>OY292274.1:16389481-26389481 GCA_958496175.1 Sisyra terminalis
ATAATTCGATTAATTTTGACACTGCCACATGGGTTATAAACAGACAAATGCAACGTTGGAATTGTTGGTAAAATGCATGAACTTGCATGGGGAGACAATCGATTAAACCAGAAAAAATAGAAATATTTCATAGATAATTAGAATTGTAAGGGTTGTTACGGGTGTGAATTTGATAGTCAAATCTGATCCGGTTTCAAGATAGTGTGAATCGTTTTAATAAATTGCGAAAGGTGTCACAAAAAAGAAATGCGAATGAACCCAAGGGATTTGAGGGATTGAGTGGAAGCTTCATGAGCTTCTTTTTACAGCGTTTTGAAGAAGATAGAGTTATGGAATACGATGAAGGGACATTTTTCGTACGGTAGGGAACGATATTCTCTAATACCAACAGTAAGGGGACGAAAATGGAGAAAACTTCATTACAGGGAATATTTCTAACGTGACTAAACTTGACAGATGGTTTTGCAGCGACGTAACAAAGTTTTATATTTTTTTATTAGGTTTACTATTGAAATAACGAAAAAAAAATCAATATTTAATTTACAGATTTCAAAATGAAATATTCGATATTTATTTTATTACTATCCGGAACGGGATTTGTTGTAAATGATATTGCTATTTAACAAACACAAAATATTTACGGATGATTTAATCATTTGCGTAATTAATTATCCAATGAATGACACATTAATTTTCATCTAAATCGTTTGTATGTTCAACGAATATTATGGAAAATGGATGGAGGTATAATATAATCCATAATATTACATAAAATATTTGATATAGCTACATATGGATATTTGTTTATTTTCAAATTTAAGCTCTATTTCACCGAACTTTGTACTAAAAAAATTATAACTAAATAAATAATTTTCAAATTTCAAACATGAATGATAAAAATTTTGAATTTAAAAGTTAGAACAAATAAAAAATGGACATATGTTATGATTGTAGTTTCTTAATGCACTAATTAGTAATAAAATAATGATTGTCAATGTAGAAATAATTTACGATTTTGAACATGCATTGTGAAATTCAATTTGTTGGAAATAAATTGATGTTGAACAAAAATGACAGCAAGCATCGGTATCGCCATGGCATGGAACAATGTGGACGTCAATAATTTTTAATTAACATCACACATTTATTTCGCTACTAATTGATATAATTACTAACGAAATTATCACAAGCTAAAAATGTAGCTTCAATTATAATTAAAACTCGTACAAATTTTAATCAATTCGTAAAAAATAGCAATTGTAAGTTTTCTTTATCTTAAGATTTATAGATTAAAATAAAAGTATACTTAAACAAAATTTACGATATGACTAACTAAGACTTCTTGTATTGTAATTTAAATTTTTTCCATCCGAGGGGTTTCAATTTTATCCAAAAGTATTTAAATATAGATACGAGTAGATAATATATAGAATAATAGAAAAATAATGACAATATTACTTATTAGTTGCTCCTAGAAAATATGAAATTTAACTACCACATTTTAGACTGAATCAGTCATATCAAAATCCAATTGCACTTAAGTCTTGAGCAACTTATTTAGAATTTCCCTAAATACAATTTTTGCTGCTTCATTCATAAATCAAAAATATTTAAACTAATAAAAAAATAGTCTTGTAAGTTTGAAATATTGGCTAATTATTAAAAGTCACTTTTAGCAGGACAAGAAATTATATAATTTGAATAAAATAATTAAACAGTTAAACAAACAGTAAAGCATTTTAATATTTCCTTGCTTTACAATTATTTAGGTACAACATATATTGTTCTTTATCATTTTCATAGGATTCTTAACGGGTTAAATATTTCCATTTAGAAGGTAAACATACAGAACGGCATGCATAATTTCAAATTCATTTTTGAATGAATCGTGAGCACATTAGTTATTTTGTAATAATTTCGAGAATTTTGGTATCCTAGATTTATGTGATTTCAATTTATTTCGAAACAATGAAAAAATACAATTAAAGAGGTATTCCGGCATATCCAATAAGAGTAAAGCTCTCAATTACTCGGATACAATTTTAATTGAATATAGTGGTTATGTCTTATAAATAAAAAAACAAATTATGTGACGTTTTTAATCATCACTATGATCGGCTTGTGGTAGCTGAAAGAGAACGCATATGTAAATATCTATCTAAGTATCATAAGAAAACTTTATCAATAGCCGGTATCATAGTTAGTTGTAGATTCTAATGTATGGTTAGTCATTTTTAATTTGAATTTATTCAAAAGAAAGGACTTATATTTTTCATCTGTAAAATCAATATTGAAGTCACTATATATAAATAAGTGGAATTTCGTGTGAATTATACCTAAGAATAGCTGACCCTCTCTCTGAATATTGAAGAAGTGTACTAGGTGCAATGTAAGAACAAGATCCACATATTCATCGTTACAAACCACAGAAAGAAGACCAATTTGAGATGGGTGTCAGATGGTATTAAGAGCCAAGCTCCTTGTTCATCAAGGACCCAGGATATCATTCACAGGCCTACACCCAGTACTTGATGTCACATAATTGATAGGAAAAAATACGATCAAAGAATGAATTTTTAAAAGCCACTGTATAATTTCGAAGAAACACCAACGCACAAAAGCACAACCAAAAAGTGATAGAGAAATTTATCCCTGAACCTAATTGAAATGCTTGATCTTACAAGAAAACAAATCAGAGTGATTACGGATCTAAAACTGGCTCTTATGGACTGAAAAAATACCTGTATTCAATTGGATTACATTTAGGAGATCCATTATGCAGATTCTTTTAGGCAGATGACAAAACTACTTCTCACGTTTTGCGGGAATGCAGTGCTCTAAACTGTGCTCCGGAACCGAAATAGTCACAAAACACAAAGTACGTCAATTGCTATGGTTCACCCAACTACTTAAATAAACTAAGAACGGAACAAAGCTAATGATGTCCTCATATTTTTAATTTGGTGAAATGAAAATATTTACAACTTCCTCAACACTATTTTCCATTTTATATGTAGCTGAACAAATATCTCCGACAGTATTGGAATCTTTAATAGTATTCAACTGAGATAATGAAAGTCTAACACTATTATTTAGTAATTTTCCTAAATTTTGTATAATATTATATTTCTACAGAGTCCGATGACGAACAATCATTACATACGGTAACTTGAATAAGCAATGTATCACCTCAACCCAAAGTAAGGATACACAGTATAGGTAAACAAATTTATACACAATCTGATGACGATCTTAACCCTAAACCTTATTATGCGTTACAGTTTTTATCGGTTAATTTTCACCATGTGTCCTTACAAAAATAATTTCGTTCTAAAAATAACCAATAATTTTCAAAAGTAACATTTAGATTTTATTAAAATGTTAATACTTTTTACGTTTAAAAACTTTCCTATATTAGAATGTCAACCAAAAGCTTTTTATAACCTCGAGGAATTTTTTTTTTAGTACGTAACGATTCTGGTCGTCCAATAAAGTAATTATTTTAAGAAGTATTTAAGTTTTTTATATTTTTGCGGATATAATCTGAGTTGTACGCAATAGTGTATTTTAAAGTTTATTTTCTGTCAATTTCGAAAGTGTGGTATTCATTAACATTTCATAGGTATTCGTATTTTATCCATTGTTGATTGATGTAGGTAGGAATCAATAGAAGTACTTAGGAACGTTCATATAAATCATGGGAACATAACAAGCGCTTTATGGTTATGTATTTTATGGATAAACTGATTGTGGGCTATACGTTAGAACTACATTGGCATCGATGCCCTGTAATTGATGCACATTGGGGGTATTATGTATTATGTAAGAAGTAAAAGCCAACACATTGTGTCTCAATAATATACGATGTAATGCATGTAAAATTGAAATATAAATGCAGTTGCACTATTGATTGAATGGCGACGGCAGGCTGACACCTGGCCTGACAGTTGTTGACCGCCATGACGTCACCGATGGTGTGTGTCCAACTCTATCACGTTCTTTGCACACGACGACATCACACAAATCATGGACATGGAAGAACGAAAGACGTTTTGTGTTTTCATGATCTTATCACCTTCATCATTCTCTTTCCTATTCAAAATGATTGTTACGTGAACAAAATAAAGCATCGTAAAGCCGGAGAAGTCAATTTGTTTTCAATCATATTTCCGCATTATCTTTTTTGTTGCTATTGTCGAAACCTAATCGTATTACTATCGTTTCGTCGTATTTAAAATGTTAATAACTAATTATTTCAGTTATTTTTTAAGAAAAATTTAAACACAAAGAGGTTCGTTAGTCAATAACAAACACCAATGTATTCTTTTTAATTATCGCAACTAAAATCTTTTTGATCGGTATTTAATTTAAAATAATTGAAATGGGAAGATTAGATTTTTTTTCCAATTCAATCACTTATTTTAATTACTAAAAGAATTGGAACAAAAAATTAATTTGAAAATCATATAGAGTACACACTTCGAAAGGAATTTCCGTCCTATTTTAATCAAATCCTATTATAATCCTAGTTTTATTGTACGTATAAGTATACTATATCGAAGCGTGGCAACTTTTCTGATTTACATAGGAACGCTGAAACTTATTTTTTTTTTTTAAAAATAATTTTATTTTAAAGATTCCGTATGAATTGCTACTGGCAATTTAAAACGTAGCAAATTTAAAGATAATCAAATGAGAACGTCAGAAGAACTGAGTCAGTAAGTGGTATGAGGTGGCACAAGTTTAAAAGATGTCTGCAGGAGGAAAAAACGTACACTAATTGCACGTTTAATAGCCGGACTAGTAAGCAACCGCTCTCCCATTCTCAGCGTGGCACACGTTTTTCTCGTTATAATTTTTCACAATTTAATTTTCTGTAAATTATTTCTTAGATGTAATTGTAAAGAAATTATGATGATTTTTTCAGCAAAAAAATCTTAAATATTATTTTTAAATTTATTCGACGCGAAAAATAAATTAACGTGTTCCAAGTGAATTTTAAGTACATAAGTTTTTATTGTCACAAAAACATAGGTACAGTAAGTATCTAAGTATCTAGTTTTTGTAAATAAAATTTGAGACTGATTTAAAAGATTTTTTCCTACGTGTGCTCAAACCTATTCAACATCGTACAAAAATAAATTAAAAACTGTTGTGAAAAATTGCTAAATAGAAATTCAGTATACAATCTCGTTATGTACGCTAAAAAACTTGTTTTACCCTAATTAATGAATTTTATTTTAAATGTAAAAGCTATTTAGAATCTGTCATACTTTCGCAGTCACAGAATTTGAACATTTATTTAACTAATGAGATAACTTTTTCTTCGAATCAATCGTTGGTTGACTTATTGCTTTGAAAAGTAAAGTCATTTTGAGTTTTAAAAAACGTTAAATTTATCCTCCTGTGTTTACAATTTAATTTGGAAAATTTAAAGTTTTAAAATTAAAATGGTTGATAACATCCAAATTTTATTTATTACTTTGCTTAAGCTTTACTATTTGGGAGGAAAATTAATTTTCAATGATATGCAATAATATCGTTCTGCAAAGAGCGCTTCGTCGTCTGTTGATGATTCTTGGTTTTTCTTTGTTTCCGAATTAATATTTTGTAAAACTCGAATTCTGATATTGGCAAATATTTTCAGCTATTGTTAAGATTTCCTTCAATTTGGCATCATTCTGCCTCAAATTTTCTAAGTTCAATGGGTATATTTTTATACTTGGAAGGAAAATCATGACGTTGGATTTCCTTTTCATGAAAAAATCAATGGAACCAATACCTAAAGCATTTTTAGATAGGTATTGTTACATTACTGTATTAATCCATCCAAAAAAGATCTTTTGAATTCCAAAATCTGATATTTGCTGATCATAAACTTTTCACCGTCCTACGTAACAGAAGCAAAAGGCTTTTTAGGTATTAACTATGAAAAAAAGCTTAAATATTAAGGTAAGTCTGGACATAACTGATTTTTGCACCAACGTATAACAGAGTTTCATTGACCAACAATGTTGTTTTTTCTACATTATTTGCCACACAAGACAGTGCTGATGTTACATTTATGCCTAATTTATGCACCAATCGAAAGAGTTACATTGTCTACAGTAAAAAATGCAATAAAAAGCAAAATTGGAAAATTTGGACTTACATGGTTCTTGCACCAAGGCCCTAAATTCAATTCAATATAAAATCGTAGAAAAAGATTGAACGTACACCTGGCACCTTTTTGGCTTACAAAATTGATATAATTTCGGCAATGAAGTTATAAAAAATTATTACCATTACAAATTCACAATATGAACTCCAATAAGTGAATCACATAATCGTAAGAATTACAAGTTTATCACTGCAAAACACAAAATACTTTGTCAATGTTTAACAATTAGTATACCGAAATGAGATGCAGACAATACACATACATAGTAAAATTTAATCCGTATAGGAGATAAGCCAAAGTATAAAATAAAATAAAATATAACAAATTCATTATTTTGAGATTTCATCAATATATCAGAAGTATCAATTATCGAATTTGCATTACTCGATAATTCGCTGTTTACAATATTTTTCAATGTTTACACTATTCATTTCCGCATTTTCATTTCTTTCTACTTTTCTGATTGTTGAATATGTAGAATTCTTTGAGGAAAATCGTTCCTTAATTTTCTGTGGTTTTTATTAGCCCCTTTGGTCCATTTTCACATTCTAAATGTACAAACATTACACACTTGGTACTTAAACTTTATTTGTATGAATAATGGTCTATTAACGGGTTGTAATGTTTCATTTTTAACGACATTTTGATTATTAAATTTGAAATGTGGATTGTTGTTCAGATAAAATTTGTCACGTCTTTTTACCATTTTCACCAATAGAATTTAAACCATCTTGAATCCCACTCAAACATACGCAGAAAATTTCAGCAGAACAGATTCGGAGGTTTAGGAAAAGTTCCTGCACACGTTCAGAAGAATTATATAAATAAAGATATAGAAGTAATAGGTATTGCTCCTGTTACCTACTGCCTTGGAAAAACAGAAGTCACAGAATCTTAGGTTAAATCTGCGACTAATAAGATTAGAAATTAATATGGATCAGTTTACGTTACTTAAAATCCTAGAACCCAAAATGTATATGACTCTAAGTGCAGTTTGTAAAATGAAAGTCAAAAAATCAATAATAAATGTGAATTAAAATTTTTTTTTTTAGTAATAACATAATAATAATATGCTTTATGAAAAATTCCTAAAATATCTTAGCCTATTTAGAAGTAAGAGTTAACTTCTATAAATATAGAAGGAAGATTGAAAGAAATACTATTGAAATCACTTCCATAAAAAATTAATTAGTCAAATTAAAAATACTGTAGCATTTTGAAGCAGAAAATGTTTAATAGATTTATGAATTCACCAATAATTTTCATAGCTTAGCAACTTACAGATTATAGCAAAAGCCGAGAATGATTAAATTGCACGGGAAACTAATAAAATCTCGGTACATCTTGGGAACCTTCTGGGCTCACGTTGATCCAAAAGATGTTTATATGAGAAGGCGGTGTGATTTATTCGCTCCCTATACCGTGTAATGGTTGGTCCTATGATTCTTCTATTGTTGAGCTTAGACGTTTTTATCATAAACATTATCTGATTGGACTTAATTTTGTTGAGTTTGAGGATAAATTCTTATTCGATCTTCATCCTTATTCCAGTGATGACGTAAAAAATAAAGTATAAGAACAATTTATTTTTTTCTCACAAAACTGCAATATATTTCTGCTATCTCAACCTTTTCTTATCTTTCTTATAATAATTCTATCTTTTGCTCAATATACTATTATTGATATTTTTCTGAGATTAGTAATTTTCAGTACAATTTTTTAGCTTCTCTAAATTAATGGTCAACAAAGAAATTGTTTATCTATATTAAATGAAAATAGAATTTTTGTTGGAATTAAAAGAAGAAAGTTAATTTAGTGATTGAATTATTGGCAATGTTATTACTTAAATGATTTTTATTAATTGAACATCCTGTTTAATCGAAAAAGCCAAACATTTTATGTAAATTGATTCTTGATAATGAGTGATACTAGTTCGACAACTCAGTGGTGATGATACGAGACTAGTAGAATATTTCAAACTTGAACATACAAAGCTTTTATTAGTGTGGAATTTATTGGAGAATCATTGGAAACTCAATCCCTTGTAAACTATTGTGGATACATTGTTAACATTTGAAACACAAACATGTACAAAGAGGTGAATATGTGTTGTATATTAAAGGTGCTTTAAAAGCACAACAAGCTTAGTGAATTAAGCACATGGATGGACACTGTTTTCGGGGTTGAGCTCTAGTCCAAACACACATGATGTGTATCAGTCAAATTGTTTTCTAATGGAAATTCAATGTTTTATCATTGTTCCGTAAAATAATCGTTTTTGTCACATAGTCCTGCGTCACCACAACTCTTTCTGCCGGATGCTTTTCAACATTTCCAAAACTCTAAAGCGTTTCAATTTGATATGGAACTGAACAAAACACAGACTTATAGGCTCAGTTTGGTGAGACACATATTTCTCATAAATGTAATGGTGATGGCCGATCGTAAACCAAAACTAATGATGTGTTGTAAGTTTGTTGCATCCATTGTTATCGCCACTAAAATTTAATGCCTACAAAAAGGCCGGCCTTCCTCTCCAGTCCATGTTTTACAATTTAACCACCCGTGACATTAAACGTTAATAACTATTTAGTATCGAGAAAATTATTTGCATATATCTTCGATATGAGCGCTTCCACGAAGTAAATGCGTCATTTTACGATTGGCTTTTAAACATTGTTATTAACCAATTAGTTAACGATCTTTGAGAGCCTATCAATCTTACAACGGACGGCTATATTTTATGTGGAATGAGCAAATAAAACTCGGGAGCTAAATGCCCTTTATTGTGAATTTTATTGTTTGTTGATAATATAGTTAAATTATTAACTACAACGTTTCCAGTCATCAACAGGTTGAAAATAGATAATTTTTTACATAATGTACTAGAATCAAGTGAAAATCATCATTTAAAGTATTCTATATTTTATTATCATTGTCAAAGATATGTTCTATTTCATTTTGCACTAACATTGTTCTAATATGCATGGATGTATCTCATATTGTTTTTCGTTTTCTACACCAAATAAATAGTTTTACTTCATTTACAATAAGATTTAATTAAGGAAAATATAACTAACTTTTATTATAAATTAAATTTTTGTACACTACATCCTCTATTTCTTCACAGTCATTAAGCCAAGAACCAACATTTGTAAAAGTTTGAGCATCGTTTGAGAATAGCGTTGATTTCTTCCGTATTTCCTGGAAACATTCAAGTTGAATAGTAATGGATTGAAATGAGTTCCTATAAGATTACTACAAACTTTTCAATCCATTACTTTTCACCTTAAATGTTTTAAAGAATCTCAAAAGCAATCAACAGTATTCCAATACCCAAACGAAGGTATTTGATTCTAAGTTGTAGTTTTTGTTTGACCAAATAAGGAAGAAGTGAAGAGAGCATATTTACACGACTTTGCTGTTCATATTTTTTTTTATTAATACTATAATAAAAATGAGTTTTCATAAAGTAGTTCTTCATATTTTTTTTCGAACCCAAAAAACAATAAGAAACATATTTTACTACTATAGTAAAACCTGTACAACTGGAATCGCAAGATAGCTTGAATTTTTATCACTGATAGAGGTTTTTTATTTATCCAGTTTTCCTATTTGCCAGGTTTAAAATGAACGTTGTTTAATTTAAAGGGCACAAAACTTCAAACAGTATTGAAAACAAGCAAGACGAACAAAAGTGGACTATTTTTTTTTACCAAATGGGCCATAATTTGTCCAAGCCTGATGAACTGTTTTATTAATACGGACTTTTGTGTTAGAAACTCTAATTACAGAAGTAAATATCGAAAATATCAAAGAAATCTAATCTTAGTTAAAAAGATTTAAAATTTTTCAATACAAAAGTAGCGGGATCTCATTGTTGTTAACTATAGTACAAGATCCGCACATATCTAAGATTCACTTAACCAGATTTCACTGTACCTGTATTATTGTTTATGATATTGCGGCGAAGGAAATATTATTTAAACATATTTTTATATATGTTTTGTGTGTATTTCAAAAACTAAACTTTTCAAGTTTTCTATTGAGCTTACTGGTGGCTGAGTGGTTTAGGTGACCGCTCCAAAGCAGTAGGTAGGTTTTAGGTTCGATTCTCGTATAGAGCAAATTTTCGATATTTTTCGATTTCGGATTCTTATGAAACCTAGAGTCACTGAAGACCTTAGTAGTTATAAAACGACGGTAAATTACAATTAAATATCTGTTAAGGCTTTCATAAAAGTTTTAAACTATGAAGTTCTGCACATTTGTTAAATGATTTAAAAGTTTCTCATTTAAATATATGAGTACCCCATAATTTTATTTGTATAATTTATTTATTTTTTATTATTTTCACTGGTTTCAAGGCAACAGTTAAATCAACATTATGTTAACTTTACAATATACGAATGACAATGGTCGTAACTTGATGTTTTAGGACTATGAATTTATCAATTTTATATCTTTAATCTTTTATATAAATTGTTTATTCAAACAAAAAATATTTTTTAACTTTAGAGTAAAGACTTAAGACAATATTAAATATATAAATATATTTAACGAAACATACATTCGTTTTATTGATTTTTCGTGTAGATTTTCCAGCCAAAAATTTATCAATTAGAGCCTTCGTGATTAATTAACTTGCTTCTTTATTCTCAACAGCAATAATTTGATCTTTCATTCCATTTACAAAATGATCTACCATTGAAAAAAATCGCCAAAAGATTTCTCTTATTTTAAGACCCCACCAACATATAAGGGAATTAAAAGGGCTTCTATTGAACTGGGGGTCCGTAAGCGTCGCTTCAAGTAGCTTCTCTGTAGCTACGCCACTGGTGAATGATATTTTGCTATAATAGGTAGAGTTATAGTGTGGCATCGTGATAGAGAGCGTGATCCTGATATCACAGAAAAATAATCAGTCTTATAAGCCGTAGGTGTATGAAACGTTTAATAATAAAATTTGTGGATTTTTTAAAATCCAAAAAGTCAATAACAAAAACAGATTTACTATTCTGTGGTGAAAAAGATTAAAGTCAGATATTGAAATAATCTAAAATACGTGAACAAAAATTTATGCCACTTGTGAAAGATATTTTCCTTCAATAGCTAGGATTAAGGTGTGGTATCGTGATAGAGAGCGTGATCCTCATAGCACATGTAAAAATAACAGTCTTTCTAAGTTGTAGGTGTACGAGACGTTTAACAATTAAATTTGCCAATTTTTCAAGACTCAAAAACCCATGACAAAAATAGGTCAACTATTCTGTGATGAAGAAAATGAATGTCAGAAAAATCCAAAATATGTAAACAATTTTTTTTATATTTTTAATTGGTATTAATGCTAATAAAAATTTATAATGAAACTTGAACAATTTGAACAGTTATTATCATAATTGACTAGGGTAAATTTTATATAATATAATGGGACAATGATAAATAATACTAAAAATTGAAACGAATGAATTATATTTGAAATTGAAACGTAATAAATTCAAAAGAAATAAATATTTCAAAAAAAGTTAAGCAAAAGAAAATATACATGATCAGATGAAAGTCTTGTGAATCTTCATTTGATATTTTTTTAGCCAATTGTCACGTTTTTCATTATGTGCGATATTAGATGGTCTTAATTACAAAAAAGTATAAAAAACTTTAAATGAATTGGGATCTGATCTCAATTCGTTTATCTTCAACAAGAAAAAGGAAAATCGAATGTTTCAAATAATTACGTCTCATTTTTCTGAAGTTGTTCCTCTCGATTAAATTACTTTCGATCCCAAAATGAATCTAACGCAAATACGAGTAAAGTACCACTGAAGCGGATAATTTTCCATCACGCAATTTAATCTATTTTATCTGTAGCTATAGCCAGCTCTGCTAAATCGGTAACGCTTCTATGTCTATTTATATTAATTTATGTGGAATAAAACACAAATTGAACGTAAAACAAGCGCCTGGATGACGAAATATTTCCTGAACTGGAAATAATATTGACTTACGTTTCAAAGAGCAATGCCACAGTTATGACATGGACGCGCGTGTGAATATCCAACAAGAAACGTGCTGCGTCTAACCACAATGACCGCGTCTCATTTGAGGATGTCATAGGAATACAAACGTAGCCAATGTGCACCGCAGGATAAAATAACTCTAAATGCATAATTCCATGACATATAGCGTCACATGTATGAAGGTGTTACATACATCAACATAGATCCGTTTAAAATCACATGAAAAGTATTAAATTTTCTTCTAATTGAAAACATTTCAATACTACTTTTATTTTACTTTAATAACCATTAACCACAATATTCAAACAAAAATAAGGAAAGCTTTTTCAACTAAAATAATTGTAAAGGTAAGTAATTTTTGTAGCAAAGTAAGTACCACCGTTAATTGATTAAACGATTTTTATAAAGCAGTATATAAACTGTTTATTACTTTATTACATTCATTCTGTATAATTTTCATACTCTTATCTATAAAAGCAAACCATTATGTAAAACAAAATTAAGTGTTTAAATCACATTAAATAAATTATCAGCATTAAATCAATACATTTTTACCATGAGAATTGACTCCATATTTTACAAATAACAAAATCGCTATTTTAATTCAAAAAACAGTGTGTCTACTAATGTACGCGCATGAGGAGTTATACTTCTTTGGTATAGATAAAAATAAATTTTTAATCCACTGCCGTAGTCTCTTCCGGCAGTGTCTAAATTGGCACACCAGTTATAAGATTTGTGATTACTAAAATATGAGACAATTTTAGAAACAAATTACTTTTAATTTCAGATTACATAATAAGAAAATGTATGTGTTGTGGGAAGTACAAGGACAAATAATATAAAGTTTTAAAAACATCCATGTAAGTAGAATACAAATATAATAATTATTGGTTCAAATTTGAATTACCATGTCATTAGTTTCAACTGTCATTTCGATTCCATTCAATTGCTAATTTTAACCAGTGGCAGTTCTTTTAGTGATGGGCTGTGAATATTTGATGGAATGTAACTGGTTTTCAAATAAAAGATAAAATTGATTATTTATGCATAGATACTATTCGTTTACACATTTGGTTACATATACAAAATGTATATTACATATTACATGAATTAACTGTTTAACCGAATTAACAGATTGGGTCACATGTTCGAAAAATACTTATCAAAAACCTTTACCACATAGAAGTAGATTGTTGCAATTAATTAATATCATGTATAGATATGTATAAACAATCCTAAATAGCAACGTCCAAAACATTAAATAGAACAATAGGTAGCGATGGTATATTTTATTAACCCATTTATATCTATGTATTGGAACTGATTTTTAATTAAAATATAGAAAAATATAATGTAATATACTGTATCAATTAATTTTTCTAACATTCTTTTAAATATTAAACTAAATAATTTCAGAAAAATATTTTTCTTTTCAATGCATTTTATATCTCATTATAATAACAATAGGCAAACGTAAGTAATATGTGTGTATATATTTCGGCAAAAGGAGATAAATATTGTAAACACATAAGTGTGAGTGAAATACAATCATTGTTTCAAATTTGAACTGAATGATTGTCGCTATGGTCATTCAACAGTCGTTTTGGTTTCATTGAATTAATTGCCTATTTTTACTATTTGTCAGTTGTATAGTATTGGGCGGTGAATCTTTTATGGGAAATTACTAGATATGTATTAATATGGATATTGTTTAGATTGAAAAATATTTAGTTCAACGATCTTCTCCATGTTCTAAAGATCCTAACCGTTCAAAAGAAGAAATACACACACTGTCAAGTGTATATGATAGTGTATGTATTTCTCAACTGTTGGCTAGCAATAACTTCATATTTGATTCGGGATTGTTCGGGATGATCACCCCTCTCTTCCTTTCCGATAAACGAAAAACATGTGCGAGTGCTGACTTAACTTGATCGATGCAATAGAGTTTTAGTCGTCTTAATACTTTGCATATCACTCCCTAAATTGGTCAAATTTCGCCCGCTTGAACCGTTTTTTCTTGCTAACCGTTTGCGAGCAACTTCATACTGTTACTTTAAAGTGTCATTTTTTAACAATTCTTATTATGTTTTTTCCACAATGCCGGTAAAGAAGTATAACTTCAAAAAAATAAATTTTTTGAAGAATTTTAGTTTGAAAAAAAGTGATTAAAAATTCCTCACTGTTTAGCCTTGTTTTGAACAATATCTTAATGCGGCTGTCTTACTATGCCCACATCAAGTATCGTTAATATCAATTTGGTTGTTTGGTAATATCAAAGTGGAATACTTATGCAACTACTCGATTAGATTTCAATGGAAAGTTCTATCATCTATTAATTTTAAGTGTAAGTATTTATTATAGTCTTGCATGAGATTACATGATGGTCGATTATTAGTCAAGCATCTAACACTAAGACGGAAAAAAAAACTTGCCACAAGTTTCCAACAAGTTCAGTCTACCGTTTATTGATTACTGTATAGTTTTAAGAAGATAAACGCTTAAGCTCCAAAGTTCGAAATAAGATTTTCGCTTATTTTTTTTTATTTATTAATAACGTTTTTAAAGTTTGATATTACACAGAAATGCATTTTTTTATATTTGACGGTAGCTTTAGCTTCATATGTAGTTGTAGTGTTTTTTTTTTCAGTTATTAATTTAACATTTGTACAAAGTATACTTAAGTTTTAATACATTGGACTACTTGTGATTTATTTCCAATGTTATAAAAAGTGATTCACTCGAACGTTGAAAATGTTTCGAACTATTTTGGAATAACCAATGTAGCATTAATTTAAATTTTGAATAAAACAATATTAGCATTGTTTTGTTCATTAATTAATATCAATTGTGTGTTTGTAAGTGGTTTTGTTTTACACATAGCGATCGATATAGTAATTGTAACAAAAATAATAAGTTATTTATTCTATAACAAAAATTGCTTTCTTCAATTTTTTTTTTTTATAAAAATAAATATTAGTATTAGAATTAGAATTGAATGATACAATTTTTGATTCTGATTTTTAATATATACATTTTGATATTCAGAATTGATAAACGAGTAACTTATGATTCAGGCATTTTCAATTATCTCTATAGTAAAGGGACTATTTTTAATAAAAAAAAAAAACAAAATCTTAGCACCAACTGAAAGACCTACCTATATTAAGAAAATCTGATTCAAATTTTTAATTATTGCTAAATCATTTATTCCCTCTTATAAGAAATCATATCTCTATATAAAGTTAAAATAGAATAATAAATATGTTAAACAGGCATTAAAAATTAAAAGAAACTACAATAGCTATGCTGGAGCGAAGCCTTAACTGTGGGAATTAAAAAGATGTGCTTACCGTTCGTCATTGTCTAATGGACTGCACAACCCTAGTCCACTGGAGTGTAGTTTAGGACATAACCTTAGAAATATCCTTAACGACAGGGACAAAGTAGGAAGGACTATAGAGTTTTTAAAAGTGTCAACTACTAAATACAATTTAAAGTGAATGGATTTACTAACTAAATAATTATGAACTATAGTCAAATATAACTTAATAAAGGTGACTGACAAATAATGTTTGGCAACAATAAATGCCCAAACTCAACCAAAAATAATTAGAAAACCTTACTAGAAACCAATTTAAACAATACAACTAATTATGCATATCGTCGTTTTCGACGCATGATGTGATAAAAGCCAAAAATAAACGATTTTAGTAAAATCACATTAAATTTTATGATGAGAGAAAAATGGTATCTGCTTCATTATTTAAAAGGAGATTGTGATTTTTTTTTACTGTTTGGTGCAAATATTATTTTTGATAATGAAAATTGCTATCTAGATCAGAAGTACCGTTAATCTTCTCACAGAAATAGTCAATTATCGTTTAGTGTCATTTTTATTATTCTGTTGAAACTTGTTATCTATAACCAAGTGGGAAATTAAAAAAAACAAATGTTTAAATTTATCAATTCAAAATTATAAATTAACTGAGCATAATTGAATAATTCATAAACATATAGAATAACATAATACGTAGAAATTTTTTTTAATGAATAAATAATTACAATAATTCTTGGAATAATTTCAGAATTATTATTTTTGTCGTATGACTCAATTTTCTTTATTCTTTTCATAGTGTTTCAACAGCAGTTATAGGATCGTAAAAAGGTAGATTTTTTCGATAACTTTAATTTTAATCCTATCAATGAAATTAACAAATTTTCCTATGAAAGAGCTTAATTTTAAGGTAAGATTGCGGTTCTAATGGCGCTACGATTTGAAGGCTAGAGGCGGATTCTTATATGCATATCTTGACAAAATAAATGAATAATATCTATTTTTTGATATTGTCTCTGGACCCATTATGTATAGTTTTTAAGCACAAAAAATAAAGATGGAACCATGGTTGTAAACAATTACCTTTTTTTTGGAAAATCTAGAAAAATTCGTCTAAAAAAGTAAAAAAAAAGAAGTATTTTTTGAGAAGGTATCAATATCTCGCAAACTAAGCTATATATCGAAGGAAATTATTTATGCTTTTTTTTTTATTTTGTAGAAATTTCTAAGAATTCAAATTCAAATCGTAGCGCCGTAAAAATCGTAATCTTTCCATTTTTGATACGAATTAGCTAGTTCAATTAGTTTATTTAACATTGATAAATATTTTATGAATTATTTCCGAGTTACAATTAATAATTTAAAGAATAATAATATATTTACTATGACTTACTTTTTTTCTTGATTACGACGCGTTTCAACAGTTTTTGGCTGTCATCATCAGGTAATGGTTATGATGAAATTGAGTCATAGGACATACATTATTAATCATTAATTTAGTTTATTTAATAGAAACAGATTTCATTTCAGCGGAAATTCCAAAATATGTTTATTGAATCATTTTATCATTGAAAATGTAATGCCTTAAATAGATTACCTCAAAATATGCCGTTTTTGCATAAAATCAAAGAAGTTTTTTTCATCACTGTTGTTCAACAATTAGAGATGAGCCAGTGTTCTTCAAAAAGAATTAATGCTAATAGCAAAATTTATAAACGACATAAGTGCAATTTAGCGGTAACCAAATATAATTTAGATAGGATACTATGCCAGTTAAAAGAAAACCCGTTTTCAAATATAAGAACACAAATATCTCGAAATTGGCGATTTTTGACTTCACTCTCGTCATTCTTGTCGAAAATCAACGATATATAATTGAACCGTTAGTTGCGAAATGACAAATGATGTTAAAGTAACTTTCATATACCTAATTAAAAAAAGCTGCAATTTAATGATACAATTTGATTTGAAAACAAACCACTTCTGAAAATTTTGCACAGCATGTACGGGTGGCCTTATACTTTCGATTGGCGTCATAAAAAAACCGAACTTAAAATTTGACGATTTTCGTGAAAAATCAACGATAGTTAATCCACGGATTTTTTTTTTGGACGATTTTTTTTTTTTCTTTTGATTGTGAAATGTTTTGTTATACTATCATTTAAATTGAAAATTTAATAGTCTTTAATTCAAAAGTTTTGGTATCAATTCTTTACTTTAACGATAAAAGAAGATATTAGCAAGTATGAATGTACAAGAAGAAAATACAAAAAAAATATATCTTTAGTGAAACATTTTTTGTTTAATGTGCTGTACGTGTTATGAAGATATTTTAAATTATTAAGTCAAATCAATGATTTTTTCTTCCTAATGTTAATTTCCGGTTTGACGTCGACATTTACATCTTAATTTCCCTTTACATTTTTATAAAAATGAAACGTGTGTGAGAAAATATAAGGAAAAAAAAGCATCAAGAGCAGTCATACAATCAAAATGGCTAATCGTGTAATAAATAAGAATAAAATACACATCCAAAACGTGGGCCTGAAGCGTGTAAAAAAGCTCATTAAGCCACGCAACAACACACGGTTGTCGCCTTGCACACAAACCCAATGAACGGTTTACACACCAACATATTCACGTTTTAATAAAGTGTTTATGAGGGTGCCTGAGCGAGGTTAGTCGCTATATAGTACTAATACTAATAATAATAATAATAAACATAAAATCCTTCAAGTTCTTTTTCACCCATATATGTGGTCTGTGTATGTGTATTATCACATAGATGGATCTAAATTAAGCTGCCGTTGAAGCAATGAAGAGTCCGAGTATAACATTTCACACGTATGGCTTGCGTGCGTGTCTGTAGTCCTTCAACATAGACGTGGTTTAAGCCGGGTGCATGAGGTGGTTGATGAACATTGTCGAGACGTTAGAAGGATTGAAGAACGTGTGAAGAAGTGAGAATATTTGCAAAACTTTATACGTCCCTCTCTCTTAGCTCCCATACCATCATAATTCTTTTGTACAATCAACGACGCCTTTTTGTCAGGAAAAGTTATTGGAGCACAGTTAATAGTGTACGACTTGGAGAGGTAAAACATCCCCCGACCATCTCCCACTGCTCATTCCCCAGTCTCATTTGTCGGTGGTAATAAATTTTCTGGTACGGGCGGAACACTAAAACCTTGAGACTCTTAAACACTATACGGAAGTAAACAACAGTATTTGGTTACAGATTCGGACTTATAACCAATCAATTTTTTTTCATTAAAGTATTCCCTTTCTTAGTATCTTCATGTGAAAACAAGGTAAGCAAAAATATAACTGTACATTATCTACATTTATTTTAACATTCTGTTCATGTATAAGGTCTTCATATGAACTAATATTATTCCATTCGGTTAAAAAATATTTTACTTTGCTTTTCGAAGTTATACTTCTTCACCGGCGTTATGGAAAAAAACATAATGAGAGTAAACTGTTAAAAAATAACGCTTTAAAGTAACAATACGAAGTTGCTCGCAAACGGTTAGCGAGAAAGAACGGTTCAAGCGGGCGAAATCTGGCCGATTTTTGGGAGCGATATGTATATTAGTAAGACGACTAAAACACTATCGCATCGATCAAGTTAAGCCAGTACTCGCGTATGGTTTTCGTTGATCAGAAAGAGATTTGATCACCCCGAACCAAATACGAAGTTATACTAGCCAACAGTCGAGAAATACATACACTGTCATATACACTTGACAGTGTATGTATTTCTTCTTTCGAATGGATAGAACCTTTAGAACATGGAGAAGATCGTTGAAATACATATTTTCGAATTTTACAGTCAAGACAATATTCATATTAATACATATCAAGTAATTTCCCGTTAAATATTCACCGCCCAATTCTGAACACAACTAACACAAAGTAAATTGATTGAATGAAAAAGTTGGTAATTGTTGAATGAAATCGAAATGCTTGTTGAAACCATAGCGACCATTATTCGGTTCAAATTTGAAACAATGATTGTATTTCAGTTACACGTAAGTGTTTACAATATTTATCTACCTTTGCCGAAATATATACATACATATTACTTACGTTCGCCTATTATTATTATAATGAGGTTTAAAATGCATTGAAAAGAGAGATATTTTTCTAAAATTATTCAGTGTAATATTTAAAATAATGTAAGAAAAGTCGATTGATTCATTATATTATTATATTTTCGTACATTTTAATTAAAATCAGTTCCAATACATAGATATAAATGCCTTAGTAAAATATACAATTGCTATTGTATAAATATAATTTTGAGGACATCGTTATTTAGGATTCTTTATACATTTCTATACATGATATTTTATGGCAACAATCTCCTTCTATATGGTAAAGATTTTAGAAAAGTATTTTTTGAACATGTTACCCAATCTGTTAATTCGGTTAAGCGGTTAATCATATAATATGTAATATACATTCAGTATAAGTAACCAAATGTGTAAGCGTATAGTATATATGCATAAATAGTCAATTTTATTTTTTATTTGAAAACCAGAAAAATGGCTAAAATTAGCAATTGAATGAAATCGAAATAACAGTTGAAACTAATGACATGGTAGTTCAAATTTTAGCCAATAATTATTATATTTGTATTCTACGTACATGGATGTTTTTAAAACTTTCGATCCTTTGCCCTTGTCTTTACCGTAACACATACGTTTCCTAGTATGTATTTTAATATTAAAAGTTAGTTGTGTTTAAAATTGTATCATATTTTAGTAATTACAAATCTTATAACTTTATAATCTTGTAATTCATTTAAAGTAATCATAAAAATGATTCATAGCCCCATTTTCTTTAATGTTTTTTTTTCTTCAACAAAATAATTGTAATTGTTTTTTTTAAGTTTTTCATATTTAGCAACGTTTAAATTCAATTTACTTTAAATTAACTGTATTTAACTTAACTTCTTGAGTGTGAGTGAGAAGAAGCATTTTTTGAATTTTCACGTGCAATTTTAGAATTCATAATTTTGTCCTTTACAAATATTCAGTCGATACTCACAATTTCATCTGTGAAACATCATATTAAGGCGAATTTAATCAAACATAAAATATAAAATGAGACAATTCCAGATTTATCACTTCTAAAAGCTAGGAAATATATATAAAATCGGATTTGATCGATAACATATCTTCTTCTTAATCCAAACTGGCGATGTATGGTGATTACAGATTTCTCAGTACCTGATGGATAGTCCTTCTCTAGCGATTACGTTCTTCCTGTTCGTCATGCTGCGAACGCAAAACTCGAACCAACGAGCTTTTCTACCACTTTCGTCCAACAGGTCGGTGATCACCCTCGCTTTCTTTTCTCTTCTGGTCGTCCCTGCACCATCAGTTTTACTATGGTTTTGTAATGCGCGATATATCCGTAAAACCTGAGAATTCATCTATACGTCAGTTAAGAGAGTCTTTAGACTGACTAAACTTCGTTCAAGATAGAGACATTTGTTCTTTTAGCCATCCACGAGATCCACAGCATTCATCTCCAGACCCACATTTTGATAGCATCAATTTGTCGCCGATCAGCTGCACAAATAGTCCAAATTTCCGAAGCCTAGTAGAAGATAGTAAAAATCAGTTTACTAACCATTCCGATTTTAGTGGCTTCTATTATGTCGCAATTTTTCGATACTTTGAACAGTTGTAACAATTTTGATCGATTTTAATAGGTTGTCTAATTTCGTGCTCGCATGATCCAGATTTCTTTATCATCGATCCCAGATAAACAAAGCTATTCACAACCAAGAAAGGGCCTATTCTTTCTGACTGATTTTGGTGTTGATTAGCGCGGTCAATGATCATTATTTTGGTCTTTTTGACGTTAATTTTAAGACCAAAATTTTAGTTCACAACCTCAGCCCTTCAAATGAATTCCTACATCTCCGAGCGCAAATAAAGTTGTATCTTCTACGAAATAAAGGTTGAAGAAGTGGTAACATATAGATCAGTGATTCCCAATCAATTTTAGGCCATGCCACATATAGACATTTCTAAAACTCTGATGCTTCCCTTGTGATGTTTAAATTTTGTTATTCAAAATTTTACGAAGAAATTTTTCGAAATTTTACAAATTTTTATGAAGCTGAAAAAACCATTGGTATCTAAACAAGATTCTAAAGAATAAGGTATCCATGAAAGAGAATAATAAGAAATGAAGTAATAGTTAAATAAATCAAGTCTCCAAACATACAATAGTCAACTTAAAAGCAAAAATAGCAAATATTTGAATGAAACATTATTCTGAAATGAATGAAAAACAAGTCACCATTAATAGCTCATTCTCGAATTGCCCCATAGTTTTTGGTATAGTCAACCGAAGAGTGCATGTCCGGCCCATGACTACCAAAATATTGCAGGCCCCATCGGTGGGGCCTACGCCCCACGTTGGGAATGACGGATATAGGTAGATAAAAATAGAAGATATAAACTCAAAATATAGAAATATCAATGACTTATTCAACTATTTTTTTTTGCTGTAACTTTGAAATGTAAGAAAAGGCTTTAATAAAAGCTTTCTTCTATAAAAGAAAATTTATAAATCTATGTGCTTACATTCGCCATCCAATAAAATCAAGTTTTGGTTAAGTTAATTTCAACTAAATTGCAAGATGTGTAAGGATATAATATACTATATAAAACTTAAACACAAAAGTATATCTTTCTACAGTTTATCGTTTTCAATATTTGTGAAAAGCATGCATAAAAACGAAACACGTACACACAATTGTCTTGTCATTGTATTAATATTAAAAAATTGACAGTAAAATTCTTTTGTTATGGCAATATTGCCTTGATCTATAAAAGGTGATCAGGTCGTAGAAAAAATGGGATTTGAATGTAAAGTTAATTTATTGTGATATTGTCTGTGTATTGGGCTTTTATATTTACTGAAATCATTTAGTCCGACCCTTTGCTATTCTTTTATGTTTTTCAAACAAGTATATTTTTACGAATTGTTTTAATCTTTATGAATCCAATAGCACATAATATACTTCTTTATAAGAATTTATTGCAGTGTCAATACAAGAGCTGAACTGTAAAAAGAAGTACTTACAAAAGCGTTGGAATAATAGGAGGAAGTTTGAAAGAAATTATAACTGCTGTTACTTTATTGAAATCTATCACTTGTTTCCAGTATAGACCGACTGTTTTTATATTTGCAACGATCGAAGTTTGCGCGATTTATTAATACAATTTGGTGCTTCTGGGAACCAGTGTAAGTTATCGGTGAGTTTTTAAAGTGAACTAATTGGCGGCAATGATGGAGAGGACTTGCCAAAGTTGCATTCAAGTAGAAAAATATGTACATGAATGTATCGATAAATGTTTATGTATAGTTGGTGCATGTTCGCGTGCACTTTGGAAATTATTATAACATTTACTTGCAGCAAGTTCACTTGGCAGTAATTCTTGGGCCAAGCATATTCTTCTCGTTCGCACGTTGTCGCCTTGACAATAACTTGAACGCATATATATAAGTGTAATGTATATGTTATATATATGTATAGTATAAGAAATAAACGAGCGCTTTTACTCGAAGAACTATAGATAGATATAAATTTAATTCCCCACCATTCTCTAAGTATAAAACCGATTTAATTATCATGCTTCACGTATTTACTTTTGAATGTTACAAAAGTTTTCCCTTCTTCAACAAAATGTTTCACTCAAAAACTTTATCTACTCAGCACATATATCCATTTATTTCTTAAACTATTAAATACAAAACTTGAACTTGGTCGTAGAAACGTTGACAACAACAGAAAAAAGTTAGACGCTAGAGCGAAACCGTAAGGGTTTGAGGAACGTTTAAATTATTGTTGATTCTATTAAATAATATTATGCAAATTGTATTTCACGTCTCTATCATTGCTACTTTCTAGCAATTTCATCGCGACGAAAATTAATTTCTTGCATTCTCAACTTTCAAGCATAACCTAAGCGAACTTTCAAATGAATTTCTCTCGATTATTTCTTAACATACAGTCATTTGATATAACATTATAGATACGCTTTTAAGTTTCATACAGAAATGTTTCTTTTCAATTTTATGGTCCAAAAAAAGTGCTTATTTTGTTATCTAACTCACCAATGGAATAACTTAATACTCAATCATATATTAAGTGATAAATCCCATTGACAACTATCTACATCTTGTGGCAAAGGTAGTAAGCAGCTAAGTAAATATTTATATTTTAGTTAAATACGATTGCAAAACAAATTAATCAAAAGTTAAATTGAAAAATTGTACATTGAAGAAGTGTAAATTGAAAGAATTAGAAGTAAAAAAAGATAAACAAGTAATAAATAAATAATTAAAAGGAAACAACCGCAAATTGTAGTTTATTTCCTTTTGTACGTTATATTATACAATATTTTCCAAAAAAAATCACAGTTTCAGATTTCTAGTCTTTTATAAAAAGAATGAAATTAGTCTGTCTTAATTTACATAGCAAATGAAAGAGCCAATTACTTAAGAAAAAATTGAACTTTAAATTAACAAAAGATATTCTTTCAAATATTTCATATCATGCAAATTCTTAAAGAAAATATTTTCTTTAATCTTAAAAACTTTCACAAAATTATTTATAGTCTGATTTTTATCAATCACTTCACTAAAGCCTTCTTATATTGTAACCGCTGTGGGTCTTTTATTCTTTTTTGGATAAATTTCCTAAAATTAATTTTCTGGTATAAAAGTTTTTTTCTTTAATTAAATATCAAAATAAAAGCAATTTTAATGTTTATATTATTGATAAATATTGATTTTGAAATATACAAGCTTTTAACGAGTCGGTCATTGAAAAGCCAGCTTTTTTATTACGCTTTAACCTAGCTCCTTCAAATCATATTCTTTAAACAATATATTCACGAAAATTTGTATAAAAGATCTAGGGATATGAGCATGGTGGAAGATATTTAAATAATTGTTAAGAGGTTAATTGTTAATAGGTACTAATAAAATTTTATAATCTTGGAAATTTAAGATTTCTACCTCAATTAGTTGTTGTGTAAGAAATATGGTTAAGGAAATCAAAAAAAATCTTGAAATTTATCTCACCAATTTTGATATGATTTACGAGTTCGTAATGCCTTTTTTATAAAAACCTAACGACAATTAAGCTTTATGATATCCTAAAAAATTATTCCTGCCTTAGAAATAATTTCAAAGTTTTGTATTTGTTTTGTATATTGTCTGATTTTTTCAATTTTTTCAAAAGATTATGACATTGTGAAAAATCATTAACCAAAGCCACTTCCGCGCTTAATGTCAATACTGTTCTTGCTTAACCTGACTATATACGGTATACATTGTATATTAGCATTGACTTTGGGTGTGGCTTTGTTAAGTTTTTAAAATTTCAACGATCAAAATGTCTTTACATCTTTGAACATCTTCAAATCTCACAATCATATTGACTAATAGCGCTATGCATTGAAGCATGTATACTGTCAACAGATATGAGTGCATTGTTTAACTTATGGATACCTTATTTGATCCCAATTAAATAATATAATTTAATCAAAATCCAAAAAGTGATCCAAGTGATTATTTAAATAATACTAATTAACCAATAAAACAATTCTTATAAATAAATAGATGATTTTTTTTTAAATTTGGAAAAACAAACATATTAGTGCTAACAGTATTGATAAGAATTAAATTGTCAATTGAGATTTTAGTAAAAAAAATACATTTCTAATACAAATGATTAAATCTCGATTTATCATGCTTATATCCTTTGTGCTAAAGCTTTGTCTGAAGAATATTATGGCTATTACAAAGTTTTTGTATCCATCAAATTTGACTGTAATCATGTTACTGTTAGTTTTTACGTTTAGATTTCAGAAAACAAAGAAAGCAAATTTACAGTATAGAAATAAAATTTTCCAGCAATTAAACCAACGCTTTTAAGTTTCGATGAACTATCAAATTTTTAAGGGTTCCGTTGATTAGTGTTCCTATTTTAGATGAATAATTCTTGCATATTTGTTCGAAATCCAACGCATAAATAAGTAACACTTTCAAAACATACTCTTTTATTACTGTTGTAATATTTAACTATTAGAAAAATTTCAAAAGCATTCAATTAACGTATATCAAATTGAAATTTTGTGCTAATAAAAATTATACGATAAATCGAAAGAGAGATGGATTATCAATTATTAATTACCAAGTGTTTAAATAGCAGTGCTGTTTGATTTCAAAATATGTTTCATACAATTCTAGTTTTAATAAGTTATCTTAATGGCTTAAAATATATATTAAAGAATTTTTAATAAAACTTTCATTGAACATTGATCAATTTTTCAATGAAAGTTAGCACCTTCAACTCAAACATAAATGAAGCATTATTTTCAAGTTTGAATGATTTCACTGAATTCGCTTTGATAAGGACATTCATAATGTGAGAAAAAATCAATTTTTGGTTATGAAAACTTGTATTTTGACAAAACTTTTTTTTATTCTAATGAGCAAATGAGAGTGCGAAAACGATACATGTGCTTTGGATCGTCTGTGACGTCACAGTACACATCAGTGCACGTATTGAAACAAAGATATAAAGAGATCATTGAGCGATTACCATAGAAACAATAATAATTATACTAAATTTTTGAAATTTTTCACAATTTTTTGTCAAGAAAAATATTTCTGTACCCTAAAATTTACCATTAATTTTTTCCGTAGGAATAATGGTTGTGTAGATTGTAAATGTTTTAAACCATTAACTTAATGTTTGAATGGTTTTAATTTTTCCCTTTGTGTAAAAGAACACTTGTCATAGAAATCAGATCGCGTGGGATATGAGATTTTAAAGTTTCGTATTGTGACATCATTTTAATGCCGAGCCAATAGGAGTACGTTTAAGGCGTTTGGAATTCAACAATTTTTTTTTGCATTTTTAAAAGAACATTTCTTAAATTTTTACAAGTTAAAAATTAACAGCTACATTACGCTTGATATTTATTTAGAACATTAATTTGAAAACATTAAAAATTATTTTTAAGATCATTTCTATTAGGTTTATTGTGGAAACAAGAGGCTTTAATTATATTGAGAAGTTCGTTAACAACAAATTTTCTCATTCGAAACCAATTTTTGTATTCCATTTAATGTGAAGCAGAACCCTAATACGTGGGTACAGATTAATCTACACAATAGGAATTAATCCAAAATCTAATATTCTCCATCTTACATTTCCACCTTATAATATTTTTTTATATACCCACTCGTTCGTGATTCGTGATTTTTAACCTTTTTCGCATATATTTATTACACAAAATTGTAGATTTTTTTCTTGAATCCGTTGGCTTTTAATTGAACTGAAAAAGTTGTAAAGTTCATCCGAGGTAAGAAAATAACATATATTTTTTGTGGTCAACAAAAGTGTGTTCAAAACCGTTGAGTTTCTTGTCAATTGATAACAAGCAGGTTATAAATATAACTCTAACATCTCTATTATTTTTGTAACGACGAATTGAGAAAAGTTTTGCATAAATCCACTGGTTGTTTTAAAACAAAATGTTTTCAAATAATTTCATAAATTAAAAGTAAAATCAAACAAATATAAAAATTAACACTGCCGGTACTTCTTTGTGTTTGGCAAGAAGTAACTGATTAGGGATAATTGGTGCATAGTTACCTAATGACGATATTGGTGATAAGATTAATATAAAAAATAGTATTCGAACAATTAAAAATAAATATTAGTTCCACGCCATTACAAATTTTCTTGTTGAACAAAAAATATCACAAAATGCTTTGTTTATAATATAAATCTTTTCAGACGCTTTTTAAATTTACCGCTACCGCATTTTACTTGAAGTCGCACGCTTTAAATTGATTCGTTTCAAACTAAAAAACAACGTAAATTCGGTGTGAATCCGACTCAAAAAGAAAGACAAACGTATCGGATTCTATGACGTTCATATTAATGATTCATTCTTTTCAATTATTAATGGTTTATTAACTTTTTTCACTTAAAAAGTTGATGTTAATAGAAAATGGTATTTTACGTTTATGTTAACGAACATTCAATGATTTCGAATCAGCAGAACGCAAACATTGTGTTTAATGCTGAAGGGATATGATAAACAACAAACACCCTCAATGATCATCGGAGCCAAACGGCATCAAAGGGGCTCTATTTGCATCGCATGTAGTACCTGCTAGTAATATAAATCATGATTAATGCTAATGGTTTGTGAGTACGTAATTGCAACTACATAGAAATGCATTTCAAATGATTGCTGTTATTACGTAACCGAAACTCTCATAGTCTCATATTTTAGAATTAGTCACACATGGCGAACTAAAATTTCAACAAATGGCCCTACCAAATGAAACCTTAAGCAAAAAATTAGCACTTTAATCAGAGCCGTTTCGTTGCTTGAAAGTTTCACACGTTTTGCCCATTAACGATTAAAACGTATTTAACGAAAAACAAGACGAAGACCAGAGGAATTCCTCAACTTGAAACTTCTCGTTGGAGAAATTTCCTACTAGATTTTCAAATAGTTGGTTAGAACGTACTAGCTCGTAGTCCGTACACACTTTGTATTACTTATCAAGTCGGAATGGCGTATATAGTTGCTAAACTTTTGGACCATAAACGAAACCTGGCATACGACTCCGTTTCTAGTTTCCACAAACAATAACTTCCGTTCGCTTGCGCGCACATAAGAAGAGCTTATTAATTGTAATTTAATTCCAACAAAAGTTTACACAACTGAAAATGAGAGAATTTCCCTTTCTCAAATCCAACATTAGCACATACAAACACACACATAGAGCTTTAATTGATTCCATCACTCAAAACTGTGAGATCATAAAACTAATGATTTGAATAGAAGCGAACGGCAAATGGCAACAGCTACAGCTTCGGTCAGAATGGACATAAGAAATAAAGCAAAAGTTTTATGTTTGAAATAATTGCTAAAGGAAGACGAATAAGAGAGGGGTTTTAATGATTATATTACGACAAAGGGTGACAGTGATGTATAATGTGGACATAAAACATTAATGAAAACTTTTTATTCCCAGTTCCTGTTAATAAATTGGATTTGTGAATAAAAGCACGAAAACTCGATCTGCTATACATTTTTTTGTGGAAAGAAAAACTTAGATACGCTAAAATTATTCTTAACTTAAGATTTTATTGAGCCGTAAATAAAATTTTAGAATAATTTTCCATTTGTCAAGAGTATTTCGTATATATTATAATATCAAAGAATTCGTTTGAGTCGACATTAAAAGTTGCCGGGGATGAAAATTAACTCATAAATATTTTATGAACGGCAAACAAAAAAATTAAGGACTAAAAGGAATCTGACTTGTATTTTCAGTAAATAATTTTAATTGAAGTGCAAAATAAAGAAAAAAATCTAATTAGAATTTCTGCTAATAAAAGACGAATTTATCGGATCTCGGTTTTTGTGCGGGTGAACGCTCCGGGCGCCCAAATGTACGCTCCCGTTCTTATCATAATAGTAATAATAATTATTATAATAATAACGAAGCGTAAGCAAAGCTTTTGGAGATGACGCTGAATATTATTTTTGTAAATTTAACTTTTACACGAAGACAAAATTATCTGTCGAGAGAGAAGTCTTGGATGGTACGAGCGCTCTGGATGATGATGATAGCCTCACGGGCATGTTGAATATTATAATTTTGTTTGAAGTAGTAAAAACGAGTGGAAAATCTCTTTCTTGCTGTATCTGTATGGTTCGTTCTCATTAAAAAGATGATACTTTACAACAATATCGCTTTGTGCTCACTGACTCGTGTCCCGCACATTATGAACGTAATTAACAAACGGTGGCATCCAACTCATTGTCATTTGCCTTGATCAACAGGAGCACCAAAGATTTCATAATTCAAAAATGTATGATTTTCAAAAAGCTGTGCATAAGCAAGGTTATAACGATTATAACTAAAATTTCTGTATAGTGTTTTGTTCTCTTCAGCTATTTGTTCAAATTTATGTGTAATATTTTAAGTATAAAACGCGTGGAAAACCTCTCGAAATGATATTTTAATCATTTGGTTAGCATTTAATAACTGGAATACAATGAAATACGCTGATACATATGCAGTAGTTTGAACATAAAATAAAAGAGCTCTAAAGTATGAACGCTACTGTATTCTTTGACCAGGAGTTTTTTTTAATTTTTGGTGTCTATTTTGTAGCCCACAAATTGTAGAAGTAGTATAATTCTTATACGTTCATGAAGTTTATTAATAAAAATAGCATAGGTACTTTTCAAACTAATGTCATTATCTACTAAATAACATTGTACTATAATATATGATTTTCAGATCCAATTAGAATCAAAAAAATAATCTTTTTCAGGTTTAAAAGGATCAATTTTTAAGTTATTATTTTTCAATTCAGCAACGTTTCATCACGTATCGTGACTTCTCGAAGTGTCTAAAAAATAAACATACATAAACATATAAAAGATGATACAATATATATATATATATATATATATATATATATATATATATATATATATATAATTTATACCTTTTATAACAGGTTAGCATCGTTACTGGAATTCTTTTACTTTTTCAAAATTATGTTTATGGAACGAACTATGACTAAGTTTTATTGCTTTGAACAATAAAAAACCTAACGCTACATTCTGCTTTTGAGACGTTGAATGGTGAGAATCAAAATTTAACAGTACTCCCGAACTTGTTGGTTTTTGGTACCAATTTGTTATTAGTTTACAAATTTCTTCTTCGCACTGCAATGTGAATTCGATGTTATCATGGAAATTATTGAAATATTGAATATTGAAATATTGAAATATTGTATAATAATTGTTTTTCTCATTTTAAGGCACTGTAACCAATATATCATCTACATATTAACATAGTAGCGGAATTGTAAACGGTAGCAATTCAATAATACTTATTAGTATGCAATACATTACTATGTTGGCTAATGACGGACTAGCAGGATTACACAGTTAGTTTCATCTAATTGTAGGTAAACTTCCTCCATAAATGTGAAATCACCAGTGTCAAAGCATATGCCAATTATATTAATAATAACTTCTTTCGGTACCTTCAGGAATTTCTCAAAAATATTCCACTTTTTTGTCATACTCTCAATCACCAGGTCTTTATGAGTCTTTGCAAACAAGGGTACATCTGGAGACACTAAAATATCAATCAGACATCTTCACTTCATCAGTAGGCAAATAAATACTCATTCACGATTTTCAAAAGATATTTAATTTTTAACGACATAGGACAAACCTGGATTGGAAGTGTTTTCTATAATTCAATTTTTGCCTAATGGTAGTAAATTTTAATTTGTCATCAATAATTAACGAAATTAAATTCTTAAATATTAATATAATTTTAATTTTCAATCGTCATGTTTTAGAATACATAAATTATTAATTCCCTTTATTGCATTTAGATGTAGAAACAAAAGCATTTCGAATGCCTGATTATAATTTAAATCTACTGAATTTAGGCACACAAATTTAAACTTCTAAATATAAATAATTGATTAATGTTTGAAATTGAATTTGTTATTTATTGTTAAATTGTAATTATATTTAATTTTTATTTTGAGCAAAATCAAAAACTTCCGCATTTAGCATGACTATGGGAAAAAAATAATAAAAAAAAAATAAAATTGATAGTAGGTACCTATATCTTGTAATCATAACTCCATTTTTTTTCTTGCTAATGTTTCGCCAAAAGAAACTTTTGGAATAGGTGTCACTAAAGAAAATATATGTCTTTATTGATTACAATTGGATCGATATTTGCTCAATTTTCTAGTGTCTTTTTCTTCTTTAAATGTGTATAGGTGCATAATTTTAGCTTATTGACTAAGCTTAGATATTAATGATTAATGTACTATTACAAATAGACTAAAATTTTAATAAAATTTGGTTATTTAAAAAAAATTGAGAAAGTAATTATATATTAACGGTAATTAAATATATAGAATGGCATTAGTGCCAGTAAATGCCTTCATTATAATTTTCACTATATAAACTAATGCATTACTTATTTATTAATTTAATTTTTTTTAAAGATTTCTGTATATTTTAGTAATATTCCAAAACTATATATATATCTTTGATTTTTTTTTTTTGTTAAATTTATTTTACTCCATTAATTTTAGATTAATTTTCCTAAACTTTATAAGCTTAATGACTTGGTTGAAAAGAAAATTTCAACTTGATTTTCTGGTCAAGTCTTTTAAAGGTATTAAAACAACTTTACTCTTTAGGTGTTATAACTATATCTATATGACATTGCCATCATAAAATATTACTAGTTGACTTGAAGTGTTTTGGATTAATATTTTTCTGATGTAATTAAGGAAGGAAAAAAATTTTCAGGAGACTAAACCGAGATAAGTAAAACAATCTTTTTAAAAGTCATATATTTACTCATTCTCAATAACATTCGTTGCTCATTGACATAAAATACATTATGATAGAAAATTTTCAGTTTTACGTGATTGACATTGACAGAATGACAAGAAGGGATGAATTTCATTATTTTGTAACAACTATTGAGAGGATTTGTGATATATACACACATACACACCCCACATATGCTTAACAAATATTCAATAAAATTCCTTTGCAAATATCTCGTCAGCAATCAATTAAAACGACGTTTTGTTAATCAACAAGAATTAATGTAATTTCGATTCTATGTTTGACTTGTCCGAAATGTCCAATGCGAAGAAAAATATTTATCTCTCAGATTTAATAAAATAAAAAAGTCGATAAATTTTCAGCATTGATCAAAACACGTAGCCAAATATAATCACAGCTGCATAACAAAGAGGAGCGCATAAAAATGGTATGCGAAGATAAAGAAGTTGAAATTGAAAACGAGTAAATAAATCGCAGTTTATAAACACATTAATAATGTATTAATAAATAACAAAAATGCTGAATAGACTATTCAAGGCATTTCAAAAAATTACAAACGTGCTTAACATTTTAAATTTTTCAAATAAAACGTTTGTCGATTGGGTAATTGAACTTCAATAACGATTGTTAATGCAAGACGAAAAATGATTTAGGAGACGGACAGCTTTTTTGACGACGTGAAAACCATAAATAATAAAGCAAAAATTACAACCATATCAAAATGAATTTAATTATGACATTTTTCTTGTCAGTTTTTTGATATTGTTTGCAAGGGAACAATGATTTCGTTTCGTTGAAAAAATCTCTGTTGTGAAAAGAAAAATAATTAACTCTGGGAAATCAAAATTTAAAATTTATTGTGTATTTATTGATGCAAAGAGGAGGAGGTTTTGAAGAAATTTCGCTCCCTTTTTCAACTGAATATCATCAACACAGCCGATGTTAATATTAAATTAAACAACATTTAAAGATCAAAAGCTAAGAAGAGAGAAAATATGAAATTATTTAATGTATAAAACTCGGAAAGGGAGCGGAAAGGAATGGAAGGGTAGGTCTGTGCTTAGTTGATAAGAACCAAGTTGGCATCTAATGGAATTCTCCTCCACTTTCCAATGCACGGAAAGAAAGCCCCTACGCGTCTTATTTGAAATGTTTTGGTAAATGGTTTTATTTCGATTTAACGCCATTCGTAAATTTTAATGAAATATGAACTTAATGATAAATTTGATAAAAAACATTTGATTTTTCTCAAGTTTCTTCCACGCTTTTTTCCCTCGGTTGATTAATTTCTTTCCAACACTGAATGGCAAATGTAAGACTGGAATGTGTTATCTATGCCCTCAGCTACGAGGATAGGAAAGAACGAAAAGAATCCTTCATGTCACTGTCTCTCTAATATTAATGCACCCTCTTTAACTTTTCCTAGTGCATTTGCGTTGGGGTCAAACATCAAAGTTCATCCCTCCACTTTATTTCGTTTAAATAAATATATGTACATATATATTTTTTTATATTACATGTCTTTCCGGTAACCTTGAAGTCAAGAATGTCTAGAAAATTTTTCGAGGGATGCAAATATTTTTAAAGCATTTTCAGTGGAATTTTAAAGGGATGGTTTATAAAATTGTTTCCCTCTGTTGAAAATTTTGTTTATCTTCTATACAGTTTTAATTTTTGATATTTGAAATGTTGATTCTTCTTTGAAGTTCAAATTTTACTTTCTATAGCACAAAACTAACATATGAAATTATAATTCATTATTTGTTTTCCTTTTTGCGTAAAACCTCAAAAACCATTTCCATTAACGCAAATATTCCAACTTTAGCCACCCACTTATATCGTTTACTGATTTCAATATTTGAAGTATGTTGATGTATACATCAACCAATAATATAAACACACAAATTATAAATAGAAGTATTATGAATGTACCGCCATTATAATAGTTAAAGCTTTTCCCATTTTTTGTGAGTTGAATAAAATATATCTAAAACAAAAAACGTTCTGCAATTTTCAATTTTTCCCAAATTAACTTTATAACAAAGTACTTACCTACTCAAATAAATTTATTTACACATTAATATTATCATCATTATTATTATGTATAATTATTATTAACGTTATGTCTAAAATTATATTTACCAGCAGCAATAAATAAACTGAACGCCTATATGTTGAAGAAATTATTCCTTTTTTCTGTGTTATAATGATATTTGATTAAAAAAACATAGGAAAATCTAGCGACTGACCAGATCCTTCATCACAAAAATACCCCAGGTTTCATGTTAAAATGTGTACATCATTTTCTAGATTCATATACAAAGTAATAAAAGCATAATATATTTCCTAATCTTTCAAATTGTCTTCACGTGACTTTTTTATTGTTAAGTAATATGGTTATAAGTAAAATTTATTTCTTTTAACTTGATCATAGTTTAAATTGAATCTATTTAATGTGTGATGAACTTTTATGGAGTAATTTTATATTTAACATTGATAAATATTTCGTTTATTTCCGATTCACAATTATAAATTAATGAATAATAATAATATATGTCCTATGACTTAATTTCTTTATTACTTCTTGGCTGTCATCATTAGGTAGTGATTATTTTGTCAGTTGTAAACAAATTTCATATAAGTTGTTTGTTTTATATAATTTGTTGTTAAGGATGTTGTTTCAAAAAATTAGTTCAAACCATCAAATAAGGCATCATATTGAAAGAAAATTATTCATTAAAAACACATATGAATTTTTGAATAATTGTAAAAACCTAAAAGTACCACAGAACATCAAAATGGCATTACTTGACATTGTTAACTTATACACAAATGCCCTGTTGAAGTAACAATCAAAATTGTGGAATATACTCTTATGGCATCAAAAATATATAATTATATGGTAATCATCAACGACATAATAAATTTGTTAACCACCATCTCTTACAACAAAACTATTTCACTTTCAATCAAAAATTTTATCACCAAAAGGAAGGCTTGGCCATGGATTCCCCTTTATCAGGACTACTAGCCGACATTTACATGAATCATTTTGAAAATAAATATATTATGAACAATACCTACAAAAATAAAGTAATATATTATGGAAGATATGTAGACGGTATATTTATCTTATTTAATGAAACTACCCGAGAGATTGACAATATGGTATCCGATCTGAACAAAATTAACCAGAAAATAAAATTCACTTCAGAACACGAACTAAAGAAACCAGTAATTTTTTTAGACACAACGATCACCAATGAAAATGGAAAGTTGTCATACAAAATATACAGAAAACCAACAACAACGATCACAACCATCCATAAAACATTATTTCACCCAAGAAACCAAAAAATGGCAGCTTACAACAGTATATTGTACAGAGCGATCAAGTTCCCTCTTAGCAAAAAAATCCATTCTTTCAACTCTACCAAATGAAAACAAAAAATGTTTAAAATCAAACTTCAATAATATATTTAATTTTACAATCGCCAATTTCCTAAAGGAAAATAACTTCAATATCGCATTTTCAACAAACAAAAATTTGATGACAATTCTTAAACCATTAGAGAACAACCAAATTACAACGAAAAACAAAACCAGAATACATTCATAAAATTAAATGTGGTTTCTATGAAAAATTTTACATTGGCCAAACTGGTAGATCTATCGGATCAAGATATAAGGAACATACCCCCAAGAAACCTACTTCAACAACAACTTCAAATTTTACAAAACACCTTTACAACGAAAATAGTCAATGCTAAAATTTCGAAACAAATTTCAAGCCACTGCATATTTGCAAGAAAGGATCACATATGAACACCCTAGAAGAATATGAAATATACAAAGCACATAAACTAGACCCAAACATCTTTAACGACAAATTATATAATTATATAAAACAAACAATCTATATGAAATTTGATTACAACTGATAACATAATCATTACCTGATGATGACAGCCAAAAACTGTTGAAACGCGTATAGTAATAAAGAAATTGAGTCATAGGACATATATCATTACTCATTAATTAATAAATATTATTTATCAAAAATAGAAAAATGTTGAATTGATTGAATCAATGTTATAAGTCCAAAGTAATTTTATATAATATAATCTGAAACAAATGTCAAAATTTTGTTTGCTAATTGTTCCTAATTTTTAATTCCTTCGATTTTTCTTAAATTATATGTTCGCCAACATTTTGTACTACAACTTATGCAACGAAAATATTTTTGAAAATCGTTTAAATAATCATTGCCTTACTGGTGGAACTATTTTCATTAAAAAAAAAATTACTTCAGAGCTAAGTTATCTTGTTAAAAGTTTTCACCCATTTCCATTCGTTTCAATAAATTTTTCTGATGGTAGAAAAAAAAGTTTTTAAAAATAGAAACTTTTTATTATTAGTTTTCTCAAATGCACTAAAAGGACTAATGATATCTTCTCGATAAAGCGTTTTTATAACTTCATTTAATGAGGATTTACCGCAATTTAAACTTTATTATCATCTAATACTGTGAAACTTTTATGACGAAAGTTTCAAATTATTCCTTCACTATATCCCGGCTTTAATTGCACTGACGGGATATTTTTTGCATTAATATCTGAATAAAATTCGATTGTGTTTCATGAAAAATTATGCTAGGATTACATTCCTCTCTGGAAGTGTACTGTTTCTTGTTTGGTTTATTCTATGGTATTATAGACAAAACTCCACGGAATCGTATATACAAACAAACAAACATCGTTTTTCAAGATCAATTTACGTTCTACGAATTGTCTACAGAACGTTAATCGAGATTTGGGTCACATACGTTCTGTACGTAATTCCCGTAAGAGAAGCGATGAGATTTGCATTCGTAAATCGAAAATGTACACAAAATGATCTTATCGTAACTTTTGTGTTTATTTTCGACTTGAGGTTATTCCGTTTTCTTTCATCATTTCACTGAAAATCTAAAATCGCAAGAATGGATTTTCATCAAAATATTCCGAGAATTCTAGTTTTGAAATGAAAAGCGTAAACCGTGCCTTCCGGCTTTCGGCGAAACGAAAATATTGTGTGTGCATAGTTGAAAAGTTTTAATAAGTTTTCATTGACTGAACAAAATTAATAATCGAATAATGCTCGCATATTGGACTATCGCTCAATGCCTTATTGATGAATATCTTTACGTTTATAACCTTTTCAAGTACAAATAATAATTTTAAAACAATTTTAATCAAAACTTTTTTGTTTTCTTCACATTTAATTCTCATTTTATTACATTTTAAATAAAGCGTTAAATTGTAATACATTGAAAACCTTTTCAAGCATAAAGCTGTGGATATTTAATAATAAGCAAGAAGTAACCAAGTTCAGTGTAAACCAATTTAATGGAATTATGAAAGTTGTTCATAACAATAACTCTCAAACACAAATAAACGCATTTTTTTGTTGCATTAGATTATTTAAATGACAAAGAGGAATAAGTTTTTAAAAATTTGAATAGAATAATTCAGCACTTAGTTGTGTTTTCTGAATGTTTATAAAATCTTAAACAAGACTCAAATCTATTAAACTTAGTAAATACTTGGCTAAAATTTCGTTTCCAAAAAAGTGTTTTGTTGATTTTCAATAGAAACATAATTTTAAAAAATATTGGAGAATAAAATATTTATTAAATCAAATTTTAATAGTTTATGCTGAAGTAAAAATGAAAATTTCTTTTTATACCTTTAAATAGTTTGCTATGTCTTGACTATAGCCAAAGAACTTTAAATTGATCGTCTGGAGTAATGACAATCGAGATGTATGTAGCTTTACTCCTAATTTAAGATGCATTGAAATCGTGCTACCATAATTACGGAATACAAAAAGAAGACACTTGAATCAGCTCAAAACTTTAGAATCCATTACCAAAGTTTATTTTTTTTTCTTTTTTGATCGATTTATTTTAAAAATAAAATAGTAACTTTCATATTTTCATAAAATTTTGATCCCACATCCACCTTAAACAAATTAATATACCTGCCATTATATATTGAAATTTTAAAAACTTCAACCGAAGGTCGTTACCTAGGATTCTACCTTGATAGTCACATCACCTGCAATCCGCACACTATACTTAAAAAAAAGCAAGAACTTCTTAGACCTTACTGACTTTTACGAAAATTAATAAAACCCATATCTACAATAGACACATTAAACAAACAAACATTATATAGAACAATAATACAACCTATTTGGATATACGGAGCAGAACTGTGGAGTTCTACTAAACCTGCTAACATACAACAAATCCAGTCCATTCAATTCAGAGTCCTGTGAATATTCGTTGATATTTAGACTCGGAAAGCTCTCATGTCTTTATTATTTTCTAATGAAATATTTTTTTAACGAAAAAAGTAAATAAATGGCAAATAAGACAGATGGTATATTATAAGTTGAAGTTAGTTAGGTAGGATACAAGTCCAAAGTAATTACACCCCCACTCAAAAGAATGCTGCTGATAAACAAATAAATGAATAAATGAACTCCTCTTTTCATGAGTAACGTAGTTGATATTACAAATAAATGTACCTAGTATCATTTCTCCCTTTTCACTAAAATTAAAAACTTATGCTTTTTTTTTTTTTGGTAATAGCTATCGCAAACATTTGTATAGAAATAGTGTAGGAATAACATTAAATTATCTTAATTGGAACGGAATATGTTTTCAAAGTATATTTTTCAAATACCATTGGTGAACCTATGGTAACTTATTTCTGAAAGTTTATTTTAAATTGTTTATTTCTTATACTTGACAATTAAGTTTACATGTATCTATTAAATGTATGAATTCAAATCTATTAACAATCCATGATTTGATCTTTTGTTTACTTTTTATTTAAAGTTAGTACTTTGTATATTTGTTATTACTCTCTAATATATTTTTAATATTCTTTCAGGATAAAATATTTATATTTATGTTAAAGAATTAGACAAAATTATTCTAACAACCATTTATTTCGATGTATTTAATGTACCTGTAAAATATGACTATATAAGTACTTCGAAAATATAAAATAATAACTTGCGTTAAAATTATTTTTATAAAAATACAGGTAAATAATTATTAATTACTTAAAATATTTTTCAAATAATTAGTTAATACCTTAGAAATATTGACTGATTGGCGTTATATTAATAAAGTAGTTTTACTCAGCGTGCGCTTGTGTAGAATTAATGTAAAATTAATTTTTAAATCAGCTAATTGCGTGTAGTATGTGAGTGAATTTGAACCGGTATTTAGGGGATGATTATGACATCAATGACGATGATGATGGGGTTGACAAGCGTACATGGTGAATACTTAAACGAGACTGTCATTTCGATAAAACACATCAGTCTAACGAAACAAACTTATTTCTTTCTCTTCGTCCTGCACCTGATAATTGGATATTCATTTTGCAGTTGTCATTGTTAGTTAATGTTGCAAACAGCCACCGTGACACGCTCAAATTGCCCCCTGCCCCAAAACGTTGAAATTAAACCACCACATAACCCCATTTATTGAATCGCCTCATTTTCCACATTTCCCTTATAGCAATGGGCATCGTCTCACTCTATCACAGTGCTATGGCATAAACTAAGTTATCTAATACGTGTTCAATTACTGTAGGCAATTAGAGCAATGGAATTGAAGTTTTGGATTAGATTGGGATTGCCACAAGCGTCCCCAATGCTACCCACTATTTCAACCATACTATTGTCCTCGTCATGTGCGATTGCGATTCGTCCTGTCACACAGAAACAGAATTAGTCGATCCCCTAATATTTGTACGTTGTTACAATTTAAACCTAATGAGAATTCTGTAATGACAGTTACCACCAATTTTCGAATGAAATTTAAAATTTACCTATTTTTTCACCAACAATTCATTTCTAAAATGTTTTCGTACTTATTACAATCGTAGAGGATACGAGTCCCTAAGTTCGTCGTATGATTTTTTTTTATTCTATACTTTCACACAAAATGAACTCAAATTGTACAATTAAAGTTGTCGGAAGACGAGGAGATGTGTGCGATGGTTTTTCGGATGAGGTTGAGTGTGGGATTTAGACGGACTTGTACGTGCGGTGACGAAATCCTCTGGGAAATATTTCTTCTATAACAGTTCGTTGTGGAGAATACGACAAGAAGTTGCTTGTCTCATTTTTTGCACTTTTTCTTATTTGTTCATCCAATTCCTCTGAGATATTTATACAGGGTGGAAATTTTTCTATTTCTCAAACAAAAAAGTTAGTTTTGTTCACCATTGTCCTTCGAAACAGCGAAAGCGTGATTTTTTTAATCCTCAATGTTTTATTATTAATTATATATTTTATACATACTATAAATATTAGACAATATATAAAATATTTAAACTAAGTCGTCCAAATTTTAGTAACCTACAGTTGCTTTTTTACAAAAATGCTTCCACTCTACCATACAGTCCCGATTGGTTAAAAATTCATTAATAAAAAAATGAATAAATAATAAAACTGTATAAAGTATTATTAATAATAAACTGTATAAGCTGTATAAAAATGTATAAAGCTTTATAAAACTGTATCAATAATATAACCCGTTTAAAGTTAAACGAAGATCAATGATGGTTTTGAGACTAAAGTGAAGGAAACTAAAAGGAGGTTTAAGAATCTAAACCATGCGAAATGTTTAATTGGAGTTCAGATGAATGGTAAATCTATCATAATCTGGTACTATACAAAAAATTAAGATTTTTTTTTCAAATTTGAAAGCATTTTTCTCTTTATTTAATGTTGGATGTTATATACTACAATAATAATTTGAGTAAAAAATATAGTTAGATAAAATTAATGAAATTATCAGTTTATGTTTCATTGTTCGCAATCCCTATATGAAATTTGTGGTTAATACATTGTTGTTATTTCGCAAGTTAGGCTAATATTATCGGGCCTTCATACTAAAAACGATTATAATATGAAAGTTGTCTACTAGAAAATTTCTCACACGAAAGTTGCCTACATAGAAATTTACCCACAGTGAAAATTCCTCACCGAGGAATTTCCGCGCAATGATATATCCACACTTAGAAAATTACCCACAGGAAAAAATATTTAAATTATTTACTATTTAGTTTATTGTTATTATATTATCAATATTGTAATACACTACTAACCTATTTAGAAAAAAAATATTTTGTTTTTTTCTCCATTGGTAAAAATTAATATATAATAAAGACATAAGCCAGGATGTTGTAGACCAAATTTATCAATGTTTTTTTTTATATTTATTTTAATTTACATCGTTTCGTCAGTGTAATTCCAACTTCATCAGACATCCTTAAAATATTCATTGAAGCATATAGGTTGTCTCCCAATTACTAGTGCTTTGTGAAACATAGTGCCCCATGAAGCCGCACTATGCGAGCCTTAAATTGAAACAAATTAAGGTATAAGCTTGGATCAGGAACGTCGAGATTTTCAGAACTGAAGAGAACTATTCCAAATAGGTCCATATTGTTCACTCGAATGCAATTTGTACGTAAACTTTGGCATGCCAGAAAGAAGAATGAAGAAGCGACGGTTGTTTTCAAATATGTATTTATATTATATGTAAAATTAAATTTTCGTCTCAAATCCATTTTAGCACACCCACAATCTGGCAACGTTGCATTTTCGATTTTGTTTTTAATTTAATTCGCGATATTTTAGTTAATTCAATTCTAATATGGTATAATTCTCTCTTTTGTGGATAATTTTTATTATGGACCGATTTAATCGCGAATTAAATTAAAAACCAAGTCGAAAATGCAACGTTGCCAGATTGTGGGTGTGTTGAAATGCACTTGAACCAAAGTAAACTTTATTTAGAAAATTTAATTTTACATAATACAAAATACCTAAATACATATTTGAAAATAATCGTCGCTTCTTCATTTCTGGCATATGTCAAAATTTACGTACAAATTGCATTCGAGTGAACAATACGTACAAGAGTAATATCGAAACCATTCTAAACAGTTCTCAAATTTCGACGTTCCTGATCCAAGCTTATACCCAAATTAATTCCTAAGTGCGACGGAAGAGTGCGTTAGACTTTGTTTGGTTGGAGAAAAATTGAGTTTAAAAAGTTTTGACAACCTTTAACGCAATTTTAAGTAATCAAACTGCGTTATCGTCAAGTATTTTTATTAGTTCCTAATTTTTGAAATGAAATCGTAAATTTTTCATTCATTTTGTTGGTACCGTTTGCGCATCGCATCCGAGAGCACAGCTATTTCGAATGCTCAACTGTGTGATACGTCGCGGTCGTTGGAACATTAATGCGGAGCATTATGCGCTTTTGTGCTGTAACTGGAAAATAACCATAGTCTTTAAGTGTGTCTTTGGGTGTTAATATTTCAAGGATGCCTGATGAAGTCGGAATTACACTGACGAAACGATGCAAATTAAAATAAATATAAAAAAAAAACATTGATAAATTTGGTCTACAACATTCTAACTTATTTCTTTATTATATCTTTTTTTTGAAAAAGTTATGAGTTTTAACAAAAAAATAAGGGTATTTGTTCTTTTTAGTGTCGTCAGTATCTGGCAACGTTGAGGATCTTTACCTATTCTGTAACCTCTACATCGTAAAATATGATACCAAAAGCAGAAAATTGTTTTTCTTATGATCCACAATATTTTCGGTTAAAACATATAATCGTACTGTGAATACCTTATCTATTTCATGGCAGCATTTTTAATAAAAATTTATAATGTCATTTATTTTGTTTCTGTATACTAACGGTTAAAAATGAATTAAACATAAAAAAACGCTGCTTTTATTTATAACTCTTAAATTACCTATTTTATTTTTGTTTTTGTGCAATTCAGATTTAGAGTTTTGTGTGTAGTAAATTATTACGTTTTTACGGTTATTTTATTTTTACGGGTTTATCAGGATATGTTACAGGACAAATAACAATAACACCATTTATTATATCCACATGTATTTATTTATTGAATGTTTTCTGCACTAACTTGTATTAGTCGTACCTGTTCTGACAACGGTCAATCGCCAAATTTATATACCAATTTGCTGCATTCTGGAAGTTTCCGGATTGTTCCAGGCACTTCTCGTTTATTCGAATGATTTCTATCATTGTCTACTCCACATTAGAATCTCTTGGGGAATGTACTGGAACGTGTTTTGCCTCTCTTCTATCTCATTGTTAGAACTTTCGAATGTTCTAAGTCCGTAACAATATGTTTAATGAATAATTATCAATAAATAAATATTTTTCCTAAAATAATAAATGAAATCTTTTGATTTACTTCGTTATTTGACATAATTTGTCTTTTTTTCCAACTCGCCGTTGAACAGGGCTTCCATGACGAACTTATTTTTTGTATATTTGTTAAATGAATTAAGGTATTTACTCATTGGCGATTATAAATAAGTATATATAATAATCAAATCTTGAATTAAATACGTTATTATGTAGCTTTAATTTTCAAATGAGTCACAATTTAATTTTTGTAAAGCTTTTACTCGTGAACTATCATTCGGCTGCACTGGCTGTATTATAAAAACTTATTTAGTTACATTCAACGTTGCATAAGTTATATCTGGTATATGGTTTCTGGTATCTTTATTCAACGTTTTTAGTTAAATAGGGTTTAAAAGAGTGTTTAAATTTCACTTTTTTAAAACGCAGTGTCAAAGATGCAGAATGGTAAATAAGTGCTAAAAAGAAAATGAAAGAAATATATTAAAAGTTTAAATCCATCTTTTCTTACAATTATGTGTTGGCTTTTTGTCAGATGCCTACACTTCGTTGTCATTGCAATAATTTTAGGAACTGAATTTTCTTGGTATATTCTGTTGTTTTGTGTTTTAATTCCTCTCGGGAGTGTTACGAAATGTATCTTTTTCCATTCACTAATGTCCAAACGGAAAAGTTTTTCCCTTAGTTTTTCTCATTCTTGTTTCTTGTTCGTCTCCATCGTGGGGTACGACTATGACGATGACGACGGCAACAACTTGTTTGTTGTTTCAGCAGCCAAGCGGTAAATGTGCTATTGTTCTTAAACTTTTACAAATCTCTCGTTTTTACAATCTTTTTTGCTTTGACTGCTCATTTTCATTGTGCCTGGCTCTGTCGTTTCAACTAATTTTCAGCTTTATATTTTATTAAGTCACCATAAATTTAATAGTTGAAATAAACTTACTTTTACGTTTGTTTTACTTCTTTTAAAATATTTATTTTTAGATTGGTTCCTGTTTTCCTGGTCACAATCAATTTTCATTTGACAATGACTCGACGCAATTGTCTCAACGAGAACAAATGGTTACATAGATTTTCCATTTCGTTAGTTAATGCACATTGCCTTTTAACATCAAATACAATTTATTATTTTCATTTTCTTTCATTCGTTGCCAAGCAGCTTGGGAATAATACAATAAAGAAACTGTATTCGCAGTGCGAAAACAATGGATACGTAAAGACAACGACAGGGTAAAAGAATAATTACGACCCTATTCGACAGTGAGTCCAGAATCGTTGAAAAAATAAAATGCAATAAAAATTGCCATAAAAAGTGAAGAATTTCCCATTTATCTTGCAAAGATGGTTTTCTTCCCCAATCTGTTATCCTTTTCAAGTTCGTTTTTGGCGTTTTACATTGGTATGGAAACGTAGTTGAAAGAAAAAAAAGTTCTTTGTAAAATTTTTGTTGGCATTTTATTTTACTTTGAAACTAAATTGAAGACGACGTCATATGGGAACTTTGTAAATGGAGAGATTGTCTTCCAATAAAACTGTCAAATGCAATCCGTGGCAACTTTGAAAATATGGCCGACACTCGTCGATTATTGAATTCTGTCTTCAATGTTTAGAAAAATAAATTGTGAATTTTCATAGAATACGAGGATACGAGTGGAGGATTTGTAAGGTGTTGATATATGGATTTGCAAAATGTGGCAAAAAAAAATATTACGAACGGTAGCACAGTAGCGATGAGAAAGTAAAACCGCAATGACAGAACAATTTATGGGATATTTCGTTTTCGATTTAAAACTTGGAAATAATTTACCAACAACTTTGATCTTACTTGAACGAATTCAAATGATTTATTTTTTTTTACTTTTAAGTTACCTAAAATGCGGTTTCCATACAAAGAAGTTTAAATTCACGGTACTTATAAAATAGTTAGTTGATTGTTCATATTCTTTCAAGTATATTCGCTTAAGAAAAATATTGGGAATTACATGACACTAGATTTTTTTAAATTAACTAATTTTTCAAAAGCACATAAAATATTTGGTTGTTCGGAAAGCAATTTCATAAAAGGACACGAACCAAAAATTACTGTATGGAATCAATTGAACTTTTTCACATGCAAGCCTTTCTATATTAGCTCTCAAAGCATACAATGATTATATTATGGTTAAATTTTACGTTGGATGCGAATTTTTTTTTATTAAATCCTTTGTTGGAAATATACGAAATTACTTATCAAACAACCAATAATATCAATAGTTTCCCTATGAATCTCTTTGTTATTTTTATTGAAAAATATTTATTGCCATTTCATAAAAGTTTAGAATCCTAAAGACTTATGGTTTTCTAATAACCCATTTAAGCAACAAAAAAACTTCTTGAATAAGATAAATTAATTTTTGTAAATTTGATTGAGACTTCGTAAGAAAATTTTTATCAAATTTACCGCTGATTTTTTTTTCGAATGAAGTTAAATAAAAACCTATAGTTTTTGAAAAGTAGAAAAACATTTCCCTTTTTGTCAGATTTCAAGATTGACGTGGCGCACTCTTAAATTTAATTTACGTTTCCACTTTCTGTTGAGATAATAAAATAAAAAGAACATGTGAAAGATCAAAGCGACAATAAAAAGAAAAACATATATTTTTTATCTATCAAATCCGTTTAATGTTACCCAAACTTGGCACAAAACTCTTTTTGTTTGTCACAGAAAAAAAAACATTTTTATCGTATTATTCGACACAATCGGCACACAGGGAGAGAAAACTTTCACTTATTTTCTTTCCACCTTTCGTTATATATATGAAAAGGAAATCTTGTTAAAATTTTTATGACACACTTAAAACACACTGTTTCACATTTATTAGAATGACTAACAGGATTTATGAAAAAAGAGCAACAGGAATTCCAACTATTTGGTTCTGGGTGCAGGAATGACGAAAAAAAAATAAACATTTAAATCGAGAAACCGAAAGAAAATGCTCACTGAAGCGTTCAAATCGTTTAAGTACTTTATCAAAACTGAATTCTGTGTCAAGTGACTTGGAATTGTTCAAGTGGAAATTAATGAGATTATTTAAACATTTTAAGCTTGAGGAATAAGAGAAGAAGAAAAACCCGATTGAGGAATGCGATAACCTGAGCAACTTGGATTCACCAATCAATCTTCAAATTCAAATAAAGCTTGTCTATAAGTTTTAATCAGATCTGAGAAATCCCTACATGCAGGGCCGGTTCTAGGCTTTTGAACGCCCCGGCCTGGTCAAATTTTGCCACCCTTTTATATAACAATATACAAATTTGTTTCAAATTAAACGAAAAATAGCAAGAAAAGTAAAATTTTATTTTTAATTCAGCGCCCCTGGCAGTCACCCAGTATACCCGCTCCTTTATTGACCCCTGCTTACATAAAAGGAAAATATTACTAGGAAGTAAATTTTATTTTACTCAAAGTTTTCAATATCAAATACATTAGAAATTTTTGTCTGCCCCAAATTTCAAATAATAACAAAAATACCAAATAACTCAATATTGGAACGTTAAAATAATGATCACTGCACGTTATAACATCATAGTATAGTGTATAAAAGAATTTTTTAACTTATAATACTGATTGTATTTATGATTACATATGTATCAGGTATTAGCCACAAATAACATATGCCTATGAAACAATACTTAGAATAACTAATATTGCAGTAATCGACAGAGTACTGAAAATCGAAAGAAGAAATGTTTAAACATTCTTAAATAAAAACTACCCATGAAATAAACGTAAGAGTTGTATTTTAAAGGGGTTTATATAAATGCACATTAAAGTATGTTAACTAACACCAGATATTGAATTTCTTAAACAGATGATTTGCACCCCAGATTTAAACATTTAACTCCAAGGTAGATCAAATAGATATAAAAATTAAGTACAAAATGACAACACAAGCACACAAAATGGAATTAAAAACTCCAAGTAGCGAACATTTTGAAGTCAAATGAGTACATTTATTGAATAATTAATGATTTCTTTGTTTTTGATGTGCACCTACATGTAAGTTTTTGCCCTAAAGAAATATATTTAGCTTCCTCCGGGACTTCAATTTTTTTCAAACGGATTAAAAGACCCAACTTATATTTATAGCTTATATTATACAAGCTGATCCCCGAAACTTCGTCTGCGTAACGTAGGTGTAGATTATATTTTATTTTTAGCTTTGCTATTTGTTGTGGTATATGAACAATTTTATTTTTCTTATTTCGTTTACGAAAAACATAATCATACTTAAAATACTATTTCGTCAACTTTAAAACAACACATTTAATAAACTGTTGCAAAGAATAAAATTGTTCTATGTAATAATCAATTAATTTTCAAAAAATATATATAAATATCTAAAAAGAGTATGTCTATTGCGTATAGCTACGGTAGATATACCTACCGTAGACCAAATAATCTGTAAATCAATCAGCATTTATACATAAATAAAAAATATCGCCAAGTTCAATAAAGTTGGTCTTAATTGTAAGTAAAGAGCGGTGACCATGCGACATTTTTCAAATAACTTACATTTTTAAACTTGTGATATCTTTCGAATGGAATGTTCAAATTGAATAACTCAAAAAATTATATAATGGCATTGAAGCAAACTTAAATATGAAGTCATTTATTTTGATAAGGATTAATCCCAAAGTATAAATAAAAAAGCTTTTATAACGGTGGCATTTATGTAATTTTTTTATAATAAAAAAACACTTATTGTGACATAACTATAATAGTTAGACATTTGCTGTCGCTTTATTTTTTGTAGATAATGATATGTTCTGCAAAATCGTAGTACATTATTTCGTTCTATAACCAATAGTTTTTGCAGCGCACGCGATAAAAAAATGTTTTTTAGTAATTTTTGCAGACCTTGGGTTACATTATTGGAGTTTCAGTATGGATCCTTAACTTTTTTGAAAATTTGATATAGCCCATGTTCACCGGAAATAGTGTAGCTTCCCAACAGTGAAAGAAGTTTTCAAATCGGTCAAGTAATTTCGGAGACTATTCAAAGCAAACAAACAATCAAATCTTTCCTCTTTATAATAATAGATAGATTAAACTATAACGACCTGCGCGACTTAATTTTTTTTTACTTATTCCGGTTTATCACCGGAATGATTAACCGATTTTAATCGGAATCTTACTATCAGGTAGCTAAAAATAAATAACAATAAATTACTAAATTTATGTGAAACTATATGAAGTCCTTATACCAAAAAAAAAACTAACATCTATGGGCTGTACATTTTAATTTTGAACCTAATTTTAAGGGAAAATATAATCGGTAAAAATTTCCAGTTTAAATTTTAATATTCGGTGTATTTCTCATAAGAAGTAGGCATCATGTGTTAAGACTTTTTTTGAAGATTCCTATCTTAAAAGAATGAATTGGGGTGACTAAGTTTCTATGAGAAAATGTAGAGTTAATCAACAATCGAAATTTTGAATTTCATAAGTGTAGTTAATAAATAAATAATGAATTAATAATTTTCTGTTTTTGTTATATCATTTTGATAACAGAATTTTAAATAACGCCATTTCACTTAATTATTATGAAAGTTTAGGTAGTAGCTACTTATACCAAATACCATAGAGGCGGTTTTTAATTTTTGTTTGTTTTTCAACAATCAATTTTTTAAAATCTATTTTTTATGAACCAATGATTGCAACCTGGAGCAATTATATATTCTGCAGAAAAGCATTATGGAAGCAATTTTTTGTCATATTTCATTGTCATCAATAAATATATATATCTTCTATGCTAACTCTTCCTCGGTATTTAGAACAATTTGAAAACCAATTGTTGTTATATGACAAAAATTGCTTCCATAATGCTTTTTAGCAGAATATATAATTGCTCCAGTTCACAATCATTGGTTCATAAAAATTAGATTTTAAAAAATTTGATTTTTGAAAAACAAACAAAAATTAAAAACCGCCTCTATGGTATTTGGTATAAGTAGCTACTACCTAAACTTTCATACTAATTAAGTGAAATGACGTTATTAAAATGCTTTAGTTAAAATTATATAGCAAAAACAGAAACGTATTAATAATTTATTATTTATTTATTAAATACACTTAGTAAATTCAAAATTTCGATTGTTGATTTACTCTACATTTTCTCAAAGAAACTTAATCACCCCAATTCACTCTTTTAGGGTAGAAATTATCAAAAAAAAAAATCTGTTCATATGCCTACTTCTTATAAGGAATACACTGAATATTAAAATTTCATCTGGCAGAGGAGATATATAATTACACGATTTTATGTATGCATGGTTTTAAAAACGTATTTACTTTAAGCTTTTTTAATATAATTATGTTTTTTACTACTTCTGTTATTTTTTTAGTTAATATTTCCTTATTGAGTAACCCTAAGGATTTATTTTCAACAATTTTGTAAACAAAAAAATAAAAAAAAGGTTACTTCAGGAACCGAACCCACGTCTCTTTGATTGTGAGCATTAGGAAATCGGATACGTAAGCGAATGTGCTATGAACGTATCATTTAGAATATTGTTTGTTGTGTATAAAAACATTTATTTCAAAAAGGCACTTTTATGTATTTTAACATTTTTCATTTTTCAAATAACTAACATTTTTAAACTTGTGATATCTTTCGAATGGAATGTTAAAATTGAATAACTCAAAAAGTTATATAATGGTATTGAAGCAAACTTAAATATGAAGTCATTTATTTTGATAAGGATTAATCCCAAAGTATAAATAAAAGAGCTTTTATAACGGTGGCATTTATGTAAATTTTTTAAAATAAAAAACACTTATTGTAACATAACTATAATAGTTAGACATATGCTGTCGCTTTATTTTTTGTAGATAATGATATGTTCTACAAAATCGTAGTACATTATTTTGTCTATAACCAATAGTTTTCGCAGCGCACGCGATAAAACAATGTTTTTTGGTAATTTTTTTCAGACCTTGGGTTACATTATTGGAGTTTAAGTATGGATCCTTAATTTTTTTGAAAATTTAATATAGTCCATGTTCACCGGAAAGAATGTAGCTTCCTAACAGTGAAAGAAGATTTCAAATCGGTCAAGTAATTTCGGAGACTATTCAAAGCAAACAAACAATCAAATCTTTCCTCTTTATAATAATAGATAGACCCAGCTTGCACTTATATTTTTTTTAAATACTGGATACATACAATTACATTTACTAATATTAAACGCCTAAGTGTCATAAAACTCTGCTCAAAATCTTCAAAAGTATCCCAGTCTTCAATAATATACTTAGTTGCCAATTCTGAAGTTATACTTTTATAACTCGAATTTGAAGTACATACATAGTATCCATTTTCCATTTTCCATTTTTCTTATTTTCTTGTTTTGCAATTCCCAATGATAAGATTCGACCCATTCTTTTAAAGTAACTGTTGGTTTCAGAGAAAAAATGGTATAAGCTTGGATCAGGAACGTCGAGATATTCCGAATTGAAGAGAACTATTCCGAATGGGTACGTATTGTTCACTCGAATGCAATTTGTACGTAAACTTTGACATGTCAGAAATGAAGAAGTCACGTTTATTTTCAAACATGTATTTATATTGTAATATATAACATTAAATTTTCGTCTCAAGTCCATTTAAGCACACCCACAATCTGCCAACATTGCATTTTCGATTTTGTTTTTAATTTAATACGCGATATTTTTGTTAATTCAATTCTAATATGGTATAATTCTCTCTTTTGTAGGTAAATTTTTATTATGGACCGATTTAATCGCGAATTAAATTAAAAACCAAGTCGAAAATGCAACGTTGCCAGATTGTGGGTATACTGAACCACTTGAACCAGAGTAAACTTTATTTAGAAAATTTAATTTTACAGATTTTATATAATGCAATATAAATACATATTTGAAAATAACAGTCGCTACTTCATTTCTGACATGTCAAAATTTACGTACAAATTGCATTCGAGTGAACAATACGTACAGGAATAATATCGAAACCATTCGAAAACAGTTCTCAAATTTCAACGTTCCTGATCCAAGCTTATACCGAAAAAATGTTATAGCTTTACAGCTCTGGATTTCTGTACATAGGCTATTTAATTAGTAAATCATTTAATTCATTTAAAAATTGAGAAGTAGATAAACGATCCGTTGAAGTGGATTATTTATTAATTATGGAATTTGTAGATTCAATCCTATTGTTTGTAATTAGATAGCCTGATGCTGCACCATTGAACCAATTTTGATATGATTTTAGCCACGTAGTGTAATGAAATAATTAATTTATTCCGTAACTGTTTCTTTTCAATTTTCTACGAAAAGTGCTGCTGCCCTTACAAATATTTGTTTACTTTATAATTATTATATAATTTACGAGGTATATCAGTATTAATATCAATTTTAGTTTATAATCAAAAAAAATCCTTTTTAATTTGACTTTGAAATTGGCGGAAAAATTGCAAATCTAAACATTTTTACCAACTTATTACAATATTTCGATGTTATTGTCATATTTAAAAAAAATACATTATAAAACTGTAAATTAAATTTTAATTCTTTTAAATAACCATTGTTGCAGTATTTTTTCATACAAAGATGTCCAATATAATATTTTTCTGTACTTATTATAAAAGAACTGGTTCCTCTTATTATCTGGTGTTAAAACACATTGTTTTGACGTGATTTTCTCCTTTTTCGGTGTACATTTAAATTGCACCCTATTTCAAATATAACAGTTTACCAAGGAATAGAAGCAATCACAAGCCCAATGAAAAAGAAACAATTTTCATTTTTTCGATATTTAATAAGGGCACCTGAAAGTAGAATTAATAATTGTTTGTTGAAATTCCAATCTGGTTTTGAATATAGTGGATGGTTTTGTAATCAAGAAGGTTTTAGATTTCAAATGAACGAAGTGAAGACAAGCTTTTGATCTACAAGTTTCAAATATTTGTTAATCCCAACAGCATCGTTACATACAACTCATAGTTAAGACGGGCATGAGCTTAGAGTGGTTGTCTATCCATCGAATTTTCTGACTATCTAGCGAGACGCATCGGGTGTGATGTTTCCAAAAGGGGATGAACTGTTGCTGACGTTATCCCAGTCGTATACCTACTCTCACACATCGTCACTTGCGATTACGATTGGTTAATGTACCGTTAGAGGGGTATAATTGCTTCCGAGGCTGCAGGGCCTTGTCTCCCTTTCGCCTCCAAACAAGAAATATTGTATCCTCTAATACAAACAAGTGGAATCCACATCGCTCATCCTACACCCTGGTTTTGCTGGTTTCACTTGCTCTCTATACACAAATAAATGAGCTTCAAAGAAAATTGGTTTTGCAATAAAAGTCTTCTTACACGATGAGGCGCGCAAAACGCCAGCATGTTACATTTTCACGAAGATACCGCATAAGACCCCATGCGCAAAACAGATAAAACGAAACGTTTCACTAGCAAACTTTCGCATATTGTAAATATTTCTCATCGCATTTGAGCTTTACGCCCAAATCTCCCTAACGAAACTTCGACTAGTTGAAGATTTGCGTTTTCTAAATAAATATAAATAAAATAATTGTATCAAACAAACTTGTTTAGCAAATATTTACCACAATTTGCTAGATTAAATTTTCTCTGAAATTAAATTTAAATTAAAATATTACCTAGTTGAATTTGTGGTGAGGTTTAACGTGGAAATGCGTCTTTTAAGAGCATGTTTACATCTCTCGTTTTACATCAACAAATATATAAGTATTATAATTTACATCCGAATGGATATACAAAAGTCCATTTTAAAACTAGAACCGAAAGTAGGTAATCATTTTGTTTTTTTTTTCGGTTTTACGATAAAAAAAAGCTAATGCAATCATGGGACCCCCGACAGGAACTAGTTCTTTACGGTTTTTCTTCAATCTTCTCGTGATATTACTAGCCACTTATAACTAATATACCATTTTAGGCACTACCGAAGTATACCATGGCAGTGGATTAAAACATTGTTCTTAACTACGACATGTAAGTATAACTTTTCACGCGTGTACATTTAGTACACACCGATTTTTTTAATTTAATAATTTATTTTTCTACCCGAAGGTTGTTTTACAACTCTATTTTAACCGCTTGCTCACTTTCTCCTTAAGATCCTTTAAGGTTTGGAGCTTTGCATCACTTTTCATTTGTCCTATATAAGAGTTTCGTAGACGTCCTATGGTTTATTTTCCTTCTATCATACCCTATAGTATTATATTATGCATCTCTTCCGGGTGTCTCAGGGTATGACCAACCGTTTTCCAACGTCTTGGTCTAGTCGCATTTATGAATGTCCTTTTTTCTTTTACAGCGCTGAGTACTTCTTCATTTATTTTCCGCTCTACCCAACTTATTTTCTCCATACGCCTCCAACACCACATCCCAAACAATTCTAATTTTTTCTTTTCGGCATCATTTATTACCCATGTTTCATATCCATATGTAGCGACACTCCATACATATGTTTTAATAAGTCCTTTCTTAATATTGAAATGTGCTTTTTTGAAGGAAGTAATAAATGTTTTTTACTAAAAGCAGCTTTTGCTAATACAATGCGCTGTTTTATGTCTCATACGCGTTTACTATCAGATTTTACTCCCTTGGTATACCATTTCATCTACCAGCTCTAGATTGTGACAATCTATGTATACCTACATCAGCTTTTATTTTCGAGCCTCTAGTCCAGACTAAGACCTTCGCTTTTGCACTATACTGTTTTCATTTCTGGTATTGTAAGTACTTCATTTATTATTTCAATTAGTAATGATACTTCCGAATTGGAATTAGATCACGTTTTGTAGAAGTATATTCTTCAAATTGATGTGGAGGTAAGTCTATCTCCACGATATCATTATGACTTTTGACTTCCCAGTATTTACATTATTTCAATTCATTACCAGATTATCAGGTTAATTGACACTAACTGGACATATATTGCTTACCATTCCAGACAACTCAAATTTTTTAAGGGATATATTCATCAGTGTTTTGAAATTCTGGGAGTTGATGAAACAAATGCCTATTTCCTGATCCTTGTTAAGCACTAATCCTCATTACCTGGCACCCCTTGTTCCTTTTATTTTTTTGAAACCAAATTGATTCTGATCCAGCACGTTGTTTATGTTACTTTCTAATCTTCGGTTAAATATTTTGGTAAAAACCATAGCGACGTGGGAGATGAAAGTGACAACTCTATTATCACTGCATTTTGTCCCTTGGGCTCTTCATTGAGTTTTCATTGTGTCATCCAAAAAGTCCGAAGTGAAGTTAATGTCGGTAAATACTTTTGTTAGTGAATATATTAGTAGATGATGAAAAGTATATATCATCAAACCTTTCTTTTGGTATTTACAACTATAGTTCTTTTGGTGCTTCAAAACTTCAAAAAACTATGATGTGTACTATTAAATAATGATCTTACAATTTTACACATTAAAGTTTGGACATTACATGCTTTATTACAATTAGTAATATTATTTTTTTCGTAATGCGTGGAGAATAATGGACTTTTAAATTTCCTTTTGAACGATTTTATGAAAAACAGTTCCCATTCAAAACAATCATCAGCGACTTTTGTTCAAACAAACCAAAATGACGAGCCACCGATACATTTATATGCATTGACAAGTCAAAAAAATAGAGAAAAATATTGTATTAGTGTCCGACCGAACTTTCGGTTTCGGTCTAGTTTCGGCTGTCACTAATCCGAAACTACGACCGAAACCGTAACTGAATTCGTGAGATAAAAGTGTTAAGAAATTATTATTTCCCACTTTTAATAATAGTTTCCTTAATAATGAATACTGATAACTATCAGTTCATTAAAATTATGTTTAAAACTATCTTTAATATTTTTTTTTCATTTCAAATAAAAATTGACCAAAGTTTAGAAGAAATTATTTGGTTTTTAAGATATAAGAAAGAGTACTTTCTGTTTTTTGTACCTAAACATATAAAGTAAAAAGAAATTTTCATTTGTAACTCATTTTTGTTTAATGTTTAATCGTAGCTAATATTAAAAATAAATATTAGGTGCATTTCAAATCAACCTCTTATTTCAGCATAAATAATTAATAAATAATATTTGAAATAAGAAGTGATAATAGTATTTTATGTTAATAATTGGCTCAAATAGGATATTAATAGTATGTCTATCTGTGAGTTATTCGCCGTGACGATTCCTATTAAATGATCCTATCCCCAAACCGCCATAAGGAACTTAAGTCCAACAGTTCCAATAATCTCGCACTATAAATTTTAGAAACAAAAAATAAATTATAAAAATATGCTTATTCGATTCGCAAGGTAGCAGTTAATTTTTTTAATAAACCTTGCTTAATTTTAGTTTAAAATAATTTTGATACCTTTTGCTTTGATCAAAATATTGAAATTGTAACAAAATTTATTATTGTTTGCAACAACTGATAGTATTGCAGGCAAGGGCGGATTTAAGAGGGGGGAGGGTATTTTTGTGTACTGTGGAGATCCCATCAGAGTACGTACTTAGAAGCAAATCAAATTATTAGTTGTTAAAATGTTAAAATATATGAATAAAATAACAAAAAGAACATTAGTGAAACTCTAGTCTATTTTTAGCTGAAAAATCTGCGATTTTTTTTCGTTGCATTCCTTTCACGCACTTGCGTGAAAGATGATATTGTGCCCCCTCCCAGAAAAAAATCCTGAATCTGCTTTTGATTGCAGGGATACAATTCAATTCTTTATCAAATCTTAATGGTCAAAATTTCAAAATGATTAAGTTATTAGAAATTATTGTACTTTTAACAGAACTAGTAAGTTGTAAAAAAATACAAATTAGTTAAATTCGTAATGCGAAATTAACATCTATCGTGATTTGGGAAAGAATTCTTTATTCTCCCAGAAATGTTGGTCACGAGCCACCACTGAATTTAATTAAGTTATTTATCTTGAGAGATTTACTGAATCTTATTTAGTCGAGAGAAATATTTAAAAATACTTAAACCTGAAATAAAAAATTCGCGTAAAAAAAGGAAGTAGACAAGTAAAAACGCAAATGCGTCAGATATCTAATTGATATTCATGAGAGAAGACAAATAATGAGACACAATTGAAACAAAGGCAAAATATTTCCACCGAAAAGCAACCTCGGCTTCGTTCAATGTTCACTTCGCTTCTTTGCGTAAAATAAATTATTTCCGTCTCGACGATTTATATCTGTTATTTTCTTACTTTATTTCGATAACAATTATAATTATTATTCTTTCGTCGTTATTGACTTCAAGTCAAATAACTTTTCGCCTTTTATTACACTCACTTTGTTGTCATTAATTTTGGTAATTAAAATGAAAGATTTAATTATAGAATTACAAAAGACGTTGAAATGTGCGTTTCTTTCTGAATAAATTCAAAGTTTTTTTTATATTTTATTTATTTGAAATATTAGAGGGAAAAGTCACGTCTCTGGGTCGCTCACTTTGAAAGCGACCGTAAAGTTTAGATGGATAGTTTGGGATGTGTGGGAGCGTGTGATGTGATCCTTCTATTTTAACCTGAGTCCCTTAAGAGACACGTATAAGGCGAGGAATGATTTAGTTTTCATCCTTCTTTGCAGTAGCGACTTTGCTCCATTCCCATCTACATCAGACTGATGGTGATAACACACAATTGCATTTGGAAAGTGGAAGTTTAATAAACTTTGGTGACCAAGTTGATTGCTTACTTGTCGAGCTTTACAGCTTTCTATTAACCATCATCTCCAATATCTTCAAGCTCAATGTGCTTTGAATACACAATTCACTACAAAATGAGGGGAATGTAAAGCTCGAGCGTTGAAACGTTTATCACGTCTAGCTATTGTGCTATAGACTTTTTCTAGAATATCCACGTTTTTCTTCTTTCTTTTTTTTTTTAAATGAATTTTAAGTCTGGTCGCATATAATTGTTAATTATCGTCTGCTGACTTTGAGACTATCATAACAATCACGAAGTGATTGTAAAAAAAATAATTAGAAGTTGCAAAAATTGCGTTTAGTGATACACCTATCTATAAATTTTAATTCATATTTTGCAATGCCAAAAAAGCTGGAATACTTAAAGTATGAAAAACTAATTTTCCTTGGAAACCGCTCAAATCAAAATAGCCAGAGGATAGAATGGGTAAGTTTGGGAAGTTAGATTTTGTCGTTGCCATGCATATAGCTACTAACTTCAAGTAATATCTCGGATTAGTATTTTAACAACTAATTTGTTCATAACTTCATATTCGCAATTCTATCAATATTATTAAAATTCGAGGGCACAATTACGTTCTTATATAATTTCACCCTAACGTTTGAAACTGCTGTTTCGTTGGTAAGCCATGCAAAAAATACTTAATTTAAATAAAAAATTTGATTATTATTAATTTTTTCTTCGAGTTGCTTTATTTAATAAATTTAGATTCTAATAAACAGATAACATACGTTCAAAGATTCATTTGAAACATTGCAGAAGCTCTCTTTTTACGTGGGTCGATTAAAATAGTAAGTTGTTTTGAAATTTCGCAATATGTTTGTAAAAATATGTTGTAAAAGTACAAAATATATTAAACACGAGCAGTTTAACAAACGTGTAATGTTCCTAATGAAAACTATTTTCCTTTATGAAGTTGGTCGTGTTCAACGCCTTCGTATTCATTAAACAAGGGATAAGTGGGGTAAATGGGTGATAGATCAACCCCTGTGAGTCTGTAAGGACCATCTGTATCACGATTCAGTGTAGTTTCGCAGACAAGCAATTCTCAACCCACTATCATTCCTAACGCGTCCACGATAATGTCTCACCCAACCCCTACGACATCCCCTTGAGTCATTTATACATGCATTGTACCCTTCCGTCCGTCTTTTCGAAACTCCTGCTGATCCTGGCGATACGAACAAATTTTATACGTACTGTGAAAATATTATTATGACAATGTACATTTAGGTGCACGAGTGTGCATCTTTTTGAAGGGATAAATACATAAATATTTCGGTCGAAAGAGGGGTGAAGAATCTTATTATTAGCTTTCAGGAATTCATTTCGGTCATAAAATTTTCCACCCTTAAAATTTATCTACAATTTAAAGTTTAAATGGAAAAATTAGTCTCGAAATAGAGAGTAATAAGCTGGCTATTTACATCCAAATAATGGGACATTTTTCAAATGAAAAGTTGATGTCTCCCTGGATGCATAAATAATTAATTAAATAGCGGTCGAATGTAAATTTTACTCACGTTAGATATGGCATTGATATTAAAGTATAGGGGTATTTTAAACAGCCACAAATAACATTACATTTCATTTTCGTGTAAAAGATTAAGTTACTAAACATAAATGAGTTCCTACAATTGTGGTATCAACTTAAATTTCAAATACAAAATGTATGGAAACAATGATAAAGGTTAATGCTAAGAAAACATTTGAGGTAGTTTAAATTGTAAAGTGTTCATTTTCAGTTGTTTTATCCTGCCAGAATAGTAGTAGATATATTTGCAAAATAATTAATTTTTCCACTTTTTCGCGAATATATTTGTTTTTTAAGGTTTATCTACATGTAATTTATCAGACATACTTAAATTAGATCAAAAATTAAAACACAGAACTTTATATTTGAATAACCGAAACCTGCAACTTCGTCAGCGTACCATAATAATACGCCAACAATATAATTGATTAGTTTTGCAGAAACACTTAGGTATCTCAATTATTTCAATTTCTCTTCCCGAAATAAACTTAGTACAATCAAAACGACTGTTTATTTTTCTAGCTTAATTCTTTTTAACTTTTGAAATGTGAAGTTATAAGACACGCAAACATTCTTATAAAAAAGAACAAATTCTTGAATTGTAATAAAAATAATTACTTTAAGTATTATTAGATAAAATGCAACATACAGAACATTTTAAACTATGCAACATCCTAAATGTATTTTAAGGCAAAACAATTTAAGAGAGCTTAGTTAGAGAATTAGTTACCGATGTTTTAACCGCTTTTGATTGAAAATCAAGCGTTTAATATGCATATTATCGTATAATCGTTATTATCTATAATTTTTTATTTGAACAGGGCAATTATCATAATTTTCGTTGCCACCAAAATTGACGGTTGGAAGTGATAAATCGAAATTTGGGATTTCTTCTAATTACAATTGGAATTGAATGTGTTGTATCATAGCAGGTGAGAATGGTGGTGATTTAAGCCCATGACAATGATGCTCTGGATTACCGCCTGCGAAATGCATATCCAATTATCTATAATTGGTTCTCGTATTGGGGTGGCGACCACACACACATATAGGTACCTATTTTATACGTACATTAATCAAGACGTGGCTTACTAAAATATATGAGTTAAACTCGATCTAACTCCCCACAGACATCGTCCACACTATCTGCGGTCGAACCATATTAACCAAATAATTCGTAATTGGTGCAACGCGACTAGTTCAATAAAATGCGTCTTTCTATGTAATTTGTACAAATATTCTGTCGCCTTACACAAAATATCACTGTTGTATGTAAATGAAGGTGAAATTTGTGGTCGCAGAATTTCGGAAATGTTTGCGTGCCGAGAAACGGTTGCAAACGGCGAATGGACGACGTGCTATTGTTTGGTAAAATGTTTTGTTTAGTTTAGGTTTGGTATATAGTGGTGCTTGGCTTGCTTTTGGTTTAGTTAAACTTTAGTCATTCCCGCCCAAACACTAGACGAACGTAGATATATTTGTAATCAACCCCTTGAAAACTTTATAAACCAATTTTCGAACAAAGTTGGTTACCATAAGCAACAACCGAATGAAAACCGACATTTTCATTCCAACAGATGACCACTAAAATTACCCTACACAATTTAATATGATAAATTTCCCTATGTATCTTAGAAAATAACTAAAAACAACCACTACTTTAAATGTTCAGTTCTAAAGCTTATTCGTGCAATTCTTATTCACGCTTAATGCAGTTGTGAAATTGTACTTCTCTTTTTTAAACTTAACAAATTGTTCTCTGTTTTGTCTTTCAATTTTGCGATTTTCTTCTACAAAAAATTTTGTACAAAAACATTAAAATGGAGGTAGTGCTTTGTTTATTTTAAATTTCAATTAAAAAAAATGTTTTTTTAGTTCTTTCTGATGCATTATTTCTGGTTCGTAGACTAACTAGTAATTTTTAAAGAATAAAATGGCGAAGAAATGAATTTTATTTTTGTAGTAACAATTATAAAGGTTTTGAGAAAGTAAACATAAAAAATTTTAATTTAAGTTTGTCATTTTATTTATTTTCATTTTTTTTATTTTAATATATTCCTCTACCTGTCAAAAAAAAAAAACAGTTTAAACAAACTCTGGTTGAAGTAAACAAAAAAAAGCTTCTTAAAAAGAATTAGATTTAATATTCTAGAAACTAACTTGCCACACGTATCTCTTGTCTATTTATGGTAGTCTGCAAAGTTTTAGTAAATATTGAACCAAAACGTAAGATGAACACATTGGAAACGAGTGTACTTTAAAATTGTTGCCGTTGTTCATTACGAAAAAGAATACTAGAAATTTAAGTGAAGTTTTTGAGATGAACACATATACATGGAAAGAGGAATGAGTGTGAAGTAAAAGGACAGTGTGCAATAATAGTTTTTATTTGCACTGTTTCCAATATTGAGCTCAAGACCTAAGAAAATCTCCAAGTGGAAAAATCACTATGTGAAACATTTTATATTGCAAAGCAAATAAGTTATACAAAAACTAACTTATAAAATACGAGTCAAAAACTAATTTTCAATAAATTTTTACGTATGAAATAATTTTAAGAGTATATTGGTTTAGTTATTTGAAAAATTCTGCGATTATTTTAATGTGTAGCGAATGGGCATAACAAACGAAGAGCTAGAAAGAGGTACTCTTTTTCTAATAATACCTGATAATAAAACCTTAAAATCAATAAATTACTTCAAAAATGGAAAATGCAAATATATATATGAAAAAAATGTGTGTGTACTTATGTACACGCGTAAGAAGAAATACTTTTTTGACATAATTAAAAAACTGTTTTTAATCCACTGCCATAGTATCTACCGGCAATGCCTGAAATGGCACATCAGTTATAAATAGTTTGTAATAACTAAAATAAGAAATTATTTTAAACACAGTTTTTACTTTTAATGTCAATATAATAGGCAAATGTATGTATGGCGGCAAAGACAGAGAACGAAGAATGTCAACACATACGTGTGAGTGTAGTAAAAATATAATAATTATTGTCTCAATTCTGAACTAACTGATTATTGTCATTGGTTTCAACTGGTTTCAATTGGTTTAATTGCCATTTTATTGATCGATAATTTAACTAAATTTGGCCTTATGAAAAATTGCAAATTGCAGCTGTTTTGAAATGATCGGAATACTGACAATGTTTTGACAAACGATTTAAGGTATTTGAATTATTTGATATTTTATGTACTTTTATAATTTTTTTCAATTTGATTCGTAATATTATTGTATTGTTTGTCATCTTAGATACCTGATGATGTTGGAATGAGACTGATAAAACGTCGTATACATGAATAAATAGTCGAAACTATTATCTCTGGTCTTCTCCTACCTGGTTTCTCCTACTGAAAAACAAAAAAAAACATATGCTAGCGATCGACTCAACCGCGTTTTTTAAGACTATTAAAATCACTCCTAAAGTCGGTTAGCTTCGATCTGAAGTTGCTAACTAACCGTTCGTGAGCAACTTCCTGCTGTAGCAATGGCAATACTGTTTATTTAACATTTTTGCTGATCATTTTTTCATAACCACTAAAGAAATATAACTTTAAAATTGATCTAGTCGTGAAAAATTATTTAGATTTTTTCATGATAATACTTTTTTACGATACATGTTATTGTTTTGTTTGCCTCCCCCTGAGCAAATCCTAGTTACGTCCATATTGTTACTTTCACACGGATATATTTTATTAATTTAGATACCAGGATATGTTAGATAAAACATTATTTTTTATAAAAATGGTTGAGAACTAATTTACTTATAGTACACTAGACCGATGATTTAATGTTGTGTTTTGTCTTACAGAATATAGGGGATGAAAGATAAAATCCATTTTAAACAAACCCCTGTTTGAAACCTCAACTATTATATTTACATTTTCATTTAATAAAATCCTTACATTTTATGTATGTGCATGATCAATAAAATGTATTTTTTATAATGCTTTGATTGGATCGACATGCAAAAATATAATTATTTCACTGTTTAATGCCCTTACCTTGTTATTTTTACAAGGGTTAAACACGTGTGCTAATGTTTCAATGAAATGAGAATAAAAACTATTGAAACTAAAAATAATTTCAATCATTTTAAAACGTCCAAAGAAAAATAAGCATCACTTTGAAGTAATTGAAGCGGTAGGTTTAATTTGATTACAAAAATAATTATGCAATTGTCAATTTCAGACAGATAAAAATTGTCTGTAGGCTTTTAGTTTGAGGCTAGTTCAATTATGAGCAGATATTGTAGAAGAGAGAGAGATTGACGACATAAAGGTAAATGAATTTTCAACCCCCTAGGCTCAATAAATATAATGTAGTTGTTGCGAGTTCCAACCCTTGTCAATATAATTCTAGGTTACTTACTGATCTTGTTCGGAAAACTCCACTCGGCAGACAGCCACCCTTGCGAGACTGAGGCGACTTACTGAAGAATTATTGCAACCCTTACTTACGATCATGTCGCATTCTGTGTCGTTTTGCAGGAAAATGAATGAATGAAGAGATACAAGATAGAAGGCCTAAATGGAAAATTTGTCCCGGGGTCGTAACATCTTACACAAGCCTTGTATGTAGCTCGCTCGCCTATAAATTGGTTCTGTTTCTTCAATGGAAACTTACAAGATCTGACAGACAGCACGGGCGTTGAATACAGGAACACACGGGAACCAAGTTGCGAACGAAACTTGGATGTGTAAGAGTATACGGGAATAATATCCATCTATATAACAATTTGTCTGCACTGCGGGTATTTCACCCTCGCAACTTTTAAATTTAACGCAAAAAATCCAATTTTTAAACTTTAAAACTAATATATTTTCACCGTTTCTCCCATATATGTGTCGAGTTTTCACTAAAAGTACGAGAAATTGCATGAAACATCAAGTAAATGTATATGATATGGAAAAATTATTGTTATTATGTAAGCGATAAGTGAAAAAAAAAAATGTGTAAACTTGAAACTTCATACTTTCTTTAAAAACTCCGAAAAATCGAAAAATTTACTTCGTTGCATCTTTGCAGATGAGATAATTTTCTTTAACAGAGGACTTAAAACCATTAGAATGGTGAATCAGCCTCGGAAAAATATTTTAATGATACTTTGCCGGTATGTGGATTGCAGGTACTAATAAAATACTAAGATCCTAGAAGTTGCAGATCTCTATCTCAACTACTTTTTGTGAAAGAAATATATTAAATGAAAAACTAAAACAAAATTCTTAGAATTAATCAAATAACCGATAACCTTGGTTATAACCAAGGTTAAACTATAACCAAGGTTATAACCAATACTAATAAATAACCGATAATAAGCGATAACCTTGGTCACTCGTCCACCAGTAGGCTCATTGCTTGATTTATTCATACTTTATTTGTTTTAAATGAATTATTTTTATTTAATATATAATAAGAAAGTTATTCAAGGGATAATTTAAATACTGCTCAATTAATCAAGATAACATGTCGTTTATATAAGTATGAGAAATGTTATTCAAATTTGAAAATCAATAATCTAAGTCCCAAAGGGTAATCAATTTTAAATCACAGAAAATCCAAAGATCGTAAAACTAAATCCGGAGAGTTGCATTCAATAAAAAAGAAGATTTTAAAAAAAACTCTTTAAAATCAAGCAAATATTAAAATTAAAAATGTTCACAAGCTTAGTTGACTCAATTTGTAAAGGCTGTTTCAATAAGAGCGTAAGATTTTAGTGTTCAGTAAAATATGGTTTTCTGTAGCAAAGTATTGAAATATTTATTGATTTGGAAAATATACATTTGGGCATAATGTATGAAACAACTTTTTTTTTAAATGGCCGCAACGGCTGGGTTGGCATTTGCATACCCTTTTGACGAAATTTTCAATAACGTTAATGAATACATGTGGTGCTATTTCATTGATACAGCGTCTAATTTCGGCTTTCAATGCTTCGATGGTTGCAGGCTTATTGGCTTAAATCTATGACTTCAGAAAACCTCACAGCCTGAAATCTAAAGGCGTTAATTCGCAAAAGCGTGGAAGTCAATTCTGGTCACCAAATCGGGAAATGACACGACCAGGAGCAAACTCGTGCAAGATCGTCAATATTTCACGGGCGATATGGTATGTGACACCTTCCTGCTGAAACCACATGTCGTCAAGATCAATAGCTTTCAAATAAGGCACAAAAAAAAGTTATCTAATAACGTTCGCCATTCACCGTTACTGTATTACCGCATTTAGAAGAAAAGCGGTCCAATTATTCCTCCAGACCATAATGCACACCATACAGCGACCCGTTGTGAATGCATTGCTTTCTGATGAATTATTCGTGGATTTTCTAAGCCCCAAATGCGGCAGTTTTGTCTATTCACAAAGCTATTGAGGTGAAAATGGCCTCATTACTGAAAATGATTTTGTTTGCAAAATCAGCAGGTTGATCAAGGACCCAATTAGTGAATTCTCTTCGCTGTTCTTGGTCTACTATTTCATGTTTACTAACTCCCATCTGTCAGCTTTCGATTTGTCACGTCATAATCATGGGGCATTATGACCAATTATGACTGTCAAAAATGACGCGCAATTCAAATCATGCGCTCTTATTGAAACAACCTTTAGTTTAAATATAATAAATAAATATTTTTTTGACTATAAGATCAATTGTTATCGTAAGAAAATATTGAAAAATGTTATGTTTTATTTAATTCGAAAAACGTGGAGAATCGTTTTTATAAGGTGCAGTCAAGAGAAAATTTAATTTCTCGGGAGTCTCCGGACTAAAACAGGAGAGTTGGTAACCCTAAATTATTATATTTAAAATATAAATATGATTACATACATTTTGTTGCAACCATTTTGGGTGATTCTACAGTGTTGTTTTCGATTCAATTGTCAATTGATTTTTTGTAAAAAAATTATTAAACTTTATGGCCAAAACGCTATAAAATGTTGAATCAACCTCGAAAAGGTATTTTTATAAACTTCCCTTAATTTTTCTCTTATATTTCCATGATTTCGCAGCGTTTGTTAATTTTTTACATTTAGTATTCGTTTAAAACTTTCTATTCTTTTACTCGATTAATGTTAATTCTAAGTTAAATTCAACAGCTCGATACTTTTAGGACTAATAATCATTTCATCTGGGCTTAACGTTTCGTTGCTTTTTGGTTATGATGAAGTCCCGAAAGGTGACGAAACGTTGTACAAATATGAAATAAAATCATTAAAAAAAATGTAATTTAATCCAAAAACGATCAGCTGTTAAATTCTACTTCTCACTTATTTTACTGATCATACATTCATTAACTATATTGCTTGTTATGATAAAATATTTTAGTGGTAGGAAAAATAATACCAAATTTTCCCTGAAATTATTTTTAGTGGGTACAATTAAGTATATACAGTGTAATCTCACTAATCCGGCACTATTAAAAACTGGAGGTTGCCGGATTATTGGAATGTTCGTATTACTAGATTGTAGTGAAAAGTCATAGGTAATGAATAAAATAAAGCATTTCATACTGGTATAGAGGGGCGAGGGAGGCGTGGGTGGAGGGTGCCGGACTAGTGAGATTATACTGTATTTCGGTTAAATAAAAGCAGTTAATATTAAACCCAGAAGTAGTTTTTGTTTTTATTTTTTCACTACGTATTGCTCTGTCAAAAACTTCGAATAAACCAAGAAACAATAGAATGGAATGTGAAGCTTAAAAAAATAAACGTTTTAAAGATTGTTGCATTGCAACAAGACAGTTCTTTTCTTAAATTTGAAAAAGCCATATAGTTGTTTATTTTATCTTAAAAAGACATTACAATTTTTTTTCTTTAAGTTTATCTTGACTAATTTTTGACAAGAAGTCTTATTTTAGTAGTTACAACATTAAAAAAAAGAAACCTATTTTCATACCATTCGAATAAAATTATAATCTAATCAAACGTTATCAACCTATTTTTTTCCATTGCAAACAATGAATTTCAGAAATCTCGATTTCCATCACCTTGTTTTTAATAAGATTTGATTAGTTTTTTCGTTGTTGAACTGAAACCAAGCACTGAAATAAAGCTTTATACATAAAAATGAAATGCAAAATAAAAAAAAATATTCAAAGTTTATGAGTAGAAGTTATTATTTTTTATTGATGCTTCGACGCGTAAAACTACTTAGAGCTTTCACGAAAATAAAAATGTAAATGTGTTACCTGATATTGATGCATATTAAAGTAGCATAAATACGTTTTAATTTTCCCTGAAATTCGTTTTTTATGTGGTTTCTGTACCTACTCATATAATATGAATATTGAATTTGCAAAGTTTCTCTCATACATTTTGGATTAAACATAATTCAATATTGCTCCCGGTTTGCTGAGATTTGATTAATGTCTTAATCATATTCGAGAATTCTAGGTAAACTTAAGTTAGTCTCTAAACTCGTTGATGGAAAATGAATACATACATCTAACGACAGGAGTAAGTACCTACTCGCAAGTTGTTTCAGAAGTAAAAGTTTAGATGCATAAATATTTCACGCCCGTCCGGGTTTCAATTGAATTTTCTATCGATACGCCTTCGCGGCTTGTGATAATTTCTTAGTCGGTTTTACGTGTGCAATTGACTTTAAATTATTAATCACTCAAGAAAGCGAACAGAAGAAGAAAGGAATGACGCGGATTTTTACGATAATGATGAGCATTCATTCGAACAAAATATGCGGATGAAGAGAACGGGAGAACTTGAGAAGTTGCGTTTACGTGATATATTAAGATGGAAGTTGCTCATTCGCTTAGAACTTCATTCTCCCGGTACAACTCGGTGTGTTGTGACAATTTCATTAACAGTTGAGATGAATATGGCGAAGGGATGTGGGTGAGATTAACGTCGTCACGAAAACCTGTCTTTCGGCTCTGGACGAATGAGATATAGAAGAGACAAGAAGACGACAATTATGTATATTATGTTTGTATTAATTAACGAGTTGCACCGCTAGCTTTGACTTGAATGTTTAGTTTAGAACTGAATTCCGAAAACCTCATTTATTGTAAGTAAGTAACACAAATATGAATATAATATGTATATATTATAAAATAGCTTACTTTTAAGCTACTGTTCTAATCTTCCAAAAAAACATCTTCCTTTGAGGTGTTTGAAAATATAAAAACTTGTTTTCATGATTTGTATTGACACACTTGTCTATTTTTTCAGAGATTTTAATGACCAATAATGATAAATTTTGATGAATTGTTCCTTCAGAGACTTATTATTTAAGCCTTCGTATATTTTTATCGTAGAAAAAATAGAAGTAAGTATCAACTTAAAAAGCCATTTTTGGAAGCTTTTGTTCTAGTTCCAATTTCTTTTGCAGTGTCAAATTTATCGTCAACGTTAAAAAATTACACACAATATCAAAATCGGATGTGATTTTTTCAAGAAATGTGCAGGACACCTGTTTTAATCTTGATGTTTTGAAGACCATAATGATATAAAATATCTTATAAAAATCATTTTTTTTTTTTTTTGTTTTTAAATTAGCAATCAGTTAGTGAAAACTATGAGCTAATGTGTTGTCTTGGCTGGAACTCTTGAGCTCCAAATGGCTTGATGAAGAAGTTCCCAGTGGAACATCTTCCTGCTACTTTGATGTCAGCTCATATGGAGTTCTTTTTGTTTTCAGTCTTCTAATGGTTGAGTGCTTTTGAAGTGGCCCCATCAACGGATTTGTGTGCTCCATCAGTCTTGTGAAGTGAGCTTCACTTCTTTGTTTGACCATTTCTTAGATCGGACATATGTGCAGGTCTTTATGTTGCATATCGTTGGTGACATACCATGGCGCATCCGCGATCGCTCGCAGAATTTTTGACTGGCATCTTTGAATCATTTTGGTGCTTGATTTGCTGGCACAAGCCCATAATTCGATCCCATAGCTCCATATCGGAACTATTATGGCCTTGTATAGGAGCAGTTTATTTTCCAAAGACATTACGGATTTCCTTCCCATAAGCCAGTATAGTTGTTTGAACCTCTGCATGGTTTGGGTTCTCTTTTTTGCTATATGGGTTCTCCAGGTAAGCCTTTTATCGAGGTAAAGTCCGAGATATTTCACCGCACTCGATTCTGAAATACCCAACCCCTTGACATAAACGGTGGGGCAGGTGCCTCTTCTGAGAGTGAAGTTGACCAGTTTCGTTTTTGCCTCGTTCAATTTTATTTTCCACTGGTCCGTCCAAGCTTCAATTAGGGCAATGTGGTGTTGGAGATTAGCTACTGCAACCACAGGATCCTCATCGCTAGCCATTATGACTATATCGTCAGCAAATGTCCCAATAAAGGTATTGGTAGTTGTTGGTAAATCGGCAGTGTACAGTAGGTAAAGAATGGGACCTAGTACACTGCCTTGGGGAACGCCTGATTTGATTTGGAAATAGCTGGAAGTTTTGTCGTTAACTCGTGTTCGGAATTGTCGGTTTTGCAGGTAAGAAGATAAAAGTTTGTGATATGCGGGCACATATCTTTTTGTTTTGAATAGTAGACCGTCATGCCAAACTTTATCGAAAGCCTGACTTATGTCTAAGAAGACCGAAGGGCAGTACTTTTTATTTTCCATAGCTTCGTTAATGGTGTTGACTACTCTGTGGCATTGTTGAATAGTCGAGTGGCCTTGCCGGAATCCAAATTGATGGTTAGGAATTTCTTCTAGAAGAGGAAGGATTTTTTGTAATATGAGCTTTTCAAGGAGCTTGGAAATAATTGGGAGAAGACTTATTGGGCGGTACGAAGACACAATGTTTGGATTTTTTCCTGGTTTCAGAACCATTACTACTTCAGCGATTTTTAATGTTTCGGGCCAGTGGTGTAGTCGAAGTATAGCGTTGAATAAGTAGAGCATCATCATAATTGCCTTTTGTGGGAGCTCTTTTAGCATTTTGGCACTGATCTGGTCCACTCCGGGTGACTTTTTGTTGTTGAGTTTTTGAACCGCGCTTTTTATATTTTTAGGGGTAAAAAAGGTAGAGTTTTGTGGCAGAAAATCGGGCGAGTTTAGTTCGTTCGTTACTTCTTGATTGATAGTAATATCATTGGGAGTAAACACCTTGGTCAGATGACTTGAAAATAGATCAGCCTTTTCTGAGTCGCTCCTTGACCAAACCAGAGAAGCTAAGTCCTTTTTAATAGGAGGATTAGGTTGAACAGGTTTAGATTTTGCTTTTATTGGCTTCCATATTGAGTTGTCGTACCTGTTTAACCCTTCTATGTATCCCTGGAGAGAGCTCTGTTGGAATTTTTGAAGTTTGGTTTTGACTTCCCTCATCAGCCGGTAATATTTCCTTTTGTCAGCTGGGTTGTGGCTGGTTTGTCATATCTTTCGAGCTCGCCTTTTTTCGTGTATTAGATTTTTTATTTCCAGCGAGTTATATCTGGTACTTTGATTTTGGACTATAGGGGGCGTGGCTTTCTTTGCTGAATCTTGAAGGATGTTTATGAATAGTTGCATCTCGTTTTCTAGTTCTTCACTTGTTTTTAGGGATGTATTAAGATTAATTTGATCCGCTACAGACTGTTGATATTTTTGCCAGTCAGTTTTTGAGTTGTGAAGACCAACCGTCATTTTTTTCATTGCAGCCAGTGTTTTCAGAGTAAGTATGACTGGAGTATGGTCCGATGATAGATCAAAGTTAGTCTGTACTTCCAAATAGGATTCCGAGATACCTCTAATTATGTAAAAATCCAGAAGATCAGGAGTTTTTCTAAGATCTGCCGGCCAGTACGTTGGGGTTCCTATAGAAACGTGAAGGAGGTTTCCATCATTTATCGCTTTGGCCAGTTCCCTACCTTTTGTCGTGCAAAGACGTGAGCCCCACATTGTATGTTTACAGTTGTAGTCACCACCTACAATGAACCGTGTACCAATGGTTTGGAAGAAGTCTTCAAAGTCCGCTTTTTTAATATTGTGTTTTGGTGGACAATATATGGCAGAGAAGTTAACGTTGAAAGGCAAGGTTCTAACATTAATTGTCGTAGCCTGGAGATGATTCCTCGAGTAGGGATCCAATGGGTAATGTTCAATAGTAGTTTTAATTATAATGGCTGAGCCAGCATGAGCTTTTTTGTCTGGGTTATTAGTGTAATATATTTTGAAACCCGGCAAATTAAAATATGATTTTTCAGTGAAGTGAGTTTCGCTTATAAGCATGAGGTCAATTTGTTGAGTGTTTAAAAACATTTCCACCTCGTTCTTATGCTGGATAAGCCCGTTGGCGTTCCATAAAGCTATTCTTAAGAACTTAGCCATTGTTGTATTTATAGGTTGGTTTGAGATTTAGATTATGATGTGTGGTCGGATCGGTTGGTATTGACATCACATTTTGCCAATGAGCGTGGTAAGCAAATTTAGGATCATGCTGTTTTGTTGGGATAGTTGATGGATTATGATTTTAAATTCTTCCAGGAATTTATTTAGGGCTGAGTTAATATCGTTTGGAGTAGTGTTTGGTTCAGTAAATGAATTTTTAGGGTTGGATTCGTTTGAGTTGTTCTTGCTGTTGACTATCACCACGTTTGCGTAGCTAATGTGTGGATTTCCTTGAAAATTGTACTGCTGGTATTCGGAACTGATTCTTTTAGGTGGTGTTATCCTTTGTTGAGTACTCATCGTTACTGCGTTCTGAGTTGTGCGACTTTGGTTTTTTTTGTAGTGTCGCTGATAGAATTCGCAACCTCGATAGTTCGCTGGATGGGGGCCTCCGCATAGTCCACAATTAGCCGGAACCTCGGGGCTCTTTTTGCATTCGACAGAGTTGTGAGCGTTTCCACATTTTACACAAAGGAAGGGTCTTGTACAGTAAGTCCTCGTGTGTCCGTAGAGTTGACAACGCGTGCATTGAACGACGTTTTTTTGGCTTCTTGGTGGTTCAATTTGGATGATGCAGTTTAGAAGTCTTTGGACTTCGTAGATGGATTTGTTGTTGGGGGAGGGCTCGAGATCGACGAAGAATAAATTTAAAGGGGCTTTTGACATTTTTTGTTTTGCGTTTAGTATGTTTCGAACCTTGTGGCCCAGGCTCAGAAGTTCCTCTTTTATGAAGTTTGGGTCGGTGGAATGGTGTAAGTGTTTAATTACAACCCTGAATGCTCTTTCCTCCTTTAGTTGGTGGGTGTGGTGTATTATGTTTTCTTCTTTAAGGTATCGCACAAGTTTTCTGTAGTTGTCTGGGTGTTGGCAAGTTAATTTGATGGTGTTATTTGCCATACTTTTTGTCGTAAACAGCTCCAGTTCTAGCACATTTTGTAGTGTGTTTATCATAGCTTGATAGTTTACCACACCGTAGATAAAGATTGGGGGTGGTTTTGCTGGCAAACACTCGTCATTGAGGTTATTGGCATTTGGCTGTTCGTCGTTCATAGTTAGAGGGCTGAATCGGTTTTGGGTTGAAAGTATCTGGGGTTGTTTTTGGCTCTGATTTGATGCATTTGACATTGTTCGGCGCCTTTTTGTTGTCTTGATCTCCTGCCATGAGTATTTAGGAGTTGCTTGTTGATCCATGGCTTTAGATACTTTTTTTTTTTTTTTTTGAGAAATCAATTTTCTCTACTTACATACTAATAATAGATTTAATACAGTCCTATTTATAATTTAGATGTAACAATAACTTAAACTAATTGATTTTTTTTAATTTTACTTTTACTTAATTATTAGGTACTATTATTATTTTACTATTTCTAACAATTATTCTTAACTTAACTTATACTAGATTATTTTAATTTTTAATTTTATGGATAGATATACAATATTACTGTTAGATTATTGAAAACGTTAATTATTAAATAAATGTTATTAATGAGGTTATTAAAAATTTGGAATAAAAAGTTAGGAATAAAAAAAAATCATGGACAGTGTTCTTGTTCTTGTTACCAGTGTTGTATATTACTCGTATATACATAACGGATGTTCCATTGGAGGAAAATATATTATCATTTGCGGACGACGCTGCAATCCTGTACTTACATGGATAAAATAAATGAGTAGGCAAAACGATGGAGAGTCAGGCTAAACGAGACCAAAACTAAGTTGGTTACATTTACTCTGAGGAAGAACTTTTGCAGACCCATTAAGATAAACGAACAATGTATCCAAAATGATGTCTCCGTAAGATATCTAAACTTTAACCTGGATCGACGCCTCAACTCGAAATCCACATTAATAGGGTTTCTCAGATCATAGCACTGCACCGAAGAATCGCTTAGATGTCAAGCAAAAAATTTCCACTGAACCTGGTATCCAAGGTGATGCTTTACAAGGTAGCTCTCAGACCAACATGGGCATATGAGATTCAACTCTGGAACGTAGCAAAGCACAGCGACATTGAAATGATAAGAAGCCCAAGTAAAATCATTCGGTTATTTCTAGGAGCTAAGCGAATATATAAAGAATAATATCACGCATATACAATATGATCAGCGGGGCTTTAACATCGAGGATGATATTCAATTCATTAATGACCTCACATTTTGATTTGTAAAAAGGTTGGAAAAACATCCAAAAAGTTGGCAATGGAAACACTTTTAAGAGACTAAAAAGAAGGCACATAAATGCTCTATTGTAATCTCATGGATTTTAACAAATTTTGATCAAGCTTTTGTATGGTTTTAAATTTAATGTCTTGTTTTGATTTTTTTGAATGTAGAATGTATAGTTGTTAAGATTTTTGCCACAGTTATTTTCTTGTGACGATGGTCAGAGGAATGTAAATGTTTTGTAAGATTTTGTGAAGTCGAACGAAGGAAAGCTAGGGACCTTGTGGGTTCAATTCCTACCAAATAAAGTTAAAAGTTAAAAGAAAATACTTACAAATCAAAAAAACTAAAAAAGCTTGTAAAGGTTGAAAAAATTATTGAATGTAAATCATTTTTGTGGAATGAGAAAAATTATATCTTGAACCGTAAAAGTTGTAATTATTAATCTTTCACTAAACTGCTATTTACCATCGTTTTGATTTTAAACCTAATTATATTTTATAATTTTTATAGTTATAGATTTTTGAGGTCATTATTGTGAATATCAAAATTTTTTCTCTATTTATTGCAATCAATGTTAGTTATAAGTAACTAATGTTTACATAACATTAGTCATTTGAACTGTGAAGATTCATTCCTAGAAACAATCTAAATATAAGTACGAAAAAGTAAGCAAATCCTTATGGAAAAAGTATAAGGTGTTAGCTTTCCCGATTGGATCCTACGTGGGTCCACAATGGAAAAGCCCAATGATGAAATTAAACGTTATTGTCAGTTCTTCCCCATTGGGCCCTATGTGGGACCATAGAAGGAATGCCCAAAGTTGAAATTGAAAATTATTCATGTTTAATGGTCATCAATATATACCAAAAACAAACAACTTGTTAAGAGATTAAATTAGTTCTGGATATCGTACAGGAATTTCGCCCCAATTGGAGCCCGAAATGAATTTGTGGTACATCCCAAACTAGCCCCGATGACGTAATAAGGACCCAATTTGCTCACTTGAAAATTTATTGTCGGGCTGATATTGGAACTGAAACATTTAATGTAATTCAACAGAAAGTAGAGAATTATTGTTCGATTCTTGATTTGTTTAATCAAAGTGTTGTTAAAATAGGTAAGGATTTGTATTTATACATACTAATGAGATAAAAATATAGACAAAATATTTACCTTAAAGGAAAAAAATAGCCGTTAAGTCATTAGACAATGCCTTATTTCGCTATAGTATTATATCATTCACAGTTTACTTACAAATTAAAAGGAAAAACAGGTAATGTTTTAACTTTTTTTATTAAACAAGCATGATTTGAACAATTTCAATAAAATAAAAGCAATACAAACCTGACTTTTTCAAGTTCAGTCTTTCATTGTTAGCGTCATATTATCAAATGTTAAAGCAAGAATAGAGCTTAGAAGTAAATCACCAGTCTCACATTCTTCTACCATATTATTTATTTTTTTGTGTTGGGTGCATATTTCACATGCTACTGGATATGAAATTAATCTTACCTGAATATTTTATCTAACAAAAAAAATGATTTTAGCTATGTAACGAACCTACTGAAATAGATAGTTATAGCCGTTATAGCATTGTTGGAATAACATTATGATAATCCAAAGTTGAATTTAAGCAATTTTTTGAAGGTAAAAAAACCGAACAAATAATGAATTAATAATATTTTCTTCAATGCTGAAGCATTAGACACATATTACACACAGTTTTTAGTTTTAACATTGCATTTGGCCTATTTTTAATAATTCAAATTTTCATCGATGTTTATAATAAAAAAAATAGTAGTTTGATTGAAAAAGAGACAAAAGTATAACTATTATACTCTCATTGATTTAATATCACATTTTTTTTAGTTTCGGATGAATATTAAAAGAAAAAGAATCGCAACAATATCTAGGATCAAGACCCTTGACTCACACTGAATATTGTTCTGTTAGGGGATGTGAGGACTGGTCATTCCTCACTAAAAAAAACGATCATCAACAAAAATTACCGTTTAATTAAAATATAAATTGAAAAAAATACAATGATCTTTTTATTGCTTTTTAATTATTCTAAATTATGTCTTTTAGATATAACAAGTGTATATGTACTTAACCATGTGTATGTTCTATATCTACCATCTTTGAGCTTTTTTCTGTGCTTTCTATTGTAGTTTGTAGAGTATGTAGAAAATATATGGTAATTGGTTTATATTTTTTTTTACCAAAACTTACATCTAATACCAAAACTGATCTAATTTTATCGTACCAAAGTATACAAAGTGAATGATTGTAGTATGCAAATATACTTGTAACAGAATAGTTGAAACTTCTTCAACTTGGAGTTGGAGTCTATTATAGATTTCTTTGAAGAGAATTCATAATTACTGCACAAAGTACTATAGCATGAGCATTAAGCTAGATTTATTGAAATTTCAGGACAGTGAGATGGGGAAATGATGCGGTAAAAGAATAATCGAAAACTTGTGAAATATTTTATTTGTATATGTACCTACATTTTATGAGAAATAACGTCGAATGTATCAAAATGATTGATTTTACTGTTTTTTGACAAAGAAAATTACATCATGGTTAGATTTCATGATTAAAAACCATTCATATAGGTTTAGTAGAAACCTAAATAATTTTAATTTAATTTTTCTATAATGTAATATGAGATTTACAATGAAAAAAGACATGCAACTGAAAATTATTTCTGACATTAGAAATTTATAGCATTTACGCTTTGTATTAAAAAATAGACAAGTAATTTACTCTTTAGCCCGTTTTATTACACTCCACACGATAAAATTTAAGATCCTAGGTAACCAAGTAAGTTTACTCGTAAAAATGCGATATTAAAAGCTACGAATGTAGCTCAAAAAGTTTGTAGGAAAATTATGATCAAAATATTTATAGATATTATAAAGTTAAGCCCCAACTCTACTCTCACTTTGTGCGCGTTAGGTAAACGAAAAACCTCAACCCTCCTTCCGGTGCTAGTTTTCTAAAGCCGCCGGGATGGATCCTCGTACCCTCAACATTACATCCTACATGCAAACGTATAAGTTTGATCTTGTAAACTTTATACTTTGTACGAGTTGTTTTGCAATTAAAACACCTTTGCCCTAATTTGTTTTCTCTTGGCAAGTAATTTATCACATAACGTAATTTAGAAACAGTGTACTCGTATATATAAAATGCGAGTAAAACAAACTAAATCTTTTTTTCAGCTTTTCAGGCAAGCTACCAACGTATTATTGTTTGAAAAGAAAAAATCAAGTTGTAGCAATTTGGACGGTAGAGAGAAAATGCAATTAGAATTTCCATTATTTATTACGATTGGTAAACAAAGCAGCAATGATATAAACGCTAATGAAATTTTTTTGCTTAAAAAGAACACAGTATCTGTTAAATATTGTTTTTCATTTTTTCCAGTATAACTCTCGACGCAAATCTTGGTGCATTGCAAATAGTTTTTATCACTCCTGTTCTACCAGACATGCACCTGTTTAAATATTTAAAATATTGACGTCGATGAAGGGTGAAAAAACTGGGTTAATACGCGTCAACATTATTTAAATAACAATAGAACGCGACAATAAGAGGGAGCACTTCAATGGTTCTAAAGTAGAATCTTGTCTAGTTTCAACAAGTAGAAACTTTTTTTTTCATTTTATGCATCCAAAAAGCATCCATTGTTTGCATGAAATAACAAAACGCTAGCTATAAGAGTAGATGTGTAATGGCTGGAAAAGGATAGAAAAAATATTTTTCACAACTTTTTTTTGTTTTATAAATGCAATGGCATAATTGCAGAAGAAAAAATCTTAAGGTTTTGTTTTCATATAGACTTAAAAAATAAAAAATAAACAATAAGTAAACTCTTAACAAAAATTGTGTACCCATATTTTACTCTAACTACTAATCTTAAATATTTGCAAACTTTGTCGCAGCTATGAATCGAAGCTGCAATTCTTCCACAGAACAAAATTGGTACCGCTTAACTTTGTATATGATCGAATTCATGTATTGGGCGTCTTTAAATTCTAGCTATAATGTATCTATTTAAACATTTAAGGTCAAATCTGATATGAGTACTTTCGATTTAACAATCCAAGTGCTTCTAAAATCGATAAATTTGGTACTCAACCTAGTATAGCTGGAAGTAAATCACTGCTGTTCATTTTCAATTTAGTTTAAAACAATCACAATAAAGATACATTTTTGAAACTTAAATTATCAATAGGTACTATCATTTGTAAAACAACTTCCACTTAATGTTTTTCTCTATAATTTCTTACTTTCATATCTACCACTATCTATTCTTAAGAATAATTTAGTCTAGGACTAAGTGGAAGGAGAAGAATAGCTTGAATCTCAATGGAGTATTCGTGGTACTTACCAGTACTCATTAGAATTTGTTTGAGGCATCAAATTCCCAGTAAAATGATACAATTCCATCTTCAAAAAAAATTGATGCTGCCCATCACTAATACCGAAGTGAAATAAAGTTTGCTAAACAAACTAAAAGGAGTTCAAATATAGTATGTATGATAATTTTCATTCTAGGAATCCACCCACAATTCTCTGGGTATTGAAAATAAACACGTCTGCCATTTAAATCTCAAATTGTTACTGCAATACACCGAGGTGTTTCTTAGGGCCGTACGTATTATCGTAATCAACATGTATACTTGTAGAGTTCCTGGCCATTGAATTCTTGAAAATCGGCCTATTTCACAAGGAATCAAAGGAACTAACAATTATAAGTCCTTTTATTTTATTAGAATAACGATTACTGAAACAATTTAAGTTTATTTTGATTAACTTTCAACCTTTCCCATTTTTGGAAATCGTTTATAACTATGCCTTATTAAATACACTATTTAGCAATACCTACTCTTGAAGGTATATATATGGTTTTAAAAACTCTAAAATTGTCATTTTTTTTCCAATTCTTCGACTGGTATGTCTCAGTTTTATTATAAGTACTCTCAGGAGCCTGCATCAAAATAAATTTTGTTTATATGTATAAAAAAATATTTTAATTGCTTCAACACAATTGTTCATGAGTGAACTACGTTTGTTTCCTTATTTGCAATTACATATCGAAGAATGGGTAAGACTTAAGATATTTATGAAAATAAACAATCAGCCGTATTGGCTTTAATAATGATCAACAAGTTTTCCATTCGGGAAACTGCTAGAAAAGGGAAAATTTCTCATCAAATTGTATTGAAAAGTCACAAAAAGTCATCATCAAATCGAACGAATTTCAACAATCGACGAAATTGTGGAACAGTTAGAAAAATAACGCCACGAAGAGATCGTAAGATCTTAAGAAAGCAATAGAAAATCGTTTTTAAACAATAAAAATTTGCATCTCAATCTACTTAATTCAGGAGTAACAATTTCCAAGAGGACGTTACAAAAGCGATTGTATGAAAAGCCAAAGCTTACCGTAAAAATAAAGAAAGCTAGACTTCAGTTGGCCAGAGAATATTGTATTATACCGTAGAAGATTTTAGAAAGGTAAAAATAACAACACATTTCCTTTTTTTTTTTTCAAGTAATGTACTTCAGAAAATGTTATAAAATATCATATTAAATATATATCTATACTAATATATAAAATTCTTGCGTCTGTCTGTACATTTCGATTTTGAACCCAATTTTAGGGTAAATATTTGTTTCAAGAGGGCCTTATTCCGAATTTAACATTTTTAAAAATTTTTTCTGTCTGTCTGTCTGTCTGTGTGTCCCGATTTAACAAAAGAACGAAACAACCGAATTTAATGAAATTTAGTATTAAGATACTACACAATTTCCCACAGACTATAGGCTACTTATCATTCCAAAAAAATAATAAGGGAAGGTATTCCCAAGGGATGAAAACATAAATTTTTACACTAGACCGGTGAGTTATACAGGAAAGGTAATTTAAAGTTTGAAAATAATCTGTAAAAATATTTTTAGTTAAACTGATAAAAAGCACAATATATTCAATATAAATTTTAAAACATTGCCTCTTTGAAATATAAACCTTTATATATATATACACATAGTTGATGTTAATAGCGTAATGGCTTTAGTTTCTGACATTCTGATCCTTCTAACTATAAAGACGTGGGTTCGGATTTTACAGCAACCTTTTTTTTTTATTTTTATTTTTTACAAAATTGTTGGAAATAGACCTTTAGAGTTACTCAATATTGAAATATACACAAAAAAAAAATAATAGTAGTAGTAGTAATAATAATAATAGTAATTAAACTTAAATTAAATACGTTTTTAAAACCGTGCATACATAAAATCCTGTATTTATATATCCCCTCTGACTGATGAAATTTTAATATTCGATGTATTCCTTTTAAGAAGTAGACAACTGATAAGAATTTTTTTTTTTGAAAATTCCTACCCTAAAAGGGTAAAAGGGGTGACTAAGTTTGTATGAGAAAATGTTAAGTTAATCAACAATCGAAATTTTGAATTTAATAAGTGCAATTAATAAATAAATTATTAATTATAAGTTTCTGTTTTTGTTATATCATTTTAGTAACAACGTTTTAAATAACGTTATTTCACTAAATTATTATGAAAGTATATGTAGTACTTATACTAACAAACCGATTTTTAATTTTTGTTTGTTTTTCAACAATCAAACTTTTTAAAATCTAATTTTTATGAACCAATGATTGTGACCTGGAGCAATTATTTATTCTGCTGAAAAACATAAAGGGAGCAATTTTTTGTCATATATTTCATTATAAATCAAAATATAAAGTCTTCCAAACTAACTTTTCTTTGTTATTCAGAAAAATTTGAAAATCGATTATTGTTCTTGAAAATATATAAAATATTCTTATTTCCTTCCACGTTTTCTACCTGTTTCCAACAATTGTGTATGTACAACGTCTAAATGTGCGAAATCGAATTGCTTTTTAGTAATGATGAGCAAAATAAAGAAGGTCATAAGTTTTTTCGTTTTACATTGTATTTTCAAATATAAGTGCACATTTGTGTCGATGAAATTTGTAAAGTGTTTTCCTTATATGATGCAGATATAATAAGAAAGGGTTTTTATTAATTTCTCCCCTAAGAAAGTGAAAAATCGAAATTTCAAATTTAATTATCAAAATATGTTCGTAATAGGCGCAACGTTTTATCGCTTAAAATAAATCAACATTATTTGTGAAATCGTATTTCGGATTTTTAGGTTTACAATATGTGAAAGCCAAAAAACTTAATGCTCACTTATGAAATATATATACATATATATATATACATATATATATATATACATATATATATATATATATATATATATATATATTTCACATATTGTAAACCTAAAAATCCGAAATACGTTTTCACAAATAAATACATTAGTGAGCGAATATCGAGTAGCGAGCAATTCGGTGAACTAAAAGAAAATGGTTTAATTATATAGTTGAAATTCAGATATTTTAATAATAAGTGCATAGATGGTTATACTTGATTATGGAGAAACTGGGTTTTGTGCAATTGAACAAATTTTAATTTCGTGGTAGTTTAGCAAATTGTGAAATAGTTTCGAGAAAATGGTTCATTCGAGAGTCGAGACAATGAAGTGTGATTTTTACCACCATTCTAAATATCTAGGCGAGTGTTTTGATAACTTTTGACAGTTTTAAGTTATAATTATGACTGACTTTATGGAACTTAACGATAGTTTTTATTTATGAATAGATGCTGATTGATTTACGGATTAATTGATCCACGGTAGGTATACCTACCGTAGGTATACGGTTTTTTTAGATACTTTTTAGATATTTATAATTATTTTTTGAAAATTAATTTATCATTATATACAAATATTTTATTCTAAGTAACAGTTTATTAAATGTGTATTTTTAAAGTTGACAAAATAGTGTTTTTAAGTATGATTATGGTTTTCGTAAAAGAAATAAGAAAAATAATAATTTTCATATACCACTACAAATAGCAAATTTAAAAAAGAAAATATAATCTACACCTACGTTACGCAGACGAAGTCGCGGGGATCAGCTAGTATATATATATATAGATAGTTTTTAACGATGAAGTGTGTTGACTAGCTTTGGCAGAGCCATAGATTTGTTCGGAAAAGTCTGGAAAACGATATCAGGAAGATTGAGTATCAACATTTATAAGACACCCAACATACACAATGATGTGATCCTGTATCTCAGAAAAAGGTCTTGGACCGCTGTATTTTGTTGAGGGTACAATGAGCAGCAATCAATATTTAAAAGTAATGGACAATATTTTCATTCTATATTTTAATAATCTGCAACGTTGAGGAGCACATTTATGCATGACGGTGCACCTTGTCATCCGGATTCCTAATTTTTCCTTAGTCGGGTAATTACCCTTACTAATTTCCTTGAAAATATTTGGAATACCCTTAAAACCCAAGTTTACTCTTCCAGTAATCCGCCTCTTGATGTTCTAAAATCTAATATTCCCAATACATGGCAAAACAGTGTTAAAATTGAAGAAATGATTAACCGTTTTATCAGCAGCATCCCTGCGAGAATCCGGGCTGTTATTAAAAATAAACGTGCTTTAACCAAATATTAGTTTAAATAAAATAAATGTGTATATATTTTTAAACTTTAGATGGTCCTAATTTAATAGCCAGGAACTGTATATTGTACTACCGTGGAAAGAGACTGTGTGCCAGAATGGATGAATGTTATAACAAAAAAAATATGGTGAATTAGTGAAAAGCTCAAGAGATATCTGCATTGGAAATAATAAAAGTGTAATGAATGTATATTGTACAATGTCAAAATCAAATATTTTATAGTATGCAACAATACTCAACAATACTCTTAGAAATGTTGAATGTTAACGTTTTACTTTATTGGTCATATAGGTATTTAAATGCTTATGATATAAACGTATTTTCAATGAAATTATCTACTTATTCCTCCATCTCAAAAAAAAAAAAAAAAAAAAACACAGCCCATAGTATATTCAACACGTATTTTTTTTCATGTCATATTATAAAACTAAAATCAAAATTTAATTTATGACTGCAATAAAATAGTAATATGTGATAAATAATAAATCAATGCTGCTTGAAATTTTAAAATTTATTAAATGACTGTAATAAACAACAATAATGAAATATAGATTTATATGAGAGAATATTTTGAATGTTATTTTGAGAATGAAATACATATAGTGTACGTATGATACGAGCAAATGATAACAGCTGGAATAATAGTTTAGTTTTCACACGAACTAAACACAAACTTCATTCCTAAAGCTCTATTCAATATTCGAAATTTCCCATAAGCACAACTGGAAAAACCACATGAAACTCCAAAACTTTCTTGAAATGAATGTTTACTTTGTTCTTTTTTTTCAACTTACCTTTGAACGATTCTTAAATAAACATGAAAAATGAAAGGAATAATCAAAACACCACATACATTGCATACATTTAGACGAAATTTTATTTATAGATTTTCTTTAAATGTTGGATCGCAAATATTACAAAAAAAATGGTTATCCATTTAAGGACTGCCAGAACAAAATCAAAAAATTCTAAAACGAACGATTTTACTAGCATTTGATTTTTTTTCTCATTTTATGATAAGACTAATATAAATTAAGTTTTAAGAGAAATATACATATAATACAGATATAAATATATTTACAAAAGATTCATATGAGGGAATCGATTAGTTTATATCGAACTAACCAGTTTCAGGTTTTATTTTTAATTGAACAAAAGTGTATGCCAGAAAAAAGTATTAAGAATACATTATAAGCTTCATGCTGTATAGATATGTACAAAAAATTTAAGCTAAACGTGAGCAGGAAGAAATTTGGCTTACAACAGTTTGTTCATTTAAAAACCATGCCATTGAATAGTAGATAGTACATAGATATAGATTATCTAAAATTTAGAATCATCTTTGGAATTAATGGACAAATTGAAGAAAAAAACAGAATTTTAAGCTTTTATCGGTTAAATATTTATAGCCATCAAATATGAGATTTTATAGTACCTATATTAATATAAATTTTATAGTTTGGACTTGGGGTTTGGCATATTCTTACTTAGGATATATGATTACTTAAAATAAATTCTTAAGTACGCTGTTAATATTCACCGTACTTAATACATAGATACTCATATTTAATGTGTATACAGTCCAGTCCGTTCAAGTTTCATATTCGAGCTTATATCCTCATCTTTTTGACTAGTATCAAAGTAAACATTTCGAAAATAACTCAAAAACAAAAAGTCATTTTCGAAAATAATATCAAAATTATTTTATAGGAACTAAAACATTAAATTGATGACATTTTCGGATTGTTGCGACGATTGCGTCATACTTTTATGTCAGCATTCGCGGAAAATTGTTTAGGAGATGCTACTGACGTTTCCATCGCAGTTGTCGGTGTAACATTAATAATTGAGTCTGTTGGTGACATTTACAAAAATATGAATATTAAAATTGTAAAAAAAAAATTATAAAGTTGATATTTTACCTCTGCTAAATGAAGCATCCTCATACAATTTTCCCGATTGTCTTGATGCGAACCGCCACCGAATAATTAGAACAATCAAAACAAAGAGAAAGAAAAGCATAGCTGTCGCAAAACCAGATAGGATCTCCATCCGCGGTCGAACCCAGTCAATGTTCTCTTCGGATCGTACAAATTCAGAAAACGTTTCATCGTCCATTGCTGTTTTATGTTCGAAATCATTCAGCTCGACCGAAATGATATCATCAGATGGCATCAGTTTCATTGAATCCTTATCGAGCTCAGTGGACACTTGCTGAGCTTTGCTCGTATCCAAATCTAGCATTTCCGATTTTAAATTCGCCATACCCGGATAATGGGACACAAGTTCAACTTGAATGTGATAAATCGTTTTCGGCCACAATGATAAAGTAACGCACGTCGAGTCCGTGAAAAGGTTGCCTTTTAAACCGCCACCATTTATTTCCCACGTAACAAGATAAACAGCCCGTGACGATTTCGGAGCCCATGAAATCTCAGCGATTACCAACACTTTTTGATGGATCAAGGAAATTTCTTGCACTTGCCATTTTTCATTTTTCGATCCGTACACATCATTTTCATTTTGTATCGATTTAATTTCTGTGTTAATTGTTTTACCAATCTTGTTGATTTGCTTGTTTTTATATGGGCTATAAATGGTAAGCAGCCCCTTCGAATCTACTACCAAAATGCGGAGAATTGAATCGTCATCGTCGGTACCGATGGGCACTCGCGTTGTTAAGTCTAAGGTTTGAATAATTTGTCGCCAAGGACCTGAACGTGAGCGTCTCATTACAACGTATACTAATGGGGTTGTGGGATCCAATGTTACAGGTCGGGGCCATCGTGCCACAGCCCCATTGACACGAATCACAGCTTCACCTTTCGTGTAAATCACAGGTTGAGACTGTTGAGTATGAGTAGCCACTTCATTGTGAAATCGACAAGCCTCTTGACAACCAGGAAACTGTAAAAAATCCTCAAATCAATTTTGTCAGTTTCAAAGAGAAAACAAAAAGTAAGACTTTCATTCCTGTTAATCAGATAATCAAATCACAAAAGCCAGGAATCAATTTCAATGGAACGAATAAAAAAGATTCACGCCACAATAGCCTCATTTGATTATGTCGACCACGTTAATAAAAAGGAATATTGGTTTTAGGCAAAGCTTTAATTGGATCAGTACGTTTTACTTTCGTTGTTACAATTGAAATGGTCGCATGCAGAGAATAATTTGATTGGCTTAATTTAATTTTCGAATTTAAATAAAATAGAAGATTGATTCGTTTGGTGAGCTTTTTGCAAAGGATGAGGGCTTTTTTTACAGAGTGCGATATATTATTCCGACATATATTGGGTGAAAAGAGGTTCCGGTACTTTCGCGTCGGAGAAGCCGCCGCCCGCTGATGCCGCTTTGTTGTCAATGACGTATGTGCGAGTATATATTTCTCTTGACACAAGCACCAACTTCTTCGATCCATACAAACAAGATGGAGGAATGGGTGCGATGGTTGCGATCACCTACGACTAACATTGCATTGCGACTCCATCGAGAGCTAAGGGAGGCCACACCAGCTATAATAGTTTTGTTTGCTCTGATAGCATTTTCTCAACCAGCTTTTACGAAACCAACATTATTTATTTTCCCATGCACTGAACAATTGTATATCAAAGAAGTCGACGACTTTCGAGTGGCAAGATTAAAATGTTATATGTATTTTTTTTTCTATTCTTTTCTCGCTAAAACGAAAATGCATTAAGCTTGTATTGTGTACAGAGGCAATACACACAACGCCCTCAATTTCTTTGGCTTCTATTTACTCTTTTATCAACGCGAACAATCAAAGTATGTTTATTTACGACAAAATAAACCTTCAATGATAAGATAATTTATCGTATTAATTAATTAAGTACTTACACAAATCTCTCTTTCGTGGCACATGACGCCCCATACTTGAAAATTCGATTGAAGAAGCTCGCAATTCTCCCAACACTGAAACAATAATATAACAACGTGATGAGTTAATTACTCTTGCTAATCCTATACTTGTTAACAATATTAATATTCGTTTATTATTAATTAACCTGTTAAACTACGGATTTCTCTGCGATATCGATTTATGAAAGCTCGTTGAAGCACACGCGTTCGATTCTAATCTCATGTTTCTCTTCTCGGAATATTATAATTTTAATATTACGAAAGGTTAAAATTCTTAGCAACTCACTCTTGTCTAGCTTCATTATTCTTAAAAAAGCTTTTAACTACACAATACACATAAAAAGTTGAAGCCAAAACGTTTGTAATAATAGTTCTTACATAGTAAACAATCGGATATAAATCTAGAAATGCGGAAATAACTGCATGATTTACATTTTCAAAACTTGAAATGGCCTTTGAGCAAATAAGCCAAAAATGAGCAAAATCTTGAAAATTTTAGGAAATGGAACGGATAAGGGTTTGTTCCATAAAATGGAACAATATTCTTAAAGCACTCCATAGTAAGAGAAAACTAAATAAATATCAAATATCAGTTGTAAATTGGATCTGAAGGTTGTGAAAAAATTAAACTTCGGCGAGATTTCAGGAATGTATATACCAAATTTGTGAATATTAACATTTCCCATAATACGAATAATACGTAACGACAATACAATATTAATAAGGTAAAAAGTACGCTATTAAACAAAATTGAAGTGAAGCTGTATTTTACCAATGGATTTAATGTTTACAATTTAATTTTAATGCAGTTACTCTAAATTAATGGCGAAAGTAAAAGATATAATTTATAAACCTGGAAATCTATAAAAGGAGTATGAATTATTAAAGATCGTGAAAAATAAAACATTTTATTTTTAGAATACAGCGGCGGAAAATATAAATTCACCTTCAATTTACATCTGTTAATAACTGTTTGTAAGTGTATGCCGGAAATAAATAAGGGTTTGGAGGAAACTAGCTGTCACATTGTTGCTTTTGTAGCTACCTTAGTTTCCTGGGACCACTACAGTTACAGTTACAGATAGTTGCCCACTAAAAACTTCCTCACACGAAAGTTGTACTCATAGAAATTTACTCACAGAGAAAATTTCTCATACAGGAATTAACGTACAATAAATCTTCAAATGGAAATAAACCCATAGGAAAAAGTATTTATTTCGTTTATTCATTAATTGTTATTTTCTATTAATATTGTAACACAATACTAGCCTATTAGAAACAAATATAAATCTTAAAAAAATAAAGGCTCATGTCCTTTTTAATGAAGTCAATATCTGGAAATGATGCAGATTCTACTTTATCTTTAATTTAACTCACGATTTTCTTATTAATTCAGTTTTAATATCGTAAAATATCAGTATACTAACAATGCTAATAAAAAAATAATAACTAATTGATAAATTAAATAAAATTAATATGTTTCCTGTGGGTTAATTTCCATGTCAGGATAAATCATTGTGGGATAATTTTTGTATGAGGAGTTTTCTTTACGAGCAACTTTCGTGTGAACCCTAATGCAAGTAAGCAACTTTCTATGGGCCAATTTCGTGTGAGGATTTTTCTAGCGGGCAAATGTCTGGTCACCCCACAGTATAAACTAGGGAACATTTTTGAAAATCTACTTAGATTTATCTCAGAAACAGGTCTGATCCACTAGAACAACGCTAAGAAGCTATGGTCCTTCTAGGACGCAGTGCAAAGAAATTCACGAGAAAGGCCGCTAAGAGTCATAAGAAGAAGAAGTATAACATATATCATGAATAGCGATTTTCTTTAAAAAAGCAATGACCATCGATCAAAAATAAAACACATATTAAAATAAAGAAGAAAATTAACATTTTTTAGATATTGAATTAAATCTAATTGGCCAACAATGAATCTATTTATATGATATTATCAAAATAACGCTTAAGAGTTCAAATAAGGGAACCTAAATTATAAATCTATATGAGTATGAACTTCAAAGCCATAGCTGATCAATACCAAAGACACCAAAGAGAAGCCAATGGATTAAATATGTGAGCATAATTTGTTTGCATATTTCAAATCAATTTACTCAGTTTGACAAGTGACCATTAGGTCAAATGTTTGATGTTTATACTAATATTAGCTGCAATTCTATTTAAATATTCTATGGTCCAAATTTCTTGACATTAATTATTCTAAAAATTAAAAAGCCAAGTACAGCTCTGCGTTCACTGGAATGGAGGATATTTAAACAATTTTGATGAGTATTCAAATAAAAATTGGTTGGTTAAGTTTTTGTCAGCTTACTAAAACGATTAAGTTTTTGACTTTATAAAATTTACTCTTCTTTTACATAAGCGATTTAAAATATTTTAATTTTCTCATCCTGATTCGTAACTACACAATGAAAAGAAAATTTTTCTATTCTTTAGTTTCACATAAAACATGTTTTTCATTATTGATTTCATTCAAAACAGTTATTCCTTTAATTAAATTCCGTTCTTTAATGAAAAAAAGACATACAGGCAGATTAAACTTTTAAAAATCAATAATCTGGGGTAAGAGTAAATTGGTGACACTTGCTCACTCGAAAATTCCTCACACAAAAATTACCCACAAGAAGTTGTGCACTAGCATTGTTGCTCACACGAAAGTTGCCCTCTATTTCCATATCCTCACATGGAAATTAACTTACAGGAAAAAAAAGTATTTTATTTAATAAAAAAAATATTATTTTTTTATTATTAGTTTTTATGGTATAACAATATTCTACGATATTAAAATTGAATTAACATAATAATCGCGAATTAAATTTAAAAAAAAAATAGAATTGAAATGTCGCTAGATACTGACGTTACTAAGAGGGACAAGAGCCCTTATTTTTTTTTTAAATTCATAACTTTTTAAAAAAAATCAAATAGTTAAGTAGTATACAACAATACTTATAATAAATTAACGTATAACTAAATAATAAATAAAATAAATATTTTTTCCAGTGAGTTAATTTCCATGAGAGGATATATCATTGTTAGTGTCCGACCAAAACTAGTTTTTACGTTGAAACCGAAACTGAAACTTCCATATAAGGTCATGTTATCATAGAAAGAACAATTAGTCATAATTAATCCGTCTTTACTTTTAAATTCTATAGGTATTTATTAATCACTTAGTTCTTAATATTTGAACTTATCATAAACGTAACATTTTATTATCAATTCATATTTCAAATAAATTATTTATGTTGAAATAAAGGGTTGATTTGAAAGAAATACACCAAATATTTCTTTTTAATATTAGTTACGAATAACATAAAATTCGAACTGAAAAAAATTTAAAAGATAATATGAAACAAAATTTTAATGAACTGATAGTTATCAGTATTCATGAATGAAGAATCAAATTGTTAGTGAAAAACAATATTTTTTTACCTCACGAATTCAGTTTCGATTTCGGTCGTAGTTTCGGCTTGACAGCCGAAATCAAACTTAGCCAAAACTCGTTTTTTGGCTGAAACTAGGCCGAAACCGAAAGTTCGATCGGACAATAATCATTGTACGTAAATTTCTGTATGACGAATTTACGATATGAGTTAATTTCTATGAGTGCAACTTTCGTATGAGGTACAATGCTTGTGCGCAGTTTAGTGTTGGAAATTTTCGCATGAAAAATTTTCTAGTGAGCAACTATCATAGAACCGAGTATTGTAGCACAAAAAATTGGGTAAAAAATTAAATCATACAGACAAATGTTGAAATTTTACATACTAATATTAATAAATATATTAGAGCACATGGTATGAAAACTAGTATGAGTTTAAGGTTTGCTTTTTAAAATATACTGAAATCATCAATAACAGATGACTAACAACATAGTAAAAATATGTTAATTGTTACTTTACAGTATTAAATATAAATGATGTAGCCACAAGTCTCAACAAAAAAATTAAATTTGAATTTGCTTTGGAGAAGGAAAGAAGATCGTTTTGATGTATTTTTATAAACGTATAAATTTAAAAAAAAAAACTATCATGTGAAAGATTGATTTTCTATACGTAAAGTTTACTCTCAAGAATATCGGTAGGTATTAAATATTGATGTAGATAACCTAAGCAAACAAAGTAAAAGAATATTTTAGCATATGCTTTTTCTAAGTGATAGATCTTACACATCAAATATAAGCTATTCAAAAATGATTTATCCCGACATCCTTTTACATGTTTTACGTAAATATTTCAAACTCAGGGATCTAAAAAAATGTGTCAGCTCAACGAGGAAAGATTGAAGTCAGAGTGCCGACCTTCGCCAGGCGAGATGATAAGGGTTCAAATCATTTTTTCCTATCCAATCCCCACATGAAAAGAATAGAATATAAGGCAAATTGTATTTTATTATAACAAAGATCAATAGAACGTGTTACACCTGGCCGAAGTGAGACCATCAAGATTCGTAAGTTGGACCGATAACAAAGACTTAAGAGAAAGCTTTTGCACACAAAGAGCACGAGGTGTTGAGAAATTGTTTGCATCAAACAAGATTTGTATAGTTTGGATTTGTATTCCTACCATATTATATATATTTATCTACAACTACAGTATTTACGGAAAGAAATCACATTCTACATTTTTCTAATTTTTATCGACCATGAAATGAAAGTTCATTGTATTCTCCCTATTAGTCCAGGTGTTGGCTTAATTGTGGCATCAAATTGGCAAATTGGTCACAGAAAACCTATTCAATAAAATGATATATTGATATTTCTCCTAATGCGTTTACATAAAGACTCTTTAGATGGGGAACCAATCTTCTAACCCTCTGTAAGATGTAATATTTATTTTCTTTTCGTTTATAAAAGCAATTACAGGTAAATTAATTTTATCTAAATTGCGCATTAAAAGCATTCAAAATTTATTAAAACGAGGGATGAAATTTATGTTATTGCTTCGTTTTTTTTCTTGAACAAGATAAGAAAACTTTCGAAGATTGAAAGAGAAATACTTGTGATTCCTAAAAAAACACTCTCAGATAAATCTTTACCCTTTTTAGAAGCCCAAGATTTTTAAAACTACATAGGTAGTCGCAATATTTTACAAACCAATTCCTAAACATTCAAATATATTTTGTCAAGTAGCTTGAACGAAATCTATTGTTATATAAAATAATTTGCATACACATAAAACTTTAGGTGAAAGATTACGACAGACTTTTAGCGATATTTCATTTAGAAAAGGAAGCATTATATCTATATTTCTGTAAATAATTAAATTTTATTGGCTCACGCAGTTTTGTCACATATAAATAATTCGTTGGAGGGTCGCTATCAGAGAACGCCATAAATTTAATTTAGCCAACTATGCAATATCGACAAATTCAACCCCTAACGTATTCCGTATTTTTATTGCTTGACCGTCTGGCGACTTTGTCATCCAATTCCACTCACATTGAGTTTCCCTTTTTATTTCTTCTGTGTATTTTTTTTTCTTCTGTCATTCAATACCGGCAATCAACTTTACTCATATCCATTTCCATCATTTGTAATCACCTTCTTTTACATTATTTCTCAAGAAATTAATAAATGCAGTCGTTAAAAATCTAATCATTACAATGCCAGAAAATGGAAAATCTGTTGAAGCAATTACTTAAGTTTCGCTCGTACCATCGTATCAATAAAACCGTGTTTACTTGAATTTTTTAGCAAATAAAAACTTTCAAACTTGCACCGTATGAATTTCTTTTAAACGTGGGGTGTTTTCGTGCGGTAGTTTTTGAAGTATGCTACGATCAATCAAACCGAATTATTATCGCGTTGCCATTAATTTAAAGACGAACGTCTTTTTTTTTAAATATTAACATCGAGTGTTCTACCCTTCTACATTACCACGTACCAAGACGCTCTCTGTTCTAGATAATAAAGTTTTGTGCACACTCTTTGAAATGAAAATATATGAGCGTCATTTCGAAGAACAGCCCCGGAACAGTGTCCGGTTTCTTTCCTCCATTCACCGGAGGACATAAATCTTACTCCGTTACAAACACACATAGTGGAGAAATCAAATGAGATTTTCTTGGACGAAGGAAATGTTTGCTTAATACCATCATTTTATAACGTTGCACGTTATAACAACCCTCACAATCTCACCTCGTGTATATTAACGAAATGACGATTTCCTTGTACAATTGCGTGACGTTAAAATTCATTTTACGTGTTTGACACGTGCTAACTATGCAAATTTCCTTGTCTCAAACCGAAATTCATTTCAGCTCTAAAAAACGGATATGAGTCACATTTTTCCAACGATTAAAAACAGATTGTATTTATTCCGTAGACAACCTATTATACGATGATTACTACGGACAAAAAGATTTTCTGTAAATACCATCATCATATATTCTTTCTCATCTATAGAAAACGTTTTGTGGAACGTGTTACTAGTTCATTACAATATAATAGTGTGGCCGGCTTTACAGGAAAAAGCTCGCAAAGCTCCACTAATATACGACGCGCTCAGTTACGTGCACCCATTTATGACGTGTACCCGTTGGTGTCCCTCTTCGCTGTCTGCCGTGTTCAATGATTTATTGTATATAATATAAAATTACACATTACAAATGTCCTATTTTCAGTTTATTACAAACGACAGTAAAATATAAATTACATTTGTAGTTCATATGACGTTTTCAATAACATTTGACGATGTCCAGTGTTATAAACGACATGAACTTTTCGACCTTCAAAGCTTGAAATGAGCACTGAATTAATATGAAATTCTAGCCAACAATATAACATAAATAATACTTGTTAGTAATAAAAGTTTATTTCAGAGTAAAAGTTTCAAATAATTGATTCTAGCATTTATGCTTGCTAAAACTTTATTGGATTCATGGAAAATTCACCCACAAATAAAATGGTTTACAAAGCGATAAGTTGTCTAATTAATTCAAGTCGTAACATAAAATTGTAATAGGATTACCATTTTAAAATTGAAACCCTACAAAAACTTTAAATATCTAATACACTCATATTCTTGATATCTTTATCTGCAATAGTGCAATAACACGTTTATATGTATACTTAAAAAAAATCAACAATGTTTTTACTAAATACTTTTCATTTGAACAAATGAAAAGGTCAACTTCCTTTATCAAAATTAAATAAATTTCTATACCTATGAATGCATTGAATGATTGTTTCAACTTCTGCAACAAATGCACTTAATTTAATGTATATGACACTCACAATTCAGGAAATGGGCAAAATCTTATCAAATGGATTAAAAAAGAAATTTCCTGATACACTGCTAGCTATTATCCTGAACCATGAAACGATTAATACTTCTGCTCTTTTTGACGAACTGGGCAAGATTTTCCCCATTTCATGTAATGTCTAATTTTGCGATTTAAGCATAACTTACATAAAAAGAAACTTTGAATTTTAATTATAATGATACCAAACATTTTGCAATACCTAATTCTCCAAATCACCTACTATTTTCTCGAAAACAATTTTCTCCAATTTTTGATTCCTCCTCACTTCAATTGAGACACCAAAATATAAGAATATGATTTTCTCTATTTCAATATTTCCGCTACATGCTTGAATATCTTATACCCATTACTTTCGTCTTTTTAGACATGAACCTACAATAATATGATATATACGTGGTTTTGTTTGAACTTCATTTGCTTTGAATGAAATAGTTTTGCTTTCAGTGCATGAAAGCAATAGTGTCACAAGCATGTTCAATTTACGGTAGAACAACCCTAAAACTGCCAAAATATTTATATATCGCTGCACTATAAGAGAATTTAACGTAAATACGTAAATAGGTCACTATTTGCATTGTTCGTAGCAAAACATATATCTGTTCCATGAAACAGCGACAAACAATATCAAAAATATCAGATTTCCAAAATATGACAAAAAATTATTGAGGTAATAACAAGAGCTTTTAAAACATTGGTAAATGCAATTATTATCATAAATCAATAAGTCATAAAGTTTATCGTTTAGTGAAAAACTCAATTTGATTGAAACTGCCATTAGATGTCGCTGTTTGAATATTGAATTCACAGATTTTTTTTTGGAAACCGATAAATTGAAATTTAAAACTGGAGCTAAGAATTCGTTTTGTAAAAAATATATATTAAATAATATTTATGGAATATTAGAATTTGACATTTTAGAACATTTCAAGAGATATTATTATTTTACTGGACAATATACACCTTATAACAGTGAATGAAAATATTTTTTTCTTCTTTTAATTTACTTTTACTTAACAATCAATATTTCAAATAATGAAGTATTAAAATTATTATTTTCTTCAAAAGTACATTCATAGCGACAAACACAAAACATTGTACAATGTTTTCTGGCTATGACATATTCAATATTTATAACAAAAAGCAACAAAAATATTTATTTCAAAATATGTTTTTGATACACTGATAAAAATAAACAACATTTAACGCAATAGGATAGTTCTTAAGCTAATACAGACCAAAGTTTGACATACTATCTTTATAAAATTTGAAATTTTTAGGATTTTTGAAAAGATCCAACAGAATGAAAGAAAATGTGGCGTTTTATTTGAATGTGGACTTAAATATACATACAAAAAAAAGTAATAATAATAATCTTAGGGATACAAATATTTATATCATACTTTTTAAAATATTTCCGGACAGTACTTTTCCGTAACTATCTGTAAGCTTAATGTTTGTTCATTGAAGTAAGCTATTAATTCGAGTAGAATGGTTTAAGTGCCATACACTAATATCTAATGACGGCACACCACTTCAATGCAAGAGGCTATTAGCCAATGGGATTATGAAAATTAAAGATGTTCATTTGTTTTGATTGTTGAAATTTTGCAAATTTTACAAAGCCACGCCCTCAGTCGTCGTAAAATATTCGAACATATATGCGTTTATACGCACTTTTTGTACACTAACGTCATTCGGAGCCCATTGACACGTGAAATATAATTAAAGGATTAGATTTAAAAATACTTTTTAAATATTGAAAAAATATTTCATTAAAACTACAGATAAATTAAATAATTAACATAGAATATTATTACAATTTGTGCTTCAAAAAAATTATTTAATATTTTTTTATTGAGTTCATAAGCAACATAGTTGTTAATTTATTTATAAGATAGGCATTATCAACCTCTAAACCATATTATTATGTAAGATCAATCGGTTGAATAAATTCTAAGAAAAAAAAATGTTTTTTGTTTGCCACTTTTTGTTCACAAAAACTAATAATAAACATAATGATCTGAAACTTCCAGGATCTTAGTTCTTTAATAGTACCAACATACTTACAAAGTATCATTATAGTTATTTTCGATACATATGCATAAAGTGAGGTTTTCTAGTAGGATGAAATTGATGCACGAGCTAAAGAGACTGATCATACACAACGAGATCGAGTGCGCTGTGTAGGCGCAAGAGATATGACGAGATTGACGTATATATTTTCAAGAAAACAAAAAATTATGTCATTTGCTTATAATGACGCACCTTTAGAAAAGTTCAATAGAGCCCAATAGAGGTCGTCCATCAGAAATCATTGATAAAGAATATTGAACGAATGATTTCTTATAAATTTTATAACTATTAAAACATTATGTACTTAGCTGTTAATTTTTAACTTGGCTTGATAAAATTTAAGAAATATTCATTTAAAAATGCAAAATGCCTAAAATGAGTTTCTATTGGCCCAGCATTTAAATGATGTCACAATACGAACTTTAAAATTCCATGGACGTTTTTCTATGCCAAATATATTTGAATAGAAAGAAAAAGGTTGTTTATATCGTGTAAACATTATGTTAATGATTTAAACCATTTAAAATCTGCACAACCTTTATTCCTAAGGAAAGATTTGATAACAATTTTTAGGGTATCAAAATGTTTTCCAAGGCGAAAAGTTGATAAAATTGGCAAATAGTTCGCAAAAAGTAGAAGTTTCTACGGTTATCGCTCAATAATCTATTTATATCTTGTTCCAATACGTCAACTAATGCGTGCTTTGGTGTCACAGAAGACCCGTAAACATAATCGTTTTCGGACTTTCATTTGCTCATTATAATTAAAACTTTTTTTTGGCCAAAATACAAGCGATTCATAATTAAAAATTTATTTTTCCTCATACAAATAATGTTCTTTATCGATATAATAATTGTGAATATGGTCTATTATTAGTAGGATGATAATCAATGGTTTTTAAGCTTATTAAAAATTAAGTATAAGATTTCAAAACACATAGCTCATTTAATATGTTACTTCATTTATAACTTACTTTTTTGATTGTTTATACGATTACATGAAGTTAGAGAATTAAATTTATAATTAATTTATAGTGTTTCTAAAGAATTATAAGTATCTAGTGCAAAAATAAACTATATATTTTTTTAAGGATTTGACATGAAATCAATATATATATATATATATATATATAATTTATAAAGGTACTTTTATGGACATACTTGTATCTACAATATATAACTTGTAAAACCGAATTAAGAAGTAATTTAAATGGAAATGCTGAAATTTAATATGATTTTAGTAAATCACAAGTGAAATGAAGAAAAAAAAGTACTTATATTGTATCGTAAATAATAATTTTTTTTGAAAGTCCGTAGTCTAGAGAGAAACGTGTACCATTGTTTTACTAAAAAATTAAATTAATCTAAATCATAACGTTTCTAAATCATATTTACTTCATAACGTTTTAGACATTTTGATTATTTACAACGTAAAGCCAAATTTCATTAAAAAAATCATTTCTCTTCAAGTAATTTCATGCGACAATTACCTGAACTTCGTGATTTCAATTCACGAGAACAGCCATCATCATCACTGGCATCAAGCAGAAAAGTGATTTACGACTCTAATCACGGAAAATTTAAAACAATGTGTGTGGCTCTAATAGTTATCATATATATTGGGCAGATTCATAAATTTAATATTGAATGTTATTACACAGCCACAAAGCAGCGGTATAGAGTGGAAATATTTAAATTGTTTGTTGTTAATCATTCGAGGCATATTTATAGCAGATACAGATGCAACCAACAATGATGGGTATATGAAGCGAGGGAGTTTTGACGAAATAAATAAAAAAGTAGTAGTAATAATTTCATTTTGATCTTATGAACTTGAGTATCGGGAAGATGTTCATAATGTGCCCTTGAACAATAAATTATATGGTGCACGTTTCTATGTAAAATTGCTTACGATACATATATACTGTTGGGTTTTGATTTGAACGATGAATACGAACAACGTAATTTATAGAACCAACTGTTCAAGATTGGATGGCACACGCGCAATTTATCAAAATTGTTTCTTTAATGGAAAAATCTCTGATCAAATTAAAACATATTACATGTTATATTTCTATTGTGAAATGCTAAATAATTTTTGTTTGGATTTCATTTGAAACGAGATACAAAAAAGAAAAATGTTAAATGCTCAATTATTGAAGGGTTAGTGCAGATATGCCTTCCCCTTCGATTTGGTGATTACGGTGCTTCGCCGAAACCCTCATTTTGCATGTTATAAATTGTTCAGGGGGTAAAGTAAAATATTCACAATTCCACACATATATACGCTCACCTAAATTTATTTGTTCTGTTTTGTGGCAGGGGTTGAATGCATTGATCGCGCCATCACCACCCTGAATTTTCTTTCGTTCGGCATGCAAACCAGGTGTTGTTTGTGAAAACATCAAAAAGACACTTTTTTTCATGATTAAAAATCGTTTTTTTCCTCCCAGTAAATATTTGCATCTTTTTTTCCACTCTAAACAATCAATCAACAGTGAAATCAATATTGGATATTTTCTCAGCGAAAAACAACAAGCTGATGGAAAAAAACATTCCCTACATATACATATACATACTGAAATTCAAATGAAAATGAATCTATTATTTTTTATCATTTCGTATCGTGTACCTACCAACTGTGATTTCATACTTTCATACCGTGATTCAGATACAGTAGTGTATAACTGTTTTTTATTTACTTTTCCGATTTATAAATTTCGTTTCCATTTTTCCTATTTTTTGTACAGCTTGTATTTTTGAACGAACAACTCTTCCTCATCATTGATCGTACTACGTGATCCAGAAACGTATTTCAATGTTTAATTTAATGCTGCTATACAAAATTTATCATTTGAAATAAATTGCAGTAGTGATAAGATTGAAAATAGCCACTCACTCGTTATGGAAAGAGAAGAGTAACTCGTTCAATTTTGAGTCGAGTCCAAATTCCATCGAACAAAACGCTTGTTGCATTAAAATGTTAAACTTTTTTCAAAAGTTTCTATTTTGATTTTATCCGTAAGCTTAAAAAATTTATATAACTTCAGCTTTTTAATTATAATTTATTGATGTCAATTTAAAAGTAAGAGGCTTTATTTTTGATAGTATTCCAAATTGACTTTTAAAATATCGGGGAGTTTTTGTATAGAAAATATTAAATAGGCTTGTGAATTTATCATACCGATTTGTCGCACGTAAATACAGGGAAAATATGTATGTGTTTTATATAAAAAGGGGGTGGTAACTTTCGAAGGGAGACTTAGCATCTTAAGTGCATTGATGCAGTAAAAAGACCCTAAATCGTTGTTGTGAATATGTGAAAATGAGGGCAATTTTCACCTCTGTTGGTTCCAGTAATGATTTTCTTCAGCTATACATCGTTCGTGAAGACAGAAAATCCTCTTAAAGTTTCATCTTCTACGTCTTTTTTTACCTCTTGTTTCTATTTTCCCGTATATCAACTTTGTTTATTTTTCCTTAACTGCGCAATAAAACTATTATTATTTTTTTAATATTCAATCAATTTTACGGCAATAGTTCACTAGAATGACAGTTTTAAATATCTGCCTGCAACAATAAAATGAAATAAAATTTATTAATTAAAAACGGATCAAGCAAACGAACAGCCGCTCTCCCATATAGAGTTACTTAGTGTAATTGAAATAAACTAGACTATATAAGAGGGTAAACCAGTGAGCATCAGTGGGTTGCCTTAGTCCAAGAGAATAACAATAGATTTTTGCATCGGTTGTGGCACACACGTACGGAATTAGCCCCCATATATGCATGGATTTGAATAATGTAAGATTAGTTTCACAGAATGAACAAAGATTAAAAGGGAAAAGTGTACTTTAGAGGGACCTAGCGAGGGCGTGTCATGGAATACAAATCTCTTCGAAACGATAAAATCCTTGTTTTCATTTTAAAGCTTTTATTTGAGAGTCCTTTTTTTATTAAAAGTAAATAGTGCAAATGAATGAATAAAACTTGAAAAGATAAAACCACCTATTACCATCATAAACAAAGATAAGACTCGGTAAAATATTAGATTTCACGACAGTCGAAAACAAATTTATTTATTTATTATTTTTTTTAATCAATTTCAAGAAGAAAGAATTTGAAATTACGAAAAGCACTATGCTGGTATCGTAATATATGTTTGGAAATAACAGGGGAATTTATTAGAGTTTGTTCCAAACTAAAAAGATTTTAAAAAAGTTTCCAGTTAAACTCTTCATGAATATGAAAAATACATTGCACAAAATTTCGGTATTTTGTTTTTATAAAAATCATTATTTAAAACTAAAGGAATAAATGAAAAATTCATTGATATTATTTTATGCCAATTAAAAAACATACTTTGGATGCTAAAGAACCATTTTTTGGAGATACACCAAGGTTATTATAACTTCGGGTAAATTATTTAAATGAATAAATAGCAATCATTTCATTTAGAACAAATCGCTACTTTTTATTGGTTCAAATGCTAAACTATTTCAATAGTTGACTCAATATGAGCTTTTGTTTAATATAGAATACCTTACCAGGATATGGGGAAAGGGACCTAGAATATTAATTGTCTCTATAGCTGAAGGATGCCACCATATATCAAGCAAAGACATATACAATGCAAGCCGATGCATAGGAATGTCTGAGGAGGTGTTTTAAAAATAGCGTCGTTACCCGGCTAGGATCCCGTACATTATTCACAGACCAACTTGGAGTACTTGACGTTACAATATAGGCTATGAAAAATACCATCAAAGAATGTGTTTACAAAAATCACAGCTTAACATGAAAAACACTTCCGTAAAAAACCACAGTGAAAGGATGATGGGAAAACTATCACAGAAATTAACTACTGAAATACTTGGTCTTAAATGAAAACAAGTCAAACTGGTAATGGATCTAATAATGGGTCACTATGGAATGAAGAAGCATCTGCATACAATGGGATTACATGTGGATGACCCAAAATGCAAGTTCTGTGGGGATAACAAGATCTGGAATTTAAATTATCGGATAGTGCGACGAGTGCTGAGATTCCCCAGCTGCTTGGTTTTAACTAGGTGAAGTAGGAATCCAGGAAGCACAGTAAGCCCTGAGGCTGCAGTATTGAAGCTGAACTAAACTCATCCTAGAAAACTCATCTTAATAAAACAACAACAAAAATAATAATAATAAACTTATCAGGTAGTAGTAACTTATACTACCATATATATCTCTTACATTAGAAAACATCTTCTATTCTAATTCAATTACACCTTTCTGATTGTGAATCTTTATTATCTTTATTTTGTAACTTTCCCTGCCACTTTGTAGTTTTTCGAAATATCAAATTCGATGACAATCGACTAATGATGGCCATACATTACAAATCTTGAATAACCCTACGATACTTCAGTCTAAATTAAAAAAATATATCACGGCCATTTTAGGAGCAAAAAAGGACTCAATTATTGGACAAATTAATATTTGACATATATCAATTTTTTCAAAGATGTATATCTTAAACAATTTTAATAAATTGTTATTTGTAATTCTTCTTGGGTATAAAAGTATATAAATACCTTAAGATGCTTAAGTCACTTAGCGAAAACCGTTGGTGTTCACTTACCATTTTAGATAATTAACTATAGATTAACAACTAACTAATATTGAAAACGTACAAACTAGTCTATACTTTTGATTAGCATATTTTGTATAAGTTATAATTATAAGTCAAGTTATAAGTATTCAAAACTTGTTGATAAACACAATATTTGATAAAATCAAATTGTAATTTTAGGAATTTCATCAAATCACTGACTTAAGATTATACGTTGGCGCGATCCTTGAAACGTCTTTAATTTCTATTAAACTTGTAGACATTATAAATAAAATAAAAAACTTGATTTTTTTTTATTTCAACATTTAACATGTACCTGTTTGTTTCTGTATAAAACAATTCATTTTACATAATTTTAAATGAGAATGTTTACATTTTCAATTTTTGATCAGGTAAATTAATATTGAAAAATTAAAAATAATTGGCTTCAATATCTTTAATTTAATAGTCTATTCTTAAAAAATAATAATGTAATTTAATATTTATTAATTATTATAATTAATTACTATAATTACGTAAAGGCTCCCTATTTTGAACACTTTTTAATAAGATCATTTCTTTGGTATGCAAACTTCGATCATTCGATTAATGTTTGAATATTGAAACCAGTTTTATTAATGCAGTTTTGTAAACCCGTTTTCACGTTCATTTTTCATGCGATAAAAATTATAATTGAGCTGAAAGAGCCAATTTAAAAATGGGAAAAGATAAGCACTGTGCTAATGATTGAAACACACTGGACAAATTGAGTTCTATGCTACAAAAATATAATGTAGAATTGGGAATTTGAAAAAAAAAAAATTATTGATTTTTTTCATGTATTTTAAAACTTTATTATTAATAATATTGATATTTAATGCAAAAAACTTAAAAAAAATTTTTTTTCAATTAATTATAAACGATTAAAAATTGATAAAATTTAAAAAAAAATCACGTGACTATAAACGCGCCATGAATGGTCACCATAGTTGTGACGTAATAATGTTATAGCTATTTAATAACAATACAGCGTTTACAGCTATTACACGTGACTAGACAATAATATTGAAAATTTATTGCTAAAAAACGAGTCGTTAGTTGATTCCAATTAGCTATGTGTGATAAATGATTTATAAAGGCAAAGTCTGATAATATTCCTGCACTGCTTGAAACCATTTATTTCGACGTTTGCCATCTTGGGGAACATTTAAAAACATTTTGTTAGGAGTTGTTTTTGTAGTATTCGTTCATAATGGTACAAAACAAGAACGATAACTTTTAAGGTTCGACATGCTCAATATAAATTTCAATATTTAACTATCACAACAGAATTAAATCAATCAAAACACTGTACTTATTATTTCTGTATCAACTGCAATTATTGACAACTAACATTAGGACGTCACACGCGCTCGTGTTTGTTCGGGAGCTGTCGGCGTGTTTTCGGTACTAGATTCAAAAAATTCAAAAATTAATTTTTATTTTGAAATAACTTTTAAATTATTGCGAAAATAAAAAAATAAAAAATAGTTTTGCTATAAAACTTATATATGATCTTTCCATTTATCACAAAAAAAAAAATTCACAAACCCAATTGTCAACTCGATATAATTGCTTAGGAGTCGTTACATCTTTTTTCGGAACTGTACCGTTATTTGTTATTTTTGATAATTACAACTGTTTCACTTCCTCAAAAGTTTTTTAGCATTTTAGTATAGATTTACTGTATTTAGAGAGAGAAACATATAGTTAACAAAAGGGGAAATTTGTACAAATCGGTTTTTCCTAAACGGGAAAATTTTCAAGAAGAAAAGCGCTTCAATATTTTTTTTAGATTTACTTCCCAATAGTATCAATGTCTGGAACAGGAAAATGATAACATTATATTATTTCGTTAAGACACGATAGATAGTAATCGATGGTATTTTTCCGCAATCTTCACACCAGCTCTCGTAAAACAATCATTAATTTTCTATATGTAACAAATTGTGTTGTGTTTCCCCATATGATGGGGGAACACACGGACCGTCTACAATATGCAACAAAAACGAAGATACTAATAGAGAGTTTGAGCGAATTTTTTGTCACACCCCGACATTAACGAATGAAGATGTACGAGTAAACATTTGTTACTATCCCTAAGTAATAATGAAAATGGGAGGTATTAATTTTTTTCTTTGTATTTTCATCTATCGATTTTATATATTAAAGACCAATTGTGTATTTTAGCAAAGTGGAAAATGATAATAATTGTATACGATAGATATTAATCTAAATAGTAAATTTACAACTTTGGGGTCATTTGTAGCTATTTTGTTTAATTTGAACAATGGTTATTTCGGTAGAAATAATTGAGAGAGAAATATATTTTGATGAGAAAAAAGATACATGTGGCACTTACCATAAAGCAATCTGGACCCTGTAGGCAAACTGATTCACCACGCAGTGCATCATTGGAAAACTGCAACAAATAAAACACATTAGACGAAAATAGCGATTTTATGACAAAAAAGACTAAACGCATATACATATACTATATTTGTATTCTAGTGCCCTCTTCGACTAGCACCATTAATCCGGAAGTCATACATCAATGAATTGATCGGGGAGAAATAAATAAAGTTTTGTATCTCTTTTGTATGCAATGCAATACACCAAATATAAAAATATACATATCGTGATTTCATTTAGTTCGTGCCCATGAGAGAGTGTAAATGGATGACGGGGCAATTCTATCTTTGTTTATACGCTAGTTTATTGGATGACATAAATCACAGTACTGTGCTTTCATTTTTATAGAAATGAAAAAATGTGAGGGGCTTTAATGCATTTTTGCTATAATAATAGGGGATATAAACGAGATGGGTTATTGTAAAATTGTCTTCAGGCATAAATACAATCCAATTGTAAAAACAAAACAGTTAGCAGTCTACATGTATTTATTAAAAAAAATGCAAATAATAAAAAAATAAATAACAGGAGGTTTTAATTCATATTTTACTTAACCACAAAAATGATATTATTCTACGTGTCAATATTTATTTTTTCAACATTTGTAACAATCATTTAAATCTCTCGTTTAATTTAGGTTGTAATTACTTTATTCTAAACGATAGTGTAATGACCAATATATAGGTACCATATGTATCAGGTTGTCCCATGAATTTCTTTCTTTATTTCAATATGAAATGAATATATATTTTCTGTTTGTTTTATTTTTTTTGTTATATAAGAACCCTTCAGCTTTATTACCTTCTTTCATCTCTCAGCAAGCTTTAGTAAGCCTTCTTTCTAAAATTTTTGTGCTTTTATTTCACTGATGGTTTTAAAGAGCTTATCGATAAGATTTATTTTTAAGGATGGAAAGAAGTAATAATTAAATGAAACGAGATTCGGGTAGTATGTACAATGCAAGAAAATATCCCAATTAAACTATGAGCCTTTCTCTTACCGCTAATGCAGTATGCGGTTACGTTTCTATCACGATGAAAATCGTATCTCCAGGTTTATTATTGGTCCAAAACTCAAATATTTTATAAAAAAAGGCATAATGAGGCTTCGTGTGAAATGGATGAAGGCAAGGAAGCAAAAAGATTCTTATATACCAAAATAAATCATACCTAAATGATAAAAAAACTTATCGGACAACCTACTACTTAGTACTAAGTAACAGGCATATTCATAAATAAAAAGCCAGATTTTACAGTTTATGTACTTCGTGATATATTGTTACTTCTATTAATATTGTAATATTTTTTATTAAAATTTTCAATAACTATTACTTATCCAATAAGTTCCTTTTTGGAAAAATTTTCCAAAAATACTTATAAAGGAACATAATATTTTATGCAATCCTGAAGATATAAGCTTGGATCAGGAACGTAGAAATTTGAGAACTGTTTTCGAATGGTTTCGATATTATTCCTGTACGTATTGTTCACTCGAATGCAATTTGTACGTAAATTTTGACATGTCAGAAATGAAGTAGCGACTGTTATTTTCAAATATGTATTTATATTGTATTATATAAAATCTGTAAAATTAAATTTTCTAAATAAAGTTTACTTTGGCTCAAGTCCATTTCAGCACACCCCAATCTGGCAACGTTGCATTTTCGACTTGGTTTTTAATTTAATTCGCGATTAAATCTGTCCATAATAAAAATTTAGCCACAAAAGAGAGAATTATACCATATTAGAATTGAATCAACTAAAATATCGCGAATTAAATTAAAAAAAAATCGAAAATGCAATGTTGGTAGATTGTGGGTGTGCTAAAATGGACTTGAGACGAAAATTTAGTTTCACATATTATAATATAAATACATATTTGAAAATAACCGTCGCTTCTTCATTTCTGTAATGTCAAAGTTTACGTACAAATTGCATTCGAGTGAACAATACGTACCCATTCGGAATAGTTCTCTTCAGTTCTGAAAATCTCGACGTTCCTGATCCAAGCTTATACCATCCTGAAATCGAAAAATAGTAGCATAATTATTAAACACATTTAATAGTGTAGATATGTTTCCTAAAATTATTTCTTAGGTACATTAATCACATATTTTCTTAGCTTTTTTCGACATTATAGATCCTTAAATTTAAAAAACATTTATGGAATTACAATTGAACATAAATACTATGTTGTATAGGTAGTTACTATGTTCTTTAGGTAGACCTAATTACTTAAGTTATATACCTATTTCATAATAAAACATAAATCTGATACATGCGTTTCTTGTAAGCCAATAGATATTTAAATGTTATGATACATTTAGATAGATGAAGATTAATCAGAAAAAGAAAAAAATATAAAAAGAAAAAAATATATTAATCTGAAATAAGGTATTGCATATAAAACCAGGTTCTGTTCCTTGTAATAGTTATTTTAATTATATCTTTCTAACATTTTGATATAGTAAGTACAAATATCCCTTAGTCTCCATTAAAAAGAATTCGTTTTTTAAACAAATCTCCTTTATGAATTTTAATATTATACATATCTATAAAGATTTTTTCAGTTCATCGTTTTTGTTTCGTTGTGTTATAGGGAATAATTTTTATCTTATTTTCAACTCATGCGGGAAATAAATACAAGGAAAATAATAAATATAACAAGAGGAAGAATTCTCCTTGAATTCCAACATAAAGAAACAGAAAATTCGTCGACAAACAAAAGAAATTTGGATAGAGAATGGGGAATATTTTTCTTAAATTTTATTTACGTAACAAAACATTAGAAAATTTATTCGTTTTTGCCCACTGTTATTGTGAAACGAATAATAACTAAAGGGAATAATAAATTTGCCAATGTTTTCATATTTGAAACAATTTTTTTTCTCCGCATCGCGAATACCCACAAGAGCGAACACTTATTTATTTCTTACATTTCATTCAGTCAAATTTAATCTAAAAATGAATAATTTGTGGATGAAAACGAAATAAAATAAAAACAGCAAAGACAATAAAAACGAAGCCTCAAATCCCGTCGTAAATACAAAAGGAAAAAGCTAGGTTTATTTACCGAATTGGACAATATTGTGTTGTCATTTCGTGCAAAGCACGTTCGCCTTTTGTGAATATCCTACAAATAGCTCTATATGTTTTATTGAAGACGAAACGATAAACGTACATGCATGAAAACCTCGAAAGAAGTACAGACATTGGTTGGTTACAAGTCTTCTTTTCGAGAGAGACAATTTTTCTTATCCCTGTAATTTTCTCTTTGTTTCCGACAAATATAACTTTTATAAAATCACCCTAACGAAAGTAAAATGCTTCTTATATACAATTCGTATGTGTTATGTACAAATATGTGAAAAATAATGGTCGAAAACCTATTGGAGAGAGACCTAAGGTGGACATAACTAGCTTCATAACTATTCTCATAACAAAAAAACAAGGCATTAGGACAAATAAAAACGACACGAATAACACAAATTTAGTAGAAATAGAAAAAAAGTATGATCGGAATTCATAAAGATAACGAAAAAGTGAAATTCACCACATGTTTTTATGAAAGTATCCCAGTTTTGATATGTGGAATCTCACGCTGAGCGGATATGAAGCTTACAGTTTACGACGGCAGAAGTAAAAGCTTTTAATATAATCAACAAGTGAAATTTAAATTTCGATTTAGTTCTTGTTTGACAAGAAAAAAAATTGTACACATAATTTTCAAATGATAATTGAAAATAAATATTATACGTTATCAAAGTTATTCAAACTTTCGTAACTGTGCGTTATTAACACAAAGAATTTTAGTTAAACAAAAATTTGTTTTGGCAATAAAATGTAAATACACATAATTATTCCAATGTTTTCACATCAGGTAGAATTCTAAATGTTTTGTTAAAGAAAATGAACCTATTCCAAAAACAAAACATCCTGCATTTTTAGGATATACCTACTTTTTAAATATGTTTTTCTTTGCATAACAGTGTAAGGCATCAAAAATATATTTGTTTTTCATACAATAGCGTAGCAAGGTGGATGCCCGGGGAGAAGACCCTGGGTGACACAAGAAAATGGAGCGGCATATTGACGTTGATAATTCCATAACGAATTTTGCTTTAAGAAAATCAAAGAATTTAAAGGTATGACCTATTACCAATTTTTTCAATTAATGGTGAGAATAGACGGCGATGAATTTCTGATCGGCTCCGGGCGGCAAAATTATATACTACATCACTGTTTCCACATATTATGATTTTTACAAAGCAAAGTATTTAAATATTTTAATGGATTTCTTAGACCTAAACGGGCATCCGCTTTTTTGAAAATCGACCAATTCGTTATTGATAATTCCTAATATAGATTGTGTATTTTATCGTCGAATTATTAATTAAATTTCTAAATTAAAATGTAAATTAAAAATCTAAATAAATGTGATGATATTATTTGGGGTGTAAGTATTAAGAGCATATTTTAGTAAGCAGTCAAATTTTCAAGGAAGTAAGCAGATGTAATGTACATTAATTGATGCTAATTTTTAAGGATTTATTTAAAAATTCAAATTTTTCAAAATTTTATATTTTAATTTCATCATTTCTTCGTACTTGAAAATATTTGTGGAAGGGTCCGCAATGATATTATAGTTCAACCAGCTTGAATTATTTTTTTATATTTTTGCAATGACTATAAGATATTTGAACTTCTTCTTATGATGTTATTGTGCAATGTTTTTTCTAGTAAAATTTAATAATATAATATGCACCTTTTAGCGACGTCAATATCTATCTAACAAACGTTTGGGTTTTCTACTTTATTTTTGATTTAATTCACGAATTTCAAAAGACTTCTAATATAATTTCCTCTTTTGTCGCTTGATTTTCATTATGGCTTAATGTACTTGTGAATTAAATTAAAAACAAAGCAAACAATGTAACGTTGCCAAATTTTAGCGTCGCTAAAAGAAACAAAGGAAAAAAATTATCTTATTTAATTTAAATTTTTATAAATCAATCTATATTTTCTACGCAAATATACCAAACTGGCATGTATTAAGAAGTTGTGATTTAGGTACATTAGCTCGGAAAAACTTTTTTTTAAAATCAAACTCTTTTCTAGGGTGAACAGATGAGGATTACGAAAAATTTATTTGTCTCAAACAAGATGAAATATTGTTTTCTTCCATTATTCATTTTCACATTTTATTAACGTCTTTCAATATTACAAATTATCAAAGAAAATGTGTTCATAGATAATGTTTCAATACTTACAATGTGTATGAATATGTGAACAGTGAATTCGTTATTTGATTATTGGGACTTATCATTTGCAAGTATGTGGCATCATAAGCACATATATTAAATTTTTCTTCATTTTTTTTATTAAAATATAATTTAGATTTATTTTTTTAAACAAAAATGTAGGTAATAAAAGCATCCATTTTAATATAATATTCATAACAGCAAGAACCAAAAAAAAAATTGTTTTATATATCCTTAAATTTTACCATAAAAACGGAAAATGATTAGCTTTTTTATACATTAACCTCCTTGACTATAGATAATTTTTTTAATCAATAAAGGATATTATTAAAATAATAAAAACCCGATTTTTATTTCCGAAAAATTTATATTTTTGCAGAAAGTTTTAATTTTAAAAAGAAAATGAGAATCTTGAAACAATGAGAACACTTCATGGGTCTTTTATTACGTCACAGTCCGTTTATTGAAATCAAGATATAAACAAACCATTAATCGATTATCATAAAAACAATAATAATTAACGCATTTTTTCTTATTTACCACCACGGGAAACATGTTACACCCAAAATTACTCTCCAGTTTTTTTTTTTGATGGAACAGCGGTTAATTGTGATAAGTATATGTAAAAACTAAGTTTTTCATTAATCATTTCAACACTGAATCTTTTAATACAAATAAAAAAAACTGTTTTTCCAAACAATCAAACTATAATTTCAACTTAAAAAAAGGTCCAGTGAATAATTTTCTACAGAATTAAAAAAATATTGAGGAAGCTTGACAATGATGAAAATCATTTTTACTTTCTTAAAAAATATGTGTCATTGTGCATAGTTTACATAAGTTTTAAAAGGAAACTAGATTTTTGCAATCATCAAATTATATCTGAAATCAAGGAAAAGTCAAATAAATAATTTTCCAAAAGTTCAAAAATGATGCCTAAAGCGAAAAATGTAGGAAAATTCATATGAAGATAACAATGAAAAATCGGCTCCAGAAAGGAATTCGGACCATTTTTGGAGGGTATGTCGGTAATAAAATGATACGTTGATACTCCAAGTTAGTGCTTTTTATATCTTTCTATTTTCCAGGAAATCAAAGAAAAAATGATAAAGCAGAATAAAACTGTTTTCTAAGCAATGAGTGAACTAATTTGACTTAAAAAATAACAACTTTTAATTATCATTGTATGTAACTTATTGAAGCAAATGATTTTTCTACTTCTTTGCTCAAATGACTAATTGTAAAGTGATTTCAAAAGGGTAAATAAACTTAATATTTCTTTAAAAAATTTACGAAGTGTTATGAAATATATCAGGCTACGCTAAATTTTAAATATTTTTGATGGTTCCATCATTAACATTTAGTTTGAATGATTTAAAGAACCTTATTATTTATGTATTTAAATACATTTGTCATAGAAAAACGTCTGTGGGATTTTGAAGTTCCTGTACTGTTACGTAATATCAATATCGAACCAATCGATCCTCGTCTTAGACATTTTGAATATGACGATTTCTTTCTGCATTTTTAAAAGGATATTTCTTAGATATTATCAAGTAAAGTTAAAATTAACAACTAAATTATGTTAAGATATTAGTTAAGGACATTTTAAAATATTTGAAATTATTTTTAAAACATGTGCTTTAGGTAAATTAATTAATTTTCAACAATTTTTATAAATTTTAAAAGTAAAATTATGAAAATCTTCCGATAATATAGTACTTTTAAAAACATGTTAATCACATAACTTTGTTTACAATGTAGGTTTATTATACTCTTTGGTAAAAATTTATATGCTGAATTTTGGCAGTTGAAATTGTTGGAAAATTATTTTCTTGAATCATTAGGCTATTTTTCAGTAATTATTGTATGGGTTATTTCTTACAAGTGCTTCGTAGTTTGATATCAGAAAATGAACATCTCACATAATGCAGAACGCTAATTTTTGCTTTATTAATTTCAAACTTTCATATAATACTGTATAAATCATAAAGAATCGTGTTATAGAAGGATTTATGACATTCATAATACGAATATTCTAGTTGTTATATGATATTTATGAATAAATTCTTAGAATTGATACACGTATAAAAAGCTTAAGGCTACCACTACGCCACAAGTAATAAATACTTTTCGTATTATTAATTTACAAATATTTAAAATAAAAAAAAAATGTTTAGTAACTAATTCTTCTTATTGCGATTTACAAAAAAAAAAAACTCAAATAATAGAGTATAAAGCTGTGCAATTTTTCCGTTATAAATTAAAAATGTGTAATATAAAAATATCAACACAGCTTTATTTACCTTAAGGATTGTAGAAAAATAAAATATTCCGGCTTCTGGTTTGCCGATTCCAATGTAAAGATTGGGGATGAAAATCATACGGAAATTGACCATGAGATTCCAGCACATGGTACATTGTTTGTACATAAATGAAGAGAAACATCTTTACTGAAATTTTGCTGAGGCATTCTCATTACGGACAACGGAAATGTATTGGACGAGATTATATAAATAGGGGCTGGAATTTTATTCTCTATACGGGTGGAATGAGGTTGGTTATATTGTGGTGAGTGCGCCTCGAGGGGATTAGAGGCCGCGCCATGATAAAATCCCGTTACGACTTACTCTGGGGACATTTCTCGCTCGGTGCACGAAATCAACCCCCGGACTTTGAGTATTATCAACAACAACCACAATGTACCCCCTACACAAAACTAAAAGCCTTTCTAGTTGCTGCATTGCAGGACTGAGATTTCAGGGTTTTTTTGCGCTTTGCAATTTCTTTTTGTTGGTCGAGAAAAATTAGTTTGTGTCAATCACATATGAAGTGGTAAGTAAATACTGGCCAAAATCTAAATGCCAGAAGAACCATTGAACTGGACAGTTCGTTGTTGATGTTTAATCTTATTAGGAAAAGGGCTGTGAGTGCGTCATTCAATGACAGGGTTCGTTTTGGTGGTCAAATAAGGGAGGTGACACTCCAAAATCGCTTCACATCACATCGTCTGTACTTACAGCATATATGTATAGTCGATATAGTATAGTAGGATATACTACGCATAGTCGATTCATTCCGAATAAAAACGATTCGAATGACTCACATTAGATACAGGTCTATAAATATTTAATAATTCTTTTGAGGGTTGTTAAAATTCGATACGTAAGACAGAAAATGTGAAAATATAAGAAAACGGTAATATCAATAAAATGAATTATTCATGATTGGCAATCTTGAAATTTTTCATTGAATATTCAAATTGTTGAAGCCCCATCTAGAACGATACCAATTAAATGAGGAATTTGTATGAATTCACATAGTTATACGTATTTGAAAAATGATCCATTAGTAAGTCTACGGTTTTATTCTTACGGCAATATTGTTTATTAAATAAACACGACGCTTAGGTGGATGAATGTGAACGTATTGATACGATTGAGCAGAGGGCGAAAGATATCATATCAAAGTAGGGGATATGAGCTTAAATTGAACCTTTGCTAACTAAACCGTGCATAAATAGAGAACACATAAAAGCAAAATAAGCAAAGCAGAATAATAGCACAAAACCGTCGATTCACAATTACATTGTGAATGGTCAGTTAGGCACAAATAATGATTTCCATCTCCCTCGTCATCCACGACGTCATCAGGCAACCTCATTCCCGTTGGAGGTAATCTATGCGATCATCAAACACACGATAATATGAGGCTCGATTTGGGAATAAATTCGAAATGGGATGAAAGTGTTGCGTTAATGTAATGAACAAAAATATAACAGAGGGGCAACGTGAGAAATGAGCAGAAATATATTCAGTTTACCATGTAGTGAATACGTCCGTTGAGAAATTGCTTCAATTTTACACGTATTAAAGGGCACCAAATGATGACAGGGTTTCGATTCGAATCGAGACGAGATTAAATCCCCAATAGAATTGATCTGGGTAACATATCACGTACTATGGTCATTCACTGATTTTATATAAATAACGATTGATTGTGTTCTCGAAATATTGAAGAAAACTTAGCTTTTCTTATTTTTGCCTAAATGATATTAACGGTACGTATGTTGAATTGTTTATGTATAATTTATTGGAATCAAATAATACAAATTACCTAATTCCATACAATTCTCCTTTCTTCTGTTTGTATTTAGACTATTTATTTATTTATTTTTTTCGTGGGAGTATATTATCAAGTACCTTCGTCTTTGCCATTCACGAGTAAAAAAAAATTAAAATAAGTCTTCATTACAATAATGCTGCTATAGAAACTACCCACGCAAATATGAGCACCTAATTAATAGAATGTTGATTGGTTGTTTAAGCCAACGAAATGATTCGGTCAGATTCGATATCCGTATCGTTACTAACATACTTAAATCTATTTTTTTTTTAATTGCTTTTTTCATTTTTATCATCCAAGGTCTTCAACGACTCTAAAATTTTCGAAAAGTCAAAGAATATGATTCCAAAATCCCTAGAGGTCGCATAGCAGCGACAAGCAGCGACGTTGACCAACGCCGCCAGTAGACTTTTGTATAATTATTTAAAAAAAAAATGATAAATAACTGTCTTATTTTTAAAAAAGCTCCATTGAAATACATATCATTTTTAAGTATAAATAGAAGCATCACTGAAAAACATAACACTTTCATTTTATTTTCTACATGAAAACACCATGGAAGAAACAAACTTTAATGATGTCCCTTTAGAAAATAGCTTAACGCTTCGTACTATAGTATTTGTGGTAGCTTACACCAGTATGGTATGTCTTATTTATTTATTATTATGTCAATTTAATACATTTACTATTACAGTTTTATACGTTGATAATCTTTATTCTACTGTGTATTTCTCTACGAATAACATGGAAATATTCTACAGGATTTAGAGGTAAAAATGGTAAAGAATACAATTCAAGTTTTGTGAGTGATGAACAAAAGTGGGTAATATTAGGCTTGAATATCAACTGCCTCAATTTGATAAGTGACATTTTGCTAGTAATTGGTATTCATATGGTAAGTTTTAATTGTCAATTCTCGATTAATAATAGATCTTTGCCTTGTTGTAGTTATTTTAGAGTGGATAAATTTTTTTTACAATCAAAAGATTTAAATACTACGGCAATTTATATAAAATTTAATATTGATTGCTTTAGAAGTTTTGGCTTTTATATATAATACGACAGATTTTCTTCTTAGTGTTAGCTGAACAACGGTTCTATTAACTTTCATCATTTTTAGCTCAGATTAAATACCCAAAAAATTTCCATCCATATGTCTAGAGTACGACAGATACTCGTGTATGAGACTAGAATAAGACTAAAGTTCTTTAGAGAAAAAATATTTTTATCAAAACAATCAATCTGGAAAAAATAGTAACAGAATTAAAGTTGTTGTTAGTCAGTATTTTGTAACTATCCTTAAACAAAAACTAGCTTTCTTTAAGTATACAAATCGTTGGTTTGGGGGTACGGAATAATTAAGAAGGAAATAGCCAGACTAAGCGACTACAATGGCCCTAGTTATTTTCGCTTGTTATATATGGTTTTTTTGAATGTTGCAACTCGATATTTTAAATAGCCGTGTAGAAATATTACCAACCCTCCATTATTATACCTGTTCTTTTACTGACTTGCTTAAGCGTAGGTATACTGATTCTTTGTCCAATTGATTCCAATTTTTACGATAAAGTATATATTTCAAAACCCACGAAATATACTACAGCTTTTTTGAACACAATTCTCGTATCACTTCGATTTTTCTGCATTCTTAATGTTCATCTTTTTAAATTAATTTTCCAATATTGAGCAGAGCTGTCATTCTTTAACACTATATGTATCAACGCATCATAATTACATATATAATTGTCTACGAATTTTGCAATGGAGTTTGGCCGTAAGATATAAAAATAAATAAAAAAACAGATATTTTCAATTTTTTCTATATGGAAAACATATATTTCAATGATTTAGTATGGCAGCAAATTGTACTTTTACATAGTGGAAAAATCAAACAAGAATTAATTTAAAAAAACTGCCAAAACTCATTTCAAAACCAATATGCAAGAATATGATATAAAATAATTTTTATAAGACTACATTTAATTGAGGCTATTGGTTTTCATAAATTTATAATAGCGATTCCAGTTTGAAATTTATGAAAAATTGGCATTATAATCAATAATTCTATGTAACATTGAAACTAGGTACCTACGAGTAAATTTAGAGAATAATATAAATAATAAAGCAGTTTAACACTGAAAACTAATGTAATAGAGGACCTATACATTTTCTTCTATTTTATTCTACTTTAAATTAAGAAAGAAAGTAATTTTTTTTTTGGTTATTATAACGTATTTATTGTTTTAATATTATTCTTCTTATTCATTCATGCTTTCAATAATAATTGTGAGATAACTAGTTTGCCATATTTCATAAGAAGTTTTTTAAAATATTCTAAATTAAGATCTTAACATAATGAAGTTGTTAAATTATGTTTATCTTTGATGTTTGTTTTGAAATTTACTTGATGAAATCTAAGAAATAATAAATTTAAAAATGCTAAAAAATCGTTAAATTCAAAATTCTAAAACAAACTTCTATTGTCACAATACGAAAGCTCAAAACCATAAGAACATTTTCCTTTAATAAATGTACTTAAACACAAACGGAAATGTTGTTTAAATAGTTTAAGCATTATGTTAAAGATTTAAACCATTGACAATCTATACAACCTTTATTCCTAAGAAAAATGTTTATAGTAATTTTTGGGATATAAAAATCATTTCCATTACGAAAAGTTATGAAAAATGTCAAAAATTGTGTAAATTATTACTGTACCTATGGTAAGTGCTCAATAATCTATTTATATGTCGGTTTCAATACGCGTACTAATGCGTACCATGACGTCATAGAAGATCCATAAGCGCACCCATTGTTTTCAGACTCTTATTTGCTCATTCAAATTACATATTTTTCTGTCAAAATACAAGTTTTTATACGAAAAAATGATTTTTCTTCATTTTAATAATGTCCTTTAACGATTAAAAAAATGTTTTTATGGTCTATTCAGGGTCATCTGCTAGTTTAAACTGTGAACTGAGAAAGTGTCGCAAATTTAGGTAATCATTTGATTGATTTGCAATATTTTCTTCAATTTCTGTACTAACTTGATATTATTTTGTTTCCGTTTTTAAAACTTCCGAGAAAAAATAAAAGTGGTACCTCACTTAGGTACTTTATACTATAGTTTTACAGAAAACTATGAGAACTCTAAAATAACTGCAAATAAGTAAATATTCATTATTTATAATACCTCTTCACAGAAATCTTATGTAACGAAAATAATTTTTTTTACAAGAGACAGAGAAACTTATTGCAAACATGGTTAGTTTTTAAAGTGATTTTCATTGTCCTTCACTTTGTTACGAACCTTTACGATATTTTAATCATACTGAATCATTGGGAGAAAACAAAAGGAATTATGAATATAATACATTTTCTAGTGTGGCAAAGTATAAAAAATATTTTCATGATACTTAAATTAACAATTTTGTTTAATTTTTTTTTCTATTTTTAGGTCTAAGTTATTTATCTTGTCATATTGTTCTCAAGTACAGTTGGCACTTGAGTAACCGTAAAGTAATTTAATATTTCTTTTTTTCATTTTTGCATTTTTTAAATAGCTGTAAATATAAGAATGTTTCTAAAATATAAAAATTTTATTGTAATGTTAAAAATGTAAAAACGCACGAACCAAGAATAAAAAGGTTTCGTGAATGTATAGAGGCGTTATGAATGACACAGTATAGCCGAAACACAGGGGAAAAATCGAGTTAACAACAACGGAATTGTTTACTTTCCCTTATTTTTCCTTTTCTATATCAACAGCAGAAATAATTAGATTGTTTCAGTTTGCTCGCATTTTCAAGGTAGATTTTCAAGACTAGAATGCGGCTTTTTTCCCCGAGGATGTTGATTTATTATAATTGGCAAGTAAAAAATCTTATATTGTTTATTCATTTATTTTAATTGTATTTTATTTAATTTTTTCAGGGATAAATAGAAAAAAAAATTACTTCTAACAAATGTAACATCCAATCAAATGTAATTAATTGCAAAGAAATATTCTGAACGTTAACAAGTTTTTGACGAGTAACTTTAATAAAATGTTGGTTTATGATTTATTGTAGAATTTGAAGAAGTTTGAGCTGTTTCTGTTTATATTTTCTCAAATATTGTTTTCATTTAAATAAAGCAACACGCTTGTAAATTATTTCAAATTTATTCCACGCAAAAGCTAAACCAAAATGTAGACAATGTGGTGAAATGCATTAAAATGCACCAAACCGTTAAACGTATATAATTAAATAACTTTATTAATGTATTATATAATTTATGAGGTATAAAATGTTTTGAATCAATTTTGTGTTTCAATATCGTATTTATAATTATTTCTGAAACGCAAGTTTCCGTTACTATTGTTCAGCTGGAAGGAAAAAAAAACTAAACTATTTTTCTAAAACTGCTGCGTGATACAAATTGGTACAGTATTCGATTAAAGCCAATAATAAAGAAATTTTTGGTACAAATAAATACCTATATAGAAACTTATTCAAGGACGTATTATAAATTTGACAGGTCTTCAATACCGAATTTGAAAAATTCATAAGGCCATAATGATAGTTTGTTCGAAACTAAAGAAAGGTCTGCATATAATTTGGAGCAATTATATTTTTAGTTATATCTAGACAAAGCAGCAAGTGCTTTACTGAAAAAATCCCTTTGGGAAATTGCCGCAAGGTTTTTAATATATGAAATTAAAAAAAATATGTTTGCGTGCAAGTCTCATAAGCACAACAACCATGGTACAGTTAGGTTCTTTCTATCGATTCTTTTAAAAATTTGAATTTAGACAAAACAATATTTTTTGGTAATTACTATGCACACATGAAAATGTTAAAACCCATAAATTACAAAAGTTTTTGCCAGAATTTGCAGGGTGGATTCCCATAAAATGCATCTGTTGTTTAATACTGGGTATCGATCGGTAGCGGGTTTAATTTTTCATAAAACAACCATTGTAAGTGAGCCTACAAATTATTTTCTCAAGTTCATAAACGGTTTCTGATGGTTATCGATGACAGCTGTCGAAAATGAAAATGCAAGTAATCCATACATATTTGCACAATGTGATCTTTCGAAAGATTAGCAATGTGAAATAAACTGTACACGATTTAATCTTGATTTAGAAGTAATAAAATATCATATTACTATTAGAAAAATACAAGTTGTTATCAAAGAAACCAATTGTTTATTTTTAAAAAGTATTTGTTTCTAATGGATTTTATGTGTGCAAATAGAAATGGTTTGTAGTATTAACATCAAAAATTACGAGTCTTCAACAAGTCATTGAAACATTAAATGGAAAACATTTTAAATTTTCCTTCATAAATACAATTAAACTGTAGTGGCTTATTGAGTATATTATTGAGCTGAACCTATAGATTTCAAAATAGTCTTTAAATTTTGATTTTGAATGATTGTTGTAGTATTATTATTGTAGTTACATATAACTAGCTTAGATGCTATTGTAAACTGCAGTTTTTTTTAATGGATCGTTATGTATTTTGTACCAGTGCAGCAATGTGTTACTATATCACAGTGGTGATAACAAGCGATGTGATGATTTTTGGCGGCATTTAACTAGTTGAAGGAGTCGAACTTCATTCCACTGTCTTTTATTTGTTCTTTGTGGTCATACAACTGCTATCTCTTGGAGCTCTTGAGGGAGTTTCCGCTTCAACCTTCGTTGTTTTAAAATTTCCAAAGCTAAGCCCAGTTCACTGCACAAGGACCATTTTCTAGACCGTTATGAAAATTCCTTGCGAGTACCATTTGAAATATTCAACTGCAGTTTGTAAAAAGCAACTATGGTAGGTACGGATAATAAGACCTATGTAACAATAGTACTATTCAAAATGAGCGATATAGCTTAAGATTACACTTGCAGATCGCTAGCACTATTTTTAGTGTCTCAAACTTTTGGCGACATGTTAAATTGATTACTGCCACTATTGCAGCGACATTTATTTTTAGAGGCAGTTACAAGGTACAAATCATAAGAAATCATGCGAATTAATTAGAAGTATTCTTTTATAATATTACACTTATGTATATAATTTTTGCGCTATATTATTCTTTTATTTCATGCCTCTACGGCTTTTGATGGCTGAATACTGTATCATGAATCAAATATTATTTCTTTTGCTTTCCTTTACAAGCGTTATTGTCGGTTATTAAGGTTTACAAAATTCCAGTCATCAAAAACTTGAATAATAAAAACAAAAAAGAAAAAACAATATAGACATCAACCCTCAAAAGTAGAAGTACTAAAAATACACAACCACGAGGCAATGTTGCAAATTGCAGCACTACGTGATCTACACAATGCTTAAAACTGATAGGAGGCAAAATAGTCAGGAAAATGCCTAACCACCAATAGCTATGCAATAAAATAATCCCAAAAGTAAATAAACAAAAATAAGTGCGATAAGTACATAGAGGATGAAATACGGGAGTGAAAATTTCTTGATGATATTTCAAGATGACGGTTTCCTTACAAAATTCTCACATTAAAATCGTAGAAAACGGGATGGTGCAAAAAGAGAGATCGTAGATTAGTACCATAGAAATGTTGTATTTGATACAAAATTTCTATAGTACAGTATCAATGAGAATGATTCTCTTTTATAATGTTGATATATTTAATGCGTATAAGAATTCTGAATCTTTATAGCTCTTACATAATCTCTCTGAATTTCTCACCTGGCGTATCTTTAATTAGTAACTAATTAAATAGGGTTAGCACTGACGCATTATCTCTCGTGTCTTTTTATCCGTCATAGGTTTCATCTAATAATTTAAATTTTTTCACTAATATGTAAAAGGTCAAAATGTCAAAAATCTTTTGCATTAAAAATTTCACCTCTTATCTATGTACTTCTTGCTTATCCATAACTTTTTGTATATATTTATAAGTAAATTTAAGCTTGCCTTCCATTAAAAAAGCTACCAAAACTTGAAAAAGTAGAGCTTTATGTGTTGTACAACTTAAAAAAAATTGTGCATGACAATTTTTTATTAATTCCATTTTAGGGAAACAAACAATGCTAAAAGGCTTATGATTTTTTTTTTCTAATCGATTGGAGCCGTTTTTGTTAATATCCACGCTTCATTTCTAAACATAATAGTTAAATACGTTGTGTATTAAATAATAAATACAATACCCTTCCATTATCTTTTATTCAATAATTCATTTTGAAATATCCATTAACTTTCCTTTTATTTCTTCACCATTATTAAACTATTCTATTTTGAATATAAATGCAGCAACAATACAGTACACCGTTGAATGAAGTCTAGCACCGAGCTTCAGAAGCAACAAGCACTACCAACCTTCAACGGAATAGTTCTTTTTTCAATGTTCAAATGAATGAACAAAAAATCATATTATAAATAAAATGTTGGAGAAGTCGAGTATGATGAGAAGCACAAACGAGAAAAGAAAAGACGAAAAAAAAGGCTTGTATACTTCGTAAATACTCATACATAACTTCATTAAAAGCCAATTAAGTGGTTGTGGTAAGTGAAATGCCTTCAAAAATGACAATGGGCTTGTCCATAACGTTGATCACAATACGATTGAAAAGATCAATCAACATTTTGTGCTTATCACAAACTCTTCATCATGAGTCCACATAATATCTCTCGACTTCATTGTCCGATTCTTCGATCATGAAGCAAACGCTGAAAATTTATTAAATCTCTATATATTTTCACTATATTGAGCATTAGAAAGCAAACATTTTTACAAATGCTAACTAAATAAAACGAAGCATCTCTAGAATCTATGATAAAACCGTTGCTTTTGTTGAAATCCGTAAATGATTTTAGCTATTGTTCTCTTGAAGTCAGTTTTTCTTTTAAATAAATTACTCAATGTCTTATAAAAATCTTTAACGTCACTATTATAAAATTTTTTGTCGCTTTTATTCTCAAATGAATGCAGGGAAGAGGAAGAGTTGTAAGAAAGAAAAAAAAAAAACGATCACAATGCCTTTTTAAATAAAAGATACATAAACAGAAGATCGAAAATCTTGTTTGATTATTTTGATCTAAGGTCAAATCGATAACAAGAACTTTGTTGATCTCTTTTGTGAAGAACTTCCAGAAGCAATCAAACGGGTATACATTTTATTCGTTTACAACCGATCATTTTTTTTTTCGATTTAACAAAGATCGCAAATAAATCTCTTTGAAGAAGAACGAAGAAGAAAAATTTGAATTTTTTGGAGCCCTGTTTGACCACTTTTATATATGTGTAAGACCCCATACGATAGATACCGAGTATCATTTGGTTGAAGCATTTTATTTTCAATTCTCTTGGTACCGTACTCTTCTACACCTATGTCATTATTTTCATAAATTTCGCTCGGGAAGATTTCTATGTTAATTCAGATTAGTTTTTTTTTTTTTTGAAAAAGGAATATTATTCAATAAATAAAAACAAACCAATTGCTTTTAAATGAATAAAACGACAAATTTCAAAAGAATGAAAACTGGTTACGAAAAATATTAGGCCATCATTTCAATTATTTATGTTGATACGTCTTCCTTGTTTTTTTTTTCATGAATAAAAAACCGCTTATTTTACATTCTGTTTAAAAAATATTCTCTATGACATTTTTTTTATATTAAAAAAAATTAATTATAAAATATTTTTATGAAAAAAAAAAATTGAACAAACAGTGAAAACAAAGGAAAAATTTATTAAGAAAAGAACAATGGTAGCATTATGCCGAGGAAACTGTGATGAAAATGAAATACACTTTCTCACATAACTTCAAATTATTAAAGAAAAAACTAAATTTAATCTGAAATAAATCCATGAAACATTTAATTAGCTCAAATATAAAATAATTACTTTGAAAAAAATGGAAAACAAATATAATCACTAAACTCTTGTCTTTCCCTTTTCAAACATTTCTCAACCTATTGCTTTCAAATTTTAATTAACAAGGAAACCCATTAATTAAAATTAACAATTAAATCATCATTTGCATTCATTAATAATTCTTTGAAAAAGGAAAAATGTTATTATAATAATTTTTATTTACTTCCTGTACAAAATATAAGAGCATTTTTGATTAAAGAAAATGTAGTGTGGCTCAATTTCCAAGATATTAATATTTATGATAAAATGACAATTATCTATTGAAAATTATCCAAATAGATCCATTACAAATAAACATTCTTGAAAAATAAAACATAAAATTAAATAGCTTAATAAGATGAAACGAGTGGAAAGTATAATCAAGTTGGTTTTGCTATTCCGACGGTTTCAAACGAATTTAATATAAATTATAGTTAGCTACATAAGTAGTTTAATGTTTCTATATTCGCTTGCATTAAATTTTAAATTTTAATTAAGCTTAAATTATGAAGACAACCGGGGTACAAAAGTTTCCAAATGATTTATAAAACGATTTTGTGCGCTCTCTTGTGTGTATACGTACAAGGGCAATTACTGCATCCATCCAACGATTAAGATAATTGGGCATAATAAAAAACAAAACTGAAGTCTCTGGCTTATGAAAAAAATCCAATTTTCTATGATTATTATAAAATAAAACCGAAAAAAATTTGAACAGGTAGAATGAATGAGGTGTTCACCGACTAGAATTTATAAGTTCTATTTATTCTTTTTTATATATAAACCCAAGGTCAATCGTTTTTAAAAAGGTTGGTTAAATGCTTAGGCTCAACAATTCTACATATAGAGGTATAATATGTACATCAGTGTGCACCTGTATGATGATGATCCTCATGCTTTAGAGAGAATCTCGGGCCTGACATACGTTCGAAAAGAATAAATTGAAGGATGTAATGTATGTAAAGTTATCTCCATTTAAAACCATTCTTTTTCTAGGAGTTCGTATAACCTTTAATCGAATGTAATTACTCTTTAAGACTCTGTGTTTGAAGAATAATATCTGAGTCGTGGAACTAGAGGGTAGTAGCAAGCGTAAATGAATAAAATTTACATTTAAAATGATTGTAGACCACACATTTGAGTGTCATAATTATTTCAGTTTAAATAGAACAGAAAATTGCTTTACATAAAACAATGTTAATGTATTTAATTGCGTATATAATGTAAATGTACCAACAATAATTTTTGATAATTCCTCATTAAATCATACTTTTTGTGGAACCGAAATTATTTTAATCTTGGATCGAACACTTTAAATTCTAAAACGTTATGAAGTCAGAAGCAAATCATGAATAAATCATTTAGCAGATAAGACTTTTTCAACTTCCACATCTCACATAAATGGTAAGCTCTTTATTTACTCTATTTATTTTCTAGTAATTTAATAACTTCAATATTCGTATATACGAAACTCGCAGCCGCTATGTTTATATTAATGGGCATTTTAATTAATATAACGGCCAAAGCAAACTCGTTATAAAATACCAAATAGAAAATAAATTGATAAAAATGTTATTATTACTAATTTTTATAGGAACTTGCGAGTAGCTATCATAACAAGTTGGTTTTTCTCTTTTAATATGAAGGGTGTAATGCATAATACAAATAATTAACCACTTAATATCTTTATCATGTTATTTATTATTTGCTTTCTGCTAATTAACGCTTTTATATAAAAACTAGTCATCACTTGCCCGCTACGATGAAGGAAAAGTAAAATCAAGAGTTAAAATATGATTGGGAAATATCTGTCAATATATACTATAAAAGATACATGGTCGAAGGGTAAATAGCCATTTTTAAAAAAAACTCCAACCTGACTTCTATAGAGTAGGAATTCAATAATATTTACATATTTTCTTGTTCATATACTTATTATAGCTATTAGTTTTCATGCTAGACTTTCACACGTAACCTGATTCTATTGCATAATTTAGAGGGGTTGAGATTTTGCACTAGTATTACTGAAGCACCCAGTTTCAGAATAAGAGTTTGCGTTGGAAGACCAAATGGATTAAGTATTGTAAAGAACTCCACTGGATAGATTACAGCATCAAAGTATGCACCAAAGTATTCTCAGATTTACTGGTCTTTATTGGTCAATTTACTGGACTTCTGTCCCTTCGAACAATACCGATAAAGTGCCACTAGCGATTTTTTCCTTTCATAGCCCCAATATTTTTATTTCTGTTACAAGCTAACAAATTCAAATCGAAAAAATTATTCAATTTTTAAAATCGTTTAGTGTTCTGTGTTTTATGGAACTTTGATTATTAAATTTGAAATTTCGATTGCTAATCAGGTCACACGGTATTCCATACAAATTTTACCACCATTTTTGGGAAGAAATATTCAAAACTCTGTTCTTATCGAATGCCTACGTCAAATAAAGAATATACCCTCGAAATTTCACGTCTTCACGAGCAGCAGTTTTGGCTATACGTTGATCCATCCATTAGTCAGGACAAACGATATTATAAATACACATAGATGTCTTCAATAAGCATTAAAGTTTACCTACTTAGTTTTTATTATTATCATCAAAAATATTGGTAATGATAATCAAGGAAAGATGATTATTATCGTATTTATTACAAGTAGAAAAACAATAATTAAGATTATACTTATGACATTTGCCAAATTATATCACATATTTAATCAAAATACATAAATTAAAGAATCCATTTCTTATAATTAAGATGATATTTTCTATTAAAATCCTTACTAACATTACTATTCAAATTGAAATATTTGATTGACAATAATAATTTGATATATGATGCTAAATGGTTAACACTGGCTGACACTGGCGTAATATATAAGGTCTTCACGTTTTTTTTTTCAACTATCACACCAATCCAGGCATGGATTCATCCAACACTTCACCAGAACGGTCTCGGTTCGGTTTTCTCTAAAAACTGATCCAAAATTAAAAGAAACAACTCATTTTTTCTGAATATAAATAAAAGGTGGAGAAAATTGCCAATTTTTTCATAGGGTCTTTATCCTTTTCAGATTTCTTACTTCTCGATTATAATATGAGTGCTTTGAGATTTGCAAATCCAGAGGCCTGCGATGGTCTCGACGCAGCTCTCAGCATAAAATAGTTTTCGCAAAGTCAAATTCAATAGTTTGACCACAGAAAAATCCCCATGCACCAGTGATTCATATCCAGTAATTTAAAGAAAGTTATAATATTTATAATCATAACTATCCTATATGGTATATTAAAATTGCTAATCTGGGAGACGTTTTGGTGCAGAGAAATAGTCAAAATTGCATTTCATTTTAGTTAAAGCAGCTGATTTCTGTCTTTAATACTTTACGTTAGAATGGAGCCTAACAGGTTCTACACTAGTCAAAACTTAAAAACAAATTAAGACCACAGTCCCTTGTCAGTATCCAGTTATTAAGTATATCTGTACAAAATTTTCAAGAAACAAAAACATCGTTCCTATTCAATAGATATGAAAAAGACAAAGAAATTAACATAAAAAATTAAAAATATTTTACTAAATAAGTCTAGATCAAGCATTGCAAAAATTTTATTTAAATCAGTATTATTATCTAGTTATATATTTAAATGCATTCTACCTCTAGAACAGTGGTTGAAGGTACTGAATTCCACCAGTTTCATATGCGCATTCATCGAACCCTTCTAAATTGGAAAATACAATTTGATTTTTTTTCAATTCAAAATATTGATACATAAACGTAGGTTATTTGAGTCGAGGGTGTGTATTGACCTTCGTCGAACCCGAGAGACTGACTCACCGAACCCTTAGGGTTCGATTGAACTCAATTAAGATCTAGAATATTAGAGGTATTATGCTCTTATTTATAATAAAACAAACAAAAGGAAGTTAAAGTGATTGACCAACTAAATTAACTTAATTAGCGCAATGAAAGATCCGACTGCATTGAAATATGCTAACGTTATGAAATTTAAAATTTTAACATATGCTACCTCTTCTTTGTTCACAAGTTTTATATACCTTCAATTTAAATCACAGAAAATTTATTTGATTAAGCGATCATATTTTTGAGGAAATCTATGATATGAAAAGATAATTTTTTTTCAAATCTTAAAAGTTATTTATATTTTTTTGAAATTAGAAGTAAAATCAATTAAATGAGTCAAAAAGCACACAAAACATTATCTTCAAATAGTTTCCTTTTTTTGTATAGAAGATCATTAACCACTATAAAATGGTTTTGTGTTTAACTATTTTTGTTTTGTTATAATATTGATTTGCATGCATCGTAATATGGAATCAGATTTTATTTTCCCCACCACACGCTAATTAATAACAATATTTGAATATACAGTAAAATCATGCTAACGTATTTAATTTGTTTAATTAAAGAGCCACCCCTCCCCGGTTTCCGCCACCTTCATAATATATTTGAATTACGATTTTATTAATTCAATTGCATTGAGGACACACGTTTAATTATTTTAATATCAAATTGATTACACACCGAATGTAATTGATGTTTAATTTTCACAGACGGATTCAATTCGATTGGAGCGTAATGCAAACGAAAAAGCGATTGAGAAAAATCGAATGTGTAATTGAAGGAAAGTATTACGCAAATTTCTCACCACACTTCGGATTGAAATGTTTACGATCAAATTTAATCAGTCTGCGATGGTTAGTTATCATGTAATGGATGTTTACTAAGTATATATTTACAAACAACCGCCTGCAACAACCACACACTCACACATCCTGTGAGAACCATATCGATCCCAACCATAGTCCCTCTTACACACCTGGTGCGCTATCGCTGAAATTTCCTCGTAGTTTACGAGAAATTGGTTTCGCAATCCCAAATACATACACATAAATTCCGATATAGCTGGGTTTGAACTGTACCCATACCTATTTAGGTATTGTATACAACATGTATCAGCGAGTTTCCGGCTGAATAAATACGGTAAAACGCTTACAATAATTACCCGTGTGTGATTATCGAATACATTAACAATGATTATAGGACATATCACTTAATAAATTATTATATTATTACTTTGGTAAACAAAACATACTAAAATTATAATCCAAACAGTTAACAATTTCTTAGCTTATATGGAAGTAGGAAAATTAAGGGTGTGGAAGTACAAACACAGATTGAAATTCTCCACTCTTGTATTTGCGAAATAAAAAAAGGCCAGTCTACGCCTACAACGGCGCCAAAACAATTGGTCAAAATGCACATTGCGGATAGGATTTGTCTTGCAAAACGCAAATCAAATGAAAACAATGCACAAAGAAGAGTAAGGATGGAAATTAAAACGCAAGATGTAAAAGCGAAAAAGAGAAATGGACATTGTTAAGGTTTCATTGTATTTTTTTACTCTCCCTGTATGGTTTATATTTGCGTGGCAAATTGGTAAAACCGTGCCAAATGGGACTCCGTTTTTTTATTTATTTTTTAAATTTATTTTATTACACGCTTTTGAGATTTTATTGCTGTGCACAAAGGGATGAGGGCCAGTTTCGTTACGCTACATTCTCCAATAATTAAAAATGCAAAAACAGTACTTTCAGCTTTTGTACGCTCGTAAATCGACGATATTGATGTGGTAAGAGCGTTTTCCATTTAAAATCAATTGGAATATTTTCAAACGTAAATACTTATGCGAATTGAGAGGTGGTTACTTACCCTTTCTAAGCACGTTGCTCGACATTGGGCCACCCGTAATGGTGATCCGACGTCCTGTTGACCGTCGTCCAGAAAAATGGCTGGTGTTATCGGCAATAGCATCACATAAAGCAAAAACAGGGGGATCATGTTTGGCAAACACAAGTGCACGAGTGAAAAATATTGAGATATATTTTCCGATGAAGAAGGATGAGAGTGCGATTGGGAATGAATGAAAATATTTCGCGACTGCGGGGAGTATTCCTTTTCGTAGAATACTTTCGGATTCGTCTTCACTCCCGGCACTTATATCAATTTTATACGTGAGAATTTTTCGCAATCGTGCACAATATATGTATGGTGCGGGAATAAAGTTCTGATATGTTTCCGATTTGTTATTTTAAATTTTACACATAAATCACATTTGTCATTTTGTTCGCTACAATTAATTTTAACACTCCTCACAGTGGGAAAAATTACAGGAGAAAAGTAATTTTTTTCCTCGATTATATTTTAAATCTAGAACTGAAACGACACATGCTGTCATTTAACACATTGAAAATTCTAGTGTATAACCAATGCTAATCGTTGAGGAAGTTTCGAAGAAGTCAAACGATGTACAATCCGACGTCGACGACGCCTTTCGAAGAACTGATACAGCATGAATTTACACACCGACTATCATAGTCCTATATTCGCCAAAGCACTGAAGTCGGGGGAGAATACTATCGGCACGGGAATGCGCACATCAAGTGAAAACATTGTACCTCTACTGCCGCTGTGCACAAACTGGAGGGGGATTCCTCTATAGCACAAGTATCGCTATACTACTCGTACTACTATACTGACCCTATACTGTAAAACACATAAGACCAAGTTGAGGAACACAGAACTGGATGGAGAAGTTTCCCACAACTAGGATGGTTTCCCATTAAAGGAATGGTCCCTACAGAGAATTCATTTTCGTAACAGAAACGAGTGGGAATCGTATTAATTAATATTTATATACCTAACATTAAAATTAGTTTTGAAAAAATAATTGCTCAAAAATAATAAAAGAACAATATTAAATTATGCTAAAGTTTACTAATTTATTTTACGAGTTTATTCTCAATGTTTTACATGCAAACATGAGCACATGTACATGGAAATGATTAAGCAGAAACGTTAAATTAAGAACTTACCTAATTGGTGTATATAATGTGAATAACTGTAGATAAAGTTATTATTTATTACACAAGTATTTAAAATGTTAAACAAACTTATCTCAACATTCTTGAAAATTATTAGCCCATGTAATGTCGAATAGATTACACTACTTGTAAATCAAATAAAACAAACATAGAAACAGCACGAATAATTTAAATTAAAATAACACTAAAACAAAACTGAAAATATATCATAATTTTTGGTACATATAAATGATTATCATACGAATGATTTATAAGAAGAAAAAGAGTAATTAGATAGTATTATCTTATTATAATTTCAAATTTAATTAATGTATCACTTCAATTTTTGCCAACTATAGATCAGTCCGTCTACTGTTACGTGATATTTTTTTTAATTAAATTAAAAAGAAATAAACTAGAAATATATAATCAAGAAAAAAAATGATATTAAGTAAATGAACAGGAATATTTTTTTATAAAATTCTGTAAATGAACATGAATAATGTTTCCATTTTTCACTTATATAAAAATTTTAGCTACCCATATATATCCAAATATTATTTATAGACCTATCATTCCTAAATTTGGAAGATTTCACCAAACACTTCTGTGTATATATTTTGTATAGTATTTAAACGGTGAAAATGAAAATACTACATTGATAAGATGAAAGCAAAATAATGGCATTTTATTCCAAATTGATGATTTGGGATTTAATCAATTGATCTTTTATATTGAATGCTTTGCCAAATTAGAATATTGTCAATAATTCTAGCAAATAATTAAATATATAATAATAAAATTAATTAATAAAATACCTTATTTTATTAATTTTATGGTCAATAATAAAAAGGATGTTTGATTCAAAGCATTAAATTCATAAAATTGTTCCTAGTATTCTAAACCACAAGCTTTGAATACAAATTCCATATTACAATATGGGGATTTTGGGAAATATAATACAACTACATCAAACATGATTAACAAAAGCAAAAATAAGTTTTGGAACTAAACAATTGGTATAGAATTAAACAATAAAAATCATAGGTTTTTCATTATGAACCAAAAATTTATTTCTACATTACTAGCGTTAAAACGTTTCAAATTAACATTGACAATAATTTACAATATTGCATTGTAAACTAAAGGGCGTAACAGTGGGGTTTAATATTAGACATGACATTAAAATTTCGAGTTAAAAATTTGTGACCTTAGAAAAATGATTTTATAAATTCCAAAAACTAAACAATTTTATCAATTCTAACAAATTCAATATCAAGTTGATGAATCATGTTTTTTTTTAAATGCTTGGAACTATTTACTTTTTAAGACGATAAATTAAGGAAATAATTGGAATAGAAGATCATTAATAAACTATTTAAAATTAACACTTTTACAGAAAAAAATCGTACCTCATAATTTATAAATATAATTATTCAAGTCATTCATATTATATGCATTAGATTTAAATATACAATAATACATTTACTATGCTACGCCTTTAAAAAAAACCTTTTAATTCAGAAGATATTATGACACGGTAATATTGAAAAATTAAGAAGTGATAGCACGATATATTCTGAGAGTAGATAAGTTTAATCTATATGGACCTAACCTACAGTACCCAGAATTCGATGTCTTTTAAAGGTTTATGAAAGAAAAAAACATTTGTACTCTTCCTATTTATAAGATTATTTTTATTAACGTTAGAATAAATTGCCTGCTTCCTTATTATCGATCTCATTTAAAAGCTTACAAAAGTATACACATCTTGATACGTGTGATCAGGAAAATCATATCGTCAAATTCTATGAAGTACGTGAGAGAGTAGGATAGATAGCTATATATTTTCGACATCTTCACTGAGGGTTGTTGCCAGATAGAGTTAGGTTCCAAAGATTGTCTTGGTTATATAAAATCATCTACATACTTTAGTATATTTTAAACGTAACTGTTCTTATTCAAAAACTAAGTTTATGGTAATATCAAAACGAGATCGAACCCCCACATGTCTAAACCTTAACGGAAAGATAGTAGGAAGAGTAGAGCGCTTCAAATACTTTGGATATCCATCAACGAACGAGAAATGGGATATGGAGTAGGAAATACACAGCCGCATTGAGTAAGCCAGAGGAATCTTCATAAAGATGAGAAAAATCTTTGCGGATCAAACTTTTTCTCTGGAATTGCGCTTAAAAATGGACAAGAACCATGTGTTTTCTATTGTCCTATACGGAATGGAAAGGTGGACTCTTACCCAAAGACTGGAGGATGAAATTACTGTATTTGAAATGTGGGTATATCGCCGATTCCTAAAGATAGCTTGGAACGATCACGTGCGAAATAAAAAAGTACTAACGAGAATAAATACCACAAAAAACTTATGATATCTATAAAGAAGAACAAATTACTATACTTCAGTCACGGCATACGTAACAACAAATATCATTTACTTCAGCTTATTATTCAGGATCGGATTGAAAGAAAAAGAGTTCTGGGAAGAAGAAGGACATCCTGACTAGCCAACCTTCGTGAGTGGTTCGGAAAAAGCACGAGAGGACTTTTCCGTATTGCTGTATCAAAAATCAAAAAAGCCATGATGATTGCCAATATTTCAATGATGAAGGGGTACCAAAAGAAAAAGAACGAGAATCGTACCTGAATAATTGGTGATTAAAATTATCGGAAGAATTTTTGTCAACACTATTAACATACTAGAAACATGTTTTCTTCATCGTTTAGAATGAGTCGTATGTGTTAATGTTCCGTACATGATAGTTATGTAGTATGTATATCATTACGAAAAAAAAGGAAGATTTCTTTAATAATAGTTGAGAGAGGAGATTTACATAATTATGAACTGTTTGATGTATAATTCCATAGGTCTTAAAAAGTATTAAAAAAATTATAGTTCCTTTTTCGATTGAATGCTTAAAAAGGTTTAAGCGTCGAGTACTTAAGAACTATGCAATTTTTTTGAAAATAATATACCTTAACTATTGATTGACACTATTTGTGGAAAGCGACAAAGATAAACAAAAAATATAGTCAACTTAGAAGTAGCTCACGTAGTCACAAGTATTAGCTTATCGTTTTATTAGGGAAGCGGATATTATATTTTTTTAATTTTATTATTCAAATGATAATAATTACTTTTAACAATCATACTCTACTAGCATGTTGGTGACTTTACGAGGAAGATTTATGGAACTTAAAAATAGTTCTAAACACTTTTAAACGGCACAAATATGATACGTTTTAAACAATAATAGTAGTAATAAACAAGTTTAAAATTTACAAATTTGTACACATTGTTCTCATTCTTAACGTTTTATACGCTAGATAAGGAACTTGAACATAAACGACAAACTCAACAATAATTATTATTGTCGTCTACTTGCATTATAACAATTTGCGTTTTATGAACCATGGCGGGAGCTCTTCATACGACAATTACATTAGAGATTAGTGTAAGTCATTTGAAGGGAATGAGAGATAAGCGTCCGGGAGGCTTGCGGTTTACAAATGAGAATGCCAAAGGATAGGGGATGACGGCCGTTATAATTAAAACGTGAATGTTTCCAACATGCAAAGATGGTAAGGGCGTGCAAAGCTCTTTACAGATTTACAAAAAAGCCTTCATTTAGTACCTGAAATGAAACAAAATTTCACAAAATCGGCAAAACGCCAAACATACTAATACCATAAAACAAATTGGAAACTTATTCGAAAAATTTTGTTTCAATTGTAACAAATCGTATGACGTTGTGATAATTTGACAGTGTTCGCTTGGACAGCGTTTTTTGATATTAAAAGCTCAATCAACGACACGGTGTGATCATTTCCGTGATCCTGCTGTAATTTGTTCACTCATTTCTCAAGAACGACAAACGAGGCAAAGACATTTTTATTATATCTTTTGATGATATCTTTTGTCACTCAAGCAAAGCTTCTTTCATCGGTAAATAAAATCAATTGGACATGAAAGTCTGATAAAGAGTTCATCATAAAAACTATAACGTCATCAAATTTGTTACATTTTCTACTCCCACTCTATTTGTTTTATTTGTAATTGATGTTAAAACATAAAGTTTCGTCTCACTTCTTTTCCTATTTTAATAAAACATTGTGTTTACGTACATACAAATGATAGGATTGGGCATTAGCACTGTTTATTTAAGTAATAAGTTGTAATTTTACTAAAGGACAATAACGCCTTTTTTCCTGATGCCTGTTGTTCCATTTCAACAAATTCCCGCTCTATTATACAGCTAAATGTGTTAAAACATGTGATTTTTTTATCTACCCCGGGGGTATGTGATACGCTGTGCTATAATTATTTTCATTTTATTAAATTGACAGGATTTCGTTCCGTTTCTTTTCAGACTGTTAGATCGCGTGTAAGCTGTGCCGAGTTTTATTATTTTTTTAAGGGTGGAATAATTATAGTTTGCATCTCCCATCTGCGCTAATTATTCAGAGTTTAATGCAATTTTCTGACCTCGAGAAAAGATGAGCACATATATTATTAAATAAACATGTAAAACCATTTACACTTATTATTTCAGTCTTTGTCGCAAACATATTGAATTCTACACTTTGCATGACTTTAGAGCTCTACAAAAAAAATATATTCATTAGTAGTTGACAATTTTTAAAAAATATTGTCTTAAGATATATTTAAAAGAAAAATGTGAAGAAAAAAAATGCAAGGATGTATAAACTAGCTTTTTTTTTTAATGAACATAAAATTTACACCTACACTAATACGAAACAACATGTGTACTTATGCATGGTCGATGCTCCTTTCCCCAAAATTAAAGTATAAAATTATAAAATAAAATATTTATATTAACCCCAATTAGTTTCATTTGTTTCATTTTTAATTAAAAATTTTACCTTCAACCTATCATTTTACAGTTTATTTTTATACTTTCTGTTTAAGCATATGTTTTTAAACTAAAAAACACAATTTAAACCCAACGTTGACGTAATGGTCAAAGTTACATCAGAACTCTATATTCATGCTCGTGGTGAATATGATTTTATTTTCGGTTAACTAAATTACTTGAAATCTTAAGTTCATTAAAACCATAGGGTACTATGAGACGCCAGTAAATAAATTTCAGCACAGAAACGAAGAACTTACATTTATTACGGTTTTCTGCCTTCATATAAGAATGTTAATTTATTCTTTTAATAAACAAAACAAAAAGTATAATTTTATTTAAAAAAAATGCAAGGATATTAAATATGCATCTCTTTAAACTTATATTGAACAGTTTTTTTTTAGTATAAAGTTCATAATATGTAGGTTATTATTTAAAATGGTTAAAAATTTTCAATAATAAAAATAGATTAAAATTATTATGAAATCTATCTTTAGCAATTCTAAAAAAATAACTAATGCTTGAAATCATATTTAATTGAACGAAATGGATCTTATGATATGACGGTTTCTACGTCATTAATAAGACAATAGGAATATCAATAAATATGAACAAACGCTGTTTATCGCTAAAATAAATTAGACTTACCAAAGAAAACATTTTTTTTAGGTTTTTACCGATATTTATACCATTAGACCTGATTTTTTGTTAAACTTCGTGATTTTAAGTTAAAAGAAAACTGCAGATTTGGTTTTATTTGCCGACATCAAAATCGGTCTAGGTAGGAGGCACTATTGCTTTAATTTTCTGTTGCGTTGATTAAGATCTTAGAAAGATGAATTTTATATTACTCCAAAAGACTACCAAACTACCTATGTATTAAATATAAGTTTTAATGTTATGTATAAATATATATTATTAAATATAAATTTTTAATGTTATATATAAACCTTAACGGAAAGGCAGTAGAAAGAATAGACCATTTCAAATATCTCGGATGTCTTATCAACGAGAAAGGAGATATGGAGTAGGAAATATACAGTCGCATTGAGCAAGCTAGAGAAAACTTCGCAAAAATGAGGAAAATCTTTGTGGATCGAACTTTATCCTTGAAACTGTGGCTAAAAATGAGCAAGTGCTATGTATTCCCTATTGTTTTATACGGAGTGGAAAAATGGACTCTTACCCAGAGACCGAAGGATAAAATTACCGCATTTGAGTTGTAGATATTTCACCGAATTCTGAAGATAGCTTGAACTTAAATAGCTGAAACTTAATACCACCAGAACTCTTATGATATCTATAAAGAAGAGGAAGTTACTGTACTTAGGCCACATCTCGCCTAGCGACAAATATCACTTGTTCCAGCTCATCATTCAGATTGTCAGATTGAAGAAAACAAAGCTCTAGAAAGAAGAACATCTTGGCTAGCCAATCTACGAGAGTAGTTTGGAAAAAGCACTAAAGGATTCTTCCGCGCCGCTGTATCCAAAACAAAATTACCATGATGATCGCCAATCTTAAATGTTAAAGAAGCACCAAAAAAGAAACAAAAGAGAAAAGGATTCTTGAACAGCAAACAAACAAAAAACAAATAATTGTGTAAAGTTTTAGTTCTAAAAACACCTAGGAAATATAATGTTAAAACTACGAGAAGTATTTTTTCATAATTGAACTCCAGCATCCATACGATCCATATTATGTACTTACATAGCTATTTTTCCTTTGACAGGGATTTTTGTTTAACAATTTAACAACTTTTTTTTAAATCATTCCTGACAAATCAATGTAAATTTCATACTCGTTAACTTTAAAGTGGTCGACTCCTTTTTCCCATCAACTTTTGATCTATATCAGCTACATACATATCCATCAGCAATAACATGCGAAAAATTATGATTTATAGTGGAGATGAAATACGATTTATAGACCCACATATTACTTATTATTTATTTTCATTTTGCAATCAGATTAGGAAGAAAGACAGTTTAAAAAAAACAACAGAATTAAGCAAAGTATTTTTTTAATAACTAAATCATAACAAAATCTTTTATTAATTAATATACTTTTATCTATACAAAGAAAAATAATAAGTTAATTTATTAACTATGTTCTTTAAATATATACAAGATGCTTAATTAAATACTAAATAAATAAAATTATAGTGTACTAAACGTTTTCAGTGATAATTTTTCTCACTATTGCATCGGTAAAACATTTTCTTCTTGACTTTTCTCACGGCCACGACAACTATTGTCAATTATAAAATATTTAAATTGATCGCGTGATTGGATGTCTTATTTTTCTATCGGTATCGACAATGACTAATCCAATTTGTGAATGACGATAATGTATCCAATGAGGAAGACTATGAAGCAGGTAAAGCTGACGACTTAACTGTAACATTCTCCACTTTATTCCTTATATCCCGAAGACTTTTACTGTCGTTCCAAACTCCAATTACGATGAACGTTTTGATTTTGTCAAGCAGCGATTTACGTATGGATAGCGTCTCATCTTCTGTCTGAAAAAGACCAACGTTTTATTTATTTGAAATAATTAAATTTAATTTAAAAAAATAATGTATGTTTATATAAAAAAAGAAATTGTCGTGAACGATAATTTACGGTCGATTACAAAGCTTGTACGATGTTTCGAGACCCCACTTTTTAAACGTTTTGGGTGCCTGGTAGGGCTGTGAGTTTATTGTGTGGGTGTTCATTTTATATATCGAGATCATTAAATGTCCAAGTTTATTTGAACAACATTTTGTCTGGACATTTATTTGTATTTGTTACCGTAAAAAACTTTATACTAATATAAATTATAATAAAAATAAATCTTGCATTTGAGTGAAATTATATTAGTTTGTACGTATGTGTTTTTTATTCTAAATCGATTTAAGATTGTAAATCTACCTGTTCAATATCGAACCACGTGTCCAGTAAACCAGAGTTGAATTGAGCAAACACCACGTAAACCATTCGAAGATGTTCCAAGTTTTCTTGTTTGAAATTCGAAGACATTTGTATAGGGTTGGACGGAAGCCAATGTACACCGTCCGTAATCGACGCATGATGACGGACATTGTGATCCTCACTGGATAAGACTGCCGTTGGAAAAATCATGACTTTTGATGCGGAAGCGGAAGAAGTAAACGTTGTAGATGGAATATCAGCTTCATTTGTATTCAATGTTGAATCTTCATAAAAATGGCAAGCTCGTTTGCATCCCTCAAACTATAAAAAAAAATCTCATATACACTTTCAATTTTGATAACAACCCTAGGACATTTACTGTCTATATCAAAATATTTTTTCTTCCCTCCGATTTTTTTTCGCTTCTAACGATTGTTAGTGAAAAGCGTAAGGTTGATTTGATAGTGGTATTTTATTATGATCGCGATAGCGAAGGGAATTGGTAAAATTGAAAATGGAAAAGCTAAAGTGGAAATATCTTCTCTCGCGGCTGTTCGAGTTATTTAAATTGACTCAATACTTTTCAATATGTTATTAATTTTCTTCGTTTTTTTGTTTTGAAAATCGTTTTGTTAATTTGACAAATACATTAAATTTGATTTATTCATTTGAGAATTTAATGAAAATTCATCGTCGTGAACATGTTTTTAATTAACAAGCGACTGGTTTTTTGGAGCGCGAGGGCCCACGCATGAATAATTTACTGCAAGCCAATTGGTCTAATGGATTTGAATTAACGATTTATTCCAATTTCATTCCTATATTTCCTCCCGATGTTCCCATCCCGTTGCACTTTATATTCCATTTCTGCTTTTCGTTTTAAAATAGTTTTTGGTTGGGCGAGGACGAAAACGCAAGAGGATGAATTAAAAAAAACGAATCAAACCAACCAAAACCGACAAAACTTCAAACAGCAAAACTCGTGCGCCTTTCAGTAAATTCATGCATATCTCATTCCCGACTAGCTAACACACATCCCGTTCGATGCAAATCCTTTCCCTACATGTCTGTTGTGAACACAAAAATAAAAACCATTGCACCCTCACACCCTTTCGGTCATATTCATATTTTAATACCTACAAAAGTTGCATTAATTTAGCAAATTGAACTGTTATTGGTTTCACACAGTAGTTGCCAATTTTTCAATTCAAATAAATACAAATCTATTAAAATTCAATTTGAAGCATTCAAAAAAAAATTCAATTGATATTTCGTTTTTAAATCAACTTGGAAAATTGAAAAAAAATTGCTTGCTTACTTTTTCTAGGTAGTTCTATTCAATTGGACAGTTGTAATAAAAATCTTCACCAATTCATGAATGAATCTCATCAAATTCCGATTCTAGGTAAAATAAAATTTATACAAAATAAATTAGGTTTTACCAACATAGTGGTCCCTAGAAAAAACTTATTTTAGATGAATTATAAGGATGATTTATTATTTTGAAAGTGAGGAAATGGTTTTTATAGGCCATACCGTCATTGAACCGTATCTTTTATTACACGGTACTATATAATTATATAGTGTTATATAATATTATATAATTATATATATATATATATATATATATATATATATATATATATATATATATATATATATATATATATATATATATATATATTGTATATATCACACTAAGTGAGCAAAAAGTTTGAGCCCTAACAGTATTACTGTTACGTAAATATAATACTCTGTAAAGTGCTATTTGTTGCCCTGTACCATCAAAATGAACTACTTGCTTCTCTGCATTGAACTTACAGCAATGATTTTCACTAAAGTCAATATTATTGACGTCCTCATGTTTAAACAGGAAAAAAACGGTGAATTTATAAATTAAATAGCCAAAGAAATAAATAAAGTTCGACTAGTTTAAAAGTCATTACCTCATATATCGTCATTCCATCGTTTTAATTTGAATTGAAGGAATAACGGCGAGGGAATGACGAAAAGAAGAATAACTTAAAAAGTTTTGATACATGAACTTTTGAATTTTTGTGTAAGTTTAGTATCTCTGACAACCTACTTTACTGTGCAATTGTTATTACAATTATTATTAAGATATATTAAATACCTTTACTTTTCTTCAATGTGAGGGAAAGACGACTGAAAATATAATCTTGAAATAATTTTCATATTTTTTTTTTTTAGACAGATACTTTAAAACTTGTAAGATGACTTAAATATGTGAAGTAATTGATTGTATTGCCAGTAATCAAAAATCGACAAAGCCTTCATTAATGATTACAGATGCGCTCTTATGTTGCTACTAAGGGTGTGAGAGAATGATTTTTTATGTGGTACAATAAAAATGTATTAGAAAACTTGTACTTAACTTAGCTTTCCAAATTCAAAAGATTTTTGAAAATCATTATGTTTTTGATCGATTTTTGATTTAAAAGTTCAAAAATGTGCAAATCTTAAGTTTGGGGCATAGTAAGAGAATAATTGTCCAGGTACTATTTATTTGTTATTTTGTAGCTATACCCATATAATTCAAAAGTTATAACCAACACCATTAGTTCAAGCAATTTTTTTCAAGGAAAAAAAATTACCATCATAGGTAACTTAGATTTTTGTAAAAACAGAAAGAACTAGAATTTCGATAATTCATGGGAATTACTGTCATACTATTATTCTAAGGGAAACAAAATTAACTTATTGAGAAAACTGACATGATTTCATCATTTTTTTTAATTTTGGCGATTTTATATTACATATAATATATTAGCTTTAAAATCATCGATAATTATAAAAAATGATATATGATTATAAAGAAAGATAGGAATAAACTCCACCGATCTATAGAACTTCACCACAGGTAAACGGAATAAGAGAAAGAAATTCAACCACGCGGGAAACTTAACTTGTCGTTATATAAAAAATAACATAATGATTACATACAACATAGAGAATTACTTGATTGAGTCTTTCTAATGTTGTAAAGTAAGTTTTTTTCGAAATTCAAAGTTTGTTCTTACTAAAATTTTCATTTCACTTAGGGAAACTATCTTAGAACTAAAAAGTATTTCGATTGCATAAAATATAAAATGCTATAAAATATAGCTGTTGTCGATAGTAAGGAAAAATAAGTTTTTTACAATTGTGCTTAAAAACTATTTTATTTCAAATATTTCGAATTCAACTGTTCAATCAGTTCAATATAAATATTGTTTGGTATACGTTGGATCTCTATATTTAGCTCGTCTATAAATTTAGCATGAAATCAATCATATTGATATAGCAATCATAAGTTTGATTTCCATTTATTGTGAAAAAAATGATTTTTCGTCTTTTGTGCGGCGAACAACAATTTTGCGCTCAACGAAGCTTTATCATGGCGGAAAATTGTCAGAACCAGTAGTTAGATACGAAATAAAAGTTGTTCGTGTAAAAATGAACTAAGAAATCGGGTGAAATTGTGGTTAATTATAGTTTTTTTTTACTTCTACATGCAATTTGAATTACAAAAACGTAAAAAAGACTAGAGTAAATCTTTTTGTATATATCTATTTGATTTAAAATGCTCAAATATATTTCAGTTTTTTTTTTAACTTCATTCAATTAACGATATAATCCAGCGATGCCATACCTTTAGTTTGCGTACCCTATTTATTTCTAATTTAAAATAACAATATTTGGACGTTTATAAATTTAAATAATGATCATAAATACAAATTTAACAATAAGAAAACTTTTCTTAACCTCTCAAACAATCATTTGCGTACCGTGGGTTGGAATTCACAAATACATTCTAATAGTCAGTTACTCAGTTTATTATTTTTTTGAAAAAAATAGCTACGTATTCCATGCTAATGATCATTCGCTCTTTTTCTTACAAGAAATATGATATTGATTTCTTCGTATTTTGTTTGACGTTGTATCATTGAACGATATTTGACAGCATTTCAAAAAAGAAGTAATTTATAAAATGCTACATTACATCTTTAAAAAAGACTAGTAAATCAATGTTATAATATTCACTGTCAAAAGAAATATAAATTGAATAAAACGATTCATTTTTTCAGTTAATAAAATCCTACAAAGCACTTGGTATTACTAGGTATGTCAGCAGAAGAAATGTAACTATAAATAATGAAATTCTCAATACTTTTATGTTTTTACACCTTATACTGATATGAATTCAACTAATTTGGAAATTTGTGTTTATAATAAATACAATAATAACACAAACCTGTACAGTATTGGAAAGTACCTAACAACGAGAACAAATTTCACTATATTTATGAACAAAATAATTGATCGCTTGTTATAAGCTTACTTTTTTAAATCCCTATTATTTTTTGATCAATTAAATTCCCTACTACTTTCATAGAGTCATATTATAACACTTTTAACTGAAGGAGAAAAGTTTTCACCAAATGTTTTTCTCATTTTGTATAAATTTGTATATGACTTACAATCTGTGAAATTTCAAATATATTAAGGACTGGTATTTTCACATCTAGATAATGATATTTATCTTCGAGATAAAATTGTATACGGAGGATAGAAAAAACATGTGTGTTATTACTTAACAATAGTGTTATCTGTATGACAAATATACTCAATTTATCAGACAGTTAAGTTTTTATCAATTAAATAGAAATCTAAAGGGATATAATTTATCTATTCATGAGTGAAAATACCGGCCCTAAAAGCATCAAGCCTAGACTTTTTATGAATTACCATAAAACTAAGTTTAAAATAATTCTATGAAGTTTGAATTCAGCTAAGTAGAGTAATTTTTTAGAAAAAAAAAGTTTCATTTTTCCGTTATAACCTATCGAAAGCAATGCTAGAATAACTTCATTTGCTTATATATTTTATAATAAAAACTGTACAACTGCATAAAAACCTGAAACTTTCGATTTAATGAATGGCTATGAATTGGCTTAGTGAATCAGGTATAATAGTGGTTCTAAACCTTGTTGGAGGTATTGACCCCCACCAGTTTCATATGCTCCTTCATTGAACCCTTCTTAATTGAAAAAATAAAATACGATTGTTTCATATCAAAACACTGCTATATATTATGCAATACTTATTCATACTGCTACATATGCATGAATATGCTACTTATATACATAGGTTCACACAATAAAAAAATAAAAACAATACGAATACGCCAAACCCGCGAGACTGACTCATCGAGCACCTAGGGTTCAGAGATAGTATAGAAAAATTTTGAAAGTTCGATGGGTGAAGAAAATCAACCGATGTGTAAAGCGTTAGAAATTTAAGTACTTCGGCCATGTTATGGGACACCCAAAAAAATATTAATACGAATTATTACACCGAATAATTCAAGGGAAAATTATGGGAAAAAGAAATGTTGGCAGGAGGACAGAATCCTGGCTGAAGAATCTAAGGACGTGATTTGGAAGATCGTCGACATAACTGTTCCGGGATGCAATGAATAAAATAACAATAGTTTATTGATTAGCCAATAAAAACATTATACAATAGTCAACTATCGCATCGGTCATGACACCTAAAGATCTTAAGAAGAATAAAAAATTTGGTATCCTCATGGATCAGGTACGTAAGCGCGGATCAGAACTATGATGACCCAACTTATTCGCAAAAATTCAATCAAACTCCATAGCAATTACAATCAAATCGATTCATATCCCTTTTAAAGACGTTATCAACTGGTAACGTTGTATTTTCTACTTTGTTTTTACTTTAATTCGCGAATAAATTGAACCATAATGGTTCTGATCCACGCGAATACCGAAACTACTTTAGGCACTTTAGGTATACAGAAAAATAAATCTGCCACACTGAAGCCGAAAATCTTACAGTTATTTGAAATAAAATTTCAATAGGGCTAACTGGTAAAGTGATAGAGTAGTAACTTACATAATAAAATTAAAATTCAACTTCCTATTAAATGGGTGGTAAACAATAGTTAACTACAGTTAACTATAGTTAAGTTCTTTTCCTTTTGTAGCCACAAAATGTTAGATTTAAAAGTTAACTAGGTAACTATTATGAAATTAAAAATTATGAATATCCTTGTTGTTCATTGCTTAAATTGTAGAAAGATAATGAAGACTATAGTACAAAGCAAATGATTGTGTCGAAAGAGTTTCCGTTTTGAAGGAGGAAACATAACAGAAAACTCAAACCATTTTGCAAAAGTTACATAAAGTGTAAAGCTTCAAGTATTAAATAATAGAAGTTACATAGAATACGTCTCTAGGATATTGAGGTATTTTTATAAATTAAATAATGCATAGTTATATCCACATTGTCACTTGTAGGTAAATATATTTTCATAAAGTTGGTTTGCACCGACTATTAACTCGTACAAATATATAGTAAATTAATCGTATTTAAGACCATAAGGGTTTGTGAAAGACGTTTAATTTCATTTTGAACTTTAAAAAATATATTTAAATTTTACTACCCTGTTTATAGTGTAGGTAATATATTTATTTTTGATTTCATACAAAGTGATATAACTTTGAAAATAAGTATGTATGAGACAAAATTCATGGTGAAATAGGCGAAGACAATTTCATTTATAACATTTTATAATATTTCTTTTTCACACTTTTAAAAAAAAAAAGTTAGTAAAAGCAATGAACCCGAACTACTGATGATCATATTTTAAAAATCACGAATCTCGTCTTTACTTTTTATTATTTGCTGTTTTCTCGCTCGCTCAAGTTCAATTCAATTTAATTTTATAACGTAATAAAATTTATATGATACGCTCAAATAGAAACGCTCCGGGTTGAGTAATTACATTTCGCATTAATTATTTTATTGTTTTAAAGTGTGTTGTATGTGTTGTGTGTATATTTATGTGTTCATGTGCAAATCTAGAACTTTGCCACGGCATCGTTAAGTCAGGCAATAATTTTCACGTTTGCAACGCCAAAAAATAGAAATATAATTAAATGAGACTATATTTAATTGAACCATACGTACAACTACAAGAACGTTATATTGGAGCGTCTGTATTTTTCAAACGTCGAATATAATTGAAACGAATAAAAAGTCCACGTCCAAAGAGTTGTTTTCTCGTAAATAACTTGGCATCACTTTACGGATTTAAAAAAATTAAATAAATAGCTACGGGTCTCGTGTGAAATTTGATATTGACTATCGTTTTTATTGTCTCATTCCAAAACTTGACTTTTTTATTCACGCACATATCTCTGGACAGCTTGTTTTTCATTAATATCTTGTCGAAAATTCCGTTTTATTTTTCGAGTAATTATTTGCCGTTTTACATTTTTATTGCTTTGATATAATTTATGAAACTGACACATTCGTGTGGTCGGTCTTATAAAATAACGACACAAAGAATGGCTGAGAGATCCTAAAACTTGATGGGCGAATACGGGGGTGATACATACTGAAAATGCATTATAATGCAACGTGTATGTATTTGCAATTACGCTCCTTTAACGTTCGAGTACATGCATAGCACAAATGTTCTCTGTGAGCATTTTCGCTTCGTGTACATATTATACATACACAGGGACCGAGATTTACGATCGAAACAGAACATTAAAATCAAGCTGAAATTATTATGTTGTTAAATGTACAAAGAAAACTCTAATAAAACGTTAATTTACATATACCTATGTACGCAGTGCACTACTATGTAAGGAGCTGGCATCAATATTTTTTTTCAACCTCTTCGTTCCATACCTATTTGATTTGTGTCGGACTTTTATTTAAAGAATGCGCTTGATATTCTTAAAAACACCTACTTCTTGCATTAATTTCAGTTGAATCAAAAAAACGAAACAATGAAAGGTTTTTAAGAAAAAATCCTCTCAGTGGGAGATATGACGTGGTTTGGGGTTGGTTTAACCAGATATAAATTCTACCTCCCCCAACATAGATGACAATGTCACAAGCATTTTTAACACGCGTGTGACCAATGTTTTGTCACATTGGTTGTGGTCCCAACTAAAATTAATGGCATTTTTCGGTTTTGTGTTTCATTCCTATTATTTCTACATACATTTATTACCCATACCAACTAGAGCCTTCTTTTTCAATGTACCAAAGTGTATCATTGCATTAGAACTCTTCACATACATATATATTTATGTCTACTAAACCGATCATAGGGCAAAAAATACAAGGGCGCTTATAAATTATTTTTCTTTTAAAAACAGGGAGTGCAATTTTATACGGCTACTATTCAGTTTTTACGGCTATTAAACATAAAGCTTGCGTTAAAACGAATAACTAACTTGATTTATTTAAACATTTTAAAACCAAACATGTATTTGTACAAAATACGTATAAATAATAATAATAGCTATGTTAAAACGTCTGTAAATAAACGCATAACTTTTCCTTTTTTGTTTTCTTATAGTTACAGAAAACTAGCTACTAGTGAATAAAAAATAAATGTTTATTTAATCAGGGTAAACGTTGAACCTACTACTAACAAATGTACAAATTTATTGCATATAAAAATATCATATTTTAGCTTGTCTACTGTTCCTTCGTGAGGCAAAAAACGAAATTAACGTATTGTAAAAATTCTATAGAGAATATAATCAATCTATTTAATTATATCGTATATCATGAGGTTTATTGTATTAATTCATAAAAACATTGATTAAAATTGTTAATAATTGATTTCAAATTAATCAGTTCAAAAGCAGCAACATGAATGCGTTTTACAATGATTTTTTCCCATTACACAAAAAAAAAATCAAAAATCAATAATTTTTTTTTTTTTTACATAATACAGTCTATCTAAACGAAAATAAAATATAATTAAATATAGGAGCATCGTTATCTAGGATCAGACTATCATCATCTTATTCTTGGAATATTTTATTTAAAATTTCCTAGCTACATTTGAGTTTTAAAATTATAAAATTGTAAAAATAACAATAGTTTTCTGTAACAAATACCGAAACAAAAAATACGATGTAAAATTGCAAAGTTTTCTGTTAGTGCAAGTGAATATCACTTATACAATATGCAAGTAAAAAAAACAGAACTACTTATATCTCTGTCCCTACTCTCTCTTATTATATTATTATCTTCTGTGAAGTGCAAGTGAAAATACATTTATAACATACACAAGTAGTGTCTGACCGAAACTAGTTTTTACAGCCGACACCAACACTGAAACTTACATATAAGGTCATGTTTTCGTAAAAAAAGTTAATCATAATTAATTAGTCTTTACTTTTATAGTATTCATTAATCATTTAATTCCTAATATTTGAGCTAATCATTAACATAACATATTTTTATCATTTTTATTTCAAATAAATTTTTTATGCTGAAATAAGGGATTGATTTGGAAAAAATGCACTTAATATTTCTTTTTAATATTAGTTACGAATAACATAAAATAATGAAAAAAAATACAAAACAAAACTACTTTGTACCTAATATATTTAGGTACACAAATTAAAAAGTACTCTTTCTGATATCTCAAAAACAAAATAATTTCTTCTAAACTTTGATTAGTTTTCTTTCAAACTGAAAACCATATTAAAGATAATATTAAACAAAATTTTAATGAACTGATAGTTATCAGTGTTCATAATAGAAGAATCAAATATTAAGGGAAAAACAATAATTTTTTAACGTTTTTATCTCACAAAATCAGTTTCGGTCGTAGTTTCAGCTCGATGACAGTTGAAACCGAAACTAAGCCGAAATTCATTTTTTGGCCGAAAATAGGCCGAAACCGAAAGTTCAGTCGGACACTATACATAAGTCAAAGAGACAAAACTATTACTATCCCTCTGATTTTTCCCTACTCTCTGACTTCTCAAGTCATACATACGAGTGACTCTATTTGAATATGTATGGCTTAGTATGAACTATTTCTATAAACGGGTTCAAACCAGTTGAAATGATATTATTTACTTTAGAACAAATTAAATATGGATAAGTCAAGCATTGCACTAATACCTAATGATAGTACAAACACGTCAATGCACGTAACGATTAGCCAAGGGGATAGCGAGATTTAAAGATGCTCATTTATTTTGGTTGTTCAAATTTTGAAAAATGAACAAAGCCCTGCCTAAATTCAATGTCAAATCTATATATGGTATGAATAATATTCATATTTTTCTATATGAAGTACTTTTTCAACAAATTTGAAAAAATTAAAACATGATAGAGAAAGAAAATATTTTTTGTATAGATTTTACTCAGACTTACACTTGTTGGTTTTTTTATTAAAAAGGCATTACGAGTATGAACCTCTAAATAATATTAAAATTTAAAATCAATCGGCTTAGTAGGTTCTAAGAAAATAAATGCTTTGTGTTCTTATTTTTTCACTAAGACTAGATGAGACTAAGATTTGAAACTCCCAGGATTTTAGTATTTTTTTTTAGTACCTTCATACTAAAATGTATTATTAAAATGTCTTATCGGTGTCAAGTCAAAACGCTTGTATTTTAGGTCCTTTACTTAAGTACGTCCTATTGATGGGATATCAGCTAGGTTCTTCTTATAATCGATAACTTGTTGACAGAGACAATAAGTTTTAAGAAAATATATAAAAACCAGGTGAGCCAGCAAATGAAGTATAACGAAATTATCATTTAGCAGTTAATATAGAAACGAACGAAGAATTATTAATAAGAAAAATTGTTCAATTTCCGTTCGTTTAAAATCAATACCCGTCAATATAAATTGAATTTTATTAATTGCATTTAGTTTTTATAAATTCTTAATTGTCATTCAGTTTTTAAATCAATTATAGGTGCAATAAATTCAACGTTTATAATTAATTCAACTGCATAATGAATTCTATGATTAGAAAAAAGGTAGCTTTAATTAAAAATGAAACAAAAGTTTTAATATTATCTTGAGTAAAAATAAAACATTTAAAAAAAACCCTGAGACTATTAAAATACAATTTAACCAAACATAAACTGTAATGAATAGTCCTCGGTTATTTTAATTTTATTATTCTTGGCATTTGTTCATTTCAGTACCTAAATTTTGTTTTCTCATTCAAATAATATCCTGCTACTACTCGTTTCATTTCATTTTAAGTGTGTATATATCAACTGTATTTTTTCAGCATCCTCTTGTTTGTAATTTTTTTCCAGAACAAATTACATTCAGTTCTATTGCCCACAAGGGTAGCATCAAAACAACGACGATGGTGTTAGCGCTGGAAAATTGTTTGCCGTTCATACATATCTTTAATGTGATTTTTGTTATGACCCTACATGATAAAATGTCCCTTACTGTGGAAAATTTTAAAATTGTTATACTTTTTCGTAAATCGCTAGAGAGGGCGCATAAGTAAAGACATAATTGCCAAAGTGATTTGAAACATTTTTATGAGGCGAAACTTGATATAAAAACAATGGTAATAATAATAGAGCCCACAAATAGAATTGAGAATTTGAATACTTACACAAACCACCTCGTCGGAACACATTATTGGTCTCTTGGTATTGTCATATTGTAACATTTCACAGTAGAACCAACACTGGAACAAATTGAAAACATTAAAATGAGAAAAAGCGATTAATTTAAGCAGAAAAACCATATAACTGTAAATGTAAAAAGGTCAAACTCTTAAAAATTGTATTTATTTTTTATGAGATATTTTTTTTTTTTTTGGTGCGGTGGAGAAAATAATCGCAGCGATTCACTCTGGTTTGCATTGTTCTCGGGTTAGAGCAGAGAATTTCATATTTCTCCGTTGCATTTGATGTGGTTTCGCATGCAGTTTATGGTTGACCATTGGGGATCGACGCGGTCAATGTAAGACCAATAATTATTCCATTATGGTTCAAATCAGGGCATCGTTCGTCGTCATGATTCTAACCCTAGTGGCAACTCCTACCAAACGACAGCAGATTTACGAACATTTAACCTTTCCAACTCTGTTCCTTCGTCTTCCAACACGAATCGCAAAGACTGACAATGAAACATACTTTACGCTATGATACTTGTCCTATTTATGAACTGAATTTTTATCGTTAGGAAACAAAAAATTAATTTTCAAGTCTGTCGAGGAGTGAAATGTGAATTATATGCTCAAGTTTGGGTCTAAGGTGGGTCGCGAACGTTATGGGAATAAATAGCTTGTTGTCGTGAGATTTGTTGCAACGATAGTTGCGAGCGGTCGGTCATGCACCAAACACAATATGATGTTGATACTGATGAACCACTCTTCATTCACGTCTGTCTATTTCTTTCCAACTAAGAACATTTCTTTTGGCCATTTCCTCATTTTAATCTGAGTATTATCATTAACCGTGAATGCGCCCTCAAAGTTCAAGTTCACAACAATTAAGCACCATTATTGGAATCATAAACAACTTTTATCAAATGCAGTAATACTTACCATTGCACAGTCAGGATTTTCCTTGCTCCGGCATTTCATAGTCGACCCGTATGGAAGAAACTGTAAACGGAAAAAATAACATTAACATTTGAAATTGACTAACATCTAATAGAGGATCTTGAAAAAATTTAAATAAATATCATTTCAAATCTTTAGTATCTTCAGTATAGATAAAATAATCAGGACACTACATAAGTAAAATTCAAAAATAACTATCAGGTTTTTACAGCAGAAACCGAATATGAAGCTCCATTTTTAAATTAGTGGCAAATATTTTCTTGTGCTAAAAAATCAGTTGTTGGGTAAATTATTATTATTGAGGTTACTCAAAAACAAATGTTTTTATGTTATTTGCCTTAATAGATGGACGTTTTACTGATTACTCTCAAAAATTGAACGAAAGTTCGCGAAAGAAATATTGGCATATTACCTGTTGAAACCGAAAATGGTCTGATAGTCTAATTTACCACCCAAATTAGACAAAACCCAAAGTTCCGTTGACTTATTTTCAGATGTCAAACGCAATTAATCGTTTTTAAATGAAAAACAAATAAATAAATGGCCGTAAAATTCTAAAAATTGTATCGATCTTAAAGAGTTTTTAAAAAAACATGTTATAATTTTGTATACCTTGCCTTTATAGACTATTTATTTTTTATTTTATTCTATTCTAAATTAGAAGAGATTTTTTAAAAACTTTTACAATTTTCTACTAACGCTCCTTGGGTGTAACTTAATAAATATATCCTAAACTTAGATATATCGCTATTTTTTTTGTATCTTACATTTTTTTTATTAGTTATTATATTAGAAACATGGAAACTTTTATGATTGATTTTTTTTCTTATTTTTCTTCTTTTTTTTATAAAAACAGTACCAATAGTAATTTAACATTTTAAAAAAAATTCTCTTAAATTCAATTAGTTAATAGTTTTAAGGGGATACATTTGTCGAGAACTACTCAACCGATTTTGATGAAATTTCACGCAAGTTTTCAAGATAACAATACGCAAGGGCTTGGATGAAGGATTTATTTTTCAATTACAACTATTTAAAAAAAATGTAAAGCTTTCACCAAAAAATCCAATTTTCACTTTCTTTTTTCTTTCATCCATGTTCTAGTTTATAGTCACAAGTAAAACACATATTTTTTTTTCCACTTCGGATGATCCTGGTATGAGTTCTGCTGTCAACGCGATCAAACCTTTTTTCCGAAGGGACACCGGATATGATGTCGCAATGCCAGAGTTTAAAAATTTTTTGTATGAAAATTTTCGATATTCTTTATCAAATGTATATGTTTGAAACAGTATAAATATTAAATGTAATATTTTATTAATTATTAAAAGAAATTGTTGGAAATGAGCTGATTTTTCCCCGATTAAATCCATGAGATCCCTTAAATCATGATTTGGTAACAAATCTTTCTCTTCGAATTCTGGGTTTTTTTTTCTCTTTAAATTGTTTTATTGATCGTTTATTGTTACCTAGCTTGTATTTGGTATATATATGAATGGTTAAATAGAACCAAAATTGTATAGCATAGGCTTTAACGTCACTGTGATTAATAAATAAAACACAGTTTGCCCGAATTTGGAAAAAAGAAACTTCAAACCTAGTTTTGTCAAAGTTTAGTACATTATATTAAAACAAAAACGCACAATATATTGCTTCAATTTCTAAGATTTCTGTACCAAGTTATAGTTCTTCTTTCGAAAATTTGATTAAAATAGTTCTTCTATTGGAATCCATTCCAATAAATATTATTTTATATCAATCAAACTATCAAAAATTAATCATATTATATATTACATATCATATTACATAAGATATGTACCTTTTTAATCCAATAAAATTATAATTTTCATAATTTTTAGGTCAAAAATATTTTAGAAATATCTATCTATTTCTTTTTTGCTTCAAAGGAACTATTCTAACTTTACGAACCTGTGACAAAACTTTGATATATTGGTTTGTAGAATGGTCCAAACAAAAATTTATACCATTATGTTTTTATTATGATATCGCAAGAAGAGTAAATTAAAAGTTCGGAATAAATTATTGCATTTCCACTTCTTTTCATATCGGTAAAATAATTCATGTCTGAAAAGATGGATTTTAAATATAGACATTCCGTTTGGAATGAGAAGAAAGTAATTTGTATAATTAATAAACAATTTCATTATGATAAGAATTTTCTTTCTGCAACGACAAAATCATGTAAAAATATTTTTAAGATAAAGTATTCAAAGAACTGTATTGATTTGATAATAAGAAATAAGACAAAGGATAATTATACTCCCTCTTCTATTCTTCCTGTACTTATCTCGGCAAGTGGCCGAATACGGTTTATTTCTCGTTAGCTTCGTTCCTTTTAGATTATTAGTCTCATGGGCCACATAAATTTCATAGAAAGATACATACAATGGGTTTGCATGAATATTGTATTGCATTATCTCAGATACGGTTTCTACGTTCCAAACCTTCTAAATATTGTGAACTCAAGTCCCATTGATGGCTGAAAATTAACACCATCTTGTTCGTTTGATAGGAGATTAGAAGCCGAATGAGTCAACTATTTGGCGCAGATTTGGGATTGAGATGTTAATTTTATCATAGCTATGATAATAAAAGGAAGACAATCAAATATTTGATTAGGATCTAGACTCGAAAAAAAATAGAAAGACTTTTGAAGGACATGTAAAAAATTGAAACAGGTGAGCATACAAATGTAAGTTTGTTCTTTTTATTGACAAAAGGTTTCGGGCAAAAAACCCAAAACGTTTTTAAGGATGCTTGAAATGTTTATATACACTTCCTGGCTTTTGTGTTTCTATCATTTGGCAAATATTTAGAAATCTAGATTAAAATTCGAAAAAATTCAATTTAGTTGAATGCACGAGTAAAAACAATTATTCTATTTTCGGATTCTAAAAGCTTTCAAAGTTTGTTATGTAAAAAAGCACGTTGTTGTTTTACTGCAAACGAATTTCCACACATACGTATGTAATTTTCGAGAAAATCTCTCGTTTCATCGTCAAATATTTTATAATATTGAAAGTTAGTTGTTCGTTTAAAAACAATTTAAAAAGTTTTGCACGTTTTAAAATTTTCATTGTTCAACCATTTTAAAGTTGAAAAGATTTTGCTGTCGCGTCGTTTCTTGTTCGCCTACTTCCTCATCTCGGTAATTCAAGTCCGTTTCAAACTTCATTCTTTTGCAACTATTCAAAAGGATTATAAATACTTTGTACATTTCAAATGGAACTTTTCTAAATGAAATTAAAGCTAGAAATGTGCGATGATTTTTAAGCTCTGTTTTCAAGGCGTTTAAAGAAAGAAAAAGAAAAGCAACAAAAAACACTGCAGAGACCTATACGTATGTTAAAGGAAGTAGTACGTTTTATTTGAGAAATTTACTCTTGCGATTAAAAAGTTTATTTTCAGTCTCAACTATTTCGGTGATGACGATAATTTAAAGTGTGACATGATGACGGGTTCGTAAAATCTTTTTTCCCATCTGGAATGCTCAATGAAATTTGACTAGTCCCAACATCTGGGACGTATTTTTCTGGACAAAAAAAAACATTTCTTTTACCACTTATATAACACTTAGTTTACGAGCCAAAATTATATTTTAATAGGCACTGAATAGCACACATAAATAACATGACGATGAAGAAATTGTAAATGTCAAGTTTTAGATAAAATGTACTTTATGGCAATTAAAAAGAACTTTAAATAATCTTCTGTCTATTATCTATACATATTTTAATACAGATATACTTTAATGTAAGAAATGAGGAACAAAATAAATGAAAAAATGAGAAAATCTATCATTTAACCGGAAATTTACTTATTTTAATTAAAGGGAGTTGTGAAAAAAGGAGAGTTCGTTTATTTATCGACTTGAACAACCTGGTAGAGGAAGTGGTGGAAGATAAAATACCATGAAGTAGGAAACTGAACCTGAAGCATTAAGCCAAGGCAACGAAATACTAAACAATGAAAATAGAAAATAAAAAAAAATAAAAACTCCACTTTCTTACAGTTATTACAGAATTTAAAAAATATCAAAACTAAGTTAATAAAATTTAAAATCTATGTAATTTTTAGAAAAAAATAAAGGGTTCAAGTCCATTTTAGCACACCCACAATCTGGCAGCGTTGCATTTTCGACTTTGTTTTTAATTTTATTCGCGATTAAATCGGTCGATAATAAAAATTTAGCCACAAAAGAGAGAATTATATCATAATAGAATTGAATTAACAAAAATATCGCGAATTAAATTAAAAACAAAGTCGAAAATGCAACATTGCCAGATGGTGAGTGTGCTAAAATGGACTTGAGCCAAATAAAGTATCTTTATAACACTACGCATTAAATCAATACACGTTAAGTCGAAATTAAAGTTAAAATGACAAACAAATCGAACCAAATAGCCGTGCAAAATATCATCATTTTAACTGGATTACATATTAACGATCTCATATTTTTTTCATTGAAGAAAATCCAACTGGAAAGTAGTATAGATAAAGTGATTTATTTTAAGTTAGTGCATTGTTCACTTAATTTATTGGGAATTGTTTAATACACAAAGATCTAAACAAACACTTAACAGCTGCAAATATAGCAATATCTTTCAATTTGTTAAGCTGATAAAGAATCAATGCCTCTTTATTGTGCGGTTATTACATTTATTCTATTTGTGTAGTACGAAAACACAATTTGGTTTTTTGCTCTGATTTTTTTTTTCAATTTTCATACGAAGTGTACTGCAATGGCAATTAAAGATTTGTCTGGAAAATATATAGTGACATAAATTCGTACAAATTCAAAAAACCAATCTAATTTTCTATCTATATCAGTGGTTCCTAACTTTGTCTTAATCTGGACCTTTTCAACTTTTAAACAAGGATCGCGGCCCTCCTTTCGGTTCCATCAGATTTGATCAATAAAACTAAAAATAAATAGTTTGACAAAAACTATTTCAGGACTGATGATATTTTTGATGAAGTATGTATTGATTATTAATGGTTATTGTGAAGATTGAGCTTCCATTTACTTAAGACCAATCTCATGGCATCTTAAATATCCAACTTATTCTTAGCTTTTGTTTTGATCTGCAGAAGTGTTGAAAATCTACTTTCGTAGAGATAAGTAAAAGCAAATGATGTTAATGTTCGAAAAGAAAGCATAGATACTTTTGAATACGAATGATGCATAGAACACCAAAATTAAGGTAACGATATTATCGCAAAGGGCCACGTGCTGACTAGTTATTTCGCAGCTTCGAAAGTTTATTCTAAATATTGGTAACATTCAAAGATACACGAAATGTGCTTCGTCCAAGACACTCCGGGAAATATCATTGAATTTCATATTTATTAAAGGACATCTTTTAGATTTCCTACAATTCCCGTCTCCGATTCTTCAGTCTTGATGTATAGATATTCAAACATGGCAAAGTTTCCATGATTTAGATACTTTAGGGAGCCAGTTTTGTAGCTTTAATACAAACACCTGAATATTATCTCGGGATTGAATAATGTGCGTTTATTAACCCAGCAGTTTCAAAAGCTATAGCTGTTCTAATATACCTGATAAAGAAGCGACTCTTTGAATCCAGGTGGTATCATTAAAATGTGCCAAGAAACTACGTTATTCTTTAAGTTCTAAGAACTGTTTTATTTCGATTACCAATTTAAAAAGTCGGCCAACATTTCTTTGTGATAACCAACAGTACAGAAAATTAGAACTTCGTGATCAGAGTCCATGTTTTTGCTTCGTTCTTTGAAAAAACGAGTATTGAAAGCACTAGATTTTATGTAATTGACCATTGTCACCAAAAAGTCGAGCTCTTCCTGCAAAGGGGAAAAGTCTTAGTAATAAGGGGAAATCGGTGAATCATAAAGTGTAATCTCTTTGTTCAGGACGCATGCTCTTTAATTTTTAAATGAAACTCTAACTTCGAACCGATTTGGAATCCCTAGACTTGGTTATCTTTTATCGATTATTCACGAGACGCAAAAGAGAATCGTGATTGTTTTGAACTATTCCCAACTTATTTGCGACCGCCGAAATTCATCAAGTATAATAAAAAAAACTAGGTGAACCCCCCAAAAAGCTTTGGTGACCCACCGGTTGGAAACTAGTAACCTATATAATGATTATACGCCCGGATTTTTCAAATTCTGTTCCAATTTTTATGTACTATGAATTATCACGAAGTACAGTATAGTAAAAGGTGTTTAACTGCAGAACAAAACAATGTTTGTTCATAAAGATACAAAGAGTTGATTTATCGACTTTTGCAGGATTGCTGATTCAAAAATATCAGTTTGGACCCACTACAATTTCTGGATCAATCAACTAGCTAAATTTGAAGATGCAAGAAGTATGAAATATAATTAAAAAATCTTTCGTTGTTTTTAAAAATTAAACCATATATAATTTCTAATTAACCGAGTCAAACTAAAACGTCATTTCAATGTTTGTTGATTTTCAATGTTTTTTAAATTATTAATAAAAAATTTGTCAAACTTTGTAATAGTATATCAATCAAAAAAATTAATCATAAAGAATCTCTGAAAGTTTACACGAATATCTAATAGAAGAAAGAATTGATGCATAGAGCTACGCCTAGTTAAGTTTTATGAGTTATGCAATATTTGTGTTCATTTTTATCAAAGGCATGCCTTTCATTATAATTCCACTAAAATATGTGTTTAGTTGAAATTATTTTGAAATTATCCGCATTAGTTACAACTGTGCGCCTGTTTAAGTTCTTACTGCATGTGCAGACGTTAACGTTCATAAAAGTCTTGTTTTTCTCTAGTAAATACTGGAAATAATAGCCAGTTTTTTCTTAACTCTGCATTTTCTCTCTGTCGTTACGTCTTACGTGTATAATACCGGAGCCTTATTGTTTTAATAAGACGGTTTAATGAATATAAATTAGCAAATGTCTGGGTGGTTGGAGTCATCATGACGACCGTGACGTCAATATATTTATAAATGCATCTTATGAATTTTCAATGCGCACATTTATTATAATAGATCCGGCAATTTAATAATTGATTCATATTCATCATACTCACCGTCCAATATTTCCAATTATATTCATAACTATTGCAATTCAATTTGTATCGGTAATGCGCTAATAAAAATTATTAGAAAGATAAATTATTTCTTATTATGGAAAGGAAAAAAAATGGAATTAATTTCTCTTGCAATTCAACGATAAAATCCACGCTGGGTTCTGTAGCAGAACAGCTGTTGCAATGGGGCGGATTCCGGCCCTAACTCTCCTCCTCATTTAATAACATGTTCTTATGAATCGCAGACTTCTGAAGTCCATTTCACGACGGCAATGCTCGCAAACAACAGCCGCCACAAACTTTGATTGTATCAATAATTGAAATATCATATTTGTAATTTTTCTCCCGTTCAAATCCCTCCTTTACCTATCGACCTATACATAATATAAGGTATATATACCATTCAGCCAATGCAACTTCATCCTCCATTTTTCCATCATCTTCTTGTCAATTGCAGTAATTTTTTTATCAGATTTTTATTTAATATTGGTAAGAACTTAATTATTATTATCACACCCAATGACGTTTGCGTTTTTTCATTTTGATCTCTTTATCATGGGCAAAACGGCTCAGTTGCATAAATCATTCGGCATTGATTTCTTGATATGGCGCATAACGTGCCATTATTTCATATAAATTACATCCTTCCAAAAAAAAAAAGGCAATGTGATGCAAATGTAAAAATAAATCACATTTAAATTTTATTAATTCAAAACCGTCACAGATTATCCGTAATCTCCCATCCACACACATTTTAAATCCAAACAACTGCATTTTTGGTGCATTTGAACTCTGTTATTATTTCTTATCCACTCTACGCTGCATATTTATAGTGTTAGCCTTTTTTTTATTTGAAAAAACCAAACAATAGTGTTTTATATTAAATTGAAACAAATAGAGCATATAAAATGAATTTGCATAATCCAAATTACTAGTGGCTGTTATGGCTACGGGTGCCACAACTAATCGGATATGATGAACGAAGAGGACGCCAAACCTGGATAACTCCTCATACCCATATGCCTCTCAACATACCCACTATATTATACTATTATTATTGTGTTATTATTCAAAGCAATTGCACATTTAAATTTCACATTTTCCCAGTATACATTCCGACGCATAAACTACATTTTATTATCATTGTTGACTGAAACGAAACGATGAAATAACAGATAAAAGAGATATGAATAGGATAAAAAAAATCAACAATAGTCTACGCCTACAAACGACAGAATTCAAAATAGTGCACTTATAGAAATGTGCAAATGAAGAACAAAAAAGCGCGTAAAAACAAAAAATTATCATTTATTTTATTTATTAGCTTTTCATTTACGATTGAATTATTTTATCAATGCAATTTATAGTTTTTTTCCTCTTGTGAAATTTTTAACCAACATCAAATTGAAATTTACGTTTTATTCTAAAGCAAATATACACTTCTCATAAAAGAAATATTATTCATATTTATTTGATTGTAATTATTTATTGATTTGACACAATATATCAAATACTTAATATTAAAAACAAGCTCGTTTTTGAATTATTCCAAATTCAAAAAATAAAAAGGCTGGTATTTTCACTAATGAGTAAATATTTCATACCTTTAAGATGGCTATTTAATTTAGTTAAAAATTTATCTGTCAGATAAATCCTATACTATTCTTCTGCACTTGTATTCTCTATCCTTCGGATAAAATTTTATCTAGAAAGTGGATATCACTAGTTAGATGTGAAAATACCATCCCCAAAAATATAAGAAAACGATCTCAGACGTGTATTTTGATGAAATTCGAGTAAAAATAATAATTATTAGTAAGAAGGACTAACAAAGATTTTGGCCATAAAAAATTTATAAAAAAAAAATCTTTTTCTGAGAATATAAAACATATTTGTAAAAAAAGAAATTTTCAGAAATTATTTTTACCATATGAATTATTTAAGATTGCGAATAGCCTTTTTAAGAAACTTAGTATCGCCAGATTTGACATTGTATTTTCTAATGCCTATTCAATATTTTTATTTGTTACATTGTACGTGATTGTAACGCATCCTAATACAGAAACTAATGGAAGATTTTTTCCAACATTATTTATGCGTGAGCTGAATGATGCCAAAGATATATAAAACTTTTAAATTTTAAATTGATAAATTAAAATTAAATAAGAAGGCATGAAAAATTTCAAGCATAACTGTTTTTAATTCTATTTTTAAGATAAAACTTGCAGATTAAAAATCTACTCTTTGTCGTTTGCTATTTTTGGAATTACTATCGTTAAAAATGTTATGGTCAATGTTTGATTTTCCCTTCTTGCTGCTATTCATTTATATATTTCATTCATTTTCCATTTATTTACGGGAAATTTATAATTGCAATATTTTTTCTGCGCTAGTAATTTTACAATTCAAAACATCGTCATAATAATTACCTACAAAAGTACCTGAATTATCCACCATGAACAATGGCGCTTCGATTATGTTTTTACTGTTATTTCCTATCAAAGTAGTTAGAAAAAAGTATCTTAATTACTATAAAATAACTTAGTTAATCAAATTAAATTTTTTGCGCGGACATTGAACAACTTTTTACTGTTTATACAATATTAAATATATTGTGGTCTTATTTATGTAATATAAACATAAATTTGATCAAAATTTCAAGCAAATGAATTACTGACATATTGCCCAGATACACATTGCCAAACAAGCTTCCTCAATGGTCATCAAATAGTATTGGACCGCTCCGTAACTGTTATATATGATGAGTCGTTTTATGATTTACTTTTAAGTATCTTAAATACTTTACCTTAGTTTCTTTATTTTTTGGTTAAAAGTAATTAGTATCTTAGATATTTTTTAAAAGGAACTGTATCCTGTATCATAAAAAGTGTCAGATATCGAAAAATACCTCCAATACCGAGATGTCGGCAGCTGAGATACAAAGCTTTAATATGTTTTAATCTATAACATTCAATTTATACCTCTTATATTAATCTTCTATCGTTTTTAAAGTATGTGTTGTGCTTAGATGAGATAAGACTTGCATATTTTCCTTCTTCCTAAATTATTGAAAATAAGAAAAACATTTTCTGATTACCTAACAACTTTACCGATTAAATAAATACGTTACGAAACTTAATACATAGTAAAAAAGTAACTCTAATAGTATATTTTTAAGTATCCCGAAAAGTAACCTAAGTTGAGAAATTAAGTTTCTTTTTTTAAGAGTAACTAGATACCCAAAGTGTTTTGTGGTAATTTTTAAAACAGTAACTTATCTAGTATCTAAATACTTTCCAAAAGTATCTTTTGCAGCTCTGCTCCTTATCATGTCTTTAGACGAACGAATATATACCAATGTTGATAAACCTAATAAAACAGGGGTCATATTTTTTTCAATTTTTTTTCTACCTTAACCCATGGTGAAAATAGTAGCTAATTTGGAACAGTCTATGGTTAGCGCCTACTCCGGAGGTAATACACTTAATATTATTATTGTACACCTCATTTATTAGTTTTTTTTTTCTGTGATATTTTTTTGACGTTTTGGATCTACTTTTATTAACTTCAACCAGATGCAACTTAATAGATTTAAATCATAATCTGCTTATCTTAAGCATCTTTGCGTAAATTTTCATAAATTTGTAAATTCAAATTTTAGTTCATTACTAAGAGATGTAATATGTTTATATTTTGAATACATATTGAAAATGTTTTCAATCAACTTGTGCGAAAAATTCTATACGTTCTAAATTTTGTAAAATTTAAGTTTAATAATTGTACACTTTGGCTATAATAAGTAACTACATAAGGGTTTTTTCTAGGTATGTAACTTTGATAAATGTTAAGCCGTACCAAATCCCATTAGTGGAACTTATGGATAATCTCAAATACAAATTTTTAACCATAAAAACCAACAGAAGAAATATATTTTTTGAATTCCATATAAAGCATTGAAAATTATTTTTAGTGAAGTTGTAGATGGTATCGAAATCTTACAGAAAGTCTGCATGTGACAATGTTATGTCTTTTTGTTAGAAAAAGTTTAAATGGTGTTGAACTGTAGATAGATCAATTATATTCGGAAGTATGAGTGTCATACAGTTGATCAAAAGGTGAATTTAGAAATGAAATCAATTTATTTTTCTTACACGAGAATTCCTCATTTTAATTTCAACATTCTATATTAAAATCTTATTATTTAATTTTAAAGTTTAGGTCAAGGTTAATATGCCACGTTTACAAACAATAAAAATGAGTTGAAATATTGTAACCCAGTTTACATAAAAAAAATTACTAGAACACTGACAAGAAAAATTGTAGTCATATGAAATACGATAAAATCTTGTTTACTCGCAAACATAATTTATATACATATTTATCTTAACCATCAATTGTACTTTTTTCAGTTATGCAAAATTTTTCCTTTTTTTACTTTGGTATGGTTATTTAAAATAAAATGTGTTCCTGTGAAAATTTATCGTGAAAATCATAAATAAATTTTGATAATGTTTGAAAGTTTTCAATATTGGATAAAATACAAAAAGAGTCACCCACCGAATTCGATTCGAACGAATAATAAAAAAATAAATAATTTTCAATGCAAATTTACTTCGACAAAGCAATAAAGGAAACCAAACGGGCTCTAGACTCGAGAGTCTAGACAATTAAAAAAAATATGGATAAAATTGAAAAACTAAACAATCCATAGTAGAAAATATAATATCAAGACAAGAGAAATAATAATTATTAAATTGCATATTTCAAATTGTGTAGAAATGAAGGTTAACTTTCTTGATTATTCTGAACGATTTAAATATTTTGGTTATCTACTTCCTTTAATTTTATGTATGAATATAACAAAAATTGAGATATATAAACAGAAACGAGCTTCTTCTGTGTCATAAATCTTCACTAAAAGTTTAGAAACTTGGAATTTTGCAGTTAATTATTTTTATGTGGGAAAAGTGCATTAGTAAATGTTTTCTACAAAAAATCAATTAATTGAGGGCAAATTTTTAAAAGGAAATTCTGTCATTTTTATCGTTTTACTGTTATAACACAAAAATACCATTTTAAATTAATTACTCCAAAAATTCTATCTAAAGATACTAGAGAAGTTTAATTCACTGACATTATTCCCTTCAGATACAGGTCTGCGACCTGCGGCTCATTAGAATCATACTCATAACTTTTAAATAGTTTAATAGTACATATTGAAAATTTAACTTTAATATTACAATTGTCAAACTCAATACGGTTCCACAGCAGATATATTATTTTTTTAGCTTTTTAAAATAACCAATGTTATCACACTTATATTATTTACTGACACTGACTCTAACAAAATAATAGATCAAATCAGCAAAAAATGGATGATGATTCCAGAAATCTGACCCAATCCCTGACTTTGGAAGTTCTTGACAGTGCAAGAGTACGAAAAAAGGGAAATAATAAATGAACGGTTTAAAAACCATTCCTGGCTAAAATTTTAACTGTATAACTGAAAATTTGTAAATGCTAATGAACCGTGGCCACATAAAATGATGGCATTTTACAAGAAGTGTGTAGATTGTTCTAACATTTATAACAATTCGCGCAATCGCGGAACATCATTGTATTTAAAAAAAGTCATAAATAGTTATTCTTTTAGTCACAAAAAAATGTTCGTTTTCTTCATTTAATTATACTTACAGGCACTATAGTTGGACAAATATCTCCAAAAAGTATGCACCATTTCTTTGAAAAATTGCATTTGGATACGTTGTATTTAATATCTTAATGTCCAGGTAAGTTTGTAAACCTCTCTACCTTTCTAAAACAAAATTAGATTTCTCTGACTTTGAACAGTTATACTGTTTAAACAATATATAAAATACATGTGGTCTTATTTATGTAATATAATTACACAAGTAGACTCTAAATCTAAATTTGAACAAGAGTTTAAGCAAATGAATTACTGTCGTATTGCCCTGATATGTATTTCCATTGTCAAGCAATTTTCCTCAGTGGTTATTTCCTCATAGTATTGGATCGATCCAATACTATTTGATCACTATTGATGAAGCTTGCTAGGCAATCGAAATACGTATCTAAGCAATACATCAATAATTCATTTGTTTTAACTCTGGTTCAAATTTAGGCTTATAGTTTACTTTTGTAGTTCATATTTTTTAAATAAGCATAATATATTTTATTAACGGTAAGCCTCTCTAGGTTTTAATATGTCATTCTTAAGATTTCTTAAGTTTTTGAAAAGTTGGTGATGATTGTATCGTTAATTCCTCAAAGAAAGTAAAAAACTTTCTTTACGCATATAGGTACTACTGTGATCTAATTGAAAGGTCATATTTAATTTTACTTTTAGCAAATGCATCTATTAAAATTCCTTTGGTTTTTTTCTATTGGTTGGACTGTCAATAACCTTTGTTTCAAACTTTATTTCTTATCCTCCGTTGCTTTGTTAGTAAAGAGCATTTTTGTAAGTCCTCAATACTGAATTCAGCGATTTTGGAGATATCTGAATTTATGGAGCAAAGAAGTTGCATTAAGTTTTGTTTGTGAAATGGAATTTAAACTGTAGAAAAATTAGGGATGTACCACAAAAGGCTTTCGGGAGTTAAGGTTTGTCAAAAAACAATGTTTACAAGTAGTACAATGAATTACAAGATGGCAGAGAAATTGTTGGAAAAAATGACGTTTCTAATCGGCCAAAAACACTAATCGATGAAGCACACGAAAAATTTTAAGATTTGGTACCTCAAAATCGACGATTGTCCATTCCATTTCTGGCTGATGTTGGCATATTGTATGGATCCATTCAATAAACTTGGAACGACTATTTTAGCTTCAGGTATACTAAGTCTTCGTTGGTTCCAAAAACGCTCAATGTTTTTGAAAAGGAGCGTCGCATCAACATTTCACACCACCATAATTATTCGGGAGTTATTGGCCAAAAATTAAACTCATGTCGTACTGCAAACATCGTATTCACCTGACTTAACTCCTTGTGACTTTTGGCTGAAATCGTTTTGCCTCCATGGATGACATTAAACGCGAATCGTTGAAGGACTTGAAAGCTATTTCGGAAATGATGTTCAATGCATATTTCCAGAAATGGAAATACGTTGTCCTATAGATGAATAAGTAACAATTTTGAAAACTATAAACAGTGTCGCTTTTTAATTTGATCACAGTAGTATATTATGGCTTTTTGTTCTATGTTATCTACTTTCTATACCTATCGAAAAATTAATTTAAAAACACGAATCTAATCATTTGGTTAATATAATTAAGATGATTATACATTTTTATTGATTCATAATTTTCAACGTATTATTCAAATTTATTTTTAAGTAGTCGAAGTGAATGAGACTGGCAAGTTTGCAGAGTGTGGTAGGTAGGTATATGAGAGCAATTTCGTATAGTACTACAATCGATAACTATGACAAATCTTGTTAGCATCTGGCATGAAGACGAGAGTTGTTTGAACATTGTTTTATAAATGTCCATAACAGAGCTATCTGCTAATGAAGATAATGCTCTTTGTACAAAGATATTAATTATAGTTAATGCACCAATGGGATTTCATTCTTCATCTTATTTTAGCTTTCATAACGCCATTGCAGCTATTCAAATTTAAATATTGAAAGGCGAGACCAGCCATAACAAGTTCTTCCTTTCCTGTCTGCAATGACAATTAAGTTTTATCCAATTTTCTTTCGAAATACAAAAAAAAAATAAGGCAAAAATTTTCGCAATTGTCGTGAAAAAGTTGTTAACGGTCTCTTTGTCGGAACAACTCAAATGCACAAGAATGTTGAGTCAATTTCATACGTTTTGTCGGCAATGAGGTTGAAAAAATGATAAGTTTTTGATTAATTAATTGAGGGCCAGTTTGCAATGTTGATTTGAAAATGCGAACCACATTACTCTGTCAAATTAAGTGCATAATTGGATATAGTTAGATAATTTTAACAATTATGTTCATTCAACTCTCATAAAAAATGCAATCGACAGTCGAAATGAAAAGGTACGTATAATGTAATTATCAAATATTTGCTTCATTGAATCTATTGAACGAATTTTTTTAGTGTCCACTTACCGTATTCATACAGTCCACTCGGCATTTTGCAACGGGCAAACTTTTTTCCAAAACATTGTTGAAACTACTTTCGATAGTTCTAGCAAAAATCGAATGAAAATTCACTGTAAATATTAGGAATAGTAATTGATAATTTAAAAAACTCATTTTTGCTTGTTTTTGTTCTTAAGTAATATCACAGAAGTACAACTGAACAACTCTCACTTTTCTCCAATATTGAAATGTTTGTATTGAACGGGAGACAAACTTACGATCGTAAAAGCAAACACTTAATGAATGAATTGTAAAGGGTCCAAACCAAATAAGGGGTGATGTGCAGGTAAATTTCATTATTAAATTATTCGCATAAAATACCCAATATTTCAACAAATTTCCAAACTGACCTCCCGTGGTCAATCCATTGAAGAAGTCCAGTGGTGGAGATTTTATTTAACAATAGTATGTAACTCATTGCTACTTAAGGCTTATTTTTTATCGAAATTCCAAGAAGCGTCTCAGTGCGTTTCAAACTTATCAATGAAAACTTATCGTAGAAATATAAAGAAGACCCTTTTTTCCTGGCAAGCGATAAGTATTTGGCATTCATAACCAATATCAAATTCTAAATGACATTTGTCCAAATAAACGCTGTCACTGAACCATTTAAAATGGTCAAATATATCCATCATAAATGTGTAAGCCCGACTTCCGTTCTAATGTCGCCATTAGACCTGAATTTATACAAGTGTAAAGTGTTCCAACAAATTAATTACTAATAGACTGCTTTGAATCGTGCCGCTTTCGAGAACAATTATAATATAAATTTCCCAACATTTTTTGAGTAAATTCATAAAGATAAAAACTTCCTGAAACACCACCGTCCATCCTAATAAGTATAATCAAAAATAACACGTTTCATATGGACATTTTAGTCTGCAAAAACCACGATAAACTTATTTTAAACGGCCGAATTTTTCATCGTTATTAATAACTTGGACAAACTCATTCATGTCCATTACTCATAAACTAATATTTGAACACGACAAAAATATAATGCTTCGTTTAAATATTAATTCGTAGATCAACTCTGGATTGACCGAGGGATAAACCCTAAAATTTTCGGGATTTATGTCTCCTTTCGTAAAAGTTTAATAGGTACATACATTGCTTATCTTGATGGTGAATTCTTTAAAATTAGTCAAAATGCGTTTTGAAATAAAACAATGTTTTGTTCTAAAAGCTTATTTTATAATTTTAAAACAGCTATTCAGTAAATCCATGAGCCAATAAAACTATATTACACATTCAAAATATCTCATAATTGCATAAAACAAAAATAATTTGGTCGTTTTATCAAACCGAAATCGATTAGTATGGGGAATAGGATAGTTAATTCGTACGCATTGGTGCAAAAATCAATAACGACTCAAATAATTTATTCTTTGAATGTGGTTTTTTAATGGAACTTGCATTACTATTATACTAGTAAAAGGTAGATATATCAAACAGATTAGTTGCATTTTTTCCATTATTATATTTACATCACTTAACTACAATATTTACTCACTTTGTTAATAAGGTACGGAACTAATAATCTCACTTTCTTTTCATCTCCTTCCCAGCATTAACTCGTGCTAAATTTACTATTTCTAAGCTAATTTCTACTTTATTAAACAATTAACTTACAAAAAAAACTATGGTTCCCTACTTTCAAAGGCGCATGGAAAAGCGAGTCAATTTTAAATGCTCATTCAAAAAAAAAAAAAAAATATGCGAATGAAATCCAAATATAATAATAATTGTCTCAAATTTGAATTAACGGACTGTTGTCATTTGTTTCAACTGTAATTTCGTTTTCATTCTATTGCCAATTTTTGCCATTTATCAGTAGTGTAAGCTGTTAAAATCTTACGGGCAGTTTTTTTAAAAGTTTGTTTTAAAAGTATTTTTTTTTTCTTCTCGTCAACATTTCAGTGAAATTACGCAGTTCTGAAATGGAAATATTTTTAATAGGAAAAATTTAACATCAAATTGCCGGTTCCAAACTTCCCTAAAACGGACAGGGACAGGCAGTTCTGTTCTATAATATTCGTGAAGTGAATTTCTGTGTAATAAATATGCAAATCTATTCACGAACGCATTATTAATTGAGAAAAGGTACATAAACCGATTAAACATTTACTTAACTATATAAAAAACCTAGCGAACATATACTAAAATTAGAGAAATTTACAACAAAAAAAAAAGAAGAAAACAACTTAAATTCTACTACATGAAAATTTGTCTTTTGATTCTGAAATAATGGATTTACAAGCAAATTAGTCCATCTCCACTACTAGCACACAATTCGATACTTATAAAACTTTAACTAGGAAAAATTTCATAACTCTAAAAATAGTGGTAGTAATAGATATGTGTCAATTCAGTATAAGAAATTGTGTGTTTATTACTGAAGCAACTATTGAAACACTGGAACATAACAATGATAAATTTCTCATAAGCAATTCCTCTATTCAAAGAATTCGTAAGGAAAAACGAAATTTTTTATTATGATACTATTGCTTCACATATAGATAGTATTAATGCGGTTTCTGTGCTTTTTTAGCAGAAACTAAGTAAAGAAAAGCTCCCTCTTGCTTGCAGCCGTCACGTCTACGAATTAGTAGGTGTTTAAAGGCGTGTTTGAAGAAAAAAATAGTCAGATAATCAAAATGTCTTGACATTTATTTGTTGAAAAATTTCCGTGAGAATTGGAAAACTAATGATTTCAAGAAAATGCAGAGTATTACAGAAAAGTTGCCATGTCTCAATGTATCAGAAATGAACAAAATGTTCGAGTTTTACCGAATTGAGTTAACTAAAGAAATTACTAAAGATGACTATTGAGAATTGATTTACTGGCATTAACTATTAACATCCAACGTTAAACCGTGGCTGCATTGAAATTTAGCTTTAAAAGCACCTTACCTGGTGCTTTTTAAAGGCCAAGAAAGCTTACGAAAAAGATTAACAAATGGATCTCAAAATCAGGTTTACAGAAGTTCTGCCAGCATTCATGATATTTAATAGATGAAATGTTAGTCTCATCCGTTGATGATGGTGTAGACCAAAAATCAAAGGTAAAAATTATAACGAGTAAACGCTGTACCCCATTGAAAGAAGAACTTACTGACTCATTTTACGGTTAGTCTGGTAAGCAATAGTTTAAGTTTTATTTATTACTAAGATATTTGATAAGGATGCGCTCATTTTTAATTTCAGAGAAAATCATCGATAACTTTATTTCAACCAAATCATATTCTAACTGGAAAAAGCCAACGTTGAAAAGAAAAACTACTGAATAATTTTCTTTTTATAATAAATACTTAATAAATATAAGATACAGACAAAGCAGTGTCATATTTATTAAACTAACAAAGATCTTATATTCCTGTATGGATTCTAGATTAATTTTTATATTAAAAGTTTGCGATCAAGTCGATACGGGTGATCGTTGTTCGATAGCGTTAACATTTAATATTTTAGTTATTTGGGTCTAATAGAAAAAAAATTGAGTGTATACGTATCGAGGTTCGAAAAACAAATTTTTGCCTTTATAGCTTGGGACACCCTAATATATAGGTTTGCCTAAAATACTGAATTGATTAACTTAAAATGATATTGAATTGGACTAAACAGTTACTGCCAAGCTCGTGGTATCACAAATGGGAAAATCAAAAACTTAGAATAAGTGGCATAAATATATATTAAATTAATTTTTACATTTTCAATAGAAGCGAGAATTTTAAAATCTTTTTCTAAACATTTTTATTTTATATTTTTGTCAATATTAAATAAAAATATATCTAATGAATGCCAGGCGTTTTGTGTTATTCTAAAGAAGAAATTTTATATTTTTTACGATAGAATACGGACAATGACGGTTAGCAGGTCTAGAGTAGTAATTAAAGAACAACAATTGCAAACTTTTTCCTTAAATTTTTTTCAAGATAATCAATAAATCATCGCAAGTTAAGAACCTTCATCGAGATGTCAATCAAAAGATTTTTTCTCTTGCATTTATTGTATGTTGTTGGTGTGTGACTCAGCAATAATTCTCTACAAAATAAATAATTTATCTAAGGTTGGGTTTGATTTATTGTATCTGAACGTATTTTTTTGGACAATGTGATACAATGTGATAGACTAACAAGAAAAAGTTGGAAAGAAATAAAAAACAGGCTATATCTTCAATAGTTTTCAAAACTCGGAACATACGATGTAATAGAAACTTTCGAGTAGTGACTTTTTTGCTTCTTTTTCAAACAATATTTGAATTGAAACATTTTTCGATTTCGTCGATAAAGTTTATATGTCAATACATTCAACTTTTAGGTTTCCTCGAGTTCCATATTTTCTTGATGGACGCACTGGAAAATTGGAAGTTCCACTGCAATGTTGTAGATTATGAAAATGACGGCTTGAAGATATTTCGAGCTGTAATGCATACACCATCCAAAGTCATAGCGGAAATGTGCTGAAATGAGAAAAATAATTCAGTTGAAGATATTATGTTTCATAAGCCAATAAGTCCGACGACACCAGCATTCAAAAGGTCGCAAAAGAAAGATGACTTTATTTAAATATAATAACGATGCAAATAGCGAGCAGTGTATATATATATGTATGCGAATATATGATAACAAAACCACGAAAATCGGAAATAACCCATCTTTCCCCTAAGCTCAATCTAAAAAAGTAGAGAATGGGGAGATAGGAACGCAATTCCAATCCGATATTCCATAGAACCTAATGCAATAATAGAATATGACGACGTAGTCGTAGACGAAGCTAAAGGAAAATGATGATGTAACAAACCCCTTATATAAAACACTTTTCACAAATCGACCTTATATAATATTTAATATACATTGACAAGAGATGAGGGAGGGTACAGGAAAGCTCATATGAATATATAGACAAACTCGAAGCATCGGCGTTCGGTTCATGGCGTTTCGGTTTCCTCGTCTTTTTACTAATGCCAAGGGAATACTCAAATATCTTTAAAAGTTGAACATGCCTTCGTATCGTATCCAAGACATTCCACCGCAGTTCTAAAGCCAAGCTAATATTGTTAGACCGACGACGAAAAAGCCATGGGAAAGAGAAGCGTTAATAGAGTTTAGCTTGCAAAAAGTGATCATGGAGAAGGAAAAAATATAAAGCTCGTGTTGCTGAATCACTGACGTTGATAATAAAATATCGTGTATATGGCATTTCCGATACGTGCAATATATCTTACCAAGGTATCTTCGACGTCTTCGCGCCAAGGCTTATCAAGTTGCATTTCAATTTTTATACCTTCTACCTTACTATATGTTATCATTCAAGTATATGTAAGGAGAGGAAGCTCTTGCTGTTCGAAGTTAAGGAGTTAAAAATTAAAGATATAATAAATTATTAAAATGTTTTCATTCAATATTGTCCAACCTTTGAAACAAATTGAGAGTTTTTCAACAATGTGAAAATATTAATTTTACCTAAATCAGTTTGTAAAATGAAACAGATTTTCAATTAGGATACCTTAGAAAAAATTGCTTTTCAGCCAGTTTTTTTAAATATAATCCTTCCTTATTATTTCTTTCTTTTTTTATTTCTATTTATTTCTTCTTTTATCTCCTACTTCACTATTGGAAGAAATTACCCTTAATTGTATAATGAAAAGTTTTTAAAAAAGTGATTTTTTGTGAGCTATTTTAGTTGGTTTTAAAACCTTATCAAAAGTTGATAGTTATGTTCATAGTTCTTAACGCTAAATATTTACTAATTTTAATTATTATTAATTCCTCTTTTAACAAGGAGCTCAGAAAAGCACTTCATGGTGGAATGAAATATTTGAGTTTAGAATTAAAGTTTAAAGAGTTTAAAATTTACTTAAACTAAATCCTCAGCAAAGAGTGAGACAAAATCTGTTATTCCAAGGCTAAAATCGTTAAAATTTCGACTGATGGAAAATCATTTCTATAACACACAACCAAACTTAGCGAACTTGTTGAATATTATTGTTTAAGTATTCATTGTGTTATAGTTGACGTAAAATTATTATGAGCTGGAGCCAGTATAAATTTTAATGGCTCTGGCTCCTCCGAAATCTTCCAACTGCATGACTTATGGTGCTCAGCTATTAAGGCTATGTGCACTTTTGATAAAGTTACAGTTGTTTTACATAAAGTCGTACTTCCTATGAAATTTAAATGATGAATGATGATGTAATTCTGATATAAATTAAAATACAAACAATAATATTAAAATCGGAGTTAAATTGTCACAGTTATAAGTCAACTTTTATTTTTTTTCAGACATTTTAGAATGTCCAGAGCGATTGATGTTGCTGGTTTAAAATATTTCCATCCCAGAGTTCTATTGCTGAATAGAACCCCGTCGCATTTACCATATAAATGCCAGGGATTTTGGTCGATTGGTTTTTAGGTCACAAGAGATTGAAAAACTTTTAACTTAACCCTTAAAAATTGGCTTTGATGAGTTGAAATTGTCAATGAAAGCGTGTGGGTTTGTAATTGTTAGACTTTGGTCAACTTTGGTTGTGAATAGGAACGCTATGGGTCTGTATTTTTGTGTAGGAATATAACTATGAATAATATTTTACCGGTTTCAGATATGAAATAATTTCGAATTATCTGAAAGTGTTAGAAATAGGGTTTACAATTTTTAGTAATTGTAATTATAAAATAGGTAGGTTATATGGTAGTAAATCGGTTTTAGTCCATATAAACTTCTCTCCTATCGGAAATTTTAAACTTGCTTACCATATTTGGTTACGGTTTTAAAAAGATTTTAACTTGAGATATATGATAGTTTTGGAGCTTTTTAACTTCCTTATTCGTCTGTATCAAAACCATAAGTTTAGATCCAATTTCAACCTCGTGTATTTCGAAAACCTTCGAGAATTTTGAGGGTTTGTATGTTCATTTACCCTTCCGTTTCATTTTCGTAGAACTTTTCTAAAGGTTTCCCGGATATTTTATTTATTAACCCCCTCTCCCTTCACATTCTTCTTCAACTGTGAGTTCAACTCTTTGTCAGACCATGCATAGGAGTAAACAAAATTTAAAATGAACTTACCTTTCCAAATACCGAGACCTAGCCTCTAGAATATTGAGGTTCAATTTTCTATATTAAATCTAGACCAGTGGTTCTTAATCTGGATTCAATAACACCTTAAGGCAGTGATGGCGAGGCAATGAGGCCAATGGGTCAGACATTGACTCACGCAAGTTTTTTAACTAACCCCCAACGGTTAGGCAATCATTTGTTTGTTAAGTTTGTAGAAAAAGACTTGCATTGCACATGTATCGCTCCCTCTTTATTTCACCTTGTAAGTTGCTAATGGGCGCCATGCATATTTGTGACCCACGAGCTAGTACTAAATAAATATGAACAAAATTTGATCCACATCTCAAAAAGGTTCGCTATCACTGTCCTAGGGGTTCAGTGAGTAAGTCTCGCGGGTTCAGTCAAAGTTAAGACACACCCCCGACTTATATGACCTATATAACTATATTCCTATGTTTAAACTTTAAATAATCCTATTTTATTTTTCCATTTATGAAGGGTTCGGTGAATGCACAAATGACACTAGTAAGGGTCAGTACCTCCAACAAGGTTAAGAACCACTGCTAAAGATATTTTAAAAATATTAATTTTCATCGCTTTGACCATTACAAAATATATTTATTTTTTAAAAAAGTGATAATTCTCGAGGTCCGGACAATAGTCAAGGTAAGCTTCATGCGGCCCGCGGGCTGCAAGTGGGCCGCCCCTAGTTTAGATGATTCTATATTTCGATTTACGTGCCGCGTTTCATCTATCGCTAATCAATGCTCAGCCAAATAAAACGCAACCCCAATTGTGCATCACTTCTGACATTCAAAATTTGTGGTGATTTTGAAGTGAAAATCTGTAAACCTTATACTTTGTTTACACACAAAGTTTGAGATGAATTTCAAAAATAAATATATGTCTAATTAATTAAAATACAGTTTATACCTGTGCCTCTAAACCCTAGTGGCGTAATCGTCAAAGTTTATCGTTTATTTTTTAAATTTTGATAATGTTTGAATATTCAGTACTTTTTAAAGACTGTTGTTTAACTAACGAATTAACTATAAAAATGGTAGCCATTAGCAATTCATTTTCAACCTTTTAATAGCTAGGAATCATAAGTTAATAACTAGTTATTCAATTGAAAGAAATATTCCTCATTTTGCTTCTGTATTGAATTTTCTTTTGTGCACTTTATTGACAATTTCACACACTTTTGAATATTCTTTCGATCGTTTAAATTTTTTCTGGTGCTGCTTGTTTTTTTTACGACATCTTCTAGTGATTACGCCACGATTTACGATGGTCGTCTGAATGTGTAAACGATGCTATTGTGAAATTTTCGAATATATATATTTATCCACGGATGGAAATTGAATTCGAGTGAGAAGAATGAGAAGGCGTGTTATCATCGTTCTCGATTCCATATATATTTATTATAATTTTCTCGCAAAATGCGTTGTTAACATATCTGTTTACGATACACTTTTAAGCACAAATAAATATTTCGAATTGTTGAATTCATTTTGGCATTCCGTCGTCGGTTTTCTCTCCAAATGCATTTTTCTTCTCAAAGCACTCACATGTTGCGGGTTAAATTCTTGCATTTTTATCTTGGAGAATGAATGGCAAATAAGGAATGGCTTTGTGTTCTTACCTACAATATTGATTCTATTGATTTTTTAGATGTTTAAAAACGAGTGGGACCGTCTTTCCGAAACAAAATCGCCAACAGTTGTGTAAAATTATAAATTTATTGTCTCGTCCATTAAAATGACAAAATAGGAGATAGAAATGGAAAAAATATGAGCAAAAATGTTCGTTTCATGGATAATATAATACGTACTCGTATGTATTCTTTTCTTATTTTATTGTTAGAGGTGTTCATAATAAATGTTTCATGATGTTCTCGTAAAATGACACATGTAAATGTTTGCCGAGTACAGGTACGGTTGGAGATCTACGTTGAATCTGTAATACTTCTTGTTTCAAGTATTATTTTAATATTTAACAAATTCCATTCTGGAAAACATAAAATAGTTTATCAGTATCATAAAACGGGGGACTTCGTCGATAGTACAGCAGTAGATCCAGCATGAAAATCGTATACGAGGATACCTTCAGTTGCCAATCATCAATAAATCAACATCAATTTTATTGAGAAACTAATAAAGGTGACACGCGTTATAAATAATTTCAAATACTCTCGGTGTTTTTTTACTGTAATTTATATTTGATAATAAATTTTGTCTTGGATTTTTATATCTTTTTCTTGTTGGTACTCAATGCATTGTGTTGGTTGTACACTGTAAGAAAACGAACCCCATAAACCCCTATTTATGCATCTCAAGTAAAATAAAAATTAATTATCCTTACTATATGTGTAAAATAAAATATTTATTCCGTAATTAAATTAATAAAATTGATCGTTGTTTTACGATCAAATGCTCATAAATTTTTGAAACTTTTTTAAATAAAAAAACTATCTTCATTAATAAAATTGTGTGAACATATTTAAAACTTTGTTACGTTTATTAAAATATTTATTGCTTCCCCAACGTCAGAGCCCCATAAAATTTATTAATATTTCTTACGGGCTATCATAACAATTTATATGTCGAACAAAAATGTATGAAATCGTTTTTATACGTTTGAAAAAAATGATTCTACTTTTTGAAAAATATTATTTAACAAAACCTATATTTAAATAGTGCTATATTTTATCGTAATTGTTAGAACCCCTCGAAAAATTCAAGTTTGAATAATATCGAGACGCGCGGGCGAGTTAATTGGACATTTGCCTCAGGAGATCGGTTTGATTATTTGTGCCACACTTTAATTTATCGTTTATGATTCCAACTATTATAATAATTATTATTTTAATGAAAAAATAAATGGTGCATTTATCAGAAGGATTTTTTTTTCAAATTAAAATTAATTGAGGCCAACAATTATTTGAACCAGAATGATTTAAATTTTAAAATGAATAATCGATCATTTTTTTGTATTGATAATAATTTAAAAACTCTTCATTATCCATTTGTAATACTTATTTTAATCGTTTTATTAGCATTAGCATTTTATTTAATCCTATACATAGTAGATGTTCTAAAACGATTTTTGGTAATTTTAAACTTTTTGTAAATTCTAACATTGCCGTTGGCTTTTTATTATGACCATTAAATCACCCTAATGATCATGTAACCCTCTTGGTCAATTATAAATGTGTTAGCGATCGCTGAGGGAAATTTATTACGTATTTTTTGTTCATCTTTCAAATTAAAAATTTCTTAAAAATTATATAGGTAGATATTTACCACAATCAACTTTATAACGGATAATTGCAATAAATTGCCATCTCTTGCTTTATATAAAATAGTTTTACATGTTATAGAAACAAAATAATCAAGATTTCGGAAAAATAAAGCGATAAATAAAAGTTTCGAGACATTAAGGCACGCAAATTAATTGTTTATACCATTTGGATAAAATTTGTTCAATAAAACTGATAATTGTAGGTGAATATTTCAAACAGTATGAAAAATTTATTGACTTAGAACACGCATTGATTTTGAATGTACTTTAAAAGCTTATTTCAATAGATTAACTAAATATATAATATTTAAAAATATTGTATGTAGGTACAAAATATTAACTAAAATCTACACCCTAAAGTCACACACAAAGATAAAATGCGGGTAAAATGGGTATTTCAACCATTGACGGGATGTGAAAAAAAATACTTAAAAATAAAATTATGATTATGTATAGAAGTTTCATTTATAGTTAGTAAAAATTACAACACATTAGCATTTAACATAATATTATTTATCATATTGCATAAATTACCACTATTTGCTTTTCCGAACTAACCAGGCATAGGGAATCAAATTTAATTAAAATTAATTTTAATGTTATTATATCATTTGCACAATAACAATCATAATAATAGTTCAGGTCAATTTAGATTTTTCTGCTGACTTCGAAACTATTAAATTTGTACAATATATAAAATATACTGTAGTCTTATTTATGTAGTATAATTTACTAAAGTAGGGGAGAGCGGGTAATCGGGGATTACTTTTTTCTTAAGTACTGCAGTTCCAAAGTTTATGGCTTACCGAATAATGTCTGAAATTAAATCAATTCATGAACACCTATTCTTTAATGCTAAAAGAATTTAATAACGTTTATAACATAATCTTACAAATTACAACCACTTTAAAAAAAATGCAAAATAATCCACTGTGCTCCGGGGATGGGTCACTTTGGATCAATGCATGTGTGACATTTTTACGTTATTAATCATTTGTTTGTATTATTTGATGGTTTTTTCGATATATAATAAAAATAGTCATATACAAAAGAACTATTACTGCAATAAACTAAATATTAGTATAGTTAGATTGCTTTAAGAACAATTTCTTAGTCAATAATCATTAAAATTAGTTGTACGGTTGGTATACAGGTACCAATATTAACTAAATACCCAAAAACCTGAGGTCGGTAACAGTTTTTATAGTTTACTATTTTACAAAACGAAATGATTTATAGTGATCCATTAGCCGTTTTTAAAAAAAAAAGAATAGTTGTGTTTTCCCACTTTTATAACTCATTGACGAGTAATCTAACGGATAAAGATTAGAACAAGCGATAATAATGCGTTTTTTGTAAATAAAAGTGCTACACTTACTGAGTTACAGTGAATTATCCACTGTATTCAATGATCCACTGTGACCCGATTTCCCTTAAATTGTAAACATAAGTTTGAACAAAAGTTCAAACAAATGTATTATTGACGTATTACCCAGATAAGTATTTCGATCGTCAGTGGTCATCAAGTAGTATTGTAGTATATTCACACATATGAGGTGACTCATCACTTAGCAGTTACGGAGCGATTCAATACTACTTGATGACCACTGAAGAAGATTGCTTGGCAATCGAAATTCGTATCTGGGTAATACTTCAGTAGTACATACGTTTGAACTTTTATTCAAATTTTTGTTTATAGTTTTTTTTTATTATATTTCATAAATAAGACCGCAGGTGATTCAAATTTATGAAAATTTATTATCAAATTATGTTAATTTACCAAAAAAATATATTTATTATTAAGGGTATATCTACTGGGATTTTTACACGTCTGATATAGTTTATTTTTTGTTTAAACTCACACAGGGTAAGGCCGGTCATACATTTATATGTTTTTTTTCAATTTGGTGCTATCAGCCAGTGTCGTCTACTCGTTTTACATATAAATCATTATGAATGTAAAAACGAGTTGGACGAAAATCTAGTACGGATTCATTCGACTCGTTCAACTCGTAACAATAATGCTCGTATGACTATTAAAGCATCTGATACCGGTTACTGACCATTCACAAAAAAAGGACAATTATAAATGAACGCTACTATTTCCTTGTTTGGCTAAAAATGGAAAGAAGAGAGTAGTCACTATTGAAAAGCCAAATACTAATGATCGATTTTTTATAGACTTTAAAACAGAAAGATAGTTCTTAAAAGCTAATTCTTAAAAGTCCTAGCATTGCTTTTGTCCAAATTTTTCCCGGTTGGGGAATACTTTTAGCCTCTAGATGCTTTTTTTTGGTGGTAGGTAACCAAATTTACAATTATAAGTCCGGTTCTGTACTTTGTACAGTACGTTTAATATATAACAATCAGTTTTGGACTCCAAGGATAATTTAGTATTTTACTTTAATTCGGGTTGTCGATAAAATTGATCACATTGCTATGAATCCACCAGCATAGATTTCAACAAATACATATATGTCCCTTGACGGTTGGCTCGTTAAAGAACATATCTCATATTTTGTTTGGGATTTAATTTTTATGTATGAAAATACCTTTGAACATTTTATGTTATATCATAATAATTATATCATTAGGTTTAGTATTAAGTATTTTAAACTTACCGATTTCTTAATTCAAAAACAAATTATGAATTCATTACTCCAAAATTCCTATACACACACACTTACATGTATACTGAAATTTTTTATTACTTTTCAGCATTTATGATTGATTTATTCCAAACTCAAAACTTTAATAATACTCATAAAAAAAATTGGCGTCTTTTATTCGCTTGAAATTCTTGGAAATAAATTAAGTTATATTATTAGTTATATTTTGTAATTTTAAATTAAAAAAAGATTTGTAAATCATTTGTGTTATATTCAAATTGCGTGATTATTAATTATTAATTTATATGAAAAATGACAAAACTAATAAAAATGTTATTTCGTTCATTTCCGTTTCATTTTATGTATATTTTATTATTAAACTATAATTCCAACTAATAAGAAAAAAATTGATGAGATTCTTTTTTAAATTAAAACAGAAACCTCATTTATTCCATTATCATATTCGTGAAGATAACATAAGAGAGAGTAAAAACGCGAAGATGAAAGCAATAAAAAGGAACTATTAGTGGATAAAATAATTTTGATGAAAACATTTTCAAAACAAGTATTTCGATATTAAAACTAAACAATACTCAGTAAGTTGTAATTTCAATTTTTTTTCAAAGCACTAGGCATTAGAAAGGACGATCGACTGTATATATTTATTTATTAAATAGTTAAATAATTTTTATAAAAAGAAACAAAATAATTTCATTTACTAATTCAACAAAACGTAACAAATAAAAAGGAAACCTTTGTTTTTCGTAGAATAGTGAAGTCGATAAAATGCAAAGCTCGTTCTTCGAAGAACTTATATCCAAAAGAAGCAATAAAATCCTTTTGGGGTGAATAATTAAAAAGCATACCAAGAAATACTTATATAAAAAAGGAAGTGAATTTTCCATGTATAAGGAAAAATTATTAAAATTGTTGTTACGAAAAATAAATTGTGATAATTACTAAAACCTTTGGTATAATATTGTTTATCTGTCGTCTTATATCAAAAGTTTCATTGTAATTAAATTAAAAATGGGAGGCATCGATCAGAGCAGTTATTTATTTGCCAAAGAGGAGTAAACGTTAAACAAAGCCTAATTATTTGTTCAACATCAAAAAATTTCCATAATCAAAGTTTTTCTTTCCTCTTTGTGGCTCTATAACTTATTTTTGCAATTCAAAAACTTTTCCTTTATAAAAATATTCCCTAATTTTTTCGTTATTATGATAGGAAACTTCATTTATAAACACATTTGCACATAGTAAAGATATATACGTATCAGGTCCTGGCCACCGGGTACCATGGTAAAATATTGCTCAAGGTAGCATAACTTTACATAATTTATATATATATATATATTTAAAAATATTGGCAAAACTGCATAGAAATTATATTTTCGACTGTTTTATAATACGTATATATAATACAAGTAATACGAGAAGGGGCACAGTAGTATATACAAAGCTCGGTACAATGATTAAAGGATATTGTTTTTTTTCGATTTCTCTGTAATTTCGAGCCTTCTAAGCAATAAAATTGGAAGCTTTTTTTTAAAATAAAAGCACCATAATTGAGAAAAATCAATCAAACTAATGATTATACGATTTGGAAGATACTTTAGATATAATAGTCTAATCTAATCTCTTCGCCGTTAGTGTGAAGTATTAATGATAAAAACGTAGAATTTCCAAAAAAAAACTTAGGTTAACGATTTTCAATCGATCAATTCTTGTCAAATCTACTCCAAATTTTTCGAAACTGTTTATAACTAAAACCTTTCGCTGCCCCTGATATAGAGTGATGTTACATAAAAATTGCCAGATTTGTGTAGAGTAATAAAAAAATGAACTAATTCGCTAGAGGTCTCTGGCTTTAACATTTCCCGAAAAGTACATATCTCGCCAAGGGCGGATTCAGGACTTTTTTCTGGGGGGGGGATATCATCTTTCATTTGGAAGAGCGTGAAAGGGACCACGAAAAAAATCGCAATTCCAGTCAGAAATAGACTAGAGTTTCACTAATGTTCTTTCTGTTACTTTATTAATATATTTTCACAACTTTAGTAATTTGATTTGCTTCTAAGTATGTACTGTTATAGAATCTCCACAGTACACAAAAATATCCTTGGGGAGGGTACGTCCCCCCCTCCTAAATCCGCCCATATATCTCGCTATATACTGTGTACATAGCTGTAAAAAGCGATTATTGTTATAATAAATTGTAGTAGCTAATATGTTACATTATGATTTCATCTATTGTATTGTGAATCAAGTTATTGTATTCAATTCTATGTTTTGGTAGGAATAGTACACATTGCACTGCTTTAAAAACGTTTTATTAATACTGTGCATTCTGGAACTTTTATTGTTATAATTTAAGTATTGCGTGATAAACTGTTCATGTTTATGAATAGCATATGAATGGCAAGTTTAACTGTCGCTGTTCTCATCTTAGATACTTTTAATTGAGGAATAATTTTTCTTGATTTAGCAAAAAATCATACTTACGTATAACTCATCGCTTCGCTAAAGGTAGGATTTAAGTATTATTGCAAAAAGTTATATGGGAAGCATTACATGAATATATCTTATAAGGTTCACCTTATCTAATAGGTCAGGCTATTATTCGAACAATAGTTAAAAGTTATTTAAAAAACTAAAAATGAATCTATGCTTGATGATAGTATGCTGTCAAATGCCTAAAGATTCTGTTATTGTAGAGTAAATATTTTTAAAGAGATAAATTTCAATGATTTACATATTTCACAAGTAGTTCTAAGCAAAATGAACCTTTTATGAGTTTCACATGACTATTTTATTCTCGGGTGTACATTTGGTTGTACTTATGACTAAATTAAAGATTTTGAAGTCCAATGCTAGTCAATATAAAAGGGTAAAATAGTGAAATGCCCTTCAAACAGGCGTAAGGAACCATGGAACTGTTAAAGGAACTAAAGTGTGAGTTTTTAATATACATTTTAAAAATCCTGATTTTTCCATTGTCCCATGGGATTTTATTCAAAAGGCTTTAAAATTTTATATATTTCTCAACAAAAAATTGTACCTATGTCTTGAAATTTTAATTTGCTACTTCCATTAAAATACGCTTTATCTATGTTATGTCATAAAGGAAGACCGCGTGACTTGTCATGTTTGTTTTACGACTCGTACTTTCATGTTCACTCACCTGACTACTTGGCTTCGGTTACGATGCTTTTACTCACATACAACATTCAATTTCCATTGTGAGCTTTGAAAATTCTTATTAAATTAAATTGAATATTTCTATTGAAACACGAGCAAAAGAAGCCAATTCTAATGAATCTCAGCACTCTTTTTTCATCCTTTTCAGTCTTAATAATTAACTGTGTTGTATCTCTTCCTCCCAAACCTGTTGATGATTGTTCATGTTAAGTCAAAGATAATATCACTTCTTGTTAATCTTCATCATACAGTTACCGATTATCTAGATACCAATTGCTTCTTTACGTGATTAATTAAAATCAATAAAACATACGATATACCTATATAACTATAACAGAGCACTGAATCAATTAATTAAAATTTCAAATAAATTCCAACCTCCTTAAATAACTTGGTTCTAATCAATTATATTTTCCATTACACAAGATAACTAAAATTATTCATTTCAAGAGTTCATTTTCTCCGTGAAGCTCAAAAAAACCATAGAAAAAGTGCATGTAATAAAATTCAACGATACAAACGTGTACATAACAATTTAAATCGTGTATTCCTGTAATATGTATGCTCTTGAATGGGAAACGAAATGGGAATGCACCTATACACAAAGAAAAACACATATAGTGGATGAAAAACGCGAATAACGTGGATGATCACGGTGGTATTAGTCCACCTATGCTTTGTTCTTATTTGGTTGTTGTGTTGTTTCGAATGTTCTCCAATTCCCATACTGCTGTACTACTGGCTTCATTCCAGAGGAACGCGAGCTTACTAATTACGTCTTCATAACGACTATACAAGCTCTCCGACGACGTCCATCTCGCACTATCTCGCCATGAGTGACTCACTTTTGCAACGGGATGCAATACCACCGTTACAACCCCCGAACATCAGTAGTCACATTCTATTTATTTTCTTCTCTTTTGGATCTTCATACGTTTTATTTCTATTCCTATTCGTTAGTATTCTTTTTTAAGCTTTCATTTTATGAGTTCGTAGAATTATTAAGTATCGTGCTTGGTAATGATGAGAGTTAATTAACAATGATATGGTAATTAGATCTTTTTTGCACGAAAAGATGAAAAATATATAATGCAATAATATAGATGCTAACTGCATAAATACATATCGAAATATTTTCTTTTTTTATTCTGTGCATGGATTTTTAAAAGAATCTTCGTTCTCTTTTTTATTTATTTTGCAATAGGTTGGGTAAAATTATTAACATCACACAATAAATTTATACATTTGTATTTTCAATATCCGACTACAAAAAAGTTTTAATTATTAATTGCAAAAAGCAAATTGCCAAGCTGCTAAATTATCTATTTCTATATTTCAAAAAATCAGTCGATATTCTATTTTTAAAATCGTTAACTAGAAGCCGAGCAATTAACATCAGTTCTTTATTAAGTCACTATCATTCAAAAGTTTAAAACCATTAAGTGATTAAAACCATTATTTTGTACTTATAATTTTATTTGATCTTGGATTTAAAAATATATCTACAGACTATGAGCTCTTGTCTTACGCGATTCGGAAATACGAAATTCCAAACTAGAGTATTTTTTATAGTAAATGTTAATTAACCCAGGCAATTATAAAGCGACGATTAATAGCGACAAAAAATGTTATTTAGTTTCCTACTGTAAGTGGAACAAAAACTACATAATTACTAGATTGAATATATTGCATATAGCTGTTCATAGCTTAATAGTAAGACTTAGTTAATCTCAACCATCTCAACAACATAATAATTGGGATTTTATCTGTAATTGACAAAAATATGTTTCATAAATCGAAAACACGATTCTAATAAACTTGAAACCTAAACATCGAAAATTTGTTTTTCTAAAAGCTTACAACTGTAAAACAAAAATATAACTATAACGCCCACACATACTAAAAGAGTTGAATAATAATCCGTAATAACTGGTAATTACTAAATAAGTAATGCATCACTCAAATCAATTATAATGATAGTAATAGGTAACAGAAGCACACGTACATGTACTTATATAATATGTAATACTTTAAATTAAAGACTCGAACAATTAATTATTATTAATTTATTACAAGCAAAAATTAAAACGAATAATTTCAGGAACCAAGCAATTTTGAAATCAAAGTCAGAAATATATTTCGTACTTAGATGAATTTCAAGTTCCAAAATTCCCAGTTATCGACTGTAACTAGTTTTGTTTAAATGAAAGCTTATATTTTTCAATAACACACGAGCAAATTTCGGGTTATTGTTCGGATTTTACAATGGTTAACATACTAATTGCAAAGATCCAACCATCTTCTTCAGGCTTACGAAAATTTCGATTAACTGGGAGTTACAATGGAATTAACAAGGGCCAAAAATTATTTAAATTTATATGAGAAATAAACTATTATAGTAACATTGTTGTTTCTCTAAAATTGACAAAAATAAAATTACGTAATTTTTCTATTAATCCGTTGTTATGTCGCCACTAAATAAGTACGCCGCGTTAAGAAGTACGCTAACTATAGTTAATGTCTAGTAAATGCACAAAAAAAAATTCACACTTTTATTAGTTTTTATGTGAGATTAATTACGATTTTTAATCGTAGATAATTCAAAAAAAAAACATTTGATTTTCGGATAATAATATATATAAGTCTTTGAGATTCAATTAAATTTCTTTATTACGACGCGTTTCGACAGTTTTAAACTGTCATCATCAGGTAATAATACAGAATAATAATTATTTTAAACAAATTTCATATAGGTTGTTTGTTTTATATAATTTGTCGTTAAGGATGTTATTTGGATCATGGGAGGCTAACTCAATGTTAATTTTTTGTTCCTCCAAAAGGTCTACTTCTTCTGGCCAATTACCGATGGCGCTAGTTTAGTAGCACAGCCGATAATAACGATATCTTCTTTTAATCAGTTTGGATTTAAGCGCCATTTTCAAATTTAATTTATTCCTGAAATATTTTATATAGAAAAATGAAAATTTGATTGAAAATTACATTTTATTTACAAAAATAGAAATACAAAACATAATATTATTAAGCATTGAAAAATTTAAATTGCTTAAAACGAAATATGATCAATACAGAAAACTGGACAATGATTTTAGAAATAGTAATAATTATAAGTTTAAATTTTACATTGTTCAATTTCCTTTAATTGAAGTAAATTACAGACAACATGTTAAAGTATACTTCAAAATACGTTGATTTGGAAATAACAGCTAAATCCTGGAAATTATCCTTCTCGATTGCCATGAATTGCGACGACTTAGAAAATCGTCGAATCGTTGCTGAAACAAATTTATTTCACTTAAAAAAATAAAATTCCAATGAGAGTAATTAGTAAATCCCGAGTTTGAATTTCAAACATATTTGGGTTTGCCACAAAACAGTGGGTCTTAGCTACTAAATAAATACATACCTTTGTAATAATCTTGAGAAGTAAAAAAATGTATTTGATTGTGGTGACTTTTTAACATAAAACACACAACACTGCCTACAAAGATACATACGTTTCCTATAATGGAAGACCGCGACAATGAAAATTGATGAAAAAATGCGATTCCAAATAATTAAGATCGACAGCTGTTAATAGCGTCAGTTTTACTTTGAAATTGTTTGAAATGAATAAGTTCGTTCAGATGATTTCACTACTACCAACATCTTTACTTTTACCAACCTTCTATTTTTTACCCCAGTTCTGTATCATTTAAAACTAGAAATATTGCATTTTAATATTCCGCGCCATCTCTAGTTGGCCAGGCTAAGTTTCAGATTTGGGAACAAAGTCTGCCATAAGAGTTAGACCCCCCTGATTTGGATCTAGTTTGTGTGCTTTGTATATTTCATATTCTTCTAGGGTGTTCATATGTGATCCTTTCTTGCATATATGTAGCGGCTTAAAATTTGTTTCGAAATTTAAGCATTGATGATTTTCGTCATAAAGGTGTTTTGTAAAATTTGAAGTTGTTATTATTATCCATTAATTGAGTGATTCGGAAGTAATAAAATACTTATCAATGTTAAACATTTGATTTTCGTTTTAATTTTTAACATTTCTGAATTTCACTGATTCTTAAATACGAATTCTTGCGATTTTTTAACTTCAGAAAATTTCATACTCTCATTAATTTCCAAATATTTTTAAGATAGGATCATAGGATTCAACACATTTATATTTGGGATTGTTTGGGATATCTTGGGCATCTTGGGTACATTACAACGTCAGCGCCATCAGCGCACTCTTTAATTTAGAGGTAACAATAAAAATAAGGTATTATGGTAATATTTTACATTAAATGCAGTAAATTCTGGGAATTTTGAACTCATATTATACATATAATGTTAAAATCGATAGAATCCGTATCATTCTTGTTACTGAGAAACTCAAAAAATACAATTATGAATTCTTGTAACTCTTAATAAGATTAATTTTTGTAATACTTATAATTATAAACTCTAGTGGAAATTTATGGAACTACAAAGGATTTGATAGGTATCACTGATGGCATTCAGATGTCGCTACTCACAAGTCATTGAATTTAGCGTTGTCATTTTTCAGTGACAATTTTGTGCATATTCACGCCGATTTTAAAATCGAAATTTATTGAAATTATTCAAAATATAAAATAAAAAATGAGTTCAATCGGTACTGGAGTAAGTATATTTTCATGTTCATCATTTGCTTCTAAATAAAATTAAGCTTAAATTCAGTAAGACTTTGTTTCGAACTTAACCTAAAATGACTGTTATTTTTTCAGTATGATTTATCAGCATCTCAGTTTTCGCCAGACGGTCGAGTTTTCCAAGTTGAGTATGCAGGAAAAGCTGTAGAAAATAGTGGAACAATTATCGGATTAAGAGGTACCGATGGAATTGTGCTTGCATGTGAAAAATTAGTCACATCCAAGTTATACGAACAAGGAGCAAACAAACGCATATTTAACATTGATAATCACATTGGAATGGTAATATTGATCAATAAATTATGAATAAATCACTTTTAACTATGTTATTTTTAAAAATGCAGGCCATATCTGGTCTTATTTCGGATGCTAGGCAAATTGTTGAAATCGCTAGACGAGAAGCTGCCAACTACCGGTCTCAATACAGTGTTAATATTCCTTTGAAATACCTAAACGATAGAGTTAGTATGTATATGCATTCATATACTTTATACAGCGCTGTGCGCCCCTATGGCTGTAGTGCTATTGTTGGTGCTTACGAAACTGACGGACCTGTTTTATATATGATTGATCCATCTGGCGTATCTTATGTAAGAAATTGCATTAAATTTAAGTTTGAATTTACATGTTTGAGATTTTTAGGGATACCATGGCTGTGCTGTAGGAAAAGCAAAACAAGCAGCAAAAACCGAAATTGAAAAACTAAAATTGTCAAATATGACATGTAAAGAGTTAATCAAAGAAGCAGCAAGAATGTATGTTTTTTTTTCATCTTACAATAGGGGAATTAAAAAATTTTGTTTTTTCATTTGTAGCATTTATTTGGTTCACGATGAGTTGAAAGATAAAAATTTTGAATTGGAAATGTCGTGGGTTGGAAAAGATACAAATGGACTACACATGAAAATTCCTGACGCTTTATTCCAGGAAGCTGAACGGAGTGCTAAGGCCGCAATGGAAGACGACTCTGAATCAGATACGGAAGATATGTAATTTTAATACTTAATTTCATATATATTAATCGTTTGTAATAAAATTTTCTTGAAAACTTCTTACTTTATTTTCTTTTTGTCTAAAACTACCGTATTAAATACTTTCATCGAAGGTCATAAAATTTGTGATTTCGACTAATTGACTTAAAAAAAGTAAAAAAAAAATACTCTAGAATTCTTTTATTGCATCAGAAAATATAACGGTAAAAGGTATTGTAATTTGAATTTTTTAAAATATCATTTAATATAAATATTTGGTTATTATAGTATGTATTAGTGAACTATTGAAAGATTGACTGACTTTTTTATTTCCAATTCGATTAACTACACTATGGACCCACCGAAATTCCATCGTTTGTTGCCTTTTGTGTCGAAATATTTATCCTAGATAACTCAGATAAAAATTACCAAGCTTAATATAATATAAGTATAATAAGCCTTGAGGACAACTAGTAACCGAACTTCGACAGAAAAACTACGCTCGTAAGTTCTTATGCGGCTTTCAGGAGGTATTGGCAAAATAGAAACCTTAGTTTAGTATAATTATATTAATTGTGCTTTTATTTCCATTGATTTACGCCAACAAATAGATTGTCATTTTTTTTGTCATAGTATTTTTTTAATTCACTACAATGTACACTAAATTTCGGCCAAACCTAAACCGAAATTTTGGTTTCAGTTGTGAAAACTACGTTTCGTAGCTTTGATATGGCTTATAGGACATCATTGGTAACTTAAGTTACTGAGCTAGAACTCAAGTTTTTATTAATTAAAAAAACTATACTAGTAGTGGGTCGAACACGAATATCATATCAATAATTTGTAAAATAGCACAAATATCAGCATAATCTGGTCTAAAAGCAAATCAAAAGTTGTCGTATGGATTGTCCTTCAAATGGATTTAGGCCACTTTCAAAATAAACGGCTCAGATAATAAAAAAAGACATATTAATAATGGACATATTAATGCCTAAAAAATTTAAAGTATACTTTCCAATAATACATAACTTGTCTGTCTAAAGTATTTTTTTTTCATCCCTAGGGAATGATAAGTTCCTTACTATTTTTACTATTGCTTACTATTTACCTTCCCTTACTATTTTTAAGGAATGATAAGTAGCCTAACATGTGTGGGAAATCGTGTTGTATTTTAATATCAAACTTCATTAAATTCGGTTATTCCGTTTTTTAGTTAGATCGGGACACACAGACAGACAGACAAATATTTTAAAATATTAACTTTGGAATAAGGGCCTCTTGAAACAAATATTTACCCTAAAATTGGGTTCAAAATCGAAATGTACAGACAGACGTTAGAATTTTATATATTAGTATAAATTACATTACAATTATTCCGTATTATGCTTTTTTGGGTAGGTAATTTATAGATCGTATCAATTTCTGAAAAAGTATTATTTACATAATTTAAAATAAAAGTATTCCAGAAAAATTTAAAACATTTTATTTTTAAATTTCTGAAAGCTGTTTTGTAACATTTATTTTTTTAAAACATCTATAAACTAAGCAGCATGAATTGTTAAGTTATTCTAATTTGCTTCGAAAAAGTTCACAAATAAAATTTGCTCCTGATTGATCGATTTCTTCATAGTCGTATTCAGCAAGAGCTTCTTTGGTTCGTGTGTACCAATCAGCGACATTGGGAAATTGAGACACATCGATTCCAACAGCCTGAAATTAATAATTTTCAATTAACAGCACTACAGTTGGCTATATTTGAATTAACCTCGGATGTAGAAACAGAGACAATTATCGCTATATCAGCCACCGTCATTTGTTCTCCTGCGACCCAATCATTATTTTCTAAAAATGTATTCAAAAACGAAAACGCTTCTTCGAGGCGAGCTTTCTTTTCTTCATCGGGTACAACGGCATTGCCAAAAGTTATTGGACGCTTAAAACATACAAAAAAATAGTCAGCACTTGTAAAAAAAGATATAGAAAATAAATAAGGTTTTCAAAAATCTTCTTGTTCTTCTTAAAACTCCTTTATATAATTGATCTTCTTAATAATAACAATTTAAAAAATATTGACTAACAGTCTAACAGACTAACAGGACAATAGTCTAATATTAGTATTTCCTTCACAAACTTTTCTCCTAAAATTAATGGCAAAATACAAAAGTTGTTGCTTGTTGTAGCGTATATCTTACAATAGCTATTAATTTAAATAAAAAGTTGTTAAACTTTTTCCATTGATTCTAAAGACCAAGTCAATTTTATCCTATACACCTCTTGGAAAAATTTCTTTCTACGCCCATACTTGAAGCAAATAATGAAATGAAATACAAAGTTAACAAATATCTAAACCATTGGGTTTAAAATACATGGTTCGTAAAAAATGTGGTTCGTATTTAAAGACGGACTGATTTTTTTATTTAATTCTCAGTAAACAATATAAGTTATCGGTTTTGTTCTATTCACATAAATTGGTACTATCAATACGAATAATTAATGAGCTTCCCAAAACAAAAATTTTAAGTCATCACTTTAAATGGGTCAATTACATGATTTGTTTATGGTATTTACCGTCGCCCTATAACAACTAAATCTTTAACTTCGGTTTCGAAGTAGTTACCTTAACCACTCGTCTACCAACAAAAATCATAGAATTTTAATAGATAGGTATAATTTGGTTATCAAAAAATTTAAAAGTTTCAAATTACATTTTTTGTATAGTTATTAAATGATACTTGTTCTGTACCTTGAAATATGAACAATCTTCTTTAATCAATCAATGTAAAAAATATATTTTTTTAAAAATTACATAAATTAAAAAAAAATCTCAATATTAATCTGACAAGAATGTTTAAGATTCGTACCTAAAGATATCAAATCTAATAAAAAATTAATGATAAAATATGGTGGCATTTTGATCCAGCTAATGCCCAAAAGTAAATGTATAACGTATACTGATACATATAGATAATTTTTGAATATTAAAACTGAATTTACACTCTAAAACTTACATGGTATTCTACAAGACGAGAAGATAAACAGCAAGCGTCAAAATACAAACGCTGATCAACAATCGCACGCTTCTTAGGGTCTTTTGGGTAAAGTGAATCGTCTGCAGCATAAGTTTCTACCAAATAAGTCATTATTGGACGACTGAAATGAACAATTTAGTTTAACTTCTGTAAAATTTATAGCGAATGAGAGTTTTTCATTTACCTTTCGGTGATAATTAAGTCACCGTCAACCAAAGTAGGGACAGAGTGTTGTGGATTTATCTAGAGAAAAAATAGTTTCAATAACGGTTTGCAAAGTTTAAGTAAGCTCATTTTTATATAGGTTCATAGAGTTGAGTAGCAAAATTACTTAACTAAATATAATTTATTACTTGTGTTAACTCACCTTTATATATTCATCAGTTAAATGTTCTCCGGCCATTAAATTGACTGTTTTTTTATTTAAATCAACGCCAATTGTTTTCGCTAAAAGCATTACAGATCGGCAAGGTGGACTTGGGGGAATATAATAAAAATCGATCGATTCCGACATTTTTATTTTTTTATAATTGCTGAAACAAACTTTTTATTAAGTAAATTCATTAAAAATTAGTGTTATGATTTTCTGAACTGAATCCTAGATGACTTCTCAATTGATACATGTCGCTTTTATACTTTGTTTAGCTTGCTCATTTTACATTGAAGAAGTTTTAAATTAACCTAATGATTTTTTCGGTTTCTTCTACGAAAAGAGAATAACTTTTTGATTAACGGTGATTTGTGAAATATAATTTAGTTATTAGTCATAAAATTTAGTTATTAGCTTTTGTTACAATTTGATTAGGCAACGTAAAAAGTTGTCAATAGCAATTATGTCATAAAATGAATTTTATTTTTAGAACTATGTAGATTTGAATGGCTTAAAAATATAATTCGTCTATGTTTTAAAATGTATCTAATAAATGTTTCTTAATTGTTATATATAAACGCTTTATAACTATTATTTATTAGCGACTCAAGGGTTAATAAACATCCGGAATCCAGAAATATTGAAAAATTGTTCACTACGAGAATCGAACCCAACACCTACCAATTTTGGAACGGTGGCCACTAACTTGACCACTCAGCCACCAGTAGGTAATTAAAGGCTTATTTAAGACTTTTAAGACAATTTTTTAAATATTTTTAAAACAACAAAGTTTTAGTATTATCTTTCAAAAAAAAAAAAAATAGAAAGTTTGAAAATATGTTTTTTTGTTTATTAGATAAACAAGCTTTAATATTATTGGCTGATAGTAAGAAACTTTAAGTATTATGGTGTTACTTATAACTTTTAGTATGAATTATTTAAAGAAATAAAAAAAACATTTTCACAGATATATTTCACAGGTGTTTTGTAGCTGTTGCATTTTAAGTCATCGATTTTACTTAAAAAGGTATTTTCCATAGTTTAATGTTTAGTCTTTATAAGAATTTGTTAAAATAAAATTTAATGTAACAAAATTTATATAATAAATACCAAAAATATAAGTATATATTACTTACTTTTGTGTAACAACACTAACTGTTTCAATACACTGACCCAGGATATGTGACTGTAAAACCAAATATATGCAATTGTTAAAATTTCATTCTATGAAATCTTATAATTTCCAAAAGAATTAATTTAAACACCAGTTTAGCCGCAAAAAAACTAAACTTTCCTTATCTGATAAAGCTGTTGCTTTTGCGTTAGTCAAAGAAATGTATAACAAATTATCGAACTATTCGTTAATATAACTTAAAATTACCGACATGATTCAATTGAATTTTCATGACATGATTTGAAGAGGACTATTACCATCTACTGCTTCTTCGAGGCATTGTTTGAACGAGCAATTGTAGAAATGTAGTCATGACAACAATTCATAACACTCATAAAAGCTCATTACAATGTAGGCTAATCGTATTTAAATTATTATTATCAAGTTTCAACGCCACAAGCTTTGTTTTTCATTTTTGGAAATTTGATTTTGTCGCTAAGTTCTCGGAAAAGCTTCCGGTTTGATTAGCATATCCTGATTAGAGTACAAACAAGAGGGTTAAAATAATCAAGTCATTCTTAAGAAAAACACTGACAGAATATTTTTTATTTATTTTTTATATGGTATTCAAACTACACTTCACGAAATTAACTATGTTTACTTGAGACATAAAAAAAAATTATGGAATTTTACTTCTCCAAAATCCTCCAAATGCATTTGCAGGATTTTGATTTATTTCTTCGTAATCAAAATCGGCCATCGCTTTTTTTGCACGTTCGTACCATTCCTTCACATTGTTATAATCAGAAATATTGAATCCAATTGCCTATGAAAAAATGGAAATCGATATGATGAACAAATTTTAGTGTTAGCTTGTTCTAAACTGTTTTTCTCTACCCTTATTCACACGCTAATATCAACCCATTCTACTATATAACAAGTCTGAATGAAATTCTAAGATTTATTGTTATTTTAATTAATTTTTTACTTATTTTTTTTTTGTATTATTTTGTATTCTCGTTCGTTTGTAGTCATAAGGGTTGAGAAAAACAGATTTATACTATTTTCTTACTTCAGCCGTTGAAACTGAAACAACTATGGCTATATCTGCAACCGTCATTCCGAATCCGGCAACCCAATCGTTGGTTTCCAAAAATATATCCAAATATTTAAGAGCTTCACTTACGCGTTCTTTTTTATTTTCGTCAGGAGGTTCATTTCTAAACATTACCGGCCCCTAAATAGTAAAATCAGAGACGATAATTTTTAAGTGCAGGTATAATATAATATCATAGCTTTACAAATTTGCCCTGATTGATAGTGAGAACATCAAAATCCAGTCATCAATTAACCAATCAAATATAAGATATACCTACGTATATTGTGGGTATACGTTGTACACCAATGTGTGAATCTTTTTATACTCTTAATGTTAAACGTTATATTAACGTTAATATTAAACGTTATCAAATTTTAAGAAGAAATATTGCTTATTCTTGAGAGTTTTGATTTATTTAGTTACTGATTTTTAATTAGAGTTATGTAATTAAAATAAGAAATCTTATGTTAAGGCAAATGTAATAGTTATTGTTGTAACAAATACCTAAATAAATGTTTCGCAACTGCTATGCGATAAGTTAGCTAGCGATTGCAATGAAATTAAATGCTTCTACATAAATTTCCACCGAAAAAGTTAAACAATTAAAATATACAACATACCAATAGGATAGTACGAATATTTATGTTTTTGGTCTACATTTGATGAGTTACTGTGTGTAAAATATTTGTCACAATACATCTAAATATACTGAACAGATTCTTTGAATTTAGGATTGTAATGTAAAATAGAAGTTTTCGATCTTATTAGAATGTAAGTATATTTTTTGACGAGAGATCTGAAGTATGTTGATTTTTCAATATCGATCAAAGAGTTAGTGGAATTATAGCAGTTTTTAGATTTACGGTTAAACGTGTAGACAACTATACACACTCCTGGGCCACACCATGAATACCATACTATTGGTGTAAGAACAAAAATTTAGAAAAATTTATAATGTTGAAGAGTGCGAGTTATCAAAAATTTATAACTAGAAATAAGTGATTGCAAGGCACAAAAAGAATGAGTGCAATTTGTTGTTCATATTCCTCAAAGAAATTTTGAAGTTTAAAGTTCAATTAACCGTCAATATTTATTCAAGTTCTACGGCAATAAATTATTTTTTGAATTTTACAAGTTTGGTATGCAAGAGAAAAATATGTTTACTTGTGAAACTCAATTCATAAAATATTTAAAAACTTAAAAGGTCCTTACAATCTTACTTTTGATTCAAATCTTTTTTCTTTTTAATGAACATCTAATAAGTCCTTTGAGCTGATAAAAAAAACAATAATCACACAAAAACGTGGACCATCAATACCTAATCAATCATCTTATTTTTAGTATATTACATATACCTACGATTATTTCATTCATAATTTCTAGTAACATTTACAGTAAAGAAAAATAATAAAAGTTATGTACTAATCGTTACTAAGTTACGTAAATAAAAGTTAATGTACTAATCGAATAATTTGCAGTTAATAATCAATAATTTAATTATTGTTGTGAATTGTGATTCTATGTTTGAATTATGTTCTATGATAGATTAGATTTACTTACTGAAAAGTCAATGACTTACAAAATATTCATAAATTCGAAGAAAGAGTGTTCCCATGTCAAAGTATAAACGATGATCCACAATAACTCGTTGAGCAGGATCTTTTGGATACAAAGAGTCATTAGCAGCATACATATCCACTAAATAAGTCATAATGGGTCGACTAAAGAAAATAACGCATTAATAATTCAAATAAATAGCACAGAAAAAAACAAACAAACAAACCTTTCCCACACTACTAAACCATTATCATTCATCGTTGGTATCGTATGCTGAGGATTAATCTACAATCAATAATAAATAATTAGAATAAAAATCAACAAAAAAAAAATGTATATTGTATTACTTGTAAAAACTCGGGTTTCAATTGTTCACCTTCCATAATATTAATTGGTTTTAAATTTAATTTGACTCCGATTGCTTTCGCTGTAAGAAGTACAGCTCGACATGGTGGACTCATATCAAAATAGTACAAGTCAATTATAGGGGCCATATTCTTATTTCCTACCGTTCCGCTACAAAAATGTTTCAATTAAAACTTATTTTTTTCAAAAATGATTTCCAAAAACAAATTACTTTTGTTGCACAATTGCAACCGAATCTATGCACTGTCCCAGCTTGAGAATTAGGAATAAGATTAGAAACATGTAGTAAGTCAATATGTTGAAAACTGGTCAACTTTAAAGTGCTCAAAACAAACTTAATGGTGGAAATTTATAGCTATACGTTGTATAAATTTTTAAAATGTAATTTAAGTTTTCACTGTATTAAACTAATAACTGCAAGGACATGCTTGAAGAAGTATATTTTCATATCGTTACCATAGTCACATTTTGACAACAAGATGAATTATTTATTGAATTTCTTTGTAGATTCCTATAACAACTTCCTATTAAAGCTTTATAGGTAATTAAAGCCGGGTTAAGCCAGGTGATGCATAAAACTTTCAATTATTAGTTGTTTTCTTCACCAATTAAATCAATAATTTTTTTCTCACACTAATGAATTTTTCGAAAGGTAAATAATTCAAACTATTATCTAGGTGACACGATACATAAGAGTTTCTCAAACTTTTGAACAAACAGCTAAATATATGTTTTTACTAGTGACTAATGAGATTGAAAATAACTTTAGTGGGACTTCAGGGCCGTGTTTCTTATTCGAAGTTAGACAAAACAATTTTTTCTAAAACTGTTTTTTTCTGGTTTGGGTAATCGTCAAAATATTGATTGCAAATATTTCCATTTATTATGAATTGTTTGATTTATGCACCAACTGTAGATATATTTACCTACTTTTAGCTTTGTAATTCAACTTTTCATGTTATCGCATAAATATAATTCTAATGTTGTAATACACCTATGAGAATTGCATTGCTTGACGAGTGAGTATCAACAGATTTTGATGTTCATATAAACGCTTATATAAGCGTTTATTAGCCAATAAGTATAGGAGTTACTGCTTTCCACTTTAGGAGCAAAAATTCTGGAATTCTTTATCAATTTCTTACATAGTACTGCAATTTGCAAAGTTGAAAAATTTTTGATACGGCTTTTACTATCTATAATAATAATCTATAATACACAATACATAATATTCTATTGATGTGAAAGTTTCCCTTAATTTTATGTTGAAAGCAAGAAGATAAAAATAACTATCAAAAACTACAATTGAACAGTTTGTGTCGATCTATTCGATAATCTGTCGAGATATCTCCGATAGCTCTTCTTCATAATTATACATATCCGCTTATTTATTTTTAATACCTTCATAAAATGAGGAGATTTATAATGTTTTAGGAAAGAAATCGAAATTTAATTCAATCAAAACTAATTTCATGTTAAAAATGTATCAGTTTTAGAATACTTTTTAGGTCAGGGGTGTTAAACTTCCGGCCCACGGGCCGCATGAGGCTCGAGATGAATATTTTTGCGGCCCAGTCAATATATTCGGCGCACAGTAAAAATAAAATAGAAATATGAATTAGAAACTAAACTAATACTAACTAACTAAAATAATATATTTTATTTATAAGAATCAGGACGTAAACAATAATTTAACTTTATACATATACTGTGTATACAATAAATAGAATATATTGCAATCCAATTTATGTAGTAAAATTTAATATAATAATATATAAAAATCATACCATAAACATAAATTTGAACAGAACTTCAAACAAAAAGACTTCTGACGTATTGCCCAGATACATATTTTGATTGCCAAGCATTCTTCATCAGTGGTCATCAGTGGTCATCACAAAGCAGTTACGGAGTGATCCCAACTACTTGATGACCACTGATGAAGAATGCTTGGCAATCAAAATACGTATCTGGGCAATACGTCACAAATATTTTTGTTTGAACTTTTGTTCAAATTTATGTTTATAGTATGATTTTCGAATATTTTTATGTTAAATTATACCACATACATTGGACCGCAATATATTCTATATACTGTATATACAGTATAACTGTTCAGCGAACACATTTTATTTTGTTTATACATATACGTTTATTACAATGTATTGTTCAAAATAAAAATATTGGTTTCCATGAGCATTGATTTTTTTACGGCCCACCTAAAACTAAGCATTGTTTATATGGCCCAAGTTAGCTTTTGATTTTGATACCTCTATTTTAGGTATTCAAAAATTTCATTGTATATTCAAAAACTTATTATCAACGATATTGGACGAGAAAATTTAAAAATATTTTATTTTTAATTAATTTAATGCCAGTTCAAAAGGTCAAGGGCGGATTTAGGGGGGAGTGCTCGTGCCCCCCTTCCCTCACCCTCCTCTCAGACGGTATATTTTTATACTGTAGAAAATCCATCATAGTATGAACTTAGAAGCAAATCAAATCATCAGAGTTATTTAAATACCTATATGATTAAAATATAGACGTTGCGCTAGACGCTAGCCGTCGCGGCAAAAATGGACGCTAATGAAGTGCTGGACATGGAAATCTTTAGCAGGAAATATAAAAAAAAAGTCTTTATGTAACATTTAATTTTTCTATTGTTTCCTTAATACAAAAAGAGTTAATATGTCTTAAGAACTGTCGTTACCATAAATATTCTACGTACTTTTGCAATCTTCTATTATAACTTCCGAATAGGCAACTAATTTTGTTTTTTATCCTAGAATGAGAGAACTATATGTTATATAGATATTATGATAGCTACCGATAGTTTTACTAATCGATATAATGACACAAAACAGATGTAGTAGGTTAGAAATCTAATAAAAAGTAAATTCAAGAAAAAAAAAACCTTCGTAAAACATTGCAGTTATTTTGTTGTTAAATCAATATAGTGCTTACACAAGTGATATACAATGTACTAAATATAATTATACACATAAATTTACTTTGTAGGTATCGATGTAAAAATTTCTACACTTATTACCCTTATATATCTCCCTTAATCAATATCCCATATATATATCCAATAATTTGTAAAATCAATTTCACGTTTCCACTGTCGCAATTTCTATACGTTGAATAAAATTTGTATCAGAAAACCATTAGTAAATTATTCCGTTGAAATTTAATTAAGTTCTACGATTCAAAGAAAAATTTAAAAATAATTATTGTTAATTATTTTAAAATTTATTAACCAAATGACTGTCTTTTGAATGAAAACCAATTTTGACCAATGTTATTAATCTTGGTACACAGTGGTACCTTCTACCTTGGTACCAGTAGTATCCTCTCCAATCAAATCTTTAACTTTATGGAATCTGAAGCTTTCAAGTTTTTGGTTTGTGAGAACCATAACTATCAAACAATTAATATCACGATTTCTTATTCGAACTTCATATTTTCATTCTTTAAGAAAAGGTAAATTATAGTACTTTAGCATTTCCTTTTAGCAATTGTCTTATAAACTATTTCTACAAAATAATATGAAACCAGCAAAAAAGAAAATCTTTCTCTGGTGACTATAACATCAAAAATATTTTGCGATCAATACGATATTTAAAACTTGAAGTAACATCTTTATTGTATTTGTATAATTTACATGTGCTGTTTCAATATTACAGAACCAATAACTATTTTTCAAGGAAGTTCCATTAATACTATGGTATGTCCCAATTTTAGATAAATAGGAGAACAATTTGTGAATGTATGTTACTAAAAATTTACTTTTCCGTTATGTTAATTTACTTCCCCGTTTGATTGATATTTTCAGTGAAACGTCTGCAAATCTATGACTTGTAGGAATATAAAATGAACATTTTAGTCGATATATGTAAAATATTCTATTTATAACAGGTGCGATCAAATACGAAATTGTATTTTATAATGAAAATTTAAATGTATATGTATGCTTAATAATAAAAGCCATAAGAAAACATTACATTATAGTTAGACAACAAACATGGGTCTGTAAGTAATAGAATTTTATGATTTGTGAAAATAAAAGTATTTTTATGCATACTATTTAATTTGATGTTCAAATTAACAGAATTATATTTAAAATTATTTGGGAATACAAATTTAAACTTTGTTTGGAAATACCAAATTAAGAAGATTAAATCTTTATGAGTAATTTGTATCCCTTTCAGAAAGATAAATGATTTTCGAGTATGGTGGCATGGGTGGTACAAATATATCATCTTTTAAAGCCAAATGAAGCCATGAATTTGGTCACCTTTCAAGAAATTTAGAAGGCATACACAAAATTGTCAATTTTTTTTACATGAATTAATGACAACGAGCTTAGTAATAAGAATAATATGTATGATATTAGTTTTCTAGTTTGGGAAAATAAGTATGTTATTTTTTTCTATTTGAATTTGCAACAATGAACAATATAAATATTGGTGGCATCTCTAAGAAAAGTTGTCAACTTTTAACAAAAATATGAACCTTATTTTAACGGACTTCTTGTTCGTTGTTATACACAAATTCAAGTTAAGATAGAAAACTTGACATGGTTCCTATCAACTATCAATTCCAAAACTATGAACATAATTATATCATCATTCTCAGTATCGAATAGTAAAAACTTTAAGTCATGGAATTTTATCTCCCTTAAATTATTAAATAAGAAACTGTCACCGGACATATTAGTTGAAATATTTTCGTATCATTTTTTCCAGAGATGTTATTAGATAAGTTATTACAGTTGAAAACTCATTTTTTTATATCTAAGACGTAAAACTTAAAGTTTACTCACAGAACGTATACAATTCTGGTGTCAATATAAATGTTTAGACATCATAATGTTAGTACGTGTTTTTTATTTATTTATTTATAATAAGAATAAAGTATTTTGAATAATAGACATTTCATACATTTCAATTATGTTTTGTTGATGTTTGTAATTTTTGGTATTTGTCGATTGCCTCATGAACAAATGCAGATGCGGCACTTAAATTATCAGGGGTCATAAACGAACGCATTGTTTCTCTGTTGATTCCATAGCCCATAAACTGGATAGTACATATTGGGGTTAAAGAACATACAGCTGTGGTAAATAATCCTCCGACCACCAATAAGAGAGAACCGCCCAACAGGAATAGTCCAACTTTTGTGATTAAACGATACGCCAACTGGAAATACATTAAGTAATTAATTTTTATTTTTGAAATAAAATATCTGATATAAGGAATGAACTTGCTTTAACACATTTATTAGAAAAAACGTACCCTTTTAGCAAGTTCAGGGTGCCAATAAATCGATATGAGTTTAATCAAAATTTTTGCCAATATTATCATTTCAGGAGTTATGGTTGTAGTGTCTGATCTACCCTAAAATTCAAATCTTTCGCGTCATATTTCGTACAGGGGAAAAATCATAATTATTCAAATTTAAGAATCTAGATTACTAATTTTACACAAATATAGATAGCAAAGTTAACAGTTAAGAAATGATAACTCCAACCAACCTTCGCATAAGGAATGACTGATCCAAAATATTGATACGATGAAAGGGCGGATTCGTCTTCCACATTGTTGGCGTAGGTCGGCATTAAATAATTTCCATCGTAATTTTGTACAGGGCCGTAATTTGGTTCGGTGTATTGATATGCGGATGGAGGACTATAGGCTGGTCCTCCAACATATTGCGCCACATTATCTTGAATTGTCGCAGGCTGGGACTGATTGTCACCCAAAACACATCCACCCAATAAAACCATAGCGGCTATTTTAAGTAAAATATCCATTGCGAATTACGATAATGTTCGTCAAACTTAACAGTAAAAAAAATGAATTTTAACAATTAAACCAGCTTTCCAAGCGTACACTTGCAGAATAACCTCCAGCTAAGGGTTACTACCCTTATTTATAACCCCGAGTTTACCATTGTTACACCAAGATACTTATCAGGTCTCATCTTTTCGTTTAAAATCAGTTTGCTTATACAAATTTTTGAAATATTTTTTTAAAAAGGTTTTTATTGCATTTTAAGAATTTGGTATGACAACATGATAAATAGGAACTATTTTTTGAAAGATGGCTAAATTATCAGAAAAAGGTTTTTTTTTCTTAATCCCTAACTGATTTGTTATCAATGCGAAAAAATTAATATTTATTGGGTCTGTTTTAGAAGAGTTGTTGGCTGTGCGGTAAATTCTTCACGAGTGTAAGTTGATTAAGATAGACGTTTTTTTTAATAGTAATTAAAAATAATTTGGTGGGAATCGAAAGATAGTTACATTTTTCAAATATTTAACAAGTTTTATTAGGGAGCCGTAAAACCAAATTGGCTTGTCTTTTTCAACTGCACGTGTACTTTTTAGGTACTTCTTATCAGTAACAGTAATTCCTTTCCAGGAATTCATTTCAACCTTTACACAACTGAGGAATTAACAAGTGTAAAGGAAGCAATACATATACCTGTTAACAAATATCCTGTTCTGCTAAAGTTGACAGGTGTTATTGTAAAATTTTCTTCTCTATTTTGTGTGACGAACATATAATTACAGTTGCAAAAATTTTAAGCCTTGAACAAAGGCAGAAAAAAAATCGTAAAATATTAAAAAAAAAACTTTAAAAACATCCGTTTGGTGCCGAAAATCTTCCGCTGTTTTACGCTGCCTCTTTTCTTAACAAATATATAAAGTGTCTGCAATATCTATGATAAGAATAAAAATCGTACTCATTGATTATCAATGGAGCCAATAGCTTTAACCAAAAACAAGGGTTTTGCATTAATATATCTGTCACAATAGAATCATTGAAATGCCTAAAGTGCAATACATTATTCATGTTATTGTCAGGTTACTACATTTTAGCTAATTGACTAACATTTGGAACAAATGGAAAATAATACAAGCCAATTAATGGCATACCTATTGGTACTACAAAATGAATCATGTATGTAATGGAATATAACCAACTATCCAGTTAATCTTCTATTTGTTTACGACTCTTCATAATTAGCGCACAACCAAAGATGTTGAAGTAAAACATCTCCCTTGTGTGTATGACAGGGAAAAATTGCGCATAAGTCACTTTATCAAATTAAAATGCAATCCCATCTTTTTTGGTGATAATTTTTTTTGTTTCTTTTCAGGATTATAAAGCAAATCCTAAATCCTTTCGAAATTTTACCATGAATAAATTTACAACCGAAGAAAGAGTGAAGATAATTGAATTTCAAAATAAACAACAATTATTTTAACACAAAGATCTTTTATGCGTTATTTCAATGTTAGGAATTCGTTTACTATGCCTACAGTAATTAACTAGATATATTTTGGAGATGATGATTCTATTGCTGATCCACGTAATGATTATGCAAGTCAATTGCACTCACGTAGGACTTTAGTATAGTGTGGGGTAACTTTAGAAAGGATTATTGAACCATGTTTCCTTAAGGATTCCTATAGAAATGCAGTTGAGGAGAAATGCTAGTAAATTTTGTTCAGCCGGAGATAAAAATTCAATCATAGCTGGATGATCGAAAATAAGTGGAAGAATTAAGCAAAAATCATAGAGAGAGCGTTCTCATCAAGAGCCAATCATGGCAGGATGATTGAAAATCAATGAAGAACCACCTTGAAGAAAACAAAGAGAAGACATTCCCACCAAACAACTAAAGAAATTTCGGAAGAATCTTGAAGAAAATTAAGATCTTTTAAAATCCAGCCACGAAAATTTGGGTGTTTATAGGTGTGTAGAAAAAACTTTCAGTAAATAATTTTCAAGTGCAACGTTAATTATTTACCAAAATTTAAATAATATTCTCATAAGTAATCAACTTTGACCATCTAAAGCATCCAAAGTATGAGCTGTAGAAAGGTAATAAACATATTAAAATAAACATATTTATTTAATGTTGAAATTAATGTTTTCAAACCTTGTTAATGTTAGGTCCCACCTCAGCCTACTATTTCTTATACTGCCGTTTCAATCAGGGGTGGGCAACTTTTTTCATCATTGGGCTAATTTTCATATGAGGATACGGACTAGAGCAGATTGAATGATTTAACCCTTCCGTTATCAGTTGGGGTATTTTTCGTGAAAATCAATGAAAATTATAGAGTATAGGAGATACCTTGCAGGACAAATTAGGAACAAACAATAACTATACACCTAATTAAAAAATGTTAAATTATTTGAATAGGAAAACTATTATTCATTTATGCAGCTAGCCAACTTTAATATCGTAACGGGTCGATAGTTATCCATCACTTATCTAAATTCTTATAATGCTTAACAAAGATTTAATTATTAGTTTTTACGTTTAATCACTTGTACCTAATTAGTGTCGGCATACGATTAATGTAAACCTTGTACAAGTTTTTCTTTGCTTTACCTCCTATGAAGCCTGGGCTCCACATTGGGAAAGACTAGGTTTTAATGTATATACACTCGGTTCTTTTTTTATGCGGTAGATACGTTCCATCATCTTTTAAATCCACATAAACTTAAATCAATGAGTTTTAGGTAATATACACAAAAACCTATTGAAAAAGGATTACTAAATTTCAGAAAAATAATTAATCTTACCATATTCCTTCTAAAGTGTTCATATTTTTATAAACAACCGTATAGAAAAGTATATGAACATTCAGAAACATATAATCTAACATAATCCATCTAATGTTATTTATAAAAAAATTTCAAAAAATATTTTTTCATATTCTTTGCTTAAAAATTACCCTTGAAACTCACCATGATAGGAAGCGATATATCCAGACACAAAATTCTACAAATTTCTTACCCTTTTAACTTGTAACCATGATCTAAAATAGTTATTTTAAAAAAAAGACTACTTGCTTAAAAAAACCGCATAACTTTAAAACCGCAAAAAAAGAGAACCGGAGTAATTAAAGAAGCAACTCAAATGTTATGGATCATCAGATTTCCTCCCTTTTATACTCTAATGGGATAATATTAAGAATCATGAAAGTGAAAATTTATTAACATTGTTTCGTCACCTTTTGAAATTTTGTTGAAGAAAAAATTGTGAAAAGTAATGTTTTTTTTAAAAGGTAAAATACTATGATCATTGTTATTCGTAATGAAATGCTGTAATAAAATTTAAGGAAAACAATTTTCCAGGTATTCTTTCCATTCATTATTTTTAAAACCCGATGAGTTACCTTATTATCAATAATTTCTGAAAATTAAAATTATTAATTATGTTTATTTCAAATATAACTTTTCACCAATTTTAATAATCATTAAACTTTGCTTATCAAATTATACGCTATTTAGTCTTTCAATTATTTCTCATGAAAACCATTGCAAATTAGCAATTTAATCTCAATTATATTAAGTACTAAAACCACGCCGATAATTTTCATAACACAAAAAAATAAATGATTAAAATATTAAGATATTAAAAAGAGGTTGTTCCAATTTGACGAAACTTTACCACTTTGTTTCCTGATCCACCTACAATCGTTTAAACAAGAAGGATGTGGTTTATTGATAACTTTAAAAATGTAAGCATTAATATCAAAATAAATTGTCGCAAAAGTTTGCACAATCATTCGGCAAAAATATAAAAGTAACAGTTAACAAAAAGAACTAGTTGATTGAATTTTGCAAAGCTTTAAAATGTCAGACATTCTTGAAGTGGAGTTAATTGAATTGTTCCCTTTGGAAAATTCCAAATTTCATCATACGGATCGATTCGAGTTGGTGCATACGGAGCCTCCTGTTCCGGTGCTACGTCGTGGATCCCCATTTACTATTACTTTGCGATTCACAAATCGAAACTTTGATCCAAAATGTGATTTGGTTAAATTGATTTTTACGTTTGGTCCTGAGCCGATAATATTCAAAGGCACAAAAGTCGCCTTGAAACTTTCGGAAACGAATATTACTGACGACACAAATCCAAACGTTTGGGCTTGCGAAATTTTAAAAAACCAAAGCAAAGCTGTAACACTCAAGGTAAACATGTTTAATTACCAAATGAATAAAATTAAATTACAAATAGTTATCTTTGTATTAGGTACAAGCTTCAGTGATTGCCCCTGTCGGAATATGGAGCTTAAATGTGGAAACTAGTTCCATCAAATCTGCAGTAAAGCCTCAAAATTTTATGTATGAAGAGGACGTTTTTATTTTATTCAATCCCTGGAATAAAAGTAAGAGATTTTAATTTGATTGCATAGTTGCTTGCTGATTTGTTTCTCCGAAAACTTTTCAGTGATATTATTTTTATGTTTTTATGTTAAAACGAGTTTAGCGATTTTTTTAAAAATCGAAACCCCAACTTATTGTTGTAATTCTTCAGAACTGCTAAATTCCAGTTAATATAACTAAGAATTCGATTATTCAATTTTGCATAATTTCTGTCGATGCAGAATTAGGGCGATCCAGATAATGGCATCATTATTTTATGACGTTTCGTATAATTTTCACTTCTGTAGGCTTAACAATTAGTAATTGTAATACATTGCAAAATGGTTATTTGATAAATAATCCTCGTATTGATCTCAGAAACAAATAGATGATGATTTTATTGATCAATATTAACTATTGATTTTCTGATTTCTCAACAAAATAATGACGAAATAGTTTTGTAGTTATAATTGTTTATTAAGTTTTTCAAAGTTTATTATACTTACCACTTTTGTAATAATAACTTTAGTTTAAAAAGAAATGTTAAATTTTAATTTTAGATGACTCGGTTTATATGCCCGAAGAGAGATTTTTGGATGAATATGTTTTAACAGACGTTGGAAAAATTTGGGTTGGACCTTGGGGATCTAGTCGCGGCCGCGAATGGATCTTTGGCCAATTTGATAAATCAGTTCTTTTAAGTACAATGCTTATGTTTGAACGTTCAGGTCTTTCATGGGCAAGGTAAAATACTATAATAATAATAAAAAATACAGATAAACTCATTTAATTGTAATTTCAAGTCGAGGCGATCCGGTTAAAGTTACAAGAACTATCTCAAAGTTAGTTAATTCCAATGATGATGACGGAATTTTAATGGGGCGGTGGGATGGTGATTACAAAGATGGAACAGCTCCAGCTGCCTGGACAGGGTCGATCGCTATTCTCGAGGAATTTCTAGATAATGAAAAACCTGTAAAATATGGCCAATGCTGGATCTTTGCAGGAGTTGTTACAACAAGTAAATATTAGATTTGAAATGAATCAAACATTATTTCTTTTTTATTGTAATTTTAGTTTGTCGAGCTTTGGGAATTCCATCTCGAGTTGTTTCCAATTTAGTTTCGGCTCATGATGCTAATGCAACATTGTCAATCGATCGTTATTTCAATGCTAACGACGAAGAACTATCTTTTGATCCATTAAACGAATTTGGTGAAGATTCAATTTGGAACTACCATGTTTGGAATGATGTTTGGATGGCGAGACCCGATTTACCGACAGGTGATGTTGCCCTTATAATTTAGCACTAATTGTTAAATTTAAAACCACTTATCTTAGGATATGGGGGATGGCAAGCAATCGATGCTACTCCTCAAGAAAAAAGTAATGGCTTTTTTCAATGTGGACCTGCTTCTTTGGAAGCTATTAAGCAAGGATATGTAGGGTATAACTACGATGTTGCGTTCCTGTTGGCTTCCGTTAATGCTGATTTGATGCGATGGAAAGAAGATCCAACGTGCGAAATGGGATTTTCGAAAATATACTGCAACACTTACCAGTTTGTTATATGTGAAGGGAAAAAAATATTAAGTTTTTAAAAAATTATACTTTTTAGCATCGGAAAAATGATTTTGACAAAAAAACCATTTGTGTTTGATCCCAATGGAGATAAAGATCGGGAAGATATTACGCTGCAATATAAAGCCAAGGAAGGTTCCGGCGCTGAACGTCTTGCTCTTTTGAACGGAGTTCGTGGAACTCAACTGGCCAAAAGTTTTTATCAATTACCTGATGTCGACAAAGAAGATATGGAGTTTACGTTACAAGACTTAGAAAGAGTGAATATTGGCGATAGCTTTGACGTAATTGTTAACATTAAAAATAAGTCGGACAAGACTAGAAAAGTAAAAGCGTCATTGTCAGCAGGAAGTGTTTTTTATACAGGAATTAAAGCTAACACTGTAAAAAGAGCTTCAGGACAGTTTGTGATTCGCCCAAAATCAAGTATAACAGTTTATAATTCACCGATAATCAGCTATAATGACATTAAAACTTTTAGCGGAACAACTTCGAATGACTGTAACATCTGCCGAATATTTAGACAAACTTGTTGAATACTGCATTATGAAACTCTATGCCGTCGCTACTGTTGAGGAAACGAATCAAACTTGGGCCGATGAGGATGATTTTCAAGTTTTAAAACCAAACATTAACTTTGAGGTATTTAACAAAATAAATTATATAGCAGTAGGTATTTTAAGCCTACTGTAGATCCTAAGACTATCAATAGAACCCATTAGAAATCGTTTAAAGTTATTAAAGTCACTTTAAATGTAATAATTTCAAAATGCCTTTCTTAATAGGGATACTATTAGATTGGTTAATATATTGATATTAACACAATAATATTAAGCATGCTAATCTCAGCTGGAAAATCTTAACATAAATAAATTTTATTTCATTTTAACGTATTTTAAATGAAATCGATTTAAATTGTTCGTCCAACGATTAGTACGAGAGCGTTCATAATAATTATAAATTATTATTTATCTAAAATGTTCAAGGATAGGGAGCAAAATTTATTATTTAACATAAACTTGGTAAAATAAGTGGATTTCAATAAAGCAACGGAAAAAATCGAATGTGTTCTTATTTCGTTATTAATTAAATAAGGTTTAGCCAATCAGACAAATGCTTCAATTAAAAATGTTTAAGTTGTATTGATTATGTTTGGGTGATTTAACCCTCCCCCCTGGATCTCCTGCAGTTCAAAAATTCATTTAGTAATTATTTTATTTATAGTAAATTATAATTAAGTAGGTAAGAAAAAACACCAAAAGAGTATTCATCATAGATTTTACCTCTTTCCAATGTATTTTTTTTGAGATAATCTTTTTGTTGAATACACTAACTAGGTTGAGAATGTAAAATAGAAAAATTATACATGAAAAATATTAAATAAATAGTTCTCCATAATCAGTGATCAATTTTTAAGTGCTTGTATTCATTAAGTGGTTAATTTTATATTATTTGATGCGCATTTGTTTTTTTAAAAAATAAAAATGCAACTATTGATTTAATGAGCTTTTTTATAAGCTGTTGGGGTGGCAAATTATAGGCTGACATTGTTTCAAATAACTATCGTAACCACAAGTACCAAACACTGTTTAAGTCGTTTAAGTACTATTTTTTCTAACAATGGCTAACTAGTAAATGGCTGCCACTGCCACCTAGTAAATAATAGAAAAGCTTAACTGCAACAATAATATATCTTTTGACAAAGAAATAACTTAATAATAAACAATAAAATTGAACACAAAACGTTAAAATTGCAAAATTTCAAAAATAAAACGCTTATTATGATTAGCCAGCTTTGAAAGAATGGAAAGAATTGAAAAAGCCTCAGTGACATCTAGAAATTGTTCTACTGGTTCTACTCTATTAATGAGAAATTGAACAAAAGCATATTCGCGGCAAATTTGAAATCGTTAAAACCGATTCACAATGTTTTTAGGAATTCATTAATAAAAAATGAAGTTAAAATATTTACACAAAAAAACAATTACAATTGCGTTGACTAAAGGAATTTTTTTATGATTTTGGTTATAGATCGCAAAACAGTTCTATTTGGAATCTGATATAATATATCGAGTCTATACTAAGAAAAAAAAAATCCGCCAAATCATCTCCAGACAATATAAAAAAATATAAAGTTCGCGTTTTTCCAAACTATGTTTTTGATTTAGTTTTTTTCGGCTTTAAGGGGATGATACGTTTATTAGGTCTTATACCTTCCAGACAATCAGATTTAGGTAAATATTTTTCTATTTATAGGTTTATTAGGGGGGATAAGTAAATTATGGTACTTATATAAAGAGGTAGTTATCTTTTAGGGATTTTAAAAGAACAATATTTCACTTTTTGACTTTAGGCACCTCTTACCTCTATCCTGAAGTAGCGCGGGTATACATAGAACTTATTTATGTATACCTACTATCTACCCTTAAAAGTATATATCAAAAGATACCACCAAAAATTATACATAATTATTTTTCTAATGCTTTAGGTTCCAAACGATTTGATTGTCAACGAACCAGGTCTTGTAAAACTCATCTTTAAAAATCCCATGAAGATAAAGTTGATGGACTGTAAATTTAACATTGCCGGGCCTGGTTTGACCCGTAATCAAATTATTCCCTATCGTGACATTGAGCCCGAAGAAACCGTCATTGTACGAGAGAAACTTTTTCCAAACTTACCAGGAGAGCAAACTTTGATTGCAACTTTCACCTCACAGCAATTGCTGGACGTAACAGGATCAACTAAAATAATTGTAAAAGAGTAAATAATTCGCAATAATAATAACCAAAAGTTAATTTATTTGAAGGAAATAATGAAAAAAAAAATATTAATTTATAACAAATAAATAAATTTGGCTTTGTTCACAGATAAATTTTATATTGCTAAAGCTTCTATTACGGATGTGTTGTGATGTCCTTATGATAATGCACTTTTCACTATTTCAGCTTTCAAACAAATCACATATATTATCGATTATTAAATCAAAATAATTGCTTTTTCAATTTTGGTAATTATAAAAATGAGTCTTGCCACGCATTCCACGTGATTATTTCGATTTATATGTATATTTTAATTTTTCTATTTAAAGAAATAAATTATATTAAAAAAATCATTATAAAAAGTAAGGTGTTGAATTTTGGGGAGGTATGACTCTTTCTGTATCAGGGACAGCTTCAAAAATTTTCGGTTTTCTCTGGTCTGTTGAAGTGAACTCCAAAATGCTAGCGCTATTACCACATCGGTAACAGTAATTAGGAGCTGACCATACCGTCACTAGTTTATCGTCGAACATGTATTTGAATCCTAAAATATAAAGTTTAGATGGTATTGTTTTGGCTTTGTATTATTGGTTTTACCATCATGAACTAGTTGATGTGCTCTACAAATGAGAGTTAAGGCATTTTTGTCCATAAATTCATGTGTGATTTCCGATCCAAATAAATAACCTGCTCCACGAGGACTTATAGACCATGTGTTGGCTGTTTCATCGGGATCAGACCACACTAAATCACAGAATGCTCCTTTATGGGGAATTTCTTGATTGCGCTCAATTGTACGTATTTGATCTAATGTGACTATCTCTGGACTAAGACCGCCATGAACACATAATACTTTTTCATCAATTAACTATAAGAAAAAGAGAAGTTATTAGTTTCTTTTTTTGTGAAATTAATCATAAACGCTTACAGCAGCAATTGTCATTAAATCGAACACTTTACAACAATATTTCCATGCATTTGAATTGCCATATTTACTTAAACACTCATCATAAAATCCGTAAATTTGAGTAATTTGCCTGCTTTCATGATTTCCACGTAATAATGTGATTTTATCCGGCCACCGTGCTTTGAGCGTCAATAGCCGCGTTAAAGTTTCCAAACTATAGTAGCCTCGATCGACAAAGTCACCAAGAAAAATGTAGTTCGTATCAGGAACTTGACCTCCACATCGGAAAAGTTGCTCCAGGTCATAAAACTAAAGGAATAATGTTCCATTAATTTTCCAGTAATTATACACAAAAATAAGGTTTCTTTAACTAACCTGTCCGTGAATATCCCCACATACTGTCACGGGTGTTGATACGGGCAAAATATTCGACTCCTCCAATAATAAATCACAAACTAGATCACACAGTTTCTTTAAATCTGGTTCCGGTAGATATTTGCATTGCTTTGCGATTTCGATCCATTGGTCCAGCTCTGTCATGTTGACTTAAATTTTGGATATGTACTTAAAGAAAGCCACAAATCTCCAAGTTTCGTCAAACTGTATCTGCATTCAATGGAGTTAGCTTCCAGGTCTCTCAAACTTACGCCCAGAAATACTAAAAAAACGTGGGTAATTTTGCTGTTATAATATTGATTTCATAGCAAATGGAAACGAAATTACTTTGTGAGTGTCGCTTTCTCAAAATGAACTTCAAATCACTTTTTTTACAACATTTTTAATGAAATAAATACTTTATAAAATCCAACCAAAAATCGTACAGATAAGCAATAGAATATTGCGAAGTTAGCTACTTTAGCTATTTTAATAAAAGAATAAAATGGATTGAAACCAAATCAAATATCTATGGTCTTCTATTCTATTGCCATCTTTGAAAGTTTGAGAGAACTAAAGTAGGAAACAAATTATTTAATGAAAATGGCACGGTCGATACTAGCGACCCTAGCGACACTCGACGATACTCATCATCCCTTGCACCTGGTGGTTTCCGGGGTTTCCATCTTTTGGCCGCGGGGTGGTATAATTATTATCATACAGTTACCGTAAGAATGATTGAGCTAGAAATTTACAAAAAAATGCTATTATTTATATCTTACATTTGCATTTGAAAATTGCACATTATGAAGCTTTGAAATCATATTGTGATTGATCTTTGTTCAACAGAACTTAAAACTTGACGGTATAACTAAAAACTTAAACTTAATGGTTTATGTTTAGCTATAATATCCTTAAGATAATTGTATGATAACAATTGGTCAGAAATTGGTCAATTTTGGAAAATGTTTTCCTGTAGGAAAACAGCTACATTTCGATTTTAAAAGTTTCAAAAAGGACAATATAGAATGCACTGAATAGTTTTTTACTTTACAAGCTAAGAGATGTTATGTAGATAATTCTTGCTTAAGGTCACTGTTTAAAATTAATTTTATTTTAAAAACATTTTTTTGGAAAAACAAAGTTGAAAATATTAAGTTTACATTGAAATAATTAGTCTAAAACTTGTCCACTTAAAGGTTGGAAGAGCTTTCCTTGTTTTGGTGACGTTAAAAAAAATCAATCAATTTTCCATGAATTTGATAAAAATATATGAGCTCTTATTTCTCCATCATTTTTCTGGAAAATCTGTTAAAGAAGAGTATACTTTTCCATGTAATTGGCATTATTTTTCAATAAATCAAATTTTAATTTGGTTTGAATTTTGTTATATTCCGTTTTCTAATAATACTGAAGAATTAATCGATGAACATTGAAAAATATATATTTTCGTAAAAATTGCTGATCATAGCGTTACGTCGCTGTGGTTCGAATATTATTGTAAATTCCAAAGAACTTCGATCATCTAAATTTTCACACTGTATTTCTATAAAAATATTGTCTATCAGTTCAACTTTTGTTCAAAATGTCGATATTATTTAAGTTTTGTGTCTTATTTGGTCCGTATACTTCTAATTTGGTTAAACAACAAGTAAATTTGTAAATGCATTATGGAAACAAGTTTCCTTAAATTTTTCGATAATACTTCAATAACTGATGATACTTACCAATCATTCAATACAAATGTCCAATGATATCTACAGGCATTTTATCGAAAGAAAGTAAACCTATCGTACGTATCAAGTACTTAACAATATTTTTCAACAATAAAGAAGCATAGAAACACAATAGCATAGTGTGAACTGTAAAGTAAATCTAACAGCGACAAAATATTCTATTGAAACAATAATTTATAATGTATAATGTTTAAAATTATTTAAATATACAATATAGTTTAAAAAAGCTTTATTTTGTCATAAATGCTTTCGTGTTCTTCTCGATACCATTTCTACATCCTTCATGAAATTGATTGATGGTTTTCTAACGATCCTTATCCAATCCTTAAAGGACCATTTGGAAACGATATTCAAATACCTTGAATATTCTATGTTTTATTGATTAACAACTTTCATCTGTACCAAAAAATTTAAATAAAAAATAACATACAAGTCTCAACAACATTTACTAGTTAACTTATCTCCCAAAACAAAATACTTTTCGTAGAGTTGTATTTTTCAATAATTTAATTTGTATTATTGAGCTTTCAAAATTGTTTCGATTTATATGCAACTCCGTGAGCCTAAAAAACTAAATTCGTTGGTATGAGTTTTTGATCGCTATAATTGTTACCATGTTTAAACATGCCGAAAGAAAATCTGTAGTTTTATCAATTATATATTGGATAGATTGTATATAAATATCATAAATATATTACAACACCGAAATGCGTTTAGAATTTCGTTGGAAGCTTTGAGTTCACAGCATAATCCTATAGATGACAATAAAATCTGAACAAAAAGTTGAACTGATAGACAATATTTTTATAGAAATACAGTGTGAAAATTTAGATGATCGAAGTTCTTTGGAATTTACAATAATATTCGAACCACAGCGACGTAACGCTATGATCAGCAATTTTTACGAAAATATATATTTTTCAATGTTCATCGATTAATTCTTCAGTATTATTAGAAAACGGAATATAACAAAATTCAAACCAAATTAAAATTTGATTTATTGAAAAATAATGCCAATTACATGGAAAAGTATACTCTTCTTTAACAGATTTTCCAGAAAAATTATGGAGAAACAAGAGCTCATATATTATTATCAAATTCATGAAAAATTGATTGATTTTTTTTATCGCCACCAAAACAAGAAAAGCTCTTCCCCCCTTTAAGCAGACTACTTTTTAGACTAATTATTTCAATGTAAACTTGATATTTTGAACTTTGTTTTGCAAAAAAATGTTTTTTAAAATAAAATTAATTTTAAACAGTGACCTTAAGCTAGAATTATCTAAATAACATTTCTTAGCTTGTTAAGTACAAAACTATTCATTACATTCTATATTGTCCTTTTTGAAACTTTTAAAATAGAAATGTAGCTGTTTCCTACAGGAAAACATTTTCCAAAGTTGATCAATTTCTGGTCAATTGTTATCATACAGTTATCTTAAGGATATTATAGCTAAACATAAACCATAAAGTTTAAGTTTTTAGTTAACCCGTCAAGTTTTAACTTCTGTTGGGAATAGAACAATCACAATATGATTTCAAAGCTTCAAAAAGTGAAATTTCCAAATGCAAATATAAGATAAAAGTGATATGATTTCGGTTATACTTAATGGACACTTTTTAGCTCAATCACTTTTACAGTAATCATATAATAAAAATTATACTTTAATGGATAATTTCTTTGGAAAACGTGGTTAAAGAATTACTTTTATTTTGAATTACTGTTATTACTGTTTTATTTTGAATTTACTATTATTTTGAATTACTGTATTTTTTAGCAGACCTAGCGGCCTGCTGATTTTTTTCTGCTTTTTTTCAATTTAAAATATGAAGAATTTTATTTCCTTGTTTTGGTTTGTGAATTAAGTATTTGAGAATAAAATACTCTTTAATTTAATTTCGATAATTCGTTTCATTTTTCATCTGCATGTGACCATACTATGGAGATCATAAAAATGTATATTAGCAAAATTTATTACACTTATTATTTAAAATTTAGATAAACGAAAGTCTTTAAATATGTTTTCCGAGTAACGTTTAAGTCTATGTAAATAATAATTAATATTAAAAATTGTATTGCAATACGGAACAGTTAAATGAGGTTTAGGTCTGGTTAAACCCAAGCATTGTTGAAATGGATAATACAATCATGCGAACGTTTCAATGGCCAGATTACTTAGTGTTTGTTTTATCGTTACTTTTATGTATAGGGATCGGAATTTATTTTGGATTTGTACAAGTTTCGAAAACCGAAACCGATTATTTATTTGGTGGACGAAAATTGAACCCATTACCAGTCGCAATTTCTATTGTTGTAAGGTAAGATTATAATTTTGTTACTTTGTCATATTCATAAAAAATTATTTCAAAGAATAGTAATTATCAAAAGAATAATTTCTGTAAAATTAATATATGATCATGTTTTTCGAAATTGAAGGTCATTTGTAATCCAAACCAATAAATTTAAAATAATACATAGGTACAAAATAATTAACAATACATATAATGTATATAATAGAATTTCAAAACTGTTAACTAAATTTAAATACAAAATGTACATAAGTTTTCTTAAAATGAGTTATAACAGTTTGATTCCATTCTTGAGGAGATAATTTCTCTTTAAAAAATGTTATAAGCGCACATAGGTTAACAAATAAATACCTGAAAATTATCCCTGGTTTTATGATAAGTAGATTTTGTTTTCCAAATATATTCTAGAAAAACAATTCAAACTTTTATCCTTATTGTAAGAATTTTTTTTCATTTTAATAGAATTTTTAATCATGTAGGTACTGATATAATCTATGCCATGAACAAGTGGACATTTTATTTACAATGCATTATTATACTGTAATTTTAATGTATTCTGAAATAGGAATATAAGTTTTTATTTCTTACATGTATTTAAAAATTACAAACACAAATTAAACTAACAAAACTTATAGGATATTTTACAACTCACATATTTGATTTGAAAATATGGCTAGAAATACATCCTTGCAAATAATACACTGAATAATGTAAAAGCAAATATAATTGATCAATACATTTTGTATATATGTTAAGTGAATCGGATTGATATTTGAACTGTTTTTTACTAAGACGATATAAATTCATTGTTGGGGGATTAGCTGGCTATTAAAAATGTGGGTTTCATCACATATATATCGCTATATTTAAGATATTTAATAAAAAAGTATAATATTTTTTAGCAAAAATTCCCACACGATGATAAATTTATATTTTAGGAATATGACTTTTATTTGACGGTTATATTGGCAATATTCCTATTCTTATGAAAACTTATTAACTTAAACATCGTCTATAGGTACATACTAATTGAAGGGTATGCAAATAATATAAACTATAAAGTGAAATAAAGAAACTATATATCTTCATTGTCCATTGTAACAGTCCATGTTTAGCGCAGAATTATTTGGGTATTCAATTCTTTGGGTAAATTAGTCTTGTTTGATTAGTGGAAAACAAAGAGATATTCAAGGGCTTAAAATGAATTCAAAAGTTATTTTCATATATAGGTATATCTACCTTCAACTTGTCCATGTTATATATATGTTTTATTTTAATCTATCTATTATACTATTCTAGTACACTAACACTTATCTTAAATATATTATTCCTAGAAAAATCCAGAGATTTTAAAAATTTTATTGGCTCTACAAGATTAAATCATTTGAAACTTATTAATAACTATTTTGCTAGTAAAATAATCTTCTCAACAGATTCTGTATAGTCCTTGGATTTCACTTAACATTTATAAATAAAAACTTTTTCTAAAATTGACTTTTTTAATTTCATAACATCTTAAAATTATATTTTATTAATTTCAATTTCGTTTAGCTTTGTTTCCGGAATCTCTTTTGTTGGAACTCCAACCGAAATTTACATTTATGGAATTCAATATGTGTACATTATTTTTGGGATATTATCAATTGGACTATTGGCACAGTTTATTTTCTTGCCAGTAATTTTAGAACTGAAATTAACATCTCTTTATGAAGTAAGTTGTTACTATACAACCACATAGTTACAAACTGTAACTCTTTATTATTTTCAATATAAAAAAGTATTTAGAAAAACGTTTTGATCGGCCGACTCGTCGTTTGGGATCTTTACTTTACATTGTTACAGCGGTAAACAAAAAATATATGTGTAATTATTATAATAATGGACTTATATTTTTTTAGTTATTATGGATTCCAATTGTAGTGTATGTACCTGCTTTAGCATTGAATCAATGTATAAAAATTATATTTACTTGGCATAAAAATTTCAATTTATAACATAACATTTTGTTTTAGTGACTACCGTAAATCTTCAATACATTTCGGCACTCGTAATTGCTGTATGCGTTTTTTATACTTGCCTTGTAAGTACAGAATTATTGTAAATAAAAAAACTCACTTTTAAATGATTATGTGACATTACCTATATTAAAATAAGAAAACAAAATAAAAATGGAGATTTCTAATCTCTTACTTAGCACTAAAAAGTATTTCTCGTTATACGCGGTTTCTTTTGTTAAGTCATAAAGTTTAATATTAAAATTAAAGTAAATTACTGTTGTAGCTTCCCATTATCTTTAAATTTGTATTGCTATAAACTTTAATTAAATTAATATATAAATTACTTTCAAATGTTTTTTATTACTTTAAAAAAAATTTTGGAAATGTGAAATTGAAGCAAAAAGTCACCTAAATATCGCAGTTAAAAAAAAAGAAATTATTCAGAATTTTCGAATGACTTAGCAGTGTTATTGCTGTATCTGTTTTCCAACGTTACTTACATAGTATGGAAATGCAATTACATAAAATTGAAACTAAAATAAGTAATTTTAGTAGTACCTATAAATTAGTAGTAAAGTAATTTGTTGTTTGACCTTTGTTAGTACTGTGTAAATACTATTGTTAAAATAAGATTACTTAGGTTTTGATCACTCGTAAAGAATTCATAAATGCAACGATTTATATAGCAGATTTATTATTTTTATTTCAGGGTGGAATAAAAGCTGTTGTTTGGACTGATTTCATACAAACATTCTTTATGATAAGCGCAATATTAATAGTCATCGTAAAAGGAACGATGGATGTTGGAGGTATTTTCACGGTTTTGGATTTAAATATCAATAGCACGCGAATTGAACCACCAAAGTAAATGTTTTGATTTAATAAACTGTTTCATAATTTAAAGCTTAAATAAAAAAACATAGTTGGAGTGTCAACCCCTTGATTCGCCATACTTTTTGGGCGTCCTGGATTGGTGGTGGAATGTTCTATTTACAATCCAGTGTTTTAGAACAACCAATGATTCAACGTTACCAAACACTACCAAACTGGAAAGCCGTAGTAAAGTAAAATACAAAATAAAATGTTAAGTCTCTGACAAAAAAAAAATGTCGTTTGTCTGTTTCTTTCACAGAACGTTATGGTACAGTATTATTGGTCTTATAATAGCTGTATTATTATTTTCCTTCACTGGTATGCTAATATATGCTCGTTATGCAAATTGCGATCCATTACAACATAAGGTTCGAACAAACCGAATTTTTAAAACAAATGTAACTATGTTTTTTTTTCAGGATGTTGATTTCAAGGATCAATTATTACCATTTTTGGTAATGGATGTATTAGGAAACATTCCTGGATTGGCTGGAATGTTTTTAGCAGGAATTTTTAGTGCTTCTTTAAGTTCATTGTCGGGTTTCTTTAATTCACTTTCTGCTGTAATTTTAGAAGATTTTTATAAACCGTTAATTGGTCCAAAAATAAGTTCATTTCATGCAGCTGTGTTGATGAGATCTGTTGTGGTTGTTGTTGGCTTGATTGCATTTGGGTTATCGATAGTTATTGAAAAATTGGATGGTGTTTTACAGGTTTAAACAATTTAATTGATACATGGAGTAATTACTAAAGCTGAAAGCTATTTTTAGTTGGCTATTAGCTTGGAATCTATAGCTATGGGACCATCCTTGGCTTTACTTGCGATGGGAATTCTTTGTCCGTCGATTAATGGGAAGGTATTACTTTAAGTATCACTCTAACTTAGAAACGTATTAGTCATACGGTCATAAGTAGATAACATTTTTTATTAAAAAAAACTGTTTTAGACTGTAATTAATTCACTTATGATTTGCACTACTTCCTCTATATTACTTTTCTTCCATTTTTTCTCTGACTAAAAAGCTATTTATTAGTTTTTGCATTCCTAATAGTCTCGGCAATTAAAACCACAGAAAATTGGATTAGTACTTACTTGATAGGGCTACAATTTACCAGATTCCACAAAAAATTTCAATGCTTAAAAGCTCTTATTTTTTCTAATAAATAAAAATACCCTCTAATGATGAAAGCAAGCCTCCATTGAAACACATAGTGAAAAAAGAAAATTTAATCAATGGCATAAATATTAATAAATTATTGATTAAATTCGCTTATTTAAAATACTCCAATTTTGGAGAGTTTAATGATATATTTTATGTTTTTCAGGGAGCGTTTTTTGGAGGTATTTTAGGTTTGGGATTCATGAGTTGGATTTGCTTAGGTACCCAAACAGCTATCGGCTCTCATCAGCTTGTGTTTCCAAAAAAACCGACTTCAATTGATGGGTGCGGAATGAATACTACTACCTTTATTACTCCCGAGATCATAAATAATTCAAAGTAATAACAAATATTAAAAAAAAAGAATAATGACATTATTTGATTTTTGGTATTTTCAGTGAATTGTTCGTTTTGTATCGGATTTCTTATCTGTGGTATACTTTACTTGGATGTTTGATTACAATTATTTTTGCATTCATTGTGAATTTAATTACTGGATTCAATAACCGAAAACAAGTTCCAAATTCATTGATTGCCCCATTTTTAAGACAAGAAAACCAAGAAAATGTGTCACAGTTGTAAATCTCAGTGTAGTATATTCAGTGATTATAGAATATAGTAAAACTATAATGTGATGACATATTTTGCTTCAATAAAATTTGCATAGTTTTTTAAACACTGGAGTCAATAGATTAATAAAAGAAGAGTAAGCATTGGAATTTGAAAATTATGAACTCATTAATGACGATTTTCTACCAAAATTGCGATGCTTTAAGGATTGTGTACTTTGGTTGTGAAAATGAAAAAGATTTTTAAATCCCAAGCGGCCTTTTTTTCAATAAAATTAGTTTTACTTACGTTTTGCAATTTCAGAGAATATTATATTTGAACGCTGTGGCAATTTTCTCTTAAGTTATATTATTTACAAAAATAAAACAGATAAAGAACAAATATTTCACATTATAATCACAACAAAATGTTTATTTAAAAAATATTTTTAATTTCCAAATTACAATCGTAAACTAAAACTAAATGACTTTACAAACATAACAATATAGGAAGGCACATTTCTTAATACAATAACTTTAAAACTATCTTAAATAAGGCAAAAATATTAAACAATTTTATTTCATTTTCATTAGGGTATAACATAGATTCAATAATATTCCTATGTATAATATTGATGCCTTTAAATCGAACAATGTGAATTGATAGGAACCGAAATAGAAATAAATAATATCATTTTAGCTGTGTTGATAAACCAAATTGTATAAGTTTTTTTAAAGATTTTCGTAAAGAAAAATAGGTATTTGGTAAAACGCAGTAAAGAAAATCACAGCTTTGGTTATAATTATAAAAAATAGTTTTACATTTACTTATATTATCACACAGTTAAAAAAATAAATTTTATTTTGACCAAAGTGGATAAAAGACAAAAATGTACATAAAATGTGAAACGCGCGTACTTGGTGTATATAATCTAATCTTTGTAATTGTTTTAATAACACCCCTCAAATTTTAAATTTTCAAAATGAACGGTGTCTTATAGCGATTAATAAATGCAAAACTTTTATTAACGTTTCTTTTACCAATCATGCACAAATGATGAAATCTATTTTGTTTATATTTAATTTATTTTCGAGTTATAAAACAGTCAATATTATCAAAATTATTTTGAAAAATAAGGATTATATAAAATACGTACAATTGATCATAAACCATTTATGAACATTCGAAATTGTATAATGCTGTTAGCTATAATGTAATATGCTACAGCATTTAATCAAGTTTATAATCTTTTCAGAATATTAAGTTTTAGAGTGCATAGTTGATTAAGACCAGAAAATCAAGCTTCTTTATTTGGTTTCAATATCAAAACAAAGGATATATAAGTATTATACTAATTTAATAGTAAATTGAAATTGTAACATACATACAATGATACACTAAATAATAAAAAAATTAATTGAATCTATGATGCAATTTTTTTTAAAAAAGAAAAAAAAAGGAAATTTATAAGATTTAAGAGACAAAAAATCTAGTTTTTTTGTTTGGAAAATATCAAAGCTTTACCTTCGTTATGATTTATTTTTTATATTTCATATTTTCATTTATTCATTTCATATTTCATAATGTGGTTTACATAGCCTAAACAGTTCTGTTGTAATGGAGGTAAATTTAAATACAATGAAAAAGTATTACTTTTAATCCTTGAAATCAACTTAAAATAGTATTATTTAATTTTTGAAAAATATGCTATTATTGTTAAATTTTAAGTTGCTCAATTATTAAAATTTTAATTTAAATCAATAAATTATAAAATTACCGATTTTATATTTTACAGTCTGCGGGTATATTTGAAAATTTATGTTGGTGGGGAAAAGAAAACTATTTTCATTAAGTGTTTCTTGGTATTTTTATATCTGTGAAAATAAAAAATTGATTAAAAGTTTTATTTTGACCGAACAAAATATCATCCATTTTTAAAAATTACTTATTGATTCGTCGAAAATATTAATAGATACATATCTTTGAATTTTTATAAAATTATTTAAAACATGTATATTAATTGAGAAAACTTCTATGGATTCCCCAAAAATCTACGTAAATTAGTTAAGAAACACTGTTGTACGTAATGGTCAGTTTATATAAGTTATTGAATAATACTGACTTATTTTTTATATTTTATTGTTCAAATTCAAATTAATAAATTACTCAAAAAAAAAGCAACAAACATTAATAAATGATTTCCATATAATGACATAAAAAAACTTAATAAATTGAAATAGAATTATTTTTTTTTATATTTCAATTTAGTTTTTGATCTGAGCAATAGATACATTCATTTCATTGAATAAAATTTGAAGGGGTGGTATTGAGAGGAAAATGTAAAAGAGACTGTATTGATAACTGACTTAATTGAATATTTGAGAGAAAAATTATTCACTATCACTAGAATCTTCCTGTTGATCATCAGTCGTATGTTTTTGTTGAACTTCGCTTAAACTAACCGGCGTGTATGCCTGTTTTGAGTCCATTTTTGAGTTTTTCCACTTCGTATAGATGCAAATTATTAAAAATATTAAACCTATGGTGAATAAAATAAATATAACAACTAATAATAACACATAAGTTTGGAAAAACCATATTCGGTTGTTCATATTGGTCGCCATCGCGATTGGATAGCAAAATGTCTCCGAGTTTGAGACAACGCTTAATACAGCGTCTTCGAAGCATTTCTCACATTGAAAATCGAAAGGTCCTGAACAGTAAAAACAGGAATAATGACAAGCCTCACATACGTTATGCGTGCGATGATTTGAACCGAAACTAAACATCGTTAAGGGCTGCGTTCGCTTCGACTCCTGACTAACGGAGTACGTTTGCGGTGGACACGCTTCCAAACATTTGCCGTTGAACAAATACATCCGTGCCGTGCATTCTGTAAAAGAAAAAAAAACTCTTGAATTAAAGCTAAACATGCAATTAGGATACCTTGGACTTAGACAACTTGAAAATCTACAAAACTACCAACTGTTTGTCATGCGGAATACTTTAACACTTAATAATTATCAACAAAAAAGCACTCACCAGTCACATGGTGAAGTGAGGATCAAGCGTTGTAAGACCAAGATATCCCATTTGAAAATTTACCGCTTCCAGAAAACCGGCAAATATGGCTTGGCAAACAGTTTAAGTGACCATAAGATGAACGTAAAGTTCGATCAATTTCGATTCAACAATGAATGAATCTAATAGACAAACATTCAAACATTCTCATTCTCATCTGTTCAAAGCAAAACTCAACCAAATCAAACCCATGAAAAATTCTGCAATAAAAAGATGATAATTTAACAAGAAGTCATTATTATCCTCTTCGATAAACCTGAGAAAAACTGCAAAAAATATACATTAACACAAAAGCAGAATAAAGTTAATACAAATGTTATATATTAAAACATTTTACATTTTTATTTTAATCATTTAATGTTTCATCGGGTCGTTTATGTTTATACAAATAATTGTGCATACATTTATACAATTAGTTCTATTTAATAATTTATAATTATAATAAATATTACATTAAGTAATTTATTATTGTTACGTTTTATAGAATTGAAATAAAAGAAAATTATTACCACTTCTCATGGAAAAAGTAATAAAATACAGATATGTCAATGTTGTAAATATAAAAAAGAATCCCTTGGAATTGAAAAGTAATGTTTTTAATGAGCCGAGACACAATTGTATTGACACCAATGAAGTTTTCTCAAATTGAAAATTCAAACAAATTGAAATTGTAAAAAGAATATTGACTGATCGATTAATATAATTCATTTTTCTTTTTAAGTCCAGAACATATAGTTTTGCCATAAAAAGAAAAATGACAGAAAACTTCAATTGAGCTATATCACTAACATAAACCTTCAAAGATAATTTTCCATCAACTTGTCTCCTTTATCTTACAAGTATATAAAATGTAAATTTTGTAAAAAAAAATTACGTGATATTTATATAACAAAGTGCGATTATGACTTACATAAATATTACATAACAACACTATTATCAGAACGTTTACAATAATATTTGACATCTTTTTCTTGGAATATTGTTAATAAATGTTGCAGTTTGTACAGCCATTAAATATGTTAATAATAAGTATATATGTATGTAGTATATAAAACAACAACGAACAGTAGGTATATTTTTGGCTATCAATTTGTGTGTGATATTTTCCTTAATGGTGATGTAAAATGTTTATAAACCCCCATTTTCCCCAAAGATTTAAATCTAAGTTTCACGTTTTCAGATTTAATGTTATAAGTACAATATTTTACCATTAAGTATAACAATTAAGTTTAAGGAATGACAATGTTGATATGATGAAATTTTTAATTGAAAATCCAAAGATAAATAATAAAGTGCCAGTCTAAACATATTAATATATCAATTTTATATAACTTTTAAAAACCAAATATTTTAATAAACAAGTGCTAAGTAAATCAAACACTAAATATTAATAAAAACTAACAAAATATCATTGCAAATAAATAATCGTAATGTATTTATTTTCATATAAGCTTCATATAGCGTTATGATCAGATATAATATTAAACATATGTATATTCGTAAATCATAAAAAAAACCTTTGGAGAACAATATTTTTGTAGTTAGCGTTGAAGACTAGCAAAATGAATTTTTTTATATAGAAAAAGTAGCAAACATAAATTAAAAAAAAGAGAAAACACCCTTAAAGTTCAAATACTACCTAGAAAAAAAAAACGAGATTACTTTCTTTTAAGGGGGTATTCTGGTCTAGAAATTTGAAAAAAATCGTTTTTTCAAGTTTGGGCCTTCAAAAATATGCCCTTAAACAGATTTTTCAAAATTTGAATTATTTTCGGACACATTTTTGGCAAAGGTCAATCCGATAGCGACATATTTACTACTGAAGAATTTTTTAAAGTTGTTTGTTTTAGATCACTACTAGGGTTGGAATCATGTCAAGCAAGGAGTACCGTTTTTTTTTTGGTAGCCCCAACTCCACCGGTCTGTAATTCGATAATTTTTTATTTTTTTTTTGTATTCTTCGAGTATCAATAAAAATCATAAAAAAAAGATATTAAAAATGTTTTTTAATTTTTTTTAATCTTAGTTTGAAAAATGCTTAAAATTTAGGCGTCTAGACCAGAATACCTCCTTTAACCAGGTAAAGAATAAAGCTAAATTGTGGATCCAACTATTGTTTTCCTACGATGGAGTGCATTTTTAATTTATTAAATAAGGAATGAAATGATAGACCAATAAAGTACTATCAATTAAATAATAATTTCATCTTTCAACATTGCCATAGCTTTTGATTAGTCAATAATCCTTCTGATTTGAAAATAGAATGAATATTAACGGCTCTTCACGGTTATTAACGTTTAATATCAACTAACGTAAACCGATCAATTTAATCGATAACTTTTCACTATGCATTTCCATCGCCAAATTTTTGTTAAAAATGAAACATCATAACAGTTCATTGCACTTTAAACTAATCAATAGCGCAGAGTTTGTTAAATTTGACACTGAGCCAATTTTTCCCATAATAAATCATGCGACTGAGCCAAGCAAGAACTGTCGTCATTAAAATTAAGAAAACATATCATTAGATACATAACTTCAACATTAGCGACAAAAACACGGTCAAACATGAAAAATTGCATATAAAATGATCATATATTTTAATTGAAAAAAAGTAAACACCACTCATAAGTTTCGTTTTAATACGATTAAAATATGAAACGAAAGTTACATCCTCTTTAAACTTAGAATACACTTTCAGCTTATAAAATGAACTAAATGAAAGTTTGAAACTTTAACGTGAAAAGTCATCCATTAACTAAACGAAAATAATTTAATAATTTTAACATTTTCCTTCCATCCACAAGTCTTGAAAATGCTAAACAAAGGAAATTAAACATTTTAAATATAATTGAGACTCAAACACAAAGTACTTGAAATATAAGGAACTATTTTGCACTAAAACTAACGAAACTAATTCAATATCAATAACTTTATAAATATTTATAGATAGTTCATAATAATTTATATGATAATATGCTGTTGATATATTCATGTAATGGTATTTGTTTAAGTTCAAACTTGTAAAAATTAAAATAACGGAATGTTGATTTTAAAAATACATTTAGTCTAAAAATATCACACAATTGATTATTCATATTTTTATATATAGTAAATATAATAATATATATTTTTAATATTTATATTAAATTTTCTATGGGTCCCATTTATACAAGTAAAAATCAAGTGGTTACGACCATTTTTCACTTTTAGAAATTAACTCAATCAATAGTCAAGTCAATGAAGATATTTATACAATTATCAAGATTAGTTTCAATTTAATATTTTACTTTTTTGGATACTTTTTTTGGATTTTTTATTTATTTTATTTTTTTTGTTTTTGTATACACGATTCATTGGATTCCCGACTTCTTTCAGTACTTTTTCAGGTACTTCAGTACCTGAAGAAGTCGGAAAACTGATGAAACGTTTTGTACAAAACATAAAAAGAAGTCCTAAAAGAAGAAAATATAAATAATTATTTGTTTAAATTTTGGTTCAAGCCTCCCTTTAGCGACGTTTCAATTTTTCTTTGTTTTTTAATTCGTTTCACGATTTTTTTGTTACTTCAATTCTAATATTGTATAATTTTCTTTTTTGTTGCTAAATTGCTAAATTTTCATTGTGGATAAATTTAATAATGAATTACATTAAAAACAAAATCGAAAATGAAACGTTACCAGAGTAAGTTTTTCAAAAGTGTTTAAAGTTGGTTTAAAATATCGAAGATACTTTATGATTACAGGATTTCCCATAAATCTTGATTTATGTCAACGGGCTATAAAAATTCATTTTGTTTAAGCTGTAACAGGGATGTTTAGAAAAAAATTTTGAATTTTAACCCAAGATCTCTGAAAAAGTAAATGATAATTTGAAAGGGTAGAATAAAATATATATTTTTTTAACAAAAAGTCATCAAAATTTAAATAGTATGATAGTATATTGACATTAAAGCCTGGAGATTAAGTAACGGTTAATCAGGTTCAAACCAGTTTTTTTTTTTGATTTAACATGTATATAAGTAGGTATACGATGTTCAAGTGTATTTAACCTTTTAAAAGTCGGATCTTTATTTGTTCCATTCGCTTGAAAAAACCAAACATCTTTGGAAAAAGAATGAAAAAAATATTTCTGAAAATTTATTTCTTACCAAGTATCAATACCATTGGTGCATTATAATTTAATTTTCAGCTATAGTTTTATAAAGAAAAAATGTTTGATTTTTATTTATTTAAATTTTGATGAACTTTGTGTAAAAACTAATATTTTTTTATTTTCATTGTTTAAACAATACCAATATTTGTTTGCCCGCATCAATATGTTTCAAATTTCACAGAACACAGAGAAAAAAAAACATTAAAAATTCGTCATAATTGGATTTGTTTTCAAAATGATGAAGTTTTAGCAAATTTTTACCATCATTGACTCGACTCGAATACGGGACTGTGAATTTATTGAATATTAAAAAGATTAAGAAAAATAAAATGCGGTGGTACCAATAAATTTCGTCAAAATACCACACAGAATGTATCAACTAAAATTTTCGTTAAAACTAGAAACATTTATGTACACAATCACAGACAACCGGAACTTATATACAAATTTTTAATTAGTTAGCCTGAAATTTCGATCGAGCTTCGAGACTTGAAACAATATCAAAATGCATTGATTAATTAATAGTAGTTATGCCTTGTAATATTTGGTCAAGCAATCAAGGATTAAGTTCTAATTAAGGGAATGGAAACGACGAATTCAATATCGAACTCCGAAGCATGAGAGGAAATACGTTCAGTTGGAGATGTAACCTCCTAACATCATCCCTTTGATATCGAATCATTCGGAAAGGATTAGAACCAGAATCAGAACTAATTCTCTTATTCAGAATTTGGCAAATTGCACGTCAAAAAGGAATCGATAATGTGAGACTGTACTGATTTATAGTAAAAAAAACAAACAGCACCCGAAATTATAGCAACTAATAATTTCACAGAATTCAATAAAACTATGACAAATACAGCGCTCCTTATGTACATTGTTTTTTACTAAAGTTATTAATATAAATATATTTATTATATAGGTAGGTACAATAACACTGGGGAGATATGCTATATAATGATAGACTAGTTTTAAATATTTTATATCCATACCGGAAACATAAAACCGAGAAGCTAATGCTTTCATCAAGAAAATCATAAAAGCCATAGTCCTTTGAAAAGATAAAGTTTTTTAAATGTAGACATTGTTAATAAAATTTTCTACGCAAAGCTTTGATGTCACATGCAGTATAAAACTGTTTAGACAGATATTGACTTATCTTATTTACGAAGTTAAACAACTCATAATCTAAAAACGATCCACCTGTTAAGTATTTTGCCGGAATTTCATTTCGAAGTAATTTCAAATCATAAAGAATTTTCTACTGAAACAAATTTCAGATAAGAAATCATTTATCCATATAAAAGTTCCAACAAATGTGGGAACATGTTAAAATAAAATAAAATAGCAAATATTAAATAAAAAGATCCAACCCTATTAAATAAAATTAAAGTTTCGAAAATTTTTACTTGAAGTTATAATCAAAACGAGGTTTTTTTTTCTCAAAAAGTATGAAATTAATCGTAGGAATTCGAAATTTTAAGCAAATTATATCAACGAAAAGATCAGTAGTTATGTTATTTTGTCTATACGCTTTCTTTTAATATAAAATGGTATTATCAATTTCGATGTTTTTTTTCTATGAAAATTATAGTTCCAAACAGGCCTAAGTATATAATCAATTATATTAATTTGTTAATATAATCAATTAAATCAGTTAAATGCGGACGGGGAAAATTCGCTTTAATTATTAAAAAATAAAGTCCTTAGTATATCGAATACTTTTCTTCATTTAATTTATGTATATGAAACATGTATGATAAAAGTTACAGTTTCTACAATTTGTTTTAACGGAAATTCATCGCAGCATGCCTTCATACTTAAGCATTTTATGCTATTGTCAACCCTAGATTCAACCAAAGCAGAGCAATATTCAGTAATTTTGTGAATGGGTGTTGTTATTCAGATAATTGGTTAACGAATAAATAATTAAATTGAACTAAATTGGCTTTTTCAAGTAAGTTGGCGAGGAAGAGACTATCTTGAAGTTTGAATTTAAAAACGTTCTTAAATTAATCGAATTTGATTAAAATAAAAATGAAATTTTATAATGCTAAGATGCAAATAGAAACTATTTTTCTCAATGTCTACAAATAAAAACTAATATACACCCTTATATGCATGGAATAAGCTTATAAATGACTAAATTGGTATGGCTTTTATGTTATTTCAAAAGAATTAACTAAAAGAAAAAATGTTAAAAATAACAATTACTTACATAATGATTATGCTGAAACTCGTTCTGTTGTAAAATGAAATAAAAATTGATTTTCGCGATTGGGCTGGCTGATAAAATGAGCTGCATTGACATTATTACGATAATTTAGTTGTCTAATAATCAAATTGTCGCTAGTAGTGCAATTGCTATCATTTGGATAGGTTGCATTGCATGGGGAGTTAAAATAACGACTGCTGTCGTTGCATTTCTTAATTTGTGTTTTACAACTAGTTGGTAGAACGGACACGTTTTGGTACCTATTTTTCGATGGTTCTAAGTCAGTCTCGCTAATATCAACTATCTTAATTAATTTGAAATTAGTTCCGTGGACGTTGATAGCACGTCTATTTTCTAAATTGTTAATTTTGGTGGAGCTTTTCGCTCGCGTAACGGCTGCTGATTTTGGCGATGTACTTGTTTTGTTTGTGAAGAACATGTTCAGAAAAAGAGAGCGGTAAATGAACAGAAAATAAAACGTGAACAGACCTATGCAGATATTCCCTTGGCTCAACGTGCATGCGGAGCTCGAACTGAATTGGTCGGACGCTTGATTCACGTCGACGTGGCTTAGTTCATCTCGAACCTGAAAAAATTTAACAAATCATAAATTAGTAAATAGTTTGGCACTTGTGTAGAGCTTGTCTATTACTTGAGGCCCTTCCCGCCACTGGTCATTCGATGGAATGAGCGAATTGTGTTCAAAATCGTTGTTTTGTAAGCCAATTTCACTTGGTGCTGTGCCATCAAGGTCTTCTAAACTGGGTTTTGTGTTCTCTCCCGGTAAAATTGTAGTTCCGTGTAATATTAATGTCCACTCTGACAACTCAGAAGCTGGTGCTAAGGATTTAAATTTTCATTTAATAGAAAAGTTGGTAAAGCGCGTATGGAAAGGAAGGGATATCTGACAACCGTAATAGTTAATAGTTGCTAATGCTTTGTATAAAAGTAAAACAGTGATGAAACCGTTAGACGAATACAATGATGTAGACAATTATACTTAGGGGAACACTATAATCAAAAAAAAAATCAACAATCATGGTTGTCAGGTATTTCGTCCTTTCTACACAAACTATCTACAATTGATAATGTTTTGCACTATTTGCTGCGAAATTTTAACTAGAGAGAATTAATAAGAAATTACTTATGTAGAGAAATCAGAAAGTAATTTGATAAAGTGATAAATAGTTTGCTCATAATTGTCATGTTTATATTTTGTCAATATTGGCTACTGCGAATGAGTTAACATAAACGTTTAAAAATAATATGTACAGTGTATATTATCAAATTCCTGTGCTAAGAAATTACATCAAGATACACAAATGGTGAAGAGAAGAAGCATGCACGTCTACAAACATACGTGTTGATACAACGATTACACATTTTAATTTGATTCCCACTAAAGTTATTAATTATATTTCTAGTGTTCGAAAAAAAAAAATTCGTAGTAAGTATTGCAAATTAAAAAAGAAAGAAGAAAAGCATATTGGGAAAATAAGTAAAGAATTCATAAATGAAACGAAAAAAAACTAAATTTTATTCAAAAGTTTTACCGATCGAAACTGTCGTTATTTCAGTAGCTTTTTCTTGAAGAGCTTTGCTGTTTTTGGGCACAAAAGGTGTAAGAGTTGTGCTCGATTCAACATTCTTACTTTCGTGTGACTCATGTGTATACTTTTTGCCTTTTCGATGCGCGCTTTCTGTGTCGCGACTAATTTCCGAATTTTTTTGACCCAACCGTGCGTTAGTTGAGGAAATAAGGGTCCCGGCAAAAAATTGTGATGAGCCCTGCCGTGAAGGTGACTCAATGTTACCGCTTTTAATATGTGGGAAAAGGGCTGGATAGATGTGTTGTGCCTTGGGATATTGCTGGAAAATTGGTGGAATTTTGAAGTTAGGAAATACGGTAGTCGTAGGATTTTTACTAGACTTTTGATTTTTCTTTTGATTGGCACGATAACGGTTGAATTTTGGTGGAGTTTCGGTAGTCGCGTCTACATTCGGTTTGTAAATTTTCGGCTTGGAAATTCCCTTTAAAATCGTGTCTGGTTTTACTGTCGTCTTTCCATTTTTTTGATTTTTATTTTTATTTTTTACTTTTTTAGAAACGAGCATGTAGTTTGTAATAGCGGGATTTTTATTTCCTTTGCCTTTTATGTGTTTACTCTGAGTGTTATTGTTAGAAGGTAAGCTATCGAGAATGTTAGGTAGAGCGTAATTTTTATCAGATTTAAAAACAGCGACGGTAGTGCCGTAAAATATTAACGACCATTGTTGCAATGATGCTCGATCTAGACGAGTTAGTCAAAAAGGAAAAATAGAAAATGTTAGTCGGTTAGTATAGCCACGACAAGGAGTAAATCGATAAGAATGGGGAGTACTTACTCAAAGTGCGACCTTCGTTGTGGATTTCTAATTTCCATTCGCCGAAAGGACGCTCGCCCCACGTATGAACCGACATAAACGGCCACGAAACAAAACCTTGCCGAGAAACATCATGTAATCGATGTGCTAAAAGTGTACTCTTGGTTCCAGCTGGAGATGTTAAATTAATTTCTAAATCACCACGTCGTAAAGTTGATAAAGTGATTTTCGCCTGTACGTGCTCCAAATAATTAACGCCCGCACATTCTTTTACGACTAATGAAAACTTTTTTCGACTCTTTGGTGGAATTGTACTGGAAACGGAAATTAGTTTAAAGTCATGCATTTTTCATTTCAGCTTCAAGTATCGCTTACGGATCTGAGATTTGAGCGGAAATTTCGCATTTTTGTTGCTCGGGAACGGTTTTCCATTTGCGTGCCAGATGAACCATCGCTGTCGCGTCCATTAAGCCGTAGCCAAACGAATGGCTCACATTGCGTCCAACTCCATTCACCTAAACGGGCGCAGCAATATTTCATATGGGAAAAATTCGATTAATTATATTGTACTAATGAAATTACCTGCCAATCGGGTGCATTGAGATTCGCTGGCTTTGCAGTTCGAACGACAATATGTTGCATATCACGCCACGTGAGATTGGGATTGGCTTCGAGGGCGAGGGCGCAAATTCCGGCCGCTAATGGAGCTGATGCCGATGTTCCCGTATGACTGGACGTGCATGAATGATGGAGATCAGTAGTAATGACCTTAAATAGAACAACATAAAACTCAGCTAGAGAAATGGATTTTTTCATCAAATGCATTTACTTGTTTCTCATTCAATGAACCGCTACTGTATGTGGTCGCGAGAGTTGAACTGCATGCCTCTGAATACCACGGTACATGACCTGTTTCCGTCGCACTCGAAATAGACAGAGTCCAAATCGAATTTGTATATCCATCACAATTACAATTATCGTGATCCCGACCCCCATTCCCTGACGCCCAAACGAAAATTGAACCCTTTCCATTACGCCCCTGGAAACATTTTCATTTTTCAATAAAGTTATCTGTCCTTGGTGTTATGATATACTTCATCAAGTCTTACTTTTGTGACGCCTTCAATAAACGCTCGCTGTGCCAGTTCTCCGGGACCATCGACGGTTTTTCCATCATCATCTGGTCCCCAAGAGGCGCTATATATGTCAATGTGTTGAGGGTTGAGGCTCAACGAACGCGCTTCGACAGCATCTGTTACATCCCCATCTAACATCCTCACACCCCCAACACTAGCTCCGAAAGCGACACCCACCGCACATATAGTATTATTAGCCGTCGCGGCAACTTCCCCAGCGCATCGTGTTCCATGTCGATTTGAATCGATCATATCATATCGTGGCATCGGATCTTCATCATGACTGTTCACATCGTACGACGCTAATGGATCCTAAAATACGATATAATCTTCAAATCTTCGTACAAGTAGCAATTTATCAAATACCTTTTTTAAATTACTATTTACAAAAAGCTATTAAATGATAAAAATTAACAACATAATCTTTAAATATACGCTTCCAACTATTACCTCTTTTCACAATTTTGAACTTAATCTACGGAACCATATAATTTGGACAGTGGAGGATAGTGATAATCCGACAGTACAACGAATAGTAATGAATTCAGAGATGAATTACTTTAGTTCCTTCATAGAAGGAAAGCATCTAAAAATGCTTTAAATAAAAGTGATTCTCCATTGTTACAAAACTTTAAAAATACTAATCTCAAAAAAGTAGAAATTAATTTAAGGATATACTTTAAGCAGTTAACAAAAAGAAAAAATCTTTACATTTACAATAAGTTTCTATTGAAACCCGTCTTTTTCAAAATTAGAAATAAACAGTTTGGTACTTGTTAGGTTTCTGATTTTGGAACAAGACTAGAAACATAATAAAAAACGAAAATTTTTGGAAATCTATTAAATAACTTCCAATAATATTAATTCTTTTTTCTTTTTAAAACACTACAATCATGTTTCATAGGTGTTTTGGATCCTTAGACAGACTACCCCAAAATGATTTGGCAATTTGAATTTTTAATAAAACAACAATAATATTCATTTAAAAACAACACATTAGAGGAAAGGTTGTGGCTTTCGGATCCCAAATCGTGTGATTTGCTGGACTATGTTGTCAACGTTTCGCAACCTCTTCGGGTCGCACCTTCAGGACATAATAGCTCCGAAGAAGTTCGGAGTATTTTTGGAGCAATTACATTATGAAAATTCAATCTGGAGAGATTGTGAAACGTTGGTGACATAGTCCAGCAAATTATACGGCTTTGGATCCGAAAGCTGCAATAATTTCTCTAAAGACTTGTAAATTGATTAAGATCAACCGTGAAAGCCTTAAATCTAAAATAATATTCATTGCTTTTGTATGTATATTTTTTGAACAGAACTATAAAAAACGAAATTCTTTAAAAATGACATTATTCTAAAGACAGTTGTTTCACTAGTATTTTGCGAATATTATTGAATACTATAATGTCTTTAATGGGCAATATGGACAGTAATTAATGTGCAAAACTTTTATTTTGTTGCCGACGTTTCGACAGGTATTGCTGTCTTTTCCAGGATCTTCTTTACTATATTAATTTATTGTTTTATTTTAAAACACTTCAATTTATTTTAAATCAATGCTTAATTTAGTATAAGTTATATTTATATATATTATTGCAATAGGTTACTTTATTAATTACACCCCAATGGATGTTCAGAGCTTTAAAATTGAAATCGAATTATGAGTAAACACTTTCTTTGAGCCCTGAAGAAGACAGCAATGGTTGTCGAAACGTCAGCGACAAAATAAAAGTTTAACACTGAATTGCTGTCCATATAGCCAATTAATATTTACAATGGACGTAAACATTAACAATTGTTGAATGCTCTCCGAAGAAGTTGTTTAGAAATTGATCTGATTTTTCTTCGGATTTTTTTTTAATTTGTTATTTTCAAATAATAAATAATATGCGTTTGAGAAAATCTCAAAAATAAATCCATTGGTGAATATGAACAGCAAGGTGATTATTCAATGTCCCCTCTTTGTGAAATTAATTTTTGAAGGTAAAACACAAACCCAATTAATGAGTTGTGGGTAGTACGGAATGTGACTTCGTCTTGCTGTAACCAAATTACCTGATTGAAAATAATTATAATATATTATTTTCAGATCTCAATTAGTATTATCAAAATAACATTTTCAGGTTTAAGGGATCAATTTAAATTTATTATTTTCCAATTCTGCAACGTTTCGTCACGTATCGTGACTTCCTCAAGCGTATATACAACGTATATAATACACCAAAATATAGTATAATTTGAATTCTTAGTAGCAACGATTGTAATTTGCTACCGTGCACAGGTGGGCTGTGTAGCTTTAATGTTTGGTTATTTGTTGAATTTATTTGTAATTATAATAATATTGACATTTGTGGTAGTTATTTATTTATTTCAAGGTATAAACTATTGTATTATATTTTACATGTTTACGTAGGTTTATTTACTAGACGCTTGAGGAAGTCACGATACGTGACGAAACGTTGCAGAATTGGAAAATAATCAATTTAAATTGATCCGTTAAACCTAAAAATGTTATTTTATTACTTATAATGTTCACATTTTTGTAGTTGACATGTTGCTGTAGTAATCTCAAATTAGATACTCACTTGCTGTCATTAAATCGATGCCAATTTGCAGAATTAGTTATTAGGTTTATGCTTGTAGGAGTTTTTAATGTTCTTGAACGGCCATGATTATTAAAGGCAATAATGCTTTCCAAAGTCATATATAATGGACCCATAAAAGAGTGGTTAAATTATTGAAAATAACTTTATTAAGTAATGCGTTAGTACTTGTGTAATTGAAATATTTTTTTATTCTAACAATCATAGTTTTTCTTATAGATACCAACAATAGTAAGCCCGTGTGAGATCTACCGCTAGTTTGATCTTTTTTAAATTTAATTTTTGGTCAAAACTATCAATGCGAATTTGAAATTCTACGTGAAAATAAAAGATTTATTCTAAAAAATTAACTATCATAAATCACAATTATTTAGTACCAATCTCGTGGGTTTTTAGTTTATAAGTTCTATAAATGTATTATATATAAATTGCTTTATTTGATATCGCTGCAGCATTTATCTGTTCAATAAATTACAGTTACTTTTTTCGGTAAAAATTATAATTAATTTGAATTAAATATGATCATATGAAATAATTTTTTTTAATAATTATTTTTAAGATGGCCTTCATTTTTATTTTGCATTCGACCAACCTGAATCCGACACTGGTTTTCTGTAGAACTTATATGTTGTAAATGAGGTAACAAGTAATGAGAGAAAAAACACGGCATCAAATTGGTTCTACCTGCAGGACATGAGAATGAGAAGATTACAAGTTGCGGTAAGTGTATAAAACTTTAGTTAGTCAATATCCAATAAAAGGGATTAGATTAGCAAGTCCCTTCCCGATTGTCCGTCTCTACCCGAGAAAATTTATCAGCTTATTCGGCTGTCGTATACATTTTCTGCACGCTAGTTATCGATGTAATTGGACGCGGGTTGTTACTTCGTCCTGTGCCAGTGAACAAACTTTGAGAATTTGATCAAACTTCTCCGTTACTTTAATCTTCCTTCACACAGATTCTTCAATTACGAAACGTCAAGAATTTTAGACGTACTTAAGATACGCCTGTACATAAAATAATTTCAAATATGTACTATGAAAATGGTTTTTGCAAACTACGTAAATAAAACGAGTCGAAGGACACAAAAAGAAAAAAAAAACGATGGAAAAGCGCTTATAAGAGGAAAAAAATTGTGGCTGTAAAAGTTATGGTGGAACGCTGAACTTAGAGACAATAAAAATGCTTTATCTATCCAGAGAGAAAATATTAGAAATGATCATCGTAAAATGTTATAAAAAAGGACACCACATAAATTTTTGATGTAATCGTAATGAGAGTTGCACATAACGTTTCATGATTATAAAAACTTTTTATTTAATACTTACGTAATTTTTCATTAAATCTGGATGATCTTTTTCAAGTCCATCGTCCAAAATTGTAACAACTACCCCTTTGCCAGTGACGCCTTCGGCCCATGCGGGCATTACGTTCATGTCAAGACCTCCACCTCGGTTCTGCAATCATAAAATCTTTGAATTATAACTAGATAAATTTTAGTCTCTTTGATCTAACTCTTGACACTAGTTTTTTATATATTAGAAAAGTTTTAAATCGTCTTCTAAATCATCTCAAGTTCGCTTAAAATACTTAAAAATGTACTATTTTTATTTTTCGACTAATTTTTGAATATGTTCGCACCGAAAAAATCAATATAATCATAGTATTAAACGAAAAGATAAATTCATAAAGAACCAGAATTTATTAAGCCGAGATATGTTTTTGATTTTTTTCCTGAATATGAACAAAATAGTAATATAGTGTTGTAATGTAATATAGTGTTTGTAATAAATTTTAAATAAATTAATTTTAAGAAAATAATATGTCTTTTAGAAAAGATAGAATCAATTAAAACGAACAAATAATTGACGAAAATGTAATGCTATCCGAAGAAAATAAAATGGTGCATTTTCATGTTGTCGCTAGTCGCTGGTTTTTAACGCTAAATTTGGTCACGAATGTCAAAGAATAGATATAATTGTTACACTGTTTAGATATGTGTAAATAAAAACGAATAAGTATTAATACTTGTTAGTAAACAATCAGCTTATGATTAATAAATATATCGACTATGTACTCTTTTTGGACATGTATTAATAGAGAAAATCATGTCTAGTGAATATAACATGCATTAGGTACAAGTCTAATAGAATCCAGCGAAAAAGCTAAACAAAATTTTGCTTTATCGTTAATTTTTTCACACGGCGCACATGTTACATTTTTAGCCTCGTGATCACATTTTTCGCTAAAAACCAGTGGCTAGCGACTGCATGAAAATGCACCTATATATCCTTAAGTAAAAATCAATAGTCTTATTTTTGACGGGAAAATGTATTTGGATGAACGATGATTGATGCCAAAGAAAAACAAATAAAAATTGTAATCAATATACTCTGTTTAAGGAAACATAGTAACCACGTAAAAGCCGGCATTTTATAATACGGATATCCTTACAATACGGTTTAAAAATTGCGGGAACCCTCCTAAAACAGGACATCCTATAACACAGAATCGCGCTAACACGATAAAAGCATTACAAAAATCTTTGTACAACGCTGTACTAGAAATTGGTAAATTAGTCTGAGACGAAAGTTTTGTGGATATGTTTATTAAGGACATGCAAGATTTATTAGTGAAAGAGGAAATTGGCGAAGTGGATTAAATAGAAATGCCATTCTATAAGTTGTAGATTAAATCGATTCTGGAACTCTATGGATGAAGATTATTGCAGTTAATAAGTAAACACTAAAAAATACAGGAACGTGTAAACTGAATTGGAAATTTCAAGTTATTTTTCTTGAATGCAAACTAATTCGATGAAAGAAGCGGAAACTACAAAGGAAGCAGCAAAACTGATTACTTCTAAAGAAATTTAAAATGACCTAGTAAGAACCCCCCAAGTAAAGTAATATTAAAGATTTTCTAAAGAGGGAAAGCAAATGGAAAAATTTTAAACAAAGAAAAATGTTATGAAAATAAAGGACATATTTAGGGTAAATAAAAATCCGTAAATCGAGCAATATCAAAAATTTACTCGCTATAGTTTTGAACATTGATAATTGAAAATTAATTAATGTATATATTGAAGGTGAGTTATAATTGGTACAACGAGGGATTCTACAGGATGATAAGGGAGGTGATTCTAATAATTCTCAAGCTTTTTTTTCAAAATTCAATTTATCCATTTACAACTATTGGCTAGCAGGACAACGTCTGCCGGGTTTAGCTAGTTATTATATATAATAAAAATTACCTTATTAATATAAAATTTATGTTGAAAAAAATTGTTTTTAATCAGTTTTTGGAACGTAACCTCCGTTCTTGTACTAACTCCCATGCAACACAGTGTCACACAACACGGCATTTTCTAGGAAACTACCAATCGTGTTATAGGAAGGTCGCTGTATTATTGTTAAGAAATTACTGTTAAATAACATAAAATCATATTTTATGGTAAAAAGCATGTTTTTACTAGTTTAAAAGTAAATCAAATGTGAAATATTCCGGTGTGCTTAATTTATCATAAAATCTGAATTAATTTCGTTATTGCTAATTTATTCAATTTCAATTTTGTCCAAATTTATAAATTTTATCTCCTGAATAAAACATACCATTTTATTTCAACAAATAAACCTTCATAGGGAGTATTGAAATGAACATAATGCATCATACACTGAAAAGTTGTAAATTGGAATTATTTTATCATTAATTTACAATCATAAAACTATTACTGAAATTAAATGATGCACTAATACCTAGTTATTATTATCTGGATTAATTTTTCGTACCTTAAACAACAGAGATATATGAAACAACAAAATTTGTTTAACATAAAATATCCGATATTGATACAACCAAACTTTCTTGTACATGTGCATACATTTTTTCTAGGTAAACTATATTTACAAATCAATAATTATATTATATATATCATAATTAACTTTAAATCAAATTTTGATACGATAAACAAACCGTTTCAAAGGTTGTTTTTATCTTTATTTTACATCGGTATCATCTTCGCAACGGCAAAAAATTAGCTATTTCAACGGTCAATTGAAAAGTGTACATCCTGAAAGTAAGTTATAATAAGTACAGTACGAGATGCTGCGGGCTACTAACGGGGAGGGTTTTTTAATTTTTCAAGAACATATTTTTAATTTCAAGTTATTTATTTACAGCCGTTGTAATAAAGATTGGCAGGAAAATGTCTGCCGGGTTCAGCTAGTAGTGTATAAAAAACCTTCCATCTTAAGTAAATGTTATAGATTAAAATATTAGGTCCTCAAATTTTTCAAATTCAATCCTTACTTCAACCCTATAGAGCAGTGTTTTGCAAATTGTTTTGTACTATATATCATCTAAATCTTTCTGAAATTCTTATTCTATAAAAGAAGAATAAAATTTAAAGTAGCCAATGAGAGTCGCTGAACGGTGAAGACAGTAAAGTAAACACTATGATTTTTGATAATCGCTATTTTATGATTATTATTACTATAGCCTTAATATGAAAAATTAAAAAAAAAATATATACTGGTGAATTCGTACACCGAGGTGATTTTTAGGGCTCACAGAAATGTCTATTGATTTTATATTATTTACATTCTTTGTTCGTAAGATGTATACACGAAAAAAAAACAGTTTATCCTATCGTACAATTAAATGAAGAAATAGATGAATGTTTGAATTACAAAGTTGACAGTTTTTTTTTAAATTTTAACAATTATTTTATCTCGTGTCGACTACCAGAAGGTATCATGACCTTATTTAGTGCAAGTGGTGAACATAAAAATATTCCTGAATTGGGAATATTGAAACGAATATAATTCATTGAAAAGTAAAAATAAGTTAAAAAACCTTTTGTTTCTTAACCTTTTGTCTCTTTTAACATTATTATTAAATTATAGAAGTTGATATATGCGAAATTAAATGCATTCAATTTATTCAATTGATTTATTGTTTACCTCCATTTGTTCTCATGCTTTGTGATATTACAAATAGTAGTAAAACAAAAAATTTCATTATTTTTTTTTTCAAAAACCACATATCTATTTTTTATTGTTAATTGCATGCTGGTGTTATTCAAAACGTATTAAACAAACTTTAGTTTAAAACAAAAAAATAGAAATGTAAACGACAAGGATTAGTCAAGTATATTTCTCTATGTGATAACTATAGTTTCATCTCGGTATTCAATTCATTGAGTAAACAATGCGCCTAACAATCGACCAATTAGGATTTGGCAAATGAAATTATGGTCTATGGAACATTACAATTGAGAAAGATTCATTTCAATGGAAAATTGAAATAATTGAAACGGCGATGATAAGATTAAGTTATGTAATTGTTGATTAAATTAATTAATAATTAAAAAAAATGTAAATTTTATCAAAAGAAGTATGCAAAAATTACCAGTTTTTTTAATATTATTGAACCTTGATAGGTGAAAGCTAACCGAAAGCGTGTAACTGATTAACATCAAAGATATCTAATTCATCATTGTGATGCCGCTCAGTACGGACGTGAAATTGTCCAAAAGTGAAAATACTACAAATCGAAAACAACACCAATCCAACGACAATTAATCCAAATATCATATAAAGGCACAGCTCCACCGGTGCAAGGCCACACACACAAACAAGTAGGTGAATTATATTTTCATTTAACAAACAACACACCACCCTCACAACAATTGAAAATGACTTCATCAAAAGCTACAACTAACAAAACGACAAACCAAATAAGTTACGCAAATGCGTTAACAAATAGCAACAATAAGATAACAAACCAAAGTTTCCCTACAAAAAAACAAGCCATAATATTCAACAGCGTTGAACAAGCCAAGATCAATGAATATATACAAGAGGTTGGAACCCAAATTTGCCCACAAAACATAATATTTGCATCCCGATTATCAAATAACCGAATATGTTTATATCTGTCGACTGAAAACGACGTAAATAAATTTCTGTCAAACAATGACGGAAAAATAAAAATTAATAATCAATTAATAACAGCCCGTCGTTTAGTAACACCTTCAAAACGACTAATAATCTCTAATGTTTGCCCTTCCATACCACATAATACAATTATAACTGCTTTGCAAAATATTGGACTCCAACCATTATCTAGCATGAATTTCGTAAAAGTTGGAATCCAGGACCCTGCATACAACCATGTACTCAGTTTTAGGAGACAAATTATTGTAAAGGAATATGAACCAAAATACTATCCCGACTCGTTACTCATAACATATGAAAACGAGCAATATCGTATCTTCTTAAGCGAACCAATTCAAACATGTCGGCGCTGCAAATCCAAGGAACACAAAACTGAGGACTGCTTAATAACTGAAGAGTTAAGCTCAGGCAACAACGAAAAAGCATCACAGTTAATACTACAGTCAGCAATGATTGCTCAAGAAAATCCAAAGGCCTCGGTAACACCAATATCCAAAAAAACGGGTGAAAAATTTAAGGACAAAGGGCCAATACCACTGTCCGACCAAGTTACGGAAACCTTAAAGTAAAAGTCAGCTGATGGATAAGGAATTGACCACATTGACACAGCCCCTATTCCCCATCCCCTAGAGAACGGTAAAGAACGGAAAACCAGAGATCAACCAAGAAAGTAAAAAACTGCTCCAATATCCATGAATATAACGCGTGATTCAACAATTATGCCACCACCATCGGAAGACAACCGGAAAAAACACGAACCAGGCACTTCCAAAGGAATGAAACGAGCTCGGTCACCAAATGCATCAAACTCGTCTATTGGCGAAGCAGACGAATATAACGACTATAATCTGTCCCAATCGGAGGCCACAGAAAAGGATGAAAGTAGTAACATCGACTCGCGAGAGGACAACCAAAAATCCCGGAGGAGACAAAAGAAAAAAGTCCTCAAGAAAAACAGTAGGGAATTCCAGCAGTTAGAAAGCAGAAGCTGGGAAGTATTAAAGTCGGAATGGGAAAACACACAACCAAGACACCCTCTCAGCCTTGATCAACTCCGTGACCTAATGGAAAATGCCCGAAGAGGACTGAACTTGAAAGAGTTAATATCAGAGCATACAAACGATATTGAGGGCCTTATTGATATGTGCCACCACATACATGGAAAAATGTATAAAACGCAAAAAAACCGTTGTACGCGATTTATTAAACGTCTCCAGGACCTCAAAGCTGAAAACTCAAATTCTGCTAATTAGACAATTAAAATCTCGATTTAAAGTCTCTCCTATAAAATAACACATTATTATCAATACCATTTTAATTATCATGACACTTTTACAATGGAACATTAACGGATATTTTGCTAAATACGAGCAATTAAGGCTACTAATAAATAAAATAGATCCATTGTGCATTTGCCTCCAAGAAACTAATTTCACTAATAATCAATGTGCCAATCTAAAGGGTTACAAGAGCTACTTCAAAAATAGAGAAGATTATAGAAGAGCTAGTGGTGGTGTAACCACATATATAAAACCATCCACTAAACCAGAAAGAGTCACAATAGACTCCCCATTGGAGGCAGCGGTGGTGAAAATAAAACAACCTTTCACAGCCACTATTTGTAATGTATATATCCCTAAAGCGTTCGACCTCACATTAGAGATATGGATGGATCTAATTAAGCAATTACCCCGTCCAGTGATTTTGGTAGGAGATGTGAATTGTCACCACTTTTATTGGGGCTCAGACACGTGCGACCCAAGAGGTCGCCTCATAGCAGAATGGTTGGAGGAAGAAGCAGATCTCGTACTACTGAACAACGATGAACCGACACATTTTAGCGTAGCGAACGGTTCTACATCCAATATTGACCTTGCGATAGCTGATAAAAATTTGGCATTAGACATAAGATGGAAAGCACCAAATAACCTATACGATAGCGACCATTTCCCTATAACCATTTCCCTGGCCCCCCAGTCAAACCTCGTAAACCAACAAGCAAATAATCAACCAAAATGGAAATACCACAGCGCCAACTGGGAAGCTTTTCAAAACAAAATAGAAAATTACATTAATGCCCTACCTAAAATAAATCATAACTGGTACATGGAGCAACCAGAATTATCCATCAATAAAATAGTCCAAAGCTTTACTAATACCATCTTATCAGTAGCTGACGAAACGATTCCAAAAACATCAACCGTAAACAATAGGAAAACAGTTCCATGGTGGAGTCAAGATTGCCAAGAGGCCGTAAAAGCGGCGAAAAAAGCATTTTACAAATATAAAAGAAATCCAGAATCGAGTCAGTACAAGATATTATATAAGAAAAAAAGAGCAGAAGCGAGACGAGTTTTGAAAGCTAGTAAGAGGAGCTCGTGGGAAAACTTTGTGGCATCCATCAATAACCAAACTTCAACGACGGAAATTTGGAGCAAAATCAAAAAAATCAAAAACGGAACCGACAGAAGGGAAAAAATTACCCTGGAAGACGAAAGCGGGCAGGTGAGTTCAATCCCAGCGACAACAAGCGAAATCCTAGTAAAAAACTTCGCTCTTAATTCTTCATCAAAAAACTTCGATGTAAAATTTACAAAATTTAAAATAAAAACAGAGGCGGAAAAACCCAATTCCAAGTAAATGACAACTCCAATTCAATCAATAAGGATATAACAATTCAAGAACTGATCTTCGTCTTGTCTAGTTCCAAAAACTCAGCCCCAGGTCTAGATAATTTACCTAACATCTTGCTAAAAAATCTTCCAGTGAAAGGATTATTATACCTACTCGATATTTATAACTTAATTTGGAAATTACAAGTATTCCCTGACAACTGGAAAAAAGCCATAGTTATTCCAATCCCAAAACCCGGAAAAAATGAGTACTCCTCAACGAACTATCGCCCAATATCTCTCACATGCAATATTTGTAAGATATTGGAAAAAATAATATCCAGAAGAATGAAATGGCATCTTGAAACAAATAACTATTTTTCTCCTTATCAGTTTAGCTTCAGAAACTCCCGCTCTACAATGGACCAACTTGTATGTGTAGACAGTGAAATTTGTAAGGCCTTAGAGAACAAATGTCATATGATGATGGTCGCCCTGGACTTGGAAAAAGCGTACGAGATGGTGTGGCAGCATAGAGTATTGACCTTATTGGAAAACGCTGATGTGAAAGGAAATTGTTTGGCTTTCATAATAAACTTTTTAAAAAACAGGATAATCCAAGTTAGAATTAATAACCACCTTTCAAACCCACAAATTCTAGAAAATGGATTACCCCAAGGTTCAGTCCTTAGCGTAATAATTTTTTTAGTAGCAATTAATGAGCGAACAGATCATATTGAATCACCATGCAAGGGATTTCTTTTCGCAGACGATGTACTTTTATTACAAAGGGGGTTGACTTGGATGTCTCAGCAAAAATTATGCAAAATAGTATAAATAAATTGCAGGCATGGACACAGAAATCCGGATTCAGATTTTCCATTAACAAATCGGAAGCAATCATTATAACAAAAAGACACTCTAAAATCCCTAGAAACAATATAACCATACGAAATATGCCACTTAAAATATCTCCGACATTAAAAATATTAGGAATGGTATTTGATTCTAACTCATGCTGGAAACCACACATAAAAAAGTTAAAAACAGAGCTATTTAGAAGACTAAATCTAATTAAAATCCTAGCCTCAACATCATGGGGAGCATCAACCAAAATCCTACTCAATACATATAGAGCCATTATCCGTCAAAAATTGGACTATGGAGCCATTTTATATGACTCAGCTTGCAAATCATCGTTATTATCACTGGATAGGGTACATAACGAGGCACTACGGAAAAGAATAGGGGCGTACCGAATTAGCCCCATCTATAGCATTTTGGCAGAGGCTAAAGAACTTCCCCTCGAATTCAGACGTAAAGAAAAGGCCATCAAATATAGTTTAGGCGCCATGAGTAAGATGGGAAACCCAGTACAGGACTACCTTAGATTAGAGTCGACAACAGACAAGTTTTATCTTGAACATACAAGATTTCCTCAACCAATGCACTCGAGAGCCCATAAATACACCGAAGAACTGAACAGGACGATACCGAGAGTAACTTACTTAAAACCTCCATCCGCACCGCCATGGGAACTCCACCACTATGATTCACAAATCGACCTATCTTTGGGAGAGTATTCAGTAAATGAAACACCTAGTGTATATTTTAGAAATCTTTTCTGGGAATCAAAAAACTCAAAATATAGAAACCACGTTGACTACTACACCGACGGTTCGGTATTTGAACAGAGCAGGATGTGCTGTCGTCAGAGAAAGTGAGGTACATAAGGTGCGGCTGCCAGACTACGCTTCAATATTCTCCTGTGAAGCATATGCATTTTAGAATCTTTAAGGATGGTAGAACAAAGCCAACCTAGTACACCAGTGGCTATATTTACTGACTCCCAATCGACCCTAAAGGGAATTCTCAATGAAAAAAATTCAGAAATAATTATCCAAATGATTAAAGAAAAGCTAACTCAGCATAGTCAAAATGGACAGAAAATTGCCCTGGTCTGGATCCCCGGACACCAAGGCATCCCGGGAAATGAAATGGCCGACACAGCAGCTAGAGAGGCGGCCAACAGCAGGGAAGTAAATGGTGAGATTCAATTCTTGGAGAGAGATTTCATGAAAGAAGTGAGAAAAAGGATTTGGAGATAATGGAACACCATCTGGAGCAGAAGACCACAAAGTTTAGCCAATATAAGGGATTCTGTCCTTGATCTAAGCTCAGACATCAGTGCTAATAGGAAGGAAGAAGTGGTTTTAACAAGACTACGAATCGGACACACTGAAATTACTCACAGTCATCTACTGAAAAAAGAACTCCCGACCCCTTGCCCTGGATGTGGGGAAAATAATTCAGTGGGCCATCTGTTAATAGGCTGTAGAGCCTATACGAATCAACGTGTCCACTATCTGTTACCGGGTTCACTAAAAGAGTGCCTAAATTCCAAGGAGGGAATTGAAAAAACTCTAAAATTTTTAAAAACCATCAATTTAATGGACAAAATTTAAGGCAGAAGCAAGAAACCCATTAGAACTATCAAAAGCCTCAACTTGCCAGTTGTGTTACTCTCGTTTTTATATATTAGCATATTTTTAATTTTCTAATCCTATGTATTATTCTCCTTGTTGTTAGCTGTTTTGTATTCAGTTACCATATACATATTTATATATTATCTATAAGTACTATGTTACTAAATCATAAATTATATTATATCGTTATTGTTGTTTCTTCGTTGTGTCTTATATATTTTCTTCATTGTTATTGTTGTTAAATTATATATATTACTATTATAGATTTATCTTTGTAGTTTGATTGTTATACATTTTGTAATTAGAAATCTAGAGTGTATAGTTTATTATATATTTATTATATTATTAGTACTTTATTAGCAGTATTACCAGAATTGTATATTAGACATCAAACTAAACAAATTAAACCTTAAAATGTGAATATTAAAATATATTTGACAATAACTATTATAATATAATATGTTAAACATTGATATGTATAGTCGCTAATAACCAGTGTAGTTGAGCGACTTTAAAGAAATCTAAATAAAAAAAAAAGTTATCTAAAGTGTAAAAAGCTGCAACTAAGAATTTAAAAGAGCTTGGGGCAAAAATATTATTTTTTAAATTCATTAACTTTGAAATTTCATTAGAATTTATGAAATTTATTTTTTGATGGTTAGATACTTAATAAAAACGTTAGAAAACATTGAAAATTAAGTTGATACGAAAAATTGCGACCTTTCATAAAATAGGCTATTCATCTTGTATGTTTTATTTTTGTGAAAATTACCGCCATTAATCAATTTATGAAAATGAATATTAAAAATTACATCTCTACGGTATACGTTATTTTTTCCTATTTTGAGTTGTTGGGGCAAATATTTCTTAATAAAAGTTAAACGAAATTTTAAGCAGAGAGCATTTTTACCAAATTGTAAGGTAGTTTATTTTTTTTTTTTACTTTTTTGTTAGAAGGATACCCAGAAAACTTAAAACAGCTATACACAGGTGAATAAGACTAAAATAAAAACAATGCAAACCTTAAACAAAGAAACTATCAGTCGTCAATTTTTTGTCATTCTAATATTTTCAGCAATTTCTTTTTGTTATGTATTGCAGTGGCTGATTTATAAATTTGCCGCCAATAGGTTCCTACTGACACTGACCTCTGAAAGTCGATACCTCGTTTCGCAATCATATTAATTACATTTATTCCATTAATCAACTTTATCGATTAATTACATCCATTTTTTCTGTGATTAACCTGATTATGAACTAGTGGATCGTTGTGTGAATTATTAGATCATTTTTATAACCTACTATTTAGTGAAAATTACATGAGTAAGTAGTATAGGTTTTGAATATAATTTTAAGCTAAAAGAGGTTCAATCTTCCATTTTTTGCATTCGGAGAATTCAAAATAGGACAAGAACCACATTTGTGAGCTAGAAAAGCTCGAAACATTGTAAAAATAAAAATTAGTAGCACTTTTTGTAAGAAAATACCGGAAAGTTGCAGGGGTAATCTGTTGGGTCAATCGTTTTACTAATATTTTTTTATTAAACTGGATTTTTTTATTTTAAACGTTGCGAAACTTTGATTAAAGCAAAATTTGTTTGATGATTCATATAATACAGATGCTTCATCATATCGTTCTTTTGTAACGCGTTGCTTCTAATTGTACTCTCTAGTAAAATAAGTATAACTTTAAAAATGAGTACAAGTCATAGAATTTAAATTTTTTTATAAAATTGAATTACTTCTAGGATATTTTAAAAATTAATGATCGTAGAAGTATAATAAACAGAGGGTTTCGTAATTTTTGTATTATGTGTTAAGTATACTGCGCATTACTAAAATATTAAACATTTTCGAGACTCATTTTCTGTTTGTATATACTAATGTTTTTATTTCTGTAAGACAAAAAAAGTTTTTAGGCCAAAATTTGCCGCCCTAGGCTTCAAACTACTTAGCCTACTGGTGAATCTACAACTAATGTATTATCATTAACAAATAAGTTAATATTTTTACGAAGAGATGCTAAAAGATGTAGGGATGCAGCAAAGTATTTACAATTTTACCGAATGTTCAGAACGTTTAATTAATTCATTTGATTTGTTTTAATTGGCTATTAAAAACAACTGTAAAAGAAAATTAAATATATGTGTAATATGATAAAAAAAAATTTTTTCAGTGTAAAAAAAGTAATCCGCAATGATATATGCTAATTAATATTGACCACGAAGAATTAGTAAGCATCATATCCAATTACTAAAAAAATTTTTCAAGTATATAACATATCCTGAAGAAGATTTTTTATTACTCCAAAATCTTTTCATAATTAATGATTATGTCTAGTTAAGTATAGTTATAGTTATTCTTTAATGTTAAATTTAGTCCATTGAAGAGTTCACATATTATGCTTCTTAGTTCTTACTGTGTTTTACCTCATACAAGGGAAGCTTTTTTCATATATACCTATTAAATTAAGTTTTTTATATTATAGCCTTTTTGTTAGAGAAAAATTGACTATTTTGTTTAAAAATTTTAAGGTTGATTATCCATTCTATTATCTTCTAAATTACCGTAATTTAATACCTAATTCAGTAAATGCTAAAAGCAAAACAAATCCAAAATCGAGGAATAAATGATTGTTTGTTTGAAAAAAGCGGTTTAAACTATTAATATTTTTCAAGAAAATGTAACAAAATAGTGCATCAATAAAAAATTAGCACATTGAAATATAAAAAATAAAAATAAATGCTAGCAAAACCTTTAATATTATTGTTGACTATTTTTAATTTTGAAGATTTTTAAATTAAGATAGAATAACTAATTAACTGCCATATACGGTTTACAACAGTATCAATATTGATAATTTGATTTCAGCTTTTAAGATCTTGTTTGTATGAAGTTCATTGATTATTCAGGGTTCGTTCCAATAAAGGAAGAACCCTTATTAGAGGTTTGGTAAAGTCCGATATATATAAATGAACATTTGACAATAGGAGGATAATATCAAATCTTGTTTCTTAAATAGCCAAATAAAAAAAATTGTCTCGACAAAAAGCGGAGCTTTCATATTCTCCGAGGCAACATAATATGGAAAATGCGACGAAACCATCTGGTGCCTACGTTTTCTTTTCGATAAGTCAATATTGAATACGTGTGAGATACAAATAAGTTATTTTATTGAGGGACGAAAATCCCAAGCAATCCCTTTCGTGAATGGAACCAAGTTATTACATTATAAAAAGGAAATATTTTTATACAATAGCAAAAAATTGGAAACGATAGAATTTCTTAATTTTCAAACTTTTTATATATACGTACCAGATACCACATTTGCGGCCATCGTTGATCATTCAGAGGTGGATTTGTGTTGATTATGGTCGGTGAAATGATGGCTGGCCGAGGGTTCTTCAGGACAAGCAAATCTCTTTTTTGTCGACTTCGAGCACGTTGTTGTTGGGCCCAATGAACCCGGCCATCACCATCCAGACGCGCCTGGTGGTTGTGATGTGGTTCAATACTTCGTCGTTGTATACTTTTGCCCAAGAAATGATAGTAATCAGGCATTATCTGCAAACAAATTAAAAAGGTAATTAAATTGTGTTCATATACATTGAAAATACTTACAATATAACGTAATTACATGTAATTAATCGAAAGGAAAAAATAGAGAAATGTTGAAGAATTCATTGTATGAAAATTATAAGTAATTTCTACTCATGTAAAATTTCTCTTTTCACAAAAAAAAGAAGAAATTTACTAATTTTCACACTTTAACAAATACTTTAATAAATACTTGCACAAATTGTAATTACTATTAAATCAAACAATGAACTAACATTAACTAAAAGAAGATTAATACATAAGTTTCAAAAAGGGGTAAGTGGGTGTCGAATCACTTACAGTGTGAATTGTTCTGTAGCCAAGTAAAATCTTATGGATTTATATGAGTAATTTAAAATTTGAAGTAATAACTATTTGTTACCTTTTATTTCAATTAGTACTCAGTTTTCTGAACACAAGATACAAAACAATATTAATCTGTACTAATATATAAAATTTTTACGTCTGTCAGTACATTATAATTTTGAACCAATTTTAGGGTAAATATTTGTTTTAGAAGGCCCTTATTCCAAATTTAACATTATTAAAATGTTTGTCTGTCTGTCTATCTGTATGTCCAGATTTAATTAAAGAACTGATAACCCGAATTTAATGAAATTTGGTATTAAGATGCCATACAGTTACCCACTCACAAAAGGCTATTTATTATTCCTTAAAAATAATAAGGAAAGATATCTCCTACGTAAAAACTGAGGAGTGAAAAAAAAAATTTACTTTAGACAGGCGAGTTATATATCGATCGAAAGGCATTTAAAAATAAGAAAATAATTTGTATTAATCTTTTTAGTTGAACTATTTACTAGCCCAATGCTGAAATTAAGAACCATAGATTTAAATCTCACGGAAACTTTTTAAAATCTAATTTTTTTATGAACCAATGATAGTGACCTGGAGCAATTGATATATTCTTTATCGTTAAATGGATATATTCTGTTGAAAAGCATTAGGGAGCAATTTTTTGTCATACATTTCACTTTCAAATATCAAATCTTCCATACTAACTTTTCTTTGGTATTAAGAACAATTAAAAAACCAATCATTGTTATTGAACAAAAATAAAATATTCAAATTTCTTTCCACGCTTTCAAACAATTTTGTATGTACTACATCATGATAATTAAATTAAAAAAAGGTCATAATTTTTTTCCTTTTACATTGAATTTTCAAATATATGTGCACGTTAGTGTCGATGAAATTTGGAAAATGCTGTCCTTAAACGATGCAGATATATAATAAGAAATGGTTTTTGGTAATTCCTCCCCTAAAAGAGTGAAAAATGGTGGCAGTTTGTACGACATAACGTCTAATAAACAATCGAAATTTCAAAGTTCATAATCAAAATGCCGTTAAAAATGTTATTACTGCATAATATAAAACAAAGTTGGTTTATTATTAGAAATAAAGACTTAGGGTATAATTTCAAATTTAAATTCTGAGAAATATATCTGAAAAGGTTAATTTAAGTTTATAAGTGTGCATAAAGTTTCTGGGCTCTTACAAATTATAAACCTGAAAAACCAAAATACGTATTCACAAATAGATACATTAGTGAGCGAGTACCCTCTGAAGTTCGGCGAACTAGAAGAAAATACTGGCATTTTTATGAACTAAAGTTAGTGGCTCCTATCGACAGAGAAAGAATGCCAATTTAAAAGTAGAGGGGGGGAGTGTTTAGAATGTTAAATAAACGGTAAGTCATAATGATAAAAGAAGTTTTAGATGCTCTTTCAGAGCAAAAGGCATACGCCAAATCGTGTATGGTGAACCCGAGACTATCCAATATGGTTTAATTAAAATTCAGATATTTTAATAATAAGTGTATAGTTACACAATGGTTATACTTGATTATCGAAGAACTCGGTTTTGTGCAATTGTACAATTTTCAATTCCGCGGTAGTGTTGTACACTGCAGGATGGTAATAGTTTTGGGAAAAAGGTTCATTCGGGAACCGAGACAATGAGATGGGATTCCTACAAATATTGAAAAATCTAGACCCATAACGCTTGATATTTTGTCGCAAGTATTTTGAAAACTTTTGAGTTAAGTTTAATGAGTCATAATTAAGACTGACTTTATTGAACATGACGATATTTGTTTACTTATGTATAGATGCTAATTGATTTACGGATTATTTGGTTCACGGTAGGTATACCTACCGTGCGTATATGCAATAGACGATATTCTTTTTAGATATTTAAAAATATTTTGTGAAAATTAATTGATCATTACCGATAACTATTTTATTCTAAGCAATAGTATATTAAATGTGTCTTTTTAAAGTCGACAAAATAGTGCTTTTAAGCATGATTATGTTTTTCGCAAAAGAAATAAGAAAAATGAAAATTTTCATATACCACTACAAATAGCAAATCTAAAAAGAAAATATAATCTATGTTACGCAAACGAAGTCGCGGCCATCAGCTAGTTTCATATAAATTGATAAATTACTTTCAATTTTACTATTTTTTCTCATTTATTATCTAAAATATATTTAATAAAAGTTATTTTAGCTACTACGTACAACAAAGTCGAGAACAAGGAATTCACGGATGTTTCATGAGAATTAATAAAAATATTTCTAAAACATGAAGACTTAATTATCTAAATAATTGATACGGTATATATTATTTTGGTAAAGATTACTATTGAGTGTACAATTACTTTGAATTTAAACATAGAAATGATTGTCATTAAAAAACTATTATCATTTAAGTGATGCTTTAGAAGTATATAGGGACTAATAAAATACTGAGATCATGAAAATTTTAAATTAATTAGTTTTTCTGCAAAAAAAAAATTAAAAGTGAAAAAGAAAAAAAGAGAAAAAATTGTTTTGAATTAAACGAACCGTTTGATTTAAAATTTAAATTTGATTCAAAATTTAAATATGATTTAGGAGTTCGTAATGTCTATTTTATGAAAAATTAACATCAGTAGGTATATAGCTTTATGAATTCTATAAAAAAAATTTGCTCTTGGTTAATTGAAATATGTACGTAAATAAACTCACAATTAATTAATTTCAAGGATATGAATATTCATTTCATGCTGTTTTCCTGCATTTTTTCGAAAATATTCCAATCAACAAAGTATTTAATTTGATTTTCATTTGGTAAATTCAAAACTCATTTTTTTCAATGCTTATATACAATACATTTGGTGGAAATAATATTCTCAAATAATTATTTCATGTACCTTGAATGTACATGAATATAATATATATTAAAAAAATGTGTTTTCCAAATACATAAACTTCATTTTCTCTGTTAAGAAATGAAAAAGATCATATATTGGAACCATGAAAAAATATAAATAGATGGTTCAGTAGAAAATGGAAAATCAGGTTTCTGCTTTACATTCAATAACTTTTTGACAGTTATAAGACCATCTATATTCCACTCTAGCCTACATCTCAGTGATCTTTAGACATTCTTGATATATTTCATATACCAAAACAGTATATAAAACGACCAACTACTGCAAGAATCTACTATGATCTTTGCCAAATTGCCAATCTTAATTTGCATCAAACTTCAATTAGAATCATTAAGAAAGAGATATACCTACCTACTATGTTTTAACAATGTCAAACTATTGCAATCTAATGTCAAATTAAATGTAGTTACCAAAAGTTACCAAAACTTAGTTCTAATCAAGAATATTGATTTAATAATAAATAGTAAGATTGTGACAATAAAGGAATTTTCAAAACATAAACTATTACTTATTTAAATGAAAAACGTTTCAAAACCTTTGATAAAAAACGAAATGGATCGTAAATTTCAACCCTTTTTTGTTAAATATAATATAACTGCAATCTCCACCTTACAAAATTGTATTTTTTTCCTAACATCGCAATAGTATGAAAGAAAATTCCAAATTTTTATCGAAAAAGAAAAACGGAGAGACGGTGTCAACTACATTTTTTTTTTGTTAGAATTTTTTAATATGCAGTTAAAGGGAAAGATACATTATTTTACGTCTAGAGAAATGTGTAGTATATATCATCTACTATATTGACTTAGCTGAAAAAATCATAACAACCCTTCTTTATCATTTTTTTAATTTTAAAGTTTTGTCTATCTAAGTTCTTCACGTAATTGTGAACTGATTTTTTTTTCATTTCTTAGTAGGAAGTGCTTTTCCTGCTTTTTCTGAGTAATTTTATTGAAGTATTATAAGGTTATCATACCGAATTTTGGTTAACAAACTTCTTCCTTTTAAATTTAAATTACAACAATTTTTTTAATGCTTCAAAATATAGGAACTCAAATAACTTTGAGTTTACTTTCTATAAGCCGTAAATAATGTTAAAAAATTGTTTTAATTGGCCAGTCGATTCTAGTTCTAAGGTACCTTATTTCATTGCAAACTTATAATACGAAAATTCCAAGTTTTCTTCAATATGTTCGAACAGTTTTTGAAACTCCGAAATAATAAAAATCAATCAAACTTTCTCATATAAGAAATGAAAACTTTAGTGAATGGCACATTAATAAATAACGGAAAACTTTAAATTTTTAAAGTATAAGCATAAAATTTAATTAATAATTTACTCCAAGTTTTAAGAGCATCTACTAAAAATCATGTTTGTGATAAAAACATATAAAATTGATCAATTAATTTTCTAGAAATAAAAATAACAACAGCAGGAAAAATGTCCGCATTATATCAACGCACTATCGCACAGCAGTTTTAGTCGTCACGAAGCTGAAAAATGAACACAGAACGAATAAATTTCCGATGTTAGCAAACTATAAATCCAACTGCCCAAGTTGGCAATTTAACAACAACATTTTAAACTGAAAAACTTTATTAAAACTTCACCCTTGTAATATACTGTGGCATCCTGAGTTTGTAAATAGTTTAACCACATCTTGATAAAGGAATTTTTCTTGGAAAATATTTTCGCAGGAATGAACTTCGAAAAACCGTTTCGAGTTGAGAAAATGTGTTTGAAGATAAATCTGAGTCGTCAAGTTCAAAAACGTGGAAAAACATTTGAGGGATGAAATATCAAGCACTAAATCTCGCTTTAATATTAAATGAAATTGAAAGTACATTTGGTGGGAAATATAATGTGAGACTATTTTACTAATGAGATTATGTCGCAATGAAATTTGTTCCAAAAAACATTTTCAATATATTCTTTTATAAGTATAACATAATCAAAAAAATGAAGCTAAAATTGTTTTCATTGAAAACTATAAATGTGTATTTATATGTAAAAGCTTTGTAAAAGCATTTTTTTTTAAATTACAGACTAAAATTAACATACAACTTAAACGAATGTTTAAAGCTTATATACACTTTAATGCATGAATATGACGATTGGTTACCAATCGATTACTTTGATAAAATTTTCAAGTTTGGTTATATTTTTCTTTCAAATATATTAAGCTTATTATGCAATGTTTGTTTCACTGCACACATTTATTTGCACTTGAAATAAATTGAAATGTGAGTATAATTCAATTATATTTCCATCGCATTCTTTTAGAACAGAAAATCAATTGAACAACGTATAAAGACTATTCATACATTTAATTTTTTGATTTACATCTTTGAGGAGAAAAAATATAGAGAAAAGAAAACTTTATGATTTATTTTCATTTATCACGAAAAAGCTTTGAGTATTGAAGTTATATTATAAGAAAGGACAAGTGGGTGACAATTTTTTAGGTACAGAAAATCGCAGTAAAACAATAACTCATAAAAAGACAAAATATTCATCATTTTTTAGCAGTTCCAACTAAAATGCATCGTCCAGGCGGCTCACGTTGGCACCATTTCAAAATTTTCGGCAATAAATTTCACGATTCCAACGGAATAACGATCGTAGCCCATAACTCTCGCTTGGAGATTGTTCTCATAGTTCTGGCTTTGGCAAAAATTGAACTTTCTCGACGAATTTTTGAAATGAATCTTTTCTGTTACGAACGCTTGTTTGAATCGGATTACAATGCGGAGAACACAAAGTGATAGATTTCGCTTTGTTGTTACAATCACGATTGTCACGACTCTCGTTAGGTCAAATTCCCTCGTTTCAACTCTCACCAATAAGCGGCGACCTTTGCCTCTTCACCATGCTAATCGATAATTAATGCGACCCAATTAGTGGCAGTTGTAACCACAAAAACGCTCACCCCAATCTACCAGCTCCAATTAAAACTGTCTCGTATCTGTATAATAGCTATCAATTCATTTTATATTAATTGCAAATGTAAGGAATGCACTCCTGAAATCGAAACTTATTATTGTCACAAAATGATAATTCTCACTTTTCAAGTCAATTGCTTTTCAGAATTATGAAGTTTCAATTTTTTCCAGATGTTTTCTTTTTTTGTTTTATTAATATTAAAACGATTATAATCTTAAAAATGAGTTCCAAAATCTTAAGTTATAACTTGTAACCATTAGTAATAGGTACATCACAATCGTCGCGTAGAAAAGATATATAACTCAAAATAGGATAGATATATTATGCGTTTTCATAACTAAAGATTGACTCAGTGACGTAGAGTGCGATTTCACCGCCCGGATTCGACCGGAAATTTCGTCACTCCCTATTTTCATCACTAATCAAGAAAATCGTTTAAAAATGTACTATGCCTGTATTTATCAAAACAAAATCTTTTATGGAATTATCAACGTTAATAGGCCGCCCCATTTTCATGTGCCGCTCGGGCTCATGGCCTCCTCTGTGTCCACCACGCTACGCTACTGGATTGACTGCTTTTGCGACGATCGAGAGTGGGTTAAAGTACCCCGTTTTTGTACATATAATCAAATTCTAATTAGAGTCTATTTAGTTTAATTAGATATTTATTAGTCTAATTAGATACTAACTCAAAAATCCAACTTTAAGTGGTATATTTATTTGACACCTGGTGCAATATATGATATATGTAAGATACAATGAAAACAAGCAAGTTCACATATTTACAGTCCTTGGCCATTTAATTGGGACCACTAACATTTTCTTCAATTCCATGAAACATTGGTCTATTTCATAAAGAAGCAAAGGTATTAGCAACTATAAATCCTTTTGTTTCATTAGAAAAAAGACAATTGAAACAGTTCAAGTTAATCTTAATTAACTTTCAATCCTACACATTTTCTGGAAACCCTTTATAACTAAACCTTATTAAATATAGGTATCATTTAGCAATATTCTTGAAGGTGTATACAGGTTTCAAGAAATTCTAAGACTGACAGTTTTTCGCAATCTCTTCTACTGGTTATATCTCAGTTTAATTATAATTACTCTCGGGAGATTATATCAACATATATTTTCTTTTTATATAAAAAAAACATTTTAATTGTTTCAACACAATTGTTTTAGAGTGAAGTGCAATTGTTTCCCTATTGCGTATCAAAAAATGGGCGAAACTAAAGATATATATGAATGATCAGCCGTATTGGCTTTTACAATGTTCATTCTATTTTTACACCTAGCTATAATAATAATCACAATCAATTATTTTATTTACTTTTGATTTAAATGAAATGTTTTTCCCACCAAAGAAATTCAATTTTAAGGTTTTCCGATTTATGAGATCAAAGATTTGATATGAGATTCTTATATCTAACCATTTACTTATAATTCGTGTATCGATAGATCCCGAATGACGTCAGTGACCAAGACGTTCCGTATTTTCGTAAACGTATTTGTACACGGAATTGATTCAAGTGAGATGGGCTTTGAGAAATTTGCAAAATTTTAATAATCAAAATTTGGGTGTGCTGTTATCAGATATCAGTGCATTGTTCAAAACATCAGATTAACTAGTAGCTCATGGCTTTCTTCGCTGAACAAACATTATGTTTATTGATAGCGATGGAAAAATATTTTTCTGAAAATAGTTAAAAAATATTTTAAATTAATATTTGTACACTAAGAGTAATTTTGTTTTTTTTTTGTGTGGGTGGTATTTATATATCTACGTATTCAGTTTAAATCAAAGGAAATTACATAAAGCGTGGAAGTAGCTTTCATTTCTTTCTATGCAACACCTATTAAAAAAAAAACAGAATTTATAAAGATAGTACGTAGAACTAAAAATAAATATTTCAGAACACTAACAAAATCGTTATATAGTTAAAAAGTCTTTTTCTCAACGAATATTATTAATATTATTTAGAATTCATAAAGCTATGTAAAGGTTCTATAAGCTCTATAAATCATTATTTTATAAAAAAGAAATCATTAAAAAAGGAAAAAACTAAAAATCAAACAGTTCAGTCAATTCCATTTTTTTTTCTCCATTTTCAGAACTAATTGAGATAGAGATCAAGAACTCTCAGGATAACATTGATAAGGATTTTATTTATTTCCGAGTCACAACTAATAAACTAATGAATAATAATATAAGTCCTATGACTCAATTTCTTCTTTATTACGACGCGTTTTAACAGTTTTGGGTTGTCATCATCAGGTAGTGATTATTTTGTCAGTTGTAAACTTTCATAAAGGTTGTTTGTTTTATATAATTTGTCGTTAAGGATGTTATTTGGATCTAGTTTGTGTGCTTTGTATATTTCATATTCTTCTAAGGTGTTCATATGTGATCCTTTCTTGCAAATATGTAGTGGTTTAAAATTTGTTTCGAAATTTAAGCATTGATGATTTTCGTTATAAAGGTGTTTTGTAAAATTTAAACTTGTTGTTGAAGTAGGTTTCTTAGGTGTATGTTCCTTATATCTTGTTCCAAAAGATCTACTAGTTTGGCCAATCAATGTAGAATTTTTCACAGGAACCACATTTAATTTTATATATTCCAGTTTTATTTTCCGTTGTAATTTGATTGTTCTCCAATGGTTTAAGAATTTTCATTATGTTGTTGGTTGAAAATTCGATATTGAAGTTATTTTTCTTTAGGAGGTGGTGATTGTAAAAGTAAATATAATATTAAAGTTTGATTTAATAATTTTTTTGTTTTCTTTTGGTGGATTTGGAAGAATGGATTTTTTAGTGAATTTCGATATTATTTTGTCTACGATTAACCTGTTATATCCTTTAGTAATGGCTATATGTTTAATTATTTTAATTTCTTCTTCGCGAGCTTTGATGCTAAGAGGTGTTATAAGCTGACATTTTTTGTTCGTTGTTAAATCCCGTTCGTTGTTAATTAAGCAACAATCAAAATTGTGGAATATAATCTAATAAAATCAACAATGTATATTTATATGGTAACCAACGACATAATGAACTCGTTAACCATCATCTTACATCAAAACTATTTCACTTTCAATCAAAAAATTTATCACCAAAAGGAAGGCTTGGCCATGGGTTTCCTTTTATCAGAACTACTAGCCGATATTCACATGAATCACTTTGAAAATAAATATATTATGAACAAAACCTACAATAATAAAATAACATATTATGGAAGATATGTAGACGAAACATTTATATTACTTAATGGAACTATTCGACAGAATAACAATATGGTGTCCGATCTGAGCAAAATTAACTAGAAAATAAAATTCACTTCAGAACACGAACTAAATGGAACAAGCAACTTCAACAACGATCAATGATGACCAATGAAAATGGAAAGTTGTCATATAATACATACAGAAAACCAACAACAACGAACACCACCATCCATAAAACATCATTTTACCCAAGAAACTAAAATATGGCAGCTTACAGCAGTCTAATGTACAGAGCGATCAAGTTCCCTCTTAGCACCAAAGCTCGTGAAGAAGAAATAAAGATAATTAAACATATAGCTATTACTAACGGATATAATAGCTCAATCGTAGGCAAAATAATATCAAAATTTACGAAAAAATCCATTCTTCTAAATCCACAGGACATATATTATTATTCATTAACTCTCTGGATCTTAGTTTATTATTAGTATTAGTTTGTATTAGGTTTTATAGGAGAGTAATTGTTTTTTTTTTGTGAAAATAAGACAATTTTCGAATAGTAAATAAATAATTTATTAAATTATGTATTGGCCATTCTGGTTTTAAACTGCTATCCTTCTGGCAGTAGCTTGATTTTTCACTCAAAAATGCTTTTCTCTTTTGGCCAAGAATTGATCCTTAGAATTTTTGACTCCTGCATTTGAAGAAAAGTTTTTACCCTCTAAAAGATTCTGCAGTGATGACCGAAATAAGTATAAACCGTAGGTAGTAGATTTTACCTTTTCTATAGTGAAAAAGTAAAATTTGAGGAAAATGCTGGTTTTTGCTCTCCATATTGGAAAGGATATGAACCAAAAACTACTATGTAGAATCATTTCAGCTTTTCACATGCAAGTCATGCTATCTCAAACATACAATAATTTTATTTGGATTGTAAGAGTAGTGTAAAGGAAAAACTTCGGGCTATAGACATATATTTCATTGATCAGTTTTTTTTATTTCTTTGCTGTAAAGCTGCTAACTAGAAAAAATTATATTAGCTAAAATTAAAAAAAATAAGTTTCATGTAATTTTCTTCACAAAATATGTGTTATTTAAAAAAAATATTTACAGATATTTTTTTTTTTTGGTAAAACATCCTAACTTACAAAAATCGTAAACTTTATAACATTTTTAATTTTATATAAAACGGTCAAGGAAAAATAAAACCCTCATTAACAATTTTTGATTTAATTCACTAAAGATGTACACTGTTCAATGTTTAAAAACGTCGAAAGAAGAAAAGAAAACATAAAATATTTTTAACAATATAAAAGTCGGCTCTTTCTTTAATAAACACCCGAGCCTTCCGGCGGATTCTGACGTTTAAATTATCCTGAAAAAAGAAACTCCGTGTAGGCATTGCGACGTAAAAGATTTCCCAAGTTTATACTTTTATTAAAATAAAGATCGTTATTTGAAAATCAAGGGAAATTGACTAAAATATGGTTGGAGATTCTGATTAAGATCAGCGTATTAAATTTTTGAAAGGGATTCTTCAAGGTTTAATTGAGCATGAAAATTTTCGAATATGAATAAAGTTCATCGAGAGTTTATTTATGGTTTTAAATTGAAAGTATGGTCAGCTATAATTTCTTTGCTGTAAAGCTTGGAGAAAATCCTGTTTTAAATCAATGCACAAATTAAAAGTACTAAAACAATTTTTCTCATTATATAAGGAAATAATTTTCCCTGTTTTAAAAAAAAAATTAATTGAGTTTTTACAATATCTTCTGGGTATATCATTAAGATAAAAACATGAAATTCTAATAGAAGAAGTGAAAATATTTCTAAATTCCTTTACCTAAGATCCGTATTTGTCAGCTCTCAAAAAATATAATTTAAATTTTTTTAGAAGTTACTCCACTATTAGGAATTTTTTACGCATTAAATCCGATGTCTAGTTATAATAGCCCAATTAAACAAGAAAAATATTATAAAAAAACATCTGAGCTTTTTTACTTATTGAACATTAACTTCCAAAAATCTTGACTTTCAGATTATAGTTTGTTATTGATTCGACTGAAAATATTTCTCAAATGATAAATTTCCTGCGGCCTCGAGGTCGCATGCGACCTCCGCGATGTTCTTGTGCGGCCCTTTGCCACCTAGTACAAAATGGTAGAGTTCGTTTCAAACAACTATTGTACATCAACGCCATGACAGTTGCGCGAAAAATCCCGCCAAAGACAGTCATATTGTAACATGACGTCAGAATACTAGCCTGAAACGGACTCTAACACGCATGAGCGAGGCTCTGGCCTACAGACCCAAGGTTTATAAAATACACAGGTGGCCTCATGGTGGCTACGTGACGTATCCAGAAGAAATTCGTACATATCTTCAGACTGATCAATTTCAAAATTCTTCGTATGACGTCATTTATTTTTTCTAATGGAGCAACCTGTGTAATTTACAAACCTTGCCACAGACCATCCGTTTCAGACTTGGACACTCAATGTTAATATTTTAAACAGTTTTTAGCGCCCCCAAATTGCAATAAGAATGAACTAAACGAAAAAAAAGCCGGCTTATGCGTGTGTGTTTTTTCTGTTTTTATTTAGAAGGAATATTGGGAATTAAAAAAATGTAGAATTTTTTAATTCCTCCTGTTATGAAACTGGCATTTGAATCACATTTAATAGATATATCCGAGGCTCCTGCAGAACTACAAATGGAGTTAATTGATTTAGGGGAAGATAGTATTATCAAATCCGTTTTTAACGCTAAAAAAGATCCCATATCTGGAAAAATGGATCATAAATCTGGAAAAATGCTGTTGAATATCCATGCCTTCGAGAACATGCTCGCCGTTTACTTTCCTGCTTCGGAAGTATCTAGTGTTGCGAGACAACATTTTCTCCATGTCAAAAATAAAAACAAATTTAAGAACGCAAATTACAGATGCACATTTAGAGGATCAATTAAAGCTGTGTGTTACTGAGCTTAAGCTTGATCTAAATATGCAATTACTGTCAAACAAAAAACAAAGCCAAATAAGTCACTAACTTAGTGAATAAAAAAATATTTTTTATTGCATTTTTTTATAATATTTTAATATTATTTTATATGTATATTATATTTAAAATTTTGTAGTACTCTATTTTGTTTTTCCTATATAATGAAATAAACTGTTAAATCTATAGAAAAACTATAATAATTTCACAAAAGTCACTTTCTTAGGTCAATCAGCTTATGCGGCCTCTCTTATTGCTGTCTAATTTAAATGTGGCCTCTAATGGTAAAAAGGTTCCCCACCTCTGGTTTACACGATAAATCTACTTCAAGTCTTTTTTACAATTGCACCGTATGTCACCCAAATTTTAAATTAAATAAGTAGTGGAATGCAGCGATTTGCATTAGTTTGGGATATAACACTTTGTTGTAAACGTTGTTGTATGAACTTTTTTTTTCTGAAAAATAAGCTATCATTTCTTTAACATGGTAATACTTTAGATCTAATTGGTTCCCTATATTTACTTTACGTTTTTGTAGATTTTCGTAAGATGTGAAATAATGTACAGTAGCAAATGCTTATACTACCGACGCAATTAAGTAATAATCAGAAGGAACCATGTCTGAGGAGTAAGCTGCATGTGAAAGTATTCCCAATCCTCAATATTATCCTTCACTAGTTTTTCTATATGACCAAGGGAGTTGCCATGTAACAAAATCACTTTGTATTGTCTACTTTGATATTCTTGCCGTTTTTCACGCTAATTCAATGTAAGAGTTGTTAATAGTTTTCAAATTATTTCGGAGGTTTTCCACGTTCATCGTTCTCCCTCTTGATAGGGCCATTTACAATTATTTAATACCCTATAAAATTCTTAAATTTCGTAAAAGTATGCTTAAGGCGACCCGAAAGAGAAATGTTTTGAAAAAAAAATCAAAAACATTTTTTTTATCAATTTTTAAAATATAACTCTTTTCGAGTAATTCGGTGTTAATTTTTTGTTATTCTAACCACTATAACTGCTTTAAAATTTGCTTTACCACATTTAAGAATCAATTATAGTGATATTTCGATAGAAATAAAATACCCTACAAACCAATTCCCTCTAGTTTTCAAACAATTGGTTCTCCTGAAAAATCGTATTTTTTATATTTGACCCATTTTCTTTTATACTACTAAACCAAATCGTTGAAATTTTTTTGTGACGATATTTATATAGCATTTAAACAAATAGAATAAAGGAATTCGAAAAAATATGTTTACATTTAAAAATAAAAAAAAAATAGTAACAAAGTTTTAGTGTTTTTTTTTTCAAATATTTGTAACTTTTTTGTAATTGATATTAGTTATTAGTTATTCTAACTAATATAATATAACTAAATATTAGTTATTCAGCTAGTCATAATAGGAGAGTAGAGTAAGTCTACCAAGTTTCATTACAATTGGTTCAAGAGTTTCGGAAAAAATGGGGCAATTTCAGGATTTTCATATATTAAGAATCTTGATTTGTAATGTGCATACAATATATAAAATATATTACGGTCCAATGTATGTGGTCTAATTTAATATAATAATATATAAAAATCATACCAATAACATAAATTTGAACAGAATTTCAAATCTTATTTTGATTGATTTGTAACTTTTGTAATTTTTGTTCTAATGAATTATTCTAAACGAAAACTACTCAGCTTGTTCCAATTGAAGAGTAGATTAAGCCTGCCAAGTTTCATTGCAATTGGTGAAAAAGTTTCAAATAAAAGGGACTAAGATGTTGGGGTTTTCATAATGAAAAATCTTGGTTTCGGGTCCCCTTAACATAAGTTTCGACAAGCATTCGATGCTATTCCGTAGCAGTTTTTGTTTAAATCGTAATAGAAAATCAATAATATCCTGGAATTGTACTTTTACGGTACAAACGATGATATGTTCAATACTCAAAAATGATGAAGTTATAGAAAATTTACACTTTGGCGAATTGAATTTTTTTGTAATATCAAAACAAAAAACTATCTCAATGACATGGTTTGGCAGATCCTCTATTAGCCACCAGCATTCTTACACCTAGTAAGTTACCGGAAAGATAGTAGAACAAAATGACATCTAAATAATTTAATAAATGAAACCAAATTTCCAAACAGTTCAATATTATGTTTTCAATGAAATACAACAAAAATATAGTTACTCCCGTACCAAAAAGTCATGTGGTGTCTAAATCCAATTTTTTATCAGCAAAAATAATATTAATTGCTTTTTAATTGATAAACGTTCATTTAGGAAATGATTTTTCAAGTGGTCTTTCTTCTTGCATTGTACAAAAGCGATATTTATTTTGGCATTTTATTCTCACATTCACTGAAAACGTTGTTTGCAATAGTGAATCATAAACACACTTATTTTCATTCAATTATTGACCCAATTTTGAAAATCCTCTACTTTACGTTTATGTGCAAACACCAACACCACAATAACGCTACTCGGAAAATTCGTTCCGCCAATATTTTGCCGGTTTTTATGTGGAAAAATATGGCTTTATACTTCTGAAAAAAGGAAACATAACTATATGGGTTTTATTTTTTTATTTCAAAATAAACTTGAGTGAAACGTAATATGAACCTTTTGTAGTTTTCTCTTCATACGGTTCGTTTTGATACTATTACAGCGGAGGAAAAATTAGCTCAGTTCATTTAAAAAAAAATAACAAAAAAAATTGTTTGCAGTTTTGGGAGAGTAATTATTTTAATTAAGTTGTGTGAGGGATGTGACGTAATTAGAGGTAGTATTTGGATGAGTGATTTTAACGCCTCACTGTCTATGTAAATTTTTTTATGTGTAACGATTTTAACAATAAATCGTTTTTATTAAATAAGCTTGGCAATAAATCAAATTGAAAGTGTGTGAGAAGTGAAAGGGTTGGAAAGGGTCAACATAAATATCACCCCGTACGAGTTCAGAGCTTTTGCACGAGAAATATTTATTATTAGTTATATATTTTACAATTTACGGCTCATAAAAAACTCAACGCTGATTACGGGAATGTGTTTGTGAGCCAACGATCGAGGATTAATTTGTTTTATGACATTTTTCGTAGAATAGAGCTTTAAAAAGCTGTTGTACACGTAGACACGAGGACAATGTGCTTGACAACTTTTCCAGGTCACAAATGCATCCGACAACAATGGAGTAACAACAACATGAACAACATCCGCACGGTTCTTAGCGAAAATGACACAAAAAATGCATAAGCACTTTCTTCATTTCCGCTAGCTCTCTCTGTGATCATAATATCGAAGCACTTTATTAAGAGAATACTCCGACGAGATTTTAACATTACTTTTTGCTATAAGAGATTTTAGTATGTTTTGTTCTCAAAAAACTCCATCATTGATAAATTTTTTTAGCACAATATTTCTAACAGGTTTTTATGATGATGAAATAACAAATTAGTAAAAAAAATAAAACGTGAAACTTTGTAAGAGAATACAAAAAAAAATCCATTACGAAAATCTTAAAAATGCACCCAATTGAAGAAAAATGGAATTCAAGTTAGAATAGAATTGTTTGCAATGGAAATTCATCTAACACACAAATTAATTGTTTTAATGATTCCTTTGAAATTTCTAAATTCTACGAACAATATCTAAAGAAATTATTTAAAAAAACAAGCGAATAATTTCTATTTAGTTAACAATCAAATAAGAAATTTATATTTCAAATGTTACTGCAGATATTTGAAACATTTTTCAACGGCTACAAGTGCAAAACTATGATACTCAAGAATAATACCTCAATATCCTAAGAATCAACTATAATTTTAAGTACCGATAAGCCTATTCAGCACCAGTTAATAATTACCAAAAAATGTAAAAAACAAATACAGAAAATGTACATTTTTAAATGAAAATCTTGATATGAGAAATATGCAAAGAAAAGGACAATAGCTTTGAAGCTGTCACTACGAGGACATATTGTTCGAATTATCTTAAACAGTTACAGGTAAAAAAGACAAAAACACCAAAGGAAACGTATTCGACTCTCAAAAATTTTAAGAGATTTATATATTGACCATCATTCATCAATAAATGCCAATCTTATATGTACCTATAACTAGAAGTTAACAATGTTATATTTCCCAATTTTGTTTTAAATGGTACCAATGATGAACGAATGAAAGTTGCGAGCTTTCAATTATCTAGAGAAGACTTTTAATTGAAGTATTCACGAAATAGGTATTAAGTTTTTGTTAAATTTCATATTCTAAACAGTATGAAAGTTATATAGTAAATAGTGTTCAAGAAATAAGTGTTTATATATAAGTATTTATCATTTTTGTATTAATATTATTTATATATCGTAAGTATTAGTTTAATATTCTAAAAGATTTAAAAATATTTTATATTTCTGGTTAAAATTTTCACATTTCTGTATAATTATAAAAGTTTAGTTTTAGTATTTTGTGGACTTTGTAAACTGTTAATGATATGTATAATGAATATATTTTTTTAACTGTTATTTACCGTCGCTTTATAACTATTAAGGGGGTTAAGCGACTCTAGCGTTAATTAAACCCGTTATCGAGAAATATTGAAAATTTGCACGATACGATGATCAAATCTTCTACCTACTAGTTTTGGAGCGGTCACCTAGACCATTCGGTTACCAGTAGGATAATGTATATACTTATTGATAGTAGTCATAGTAGTATTTATAAATATAAAATATACATTTTTAATTAAATTATATTTTATTTGCGTAGAAAATATAATTTCAGATCAATAAAGTATATTGAATTTTCTTTCACAATAACTTGATTAATATAATTTTAAAATTAGCAATTAGTAATGAATCAAACCAGAACCATAAAGTTGCGTATCATCATGAGATACGAGTTCCAAATGTTCTAGAGAAAATAGTCACTAACAATGAACTAGAAATCTAGGGCTATGGACCCTCTTTTTGGCTACATATTTGCATTAAGTGCAGACACCCTGACTTAATATAACGACTAGAGCTGACTGGAACTATGGCAATCTATGGTTACTGAAAGTTTTTGTTTATTGAATATTTTCAATATAAGTTTGTGAGATATGATACTAATGAAGAGGATTTAAGAGAAGAAAATAGCGATTGTTTGACTCATTTCGGCGTCATATCTAAAATTTTCAATAATTTTCTAAAGAATCAGAAAACGACGATTTTTAATTATTTAAAAGCTTTTTTTTAAGTCGGTAATTAAGAAGTGCTATTTTTTAAATTTAATATTGTTCACCTTTCTCAGTCGATTGTTCTTTAGAGGGTCATTTAAATAAACGGACAACAGGTTTTTTTCTAATTGTTTCCAAATTTTCTCATCAAACGTTTCAATCCGTAAAAAGTAATCATGAATATATTATTACAGATTAATAAGAAATGGTGGACATATGATTCTGGTTCTGAATATTTATCAAATCACGTTTATTTCACATAAAAACACTTCCCCAAAAATTATGTCTAGTGGCTTTCATGACTTTAATTAAGGTTTTACCCTTATAAGTGATAAAAATAATTTTTGTGGAAAAATAACTTTACTGATGGGTGTTCCACAAATGACAAAAGTTACGTGAAACCTGCTTCTAACAAATAAAAAATGACGTTTTGATTTAATTTAAAAGAAAAGGATAGTGTGTTTTTTTTTTTTTTAAAAGTTTTCTTATATTTAAGGCACGTATTTCAAACCATGGGAAACTGGAACTTGGAAAAATTTGAAGAATTAAATTAAATACTCGTTTATAAAAACGATCTCTCCGTTATTTCGTGGTTATACCAAATTTTCTTTACGTTAATTTACACTTCAGCCAACATACTAACATTTTTTAGAAAAAGTTCTGATTTGAAACAAAACTATAAAGTATCAGTTAAAATTTTGTAGAAGAAACTGTATAGCGTTTTTCCGTCGCATTTTTCCGAAGAGAGCAATTTTTATGATGATGGAATTATTACATTAATACCAATTGTGCTGACGTATATTTTAATATCCTATTATAACAATAAATTGATTTTACTATATGATTTTCCTTCGTAGTTTCATTGTGCATTGTACACCAAACAGATTATATCTTTTTTAAAAGAGACCAATTTTAAATCACCTATAATATATTATCAATAATAATCCCTCAAATAATTTAAAATTCGATTTTTCATTCGAAATTAACTTGAGAAACATTTGGCTATAGTTAAATATTTTAAAAGATTGAATTAGTCATTCAAAAATCTTTCTAACATTGAAGACGTTCTATTTTCTTTTTTATAACTTATTGGAAAATATCCAATTTGAAAAAGAAATTGTTGCGCCATTTTTGAGCAAAAAAGAAAGATTGTTTGCCAAAGTAAATATACATATATATTTTGTGTTAAGCAAGTTTTTGTTTTGGTTGTAATTATAACTCACTAAACATTAAGTATATTTTTAAGTCTTATTTATAACAATTAAGATCTTAACTTAATCTTATTTTTCTAACAAGAAATAAAGGCCAAAACACACAACTTTAGAATTTTTCATGCTTTGAAGGATTGGAATCTGTCATCCAATGACACCTTTTAAACAGTAATAGTGTCGTCTCGCTATTAAGCGATAATATTCATTTGGATATTTTATTTTCATCGATAACATTTCCCTATTTAATGTTTTCTGATTTGAATTCTAGTTTGAATGAAAATGCGGGAAATTTTTGGTCCAGCTGTACTTGAAATAATCCTCTTTTAAAACATTAAACTTAAGAATCATTTAAAAAAGTAAAAAGTATTAGGTTGTGCGGAAAGTATTTTTTTTTGCGAAAATGAAAGACAAATTTCGTACAGTGAATAAATATTTTATTAATTTGTAAATTGTAATTTTTGTAAATTATAATGGCCATTCTGGTTTTGCCGTCTGACAGTAGCATGATTTTTTAGCAAAATATTCGCTCTTTTTTGACCAAAACTGATTCTGAGGATTTTTGACTTCTTCATTTGAAGTAAAGGTTTTACCGTTTAAAAGATTTTACATTGATCGAAACAAATAAAAAGCCGAAGGTACCAGATTTACAGAATATGATGAGTATTTATTTGAGCAATTTATTTCATTCAAACTGTAAAAGAAGAATAATGATTCTTCTTTCTTCTTTCTTAGACCCTTTAGTGTCTTGTGCTCATGTGTATATTACATATGAGCTCATAAAATCGTTAGACTCATAAAGTCCTCTGAAAAGTTAAATAAATAAAAAACCATTCGAAAAATATAAGACTGACTTGGTATTGTATTGTAATTCATTTCTTGCGTAAAATTTACGTAGAGTTCATAAAAACTGTTTCTAAAATTTAAAACAAACCATAATATGGATTAGCTACTTTACATGCTTGGCCCTCAAATGAGATTCACATTCCTATGACATGCTGATGAAAGGTAAGCAAAGTTCTTTTTGCAATTTTTGAAGTTGTACTTCTTTACCGGCGTTTTGAAAAAAAAAAATTTATTGAGAGTGAATTGTATAAAGCGTGCTTTAAGGTAACTGTATGAAGTTGCTCGCAAACGGTTAGCGAGAAAGAACGGTTCAATCGGGGGAAATCTCATCGATTTTTGAGAGCGATATGCATAGTAGTAAGACGACGACTAAAACACTCTATCGCATCGATCAAGTTAAGTCAGCATTCGCATATCTTAGCATATGTTTTTCGTTTCCCAGTGGACTCGAGGGAGAGGATTCGATCATCCCGAACAATCCCGAATCAGATACAAAGTTATAGCCGACGAACAGTTAGAACCTTTAGAACATGGAGAAGATCGTCGAGAAGACCAAATAAAATAAGATTTTAAGACTTAAACTTAAAGTTGTTTATTCCGGATTTAAAGATCTCATTAAGAATAGGCAGCACTGAAAATAAAAGCTTAATAACGAGGGTTTATTATGGTTTATTAGTTTATTATGCGACAAAAAATACAATCAAAAACAAACAAAATTTTTGTTTCATTTGGGATAGTTATTTCTTAACTTGAAAACAATATTTGTAATTTCGAACTAAGCAAAAATAAATATGAAAATTGCATAAACTGTTTGCATTTTTCGTTGGTAATGAAGGAATAATATATTTTGATAATTCTAAACGATGAGTTAAAGTCAAACTTTCACCGGAAGTGCAAAAAAAATACAGTATAATTTATTCATGTTATAGAAAGCGATAGCTGTACGTTAAATTTGAATCTAGTTTGATTGCCGCGAGATAGAAAAAAAACACGAAATGATGCGAAGCGTTTTGAGCTTTTTGCCTATTTTCCTTTGAATAATAAACGACTCGTCAAGTGAAAACTTTGAACCCATCAACCAGGTCCTGATGATGCGTGGGGTGGGTGGTCGGGTGTTAGTTGCAAACATCAGGCAATGGAAAAGCTCGAGGCCGTCTTTTTTACAACTTTGTGTGCTTTTATGGAGCCACCGTCTGTGCCTTATGAAAAACCACCGCATCATCATCACGTTACCGTCTCTCGTTTTCCCTCGCACTAAAATAATAAAGTTACATTTATTTCATAATCATAAATGTATTACAACAAATTTAGTGCGAACTTTATTTCTCTATTTTGGAACATTTATACCATAAATCATATTTGTGTTGCGCTTGTCCGCAACAGCGAAATTTTGCGCCTTACATGCTCCATATTGTTGTTCTTTTTTTTTTAATTCTAATTTATGTTCTTGCAGTAATTACAAATAGAATATTTTTAGACGTCACTAATTCATTGCGAAGTCAATTTGTTTGGCAAGATATATTTTTCCAATAACATAAAAAGTTGTTAAATAAAATTACTCGTAGAACAATTTTTCCTGGGAAAAGTGGGGAAAAAATAGAAGCAAAAAGTCGTATTAAAACTTTCCAAGAGAAACTTTAAATGATTGTGTCAGCCCGAGAATCCACCAGCGAGAGAATTTCCCCATGAATAAGGGAAAATTCTGTGGATTATCACCCGAGAGGGTTTATTTTTCTTTTAGTTTTTAATTACAAAAAGCTTCATCGTTACTTGCAGACTCGGTTATTTGCATGCTCAAGAAATGCTCTGTTCGTTTTCAATTTTTCAAATTGTCGCACTTTTAGTAATTCGCAATGATATTGCAATTCTGCTTTATTATCCTCGAAATTTTCAAGTGATATTGCTCATTCGCGATAATGGTGCCTTTGTCTTGAAATAATATCAGCCAATTTTGGGGTCACCCTTACCAGATTTACCCTCTTTTGATAAAAATCAATCGTTTTAATCTTTGTGATTGATATTTATGGAGTTTCCATCTCGTTTTTTGCGATTGAATAGGAAGATTATCACGTGCTGAGGCTGGAGAAGCGAACTTTTTTAAACGAATTTATCGATTGCAAAACAGTACTTAAGTACGTGTGTCGAGTGCGAAACTATTCCCATATGTCTACAGCAAAATTTATTGACACAAGAAACGTGTCCGAATCTCGTTATAGTCACAAAGAGAAATGCGAATTAATGGAAACTTATGCGCGTTTATCATTTGATAAAAAATCTTTTCCCTCATTTTCCTCCACGTCTATAATCATCATTTCGCAAACATATTCCCTCTCGATGTTAATTACCCGTTTCTCGGGTTGTTAAAATAAACGAACTGTTTGAAATGTGAAAATCTAATTACTATTTCCAGTTAATTATATTGTCCTAATTATATACGTAATTATTTTCAACGTTTTCATACTACCAAAAAGAGAGGTTATACAAAGCGCCAGCAAATACAAATCGTTAAAAATGAAAAAAGATTAAAGTTAACATAAATCGATATATTTAGTATGAAAGACGGTAATGTTTGATTTTATCGTTTCGTTCTTTTGAGTCTTTACGTAGAAAACGGATTTTTATTAAATATTATTTCATTAATACTTTTGTAAAAAAATTTATGGAAAAATTGCCGGATATCAATGTATAATAGAAAAAAACATAATTTGGGTAAAATATTTTTACCATATAAAAACTGTTCGAAAGCTTTTAAAAATCTGGCAATACGATTGTTCAAATCTTTTAAAGTTTATGTTAACAACAATCTTATGGATCATCTTTAAAATAAAATATTCTAAAAAATAAAAATAAAAAGTAAAATGGGGTTGACTTTTTTAAATTTCAATGATTTTTCTTTTAAATATAGATTTTCAAAATCACCATGCATTTTTAATGGGATCGCATACGGCAATTGAGAAGACCTTTTTGTAATCTCTAAAACTCATTTTATTCAGTATCTTCTTCCTATTACCGAAGTGTTGCTATATTTTTCTTTTCTTTTAGAATCCAATAATTATCAATCAAAGCAAAATTCTTTTCCTTTGAGTTGATAAATTCTATATTGACAATATTGGTACTGATTCATATGGAGTTTCATATGGATATTCGCCGAACGCTTTTTGGAAAAATAAAATATGATTTTTTCAAATTCAAAACATAGGTACATATTAATACAAATAATAGATGCATAAAATGAAAACAAAAACATTATATCCTCCGAACCTGCCAGACTAACTCACCAAACTCCTGAGATTGGAACGAACGTTTGTAAAGAACCATTGCGCTAGACATTATTCATAAATTACGTAAGTTTTCTGAAAGAAGTATGGAAAAGTTACAATTGTATTACATCCAATTAAATTTGATTTTATTTTGAGTGAAGGGGTTTAAAAATTGACGATATAATGTCTTATGTAGTTTATAAATAATCCTTTAATGCAGATAGAGATGCAACCGTGTATATTAAAAACATTAATATTAGAATATCAATATTTTCAAAGTGAAACATCAATGTTAAAAACATCGAAGCTTATGAACAAAATATCGATTTTTTTCGAAGATTTTGACCACTACTTAAATATATTAACATAAAGTATGTCTTAAATAATATACGATACAGTAAAATCGTAAAATCTGTCAGTTCATAACTTTATGTCGTTATATAACAATCTAACCAACTGTTAGTTTAAAATCTCACGCGTTATATTATAAACTGACGGAGTTAACAAATCTACGCTTGTGATTAAGAGAGGTATCTGTCTTTGTGTGAAGCTGTAGATCCTGAACGGGACAAAGATGCCACTAAAGTAAAATATCGCTCATAAAACATCTCTCATGAAGAACTATGTATCTAAAATAATTCGGCTTTCATAATCGACGTTAAAATATCGATGTTTATAAACGATATATCGATAAATGGTTTATAACGATATATGTTTGAAAAGAACGAAGTATCGTTTGCATCCTTAAGTACAGCAGGTAGAATTACTATTCCTGATGAAAATCAAAATTCAAAATGATAGTAATTCAAAAACCACCATGTTTTCCGTGAGGGTCAGAGACAGAATAGATTTTCTACATTAAAACCTTTTTGGACAGGTGTTGTTGAACTAATATTGCTAACACGGATTCATTTCTTCGCTAATCAAGCTTTGCCTATAAAAAGTCGTAAAATAGAGTTGGTCCCTTTTTCATAATTTTCGAACATTTCAGCATAACTTTGTTTCCATTATTCGAGGTGGATCGTATTATTTCACGATTTATTAGGATTTTACTTTTTTAATAAAATTAAAGATAATTAAAACGGTTTTATAACGTGTGAACAAATTAAAAAAATCATTATGTAAATTGAATGAGCAGTTTCTGATTACATAATATTTGAAGTAACAAGCTTTAATTTTTATGAACACAAGGAGAACATGTAAAAAAAATTTCAATATTTGAAAATTATTGGAATAAAACCACAAAAATCATCAACTTTGACAAACCAAAATCTAAATTTAACGAGATTTGCAAGCGTTTGAACAAGAATTTGAATATGTAATGAACAAGTCCACATCTACAGTGAAGTTTCTTCAAGTTTTTCGTTTACGAATGATTGAGAAATTTAAATAATACTTGCAACTTGTTTCGAGGGTTGAATCTCGTAATTTCGTCAATGTAACATTTACAAACCAATTTTCAATTGGCGTGGATATGAGAGAAATTGTCATGTTTTTGGCTTCCCCTTTTGCAAATACACACTATGTAAATTGGCTTTCATATCATTGAGTTTAAAAAATGTATGTTTAAATAACTATCAAATTGATAGGGAGCGATATGTAACGTTTCCAGTCCTTGAATCTATGAAGCGTAAAACAAGTCCTCAAATAAATTGTAGTATTGTGGCATTCCTCGTATCGATTCTAAATAAAATTTTGAATTCAAATATATAGAAAAATATGTTGAAAAATAGACGGTATTTTCTTCCACATATTCGTTTGTATTTGGATTTGTGCTGCAATAAAGATATAAAATACAAGCAATTTAATTTTGTTATAGGGCTCAGATATGTGAAAATCGTAAATAAAATGTTAATATTCGAAATATTTTGAATATTCTCGTGCAAAACAGACACAGATATTACATTAAGAGAAGAGACGCACATAAGCGAACAGAAAGAATAAATAAAATAAAATTTTATTATCCACCAAGTATAAATGGGCGTGAAATATTCACGAAGCGAAGAGAGCTCGATTTGAAATTCGCATCAACAATTTCCAACTCCATATTCTTCCACCCCTAACGTCAACCCCCAGCAATTTTAAAAACCTGATTTTCGAATTAAACAATCGATGACAGTAATGTGAATCGTTAATGGTTTTTATTATGGTAAATTATTTATTTAATATCGTATTTGGATTAAAACTTTCGATATATGAGCGAAAAACATGACGTTTTAATGTTTAATTAAAAGATAAAATGATTCGGAAATTATGTAAAGAGGCCAAATACAAATTCGATCGAGATTAACTTGTAGTCTTTGAACAATTTTTGATTTTTCACAATAAAACGATGTAATAAATCATAGTAACTCAACCAAAGAGCAATTTGTTTCTGGAAAGTTTTCATTTTAACAACAGTTCAATTAAAATTACTGTTTTAATGAAATGTTGAGGGATTTGAATGGTAAAAGCATCATTATAAATAAAAGTGGTAAAAACGAGTTTGCGATTCATATTTTTTCTAGAGCATTACTTCATAATATTTTAAGAACATACGAAGCACTTTCCCATTAATAAACAAAAAAATAGTGAGTTTACGTAAATTCTTAATTCAAGTCGTTGTTTTTTTTTTTATAACCGCACTGTTATAATTTCTTTGTGAAAGCTATGGAAAAGTTGAGTTTATGTTAAAAAGATCGGATGAAAAGCTTTCCACAGAGGGAAGAAAAGTGTTTGAAATTCAGCTCAATTACAACTTTTCGACTAATCGCTCAAGTTTGTGGATATTAAGTAAATTTTAAGCAAAACAAAACGAATTTTAATTACAACTTGTAAACAAGAATACTTTTGCGGTAAAAACAAAGCACAAGTTTGTAAGATTTTTGAAAATATTTTTTAAAAATATTTTCTCTTTGAAGGCCCCCAGAAATAAAATGAACTGAACTGCTAAAGACTAGTTTAATTATAATCTTTTTTACTAAGTATTCATGAGCTTTTATAAAAGGCTGGATAAATAACCTGTCACAGGGGTAAATTTTACGAGATAAATTACTTCATTAAGTTGCCAAATTACGTTTAAGAAGAAAAATTAAGTTTCTAAACTTAGTATTAAAATATTTTTAGATACTACTTCGTGCAAAATACAAAAGTTACACCGAAGTCCCAGAAGTAGGTATACAATTTATATATGTGTAAATTCGTGTTGAGGTCATTATAAATTCATTCAAAATGTGTAAGAAATCGATTCCGTAATTGATAATTATCGATATTTTTCTAATTCATACTCCCAAGAAAGTCGCTCACTAGTATTAGTACTAGTGAGTAAGTAGTAAAATTCTTCACACAGAAAGTAACGCACAATGATATATCCTCACATGAAAATAACCAACAGGAAAAAAAAATTAATTTAATATTTTACGATATTAAAATTGATATATAGAATTTAATTAAAAACAAAGTAGAAACTGAAACTTTGCCAGATATTACTAAAAGGAACATGAGCCATTATTTTTTTTTAAATTACTTTTTCAAAAAACAAGATATTTATTTTAAAACAAGATAGTAGTATTACAGTACAAAAATTAAAATAACATTTGAATAAAAAAAAAAATTTGCAGTGGGTTCATTTCCATGTGAGGATATAACATTGTACGTTAATTTCAGTGTGAGGAATTTTCTCTGTGAGCAACTTTCGTGTGAGCAACAATGCTAGTGCGCAACTTTCTGTGGGCAATTTTCATGTGAGGAATTTTCTAGTGAGCAACTATCATCGAAAGTGTTAGTCCTGTTCAGATTAATCTTTCGAAAACGAATTTTTGCTACAAAGGGGCGATATAATACCAAGGTTTATAAAAGACACAGGTGGTTTCATGGTGGCTATGTGACGTATCCAGAAGAAATTCGTACATATCTTCAGACTAATTCAATTTCAAAATTCTTCGTATAACGTCATTTTTTTTTAATGGAGCAACCTGTGTAATTTACAAACCTTGATATAATACAGCTTAGTATTTTGTTAAAACTGATTAAGTAATATTTCTAATGGTCAAATATTTTTCTTTCAAGAAGTGGATGTAGAGAAGACCAGAAGGAAAATTAACGAAACTAATATTTTTAATTGAACATTAAAAATGTCTAAACATTTTGATATATTTTTTATGTTAATTGATGTACAAATTATTTTTTAACCAAATAATTGGTAATAATTTGATAAAAAATTGATACTTTTTTCAGAATGTCGATTTTTCTCAAAAAATTCACAAGTTAATACTTACCTCACTATCGGACCTAGTATTAACAATTCCGAGGTGAGTATTAACAAAAGAGATAGTAATTAACATGCGCGATATTTTCCTTTATAATTAGAGAAAATGTAAAATAAGAATTATTAATTTTATAAAGTTAAACAACATCGACCAGCTTCAGTCTTTTTCAATTACTTTCTTTGGCTTTTGCACTATAGCTACCCACGTCTAAGTTTATATCTTTTTAATGTACGTTATAGTTTCTTAGAAATTAATTTGTTAATACTTACCGAGATTTTTATTAAAGCTTCGTTCTCTTTAATTGACATTCGGAATTAAATAATTTTTGAATTATTTCTGACACTTCTCAAGGCTGTATAACCAAAAGCTAATTATTGTCGATATAATAAAGCACATAATTTAATATTATATCGCATTAGAAGTATATATTTTTTATGTTTTGCTAAGGGTATCTGGATTTTAATAGGCACTTCAGTAAGTGCTTACAACCACGTAGATAACTAAACCTGCCGATCGGTTTGAAAAAAAAATGTATGAATTCTTTAAATTCAAGTTAAAGAGAAAAAGTATGTTTTGCATATAAATAATGTTCAATTACAGCTAAAAACAACTACATGCTTCCTAGTTCAGCAATAAGACATCATTATTTAAAGCTTTTTGGCAAATATTGTTTCTCATTTCATTCATTTTAGTCCCTAATATAAACTGATATCAAACACCGTAATTTTACGTTGAATGTTCTGCATTACGAAGGTTTATTCGTATGTACTGAAAAAACCTAAATTTTAAATCATTAATTGCGGATCATTAGAGATTATTTTCTTAAAGATGAAAAAGAAAAAATAAATCTTAAATAATAAATAAAACCTTAAATACATATACATACATATATTGACTAACATTGCAGTATGCTTTAACTAAAATATAATATATTAAAGAATATAAAAATTATTGTGAAAAATTAATTATATTAGGTTTCTGCTAGAGTTCTAACTAAACTTAGATTGCTGTTGCATTAAGATAATATGTTATAATAATCCTCTCATACCTATGGGAATGTATTTAGTACAAACTACCCTTAATAATTTAAATATCTTTGTAAATAGACAGTAAGTTCATATTTTAGGTATTCCTCTCTAAAAAATTATCACATAGAACAAAATCATAAAGGTAATAAAAAACAGGATGTTTCCCGCACAATTAGGTGATTTATTAACAAACCCATCGCAAATTTACCGATTCAATCGAACATCCGTTAATGTGAGGTATTTATGCGAATGCTTTAGTTTATGATATTTCGGAGGTTGTGACGGGAATGTTCAAATAAACTCTTATTTCTCATAAATATAATTTATAATAATTATAATAACGATAATAATTGATGCCTTTTAACTTTAACTATGATTAGCTGAAACAATATTTATGAAATATTCAAATATTTATAATTTAAACATTATTTTCAAATACAGTAGTAAATAAATATCACCGGATTATGCGTTCTATTTTCAAATTCAGTTCTATATTCGTATTCAGAATTCGGTTTGAAATTCAGCAGGAACGAACCAATTAAAAAAATTAAACAACTACTAACAACGTTGCACTTTAACGAGAAAATGTGTACCAAATTAAAACTTTGACAATTATGAAATAATCCAAAAATTAGTTTTAAATTAAAGGAATAATATTTGAAAAATGTATTATAGTTTACCATATGGGTGAAATGAAATAACATTCTAAAATGAAAATGTATAAATAAAAAGTTTTATTATTCGTTTTAGCTCCAACAAGTCATAGATAATCGAATATGAAAATCAATGAAAAAGTGATTTTCTTCACCAATTATCAATACAATTTTTGCAAGCAAAAGACAAATCACACAAAGCTAAATTTAATAAAACTTGTATTTTATTTGATCAAGGATTTTACCTTATTTATGAATATAAGGACTGTGATTAATGGATTTAATTTCAATTTTATTTTTCCGTTTCAGAGCCATTCATAACGTTGAGCTTTAGAGATTTAAATTTTCTCTTTTGTAGTGCAATATAGAAAAAAGCACGAGAACAAGAAAAAAAAAGGAGAATCAAAATGTTCCTACATTTTCTTATTGTAAACAACTATTATTCTCCGTCTGTCACCAACATTTCATATTTCGAGTTCACTGATTCGTTTCGGGAAAATTGACCTAAAAGGAATAAAAAGTTTTTCAAGTTAAAAAGTTTTATCATATAAAGAGAGAAAAATCATCTACAACCTCATTATTTTATTCATAAAAAATGTGTGTTTTTATGGAAAAGATATAACTCATACGAGTCACAGAGCGAAACAATAAAGTCGTAAAAAATGATGATCATTCGTAAATTGGCGGACAAGTTTTCCTTTCACAATCATAAATGGAAAATTTTCTTTTAAATGTATTGGAAAAATCATCAAAAGCTTTTTATTTTTTTTTGCCAAATTTGAATCAACTCAAGTATGTTATTCTTTTTTTAAAAACCAACAAATTGAGTGAAGGTTTGTTATTTTGATAACAAAGCTTTGTGCGGGAGCCGAGTCATTATTTTTCCCGTAACTTTTTGCTTCCTCAAACAATTTTTCAAAAAATCAATTGCAATTAGTTGCAATTAGTAAACAATTTTGAAGTTACACAAAATAAATAATATGAATCATACTACAATCGTTTTTCTTCTTTATAACTTTTTTTAATGATAAATGAAAATAAAAATATATTTATAACCATTCAATACTAATATATTAAACGAAATCCAATTATTATTAGTTTAAAATTGAATTTGAAAAATAAGTTTATTATACCACACATAAATAATTAATTTGTTCCTCGTTACGCTCAAGGTTTAAAGCTATTATTTTTTGCAATAATAAACTTTTTTATGTTTTCTTGATCAAAAAATCGTATTGTTATTTATTTTAGTGGAAATAAGTTAAGCAATTTTTTTTAATAACGTTGAAAAATGTTTTTTAGCAAATTCCTGTGTATTTTAATCAATGTCATTTGCAAAGGCTAGACATTTCACAAGCGTTTTTATATGACGCATTCCACATCAAATCAGATGTTATTTGCCAGTGTTTTTTTAGTACTTATTTAAAAGTTTCAGGAAAATTACAAAAATAAGCTTAAAAGTTTCAATCGTAAGTGCTAAGTGATAGTTTTAATGATAGGAAACACTTACAAATTTGGCGCTATTATATTATTTATATTACTCAATAGATTGGTCTATATTCGATAGCACAGAGGTGGGTAAACTTAAAACTAGTTCGATCGACAATGGGTGATTCGAAAAATGGGTTAAATCAAAAACAAATAAAAATTTAAAGAGAGAATGAGTAGAATGAAGTATTAGACGAAATATTTGGGAATCAGTAATATCCATTGTTGAATAGATGTGTGTTTAATTTCAAATTCAAGTTTCATTGTTTGTAAAATTTTTAAGTTCACATTTTTGATTAAAATATTTGAAATTTACCTCAAAATTTATTTAAATTACTTTCGATCGACCGTTTGCCCACTATAGCAGCTATACTTAATTCTTTTTTCTTTCGGGCCGTATTCTGAATTTTCCTCCTCTACGTGGGTCGCAAAATATTTGTTAAAAAATATAAACATAACACAAAATTGGCCTATCTTTTACCGGGGTAGTCGAGGCGGCCGGTACGCAGGTACTACGGTTTTTGCATTAAAAATTGTATTGTGAGTGCAAGAAGTTATACTGGCAACACTGAACTGCTTTTATCGACTTGTAAACCGACCGATTACAACCGAGGATAGATAGTTTTTTATCCTGATCATAACCTATTATAGAGAACATATTGAAAACAACACCAAAATAATATTTGATGACAATAATTATTTTGGGCCGCACAGAAGTAGGTCGCATGCGGCCCGCAGGCCGCAGGTTGAGTATAGCTGCTCAATAGTGTGTAAGAAATTTAAAGTTGATTGTTATCCCTATGAGAGAATCCTAATTTGTAAAGTTTTGTAATTCTTTGTAATTATGGCAGATTGAGCTTATAGCTAAAAGCTTTTCTTTATTTTTTAATTAAAACAAATCGTGAGTGAATCAATAACAAAATCGATTTATTTAAAATATTAATTATATTTTTATAAAACAAGTTAGACAAATGAAACTTGTATATGTCATAAGTCTAGTAACTGGATTTCCTTCCGAAAAATTGTGTTTGACTTTAAATATAATCAATCAAATCTTTTAAAATCTTTTACAGGTAAACTTTAATTCATTTCATTCATTTAATCTATTAAATGTAAAAAGAAAGATTCTTTTTTAAACAATACTTATATTTCTATTAAAAAAATGAAAGCATTAAATAATATTGCAGATGCTTCTATATAATAGTATACAGAAACGAGTTTCAAAGTGAAATTATAATTTCAAAAGAACGATAGACGAGGTTCCAACAACAGCAAAAAAATGAATAAGAACTATGTTTTTTTGCAAACTCAAAAGAAATGCAAGCTTAAAAATCTAACAAGAAAATATAGTTACAACTCTTTGTTGAAGAAAATGCTACTCCTATGGAGCTTTTACTTTAAAAAAAAAGCATAAAGTCGCAGTTTCTTAGTAATCGTATTTAATTGGCTTCGTCGAAACAAATCAATTCCATATTTTTTATGGAAGGAAAAGTATTGTTGGTTTGCACAACCAACAACCCGATGGATTTTTCGTTATTATAGCCACTTTCTTTTGTAATAATATACAAAATGGCTTGTTTTATATTAAAATTGAAGATGAAAATATGTTTTCTTAAGTTTATAAGGAAATTTTTCTAGGGAAATATCGATAAAAAATTAAAAAAAAAACAAAAATCGACCACATACGCGCATGTTTTGCACACACAATAAAAGGCTTCAAAGTATAATAACATCATAAATTTCAAAGATGGAATAAATTTGATGCTCATAATTTTTTAATTTACTTTTAGCTAAAATTTGATTCTGAAATACAAAATTTCCATGAGTACATTGAGTAAAACTTTTAAGCTACAATTATTTTAAAAACCATACATTTTTCTGCTCTTAGACATTGTAATTCTTAACATTGACCAAAATAAGTTTATTTTTTTGCAAACTATAAACTAAAAAAAAACCTTAAGTAGTGAAACGGAGGATCTTTTCTCAAGTACTCCAAATTTCTTCTCTTGGTTACAATTGAACCAACGGTTTTATTGATACAAATACTAAATGCAAATTTCATTGCAAATAACTTCAACCCGATAGTGTTTTACTTGGTTGTAACTTGAACCAATGTAAAAAACTATCACACGGTAAAGAATTTTTATTTATTTTTTTCCAAATTTTTGGCAATATTTACAACGTGTCATACGCTTAACACTCGTTGGGTACACTAGTCAGGTTAGTTATGTCCAATGACACAACTAACAATATCCAGTAAAAGGCATCTCTACTAGGTCACATGTCACTTAAATCGGTCTGTCAAGTATGGACACTCTATTGAGACGCTTAACATCCGCACCATTATCCAACATATTCAAAGCGAGGAAGTTTGGATAATCATTAAGTCTAGTTTGTTAAGCCCACGATTGCCGAATGATCAAGTTTTTAAGATGTTCCATTTGTAGATAGCCGTGAATTCCAATATATTTATATATCATGGTACACCAATTATTGTCCACAGAACCTTGGACTGAAATCTTTGAATTACTTCCAAGTTTGAGTCGGATGCTGTGCCTCAAAGCTCCACTCCGTAGGCCTAAATTGGTTTTATTATTAATTTATAAAGGACTAATTTGTTTTCGATGGTCAACTGTGACCAGTGACCAATTAGTTAGTACAGCTTTCCGTATTTTTTGTAAAGCTTTTTTCAAAACTTTTTTTTCGGGATGGTGTGAAAGTCATAATTTTTTCCAAGTTTTTGTAAGGAGTATGGTTTCAAATTACTTTAAAGAAAGCTATATATGATTTAAAATCGTTTTATGGCTTGCTTTTTTGTAAATAATTTAAAGTTAAAAAATAATATTTATTCACTTCATATGCATGGTAAGTATTTTTTCATCTTTTATTGTGAATATTTGCCAAATTTAAAACTGCGTATTGACTAATCAGTTATTGACGCTTGTTTTTGGCTACTAAAAGCAAAATCTCTGTTATAGTCTAATCTTAGTTTTAAATAAGCAAGAAGTGTGTCCATAATTTGATATATCTCTTATCCATTTTAACAAAATTAATGTTAATAAACCTTAACAAAATTTTCGTAAATAAAAAAAATCATATTCTTTAATTGGGCAGTATTGTCAATATTTAATTTTGGTTAGAAATTGTTTTACTATGACCAATAACGTGAGGACGAGATTAAAACTTTTAAAACTATTAAAATTGCAGGTATGACAATTTTTTTTAGATCTTTAAGTATAAAGTGTTTTAGAATATTGACTTAAATGCGTTAAATGCGAAATAATATTATGCAAGTTCAATTATTTTAATACCAATAAACGATAATTTATGGCACAATTTAATTGCTTTGAGCTTTGAAACTATCTGCGATAATATTAAATTGGAAATTTTGCCTGGAGCGTTTATATATTATTAAATATATAAATTTCATATATTCAAGTGGTAGAGAAGAAATTAAAAATTTTCCGAGATTTATTATGAAAGTATAATTAAGTTTTATGGATTAATTCAACGATGGAGTTTACTGAGCCTATCTTAATTCCCTTTTTTCTTGGTCGCTCCCGCTTTTACTAGAGATTATTATCCTTTTATTATGGAAATTTAAATCCTGTCAACTCTATTAAATTAATTATTTTCCAAATTCAATCTATTAAGGGCTTGGAGCCGTAGACGTTTGATGAAATTAAAATAAAGTTTTTCAATAAGGAGTTGGTTGAATTGAATTTTAATATGTTATATGTCGGAGAATGGAAGGATAACAATACGTCTTGGAAATGAATAAAAATTTCGTATTCAACTCGTGACGGATACAATTTTTCAGATAAGGACGACAGCGTTTGAAAATCAAAGAGTTTCGGAAACAAAAGCGGCAGAATCCTCGAACAGTTCATCCATCCGTCCATCTATTGAGAACAGGATAAACTCAATACTACCAAGTCGTAGAAAAGTTACACCATATTAAGCTTTACTAGGGGCGGGATATTTAAAATTCCGCAAGCATTTCTGAATCTGTGTGCTACCATGTACGTAGAAGCACACGCGTAAATATTGTACACATACACATGTGAACATGTTTCCACGCGAGATTTTAGCACAAGGAAAAATAAGATGCGCTATGAATACGCCACGATTTTCTAGCCCTGTCTCTGTCAGTCTTTTGATTGTAATAAACATTCTTCAAAATGAAAAACGATTAAATTTTTCTCTTTTTGCGTTCGGAAAAATTATGTTAGGTGTAACTATGTGCAAGATGCGAATAATATTTTGTGCTAGTAGTCTAATGACTTAAGGTTTCAAGTTTGCGGGGTTAAATATTAAAAGAGCATGAAGTTCCCTACGCCCTTTTAATAATGAAAGTGTTATTAAATAATCATCGCAACCCTCTCAGCCACTACACTAGATCAAGAGCCCTTTACATAAATGAATGACTGAAAAAGTTTCACATTTCGGAAAATTCTAAGCTCTATTGTTCTATCTGGTTTTGTTATTGTAAATTTAATTAGTAAAACAAGGTCAAAAATTTAGTGCCTTTGAAGCTTTTTAGAAAAACATGAAATTTTTATAGAAGCTACTATATATAATTACAAGTAAAGTTATCGACTTCTAGCTCATAAATCTACTGTTAACATTTAAATTTTGTTCATAAGGGTCTAAGCGGCCATCGCCAAAAAGTGAAAATTGCCCAAAAGTATTTTCTTTTTGTGTTTAAATATCTATAGGCGCAGGGTAAACCGAATCATTGGCGTGGCGACGGGTTGCCACATTATACTAGGTCGCTAGGGTATTTATTTTTATTTGACATGAATATTAACATCTAAGAACTATTTAATTAACTAATTTTCTTATCATAGCGGAATTTATATTTAAACATTTATTTTCAAAATTTACAATTTAAGATCTTTAGTAATACATTGTAATAATTGACAAAGATTTTTAAGATGATTATTTTTTAAACCACATTAAAAAATTTTTCTTTTATATTTGTGAAAGTGTCAAATCTTGTTCCTTGTATATAGTATATGGTGTCCTACAGATCAATCAGTTGACTTACCTAATTTTCAATGTATAGCTAAATTTGAATGGTAAAATTTTACAGCCGCTGAAGTTGCCATTTACAAAACAAAATTACTTCACATATTACAACATTCAACATGGATCTAGCTACTAAAATGTTACAGAAGTTCATGTCTCCCAAACATCTATTGGCGATATGTGTGCTTCACGTGTTAAAGTAGAAGATGGAAGTGAACTAATTACGATCGATGTTTACATTTCACCTAATACAAAAATGGGTGATAATTCATTTTTACATGAGAGATTATTTCCGTATGGTCACAGAAGTTCAATTATTTTCAAAACAAATAAAGATAAACTACCGTTAATTTTAGCTGGGGAATTTAATGTAAATTTTGGAAAAGACGAATCAATGCCATTAATGATGTTCCTTCAAAAAGAATTTCAATTAGAAATTATTAATAATCCAAGAAAGCCTACTACCAAACATGGAACAACAGATGCTGAATTTATAACATATCTTGATAATGTTATTTCCAACACTTTTGTAACATACTTCAGCTACCATCGGCCAATTGTTACAGTAATATCGTCATTGGCAACATTGAATATAACTATTACTGAAGTTACAGATGAAAAGAATTAAGTTGTGGCGACTTGAAATAAATATTAAATTTCTGTATTTAATGAAAATAAATATTAATTAAATAAGTAGTGCATTTTCTGTAAAAAATCGTCACATTTAATTTTTCTGTTATATTATATTTAGTTCCTGTAGTAATCGTATCTTTAATGCATATTAATTGTACAAATTTTATGTTTCACAGCTACCAGGCGTCCCGTGATGGGTCATATTTTTTAAATATGAACATCAATTTTGGTCAAAACGCTTGATCAGGAAATCTGCGATTTTAAAATTTTTAATAATATTATTATTTGGGAAAATAGATTTTTAAAAATCAAGTAAAGTTTTTTTATTCGATACAATTTAAAAAGAAATGCTAATTTTAGACCTTTTGGCAAATAAGTAATACTTCAAAGAAATTTACCATAAAATTAAATTAATATCATATTTAAAAAATAATCAAAGGGATAATTTTGATAATTTAAAAAGGTTAGATGCATATTTGGATCGCACTATTGCCTCCGACAACTCTAAATTACCGAATTAATTTTGATCTTTGTCCCGGAACTTCTTACAAACCAATAATTCTTCATCTCACCATTTCCAAAGATATTGAAAAACTCTTCTACCAGTCGATCAAGTTCCTAACCACTAGTTTGGATTTAGACAAAAAATTCAACAACGTAACAATGCTATAGCATATTGTTCATTATAATTGAAGTGATGGGGAACAAAAAAACACTTCATCTTAGTCTTCCGGAACATTTACCAATTTTTAATAAGGTATGGAATGATAACTGACGATACAGTGACAATGGCTGTCCATGAAAATTCTACAATCGCAGTGATTTACCTGCAACATCACCTTAATCTTATCGAATCATGGACAGAAAAGTAGAAAATCCAAATAAACGAAACAAAATTATCTTTGATAAACTTTACGATTAGAAAAGGCAATTGTTCAACATTAACATTTAAAAAAGACGTGGAGACCTATGAACTGTGTGAATTGGCCAAATACTTTGAACTTAATCAAAATTAAAAATCTCACCTAAAGAAATGTATCCAAGTCTTGTAACGATTTTAACAATTGTAATGGCTGATGGGACAAAATTCAAAACAGTCATTGGAAACAATTTCTTCTCTACAAAGCCATATTTACATCAATTTGGTCATATTGAATTGAATTATGGATCTGTGCAAGCAATTCAAGTATCACGGTGCTTCAAAGAATCGATTGACGATCCTTCGATTTACCGCTGATACAACCGTCGCAACAAAATAGTCTCCTTTAAAGAAATTTCAAGATTAAAAAGTCAAGTAACGTGTGAAAAATTATTAAGTTACACAAATCCAGCAATCTGCATTCTGCTTAACATCAAAATGGGCAGATTAAAGAAAAAGCTGCCACAAGAACTAATAAAAGAAGATTCTAAATCAAACTAGAAGTGTGCACTAATAGAAACATTTTCAAATGCCAAAAGCTCACTATTACATTAGTTTATAGTACTAAATATATTATTACACTGCAATCTTAAGATACCACATCAAAGAAGCTTAGAACTTTCTTTTAAATATTGTTGTACAACAAATCTGTTAACCCTACTGGAGGCCGGATGGTTAAGGTGGCCGCTCCAAAACTGATAGGTTTTGGGTTCGAATTTTGTATCGAGCAAATTTTCAATATTTCTTGATTTACGAATTTTATTAATTCAAGAGTCGCTCAAGACCTTAGTAGCTATAAGACAGCAGTAAATAATAAAAAAAAAACCCTTATCGAAACATTGGAAAAGTTCCGAGTTCAGCTTTTGTTGAAATAAAAATGAAACTTATTTTTCTCGTAAAGTAAGTAATCGGTTTTATTCATCCAAAGATTATAATAAACTCAATGTATTATTATTCTGAAAATCAAAGAAACAGTTTGTTTATTGCTACTGTAAGCTTTTGAGTTCACTCTTGATACGTTTTTTTATTTATTTCACAACAATTCCAATAAACACTAACTTCATTTCATCCGATTTTAAAAGATAGACAGGACACAAATAGTTAGAAGGTAAGACCTGAAATTTATTATAAATGCAAAAGCTTTGCGAATCAAATTTGAGTTGAGTTGGAAAAAGAATTGGTTTGTTGTTTGCTCGTTTCAAGCTGAACAGAAATGGATCTTTGAAATTTCATTAAGATGTCATTATCTGATAGTTTCTGAGCAAATATCATTTGTTCGTGTCTCTTGAAACTGGGGACATTTCTCTTTTTGAAAAAGAGTAAGAAGAAATGTCGTCCTTGACAAAGCGCGCAAAGGGGCGGTAGACGAGACGACCGAGCCAACGAAAAGCGAAATAAATATATGGTTGCTTTTCTTTTTTCCACGACAGTATGTTACAATTGATTTTCTTCGTTTTTTAATATGTATTAAAAATCAGAAAACATTTTACCGCATCGAACACAAAACTTATTTATTCAAACTTTCCAACGGACAACATGCCATGTTCTTGCACTCCGATGATGTTGGGTACAGAAAACATTTTCTTCAGGTAAATTCCTCAAGGATAGACGTTTCAATTTCACGCTACAACACAAAATGAACATTTTCAATTTGAAACTTTGGTTTTTAAATTTTAAAAAAACGCAAACCTTGAAATAATATACAGGTGTTGCGATAAAATACTTATCAATGAATAGAATATTTGGTGGAACAAAATAAAACATAAATTCAAAACATTTATAAGTGAAAGAAGTTTTATGCTATATTCATGAATGTTTTGGACCACAAGGATATAACTTAATGGTTTCCAGTATTCAAAAAGTTTATGTTAACTAACTACAAATTAGCCGTAACCATTATAATATAGACACGAAAAACTATACAAAATAAATATTAACTTTAAATGAAAAATATTTTCCATTAAAACTTCATCAAATTACCAACAAAATTTACTCGTACATTTTTTCCCTCCAAAAACGCAAATAGTGATTCAATTTTCAAGCTATTTAATGAGAATACTTGACAGTTGAAAAGTTTGATTTTTGATTAAAATTAAAAAAATCATCATAACGGAAAAAAAAAGATGGTTAAAAAAGTTCCAGTATTTTGGAAAACTAGAGCATATAAAAAAGCTTTTATCTTATTTGAAGTATTCAAGCTTTTGAAAAGCTATGTGGTGTATTAACGATAAAAATTGTTATACATGTGAAATTGAAAATTTCACATGAATAGTTTCCATTCTAATTGATTTTGAAAAACATTTAATTTACGCTTATTTTTCAACTTTAGAACTTTTTTTTTAAATGTTCTCATTTGATGTTTATGATTTTAAATTGAAATAAAAATTTTACCTCTAATTTTTTACATGACCAATTTGTTAGATCTCGAAATGCAGGATCTTACCTGAAAATAAAAAAATAACAATATAAGTATAAATCAAAAGAATTAATTAATAACTAAAAATTAGATGAAATTAATATAAAATTTAATTGAACGACACCAAATTTTTTCAAAAGTAGAAATAATACGAACTAGGCACCGATTATTTTCGTTATTTTAAATTTATATTTATTGATAACGTCCAATATAAAGTTTCTATGTTTTACAATAGAGTAACAAACTAATGTTTATTAAATTTAAAATTTAATGACAAACACATATATCCATTCCACACTTGTTCCACTATTATATATATGGTAAAATAGGAAGTTATAACCCAATAACAACTTTATTTGAACAAAACGAGAATAAATAAAAAACATATCATTAAAATGAGACAAAAATTGATTTCGAAAATTAAAAGCGGTTATCGGTACAAGTATAGGGATTTCCTATTATTCGAGAAGAATTGAGAGCTTGTATTTATTAAAACGAAGAATGGACTACCCCAATTGAGGAAATTTCAAAGGGATAGACGACGCTGGAGGGTAGAAATCAATGACACGGGAAACTTAACCTGACGTCAGGCAGAAAACAGATATAAAAAAAATCACAAATAGTCTGAATTCGATAAACTTCCAAAGATAAAAAACTAAGTTAGAAAAACAAATCAAGAAAAAATTTAACTCCATTTTCATCGAAAACATATTTTTTTTGACACCTAAAACACTATTTTAAAATTGTGTCCTAATTTTTGAACCATTTTCAATAGACTTAAATAATTTAGTTTTAAGAAAAAGAATAATTACTTTGTAGCCACCATCTATCGTTAAAAGTTGCCAAAATTAGGCCAAAGGGGATGTCACGAAAAATCGAACATTACTTTTGAGTTTGCATAAAACAAACGATGCTGAAGATCAATTTCAAACACTCATGGGCTTTTTGGGAGTATCAAAGATATCTTGAAGTTCTGCCGTACAACTGGAATATTGAAGGAAATCGGGAAACTTTTCATTGCTGTTTTTCTTAACTATTCTGTTTGGAGCAATATTTCCATAGCGATATATCTCTCTGATAAATATTCCGAAAAAAATAGTCGTTTGTTAGGACAGTGATGCGCTATTTGGGTTCGACCGAACCCTAGAGGTTCGGTGAGTCAGTCTTGCGGGTTCGGCGGAGATCAAGATACACCCCTAATTCATATTACTTATGTTTAATTATATACCTACGATTTGAATTTTAAAAAATCATATTTTATTTTTCCAATTAAGGGTTCGGTGATTGAGTGTATGAAACTTGTGAGGGTTGGTACTTCCAACAAAGTCAAGAACCACTGTATTAGGACCTCTGAGTGAGGACATGGGACGATTCGAGCATGAAACGTTACAACGCTAAGAATGGCTGGATAACTTACAATATGAAATAGAGAAATGTGCAGTGAATATTATCGGTTTCAAGGTAGTGATGTTGGTGATAACACAATGGTTATTTCCATAAATTAGTGCAAAAGCTGTGGTTAGTTATGTGATACAAGTTTATATGCCAACCACTCAACGAGATGACGAAAATGTCAATGAAATCTACAAAGGTATGAAAAATATTCTCCAAAAAGAAGAAACAGTTTACATCATTCGTTGTAGGATAAAGAAAAGAAGATACCATGGTGGGACAACATAAATTCGAAAACAGGGACGACTGTGAAAGAATACTCGTAGATTTTTGTGAGAGGAACGATTTCCTTATCATTAATACTTGGTTTAAGTAGAGTGTTAACAATTCTACACTTGAAAAGGTTCAGGAGATATTCGAAGATAACAAATTCGCAGAGTATATTTGTTGGTAATGGTTTTATTGTTATCATATTAAGCGTGTTGAAAATACATAGGAACTGATTTCTTGGATTTGATTCCTATGTAACATTTTTCATTACTTATTAATTTTCAATATGAGATTTTTGACATTATTAATAAAAGTATTGCCGTTTTTGGGGAATCACGTTTTTTTCTTTTTGCAAAAAGTAAAAAATCGGTAAAAATGAACTGTTTTGAAATAACCATACTTTTTATACGCTCGGTGCAGAAAAATTTTATGACTTTTTTCTTTTATTCTCCATTCACGTGCAAAGCAATTACTAAACGAACTCTACGCGTTCTAAAGCGCGAAAGCTGCGTAAACAAGCGCAGATTGAAACCGTTCATATCTTAATATTAATAAAAAAAAACATTTATTAATAAGCGTCGCTATGGGTTGCGACTTGGTAAAAGTTTCATAACGATGGCTTATGATTTTGAATATATGTACTTGAAAGTTGATAGAAAAGCGAGCTTTAATAGAGACGCCACGCCTGACTCCAGCCACGAATCGTCTCGAGCTTTTCACATCGATTACAAAACAAAATTCATTCCACTGTAAGCATTTCAACATTGTATTTGCCTCATTGCCGTAAATAAAGTACTAGTTGATGATTAAGGTTGCGAAATATTTACTTTGTAAGAATAAAACATGTTTATTCAGTTCAAAAATTTTCATTTTTAATTTAACTTGTACGGTTTCTCGTCAATCTTTTAATTTTCATCTTTTTGCGTCTCTTTTCAAGTAAATTAAGCAAAGTTTTACTTCTATGATCCTAAAATCCTAAAAAAAATATTATTAAGCCAAAAACCCTAAAAGAAAATGAAAAATATTCACTACCGTTAAAGATTAATTTTCGATAATTTATTTCAATTTAATAACGCGAAATTTTTTCACGCAAATTGAATCATGCAATAATGTTGTCTATGGATCAAAAAAGTTATTTTGAATTATAAGTATATTCAAAACGAATAAAATAAAATATATTTTTATGATAGAGATGTATATCGTATAACGATATTGTACTTGTTCATATTTGATGCACAAAACCTAATTTGTTAGCAAAAAAATATTGGAAACCTTTGAACTTTTTCCATAAAAATATACAAACGGCATCTTTACAATTTCCTTTTGATGTGTAAGGAGGAAAAATTATTTCTTCACGTTCAGCATAGTAATTGTTGAAAACTTTATTGGTTTCGTGGATTTTAATATTCAACAACTGTAATACGGAATTTGCTCCTACTTAAAAAAAATTGTAAGCTTGAATTGAAATTTATTGCAAATGAAAAAAAAAAAGTATCAATTTTCTGAGAATATTTATTTTAGTATTTACCACTACAGAAACATTATGTTATCATATTTTTGTATAATCAATTAGTTAGATATTGTATCAAGTGCGCCTGAAACTAATTTCGTTTTTAAACCTATAGTCATTCAATTGCCATTTATCGATTACAGTTATTTCAAAGTGGTACTAAAGACATTTTATGATTAGAGTGACTCATTAACTCAAAAAAAAAAAATACAAAATATTTTTTATTGCGAAATCTATATTGAAATGTTAAGACCTAAAGTCAAAAGAATAAAAATTCGGTATTGCATGCTCTTGGAGTTTCACAGGGTAGCAGCGCAAAGTTGTTACTAAAAGCATTTTCAATTTTTATCTCAGTATATTAGATGTTCATTACTGCCAAATCAGTTTTTTGAGTTCAAATTCGATAATTTTCATTTCTTCAATTAGTAGCAACGAAATATGACAAAAAATTTAACCAATGATAAGTTTAAGGAGGGAATGGTGCCAAATGCAAGCCAAAAAGTCCAAGAGCTGTCAAATAATCTTAATTAATCTTGGTCGATCAACCAAATACTCAAACATTCCCAAGAACTATAAGCAGAGAAAATTCTATGCTGCAACACGGTAATGGAAGATTCCTCGGCCGAAGAAAATCCCTGAAAAATACTAATACATTAAGGGGGTATATTACTTTACCCACTATAATTGTCTCAAATTATTCCATCAGATTTATATTTAATTCAATTTTCATAACGTTTACTAAGTGGTAAAAAATTTAAAGCTTAAATGATGTTTAAAATATAATTTTTTGATATTTTCCTTAGTAATAAATTGATTTTTACTAATTTGGAAATAAAATTTGGTCACAAGATGTCAAAACGTTGATACTATTGAGACTGATTATATCATTGATTTGAAATCAAAAGTTGTAACAAAATTTTATGTTTTAATTGAAGGTTATTAAAAAAACGAAATTACTTTCCGGTACACCTACTAAATGTAGGTATATAAATTTTTCATTAAATTTGTTATTATTTTCCGTGGTACTTAAAGTGTAATCTAGATATTTCATTTTCGCCAAGACTGAACGAATTTCAAACAAATATCAACTTTGATTCTAACACTTGAATTCGATACATGGATATGTATAAAATATAAAAACTTTTACTGTATATTATATTTATAATCAGTATAGTAAAGTACAGTAAAGAAAAACATTCTACAACTCTAACCTACAGCTAAACTTAGTTATGTTTATGATTCACCAACGTTTATAACTCTTTTATTTCAAACAGCATATTCTGTATACCTATACGAAATTCTATAATTATACTTATAATTAAACTGCACAGTTTGATGAAAAACCGAATAACAAAATATTTTGTGAAATGGAATAAACTAATCTAACTATTAACGCAGGGCATAGATATGTCCCCAAATAGTTGCCAATATCGGGTGGACCTTGCTGGGCACTAGAAAAAAAGTATGAAGGAAATTTGATATATATGATGACTGATGTAATAGTTTGCTGTTATAATTATTTGTTCTTTGTTCTTGCATTTACCATTTGTTGAATTTTTCATTTTCAATTTGCAATTTTATTTGGGCTACTTTGTAACGTAGGTAGGTATTTGTTTGTAGAACTATTTTTGAAGAAAAGGAGGGTCAAAGAATAAGTTTAAGCATTGGGGGTAATAAAAATTGATCAAAATAATTTAAATTTTCCGGAGCTGTCCGTTTTGCCGTTGGTAATCAGAGTGTAGGTGTTCGGAAGGTTTTCACAGAACTCTAAAGTAGCAAAGACCCAAAAACCAGAGCTTTTTGATGAAAGATTGCTCTCAATTTGCACAATTTAATTTTTAAGTTAATCATAACTAATCGTAGTTATTGATGTTTTTTTAGCATTTTTTTCTCTATCGTATGTATGCAAAATCTAATTCCGAATAAAATTTTATGCCCAAAAATTATGTTTTTAAAACGTTGAAAACCTTATATTCTCTGTCAATACATATCTACGTTTTGGAACACATGAGTTTCAAGAAAAAATTTTTTTTATCAAAACCGAGATGAAATAATTCAATAAAAATGTTGCATTTTCCAACCACATTTCCGATACAATTATAAAATTATTCAAAAAATTCATGAAAGTAGTAACTTGTCGATGCTAAAGTAAAGCCAATTTTCCAAAAGAAGATTCGATGCATCATCGGAAAAAACAATAAAGAAAAAAAAATTGTCGTAAAGAATTTAGTTATTTTTGGGAGTCATTTTGCATCAAATGTATTATTTTGCCATCACCATTGAACTGAGGGAGGAGATAGGTCATAACTGGGTAGATTTTATACAAAAATTGGGAAAATCAAAAAGAACCCTGATAAAAGAGCATTAGCATGTATCCCCATCGAACAGTAGATACTATTTTGTACAATCTAGCCTCTCTTTTCCAGAGTAATTAAAGTTCCACTAAGATAAATGTATTGGAACATGCAACAATTTAACATTTTGGAATAGATTGAATACAAGTTTAAATTCAAAGTATTATGATTTATAATGAATGAAAATCAATCACTGCAATTACAATCTAATGTAATTGATTATACAATGTATTATGTTACTACCTAAATTCTTATTCGTTTAACCTAAATAAACAAAATTAAGTTAAAGTTTTCAATTCCCTAATAAAATCAGTGTCAAGTTTTATTCTAAACAACTGAATTGAATATTGCAAACTGCAATTTTATCCACTGGGACTAAAATACGATATTTCGTTTATTAATTCAAATCCCAATTGTACCTGTACTTTGACCCAATTTAGTATTCAATTTTGACAAAACAGTAATTTAAAAATAAGACAATTTGAATGTCGAATTAAATTGGAAATTAGAGAAAACGTTTTTGTGGTAGCTAACATGGGAACATGGGAAAAAGTTAAAATCATTATTATTTACTGATCTTGGTACACATGCAATAGTATGTAATGTGGTATCATGCTATTTGTCGCTATTTGTGTACATACACAATTGTCATATGTAAGTTGCTTCAAGAGATATTATTATAATATGGAGTAAACTGGTAACGCACTTGGGCTATATAAATTTATTTACTTTGGAATAAATAAATAAATGCATCAACTATATTTTTGTTTGAGTTTCATTTAAATATGAAAATCAAAATATTTACACATTTTCATAATTTCCCAAAGTTTATTTTCATGTTGATACTATCGAACCTCTTCCTAATTGAATCGTTTCATAATTTTAACTCCATAAGTTTAAAAGAAAATATAAAATTGTGCTAGTTCTTTGTAAGGTAAACACAATAATTACATCTACAAAATTAAGACTATTAGAGAACCACTTAATACGAGCAGTAATAGCTGTATAAATTTAAAAGAAATCGATGAGATAGTGTTTCGAATTTTCTTTTTAGTTTTTTTTTTTTTAATAATTCTCTTATATTAGCACATTATTAATAACACAATTATACTAAGCCCTTCCATAGTTCTGTATCTTTTACATTTCATGTCATTCAATCTTCACACTGAATTTTTCCAAAATACATTCTTATTATATTCTTGTTGATACACCAACTGCTATTTTTTTTTCTTTGGCAAACAAACCAAGTATTCAATCTTAAAAAAATATTACAGAAAGTGAAATTGAAGTTTTTATTTCAATGAACTATCAGTATTTCTACATAGAAAAAAATAAAAATTACGATAGAAACATTGTAGTTATAACAATAATTTTCTGTAAAAAGTAACATTTCAGAAATTACGATTTTATATTGATATCTTCTATAAGTGCAAGTAAATATGCCTATACAAATAAGACACAAAACTACTACTACTACTACTTCTGTCTATCCTTACTCTCTGACTATTTAACGAATACATACATACGAGTGATTCTATTTGAGTATGTAAGAGCTTTTACATGAAATATTTCTATAGGCGTGTTTAAGCCAGTTGAAGCATCCACAAGTTCTGCATCATCGAGCAGAAGTCAGAACAAATGAATCAATGAGAAATCATCACTAAACGTTTTAAAGTAACAATGATATTATGTAACTCCTATTATGAGTAGTTTGTAGATTTCAGAATAAAAAAAAAACTGTCAAAAGAAGAAACTCATCTTTATCGATTAATGTGTATTTCTTAATAAAAAATTGTAAAATTATGAAAGTGAATAGGACTGTTTGTTGTTTCAAGCAGTAATCATTGTCAAATAAAATTGACGATGCAGTATTGCAAAAAGTATACAATGTTAGTTTAGGTCCTGCACATTTATATAAAACCGAAGATTATACAATCATAATTATAGACATTTTTGATATAACTTTTTCCTTGATTTTTTTTTTTTGTTTTGGCAAAAGAAAATAAAATGAAAATTGTGCCTTTCACTAAAATAATATAAGAGCATGTATTCTTTACAGAACATAATTGCTTGTTGAACTGTTCATCTCCATTACAACGGAGAAAATGGATAAAGCGGTTTGTTTCTGATTGTATTTGATTATATTTATTATTAATTGTCTTATATATGATATAATCCTTAACACAAAGTAAAGCTTCTTGATAAATTATACACTTCATTCAATTATAAATCTATACATCTAAGTTTTGGTATTTGTGTACAACAAAGAGACGTTCAATAGACAAAGTTATAAAGGAAACATTTAAAGCTTTCGGTTAGTTTAAACATTGACATTATTAATGAGATTTCAAATTTTGCTTTTAAATGACTTCGAATTAAACAAACTTAATTAACAATTGGAGGTTATTGCTTTTGTTGTACGCATTTTATTTAACTAAACAAATTTATTGAAGTTTTAAGACAATTGTTTACATTTATATGGAAACTTGAATAATGTACGTTGCGTTTTTAATGAGATATTTAATAATGAAAAAATGCTTTAAAATGCTGCCTTTTATAATGTTTGAACAATAAAAACAATAAATTCATTTAGGTAATGAAACAGATAACTTCTACAATAAACAAAATTGTTACTATACTTTCATATATGAATTATTTACATACTTTTTTGTGTGGCTTAAAAATTTAATATTAAACCAACTGAACCAAAATAATGAAATAATGGCATAGTTTTTACTATGCATTAGTACCACAAATTCGATTTGAAAGCATTGGTTGTGAAACGTTTATAATCTCAAAACAAATAGACTATAGATCGAGATTTACGTTCGTTGTTAACAAAGGTAATTTTCATATTATTCCCAAGTTTATAGTTCACATATAGATATAGTTCAAGCGAATATGCACCTGATGAATGAAGGAATTAGATGCAAGCGGCAATTCTAAAACCACCCCAACATCAATAACAGAACCGAAATTTCATGTATTGTTCCTATACGTTGTAAAAGGTATTTTTCAGCAAATAATATATACACGAGAATGAATATCATGAACTAAACCAATAATTTATCGTTGAGCTTTTTCTTAGTCAAACTGCTAAAAATTAGCTAAAGGAAAACTTTAGCAAGATTGATAAAGTATCGGTTCTTAAGAATTTACTCTTGAAAAGTGGAAACTAGTTTTGAAATGCCTTTTTTTGTAATTTACTTATAATTCGTATTGCTTATGGGCGATTTGTTTTTTATGAGATTAAATTACGATACATAAGAGAGCTATTCACTTTAATGGCTTAAAACAATAGAACGAGTCGGAGTTTTAATTTGAAAGACATATTTTTCAGTGGTTTTACTAACAATTTATAAAACAAAATAAAAAAATCGAGTCTTGAACCGTCTAACTCTGTTTCCCACTAAAAGTCATAAAATCCATGTCTCGATCAAAATAAATTTCGAATAATTTTAAAAAATAATTATTAACTTTCTTAATAAATTGGTAAAAACAAAGAAAGTAATATTGATTTTCTCCCATTTGTCACATAACTGTAATTTTTGTATCAATACGAATACAATTTCGGTCAAAACTTTCGATGCCCGAGCTATATAGTTAACAGTGTTAGTAGCTTTAAAGTTAGTAATTTTAAAGAATTATAAATTGATTTAGTACAAAATAATTTCAATAATAAGTTTCAATTGTTTATAGTTTAGCTCATTACCATTCATGTTTCATGAATCAGCCAAAATGTCTAACAGTTTGAACACTAAACAAAGAACTGTGAAAGATGAAAAGCGGAAAACAGTAGAGCAGGAATTCATTTTTTCATTGAATATTTTCATAAACGAGTTATTCTTGTTTTCGTTTCCAAACAATCGCATGTTTTTACTTTTTTTTTCTTTTTTGGTTTGTAATTGCCAATCAGTTTAAAGTGGAAATTTGAAAAATGAAAATACAGTATTTATTTTATTTTCCGCATGTTATCTGACTACGTACAACGTTTGTTTTGTGCTTCAGTATAACGAAGAAAATCATACAAATAACGTTTTTCCCGCTCATGTGTGTATATAAACATTAGGTTCCCCTTGTATCAAACAAAGGAAAAAAATCAAATTTGACAATATATTTTCAACGTCCATGAAATGTATTATTGAATCAAAAACAGCTTGTTAAATATGCTGATTTTTTGTTCCAAACAGAAATGGTAGACGCAACACAATCAGCAACAGTCCAAAAACATTCGAACAATATTCATTAGCCAAAATTTAATTAGGTAGTTTAAAAAATCATAGCATTTGTTTTTAAAAAGCGGTTTAAAACTTTCATTTGAGGAATCTATAGACACATAAGCAATATGTGGTTTTTCCACAAAAAAAAAACAATAATTTTTTTTTTCTTAAATAACATAGAGAAGAAAGCCTCGGCCATTTACTTAATCTTATATTAATAACTCTTCTTTAATATTTAAACACAAAAAAGACACGTTAAATTCAAATTTTAATGTTTTTTTTTTTTTTTTTTTTTTTATATTATCTCCTTTAAAATGCTCACTATCAGCGGCTACACATGCATGCCAACGTTTGATCCAATTTTCCATACACTTTCCATACGCCTCTAAAGGTATGATTTTCAGCTCTTCGAGGGAATTCATTTTTATCAACTTATGGTGCAATTTAATGTTATCGCTAGTCGCTGGTTTTAAATGATAAATGTGGTGACGTGATTAAAATGTAACATATGCGCTAAAATTTGAGCGACAAATGAGGCTCTCTATCGAATGCCAATTTATCGATAAAATCGCTTTAAGGAAAAGGTGTTAACACTTGCTGTAAACATTCAATTTAAGAGAAATAAATGTACCGACTATATATTCATTTTGGAAAAATATTAATAGAAAAAACCATGTCTGGCGAATGATACATTAGTTACGTGACCAAATTTTTCACTAAAAACTAGCTACTGCATGAAAATGCATCTTTAATCGTGTCAAAACGTGTTCCCATACAATAATCCCCAGAGTTGAACGACGGAGCCATATTTGAGTCAATACTTGGACTTCACTTTGGTAAACTTATATTGGTCTATGTTAGAGTTACGAATGGGTAGACAACCTTGGTCATGCCAAGCTTGGGCAAAGTGTAAAAAGCCTAAAGTTAAGCTAATTTACGGCAACTCAAGCTTGGCCCAAGCTTGTGATAATGAAGCGTAGACCATTCGTGGCAACTACGGTTGAACCTCAGTTATCATTTCAGACTTTTACCAAAGTTAGGTCAAGATTAGTCTATAAGTTTGGCCTAGTTTTTTGCATAGTTAGGCCAAACCTGGGCCCGCTACACTTTCCTGTTTGAGTTCCTCGTATTGGTAATTTCAGTCTGGGAAAAAAACGATACAGCCAAAATCTGGGGAAGATGGTGCTTGGCTGATCACATTCGTTGATGAATATTTGTGAAAAATTATGATAACGTTGTTTTTCCAGGAAATTCAGTGTAATGGGAACAATGCGAGCACTGACGTGTTTCAAATGTAAAATATCGAATGTAATAAATATTTTTGACTGATTATTATTTGATCCTAGTCCTCTGAATATTTTTACCAATTTATCATCATCGAGGATCTGAAACTTTACAATAAAGTAAAATATCACCTAAAATGTGTTTTAATGGTCTTTCTGACATACTAATCAATGTAGAAAATTGGGAGCCGGTTATACTTCGATTTTTCATTACCAGATTCTTGGGAAATTCCATTACCAAGACGTTTTCATTGTTGATACTGATTGTCTTCCAAAGCGTTCAAGATCAGAAACCTCTTCAGGACTACTTTTAAGTGAATTATACCATTCATATGTTTGTGTTTTTGGTTAACATTCACCTTTATATATTTTTGTAACATTTAAAGTGACTGAGAACACGAAATTTCATACGCAACACAAATTTTTATTTCAATTTTTTCATCCACATAACATTGCCAGAAAATAATTTTTCGACTTACAAAAACCGAGTAGGTACTAAAAATTCCGAGTACTTTTGGCCCAAAAGATACTTGAAGTTAAAATTTTTAGTTATCATACATCCATAATTGTTTTAGCACACAATAATTGACGGAGTCGTATGTAATTGAAAGATTCAACAAATAGCTGCATTAATTTTAGCCGCATTAATTAATAGGCTATAAGAACCGAGTTATGCCATCAAGTTTACCAATTTTTTTCGATATTTTCTGAGCCAATATTTAAAAAAAAAATCAATAAATTCAATATCGAAATGTAAAAGAGATTTCAACAATGAAATGTCTCTAAAAGAATCATATTTATATTTTATATTGAATTTTTTTGATAAGCAATGTAAGTTTCTCGGCCAATGCTTAATATAAATTTATATATGAAATTGTGACCACAAATGACAATTTATAAAACGAAAACTGAAGGAAAATATTGCAGAAACTAACGAATAAAAGTTTTTTTCCAAACAGTTTAGATTAAATTCTTACATTTAATATACTTATTCATTAAATATTAAATATCGTTGAAACTCCAAGATCGTTAGCGTCTATATAACCATACACTTTTAACATACATTTTATTGAAAAAGTAGTATTGCATTTCAATTTTGAGTCAAATACATCATTTAATTGACCTGTTTAATGTCTTTTCTCTGAAATTTATTCATCATCAATTTATCCAATAAATAGCGGAAAATTGAACCATGGTATATTACATTGCAACAAAACCAATTGGCTGGCTTTGAACTATTATGTTTCATTATTGATTTTCAATGAAGTATTCCCGTTTAACACAAGAAATCAAAATTTAATAAGTCGGTACTATGAGTTCAACAAAAAAAAAAAAAAAAAATAAATAAATAAAATAAAAATATTACAATAAGTTAATATAATATTGGCATTTTTCATTTAAAATGAGCCAATTTTTCAACAAATTATTAAAAAATCAGTATAATAACGTAAACATAAATTGCTTCTGAAATTCAAACAAAAACAACGTAAATTTCATTAAGCTACAACAAATTTATAAAATAACATCCCTATTTTATGGCCGGATAATGTTATTTTATTAATGTTATCATAAAATATACATAATATTTTTTTTAGTTAGTTTTTTTTTTGTTATAAAGAATAAGAATTACTGTTCATAAAACCATTAAACGAGTGTTTTATGAGAGCTTTATGCAAAACTTTTGTATCGCTATTCTCTTAATTAGCGAATATTTATTATACTTTTGCTTTGACACTAAGATGAATATTAGTTAATGTGCCATATTCGTGCAAATACATACCCAATATTTAATTTTTTGAACATAAATCTTTTTAAACAATTTTTTCTTAAAACGTATTGAACTTCAAATGTTCTGGAAATAAAGTACTTATAAATTAAAAAAAAATGAGAATAAAAAATACTAACAATGAAATTTACTACCATTTTATTTTACAGTGTGTAGAAAGTTCTGTCAATTTATCACGCGCTTTAAAATAATATTGCCAATGTAAATATCTTGTAAAGTAATTAAGCCGTTTTACATTGTCTTCCTCGTCGATGGACGACACGGGGTGGACCAAGAGGGGTCGGCTTAAATTATCAGTGCCGTCAGCGTTCAGGGCTCGTTTAAGTAACTTAAAATAAATACATTTCAAATGGAATAACAATTATGTATTGATCTTGTTGAAGATTTAACCACTTAAGAAGCAATTATGGGGCTGTTCTCTAAAGTAAATGCTTTCATACTTCGAATCTGAATTGTGAAACTTCAACATTAAATTAATTTCAACGTTTTGAAATTTACATAAATGACTTAATAAAGAAATTTTGATAATTATACATTTAATGCGAATAAATAAGAAAAACTATTTTCGATTATACCAGTATTAAGTTTGCCCATACTTGGTATAAAACAACCAACTGTTTTCATCACATTTCAAGTTATTATTTTTAATGTACCTACTTTACAAATTCTTGGCTAATTTTAGAATATTTCCCATAGTTTTAAATCATTTAAAAGAGTAAAAATTTTTAAATATATAAATTGAAAAATATTACAGAGGAAACTGTAAAAAATGCAGAAACCTTAGCAAACAATCTAAAATGATTAAAAAAAGCAAATAAAGCATTAGTACATACTATTATTAATTGAAATGCTCATACCCTTGAGCCTATAAAAAAAGAAAATACTTTTCTCTAGCAGAGTAAAGATTAATCTGTAAAAAAATCATTATGTAATTGTTTAATAAAAAATGTGCTTTTTGTTAAAAAACATTCTCTTACTTTCAAACTACAAACTAAACAAATAATACGCAGCGGTTATATAGCACAGTAGGAGATAATCTTGAAAGCAATTTCAATGCAATTTCATTATAAAAACAATTTTTTGTAAACAATCTTTTTAAAACATTTCTTTGACTATCATAGGAAATCAGCTGGACTTCTTATTAACAGCATTGCTTTTGATTAAATTGAAAAAAAGCTATGAAAAGTTCACAAAAAAGAAAAACCATCCTGTCAACTGTCAAAGAAGATCGTTATAAATTCCACGAAGATCTACTGAACTGAGAAGGTTGACTGCTACAAATACAGGAAAATTACAAGTGAACTCACAACGGAGTGGAGAGAAATTTCAGGTGATATAGAAGGTAAGAAAAAACCAAAACAATTGGAGAGTCGTATTTACCAGTAAATCATCAAGCTATGATTACTCGGAGTATTGGAGTAAAGGAAAAACTTGAAATTCAAGAAAGCTACGACGCAAATTGTGATAGTCATTTGGGTATAAAATTGTAGAATCAAAAACGTCGAAGTAACGAAAGAGATTGAGGGATAAAGAAAAAGGATCTTAACTGACGGAAATATGAAGAAAGATAGGATGTCGATAAATATATACTTACATACAACTAACAGAAGCCTTGTAAAGAGGAAGGCTCAAAATAATTATGAGAAAATATGCTGCGATTTAAAGGCTACAAATCTTATATCTGAAGATGCTTACAAATAATATTAGAAAGCTTGCTTTTATGTAGCCATTTTACATAAGGAATATGGTGTAGGTACTTATAGTAAAATTGAACAATAAATTAATGAAAAACTGAAATTAAATTGAATATTGTCTCTGATTTTAATTTAAACTAGTAGTATTTATTCTATATTATATACAATCATGTTCAAGAAAAAATTATTTGTTTGAGGAAAAGAAATCCATTATTATTGAGATAGATGTCTGTAGTGATCGATATCACGATAAATACTATTTCAAATTATTTGAAATTTGAAACTATTTCAGATTTATGCTCGTAGTTAAGGTGTCATTTCGCACTAAAAAAATATTTTAATGCCTTCACCATATAGTCCGGACCTGGCTCCGAGTGATTATCATTATTTTCTTGCATTGCAAAGCTTTCTAAGTGATAAGAAATTGGCATCAAGAGGAGATTGCGAAAATCAATTACTAAAGATTTTCGTCAATAGGAACCAAGATTTTTATTAGAGAGGCACTATGTAGCTACTCTTAAGAAGACAACAATTTATGGTACAAAACGGTTCAAATTTGACCCAAATAGGACAATCCGTACCGTATTAAATAAATCTTTGAAATTCATTTAAAAATATTAGATTTATTTTTCCGCAACCTCATATTATATCATAAAAAAGTGAGGCCTCATGCAAATAACATAGACAATGTTTTACTTAATAATTTATTGATCAGTTTCACTTTATTTAAATCCAACAAATTCAAATAAGATACAGTAAGTTAATTTTTTATTGCCCCCATTTAAATTGAATTATTCCAAAGATTTAAAAAAAACTCTATTTAGATTACAGCGTTATTACTAAACTTTACTATACTTAGTTTGGAAACATATCGAATGAAGTCTGTTTTAACTAACTTTAGATTGCATACATATTGTGAAGCAAAAGACGATAGATACTCGATAATTGCTGTCATTTGGAGCTAGTAATTATAACTTCGAGCTTCGATACTCGATTTCTGCTTAAACATCTAATTGACCAAAACTTTTCAACGTATATTAATGAGTGATATTATATGCTTGTTCTGCATTAAAACTGTTTAAAACGTTCTATAGTGTTGCAAAAGCAAGCAAGCAACAGACAAAATGTTAACAAAGAAATTTTAATTTTAACAAAAATAAAATTTTATAAAAATCCTATTGATTTAACACTTTCTTTTTGTTGTATTATATCAACTGATTAAATAACACTCCATGTGTAAAAATTAGCAATGTTTAAAGGATTTATTCAGAGCACGTTTCAGATAATGGTCAAGCTCGTATTGCGGACGTTTGAATTTACATGACTTTTTTGATATTATATTAAATCCACATGCTTACAAATGTAATCAATGAGGGTAAATGAAAATTTAACAAAAAAAAAGTTAAATTAGTTTTATCTTTAAGAGTAATTATTTAAAAAAAAAGATAAATGTACATACATTTGCAATACATTTCTTAACGTCTTTTTAAACCATTATATAGTTTGAATTATTTTCAACTATGAAGCTTAAGTACAAAATTTTCATAATACATACATAAAATATTATAATTATATTTCCTTATTCCGAGGTTTGAATTTTATATAATTATTGCAATAACCTTTTTGCAATACTTCCGCCAATGAACGACTGGAAAATCTTTATTTTTTTATATTGCAATCAATAATTGAACAAGCTGAATGAAATTGAGATTAGTGATAGGTACTTCAGGGGTTTCATCTAAAATATTGTTGACCTATAAAATGTAAGCCGTCCTATTTAATTAAATATATGGTAAATCCAATTCAAGGAAGTTAGCTTAGCCTACATAAAATTTCCACAATTTCCGTGCTCCTTTAGTTTTAAATATTACATATTTCTTTTGTAAAAAAAAATAGAATTTAATGCTTCAACGAATTTACAGAATTGATTCAATATTTTGATGAAATTAAAAAACATAATTAAAAATTTCTCTATAATCCTATTGTCAATCAATTATTGGTAAATTTAAAATTGAAAAATTTCTTTGTAACGCAAAATGTCTATATAGGAGATGTATTCAAAATGAAAATTTTAAAATTTTAGGAGTTTCAAAAACTGTAATCATAGTTGGTTTATTCATTTAGCTTTTTTATTTTGGATAAAAGAAAACTTTGCTAATAAAATCACGTTTATATGGATCAATATTGTTTATGCAATGTATAAAATATATTGTAGTCTTATTATGTAATAATAGCTGATCCCCGCGACTTCGTCTGCGTAACGTAGGTGTAGATTATATTTTCTTTTTAGATCTGCTATTTGTAGTGCTATATGAAAATTTTGATTTTTCTTATTTCTTTTACGAAAAACATAATCATACTTAAAAAAACTATTTTGTCGACTTTAAAACTACACATTTAATAAACTGTTGCTTAGAATAAAATAGTTGCATGTAATGATCAATTAATTTTCAAAAAACATTGATAAATACCTCAAGAGAGTACACTTTATTGCTTATACCTACGGTAGGTATACCTACCGTGAACCAAATAATCCATATATCAATCAGCATCTAAACATAAATAAAAAATATCGACAAGTTCAATAAAGTCTATCTTAATTCTGACTTTAAACAGTAAAAAGTTATCAAAATACTTGCGTCAAAATAACTGAAGTTAGGGGTCCAGATTTTTGAATATTATTAGGAATCCCATCTCACTGTCTCGAATCCCGAATGAACCTTTTCCTAAAAACTATTACACTGCTGCAATAACCAACACTACCGCGAAATTGAAATTTTTACAATTGTACAAAACCCAGTTCCTCCATAATCAAGTATAACTGTTGTGTATCTATACACTTATCATTAAAATATCTGAATTTCAACTACATAATTATACCATAGTGATAAGTCTCTAGTTCACCATACATGATTTGGCGTATGCCTTCTAGTCTGGAAGAGCATTTTAAATTTATTTTACAATTATGATTTACCGTTTATTTAACGCACTAACCGCCCTCCCTTTAAATTATCATTCTTTCTCTATCGATAGGACCCACTGATTAACGTATTTATTTGTGAATACGTATTTCGGATTTTCAGGTTTGCAATATGTAAAAGCCAAAAAACTTAAAGCTCACTCATAAACCTAACTTAACCTTTTTCTGATATTTTTATCAGAGTTTAAATTTTTAAGCAGATCCTAAGTTTTTGTTTCTAATAATAAACCAACTTTGTTTTATTTAAGCGATAAAACGATTCGTCTATTAATTACGTATTTTGATTATGAAATTTAAAATTTCGATTGTTTATAATTTAAATACTGAAATATTGCTTACAATTTCTATACTTATTATATATATGAACGTTTATAATTTAAAGAGGCAATTTTTTGTACTTTAAATTGAATTTATTGTGCTTTTTATTAATTCAACTAAGAAGATAAATACATATTATTTTCTAACCTTTAAATACCTTTCCAACGATATATAATTCGCCTGTCTCAAGTTATTTTTTTTCATCCCTCAGTTTTTACGTAGGAAATACTTTCTCTTATTATTTTTAAGGAATGATTAGGAGCGTAATGTGAGTGGGTAATTGTGTAGTATCTTAATACCAAATTTCATTTTATTCGGTTGTTCCGTTCTTTAGTTAAATTTGGACACACAGACAGACAAAAAATTTAAAAATGTTAAATTTGGAATAAGGGCTTCTTGAAACAAATATTTACCCCAAAATTGAGTTCAAAATCGAAATGTACAGACAGACGTAAGAATTTTATATATTAGTATACATAATTTACAAAAGTAAACAATACACATAAATTTGAACAAAAGTTCCAACAAATGTTTTATTGACGTATTTCCAAGATACATATTTCGATTGCCAAGCAATCTTTCCACGTAGTGTTGGATCAAGTAGTATTGTGGTGAGTCATAATGTGATTTATCACGTGTAAGTTACGGAGCGATCCAATACTACGAGATGATCACTGAGGAAGTTGCTTGCCAGTCGATATACGTGTCTGGGCAATACGTAAACAAAATAGTGGTTTGAACTTTCTGTTCAAAATTATGTTTATAGTTTACTTTTGTAAATTATATAACATAAATAGACCACAATATATTTAATATATTTTTTAAATAATGCAATTGTTCAAAATCAGCGAGAACAAATAAAATTTGATTGAATCAATATTGTTTTATAAAATAAAAATAGGTAGTTCAAATGAACATCCTGAATGTATAAAGACAATGCGAAAAAAAGGAGTAAATTATATTTGCTTCCTTTATATGAACTTGTTTTACTAAATATCCGTAGAGCTTAAATCCATAAAAATTAACCCGCAATTATGTGGAAAAATAACTTTTATCCTGTTTGTTGTTAATATAATGAAATTACTTGTTACAAAAAGAAAAAAAAGCAACCAATTAACTATGTCCATTTTTATTAACTATGTTTTGAATTAGACACAATGTTGGTATTCCTCCTCTTCAACAAGGATAGGAAAGGAAATTTTCGAAAAATAAACGTGTAAGCTATATTAAGTATAATTGATAACGGAAAATGCAAAATTAATTACATTATAAACCTAAGAGAAGAGAATGAAAATTTTCATCAAATTTTTTATTCTGGTCACAAGTGCTGAAACCTAATAAATGAAGAATGGTTGTCATTGACAACGCAAAAAAGCAAGGGAGGCCGACCAAATTATTTTACTTCGCTGCTGGAAATATTTTAATTAAAACAAACGTTAATATACTAACGGCATAATTTCTGTCGAGCAGATAACCGAATTAGCCATAAATGTACACGGATCCATACACGAAAAATGTAAATTATGGATTCCAAAGAGGCGCGCACGTTCCAAGTGCCGCTTCATAATAAAAATGAACGAGTTTATTCTGAACCTTACTTCGGTAAACAAAAAAAAAAAACATAGAATTAATGGAAAAGTATGAGAATCTTCTACGATATTCCAAAGATTTCGACAAGACAACTACGACGTGATTCTTATACTTAAAACGAAGTTACGATTGTCTTTGCTCTCTATCGATACTATCTAATTGCAACACGAACTTTCTTCCCTACAAATCTACCCCTATTACACACGTAATTGATTTAGAAGACAAAACATAAACAATATAATTCTGCTCGATCTTGACAAAATACTTGATTTTAGTTCAGATTAAATAAGTTTGTCAAAGTTTCTCTAAGTAGCTATACTCGGTAGTAGTACTTATCTTTTTTTTTTATAGACTTGATTGTGAAAAATGTGCAGTAATTAATTTTGACTAGTAATAATTTAAGTTTTAAAGTTTTTCGGGAAAAGCGAATTATGAATTGTAAGCACAATGAAAAACATCAATAAATATGAAAACTTCTCAGTAACCAAAAAATGAAATAAAAGATTTCAATTCTTTAAATTTAAATCCTCTAACTAATGAAAAATTATTAATTATTAATCTTATATTAATGACTTAAATTTGGATATTCTTAATAAAAAGAAATTTGATATGAATCTACTTCTGCCTTTCAAAGTTAGCGTATCTTGCTTCTTGACGAATCTTTTGATCGATGAGTCAGTCTCGTGGGTTTGGCGGAAATCAAGAAATACCCCCAACTCTACATCTATGAATAAATATATACCTATTTTTTGAATTTTAAAATATAATATCTACTTTTTTCCCAATTACAAAGGGTTCGGTAAATGCACATATGAAACTAATGGGGATCAGAACCTTCAACAAGGTTTAGAACCACTGTTCTAGATAGATCAGTGGTTTTTAACTTTTTTGAAGCCACGGTGCACTTTTGATTTTAAGAAAAATTCGCGGTGCACCAGAATTAACTAGTTAAGGACAACGCTCGAATATATTCCAACAACTATTATTAACAATCCAAAATTTCCTATGGTTTTACCCAGCGATAGTGAAAGTCGAAAAGCTACGATGATTCAAATGATGAATAACTCCCCCATCTCCCAATCTCCGTAAATTTGATGAAGATATTCGATGCTAGTGCTGTGCATTGTTTTCAATATAAATTTTAAATGTTTACTGAAAAAGTTTAAAAGTGAAAAAAATATGCGGATATAATTTTTATTACAAATTAAACACATCTTTTACAAATTAAATTATAAGTGAAAAACTTTAACTAAAATAATCTATAACAAAATGGAATTTTAAATAAACTAGTGTGATACTTGAACTTGTTGAATTTGGTAGATTTCAGAAATATTAGGTTCACTGTTTGATAAAACAACCCTCAATTTTTTATCTTTTATAAGTTTTTATTGTTTTTAAGTTTTTATATTTGTTATTGTGGAGAAATCGAGTGTAAATATAATGTTGAAAATTGCAACAAAATTTTGAATATCTTCATAGAGGGAAGTGCATATTCCTCTTCAAGAGAAATTCAAAATTCCTCCAAATTCATTTTGAAAATCGATTTTTAGCGTACGATCTGTCGACAAGGAAACCAATTCTTTTTCTTCTGGATAAGAAAACTCACAATTCGATATGCGGTGCACCGATTAAGAACCACTGAGATAGATAATCATGGCATGTAAATTGTAGGTATAATTTGTAGCATTGATATTAAGGAGTAGATAATTTTTTTTCAATTTTTACGTGTTAAATTAATAACCTTCAAAGTTTATTAGAGCATCATGGTTTTGAATTTAACTTACCTTATCAAAGTTTCAAGTAAGTTCACATTGTACTAATTTTCAATGGAAAGTAATTTGAATTTTGGAATGCTTGAAAGTTGGAAATGTTTTCAAAAGTTAAAGCAATTTTTCTATCAAAAAAAAAAATCAATCAAAAACAATTTTAAGATATGTAAGCACTTTAGATATTTTCATTTTATTTTTTCTAATTTAAGATCCTTTGTAATGAATCTTCAAATTTTCGTTGAACGATATTTATGTATTTATATTATCATGGATAATGTTTCACCCACTAAGCAATTTACACTAGCAATAACACTAGAAATTTACGAAATCATATATATATTTTTTCTTGGTTATTACGCATCTTATACATCCTTCATTAAATTAAACGGATCGTGTTTCAGACTAAGGTGTCAGAAATAATTTAACGAAAAAAAAGCAAGAAATTCAGGACTTAAATTCCACTAGAAAATTTGTATATCTTTAAAATTATTTCACTATGTCTGAAAGAATTATTTATTTATTTAATTGCACCTTGGATCGATGCTCAAGTGTCGGCTGCAAATGTGCAAAAATTTGTGAAAAGACCAGTACGCACCTCTAGAGAATTTTCCGAGAAAATTGGAACTTATTTTAATTTTTCACCGACGAAAAAAGAAGTTCTTACTTCGACACGAATATTTGTTCTGTACGAATAACTACTCGGCTTTTTTCACACAACGATCCGTTTTTCACAACTTTTTTTTATTGGAGAAGGTTTGCATTGAAATTCGCCTATTTAAGATTAAAAAAATTCAAATCGTTTTCTAATGGTGGAAAAAATAAATTCATTGATAGCTTGTATCCAAAATTTAGAATACAATTCAAGCCATAAGAAATCATCATACGAAATAAAAAAAAATCTTGCACATAAATGTTTAGTTCATTAAAAACTTCCCAACAATAATTAAAAGCTATTTTTCTGCTCTCGAAAAACTCAAGAAAACCATTTGTACAGGTAGCGGAATTCTTTTATTATGAAAGCTGACTAAGGTTTCGCTAGGGTTTTTTTTTTTTTTTTTTGAAAAAGATATTTTGTCTTTTGTTTTGTACGAATTCTAATATTTGTTGTTTTGGAAACCTTCACAGTTTTCTCGGAAAATAGAAGAAAAGTTCATTTGAATCGAATGATATTTTATTACATTTCTTTAATCGAGAATAATAACAAAACGCGATGTTAAGATAAAATGATTCCTCATATAAGGTGTACTAGTCTTCACAAACTAAGTTGCATTCCCTGAAAATTTTCGGACCGAAATATTTGAAGATGTAACCTTCATGAATCTTAAGTGATTATAACAAATCGATACAACAGAGGAATTGGAACAGAATTAAAAATATGAAAAAAGAGTTATTAAGAAATTAGTCAAAATTTTGCAGGTTGAAAAATCGAAAAAACCTGTTTAGAATTTTCATCAAACATATCGAGTGCGTATCAAAATTTCAAGTAACTTGATAGTAAAAACGATAATAAAATTGAGGAAAAAGTTTGATCTAAAAAGCAGAAAATTTTTACACTAACGGATATTAGTTAAAAGAATTCACAAGGATTAGCTGTATGTCACAGCAGGGGGCTAGAGGGAAAAAATAAAAAATACGATAGTAACATCGTAATCTAGAACTTGATTTTGATTTTCTTATTCTTGACGATATTTTATTTAAAAGCTTCTATTAGCAATTGAATTTTTACATTATAGCATCGTAATTATAACAACAGTTTTCTGTAAAAAGTGGCATTTCAGAAAATATGATTTTGTAATGTTATCTTCTGTAAGTGCAAATAAATATACAAGTAAAAGACACAAAACTACTATCCCTACTCTCTGACTTTTTAACGAATACATGCATACGAGTGACTATTTGAGCTTATAGCAAAAACTTCGCTTGGTTTATAGAACTGTTTTCAGCCTGTAGTCGCCCCTTCTTTTAACCACCCACTTTAAATAAAGTTTCTGATACAGTATTGTGTTCTACCCATAAAGTGTTTGCGATAGTTAATAAAAGAAAGGCAGCCGCTCATTCTGTAGTTAAGAAGCTCAAATTTCAAAAAGGATTAAAACAAAAGAAATAAAACTCATCAACATAAAACTTCATTTGATGTCTATGAGGTAGACGATTTAATTTTAGCTTTCAGGAAACGTAAATATTGAATGATTTGCAGAAAATGTCACTTTGTCTCTAACCTAGATGAACTATTCAAAAGTTCTTTATGGAAAAATAAGTACATAAGTACAACAGAAATAAGTGAAAAATAAAAAGACGATTATATATAATCGTAAAACTAGAGCGACGTTTTTTAAAACTCTCATTTTTCTACTTTATTCCCTATTTTTCGGGTTATAATTTCCTGTTTCCTATCTTTTATTCGTTTGATTTATTTTTTATGGTGTATATGTGGGACAATTCTTTTGTAACGGAATCCATCCATTAAGTTGTAACTTCTATATATTAAATTCGCACCAGGAAATGTATACGAGACAAGCTTTATTGATGGGCTTAGTATATGGCGCCTATGGTCTAAAAGTCGAAAAGGGGAAAATTTGCTATTATGTTTATGAAATGAATATTTAATTGCTCAATAGAAAGGATTTGAAAATTGGAGTTTAGTGAAATAACACAAATGTGAGGAAAATATTTAACCAAAAGGAAACACAGGGGTAACTGTTAAAATGAATTTACAAATGAAAGCAATTATAGGCTGAGCGTCTATAAATTCAGAAGTTTAATATGATTTAAACACCATTTAATAAAAGGTTTCATAAAAATACATTTGCGCTATGTTTTCAAACTTAAACCTTAATTTCATTTTTAAATCTTCAAGAAAAATGCTCTGATTTAAGGTCTTTAAATTTAATCCCTTCCGAAAAGAGATCACTCGAGGTTATTTAATTACAATATTTTATCACTTTCAGTGGATAAGTGACTAAAAGTGATGCTGAAACCGAAAAATGCTAGGTGACCAGCTAAGTTATAATATTTATTAGTTTTTATTTATGATTTCTTATTCTGTTTTTAGTGGGTACCTAAAAACTTGGAGTTTTTAAGGGTACAGCTAATAGCTTTAATAAAAAATCGAAATAATTAAATACGATTATAACTAATTTTACAAGTTCCATAAAAATTATTTCAGCGGGAAATAATTTCATTTAGAGTACAGCACTAAAAATATGATCATTTTATTTGGTTGAAAGTTTTGTCATTTTACTTATAATCAGAACTATTAAGTTACAAAAGTTAGATTTTATCTAGAATCTTATAAAATCATGTTTTTATTTGTATTGTGTAAATTGGTAGGATAGTATATTAAAATTGTTTATGATGTCGAAAACGTTCAAAAATCAAATTGCAATTTCTATAATAAATTATTTTTATCCTATTTTCTTTAATTTTATTTTTATCTTCCGAGAAATGAATGTATAAAACTGATGTTAGTTGTAAGTTAGGTAATTTTTTTCCAATGGAGCAATTGTCATACTACATCGGAGATAAATGTTTCGAAAATTCAATAAACCGAAGCTGAAAAAAGGAAAATCGAGACAAGAGAGCAGTATTTTCCAACGTGTGATCCATGTCCCATAAAAGAATAATTTGATAGTCAAAAGGAGCAAATCGAAAACGAAGTCAAGTTAGTTCCTTAAACTACTTACTACTACGTTAGTAACAAAGGAATATGAGAATCTTCTAAAGGCTTAGTCCAGTTTTAAATTGAATCTATTTTATTCGATTCGGAGGTATCGTTGAATTTTTTTAATTCCAAATCGAACAAGACAAAGACGTAGTCAATATCAAATCGACTTTATACGACTTATACGTGGAGCCAGTGGCGCGCACAGAGATTTTAGGCAGGGTAGGCAAAATTTTTTTAAAGCTACTTTAATATAATCAAAAATGCTGCTTAGTTCGTCGTCATGATGAGTAAATAATGAACCCTATACCGATTAGGCAACAAAATTTTAAAGTCTGAATTTTCCGATTTTTTTTTGCCAATCGATGGGAAATCGTTCGTAGAGGTATGTGAAACAAACCGTTTCGATTGTGACAAAATAGTTTCGCGATAATAAATTAATTAAGAAAAATTAATTAATTAATTAGTCATTGATATAGTAAAATGTTAAGAAAATATGGTTCAAAGTAACATACAATAACAAAAATGTGGGAAAATTTAGGAAACGGTTGGTTAAATGTAAAACTAAAAAAAAATTAAGAAAAACTAATCAGAACCTCCCCCCTTCAAAAAAAAAATGGAAAAAAAGGTAATTATGAAATTAATTTTTTTCCTCAAATCATATTTTCCCAAAATCTTACAAGATAATAAAAATAGAAGCATAATTAAAGAGGTTTTTCTCCCAAATTTTTTCATCGTTTGTGAAATTCAATTATTCACACCAAAAATTTTTGAAAATATGAATACGAAGTAGAACATTAAGCGTTTTTTGAAATTCGGAAAATATTTTTCTTTAACTTTTTTTTTTAGTTCTAGTTTTAACCAACCGTTTCCTAAATTTTTCCTCATTTTTGTTACTGTATGCTGCTTTAAACCTTATTTTTTTAACATTTTACTATATCAACGACTAATTAATTACTTTTTCTTAATTAATTTATTACCGCTAATCTAATTTGTCACAAACGAAACGGTTTCTTTCACAAACCTCTACGAACGATTTCCCATCGATTAGCAAAAACAAATTTCGGAAAATTCACACTTTAAAATTTCATTAGCTAATCGGTATAGGGTAAATAAGGACATTGATATTTTTAACCACAGATATCCATAGACTCATTTTGTAAACTTTATTAAAGAAATACAATATAATCGTCAGGATTAAATAATACAGATAATAGATAAATACATTATTAAAATTTATTAGAATTTAATAATAACAATGTACGTAGATTACTGATCGTTAAATCGATTATTGAGATCAATCAAATTCAAACTTTGATAATGAATAAGAAACGATGCTACTTCGGCAATTTTCGTAATTTGTCGTATTGTAAAAAGACAGTGTCTTTCTATGAGGTTGTGTGTGTGCGTGTGTGTAGAATTGTATATTTGTATTATACGAACGCATACACTGACTCATATATAGCTATTAGTACATACATATAAATATTTAGACACGAATAGTTTGTGTCTATCCCGCAGCATTGCCAGAAGCGCTAGTGCATTGCAATGCAAATATTGGCAAATATTACCAGTCGCTTACTTGAAATTGAACGGAACGAACGAATGAACTGGCATAATCTGTATACTGTATAGATGATACCCGTTAAGATTTTTTGTTTATTGATATTTGATAGGAAATAAAATAAAATTAGATATCAGAACAAAATTATAAATATTTATTTGAATTATGTAGGGTAGGCAGTGTCTTTTTGTCTATATGTAATGCACGCCACTGCGTGGAGCATACTACTCTAACATATTTAATTACGATACACAAAGTTCTAAAAAATAAACATCCTACACTTTTAAAAGTAAGGACAAGTAAATAAAACTACCAATTCAAATAATGCTAAAATAAACTATTTAAAGCATCATACTTTTATTTTTGTTAACAAAGCTGTTAGTCAATTTATGAACCTAAATGTATAATTGTATGCTTTCTTCGATAAGTTTACGAGAAATAATTATATAGCTATTTTTCTTTAAAAAAATAGCAAATGGAAGATGGAAAACAAAAGAACAAATAAATTGAAAGCAATATAAAGGAGTTAAGGGCTACAGAAATGAATTATAATTTTTCTTCATGAACAATAAAGTTTGTTTCGTGCTTTCAATTTATTTGTTCTCTTAGTTCTCTGTTTTATGTTTTAGTATTGTCTTCAATGGCTATTCATTACCTTTGCGTCTTCTATTATATTATTAGTAAGTATACTCATTTCAATTGTTTACAACAACTGTGTTGAAAACCTACAGTTTTTACTAATTTTAACTAACTGATATTCACAGCTTTGACTGCGTGACATTATATAATGTTACCTTTCTAAAGGAAAAATTAAAGCACATGGCTACGTCAACATTATAATCATATTTGGTTCAATATATTTTATAGCTGTTAGATTTTTTTGAACGGTTGTATTAGGTTCTTGTAGGTCCTGAATTTAGGAAATGTTCTCATCAGAAGTTTACTTAATAATCTTCGAAAATGTTTTTACGTTGAAATAAGGTTAACTATTTCAGAGTAGTCATATTATGTAAAATTAATAATAAATTCCATCCTATCAGAGTTGGAACAAAAGTTCAGTAATATTCCTACTTTCCTCATGGTTCATTCCGTCATAATTAAAATTCAGAAGCTGATAGTTACTTTAATATATATTTTTTTTAATATTGGTAGTTATTAAACAAATTATATATATTAGGGTGGATCTAAAAAGGGATGTTTTCGAATTTGTTTACTCTCAAGGGCTAAAATGCTTCCAAATTGATAAAGAAAAAAATCCCTGAAAATTTGAGCTCTTAATATTAACTTTAAGATAGTCTTATGGAACTTCTTATGAAAATAACGTGGGAAAAATTTAATTTGTTCTTAAGAATTCCATAACTCAGCGACAAATAAATCGAACGTAACTAATCGCGTCATGTTTATTGTAAATTTAACGCTCTACAAAAAAGAGTTCACATGATTTTTCGCTAAATCTATTGGTTTAAGAGTATTGGCTTATCTATTGACTTAAGAATGTGGCACTAATGGTCAATGAATATATAATGCATTTTTTAACTGAATAACGAAAAGATGGTAGAGTTGGTTACATAGCTTATATTGAATCTGATGACAATGAACAAGTACAAAAATGAAGGATGAACTACTACAGCTACGTCGTGAAAAATCACAAGAATAATATTGTATTTGCTCATAAATACAAATAAATACAAACGTATGCATTTGGCATAAGAAATTTTATATATTTCATAAAAATTAGTATTTACTTAATAATTATGGTTGATAATTTTAATAATTATATAATAATTAAATTTTGAGCTCGAATAATACTTAAGCCAATAGATTTAGCGAAAAATCATATGAGCTATTTTTCGTAGAGCGTTAAATTTACAATAAACATGACGCGATTAGTTACGTTCAATTTATTTGTCGCTGAGTTATGAAATTCTAAAGAACAAATTACATTTTTCCCACGATATTCCATAAGACTATCTTAAAGTTAATATTAATATTAAGAGCTCAAATTTTCAGGGATTTTTTTTTATCAATTTGGAAGCATTTGAGCCTCTGGAAGTAAAGAAATTCAAAAACATCCTTTTTAAGGACCACCCTAAGATATAAACATATAAAAAAAGTACAAATATACATATATTGTTAAGGTCAGTATCTTTAACATAATAAAGGTAAATACTTGATTTAAATAACAACATATTTTTAGGCTTACAGTGCATTTCATTTATTCAGATAACCCATAAGCCTTTTTCCAATGGTGTTAAAATTTTTTGAAAAACTTCTCTTGAAACTCTGAAGGGAAGACTCTATCCTTTGAGGGTCGGATGCCAAACTATCAATTCGGATTTAGATATCGTCATTCTGCCATTCCACAATGCCACCGAATAGTAAACCGATTATTTATAGATATTCAACAACCATTTAATGAAATTTGGCACGAAGAAAAGAAAAATAAAGACTTGACTCCCACCAAATCTTTCTCTTATTAAAATCATACTTCCAAGATAAATTCTTCCAGGCAAAATTTGAAACCAGCACATCCGAAATACCTCCCATAAAGTTCTGGAGTTCCTCAAGAAAGTATTTTAAGACCATTCTAAAATCACTTGTTTACATCAGACCTACCAGTAACAGACGATGCAATAATCGCTACCTTTGCAGAATATACTGCAATTTTTGCCGTAGACAAAAATCAAAACGAAGTGCTCTATAAACTTCAGTCCTACATATACCACTTAGAAATATGGCTCAAAGATCGGAAAATGAATGTCAATCCTCAAGTCAACCCAAATTACTTTCATCACAACAACAAAAAAAAATCATCCGAAATTGAAATTAAGAACATCCCGGTTCCACAAAAGGGTAACGTAAAAAATGTAAGTATCACATTGAACAAAAAATTTACATGGAAACCTCACATAGTAGTTAGAAAAATACAAATAGATGCCAAAATACAAAAATATATGGTGACTTCTAAAAAGAGAAGCTGACCTTTCAATAGAAAACAAACTGAAGTTATACAAAACAATAATATAGCCAATTTGGATATAAAGGCTGGAACTTTGGGAATACGTTAAAGAATCAAAAATCAATTTTATTTAAAGATCAAAGTTGAAAATATTACGATCTCTAGCCATGGCACCTTGGTATATTAGCAACTAAACATTGCAAGATGACTTAAATGTGCCTTTTATAAATGACGCAATCAAAAAGCAAAGTGTAAAACATGAGGAAAAATGACATGAGCACGAAAATAAACTAGTTGAGGAACAATTTAAACAATCATTGATACAAAGAAGATTTAAAAGAACATGGCCTGAAGACTACGGGAATTATCCCTAGAAAGGGGTGAGTGACGAATACTATTATACAAGTCAGGATGGTGGCTGGTACTGACCGATACTATCAATTAATTTATTTTATTTATTTATTATTTAATTCTTTCATTACTGTTTGCTTTTTTTTCTTTGGTATCACCATAATTTGATTTTGTATAACTTTGTAATGTTTTTACTATATCAATACGATTTTTACTCATTGCTTTGTATACTTAGTAGATTGTAAAATGAAGAATAAATAATTTTAAAAAAATATTTAGATAAAAACAATAAATTTAACAATGATAAATACAAATTATCTTAAACACGGCTTTGTTTCAATCGAAAAAAACAATTCTAAGTACAATTATAACTCCCTAAGAATTGGAAACCTCGAAATATCGTAAAATTTAAATTATACGTTTAAAAATTCTCAGGAACTTCTCGGTTTAAAGCAAACTAAAGGATATCTAGTTATATTTTCTACATTCAAAGGCTCTTTTAGCCCCTTAGTCGATTCTTTCATTACCCCGAATGAATTTAAGTAAATTAGTATGTATTTACTTAGGTTCCCTAATGATTTGGATATGATGTTCAAAGAAACAAATATTCATGGAAAGTCATCCGAAAAAAAGAATGAAAATCTCTGGATCTCTCATCATTTTAATCTATCCAGATGGGAAAAAATAACATAAAAAATAAACTTTATTAACTATGTACAATTTTTATGTTTTGAATATTTAATAAAATATTCTGTAGTCGCATTGAAATTAACTACTAGCGAAGTTATGAAAAATGATCTACGTTGCTCATATATAAAATTATGAGAAATATTCGAGTCTTGGAGACTAAAATATTTTTGAAAAATGCAAGTAGTTATTTTCATTAAAATATATAATATGGTAATGATAAAAAAATCAACACTAATCAGCTAAATTGAAACGTTACTAAAGTCACAGATAATAAGATTTCAAGTTAAACATAACTCAGAACTTTGAACTTACAGTTGCGAAATGCAATGCTTGCATTGCCAAGTTAGTAATTAAATGCGACTTAAGTGGAAGAGACTAAAGTTAAGTTTTTACAATTTTCCTAATCAAAATTCCGCACACAAATTGTGGTTTAGACCATTAATTACATCGAGATTAATTAAATTGATCTGAAGACAATGTGAAATGCATAATTTTGTATAACACACCATGTGGTCCTACATACACCCATGTATTTAAAACAAACACGTCGAATTTTGCGAAGCCTCTTGCGAACTAATCGTGAAACTGAAAATGACTATCATCTACTACACGAGCTTTTCCCTCCAACCTCTCCACCAATCCACACTCAACATGATGAGGGGTTTTGACACGTAAAATTAAATAAAGCACATCGTCATCACGTGAATGAAAAGTCTAAAATATCTCGCTTGTTTCTCTTCGTATTCACTTCACCATTAATTAAATGAAATCATTAATGAAGTTGCGCCGAAAAATCACGTACATGACCCCAACAATTACATAAATTTATTTGACACACATAATAAATTTATGCTATCAAAAACCAAAACTTACACCACTTCCAGAGAACTAATCGCGGAAATTAATTTCGAAAGAATTTGTGGGATTCCACGTAGATTCTATCAAGATTATTAATATTAATCAGACGGCTTTGTTTTACGATCAATTTTGTGTTTACAAATGCTTCTGTTGGAGCAATAAAACGATAATTTAGTTAAGATATAAATGAAGGGTTGCAATGAGGTTTTGAGGTTATTATGTGTGTGATGTTTGGGTTCGTTTACGATCGAGTCAGCTCTAAATATTTGGTCAGTTTAGTGGGCAATTTTGATTTCGGCAATAATCGTGGAGCTTTAGCTATTGACTTGTTCAATTAACTTGACTCCGATCGTATGATTTTTAATGAACAAAGTCTTTATAAGCCTCTTAGTTGGTATTAAAGCGAATACCGTCGAAACCCAATAATAAATATCCAATTAACTCTAAAGAAAATTTGAACCTTCTCCGCAATAACAGTAATATCAATATATTTCAATATTTGTTATGAGAAAATGAGTCACGAGATTAAAATTTAAACAAACAATTATGTTTTTTTTTTTTGGTAAATTATTTTCCTAATAGTTCTACCAAATATTATTATTTGAGCTTGATTGTCCACTTTGGAAATATTCATTTAAGCCATTAATCGTTTTTCAAATGCCATCTCTTGCTTTTCCCAAATCTTTGTTTTGTGTAGTTTGTGTAACTAGTAATGAGTCGTATGTATGCATTTCTATTTCCGTGTTTTCTTGGGTTGGTATGTCTCTAACATACAGGTTTTAAAGATGGGGCGAAAATAGATCCTTGTGCTATTCCGTCTTGTATATCTCTTAGTACGGAGGTCGTTGATCTTATTCTGATGCAGAATGTACGCTATTTATGAATGAAGTCAGTATTACGCGAATGTAGGCTGAGAAGTCCTGTTTTTCTATGTTATGCTGTAATCCTTTGTGCCAGACTTTGTTAAATGCTTTTAAGATGTCCATCAGTGCTGTAATTGTATACATATAGGTTTTTCTTGTAGCTGTTTTTTATGTAGTTGACGACACACGTAGGAGTTGATGTGTTGTTGATACTTCTCACTTAAACCATATTGTACAACCGAGAGTATATTGTTTACTACAATATGTAACTTTGACCTTTCAAATATTAAATTTTTCATTAGAAAAGATTAATACTTGAATTTGGAAACATTCAATGTTTAGCTTAACGTTCATAATACTACACATGTAACTGATTTCTTTAAGTGGAAGATGGTTAAGGAGACTATTAGAGATATCAGCACCAGGAGCTTTTCGGGGAAGTAGTTTCAGGAGAAAAAAAATTATTTTAGATGATATCGTTTGAATGTTTTCAACAGGATGGTTCGGAATATTTGAGAAGGGTATATCGCTCTTTGTCTGATGGTTCATATAATTTTTCTAGATTACCTGCAAAGCAGCCTTTTCTTTTTCAGGTACCTACGATGATTGTTGTCCAATTTTGTACGTATCTAGCTCATAATTAATCGGATGGTTTAGTTTATTGAGGTAGTATTTTAATGATAATGGAATTTGATGTCTTTGATATTGTCATCTTAGTTTATTTTTATTTGGTAATTGAAATGCTTTACTATTTTAATTACGCGGAGTTTGTCGCTTTGTTGGCAGAATCCACAATGGTGATAGTTAACAAATCAATCGGTTTATCGATGTCTCTCTTATTGCATTCTAGTGTTTCCGGTTTTTAAGATTCCTCTACTATATTAGCGTATGTGTTTAAATTAATTTGTCCACGTTTTATTTTTGATTTGGAATATTCTCTCATTCGGTTTTTAACTGAGATAACAAAATATTAAACAATTCTTCATAGAAATAAGAAAAATATAATATAATACGGACTCTTCCTGAAATAAATTTACCTAAGGTTAAGAAAATAACCTTTGAAGTTCTATAATTATTGAAATTTCTATTATTTATAGTTTAAAGGTTCATTGAACGTTGAAATGAGGTGGGTAAGTGTAAACCGGTTATATTTATCCAAATACTAACGAAATTTTTTTAGTTTAGGTAAAGGTAAACGAAAGTTTAGGGTAAAGGAATAATTACAGAAGCTAGAGCTAGAGCTATTTGAGATGTGCATACTATGTATCTTTGTTAAATATCTTCAAGATGCTCCATAAGTATATTTCATACGATCGATTACTGATCAACCGTAGTACGTGACAAAAGAAACTCTTCATCGAGATATAAAAACAAAGACCATCAAAGACTTGATAAAGCAAAAAAAAATCCCACTACGAAAGACTGGAACGTCACACTAAAAGTTTGATTTTAACTAAGGAACCAAAACATAAATTCCACCCTAAGCCAAATAGTAAACAGCTCCATTGGGAATAACTTCATTACGACAATAATGCCAGTAAATTAGCGCATAGTTAATAATTCTGCTACAAATGACTGAAGAGTGAACAAAAGTACATTTTATATTTTTTGTTTTCATATTAAATACGTGTAAGTAACAAAATATTACTGAGTCCTACGTTGCGAAACACCGTAAATCTACTAAACATATTTGGTATATGTTTTTTGCTCCCAAGGTTTGTTTGATAGAAATTCCGGTTTTTGTCAATTGGAAATATATGATAAAATATTGTTAACCCGTATAAAAGAGTTTTTTCCCTTTAAATTTTGCCCTCCCGATTGATATAGATTAAATAGTTCAATCAAAAATATTAATGAGTTTTTTGGCATAAAAAAAGCTTTATTAGGACAGCCAGTTAATTGGTGCTCTTTCATTCAAAAATTTATTAATGAACTAAAACGTTAGAACATATTTTAAATTAAATATCTTTTATAAAAATGATTAATATATTGAAAATGTTTTCCTTTCTTTAAGCCATGGTTTTACTGAATTTAATTAAAATGAAACTTGAAAGAGGAATATAAGCCTGAATTTCGATACATTCAAAAAGTAGATTCCATTAAATCGTTAACAATAACGGCATTTAGACTTTTAATTAAAACATCATTAGAACCGATATTAAGTCGAGAACAATGTTAATGGGGAGAAAGGATGTGAGTGCGTAAAAGCTTTAATATTCACACGTAGAAACATGTTGGAAAGCTTTAATGTTTGCACATATTGATTGAATGTTGTTTGTATGCCAAAAATAAGATGGAAAGAGGAATTATCGAAGAGAGTTCGTCTGCTTTTGTTTCTTGCGTGGAAAAACGAGCTGCTGGATTTCGTCTTCTTATATTAGTTTCTCAGACAAATTCGTCACGTGAAATTTCACCGCACGACGTCTGACTACATTGGCGCCATTTCACTTAAAAGTAGTGACGATAACGCCCTAATAAGATCACCCTATTGACAAGACGACGAAAAGCGTGAATTAAAGAGCGCGTATCTCTTTGATTACGGTCGATTTTTCCGGTTAGATTTAAGGAAACGATGAACTCGGCCTCTCCATGTAATTAATTACCAAAATGCTTTGTAGCAACAAAATTTTCATATAAATTAATTTTCGTCGTTTTTAGGATTCGTGATGCTTGCCAAGTCGAAAACTTTGTGAAAATAATTAAAATATGGCGTGCCATAGGTGCGCCGCTGTGTTGCGGAAGTGTTCAAAAGGGATTTGATTGATATTTATATAAAGTTTTTCGAGAAAAACTGGTCGAGAAATTGAAAATGACATTGATTTGGGTATTGTACTGAAACTTTTCTCATGTTACAAATGTGAAATTAACTTATCAAAGAATTTTTCAAGCTTGTGTTTATTCGTGTACCTGGCACCGTAAATATTTACCACATCGTATCCCAACATACTAAATCTCAAAAGCAGAGATTCTTAACATTTTTTAAAGCAGCAACTCGTTGGAAAATTTCTTTTTGCGACAAAAAAATCATTAATGGCAAAATATTAATCAATTTTGAATTTGGATTGTCCGGTGTTAAAATTTCAAGATAAATATGTCATGGTTCTTCTCCAATTAACGTGTCGTATTTTCAAAATATATAATTTCAGCTTCTTCCTTTCATTTTGTTCCTCGACAGTAACTATCCTAAAAACAAATCATAATGTTGCTAAACATTTTTTATTTTTCTGGTTCTTTAATTACGAGTTCCTTATAACAGTAGACAGTCATAACAAGCTATTTGAAAAAAAATAATATGCTGTAATTTTAAAATTTAATTGGCGAGCTATTTTTAAAGAAATCAGAATAATTTAAAAACCAGTGCATTCAAAATAAAATTAACTTTATGTATACGTACTTTTAAAATATGATATTTGATTATAATATAAAACATACTCATAATGTTTGATATGTTATTGAATGTAATGATTTAAAAATTATTCTACCAATGTGAAATATGAGAAATTAAAGCCATCGTCTGCTAACTTAGCGCTATTTGAGCATGAAGAAGGATAGCATTTTTCCTGAAATTCACTGCTCTATTACTCTAAATATAGTTAAATCTTAATCGTAGTTTTCATGTGAGATATTTTTATTTGTATAAAAAACATTCTGTGAAATTTTTAGCAATTTTCATTCACTTTTTTCAGTTTTTCATTCTATTTTTGTTAGGCTCTGGAAAAAAGGAGTGTATTCTTAGAATTAAAACTTATACTACAGAAATATGTTAATGTTATAGAAGTCTTCAACACAAAAACTAAATATCATTAGTCAGTCACTATTCCTCCATCAAATTTTATTGTCTTAAAAAGTATCAATTTTAAGATTTTTGCCAAGTTTTTGCAAAAAAAGTTTGACTAATTTTCTTTCATAGTAGGAAAACTAAAAGTAAATGGTGTTTCAAAAAGGGCGCAAGAGTTAAATTATGCGCCATGTTAGGAAAGAGAATACACATAAGAATTATAATTTCCATTTACTTTTGGTTATTAAAAGTGTTGGTTTTTAGTAAGAGTGAGAAATAATACGTAGCCCAATAAGCGAATGGAGTGATAAACATTAATGGAAAGTGACAGAACTAAGTCCAGAGTAAAGAGGATTTTTTTTCGGAAAAAGGCCATTTTTTCACGATAATCGATGAATGAAAAAAACCTCATACCCATCTAATAAATTTTCTGATGTTTGAAGAACTTCAACCTTTCATTGGTTAATAGCAAAGAAGTCAATGTTAGTGTGTTGCTATTGTTCAAAAAACACTTTTTTCTTTAAAAATACTTATTGTATTATATTTTTCTCCCTTTCAATATTAAATAATTTGCCGAAAAAAAGATAGATTTTTATTAAAGCAAGGACGGATAGGAAGAAAAGGGGAGAAATACAGCATGGAGAGTTTAAAGGAGCCGAAACTACAAAATATTCATTTTTACATAGTCAGAGTTGAAGTATTCAAAATTTGTATTGACTAACAATTTGACGTTGAATGAGGTAGGTACACTGTAAAAAATTTGATTCTGAGGTTGAATTCCTTAGGAGTTTGACTAATTTACCTTTAGTGAAATCTATTTTGCTTTATTCAATCTCAAACGGTTTGAATCAAGAATTTTATATTTTTTGTGTCAAGAAACACGCATTGTTGCATGAAATGTCTAATACAGTAGTTGAGTAAGAGTAGTTGAGTGAACTCCCCTCCACATTTCACATCAAAATTAGGGGATTTTATCTTTGTGTACCTAAGCTGCTTATGCGCATAACATAAAATGTTCAATACAGTTCCTTATAGTGCTGGACACTATTGTCAATTATTGTTCATGCCGTTTTTAAGAAAATATAAATACTATCCAAGACTATCGACAATAAATAAAAATTATTCCTTTTTCTTCTTCTCTCTTTTATTTTAAAATTGTCATTCATTAATTTTATTAGAAATTATATTGAAGTTCTGAAACGATCGCGCTCCGACCTAGGTCCTTGAAGTGAAAAAGTGAGTTTGAGAGAGATAGGGTTTCCGAGTCGAATACGGGATCAAACATGAATCCTCTATACTTTACCTTTGTGTTTTCTAAGCTGTATTATCGGTTTGAATCTATGAATTTTGCTTTTCACTTAACATTTTAACTTGGAAGTATACAATATTATTTATAAATTATTGTTTTAATAAGTGTAATAACATATTTTAATATTCATTAAAAAAACTTAGCGGGTAATTTGTGTTGAACGATTATTACATGTATTATATTTTATAAAAATATTTGATGACGCGGCCAAAGTATATTTAATGAGTCGGGGGTTCGAAGATCTTATTGATAGTTTTTGAGGTTTGTATATTATTTTTTAACAAATTAAAATATTTATAACTATTTATAAAATATTTATATATTTATAAACTTTTATTGTTCCTCCACGAGCCGGTGTATCAGCCAAACGAAAAAAATTTTGGAAACCTACGTCAAAAGAAAGTCAGCGAGGATTTGCTGTTCATATTAAAGTAAGTTATATTAATAATAATATATTTTATTTTACTCTAATAAATGATTATTTGTATTTTTTATAGTATGGGCTAGGAGTTTTTAAAGTATTTAAATATAGTACGGACTTATACTTTTTATTAAATAATTTAAGTTTACATACTTTGTTTTGTTTAAAAAAATGCTACAATTATGTACATTTGTTCTTAATAAAATATATAAAATGAAAACCAAATCAGCCTTTATTTAATAAGTTATACCTACTTTCTAACCAAGTATATTTTTAATTTTAAATAAAATTTAATTGAAACTATTTTTTTTTTTTTTTGGTTGAAATATCTGTGCGAATTAAACCAAATATATAAAATTATTCATTCAATTTCGTTTATATTTGAAAGAAGTATCCAAAGTTTTAATTAAGTTTATATATTGTTTGAAATAAATATGATGGTGATTTCGTACAAAAAAACCGAAGTTGACTTAACGTCGCTAAGTTCTCGACTCAACTGAATGTTTCTTGGCCCAAGAAACATTTTGAAACTCGTATAGCGCTTGATTTAAAGATCATGCGCATTTCGCCGTATTCAACCTTAGAACTAGTTTTAACCAAACGAAAAACGTTTGAGATTAGTACGCTCTTTTTACGGTGTATACCTTCAACGAATAGCAGCAATATGAACATTAAGGTTTATTAAATTTATTCATGTATGACGCAGAGTGGGTGCTGTTTTTCACTTTATCATCAATCATATTTTCTATAATCTTATAAATATTTAAAATTTTCGATAATTCGGGCCAAATCCATGCATATCGAATTATCAAGAAAGAACAATGAAATTGTTAGTTTTTCATTTTTCTATTATTACGACTTGATTCTAAAAACGATTAAGAATGATATTTACTATTAAAAATTGAGAATTTTAACTTATATCTCTAAAAAAGCTTTTTCATGCCTCACACCTTATACCACCGCCTTATACACTGTAACAGTAATATTTTTTGGGAAACGCATTTGGAAAAATATACACGAGGCGCTCAATTTCTCGATGAGTTTTGATAAAGAAACGCGGAAATCAGTTTTTACGCTCTAATAAATCACATCGAGTAAATGTTTTTCTTTTTCCCGCACAACTGACCTATTTGAACCACGTTTGCGGTTTGTACTTTTGCATTATTACGTCTGGCGAAAAAATCGAATTAAATGATGCGGAAAAAATCTATGTTGGATGACCGAACTAAGTTCGAATGAGGGATTAAACCTAGCGGGTTATTTAATTTTCTGCTAATAAGCAGTTGGGATGAATTTTCGCTTTGTCGCACGACTCGTTAAAATAAATGGGATGTCATAACACACAGAACATAGAAGAGATGATAGATGTTGTTAAAACTTCATGAATTATTAACTCTAAATGATAAAAGGGTTCTAAGTTTTTTTAACGAAAAACCACGCAGCTTGTCGTAAATGTCGAATAGAACCACGCGTCTCAATAATGTAACCGACTTTATGTCGACTGAAAAGGTCTTGAAAAGAACACGAGCCTTTTAGGTGGGTTTTCAATTTACTTTTTAACACATGTTTGATATTTATTTACTTTTTTCATATTTCATCCATCCCGTTTCCTTTTTAACTTTTGATAAATGAAAAATTTAATTAGAATATATTTCAAACGAAAAAAAAGCAATGTAAAAAATAATTAACGAGTTTTCGCTTTTAACATTTCTAAAAATAATATTATAATTTATTTTTTCCAGATTCACTCTCGCAACATTATCTCCAAGATATATTTTCAAAGGACACCAACTATAAAAAGTTTCGTTGCTAAATTATCCTTTACCTGACATGAATTTCTACTCAGTTGGACTCGACTTGAGGCCATTTGATTTGTTCATAGCGAAATTTTATCTTGATTTAGTCTGTCTGCAACCCAACTCGTGATCTCGAGGCTATTAATTTAATTTTACTATCGAGACAATTGTCCTTTTTTAGTCCTATTTAAATTATCATGTTAAAGATTGCCTTTTTTACGCAAGATAGTTCTTTCGTATAAGTTTTCACTTGGGGATTTATTTTTTGACTATTCAAACGATACAAACGATAAGATATTCCTTTGGTATAATATGGATTTAATAATATTTTTTTTGTATGTATTTCAATACTAGACTAACTCGCGTCGTTTATCGACATTCGTATCCCTTCGACTACCAAACAGCATTCATAAGGCAAATTTAGAATGAGCCAATGAAAAACATTTATTTTAAATATTTCTCTAACATTCAAACCAATAAATTGGCTTTAATTTGAATTTCCATACCAATAATGATAACTAATTTATATTTAATATGCTAATTGAGAAGTTTGCGGAACTTAAAAACATGGTTACGTATTGTGTGCAACTAAAGAGTTATCCATAAGTTAACATTGAGTTAGTGGTATTATTTAAATACTATATTTATGTATTTTTGAAGGAAATTTTTGACTAAGTTTGATCAAATTCAGTTCAGAACATGTTATAAATGCAAGAAAATTTCTTGAAGCTGAACACTTCATTAAATGGGAAAAAATATTGAAAATAAAAACCATTTTACTGCGTTATAATTACAAAGCTCTCATATAAAAGACAAACTTCTCGAAATGCATATATCCGTTTCAAAAATAGGGAAAGTTTTATCTTTTAAATGCTCATGTATAGTTAATTTAGGCGAAAAATATAAGCACGTGATAACTACTTTATTATATCCAAGTCGGTAGGAAATTTTATATTTCAATGTCAATGTAATAAAGAACAGTATTAGAAAAGTTTTAAAAGAATACTATTATTTTATCAACTATTTTCACTTAACAATAATGAAAATAATAATATTTTATTTTGGGAAATGGATGCACCTGGGTGTTACATCTTGTATTGTAAATAAGTGAATAGAAAAATCAGCTAGAACGTGTAGTGAAAGAATAACTACTATTATAAATAAACTGCACTTTTATTTTTCTAAGCGGAGTAAATTAAATAACTTTCTTCTTTCTTTAATAAAAGCATTTTTATTTGTCCTTTAATTAAATTTTAAAGAATTGGTTGCTGAACTTGTGTAGGTGGAGAACACTCAAATTAGTACCATTTTAGCCACCAGACGTCGTGGCCAAAGTGGTTAGTTCCCAATATACTACAAATTTAAAATGATTGATATTTTAACTTTTAATATAAATATTTATAAGTCACTGATAAATCGAAGCAAAACTATAATAAAAGATATTACTTAAAAGCGTTAAAAATTATAATGAAATCACTGTTCTATGCTCTGCTCTTATTAAATAAGCCCTGCGTTTCATTGTAAGACAAAATTCGGATAAAAAAGTTTTTTTTTTCCTTTAGATTTAAGTACTCTAAACATCGCCAGTCATTTCACGACTGTTGGGTCATTTAGATTTTTAATAATTGATTATATAGTTTAATATTTACTAGGTGTGTTAATAAGAAACTGGATTTTTTTCTTAAAAATAACCTCATATTATTTGTAAATGAAAATAATAATTGTTTTCAAAATAATTCCCACAATAAACTATACATTCTTGCCATTCTAACAATTTGGAGGATACCATGCCAAAAAAAATTATTCATTTTTTATCAAAAATTGTTCACCCTTTTTTGTTGATCTTCGTAAGATGTGAAGTGTTGCACAGCAAATGCGTATCCCATCGATGCAAACAAATAATAATCAAAAGGATCCAAGTCTGGGGAATAAGCCGCATGGGAAAATATTTCCAAACTAAATGCTTCAATATTATCCTTCATTCGTTTTTTGTGTGGCCAAGCGAAGTACCATGCAGTAAAATCACTTTGTTTTGCCTATTTTGATATTCTGGTCGTTTTTCACGTTAAAGCTTAGTTCAAATTTATTATCACAAGTTGTTTTTTCATTTGACTACCATTCAACAACTCTTACAATTCGATGTCTTCAAACTATTTCGGAGGATATTTTCAATTAGATTAATTAGGATAAGAGTTAAAACTGGCGGAGAAATCAGAAGTATAACGAACAAATCTATATTCAGTTAAATCAGTTAAATTTCAGTTACATAACCAACAAATCAGTTCAATATATATTATAGAACAACATGTACGTAACATGAAACAATATAAGAATAATTTGATAAAAAGAAAATCAACTGAAAAAAACCAAATTATTTTCTATTTGATTAACCATTAAATTTCAAAATATTTGAAGCCAAAATCAAAGTTCACGAATCAATCAAAGCTTCGATCGAAGCTTCGTAACGTGATTAATTTTCACCCATATTAAGTTAGAAAACAACAGATGATAAAAATCAGATCTCAGCTTTTATATTTTTTTAAATATAAAAAGTTATTTTTTTAAGTGGGATATATTCTAATTGGCTTTATAAATTTAAATAAAATAGTGAAAAAAAAAGTTTAAATTGGTGGACCTATGTTTGAATAATGCGCGGTTGGATGTTAGTTGGGCTCATTAGGCGGCACTGAATTTACATGCAATGTGTATGGGTAGAGTGTGTAATTTTTTAATTTTTATTTATTTATTGAATTTAAATTAAAAATATTTAATTTTTTATAACAATATCGCTTCAAATATTTGTCATATTTTGAAATTTTGAGTTAGTTATTATTATTTAATTACAAATATTTTCTATGATCTATATTATATGTATATTATTATAATTTTGAAATTTATGTATGATTGACATATTTTGTAATTATTTTAATTTGTTATTAAGAAGCCTGAGGAAGTAACGATTAGTAACGAAACGTAGCAAATTGAACAATAAAATATTAAATAAAAAAACAAAAAAATCTTAAATAACTTGAATTTTCTTTTTATTTAGAAAACAACGCTCTTAAAAGATGTAATTTAAATTTCAGTTTTAATTACTCAAAGTGTCTAAATATATGGAAATATTTCATGACTGGAAACCAATATCTTAAGATTCGGATTACCAATTTTTTTACAACAATATTGTTTTACAACTGTTAAGCAAACTTGTGTATAAGTAATTTAGCACACGTCCATAATGACATTATTATAACTGATTATAACTAGATTTTGATTACATACAAAAATTAATGTATGTATACACATATTTTTTTGACTTTTTGAAGTAGAAATCAATCTTTTCTCATCTTATGTTTTCGGCAATCAAAAACCTTTCGCTTGTAAATCTTACACAGAATTTGTGGGATGGTTAAAGAATGAGAGGGAAATGGGCGCAAATGAGATTTCAGAGACAAAAAAGAAAAAAAAACTTATCTTCAACCTCATTAATTTTCTATCGCAATGAAATCTGAGTCTGTAAATGTTTAAGTATCCCAACAGATTCAAAATCGCTTTTAATATTTTTACCGATTCGACTTGAGTTTGTCAATGCACACAACGACTGGTCGACTTTGAACGTCATTTACATTCATTGGTTATTTACAGGACCAAAAGCTCCGAGAACAAACGTTCACCTCGTCCTCATTTCCATTAAATTTGTCGAAGTGAACGCTAACGTTTTGGGATCTGACATTCGTGCTCTCACGAGATTTGCCCACGTCCATTATTAAAACAATTGTAAATATCGTATCGAACTGAAAACACACATGTCTTACCGAATAGAAAATTCGTTCGAGATGAATTTTTAAAAAATCTCTTCGAGATGACAAGCCGGACAATAACCGTAAAGCCCGAGGGAAGAGAATTCAACTGGGAATATTGTAAAACTCTTTTACGTCCTTTTCCTGATCCCGTCAAATTATTTTCTATCAAATCGTTACGAAACACTCACCCTCGACGGAGCTGGCTGTTTCATTTTTAAACTGAATAAGCGCTTTTTTCGACTTGACCTACAAATATTGGCTTTATCAAGCTTCTTAACTAACAAGCCAAGTGTACAATTGGAATTTTCCACGGTTCTGTACTTGGTGGATTTGAAGGAGCGTAATAGATGAATTGTCCCCTCAATAACGCTTATTTCCCCTCGAGCTTATTGTTACGCCTATTTATTGTAAATGAAAAGTCAAGTTTTCAGGAGACCCCTCGCAACGGAAAGATATTGTTGTGGCGTTTATGTATCGAACAAAACAAGACCTCTTATGTTAACAGAAAGCTTAAAGTTCAGTGAAAGCTAAACAACATCAACAATCTCTTGGAGTGAAAGAGTTTGTCTTCCTTTTCTTCTTCATTCCTTATTCACCGTAGAGCCCGTCTATAAACTTGGTGTGAATAGACAATAGATCCTGCCTTGAATAATTGAATAAACTTGAACGGGAGGTAACATTTGGTACTTTGTCAGTGATCCCTCGTCTTTTATATCGTTTTATACCGAGTTATGACAGATTAGAGAATTAGGTTACACCGAAAGCATTAAAATTTTACTTACTAATTACTATGGTTTCGCACGGGAGAGCTTTCAAAATTAATGTTCTTCAAGCTTACCTGAAAAAAGGAAACAGACATTAAAAAAAAAATATTTAATCAAGCTAGAAACATAATTTTACTAATATTTTATGAACGTATTTTAAGCAATATCTATAAAATTATTCAGTCATTTGTTTCTATAAATATATTATTGTCTAACAATAAACGTTTCAACGTCAAAGATATCAAATGATTCACTGTTTTCCGAAGCTGTTATCACGTACTAAAACGAAACGATCTCCATGAATAAAATGTATGTACAATCGTATCTTGTTCGAAAGCATAACACAGGCTTAAAACAAAATGCATCTGCCTACATGTTGATAATTGCGTAATTTTATTGATTCTCATATTAACAATAAAGACATTAGAATTTTGCTTTCATGTGAAGTATTTATGCGAAACGTAGATGATAAGAGAAATACCAAAATACTGATTTATCATACATGATATAAACGAACCAGCCAGTCATGGCTTTGTAATAATTTCTTAAGCAATTTACCCTTTATGTTTTACATAATATCTTAAGTATAATTCATAGTGATACATATGAAGCCATAGTGATTGAGTGATAAATAATGCAGAAAAATTATTTTAATCACAAAATTTGAAAGAAACTTATATAAACTAGACACCTACAATACACGGCCGAAAAAAGTGAAATAGAAGTTTTGAAAAAATATTGGGTTGTCCGAAAAGAAATTTCGTTTTTACCGACAGACGATTTCATTGTATTTTTAACCCTTTTTAATTAAGCCGTATAATCATTGTACATTTTGAGAGCTGATGAAGCTTGGATTGTAGGTGAAAAAGCTCAATTGATTCTACGCAGTAATTTTTGGTTTAAATATGGAGAGCGAAAAACTGCATTTGCCTCTAATTTTACTTTTTCCCTATAAAAAGGTAAAATTCTGTTCAATTCAGAAAAAAAATAATCAATGTGGATGTAGAAGATGAATTGACAACACGCCGGTGCCAAAATTGGTAAGCAAAATTTTGACGTCGAAGATGCATCACGGTCTGGAAAGCCGGTTAAAGCTGATAAAAACACAATTAAATCATTAGTCAACAGACCGGTAATGACACCACGTGAGATCGGTTTGAGGAAAATTTTTTCAAATTCTATTGTTATGATGATTTGATCATGAAAGGCCTACGTTTAACCTCGAAGCCCCTGGTATATATGGGTTTCCTAGGTTATTAAGGGGAGAAATTTGATCTCATGCAATTTTTGTCACTCGTCAAAAACTTTTACAACTTGAATAAAATAAACTACCATACCCATCATATTTACAAGTCCGGCACCTTTAGACGGTAAAATCTTTACTTCAAATGAAAAAGTCAAAGATCCCCGAGGATCAATTTTTGGCTAACGATGAGCAAAAATTTTCTGAGTGAAAAATCATACTATTGCCAGAAAGGTGGTGAAAGTTATTGAGCCAGAATGGCCAATATATAATTTGATAAAATATTTTTTCACTTTACGAAAACTATCTTTCTTTTTTCACAAAAAAGAAAAATATTTTCCGAGTACCTAATATGTTTCTTCGAAAATAGCATAATTGTAGCCAGGATTTTAGCAAAGGCGGAAAAAGAGCGAAATGCCCTAAAAAAATGAAAAACGTTAAAACGATAATCAAAGAGACATTTTTTATTGCAGTTTTCTGAATATGTTAGTCTGCTAGCATTTTCTTGCACTTTTCTGGTCTTTCGCCCAGCACTGATCAGGTGATGATAATGGATACAATTTCCCCTTCTCTCGAAAACGATAACTTTGGTTTGCATAATTCAAAGATTTAACATAATTAAGACTTTGTTATTCTCGTCCTCCCTTATATTTGTATGAGTATTAAAGACAGAAAGAAAAAGGAAGATATAAACAGTTTACTTTATGGGAAAACATTATAGTTTATCAGTATTACGAAATTTGCATTCCTTAAAATGTAGGTACATAAGAAATTGCATTGTACTTGGGAAATTATTTTCATCTAAAAATAAGAGACGGTAAAATATTAGTATTACATCAACAGCAACTTTGTATTAAATGATAAATTTAAACGGTGAATTTAATTCCTTACTATACGAAATCTTTCGGGAGATTCAGCATACACTTGTGCAAATTTTCTTTGCGAAAAATGACGGTTTTTATAAATGGTTTTTGGGATATTTTAAAACGTTTTAAATAACTTTTTACATCAGTCAAAATCAGGCGTAAGGATTACACTTATATAGTTGGTTTATATTAATATGTCGGATAAACTTAATGGGTCTATGAAAAAATTACGTTTGACTTTTATAGAATTTTGTAATATAGAAAAAATTATTTTTTTTTATAAAAAAAAATATAAATACTAACTGATATTCGCGACTTCTTTATCAGCGTAATAAAATAGCACGTCGACAACATTATTAATTAAGTTTACTGAATATCGAGGATAATATATCTAATTTATTTTAATTTCTCATTTACATTTTTATATGAATAACTTTAAAACCATTATTATAATAAAATAAAATTGTACAAGAATCTTAAACGAATATAGGTAATTAATTTTTGGGATTCTACCTAAAAATTAAATAAAAATAACAAGTCAATATTAACAATAAATATCAACAACTACATGAAAAATTAACAACCTTTATGAAATCTATTAAAAAAATAATTCTCTTTGGAAAAAATTATTTCAGTTTTTTGAATTGAAAAACGTATTACATTAATGTCAATTGGTCTTAATTAATTATGTATATAAAATACTTCGTATATAAAATAATTTCAGGTACATGCATATTTATTTCACACTATTTTTTCTACAATTATTTAAAAACTTAAGGCACTCAGTGATTTAGGCTAAATGCACTTTTGATATACATATTTACAATTGTTTTTGATGGCTTTTCTTTATTAAATATTAATAATACTGATGAAGTCTGACATAAAACATGTAATAACAATAAATTGAAATTTTAGAAAAATAGTCATAGTTTATATCACCAGGTCATCTACATTTTCTTCAAGGTTTGAAGAATATTCTGGGCGGAGGATGTTGAAGGTCTGAAATCTTCCCTTCCCAGAGTTCCATTACTGGACAGAACCTCATTACACCCAACTAGTACATGTTTGACGTCCAGGAAGCTTAAACATGGGGAGCAAGTTTTTGGTTTCTCCCCATTCAAAATCCAATTATCGTGTGGTCCATTCGCAAGTCAGGGTGAGTTGGTCCGTTCTACTCATGCTGTTTCCTGTGTAGGCCTGTGTTTTCTTACACTTGTTTTTAATATCCCACATCTTTTGCCAAATCGCTATAATTACTCTTTTAAAATGATGTATTAAGTTAAGTATCTTTTCCAGGAATAGCTAGAATAGCTTGTATGAGAAGAGGTTTGGCTATATTAATTTTAATCAGGAACTACTGTCGTAGGAGTATTTTATTCAATTTTTGTATTACAAATTTAAAAGTTATTATTCCAATTATGGACACTATTCATTTAATTATTACACTTAATTGTAATGCTTTTATCAGTAAATTGTTTCATTTTCCTTAAACGATTTTTTTTCATTTAAGTAAACTTAAATTAACGTTTTTGCTATCCTTTTTAAAATATTTTTATATCCAACCTTTTAATTATAATTCCGTTAATATACGTATTCTTATTTGAACAATGTAGATCATACAGATTCGATATACAATAACTTGGAAAATTTTTAAAATTTTCAACAATTGAAACAAATGAATATCTTTAAATCTCGCAATCCTATTGGCTAATAGCCTCTCACAATGAAGCGTGTATGCTGTCATAAAATATTAGCGCATCGCTCAAAACATGCTACTCTTTATAACTAGGTAGATACTTATTACTTACTATCACTGAAAGCATATCATGTTCTTAAAGCTTCTTGATCATTATAGAAGTGAATATTTTTACCTGAAATTGTTTTTTTTTTCTACGTATATAACACATCAGTTGATAAGTTTCCGGTCTAATGAAGAAACAACAACTTTTTCAGTATAATTTGATATTACTGATCTAAATTCTTTCCTTGGAGAGTGATACAATCAATCCAGCGCATCTCAAACATTTTGATACCGTTCTTGAAGAACAATTTATATTTGGCCCCAAAATAAGCATTTTGTTTCGGAGATTACAACTTCATTGAAATCAAATATCTTTCCAAAAGGTAGTTTTTTTTAAATCTGCGAATATATAATATTACTGAGAGCCAAATCTGCAGAATATGGTGGATACGGAAGCAATTTAAATTATAATTCATGCAATTTTGCTATTATAACCAAAAACTTGTAACATAGTGCTTTGCCTGATGTAGATCATTTTCTTTCTTTACATGTGGTATCAATGGATTCAAATGATCCAATTGGACCATGTAGTGATCGTTATTGACTTATGTTGCCTTTTTAAAGGTGTTCGATAAAACACGGAAGCCATAACTTCGCCAGCACCCTTCGTAGCGCTTTTTTACCGTCTTGGGTGAAGTTCTTCAGCTGATATCTATTGTCGATCGATTGACGAACGAGCATGAATCTGAAGTGTTATGATCGTAACGTATCGAAGCAAAAAATCTTCTTTATTTTACCAAAATAGCGTCAAACAGTCTAGAGTCTCCACCGTAGTTCAGAGCGTGGCGCATTATCGGTATTAGATTAGCAAACCAGTCAATAATGGTCGATTTTTCTAATGCGGAAATCGGATAACATTTATCATGTTTTCATTAATCATGCTTTCATTTCAATGATATTTTTCCTTATCAAAAGCAAGTCCAATCATCATAAAATTTTGATCAACCGATGTAATATTTATGTACAACGTGCATATTTACGTTAAACAATAGTAGTTGATATTCACCATGCTTAGAGTTCTTCGTTAGCACGATCCACAAATTTTCCGATAGCCAGGCCTTATTAAAAGCACTAGCAAAACCACAGATCGACTCAGCAAAGAAACTCTTATAAGCCTGGCTACTAAAATCGAAGTAAACTTGGAATGGGTGCCAGGTCATAAGGGCGTAAAAGGTAACGAAAGGGCTGACACCCTTTCCCAGCAAGGATCCCAATCACACACTACAGGCTCACAGCCTGTTCTTGGAGTTACAAGATTGGCAGTGAAAAATACCATCTTTACAAAAATCACGGCATAACATGGAAAAATATTACCGAAAACAAAATCTCAGTAAATGGATGATGGAAAAATTAGCGCAAGAACTAACTACTGAAATACTTGGTTTTACAAGAAAGCAGGTCAGAGTGGTCACAGGTATAATAACCGGGCACTGTGGAATGAGGAATCACCTGCATACAATGGGGTTGCACATTGATGAACCAAAATGCAGGTTCTGTTAGGCAGAGGATGAAACCGCTTCTCACATTCTGTGGGAATGTGGTGCTCTGAATGAATGGAGACATAAAGAACTGGGGATATCAAGCTCTGGAACTGGAATTGTCGAAAAGCACTTAGTGTGATGAGTGCTCAGGTTCATCCAGCTGCTTGGTCTTGACTAGGTGAAATAGGGACCCAGGAAGTACAATTAGCTCTGACGCTACGCAGTGTTGAGGCTCAACTAACCTCACCCTGGGAAACCAACTTAATAAAAAAAGACCTATGAAAAATTCTAAAATGCTGAGTTATTAGTGATGCAGGAACTTTTATAATAGAATTTATATGAATGTTGGTGATAGGTAAAAGCCTTGTAAACATAACCCAGTTTTCCCCGATAAAAAGTTAGGTAGTACTCGGTATCCTGCATGATAAGAATGGGAAAACGAAATGTTTTTATATGTGAAATATGAAAATACGAATTTCATTTAAATAGAGATAATGATAATAATGGGTAAATGTAGAGGAAAATAGTCGAACGGATGGGAAAGTGACCGCAGTGACAAAGGGCGTTCGTGGGCCAAAATAAATTTTATGCCGAACGAAGAGATAAAGCGAACGACATTCGCGACGATGTTTGCACGGGGATCGTACTTTTGTTTCCGACAACTTCAAATAAAAATTAATTACGGTGGCCTGAAAAAACCTGGAATGGGAAGCCGCATGGCGCAAATGTAATCCAACACCGTCAGCCATATATAAATTTACTTGGCTCCAGAGACAAAAAGTTATGTCATAAAATATCATCATGTCCATGTCCGTGTTACATTACAAATCATAAATAACTTTGCTTTTTTTCCTATCCGATTATTTATTTATTCAAATAATATTTTTATTCGCATGCACCTCTCGCCTCCACCAACTCGGCAAAGCCTTTGAAATTCCCGGAGGTCATTTTTATATAAATATTTGCATTCCTCATCACGTCATTCATTGTCAAAATAAACTTTTCGACTCCAATCACGTTATCTTCGCCGCTCAAAGACCAGTATTTTTTGCATGTTTTGCCACGTCAAAAAACCGAACATTGATCAATTTTTGCGGTTCTCGACATATCACAACTTCCAATCACAAATCCAATTTTAAACCATCCAGCAAATCACATTGAACAATTTTAATTAAAACAACCACTCAAAATCCCATAACGGCTTCCTTCCGCTATTAATATCGAAGTATTCTCCTTTTTTAATTCGATAAACTTGTTGCTTATAACTGCACCACACAAAAGTTGAATATGGAATTAAATAATTTGGTTAGTTGTCGTGCAATGAAATTTCAAAATGAGATGATGAATAAATTAATCCTATTTGAATATTTAACAAATCTAGATTCGGTGATTTTCTCTTTACTTTTTTAAATAATTAAATTGTAATTCATTTACATTGGTAATAATTAAGTGAAACGATGAAAAACGTTTTGCAGCTTTGACAGATTTCAAACATTATTAAAGAGAAATTTGGTTACAAATTAATTGCTCTAATTCAGTGATTCCTAAGTAAAGACTATACTTTATTAGGCTGTTTACAAAGAAAGGAGAAAAAGAGTAAATATTAAGTTTAAAATTTTCCTACAAAATATATTTTTTTAATTAATTTTTACTTCTAAAAGCTAGAAAGATTTTCCCGTATTCTAAAAGTTTTAAAAATCCAAGATTACCACTTTTCAAAAACACTAATTCAATAATAACATAACAATACCGTTTAACCATAAGATTTAGAAGAATCTATATTATATATTTTTCTTCAACTTCGATTTGGTAAATCTGTATATGTAAAAATGTTATGTTGACTTGTATACGCTTCAAAACCTCAAAAATTTCTGCATCGATCATTTTAAAATTTTTAAACATTGTTGTATTCATATACGGGCATATTTTAATTAAACTACAGCACTCAATAGAGTTTCACATCAACAGATACAGCGAAAAATTCAACGGGTTGTCAAGAGAGGTTTTTTTATCGTTATTTTAGCGGTAAAATCAATACTTTTAAAAGACATACCGATTTTTCTCAACCATAATTGAAAAATATATATTCTGAGGGTAAGTTACAAAAGGTACAGCTGGGGATGCTGTTGGTTGCTAAGGGAGATGTGTTTAATATTTCCCGAACATGCTTCTATTAAATTATTCTTTTTTCATTCAGAATCATAGAGATAAATCAAAGAAAAGTAAAATTGATTGCTTTTCATTACTTTTATTGACAGAAATTAATAATCAAAAGAATATTTTTGGTTTTATCGGTATCAATTTGTTGAGTAATTAGTGAATAATTTCAATAATCAGGAACAGTAAGTTTTAAATGTAAGCTCAAAGGAAACATTCATAAGCGCAATGATATAAATATAAAGTACTTAAATAAAAATATAATTTTTGTGTAAAAAATAAAAAAAACAATTTATTTATTAACATCAATTACCTATGATATAGACAGGCAGGGTAACGTCTATCGGGTTCAAATAGTGATTCTATATTTTCTATTAATCATTAAAATATTCTGTAGGACATAAAAAAGAGCCATTGCATTAATTAGCTTACTCTTAATAAAAACATAACTACCCACGAGTTATACGGACTCAAAATTAGTATTTTTTTGCATTGTTTCTCTCAATAAGATAATTTTTGAGATTCCCAAACACCAAAAGCCTCAATTGTAATTTTATATATTTTCTTTCACAGTCTTCAAGTAAAAGATTCCTATAACTTTGTTTTATAAACTTATATCAATTGATTTAACTATTAATCATTGCTTACGGAATAAAAACAATTGGAAAATTTAAGCCACTTAAAAAAATTAGGATCCATCATTACCAAAGGCGGTAACTTAGCCAAGAAAGCCTAAAGAAAGCTTTATCATGGCAATAATCAAATTCAAAAGAAAACAATTTTTCGTCAAGAAAATTTAATTATTATTTTAATTGATTTGAGGATTGTAATACGATTTATGTTGTTTTCTCTAAGTACTTTTTGGTACACGCTACTTTGTTTTCATGACGTCTTTTAATTACATTTTTTTTTAGTTAGGTTTGCCTAATGTTACTTAGAAATAGTTAGAAATGTTAATTAGAACTTACAACATTCAAAAGTTCCAACAATGAGAGAGAAGTGAGACGGAAGACGTTCCAATGCATTCCCCGTGACATTCCAATGCGCAGTAAAAAGAGGTAAAAATCGTTCGAATGTACTCAAAATTTCCAGAAAACGGCAAATAGGTATATAAATAAGGCGATCGACCGTCATCAGAATAGTTACAGTTAGGACCAGTAAAAGTTACAAAGTTTGAAATAAATCACGAAAACTTAAAATAAATATTAAATAATTGTTCAAATAAATAAATAAGTGTGTAATTATAAACGTGTGTTTTAAAATAAGTTGTGATAGCCGTAAAAGGTTGAACTTTGAAATATGATGCTGGCGAAAAGTTTTAATGCATAATATTATATTTGTTTTGGGAGAACATTGAAAACTATTATTGATAGGGATTAACAACCAGAAAAAGGCTACTGGAAAGCTTTCATTTCGAATTAAAATAAGTAATAGATGTAACAGAAGCGAAACCAAAAGTTTTGAAAAAAATAAAAAAGAAAAAAATGAAATCCTGTACTGAAAAACATTACTGAAAACAAGTGGTACTAAAAAAAAGTAAAACTATGTGCGTGAAGAAAGACTCAACCGGGGTAATCGAACAAATAAGTGAATATTGAGTCGCGGAATCTTCTTCAAAAAAAGATACATTACGTTATCCCAATAAGAAAGGCTAAAGTATTGCAATCATGAAAATTTTTGATTGTTGGAGTTTGACAGTAATATTACTTTTAAATATCCCTGCATTCATTTTGTCAATTTACGGTACAATATCTGCACACATACACACATACTATATAATGAATATTGATGTGAATACCTGTACAAACGTATGCATATGATATGTATATTCTCTCAAAACTGATTAATACGACTTTTGGTAAAATATGTTATACAACTAGCATCTAAACTTCACTGTGTTTGAAATAATACAAACTGGTATTGTACATTTAAAGATAAATATATATCTCAAATTTGTATCTCTTATATTTTCGCTTATTTTGTTTACATTCACATTTAAAAAAATGCACTAACCATTTTTGTATTCATATGTAGTACTCGTACCAACAAATTGGTAGCTAAGTTGGTTTGTAACCTAAGTCTGAATATGTAGAATGTTAAATGAATCAAAGATGATTTTAATCTAATAAAATTAATCCTTTTTAATAAAAACAAAAAATATTCATTTTTTGCGAGTGTGCTATATTTGCTTAAAAGCCTGGTGGATTTTCTTGAAACGCGAAGGGTCTCGGGAATGATTTGAGTACTTTTTCTTCGGGGTTTCAGAAAAAGTGTCATAAATCAAGTTATTGATATTGAAAAACGATTTTTCTTTATCAAAAATCGAGTTGACAAGTTTTCACGTATTTCTGTCTAGTGCCACTGTTCGCACGCTCGTGAAAATAATTTCCATCTTTTGAGATTTGTTTGATTTCAATGACCCTTTGGCCTCGTTCGCCACTTGTTTCACACATTCAAGAATCGCTCCTGTTTCCCAGACGGTCTCATCTGAATTTATGAATGATCAAAACGTCCCTTTTATTGAAATTGCTTTGTGTTACTGTCACATGTTGAAATCATCCATTTTTCTTCTGCGATATTAAGTTTTTATCAGTTCTTAAAATTGCAACAATTTCGGGAACAACATAATCGAGACATAAATTATTTGCAAATCGCTTAATTGCGCAACTATGCGTTTCCAAAAGACAAAAATAAATATGAGAAATGTTGCGTAAGTATATATGAAGAGTAAAAAAGTTTTAAGATAAAATATTGAAGGTAACGAGCGGAACGAACATTGTTTTGGCAAAGCTTTCGAGAAAAACCATAAAATTACGGGTGAAAAATCAGAGCTTGGACGATACCATCATCATTATAAGCATCATCATCACTAGCATCGTTTTTGTAATCGTTATAAATTCTCATCCACTCACACAAAATGGGTTAAAAATAAGAAAAGTTTTGTTGCGGTTCTTGGCATTGTAATTAATTTTCAAACACAAATGCAAGCCGCGAACGAATCGTTAAAATGTAAATGCAACCATGATGGGAATAAAGGGGGGCCAGTATCTATAAATTAAGGACGTAATACGAATGGCGTTAATGCTGCAATGCATTTGTAATGGGTTTCGTCTGCGTTTTACAATATCACGTTATGGCCGCACTTAATTCTTCTTAATTAGTGCAGAGAGATAATATTTAAATGAATAAAATAAGTACTTTTTATTGTTTTTGTCTGGAAAAAGTAGTGACTTGCCTCTCCCCACATCAATTTCACGGAAAATTTATGTAATATGCCTCATTATTTGCTCACTTTGCCAACAGGCTTTTCTCGTTAGCCATTTGAGCGAAATCAGAATCTAATGCTATTACCGATTATGAGAAGATAAAAGCTTTTTTTGTCAAAACATTTCCCTATTTAATGCATGTTATCAACGTTTGTTACTTGTTTCGTAACTGAAAGCATACAAGTAGAACAGCTATTAAATGACTACATATATGATTCAGCCAATATCAATAACAAAGGATTTAAGTATTAATCTCTTCTTTTTTCGCAAAAAAAGTAAAAAATATCGTTACTGGACAACTATCTACGCGATAAACATAAGTCCACCAACATATATGCGATGGTAAATATAATTCGCTGGACAAACAAAAAATATAGTTTAATAATTCGCCAGACGATTTATAAAATCTAGACTTAAAATATAATTGCAAACAACATATTTTAGTATATAGAATATAATCTCGAAGGAATTAATCCCATTTTTAAAAAAAAAATGTTTCCAAGGTTTCCCCAAAAAACTGACCATGTGGGATCCAGTCTCTTCATAGATTTATTCTTCTGCTTCCAGTGATTGACTCTGTGCATTACTTATTGATATGGCGAAACACAACTTAAAGGAAAATTGCAGCTTTTTAAACTCGAATAGATACTCTAAAGATATAAATGGTATCCGTGGTATTAAAACTGATTCAACTCGAACGTAGCCCGTGAATAAAGTGGCTTCTACCAAGCTTTTATGGAAGACTGTCACACGTTATTTGGTTCTATTACATAACTTTGGCGGAAATTTCGCAGTACATAACTGGAGGAACCACTTTCTAGATAAATGTATGAAAGGGAACCATGAGGCTTAAGTGCATTAAAGAACTCCGTAAAATAGTTTATAGCATCATCTGTATACACCAAAGTTTCCACAAATTTCCACTGTTATTCAGACCTTTCAAACGACATCGCAGAGTATCGTAAGCAATTTTTCTCCTTTTATAACGGAAATATTTTTGTTACTATTTCTATTTAAACAAACGGATACAAATTGAAAAAGTTATAATCTTCAAAGCATCTACCAATTCGTGTTTAACGGTACTTTGATTATTACACTTCAAATTACGATTGCTGATCAGACCACGTGGTATCTCATATAAACTTTGTCACTCCTTTTCATCATTTTTGAAAAAAAATTTGCAAAAATCGTTTTATATTGAATGACTACATTATATAAGAAATACACCTTCCAAATTTTACACTTCTGCCCGTTGAGTCTTTAGACTGTGCGTTAATCCATTAGTCAGTCAGGATAAGCGATTTTATATACATAGATTTTTTTTTTTTTTTTTTTTTTTTTCTCATAGCTTAACTTTATTGTACATATTTGTACATTACAGTTGTTCTAGTATTCGAATTATAAAAAATAACATGATATTTGGAGGGAGGAATACACCCAGTGGTGCTTCTCTGACATTACTTTATAATACATAGGACAACAGTTACATTTACAATAGAGGGAGAGAGGAAGGATAAAACATATTTACTAGTTCAGATCGGTATGTCTTTTTCGTTTGAGTCTTCTTTCACATCTGGGTGGGGGCTGATGATTGGCAATTTTTTGGATCAGTGGATTGGGGTGATCCATGATAGATTGAGCGTGCCGATGATAGGTGCTTTGTATCACATCTTGTACGCATTCAATTTTCAGGTCTTGATGTATGGTGTGGTTACTAATGTACCACTGGGCACCTGTGATTAGCCTTAAGATTCGGTTTTGCACAACCTGTACCCTTCGTATTTGCGAATTAGAAGCGGATGACCATATAGAGCTGCCATACTGCCAGATGGGTCTTATTAACGATGTATAGATGATTCTTTTTACATGGAGGGGTATGGATTTACTAGTGAGAAGGTGTTTTAGGGCATGCATCCGATGACGAGTTCTTGACACTATTTTTTTTATGTGTGACTCCCACACAAGTTTTCGGTCTAGATGTAACCCAAGGTACCGGACTGTGGAAGTATATGTCACAGGTTCCTCCTGAAGTACAATGGGCTCATCAGGTACAAGTCGACGGTAGGTAAATTTCACTATCTGTGACTTACTTGGGTTAACTCGAACTCGCCACTTCCTACACCAATCACTAACCTTGTCTGCATAATCTTGAAGTATCAGATGTGCCTCCCAATAGGTTTCCTGCTTTGATAAGATTGCAGTGTCGTCAGCAAAGTGTGCGATTTTTAATGACTCGCTGGTTGGAAAATCACTAGCAAATATTAGGTATAGAAAAGGTCCCAAGACACTACCTTGAGGCACACCAGAGTTTACGTCAAAAGTCCTGGAGTAACTTTCTCCATATCGCACCGAGTAAGTGCGGCCGGTGAGATACGCCTGGATAACACGATAGAGCGTATCGTCCAAGTGTGGTTTCAGTTTTGCTAGTAGACCGGGGTGCCACACTTTGTCGAACGCTTTTTCGGTGTCGATGAACAACCCAAGGCATACCTTTTTTTCCTCGTATGTGTCCAAGATTTCGTCCACTACCCTGTGGAGTTGTTGTGGGCAGGAGTGTTGAAATCTAAAACCGAATTGGTTATTTGGAATTATTGTCTCTAAATGAACTAGTAGTTTTGGGAGTAGAAGTCTTTCGAATGTTTTTGAGAGAAAGCTGAGCAGACTTATCGGTCGATAGCTACTGACTTCGTTTCTCTTCTTTTCGGGCTTGGCAATCATGATGACCACTGCATGTTTCCATTTCTGAGGGTAGTATGTTGTACGCAGTATAGCGTTATAGATTTGGGTTAGGAATATGAGTCCTTTCCGTGATAGGCTGGTGAGAAGCTGTTTTACAATTAGATCTTGGCCGGGAGTTTTATTGTTAGGTGATTTTTCTAAAGTTTTCCTAACTTCTCCGGGAGTGAACAACGGAGGAAGAGGCGATAGCTGCAGATATACATAGATGATATTATTAATAAATTTTATAATCCAAATAGAATATGTTAAATTTAAATATACACACAGAGAAATTAAAATTTATGAAAGGGAATATGTTTGTTTCATTAATGTTATATCGGATTTAAATTTATTCTTTCTATTATTAACGAAGTTAAAACCATATACATATCTAATATTTTATTGTATATATAAAATTTGCATTTTGCTATTTGACAAAATTTTTGGTTATTTCATTGAAATTATCAATCCTCATTTATCGTCGCGGTTAACATATATCGTTTAACGTAAAATAGTAGTGTTTGAGTGCTTTTCTTTTCAATCATGTTTTATAGATAAAAAAAACGTAAATCAACCGTTTCTAACCCTGTCTTCCCTCTTTAAGTCTTTATTATGTATAATAGCTTTACAACATATTTTAAGTCGTTAACGACTCGGAATTGTTAATTATCACATAAAATGAGAAATACAATCAACTCAAAGCCAATTGGTTACAAAGACGTCTTCTTGACGGCTGCACTATCGATAACAAACAGTAGACGTCTTTAAGCATTATATAATTTGTAACTAATTATGTTTCACAAATCATTAATAAAGAATCAAATAGAAAACTAGATCATACAGATCACGTGCATGAATTGAATTGTTTTTAACCTGAAAATATTAACGTTCAGCTTTCAGAAAAAAGCAGGAAAGTTTCAAAGAGCCTTAGTGCATATTACTTCTGACTTTTGAGAAATTTAGCTTCTATATAAAGTATGCCTCTAATCTAAGAAATGAGTTTCTGAGAGATTAGTTTCTGGTATAAGTAGTCCTTTAGGACAGTCAATGTGGTCTACTTAGCTGTTTTGTGCGGCCCAAAATAATCATTGTCACTAAATATTTTTTGGATGGTGTTTTCAATATTGGATTGTAATTAGGGTAAAAACCCTTATCTATCATGGATTGTAAGTGGTCATTTTACAAGTTGGTACAAGCGGGACAGTATTGCCTTGAGTATTGCTTGAACCAAAGACCGCAGTACTTGTCTGGCGGCCGGCTCGACCACCCCGATGAAAGATTGGTAAATTTTGTGTTTTATTTACAGTTTACTATAAAGATGTTGTGGTTCACGTAAAAAAGGAAAAATCGGAAAACAGCCCAGAGGAATAAAGGTTGAGTATAGCTGCTTTAGTTCTTATAATTGTAAAATGTACACCAAAAATTATGATCAATGCAAGTACAAGAATATTGCATATACTCTAGGGTGACAATATTGTACATAGAAAAAATTTAAGTTCATAATATTTTTGTCCCACTCACCTAAAGTGTTTCTTTGGGTATAAAATATATGTTTTGAAAGTTTTATCTCATTTGGTTGATATTAACAGGCTGCGCAACACCTGATTTACCGAACTTGTTAATAGATCATTGATATCGCACTCTACTCGCGTTATCGACGAGAAGACGCCGATAAAACATCATTCGTTTGAAATTAGTTGGTGTTTTTCAGTAGTTAATAAGGCTTTCGTAAATATTATTTATTATCGTGAATATACCAAAGAGGTTAAATAACTAGAGTGAACGTGCTCCATAAGCCCCATGTTAAATTTAAAAGGCCAATTCCCCTCAGTTTGCCAGTAAAAGGTTAAAACAAAAGTATACCAGTGTCACTGACAATACCGTCAAAACTGTAAATATCGTAACTTCTCAAGTTGCGTCTGCTTTGGATAGAACAAAAGTAAGTGACCGAAATGCTATGTATGTTTTATCAGCTACAGTACAATCTTTAGGGCATAATATACAGAAGTTTACTCTTAATAGAGAGTCAATAAGACAAGCTCGTCAAAAATATCGAGATAAAATTGCCGACGAAATAAAAAAAAAACATTTATTACAAATATTCCATTGACAGTCCATTGGGATGGAAAATTATTTTCAGCTTTAACTTCAAAAGACAAAGTTGATCGTCTAGCAGTTATAGTATCAGGGGATGGTATTATGAAATTACTTGGTGTGCCGAAAATTCCAAATGGAACTTCTTGAAAAAAAATAAAAAAAGACCTCCTCAGCTTAGCATGTCGGCACCACATATTGGAACTTATTATTGAGAAAGTGTTTAATGCGTTGATAGAACCTTCAAGCGGTCCCAATATCCAGATTTTTCAAAGATTTTCAGCTAATTGGAACTAAATCGAAGTAAAAAAATACGACAGTGGAATAACAGACTACACAATCACTAATGAGTTAAAACCACAAACATATGTCCTAGTCAAGTTTATCAAAGACCAGTTAGCGACCTTTCAACCTAGAGATGACTACAAAGAATTGTTGCAACTTTCACTTTTATTCTTAGGAGATGAAACTGCTCAAGATTTTAAGATTCGTAAACCTGGAGCTTTACATCGAGCTAGATGGATGGCAAAATTATTTTATAGCTTGAAAATTTACTTGTTTCGATCGCAGTTCAAACTAACTGCTCGAGAATTATCTGCACTTCGCGCCTTAAACCTTTTTGTCGTACAAGTTTACATTGGTATACTTCTTCTTGTGGAGAATTAGCTCCTTATAATGATTTAAATCTTTTAAAAGAACTAGATAATTACAAGAAAACAAATAAAGTGATAGCCGATGCCGCTACCAAGAGCTTCTCAAGACATTTATGGTACATAAGTGAATCACTTATTGGATTATCCTTTTTTGACGGCAGAGTGTCTTCTGAAATGAAAGTAAAGATGGTAAAATCATTATTGAAAAAAGGAGCTGACATCCCTCTACGGCGTATTACAGTTGAGACTACTGCAGTACAAACACTACAATTGTGCGATTTCATTTCTAAAAATACCCTCAAACTATTTACAGTCTTAGAAATACCTCAAGATTTTTTAAATCAGCATCCAAATACTTGGGAAAATAATAATGATTTCGTTGAGGGTCGTAAAAGGGTACAAAATTTGAAAGTAGTGAACGATGCTGCTGAACGTGGAATTTCGTTAATCCAAACATTCAATGGGATACTGACCAACCAAGAAGAGCAAAAGCAATACCTTTTGCAAGTAGTTGAACAACACAGACAGAAGTATCCAAATCCAAATAAAGCAACAATAAATGATTGAAATGTTGCAAGTAAATAATTTTTTATATAATTATGATAATTGATGACTTTTTTTATTATTATTAACTGTATATATTTTTGGTATTCATACATTATCGACTATACATGTAAAATATGTATTATATTTTCAAACAAGTTGCGCAACCAGTAAATTTTAAAATTTGTACTTGAAATTTTTTGTGAACCTTCTTTTTGGCTAGATGAATAATTTAAATGGGTGGGACCTTCAAAAAACACAAATTTTTTTTTCTTGTCACCCTAATATACTCCTTAATTAAAAATTAAAATTTTGTCGATATTTATTTATCATATACTATTGAATTCTAAATAATTCTGTAAATCGAAAAATACAACTAACTAAATTGCAGAGAGTTCAGCAATTAATTGTCCTGAGACAACACTTAGCCATATATTAAATTTATACATACAGTATATTAAGTGAATTTGGCTATTAGTTTCACTGTTATTATCTATTATAACACATAAGGATACAATTCATACAAAATACAACCTTTTTTTCATAGAGTTGTATTTTAAATAAGACCGACCGTGAAAGCCTTACATCTAGATAAAACTCATATTTCCGCAATTATTAAAATAAAATTCTTTTTAGTTGCAATTGTAAAAATTATTAAGATAAATAATATTGGGATCAATTCTTACAAAATCCCTATACAAACTTCAATAGACAGCCAAAATAAATTAAAATATGTAAAAAAATGGCTATAAGAAAGATTTTATTTGCTATTTGTTCTGAAGTAGATTGCATTAGTGATTGTTATATAAGATCAGCATATTGTCTACATCAAAGTACAGCAAAAATGCAAATTTAAATGTCTTACAAGTATTAAATTTATCTTTTATTCTATAGAAACAGTATTTTATTATATTATATTAATTCCGTAAGTTGATTCAATAATATCACAGTATAAAGATGTAAAAAATAAACTTATTTTTAAATGTGCATTTAAAAACATTGTCAACTTTTTATAAAACTTAGTTACCAATAATACTTACAAGGTAAAATTAAAAGATATTCAATAAAAATTCTTACTGCTCAAATTTCAGCTCTATTGTGTAAATAAAGTAGTACCTACTTATATTAAATCGAAAAAAAACTTTAACCAGTGGTAAAAATTCTTAAAAAAGAAAAAATTGTCAACCATTTTCATGTTGAAAAAAAGCATCATTAATCTTTCAAGCTCAATTCTTATAATTACGTGAAAACATTAATTCAGCGAGTAAGCTTGAATAATGCAAACTAATCTCTTTCATTATATTTGATCTTGCCTACAGGTGGTTTAACATTTCAAGAGAGGTGGGTGGAAATTAGAGTAAATTAAAAAAACTTATCAGTTTAACACAAAATACGGTCGAACCCGAAACGTAAACGCTTTTGAGAAATCGAATGTATAAATTCGGTTGAGAAATCATTAATTTCCCATAAAACGAAATAGGAAGTATATTCGTTATTAATCGACCGGAAAGATAAGTTCCTTGGCAATTACCTGCAAAAAGTCTTCCATTCACATTTTTCCAGTTTCAATTTCTTGTCCACCACACACAATGCATCAACGGCACACTGTATTCCTCGAAGGAAATTCTCCATAATTGAGCTGGCGCGGTGCCCAAAATATTACACGTTAAAATACGTTTGTCAAAAAGTCTCCCGTGCATCTGCCATTCGGGGTGAAATATTCGGAAAAATAATGTTTTAATGCGCAATTGTGAATGGTTTTTTTTAACCCTGTCGACGATTTCGTTTGACCAGTATTGCATAATGCACGATCTGTGCGGACTTGACAACACGATATATATACAATTTGTCATGGTTTCATCTCAGTGACTTTTTGCACAACGAACAATGATGTTAGCTAGAGAAACGTTGTCTAAAAGGACATAAGTAAAATGACAAGTGCAGAATGGGAAATTTATGAAGATCTTACATTTATAAAATGCTATCATCCGCTTTCATTGTATTTAAAGAAACCATTCCTTTTGTCAATGAAAAATTACAACTAATACAAATATTCATTACTTGGGATTGAAAACATGTAACAATCAAAAAAGTAAACAATACCAACAACTAATCCACTTATTTCAGGATAAAATTACAACTGTCCAAGTTAAATGTCACAAATTGGCAACAATTGAACGAAAGATCTAAAAATCTATAAGACATCGTATGTCAGTCAAACTACAACTCACAACTGAGTCCCAGAAGAAGAAGAAAGGGTAAGTTGGGTAAGTATATTCATGTGATATGTTACAGTTTCGTTATGCTTGCAATGAAAACTAATACCGAACAACAAAATTTGGTGACGGATAATCTGTTTCCTCTCTTGGATCCTCTTTTTCCTAATTCCCAATGAAGTGGTTTGAAAAAATGATGAAAAACTTGTCCTAACTATACGTTTACTGTGAAAATAATCTCAAAAAGTGTTGCATAGACTCCGAAAAAAAGTTTCTTACAGATAGAGAATCAACCAAATATTTTTTATAAACCGTCAGAAACTTTTAAAATTGGTTGATATAAATATCGACTCAAGACTATTTAGTAAATTTTCCAACAATTTCAGTGGCATATCGGTAAAACGAAAAACTATTTTTTATATGAACTTTTTTCGGGCTTCATTAAAAGGTTTGCTTGTTAAGCTTTTAAGCTTGCTTAATAATTTGTGAGTTTAAGTCATTTTTCAATCATAAAACTATTTTACAGGAGAAAAGGGTTCAAATATGCTGCAAAATTTTCGAGCACCAGATTTTGTCGTTCGAAATCAGCTTCTATTGAATACAGCGAGAAATAGCGGGTGAAATGTTCAAAAAATTTAATATACACTTATAATTTTCTATTCCTTTTGAAGGACAATATCACCGAATAGTCGTTATGGTATATTGTAGTCTCTAAGAATTCGACAATCACATCAGAAACTTTATTACAACTTTTAACAAATTTCGATTTTAACGTCTCACGAAAAAAACTTGTTAAAGAAAAATTATAAAACTTACAGGAAAAAATGTAGGTTAAATGTTTAAATCATTGAAAATCTATACTAACTATCTGATGTAATGTGTATATAAAAATAGTTGGTATTAACTTATGGTTTTATTTGTCGATGTGTCGATTTTAGTTTCGAAAAATAAAAGCTCTTTAATTTAGTACTATCGATTCTCAGCAAAAGTAACAATATATTCTTGATAGAAAGAAAAATTATATTTTTTTCAGAAAATCGAAATATTAATTCAAAAAATTATTGAGTTTGAAGGAGTCCTTAAAAACAAATTTAATCATTTAATTATGGATGAAGTCGATGGTACTTATTATTAGCAAATTGTATTCATAGATTTTTAACATATTCATACATTTTCGAATTTCGATGTGCATACCCTCTATATCTTTTCTATTTGACCCAAATAACTAAAATATTATCGCTATCGAAGAACGATAACCCGTACCGACTTGGTCTCAAAGTTTTAATATAAAAATTAATGTAGAAACAATACAGGAATATAAGATCTTTGTTAATTTAGTAAATAAAACACTACTTAGTCTGTATCTTATATTTATTAAGTATTAATTATTTAAAGGACATTATTCAGTAGTTTTTCTTTTCAACATTTGCTTATTTCAGTTAGAATATAACTTCATTGAAACAAAGTCATCGATGATTTTCTTTGAAGTTAAAAATAAGCATACTCTTATCATATATCTTAATAATAAATAAAGCTCATATTATAACTTGCCAGACTAACCGTAAAATGAGTCACTAAGTTCTTCTTTTGATGGGATATAGCGTTTATTCGTTGTATAATTTTTACTCGTGGTTTTTGGTCTACATCATCATCAACGGACAAAACTGATAATTCATCTATTAAATACCATAAATGCTGGCAGAATTTCATAAAGCTGATTTTGAGATCCATTTGTCTATTTTTTCGTAAGCTTTCATGACCTTTAAAAAGCATAAAAAATCACTAGGTAAAGTTCTTTTAAAGCTAAATTGCATTGCAGTCAAGGGTAAGCGTTGGATGTCAATAGTTAATGCTAGTAAATTAATTCTGAATAGTCATCTTGAGTGATTTCTTTAGTTAACTCAATTCGGTAAAATACTAACATTCTGTTCAATTCTGATACATTGAGGCATGATAACTTTTCTGTACTACTCTTTGTTTTCTTGAAATCATTTTTTTTTCAATTTGCACGGAAATTTTTCAACAATCGAATGTCAAAACTTTTTAATTGTCTGGTTAATTTTTTCTTCAAAAACGCCTATGAATACTAATTCGTAAACGTGATAGCAGCAAGTAAAAGGGAGCATTTCTTTACTTAGTTTCTGCTCAAGAAGCACAAAAGTTCCATTAATACAACCGTTTATGAAGCAGTAGTATCACAACAAAGAATTTGCCCTTTATTTTCAAGTTTCCAGTCAATACTGGCGTTCCAAACTGCCTGTTTTCCTTCCCGAAGAGTTCTCCAATTTTGGTACAGCAATAAGTTGTTCTTTATTACTATATGAAATAACTATCAGTAATCGTTTTTCTTTTGATTTTTATGCATTTCAAGCCAGGAAGAGTTTACCAACCTAATGTACAGTTACAGTATCCGGTACTCATTTTGGGAATCAACTTTCAAAGCTTTTCGTACTCTTTTCGATTTTCCTTACGAACTCTTTGAATAGAAAAATTACTTATGAGAAATTTATCACTGTTATGTCTCATTGTCTCAAAAGTTGCTTCAGTAGTCAACACACAATTTCTTATACTGAACTGACGCCTATCCAATTCTACCACTTGTTTTGGAATTATGAAATTTTTCCTAGTTAAAGTTTCATTAATATTGAGTTGTGTGTTAGTAGTTGAGATGAGCAAATTTACTTGTATATCCATTATTTCAGAATCAGAAGACAAATTTTCTTGTAGTAGAATTTAGTTTTTTTTTTTTGTTTTTGTAAATTTATTTAAGTTTAGTATATTGTCGCTAGTTGTTTTACATAGTTTGGGAAAGATTAAATCGGTTTATGTGCCTTTTCTCAATAAATTATGCATTCGGGAATAGATTTGCGCATTCATAAACACATCAATTCACTTCACGAATATTACAGAACAGAACTGCCTATCCTTGTCCGTTTTAAGGAAGTTTGGAGGCGGTAATTTTCCGTTTTAAGTTTCCTATTAAAAATATTTCCCTTTCAGAACTGTATAATTTCACTGACATGTTGACTAAATTGAAAAAAAATAATTTTACTTATTAAACAAATAAGGAATAGAAAGTACATCCATACGTTAACTCCCACGCGCCTTCGTATACAAGTATTGGTATGTTTCGATGCAAGTCAGCACGAGTTGCAGTGGTTCTAGGTGCATGAAAATTTATTTTCATTCGTTTTAACAACATTCATATAAAATTAGAGGGTATGCGTTAAAAAAAAGAAGTTTTGTTTTTTTGGGACACCCTAATGTAGATATACTAGACTTCTGATTCTTAATTTAATAAAAGCACGCTTCCAAATAAAAATAACTTGTTTTGTTTTATACATTCATAAAAATAAAGCAATTTCGAAAAATTTAAGCAATAGAATAATTAGTATGAATACTTTTACAATGAAGAGTATTTTTTAATCTATTGAAACTAATGGATGACAAAAATTTCCTCTCCAAAGAAACATCCCATTAGTTACTTGCTTAATGAGGAAAAAAATTAGTAGTGTATATACATTACAAATTAAAATCGAAGGATTGTTATCTCTCATTTTATCAATTATTGGCTAATTATTATATATCAAAGAAATATAAATCATTCAATTTAAGTTTTTACAATGAGAATTTAATTGAAACGGCCATTAAAAATCCATTAATGAAAGACAAAAGGTCGTTGAATTTTTTTGTAAAACATTCACTTGAAGCTAATTCAACATTCTAATACGATTTAAGTTTTTCTTTCGGGATGTAAAGTCCCAAATAAAAATAGATGGAACGCACACCGAATGCGAAATTGATGAGTCTTGTAAATGTGGATAATTTAATTAAATGATTCCCTCGCGCTTGTCGTAAATTGCACCCTAGAAAGCATATACATATATATAAAAAAATTAAACGTTCTCCTTTACTTACCCTTCCCATTCAACCCCATCAAGAAGTTTCAGACTTTCGTCGGCTTCCAGGTTGGAAGACCAACTTCATTTTCTTTATTCTAATTAAATTAATACTCTCCTTATTCCAGACGCGAAAAGAGGATGCAAGAAGACCTAGTCATCATCACTTGTGATGTTTTTCTGCTGGCACTGGCAGTTTTCTATAGCATCTACCACTCTTGTTTCCCACCCTTTACGTGAGAGCCACGTCCTTCGGGAACACTAAATTCAATATGAGAGAAACTTTATTTGCATTTTATGTAAATGACAAAAAAAAAATATTTGATGTTTCTACAAATTAATCTCACGCATTATTAAAAATAATTATCCAATTTATCATAGTTTCTAAGGCTTTTAGTGTAAAAAAAACATTGACTTACTACAGAGTGGAAGTTGTGAAAAAATTCAAGAAAAATTGCCAGAATTTAGTGATTGATTTAAGGGTAAATGTTATATAAAAAAAAAATATAAAGATCGAGTTACTTTTATGGGTGAAGTTGAGGTTAATGTTGCGATACGAGAAAAGTCCCGGAAGATATTTAGCCGATGGCCTCGTAATATATAAATCGTTTCAAGCATAAAATTAAGAAATATTTCTTTTATGCTCGTAAAAGAAGGGAAAGTATTCTCGAGTTTAATACCAATTTTACGTATAACTTTTATCGTTGAAGGATAATATGAATTATTTGTAAATTTTTTCTCTTTATAAATTACATGGGTGATAGTAGGAAATTTTTGAAATTGCAAGTAAAGTATATTTGGCATGCGATACAGTTTAGTTTTTGTCTATTTCTAGGAGGATAATTGCATCACATGTGCAGCAAACAGTCACGACAATGTATCTTTGTCGTCTTGGATGCAACATTTGCAGATAGATGGAAAAAAAAGTAAATTCTTGGTGAAACAGAGAAGAAATTTACGTGACCTGAATAAACGTTGGAAACGTTACTGTGAGTGACATTGGCGGCATTAATTTGGAAAAAAATGAAATATTTCCAATTAAAATATTGCAAATTGAGCCGCGTTTGGGAGCATTTATCAGATCCATCTGCTCGTGATAAATAACGTTGAACGATTCGATTTTTCAAACGGCCGATATTTTACGTTCATTCTTCCCAATATGCTCCTGCTATTGTACTCTCATTGTCGATTTGCTCGCGTAAATTTATCTTATCGAGAGATTCGCTCGACGAACATTCCCTGCTAACATTTGTCTCGATGCAATTTCTCCCTTCGGATTGATCGCGTAATTTGATTAATGGTCCAACTACGGCTGCTACATACTGTGAGGGGTTTCACGGAATTTTCCAAGATTTTTCAAACGTGAATTTAATTTCACCGATTTTTTCTCTGCACCGCCAAGTTTTTCAGATTCCAAGCCTTTTCTGTCGGATCGAACGAGACAAATAATATACCAGACGACAGTAATTATTTAACAACAGCATATGTATACAAGCAGTTTATCGGACAATGCTCCATCGGTTCCCAGAAAAAAACAAAATCAACATTCCCGGAAAATTATCTCGATGTTATTTTTTTTGCCAGAGGGAAGAGATCCCTTTTAAGAAAATTAAAAAAATGAGTTATTTGTTTTGATTCATTTTTTTAAAGTTAAGAATGAAAATTAATGTTGGGTTTTATACAACTTTATTAGCATATAAAAGTATATTTTCATAAAAAAATATTTTATAGGTTCGAAAATACATTTCCCCTAGTGAAAATTTCATTTTTATTTCAGAAATGAATTTTATGACTCATTCATAGTTTCGAACCGGAACTGAATCAAAATATCATTCAGATGTTGGCTTATTTCGATTTAATAAATCTCATCATGATCATTAAAACTCGTTTGATGGATTTTTAGAATTTTGGAAAGTATCTTATGTTAATTGAATAGTTTAAAAAATAAATATACCAATTACTCATTTGGTAAAGAATTGAAAACAAAAAACAGTGTGTGTACTTATGAACAAGCATGAGAAGTTATACTTCTTTGGTATACTTAAAAAAATGTTTTTAATCCACTGCCGTAACCTCTTCCGGTATTGCCTGAACTGGCACATCAGCGATAAGATTTGTGATTACTAAAATATGATACAATTTTAAACAAAAATTACTTATAATATCAAAATACATAATAAGAAAACTTATATGTTGCGGCAAAGACAAGGGCAAAGGATATCATGTTTTAAATACACCCATGTATGTAGAATACAAACATAATAATTATTGACTAAAATTTGAACTATCATGTCATTAATTTAAACTATCATTTCGATTTCTTTCAATTGCTGATTTTAGCCATTTGTCAGTTGTGTCAGTGTTAGTATGTCAGTGTTAGTTGTGTCAGTATTTCACGGAAAATTACTGAGTTTCAGATAATGATTAAATTTACTATTTATGCATAGATACTATGTTTACACATTTGGTTACTTATAAAAAATGTTTTATTAATGTATAAATATATAATATTACATATTATATGAATTAACCGTTTAACCGTATTAACAGATTGGGTCACATGTTCGAAAAATACTTATCGAAAACATTTCCCATATAGATTACCAAGATAGATACCAAGTAGATTGTGGCTATTAAATTTATGAATAGAAAATTATTAAATTATTATATTTATAGAAATGTATAAAAAATCCTGAATAGCGACGTCCTAAAAATTATATTAATACAATAGTAACTGTATATTTTAATAACCCATTTAAATCAATGTATTGAAACTGATTTTTAATTCAAATATAGTAAAATATAGTGTATCAATCGACTTCTATTACATTATTTTATTATTTTAAATATAACACTGAATAATTTCAGAAAAATATCTTTCGTTTAAATGCATTTTAATTCTCATAATAATAATAATAATAATAATAGGCAAACGTAAGTAATATGCATGCATATATTTCGGCAAAGGTAGATACATATTGTAAACACATATGTGTGGGTGAAATACAATCATTGTTTCGAATTTGAACTGAATGGTTGTCGCTATGGTTTCTACAGTCATTTTGAATTAATTTAATCATTGCCAATTTTTACCATTTGTCAGTTGCATCAATATTGGGCGGTGAATATTTTACAGGATATTACAAGTTATGTATTAATATGGGAATGGTTTAGACAGTAAAATTCGAAAATATTTAGTTTAACAATCTTCTCCATGTTCTAAAGGTTCAAAACGTTCTAAAGAAGAAATAAATACACTTTCAAGTGTATATGACAATATATGACTGTTTGCTAGCTATAACTTCGTATCTGATTCGGGATTGTTCGGGATGATCGCCCCTCCCTCCCTAAAAAGATGCTTAATTAATTTGACGGTAAAATTTTATTTAGTAAATATGATTTTTGGTCACGCTTAGGTAATAAGCGTAATAAATAAAATTTGAACAGGAAAGTCAAACCCAATCAAAAATATGGACCCAAAATAAAATAGCTTTTACTTCAGGTTTCATACAAAACCTATAATACGTTTATTAATATAGTCAGGGACTGTATATACTTCGACATTTTTTCCTTCTATGTAGAATCAACTGTATTAATATAAGTAAATAAAAATAAAAATACATAAACAAACTAATCTACAGGAATTATGAGCCAGAATTGCACACTAGGTGAAGTTACTAGAAAGGTTTAGCTATCGCTTAGCACGCTGAAATCTTAGTTTAATGATTGGAAATTAGATATGAACCCAACTAAGAGCATTGCAAAGGTGTCCACATTATGAAAGTATGACATACTTTCGTATCGACGTACGTTCTTTGGTTCCACAAAAATAAGTCCGTTGAGAACCTTAGGGTGTGTTTTGATAGGAGACTGAACTGGACTTATTATATTAACTTAAAATTAAGATAAGCAAATATTCGGTTGGTGCATTTCTATTCGCTTATCAACAAAAAATCAACCCTACGAAAAGAATACTGTGTCGTGTTATACAAGAACATGATCATAAAACGGTAGCAAATCTTTCAAAATAAGATTCTGCGCATTATTAGTAAAGCATCATGGTTTATTCGGATTTAACAGAATTCACAGGGAACTGAGTATGGCGAACATCAGGGGACACGTGAAAATCCTGACTTAAAGAATCTTCGAGAATGTTCCTCTCTGTCCCACGGCAACCGAATTAAACCTGGGGCAGTGCAGAACACAAAAATGGTTAAAAAAATGGCTACTACAGGAAAAAATTTAAGTCACCATACTTAAAATAAATTATGCATAAATAACTAAACTGAAACGTTCGAGGAAAAATGTTTAACAACCATCAATAGTTAAATGTCAATCATCCGGAGGGCGATCACCATGTAAAGCATCCTAGAGGCCGCTGATCTGGCGAAGAAAACAAAATTAATAACAAAAAAAAACTATATTTTTGTGCATACAACATTGATAACTTCTGTCGGATTACATTTAAAAACGAACATACTATGTTCAGATATAACACGTGACAGAGCACCATACACAATCGACCACGTGAAAACCCCAATGGTTAAGTCAATTCCAGTTACTTTTAAAGTTTGTCTTTTTGCTTTATTAACATTCATTCCAAACGCAAATTTAATTGGAAATGGAAGTCGTTTAAACTGAAAAGGCAATTCTGAGAATATCAAAAGTATTCTTGGTATCAAAAAAGTTTCACCAGTTCCGCAACCAGTTAAAATGATACATTCGAGTAACAGGTTAGTTAAAATGTACTATTTCAAGTCTTTCACAGTTCCATCGCTTAGGTGGATTTCAACTTTTAAATAATGTAATAGATGAACCAATTTTTAGTATTAATTTGTTCGGCGGAATTTCAGGAGACATCAAAGAATTCAAGTATTCAGTTGGATAATATACTGCCTCCTCCTAGTGCATAACTCTGTCAACTGAGTAGAGGATTAATGATAAAATCATTTATTTTATAAACTTGCTCAAATAAGTAGTCGCTAGTATCATCCTTAAAAATAATTTAGAGTCTTGGTGGTTAGGTTAATAATATCGGGAGAAAACTGTTTCTATCAATGGCTCCACTATTGCAATAAAACACATAGATTATTAAGATTGATCCTTCACTATAATATTAGCTTTTTCTTATTCTTTTCCACGACACTGCCTTTTACAAAATTCACGGTTAATTTAGCAATTCAAATATTACTAACGCTTTTTAGAATTTTCTTGGTTAAGAATGTCTGTTTATTATTAGCCTTAAATTTTTTTCATATTTTTTTTTTAAAGTTTACTATAAGTAAATGCTTAGTTCAGCTTACGAATTTTATTCGTGCAAAATTTCATACCAAAAGTACAATTGTAAAAATTTTACTACTGCTCCGAATTGTTTGAAAAAGGGGTGTTGTTAATCAAGAGAAAATAACGAAAACGGTGGTGTAAATAAATAAAATAAGGATGTTCCGAAGATTTGCGCCATGCAAAGCGAGTAAAACTCTCCAGATGAAATGATTTTTACTGGCATCACTAACAATCGTTGTCTTATTAGAGCCATTTTAGACAAAATCTTAACAAAAATTATAGACTTTCACCTTCATGAATCACTTGGTCCATTGGTGAAAACCATATGAAAATCCCATCAGTAGTTTTTGAATTAATTGTGTACCGCAGACAAACGCGGTGAAGGTAGGTACTTTGTATAAAAATATTCATATTTTTATCAAATAGCAAAAGCATAATCTAATGTCCTCGACATCGTTTGTATCATTCAATTATATGCCAACAATATGGTTTTGATAAATTTCTACTATAAGTTATATTACTTGTAAATATGTAAATATTGTTTTTTTTGACTAACATATAATAACTAACTTAGGTTTCATTATAAATATAAACATTTCGTGAAAAATAATCAAACTGACTATGAAAACCGTATCAAAATCCGTTGCGTGGTTTAGAATGAGCTACGGCGAAAATACAGGCAGAAAAATGCGAAAACCGACTTTACTTTATAATAACCTACTATGCAAAGAAGATTGACTGAAATGTATTGAATCATTGTATTTTAAGGAACATACTGAAAATAATAAGAAAATTCACAAAGTTGGCCAAGTTTCACTTCATTTTCAGATACTTCGTCATTTGTTCATAACATCAAAAAAACGAGAAAAACATGAAGTAAAAATTTATTTAAACGAAGACAATAATTGTTAACAAAAGAATTGCCTCCATAACTCGCCTCGTGCTCTATGAGCCATGCTATTCTCCCTTTATAATATTTTTTTAAATTGCAATACCGGAATACCGAATACTAGTATTTTACGCCAATAATACCATTTTGTAATACCGATATTCAGAAGTTTGAAAACCGTTTTTTGGTATTTAATATTTTTTTTCTTTTAAATTATTTCCACTTCTCTTTACAAGAAAAGAGGCTAACCATTTCGAATTTAATCAAGTTTATAGTAAATTTTCTTTAAACTTTTTACCCACAAACTTATCCACATTCAGAAGAACTATCGAAGATGATGATGACACTTGTATTGATAGTGAAAAGGAATTGCCAACAAATCAAAATACAATACAGAAATAAGATACATCCAAAACCACCTGACGAGTATTCGATTTATTTCAAGATGAGGGATTTAGAAATACTTGAAAAAAATATATCACACCTTGCTTATGGTATTCTTATCTAACGTAGATAATGAAAGAACGTTTTCGAAAGCTGGTAATTTTGCACAAAATTACGTTCCAGGCATACAGTACAATTGATGCATTATGTTTATAAAGACCACTTTTAAAAGATTTGTAATAGTACCAGAAACCGTATATTTACACTTTTTTTAATTTAAATACATACGATGTTTGTAATTCTTTTACTTTTTTGTGACTCTTTGCATACTGTAACAATTAATAAGTTAGAAATGATTTTTTGTAATATTTACTCTCTCTAATTAAACTGGCAAAAAAAGCAAAGAATACCTGTGTTTTCTTTCTTTTTCGAAAACTCCTACTATCAATATTACAACCGATATTCCGGTATTAAGATCGAAAAAATACCGAAAACCGGTATTGAACTTTTAGACCGGTATTACAATCCTTAGATATTAGTCTTCTAAATACTTTTACGGTTTACAGTTTCATATTAACTACAACTAATCAATATGACATCCCTAGGTAGAATACAAATTAAAAATTGTAATAAACAATTGTATACACACAAGTTGGAAATTAAATTTATATTTTTTAGCTATATAAAAGAAATAATTCTACTGATGACCTACGATTGGTCAAGGTGACCGCTCTAAATCTGGTAAATACTGGTTTCGAATCTCTCAATATGCCATTTTTTTGGCTTTTTTTAGTTTATGGATTTTACTAACCCTAGAGTGGCTAAAGACTGGGTGATACAAAATTACGATAAGGTTATTTATTAAATGAAAATATAAACAGAAATTCATTAGTTTAAAATTGTCCATCAGTTTTTCAAGTAAACAGTGGAATACAAAAAGGAGAACTGTAAATAAGGGCAATAAATCCAATATTTTTAAACTTCAACAATTAATTATTTATTTCATAAATACTTCTTTTTATGTTAAGAGGAGACTTTAGCTACACTCCAATAAACGGTAATAAATTGATGTTCATCAATTTAAATTTTTCGTAAGCATATTATTAATAACCTATATTTGAGCCGTGCCCTTTGTAGTAAATTAATAAAATTGTTATTACTTTTGTTTTTGTTTACAAAATAGAAACAAAATAACGATTCAAAAATCGTCAATGAATGCGTTAACGAAGACCACGAAAATCATTACTTTCAGGGAAGAGAAGTTTAAATTTCTATAACAGCGGATTGAGTTTATATTTTGTATTTGTTTATTTTTAAAAAACGAATAAACAAAATTAATTGCGAACAAAGAAGCTTAAATAATTACCAATTGAAGAGATAACTTTGAAAAGCTTATATTTTCAAGTGTTCTTGAATGATTAAATAAAAGCACTTTTGTTAATGAGTATAAAGTTTAGAAAATAACTAAATGTTTATTTTTTATTATAAATCCATTCTACAGAATAATATATTTATTAATTAATTATCTTTAACTTAAAGAAATGCTTTATCGGTACACTTTCAAATTCTTTCTAAACAAACTTATTAAAATTCTTTTTTAGTATCTAAATTATTTTGTTTGCAAACCATTCGTATAGTAGGTTATAATGTTTTCATTTCTCAGATTTTTATAGGGAGGATTTCTCATTATGATCAACTGATAAAAAAACTATTGGTTTTTAAATTATAGGTATAATAATCATCATTTGTTAATATAAATGAATATTTTTTATAATAAACTTCATTTTCAGTTTCAAATATGAAAATAAGTAATGGAGTTTTACAGATATGTTACATCTTTTCACAAGTCTTAAAAGCAAAGATACATCTACAATCATTGTGAACTCTATGTTAATAAAAAATATGGTCACTGGAAAATTCTAGTAATTTATTATGGGATTTTGTAATTCTAGATGAAAGTTTAATAAACCCCATTCCGGCTATTATAATAGTTTGATGTAAAAATAGTGAAGCAAAACCGCCAAGAAGTATAATAATAATTACTACTTGAGTACACACTAAAATAGGGTTTGATAAATTTTTATTTAGGGGTTCATTTCAGACTCCACTTCTTTGAGACGCCAACCGCAGGCAAGGATCGTAAGTATATTTTAACGAGCAATTTATGTCCCTTTTTCAGGGGTCAAGTGATTCAATATATTATTATTATAACACAAAGTTTGATTTGAACAAATTTGCACACTTGTGCATCTATTCGTTGAACGTTCCTCTGTTCAAACACAGACTTTGTCGGGGATCTGTTAGTCAAATTCGATTTGAGCTTACTCGGGGATATTATTGGGTTGAGCTTGTTTGATTTATATATAAATGAAATGCATATTTCATAAATTGACCGCTATGTCGAAAATTTCAAGCTTTGCTTTAACTGGCGAATTTCTCTTTTAAATACAAAGCATGGCTTTTATTTCATGCAAAAAAAAGGCGTAAAAGCTCGACGAAAAGCGTTTTCCAAGTGTCGATAAAACGGGAAAGTTTCATGTAAAACGACAATATCACTTTATATGGCGCTATACAATTTACGAAACGTTTCGTACGAGAGAGATCCGATCTCGAATGTTGAAAACCATTTTTATCAGAGCTTGACAATTTTCTGTACGTGCAAAGTGCATAAAATTCACCATCTATAATTCCTCGTTTCAAATAAATATTGCTTTATGAATATATTTTTGGTTTTGATTCAAACTTTGAATTCTATTTCAGAGATATCTTGGTGGTTATAAAAAAGCATGCGGTGCAAATTTGATGTAAAATTATATATAACTTTTTTGTTTTGCAAATCCCGTGATGTTCAGTAGCCGCGGTGATGAAATCATTATGGTTTCTCGATAATAAATAATTATTTCATAAAATATCGCCTGTTCCGCTTGAACTATTCACATAAACTTATCAAACAGAACACATACACAAAGACGATAAATTGATGTTGGATAAACATAATGTGGACACATGAGAAAAACATAATGCAGAATTTCATTACATTAGTTACAACAGTCATATTACTGTGCCAATTGATGTTGATGAAGCACATGTTATCAATTAATTATTAATGAACAACTTTATTAGGTTAAACAAATAAACTATTTCGTGCTACAAAGCAGAAGTGAATTTTTACTTCACAATTTGAAGAAAACCACACATAATTCTACGTCATAGTTCATGCTAAATTAAAAAATTTAAAAAATCAAACAAAGGTTAACACTTTCGACTACTAACAGAACCATGCCATTTATTTTATAATAATTAAAACGTACGCACATGAATCATTTTGTACCATATCTACCACAAAATGTCTTTATATCTTTCTAAAAAATGATATCATTTTATTAAATCAAACGATGCACGACTATCCGAACTCATCAGATCTTTCACGATCCTAAGTTCAGATCTTTGATTTTCCTGGCGAAGTTCTTAAGGTCGAAGTATTCCATTCTTTTTTTCAGCAAGCTTATAAATACAATTCTTTTTCTTTCGTTTATCTACACCAAATTCATACTAAAATTAACAAAAAAACAAAAATACTTTAATAAATGTAGCAATCAAATCTACTAGTCTATTCAAATCTACATATGATGTTGTAAAAGCCAAATATTGAACATTCGTTTGAATATTCTCCAGTACGATTTCCTGAAGTTACGAAATCTGAACTCTCAAGGTTTCTATGCTAAATCGGTCAGAAGGTTTTGAGATGATGAAATAATGAAAGATTCGTCAAGCTTCTTGGACAGCTCAAGTAGCAAAAAAATTACTTGCGTAATCCGTATCAGTCAACAAAATTTTCGCAACAATATAATGACACCAGATGACACCGCAATTTTATATGCAAACACTAATGCTTTTTTAGCTACCAGAGAATTTCAGAAGCACGCAAATAGGATATAGTAGTGCACAAATAAATAGCGCTTTGGTATCAACGAGGCGAAAACTTAACGTTATTACTTTTACCCTTCGGAAAGAATCATGTGTTCCAATATATTTTAATGGTTGCTCTACTCAGAATGTTCCCGAAATTAAATACTTGTAATTTTACTTAGACCGCCGTCTGACGTGGAAGACTCACATATCTTAAAAAGTGCCGCAGTTGAGGATTCTCCATCGTAATCTTAATTGGTTAATTGGTTTGAGATTATCTCTGGGTTTATCCTCAAAAGTTATAGTGTATAAAGCAATACTTATAAAAATAATATGCAAAAATTCTTCGAGCATTCGTTGGAGTAGGACGTTATGTCAAAAATAGCATAATACACTGTAGTATAGGTATAGGACCCGTTGTAGCATTTATAAAAAGACATGGCGGAAAGTACTTACAACGAATTGTGGACCACTCAAATAAATTGACCACCAAAATTTTACAAGAACCTCCGTATAAAAGGATTAAACGAGTAGACCTTTTCGTTATTTTTAATTCTAAATGTTTATTTTATCCCTTTTTACTTTTTACTGCTTGAGTTTTAAATCTTTTTCTGTTTTAATTAAGTTTAATACGATTTAATAACCGCTATAGCTGCAATTGTACAATACACCGTCGATATTTATGTACAATCAATGTTTTAGGTATATACATATGCTACATGTGTACATGCATTAAAATAAGTGGTGTAACTTAAATAAAATACTTTTTTGAATAGCAAAACATCTTAAAAGAACTCATTTATGATTGTCTATATCTACCAAGGTACCTTAAAAAAACTGTAATAATTAGGAATAAAATGTAATAGGTATATACTTTCCAAAAGATGCTATATTTACTTTTTTGTATGGATGATTGAATGATATTAACATCGCTGGTGGGATTTCTTATTGTATGATATTATTAGTTCTGATATTTTCTGATTATATCACACAAAAATTAAATTGAAAACTATAAGGTTTTCATATAGACGAAAGTTTAACAAATGAACTAGTTAATTTTGAAGGTTTAAAATTATGTAATCCCTTTAAAGAATTTTATTTTTTAATAGTTGTCTAAAACTTGTATAAATCAATGTAAAATTTTCTAGTTGCTGTTTCAAAAACAAAATTGAATATTTATAGGAAAACACGTACGCATTGCATTCTCAAATGATTTATAGAACAGCAAATAAATTTTCGAGGCACATATTAAATGTGCATTTGTTACTAATATGTGCAATATATAAAATGTATAATATTTCGATAGGACATTGATACAGCACAATATTAGCAAATGTGATATAGTGCAAGTGCAACAAACAGTCACATGAAACGAACGAGAAATTAATTTGTTAAAGGGAAACAGAAATGGTTAAATAATGCCTGTCAATATTTATATTGTGGAGCAAAATATCTTTTCGAGGTGGCGAGAGAAATTAATACTACCGAATGCGACAACTTCTACCTATGCAACAATTTATATTAATTTATACTTGGCATAGTGATAAATGCAATTGCATTTTGTTGTCACTATTATGAAATGCATCAAATTTTATGTTATTCGATTCATGGATAATAATTATCATTGTGAGATCGTGTGGCTGTTAAGTGGGACGAGGAAGGGAGATTCATGCAAACAGGAATAGATGGGATTCTTTCCCGGCGTTTGTTCCACATATAAATCTATAACAAAGTAACAATGTAGGTATGAGAAGGAATATTCATGTCATGTAGCATTAAATCTATTTTATTTTAGAATTGCGATCGTTGCTAATCCATCCTCGGATGTTGTATGTGGCGTCCGGCTTCCCGATTTCCCACTCCTACTTCCCATTTCGTATAGATATATATTTGGCGAATTTCAGACTCTCTCACTGTTAATGCTATCCATAAATTTTCACTTAATATGATATTTGTAAAACCAAAAACATGTAAGCACCATTTTCATGAGGCATCGACCACTTTACGAGTGTATTATTATTTGCACTTGGACTACAATTGAATAGCGTGAGGTTTTGTCATTTGTCAATTCATACATTTTCTTCCACTTTAAGATTTTAAAGAACTTTAGACGATTTTTACGAAAATATTTTCTTTTTAAAATATATCAATCAATCAATCAATTTTTTTCATCAATTAATTTTGATGTGGTGATACCTGATAAGATATTTGGTTTTTATAAGCCATTGTTTTTGGAATTAATAATCCAAAATTAAATTAAAACGTGACATTAAATAACGAAGCCATTGCACATATTCTTGTGCAATACCGATCGTATAATTTGAAGAAAAAAATATGGCCACATTTAAACTGACCCCACAGTAATTAAAAAAATCTGGTTCTAATTTTTTACAGTTTCGAATAAAAAAAACATTATGTTGTCTATTAATCTTTCATTCTATTGCAAGAAAAAAAAGCTAATTTAAAACCCGATAATTTCTTCCAGGGTGATGTGTATTGATATTAATTACTATACTAAAGGGAAGTTTCGATTTCGGTTGGACACTGAGCAACAATCGACCTAGCAGCTGTTGATTTTCATAACTATTTTTTTCAGGTTTCACTTTGTATTTGCTGTTATTAACTACGAAAGTAATAATTCTACGATATATTTTTTTATATTTGTATTGAATGATAAAAAGCATTGTAGTGCGTAGTTGAATGTTTTTGAAATTTGAGATGGATTTATTTCAAGATGTAAGAGAAAAAGATGGGTGTGTGAATTTCAAACCAAACGTATTAAATAATGAAATAATGTTTTGTCGAACACGAAAGAAACACAAAACCAAAAATTTACATTTGAAAATTGAATTTAAAAAGTTGACGAGAAAGCTTTTGGAGAAAAGAGAAATACCAGAGAAAGAACACAGAGCAATACTATAAAAAAGTTTTTCGGAAAGCCTTGAGCCACTTGTATGAAATAAGTTTTACAATGTTGTAACATTAACATTTTTTATTGTTATTTCTGGCGGCCTTTTTTACCCTGTTCATAATATTGTTCTACAAAAGAGAAATGATACCTACTGAAGATAAATGTCTCCATCATTTCCATATTTTAAATATTTTCTAAAACACTTTGCGACCAAAAACATTCCGTTTATTTTAGACAATGCACACAAGTACTGGAGGAAAATTTTCCTCGTTGGAATTCGTCCCATTTGTAAACTTTATCACACACCTTCCATTCCGTCCGACAAAACTCACAATATTTCCAAGCTGAAATTCTTCAAAAAAAAAAAAAGAAAGAAAAACCCTCGTTTAGTGGGCGAAAAAACTCGCACTTTCCAGGAAAGATAACTCGACCAAAATCTGAAAGTAGAACATTTCCTTTTAACGATAAGAAAAGGATGTTTCCACTTTGTTCTCTCAAGTTACTTGGAAAGCCTCCTGATTTGAATATTCATTTCTATCTCCTTATTTCATTTTCGAATATATAACAACGAACAATTCGGGTGATTAATGTAATTTCTATGCAAAATGTTGTAAACTTGGTAAAACAACTTGACTATATATATTTTAAGAGAACAAGAAATATTCAAACCGACATTTTATAAGACAAATGGCCCTTTTTCAACTTTCCCTACTTCTTGTACTGTTTACAAAATATGTTATAATTGTTTTAAGTCTCAAGATGAAATCATAACACGTACATTAACCAAAAAAATCAAGTAATATTGTAGGGAAATCAAAAACAGAGTTCAATAAATGTGTAAAAAATTATGGCATTCATTAGTCGTTCTCGTATCGCAATATTTTTCATTAAAAATACGAATATTTTTAATTGGCGGTTCTCCAACCAATCAAATCGTATTCCCTATACGGATTTGTTGTTAAGTATAGCAAAGAAAATTGACAGACTAATAATAACAAAAAATAAACTAATGATTATATTCGAAAAATTAAAAACTTTAGAGAAAAACTATGAATTGGAGATATGGCAATAATGATAGTGGTAAAAATTTTATCATCATTAAATGATCTTTCAATTGCTTGGAACTTTCTGCAATTTATTATTTGTACCCACCAGTTTTGGTAAAATTTTGTTATTTTATCTCTATAAAAGTTGATACAAGTTTCCAAAATTTTTTTTTAAAATAATAATTTAGTTGCCTCTAGATATAAATTATTATAGCGATTAGTAAAACTGTTCTGTAGTGATAATAAGCATTAAAAACAGGCCAAAATTTATGTATACATATTATATCGTCAGCTGAAAGTGTTAACCTGCTAAGCCCATTTTAACAATTCCTTAAGAGGAGCCGAAACCAAGATTTTCCATAATGGAAACCCGAACTTCTTGACCCATTTTCTCTGAAACTCTTTCACCAATTTCAATGAAACTTGGCAGACTTAATCTACTCTTCAATTGGAACAAGCTGAGTAGTTTTCGTTTAGAATAATTCATTAGAACAAAAATTACAAGTTACAAATCAAGATTTTTAATATATGAAAATCCTGAAATTGCCCAATTTTTTCCGAAACTCTTTAATCAATTGTAATGAAACTTGGTAAACTTACTCTACTCTCCAATTATAACAAACTGAATAACTAATATTTAGAATAAACAATTACAAAAGAAGTTACAAATATTTGAAAAAAATGACTAAAACTTTGTTACTAAAAAAAATTATTTTTAAATGTAATCATATGTTTTCAAATGCCTTTTTTGAATATGTTTAAATACCTACTACATAAATATCGTCACAAAAAATTTTAAACGATTTGCTTTAGTAGTATAAGAGAAAATCGGTCAAATATTTTTTCTAAGATTCTTAAATGTGGTAAAGCAAATTTTATAGCAGTTATAGTGGTGAGAATCTCAAAAAATAAGCACCAAATTACTAGGAAAAAGTTATATTTTCAAAATTGGTAAAACAATTTTTTTTACTTTTTTTTCAAAAATTTCTCCTTCGGGTCCTCTTAAGAGAGGAAGGGAAAAAATAAATGTAAGCTACTTAAGTTAGTACAAATGTTTTATGTTTTCGTTTCATGTTATATTTTAGTATTAGAGAAATACAATCAGTCGTAAACCTACTCTCAAAAAGACATGAATTTTAAAAAATCCAATCGACAGTTGAAATAATAAATTATCTTCATTCCATTAACAGAATTTGGGATTAAAGCAATCTTATCATTGTTATTAATAAATTCGATATTAATTTAGTATGTTACGATAAAGAAACGTAGGCCAATCGTGGCAACCACGCTTGGATGCGTTTTATCATTCCAGACTTTTACCAAAGCTGGACTGGTTTACAGGCTTGGAACAGACTTTTGCATAGTTGGGTCAATCTTGGGCTTGTCAAACTTTCCATTCTGGGTGGCTGGTCAGGCAAGAGTGGTTCAAACATGTTATTTATGCGTCTGGAACCAGTTCAAGGCATCAAGTGCCTATTACTGGTTTCTTGGACCCATGAATGAAATATTTTGTCTAGCCTTTGCAATTCGGTCAATTTCTTTAACACCAAAACTCTTATTACTTGGCTTTAATCGCTTTAATGAATGCCGTCTTATGCCTTCTTATCACTCAAGAATAACTACGAACTCTAGTAGTTTGCTTTTAGGTACGTTTAGCGAAAGTATATGAAAAAAGAAGGTAAAAAAGAAAGATTAAAGACAGTAATTATAGTTACCAATTTTTTTCCGCTTATGTTTTCTTCTAATTTAAAAAGAGTTTAACTGATTTCAATTTCGTGCTTGCGTTCAACTGGCTTTTCAGCAGATATATTGAAGAACAAAATAAAGTAGTTAAAGTCTCATTATGGCACATAAAATCGAAATTTTTATTCACCAGCATGGCTCGTTATAAATCTAAAACGTAATATTTTATTAAAAATGTATATAGGAATAAAAGGATGTAAAGTAAAATACAACAAATATTTGAAAAATTGTTAAATTGATAATTTTTCCACACTGACTTTACAATAACAATACTTTTTTTTAATTCTGAATTATCTTAAAGTCAATATTTGTTATTTTAAATAGAAAAGTGCTGAAATGAATTCGTTTTTAAATTTATATAAAATATAAATTTATTTGTTATTGGTACATTTTAATCTGAGATAAACGAAAAATAAGATTATTTTTTTAATTTTAGCAAACAACCAAATAGTGATTCAAAATGATATAATTCCCAAGAACTAAAACTGGTTTTCGTCAGTTTTTGATGTCATCAAACTTATATATGTATAAAATATATTATGTATTTCTTTCTAATCATCAATAAAGGAAGTTTTTCGGATGAAGGATAATCAAACTCTAATGATAACCAGTGATTCAATATAAAATAATCGAAAAATTAAAGTCTAATCCCAATAAGCGTAAGATTAATCTGATAGAACTAGATAGTGCATAAAATTCGAAAATTATTTTTGTTTGATTTGAATAATTGAAAAAAAAAGTGATATACTTATATTATATTGTTGGAAAAATTTTATGCATGTAAATGTTATCACGCGCTATTTACGAACGCAAAAAAAAATAGTCGTTTTTCATTGTGACAAGTTGCGGCGACCAATCGGATGCGTGCTTAATTGGAACAATTCAATTATTATGCAAATTTTCTTGTATCATTTTCATGTGAATGATATAAGTGGCATAATACAAACAAAAAAGTAATTAAAATATAAATACACCAAATAATATAGCAAACGCGTGATTTTTTTATTGTTCAAATCCTTGTTTGGAACGATCACAACGGGAAAAATTGGATAATTAATTCGAAATTCCCTTTTTGTTCTAATGATTTCCGCAATTGGAGAGTGAGAGGCAAATTGTGGTTGAGTTTGAGTATTTTTTTTTCCTCTCCCAAAACCATTGGAATTTTATTGGTCAAATATCGATGATAATTACTTCCTCAATTTTAAAACTCAATCACCTCGATCACGTGGATGTTTCATAATATCCAAATAAAAAATTAGATGAAAAGAGAAAATAATTTTGCTGGATTTTTCCGTCTTTATGTATTTTTATTTAAACAAAAAGGGTAAAACTTTACTATATTAAAGTATTCGTTAATCAACGTGATCTAAAATTGATAAGTTGAGCAATTCTTTGATAAAAATCTTCAGAATCCAATATACAATTGATGATTTTGTTGGTCCATGTGGAAAAAGAATTTAAAAAAAAACGGTTTTCTCCACAAGACTTATTTTTCACTTTATATGATTTCTCTTTAATACATATATCACATTATTATTACAGTAGTAAAATTATATTTTACTTGGATAATCGTAGACTATTCTTTATCCACAACCATGATATTATAGTCCGTACAACATCCTAACTTTTCCACAAAAAAATGCCATTTTCACCTCAATTTTTTCACTAAACCTCAACAGTTAAGTGAATGTCAATTTTATTTATGGACCTTAACCTTTTGTTATGCTTTCTTGAAATACCATACAATATGGTTATAATAAAACCTTTAGGAAGCATAAATAAAAGAAAAACGATTTACCTTGACAGAAAGATGGGAAATACATTTCGAAATATATATTCAGCTTTTCATTGCAATATAATTAAAATCATACAATTTTTCATCTGGTCAATATTTTTGAATGTTTGAAAATATAACCAATTTGAAAAAAATTGTACAAATTGGCTTATACCCTATACCCAATACAAAATAAGACGTTCTCATAACTTTCATTCAAATTTTAAATTTAGTTACGAATGTTAATTTGAGCTTTTTACTCTATTCATGCTACTGATAAAAGTAAAATAAAAATTTATCGCATTTTATGATTTATCTTAACATTCTCAGTTACACTGGCAGCCAAAAGTTTGAGGTCACCACGGTTTTATCAGAAAAATTAAAAAAAAAAATAAAAAAAAAACAATAGTTCTAAATGAAAAAAAAATAAACCATGTTTCATCAAAGAGACTTCTTTGCGTGTAACTACAATTTTTACTAGTCTTGACCCCAAGCTATTTTTTTTAAATGTTTCCAGTAAAAAATTACTTCAACTTTTCTTAGAGTATATTTCACAAATCTTCCCACGAAGAAAAGCAGTGATTTCTAACATATTTATCGAGCTCAATTCCCAATAGATCAATCGGATTGTGATCGGGACTTTGAGGTGCCTAAATTGTATTTTCCAAAACTCCTAAGCATAATGAAACCATTACCAATTAATTCAATCCCAGATGTGATGCCATTCCACTCTTAATTAACTTTATATTGCTCTTTTTTCCTGGTGCCTTCAGTTTAGTTCAAATTTCCGATTCCGTAGTCTGAAAAACAACAAAAGTTGGCACCACGCAATCTGGCATCATCTATTCTTTGACGTAGCGATGAAAGTAAAATCTTCTTTTAGAATAAAATACTTATAATCTAAACTCATTAGTTCATAGGATTTTTTTGAAATCCTCTTCAGTCCAATTTCGATGGAGAAATGTCTACCGTCATTTTTTTTATTTTATGGTCATAATAGAGGTTTCCGTATAGCTCGTAATATATTACCTTTAGCACAAATTTTTGATGCTGTTATGTGTCTATTATACTAACTGGTGACATTACACTTGTCCTAACGATCGATTTTCCTGAGCGAGATCTATCCTGATGACTTCCTGTTTCTTTGTGACCCATAATAGTATTATGAACATAAGTCTTTAATTTCTTAATTGTAAAGCAATTACGAGTTCCGAATTTACTCTCTACATAAAGAGTTGCAATAGCAGATCGCATTTATGTGCTAATTTCGTTCTCTTGTCTCATTCTGCAAGACGTCTCTGGTCAGTAAAAACATCAATTTCAAACTTAGTAGAAATTTTTATGTAAGAAAGACACGACAAAGTAAATGAACCAGAAATAATAACAAACCAATGGAAAAAGATTTGTTTTAAGAAACAAATAAAACGAAAAGTTGTCGTATTCAAAATATATTTAGATAGTAATAAAAATATATCAATAAGTGTATATAAAAGCTCTCATTCGGTACTCTTTTTGAAACGAAACGCATTTGGTGCTTACTGTATCAATTGTAAAATATACATTTTTAAATCAGTTTTTGGGAGAAACTTCTATATCTTTGAAAATATCGATTTTAAAGTGGATATATACTTAAAGAAACAAAAATAAGGAGGGTTTTATCTATGTTATCTATGTTGCGCTAAAAAAGCGGATATATAGCTAAAAAAACCTCCCTTGCAGCTAAACCGGTTGATAAGAGACTCAATTGAGTCTCTATTTGACTCTATTGAGACTCTCTTGATTAAATAAAGACGTGTATATAAATACAACGTTATGTAAAAATTCCAAAACGATCCGTATAGAACTTTAGATTTTTGATTTTGAACAAGCGAACATTCAATTTTTATACAAATACATACAAGACCTAGAAGACCGTAACCTCTCCTGCCCCTTTTACCTAATATGGAGCTCTATATTTATGACCTATTCATATTGTATATGAAAATACGTACAGCGTATGTGAAATGTACGTGTGCATAGTATGGTTTAAGCATGTTTAAGAAATAGGAACATGTTGAGCTCCCCGAAATGAAAACCATATCGTCTATAAATAAACCTGAAATTAAGAATGAAGTTTCCAACAAAAACGAAAGTTTTAGTTTTTTTTTCAGAGCTCAAGTACTTTTGGAATAAGAGGAGAAAAATCAATACTATTGATACCTGAAGAAAGTCTGCGTTCAGTTTAAAAGATTTATTATTAAAAATTTTATAATTCGCCGGTTAATTATCACCCAACTATATATAAAAATTGAATAGGTGTTCAAAACAAATAAATTATATATAAATATACCCTAACAACCACGTAGTGCTAATTGTGAAACTAATACATTCGGAAATTTCTGTGCATATAAAGTACACGTAATATTCACTCATCTGAGATTGAAATAAGTAATTAGAAAATAATTGCTGAAAAAAGGCATCAAATGTATCCCTCAAGAGTTGTCGAACGCCCCATTTCGATCCGTTTTCGGGGGTTGTAAATTTATTATTTCATGCGTTAGCCCTTTTCTATAAATTTTCATGAAGATTCCCGGAAACTTATATTCCGATTTTATCGAGGTTTTAAGGGACTCTTCACGTTTTTCGATTCAGCCCAGGATTTATTAATCTCGAAGGGCTCATTCCATTATTTTTGTATTTTTTTCATAATATTAGCACTAAGTCCAACAATCAATGGCAAATCTTAAAATGAAATCTTTTTCTATTCTATTCAGATTTTTTGGAGTATAAATTAATAATATAAAGAAAATGTACCAATTGATTTTTCATTGAATTGTAAAATTGAACGATTTTTGAATGTTGTACACTATTCGCGATTGCCACTGAACGGTATTATTAAAAAGAGGCGAGCGTGCGCTTCTCCTATATACTTGATAAAGCTCTCGAGAGCTTTATTTAGTAAATTGGTAGCACATTTATACAAAATCGATTTGGATTTCGCTTACGAATTTCGCCACAATAGAATATTCGTCGTCAAATAAATAAATGGGTCATGAAGCATCGGCAAAAGACGCTTTTTGGAGTAAATGGCGCGCAAGTATTATTATTTGAATTTGCCTAATTTCCAATTAGAAAATCAAAAACGCCGGAGACGAATTATTTCAATATTAAGTTTCATTGTCACGAGGCAGTAACCTGGAGCAATTTCACAGAAGATTAAATGAGGAAATTCGTGAAATTTAAGTACATATGTGAGTGGGAAGACGAAAAGCCTTTGGGAGTTGATGGGGCGGATAACGAGAAGAATTTTCTTGGAATAAAATTCAATTTTAAACGCAAAAAGTAACTGTAGAAACAATAATATGTATAGAGATGATCTCTTCTTTGATAATTGCGAGTTTATATTATTCCAATTACCGGGTCAAACCGATTTAACCAATTAATACAAACAGATGAAACGATAACGAGATTTAATTCGATTCGACTTATTTTCGATTGTACAATTTGGAAGCTCATTGTATTGTTGTTTGCGTTATCTTTGCGGTATTATGTTGTGGTTCGAATTGCAACGATATCGTTTTATGATTTTCCCTTTCCAATTCGCTAACTTTTCCCAATTTCAGCGAAATGGAGGACAGTTTATGAGAGGAGATGAAACGCGCTGAAACGCGGTGCAATATGCAAATGATCATAAAGTGCAATTCAATGACTTTTAAACACAGAGGTGGCACTCGTCTACGTGCTATGTTGCCGTGCCAGACAACAAATTTGCATACTGTGTGAGAGAATTTCACCATAATTTTTTGTGCTTCTAATTATAAATTGTCAAATCCACGTAAACGTTACATACATAAATGGCAGAAACTCATTGGAAATCGTTTCAAACTTCTAGATAAGGAAAATAAGTGAATTAAAAGTGAGGGAAAATGATTAAAGTTATTTGAGGCGAAGGCCTCCTCGTTACATCTGTATACTCACAACACATTACAATAATTATGCTAATAAATCATTTTTATCATAAACACGCAACATAAGTCAAGTTATTCCACAAAGAAAATAGGGGCGAAGAGTGTTCCGTGTGTGGAATACAATCTGAATTTCATATTTGAGATTCTTATCAAACAAACGTGCCTTAACATAAGAAATGGGGAAAATTAAATTTTCTTATACTTCTGTTAGCATGGAAAAAACTATTATAAACATCGAAATATCTTATTAAATAGGAAATGTAAAGCTATGTACACGTTAGAAAAAAAAATTTTTGTCGTATTTTTGTTACAAACTTCAAATAATTTCCTAAGTGCAAGGCATAAAGCACTCATTAATGTAAGTAAACTTGTATATGATAAATTTCGTTAAAATATTGCCAAAAGCGATAAGCTTTGCAATCCATGCTTGATAACATCACGGTTCAAGTTTTCAACCACAGAATTAAAAGTTTTATGAGAAACTTAAACAGAAGATAAATAGTTTCCCTTCAATCAGTAGTCAAATCGCCTTACAATTCCTTGCTACAATAATTGACTTATTTTTCTAAGAATTTTCTTAAACGGGGGATTTGTATTCTCTGTTGATTTCCCTACTTAGAAGAATTAAACTCCTAAGCTATACGTGAGGGTGTCGTTAATTTCCTATTGCTGAGTTTCAGGTGAATCATGTTCCATGCAAAAGCCTTTCTACTTAGGCGTCTGCTAAACATTGTGCATAATACTAATACCTAATAATATAATTTTATTTATACACTACAGTTTGTTCTTATTATCCACTATCGACAAATTAAATATGTATTACACACTTTTACATTATTTTTTCTTGGTGCCTATACCGCACGACTCGTGAATACCCAATTTACTTATGTCGTAATGTGCTTTACAAATTATGCCTGTAACAATTACAAATTATTGTACAAAATATGCTTTTGGACTCTGCAGTTTCTCAAAAACTGTATATTTCTTATGGGATCAGAAAAAAAAATCTTTTGATTTATAGTTAATTTTAGTTCCAAGGATGAAAATACGAGAAAATAAATCAAAGAAATGTTCAATTTTTTCGGTTGGATTTTTTTGGAGTAAAATGTTTTGAAGTTCACAAATGATGCGGTATACACTTCATAAATTCTGAAATTATAACTATAAACGTCACATTTCATTATAAAAAAATCGAAATAACAGAAAAAATACTACTTATTTTTTTGAGCGGGACAATATAATTTCTCTTTGAGACAATCTTCAGCTTAGTACCGTAGTGCTACCACGAACTACAAATGCAGTTAACACTTTGGATTTTCCGTTTTGCTCATAGGATTTACCTTGCCAACCTTCGTCCGAGAAACCAACGACCCATGGCTTTTCCCGTACATGAAAAAGCGGCTTTAAATATCATGAGTTAAGTAAGGGAAAAGTCCAGTGCTTCATAAGACATTATTTGTCTTAAAAATGCTCTTGTATTTTTAGGTAATAGAACTAATGTCTCGTAACTACTAAGCTAACCCGACTAAAACCAAAGATCAACTAGAGTTAGGACATTTAAACTGTTATTGTAAGTACTAAGCATTTACTACAATGCATTATAAAAATAAATGCGTGTAATACTGTATAGATATTTAAATATTAGGGGTCAATAATTAGGTTAATTAAAAACAATATTTCGAACGTCAGAAGTCATATCAAAACAAGATCAATTTAAATTAAATTCAGCCTTAGTAAAACGCTAGAGTAAGAACGCGATAGAATTAGGTTTTCGATTATAATTTATGCATATGTTCACCGATTACAATTCCCAATTTTCTTGTTAAATTAATAACAACTAACAAATCTTAAGATCTTGATAGCACTCTGCTGGGAATATGATTTTCACCATTCATTAAAATGCACTCTCTTGCACCAAAATCATTACATTTGTTTATCTAAGTTTGCAAAACTTAGATCCAAACCGATTAAAGGATAAAAAAAATTATGGTTGAGTAGAACTGCGTGAAAATAATATATCATCTCGGTTATATATCTTTGTTACATAGTAATAGAGTAAAAAGAATCAAGTAGTAAATAGACAATAAACTAAACATATGCGTCGCTACGAAAATAGAAATTGATAAAGAAAAGTAAACATTGCATCAGTATAAACGAAAGAAAAAAAACATTAAAACACATTTATGATAGTAATTAATTTAGGACAAATACTTTTTGATTTTAATTTTTCAGTATGAAATTTTGAATAATATAAAAAAATATGTAACAAAAACCTTAATTTATAAAGCAAATTTCACAAATGTTTAGCAAATACTGTTTGATGCATTGAAACTAAATTTGAATGCAATATTTACGTTTATTAATGAGCATAATTTACTTCATTCTGTTCATTTTCCCTTAGGCATGAGATTTACAGTATTAAACATATAGATGTTGGCAAATGTTTATTTATCATTACTTGACTAATTACTAATTGGGAAATATTTTCTTAGGAACCATTTCTTTTTTTTTAAACACAAGGTTACAAATTTTCAAGAGTTGTTATCAATGTTTTTCAAAAGCCCATTTAACATCAATGTTTTTACCAAGTTCCTTTAACTTTCATGAATATTACAATAGAAAAAAAATACTTCAGTGCCTTAAAAGCAAACAACTATAAGCCGTACAATAGCAAAATTTATACGTGATATTCTGTTTATTAACTTAATATAAATCTCGTTGGGTTTAATTAGGGTGAGTTGTATGTTTTAGTTTCAGTTCGATGTTAGAAATTAAGTTGAATTAATACTGCTTTTGGGAATTGCTTCCCGTTTTGGGAGTTTCTTTATCCGCATTCATATAATATTAATTAATGAAATACATTATAATATTAAACATTATATATGCTTTTAAAAATAGATTTACCATAGCGTTTAAAGCTTTATTTTGAGTGAACTAAAATTACAGTACAAAATCTAACCAAAAAATTAGCAACTATATAAAGAAAATTGTTTTCGTTTTGAAAATATACCTTTAGAATAATTTTAACGTTTTTGTTACATATTGTTTGTTTTATAATTATAACTAACAAAATATAGAACTTTTTTACTATCATGCGTTTTTATGCCACAACTTTCAAAATTAATGATAAAGGAAGAATTTTATTATCGTTAAAGAGTCATGCTCGAGTTGGACAGGATAAATGTACAAGAAATATTGCACAAACTAAACATTTGTTTTACCCTTATTTTTAATCTGCAACAAACTGTATCGTATATATAGCAAATACTAGAAATTGAACCATAGGTTTCCGTTACAAACTTCAATCATTTTTCCAATGTTTCCGTTTAACTTTCAACAAAAACCTAGTCAAAGAATTAACATCACAACAACTGCGAATCATTTGCAGCATTCAAATGATCACCGAGAATCCGGAAGTATAAAATGGTTCTTTCGAAAAAAAAATCAAATGTAATGAATATATAACTAACAGAAAATGACTATGGTTAATAATCAGTATAAAAAAAAAACTAATAAATTTAATATCATATTATTAATTATTGTTTCATTTTTTTTAGATTTGGCATAAGAAAGAGGAAGAACTACACAAGTACTGACTAACTATACAAGTTAGTATATTTATAATAATAAATTGCATATTTTCAATATTTGAACCTTTAAAAAATCAAACTCAAATCAAAAGGTCCAAAAATTGCGCATAACAGAATTAAATATAGTCCTTGAGATACCAAATATCAACATATCATTCTATTAAATCCATTCGAAGCCAATTTAGTCCCAAAAACCAATTTACAATAGTTTCGCTGAGTTTTAAGTGGATGTGGATTGAATTAGTTATCATTCGTAAGTTTCGGACATAAGATCATAAAGAAAATTATTCTTAGTTTTAAAACATTCAAGACTACCACAGATTTGGAGTACAGCTACAACTTCATCTACTAAAACGTTTTAAGATTTCTCAATCTTCTTCAAACATTAACCTACAATTCGACCAATATCCGAGAACAATATATGAGATGCAGTGAAAATAAAAAACTTTACTAATAATTGTATGATAATTCGATGACTGCAAACAGTAGTAAGTGCAGTAATTTTAACAAACTAATATTTGATACTATGGAATTAATTTTAACTACAGAATATAATTAATATAATATATTCTTAGCTTATTGTTAGGAAAAGTGTTGGTCTGAAGAGACTTTTTGCAATAGTTGCTCATTTCACGCTAAAAACGTTCAAAGAATACAAGATAGGACTAATCTGATTCCTTTTAGTAGGAAATAAAGTTTAGGGTGAAACTAAGTGAAAAACTTAAAGATTAAGGGTAAGTTTTTAGTAACGTATCTCATTGAGGTTTTACATGGAAAACCCTTAATACTTACTATATATATATTACGAACAACCAAATAGTTTCAGAACCTTAAAATCTTTTATTTTACATATTTTATAACAATAAACAAAACAATTCAGGTTATTTAAGATCGGATTTTTTAATTAATGTTTTTTAATATTCAAATTAGCTACGTTTCGTTACGTATCGTAACTTCATCAGGGTTCTATAAAAAGTTAAAATATAGAAACCTGATGAAATTTGAAATTTAATAATATATAATTTTATCATATATATTTTATAACGCTCAATTTTTAATTTTACACTAATACTTAGTACCTACTTATTAATTAAGGTGTTCCATTTTTCGCTATACGGCATTTTAATACGAATGACGGCATTCACCACAACATGATTTAAAAACTACGAACCCTTCTTACAATAAGACATTTTTTAACACGGTTTCACTCCAACGCGATAAGAGAATTGCAGCTATAGACATTGGGAAATAAGTTGGAGACGAAGGTATTGTAGGTATGGCTATTGAACTTGTTGAAGATTTGTTAGTGGAAGAAGAGATTAGTGAAGCGGATTTGGTAGAAATGTCATCCGAATTTGTAGACGAAATCGATTTTGAGGACACTAGCACAGATGAAGATTGTGCAGTTAATGATTTAACATCAAGAAAAAAAAAAAGTAATAGAAGAAAGCATAAACTTAGATGGTATTATAGCTTCAAGTCAAAAGAAGCGTGTAACAGTGTCCAACTCCAAGCCAAGAAATTCACAATGGCATGATAAGAACCAAAAACCAAAATAAAGTTTTTTATGTAGGTATATGTAAAATTTGGAAAAAAATATTTGTTTCTACTCACAAATCGGAAAGTTATTCTAGGTCTCATATAACACAATTTCACATACACGACAATTCTATTAATCTAAGAACTTATGTACCGTGTTATAAAAGGATTATTTGTTTTTAATCTTATTTAAAACACTCTTTATCCAATTGGCGACATCCAACGCAGTAACCCATACTTGGATGTCAGGATATTCTGACATCAAGAGTAGCAAAGAGGTAAATGTATTACCATAGGCTCAAGTATCCAATTTATAGTTTCAAAACCGGCTATAGGTGTGCCGATGTGCATAACAATAAATCAAAATGAGCAAATAAGATTCTGGAATAATTACTCATGAGTCAAATTCTCAAAGATTATTGTAAAGAAATCTCTGAAAGAATATAATAAAAGACTTCTAAATCTATGAAGGAAATATATCAGAAGTCTGGTACATCTATTAACAAGACACTGCAATTTGAGAAAGCATTTTCAAACTTTAGGGATAAATATTGAGTTAAGTGCACCCAGAAAATGTGGCCAGGAAACTGCTTCTAACGTACTTTTTGATTGCTCAGTCATTACTTAAAGTTGTCTCAACTCTTGAACGACCAGGACATGAACTGGGGAACACATACACAAACGAAATATTCCATTGACTGCCTTCTGAGATTTACCTCAGAAACAGATTGAACCAATTGGAACTAAAAACAAAGCTGAGGCGCAATAGATCTTTTAGAACGCAGCGCAGAGGAACTCTAAAGAAAGGTTCCCACTACAATGTAGAAAAAATATAAAAAAATTACGTAGCATTTTCGACGGGTTTTTTCTTATATAAGAACATTGCAAAAAAAAGCATTATTTAACGTTGTTGCCAAACTTTAAAATCTGTGTTTTACAGAAATTCCTTTATTTTATTTTTAATTTGGCCAACTGGTTTTAAAGAACGGAAAAAGAAATTGTAAATCTCTTCGTGATGTATATCAGAAAATACTTTAGGCTTAGCAAAATCTTTTTTTCGATTTCCCAAGATTGACCATTTTGAAAATAATCAAAATAAGAGACCCTCCTCTGTTAATATTTTAAAAACTAACAACTGTTCCTGTAGTTTTGATGAATGTATGTAAAATATTAATATTTTTGTTGCGTTTAAGGAAATAAATGATTATTTATTTTCGTTTGGTTACAATTGAGATTTATTAGAACTATAGCAGCATAGCTGAAAAACATTCGAATAAAAATCGATTAGCTCTGTGTAAGATACCATTCGATAAAGTTGATTTTATTTTAAAAATCTTACCTAATTATTTTTAAAATCTCAATGCCATACCGTGATAACGACACATTCGAATAATTAAATATTCAATGCCAATAAAATAGTCAGCTCTGATCTAATGTTAATGACCTTTCTTCAAACCACAATTTCGAAATACAAAGAAGGCCAAATATTGAAAACAATTTTATCATGGTCGATTCAATTTTCACATATGTATTCTAACTCGTTTGTAACACACACGTTAATTGTGATAACGAACGATCCTGTTAGAACATAAACCAATTTAATTTGGAAGTACAAATATTGAGCGCTGATCTAACTTTATGTTACGTTAGCCATTCTCAAGATGGTTCTTATCTTATCATTAAAAAATATTTCACGTATCTATCAAATGTATGCCAAAATATAGCTTAATCAGGTTTTTTATTTGAGAAAAATAAATATTGATAAAAAACAGAATATTTGATTTCCAAAAAATTACATGCTCTTCTCTTCTAAACGGATTAAGTATTTATGAGAATATTGAAAAATGTATTTAATGTTCACAGAAAAAATCCGACAACATAAAAAGGTTTAATAGTTGAGAAACTTTGTTTTTATTCCAATTACAAGTTAAAACGCAATTCACAATCGAATGTAACAAATTAGAGCCTCAATCAATTAAATTTGATTTGCAACAGCTAAAAATTTTTAAATCAAAAGCTATAATCAGACTTCATAAATTATTCTCGTGCATTATCAAAATGCAAATTAATGCAATCGAATCACATGTTTGTAACATTATTGCATTTGTCAAGGTTATATATGCAAAAAAAAATAGTGTCATTGATGATTCGCAGACCGCAGAAATTCAATAAACGTATATAAAAATCTTAAGGAAACGGCAACCAAATCTAAGTAGATTCTTCAATTAAAGAAAATTACACAAATCATTTTAAATCAAGGTCCCACAACACAATACGAATAGACAAAATACTTTTATCATACCATGGCCTTAGCAATAGAAACTACTTCTATTTCATATCTCAAACATGTTATTATGGAATGAGTGCCCATTTAAGAAAACGGAAGAACAAAAATTGTATTATTGATAACTATACATTGTGTTTCGTTGGCCTTCATTTTTGGGTTAATTATAATTTGAAACAAAAAAATTTCAAGCAAACATTTCCTTTGTCGAAATATGAAAGAAATAATTTAAATAAATTCAACTTAAAAAACATAAACTACTGGTTTAACGAAATATTATGCTCAGATACATTAGTGTCACAAAACCTTTTCAAAATACTTTCACAAATTAGCTCGTTTTAGAAAAAAAATCAAGATTGCAATACCTAAGTATGCACATTTAGGTCGTGATGAGTAAAATCAAATTTCACAAGACAATCTAGCGTAGTTACAAATGAAACTAGTGATCGCAAAGACTTGGCCTTTAGTAATATCCTTTTAAAAATCTATTCTTTGTTCTTCATGTTTGTAGGGCCCAAAGAAATCACCGCTCACAATCACGAAATTCTTTTCTAAGTTCTTCGAGAGTGAAGGAGGAGTTTCTATACTTTTACTATGACCAGAGAGAGAATGGGACTGTAATTTAAAACCGGTTTTATTGTAATACGGTAACCTTGTGATTACTATCCCATTTGTAAAAAAATAAGGTTTTTTCCCTGGCTTATTTACCAAGAATCATTCAAATTTGAAAAACTCCAATTCCAGCCACATGATGGAAAAACAATGGGATTACAATTGTAAAGCGTAACCAATCCGTTATAAACGCCGTTAGACGATAAAAAATGAGTGCAATTTTATTCTTACTATAATGGTATTTGAAGAAATATAGCCGAGGTGTTAAAGTCAAAAGTCCTGACAACGTTTTACGATTTTTTTAAACAGAAACATTAGATTTGAGAAGTGTCCTATGTTATGCTTGCGAGAAACAATACCAAAGAGATAAAACTTTATGGTTCAGGTAAATTTTTAAACATTCATGGCATAGTTTGGTATGCGTTTTTAAAGTTTTTTGGATGAAAATTGAAAGTTTGATTTGATTTTACCTCGCCTAGTAAAATAAATCCATGTTCTTGGGCAACTCGTTCTGCTTGTTGAATGCCACCCGTGATGTGTACGGCCCATTGTGGTGTATAGTGCCCTCGAGCCATCGTGCAAAGGCACATCACTATCATGATGACTGCCCCATTCGCGAATCGCCCGTCACACAATAACCGTAACAACATTTCAAAAACAAATATTTAAAGAAAAATTGCAAGAAAAAAATATCACAGACACAGAACAAAGAACAACAAAAAAGGCAGAAGAAAGAGCAAGAGGAAAAATTGATCTAATCAAAAAGCGAAATTTCGAAGAAAATCACGACAACACACGCTAACATCAGTCGGCCCCAAATTATCCGAACCGAAGAAAATCCTCGGGAGAAAATTTTCTGGTAGCACCCACCGTCGAAGGTTCGATTTAACGCTATCTGACAGCTGCGGTTTTTATAATGTCATTGTTTCAAAGTTCTTTTCAACACCTCAATATTCAATTATTATATTTCTCGATAGAAAAATGATCGGAAAATGAATTTCAGTAGCGTCTGATATCCACTCGACGGGAAACGGCCCGTCTGACTGATGGCAAAGAGCCCAAAGATCGCTCGACTTGTTCCCCCCACTGCGTAAATAACTGTGCATGGACTATCGGGCCACGCGGTGGGGATGCGCGCATGACACTCGCCTTAATGTGGAGGATATTACATTGGAATTTTGTTTGTCTCATTCAAACATATTAATTTTCATTTATTGCAGAAAACTACGAAAACAGACAAAATTAAATCAAATTTTGTCGAAATAAATTTATTAATTCAAGGTGATAAACTACACTTACGAAATTAGACTCCGACATGTCTTGCGTTATGAACACAACCATAAAACAGTTTTCTCCCACATTTGGGAAAAAAATTCAAACACTCTTCTTTTATTATTTTTATAAATTTAATTGTAGTATTAATTTATGTATGAATAATGATAATCATGGAAATCCCATAATTAAATTAAAAAAGAAATTTCTTACATGAAAGTTAGTATGATTGCATATACGACCCAACCAAACTTGCAGTGATGCCCCTAAAAACTCCATATGAAAAAAACAGTATGTGTGCTTGTGTACGTCCGTGAGAAGTTATACTCCATTGATATAGTTAAAAAATGTTTTTAATCCACTGCCGTTGCCTCTTCCGGTAGTACCAAACCTGGCACACCAGTTATAAGATTTGTGAATTCTAAAATATGATACAATTTTAAACACAAATTACTTTTAATATCAAAATACATAATAAGAAAACGTATGTGTTGCGGCAAAGACAAGGACAAAGAATATAAAGTTTAAATACATCCATGTAAATGGAATAAAAATATAAAACAATTATTGGCTCAAATTTGAACTACCATGTCATTAGTTTTAATTATCATTTCGATTTCATTCAATCACTAATTTTTGCCATTAATTTCAATCACTAATTTTTGTCAGTTTTGTCAGTGTTGAGCTGTGAATATTTTCCGGAAAATTACTGATTTTTATATAAAACATAAAATTGACTATTATGCATAGACACTTTGTTTTCACCTTTGGTGAATATTGGTGATTGTTGCTATTAAATATCATGTATAGAAATGTATAAACAATCTTAAATAGGAACGTCCTAAAAATTATATTAATACAATATTAATTGTATATTTTACTAACCAATTTAATTCTATGTATTGAAACTGATTATTATTTTTATATATTATTTTTATTTCAAATATAGTAAAATATAATGTAGTATAATGTATCAATCGACTTTTATTACATTATTTTAATTTTTACACTGAATAATTTCAGAAAAATATCTTTCTTTTGCATTTTAATTCTCTTAATAATAATAATAATAATAATAATAATAGGCTAACGTAAAATGACACGTTTCAAGTGTATATGACAGTGTACGTATTTCTTGACTGTTTGCTAGCTATAACTTCGTATTCGGGGTTGTTCGGGATGATCGCCCCTCTTATATTAACTTGATCGATACGATAGATTGTTTTAGTCGTTTTACTACTATGCATATCACTCCCAAAAATCGGCCAAATTTCGCCCGATTGAACCGTTCTTTCTCGCTAACCATTTGTGAGCAACTTCATACTGTTACTTTAAAATGTCATTTTTCGAACAATTCATTCTCATTAAATTTTTTTCTCAAAACACCGATAAAGAATTATAACTTCAAAAGTAGAAGCTGCAAGATTTAAAAATTACAAAGAAAATATTTAAATTTTATCGAATACAAAGACTCCATAATAGATTATGGTATATAAATGGAACAATTTTTAAAGTTTCCCAAATTCTTAGAAATGGTTTTGGAGGCGTAAAATGTATTTATACCTTATTTACATATTTTTACTTGAAACCCAGTAGTCATTACACGTTACCTTTCGGCTTGACTGAAAAAAAAATGAAAGACAAATCATTACAACTGGTCACAATCCAGCTTTATTTGTTAGTGTTCTTGTTGGTTAATCTTACGTATAGTATAAGGTAGGCAAAGTACATTTCAGATCTGTATGACTAATAATAAAAATTAGTCAAAAGCAATAGATTAAAACGATTAAAATAAATATTTTCAAAAATTCAATTGAAAATATTTACATACTGCCAGTTCTTAAATTATTTTTTAAGTTATACTTCTTTAGATGCGTTATGAAAAACATATTTGGGAGTGACATTTTTAAAGTGAGGCGAAATTGATGTAACACTTCTTGAAATAGGTTTTGACTTTTTTTTTTAAAAACTCATGGAAATAAAAGCAATTTATAAGTTCAAACTTGTGGTACTGTTATGTCTGTATTTGGTATAAAATTAGAATGACAGTGATATAAAAAACTTCAGCAAATAATTTTTTCATGACTTCTTTTTGTTGAAAGTTTATGTTTGCATATTTCTTTAGCTGGAATTCATAAAAAAAATCATCTTAATAACAATTACGAAGTAATAACGAATGAAATATGCATAAGACAATCAATATTAAACATTTACAATAAAACAGCATTGATACACCGAAACATCTTGTCAAGAGCTAATCTTAAGAAAGGGCTTTTACCAGAGGCTCCAAATCTTTTTTGATTTCTTCCTTTATTAAGGAATTATTTTTTCTGGATTTTTTCGTCGGATTTTCGTCCGATTTCATCGGATTTCTTCCGCAGGTTCCTTTGTACATTTGATTAATTTCTTAATTTTTGAATCTCTCGGGAAATTGGAAAAAGCGATTATCCATTTAATAGCGAAAAATTCAAACGGATATCAATTTTCTTGTGATAATTTAAAATATCTAATTTCAAATGTTTTGGAAATATCCATATTAAGACTAAACAATCACCACGGCCTTTATTGCGTCGGCTGGTTGTGTGTCCAAATGCATTCCATAAGGGTTCGATGCGCATTTGATATGCACTTTAATGTGATTAGATTAGTAAAAAATTAATTAACCACGAATTTTAAATTTACAAACAATTTACTCAACATCGATTGAACATTGATTGATGTTGGCTTGCTGTTCACTACTGAACTTCTCAAATCTTAGAATAAAATTGAATATGGCGATCCTCATTTCTTGTTCAAAGTTAATTTTCGAGCAATATTTATCTTTTATTATTGCTACCACTGAAGACCCAGCTTCACCCACATAGGATGTTGCGAATGGAACTAATATTCGATGAGCTTTACCATTCAGCAATGAATATTCTTCTTTTATAGATATCCAAAAATTTGACAGTTCAATGTTATCAAATTTCAACTTTAATGTATTGCAAAAATTCAAGAATAGAAAATTCCAAGAACGTTGTTGTATTGTTCAATCGTTTCCCGAATTGTTTAATTAAACATTTTCACGGCACCCCGGCGCACCCCGGCACCCCGCGGGACCACATTTTGGGAATTACTGGCTTATACGCTAAGAAACCGTATCGTAAGTAACCGATAGAGTATAGTACATCCATCAATGTACTCTCTTACAAGATAATGTATGTATCATATTAATTTCTTCGTAGTGTTTTAGCTTTCATTTCATTTAGCAATTGGCTTCTTTTAATATCAGATCACCATAAACTTCTTGGTTTCTTTTTGATTTATGCTTTTTTTCCTTACATTTTTAATTCATGTAGAATAACGAAAATTGTTCAATACCTACAGTCGTTAAATTATTAAATACCGACATAAAGAATTCATTTTCTATAAGTAATCGATTCCTCAAACACCACGAATCTATTAAAACATAAGATTTGTTATATAGATTTAACTTATATTTCCTTATTATGTAGCGTATAATTTAATGGTGTTCCCTCTCCATACTGTGCATACTAATGGGTAAATGTACAAAAAAATGAACGCTTTTAGATTGAGTTATTTTTCAAATATCAAAACCAAGCACCACAAGAAGTTATCTACCATAGCACATTACTTGGAACTATTCAAACAAAAAACATACTTTTCAATTCAATCACTCATAGCAAAATAGTTTTTGGACGCAATCAACATCACCAATCCCATTAATCTTTTATGGTCAATGTAAAAGTATTTCATTACAATTGAAATTAAGGACAATTATTCTCAATTACAAGTAATCCTTTACCAATTATTCATGTTATTTATTTAAATGCCAATAAAGCTTCCATAAAGAAAGTCAATCAACATGCATATATGTTTAAATGTTTTTGTTCAATTAAGAGTAAACACTATAGAAATTCAAGTCTTATATTAAACTAAAGATGAGTATACAGTTTAAGTATTTGATTCATTTTTCAATTTAAAAATTTGAATTTCAAATTTTATGTATATGCATATCCCCTCAGACCAATCATCAAAATAAGTTCTGTAATATTTATTTGATAAAACGTCATAATTTTCGCCAATTTTCAACAAATATAATGAAGTTTAAATGAGACTATTATATTTATGAAGGAATCTTATTCTCAAGTTTGTAAGTTTATTTTTTTTTATAAATTTTTAGTGCATAAAACTAACCAGTCTTTCATAAATCATACCATTCCGTTAAAACAATATCAAACTTCTTATTATAAGCAATGTTTCTTTGTCTAAATTGTTTTGATAAAATTAAATTCAATACTGTAATGCTTATTAACAAAAGCAATGATTGTAAATTGATATAGTGTTATTCGCTTCGTGCGCGATGGAAACGACATCTGACGGTTGCATTAAATTAAGCTCGACTATTGTGTGACGTATGTAAGTTGCGTTAGAAATAAGTGCTAGCTGTTGGGAATGTCTTAAATTTGCACTCGTTATTTCTGTTTTGAGTTTTTGCAATAAACAACACAATTATTATGAACCATCTTTATTTTTAATTTTGTATTTAAGTACAACAAGAGCACTTATTTACGAAATTTCGACCACTATTAGCGCTGGGATCGATTTAGATGTTTCTACCATGACTGACCATTTGTGAACGACTTGTAAAGACAGTACTTGTATTGGTAATGTACAGTACTTATAAATGTGAGACCGTATAATGCCAAACTTAGCCGAAAAAATATTTTCCTTGATTGGTAATAAAGAAGTCCTTCTCCATAGTGCATACTTTTCTGATACGATTCCATCGAATGCTTATTATTTTAACCAATGAACCATCGCCCTCGTAAAAATCTTTTCCAATTCGAAATTAATTCATTTTTTCATGAATTTCATTTTAAATCGATCATCGATAATAAAGGACAATATTTCATTGTTTAAAAGTATAGAAAGTCATCTCCCCAATGAAATACTTAAAATAAAATACGGCTTATTATTCAACAATATCTCGGAGACATATTATTCCTCTACAAATTTCTATTTATGTAACGATTATATATTAATTAATCGAAGTGTATTTCCATGAAAACTAGAAGCTGTTTAGAATTTGTGGCTTAACAAATAATTGTCGTAAATTTTCTTTGTTCAAAAGTTATCAAAGACGTGTCACGAGGGTCGTCGATGTCGCTGTAGCAACTGGCAGCCCTAAGTAAAATTTTGACTGATCATATTCTTCTAAGTTTTCCAAAAGATGTAGAAACAAAGAGACTTATTCAAATTATCTAACAAATCTCTAGCATTTTAAGATTTGGAAGAAAGTTTCTTTCTAAATTCCCTGAAAAATTAGAAATTATAAACAAAGTTTCTTTGTTTTTAATACTTTAAAAGAAAAGAAATCTTTCGAGGATGAATTTGGCAAACTCAAAAACAAAGTTCTCCTATAAGCAGTCTTCAACAACTTTTGATTATCGATTTGATATGAACGGTATTAATGTTTTATAATTACATAAAACATTAACATTTTATGATTGAAAACCATACGTTAAATAGAAAAATAGTTGTTGTTTGTTGTATGGACTTATAACCAATATGAATTATGTTGAAATCCGTCCAGCTTTGCTACAACAGGATACAATCGTAATCCCACAGGTTCATAGCACCGGAAATTTATTTTACATGTACTTGTAGACGTACAAAAAGTATTTGTTGTACTTGATTGGTTACTTATGTATAATTGGCACTTAATATCTATAAATTAACCTTGAAAATATAGTATACCCGTCACCTCATCAGTATTGTAGAATATGTTCTCAAATATAAAGAAGTTGGAAATCTTTATACTACAGGTATCGTTGCTCTTAAATTCATTAAGCAAATAAATCCTATTGAAATATATCATTTAAACGTCTTTCATAGAAAATTTGGATGATATTTGGTGAGTCATGAACAATTCGTGCACCATTTGCAGCAAGTTTTAACTTTTTCGAATTCACTCAATGACACCCACACGATTTTTGCAGGAAATACAATTTTGATTTATTGATGAATTGATTTCCGCGCACGGAAATTACAGAAAAACGATTTCCTTAAATTGTGTCAGTATAGTTGACGTATTAAAATTAGAGAACTATCGAAAAAAATATAATAAATTGTAAATAAACTTAGCGAAAGTAAATCAAATATATCTATTTTCTTTATCATTTAGTTCAGGGGTCCTCAACTTAGTAATTCCCAAGACGACATACTGCAATTCTGATCAGGCGTGGGTCTCATTTATATTTTTAAGGTATCTTTGCAGTAGGACATAGTGAATAATACATACAAATAATGCACAAAAATAAAGAAACTATGGAAATTAAGACGAATTCGGAGAACGCATTATTAAAGGCCATTATAACAGAGATAGAGACAAACTAAACTATACCTAGAGGATGCTATTTCATCGAGGAAAATTAAAACAGTGTAATTATTCTCTCTCATTTCTCTGTTTCGTAATTAAGAATGAATTTTTTTCAATTAACATCTATACGAATATATAAAATTCTTACGTCTGTCATTGCATTTCGATTTTGAATCCAATTCTAGGGTAAATATTTGCCTCAAGAGGCCCTTATTCCAGAATTAACATTTTTAAATTTTTTGTCTGTCTGTCTGTCTATCTGCCTGTCTGTCTGTGTGTCCCGATTTAACTAAAGAACGGAATAACCAAATTTAATGAAATTTGATATTAAGGTACAACACAATTACCCACTCACATTAGGCTTCTTATCATTACATAAATTAATAAGGGAAGGTATCTCCTATGTAAAAACTAAGGATTGAAAAAAAAATTACTTTATCCAGGCGTGTTATGCATCGTTAGAAAGGTATTTAAAAGTTAGAAAATAATCTGTATTAATCTTCCTAGTTGAACTAATAAAAAGAAAAGTAAATTCAATTAAAAGTACAAAAAAATACCTTTTTGAAATATAAACGTTTTTATATATAAAAGACATAGAAATTCTTAGTTTGTTAATAGGGCGTTCTCCGGTATTAAAAACAATTTAAAAACCAATTATAGTTATTGAAAATAATTACCTAAAATATTCGAATTTACTTTCACGCTTCCCTCCTATTTCCAAAAAAATTATATGTTCAAATGTACGAAATCGAATAGCTTTTTAGTACTGATAATCAAAATAAAGAAGGTCAAATTTTTTTCGTTTTACATATTATTTTCAAATATAAGTGCATATTTGTGTCGATGAAATTGGAAAAGTGTTTTCCTTATACGATGCAGATATTTAACAAGAAAGGGCTTATGATAATTCCTCCCCTAAAAGAGTGAAAAATGATAGCAAAGATTGTATGAGAGAACCTTTAATAAACAATTAAAATTTCTTATTTGATAATCAAGCTGCCGTTAAAGACGAAATGTTATTATCGCTTAACATGAAACAAAATTGGTTTATTATAAGAAACAAAAACTTAGGGTCTGCTTAAAAATTTGAACTCTGATCCATATATCTGAAAAATGTATCTGAATGTATCTGAAAAATGTATGAAAAATATATCTGAAAATGTTAAGTTAAATTTATAACTGAGCTTTAAGTTTTTTGACTTTTACATAATGTAAATCTGAAAATCCGAAATACGTATTCACAAATAAATATATTAGTGAGCGAGTACCCTTTGAAATTCGACGTAAAAGAAAACACTTAACCGGTATTTTGTGAACTAAAGTTAATAGCTCCTATCTATGTAGAAAGAATGACAATTTAAAGAGGGGGGGGGTGTTTAGAGTGTAAAATATACGATAATGATAAAAGAAATTTAAAATGCTCCTACAAAACAAAAGGCATATTCCAAATCGTGTATGGTGAACTCAAGACTATACAATATGGTTTAATTGTATAGTTGAAATTCAGATATATTTTAATGATAAATGTATAGTTTCACAATAGTGATTATGTAGGAACTAGGTTTCGTGCAATTGAACAAATTTCAATTTCGCGGTAGTGTTGTACATTGCAGGAGGGTAATAGTTTTAGGAAAAAGGTTCATTCGGTAATCAAAACAGTAAGGTGAGATTCCCACTAATATTCAAAAATCTAGATCCTTAACTTCTGATATTTTGACGCGAGTATATTTGGAAACTTTTGACTGTTTTAACCCATAATTAAGACCGAGTTTATTGAGCTTGACGATATTTTTTATTTATGTATAGATGCTGATTGATTTATGAATTATTTGGTTCACGGTAGGTAAACCTACCGTAGGTATACGCAATTGAACATACTTCTTTAGAGATTTATAAATATTTTTTGAAAATTAATTACCATTACATAGAACTATTTTATTCTTTGCAACAGTTTATTAAATGTGTCTTTTTAAAGTCGATAAAATAGTGTTTTTAAGTATGATTATGTTTTTTATAAAAGAAATAAGAAAAATAAAAATTTCCATATATCACTACAAAACGCAAATCTAAAAATAAAATATAATATATACCTACGTTAAGCAGACGAAGTCGAGGGGATCAGCTAGTTGTATTATAAACTTAAATATTTCTTTTAAGTGGCCGTACAGCGACGGGAACACATAAAACGATCGAAAAGCCATGGTGCTGCTCAAGTATAGGGTTGGGAACTACTGATTTAGCTAAAAAATATATTATTTTTAATTTAATATTGAAAGTTACACAAAAGTTTAGTTATTTTTAAAATAATAAATATAAAAAAATTTAAAGTGGCCTTATCGCACAAATGCGATGGATTGCAAAATAAGCGATTCAATAACGAAATGATGTTTCGTCATCCTTAATCGGTAAAAATTCCTTCAGGGAGTTTAAGATATGTCGAGGGGAGATCACAATCATATGCCACTTTTTACAAGGGGACAAACTGCAAAACTAATTTTACTCTCTGAAATGTTCGAGATAGGCTTGAAAAAAGTCGAATATCTTTTCAATATAATCTCAACACACATTTTTCAAGAAAAAATTGAAAATTTTTTTCCTACAGAAAAAAAAGCACCCGAATAACTTTTTACACTAGTAAATTATTTTATGAAATTTTCGATTTCGACTTCATGAAAAACTTTTAATATAGTTGAAATTTAATTAAAAAAAATTGAAGTGAAAACGTTGGACAACCGGAGAATTTCGAGAAATGTTTATTTTAGTCAATTAGTAGTTTACTAGAGATTTGTTTAAGGCTTCCGTTCCATTTGAAAATTAATCAACAAACTTTGAGTTTGGTTAGAAGGTCTAATTGGTCTATCAATTTTATCGTTTTGTTTTAAAATGTTGTAGAAAACTAAAAGGGAGAAAGCGACGTGTATCGATTGGCGCAGTGCAGTATTTATTGTTATTACTGTCCTCCAACTAACGCCTTTAGAAGACTTGGATATGTGCAATAGAAAAGCCTACGAAATGAACATCAATTTGAAAGATAAATTCTCGTAGTGAAAATCACAAAAAAAAAGCTTTGCGCTATCATTGCCTATTTTATGACTTTCCCGTTCATAAATCTTTCATTAGCTCGACAAAAGGCAAAATAAATTATTTAATATGCACAGAAACGTAATGCGGAAGAGTAACTTTTCGAGTCTTTCACGTCAGTGGAAGTCTTGAGTTTTAGAATATCTTATGCGAATACACGTACAGACGTGGGAACGATCGGCGTATGTTATATTATTTTAAGGATAAAACCCACACTAGGCGAAAGCTCTTTCATACAAAAACAGGGGTGCAGACGTAAGCTTGACGGTTTCTGGAATCATCGAAAAATAACGACGTATAATGCACTTTGAGGCGTTTATGTTACACACTGTACCACACATGTTTGTTAATTTGTGTACCTAAATTTTGCAATTGAAATTTAGTACTGAAAATGTGTATTTCCAAAAATCAAAACCAGAAACTTATTCTACCACTAGTTAAAAATTTCGATAAAACTCACTTCATATTTCGGGGTTAGTAATATAGAAGTATCACAGAATATTACAGAATATTATTTTCATACAATGAACATTGGCATTGCAACTTTCTGTTACGTAAAGAAAAGTTTTATATCATCAAAACAAATAGAGGGCAGAGTAATGATTTTGTGTATCCATCGAAACTGTGTATACCCAAAGCTGTTTAAGCGTCTGAGAATTTTTATTGATTTTCATGTTCACTTATCAGTGATTAATAATTGCTCCTTTTACAGAGAAAATTGTGTATGGTTTTATTATAAGCTGAACATAATATGAGAGTATCAGTTATCGAGGTGTTTATAAAAAAACAAATGTAAAGACAAGTTTAAAGTGGTAGGATCTTCTTAATTGAAAACATCCTTATAACTGGGAGTGAAAAATAAATTTCAATGCACAGAAGCATATGAGATATCATTAGAAAGTTCTTGAAAAATCAAAACAAACTTTCAAATAATGTTTTAATTTAAAGCCAATATTTCGATAATTACATGCTACTAAAAGAAAGTCAATCAACATGCATATATGTTTAAATGTTTTTGTTCAATTAAGAGTAAACACTATAGAAATTCAAGTCTTATATTAAACTAAAGATGAGTATACAGTTTAAGTATTTGATTCATTTTTCAATTTAAAAATTTGAATTTCAAATTTTATGTATATGCATATCCCCTCAGACCAATCATCAAAATAAGTTCTGTAATATTTATTTGATAAAACGTCATAATTTCCGCCAATTTTCAACAAATATAATGAAGTTTAAATGAGACTATTATATTTATGAAGGAATCTTATTCTCAAGTTTGTAAGTTTTTTTTTTTTATATAAATTTTTAGTGCATAAAACTAACCAGTCTTTCATAAATCATACCATTCCGTTAAAACAATATCAAACTTCTTATTATAAGCAATGTTTCTTTGTCTAAATTGTTTTGATAAAATTAAATTCAATACTGTAATGCTTATTAACAAAAGCAATGATTGTAAATTGATATAGTGTTATTCGCTTCGTGCGCGATGGAAACGACATCTGACGGTTGCATTAAATTAAGCTCGACTATTGTGTGACGTATGTAAAACAAAAATTGATCTTTCCATTTAACTTTTAAACATTGTGGTGAAAATTTTGAAATAAAGTAATTGAAGTGTCAGAATCTAAATATATAAATACACTAGTTGAACACGACAGACATTGTCCTGCCAATCTATATTATAAGTAAAGGCTGTTAATAAATAATTTAAATTAAAAATATGTCCTAGAAACATTAAAAACTTCTACCTTAGCAACTCGCAGCATTCCTTGCTGTACCATGTATAACTCACCTTCAAGATATATTTTTTAATTAAGTAATGATTAAAATTACTATATCTTTAAAAATCAATACTTGATCGTATCAACGAAATATTAAAAATTAGCAGCTATTATATTAACCATTGCAAAAGCTGATTTCTCACGGTCGCAGGTAGGTTTCTGACGCAAAATATAGATAAAAACAATAATTAAAGCGGGTTGTATATAGTAACAAAATTATAAATAAATCAATGCAGAACATTTTCAGTTTTTAAAGCGTACATAAACCAACATAACATTTATATATTTATAGATATAGGTATAGATGTAAATCTCATTGTTTCAATTTGTTGAATGATGTTTCCATGATGCATTTCCAGAGTGCTTCGGAAGAATATTTGGGTTCACCACTCCTTGAGTATAAAGTATAAAGTATACTGTATACCTATCGTGAATCATATTATTCGCAAATAATTAAACTATGCAGAAATAAAAAATAAATTTCGTCAAGATTGATAAAGTCGACGTTAAGATGAAAAGTAGCATAAAGCAGACAAACATACAAACTTTTTAAAAATATTCATATTTCAGATTAGTATATTATCCTGAAATGGATATGTCTTTATTGAAATTGAGTACAAATTTTGAAAAGCACAGCACCTAGATTATTGTATATTAGTAGCAATCCCAGTCACTGTCTCTATTCCCGAATAAACGTATCTCCCGAATAAACGTACTCTTTGTATGAATTTAAAATTTGAACAATTGTATGAAAGTAAATTCCTTAAAAATCACGTACAACTATTGTCATCTACTTAATCCAAACATCACTGCCGATGTATGGCGATTGAAATGGCTGTCACGCGGGGAGCTCCAGGTTTCTTAGAACCTGCTGGATGGTCCTTCTCCAGCAATTACACTCCTTTGCCTGTCGCGTTGCGAACGCGAAACTCGAATCAACGAGCTTTTCCATCACTTCTGTCCAACAGGTCGGTGATCGCCATCGTTTTCTTTTCCCTTCAGGTCGTCCTTGCACCATTAGCTTTTCCATGGTCTCGTGGCGTGCGATATGTCCGAAAACCTGAGGATTCGTCCATACGTCAATGAAGAGAGTCTTTGGACTGGTTTAACTTCGTTCAAGACAGAGACATTAGTTCTTTTAGCCATCCATGGGTTCCGCAGCATTTTCCTCCAGACCCACATTTCGAAAGCATCAATTCGTCGCCCATCAGCTGCACGGATAGTCCACGTTTCCGAAGCGTAGGAGAAGAAAGGAAAAATCAATGTACCAACCAATCTGATTTTAGTAGCTTTTAATATGTTGCGGTTCTTTCATATTTTGGGCAGTTGTGTTACGGCAGACCTAGCGACTTCAATACGTCATCTAATTTCGTGCTCACATGATTCGGATTTATGTCACCGATTTATGTCACAAATAAACAAAGCTATCCATAACCAAGAAGGGGCCTATTCTTTCCGGCTGATTTTGATGTTCAGTAGTACGGTCAACGATCATTATTTTGGTCTTATTGGTGTTAATTTTTAGACCAAAATCTTAGCTCACGACTTCAATCTTTCGAATGAGTTCCAACATCTCCTTCTCATTGTTCGTAATTAAGGTTGTATCGTCTGTGAAGCGAAAGTTGAATAATCGATTTCTGCCAATCTTACCACCTTTCCACTCCTCCACTATGAATCGTATTATAATTTCACTGCATACCTTTAAAAGTAAGGATGAGAGAATACAACCCTGTCGGACACTTTTTCGAATATTGCATTTATCGGATAGGGTGTTTTCGAGATCTTTACGACTGCATCTGAGCCTTCATATACAACTATTGTACAGGCTACTATTTTCATTAATATCTGCATTTCAACAATTCACCATATACGATTGACATAAGCCCTTTACTCTGGATGAACATTTTAAGTTTTATGTATCGTTAAAATTTACCATAAATAACACTTTCAAAATACTCCCACACTTTTAAAAAGCCATTCACTCTCTGTTAGCAGGAACCACTATCTTTAAACGCAATCTTTTCCAATACACGATATTTTAACTTCCTTGTATATTAAGGCTTCTATGAGAATTTTAGTATTTTAAACCAATTAAGAAAACTATTCTTAAAATCCTTTCAATGATAGATAAACAAGTGGTGTTTATTTATTTTGATTTTAAAGTTAGAGATGAAGTAAGCTTTTAAGTTAGCTGAAACTTTGCCATTAATTGAGAAATGAATGTATGCAGCAATAAAATTTACATAAATCGTTTGTAACAACATTATTGGGTAAACTGCAAGAGAGAACATAAGAAAGAAAATCAGAAGAACATACAAAACCGAAATTTTTAATCCTTAAGACTATTTTAATTTAAAAGTACACAAAATTCAAAAAAAAAAACAATAACTGAAAAACCGTTTTAATGTTGAAGGCAACCGGAAGTAATCCCGCCTTCTCACTATTGATAACTCTTTGATTTTAAATTAAATCTTAAATTTTAATTAAATTAAAATAATTAAAAATTAAAATTAAAAATAATTAAAAATTAAAAAAATTAAATTAAAAATAAAGTCTTAAATTTTAAAACTAATATATGCTAAATATTTTGTTCAAAATATCCAGAAATCAAATAAGAAAACAATTCAAATTTTATTTTTTTACCATTTAGAAATAAATGAAAATCCGATAAACCAACATTGGATGAGTATGCTGGGGAAGATAACCTCATCTTAAATCATTACTCTTTTTGAGGATTTTTTTATTAAGTTGCAAAATGATACAATCTTTGTAGACAGTTTCTGATCCCTTTTGGGTATTTGGATCATGACCCAAGAATGCCTAGGAATATTTGTCAGCTCCTTGACTATCTGACATGGATTTGCTTCCACTTCTTCCCTTAACATGTTAATGTTATCAGTTTCATAACTTTCTAAGTGACACGAGTTGAAGAACTCAAAGTTACTACCCTTGCAAATTTAGCAAAGAATGCAATTTATTGATTTTGCAGTCTATTTGAAATTTACCTGAATAAATTAATAAATATTTATAATCTTATACAAACTTATAAATCATTTTAATTTATGAATATCTTCAATAAGATGTTAATAACCTATGAGTTGATATGCGAAAACTTGTATAAATATATTTTATGTTTAGCTTTCATTATAAACAAAAAACAATTTTTTTTTCTTGTTATTTTGAGGAGAAGCTATCTAAGAATCAATATTAGAAAAAAGTATAATTTAATAAAACATGAACTATTATTTTATATTATAAAAAATACTAATACAGCTTATGAGTTTCCCAAAGTAGTAATTATTTTACATCCTTATAACATCCTGTGCTTTGAAAAATAAATAAAAAAGCTGGAAATGATTTGGATTAAATTTATTCTAAGCTTTGTATTTAAACTGTGAATAGTAATTCATTTAAAGAAGATTTCTTTCATAGAGTTTGATTTTAATAGAGAACATGTTAATCTTTTACTGAAATTAAGAAAACAACAATGTTTTCCAATTAATACCATAACTCTAATTATGGGAACACGGGGCGGAATGGGAAATGGAATTAGCGCTTGTTACAGGTGATAAAAACGAGTAAAAATCATACTCAATGTTCAATTAATTGTGCTACATTATAAAAAGTGGCTATCGCCAGTAAAGAGTGCAATTGTTTTTATTTTTATCAAAAATCGAAATAAACGTTTCCAAATTATAATTTTTGCAAAGTAACACTAAGGTATTATCCTATGTTCTATTTTTTGTTTGAATATTAACATGACATGTTTGTTAAAATATACTGTTGGCTAACTAAAAACCTAGTGATAATTCAAATATAACCAATATATCCTGCCATAATAGTCGTGCCTGTGGGAGAGGTGCTTTGGGGCACAATGGATGGAGCGGAATGGGATATACCATTCAGATAGTATTTCCCATTCAGATGGACATTTTTATTTTATCAGCAGATAGTGTGTACATATATAAGGAAAACTAGCCGACAGTCCATATATAAGAAAGATTGGAAGATGCAGAGGTAATCTGCTTATACTATCAGGATTTATACTCCAAATCTAATGAAAGCTGGTGTTCCTGCAGTATTTGTCAAAAATGGGCACATTTGGCATGTGCTGGGCTAAAAACGACAAAAAAAGTATCTTCATCTACAAATTATGCCAATAACAAGTATCCTATTGCGCCCCAGGCTCATTTCCCATTGTGCCCCAGAGGGTGGGGCAGAATGGGAAATTTCCATTTGTTTTTGAAACCTAAATTTTTAATATCAATTATTAATTTAAATCAATAAAACCTTTTTTTATTTGTAAAGAATGTATTAAATAAATATATAAATTACAAAACAATGGGATTGTTTCTTTAAATCTCTCGTAATTTGTAATTAAAAGTTAGATACCCCGTCCCGCCCCAGGTTCCCCTAATATTTTTTCTTTAAATTGAACCAAAAATTTCATAAAAAGTAATCTTGTAAACGAGATTCAAAAGGTTGTAACATTCAAATATTTAAAAATGAATTTCCTGACAATTAGATATTATATGAAAAGAATTATTTTCAAATATATATATAGCATAACATAGAAGAACACTGCTGAACTGGTGGAAAACACACAATGTTCAACAAAATAAAAATATGTGACAATATGCACGGTTTTCATGATCTTTTTAAATTCATTTCTGTAAGTCTTTCAGCAGAATATTCTTACAAAAGAAAGCTATTTTTATAAGCTTTTCAATTAAAAATGTTAATATAAATATCTTTGTGAGTACGAAGCTCAAATTCAAAAACTCATCAATTGAACTTTAAAGCTTTCTTTGTTTCGACAAAATGAATTTTCACGGTGGTGCTACCCGAAGTTGATTAAAACCATATTTTTAACATTATTAAAGAAAGATTTAATAATACCAGAGCATCTTTTTTTTGGTGATATATGGAAAATTTCGTTCATAAGCGAATAAGTTTTCTTGTTGGAATATAACGCGTTTTTCGTCCTTATTATTGTGGTCTGTCTATCATAATAATATTAAACAAGTGCCACAATAACGATAAAAGTAAGCCACGTTGAATTTTTCACACATCGCTGTTTGAACTTGATGTTCATAAATGCTAGCTTAGAGAGGTCATTTAAACATTATGTGGTGAAAGTTTAATTTTGTGCGACAATAACGTAGATGATATTGTATATAACATTATTTTTTAGGTGTCAATTAATTTTATATTTATTTCTACCCCTTTGTTTTTTTAATATTTTGTTAAGTATTCCATCAAAATTCATGGTTTGTATTGCTGTATAAATGAAGAAAATTGATATAAGTAGTAATAAAGGCGTAATTAAAAAGTAAACTTTAAAAATTTCAATATTGTAACCACAAATTTAGAACTTACTAGCAATAAGTAGCTGGTACTGGTAGTACTTATAGTTACAAACAACATAGTACCATAGTTTTTCATATTCATGTAGTAAATTATTTAATTATTTGCGTATAACGAACATAGCAAATAATTGACAAGGTATTCTTAGTTATAGTGTAACTATTTAAAACACGATTAATAATTTATGGAAATACATTTGTTTTCGTGGTAAACATAGAAAACATTAATGCACTAATTTTTAGTGAACTTAGAAAACTTTAACAAATCCAAAAATATTATTGGATAAATATAATCCAAAAATTTCAATGTATTGAATATTGTTTTCTAAGTACTTACGAATTTACTTAAGTGATAAACCAATAAATGTTAACAATATTGAACGGTTAAAAAAACGACAAGCAAAAGATGGAAGTTTTTAACCAATGGATATACAGACACATACTAAAAGATTCATAATTGTAAACAATTTCTAAAGAATTATGGTGCATTTAATTTTCAAAATGAGTTATTGGTTGGGCTGGTGATATATGATTTTTCTCCTAGATTTTTTCTTAAAGCACTTTATAACAAAAAAAATAACAAATACTTCTGGATTTGTCCTTTAGTGTATTTCAATGCTTCCTTAAAAATAACTTATGAAATTTACATACTATGAAGTTTTGGATGAACGTTTATCGTAATAATCTTTGCTATGAAATTAAAATTGTTTTTTTTTTCACAAAATTTCATAACAAAATTGACAACTAGGTAAATTTCCAGAAGAACTAATTGCTTTCAAAAATACAGGCAATGGAATTTTAAGAAAATTGATTGAAATTTTAATGAAAAAAAAGATGGACTGTTTAACCACCCAATTACCCACAAAGCATTAGTTTTATTAATGAAAAATATAAAACAGAACTAACGATATTTTATGCAAACAATTAAACGTATTAGCATTGGCAACGTATTAAAATTAGGAAATTTGTATTGTTATTCAAAACGAATAAATTTCTCTTCGGTTATTTACTCAAAAATTTTTTTTTTTTTTTTAATAACTTTGTGTTTTTATTATAGGAATTGAACCCAAATGGTTCCTAGCCTAAAATATTACAACTCTTACATTAATCTAAATATAATATCTAGTTGACCAATGTCAACCAGAGAATAGGAACTAAATATACATAAAAATTAAAACCAAAATAAATTAAATCATAAACAGTACGTTAGTAGAACATATACACTTATTGCTAAGTTAGTTGATTTCTCACACACGTTCAAAATATTGCACATTCGTAAAATATTAAATTGAATTAAAATCATTTCTTTTTAGTCTTTTTAACGCGGGTTGTTTAATAGCTTGAACGGCTAGATCGTTCGGGTGTAGTCCCACTCGTTCCACATATTTATTTTTTAATTTCTTAATATAATTTATCACAGTTTCGATATTCAGGTCTCTTAGGATTACTTCATTCTTAACGTATCTTCCCACTCCCAGAAAAGATCTCAGAATCCGTGCCTGGCACCTCTCGATAATCCTTATATTACTGAGTTTTGCAGTCTCCCATAGTTGAGCTCCATAAGCCCATGTTGGTCTCAATACTTGCTTGTAGATCAATACTTTGGAAGATAAGTCAAGAGCTGAGCTTTTTCCCACCAACCAGTTAATTTGGCGTTGGAGGATTTTCAACTGAGCTGCTTTTTTATTTATATGCGCCCTCCAGTTCAGCCGCCGATCCAAATAAAATCCTAAGTATCTCACTACGTCAGTATTTGTGAGCCTACGATCATTTATTATTATGGGCCCGCATGACTTTGGCCTTAAGGTGAATGTGACCAGTTTAGACTTGGTCTCATTTATTCCAATGCCCCACTTGTTTGCCCACTTGCAAATCTTATCAACATGGGCCTGCAACTCCCTCGTGGCAATGCGCGAATTGGGACTCGCGTATAGCACTGCCGTGTCATCCGCAAATGTCGCCGTCATGATGTTTTTGTCCCAAGGGAGATCGGCGGTGAAAATAATGTACAGTGTTGGTCCAAGAACACTACCTTGAGGAACTCCTGCTAAGATATTGTACTTCTGGCTTAAAGCTGTTTTATATTGTACATGAAAGGTTCGATTGCTTAGGTAGCTTTCAAGGATGTTAAATAGATTTGGTGGTAAGTGACACGACAGTTTATACTTGAGCCCCTGATGCCAAACGCGATCGAAGGCCTGAGCCACATCTAGAAAGACACCGGCGCAGTACTTTTTTTGATCCAACGCCTTTCCAATATAGTTTGTTAGACGGTGAACCTGTTCTATAGTGCTGTGTTTTGCCCGAAATCCAAATTGGTGATCCGGCACTATACCTTTTAACCTCAGTACTAGGTTTAGCCTGTCAAGCAGCAACCTCTCAAAGAGTTTTGACAGAACAGGTATCAAACTAATCGGTCTGTAGGATTCCAGTTTAGTAGTATCCTTTCCAGGTTTAGGAATAACTATTATTTTGGCCTCTTTCCAGATGGGTGGGAAGTAGCTAAATTTTAATATAGCGTTAAAAATGAATAAAATTCCTCTCTTACCTTTATTAGGGAGTTCTTTTATTAGTTTGGTGGTTATCATATCCACTCCTGGAGCTTTGCCTGTTTTGAGGTACTTTATTTTTTTTACAAGCGACAAGAAGCTAACCCTTAGTGGCTTACAGCAACTGTTTACTTCGTACTGGAAGCCTGGTACGACAGTTGGATTAGTGGCCATTTTAGGCGTAAACACCTCTGCCAGATGTTGGGCAAAAGCTTCAGCCTTTTCATCATCTGACTCAAACCAACCTCCTGAAGGATTGCGTAGAGGTGAGTGTGCCAGAATAGGTCTTTTTATTCCTTTTGAAAGTTTCCACAAGGAATAGCCTGTCGCTTGCGTGTTGTCAACATTCGCCATAAACTCCTGAAATTTTTCATTGGTATGCTGATGAAGTGCATTTTTCAGTTGTTTCGTGGCCTTGTTTAACAAAGCTTTTGCTCTGGGTGACCTAGATTTTAACCACTCTTTTTTAGCGGCTCTTTTTTCCTGAACTAGGTGTAGAACTACCTGATTGTAAGACTGTGACGTAAATCGACAGACTCTGTTGTTAGTTTGATAGGTGGTGGCCTGAGTCGCAGCTTCACAGATGGAACAGGTGAGATACTGTATGACTTGGTCTATATCGTCTGTACTTCCCAGTCTAAAGTTTTCATTGAAAGAATTATTGAAAACATTTTTAAAGATCTGCTAGTTGGTGGTTCCGTTTGTCCGCCTATTTGTAGGTGGAGTATCATGGGATGTTTCATAAAGTTTGTAAATTGTTGGGGAGTGGTCTGATGAAAGTTTATGGATTGTTTTGGCTTCAACTCTGCTACTGCTGATACCTTTGTAAACTGCAAAATCGATGATATCAGGAATTTTTCTATTGTCAGTTGGCCAATAGGTAGGAGAGCCACCAGAAATGCATTGTAGTGAATTAGCATTTATTGAAGCCAAGAGGTTCTTTCCTCTTGGTGATGTTAGCCTCGAGCCCCATTGCGGAGATTTGGCATTATAGTCGCCCGCAGCGATAAACCGTTCTCCAAGTTGCTTAAAAAGATTGGTAAAATCCGAAGTAGTTGTTTTTTCGTTTGGAGGGCAATATACAGAAACCACGTTCACTTTGCATTTACGGAGATTGAGTTGAATAGCTGTAGCATCAATCGATTGGAGTAGAAATGTATTGATAGGATGATGTTTTATGCGGCTCCTTATCAATACAGCCGTTCCACCTCTTGGTTTGTCGTCTGTGTTATTGTTACAATAGCACGTGTAACCTGCAATCTTGAATCTATTCTTGCTAGTGAGGTGAGTTTCCGATATTAATGCCACATCTACGCAATGAGTACTCAAGAACCACTCTAATTCCAGCCTATGGTTCATGATTCCATTGGCATTCCAAGCCACAATTATTAGTTCGTTCCTGGTCTCGATAGTCGCTAAAGGATTTCCGTCTGCTATGACAGCATCACCTGCATGCCATTGATTGCGGCTACCAAACTTTGAATACCATTCATTAGAGTCATCATCATTTGAGTGATAGTCTCCGTTTGGTGCATCTCTGGAGGATTTTGAGTATTGGGAACGGATCCAGTGGCCTGAGCATAGGTAATACCAGGGCGTAATCTATGTTGATTTACATCACGACTGGGAGTCACTAACCTTGCGTTATCGCCAGACGGAAAACCCTGTTTATCCGTATTTCCAGATGGAACCGGTTTCTTTCTGGTGCGATCCATAATGTCTTTATAGACTGGACAGCCTCTATAGTTTGCCGTATGTTGACCATCGCAGTTACTACATCTTTTCTTAGTAGCATCTTTTTTGTCGTAAGTGCATTGCGAGGTGGTGTGTAAACCTCCACAAGCAACACACACGTTTGTCAGCTTGCAATAGCGTTTTGTATGGCCATACTCTTGGCAGTTGCTGCACTGCGCTGGACCTTTTTTTTTTAAAGGGTTCTTCGACAGTAACTCGTCTATGCAATATGTATCTAATATCATAGATTGGGTGAGAGCTGCCGCGTTTTATTCTGCTGCACTCCGGGGTAAGCTCCACTTTGAACATAGGTTGTGGCTGCTTGTTCCTATTTATAATATTAAAAACAGATTTTGCTTCGAATCCCAGCTGTAGCAGGTCTTCTTTGATTTCATTTGGATCGACATTGTGGTCGATACCCTTGATGACCACTCGCAAACCCTTTGCACTTTTTAGTTGGAAAGTGTAATAATTTTGATTTTTTGCGTCAAGCCAGTTGACGATTTGGGTATAGTGAACCTCATCTTTCGGCTGAACTTTGGTTTCCTGAATTCGTCCCTTTTTCAGATCTACTATATAAAAATTATTAACCCCAATTAGATTTTTTATGCTATTGATTAAGAAACTAGAGCTGGGTTCTCTTATAAATATTGGAGGAGGTCGAAATTTGGGTTTATTTTTTTCTGTTTCCATACACAACGGGGCAAACCGATTTGTAGTAGGAATTGGCTCATTTCCTTTATTTAAAATTTTTTTATTATTAAACAGCACTTCTGGACTTCTTTTACGTTTGGAACTGACTGTAATATATCTATCCAAACCAGTTTGAATTAAGTTAGAATCGGGGGTTGAATTCATTTTGTCAGCGAAATTAATAACGGCAGTTATATTTTCACTTTCAGCATTTTGTAGACTCTCTGAATTAATTCCATTCAACATAGAACTTTGTTTTAGTTTAGATGGTTTTAAAATTCGTTTTGTTGAAGTCGCTGAACATGTTTCTTTTGTAGAAAGCATTGGCATTAAACAGGGAAATATTATTAAATAATTAAAATTAAATAAGTGCCATAAAAGATTAAAAATACTATCACTAAAAGTACATCAAATTGAAACATTTTTACAATAACTTATCACAGTTTTATATTTCTCAGTTATTTGAAAGTAAATATACACATACACACACACATACCTTCAAATTTGGAGCGTCAATTTCGTGCACTTGACAATTATTTATTGTCTAAAATGGTCCAAAATATTTGTAACAACTTGCATCGAAGTTAACGTTTGTTGCACTCACATAGATACACATACACACACAATGTTTTGACGATCGCACAGTTAAAATAACAATTCCTTAAAAGGAAATATTAAAATGTTTCAATTTAATTAAATATAACTGTTCAATTAAAATATAAATATAAAAACTATTAAAAACAATTTTTTCCGCGGATTTGAACCCAATGTTTAGGCATTTTCAGAAGGTAAAAACAGATGACTCAAAAATAATTTGATTAAATACTTACAAAATTTAAATTTTATAGATCAACTCAAAATGAGAAACTTCCAGAATGAAAAAAATTCAATTGAAAATATTTAAAAATACTTTTTTGGTACCTAAAAATTTTAAACCTGAAACAAGGGTTGAAAATATAAGTCAATGTTAAAAAACTCAAATGTTTAAACGAAGATCCCACAAAAAATGATTACTTCTAATGATCGTTAGTAATCTCCATTAATCCCAATCCAAATTTTTGCAAGCTTTATTCTGAAATTCAATATTATTTTAACAATATTTGATATTATTGTTGGCTAAAGTTGAGTTCCAATATGAACTTATTACCATCAAAATTAAAATTAAAATACAAGACAATGAATTTAAGTTTTATTAAACAATATATGCTTGTTTTTTACCACACAACCACCCACTAAGCTTTAATTAAATCAGTGAAAAATAAATAACAAAAATAAGATATTTATCCAAAGAATTAAACGTGTAAAGTTTTAATTTGAACTAAGAAATACAAAAGTGATAAATAATGTAAATTTCTTATCGATTTTCAGACAACCGTTAAAAGTTTCATGTAACATTAAAGTCTAATGACTCATAAAAGCCAAAAATCAAATTCATTTCCGAGCTGAAGGCTCAAAAACGATCCACCCAACCACCCAGCGAGCTTTTATTAACAGTATATTATAAATAGAAACACACATATTTTAATTAACAATAAAGACATGATTTTAATTAATAATAATAACAGAAAATATTATCGAAAAAAAACTAAAGTGTGTCATTATAATCTTAAACATAAAATGTATATCGCCTTGCATTTGAAATTTCGCTCTAAGAAAAGAGGCCTTTTCTTTACCACTTGAACTCAATTTCCGTCAATTGTTGTGTTCCTATACTTAATTTCAAAGCTTTGTTATAATGAAAGATGTAATTAAAAGGGTACCTACTTAAACTTTATAGTCTGTCAATTTTGTGTTATTTTCTAAAAAAAAAAATCTTACCGACCTTCAAAAAAAAGCCTGAAGATTTTAGCGATTACAGTATTGCAATGAATAGGGCCTATATTTGAATGGACAATTAACAAAGTTTTTTTCTTACTTGACAAAAAATAATTAGTTGCAAACATAAAAAAACACTTTATTTCTAACACTGCACACTTTTTAACAAATAAAATCAAAAAAAATATTTATAATGAAACAAAAACTTTAAAAGCGTTAGTCAAGCGTTGAAAAAGCATAATCAACAAGTGAACAAATGAACATTATTATAAACGAACCAAACAATCTATTAAATTCTATTAATTAATTTAAAATCTATTAATTATATAAATTTAAAAATCGTAAGGTAACCAAAAATTCCCTAGATTTCTTAACCGTGATTGTTCTACACTACTAATATAACTAACATTATAAATCACTCGACTGATTTCCAAACCAATATTAATACAATTAAATTTTGTAAAATCATGATTTCAATGCTAATTTTAAAGTAACATTATTTTATTAATTCTAGCTTGAACTGCAGATTTATTTTAATTCCATAATTTTTTTTAAAATGTTGCTTACCGAACGCTAACTTTGATTTAGCAATTGTACAAACTTTAATTATAACAAATAGGTTTTATTGATTTTAATCTTTTAAGAACTTCAAATTAAGGAAGTAAAATTCATTGTTAAATATTCAATTCAACAAAGGCCTAATCATAAATCATCCCATAATAAGTTCTTGATATCTATTGATTATTATGGCAAATTCAGTCCAAATTGATCGATTAATTTAAGGAAACTGCTCAAAATGTATAAAGAAAAAGCTTGTTTTTCAGATGCTACTCTCGCTTTTGGCGTTTGGTAAGCAACATTTTATAAAAAAATATGGAATCAAAATAAATCCGCAGTTAAAAAAAATGTTATTACTTACCATTTTAAATCTAAAGACAGAGAACAACTTAAATATAATTATTTTAATGTTTCTTATCAATTACTTACATCTATGAAGTGCATGTAAGAGTCCACATGTATAATGTATAATATAAATTTTATATTATAAATATATATATAATTCATAGCATTCAATTATGCCAGCACAAAAATTCGTCACTCATCGTTAAATTTTCACAAGACATACCAATGGATTATGTGAAATAGGGTAATCGTGTGTGTAGATTAAGAGAGCCATTATTTTTTTAACTTCATTGCCAGAATGAATTGAGAAATAAAAAGTAAAAAATTATAGGCCATAGATAATTAACCTTTTATAATCGTTAGTCCTTTTCATGAGAAATTTTTGTAATATCTCCTATCTCTTCTATAGTTCACTAGACCATTTTTTTAGAAAGCAAGAAACCATATCATTGTTCTAAATTTATTCTTAATTAATTTATTCGTTTACTTTACTTGTCTGGCCCTTGTCATTCATTTAGAAAATTCTAGCACCCCATTGTGTGAATCCACTGTATTGATTTAACTAATTGCTAAAATTCTTAAAAGTCGCTTTTAACAAAGAGCTAATTTATACATTCTTCTTTACCATAAAGTGGTTGTTACAAGATATAAGGTATTAAACAAATGTTTTCCATAACTGATTGAATTCTAAATTTATTTGTTTATTGCATTACAATTTTTTTTTTTTGGTTCAATCTTATCTGCCAAAGTAAGCAACTTAAATGAGCTGGTACATTGTGCATTTTTCAATAAAGAACATTTTCTGAAATTGTATATTGCATAAAAATATCGTTATCAAATTAAAAGCAATAATTTAAATTGAAAATTAAATTGATTTCAAGATTTGTATGTGTTCCTCTGAACATCTAGAAGCATTTTAACATTTTTACGCTGTAAAATTTGTCTGCTGATGACATTTAAGAAATTGCCTCTTGGATGCTTTTTAAAGGCAAACCAAACGTAACGTCTTCCTTATTATCTTTGAAGATTTATCGCGGGGTAGAGAAACAAAGCAAATTCGCTGACAATAAAACACCAGTCGATTCTATTATTATACTAAAATATAAAATGAGAAAATTATAAATTTTTCTGCCTTGTGCTTGAATAGGAGAAACATGAGAGCTTTTTCGTGCTCATTATTTGATGATTTTTGGATAAAAAACATGAAAATATAAATCACTATGGTAGAAGTTCAATTTGCGAAAACTATTATTAAACTTTCTGTGTTGGTTAAGTTGGAATAAGTTTCAAATCGTTCATATCTTTTCCTGTAATCAGAAATACGGAGGCGGTGAAACTTGCTTCATTTTTATTGTAAAAAAAAAACAGAAAGACTTCTTTCGATAATTTTAGTTTGATTCGTTTATTTTATAATTTCATACCATCTTGTTAAATAAATAGAGAACAAAAAATTCTAAAGTCTCTCTTCAATTTGTCGGTTTGATCAATTATATTGAGGAATGAAGAAAATTGCGTTCGATTTGATTTGATATAAAAACCGTATTTTATTTGATTCGATTTCGACGACTGTATTTCTTCAAACATACCTTTTCTTTTTTCGTTTAATAAAAAAAAAATATTTTTGTTGATATTTAATTAACGATTTCCAAAGTACCCCTATTTTTCTTGAAAATATTGTTTATCTGCATAATATTCGAAACTAAATATTTTTTAAATGTTATCTTGACCTTATGAAATTTCTTTCCGTGTCAAATGAAAAACAAAAATATCAATTATTTAGTTGAAAAAAAAAGAGATTCTGTGATTAATTTTCATTTGGTAACATTTTAAGGAAAATTTGAAGTTTAATTCAAATCAACAAAAAAATATAATCATTGGAATATAAAGAATGTATAAAGAAATATTTTGAGAATATTCCTATGCAATTGTAGTTGCATACTAAGCAACTAAAGTACATTTTACTTTTAACGCTGAAACTGTTTTTATACTTTCCAGTTGCATAGGAGCCGTGCAATCTGGTTAAACTTGAATTTATTTTAACATTATTTTGATCGAAATTAAATTATTGATAATCTTGCTGTGCTCTGCTAATCTATGTTAAATTTACTTCTATTTAACGTCTAGTGTTTAATTATTTATTGGTTAGCCTATTTAAGTAAATTAAGGTTTCTAAATGTCAATTAAAGAACAATGATGTGGTAAGAACAGATGTTGTAAATGTAGAAAGTCTACTTTACTAAATGGAAAACTACCTGCAAGAAAATTATTCTTATTCGTCATTAAAAAAGTACAATAATGAGTGATTAAAAAAAGGTTGAAGAAGAATTTTTGTCCAGCATTTAAAAAGGCAACCAGCCAACCAACGAAGAAACAATTTATGCATTTTAAGTTAGCACAGTTATAATTGGACGTCCATTTAATGAATATATTCTAATTTAAGGAAAATTTTAGTAGGGAAAGAAAATAATAAGAGTTTTGTAGTTCTTTAATTGATTTTTTTATACGTTTGATAACTCCCCGTAAAGAAATTATGGATAAAGTATGTTTTTCACTCCGTCATCAAGAATGCACTGCAGATTCTACATGATTATTATCTATTCCGGAGACTGAAAAGTTAATATCGTTTTTTTAAATAAAAAATTAAAACACAAAATTTGGAAAGAAGTTTTGATTTTAAGTCAATGTTATAATTAGCCTCAATATTATCAACATTGTGATATTAACTCTGCAAATTTTAATGCCAAATAAGTACAAATCAATTAATAACTGAGGAAGATATGTGAAAATAACTTTTTGAACATCATTTAAATTTTCAATTTTTTAACCACTTAGTAAATGTTGCAACGATTAAAATGAATAGAAATCAGATGAAACAACTTTGGGCAATTATAGTTGATAAGGCAATATTACTTTCCTCATTAATTTATGAATTTTTTCAGGTTTTTTCTTCTGCTGATGTGTCTTGTATTATCATCTTTCAGATAGAATTTGCTCTATTGATAATTCTTTGGCATTTTTGGGTATTTGGTTGGTCGACCAAAGTTGATTAGAACTCTTTGACAGCTTTTCGACTGTTTGACATAAATTTAGTACCATTTCTTTCATAACATCTTATTGTTTAAACTTTTTATCATTCTTGTTTGGTTTGAGCTGGAGCACTGAAAATTATCGGTTTTGAGCTTAAAAACATTCGTTTGCCATAAATGACAATCGAATTGCACTTGGATAAATATTGAAAATGTTTTTGATACTTGCTTTGCGTTGCTACCCTGTGAAACTTGAAGAGTGTACAATACGAAATTTGTGTTTCTTTGGGTTTTTGGTCTTTCCATTTTAATATAGATTTCAGAATAACAATTTTTTTATGACTTAATAATTCACTTTAGCCATAAAATATCCTTTTTTCACTTTGAAATAACTTATATGCAGATATATGGCAAATGAATGACTATATAGGCTTAAAAACGACATTACTTTCCAGTCCACCGAACAAGTGATTTAAAATCAGGATTAGGGGATTTTCACAAAACTTAATTTGATAGAATCGAAATTTTCTTTAATAACTTTTTGAGATTTAATTTTGTTCCTTTATTACTATAAATAATAACATAGTTGAAACGGTACTAACAGTTTGCAACTCTAGTCTTTATCGTAAAAATTAAAATCCTGAAATAATATACACTAATAGCATTGGAGAAATTTTAAGCTGCACGAACATAACCACATTCAATTCTACTCCCACATCTTAAATAACTAGGTAGGCAGTATTCTGGCTTTTCATAACATATATGAAGTTCATTAGATTCCAGAAATCAAATATATAAAATTAAATTTGAGGTCACAGATGTATTGAAAAAAATTTTAAATGTCCAATCTAGAGTAATGTTGGTGGCTTTGATTTTATGTATGTTTGGAATGTTATTTGAGATTATTTTTCCAGCTGATTTCATTTAAACTCTGATTGAAGGTTCGTGCATTGAGAACTAATTACGTTTATAAGCACAAACTTTGTATCATTTGGTTTAAGCACTAAAATTGTATTTGATCTTAGAGTCCTGATAATACTTTTTACAATGGTCAACGTTAAATAAAGTAACAATGCTTTATCAAGTTTAAAAATAATTGTAAATAATTTACAGTCTTTCTTTGTATTCAATTTTTCCTAAAAATTTTTTTTTGTACAAATTAACAATTTTTTGGTCAATATTTAAATTGAAAGTATTTTCAATTCACATGAATACAAATTATAGGATATTTTCTTCAGTAAAAACACATGTTTACTTGTTCTGCTTTAAGTGCTAGTATGCACGTGAAAATCGTTTGAGTTGTAGAAATTCTGTGGATGTGTTTTATTATACGATCCCTATATTTTGCAGATGTATGAATTTTTGTTGAATTCTCTTCTAGAAATGGAAGCGTTCAAGGTAATTAATCCGACATCAATGTTGACGAAAATGGAAATTTCATGTACATGAAGTGTATGGGGGCTGCATATCATTTGAAATGAACGTCAAAAGCTCGACACCTCCATCTTATCAGCATAGTCAAGTAAATGTTTCACGAAGCATTTAACTTTAAATATAATATAATACAAGCAGAGAGACGATTTCCGAATTAAAGTTCCTGTTAAGTCCTACTTAATGTAGCGTAACAATTTTTTAAATGTTTTTCCCATTTTTACATTTGCTACATTATTAAATACTCTTTTGTTTTGTTTGCGACATAAAAAAAAAAGTTGTTCTTTAGTAAGTGAATTTTGTCAAGGTATTTAGTACCAAGAAAATTTCTGAATTTTTAATTTTATGTATAAAAAACTTCTCCTTATGAAATTTTATTCTGCATCTATACTTATCTATCCTAATATATAAAATTCTTACGTCTGTCTGTACATTTCGATTTTGAACCTAATTTTAGGGTAAATATTTGTTTCAAGAGGCCCTTGTTCCAAATATAATATTTTAATAATTTTTGTGTGTCTGGCTGTGTGTCCAGATTTAACTAAAGAATCGAACAACCAAATTTAATGAAATTTGGTATTAAGATATAACATAATTACCCACTCACATAAGGCTACTTATCATTCCTTAAAAATAATAAGGGAAGGTATCTTCTACGTAAAAACTGAGGGTTGAAAAAAAAATTACTTTAGATAGGCAAGTTAGTTATCGCTAGAAAGGTATTTAAAAGTTAGAAAATATTCTGTATTAATCTTCTTAGTAGAACTAATAAAAAGCAAAGTAAATTCAATTAAAAGTACAAAAAATTACCTCTTTGAAATATAAACGTTTTTATAAATAATAAACATGGAATTGGTTTGGTGCATTTGCTTAGGTATCTGACATCCTGGTGCTCATAATTAAAGAGACGGGGATTCAAATCTTACAGTATTTCTTTTATACAAAATTGTCTTAAGATCATCTTAGGGTTGCCCAATAAGGAAATATTGACTAACAAAAGTAATAGTAGTAATAATAATAAAAGTTACAAAGCTTAAAGTAAATACGTTTCTAAAACTGTGCATATATTATTACAAAATCGTATATTAATACCTCCTCTGACTGATGAAATTTTAATATTCTGGGTATTCCTTATAAGAAGTAGGCCAGTGATAAGATTTTTTTTTGAAAATTCCTACCCTAAAAGAGTGATAGTTGGTGACTAAGTTTGTATGAGATAATGTAGAGTTAATCAACAATCGAAATTTTAAATTTAATAAGTCTTAGTAATAAATAAATAACTAATTAATAATAAGTGTCTTTTTTTGTTAATATAATTTTAATAACAGAATTTTAAATAACGTCATTTCAATAAATTAGTATGAGAGTTTATGTAGTTGGTAGTTATACCAAATACCTACCAACGAAGCGGTTTTTAATTTTTATTTGTTTTTCAACAATTAAACTTTTTAATATCTAATTTTTTTGAACGAATGGTTGTGACCTGGAGCAATTATATATTCTGCTGAAAAGCATTAAGGGAGCAATTTTCGATATATATTTCATTATCAATAAAATATATAATCTTCCATACTAACATTTCTTTGGTATTTAGAACAATTTGAAAACCAATTATTGTTATTGAAAATAAATTAAATATTCGAATTAATTCCACACTTTCCACCTATTTCCAACAATTTTATATGTACAACGTCCAAATGTGTGAAATCTAATTTCTTTTTAGTCATGATAATCAAAATAAAGGTCAATATTTTTTTCGTTTTACATTATAGGTTCAAATATTAGTGCACATTTGTGTCGATGAAATTTGGAAAGTGTTTTCCTTATACGATGCAGATATTTAATAAGAAAGCGTTTTTGATAATTCCTCCCCTAAAAAGTGAAAAGTGGTGCAAAGTTTGTACGGCATAACTTCTAATTAACAATCGAAATTTCAAATTTCATAATCAAAATTCGATTGTAAACAAAGCGTTATTACCTCTTCATAGAAAACAAAGTTCGTTTATTATTGTATTAGATACAAAAAAAAAATTTGCTTAAAAATTCAAACCCAGATAGATATATTTGAAAAAGGTTAAGTTAAGTTTATAAGTGAGCTTTAAGTTTCCTGGCTTCCACATAATGTAAACCTGAAAATACGAAATACGTATTCACAAATGAATACATAAAAGAGTGAATACCGAGTAGCGAGAAAATCGGTGAACTAAAAGAAAATACTTACCGACATTTTTGTGAAATAAAGTATTTGGTTCCTATCGACAGAAAAAGAATGACAATTTAAAAGGGGGAGGTAGTGTTTCAGAGTCTTAAATGTACGGTCAGTCATAATGATAAAAGAAATTTAAAATGCTCTTCCAGAGCAAAAGGCATAATTACACCAAATTGTGTATGGTAAACTCGAGACTATTCAATATGGTTTAATTGTATAGTTGAAATTCAGATATATTTTAATAATAAGTCAATAGTAGCACAATTTTTATACTTGGTTTTGGAAGAACTGGGTTTCGTGCAATTGTACAAATTTCTATTTCGCGGTAATGTTGTACGTTGCAGAAGGGTAATGGTTTTGGAAAAAAGGTTCATTCGGAAATCGAGATAGTAGGATGAGACTCTTACTAATATTCAAAAATCTAGACCTTTAACTTCTGATATTTTGACGCGAGTATTTTGAAAACTTTTGACTGCTTTAAGTCATAATTAAGACCGACTTTATTGAACTTTACGAAATTTTTTATTTATGTATAGATACTGATTGATTTACAGATTATTTGGTTCACGGTTGGTACCATAAACCTAGCGTAGGTTTACGCGTTAGACATACTCTTTTTAGATATTTATAAATATTTTTTGAAAATAAATTGATAATAACTATTTAGTTCTAAGTAACAGTTTATTAAATGTGTCTTTTTAAAGTTGATAAAATAGTGTTTTTAAGTATGATTATGTTTTTGTAAAAGAAAGAAGAAAAATAAAAATTTCCATATACCGCTACAAATAGCAAATCTAAAAAGAAAATATAACCAACACCTACGATACGCAGACGAAGTCGCGGGCTTCAGCTAGTCATTGTATAAATATGTAAAAAATGGATTTCAATGATTATTTTCTTTACTACATCCTTGAAATTTCCAGCAAGACTATATTTTTCCATTTAAGGAAGCCGACTTGACTAATACTTGAAAAATACTTAAGAAATAATAAAAGAAAATTCTCTTTTTAACAATGGGAGAGTATAGTTAAATAATGCATAAGCCATCAAGTTTTTACTCGTAATTCTTGATAAGGCTATTTATTTATGAAAAAATATCCTGAAGCTTGTAATTCTCAAACTGAAAGGCGTAGCCACTTAGCTATGAATACAAAATCAGAATGTTGAAAACTCAACTTCGTACATAACAAATATTTTTTGGGTAAATAGATTCAAATGAAACTAAAAATCTTTGGATTAGTTATGCAAAGTGAAATGTTTAAAAGTTTTAACACAACGATGACCGGTCGTTAAGTTTTCGCTCGATTGAGAGGGTTTTGATGAAAGCTCCCCAGAGCTTTTCGCGTCAGTGTATATTATAATATATCGTCAAATTTAATTCCCAAACATGTTTTGTTATAATTGTGGGCTCATAACGGGCGCCACTACGGACCTTAGCTTATTTTGAATATCTTTGTTATTACTGTCGCTCATTGTTTGGGTCCGAGATCGTAAAATTAAAAATAATTTCTTTACCGTTAAAGCCTTTGTCTCCTGATAATTCCCGTTCACTTTTATTTAAAACACAATGGAGTTTCCAAGAAAATTTATGAGTTAAAAGCATTTTTATGACGTATTTTTTTCACTTTGTGTCCCTATTTAAACGAAATATTAATTGAATTGAACCATATTGAAAAGGATGACGAAGAAAAGCTTTTTTTTCTCTCATCTTAATAACATAATGCATATCAAGTATTTCTCTTCTCTTGTTTGTGTTTTCTATTTTCTATATGAATTTCTCGGTATTTTCATATCTTGTCTTTCTTTCGCGTACCTTTTGTGTCTGGATGTGTGTCGGGAACAATGAATATGGAAGATGGTACACAAATGATTAGTGTAGCGTCACAAAAACGTCCATATGTTCCCGTCAGGTGAAAATGTTTGTTGCGGAAAATGATTTTCTTCCGTATAAAATGTAAGAAAACGCTTTGTTATTTTCCTGGAATTATTAATATACATCTATATACAAATAGGAGACGTTATTATCCTCATTTATTATATAAATATTAAAAATAAACCAATTTGGCTCAGGGAAACCGAAACATCATCTGAGTCCCTATTGAAATTTTCTCATTGTTCATTCCGTTACTCACTGTTTGATTGTAATCACAATTTCAAGTCTTTGTGCGCATGACACTACTCATGATGCAGCTACCCCCGATTTTTCTGCTTTTCATGTCCAAAGATGCGAAATATTTTATATTCGTAAAATTTTGTATTGTCTGAGGAAACCGTCACAACATACACAGATAACCGACCCGAGGAATACGTCAAAAATAAATAATGACGGAATATAAAAGAAAATAATATATTAAAGAAAAAGTAGACATTAATAAACTTTCCCCATTTTTAAACAGAAAGAAATGGAAAAAATTATTCAAAATTTAAATTTATTGCATAAGTATGCCAAGTTATACGATCAAAGATTACATTTTTTACAAAGAAATTTTTTGATAAACTTTCAACCTTCTCCTCCGCAGTAATGATATATCGACTAACTTTGAATCTCCAAATTAAAATTAGTCAGAGTTAAAAATCTAACAGAATAATGCGTTGCTTCACTCTGTTTCTTGGTATATTTGATAATTATAAAACAAATACTATAGCAATGAAAACTTAAATGTGTTTTATTTTTTTAAGTTTTTATCCTATTGATTATCGAAATATTTGCGATGCCTAACTCCACCGAAAAAAAACGATGCAGCTCAAAATGTCCACGTGATTACGAACCAATTTGCGGAATTGATAAAAATGGAAGAAAGGAAATATTCACGAATGAGTGCTTGTTTAATTATCATCAGTGTTTGGAGCCAAATGAAGAATGGATTACTGTTTCGAATGTTGGAGAAAATTGTGGTTGAATTCTGGAAAACATGAACCGTATATACAATCGACAATATTTGGTTAAATTTAGGTGAATTTATAAAACTAAAAAAGTTATATAGATTTATGTTTTAAAAGAAAATGTTTGGTTGGAATAAAAGCTGAGTTAGTTCTATACTATTTATTTTTTTAACGACTACTAACCTATTTATTATTTCTTCTAGAAGTTAATGTGTATGGTTGCAAAAAATAATAGTATTATTTTTTTATTTATTCGATTACATTGATGTTTTTCAGATTCTAATGAAATCACGAAATGAGATTGATCAATAACAAAACACATTTTTAATTATTGTATTTATATCACAAAAAAAATTGTAATCGAAATATTAGCATTATTGGCTTTTAAATATGAACAAAAATATCAATTTTGTCAAATTTCAATACGATGTTTGAACGTTTAAAAACAATTCACTGTCTATTGTTTACTTTCGCTAAAATCGAATATATACGATCCAAATCACAAATGCAATCAATACGTTAACCAAACGCTTGCTCACTAGAAAAGTTTTCACAAAAAATTTGCTCACAAAAGTTGCTCACTAGCATTATTGCTCTTACAAAAGCTGCCCACATAGAAATTTGCTCTCATAAAAAAATCCTCAAACAGAAATTAACGCACCATAATGCTAGTGAACAACTTTCTGTGGACAAATTTCGTGTATGGATCATTCTAGGGGGCAAGTTTTTGGTTACCGTATTGATTACATATGAGATTAGGATCAAATACATTTGAAATTCGCTTAAATAAGCATTGAACAGCTTGTTGTTTGAAACTTACATGATTACGTTGTATAGAAATAAGATAAAAATTGATATTTTCGTTCATATTTCAAAAGCAGTAATGTTTATAATTCGATAACAATTCGTTTTTGTAATATAAATTACAAATGTGAGTTAATTTTCATGTGGGGAGATATATTCTTGAGCGTTAATTTCTGTGAGTAAATTTCTATGTGGGTATCTTTCGTGTAAGCACTAATGCTTTTGCACTACTTTATGCAGGCAATTTTCGTGTGAAGATTTTTCTAGTGGGCTATCATAGAACCAATCAATAGTAACATGCAAATTTTGTTACAAGAATTATCAAATTTTCATAATTGGCTTAGAGAGTAGGCATTAAGTTATTTTCAATGATTTATGGCAATTAATACCTATTTGTGTTTATTTATTTTACATATTATATAACTAAAGTTCTAAAATTAATAGCCAAACTTATTCTAAAATCTAAAACTCATTAATTGAATATTACCTTGCACGTGTAATTTTTCGGCTGATTTTTAAACCGAAACAGCAATATGAAAGGATTTTCTCGAACTTAATTTTTGCACTAAATGATTGAATGAATAATATTTTTACATAATCTCTCCTTACCTTAAGTTCTCACCATGTTTTATGATCATATTATGGGTGAAAATGGGAGTAGTATGACGTATTTAGGGTAGTTTAATGATTTTTTTAATGAATAAGTAAGTAAAAATGTCATTGAAACTAGGAAGATATATTAAATTTATATATATTTAAAAATATTTACTGGAATTATCAAACATTTTCCTTGAAAAATCCTAAAGACATCAATTACTACACATTGTAAGTCGCCACCAGATTAGGCACTTTGCGTACATCATGGAGGTCACAATTTTAAAGTGAAATAAATTTTACAAATAATTTTACTTTATGTGCTTCTTTTATTGGAAACACAATTAACTCTAAAAAACGAATTTTTCTTCTTTTTTTTTAGAATGTGATAATTAAGTATGTATTAAACTATTTTCTTTTCGCTATAAAAATCGTACTGTATTGTTTAAATTCGATAAAGATTGATCAACTAACTCGGCAAGTTAGAGTTTTGATACATAAATTCGAAAAAAATAGTTACGAGAAAAACACGTTTAAAAAGGGGTTGAAAAGGTTAATTTAAAGCAGTAATGAATTATTTCAAACAACATACCGATTAATCAGCAAGTCCAGTACCATATAGCAATCCTTTTTAAGATTCATACGCTTCCTAATTTCAGCATGCAACTTATTTTTTTGAGCTTTCCAAGCTTCCGTAATGTCCAAAGAGGGGCAGACTGCTCCGTTTTACACGTCACGCGTTCGGATTTTGTACCGAAAGGTACTCACTTTATCACTTATAACTTTTGAATGAACAACGATTTTGACTTGGATTAACTTGGAAATTAAAGAATAAATTTTTAAATAGATTAACAATCAATTTATAGAAAAAAAAGAACTTTTGAAGTCTCTACATCAATTTTTTTCCTTAAGCCACTAGCTTGCATAGTTTACTATTGATAATAGTTATTAAGTTTTATTTATTTCTAGTAGGATAGTGGACATGAAAGGATGTAGATCCATGTACTAATTATTAATTTAGCGACACGTTTCGGTCTTTTATTAGACCTTCATCAGGCTTCTTAATATGAAGTACACAATATGCATCACAATAACATCGAAATTTTGTTCTTTATCGCACACATACATTACAAATTTTTAAATTAAAATTTTTATATATTAAAATATATTTACATTAAAATTGTTTATAAAATTAGTTAAAATCGTGGTAATTAAAACATTTTTAAAAGGTAACGATACTAATCATGGCTTGTATACTGCACTTATAAACTAGTTTATAACTTATACTAGTTTATAACTGAGTTTATAAGTGCAGTATACAAGCCATGATTAGTATCGTTGCCTTTTAAAAATGTTTTAATTAACACGATTTTAACTAATTTTATAAACAATTTTAATGTAAATATATTTTAATATATAAAAATTTTAATTTAAAAATTTGTAATGTATGTGTGCGATAAAGAACAAAATTTCGATGTTATTGTGATGCATATTGTGTACTTCATATTAAGAAGCCTGATGAAGGTCTAATAAAAGACCGAAACGTGTCGCTAAATTAATAATTAGTACATGGATCTACATCCTTTCCTGTCCACTATCCTACTAGAAATAAATAAAATTATGTAAATTATGGATACAACCAATTTATCGATAATTATTAAGGATACTCGTAGCCGATAAAACTAAGATTGTTTAAAATCCGCTCATATTATTAAATGTTTTATTTTTAAAATTGGCGACATTTCGTCACCTATCGCAACTTCATCAAGCGTCTATAAACATTAAACTAATTGCCAATTTTTATAGACGCCTGATGAAGTTGCAATAGGTAACAATACATTGCCAATTTAGAAAATACAACATCTAATAATAAACCCGGATTTTAAGCAACCTGAGCTTTCTTCTATAATTATTAAGAATGAAATATATAATGCCAACAACCTTCAATCAACTAATATCCTTAACGATAAATTATTTATAACAACCACTTTGAATGGAATTTATATAAAATCAACAAATTTAAAACATCACCTAACGATGATAGCTAGCTGTTATTTAAGTGCTTACAGTGGTGGATCGTTGTGATCAAATTTTATTATTCTTTTTATGCAGAACTATGCTTTTGAAAGGATACAAAATTTTCGTACCGAAATTTTCACTTCAAATTATTAATTTTAGATAAATTAATAATCAGGTTTATCAAATACATTTTTTTCATTTTCAATCCTCCGCATATTTTTCAATTGTACACAAAACAATATTTTCCTTTGTTTTGAGTTCACTTTTGACAAAAATGCTTTTTTTGAAGCGAAATTCACTTTTCATATTATGTTTTAAATATCAAAGGTACTAAACATACACTATGTTGCGTCTACACAATTCCAATTAGTTGCTCTAATGACAGTTTTTATTAATTAAATAGTTCAACTTTACAACTTTTATTTTTTTTACAGCTTGTTCATTTTTTTGATTTTTTTTCGTCATTATTTAAAAAGTACCAAAACAAAACTAAACTGCAAAAATTAAACATGTATACAATATAATTCCAGTCAAATATATGTTTGATTCGATAATTTTTAGAATGAATGTGTTCAAAGTAGGGCCCTTAATTCTACTAAAGGGCCCCATAAGAAAAGACGCAATCTTGTCTTTCAGTAAGACACGAAGTAGTTAATTGATCAATCTAGTTTGTCTAGGGGTGAACGTCGCTTTTGTACCTATAGGGACTTTTCAAGTTATCATTCACCCTAGTTTAATGAAATGTAAATCAAAAATGTAATTACAGTCTTCGTTTTTGTATCTTCCTCTTAATCCTAACATCGTTACTGTTATATGATGATTAATATGCCTGTAACTTGGGATATTCTAAATTTCTCAGGACCCGCTGGATGGTCCTTTTCCAATGATTACGTTGTTTTTTCTGTTGTGCTGCGAATGCGACGAATCTCGAATTCTCGAGCTTTTCTACCACTTCAGTACAATGATCGGTATATATAATATAAAATAAAATTTTCCACGTAAATGAATTAATGAACCAATGGTAAAGAAAATTGCATAAAATTTTTAATCCAAAAGAGAAATTTTAGTTTTACTGGAAGAAATTCTGATCAAATAGAACTAATGTTTTTGGAAATGGTCTCTTAAATAACCCATTAATACTGTTTGAATAATGATACCAAATTTTATTCAAAAATTGACTCTTAAAAAAACTAAAAAGTTGCAAAGAAAGTTGTTAATCAAGAAATTTTAGATAGTTTCATACGTTAAATGCCTAATCCAAGTGTATGATTAAAAAGTTTATTATTCTGTGAATTGAGCTTTCAGCATTTTTTGGATTAAAAGACAATTAATTAATTACTTTTTACTAAATAAATAGCTTTCTAAAAAAAAAGAAAAACCAAAAAGAGCTTTGTACGAAACAATTTAAAGTTGTTAAAAAAAGCAATTAAAAAAGCTTTTATTGAGCTGTATTAAAAGAAAGCTAAGTTCTGTCATTGTTATGTGTATCCTTTTCTTTGTTTGTACAGTTTTTCCTTCTGCAACAGCAGAAGCTATCCAAAGAATGGTCTTTACTTTTTCAATTGTTATTTATCTTTTCATTTTACCCAATTGCAGACTAACAATGCTTCTTGATTAAATGCAATAAGACCTTGAAAAAATTAACGACGTTTATTGATTATTGTTTGAAGAAAACTCGGAAGATGAAAATCAAAGTTAAGATCAAAGTACATAATAAATGCACCTACATTGTAATGGGTACCTACCGTCGAAGACTTCTATAATGGTATGTTAGTAATAAGCATTGCATGTGCAGAATATGACAACAAAATAATAACTGAACTAGTTTATTTTTATGAAGATATTTTTCTTTTAACGGAAAATTTTAATGATTGATATGAAAGACGGAATGAAAACAATCTTATTATTGTCACAATAGCTCATATAAAATGCTACTGATGTATATAAAAACGATAAAAACATGTCTTGCAAAATAACGAAAATATATTTGGTTTGTGTGGGTAGTATTAAAAAAAATATTTCAATTAGAATGCTAATGAATTTATAAAATAATTAAATAAAGTTTTTGAAGCAATAGACCATTTATAATTAAGCTTTTTTTGCTTGCAAAAAGAAGGACTTTCTGTGATTCTCTCAAATTATAATTATGGGTGGTTTGGAGGATATCGAACTAATAATAAACTAATAATTCAGTACCATTTTTGAATGTAAAATATGTTTACCGAGTTGTGGTATCTCCTCTAAGTGTTACATAATTATGAAAATTATTTCAAACTTTCATAAAAACAATATAATGCATCCAAGTCACCGAAAACGTTTTAAATAAAACCTTGGTTCCAACCTATTCTAAATTTCAGCTTATAAAGCTCAAAAAACTTTTACGAGTTCTACTAGTTTTACTAGTTCAGAGGGACAAATTTGAGGCGTTATTTAAAATTCAATTTAAAAGGAAATAACAATATATTAACTGTCCGTTTTTTGTTATAAGTTTTTTAATATTTCAATACAACACAAAAATAGATTCTCAATTATTATAGTAAGAATGTCACTATAGCTCGAACTATTGAAAGAAAAAGATTTTTTTTTCGAAAAATTGCACATTTTTTAAAAAAAAAACGATTTATATTCTTCTACGTACACACGAGAGAAGTTAAACTTATTTGGCCTAACAGGAAATGTTTTTAAACCATTGCCATAGCATCTTCCGGTAGTGCCTTAAATGGTACATTCGTTGTAAATAGTTTATGATACAATTTTTACTTTTAATGTCAATATAATAAGCAAATGTATATATGACGGCCAAGATTGAGAACAAATAATGTAAACGCATGCATGTGAGTGTAATACAAATATAATAATTATTGTCTCAATTTTGAATTAACTGATTGTTGTCATTGGTTTCAATTGTCATTTTGTTTTCATTTAATTGCCAATTTTTGCCATTTGTCAGAGTTGTGAGTATTGGGTAATGAATATTTTCCAGAAAGTTATTAGTTTTCAAATAGTAGATTAAAATAGTTTCTTACGTTCCTTTGAGTGACATCAATATCTGGTAAAGTTACATTTTCTACTTTGTTTTTAATTTAATTTGTATATTTTTTTATAATTTAATTTTAATATCATATCATTTACTCTTCTGTTGAAAAATTTTCATTATAGCCTGATTAACTCGCGAATCAAATTAAAAACATAATAGAAAATGCAACGTTACCATATATGGTTATCGATAACAGGGACAGAGGGACAGAGCCAAATTGGCTTTTTAAACATATTTATGTGTATATAATAAGCTTGTAATACAAACTGTATAGTATTACACAATATTATACAAAATTGTCTTCTTATAAAAATTGTATCTTTAATATTATATGAATTAACTGTTTATCAATACAGCATGAGTCTTTGTTCGAAAAATACTTATCTAAAACACTTACCATATAGAAGTGGATTGTAGTCATAAACTATCATGTATAGATATGAATAAACAGGCAATTGCATATAAACACAGTTTATCTAAAAAGTTAATTGTGTGTACCTACAACATGTATAAAAATAGCGATTTAGTAAAAATTGATCAATATAATAGTAATAGTAAATTTTTATTACTCATTTACATCTATGTATTGAAACTGATTTTTAATTCAAATATTAATTAATAATTAATTAAGAAAAATATACTGTAATGTAATTTATCAATCGGCTTTTCTTAATATTTAATTATTGTATTGAATAATTTCAAAAAAATACTTTTCTTTTAAAGGTTTTTTAACTATTTGAATATGGTTGAAATGATAAAAATTGGAAATGTTAAGTAACGGTATCGATGTTTTATATAAAAAATAATTAATGATAACTTTTACTTCGTTGTTAATAATTTCAGTTGATTTTCCCTACCAAAAAACAAAAAACATGTGCTAGCGATCGACTTGATTGACTCAACTGCGTTTTGTAGTACATCAAAATCGCTCCCAAAGCCGGTCAGCTTTGATCTTAAGCTGCTCGCTAACCGATTACGTGTAACTTCCTACTGTAACTACAGCGTCACCTATTATTGAAAATTCAGTCAGATCATTTTTGAATAACGCCGCTAAAAACGTACAACTTCAAAAACCAGTTTTAGCCCAGTTTATTAAAGTTTTGAATTTCTTAAGAATATTAAAAAACAAAATTTTTACATAATGCTATAGTTTGGGTTATAGATAGATATATGAAAAAGACCCACATCAAATTTACGATAATCAGTTTATTAGAACTTGAAATATCATATCAAATGTGTCGGTAAAAGAAGTTTGAGGAGAAATGCATTTAAACATTAAAGCAATGTTACTGGTAGTCAAAGGGATATAACGGGCGCTGTGCTTACATTTCCTTAATCAGCGATTTCTGTTTCATACAATATTGAACCTATACAATAAAAAATTTTTTTGTCTACCTGGATACGAAGTGCTTCCTTATTTAGCTTTTTTTCCATTTTACACAAAAATGTTCCAAATTAACACTGAAAAATTATTATTTTTTAACTGTACAGAGTATACAAACGTTTATGATGCTCGAATTAAACAGAACTGTTCTGTGCTCTAAACATGAAAATATTTCATCCAAATGTATTACAATGACTCCATGGATTTTTCAGAAATCATGGTGTGTAAAATTAAAAAATTTTTTTAGGGATTATTCATCCCTAGGTAGTTAGTGAACGTCAGTCACCTACCTGATTTGCTATGCGACAGAATCGGTTTACTCACTGCATCACTAGAATAGCAATAACTCCGTAAATAATTTAAAATTGTAAAAACCCCTCGAAGGATTCCGAACAACGAAAAGTTCCCGGAATAACCCTCATGTGGCGCTCCCATTGTTCCGATTAAATTCTGTGTTTTTTGTTTTGTTGATATTCCTTCTAAATTTTAGTGTCATAGTTTGACATTAGTAATAATTGCGTAGCCAAGAGTATATTGGCGATTTTTCACAATTTTAGAAATTGATTTAAAGTTGCAACAACGAATTTGTATTAAATTTTGCGTACAAAAAGGATTTAATGGTGCACGAACGTTGGAAATATTGGAAAAGTGTTTCAGAATCGACTCTCTAAAGAAAACGGTCGTTTACCAGAGACCCGAGCTATTCAAAAGTGGTCGTGAGTCAATCGAAGATGATGAACGCAATAGCAGATCATCAACATCGAAAACCGACGAAAACATTGATAAAGTAAAAGAAATGTTGATCAATAATCACAAATTAACCATCAGAGAGATAGCGGAGTGCTTGATCATTGCCTATGGATCCGTCCAAGACATTATGGTTAATGATTTGGGTTTCCGTCGTATAGCAGTAAAGTTGGATTTTGCACCATGATAATGCAGCATCGCACATCATTATTCGAAACTTTTTGACGAAAAATGCATCAAATACCATTCAACAGCCACCGAATTCACCTGATTTGGTTCCCTGTGATTTCTTTCTGTTCAATCGAGTTCAAAAATCATTACGGGGAACGCGTTTCAACAGTCGAGAGGATGTAATGGAAAAATCGCAGGAAGCACTGATGGACATACCGAAAACCGAACATAAAAAATATTTCGAGGATTGGATCAAACGCTGACATAAGTGTGTTATAGATTTAGATGAATAAAGTTATAATTTTAATTTTCTAAATAAGTTCCGTGAAATTTTAATCAAAGTGGTATTCTTCAAGGTTTAATCTTTGAAAATAAGCAAAAAACCAAAGTTCTATACTAGACTTCTCTCTTAAATGAAGTATTGTTTAAGTCTTCCAAAACTGCTGGGTTTCTGGGTTCGATTCTCGCATCGAGAAAAATTTCAATACTTCTCAATTTACAAATTTGCTTAGCCCTAGAATTATTAAAGACTACATTAAGAATAAAATATAATAACTTAGTAAAATTAAAAAAATTTAAACAATCTATTGTTCCTCAACTAAAATTATATTACGATTATAATTACCATATTGATAAATGATTTTCCCCATGTTATATACCTACTCGATTCAATTTGAAACCATAATTTGGTATTTAGACTGGAAATTGAAATTCTAATGAACAGTAACCACCAATTTTAGATTCTCAATCAAGATTGTGATTGTAATAACTGAAATCAAACGTGAAAACTGATAAAATATTTATTTTCACCTTATTTATCTCAAGTCGCTTATTTGTGGGCGTCATTTTTTTTTTTAATCTCTGTGCAAGGATCAATTCAATTCAATTTATAGCAAGTCATCCAGTCATTCTGCTAGATTTTTAGGCGTCAATCAACCGCATTCACTTGACTGTAACACTTAGAAAAAATTGAAATTTCATTTTAATATCTTGAATATGAAACAATTTCCTTCTGTAAGTTTTCGATCCAGACGTATAGACGTTTCCACTCAAATAATTTTTTTTTGCACGTTTCCGTCGAACCCTAATAAATTAATTTCAAATTCGTTCAGCATTGAAGAGAAACTTCCCTTCACACTTTTTCTCTGCGTTTCAACTGCACATTTTCAATTTACAATATTGGTCAAGTTAATTTCCTCACCGACGTAGTTTCATCCTGTTGTTTTTCCTCCTGGCATCAACGTTTTAAAACTTAATTGTGAAAAAATAAAGACAAAATTTCTCAACGAAAACTTAAGTTTCATCTCTTTGATTCAACTTGTTTAATAATAATTATTCAGCATGTTTAAAAACAGAACCAATTTCATAAATGGACTTTTATTGTAGTCCTGTTGTAAAACTCCCTTCTGGCATTGCGAAAATGAAAACAATAATTTCTAATTATTTGGAATGAGAAATGCGAAACATTTATGTAGGATTGTTATTTTCCCGGTTCAGAGAAGTTCTGGGGGATGAAAGGTTGGGGGTTTAACGCAAAAATCCATATATCGCATCGTTAACGAAATGTATTGTATTGCCTTGAATAAACGTATCGTAAACAAATGAGAAAAGAGAGCTTCGAAAAGCTTTCGCCGTGCTTCAACTTTAAGTTTTATAAAGATCAATCCTTCCAAATATAAAACTTTCGATATATTATGTGTGATTGTCAATGGAACTCATCAATACAAATTACTTTTATTACGTTACGTTTGAAAATGAAAACAATTTATTTCACTTTTATGTAATTCTTGTCGAATATAAATTTAATGCAAATTAAAGATGAAATGAGGAATTTTCATGAACAAAACTCCCTGAAAATACTTATTTGCAATTTGTTTATAATTCACTGATTAATTGAAAATTATTCATTATGTATTAAGCTTAAGTTTCGATTGTATAAAGTGGTGAATAAAAACAGCGTGCTTTTATAAAGTTTAACTTTTTCAAGTATGAAATTTTACCATAAAGCCTCATCAACTGAAAATGTAACCTCCTATTTATCAAAAGTATTATGTTGTTCGGAAAGTCATTTCGTTTTTTCCCGCCAGAGGACTTAATTACGTTTTTTCGAAACTAACTTCACACTTAAGCCCCATAACCATTATATGTCTTGAGAGCTGATATTGCAAGGCTTGTGTGTGAAAAAGTTCTATTAATTCTACCCAGTAGTTTTTGGTTGGTGCCCTTTTAAATATGGAGAGCAATAAGCAGCATTTTCGTCATATTTTACTTTTTAACTTCAGAAAAGGTAAAAATGCTGTCCAAGCGAGAAAAAAATTGACGGATGTGTATGGAGAAGGCGTGTTAACAGTACGCCAGTGCCAGAACTGGTTTGCAAAATTTCGATCCGGCAATTTTGATGTCGAAGATGCACCACGGTCTGGAAGGCCGGTCGAAGCTGACAAAGATGCGATAAAGGCATTAGTTGATGCAAATCGGCGAATCACCACACGAGAGATCGGTGAGAGGTTAAATTTGTCGAATTCAACTGTTTATGGCCATTTGAAAGGCATGGACTTAACCTCGAAGCTCGATGTGTGGGTGCCCCATGTCCTTACCGAGCGAAATTTGTGTCGTCGTGTTGACGCGTGTGATTCGCTCCTCAAACGTCTAGAAAATGATCCATTTTTGAAGCGGATTATTACTGGGGACGAAAAATGGGTTGTATACAACAATGTTAAACGCAAGAGGTCATGGAGCAGAAAAGATGAACCGGCTCAAAGCGTGTCAAAAGCCAACATTCACCAAAAAAAGGTGATGCTCTCCGTTTGGTGGGATGTCAAAGGAATCGTTTTTTTTGAGCTTTTGCCGGACAATACAACGATTAATTCAGAAGTCTATTGTCATCAGCTGGACAAATTGAATGATTCACTTAAAGAGAAGAGGCCCGAATTAATCAACAGGAAGGGTGTAGTGTTCCACCAGGATAATGCGAGACCTCACACAAGTTTGGTCACTCGCCAAAAACTTTTACAGCTTGAATGGGACGTACTGCAACATCCACCATATTCTCCAGATCTGGCGCCTTCCGACTACTATTTGTTCCGGTCCCTGCAAAATTTTTTGGATGGCAAAACCTTTACCTCAAATGAAGATGTCAAAAACCACCTGGACGAGTTTTTTGCCAGCAAGGACCAAAACTTTTATGAGAGGGGAATTATGTTACTGCCAGAAAGATGGCAAAAGGTGTTGGACCAGAATGGCCAATATATAATTTAATAAAATATTTATTCATTATACGAAAACTGTCTTTCATGTTCCCCAAAAAAAACGAAATGACTTTCCGAACAACCCAATATATAGTTAAGGGATAAATGAATTGTAATTTAAGCTGAAAATTATATGCGCCAGAGAAAACGCATCAAAATTTCAAATTACGGTAAAATTTACTCTGCTTAAGTTTTAGTTTTGTATAAGTGTTTATGTTTTCGAAGTAATACGTGAAGAATAACGAAATTTCAATGAAGAGAAATTGAAAGCAAATATTTGCGACTGTTTTAACCAAATTGAGTGCATGAAATGATACATTAATTGAATGATAAAATTCGATAAAAGCGTGAAGAAAATATATAGACTTAAGAATTTACGGTAATTCAAGAGACTAAGTATTTTATCGAAGAAAAAGTGTGTAAGATTTTACGAGAAATTAAAAGATTCATTAGCTTATTTTGGCCTTGCAAATGCCAGAAGGGCGTTAAAATGAAAAGGCTAAGGGGACTTTAAAAGGATAAATTTTTGAAAAAAGGTCAATTTTTTTACCAATTTTGAAAATATAACTCTTTTTGAGTAATTTGGTACTAATTTTTTGTGATTCTCACCACTATAACTGCTTTAAATTTGCTTTACCACATTTAATAATCAATTATAGTGATGTTTCGATAGAAATAAAATACCATATAAACCGGTACCTTCTAATTTTCAAACAATTGGTTCACCTGAAAAATCGTAATTTTTTTATATTTTACCCATTTTCTCCTTAACTACTGAAGCAAATCGTTTAAAATTTTTTGTGACGATATTTATATAGTATTTAAACATATAGAATAAAGGAATTCGAAAACATATGATTACATTTAAAAATTAAAATTTTTTAGTAACAAAGTTTTAGTCATTTTTTTCAATTATTTGTAACTTCTTTTGTAATTGTTGATTCTAAATATTAGTTATTCAGTTTGTTATAATTGGAAAGTAGAGTAAGTTTACCAAGTTTCATTACAATTGGTTAAAGAGTTTTGGAAAAAATGGACAATTTCAGGGTTTCCATATATTAAAAATCATGATTGGTAACTTTTGTAATTTTTGTTCTAATGAATTATTCTAAACAAAAACTACTCAGCTTGTTTCAATTGAAGAGTAGATTAAAGTTGCTAAGTTTCATGGAAATTGGTGAAAGAGTTTCAGAGAAAATGGGTCAAGAAGTTCGGGTTTCCATTATGGAAAATCTTGGTTTCGGCTCCTCTTAAGGAACTGTTAAAATGGGCTTAGAAGGTTAACACTTTCAGCTGACGATATAATATTTATACATAAATTTTGGCCTGTTTCTAATGCTTATTATCACTACAGAATAGTTTTACTAATCGCTATAATAATTTATATCTAGAGACAACTAATATATTATTTAAAAAAAAAAAATTTGGAAACTTGTATCAACTTTTATAGAGATAAAATATCAAAATTTTACCAAAACTGGTGGGTACAAATAATAAATTGCAGAAAGTTCCAAGCAATTGAATGATTATTTAATGATGATAACATTTTTACCACTATCATTATTGTCATATCTCCAATTCACAGTTTTTCTCTAAAGTTTTTAATTTTTCGATTATAATCATTAATTTATTTTTTGTTATTATTAGTCTGTCAATTTCCTTTGCCATACTTAACAACAAATCCGTATAGGGAATACGATTTGATTGGTTGGAGAACCGCCAATTCAAAACAAATTCAGAAATGAATTTAAGTTTGTTTTGTTACGAATGAATGTAAAATCTTCAATAAAGGACCTATATACCTGTATGAAATTAGCTTTTCTTCTTTTCACATTCCATTTTTTTATTGATAAAATCACTAGCAATAAGAGAACTGCCATTTCTGGGACATTCAAGACAAATTGGAGATATCTATCAAGATATTTTTTAGAAACCGTAGAGTATCTTGCTAAATTGGATTCATTATTGTTCGAATATTGAAAGCTCTATAGTGGAACCCAAGTAGTAGAAATAAGTCAAACTTATAAACTTTCAAAAATTATAAGTTCATTTCGTACAATCATTGCACGAAATAAATTTAAAATAAATAAAATTAAACATATGATGTAAGTATTTGAAAATTCGATGTTTCATCTGGACAAACCATTTGTTATGGAGTAATATGGATGGGTTATCGAATAAGCATTTGGACGGCATCGGACCCAAGTCCACCACTGAATCTATCATTAAATCAAAATCGTCGATTCATAGATACATGATACTTTTAATAATAATAATAATTGCTGATGTTTACGTCCATTGTTAATATAGGCAACAAAATAAAAGTTACCTCTTAAATGACTGTTCATTTTTCCCATTAATGAGATTATAATAATGACTAGCTGATCCTCGCAACTTCGTCTGCGTAACGGAGGTGTAGATTATATTTTCTTTTTAGATTTGCTATTTGTAGTGGTATGTGAAAATTTTTATTTTTCTTATTTATTTTACGAAAAACATAATCATACTTAAAAACACTGCTTTGTCGACTTTAAAGAGACACATTTAATCAACTGTTGCTTAGAATAAAATAGTTGTATGTAATCATCAATTAAACTTCAAAAAATATTTATAAATATCTAAGAAGAGTATGTTCAATTGCGTATACCGTCGGTAGGCATACCTACCGTGAACCAAATAATCCATAAACCAATCAGTATCTATACATAAATAAAAAATATCGTCAAGTCCAATAATGTCGATCTAAATTATGACTAAAAAAAGTCGAAAGTTTTCAAAATTCTCGCGTCAAAATAACAGTAGTTAAGAGTCTAGATTTTTGAATATTAGTTGGAATCCCATCTCACTGTTTCGATTCCCGAATGAACCTTTTTCCAAAAACAATTTTGTAAAAAAAAAGTCTAACGTAAGATTCGAACCCACGTCTCTTTTATTGTGAGCATAAGAATGCCAGATACGTAAGCGAATGCGCTATGAACGTATAATTAATCCCAAAGTATAAATAAAAGAGCTTTTATTGCGGTGGCATTTATATATATTTTTTAAAATGAAAAAACACTAAATGTTACATAACTATAATAGTTAGACATATGCTGTCGCTCTAGTTTTTGTAGATAATAATAAGTTTTGCAAAATCGTAGTACATTATTTTGTTCTATAACCAATAGTTTTCGTAGCGTACGCGATAAAATAATGTTTTTTGGTAATTTTTTTCAGTCCTTGGGATACATTATTGGAGTTTAAGTATGGATCCTTATTTTTTTTTTTGAAAATTATATATAGCCTATGTTCTCCGGAAATAGTGTAGCTTCCCAACAGTGAAAGAATTTTTCAAATCGGTCAAGTAGTTTCGGAGACTATTCAAAACAAACAAACAATCAAATCTTTCCTCTTTATAATAATAAATAGATAGAAGATAGATAATAATAATGAAAGTTTTTATTCGAATAATTAATTCAAAATATTATGTTTAGATTGACGTAAAATATTTTTGTGCATTTATTTAGGGAAGCAAGGTCATCAAGTTAACACTACACTTTTGGAATTTGGAAAAAATAACTACGGAATACTTATTTACTTTAGCTACGGAAGTTCCTCTTTCATACTATCCATTGATTCTATGCATGTAACATGAAAAAAATTTTTTTAATGCAAATGTGCTCAAGGTAAATATATACAGGGGAAAAATTTAACCAAACATAGATAAAACCCTACTTGTTTTTGTTTTTTTAAATCTTTCTTTTTATGTACTTATTCCATGAAACTTTCAAATTTACGAGGATAGAATGGGGAAATACAAGTATTTACCTTAGATAATATTTTTATATGTTTCTGAGAAGTATATTGAATAAACAATAACTATATGTTATAAATCTGTATTATCTCGCTTTTAAAATCCCAAAAAGCACTGTAATTCCTAATGCGCATTTGTAATGGCTCCTTATCAGCTATATGCTGATTAGTGATCGGAGATGAGTTTTGATCAGCCGAATATAAACTATCGTTGTCTTATATATCTTTTTAATCACATTTGATAGTATCTACGCTTTATATTTTCCCTGAATCTATTTCTTTATTAACATCATCTTAATAAAAGCTATTTTTTTATTGGAAGTTGATAAAGTAATCAAACATAAAGGATTCAATCATTGATATTACATTCTTTTAATAGTACGAACTTTCGAAGAATTATTTTATAGTTTTCCTCTCAAGTAAGGTACAACGCTTTTCTTTTAGTTGTATGAAAGACTGATAAAGTTCCATTCATTTTGTCAGCTTTATTGTTAGAGAAGAAACTTAACGCAGCTTGGTGCATTGTAATTTTAAAGCTCATAAGTTTTATGAAGCTTTTGTGAAATAATTTTGCTTTGTATTTGTTCAAATAGAAATCAAAAGAATTGTAGATTAGCTTTGTGCATTGTTGAAGTTCATTAACAGTTTGAATGAAATAAACTTAATTTGTTAACGTGTGAAAATTTATTTTTAATTGATAAATTAATTACATCAATTTTTTTTTGTATTTGTATAATATCTATTGTTAGTAATTATTAATTTTATGTTCCTTAATTTTTGTATTTCCAGATGTTTTGGTAAAGTTTTCATTGATTTTCAGTTCAGTTGACTCCCTATATTTGCTTAGAAAGATGACCACCAGACGGTTGACATGGTCACTCAATCTTTTTTGATATTTTGAACTGTACTTAGAGATTTAATCCATGACTGAGATCTTTTTTAAGTCTTAATGGATGACCTGGTTTGTAACAAACCATGGAACCTTAGCGACGAATCTGAGGGTCTTAGACTTAAAACGCTGAATCGTGTTTACGTTGGAGTCGCTGACCGTTCCTCATTGCTGGATGCAGACGTCCAGAATGGATTTATACAGCAGAAGCTTACAACTAAAGATCAGTTGCAATTTCCAGCCAATTAGCTAGGAATTTGTCGGCATTTTTCTTTCGGTTGGTTCTTGGCTATTATATTTTTCCGCCAGGTTAGTCTTGTATCCAGATGCATCTGGAGATACACAGCTTAAGATTGGGAATCAACTGAAGATTGAGCAAAAAGACTGGAGAGCAGATACACAGAACACTTTCTTGGACCTGTTTGTCGCTTTCTTCTGGTTGCAGGTATGTTACTGACGCAAAGAAAAGATAAAAACTATCTTTAAAGTGGGGTATACATCGTGACAAAATTTGTGCTAAATTAATGCCGAATTTTTTGAGGTTTTGAAGCGTACACAAACGAACATAACAAAATTATTTGGGCTCACCACCTTTGGTGTATGGTTTATAAATACTATATACCTATTGTGAATCATATTATCCGCAAATCAATCACCTATGCATAAAAAAATAAATATTGTTAAGATCGATAAAGTCAGCTTTGAGTTGAAATATAAGTTAAAGCAGAGAATTAGACAAAAATTTCTAAAAATAATCATATTTTGAGATGGTATATTATCTTGAAATTGATATATGTGTGTTGAAATTGAATCAAAATTTTAAAAGTACATAGCTTAGATTTTTATATATAAGTAGCAATCCCAGTCACTGTCTCTATTTCCGAATAAATCTATTACCCCAAACCATTATCCATGTGAATTTCTCAATAAAATTAAATAAATTCAAACCATCAACGCTTAATCCTCAACAATAAAAACAGTTTTATAATAAAAATATTTCGTCTTTAACGGCACATTAGATATTAAATTTAAAATGTCAATTGTTAGATCACATATTATCTCATACAAACTTATTACTTTTTTTTTGATTTTTTTGAGGGTGAATTCTTAAAAAATCCTTTCTTATTTGATGTTTTCATCGTATAAGGAATATACCATCCAAATTTTATCCGTCAGTTGAGACAAACACCAAATATATAATTATATATACATAAATATAGACTATTATTTTTCTTACGGTTTTTCTCGGTAAATTTTTCTCTGAACAATGATACTCGAGTAATAATATATACCACCAAAATAGATGTACGAGTATACTGTCGGGGGCTTTTTTGTAGATCTAAGAAACATATTTGCATTATACATTATATTTGTGTAGCTCTAATGGTTTTTGTAGCGCACGCCAGTATAACTCACAGATGACAGAATTTTTTCGTACTTACTTGACACTTATCGTTATATTTTGGACAATTCAAACAATATCTTTAAAAACTATAGCCTATATGTTATTTTAACCTATAAGCATACAATTTAAAAATTTCCTCAAAATCCATTCAGTAGTTTTTGCGTGAAAGAGTAACAAAGATCCATACATCCACACATCCATGCATACAAACTTTCACATTTATAATATTAGCAACGATAATGAGAACTGCATTTATATGATTTCCACAAATTAAATTCTATTAATTGAAATGAATTGTGATGAAACAATTATACGCATATAACTCATATTTTGAATAGTTTTTAGTTTTGTATGGGTTTACATTTTACAATTCCATTTTATTAAAAATTATGTGAAATGAATAAATGAAAATTAATTAACTTTAAAATTAAAAAAAAATCGTTAAAATAATGAATTTATATTTAAAATAAGTATTCCCAATAATTTAAAATTTTAAAGGTGTCTATACATATGTGATTTTGATGATGATAATTCGAGTAAAAAATTTTTTTTTGTAAGCTCATCAAATTTGATTTAAATTAATTGTTGCCATTTTGATTTAAATTTTTTCCTTTAACAATTCCTTAACAATAGTAAATTCAAGAGTTTCTATTGAAATTTCAAAGCAACTAGCAGTACAGAACTTTGAAGAGATTTTTCATTTTTCCTCTACAAAAACATTTTTTTCATCAAAGTTTGCATTTATATAAAGAAGAGCAATTTTTCAAACATTTAAGAGAAATGATATTATTTTAATAATTGGTTCCCAATAGAAAAAATTTCGCCCAACATATCATAGCATTTTTAATGTACGAATAATGATAATTAATAGCATAAAAATGAAGAATAAAAACATATGAACAGGTCACACACGATAGAAGTGAAACCATCAAAAATGTGAGCTTCAAGATAATGAGACAAATGTTAAATTTCAGAATAAGGATGATTGCAGGGTATAGCTATGATAATAAACGAAGTTTAAAAGACAGGTTTAGTATTTAGAACTTGCTTAATTTATTTTTACCTTGAAATTGATCGTAATTAAAAACAACAGCTGGCAAGTGAGTGCCGATGAGCACCAGCTTACATAAATAAGTATTTGAAATAAGCGCTTGCATTTTACTGTATTCGATGACTTATAGTTTTCCACATCAGCGAAAGAAAGTTCTATATATAAGTCTCTTTTCCATCGCTTTCAATACAGACGCTGTCGCATTTTGCTTAGTTCACTCAAAATTTGTGCCTACGTAGACGGCGCTAGCAGTTACTCCCAATGCGATTTTCATTATAAACAGATCAGTGAAAACCATGGAAACTCTTTATAATATTTTCTATGTTAAGAAACTTGGTTCAGGAAACAAGAGGGCCATGAGGTTCAAATTTTGATTTGAAGCAATGGCGGTGAGTTTAACAATGAAAACAATGAAAGTGGCAAAATTGTTTTTATTGTTGACAATTTTTAAAAAATAGAGCAAAGAATGAATTATTTATTCATTATTGAGCCGATCGCCAACCTATAAAGTAATGTTACCAAGTTTCTAAAAAAAGTAAAGTATTGTACCAAGTATACCAAAATAAAGTTAATGTACCAATTTAATACCAAGAATCACTCAAGTGAACGAAACAATCAAGTGAGATTAATTTTTTACTTGAGAAAAATAAACATTCTATCATTCTCTTGCACGTTAAATTCTATAGATTTATGTTTGTCTCTTTCACTGTCGCTTTTCGTTTCATCAAATGTTTAATCACAACGATGCTTGTTGTGATTTTCTTATGTTTGTAAGGATTTTTTCCTATTGAACTCCAAATGTTATTTCCCATTATATTCTTTTTATACAACTCTTGGTAATGTCGTTCAAAATTCATTACGTCTTAGTCAAAACGTTTTCCTTACTCCTCTGAGTAGGCATTTATGTTATCTTTAAATTGTCCCCAGGTGAGCAAAATGAATGAGTAATTTTTCAGTTCATACTCTTTAAGCACTATTCATGTTCTTATCCATGTTTAATTTAATATAACAGTAAATGAATATCTTTTATGGATTAAATTATTTTATTTAAGATTTACTGAATCTCTTTTATCCAAAAAAAAGAAATTCATTTACTGTTATATTATACTTTAAGGCTTTCAAGTATTGTTTTGGTAATTTCTTGATAATTGTTAGTTGTACTGTTGTTTCTGAGAAATCATTAACTATACTACTTTAAGATTCTTCCACGCTTTTTTTCATAAGCATTCATTAATTGTTTGAGTTCGTCACTGTTCACTATTTATTTTATACGAATCTACATAAATCTCCTCTTTAGCTTTAGGTTCTAATAATTTGGGAAGAACCCTTTAAAAGTTTTAATTATTTAAAAATATCGACCTAGAGTTTTCATATATTACTTCATTAGATCCAATCTTATGTCACGGTCGCATCAATAAATCACATCAATATTTTCTTAGGGAATTAGTTCCCACTTGCCACAATGCTATTTTGATTGAAATTCGACTTAATCAGGCAATATACGCTGTTTGTAATGTACTAAATCAGATCTATTATCTTATTAACAAAGGTCATAGGGTATTTAGCATACTCGTCTTGCATTCCCCATCAGAAAGTCAACCGTATTGAACTATCTTATTGATCAATTTTGTAATCCGTTTAACTATAAAGCATTATTGCAGTTAACGTAGACAAAGTGAAGTACTCGTTTTTATATCGATTCTGAAATCATAGATTACAATTAGCTTCATTAGCTTTGCAAATCTTCAAATTTTTTGTCAAATAATTGTTTATGTTCCTTACTTTAATACATTTACTGCAATTAAAACAGAACAAAGTAATGTTTACACTGCTTTGACGCCATTTTTTTACTTTATAATATGTAAAAACGGTTATTACAACTGCAATGGACATTTGGCCATTTCAATTTGGAATCGACTTGGCCACTACCTGCTACTTATAAATTAATCAATTAAAATTTTCAAAACTTACTTATCGACGTAAAACAACTAAAAGCAAACGTTGAAAGCTAAGAATGAATATTTTGGTATTTTTCGATACCTAGTGTTAGATTTAATGCATTGATAAAGAAACTTAGAATAAAAGAAGTTTTTTGTCCCTCTGTTATTAATTATTGACGGTTATTAATTAACCGTTGAAAGTACTTTACTTTGGTTTAAAAATATTTATTAACTTTATTTTAAAATATTTTTCATCTACCTTCTTCAACACACCATCAAACTTCGGAAAGCTATTTTGATGATCCTTAAGTTTGTTGACTTTTATAATTAAATTAGTTAAATTGATTTACTTACCCAAAACTGTTTAAATGATTATAGTGCTACTTTCAATTTGTTTTCTTTTTTTCAAATTCTTTTAAAAACAACTTCCAGAAAATGTTTTCTTTAATGAATATATTGATTTATTTGAAAATGTAATGTGATAATGTGTAATGTAATATGGAAGCTAAAGTTATTGAAAGTTTTTAATAAATTATATTAAAACAAAATTTGTTCATATTGTATGTTTTCAATATCTATACTGATAAATAAAATTCTTACGTCTGTCTGTACATTTCGATTTTGAACCCAATTTTAGGGAAAATATTTGTTTCCGAAATTAACATTTTTATAATTTTTGTCTGTCTGTCTGTCTGTGTGTCCCGATTTAACTAAATAACGGAACAACCGAATTTAATGAAATTTAGTATTAAGATATAACATAATTTTCCACATACTATAGGCTACTTATCATTCCAAAAAAAATAATAAGGGAAGGTATTCCCTAGGGATGAAAACATAATTTTTTACTTTAGACAGGTGAGTTATATAGCATTAAAAGTTAGAAAATAATCTGTACAAATATTTTTAGTTTAACTGATAAAAAGCACAGTAAATTCAGTTTAAAGTTTACAAAATTACCTTTGAAATATACACCTTTATATATATACTGGCTGATGCCCGCGACTTCGTCTGCGTAACGTAGGTGTAGATTATATTTTCTTTTTAAATTTGCTATTTGTTGTGGCATATGAAAATTATTATTTTTTTTATTTCTTTTACGAAAAACATAATCATACTTAAGAACACTATTTTGTCAACTTTAAAAAGACACATTTAATAAACTGTTACTTAGAATAAAATAGTTGTATATAATGATCAATTCATTTTCAAAAAATAATTATAAATATCTAAAAAGTAACTAAAAAATCCGTATACTTACGGTAGGTATGCCTACCGTGAATGAAGTAATCCGTATATCAATCAGCATCTATTCATAAATAAAAACTATCGTTAAGTTCCATAAATTCAGTCATAATTATAACTTAAAACAGTCAAAAGTTATCAAAACACTCGCCTAGAAATTTAGAATATTATTAAAAATCCCATCTCATTGTCTCAACTCTCGAATGAACCCTTTTCTCGAAACTATTTCACTACTGCAATGTACGAAACTACCGCGAAATTAAAATTTGTTCAATTGCACGAAACCCAGTTCCTCCATAATCAAGTATAACCATTGTGTATCTATGCAATTATTATTAAAATATCTGAATTTCAACTATATAATTAAACCATTTTCTTTTAGTTCGCTGAATTGCTCGCTACTCGATATTCGCTCAATAATCTATTTATTTGTGAATACATATTTCGGATTTTTAGGTTTACAATATGTGGAAGCCAAAAAACTTAATGCTCACTTATGAACTTTACCTTTTTCAGAAATATATATTAAAGTTTAAATTTTTAAGCAGATCCTACGTTTTTGAATCTAATAATAAATCAACATTGTTTTATTTTAAGCGATAAAACGTTTCGTCTATAACGAACATATTTTGATAATTAAATTTAAAATTTCGATTGTTTCGATTGTTAAGCCGTACAAACTTTGCCACCGTTTTTCACTTTTTTAGGGGAGGAATTATCAAAACCCCTTTCTTATTATATATCTGCATCGTATAAGAAAAACATTTTCCAAATTTCATCGACACAAATATGCTTTTATTTGGAAAATACAATGTAAAACGAAAAAAAATATGACCTTCTTTACTTTGATATCATTACTAAAAAGCAATTCGATTTCGCACATTTGGACGTTGTACATACAAAATTGTTGGAAATAGGTAGAAAACGTGGAAGTAAATTCGAATATTTTATTTATTTTCAATAACAATAATTGATTTTCAAATTTTTCTAAATACCGAAGAAAAGTTAGTTTCGAAGATTTTATATTTTGATTGATAAGATTGATAATGAAATATATGACAAATAATTGCTCCCTTAATGTTTTTCAGCAGAATAAATAATTGCTCCAGGTACCAATCATTGGTTGATAAAAATTAGATTTTAAAAAGTTTGATTGTTTAAAAACAATCAGAAATTAAAAATCGCTTAGTTAGAATAAGTACTACATAAACTTTCATACTAATTTAGTGAAATTTAGTGAACGTTATTTAAAACGTTGTTAATAAAATGATATTACAAAAAAAGAAATTTATAATTAAATAATTAATAATAAGTTTTAAATTACACTTATTAAATTCAAAATTTCGATTGTTGATTAACTCTACATTTTCTCATACAAACTTAGTCACCCCTTTTACTCTTTTAGGGTAGGAATTTTAAAAAAAAAATTCTTATCAAATGTCTACTCCTTATAAGGAATACATCGAATATTAAAATTTCATCAGTCAGAGGGGATCTATAAATACAGGATTTTATGTATGCACGGTTTTAAAAACGTATTTTCAATAAGTTTTTTTACTGTTATTATTATTGCCACTATTACTTTTTTTCGTTAATATGTCCTAATTGAGCAATTCTAAGGATCTATTAACAACAATTTTGTAAAAAAAAAAATAAAAAAAAAAGTTCACTGTAAGATTCGAACCCACGTCTTTATAATTAGGAGCATCAGAATGTTAGATACGTAAGCCATTACGCTATTAACATCAACTGTGTATTGTACATATATAAAGGTTTATATTTCAAAGAGGTAATTTTTTAAAATTTAAATTGAATTTACTGTGCTTTTTATCAGTTAAATAAAAAATATTTTTACAGATTATTTTCTAACTTTAAATTACCTTTCCAATGATACATAACTCACCTGTCTAGTGTAAAAATTTCTGTTTTCATCCCTTGGGAATACCTTCCCTTATTATTTTTTTAGAATGATAAGTAGCCTATAGTCTGTGGGAAATTGTGTTGTATCTTAATACCCAATTTCATTAAATTCGATTGTTCCGTTCTTTAGTTAAATCGGGACACACAGACAGACAGACAAAAATTTTAAAAATGTTAAATTTGGAATAAGGGCCTCTTGAAACAAATATTTACCCTAAAATTGGGTTCAAAATCGAAATGTACAGACAGACGTAAGAATTTTATATATTAGTATAGATATACGATAAACTAGAAGTTGCCCGTTGCATTCGCAACTAAAGGTTTTATCTCAATATAATGTTTAATATGAGATAATGTAGAGTTAATCAACAATCGAAATTTTAAATTTAATAATCAAAGTGTTGTTAATATAAAAGGGTTTACCTAAAATTAAATTAAGAAATAAAATAAAAGTGTTTTTTTTAATACAATTTTAATAACAACAATTTAAATAACGTCATTTCACTAAATTAGTATGAAAGTTTAATACTTATGTAGTACTTATACCAAATAGGCGATTTTAAATTTTGGTTTGTTTTTCAACAATCAAACTTTTTAAAATCTATTTTAATTTATGAACCAATGATTGTGATCTGGAGTAATTATATATTCGGCTGAAAAGCATTAAGGTAGCAATTTTTTGCCATATATTTCACTGTCAATTCAAATATACAATCTTCGATACTAACTTTTTTTCGGTATTTTAACAATTTGATATCCAATTATTGTTATTGAAAATAAATAAAATATTCGAATTTACTTCCACGCTTTCTACCTATTTCCAACAATTTTGTATGTACAACGTCCAAATGTGCGAAATTGAATCGCTTTTTAGCCATGTTAACTAACATAAAGAAGGACATTATTTTTTTCCGTTTTATATTGTATTTTCAAATATAAGTGTAAGTTTGTGTCGATGAAGTTTGGAAAGTGCTTTCCTTATACGATGCAGATATTTAATAAGAAAGCGTTTTTGATAATTCTTCCCCTAAAAAAGTGAAAAATGGTGCAAAGTTTGTACGGCATAACTTCTAATTAACAATCAAAATTTCAAATTTCATAATCAAAATTCGATTGTAAACAAAACGTTATTACCCCTTCATAGAAAACAAAGTGCGTTTATTATTGTATTAGATACAAAAACAAAAGATCTGCTTAAAAATTCAAAATTTCAAATTTAATAATCATTCAAAGTCCGTTAAAAGCGAAACGTTATTACTGCTTAATATAAAAGCAAGTTGATTTATTATTAGAAACAAAAACATAGGATCTGCTTAAAAATTTACACTCTGATAAGTAGATATATCTGAAAAGGTTAAGTTAAGTTTATAAGTGACCATAAAGTTTTTTGGCTATCACATATTGTAAACCTGAAAATCCGAAATATGTATTCACAAATAAATACATTAGTGAGTGAGTACCCTCTGAGATATAGATGCTGATTGATTTATGGATTATTTGATTAACGGTGGGTATACCTACCGTAGGTATACGCAATTGAACATACTCTTTTAAGATATTTATAAATATTTTTTGAAAATTAATTTATCATTACATACAACTATTTTATTCTAAACAAAAGTTTATTATATACAAAAATTAAAAAAAAATTGGTAAATAGTCGGTTTGAGCAAATAGTTCTGTTGGAATGCGGAAGTAGGGATAACAGAGCGCACGGGCATAACCCAGTCTGCACGGACGCACAGTAAGATAGCCAATTTATATTTATGATAGTTGATGTTAATAGCGTAATTGCTTACGTATCGGACATTCAGACGAGGTTTCGAATCTTACAGTAAACTTTTTTTTTTTACAAAATTGTTGTAAATAGACCCTTAGAGTTGTTCAATATTGAAATATTTACAAAAAAATAATAATAATAGTAGTATTAATAATAAAAATCGTTCATACATAAAATCCTGTATTTATATATCCCCTCTGACTGATGAAATTTTGATATTCGATATATGCCTTATAAGGAGTAGACATTTGATACGCATTTTTTTTGGAAAATTCCTACCCTAAAAGAGTAAAAGGGGTGACTAAGTTTGTATGAGAAAATGTACAGTTAATCAACAATCGAAATTTTGAATCTAATAATTATAATTAATAAATAAATAATTAATTCATTATAAGTTTCTATTTTTGTTATATCATTTTAATAACGACGTTTTAAATAACGTTATTTCACTATTCTAACATAGCAATTATTATTTTTTTTTTTGTTCTTCAACAATCAAACTTTTTAAAATCTAATTTTTATCAACCAATGATTGTGACCTGGAGCAATTATTTATTCTGCTGAAAAACATTAAGGGAGCAATTTTTTTTCATATATTTCATTATCAATTAAAACATAAAATCTTCCAAACTAACTTTTCTTCGGTATTTAGAAAAATTTGAAAATCAATTATTGTTATTGAAAATAAATAAAATATTCGAATTTACTTCCACGTTTTCTACCTATTTCCAACAATTTTGTATGTACAACGTCCAAATGTGCGAAATCGAATTGCTTTTTAGTAATGATGATCAAAATAAAGAAGGTCATAAGTTTTTTCGTTTTACATTGTATTTTCCAAATAAAAACATATTTGTGTCGATGATATTTGGAAAATGTTTTTCTTATACGATGCAGATATATAAAAAGAAACGGTTTTTTGATAATTCCTCCCCTGAAAAAGTGAAAAATGGTGGCAAAGTTTGTACGGCATAACGTCTAATAAACAATCGAAATTTCAAATTTAATTATCAAAGTATATTCGTTAGACGAAACGTTTTATCGCTTAAAATAAAACAATGTTGGTTTATTATTAGATTCAAAAATGAAGGATCTGCTAAAAAATTTATACTCTAATATATATTTATCTGAAAAAGGTTAAGTTCATAAGTGAGTATAAAGTTTTTTCACTTTCACATATTGTAAACCTGAAAATCCGAATTACGTATTCACAAATAAATAGATTAGTGAGCGAATATCGAGTTGTGAGTTATTCGGTGAAGTAAAAGAAAATGGTTTAATTATATAGTTGAAATTCAGATATTTTAATAAAAGTGCATAGATACACAATGGTTATACTTGATTATGAAGGAACTGGGTTTCGTGCAATTGAACAAATTTTAATTTCGCGGTAGCTTTGTACATTGCAGTAGTGAAATAGTTTCGAGAAAAGGGTTCATTCGAGAGTCGAGACAATGAGATGGGATTTTTACTAATATTCTAAATTTCTAGGCGAGTGTTTTGATAACTTTTGACTGTTTTAAGTTATAATTATGACTGAATTTATGGAACTTAACGATAGTTTTTATTTATGTATAGATGCTGATTGATTTACGGATTAATTGGTTCACGGTAGGTATACCTACCGTAGGTATACGGTTTTTTTAGGTACTTTTTAGATATTTATAATTATTTTTTGAAAATGAATTGATCATTATATACAACTATTTTATTCTAAGTAACAGTTTATTAAATGTGTCTTTTTAAAGTTGACAAAATAGTGTTTTTAAGTATGATTATGTTTTTTGTAAAAGAAAGAAGAAAAATAAAAATTTCCATATACCAATACAAATAGCAAATCTAAAAAGAAAATATAACCAACACCTACGATACGCAGACGAAGTCGCGGGAATCAGCTAGTTTTGTATAAAGTTAATCAAATGAGCTTTGTTTCTTTTATTCCACTGGCATAAACCCTAAAATAAATCGATTTTCATACCACATTTTCATATGAGGCATAATTCTTTGATCAATTTTAACGGTTGCGAAGTATAAAATGGTTTAAAAACTTTTTCATAACAAAAAATTATTATTTGAGAAAAAATCTTTTCCTTCAAACAGTAACAATAAGATTTCTAACTGATATTTTTATTGACTTTGACCGTTGTCGATTTTTATTATGTATCGAAATTTCATCCAAATTGTTTGAGTCATATTTATGACAAAAATTATTGTCTGATGTCTTCAAAAAACTCATTCCCAAATAAAATCTAATAGAAAAATGTATGTACCAACTTATCCTACAAAAATGATCGAATATTTTTCTTGGACCGTTTTATCATCCTTATTATTCCATGGTTTTTCCATAATTACATATCTAAATTTAGGTGAGATGACATTATCCCTATTCTCTTTTACTTGTTGTTTCATAAAAAAATCAAGATTTCGTACATACTTTTGTTTCAAACTGCTATTTTAATTTTAAATGAATCAAATTCCATTTGGTGATGAATATTACCGTGGCTGAGGTCAATTATTGTAGGTACTTATTTTCATATTTGTGTATTTAGAAAATGTTTATCTCTTAAGGAATGTATCACCTTTAAATGAAGTAATGTTCTTTGGGTAGGAGGAAAAGTGTTCTCAGAGCTATTAGATGAGGTATGTGTCTAATTAATAAGAGTTGGAAACAATGTGCCGTTACCATAGCGATCTGAAAGGATGCTGTCTGTCACATAGGATCGTGGTCCATTGTACCCCGTGTGGTCGCCGCCCCCCGTCTGGTCTGCTTGGCGTCAACCTCGGATCGATCACCAATTCTCCCGCCATTCATGCGCTACAAAATTTCCCGTATTCCCATCCCCTTATTCATAGAAAATTTGAAAACTCAAATTTTCATAAACTCAATCAAACCAATCAATTGAGGATATCTTCGAGTGTTTTCAGTATAAAATATTTATATTTCCCAAACGATTGGATAGATTTTGAAATTAATTGCGATCAGCGTTCTTCAATTGATGTGGTGGCGCCAAGAAAATTTTTCCATTCGCATACAACGACAAGAAACGTTTCCGATAAGTTGCAAATGCTTTGATTCGAGATTTATGTGTGTATTATATGTATGAAAATGTGAAAATTTAAGTATTGACAAGAGAAGTCAAAAAAAGAAATAGAACAGAGCCACGACGAGTTCCTTGCAGAAATCTTCTTTTCAAAACTTTTTCCATTGCTCTTTTTTCCATTCCATTTTTCCTGTCGACGTACAATTCGTTTTTGATTTTGTCATTTTCTATTTGAACTCTTAACATTTAAAAAAATCAGACAGCTGAACCAACAATACAATTCCATTGTATAACGACTTGAATGCTCAAATATTTCTCCGAAATAATGTCATTTAAAAAACAATTTTGAATCACCTTTCGTTAATCTGTAAATTATTCAGTTATTTATTTATTTATTATACATCTAGTTTAGTTGTTTTGGTGCGAAATAATTTAATTGGTACAAATGTTTATTAATTTAAAGTGCAAATCCTCATAATTTAGATAATTACTGCTGTCTATTTGCAGATGTCTCTTTTTTATACATTTATATTCATGTGTGAAATATTAACATTAGCGAACAATATATTAAAAAGTTCTCTATGAATATTAAAAAACGAAATATCAAACTAAAACAAGAAAATTTTCTGAGGCAAAGCATATATTCGATAGATTAATAATACTTTTACTATATGTTCAGAGGATAGTTGTTGGAGTTGGCAAATAAGTTAATACTTTTTGTTTAACGCGACGTTTCGCAATGATTTATTGCTTTTCGACAATTCACACAACTCACACAATATCTTCATTAATTATAGCCTAAATGTTATTCTGATGTATAAGCTATATTATTGTAAAATTTCATTAAAATCCTTTCGGTGATTTTTGCGTGAAGGAGTAACAAAGCTCCATATATTCATACATTCATTCTTTCAAACTTTCGCGTTTATAATATTAGTAAGGATACCAAATATGCCATATTTAAAAAAAATACATTTTTATTGGATCAAAAATATGTAAAATGGTGGTTACTCTTATTCAAACGCTTTAATCCTGACACATATAAAAATAAAAATGAAGAACGAATATAATGCATTCTACAATTTGAAATTTGAATGTTTTATGTTTGACCATTAATTAAGCAACACTAGTAAATATCTAAACAAAAACTATTTCCAGCAATGAGCTTTTCAATAAAACTAATTTAAGAACAATGTGAGTTTTTAATTTGACTACTAATTATTTTTGCCGTAGATTTTAACGAGAAAGTAATTAATATTGGTCTACCCAATTTATTGTTGATAAATTCCAGTGCTGATTTAGAGAAGCACTACATGACTATGTCATATGTCCTTACCCGGTTGGTAATACATGAATTATTATTAATAATTTTGGGAGCAGTTTTGGAATGTGAGCTAATTTATAAAATCTGTATTAATTATAAAGTAAACATTCCTTTAGTATTTGTAATACCATTTTATTATTTGACTTGGTATCCGTACATTTTCGTCTGTGTATTTGGTTTTACTGTTATTTACCGTCGCTTTATAACTATTAAGGTCTTTAGCGATTTAGGGTTTATTTTACAAATCCGTTATTAAAAAAAAATATGCTGGATACGAGGATCAAACCCAACACCTTGGAGAAGTCACCTAAACCACTCGGCCACTAGTAGGCTTTTGTATAAATTTGTTTTATGCAATTAGATAATTTATGCCATATGAAAACTATTCTAACGCATCTTGTTAAGTAGTTTTGTTTTTATTAAATATTTATTAATTTCGTCTAGTTACAGTTATGAGCCAAAATAATCCATTTGTAGAAAATGATTTTTTTTTCAATGTAATTTTCCTTCAATTTTTTTCGTATTCTTACACTGTTTTATATATATAACCGTTATCCGTCTTATAAAAAATTACATCGCTAGGATTAATTTTTTTTCGATATAGAAGACCCCAACGGTGCACACTGGCATTGTTATCATTTTTAAATATATGTTTACTACAATGACTTTACCCTTATTTTCAATAGTAAAAATTAATCAAATATCTCATTTGGATTACAATTAACTACTATTGTAAAGTGTGTAAACTTAGTTACACTTGCAAACTTAAATGGTAGCTATTTATATGATTCTATTCAACCATAATTATTAATAACTTTACAGGTCAAGAAGTTTTCGAATTGAATCTCAGCTAGAAAGAAAATATTATTTTTCAATATTTATAACAAAATAAAAGCAGTCTTACAAGTTTTAATAATCTTATTTGCCTTATTTTTTTAATAAGAATAGTATAAACAAAAACAAATTTAAAGTTATTTTTTCAATTTTTCGTTTGAAAACATTAAATTCTAACGTTTTGATTAAACTGTAATACAATCCAAGAGAAAAATGTATTCTATGAAAAACTTTCAATTCCATGATCTTTATAAGTACATTTTCATTTCAGTCATTTAACAATTTATATTTAACAAAAAATTAAATATAAAATAAAAAAAGGCGATTCATAAAAACATTTTCCGTTTGAACATTTCTTTACAAAAGGTGACATTTTTAATCTAAAATCTGGACATTTTTAGTGTATACCTACCATACCTAACTAGAGATTAAAAGGCGAAATTTTGAAACAAAGAAAGGAATTTTTATCGTGCATGTATTTCATTTTTGTTAGTTTTTTCATTCTTTAATAATTTTAAAAGAATTGAAATTGACTACTAGTAAAAATTTTTTTTTTCTGATCTGAGGAGAAATATAATGACTCCTGAAGACTATCAACTATAATGGTCTCCATTATAAATTTTAACGGCAAAAAAAAAGAAGCAAATAAATGTTATGAATCATAATTTAGGTATGAATTATGTTTGAATATTTAACAGCTTATTATAAAAAGAATTTGTTTTCCATTTTCTATTTTCTATTTTTTTATTTTCAAATAAATCACACAGCCTGCATAGGGTTGCAATAAGTGCATTCAATCCATAGACAATCACATGTAAGCACTAGTCCCAGTAGATTAGCGCTGTATAAGTACAAAGATTTTTAACAATCAATAGTAACAATAACAATAATAGTTATTCTTATAGCAAAAACAACGATCGTAAAAATGATTAATAGTAGCAATAAGAATAATAATAATAGTCTATAATAACAATATCAATGCTAAAAATAATATGAAACATTAATATATAAAAATAAAGCTATATAAAAAAATAAAAATTTGGCAATAAATTGTTAATAGGAATATTTGTTTAGTTACAAAATCTATCAGGCAAATCTATTACATTCCATTTTTGTAACCTTCTTATCATCTCACTGTTCAATGAGTTTATTGCTAGATGGTTGGAATGATCGTCTAGTTTTGTCAGGTATTTTTTACTAAACCTTTGAATTTCCTCCTTTACAGATGACATTTCTGTATCTTCATGTATTTTTTTGTTGTTTACAAACCATGGAGCACCGATTATTTCTCGTAGGGTCCTTGATTGGAATCTTTGTAGGATTTCAATGTTGGAGTTGGATGCAGTACCCCACAACTGTATCTAATATGTCCATATGGGCTTGAGGATGACCTTGTACAGAAGAAGTTTATTTTCTGTTGATAATGGTGCATTAGATGCCATTAGCTAGTACATTTTTTTGTATTTTTTATTTAAATGTTCTCGAGTTTTTTTGATCTACACAGCCCATGCAAGTTTTTGATCTAAGTGCAGTCCGAGATATTTTACCGTGCTCTTTTGCGGTAGTTCTGTGCCTTCCATTGTAACCGGTGGACATATATTTCTGCGCAGTGTAAACATTATGTGTGTAGATTTTGTGTTGTTTATTTTTATTTTCCACTTTTTTGCCCATTTTTCTATTTTATCCAGGTTATTTTGGAGCTTTAACGAAGCTTCATTGGGTTCATCTGCTGCGATTACGATGGCTATGTCATCAGCAAATGTTGCCACTAATGCATCTGTTGTATTTGGCATATCGGCTGTGTAAAGGGAATACAACAGAGGTCTCAGTACGCTACCTTGCTTGGGGAACCCCGGCTGTTATTTTTTTGGGAGTCGTTACTTCCGATTTGTATTTGACTTGAAAGATACGGTTTTCCAAGTAGGACGAAATTATGTTAAAATACTAAGGAAGTTTTATTTTGATTTTGTACAACTGTCCGAGATGCCACACCTTATCGAATGTCTGTGCCACATCCAGAAAAGCCGCAGAACAGTATTGTTTTCTTTCCTGGGCATAGCGAATAGTTTCAACGATTCTGTGAATTTGTTCTAGTGTTGAGTGACCATTTCTAAAGCTAAATTGGTGATCTGGTAGGATTTTTTTGTCTTTTTCTCTTGTGTTATTGGGTCTATTCTTTTAAGAAGTAATTTTTCATATACTTTGCTTAAGATTGGAAGCAGACTTATTGGTCGGTATGAATCAACCTCTTGGGGAGGTTTTCCAGGTTTCAAGATCGTAATAACCAACGCTATCTTCCATTGCCCTGGGACCTGGGCTGTTCTATTAACGGCATTGAAAATGTGGGTTAGATAAGCAATTCCTGTTCTCGGTAGTTCTTTTAGTATCTTCCCTGTTATCGAATCATAACCTGGGGCTTTACCTGTTTTTAAGGCTTGCAAAACGGAGTTCACTTCTTTAGGTGACGTATATTTGATTGTTCCAACATTACTCCGTGTATTTGTGATTTCCTCCATGATGGTATGTTCATCGTTGTACGATGGAATGTCATGTGGGAAGAAAGCTTTTTCCAAATGTATCGCGAAATATTCAGCTTTTTCAGCATCGTTTCTTGCCCAGTGTTTTCTATTGATAAGTTTGATCCTCTACTGATGAGCCAATACAATCGTCTGAATTTTTGCATGGCTTAAGATATTATCTTAGTAATGTGGATTCTCCAGGTTAGCCTTTTGTTAAGGTGGACTTCCAGATATTTCACCGACTCTTATTCTAGAATAGCCTTGCTTTTCAAATATAAGTCGTTGAATAGTTACCCCTTCTAAGGGTAAAATTAACAAGAGCAGTTTTTGTATCATTTAATTTAATCCTTCACTTTACCGTCCAGCTTTTTATTAAGTTGAGATAGTGTTGTAGACTACTGCGATTCTGGGGTTCTTAATTCTAACCATTATGACTATGTGATCTGTAAAAGTTTCTGTTTCAGTATCAGCAATCGTTGGCAAATCGGTGGTGTACAAAATATAATGAAAAGGGCCTATTACTAGTGTCCAACCGAGTTTTCGGTTTCGGTCTAGTTTCGGCCAAAAAACGAGTTTCAGCTTATTTTTGGTTTAGGCTGTCGTCAAACCGAAACAACGAACGAAACAGAAACTGCATTCGTGAGATAAACGTGTTAAAAAATTATTGTTTTTCACTTTTTCTTTGATTCTTCAATTATGAATGCTGATAATTATCAGTTCATTAATATTTTGCTTAATATTTTTTTTCAGTTCGAAGGAAAACTGATCAAAGTTGTAATAGAAATTATTTTGTTTTTAAGATATAAGAAAAGGTAATATCTATTTTATGTGCCTAAATATATGAGGTAAAAAGTAATTTTGTTTTGGAACTTTTCTTTATTACTTTATGTTATTCGTAACAAATATTAAAAAGAAATATTAGGTGCATTTCTTTCAAATCAACCCCTTATGTTATTATTTTAGCATTAATAATTTATTTGAAATAAGAAATTATAATAATATCTTTTGTTAATGATTCGCTCAAATATTAGGGACAAATAATTAATGAATACCTACCTATAGGATTTAAAAGTAGACACCAATTATGATGATTTTTTTTTCTACGAAAACATGACCTTATATGGTAGTTTCGGTTTCGGCCGTAAAAACTTTTTTTAGTTTCGTATGGTAGTTTCGATCGGACACTGCCCATTACACTTCCTTGCGGGATACCTGCTTTTATTTGTGGTTTATTTTACGTTTACTCTTCGACTCAAGTACTTAGTTCGCAATTTGTAAGATAAGATTTTTCGGTAGATCGTAGTACATAGGTACGCTTTTCCTTATTTTATATAATAAATCATCATGCCACACTTTATCAAACACTTGACTAATGTCTAAGTTGACCGATGAGCAATATTTTTTTTGTTCCGTTGAGCAATTTATAGTATTGACCACTTTATGACATTGCATGATTGTAGAATTTGGTCATTTCTTAATCCAGATTGATGATTTGGGGTATTTGTTAAGGAAAGTAGAATTCTTTGCAAGAGGAGTCTTTTGAGAAGCTAAGAGATGATGGGAAAAAGGCTTATAGGGCCATAATATGTTACATGATTTGGATTCTTTCCTGGTTTTTGATTCATATTTACTTCAGAATCTTTTAGTGGTCTAGGCCACTGTATGAGTCTCATTATAGCGTTAATTTGGAGACTTTCAAATTTCTTTATGTGGGAGCACTTTAAGCATTTAAGAACTTATTTGATCATATTGCATGTGCTTTTTTGATATTGAGATTTACATTTCATTTTTGATGACTTTGAGAAAGAAGAATGGCGGATTTATTTAGGTTGACTCTGATTTTTTTGATAAGTCTAATATTTACTGATCTGTTGTATTATCAATTGGAATAAATACAATAGATTCGCTTTTTCTTATCGCTTCTAGCTGATAAGCGTAGATATCATATTTTAAGAAAAAAAATGGAATTTTATGATCACCTTAAATTGGAATATTTGATCTCTTTTTTCTATTCTCACAGATTACAATATTCGTAATACGTTACAGATCGTTGAAAATCTAAAAAAGCAAGTGTAAAAATGGTGTTCAAACTATATTATGGGAATTTTTTTCTTTTATAAATTTTATTTATCGTATATGATGGAAAATTATTAAATACGTCGACTAAATTTTTCCTCATTATAACAATAATGTTCATTTAAGTATATCTATATAGTGAAATAATTTGGCAAACATTTTACCAATATCGGTCCAAGGAAATTTATGATTTCATTTACTAATGGTAACTTATGGTTTTATATTATATTTGTTGCAGATTTTAATTAATTCCAAATGAATTAAGGACCGCAATATTATTTTAAATTATTTTAAAATAATATTATACAATCTACTTTAATTGTATTTATTAATTGTTTAATCCATAACGGAAATATGATACAAATGGAAAAATAATATGACAAAATGACCAAGGAATAAAATTTTGGAGCTTTCTACATTTCATTATTGTTGTATATTGTATATTGTAAATGTATAATTATTTTTCTTTTGGTATATTTTTCTTCATTATCTTTCATTATATGTAAATCGAGAAATAATTTATGATTAAAATCATCTCAATATGAGATATAGTTTGTAGTTTTTTGTTAAATATAATAACATGTTAAGTTCCATTTTTTTTTTTGGGCAACTTGGCTAATTTCTCGATAAAATACCATTGAATATTGATAACAATAAGACAACTCCATCATCCATATTTTCATACAAAACTGCCGAGGATTTTGCTGGTAAAATTGAATAAATTGGGGAGTTGAACGATTCGAAACGGTGGACACCAGACTCAATTATTTAAAACAGCTATTACATAGTCATTTGCTCGTCGCTGTCGTTAATTTAAATGCTCTCAACCCTCTGATGGACATAAATATATTTCGAAGCTTTATTTTTATTAACTGTAAAACGAGTTTATTGAAATTGTACATTTTATATTTAATTGCAACAGATATAACCCAATTTGTTTCATTCGAAGCGCAAAAAATCGTTTCAACGAATAAAAAAGCCTTGTTCCTCTAAAAGTTGAAATTATTCTCTGCCTCTCTACTTATAAATCCTGTTACAAATTATGGGCCTCAACCTTTATATTTTCAGCTTGAATTATTTGCTCGTACGTTTTTTTAATGTTTGAAATTATTTTTTGTTTAATTTATACAACTCGAGATTTAAAAGAACTGTTCTCGTTGTTAGGGGATGATAAATGAAGGGTTTAATGTGAGTTATTGGTTTGAAGAGCGACTAAAGAGCGAGCTTTACGTTTTCACGTCTTGGTCACGAGATTTGGTACGAAATTGTAATTACATCATGAAAAATTATTTAAAAATACTCAGGCGAAATAGATTATGGCAGTAATATAAAATTAATTTTGAACACAGCCAACCAGAAATGAATGTAATTTATTTAACAGATTTTTCCACTTGTCTCTTTCGGCTACAATTTAAAAGTTGCGATTTTATTAGTTTTATCCAACTTACCGAATGTATATGTGGTTGTAGGTGGTTTTATAAGATCTTATGAACTTTATGAAACTTAAGAAAATTTGATATTGAACTTGAATTCACGTTATTGTTAGAAGAAAATAGATTAAAGTTGGGAAAATATAATACCATGGTAATATTTTTCTTTTCGTGGTATTTTCTTAGCTTTTTTTTAAAAAAAACTTTTTTCCAAAGTTACAGAAATTCTCTTACTGTGAATAAAACGTCATCAACTTTATAGACTTTAAAACTTCTTAATAATGTTTTTTTATAACAATTTTGGCGCAAAAATAATTTGATAACTTTGCAATGAACGTTATTAATGTTTTAGATTATTTTTAATAATTAAATGTCTGTACTTGTACTTTAGAAATAAATTTAAACCTTTAAATAATTTTCAAATAAAATAAGCATAAAAATGACTAATTAAGAATATCATTATTATATGATTTCTTATGATTTTAAGATAAAGAAACTTAAAAAGTTCTTGCAGACAAAGTGGCGGATCATTCCCTAGAAATAAAAATTATCCATTTTCCATTCAAAAATTTGACTTCTAATAACCATGAACCGTAATTGAATATCAACAAGAAACATATACCTAAAATTTTCAATTAGATTACAAAGACTTAAACTCAAAGCCTTAAACAAAAATATCAACTTATACATAATGCATATAAATAAAATTGAATTCTCTGTTTTTGTAATGTCAAAATAACGATTTTTTGTCAAATGCATATTTACAATATATACTTGTTTTACAACTTTTTTCTCAAAATGATGAACAGAGATAATGAAATTTTTTAAGACTTAATATGTGAATCGATCAACAATTAAAATATCAAATTTAATTATTATAGTACCGTTAATCAAGAAACATTTTTACCGCTTAATAATATTCACATTTGCCTACTCTATATTTTTAACATTGATACATATTTTATTTATTTCCGAGTCACAATTAATAAATTAATGAATAATATATGTCTTATGTCTTACGACTTGATTCATTCTTTATTACATCATCAGGTAATGATTATATTTTATATGAAAAATAATCATTAAAATATGTTTCAAGAACATATTTTTAAGCCCAAGTTATTCATTTACAGTCATTATAATATAGATTGACAGGACAACGTCTAGCGATTCAGCTAGTAATAAAATAAAATTTAAATGAATATTCAAATAATTTATGAGGATTTACAATTGTTAATACCTTTGATTCTTTATGAAACAGGCCGATATTTACAGGAATTGAAAAATATGATGAATGGGCCTAAATCAATGGCCAGGGATAGTTTATCGAAATAAATCCATCATTTTAATTCAATTTCTATTATATTTAGTCTCTACATATTATATAAAAAAGGTAATCATATTACTACCCATTTTTACTTAATGTTAAATAATAAAATATAAAAAGGAAAAAAATCATGTAAGGAACTTGGCAGACTTAGCAAATGATATATGGTCTCAAATCATAAAGTGCGATTATTAGAATTTTTGTTTGTTTTAAAATACAAAACCAAAACATACAATTTTTTAAATCTAATTTTTTTATGCATCAATTATTGTTGACCTGAAGCAATTATGGGTTCTGCTGGTACATTTAGGGAGCAATTTTTTGTTATATACTTCATTAAAAAAATAAAATCATCTACACTATACGGTATTTAGAATGATTGAAAATACATTTTTGGGCCCACAATTTTACGTTTTAGCATGGATGTTTAGTTTTACACTAGTTAAAATATTGTTCAATAAGTGATCATGGTACTTCGTATCAAATGATCAAATGAATATGTAACCGTGATTATGGAGAAATCGGGTTTTGTATAAATATTCAAAGTTCCAATACCAAAGTTCCAAAGTTCCAATGGGGCAGTATCAAGTAGAGTAGCAGAGTAATGGAAGTAATAGCTTTGGTAAAATGGTTCATTTGGGAATCAAGACAGTAATTGGGATTCCTATTAAGATACTAAAATCTAGACCATATACTCTTGAAATTTCAACTCAATATCTATACACCATAGACATATCCATTTCAAGATAATGTATCCATTTAAAACATGAATATTTTTAAAACTTTTGTCTGTCTTACAAACATCAACTTTTGAACGACTTATTACTTAACTTTATTGATTTTTGGGTAATTTAATTCACTGTAAGTCTACACTATACAATTAACAATCTACATAATCCTGTCGAATATCATTAAATATTTTTTAATTTTTATTGAACATTACCTACGGTTTTTATTATTTAAAGCTACAGTTAATTAGATGTGTTTTATTAATGGCTTCGAAGTTGTGCTTTAGATATGAATATGTTTGTCAAAAGAAGAATATAAAAAATTAAAATTCCCATTTACTACAGCAAACAGTAAATAACAGCAAAAATAAAACAATTAACAGCAAATACTCTAATAAATACTATCGCATACTATCATTTACGTCACAATCGCGGGTATTTGCTAGTTTTATATGTACACGGATATTGGTTTAATATACAGTGTGTTAGATCGCGGACTAACGATATTTTAATATCATATTCTGGATGAAAATTATTTATTGACAAAAAACCTTAATTAGGGGAGTGCCCCTTTCCCTTTCAAAAATATCGATCATTTTATCTAATACTAAATTAATACTAAATTTTTCCATTTAGATTTGAATTTGGATTTAAAGCGGTTATCTATAAATTATAATTGCTAACGATATTTTAAAACAATCATTTGAATTGGTATTAGTCTAGTTTTCTACTAATACACATACACTGCGCAAAATAATTACTTTAAATCTTGAAAAAAGGGCAGAATTCAAATTTGACCCTTCTTTGTAGCAATAAAATTAGTTTTTTTGCGTTTAGTTAAGGATCCCTCCCCCAAAGCTTGAAATATTATTATTAATTTTAAAAGTATTTCAGTTTTCCTACAGAATAAGACCAATATCATTACTGTAACTTACATATTATTCAAATCATCTAAGTTGAAAGTTTGGCATGCTTTGGGGGGGAGGTGTTCTAAAAAAAGGGTCCAATTTGAAGTTTAAGCCTTTATTTCCCGATTTTAAGCAATTATTTTACGCAGTTTATGTGTATTAGTAGAAAGCTAGGTTAATAACAATTCAAAGGATTGTTTTAGTATCGTTAATGTTTATAGTTTTAGAGAAAACCGCATTTAATCCAAATGCGAGAGGAAAAATTAAGTAATTGGTAAAATGGCCAATATTTTGAAAAGGGAAGGGGGCGTCTCCCTTTTTAAGGTTTTTTGTCGATAAATTTTCATCCAGAATGATATTAAAATGTCGCTAGTCCACGATCTAACACACTGTATACTTCAAATAGAAAAGAGGACGAAGAAGAATAAAAGTAATATTTTATCAGTTTATTATTCGTCAAAATTGCTTAATTTTTCAAATAATATTATCAACTAATATTAAGAATTATAGATCAAATTAATACACCAATGCAAAAAGTTTGAGTAATAAGGCACTAAAACTATGACGTAAACTAAAATGTAAGCTATACCTACCTATGGAATAAATGAATGGTCTTATTTTTTACTTGGAACTAACTTCATGATGTTTTAAGTCAATTTATTTCTTTGCTGCAAAACAAATTTATTTTTCAAAGCTCTTTATTTTTCAGCTATAATGAGTACGTCACCTTAAATTGCATCATTACTAACTACTTAAATTCCGACAGTTTCTAAAGACCTGAAAAAACACCTTAGGAAAGTAATTTTTCATTTTAATGAAAATGTTTTTTGATGTTAACTGATTTTTTCAATATTTACACGTGTACTGGACTTTACTAGTGATTGAAAAAGTCCGAGTATTTTCCAGAAAATGTACAACTTTTTTCGTTGGAGCTTTTTCGCTAAAGCAATATAGAAATAATGGCGTAATTTTTATTAAGCAAAACTATTTCAACGTTCATTCAAATTATATAAAGTTTGCATGAAATATTTGAGCTCTAAATTCTATTTATGAAGCCATTTTCTCTCTTTGGCGTGCGGATAACATTAGTTATTTCATATACTACATACACACATACGTGCGTTTTATATGAGTTTTCGAGTTCGCATTCCAAAACTTTCTGAATGGATTTGTTTCTCGGTTTCGGTGTAGCTGCGATTTGAACTTGAAGTTGAATAATAACAGAATGTGAAATAGGTTTATTGTTTGTCGAAAAACTTGTTCAAAGAAGGGGTCGAGATTTATGACAATTCCTCAAGCATATTATTTTGTATTTAACTTTCGACTCAAGTGGAAAATTAAGACTTTGCAAACGTCAAAGAATCAACTCTCAACTCAGATAATTGATTATTTAGTTTTGAATATACGAAAGATAATTTCGATTTAATATTTAAGTACAAGTCGAGATGGAAAAAATGAGTTTCATAATTTAATCTTATGAGTTTAATCATAGAAATAAAGCTTTATATGCAATAAAATTGCATTTATTACGGTCATAACCTAGATGGATCGTTTTAAAGCGCAAGAAAATGAGAAAATGCATGTGAGAAGAGCTTTAATTTGGGATTTGGGGAACGATGTTGGACATTAATTCTGACAGCGTTTCCCGTAACCGGAGCTCTACCAAGTGGTCTTTTCTATTTTCCTTCAATTCACTGAATTTCGTGATTATTTTGTCCCAAATGTCCGTCTTGGTTAAATTTATAATATTTCCACGTCCGTCCGTTTTAAAATACGACAAACAGAAAACCGAGATTTCAACAATTAAAATAAACTAGCTTGCAAAAACAAAAATTGAAAAAAATATATTATACGATTAGTTCAAATATAATTTTAAATTTAATACACAATAATTCGATGGCAAAAATAAAATGCTTTTGTAAATTGCCGAAACACTCGACTCGTATTATTAGAGGGCTATTTGGTGACGCACTCGTGGGGGTTCTTGTTTTGTTTGTTGTCTTAAGAGCTTTACGTGATACGATTGCTTACGCTTTTATTTTTTATGAGCTTTGGACTCGGAATATTATCAGATAGAAAAAGTTTTTTCCGAAACACAATAATTTGTTGTTTTTATCTCAAAACATTTCTCGTTCTACAAAAAAAAACATTATGAAAATATCCTTAGACATAAAGGTTAAAGCATGAAAACTTTTTTATAAAAATCGGTTTTTAAACCTCCAAAGAAAAAACTCGTAAAAGTTCAAGCTTAAAATTAAGGCTTTGGTAATCTAATAACTATGTGTATACCAAGTGTTTAATCAAAGAGACTGAGATAATTATTCTTTTTTGCGCCTTTCGTTTTTTCAAGATTAAGAAAAACGTCTAACTTAGCTGTCGAGATGTTCACAATTTCTTTTATGATGATGATAAAATGACGTTCAAGGACTTTATCTAGGTCAAATATATAAATTTTATGATAATTTTATTATAAGTGCTATATATTTCATAGGAAAAATACGGACCACGGGAAATAGTTTCATTCTGCAATTGATTGATTAGATCTCAATTTTCACGGATCAACACGTTTAATGATTATTTTCTTTGTTTCTGATTGGAAAAGTTTTGAGGAAGAAGTAATCGGATTTATGTTTTAGATGAACAACCTCTTAGCATATTATATAAAAGCCTAGCATTAAAATGAATACTTTATTAATGTTGAGTCGACTTTATACTTTAATATGAATAGTATCAAGTCCCTTTTAAACTTACGGTTCATTTATAGTATGAATCCTGTGTTTGATTTATTTTTGTTCCCTTTTTTGCAATCTTCCTTAAATTATTTGATATTCATGGGTAAATGGATTTCATTTTTTTAAACTTTTTTATGAATCACCTAAATGACAAAACGCACGTATTTCCATGGAGTCTGTAACCGTTTGTCTAAAAAAAATTTGAATTTCTTTTGAAATATTTTTCTTTACCCGAACTTACCGAAATCAACATTTAAGGAAAAAAAATGATTTGTTAGTTAATTCATTATAAGGGTCAATAACATCAATATCACGGAAGAATTTCAAATCATGAAAGTTTGAACATAACAATTTATTATATTTAGTTAAAACCACGATTACTAATAATCATAACCCCAAAGTTAAATTGATTTTAAGTAAAACTTTCTTTAAAAAAAGTTCATATCATTCAATGTATTTTATCTCAGCTAAATGTATTGAAATTTTTATTTTACAACAGTAATAAAATACTTTTTCTCTATAAATTAGTTTTCATTATCCTAGATATTACATTGAAGGGAATGAATTTGAAATAATTTTTTTTTCCAAAGTAACTTAAAAATTATTTCAGCGGTTTTCTGAAAAAAAATTGAATACTTAGTAGAGGATATTTTCAGCATGTAATTCGCCATAAATAACGTCGGCTAATTTTAATGTGGCTTTGGAAAAAGTAAGTAATTAATCTACTAGACAGAATACAATGTTAATGTCTCAATATGCATAAATTTACAATAATTTTGCAAATTCGGGAGTTTCGCTTCGCTTAATTTATTCAGTAGTCTTATCTTTATATATAAAGCCATTTAATGCAGTGGGATAATAATACAACGAAAAATTGGTAAATTTATCATTTGGCACGTAAATATAAACACTTGTTTATGCCAAGATTTTCAGGATAATTCTGATAATGGTTTTCAAAGAAATATGATCAGAATTTTTTTGTATAGTTCTCTAACATTGTTTCAGATAAGAGTCTTATTTTTGGATTTTAGAAACTCTAATCAATTTAAACGCAGTTAAAGCATTGTTACTTTATACAGTGTTTAAGATACCAAAAAAATATCATTTTTCTATTTATCTCTTTACTGTGTATAATATAACATTGTAAAGAGCAAAAGTCTATTTCGATAAAAATCTTAAGCTTATCATAAACTTTTAACTTACATAATTTATACTTAATCAAACATATTGAAGGGCTAATTGTCTAAACCATTAGTTTATTTTATCATACAAAATATTTTTTTAAAGATATTAATTTGCGAAGGAATTAATCAACAGAGACAAGTATAATTTTGAAATCATTAATGGCTTGAAGACCGAGCACCATTTCGTCTCATTTACAGTTCAGTATATCAATTTCAGTATATCAATCTAAACCAGGTGTTCTTAATTCTAGGCTTGGCTAGAATAATAACGCCTGCAAATCATTTTACATAATACCCTATTATACTCGTATTAGGTGTTGATTACGATAAAATTATTTCAGTTTTCAATTAAGTGCTTCATTTTTCAGCAGTTACGGTAGACTTTTCGATAAGCTAATTTAAGTTAAATTATACTGTAGAATTTTTTCTACAGTTTAAAGATCCGTAGACTTTCCATTTAAAGATTTTAAATCTAAAAATCCGTAAACCGAGAAATATTAGAAAACCTACATCTTATAATATTTGACCAAGAGCTTTCGAGTTTCGCAGTTTTCGAGCAGACACCTAAACTACATGTTCACCAGTAGGAATCAGTAAAGTATTTGTTTATATAACTTTATTTTACTTTATAAACTTTAAAAATTATATTAAGTACTAGCTGATCCCAGCGACTTCGTCTGCGTAACGTAGGTGTAGATTATATTTTCTTTTTAAATTTGCTATTTGTAGTGGTATATGAAAATTATTATTTTTCTTATTTTTTTTTACGAAAAACATAATCATACTTAAAAACACTATTTTGTCAACTTTAAAAATACACATTTAACAAACTGATACTTAGAATAAAATAATTGTATATAATGATCAATTCATTTTCAGAAAATAATTATAAATATCTTAAAAGTACCTAATTAGTATATTTACCCTAAAATTGGGTTCAAAATCGAAATGTACAGAGAGACGTAAGAGTTTTATATATAAGTATAGATATCGGAATGTAACTTGGTTCTTTTAATGTAGAATTAAAACACAAAATTTTGTTTCTACTAATAATTGAATAGCAAGGAAAATATCAAAAAATTACACTTTAAACATCACTTAAACTTTCTAGCTGATCCCCGCGACTTCGTCTGCGTAACATAGGTGTAGATAATACTTTCATTTTAAATTTGCTATTTGTAGTGGCATAAGAAAATTATAATTTTTCTTATTTCTTTTACGAAAAATATAATCATACATTAAAATACTATTTCGTCAACTTTAAAAAGACACATTTAATAAACTGTTACTTAGAATAAAATAGTTGTATACAATGATCGATTCATTTTCAAAAAATATTTATAAATATCTAAAAAGAGTATGTTCAATTGCGTATAACTACGGTAGGTATACCTACCGTGAACCAATTAATCCGTAAATCAGTCACCATCTGCATAAATAAAACTATCGTTAAGTTCAATAAAGTTAGGCATAATTATGACTTAAAACAGTCGAAAGTTATCAAAACACTCGCCTAGATATTTCGAATATTAGTAGAAATCCCATTTCATTGTCTCAACTTTTACACTACTGAAATGTACAAAGCTACGGCGAAATTAAAATTTGTTCAAATGCATGAAACCCAGTTTCTCCATAACCAAGTATAACCATTGTGTATCTATGCACTTATTAAAATATCTGAATTTCAACTTTATAATTAAACCATTTTCTTTCAATTCGCCGAATTTCTCGCTATTCGATATTCGCTCATTAATGTATTTATTTGTGATTACGTATATCGGATTTTCAGGTTTTCAATATGTGAAAGCCAAAAAACGTATTGCTCACTATATATATATATATATATATTAGAGTTTAAATTTTAAAGCAGATCCTACGTTTTTGTTTCTAATAATAAACTAACATTGTTTTATTTTAAGCGATAAAACGTTTCGTCTATAACGAACATACCTTGATAATTAAATTTGAAATTTCGATTGTTTATTGCACGTTTTGCCGTACAAACTTTGCCACCGTTTTTCACTCTTTTAGAGGAGGAATTATAAAAAACTCTATCATAATATATATCTGCATCTTATAAGGGAAACACTTTCCAAATTTCATCGACACAAATATGCGTTTAAATTGTAATATACAATGTTAAACGAAAAAAATTATGACCTTTATGATAATTAACATAACTAAAAAGCTATTCGATTTCGCACATTTGGACGTTGTACATACAAACTTGTTGGAAATAGGTGGAAAGCGTGGAAGTAAATTCGAATATTTTATTTATTTTCAATAACAATAATTGATTTTCAAATTTTTCTAAATATTGAAGAAAAGTTGGTTTGGAAGATTTTATTTTTTGATTGATAATGAAATATATGACAAAAAATTGCTCCCTTAATGTTAAATAATTGCTCCAGGTCACAATCATTGGTTCAGAAAAATTAGATTCTAAAGAAGTTGGATTGTTGAAAAACAAAAATTAAAAACTGCCTCTTTGGTATTTGGTTTAATTACCTACTACCTAAACTTTCATTCTAATTATGTGAAATGACGTTATTTAAAATGCTGTAGTTAAAATGATATAACAAAAACAGAAACTTATTATTAATTATTTATTTATTAATTACACTTATTAAATTCAAAATTTCGATTGTTTATTTATCACAATGATAAATTGATAATCTACATTTTCTCATACCAACTTAGTCACCCCCTTTTAGTCTTTTGGGGTAGGAATTTTCAAAAAAAAAAATCTTATTTGATGTCTACTTCTTATAAGGAATACATCGAATATTAAAATTTCAATAGTCAAAGGGAATATATAAATACAGGATTTTATGTCTGCACGGTGTTAAAAACTTATTTACTTTAAGTTTTATTACTATTATTATTATTAGAACTACTACTATTACTTTTTTTCGTTAATATTTCCTTATTGACCAATTCTAAGGGTCTATTTACAACAATTTTGTAAAAAAAAAATAAAAAAAAAAGTTTACTGTAAGGTTCGAGAACCCACGTCTTTATAATTAGAGTATCAGAATGTTAGATACGTAAGCCATTACGCTATTAACATCAACTATGTATTGTACATATATAAAGGTTTATATTTCAAAGAGGCAATTTTTTAAAATTTAAATTTTAAATTTACTGTGTTTTCTGTCAGTTCAACTAAAAATATTATTACAGATTATTTTTTAACCTTTAATTACCTTTCCAATGATATATAACTCACCTGTCTAAAGTAAAAATTTCTGTTTTCATCCCTAGGAAATACCTTCCCTTAATATTTTTTTGGAATAATAAGTAGCCTATAGTCTGTGGGAAATTATGTTATATCTTAATACCAAATTTCATTAAATTCGGTTGTTCCGTTCTTTAGTTAAATCGGGACACACAGACAGACAGACAGACAGACTAAAATTTTAAAAATGTTAAATTTGGAATAAGGGCCTCTTGAAACAAATATTTACCCTAAAATTGGGTTCAAAATCGAAATGTACAGACAGACGTAAGAATTTTATATATTAGTATAGATATAGATAGATATCGGAATGTAACTTGGTTCTTTTAATGTAGAATTAAAGCACAAAATTTTGTTTCTATTAATAATTGAATAGCAAGGAAAATATCAAAAAATTACACTTTGAACATCACTTAAACTTTCTAATTTCTTTCCACTTAGTAAATGTGGTAACGATTAAAATAAATAGAAATCCGATGAAAAATCTTTTGACTATTGTTGTAGGTACGACAATATCATCTCCCCCCTTAATTTCTTAGTTTTTTCCAGAGCTTTTGTTTTTTACCATGTTGCAGCATAGAATTTTTTCTGTTAACCGTTCTTGGGAACTTTTGGATGTTTGGTTGATCAACCAAGATTGATTAGAATTATTTGACATCTCTTCGCATTTTTGGTATTTATTTGGCACTATTTTCTCTCTTAACTTCTTATAGGTTTAATTTTTTGCCATTTTTGTTGTCACCAGTTGGTGCAATGAATGTTATCGAATTTGAACTTAAAAAAACTCATTTGGCATTAATGAACATCTAATGCACTTAGATAATCATTGAAAATGTTTTTAGTAACTTTAGTAACTTTAGTAATTTTTAGTAACCAACTTTGCTTTGCTACTCTGTGAAACTTGAAGAGTATACAATACCGAATTTGTATTCTTTCAGATTTTTTTACTTACCATAGTAATTTTTCATGAATTTTAAAGTCACTGTAATCATAAAATGTCTTTAGTACAATTTTGAAATAACTTAAAAGCAGATAAATAACGAATGACCATAGGTTTCAAAACGGAAATACTTTCTGGTACGCCTGATACTTACCAAATCTAAGAGTTAGAATAGTTATGTGACTTATTACAAAACATTCAATTAGACATCTTAGTTCAAATTTCTTTTATCACGTTGAACCCTAAAAAGCAAAAAATCTTTATATTTTATAGTTTCCAAAAACTAAAGCCTCAAGTACCAAAACCTCAATAACCAAAAAAATTATTAAAAGAAAATAAATAAATAACATTTTTATTTGATTACCACAAATTATTATGTTAAAAACAGTTAATATCAATGTTATTATTAAAAAAAACGAGGAAATTTATTCTCTAACTAAAAATATTAATTTCGCTTAAAATTGTGTTCCAATACTTTAAGAATAATTAAGAAATGTTTACTTAAATGTGACGTGAAACTAAATTATGGCTATCCCCAGTGCATGGAGCAATGAATCTTTCAAATGATAAATCTTGCGCATGTTTCACTCCTGTAATCACAATCGGGAAAATAATTACTCCCAGATTGAAGGAAATAAGGAGGGACCTAATTTCCCCTTGTTATTAGAATTAAGAAGCCAAAAGCTTGCGTGAAATTACTATAGTCAAGAATCAGGCCTGTCCTTTAGCGGGGTGAAATAGTAATGAGTTTCTCGCATATGTACATGAAATAATTGGTTAATAATAATGAAATTGCAAAATATAATCAATAAGGATACTAAAAGAGTAATTAAATGATTTCAAGCGATTAACTTTTGCTTCAATTATTCGTAGGCATAATAAATTTATTTAAATATATTAAACTAAAAGGTTCATGTTTGAAATTATTAATGTAAATATGATTCAATTATTTCAGGGGTTCTATGGTTCAGAGTTGGACGATGTAGAGATGATTCAATTTCAGAGTAAGAAGTTATTTTTAGTTAGTTAATTGAATTTTTCAATGAATGAAACCAATCAATTTATTTTTCGCAATTCCAATGAAACATTAATAATTAGATTATTCGAATGATTTGATTCAAAGGTTTAAAATGCTAGGGATGAAACGGAACGGACTGAGATTTAATTTCTCACTGACCAAATCAAACTTTGCCGCTGGCAAAAGAACTTGTTAAATTGGTCTATTTGATCAGGAAAAGGATAATTTTCTCTTCGATATAGAAAATCGAATTTATGAATTTGGAAAAGAGGTTTCATCTGGCGAACAATGAGTATTTGATACTCGTAACGAGGGGAAAAATTTACGAGGAAATCGTTTTCGGAGAAGATTTAAACACAATATTATGAAAAAATTGTGAAAATCTAGGAATGATTCAATGCGCATTGTGAATTGTATAAATGTGAAATGACACGAGAAAAATATAAAAAGCGATTTCATATACAATGTCGCTGAGGATTTTATGGTTTTTATTCTGAAGGCGCATCAAATGAAAGACGAACGAGGGAGATTTTGTCTGAATTTATGTAGTTCTTATCGCAACATTTTTTCTTTCTGTAAAAAAAATCGTTTTATCAAACTAAGAAAAAGTTTTCCTGTAAAATTATTTTTAATAACGCCCATTAATTCTTCCTCATTCTCCTCCGTGAAACCGTAAAACCGTCGGCTGTAAAACCGACTTTCTAATTAAAAGCATTTAGATTAAATTTTAAGTTTGCAAAATTGAAAATAAAATGTTATGGCGTAAAGAAATTAAATTTTGTCGCGTGAAAATCATTGTCTCGTCCTGTCCTGTGTATACATACGTATGAATGTATGTGTAGATATGCACAGTCCCAAATGGGAAAATGGGACGCGCGATAGGAATGACGCGGTGGTAGCGTTACATCATTTGAGGAAGGGATTGGGTTACGGGCAAGTCAACATTAATTATAGATGTCTCATAATTAATTTTAATTTGCCTGAGACAATGCGAATATCTGGGGGCCCGACAGCATAATGAGTCGAGATTTTAAAGTTATTGCCTCTTGTATTGTACATAAAATCCGACATTTATCTCCCGATGAGATCTGTCGTTTTGGAATCATGCACACTTAAATTTTCCGATTTTCAATCTAATAAAAAAGGTCTTACAAATTCCATTAAAACATTTTGAAAATACTTACATCCATTCATCTTGCCGAAACTCCTCCCACAAAATTCTTTACCATATAAAATTCGACGCAAATATTTTCCTATTTCTCAACCCTGAATAGCAAACAAATTTTCCAATTTATTTTAACCTTCAAAATTTTAAATTTAAACTTCGAAAATATTTGTTTAACATTTAATTCGAATTTTAAAATTTAATTAGGTACCAACCTATAGAAATAAGCACAAAAGAAAGTAGAACTACAAAAGACATATAATATAATGACTACACAGAAAGTTGCGTAACAAAGCGACTACTTTCCTTTGAGCTACTATAACTAAAAAGTATTTTCACAATTTTGCAATTGTGAAAATTTTCAATTGTTACGTGTTAACAGAAATTTTTTGATGTCTGGAAAGTTGAAACGAGAGACATTTAAATTTTGGTTTAATACCATTAAATTTTATAGCTGCCACTCTGTCCTATAACCGTTTTTAATTATTCAAAAAACTTCAATATTTCGTCCCTACAAATCATCTCAGATTTTTAAGTGGAAAATTCAAACTTGTCTTTATGACACCTAACGAAAATCGACACGAACTATCCGGACAACCTTATTTATTTTGAGATTCTCATTTTGTCTTTTTTTAGCTTGACGAATACAAGTATTCGTTTTATTTGAATACTCCAAGTCAAAACCGACATACCACTAGTAACTTTAGTACTTTAGCATAACGTTTTTGAAGCTTTAATGTTCTTTCAACAATTAACGTCCAACCTCCATAAAACTTCCAACATTCTGAATTTTGATTTTAAGCATTTCTCCTTTTTAAATCATGTTTTCAATTTCTTATTGCCTTCTTTTTCTTCCTATAGTTCTTCAATTAGTTTTCTGGTGATAGAATAACTTATTTGAAATGAAACTTTATTAAACGTTATAGACAAACTTCATTCGTTTTGGATTCGATGCAAAGAAGCCGATAAAAAAGCATTATTTAATCCTTCTAAATGATTAATGGTAAGTGCACCAACCAAACTAATTAGATTTTCTAGTTAATCAAATATATACAAATTACACTTCCACTATGTCTAAATTTGAAGCACATGTAGAAAGAATATACGATATCTATTCATTCATAAAATTTACTATTATAAAAACATCAAAACTATTAGTTAATCAATGTAAGCTTTTTCTACTCAAAATAATGTCACGGAAAACTTAGAAGAGATTTTGGAAAATCAAAAAGAATTCATGTATAAATTAATTGGTATAAATATTCAGAGGACTAGGATCAAATAATAATCAGTCAAAACTATTTATTACATGCGCGACGTTTCGGCCCGGTTATTGAGCCTTCCTCAGGTGTTCTGAAATATCAAGCCAATTTTTTATTAATACCAAAAATACAAACAATTATTACAATTAATTCTTTCGTACCGTAAATAATCGCTTTTACATTGTTAAAAATAATCATTGTTATGAAAGAATGAAAGAATTGAAAGAATTCATTGTAATAATTGTTTGTATTTTTGGTATTAATAAGAAATTGGCTATGATATTTCAGAACGCCTGAGGAAGGCTCAATAACCGGGCCGAAACGTCGCGCATGTAATAAATAGTTTTGACGGATTATTATTTGATCCTAGTCCTCTGAATATTTTTACCAATTTATCATCATCGAGGATCTGAAACTCTGCAATAATAGTATTAATTATTATTTTTATAGACGTCTAAGAAAGAAATAAGAAAAATGGATTTTAGTGATCAATTGAGGAAATAAAGTTTGAAAAAAAAAATTCCCAAGTGTAAAAATGTTCGTTCTTACTTATACAAATATTGTGGAAATAAAAGCAAAGAAAAAAGTATATTTAAACTAGCTGATGCTCGCGACTTCGTCTACGCAACGTAGGTGTTGATTATATTTTCTTTTTAAATTCGCTATTTGTAGTGGTATATAAACATTTTTCTTTTTCTTATTTCTTTTACGAAAAACATAATAATACTTAAAACACTAGTTTGTTGACTTGAAAAGACACATTTAATAAACTGTCGCTTATAAAAAATAGTTCTATGTAAAGGTCAATTAATTTTCAAAAAAAAAATATAAATATATATAGAGTATGGTCTACTGCGTATACCTTCGGTAGGTATACCTGTCGTGAACAGAAAAATACGTAAATCAATTAGCATCTATGCATAAATAAAAAATATCTTCAAGTTCAATAAATCCGGTCTTAGTTATGACTTAAAACAGTCAAAAGTTTTCAAAAATAGGAATCCCATCACACTGTTTCGATTCCCGAATGAACCTTATTCCTAGAACTATTACCCTCCTAAAATGTACAACACTACCACGAAATCGAAATTTGTACAACTGCACGAAACGCAGTTCCTCCATAATCTAGTATAATCATTGTGGAACTGTACACTTATATTAAAATATCTGAATTTCAACTATACATTTAAACCATATTGGATAGTTTCGAGTTCACCATACACGATTTGGCGTATGCCTTTTGCTTTTGCATTTAAATCACTCCCCCCTTAAATTGCTATTTTTCTCTGTCTATTGGAGCCACTAACTTTAGCCATAAAAATGTCGGTAAGTATTTTCTTTTGGTTCGCCAAATTTCTGGGAATACTGGCTCACAAATGTATTTATTTGTGAATACGTATTTCGGATTTTCATATTCACAATATGTGAAACCCTAAGAACTTAATGCTCACTTATAAACTTAACTTATTTTTTTAGATATATCTATCAGAGTTTAAATTTTTAAGCAGACCCTTAGTTTTTGTTTCTTATAATAAATCAAATTTGTTTTATACAAAGCAATAATAACATTTCGCTTTTAACGGACTTTGATTGTTAAATTTGAAATTTCGATTGTTTATTAAACGGTAATCCTTACAAACTTTACAACCATTTTTCACTCTTTAAAACTCTTATATATCTTATATATCTACATCGTATAAGGAAAACACTTTCATCAACACAAACATACACTTATTTGAAAATACAATGTAAATGGAAAAAAAATATATCTTTTTTATTTTGGCTATCATGACTAAAAAGTTATTCGATTTTGTACATTTGGACTTTGTACATACAAAATTGTTGGAAATAGGTGAAAATCGTGGGAATAAATACGAATGTTTTATTTATTTTCAATAACAATAATTGGTTTTCAAATTGTTCTAAATACCAAAGGAAAGTTAATATGATTTTATATTTTAGTTGATAATGAAATATAGGACAAAAAATTGCTCCCTTAATGCTTTTCAGCAGGATATATAATTGCTCCAGGACACAATCATTGGTTCATAAAAGAATATATTTTAAAAAGTTTGAATGTTGAAAAACGACAAAAATTAAAAATCGCCTATTTGGTATAAATAGTACATATTAAGCTTTCATACTAATTTAGTGAATTGGCGTTATTGACATTGTTTTTATTAAAATAATATAAAAAAAACAGACACTTATATTTTATTTTAAAGTATAGATGAACTGTGTTTTATATTAAACGATAATAATGTTTCGTCTTTTTTAACAGCACTTTGATTTTTAAATTTAAAATTTAGATTATAGATTAACTCTACATTAACTCATACAAACTAAGTCACCCTTTTTCACTCTTTTAGGGCAGGAGCTTACAAAAAAAACAAAACATTCTTTCGTTAATATTTTCTTATTAAGCAATCCTCAAGGTTTATTTACTACTATTTAGTATTTAAAAAAGAAAATAATTGTGAGATTTGAACCCATGACTCTTAATTACAGCAATATTGCGTCGGATAGGTAAACCAATGCGTTATTAATATAGTTATAAATTTTATGTTGTAACTCTAATAGTTTTTGCAGCGCACGTTATGGAATAACTCGCAGATGGCAGAATTTTTTCGTACTTACTTGATACTTGTCGTTATATTTTGCACAATTCACACAATATCTTTAAAAAGTATAGATAGCCCTAAATGTTATTCTGATGTATGAGCTATATTGTTGAAAAGTTTCATTCAAATCCTTTCGGTGGTTTTTGCGTGAAAGAGTAACAAAGCTCTATACATCCATTCTTACAAACTTTGACGTTTATAATATTAGTCAGTAAGGATAATTGGAAAATACAGACTTTTATAAAATGTAGTTTGTTTCCTATTGATATGTTTACTAATTTTCTTAATCATTATCCTGTCTTAGTTGTGTGGATGGCGCCGTCTGGCGATATACATATATATAAATAGCGCCTAAGTAGTGAAGCATTATTAATGTCTAAGAATTCAAAAACTTTGTATTAATTAATACAAAAATACAATTCACATGTTAGGTAACTAGCAAATCCACCCTTAAATTACTATGCTCCCAAATGTCACTTTTTCAAAGATATAATTTTTGATATTTTTTTCCTAATTTTTGCGAAAATTGTTGGTGTTTAAGCCATACATCAACAAGATAAAATTATGAGTATCTTTAAAAGATAAACTGCTTGGCGGAATGCTAACTGCCACAAAAATCAGCCAATATAAAGAGTGAAACCTTACAATTACTCGAGTGCTACGATAAATAAAATAAAGATTGGGATACAGTAATAGAGCTTCTGCGTTTAAGCGTTCCAGAGGATGAATAACATTTTTAAAACTAGGAATCTATCATTTCATTTACAATTTCATATATTTACAAGTTCAATCCGACTATTGCGATGTCTTTAATATTTTGTTGTGATAGGTGAAATCCTGAAACTTTTTGGAAACATCATGCAGAAAACAGAAAGCCTTTGAATAATTGGCTGTATGAGGTGACGTGAGGAAAATGGGCAAAGAAATGAGATATTATTTAAAATTAAAAAGAGAAAACTAGAATGCCTGAATCACGTTATGAGAAATCCAAAATGGTGTCATATAATACAAATTATTATAAAGGGGGTTTCCCCATTCAAGAAGAGGAAAATTTAGTAAAAGAAAAATATAAAATGGAAAATTGGTTGAGGTGGAAGTCTGCTTTTTTCAATATTGAATAAAACGAACCTTAAACTGTAATTAATACTCTGATTACGAAGATTTTGAATCTGAAGCAAATAAGCATCAAAGTTAAAAAACCGAAAGCTTTCACACGGCCACTTCTATATGTATTTTATAAAAGTAAAATCGATAATTTACAAAACAAAATAATTTTGTTGCAAAAAATTTTGTTGTGTTAATTGCAAATGAAATTACCATGTTGTTTATCTTTTAATGACATGAAATGGAAATGTTACAAAAAATATGAAATGTTTAAAATTGAAATTAAAATTATGAATTATGAAATTGTCACCTATCATAACATGTGAACACTTTTTTCAAACTTTATCATTTGTATTTTGTTCGAAAACTGTCCTCTAAAACGGGAGATAAAAATTGGAAATTAAAAAATATGAAACAAATATCATGTATAAAGATATAACAGTATGATTTTGTCTATTGTTTCTCCAAATTTCATTTGAATTTTTTTGTAACATTAATTACAACATTCTTGTTTGGTGTTTGCTGTTTAATAAGTTATTATACTTAGTTTTATTTTATCTGTCAATTTAACCATACATAACCATATAAAACAACCATTTTATTCAGAAAATATTACAAAATTGGGAATGGAATTTAAATATAAAAGCAGACATAAACTACTGTAAAATTGGTTTAAAAAATAACGGAAAAAATTTACTAAACATTTTCAATCTTCATAGATAACTGGTTAACAGTAATTAAAACAAAGTTAACATAATCGTGTATATCTTTGAATACGTTTTTAAATACAATTAAACACATTTCGGATAACTTTTTGGCATATTATTAATTGGTGAAATATGAAGAATTCCTTAAAATTTCAATCTGCTCTAACCTGGTACTCACACCTCAAAAAACTTTTCCATCAAAGAGGTCTAAATCCAACAAAAACTTTTACTTCAATTAATGGTCGCTTAACTTGTAGGAAAAATAAAAATAAAATGTTTACTTTATCTTTCTTTATTGTTGCCTTTATATTAGAACTACATTATGAAATTCAGAGCTCAGTTTTTATTAAATAAAGAACACAATTCAGGTTATTTAAGATCGATTTTTTTATTTATTTAATGTTTTTTAATATACAAATTAGCTACGTTTCGTTACATATCGTAACTTTATTAGGCTTCTTGAATCACAAAAAATATTTTACTTTCAATTTAAATTCAATAAAATAATTTTCATAAATTAAATAATTATTTTATAATAAAATAAAAATACAATAAAATAAAAATACAATAAAATAAAATAATTATTTTAATTGAATTTAAATTAAAACTAAAATATTTTTTGTGATTCAAGAAGCTTGATGAAGTTACGATACGTAACGAAACGTTGCTAACTTGAATATTAAAAAACATTAAATAAATAAAAAATCCGATCTTAAATAACCTAAATTGTCTTCTTTATTAGAATTACAATCACAGCGTATAAGTAGATACATATCTCAAACAAACAAATAAGTGCCTCGTAGTTTGATTGTGAAAATTTTCAAGATTATTTCGATGATCGTTAAGGTTTAATCATATTAAATGTCTCATTTGTTTTGAAATTCTATCTTTTGGTGTCCACATCAGTGGTTTCCGAGCACTTACTTTAAAATACAGAATTCGTTTTGAGAACACTTTAAGCTTTTATAGTAGAGACACTAAATTAAGACATTATTATTCACTTTTGTCAATATTGTCTGTATTGTTTTTAGTCAGTAAAACTATGGTTTGGCAAAAAGAAAGCTTTGGAGATTGGTAGAGAAAGAGAGCAGGTTATGGATCTTTAAGTAAAAATATCAAAAAGTTTGTTTGCCTTACCAAAAAACATTATTTCTATGAAGAAAAAAAATCTAAAATCTTAACAATTCTTCAAAAGCAGAAATCTTTTTTATAATATTGCATTTTTGAAGATTTATATTATTTCTAACTAACTTTTTATTAATGAATCCAATTGTAAATATTTTAATGCTTCGTACTAAAATTATTATTTTTTAGAAGATAAAAACACGTTAAATAGTAAGAAACCTATGTGAGTTGTCATCTCTTTATTTTATATGACTTTTTTATTGTTATTTACCTTCACTCTATACTACTAAGGTCTTTAGCGGCTCTAGAGTTAATTAAATCCATCAGCTAGAAATATCGAAAATTTGCTCGATACTAGGATCGAATCCAACACCTATCAGTTTTGGAGCGGTTACCTTGACCACTCGGTCACTAGTAGGCTTTGAACCTGATTTGTGTGGTTTTATTTAAAAGGGCGTTTGATGAAACTTTGAATGGAGTGAAGATATCATCAATTGTATCAAAAAAGTTTTTAACACTGTATTGATATGGTGGATTCCGATGTGGGTGTCAAAAATCTCATAGATAAGGTCATTCAGCATGTTTGAAGTTCAGGATGAAGATCAGTATCACATAAACCAAAAAGATGTAGTAATTTCATTCCTATATCTTGTACAATCGGTAGAACACTAGAACCATGAAAGTAAATTAAAAATAGAGCAGGCATTAGGTGATTTCAAGAAGATTGCTTCGGGATAATCAGCTAAATCTTGATTTTCCATTGTGACTGTATAGTGCTACAATTGGTTTTCTTTTCTATATGGTGCCGAGATGGGGAATTTAAAGATATTTACGATCAATAACAAAGACGCTTTCGAGATGTACCATTTCGTAGCATTCCAAAAATTCCTTAAAAATGGAATACATCTAACAAGAAAGTTCTATGTATAATAGGATGTCCGTTATTTCCTTAATTGATTTTTTTACAGCTATCGGCCCCTGAATTTTTAGATTAAGATATAAAAAAAATTATCCAATACAATTAAGCTCTTAATTTCTTGATTAAACCGTGCCGGAATCATGTTATTTTTACCATTTAAATACCATGGGATTATTTGACTTTTTACTTTTAATTTTTTTTCTCAGAAACAAATGTATGAAAAGATTTGTGGTCAAATTATTCTGACGTAAAATTTAACGCTCTACAAAAAAGGTCTCTAATGAATTTTCGATTAAATCACTCCATTAAAAGTTATTCAACATTTAACTTTTTAACGACAAATCAATCGACTATGGCTCAATAAAAATGATGTTGACTACAAGTTCTAAGAAATTTCTCATAAATGGCGTCAGTTGAAATGGTAAAAATTCGAATAATAATTGAGCTTTTGTCGATAGTCTCATTAATTAGTATGAAATTCACTTCGTAGGTACAAAATATTTTATTTTTTTATTATTTATTTTTATTATTATTATGATTAAAGTACGAAAACTTATCCTGGATAAATTGAATTTCACGGCCATAGCAAATTCGGATCTTATGTCACCGGTTTTAATTGTCAACAAACAAAAAATGACTTTTTGTTTGTTTAATTTTCAGTTCAAGTCATAAAATTAACACAAATAATCACTTGTGCTCTAATGATAATAATTTTTATCTTTTGTTCCAATGATTTTATATTTAAAAAAAGTAAAAATGAGCAAAAAGTTGAAAATATTGCAAGATTTATATTAGGCACAAGTTAAATGTTGAATAACTTTTAATGGAGTGATTTAATCGAAAACTCATTAGAGACCTTTTTTGTAGAGCGTTAAATTATACGTTAGAATAATTTGACTTTAAATCTTTTCATTCATTTGTTTCTGAGAAAAAAAATTAAAAGTAAAAAGTCAAATAATCCCATGTTATTTAAATGGTAAAAGTAACATGATTCCGGCACGGTTTAATCAAGAAATTAAGAGCTTAATTGTATTGAATAATTTTTTTATATCTTAAACTAAAAATTCAGGGGGCGATCGCTGTAAAAAAATCAATTTGGGAAATAACGGACACCCAAATGTATAAGAACAGAGAACGCGAAACCTATCGTATGATAAAAATTTGAAAGACAGCTTACTTCGGTTTTGTGCTAAGGAACTGAGGAACGACAAATACAAATACGCTCAACTCATTATAAAAAGAAAGATTGAGGCAAAACGAAGAATAGAAAGAAAAAAAATATAATGGATGAGAAATACTCGACAATAGATAGGCTTACATTTGGATCACTAGTAAGAACCACAGAGAAGAAAAGCAGAGACTTGCGTTTGCCAATGGAATAGCCAACTTTCATTGTTGAAGGCGCCTGAATGAGAAAAAGAAGTGCAAAAAAGGATGGTGAACATTCTTCGTAAAATCAATGATTATTAATTCAAAGTTTTTCTATTAGATAAATCTTTACAGTTGTATAAAATTATATTTTGATTTTTGTCAGAGCGATCAATAATGTCCTCTACTAATAGAAAACTAGTAATATTTAAAATCAATTTTTAACATTGATAAATATTTTATTTATTTTCGAGTCATAATTAATTAATGAATAATAATAAATATCCTATGACTCAATTTCTTCTTTATTACGATGCGTTTCAACAGTTTTTGGCTGTCATAATTAGGTAATTATTATTTTTTTTTTTAATAAAATAAAAAGAAAAATAATCATTACTTGATGATGACAGCCAAAAACTGTTGAAATGCGTCGTAATAAAGAAAAAATTGAGTCATAGGATATATATATTTTTATTTATTAATAAATTTTTAGCAAAATGTTTCATTTTTCTTTTAAACTTTTAAAATTTTATATTTGTAGTATGTTTAGTCGATATGAGACATGAGTCGATATGAGTCGATATTTTAGACATAATTCTGCAGTATAAATGATATTTTCGAATACACTAATTTATTTAATCATAATAGCTTTATGAATCATTTATGTTTTAGTTTGAATTTTTCAATTTAACGCACTTCTTAATATTTGATAATATTGAAAATTAATTAAAGTTTATGCTTTGATTAATTCACCACGTCTGCATTCATTTGACTTTCCAATACAATTATCTAAATATTTTATTTTTCACGAAAGCATTTTTATTAATTGAATGATGAAACATTTTCTTAATACATCCATATATCATTAAATCAACTTCGCATTCGTTATCTTTGACTTATTAAGATTTTTCCAACAAAATTTCACAAGGTTAATGTTTAATATTACCGCCCGATTTACCATTTAATATTGCAAATTGCGTCATAGTAGATTAGACTGTATTTATTGCCGATTTTCGCATGAAAAGTAGCTTGAATATTATTGAAAAAGGGGAATTCGAACGCCGTATGAACCCCCATGTATTTAGTTGGAAATCAGGAATGGCATTACTCGCCCCTCTAAAGTGATGCCACGCTCTGTTAAACTGAAATCATTTCATTTTCAAATTACTCAATTTTCAAACATCGTTCGTGATTGGCTCCTAAATTTTATCACCATTTACCTTTTTAAACGTCGTAAATATGAAATAAAGTTTCTCTTTCTCACACTCTTAATTTGCAACATGCTAAATCTATTATTAAAAAATAAGCGACCATTAAACTTTGGATTAAAAGCTTGGTTTGATCAATAGGGGGCGTTTTGTCAGTAAAGCTCTGTGTTATTTATGACCCACCTGTTGGGGTGCATTAAATGCACTTATTAATGAATGAAGATAGAAATCAATGTGAGTAGAAATAAGGTATGAAAAAGTAAAATAAAGTTAGTAAGTTGATGGAATTTCGCTTCACTTTGATTCCTTTTGTGTTTTGGCATGAATTCGGCGTTCAATAAATTTTCGTTTGTGTATCGTTTATCCGGTTTGACACTTGAAATGGTTTGGTTTTCATTATTTTAATGGAAGATGGGAGTTGCGAAAGGAAATGTAAATGTAATTTGGTTTGAAGTCTTACTATTTGGGTCGAGAAAATTCTAATTGATTGTTTTTAGATCATTTAGTTCACTTTTGATGACATTTTGTTAATCGAATTTTTTATGTCACAATGACGATATATAAATAACAGCGGAAATTGGAGACGATAGCGATGAATTTTTTGATATTGCGTATCGGAAATTGATAACCAAGGGAGTGAAGCTAAAATATATTAACAAATTCTGCAGTCGCAAAGCTCTCACTCCTCTTTTCAAACCATAATATGAACACTAACACAACTTTTAAAGGTTAAGCTTAAAGCTATAATATGTCAACTTCAATACGCCAATATTCATCACATTTTATTTGAAAAATTCAATTTTATTCAAATTTGTGGTAAATTAAAATACAAGCCATTCATCTTTAAGGACTATTTTTTTCTATGCCAGCCTCTTAGGCACATTTTAAAGAGAAATTTCTGACGATGTTTTCATCTTTTTTGCCTTTTTTCTCTTGAATAAAGCTTTAGTTGGCACAAAATGGGATAAAAATTGCCAAGAAAGGCGAATCCAACACGTGTGTTTTGATAATATGCCGCGTATGACGTCAATACCCTTACTTGACAATTTGTCAAGTCTTTTACACGTGCTCAAGACCTGACGCCAGACACTAAAAGGATTAGTTTATCCTTCGAGCATCATCCAAAATGTAAAAACCATTTTATTGGATTTACAACACTCGCACATACACTTCTTGATATTTATTTTTTTCGAGACTAACTTTATGATACGATTGTGTTCTTATATTTCTTACCAACCACGTAGGGATATATAGATACTAGTTGACTTAAAATCTTTTTCTTTCTTCACATATTCATAAAATACTTTTATATATAGGTAACTTTCAAAGAAAATGTCTCATATGAAATCAACTTTTCTTTCGTAGGATATAAGATTGAATATTTTACGGGAGTAAACAAGCACTCGCATCGAAAGTCGCTAGTAAGCATTTTAATTTTCGACCGATACGATTCTGAAAATGAAATAGAATAATTGTACGCAACAGTTTTAAACAAAAAGTGATAAACTTTTAGGTTTTGGATGTGGTGCGTTTCGAGTGGATTTTGTTGTTTGCAGCTAATCTCTTCGAATGAGCTTTTGTAAGCTGCAATTATAAATCTCAAGGGTGGCTATTCTAATGAGATATTTTATCCGCCTCTTACAATTACATGCACGGCAATTGTATACGCCCACAAAAACACGAACGGATCAAAAGCTCGTCTATTTAACACGACGAACTTTAAAGAGCTTTGCATTATCTTTATATATACTCTATGATATGCTATTAAAACATCGCAAAAATTAAAAGTCAGTTTTGCTTTGAGAATCAAAAACTTTTATCTTTCCAAAACTAATTTTATTTCTAACGTCGATTATGTTTTAGTTAATGATGAGTTACCTAAGTCAATTAAATCACTTATAGCCGTTACTAAAGTCTGAAATCACAAAGAGAAAAGGTATTAAAAGGGTATATCAAAATTTTTCAACAATAAAATTTCGTAAATAAATTGGTGTTTTTTCATAAAACAAAGCTGAAAACTAAGAAAAAAAACATTGCTTAACAATTATTATAGTTTCATAAATACTCATTTAAAACTACATATACAATGTATATATATTAGAGTGGTCCTTAATAGGAGAATTTTCGAATTTCTTTGCTCCCAGGGGTCAAATGCTTCCAAACTGATAAAAAAAAAAATCCCTGAAAATTTGAGCTCTTAATGTTAACTTTAAGATAGTCCGCTTTCCAACTTAAGTTTCTTATAGAAATGACGTAGGAAAAATTTAATTTGTTTTTTAGAATTCCATAACTCAGCGACAAATAAATTGAAAGTTACTAATCGCGTCATGTTTATTGTAAATTTAACGCTCTACAAAAACTAGCTCATATGATTTTTCACTTTATATATTGGCTTAAGAGTTATTGGCTTAAAAATGCGGCACTAAAGGCCAATAAAAATATAACGCAATTTTTAACTGAGCAACGGAAAGATGGTAGAGATGGTTACATAACTAATATTGAATCTGATGACAATGAACAAGTACAAAAAATGAAGAATGAATTACTAAAGCTACGTCGTGAAATCATAAATAAAATTTTTTCTAAGACATATGATATATTTCGTAAAAATAAGTATTTAATTAATAATTATTGTTGATAATATAAATAATTATATACTAATTAAACTTTGCGCTTGAATAACTCTTAAGCCAATAGATTTAGCAAAAAATCATAAGAGCTTTTACAAAATCAAAAGAAATTCAAAAACACCACTATTAAGGACCACCCTCATAAAACTTTCGATTTATTTGTCGCTGAGTTATGGAATTCTAAAGAACAAATTAAATTTTTCCCACGTTATTTCTATCAGAAACTTAAGTTGGAAAGCGGACTATCATAAAGTTAATATTAAGAGTTCAAATTTTCAGGGTTTTTTTTATCAGTCGGTCATAACAGACGCCGTCAGTTATTATTTTATATTTTAAGCATCGATATCGTCAAACTTAACATTTTCCATTTTTAAAGTTTGGACCATATCCATATTAATACACAAAAGTTTAAATACATTTAATAGAAAGGTATTTTTTTCGTAATCATTTGATGCAATATGTAAAATAATGCAAGGAAAGTTGGTATATATATTGCATTATGTTTTTTTTTTATTTGAATTAAAAACCAGTTTCAATACATAAATATAAATGGGTAGTAAATTAAAATAATCATACAATTACTATTGTATCAATTCAATTTTTACTCTGTCAATCTTTGTACATGCTGTAGGTACAAGCAATTGACTTTTTCACACAAATTGAATTTATATACAATTGACTGTTTATTCATATCTTTTCATGATAGTTTATCCACTTCTATATGGTAAATGTTTTCGATATCTATTTTTCAAACAAGTGACCCATGCTGCGTTGATAAACAGTTAATTCATATATGTAAGACACCAATTTGTAAAAGAAGTTAATTGTGTATATTGTAAAATACTATACAGTATGTATAAATAGCCAATTTGGCTAATGTCCCTCTTAACGACATCAATATCTGGTAACGTTGCATTTTCTACATTGTTTTTAAATTGATTCGCAAGTTAATCAGGCTATAATGAAAAATTTTCAACAGAACAAATTATACCATATTAGATTTGAATTTACAAAAAAAATGCAAATCAAATTAAAAACAAAGTAGAAAATGCAACGTGTCAGATATTGATGTGGCTAAAAGGAACATAAGCCATCAATTTAATAAACTATTTGAAAACTAATTTTCTGGGAATCATTTACTGCCCATCACTAACAATACCGACAATTGACAAAAATTGGCATTTAAATAAAAACGAAATGACAGTTGAAACCAATGACAACAATCAGTTAGTTCAAAATTGCGTTAATGTTCCTTGTTCTCTGTTTTTGCAGTCATACATTTGCTTATTATATTGACATTAAAAGTACAACTTGCGCTTAAAATTGCATTATACTTCATAGTTATCACAAACTACTAAGACGTACCATTTTAAACACTACCAGAATATACTAAACTTCTCACGCGCGTACATTAACATTAGTACACACACTGTTTTTTTTTTGTTTATTCCTCCGAAAACATAGTCATATGAAAAATATTAATTTGTCGTTTTAACTTTTAGGTTAATGAGCAAGGAGGGACACCTTTGTTGATGAGGATCTAGTATCTTCACTAACCGACTGCCAATGCTCAAAGTTTCAAGATCGATGGTGACTGGATTATCAAAAGCATTTCTTAGTATGGATTAACAATGCGGGGCAAAAATGCAGCATGAAAATGGTAAGGAAACCCTTCCTGAATATAACAACTGAAAATCCATCGGCACGCGTTTACAGTACATCAAGAAGAGGTACTTCAATATGCTACCTAACAGAAGATCAAACTGCTTCCCACGTTTTGTTAGAATGTAGCACTCTCGCTGAAAGAAGCCATACGTATCCGGGGTTCTTCTTTATCTCAACATTTGTTGATGCATGGTTATGAATAGATTGTCATTCCCAATTTATTCCCATAGAGTGTTCCCAATTTATTCAAATGGGAGTAACAGACGAGTACTAAAATGTGCTCAGTTACTCGACTCTGGAAATACAGTATTTCCTAAGACTGTAGTGTAAAGCATTTTTAACATCATCCTGATAGATCTATCAAATAATAAAAGTTTTAACAAACACCAACAAGCATTTTTTTATTTTTCTATTATTATAAAGAGGAAAGATTTGATTGTTTGTTTGCTTTGAATAGTCTCCGAAACTACTTAACCGATTTGAAAAGTTCTTTCACTGTTGGGAAGCTACACTATTTCCGGTGAACATAGGCTATAATAAATTTTCAAAAAATTAGGAATCCACACTAAAAATCTAATAATGTAACCCAAGGTCTGAAAAAATTACCAAAAAACATTCTTTTATAGAACAAAATATTGTAGTACGATTTTATAGAACATATTATTATCTACAAAAAATAAAGCGACAGCATATGTCTAACTATTATAGTTATGTCACAATAAGTGTTTTTTCATTTTAAAAAATATACATAAATGCCACCGTTTTAAAAGCTCTTTTATTTATACTTTAGGATTAATCCTTATCAAAATAAATGACTTCATGTTTAAGTTTGCTGCAATGCCATTATATAACTTTTTGAATTATTCAATTTGAACATTCCATTCGAAAGATATCACAAGTTTAAAAATGTAACTTATTTGAAAAATGAAAAATGTTAAAATACAAAAACGTGCCTTTTTGAAATATAAATGTTTTTATACATAATAAACACTTAATAGAATTATACTTTCATAGCACATTCGTTTACGTATCTGATATTCTAAAGTTCACAATAGAAGAGACTTGGGTTCGAATCTTAAAGTAACCTTTTTTTTTTATTCTTTTTTTTTACAAAATTGTAGAAAATAAATCCTTAGGGTTGCTCAATAAGGAAATATTAACGAAAAAAGTAACAGTAGTAGTAAAAAAATAATTATATTAATAAAACTTAAAGTTTATACGTTTTTAAAACCGTGCATACATAAAATCGTGTAACTATATATCTCCTCTGCCAGATAAAATTTTAATATTCGTGTATTCCTTATTAGAAGTAGGCATGTGAAAAGATTTTGAAAAAGGATTGAATTGGGGTAATTAAGTTTCTTTAAGAAAATGTTGAGTTAATCAACAATCGAAATTTTGAATTTACTAAGTGTAATTAATAAATAAATAATTAATTAATAATATGTTTCTGTTTTTGATATATAATTTTAACTACAGCATTTTAAATAACGTCATTTCACTTAATTAGTATGAAAGTTTAGGTAGTAGGTACTTATACCAAATACCATAGAGGCGGTTTATAATTTTTGTTTGTTTTTGAACAATAAAAATTTTTAAAATCTAATTTTTATGAACCAATGACTGTGACCTGGAGCAATGATATATTCTGCTGAAAAGCATTAAGGGAGCAATTTTTTGTCCTTTATTTCATTATCATCAATAAATATATAAAATCTTCCATACTAACTTTTCTACAATTTTTAAAACAATTTTAAAACCAATTATTGTTACTGAATATAAATAAAATATTCGACTTTACTTCTACGCCTTGCACCTATTTCCAATAATTTTGTTTGTACAACATCCAAATGTGCGACATCGAATTGCTTTTTAATCATAATTAAAATATAGGACATATTTTTTTTTCGTTTTACATTGTATTTTCAAATATAATTGCATATTTGTGTCGATGAAATTTGGAAAGTGTTTTCCTTATAGAATGCCGTTATAAAATAAGAAAGGGTTTTCGATAATTCCCCCCACTAAAAGAGTGAAAAAAGGGTGGCTAAGTTTGTGCGGCATAACGTCTAATAAACAATCGAAATTTCAAATTTCATAATCAAAGTCCGTTAAAGGAGAAACGTTATTACGGCTTAGTATAAAACAAACTTGGTTTATTATTAGAAACAAAAAATTGGGGTCTGCTTAAAAATTTAAACTCATAAATATATCTGAATAAGATTAAGTTAAGTTTATAAATGAGCTTTAAGTTTTTTGGCTTTCACATATTGTAAACCTGAAAATCTGAAATAATTACATTAGTGAGCGAGTACCCTTTGAAATTTGGTGAACTAAAAGAAAATACCGACGTTTTTACCGTAAGCCATAGTGATAAAAGAAATTTAAAATGCTCTTCTAGAACAAACGACGTACGCCAAATCGTGTATGGTGAACTCTCGACTATCCAATATGGTTTAATTATATAGTTGAAATTTAGATACTTAATAATAAGTTTATAGATACATAATGCTTATACTTGATTATGGAAGAACTGGGTTTCGTGCCATTGTACAAACTTCAATTTCGCGGTTATGTTGTACATTGCAATAGTATAATAGTTTTTGGAAAAAAGTTCATTCGGGCATCGAAACAGTGAGATGAGATTCCTACTAATATTCAAAAATCTAGACTCTTAACTTCTGATATTTTGACGCGAATATGTATTTTGATACTTTTCGACTTTTTTTAAGTCATAATTTAGACAGACTATTGAACTTAGCGATATTTTTTATTTATGTATAGATGCTGATTGATTTATGAATTATTTGGTTCACTGTTTGTATACCTACCGTAGGTATACGCAATAGACATACTCTTTTTAGATATTTATAAATATTTTTTGAAGTTTAATTGATCATTATATACAACTATTTTATTCTAAGTAACAGTTTATTAAATGTCTCTTTTTAAAGTTGACAAAATAGTGTTTTTAAGTATGATTATGTTTTTCGTGAAACAAATAAGAAAAATGAAATTTTTCATATACTACTACAAATAGCAAATCTAAAAAGAAAATATAATCTACACCTACGTTACGCAGACGAAGTTGCGGGGATCAGCTAGTATTATATAAATTCATATTTTTTTAACCTCAAATGAGGGACTATTATTCTAAAGCAAATAAAATTATTTCAAAGAGAATAAAAATACCTGATATAACTTTTGAAATGCAGTTTTTATAAAATTGTGTCACTAAAACATTTAGCTTTGAAAAAATTTTGTTAAAAAAATTGTATTATGTACAGGAAAGTTTTTTTTTAAATATAATTTACATTACGTTTTGATAATCACACATGCAGCAATATGACATTTGAATTAATTTCATTAAAAGAAAAATACTTCAATACACTGCAAGGATTTAACTTTCAATTTGAAGATATTTTTAAAAAAAAAAATTAAAGTTATTCATTATTAAGTTATTTAAATTACCCTTTTTTCATACAATTGCTTTTGTATCGTAATATTATGTGTTGTGCTTTTGTGTCGTTTGTTATATATTTCTAGTTCAGGATCTCGCATTTTCAACATTTAATAGCGTTGCAGAATTTTCATAACTAAGGTGCAAAACCATTATTATAGACCTTGAAAAATCAATAATTTTTCAAGGAATCTCTATAATTCTGGAAAAGATATAAGTAATGTATTTTTTCGGATATTACATGAAATTTTTACTTGATTGTACTTGAATCAAAAGTATTTGAATAAGATCAATCGACTGAATAGTTTTGTAGCTAAGTATTTTACAGGTATGCATTGTTAGTTGCATAATAGAATGAAATATTTTATCTAAAAATTTTTAAAATTATGACATTGCTTGAAAGTATTTTTATTTATATTGATCCATTTGTTACAAATATAAAAAACATAATAAATATTATTATATAGTTAACCATGATTGCTTACCATATTCCCCCATTTTATAGAGAGTACATGGTACATACGCTACAATACACACATACCATAGTATATCATCTTAGAGGTCGTGGCATCAAATAGTTTGAAAATCTCTTTTAAGTTTAATACCTTTTATAAAATTATTCAAAAATTTAGGCAATAGAAACTTGTTAGTTTAAAATTTAGAGTTGATACTTTGTTTTATAATATCTATAAAATTTGTATTTGATAACTTGATATCTTTTATAGAATGAAACAATAGATAAAATTTTCTTTTGATGTTTTCGCTAATTATCAGTATTGAAATGTAGCTTTATTTAATTTACTAAAGTATTTAATGATAATTTTTTCATGCTCTCATATCAAATAACTAAAACAACTAATTGTAAAGGAAAGATATATAATTAATTTATTTCATTTGTCATCATAAATAAAAACATACATCTAAAGTATGGAATAAAAAATATTTTATTTCATTGTAGATTAAAAAAGAAATAGCGAGTAGACCTTTCCGTTCAGAAATATCATAAATGGAGTATATTATATTTAAGTTTCTTTTTGAACCATTCTGAGAAGAATTTGTATTTGATGTTGTAGAAAAGCAACTGGATGATCCCAAGAATAGAGGATGAAGACAAATTGAGATTCTGGAATATTATTAAATCGAGGAACACTATTACATACCTCAAAATTTTTGCTAGATCAAATAAATAAATTATTATCCAAAATATGAACTTACCGACACATTAAAGTTTTGTTAAGACTATGAGATATAAACAAAAAGAGTACAAAAAGTTTTTGTTTGAAAATTAAATTCAATCTTACCAATTTAAAAGTAATTTCAAATGTTGTCACATTTTTTAATGTTTATTAAAGTATGGCAAGCAAAGCCACTTTGGAATTTTATTTATTTGGAATTTACAAGTGAGGTCAAATGCACATACAGGAGGGTGGCAATTGATGCAAATACATTCCTCCCTTTCTTCTGAATGAATGTAAATTATGATTTACTCAAACATTAAGTCATGATTATTATATTAGATTTTAAATTTTACGTTTATCAAACAGTTTCAATAAAACAATATGGGAATTATGTGATGAAAATAGCAACAAAGATTTAATTAAATTCATTGAAATGTACAAGACGCAGATACATTATTTTGTTGAAAGACAAAATATTATGATATATAGCTAAGCCAAAGCAGTTCATCCGTAAAAAGAAAACATCTCTCTTTACCTGAAATGTTTTTTTTTATTAAAGTTGGTTAAACTACTAGGCTGTTTTGAGGCTAAATCTTGATCAAAGTGTTAAGTTCTTTTAAAGGTCCTTGAAGTAAGAGTTTTATTTTAGTTTCCCCAATTCTTCGTAAAATCAAAACCCTTTGGGATGAAAAAGATTTGTAGATATTTTTGGCCTTAGGTATAGTTTACAATCCGATAAAGTGTAAGGCCTTTATTTAGCAATCATAATAATTTTTTTTCCTTTCTTACAACAATTTTATTTGAAAAGTTTTTATTTATGTATATGCAAAGGATGCAAATGAATGCTTGTTTTGTTTCTGTGAAAAAATAAATTCGGAATTTAGTAAAATTCTAAGTGAATTCTTTTTTATCAACATCCTTTTATGAAATGAATCTTAAGCATGGTTCTTATTTTTTGAAAATAAAATTTTGCTTAGAACAATTTTTTTTAAACCTTGTTTTATCACCATAATGCATTTTTTGAATATAAACATATGGTATAACATAATATATATATATATATATATATATATATATATATATATATATATATATATATATATATATATATATATATATATATATTCCAGTGATAAAGAAATAACTCGTATTGATAATAAACAAATACTTACATTTATGGAAATTTGTCCCTGAACTGTTTGCAAAACAATCCAATTTTCACAAATACCATTCTTTTAATTAAAATAAAAATAGGAATTAGCTACAATTTTTAAATTTTTTTAACTTTGTTTATCTACCAAATGACATTTAACCAAAGATTATAGCGAATTGATATTTAAGCAAAAGAATTTGATTGATAAATTTTTATTTTCGAGAGATATCATTTAAATTTTTGAATTACTATTGACACACAACAGCCAAAAAGAAAATATCGCAATGTCTTTACTATTTCAATATTTTTTTTGTTTCAGAAAATCAAATGTTCATTAAGAGGTTGGAATTAGCTTTAATTTTTTGAAAGTGTAAATATTTTGTTGCAACTAACAAATTTTTTCCATTTGTCAATAGAGTAATTATATGATCATATGAAAATGATCCTACGGCGCTATACACTTATGGACAAAAGTTAAAATCCCATGAAAGTGTTTCTTTTCAAAATTGAAAAAGCCAAATTGAAATCTTTGGTTGCCGTAAAGAGACTAGCATACAAAATGATTTATTAACCAAGCATATAACTTTTTCGAAGGGCAACTTACAAAGTTGGCTTACAAGTTTGGCTTTTTCCGAGTTACAAACTCGGAGCCAATATTAAAAAAAAAGTCTTCTTGTTGTTTTTCTTTTAATCATAAATTTAATAGACAAATGACCCATAAACATAATTGAGTGATACTAGAAAACATATTTATATCAAATTAGCTGAATCCTACTGGCGTTATCCTGCCAGTCTTTGATTCTGAATGGTTGTAAATAAATAAATAGAATTTAGAAAAAAAAACCTTACGAATTATTAGAATCACCTCCCTTATCAACCCGCAGCATCCCTTGCTGTACCACCTGTGTATAACTTACTTTCAAGATATACATTTATCAATTACGTTTTGAGAAAATTGGCCTACCTCTAAAAATCACTACACGATCATAGCGATGAAGTATTAACAGTTAGTGAAGACGTTTTCTTGCGGTCGTTATTGACGTCGTATGTTACTGACGCAAAAAAAAGGTAAAAACAATCTTTGAGGCGGATTGTACATCATGACAAAATTTGAGCTTAATCGATGCAGAAATTTTTGAGTTTTGGAAATTTACCCAAACCAATATTTTTTTTTTATATATATAGAAAAACGATAGATTATTCATTGTTTATTTAAATCAGAGGTTGCCAGAGGTGGGCAACCCGCGAACCGTACACATTTTGACAATTTTTTGACCCGCGATTATACAATGTTTACATTTTACCATGACCAAAGTGGTCAAAAACCGATATATATTAAAAATGTTTACAATGTATCTATATTTAGTATGGAAAATTTGAGATATAACTTCAAAAGTGGCCCACGAAATCATAATGCATTTCCGAAATGGCCCGCAATATCATTTGGGTTGACCACCTCTGATTTAAAATATGCTGATTTTTTGAAATCTTAACAAAGAACAAAGATATTTAATTACTAGTAGTTGCCCGTTGCATTCGCAACTAAAGGTTTTATCTCAATAAAATGTTTAGTATGAGATAATGTAGAGTTAATCAACAATCGAAATTTTAAATTTAATAATCAGTGTTAATTAAAAAAACTGTATTTAAAATTATATTAAGAAATATTTTTTTTATATTTTTATAACAACATTTTAAATAACGTCATTTCACTATATTAGTATGAAATTTTAATACTTATACCAAATTGTCGATTTTAAATTTTGATTCGTCTTTCAACAATCAAACTTTTTAAAATCTATTTTTTTATGAACCAATGGTTGTGATCTGGAGTAATTATATATTCGGCTGAAAAGCAAAAAGGTAGCAATGAAATTTGGAAAGTGTTTTCCTTATACGATGCAGATATATAATAAGAAAGGGTTTTTGAAAATTTCTCCCCTAAAAGAGTGAAAAACGGTAGCAAAGTTTGTAAGGGATAACGTTTAATAAACAATCGAAATTATCAATAATCAATCAAAGTCCGTTAAAAGCGAATATTTACAACTGGCTAACTATTTGTCGCGCTTTTATTACAAATAATATAAATTTAAATTCATAAAAAATTGTACCATCGGGTGCGTAAATAATTATTTAATGTGCTTGAGTAATAATATTTTGACAAACTTAAATAGTTGTTATGAAAATATACAAAAATAATAACAAATTTGGTAAATAGCCGGTTTGAGCAAATAGGCATGTTTGAATGCCGTGCTCTGAGTCAACTTAACCCTATCAACGTTTTGAATGCGTAAGTGAGGATAACAGAGCGCATGCGCTAGCACTGAACGCACGGACGGCAAGATAGTCAATTTATGTATAAGATAGGGTTCAATTTATAACCAATAGCTATACCCTGCGCGCGTTCCTACACCACCAACTAAAATAAATTTGATGATCAAATTTTAACGACCAAAATTGGTCGTACCAACTCCAAAACCTTCGTGGGCTCATGCACAACGACTTTGCTAAAAATCGTCACATGATCAAATGCATAGTTTACGATTCTATAAAGAACATACAGATAAACATTCAATTACATATATATAATTTTTTTATACAGTGTCGGACAAAACTAAAGCACGGGCCTTACCGTGTTTGAATTTAGCTGAACAAAATTTTCAAACACGTTTGGATTTAATTTTCTTTTATAAATAGTGAAAGACTATACACTTGGTGTTACAAAACAATAGAAAATTATTATTTTTTTCCATTTTAAACAAAAATATTCATAAAAAAGTTTTAAATTGTTTTAAAGTTCCGCGACAAAACTAAAGCACATATAAGATTATTAACATTAAATAGCATTTTTTTTTAATATTTGGTGGCATATCCATTATTTTTCAGGACTGCGGCACATCTGCGCGGCATTGACTATATTAAATTGTTTAAAACCTCCCCAGGAATGCTCTTCCATGCACTTTCTGTTTGATGGAAAAGAGAATCCTTATTTTTACAATATTCGCGCTGAATTTTTCGATCTACAATCTCCCATAGATTTTCAATGGGATTGAGATCAGGTGATTGGGCGGGCCACTTTAAAACAGTGATTTTATTAGCAGCAAACCACTCTTTGACACACTTAGCTGTATGCTTAGGATCGTTGTCATGTTGAAAGGTCCACTTTAACGGCATCTCATCCTCGGCATATGGCAACATAACATTCTGGAGAATATCTTTGTACATGAAGCGGTCCATTATTCCGTTAATTTTATGAATTGGACCGATTCCATTGCCGGAAAAACATCCCCAGACCATTACGTTGCCTCCTCCATGCTTTACAGTGCCTTTCAAATAACGTGGATTTAAGCGTTGTCCTTTTGGTCTTCGCACTAGTGCCAATCCGTCAGAACCCTTCATGTTGAACTTTGATTCGTCAGAAAAAAGCACGGTTCTCCATTTGGCAACAGTCCAGTTGATATGCGCCCTTGCAAATTCGAGTCTTGCTCGTCGATTTTTTTGCGAAATAAACGGCTTTTTCACGCTTCTGTATGTCGTTAAACCCCCCTCCACAGTTCGTCGTTGAATGGACCTACATGAAATATTTAAATCTAATTCACTTCTTATAGACCTAGCTGATACAAAAGGATCTTTTTTTACAAGACGAATGATTGCTTGGTCCTCGCGTTTGGTGGTTTTGCGCGGTCTACCACCCTTATGAATTGTATGTAGTGAGCCAAAAGATCGAAAACGACTTATAATTCGGGAAATGACGCTATGGTTAATATTGAATTTTTTTGCAATACTTGATACCGATTCACCTTTATTAAATTCACTAATAATATTTTCTTTATACTGTACAGAATACTTATTTCTCGCCATTTTAATAAATTTAAGTTTTCAGATAGAAACGGAGACCGTAAATGAGCAATAATAATCAAAAGTCGTTTAAAAATAAATTTAAACACTCTCACTGTGTTCAGAAAATAACGTTCTTTTGATTTAACGGATCTTATTATTATTAAATTTTAAAAACTAAATGAAATGATAACCGATAACTAATGGTATGTGCTTTAGTTTTGTCGAGGCAGATTTAAACTTATTACTACTTTTTTATGCATATTATTTATTTTAATGGAAAATAATAATAAGTTTTTGTTGTTTTATAACAGTCAGTGTATATTCTTTCTATATTAATTAGAAAAATTGAATTCGAGATATGCTTTAAAATTTTATTGAATAAAATTAAAATAAAGTGCAACCCGTGCTTTAGTTTTGTCCGACACTGTATATAGATGAAGTATATGACAAAAAGTTGCTGCCTTAATGCATTTCGGCAAGATATATAATTGTTCCAAGTAACAAACATTGGTTCATAAAAAAATAGATTTTGAAAAGTTTGATTGTTGAAAAACGAACAAAGATTAAAAATCGCGTATTTAGTATAAATACTATATACTAAACTGTCATACTAATGTAGTGAAATGATATTTAAAATTTTGTCATTAAATTGATATAAAAACAGACCTTTATTTTATCTATACTAATATATAAAATTCTTACGTCTGTCTGTACATTTCGATTTTGAACCCAATTTTAGGGTAAATATTTGTTTCAAGAGGCCCTTATTTTAAATTTAACATTTTTAAAATTTTTGTCTGTGTGTCCCGATTTTACTAAAGAACGGAACAACCGAATTTAATAAAATTTGGTATTATGATACAACACAATTTCCCACATACTATAGGCTACTTATCATTCCAAAAAATATTAAGGGAAGGTATTTCCTAGGTATGAAAATAGAAATTTTTACATTAGACAGGCGAGTTATATATAATTGGAAAGGTAATGAAAAGTTAGAAAATAATCCGTAAAAATATTTTTAGTTGAACTGATAAAAAGCACAGTAAATTCTATTTAAAAATAAAAAAATTGCCTCTTTGAAATATAAACGTTTATATATACAAAACACATAGTTGATGTTAATAGTGTAATGGCTTACGTATCTAACATTCTGATTCTCCCAATTATAAAGACGTGGGTTCGATTCTTACAGTACACTTTTTTTTTATTTTTTTTTTACAAAATTGTTGTAAATAGACCCTTAGAGTTGCTCAATAAGAAAATATTTACGAAAAAAAGTAATAGTAGTAGTAAAAATAATAGTAACAAAACTTAAAGTAAATACGTTTGTAAAACCGTGCATACATAAAATCCTGTATGTGTATGTTTTTATATACCCCCTTTGACTGATGAAATTTTAACATTCGATGTATTCCGTATAAGAAGTAGACATCTAATAAGAATTTTTGTTTTGAAAATTCCTGCCCTAAAAGATTAAAAGGGGCTGACTAAGTTTGTATGAGAAAATGAAGAGTTAATCAACAATCGAAATTTGAATTTAATAAGTGTAATTAATAAATAAATAATTAATTTATAATAAGTTACTGTTTTTGATACATCATTTTAACTACAGCATTTTAAATAATGTCATTTCACTTAATTAGTATGAAAGTTTAGGTAGTAGGTACTTATACCAAATACCAAAGAGGCGGTTTTTAATTTTTGTTTGTTTTTCGACAATTAAACTTTTTAAATCAAATTTGTATCAACCAATGATTGTGAACTGGAGGAATTATTTATTCTACTAAAAAACATTAAGGGAGCAATTTTTATCATATATTTCATTATCAATTTAAAATATAAAATCTTCCAAACTAACTTTTCTTCGGTATTTAGAACAATTTGAAAACCAATTATTGTTATTGAAAATAAATAAAAAATTCGCGTTTATTTTCACCTATTCCACACACTTTCAATAATTTGTATGAACTACTTACAAATGTGCGAAATCGAATAGATTTTCAGTCATTATAATCAAAATAAAGAAGGTCATAATTTTTTTTCGTTTTACATTATATTTTCAAATATAAATGCATATTTGTGTCGATGAAATTTGGAAAGGGTTTTTCTTATAGGATGCTTTTATATAATAAGAAAAGGGTTTTCGATAATCCCCCCCCAAAGAGTGAAAAAAGGGTGGCTAAGTTTGTACGGCATAATGTCTAATAAACAATCGAAGTTTCAAATTTCATTATCAAAGTATGGTCGTTATAGACAAAACGTTTTATCGCTTAAAATAAAACAATGTTGGTTTATTATTAGAAACAAAAACGTAGTATCTGCTTTAAAATTTAAACTCTAATATGTTTATCTAAAAAAGGTTAAGTTCATAAGTGAGCATTACGTTTTTTAGTTTTCACATACTATAAACCTGAAAATCCGATATACGTAATCACAAATAAATACATTAATGAGCGAATATCGAATAGCGAGAAATTCGGCCAACTAAAAGAAAATGGTTTAATTATATAATTGAAATTCAGATATTTTAATAATAAGTGCATAGATACACAATGGGTATACTTGATAATGGAGGAACTGGGTTTCGAGCAATGGAAAAAAATTTAATTTCGCGGCAGTTTTGTACATTGAAGTAGTGAAATAATTTTGAGAAAAAGGTTCATTCGGGAGTCGAGACAATGAAATGGAATTTCTACTCATATTCTAAATCTAGACCCTTTACTTCTGTTATGTTGACAGGAGTGTTTTGATAACTTTTTACTGTTTTAAGTCATAACTAAGACCGACTTTATTGAACTTTACGATATTTTTTTAGGTATAAACCCTGATTGGTTTATGAATTATTTGGTGAACGGTAGGTATACCTACTGTAGGTATATGCAATTGAACATACTCTTTTTAGATATTTATAAATATTTTTTTGGAAATGAATTGATCATTACATACAAATATTTCATTCTAAGCAACAGTTTATTAAATGTCTCTTTTTAAATTTGACAAAATAGTGTTTTTAAATATTTCATAAAAGAAATAAGAAAAATAAAAATTTTCACATACCACAACTACCTTACACAGACGAAGTCGCGGGGATCAGCTAGTTTCTTAATATAAATAAATATGGACTTTGTTTCATATTAAACAGTAATAGTGTTTCGTTTTTCGCGATAATTATTAAATTTAAAATTTCGATTGTTGAATAACTCTATAGTTTCTTATAGATTAGTTTCTTTATAGATAATTTGGATTTAAGGATTTTTATTTTAAGGATTTGTGTTAGGACATACAACAATACACCAATTTATGTAGTTACGAAATTATTATTTACTTCACCCAATACATTTATTTATTTTTAGGCTCAAGTGTACTTTAGCACACCCACAATCTGGCAACGTCGCATTTTTGACTTTGTTTTTAATTTAATTCGCGATATTTTTGTTTATTCAATTCTTATATGGTATAATGCTCTCTTTTGTGGCTAAATTTTCATTATAAACCTATTTAATCGCGAATTAAATTAAAAACAAAGTCAAAAATGCAAAATTGCCAGATTGTGGCTGTGCTAAAGTACATATGAGCCTATTTTTACAACATTCATAAATGAATTCTTTTATCTTATTCGAAATATTTACAATTCAATAAACTATATTAGTCGCAAGTACGTTTATTTAATTAAGGTAGTCTTAGAAGTTGTAGCAAAACCTCGTTTTTTATTTAAATGTTGCAATTTTTTAAAATTGGCAATAAAAGAAGAATACACTGGTATAGTGAGTTCCCTATATTTTTTCTACAAATATTTTTTAAATGGTGCACCAAACATTCTGTACATGCAAACTTTTCTGTACACTTAAATGAGTTCCTTAAATATTTTAATAATATACGTAAACGTCACCTTGAGTACAATTAAACCAAAAAGTGGAAAAATAAGGTACAAAAAAAATATGATTATCATAACAACAATTGTAGAGCTTTGCTTAAAAAATTCATTATTCATGGCTTTCGATCATCACCAAGCGATACAAACTTGGTGAATCTTTTGGAGGAGCTTCAAAAGTATTCCGAAATGAATATAGTAAAAGTAGATTGGGAAAAATTAGCCGATACTTTTGATTATTCTTTGGCTATTGTGCGAACTAAGAAAGTAGCTATGATTGTTGGTAAATTTATCGTAGATTTAAAAAACAACTTAAATGTTACGCTGAATCAAATATATACGATAGGACATTCATTGCGCTGGATTAGTTGGAAAATACATAATCGCTCATACTGGGGAAAAAATAGGCCGTATATCCGGCCTCGATCCTGCTGGTCCACTGTTTGAGTTTCCTCTTTCGAATGATCTATCTGAACATCTAACAAATAATGATGCTCAATTTGTGGATGTTATTCATACTAATCGAGGAGTTCTTGGGTATTCAGATCCTATAGGACATGTTGATTTCTATCCAAATGATGGTGGTCCTCTACAACCAGGTTACAATGATGATAAAGATGGTAATTTAAATAAATTTCTAAATAAGTCAATGTTTAAAGATTTTTTTTTTTAGGTAATGTGGGCAGCCATATGATAAGCATTAGATATTTCGCCGAATCAATAAATAATAATAAATTTGTTTCGCATAAATGTGCTTCATGGAAAAAATTTCAGAAACGGGAATGTCAAAATAATGAGGTAGCTTATTTAGGCTACCATGTCGCTTTTTCTTCGAGGGGCGTTTTTTATCTATTGATAAATAGTAAACCGCCATTTGCAATCAATTCATAAATGACGAAAATCATTAACTGATTTTAAAATTCCACTTAAATACAAGATGCTTTGGTACAGAATGCATCTTCTTATTTTTATTTCAAAAACATCAAGTTAATTTTCTTAAAGCAATATTTAAATAATTCAATTGACTCTTATATATTAAAAAACTCGTATCACGGTGTTTGTAATTTAACTCCTCCGAAACAGCTGGACCGATTTCATATCTCTAGAAGAGTAGGATATCCCTCGGCATCTTCTGCACTTTTTACGCACACTTGCTTAAATATTATTTGTAATCATCCATGCCTGCGATTTATTTTGAAAAACGTTTAGCAACGTTTGAATTTGGAATTTCTCTTTATTTGATTAATGTTTTAAAATACTTATTAATTCATATTTTGATATTCTATTTTGCTTTTGTTATGTATTACAACGCAGAGCGTGCAAAATTGTGTACGATTTATTTTAAATTATAAAAAATATTTTGTTTAAGTGTGTTTATTAGTGAACAGGTTCATATATATTTGGTCAAGTGAAAAACATGAATTTTTAATATTAACATCCCAAACATTGTATGACTGCTATTGTAAATTATTTATCGGCATTACAAAATATGCAGGTCACACTAAAATTTCAATGGTTCAAAGTCGCACGGCTTGTCGCTCGGCGCCATAGGGATATGTGAAATCCAAATGTTTTCACCTTTGTATTTTCATTTCAAAATTATTGCTTCGATAACATTGTTCATTAATTTTTTCGCCGCAAGCTGGATGCTATTATAAAAACATGGTTAGTCTATGTGTTCCACAACACATTAATGATTACTGATCCGACCTTTAATTACTGATTATGAAGTGGTAATCCAGAGAATTTCAGCGAATTTAAAAATTCTATTTATAATTGTCAACATCATCTTGAATAGTAACGAAATCAACCGAATTGCATGTCAACAATTCGCCAGTTATCTTATTTTAAATTTGGATATTCATTTTATTGTACCTAATCAACGTTTTTTGGAGCCAATATAACATGTTTGCTCAACCAAATATAGTCTTTGTAATTTTGAGCAAAGTTCGGGAACACCATCTCGATGAGTTCGGTCTGTAACTTAGTAAAGTGGCAAAAATTGGCAGGGAATGTAATGTATCTAGAAGATGTTACAATAGTAATTTCGCCATTATCAATATCAAGAAATTGTTTGGAAAACACTTTTCCCGATTGGTTGTTCTACATTTAGATTTGCAGAAGAGGACGACTTCAGGTATTAAGGATCGACTACTGTCTAAAAAATAAATTTTTGCCTTAAATTATCAAATTTATAGAACTATATGAAGAAACTTTACCTGGAATAAAACATAAGAATTGCGCTGCTGAACGATCCACCTGCTGAAGATTTATCCTAGAAATGAATGAATATCGGTAATAGCTGTGTAATTGGTTTAAATTTTTATTCAAATTAAACTCTGATTAAAACGTTATTTTGCTGTTTTGTGAAAGAGTTAGGAATTATGTAAAATTTTTCAATGAGACATAATCGAAAAAAATCAAAGGAAATAAAATCAATATGTTTGATTTGTCAACAGGAACATGACCATTACCGATATTCAAAAATTATTTTGAAAATTCTTAGTAGATGGATCATTCCACAACACAACTCATGTTGCCAGCTGAAATTTTTTCACATTGTGTTACAGATTTTATGATTTTAAGTGATTTTAAGGTGTTTATTTTATTGACAGAATCTGAACTTGGAATGATTGGTAATGTTTGGGAGAAATCGCCAATCAGTAAAATCATTGCGCTTTCAAAACATAGTGAGTTATTGCGTAGAACTTCCAATGGTTTCAATGGTTATATGCGTTTTTTAAATAAAAATTACAGACAAAATTAAATTGACAGCATTGCTATTTAAGTGTGGGTGACATAAACTGCTAATTGTGGAAAATGCCAAACCTAATTTATTTGAAAACTCTTTTATTCATTTTTAATTCATTTCATTTAAGATACGTTAATAGTTATTCTGCTTTTCGGAGCGAAGACGGCTCTAACAAATCATAAATCATCAAAATCAGCGCAGCCATTATTTTAGTTCTATATGGTCTAACTAACCCGACTTTATTTTATATATTTAAGCTATCTGATTTGACAAACTTTGTATGTCTATATTGGTCTATATAATGACAAGGTACTTCAATGTAGAGAATCAATCCGAGGGCAACGCATGAACCAAAATACTTTGCTTCAATAAAGCAAATCGTCGTCCTAAAGTCTTAACTGCTAAGTCCACTTTTAAAAATTTTTGTTTTTTTGTTCCAATAGGAAGGAATAAAAAATTCTATTAATTGACAAACTGATAAATCACATTAATTGTAGAAATTTCTCAATATATAACATTAATCGGAAACCTGCTTTATATAGTAACTTATGTAACAGCTTATAATCACTTTTTTTCTTTTCCCTGAAAAAACTGTTAACAAATCTTAACAGGTTAACACCTTAGGCCGACGAACTGTGTTGATTAACATGCCAATGAAATAAATGATGTTTTTTTCTGTATTTAATTTTATATTCTTTTTATATATTTATAATTCTAATGAATTATTGAACTTAATAATTATATTCATTTCATTACGTTATTAAAATTTAAACTAAAATATTCATTCATGAGACATTATTGTCTGCTGTCTGTTAGACAGTACGAAGTTTGCCGGGTCTGCTAGTAATTTAATAAAAATATGCATGATAAATAGAGTAATATTTGAAGTATCCTATCTTGTAATATCGTCATAATATTTTAAGTGTTCTCCTTGAGTAGTGCCAATAGATCTTAGATTAAAAAATTATCACAATAATTGGAACAGGTTTTGCAAGGCAATCAAATAATTTGTAAATTTACGACTTGGGTGAGAAATAGTACTTAAAATATTACCAAATAAAAACATATTTCGATGAATTGGTTAATTTTATTTTTCTTAATTCGGTTAAAAAATATATCCACTCAATAAGTATTATTTTGTAATAATATTGGTACAATTATAAGACTTATTAATTAATATCTTGGTTTAAGTTATAATTAACATTGATTTGATTTTTTTAGAAAAGTGAGTTTTGTAGCAAAATTGTTTCTAATTTTCTAGTTTTTTGTTGTTATTTTGGAAAATTTTGAGATCTTTTTTATTTCAGAAAATTGAAGTATTAAAATCATAGAGGTTATTGAAAAAAATGAAACTGAGTCACAATTATAAATTAATGAATAATAATACATGTCCTATGGATGGTTGTATTCGTTATTGTTGTATAAATTGTATGACAACTTTCCATTTTCATTGGTGATTGTTGTGTTTCAAAAGTTGATTGTTCCATCTTGTTCCTGTTCTGAAGTGAATTTTATTTTCTGGTTAATTTTGTTCAGATCGGATACCATATTGGCAATCTATCGAGTAGTTCCGATAAATAATATAAATGTATCGTCTACATATCTTCCATAATATATTATTCTATTTCTGTAGGTGTTGTTCATAATATTATATTTATCCTCGTAATTTTTTAAAAGTATTCTTTGCACAACATACATTTGAGTTTTGCAATAATAATTTCTTTCTTTAATAGAAGTGGGAGAATTTTTTTTTTTTAATGTTTAATCATTTTTTTTCATTTTCTCTTAATTTGTTTATCATGCCAATAAAGTTACAAAATAAACAGTGATTTCAACAAAAAATAAAACATAAAAATAAGCAAACAATTAAAATTACAAGACGTCAAATAATTTGTAAAAACATCAGCCATATATTTCACTTATCGTTAATAAAAAGTTATGAATAAATTTCCTTTGAAAATATAAATCTTAAAAGCAATGAATATTTCTTATATTATTTGAGAAAAACTTAATTATCTCGCGGAACTAACGCTGGTAACGAACGTTCTGACGGGCATGTTGCGGGTGGATTTTCCATTCCACTTATTTATTAAATAGATGATTTAAAATGCGCGCCTTATAGGAAAATGGAGCAAAAATAAAAGAAGAAACTTTTAAATTTGTATAGAGCAGAGCTGCATGAGGCGTTTGGAAAATACAGATAGGTTTTATAACTAATAAGAAAATTGCACTTGTGAATTATTGCAGCGAATATTGCAAGCAACTATGATAATTTCATCCCATCGAACAAATTCAATAGGGTGGTTGTAGCGAGGGAACGACGGGAATTGGGAGAACATAAATTATTCGTCTCTTCAGTCAAGCAATGTAATAATTTCAAATTCCCATTACGTTTGAAATTTATGCGTTCACACAACATATTAATGATTAGCATTATTTTTATCAAAAATCAACATTGAAGAGATATGTGAAATTTTAATACGATTATAAATATTCAAACTTTTCCTGATTTGAATTCACAAGAGCCGTCAAATATTCTCTGGTTTATTATGATCTAAAATTGATTACATTAATTGATGGATCATCCCGCAGGAAATGGCCATTTACTAATTGTCTAGGACAAACGGCTCATAATATCTATTGTCTGTAAAGTCTGGACATGTATCATATGCATATGTCCTTCCCGGCCATTTATCATTAAATTTGTTTTCGATTAAAGCTAACCGGAAATATGATCACGATAAGGGCCGTATTTAACAGTGACTAAGATGAATTAAGTTTCTGCTACAGATAAGCCACTTCTCCGCTATGCTATTAATTTCAAAATAACGCGACAAAGTACTTAATGAAACCCCGAGGGTTGGTTTAGTCTTAAACACATTAAAGGTTTTCAAAAATTTTAATTTTTCATATATTTCACATTACTATAGTAATAATGCTATTTAAAAATTTAATTTCATACATTTTTAATATGATTTAAGAGATCAAAGTTTATGGGCATTATAAATTTAATGTAACCGCATTATTATACAAAACAGCACAACAAATAGTCTTCTGTTGAAATTATTGATACCTAAGAGATATATGCTCACGTCGTTACCTGCAACTTCGTCAAAATAATGTAATAAAACGTTAAGAGTCATTGCTTGGTTTTCCTGACTTTAAAGAAATATATTTTGATTATTTTTATTTTGTTCTCTTAGATAGAAATGAAATAATACTCATTCAATCTCGAAAATGTTTGTCTGTAATTTGAGACTTATAAATCAATTATATATCATTTTTTTCGTGAGTCGTTGAAAGTAGAGGAAGCTTTTAATTATTTTTTGCTTTGCTGTAGTTCGATAGTTTAGATAAGCTTTTCCACCCTTAAAAAAATAATTTGATAAAATCATATTTAAACCCCTTGTTTCACGGCATATGGTTAAAAATTTAAAAAATTACATGACTGTAGCAAATAAGGGGTCGTATATTTTTATTAATTCTGCAAAAATTATAATTCTTGCTTTATTGATTTAATTTTTAGCTACTTAAGTAAAAAAAAAACATTTCCGATAAAAATTCTGGGTCTTCTTTGCTTAAATTTATAGTAACTAATGTTCTGTATTCACTATCCAAAATAGTGGTAAGGTAACGTAACCCAATGGGAATAATTTTCTCCAAAAAAAAATATCCCCATACTTATTGTCAATAGATATCAATTGAATGAGCCTTCAACGTTGCATTATATAGACGTACGTATATTATATATGTGTATATATATTTTAACTCTTCCTACATATATACATAATGCATATGTACTGATTATACCTATTGTAGCTATCTTAGGTATATAATTTTTGCAATTCAAAGTTACCCTTTCCAAGTTGAAAATAATAATTTTCAAATCAGACTTAATATTTTTTAAGCCATTTTCAAATCTTTTACCGTTTATATGAGTCACATTTGCCATGTATTCTATTACATATATTTTCTTATATATATATATAATACTAGCTGATGCCCGCGACTTCGTCTGCGTAACGTAGGTGTAGATTATATTTTCTTTTTAAATTTGCTATTTGTTGTGGCATATGAAAATTATTATTTTTTTTATTTCTTTTACGAAAAACATAATTATACTTAAGAACAATATTTTGTCAACTTTAAAAATACACATTTAATAAACTGTTACTTAGAATAAAATAGTTGTATATAATGATCAATTCATTTTCAAAAAATAATTATAAATATCTAAAAAGTACCTAAAAAAACCGTATACCTACGGTAGGTATACCTACCGTGAACCAACTAATCCGTAAATCAATCAGCATTTATACATAAATAAAAACTATCGTTAAGTTCTATAAAGTCAGTCATAATTATAACTTAAAACAGTCAAAAGTTATCAAAACACTCGCCTAGATATTTATAATATTAGTAAAAATCACATTTCATTGTCTCGAATGAACCCTTTTCTCGAAACTATTTCACAACTGCAATGTACGAAACTACCGCGAAATTAAAATTTGTTCAATTGCACGAAACCCAGTTCCTCCATAATCAAGTAAAACCATTGTGTATTTATGCACTTATTACTAAAATATCTGAATTTCAACTATATAACTAAATCATTTCCTTTTAGTTCGCCAAATTGCTCGCTACTCGATATTCGCTCACTAATGTATTTATTTGTGAATACGTATTTCGGATTTTTAGGTTTACAATATGTGAAAGCCAAAAAACTTAATGCTCACTTATGAACTTAACCTTTTTCAGATATATAAATATATATATATATATATATATATATATATATATATATTAGAGTTTAAATTTTTAAGCAGATCCTACGTTTTTGAATCTAATAATAAATCAACATTGTTTTATTTTAAGCGATAAAACGTTTCGTCTATAACGAACATATTTTGATAATTAAATTTGAAATTTCGATTGTTTAACAGACGTTATGCCGTACAAACTTTGCCACCATTTTTCACTTTTTTAGGGGAGGAATTATCAAAACCCCTTTCTTATTATATATCTGCATCGTATAAGAAATACATTTTCCAAATTTCACCGACACAAATATGCTTTTATTTGCAAAATACAATGTAAAACGAAAAAAATTATGACCTTTTTTACTTTGATATCATTACTAAAAAGCAATTCGATTTCGCACATTTGGACGTTGTACATACAAAATTGTTGGAAATAGGTAGAAAACGTGGAAGTAAATTCGAATATTTTATTTATTTTCAATAACAATAATTGATTTTCAAATTTTTCTAAATACCGAAGAAAAGTTAGTTTGGAAGATTTTATATTTTGATTGAAACGATTGATAATGAAATATATGACAAATAATTGCTCCCTTTATATTTTTCAGCAGAATAAATAATTGCTCCAGGTCACAATCATTGGTTGATAAAAATTAGATTTTAAAAAGTTTGATTGTTGAAAAACAATCAAAAATTAAAAATTAAAAATCGCTTAGTTAGAATAAGTACTACATAAACTTTCATACTAATTTAGTGAAATAACATTATTTAAAACGTTGTTATTAAAATGATATAACCAAAAAAGAAATTTATAATTAAATAATTAATAATAAGTTTTAAATTACACTTATTAAATTCAAAATTTCGATTGTTGATTAATTCTACATTTTCTCATACAAACTTAGTCACCCCTTTTACTGTTTTAGGGTAGGAATTTTAAAAAAAAAATCTTATCAAATGTCTACTCCTTATAAGGAATACATCGAATATTAAAATTTCATCAATCAAAGGGGATTTATAAATACAGGATTTTATGCATGCACGGTTTTAAAAACGTATTTTCTTTAAGCTTATTTCTATTATTATTATTGCTACTATTACTTTTTTTCGTTAATATGTCCTTATTGAGCAATTCTAAGGATCTATTTACAACAATTTTGTAAAAAAAAAAAATAAAAAAAAAGTTCACTGTAAGATTCGAACCCACGTATTTATAATTAGGAGCATCAGATTGTTAGATACGTAAGCCATTACGCTATTAACATCAAATATGTGTTGTATATATATGAAGGTTTATATTTCAAAGAGGCAATTTTTTAAAATTTAAATTGAATTTACTGTGCTTTTTATCAGTTCAATTAAAAATATTTTTACAGATTATTTTCTAACTTTAAATTATCTTTCCAATGATACATAACTCACCTGTCTAGTGTAAAAATTTCTGTTTTCATCCCTTGGGAATACCTTCCCTTATTATTTTTTTAGAATGATAAGTAGCCTATAGTCTGTGGGAAATTGTGTTGTATCTTAATACCAAATTTCATTAAATTCGGTTGTTCCGTTCTTTAGTTAAATCGGGACACACAGACAGACAGACAGACAGACAAAAAATTTAAAAATGTTAAATTTGGAATAAGGGCCTCTTGAAACAAATATTTACCCTAAAATTGGGTTAAAAATCGAAATGTACAGACAGACGTAAGAATTTTATATATTAGTATAGATTGTCTGTAAATTAATTTTATTCTTAAGAAAATACATTAAATAATAGTTATAAGTGAAGTTACCTGTAAATTAAAATCGAATTTTAAAGTCAATAAATGTATTTTGTTAATATGGCAAATGTAAAATGAGAATAATATTGTTATTATTATTTATAAAGAAACTATGGTGAGGTGATTGGTGATTGGTGATAGGTGATTATTTATTATATATATATTCTCTTGTCTTAAAATAAGGGGCCTTAATAAAGCTCCTATATCAACATTATTTCTAAGTTTAAACATTTTAACGATAACTTACCCTAAAGTTACTATAAAATTCTTTGTACGGCAAAACTAAGATACTGATTTTTTTAATATCACTTATTTTTGGAGCAAAGCTTTTTTTGTACGGACATACGGTGAGAGTTAACCGAGAAACAGTATGATGCACAAAGTTTAAGATCGAGATCGTCATCAGACCACTTAGAAATAGTATAGCGTATATCTCTACTCTAGGGTAAGGTGGGAGAAAGAATGTTCAGAGTAGTAACTCGGCTTGCGAAATTTTGATTTTGATGTTTGTTCATGTTTGAATCTGAATGCCTGAAATTGCTTAAACGTCACCGTATCGTTTACAAATATTCCACATAATAATACCATACAACATTTAGGAATAATACTGAATCAATTTATAGACTACTAGATTTATTTCACTGGTTCATCTGTACCATCTTATGCAAGCCCATCAGTTTGGATACTGTGGGATTTTAACATAACTGTAATAAAACTACAATAAAAATCGATATAGATATGTACAGTTGTATGAGGACAGAAAGAGATTCAAAAGGTGGCATTTACTGTTGTGGAAAATTTAATATAGCTGAGTGTTACGACGAGAATCCTCCAACATTCTCACCGGTGAAAAAGCGAAGAGATTAGAAGTTCGGAACAACAAGACGGTTTGCAGGAAAAACTCTGTGGCAGCGTTTCCCAAACTGTGGTATACGTACCACTAGTGGAACGTTTAGCTGAAGCAAGTGGTACATTAGCATGTAATAAATTTAACAGAAATATCAAAATCAAAAACCATAAAGCGGAAAGATTGTGAAGACTATCTAGAATTCGGATATTTTTGGTGTGATACTGAAAATGAACCAATCCCGCAAAAGGTAATATATCATATTATGAAAAATTTTCAATTGCGTCTTTGAAACCATCACTGTTGAAACGCAATTTTGAAGACAAGCACGAATTTGAAAGGAGAGCCGCTTGATTTTTTTAAGGCAAACAAAAAGAATTGAATTACAATAAAAAAATTGTCTTTTACAACATTAAATGCCCAAGAGGCGATATAGGCTACAACAGCAAAGCCGTAACATACAATTGGTAGAACACTAACTTCCTGCAGTAAAGGATGTGATGAAAGTTTTGCGCGGTTCAGCAGTAGCTAAAAAATTAAAGTCTATATCCTTGTTAAATAATACTGTCCCTCTAAAAATTGATGAAATGGCTTCAAATGTGAAAAAAGCTAATTCAAGATTTATATATAAGAGAATTTTTTTTGACATTTCGTTAGATGGGAGCTCAGATTTGATCAATTACTGATATACGATCGATATGAATAAGTTCAACAAAATGATGAGAATTTTTCTTCCAAATTATACAACTACAGAAGATACAATCAGAAAACTTAATGCATTGGAAATACTGTGTTGGATTTTGTTCTGATGCTGCTCGAGTAGACTGGTGTACTAGGAGAAATTGTTGCCAAAGCTATTCACTGGAAATAAGACTCACACATTGTGGTATTCATCGTGAAGCATTTGCTACCAAAGCAATTCCACAAGGGTTTAAAACAGTATTAGAATAATCTATAAAAGTGGGTAATTTTACAAAATCCAGAGCTTTGAACTCACGGTTATTTTCAATTTTATGCAATGAAATAAGTAATGACCATAATAAGCTTCTTTTTCATACTGAAGTTAGGTGGCTGCCCAGAGGAAAAGTGTTAATTCGGTTGTTTGAATTACGTTCAGAAGTTCAATTGTTTTTAGTACAGCATAAATTTTACCTTGCAAACTTATTTACTGTATGGTTAGCATGATTGAAATATTTTATAGATATTTTTGGGTGATTAAATGATTTAAATTTAAGTTTAGCATACGAGGTCCAACTATTAATACTTTTACCATAACTGAAAAAATTAATGCAACTGTGCTTCGATTACAATTCACTTTTTACAATATCAAAAAGAAAAAAGTATCATCTTTGCTATATGTAAATGAATTTTTGGAAGGATAATGAATTAATATTAAAAAAGGAGCTGATAAAAATATTGAAGAACGCCTTAATGGGCTGGACAACAGTTAAAAAATATTAATGCTTTTATACAGTAGTACGTGCCATATATTCAAAAAAGTATATTGATGGTACAATAAAGAAAAACTTTGGGAACCGCTTTTCTATGGCATGAAAAACCCAATTTATAATATTTTTATGGTTTTATAATTTATGTTACAACTGTAAATAGTAGGTATATTATTTTTATTCATAAATGTTTTGATTTATAATGTGATGTGTATTTATCACATTATAGGTTAGTACCTACAATAGTTAAGGCTTACTGCACATCAGTTACAACTCGTTCCTTCTTATAATTGCATTTATAATAAGTTTTAAGATTGTGTACGTGATATAAATATTTATATTATATTTATAATAAATAATAATGAAATATCACGTTCATTTGGTGGAGTATTCATCTTTTCTGATATTGGAGTTTTAATCCATATAGTCTCACTTTGGTAGAAGTTCTGATTGATTCATTTGTGTTCTTCATAATGATATTTTCCATATCAATTAATGAATTTATTTATTGTCATAACACAACAAAATTAGTTATAATATAATATTCCGTGCAGAAATTGATGAACCACAGAGCTTTTACTGTTGGTGAGCTTGTAAAGGTATGTATGATGAAACAAAGTATTTATTTTACCACCTAACTAAAATATTGTGTTTTATGCTTCAATTAATTTAAAGCAAAGATATCATATACTATGTTTATGTATGAACAGATTTTCCCACATTTTTCTGGACACTTTTACTAGTGGCCACTTTAGACTGATCAGTCAAATGTTATAGAAAGTAGCATGGCAGTGTAAAATAGAAAGACATAATCAACAAAAAAAAATATTTTTTATCTAGTTGTTAATAATATAAATAATGGTAATGAGACATGCGACCACATAGCCTCTTAATTAAAAGGTTTATGTTGTATATCATAATCACCTGAAAAAGCATTAAAGTATTGCGAAACGTCATGCAAATGATACAAATTCATAAATTGATCCAGATTTTTAAAAATCCAAAAGTAATAAAAAAGCAAGGATCTAAACACTAGTAAAAAGTAAATACAAATATTTATGAAGTTACCCATCTATAATAATATATAAAATTCTTACGTCTCTGTACATTTAAACTTCAACCTCAATTTTAGGGGAATTATTAGTTTCAAGATGTTTTTACTCCAAGTTTAACAGTTTTGAAAAATTTGTTTGTTTCTTTTTAATTAAAGATAGGAACAAGCGAATTAAATGAAATTCGGTATTAAGATACAAAACAATTTCCCACTCATTAAAGGCTTTAAATTATTTTTTAATAATAAAAAGGGAAGGTAAGGTAAGAGGCCATATTATGAAACAATGTCCCCGTTTATGATAAGTATGATAAAAATCGGATTTACAAAAAAAATTTCACTAATTCTGTAATAATAATATTACAATTATAAAGGTTAATAACTATTATAATGCTTTTATTAATTTATTTTAATAAGTGCTAAAAGTTTAAGAAAAAAAAAAGATTAAATATTTATGTCTGATTATATTATGAAATAGCCGTTTTTTGGAGTGAAAGAGTGACACATGTCATTGCGGCTGCTTTAAGGTTTTTGGTATATATCAATAGTTTATAAATAATAGAAATATGTCAATCAAAAGTTCAAGTTCTTAATTATCTAGTGCAAAAAAAATAATATTTGAATAAAGAATTTATTTTTATTTTAGGTGTTTCGCAATTGGTACATTACTTTTTAAATAATCCGTATTTATGAAACAGTTTAGTGAATGTTTCATGTACTACGTATATATATTTTTGGGTGTGGTCGGTATTACGAAACAATCATTCGTGTTAGGATTATTTATTTGATTAAGTGTTTATAATTGTTAATTATTTTAAAAAGAGCAATTTTCGTATAATACAAGTTATAGTGTATAAGTGGCAAGAGTCTAGTTAGTACGGTAGAGGCTATATTAGATTTTTTTTTTTACTTTATGCTTATTATTAAGCATAAAGTAACCGTTCAGGAATAGAAATTTTGAGTAAAAAACCCAAAATTCGACAATCGAAAATTTAAACGATAGCATTGGGAAACTATCAAATTACAACGACCTCATTTACTAGCTAACGAATTTCAAAATAGTGTTTTAAAATATGTAACTCAAGTTGTCAACGTTACCTTTAAATTTATTGAATTTTCTATTTTCAAGCGCCATTTTCTTCAATTTTATTCTCGATAATATTTTATTGAAATATTATATTTTAAGGATCCAAAAACTCCACATTTTCATTTCGAATCCAATCCAGTTTTTAATTTCACCAACACAAAAATTATTAATTTCACAAACACAAAATATAACCTCACTTAAAAAATAATTTCAATGATATTAAATTTCACAACTATTCAATAATACACAGTTTTTAAAAGAAACTAACAAAAATGAGCATAAATAAAATGCATTTACTTTTATTAACATATCTACAACATTTCCTTTCAATAACTTAAGAGAAGAACATTGTATAAATATTATTCAGTAATATTTAAAAAACAAGAAAAAATAAACGAATAGGTACCTTGATCAAAGAATTATATTTATTTTTATAAAACAATAGCTGGAAAATTGAAAAAAAAAATAGGGAACTGTTTCAAAAATCTTGAATTTGTTTACTATTTAAAACTAATGAAGGCGACAATAATTCTAAATTATTGTAATACTAATTAATATTAAAAATGTTATTTCAATTGTAATATTTAGTATATCAATAAAGTGAATTTGGATAGAATTTTACGCTTAGCACCTATTATTTCTGTATTTTTTTTTAAATTATTATTTGTAATCTTTTGTAAATTTCAACTTAGGATTCTTTCGATTTTGAACCATTTTTCGTGTTTCTCATTTTATTTTATCTAAAAATGTATTCCTCAATATTTTTGATATATACATTTCTCTATATTGTATTGTATTATCCAATATATTTAACGCATTAAATTGATTTTATCTGTGATACCTATTAAAATATGTGTATTAATTATCTTGAGGATTATTTGTACTTTTTTATGTATATATTGCAAGAATTAATTACTTTACTGCATTTGAACCATGCATGTAAGTGTATAATTTTATAATATATTATAAGAAATGAAATGTTTTCTGAGCACGTATTTATTATAATTCGGAATTAGTTTTATAATTTTACTTCAATATATAGAAAATATTACAATGAAATATAGTGTAACAAAACAAAAATAAATTAAAAGTATTCAAAATGTTATTATTTTATTGATCTTCTTAAAAACTATTAGTTTTCTCTACATTGTCCATTTCCAATTCAATGAACCAGTCTTGGTTGTGATGTCTCCTTATTAAAATTTATCTAAAATAAAATGTTTGAATTATAGAGTTATTATTATATATATAAATATACTAACTACTTTTTCTTCTTTAAGTTCTTGTATAATATGGATTCTTTATTTCTTTAAAATAATACTAGACCCGCTAGTAAGGTTCGAAATCTTCAAGCTTTACTAGTCAAAATACTGCGATTGTTTGATTCCAATAGCAATGTAGAGTAAAAAAGTTTACACATTATCTTTAAAAAAAATTATACAAATATTTACATGTTATTTACAATCGTATTCGTCATTTTGGTGCTTCTACATGTTTTTAGTTTAGTATGTCCTTTTCATGAACCATTATTATAGACAGAGCATGTTTCCATATGCTTTACACAGCAATCAATGCCCATCAGCTGCACTTTTATTTTAATTGTAACAAAATAGTAGTCTTTCCCGTAAATTGGGTTTTGTAGTTCCAAAAGTATTGCACATGGTTAGAGCACAATAAAAGTATGTTCTTATAATTTCAACGAAATGGCACATACTGACTTTCGAAAGGAAAAAATAACGCTTTGGTATGATACATCCAACAGATAACTCGTAACGATTTAATCCTTGTTACGCAAATTTTTTTAATTCCTTGAAATTTATTTGTATATCTAGTAATAATGGAAGGGTCTCAATCGAAAACATTCTCCTTATTTAAAAATGGAATAAACCTAAAAAAATAAAAATATTTTAAATGTAATTTAGCAAATTTAAAACATAATTGTAGAAAAATACCTTCATTACGTTTATTAATTAATAACAATTAAAATTTCGAGGAATTGATTTTGTTAAATGTCACGATTGATTTCGTAATAAATCCCAAAAATAAAGATTTACCATATGTAATAAGGAAAAAAGTAAAAGTACAAACTGAAAACAAATAAAAAAATATAATAATAATAAAAAATTGACGTCAACTTTCAGCGCAATAGTTAGTTACAAAGATTTGGAATTGGTCTTCATTGCAGTGGTGTAGGCGGAGTGGAGATGGGAGCTTCAATGTAGTAAAATAATAATAAAAATAATAAGAAAAATATCTCCAAAAATAAAAAATCTACAGCAAATGAAACCAAAATAAACTTTCAAAAAATTAAAACAAAAATTTAGGGAGAAGTCGACAATAACAGTTCTTGGTTTATACCAAAAAGGAAACAACTAAAATATGTGGAACTATTGTATATTTAAAAAGAAGAACTTGATTTTTGAATAGTTTAAAATTGAATATATTATATGTATTATGTAATGAACAAAAAAAAACAGTACATTTTATTAGAGGTATTCTTCAGTTACTTATAATGCTCTTAGCATAAAAATTAAAAATAAAAAAAAATAAAAAAATAATAAAAAAACCGGAGAATTTAGAAAAAAAATCTTGATGGAAAACAATATTGATAATAGTTTCAAACAGTTAAAACTATAATTTATATAAAAAAAATTTAGTGTTAAAATCCCAAAAATGCAACCACAGGCCGATAGTACTAAAATTTAGAAGATATCCTCATCATCATGTTCGTTATTCTCAGATAATGCAACTTCTATTTCTTCATCAATGGTAGTCAACCTTGAGATCTTTGGTGGTATTAAATGAGTTATATTCATACTCTCGGCGGTTGGCTCATCGATTGCTTTTAAAGTCATAGGTTCCGGTTGACTACCATTGATAAAGGGTGGATATACCTTTTTTATATCCAATAAAAATTGCATGATCTGAGATCCCTGGTCAAATTTATTTAAAATATTTTTCCTATAATAATATAGAGTCATGTACTGTTTCAAAAAATTTAGATTTTTCCGACATAAAATGGTTTTTTTTAATAATTTATTTTCATTTTCCAAATGGTTAATAGTGTTAAGGGGATTGTTTTTATCCACAAATTCCCCTTTACTGTGGTTGGTGCTTAAATGAACGGCGTGATCAAATAACTTCTCAACGCCGTGATATTGTCTTCCACCATCAGTAACTACAAGGCTAGTATCGCTTTTAACGTATTTCTTAATATAGGGCCATAAATCTTCTTTACTTTTCGAATTGACTCTAAAGAATACCCCCGTTTTGTCTTCTTTACAGTATAAACCAAGCACTGTAATCGTCATTTGCTCGGTAATTCGTCCTCTGTTATATTTGCGTTTGGTCAAGAATGTTTCATCAAATTGTACAGACTTGCCTTCCCCCCCTAAAGATATATTTAAATTTGACACTATTACCTCGCAAACTTCTCGGCAGTAGCTGTAGTAGTCAACAACGGTTTGTTTGTGAATTTCAGGTAAATTATAACTTTTTCGCAAATTTCTCATATCCTTAAATACTTCCGAAACTTTCCGACCGATAACAAAACTAATCACAATCATCAAAACTTCGCGAATTTTAAGTTTACAGCTACGCCCGTCGAAAAAGGTCCCATTACATGGGTTCACTATTTTTCGGCATTTTTTCATTCCTTTTTGTTTCTTGCTTTTACATGCTCCACATCTCCACATCCAACCTAACTTCCTCCGAACGTCAGCCTCCAAGATCATAGGGTTATTGCAACAAATCGGCATTGAATTTTGATTCGGCAATAACCCTATGTCTTGTAAAAAAGCAATGGCTCTATCTTCATTGCCCAAAATTCCACCGTATGATTCGAAGGTGTTGAAATTTCTTAATAAATGATGAATCCCATTAATTTCCATTTTGATTTTGTTTTCAAAGTTAAAAAATATTAATGTGAAATTACAAATTTATAAATGTAATGTACTTTTAAATAATTTTTGTTTCTAAACAAACTCATAGATTGCTTCAAAACTACTTTGCTTATTAATTATAATTTAAGCATCGCTATTATGTAAATATATATATATAGTTATCGCTTAGCCCACTGCAGTTACATTATACAATAATTGTATTTTATTTTCCATATTATATTATTCACATCATTATTTATATTCAACCTTAAATATATGTGCTACATGTTTTACGATGAGACTACTTTAAACAAACGTACATCTTAATAATAAAAGGAACATTTTTTCAAATAATTTAAGCAAAATATTCCAAATATTTCGTGGAAATCCCAGAAAAGTACTTACAGTATAACTGGATGTATTCAATTCGTTATGTAAGAGTTTAAATTCGCAAGATATTCAGAATTATAAGTGTCTAGAACAACGAGGTTTATGTCATTTGGGTTGTATAGTCTTAAATTCGCAAGGTATCCGAAAAAAAAATGCCACGAATATTGAGGAATTAAATCATTCGCGTTGTTTGATTTTAAATTCGCAAGGTATCTAGTATAAAAAGTGTCTAGAATAATAAGGTTTTTGTGTCAGTTGTAGTGTACAATTTTAAATTCGCAGTAGTAGCGGTAGTTAGTATAATAAGTGCCTAAAATACTGAGGTTTTTAAATCATATCAGATTGTTTGATTTTATATTCGTAAGATGTCCAGTATTATAATCATCTATCATTATTAGGGCTTTATATCCTATGTATTGTTTATTTAAAATTCGCGAAATACGCAGAATTTTAAGTGTCTAGAATAGAGAGTTTTTTATGACAATTGCAATGTACGATTTTAAATTCGCAAGGTATTCAGTATAATAAGTGCCTAGAATATTGAGGTTTTTATGTCAGTTGGAGTGTACAATTTTAAATTCGCAAGGTAGTTAGTACAATAAGTGCCTAGAATACTGAGGTGTTAATGTCAATTGGAGTGTATGTTTTTAAATTCGCAAGGTATCTAGTAATATTAATGCCTAGAATAGAGGTTTTTAAATCATATGAGGTTGTTTGATTTTATATTCGTAAGATGTCCAGTATTATTACCGTCTATCATTATGAGGGTTTTATATCCTGTGGATTATTTATTTAAAATTCGCGAATTATGCAGAATTTTAAGTGTCTAGAATAGAGAGTTTTTTATGACATTTATAAAGTACGATTTTAAATTCGCAAGGTATTCAGTATAAAAAGTGTCTAGAATAATAAGGTTTTTATGTCAGTTGTAGTGTACAATTTTAAATTCGGAAGGTAGTTAGTATAATAAGTGCCTAAAATACTGAGGTTTTTAAATCATATCAGATTGTTTGATTTTATATTCGTAAGATGTCCAGTATTATTATCGTCTATCATTATGAGGGTTTCATATCCTATGTATTGTTTATTTAAAATTCGCGAAATATGCAGAATTTTAAGTGTCTAGAATAAAGAGTATTTTATGACATTTGCAATGTACGATTTTAAATTCGCAAGGTATTCAGTATAATAAGTGTCTAGAATATTGAGGTTTTTAAATCACATAGTTGTTTGATTTTATATTCGCAAGATGCCCAGTATTATTATTCTCTACCATAATGACGGTTTTATATGCTATGGATTGTTTATTTAAAATTCGCGAAATATAGTTCGCAAGAGTTCCAGTATTATGTGTCTAGTACTATGAATAGTTAGATCCCAATGTGATTGAAAACAAATTCTATCCAATTCGCGGAAATTCCAAAATAATAATTTCTAGAAGGACGATAGTTGAAGTGTTTACAAGATTTGCATTGAATGATTTATAATTCACGAAAAATCCAATATTATGTATCTAGTATTACGAATGTTAAGATGTCTATGTGATTGAAGATAAATTATTATAAATTCGCGGTAATTCCAAAATTATAAGTTTTTCTAAATACGAAAGTTAAATTGCTTACAAGATTTGGATTGTACGGTTTAAAATTCGCTAGATTTTACGCTTCATTTTTACTAAGAGCTGCAAATATTATTTTATTAATTTTAAATTCGCGAGATTTGCCTCATAATTTTTCCTTAGTTTCTAATGTTTCCTAGAGGTATTTTGTTGATTTAAATTCGCGAAAATTATAGAAATATATTTATCTTAAGGTAGGAATGGTAACGTATGAAATATATGATTTTAAATTCGCGAGAGTTCCAGTATTATAAATGTCTAGTAATACGAATATTAAGATCTCTACGTGATGGAAAATATTTTTTTTCTAAATCGTGGAAATTCGAGAATCAGGATTTCGAAAAGTACGAAAGTTAATATGTTTACGAGCACTGGATTGTATGATTTTAAATTCGCGAGATTTTACATATTTTATTTACTCAGAATCGTATAAATTGAATAAACACAAACTATTCATTTAAAATTCGCAAAAATCCTAGAAATGTACGTATCTAGAAATACGAATGTTAAGATATACATGTGTATTGGATTAAATGATTTATAATTCCCGAGAATTCCAGTATTATGTGTCTAGTATTACGGATGTTAAGATATCTACGTGATTGAAAATAAATTATTATACATTCGCAGAGATTCCAGAATTATAAATTCCTATTCTGCTAATTCCTAATTTTCTATTTAGGATTGCACGTTAAATTTTGACTAGTACTTAAATTTCTTATTTATCACTGCTATCACATATCACTTTAGCTCCATTGCTTTTAGTTCATTAAAAAATATAATATATCCCAATTTGTTATTATATTTTACCTGCATGAACAGGATATAATTTTTCACGCTAAAAATGTTAGAGCACAAATAGTTCCTATTACAAAAAATTTCACTGCGACCTAATTGTGTATTTCATGAATCAAACAATCAAACTGAGCTAGGTAGTTGAAAAGTATCAGTTTTACAAACGCCGTTCAAATTTAATTTGTAATAATTAAAATTTAAATTGTTTGATTATTACTAACCAAATTTTTTTCTTAATAACACAATAATGAACTTTCAAATGCGATTATTATCAAAAAGTGGATATTGAAAGTGAAACAGAACCTAATGACGAATTTTCATAATTTCGGCTGAAATTAATGAAGATTAAATAAAAATCTCGTTTTGCGTTTCGATTTTAATGAAAATAAACGATCTTTGATAAAAAAATCCAATACTATTTCCCATATAATGAACTTATCATGGAGTCTAGTTTATACGGCCCCAAAATCTGACGACGGATTCTTATAAAATGGACCAAAATAAATCGAAAATAAAGAGTACAAAAATTCTCTTTTTCGCTTAGTTCAGTGAAAAAAGTTGATTTTTGATTCAAAAATCCAATACTATTTCCCATATAATGAACTTATCATGGAGTCTAGTTTATACGGCCCCAAAATCTGACGACGGATTCTTATAAAATCGGCTAAAATAAATCGAAAATAAAGAGTACAAAAATTCTCTTTTTCGCTTAGTTCAGTGAAAAAAGTTGATTTTTGATTCAAAAATCCAATACTATTTCCCATATAATGAACTTATCATGGAGTCTAGTTTATACGGCCCCAAAATCTGACGACGGATTCTTATAAAATGGACCAAAATAAATTGAAAATAAAGAGTACAAAAATTCTCTTTTTCGCTTAGTTCAGTGAAAAAAGTTGATTTTTGATTCAAAAATCCAATACTATTTCCCATATAATGAACTTATCATGGAGTCTAGTTTATACGGCCCCAAAATCTGACGACGGATTCTTATAAAATCGGCTAAAATAAATCGAAAATAAAGAGTACAAAAATTCTCTTTTTCGCTTAGTTCAGTGAAAAAAGTTGATTTTTGATTCAAAAATCCAATACTATTTCCCATATAATGAACTTATCATGGAGTCTAGTTTATACGGCCCCAAAATCTGACGACGGATTCTTATAAAATGGACCAAAATAAATCGAAAATAAAGAGTACAAAAATTCTCTTTTTCGCTTAGTTCAGTGAAAAAAGTTGATTTTTGATTCAAAAATCCAATACTATTTCCCATATAATGAACTTATCATGGAGTCTAGTTTATACGGCCCCAAAATCTGACGACGGATTCTTATAAAATGGACCAAAATAAATTGAAAATAAAGAGTACAAAAATTCTCTTTTTCGCTTAGTTCAGTGAAAAAAGTTGATTTTTGATTCAAAAATCCAATACTATTTCCCATATAATGAACTTATCATGGAGTCTAGTTTATACGGCCCCAAAATCTGACGACGGATTCTTATAAAATGGACCAAAATAAATCGAAAATAAAGAGTACAAAAATTCTCTTTTTCGCTTAGTTCAGTGAAAAAAGTTGATTTTTGATTCAAAAATCCAATACTATTTCCCATATAATGAACTTATCATGGAGTCTAGTTTATACGGCCCCAAAATCTGACGACGGATTCTTATAAAATGGACCAAAATAAATTGAAAATAAAGAGTACAAAAATTCTCTTTTTCGCTTAGTTCAGTGAAAAAAGTTGATTTTTGATTCAAAAATCCAATACTATTTCCCATATAATGAACTTATCATGGAGTCTAGTTTATACGGCCCCAAAATCTGACGACGGATTCTTATAAAATCGGCTAAAATAAATCGAAAATAAAGAGTACAAAAATTCTCTTTTTCGCTTAGTTCAGTGAAAAAAGTTGATTTTTGATTCAAAAATCCAATACTATTTCCCATATAATGAACTTATCATGGAGTCTAGTTTATACGGCCCCAAAATCTGACGACGGATTCTTATAAAATGGACCAAAATAAATCGAAAATAAAGAGTACAAAAATTCTCTTTTTCGCTTAGTTCAGTGAAAAAAGTTGATTTTTGATTCAAAAATCCAATACTATTTCCCATATAATGAACTTATCATGGAGTCTAGTTTATACGGCCCCAAAATCTGACGACGGATTCTTATAAAATCGGCTAAAATAAATCGAAAATAAAGAGTACAAAAATTCTCTTTTTCGCTTAGTTCAGTGAAAAAAGTTGATTTTTGATTCAAAAATCCAATACTATTTCCCATATAATGAACTTATCATGGAGTCTAGTTTATACGGCCCCAAAATCTGACGACGGATTCTTATAAAATGGACCAAAATAAATCGAAAATAAAGAGTACAAAAATTCTCTTTTTCGCTTAGTTCAGTGAAAAAAGTTGATTTTTGATTCAAAAATCCAATACTATTTCCCATATAATGAACTTATCATGGAGTCTAGTTTATACGGCCCCAAAATCTGACGACGGATTCTTATAAAATGGACCAATATAAATCGAAAATAAAGAGTACAAAAATTCTCTTTTTCGCTTAGTTCAGTGAAAAAAGTTGATTTTTGATTCAAAAATCCAATACTATTTCCCATATAATGAACTTATCATGGAGTCTAGTTTATACGGCCCCAAAATCTGACGACGGATTCTTATAAAATCGGCTAAAATAAATCGAAAATAAAGAGTACAAAAATTCTCTTTTTCGCTTAGTTCAGTGAAAAAAGTTGATTTTTGATTCAAAAATCCAATACTATTTCCCATATAATGAACTTATCATGGAGTCTAGTTTATACGGCCCCAAAATCTGACGACGGATTCTTATAAAATGGACCAAAATAAATCGAAAATAAAGAGTACAAAAATTCTCTTTTTCGCTTAGTTCAGTGAAAAAAGTTGATTTTTGATTCAAAAATCCAATACTATTTCCCATATAATGAACTTATCATGGAGTCTAGTTTATACGGCCCCAAAATCTGACGACGGATTCTTATAAAATCGGCTAAAATAAATCGAAAATAGAAAGAGTACAAAAATTCTCTTTTTCGCTTAGTTCAGTGAAAAAAGTTGATTTTTGATTCAAAAATCCAATACTATTTCCCATATAATGAACTTATCATGGAGTCTAGTTTATACGGCCCCAAAATCTGACGACGGATTCTTATAAAATGGACCAAAATAAATCGAAAATAAAGAGTACAAAAATTCTCTTTTTCGCTTAGTTCAGTGAAAAAAGTTGATTTTTGATTCAAAAATCCAATACTATTTCCCATATAATGAACTTATCATGGAGTCTAGTTTATACGGCCCCAAAATCTGACGACGGATTCTTATAAAATGGACCAAAATAAATCGAAAATAAAGAGTACAAAAATTCTCTTTTTCGCTTAGTTCAGTGAAAAAAGTTGATTTTTAATTCAAAAATCCAATACTATTTCCCATATAATGAACTTATCATGGAGTCTAGTTTATACGGCCCCAAAATCTGACGACGGATTCTTATAAAATCGGCTAAAATAAATCGAAAATAAAGAGTACAAAAATTCTCTTTTTCGCTTAGTTCAGTGAAAAAAGTTGATTTTTGATTCAAAAATCCAATACTATTTCCCATATAATGAACTTATCATGGAGTCTAGTTTATACGGCCCCAAAATCTGACGACGGATTCTTATAAAATCGGCTAAAATAAATCGAAAATAAAGAGTACAAAAATTCTCTTTTTCGCTTAGTTCAATGGAAAAAGACGGTTTTGAGTTAAGTATAGATTGACATTGTGTTTCATTCAGAATTGGATAAGATTATGGTGAGATGGTTACATAATTTTTTTAAGAACCGACCAATAGGAATATAAGTATATTTAGTGGAGGGGGTAATTTCTCTTAATTAAATCAATAAATTTGGCTTTTATACGCACAGATGTAACTGATTGTACTAAGTATATTTTTTGCTCAAATGATAATCGTTTTTGACATTGTAACTATGGTTTATTTTGTTTACATATTAATTGAAATTTTAGTCCCATAAGAAATAACATTGGTATTTTTGGAACGAAAACCCTCTTTTTCACGAAAACGAAGCGAAAACGAGACTTTTAGTATTCTTAATTTTCGATTTCTTTTGGCTGATTTTATAAGAATCCGTCGTCAGATTTTGGGGCCGTATAAACTAGACTCTCCCCGTATAAGTGTTAAGTGTTATAGTGTATGTTACCATAAATTTACTTGTGGGTAAGTACTTAAATTCGAAAATAACATGAAAATAAAAAACAAACCTTAAAAATTTTGTTACTTGAATAATAAATAATAGTTTTATGCTAATTAAATTAATAATTATTCTTTTCAGATGACAGTTTTTATCCAATAAATATGGGGAAGACTAAAGAAAAAAGTAATGAAAATAAATCCAAGGGGAAAAATAAAATTAAATCTGGAAATGAATGTGACAATAACCTGAAAGTTTCAAGAAGATCTGTAGTTCTAGTTAATAGTTCTAAAAATGCGTCAAGAGTCTCAGGGAAGAATAAATCTACACGACTGAATTATTCTGCTGATGATGTAGCTAATGCTTTGAAAGCTATGGAAACTGGTCTTTCGATGAGAAAAGCTGCGGCTGCATACGGAGTGCCTTTAACTACGCTCTTCAGAAGAAAAGAAAACCCTACAAAAACTAAACAAAAAACTGGACCTCCAACAGTTTTCTCAGAGACTGTAGAGCTTAAAATTGTGGACTGGATTCTTTTCAGAGCTCAGCGTGGTTTGCCGGTTACGAAAACAGAATTGTTAGATTCAGTTCAACAGTATGTAAAGTTATCAAAAAAAGAGACTCCGTTTGTTGACTCCCGACCAAGTCGTCATTGGTACGAGGGCTTTAGAAAACGGCATCCACAGTTGTCAATCAGAAAACCGCAACACTTGACCAAAAGCAGAGCAGCAGTTACAAGTGATGATTTAAAAGAATGGTTTGAGGAGCAAGAGAAATATTTGATCGAAAAAAATTTGAATGATATTTCTCTTAAGAGGATTTTTAATTGTGACGAAACGTTTGTAAGTTTATGTACGCCATCTGAAAAAGTTTTATTAAATAAAGGATCTCGCTCTGCATATAAAGTTAGTAAGTCTTATTTATGTACAATGCTAATGGTGACTGTACACCGCCGATGTTGATGTTTTCTTACAAAGAAGAAGTGCCAGAAAAAATATTTAAAAATTGCCCTGAAGGTTGGGGTATCGGTCTTTCTGATAATGGCTGGATTATTGCACGATTGCTACTTTACTTCTGTTCCTACTATATTTATTATATAAGTAAGTGTTTATTTATTATCTGTGAAAAATCGTTTAATAATTAAATATTAATCTTAAATACTTTATAATAACATTACATAACATTTTATACTACAAATTAGTAAATTATTTTCTTAATAAAATTCTCTAAATTAAAATTTTTCAGTTTATTTTATGTTCCCTAATCTAGGACATACCTCATAGAACAACCGGGACATGTTGGTTCATACTGTTTTATAAATACGGTCATAATTACCTATCTCTATTTTATTTAATAAATTCAAATTTTCAATTAAAACAAATTCTATAAAAATTGTTTTTACTTCAGTGGATGTCACATAAATGATTAGCATAAAAAATCCGTTTTTAGGCTCATATTTTTTTTAAGTAACAGAAAATATATTACTCCTATGCATTAAGGGTTTCATAATATGGCCCTTTACCTTATCTCTTACGCTAGTCTGAGGGAAGAAAAAAGTTTCGACTATAAAAAAGCGTGTGATATATCAACGGAAAACTTGTTAAAAATAAAAAAATGTTTCATTACACTTTTTGGGTTGAACTAAAAATTTGAACAGTAAATACTTTTTTCCATAATAGATGATAAAAATCAGATCTCAGCTTTTATATTTTTTTAAATAAGAAGAGAATTCAGGTTATTTAAGATCTTTTTGTTTTTTATTTTATTTTTATTATTTTATTATTTTTATTTTGTAATTATTTTAATTTGTTATAGAAGCCTGAGGAAGTTACGATTAGTAACGAAACGTAGCTAATTGAACAATAAAATATTAAATAAAAAAACAAAAAGATCTTAAATAACCTGAATTTTCTTCTTATTTAAAAAAAAAAGTAAATACTTTTTAAAGTATAAAAACTGCCTTTTAGAAACATTAAAATTTTTATACACAAACATTGCAATGTTGGACAACTTATTGGCGCAGTAGTTAGCGTATTTGCTATGTATATAAGAGAAAGTGGGTTCGAATCTAATTGTATTTATTTTTTTTAACTGTAAAATTGTGATTAACATATCCCAAAAAGTTGCTGTAGAAAAAATATTGCCAAAAATAGTAATACTAATGAAATTTATACTAAAAATGTAAACAAGTTTAATATTCGCTTCTTAATTTATATAAAATCATTTCCCCCAACGTACTGATGAAATTTGGGAGGAACATTCTTTATACGATGTAGATATTTGATAAGAATAGAATTTTGAAAAATCCTTCCCTAATAGAGTGAAAAAAGGTGACAAAATATGAACAGGATAACGTGGGGTCTAATCAACAATCAAAATTTTAAACTCAATAATCCAAGTGCCGTTAAAACCAAAACATTCTTACCGCTTTTTATAAAACTGTTATATTTGTTGAATGATTGAGGATTTAATTTATTTTGTGGTAATTATCAGTTTCACCTGAACATGATCAATAACTGTAGTTTTGTTTTTGTATATTATGGTTTGATCTTATGTTCTCATATACGAGAAAAACAATAAAGATCAATATTCAGAAAAAAAATTAAGTGATGGTTTTGGTTATATTATATAAAAATAAATTATTTAACAAACTAAGTATGAAAATATTTTTGGTATTTATACCAATAAAGCAATTTTTAGTTTTTGTTTGTTTGTTTGGCGAATCAATCAAGAAAATTCAAAAATCCAAACTTAGTTTTCAACAATCAAGCTTTCTGAAGCTTTAATTGTTTATGAACCAATGGCTGTGACTCTGGAACAATTATATCTTCTGCTGGAGAATTTAGGGAGTAATTTTTGTTTTCAATTTCAATTAAAAAATAAAATGTTTCATGTTAACATTTTTCGGTATTTATATTTAGATATTATATTCGAATTACGACTATGGTCATTAACTTATTTTTATATGTGTGCATGGAGGAAGTAGTCTCAGCTAAAGCGAATTAAAAATGTAAATTCTATGAGACATATCTGAATAATATAAAGTTATGTTTATAAGTGAGCATAAAGCTTTTTGGCTCTCACAAATTGTGAACTTGAAAATCCGAATACGTATTCTGAATAAAGTACTTTGTGAGCGAAAATCTCCTGAAAACCGGCGAATTAAAAGAAAATACCGAAATTTTTTGAACTAAAATTAGTAGCTCCTACTGTCAGAAGGTGGACGGCATTTAAAAGGAGGAGGGGGTAAGGGTATTTTGAAAGTGTTATATGTGGTTAATTTTAATGATATATGAAATTAAAAATAGTGCATAGTGATACGTATTGGCCCTGTACTTTTGAATTTTTGACTTAATTTCTATACAAAAAAATCCATTTAAAATATGAGTATTTTAAGAACTTTTGTCTGTTTCTCCGCTTTAATAAGTTATATCTTAATTTAAGGCCGACCTTATCGATAATACTGATATTTAATTTTTATTAATGCAAAGTTGAGTGATTTGCGGATAGTTTGATTTACGATGAGTATACAGTATACACCAAAGATGACTAAAGATGAGTATGCAGTATATACCAAGGATGACCCAAATGATCTTGCGAACCACTCCTGGAAATACATCATGAATTCACGGGCGGATTAACAAATTGAAATATAATGAGTTTTTATGCATGAAAGCATAAATAATATAATTAGAGTGATACTAAACGTATATTGTAAAGAAATATATAATATATTTCGCAAATGATTTATGAATCTCGCGGGTCGGAAAATATTCAAATCTAAATATTGTGAAATTTCATAGAATATTTTTTTAAAAATTTATTGAACATTGCCAATAACTTTTTATTTAAAGTTGCTATATTAATGCATTAATTGCAAAAAATGCATTAATTTTATATTATATAAAATTATTAGTACTTTTAGATACGAATATGTTTTTCATAAGAGGAATTTTAAAAATAAAAATTTCTAAATTCTACGACAAACAGCTAATAAAAAAAAGAATTATAACCGATATCTACGCAAACGAAGTTGCGGGCATTAGCTAGTATTCTAATAATTTAATAATGTATTAAAAAACCACAATCTTTTTAATTAAAAAAAGAAGTAAATATTTGAGTTACGCAGTGAGGCAGAATACTGAAAGTATTAATTTTTGCGAATTGAATTGTCATTTAATTTCCATTATGAATGATTTAATTTCTTTTTTATCAATATTTGAGTTGATGTTGACAATGTTTCTAAAATTTCTTGATTTTTTCAATTAAATTATTTGCTTCAAAACATTTTCTATTGAAACAAATTGAATAATTAAAACATTGTAAACGAAATCGATTGTGAATTTATTAAACGTTTGGAAAATTAAAAACAAATTGAATTCTTCGTTAGGATTTTAATTTTGTCTACCTATGACAAAGGTAAAATTATCTCTTTTAGAAACAATCTCTTTTGTATACAGCAAAATTTAATTTTGAATTTTTTAATTTGAAACCTTCTATTGATAAATCTGAAACTGGAAAATGCACAATGTTTAATGTAACTAGAGCGCATTTTCGTTGGTTAAGTGCTTAAGTGTTGTGCATAATGGCTTTGACTTTGATTCAGAAAAATGTTTGAGAACAATAAAACAGTTAAGTATGCATAAAAGCTCTGACCGAACAATTTAGAAAATTTCTTTCTTGTCTAGGTATTTTTCGTGGTGAAAATTCCAGTGTGCTTTGATTGTGTACTCCATGAAATAATATTGCATGTTTTCCCAACATCAAGCATGAAATATTTTATAATAGAACTTGCCAGTTCTTTATTATCGCAAGGCGTCCGTTCTGTCTTTAGAAGGACGACTTGTATTCAAGCACTCCATGACAGTTATTACGTTATGACTCTATTTACAGAATTGAATAAATTATTCTCCTGCCAGACATTGCATTCACAATTTCATTACAACTCTTATGAGTACAAACGAATTCGTCCCACAGGACCGTGATGGGAATAATTTTAAAAAATCCTCAACCTAAAAACAATTCGCCAAGATTAAAAATTCCCGTTTCGAATGAGATAATATTGCAAGTTTCTAGAAACATGTAAATTACCTGGATAAGAACAGTATGGAGCTTGTATTTTTTATAATGCCTTTGCATATTAGTTTGCCAGTGCAGCTCTGCAAAGAAAACAGGGTTGGTAAGGTAAATATTCCCGACTACAAATGCAATATGCAGTAAACAAGTCGTTAGCATTTTGTATGCAAAACAAAGAGGACACGTTCCGTTAATAATACAAGATCCCCCATCCCTTTACCAGTCTCTATGTTCGAAGTTATATACTTTTTAAAATGTTTTTGGTACCACTTAAACTCGGTTTTTATCACTTAATTCAAAAAGTTACATCCATGAAAGTAAAACAGCCACATATGGCACTAAAACGGAATGCTACAACATTTAACAAGTTAACTTATTGTACCATGAATTTAAACTCAACAATTTCTATAGGACCTTTGAATTTTTCACCAATACAAAAACAATTTAAATTTCTTCATTTTCAAGGAGCAGATCATATAGGATCTCGGTTTATGACATAAATATATTATTTTTTTGGTAACAATTCGTCATAAGTGTTATTTATATACTCGTTATATGAAATCTTCATATAATCTTATAACTTTAATATAATATTTTACTAATAATTATGAATAAATATTGTTATGTATAGATAAAAAAATAATATTTTTTTTACATTAACAAAAATACTATGATGAAATTATATTTGCAAGTCAATTGAGATAATTTAATAAGATATTTATTTCCTCACAATCCAGCCACCAGAATTGTTCATGTAAGTACTGGAAACATTATAAGGAATGTGATGCTGTTCAAATACGTTGAATTTTTTCAAGCAAAAAAACATTAAAAATTACTGTTAAAGCTGTGCAAACGAAGAACGGTTTATTTAAAATTCCTACTTCAATTTAATATGAAACAATTTTGTACAAATTCTTTCATTTTTTTTAACTTTACCTTACATAATCCTTTCAAGACAAGTATTATCCTAAAATATAATTATTTATGTATTTCCATACTTTCATCTTTTACCCACGGCTTGAAACTTTCTTTTGAATTTTAGATATTTAACTGTGTTACATCATGAAATTTTAATTTCATTTTTACGAATGTCGAGGGAAGTTTTATTTTTGAAAATTGTTAAATCACTAATGTTTAAATCTCAACTAAATTTTAAGCTCTCTCCAACATTGCGTTGGTAGGGACGTAACTTTTACTTAGAGAAAAAGTTTATTTGTTCAAATTTAAGAAGTATTTAACTTTACTCTCCAAAAGGGTATTAAACTTTTGGATATTAGGACATGAAAAATCAATCATGTTTAAAGCTTTATACCTCAACTGTAAACAAGCAAATTGCTATTTCCATGTAATTAAAAAGTAATGAGGTACGTATTAATCGGACAATCTTTACAGTTGCTAGTAATACTAAATTTATAGGATATTTTTCATTAACTTATAAAACTACACAATTTTAAGATAATTTTTAATAATAATTATAAAAATATAACTATAATTTAATATTGATATTTAAAATTATTAAATAATAATAATTTTTACGATAATTTGTCGATGAAGTCTAAAAAATAAGCAATTATTTGACGAGTTATTTTTAATTTCAAAAAAAAAGTTCCAGAAAACCTGTAGGCAAAACTTTAAATGATAAAAATCTATAGGCGGCAACATAACATCTTTTTTTTCAAAACACAATAATTCATTTGACAAATTAAAATGTTAATATTTTTTTATAATGTAAGTACGTTTTTAAAGTTACAAATCTTTAGCGGCGTTATGAAAAAATGATCAAACTGAATTTTTAATAATTGGTAATGCTGTTGCTACAGTAGGAAGTTGTGTGTAAAAGGTTAGTAAGTAACTTCAAACAGAAGCTGGCGGCCGATTTTGGAAGCAATTTTGATAGTAAAGGGTGTTTCAATAAGAAAGCAAAATTTGAATTGCGCGCCATGTTTGATAGCCATAATGTCACATGATTATGACGTGATAAATCGAAAGTTAACAGATGGGAGTTAGTGAACATGCAATAGTAAACCATGAACAGCGAAGAGATTTCACCAATTGGATCTTTGAGTAACCTGCTGATTTTGCAAACAAACTCATTTTCAGTAATGAGGCCATTTTCATCTCGATCGGCTTAGAAAATCCACGAATGATTCATCAAAAAGCAATGCATCCACAACAGGTCACTGTATGATATGCATTATGATCTGGAGGAATAATTGAACCGTTTTTCTTCGAAAACGAAGAAAGTAATGCAGTAACGGTGAATGGCGAACGTTATCGTGGTATAATAACAGTTTCTTGTGCCTCATTTGGAAGCTATTGATCTTAACGACATGTGGTTTCAGCAGGATGGTGCCACATACCATATCGCCCGTAAAACATTGTCGATCTTGCACGAGTTTGCTCCTGGTCGTGTCATTTCCCGATTTGGTGATCAGAATTAGCTAGCCTCCTCACTCTTGCGATTTAACGCCTTTAGATTTCTGGCTGTGGGATTATCTAAAGTTACAGGTTTATGCCAATAAGCCTGCAACCATCGAAGCATTGAAAGCCGAAATTAGACGCTGTATCAATGAAATACCTACACATATATTCAACTACTATTGAAAATATCATCAAAAGGAAATGTAAATCCCAGCAAAGCCATGGCGGCGATTTAAAAAATATTTGTTTTATACATAATTTCCAAATGTCTATTTTCTAAATCAATTAATATTTCAATACTTTTATTGAACACTGAAATCTTACGTTCTTATTAAAAAACTTTTAATTAAGAACGCAGTCAAGTCGATCGCTAGCACGAAACATTTATTTAGAGCTGGCAGATAAATCAGACAATGCAGTGACGGAGACTGAACTTATTCCCGGGCATATGTTTACTATAAGACTTTCTGCTCGCTATACATTGCTTTTCGTTGTTTGTTTACTTATCGTTCGCCACAAACAAAAAGTCAAAGTAGTAAAATTCCATAATTTTCAATTCTATTTTACAATTATTATTCGATAATTATTAGAGAATGTATGTGTGTAAGCCTCCTCCACTACTTCTATTTCAAGGAAATGTTTCGTTTGAGAATGATTGTTCGTTACAGTATGCGGCGGCCTAATTCTAAGAAAAATTTGCTTACAAGTTTATATGGAACCCTTGATACTATAGCGCAATTTAATCCAATGAAATTGACATTATATTAATCACTATTTTATGCCTTCACTTTAATTACAGGTACAAAATGTAAAATTGTAAAGGAAAAATTAGTTTGTAGAATTTATTTTGAAACAATTTTTGAAGTATGTATCTAAAATCAACTGATACCGTCGACACATACATAAACAATTTCAAAAACATCACAGTAAATGAGACGACCATCTCATGCAGGCGATTAATTGCTTCAACAACGAAACTTATCATTTCAAACGTTTGCCTGTCTATTCCACACCATATTATTATAGCTGCGTTAGCCCAAACAGGATTAGAAATAATGTCCGGGATGCAATTCATTCGAATAGGAATGCAGGAGGAGAGATTTAAACATATATATAGCTTTAGACGATTCGTATTCGTCAAAGCATATGACCCCAAAATCCACCCAGACTCTCTCATTATAAAACACGACAACGAAGAATACCGCATCTTTCTAGGAGAACCTGCTTACCAATTGCAGAAAACTGACAACAGTGGAAAAAATACCAACACAGTCAATCGCACATACGAACACCAACTCAATCCCGACAGCGATACTACGAACACCACACCAAAAGCAATTATTTTAAATACCAATAACCAAAACTCTACCATTTCCCAACCAGAACCATCAACAACAGAAAATAACAACATAAATATAACCCAGACCGCCAGACACAACGAAGTGGACGAAGTTATCGAAATGCCACCCCCAATAAATAGCAAAAATGACAATAATAAACCCCACCCCAAGAGAGTAAAGAGAACCCGACAGCCGACAGTATCGAACTCATCATCTGGAGGTATTAAAGCAATCAATCAATCCCAACCAGAAATTGCCGATGACGATACTGAAGGAAACAGCAACTTGGAACAAATGGGAAACAAAGAGTGTACCACCAGACGACAAATTAGAAAAAAAATAAAATCTAAATCAAAAAGAACTGAAAACGAAACTTCTGAGGAAGAGGATTGGACCACAATCAAAATATTTCAATCCCAACTCAATCTCCCACTAAACATAGACCAGATAAGGAATATCATGGAAAATGCCCGCAGCAACCAAGACCTAAACGATTTGGCCCTGGATTACGCCATAAGTATAGAAGACCTCATCAGCACACTTCAACAACTCCACCCAAAAATGAGTCCAAGTTTAAAGAACTGATGTACGCGGTTAATCAAAAGACTGCAAGAACACGAGTTTGCATAAATTCATACCACCAAAGAATTTTATCGGAGTATATTCAATGACTAGGATACTCTATTTTAATCTGTTTAAATCTATTTAAGTCTGTTTTAATACTCTTTATTTATGTTAATGTAAAACTGTAAAAGCTATCAAATTTTAGTCGCTAATGACCAAGCTGTTTAAGCGACTTAAAATAAATAAATAAAAAAAAAAAAATTTTGAAGTTTATATTACAACATATACGATTTTTTTTGAACTTTGAATTCGAACCATTTATTAGCATCGAATAGTTATTCAACTGAAAATTTTTAATGAAACATCATTTAAAAATTATTTTTTCTAATGTACCTATATAATTTCAAACAGCAATGAATGTAAAAATAAAAACATTGAATGGTGAATGTTATAATAAATAAACTGAATTTGAATCAATTCACCTCGTCCATGATATTCAGTTGATTTTCAAACCCCAAAACATATCATTAATTAAAATGTTCAACCATGTAGATTTAAACAACATGCACGTTTCAGTAAAAACAGTTTAAAAACGTTGTTGATGATATGAATACAACAGCTATTTTTCTGATCAACACAACAAAATGACAAGGGTAGAAAGCTTTTTGATAAAAAGTGCATCATATTTTATTTGTTATCAGGCTTAATTTTAACAACTTTATGATACTTTTAGTGTATGAGATTGATCATCAATAAGCTTTATTTTCATTGCAAAAATATAAGAAAAATTATTACCAAGTTGAAGGTACTAAGTATACTAAGTACTAAGTATAGTAACAAATACAATTTTCATTTTGCAATCAAAAATAACCAATTTCTTGCACTTGAATCATTTACTCATTGTAAATGCATTCATTTTTTTACATTTAACGTTGTCAAATTTATTGTACATTTTTATTTTAGGGAATATGTTCTTTTTATTAGAAATATTTTTCCTAGCTTTATTTATTAAGTATATGTGCAAGCAAATCATATTTTTACGTAATTTTCGAACGAATTGTCGATACCTATGATAAATTTTGGCAAAACCAAATATAAAGAAACTTATATATTTGGTGTATATTTATTATCACCTTAAAACAATTAAGGTTTCCTAACGATTTAGAGTCCGAAATATGTTATGCTAACTCAATAAGTTTTGGGATCCAAAAATCAAAATGTGCTATTAATTACTGTTTTTTTGGAAATGAAAAACGTAAAGAACTGTGAAAAAAGATTTGTAGATAATTTATTTTTCAAAGACTCCTGGTGCGCGTTGATCAGCCAATTTAAAAGTGAGTATGGGAACTTATTGAGAAATTCGTTTAAAAAAGGCTAAAACTTGGGAATAAACGTTACTTTAACTAGCCACATAGGATATGGCTATTTATATAAACATGGGTAATTCTCATGAAATATCGTAATTATTGGCCTTTCAGATTTTATAAAAATCCAAGCGAGTCATGATGATAATTTTTACTCCTTGAAAACTATTTGCTTGGGTTGGCTTGGGTTAATGGTGTTGGTTATAATTTTAGAACTATATGAATATCTCCTTTGACATCTTTCTCGGAAGGCTATTATATATAACAGCATTCCACAACTCTATTCTTCGTACAACCTACTATCCCACGAAATGAAAATACTCCGTTATTGTTATGATCCCTAAACCAAATAAACCTGCCCCTTCTCCAACTTCGTATAAACTTATTAGCCTCTACTGTTCCACTACTGTCCAAAATATTTGAACTACTCCTTCTCAAAAGAATCCTCCCTCAATTGGAATCCAAAAACAGTATCCCATCTCATCAGTTTGGATTTCGGTCCGCACATTTTACCACTCAGCAATGCTTTGGGGGTTGTCGACACAATTTCCTCGACCTTGGAAACAAAAATGGTTTGTCTGGGAGCATTTTTGGATGTAGCACAAGCATTTGGTCGAGTGTGGCTTCCGGGGCTTCTGTTCAAACTTAAACCACTATTCCCAACTCTATACTTCCTTATACTCCAGTCATACCTGTCTAACCGTAGCTTTAGAGTGAGATGTGGTGTTGAGTTTTCTCCCCTCATTACCATACATGCTGGTGTTCCTCAAGGAAGTATCCTTGGACCTGTCCTCTACAATATATACACTGCTGATATTCAAACCCACCTACACTCCAAAATTTTCACATATGCTGATGACACAACTATATTAGTTACAAGACAAGAGCCAACAAAAGCCTCCGCTATTATGCAGCATCATCTTGATCTCATCTTGAAATGGAGTCAAAAGTGTAAAATCAAGATAAACGAATACAAATGTACCATAACAATGTTCACATTCAGACGACTAACCAACCCAACAATATAGATAGACGACAAAATAATACCAACTTCAAATAACGTACGATATCTAGGTTTCCATCTAGACAATCACCTCACATGGACGGCACACATCAAGACAAAAAGACAGGAATTAAATAGATGGTACGGACCGTTACGCAGGTTATTAGGACCTAATTCTACTCTTGACACTAAAAACAAATTAACAATATATAAAGCCTTAATTCAACCCATTTGGACATACAGGGTAGAGCTGTGGGGTTCTGTACCCCACAGTGCCAAGTACTCCAATATCCAACGAATCTAATCCTTCCAATCAAAACTTCTCCGCCGTATTCTAAATGCTCCCTACTACGTTAAAAAGAAAGTAATACAAAATTATATCAAAATTTCCTTTATCAACAAACTAATCCAAGACCGATTCAAAAAATTTCACAACAAGCTGCACAACCATCCAAATCCCAACGCTCAAATCATTCCTTCTACATCCCATCCAAATAACCGTTCACGTCGATTTAAACGCCGATGGCCGCGAGATCTACTAAATGATTAATAGAGAGTCTCAACAATAGTTGGGTTCTTTCAAAAAGTTCCAAATTCAACTATCCCTGGTGAAGGATCACTCCTCACTAAGGGAATAGATTTATTTTATTTTATTTTGTGCGCATATTGCATATTATTCTAAAGTTTTGCATAGGAGGCAATAATATTTTAATAAAATAAAAATGAATATCTCTATGAAAAAATAAATAAATAGTACTCTAAAAATCATTACCACATTAAGTTCCAAACTTGAGATGAGCCCATTTTTGATCATCTAAATCAAAATTTTTTCAAAAATATTGTTTTGAAATTTGACGATTAAAAGCACAATCAATTTTCAAAAATCGTTTGAGTTCGGTATAAAAAGTAAAAAGTTACACATGTTGAGTATTTGTCTAAAGATAAAAATATGAAAATTATTTCAAGTTTACATTTTCAATCGTCATTTCCTCACATTGAAACAAAAAAGGTATTTACTATATCTTAATAATAATTGCACAATAAAGTAGGTTATCAGAGGCAGTAAATATATGCAAAAATTAAGAAGTAACAAAAGTTTATGTAACTAGGTTTTTAAAGTTATACTTCATTTCGTCATTTCCTCATTTCATATTCCAACGGAGGAATGACGATACATGAAATAATGACTTTAAAACTAGATGAACTTGACTTTTTTAGTTTCTTTGCTTCTTTAATCCTTTTACTCATCATTCTTTCATGTTTAAAGATGAGAATATCATACATATTGGCTATAGTGAAAATTATTGCTGAAAGTACAATGGAAAGATCAAGTAGTTCATCTTGATGGTGCAGGACAACAAATAACCCATTACAAAGGAGGATTATATAAATGTAACTATAATACTGTTAGGACCGAAACTTTTTGTTATCTAACAACTATCTAACAATAACATACACGATTCAATGACGGTATAGCCTATAAAAACCATTTCCTCACTTTCAAAATTATAAATTATTCTTATAATTCGTCTAAAATAAGTATGTTCTGGAGACCAATATATCTGCAAAATCTAGTAACTCAAATGCTACAAAATTGACAAAAAAATCAAATTATTAAAAATGTTTATAATTGAAGTTTTTTTTACCTAATTTCGAAATTTGATGATAATCACCCACATATATTCTATATATACGCAATTAGCTATTTATGCATACTGTATGAGTTACATGTTTTTCAATACAACACGTGGACCATTTGTATGGTAAAAATATCAAAGCCTGATGAAAATAATAAATGCATTCATACAGATCATTATATAATACATATACAAAAATCCTCTTCCCATCATTAGGAACAACACAAGCGATCAATTAGTACAATAAATAGTAAACAGGTAATAAAGAAAAAAACAACACATAAAAATGTTACACAACAAAGAATCAATAGGCAGCATCATTAAATCATTGAAATATAGGTAATGAAATGTAATGTACGTTTGGAAGGATACAATAAAGTGAAATAAATTTTTGATGGCTTATTCACAATTTTGGTGTTTTCTTGTTATTGTAAACAGTTGTCTGCTTAATTTTTCACTTTGGTCTTATTTTAAGATTTGAATTTTAATGATTGTTTTGCTTGCTTAACCCTTATGTTAATGACTGGATACTCGGGCTGCCATCACGATGTGTTAGTTGAAAAATTAAAATAAAAAAACAATATTTCCTTTTTAGGGTATCGGATCGTTGTTTTTTTTTTAACTCAAAAGCAAGTTTATTGTGAGTTCATTCATTTTTTTAAATTAGCTTTATCTTCAATTTTCAAGTCTTATCATTATTCAAGCTTATCTTCAAGCCCCGTTGGCCCATTGGCAACTAAGTATCCACAATAGTTAGCAGAGAAAACAAATTAAAAATGATTTCTATAAATGCATGCGAGTAAATTATTCTTAAAAAAATACTTCATCATAGATTTTTTTATAATCAATGACATTACCAATAGTATTTTTCTATTAAGATATTGTGCTTTATTAACTAAAAGCTCTTCACAAACTGGCAGTCGATAATTGGGACAGCTTTTGCGTGTTTTTCGTCGCCTTCTTATTGGTAATGTCATGCACACATGACAGAATCCTGTGGATGTTTTCTCCCAGTTGTATCTAGCTGAACCACTGAATCTGGATTTGGTTCGGCAATTCTTAGTTTACGAGCTAAAATCCCTTGGTAGTGAAATGGCGCATCACTTGAGGGTTCACTGTTTAAAATTCAACCATTGACAATGTTAGTTCTTGTTGTTCAATGTTACGCAGAAATTGAGGATGTTCTGTTATTTTTTTGGCAACTGTTTTATCTTGTTCATGATAAATTAAAAAGAATAAAAGCAAAGCAATTTCTAGCATCTTGAAGAGCATTGCCGTTGGTCATCTTGAAGATTGCCGTTGACTTGTGTACTTCCGAACCATTTGATTCATAATATCAACGTCAGTTTCATAAATCTTTCACATTCCTATTATTTTTTTCTTTTTGAAGTAATTCTTCTTTAACGGCGTTTTGAAAAAAAATCATGATAGTGAGTTGTTAAAAAACTATGCTTTAAAGCGTGCTTTAAAGTAACAGTATGAAGTTGCTCGCAAATGGATAGCAAGAAAGAACGGTTCAAGCGGGTGAAATCTGGTCGATTTTTGGGAGTAATATGCAATGTAGTAGAACAATTAAAACACTATCGTATCGATCAGGTTAAGCCAGCACTTACATATTACATATGTTTTTCGTTTACCGGTGGACTCAAGGGGGAGGATTCGATCATCCCGAACAATCCCGAATCAGAAACGAAGTTATAGCTAGCGAATAGTTAGTAACAGTCAGAACGGTTAGAACCTTTAGAACATGGAGAAGATAGATATCTACCTAAATATTTTCGAAATTTACAGCCTAAACAATATCCATATTAATAAACAACAAAGTAGTAACTTCCCGAAAAATATTCACCGCCCAATACTGACGCAACCGACAAATGGTAAAAATTGGCAATTGATTGAATGAAACTATAGTTGAAACTAAAGCAACATTCATTCTGTTCAAATTTGAAACAATGATGGTATTTCATTCATACGTATGTGTTTACAATATTTGTCTACCTTTGCCGAAATATATGCGTACATATTACTAATGTCAACTTATGTTCGCCTATTATTATTATAATGAGAATAAAAATGCATTTAAAAGAAGATATTTTTCTAAACTTATTCAGTGTAATATTTAAAACAATGTAATAAAAGTCGATTGATACATAATATTACATTATATTTTTTAATATTTGAATTCAATTTAAATTTTGAATTAAAAAGTAGTTTCAATATATAGATATACATAGATACATAAAATATACAGTAATTATTGTAGAAATACAATTTTTAGGACATCGTTTTTTAGGATTGTTTATTCATATCTATACATGATATTTTATGGCAGCAATCTATTTATATATGGTAAAAATTTTTAATAAGTCTTTTTGAAATATGTGACCTAATCAGTTAATTCGGTTAATTTATATTATATGAAATATACATTTTGTATAAGTAACCAAATGTTTAAACATATAGTATCTATGCATAAATAGCCAATTTAATCTTTTATTTGAAACCTAATTACATTCCGTAAAATATTCTTAGCCCAGCACTGACACAACTGATAAATGGCTAAAATTATCAATTGAATAAAATCGAAATGACAGTTGAAACTAATGACATTGTAGTTCAAATTTGAGCTAATAATTATTATATTTGTATTCCACAAACATGAATGTATTTAAAACTTTATATTCTTTGTCCTTGTCTTTGCCGCAACACACTTGTTGTTTCATTATGTATTTTTATATTAAATGTAATTTGTGTTTAAAACTGTATCATATTTTAGTAATGAAAAATCTTATAACTGGTTTATTAGTTCAGGCGCTACCGGATGACGCTACGGCAGTAGATTAAAAACCTATTTTTAACTATACCAAAGAAATATGTTCTCACACGTGTACATGAGTATACATACTGTTTTTTTTTAGATTGTCGATAACATAACGTCTGTGGGTCCTCGGTATCTGGTGGCTAAAAAAACATCGGTAACATAAGGGTAAAGGATGACTCCTGGTTAGACGAAATTTGTTCTTCATTTTTTTCTAGTGGGTACATTTGAGCCAAATTCGTTTACAATGTTCAATTTACAATTTAGATATTACAATGTTCTAACAAAGAAATTTCATTTCTTACGTTGATTTTTATTTACTTTAACTCCTCCACGTATTTATTGTAGGTGTTTGTGTTACAGTTTTTAGTCAACTTATTTTTTATGCTTTTATTTTTATAGGTCGATATCTAAGCATTATAGCTGTAAAAAGATGCATATATTTACCCGAACGATTGTGCACACTTATCCGCAAGGTGAGTCAAGTACCTTTATTATCAATTTTACAAAAGAACGCAAAAATATATTTTTTAATTGTTATACAGATATTTCTGAGAAAAAGTAGACATGTCTATATGTGCACGACAAAACAAGGTATGCAAAATTATTTAGCCACATCTTACAAATAGCATATTGCCATTGCTTCAATATTCTTTCATGTTTCAACGTCAAAATGGTTTTGTAAGTATAAGCGTAATTGTAGCATGTGAAAAATCGAAGAGTTGTTCATCAGTAAGAATTGCACTTTGTTAAAACTTGGTTGCACTTTCTTTTGCGGTATCTTCCGAAAGAGTTGTTGCTTCCTTTTTCTTTGAGAACTATTCAAGACAGTTTAATTAACAACGTTAGGTTACTTAACGAGTAACTTAAGTTCAAAATCAGATGGAATTGAATAATTTTGCAGTACCATATCGTAACGACGAACGCATTATTTTACATATAAAAGTTATTGATTTTACCACATTGTACTTGTTACATAAAAATTTACTGTAGTGTATCAACAACTATTGTTCTATCGAAAACTATTGAAACTTATATTTGAGATCTGAACATACAGAACATCAGACATTTTAAAGGGTCGAAAAATATCTTAGAAACTTCATCAGTCGGCAAAGCAAAAAAAAAATGTTAGCTCTTCTGAGATGCAATTTTATGGTTAAAAAAGTAAAATTGTTTCTTCGTTAGGAACTAACCAAAAATATGGTTTGATTTTTTTTTAATATAAATTCTATAACAAGTAAAAAGTTAAGTTTTTTAGGAGCAAACCTGTGAGTTACTGGTAGTATAAAGTAAGTAAAAAAATCTAGCCGTAAACAAATAATCAAATGCTATTTACGCAAAACGATCAATTAAAATAATCAAATGTTTATATAACGTTTATTTTAAGTGTCTAGGGAACTCTATGAATTAACTTCATCAAGATGGATAAGCTTTATAAAATGGAGCTTTCGTTTTTCGAAGGGTAAGGATTCAAATAAAGGATTTCTATGTTGTATACGATGAAAATATTTGTATATGGTTTATCAAATACTGATCCGCTCGTTTGAGAGGATATCCATTTTCATGCTTTGATGTCATCGGAGATGAAACGAAGACCTAGAGAACATAAATATAAACAAACTGTTTCGAATACTTCGGTCATTTTTCCTGAAAAACTATGAAAACCGAAAAGGGAATTGTAAATGGGAACAAATTTGACGTGTTTCACATATGCTGACACGAGAATTTTTCTAAATTTATCAAAGGAAAAAATTTAATAAAAAAATGTTTTTATAAGAAAAACATTGACCTTTATATTGTTTTTTATTATAAAATTTCGCTGCAAAGATTTTCGTATGCTTAAAACCTTGAACATAATTATGAGCTTATTTTTTATATACGCGTTGGGACTCGGGACTCCATCGAACATGAGCAAACATTTGCTTGTCAATGCTTAAGAGATTTTGATTAAAATTTTACGTTATTTATGGATCTGTTTTACTATCAAAATAACTTGAGAAAAATTATTTCAACTTAGTGTGAATAATGGCCTACTTAAAGCTTTGTCTTTGAAAAGTTACACAATGTTTTAATTTGAATAATTTTGTGGAAACAAAATTGCGATATCTGATAAGCAAGTCGATTTATTTCAAACATTTTCATTCAATTTGATTTGTGCACGAATATTTGAGATATTTGTTAAAACATTTATTGAATGCTTAACGTAATATTACAAATGTTACGGATATTCAAAGAGCTTTCCATCCATTACTTGAGCTTATATTGACTGTAAAACTATTTGAATTTAACTTTTTTCGAATAAAAAAAACATTTCTTTATTATTTCAGGCACTTAAGCTTGAAATTAGAGACAATATATTATATTTAATAATTCAAAAGTTCAAAATCTTTTATTTTGTTTTGTTAATAGACTATAGCGAGTCTTATATCCATTATGAGTCAATAAAATTTTCATTACATTGTACCTTTTTTACAGTGCAATCCTGCATACAAACACATACTTCTATGTTCTATGTTTTATAACACTGACAAATAAAAGCATTTACCTAGTTTGACATTATAAACTTTAATTTCTCTCAGTTTGATAAAACCGTCATCCTTTCTGGTATCAGAATACTTTTCTGAAATAGTCTAAAATGGATGACGCAAGAATTATCTGGCAATTATATAAAAGCTTTCTATTTTGTTACTTTTCAGAAAATATTTGATAATTAATAATTAAATTACAAAATGGCCTTAAGAGCTTGTTTGATAAAACAATACTAAAACACAATCACAGTAAAAAGTTAATGTTAACAGTTAATGTAAATTATGAGTAGAAAATACAAAAAACATACTTATAGTTTTTATCAGGGGAGACTAGCTCAATGTTAATTTTGTGTTCCTCCAAATGGCTATCTTCCGGGCGTCATTTACTGAGGGCGCTAGTGTAGCATAGCCGATAATAACGATAACTACTTTTAACCAATTTTAGAATTTTATGCGCCAAATTCAAAATTTAATTTATTCCTGAAATATTTAAAATATAATAACGAAAATTTGATTGAAAATTAAATTTTATTTATTAAAATTGAAATAGAAAATATAACATTATTTCACATTGTAAAATTTAATTAAAGTTAATTACAGACATGCTAAAGTATATTTAGTTAATGGCGTCAATAGCGTTAGTTTAAAGATGACAGTTGAATCCTGGAAATTGTCCTTTTCTATCGCTATGAATTGTGACTGCCTAGAAAAATCGTGGAATCCTTGCTGAAACAAATTTATTTTACTTAAAAAAATAGATTCAAAGTTTGAATTTCAATCATATTTTTGTCCCATAAAAAATAGGTATTAACTAGTAAATAAATACATACCTTCGTAATGAATTTGGGAAGTAGAAAAGTATATTTGATGTTGATCTTTTGAAAAAATGCACACAACCCTGCCATTAAATGTGAAATACGTTATCCATGATGGATATTGAAAAGAAGACCACAATTCTAAATAATCAAATTCGGCACTTGCTAGTTAGCGGCGTCAGTCTTATTTTATAAAGTTAGTCAAAAAAATTTCCCTCTGTAATTTCTTAACTACCAACTTCAACACTTCTACCAACTTTACACTTTACCCTAGCTAAAAGTCCCTTAAAACTTGAAATATTGCTTACCGCGCCATCTGCATTTGACGCCCCAACTATTAATTTTTGGGAACCAAGTCTGCTATAAGAGCTTGACCCCCACGGTTTTTATCTCAGCCAGATTACCTTTAACTCATATATTTCAGAGAATAATTTAAGAACTTTAACTATTTGCTATTTCAAATTCGCTTATTTTTTTTCAATGAATCAGTAGACCACGAGTTTGTAAAGTAGAAATACGTCAGCATATTATAAAAGTAATATAATAATTATTTCTCTTGTTTATTGTTTATGGAACACGTGTAAAATTTTAATTTTGATTGGTCTTAACCACTCATATACCACATTTATAAGCTTGGTAAAGTACTAATATGATTAATGTGTATGAACATTCGAATACTATACCGAATAACTATACCACACTTTTAACCGTTATCTTACTCATTTGATCATAAATAATTAATACATAAAACTATTATAGCCGAATTGCTCACGACGGCCAGACCTTCATTATTTTATAAAAGCTGAAAATTTCTATCCGCATGTTCCCAACACAAATAAGAACGATTAGTGACTATGGAGTTAGGATGATGGTTACTTAGGCAAGTAATAAGAAGCAAAGGTGTATGAAATAGAAGCTTATACTTTCGTCAAAGTATAAAGGCCATTTTTTTAATATTTTCAACCGAATAATAATAGAAATCACATCCTCTATTGCAAAATATCTATGATTTAATCCCCCTGCCAAACACTCCTAAATGTTAACAAATTATAATTGCAATTACTATATAGTATAAAAGCAGAATTTTATATATGTTACCTGGGTAACTATCAAAAGGTATTATCCCAGTAACTGGACAGTGTTGATAGTTCTTAAATTTTGCCCGACGCATTGAAACTCTGTTATAAGTTCGAACGCAAGTCAATATATATTCAAGCTGATGCGAAAGAGACAGTTAGTTCAGTCTATCCTATACATTTATACTCATTATAATTCTTACTTCACACTTAATAGCTATGTGCAAAATTAAACTATTTTTTCACTTATAACTACCCGTAACATAATTACAGCCCAACTCTGGCATAAAGGACAAATAGCAAAAATTAGCGATTGAATGGAATCGAAATGACAGTTGTAACAAATAACAACAACCAGTTGGTTCAAAATTACGATAAATATTATTATATATGGTTTTCACTCCAACGGATAAATTTACATTGTTTGATGCCTGTTTTAAACGACATACATACCGTTGCCTATTTTTGCATTGATTGAAATCCAATCCATCTAACAAATTGTAAGAACTATCTAGCTGACGAGATATTAATATCTTTCAATAATTGCCTAAGTCTTTATATATGAAACAATATCGTGTTGGTTAGACTATTTATAACTGAAGAATGATTGGGCCTATTTTCATTATCTATAATTTGTTGAAATCGTCTACATCTAGATTAATAAACTAATTATTAAAGTATCCGGAAAGTTATGAATTAAAATTAGGTTTGTCATAATTCTCAAATGCTTGCCACGTCACGTACACATTTACATTATTTGTAATCATTGATGCATGTGATATGCAAAAAACGGATAGCTACCGTTTGAGATTGACTTGTTTACATATTGAATTTAAGTGTCAAATTGGCCAAAAGACCAATGCAATTTCGAGGTACACAAAAAGTCAAAAATTAAAAATGTGTAGAAATAGCTGTTTGTCTAAAAACTCACGAATAAGGGAGATTTATGTATTATTGTATGCATATGAATTTAAAATTGTTCAATGGTTTTATAAGAATGAATCTAAATATGTAAAAAGACATCAATGTATAGAAATCGCACTTAATTTGCTGTAATCAAGCATAAGTATGTGTATTTTATTATATTCATATTAATAATTAAAAATGTGTCAATATTACCGATATTAATTAGATTTCGTATTTCAATTTTTGGTGGTACGAAGTTCTTCGGGTTCCTCTATGTTGTAACGAATATAAAATTCAGCCTTTATACTATGAGCTAAGTACAGTTATGATTTATTAAAATTTAGGAGTAGATATCTGGCAGGAAATTACAATCGTACTAAATGTCTGGCAATGGAGAATGTAATTTCTAACATTTTTCCGAAGAAAATATAAAAAACGGAACCTTTCTACTTTAACGAAATCGAGCTATTATTTTATTCATCTTCTGCAAAAATAACCACCATTCAAACTCCATGGTCGCTAATCGTTTTTACCTGTATTTTTTGTTTTTGTGGACTATTATATAATTTGCACCAGTTCAGCGATGTGTCGCTATATCATGGTGGTGATAGCAGGAAATTGATCTTAAGCGGCTTTTAAGTAGCTGGAGGAGTCGAACTTCATTCCTCTGTTTTTTTTTAATTATTATTTGATTTTTCTTGACCTTGTGGTCAGGCAACTGCTATTTCTTGGAGCTCTTGAGAGAGTTTCCGCTTCACCCTTTTTTGTTTTATAGTTTCCAATAAGCTTAGTTCTACTACACTAGGACAATTTTCTAGGCCGTCAAGAAAATTCTTTGTGAGTTCGATTAGGAAGCTACGTGATAAATTTGGTTATTTTTCACATACCATGGAGCTTCAGTGATGATCAAGACTCAAGACTCTAGTTTGGAACACCTGTAGGTCATTGTGATTTTTCTTTAAGGATGGAAGCCAAACTGTGCTAGAGTATGTGAGAAATGTCATCATTGAACATTCCATACTTAGACGAGACCTTCTGTTGATAGGTGGGTATAGTTGGATAAGTCGAGTGTTGGCTTCTCTGATTTTACTTGAGATGTAGCTTTGTCAGGTTAATTTGGAGTCCAGAAGTATGTCCAGGTATTTAACAGGTGTTTTTTTCTCACTTCACGGAATTTCCATGTGATCCAGCACGATAGGCTCCAGTTGGCGACGCTTTTACATGGATTTATAAGAATTTTCCATCTACTGAACCAGGAAGATAGGTGGTTGGTGGACTGCTGGGTTTTCTGAACGGCTCTTTGAAGATCACTGTCCAGGTTGATGATGACGATGCCATCCGCCTACATTGAGGTTATACAGTGGTCTAGTGGCGGAAAGTCCGCAGCATAGAGATTGAAAAGGATTGGACCCAATACCGATCCCTGAGGTACCCCCGAATGGATAGGTTTTTCCTCTGATAACTGATCGTCCATTTAGATTTGGAAGAAGCGGTTGCTCAAAAACGAAGAAATTATGTTATATAGATACTCAGGGATATATAAGTTCTGAAGCTTTGTGAGTAGCCCTTGATGCCAAACTCGATCGAACGCTTGCGTCGCATCTAAGAACAAACTTAATGATTATTTTTTTTCTTCAAAACTCTTTCAATTATCTTTGCTTAAATTGCGGACATGGGCAGATAAATTTTCAGCTTTTATGAAGTAATGAAAGTCTGACCTTCGCAAACTCTTGTTCTATTATTGTTTAAGAGCTTTAAATGTTTTATAATAGAAAAAAAAAACAATGAGATAACAATAGAATTGCAAAAAGGTTTTTTGGAATGGATAGCCTATTAATTGAAATGTTTTCTTTAAGAAAATAAAGTTTAAGAAAAAATGCTGAGAAACCCAGGTTTTATATAATATATACATTTATTCATTTAAGTATAAATTGAAGCTTTGAATTCAAAAACAGAAAAATTATTTTATACCTCCTTTAATTAAATAAAATTAAAAAAAAAAAAACAATATTTTAAGCATTAGAAGGAATTATTTTTACTGTGTTTATATATTTTATTATCTCCACGTATTGCAATAACTTTGAGATTATCTTCTTTTTGCTAACTACAAAAAAAATTTGTCAATTAATTGTTTTAAAAAGCATTTTATTGTAGGTCAAATAAGCGATATAAAAAGAAAAAATCGCTGCATTTAATCTAAATTATTTTCAATCACTTCTTAATTGAAATTGAAAACCATTAAATCTTCACGAAGCAAATAGTTTCTTATCTTTCTATAAAAACATTGATGTTTACAATTTCATATTCCTTCTGAAAAAAATTCTTAATGTTAGAAAATGAATCATAGCCTGATATATGTTTGAAATTCTTACAATTTGATAGAATTTTTGCCTCCTCTCACACCGCACGTTTCCAGTTAAAAATCTTTGTTGTATTTTATTTATTTTGTCATTTTGCATTTTAATTTCATTGAAAGCAGATTGATTCGATTAATTTAATTAAATTTATTTGTGTAAAGGAATATTCGCTTAAGCTTTTTCATGTAAGTTTTTTTTTTAATTTAATAATTAACAATCCAATTACTTTAAATGTTTAATTGTAAAACTTTTATCTAACAAAAAAATAAGAACAAATAGTTGACTTGTAAATTTATAATATTTATTATAAAGTATGGTAAATATTAAGTGTGTAAAGTCTACAAAGTATTACATTTTTTTAGGGTAATTTTTCTAAATTTTGAACTCATTGGTAACCAATACATTTGAATCCAACCTTCAAATAAATATTTACTAATATGAAGAAATCATTGTTCTAAATTACTTAGCTTTAATATTTTTGTCTATCTATATAAAATATTTTACTATATTTAACTAAAGAATGGTCTTAAAAATTATAATATTTTTTTCTTGTTTAGACATAATTAATTGTTCCTCACATAATATGTGAGAGACATATTATATATGCTATAATATGTATGTGTTTTAGTGTACCATTAAGTATAGGGAAATAGCTAAATTCTTGGAATACTGCTATTTCACTGGAATATTGACGGGCCGCATTAGATGTGATATTATTAAAATTATTGATTTTTGATTTTATAAGACAAAATTTACTTCATTAAATAAATATTTCACTTGCAGCGCTTCGTGTATAAATTGTGTATTATTTTAAGTGAGATTCCTGTTCATTGTTCATAATATTTAATGTATTTAGTGAACAAAATTATCTATCGATAAAAAGAAGCTCCGAATCAATTAAGTAGATGTAAACATTAATTTGTATTAGAATGCGCATAAATTTATCAAATGTTTTAAAACAATTTCATTAATTACATATATATCTATCCTCAGAAATAGTTGTTCAATACATTCGAAAAGAAATGAATAATAATATATGTCTTATGACTCAATTTCTTCTTTATTCCGACGCGTTTTAATAGTTTTTGGCTGTCATCAGGTTGGCGGTCATCAAATTTCAACTTTTGTTTTGAGCTTACATCTACTTTCGATGTTTTCCTTTTGTGTCAAGAAAATTAAAAAACCAATACTTTTATATTTTGAAATTTATTTTCTTTATAGTTTTTGGTTTTAACCATAAGGCACAAGCCCACGTGATTTTAAAGAAAAAGAGAATCCTATACTATTATATATACTAATAGTATACTATTATTATAGGTATTATACTTTTATATAGGAGTATTATATTTGTAGTCTATCGGTTGGGAACTAAACTCTTTTTTTATTTCTTAATTATATTAACGTTGATTAAGATTTTCTATACCTCAGCGTTAGAAATCATAGATCTCTTATATTTTCTTTTACAATAAATGGTTTATAAAAAAAACCGTGTTAAATGGAAATTAAATATTATTGGTCATCAGGTAATCATAGTTAATTAATTGTGACTTGGAAATAAATAAAGTATTTATCAATGTTATAATTAGTTGAAGGAATCAAAATTTAAACTTTCTGGAAATTTCCGTAGATTGAAGAAGAATAAAGTAAATTGTACCTACTAATAGATTTAATAAGTAATTAATTAAACAGATTACGCTTTACATACTATTTCGTATGGAAATGAAGAAAAGCATCCATTATTATTGAACAATAGATAATTTTAAAGAAAACCACATCTTTTTTAATTGTTATTAGAAAATTAAGTGTTGTAAAACTTTTATATAAACATCTTACAATGACATCAATAAACTATGTAATTTTAGATTAGCATTCCTGCCTCTTATTCAGATGGTACTAGAGAACTGAGAGGATTTAGTCAAAGATGGAAGTCAAATAGGACATACACAATACATTAAAGCGACAGTTTCCTTCCCCTTTTGTCATTTTCTGCATCACTCGTCTTGATATTTATTCAAAGTAAAGGTGTGATTCCTCATATAACAGTACTCTGTTAAGAAGCTTACTAGTACTCAGATTTTCTTCCCATCTGAGTTTAAAACATTTTAATTGTATTTCTTCGTAGGTTTCTTTAGCATATCCTTTCAGTACCTTTCTTTTAAAAGGTTGCCTCATGATTTCCTTTGTTTCTTTATTTATTTTTAGTTCAGTTTCCCTTAGTCCAAGAGACCACGAAGGTTAGACCTTCGTTTTTAAATAAAAGTAAAAAGTTTCTCTGCGGATGTCCCCGACACAGGTAAAAACGATCAGCGGCTATGCAGTTTAGGTGGAAGTTACTTTGGCAGAAAGTAAAGATGTATAAAATAGTAGCTCGATTTTGTTATAGTATAAAGGTTATTATTTTATATTTTCTTCGGAACAATATAAGAAATTACACCTCTCATTGCAAGATACAGCAACACACTGCCAGACACCCCTTAATTTTGATACTTACATTATAATTATACTTGCTTTGTATTAAAAAAGCTGAATTTTATATAATACCAGCAGAATCCGGCAGTCGTTGTCCTGCCTGCTTATGATTGTGATTGGTTGTAAATAAACAAATTAAATTTAAGAAAAAAAAGCTTGTGCATTATTAGAACCACCTCCCTAATCAACCCCTAGCACTCCTCGCTATACAAATTATAACTTGTCTTCAAGGTATACATTTATGTTTTGAGAAAATTTGCTCTACCTCAAAAAATTACTGCACGATCATAACAATGAAGTATTGGCAGTAAGCGCCTATTGTATTGACCTTTGATGACCTTTGAAAAAGCCGTTTCCTTGCGGTCGCAGGGATGTTACTGACGCTAGAAAAATATAAAAACAATCTTTGATGCGGATTGTACATCATGACAAAATTTGAACTAAATCAATGCCGAACTTTTTGAGTTTTTGAAATTTATACAAATCACTGTAACAATTTTATATATGTAGATAAACGATTTCAAGTATGGGAACACGGGGCGGAATGGGAAATGGAATTAGCGCTTGTTACAGGTGACAAAAACGCGTAAAAATCATACTCAATGTTCAATTAACTGTGCTGCATTATAAAAAGTGGCTATCGCCAGTAAAGAGTGCAGTTGTTTTTATTTTTATCAAAAGTCGAAATAAACGTTTCCGAATTCTAATTTTTGCAAAGTAACACAAAGGTATTATCCTATGTTCTATTTTTTGTTTGAATATTAACATGACATGTTTGTTAAAACATACTGTTGACTAACTAAAAGCCTAGTGATAATTCAAATATAACCGATATATCCTGCCATAATAGTCGTTCTTGTGGGAAAGGTGCTTTGGGGCACAATAGGTGGGGCGGAATGGGATAAACCATTTAGATAGTATTTCCCATTCAGATGGAAATTTTTATTTTATCAGCAGATAGTGCGTACACAGTGGCGTGCATTCCATATAGACAAAAAGACACTGCCTACCCTACATAATTCAGATAAATATTTATGATTTTGTTCTGATATCTAGTTTTATTTTATTTACCAAATACCAATAAAGAAAAAATCTTAACGGATATCATCTATACAGTATACAGATTATGCCAGCTCATTCGTTCGTTCAATTTCAAGTAAGCGACTGATAATATTTGCATTGCAATGCACTAGCGCTCCGCTCCGCGGCGGGATAGACACGAACTATTCGTGTCTAAATATTTATATGTGTGCACTCATAGCACACATACGTGGCAGTGTGTGCGTTCGTATAAAAACAATAATACAAGTATACAATTCTACACATACAACCTCAAAAAAAGACAGTCTTCTTGCACACGACAAATTACGATAATTACCGAAGTAGCATCGTTTCTTATTCATTATCGCTGAAATTACAAGTTTGAATTTGATTCATCTCAATAATCGATTTAACGATCAGTAATCTACGTACATTGTTATTATTTAATTCTAATAAATTTTAATAATATATTATCTATTATCTGTATTATTTAATCCTGACGATTATATTGTATTTCTTTAATAAAGTTTACAAATTGAGTCTATCTATGGATATTTGTGGTTGAAAATATCAACATCATTATTTAGCCTATACTGATTAGCCAACAAAATTTTAAAGTGTGAATTTTCCGAAATTTTTTTTTGCCAATCGATGGGAAATCGTTCGTAGAGGTTTTTGAAAGAAACCGTTTGTTTGTGACAAAATAGTTTAGCGGTAATTAAATACATAAGATAAATTAATTAATTAGTCATTGATATAGTAAAATGTTAAAAAAATAAGGTTTAAAGCAACATACAATAACAAAAATGAGGGAAAATTTAGGAAACGGTTGGTTAAAACTAAAACTAAAAAAAAGGCAAAGAAAAATATTTTTCGAATTTCAAAAAACACTTACTTAATGTTTTACTTCGTATATATATTTTTTCAAAATTTTTTTGTGATAAGTTGATTTTCATTAGTGATGAAAAATGTTTGGAAAAAAACCTCTTTAATTATGTTTCGAATTTTGTTATTGTGAAAAATTTTGTGAAAATATAATTTGAGGAAAAAAATTAATTTCTGAGTTGTCTTTTTTTTCTATTTTTTTTTCGAAGGGGGGAGGTTCTGTTTAGTTTTCCTTAACTTTTTTTTTAGTTTTACATTTAATCAACTGTTTCCTAAATTTTCCCGCATTTTTGTTATTGTATGTTGCTTTGAACTATATTTTCTTAACATTTTACTATATCAATGGCTAATTAACTAATTATTAATATTATAATATAACGTTATAATATAACGATTTCCCATCGATTGGCAAAGAAAAAATCAGAAAACTCACACTTTAAAATCTTATTGGCTAATCGGTATAGGGTTCATTATTTAATCATCATAACGACGAACTAAAACCAACATGCATTTTTGATTATATTGAAGTAGCTTTTAAAAATTTCTGCCTACCCTATCTAAAATCTCTGTGCACGCCACTGTGCGTACATATATAAGGAAAACCAGCCGACAGTCCATATATAAGAAAGATCGGAAGATGCAGAGGTAATCTGCTTATACTGTCAGGATTTTAACTCCAAATTTAATGAAAGCTGGTGTTCCTGCAGTATTTGTCAAAAATTAGCACATTTGGCATGTGTTGTGCTAAACACGATGATGACAGTCTCTTCATCTGCGAACTAAGCCAATAAGAAGTATCCTATTGCGTCCTAGGCTCATTTTCCATTGAACTCCAGGGGATGGAACAGAATGGGAAATTTTTATTTGTTTTTGAAACCTAAATTTGTAATATCAATTATTAATTAAAATCAATGAAACCTTTTTTTATTTGTAAAGAATGAATTAAATAAATATATAAATTACAAAACAATGAGATTGATTCTTTAAATCTCTCGTAAATTGTAATTAAAATTTAGGTACCCCGTTCCGCCCCAGGTTCCCCTATGCTGATTTTTTGATATCTTATAAAAGAACACAGATATTTAATTAAAGGGTCCAATTTATATCCAATTAATGGATATCTGTTTATTTATTTTAATTGGCCTTCTTCTGAATGCTACTTTTATTATTAATAACACCGGCACACAAAAAAAAAGTGCTCTGTACTTTTGACCGGACCTACATAAATCTACGTATTTTGACCCCTGAACACGAATCCGGGGTCGGTTTGACCCATACACTCTCAAAAATTCGAGAAAACTTTAAAAAACCGAAAAAAATGGTTAAAATCGGCAGTTTTGGTGACATAAAATTTTTTTTGAACTAAACCGAGCATGACTTTCATGTTTTTCGATCCGCTGAATACAAATTCGAAGTTTATGTAGACCATAAGCCGTTTTTATTGTAAAAAATTGCGGCTATTGTTCTAAAACTCGAGATTATATGATGAAAATAAACTTTTAAATCTCTACAAAGGATATTTTGCATATTATTCTATTTCTGGAATATGATTTTGAAGATTATTTGGCCAAAATAATTGCTTTCATTTCAATTCGTCATTTGCTTATATCGAACCCGTCTGTCTTTAAATGACTTATGTACAGGGCTAGTTAGTTATGCAAGAGTAGCTTTTAGGCATTTCTGAATTCTTGTTTGGACGCTTGTGTCTGTAACCAGGACACCTCCACGTGGTGACGGCGGGCAACAGAACCGTCTGGCAGAGTCCCTGGGTTAAAGGCGTATACGCCGTCATGGCAGGCACAAGCGAAAAGTGTTTTTTCGATGCAGGGATTCGGAACCCCAGTGTCGGCGTCTGGTCAGAGTGAGAAAGCAGGTTCGCAAAGCAGGCAATTTTTTTACAATAAAAACGGCTTATGGTCTACATAAACTTCGAATTTGTATTCAGCGGATCGAAAAACATGAAAATCATGCTCGGTTTAGTTCAAAAAAATTTTTATGTCACCAAAACTGCCGATTTTAACCATTTTTTTTCGGTTTTTTAAAGTTTTCTCGAATTTTTGAGGGTGTACGAGTCAAACCGACCCCGGATTCGTGTTCAGGGGGTCAAAATACGTAGATTTATGTAGGTCCGGTCAAAAGTACAGAGCACTTTTTTTTTTTGAGTGCCGGTGTAATTAAACGCAAATAGGCAACCTTTTCTTCTAAAGAAAAACTAGTTGAACTTGATTACAAAGTTTCTATCAAATCATAAAAACTGTCCTTAAATTAGAACCAAAAGTAAAACAAGAATAAAATATTGGTACAACTTTTTAGATTAGACTTGTTTGTGACTTTCTTTATACTCTTTTTTGGCAAATCACTAAAATGTACCTGAATACAAAATATTATCGAAATCGATAAACCTGTTCTTGAATCTTACGATGAAATTCAGGTGGACAAAAATGTATGTTCAATTTTATCAACCTTTGTTCCATAAAGATCAATATTGTGAGCGAAACTGGTTTAATTCCAAGCTGGTTTGGAATTGCAAACAATTATGAAAAAACAGGTTCAATTGGAAACAGTTATAAATGTAAGTACAATTGACAAAACGTAATGAATACTTCAAACTGGTTCCAAATTCCTGAACTACATATTTAAACCTGCCATCCTCTCGTACACATTTATGCCTTCAAGCATTTACTATGTTATTTCATATCGCCAGTCGAAAGTACGATTGTTTGAATTCCTCTCTAGCTTACAATTAAACTGATTTTGCACTTAACGTGTAGAATCCATACTGACAAAAGCCATAACAAAAATGAAACCTACTCCAATATTAATTTATTAATAATTTATAATAAATTCAAATGTATATTTGACCAACACGCTTAAATATAAATCTTCATAAGCAGTTGAGATAAAATCAATTCATTTCAATTCGATTATATATCTGTAAACCCAGTTTTAAGTTAATAATAATCATTCAACTATCGAAGCGAACAAAGAAGGATATAACTTTTACATGCATACCCATGTATTTTTCGCATATGTCCAATTTAGTAATATTTTTCATGTTTTTAGAAACAAACCAAATATCAAACTTCATTTCATGGTGTCATTAAATTCTCTTGTGCATGATAATGCTATTTTTACAACGCCTGCTCTGGAAGTGGTCTTTTCGAGGGCTGTATGTCACCTTCAAAATACACAATAATCGCATACTTGATTATATGTGTTTCATAAATGCACATGTTCGGTTAAATATGACATAACTGCACAGATTCCACCTAAACTATACGATTATAGAAATATAACCTTACGAACACAGTCTGTACTTGACTCGCTCTATCTTTCTCACTTTATTAGACTACTGAAACGCCATTTGATGCCGCGAAAATAATTTACTTTTTGTCGTTTTTTTTATGCAATACAATTAAAATTTGAAATAATAGGAAAAATAATTTTTAAAATTATCCCATTTCTCTCAAATTCAACTTCCAGAGCAGTAGTTGTAAAAATTATTGTATGCTACTGGTGGGATAAGTAGCAAATATGACAGTCGTGATTACGACATTCGCTGTCAGGTTTATGGGGCATTCGTATGAAGACTCGTGTGACTATCGCAACTCGCCTAACGGCTCGTTGCGACATCTGCCACACTCGTCTTCATACGAATGCCCCATAAACCTTACGCTCATGTCGCAAAGCACGACTGTCAAATTATTTGCTACTTATCCCACATGTAGCATAAATAACTATAAATGCATTTAAAAATAAAGCGTTTTACTAATTGCCTGCGTTACAAGTGATATGTAGGTACTTGATTATGTTGTATACAAAAAATTTTTTTATAAAATATCAGAGGACTCGGTAAGTTTCGAATCATCTAAAATTGAATTACGAAAATTTATTCGGTAATACTGCTGCATTTTTAATTATTAAATTACAAACAATAACAATAATTATTAACAATTAAATTAATATACACTGTATTTTGCGCATTTAGATTTACAGCTATAAAACATTAATCATGTTAAAACTCATATGCATACAAAAAACCCTAAAATTCTCACCTATTCATGAGATTAAAGACTAATATAGATATTTGTAAACATTCTTTGTTTTTGACTGTTTATGTCCCTAGGAATTGTATTGTTCTTTTCGCCAATTCGATCCTAAGGTCGTTATTAGTCAGGGTTGGGAAGTTTACTGAGAATATTAATGTTTTCTTTACTTCTACCTTAAACATAATATTTGTTTTATGCGCCAACGATGTCATTTGCAATACAACTGTTATATTTTGAATATTGGCCAAGGAGTATTAAGAGTACTTTCCTATTCCATAAACTAAAGAGTGTAATGGATCTGGTGATAGGACCAATTGTAGCAATTGTATTTTTCCATCAGCGCAACACAACCCACTATTCACTACTGTGTTTTAACTGCATTTTAAATTATAGTTGTCTACTAGCTTACTATACGATTCAGTACTGGAATTCATTGCCTTGGAAAAGCCTTGTTTCTGCAAAAGCCTTGGATTCCAATGAAACATGGGAAACAGTTTCTTCTTCTATATGACAAAATCTACAATATATTGGGGTATTTATACATGTTCAAATGGTGTGTGAATGTTAACCTTAATCCACACAGACCTGTTATTAAGTCCACTACCACTGTTTAAACTTTTCATTTACTTAATATAATTTACGTAAATTGAATAATTTTAAACACTTCGTGAATTTGGAACGTTTTGCGAAAGTGTAGTGAGTGTTTCCCAAATGCTGTACTATTCAGAGGCTGAATATGTATATGTGTTTTCAGTTTTGGTCAATATTATTATTTTAACTATTTTTAAAGCGGCGGTTTTTAGATTATGTTTCTTATCTTTCGCAATTTATTTTTATAAAATTTTCCAGTACTATGCCTATTCTGTTCGTATTTCGTTCCTAAAGAATCACATATTTTGACTGGATTGCAGTAACGAAATATTTATATAAAAGAATAACCGATGTAACTACGCGCCAATGTTATGAGTTAGGTATTGTGGCATTTTAAGCTTTTAAGCTTACAGAAGTTATAAAATAATTTGATTAAGAGATGCTTTTGAAACAGTTTATTCAAAAAAAAAAGTATAATAATTTCAAAATATTGGATGGTGTAAAAAATAGTCATGATGAAGTTAAAATGCATCAAAAAGTACATCGTTATATTTATGATTGCTGTTGATATAAAAAAACGTAATAATCAGCTCAAAAGGAGCATAAGAAGATAAAAAAAATCAGTTTTAAATGGATTTTCTTTCGTTCCTTTCCGAATACCAGAAATATTTTCTATTTTAATATTTATTTGACAAATAAAAATATATTTAAGGTTTTTGGATGATATTGTTATTTTCAATCTTATATATAAATTGGCTATCTTGCCGTGCGTCCGTGCAGAATGGGCTATGCGCATGCGCTCTGTTATTCCCACTTACGCATTCAAAAAATTTATAAGGGTACTCACTCACTAATGTATTTATTTGTGAATACGTATTTCGCATTTTCAGGTTTACAATATGTGAAAGCCAAAAAACATAATGCTCACTTATAAACTTAACTTAACCTTTTCAGATATATCTACTTATCAGAGTTTAAATTTTTAAGCAGACCCTAAGTTTTTGTTTCTAATAATAAATCAACTTTGTTTAATATTAAGCAGTAATAACGTTCCGCTTTTAACTGACTTTGATTGATTATTAAATTTGAAATTTCGATTGTTTATTAAACGTTATCCCTTACAAACTTTGCTACCGTTTTTCACTCTTTTAGGGGAGAAATTTTCAAAAACCCTTTCATATTATATATCTGCCTCGTATAAGGAAAACACTTTTCAAACTTCATCGACACAAATGTGCACTTATATTTGAAAATACAATATAAAACAACAAAAAATAATGACCTTCTGTATGTTAGTTAACATGACTAAAAAGCTATTCGATTTCGTACATTTGGACGTTGTACATACAAAATTGTTGGAAATAGGTGGAATACGTGGTAATTATTTTCAATAACAACAATTGGTTTTCAAATTGTTCTAAATACCGAGAAAAAGTTAGCATCGAAGATTTTATATTTGAATTGACAGTGAAATATATGGCGACAAATTGCTACCTTAATGCTTTTCAGCCGAATATATTATTACTACAGGTCACAACCATTGGTTCATAAAATAAAATAAATTTTAAAAAGTTTGATTGTTGAAAAACTAACAAAAATTTAAAATCGCCAATTTGGTATAAGTACTAAGTACATAAGTATTAAACTTTCATACTAATTTAGTGAAATGACGTAATTTAAAATGTTATTAAAATGATAAAAAAAAAAAACACTTATATTTTATTTCTTAATATAATTTCAGATAATTTTTTTTTGATATTTACAATACTTTGATTATTAAATTTAAAATTACGATTGTTGATTAACTCTACATTATATCATATTAAACATTTTGTTAAGATAAAACCTTTAGTTGCGAATGCAACGGGCAACTACTAGTTATTACTATAATAAGTTTGAAATGATTCACTTAAATATCTGATGCGAAATTGCACTTAATAATGCATTTATTACTATGAAATGTTTTTTATGATACTTTATTCATAATTCAGCATGATAGAACGAGGTTTGATTAAAATGTAAAGTTGAACTCGTTTAAATTATATAATTTACCGAGAAATAAATGATTTCAAAGTTACATTTAGAAATTCAAAACTGTATTAATTAAAATGGAGCATGAATATAACTCTATTATTATTTCTTGTTTTTTTTTTTGCACATTTTTACTTTGGAGTTAAATTTAATTTTCAACTTTATATATTCCTATGTTTTGATATTGGAATAGTAATAACAGTTTTTAAAAGTTTTTTTTTTCATTTTCAGTATCGACGTAATAGAAGTACTATGCGTACACGTGGCAACAGTTATTTAACCACCAGAAGTAAAGCACACAAAAACGTAAAAAAATGTTGTACAATATTAAGCATTAATAACAAAATGTCCACGAAAAGAAGAAAGAAGCGTCAAAGGAAGCAACAAGAAAAAATAAAAAGATCGCTTAAAATTTCTCAGGCAAAAGAAGTAACAAATTCAAGTTCAGAAAATAACCAAAAAGATAACTCTACAACCAATGATTTAACGGAAAATGAAGTGGACAAAGAAACTTCACCGCATTTATCTCAAAATGCAAATACTTCGGCTGCGATTATGGATATTACTAGCAACAATGACTTCGAGCAGGCTACCAAAGAGATTTCAACGACAGACCCGAGGAAAACTTTAACTTTAATTCCCAAGAACGAATTAAAAACAATTAAAAAAAGGAAGTACAAACGACGCAAGCGAAAAACTCCCACTAAAATAGAAAATGTCATTGAAACTCCAGAGGAAATTGAGACTGATATGGATTCGGTTACGGAAAACTATAGCATTTTCATTGAAAGAAAAAAACAAGAAAGACAAAACAGAACGAAAATATTTCCACCAAAAAAAGATCCTCGTGCTCGCATTTTTGGACTTCTGGAAAACGAACTGAGTTTTGTAAAATTATTACCAATTAAAAAGAGACTCTTAGCTATTTCGAGAATCTCCAGCTTATACCAAGAACAAAAATCGTTTCAAACTGATTCATTTGCTCAACTAAATTTGTATAAACAGTTAACTGAGCCAAATAGTTTGGATTGATTTAATCCAAATTTATTATGTAAAATCTGTATCTATTGTTTAGTCGCCATTGTAAAAATTATTATTATTTGTTTCGTAGAAGTGTTGTCTTTTGATTTCATTTTGAAAGATGTAAATACTTCAATAGAAAAATTGTGTTCAATACAAACATTTTTGCAAAAAAATATTGTGCTTTCCTATATTTTTCCCGGAATGTCTTTGTCGTCGAATCAAATAGCCTGCGGTAGATAGGTAAAAACGTTTTTTTATTCAATTTCCATTATAACGTTATGTAAACACGACTGATAAGCCATCCCCGTGGATCGTCTTATTATTTATTCCACACCGTAAATAAACCTGAAATTGAACGTTGCGAAAGAAAATTGAATTGAATGAAAAAAACCATAAGAAAATATTCTGCATGGGAATTTGTTCAATTAAATTTTTCAATTTGTTTGAGGAATATTGTTCGTGTTCAGGTTTATTTTTGGCCGATAACCAACAGTTGAATTATCCGACTTTTTCTTTTAGATCAGACGGAAAATATTCGAGAAGTTTATTTCATAAATTATGTGGATTTCTCCATTTGGTGCATTCCGGATTCGGGTATAAAGAGGAAGACAGCATGGAAATTTATTTGCTCCATACAGATGTAAATATAAAGTTAAATTAGTATGTACTAATGGAATAATAGTGTACGGGATGTGCACATATATTCCCATATAATATCCGGGAATGCACATTCGAATGCATAAATGCATAGCGCAGTACAACTTCACCAATCCATACGTTTTATATCACACGTTTTTCCTGGCCTACATTTCAAAGATGCTTTGAAACAGCTTCGAAAAACAATCAAAATGGTAATTGATATTTTCATAAAACTATTTGATATTAGTTGTCGGAAACCTCAAAACTTGAACTAATCAAGCTTATTTTTGTTTGAAAATAATTAAACAAATTTAAACTGTACCTCAGGCGAGTTTAAATATCCGTTTTCAAAATCACGAATGAAATGTTTGACAGATTTCATTTCACTGTCCTAATTCCGTCATAATTCAAACCTTTCGCAACCAGTGGTATGAGTCACTATTCCAATTTCCTTTTATTGGATAAAAAATGCCTTGGACATTATAATAATAATAAAACTGTATTTCCTCCAATTAATCTACACTTGTAAGTTTACAAATTTAAAATTTTGTTTACTTATCTTAACATTTTTGTTAAACTTAAAAGTTCCTTCTTGTGTTTCCCACAATATTTTACCTTTTAACTTTTTCTACTCATTTCCCTTTCCTTTATTTTTATTTTTTGATTTCATTATAGGGGTGCCCTTTTAAGGGGGAGAAATTCAAAAACTCCCTCTGTCATTGTTAAAAAAAAAAACAAAATAAAAAACTTTTTAAGAAAGAAAAGAGTGTTAGTAGCAACCCAATGCATTTGTTTATCACCCCGTTGACATGATTTGTGAATGTCAGCCTCTGATCTAGAGTGAGTCCAAGATATTTGACATTCTTAGACCATTCCAAGGGGACATGATTCAATTCTATTTTTTTGGTAATTTCTGGTCTTCTTTTTGTGAATATGATGCATTCAGACTTTTGATCATTTATTGTGGTCTTCCACTTATTAAAGAACTTGGTTATTCCTTGTCCTGCCTGTTGTAGCCTATTTATAATGGCTGTTATTCTGTACGATTTAGTGTATGCACAGGTATCATCTGCAAAGAGCGCTACTTCCACATCTTTTGTTTTTGGAATGTCATTAATATAAAGTAGATAGAGTTTGGGACCCAGGACAGAACCCTGTGGGACACCTGCTACAACTTCTTTGATGCTTGACTTATATCCGTTGTATTCTACATACATTTTTCGATTTTTTAGGTAACTTTGTATTAAGTATATTATGTATGTGGGAAATTTGTAATTGATTAGCTTGAATATGAGTCCAGTATGCCACGCTGTGTCAAATGCTTTCTCTATATCTAGAAAAATGGCACCTGTATGTTTATTGTTATTAAATTCTCTTGTTTTGTCATTTACTAGCCTGACTAACTGCATTTCTGTGTTATGTCGCTGTCGAAATCCAAATTGTTCTTTTATAAGTATATTATTTTCCTTTGCATGCCTGGACATCCTAATTTCTACTATTTTTTCCACTAATTTGCTTAAGTGCGAAAGAAGACTAATAGGCCGATAGCTTTCCACGAGTGTGGGGTTTTTATTTGGTTTGGGAATTGCAATTATCTTAGCCACCTTCCATTTTTCTGGAAAGTATCCTAAGATCATTATTTTATTAATTATTTTTGCCAGAATTATGTTTCCTTTTCTCGGCAATTTTTTTAGCATAGTACCCGTAATCTTATCATCACCAGGTGCTTTATTATTTTTGAAGTTTTTAGTTATTCTAGCAATTTCTCCTGGTGTTGTAAGGCGGACTTCAAGTGAATTTATTTTGTTATTTTTAAAATAATTACGAACGTGAGTGTTAATGTTTTTTTGATGGGTAATGGGACCTTTATTCAAGTTCATATTATGGACATCCCTAAAGTTGTTGGCAATTGCTTCGACCTTGTCCTTCTCGCTGTACAGATATCCATTTTTTGAATAAATAGCGGGAATTTCAGTTTTCTTACTTTTTCGATTTTTAACTAGCTTCCATAGTGTATTATCTCCTGGTTTTGCACTTTTTAGTTTGGTCTCCCATTTTGAGTTGTTCCACTCTTTAATTTTGCTTTTGATTATTTGTATCAGTGCCTCCATTATTGTTTTGTAATATGACACTCGAGTTTTTTGAAATTTGCGACGAAATTTATTTTTAGTTTGAACTAACCTAGCGATATGGGTAGGGAGAACGTCTTTTATATATTCTGGTAGAATTGGGACCGAGTATTCTAATGCAGATTTTAATATATTTTCGAATTCCAGTATTTTTAAATCTAAATGACTTTGGTCTTTGATTTCAGTATTTATATTTATATTATGGTTTATATATTGTCTAAATTTTTTCCAGTTTGCTTTTGTAAAGTCGTAGCTTAATTTTTTATTTTTTAGTTCAATATTTTTATTGATCATAATTTCTACCGGATTATGATCAGAACTAAGTGCGCTTATACTTTTAGCATCGGAATAGTTTTTAATATTTTTTATTAAAAATAGGTCTAATATGCTAGGGGCACCCCTTTTAGGGAAATGAGTAGGTTCGTTTGGGGCAACAATTTTTATATTAGAACTGATGGAAAGTTCAAGCAGTTGTTTTCCTTTATTATTGCTTGAAATACAATTCCAAGCAGTATTTCTTGCATTAAAATCACCCATTATAATGCATTTGTTTTGTATTTGTTTAATTTTTATTAAATCAAGTTTACAGATTTTAATGTTTGGTGGAGAATAAATGTTAATAATTTTGATTTTTTCGGTGCCTGTGTTTATTTCAATGGTTACTGATTCTATGCTTTTGAATTTATCTTGTATTTGGTAACTTTCAATGTTTTTTTTGACTAGTAGGGCAACTCCTCCCCCATTCGTGCATCTATCTGCTCGAAATATTTTGTATCCAGGAACAATCCACCTGAACTTTCCATCAATTCTAGTTTCACTTATGCCTAATATATCGTATTCATTTCTATGGGCAAAATCAACAAACTCGTGCCTTTTGTTATAAATGGAATTTGCATTCCAGATTAGTATTTTTAATTGTTTTGATTTTATTATACACATATATCGAAAATAGCTTCTATTATTATAGCTGCCTTTGTTACGCTATCTTTTTCATTTTTTATTTTGTTGATTGTATTTTTGATTATTGTCAAGGCACGTGTTATGTTGATATTGCCTAACAAATCTTTTATAATTGAAATTGTACTTTTCGCGTCCTGTATATTAACATTGTTTGCTTCATTATTTTTATCTATTCTATCCTTGTGTATATTTTGCATAAGAATATTACGATAAGTTTCGTCTACTTGCTGTTTTGGGCTGTGGTTTAAACTGGTCCGTTTTGCTGCACTGTCTATCCGCTCGTTGTCATTTGCGCTGCGGGATCTTGCAAGTTTTTGGTAAACCGGGCAGTTTGTGTCACTCGAAACATGTTTACCTGCACAATTAACGCACTTTGGATTTAAGGTTCTGGACCTTATCGGACAGTCCTTTGTACTGTGGTTATCCGCACATTTCTGGCACCTTGACTTCTTATGGCAATTGCTGGACACATGTCCAAAGGCCTGACAATTGTAACATTGAGTGGCACTTTTTTTGTTTTTATACCTCTCCCACGTTATCACACAGTAGCATAGTCTTTTTATTTTTAATATATTCCTGTTTTGTGTATTTGGCGGGAATGTTACAATGAACACCGGCATTTTGATTTCTTGTACATTGTCCTGCTCTTCCTGGGATTTTTTCTTGATTAATTGCTTGATATTTTTTACTTATACAATCTTATGTTGATTCAATTCTGTTTCTATTTCTTTAGTTGAAACATTGTTTGGCAAACCTTTAATTACCAGTTTTGTTGTTTTATCTTCTTGTTTTGTATATGTGTGATACTCAACTGATGATTGTTTAATTTCACTTTCAATCACTGCGTAATCTTCTTGATTTTTTGGATATATTATCATTTTGTTTGGCTTGCACTTGATGATCAGATCTTCCTTCATTCTGTCCTGCATTTTTCTTAGCTTTTCAGTTTCCTTTGCTTGTCCGTAAACAACTATTGGCGGTACTTTGTTTCGTTTTTTCTTGTCCAGGTTTTGAGTAGAAGTAGTCGCTTCTTCGGTGTCTTCCATGGGTTCTTCTGATAGCATTTCGTATCTATTTGTTAGGTTTATTTTGTACATTATATTATGCATACGTTCATATGGCGAATCACCTGATTAGAAATTTTCAAGTGTGACCAATAGGGCCCCAATTGAGCCCCAGCTTGAAATGTAACGTAAATTCCTCTTAGGCTCCAATTGGGCTATCCTAAAACCCCAATAAGAAAATCTTTAAGGTGGAAAAATTAAGGATGGTATGGAGATACAATCGGAGACAAAAGTACAAAAAAATAGAAATCCGAGAATAATTATGTCGTATAGCGTACCATGAGGTTTATGAATAGGTCAATTCTATTTCATCGTTGAGCTTTCCCACAGTGGGCCCCATACTATCCAATGGGGAAATATTTACAATAATTTTTAATTTGAACAGTGGGGTTTCCTACTGTGGGCCTACATAGAGCCCAATAGGGATTTCCTTATTGGGCATACCCCGTTGGCGCCCAAAGAGAACCCAATGCTCACCTTGGGCTTTACCAATGTAATTTCTTGTCGGACATATGGTAGGAGGTGCTTCATAAATTATAATTTACATAAAATATTTCTTTTTTACAAGAGAAGTCTAGCAAAATATAATGTTGTGTCTGGATTGACGACAAAAATCGATTGACTTAATTATTTTTTTAATTACCACTATAAGGATAAAGATGAAGCGGGGAAGCAGAGCTCATAGCTCGTAATACTAATGATAAACTTTTCCAGTCAAGTCCCTCAAAGATGTTGGGATCCTATTTTCCAATTGTCCTCCTATTTCCTATTTCTATATCATTTTTTGTACTATTGAAGATATAAATTCATTTAGAAAATTATTTTGTTTAACGAAGTCAGTTCAAAAAATAAACAAATTTACCTAGTGTATGAAAAGCATAATTTAAATGAATTCAATTTAACCTTATATTAAGTATTCTTGAAACTCCAATTTTTGTTTAAAAGTAATGTGGAACAGAACTTTCTATGTTTGATCGTTATAGAATGCAAGATTGCAGTTTAATTTTCTAGTAATTGTAACTTTAAAATAACTATAAGATTGTTAACATCGAACAAGAAGAAAATTTGCTTTCATTTTATGTAATTTACCGACGAGTTAGATATCTTTGTAACATTTTCACTCCACAAGATGACAACAAAAATTGTTTTTACTAAAAGCCATGTTTTTTTTTATAAATGCTGGTTCTAAAATTCGTTGCAATAGAAGTATATTAAAAACTTTTAGTTAATTATTATGGGAATTAGTTCTATTCCTTTGAAATCAAAAGCTCATGATTAACTTAAATCTACTGTAATCAAAATTTATATTTAAACGAAAATGTAGGCCTCTATGGGAATATCGATAACGTTTTTCTAATACGCCTTTTAATGGGATTTGTGCGAAAAGCTGTCAATGTTATTTTTAGGACGGTGTCATTTTAAAGCTCACATAGTGTTTGTTTTGATTAAATGAGTTGCGTAGCGAACATAGTGTTGCGGGCTTAGGTCATTTAACAATTTAAACAATGGAAATAGAGTGCGGTAAAAGATTATCCAGCACTCTATTTGGATGATTCTAATTTAAGATACAAAGAGATTGAAAAATATAGAAAAAGGATGATAGTTCGAATGTTCTTGAACATGCTCGACTATTCCAGAAAATGATCGAATTGTACTGTTGTATGTAAAGCGGTTGATAGTTAACTGTCCATAGTTATAGCACAGTTGAACACACAAACAAGTAACAACACAGTTCGATAACAGTTTACAGTAAAAAAATAAATTGATCTCGAAAACCTTTACTTTTATTGTCAATTTGTAAAATAAATAAATATGTGCAATATAATAAATTGTTTATTGAAGCCGTGACACAACTGTCCAAAGTATGGAAGGGTCGCGACATATTAAAAACCACTAAAATCGGATTAGGTATTACGATGGTCTTTTCTATTTTCTCCTACACTTCGGAAACTTGGACCATCCGTGCAGCAGATCGACGATGAATCGAAGCTTTCGAAATGTGGGTCCGGAAGAGAATGCTGCGGTTTCCATGGACGGCTAAAAGAACAAATGTCTATATCTTGAACGAGGCTAAGTAAGTTCAAAGATTCTCTTCACCGACGAATGGACGAATCCTCAGGTTTTTTGGACATATCGTGCGTCACGAAGCCATGGAAAAGCTGATCGTATAGGGACGACCTAAAGGCAAAAGAAAACGACGGCGATCATATATACATATATCATATCGACAGCTTTGTTTGGATTAAGGAGAAGACAATGAACGACAGTCAATATTTAAAAGTAATCTATCTATCTATCTATTATCTATCTATCTATTATTATAAAGAGGAAAGATTTGATTGTTTGTTTGCTTTGAATAGTCTCCGAAACTACTTGACCAATTTGAAAAATTCCTTCACTGCTGGGAAGCTACACTATTTCCGGTGAACACAGGCTATATTAAATTTTCAAAAAAGTTAGGTATCCATACTAAAACTACAATAATGTAACCCAAGGTCTGAAAAAAATTACCAAATACATTCTTTTAACGCGTGCGCTGCGAAAACTATTGGTTATAGAACAAAATAATGTAGTACGATTTTGTAGAACATATCATTATCTACAAAAAATAGAGCGACAGCATATGTCTAACTATTATAGTTATGTCACAATAAGTGTTTTTTCATTATAAAAAATATACATAAATGCCACCGTTTTAAAAGCTCTTTTATTTATACTTTGGGATTAATCCTTATCAAAATAAATGACTTCATGTTAAAGTTTGCTTCAATGCCATTATATAACTTTTTGAGTTATTCAATTTGAACATTCCATTCGAAAGATATCACAAGTTTAAAAATGTAACTTATTTGAAAAATGAAAAATGTTAAAATACAAAAACGTGCCTTTTTGAAATATAAATGTTTTTATACATAATAAACACTTAATAGAATTATACGTTCATAGCACATTCGTTTACGTATCTGATATTCTAAAGTTCACAATAGAAGAGATTTGGGTTCGAATCTTAAAGTAACCTTTTTTTTTATTTTTTTTTTACAAAATTGTTGAAAATAAATCCTTAGGGTTGCGCAATAAGGAAATATTAACGAAAAAAGTAACAGTAGTTGTAAAAAAAATAGTTATATTAATAAAGCTTAAAGTAAATACGTTTTTAAAACCGTGCATACATAAAATCGTGTAATTCTATATCTCCTCTGCCAGATAATATTTTAAAATTCGTGTATTCCTTATTAGAAGTAGGCATGTGAAAAGATTTTTTTTTTTTTTGATAATTTCTACCCTAAAGGATTGAATTGGGGTGATAAAGTTTCTTTGAGAAAATATTGAGCTAATCAACAATCGGAATTTTGAATTTACTAAGTGTAATTAATAAATAAATAATTAATTAATAATAAGTTTCTGTTTTGGTTATATAATTTTAACTACAGCATTTTAAATAACGTCATTTCACATAATTAGTATGAAAGTTTAGGTAGTAGGTACTTATACCAAATACCATAGAGGCGGTTTTTAATTTTTGTTTGTTTTTGAACAATCAAAATTTTTAAAATCTATTTTATTTTATGAACCAATGGTTGTGACCTGGAGCAATTATATATTCTGCTGAAAAGCATTAAGGGAGCAATTTTTTGTCATATATTTCATTATTATCAATAAATATATAAAATCTTCTATACTAACTTTTCTACGGTTCTTAGAACAATTTTAAAACCAATTATTGTTACTGAATGTAAATAAAATATTCGACTTTTCTTCCACGCTTTCCACCTATTTCCAATAATTTTCTATGTACAACGCCCAAATGTGCGAAATCGAATTGCTTTTTAGTCATGATAATCAAAATAAAGGTCATATTTTTTTTTGTTTTACATTGTATTTTCAAATATAAATGCATATTTGTGTCGATGAAATTTGGAAAGTGTTTTCCTTATAGAATGCCGTTATAAAATAAGAAAGGGTTTTCGATAATTCCCCCCACTAAAAGAGTGAAAAAAGGGTGGCTAAGTTTGTGCGGCATAACGTCTAATAAACAATCGAAATTTCAAATTTCATAATCAAAGTTCGTTAAAGGAGAAACGTTATTACTGCTTAGTATAAAACAAACTTGGTTTATTATTAGAAACAAAAAATTGGGGTCTGCTTAAAAATTTAAACTGATAAATATATCTGAAAAAGATTAAGTTAAGTTTATAAATGAGCTTTAAGTTTTTTGGCTTTCACATATTGTAAACCTGAAAATCTGAAATAATTACATTAGTGAGCGAGTAACCTTTGAAATTCGGTGAACTAATAGAAAATACCGACGTTTTTACCGTAAGCCATAGTGATAAAAGAAATTTAAAATGCTCTTCTAGAACAAACGACATACGCCAAATCGTGTATGGTGAACTCTAGACTATCCAATATGGTTTAATTATATAGTTGAAATTTAGATATTTAATAATAAGTGTATAGATACATAATGCTTATACTTGATTATGGAAGAACTGGGTTTCATGCCATTGTACAAATTTCAATTTCACGGTTTTGTTGTACATTGCAATAGTATAATAGTTTTTGGAAAAAAGTTCATTCGGGAATCGAAACAGTGAGATGGGATTCCTACTAATATTCAAAAATCTAGACTCTTAACTTCTGTTATTTTGACGCGAGTATTTTGATACTTTTCGACTTTTTTTAAGTCATAATTTAGACAGACTTTATTGCACTTAGCGATATTTTTTATTTATGTATAGATGCTGATTGATTTATGAATTATTTGGTTCACTGTTGGTATACCTACCGTAGCTATACGCAATAGACATATTCTTTTTAGATATTTATAAATATATTTTTTGAAGTTTAATTGATCATTATATACAACTATTTTATTCTAAGTAACAGTTTATTAAATGTCTCTTTTTAAACTTGACAAAATAGTGTTTTTAAGTATGATTATGTTTTTCGTAAAACAAATAAGAAAAATGAAAATTTTCATATACTACTACAAATAGCAAATCTAAAAAGAAAATATAATCTTCACCTACGTTACGCAGACGAAGTTGCGGGGATCAGCTAGTGGATGATATTTTGGTACTATATTTTAATGATCTACGACGCAGGGCAACTACATGCATATTTATGTATGACGGTGTACCCTGGCATGGTACTCAGTGGATAAAAAACCAACTAAACACATCCGGAATCCCAATCTTCCTTGGCCGCGTAATTCCCCTGATCTTAATCCTATTGAGAATGTTTAGAGTTCCTACCCCAAAAACTCAAGTTTACTCTTTCGTGTCTTGGCGTTCTTTAATCTAGCATTACCAATACCAGCGAAAATCCGGACTGTTATTATAGTATAGAGACTTTTACTAAATATAAGTTTAAATGAACAATATGTGAATATATTTTTAAAAATAAATATTTAATTTACCTTAATGCAAGTTTTTGAATTGTTCAGTTTTTAAAACAAAGTTTTTAACTCATTTTTTGAAAATTAATAATAATTTTGACTGGTCCTAATTTAATGGCTACGGACTGTATATTATTGACCTCACCCAATATAAATTAATAACCAATACTGGCCAATACTATAACTTCATTTGTATGATATAATAATACTTATTATGCCTAAATAAGCAGTGTTTGAATTTTCTAACTGCTGTCTAATGTGGGAAACATTTCAGGTTCTCCAAGTTCTCTCAATTTACATGTACCACCTTTATGAGACTTTGATCAAAAATTAAGATATTTTTAAATCAAAAGGATTATAACTAATAACGGCACATGATAACGTGGTTAAATTACCAAGATATAAAAACCAAAGCTCAATGATCTTAATAGAAGGATTCCAATGATCTGGAAAACCCTGGTTGTTCAGTTGAGAGCGAAGGCTTTGCTCACTGTTTTCTTAGATTACACTGGCGTGGCGCTGCATGAGTTCTTTACGGAAGATTAGTAAGGAATGAAACCATAAATTTATGAGCCGTTTGTGTAAAGCAATACGAATAAAATTCCTGGATTTGTGGGAAAGCCATTCGAAGCTTTTGCATTACGACAATGAATTTGTTTACATATCGTTTTTTGTTTGGGTTTTTTTGGTCAAGAACAACACCGTTATCATGCCACAGCTACTTTATTCATCGAACTTGGCCCCCGCAACTCTAAACGGAAAATTTCGATGAGAAGACTTTTGCTACAATTAAGGAAATAATGATCATATCGTTGGAAAAGCTCTAACCCTATCAAAAAGCGTTAATCAGAACTGCTTTGAGAATATGAAAACGCAATGGCACAACTATATTGTCCGTTGGTTACCCGTGTTTTATCACGTTGAATTCTTCTTTACGAACTTTGGTGTTTAGAGGAAACTTGATCGTTATGTATAAGACGCCGTTGTAAGCCATTATTTTTTGAATTCTTGGGTGGAACGAGGAACTGTAAGCAAAACTATTGACGCTATCCTCTTGGCCTAGCTCAATCGTTTTGTTAAAGATTCTGAAAACTAAAAATTGTAAATAATGTAACTAAAAAAATTTAAATTTATTTTCTTCCTAAAATTACTTCTTTAAAATTCTAATTTTTACTACTTATTTATCTATAATCACACTATCAAATAGAAAACATTTTGATATGAACAGTATTGTAAAATTAGAATTCTTATGATTTCGAATCTTATGAATTTCGGAAACACTGAAAATATCGAAATTATTGTACAACACAGTCCTTTTTACTGTAGTTCTTTTATTTGTACGTTCATTTTTCTTCGATTTAATTAATTTTGGAAATTTTTAGATCACACATGGCGTATTTCTAAAGTAAATAGACGTAAGAGAGCTTTTGTCAAACATTGGAAGGCATTAATGTAGATACAAGTAAACCCCAACGGACAATTACATTGCCCAGTATCAAAACGATCATGCCTATCTCCAAATTATCAGCAATTGCAAACTTCATCAATTGTAACTCAAATTTTTGAGAAAGAGAGATGTAACTATGAATATATAAATTTTGAAAAACAATTGTCATTTATTATATAGTGATAAGTGATATTAATAAATTTAAATATTTTAATTCATTACAAAAAAATAATTAAATGTCAATATATTATTGCATATATTGAGTAATTTATATACCTACTACTAATGTCAACTAATGTGGTTTTATTTTACTCACGCCGCCAACTTCTATTCAAACTTAAATGCTTTCTTAATATACGTGTAAATTTCTAATGAAAAAACTGGAGATGAAAATCTGGGGAGAGTCTAGTTTATACGGCTCCAAAATCTGACGACGGATTCTTATAAAATCGGCCAAAAGAAATCGAAAATTAAGAATACTAAAAGTCTCGTTTTCGCTTCGTTTTCGTGAAAAAGAGGGTTTTCGTTCCAAAAATGCCAATGTTATTTCTTATGGGACTAAAATTTCAATTAATATGTAAACAAAATAAACCATAGTTACAATGTCAAAAACGATTATCATTTGAACAAAAAATATACTTAGTACAATCAGTTACATCTGTGCGTATAAAAGCCAAATTTATTGATTTAATTAAGAGAAATTACCCCCTCCACTAAATATAGTTATAATTCTATTGGTCGGTTCTAAAAAAAATTATGGAACCATCTCACCATAATCTTATCCAATTCGGAATGAAACACAATTACAGTTTTCAAATTTCCAATTTTAAAATAATCAAAATATTTATCACCAAAATTAAATACCCAGTTCCGTGTCGTATTTTTTCAATTTAATGGCATACGATAATAAATTATCATATTATCAGTATAAATTTATAAAAAACATAAAAATATAGGTACTAATCTAAACTTAACTCAAAACCGTCTTTTTCCATTGAACTAGACGAAAAAGAGAATTTTTGTACTCTTTATTTTCGATTTATTTTGGTCCATTTTATAAGAATCCGTCCTCAAAATTTGCAGCCTTATAAACTAGACTCCATGATAAGTTCATTATATAGGAAAAAGCATTGGATTTTTTTATCAAAAATCGTTTATTTTCATTAAAATCGAAACGCAAAAACGAGTTTTTTCTTTATTCTTCATTAATTTCAGCCGAAATTATGAGAATTCGTCATTAGGTTCTGTTTCACTTTCAATATCTACTTTTTGATAATAATCGCATTTGAAAGTTCATTATTGTGTTATTAAGAAAATAATTTGGTTAGTAATTATCAAACAATTTAAATTTTAATTATTACAAATTAAATTTGAACGGCGTTTGTAAAAAACTGATACTTTTCAACTACCTAGCTCAGTTTAATTGTTTGATTCATGAAATACACAATTAGGTCGCAGTGAAATAAACGTTTTGTAATAGGAACTATTTAATCTCTTGCATTTTTAGCGTGAAAAATTATATCCTGTTCATGCAGGTAAAATATAATAACAAATTGGGATATATTATATTTTTTAATGAACTAAAAGCAATGGAGCTAAAGTGATATGTGAGCAGCATGTGTATAACAGTGATAAATAAGAAATTTAAATACTAGTCAAAATTTAACGTGCAAGCCTAAATAGAAAATTAGGAATTAGCAAAATAGGAATTTATTATTTTGGAATATCTGCGAATGTATAATAATTTATTTTCAATCACGTAGATATCTTAACATCCGTAATATTATACACATAATACTGGAATTCTCGGGAATTATAAATCATTTAATCCAATACACATGCATATCTTAACATTCGTATTTTTAGATACGTACATTTGTAGGATTTTTGCGAATTTTAAATGAATAATTTGTGTTTATTCAACTTATGCGATTCTGAGTAAATAAAATATGTAAAATCTCGCGAATTTAAAATCATACAATCCAATGCTCGTAAACATATTAACTTTCGTACTTTTAGAAATCCTGATTCTCGAATTTCCACCAATTGGAAAAAAATATTTTCCATCACGTAGAGATCTTAATATTCGTAGTACTAGACATTTATAGTATTGGAACTCTCGCGAATTTAAAACCATATATTTCATACGTTACCATTCCTACCTTAAGATAGATATATTTCTATAATTTTCGCGAATTTAAATCAACAAAATACCTCTAGGAAACATTAGAAACTAGGGAAAAATTATGAAGCAAATCTCGCGAGTTTAAAATTAATAAAATAAATCAAAATAATATTTGTAGCTCTAAGTAAAAATGAAGCGTAAAATCTAGCGAATTTTAAATCATACAATCCAAATCTTATAAGTAATTTAACTTTCGTATTTCTAAAAACTTATAATTTTGGAATCACCGCGAATTTATAATAATTTATCTTCAATCACATAGACATCTTAACATTCGTAGTACTAGACCCATAATATTGGATGTCTCGCGAATTATAAATCATTCAATCCAAATCTTGTAAACTCTTCAACTTTCGTCCTTCTAGAAATGATTATTTTGGAATTTCCGCGAATTGGGAAGAATTTGTTTTCAATCACATTGGGATCTTACTATTCATAGTACTAGACACATAATACTGGAACTCTCGCGAAGTATAAATCATTTCATCCTAACCACGTGCATACCTTAACATTCGTACTTCTAGATACGTACATTTCTAGAATTTTTGCGAATTTTAAATAAATAATATGTGTTTAATCAATGTATGCTACTCAGAGTAAAAATGATGATTAAAATCTCGCGAATTTAAAATGAATAAAATACTTTTAGACAATACATGCAACTCCAAGTAACAATCATCCATAAGCTGCCACGAATATAAAATGATATATTCCTAATAACTTAAACACGTAACATTCATTGTTTTAGATAAGTACCTAGAATTCTCATAATCTCGCAATTTTAACATGAATAAAATGCGTTTTGGAAACTTATATTGGTGACTCTAAGAGAAAATGATTCATATTATCTTTCGAATTCAAAATCGTTCAATCCAACTAATAAAGACACCATAACATCCGTATTTCAAGATATTTGCATATCTGAAACTCTCACAAATTTAAAATCATATATTCCAAATCACGTAAATACCCTATCATTGCACTCCTAGAATTATAAAAATTTATAATGCTGGCATTCTCGCGAATTTAAAATCATACAATCCAAATAATGTTACTACCATATAATCAGTACTTCTAGATATTTACATATCAAACTTTCTCGCGAAATTAAAATGAATATAATCGAATGCTGCAATTTCTATAATTCAATATTATATAGAATATTTGTTCAAGATTTTTAGTCAGAACTGTTGATAGGAACGCACGCTAACATATATTTAATAAATGCTCAAAGATTAACAATTGATAAAAAGTAAAATCAGAAAAATTCCGGCTATTAATAGACTTGTAAAATTTAGTATTTTTGTTTTGTAAATACTACTCAATTATATTTTATTTATGGCATTTGTGGGCTGTGCTGTTGGGGTGTTTTTCGCATTTAAGTCGCAAAGAAATTTGTGTAGTTAATTTAATAAGTGTAAAAAGCAATTAATAAGTGTATTGTTTGTTATTAGTGTGTTGTTAACAACCTGCTGATTTTGCGAACAAAATCTTATTCAGTAATGAGGTCATTTTCACCTCGATAACTTCGTGAATAGGCAAAACTGTCGAATTCGGGACTTAGAATATCCACGAATGATTCATTAGAAAGCAATGCATTATGGTCTGGATGAATAATTGAAGCGTTTTTCTTCGAAAATAAAGAAGTTAATGCAGTAGCAGTGAATGGCGAACGTTATTGTGATATGATAACCGTTTCTTGTGCCTTATTTGGAGCCTATTGATCTTAACGACGTGTGGTTTGAGCAGGATGGTGCCACATACCTTATCCCCCGAGAAACATTGACGATGCACAAGTTTGCTCCTAGTCGTATCATTTCCCGATTTGGTGACCAGAACTGGCCTCCATGTTCTTGCGATTTAACGCCTTTAGATTTCTGGCTGTAGGATTATCTGAAATTACATGTTTATGCCAATAGGGCTGCTACCATCGAAGCATTGCAAGCCGAAATTAGACGTTGTATTAGAGAAATACCCCCACATGTATTCAATAACGTTATTGAAAATTACGTCAAAATGGTTTGCAAATGCCAGCAAAGCTGTGGCGGCCAAAAGTTGAGAGTTGAGACAATGGGATTTCTACTAATATTCTAAATATCTAGACGAGTGTTTTGATAACTTTTGACTGTTTTAAGTCATAATTATGACTGACTTTATTGAACTTAACGATAGTTTTTATTTATGTATAGATGGTGATTGATTTACGGATTAATTGGTTCACGGTAGATATACCTACCGTAGGTATAAGAAATAGACCATACTCTTTTTAGATATTTATAAATATTTTTTTAAAATTAATTGATCATTATATACAACTATTTTATTCTAAGTAACAGTTTATTAAATGTGTCTTTTTAAAGTTGAAAAAATAGTGTTTTTAACTATGATTATGTTTTTCGTAAGAAAAAATTAAGAAAAATAATAATTTTCATATGCCACTACAAATAGCAAATTTAAAAAGAAAATATAATCTACACCTACGTTACGCAGACGAAGTCGCGGGGATCAGCTAGTATATATATATTTCTTCATGACCTTTAGACGATCTCGATCTTAAACCTTCTTAGGCGTTACACTTTTTCTCAGTTAACTTTCACCTCAAGTACTTAAAAAGGAGGTTCGATCCAAAAATTTCCCTGCATAATGAAAATAAGAATCTAAAACATTTTTATTGTCTTCTTTTTTCATTATAGTTAGACGATCTACGAAGATATACTTTTCCCTATTATATTTGGACGATCTACGAAGATATCTTTGTATTAAAAAAAGCATTTGACAAAATGCCAATTTCATCCCTATTGACTTCTAAATGAAATATTTAAAAATGTTTGGAAGAAAAACCAAAAAAGTTGAACGACGGAACCATGCTTAGATCAATATTTGGATCCCAACTTTGGTAAGCCTATCTTGGTTCATGCGGGAGTTACGAATGGGTAGATAGCCTTGCTTATGCCAATGATTAATCGGGCTTGGGTAAAAATTGACGAGCCTAACACCGGCCAATTAACGGCAACCCGGGCATGGCTCGAAGTAGGATTACCTAGCTTTGGGCCTGCGTATGATACGGCAAACTTGGACGAAGATTGGAGAGCCATATTTTGGCTAATAAATGGTAACCTGAGCTTGGTCCAACGTAAGGTTACCCAACCTTGCAAATAATGAACATAACTTGACTATTAACTTCGATAATAGCTTGGTATTATTAAATTATTCTGCTATCTAATATTTTTTTTATTATCGTTAAAAAATAAGCTTGAGTCATACTCTGCAATTAAGTTGGGGCCAGTCTCGAAGAATAAGCATGGCTCAGGTATGATAATGAAGCGTGGGTCAATCTTGACAGCGACGTTTGAGCCCGTGTTACCGTTCCAAACTTTTACCAAGGCTGGGTGAAGATTGGCTTACAAACTTGGCCAATAGGGCTGCAACCATCGAAGCATTGCAAGCCGAAATTAGACGTTGTATCAGAGAAATACCCCCACATGTATTCAATAACGTTATTGAAAATTACGTCAAAACGGTATGCAAAGCTGTGGCGGCCTTTCAAAAAATATTTGTTACATACATAATTCCCAAATGTATATTTTCTAAATCAATAAATATTTCAATACTTTGGTACAGAAAACCAAGTCTTATTGAACACTGAAATCTTGCTTTCTTATTGAAACACCTTTTATAAACAATGAATTAAAGCAAATAACAATAAATTTTATATAAAATTCTTGTGTCTCGTTATTGCTCATGATTAACTCCAAAACTATCGAACCGATTTTCATGTTTTTTGTTTCTTAAATGTGTGTTTTTCTGGCCTGCCTTATAAAGAATAGTTTTTATCACGTATTTTTATTAATTAATTACAAAATCGACGTTTTTATATTCCGTATATTACAACCTAAAACGCATTATGCAGTGTCTATTCATAATCACCTTTCTTCTGCATCCAATTGATGATAATATAGATATTTATGAAATATTAAAATTAATAACGTTACTAAAAATTTGAACTAAATGTATCTAAAATATTCGTTCGTAAAAAACTATGTTCATTATATGCCAGGCATAAGGTTTGCTGGATCAGCTTGTTAATTTATAACTTGTAAAATATTAAAGTATTGAGAAAGGCTTGAAAGGTAAAGATAATAAAAAAAAAAAAAAAAATCTTATTTTATATTTCCCATTTGTAAATGTTTTAAGTTATACCAGTTATTCCAACTAAATTTAAATTAATTGATACCCATTGGTGCAGCCATTGGTTTATTCATCACTGCAACTCGCTCATTGTGATTAGGATCCAAACGCATAAAATCAGAATTTGCTCTCCTATCACTCGAATAATAGTCCGTATCAACATCAGTTCCCCAAAGCCATCTCAAATCCAAACCTAAATTTATAAATGAGAAATTGGAAAAAAATATAATGCAGATGCCATTAAAACGGCGGGGTGCACAAATCAACATATTTCTAGTACAAGGGAAAAAAATTGCACTGACATGATAGAGCTGTGAAAAAATAAACTTTACAAAATGGTTCAAAATTTGGAAAAATTGGGAAAAAAGATAACTAGATATATCAACTATGAAAGAAAAATATCGTTTTAAGTAAAACACTTTTAAAGTTTGGAGAGCTGGTCTATAGTCGCTTTCTCACTGTTTGTGATAATTCACATTATTGATTCATTCTAGAAGATTGTTCGATAATCAAAAACCGTATCTGGGTGCAAGGTGCCAATTTTTTTATAAGTTTAATATAACGTATATCACACAGTTAAGCGTTCAGAAATTATGCATATTTAAAAAAAATGTATTTTCTATTTATTGAAGGAAGGTACAAATAATAAAGGGATACTCTAATTAATAACGTCTCTAAACAATATTTATGATATCTGTTACTTACTCTTAGCATTTGAAACCCTTGCGGAGTATAAGACCAAAACTCCGACGAGTACTATAGTTGAAAGTTTAGCCATTTCAGTTACTTTTTTTAAGCAAACAAATATGTTTGTGCAAAGCAGAATTTTAACTAAACTAGCTGTTGTTTTGTGTGCTATTTATATGAAAAATTGTACGTTATTTTCTCTACGCACTCATAATATTCTTAATTTATTACTTTAACTATGAAATATTTCAAATTTCAACATTATCGTTTTATTGAAATATCGCTAATGACCTACTTTTCCTTCTATTTTTTCCCTTATTTTGCCAGAATTGAATTTAATGAAAACGGTGCCCATAAACAAAAAAATAAACAAATAAAAGTGAACAAAAAAATAGACTTTTCTGTAGAGTCCCAGTCTCATAAGTCAAGTTCAGGTTATACCTACAACTAATTTGGACTTACGAATGCGAACTCTTGGTTATGGCATCCGATAACCAAATAAAGAGGATCTAAATTTTCCAAATCAGAATCCTGAGACGTATAACAGGTTTCCCCACACAGCTTCAGGGTCTGCTAATAACATTGACAGAGGAGGATATGACCAAACTATACTTTAAAATAAGCGATTCGCAAACACACAAACTTTACCACCAGAGAAAACCTATTAAACTGGCCACCTATGAGAGGACAGAGGAGAATAAAACGCAAAAGGCACATGGTCTTATAAATAGCTAGCTGATCCCCGCGACTTCGTCTGCGTAACGTAGGTGTAGATTATATTTTCAATTATTTACATTTGCTATTTGTACTGGTACATGAAAACATTTATTTTTCTTATTTTTTATTTCTTATTTATATTTCTTTTACAAAAAACATAATCATACTTAAAAACATTATTTTGTCGACTTTAAAAAGACACGTTTAATAAACTGTTGCTTAGAATAAAATAGTTGTATGTAATGATCAATACATTTTCAAAAAAATATTTATAAATATCTAAAAAGATTATGATCTATTGTGTATACCTTCGGTAGGTATACCTACCGTGAATCAAATAATCCGTAAATCAATCAGCATCTATACATAAATAAAAAATATCTTCAACTTCAATAAAGTCGGTCTTAATTATGACTTAAAACAGAAAAAAGTTATCAAAACACTCGCGTCAAAATAACAGAAGTAAAGGTTCTAGATTTAAAATATAAGTAGTAGTCACATTTCATTGTCTCGACTCCAGAATGAACCTTGTTCTCAAAACTATTACATTACTACAATGTATAAAACTACTGCGAAATTAAAACTTGTTCAATTGCACGAAACCCAGTTCCTCCATAATCAAGTATAACGATTCTGTATCTATGCACTTATTAAAATATCTGAATTTCAACTATATTATTAAACCATTTTATTTTAGTTCACCGAATTTCTCGCTACTCGATATTCGCTCACTAATGTATTTATTTGTGAATACGTATTTCGGATTATCAGGTTTACAATATATGAAAGCCAAAAAACTTAATGCTTACTTATAAATTTAACTTAACCATTTTCAGATATATCTATCAGAGTTTACATTTTTAAGCAGACCCAAAGTTTTTGTTTATAATATTAAACCAACTTTGTCTTATTATAAAGGGAAATAACGTTTCGTTTATAACGGTACTAAAAACAGTGTGTTTATTTCTGTATGCGCGAGAGAAGTTATACTTCTTTGGTATAGTTAAAAAGATGTTTTTAATCCACTACCGTAGCCTCTTCTGGTAGTTCCTGAACTGACACACCAATAATAAGGTTTGTGTTTACTAAAATAGGATACAATTTTAAACAAAAATTACATTTCATATAAAAATACATAATGAGAAAACATGTGTGTTGCGGCAAAGACAAAGATAAAATATATAAAGTTTTAAATATATATTTAAAACTTTATATATTTTATCTTTGTCTTTGCCGCAACACACATGTTTTCTCATTATTCTGTTATTAGTCATTTTTGAAGTTATACTTTTTTACCGGCTTTTTGAAAAAAAATAATAATTTTTGAGGTTATTGAGGGAGCAGCACGTGCTCAGTTGGTAGGAAAACTTGATAAATCTATTAAAATTGGCTGAATACGTAATTTTCAGCCATGGTACAGACAATCATAATAAATACTATAAAATAATATTATTTATCCTCTCCCCACCTTATCTAATAGTAGGGATACGCGATATAAATAAATAAATATATATATATATATAAATATATATATATATATATATATATATATTATATATATATATATATATATATATATATTATATATATATATATATATATATATATATATATATATATATATATATATATATATATATATATATATATATATATATATATATATATTTCTTCATGACCTTAGACGATCTCGATCTTAAACCTTCTTAGGCGTTACACTTTTTCTCAGTTAACTTTCACCTCAAGTACTTCAAAAGGAGGTTCGATCTAAAAATTTCCCTGCATAATAAAAAAAAAGAATCTAAAACATTTGTGTTGTCTTCTTTTCCCTATTATAGTTAGACGATCTAGGATGATACCTTTATATTAAAAAAGCATTTGACAAAATGCCAATTTCATCCCTATTGGCTTCTAAATGAAATATTTAAAAATGTTTGGAAGAAAAACCAAAAAAGTTGAACGACGGAACCATGCTTAGATCAATATTTGGATCCCAACTTTGGTAAGCCTATCTTGGTTCATGCGGGAGTTACGAATGGGTAGATAGCCTTGCTTATGCCAATGATTAATCGGGCTTGGGTAAAAATTGACGAGCCTAACACCGGCCAATTAACGGCAACCCGGGCATGGCTCGAAGTAGGATTACCTAGCTTTGGGCCTGCGTATGATAAGGCAAACTTGGACGAAGATTGGAGAGCCATATTTTGGCTAATAAATGGTAACCTGAGCTTGGTCCAACGTAAGGTTACCCAACCTTGCAAATAATGAACATAACTTGACTATTAACTTCGATAATAGCTTGGTATTATTAAATTATTCTGCTATCTAATATTTTTTTTATTATCGTTAAAAAATAAGCTTGAGTCATACTCTGCAATTAAGTTGGGGCCAGTCTCGAAGAATAAGCATGGCTCAGGTATGATAATGAAGCGTGGGTCAATCTTGACAGCGACGTTTGAGCCCGTGTTATCGTTCCAAACTTTTACCAAGGCTGGGTGAAGATTGGCTTACAAACTTGGCCCAAATTCTGCATAGTTGGGCCAAGTCTGTGCCTCTCTTCGGTCCAACATACTTTCCTGTCTGGGTCCTTATGTAAATGTCTAAAAGCCTGCATTATTTATTAGGCTGTTTCAAGAATTGTTTTCTATAATAATACAAAATAAATTGAGGGACTGCAATAGCAAAATGATAAGTTTCAGTCCACACAAGACTTTACTGCAAAAGCATGCCACATCTACCGTTAGAAAGAGTAGGAAACGAGTCACGTACAGGTACGTATTTATTTAATGGTTCAGTTTCACACCGAATAAACTTTTCAGGGAGCATTATAAACTTGGCCCAGCCCACAGCCTGTAATCACCACCGTCTGCGATAGTATTGGATAGGACAATACTGAAATATATTTAGATGTTATTAAAGAGATTTGAATGATTTGCGTGAGCTTTGTAAGATTCAATAGTATGAGGTTGTGTCTATATAGATAAATCATTTTTTTTTAGTTTGAAATGTATTGACCCCCTGTTACTCTATGAAGAACGGTTTCATCAAATTCAATCGTAGCAAAAGAAGACATAAAAGTAAACGGAAAAATAGATATTTGAAAAATGAATATTTTCGATAAAACGCAAATTGTATTAAAACTAAAAAAAATTCTTATATTTCAAAGTCATAATAAAAAAATTTAAATTATGACTGCGTGGAAAAAACCACGTACAATTTTTCTTATAAATAGTTTACAAACTATCAAGTTACGCAAGAACTTAAAGTAATAATTAAAATTCCTCTTTGTAAAAATACATTTATTTATTTAAAAAAGAGCTAAGATGGCAAAACTTTCAATTCGGTATATTACTCGCCGCAGTGTTGTTCATATACTCTGTACTGGTCACAAATGCTAAGAGCAAGAAACATCTTATAAATATTGTTTATAGACGTTTTTAATAAGTGTATATTAAGGTGGTCCTTAATAGGGGTGTTTTCGAATTTCTTTTCTCCCAAGGGCTCAAATGCTTCCAAACTGATAAAAAAAAATCCCTGAAAATTTAAGCTCTTAATATTAACTTAAGGTAGTCCGCTTTTCAACTTAAGTTTCTTATGGAAATAATGTAGGAAAAATTTAAATTGTTCTTTAGAATTCCAAAACTCAGCGACGAATAAATCTATCGTAACTAATCGCGTTATGTTGATTGTAGATTTAATGCTCTACAAAAAAGAGCTCATATGATTTTTCGCTAAATCTATTGGCTTTAGAGTTATTCGAGGTCAAAATTTAGTTATTATATAATTATTAATTTTATCAATTGTAATTGTTTAGTAAATACTTATTTTTACGAAATATATCAAATGTCTTAGCGCAATTTGTATTTATGATCAAAAATGAGTAAATACAATATTATTGTTGTGATTTTTCACCACGTATCTGTAGTAGTTCATCCTTCATTTTTTATACTGGTTCATTGTCATCAGATTCAAGATAAGCTATGTAACCAACTATACAATCTTTATGAGCAATAATTTAATTAATTCAATTAATAATTCAATTAATTATTTTCTGAGCAATATAGATACAGAAATTTATAGGCGTTGGGCTCATAATTCGTAAACATAAACAGTAAAGCGAACAATTGTCTATAAACTTCCAAGGTACCTGCAATTGCAAGCCATACTGAAAATTGTATGTGGAATCAAATGTAGAATCAAAACGTCTTAAGTTTTGTATTTTCATTTTAAAGTTGTAGCTTCGATAACATTGTTCATTAATTTTTTTACCGTAATCCGGGTGCTATTACAAGAACGTGATTGGTTTATATATTCCACAACATCATGATTACTGATCTGGCTTTTAATCACATACCATAATATGAAGTGGTAATCTGAATAATTCCAGCGAGTCTAATAATTCAATCTTTAATTTACAACATCATCTTTATTAGTAATTCAATCAACCGAATTGCATGTCATCAATTCGTCAGTTATCTTCTTTTAAATCTGAACTAATTTCGTCGATATCAACGTTTTTTGGAGCCAATATATAATGGAGCCAATAATACGTTCGCTCAACCAAACATGATTTTTGTAATTTTGAGTAAAGTTTGGGAACACCCTCTCGATGAATACTAAGTCCTTGATTTAGTAAGGTGACAAAAACTGGTAGGGTAATATATGCAGGTGATGTGTCCACAGGAATTTTACCATTATCAATATCGATCAATCGTTTGGAAAACTCCTTTCCAGATCGGTCATGCTACAATTCGAATTACATTTTCGAGTTTAAATTGATTGTTTTGAAGTAGCTACTTACAGAAGACGACTGCAGAAATTAAAGATCGGCTGCTGTCGACAAAATAAATGCCTGCCCTAAATTATTAAATTTATGGAACCATGTGAATAAGTTTCAGCTGGAAGAAAACTAGAGAATAATATTGCTGAACAATTCATCTGCTAAATATTTCTCCAAGACATTAATAAATTTCTGTAATGGCCGTGTTTACTGTTTAAATTAAGCTGCTTAGTACGTTATTCAGCTATATTGTGAAAAGCTAGCAGTTTTATAAAAATTTTGTAAAAATGACAAAAATTCGAAGGAAATTAAATCAATACGCTTGATTTGTCAACAAGAACACGGTCGTTACTGATATTCAGCATTTGCTGGGGAAATTCTTCAGCAGATGGATCACATTTTTTATAACTTAAAACATACGTCAGTTTTTTTGGCAGAATCCGATCTTGGAATGACCTTAGTAATGTTTGGTGGAAATCGCCAAACAGTAAAAGCATTACGCCTTCAAAAAATATTGAGTCAATGCGTAGATCTTTCTATGGTTACCTTTATATGCCTTTAAAAAAAAGTCACAGACTATATGAAATTGACAGCATTGACATCGACGTATGGGTGACGTGAACTGCCAACTACGGAAAATGCCAAGCCTAATTTATTTAAAAAATTATTGTATTCATAATTTTTTTCCGTTAATTTTAAGATATGTTTATAGTTATTCTGCTATTTGGAGCGAAGACGAATTTAATAAATCATCAAAATCGGTACAGCCATTTTTTAATTAAAAAGTGATCAACTAACCCGACTTTGTTAATGAATTTTTTTTATGACAGCAAACTTATTAACAAATCGTAATTTAATATAATGGCATGGTGCTTCAACGAAGAGAAAATACATAATTTCAATAATGAAAATATATTGTTGACATGCCCTTGAATTAATTAATTTTTATTTTTTAATTTGATTTTTACTTTTTTTATATAATGTTTTATTCTAATGAAATATTGAGCTTCATAATTGTATTCATTGTAATATTTTATTAAAATTTTAAATTAAGTGTAGCTAAAATAGTCATTCTTAAAACGCTACGTGTATTGCCTGTTAGGCAGTACGAAGTTTGGCGGGTCAGCCGGTCTTAAATGTGTAAAACAAATTCGAGTTTGTTACACTCTTTGGAACTAAAAAAATGACAAGACCGATTATGATGTTATATTATTTGTTATATTAATTCAACGAAAAATTAAATATTTATTCCAAAAAACAAACAATTCAATGAATGTTCTGAAGACAAAGGTATAAAATAATTTTATTTTACAGTATCCTAAAAATATCAAATAAATATAAAAAAAATCAATAAGTCATCTTTTACTAAAATTGAACTGCAATGCCTTTTAGAAAAACGACATCAAGTAATTTATAAATGATGGAAATTTTTCAGTCGTTTAAGGGTTGAATTTTTCGAGTTTTCTAGGGTTCAAAGTGGGAAACAAAAATAGATCAAGTATACTTAATGGCATTTAAGGGAAAAGGAGCAATTGTGAATGTTATTTTCTTTTAAAAGAAGCGATAAAAATAAATACTGTTCCGAGGCTATATAAATGTTAATGTTTGCGGAATGAAAACTATAAAAATAAATTCATTTTATTTTATAAAATATTTTGTTCCATATTGATGAATATCGCTTTACATTTTATAAAAGCCACGGTGTGTATCGGAAAAGTTTGTTGCTAGCTTGCTTTTCGAAAAACTTCCCGTAAATAATGTAGTCATAACGTGGTTTTTCCAATTTATTTTTATTGGCAAAACTAAAGTAGGAATGGGCTAAAAAATACTATTTCATGGCTTTTTTGCAGAATCCAGATAAAAGTTTCAACAGGGGAGTTTTATAATATTATTCTTTTTGCGTTCCTCATCATAAGTGCTAAAATTTCAATGAAAAACTTAGTGACGGGAGCTTAAAAAACCGCTAGACATACAAAGTATTTAGCTGGGGTAAGGTTTGGAATTACTTCGTTGAAAAATTGAAATCAATTTCATTTCCCATTGTAATTTATTGTTATAGATTTTAGTTTTCACAACAATTTTATCGAAACAATTTGTCAAACATTGGAAGGCATTAATGTAGATACAAGTAAACCCCAACGGACAATTACATTGCCCAGTATCAAAACGATCATGCCTATCTCCAAATTATCAGCAATTGCAAACTTCATCAATTGTAACTCAAATTTTTGAGAAAGAGAGATGTAACTATGAATATATAAATTTTGAAAAACAATTGTCATTTATTATATAGTGATAAGTGATATTAATAAATTTAAATATTTTAATTCATTACAAAAAAATAATTAAATGTCAATATATTATTGCATATATTGAGTAATTTATATACCTACTACTAATGTCAACTAATGTGGTTTTATTTTACTCACGCCGCCAACTTCTATTCAAACTTAAATGCTTTCTTAATATACGTGTAAATTTCTAATGAAAAAACTGGAGATGAAAATCTGGGGAGAGTCTAGTTTATACGGCTCCAAAATCTGACGACGGATTCTTATAAAATCGGCCAAAAGAAATCGAAAATTAAGAATACTAAAAGTCTCGTTTTCGCTTCGTTTTCGTGAAAAAGAGGGTTTTCGTTCCAAAAATGCCAATGTTATTTCTTATGGGACTAAAATTTCAATTAATATGTAAACAAAATAAACCATAGTTACAATGTCAAAAACGATTATCATTTGAACAAAAAATATACTTAGTACAATCAGTTACATCTGTGCGTATAAAAGCCAAATTTATTGATTTAATTAAGAGAAATTACCCCCTCCACTAAATATAGTTATAATTCTATTGGTCGGTTCTAAAAAAAATTATGGAACCATCTCACCATAATCTTATCCAATTCGGAATGAAACACAATTACAGTTTTCAAATTTCCAATTTTAAAATAATCAAAATATTTATCACCAAAATTAAATACCCAGTTCCGTGTCGTATTTTTTCAATTTAATGGCATACGATAATAAATTATCATATTATCAGTATAAATTTATAAAAAACATAAAAATATAGGTACTAATCTAAACTTAACTCAAAACCGTCTTTTTCCATTGAACTAGACGAAAAAGAGAATTTTTGTACTCTTTATTTTCGATTTATTTTGGTCCATTTTATAAGAATCCGTCCTCAAAATTTGCAGCCTTATAAACTAGACTCCATGATAAGTTCATTATATAGGAAAAAGCATTGGATTTTTTTATCAAAAATCGTTTATTTTCATTAAAATCGAAACGCAAAAACGAGTTTTTTCTTTATTCTTCATTAATTTCAGCCGAAATTATGAGAATTCGTCATTAGGTTCTGTTTCACTTTCAATATCTACTTTTTGATAATAATCGCATTTGAAAGTTCATTATTGTGTTATTAAGAAAATAATTTGGTTAGTAATTATCAAACAATTTAAATTTTAATTATTACAAATTAAATTTGAACGGCGTTTGTAAAAAACTGATACTTTTCAACTACCTAGCTCAGTTTAATTGTTTGATTCATGAAATACACAATTAGGTCGCAGTGAAATAAACGTTTTGTAATAGGAACTATTTAATCTCTTGCATTTTTAGCGTGAAAAATTATATCCTGTTCATGCAGGTAAAATATAATAACAAATTGGGATATATTATATTTTTTAATGAACTAAAAGCAATGGAGCTAAAGTGATATGTGAGCAGCATGTGTATAACAGTGATAAATAAGAAATTTAAATACTAGTCAAAATTTAACGTGCAAGCCTAAATAGAAAATTAGGAATTAGCAAAATAGGAATTTATTATTTTGGAATATCTGCGAATGTATAATAATTTATTTTCAATCACGTAGATATCTTAACATCCGTAATATTATACACATAATACTGGAATTCTCGGGAATTATAAATCATTTAATCCAATACACATGCATATCTTAACATTCGTATTTTTAGATACGTACATTTGTAGGATTTTTGCGAATTTTAAATGAATAATTTGTGTTTATTCAACTTATGCGATTCTGAGTAAATAAAATATGTAAAATCTCGCGAATTTAAAATCATACAATCCAATGCTCGTAAACATATTAACTTTCGTACTTTTAGAAATCCTGATTCTCGAATTTCCACCAATTGGAAAAAAATATTTTCCATCACGTAGAGATCTTAATATTCGTAGTACTAGACATTTATAGTATTGGAACTCTCGCGAATTTAAAACCATATATTTCATACGTTACCATTCCTACCTTAAGATAGATATATTTCTATAATTTTCGCGAATTTAAATCAACAAAATACCTCTAGGAAACATTAGAAACTAGGGAAAAATTATGAAGCAAATCTCGCGAGTTTAAAATTAATAAAATAAATCAAAATAATATTTGTAGCTCTAAGTAAAAATGAAGCGTAAAATCTAGCGAATTTTAAATCATACAATCCAAATCTTATAAGTAATTTAACTTTCGTATTTCTAAAAACTTATAATTTTGGAATCACCGCGAATTTATAATAATTTATCTTCAATCACATAGACATCTTAACATTCGTAGTACTAGACCCATAATATTGGATGTCTCGCGAATTATAAATCATTCAATCCAAATCTTGTAAACTCTTCAACTTTCGTCCTTCTAGAAATGATTATTTTGGAATTTCCGCGAATTGGGAAGAATTTGTTTTCAATCACATTGGGATCTTACTATTCATAGTACTAGACACATAATACTGGAACTCTCGCGAAGTATAAATCATTTCATCCTAACCACGTGCATACCTTAACATTCGTACTTCTAGATACGTACATTTCTAGAATTTTTGCGAATTTTAAATAAATAATATGTGTTTAATCAATGTATGCTACTCAGAGTAAAAATGATGATTAAAATCTCGCGAATTTAAAATGAATAAAATACTTTTAGACAATACATGCAACTCCAAGTAACAATCATCCATAAGCTGCCACGAATATAAAATGATATATTCCTAATAACTTAAACACGTAACATTCATTGTTTTAGATAAGTACCTAGAATTCTCATAATCTCGCAATTTTAACATGAATAAAATGCGTTTTGGAAACTTATATTGGTGACTCTAAGAGAAAATGATTCATATTATCTTTCGAATTCAAAATCGTTCAATCCAACTAATAAAGACACCATAACATCCGTATTTCAAGATATTTGCATATCTGAAACTCTCACAAATTTAAAATCATATATTCCAAATCACGTAAATACCCTATCATTGCACTCCTAGAATTATAAAAATTTATAATGCTGGCATTCTCGCGAATTTAAAATCATACAATCCAAATAATGTTACTACCATATAATCAGTACTTCTAGATATTTACATATCAAACTTTCTCGCGAAATTAAAATGAATATAATCGAATGCTGCAATTTCTATAATTCAATATTATATAGAATATTTGTTCAAGATTTTTAGTCAGAACTGTTGATAGGAACGCACGCTAACATATATTTAATAAATGCTCAAAGATTAACAATTGATAAAAAGTAAAATCAGAAAAATTCCGGCTATTAATAGACTTGTAAAATTTAGTATTTTTGTTTTGTAAATACTACTCAATTATATTTTATTTATGGCATTTGTGGGCTGTGCTGTTGGGGTGTTTTTCGCATTTAAGTCGCAAAGAAATTTGTGTAGTTAATTTAATAAGTGTAAAAAGCAATTAATAAGTGTATTGTTTGTTATTAGTGTGTTGTTAACAACCTGCTGATTTTGCGAACAAAATCTTATTCAGTAATGAGGTCATTTTCACCTCGATAACTTCGTGAATAGGCAAAACTGTCGAATTCGGGACTTAGAATATCCACGAATGATTCATTAGAAAGCAATGCATTATGGTCTGGATGAATAATTGAAGCGTTTTTCTTCGAAAATAAAGAAGTTAATGCAGTAGCAGTGAATGGCGAACGTTATTGTGATATGATAACCGTTTCTTGTGCCTTATTTGGAGCCTATTGATCTTAACGACGTGTGGTTTGAGCAGGATGGTGCCACATACCTTATCCCCCGAGAAACATTGACGATGCACAAGTTTGCTCCTAGTCGTATCATTTCCCGATTTGGTGACCAGAACTGGCCTCCATGTTCTTGCGATTTAACGCCTTTAGATTTCTGGCTGTAGGATTATCTGAAATTACATGTTTATGCCAATAGGGCTGCTACCATCGAAGCATTGCAAGCCGAAATTAGACGTTGTATTAGAGAAATACCCCCACATGTATTCAATAACGTTATTGAAAATTACGTCAAAATGGTTTGCAAATGCCAGCAAAGCTGTGGCGGCCAAAAGTTGAGAGTTGAGACAATGGGATTTCTACTAATATTCTAAATATCTAGACGAGTGTTTTGATAACTTTTGACTGTTTTAAGTCATAATTATGACTGACTTTATTGAACTTAACGATAGTTTTTATTTATGTATAGATGGTGATTGATTTACGGATTAATTGGTTCACGGTAGATATACCTACCGTAGGTATAAGAAATAGACCATACTCTTTTTAGATATTTATAAATATTTTTTTAAAATTAATTGATCATTATATACAACTATTTTATTCTAAGTAACAGTTTATTAAATGTGTCTTTTTAAAGTTGAAAAAATAGTGTTTTTAACTATGATTATGTTTTTCGTAAGAAAAAATTAAGAAAAATAATAATTTTCATATGCCACTACAAATAGCAAATTTAAAAAGAAAATATAATCTACACCTACGTTACGCAGACGAAGTCGCGGGGATCAGCTAGTATATATATATTTCTTCATGACCTTTAGACGATCTCGATCTTAAACCTTCTTAGGCGTTACACTTTTTCTCAGTTAACTTTCACCTCAAGTACTTAAAAAGGAGGTTCGATCCAAAAATTTCCCTGCATAATGAAAATAAGAATCTAAAACATTTTTATTGTCTTCTTTTTTCATTATAGTTAGACGATCTACGAAGATATACTTTTCCCTATTATATTTGGACGATCTACGAAGATATCTTTGTATTAAAAAAAGCATTTGACAAAATGCCAATTTCATCCCTATTGACTTCTAAATGAAATATTTAAAAATGTTTGGAAGAAAAACCAAAAAAGTTGAACGACGGAACCATGCTTAGATCAATATTTGGATCCCAACTTTGGTAAGCCTATCTTGGTTCATGCGGGAGTTACGAATGGGTAGATAGCCTTGCTTATGCCAATGATTAATCGGGCTTGGGTAAAAATTGACGAGCCTAACACCGGCCAATTAACGGCAACCCGGGCATGGCTCGAAGTAGGATTACCTAGCTTTGGGCCTGCGTATGATACGGCAAACTTGGACGAAGATTGGAGAGCCATATTTTGGCTAATAAATGGTAACCTGAGCTTGGTCCAACGTAAGGTTACCCAACCTTGCAAATAATGAACATAACTTGACTATTAACTTCGATAATAGCTTGGTATTATTAAATTATTCTGCTATCTAATATTTTTTTTATTATCGTTAAAAAATAAGCTTGAGTCATACTCTGCAATTAAGTTGGGGCCAGTCTCGAAGAATAAGCATGGCTCAGGTATGATAATGAAGCGTGGGTCAATCTTGACAGCGACGTTTGAGCCCGTGTTACCGTTCCAAACTTTTACCAAGGCTGGGTGAAGATTGGCTTACAAACTTGGCCAATAGGGCTGCAACCATCGAAGCATTGCAAGCCGAAATTAGACGTTGTATCAGAGAAATACCCCCACATGTATTCAATAACGTTATTGAAAATTACGTCAAAACGGTATGCAAAGCTGTGGCGGCCTTTCAAAAAATATTTGTTACATACATAATTCCCAAATGTATATTTTCTAAATCAATAAATATTTCAATACTTTGGTACAGAAAACCAAGTCTTATTGAACACTGAAATCTTGCTTTCTTATTGAAACACCTTTTATAAACAATGAATTAAAGCAAATAACAATAAATTTTATATAAAATTCTTGTGTCTCGTTATTGCTCATGATTAACTCCAAAACTATCGAACCGATTTTCATGTTTTTTGTTTCTTAAATGTGTGTTTTTCTGGCCTGCCTTATAAAGAATAGTTTTTATCACGTATTTTTATTAATTAATTACAAAATCGACGTTTTTATATTCCGTATATTACAACCTAAAACGCATTATGCAGTGTCTATTCATAATCACCTTTCTTCTGCATCCAATTGATGATAATATAGATATTTATGAAATATTAAAATTAATAACGTTACTAAAAATTTGAACTAAATGTATCTAAAATATTCGTTCGTAAAAAACTATGTTCATTATATGCCAGGCATAAGGTTTGCTGGATCAGCTTGTTAATTTATAACTTGTAAAATATTAAAGTATTGAGAAAGGCTTGAAAGGTAAAGATAATAAAAAAAAAAAAAAAAATCTTATTTTATATTTCCCATTTGTAAATGTTTTAAGTTATACCAGTTATTCCAACTAAATTTAAATTAATTGATACCCATTGGTGCAGCCATTGGTTTATTCATCACTGCAACTCGCTCATTGTGATTAGGATCCAAACGCATAAAATCAGAATTTGCTCTCCTATCACTCGAATAATAGTCCGTATCAACATCAGTTCCCCAAAGCCATCTCAAATCCAAACCTAAATTTATAAATGAGAAATTGGAAAAAAATATAATGCAGATGCCATTAAAACGGCGGGGTGCACAAATCAACATATTTCTAGTACAAGGGAAAAAAATTGCACTGACATGATAGAGCTGTGAAAAAATAAACTTTACAAAATGGTTCAAAATTTGGAAAAATTGGGAAAAAAGATAACTAGATATATCAACTATGAAAGAAAAATATAGTTTTAAGTAAAACACTTTTAAAGTTTGGAGAGCTGGTCTATAGTCGCTTTCTCACTGTTTGTGATAATTCACATTATTGATTCATTCTAGAAGATTGTTCGATAATCAAAAACCGTATCTGGGTGCAAGGTGCCAATTTTTTTATAAGTTTAATATAACGTATATCACACAGTTAAGCGTTCAGAAATTATGCATATTTAAAAAAAATGTATTTTCTATTTATTGAAGGAAGGTACAAATAATAAAGGGATACTCTAATTAATAACGTCTCTAAACAATATTTATGATATCTGTTACTTACTCTTAGCATTTGAAACCCTTGCGGAGTATAAGACCAAAACTCCGACGAGTACTATAGTTGAAAGTTTAGCCATTTCAGTTACTTTTTTTAAGCAAACAAATATGTTTGTGCAAAGCAGAATTTTAACTAAACTAGCTGTTGTTTTGTGTGCTATTTATATGAAAAATTGTACGTTATTTTCTCTACGCACTCATAATATTCTTAATTTATTACTTTAACTATGAAATATTTCAAATTTCAACATTATCGTTTTATTGAAATATCGCTAATGACCTACTTTTCCTTCTATTTTTTCCCTTATTTTGCCAGAATTGAATTTAATGAAAACGGTGCCCATAAACAAAAAAATAAACAAATAAAAGTGAACAAAAAAATAGACTTTTCTGTAGAGTCCCAGTCTCATAAGTCAAGTTCAGGTTATACCTACAACTAATTTGGACTTACGAATGCGAACTCTTGGTTATGGCATCCGATAACCAAATAAAGAGGATCTAAATTTTCCAAATCAGAATCCTGAGACGTATAACAGGTTTCCCCTTATTTCACAGGTTTCCCCACACAGCTTCAGGGTCTGCTAATAACATTGACAGAGGAGGATATGACCAAACTATACTTTAAAATAAGCGATTCGCAAACACACAAACTTTACCACCAGAGAAAACCTATTAAACTGGCCACCTATGAGAGGACAGAGGAGAATAAAACGCAAAAGGCACATGGTCTTATAAATAGCTAGCTGATCCCCGCGACTTCGTCTGCGTAACGTAGGTGTAGATTATATTTTCAATTATTTACATTTGCTATTTGTACTGGTACATGAAAACATTTATTTTTCTTATTTTTTATTTCTTATTTATATTTCTTTTACAAAAAACATAATCATACTTAAAAACATTATTTTGTCGACTTTAAAAAGACACGTTTAATAAACTGTTGCTTAGAATAAAATAGTTGTATGTAATGATCAATACATTTTCAAAAAAATATTTATAAATATCTAAAAAGATTATGATCTATTGTGTATACCTTCGGTAGGTATACCTACCGTGAATCAAATAATCCGTAAATCAATCAGCATCTATACATAAATAAAAAATATCTTCAACTTCAATAAAGTCGGTCTTAATTATGACTTAAAACAGAAAAAAGTTATCAAAACACTCGCGTCAAAATAACAGAAGTAAAGGTTCTAGATTTAAAATATAAGTAGTAGTCACATTTCATTGTCTCGACTCCAGAATGAACCTTGTTCTCAAAACTATTACATTACTACAATGTATAAAACTACTGCGAAATTAAAACTTGTTCAATTGCACGAAACCCAGTTCCTCCATAATCAAGTATAACGATTCTGTATCTATGCACTTATTAAAATATCTGAATTTCAACTATATTATTAAACCATTTTATTTTAGTTCACCGAATTTCTCGCTACTCGATATTCGCTCACTAATGTATTTATTTGTGAATACGTATTTCGGATTATCAGGTTTACAATATATGAAAGCCAAAAAACTTAATGCTTACTTATAAATTTAACTTAACCATTTTCAGATATATCTATCAGAGTTTACATTTTTAAGCAGACCCAAAGTTTTTGTTTATAATATTAAACCAACTTTGTCTTATTATAAAGGGAAATAACGTTTCGTTTATAACGGTACTAAAAACAGTGTGTTTATTTCTGTATGCGCGAGAGAAGTTATACTTCTTTGGTATAGTTAAAAAGATGTTTTTAATCCACTACCGTAGCCTCTTCTGGTAGTTCCTGAACTGACACACCAATAATAAGGTTTGTGTTTACTAAAATAGGATACAATTTTAAACAAAAATTACATTTCATATAAAAATACATAATGAGAAAACATGTGTGTTGCGGCAAAGACAAAGATAAAATATATAAAGTTTTAAATATATATTTAAAACTTTATATATTTTATCTTTGTCTTTGCCGCAACACACATGTTTTCTCATTATTCTGTTATTAGTCATTTTTGAAGTTATACTTTTTTACCGGCTTTTTGAAAAAAAATAATAATTTTTGAGGTTATTGAGGGAGCAGCACGTGCTCAGTTGGTAGGAAAACTTGATAAATCTATTAAAATTGGCTGAATACGTAATTTTCAGCCATGGTACAGACAATCATAATAAATACTATAAAATAATATTATTTATCCTCTCCCCACCTTATCTAATAGTAGGGATACGCGATATAAATAAATAAATATATATATATATATATAAATATATATATATATATATATATATATATATATTATATATATATATATATATATATATATATATATATATATATATATATATATATATATATTTCTTCATGACCTTAGACGATCTCGATCTTAAACCTTCTTAGGCGTTACACTTTTTCTCAGTTAACTTTCACCTCAAGTACTTCAAAAGGAGGTTCGATCTAAAAATTTCCCTGCATAATAAAAAAAAAAGAATCTAAAACATTTGTGTTGTCTTCTTTTCCCTATTATAGTTAGACGATCTAGGATGATACCTTTATATTAAAAAAGCATTTGACAAAATGCCAATTTCATCCCTATTGGCTTCTAAATGAAATATTTAAAAATGTTTGGAAGAAAAACCAAAAAAGTTGAACGACGGAACCATGCTTAGATCAATATTTGGATCCCAACTTTGGTAAGCCTATCTTGGTTCATGCGGGAGTTACGAATGGGTAGATAGCCTTGCTTATGCCAATGATTAATCGGGCTTGGGTAAAAATTGACGAGCCTAACACCGGCCAATTAACGGCAACCCGGGCATGGCTCGAAGTAGGATTACCTAGCTTTGGGCCTGCGTATGATAAGGCAAACTTGGACGAAGATTGGAGAGCCATATTTTGGCTAATAAATGGTAACCTGAGCTTGGTCCAACGTAAGGTTACCCAACCTTGCAAATAATGAACATAACTTGACTATTAACTTCGATAATAGCTTGGTATTATTAAATTATTCTGCTATCTAATATTTTTTTTATTATCGTTAAAAAATAAGCTTGAGTCATACTCTGCAATTAAGTTGGGGCCAGTCTCGAAGAATAAGCATGGCTCAGGTATGATAATGAAGCGTGGGTCAATCTTGACAGCGACGTTTGAGCCCGTGTTATCGTTCCAAACTTTTACCAAGGCTGGGTGAAGATTGGCTTACAAACTTGGCCCAAATTCTGCATAGTTGGGCCAAGTCTGTGCCTCTCTTCGGTCCAACATACTTTCCTGTCTGGGTCCTTATGTAAATGTCTAAAAGCCTGCATTATTTATTAGGCTGTTTCAAGAATTGTTTTCTATAATAATACAAAATAAATTGAGGGACTGCAATAGCAAAATGATAAGTTTCAGTCCACACAAGACTTTACTGCAAAAGCATGCCACATCTACCGTTAGAAAGAGTAGGAAACGAGTCACGTACAGGTACGTATTTATTTAATGGTTCAGTTTCACACCGAATAAACTTTTCAGGGAGCATTATAAACTTGGCCCAGCCCACAGCCTGTAATCACCACCGTCTGCGATAGTATTGGATAGGACAATACTGAAATATATTTAGATGTTATTAAAGAGATTTGAATGATTTGCGTGAGCTTTGTAAGATTCAATAGTATGAGGTTGTGTCTATATAGATAAATCATTTTTTTTTAGTTTGAAATGTATTGACCCCCTGTTACTCTATGAAGAACGGTTTCATCAAATTCAATCGTAGCAAAAGAAGACATAAAAGTAAACGGAAAAATAGATATTTGAAAAATGAATATTTTCGATAAAACGCAAATTGTATTAAAACTAAAAAAAATTCTTATATTTCAAAGTCATAATAAAAAAATTTAAATTATGACTGCGTGGAAAAAACCACGTACAATTTTTCTTATAAATAGTTTACAAACTATCAAGTTACGCAAGAACTTAAAGTAATAATTAAAATTCCTCTTTGTAAAAATACATTTATTTATTTAAAAAAGAGCTAAGATGGCAAAACTTTCAATTCGGTATATTACTCGCCGCAGTGTTGTTCATATACTCTGTACTGGTCACAAATGCTAAGAGCAAGAAACATCTTATAAATATTGTTTATAGACGTTTTTAATAAGTGTATATTAAGGTGGTCCTTAATAGGGGTGTTTTCGAATTTCTTTTCTCCCAAGGGCTCAAATGCTTCCAAACTGATAAAAAAAAATCCCTGAAAATTTAAGCTCTTAATATTAACTTAAGGTAGTCCGCTTTTCAACTTAAGTTTCTTATGGAAATAATGTAGGAAAAATTTAAATTGTTCTTTAGAATTCCAAAACTCAGCGACGAATAAATCTATCGTAACTAATCGCGTTATGTTGATTGTAGATTTAATGCTCTACAAAAAAGAGCTCATATGATTTTTCGCTAAATCTATTGGCTTTAGAGTTATTCGAGGTCAAAATTTAGTTATTATATAATTATTAATTTTATCAATTGTAATTGTTTAGTAAATACTTATTTTTACGAAATATATCAAATGTCTTAGCGCAATTTGTATTTATGATCAAAAATGAGTAAATACAATATTATTGTTGTGATTTTTCACCACGTATCTGTAGTAGTTCATCCTTCATTTTTTATACTGGTTCATTGTCATCAGATTCAAGATAAGCTATGTAACCAACTATACAATCTTTATGAGCAATAATTTAATTAATTCAATTAATAATTCAATTAATTATTTTCTGAGCAATATAGATACAGAAATTTATAGGCGTTGGGCTCATAATTCGTAAACATAAACAGTAAAGCGAACAATTGTCTATAAACTTCCAAGGTACCTGCAATTGCAAGCCATACTGAAAATTGTATGTGGAATCAAATGTAGAATCAAAACGTCTTAAGTTTTGTATTTTCATTTTAAAGTTGTAGCTTCGATAACATTGTTCATTAATTTTTTTACCGTAATCCGGGTGCTATTACAAGAACGTGATTGGTTTATATATTCCACAACATCATGATTACTGATCTGGCTTTTAATCACATACCATAATATGAAGTGGTAATCTGAATAATTCCAGCGAGTCTAATAATTCAATCTTTAATTTACAACATCATCTTTATTAGTAATTCAATCAACCGAATTGCATGTCATCAATTCGTCAGTTATCTTCTTTTAAATCTGAACTAATTTCGTCGATATCAACGTTTTTTGGAGCCAATATATAATGGAGCCAATAATACGTTCGCTCAACCAAACATGATTTTTGTAATTTTGAGTAAAGTTTGGGAACACCCTCTCGATGAATACTAAGTCCTTGATTTAGTAAGGTGACAAAAACTGGTAGGGTAATATATGCAGGTGATGTGTCCACAGGAATTTTACCATTATCAATATCGATCAATCGTTTGGAAAACTCCTTTCCAGATCGGTCATGCTACAATTCGAATTACATTTTCGAGTTTAAATTGATTGTTTTGAAGTAGCTACTTACAGAAGACGACTGCAGAAATTAAAGATCGGCTGCTGTCGACAAAATAAATGCCTGCCCTAAATTATTAAATTTATGGAACCATGTGAATAAGTTTCAGCTGGAAGAAAACTAGAGAATAATATTGCTGAACAATTCATCTGCTAAATATTTCTCCAAGACATTAATAAATTTCTGTAATGGCCGTGTTTACTGTTTAAATTAAGCTGCTTAGTACGTTATTCAGCTATATTGTGAAAAGCTAGCAGTTTTATAAAAATTTTGTAAAAATGACAAAAATTCGAAGGAAATTAAATCAATACGCTTGATTTGTCAACAAGAACACGGTCGTTACTGATATTCAGCATTTGCTGGGGAAATTCTTCAGCAGATGGATCACATTTTTTATAACTTAAAACATACGTCAGTTTTTTTGGCAGAATCCGATCTTGGAATGACCTTAGTAATGTTTGGTGGAAATCGCCAAACAGTAAAAGCATTACGCCTTCAAAAAATATTGAGTCAATGCGTAGATCTTTCTATGGTTACCTTTATATGCCTTTAAAAAAAAGTCACAGACTATATGAAATTGACAGCATTGACATCGACGTATGGGTGACGTGAACTGCCAACTACGGAAAATGCCAAGCCTAATTTATTTAAAAAATTATTGTATTCATAATTTTTTTCCGTTAATTTTAAGATATGTTTATAGTTATTCTGCTATTTGGAGCGAAGACGAATTTAATAAATCATCAAAATCGGTACAGCCATTTTTTAATTAAAAAGTGATCAACTAACCCGACTTTGTTAATGAATTTTTTTTATGACAGCAAACTTATTAACAAATCGTAATTTAATATAATGGCATGGTGCTTCAACGAAGAGAAAATACATAATTTCAATAATGAAAATATATTGTTGACATGCCCTTGAATTAATTAATTTTTATTTTTTAATTTGATTTTTACTTTTTTTATATAATGTTTTATTCTAATGAAATATTGAGCTTCATAATTGTATTCATTGTAATATTTTATTAAAATTTTAAATTAAGTGTAGCTAAAATAGTCATTCTTAAAACGCTACGTGTATTGCCTGTTAGGCAGTACGAAGTTTGGCGGGTCAGCCGGTCTTAAATGTGTAAAACAAATTCGAGTTTGTTACACTCTTTGGAACTAAAAAAATGACAAGACCGATTATGATGTTATATTATTTGTTATATTAATTCAACGAAAAATTAAATATTTATTCCAAAAAACAAACAATTCAATGAATGTTCTGAAGACAAAGGTATAAAATAATTTTATTTTACAGTATCCTAAAAATATCAAATAAATATAAAAAAAATCAATAAGTCATCTTTTACTAAAATTGAACTGCAATGCCTTTTAGAAAAACGACATCAAGTAATTTATAAATGATGGAAATTTTTCAGTCGTTTAAGGGTTGAATTTTTCGAGTTTTCTAGGGTTCAAAGTGGGAAACAAAAATAGATCAAGTATACTTAATGGCATTTAAGGGAAAAGGAGCAATTGTGAATGTTATTTTCTTTTAAAAGAAGCGATAAAAATAAATACTGTTCCGAGGCTATATAAATGTTAATGTTTGCGGAATGAAAACTATAAAAATAAATTCATTTTATTTTATAAAATATTTTGTTCCATATTGATGAATATCGCTTTACATTTTATAAAAGCCACGGTGTGTATCGGAAAAGTTTGTTGCTAGCTTGCTTTTCGAAAAACTTCCCGTAAATAATGTAGTCATAACGTGGTTTTTCCAATTTATTTTTATTGGCAAAACTAAAGTAGGAATGGGCTAAAAAATACTATTTCATGGCTTTTTTGCAGAATCCAGATAAAAGTTTCAACAGGGGAGTTTTATAATATTATTCTTTTTGCGTTCCTCATCATAAGTGCTAAAATTTCAATGAAAAACTTAGTGACGGGAGCTTAAAAAACCGCTAGACATACAAAGTATTTAGCTGGGGTAAGGTTTGGAATTACTTCGTTGAAAAATTGAAATCAATTTCATTTCCCATTGTAATTTATTGTTATAGATTTTAGTTTTCACAACAATTTTATCGAAACAATTTGAAATAATGCCAACATCTCGAAACAAGGATTTTATTTTGTTTTAAATATACGATAAAATGTAAAGCCGATTTTATTCGATATCAACAATATTGACATTCACCAATTCGAACAAGAAACGACTTTTGAAATCCAACGAAAATCCTTTTGTGATCGTTATCAATTCAGCATCGTATTCAACGACAATACCGATACGTCGGTCTCACATATTTTCTCAACTAATCTCTGTATAAAATACCGTTTCCAGTTGTTCGGTATTGGTAACGATATCGGAAATGATAATGGAATGTAATAAATTGTCGTTTGGACGCTTGTAAATATTTTAAACTAAATCAATTTTATTTATATAACAGTGTTTTTCTTATCACTAATATGACTAATATTACATCATTATTAATTTTGTGCGTTAATAACCACTTAAGCCCAAAAATTCAGCAGATTTATTTTTAAAAGTACTACCGACATCTACACTATTCGTTTGTTGGCTCTGATGATAGTCGGTAATGCTGAAAGCAGTTATGATTTAAAAATGTTATCTTAATATTTTAAAGATTTAATGTTATTTAATGATTTTTTTTATATATACATCTATTGGTATAGATTTTCTGAGAATAGAGTTATACATGCAACAATTTAAAATGATTATTATGACCTTAATTCGTTGAATCCACAATATAAAACATATAAGCACCTGATCTATGGGGTCATATTTTTTTTATTTTCCTTTTAAAGTTATTTTAACATTAATTTATTTCAATCTGAGGAAATATTGAAAAAAAAATCCCACCAAGTTCAGTTTGTTGCCTTTGAACCCATATAAAATATACTTACATTTGAGTAATATGGTATTTGTAAAGTATAAACATTCACAGAACAAATTTGAAGTAGTGTGCAAAAATGTTAGGTATATTTATCTCAGGAAACCTCAGGACCTCAGGAAACCTAAAGACAATCTATCGAGAAAACCTGTTAAAGCTTCATAGCGAACCCATATTATTAGGTTCCTACATACAAATTATTACATATTATTCCTGTATGTTTAAATTAATAAAATAACCAGCAAAGAATGTATATTTTAAATATTATGTTTCATGATATTTAACGTAAACATATCAATTTTGGCTTTATACAATACCTTTATCAATTATCAATTAATGTTGAATTTAATGAGTTTTTTCTTTTTCTTATGACTAAACTATTTGTATTGTCTTCCTTATTCAATATTTCTTTACTTTAAAGTGAAAATCATTTTCACTCTTTTGCTCGCTATATTATGTTATAAACTATATATGTAAGATCCAGCAGAGAATCTTATTTAAAATAAATAATTTATATGTCGCTAGATGTTTGAATATCTTAGCATGAAATTACCATATTTCATTAAACGCATATTTAATAACTCGTGACAAAGTTGATGGTTTTGAATGAAATATCATTTTGCGAAAATTGAGAAAAACAATAATTGTAAACTTTAAGAAGTAATTAAAGTTTACAATCATATTTAATTTATTTCAATTTAAAATAGATAATATTCAAGTTTTTATTTGGTGTCATCTAAGAAGGTCAACAATATGCTTACATTCATTATTGAGTCAAAACAATAATTCCGGTTAAGATAATTGGTAGTCGTTTAGTCAAATACCTTGAGATTTTTGTATAAAATAATGTAAAATTTGAAAAAAATATACTTTATAACAATGCTTAAAGTTTTACTTACTATCATTGCTTTTTTCTTGACGGTAATATTATTTTTTTGCTTAAATTTTTTTCGATTTGATAACAAATATTTTTTATCTATAGATTAGTTACTATTCTCACATAAACAAATTTGACCAAATTTGTCAATTAAAACCATTCAATATTTACTTGTTGGATATCGAATGTGAATTTTATCACTCCTCATCAGTTCTACAGTTCGTTGTTATAAAATATCGTAAAATTGTGGATCAATTTTTGCCTCTAGCAAAATTTGGATTTGATTGGCGAGTTGGAAAAAAACCTCCAAACTTTTTTGGCTAACTTTTTAAATTGGTATCAGGCATTTCATTATAAATTTGAACGGTATCCCAACATAGCTGCTCGCTTCAAAAGCGTTTCGAAATAAGCGCTATCGATAACTGCGTTTCCCGACAAATGCGCTTCAGTTTAAAAAAAATAGTATTTTGTAGTTATGGCTAAATATATTATTAATGATACTACTATTATTATGAAATTATATTAACTTTTAACTAGCAGAATAAATGGTATGCTAATAATATTTTTAGAATTATTATTAAAATTGTATATTTCATTTACACCTATGTATGCCCACATAATAGACACAGCTTATGCGTAAAATATAGTTACCAGATATTTTTAATGTAACGGGATGTATGATAAAAAATTTCAATAGTCAAAATATTATAAATTTTTTGTGTATTTTGTATGTATTTTGTTCCATTGAAATAAAACTCTAAAAAGTATCTCTTAAAATTACTTAATTTATTAATAATCATCATAATTAATCCAATAACGTAAAATATCTTACAATAATAAAACGTATACTTTAAAATTTATTAAATGTTCTCTTAACTAATGTCATTAATATTGTAAAAATAAATGCAGAAGAGCAGGGGTTGCCAATATTTATTATTTGGAGAGCTTTTATCGGGAAGCGCAATTCTTGGAAGCGCTTAAATCGGGGCGATTTTGACGGGACACAACAATTGAACTGCTTTGAACGAATATCCAGACTGAACTGTACCTACATTATTTTCACAGGCATAAACATTGGAGGATAAATTCCATATTTTAAAAAGCTATGAAAGGAGTATTGAAAGAAGTGAAATTTTTCTTTTAACTGTTAATTTTCTCTCCAAAAAATGTATTTTCACCGCGTTGGCGGTCAATTCTATAAGCATAATATTCTTCTCAATTTTTAATATAAATAATATTTTTATACTTTACTCTGTGAAAGCACACGATTAATCAGGATCACCAGGAAAATAAGCAATTTATTAATTTGTAAGAAATATCCATTACTCTTTGGAAATCAAAAAAGTGAAAATATGTGTGTCAAAGTGGGGATAAAAGGAATTAAATCTTTAGAAATTTGATATCTATATCAAATCAAGGTTAAATATCAATCCAATAAACACAGAATCAGGAAAAACCTTTACATTATTGTAATTGTACTGTTAATTGTAATTGTAATGTATTGTACCAATACAAATATTTCTCTTTTTAACGTATTGGAAATAACGAAAAATGGACAATTGCATTTTCTTGCCTAAATAATTAATTAACAAATAAATTAAAATAGGTAATGATCAGTAAAGATTGATTCATGTGTGGCTAGAGGACGTGGCATTTTGAATAGGCGATTTAAAAATGCTGGAGTAAATCTAAAAATTTGCTTTTCTCTAAGATGCGAAGTAAATTTAAAGGTTTTAAGTAAAGTTTTTAATCAAATCATACAATCGTTCTGGATAAAAGCAAATAAGTGAGTTATATACCATCATCTAAAGCAAAAGGTATTGGAAAAAAAACATTGTAAAGTGATTTTTTGATGTTCTTGTCTGTCATATATCTAATAGGATTGTCTTTATACTTCTAAATATAATTTGTTCATTACACTATCTAAAATAAGGTTCAACAAGGAAGTGAGAAGTTAAATAAAAATTGATTAATGGTTTTCATATTTTTATCACAAAGCCTATAAGTATAGGTTAAATATAATCTTTCTCATCTATATATATATATATATATATATATATATATATATATATATATATATATATATTTTATATATATAGGTACATTTAATGAAAAATTTAAAACATTTTAACTAAGAATTAAGTCATATGAAAAATAAGATCCTGAAAGCATGTGCAACCTAAACTTTACCTTATTTTTTCTCTAAACTGAATTTTGAGGAACGTTCATGGAGTTTTTGTGGAAAATATTTAATTAGCAACATGTGTCACATATTGGAAAGAATTAACACTTTTTAAACTTTTAACAACATTGAAAACATTAAAAACGCATAACAAATTATTTTTTTCAAATTTATTCATTATAGATCATAGATTAATACTTAAGTTTTTATAACTATTACCTCAATATATGAGTCTTAATTTAAATATAAGTAAATCATATTATTTAAAACAATGTTATTGTTGTTATGAGCTATTGCCTTGACATCATAATAAAATTTATTAAAATATTAACTGCTATTCGATATAAACGACTCCGAAAAATTAGAAAACACTAAAAGCTTACGAAAACACTAAAAATGACAAAATTTTCGTGGAACACATTTCTTATCGCTTAATTTCTTTTACTTGTAAGTACCTTCTTCTTTTCGATATCTTTTTTTTTTTTATCTAACTAATTTTGGAATTTTTCAGGCCATCATTGGCGTGCTTTCAGGAAAAGCGGAAGCAAGACAACTTTGTCAATTCAGATACTTATTCGGTTGACCAGTATTAAAACTGTCTTCAAAATTCGAACAATTTAAAATTTTGTTAAATTTAGCTCAACGAAAAAAGATACACGTACAAAGAAATGAAAAGTTTACCAAAATGAAAGAAATCTACTCATCACATAGCTCTTAAAACTCGTATATTATCCTATGTACAATGGCTAAAAGACTATAATTCACTCCAAGAAATTATAAAGTAAATAATTCCTTTAAATAAACTTTCTGTAAGTGGTAACTTTCTTCAGTTTTAAAATGATATTATTGTAAAGTTTCAATATAATCAATTTGTACTGTAATGATTTTAAACACAAGGCCTAAATCTCTTTAAATAAAGCATATAAAGCTCAATTAAAAGAGGCATTTTAAATGTTTAAAAAACTCATTAGAAGTGGTTTATAGCTATTAAAGGCGTTTTAAATGTAATGATTTGAAAATGCCTTTTTTTAACAGGAGTGTTGAATCTTACATCTGGATGTTTTCGATTATAGCGCCAACTATTTTCAATTTTATAAACTTAACATAATATAAAATTACCAAGGGATTGAGAAGCCCCATAAAATAAGTGAAAATTACTGATAAAAACAATCCAAGTTATTGCTTCTAAATGTACACCTGCTTAATGATTATTTTTTACACAAGCTTTGATTTCCCGTTAGATTTTGCATTAGGATTTCACTAGTGACCAGGAATGTTTCGAATTTGAAATTATCGGAACTGGAAGTTTTAAATAGGATTTTTCCTTAACGGAATCGAAACCGGAGGTGCAGTTGGAGATAAAGAAGTTACGAGCTGATTAACATTATAATGATTGAAATATTATTGTGGAGTCTGTCCAGTGTTGTCGGGGCTAATTTTTCTATTTCAATATCATTCTAAAAATTTTGTAATAAGAACTTTTTGGATAATAATAAATAGAAATATACCTGTGATTCAAAATTTTCTTTTTAATCGAGCGTTGACTTACTGTTCGTCAATATTAACGTAAATATAAGTTACATAATGATATATTTAAGTCGAGACTTAGTAAACAATTACAGCTTTATATTATTTCAAAATTGTTTAGCCTCATCTTTAAGATTTCTGTCATTATTATTATAATTAATAATGGTATAATGAAAATGAATTAAAGTATCAAAACGGTAGCCACACAAGTATACTTCATTCTTATTATTTAATGAATAATATACTTGTAGTAAGTTTGAGTAGCTTTAAAGACTCCAATACTGTAACTAATTAGCGTCTATTTCTTGCATAAGTGCATTAGTAAAGGAAATGTAATTTTTGTTAAACAATTACTGTTGTCCGATTCGGCTTATAATTTCATTTGAGGATATTTTAAAAGATCTGCATTAATACTTTTGTGATTGTAGTTTGTGTTTATTATCATATTTATGAAGCTTTTTACTGATATAATATTTTTATAACTAGCCTCATCTGTTTTTCCAATATCCTTTTTTTAACTACCCGTATTTTATGAAACAATATTATTTTCTTAACAATAAAGTATACAGAAATATAATTAAATAAGTTTCATAAGTTTTTATTTGAATACTTACTTTATCACTTCTGCCATAATTTTAAATGATAAAGTATAATATTTAACCTTGTAGAAAATAGAAAAATTATCAAATATTTAAATATTTGTTCATATAGCGTAGCCTCACAATGAAAAATATGAAATCTATTTGACATTGGCAAGAAAACAATAAAGATAAAAGTTACTTTCCTTTATTTTTTGTTTGTTTGAAAGTTTAATCTATTATAATTTATTTAAACATAATGGTGGTGGCCTACTTGGCCGAGTGGTCAAGGTGGCTGCTCCAAAACTGGTATGTTTTGTAAATAACAATTAAAAAAATTGCTATTGGTCAAATAAGATTTTTTTGCTAACTTTGAACAGTTCGCCCTTGTGAATCATCCCAAAGTAGTCACAAAGCAATTCAAAATACTTGATAAACATTGAGGAAGTTGCTTGGCAATCGAAATACGTATCTAGGCAATACGTCACAAATATTTTTGTTTAAACTTTGTTTATGGTATGATTTTGATATATTATTAGCTGAACCCGGTAGACGTTGTCCTGCCAATCTATGGTTGTAAATGTTTGCAAATAAATAAGGCGAATTTAGGAAAAAATGCTTGTGAATTTTTAGAATCACCTCCCTTATCAACTCGCAGCTTTCCTCGCTGTACCACCTGGTTATAACTTACCTCCAAGGTATACATTTATCAATTCCGATTTGAGAAAATTTGCTCTACCTCTAAAAATCACTACACGATCATAATAATAAAGAATTGGGAGTTAGCAGCTATTGAATTAACCGTGGAAAAAGTCGTTTTCTTGCGGTCACAGGTATGTTACTAACGCAAAAAAAAAGATAAAAACAATTTTAAAGGTGGATTGCATATCGTGACAAAATTTGAGCTTAATCGATGCAGAACTTTTTGAGTTTTTGAAATTTACCCAAACCAATATAACAATTTTATATATGTAGATAAACGACAGAATACTCATTGTTTATTTAAATCAAAGGTTGTCAGAAGTGGCCAACCCGCAGACCGCAAAAGGCACACCTTGACAATTTTTTTGACCCGCGTGATGCACCAGAATTTTATAAAATGCATACGTTTTGTACGTTATGACCAAAGTGATAAAAAGCAATATATAAAAAATGTTTACAGTGTACCTATCTAAATGTAGTGTGGAAAATTTGAGATATAACTTTAATGGTGACCCGCGGAGTTATGATATATTTCCGAAGTGATCCGTAACATCATTTGGGTTGGCCACCCCTGGTTTAAAATATTCTGATTTTTTGATATCTTAAAAAAGAACTAAGATATTTAAGTAAAGGGTCCACTTAATAACCAATAGCTACACCCTGCGCGCGTTGCTAAGCCACCAACAAAAATAAATTTGATGATCAAATTTTGACGATCAAAATTGATCGTACCATCTCAGAAACCTTCGTGGGCTCATGCATAACGACTTTGCTAAAGATCATCACATGATCATATGCATAGTTTACGATTCTATAATGGACATACAGAAAAACATTCCTTTTTATATATACAGATGAAATATATGACAAAAAATTGCTGCCGTAATGCATTTCAGCAAGATATATAATTGCTCCAGGTCACAAACATTGGTTCATAAAAAGAATAAATTTGGAAAATTTTGATTGTTGAAAAACGAACAAAAATTAAAAATCGCCTATTAGGTATAAGTACTGCATATTAAACTTTCATAATAATTAAGTGAAATGACTTTATTTAAAATTTTGTTATTAAAATGGTAATAAAAATGACTTATATTTTATTTCTTAATATAAATAAAGATGAACTTTGTTTTATATTAAACAGTAATAAGGTTTCGTTTTTAGCGATAATCATTAAATTTAAAATTTCGATTGTTGATTAAGTCTACATGATCTCATACAAACTTAGTCACCCCTTTTATCTCTTTCACGGTAGGAATTTTCAAAAAAAAATCTTTCTTCAATATTTTCTTATTGAGTAATTCTTAGGGTTTATTTACGACAATTTAGTAATAAAAAAAAACAAAGGTTGGTGTGGGACTTGATTCCATGGCTCCTTAAATATAGCATTTTATAAACGGATATGTAAACTAACGCGCTATTTACATGTGAGTAAAACCTATGATTGTTTGTATACAAAAACGTTTATATTTTAATATACCCTGCGCGCGTTACTACGCCAACAAACAACTAACATAAATTTGAGGACCAAATTTTGATCATAATTTTGACGATCAAAATTGGTCGTACTCAGAAACCTTCGTGGGCGCATGTGGAACAACTTTGCTAAAGATCATAATATGATCAAATGCATAGTTTACGATTCCATAAAGGACATACAGACAAACATTCATTTATATATATGGATATATATGGATTATATTAAATTATACTACATAAATTGGACCATAATATATTTTATATATTGTATTAACAGTTGGATATTAGTGTTACACCAACAGCCAAAGCAAAAAATAATGAAAAAATTAATAAACTGCTAAGCCTTGATATAGATTGTAGGTACTTGTCGGTCTTATTCCTTACAATTTTGTCATAGAGCTTTTAAACTTAAATTGTTCATCATACTATCAAAAATAAGATTCAACAAGGAAGTGAGAAGTTAAATAAAAATTTAATAATGTTTTTCATATTTTAATCGCAATACCATTAAATGAAGGTTGAACATAAAATTTCCTTATTTTTGTATATTTAATAACAAATTTACAACGCTTTTACTTATTTTCATAATAACTGTTGTTTTGAGTAGAAGAGTTTCATAGCCATTCAGAGGAGTTCATATGAAAAATAAAATGATGAAACTACATATGGAATTTTTAGTTTACCTTTATTTTTTTTTTTTTATTGAAATAGACTTTTTTAGTTTTGATAAACAATTCCTTAATTTTTGAAAAAATATATTTAAAAGAACACAACATGTATTCCATATTGGGCAAAATCAAAAAATTCTTTTAATAATTAACAATTAGACAACAATATTTTGTAAGAAAAATTTCATCTACAAAAAAAAAATATAATTTTTGAAATTTATCCAAAATAGGTTATAGATAAACATTTAAATTTTTGTATTTTATTATTAAATAGAAAATCAAAAATTAAAATATAAATAAATAATATTTATACAATTATATTGTTATTATAAGTTATCGCCTTGACACCATAATAAAATTTTTTGAAATATTTATCCATGAACACTTTGGGTTGTAAAACTATTTTCGATATAAAAGACTTCAAAAAATCTGAAAAATTAGTAATTTCAAAAACACTGAAAATGCCAAAATTATTGTGGAACTCATTTCTTATCGCTTCTGTTCTTTTACTTGTACATATTCTTTTCTTTTTTTATTTATTTATTTTTTTGTAACTAATTTTGGAATTTTTCAGGCCATCAATGGCGTGCTTTCGGGAGAAGCGGAAGTACGACAACTTTTGTCAAATATTGGTATCAATTTAGATACTTATTTGAAAACTCTCACGGACGATTCGGTTGCCCAGTACCAAAACTATATTCAAAACTCCAACAATTTAAAATTTGATCAACCTTGACTCAACTTTACGGAAAAATAAATCAAATATTGAATATAAGTACATAAGAACAAAAACTATGAACAACAATAATCATTGCGAAGAAAATAAATGTTCTTGTTTTATTCAACTGTAATAATACCTAATCGTAAATTTCTTTAATTTAATTGAAAAAAAAATTGAATGCAAATATGAACCTTATATTTTATACTTTATTACTTCCATTTCCCTCAATCTCCTCTTTCCTATTCAAACCTTAATACTCCCAAAAGGTGTTTTATTTTCTCATAAAATTGCTGGAGAAAAATCATGGGTTTTTACTTTAAAAGAATATATTTTTAATCTTTTTAAGTGTAATGAAAAATAAAGAGAACAAAAGTTATGACAACATAAATTTTTATCATGGAAAAATTGAGGAAAGGAAAATATCTAAAAGTAAGAATAAAAATATCAGAAAACAGTTTCATTGTTTATTTCTGTTTTGAAATACAAAATAAATATATAAAAAAGAAACTGAACAAATTAATAAATTAATAATCAGATGTATTATCAACTATGAAAGAAAATAATTGTTTTAAAAAATCTTATTAAAATATTTTAGAGCTGACCTGATTGCTGCGTAACTATGATAGCTAGTAACGAGCGAAATTATGTTTGTTCTCAGGAACAAATCATTGTACTCTAAAATTTAAACAATGCTTTTGTTATCTTAATTAATACATGTAATCCAGAATATCCTCCTAAAATCTGCAGCAAAGTGTTAATCAATGCCAACAAAGTGTTAGTGTACTGTAAACTCTAGATACAGTTATATTAATGGAATTTTTCTGTTCATTGGATTAACTTTGCAATTTGAGCCAAATTTTCCAAAATTTAAAAAGACGTAAAAAGAACAAGTCAGAAATAAAGTTGTGAAGTTTTTTGTCAATAAAACCTTGCCATTCTTAGGTATTTTTTGTAAAATGATATGATACGATTATAATACAAACAAAAATTTATCCGATTGAATCCTCTACAGTAGGGGTGGGCAAACTACAACTGATGTGATAAACAATATTTTTTCTTATTCAGTCGCGATCGACTTCGAAAAATGGGTTAAATTAAAAACAAATACATATTTTAGATGTTACTTGGGTTAAATTCGGGGAAAAAATGGCCTATTTTTATTAACTTTTTTCCATGTAAAAAATGAAATATTTTATTTAAACTTTTTACTGTCTAAAGCATATACTTTAGACAAAGAATTTCTGAAATTTTCGTACAAAAATACTTAAAACTCCGCCATTGCAACGTCATTTCCGCTGACCTTTCGGAAAAAAGATGACAGCAGAACTCATGACAGGATCATCCATGAAAATATGCGGGTTTTAGTTAAGAACATTGAACTCGTAAACTAGAACTTGGACGGAGGCAAAAAACTGTAAAATGGATTTTTGATAGTCATTTTTACAAAAAAGAAAACTAATTCGGTGATATTTGAATTTGCATCAATAGAAATTTGAATATATTAAAATCTTTCGCCAAGTCCTCGTGAAATGTATCTTGATGACCTGGGTAAAATTTCATCAAAATCGGTTGAGTAATTCTCGAAAAATCTTGACAACTGGCTTTGAAAGCACAGTTTCGAGAAAAACGTGACAATAGACGAGCAGCTTCACCGCGATACCTGCGGTACGTTGAACTTCCTAAAGCTGTATCTCCGAAACCATTACTTGGATCAACTTGAAAATATTCTAGAGATTTTGTAGAAATTAATGAAACAATAAAAAAAAAACGATATTTAGAAGCCGTGAAACCCATGTAGCCCCTTAAAGAAATAATGAGTAGAAAGAAATATTAGAAGCACTATTTGGGAATCAGTAATATTCATTGTAGAATAGATGCGTGTTTAATTTTAAATTCAAGGATCATTACCTGCTAAATTTTTAGTACACATTTTCAATTATCCAAAGCTCTACGGACAATAATCGGTGCACCATGGTACATAAATAATGTAAGAATTCACGACGACCAACAGGTGGAACATGTAAAGGATGAGATCATTTGGAGAGAGTGGGCTGATCAAACTAGACTTAAAACTAGACTAATCATTACGCCTAGGCGTAAATCCATCACTGCACCTGTACACGATTCAATTGGGTTTTGCAAGCTGCTCCCCAAAGTGCTGACGCGTACTGCCAAACAGGTCGGATGATGGATGTATATAGAAGGCATTTGTTGTTCAGACTGAGGGGAGAGTACCTTCCTAGGAGTGGCCTGAGTTGCCTCAATCTTGCGCGCAGTCTTTTAACCAAATCATCTACGTGTTTGTGGTCAAATATTTATTGGTGCCAGCACCTACTCTGCCTTTTTGACAGGTATTAACAGTTTATATGGGAATGTCTTTTATTGCTTTTACTATATTCCTTACAAATTCTTCCTGTTTTCTCACCTTTTAATCCTTACTTTGCCTTCTACCAATATTTATATAGAAGATCATATAAAGACGATCATATATAGAAGATCAAGTTTACCATGGAGGTTGAAGTTGATGGAAAACTACCTTTCCTTGACGTAATGGTGTCCAGAGAAGAAGATGATACTTTGGGTACCAACTAGTACTCAAAATCTAGGAGGTCTGGCCGAATACTAAATTATGTGTCAAACCATTCATTAACTCAAAAAATGTCGGTAGCACTGGGTTTGCTTCATAGAGCCATAATTTTAAGCGACAACAAATTTCACCAGTCCAACTTGGTGAAAGTAAGGGAAATTTTAACGAACAATGGTTATCCTCCAGCTTTTATTGACATGTGTGTCAGTAAATTCAATCAGAATAAGAATGTAGCTAGAGAACGTGCCGAAAAACACTATTTCAAGTTTCCGTACATCTCGGGAGTAACCCAGGGAAATTCGAGATGTTTTTTCAAAACGGGTTGGAGACCGGCAAGCTATAATATAAAATATATTGGAATGCTACACTCAAAGTTAAAGGATAAGTTGGATCAAGGTATCATGTCTGAGTTAGTATATGGAATTCCTTGTCAATGTAAAAAGTTATACGTAGGGCAGACAAAGCAATGGCTCAGTAGCAGAGTCTATCAACATCGCATGAACTGCAGGAACGCTAACATCCAAAAACCTGAACTCACAGCCCTAGCCAGACATCATATTGACACTGGCTATAATTTTGATTTTGACAGGATTGCTGTACTTGACAGAGAGGAGAATTACTCAAAAAGATGTGTGAGTGAAATGATACATATCTCTCTGAATGATACCGTAAATCGTAAGACCGATACCAATAACTTGAGTGCACTATACAGTGGCTTACTAGATTTATGTAAAAGAACGAGGAAGGACGACAGAAGATGACGGCTGCAGTATGTTGTTTTAGAATGACGGTTTTTAGATTTTCACATTTTGACACTTTACTAGCATAAAACAATAACTTTCGATAACACATTTGTATAATGAATTGTATTTGATTTCTATATTTTAAGTTTTTCCGTATTTGAATTTTTGAAATTTCGCTCGCTCGATCATGTGACTTGAGCAGCCTCAGTTGACGCCAAGGTTTATAAAATACACAGGTGGCCTCATGGTGTCTACGTGATGGATACGTGACGTATCCAGAAGAAATTCGTACATATCTTCAGACTGATTCAATTTCAAAATTCTTCGTATGACGTCATTTTTTTTTCTAATGGAGCAACCTGTGTAATTTACAAACCTTGCCTTTTAATCCTTACTTTGCCTTCTACCAATATTTCAATACCAAAATGAGCCAAGGCGGGGCAGACGCTATCCAAGTTTAGGCGAGACCCACAAGGATTAGAAATCAAACATTAATTGCATTAAACTGCATTTTTTTCTACAAATTAAATTTAATACTCTTATAATTACAGTTACTAAGCAAATATAACTAAACCGTGTAAGGTATTCGATAGAAAATTTCAATTTATTCCAAAAAATATAATTATTACAAACAATCTTTAATTTTTACTCCCGAATTTCTAAATCGATTAACCAAAGTGCCACGTCCTCTTGCCACACATGATGTCAATCTTTGCTGATCGTTAACTCGCAAATTGTCCGTAGAAGCAACATAGGCCCCAGCCTTTTTCTCAGCGTCTTTGTACTGCTGATTAAATTTATTTGTTAATTTATTAAAACAAGAAATTGCCGTTGCGTCCTTATTACGTGATTTGCAATAGTCAAGAGAGTCCGAGGCTGACGATATCGCATTATTAATCGTACTATTTATACGTTTAATACGAGCGTTGTAAATATTCTCTCCAATAGTTGTTTTGATACAGCTGTAGATTCCATTGGCAATATTTATCGGTACAGTTTCGTTTTGCTCGAAAGCGCAATACTGAAGACGTGTCACAAGCATGTTGATATCGGTTCCTGCTGCTTCTTTTACGGTTAAATAGTCGGAATACATACGATCATATATTTCTACGTAAGTCGCATTCAGGGATACCAATTTTTCAATCTGCTTATTGTAAAGCTCTTCGGCTTTTTGTAACTCATCGTCATATTGTGATGCATTCACATGCTAAAAATAAGAAAATAATTGATATTTGGAAAAATAAAAGAAAAATCTACCAACCATTACAATTAGGAAGACAAAAAGTAACAAATTTAAACGCAACATTTTTTTGTATAAAGAAATCTATATTCGTAATTAATTCCAATCCCAACTTCGACAGAATGATTAAACCATATAATTTTGTAGATCTACGTACATAACTTATAAAATTTTAATTTTCGATAAGAGTGTTATATTTGCCTAAGATTATTTAAAACTGCAATTGTATCTTATTATTACTTAAAAAAATTAAAGACATAAAAATGTTATAAAATTACGTAAAAATAACTACACTTTCAAAGAAGTTTCATAGTTGCTTAATATGGGAGTATTTTCTTATGAAATATCAAACATTTCAAAACTTAACTAGATTGTAATAAAGATGAAGTAAAAACAAGAATCTGGTACGGTCTTAAAAATTGACCAATTCCTTTCATAGAGGTACCAATGCACAATGCATATTAGATTTTTTTTTATTTGAACTAATTGTTTCAACATTGAGGCCAACAATCAAGCACAGCGATAGTAAACTATGTTTCTCCATTTTTCCCCCATCACCTACATGTAATTGATTAATAGGGTGTCCGTTATTTCCCAAATTGATTTTTTTACAGCGATCGCCCCCTGAATTTTTAGTTTAAGATATAAAAAAAGTTATCCAATACAATTAAACTCTTAATTTCTTGATTAAACCGTGCCGGAATCATCTTACTTTTACCATTTAAATAACATGGGATTATTTGACTTTTTAGTTTTTACTTTTAATTTTTTTTTCTCAGAAACAAATGAATGAAAAGATTTATGATTAAATTATTCTGACGTAAAATTTAACGCTCTACAAAAAAGGTCTCTTATGAATTTTCGATTGAATCACTCCATTAAAAGTTATTCAACATTTTACTTGTGCCTAATATAAATCTTGCAATATTTTCAGCTTTTTTCTCATTTTTACTTTTTTTAACTATAAAATCATTGGAAGAGAAGATAAAAATTATTATCATTAGAGCGCCAGGGATTATTTGTGTTAATTTTAAGGCTTGAATTGAAAATTATACAAAAATATCATTTTTTGACAATTAAAACAGGGGACAAAAGATCCGAATTCGCTATAGTCGTGAAATTTAATTTACCCAAGATAAATTTTCGAACTTTAATGAATATTTTGTACCTACGAAGTGAATATCATACTAATTAAGGAGACTATCGACAAAAGCTCAATTAAAATTCGAATTTTTACCATTTCACCTGACGCCATCTATGAGAAATTTCTTAGAACTTGTAGTCAATAAATAAATCTTTTCATTCATTTGTTTCTGAGAAAAAAAATTAAAAGTAAAAAGTCAAATAATCCCATGTTATTTAAATGGTAAATGTAACATGATTCCGGCACGGTTTAATCAAGAAATTAAGAGCTTAATTGTATTGGATAATTTTTTTTATATCTTAAACTAAAAATTCAGGGGCGATAGCTGTAAAAAATCAATTTGGGAAATAACGAACACCCTATTGATTATTCATTTGAAAATGATCAAATAATTATTTTTGATAGTCAATCAATGTCATCCCCGTAATCAATAAACCTTTCTTTTTAAAGTTTTTGACCATAGACAATTTAAAACCCGTCTTATGCTTTTTGACCCCAATAGTTTTTCATTTCTTTTTGACTCATTTTTTCTTTCAGTTTCTATAGGGACTATTACGTTCCAACATTGTTTTCAGTTCCAATTGGTCTAATCTGTTTCTGTAATAAATTTAAATAGGTAGTCAACTGCATCTTATTAATATAGATAATAAAATTCAGATCTCAGTTTTTATTAAATAAAGAAGTCAATTCAGGTTATTTAAGATTAGATTTTTTTTTATTGAATTTAAATTGAAAGAAAAAAATTTTTGTGATTCAAAAAGCCTTATGAAGTTACGATACGTAACGAAACGTAGCTAATTTGCATATTAAAGAACATTAAATAAAAAAAATCCGATTTTAAATAACCTGAATTGTCTTCAATACTTATTAATATACCCCAGTATATACTGAAGGGGAGATAGGCATAAAAATAAGCCACGTTTTATTCGTACGCTTGACTCAGTATTTATCCTTATAGTTTTGAAATGCTTTTCCAGATCATACTGTAACGTGACGTCTCAAAACTGTATTGAGATGGCGTTTATTCGTTCTTTTAATTTCTTTTGGAAATAAATAATCACTTTCACACTTAACAATCACTTTTTTTATTACACTTGTATATACTTTTTATTACACAATTACACTTGTCAAAACAATCCATTAAATGACAATAATCACTTTTAATTCAAATCACACTTATAATCACTTTGTCGTAACGGAAATTCACAGCTGAATTTCTATACAGAACTGTGATACCGAACTGTGCCTGGGCTTGAGCTGAGCGACTTATATACCCGCAACCCAACATTCTAGAATGTACTCCATTGTTCCAGAACAATCCATATGCACATTCTATAGATGTTTCCAGAACAATCTATATGTACATTCGCATTGGTGGGAGAGAGATAGAAGTCACTCAGCCAATCGCGTGCCGACATGGCACAAAGAGAGAGACAGACTTTGTCTCTTTCTGTCACAATACTTTTCTGTTAATCGGCTCACCAGCATTCTGATTGTCTTTCTATCTCAGTTTAGCAGTAGCGTAGCGTATGACTTCGCTACCCGGAGCTGATCGAAAATGTACAAGCTCCAATTTTGATTATTAATCAAGAATATTGGCATAAAGTCAAACATCATCCATAGTTATTTGAAAATGTGCTCTTCGTGATTTTTACAAAGTAAATTTTTTTATGGAATTATCAATTTCAATAGTAACGCCCTCTGTACCCACCACGCATCACTACTGAAGTTTACTAGAAGTATTTTGGTGTGTTTTTTGAATGATTTCCCTTCCATAACCATTGAGAACATCCTTGTGAGTATTTGTTTTAGAATTTTATTATCCATCTTTCTACTAAATTAGATGTGAAAATTGACACGCTTTTGATTGGTTCTGGATCTATAAATAATATGTTTCTGCTTGATTTTCCAAGCCAATCTTTAGTGGATCCTATTAGTATACCTTGAAAATTAAGAGTACAGTTTTTGCTATTTGATTTGAGGTACATTGCATATTTTTTTTGTCGTTTCAGCTAAATTTTTCCAAACCCCTAAAGAACTGATTTATACGATCCTTCCCTTACGGTTTCCTTAACAAAATTCCCAAAGGTACCTATGTAGTAAGTCAAAAAAGGCTTCCCAATCTTTAATTGGAGTGGAAATACATATCCTTGTTTTACCTATATGAGTCGTTGACAGGCTTTCCTTAGAGAATTATATTTTTGAATTCTACTAATACCGAAATACGGTGAATGATTGTTTGCTGACGGGTACATGTTGTAAACTTTTTTAATGAGTAGGTACTCGTATATTACAACAAAAATAAAATTACATTGATAAAAGATCCAGTATTGGTTACATAATGGAGAATAAAACTGTAAAATAATTATAAGAGAATAAAACTGTTAAGCTATCAGAAAATGATGTTTATTTTTATGTATATGAAGCGTTGACGGTCTTTCCTTATAAGAATTATATTTTTGAATTGTACTAATACCATAGCATAATAAAATATGATAGATTATATACTTGCACTAATATCAAATTCATCAAAGAAGAACTTATCACATTAAACAAAGGCCCAGAGTTCAATTTACCAAAATTTCAAAATAACACTATATTACAAGATATACACAGATCAGAACCAATTATCAGAACACTTCCAGAACAAGACCTCCAGAACGAAGTATGATCTATCATAAAAAGAAGCTACAAGAGTTTAAAATCAAATTTACATGAAACTATTAACAAAATTAAATCTTCATTCCATCAAGATCAATTGAACATTAACAATATAAAAGAAAAAATACACAAAAAAAAACGCTTATATTACAAAAGCCGATAAAGGAAAGATCATCGTAATCATTAACAAGGATGAATATATAAACAAAACGGAACAATTCATTAAAGAAAATAATATAATTCACATGAAAGAAGATCCAACTCCGAACTTCACCAAAACTTTATACAAGACCATAAATGAAAACGACAATCTTTTTACTAAACAACCACAGAACATCAAAATGGCATCATTTGACATTGTTAACTTATACACAAATGTTCCTGTTGAAGAAACAATCAAAATTGTGGAATATAATCTTATACCATCAAAAATATATAATGATATGGTTATCAACGACATAATGAACTTGTTAAACACCATCTTACAACAAAACTATTTCATTTTCAATCAAAAATTTTATCACTAATAGGAAGGCTTGGCCATGGGTTCCCCTTTATCAGCACTGCTAGCCGACATTTACATGAATCACTTTGAAAATAAATATATTATGAACAATACCAACAAAAGTAAAATAATATATTATGGAAGATATGTAGACGATACATTTATATTATTTAATGGAACTACTCGACAGATTGACAATATGGTATCCGATTTGACCAAAATAAATCAGAAAATAAAATTCACTTCAGAACACGAACTAAATGGAACTATCAACTTTTTGGACCCAACGATCATCAAGGAAAATGGAAAGTTGTCATTCAATATATACAGAAAACCAATAACAACGAACACAACCATCCATAAAACATCATTTAACTCAAGAAACCAAAAAATGGCAGCTTACAACAGTATAGTGTACGGAGCGATCAAGTTCCTTCTTAGCACCAAAGCTCGTGAAGAAGAATTTAAGATAATTAAACATATATAGCCCCTACTAATGGATACAGCAGCTCAATTGTAGACAAAATAATATCGAAATTTTCTAAAACATCCATTCTTCCAATCCCACCTAAAGAAAACAAAAAAATATTATATATAAAATCAAACTTCAATAATATATTTATTTTTACAATCGCCAACTTCCTAAAGAAAAATAACTTCAATATCGCATTTTCAACAAACAACAACATAATGAAAATTCATAAGCCATTGGAGAACAACCAACTTACAACAAAAAACAAAACCGGAATATATCAAATTAAATGTGGTTCCTGTGAAAAACTCTACATTGGCCAAACTGGTAGATCTTTCGGAACAAGATATAAGGAACCCAAGAAACTAACTTCAACAACAACTTCAAATTTTACAAAACACCTTTATGACGAAAATCATCAATGCTTAAATTTCGAAAAAAAAATTCAAGCCACTACATATTTGCGAGAAAGGATTACATATGAACACCCTAAAAGAATATGAAATATACAAAGCACACAAACTAGATCCAAATAACATCGTTAAGGACAAATTATATAAAACAAACAACCTATATGAAATTTGTTTACAACTGACAAAATAATCATTACCTGATGATGACTATGACAAAATGATGCTACCGAGAAGTAAATAAATTATTTCCATTGAACTCTGTGTTTGGGAAAAAATATTTATAGTGCCAAATAATGTTTCTCTTTTTAACATGAATACCTTATATTCTTACAAGAGTCATTTGTATCTGCACTCTTCTATTCTCTTGTAGAACTATTTTAATTTAATCTAAGTTATAAAAAAATATTCCCTCTCATTCAATTAGTTCGTTGGTGAACTTTGGTTGATCATAATCTTGTTACAATAATGGGAAATTCTATGAACTCTACTATGATTACATATCTATGGAACTGTAAATATTAAAATCAATATATCATATCAGAAATATTACATTGTGCTTTTAAGTTTTTAGTAATTTAACTTAAGAATAATGAATTCAAAATATTACTCTGACTCATTTATTTAACAAAATAATCCATTGTGAATTTCTTTGTAATCATTTTAAAAAGTAAATATTATTCTTACTGTTATTCGAAAGGATGAAAATGGAGAAGAAACATTGATTATTACTGAAATAAAAAAGAAATTTGGTATCGAAGAAAATATAATATGAATACATAATTATCTAGAAAGCTGAAATAAAATACAATTCATTACAAAGAAATTATAAATAAGCTTCTTTTTCTTCTTTATTTTTTTGTAAATATTATTAAAAATGAATGTCAAGAAACCGATTCTTTATATTTTATTTTTCATATATCAACAAAAGTAAGCTTTTTCCTCAACAAATGTATTAAATATATGTTAAACGTACTTGTACAGTGAAAAAATAACTTTTTTTTTTTGAAAAAAAGACGAAGAAATATATACATTATATATTCTGATAAATAATAATTTTTCAAATTAAATTCACCATTATAATAAATGAAGAAACTAACATCAATTAATATGGACATTGTGATATATCGACATTAACTTTGATTGCCGAGATAAGGAAATCTGTTTTACGTGCCTGAATGCATGTATTAAGCGACTGATGCAAATTAATTTGATAATAAACAGCACTTTTCGTGTAGGTCGCAAAAGTGTTTTCCACTTGATTTATTATATTTGGAAAAGTTGTATAAGTTTTACCGATACATTTACGATATAGCCCCTCCCTCTTCTTATTGCATTTATCCAAAGCTTGTTTTACTGTGTCAATTTCTTTATAAATTGTATCGCTAGCCATTTTCACAGAGGCCTTATACATATTTATCTCTGGCGTTGAATTGGCACAAGTGTGAAAATATTTGTATCCGATTTCTGGTATTATAACGTTTTGACTTTCGGCACATTCAAGCATGGATTTGATGTATAAGTCGATGTTTATAGCAGCCCCGTCGTTGAGATTCATGTTTTTATTGTGAATTTCTGTTAAATTGGCTACATATTCATCCCTCAACTCGAATAGGCTTTGAGTGAAATTATAAACTGAGTCACCACCATTATCGCTTACTGTCAACTATATATAAAAACAATTATTAAATTTAATCTTATATCAAAAACTAAATATTTTCTTCTTACATCTATGATGCTTTGAAACACAAGGGCAAACAGTATATACTTTTGTAGAAAATACGCCATGACGTCGCTATTTAATCCTAAGAACTACAAGAAGAATATTTAAAACTCACTAAAAATTAGTTTTAAATTTATTTGTATATATATGGTTTATGAATTAAGTGAATATATAAAATTATGCAACTATACAATCAAAAATATAGATCACTATCTATCTTGAATAAATAATATCCTGATTTTGAAATGGAAAGGTTGTCAAATGCGTTATATTAGTTTTGGTTTAGAAACACCTAATTGCGTTTAAATTAGCTTTATTATCCAAAATTTGTTCCATTAATATTATTTAAATAGTTACTAAAAAGTGAAATATTTTTTGATCAAACATAAAAATCAAAACTTCTTGAGTAACTTAATTTTCTTAACTATGTATGAAATTTGTTATTGTTACAAACAATCATACAAACCATTTGCTAACAAAAAGAATAGATATTTTTCAATTCAATATTAAAAAAACATATTGAGTATTGCCTTTTTTTCTATTCAGTTAAAATACAAAGATTTGCCACAATATGGTAAAATTTCAGATCCTTGATGATAACAGATTAATAAAATTCTCAGAGGACTAGGATCAAAAATAGGCAGTTAAAACTTGATTTTTACATGCAATGTTTTGGTCCCTTTATTGAATCTTCCTCAGGCGGTCGTAAAAAATCGCTTTTACTTTGTTAATAATGATCATTGTCATAATTCATTTTTATAGACACGATACAATTGGTAAAATAAATAACAAAACTTCCAAGATAAATAAAATATCAATAAAAAATAAAAAGTAATTAAAAATAGTGTCATTTTTAACCAAATTTTTAACGTTTTTTTATTGAATTTTTATTTTTTATTGAAATTTTATGTATCTTGGAAGTTTTTTATTGATTTTACCAAATGTACGGTGTCTATAAAAATGAATTATTACACATAACTGCTTATTTTTGATCCTAGTCCTCTGAGAATTTTATTCATCCATTTACCACAGTCCTCATTCGTCTTGTTGCCTCTACCTAAATCAGTGGTTCCTAAAGTGGTCCCTGCGTTCCTCCAGGGGTCCACAGGATCATTCAGAGGGTCCGCGGAAAATCAAAATTGATTTGGGAGTCCCTGAATATTGTCAGGGAGTCCGCGCAAAGTTTATAACAATAATATTGTTCCTATCACTTATATGACCGATTTATTTGCCAGATTTAACGAGACTAATTTGAACCTACAAGGTGACACATTAAATTAAATCAAAACTAAAAGTGTAATATCTGCGTTTGTTGCAAAACTTTTGCTGTATAAATAAAACTTGGGAAGAGGAGAATGTTCTCACTTCCCAAATTTTTTAAAATTGCGAAATAGAGTTGACGATTTGATTGCTTAGTGTTAACACATAATGACGCTTCATTCGGACCTTAACCAAAGATTTGAAGACATTCTTCACTTGAATATTCCCGAATGGGAACCCTGAACCCTTTTGCAAGTAGTCAAACTCAGAGTACAAATGCAGACAGTATAGGAGCAACTTATTGAATTATCCACAAATGAAGAGCTGAAACGAATGTTTAAACAAGGATACAACAACTTCTGGTTACAAAAACAAATCCCAATTTTATACCCAACATTAAAGGTTATTGTACAGAAGCTGTTGATTGCTTTTTCGTCTTCCTATTTGGTAGAACGCGGGTTTAGTGCCGTTATGAGCCTAAACACAAAAAAAAAAGAAACCAACTAGAAATTAGTACTCGTGGGGATTTGCGGCTGCTACTCACAAACATAGAGCCGGTCATAAATACACTCATAACATCCCATCAAGTTCATCCAAGTCATTATTTTCTTTTGTACTTTAAAGCAAAAGTTATAATTTCAAGAAACACTTTTTCAACAAAACGTTTTATTTATATTTTATTTTTATGTCACCATTTACCATTCAAATCATCGAAGTTCAATTTCTAATTTTTCTATAATGCACTTATGTAGTTTTTCAAGCAGGGGGTCCGTGGGCAAATTTTGGCTATGAAAAGGGGTCCGTGAGTCAAAATAGTTTGGGAATCACTGATCTAAACTTTTTATAATTTAGGTACATACCTTTATAAGCGTAAAAACTACATTGAAATGGCCTATTACAGTCAAAACAATTTTTGAAAAGTATTTTTCCAGGTTTGTGTTGCCCATTAATTAGGATTTAAAATTAACGATATATTTTACAATTTTAAAAAGGTGTTTGTTTGAAAAAACATGGTATGGCTATATACATTTATTTACTTTCCCCAAATATCATAAAGTGTTTAACTTGATTATACATACCAACAAGTCATTAAGTCAAGAATAGTTTTCTAAATTACACAGGCCTGCAAAAAATTTGTTTTGACTGTAATAAGTCATTTCAATTTATTTTTCGGCGCTTATTTCAAAGATGAAATCCATTTTCTTCCATCACGTAAGATTTTCTCTCAGAATGAGAAAATATATTAGGAATAAGTAGCAAGTAACACAATTTTTTAAGAGAAATGTTTCCTAAATTCCATAGAACAAATATGTTAAGTAACATGACAAATTAGTAACATTAAAATTAATTAAGAATTAATATTACATAATACATAGCTAACAATAACGGCAATATCTATAATTTTTTTCGGACGACACCAGGGGCCCGAAGCGAACCACTTTTTCTGTATCGAAAATGGTAGTACTCCACCTCTCACTACTAGCGCTGGTGTCGTTTTAGCTTCCGTTGATAGAGGAAATGAACCGATACGAAGTTTATAAGTGAAAACGAGATAATAAAATGATTGGTGTTATTTTGCTCTCACTTTTAAACTTCGTATCGGTTTATTTCTCTTACCAACGGAAGATAAAACGATACCAGCGATAGTAGTGAGAGGTCCGGTACTACCATTTTCGATACAGAAAAAGTGGTTCGATTTGAGCTCTCGATTTTGGTCAAAAAAACTACTTTTCAACTGTAATTTGCAACAAAACCTTACGTGATGAACTTTATTCAATGTTTTTTCCATGATCAGGGCAAAAATTGTAATAAAAATATGTTATTATATTTAAGACAATTTACCGTCGCAGGCCTACGTGTTATTTATTAATTGTTATATTTGAAAAAAAGAAGAAATTTAAAAATTTTTGATGTTAAAACTGTTTTTTCCTTGTTTTAAAGTCTCTTTGAATGTATCTTTAAAGTGAGTCGTTTTTTTCAAATATGATATTTACATGAAAGAATGTATTTTTATTCAACCCTATAATGCCGTAAAAAATAGTTTTAAAGAAAAAAATTATCTTGATATTTTTTTGATAAACTATTTTTTTTTATTATTTTGTTAAAACCGTACGAAACACGTAATTAATAACCGGTAATGTTTTTATCGCGATTAAAATTATATTAGCATTAAACTTTTATAATGTGATAAAAAATTTTTGTGGAAAAATTTGATAAAATATAAAAAAACGCCACAGTATTGAACTAGTCTATAATTTCATGTGTAAAAGTTTGCTCGAAAATGTTTAAGCTTTCGGTATTCCGGTTTGCGTTTGTAGGGATAGTTTTGGGAATTGCGGCCAATCAGGCTAATGCATTGCTTCCGATTCTGGACGTGGAATCGTCGATTGTTGAAAAAGTTTCGGTGTTATTAACTGCGGTGGACGAGGTTAAGATTCTTTTCGATGGTCTGCTAATAAATCACGCACAAGTCGTGACGGACGCACGGCGTCAAGCTTCCGAATTTATCGTGCGTCTGAACGAGTGTTCGAGCCGACAAATTTCTAGCACATTACCGTCCAACTTTTTCTTACCGTTAACGACATGCTTCCAAAAGAACACGTTACAGGCCGAAATCATATCGAACGGGTTAACTGGAGGAGTCAAATCGGCGGCAGAAAGTGTCGTTACTACCATGAAAACTGGTATTGATGCATGCAAAGCCATGGTTCAGCCAGATCGAATTCAAGCTTGCCTGCAAAACATTGACTCATCAGCGACTACTGCAATGCAGACGACAAATAGTGCGATCGCTGAACTCATGGGAAGAGCCACTCAACAAATTATGGCAGTTCGGTTCAACTTGTTGACTTGCGCCCAAGTCGTGGCAGCACAAATGCAGCGAGACGTGCCATCAATGTTTCGTATTGATTTAGATTTATGCTAAATTTCAATAAACATAAATTTTCCATTTTCTATAACAATTACCTTTTTTTTTTTAAAGTATACCCCGACTCCTTATCTATAACATATTTTTTTTCAAAATCTTATTTACATTCATGTTAAACCTTATCAATCTTTATTGCTTTGCTCGAAAAAAATGTCAACTATAAGTGTGTTCAAACAATAAACAATGATAATTATTTTGGTCAATAAACATATTATTTTCAAAATAAAATAAAGTCTCCTTGAATATTCAAATCATATCGCCGGTGAATAATAGTGGAGCTTGACTTCCTTTAAAAACATAGTACGTCTTATCTGTTTAAGAAAACATGCTTTTATAAGTCTGAAGATCAACTTTTTGATTTATAAATTTTATTGTTTTCACAATCGTCATATTTCAAAATACTTTCAAAGTAACAATCATTTATTCTTATTTCTAACTTGAAAAAATATCACGAAGACCAATAAAACTTAAATTGTCAAAAGACTAAATGTTAAATACGTAAAAAAAAGTACCTACATCATTTTACTTTTCACTTATACTTACCTACTTAGTTTTGTTATTTCAAAATATATTTTTCATCTATACTAATAAATAAAATTCCTGCGTTTGTCTGTATATTTTAATTTTGAATCCAATTTTAGGGTAAATATTTATTTCAAGATGTCCTTATTCTTAATTATTTAAATTTTTTGTTTGGCTGTGTGTCTCTTTAATTAAAGAAAAGAACAACCAAATTTAAATATTTGGTATTAAAATACAACACTATTAACTCATTCACATTAGGCTATTTATCAATCTTTAAAAATAATAAGAGACGGTATTCCCTACGTAAAAACTGAGGTATCAAAAATTTTTTACTTTAGACAGGTGAAGTATATATCGTTGGAAAGTTATTTTAAAGTAAAAAAATACTTTTTATTAATCTCTTTAATTGAACTATAAACTAGTATAGTGTATAATTTTACCAAAAACCACTGTGCAAAATTAAATGGTTATCAAAAATTCTTCAAAAACAGAATAAATGCGAACAGAGCGAGCGGTGGAGTCGCTATATTTGTCAAGTCCCAGGCTATCCCTGAAGAGGTCCAGCTCACAACAGATCTAGAGGCGGTGGCAGTTAGATTAAAGTACCCAGTCAATGCTACCCTTTGCAACATCTACATACCTAATAGCAAAACGCTGGATATAGAAGAATTGTATGAGAGATTATGTATATATAGTATGTAATTAGTTATAGTGGTCGTCAATGACCTCGTAGTTACAAGGCGACCTTAAATAAATAATTATAAAAAAAAAAACTAGTATAGTGTTAATTTGTGTAAAATGTTCTTTTTGCCAAGTATATGTCACATATTAAATGGTTAAATACATTATAGTCACCTACTGTGAAGCAGTGGCGTGCATTACATATAGACAAAAAGACACTGCCTACCCTACATAATTCAGATAAATATTTATAATTTTGTTCTGATATCTAGTTTTATTTTATTTACGAGTACTATCCAATATCAATAAACAAAAAATCTTAACGGATATCATCTATACAGTATACAAATTATGCCAGCTCATTCGTTCGTTCAATTTCAAGTAAGCGACTGATAATATTTGTATTGCGATACACTAGCGCTACTAGGTCAGCAGCGGGAAAGACACAAACTATTTGTGCCTAAATATTTATATGTGTGCACTAATAGCTATATATGCGTCAGTGAGTGCGTTCGTATAATACAAATATACAATTCTACACATACGCACGCACACAACCTCATAGAAAGACACTATCTTTTTACAATACGACAAATTACGAAAATTCCCGAAGTAGCATCGTTTCTTATTCATTATCAAAGTTTGAATTTGATTGATCTCAATAATCGATTTAACGATCAGTAATCTACGTACATTGTTATTATTTAATTCTAATAAATTTTTATAATGTATTATCTTTTATCTGTATTATTTAATCCTGACTTTTATATTTTATTTCTTTAATAAAGTTTACAAAATAAGTCTATGGATATCTGTGGTTAAAAATATCAACATCATTATTTACTCTATACCGATTAGCCAATAAAATTTTGTAATGTGAATTTTCCGAAATTTGTTTTTGCTAATCGATGGGAAATTGTTCGTAGAGGTTTGTGAAAGAAACCGTTTCGTTTGTGACAAATTAGATTAGCGGTAATAAATTAATTAAGAAAAAGTAATTAATTAGTCATTGATATAGTAAAATGTTAAAAAAATAAGGTTTAAAGCAGTATACAGTAACAAAAACGAGGGAAAATTTAGGAAACGGTTGATTAAAACTAGAACTAAAAAAAAAGTTAAAGAAAAATATTTTCCGAATTTGAAAAAACACTTAATGTTCTACTTCGTATATATATTTTCAAAAATTTTTGGTGTGAATAATTGAATTTCACAAACGATGAAAAAATTTTGGGAGAAAAGCCTGTTTAATTATGTTTCTATTTTTATTATTTTGTAAAATTTTGGTCAAATATAATTTGAAGAAAAAAATTAATTTCATAATTGCCTTTTTTTCCATTTTTTTCGAAGGTGGGAGGTTCTGTTTAATTTTCCTTAACTTTTTTTTTAGTTTTACATTTAACCAACCGTTTCCTTAACTTCCCGCATTTTTGTTATTGTATGTTGCTTTGAACCATATTTTCTTAACAATTTACTATATCAATGATGACTAATTATTTAATTAATTTTTCTTAATTAATTTATTATCGCTAAACTATTTTGTCACAAACGAATCGGTTTCTTCACATACCTCTACGAACGATTTCCCATCGATTGTCAAAAAAAAAACAAATCGGAAAATTCACACTTTAAAATTTTGTTGGCTAATCGGTATAGGGTTCATTATTTACTCATCATGATGACGAACTAAGCAGCATTTTTGATTATATTAAAGTAGCTTTAAAAAATTTCTGCCTACCCTGCCTAAAATCTCTGTGCACGCCACTGCTGTGAAGTATGCATTATTTTGACATTTTGTGCTTGCAATACCTCTGCTCCTAGTCAAATCTCAAATTCCAAATTTTAGATGCATAATACTATCATATAGTACTATAATGGGGTGATATTTCAGATTTTTATCTGGTCCTCCACCAGAGATAAAGAGCTCAGAAAATTGCAAATTTTGAAAATTTCCAAATTTTGTTATTTTTTATTTTAAAAGTCTCAGACTTCAAATTTTGTTTTGTACCTAATTGTTTGTTAAAAAAGTTTTAACGTGTAGACTGTTTCTCTTCCTTCACAATCTTTCGGTGAAAATTGGAGTTTTTAAATTGAGAGCTAAAAATTTAGGCTGAAATTTCACCCCTTAGAATTACATTTAGGTGAAAACGTCTTGTTACAACCTTATAGCTTATATTTTCATGAACCCACTGCTTTTAGTTTCATTTTGATAGGACAAATAGGACCTGAGATAATCAAGTTTCCACATACCCTTAAAAGTGCAAAAATGTCTGCGCCTAGTAAAACTAATATGGCCACCACTGGAAAACTAAAAACAATAAAATTAAAATAATGATGAATTTGAACTACCAACATGTTAGGGTGACAGGAAAAAATCAGAATTAAAAAAAATAATCAAGCGACCAGTGTAAGACCAGTGACCATAGTAAATTCAATTGTAAGTACACAAAATCGTTTCTTTGAAATATAAACAGTTTTATATACAAACAAACGTATGATTCATTAATTAGTTAATAGCGCATTGACTTACATATCTGCTGCTATAATAATATAATTAAGACCCATGGTTTCAAATCTCACAGTAACCTTTTTTTTATTGCTAAATTGTTGAAATGGTTGTTCAATAAGAAAATATTAACGAAAAAATGTTTTTTTTTTAAATTCCTACCCTAAAGGAGTGAAACAGGGTCAGTAAGTTTGAATGAAAGAGTGTCGAGTTAATCAACAATCGAAATTTTAAATTTAATAAACAATAAACAAAGTTCTGTTAAAAACAAAACATTATACGTCATTATCAACAATATTTTAAATAACGTCATTTCACTAAATTAGTAGGAAAGTTTAATATGTAATAGTTATACCAAATAGGAGATTTTTAGTTTTGGTTCGTTTTTCCACAATCATACTTTTTAAAATCCAATTCTTTTTTGAACCAAGGATTGGGACCTGGAGCAATTATATACTCTACTAAGAAGCATTAAGGGAGCAATTTTTTTCATATATTTCATTATCAATTAAAATATAAAATCATTCATGCTTACTTCTCTTCAGTTTGAAGAACAATTTGAAAATCAATTATTGTTACTGAATATAAATACAATATAAATACAATATTGGAATTTATTTCCACGCTTTCCATCTATTTCAATCAATTTTGTATGTACAACGTTCAAATGTTCGAAATCAAATAGCTTTTTAGTCATGATAATGAAAATAAAAAAGGTCATAATTTTTTTCGTTTTACATTGTATTTTCAAATATAAGTGCATATTTGTGACATATGTCCTTGTGAGGTTGGTAAATAAATATGACATCAAACTAAAGTTGAAAAAAAAAAAACTTGACAATACTGTGAGTTTAAATGCTAAATTGTGGTAAGAAAGAAAAGCATAGTAAAATTATTGTTTTATAATTTTATGTAAAAAAGGTATAAATGTAGATACTAACTTTTATTCTTGACTATCAAATTGCATTCTTGTAAGCCAAGGACTGTAAATAATGCAAACCAAAGACAACCTAATTGAAAAAAACATAATTAATTAAGTAAACAATTTTAGTACTGGGTAGACGAGTAATAAAAAGGAATTAAGTTTCTTCTTCTTCTTTTTTTTTAATTTGATTGATAAATTAAGTCTAGGTCTCTTGATTTTCTAGACGAATGCATAGTTGCGGCAATCGTTATTTATCCTAGAAGTATATCTTCTAGTTGAAAAAAAAATATTTTGTAATGATTTATAATGTTTAAAAAACCTAGGTCATAAAAGATTTATTTAAATAATCGTTGCCTACATTTAACGTACCAAAAATATTATAATTGATACCATAAAACCAAAAACTTGGCACTGTGACCTATAAACCAATTTGATTAAAAACATACATTTAAAGCAGGCCATTCACGCTCTGACTTGCAGCATTGCTAGTCGGACTACTAATTAGATCGCCTTCAATGATAAGGGTAATTATAAGGGTTTTTGTATGGCTAATTATACTCTCATTACTTTTTTGTAAAAACTGCAATGAAGTAAGTAGTCTAATCGCTCATACAAAAACCCTCATAAATACCATTGAGATAGAATTAGAAGGAACATTTTTGTGGAACAATCTTCAGCAACGCAGTACCTAGATTGTTCCGTATTTGAAATTTGAAAATGTCCCAAGGAAAACCAATAATAGCCGGAAAACAATTTTCTTTCCGGTTGAGGTACAAACGAAAATTCAACCAATTCCATCAACTAGAGACCAGCACCCGAAAAAATTCGTTTATACCTGACAGATTCAAAATTATGGCTGTTTTTGCTGTCTCAATAATGAAGTAATGAGAGTCTAATTACATTAGAAAAATCGTTACAACTATTGTTTGGATTAAGTTAAAATAATTTTTTTTTATATGTTTCTATATAGGTACTACCACCCAAATTGCAATGCGATTCATTTTGTTTGTGCTTCAGTTGAAAAAAATAACAGTCGTTATAAAATTCAACAATGGAATAAGTGCATTAACAAAATCGCTCATAACTTTTTTGGGTTAAAGTTAGAAACAATTTTTTTTCGTTACAATCCTCTACGTGAATCCTCTACAAACGCACAATAATAACCAAACTTTTGTAAGGGCAGTAGCACTTTTCATAGAAAAGTGGTAAAAACAGTTCCGAAGTACATTAATTATTTCAATATACTACGGCTTTGGCTTAAGCTAAAATCATATCCAAATTGATTCGATGGTACATCAGAACATTTAAGTGTTTACAGTAGGATTGAATCTACCAATTCTATAATTAAAAAATAATACACTTTAAGAAAAGGTTTATCTGTTTCTCAACTTTTTAACAAATGAAATGATTTACTAATTAAATGGTCTATGGACAGAAATCCAGAGCTGCCAAGCTACAAAACTTTTCCTATGAAATCAAAAGTTACTTTAAAAAGATAGACCAATTCTTATCACTGGGCATTCCAAAAAAAGAAAATGATAAAAGTGGATAATACATACTATGACGTATGTACTCAAATTCGAGTTATAAAAATATAACTTCAGAATTGATAGCCAAATATATTATTGAAGATTGAGAAATTTTAAAAGATTTTGAATAGAGTTTTTATGGTACTTAGGCGTTTAATATAGATACTTCTATTAGTAAATGTAATTGCACATGTCAATTATTTAAAAAAAATATAAGGGCAAGCACACGTTGGGTCTTCTAATCTGTTTGAAAAAAAATTAAAGTCCCTGAGGAACCTAAATGTATTCCTTTAGGACAAAAACGTAAATGTGGGTGCCGATCAAAAGCAAAGAAAGCATAAATTATTCAATAAATTTACTTATTTGACGTCAAAGTATTCGCTACTTTGCGTTTTTAATTCTATTTTGTACATGTTTGTGTTGTCGTTTTATACATCTATCTATTATTATAAAGAGGAAAGATTTGATTGTTTGTTTGCTTTGAATAGTCTCCGAAATTACTTGACCGATTTGAAAAATTCTTTCACTGTTAGGAAGCTACACTCTTTCCGGTGAACATGGGCTATATTAAATTTTCAAAAAAGTTAGGAATCCATACTAAAACTCCAATAATGTAACCCAAGGTCTTAAAAAATTAACAAAAAACATTCTTTTATCGCGTGCGCTGCGAAAACTATTGGTTATAGACAAAATAATGTAGTACGATTTTGTAGAACATATCATTATCTACAAAAAATAAAGCGACAGCATATGTCTAACTATTATAGTTATGTCACAATAAGTGTTTTTTCATTTTAAAAAATTTACATAAATGCCACCGTTATAAAAGCTCTTTTATTTATACTTTGGGATTAATCCTTATCAAAATAAATTACTTCATATTTAAGTTTGCTTCAATGCCATTATATAATTTTTTGAGTTATTCAATTTGAACATTCCATTCGAAAGATATCACAAGTTTAAAAATGTAACTTATTTGAAAAATGAAAAATGTTAAAATACAAAAACGTGTCTTTTTGAAATATAAATGTTTTTATACATAATAAACACTTAATAGAATTATACGTTCTTAGCACATTCGTTTACGTATCTGATATTCTAAAGTTCACAATAGAAGAGATTTGGGTTCGAATCTTAAAGTAACCTTTTTTTTTATTTTTTTTTTACAAAATTGTTGAAAATAAATCCTTAGGGTTGCGCAATAAGGAAATATTAACGAAAAAAGTAACAGTGGTAGTAAAAAAAATAGTTATATTAATAAAGCTTAAAGTAAATACGCTTTTAAAACCGTGCATACATAAAATCGTGTAATTATATATCTCCTCTGCCAGATGAAATTTTAATATTCAGTGTATTCCTTATAAGAAGTAGGCATGTGAAAAGATTTTTTTTTGATAATTTCTACCCTAAAAGAGTGAATTGGGGTGATTAAGTTTCTTTGAGAAAATGTAGAGTTAATCAACAATCGAAATTTTGAATTTACTAAGTGTATTTAACAAATAAATAATAAATTATTAATAAGTTTCTGTTTTTGTTATATAATTTTAACTAAGGCATTTTAAATAACGTCATTTCACTTAATTAGTATGAAAGCTTAGGTAGTAGGTACTTATACCAAATACCACAGAGGCGGTTTTCAATTTTTGTTTGTTTTTCAACAATCAATTTTTTAAAATCTAATTTTTATGAACCAATGGTTGTGAACTGGAGCAATTATATATTCTGCTAAAAAGCATTATGGAAGCAATTTTTGTCATATAACGACAATTGGTTTTCAAATTGTTCTAAATACCGAGGAAGAGTTAGCATAGAATATATATATATATTTATTGATGATAATGAAATATGACAAAAAATTGCTTCCATAATGCTTTTCTGCAGAATATATAATTGCTCCAGGTTGCAATTATTGGTTCATAAAAAATAGATTATAAAAAGTTTGTTTGTTAAAAAGAAATAAAAATTAAAAACCGCCTCTATGGTATTTGGTATAAGTACCTACTACATAAACTTTCATAATAATTAAGTGAAATGGCGTTATTTAAAATTCTGTTATCAAAATGATATAACAAAAACTGAAATTTATTATTAATTATTTATTTATTAATTACACTTATGAAATTCTAAATTTCGATTGTTGATTTACTCTACATTTTCTCATAGAAACTTAGTCACCCCAATTCACTCTTTTAAGATAGGAATTTTCAAAAAAAGTCTTAATACATGCCTACTTCTTATGAGAAATACACCGAATATTAAAATTTAAACTGGAAATTTTTACCGATTATATTTTCCCTAAAATTAGGTTCAAAATTAAAATGTACAGCCTATAGATGTTAGTTTTTTTTTTTGGTATAAGGACTTCATATAGTTTCACATAAATTTAGTAATTTATTGTTATTTATTTTTAGCTACCTGATAGTAAGATTCCGATTAAAATCGGTTAACCATTCCGGAGATAAACCGGAATAAGTGAAAAAAAAATTATTTCGTGCAAGTCGGGATAGCCTAATCTATCTATTATATATTATATATTATATGATATTATATATAATTATATTATATATATTATATTATATATTATAAATAGGCTCCAAAAAAACTTGACCGATTTGAAAAATTCTTTCACTGTTGGGAAGCTACACTATTTCCGGTGAACATAGGCTATATTAAATTTTCAAAAAGAATAGGAATCCATACTAAAACTTCAATAATGTAACCCAAGGTCTGAAAAAATTACCAAAAAACATTCTTTTATCGCGTGCGCTGCAAAAACTATTGGTTATAGAACGAAATAATGCAGTACGATTTTGCAGAACATATCATTATCTACAAAAAATAGAGCGACAGCATATGTCTAACTATTATAGTTATGCCACAATAAGTGTTTTTTCATTTTAAAAAATATATATAATTGGCTCCGTTATTAAATCTCTTTTATTTATACTTTGGGATTAATCCTTATCAAAATAAATTACTTCATATTTAAGTTTGCTTCAATACCATTATATAACTTTTTGAGTTATTCAATTTGAACATTCCATTCGAAAGATATCACAAGTTTAAAAATGTTAGTTATTTGAAAAATGTCGCATGGTCACCCCATTTTACTTATAATTTAGACCAACTTTATTGAACTTGGCGTTATTTTTTATTTATGTATAAATGCTGATTGATTTACAGATTATTTGGTCTACGGTAGGTATACCTACCGTAGCTATACGCAATAGGCATACTCTTTTTAGATATTTATAAATATTTTTTGAAAATTAATTGATTATTACATAGAACAATTTTATTCTTTGCAACAGTTTATTAAATGTGTTGTTTTAAAGTTGACGAAATAGTGTTTTTAAGTATGATTATGTTTTTCGTAAACGAAATAAGAAAAATAAAAATGTTCATATACCACAACAAATAGCAAAGCTAAAAAGAAAATATAATCTACACCTACGTTACGCAGACGAAGTTGCGGGGATCAGCTAGTAATTTATACGTCTATTTGATCTACCTAGGAGTTAAATGTTTAAATCTGTCTTTGATTAACATATGTGAATGTGCACTTATATATACCCCATAACTTATTTTTTTTTTCACAACAGTTTCTAAGACAGATTACAGATAACGATATTTTTTTATGTCAACTATGGTTTACAAAGTTTTCATTAGTTTATACCAATATTGGATCGGTCACCAATTAGCAACCAATCTAAGATCACTGAATGACCCTAATATCAAGCACTTTTTAATGGTGAAACATTTCTTAGAGCACTCGAAATCCAACCACCTCTACCTGCTTACCATCTTATTTTAACTGTTGTAAAGGGCACTATTCTCGCTACTATACTATACTATTGTTTATTTATATTTCGTAAAAAACTATGGCATAATGATATAATATCTTTCAAAATGAAAAGAATGATTTTTGAAATATATGACCTTACTTAAAACGTTAAAAGTATAATTGATTGCCAAGACTCAGAAGCTCATAACGTTTTTACAATTAAAAAGTCATCAGATTATAAGAAAGTTTAAGTCCTTAAGTTCTACCACTACAAACTTTACATCTTGGTCAAAAAGTAGATACCTTATCCAACTTCATTCGTTCGATGAATTAATGGGAACGGTAAGTGCTGGTAATTGAAGTTAAAAGAGAGCTAAGTATATTAATGTACTAGCTGATGTCCGCGATTTCGTCTGCGTAACGAATAAGTATTGGCTTTATTTTCTTTTTACGAAAAACATAATCATATTTAAAAACACTATTTCATCGACTTTCAAATGGCATATTTAAGAAACTGATGGTTTGGTGTTAAGAACTGTTTAGAGCTAAGAATAAAATAGTTGTTGGTAATGACCAATTTAATTTTAACAAATATTTATAAATGTATGTATTAAGTTTGATCTATTACGTATACCAACGGTAGGTATATCTATCGTGAACCAAATACTCCGCAAATCAATCAGCATCTATGCATAAATAAAAAATATCGCCTAGTTCAATAAAGTCGGTCTTAAGTTGTATTATGACTTGAAACAGTCAAAGTTTCCAAAATACTCCCGTTAAAATATCAGACGTTATTGGTCTAGACTTTTGATATTAGTTGGAATCCTATCTCATTGTTTTGATTCCCGATTGAACCTTTTTCCCAAAGCTATTATCCTCCTGGAATATACAACACTTCCGCGAAATTGAAATTTATACAACTGCACGAAATCCAGTTCTTCCATAATCAAGTATAACCATTGTGTAACTATACACTCAAGGGCGGATCCAGGATTTTTTTCTGGGGAAGGGGCACAATATGATCTTTCATTTGCAAGTGCATGAAAGGGATGCAACGATCAATATTCGCAATTCCAGCCAGAAGTAGACAAGAGTTTCACTAATGTTTCTGTTATTTTATTCATATATTTTAACAACTCAAATATTTTGATTTGCCTCCAAGTATGTACTTTGATGGAATCTCCACAGTACACAGAAATACCGTGGGGTGCACGTGCCCCCCTCCCCTTAGATAAGCCCATGTATACACTTATTATTAAAATATCTCAATTTCAACTTAACAATTAAACGATATTGGATAGTCTCGAGTTCACCATACACGATTTAGCGTATGCCTTTTGCACTGGAAGAGCATTTTAAATTTCTTTTATCATTATGACTTACCGTATATTACACATTAAACCCCTCCCCCCTATTTTAAATTGCCATTCTTTCTCTGTCGAAAGGTGACACTAATTTTAAATCACAAAATGCCGGTAAGTATTTTCTTTAAGTTCGCCGAATTTCAGGGGCTACTCGAAAACTTATGTATTTATTTTTGAATACGTTTTTGGATTTTCAGGTTAACGTGAGAGCCAAAAAACTGATCAAACACTAAGTTTTTGTTTCTAATGATAAACCAACTTTGTTTTATGTTAAGCGGTAATAATGTTCCGTCTCAAACGGCACTTTAATAATAAAAATTTGAAATTTATAATGTCTAATAGACGTTATCTCATACAAACTTAGTCACCCCTTTTCGCTCTGTTAGGCAAAGAATTATTAAAAACCCTTTCTTATTATATATCTGCATCGTATAAGGAAAACCCTTTCCAAACTTTATCGACGCAAACGTACACTTTTTCTTGAAAATACAATGTATACAACCATATACAACGAAATATATTCAATACAAAAATAAATACAACGACATAAATTATTATCTTTTTTATTTTGATTATCATGACTAAAAACAGTTGTATTGGAAACGTTAATGTATAATATCGAAAACTTTATTTAATTACTAAGACAGCTGGGTAGATCAATTTTGAAAATATTGATTGCATTTCGTTTGATTTCTGAAGATGTTATGTAAAAACAGGAAGTCACATACAGCAATTTGTTGAGTAGAATTTCATTAGCATTTGCCATCCAATGAGCGATTAAAACATTGCCATTTTCAATACTTCTATCCAAACTCCAAATGATTGGCTGAATACAATTATTATCTTTGACCAAATTGGTCATGCTGCCAGCGCTGCAATCGACGACATCACCCCAAATTTTGTTAATTACTTTTCCGTACGTTTGAGAAATATTAGTAAGAATGCCATTCAAAATGGTCGCAGTATCAACTGTTGAATTCACAAAGCAACCAGTCAAGGCTTTGAATTGTCCATCTGGAATTGAACGACCCTTTTTCGCAGCACATCCAACTAACTTAGAACGAAGATTTTCCGCATCTGATTTTAAATTGTTCAATTGTTGCACATAACTATTATAGAAAAATTCCAAGGTTGTTTTCACATAATCAGGGCTAGAATTTATAACAGATAGTCTGTCCATGACACGAAAAACATCACTCGATTGACCATCGACAAATCTTGTTGAAATTCCGACAGTAAGAATAACAAGAAATGTAAATCCAAGTTTTGTCATTTTAATATTTTGAAAACAACCTAAGAGGAACAAATTTAAAGTTTGCCGTTTTTTGGCACAACGCGTACTTTTATTAGACGGTGGATAAATCTAAACAAACAGATTGTATTTGAAAAACGATTACGAAAATCATGTGGTCTTTAAAAAATATTTACATCTTCTCATGTTTTCAAAATATTTTTAATATTTTTAAAAAATTGCTTGAGCTGTAAAAAATATACCAAACTTATCCAACATTTAAAACAAAATGATTTATTGTAGATCTTTAAACAATCATGAATAATATTTTATAAATTTGCTATATTTACTTTACCCGTAGAAAGTATTCTTACAACTAATACTTAAAACAAACTTAAATTAGTATAAACTTCTTCAATATTAAAAGTAATAAATGTTTTTAAGTAATAAATGTTCACAGTCCTATAGCTATATTGGTTACTAGCTGATCCCTGCGACTTCGTCTGCGTAACGTAGGTGTAGATTATATTTTCAATTTATATATTTTATTTTTAATGGTATATGAAAAGTTTTATTTTTCTTCTTACTTTTACGAAAAACATAATCATACTTAAAAACACTATTTTGATGACTCTAAAAAGACACATTTATTAAACTGTTGCTTAAAATAAAATAATAATATATTATGATCAATTCATCTTCAAAAAATATTTATAAATATCTAAAAACAGTATGCTCTATTACGTATACCTATGGTAGGTATACCTACCGTGAACCAAATAATTCATAAACCAATCAGCATCTATACATAAATAAAAAATATCGTCAAGTTCAATAAATTTGTTCTTAATTATGACTTAAAACAGTCAAAATTTTTAAAAAATATTCGCGTCAAAATAACAGAAGTTAAGGGTCTAGATTTTTGAATATTAGTAAGAATCCCATCTCATTATCCAGATTTCCGAGTGAACCTTTTTTTCCAAAACTATTAACCTTCTGCAATGTACAACACTGCCACGAAATTGAAATTAGTACAATTGTACGAAACACAGTTCCTCCATAATCATGTATAACCATTGTATTACTAAATACTTATTATTAAAATATATTAATTTCAACTATACAATTAAACCATTTTCTTTCAGTTCGCCGATTTTCTCACTACTCGATATTCGCTCACTAATGTATTTATTTCTGAATACGTATTTCGGATTTTCAGGTTTAGGTACAATATGTGAAAACCAAAAAACTTAATGCTTACTTATAAATTTAACTTAACCATTTTCAGATATTAAGATCAGAGGTTAAATTTTTAAGCAGACTAGAAGTTTCTGTTTCTTATATTAAACCAACTTTGTTTTATAATAAAGAGTAATTACGTTTCGTTGATAAAGGTACTTTGATTATAAAATTTGAAATTTCGATTGTATATTAGACACCACTTCTTATTAAATAACTGCATCATATAAGACAAACACTTTCTAAATTTCATCGTCACAAATATGCATTTATAATAAAAAATACAATGTAAAGCAAAAAAAAATGGACCTTTTTTATTTTGATTATCATGACTAAAAATCAATTCGATTTCGCACATTTGAACGTATACTCGTACAAACAAAATTATTGGAAATACATAGAAAACGTGGAATTAAATTCGAATATTTCATTTATTTTCAATAACAATAATTGGTTTGCAAATTGTTCTAAAATATAGAGTTTGGATTCGTCGAGTGGTGTAAATGCGTGATGACAACTCTATATGATGTATCTTGATGTATGATGTATAATGTTTTCATTTTTTAGACATCTTATTAATTTTTGGTAATAATCGAGGTGTTGACAGGTTAGTTTAATTGTGTTGTTTGTCATGCTTTTTGTGGTGAAAAGTTCTAATTCTAGAACATTTTGTAAGGTATTTATCATTTCTTGGTAGGTGACTACACCATAATATATAAAGATAGGCGGTGGTTTAGTTGGCAGGACTATGTTGTTAGAATTGTTAGCATCTGATTGTAAAACTAGAATGGAAATATATAAAAGAAAATTATAAACTACTTTTACAACTACAACTACTTTTATTTTTTTCATTTAATTTCACTCTTCAATGTTACAAAATAATTTCTTAATAATTTGCACCCAATTTTTGACTTTCACTAAATATAATTTTATTGTTTAAAGGTATGCTTGCCCAGAACAATCATATTGATGAAAATAATAATAAACTTTATTAAACGATTATTAAATTTTTCTACGGTTTAAGTATTTACTAAAAAGTCACAGCTTTCTATCGAGATGGCGCCCAAGTTTGCATGTTTCATTGTTGACATTGTAAAACTCTGCATTGAACGATTGATATACATATTGGCCATATTGGCGCATAAGTTACTCTACCACCTCTACCATATTAAAATGCAATATTTTTTTTTATAATGAATTACTTTTGTTTCTTTTTAGGATTATAAAGTGAAGCCATTGGAAATTTAACCCTGAATAAATTTACAACCAAAGATAGAGTGAAGATAAGTGAATATTATTTTGAAAATAAGCACTCAATTATTTTACTAGTTATATGGAAAAAGAAATAGTAATTATTGGAAAACTGTGGATACGCAAACCATAAAAATGAAATGTCAAATATTTTCATACAACGGTCTCTAAAGAATTAGATATTTTCGGTATTTTAGCAAAGACGGAAAATTTTATTTGTGACTGTATTATAGAAGTGTCATCTTTATGTCGTCATGGAAGCTAATCATGTTTGCCGATAAAAACGATTTTCTTTTAGAACTTTTGGATATTTGGTGTCTACACTAGATAGCGTATGCAGTTTAAAAAACAAAAAAAAAAAACACGTATAATTATTCCATTTAAAAACTTAATTATTAGATATATAATAGAACTTTAGCCTTCAAAATTTATTATTTAAAAATATGCTGTGTAAAGTAAAGTTGGTTAAAGTAACTTTTCGAAAGCATGCCATAATAAACATTTTACAATAGTTATTCTCGATTCATTAATATTTAATTACTTCACTCAATAATTTGGGAGATTTCGAGAAAAGAAAATAGAGTAAAAAGTTTAAGAATTATCAAATTTATTTATGAATTCAAATAGGTTGATTTTGAGAGGAGTATTCACATGCCATGCAATACTTATAAAACTTCATTTTTTAAATAAATCTATAGTCATATATAAAATTCTTACATCTGTCTGTATATTTTAATTTTGAACCCAATTTAAGGCTATTTATCGTTCCTTAAACTGAGAGATAAAAAAATTACTTTTGAGAAGCGAGTTATACATTGTTGGAAAATTATTTAAAAGTTAGAAAATAATATATATTAATTTCTTTAGTTAAACTAATACCTAGCACAGTAAGTTCAATTTAACGTACAAACCATCGTTTCTTTGAAATATAAACATTTTTATGTGCAATAATACGTACGACTTATAAATACGTTAATAGTGCATTGGGTTATATCTGATGGTAATAATTAAAGACCCGTGAGTTCAAATTTTAAAGTACCTATATTTTTTTACAGAATAGATCCTTAGGGATCAATAAGAAAATAATAACGAAAAGTATAATAGTAATAATAGTAATAAAGCGTATAGTAAATACGTTTTTAAACCGTGCATATATAAATTCGTGTATTTATATATCTCCCCTGATATTTATAATTAGAATTAAATTTAGCCTATATGTGGGTGTAGAACGCTGCTCTCCCCTAAATTTTTGTTTCTAAGCAGAGTAAATAAGTTCTCGCTGTTTTTTTGTTGAAAAAAATGGTTTTATTTCATGAAAAAATGAATTATAATGTTATTCAAAGTATTGTCCATCGGAAGGTACGACTTTTTCCCATCTTTCAGGTAAGTTATGAATACCTTCCCAAAAAAACCGTTCGTCTTTTGAGGCCAAGAACGCATCGAGCCAATATTCGATTCCCTCCGTTGAAGTGAAGCGTATTCCGGACAAAGCATTTTGCATGGATCGAAACAAGTGGTAGTCAGAAGGTGCCAAGTGTGGACTATATGGCGGGTGGGGTAGCGATTCCCATCCAGCATTTTCAACGTAGTTTTTCACCGCGGAAGTACGATGTGGCCGAGCATTGACATCATGAAAAATTATCGACTCGTGTCTGGACGCATATTCTGGCCGTTTTTGCTTGATTGCTCGGTTCAAACGAATCAGTTTTGTTCGATAGTAATCACCAGTGATGGTTTTACCTGGATCCAGCAGCTCATAATAGATGACTCCCTTCTGATCGCACCAAATACAGAGCATTACCTTTTACCAAATATTTGAGGCCTTCCAGCTCGTTCACGGTCCTCCAAGTCGAAATCACCACTTTTGAAGCGTCGAAACCAATCTCTACAAGTCGTTTCAGATAGAGCATGATCCCCGTAAACTTCCACCAGCACACGATGAGTTTCAGCGGCCGTTTCCTTCATCAAAAAATGATGGAGTTAAATTCCCCGCAAATACACTTTTTTTGGCTCAAAAGTAGACATTTTCGATGCGTGAAAAAAACAAATTGATGTGTGAAAATCAAAACAATGTATATTGAATATTGTTGGCATATGTCATAGCTTTCCAGCGAAAAAAAAAGTTCGGTCAAAATAATCAATTTAATACTGCTAGCGCCATATCTTGTAAAACAGCGAGAACTTATTTACACTGCTTAATAATTATAATTCAACTTTGTTTTATATTAAGCAGTAATAACGTTTCGCTTTTAACGGACTTTTATTGATTATTAAATTTGAAATTTCGATTGTTTATTAAACGTTATCCCTTACAAATTTTGCTACCGTTTTTCACTCTTTTAGGGGAGAAATTTTCAAATACCCTTTCTTATTATATGTCTGCATCGTATAAGGAAAACACTTTACAAATTTCATCGACACAAATGTGCACTTATATTTGAAAATACAATGTAAAACGAAAAAAAATAATGACCTTTATGTTAGTTAACATGACTAAAAAGCTATTCGATTTCGCACATTTGGACGTTGTACATACAAAATTGTTGGAAATAGGTGGCAAGCGTGGAATTAAATTCGAATATTTTATTTATTTTCAATAACAATAATTGGTTTTCAAATTATTCTAAATACCGAAAAAAAGTTAGCATCGAAGATTTTATATCTGAATTGACAGTGGAAATATATAATGGTTTTTAGCCGAATAGGCCGAATATATAATTAATCTAGATCACAACCATTGCTTCATAAAAAATAGATTTTAAAAAGTTTGATTGTTGAAAAACAAACCAAAATTTAAAATCGCCTATTTGGTATAAGTACTACATAAGTATTCAAATTTCATACTAATTTAGTGAAATGACGTTATTTAAAATGTTGTTATTAAAATGATATAAAAAAACACTTATATTTTATTTCTTATTATTATTTTAGGTAAATTTTTTTATATTAACATAACTGATTATTACATTGAAAAGTTCGATTGTTGATTAACTCTACATTATCTCATATTAAACATTTTATTGAGATAAAACCTTTAGTTGCAAATGCAACGGGCAACTACTTGTTCCATAATAAAGCGGCTGAAATAATTAGGACGTATACAAATTTCGTATTGATTGGATTAAAGAAACAGCAGTAAAGAAAACACTGAAATTTTTTATTGCAGAAATCGAGAAACAGTAAACTATACATAAAAGGTTTTGATAAATTTTTGAAAACAATTTTATATTACAAGTTTGAAACAAGCATGTATTTTTATATTTCAACAATCAAAAATATCGACATTATAATATTTAGAAATACTGACCCATGCTTTCGGAAGTTCTTGGTTAACGCACCAAATAGTGTTATGGCGGGCCATTATAAGCTGATCATAATCAGATCGTAAGCCATTGACAAAGTGCCCAATTAGATAATTAACAATTGCGGTGGCTCGATTTTCCATATGTTTATAACAGGAGACCGAAATATCATGTAAGTTACATCGTTGTGTGATTTCATTCAATTCATTCCAATATCCTCTCATCGCATCCGACACACGTCTTGCAGCCGTTGCATTTAAATTTTTAATATCAAACCTATGGCGTGTGAAACACTGAATTGCGTCGTCAAAGAATCTTTGGTATCCATTAATATTTTCCATTTCGGTACAATTCTCTAATTTTGCCATATTATCTTGAATATCGGCTTTTAAGGTTTCCATTGCCGCATTGTAGAGACCAATCTCTTCATCGCTATAGCCTTTCATGTAAACATTGTAGTTGTTTGCAAAGTTTCTTTTGAACTTAGCAATATGTTCACTTTGACGAAGCTCCAGATTAGGAATATAGGTGTTGGATAGAGCACATGTTCCCGCCAGCAAACAGGTGGCTACAACAATAGATAATGTATACATGTTAACCAAAAATAAACCAACAATAAAAATACGATCAATTGTACTATTCTTCACTTTTATGTGAAAATTTACGTCTGAAATTTAATGTTCTTAAAAGTAATTTTTATTATACAATACGACATATAAAGATAATCTGCCTAGAAACGAGTGTATAATATTATTTATTTTTACAATTTTTTTCCACAGTATCATATATAGTTTTATGTAACGTTTGAGGAAATTAACCTTCTAAAGGACAAACACAAGATAGAAGAAGGAACGATAAAATCATCAAACATAACTTTTTGTTATCTGTACACCATTATAATTGAGACTCCATAAACATTTTTATAAAATCCTACTTGGAGATTATTTCACTTCTTGTAAACGATAGCCTGAAATTAAAATTTAAAGCAAAAAATAAAAACGTTACACAATGGATTGTGTAATAATCTTTAAGCTATATCGAGTCTCTTTGGATCCTTCACTTTCAAACTCAAAAATTAATAAACAAAAATGGGAGCAATCCCTTCATTAATCCGTTTTTATGTTCCAATATTGAAACATTAAGAAATTTTATCCCCATTCTATTATGCATGACGCAATACAAGTTTAGAGTGCATCAGTGTTCCAAATATGGAACATCTTGAAAAATTCGTATAGAACCAATACGAATACAAAAAAAAAGATTATATATAATATATCATTATAATTCGTTGAAATTTTTGTATATTATAAATTTGGAAAAAAAATCGGGTAAAATGATTTAATGAGACCTCTTTGGTTAATTAAGTTACGTCCATCAAATCAGAGCTACACTTTTGAAACTAGTAAACAATAACTATGAAATATGTTGGTGTTTTTTTCTCATTTATGAGTTCTGGAAAAAAACTGTTCATGTTGCATATTTTCCAGAAAAATTCCATGGAGCACGACGTTGATATTTAGAAATCTGGTGTATTTTCCATTATTATTTTTTTACTATTTATTTTATTTGGTAGGAAGTGAACCCGTAGGGTCCTTAGCCAACATTAATCCGATTTAACAAAATAAAAAATTTGTATTCTTCTGGTCATTGTTAAAAGGAAATAATGGTAGCCAAATTTTAACAACTATAAAATTCAAAAAAGCAATGCGTCAATATATTGTAACAGAAAGGGGCAAAGTCTGTCTCTCTCTTTGTGCCATGCCGGCATGCGATTGGTTGATTGACTTCTATCTCTCTCCCACCAATGCGAATGTACATATAAATTGTTCTGGAATCATCTAGTAAAAGGTGGAACATTGGCGAACAATGGAGTATATTCTAGAATGTTGGGTTGCGGGTATATAAGTCATTCAGCTCAAGCCCAGGCAGAGTTCTGTATAGAAATTCAGTTGTGAACTTCCGTTACAACAAAGTGATTATTAGTATGATTTGAATTAAATGTGATTATTGTCATTTAAGTGATTGTTTTGACAAGTGTAATTGTGTAATAAAAAGTGATTGTTAAGTGTGAAAATGATTATTTATTTCCAAAAGAAAATAAAAGAACGAATAAACGCCATCTCAATACAGTTTTGAGACGTCACGTTACAATATTTTCTTTCATTGGAATATCTGCCGTGTATATAATATACAGCGTTGAATTACCGAAAAAATAGAATTAAATCATGTCCCTCTAGAATGGACTTAGAATGTCAAATATTTTGGACTCACTCTAGACCAGAGGCTGGCATTCACAAATCATGTCAACGGGGTGATAAATAAATACATTGGGCTGCTACTAACACTCTACCTATTAATTAACCAAAAATCAAAACTTAGTGTAGGGAACAAACTGTTATTATACAAAATAATGGTTAGGCCTGTAATAACACACGGATGTCCCATGTGGCACACTGTTAGTGAAGCCACATATGTATAACAAACTACAGATTCTTCAGAACAAATTCCTAAGACTGGTAGGAAACTATCCAAGAAATACGTACATAAAAAAAATGCACGAAGATCTAGAAATAGACTTTATTAAAACGCACATTTAAAAATGTGCTAAAAAAATTATGACCGGGGAAATATAGATGATAAGGGCATACTAAAAGACCTACCTACACTACAATCAAGGTAGCTACAAACACAAGAATAAAACACGGGCGAAACTAAACTATAGTAGGTTCACTAAACATAACAAATGAAAGAAAATAAAATAAAAATATCTTTATTTTTTAATTGAGATTAACTTATTACTTATTAATACCTAGCAAATTATATTTTTTTTAACTTATTTTTAGAATATATGTTTTTTTAACAATAACGGAGGAAGTTTTTGAATTTCCCCCCTTAAAAGGGCACTCCTATAATGAAATCAAAATAACAAAGGAAAGGGAAATGAGTAGAAAAAGTTAAAAGCTAAAATATTGTGGTAAACACAAGTTAAATAAAAATATTAAGGTAAGTAGGTTTAGTAGATTTAGTAAATTAATTGCAGAAAATAAAGTTTTATTATTATTAAAAAAAAAAAAATTCTGCATTGCCAAAGAGCATTGCCCTGTGGAACTCCCACAGCTATTTTATGTTTGGAACTTGATTCATCTTTCCATTGTACATAGAATTTTCGGCTCAAGCGTACTTTAGCACACCCACAATCTGGCAATGTTGTATTTTCGACTTTGTTTTTAATTTAATTCGCGATATTTTTGTTTACTCAATTCTAATATGTTATAATTCTGTTTTTTGTGGGTAAATTTTCATTATGGACCTATTTAATCGCGAATTAAATTAAAAACAAAGTCTTTTCTATTGTTAAAAATTTTCTATCTGTTAAATAGTTATTTGAGTGGAAAAAATATTTGCTAACTTATGCAAGAGATTTTGATGCCAGACACGATCAAATACCTGAGAAACATTTAAAAATAATCCCGCACATTTTTTTTCCAGTGCATTACTTATGTAATTGATGATGCGATGCATTTGCTCAATAGTACTGTGCTGCACTTTAAATCCAAATTGATGATTCGGTATTATATTTTCCACTATTAAAATTGGAACTATCAGGTCTCTCTTTTAATATGAAACTCTCCAAGAACTTGGAAAGAACAGGTAGCAGACTGATCGGCCGATAGGATTCAATGTCTGTGACATTCTTTCTTGGTTTTGGTATCATGACCACATATTCTTCCCTCCAAACTACTAAGTTACGGGATTAGTGTCAGAATATTGTAACAAATAAAAAAGAATCACCCGTAAGCCTTTCATTGGCAGTTCCTTAATAATTTACCCCGACAATCCCGGAATCTTACTAGTTTGTAAAGCATTTATCTTTTTAAACAGTGATGACAATTTAAGGTGCAACACACGCTTCTATTCTGTGCTTGAGAGATTGAAACAAGGGAATAATCCAAAGTATCGTTTGGTGTAGAGGTCTTCTCCAAATGTGTAGCAAAAGCTTCCACCTTTTAATGATTGAAATTAAGCCAATCACTCGATGGATCACGAATAGGTGAATCCATAAATATTACAGGTAGTTCCGGATTTACGGCGGATCGCATTTTTCAAAAAATGGTTAATAAATCTCAAGAGGATGTAAGATATGAAAACGGAGAAATTCTCTTTTCGAGGAAATGTTCCGTCAGTTCTTAAAATTTAGTGATTGCACATTCTTTTGGAATAAGTTACTCAGTTATACGACGAGAACCAACGTGGTACGGTTGTTTTAACTGTTCATTATTGTTTTCGGGTGTTTATATTTTAGTTTCGTGCTGATAAATTCTCAAATTTTTATTTATAAGAGCATTTATAATTTTTGATCATAATGGCTGATAAAGCTTTTTGAAAAAAAAAAGAACAAGAAACGATTTTAAACAAAATTATATATATTTACAAAGAAACTCCTACTACTGTATTTCAAAAGGAAAAAGAAAAAATAAATAGTACTTACGTGATAAGCGACGAGGATTTATAATTTTATTAAATAAAAAACATGTTTTCATTTGATTTATAGTTTCAATGAAAATAAATTTGATTAAAATACAGTTTTGGAAATAATATTTTGATTAATTAATAAATACGGATAATGTAGTTGAAGTTTATTTTTTTTTAAATCTATACTTCTTTACCGGCGTTTTTAAAAAAAAATAATGATAGTGAATTGTTTAAAGAATGACGCTTTAAAGTAACAGTGTGAAGTTGCTCGCAAACGGTTAGCGAAAAAGAACAGTTCAAGCGGGTGAAATCTGACCGATTTTTGGGAGCGATATGCATAGTAGTAAGACGACTAAACAATTCTATTGTATCGATCAAGTTAAGTCAGCACTCGCACATATTTTTCGTTTATAAGAAAGAGAGGGAGGGCGATCATCCCGAACAATCCCGAATCAGATACGAAGTTATAGCTAGCAAACAATCAATAAATGCATACACTGTCAAGTGTATATGACAGTGAATGTATTTCTTGACTGTTTGCTAGCTATAACTTCGTATCTAATTTGGAATTGTTCGGGTTACATACATACACTGTCATATACACTTGACAGTGTATGTATTTTTTCTTTATAACGGTTAGAACAATAATCTTTAGAACACGGACGAGTTCGTTGCACTAAATATTTTTAAATTTTACAATCTAAACAATATTCATATTAATACATATCTAGTAATTTCTCGTAAAATATTCACCGCCCAATACTAACACAACTGACAAATGGTAAAAATTGGCAATTGATGAATGGAAACGAGGTTCTGGAACGTACCTCGGTCGTAAGTCGTGGAAAACCTGTTATATTTCCGATTTTGTAAAATGCCATTAATTGGTGTTTTTGTCGCTCAAGAAATTAGAAAAAAAAAAGAAAGAAAATTAATTAAACTATACTCTAACAAATAAAATGTTAAAGAAACATAACTTGAGACGAAAGTATTATATTTAGTAAGTATGAAAGTAAAGATTTTTTGTTTATGTAACGAGAATATTTTTTTCCAATTTTGTTAAGACGAAACAAGGATTATAATTTTACTTATTTTCAGTTGTTTCAAGTTAGGTTCTTTCAATTAAATTGCTTAACTTTTCGTTCAAAAATAAAATAGTTCTGTTTTTTTTTCTTTCATCAAAATCTTTATACTGAATTTTATAAAAAAAAATCGTCCTCAAATTATCCTAGGGAGTTAATTAAAGATGATTAAAGATAAAAACTTATTTTTAAATAAAAGTTTCCACTAAACATTTATTTCCCGTGTATAAATTAATGTTTGAAATTGTACAATGTTAAATATCTCTGATAATACCATTTTTATGCTAATATTATATAAGAACTTATATATTTTATGAAGAAGATAAATTTTGTGACTATATAATGGTAATATACTTATATGCTCAAAAGGTTATTTCTTTGTTTTTTACGAATTTTATTTGTCGCTTATCGCATTTGATATTATTGTTACAAAAGAGAATATCGCAGATAATGAACAATATTTTTTTAAATTTCTGGGAATATATAAGAGAAATGATCACACATTTTCTTAATGTTTATTCGTCTTAGTTAGTATTTGGAATCGAAGAAAATGAAAGCTCTTTTTTTGATACCAATTTTTCTAATTGCAAGCTCATACGCTCAATATGCACCGAATATTGACCTAAGACGAGCAGAGTTTGCTGCTCAAGTCAAACGTGATTTTGCGAATAGATATAAGCCGTTCATGCAACAATTCATACTTGAGGAAACCGATTCGTACAAATATGCAAAAGAAATTTCACAACATAATCTTGACGACAATATCGATAAGCTCATCACGTGTCCAAAAACTCAAAGAATACGACATGTACCAAATTTCTTTGACGACGCCCGACAATGTTTCGTGAAATTTAACTTCGACCTGGACAAATTCAACAACACCCAAGAAAAACGTATCGTTGACATTATTGGTGGATATTGGAATGAATTGGCACAACTGACATCCAGATGTCAACATGAACTGACTACGGCCTGTTTTAATCACATGGAAAATCGGGCCATCGCAATTGTCACGGCTTGTATGCCACATTTCCTCAATGGTAGAAAACAGGACTATGGAGATATTGTTCAAGCTCGTTTCAATCTCGATTGGTGCTTAACTGAAACAATGACGAAAGCTTGGATTAGTGTTTCGAAATATTATGGTGCCGACTTCTTCAATTGTTGGTTTGAATAAGAAATCACTTTCTCGCATATTTAATTGATTTTAAATGATCAAAGTTTCAACAAAATTTTTGTGAAATTACTTTTCTAATTGTTCTACTTGTTTGTAAAATGTAAAATAAAAAATTTCTAAGACTAACTTATACATATGTAGATTTTCTTTTTTTCCTAGGTTTATTTTATACTAGCTAATGCCCGCAACTACATCTGCGTAACGTAACCATTGGTTATATTTTCTTTTTGGATTTGCTATTTGCAGTGGTTAATACAAATTTTTATTTTTCTTATTTCTTCTACGAAAAATATGATCATGCTTAAAAACACTATTTTGTCGACTTTAAAAAGACACAGTATTTAATAAACTGTTGCTTAGAATAAAATAGTTGCAGATAATGATCAATTGATTTTCAAAAAATATTTGTAAATATCTAAAAAGAGTAAGGCCTATTGCATATACCTACGATAGGTATACCTCCCGTGAACCAAATAATCCGTAAAGCAATCATAATCTATACATAAATAAACAATATCGTCAAGTTCAATAAATTCGGCCTTAATTATAACTTAAAACAGTCAAAAGTATTCAAGACATTCGCTAAATCTAGATTTTGGAATATTAGTAGGAATCCCATCTCCCTATCTCGATTCCCGAATGAACCTTTTTCAAAAAAGTATTACCCTCTTGCAATGTACAACACTACTGCGATATGGAAATTTGTACAATTCCACGAATCCGAGGTTCCTCCAAAATCAAGTATAACCATTGTGGAACTATACACTTTTTATTAAAATATATCTGAATTTCAACTATACAATTAAACCATATTGAATAGTCTCCAGTTCACCATACACACTTTGGTGTATGCCGTTTGCTCTGGAAAAACATTTTAAATTTCTTTCTTCATTATGACTTACCATATATTTAACATTCAAAACGCCCCCCCCCCTTTACATTGTCATTCTCTGTCGACAAGAGCCACTAACTTTAGTTCACAAAAATGTTTGTAAGTATTTCCTTATAATTCGCCAAATTTCTGGAGGTACTCGCACACTAATGTATTTATTTGTGAATACGTAGATATTTCGGATTTTCAGATTCTCAATATGTGAAAACCAAAGAACTTTATGTTCACTTAACAACTTAACTCTACCTTTTCAGATATATCTATCACAGTTTAAATTTATGAGCTGTTTTTGTTTCTATTAATAAATCAACTTTGTTTTGCATAAACCGGTAAAAATAGTTTGTCTTTAACGGCACTTTGATTATAAAATTTGAAATTTCGATTGTTTTTAAACATTATCCTTTACAAACTTTGTAACCATTTTTTAGTCTTAAAAACCATTTTTTATATATCTACATCGTATAAGGAAAACACTTTCAAAATTTCATCGACACAAACGTACACATATACAATACTAGCTGATCCCCGCAACTTCGTCTGCGTAACGTAGGTGTAGATTATATTATCTTTTTAAATTTGCTATTTGTTGTGGCATATGAAAATTATTATTTTTCTTATTTCTTTTACGAAAAACATAATCATACTTAAAAACACTATTTTGTCAACTTTAAAAAGACACATTTAATAAACTGTTACTTAGAATAAAATAGTTGTATATAATGATCAATTAATTTTCAAAAAATATTTATAAATATCAAAAAAGAGTATGGTCTATTCCGTATACGTACGGTAGGTATACCTACCGTAAATCAATCAGCATCTACACATAAATAAAAACTATTGTTAAGTTGAATAAAGTCAGTCATAATTATGACTTAAAACAGTCAAAAGTTATCAAAACACTCGCCCAGATATTTAGAATATTAGTAGAAATTTCATTTCATTGTCTCGACTACCGAATAAATCTTTTTTTCAAAACTTTTACACTACTGAAATGTACAAAACTACGGCGAAATTAAAATTTGTTCAAATACACGAAACCCAGTTCCTCCATAATCAAGTATAACCATTGTGTGCCTATGCACTTATTATTAAAATATCTGAATTTCAACTATATAATTAAACCATGTTCTTTCAGTTGGCCGAATTTCTCACTATTCGATATTCGCTCATTAATGTATTTATTTGTGATTACGTATATCGGATTTTCAGGTTTACAATATGTGAAAACTAAAAAACGTAATGCTCACATATGAACTTAACCTTTTTTAGATATACATATTAGAGTTTAAATTTTAAAGCAAATCATACGTTTTTGTTTCTAATAATAAAGCAACATTGTTTTATTTTAAGCGATAAAACGTTTCGTCTATAACGAACATACCTTGATAAAAAAAACCCTTTCTTATTATATATCTACATCGTATAAGAAAAACACTTTCCAAATTTCATCGACACAAATATGCGTTTATATTGTAAAATACAATGTAAAACGAAAAAAAAAAATACCTTTATTTTGATTATCATGACTAAATGCAATTCGATATCGCACATTTTGACGTTGTACATACAAAATTGTTGGAAATAGATAGAAAGCGTGGAAGGAAATTCGAATATTTTATTTATTTTCAATAACAATAATTGATTTTCAAATTTTTCTAAATACCGAAGAAAAGTCGGTTTGGAAGATTTTATATTTTGATTGATAATGAAATATATGACAAAAAATTGCTCCCTGAATGTTAAATAATTCCTCCAGGTCACAATCATTGGTTAGTAAAAATTAGATTTTAAAAAATTTTGATTGTTGAAAAACAAACAAAAATTAAAAACTGCCTCTTTGGTATTTGGTATAAGTACCAACTACCTAAACTTTTATACTAATTAAGTGAAATGACGTTATTTAAAATGCTGTAGTTAAAATGATGTAACAAAAACAGAAACTTATTATTAATTAATTATTTATTTATTAATTACACTTATTAAATTCAAAATTTCGATTATTGATTATCTCTATATTTTCCCATACAAACTTAATCGCCCCCTTTTACTCTTTTTGGGGTAGGAATTTTCAAAAACGAAATTCTTATCACATGTCTACTTCTTAAAAGGAATAACTCGAATATTAAAATTTCATTAGCCAGAGGGGATATATAAATACAGGATTTTATGTATGCAGTTTTAAAAACGTATTTACTTTAAATGTTATTACTATTATTGTTATTTCTACTACTACTATTACTTTTTTTCGTTAATATTTCCTTATTGAGCAACTTTAAGGGTCTATTTACAACAATTTTGTAAAAAAAGAAAAATAAAAAAAAAGTTGACTGTAAAATTCGAAGCCACGTCTTTATAATTAAGAGCATCAGAAAGTCAGATACGTAAGCCATTACGCTATTAACATCAACTATGTGTTTTATATATATAAAGGTTTATATTTCAAAGAGGCAATTCATAAATTGAATTTGTTGTGTTTTTTATCACTCCAACTTAAAATATTTTTACAGATTATTTTCTAACTTTAAATTACCTTTCCAATGATATACAACTCACTTGTCTAGTGTAAAAATTTTTGTTTTCATCCCTAGGGAAAACCTTTCTTTATTATTTTTTTTGGGATGATAAGTAGCCTTTAGTCTGTGGGAAATTGTGTTGTATTATAATATAATATCAAATTTCATTAAATTCGGTTTTTCCGTTCTTTAGTTAATCGGGACACATAGACAGACAAAAATTTTAAAGATGTTAAATTTGGAATAAGGGCCTCTTGAAACAAATATTTACCCTAAAATTGGGTTCAAAATCGAAATGTACAGACAGACGTAAGAATTTTATATATTAGTATAGATAAATATAATATAAATCGAAAAAAAAACTTTTATTTTGATTATCATGACTAAAGAGCTATTCGATTTCGCTCATTTGGACGTTGTACATACAGAATTGTTGGAAATAGGTGAAAAGCGTGGAAATAATTTCAAATATTTCATTTATTTTCAATAACAATAATTGTTTTTTAAATTGTTCTAAATACCGAAGAAAAGTTAGTATGGAAGATATTATATTTCACTTGATAATGAAATATATGACCAAAATTGCTCCCTTTATTTTTAGAGTACTTAATTGCTCCTGTTTAAAATCATAAAACAAAATATATTTAAAAAAGTTTGATTGCTTAAGAACGAACAAAATTAAAATTCGCCTTTTTGGTATAAGTACTTTTATACATATTAAACTTTCATACCAATTTAGTGAAATGACGTTATTTAAAATGTTTTTATTATAGTGATATTAAAAAAACCGGCACTTATATTTTATTTCCAAATATAAGTACCAATGAACTTTGTTTTATATTAAACGTTAGCAATGTTTGATTATTAAATTTAAAATTTCGATTATTGATTAACTCTACATTTTCACCCTTTTAGGGTTGGAATATTAAAAAAATCATTTTTTCGTTAATATTTCCTTATTGAGCAACCCTTAGGATCTATTTTCAACAATTTAGCAAATAGAAAGATAACTGCGAGATTCGAACCCATGGCTCTTTATAGTTATAGCATTATAGCGAGAGATATGTAAACCAATGCGTTATTAACATGGTTATATATCTATTGTTATAACTCTAATGGTTTTTGTAACGCACGCTAGAGTAACTCGCAGATGGCAGAATTATTTCGTACTTGACACTTAATGTTATATTTTGGACAATTCACACAATATCTTCATTAAGTATACCCTAAATGTTATTATTATGTATAAGCTATATTATTGTAAAGTTTCATTAAAATCCTTTCAGTAGTGTTTACGTGAAAGAGTAACAAAGGCCCATACATCCGTACATCCGTACATCCATTCATTCTTACAAACTTTCGCGTTTATAATATAAGTAAGGATAAGCCGACAATAATTTGTATACATTTTTGTTATAACCATTATTTATTATAAAAATTTAAAATAAAAATATTTTCTCGTTGACATATTTTCCCGGAAAAAGCTTCATTTGAAAGAATTAATTTTTCACTTGCAGGTATTTAAATTTTTGTCGCTTGCTTTTATAAGCTTCAAAGTTTCTCTATTGGAGAAATGTCCAAATAGAGCTTTCTCGTTAAACAGTGATTTCCGAGAAAATATGCAAGCTACGAAGTTATTTCTTTCGAATCTCTCAAACGACAAAAAACACAAAGTAATGACACAAAAAAAGCCGGATTTTCAATATTTGGAAAATAACCTAAATCGAACTTTTTCCTCAAATAGGGACTATATGATACTATATGATACACTATATGATAAAGTCTAGTTATACAAATACTACAAAATTGATAAAAAAAAAAACAAATTTGTAAGAATATATTTTGTATTTTTTTTTCCACTTAGTTTCGGAATTTGATGAGAATCGCGCATGTGTCTCCTGAAATAATAGCATGGAAAAAATTATTTCATAAATGTCTTTTTAAGATTTTCTAGAAAGTAGTCAATGGGTAAGCAAAGAAAATATTCTTTTAGGCTCATGTTACACTCTAACTACTTGCAGTTTTCGAACATTTCGGCACGATAGGCATATAATTTGTATCCTTTTTGTTTCCGAAAATACCGCTTATAACAAACTGAAAAGGTAACAAAGTTCACTTTTCCTTTCTTCTCTCATTTTCGTGACAATGCTGCTATTTCTCAAAGGTTTTCGAATATCCGGTCCAACAAATACATCTTCTTTCCACTTTGCCTTGGACAATCCAGAGAACTGCTCACAAAAATATTTAAAACAATATCCTTCCATTGGTAATGCCTTAACAAATTGTTTCATGACTCCCATTTAGTGTAATAAGTAAACTATATGTTTTAAGTAATCAAAAGTAAAGTAAAGATATTTTAGGGATACTAAAAAATTTAAAAACTTACATTGCATCAACATAGAAAGCAACCAAAATATTAAGGATGCATAGTAATTTGTAACAAAACCTTATGAGATGAAATTCATTAATTATTTTTTCCTTAATTAGTGCAAAAAACACTACAAATATCACCCTATACCAATCAGCCTTAAAAATTTTAAAGTTTAAGTTTTCCAAAAAATTTTCTTGCCCATAAATGAAAATCGTTCGTAGAGGTTTGTGAAAGAAAACGTTTCGTTTGTTATAAATTAATATTCTGATATAATAACAAAAATCAAGGAAAATTTGGAAAACTTTAGTTTAAAAATAAATAAACCAGAAAATTTAAAGAAAACTTCACAAAACCTCACCCTGGTTTAAACTTGAAGAAAAAAAAAGGATGATGATGATGATATGAAACTATTTTTTTCCCTAAATTATATTTTCACAATATTTCCCAAAATAATAAAAATCGAGACATAATTAATGGAACTTTTTTTGTCAACTATATTCATCGTTTGTGAAAATCAATTTTTTCCACAAAATTTTTTGAATATAATTATGCGAAGTAACACATTTAGTGTTATTCAAGATTCGCAAAATATTTTCTACGCTTTCCGATTCAGCCAACTTATCCAAACTGGCAAAAATCAAAACAACAATGAACAGGCTTTCACACATATGTACATTTTCATCGTTTGTGAATTTAAATTTAATTTAAAATTTTTGAATTTAAATATGCGAACTAAGTGTTTTTTGAGATTCGAAAAATATTTTGAATGAAAAATATTTCATATATTTATATTCAAAAGATTTTTGTGGGAAAAATTGATTTTCACAAACGATAAAAATATTTGGATGGAAAGCTTGTTTCATTATGTGGAGGAGGGAGGATCTGTTAAATTTTCTTTATTTTTCTTTTTTAATAGTTTTTAAACAACAATTTTCTAAATTTGCCTCATTTTTCTTATTATATGTCGCTAAAAACCTTTTTTTCTTAACATTTTACTATATCAATGACTGAATATTTAATTATACTACTCGACTATTTTATCGTAAACGTAATAGCTTCTTTCACAAACCTCTACGAATGATTTCTATCGATTGACAAAATAAAAATATTGGAAAAGTCAAACTTAAAAATATTTTTGACTAATCGGTATAGGGTACAATATTTATTATTATATTGAAGACAATTTTACTATCGCAGTCGTGTGTTATTTGAAAATTTATATTGGGAATACATTTTTGTAAAGAGAAGAAATAAAGTTTTAATTAGAAGTTTTAAATAAAGTACGTTTAAAAAGAAATTTTTAAAATGTGGTTCTACAAAGCTTACAGTCCCTGGCCATATTAATAGACGCACTATAGGTGTTGTATAAAACCTATTTTATTTTGGGTCCATATTTTTGATTGGATTTAACTTTCCTCTACAAATGTTATTTATTACGCATGTTACCAACTTGCGTAATCAAAAATCATATGGACTAAAAAAAATTTTTACCTTCAAAATAATTAAACATCTTAATTATGACGAGCTGAAATGTTTAGTATTTAATTAAAAGCCTGTTGACTGATATTTAATTTCCCATTGTCGCAGTCAGCTGTCTATGTAGAACAATACCGTTCGCTGTATTGGTGGATGATGATCCATATGTGAATATTTATTTTAAAGGCTATTTTTCTGTTGTGACCACTTCTTTAGCTACTTTTTATTTCAGCAACTTCCACATATTTTCAATGGGTTTCAAATTACCCTAAACTAGGGTCATAGGAATAATAAACAAGGTTTTACCCTTATTCGGAAAGTAAATTTCTTAAAAATCAGTAAAAATTTGTATAATGTAAAAAGTAAACAATGTTAAATTTAATTTAGCAGAATATGTACATTATGTATAAAATCTTAAGTGGATCTAATACCATAAAATGGCCAGGGACTGTATTTGGAGAATTGGAAGCGATGTTAACTTTAACAGTATTTGTATGTTGTTAAATTTGTTTTATTAGAATTTTAAATTTTTACAATTTTCTTATCTCTTAATCAATTATACCAACAGTCAAAGATATCGATACCATGGTACTTAGAAACTCCAATCCAGGCTCTGACCAAGGATTCGGTTAAACACCAATTAATGTTATATCGCGCCATAACAATTTCACCGTAATCTTGTCTCCTTCCATTGACGAAATGTGGAATGAAATATGTCACAATAGCGATTGCTCGATTTTCCATATGGTTAAAACACGCGGTGGTCAATTCAGACTGGCATCTTCCTGTCAATGTAGCCAACTCATTCCAATATCCTGTAAGTGCTTGAACAATTCGAGTCTCTTGAGTACGATTGTAGTTGTCTAAGTCAAAGTTATATTTAACGAAACATTGTTTCGCTTCGGAGAAGAAATTGTCAAAGTTCTTGACTCTTCTTGCACGACGGCATGTTCGAAGTTTCTCCAAGTTATCCTGGAAGTCCAGTTCGGCGTTTTCTCGGGCTATCTTGTAGGAATCCACTTCTTCGCTCACAAATTGACGCAAGAATGGAGCGTAATTATTGGCAAAATCGCGTTTCACTTTGGCAGCAAATTCAGCCTGGCGCAACTGAAAGTTCGGAGCCAATTGGGAATTGGTTCCCAAAATAAGAAAAGCCGATACGACTCCCGCGTACAAGAGAAACATTTTGCCTTTGAATGAGTTTCAAAAAAATTATTATAATAACCATCTAAAAATTCATTCTTATTTATATAAAGTATTGTTATATTGCTACCATATAGTCAGCCCGATAAATAGCAAACTTATATTGAAGTGCTGTTATCTATAAACAATTCATGAATTCATATTTTATTTTATTTTTGTAACAATAAAATATATCCAAAAATAAATAATAGTGGTTGGTAACAATCATATTTTTCTGAAGCAAATACATTTTTGATATTATATTTTTTAAAAGAAGGTATACTCGTATAAACTTTAATGGCCAATTGTTATAATAATAAAAAGTATAAAGAAAAAAAATCATTTTCAAGGTAAATATATTTTAAAACCAAATTAAAGAATATCATTAAAAACTTGCCACCTAGGCTTAAATACTAGCATTTATAAAACAAAGAATAATAAAAATGTATTTATCATAGCGAAATACCATATAATGGTAACTAAGCATATATTTTATTACAGAGAGGTCAATTTTTTATTTTTTTTATGTTTTACCTGTACAAATTAATCTGTATAAAACTATTTCTTGCTAATACTTCTAAATTTGCTAATATTTCTAATATTTGCTAAATTTCCGATGATTTTAGAAAGTTAATTGAAAAAGTGAATTTAAAGCAATTAATAATTATAATTAGTGGTCCTCATGATAGCGATGAGCCTCCGGAATACAAATTCAAAATTATACTGGATTTCTATCTATTTCTCTACTAAAAATAATTTTCCAAGATTTATGAGAACTGGTGTGGGATAAAAAAAAAATTTGTTCATAATTTGGTAACCTGTTTACCAATTAAAAGAAAAACTACACCGCAAAGTGAGTCAAGAATGGTTCAAAGTCTATATTATTACATTGATAAGAATATGAAGGACTAAGGATGTTTTTAAATACTATAGGAATCGATCAATGGACCAATCTCAATTGGCTTTGTTAATCTAAATTAAAAAAGATCTTGTACTGCTGTATATGTTCTACATTAATTTTTATATTAAAAGTTTGGGATTAAGTCGGTACGGGTTATGGTTGTTCGATAACGATAATATTTGATATTTTAGTTATTTGGGTTAAACAGAAAAAATAGAGGATATGCGCATCGAAATTCGAAAAAAAAAATTTACCTTTATAGCTTGAGACACCCTACATTGTATGACCATGACTCCTTTTCTATCACTACAGAGTGTTCCTCCATTCTCTTATCGACACGATATACGACTATTTTTTTGTTAAAACAGTTCAGGTGAAATAGCGTTTTTTAATACTTATAAATAAACCGCATCGGAGAAATTTTAATTCTGAGACCTCAAATATTTTTTTTTATTTTCAAATAAATTGCACAATCTGCATAGGGTTGCAATAAGTGCATTCAATCCATACACAATCATATGTAAGCACTAGTCCCAGTAGATTAGTGCTGTATAAGTACAAAGATTTTTAACAATCAATAGCAACAATAACAATAATAGTAATTCTTATAGCAATAACAACAATCATAAACACAATTAACAGTAGCCACAAGAATAATAATAATAGTCTAAAATAACAATATCAATGCTAAAAATAATGTGAAACATTAATATATAAGTAATATATAAAAATAAAGCTATGTAATAAGAAATAATAATTTGGTAACAAATAGTTAATAGGAATATTTGTTTAGTTACAAAATCTATCAGGTAAATCTATTACATTCCATTTTTGTATCCTTCTTATCATCTCACTGTTGGTCAATAAGTTTATTGCGAGATGGTTGGAATGATCTTCTAGTTTTGTCAGGTATTTTTTACTAAACCTTTGAATTTCCTCCTTTAAAGATGGCATTTCTGTATCTTCATGAATTTTTTTATTGTTTACATACCATGGAACACCGATTATTTGTCGTAGGGTCCTTGAGTGGAATCTTTGTAGGATTTCAATGTTGCAGTTGGATGCAGTAACCCACAACACTGTATCCCATATGTTCATATGGGCTTGAGAATGATCTTGTACAGAAGAAGTTTGTTTTCTGTTGATAATGGTGCATTAGACGACCATTAGCCAGTACATTTTTTTGTATTTTTTGTTCAAATGTTCTCGAGTTTTTTTGATTTGCACAGCCCTTGTAAGTTTTTGATCTAAGTTCATTCCGAAATATTTTACCGTGCTCATTTGCGGTAGTTCTGTGCCTTCCATTATAACCGGTGGACATATATTTTTGCGCAGTGTAAACATTATGTGTCGCTTATTTTATTTTTCACATTTTTGCCCATTTTTCAACTTTGTCCAGGTTATTTTGGAGCCTTAACGAAGCTTCATTGGGTTCATTGGTGTCATCAGTGGCGTGCACAGAGATTCTAGGCAGGGTAGGCAGAAATTTTTAAAAGCTACTTTAATATAATCAAAAATGCTGCATGTTGGTTTTAGTTCGTCGTAATGATGAGTAAAAAATGAACCCTATACCGATTAGCCAACAAAATTTTAAAGTGTGAATTTTCCGATTTGTTTTTTTTTTGCCAATCGATGGGAAATCGTTCGTAGAGGTATGTGAAAGAAACCGTTTCGATTGTGATAAAATAGTTTAGCGGTAATAAATTAATTAATTAGTCATTGATATAGTAAAATGTTAAGAAAATATGGTTCAAACCAACATACAATAACAAAAATGCGGGAAAATTTAGAAAACGGTTGGTTAAATGTAAAACTAATAAAAAGGTAAGGAAAACTAAACAGAACCTCCCCCCTTCGAAAAAAAATGGAAAAAAAGACAACTCAGAAATTAATTTTTATCCTCAAATTATATTTTCCCAAAATTTTAAAAAATAACAAAAATCGAAACATAATTAAATAGGTTTTTCTCCAAAATTTTTTCATCGTTTATGAAAATCAACTTTTCACACAAAATTTTTTTGATAATATATATATACGAAGTAGAACATTCCCAGTACCCTACCTTGGGGAACCCCAGCTGTTATTTTTTTTGGGAGTCGTTACTTCCGATTTGTATTTGACTTGAAAGATACGGTTTTCTAAGTAGGACAAGATTATGTTAAAATACTCAGAAAGTTGTTTTTTGATTTTGAACAACAGTCCGGGATGCCACACCTTATCGAATGCCTGTGCCACATCCAGAAAAACCGCAGAACAGTATTGTTTTATTTCCTGGGCATAGCGAATAGTTTCAACGATTCTGTGAATTTGCTCTAGTGTTTAGTGTTTGTCTTGTGTTCTTGGGTGTATTCTTTTAAGAAGTAATTTTCATATACTTTGCTTAAGATTGGAAGCAGACTTATTGGTCGGCATGAAACAACCTCTTGGGGAGGTTTTCCAGGTTTCAGGATCATAATAACCAACGCTATCTTCCATTGCCCTACCTCAAATATTTGAAACTAGAATTTTCAAAACAAACTGGGGACGTATTTTGTGTGTTAAGTGTTCCGGTTTCATAATTGTAATTCTATTCAATACTTAGGAAATAAAAAAAAAATGTAAGAGTTTCCGGTATATTGGTACCTAAAAACATGTAGGTATATTAATATATTTTTTTTCCAATTAGTCTGAAAAAAGTTAATCAGGAAAGAAATCAAAGTTTTTCTTTTTTTTTTTTGAAATTCCAGACTTAGGGAAGTTTATTTTAAAATTTTTATTATGAATACATTTTTCTTGAGAAGTATGTGATTTACAAAATAAAACACAATATTAAAAGGAATTTTTGAGATATGGTTCTACAAAGCTTATATGAAGAAGAGAAAACGATGTTATCTTTAAACAGTTATTGTATGTTGTTAAATTGGTTTTATAAGAATTTTAAATTTTTACAATTTTCTCATCTCTTTATCAATCATACCAACAGTCAAAGATATCGATACCATGGTACTTAGAAACTCCAATCCAGGCTCTGACCAAGGATTCGGTTAAACACCAATTAATGTTATAACGCGCCATAACAATTTCACCGTAATCTTGTCTCCTTCCATTGACGAAATGTGGTATTAGATGTGTAACAATAGCAATTGCTCTATTTTCCATATGATTGTAGCACCCGGTCGTCAATTCACTTTGACATCTTCCAGTCAATGAAGCTAACTCATTCCAATATCCTCCAAGTGCTTGAACAATTCGATTCTCTTGCGTACGATTGTAGTTGTCTAAGTCGAAGTTATATTTAACGAAACATTGTTTCGCTTCGGCGAAGAAATTGTCAAGATTCTTGACTCTTTTTGCATGCCGGCATGATCGAAGTTTCTCCAAGTTATCCTGGTAGTCCACTTCGGCGTTTTCTCGGGCTATCTTGAAGGCATCCACCTCCTCGCTTACAAATTGACGCAAATATGAAGCGTAATTGTTGGCAAAGTTGCGTTTCACTTTGGCGGCAAATTCGGCCTGGCGCAACTCAAAGTTCGGAGCAAATTGGGAATTGGTTCCCAAAATAAGAAAAGCCGATATGATTCCTACGTGCAAGAGAAACATTTTGCCGTTAATTTAGTCTTTGAAAAATTGGTATTAATTTTCATCTTAAATTCAATCCTATTTATATGAGGTTGTCCGGTTTATTGATCCCTTAAAGTATTGTTATATTGCTACAATATAGTAAGTCAGATAAATAGCAAATTTACGATGAAGAATTTTTATCTTTAAAAATTAAATGAATTTATCTTCTTTTTTTATTTTACAGCAATAAAAGATATTCAAAAACAAAGAATAATGGTTGGTAACAATCGTATTTTGCCGTGACTAATACACATTTGTCGTTATATAATAATATAACAGTATATACACTCGTATAAACTTAAGTGGCATATTTTTAAAAAAATTATGTATAAAAAAAATAATTCAAGGTTTAAAAATATCTAAGGTTTAAAAAAGAATATTATAAAAAATTGTCACCTAGGTTAAAGCATTTGCTTTTATAAAACATAGAATAATAAAAATAATCTATTTACCATAGCAAAATAACATGAATGTTACTAACTAAGCTCCAGAAGTGGTAAGTTTTGTGTTCTAATAGTATAGTGACCAAAATTCGAAATTTCTGGACTTACGGATTTTTATTAACCCTAGAGTCGTTAAAGACCATGGTTATTATAAGGCGACGGGCATTTACAGTTAAAAAAACGGTGTATGTACTTATGCGCGTGTAATAAAAGTTTTACTTCTTTGGAACAAGTTGTTTTCAATCCACTGCTGTAGCCTGTTCCGGTAGTGCTTGAACTGGCACACACCATTTATAAGATTTGGGATTCCTAAAATATGATACAATTTTAAAAAGAAATTACTTTTAATATCAAAATACATAGTAAGAAAATGTATGTGTTGCGGCAAAGACAAGGACAAAGAATATAAAGTTTTAAATACATCCATGTAAGTGAAATACAAATATAGTAATTATTGGCTCAAATTTGAACTACAATGTCATTAGTTTCAACTGTCATTTCAATTTCATTCAATGGCAAATTTAGGCATTAGTTAGTTGTCTCAGTGTTGGGTTTTGAATACTTCACGGAAAGTTACTGGTTTTAAAATAGAAGATTAAATTGACTTTTTATTTATTTATCATTTTGTATAATATATACATTCATATTTGACTACTTATTCAAAATATATATTCCATATTATATGACTTAACTGTTTATCATTAACGCATGGGTCACATGTTCGAAAAAAACTTATCGAAAACACTTACCGTATAAGAGTAGACTGTTACCAAAAAAATTTATGAATGGATATGTATAAACAATCCTAAAAAGTGAAGTCCTTAAAATTATATTTATACAGTAGTAGAGTATTGTTTATCTTTTCTCCATGTATATCTATGCAATGAAATTGATTTTTAATTGAAATATAGAAAAATATAATGCATCAATCGACTTTTCTTACATTATCTTGAATTTTGTACTGGATAATTTCAGAAAAATATTATTCTTTAAAATGCATTTTAATTGTTTTATATAATGCACTAATAATAATAATAATAATAGGCAAATAATATTAGGCGAACGTAAGTAGTATGTATGCATATATGTCGGCAAAAATAGAGAACAAATATTAATAACACAAACGTGTGAGTGCGAAACAATCATTGTCTCAAATTTAAATTGAATTATTGTTGACATTGGTTTCAACAGTCATTTTGATTTCATCCAATCAATTGCCAATTTTTACAGTTTGTCAGTTGTGTCAGTGCGGTGAATATTTTACAGGAATTACTAGTTGTGAATTTACATGGATTATTGTTTGGACTATAAAATTTGAAAATATTTAGTTCGACGATGTCAAATTTCTATTTAAAAAATACAATTGCCTTCTGAAATGGCAGTAATTTTTACACTTCGTATGTGGTTCGGGATTGTTCGGGACGATAGAGTCCAGTTCGTTCCCCTTACTGACAAACGAAAAACATATGCGAACGTTGAGATCGACTCTAGTGATTTTAGTCGTTTTAATACAATACAAATCGCTCCCAAAAATCGGCCAAAAATTCTGTCTGATTATTTTTTCATAACGCCGCTAAAGAAATATAACTTCAAAAAATTAGAGAGTGGTCAAATTATTATTTTTTGTATGTTTTATCTTTGTTAATTGTTTTGTAAATTGTTCTATGTATCTATTTCTTGACCATATTTCTATGGGTTTTGAATCAGAAGTAATAACTTGAATCAATTTTCGATGATTTTGGAAAGTTGGTGGAAAAAGTGTATTTATAGCATTAATTATTTATGACATATAGTCTCTGAAATTCAAATTCTAAACTATACTGTATTGTTAATTATTAACTATGAAAAGTCAGTAAGATATTCGGAATCTGCTAAATTAAAGTGAAATGAAAAAGCAATCCTAGTCTATTAAATATCAAAATTACATAATTTTGCAAGAAATACGACTTCGTTTTCCATTAACAGTGCAATTCCAGATTATGTTTATTTCAGAAGAAACGTCTCCCGGCACTTCAACGGTCTTTTTCGATGGATTAAATTATTTCTGTATTCAATAGGACTAATTGAAAGCAATAAATACTCAGTAATGTTTAAAAGTTAAACAAACTTTTAATATTCCAACTCGTATATAATTTAAATTATAATATAAACCCATTTAGAGTAATGTTTTTTTAACAACTAGGCAGGAACACTGTGTTTACTATTTACCAATCGAATTCATAGAAGTAAAACTTAATGCTAATATTCATAAGTGCTTCATTTACTTTTTTCGATTAAAATGTTGGGTATCGACTATCAGTTGTATTGTTTGGTAAAGAAGTTGCCTATACTACTGCTTCAATCTCCCGCTGCATAAGCTTCCACACGTATTACGCCTGCGGTCAATGGATCTCTTCTTGTCGGAGAAATGGAAGATCATTGAGATCGATTTGGATCCATCTGGATTGAAAAGCTGGTAGTCCAAAATACCCATGACCCATGACTACGTGAAGTTAGTTGCGGATGATAGGCAGCACTTGTTGCCACTATTTACTTAAATCAGTCTCCTCCCTCTATTCTTTCTATTTACAAGTGCTCGTGTATTTGTGTTCGTATGTATATAATATCATTTATTGTTTATAAAAATTATAATTAATCGATCATTATAAATAATTTTTCACTGCGTCGTTCAACTAATTACATTCGATGTTTGTGGGGTTAAAATCATAACATTTCATGTGCCTGAAAACTATTTTAGTGTTTTTAGTTTGTGTTGTTTTATTTATAAATATTTAGAAGTGTTTAATAATTATTGTGTTTTTTGTGATTATTTTTTATAACAATGGTAATGCATAATTTGGTTTGATTTGTTTCTTCTTAAATATAACTGGATTTTATTTGTAAATACTTACGAATATACCGATAGAGGTTCATTGTTTGTATTGATAATTATAAATATATGTTGAAGGAAGTTATTAGTAGGAAAATCAAGATTGCTCATTTTAACTTGTTTGAATACAATTATTATTGATTAACTTGATTGATGAAGAATTGAATTATTTTACGAGAAGTAAATATAAGTATTTCATTTAAAATTATCTGGAGAAGGTTTTTGTTGATATTTTTATGGGTATATGTTAAAAATTGATTTTTGCCATTATGTATTTCCAACATATCTTTTAGTAAAGTTTCCTTGGTAATTAATTTATTCTTAAAATTATCAAATTTTTATATTGGTAATATTCTATAAATGAATAATTTTAGCTGAAAATTTATATTATAAATTACCAGAAATTCAATACCCATGGCAAAATTATACGTTACAAAATTATCAACAGAATTTTTGTGACTTGTGATAGGGGTTGTACGAATTTTGTTGTGGAACAGATGCCTCTATAAGTAGATTCCATGAAATTCCAAGGGCTAGACTAGTTTGCCGTTAGATAATGATGATGGCCTAAACATGAGTCGAATATTATGGGTTACACGTTGGAGGGTATAATTTTGGAGAAAATATTTTGTATATTTTTTTTGAAGATAAAAATATTTTTTGAATGGTTTGACACTATCGCTTTGAGAGTGTTTTCATGAACAGAAAAATATTTCATTCTTATGCTAAAATCTGGACGATGCGAAATTTATAGCCTTTATTTTAATTTATAACATAAAATTCACAACAACAAAAAAAAAAAAACAATAAATGCTCTCCTTTCTTTTTTATAGTCCGAGATTTTTTTTTCGATTATATATGCTGAAATATTAATGCTCTCTTATATAAATGCTCAAAAAAATGAAAGAAAAAGATAACACTTGCTTTAAATTTTATTTTTCCATTTTGTTTAGTTGAAATTAAATCATAGATTAATTTACCGAGAAATTACTTAAGATTAAATTTAAAAATCCATTAAAACCATTTTTTTTTCTTTGTAGCTAATAAAAACATAAATATTATAGTCATTGAAAATCAAAATATCAATTCAGAGTAATTATAGTTTTATTAGGTTTTTTATATTTTTTTATATTTCAATATTATATTTGGTAATTTACCCTTTGTAAGTTCATTTTTAGTTCAAACAGTACCTTTTTATTTATCTATAAAAATTATTAATAAGTATAAATGCATACATATTTATGATAAATTTAATATTATGAATTTTATTTAAAAATTACTTTTTAATTAATAAAGTGGAAGAGTGTTTATGAATAAAATGATATCAAACCAATACATGTTGCCAGTACAAAATATCAACTGTGATTAGATTTTCAAATTTTAATGTTCAGTTGGGTCCCAAGCTAAAATAGCCTAAGTAGATTTACAAAAGTTACCATAAAAACGATGAATGACTTTTATTTTGGCCATTATGCTATTGTTTAATACTTAGGTGATCTCCGATGATAAACATCCAGACCCAAATTAATAAAAATTATGAATTTATTATTGATTTCGATCCTGTAGTTTATCTTCAATTTGTTGTAGTTCCGGAGATTTTTGCGGATCTGTGATTTTTAAATAATGTATACTTTGTTAGTTTTGTGCAACGTTTCGCAGTTTATTATTGCTTTTTCAAGTGATCTCAAATAACAGTAAAATCTATAAAGAAAAAGTTTTCAACAAAATGTCGATATAATAATAAAGTGCTATGGTACTTTGGTAAATTTAAATTATTTTATATATTATAATTAATTATAGAAATTTAAAATTTAGTTAAATATAAAATTTTTTGTTGGTGTAAATCTTTTTAAATTTATCTTAAAGGTGGTTATAAAAATTACTTTAACTACTAATGTACGTCTTAAAATTTACTGTATGATTTAAATATGTGAACACCATTTCACTAATATTATTTTATATAATGTTGTTTTCCTTGTCCAGTATATTAGTGTAACTGTGGACATATATTTATATAACACAGTAAATCTTGAGTCGGCCATTAGTACTTCAAGTAATTTTTGTGACCACCTTTTTGATAAATTTAAAAAAAAATATATCAACAAAAAATCTATTTTTAACTTACTCCTTAATTATTATAATTTATTATGATATATATGTTACGGGTGAAGTTAGATTGACGAGTAAACCTAGATTTACCCGGGTAAACTGCGGATTACTCAAGAAACATAGATAAAGTACGAAATATACCTGAAATTGGACATGTTTAGCGCTTTACTTGGGTAAACCGCGGTCTACGCATTTTCACTTGGTTAAAGTTGGGTGTAGGAATTATCAAAGTTACCAAATTATATCTCTGTTTGTGTGAAGATTGCCAAAAGAAACAATAATCTGCCAAGAAAAGACTTGTGGTTAAACCAATGGTGTCCTATGCAGATGGAGAATACAAATTCATCATGGTATATCAAGACCACTTATCAAAATTTGTTTAAATACGTGCATTAAAATGAAAAAGGGCAGGGGAGGTTGGTAAGAACCTTATAGACATATTTTGCATTTTTGGTGTTCCATCATACTTCAATCAGACCGCGGCCGGGAATTTGCAAACCGTGTCATTGAAGAGTTATGTTCCATGTGGAGTAGCCTCAAATTATCACATTTACTTTTCTTGCTCGAACAAATGAATTATACTATTCTTTACTTTTATAGAACACAATTTTGATGTGTACACCGATATTAGTAGATTGACTTTTCAGAAATAAACTTTTCAAACATTTCTGACCTTGCTCTTTTTGTTACACCCCCCAACTTTAACCAAGTGAAAATGGGTGGAACGCGGTTTATTCGAATAAAGCGCGGAACATGTCCAATTTCAGATATATTTCGTACTTTATCCATGTTTCTTGAGTAATCCGCAGTTTACCCGGGTAAACCTAGGTTTACTCGTCAATCTAACTTCACTCGTAACATATATATTACAATGAATTATAATAGTTTAAGATTAATTAATATAGATTTTTTGTTGGTGTATTTTTTTTTAAATTTATCAAAAAGGTGGTTACAAAAATACTTAAGCTACTAATGGCAGTCGTAAGATTTACTGTATTATTTAAATATATGTCCACTATTACACTAATATACTGGACAAGGAAAAGAACATTATAGAAAGAAATATTAGTGAAATGGTGTTCAGATATTTGAGTAATCCGCAGTTTACCCGGGTTAACCTAGGTTTACTCGTCTATCTAACTTTATCTGTTATATACAATACGAAATATATATAAAATATAGGAATAATAGGAAATAATATATAAAATAATAGGAATTTACCAAATTGCAATAGCAATTTATTATTGTATCAACATAAATGACATTTTGTTAAAACTTATTCTTTACACATTTTACTGTTATTTATAATCGCTTGAAAAAGCATTCATAAACTGCGAAACGTTGCGCAAAAATAACAAAGAGTAAATTACTTTAAAATCAAAGATCCTCAAAAATCTTTGGAACTACAACAAATTGAAGAAAAAAATTATAAAATAGACAGTTTTTTTCATATTTTTAATTTTCAAAGCACCCATTTTAGGACAATTGTTGAAAAGATATTGGAGTTTCTTCTTTATTCCCTTTCATAAGGGTTCAAATTACATTATGCGGGTTTTAAATTAGACAAAACTTATATCGTTAAGAACAAACAGCTATTCCAGTCTCCATATATTTGATATTCTCGTGTTCAATGAATAAAGTATAGTATGCAATGATCGCTCGTGTTGAGTTGAGAGATTTTTCGCTTCGAAACGCACAAACTCTCTCGGATGCATTTCACAAAATCATTCGAACAATAAAACCCAAACAGATGAAACCTTTGAAATCGAATATGGTAATAAATTGTAACGAAGAAAGTGTCTAGTTGAGTATGACGGAGCAAACATGATGTGATTATATGCATCTGATTTTTTTTGCAGCTATATATCGATTTTGTGGTTTTTATTATTCTATCTTAACATTTTCTCTTTATTAATTTTTACACTGTACAGTCTTCTAGTTTCTTTTTGTGTAACGTTTGTACATATTTTCTGTTATTCAAAGCATTCATGACACCAATTCCATCCTTTCTGAATAGTCTTACCATTGAATTTTTGCAGGTAAAAATGTGCCCTAAAATTCTTAAAATACAATAACTATTCGGTTGATAAAATCTGAAACATACCTACTTCCTCTACATTTATTCGTTTATAATCTACAAAATACTCTAAAAACATAAGTATTGCATACGTAATATATCCTTGTAATGACGTCAATATTTTCAATCTCAAATTATAAATAACATGAAGTAATAATTGAAGATGTCGGCTATTTGAACAATGTTATTTTCGATGTGTTTTTTTCTTATAAAATATGTAGCTGAGATGCTTACATACATATATGTACGTAAAGTCCATTGACACATCTTTCTGTGGCCCCTGTCTGCATTTGTAATAAATGATGTCAGCCCAGACTTGAGGGGCCTAGTTGTCTTTGATGAAAGAACTGAAGGGAAAAAGATCAAAAATCAGAGGTTGTTTCTTACTTGCTGAAGCTCTTCGAATCTTGCGCGTTTATTTAACAAAAAAAAAAAAGTTACCGGATATGGTTAAATTACCACTACACAATGTACGTACCATATATAGTGCATATAAGACTGTTTTGATGGTTATATTTCGCATTTAAGTTTACACAAATATTGATACTTATCGAAAGAACATAATTGGAACTATGAGATATGGAAACTCAATAAACTATTTATATGAATTAATTACTAAATGATCGTTAGTTACCGTTCGTGTAATTTAATTGTGATGGACAAGTCGGACAAGACAAGCCGTTCGATCATAGAGAATAAAAAAATTAAGACCAACCTTCTCTATTGAGACTTCTTTCTTCTCTAACTTGTTTATTGTATGGAAATTTATACAATACATATACATTGTACATGATAGTATAGTGACAAGATTTTTCATCGGTTTTAACCGGCTTTAATCAGCGGTATAAAACTTCGACTTAGTATTACGTCTTTGACGTGATCCATTACTTACCTATTCGTTGTTCAATGCGATTCATAACGTTTAATGTTCAGTTAAAATAAATGAGTTAGCAAACAGGTAATTATGAATGCAATTGATGTATGAAACAAACTGTGATATAATGATAATTGTATTTAAGAATATGTCTTCGTATTTAATGTTTATTGAAAAATAAGATTATTTTTGTCTCTATTCTCATAGGTTAATTACAGTCGTATATATTTGGTATATTCGATGGATTAATAAGTATTTGTATTATAGGTGGAAAAAAATATTAAATATTTTTAGTCAGATAGTTGCATTTAGCAAAATACACTTCAGTTTGCTGTGCATAATTTATTAAATTGTTGTGATTTTTTTATGTTAAAGTAACAAAACAACAAAGAGATCTATGTTCAATGGTTATGGTAGCGATTCGTATTCTTATTTGAACAATGATGTAGAATAAGTGTACAGAAGGGTAGCTTTTACGAAAAATAATTAATTTTAAGGTAATGATGGTTTTAAAAAATCGTTACATTATGTATCTACGTATTAATTCCTTTCCGTGTAATACTGACTATAGAAAATTTTCCATTTATGCTTTCTTTGAGCTTCGACGGAAAAAGAAAATAGAATAATACTTTCGAATCCCTTGGAATTATTGTTTTGACAAAGAAGTATGGTACAGTTTTCACAAGCTGCCGAATATTATCCCCTCGACGAAAATAACTTTTAAATTATCTTGCCGTTTGAATCCAAAAATCTATAAAATTTTAATAGCTTTAAATTTGATGTATAGATTAATAAAATATTCTGTCCGAAATTTTTTAGAACTCAGTAAATAAGAATTTAAGCTTCTCGATGGTCAATCAACCCTCAGTGCATGTAGATGTTAAATTTTGTTCAGAAACAGAGTTCTAGTTTCGATTTGAAATTTCGGAAATTCTTATGTAAATGAGATTTACGAAAGTATAGTTCTTGGTGACGTCGACAAATTATCCCTGTTATATTAATCTCCATATTGTATTCAGTTTTTAGCTGAACTAATTTATCCCCATTTGTTTTCAGCTTCACAGATTGTATTTAATATAAAAATCATGAATAGTATAGTCAACAAGTCTTATAAAAAACTTAAAAAGTGGATATTATTTACAGGAAAGTTTAACATCCCAGATGCACACTGTTCACAAATTATATTTATTTATGTATGTTTATTTGCCAAATATTAACTATAAAACTACTACAAACTCGACTTTTTAATAATAGCTTCAATAAAACAACCGTTAGATATTGGCAAAGATAGAGATCATAATTAAAAATCACTTTAAACTAAACAAAAGTAGTATAAAGAAAATTTGTAAAAGTAAGTTTTTCATATTATTATTACAAACATTGAACTAATTCCTTAATACAAAAAACAACAACAAAGTTTACCGATTTACCAAATTATAAGCTCTTCTGACGTGAGGCGCTATTAAGTAATTCGTTTTGAGAATAATAATGAAAATATAATGAAGCTATTTGCAATCTACTTAAACAAGGGCACTTCAAAATTTATCTTGGCTTTCTGAAAATAATAACAATATTGTGCATTACGACTAACTGTAAAATTGCTAAAAGAAAAGTAGAATTACATTAAATCCTCGAGCGGTTTTAATAATCTCACATAAGGTAAAACTAAATGACACATTGAGTATTTGGGTTGGTGAATAATTTTGTATTTATAAAATTTTGAAAAAAATTGCACTGGCTTACACATATAAGCATATATATATATATAGTACGGAAACACTAAATGTATTTTCCACTACTTTAATTTAGTTATATAAAAGCCGTCCTAAATTCCTGCATTTTCAGTTCCAAAGCAACTATTTGATTAAAAACATTTTGTCGATATTAGGAGAATAGTTTGTGTAAGTTCGTTACTTTTTTTTTTTGAACTTGGTGTTGCATAAATGGTTTTGAGATGAAACCATAGAATAACCCTCTAGCATTGTTGTATTATTGTTCCGATGCAAGTTAAACTTTTCAAAATCAATCGGCACCTCATAGGGGTGGTAACTGCAGTTTTATTATTATAGGGTTTCCGAAGGTGGAAAAATATTTTTCCCTGCTTTATACAAATCATAATGTTTTCGTGTTAATGGTTCTCATGTCGAAACGCTACTAATTTTTCTGAATGGCTAAATGTTGAAGCGTTTTAAGTTTTCGATGTATAGGCAACCAAATTACGTATATGTATAACTAGTTGCTGACAGCTAAAAGCTGATCTCAAGACTTACGTGATTTACTTTGAATTTTTAAAATAATTAATTGCTTAAAAATGACTAACGGAAAAAAAGTTAAGATCGTAGTGGATTCAGGAACGGATTATGTTTTCTATGGTGTTCAAGTAATAAAAAAAAACATTCTTATCTTTTGTAACTTGAAAAAAGGCAGTTGTATTTTCAAAATTTTAAAATTTAATCTTTATAAATAATTGTTATCACAAAAAATAAATCAAAAATTATAATACTCACATGTATAAAACATTGTGTTCAGTGAACATCTATTTTTATTTTTAAAATCATAATAAAGATGTGAAAATATAAAACCCGTCTCTGATGAACGCGATGTCATGAACCTATTAAACGTTAAAAGATAAATAAACATACGATAAACTTTTTAATTTTGGAGTAACATAAAAAGTTCCAGAGATCCATTTTGTTCATATGCGTAGTAATGTGTACTTTATCGTTTATACGAAAGATTTGTGCATTGCCACTCAATTTTAACCACTCACATTCTGGATCTTACCATATGATAATTTTTTTTTTCGTTTTAACGTTCCTTGTTAAATTTGTTTGACCTGTAATGAACTTCAACCATAAACCGACATTTGTAACAGTTTGGTAACAATAAAACAACAGTCTTTAAGTTATTTGTAAAACTGCCAATTCTTTATAAAAAAATTGTCTCATTTATATCGATAAACTAGACGTTTGACATTTTCCAAGTTGACTAATTGATTGAAAATATAGAATTTTGAATCGATTTTAGTTTAATGTAGGTAAAGTGAATATAAAATTATCATTTTATCATTAATCATTATTATAAGTTCGATTAGAGAATAAATAAATGATTTATGTGAGCATTCTAGTCAGGTAGGTACGACTAAATAGTAGTGGATAATATATGAATGTAAGCAATATTTGATTAATGTAGGACCTCCATTTATGGAGTTTCTAGGTCCAGACGCAATTTTTCTTTCTTGAATGTTAATAAAATTCAAATTTAATCTGTGCCAATTCAATTTTATGATTAACATATGTCCAGAATTGAAAATATTTGATAAGCTTTTGATGTTGTATTATCCTTATGATAGTCAATAAACTGCAAGAGTAACAAGATTCGATCTTCCGAACGTATGTTATTCAATATAAAAATTTAAGTAATTACTCTTGTAGGATTATTGTCAAGGCTGAAGGATTTCGATCAATCGCATGCCAATAAATCATTGCAATACGATAAAAAAGATATTAAATTTCTCTTGGAAAAACAATGGCTTTATTTTCCTTATGGTACAACACAGATTTTCTATTTCGTGGGGAGATGACGCGTTCGATATCAATGTTATAACAATAACATATTCATTCTTAAATATAGTCCTGTTGTATTCAAGTGCATGAATATATACGATGTATAACTATTTCGAAAGGGAAATAACATGACGACGATTGAGTTATCTAACAAGGGATGTTGGAGAATATAATAATGTTAGAGATGTGCAGGAAAATAACTTTATCATTTAATTTACTATCAGAGGGAATGTTATTGAGGTTTTTCTTAGACATCAATTTATATTAAATCCACGTTATTAAATATCATATATAAAACTTAAATATTGAATCCATTATATTTTGATTTTTAAATCGAACACGGATTTAGCTAATGTTTTAATAGAAGTAGAAAATTTCATTTGGAACATCTGCACGTGTTTAGTTGAACTTTAATCTAAACAAGTTGTAGTATTTCTTTGAAATTGTTTGTTTATTGAAGATGAAAAAGAATTATGATTAACAGGCCGAATATGTATCCAAAAAAAAAAAATGAAAATAAGTAAACAAAAAAAATTAAATTGTTAATTTTATGAATTTTACGTGAAACTTTATATTAGTATAGTAAAGCTTTAAAAACTATTAAACTATGAATCTAAATTGAATTCGTTCGCATTTTGATGGAGTTTGAGGCTTGACTTTTGACGTCATGTGTGGCAAATATCAAAGGAAATCGTTAAATGATATCCGATTTTATACAACTGCACCGTTAAGCTTTTACTGATGTAAAAATTAGTTTAAAATCAACATTTGCTCGTATAATGAAGTTAATTTAACTATTTTAGATTTTGCTAGGCGCATAGAAATATACTAAATTTTCAATTTAATGAAATATGAAGTTATTTATCTTATAAATCGGAAATCATGTTTTATTTGAAAGTTTGATGAATGTTCTATGTATTCGCATATAACAAAGAATAGTGTACACAATGTACGCATTTTTTGAATGGATCTTGCATATCGTTGTCTTGAATGAGGATTGGAGTGTTCTATTTTTTTAAGAGCAAATTCTTGTTTGCTATAAAATATAATAAAAATAATTCCGTCCTTTTTAAAATTATTACTTTTTTGGGCAATCCCGCATGGGGTCTTTACTTTACCAACCATTCCCGTTAAGGCTCTTAAGGTTTTAGTAATATGTTTACCAAATCCTAATTTTCAATGATTCCAGTTTGCATTTGTGTAGATTTAAAATGTGATCAAAAAATTTATTGCAATTTTTAAGCTACAAAGATGTGCCAAAAAATTTTGATTTCAACAGATATAGTTTTGATTAGGGAGAAGAACAAAACATTAATTAGAGTTTGTTCCAGGAAGTTAAAGTGGACCACGACCATGAGGACCGCATTACATTACACAATAATAACTAATGATGTTTAATCAATTCGGTAATCAAGAATTTATTATTAATCATGATCAATGTAAGCGAACTTCAAATTTTTACCGCTGATAATTTTAGGGTTGGCATCTTTGAAGTTTGGTCCGAGGATAAATCATGGTTGGTTGTGAATTCTAAATAGTTCTTTAAAATGCCACCAAATGTGTAGAAATCTATTAAATCAAGCCTCTTTCCTGGCTTCGCGGGCCAATATGTCGCTGTTCTTGTAATTAACATTATTATATTTGAAACAACTGTAGTTCAATAGAATTTTTATACTGACTAATATAATGTTTGCTCTTATGATCTACTTTTATATTTTACGAAAAGATGAATATATGATCGTATGACTAATTAGATTAGCACATAGCTAATTATACGACTCAATTGACAATATATAATGTTCAATTTTTGTGGTAAAAATTTGCCCATATTTTGACATTTTCATTCTATCGTTTTGGAAAGCATATTATAACCAACTATGATGTTTTGCGTGCCGAATTAATACCATTGATTCTTTTTAAGTCGAATATGAAAAATATTTATTTACCATCAAATTTTCGTAACTCAAAATTTTCTTTTTCCCATCTACGTGTTCGTGTATTTTTTACCTAAAAACTTAGGCATTACTGACGAACAAACTATTTATTATTACAATCTGAGCTGTTCAAGATACTTTCGAAAAGTATCTAGGTACTAGATAAGTTAATTTTAAAAAAAAAATATCCGAAGTTACTTTCGGTATCTAGTTACTCTTAAAAATGGAACTTAAATACTAATCATAAGTTACTTTTTATGATACTTATAAATATACTATTTTACTAGTTACTTTGTATGCTATGTATGAACTAAGTTTCGTAACGTATTATGTGAAGTTGTTAAATAACCATATAATTCATTCTTTATCTTTAATTATTTATGACTTCATGAAAAAAAGAAATAATGTAAATCGAAATGCCTGCAATAACAAACCATTTTGAAAACAATAGAATGTTAATATAAAAGGTATAAATTGAACTTTATAGAATAAAATAAAACTTTGGATCTAGCCTCTCGATACCTCAGTATCTAAGTTACTTCTTGGTAAATAAAATACTTTTTAAGTTAAAAGATACAGTTCCTTTTAAAAAATATCAAGGATACTAGTAACTTTTCACCAAAAAATAAAGGAACTAAGATACACTATCTTTGATAATATGAAGTAAGTTACCTTAAAGTAACTTAGATACTTTTTCCTGACATCTCTGATTATGATAAGTGAAAGACACTATGATTAATACCAAATAAAAATGAAACTACTCTAATAAATTGTAACTGTAATTGTTACACACAAATCGGAATTCTAAATATATAATAATATATAAACATTTTTTGATCAATTATAAATTTCCTCAGGTTAATGTTTTAATACAATCAATATTACAATTGTCATTTAATTACGTTGTACTATGTACTAGTACTTTTTTCCGTTATTAATGATTTATATTTCATAACAAATTGCACAACCACCTAAATCCTAAAGCTCAAATCCTTTCTTTTGCATCCCATCCTAATTGAGATTCTTATAAGGGATTCTCTATATCGATTAAAACGTCGATGGTCCCGAGATCTACTAATTAATAGAATCCCAACATAGTTGGTTTTTCTCAACAAGTTTCAAAATCGACTGTCCTTAGGTGAAGGATTACTCTTCACTAGATGAACAGATTTATTCTAATTAATTTTTTGTTCTTGTTCATATTGCGTATTACATATTTCCAACATTATTTTATATTTTAGTCACAAATATGCTTAGATAAATGAAAACAACTAATAAAGACAACTCTAGAGTAGATTGAACCATTCATTGAATTTATCTTTAACTTTACTATCTTCCAAATCGATGAGAAAGGTTTTTTTTTTTATATAAACCGGACGAATGTTTGCACTACTGACATTTATCGTTTGTAATTTAAGATTTTTTTATTGAGTATTTATTATTTATGTAACCAACGACAAATCAAAAGCAATTAAGACAAAAAGAGAATTACTTGTTTGCACTTTATGAATGTAACGTTACAGTTACAATTAATGTAATGAAAGTGCACATTGGTGATTCATTACATTTATTTCACAACTAATAGACTTAATATTTTTATTTTTTACTTTAAAAATATATTACTGTATGTATGTATGTTTGGTTCAAATTATTTCTTATTTATGGTTCATACATACATATGGCTCAGCAAATATTAACCAATCACGATTAGTTTCATTTGATGTTTTATTGAAATCAACAAATGAGATTTGGAGGAAAATTGACAGGAAAAAATTACAGTCGAACTTCTGTTGATATAAAATAGCAATCTCAAAAGAAAAAAATCAATTACCTGGTATTTTCGTTGGGTTAATTGAAAAATGATAAAGAATTTGTGTTAAATAGGAGTATTTATCCATTGATGAAACGCGGAAATATGCTCTAGCTAGACAATTTTTTGTGTTAACTTAAATTCCACACCAAAAACATTTGTTATTCTAAAGAAAATTTTGTACAATTTTGAATACTTATACAAGGAATTAATTCAAATTTCTATATCGTATTACACTTTTCTTTTTGTAAAACGATACTTCAAAATATTGATCAATTTTCTTGATTTGATTTCATGTAAAAGTTTGACTAGATAAAATAACATTTTCAGTGACTTTTAATAAAAATGAAATTTAATCGAATCGAGAAAAGGCATCGTTATAATTAAATGAAAAACAATTTTTAAAATCCTATCTATATCAATAGTTTAAGAGCTTGCATTGGCCAGACCTTCGTTATTTTCTAGAAGGCTGAAAGTTTCTCTGTGTTGGTCCCCAACATAGGTAAGAACGATAAGCGACTATGGAGTTTAGATGATGATTACTTTGGTAGGTAACAGGTTGTAAAAGTATATAGAACAAAAGCTTATTTTCGTGAAAGTATAAAGGTCAGTTTTTTCTTATATTTTCTTCGGGATATCAGAGATTACACCCTCCATTACCAGGCACTTCAATCCTTTGCCAGACACTTCTAAACTTTAATAAATTACAATTATATTTACATAGTGTAAAAAAGCTGATTTCTATTTATGTTATTTGAGCAACTATCAAATAATGTACTCTCAGTAGTTGGACAATTTTGATAGTTTTTACATCTTGCATCTTGCCAGATGCATTGAAACTCTACCGAAGCTTAATTTCTAGAACATTTTTTTTCTTAGTTTGTAAATTTTAATTTAAGTTTTATTCATAAATATTTACTTTATATTTATTATTGATTTCGATCCTGTAGCTTATCTTCAATTTTTAAATATTTTACACGTTTCGTAGTTTATTACTGCTTTTTTAAGTGATTATTAATAACAGTAAAATGATTAAAGAATAAATTCAAATTATTTAAAAATAAAGGATCCACAAAAATCCTCGAAACTATAATAAATTGACGAAAAATATTTACAAAGAAATTATGTACAAAAGTTGATGCACACGATGCCAGTGGTTTTAGTTTTAATATATTTAGGTGGCTCAACCATCAATAAGTATAAGACCTCATAATATATCTATCAGATCCAATTTCTGTTCCAAAAAAATTGAAAACTAGCCATAAATTAGTACTAGTACTACAACATATGGTCAAAGGATAGGTTTTTGAAGATCCAAAAGAACTTATAACATACTTTGCGACAAACTTGACGGGATATGAAGTCGTTTAATGTCGTTTTTCACTTTGGGTAATTAAATAACTGAAATGAAAATGGTAAAATTTTCTGGGTAGACAGGAAGAAGCTATGGAATCTGAAAAGACTTTAAATCCGAATATAGAACCGATTTTTTTCTAAAATGTATTTTTTTTTTCATATTTATCAAAGTGATATTAACAACAAATATTAATTAATGATATATTGACCATTTTGTTGGACGACCTTTTGCTATTATTTGATAAGTTGAAAAAATCCACGTTCGAAAAAGCTTTGGTTGTAAAAAGTGAAGAATTGGTCCAACCTGATCGGAATTGAAAGTTTTACCATTCATTGAAATGGTTTTGAAGGAAGCAAAACTATGTGAATGAGCCATCAGTTGCCAATTGAGCTCTGTTAATTTTTAACGGGTTATCAATGAGGTATGGGGTCTGGCATTATCCTGATGAAACATCACGCCTTTGTGATTGGCTAGTTCAGGGCGTTTTTTCTTGATTTCTTCATTCAATTTCGATAGTTGACGACAGTAGACATTCGACTCAATGGTTTGGTTTCTTGGAACCAGCTCAAAGTAGACTGCGAGTATACCCTTGTAATCCGACCACATGGAAAACATAATCTTCTTTTGGTGAATTTTGGCCTTGGATGAGATTATATTGGATAGATTATGGGGATTCATTTTCTTAGTTCATGATAGTTTTTGGACTAAATTATCGTAAAAAAATTGTTTTTGTCACCTCTTATGGTTTTTTTAAGAAATTAATTGTTTCAGTTACGATTTACCAAAGAATCGCATATGCTAATATGTTTGATGGGGTGGATTTTCCAACATCCATTTTGTTTACGTAATGAAGCTGTTGTAAGTGTAAATAAACAGTTGAATCGATATGTTAAACTTCTCTGCTTTCTCTCGAGTTGTCATATGCCAGTTAGTTTCGATTAACGTTTTTATTTTATCGCCATCTGTAATACCAAAAAACGACATTAGTTATCGAACAATCCAATCCTTTCTAATGAGGGGTTGCTCCTGGAAGCTGGCCCTTTGCAATGAAAATTGAAACCCGAAATTAGCTAAGCACCTTTTAGCTTTCTTTGTCCTCCATTTGTATTCTAATCAAAAAAATTAGGAAAATTAACGGTTATGAAACGTAAGCAGGACGTGAGACATTATTCCAGTGGAAAGAAAAGTAATAAATATATTTTATTATTTTTCCGATATGGAACCAAAATTATATAATAATCATTAGTATGTGAACAATCGACTAGATCGCAGCTTGATGAATTTTTGCGTTTTGGTGAATGAAATTTTGAATTTTTTTAAGTTGGATTTTCCAGGATAAGGTTAGATGAACACTGGCGCCTCTGGGCTTATTGTGCTTCCTGGATCCCTACTTCACCTAGTTAGGACCAAGCAGTTGGGCGATTTTAATTCCCAGTTTCTCAATTCATTCAGAGCCCTACATTCCCATAGAACGTGAAAAAAGGTTTCGTCCTCTGCTTAACAGAACCTGCATTTTGGGTCGTCCCCATGTAACTCTACTGTATGCAAGTGCTTTTCCATTCCACAGTGGCCGGTTATTAGATTCGTTACCACTCTGACCTGTTTTCTTATAAGACCAATTATTTTAAAAGTTCGTTTTTGTGATGGTTTGCCCGTTATCCTTTTACTGTGTTTTTGTCCAGTAGTATTCTTCCATATTATGCAGTAGTTTTTGTAAGCCCATTTCTAGATTATATTTTTCACTACCGATCGTGTAACTCCAAGTATAAAGTGTGAGCCTGTGAAAAGTGATTGGGATCCTTTCCGGGTAATGGCGTCAGTCTTTTCATTACCTTTGATACCCTTATGGATTGGCTGCCATCCCAAGTTTACCTTGTGTTTTTGGATTGTTTTGACCTTGGGTTTATACTTTATAGTATCGGTTATACTTGTCAATTTTATTGACCGGAGTAGATGTAAATTATTTGTTTATCATCAAACAACATCAGCAATGGATTGTATTCATTGTAGCCATTCAAGCTGATCGTATATGGTCACTTTTAAGCACATTTATTATTGGTTGTGTTGTAGAATTGAGTATTCATTTTCTATGCACAGCAAAACTCTTAGGAAATAAAAAACTATCGAAAATTTTATTTTTAATTGTGAAAGTGATTTTTGAATATCAGTTTTTTCTTTAAAACAGTTTTTATGACTTGCTTTAGTCATTTTTGGAGTGTATGCAACAACGTACGTTCTTAGATTGTACTTTTTATAATTATAGATGCAAACGATACATCGATTTTTTCAAACATCGATGTATCGTTCATAATCATCGATGTTTTCACGTCGATATTGGAACACAAAACATCGATGATACTAAGTTCTTCATGAGCACTGATTTTTGAACGATGTTATAGCATAGCGCCATTTATACAACTACCCACTTATGCAGGATACCTTTCTTAGTTACAAGCGTAGATTTACGAACTACGTCAGTTTATAATATAACGCGTGAGATTATAAACTAACGGTATGCTAGGTTAGGGTAGATTGTGATCCCGTAATCTAACGACGTTAGATTATAAATTGACGAGGCTTACAATTTTACGGTATCGTGTATTATTTAAGAAATATTTTATAAAAATATTTTTAAATGGTGGAAAAAATTGATGTATCCTTCATAAACTTCGATGTTTTTAAGATTGATGTTTCACCTTTAAAGATATGAGCTATGTTGCATCCCTACCTATAGTATGTTATTTGTCTTATAGTTTACGTCAATTTGGAATTAGAAAATACCAAATATTGAGTCGTTTAAAATTAACATTGCATAAATGATCTAAATTCGTATTTTTTATGAGTTGTAAATGCGTCGATTTTTTTTTCTTTTTTTACATTGAAACGGATATAATCGGGTTGAAATAAATGAGTTTTACTGCTGAAATAATCGACTTTAGTCGTTCTTAAATGATGTATAAGATAATTTTCAAATTGAAAAATAAAATAAAGAATAAACCTTAATTATTTTCAGCGGCATTAAAAGATTTAAGGGAAATGCAGAGTGAAAATTGAATGGTAAAAGGAAAATTTTATAATTTTCTATTAAAGTTGCTCTTGCATGTTTTTTCACTGATAAAAAAACAATTATCGTTGAGAAAAATAGGTTTGCGTTTTAATTGCTGTTAGTCTCATTTGGTGATACCAGCGAAGATTAGCTTAATTTTAAAATGGATTTTCTTATCGGCAAGACGGATTGTATAAGATCTATTGGCAATTATAAGAATAAATTTGTCTCATTTATTATAAAACTCATTTTATGCAGCAAATCAACGCCGGATTTAATTGAAATTGATTTTTACATCCACAGATTTTAAACTCTATGGCTTAGAGCGTCCTCATGCAATTATCACAGCGAAAAGTCAAACGATGTTTCTGTCAAATATAAAATTTGTAAAGTTTCACTTGCTTTTAACTTTGAGCGAAACTTTTTCCTCGGCTAATTTATTTGACACTTTTGCCGCTATGTGTCCAGAATTGGAAGAAAGCAAAGAGATGAATGAAAAGTTTTTTTTTTATTTAACAATTTTGATACGTGCTGAAAAAAAGTTTAAGGTATTCTTAATTTGCTTTTTGAAATCAAGGTTCTTTGTGTATCTTCTTCTTTTTAATTAAAGTAAATGATTCATTGATTGGACTGATATTTAGTAATATTTGATATTTTTTGTGAATATTGAAATTATCAGTATTGTAAAGAAAGGTTTAAGCTGATATCTGAATGATGTATTCATGCACGTTATATATATGTGCCTTATAGAAAAGACGCGATGACGCGATGCCCACCTCTCTCATTGCGATTGTCGAGTTAATGTTCTGTGTCTATACTGCGTTTCAAGTCGCACAGTTGCCGTGTACTTGGTCGGACGCACAAATACCACCTCCTAGTGCACTGTTGACCACGCTTTCCGATTTTGTCAACTTTTCCGCAATTGGCTAAAATAATTCATAAGAAAAATTTAGTGTTGAAAATTGTTTTACTTAATCGTGATGTATTCTGTGTGTATTATTTGCTTTTTATCAAACAATTGCTTAAATAGGCAGTTTAAAGTTAGTTTCAAACAACTGATAAGGTATGCACATAAATAATTCCTAAACATTTACATTAAGTATATAATTTAACTATTTTAGAAAATATTTATATCCTTCGAATGGCTGTATTCGAAAATAATGTAAAGTATCGTTTAATTTCTGATAAGATAACTAAAATGACGGAAGATATGGCTAGTAATAAGTATACTTTAAATGACAATCCCTGTGTTTAAAAGGTTGAAAAAAATACTTTCCGTTAATCTCTCATGAAGGCATGGGATTAATCTAATTGAAATTGTATTTTTCATGGATGCTTCGGGCCAAACAAAAATTAATTCCCGCCTAAAGATGATTGAATTATAAAAATACTTTTTATTTAATATAAAACAAGTTGTTAATATAAAAATTAATTAGAAATTTCATCACCAAAATGTGATAAATAATACATTTGGGGGTTCATCTTTGAAAAACATTTAACCTGTCCCGGTTACTTTAAATCTTTTATGAATAATTTATTCATTTTTTCACCTTTTGTTTATGATGTGAACGATTTTAGCATTGAGACAGAAAAAAAAATACGTTCCTAGAAATTGTACACATCACATTTTCGCTATTCAAGTTGTCTTTCAAATGTTGATTTTTTTTTCTTCGCGCGAAATATAGAGCAGTTGAAAATTACTTTTTCTAATGTAAAAAGAGTGATATGGACTTACAATATAATTGTTAAGAAAGATATCAAGTGTTACAGTTTTGGCTGTAAAATTTTAATGGTATTGGCAATTTTTGTTGGTGAGCTAAAAAAAAATCAACATTTTTTGAATGTCCACCAATTTTTGTATGTGGAAATGATAAAGAAAAAAAAATAATCAATAATCGTGTTCGGTTTTTCGAATAAACGTATCACTTATTAATTGAATTCTGAACTAATAAATCCTTAATTATCTCGTAACGGGAAAATTTTAAGTGTTTCTCAGCTTACAGATTCTTAGAAACCCTAGAGTCGCTAAAGGCTTTTCTAGTTAAGAAGCGACAGTAAATAACTAATAAATACAAATCCTCAATTATTTTGCTTTAAATACACGTTTGGTGATGGTTTGACACTGAAATTGTTTGGTATTAAAAAATAATTTTTATTGTTTAAGAATCAATCAAAATGAATGATATATTCATTTTTCTTCACTTTTAAAATTCAAAATAGTTTCAGAAATTTACAGTGACAAAATAAATTAGTTGCTTGGAATGTTGCAAACGTTTCTTTTAACAATTTACCATTAACTTTTGCAAATTTTCTTTAACGGTTTATTTGTATGATTTACTTATTTTCAAAGATTTCCTTATTTTTGATTTTTATATATAATAACTTTGGGATTCTATCAATTTTTTTTTCACAAAAAATAAATCGTTTCATTTATGTCACTGAAAATAGATAGATTTTGAGCTACAAGAAGAAAAATATTTATGAAATAATTTGTTCCTCTAATATCGTCTGAAGTTATGATTTACTTGTATTATAATAAGGAAACATCCTTCGGAAAGAGTCAGAAAAAAATGGAGAGTATTCTTCAAAGTGGGATGTTCGGAAAATGGGCAGAAAATTTCACATCTTTTTTAGTAAAATGATAAACTATATTTGTTTAATTGATGATTCATTCAAATCAGAATTATTAACTAGATAGTCGAAATCAACCCTAAAGGGAAATTGGATGGTTAAACTATTGAAATTCGAAAGAAAACGACATTCGAGTTCGAAGTTTTTAAGTAAATAGTCGTCGGAAATAAGAAAGTTACACGTTTGCATAAAACCTAATTCCATTATTGCAACTTCTTATGATTGAAAAATTCTGTTACTTTATAGCACCTTCGAGCTATCGTTACTTAAAACTGTAGTGTAAGAATTTATCAAAAGTTTTGATTTTGGTACAAATGTTTATTTGTCTTCTTAAGAACTTCCAACTGGAAAATTTTCACCCAATTTTAATTATTGTAATTAAATTTTAAATAAGGGTTGAATTTGCTGCTTTATCACTATTTATACCCCAAATATTTACTATACATTACATTTATCTTTTTTGATTAAACATAATTTAATATCACTGAATTGGAAGAGTTCATGTTTTTCCCCTTAAATTTCCACCATTTAAAACCAAGTTGCAATTTTTTAATAAAATCTGTATTTTAAGCCTTAAATTAACTTAAATTCTCGAATTCCAAAGTCCTAGCAGTTCTATATTTTGTTTGAAATAATGCGTTGTATATTTTATGATTATGCAAAAGGTTTGTCAAAAGCATTGTATAAAATAAATTGTACCTTTCTGTATTCAATATATTCTTACTCAATATTAAACTAGAAATATCATCAATATCAATTTCATTTTATTCTAACAAGTAACAAAGAATGGAATAAAGAATGAAACAAAATCAAGATGCTATGATTTTTGTCATCATCCATACGAAGTCTGAAATGAAATAATCTTAGTGAACAACCTGAAATAGATGTTAGATAGAGTTTATATTAAAAATATTTTCATTTCTTTAATCAAAAAAAAAAAACTTTATAAATACGAAGACGGTTGACTTGTACCTTGTATTGACATCAAAAAATCTTAAAAAGAACATTTTAAGCTAAAAAAAATGTTTTTTTTTCAATAATATACTTTTCAATTGAATTTCTACGCGCCTAGAGTAATATATTGTTTATGAAAGTAGATTCCAATTTTAGTCGCCTTAGTTTTAATGAATATTATAAGTGTACTTATTACAGGAGGTAATAATATTGCATCGCACTTCAAAAATTGAAATTAAGAAAATAAACGATAAATATAGCGATAGTTCTCTAGTTTAGGTTCAGGTATTTATATTAAAAGTTTTTACTAAATTTTAGCGAAGGAAGTCAAGTATGATCGATACATCGATACAGTTAGCAGTTTTATAAATTATACTTTGCTTGCCAATATTTGTTACAGATAGATATTTTAAAGGTTCTTTTATTGTTGAGTTCTATTGTATATTATTCAATGATATGTTTAATTGTGCACTACGTGCATGACATCAGTTGAACTTCTACTAAATGTTCAAATTTTCAGATCGATTTTCTTAAACGTTTGCATAAATATAGTCGAAATGAAAAAATGTATTCTAAGATTGTAATTTTACAGTCATTAACATTAAACCAACTTCAGAAGTTTGATAATATTATATTCTTAATAGAGATACATAACATACTGCATCTACGTTCTACATACCCTTAATTGGGAAATTTAAAGGATCAGATTTACAAAATTTGGATCGTCTAATCATTACTGTTCCTTCGATATTTTAATTATCAAAGTCATAATGAATAGTTGAAAAACGATTTAGCTTTATTAATGAACGATATTGTAATTAAAATTCAAATAAGATAACAATTAAAACATAATAAAAATGATAGAGAAGTTATTCAAGATTTTCAACAGGTTACTTCGTTAGAAATAAATAAAAAAGCATCTTAATTTCTTGTTAATCTTGTTTTAAAAAATTTTTAGTTGTAGTTCATATCGAAACGTTTAAGAAATAAAAAACAATAAGACCAAGAAATGGCAAACGATATGGACATTAAAAATGAAGGGTGATATTTATAGGTTTCAAAGCTTTCATTTGGTAACTTTAAAATTAGAACAAGCAAAACAAATATTGAAAATTGCTATGAATACAATATTTATACCTCAATTTTGACCAATGGATTTTTCAAAACAATTAAGTAAAATCAATTAATCATTAACATGACAGTAAAATCATAACATTTAAAATCATAACAGTACAAAAATACTATCAACACTATCAATAAAGTATGCTTAATAGAAATGTACAGAAACTCAAACGACTTTAATATGAAATGTTCTGTTTTGTCCTAGTTCTTTTTTGTCGTACAATCGCTGATAGAGGTTGAAACAAATGACTCGAAGTATTTTGTTGAAATATGTGTAAGTGTCGCTTAAAAACATGGCTACTTATTGTGTGCAACCAAAGAATGACCTATAAGCTTACATTGAGTTCATGTTATTATTTTAATTTATTTTTATTTCTATAAATTTTTGACTGGGTCGAATCAAATCGAAGTTAGAAAAATGTTATTAACGCAGAAAAAATTCTTACAACTTAACATACCTATACTTTATTAAATGTGGTAAAATAATAAAAAAATTAAACAGTAATGTGGTGAGTTTTGCAGCGTTTTATTAACAATTTTCTCAAATAAAAGAATCTCACGAAATACAAGAATCGAAAGTAAAAAAAAATGTTACTTTTTATCCGAATAAATTTTTGACCAAAATTGCTACCTGACTTGAGTTAAGCAGGAAAATGTATTTCTACATTTTCATGAGATTTACTACCGTCACCATCCATAGCACAGTAAACTCTACTCTTTTTTAATCAAGGGCTTCATTTAATAAATTCTATTTCAACAAAACATTTGTATTTGACTTTTAATTTTATTATAATTAACTGCTTGATATAGTTGTATATAAAAAGCACACAAAAACTAGTACTTTTTTTAACTACTAGACATCGTGATCAAAGTGATCATTTTCCAATACAAATTTATATTTCACTTTTATCAGTTTTCATAGAATAATTTTCTAGCTTGAATGTAGTGATTTCGAAATAATACTATCATCTTAATTGTAAGCCTGTTTCTTTATTTGAAAATTAAAGTGCATTCAGTATTACGAATCAGATATTTTTTTAAAAATTCTAAAATTAAGGACCAAAATGCGATTATGATGGACTAACCGCACGAAACAATTTCCTGTTTCTGTTCAAATTTAATAATCGACCTCTAATTTCCTGACCATTGGTAGTAAATAAAGGGAAATTGAAATGATTCGGTAACATTGCATTTACCCGTTCAACCACCTGTGGTGTTAAGTTGAATTCAAAATTTAATAGTAAGTCAATCGGAAGAAAACCTATTTTTTATAAGTTTCTTACTTCTAATTTCCGGTTAACTTTTCTGTCAATGAAAAAAGCCAAATTGATAAATTTCATTTAAAAGATATAAAACACGTGTGAGTTTCAAAACACTTTACAGGACGGACGTTTCTTATAAAAAGCCTAAATATTTATCCAAACGCGTGTCACAGCATTACTCAAATAATTTAAACATATAAGCCAACAAAATGGCTGGTCTGAAACCTTGAACGTTATCATGCAGAAAGAAACATTGAATGTGTGGAATGGAATTATACATAAACGAATATTTTCTAATCGCCTTTACTAAGAAACTCATTGTTTTTATTGCAGTGTATTATAATTATTTAATATTTACCAACACATATATCAATGATACAAACGAAACGAACAAGTCTATCCATCTGTTAGTCTGAAAGATCAAAGATTAATTACGGAATTCAGTCTTAATTATTTTAGAATCGTAGATAAATGAAATAAAATATTTTTACTGTTTCATTGATCTCAAAAATGAAGGAGTTTAAAACTTTTTTTTTCCATTTTTTACTAAACCTATGGTAGAAACACACCTATGAATCTATTTCCTTGGTTGGGACTTAACTAATTTGGAAAACTCGGATAAAAGTGAAAATAAAATTGATATTGACGCTGAAAATTCAACAACAAATGCTAACTTTTTTTAGTTTAACTACATATTTAGTGATTACGATATTTATATTTATGCATATTAAAATAAAAGTTGCACAATTGTTTGTCCAAAAAATAATCTCTCTATCGAAATATCACTATAATCGATTCTTAAATGTAGTAAAGCAAATTTTTAAAAGCTGTTATAGTGATGAGAATCAAAAAAAATAAGTACCAAATTACTTGGAAAGAGTTATATTTTCAAAATTGGTAAAAAAAAAATTGTAGACTTATTCTCAACAATTTCTCCTTCGGGTTTCTTTAACCATTTGATAAAAATTAGAAAAACAATATTTGAAGGAATAAAGTAAAACTTATCATTTTTCTGAAATTTGTTAAACTTTTTTTGATGCGATTTCCAGTATATTATAACTCATTGATTTAGTTTTATGTGGCTTTAAAATTTATGGAACGTATTCTTTATTTGTATACGTGCGTCTAGCTTTTCTTTTTGTGTAATTTTTTATGCGTTTTTTTGTGGAACGTGTCTACCCGCACAAAAAGACAATCGAATGTATTTGGGTATCCTAAATGTCTTATTGAAGATTACTTAACTACTAGATTGTTTCTGAAAGTTATGTATTCCTAGATATCATATTGAAAAGTAAATTTTATATTGATTTTTAATTTTATGCACAAATGTGCATAGATTGCTAATGTTATATAATTTCAAGGTAGACGTACGTAATGGAAGCTTTTGCGAATAAAACTTTGCCTTGTGCAATTGAGTGGATGAAATAATGCATATTGCACATGTTTGCATAGAGGATTTATGACAAAGCTCGTTTCTTTCACAAAATAACAATGTATTGTCTTGTCAATGAAATGTCACAGACGGTCCAAGAGCTTTTATTTTAACGTTATGTCTCAAAGTCTATCAGCACGATTTCCATTCCCATCTATTATTCAAACAACGAAAAAAAAAGGTATGTGTTATTATTTTATTTAAATTCACAAATGACACACGCCTTTTTAAATTTGCAAATAACTAGCAAGCGTTTTAAAAACGATTTAATGCACACAAATCATGCCTTAATTATTGGTTTTGTACGTGACATTAGAGGGACAAAATAAATACATTGACATTCATATACTACGTAATTATTAGTTATAACAAAAAGGAAAATTAAAACACTCGTTTCTGCTAGTTCTATTTATCGTTCAAGTTCAAGTTTTTCATATTACAAAATGAAAAGCACTTTTGAACTTAGCCATTCGAAAAAATCACGCAAAATAGTTTTGAGTTTTTATTAGTTAGTTTATACTTAGGAAAGAATTTCTTGTTAATCTCTTATGCAAAATGAGAAGCTAGTTCAAAGTTTATGTTTGTTTTATATTTGAAATATGAGGAGTCATAAAAATGCACGTGCATAAAATGCATCACAAGTCTAACACTGCAAAAATAATATTAGTAAATCAATTTACATTTCAAAATAAATGTAGCGCATTATATTGAGTCTAAAAATAGAGTTTTCCATCGATAATTAATTAATTTAAAATGACGCCATGTAGTCGATGTATTAATTTTTTCTTTGTCAGACAAAAGAGGCTAATGGTAGATTCATCCTCTAGTTCATCAAATAAGATGAAACGAATAAAAAATCAACCAAATTGCCGTCTTTATAAATATTACGGTTTTCATAAATTAAATTTTTGGATTTTAATTTGGGCAAGTCTATTGTTTGGAAGAAAAAAAACAGTTCAATAATTTGCATAAACATGGGCCTGACTTGCATTTTTTGATATGCATAATTTCTTAATATTTTAATTTTTTTTTTAAATAATGGTTTGTATTCTAAATGAAATCAAAAATTCTTATTTTCTTGCGTATCATATAATTAAATGAAAACTAGCAAAGGGGGGTGTGAAATGAAATAAGAACTAAATGTTCGAATTAACAAATTTCAATGTTATTTAATTCCGTATGTAAATTTTTATAACATATAAAAAGAAAATGGTAACTTTTGGCGTATATAACATTGGTAAAAATCTAGTCAATAGGTCTTATTATCCTATAGTAGGATAATAAGACCTAATACTTTAACACCCATAAATGGTTAAAAAAATCTTCCAACATTAAGTAATTGTGGTTAATAATAGTTAGTGTCCGACCGAAACTAGTTTTTACGGCCGAATTTCGGCATCAGTCTCAGTTTCGGCCGAAACCGAAACCTAAACTTCCATATAAAATCATGATTTCGTTAAAAAAAAATTAAATCATAATTGGTGTTTTTACTTTTAAATCCAGAGGTATTCATTAATCATTTAGTCCCTAATATTTGAGTTAATCATTAACAAAATATATTATTATCATCTCTAATTTCAAATAAATTTTTTATGCTAAAATAAGGTGTTGATCTGAAACAAATGCACCTAATATTTCTTTTTAGTATTTCTTACGAATAACTTAAAATAATGAAGAAAAGTTGCAAAACAAGATTACTTTTTACCTACTATGTTTTGGTACATAAAATAGAAAGTCCTTTTTCTTATATTTTAAAAACAAAATAATTTCTTCTAAACTTAGTTTAGTTTAGATTAGTTTTCTTTCGAACTGAAAAAAGATTATTAAAGATATTTTCAAACAAAACATTAATGAACTGATAGTTATCAGTATTCATATTTGAAGAATCATATAATAAGTGAAAAACATTATTTTTTTAACACTTTTATCTCACGAATTCAGTTTCGGTTTCGGTCGTAGCTTCGGCTTGGCGACAGCCGAAACTCGTTTCTTGACCGAAACCGAAAGTTTGGTCGGACACTAATCATAATTGATATATGGTACATTATTCATGCTTAAAGACTTTAAAATAAAATTCAATTTCTTATGTTAAACAGCCGTTTTAAGTTATGAAAGACCACTCAAAAATATCTGTATCATCCACTTATAAACCAACAAACTTTTTATGATACCACATACCACATTTGCATCAATACCTCATAGTTGGTTACTGTTAGTACTTTGAGGGGTGAGATTTTTACCATTTTATTCTTCCTTGTTTTTGTCAAGTAAGTTTTTGGTGTTTGGAGTTTGGTAAGCCTTAATAACTACCGGCAATGTGCGTAAAGAAAAAAAACATATTTTGAACGATATTATGGTATTAAGACATTAAAAGTCATAGAAGCATGAAATACAAGAAAAATACAACACAAAGTTATGATTATAAGTGTAATATTACAAAAAAATAGGTACTTTCGATTAATTTCCACGGCTATCCTCATCCTATCCCATTGACTATAAGCTATATAATATGTTACCAAAAATTTGAGACACTGCCAATGAGTGTTAGCGACTTGGAAATGTTATCATTAACGATACCGAGTATTTTGAATAGCCTTTCTGTCACATAAGCTTTACTACTGGCACCTACCTTAAGGAGGTATTCTGGTCTAGACGCATTTTTCAAACTAAGATAAAAAAATTAAAAACATTTTTAGTATCAATTTTTTTATTTGATTTTTATTGAAATTTGAAGAATATAAAAGAAAAATAAAAAGAAAAAAAATCAAAAAAACCGTCGAATTACTGGTCGGTGGAGTGGGGGCTTCAAAAAAAAATGATGCTCCCTGGTTGACATGATCCCAACCCTTGTAGTGATCCAAAACAAACAAATTAAAAAAAATCTTCATTATTAAAGATGTCGCTATCGGACTGACCATTGCCAAAGAAAGAAAAAGAAAAATTCTCAAAATGGTGTCGAAAATTACTTACAATTAAAATTTTCCAAAATCCAAGGCAGAAGCGATAGAAAGTTGTATAAAAAATATTTTTATCAAATTTCAAAGGAATCGGTGAAGTAAAACTTGAGATATCATGTCAATCACCTCAAAAAAAGTAGTTTTGAGAAAAACGCGTTTGAAGTTTGCGAAACAATTTCAATATAATAACCCAGATAAACATAAAATCCGCTGTATCTTCGAAAATAATTCGAATTTTGAAATATCCGTTTAAGGGCATATTTTTGAATGTCTAAAATTTTAAAATATGGAAAAAAAATTGATTTTTCCACATTTCTAGACTAGAATACCCCTTTAACCACAGCGACTGATGGTGGCAATTTTATTCATTGAAAAGAACATTATTTGGGCTAATGGTGTAGCTATAATTATTGAACCATAGGAATATTTCTATAGAATAATAAATAAATAATACACTAAAAATCATTTCCTCACTATGTCTCAAACTCGAGATTAGGATATTTTTGAACTTTTAAATCTAAAATTTTTCAAAAATTTTTTTGCGAATTTGACGAATCAATTAAATCACAATAGATTTTCAAAAATATCTTGAGTTTGGAATGAAAAATAAAGAACATGTTTTCAAATATATTTTTTGTGTGCTATAAAAAATAATTCCTTCACACCTTTCCTAACAGTCAATTTCCTCTCATTGATTTTTTGTTGGAAATACTATCAATTATTTCACACATTTAACTCATTTTAAACATGTTAGAGTATCTGTCCAAAAAAAAAAGTTAGAAAATTATTTCAAAACTACATTTTCAGTCTTTATTCCCTCATATTGAATAAAAATAGAGGTATTTACTATGCCTTAATAATAATTGCACAGTAAAGTAGGTTAACAAAAACATTAAGCTTACACAAAAATTCAGATGTAACAAAAGTTTGTGTACCATGATTTTGTAAGTTATATTTCATTTTGTCATTCCCTCATTTCAAATTGAAACGAGGGAATGACGATGTATGAGGTAATGGTTTTTAAACTAGTCGAATTTGATTTTTTTTATTTCTTTGCTTATTTAATCCTTAAATTCACCGTTTTTCCTGCTTAAAGATGAGAACATTTTTCGTATTGACTTTAATGAAAATTATAGCTGTAAGTACAATGCCGAGATACATATAGTTCACAAGAACTCTGTATACTGGAGTATTATATTAATGTTACAATAATAATGTTAGGATCGAAACTTGTTGTTAACTATCTAACAACAACAGACATGATTCAATGACGATATAGCCTATAAAAACCATTCCCTAACTTCAAAAATTATAAATCATTCTTAAAATTCGTCTGAAATAAGTATCTTCTGCGAGCCACTATATTGATAAAATCTAGTTACTCAAATACTTCAAAATTGACAAAAAAAAAAAATCAAATTGATAAAAATATTTTCTATTAAAGTTTTTTTTTGCCTAATTTCGGAATTTGATGAAAGAATTACCCATATGAGTGCGACTTTAATTGAAATATTTATATATTTTAATAGATTGTTACCAATGCTATCAACAGTTATGAATTTGAATTCCTTCTGGACATGTCACTTTCCTAAATATTTTGAAAGGTAATGAGCCTATGAAGCTACTTGCATATTTTATAAACCTTGATTTTTAACTACAAAAACATTTTTTAATCATCGATTTTTATGAATTTTTCAGTTGACAATTTTTTCTTTGAAATATCTTATACGTAGTAACTAAAGGGAAACACTTAAAAAAATCTGTTTTTTCAGTTTAAAGGTTACAGTATTATCCTAATTGGTGTTTTGAATTTTAACAGAAAAATTCTATCATTTTGGTATTAATTGTTATTAAGCAAAAAGAAAAAAATGTACCCAGCCCAAACATTCATAGCACTGGCATGGTAGGTTAGTTATAACTTTGATTGATTAAACATCTCAAGATATTGCAAAACTTTAATTTACAAAGTGGAATATTACACTGCTCATTTAGAAACTAAGATGTTAGGGATTTAAATTTGTATTATGTATCTAGTTGAGTTTTTCTTTTGACGAATTAAAATTTTTGAAATATTTTCTTGATTGATGTATGATTAGAAATAATTTTAACTTTTGTTGGAATCTACTTAATACTAAATTGTATTTATTTATTGCTTTTCTTGTTAGATACAGACAGTCAATATAATTTTTCAATTTGTAATATTTATTAATAATTCTGTAATAAAAAAATTCTAAATAATATACAAAATTAATCTCAAGAAAGTAATATTCACGGCAAATTAATTTAATTGGTATTCTATTTTTTCAGGCTGAACTCAAGCTGCTCTTAGCGTTAAAAAAGCATCCTGAAGGATTCTTCTGGACTTACAACATTTCCACTACTAGGTCCGTAGATTTACGTGGAAATGGAGGGCACGGAAACTTTTCCAAGAAATGGCTCTGATGCGGATATCAACTTGCCAACAAAGCTTGACAACGAGGAAGTTAATAGTGAAGTGACAATAAAATCGGAAGAAAATGCAAATGAGAAAAATCTATCTGACGAGCAAGTGAAAAATGATAATAGCAAAGTCTTAAATAAAACGTTAAAGCAAAAATTTTTCCAGGCCAATTGTACAAACGTTGAAAGTGAAGAAAAAATTCAAAAAGTTTTCGTTCGTGAAACGTTCGTGAAACCATTAAAAACGAGTGATAAGACTGAGATATTAGAAAATATTGATATTTTAGTCGACGAGCTTAGTTTGTGTAGTGATAAAATCGGTGACACTGTAAATAAAACCAGTCGAAGTGTAACGTTTTCTGAGTCATCTGTGGAAAATTATAATGCTGATTTCGATAATATTCCTTTCGTCGATGACCATGAAAATGAAATAGAAATTATTGACATAGACTCTGAAAATAACAATGAAAGTATTCCAAAGATAGTTGATGAATTCGTTATTAGAAAACCGTTGAAAGGAATTTTGAAAAAGGCGTCAACAAGCAGTGAATCGAAAAATTCGATACCGCAAACATGTTCTTCTGATTGTGTAATGAAAAAAAGGTTCTTTGTGGAAAAAAGTGAAATAAAAATCGAAAGTGTTATAATTCAAGATATTCCAATTGCAATCATTGACGAGGAAACGATTGAACGTGATTTTGAAGAAAGCGAATTAAATTTAGAAGAAACGAAACAAACCGAAAACGAAGTTAATCCGAAAATTGAATCTAATCCAATCACTTTGGAATCAGATTTTCCCTTACCAGAAAGTCAATTAAAAATTACAAAATTACCAGAAAATGTTTCAACAATAAACGAAAATAATATAAAAAATAAATCGTCTTCTTCTTCCTTTGGATTCCAAAAACCAATATCGAAGTCAAGTATTCCAGTTTCTTTAAAATCTCCTAGTAAAATCCCGATACAACGGAAGGACAGTTATTCCAATGGAACATCAAATAAAACCAACAAGCTAAGTTTCTTTGAAACCCGGCAAATATTTAAAAATAAAGAAGATGCCATTTTAAAAACCCAATTGGATATTAAAAACATTGATTCATTATCCGAAAAAAATCGCAAAAAGCTTATTGAAACTTCCTCGTCGAAGACCAAAAACTTTAACATTCCCACCAACTCTGATTTGAATTCAAATGTTTTCAAAACTTCTAGTGACCTTAATAAAGGGGTTGAGGAAGAAAACTTAAGAAATCAAAGTCAAGATTTGCAAAGCTTAGATTTGAATTCCAATTATAATTTAGTTGGAATTGAGACGACCAAAGACGCAAAAATCTTGACTGATGAAATTCCCGAACGGGACGATAAATTTATTGAAAAAGCATCGTTAGATAAGTGCGACACTGAATTTGAGGTGAAACCACCTGACGCCTACGCCGATTTAATCAAAGAATTCACCATGAGTGACGACAAACCAAAATCTACCAAAAAGCGGAGCAATAGTTTCCGGAAAATTTTTCCAGCTGGTCTATTTGGCCAAAAGGATAAAAATAAATCGAATGACTCCAAAGCGAATGGAGGTAAATCGAAAAATAAAAACTCCCTCGATACTGTCGACTATATACAAAATGAAACGACTTATTTTAATCGAAACCTGGCAGAACGACACACGTTTAACGTCAATTATGCAAATAAAGGGTTCGATCCGGCGACATCACGTTCCGATTTCATTCGCAATCCAAATCGACAATGCAATGAAAACTGCTGCAACAGTCTTCCACCGAGTACCTCGTCATTTTCGCCGAATTATTCCACCAGCTTTTATCACCAGAGTGATGACTACAGTCTACCTCTCGATTCACGAACCAATGCTAATAAAAGTTTCGAAAATGAGCGCTCTCCTGAAATGATTACCAGTACTCCGACTAATTTTTTACCGGAAGATTACGTTTGCATGGACAGTCTAGAAAGTTCAAAGAAAACAAAACCGGAACCACCCAAAAGAGATTATCTAAATATGAATGCAGTTGTTAATAAATTCATAGACACGAGTACGTCATCCTCTTCGAGCACTTTACAATCTGACAGTATTACTTATTCTTGCGATCGCAGCACAGATTCTTCAGATGTAAGAAATTCTACTTTAAATCGAAATAATGATAGTCGTCAGTCAAATTCTATTTCATCACAATCACAATATGCAAGTCATCGTCTTGAAAAACATTTATATGTTGACAATACAGAAAATGCTAATGAGTTTATTTGGAGACAAAATGAAGACATAATTAGTCCTCCGGAGCTATATCGAGCCTCCAATGAATACGAACAAAAATCTGATCATCAGTTAGTAAAACCAAAAGCTTTGATTCCAATAAGTACGGAACGGCCTTTACCAAATCCTTATCGTACCAAACTTCACTTAACTCCATCAGAAGTAGCAATTTTTGAGCCAATGTATGGTAATTTTAATAAAAATGAATTCGAAGATGGAACACCATGTGACAATAGCAATGAAATCAACGACAATTCCCAAGTTTATGAAAAGAAAATTCAAAACGATTCCATAAAAAATGCATCATATCAACCTCAAACAGTAGCACGAAATTTAAATTCTTCGTTCTCGAAATCATCCGAATATTCGGTCAAAGACCAAAAAATTTTAAATAACATTAAAAGCCCAACTCAGATTGAATATTCACAGTCGCAATTGACAACATTTTCCAGTGACCCGGAGGGGCATTACGGAACAGTTTATGGTGATCCTCTTCCCGCGACAGCTCACGTCCGAATAACAAAACCTCCAATAATATCACCTCCAAAAAAAGTCATAAGCAATGATAAACTTCGAGCTAGGAGTCTTTCGCCCGAACAACGCTATAAAATGGACATTAAAACCACTTTGAAATCTTCTTCCAAACAAAATGCAGAAGAAAATCGAAATGTTAAACGAAATGAATCTCCGAAACTATCAAATATTTTACGAAGCGAACGAAGTAGTAAACCAGATAAAAAAAATGATAAAATGGCAGAATCATCACATCAATCGTTAGAAATTGAATTGGACTATCCGGAAAACAATTTCAATGAAACGCCAAGCAGTGTGGTACCAGAAAATAAAACTTGTATAAAATCAGATACTGAAGAAATAAACGAAAAAATGGGGCTTATTAAAATAGAGAAAGCACTTGAAGAAAATACACAGGACAATAAAAAACCAGTGATAATGGTTAATAAGTCAACCGCCATGTCTCCGGTGAATGAAAAGGAACAGAAGTTTCCAACAAATCAAAATTCCCCATCAAACACTGAATCACGCATTCCTACATCTCGATCTCTAGATAAAATTTCAAACATTCCAAAGATGAAACCAAAAGTTATAGATCAACGACCACTAACACCTCAGCAATTGCCGCCTCAACAAATAAAGCAACGACAACTTCCAATAAGTCAAACTCCTCAGAGACATTCTCCATTGATTGTTGATGTGAGCACTGTAAGAAATCGACCACCATTGGAACATTCACGTTCTTCAAGCCAAAACTCTTGCCAAATATCACCTCAGCAACCTCACAGTTTACAAAACATGGAAGAAATTTACTGGATGCAACGACAAAAAGAATTCGTTCAACGGAATTCCCCAGGTCAACGTTTTTCTCCAAGCATGAATAAAATGATGGATCAAACGCAACTTACTCCATATCGACAACAAGTGACGCCACAAGGTTCTCCAAGAAAACCATCACCGTCAAAAAGTTCATCTCCTCAGACTCCATATCAAAAGAGCTCGAAATCTAATCTATCTCCACAAAAGTTGCGTAATTTACAAAATGTTGAAGCGTTTTACTGGCAAAAAATTCGAGAAATGAAAGAAGAAGAAATCTTCAAACAACAACAGATGCTGTTATATTCGCAATATGGACATGCTTTTGTTATACGACCAGAAGATGATGTTGAGATGATGCAGCGTATGCGATCGCGAAGTTTGTCACCCGCATTTGTTCGTAATGGTCAAAGAAGTTTAAGTTTACCACGTGGCATCAATTACAAACCCCCAGAACAAAATCCAAATATTCCAACGTCTACTCCCCGCCCAGAACAACAATATTTTGTTCATATTCCCAATTCAAATGAGTATGGGTATATTAAACAAAACCATTCCAATAATCCACAAAATTTCATTCGTGGAGCACCTCAACGTAGTACCATAGGATCATGTAACTATCATGTAAATGTTTCACAAGGAAAAGTTCCAATTCAAAGGCAATCTGTAAGTCCTCACATGGTCAGTGGAAGTGTAATCGTTAATGATGTTATATACGAAAATTTTGTACCTGGAGTACAGTTAAGACATCAAGCTCAAGCTGTTCATAAAAACGAGCATGGTTACGCACCTATTTTTAAACGTGGAAGCTTATTAAGTAACTCATCGAATTCAACGCAAGAGTCAAGTGGACAACAATCAAAGAAAGTTAGTTTTTCTGGAGGACCCACAACACCTGTTAATGTTAATAATTCAGTTTGGCCGACCAAAAATGGCTTTGTGCAAAGTCCTCCAACCAGAAGAAATCGTTCGGAAAGTGTTGGAAGCGATAATGTGTTCACGCCAGGTACTCCGAATCAATCAAAACAATTTTTCGAGACTCCAAGCAATACCGTCAAGGAACCTGTATACGGCAGAACAAAACAAGTAACAGTAACCAATAAAGTTTGTGACATCTACGGCCAAATTCACGATATGGCTCCCCAACAGACCTATGGTCAAATTCAAAAATCGGGCGTTATTTACGGCGAATTGAAGCGAAATCCGCAAACGGAAAGCTCGGTAGTGATGCGCAACGCCAAAACGGTTAGTGATCCAGGTTTGGGCAAATCACCACCCATGCCGAAACACAGTGATAAACGAAACGGGCAGTTTTTTCGAGATGACCCTCGTGTGATTGATGAAATGACGTTAAACGCTAATAGTGTTGAGAAAATTTATGAAGCACCCAATCGTCCGCTACCGCCAATACCGCGTGAAAAAAATATTGGACAAATACCGCGAAGCTCCTCTTATCATTACGCAACAGTCGATAAGCAAAAACGTGTTTCAAATAATAATCCGGTCTCAGAATCGGAAAGTGGTTCGGAAGCGGGAGAAGTGCAACGAATTTTACAAACAAGCCAGGTGATTGTTCACAATCCTCCAGCAACAACGAATGAAAACGAAAAAAAGACAAGTGGTGAGTCAATATTATTGGTTTTCACACACAATTCATGAAGCACGTGTTTACAAAATTTTTACATTTCTTTTTGAAATTGAGGAGAAATCCATACAAAATAAACTATTCTTATTGATTGTACGTTTCATCACCAATTACGACTTTTTCAGTAATCTTACAATTGAATGAAATCAATTACTAAAGCAACTTAATAAAGAGGAGTCTTAAACTGGTATGCAACATCAATGTTGAATTCAGTATAAGGAAAATAAAATTTTAAACATTTTATCCGTCTTATGAAAATTTCAGAAATCGAAATAAAATATTTTTTTTTTGAAGTTCATGTTTTATTATACTGAATCCTGATATAATTCGTAATTTTCTTCAAAATAGCTCTTAAAATAAAAACGAAAGTGCACCAAGGTATCTACGTCCTAGAAAAATATGCTACTTTATTTTCGAAATCAAAGTACGGGAAACAAAGAAAGGAAGACATTTTGGATTTAGAAGTTGTGAAAACTTTATATAAATTCCTTTCTTATGTTCATCCAGTTTTCAATCAATTCAATACCATTTCCATTATAAAATGACGAAGACAAAGATCTGGATGCATGACTCGGAATTCTGATGGTTCGTAGTTCGGTTAGAGAAGGATCTTTTTTTTTAATTTTACGACCATTCTGAAAGTTATTTTCACAGCAGTTAACACATGTGCTTAAACGAAGAAAACACCTTGGCTATACCTCTTGATGTCTTTAGCGTTTTAAACTCGTCAAACCGATTTTGGAAAATTGATTATTGAAACAAAAGGATTCACCAGTACAACTACTAATGATATTTTCATAACAGGTGTTTGTTTTACATAATTTGTCGTTAAAGAATGCAATTTGGATCATTATTTTGTTTATATAAAAAATATTATCATAAATTTTTCACATAAATTAAAATTCTACATTGGCCAAACTGGTAGATCTTTCGGGACTAGATATAAGAAACACACACCCAGGAAACGTAATTCAACAACAGCTTCAAATTTTACGAAACATCTTTATTACGAAAATCATAAATGCATTAATTTCGAAACAAATTTTAAACAACTATATATTTGCAATAACGAATCACATATGAACACCTTAGAAGAGTATGCAATTATATGCAATATATAAAACATTTACACTATATTTAACTAACATCCTTAACAACAAATTATTTAAAACACTTTATACGAAATGTGTATACAATTTACACAATAATCTTGGCCTGATGATGACAGCCACAGGCTGTTGAAATGCGTCGTAATCAAGAAATAAATAACGAATTTGAGTCATAGAACATACATAATTATTCATTAATTTATTAATTGTGATTCGGCAGTAATAAATAAAATATTTATTGTTAAGGTATGTTAATAGAAGCTCTGAGATTTACCATCATGTTAGCTCACTCTGTTAAAAAATGGCATTAAGAGGCATTTTGAAATCATTACATTTAGAATGCTTTTAATAGCTTTAAACGACTTCTAATGGGTTTATTGAACATTTAAAATGCCTTTAAATGTCTTTTTGGCAGGATAAGCCTCGTTCATATTTTTCACAGAGAATTGAACTTCTATTTAAGTTTCCTTTTTTTGGTTTAAGATATGTTTATATCCGGCTAGTCTGTAAGTCGGTGCGTATTTTTGATTTATTCTAAGTTTGAACAACAAATTTTTTCCCTGTAAAATTAAACAATATACCATATGAACAATTTATAATTTAGCAGAAAAGTTTTAATATTAATGAGCATTGAGAGTCCAAAAACAATGGTTGCACCTATGGGTTTTCTATGACGTCACACTCCATAAAATTGTACAGTGACAAAAGCTATAAGACGATATCAATGGGAAATTGGTTCCAAAAGGTATTTTGACTATTTTTGGAGAGTATATTGGAGGGTATTAAAAGGTTCATGGGCCAAGTTTCAGCTTCCAATGTCTTTTTATTTGCGAATAAATCGAAAAAAACCATACATCAGAAAATTATTATTTAGGGTTTTTCTTGATTTTAACAGTTTATAATAAATCACACCCAGCACTTAATGGTATATTTTTAGAATGTAAAGACACTTGTGCAGTTGAAATTAGCTGCTTATCTTTATTTGTTCACTGATTTGTTTTCTAATATTATTACAAATTATCCATTTTTCGTCACCTATTATCAAACAATCTAAAAATGACTCTCTTTTGAAGCGCGATAAAAAGAAAGTGCATATGTTTATTCGCTACTGGCAATTGGCTTCGGATGGCTTTCGCATTGCCTACTTTCCAAGCTTGGATATTTCCCCAACCTTCTATTATGGAGTACGGAAAGTATGGAGTTACATATTAAAAATTTGCACGATATGAGGATCAAACCGATTACTTACTAGTTTTAGAGCGGTCACCTAGACCACTCGGCTACCAGTAACATTAGACTAAAATTTTGGAACACTTTAACTGACATAGGCGTACCAATCCATCTAATTTCCCTCGTTAAAAATTTATCCGATAAATGCAATATTGGAAAAAGCGTAAGACAGGGTTGTATTCCCTTACCTTTACTTTATAAGATATATCGTGAGATTGAATCAAGTTTTGGCCAATTTTGGCATTGACTGAGTCATAGCGAATTCGTTGATACATATTTAGAAGTTCCAATGAAAAATATTATAAGAAGTGTTACAAAAAATTAAATTGGCATTATTGAAGAAAAGACTCCACTTGTCATCGTATGAAGTTTAAGTCATTGTCATTTGTCTTTTTTACGATGGTAGTAAACAATTAAGCATGCAGAAACCACTTCATCGGAACTTGTTTATTTTACTACGCAAATATTACCTTCAATTTTAAACTAAAAATTATAACACAATCTTAAATGAAGAAGATCTAAAAACTGGTTAACAATATCACGATTAATGAGAGCAAAACAAGCAATGAAACATCAACTTACTATATAAATCAAGGTTACATATTTTCTTTGATTTTTACTTGTTATTTTTTATGATACTGGCCAGTATAAAATTCTATTGCTTATTGCATAGAATACATTTTAAATCACTAAAATAATAAGTCACTAATCTCTCGACCTTTAAATCAGCTGATGACTGTTTGAAACGTGTATGATCTATTATTTTCTTCGTCATATTTCTAGTAACCCATTCACTTTTAATCCGATTATATAGATATTGAATTATTTTTAAATTGAATACGTTTTCAGAAATCAAGGTTGGATTTAATTTATAAATAGAATCACCAATTTTTTAATTTTAATTTCCGCTTTTGTTCTTCATAACTCCAAGTAAAATGAAATAGTTGCTTAAAAAAGTAGTGTATTTTGATATTTTCTAAATTAAATTGATATTTATTGCTCTTTTGTGAATCTATTATCAAATGAGGGTGGTGATAGACTCTTCAGCATTCTCATTTTCTTTGCACTAGAACCAATGATTATAATTGTAACAATCAATATATGTTCTAAATTAGTTACTCTTGTACTTTTCTTCCTCAATTAAATTGAAGGGTACTTAAGAATTAGAGGTTTCAAAGGAAATGATATGATACTTATTACAGGTCTCAGTATAATATCTGCCCACTAATAGATGTGTATCTGAAATAATTTTGAAACAATCAGTATTAGAATGATGATTTTACATTATTTTTTTCGAGGAAAGTTCCTAATTCGTTTTATTTTCTTTTAATCTAATGAAAATGTATAAGACGACAGTATATTATTTTGCAGTTATATTCGTTATGTTACTGCATTTTTTTTTTGCTTTTTGAGAAGTTTTTAAATGTATTTCAGAAGAAATCGGTTCAAGAAAAATCAAAACTTAATCAAACTTACATTAAAACTAATAGTAAGTAAGAAAATTTCAACTTTTGTAACAAAAGATCCTTCTGATTGCTTTTGAATATTTGCAATATTGGACCAAAATTTCAACATTGGTGTTGGATTTCCAAGATCTTAATACCGGAGTACCGGTTTTAATAACAGTTGATAGTAGAAATTTGGATTCACATTCTTTTTCACTATCGATATTAGTATTATTATAATCTTCTATAACTCTTACTTTTTAGAATTCTAGTTTTTAGAATTCTAAAGTTTTAAATGCTATAATCTGCATATTCCTTTAAAACATAATTTTGTCACACTAAAATGTAACTGGACACTGTTTTGATAAATATGTGTATATTTCAAGAAATAGTGTTTGGAAATGGTCGTATTTTGTAGTTTTATTTGTATCCAATGTTTACAACTTGATATATTTGTTGCACAATTTTATGAATTCCATGGATTTTTTAATATTCTCATTGTTTGTTTTTACGTTTTGTTCATGCATTTTGCAATTAAAGAGTATGTTTTTCTATTTAGTATTTTGCTCATGTTTGACAGAAACTTTAAAAACAGTAACAGGTACTTTCTTTTCGGTTTTATATAGGACTATTAAAACTTTTCATATGCATACATACGAAAACGTTATGGTTTACTGAGCTTATGTTATTAAGGTCAAAAGAAGGTAAACGTTTTTTTTTTCGACTTCCTAATGAGATAACTTAGGGTAAATCCCTTCTTATTGTTGACAGAACTTTCCCTTAATGATTGGAAAATTCATGAGAAACATGTATGGAAGTAAATTATTATTTTTTCTTATTTTTCAAGTCAAAAATTTAGGAAATTTCTAAATATTTTATGCAGATAAAGTGTACTTTTTCGTTTTGTTCCATTATATTGAAAAAAATATTGAGATTTAATCAAAAACCTTATTTATTTACGTACCCTTATTTAGTTACGATGGCAGCTGTACATATTTATAAAAATATCATATTCAATTTTATTAGTAAATTAGTTAACGCCCACGACTTCGTCTGCGTAACGTAGGTGTTGGTTATATTTTCTTTTTAGAGTTGCTATTTGGTATATAGAAATTTTTATTTTTCTTATTTCTTTTACGAAAAACATAATCATACTTAGAAAAATTATTTTGTCGACTTTAAGAAAACACATATAATAAACTGTTGCTTAGAATAAAATAGTTGTCGGTAATGATCAATATATTTTCAAAAAATATTTATAAATATCTAAAAAGAGTATGGTCTATTGCGTATACCTACGGCAGGTATATCTATCGTGAACCAAATAATACATATATATACAAGTTCAATACATTGTATCTTAATTATAACTTAAAATAGTCAACAGTTTTCAAAAATGTCAAAATATCAGAAGTTAAGAGTCTAGATTTTTGAATATTAGTAGGAATCCCATCTCACTGTCTCGATTCCCGAATGAACCTTTTTCCCAAAACTATTATCCTCCTACAATGTACAACACTACCGCGAAATTGAAATTAGTACAATTGTACGAAACCCAGCTCCTCCATAATTAAGTATAACCATTATGTAACTATGCACTAATTATTAAAATATCTGAATTTCAACTATACAATTAAACCATATTGAATAGTCTCGAGTTCGCCATACCCGATTTGGCGTATGCCTTTTGCACTGGAAGAGCATTTTAAATGACTTTATCACTTTGACTTACCGTTTATTTAACGTTCAAAACACTCCTTTCCTTTAAATTGTCATTTTTTCTTTGTTGATAGGAGCCATTACCTTTAGTTCACAAAAATGTAAGTATTTTCTTTTAGTTCACCAAATTTCTGGAGTTACTCGCTCACTAATGTATTTATGTCTGATTACGTATTTCGAATTTTCAGATTCGCAATATGTGAAACCCAAAGAACTTAATGCTCACTTATAAACTTAACATAACCTTTTCAAATATATCAATGGGAGTTTAAATTTGTGTGCAGACCTTAAGTTTTTGTTTCTAATAATAAATCAACCTTGTTTTATATGAAGCAGTAATAACGTTTCGCCTTTAACGGACTTTAATTATTAAATTTGCAATTTTGGTTGTGTATTAAACGTTATCCCTTACAAACTTTGCATCCATTTTTCACTTTTAAAAACCCATTTTTATATTTCTACATCGTATAAAGAGAACACTTTACATCGATACAACCGTACACTTATATATGAAAATATAATATAAATCGAAAAAAAAATTATCCTATTTATTTTGATTATCATTACTAAATAGCTTTTCGATTTCGCACATTTGGACGTTGTACATACAAAATTGTCAGAAATTGGTGGAAAGCGTGGAAATAAATTCGAATATTTTATTTATTTTCAATAACAATAATTGGTTTTCAAAATGTTCTAAATACCAAAGAAAAGTTAGTATTGAAGATTTTATATGTTAGTTGATAATGAAAATATATGATAAAAAACTGCTCCCTTAATACTTTTCAGCAGAATATATAATTGCTCCAGATCACAATCATTGGTTCATAAAAAAATTAGATTTTAAAAAGTTTGATTGTATAAAAACGAACAAAAATTAAAAATCACCTATTTCGTATAACTTCTACATATTAAACTTTCATACTAATTTAGTGAATTGACGTTATTTAAAATTTCATTACAATGATGTATACAAAAACAGACATTTATATATTATTTCTAAATATAGATGAACTTTGTTTTATATTAAACGGTAATAATTTTTCGTCGTTTTAACAGCACTTTGATAATTAAATTTAAAATTTCGATTGTTGATTCTCTTCATTATCTTATTCAAACTTAGCCACCCTTTTTCACTTTTTTAGGGTAGGAATTTACCAAAAAAAAAACATTTTTTCGTCAATATTTTCTTATTAAGCAACCCTTAGCGCACGTTAGAATAACTCGCAAATGGCATAATTTTTTCGTACTTACTTGACACTTATCGTTATATTTTGGACAATTCACACAATATCTTCATAAAGTATAGCCTAAATGTATAAGCTATATTATTGTATAGTTTCTTTAAAATCCTTACAGTAGTTTTTGCGGAATCTATTCTTCCAAACTTTTGCGTTTATAATTTTAGTAAGGATGTAAGAAGAAATGAAATTTGAATGCTAAAACAAATGAACAAAAATGCATTCTTGTTATTTTTATAGCGGATTTTGAATATTTCACACAACATTTTATACTTATGCATCTCAACAATAAATCAAATATTAAATGCTGGTTATAAATATTTTTCAAACTCTACTCAAACTTTGAACAATGTATATTATTATGACCCTGAAAGTTTTCCTAGTTTGTCCGCTCACTCATAGATGGAGCGCTTTTCCTGTTACCCTTTAGCTCCTTTTATTTCCGTCACTGGCTTTTGTCGTCGATGTATCTTTCATCTCATTTAGTAATTCCACGCGTTTTCGTATTAGTGTGCATTGCAATCTTTTTCCCGCAATTATATTTTTAATGAAATACAAGATATTTGAAAAGCTTCACAGTGAATACGAGAAATAATGAGCGTTAAATTTTTCTCGACTGCGAAACCATCCAATTATCCATACTTGAAAAATAATGAAAGGATGATGTTTTTTTCTGACCCCCCCCTTGTTAAGTTTGAACAACAGTTTATTATTTTTTTAAAAGTTTTATCGTGAACATTTTTTTATAAAATAAACTTTCATTTTCGTTTATTTTTTTTATACGAAAAGCTCATGTTTATTTACACATATTTCAAATGATTCGACTATTTACTTGTTATCTTCTAAGTTTTGTGCTGTAAGGGTATATTACATAAGTGTTTCACTTAAAAACAAGGGCATTCACCTCCTACATAACACTATTCTGAATATGTTTAATGTTGAGTATAATTGTGGGACCCATGCGTTTAACAGAAGTTTCAATTTATATTGAACTTATGATCTTGAAATTTCTTTTTTTAGACTTTATTTTTATTAAGAAATAATTGTTTTACAAAGAAAAAATGATTGCTTAAATTTGATAAATACGCTCTTTATTTCTTTTTAACAGTTTAATATACCTAATTTTTAACATTTCAGTTTTTTCAAAAGATACAAACATTTTTGTCTTTTATTTTTCTGTATAACAAGTATTGAATGGAGTTACTGCGATTTGAAACCCTACAATTTGTTATTGATGGCTGAGCAAACAAATCTGGCGCAATAGTTGGTAAAGTTTTAACACTTAGGACAATCTAGCGAGTAAACAATTCCGTATGGTTTATGTCGGTTAGGGAAAGTTGTGAACGAATGAAAGCTATGCCAAAATAATTCGCGGATCGCTGTCTTCCTCTACAATAGCAATAGCGTAGTGAGAATTCCCGAACGTTCTTGAATGACGATGCCTGTGGTTGGTATTTCACTTGAAAGCACAAAGCTTTCCTCCCCTTCACGTATCGATTCAATTCGTATCGCCATCGAGCATCCTTGTCTAGTGGCAAAAGCTCCTCAAAGTGACGTCACCTCCACGCCAATGGATGCTGTGTGGACCAACAGAGTTCATCTCGCCTAGTGTCGCGCACGTCGCAGATCAACCTTTCCGTTAACTGGACCATGTGAATATTGGTTTTGATGGCCGAAAAATATCGTAAACTTGCCGGTTTTTCATTCAAATCAAATAAGAATACTTGACGAAAACTTTTATTCGGTATTTTGCGTTTCGTTGTGATTAATTTGCGGTGATAGTTTGCAAACTGTTTTTATTCGGAGCGAGGGGGTTGATGTCGTTTGTGAACGTGGATATGAAGCGGTGAAGACAATTGGGGAGCGGCGCACCGCATTTACGGTTCCGTAAATGTCTTTTCGATTAATATTATTATGCTTAAATATTTTTTTACCATAGTTCTTTATTTACCGTGCGATTCATTACTTTATTCTACTGACAATTTAATCCTTGTACAATATACCAAAATCTTAGCCAAACGTAAAATACTATGTTTTACACGAACGTTTGTATATAGGAAATTATCAATTTACTTTATTTACGCCTTTCCTTTTTAAATTTTTTTCTTCTCATTTTCTTTTCAATATTCCCTTTAAGAAGAAAAAAAATACATACAAAAAAATGACTTAGCACTTTTTTACCTACAAAACTTTTCATCTAGTAAGTTTATATAATTTTCTTCAACCTTCCATAATAAATTGTTTAAAGTTTTTAGTAAACTGTTGTTTGCCTACTAAGGTTATGTTACTAAATATTTGGTTCGTTAGGTCGGTAAAGTATACTGCTAAAATTTCGTTAACCCGATAGCGCTTGCTTATATTGATTTTTAAGTCACCCACGCCCAACGTTTTCGAGTTCAAATAATAAATTTGATCTAATTTATGTTTATAGCAGATCCAATATATTTGGATTTTACTTCCACTTACCACTATTAAAAATGAGAGAAAAACGAACGAAACAATAATGTTTATTCCGTTAGTCAACTTCCGTTCTTCTTTTCTCTATTGACCCCCCAGTTTATGATATAGGTCAATAATTAAATTACCTAATCACTTTAACGGGGCGAATACAATGGAAAAATATTTTGGGGTGTGTGTTCCACGAGTTGGTTATTCGAGCAACACTATTTCATTTATGTAATCAAAAAGTTTTCTGTTCACTGTTTGCCTTGACGAAATCATCATTCTTGTACATTTTTTGGGCAAAATTACGTATTTGTTATTAAATTTTTTAGTCAAAAAATTTAAGCCTTTTATTTAGTGAAAGTAATTTTGAAACAAATCTAAAACTTCTTAACAAATAACTCATTAAAACCATAAATTATAATTTCAAATAAATTAAATTGATAATTAGTATACAATTACGCAATTCCACTTTTCGAATTGCAAGTGTTATGTCTTTGCTTTAAAGACATTCATTTGCTAAAATTGATTTTAGTGACTGTTGTCAGCTAGAGCAAAATTTAGAGTTGAAATAATGAAGTGAGCGGGTAATATGATACGGTTTAAACAATCGAAGAACAATCGAATTGGAATCGCATTCAAATAATTTGTGACAATGTTGATTCGGTGGAAAAGCAAAGATAAAGACAAATGCAATGAAAAGCCGTCCAATCAAAAGTCTAGCGGTTCATCTGCTGGATCGAAGAAGAAACGAAAATTTGGACGTGATGGAGGTATGTAAATATAATTTCTCACGAAATTTTGAATGATTTTTTAAAAGTCATTAGCTGCTGTATTTTCTTTATTTTATATAGCTATGCTTATAGTTTGTGATTTGGTAGCCTATTTGGGTGTAAATTGTTCCACTTTGACCTGATAAATTATTAGGATCACGTCCAAACGCTTACTCAAGCGTTTAATACGTATCTCAAATAAACGAAACCTAATAATGGCCAATAGTTGAAAATAGATATTGGAAATTTTGTGGTAGATCAAATAACTTACACAAAATCTAATATTAAAAACTGATTTTTAATAGTAAAAAAATAATTTTTGCTAGGTGTTTATATATTGATTATGCATTTTTTTTTAAATTTCGAAGGGTTAAACTTAATTAATTTGACCCGAAGTACAGTATTAATGAAGTTTCAAATACGTATAGTAAACATATAGTAAGTCAACGATTCTTAAACTGTGGATCGCGCTGCTCAAAGGAGATGCCCCCCAAAGTGGCAGGCGCCAGTAAATGAAAGAAAAATCTTTCAGAACATATTTTAATATTTAAAATTGTTATTGTGAGTTCTTTTTCTACTTATATCTAAGATCTGTATTTTTTTTTTATAAAGCAATCACTATAGAAAATTTTGGTTTTTTCCAGCCCCCTAGCTTTGAAAGTTATTAGTTTAGGTTCATTACAACTTCTGAACTTAAATTCCTATTGTCAAGAAACTATCCAAATCCAAAATATTTTTATGATTTCAAAAATCAAATGAAAATTCGTTTGGGTATTTTAGAATCTAAAGCTTTTGAGAATTTAAAAAAAGAATAAAGAGTAAAATAATATCCAGTATTTCAAACTTTGAAATCTAATCTCCGTTTTAAACATAAATCTAACGTTAGATGGGAAACAAATTAAAAAAGTACCAACAATTAAAATACAAGGAGTTACCTTGAACCAAGAAATAACCTGGAAGAATCATATTGTGACACTTAGAAGCTATGGAAGACTAAATATTTTAAAGACATTTACATTTAGAGGATGAGAGGGGGTGAATTTCGAAACTTTGAAGATGACTTACAAGGCACTAAGTAAACAAAAAATCGAATATGGTGCATTACTACGCGATCCAGCCTCTAAAAATCGACTGAAGATCCTGGGAGCAATTTAAAATACTGTAATTTGGATCTGTACTGGAGCTTTTAGATCCAGTCCAGTCACAAGCATATTAGCTGAATCAAGCGAATAATCGCTTGCTTTCAGAAGAAAATAAATTATTCAAAAATTCGCAGCTAAAACTAAACACTAAGTTAATAACTCAGCTAGTGAAAGTTATAGTAAAGGCCTGGTGACCAATATTAATAGTAAAAGTGAGTTCCAACCATAGATTCTGGTGAAGTATGAAAGGCGAAATATAGGTAACAAAGAAGTATCCACAGCTTGAGAATCAAAGACCATCTTGGGAACCCTGAAACTCACCGAAAGATACTTCTTTAGCCGATTATACAATCGACATCACACTTCCTGTACTGTTTATTAGGCTATACATGGAAATCCGAAACAGACACCAAGAATTTTTTACTGATGGATCGGTACTAAACGGACAATCGAGATGTGCCATCATAACAAATAGCAGGCTAAAGGATGGAACCTCAATTTTTACCTGTGAGGTTATAGCGCTTATTAAATACTTAGAAACCATCGAAAAAAAACTAAAACTAAATCGTAAGACTTTTACTCGGATTCACTATCTAGCCTAATAACCATACCCATGCTCAGAAACAAGTATTTAATCATGTTAATCTGAATCCTTAGGCACCATGGGGATAGATGACAATGAACAAGTGGACGAAGAGGCAAAAGGGTAACCATCGAAAAATTACCCAACGATCACGAGTTGGAATTGGAAGATTGGAAAAAACAAGTCAAGATTGAAATTCGACGTAAATGACTCGTCAACATATAATTTAAGGGGGGAGAAGCCCTAACGGTATCAATTATCGTTCCTCATTTTCTGAGCGATGGTACAATCCTAGCCTACTAGAAGAAGAAGTATAGATTAGGACATGACCTTAGGAATATGTATAGCGGCAGAATCAAAGTAAGAAGAACCATAGAGTTTCTAAAATTGACCGGACTGCTAAATTTATAGTGAAAGTGACTATCAACTAAATTATTACGAACTATAATCATATGGTATATATGACTTAATAAAGGTGGCTAACAAATATTACCTGGGAATACTTAAATGCATAAACTCAACAAAAAATAAATATAACACTTAAGTAAAAACCAAGATTATCAATACAACCAATTATATAATTAATATAAGTGGACCAAGAGTCGCCAAATGAACCGTATTTAATTAAAAAAATACTTTCAATTTTTCAAAAACGATTCAATTATCCAAAATGAATAATCAGATACGAGTACTTAATATCGTAGTACTTAATATGTATCGATTATTTAACTTTTTAAATAGACTTAAGTTATTGTAACGTCGAACACATACTTTCCTTTTTTGATACAAAAACTTAAGTATAATATTTATTAAGCTTTATTTTCCATAAGATTGCATTTATAATGGTAAACAAGTGTGTGTTTTAAAATTGGCATATGAGAAAAAATATTATAACATAAAACACAACATTTTGCATAAAAAATTCGCATAAAAATCAATTCGAAATTGAGAAACGTTCACTATATATAATACAGAGTGCAATTATTGAAATTATAAAATTATATTTGCGTTTTTTTTTTGTTTGATTATATTGATATACCATAGAGGTGGATTTAAAATCAATTTTGTTACACTTAAAAGTCTACCTTAAGTTTTCTTATGTAACAAATTCCTGTTGAAAAACTAAAGCTTTACTTATAGACGGAATACGTTAGCATTTAAATTGAAAATTAAACGGTTTAAACTTGATTGAACGCTTCGTTTAATGGCAGTAAATCTATTGGAAAGTATAAACAAAAAAATTTTCACATCTTTTGACTCTTCAAAAAGTTAAAAGTTTCGTATTTTAATGTGTTCGGTGCATTTGAATTTCAAGTGAATAGTAAATAGTCGATAGGTCGAACACATTTATCTTGGTTACTTTGAATCAATTATGTTAATATTGAAATTGTTTTATTCATTTTACTTTTCCTCTTCATTCGTAGAGAAAATCAATGGAAATTTTGTTTTACTTTTGATAAATTTAATCTTTTGGTAGATTAAAAGCACTGCAATGAAATCATTACAACTAAGTAAATTTGGTTTAGCTTCATTATCTACTTTATATGTATATATTTGTTTAAGTACCGCAGAAATATAAGGTGTGTTACATTAGATAACTAAAGAGACTGCATTAAACTTTATTCTTCTACCTTATGGATCAATTCCTTGATGTGTAACTATAATATTATAAAAATGTGCAGACATTTCTGTTTCAATAATGATTTTTTGCCATTTTCTTGACCTTAATACTTATTGAAACGTTAAAAATTCAAACCGACGACATGAAAATAATTGACAAGCGTATTTTCCAATTTATTATTATCTTGTTATCTAAGAATTTTATTTTATCAGAAAGATGGGAATCCTAAATTTACTAACTCTTCTATTTTTGAGTTTATATTTACCTTATCTACCACAAATGAATTGTATGGTAAGATTTTAGGTATGGAATTTAGATTAATTTCACTTAATTTAAGGTATGAGTAAACAAAAATTGGTTCATGTATACTTTACAGACATCAATATCAGGCAACGTTGCATTTTGTTTTTTATTTTTAATTTATTTTGGAATTTTTTTGTTAATTCAATATCCTATAATTTTCCCTGTTGTTGCAAAATTTTCATTATGGCTCGATTTATTCCTAAATTAAATAAAAAAGCATAGTGGAAAATGCAACATTGTATGATATTGACGTCGCTTAAGTGTATATAAACCGAAAAAGTTATTAAAATCTGAAAAAATATCATCTTCATCTTCATATCTTTTTGATATTATATAACATACTAGAAAGAATAAATTAATACTTGTATATGGCGCTTTCTTTCAGGGAATCAAAAATGAGTCGCGAATTTCAATATGATTGCCATTAAAAATTATTTCCAATTAGATTAAAATTTAGTTCTACGTATCTGAAAAAAACATTGTAAAAATAAAAAAGACCTATCAAAATAACCAAATAAGATTTTTTCTCTGACTTTGAACAATTATACTGTTTATACAATATATAAAATATATAGTGATCCAATTTATGTAGTACAATTTAATATAATAGTATATAAAAATCATACCATAAACATAAATTTGAACAGAAGTTCAAACAAAAATATTTCTGACGTATTGCCCAGATACAAGTAGTTTGGATTGCTCCGTGACTGCTATGTGACGAACTTCTGTTCAAATTTATGTTTATGGTATGATTTTTATGTATTATTATATTAAATTATCTATTATTATAAAGAGGAAAGATTTGATTGTTTGTTTGCTTTGAATAGTCTCCGAAACTACTTGACCGATTTGAAAAATTCTTTCTTTGTTGGGAAGCTACACTATTTCCGGTGAACATGGGCTATATTATATTTTTAAAAAAGTTAGGGATCCATACTAAAACTCCAACAATGTAACCCAAGGTCTGAAAAAAATTACCAAAAAACATTGTTTTATCGCGTGCGCTGCGAAAACTATTGGTTATAGACAAAATAATGTAGTACGATTTTGTAGAACATATCATTATCTACAAAAAACAAAGCGACAGCATATGTCTAACTATCATAGTTATGTCACAATAAGTGTTTTTTCATTTTAAAAAATATATATAAATGCCACCGTTATAAAAGCTCTTTTATTTATACTTTGGGATTAATCCTTATAAAAATAAATTACTTCATATTTAAGTTTGCTTCAATGCCATTATATAACTTTTTGAGTTATTCAATTTGAACATTCCATTCGAAAGATATCACAAGTTTAAAAATGTAACTTATTTGAAAAATGAAAAATGTTATAATACAAAAACGTGCCTTTTTGAAATATAAATGTTTAAATACATAATAAACACTTATAATATTTATACGTATATAGCGCATTCGCTTACGTATCTGACATTCTTATACTCACAAAGTTAGAGACCTGGGTTCGAGTCTCACAGTAAACTATTTTTTTTTACTTTTTTTTAAAAATTGGTTGAAAATAAATCCTTAGGGTTGTTCAATAAGGAAATATTAAAGAAAAAAAAGTAATTGTAGTAGTAATAATAATAATAGTAATAAACCTTCAAATAAATACATTTTTAAAACCGTGCTTATATAAAATCGTGTATTTATATACCCCCTCTGACTGATGAAATTTTAATAATCGGTGTATTCCTTATAAGAAGTAGGCATGTGAAAAGATTTTTTTTTTTGATAATTTCTACCCTAAAAGAGTGAATTGGGGTGATTAAGTTTATATGAGAAAATGTTAAGTTAATCAACAATCAAAATTTTGAATTTAATAAGTGTTATTAATAAATAAATAATGAATTAATAATAAGTCTGTTTTTTTATATCATTTTGATAACATTATTTTAAATAACGTCGTTTCACTTAATTAGTATGAAATTTTGTGTAGTAGGTACTTATACCAAATAACAAAGAGGCAGTTTTAATTTTTGTATGTTCTTCAACAATCAAACTTTTTAAAATCTAATTTTTTGAACCAATGATTGTGACCTGGAGCAATTATTTATTCTCCTGAAAAGCATTAAGGGACCAATTTTTTGTTATATATTTCATTATCATAAATAAATATATAAAATCTTCCATACTAACTTTTCTACGGTTTTTAAAACAATTTTAAAACCAATTGTTATTGAATATAAATAAAATATTCGATTTTACTTCCACGCTTTGCACCTATTTTCAATAATTTTGTTTGTACAACATCCAAATGTGCGAAATCGAATTGCGTTTTAATCTTAATTAAAATATAGGAGGTCATATTTTTTTTCGTTTGACATTGTATTTTCAAATATAAATGCATATTTGTGTCGATGAAATTTGGAAAATGTTTTCCTTATAGGATGCCGTTATATAATAAGAAAGGGTTTTCGATAATTCCCCCCACTAAAAGAGTGATAAAAGGGTGGCTAAGTTTGTGCGGCATAACGTCTAATAAACAATCGAAATTTCAAATTTCATAATCAAAGTCCGTTAAAGGAGAAACGTTATAACTTTATAGCTTAATATAAAAAACAAACTTGGTTTATTATTAGAAATAAAAACTTGGGGTCTGCTTAAAAATTTAAACTGATAAATATATCTAAAAAAGGTTAAGTTAAGTTTATAAGTGAGCTTTAAGTTTTTTGGCTTTCACATATTGTAAACCTGAAAATCTGAAATAATTACATTAGTGAACGAGAATTTCAGCGTTGAAATTCGGCGATCTAAAAGAAAATACCAACATTGTTACGGTAAGCCATAATGATAAAAGAAATTTAAAATGCTCTTCCAGAACAAACGACATACGCAAAACCATTTATGGTGAACTCTAGATTATCCAATATGGTTTAATTATATAGTTGAAATTCAGATATTTAATAATAAGTTTATAGATACATAATGGTTATACTTGATTTTGGAAGAACTGGGTTTCGTGCAATTGTACAAATTTCAATTTCGCGATAGTGTTCTACATTGCAGGAGGGTAATAATTTTTGGAAAAAAGTTCATTCGGGAATCGAAACAGTGAGATGGGATTCTTACTATAATTCAAAAATCTAGACCCTTAACTTCTGTTATTTTGATGTGAGTATTTTGATAACTTTCGACTGTTTTACTCATAATTAAGACCGACTTTATTGAACTTATTCTAACTGAATATTTTTTGTTTATGTATGGATGTTGATTGATTTACGGATTATTTGGTCGACGGTAGGTATACCCAGTGGCGTGCATTACATATAGACAAAAAGACACTGCCTACCCTACATAATTCAGATAAATATTTATAATTTTGTTTTGATATCTAGTTTTATTTTATTTATAAGTACTATCAAATATCAATAAAGAAAGAATCCTAACGGATATCATCTATAAAGTATACAGATTATGCCAGCTCATTCGTTCGTTCAATTTCAAGTAAGAGACTGGTAATATTTGCATTGCAATGCACTAGCGCTCCTGGCAATGCCGTGGGAAAGACACAAACTATTCGTGCCTAAATATTTATATGTGTGCAGTCATAGTTATATATGTGTCAGTGTGTGCGTTCGTATAAAAACAATAATGCAAATATACAATTCCACACATACAACCTCATAAATAGACACTGTCTTCTTACAACACGACAAATTACGATAATTACCGAAGTATCATCGTTTCTTATTCATTAACGCTGAAATTACAAATTTGAATTTTATTGATTTTAATAATCAATTTAACGATCAGTAATCTACGTACATTGTTATTATTTAATTCTTATAAATTTTAATAATGTATTATCTATTATCTGTATTATTTAATCCTGACGAATATATTGTATTTCTTTAATAAAGTTTACAAAATTAGTCTATCTATGGATATCTGTGGTTAAAAATATCAACATCATTATTTACCTTAAACCGATTAGTCAACAAAATTTTAAAGTGTGAATTTTTCGAATTTTTTTTTGCCAATCGATGGGAAATCGTTCGTAGAGGTTTGTGAAAGAAACCGTTTCGTTTGTGACAAAATAGTTTAGCGGTAATTAATTAATTAAGAAAAATTATTTATTTAGTCTTTGATATAGTAAAATGTTAAGAAAATAAGGTTTAAAGCGACATACAATAACAAAAATGCGGAAAAATTTAGGAAACGGTTGGTTAAAACTAAAACTAAAAAAAAGTCAAAGAAAAATATTTTCCGAATTTCAAAAAACACTTAATGTTCTACTTCGTATATATATTTTTTCAAAAATTTTTTGTGTGAAAAGTTGATTTTCATAAGCGATGAAAAATTTTTGGAGAAAAGCCTTTTTAATTATGTTTCGATTTTTGTTATTTTGTAAAATTTTGGGAAAATATAATTTGAGGGAAAAAATTAATTTCTGAGTTGCCTTTTTTTCAATGACTAACTAATTAATTTTTCTTAATTAATTTATTAGCGCTAAACTATTTTGTCACAATCGAAACGGTTTCTTTCACATACCTCTACGAACGATTTCCCATCGATTGGCAAAAAAAAATCAGAAAATTCACACTTTAAAATTTTGTTGGCTAATCGGTATAGGGTTCACTATTTACTCATAACGACGAACTAAAACCTACATGCAGCATTTTTGATTATATTAAAGTAGCTTTTAAAAATTTCTGCCTACCCTGCCTAATATCTCTATGCACGCCACTGGGTATACCTACCGTAGGTATACGCAATAGACATACTCTGTTTAGATATTTAAAATATTTTTTGAAAACTATTGATTATTACATAGAACTAAGTACGAGTATTTTATTCTTTGCAACACTTTATTAAATGTGTCTTTTTAAAGTTGACAAAATAGTGTTTTTAAGTATGGTTATGTTTTTCGTAAAAGAAATAAGAAAGATAATAATTTTCATATATCACTACAAATAGCAAATTTGAAAAGAAAATATAATCTTTACCTACGTTACGCAGACGAAGTTGCGGGGCTCAGCTAGTATTACAGAAATTGAACCACAATATCATTATATAAATTACATAAGCCCAAGAAAAAGCGAAGCCATAGAGCATTCCCACTCTTTTGCTCTACAATGTTTTGAAAAATTTTTGTCTCTCTTACATTGGACATGCGCATACGTTCGATTGTGTTTTTGTGTGCTTTGTTTTATTACACCATATCTGGTATGTGCAACAGAGACCAAAGATAAATTAAAAATTAAACTGCTTTTTTAGCAAAAATTAAGTCATAAGATTTATTTACAACTAGTTCAGTACACATTTTTTTACTTCTTCAAAGTGTTTTTGACCGTATTTCAAAACTGTTTCCAAAGTTATTGTAAAATAAAGAAAAAAATATTAAATTTTATTGACTTAAATCTAAGCTGCAGTTGTGAGAGCCTTAAAAATACTTATTTTACTTTTATTAATGGATACAAATTCAATGATTACGTCCATAAAGAATTTGTAGATGCGATGAATATTGAGGTATTTTGATAAGATTTTGGATTTTGTATTACTTTCCTGCGAAGCAAAAACAAATTGATGGGCAAAATGTTGAGGTGCATTCGTTATATTTTCCAATGTTTTACTGCAATCTTGAGAAAACTCAGAAATCTTATCCTGATATTATTTTGTGCTAATCAATTTTGAAACAAACAACTTTAAAATTTTCAATTGTTCAATCACCTTTGGTATAATAATATTTCAAGTTTTCAAAGTTTAATGAAGCTTAAATGAAATATCATTGAATAAATAAAAATTTCATCTTTTCAAAACAGATATTACGTAGTTTAAATATTATATTAAAATGAATTAAGATGAAAATAATGACCGAATGACATTTTTTAAATTGTATTTGAAAATTTTTCTTTTATTTTTCAAACATCGTACATTTCATTATTAAATTGTTTGGCGTTGAATTTTCTATGTTTAATACATATATTATATATGTACTTCTATGCAGTCATGTAATTTATCGCTGTAATTTGCTATATCGAGTACAATAAATACAGCGACGATATTATAACGAGTGATTATGATTAAAAGTAACGAGGTCATATATTGAACAAATTTTACTGTTCATATTTTTTCATACCTGAAAATCGATTATATGAAAGTGGATTCTTAAGGAGTAAACTCCAAAAATATTTGTTTCAAAATTTATATCATGCATAGGAAGAACATTTTCCTAGCCAAGCACAGGTATGTGTTGGAAAAACATTCTTCAAGAGCGTAGGACCGTGTTGAAAACGTCAGGCGGGCGTGGCTGAATCACATTCAGGAACAATATATTTTATTCTTAGAATTACATTAGACACAACTAATGACTCATCTTTCAACTTCATTAGGCATCAGTTTTCAGTTCGTCTATCTTATACAGTCACAATAAATAAATCGCAAGGATAGACGTTCAAAATAGTTGGATTGATCTTTCTGAACCATGTTATACATATGGTCAAAACTCTATACCGCATTTTCTAGAGCTTTTACATCAGATTCTTTAAAAATTTAAGTTTTTGAAACATCATGTCAGGAAATAGAAAATGATGTTACAACAACAGACAATATATTTTATAAAGAAATATACGACTGAAAAAATATTTTGTGCAAATGCACAGGGGTCCCCTAGTATTTTATATATTGTATAAACAACCTATCAGACTGCACAGAAGTGTCAAGAATGAACATAAATGCTGAAATTATTCATTTATAAATGTTTTTTTAAGAAAATTCTATTCAATTCATTCGGATAAAGCGTCTCATTGTAATAGTCGACGATGATAATTACCAGCATACACATGCTAGAAGAAGATAGCTTACTTCCCTCATTCGAGAAGAAAGAATCCCGGAATAGAGTAGGTAATTTTATAATTTATTTATGAAGTGAAATTTCACGAAATCTTTGAAGACTAATTTTTAATATTATTCAGTAAAAATATGCAGATTTTTTTCGTTAGTTAACCATTTTTTGGATACACATTATTATTTTTTCTTACCTATTCCTCTCCGTACCAGGAATATATATCAACACTTTTTTTTTAAATTAATTCTCAGAATTAAAATTAAAAAGCTTTTAACTCGGAAAAAAGCTCACAGATTTATTTATTTTTCTTTAAAGGAGATAGAAGTACGTTATGTAAATAAGTCAAGAAAATCTATTTTATATTTTGACAAATGAAGACTGTACACTCTTTTTTTCTTTTGACAATTCATCAGGTTGCAGAAATGTAGTCGCCACCTTTGATGCTTTGAAGTGTTTCAATGTTCTATAAAATATATTTACTTGAATTTTTTTTTCAAAGTAATGCATTTTCTTCTTTGAAAAAATGATTTTCCTTGACTGTGAAAATTTGATTTCCCGGCGCGATAATAGAGGTGATAGAGCAGCGACAGTAAAGTTGTCACTTTCTTTATGTAACGGGCATTCGTTTTTATTCTTTTATGATCGTAAATTGTCTCGAATTCGCCAAATTGATAACGGCCCTTTATATGCTATACAGGTGGTAATCATATTGTTCATACTTGACAGTTGAAATGTACGAGAGTTTGAACGCTTTTAGCTCATCGATAAGACAACAGGGACAAATATTAAGAAATGTTACCCATCAATTTCAAAAAGTAGAACAAGAAAAAACTTTTCTATTATAGAAGTATATCTTGGTCTTTTTTTGGTTCGAAAATAATATTATAAATTTTTACTAGTTAGTATGAGTAAAATAGTTTCATATTTCCAAATTTATATTTTATTTTAACAAAAATTGTATTATATCGCTATAACTCAAAGTTTTGTAGAGCTTAAAAGCTCTCACTGTTTTGTTCTCCACTGACTTCAAATAGATTTCAATCATAATGCTGAAGTTCTAATCTTAAATTGTAATATAGATTATATTGTGTTTTAAAGCTTTTAATACGATATACAGTTCCCAATTAGTCGACAGAATAAAATATCTCAATCGTTGCATAGTGTAGGTCTTATTTGATATGTTCGTACAGTATCTGTGTTATAAATGCTTTATTTGAAGTGCAGTAATTGTAAGTCTAAAGATTATTTATACTTTGAAACTATTTATTAGAATAGTTTTTCTTCTCATTACTCTTATGGTAAATTATGTAAATATTTTGAATAAATTTAGCTCATAGAAGATAGTATTTTCATAACAAAGATAACTAAAATTTAAAAGATATAAATTTTCTAAAAGATATTGGTTTTAGTTTAAATCTTTGTTCTTATTGAGTATGAAAATATGTTGTGATGACATAATAATGTATTATAATTTCCATTAACAAATGGAAAGAAAAAAATAAAAGATAGAAAGAAATCTATCATAAGTAGGTATACAATTTTTTCCTAACTCGACGCAAACAATATGTTAGTATTTTTCCGCAAAAAATAATATTCGTTGCAATAAACGTTATCTTCGGTTGTCTGCCATATAATATCGAATCTTATCTATTTCCATATAGGCAATATTATTATTGATTTTTTACGATAAATAGGGAAGGAAAAGATATTATCAATCGTTGGCATTGCTGAAATTGATATTTGCATAAAAGATTATAAAGCATTTTTATTTGTTTTGCATTTTATAATGGTAAAGTATGACGAGGAATAAGAGAAGTACAAGAAGTTAACACCAACAAATGATATTCCTGAGTTTCTTGATCTTACTACTTTAAAAAAAGAACAAACTTATGTTTTGCATCATTAAATATCTTCTGCTGTTTTTAGTTCCAAACGGGAAACAAATTAATATAGACATTTTTATTTTTCTTTTATATTATAAAGTTTTTATAAATAAAACTCAATCTCAACTTTAAAAGAAAGTTATTCAATATTTGTAAATTGGAATATTAAATGATACGCAAAAATTCCATACCGTAATTAGAACTTACACAAATTATTAATATAATTTTGATTTTTGCAGTAAGGGATAGCAAAAAGCGAAAAGCAAATAGCAAAAAGCAAATAGCAAAAAGCAAATAGCAAAAAGCAAATAGCAAAAAGCAAATAGCAAAAAGCAAATAGCAAAAAGCAAAAAGCAAATAGCAAATAGCAAATAGCAAATAGCAAAAAGCAAAAAGCAAATAGCAAGAAGCAAATAGCGAATAGCAGAAAGCAAAAAGCAATAGCAAAAAGCTGAAAAATAATATAAAATGTGCAGATCTTTGAAAACAATAATTTGAAGTGGATCGTTAAAAGTTTTTTGCTGAATTTAACTTTTTTGGTAAATTATATAGTGATGAAAGTCAGATTTCAAAGCATTTATAAAAGAATTGATGAAATATTAAATAAAGAAAGTTAATAGTGTCAATGAACATTCAAGAAACTGAAGTTTAAAAACGTTATTCCCTTAAAGGAAGGAGACATTTTAAGTTCAGAAATTTTTTAAAGTTCTAAATTAGTTAGTAAAAACCCAGCTTAAACTTTGTAGAATAACATTATTGCTATACTTACAACAATACGAAATACATAATTAATCTTCATAGTTAACAACGGAAACAGTATATCCTGGAAAGAAAGGTTGAGGTTGTTAGATGGCTGTCGTGACTTTTCCTTTACGGTTTTTTGTGTCTTATGATGTCATAGCAACCGAACATTTTTTCCGAACCAAGATCTTATTTTGGCATTGTTATAAAATTTAGTCAATATTAGGTGTTTACCAACATCTTTTAATTACTTCAACCACAGTTTAAATCAGTTTCCTTAATCCAAAAATATTTTGATATTTGTTCTTAAAGCCTCGAACAAATGTTTATATTACAGTTTCCTTAAAAAAATAATCCCCTGCACAGTATTATGCCCCGCAGGTTAACACAGGATATTAATTGGGTACATTGTGGAAATAAAAGCAGCTAGAGATAAGGAACAAAAACAATTCATTGTATTTAGCCTTAAATGAACATAAACAAAATCGGGCATCCTGGGGCTTATAAAATACATGTTTCAGGTTTCGAAAAAGTTTGGTTCTTCCAAATTACTAATTAATATATTTGACTAAAACATCATGAAAAGAATTTATATGGGAAATTTCAAAATAAAACAAATTAATGTTTATCACCGAAGAAAAATAATTTTCCTGGTAAATTTTTATTTAAGTGCAATCAACGCACAATAGTGTAATGAAATATTTTGTAGTTATATTTTCAAAAAAATGTGTACTTTTTGTATATTTTATGGCAATAAAATTTATTTTCATAGTTAAGCTACATCTAATATCTAAAATTTTGTTGATAAGCATGGTTGTAATTTTGTTTAAAACATGACATTCCTAATTAATATATGAGATCATATAAATATTTGGAAAGACAATTGGATTTATCTCTCAAACATTATAAATATTCTTCCTGGAAATCAGCAGCTTTTGTGTTCGTAATTACCCTTCTTTTTCTTACAGCATTATTATTTTCAATTGCACTTTTGAAATGTATTTTACAATAACGTTTGCGTCAACGTCACCATCAGCCGTTGTTTTATTTCATATTTTTCAACTTTATAACCGAGACATATGCTGGAATATATTTCGATCGAAATGATATTACATCTATGTGAGGTAAAAAATTTCCACATACACTGTAAACATTCGTTTTGGGAAGTTTTTTTTTTTGTTGGTTTATTATGGAAATCACTTCTATGTTTTCGACCACTAATTTTGATTAATGTAGGTTTTGAATCGTTTACACTTACTTTTTGCTAATAAGGAATTGATAGTATTGATGTAGACGTGTCTTTTTAAGTATAGTTAAAGATGAAGAGGTTAAATTCGTGTTGGAGCTATACAATTTGTAACGCACGTAGGTAGTTCATCAGCTTCGGGTTTGGTGCGCCCCTGGTGACTATAAAAGCGTGTTTTATGTACTTTCACAGGTGGTCAGGTGGAAAACTCACAATTAACAAACAATTTCCGCTCATGCGCAAAGTAAAAACGGAAAACCTTTGATAAACTTAGACACTCTTCAATTGCCTACAAATTATGCCTTAAGAATGGGATTTTTTAACTTTAAGTAGTTTTTGATGTCGCTGTACGAAGAGCTTGCTTTTTTTCAACGACGAATAATTTATTAAATTTTTAACTTTCTTCACTATGAAATCATCAGGTGTTAATAAAATATGTGACTTGGATCATTATAAATTAAACCCGTATATACTGTTTCGGTTTCACTCTAAAACATAGGAAAAGCCCGACGCTATATCACTCAGTTAAATGAGTTCAGGACTCAGGTGTACGTATGGACTGTGTACGTACAGGGCTGTTCCATTCCTCCTTTTTCCTGTAGTAAACATTGCTAAAACGCGAACCTGAATTGTGTTTCTCTTTTCTGTTAATAATGCACAGTATGTATTTATCTTTTATAGTGAAATTTAGACCAAAGAAACACACATTTTAGTTAGTATCATGCTCACTTTGTTTAGCATGTTGCATGCACGATAACACCACTTTTACCGCCCACTAGCAGCTGATGGGTGTTGTTGGTCGATGTGTATACAACTAGCAGTACATCGAGAAGCTGTTGGTCCTCTATCTGCCGGTAGAGCGGAAACCACGCTGTCGAGAAACACCTCGGAAAATTTTGTTCATTGGTTCGCAATTTAATTTTGATAATACTAAAAGAAGGTGTTAGCCTTCGAATTTTTATTTAAATAATTTTATTTAAAGTGGTTTTGAACTGTGATAACTAGGAAGAAAGCTTAAAGTGAAATTTTTTTTACAAACTTTAAATCGAAATGTTTGTGTGGAGACAGTGTGTTTCTTTAGAAGGTAACAATGTTTTTATGTGTAAAAGTTTAACGAAAAATTCTTTACCTTTATTGTGTTTTATTTTTAAAATTAAATTCTTTTGCCTGCAAAACATCACAATTTTCACAAATTTACTCCACAAAAATTTAACGAGTGTGGCGAAAAAATGGAATCTATTCAATTTAAAGCGAATTGTTAATAAAATTGAAAAAAGCAATTATTGATTCGCTAATCAATACAATATTTTATTAACCTCGATTTTGTGTACTATTTTTTCACTTTACCTACAGGACAATTTTCGATAATGAGAGTTTGTATCAATTTTAACCAACCTCGGTTTAATCCATTTTTTCCCAATTTTTTTTAACTTTAAAATAAAGTCAACAAACCATAGTGTTACCTATATGATACAAAATATTTTTTTGGTTTGAGTTTTTCAAGATGTTCCAATATTGGAACGCTGGGCAAAAACAGGTTAAGGGTCATTTATTCTTTAAGTATTTTCCAGTCAGTACCTAAGATATATTTCATCATTTCAACAAAATTAATCACAAATTATTGAGCTTGATCAAATGAATTGGAAGAAATATTTCTGAGCTTTAAGCTCAGAATAATAGACAAGGGAGAATATCGGAATTGTTAATTCAGAAAGGAATACTGAATAATGGTAGGAAAGGTGAAGGATTTCAATGTATTTAAAATTACCAACAATATAATTCATTCACCTGATTTATAACTTGATTGAATTTTTTTTGTATATTTTAAAAAGTATATGTTTCATATAATATAATATATTTTGTTAGATCATTTTGTTTCTTATTACCCAGCGGAATATAAATTATACTGCGAAATTTAAATATAAATGTTTTATTAAATTTATACAATTATTAAATATCACATTTCCTTCATTTCCTTTATTGAAAACTCAATCTACCTAGAAATTGTTTTTCATTGCATTTATATCCGAATTTAAAGGATTTATTTTCAATTTGAGTGTGAAAATTTCATTTTTCTATATGTCAACAATCGTTGGTATTTCCGTGATCACCCAGCATAACTCTACGGAATCCTAAATTCCGGAACAAATAAAACGCAACAGTTTCCAAAAAGTAAATTTTTATATACCTTTTCCTGAAGAATAACACAACATTTCCATAACATTTATAAGATATATAAAAATTAATAATATTAATTTAATACTAACATAAGTGTTCATTCCAGAAGAATAAGTTAAAAAGATTTTGCTTTTGATAATTGATGATATCTTCTTTTTTTTTGTTTTTATGTGATTGTATTATTAAGAAACAGAGTAATATATAATATTTCTTCTTTATGTATATTGTATGTCGAAAAACGTCTTTAATATTTATATTAACTTAACAGGTCTAAGAAAGACAGAAATTTATTTATTCAGCAAAAATAGGGCTTCAATGCTTCAGGACACTGTAGAAAACTTGGGGAGCAATTTCCAAATTAAACCTTTTGTAACTGATTTGAAAGAGTGAAACTAAATATAACTAAGAAATAAATTAAATATTTATATGTTCTTCAGGTTTGTTTACATTATAGTCTTTTGCGGGAAACAATGAAATGACATTTAATGGTAAATTGTGAATCAATAGTAGTTTGAACGACTAAAAGAATTGCGTCGTTTTATTTTTACACAGTGCTATATACATACCAAAATTCTTCGTTAGTGCAATGATTGTTGACCTAGGTTCAATTCAACTCCAGGATTTTGGTGAGTCAGTCTCGCGGGCTCGGTGGTTTTGATTTTTTTTTGCACCTTTGTGTAAATACATACCTATGTCTTGAATTTCAAAAAAAAAATATTTTTTGTTGCCCATCAAAAAAGGTTCGGTATATCACAAATACGTATTTTATAATTATTTCCAATCCACAATAAGTATTTATTGATCATTATGACAAAATTAACTGCATAAAAAAATTAAAAAAAAATCTTACATTAATCGGGAACTACTTCTGAACTAATTGCTTGTCCTCACAACTAAAGCTGTTAATTTAAACGGTTTGCGATACAAAATTTTAAATTTTAACTAAAACTTTAATTGAGTTTTAAAATCATGGTCAAAAAAGGTTGAATGAAGAGTTTTCCATAGTCGTAAAAGCTTTATTTAAATTATTGAGAAAAAAATCTAAGTTAAAGTAATACGTATAAGCGTATTCTGTGAAATACATTTGGAAGATGAAAATATTAAATTTTGCGGAAAATTTAAAAAATCACTCTTCCTTCTTATTAAAACCGGGTCAAATGTAACATACGAAATGTTTCCTTTATTATACATTTTATTTATGTCAATTTCAAAATAATAAAACTTTCTTGTCAACTTGCCTAGAGAGAACTATCAGAAGTAATTCCCATTGGAAAAGTAAGGGGTTGGGCGTCCAAACGAATATTGCTCTTGTCTTCCAAGTTTAAGCTTATTTTCACTCTTGGTTCATATAATTTTATGCACTTTGGGACTTACATATAAAAATGCATATCCATATAGCACAACTAAAATGCATTTAAAGAACACGAACAAAATTGGCTCGTTTAATTTTTAAATTTCATTGGCTTGATTTATTACGTAGCTATTTATTTTTAAAACACGGCAAATTGAATAATTTGATTTTGATTGTAAACTCAATTATATTTGCCATTAAATGTTTATTATGCTTGACAGTCTTGCAAGTAACAGATTCAATGATTTTTCTCGAATAAAGCATGCAACTTAATGGTGTTTATTATTAGGAAGCACTCGTCTTCCGTTTTACAAATGTCAGGTGATTTCTCTTTGGAGAAAATAGAGAAAACAACTTGAATTTGCTCTTAGCTTCTGTGCATTATTCAGTTATAGATACTAGTCGATTTTTGAGCAAATCAAATTAAATTAGACGTCTTGTTTTGCTTTAAAATAGAAGCCAAGTTTAACCATTGCAATTTAATTATAATAAAACTTCTCAAATAATCGTTTTTTAATGGAAAGCCAAGCCATTTTAATTATTATAACTTGACAAATTTCAAGTGACCTAGTTTTACACTTATTCCACTCATAACTAAATGAGTTTCATAACTAATTTATCCAGTAATTAAATTTTAGAGTTTGATCCAAAGAGTCAATGTATCTCTTACTAAGAAATACTATGATATTTTTTGCACTTCACTCACACATATTTAGGATTTTTTTAAATTACCCAATGTTTCACTTATATATGTTTTATTCAACCAACATCAAGTCATGAAGACATCAAGTCTACAAATATTAATTCCTATTAATGTAAATATTAAAAATTTATTTCAAGATAATGTATTTTAATATAATATACGAATTTTAAACTTTAAAGCTTAATAATTGAGTTAAATAAAATAAAATGAGTTCTGAAAAGTATTAATTGATTAAAAGGATGATAATGTTTTCGAAAGAAGTCCTTAAGCTGTATATTGCTTTGTACACAGTATTTGAAATAAGAGGATAAGTTGAGCTTAGATTTTTGTTCAAGAAGTCAACAGATATTATTGTTTCATAGATGATGTCTTTAGGAAACAATAAACTTCTTAAGGATATAGCTATACGCTTTTATTTGTTTTCATTTTAAGTATTTTATTAGATTTTGTATAAGAACCTTTATATAAATATTAATCAATAAAAGAATTACCTACAGTTATGTCTACATACATTGGAAGTTGCTTTATTGCGGTGCGTTTTTTAACTTTCAATAAAGGAAACAATGTTTTTTGTTTTTATTTTCAATCTTTTACCACAATTCACTTAAATCTATTATATAAAACTTCACCATCTTGGCTATATTGTTAATAACTCTTGTAGGCGTTTGCGGTGCAGTTTATGGTCGTAGTTTGTAGATTTTTGCAATTACCTACGTTGCATTCTTTTACTTTGTCGAAGAATCGCAACTGCTATGCCCTTCACGCAGTTCCTAATCAAGCTTATCTGGAGCTTTCTGCGAATTTTGCTATTGCGTACATATCATGGGGCTTTGGTGATGATTTTTAATATTCTATTTTGTATTTTCTGAAGTCTTTTCATATATTGTGTACGCTATTTTGTCAGATGGGTGCTTCATATGTTATTATTGGGCGTAGCGGACTTGTATAGTAGTATGGTGTAGTTAATCTTCCAACGTGATTACCTATTTATGATGGGATATAGTTGATGCAGTCTTGCGTTGCATTTTTTAACTTTACTGATAAAATGTGCTTTATAGTTCCATCTTTTGTCTAATTCCAGTCCCAGGTATCAAGGAAATATTTGTCGTCGTTTCAAGGAAATATTTGTTGGTCTAAATGTAAATTACGATTTTGTGTGCCTCTATTAAGTGTGAATATTTTCGCCTGGCATTTTCTTGGATTAAGCTTGATTGCCCATTTCTTGAAATATTTAAGCCATTAATCGCTTTTTGAATATCTTCTATCGCTGTTTCTCAGTCTTGGTTTTATGTAAGTAGTATTGTTTCGTCTGCATACATTCCAATTTCCGTGCTTTCTTGGGTTAGTATATCACTAACGTATTGGTTATAAAAATCTGGGCCTTAAATAGATCCTTGTGCTAGACAACCTTTTATTCCTCTTAATGTGGAGGTTGTTGATCCTATTATAATGCATAATTTTCACTCTATTAAAAACGCAGTCTGTATTGCTTGAATGTAGGCTGGGAAGTCCTGTTTCTGTTTTCTTTTTTCTTGTATCCATATTCTATGTAGCTGACAACACGTAGGAGTTGATGTGTCGTTAATAATTCTCGTCTAAAGCCATATTATATATTCATGAGTATTTTGTTTATTTCAATATGTGAGTTTGCCCTTTCAAGTATTTATCTTTCCAAAATTTTGGAGAATTCATTTTGAAAGCTAATTTATCGGTAACTATTAATATCATTCTTATTTTTTTCTGACTAGAAACCATTGTAATTCTTGCTATTTTCCAGTTTTCGGAAAAATATCCATTGTTTAGGCATGCATTTATAATACTACACATGTAACTGGTTCTTTTGAGTGGGAAATGCTTTAGGAAACTATCTGGGATCTTATTTTATCTATCTTATGTTTCAATTCACGTTAAATATTTAATGATTTACGTTTTTTTGTTCATAATAACAAAGTAACTTTTAATCTAAGTTTATTAAGACTTTAGCTCTTCTTTGCTGGAAATTGGAACTAGTAAATCACAGTCTAGTGATACGAACGAACGTACAAGTAAAACTATGTGATACCAACAGCAAGATATCAACGTTTAATACATCAAATTTACTATAAATATATATATATATATATATATATATATATATATATATATATATTCGAAAATTTAATGAAAATTTACCTTTTCTTTTCATGTAGTTTTGGCTATAGTGATTTATTAACCAAATGTATATACCTACTTATGTCCCTCCTAATTCACGAATAATTTATTCATAATTAAAAAAATTCTATAATAATTTTTTTTTTATTTAAAGAATTGAGCACTGCGTGCCCTTCGTCTTAGATATTACAACTCAATACAAATAAATTAAAAGAAAAGAAAAGAAAAGAAAAGCAACAACATGAAAGGAAAAGATATAAAGAATTACAAAATACAAACAAACAAAAAATACAATACATAGAAGAAAAGAGAGAACTCCATTCTACTGGCGTTTTGACCAATGACAAAATAAAAACCATTTTTATCATAAACTTTACTTAAAAATCGACAACTATTGTACAACGATATAAAACTACATAACTATATAAAATTGGACTATCGAAAAGATTGAAAAGTTAATAACACAACTATGAAACAAGGCCAGGTTATATATTTATGTACTTATAAATGAACTAGGGTCCATTTGTTTTAGTCTTTTGTATAGAGGGGCTTGCAGAACCTTCGCAGCTAGTACGTTTGGATGCTCGTCAATTCTTTGCGAATATTTATGACCCTGCTTTTTTGAAAAGCTTATTACCGGGTCAATCCCCAGGTCGCGCTGGATGATCTCGTTTCTGACGTAGCACCCGACCCCCAAGATGGATCTGAGAATGGCAGCCTGTCGTCTCTGGATCAACTCAACATTTGATAGTTTTGCGGAAGCCCACAAATGTGCCCCATACGGCCATGTTGGTCTGAGAATCACTTTGTAAATCATGACCTTTGAAGTCAGACTCAAAGACGATCTCTTTCCGGTTAACCATCCAAGTCTCCGATGTAGGATTTTCACCTGTGAAGCTTTTTTAGTGATGTGTATTTTCCAAGTCAATCGTCTGTCTAGGTGGAAGCCGAGGTATTTAACTTCCTGGTTGTTTACGATTGGACAACTGTTGATGGTAATTGGGCCACCAGAGCTTTTTGGGAGTGTGAATGTGATGGCCTGAGTTTTCGATACGTTGATCGTGATGCGCCATTGGTTTGCCCAACCCATTATTTTATTGGCATGTTCTTGTAACTTTCTAGTCGCTATATGAGCGTTTAAGTTAGCATAGAGAATTGCGGTGTCGTCAGCGAAGGTAGATGTGAAGATATTTGTTATTTAAAAAAAAATCTATATTTCTATCCTTTATATTAGTTTCGCATTCTTGGCGACATATATTTGAAGTGATAATTAAAATACTTCCAATTATTCAATTGAGCTCAAATTAGACTTGTGCGTCCTTACATTTTCATCTATTGCAAATTCAGATCGATCGAAATAAATATAATTATTTTTTTTAAAATTCTCATATTTAGTATATGATCAAGTGAATGTGATGAAACAAAGACAAATATAATTGTAATAAAATATTTTGATGTTTTTTCCATTTATTTATTTTTATCTAAATAAATGCAATTCTGTTAAAATTGTGTATTTTTTTAATGGACTTTGATATCAAATTCGTAAAAGCTTCCTTTAATTGATTTTTTCAATAATAATTGTAAACAATCTATCCGCTCCAAATAATCGATTTAAAATGTTATAAATTTTGAATGAATTTCATATTGTTGGTGAAAAAGTGGGAAAAAAAATATTCCATTTGCGTTTGCCTGAATTTGAATATTAAGTTAATATGTCACGATTTTTGCTTCTGGCGGATGTTTGATGAGTCTACTTCCTTTTGTGAAAAGGTCTTTTTCAATTCCTTACTGAGATATGTAATACAATATTTTAGATAATCAACAAAGGATAATCGTTCAGTGTTTGTACAAAAATAGAAGAAGAATAGTACGAAATATTCTGTTATAAATGGTATGAACTATGCATAATAAAATATATTTTAAAAATAGGTTTTTTTCTCTCTTTACACAAAAAATCATAATCTGATAGAATAACAAAATGGGTATTACTTCTCTTATTCAAAATTATTATCAAATCATTGGAAATTAATGAGCAATAAATTATGTGTCAATGTTTTCTTTCAATATATGTACTTTTGTTGGGTGATAATGCAATATTCAATATTGTATTCAAAAGCTATGCATGGAATATACTTTATGCTTTGTTTTTAAAAGCTTAAATATCCTTTATCCTACACAAGCTTAACACTTAATGTGAGGATATAAACAAACGCAGTAAATTAATTAGTTATGACAGTTTTAGATAACTTTTTGATTATTTCGGTTGTACTTTTTTTTCAGCGATGCTTGTTCCTGAAAATATCTTTAAAAGCGAAATAATTTGTGTTTTTTCTTAGCATTTACGAAATTCAGATTTATCTCCTATTTTTATTGTTTTTGATATTTTTTTATGACATCCTTAAGTTAACCTTAGGTAGATAAATTTTTGCTTGTCACTACTTTGATTTCAATCTATATTTTCATTGAATCTTCTTAAATCGCGGTGTACAGTAGAAATTTTGTCCGTTCATTAATTGTATTATATTTTCTATTTATACAGAGTGCAATTTTAAATCGTAATTTTTTTTTTTTTTTTGGTAACATTTTTCGGAGTTTCATTTATTTTTTTACCTGAGTTATTAAAGGTTTTTGATCAAACTGGAGTGTTTCCCAACTTTGATGATATGACACTTTTCAAATGCTTTAGATGCTTTATACTTTCCTGTTGTATGTTCTTTACATTAAACTTATTTGAGTTAAATGTCCATTTTTTTCTTTATTTATTTAAATATATTATTCTTTCATTCCGTTCTTGAATTTTTTATTCGTTTCCACTTACAAGTCTTGATAAATGTATAACACAAAACTTATATTATCATCATATGTCATACAAAATGTCTTAATGATAGTTACATTACTTCTGACACTTTAGCTTTTTAGCTCTTCCATTCCAATTTTCCTTATTATTTGCAATGGAGGCTTATATATTAAATAATGTTTTTTTAAGACTTAATGGTACCTAGTTGAATGTATTTATCGTCGTTGATGATGAAAATCTGCGTATTAATATTTCCGTATCGCATCATATCTTCAATATTGTAGAAAATTGAAATTTTCATAAAAATTGACCTACATCCTCCTATGGTTCATAAATCAGCGGATTAGATCATCGTTATTGAATTATATAGCTTGTAAATCTCGGGGTGAGAATATTATGATTGTAATAATTATAACTCATGCGAAATCTCGTTTCTTTTTATTTCTATTTTAGTTAAAAAATTTCCATTTTTATGTAGAATTAATTATTCAGTAGTCATTAATTCTATTAATCAATTATCATAGAAAAATATGATGATGTCACGATCGTACGGTCGAACGGTTGTAAGGCTTTAATTTATTATTATATTTTAGATAATACTAGAGGTCCCGGTGAACTTTGTACCACCTAAAAATGAATTGTGAAAATTTATTTGTAGCGGTAATACTACAATATTTTTAATTAAAATAGGGATATAATTAAATACACATATTTATGCTAGATTACATCAAATTAGGGTGTTTTCAAATGTAGGTACATTTTATTCTACATATTTAGATTCATATCGATATGAACCACGAACATATTAAAAATCATATGCATACAAAAATTAATAAAATCTCACTTATTCATGAGTTTTTAGACATACGTGGATATATCTAAACATATTTTTATTTTGAACGAAATTTCCCTTGAAATTGTATTGTTCTTTAGGTCGATTCGCTACTAAAGTCGCTATGAGTCCAGGACTGGATGCTTACTAGAAATGTTTCTGTTTTCTTCAGTACTTTTTTAAACAGAATATTTTTTTTTTTTTATTATTTGACCCTTCAGCACATGATTAAAGTGGCTCACCTTCTGCATTAATGCAAAGTAGCTGGTTAAATGTGCTACAATGAAGTCCCGATTTAATTCTGGTAATTATTTTTACCCTTTCGGTGTTGTAGTTTGGAGTAAATCATAGTCTTTAAACTTTCGTACGATGTGAAATATATTAGGAGTTATTTGATGAATTAGTTTCTTTACTTTTGGTATACCTAATCTCCATTTTTATGTACACATATTGATCTTTTTTTCGGATTTTTAAATGGGGAAACAAGGTTTAAAGATGTTTCTTTGTACTTAATTTGTCGACTCTTTTTGTGACCTGATACCCATAATTGTTCTAGAGATTTTGATTTTCTGGTAGTGTTTAGTACTGTTTCTGATTTTGAAAATAATTTCTTCCTTTTCACTACTCTTTACGCTTCTAACACATTTGCGTAGTATTAAAAAAATATTCCTGAAATTCTGTCACCATTTTGGTTCTAGTTCTATAAATATCACCACCAAAGCTATTTTGAACATTGATATTATTTTTGACCTATTGAAAACATTAAATCTTTTAAGTCGCGACCTTGTTCATAATAATATTCTAACAATATGATTTTTTGATAATACTTACATAAAATATGAATTCAATTATAAATTTGACACTTAAATTCAATAAATAAAAAAGTCAAGTCAAAAAGTCAAGTTTTTTTTTACTTCATCGTAATATATAATCTGTTTTATGCAGAAATTAAGATTTCAAAAAAAACCTTGATTTTACTCATTATGATTGAAAAATTTAGGGAATATTTCTTTTTAAATTTGTTGTAACTTTCTTATACATTTCGATTAGTTTAATATTTTATTTTACAAGGGGTAGTTTTTCGATAGGATCATAAGACAGGTGTCACTGCCAACACTGTAACCGAGCAGTCTGAACTCCTATATTACCAAAATATTTAAAGCATGTTATCCTACAAAGACAAAGGCAACACGTTTGTAACTTGGAAAGCTCACATAAAGCTTTTGTCTTTTATGCGTGAAAATATTGTCGATCTCTTTTGCACGATGTGAGTTTATTGTTGAGTACGATGAAAGCATTTCCACCCTACGTGGACTTTGCTATTGAAACACAGGGTTGAAACCGTTAGATATGAATGCAAGTTTCTAAATGAAATTGAAAAAGTACTGGAAGACTTGATTGACTTGACCGGCTTTTATTTTTGATTAGTTTCTAAAGGAAATGTGTCTTAAATAAAGGTCTTTCATTTAATTTTAATTTTGTCATGGCTACTGTAATATAAATACAAACAATATCGATTTTATATAATTTGAAGTTGTGTGCATTCGTGATATGCAGCTCTGATAACATCAAAAATCTTTTCATTCTGTGTACAATTTATATTTAATTTAGTACAGTTTTTTTGCTCCTGACAACTGTTAAGTAGAAAAAATTTTTGCTCAATTAAAAGTTAAATTGAAAAATAACAATTACTAAAAAAGGTTCACCTTTATAAATATTCACAATTTTTATCCTTGTTCATAAATGTTCAATTGAGTGGATGGGAACATTTTCGTTGCTTTGTAAATACTCTTTTTAATTGAATATTAAACATCATTACTGTAAAAATCATAATTGACCACATGTACATTTTTTTTAATCGATAAAGAACATTATTAAAGTGAGTAAAATCCAATTCTTAGTTCTGATTTTATTTTTATTTTGGCTGAAAAAAAGCGAAAAGTGTATAAAAGGGCGTAGGACGATAACAATAATCGCCCCCAGAAAGTTATTAGGATCATTTGCTGGTACTAAAAAGATACATTCATATTCCAAGTTTCAGTTTTCTTTGTCCATTTATTTGCGATTAAATCACCTGGGTGAATGTTTTGAAAATTCGGTATAGCTCATTTATCAATGGCTCACGATTCACTTGAACCAATGAATGCTTAGTCATCTTTCTTAATTTGCATCAAACTTTATTCAATTTCATTGCAAAGTGGAAACTGTAATATATATTCTAACTATACCACCAATCTGCAATTCCAATCACAAACACCGATGCAATGAATTGATGTAAGTAAATAATTACTGCTAAGATGATGAAAGTGTTACTTCTTAAATATTAACACTTTAAAACATTCTTCAAGTAAAAATCCTATCGAAACTATTAACAGTATAGGTGGTTATTGAAAATCATAAGCTAATTACGGTTTTTACTACCAAAAAGTTATAAAATCACTAGAAGGGTCAAGTTTTTATAAGTCCTATCTCTACACACTCTAGAAGTATGGGTTGACCGTTTCATATACTTAAATATAATATGTTTTATGTAATATGTAATACGTAATATATATACAATATGCAGGTACATAGGTACAAAGTGTTTTGGGAAACTATAGGGTTTATTTTGAAATATACAAAACAAATCCTATTTGTTTACAATATTTACAATGTTTACAATAACTTTGCCAACATGTATGCATACATATTAGTTACGTTTATCTATTATTATTGAGAGAATTAAAATGCATTTTAAAGAAAGATATTTTTCTGAAATTATTCAGTGTAATATTTAAAATAATATAATAAAAGTGGATTGATACATTACATTACATTATATTTTTCTATATTTGAAATAAAAATCAGTTTCTATATGTAGATATAAATGGGTTAATTAAATATATAATTACTTTTACTATTGCATTAATATAATTTTTAGGACATTGCTATTAAGGATTGTTTATACATATCTATACATGATATTAATTAATGGCAACAATCTACTTCTATGTAGTAAATGTTTTCGATAAGTATTTTTCGAACATGTGACCCAGTCTATTAATTCGGTTAAACAATTAATTCTTATAATATGTAATATACATTTTGTATAAGTAACCAAATGTGTACCTTAACATATACCATAGTATCTATTAGACTGGGCCAAAAAAATCGACTATTTTTTTTTTTTGAAAAGTATATCGAAAATATTGTTCAAAGTGACAAAAAAAAATATCGGGAAGGTTTGAGCCCTTAATATTAATATTAAGAGGTCTATCATCTTTAATTTCGTTTTTTTATTTGTGCTTTCATTTTTGCGTCAATGCTGTCAAACTATCAAGGTAAAAACATTCATCTGCACATACATTTATAGAAAATTAAATTCCCTACAAAAAACGTCTCTCTAAAAATTTTACGCCAGATACGCCGTTTCCGAATAATCAAGCTTTAAACATTGATATAATTTTTAGATTTATATTCTTTATTTTGGAATTTTGTAACTAACGAACAAATAAATATATAGAAATGATCAATATAGATTCTTGAAGGAAATTTAATGCTCTACAAAAAAGGTCTCGTAACGTTTTTGCATAAAATCATTTTTTCAAAAGTTATTCACATTACAGTTGAAGGAAAAATTAAATTATTGTTTTTTTCGTTGTTGAACCAATTTTGAAAGAGTGATTTTATGTAAAAATGTTAAGAGACCTTTTTTGTAGAGCATTAAATTCCCTTTAATAATCTATATTGTTCATTTCTATATATTTATTTGTTCGTTAGTTACAGTGTCTGGCGAAAATTTTTAAAGAGACGTTTTTTGTAGGGAATTTAATTTTCTATAAATATATGTGCAGATGAATGTTTTTACTTTCATAGTTTGGCAGCATTGACGCAAAAATGAAAGCACAAATAAAAAATCGGTTTAAATAAGAGCTCAAATCTTCCCGATATTTTTTTTTTGTCACTTTGAAAAATATTTATGATATACTTTTCAAAAAAAAAAAAATAGTCGATTTTTTTGGCCCAGTCCTAGTATCTATGTATAAATAGCCAATTTAATCTTTTATTTGAAAAATAGTAATTTTCCTTGAAATATTCACAGCCCAACATTGACAACTGACAAATGACTTAAACTAGCAATTGATTGAAATCGAAATGACAGTTGAAACTAATGACATTGTAGTTCAAATTTGAGCCAATAATTATTATATTTGTATTCCTCTTACATAGATGTATTTAAAACTTTATACTCTTTGGCTTTGCCGCACCACATACGTTTCCTATTATGTATTTTTATAAAGAAAGTAATTTGTGTTTAAAATTGTATCATATTTTGGCAATCACAAATCTTATAACTGGTGTTTCAGTGCAGGCACTACCGAACGAGGCTACGACAGTGGATTAAAACATCTATTTAACTATACAAAAGAAGTATAACTTTTCACGCGCATACATAAGTACACAAACTGTTTTTGGCTCAAGTACATTTTAGCACACCCACAATCTGACAATGTTGCATTTTCGACTTTGTTTTTAATTTAATTCGTGATTAAATCGGTCCATAATGAAAATTTAGCCACAAAAGAGAGAATTATACCATATTAGAATTGAATTAACAAAAATATCGCGATTAGAATGAAAAACAAAATCGAAAATGCAACGTTGCCAGATTTTGGGTGTACTAAAATGGACTTGAGCCCTGTATTTTTTCTTATTCGCTTGCAAATACTTGACTTCATACAAAATTTCAGTTTTGTAGGATTTCGAGATTGACTCGACAAGTTTTGGTGAATGAATAAAAAAAAAGTCGTTTTTCAGGAATTGATAAGGTCTTGGGTGTAGAAGTAAGACAAATAAAAGTTACTTTGATATTAAATAAGTCTAGCGATATCACCTTATCTTGAAAATTTGACTTTTCTAGTGATTTTTAGGACCAAAGCTATGTAGGTCGGTAAATACGTCGAAATATTGTGAGATAATGTGTGTAGTATTCGTCAAGCTTCGGCTGTTCTTGGCGGGGCACTACCGTAGCTATAGATTAGAACAAATGTACTAGCTATACTTGTATGCCGATATATTTGATGCATTTGGGCTCCGGAAGCTTTCGAATTGTGATGATTTCTAGAAAAAGAAATTGTGCCACTGCTTAAGCGTTGATTCTTCTTTCTACTGTTCCATTAATTGAATGAATATTTGAAAATTTTAATGAAGTAATATTGATTGTTATAAAAGCTTTTTTTCATTTTGATTTAATTGAAAGGAAATGATTCTTGATGACTTCAAATTTATGTCAAGTTAAAAAAATATGATGAAATTTAAGTGCAATTATTCTGCATTTTTTTATGTGAAGAGTGTAGCGTTAGTATTGCATTACAGCAGTTTTGTAATAATAGTCGAGTAGTTGGTGTTCCAACCCTGAATTGGGGCGCAGTCGACGCACCCGAATGTGAGTAGCTCGAGCTTCGTCGAGCTACAGTCATGCGGAGAAAGCTTTCAGTAACGGACGCAACTTCGGTTCTCAGCATTCATCGAAAAAGCACCGCGTGATCGCCACATCCCTTTTAAACTTCATTCCGTGTTCTATTTACTATTTTCGCTTAACGAAATAATTTGAAAAGCGTTAATTTACAAATAGAAAAGTCCAATTTTCTCATATCTATGTGAAAGTGCGGAAAAGTATTTGGTCGATTTTTTGTGATAAATTCAAACTAGTGATACATTTGAATAAGTATTTGTGCTGTAAATTCGTGCGTTTATTTTACGTCAAGGCATTGAAAGGAGGGAAAACTTATTTAAAGTTTGAATTGTAACGTTTCCGTTTGAAAATCAAACAATATAAATTATTACAGAACCATTTGCGTATTCGAGTTTCTTGTTACAAAGAGAAATTGAGTTGTTTTATGGGTACACTTGAATTAATACTCAACAATACTCAATTTGATGTTCTTTTTCTGTATCATTTTTTCAAGATTCTTCACATTGATGTGAAGGAGAGTTTCCACGAAATCCTCATGACATTTGACTTTCCTGCATTCACATTATTCTTATAAATTTCTTCAACTATATTAAATTTTTTGAAATTCCACTTTCATCTTAGCATTACCTGGATAATTGGCACAAACTGGAGGTCTATTGTTTGTCTCTCCAAACAACTCAAATTTTCGAAGTGTGAAAAATAAATCAAAATTTTAAATAGAATATTTATAATATTTATAGAATATTTTTAAATAGAATATTGAACTTATTGAAACAAAATTTGTTAGGTAAAAAATTTATTGAAAAAAGTGTTTAATTTATTAATTATTTGACAATATTAAAGAACCAGAAATAAATAACCTTTTTTTAACTTCAAATTAACCCACAAAGCTTTGAACTAAGTTTTGATTTTATATCAACGAAATAATCAGCCTCAATATTGTCAACTTTTTGATACCCAGTGTGCAAATTTGTAATACCAAATTAGTATAATTTTATTGATAATTAAGAAAAATTTTAGTTCTCAAAGTTTTTATCGCTTAGAAAATTTTGCAGCAATTAAAGTAAATTGAAACCAAATGAACCAACTTTGAATGGTTATGGTGGGTAAAAAATTACCACCTTGCCGCTCGTAATTTATTCAATTTTTCAGGGTTTTTCTTCCACCGAGGAATCTTCCATTACCGTGTTGTAAAATAAAGTTTTTTATATTGATTGTTCTTGGACACTTTTGGGTTTTCAATTGGTCGATTAAGATTGATCAGGAATATTTGACAGCTCTTCGACATGAATTTGGTACCACTTTCTATCTTAGTATTTAATTGTTTTAATTTTTTACCAATCTTCGTTAGATATGAGTTAGCAAACTAAAAAAATCGATTTTAAACTTAAAAAAAACTAATTTGGCATCAATCAACATCTTATGCACTTGGATAAATAATGAAATTGTTTTTGGTAGTTAATTTGGATTACTACCTTGTAAAACTCGAAAAGCAAACAATACTGAATTTGTATTCCTTCGGGTATTTTGTTTTACAATTGTTTTGTTTTACCATTACCACGGTCTTACCATTTCAATATAAATATCAGAATGAAAAATATTTTATAACTTCTTCTCTTACTCTAATCATAAAGTAACTTTAGTACCATTTTAAAATAACTTATAAGCAAATGACAATTGGCTATAAAAAAGCGACATTACTTTCTGGTCCCTCTAATATATTTCATTATTTATATTAATTTTAAGATTTTGTAAATACAATATTTCTAAGTTACCCAACCTATGATACAGTGAGCTAAACTATTCAAACAATATACCTATTTTTGTGGAACGGGAAGTGGTTTTGGAGAATAAAATATTTTATAAATCAACTACGTAAAATTTGCTTAACTTTTTACTTAATTTGATGTTGTAAAGAATTATTTTTGCCTTTTTATTCGAACATGTTCAATCGAAAATTAGTTTATATCAACAGGAATTGATTAATTATTTTCTGAGGGAATCTTTTTTCGTTGAAGATCCGCTGACCTCGATAGCTTATTAAAAGTATCATCGTAAAGAATTTCTTGTTTAAGTCAAAAAAGTTGATTATATTGGGAATAATAAAATGCCAATCGAACGTTTCTTTCATACAAACACAATATTTGGAAGAAAATGAAAAAAACAATTTAAGATGTTTCTTGGTTGATGCGAGGAAAAGATCTTGAAATTCTTTTCACGACACCTAATGAATCTATCATACGCGCAGGGAAATATTTTTGGTGTATTGAGGTTTATATTTCGATGTCTGATTTTTTTTTATGTTCAATGAAATTTATGTTTTCGGATTTAAGTCAGGAATATTAAATTTGAACGTATATTATTCAAATGGTATGCATAAATCTCAATTTACGTGCATATGGAAATTATGGTACTATCAAAAAGGGTCGTTGAAATTGACAATTTAAATTAAAAACATCGCCACTATCCCATCTTATTTCATTCGACTGAAAAATAAATTATTTTCAAACTCAATTTTTTGATCTAAATGATTTTTATATTGCAGCTGTACGCAGCTTAATTTATTTGTTTAAGTTTTAATGGTAAAGTTTTCTTTACCATATGTACATTTTTGAAGGGCTCTTAAGAGTAACTTTATTTTTTGTTGAAATCATACACCATTTGATAATTAATTTTTCTTGTTTCGTCTGATAAAATTATCATTTTATCGTTTCAAGCTATTTCATAACTTTCAATTAGTTAGTTCCATTATTAAATCGAATAAACGTAGTGAATTATGTTTCCAACAAAAAAAGAAACGAAAATTCTAACACATTTCTAAAAATATATTTTACGTACATCTTGTTTCTTTGTGCATTCCCTTGGGAACTATTAATAGACTTCATCCAGTGTAAATGTAATGAACAAATGTGAGAAAGTGTTTAGTTTTGGACAGAGGGGATGGTGTACAAGATATTGTAATATGTTAGTTTTAAAATTTTAAGGGTTGTCCGAGTTTCAATTGTTAAATTGTTTTCTGCTCATTAATCTTGGAATATCGAACAATCATTTGCTTATATTAATAATTTATATTCATACATTGTTTTTAAATAGTTTAATATGAATGTCCCAAAAGATTTAATTATCATAATGTAAAGAGATAAGTGTTATATTTATTGAAAATTACGTTTAAGTCATTTTAATTGAACTCTTTTCTACTTTCTTTAAAATCAATGAGCTGTATCAAATATCCAATTACATTATTTTAACTCATTTTTTTAATAAAAAATTCTTATTGGTTTTTATCGCACCTTTAAAATTCTTTACGTCTTTAGTAACTCAAGGGCTTGAAAAATTTGTGAACTTGAGAATATAATCGGAAATTGAGAATTATTGAAAATTCGTTCGTTTCGGGATTTGTATCCAGTGTCTATCAGCTTCGGGGTGGATACCTTAATCATTCGGCCACCATTAGGCATCCATTGAAGTTTTCAAATGTGAATAAGTTTTATTAATATAAGGTAAATATTCTAACTAAAAAAAATAGCGCAATAACAAATAATGAAGCATAAAAACTGTCCAAATTTGGTAGTATCCGCATGAATTGCAAAAGAAATACTAAAGGTAAAGATATCTCATATATGATCGATTCATTTTCATTATTTTCAATACCTTTCATGAATAGAACCAATCAAGGCTTTACGCTATCAAAACTTAATGTCGTTGTTTGTATATTTTAAGTGTTTAAATTATTTTGAAGAAAATAACGATACCAACATTTAATTTGACAAATTTTATAATTATATCTTTATAATTAATACTTCTTAAATATTTTCATTCACGTATTATAAAATGCTATATATGTTTTTTTCAAGACTTTTGAGTAAACACGATACGTCTTTGTTCAAATTAAATTTTGGAAATTAAATCCACCAAACAATGAAGATGTATTATTTAAAAACGAATATACACTAGTAATTTTGTAGTATCGAAAATTATTTTCTATTGTTATGTATCGTCGCTTTATAGTTGTCAGAGTTTTTAGTGACTCTAGGGTTTGTAAGAAATTGTATCGAGAAATATTAAAAAACGATTCTTTAAACGTAAACGCATATTCTGGGTAATAATAACGTAAGCCACTACATTCCATCATCGTCAAATAATACCGTGTAGTAGAAGTCGAATGCACATACAATATATTAGTTGTACTGGAAAGTATTTTCGTTTTTAAACCTTAAGTTATTCAACCGCCATTTATCTGCTTATAAGTTATTTTAACGTGATCCTAACTTATAAAAATTAACAAAATATTTTTATTCTGAAATCTATATTAAATTTTATCCTGTTAAATTTATTTGAGTGCATTAAATGTTCGTTAATGTTAAATGATTTTTTTAAGTTTGGAATTTGATATAAGAATAATCAACCAATAAAATGTTAAGGGAGGAAACGGTACCAAACTCCTGCCAGACAGTCAAAGAGCTGTCAAATATTGCTAATTAATTTCGGTTGACCAACTAAATATCCAAAAGTGCCCAAGAAATGTCAACAGTGAAAATTCTATGCTGCGATACGGTAATGCAAGACTGACTCCTCTGCAAAAGAAAAGGTCCAGGAATAAAATTAATAAAATGGGGGGAAAGGGGTGATATTTCCGTATCCACTTTAATCGTTTAAAGTTATTCCATCGGATTTCTATTTATTACAATCGTTACAACATTAACTGAGTGGTAAAAAAATTAATAGTTTAAGTGATGTTTAAATTGTGATTTTTTGGTATTTTCCTTAGTAATCAATTCGTTTTTACTAATTTGGCATTAAAAATTTGCACAGTAGACATCAAAACGTTGATACTATTGATTCTAATTATATAATCGATTTAAAATCTAAAGTTGTAACAAAATTTTGTGTTTTAATTGTATATTTAAAAGAAAAAGAAATTACTTTCCGATACACCTAATAAATCTGTGCCTTAAGTGGTTTTTACAAGCACTTTTGTATTGAGATAATCCGTGAAAAAAATAAAATAAGGGAAAATAAGATATAAGACATATTTAAAAGTTTTTTTTTTTTAGTGCAAATTTCAGTTACAGATAGTAAAAGATTTGATAAATATTATAGTTTTGTTTAGATTTTATACCATTGAGCCTGTTTCTTGCTAAAACAGCATTAGTCAAGAACAGATTTCTTAGAATTTTCTTTTATTTTTAATAAAGGTTATACGACGTTTCAATTTTCCATAACTCAACAACATAAGAAGCCCGAAAAAGGCATTTTAAATTGATTTATTTGTGAATGGCACTTTTTAATTGATTCCTGAAAATTTATTTTTGTGTACCTTATAAGGTTTTTGAAATGATCGATTCAAATTTATTTGTTACGAATGTCGAAAAAACCAGTTTTGGATTAGCCACCTTAACCACTCGGCCACCAGTTGGCAAAACTCTTGTTGTATTATTCACAATTTTATATATTTTGTTAACTTAATAATTCATTTGTATATTTTGTCAAGTATGAAGCAGTCTGAATATATTTACGTATTATACTGCGATTGAAAAATTGCTACAATTGGTATTTTAGTTTAAACCAGGGGTGTCAAGCTCAAAAGCTTACTAGGGTCAATTAAACAATGCTTAATTGTGGCCGCAAAAAAAAATCAACGTTCATACAAACAAATATTTTTGTTTTGAATAAATACATTGAAGTTAAAATATTTAAAATTAAATTATTGTTTACGTTCTGATACTTGCCATCTCCTCTCTGCTACTGTCTTTCCTATTTCGGGAGAAATTTTATTGGCCGAAACTACTTCCAAAAAAAAGAGTTTTAAATTTTCGCGCGTATTATTTAAAATGATCCGTAAGGTTAATGAATAAAGTAGACATATCATAATTTTACATGCTGGTTTTGCATTTATTTTATTTTTACTTTGCCTCGGTTATATTGATTGGACCGCAATAATGTTCATCTTGGGCCGCGAATTTGACACCCCTGGTTTATACCATTGAAACATCGTAACCATAGGAACACTTGAGTTGTAAAAAATAAAAAAAAAATAAGTGTGACTTCTATTGGTATATTTTGATATATTAGGTGTACAACTTTGCTTCCGCCGTTTTTTTCCGAAATTCGAGGCTTTATTGTAAAAAAACTGGTTATACATTTATGATTCAAAGTATTGTCCATCGCTGGCCACTACTTTCTCCCATCTTTCGGGCAGCGTACGAATCCCGCGTTGAAAAAACTGGTCATCTTTTGAAGCGATCCACGAATCGATCCAATTTTTTACTTCTTCATAAGACCGGAAGTGCTGGTCAGCCAGGCCATGTGCCATTGATCGAAACAAGTGATAGTCCGAGGGAGCAACGTCTGGAGAATACGGCGGGTGGGGTAGGACTTCCCATTTCAACGTTTCCAAGTATGTCTTGACCACTTTCGCAACATGGGGTCGAGCATTGTCGTGCTGTAAAATCACTTTATCATGTCTCTCGTTGTATTGCGGCCGTTTGTCTTTCAATGCTCGGCTCAAACGCATTAATTGCGTTCGATAACGATCGCCTGTGATTGTTTCAGTCGGTTTTAACAACTCATAATGCACTACGCCGAGCTGGTCCCACCAAATACAGAGCATGACCTTGGAACCGTGAATATTCGGTTTGGCCGTCGACGTGGAAGCATGGCCGGGATATCCCCATGATTTTCTGCGCTTGGGATTATCGTAATGAACCCATTTTTCGTCCCCAGTCACAATGCGATGGAGAAATCCTTTCCGTCTTTGCCTTGCAAGCAGCTGTTCACAAGCAAACAAACGCCGTTCAACATCTCTCGGCTTCAACTCGTACGGCACCCAATTTCCTTGTTTCTGAATCATTCCCATGATTTTCAGGCGTTTTGAAATGGCTTGTTGCGTCACTCCCAATGATACTGCCAATTCTTGTTGCGTTTGACACGAGTCTTGATCAAGTAATGCCTCCAATTCTGCATCTTCGAAAACCTTCTCTCTTCCACCGCCTTGCCGGTCTTCGACGTCAAAATCACCGTTCTTGAAGCGTTGAAACCACTCTCGGCACGTTCTTTCACTAATAGCGGCCTCACCATAGGTATTTGAGAGCATTCGATGAGCCTCAGCCGCAGATTTCTTCATATTAAAGCAGAAAATTAAAACCTCCCGCAAATGACGAGAATTTGGCTCGTAAGCTGACATGTTTAATCGAGAATGACTTTATGATGCAGACACAAATCGACTAATATTTCGATGGCGTTATGTTTACAAATGCCTAAGCTTATTGTATGACATCTACGATCTACTTATTTCGACTACCACTTACCGCTACAGCCATCTATTGCAAAACGGCGGAAGCAAAGTTGTACACCTAATATTATTACCAATACTGACCAATACTACCAACAGTTATGAATTTGAATTCCTTCTGGACACGTTACTTTCCTAACTATTCTCATTAGGTGTTAGCCCATGAGACTACCTGTGTATTTTATAAACCTTGACGAAAATTGACACAAACTTTACGGACAACCAATGCATTCGTTTCTGTAAATTATTTACATATAAAAATTTTATTTTGGGTTTGTAACACAATGTAACGTTGTTTCTTCTGATATTATCATATTATCATGTTTCATTTAACTTTTTCTGTTACCAAGTATACGCTTTTTTTAAAAACGTAATTTTTTCCAAGAATGACTTTAAGTCCTTGTGAATCATATTAATTTTAAATAAAAGGTGACATTTAAGATTAAATTTTGTTACATATTTCAATTGATCACTTGATAAAATTGCCTGCTGTAATAAAAACGGAAAATGAAATTGCTCCTGGAAGTAGTATAATATGTTATATTGTATACATGTTATTTATATTATAAACTTGGTTATTCATGAAGTAATAGGAAATTTCTTGTAACCAAAGGCAAGCAATAATAAAAAACAAATAGTAGTTGTCAAAGGAAATTATACAAAAAATCACATTACAATACTCTTTACTTTAATACTTTAATACATTTAAAATTCGATTTCTCTCTGTTGTCTGTTAGTGACTTAATAACATAAAACTCTTAACGACTTATGAATTATTTCCCTATAGCTGTTTTCAAATCTATTTTAATAGAAGTAGTAGAGTAATGCATAATCACATAAACGATCTTTGTAGTGCATTGCTAAAAATGCCTATATAATAAGCAGAAATTATATGATTCATATTAAATATAACTTATTTTAATTGATTAAACTCAGATCATAGTTTTCATTAAATTATAGAAGAAAACTTAGGATTTGTTGACAACGAAACGTTGCCAATTTGGAAAATAAAACATCTATCGGATCTTAAAAAAACAAAGTGTTCATTTTTAATATGTTTAAATTTGTATAAAGTTATCCAAAATATTTTCATTATGAGTATAAGCAAATATTTTTCCCTCGCAATACTCTTTTTGCATCGAAATTTTTCCATACAATCACGGATACCTACCATAAAATGGGAAAAAATAAATAAAAATCAAACTTCAGAAAAATTCCTACACTTTACGAACCTTACACTAGACGAACATTTTACACGTTTACAGCAATATATAGTCACTAGTAGTTGCCCGTTGCATTCGTAACAAAAGGTTTTATCTCAATAAAATGTTTAATATGATATAACGTAGAGTTAATCAACAATCCAAATTTTAAATTTAATAATCAAAGTGTTGTTAATATAAAAAAAAGTTTATCTAAAATTATAATTAGAAATAAAATATAATTGTTTTTTTTAATATCACTTTAATAACAACATTTTAAATAACGTAATTTCACTAAATTAGTATGAAAGTTTAATACTTGTGTAGTACTTACACCAAATAGGCGATTTTAAATTTTGGTTCGGTTTTCAACAATCAAACTTTTTAAAATCTATTTTTTTATGAACCAATGGTTGGGATCTGGAGTAATTATATATTCGGCTGAAAAGCATTAACGTAGCAATTTTTTGCCATATATTTCACTGTCAATTCAAATATAAAATCTTCGATACTAACTTTTTTTCGGTATTTAGAACAATTTGAAAACCAGTTATTGATATTGAAAATAAATAAAATATTCGAATTTACTTCCACGCTTTCCACCTATTTCCAATAATTTTGTATGTACAACGTCAAAATGTCCGAAATCGAATAGCCATTTAGTCATGTTAACTAACATAAAGAAAGTCATTATTTTTTTTCGTTTTACATTGTATTTTCAAATATAAATGCATATTTGATCCCATGAAATTTAGAAAGTGTTTTTCTTATACGATGCAGTTACATAATAAGGAGAAAGGGTTTTTGAAAATTTCTCCCCTAAAAGAGTGAAAAACGGTAGCAAAGTTTGTAAGGGATAACGTTTAATAAACAATCGAAATTTCAAATTTAATAATCAATCAAAGTCTGTTAAAAGCGAAACGTTATTACTGCTTAATATAAAACAAAGTTGATTTATTATTAGAAACAAAAACTTAGGGTCTGCTTAAAAATTTAAACTCTGATAAGTAGATATATCTGAAAAGGTTAAGTTAAGTTTAGAAAGTGAGCATTATGTTTTTTGGCTTTCACATATTGTAAACCTGAAAATCCGAAATATGTATTCACAAATAAATACATTAGTGAGTGAATACCTAACAACGTTTTGAATGCGTAAGTGGGGATAACATAGCGCATGCGCATAGCCTATTATGCACGGACACACGGCAAGATAGCCAATTTATTTATAAGATTTGTCAAAGAAAGTGAAAAAGAGCTTTAAATTTAAAGTGATCACATATTTATGAAAAATTAAAAAAATACCAAATTAGTGAATAGGCTGTAGGAAAACCGTTAATCATGCTCCAGAAATCATGTGATATCTGCATCAAATTTTATTCTTGGTTTCATTATTCTTTGTTTAATCAAACGTCTTGGTACATTTTAAACAGAAATTCACGATCTTTTCTCCACATATGATTCTTGAAATAAGATTTACCTTAAATTTTATTATGAATATATAATAAATATTTCGTTAGCGATGGGAAACTCTCGTTCACTTAATGTACGTAAATTCAAATACGTAATTTTAATTGTAGCTTCAACCATGATGATATATTTATTCCATTAATTTACATTATTAATTAATTAAGTTATTTTCATGGCATTTTTCGGGACTAAAAATATTATCAAAATTAGATCTTATCTCGTATCATATAACGCAAAAAACACTCGAAATAACCCATATTTGAATAGCTGAATGAAATAACTCGTATAAATTTTCTCAATTGCATTTTGAATGTGCATGATAAATGCATATTCTGGATGCTTTATTTATCCAGTTTTGTATTATTTTCTTTATTTTTTATCACTCTTTGTTTTTGAATGTTTCTAATGCTTCTTAAAATAAAAATCATAACACTATAAGGTATACTACCCTCGATTTTAGAATTACTTCAAATTACTGATTCGAGAATTTATTGAAATTTACCATATTGATACAATATAATAAGATCATGGACCAGTTATCTCTTTGAAGTACTTCAAAGAACCAGGAAAAATAAATTAATATTAGCTGAACCCGGTAGACGTTGTCCTGCTGGTTTTAAATGGCTATAAATAAATAACCTGAATTTTAAAATATGTTCTTGAAACATTAAACCCTCTCCCTTAGCAACCCATAGCATCTTTCGCTTTACCTTTTATAATTTACCTTTATGATAAACATTTTTCAATTAAGCTTTGACATACATTGCTATACCTCTAAAAATCACTTGACGATCGTAGCAACGAAATAATGACATTTAGCAGCTATTGTACTTACCGTTGAAAAGGTTATTTTTTGCGGATGCAGGTATATTTCTGACGCAAAAAAGATACATAAATAATCTTAGAAGTGAGTTGTATATCGTGTCAAAATATGGCAAAATCTATGTAGAACTTTTTGAGTTTTTGAAACCTACACAAACCATCATAATATTTTAAAGCACATGCTAATAAATAGTTATTAGCAACGCCCCAAAAAGGGTATGATATTAGAATATCAATAGTGCAGTCAAAGATACTTTGGGAAAGTATCTAGATATTAGATAAGTTGCTTTTTAAAAAAGTATCCGAAATTTCCTAGAATATCTAGTTACTCATATAAATAGAAACTTTAATACATGTCTTAAGTTACTTAAAATACACTTTTGTAGCTGTTTTGTATACTATTTATATTCTTAGTTTCGTAACGTATTAGGTAAAGTTCTTTGGTAATCGTATTATGTATTTCTTGCCCTTATTAATTTAGGAAAAAGGAAAGTATGTATATTCAATCCCTTGCAAACAAAATACACTTAAAAAAATTAATGTTAAAGATATAGAATATAATCTTATATTTTTTATAGAATATAATCTTATAATTTTTATCAGTTATTTATCAACTTGGTCAGGCAAACTTATTTTTTTATTTATTTTTTAACAAATCACCATTCTGATAATTGGATCCAGCGAAATGAATTATTCAACTGCATTTGACTACACTAAGCCATTGGATATCGTTGATAACATCTTTAATATGAAATACATAATATTTATTTACCTAGTAGGAAATCGATTGGAGAAATAACTTAATGTATTTTTTCACTTTGAAAATTACTACACGGCATCTTTAATGTATTGCTATTATAGAGATTCATAACAAAATGAACTCGCGTTGTATAAAATGCAATTTGCGTATCCTCATATTCACATTTAATTGAATCAAAATTTGTATTGATTCAAACCTTATATTTCATCAGTTTTTCCGGTAGAATGCTTTTTTTAAATTATAAAATATATTTTTTTTATTATTTTGCTGTTGAAGTTACCTTCTCGGTTTTCTTTCGAGGCAAATATTTGTTTAAGTAATTGCAAAAGACCTAATGCATTTGCTCTAAAAATAATTTAAGCTTTTTTAAAAATATTCAAAACATAATTTACTGTTAGTTTTTTATTTTACTTGATAAAATATAAGAAATATCCATTGAAAAATGCAAAAAAATCGTTATATTCAAAATATCTAAATCAAGTTTCTACTGGTCAGACATTACGATGATGTCACAATCTCGCGAACGTTTTCCTATATGACAAACGTATTAAGACACAAAAAAAAATTGTTTAAATCATTAAAACTAAATGTTGGCGATTTAAAGTATGTGAAATTTCCTGCATAGCCAGATATATTTTGATTATTTTTTAAAATTTATAAAGAAAAGTATGTTAATTTTCCTTTTGGAACTCATTTTAAAATTAGTCATCTGAGCAGAAAAAAAGATAAATGATCTGCCATAAATAGTTATAATAGAATAAATGCTGTTATTTTTTCCGACTATAGCCTTTATATATTTTCATAATAATTCCAAACAGTCAAATTAATGCACGCATTGTTGAATTTTTTTTCTGATTTATCTTTTTTTCGATTTTTTTACAAATTTATTGAAGACATAGAAAGTTAAAAAAATTGGAAATTAAATTGGATAACTCAGTTTTTAAATGGTTGATGAAAAGCTTAGTTTATATATACACTATAATACAATTACCCTCTTTTCCACAGCAAAAATGAGATTCATTTGTTGGGTATAAAAATGTGGTCTGTGGGACAAAGTATGAAAAATTGGGTAAATTATTATTGATTTCAATGATCTGTTTATATCTCGATTTAAATAAACGGACTGTGACGTCACAGGAGACCTATTAACGCTCCCATAATTTTCGTACTCTCATTTGCTTGTCAAAATGAAGTTTTTTTTGCTAAAAATATATCAAAACTTAAAATTGGTTTTTCCCACTTTAAAAATGCCCTCTATCAATTGAAAAAATATATCAAGAAGTGTATGAATAATTTTTTATTTTATGTGAATCTGTTTTTCTTAAGCAGTAGTTTAAAAATCTCAAACCCTCAGTGTTGAGATTATTAGTATGCATTAACTTTGAAATTCGAAATGCAATTCATTTTATTTGAACTAACATTATTTTGCTATTTATTGTTTGACGAATAAACACCCAAAATTTTCAACTCTATTGAACAAAATTTAATATACGTTTGGTTCATTTTAATTACATTTTAAATAGACTGAATAGATTGTATTCCGGGTATCTACATGTCTGATATTTGATACGGCATCTATTCATTATTCAATCGCAATTATGAATTGTTTGCAATTTTTTTCTCGCAGTACTTGAATTAATTTGAAATGCATACACTTGAATATATATATATATATTATATCATAGTGAAGCATTATAAAATAGTTTACAATTCTAATTAATTGCAAACTAAAAATAGGTCAATTATGAGGATTTAATTTAAATGGAGTATATTTATGCATGTACTCACTATGTTTTACGTTCATCTTTTTAAGAGGTGGATAAAATATTCATGGTAATACATACTTGAAATTACGTACTTGAAATTATACCCATATCATTCTTTCAATTTCCTGATAGATTTTCATATGACGATTTTATGGATTAAATTTTAGTTTTATTTAAAAAAAAATGTTAATAAATTTCAATTTTGGAACGCTTAAAAGCAAACGACAAAAGACTTTGAATGTAGAGTACTTCACATTTAAAACGCGATGAACTCATGAGCTTTTTGCGTGATAAGCCATGATTTTGTAATTTCTCCAACATCTTTTTAACGGGAAACGAATAAAAAAAAAATGTGAAATACTTGAATGATACGATCGAACGAAAGCGGGAAAATATACGAAAGAGGTATGAGGAAGTTGCTGTAAACGAGAAATTTTAAATCCAGACTGGGTAATTTCAAGTTCAAAATGCAATTGAGAAAATTGATACGAGCTATTTGTGGATTATTTTATTATAGATTATCGATAATAATTTTTTCTACTGAGGGTTATTTCCAGTCGTTTTTGACGATATATGATACGAGAGCTGAAGCCATAGTAAGGGAGAGTAGGATATTCAATCCGTTCTGTTTTAATTCGAAAAAAAAAAATATCCACTTTAAATGTGTTATAAAAACTTCTCATTGTTATATTTATACAAATTAAATAATGACAAATTTGAAAATAAGTTTTCCGTCCGAAACATCTGAAAATTTCAAATTGAGCTGATGTAACAGTGCATTATAAGATTTGAAAAGTCAAAATTCAGTGAATATTTTTGGCAAAATACTGGCATTGTTTTGGGACAGTATGTGTTCCACGTGTTCCTATTGTTGTCACAACGACGATGACGTAGTACCCGATTCTGATACGTGTTCAGGTAGATAACTTTATTAATTAGTAGATACATATTCACCGTAAATTCTTTTAACCCATCTGCACCTCTCTCGACAGTTTCACTTTGTATTTTACCATCGTCTACAACCAGCTCAGGTACATTGTTCTTATTTCAAACTTTACATTTTTCGCCTAAACGTTTGACTACTTCATTATGTTTACAACTTATTAAATTTTTTGTTATTATTGTTTCAGAAGAGGAATGGAATTCCGATGGAAAATCGGGCCGAGGCCCTTCTGGAAGTGAGTCGGGTGAGCTTATCACAGCTTTTTTACTCTTTTATATAAAACTAGTTTTATTTTAATTATAAGTAAATCATGTTCAACATCAATTCGGTACGGTAATTTAAACTTGAACCTCCAACTAATAATTAGAACTGTCGTAGACTATTAATTTCGAAATTTTCGACATCATGTTCAACGTAATTTACTTTCAATTAACGAATTGAAATATCATCAGATCGATCTCTCTCATTCGTACCTATTAACTAGCATAATGATGAGATCATTCCAATAATTACATGGCATGTTAATTATAAATTTTTCTGGCTTTATATCTCTTCACATTTCGATCATAAACAAAAATTTGTTAAAATAGGTATGGATTCTACAGACAATCAAAATATGTACATTTTTCTGAAGCCATAAAATATGAACTAGATTTATACAAATCTATGCAATGAATTTGTATGGATCGTTATTTTTCAGTTCACATTCTCCATACTTATGTTCAATATTATTACAGTCCCTGGCCATATTAATAGACGCACAATAGGTTTTGTATAAAACCTGAAGTAGGAGCTATTTTATTTGCGGTTCATATTTTTGATTGGATTTAACTTTCCTGTACAAATTTTATTTATTACGCGTATTACCAACTAGCATGACCAAAAATTATATTTCCTTAAAAAAAATGTTTAACATCAAATTAATTTAACAACTTCTTAATTATGGCAAGCTGAATTATGTAATATGTAATTGAAAGCTCGTTTACTGATTTTTAAGTTCCTATTTTGCGCATTCTACGCTGTCTATGTAGGACAATACCGTCTACTGTATTTGTGGATGATAATTCTATACGTGCATATTTTTTCTAAGGGTTATTTTTCTGTTGTGACCACTTCTTTAGTTACTTTTTATTTCAGCAACTTCCACATATTTTCAATGGGTTTCAAGGCTATTATCCTAAAGTAGGATAATATGGATAATAAACAAGGTCTTACCCTTGTCCAGAAAATATATTTCTGGATAAAATATATTTCAATATTAAATTTAATTTAGTAGAATATGTATATTGTATATAAAATTTTAAGTGTGCCTAATAATATGGCCAGGGATTGTATATAAGTCACGAAGACTACCTAGTAATTTTTACTTATGTTATGCGTTCAAAAATGTACAATTTCATGCTTATTATGGACAATACAACTAAAGTAAATTTTGGATAAGCTTTGCCTCAAAAATAGTTAATGTTAAGGAAAAAACTGTAAAAACAATTTTCGATTGCAATATTTTTATCATACCACTAACTAAAAAAATTTTTTTGAAACTTCCACGTTGAATACTATTTTTTGCAAACAAGGGATTTATAGAGACTTTTCACAGTTTCATATAGTGAAGTACCAAACGTTCATACAAATTTTCTGCTTGTTGGGAATTACTGCAAAGATATCCCTTTTTTCGGCTGAATTAACAGGTCTTATAGTACTGTTATCAAAGATTTAAAGCCATCTATATTAAACTGGAGAACCCGGTGAATTTTGTACCACCAAAACTTGAATTGCGAAATTTAATTAGTTTCGATAATATTACCACATTTTCCATTAATATGGATGCAATTAAATGCATATACTTATGCTTGATTATAACAAATTAAGTGCACTTTTTAAATATACATTTTATTTTACATATAAAGATTCATGCCTATAAAGACATAGAACATATTAAAACCTTTATGCATACAACAATTCATAAAGTATCACTTATTCATGAGCTTTAAACATACATGGATATATCTAAACACATTTTTATTTTTGACGAAATTTCCCTCGAAATTGTATTGTTCTTTTGACCAATGCGCTACTAAAGTTGCTATGAGTCCAGGACTGGATGCTTACTAGAAATGTTCCTATTTTCTTCAGAACTTTTTTAAACTAAATATTTGTATGTTTTTTATTTTATTGTTTGACCATTCAGCACATGGTTAAAGTGGCTCATCTTTCTTCATTAGTACAATGTAGCTGTTTGAATGTGCTACAATGATGTCACGATCTTATTCTGGTAATTATTTTTATCCTTTCAGAGTTGTAGTTTGGAGTAAATCATAGGCTTTAAACCATCGTACGATGTGTAATATATTAGGAGTTCTTTCGGTATAATCTTTTTTCAGATTTTAAAATGGTGAATGAACTTTTAAAAATGTTTCTTTTTAATTATTTATCGACCTTCATTTTGACCTGGTACCTATAATTTAATTTTCTTGTAGTGTTTAGTACGGTTTATGATTTTAAAAATAATTTCTACCCTATCACTACTCTTTACACTTAGAACGCATTTGCTAAATATAAAAAAATATTCCTGAAAGCTCGTCACCATTTTGGCTATAATTCTTTAGATATCAGCACGAAAAACATTATAAAGATTGGTTTTATTTTATTGGCGTATTAGAAATATAAGATCTTTTAGGTTGCGGCATTGTTCATAATAATTCTCTCACACTAGGACTTAGTAATAGCACTCACACAAAGTATGAATGAAATTATAAATTTGACACTTAAATTCATTAAATACCAAAGTCAAATTCAAACGGTAGCTATGCATGTTTCGCAAATTACAGGCATCAATGATTACAAATAGTGTATAAGTGTTCTGGTCGTGAGTAAACAATTACAGACTATGTGAAACCTAATTTAATTGAAAACTCATTTAATTCATATTTTTCTAGACATTCCAATAGTTATTCTGTTATTCTAGGCGTAGACAAATCCAACAAATCATAAATCATGAAAATTGGTCAGTCATTCGTCAGTTATAAATAGTTTAGCTATCACGGCTTTATTTTATATATATAGGTAAAGATTTCAAAAATTAATTTTGTCCCCATTATCGGATCATATTTAAAATTTGTATTTTAAGGAACTTGATTTTTTTTAAATCGAAAGATATCATTTGAAATTTCAAGCTCAGAAATTTGGAAAATTTTTCTTCAATTAATTTAAAAATTATCAACCCTAACGCACCCGTTAATTTTAAGATGTTTTGTTATGCTTTTTCAACATACTACGCAAAATTAATTGGTCACAAACAAAAAACATATTTTCTTACAAGCGTTTACAAACAAGTTTCAAATTATTAACTCAAAATAAACTTCAAAGTTTATCAATTATCTGATTAAATAAAGTTTTCCCGCGTTTCTTTCCATACAATCAAATTGCACGTTTGCCGTTTATTTACAATACAATAACAATGGGTTTCATGAAAGCACAGCTTTTAAAAGTAGTTTTAAGAGTCTTTTGAGTTTCTTGGCATTCAAGGTCAGACGTTTAACTTACCGACTGAGATCCTACACATGACATTGTCGCTAGCGACTTCTAGCGGACAGACAAAACAGTATTATACTGTATTGATCACAAGGTCGTGAAAATACGAGGAAACGATGAACATTCATTCTTATTTTATACGTAGTGCTTAAAGACTGCGGAAGAGCTTTGTAGATGACGTAAACCGTACACTATACCGAAAATATTTTTGGTTATTATGTTTTTTTAATGTTGTTAATCATATTTTGGCTTTTCAATAATTACCTAATTGAACTAAGTATCTGTGAATTGGTACAAATATAAATTTAATTTATATTAATTTGATAATTAATTTACTGATCATCTTTAAAATGGCAAATAAAAGTTTTATTCATAATACAATAATTCGTTTTGGCTGTCAACAAAAAAATATTTATTTGTAAACGTTAAAAAAACTATCATAATTTAAAATCAAAACACAACGTTACAAAAATTAGTGCTTTTAGGTTTGAAATAATTTAACTGTTGGTGCATAAACTTTTTAATTTTTTTATCAGATTTAATGTTTGTGATGAATCAAATTTTGATCCTTTTCATTTTATTATTCATATTTGTTTATTTCATTAATCTGGGTTTAGTAAATTGAAATACTTTTAATACGTGGAATCAATAAATTAACCTTAAAAAATATTATTACAGAGTTTATTTATTTTAAATTGAAAAACATGCAAACTTCTGTTTGTTGAATATCACAAACTAAAGTTTAAAAAGTATAAAAAGCTTCTCAATATTTAGGTACAATATTAGAGTTGTTCGTAGGTTGAAAGTATAGTGAACATGAGTAAGGTTAACGATTTCATAGGTACTCATCTTACATAACAATAATATTGTACGACATGCACTAGTATGAGGCATAAAGTGAATGTTCTGTACATAATACAATAACAACATTGGACACGTCATCGACCTTTCAATAAGGGTGCGGTCGTTTATGAAAAATAAATTTTACAGGTTGATTCTCTAAAATAGAGCATCGTTATTAGACCTTAATATAAAATAGGTGTACCAGTTTATAACGTTGACTATTAAATAGCCCAATTATTTTGATAATGAAAATAGAGATGTTGTGGCAATATTATAATAAGCTTAGCACCCAATATATTCCTTTGTATTAACTATCAATTTAATCATAATCCAGATTCTTATCAATTTTGTAATACTTGTTCACCAAAATTGGCAAATTTAAAAATGTTGTTAAAACTTTTTTGGATAACGTTAATTATAATAATAAGTTGTCAAAAATTTACCATGGTTGTTATAATGTTTGCAAAACCAAAGAAAACAAGGGATATTTTTGAGTCAAGAATCTTAGGGTATGACAGAAAATTCTGAAGAAAATACAATCGCAAGGAAAATTGATAAAATTGATAATTCAAAAGATATGGCAATGATAGCGTGTCCATTGTTGGAAAAATTTAGAGAATTCTGGAAACACTGATGAAAATAAAATATCATTACTGTTTTAGGCTCTATTAACTAAGTATTTATTCCTAAGTATATAAATATGAGTACTTCATGAGGATAGGAAAAATTTATGAAATTTTAAAACCTCAAACTCAGTTTATTGATTCAATCATTGGGTAGGATTTTACCGTTTATATACAATTGTTTTAAAGGAAAGTTATAAGACGCTGACCAAATTAGGCGCAGGAAAATAAGCCCAAATTAAATCTATAACTTTTAGATTTGAATCATGTTGGGTACTTTATTTTGAAGGTTAATCAATGTCATTTATGTATGAAAAATTATATCACTCAAATGTTCACCACGACTCGTTTTACATATGTCAATTCGATAATCACATCTTTCAATAGTGACGCTTCTGTGGCATTTATTTTGACAATTAGGTTGTTCTTTGATCATGAATAGTAGCTGATCTATCAATTTATATTTTGCTCTTCAAAAATTTTCATAAAAAGAAATCGAACGATGTTAAATCGCATTATCTTTAATCTTTAGGGATGCATTGACTGCTTTTGACTTTCACGTGGATTTATATGCCAATTTTGCTTGTTCACCATCCCATTCATTGTGAATCCGAATTTATTGCCGAAAATGATTTTTGAGGAAAATTAGTCATCAATTGCACGATGCTCTAAGAGTCAATCGGCAACACACGTCGCGAATGATGATAAATTGGTTTAAGTTCTTGCGTTAATTGGGTCTTATATGCATTTAAATTTAAATCCTCGTTCATTAATCGCAATAAACTTCTTCTTGCAATATTTAATTCAAGTAATTGATGATTTCTCTGAATCATCGTTCATACTTTGCTTCAAAACAGCGATGTTATCCAAAATGCAAACAATTTTCGGTCTGTCAGACCTAAGTGCATCTTCAACAGAATTTGTAGTCTCGAATGTACGTACCAAACGATGACCAATGATTGTTTTATTTAAATAGTTATGCTGAGTAGTTATTTGTTACTAACAAAAATAATGATATAGAAAATATGGTATTCCCGTGGATCAGGCACGTCAGTGTGGACCAAAATATTTCTAGTCCAATTTATTTATGAAAATTCAACGAAATTCACAGTAAATACAATAAAATCAGCTAATGTACTTTTAGGGACGTTAATAACTGGTAACGTTGCATTTTTTACTTTGATTTTACTTTAATTCACGATTAAATTAGAACAAAAAAAGTTCTGATCCACGTTAACAATTAATACAATTAATATAGGTTCTGACATGATAAACACTTGGTATCACTGATAAAGTTAACATTTTGTTATGGTACTTTTTTTTAATAAAAATAGCTGCACACTATGATCTGCATAGTGAAGTCTTTGTAAATTATTAGAAATTATGAACAAAATGTTCACTTCAAATGGGTCTGAGACCCCCTTCGTTTTATCTTCAACAATTTCATAAAATTTAATTTTGCTTCAATAAAAGCACTTCTATTGAAAATTGAATAGTGTTATATTTTTTGATAAAGTACAGGAATGTAATTTATTAGATCAAAGCTTTTTCTCTTATGAAGGAAATAGCAATGAACATTTTTCCATTAAATACTCCTAGTGACACGATAATTTCGGATGTGAAATTATTTTACAAAAGAGAATTATGAACTAGAAATTAAGTATTATGCTTTGTAACTTTCTTTATTAATTATCATTAAATTGGAAAGATAGAATGAGCTTACTTATTGGCATGGAACGCTGCATCCAAAGAGTTTCACTGAAAAAAAAATTTTCTTGCTTTTTTTAGCCAGATTCTCAAATCGACTATGATGAGGAAGTGTAATTTTATTTTGTGCAATTTATTAATTTCTTTTATGAAAAAAACAGTTTTGTTGATTTAAATATTATGATTATATTTAAAGTTATTCAGCAAAGAGGTCTAGGGCTATAAACATAATAAATTGGCCCCGGAAAGATATTTTAATGATTCTACAGAGATGTGTAGATACTAATAAAATAGTAATATCCTAGAAGTTTCAGATATCTATATCAATTAATTTTTGTGAAAAAAAAAATAATAAAAAGTGAAACATAGAAAACATTTTTGTTTCCTAAAATTTTGAAAACTTGTCAAAATCACTCCCAGAATCAATATTGTATCAATATACATATACGCATACGTATATACGTTTTGTACACTGACGTCATTCGAGGTCTATTGATACATGAATTATGATTAATAAATTAGATTCACGAATACTTTAAAATAGACATCAAAAACTTAAATTTAAGTTTGTATAATTGGAGGAAATATTTCATTGAAATTTAAGGTAAATGAAAAAAATAATTCCAAATATTATTACACGTAAATGTTCTTGGTATAGAGGTATTATATGAGTAATTGGTACATTCGTTATATTTTTGAGCAAATCGAATCGCTTCTCTTAACTTGCATTTCTTTTTTACTTCCGAGTTTAGGTTCGTCAATTTCATCAAAAATATTTTCATTTTCGATCAAAAATGAAAAATTTTGGAAATTTGTCTTCGGTTGTAAAAAATAGTTTCGGTAGAACACTATTACGTGTGATATTCTTAAAATTTGTTAAACAATATTTACCCTTATATACTGTTACGTTTTTATAATACATTTTTTATGACGGGTTTTCTTGGATGTGTTTCAGGACATTTAACAATATCATAACAATTTAACAAGTTTATTATGTAAAATTGTAAAATTTATTTCAAACTGTAACTGTATATAACTCGTAAAAGGTTAACTGATTAACTGGCGACGGTCGATCCTTATTTATATATCTATTTTCCGTTCTAGATTGTTCTAGGTACTCCTCGTAGATTGGAAGGATTTCTATTTCTTTTTATTCCAAATTAAATCTCACGGGGATATTGGGGTCGTCTTTCGTCTCACTCCAATCTCATTGTTAGAACTTTTGAATGTCCTAAGCCCGCAAGAGCCCGCAATGCTAACATTGGAAAAAATTCAGCGACTAAATGCCTAAAATGTTTCATATTTTTTTCGTAAATGATTGAACCAAGCAAAAAAAATCATTCTTATATTGTAATTCTTAAATATTCTTTTGAATGAAATTTACTCTCGAAGATGTTCCACCATGTTAAGTAGCACTTTATTTATTAAATTTAATTTATCGATTCATCTTTTACCTGCAATATTATAAAAGTAGATATTAAAATTAAGTTCATCCCAAAAAAAAGCATACTTTTTGAAATGTTGAGTAATAATCAAACCAAAGAAAATATTTCACATTTTCTCGTATCCTTATCTTTCTAAAAAGCTCTTCAGAAATCTCTCTTTGTACTTTCAAGCCACTCACCTATAGCTTTAAATGCAAGTGATTAGTATCAGATTTTTACCATTTCTCTATATCGCATGGCAAGAAAGAAAGGGATTTTATGTTGCTCGTGAGAACTGAGGCACTAAAAAGAATAAAACATTTTCTAAACCAAATATTTAAACTCTTAATAGATTTCTCAATTGAACATCTGTTTATAATTTTCATTGAAAGAAGAAAATACAAATATCATCTCGTCTCATCTTGTTTTCAGTTAATCTTTACTTTTGAACTGTGACGGGAATATTTATAAATACAAATTAACCACAAAACTGGGAAGTGATTTAAATGAAATGAACTCTGTAAATATTTAGACGAATTTTTTTGTTATAGCAAAAGAAAACATTAAATATAACTTTTTTATAACGCACTGTTATTGTTCATATCCATATTTCTACCACAAAGCATATGCATTGAACCAAATACAAATGACTTGGAGGTAAAAATGTTTAATCAACAAATGAGAGTAAAATTATTTATATATATATTTTCAAGTGGGGGATTTCAAGCTTATATACGTAAGTATTGCAATATAAATCCAAACAATTATGTTATATTATTTATTTCGGATTGTTTGAGAAAGATTTACAGAAAATAGAAATGATAATAAGTAAACTTTCATAAAAAATCTTGTTTGTAAATATTGGTTTTTTACTCGTAATTATTATACATATTATGTTATTTTTATGCGTTTTTTTATTTTAAATACTTTTTAAACATTAAGGTGACCAAATTACAAAGTTAAAATTACTCATTGAAACCTTTTTTATTGTAATTTCTTCATCATATTTTTTAATAATTATCAACCAACACTTATTATTAGCAATTAACAGGTTAATTAAAAAAATCATGTTGTTGATTTAAAAAGCATTGTTGAAGACTTATTTGCACGAAATAAAAACTCTTTAATCTGTATACATTCTATCGAAAAAAGTCCTCAAAAATGTTATCTCTTTTTGTCAAATAACGAAAATTTTGATTTCCTAAAAAATTTTTGAAGTTATCTTTAATCATTGAAAACAATAGTAACATAGATAGTTAATGATTCCGCGTTGAACTTGCTTTTTCCTATAATAAAATTAGACGTCGAAAAATGCTTGAAATTTTTAAAGAAACCGTTTACAAAGTATAAAAAATCAAGTATTTTAATTACTGCCAGTTCATATACAAGAATGGTTTTGGAAATTATACACTTACTTAACACTTTTTCTTTTCTCACTTTTTTTACACTGTGTATCTAGAGTAGTGTAACTAGAGTAAGTGGGCCAATTGAAAAGTATTCTCATGAAGAAATAAGTCCAATTACCTGTGTAAAGTTAACATATCGTTTGTGTAGATATGGAATAGTATTGAACCCAGTGTGCTACCCTGTGGCACTCCAGCATTAATTCGTCAAGGATTAGTTAAAGTATTTCATACTCTTACCTGATATAGTCTATCATGGGTAAAAATTTGTAGAGTAAAAAGTACTCCGGCTAATAGTGCCCTATTTTGTATCGAAGACCAGAATAGTACACTTTGTCGAAAACTTGAGTGACATCAAAAAAAGCTGCGGAGCAAGATTTCTTTTTTTTTTATCAAAGGAATTTCGTATGATTTCTATTATCCTATGCACCTGTTCGATAGTTGAGTGATTTTGTTTAAAACCCAAATTGATAATCGGGAAGAGGAAAATCGTTTAACATTGTTTGTATTCTTTTCAGTAAGATTCGTTCAAATATTTTACTTAGTACTAGAAATAAACTAAAAGGTCTATAGGATGTTGGATTTTCTGGTGTGCTCCGTGGTTTGGGAACGATTGTTATTTGCGCTATTTTTCATAGGATTGAATAGTAGCTGGTTCGAAGCACTGTATTGAATATTTGAGTTATGTACATCACTCATTTCCTAGGAAATTTTCTTAGCGTCCTTCCCGTAACTAGGTCGTATCCGGGAGCCTTTCCTGTTGGTAGGCTTTTGATCGTATTTTTATCTCTTTGCACTTTAATAGTTTTCAATTGAAATATTTGGTAACTCTAATAATGCACACTAACCAAACTATGGTTGAAACTATTTTTTGAACTATAATTTGAAAATATTTACAATTTTTAAAGTATTGACGAAAATTTCTTTTTAAATAATGGAACAATGGAAATCAATACCGAATTTTGTAGTTTCCACGTAATCTAGTTAAAGTGCTCTTGGGCATATCAGTTAGGATGGCTCGCTTGATTAATTTGTGCTTGCCTAACAACCATTTGTTTCTGATTTTCTATGTTTAATTCTGATTCAAGTATATTGTATACTCTACATTATGTTGCTCATTAATTAGTAAGCTATAATAGGTTAATAATAATAGTTTTTAAAGCTTTTATCTGAAATCTCTCTTTAATTATAGTACTTGAATAAAATGTAGTACTTCTGAATGCCACTTTATAACGATTAAAACTAGTATACAGTATATATGAAGTGAATTGGTTTGATATTTTAATTGGTTATATGCAGAAGATAGAAATTTATTACATATTTGTTAGAAAAACCCGAAATATTGTTGTTGCTTTGTCCGGTCGGCAAATCGATCTCTACTGTGATCTCCGATCCACTCTCGGGCTAATTGCAGTATCCCCCTCGCAGTGCGTGGGGGTCTTGACCTGCTATCACAAATGTGGTGTTCACCACATATATATATATATATTTGGTAAATACTTTTTTATTGATATTTTTTGGATCAGATATGTCTATATACCTCGAACAAAATTTATTGAAACTCTTAAAACTAGAATAAAACTAACTCTTTGCCTAAACCTCCGTATAGACTTAGAGGTACACAAAGTGGATTCTTAATTGGCCTCGAATATTAACGCTAACATTGGTAACATTATTTTATTTTATAATTATTATGTAATATATTTATTTATTTATTATTAACAATAATAAATATAATATTATCTATATATATATATATATATATATATATATATATATATATATATATATATATAATATATAAATATATAAATATCTCGTTTAATATTGCTCTTCGCGATTTGGTCTACAGGAACTTTTTTGTAGGAAATCAAATTCTCTACAAGTTTTTTATTTATAATTTTTCCGTAGCTCTTGTTATTTACGAGATAAATGCAAAAAAAACGCAAATTTTATGGAAAAATCAGGTTCAGTGGTCCGTACTACCTCACCGGTGTGAGTTACGACTTTGTCGCAATGGGCACTTTTGTAGAGCGTTGAATTCTGAGAAAAAACCATCTTCGGTAAAAGCGATCCCATGAAAAACCGCTGAGATATAGAAATTTAAAAATAAAAAATCAGAGTTTCCGTGTATTTTCAATGGGAAATCTTTACACGTCTTGGTCGAGGACTTAAAATTAATCTTAAGGGCTCAAACTTTCAGGGATTTTTTTTTTTGGTATTTCCAACAAAATTTTACGATGAGACCAAAAAAAGTAAAAAAAAAAAAAAAATCACCCTAATATATATAATATGTTAAAATTTCTGTAATTTTGAATGTTGCAAGTTGGCGTTGGTTGATGACTCACTTAGGTATCTAAAAGGTAAAGCTATCTCTTAGAAATATCCTTGATTGCAAGATCTAATTAATTCAACATTGTGCTAATTATATTACAAAACTTTAGATTGAACTTATACCACAAATTTAATACTGTTTTATGCTTATCGCTTTATTGGTTTACAATTATTTATTTTACTGATAGAAATTTTCTTTGGATTCATAAAAGTACTAATTCAATTTCACGGACGAAATGTTCTCGATTTTTCTAAAATTAGAAACGATAAACAGGATAAACTAAATGGTTAAATACGATATGACGGCTTCGGAAAACGTAATTTTCGTTCAGAATCCCACCATGATTTTTTGTTCGCGACAAATTGAAAGCCGCGTGCGCTATTGATATTTAAGCAATCAAAGACATACGTCCCGTCGGAAAATTCATTGGAAAATCTCATGCATAGAACAAGAAAGGACAAAGAAACTACGCTTCCCAACAATCTTGACAGATCGCAAACTTTATACACTGTCTACTCTCTTAGTTTTCCACCTACAGTTGGTTTATTTTCTTGACGAGACGTACGCGATTCGGAAAAAAATCGACACCGAATTATAATAGTTTCCGTTCCGTTTATTATTTAAAATGTGGTTTTTCTTTGCTTTTTCTCCGATTACAGTTTATTTACATTTTCGAACCATTCATTTTTATGTTTAATCCGTGTTTTTTTTTTCTCCTATTATTATGAACATCAAAGCATCAGTAAGCTTCCGCGAGCTTTACATCAAATGAGAAAAATTATGATTGAAATGACTTTTTGTATTTGTTCGTCTGCATAGAGAAAAATATTTTTCCATCAATTTCAATTTTGTATAAATATCAGTGAAAAAAATTGTGCTGTGATTGGAAATTTATATTTTGCAATACATTAAAAATAAAAAAAGCAAGTATACTTTAAAGCAGGTTTGTAAAAACGTTATAATGCTTATAAAATAGGATATTAAAAAACAATACTGTAAAACTTTGCATAAAAACCACACAAATAGACATTGATTTTTTTAAACCAACCACTTGTTACATCTTCCATTATGAAAGTAGTAGACAACGTTTAATTGATTATGCTCTCTACGTATTATAATAAATTTTAATTCAAAATGAATTAATTATTGTTAATAAGTTCATTTTTACTTTCATGAACTAAACAATTTTTGATTTTGAAATTGAGACTGAAATATTCATAATAAATGCACTTTTGTAAAATAATAAATCGACAATGAAGGAAATTAAGGATTGAAAAGCTGTTATAATATAATTTTTAATTGTTTATAATAAGTTTCATTGATTCATTCATATTTTGATACTTTTAGGGTTACACTAAATAAAATTTTAATTCAAAGAATATAGATTTATATTTAATTTGAGTATTACATAAATATAAATGAATATATTTTACTTATTTTTCATCTCATTTTATTTACTGCTGGAAGAAATGGTACTACGATGGTTCATATGCATAATTAACTAGTATACAATACGCTTAGCTAGATTTTTTAGATTCCTAATGTTTTCGAATTCTTCTAAAGTAGTGCTTTTTAAAATAAAATTATTACCATCATTTTTTCAATTTTGTACATAATATTATAAAACACCTAATAGAGATGGTTCAGGATAAACTTAAAACCTTGTAACAACGATAATTGAATCAATTGAGAACTGACCAGTAGGCGAGGCTTAAAAAACATGGCTACGTATTGTATGCAAGTAATGAATTGCTCATAAGTTTACATTAGTTTTGTGTTATTATTTTAATTTATTTTTGTTTCCCTCAAATGAAATTTTCTGTTGGATTTGATGAAATCCAGGTTTGAAAAATGTTATGGATGCAGGAAAAGTTCTTGAAGGTTGACAATTTCTTAATTAAATTTGGTACAATATGAAAAATATTAGCAGTATTGTTGTGAGTTTTACAATGTTTTGTTTACAGTGGTCTCATATACAAAAACCTCACGAAATTCAAAGATCAGTTTCGAAAATAGGAACAATTTTTTGGTTTTTTTTTGACGTTAACAAAATTGCCACTAGACTAGAGTAAAACAAGAAATTTTTTCTGCATTGTCATGTGATTTACTTCTATAACCATTCATAGCACAGTAAGTTCTACTTCTTTTTTTATACAAGGAGTCAATTTAATAACTTCCATTTCAATTAAGAAAAATTAAATTTAATTTTTAATTTAATTTAAGTTAATTACTTGATATAGTTGCATATTAGAGTGTTAGCAAAACTAATACTTTTTTTGACCACCAGCCGTCGTGCCAAAAGTAGTTCGTTCTCAATACTGTAACAATAAATTTAAATATCTTTTATTTAATTTGTAAATGAATATTTTATATAAAAAATTATTGGCTAAATGATACCCTATATACTTGAGTACAGGGAACTTATTTAATGATCGAATCAGATTATTTTTATTGAAGTTTTTCACGGTTGTCTTCTTAATCTCTAGACTTTTGTGGCTCAAGGGGTTTTAAAAATCCAAGAAAATGAAAAATAAATTCTTCCCCATGATTGGATATGATCTTAGGATTTTGTGCTGATAAAAAAATTACCTTGCCAACTACACTACAGGCAATCTATTTTCTTTTTTACCCTTTTTCATATGAGGAGATTCAGAGCTGTCCTAAGGGATAACATATTAGGGATATGATATATATTATATGAGTACATATGGACTCTGTTATCATATAAGAAATAATAATATGTAGTTTAAGTCCTTGTCTTTTTTAAAATATAATAATTAAATTGTGGGCAATAAGGACGAAGCTTCTTATAGAATATTATTTATTTTATCGCCAACGTTTCGTCAGTCATTCCTGACTTCTTCAGGACTCTACAACGAAAATACATAACATCTAAAAACAACAACACATTATTGTCAAAGTATAAATAAATACATCACAATTCATAAGTTTTAGTCGATATAAATCTTAATTCATTAATGTGAAATCGAACCAAAAAAAAAATTAAACTTCAATAACATTATTATAACATTATTTTTATAAAGCCATGTGTGTTTGTCTTTTTTCAATAATGTTTTTTAAACAATTTTTTATTTATCAATACCAAATTATATTCTTGGTTTGTTGTTCTACTAGTTGGGTCATTTTACAGCTTATTTTTATGACATTTGTAGAGTAATTTTTAATTTTGGTTAGTATTTAAATAATGTTATTGAAGTTTAATTATTTTTTGTGGTTAGATTTCACATTAATTAACTAAGATTAATATTGACTAAAACTTATGAATTGTGATGTATTTATTTATAATTATAAATGTATTTTCGTTGTAGAGCCCTGAAGAAGTCAGGAATGAATGATGAAACGTTGGTGATAAAATAAATAATATTCTACAAGAAGCTTCGTCCTTATTGCCCACAAATTAATTATTATATAAGAAATAATATTCCATTTAAACGTTAGGTATATAGTTCAACGCACAAAAAACTTCATTAAGTTTGTATAGTTATTGAATCAAAGTACGATTCATAAATTATTAAATACAGAGAATATTTTTTTTTTATTAATAGTTTTCATTATTTTTTTTAACTGCTGTTATAATTTAATTTAATTTTTTTCTTATTTTGGTTTTTAAAAATGAAAACATCAAATAATCGTTTGCTTTCATTCTTTCATTGTTTTTATCATCAAAATGTTTGTGTATTCGATGTTTAATCCAATTTTCATCAAACGTTTTGTCATTTTTTTTTTGTTTCGTTGACTAATAATCTTAAAACCGTCTTTTATTCTAAGATATCAGTGGATGAAGAAGTATTTAATTTTTTTTATCTTTTCGTAGTTGTTATTATCTAAAAAAAAATCCTTAGTTCAATAATTTAAAAGACTGGCTTTTTATTTTTACGGTCCTTTGCATTTTGTTTTCCATCGACTTAAATAAATTTTATGACTGCTTTACATATTCTTTTGAAATTTGTCATAGAAAGTTAGAAAGTATGTTTCTATGATTTCAGATATAGTTTTAGAGCTTAATTTCACGTGGATTTTTTAATGAGAACAAACATAAAAAAAACCCTTTCTTAGTATCTTCTGATCTGTTCGAGGATTTTTCTTTTTTTAATTACTCCTGAATTGCGTCGTTTGTTAGTGTGTTTGCTTTAATTATTGCGAATTCTCAACACAGTTGAGAATGACATAATGTTTGCTCTATGGATTTTTTCGAAGGAATTTTTTTCGTTTATATTCTGTAAGTTATATTAAAGCGATTATTATTTTCTTCTTCTTAATCCTTTCATTGTTGTCGATGTGTGGTGATTAATATGGTTATCACTCGGAATGTTCCAAACTTCTCAGAGCCTGCTGGACGGTCCTTTTCTAGCGATAACGTATTTTTGTAGACGCGAAACTTGAGTCCTTAAGCTTTTCCACCACTTCTATGCAACGGATCAGTGATCGCCCTTGTTTACTTTTCCCATCCGGTCATCCTTGTACCATCAATTTCTCTATAATGGTACGCCATATGTCCAAAAAACCTAAGAATTCGTTCACACATTAGTAAAGAAAGTCTTTGGACAAGCTTGACTTCGTTAAAAATAGAAACATTCGTTCTTCTAACCGTCCGTAGGATCCGTAGCATTCTTCTCCAACTCCACATTTTGAAGGCATCAATTCGTCGCCGATCAGATGCACGGATTATTCAAGTCTCCGTAGAGTAGAAGAGAGGAAAAACCAACGTATTAGCAAATCTAGTTTTAATAGTTTTTGTTATATTGCTCCTTCCATTATTTGGATAGTTGTGTCATAGGAAACCGAAGAATTTCGATAGGTCGTCTAATTTTGTGCTCGCATTAGTCAATAGTCAAATTTATGTATCATCGAATTTAGGTGAACGAATCTATCCACAACTACGAAGGGGCCTTTTCTTTCCAGCTAAATTTGATGTTCGTTAGAGCGATCAATAATAATAATTATTGGTGTTAATTTTAAAACCAAAATCTAAACTAACCACTTCAAGCCTTCAAATGAGTTCCAGCATCTCTCTCTTATTGTTCGTAGCTAAGATAGTACCGTATGCGAAACGAAGGTTGGAAAATCGCTTCTCACCAATTTAAATTCCACCATTCCACTTCTCCAAAGCGAATCGTAATATAATTTCACTGTATACTTCATAAAATAATGGCGGGAGAATAAAACCCTATCGTACGCCTTTTCGAATATCACATTTATCGGATAGGATGTTTTCGATATTTCCCAATGCATCCGAGTCTTCATATAAATTTTTAAATTGATCAACTTGGTTTCGAAAATGGTAAGGAAACCACTTTTTCGTAACTTAAATATCGAATTTCATTAAGCAGTTAACAAGTTTTCAGCCCTACAAAGGATATCCTATATTTTGCTGCTGGATTTCGAATCTTGTTTCTTTAAATTGAAAATGTTTCTCTGGTTAAAATTTATTGTAACTGATAGAATAATTTCGCTTTTCTTTGAATTTATAAAGTTGTTGTTGAAACTTGTCTTTCGTAAGATAAATAATTAAAAATAATATATACATGTTTCAATATAAATACGAAATAGATTCTCAGTATAACTAGCGAATGCAGACATTGTAAATTAAATTTATTTCAAGATAAAACTGTCTGTTTACTATTGAAGTATCGTTTAAAGTTAAATGGGAGAAATTCAGAACCGCTACACCAATAAGGTGTATTCCATTTTTAATTTTTAAAATAATAGTCGAGAATTTCATTGAAAACATATAACTAACAAGAAAATATTATCAATTTCCTTATTAAAATAAGATTTACGTAATATCTACGAGCAAGAAAATTGTTATTTTCATGATTATTTGTATATTTCAGTGCTTTTTTTTTAATTTAAAAAAAATCTAAGACTTATAAAATGTTAACAAGATACTTTAAGAGACTCAAATTTATTAGAGAATAATAATTTACTTTTATTTACCTTTAATTTTACTATTTATAACTTGGATTTTAGAATTTTCTGACGTAGACAAAAATAAAAATACTTTTCTTGGAATATCATACTATATTAATATTATAAAGAGGAAAAATTTGATTGTTTGAATTTAATAAACTCCAAAACTACTGGACCGAATTTAATAATCCTTTCACCGTTGGGAGGCTGTTCTATCCCCGGTGAACATAGGCTGTATTATATTTTCAAAAAAAATAGGATTCTTACTAAAACTCTAATAATGTAACCTTAAGTGTAAAAAAATGCTTACATTGCGTGTGCTGTGAAAACCATTGATGATAGAACAAAATACTGCGGTATGATTTTGTAGAACACATTATTATCCACAAAAAGTGTCATGACAGCATATGTCTAACTATTATAGTTATGTTACAATAAGTTTTCTTTTATTTTAAAAATTTAATTGAAATTTCGCCGCTAGAAAAAGCTCTTTATTTGTACCTTTATTAATCTTTATATCAAAATAATATACTTTATATTCAAGACTGCTTCAATACCTTTATTATTTTTTGAATTATTCAATTCGGACATTTCATTCGAAAAATATTACGAGTATAAAAATGTAAGTACATGGTAGAAACCGTAGAAACCGCTCACTCCATTATGCGATAGTGGCGTCTTAATAAATTTGATATTTGCTAAAATAAGACAATCTGGGAAGATAGTGATAGCAGTTACTTCGTCAGGAATTGCTGCAACTCTCTTAAAGGATGGAAAAACTACTCATTCTACTTTTAAACTTCCGAAATCCGTACATTTTGAGCAACAATCTATATGTTCTATCCTCGAAAAAGGATCTCTTGGTAAATTATTACAAGACGCCTCATTGATTATGAGGGATGAATTCACTATGAGCCATAGAGCACATATAGAGGTCGTGGACAGAACCTTAAAAGATCTTAGAAACTCCTCTGCCCTTATGGAGGTTTACTTTTGTATTTGCTGGAGATTTCCAACAAACTCTTCCCATCATTAACAGAGATACACGAGCAGATATCATCAAAACATGCTTGAGATCGTCTCTCTTAAGGACATCGATTGAAAATTTAAAATTACAGACGAATATGAGAGCTCATCTTCATGGAATCACAGTTAGTGATTTCCCATAACAATTGCTGAAACTTGGGGAAAGAGTTTTTCTCACTCCAAATTTAAGCAGAAATTATGACATCCTTCTGGATGAGTCTCTAGGCCAAATAGTTCATAATTTAGAAATTTTAATAGATGCAGTATATCCTGAATTTGAGAATTTACATGAAAAGACTATAATAAACAATAGTGCCATATAAGAATGATGCTGTCAACGAAATAAACAATCTGATTATTCAAAAAGTCCCCGGCTAATATCGACACCGTGACTAATATCGAAGACGTATAATTTAGACACTAGTCCATTATCCCCAGTCCATTTTTGAATTTTTTATTAAATAACCGTACGGAGCCGAGACGGGAAGCTATGTTAAATAAAATTAAAATGGAATTTATTATTGAAAATATAAATTTAAATTAATTTATTTCTTTAAAACTATTATAGTATAGACTGGCAGGAAAACACAGGAAACACAGGAAAACGTCTGCCGGGTTCAGCTAGTAATCTAATTAATTGAAAAGTAAACCAATATTGAGAACTTTAAAAATAAAGTATTTCCTAATTTCAAACGTAATAGATGCCAGTAAAAGCGGAAGATAGAACAAATTCTTTTTATTGTTTTAAAAATATAAAGAAATATATAAAAAAAGTAAATTAACTTATGTTCTTATACAAAGCTTCGAACATAAAACATCAAAATTAATTTATTCGTAGTGTTTTACAAAAAATCTTGTTTGCACTTTGCATAAGAACAATTTTCTTATTTATAAGCTTCGTTTTTGAAATAATCTTTTACTAAAGCAACTTTTGTTGTTCATTCTTTGAAAATATCCTATGTCTGAAACTTTTTTTTTTTGTGATACGAAATTTTTTTTTGATGTTTGGCTTAAAATTTAATTAAAATTTTCAATTAATTACTGTTCCATTGATTCATTTACTTTTGAATAATTAACTAACTAACCCAAACAATTAAAATATGGAGTATGGAGTGTTTTGTCTGAGCCCAAATATGCAAGAGAAAATGGATGTGAAGAAATACGAAAAAGTCCTTTAATTGAATAGTAGAAACAAATCCAAGATTAAAAAAAAAGCTTTCAAAATATAAAATTAGAAAATTAATAATGAAATTAACTAAAAAAGGGTAGTTTTTTGTTCATTGGTTTAGGTCTACTACTCGCATTATTTATCAGTCAGTCATTGAAACTTAAAAGTATCCCTTATTTATATTACAGTTATACGAATGATATATTTTTCAGCAGAAAACAAATATGTTTTCACTTCATTACTGTTCCAATAACGTCCAAGGTTTAGTATTCTGGGAACATTGTAACATCAATACAATTTATTGAGAAAAAGAAAAAAAATTATGTAAAAAAAATTTATCAATCGTAAAAATTATTTTACGATTGATTCTTTTTTAGAAATCATATTATAAATTTGCTCACTATTATTCTTGCAAAAATTCAATGTGAACATCATATGTTTCTATAATTTTAAGTTAAAATTCCAAATCGATAATTATCGAGAATGTCAAATGCCTACTTTCTGTCGCTGTGTATTGAATTCAACGAAGATTTATGCAAAGCTCTTCAATTATACTTAATTCCTTTTCAACAAACACTAATTCATCCCAACATTAATTCCGATTCAAGCTGATCTCATTTCCCTTACCAGATACAAATGTTTCATTAGTTATAATTTTATTTCGGTACAACTTTGAAATCGAGGGAAATTATAATCTCTTCTTATATATTGGAAACACTTAGACGAGAATTACTCCAACAAAAAAAAAAAAATGGAACAAACATCGATATTGTAAAGTGTTCGCCTCTTTGTTTAAAATTTTTACCGTTAAATGTAATAAGAATCTAAATATTTTGCAGCTAATTGTTTTAACTAGTATCAAGTATGGACTCTGAAAAAATATCGATAAATTAATATATTTAAATGACATTCATTGTTCCAATTTGAAATTTTAAATATCAAATGGTAGAAAAATCGATATTTTTGTGATTTATTCCTTATATACTTTATATTAGGGTAACTTTAACCAGTAATTATCATAATAAAAATGCTTGTAAATGATTGTAATATATCGATATCGATGCTTGAAAAAATATCGATTCGAATTATACCTACCGATATTGATAAAACTTCCGATCTCTTTAGTGCAAAACACTTACATAATCGTTATTTAAACTATTCACCTCTCCAACAGATGTTTTAAAATGAGGTGCAATAACGAATTCTATCCACTACAAATTCACGCTGATTTTCCTCAAGGCAGCATATTGAAGCCAGTACTTTACTGTATTTACACCGCAAATATTCCTTCACATCCCATAACTATATTAACAACTTAAGTTGATGATACAGCAATATTCTCCTCAGATCTCAGCCCCTTTCAAGCTATAACAAATTTGCAGCAGCACCTTAACGTTCTGATAGTCTAGAATCGAAAATTGAAAAAAAAAATTACAAAGAAAATTTTTTAAATGTCACATTCACCTTTAACAAAACAATTTGCAACTATTGTACCTCGAAAACGAAATTTTAAAAAAATCATCAGAATTTCGTTATCTACGGTTTTACTTGGATAGTCATCTCATTTGGAATTTACACACCAAACAGAAAAGATAGGAACTTAACATACGTTACGGACTTTTACGTGAACTACTAGAATCCAAATCTACAATTAATATGCACAATAAGCTGACTTTTTATAAAACAATATTACGACCTGCCTGGACATACGGAACAAAACTGTGGGACTCCATGGCACCCCAAAAACCCTTCATATCAATTGAAAAATCGATGACTAAGAGATCATCTTACTAATACTTTGAGAGTTTCACTAATGATTGGTGCCTCTCATCAAGCCCTCAAACTTCACCGCCATAAAGTTCACTTTATTTTAATTTTACATCTTATCACTTTTGCTTATTGTATATTTAGTTATTGTACAGATTGTAAATTTTTCTTTAGTAGGTAGCAATAAGAAAATAAACCAAAAACTATTGGTTTTTGCCTTAGAAGATATAAAAGAAAACCACACATAAATTAACTGAAACGAATAGGAACAGCGGATAGAATAAAATACAACAGAGTAGAATATTTTCTAGCAAATGCAAATACATCTTTCGTATTTCATAAATAAATAATGCAACATCTGGTATGCAAAACTAAATTTAATTGGAAGGAAAGATTTGAAACTTATATTGCAACTGAAAACTGTTCTTAATTTGCTTCTATTTTATTACGTCCTTGTGTAAGTTTTATGGAGGATTATAAAAATGAAACGTAGCATCTGGAAAAATTATGAAATTGTTTAAATGACACTTCCGATAGTTTTTCCGCGTTGAAAAGATTAGCGTGATCAGCGGACGTGACCTAAACGTATTTGTGAATGAGTACTTTTGTGTTTTTTTTCCCCAATAGTTTCATATTATTCTCGTTCGCTTATTATATCAACGTAAAAAAATACTTATTTCCAGAAAGAAAGCGGAGTCTTCGTGATTAAATCCTATTATGGTTTTAATGGAATTTCAATCTTTGTTTCATTGGGGTGGATTAAGATTTAATTAATTCATCAAAGTTTAGCAAAAACAAAAGGAAAGAACTTTAATTTTTTTCAAAGTTCATTTAACTGTACTCTACGCTATCAATCGATGGATCTATGAAAAAATTTATGAGGATTATAATTTATTTATGAGTAGAGGTGAATGAATTTTCGACGTTGGACGAAACATACTAATAAATTATTTTCGTAAGTCTTGACCTAGATAATTTGTTTAGCAGATCTGTATTTTACAGCTTTAATATTACGTTGCATATTGAAAATATTTGATTCAAACATTTATAATTTCATTTTAATATTATTAATACTTTTACTTATCGAATAATGCAAATGAATCTAATAATAATGTTAGCAAAAATGCAATTTATTAGAAGGAAATTTACGCAATATGCAACTATCTGTATCTGCTACCAAATGTAAACCGTTAAGTCCAAGGAAATGAGTATCTTTTTAATTGGATTGTTGAGTTTTCTCAGCACATGTAAGTAAAAAGAAGATAAATATTTCAATCTTGAATTTTCATTTTGAGATTTGATGATTGTTTGCATTTAATTCCTTCAATTACGCGAATGCCATTAGATGTTTGAATTTCCTTCAAATATAAGCAACGAGAATTGACAAAAGTAGAGAATGAAAATTTTATTGATGGCAGCGTCGCGACGCGTCGACACGTCCGACCTGAAAATAGACGCCACTCGAACCGATTTTAAAATTGGATCTTACGTTATTTTATTATTAAATCGTTCAAGAACTATGTAACCGAAATAAATAAGAAATTACCTACTTATAAATATAGAAGTATTTTCTAGGTCAAATATGTGTGATGGAAAGCAAATTCTAATTTTCTTCCTTACTCTTCATAGTGTGATCTCTATCCCAAAGAGATTTTCGCTTTATGTAGTTACTAATTTTTTTTTTCTTTAATTTTAGGAGGACTTAGTGGGAGTGGTGAGGGTGATGTAAGAAGCAGTCGGAGCAGGTCAGCACGTCGGGAAGACCCCCGACGTCATACATTATCCGGAGATCAACATCTTTATGGTCCTGGTGGACCACAAGGCGGCATTCTGGCTAGAACTATGGATTTAGAGGTAATTTATATTATTTGAAGATCTATTTTTCTTCGTTATTTTCTCTATATCGTTGATTAAATCTTGCAGTTAACTATATATTAATTTCCCAATTTTAAGTTTATCTTAAACGAAAGCACAACACTACAGACTTATTTTCTTACGTTTCTTTATGTAGATTAATATTATTTATTGTTTCTGTTGTATTTACAATAATATATTAATAATAATAAAACCTGATTCAACTCAGAAATATTTCTATTGGGTGTCCGTATTTTCACATCTAGATAGTAAATTTTGTATTGGAAATAAAATTATATCCGGAGGATAGAGAAAACATGCTTATTGTCACCAAAGAATTTTGATGTACGTGGGATAAATGTATAGAATTTCTTTATAGAGATAATTTTTATCGACCCTTTAAATGGCTATCTTTAGGATTTGGCCGACCTTTACATAACTGAAAATACAGGCCCCAAAAGATCCTATCCTTCAAAGAAGTAAATGAATTCAAGGAAGTAAATGGATTGTTTTTAGACAGAAATTTCTCTTCCTTTTTAATTAATTAGATTTTGGATGCTTCTATTAATGTTTTTTTCGATTTGTTTTTCTACAAGCGTAGCTGGTAATGCATAGTAGTATAGTAAGTTTATTTAATCCTCGAGCCGTAACTCCGTCAGGACCATCAATGCAAACGTTTTCAATAGTGTATAAACATACAATTTTACATAAAGATTTTTCATTTAGAATTTTACAAAAAGAGTTTTACATGTGCAGTGCTAAACAACGCAAGGTATAGCAACATTTATGATGCGTGGCATTCATAAGTTGGATTAGGTTTCATGTCCTAAGAAAAAATTAAAACAAGTAACACAAAACTCCCGAAAATATTCTACTGTCGTTATTTTCACTAACAAAACGTTCCAGGTGTTTACTTTTTTTTTTTTTCATTTTTCTAAATTTCAAATTTCTATACGCTCCAGCATAGAAACAATACCGACAGAACCTTGCTTACCATATTCTATGTCAGTATTAATGCTCTAACACTTTTCACTATGTATATAGAACATAAGTCTTAAATTTTTCTTTAAGGATTTTTTTTTTCGTACATCAAATGATTTTTAATATGAAAGATATATACGTACATTTTTCTTTTTTAAATGAGTTTTTCTTGATATTGAAATTTAAAAACGTTGAAACGAAATTTGTTTGATGTTATTTGATTTTATTAGTTATTAAGTTTTCAAGGGCCTTCTTTGAAACGTGAAATATCAGAAATTGAACAATATGAACAAAAACAACAAAGCATATCTATGCGGAATTGCATATTATATGAATTATGAAAGCATACAAGTACCTATAATGAAATACAAAACAAAAGCATTGTATATTTGAATAACACCGAGCCTTTAATCCAAAACAGTACCTACCACCATTTTGTTTATGGTGGAACCCTTAGGTTTATGCATCATATTTTTTTAAACAATTTTATTTCAATACAAAATAAATATCGACTCTCCGGTAAATGTAAGAATATTTTCTATAATTCCATGTAATATGAGGTAAGATATAAAGCAGATGATTTGCTCATTGATTTCTGCAGGCAGCTTAATGCTTCTAATATTTTTTTCTTTATATATTGGAAATGAAAATGTTTCTTAATATTTTTCAATATATTTAACTTTAATATATTTTTAATATTTAACTTAATCATTTTGTAAACTGTAGCAAATTCAATTTTTAAATTGATTTTTTATGTAAATTAGTTATCGTTTATCAGCGATTCATAGTCATTTTTCTACATTTGGTCTACTAAGAAACGATTCTATTTTTAAATGAATATACTGTTATACATTGTACTGTAATTCATTGAATAAATTAATCTAAATCTTATGTCTTTATTGCAGTGCTTAGCAAAAAACAGACTCACATAATAGTTATTTACTGCTGTAAATCACAAAAAAAAACACAGGTGGTAGTTTCCATAGATTTTAATATTTAGTTTACATTTATAAATTCTAGAACCTAATAGCTTAATTATTACGTTACGTTGCCTAAGATCTTTAGCTCGTAACATAGAATCCATAAAAATTCGTAAATAGGCCACATTGGCAACATAATATTTGAACATTAAACATAAAGTTATCATTGTTTTGATATTAAAATAATTACTTTACCATTCTTAATCTTTGTTTTGTATCATATCCGGCATAATTAACAGTTGGTATAAGGCATATGGTAGTGTTCCTATTTAGTTTATTGAGTCTATGGTGACATTATCGTAAATATTAAAAAAAAAACTTTTTAAAATAATTATTAGCCTAACGGTTAAAATGAAATCGTTAAGACAACTTTTTGTTTGTCTTTCTCTCCTTACCGTTGTTTGAGTTAAAATCTAATACTACAAAAATGGATTTACGCCTAGGCTTCTGGCGGCATGATTTTAGGGACGGCAAAATTTTCGGAATACCAAAATTTTAAAGAAGAACAATGTACGGACAATTTAAATTCAAAAATTGATTAGAGTTATTTCGCTATGAATGTTTGGAATATCTTCAGTAACTTATAATATGGTTTTTATAGAATTTACTTTCCAATTTATCACATCACGATTTTTAATTTTTAAATCACTGGCAATTTGAGAACTGTTATTCCGAGGACATTCAGGACAAATTAGTCAAAATTGGTGATCAGCATAATAGTACTGTAGAACGTTTTGCAAAATTCGATTCTTTTTCATCAGAACATTTAAAGTCCTATGCGAACTCTGGTAGTCGAAATACGTCATACTTATCTAAAATAATCTAGGATGCTTACGATTTAGAAGTTTATAAGAGACCCTTGTAAATGAATGAATTCTCTTGCATTATCTTCTTAAAGATTCTATACTGAAGATATCCGAAAATATATGAAATATATTGAAATTTTCGAGATGTCTACCCTAATGTTAACATTGCTCTGTGCATTTTTTGAGTTCCAACGCCAAGTTTTTCAGGAAAAAAATATTTTTCTACTTTGGAAAGAGGGAAGAGTTACTATCATGCAAGTGTAGACCAAGATTTACTTAACGTCCTGGCATTATTATCTTTTGAATCTCAATTAGTGCAAGAAATCGATTACGATAATATATCAATATTTTCACTCGAACCAAGGGTAGATCGAAAAGTCTTCGAATAATAATATTGAAATGCGTAAGTTATACTTAAAAAAACGTATAATAATTTTTAAGACGTTTGTTAAAATAAGTAAAAATTAATTTTTAAAGTAAATATTTGAAAATAAGATGTTTTATCTTAATTATCACTTTGTTTTGAAACAATAAGAGCGCAATATCGAATGAGGCCTAGGCCTAGGTCTAGGGTATCAGATCTAAATCCACCACTGCGGTACCATACAAATAAATTATACCCTTTGGTTCAGCGTTTCTGTGGTAAAAGACAAAAAACTTGGAATCTTATAAATTACAAATTAACTAAGCAAAGATTAAAACTATCGCACCCTTAAGTTACATAGAAGGTTTATACAATGTAACAATGCGTACCGGAAAGAGCAGTCGATAGCTGAGTAGCTCTTGTTGTTCTTTTTCTCATTATAACAATATTTTTTATATCATTTTTTATATTGAATCAAATTGGATTTTCAAAAACTGTAATTATATTGTTTATACAATATATAGAATATATTGCGGTTCCATTTATGTAGTATGGTTAATATAATAATATATAAAAATCATATCGTAAACAAAATTTGAACATAAATTGTGAATCATCACGAAGCAGTTACGGAGTGATCTAAACTACTTGATAACCACTGAGGAAGATTGCTTGGCAATCAAAATACGTATCTGGGCAATACGTCAGAAATATTTTTGTTTGAACTTCTGTTCAAATTTATTTTTATGGTATGATTTTTATATATTATTATATTAAATTATGCTACATAAACTGGACCGCAATATGTTCTATATATTGTATAAACAGTATAACTGTTCAAAGTCAGCGATAAAATTTATTTTGAAAAAAAAATTTTTTTTGATTACATGCAATTACATGTAAAATAGTTTTTACTCTCACCAAAAATATATTTTTGTAGAACCATTCATAGAAGAGCCATACATGTTTAGGTATAAATTTTTTGTAAACACAATTTTATGCTTAAAAATATTATTATCTTTACGATACTATGTTCTGGAGGTGAAGAAGTAAATATTAGTAAGCTTTGAATAAAAAGTTAATTATAATTTTATGCATACCACCGTTATAGATAGAACTAGAATTCTTTTTATTACTTCTTTCATTTTTTCTATTTTTGTTATATTTTATAAATGACATAATATAAAAAAGCGACATGTAAATATTAGTTCAAATTAGGCATAGTTTTATACATTGAACTTAGTATATTCAACATCTCCGTAGCCAAAACAATAATATGATGTCATCACTGTAGTGTTCCGATTAACGTGGTTTATGATACGTTAATTATTATGTAGGCGGTTCATCCTTCAATTAGTTTTAATTTTAATAACACCAGATCAAAATTTATTTCTCATTTCAAGTTAATTCGTTCTAGGAATATAACAAAAAGTTATATATTTGTGATTGAGGAATTCAGATCAAATTTTGATTTTTAACTATGTCTGATTGTAAGAAAAAATGTAACGAAAATATGGTTATTTATCGTACCGAGTATAATGAAAAACGATTTCGGACTCAATTGACTGAAAATAAAATTGCACTGAATAAAAGTTTACCTTTGAATATCAAAATCAAATTAGAATCGTCTCCATCAGTTTCACCGTATTTTAATCGAAAAACTCAGGTGAGCTTTTTAAATATTAAAACGGAAACTTTTTTTGAAACAAAATAATTGGAAATTTGTGTTTTTCTCGGTTTTTGTTTGTTTGTTGTAACTAAACCGTTTAGTTAATTGATATTTTTCTATTACAAAAGGGGTCACTTCCTCGTGGATATCCTCATCCATCGTCCGCCATGCTGTTTGATGATGATCCCGGAATCATGTCTGAGGTGGAGACGAGCTCAACAGGATTTAGACGCGGAGGTAAACAACGAAGCTCTTTGCCGGTCGTTCGTACTCCTAGTAAAACGTTGGAACGTCCATTGGGTACGGAATATATCAAAACAATTAAATGGACGACATTATTTATTTATATAACAAAAAAACATTTTTTTCCTTTCAGGACTTGTTTTTCTACAATATAGAAACGAAACAAAACGAGCTTTACTACCGAACGAAATCACATCGATAGACACAGTGAAAGCTTTATTTGTACGATCATTTCCGAAACAACTTACGATGGAATATTTAGATTCGCCTTTGGTGAAAATTTATATTCACGATTCATCCAAAGACATGTTTTATGAACTAGAAGATCTCAGGTAATTTTTATCATTTTTCTTTTCATGATAAAAACTATACGTTACAGTTGTGATACAGATACGGGAATTTTAACGGTGAATTTTCATAGAAGAAGTTTTTATGGGCTTTCTAAAAAGAAAATTAAACTGTATGCACACAGAATATTAACTGTGTTCTATTGTCTCTTTGTCCTGAAACAATATGCTGCATTTCCTTTTAACTTTCCCACTACATTTTTTTCATATAAAGCTTGAGTTTGTTATTCTTGTTTTAATCGATTTTTTCTTGCAATTTTGTCTAGGTCTCATTTGAGAGACATAAGAGATCGTTCCGTGTTGAGATTATTCGAATCAGCCGACGTGACAGGTGGTCTTCCTGGTGCAGGTCAAGGCATTGCAGGTGGTGTTGGTCATTTCGAGGATCAAAGCTACTTTTCCGAACCTGAATTTGATTCAGAGTATCAACATCAACATATTCATAAGAGCAAGGTATGTTTAAAATATTTTTTATTACAAACTCAATTCAAATTCCCTAAATACAAAATTAGTTAATCAATTACATACGTATGTCAAAAGAATTTCCAAAATATTGGTATCATGTCTTTTTTCTTAGTTTATATTACAACTAGCTGATGTCCGCGACTTCGTCTTTTTAGATTTTCTGTATGTTGTGGTAAATGGAAACTTTTATTTTATATTTTCCTTCTACGAAAAACATATTCATATCTAAAAACACTTTTCATTGTCTTTAAGAAGACACATCTAATAAACCGATACTTTAAATAAAAAGTGATTGATAATGTTCAATTACTTTTTGAAAACTATTCGATTCAATTCCTCAGGATTTGGTAAATTTATATTTTTTATCTTATCTCTAATGAGTACGGTACATAACCGAAATAGCTAATCTGCCAACAGGAAAGGCACCCGGATACGACCTTGTTACGGGAAGGATGCTAAGAAAATTGCCTAGGAAATAAGTGATGTACATAACGCAAATATTCAATACAGTGCTTCGAACCAGCTACTATTCAACGCAATAGAAAATAGCACAAATATTAATAGTTCCCAAACCACGAAAACCATCAGAAAATCCAACATTCTATAGACCAGGGATGGGCAAACGATCGATCGCAATCCACCGGTCGATCGCGAACAGCTCGACAGTCGATCGCAGGCATTTTAAATACTTTTTTAGATAAATTTCAATTCTTATAATTGAAAATGTTTACTTAAAATGTAGCCAGACGTGAAACTTGAGTTTGAAATTGAACACGAATCTATTCTACAACGAATATTATTGATTCCCAAACTGCTTCTAATACTTCTTTCTACTCATTACCTCTTTAAGGGATGGGTGTCGTAGCTTCAAAAAACGTTTTTTTATTCTTTATTAATTTCTAAAACATCTCTTAAATATTGTCCTTTATTTTCCAAGTTGGTCCGAGTAATAGTTTCGGAGATACAGCCTTTGAAAGCTCGTCTATTGTCGCTTTTTTCTTCTTTCATCAGTTGTCTAGATTTCTCGAGAACCATTCAACCGATTTTGATGAAATTTTACACAAGTCTTCGAGATACAATTCGAGGTTCAAAAGGACTAGGACGAAGGAATTTTTTCAAACTTTGTAAAAAAATATATAGAGCAAATATCATCGAAATTTGCAGTTTTTTGTAAAATTGTTTACCAAAAATTTATTTTTCATTCTTTTCCCTTCGTCCAAGTTCTAGTTTATGGTCTTAACTAAAATAATTTTTTTTTTCTCTTCATTTTTACTTTTTTCCCGGATGATCATGAATTTTGCTAGCAGCACCTTTTTTCCGAAGTGTCACTAGAAATGACGTCGCAATGGCGGAGTTTTAAATGTTTTTCTACGAAAATTTCAGAAATTCCTTGTCAAACGTGTATGTTTTTGTAAGACAGAAGTTTAAAAAAAAAAAAAAATTTTATATAGGGAAAAAATAACTGAAAAATTAATATAATAATTTTGTTATTATATTCTTGTTTTATATGGGTACAGTACAGAGTTTTGATTTTTGTATATTAATAGTAATCCCAATCATTATCTCTATTTCCGAATAAACCTATCCCCTTGAACCATTACCCTCTTGCACTGCTCAATACAACCACGAATTGGAAATCTGAACAATGATATGAATCCAAATATCTTCAAAATCACGTAAATCCATTGTACAGACTACTATATAATTAATAATATCTGAATTTCAATAGTTCGTCATATACGATTTACGTAAGTCCTTTACTGTGTTTGAAAATTTGAATTTCACATATCATTAAAATTAACCATATATAATACATTCAAAATACCTCACCCCCCCCTTTTAATTCCGTCCACTTTCTGACAGTAGGTACCACTAACTTTAGTCCAAAAAATTGTCAGTAAGTATTTTCTTTTAGTTTGACAGTTTTCAGGAGGTTTTCGATCACTAAGGTATTTAATTCTAAATACGTAATTCAAAGGTTTACAATTTGTGGCAACCGAAAAAATTGATGCTCACTTAAAATAGGATTTTTTTCGAGCTTATCTCTCAGAGTTGACAATTTTAATTCACTTTAGTCGATAAACTCTGCCTCTTCGTACATAATATATAAAAATAAATTAATTACCATTCGAGTATTACATTTAACCCAAAGGATACGTTTTGTGAACGCATTAATTTTTAAGCTGTTCTAAATACCGGAAAAAAGCAGCATAAAACATATAATTCTTTGATTGGAATTTATAACAAAAAATTGCTCCCTAAATAGTCCAGCAGAAGACATAATTGGTCCATGTCTACAATCACTGGTTCATTAAGAAAATAGATTTCAAATGCTTGATTGTTGGAAAATGTCAATTATAATTTTGCGTATAATAGCTCAGCATCTTTAAGACAAAAGAAATAATTAGATGTTTTAAAAGTATTGATAAGTTTGATATAGTGGTAGATATAGTAGATCAGTTTTTTTTTCAATTTAGATGAATTTTCCGCAATTCCAAATCAAATTTAATAATTGCAACCATTAGACCCATTTTCACAATATGTGATTACTTATTGGTTGAGGGTTTCTGGGAAAATCATTGTTTCATAATGATTGGTTAGTACTTAACCATCAAGTTATTCCAGGTTTATTTAAGATGCTTTGAGTATGAATTGACTGACGGTTTAATGTAATATTCCCGTTTAATTAATATACAGAGATTTAATGACTGGAGTTATATAGATATTGAAAATAGAAATTAAAAATCTATGTTTTGATCGCTTTTAAATTATAGATAGTTATAGGTTTTGATGAACTAAAAGAAAGACAATTATTCAGATGAAGAATAAGTTATTTTGAGAAATATAAAAAACATGAATTTTTCTGTAGATATATATTTATGCCAAAAACTGTTGAAGATATTTAAGAAGAAATTGAAAATATTATTTCTCATCCTACAAATTGGTAGGTCGTTATTTTTTCTCTTAAAAGGAACTTATATTTTTTTTAAGAGTTTCTCGTTAATGTGTTTTTTACTTTATAGGTTTTAATACAAGTTAAATGCAGGCTATAACTATATCTATACATATGATACTTTATTGTATAATATTATTTTATAGTATATAACATAATTATCCTTGTCATAGTGGAAAATTATGTATTCAAAAATTTTAATTTAACTGATCACGTGCTGATCCCTCAATAACTTCAAAAATTGTCAAGAATAACACAAAATGGTTTAATTAAAATTGCCAATCTAATACATGAACTTGATATCTTCGGTTTATTTCGGTTTATTAGCTTGTGAAACAGTGGGTGCTTGTTAACTTTCCTGTTATAGTGAACCTACGGGTTAACTGAACGATATGAACCAATTTTTAATCGCCCATTTCGACCCAGCTATTCAAAATAATCGTTATAAGCGTTATGTGTGCGAAAACAATGACGTCATGGATCATGTGTGCCACTAAAATGGACGCAAAAATAGGTGTTGGGAGTCTTATGAACGTCATGGTCGCTTGGTGGAACGTATCCTTTATATTATGAAAATGGGTCTTACAAGAACCCAAATTAAATAACCAGAACTAAACAAGTTCTGATATTTTATTGTATATTGTAATCAGTAATATTCATTGACATAATCTCTCGACAAAATCAACTAAGAGTATTCTCACAAATATTAAACTGAACAGGATTATCACACGAAATAGAATAGGTTTCGCTGCTCAATAAAACATTTTTCAGATTTGCGACTTTTAGTTAGATAATTTCTGACTTCCATCAGGTCAATTCGCTATTCATATTTTAGGACACAAGCAATATGGTTAGTGTTAGTGAACTTTTATATTGGTATCACGGGTATTTTTTAACATCAAATTTTACAGGTAAAACGAAAATGACATTTGTAGCTTCACAGGCACTGGGGAACAAGGGAAGGACACCCAGATTTATCTCATTTGTTGGTTTTATCGCTTTCATTCTTCTGTGAACACATTATAAGCAAAAACGAATGCAAAGCTTTCATTAGGGAGAGGTGTTTCCCATTTTCGCCGCATGGAATTTGTGAAGTAGTACACAGTAGACAAAAGTAGCTAATGATTATAAAAATACAACATTTGTTTCTTTTTTTCATGTACTTCTTTTATTTTACTATATTTTTTATTTGTTAACAAAATGGCAACATAACCAATCACAATGCGTATATTTTTCGTTCACATAACTAATTTCATTGTTAAAATATGTAAAAAAGGGGTTAAATGCTATAAATATCAATTCATGGTTGTATCATATATAACATGTATAACATGGTTGTTCATGTCTGTTAAAATTTTGTCACAAAACTTGCCAAAATATGTATTTGTTAAGTTAACATAGCTATTTCTTATTGGATTCTACTATATATTTTCTTAAATTTCTTATATAAAAATAATACCATTTACATATACATTTTGTAATTCAACAATTATGAACTCTTGTATTATGAGAATTTATTTTTCCCTTTTGGTTTTAGAGAGCATATCATATCCATATACCTGTCATTTACTTCACACCTTTAAATCTTTGTAATATTTGATAATATGACCTTTATATCAGAATTTTGCTTAACACTTTAAATATTTTATCTTTCGAAGGGCAGCCATATACGATTAGTTCAAATAGCTGAATTATTCAAATGTAAAATTATCTCATTCATAATGAAGTTTTGCATGGGCAATATATTTGAAAATTTTACTGTTGAGTGCATCGATTTTTAAAAGTTCCTGGATCATCAGTGATTTTTAAAGCAATTTTGTATTGATTTACGTTCATCTCAGCAATTGGAGTTTATCATATGTAACTACCTTTCGAGTTTGAGTAAACTGAAATGCACGATCCTCCTCAGTTCTATGTTCAATGGAGAACTTCAGGAATTAGACCTTTTTATTTGTATTGCTTTATAGCAATGGATATAAGTATTCAAAATTAACGTCTATGACAAGATAAGGTAACAATATTAATGCTAATTTAAAAAAAATGTACAACATTTCTTAAATATTATTTTAAATTAAAACGCTTTACATTCGGGAACCGCTGGCGCGTAGAATGCGCCAGAATATAATTTCTTCGGTACAGTTCTCCAACCAAAAACGAGAGCTTTTTCGAACGGTTCCTCATCACAACCCGTGCAAATGTTCATAACAGCTTTCACTTCAGCTTCGGCTGGTTCACGTTCGTCACGTTCCTTTTGTTCCTGTAAAACAGGTTGATTTTCTCCGATAACCGCCAAACCATCTAGGAGTGCTACATCTATTCCTGCATTAGCCAAAGCAGTGTCTTCGTAAATTGCATCACCTACAAGCACTAAGCCCCGTTTATTGTGTTTATTTTCGGGCAACGTTGATTCGGCTGTGGTTAATTTTTCTGGAGCTTTAGCATGATCGCCTAAGCCACGCTTCACTTTCTTCGAACTTTCGGCAGGTTGAACATGAGAACTGTCACGTTTGAATAAATATTGTTGGCGTGTCGTTGGAGTGTCTATAAATTGAACATTTGCTGGATTTACCAATTGAGGATGAACCAGTCCTCCGTTAATTACAGGATTGGGTCGACGAGGTGTGACTGCAGGGAATTGTTGAACTTGCAAGCCGTTCGTGATTCCTCCGTTATTACTGTTAATATTTTGTTGTGCATTAGTTAATAGTTGCTCACTAACCAACCGTCCTAGAAACTGTCCGTTTAATAATTGCGAGTTCAACGGTTGCCCGTTAAATTGTCCACTGATTAATTGAGGTTGAGGAGGTTGTGTTGGTTGACCTCCGGCAAAGTTTAAGTTTAGCATAGGATTTATTTGTCCCCCTGTTAGTAAAGGATGTTGAGCTTGATTGGGTGGTGGAGGTGGACGGGGGGTTGTTGTAGTTGTTGATACACCCTCGTGATGAAATTTATGAGCATGATGATGTTTATGATCCTTATGAGCTTTTCCCGCTGTCAAAGCTACATTATACAACTGTACCATTGTTATCTCTCCTAACATTCCTCCGGAACCTAAATTAATTGAATGTTGAAAAAGTGATTTTTTCGAGTAATTTAGTTTGTTACCTTTTGGAGCATCATTGCCTTCTAAAAATCCTCCCCCAACTTGACGTTGTTCTTGTCCTGTGATTGCAACTCCTCCTGCTGGAATAATATGTCCTACCAACTAAAATAAGAAAAAAGTTATTAATTTGAAGCGTAGAATTAGAATTAGAATTAGAATAAGTCTCTGAGTTACCCTATTGTGGAATCCTCGTCCAACTCGTTCGGCATTAACCCACAATTGCCATTCACCAGTTCGTCCATTCCAACTGTGGCAGTTATGATACCATTTATTCAAACGAATCGGATAATTTAATCGGAAAAATGTATGTCCGGCGACGGCCATTGTAAAATAGCTAGATCTATCAGTGTTAGACACCCAAGCGAGAATCTCTCGTGGTTGACCTTCCACTGCAAATAAATGCTTAATTTATGTTTGCACTAGAAAGTTTTACTGTTTAGAACTTTAATAAATAATGAATTTGAATTGTTGATTATTGGAGTTTTTTACGTGAATTCAAATGTGTAATTTTCTAGAAGAATGCTCAGCAAGAAAGAATCGAATGAATAGTGGATGTATCATTGGATTAGTTATTAGTTTTTTCTCGGTTTGTGCCTCGATTCATTGATACGAAATACAATTAATCGCGTTATTGTTGTGTGCATATTTAATTAGAACGAAAGTGATTTTCGCTTAACCGGAAAAAGGCATTGTTATCTAGCGAAAGTAACAATTGTTTGATCAAATCTTTTCCTTCACTGTTAAACAGATGTGGATACGTCAATCATGTATTGGCTTTAGTAAATAGTTAACAAAAAATAGAATTTTGTTTCAATAATATTTATCTCCTTAACAATTTTATGAAAAATAAAAACTGTATAGTACAAAACGTAATAGCAAAAAGCAGATTATTCAGGGATTAAAGTATTTCTATAATAATATATGTTTTGTAGTGGGTTCAATTTTGAAGCTTAAAAGTAAGGGATTCGTTTACATGAAAAAAACACATATTTTTATCAGTGAAATTATATATTCCTCTTGTATTCACTACAATATAATCAGTTTTTATGAGAAAGATTACAATGCAGCACGTATCTGGTGGTTTCAATGAACTTCCATTCTCTTGTGTAGGTGCTAAAAGTGCATAATCGTTGATTTTTGAAGCCTTATCTCTTTTGTTCTTAAATTATTATAGTTACTTTTTTGAATATCTCAAGTTATCTTCTAATTAAGCTTAATCAATTTTTCCATCAACAATAATAAGTTTTTCATAAATTTAAAAGAAAATAATATTTTTTCAAATGTAAGCAACTATATATTTATTTTTTCAAGAAAAAGGTTTATGCAAACACAATTAAGAAGCTAGTTTTTTAGTTGCAAATTACGCAATAGCAATCATAACTTTTCTTAGTAAAATGCTTATCATTAAAGTAATATCTGTTGACAAAACTGTCAGAAGCATGCTTTCAAAAGCTTACTAACACGTAATACTCTTCGTTTACTGGAATAATCAGAAAGTTTCAGATGGTCATGCCACTATTGATGACGTCAATTTAATTTATTGAAATTCAGATATTTGAGCAGTAATTCATATAGTTATGTAGTGGTTTAATGTATAATACGATTGGTGTTTACGATTGTTATGGGTATATAGCAGTGCTTATCGAGGAATTAGTCTTTGTAGAATTGTTTGAATTTCAAATTCATGGCGGTGTCTACTAGAGTAATGGTTTTGGAAAAACGTTACTGCTATGAATCGGGACAATGATCATATACTATGAGGATATACTACTATACAAAGGTCTCCTTTCTGATCTTTTTCAAATTTTCAATTTCAATAAACATTTATTCACTTCAACAGAATCGGTACCTATATCCATTTTTTTTATTTAAAATTTTGGCGCTCAGCAATTATATCTATTATTTTAAATATCCATTTAAAATAAGAGTATTTTCAAATTTTTGTTTGTTTATATACTTTTCGCCATACTTTCATTTATGATCGATTTTAATCTTTATTGGTAATTATTTTTTTAGAAAATTTATTTATACTAATGAAACGTTCTAAATGACGTTTTAATTGAAATCAATAATTCATATGAAGTCGACCAATCTTAAGGGCGTAAAAAATCGCGTTTTTATGATATAAAAGCATTTTTCATATGAAAAATACAAAAATATCCAAATATTTTACCGACAATGATGCTAATATGCTTTCTTTAATAGTTTGTGAATAAACTGGAATCTTTGACCATTTTTTATTGAAAAGTCATTAGTTTTTTTGACCACTTAATTCCCAAACTTTTAGTTTTGGTGTGAGTCGGTATTCCTGAAGTTATATTAAACTAAAATTCATCAAAATTCATAAAAAAATGATTTGGTTATCTTGGATATCTATCAAAGAATAGACCAATTTTCTAAAAACAAGCATTTGATGTCGTACTTTTAATGATATGAAAAATATACAGAATATTTTAAATCATCTCAAAATTACAACAATTAGGGAAACAAATTTTAGATAAACGTTATATTTTGCTGAACCAAAGTTTTGCGTGCTCATTTCAAACAAAATTTAACCATTGAAGGTGAAATTGTGATCTCATACCTCATACCCTTAAGTTGGTGTTCAGGTATTCTTATACATGACTCTTGATCCCTCAAACGGTATCAAAATTGCCACTTAGTCTTGGCATTTTCTGAGAGAATGTAGACGTTCGTTGTCAAAATCCGATTAAATGATAAATAATAAATATGTATATGTACTTTAGTTGAATCGAAATTTTAGATGAAAGGTCGTTTAATGCATTATAATAAAGTTTCCTTGGTAAAAGCTTGATTTGACAAGCAAAGCAAAGTTCAACAGAACAATTTAATACTCAATATTCCATTTATTCTTAGTACTACCTATAACATATTATTATTTGTAAGAAATTCCTCAAAATTTAAATGCTCATTAAAAATTCATGATATTTATTTGAGATTTACTTATTACATTCGGGCATTTATTTTCAATATGTAATTGGAAAAAGGTCAATATATGATTGGCACTTTAGATACAAGTTAAAACCATATTTGAAGTTTTGAAAGAAAAAAAAACTATAATGATTATTCTAATGTATGTGTATTGAGTAAAAGAAACAATCCTTATGAATGATGAAATCTAGAAAAGTATCGAAATTTAAACTAAAAAACTGCATTGAAATTCAATATGACTTGTATTGAACATACAAATTTATTATGAATCCGTTAGTTGTCGCAGTCTTTATGCAGCTTTTACAAAGCTTCATATACCAATAATAAATGATACTTTATTGTTCAAAATTTGGCTTATCGTAATAAACCTATCAATTTCTGAAGTCACAAACAGTTATTGCAGAAGTTTGAAAAAAAAAAACGTTGAGTTGTCATATTTTAGTTTAGTGAAGGTACTTAACTGTAATTGTCAGTTTTAAAAAGATATGCTTGATATTACGGAGTACATTAGATGACATTCGATAATGTATTATAGTTTTGTGTATTCTAAGATAAGTTATAGGTAAGTTATAATGTAAAGAACAATTACGGTATATTCAATTAGTATTTTAGTAAATTGAACTTGTTGCATGAATATTGACGTAACAAGTGTTCTTCTTAAACTTTTTATTTATTCTAGTGAACGAAAATATTACGTAGATAGTAGAAAGCTTTTGAAAGCATGCTTCTGACAGTTTTGTCAACAAAAATTACTTTAATGATTAGCATTTTATTGAAAATAGTGGTGGTTACGAAGTTTGAAATTAGAAACAGCAAAACTTAAACGCAAATTATATTTATGAAAAATATATAAATGTAATTTTTATTATTTATCTTGCCCCATTTTGAAAACATAGGCGTGCAACAAAATTTAGTGATCTCATCCTATTGAATTTATTGACTAAGCCAAATGGCTTAGATGGCGAAGATGGCTTGAACTATTCAAATCAGAATCGATATACTTTAAGAGTTAAAGAGGTGAGGCTTAAAATATTAACGATTATGCACTTTTAGCAACAGTACAAGAGAATGAAAGTTCGTTGAAACCAACAAAAAATACGTGCTGCATTGTACTGTATTGTACTGCATTGTACATACTACTATACTATCATACCATTTTTTTCGTTGGAATCATAAATATAGAGGTTTGGTAAAAAAAAATTTTTCTAGTAATATCACTGACAATCAGGTTAGTTTCTTTTTGGAGAATCATGAACGTATCACGATATAGTGAATAAATATTTTTCTCCTCGATATGATCGATAAGAAAGTTTTAAGTGGAAACTTCGAAGTGTCAAAGCTCTTTATTGAAAAAAGATAAATAAATCGCTTTGAAGAAATCGCACAAAAGCTTTATAAATTTAATTCATAGATTCAATGGAGTTTCAATTATTTTTACTAAACCTTTATATTTACTAGTGCACACCTAACAATCGAGCAAATCAATAATTATTTGATCTGTTTGAAAAATTATATTATTAGTTTGTATTTTTCATTTATTCACTCATTGTCTCGCTTAGAAGACTTTATAAGTGGGTCTTGTAACACCCACTGCAAAAGTATAGTTTTCAAATACAGTAAGTATAGCTGTAGAAAAATTGGCATTTTCATTTGCGGATAAAGTTAACATGTATAATTTGTGGTTCCTACACATTAGGTTAGCCTTTATCTTTTCTTCTCTTTTTTGTGTCTAAGATAATTGTTTGTAAAATAATAAGATAACCCTTATGGTTCATTTATTCGCGATTTATTCGCAAAATTTCAATCAAAATCCACAGCAAATATAATGAAATTGGCTGATGTTCCTTTAAGGAACGTCAGTATCTGATAAAGTTACATTTTCTACTTTGTTTTTACTTTAATTCACGAATCAATTGGTTCATAATGGTTCTGATCTACGCTGACGTGCTTGATCCACGGGAATACCGTTAGTTAAGCTACCCTTGATCGAGTTGCAATTTGAATAGATGAAAATTTAAGGTAACAAGTCTGTGCAAAATTTCAGCTCGGTTAAATGCTTGGAAGTATGTTAATTATCTCCTCCAAAATTTGTGGCCATCAAGAATCCGAAACTTATGTAAAGAATTTAATAATAAAAGCTAATTAATTTTAAAACTGTTATGCGAAAAAATATTTTTTCTTTTTACTGAGTAGATAATGTGTACACATTTCTATAATAAGTATAAAGACAGAAAATCTATGGTATCTATCTCATATGTACAATGCAGTTTTTATTGAGAATAAGAAGAGTCTTATATGTAAGTGTTATTTTTAATTAACTATGATAATTGATGAGTTAAAGAAATGTCGAAACTTTATATTAATTTTTAAAAAGATTGTCTTTCTTACAATAGTTAGCAAATATTATGACATAATAGTCTACTAACCTGCATACGAGAATAACGGATGATCGTTGGAATGGTTTGAGAATTTAGTCCACATGCACAAAGTGAATTCTTTAAGTTCAGGTATGATGTGTTTATATTGAATGTATTGGAAATATAAATCCTGGGTAAAGCCTACTTTGTAATTGCCACAATGATCGTCAGCTGGTTGCGCTAAAGAAGTTAACGGAATTCCAGCGACTGGATGTGGCTGATGTAATGGTCCCGAAGAAAACACCGATCGTGGTTCAGAATCTTCCAGCAATTTATGCGACTCCAATAATGGCCCTTTAAAAAAATAAACAAATATAGTTTTATAATGGGATCAGACTTCTCGGAAAGTACATACCTAAGGGTTGTGATCTTTGACCAAAGTTTCCATGATATGTGGTAATGGTTTCAATGGGTTTTGTTTGAAAATGTTCGTTGTGCAAAAATTGAAGAGGTTTCCATTCGCCAGACGCACTCCAGATAAACGACAGAAATAATATTAACGTTGATTTACGATCCATGTTATTGAAAAGAACTTGATTAAGCTGTCATACTAGAAAATTAATTGAAAATTATTGTTTCTGACGATTTTTGTGGAGGGATTTAATTAAAATTTATAGTTATCGTAATTAGTTCGTATCGCTAGTAGCTATTGTCACGTAAATTTCCTATTCATTGCAAAAAATAAATGCTAAAATAGGGTTTTTTCTTTTAAATTTTAAGTGAAATTTAAATTACGTAACTTTATTATCAAAAAATTATAATGAAAAATAAAAATGACAAAAGATCAGTGTGTCAACAGTATGTGGTAATTGTCTTTTAAAGCATTACACCTAGACCATGTAAAATAATATTTCTTGTGTCGCAATCAAAAATCAAAATGTGTAAATTGTCGTTATAATGATTCCAGTTGTTTTTTTGAAGTTTTTATTTTCATGGTACTGATGTCGTTTGTGTCTCAAAAGACATGAATTTCTCTTTTCGTTTTCAATTGCTTACTTTATGAGGTTGATATAGATTGCAGGCCTTATAGATAGATGCATTTTTATGTTTATCAAAAAAAGATTATTAAGAAAAGTATTTTTTGTTCAATCAATTTTGGTTTTACCAATTACAGAATTTTGTGTGGTTAAAGAAAGTTTGAATATTTATAATTTTCAATAAGCAAAAGTAGTTCAAATTTTTCAGATTAAGTTATTTTGCATATATTTTAAACTATTAAATATCGATTATAGTAAGTTGAAATTTCGAAATCCATAAATATCATAACATATGGTAAATATGAAATGTACAAACCAGGTTTTTTTTCTTAAAAATAAACATAAATACCTGATCATTTTCGATTGTTATTACTGTCATTTATCATCAGAGATTGCAAGATCTTAGGATCCTTAAGATTCCTATATTTTTGAATTTTTTTTTTCAATTTAATTTTTTCCATTTTATTAAGAAAGTTGTATTCAGGTTTAACATGAACATACTTAGTTCTAATATTGAATCTTAAGATATTATTGTTTTCAATTTTTATTTCGTAAATACGAAACTTTTTGCTTGTATTTTAATATTTAATACACAATTTTTAATATTATCCACATTCTATTATCCAGAAAAAGTAAACACCATTTTAAAATATATATATATATATATATATATATATATATATATATATATATATATATATTTCGTTACATGAAAAACATGAAAGTATTTTTATAATAATTAACCTCTGGCAAATAAACATATTTTTTAATCTTATACTTCTGCAAATTTTATTTCTATTCTTCATAAGCGCAGAAGATGAAAAAAGCAAATAATGCTTTTAACGTTTTTTTACCTACCATTCTATTTAATATGGAATAATAAACATAAAAAGCTCAAGAAAAACATGTTAACTTCGCAATATGTACACAAATCATTAAATATAGGTGATTTATTCCACTGTATAAATTGGAAACATAAACTTTTAAATTTATGATATTGGAGAAGAATGATGAAAACTAAATAGATGGATCGGATTATTAACGTATTATATAATGAAAATAGTTAAGGAAGATGGATCATGTTGAATATGAACGATTTAGTAACAAGAAAGACATTTAACTGAGAAACACAATCTAAGAGAAATTGTATCAAAAAGGATATCACGTTACACTCAAAACTTTAAGCGCCAAGAAAAAAGATCACAAATAAGAATTCTTAATCTATTGAAAAGAGGAAGGACTTTTCTAAGATTGGAAATTAGAGGAAAATTGCTCAAGAAACAACGACCTAGTTTCTTTTCTTAAAATTTACTACGTGATGATGGATTCTTTCAGCATTTATTTAATTACCTTTTTTGACTAATTTTGTTGGGAAATTTTGGTTTTCTTTGAATTTTAAATTTTTAGTGACGCTTAATGACAAAAAATTTCTAGACACAAGTTTAATCAATTAAACAGTGAATGGCTTTAAATAAAATTGAATTATAAGACACTAAGGGGTTAAATGGGTTTAATCGGGGAAGAACGGCCTTTTTTTAACATTTTTTTCCATATTAAATATTTTATTTAAATTTCTTATTGTCTTAAACATTCTCATATGACAAAGAATTTCCAATAATTTCGTAGAAAAATATTAAAAATTCCGAAGGATCAAAAAAGGGGTGTCTGCGATAACAGCAGAACTTTGAAAACAGAATCATTGGAAGTGAAAAAAAAATACGTGTTTTAGTTGAGATCATAAACTAGAATTTGGGCGAAGGAAAAGAAGAAAAAAGTGAAAATTGTATTTTTTTAAATTTCGGTGAAATTTGCCCTACATTTTTTTTAAATAGTTGTAATAAAAAAAACATCCTTCGTTCAAATCCTTGTGAATTGTATTTCGAAAACCTGTGTGCAATTTCATCAAAATCTGTTGAATAGTTCTTGAGAAATTTTGACAACCGACTTTGAAAGTTCAGATTCGAGAAAAACGTTACAATAAACGAATAGCTGTACCGATATACCTGTGGCGTGCTGAACTTCCCAAGGTGTATCTCCGACACTATTGCATGGATTAACTTGAAAATTAAGGACAATTTTAAGGATAAAAAAAAACGATTTTTTGATGTGAAACCCATGTAACCCCGTAAAAGAAATATGAAAAATAAATTTGTATAAACGAGTACCTTAACTCATTGATCAAATGCATACTTACGAATTCATTCACTGAATAATGCAATCAATAGTTGTTGAAGCATCAAGTGCTTGTATTCACCATAAATGCGTGCAATACGGTTTTTACGTAAAGAGAAATATGATCAACAGTGAAATTCATTATCCATAAAATGACAAAAGTATTTAAAAAATGTCTTCCTTCGTCTTTTTTTTTTGTAAAATGTAAAAATAATATTTTTCCCTAATTCCAATAATCGTCGAATACATTCAACGCATGCCAGCATCTCAATTATTAAAGCATCTACTGATAAACAACAAGAATATAGCAGAATTTTAAGAATTTCAAGAAATTCAAAATGAAGGAATTTTTGAAATTCATTTTACAAATGATTTATTCAAATAAACGCTAATAAAAACATTTAGAGAGATTTTGTCTTTAAATTTTCATTGTTGAACATTTTATTATAAATTTTCTATCAAAGTATCCTACTATAAATGATTATTTTAAACTCAAAATCAACTTTACTGATTTTGTTGAAATTTAGAATAACAATTTTGTCATCCATAAAAGATATTATTATTATGGAATTCTATTACTAAAACTTTAAAAGGCGAACCCCGTACACTTACAATTGGGAATTCAAAACACCAGCTTAGGTAAATGTAGTGATGTTATGTAATTAAGCATTAAAATAAAATTATAATTATAAATCATACTTTGAAATATTTAATGATAACTAGAAATCGTTAATTGATAACACAGAAGTCGTGGGTATTACCTACTAGTGTAAAAAATATCGGTCGTTTATTTCCTTTTAAAACCTGTAAAATTGAAAATTGTATTTTTACGAATGGACGCGTAAAGCAAAACACACCATTAAATTCCAATTAAAGAAAATGACTATTTTGAAAAATTAAAAAATGCAAAAACCTGTTTCCTATTTCCGGTCGCGTAACTACTATATCTATGTGCTTGTTGCAAATTATATTCGTAATCATCAGTTTTCATATACTGGAACATGTTATATTCATTTTCATTTCATCGCAGCATAAAGTAAACTCAATTCCCATGTTAAACGCTCATATACCTAGATTACGTAGAAATTTTCTAAAATGAAGTTTAATTTCTCTTCACGGTAAATATGTGAAGGAAGACACGTACCAGACTTTAATCGATTGTTTCATAATACGTTTTATTACACTTGACCAGTTTTAATGATGTTCATTAAGATAATTACCAAACAAAATCAGAAAATTCTATTTCAATATTTCTTTTTTTAAACAGCTACAATGAAATGTAATGAAAACCTTTTTGGTTTTCTTAAATAGATAATTTTAATCAAAATCATGGTTATTCCTTATGTGTTTTACATATATTTTTTATAAAATGTGAATTGAAATTACCGGAACAACTGTTTCAATGACAATCATTTCTTTTATTCCTTATCTCAACTTTCTCCAAAGTCTTTCAATGGATTTTTTTGACATTACAAATACATACAAAAACAAATGATCTGGATCTGAAATATTTGTATGCCTCTATTAAAAAATTGATTTTATCATTTTTTTTTGTTGCAGGTAAGATTCACGGCTAATCGTATGTGAGAATTTTCTTAAGGTTTGATTTTTCAAATTCTTAGTTATACTTTTAAAACTTTGCAAGTACTCAAACATGTAGGTAATATTATCATTTAATCTAGCCCCATATCTCTTAAATTTTCAATTATAAATTCTGAATAGTGAAATTAAAGTCAATTACAGAGTTATTATCAATTTACGAAAAACAGTATGCATGACTAACCGATAATGTTGAGATTTAATTATGAAGGAAAAATTGTAAAATACGATAGAAATATTCCTTCAATTAACATATAAAGACATAATTTTTACTTTGCTTTTGAACTCTAAAAAATGAACTCTGAGTTTTAAAATCATCATCTATATTTAATAACTCTTATTGTTTTCATATCCTGTAAAAATGGATTCTAAAGGATAGAAGAAAATCGAAATATTTTATCAAAAATTGTTTATATTTTTGAAATTACTCACCTAAAATTGGAATTAAAAGAGGATCAAATTGCAAACAAAATTTCGAATCTACTCAACATTGATGAATTGTAAACACTGTGTGCTAAAACATTGTATTTTATGAACAAAAATACCAATTAAATCCACATGAATTCACGTTAAATTAATTCGAAACCTCGCCTAAAAAGCTGTCTATTTTTAATGCATTTATTTGATTTTTGAAACGTAATTTTAAAGTTTTAAATTTTTAGCATTTGATATATCCAATTTCAATTATTCAAATGTTGTGCATTTATTTTTTTCCTTGTAAGAATAACAAACAATATTTTCTATATCGATTTTTACACAGATAATCTTCAAACATATTTTCCCAATTGATTAATAACTTTTCAAAAATATGTCTTCTAATTTCATGAAAAAAAATAATATTTGTATCGCATTTTCGACAAATAACATCATTAAACTTAAATTTTCAAACCATGAAAAAACAAAGTAATTTCGATTCATGTGAAAAATTCTATATTTACCCAACTGGTAGATCTGGCGGAACTAAATACGAAAAGCATCCACCCAAAAACATTGGTTCAACAATATCTTCAAATTTTACAAAACATACGATGAATATCATAAGTGAATAAATTTTGAAACTGCCTATAAATCTCTATAAATTTGCAGGAAAGGATCACATATAAACAGCCCCTAGAAGAATGTGGCATATTTAAAGCCCACAAACTTGATTCAACCCTTATCCTTAACGATAAAGTGTTTACCACAAACACTTTGCATCGAAGGGTTTCGCCGGGTTTCCATATGAAACCTGCACTGGCGTCTTTGTTTACGTTAATGGCTTTATCATAATTCTAGATGTTGAAAATAATTTTTGGTCTATTATCTAGCTCTTAACTTCATTTTTTTTTTTTTGAAAAGTGAAGGTTACAACCCTTAACTTCAAACTTATTTTTCTACGAAACTATGATAGATATTTGGATGAAACCAAAACGATAAGAAAGCTCCTAGTTGGATTCACATCATAATTTTTTTTATTAATTTCCAAATAACTATAAGACTACAAAAGGAATATGGGAAAAATTGGGGTGGTTTTTAGTAGTGCCTACTCTTCGAGGTAAACCGATCAAAAAAAAAAATGATATTTGTACGCACGTGAGAAGTTATTCTTCTTTTGTATAGTTAAAAATATGTTTTTAATCCATTGCCGTAGCCTCGTTCGGTAGTGCCTGAACTGGCACATCAGTTATAAGATTTGTGATTACTTAAAAAATGATACAATTTTAAACACAAATTACTTTTAATAGCAAAATACATAATAGGAAAACGTATGTGTTGCGGCAAAGACAAGTATCAAGACTATAAGGTTGTAAACACATCCGGATGTGAATGGAATACAATTATAAAATATTATTATCTCAAATTTGATCTATCATGTCATTAGTTTCAACTGTCATTACAATATCATTCAATTGCTTATTTTAACCATTTGTCAGTTTTGTCAGTGTTGGGCTGTGAATATTTCACGGAAAGTTACTGATTTTCAAATAAAAGATTAAATTGACTATCTATACGTAGATACCATATATATACACAGTTGGTTGTTTGTTCAATTTGTATATGTATACTCATTTGGCTACTTATATAAAATGTGTGTTACATAATATTTGAATTAAACATTTTATACAATTCTGCTTGGTTCACATTTTCAAAAAATACTTAAAGAATAGTTATTTGAAGAATAGCCACTTAAAACCACCCCTATTTTATAAATATTTTTTTATAGCCTTATAATTATTTGAAAAGTTATAAAAAAATATATTTGTTGTGAATTCAACTATGAGCTTTCATATCGTTTTGATTTCATTCAAATATCTATTATAGTTTCGTAGAAAAATTAGTTTGAAGGTAGGAGTTGTGCCCTCTATTTTTCAATAATGAATGAAGTTAGTAATTTGATATGGGTTGAAAATCATTTTCAATATCTAAGAATACAATAATGGCTCTAACGCCAACAAAGACGCCAGTGCAGATTTCATATGGAAACCCGGCAAGAACCATTGTTTAAAAATTGGTAAAATAAAATACCAACTGGCGGTGACAGCTAGCCGCTGTTGAAACGCGTTGTGGAAAAAGAAAACTACGTCATACGATATAAACAATAGTTCATTAATTAGTTTTTCACACTTCAATAGTGCAATTATTAAGCGAAGTATTAAAACTAGGTTAAATTTTGAAAAAATGTCTTCTTTTACTTTTAATTTTTACCTCAAACTCTGTAATCTAAACTTGAATATCTACTAAAAATTACTGTGACTTTTATCAGTATTCAAGATTTTGGTGCTAGTTTAGTTTTCTGATAGACGCCTATTACGCCTTTATTATATTCAGTATGTATACTGTAAAGTTTATATTTCGTATTACACGAACAGTAGCGCGACAGGAGTTTGGCATAGTTTTATGAATAGATGTGCATATCTACAAATGATAAAAATTACGATTTGTAGACTGTTTAATTCCCTTAAGTAATACATATGTATTTATAATGTATTTTCCAGTTATAAAGAAATAAAGGTTCCAAAAATGTGTTTCCATTTTCGACCGAACGTTAAATTTTTATCGAAGCTGATTCTTCAGCCGTAAGCTTTGAGTGACACTGAAGCCAAAGATCTTTTTATTTTAATAAATTTTAGCAAAAATTTCCTAAACAACTAAAAACGTATCCATCTAGGTCAGCATTGTAAGGTGAAGAAATAAAAATTTTATCATAACAAAATGCAATTTAAAAGCATAGAAATAATTGTCAGACTTTTGTTTGTTATCTTTTATGAAATAATAAATGCGATTAACATTTAAATGTTAATATTAAAAGCGTAACAGGCGTTTTTTTAATGATTGATGACCTTTTCAACCGTTTCAATAGAAGAAAATAAATTGATTCACTTTAAGGGGAGCCGAAGGAGATATTTTTGAAAAAAAATCAAAAAAATTTTTTACCAATTTTGAAAATATAATTCTTTCCAAGTTATTTGGTACTAATTTTTAGTGATTCTTACCACTACAACTGCTTTAAAATTTGCTTTACCACATTTAAAAATCAATGTTAGAGATATTTCGATAGAAATAAAATACCCTACAGTTTTCAAACAATTTAATTGGTTCACCTGAAAAATCGTATTTTTTTATATTTGACCTATTTCCTCCTAAACTATTAAAGCAAATCGCTTAAATTTTTTTGTGACGATATTTATATAATATTTAAATATGTGGAATAAAGGAATTCGAAAAGATGATTAAATTTAAAAATAAAATAGTAACAAAGTTTTAGTGATTTTTTTCAAATATTTGTAACTTTTTTTTTTTTTTGTAATTGATTGTACTAAATATTAGTTATTGAGTTTATTATAATTGGAGAGTAGGATAAGCTTACCAAGTTTTATTACAATTGGTTAAAGAGTTTCGGAAAAAAATGGGCAATTTCATGATTTTCATATATTAAAAATTTTGATTTCTTACTTTTGTAATTTTAGTTCTAAATGAATAATTCTAAACGAAAACTACTCAGTTTGTTCCAATTGAAGAGTAGATTAACCCCGCCAAGTTTCATTGAAATTGGTGAAAGAGTTTCAGAGAAAATGGGTCAAGAAGTTCGGGTTTTCATAATAGAAAATCTTCGTTTCGGGTCCCCTTAAGTGCATCTAAATCTGGATAGATGCTGAATTTAGAGTATCTGATAATTTCCAAGTATCTCTAACCAATTAAGTAACCAAAAAATTATTAAGAGAAAGTTAATAACATATCCCTTATGGCTTCTTAGGCTTTTGATTGTGCATATTTAAAATATGAGTGACCGCAAAATATGAAAATGCTATGTAATGCTTGATTTTTCCTGTATAATTTTGACCAAGATAAGTTTTATATTTAAAAAATGCATTTATCTGTAATAATAAAATACCAGTTCATTGATTTGAATCTATAACATTTCCTTTATCAATTTGAAGTGAATAAAACCAATAAGAGCTGGAATTAAAACTGAAACAAAATATTAGAATAGATGTATAGATGCAATTTATGGTTTATTTGTGGAGAAAAAAAACTCCGAGCTTTTGGTTAGATTGTAATTTATTTGTGTAAACTTTTCCTTCTTTTCTCTTCTACGTGACTAGAAATTTACGGCATGTACGAAATTCGAGCATTTGAATTATGTATACGCGTACGAAACGTAACTACTGGGCGTAGAGCGAAACAAAAAATAGAGTCCGGGTTCACTAACTTTTTTATGGGATGTATTTTTTTTTAAATGCAAATTTTAAAGTCAAATTTTTACTATTGAATATTACGTATGTTCGGCTTTGTCAATTGCTTTTTTGAAATTACAATTATTTACTTTTCTGTAGAATGAAAGTGGTCAATTTCATTCGATAAATTATTTTTTTTTTGTCTTTCACAAATATTTGTAACGACCATTAAGTTTACTTTCCTTAAAATTAACGTTGTAAAGATCCATTTATAGATCGAGACGATATATATTTTTTTTAATTAAAATATCTACTTCGAGAAATCACGAATTTGATTTACCATTAATCATAATTATAGACGTTAGATTAGGGTATAAGTCGTTCATCGGACTTTGATTATGGTTTGATTAATTTTTAATGTTACCATTAAACTTTCCACTTACTTATATCATCATTTTTTTTCATAAAATAAATTATCGTTATAATTTGCTAAAAATATTTTACTAAGTTGTATTTGATTTTCAAAAAAATTAAAATTAATTTAAAAATGTTTTTTGATTGTTCTTAAGATAATTGGAGCGTCAAATAATTAATGTAATTAACATTGACATTATTTATGGCTCTGCTCTTGCTATTTTAAGAAAGGAAAAAAAACTAAAACAATTCATTTACGTAAAATGTTTTTAATTAAATTTTAAAAGCAACTTAAAATTAAGACTAATGAAAAAGAAAACTTACACACAAAAAGTGAAAATGAGGAAAAAATAAAATTAAGCACAAAATTTCGCACAGTATTCTTGATAAAAACAAGAATCAAAGTTCCAAGACCACTTTATTAGTTGTTGATCGAACCAAGTCTTCACATTAACTGATCTTTACCTTTACCTTTTCTCGTTACCACATACAAACTTGAATCATTTCTTTTCCATTCACGTAACATGCACCATTTCTCTTTCTATGTTGACTAATTCGATTCAATTCAATTTCGTTTTGTCTTCGTCGTCTCGTCATCGTTGGTTTGTATAGTGCTCTTTTTAAATTTTCTTCTTTTCGACAAAGAAGAACCGTTTATAGAGAAAATGCTAGAACTAATTTGTAAATGGTCTCAAATCGTAGCTACTTTAACATCCGTCAGACTCACTTTCAAAACTCACTTTTTTTAAGTTTTATCAATTATTGAAGGTAAAAAGTATGAAATTAAGATTCCTATCTGGATTTGGATAGTTTAAAATAGCAAATTTTTGAAAAAAAAAATCAGCGATTTTTTAACTATTACTTTTACATTTCAATTATATTAAAAAAGTTTTGTGAATTGCAATAGATAGGTACTCGAGAAACGAATGGCATTAACTAAATTAAACAAAGCTTTATGGGGTTGCGGATTTGACTCCCTCGTTATTTTATTTTTCAAATTTTAAAATCGAAATTAGGTCATTGTATAATTGTGTCTTAAGCTTGATACAGTATTTTGAAACAAATATACATTTTCCTTCATTTGTAGCACAGGTTTATATTCTATTTATACTGTAATAAAGCTAGGATTTTCTCGAAACTATGTTATATAATTTTTTTATTTTAATTCGCAGTTCGTAGAATATTGCATTTTACTTTATACGGTTTTTTCTTTCTATAATTGATGTCTATAATGTTACTTCATTAACTTATTTGTATTAACGGGTTCGTTGGATTTGTGTTTCTAGGACATACAACCATAAAACTATATTTTATTACACACATTTTTTCATTGATTTCACACTATACTTATTTATTTATTTCATAAGTAACGATCGTTGAGATAGATTTATTTTGAAGTCAGCATGTGCACATATTTCTAATTCATCAAATATCATTCTTTTTTTTCTTTTTTCCATGTACGTATTTTACAATTTAATATTTGAGATATTGCATTGAACTTTATAGTTTATTTAAAGCAAAAACAATAATTTCAAGTAATGGAAGTCTTATGGTTATATTTTGTACTTATTTAGCTCTTTATCGACAATATAGACATGTCTGATTCCCTTTTTATTAGATTAATATAAAATATTGAAAACAAAGGAGGGAAGCGAGGTTCGTACACGAAGTGCTTGGTGAAGGCTTTTTTTTAGAATGTTTTTTTTTTGTTTTTGGATCTTGCTAAAATGAAAATCCTGCTGCAGAGATGTTTCGGAGAATATCCACACATCTTTAACATTTCGAAAACATATGTAGTATTAATTTTTAAGCTGATTGGTGGCCGAGTGGTCAAGGTTATCGCTCCAAAACTGGTAAGTGTTGGGTTCGATCTTCGTACATGTCGAGCAAAATTACAATATTTCTCGGTTGCGGATTTTTATTAATCCTCGAGTCGCTAAAGACCTTAACAGTTATAAAGTGACGGTAAATAACAATTAAAAAAAAAGAAACATTGTTGGTGAATTCTTTCGATTCAATAAGAGATATTAAATTGTTTATGCGATTTCTAAATATCACTTATTGTATCTATAGAATTCAGTCACAATTAGTGCCAAGTAATGTTTGGGATATTGTGTAAACATAATTTAGTAGTTGCAATAAATTATATCCTCTAGAAATATCACTAAAATTTCAAGTTGCACAGCTAAGAAAAAGCTTCCATCTCCTGTTTTATAATTTTGGGACCATACCCATTCGTCCTCATGGTATTAATTTAAAAAATACTTATTAATATCGTCGGCAAAATTCTTCCAAAGATCTATAAATGTAAACGATTAAGATATATATTTGTATTATTAGATTTGAGAATCTCATTTCTTAGCCCTTCGGGGCATGAAATATTGATTTTTTTTTATTTACAAATTTTGTTTTTGCACCATCTTCCTCTTGGCAATAATTGCAATATGTCACACTTACAACACTCGTGGGTTAGTTGTGTCCAATGACACAATTAAAATTAAAAATTATTGTAAAGCAACAGTAATAATATTCTAAATATAATTATAGTATAAATAGTATTCTTAAATATAATAACACTAACAATTAATATAACTAAAATCGGTCTGTCAGATCAAGCATCAACACTCTTTTGAGATGCTTGACATCCGCACTGTTATCAAGCAGATTCAAGGCAAGGTGGTTTGGATGATCGTTAAGTCTAGTTTGATAGGCCCGTGCTCTTCAAGTGATCACATCCTTCACATGTTCCACCTGTAGGTCGTCGTGGATTCTTACATTATTTATGTATCATGGTGCACCGATTATTGCCCGTAGAGACTTTGGATTGAAATCTTTGTATTATTTCCACGAAATATTGATGAAAATATTTTCTTACATGTACTTATAAAATATCCTTATTTAAATATTTCATCTTTTTGTTTTTCTAAAACTGCATGCAACATATTCCCACCGGAACAGAAAAATCACTTTCTATCTTAATGAAAAATGAAGAAAATTAGCCATTTAGAATTCAAAGTATTTTCTATTGGCAGTAAAAAGAAATCAAAGGTGCAACAAAAGACACATCAAACTTCACTTTTACTCAATTAAAAGTTACCAATTTTGCCAAATTATTCAATACAAGCAACAATCTTGATTGAAAAATAAGACAGTAAGTATAATTAAAAAAAAACGATCTTGATATAAGGAGAAATTCTCCCAAGGACATTAATTATGTGTCAGTATTTATATTTTCGTTTAGACTTTTTATTTTCGTTTCTATAAATTCTTTTAAGTGCTCTCACTAATAAAGATTTCTAATACATCAGTTTTATGATTTGAGGCGTGTGAGTATTTTTTATAACGACTTTTATTGTTTACAAATGAAGAAGAGCATAAGAGAAATGTATCAAAATTTATGAAATTTCCTTTTTATTACATGAAACTCACATGGGAAAATCATTTAGCTCTTTATTTGATTTAAATATTCAAGATTAGTTATGATATCTGAATTTATCAAAATATCCACAAATAAGCTTCAGGTTTCAATACCTTACTTTTTTCAAACGAAATTTTGTATGTTCAATAGAATGAGTGAAGTGTTAGCAAATTGCGCAAAAAGATTAAAGGAATTATTCTGGAGAATATTGGATTATCAATAGAATAGCAAGATTTCAGTCTTTTTCATGTTTCGTTTTAAATTTTATTTATATGGTTGGAAAGAAAAAATACGAATAATATAATCGAATTAAATCAAGCCAATGCTATAGGCTCTATACTTTTAATTTAATCTTTCTTGGTTCTTACTGTTATTTAACGAATTTTCTTGCGTTCATGAAAGTTTTAAAATATTTTTAATACTAATTTAATAAATAATAATCCTATTATCCTAATATTATCCTATTATCCTAATATCCTATGACTCAATTTTTTCTTTATTACGATCAGGTAATAAGTATTTTGTCAGTTGTAAACAAATTTCATATAGGTTGTTTGTTTTATATAATTCGTTGTTAAGGATGTTGTTTGGATCTAGTTTGTGTGCTTCGTATATTTCATATTCTTCTAAGGTGTTCATGTGTTATCCTTTCTTGCAAATATGTAATGGCTCAAAATTTGTTTCGAAATTTAAGCATTGATGATTTTCGTCATAAAGATGTTTTGTAAAATTTGAAGTTGTTGTTGAAGTAGGTTTTTGGGTGTATGTTCCTTATATCTTGTTCCGAAAGATCTACCAGTTTGGCTAATGTAGAATTTTTCACAGGAACCACATTTAATTTTATATATTCCGGTTTTATTTTTCATCGTAATTTGGTTGTTCTCCAACGGTTGAAGAATTTTCATCATGTTGTTGTTTGTTGAAAATGCGATATTGAAGTTATTTTTCTTTAGGAAGTTGGCGATTGTAAAATTAAATATTTTATTGAAGTTTGATTTAATACATTTTTTGTTTTCTTTTGGTGGAATTGGAAGAATGGATTATTTAGTAAATTTCGTAATTATTTTGTCTACGATTATTAGCTGTTGTATTCGTTAGTAGTGGCTATATGTTGAGTTATCTTAAATTCTTCTTAGCACCAAAGCTCGTGAAATTTGTTTACAACTGACAAAATAATCATTACCTGATGATGACAGCCAAGAGCTGTTGAAACGCATAGTAATAAAGAAGAAATTGAGTCATAGGACATATATTATTATTCATTAATTTATAATTGTGACTCGGAAATATATAAAATATTTATCCATGTTAAAATTTTTAATACTAATACTATTTTATTGCTTTTTCTCACTGAATGTCGAATTATTCGTATTTGATTAAAACAATGATAGTTGCAAAAAACACTGTTTATTTTTTTGAAGTTAGACCCAAAAATAAAGTTGAATAGTTAAATTTTTGTAAACTTTTTCCTTATTAAAAGTGGTATTTTTAATTGACATTTTATTTTTCCGACTTTTTTCTTAATGAAATGATAGAACATTTAACAATACGAGTGGATACGTAAAAAATAGAAGCACAAAAATTTAAACAACTATTTTTTCATATTAAATTTTACCTTTATTGGTTTGTTATTTAAGTTGCCGGATAGAATCATTTCCTAATTCGGTAACATTTCCCCTTTATCAACTGTTAATCTAATTATTTATGGGCTACGAAATAATATTTTCATTTTCATTTATGTTTTTGATATTTGTAATTACGATTGCGTAACAACACAATTTTTTTCCATTCAATTGGTCAATGCGTTCATATTTGTTGATGGACGCAAACTATTTCCGTCATTTAAATATATCTGAATACAAAAAATTAATCAACCATTAAATTGGAAGTTTTAAACTCGAGTTAACCAATATTGAGATCTGATAATTTTGATTTAAAGCTATTGAATTATTTTTTTTCAATATCTCGAAAATCCAACCTGCAATAGTGTTATTAAGAAAGGCGTTTGTATAATACTAGTTGGTGTCCGTAACTTCTTCTGCGTTACGTTGGTTTATGATGATAGCGATGGTAAAATATATTTTAAGATTCATATTTCAAACTTGTATTTCGAAAATTTTCGAAATCGTAATTGTTTAAATCTTAGTTTAACAATCGAAATTGGGCAAATGATTTTTGTACTTATAAGTATTTAACGAATGTCATATTTTAATTATTAAAATACTTACAATTTTTTATATAGTGTTCAAAATTTCATTTGGCGCATTGTTAACAATAAATTTATGCTTGTTACATAAAATATATGTCAGTAAAAATTAAATTAACCTTCTTACAAAAATTATTTACTATTTTACCTGTAGAGTCATTCGAGTCAAGGCACTTAAGGATTTAAACCGGAGTAAAAATTAATCCATACAGAACCCTAACATGTATTTATTGCATGCTACAGAGTATTTAGATTTCCGAAGACTGAAAAAAGATCTACCAGTGGTTGGAGTTTGTGACTGCTATGTGGTGGCAATGTTAACATACTTATGTTCTGCACCCAAATCACCCGAGCACACTTACCCCAAGCTGAGATTTGTGATATATACTCATATAGCTTTGCCCATACTAAATATACCCTTAAATTTTACGAAGAACAGAAAACTTGAATAACTTACTAACATGGAAAAAAATGATCTATCATGGAAAGTGTATTCAGTGCGATATGAGAATCTTTGCCGTGATGACAAAAGTTACAGTTACAGTACCGAATTCTACTAATTATTATTTAAAAACCAAATGAAGAATACCATGTCGCGATCTTGTAGATAAATTAGTTCCTCGTTACCGTACCTTTCAGTCAAGTACACATAATGCGACTTATTCCTCCAATCTTTTAGGATAAACGGGATGCGTACACTTACCCACTGCGCACGGTTACCCCGAATAACTACAATTAAAATACTGCTAGACTGCCTTAACGTTGACCGAAAAAGCAATAGAAGCTATGTGAAAAAATTCAACTTTACATACAGTACGTTACAATATAAAGTATGCAATGAGTAAAATATCGTTGATGTGTTGATTTGTCGTTTTCTTATTTCCGTTCTACAAGCGGAAAACTTAAGTTTAGTAAAATTTAAAGAAGTTCGTATTGCCAAAAGGAGAAAATTCTTAGTTGGGAAATCATTGGATGAGAGTTCTTAGTTTTCTCTACTGACGTCAATCGTCGTGAATGAAACGAGCATTTTTAATCTTTCGAAATAATCACCGAATTTTGTTTCAACAAAAAAAATCGTTAAAATATAGCAAGTAAATTACATATTTGGTATCTACTTAACTTGAATTACTCTTCAAATTAAAGAGAAGCCATGTTTTTCTTACAACCAACTGCCCACTTGCAAATTATGTAATGCTTTTAAAGAAAAATCTCAAACAATAATTATAATTATATGTAATTTTTTTTCAAAATGATATTTTCGAGGAATTTTATCGTAGGCATTCTATCTGATTAAACTTATAAATTTGTTATTTGTATGGAATAATTTATAATACAAAATTATCACACAAATCGGTCATTTTATTTCTATTCATTCTCTCGTAATTGCTAATCAAACAGAAAAGTTCTTCTTTCCAGATCATTTTTCAAAGTTTTCAACAGCAATAAAACAGATAACAAACATTAGATGAGGAAGAAGTAATTATTAGAAAGTATCATTAAATTTCAATTATCTTCAAAAGATGTTTAAAACTCTGAGATATCATAGGGAATATTTAAATCGAAATAAAAATTATCGTTACTTCAATATGTGACCAAAAAAATTTAACTGAATTCAATCTATTTATTTTTGTGTTCTGTTATAATTATTGAAGACATAAATCTTGTATATTGATATAAACGAAAATTGAAAATTACTTTAGTTTTGAAATAATTAATTGCACAGCAAGTCGTAACCTAACGACCTCTCTTCTCACTTTAAAACACAAAATAGGAAAATGAATTATTTTTTTTTTGTAGGTTTGCAGGTAATTAGTCCCTTTCACTTTCATCAGATAAATCTATATACTTATATGTTCCAAATGAGGGCTTACCAATGTCAAATACGAACGTATTTAATATGTCATCCTGATTTGAATTTATAATTACGAATAACTGATTTATCCAATTTGTTTGCAAGAAATACTTTATTGGAATTTTTTCACCAAATTGTAACTCAACTAATTGCTTTAGTTTAAAGTTAACAAGCAATTTATTACCATTTGGAATGATCGTACCAATTTTTATATACAGTTCCAATTTAAATCGATTGTACCTTCAATCTTTCCAAAACGTTTTGGTGCGTTATATGACTTTCACTAAGATAAAAAATGCACGTGCATTTATTAAGTAAATTGCATCGTGTTACTTGAAATTTTGTTATATAACAAATAAAGTGTTTTATGCCAATTTGAAGTGATTAATGAGAAGAACCAGTTTTGTGCTTAATAAAATCTGTTTAGTTTAGTTTATTTTTTTTGGACAAAAAATCTAATTAAGTTTTATAGCTATTCAAATTGAAAATTAGTATGACCAAGGCGTTAAGTCCTTTGATTTGATTGATAGATGATAAATTTCGACGCACCTTTCTCTTGCAGGTTTGGCTGAGTTTCAAAAAATCTTTCACTTGCAACATGCCATTTTTAATACATTTAATTACCTTAGCTAAAAAGCCATATGTGAATGTTCCTGTCTGGCGATGTGGTCAGAAGAAAAAAAAAACTTTACTTCCTCTTTGCTCTGATGCAAGACGAATAACAGTTACAAAGTGAATAATATAATAATTGCATATCATTACAGACATTTCTACTCGAAAAACTTAAGTAATTGAACATTTTCAACAATTTATGTAGGCTGTTTTATTTTAGTGTAGGTCATAAACTTATTGTTAAGTTTCAATTCTTTTATTTTTAAATAGAACAAGATTTGAAGATTATTTAGCCTATTTTTTTTTTTTTGGAAAGTAAAAAGCATTGTTTGTGTAATCATTGTTTTGAACGCAAATTTTCGAATTATAAGTAAATCAAAATGATAAGAACTTAAAGTAATTTTCTCCAAGATTTGATTGTTAGATAACAAATATAATTTGGTCATTCACTTTCGAAAATATTTTATTTAATTCCCAATATTTCAGATCAAGTTGAACATTTCTTTTTAGACTAATTTCAGACCACAAAAATAATTCAGATAAAACCACTCAAAATTTCATTAGACACTAGAATTAACAAATAGATACTTACCAATAATTTCTATAAGTATTTGGATGGTTTTCTTTAAATAATAAGAATTGCAATTTTTTAAAGTAGGATAGAAATGTGGTGTTATCTTTTTCTGAGGGCTCCGTCATTTACAGGTCAAAAGTTTAAAAAAGGACTAATAAAACACATATGTTTAGTTTAACAATCATATTCGCATGAGCTAAATTATATTTACCTATTGTATTTTTTTTTAATTTTCATTACAACAAAATAATCGTATTTCCTTGCATTCTCTGAACTCGTTTAGTAAAGAATTTAAAAAAATCATATTAAATTTTTGTATTAATAATGATTATAATATGGTTACACAAACAATTATTTTCAAATAATGGGTAATTAAATGTAGGAAAAAAGTGTTCAGGATTTTAAAAGGTTCATAAAGGTGGTCTAAAAATTACGGGTGACAAATTTGTCCTTTTTAATATTCACCCAGTACGTTATTTAAAATTTTATGGCATCAGATATAAAAAAGCCTAAGTAAGGGTGCACCTACATTAGATCCGTATTTCTCCCGATCCGACGTTGTCCGATAGTCGGACGACGTCGGAAGAAAAGCAAACATGTTGATGTTAATGCTAGTGCCTACAATTAAAACGAAGCTCCCGAATTCACGTTTCCCGACAACTCCAGACACTATCCGATTTGAAGGCCGAACAATCATGTTTGTTTCCAGTCCGACGTTTCTATTCCGACGCATAGTTATTACAGTTAAAACTTCCGTTTTAAAGAAATTGAAGTCCCTGAGGAAACTAAATGTATTCCTTTAGGGTATAAATGTTAACGTAGGCGCCCATCAATTGATTATTTAATAAATTTACGTATTGGACCTCAAAATTTCGCTTCTTGGCGTTTTTAATTCTATTTTGTACATGTTTGTGTTGTTTTATACTTAATGTAATTTTCCAGCAAAAACCAGTACAAAAATCATCATCAGAATCAGTAATTTCTCTATCACGTGTTTACTGCAATAGCTGCTACTACAAACTGTAGTAGAACGGTTCGACAGTATGCAGTTAAACGGGTCACGTCGGGATCATTGTAGACATTCATGTCTGACGTTATCGGACACCGATGGTCGGACAATGTCGAATCAGGAGAAGTACGGTTCTAATGTAGGTGTACCCTAAGTCATTCTTAACTGTTACAGTACTTATTGCAATATTCCTAACGCACTTCATGAGAGCTCAATGCCAATCCATGTTTGCCATAGTATTTAGTTTTAAAATTTATCATCGAATATGGTAATGATGTAACTAGCGTGGATGAATTTCTAAACGGGGTTAAATATTAAGGTAAATCCTCCAAGCGAAAATGACACCATCTAGTAGCTTAAACAATTCTCGGATATTTTGTCGATCAGCTCTAGGTTCTATTACATAAGATGAAAAAAAGCCAACCTTTTTATACAAAGAAATTTTACTTGATATTCAATATACATAAGCCTGGACCAAAAAAAGACTTTTTATTCAGTATGATTAAAAAATATATTGTCAAATTTTGAAACTTTAATATTGATATTAAGAGGTTTATTATCGCAATTTTTGATTTTTCTATCCAATGCGAGTTTTGTTTCCTCAAAATTTTCAAACCATCACCCTGGAAGAATTAATCAATACATATTCTTAAAGGAAATGAAATGCTATACAAAAAATTTCTTTCAGTATCTTTTGGTAACTCTACTTCTTTCAAGTAAAAGTAATTTCGTTTTTATACCCTTAGTCATTCAATGGTAATTTTATGATTAGAGTGATTTATTAACTTACAAAATATTTTTTATTCCAAAATCTATATTGAAATGGTAATACCAAGTACCCGAAGGAATACATACTCGGTATTGTATGATCTTCGAGTTTCACAGGGTAGCGACGCAAAGTTGTTACTAAAACAGAGCATTATTTCAACGTTTATCAAAGTGCATAAGATGTTCATAATACCAAATGAGTTTTTTTAAGTTTAAAATCGATAACTTTCAGTTCTCTAACTGGTACCAACGAAAAATGAAAAAAAAATAACTAATAATATGTTAAGGTAGGAAGAACTGCCAAATATTCCAAATCAAATTTGGTCAACCAGCCAAATACCCGAAAGTTCCCAAGAACTATTAACAGAAAAAATCATATGCTACAACACGGTACTGGAAGATTCCTTTGCAGAAGAAAAGCCCTGGAAAAATCTAATAAATTGAGGAGGAAGGGTGATATTGCCGTATCCACTATATTCATTGAAAAATATTCCATCGGATTTCTAATTATTTTAATCGTTACAACATTTACTAATACATTGAATACTTCAGTGACATTCAAAATGTATTTTTTTGGTATTTTCTTTAACAATCATTTAATTTTTGGTAACTTAGCATTAAAAATTTACACACTAGATGTCAAAACATTAATACTATTGAACCTGATTATATCATTAATTTAAATTCAAAAGTTATACTAAAATTTTGTGTTTTAATTGTATATTAAAAAAATGAAATTACTTCCCGGTACCCCTAATAGTATAAGATATTAATGAGGGTGTGTAAGTGTTTCAAAAATGGTGTTTTTTTTTTTTTTTTTGATTTGTTAACTAGTATCTTTAAAGAACAGAAACTTTTACTTTTATGTTTAATAAATAGAATTTAATATTTGTTTCATATTTAGTTGTATATAATATTTATTATATCCGACAGACGCTGGATGTATTAAAGTTAGAATCTTAGAAAAGTTAGACTCAGATTTACTTAAATATTGCATTAAGCTCTTCTTTCAGCTAGAATATGTGCAATATTTTACTGAAATTAACAAAGTGTTTTTAAAGTTTTGAATATGTTTTTTTCTGCGATGTTGTCGATGTTGTATTTAACAATATTATTTATAATATTGTCTAAAAATATTTAAAAAAAACATAATTTGCTCTCAGCTGAACCTAGTTAAATTTTTATTAAAATTGTTTGCATAAATAACGTGCTTGGATTTGTATGAGTTTCTGATATATGTTTTATATTCATGAAAAAAATATTAGAAACAAAACAACTAGATTAACTATAAATCGAATAATTTAGATGAAAAGTTATACAGTTGAACATTTCATTCGTTATTTGAGGATTTTTTTTTATTGATCACGAGATATAAAATAGTAAAGCCTCAATCATGTATGCCCTGTTATCCGCTAGGAATTTAAATCAGAATTTTTCCACGAGTGATTGGAATCCAATCGAATGTGATTGGAATGTACAAAAATCAAAATAACTCAGCTGATACGAATAAAAGTGAGAAGCAATTGACTGATTAGTGGGTGCATTCATTCCTTCGTGATCACTTTCAACGATTTATGGTATTTTAATTGACACCACTGAAGTGTTTTGATTTATAAATAAACGAAAGTTGACCTCCGCTCGTGATAAATACAAAAAAAATTATTTCACATGTGATTAAAATCTAATTTAATCAATTGCTTCATTTTCACAACAGACAAAGATACAAAATGTCAAACCGTTTTAAGAGAAATTTGTTCAAGAGTTAAAACTGAAATTTAATAACGTAATAACATATATCAATATCATGCCGCAAAGTTTCATGTATCTACTTTTTTTGGAGTCCGTTACATAATGTTTAATTCTACGTTTGTATCATACAAGAGACGGACTTATAATTTGAATATTAGATCGATACAGTGTAACATTTGAACTTTGTATTTATCTTTGTAATTTATATGGTCTTAATAATGTAACGAGAAACTGGTTTGGAATTCAAATGTAATTGTTCAAACCAATATTGGATTTAAGTGACAAAATTTTGCACTATAGATACAATTAAGTAAATTCTTGTTTGATTTGCATAAATTCAGATGTAAATTTTCTCAAACGAATGATTTTGTTCTAGATAATTGCATTAAAGGATTACAGGTGAAAGATGTCGTTAAATTTACAGAAATAATTAGTTTTTGCAAAAATTAATCATCTAAATTTTCTGAAAACAGTACCTCGTAAGTCAATGTATCTGTGTTAATTTATATTTGGAAAATATTATAAGTGGCTTGTTATAAGCTGAATATAAAAATACAATATATATGTTCCAATGGTTCAGTTGATATTAAAAGAACTTTGCCTTTTGTATTCAAAAGGTTTATATACGTATGGCTTTGTATCAATTTGGGTTAGGACATTGGAACAAAAAGATTTCGGATAATATGTCTTTTATACATTATGTTTCTATTAATGTCTGAACAATGTATCTATTATACATGATTACAGATCCATAATACTTAGTTCAAAATAATCCTGCGAATATTTGACCAAAAAAAAAAATTCAATTTTTTTAAACAATTTTTCAATTTTTTTAAGTATTTACTAAAACCACTGAAATATACGGAACAGAAATTTCTGTGGTTTTGACTGCAATTCGTCATACAAGAATACAGGCTTCATTATTGGTGAACCTTGATTAACTTGTTCTTTACCAATCTGGACACTTTTGGTCCTAATGAAGTAGAATTTTTTTCCAGAATTTTGTGTTATTTGTCGATAGATTTACTCTCATTGTTTATTTCCTTGCTTCTCTTTATTTGTCACTTTATTAGTCACTTTATTTGTAAGGTACGAAACTTATAATCTCATTTTTCACCTACTCCCCAGCACTTTGTCGTGCTGAATTTTGCCACACCTGCTAACTATCGATGACAACGTATGAATCTGTCGTAAAATCTAATAACCGCCAGATATTTCTACTTAAATTAAATATATGAATTTAAAAAAAAAACTTGTCTACTTTCCAAGGTGTATGTAAAAGCGAGTCAATTATAAGTGCTTGTTGAAGTTGGCATGTTTAGTATACGTTTTGGTATACATAGTATTTAATATTAACTTATAGTAATTGCTCGTGAAATATTCATAGCTAACACAACTGATAAATGGCTATTGCATGTAATAAAAATGACAGTTAAGACAAATGACAACAATCAGTTCAAGTTTAAGACAATGATTGTTAAAATTATCATGAAAATTGAAAGACTAAGAACGAGAAAAGAAAAATATTTTAAAAATATTAAAATATTTTAAACCAGCTTGTATTGATAAAATACACTTAAAAGTACAAAATAAATTTATGAACTTATCTAAAACTATCTTAAGATCTACCGATTTCACCATCGATTTTAAGGCGATATTAGCCAATTAATGCGAATCGTAAACTTTTTTATTGTGTATCCAAATTGTAAACAAAACTGCACCCCTCGCTTTGATACACAACTAGATAGCTTACGATTCCAATTAATTGGCTACTATCGCCTTTATATCGATGGTAAATACTAGATGCTAAGATTCAGTTCAAAAATTTCAACATCAATTTTTCCCATCATTGCCTCAGATTTGCACAAATTGATTGTTATCATTTATATCAACTGCCATTCAAAAACATAGTATCTCTATCAATTAATAATATCCGTTAATCTATCAATTAATGTTCCTATTCCCAATTTATTTCTCGTATTTTGATAAATAGTTACGTCTGTTTATTTTCTTTTAATTCAAGAACGGCTGAATCAATTTTAATGAAATTTGTTTGGTGGTTAATTATACGAACCATTGTTTTACTTAGAATAGGTTCATATTATCATAACGGAAAAACATAATTAAATCCTTTTCCTACATATAACTGGCGAATGTAAAAATTAACGCTTCATTGGGTTATGTATTATTTGATAGATCTTTTAACTTTATAAAAAAATCATTAAAAAATCCCTTTTAAAGTTACAATTTGTTATGGATACGAGTATGCATCTGAAGAAGTTAAACCGTATTTTTGGTGTTTTATTTACTAGGGAGAATTGCAACAAATCTCTTATTGGTATAATAGATAAAAAAATCAAAAATATTGACAATACGTTCGTAAGTCGCTTAGGCGAAGTAGGAGTCGTTGAAGAAGAATTGGAAATAATTTATCGTCTTAAAACAAATACTAATTGAACATATTTTCAATCATTTACTCTTATTTTCCAAATCTGGTTCACGTAAAAATGAGGTCAAGATGGTACTACATTGTTAATAATATTTATTGGCTCAGAACCACCAGTATTATATGTGAACACGGATATATGAAGATGGATTAAACTATCAGAATGATACAAATATTTTAGAGAAGAGGCTATAGAATGCATCTTGTGATATGCCAACAAAAACAGGGCTGTGGGTGGATTACTATATTATTATAGTAACTAGTTACTATATTATTATATTCTATATCGTACTCTAAAGTATCGGCTGAAGAGATAAGATTATAAGATTATTTATTTATTTATCTGATTAAAAACCAGATAGAACTCTTATATTTTTTTCTATTGATTGAATGAAATAAATATTGACCAAGAACGGCTTTGATAAGTGTTAAGTTTTTCTTGCTATTTTTCGTTTCCCCTTTTTTGATGGTAAAGGAATTAATTATTGAAAAAATGAAAAGCAAAATTTAAGTGATTTTAATATATTTTTTTAGGTTCATTTGTAGCTTAATTTATTATTTCCTGGTTGATTAAACACATTAAGTTTCAATTTTTATTTTATTGCTATCACCAAAATTGATTTCCTATCGGAAATGTCAAGTTTTATTTCTATAAATTTAATTTTATTTGAAGTGATTTACCCTTGAATTAGACTTATAAAATTTAAAAAATATATATATATTAAGGTTGATTCAACAAAAAATTACGTTTTTCACCAATCTATACTGCTTATTTAGAAAGTTAAATGATATGTTTACATTATATTTCAGCAATAGACCATTGAAGTTTATAATTAAATTTTGTATATATTCCAAGTATTAAATTTTGACTGGAGGAAAAAAACGCACGTTTCTCTAATCTGTTGTAATTTTGTCGTAGGCAAATATCTTTCACAACGATTTCAATTCTTCTTATTAATCATTAAATGAGATCATTTCACCATATGATGAACCATTTATTCTAAATTTCTGCTTAACCATACTCAAATTGAAACTGATAAGCAAATATCCATTTTTTTCTGTGATCTATGGTTCACTAAACTTAGCGTCTAAAAATAGTGCTCTAATATTTCTATTTATAAATATCCATAGCGTAACAAAATTCAAACTTCAATAAGAAGAAATTCCCTGTTATTTAATAAAATTCATTATTTTTTTAATAAAATTCCAATTTTCGATTGTGAAAGGGGTGAAAGTTGTACACGGTATTTTAATGTATCGACCAAATGTGGTAAAAGTTCAGTGATGCAGTTATCATTTGGTGGATATGCAAGTAAATAATATTGTAACCAGTTTATGAACGCATAAAATCATATTAAATTTCAAATTTGCCTCACTGGTTTTTATTAATTCCTTATATCGTAATAATATTGCAAAATTCCAAAGTTCATGACGCTTTTAATTGTAACTATGAGGAAGTTGTTGCGTATTATTTCAGCTTGATGGATTGGAATAATCCAAAAATTGTCTAGTTAACTGTAAAATAGATAACAATTTAATTTAAATTATTTACCTCTCAATGAGTGTAAACATTACAGTATTTTGTATTAAAAAGGAAGAAAAAAAAGTTTATGCAGTCGGAATTAAACAAAGGGACATTCGAATTAACGTGGTTAAACAAATAGAATATTGTCATTTGAACCGTATACACCCTTTTGTTTACAACTGATAAACAATAGTTCAATATATGCCATATCAATTTTAGTCCCAAACTTATTTATTGAGATCATTGTTGAAATAAATTATCCAATTTTCTCGAAAGGTTTCTACGCATTTTTTCAATATAAAGCACACTTTTTTGTAAAACACTTGGAGTGCTTTAACACTCTTGCAAAAGTTTAACATTAAGAGTTAACATTAAAAGTAAGAGAATTCAAATATATTAACGTAAAGAACATTGACAAGAGTGAGAATTTTCGAGAAAATTTATAAAACCAAGTAAACTGTTGTTTGATATTTTTACCTACTTAATTATCTTTACGTTGAATATCCTTCGTCAAGGAAACAACTACAAAATTGTCATTTTTTATGTGCACTGTTGTATAAACCAGGGGTGGGTAACCTTTAGTGTATTGGAGATCAGATGATGGTTTACTTTTTGTATGCGGTTCGAAGTAGAAAATTGACTAATTCTAGTTACTTGCTTATATTTTTTGAACATATAAAAGATAAAGTTACTTAAGAACTACATCGATTTCTTGTATCATTTATAATGAATTTCAATGAAGTGAAAAAAAAAGAGAAAAGGTTAATTACAAATAATAAGTGTTAATGAAAACAAATTTTTATTAATGCAACCTCTAATGCTGTATAGATTTTGATAGCAATTCAATTTTCTGTTTGATTTGTGCAATGTTTAAACCCAAAGTGGTTTTCCAAGCTTCTTATTAAAGTTCTGTATTTCGATATTAAAAATTTCATTTTCGAGAAGAGTAAATAATTGTTCAAAATCAAATCAGCTACTCAAATACCAAAACTAAGATAGTTTTATCATTGGATTTTATTCAAAGAAATGTCGTTTAAAATCAAAACACAAAACTTGAAAACAAGCTTAAATATTTAATCAACTATATAACCATCTTCAATATCATCAATCTTTTGGCATTAAGTAAGCAAATTTTGAATGCTAAATTAGTACATAGTAAGTAGCATTAAATTTTAGGCAAAATATCAAATGTAACTTTTTGAACATTTAAGTTTTCCATTATTTTACTTTTGTTAAATTTTAGCATTTAAAGACAAATAGAAATTCAATGAAATATTTTCGAACGATTCTAGTGTGCAAGGCAATCACCCACCCTTAGATTATTATTTTTCCAGTTTTTTTTTTGCGCAGAAGAATCTTGCATAATCGAATCGTAGAATAAAGTTTTTTCTAATGGAATTTCTTGGAAACTTTTGGGTGCTTGATTGACCGGCCAAGATTGATTAAGAATATTTACATTCCTTTGACTATCTGACATGAATTTGAAACCACTTCCACCCGTAACTAACGACTTATTTTTTGAAATTTTTATCATTCTTGGATGATGAGTTGAAAAACGTAAAATATTAAATTTTAAAAATGCATATGGTATTATTCAACATTCAATGAGCATAGATAAATATTTAAAATAATGAAATAAAATAAAACATGAAGAGCATACTGGTACCAACTTTGGTCATTTGTCCAACTATTTCAACATAAACTTTTGAACAATATTTTTTTTCCTATCTATCACAAGTTTACTAGTCACTCTAGTTATAAAACTTTTTAGCACGACTTTAAAATAACTTTTAAGCCAATAAATGACAACTGAATAGGTTTAGAAATAACATTACTTTCCGGCCCCCTTAGTATTTGGCAATCATTATCTATTTACAAATAATGAATGTAAAATTGCCCGATTATATAAAATTTGGACAAAGCAAAACTATAATCTACCGTGTGCTTAGAAAATATGGACAAACATTTTTAAATTATTATAAAAAATAAAAAGTGCTCAAATTGATTAAGAATCAAATTTTATGGTTATTATGACGTTAAATAATTCATAAAAGTGTTTAGTTTTTTTCATCAATGATTTAAATTTTCTCGCAATTTTTTTTTTATTTGGAATTGATTTATGTCCTAATAGATGACGTAATATAGATTTAAGTCCATTAACGAAGTGATCTGCAATCGATCACTGATGAAATCATTGTGTTATATCTTTCACTTATTGATCATTTAATTTGAATATTACAATTATATAAAAACGATTTAGAAATGAAAGCTAAATATTTTAAGATTAATTATAATGGTTTAATGTTTTGTAAAGGAGCAAGGTCATATCGCAGGTTGTTACAGTAAATTAATTGTTAATTCTTGTCTATTATACCTAAACTTCCTGTGACTTTGTAATATTTTATATGAACGAGAATAATAAATATAAGCGACTTCTTTGAAATTCCAAGAAGAATGGAAGAAAATTACGATCTCCTACGTGAAATATTCTTACTTCTTAGACCCACTTATTAGAGAATAAATCTTGTCAATCATTACATAAGACTATTAGGAATAAATTTAGGTAGTGAGCAATTGAAATTGTTGCAATTTCATATTATGGACTTTCAGACATGTAAATCAGAAGTACATTTTTAATAATGCTGAGGAATGAGTTCGTAGAGAATGCGTGACTTCAATTTTGAAATCGGAATTTTGTCCGAGAAGGAAAAAGTCCTTGCAAGACATTCACTAGTATCTTTGAATATCTTATTTGGATTATAAGATTCCAGTTGGTTCTTGATTAAAATATGATTTCAGCTAATTGTAGGACGGATATGTTGCGATCAATTGCCTCACTTATTTTTTGCTCTTATTAAAATCATAATTGTACTATGTGTAATAGCATATTAAATCTTTTATGTAACGTAATAGTTTATAAGTAAAAACCTTTTGAAAATAGTTTGTTAACAATTTTTAATGGAAAGTTTAAAAGTTAATCAATCAATCAAAAGCATATGTGAACCATGAACCTTTGTTCTTAACACACTTGTATCTGTAAACTTTAAAAAATGAAATCTTGGGAAATATGCAACATTTTAATATTTTCTTTTCAAACAAAATAAAAAACAGCATCGCAAAATTTCTAATCGTTCGTTAATAATATTAATAATGATCATATCCGTTTCTGTTCCGGGAGATTGTAATTGTAGTAGTTAACTTTAAATAAACATCGTTATTATAATGTTGTGTTATTATTCCGGTTAGTTTTAAGGAACTTTCAGTTATTTTTTTTAAGTATTAATTAAGTAATTATCTGGTTGATATTTTGCTAGTTTTATTAACAAGATTTTTCTTTCGTTCTCTTAAAATATGATTTTTTTAATTGAATAAAATTTAACATTTACTAATACGTTTTTCATTACAATAACTTGGGCAATTATTGAAGTTAAAAATAAAATTTAATGAATAAACTGATTTTTTTATCATTTTTCTCAATTATGTTGTTAGTATGTTGGAGAAGATTTTAGCATTAATTCATACTTTAGTCAGAAACAGAAACATAACTCTTTATATATAAAATTTCAACAAAAATATGGTTGGTTTTAAGTTTAATCAATTAATCTCAATATTGATTTTATTCGTCAGAAGCAAAGTCGTAGTAGGAACAACTGAATTGATCCCAGCGCTAATAGTGGTTGAAATTTCATAAATAAATGCTCTTGTATTTTAACACATTACAATTAAATATAAGGATGGTTCATACCATTTGCGTTGTTAACTACAAAAATAAATGCATACATAGCAACTGCAAATTTTAGACATTTCCAATAGTTAGTAGATAAATATTTCTAATGCAACTTATATACGTCTCACAATTGTCAAACATAATTTAATGTAACTTTCAGATGTCGTTTCCATCGCACACGAAGCGACTTCGGGTTTTATTTCAACCAAATTTGAAGATTTTCAATTTCAGTGGACTGTTTAACTTATACCTAATGGCAAATTTTAAAATCTTAGAAAAATCATAGTAAAACAACTAATAATTAACGTTAATGAATTAAATAAAAAACTTCTTATCTTAGAAGAAAACATATGCTTTTGTAATTCAAAATTATTTTTGAGATTACCTACTGTGATAAAACAGATTACACCCACCATTTCTAGAATATTTATTTTCTTGCTCTGTAAAAAACATGTGACTAAACAAAAAATATCAAAAAATCGGAGATTTTTGTGTTCTGTAGTCTGTCAAGGAAAAACAATATAAAATTCATCATATATTTTTGTCACTCTATGAAATTGTTAACTGTAAAATTTGGTTTATCACCAAGTACAACTTAAAAGCAATACTAATTGGCCTTATTGACGTTTATAAATTCTTTGCTTTTCTTTATAAATTCTATTCTTTGCTTTTATTAATATTAATATAGAAAAATAATTATGCAGCTTATAACTTAAATCATGAGGCACAGCCGTGTAAATTGTACATGCCATCTATTGTAATCTTTCTCAACCATTAATAGTTTTCAAAGATTAGTGTTTACTTTTCTTAAGTTCTCTGTGTATAAATTGGACGTCCTTTTGTATCTTAAGCTTTGCTTTAATTGTTACCTCATGTTTCAAGCAAACATATAGTGTTATGTTAATAATATCGAAGATCACAACCATGATTTTTATCATTCAAAATTCTCTATAATTTACTTTCCTACATTTCTATATTACTATCTATATTATTTATATTTTCCTGCTTTCCAATATTTAAGAAGCTTAAGATCACGATGATTTATAAACAATCAATTCTTAGATATTATGAAAATTATATTATTTTTTCATTTATTTGATCTATCAAGTGTAGTTTCATACGGAAGGAAACAATATATACTTTAATTATAAGTTGAAATCGCTTATGTACAATTTCTAAAATAAAACCTTTGAAGTTTTGAACCAATTTAAATACACAAAGTTATACAGTGATATTCGTTTTATTTTAAATCATAATAATTTTATAAGGTTTTTTCAATCTTTATTTCTTTTGTTCATATTAAAATTGGCTCAATATTACCTCTATTCTGGATTTCTTTTTCGAATATTATTCTCCATTAAAAATAATTGAACTCATAATTTCCAAATCATTGTTCAATATCATTCGAAAGTATTAAAATTGTTTATAAATTTAAGAAGAGGAAAAGAATGATTTGAATTTTTCAGTGAGGAGGCGTTTTTGTTTTTATTTTTACTTTTATTTGACAATTACGTATTCAAATTGTCGTGCTCGGATTTAAACCGCGGTTTATATTTGAGGTGTATCCAAAAACTAAATAGGTACCTACTTTCAAAATAATATGATTTTTTATAACTTTGAGCATTTTGATTTTATTGTTCTCTTAATAATAAATTACAAAAAATATATAAAACAAACTTAAGTAAATAGATCGTTAGTTTGGCAAATTTAATCATATGCAGTATTAACTTAATTGCAGTTACATTTTTTTTTAAAAAGAACAAATTTTTATTGACTACATTATTAAAGCTTTACCGGAAACTTTCACTATACGTTTTCGCATATATAATTACAACAATACAAAATTAATATGACAACAATCTATGAAACTATTAATCTATAAAAATAATTAGTCTTAAAATAAAAACATATTTTGAATTATATTGTCGTTGAAACTTCATAAACCTCCACGAACGTCATGGATTTTAAGAGTAAATATATACTTTTAAATTAATTTGTCAACCTCCTTTTCAGTTTTCCTTCAACCTCACCACAAATAAAACGATTTTTTTTCTTGAAACAATCTTTAGTTTTATGATAAAAGCTTAATTTATTTTTTTAATAAAAATTTAAGAATAATCTCTTCTAAGAAGAGAATTTGACTCATTTTGAACCGTCTATTCCGGTCGTTGCATTTTTTACTTGGTTTTTAATTTGATTCGCGAATAATTCGGTCCATAATTCGGTAATGTATTCTCTGTAGTTAATTAGCTTTACGCAGGTAAAAAATATCATCATTGTTCTTATATAAAATTCAATAAATTGAGTAATTAATTTCTATTGGCACATATTTTATCAAAATTCATACTTTCCAGAGAATGTAAGCATGTGAAAAAGTGGATACAATAAAAAGTTACCGAATATTTTAAATGCTTTAATTTTCAATATTGCTGAAATTTTCATCAATTCGACAATTTATTGTTAGTTGACTGGTTATATGTTATTATCATATGTCATTTTATTTCAATAAAATGTTCCATTTACTCTGTATATAGGTAAATGTTATCGGGTAATAACAAATACAAAAATAAAGTACTTTTCTTCCATTCTTTTTCTTTAAAAATTTTTTAAGAATTATTTTATAAGTATTGTATATTACGCAAAGATTATTTGTTTGTTTAATAAATAATATATGTATGATATTTTCAATTTGAATATTTGTTTAATCTTAAATAATTAAGACAGTGAAAATAAATTACTTATGTTTTTGTTAATTGATTAAACAATTATTTTCTAATATTGCATTCGTTATTACTTTAATATTTTGATTTATAAATCAGTTCTTTTAAGATTTGTATTTAATCTATTGATGATATGTTAATATCTATATCAATAAATGAAATACAAAAAACTAACTTAAATGTTAAAAATTACCGCAAACGGGTTCCGCTGGTTTTAGAATAGCTCCACCAAAGACGCGCACTGGTGTCATCGTCCAACTGATTAAAACACCAGGTCCCGATAACGGGGCACCTCGTCCATTTATACAATTCTTGTACCCTAAATCGATCAACTTTTTACCTAACGGGACTTTATCATACTTCAATCGACTACCACTAACGTAGTTGCCTAAATAACGACTGGATCTAAAATCTGATAGGATATCACGATTATTTCTCACGTTATCCGTTAGATTTCCAACTGTATCGTTTCTTGTTTCTGAAACTTCGGTATGAGCACTTCTCTCATAACGACGTATGACATATGGCCGATTAATTGTCTTGTGAGGATGATAATCATGTGAAACTGGAACAGGAAGATGTATGTCATGATTCCGACGTAATAAATTCATTGGTATCAATTTCAAACTAGGCCCATTTAGAAATTCATCGGCCTGGTTGGCAAATTGAATTTTCGCTTTTGCACCGAATGCTACTATGGTTTCAGGCAATTGATGACTGTAATTTGGTCCGCGTGATTTCATCACAGCCGCATATTTGGATATTGGTGGTGTATTGAAGAGAGAAAATGATTTGCTGAAGGCTGATTCCAAAACCATATTAAACCCGAATATGAATCCTTCAATTCCATCCTCGAGACCTTTATCGAAATCAGTGTATTCTTGCCCCACAACCAAATCTCCTCCAGGAGGTAAAATTGTTCCTTGAGCCTTTATTTTAAGTTTAATTATAATTATTATTATATTTGTTTAAATAGCATTCGCTTATACCTCTTCTGTAAACTGTGTGTGTATCATTTTGCCGTTAATATAAAGACTTGCATATCCGTTTATCGATGACCAAGATTGACATATGTGATACCATTGATGTTCCTTTAAATGCACGGGAACCTTGAGAACATTAATTTCGTGAATAGCAAGATTGATATCTTCTCCTAATGGACTGATCCAGGTACGAATGCATCGGTCGCGTTCTTTGTCTATAAATGAAAATCCGTAGTAATAATGTTATCATTGTTTTTAGATATTCTCTATGTGGGCAGTTCTATTTAGAGATACTGAGAGTTTCACACTATGAGGGTTAAATTTGATGCGTTAATATGTTTAAATTGAAATACTTACGTGAATAGGATAGCAATGAGTGGGAGTAAGTGAAATTGGTACTTTTAAGCCAAATACAAAATGTGAAATCTTTCAATGATGGAATTTCTGTGATGTACCGCAGAAACTAAAAATAAAAAAAGTTTTATGTTCTTTTTTTTCAAAGGCATTTCACTGCAATATTATATGAAGTATTATTTGAATAAATTGTTCATTCAGGTGAAACAGACTGTAAATATAATCAGAGATATTTTTATTAATTTTCATAGTTGTGAGATTTTAATTTAAAATATATTATATATTTTCAAATTTAATATTTCTTTACGTAAAACAATATTATTGGAACTGCAATACACTTTATTGCATAATATTTGTTTGCGAATATATCAGGCAAATGTTCAAAAGACTATTGTCAATTATTGTTAATAAAACGGCATTGTGAAATTTGGTCTGACCTAAAATATTTGACAATATAAAATTGAACAAGGATGATAAGTATTTTTGCTCATTTTCGAATCGAATTATTTAGAATTGAATAATTTAATTTCAATATGATCGTATAAATGAAAAAAGTTAGCAAATATTTTTGCCTCATTGAAAAATTAAATGGATTGAGAAACTCATAAATCTCGATTTAGGGATTGTTGATTTTTAATTTAAATACATTTTGGTAAAGGTTACTTACCACTTTTATATTACAAAAAATAGTCTAAAGTTACATAATGTAGGTTGAATCTTTTGATCTGGTTTTTCAAATCGTTCAAGAGTCATAATTTGCGTTGATATATAGCCAAAAGCAAAATGTCTCAAAGTGTTGCATAATTTGGATGAAAAGTTATATACTACTTTAGAGATTTGGGCTATTTAAAATTAAAATTCGGTAATATTTTTTTGAAACATTCAACTATAATGTTACGTTATATAATTTTCGTAATTAAACTCAACCCATCCAAACCTTTTTCTTAATGGAGATCGTAATTTAAAGGTTATTTACGCGGAATATTTCTGCAAAACCCCATTCACCTCAAAAGTTTTTTTTTCTCTCAGTTTGGTTTATGTAACGGTAAATAAAGAAATATCCAAAAAATACCAATATTTAGGAGACGCACTTATAATAAAACATACATTTACTAAAAGTATAGCAGAATTAAAGCTGTTAACTGAAAAACTTCAAAACTATTACCAATTCATTTCAAAATTGTACCTGTTTAAATGTGTTTTGAGTAATATTGAATCAATAGGAAACAGAAAAGGCAAATTAAATGTACAATTTTTTGAAATGGAGAGAAATCAATTACTTTGACACAATTTAATAAAAAATATTTTTTAACAGCGATGCATTCTCTAGATACCCTACATAAAAAAATATTTAAAACTAAAAATGTTTTTTGCCTTACTAAACTACATTATTTGTAGCTTTCAATTATATATATATTAATTGAATATTAATTGATAATAGCACTCTTGTATTATAGTATGAATAGACATCCTTTAGTCATATCCATCAAAGCTTACAAATAAGCACTAATGTATTACAATTACACAAGAGCAAGTTTCAATGTTTTCATTTGTATTGTTACCAGAGATATACTATACAGGTATCTCTTTGTATCATACCATTATATTTGTACCTAATCTCGTTTCCGTGATCATCAAACATAAGCACAAAGATGTATTTTCCTTATTAACGAAAATGCTAGTATCAAGAATTCTTAACTAAAAACTATCATTTTTAATTATTGTTTGGAATCATCAATTTTTTTATTTTTTTTTTTTATTATAGGCTTCGTATATATTATCACATGCAATAGGTTCAATATGTTTTACAAACGTTGACGTCATAGAATCTACTTTTCAAATGGAAAATACAAACGCTTTAGTTGTAAAATTGAAATTGAATTCTAAAAATATTTTTTTTTTCATAAATTCATCGGCTTTTTATAGAATTGTTTTTAGTTTGTTTCATGTACCGTATTACGGATTTTATAGATATGCGTATATTAAAAAAAATATGTTGATATAATATGTATGATGTTTTGTATATTTTTTCGTTGATAACTTTTATAAAACATTTGGAAGTAATCATATTTTGCTTTTTTTCAACACTAAATTATTAAAAAAAAATTTTTTTTTTTATATGTTAGGTATATATATATTTCATTTCAAAAAAACGAAAAAATTAATATTTAAATTCACACAAATTAAATCATGGTTGCAACTCCTAAATTTAATTTTTACTTCAAAGTATATATTTTTATACACTCCACATGCAATAAATTTGTTTATATATTATATTAAGGTTCTTTTAAATCAGTCATTATCTTCCAATTCTATTAAAACTTCTTTGATCTTTCCCGATTTCAACAATTGGTGATATCAAAAACCATGTTTTATTAATTAAATAAGTGTTTTTTTCACGACCTATATGTGACTCATAAACTACTAAAAGACCAATTAGATACACAAAATGAATCGCAAGAGTATCATGCGGAGTGTCAATTCTCAAGATATTTAAATTAAAGGTATCGGAGGAGAAATAAAGGTATCGTACATTGGATATTTTTGTGTTTGGCATACCACTGATATTATTTACAAAAAAAAACTATTAAAATAATTAAATTTTTCACAGATTTTCGATATCTTTTTAAAAAAAAAATGTTAAATTGATTTGTGTAAGCTTGAAAACTCAAAAACTTCTGCATTAATCGTTTTGAAATGTTTACACCTTGCTATATTCATATACGTGCATATTTTTATTAAACTAGAGTTCTCAATAGAGTCTCACATCAATAGAAACAGCGAACGTTTTAACGGGTTGTGAAGGAACGTTTTTATCGTTATTTTAACGTAAAAGCGATATTTTTCGAGGCATACCGGTTTTTTTAAAACTTAATTGAAAAATTTTTATTCTGAGAATTAGTTACAATAGGTACAGCGGTGGATGCGGCAAATTGTTTACAATATAAATAAAGTTCTATTTATTCGTTAACATCTATTATAATATAGGCTAGCAGGGCGTTAGCCGGGTTCAGCTTGCATTCTTATGAAAATAAAATTTAATTCAAAAAATAATCACAGTTGGATTCATACCACAATTATGAAACTGTAACTAGCTACTTCAAATACAATTCCTGTTCCCTGTATAACCAAATTCCATTCCTACGACCTCATCATTAAGCGAATTGTTTAGTTAACGAAGAGCTTTATACTAAAAATGAAGGAACTTTATAAAATTATAAAATATCTGCAACAAACCTCCAATGTGTCTCTAAAAACGTTCATCTAAATATCACATGAACTGTAATATTTTTGTATTTAATAGTTCAGGCGCGTATAATGCATAAATGTATTAAAAAAGAGGAAGTAACATTTTGATTTATAATTTGATGTTTAAAATTACCATAGCCTAGAGTTTACTGAAAATTCAATTTCTAGATAGTCCATTCTGAAAAACCTTTTTAAAACAAGTTAAACAAATAATTCTACCGCACAAAGTCACGACTACAAAATTTTATCATTTGTGTGTATAAAAGTTGAACTGAAAACAAAAAATAATTAACAATGCAACAATTATGAAGACTACAAATTTTACATTGATTAAAACTGTACGCACTGGGCATGTTTATTAATATAAAATTCATAGCTAATGAATACATTGTTCAAAAAATTTTTGTAACATAATTATTCTACAAAATACTACTGCAAACGTTGTTAAAGTTGGAATGCAGAATTCTTCTGAAGTCAACATTATAACCTATAGAGTAAATGATGAACATAATTAAATTATAAACTATCAATAGATTCCATTGATGAATGAGGTTTAAAAGTAATTTACCCAATATTGGCTTCAAATAAACTTTATTTCACATTGAAGATATTGGTGTTAGAAATCATCGTTTTGAAAATCAATAAAACGATTTTTATTTTTTGGATCTACTAGGTGTACTAAAAAGTATTTTCAAGTGTTCAATGTAAAATTCTAAATGCTCTTTTGACTGTTTAATATGAAATTAAAGTATGAAAGTTTAACAAAAATTATAATTGTAAAACTTACTGGAATGGTAATACTAGATCACATAAAGCACACTAAGCCCTGAGGCGGCAGTGTTGAGGTTCAAGCAAAATAAAACTTTCCCATTAGCATTATGATTTTAATTATGTATTGTATTATATTACGTATTATATTGCTTTATCAATTGTTTATTGATAGTTTTAGTGAAATAAATATCGTATACTCCAAAACTTTCAACCATTAATGTTCTACATGTAAAACAACGTAATGTTTAACGTATAAACAATAAATATTTCTATTATCCTGATTGAGACTTTTTTAACGTTTTCAAGAATATTTTTATAATTAAGATCCTTTATAATCAATTTTCTTATTTAATTTCGTGATTAATATTTTATAAACGATGTATTAACGATATGTATATATGGCATTATTACAAACATATAATTCCGTCTTACTTCTGCGTATTTTTTAAATATAATTTATTTAACATAATATGGCAATCAAAGTTCATTTTATATTTAAATTTATTTGGAAAGAAAAAAGTCCATTATAATTCATTTTAAAGTTTCAGTTTCTGTTAATGTTTTGACACAGAAAACATTTTAGGAGATATTTTTGATTTGACTTATTATTTTAAATACAAATAGCTCTTTGAAATTACGAGATGCACAACGCTTTAAATATTTGCTAATTTGAAAATATGTCACATGAAAAATTAAGCTATTTTTTGTAAATTATGGGCATACATTACAATTGATTAAAGATTTATAAGCTAATAATTTTAACATACATATATTTACATAAATTACCCTGAAAATGAATAGGTTTTTATTTTAATTTGTTTGCTCACCTGAATGTATCCTTTTTGTGTTAATGCTACTTTATATATATTCACTGGATGAGGATTTGCCGGAATGGGAATGCGATGGCTGAATATTTCGCAACTGTGAAAATTCAATATCGCAAAAAGAAACGTCAGCAAAATCCCGGTGAAATTGAATTGTTTGTGAGGTGACATTTTTTATCTTTCTAGAATCAGAAATGAAAATAATTTATTAGGCATGATATTTTTCATAATTGAACCAAACTTTTTTCTTTTTCTTATTGAATGAATTCTTTTATGAAATTTATAATTTTTATGCAATTCCACTTTCATTATGATAAAAAGTAATGAATTTCTCTTTTCAACAATCATTTTATAATTTACTTAAATTTTTAATAAAAAAAAACACATTTTTTTATTTGTACTAACTAGTTTTTGTAAAATGAAAGAATGATTCCTACTAATCTACAATGGTGGTAGCCGTATTTATTGTTATCGTTTTTTTTTAATTTTTGTGGTTTAATTTCTTAAAACCTTGTGAAATTCATTGTTTAAAATTATTGCTTTTCATTTTTGTCTTGTCCTAACAACTAAGGCAAATTACAAAATTTAACCAGGAAGAAACTTCTGTTAACATACATTACTATAATTAAAAAATTAATATTACTTTTTCTATGTCAATGGTAATTATATTCCAATGATTATAATTACCGTTTAAAATGTCGTTATTTTCATCAAACAGGTAATTATTGAATTATGTTTTCAATAAAGTTATTAGTTTAAAATATTTATAATTAAAAAAAAAAGGCTAACTGTAGTACTTACGTGTATTTCAATTTTTAAACACAATTCCACAAAATTTAAAAAAAAATACTGTCGAACATTACTAGCCCAAAAAGCTTTTCATTCGTATTTATATATTATTTTGCGTAAATCACGTATTCCTCTCAATAATTATAACAAAAGTAAAAAGCTGTTAATCGAAGAGTAACCGGATTTGAACTGAGAAACGCTTCAACCGTTCTGGCATACTTCATTATCTATTAAGTCTTTTACCGTGTTTTAACTGAGGTAAAAAAGTTATCAAACCTTTCTTTTGGCCAATAACCAAGTGAAAGAGATGTTTAGAAATCAGAACGAAATTCAATTTCTCGTCTCACTTTTCGAATATTTACATATTTATGTCGATTTTTTATTCGCACTTTATTGACTCTTCCATTTCTTCAAGAAGTAGCATGCTGTTTTTTCCTCAGCAATAAAACCATAAAGTTTATATTTTTAGAAGAAATCAATTTTTGGAGCAGTATTTCCATTGAATTTAAGAAATATAAATTTTATGAAATATGTTTATATAATTGTGCGTTAAATCAATTTTACAGAGTTTTTGTTATTGAGATAATCTTAATAAATGGAGTAGTAAATGGTGTTGATTATGACAACCGGCTTATTTAATTCAATTTTCGCGCCTATTTATATCTAATTTTGTTCTTCACATTATAATTTATATGGTATGTGTAATAATTTTAAGTTTATCGCATAATCCAATTATTTTAAATACCTTTATATCTTCCCTATTATGCTTTAAAAATTGCTTCTCAATCCCTTTTCTCGTGCTGACAAGTCATTATCTTAGGTATAGTTTGTTTATGCTATAATCCACCTAAGTCTTAACAAAGGACTCACGGAGTTTGGTATTTTCTGCTACTGATTTGTCGTACAAAATATAAGCACTGTTGGGTATCGATTCAAAATGACAAAGAGATCGAAAATTTATTATTAGTATCCAAAAAATTAACTAAAAGCTCGCAAGATCGCCTAGAGAATTTAATACTTAGATGCACACACCAGATATACTAATATATTCCTGCATATGACATCTTACCATTGATTCTTGTCTGAATATGGAAATAAGTCTTTTTCATTTATCATTGATAATAATCCAGATATTTCAAAAATTTTATAATAATCCCACATTTGCAAAGCTTCAACATAAATTGATATTATTTTGCGATTGTATGATAAATGCGATGATTTTTCTGTCTTCTTCTGCACTATGTTTACTGCAAATGCTATAAAATGAATGTACCGTTATGCCAATAGAAATTTACTTCTAATATCTACTTTATTGTAGCCCTACTGCTTTATGGAAAAATATGGTAACTTTTTTCGCTTTACTAAAAAAATTCCTATCAATCTCTCGAAGAAAACCTCTACTTTTGCTTTGTTTATCTTATAAATCTAACGAAAGTGTATCATCGTATGAAGATTCTTAATTTATTTTATTTTAATTTAATCAAAGGTGCTTAAAATCACTGGTCATTTTAAGGCTGTTGGTTGACTTATATTTGTATAATTGTTTTGTTTTCGGTTTTTAATTAGATATTATGTTTATTTTTGGTTGAGTTTATACATTTGAGTGTTGTGAGGCTATATTTGTTAGTTATATTTGATTATAATTTGTAATTATTTAGTTATTAGTCACTGTCACTTTAAATTTTATTTAGCAGTCCGGACTCTTTTAAAAACTCTATGGACCTACTTCTTTGTCCCTGTTGCTAAGCATATTCCTAAGATCATGTCCTAATAAACATTTATTCCTCCAGTGGTCTAAGGTTATGTAGTCGATTTAAAAATGACGAACGATAAGCACCTCTCTACAATTGTCACAATTAGGATCATCCTGATATATCATATTCTGAGTTTCGTTATAGCTACTGCGTAGTTTTCCTCACCATAACTAAATTTTGGGATGTATTTCTCCATATACTATTCCAGATTTTTTAAAATTTAATCTTGACTTGTTTCTTCCAGATGAATAGTTCTTGGATGGTTGCCTTTTTTGGCATTTCTTCCACTTGCTCTTTGGCATCTATCCCATGATGCCCAGGGATCAAGATTTACTTTATTATTCATTTATGTTTATCGTTATTTAGTACTTCTTTCATTTTGCTTCCTTATGAAATATTTTTATGACAAAATATTTTAATAAAGCAGACATTTTAGAGTTACGTTTTTACGTGTTAGTCTTCTGAAGCAAAAAAAGTTATTATGCTTAGTTTTTTGGTATTACTATCTACGTATATCCTGTACATGCATAATGATTCAGGAAGTGATTACTATAAGATTGGTGAATTTTATAACTGATGATATTTTATTGAATCTATTTTAATTAGGTTTTAAGTGTTTAAAAAAATAATGATACCTCCGTTAACATATTTCCCAGATATTGTATTTATTTATATTTCAAACTTGATTGGCTTCTTATTTTGATTAAATTATTGATTTTCATCACAAAACCTTTAAACTAAGTCATTATTTGAATACCAATAAGGAATTTCATTCCATTGAAGCCTACATGAGCTTTCGTCTCTACGTAGTCAGACCACCTGTATTAAGTTTCTGTAGGGATACGGTTCTCGATCGTAACATCAACTATTTCAAATTATACCTAAATTGATTCAAAGAGAGAAATTCATTATGTAAGTCGTATTGGCTTTTTTCAATTTTGTTTCAATAGGCTTTTGATATCTCACGAAAGTAATTAAACTATCCCAAATAATTCTAACAACAATATAATTGCTTTCTGGTAGCTTAATTGAAAAAAATTGAAATTACTTTCGAAATTTTTTTCATAGTGGTATTGATATTTTTAGACTTTGTTAGGAATCAAATATGACTGGAAAAATAATTATTAATAATAAACAACGGGCAAGTTCAAGTCTAACTTGTGCTCCGGGGATTAAATTTTTTTCTGTATAGAACAGCATTTTATATTCTCTATAATGAAAAAGTAAAGTAAAGTTCGGTCGTCATATTTAAAACGACATGAACCAAAAACTACTGCGTATAATCAATTGAGTTTTAGTTTTAGTAGTAGTTGATTTCAAAACATACACTGTTAATATGATTTTGTTGTAAAGTTGGATACGAAAATTGGGTACGAATTATTTTCCGAGCAAGCCAATAGATGTAGCAGGAAAAATACTTTAGAGACATAAAAATTAAATTCAATTTTTTCTTGAGAATTTATAACTATGAAGGCAAGATGTGTTCATGAAATGGCAATAGTAAATTTAGCCAATCAAAATAAGATTTTTTCGCTGACTTTGAACAGTTATGCTGTATATACAATATATAGGATATATTGCGGTCCAATTTATGTAGTATAATTTAATATAATAATATATAAAATATATAAAAATCATACCATAAACATAAATTTGAACAGAAGTTCAAACAAAAATATTCGTGACGCATTGCCCAGATACGTATTTCGATTGCCAAGCAATCTTCCTCAGAGGTCATCAAGTAGTTTGGATCACTCCGTAACTGCTTTGTGATGATTCACCACTGAGGAAGATTGCTTGGCAATCGAAATACGTATCTGGGCAATGCGTCACGAATATTTTTGTTTGAACTTCTGTTCAAATTTATGTTTATGGTATGATTTTTATATATTATTATATTAAATTATACTACACAAATTGGACCGCAATATATTCTAAATATTGTATACACAAATTTAGCCAAGTTTTTCATTCAAAACTTTAGAGAATTAGAAAAAAATTAAATTATTTTTGGTAACATCAGCTTAAGAATTCTCGTTACTATTATTATTTTTGATACTATTATTTCAAAATCAATTTTCTTTATTTGGTAACTAAACACATTGGGAACAAAAGTCATTAGTATCTTAATATTATAGGGAACTAGCAGATCCGGCAGACGTTGTCTTACCCGAACATTGACTTTCAATAAAACAAATTCACAATAAAACAAATACTTTAAAATGATCACAATAACAAATTCACAATAATATGAATTCCAATTACTGAGTCATACACCATTACGAATTTCAAGTTTATCGATACAATGCATAAAATACTTGGTTTTTACAATGGTTAACAATTACTATACCTGAGAAAGATATAGGTATACAATCATTTATAGGTAGTAAAATTTAAAGCATATAAGAGATAAGCCAAAGTGTGAAATAGTATACAAATATAACAATTATTTCATTAGTTACTATTTTGAGATACCCTAACTACATCTAGAGAATCAATGATCGAATTTACATTTCTCGATACAATACTTTCAATGGCTATACTATTCATTTCCGCCACTCCAAAACTAGTGGTAGGTGTTGGGTTCAAATTTCGTGTCAAAATAATTTTCTATATTCTCGATTTACGGATTTTTATTAACTCTAGAATCGCTAAAGACTTTAATGGTTATAAAACGATTGGTATGTTACAATAAAAGAAATTAATTATTATGCAAAAACCATTCATCTCAATTCCATTCAAATCGCTGCTCTTACTTTTAATTCATTTTTTTTTATGTATTTCCTTTAATGTTGAATCAATCAAGTCATTCAGAAACGCACAGGAAACACACAATCTGTGTAATTTTCTCTTTGAAAAAATCTATTGGAGACACGAACTTAAAATGTAGGATCGAAACGAAATTGACAATAATTATTGATTCTCGTATAAATTACTTGCTTTCGTAAATAAATTACTCAAACCATTTAATGTTGGTTTCGTTAAGAAAAGACTTGCCATTCGATCATTTCCGATAAAATATTTATCTTAATAATTATTCATTAGTTCTCGGTGTATATCAGTATCATTCTACAGAAGAAACTTAAAAAATCAATACAAATTCCTATTGAGAATTATCTTGTTTGAATTGATGCACATTGAATTTGGAAGTCAAACTTAAATGTCTAAATTTATAACAGCTGCAAAAGTGATTAACTTTTCCAATTATTACAGTTATGATGTTTTTAATATTTAATTGCATCATTAACATTTTTTCATTCAGAAAAAATGTATAGTATGCTTATAAATCGTCTCAAAGCATTCTTTACTTGAACTTTCTCCCCATGCATTGGAAAATATTTCCAGTTCGTTAAGGTCAAGGAACACAACGTTGCATTGGTGCCATTCATGAGTTGGGCATAGAATATTAATTTCCCTTAGTTCAATACTCGGAAAATACATCGTTTTTTCATCAATGCTTCTTATTTCACATTCAATTTTTTCATTAAGTAAAAAATGAAAAATGTACCTGTTTTACGCGGTTGTACGAATTAATGATATTCACAAAGATGAAAATATGAACTTTCTAGTCGTAAATATCCTTCTTGTAACAAGTAAGTGCCAATCAATGGCTGGTGCATCCATGTATTTAACATTTTTCCCAATTAATACAAACTATTAATTATTTTTGATTATCCAAGTAAAAGTTGATAATTTTAAAAAAATTCCTGCATCATAGCAATTTAAGCATGTACACCTCTTTTGTTCAAGAATTGGTACGAATTAAATGTTTCGATTGACTTTTGCTGTCCTCGTGTTAATGTCACGTCGTAAAACAAATTAAATTACCTATCAGGAAATAAACTTTCGAATCTGGAAAAATATCAGCTTTACTGATCTTGAATTTATACAATAATTATTGTCTTCAGCAAACATTTAAGACATTAACTCAAAAATTACAAACATTCTTCTTAACATCATAGAAAAACGAAGATTAAAATCAACGAAAAACACAAATAAATAAAAAGTTTGTTTTCACAAACAGAAACGCTGAATATATAATAGCCGTTCCAAAATAATTAGAGTACGTATTGGTCTTTAATTAATATTAATGATTCCGTAGTGAGTATGACCAAAAAATCGTATTTCTGTGTTTTATGGATTTGTAAGAAGACAATTTGTGCACATTGTTTGATTTTTTCAGTATTTTATAACTCCTTATATTCTGAATTTATAATCGATGCATATAAATGCAAAAATATATTAATGAACGCATTGCATTTACATAAATACAAGTGCGAATCAGAGCACTTGCCTAACGGTTTTTCTGTTGGTACACACTCGTGGAATTTTCAATTCCCATGGAGGACACATAATATTGTAGAACAAATCTTTAAAAATGAAATTAAAAAAAATATTTTTAGTTTTTAATCTCCCCAGACAATTTTAATTAAATTTTAAATTTTATTTATATCTTCCTATATGATAAGAATGGTTTATTGATTTCAAAGAAAGTTTGTACTTAATTAGAAGACATGATAACATTGTTAAAATGGTCGGTTGTGTTCCAATTATAAAACAAATAAAACAGACTTGCAAAATCTAGGGATGCATTTTTTTTTTTTTTTTTTAATAACTTTGTGTTTTTATTATAGGAATTGAACCCGAATGGTTCCTAGCCTAAAATATTACAACTCTTACATTAATCTAAATATAATATCTAGTTGACCAATGTCAACCAGAGAATAGGAACTAAATATACATAAAAATTAAAACCAAAATAAATTAAATCATAAACAGTACGTTAGTAGAACATATACACTTAATGCTAAGTTAGTTGATTTCTCACACACGTTCAAAATATTGCACATTCATAAAATATTAAATTGAATTAAAATAATTTCTTTTTAGTCTCTTTAACGCGGGTTGTTTAATAGCTTGAACGGCTAGATCGTTCGGGTGTAGTCCCACTCGTTCCACATATTTATTTTTTAATTTCTTAATATAATTTATCACAGTTTCGATATTCAGGTCTCTTAGGATTACTTCATTCTTAACGTATCTTCCCACTCCCAGAAAAGATATCAGAATCCGTGCCTGGCACCTCTCGATAATCCTTATATTACTGAGTTTTGCAGTCCCCCATAGTTGTGCTCCATAAGCCCATGTTGGTCTCAATACTTGCTTGTAGATCAATACTTTGGAAGATAAGTCAAGAGCTGAGCTTTTTCCCACCAACCAGTTAATTTGGCGTTGGAGGATTTTCAACTGAGCTGCTTTTTTATTTATATGCGCCCTCCAGTTCAGCCGCCGATCCAAATAAAATCCTAAGTATCTCACTACGTCAGTATTTGTGAGCCTATGACCATTTATTGTTATGGGCCCGCATGACTTTGGCCTTAAGGTGAATGTGACCAGTTTAGACTTGGTCTCATTTATTCCAATGCCCCACTTGTTTGCCCACTCGCAAATCTTATCAACATGGGCCTGCAACTCCCTCGTGGCAATGCGCGAATTGGGACTCGCGTATAGCACTGCCGTGCCATCCGCAAATGTCGCCGTCATGATGTTTTTGTCCCAAGGGAGATCGGCGGTGAAAATAATGTACAGTGTTGGTCCAAGAACACTACCTTGAGGAACTCCTGCTAAGATATTGTACTTCTGGCTTAAAGCTGTTTTATATTGTACATGAAAGGTTCGATCGCTTAGGTAGCTTTCAACGATGTTAAATAGATTTGGTGGTAAGTGACACGACAGTTTATACTTGAGCCCCTGATGCCAGACGCGATCGAAGGCCTGAGCCACATCCAGAAAGACACCGGCGCAGTACTTTTTTTGATCCAACGTCTTTCCAATATAGTTTGTTGGGATGCATAATATATTTGAATTGGTCCATTCAAAAGCCTCATAAGTTAAATAATTAGAAATTTTCAGGAATCAATTAAAACTGTGCCATTCACAAATAAATGAGTTTGTGAATCCTTTTAAGTGCTCAATATTATATATTTGAGTTTTAAAAGATTGAAATGTCGGGTAGGTAACCTTTGTGGATAATCAACAATTATAGATAATGATAATTAAATTAAACACTAAAAAACTGTACTTAACTTAATTTAATATTAAAACTGTATTATTAATCATATCTTTTACTGTCTTTTATTAAATATTAAACTTAAGAACTTTTTTAACCAGTCGCATGTCTTAATTTCCTCTATTTTAGTTTTTTAAGAGACTATCTTAATGCAAAAGTACATACAAAAACCACTTAAATCACTGATTCATGTTTTATATGCAATGAATGTCTATTACATTGTATATTTAGGATTGTTTATTCATATCTATATGGTAGGTACATTATATTTAAGGCCACAATCTACTTATATATGGTCAATGTTTTCGAAAAGTATTTTTCGATTATGTGATCCATGCTATATTAATATATGGTTAAATTATATAATAATATGTAATATACATTTTGTATAAGTAGCCAACTGTGTATACATACACTATATAGTAGTATAAATAGCCAATTTAATTTTTTACTTGAAAACCAGTAACTTTCCGTAAAATATTCACATACCAACACTGATACAACTGACAAATGCCTAAAATTAGCAATTGAATGAAATTGAAATGACTGTTGAAACAAATGACATGATAGTCCAAATTTGAGACAACAATTATTATGTTTGTATACCATTCAAATGGATGTGTTTACAACTTTATTTTCTTTGTCCTTGTCTTTACCGCAGTACGGTTGCTTATTATATATTTTGATATTAAAGCCAATTTAGGTTTTTGATTGTATCATATTTTAGTTGCCACAATACTTATGTACTTATAATTATATGTTCATTGTTTTTCCCAACTGACTGATGAAATTTGGATAGTGTATTCCTTATACAATATAAAAAAGTAAGAAAAAGTGACCATTTTGTATGGGATAACATGTGATCTAACAATCGAAATTTCAAATTTAATAATGAAGGTGTGCCGTTAAAGATGAAATATTTTTACCGTTTAATGTAGAACTGTTTTGTTTGTTGTAGATTAAGGATTGAAGGATCGTGTAGTATTTTTTAGAGATATAGCAATTTTTAGCAGAATTTAATTGATAAATGTATATCTTGAAGGTACGTTATAAAAGATACAGCGACGGATGCTGTGGCTTACTAAGGGATGCGGTTTTAATGTTAAAGTTTTTTTTTTCAAATTTAAGTTATTTATTTACAACCCTTTAATATAAACTGATAGAAGAACGTCTGCCGGATTCAGCTAATAAATACATAAAGCTTTAAGTTATTAGAAAATTACAGGTGGTGTCTAGTCCATACAAAAAAAATTATAAAATTTTTATACATTAATGATTAATTTTGTCAGTGGATAATTGTTTTTTAATTCTTAATTATATAATTTTCTAAACTTGATTAGTCATTGTCGAATGGCCAAAAACTGTACTGTTTTATTAATCCTTTTATTCAAGGAGGTTTATTGGTTTATACAGCCATAAAATGAATCATACATCTATACAAGTTTCATCTGTGTTTGAGTCTATTCGTTTGTCACTACTGGCATTCTCCCTATTCACTAAAGAAAAAATATTTCACATTTACATAGAATCGGATTATTTTTAAGGAGCAAAAAGAAAAACTTAAAGAAAATTATATATAATATTCTATATCATAAAAAAGACTTACGAGAAATATATATGGAAATATTTTATTTTTAACGTCTCTAGTTTTTTCCCTTTCATTTTAATTCATTATTATTGTGGTCTCTATAAGCATTTTCTATAATTGAATGTTTTTTTCTCTTTTAGTCAAGTACCAAGGCCGCTCCTTACTACATGAATTCTGCTGGAACTTTACCACGTGGAGGTCCTCTTTTGCGTACTTACTCGCCAGCCGTAGGCGCCCCAGTGCCCGCAGATCGATTAAAAGCACTCCCTGGCCAATCAGGTATGTACCACAGAGAATTTCTCAAGTTTTTGAATAATGCATGAAATTGAGCTTTTTATAAAAGTAAATTAAGCTTCTTAATATTGGTTTTCTAGAAGAAAATTGATAAAGTTCTAAAACCTCAGTCTTTTACTAATGCATAGTGAATGATTTTTGAAACTATCGTCAAGTTTATACAATTTCTAAATTATCATATAAAAGTTTTAATTGAAAATCGTGTTGTAGATTAAGGGTTTTATTTTGTTTCCAAATGATTTTTGAAAAAAAAATAATTGAGTCTGTGTTATGTGATTGAATGTCGTTTTACCGTAACCAACGTAACCAAATAGATAAAATGGGTGTCAAATGTCTCTTTTCTTTTGAATTAAATATATTTATTGCCATAGAAGGTGCCAATGGAAATGCTCCACCCAAACCAGCGCGCACGTTTTCAAGTATGGGGATTGTATCCCCTTTAAGCTCCGATCGTCTCACTCCTTTTCTACTAGGCGAACAACGCCATCGTCCCAACGACAATTCTTTGTACTGTATATCAGGTGGGTTTTTCCACCACCTTCACATACTCCACAACAGCTAATAGCTATTACATGCTCTATGAATTCTCATTTCATCACTCTAGTAACTAACCAAAGCTTTAACAAATTAAGCTCCTTTTACCAAAAAAATAAAAAAGAAATCTTTTGAATTGTGAATCCTAATTTCAGGAAGTGGATTTATTGAAAAATCAATGTAGCTTAAATCTAGTCTTGATTGTTCACTATATTTTTCATCGAGAAAACAAAAATTATAAATAAATTTAATATTTGAATTGTGTTTCACTGACAAAGTTTTAAACTACATTAAGTATGTAGCTAGCTTTTAAACAATTAAAACTCTTTAGATGTTAAATAATAGATAATCTCATTGGAACAATCACAACTTTAAATTATTTTTCCTTTATAAAATTATAAATTATTTTTTGCATTATAAAAACATAAAAGATTCAACTTTTATGTTAAAATTATAAGTAAAGAAGGAATATACTTGAATAAATTATTCGTAAATCCGTTTTTAATTTACGTATATGGTAATTAAAGCAAGTTAGTTTTTTTGGTATAAGCTTGGATCAGGCACGTCGGATTTTGGAGAACTACAGAGAACTGTTAGAAATAGTTTGGTAATTGTTTCTGAAAGTACCATTTACTCGAATGTAATTTTAACGCAAATTTTGACAGTTTTCAATAATGAGAAAGCGATGCTTATTTTCAAATATATTTAAAATATAAGCTCAAGCCCATTTTAGCACCCTCAAATCTGGCAACGTTATTTTTCCTACTTTGTTTTCAATTTAATTCGCGAATTTTTGTTAATTCAATTCTTATAATGGTATAAATTTCTCTTTTGTGGCAAAATTTTCATTATGAACCGATTTATTCGCGAATTAAATTATAAACAACGCCGAAAATGCAAAGTTGCCAGATTTGAGTGTGCTAAAAGGGATTTGAGCCGTAATATTAATAAAGGGGATCGATCTAAATGATCTAAATCTATTACAAATAAAATATTTGAAATTAATCATTAATATTAAATGTCAAAATTTACGTAAATTACCTTCGAGGAAACAAGAATTGAGGAATAATTTCGAAACCATTTCTAAACAATTCTTTTAAGTTCTCAAAATCGGACGTGCCTGATCCAAGTTTATATCGTTTTTTTATCATGAGTTGAGCTAGTAGTGAAAAGAGCTGAAAAAACTAAATGGTTTAAAACTTTGATAACATAGGCCTGTAATGGTAAAGTTGACTTAAATATAATAACATATTTTTATTGTAATTTTTGCCCTGATTTGGGAAAAAATAATGAAAAAAATTCATCACGTAAGGTTTTCTTGCAAATTATAATTGAAAAGTATTTTTTTCGGCCAAAATCGGGAACCCGAATCGAACCTCTTTTTCTGTATCGAAAATGGTAGTACCGGACCTCTCACTACTAGCGCTAGTGTCGTTTTATCTTCCATTGGTAAGAGAAACAAAACGATACGAAGTTTAAAAGTGAGAGCGAAATAACACTTATCATTTATGTTATCTCGCTTTCACTTATAAACTTCGTATCGGTTCTTTTCCTCTACCAACGGAAGATATAACGACACCAGCGCTAGTTGTGAGAGGTGGAGTACTACCATTTTCGATGCTTAAAAAGTGGTTCGCTTCAGGCCCCTGGCTTCGTCCGAAAAAACTTATAGATATTACCCTTATTGATAACTATGTATAATATAATATCTATGTTTAATTAATTTTAATGTGTCAAATTTGTCGTGTTACTTAACATATTATTCTATGGAATTTAGGAAACATTTTGTTTTAAAAATTACGTTATTTGCTACTTATTCCTAATATATTTTCTCATTTTGAGAGAAAACCTTACGCGATGGAAAGAAATGAATTTCATGTTTGAAATAAGCACAAAAAAATACATTGATTACAGTCAAAACAATTTTTAAATGGTATTTTTTGCAGGCCTGTGTAATTATTCATTACCAACACAATTATTCATTGTGTAAATATACATTATGTTGCTTTATTTTATTATAGGACAATTGACAAAATATTAAAAATGTACTTATAACCTTTGCATTGCTTCCATCGTTTTGTCCCATCATTTACGTTAGTACAATATTTTTGCAGAAAAGAATATTCGCTGTTTGGCGGTGTCACATTGTCACAATAGATGATGTGAAATTTATGTAAAAGTTTTTTAAGTGAGTTATTAATTTTTTTTGCAAACGAGACGTAAATAACGTTTAACAATGTATCCATCACTTTCATAAAATTATCATTATTTGACAATGAAACATTTGAATTTCATAGCGATATTACAATACCATTCATATTTAACAATCATATTTTCGGTGTCAATTATTCGAAAACATTCACAGAAACTATTGCAAGAGTGAAAAAGAGGTAAAGTGATTATTTGGTATATTTGCTATTTTTTTAATGCTGCCTTCATTTTAATTTCTTTATTACACTAGAAAAATAGTTTCCTTCTTTAAACTTATGTTGGGCTGTATGAATAATAAAGTTATAATTACCTATATTATTATTACTTTCAACGTATTACAGTTAGTGCTTTTTTTAATACTAGTGCTTTAAAATGGAAACTCATTAAACATTATATATCATACTATATCAATGCGTACTATATTTGATCGACGTTTTATTTCTGCACTCAGATATCATATTTTATCATATACGAATGATTAAATTACAGATGGGTACATGTCATCGCCTGAAAGAGGATCCCGTGGGCAATATGAGGATCCGTATTACACACAATTCGCTCCACGTTCAGGTTCAATAACACCGGTTATTGACGAGGAAGCAAGGTAGAATTATTTTTATTTACTTTTTGAACTTTTAATTGTTTTTTTTTTTGCTTTCCAAGAAGAATGCTTAAAACCTTGATTATTGAATCATTTTATTAGAGTTTTGTATTTTAGCACAAGAACTTTATAATTTGATTCTAAATGTTATTTTTTTTCCATTTTTAAAACTCTCATTTCATTAAAAAAAATGGTATATAAATGGTTCAAGTTTTGATCGTTTTTGTTTGTTAATAACTTTGTAGAATGGTTTCCAAAATTCAATATGAAAAAAAAAATTAAAAAAAAAATGTTCGTATTTTTATTTGAAACAATACTTATTTTCTTTAATTATTGAATAATTCAGTTATACTTTTCTTACTATTAAAAAAGAAGATTTTGTCATGATCAACTTTAATTTTGATGAACACATGCAGCTATATAAGCAAGTGATAAATAAAGCATGTTTGTATCTATTGATGTTCTAATTGTCTTATTAGTTGTGCTACAACGTCATATGGCCAATATGAATATAAATTACGTAATAGTCATGCGTCCTAGAAGTTTAAGGGTGGATCACAGTCAGAAAAAACAAATCGATTTTTTTCTCCATAAATGTCTTCTTATAACATTCAAGAATAACGTGTTAAAAGGATTTGTCGATATTCGAAATATTTCGAGTTATAGACCTATATATACATATATACATAAAAATTGAATAAATTGATAATAACATAAAAAAATATCTTAAAAAAACTTTAAATGCGTTTTTCTCGAAATCAACTTTTTAAAACTGGGAGACAAGATTTCTCAGAAACTTTCCGACGGATTGACTTGAAACTGGAGAGTGTTATAGCTCAACACGTCTTCTTGGTACTGAACCTCTGGAATTGGCCAAACCTCCCCTCCATCAAAGTGGGAGAGGGGGAAAGGTCCAAAAAAGGTCGTTTTTTTAACTTTTTTTTCAAAGTCGCGCCATTTTGTGAATTTTTAACTTTTTCGGATTTTCGAGGTTCAGTACCAAGAAAATGCATTACCAAAACCTACATTCTTTGGAAAATCATGATCCGACTTCCGGTTTCCGAGAAAACTTGTCTCCCGTTTGCCTCCTCACTTTTGAGGACCCTTTTTCAAAGCGCTGTAAAAGGGGGAGAGGGGACATATCGGGGCAAATAAAAAAAATAGTTCAAAACTTCAACTTTTACATGCCGAAGACCGTTTTTTAATACCTCTAAAAAAAATGGCAGCAGTTTTAAAAAAGTCATTTTTTTACGTTCTGACGGTGATCCACCCTTAAAATAACAATCACGGTTAAAGATATCCTTCTCGATCGTTTTAATTAATTGTTTTCTTTTGTTATCGGAGTTTATGTATATTTTTTTCGCTTCAATTGTCAATATGGCGAATATTAGATATGTTAAAATTTTAATTGATGAACAAATAGAATTTAAAAGAAATGTTAGAAATATGGTCTTCTGAATTTTTTCATTTTAAATTTATTTGACAACAACCTTGCTTAACTTGAGAAGCTATTAGAAGGCGGAATCTAGTTATATTTCAAGTCATTTTTGACATCATTTAAAATTATATACATTACAAGAATAACAAAATCAAATTAGATTCAATCGCTGGCTATTTATGTAAGTTGTAAACAAAGCAAACTATAAACATAAATTTGAGCAAAAGTTTAAACAAATAAATTACTGACGTGTTGCCCAGATACGTATTTCAATTGCCAAGCATATGATGATTCATGAATCATCACATAGCACGTTGCTTGCCACTGAGAAAGATTGCGTGGCAATCGAAATACGTATCTAGGAAATGCGTCAGTAATTCATTTGTTTGAACTTTTGTTCAAATTATGTTTATAGTTTGCTTTGGTAAATTTTATACATAAATTGAACCACAATATAATTTACATATTTTATAAACAAGAAGAACAAAGATTGATTTAAAAAATTATCAATTAATTTATAATAATACATATCAGATCTCACATTAACATCATTCGGATATAAAAAGAAAAACGTTCATTTGGAAAGTGGATGGTTTTTAAAATTTATAGTTCATTTGTGCAAATTTAGGTTCAAATTTTTTTCTATCTTTGGATATAGAAGAAAACAAAATAACTAAAATTAGAACATTTTTTAACAATGATCAAAGCGTGAACCTTTAGTAATTGGTTTTCTTTTGTATTAATTAATAGTTTTCTTCATTTGCTTCTTCATACAAATTACTTGTTTGAATAATTTTAATTGATTGTGATTTTAATTTTAATTATTGTGGGGTTAATTTTTTTACAAAGTCAAACGAATTAATAAAATTTAATTAGAAAGTGTTTAATTTTATTCATGACAGCCACGTTATTCATTTATATTAAAATGGAACCTCTGTCAAGTTAGCACCCGACTTAAAAACTTAAATTTTTCAATATATTTTTTGATTGACTTTTATTTGTACTTAATTGTATCGAAAAAATTTTCCTTTTAACGGAATTCCAACGATAATTAGGATGGTTTTTGTATGAATAATTAGACTCTCATTATTTCATTGTTGAAACTGCAAAACCGGCCATAATTTGGATTCTGTTGAGGTACAAATGTATTTTTTGCGGATTCTTCCGGGTGCTGGTCTCTAGTTGATGGAACCGGTTGAGTTTTCATTTGTACCTCAACTGGAAAGAAAATAGTCTTTCGGCTACTACTGGTTTTTGTTGGGAGATTTTACAAATCCAACGACGGTACAATCTAGCAACTGTGTCACTGAGGATTGTACCGAAAAAATTGTCCTTCTAACGCAATCCCAACGGTAATTATGATGGTTTTTGTATAAGTAATAGAACTCTCATTACTTCATTGTTCAAACTGCAAAAACAGCCATAGTTTTGATTCCGTTGAAGTACAAACGAATTTCTTTTGTACCGAAAATATTTTCGGTACAATCAAGTACAAACAAAAGTCAATCTAAAAGTATATTAAAAATTTCAACTGTTAAAAGTCGGGTGCTAACTTTACCGAGGTTAAAAAGGATTAAGCGATTGTAGCATGAACATTGACAATATTGTCAATCATTGATTTTTTTTGTGTATGTTTTTGTATTTGTTTGTGATGATGGGGTGGTTTTTCGCTTGATTGTTATCAACTTACACAGCGACACTGAACTGCTTGACGAGTCCTATTCGCTCTATGGGGCCAAACTACCCCTGGCAGGCCCTCGAGCCGTGCCTGCGCCTCGTTCACAGTTTCCTGCACCTGCTGCTGTACCGTACGATGCTACACGGTATGTTTTCTTTTCAAAAAACAAAAAAAATCTTCTTTGTTGGAAATTAGATTTTCATTTAGATCGAAAGTTTAAAAGGAAAACTTTAGAATTTAAAAACTATTTACTAAATAAATAGTACTTTAAATTTAATCAAATTCTTACTGTTAGTTGCAAAAGGAAATAAACAAACAAAATAAATTAAACAGCAATTGTTTAAGTATCAAAAAAAAATTCTTTTTGTTAAAGCCATCAACTTCTTAAATCGTACGGACCAATGTAAGTGTAGAAAGTAAATCTATTTGTAGCAATAGAAAAAAAAATATTAATTTTGATTCATACATATATATAATAAGTGAATAAGTAAGTAGAATTGGAATGAAACTTTTAATCATTAAAACAAATTTGAAAATTTAGACTAGGAAAATTATTTATCATCACATCAATTACCATAGTTTAGAAACTGCACAGTACTGCACGTTCTAAGATTATTCAAGTTAACTAAAATTTTGCGAATCCTTTTGCACCTAACTTCAATTATAAAATATTCAAAATTATTTGATAAATATGATAAAATTTGTATTTTTTTTTATTTTATGTAAGCAATAGTTTTTTTATGCGCTCAATTTATAAGAATATATTCACTTTTTGTACTAACGATACAATTTACGAGTATATACACCCTAGGTAGCAATACTTTGTATAAAATTCAGCTTTTTGCCAATTATTTCCACTCTATTTCTTTTAGCATCTTAGGCAAAAAAAACGATTTAATCGGCTGTGAAGATAATGAAATAGATATTCTGGAATTTCAAGAGAAACTAGGGCCGTTATATTTATTTATTTTATGTTGTATTGTCAATTTAAATTTAGGTTCAAAAGTAAATTAATAAATAATAATATATGTCTTATGACTCAATTTCTTCTTTATTACAACGCGTTTCAACAGTTTTTGGCTGTCATCATCAGACAATGATTATTTTGTCAGTTGTAAATAAATTTCATATGATATGAAAAAAATCGACGAAAAAAATAATCTCTTTTATTCTTTTTACGCACTTGAAAATTGTCCTTTTTGAAACTTTGAAACGATATTCTGGATGTCATTTTGCACAGAGGGAATTTTTTTTTCACATTACTACTCACGTAAGGTTATTGTTTTATAATCCGTTGATAAAATATGTCCTTTTAAGAAAAAGTCACCCCTCGGAATCGACCAATTTTAAGGCGTATTTAAGTGCATGCTTTTTCACCACCTTAACATCCCGTTTTAATTTCCCAAGGATCTAGCCATTAAGTGGAAATTCTTTTTATGTGGTCACATTAAGGATAATTCTTTTTAAAATAATCTCTTCAATGTCAAAGAAAAAAATCATCCCTTATATCTTTTTAAAACACTTGAAAATTGTCCTTTTTGAGACTTTGAAACGATATTGTGGGTGTTTTTTTGCACACAGGACAAAAATTTCCACATATTACAATTCACGTAATAGTATTGTTTTATAAGCTGTTACTAAATTATGTCCTTTTAAGGAAAAGTCACCCCTCGGAATCCACCAATTTTAAAGAGTATTTAAGTGCATACTTTTTCTCCTCCTTAAATTCATCATAAAATATTCCTTCAATTTCGACGAAAAAAATCATCCCTTATATGTTTTTTACGTTTTCATAAGATATTAAATTTGTTTATAACTGACAATATAATGATTACCTGAAGATGACAGCCAAAAACTGTTGAAACGCGTCATAATAACGAAGAAATTGAGTCATAGGACATATATTATTATTTATTAATTTATGAATTGTGACTCGGAAATAAATAAAATACTTTTCAATGTTAAAGTTTCTGTAGTCTTTATTCTTGTCACAAAAACTAAATTTGTCACAAAAATCTTGTCACAAATTTTTTTTACAAATTTTTAGTATGCCATAGTTATAAACTGTACTTTCATACTTTCGTTGCCATTTTGACGGCGAAATTAAAATGCAAAGCCTAAATCTCAAAAAAAATAAATAATAATAATAATTGTTTGCCTGGATGATTGTCCAGGTATTTTCGTTTCATACATTTTTTAAACGTCTTTCGATATGTTCAGTGAAATGAACTACCCTGATTTGCAAATTTATTTCTGATGACTATTAATGACCTTAACTTAAAGAGTATATTGTCAACATAATCGTGTTGAGCAAAAATTTTATGTGATGGAAATTTTTGGAAATTATTCGTTCATTATTCCTTCAATAATTCGTTAGCATTGCACTGTCGGAATTGGTAAAAAAAAAAATGTTTTGTTGCTTTTTTGTGGTTCAAGAATTTTGAAAAAAAATTTTTTGATCACATATTTTCTATATTTAGTGCTAGTTTGACTTTTAGACCTGTTCTAAAAATATTAAAATTTCGATTTTTTTACGCTTTAAATAGTTCTGATTTAATTGTTTGAGATATCTGAAAGAAAAAATTGTATACCTAGTATACTTTTTCGAAAAAAGTATTTTTGAAATGTGGGATTTTTCAAAAAAAAAATGCGCCAATAAAATTAATGTGAATTTTTGTTTCGAAAAATGAGAAATAAAACATTTTATTAATAGTGTATTTTCAAGAAAACGCTTTTTCAAAAAAAGCTCAATTTGATATTGTAATATTTTGAAAATATTCTAAAATTGAGCTTTTTCTTTAAACGGTGTTTCCTCGAAAAAAAATACGAACCACAGAAACTGTTCTTTCAAATTTCTCGAACCACAAAATCACACCAAATATGAAGGGAAACGAATTCCAAATTTCAATATTTATAGAAAAATTCTCAATGTCAACTTAGCACTACCTTGGTTTTTTCCTGGAAAATATACAAGGGACAAAATTAATTCTTTCAAATTTATCGAACCACAAAAAATCAACAAATATTTCGTAGTTATTTTTTTAAATTTTAAAGTGTACTGCTAACTTGATGGACTTTAGAATCATATAAGATTTGCCTAGAAAAGCATAGAAAATTTTAACACAGTTAAATTATGGTATTGCAGTGCTCTTTATTTCTAGACTTTTAATTTATTTGCATTATTGTGAAATCAATGGTATATCATAAACTACGACCGTTCATGATGAAACTTTGGATTGTTATCTTCTAAAGAAAATCATTATTTAATTAGATAAAAAAATGCTTAGTATGTTTATCAATTTTAAACTCTATAAACTTTAAAATTTCCCTTTTTTTTAATTAACCTAATACTAGAATTCCAAGAAGGATTTTTCCCATCCAAAACAAATATTGTTATGATTCCATTTAATTATTTTTCATATACGTTTTGGTTTTACGATTTCCTCAAATTTAAAAGAATAATAACTGAAACAAAGTTTGTGATATGTAATTTGGAAAACTTTAATATAACTTTCTCTTTTTTAATCATTCTCAAAAGAAAGATTATGTTTATTGAAAAATACTTTGTTAATCTATATTTTTTGAAAAAATTGTTTAAGATAATACTCAAATATTATATTTATTCCTTAATTTTTCACATTATAGTTTATTTTTTTGACAAATATTATTCTATACTTTTTTTAACTCACTTTTATTATCATAATTATCAAATAATTTTTTTACGAAAAAACAAAAAAAAAAATAGAATACTAAAATTTTAGTTTGGTAATACCGAAATTAAACTCCTTTTATTTTCCTTCAAAAGTATTTTTTTAGTATTGTAAAAATATTAGCAAGTTTTTCTTTCAACCCAACTTTTTGTCGATTGAAATTCCAAATAAATTTTCAAACTAATAGAGAAACGAACATAAGTACTTGATTTCAGTGTTAATCTTAAAGTTAAACCAAAATCTTTACTCTTTAATTTGCATGTCAAATATCTAAAAACCTTCTTCATATTACCTTATAGTTTAGTCATTCTCGTTTACATTATATTCTTAAACTTCATCTTTTCATTTTCTACATCAAATATTCTTGGTTGTTTTTTTTCCAGAAAAGAGCACGCGAGGTAATGAAAAACACTTTCAATAATAAAAAAATAATAAAAACAAATTTATTTCCCTACAAAATCTTCATGTTTCGGCTTCCTGTTTCAGAATTCGAGTGGAACATATGGAGCGTCAACTTGCAAATTTAACTGGTTTAGTGCAAAAAGCTTTAACCCAAGCTCCAGCGGTGCGTGATTTTCTGCAAGTTCCACCAGGTGGTCGAGATAGTTTTCGTTCAGGTAATTATCTATTGGCACTAATCAAATAAATCGAATTTTATGAATATTCAATTGAATGTTTGTCGGTAAATAGATTTTTCTTAGATTTTTAGAACAATCACGACACATATTTTTAGATTTAGATTTTATTAGATATATTTAATTTTGTAGTTTTATCAATCGTTTTTAACATTTGAACTAATAAATGTAAAATCATAAGCTTTCAATGGCTATTTTCATTGACTTTAGATTATTAAATGTCTGCGTTATGCCTTTTTATGTAGAATATTCAAAATTAGATTGAGCTTTAGTTTCTCAAGCATTAGAAAACAGATGTCGTTCATTTATTTCATAACACATTTTTTATAACTAATTGTTGTATAAGTTTTGAACCAAAATTTATCGATGATTGGTCACGGCTGTTGATCCTCTACCAATTTGTCCCTGTTTCTTAATTGACAATTTCTTTAATTTAATCTAGTATTTATTAAACGAAAATATTTACAAAAGATATTAATTTATTAATTTCAAATTGTTTATAATCATTTGATCGTAAAATTTTTAATTTCCCCGTGATTTTCATTAATATCAACACAATATTTTGTAAAAGTAATTTCCAATTGATTTGAAAATATTGTTGTTTCATTATTCTATATCAGGGGTAGGTAAAGGGTCGAACGCGATCGACTGGTCGATCGCGAACAGGTCTACAGTCGATCGCAGGCATTTTAATTAATTTTTTAGTTAAATTTAAAATCTTTTATTTGAAATTGTGTTCCTACTTACAACTAAGTAGAAAATTAGATTTAACTTCACCGATATTACAACGGATATTACTGAATCCCAAATAGTGCTTCTAATACATACCTTCACTCATTCTCTCTATAAGGAGTTACATGCGTTTCATGACTTCAAAAGCTCGTTTTTATTGTCTTATTAATTTTTAAAACATGACTAGAATATTGTCCCAAAATTTCATCTTGATCCAAGCAATAGTTTTGGAGATACAGACTTGGAAAGCTCAGCACGCCGCAGGTATATCGGTGCAGCTGCTCGTCTATTGTCACATTTTTCTCGAAACTGAGTTTTCCAAGTCGGTTGTCAAAATTTCTCGAGAATTACTCAACCGATTTTGATGAAATTTTGCACAAGTCTTTGAAATACGTTTTGGTTTTCAATTGTAACTACGTTAAAAATAAGTAGAGCAAATTTCGAAATTTGCATTTTTTTCTAAAAACATTTACTAAGAATCCATTTTTTACTTTTTGTTTCCTTCGTCCAGGTTCTATTTTATGATTATAACGGTCGTAACTAAAATCCGTATTTTTTTATTTCTTTTTCACTTATTTTTACGGATAATTCTGTTATAAGTTCTGCTGTCATTGCGAACTCACTTCTTTTTCGAATTTTTTTTAATTTAACCTATTTTTCGAAGTCGATCGCGTATAAATAAGAAAAATTTCTGTCGATCATACCAGTTTTAAGTGTGTCCACCCCTGTTCTATATAAATAAGTTTTTAAATTGAAATCTTTGAGCTAAGATAAAGACTTCAAGTCTAAATCGAATATAATGATCTTAAAAGAACATTATTTTAAAAAAAGAATACTATTAAGCAATCTTTTCGCGGAAGCTTCAACTATCGAAACAATTACGTATCAGTGTCACACTCTTGTGGGGCCGAATGTTAAAAAATGAATTGAACAAAGGCCAAACTATCCTTTTTAATTGTATTTTTATTTTCAAATGGTTGCAAATAGTTATTAATACTATTAAATCGTCTTTTTTTTTTTGTATCATTTTCTTCAGAAATAAAAAACGCGGCTAATTTCAATTAACAAATTTTATAACAAATTTATTGATAAAAGAATGAAAAAATACTAGGACAAAGAAAATGATAAAACTATATTTTGCACTTGTTAATGCTTTTAACTACACTGTGTATTATATGTCTTCAACAGGGGATGATTTTGAAAAAAATTCAAGCTCTAGTTCTACTTCAATGCCAGGTTGGTACTAAACGATATTTTAATTCTTTGTTGTGTTTTTATTAAAATCAAAAAAATATATATATTTTTAATCATAAATTAGAAAAATATGGGGCAAGAAAGTATTAGTGCTCTGAGATATATATTCTCTTCAAGTTTAGCAATTCTAATAGCTTTTTGCACATAAAATGTTTATTTACACAATGCATTAATAATTGTGATATTGATTTTTTATTAGAAATTATAGATATAGGATAATTTAAATAAATAAATTTAATTTTTATTATAAATTTATTGACGAATGTGTCTGTATCTCACATTATCAGATGATTCGTACCTGCGATCAGACACAAAGGCCCCCAAACTTGGTAAATCTAGCTGTCGTAAGTTTCATTAAATCATTTTAAGCATGTCCAAACGTTTATTATTTTTATTTTTTTATTACCTTTCGATTTCATAGTTCATTCATATTACTGGCAATAATTCATTTGCATGATTTTTTTTTTTTGTTTGTTAATATATTGTGGGCTGTTACATCAATCAAAAAATTGAATTTATATATTACCTATGGTTTCGAGCTTTCAATAGAACAATGATCAAATTTTATGCTTTTTGTATGCATAACGTTTTTTACTTATGTTAATAAAGCTATTAAATAAGATTATTTCTTATTCTTCCTGACTATATGTTTAATAACTGTGAGTTCTTGAAAATCAATATTCTTACCTCTTAGTCAATCGGTTATTGTTGAACCATATTTTCAAATGGAATCATCCAATTTTATTATTCTTCAAAAAAATTACTTATCAATAAGAAAAGGCGAAAGTGTACGATTAGTAATTATGTTTGTAAAAATTGAAAATATCGTTACCAGATCATCCAAAATTTAGCTATGGGAATAACATTTTTGGGTCAATTTCTTGTATTATTTTGAAAGTTGATTATTAATTAATATTTTAGTGCTCATAAGTTCTAGAAATATGAGCTATCATTAATAAATTGTACGTAGGTAATAATATTTTTGTAGATTTCAAAAATAATAAGAGGCACAGTTGAAACCAATTAATTTTGATTGGGGGGTATGTATTTTTTTATTTTAGTATTTTGAAATTAATTCTTAGATTTTTGATTTCAAATCCAGAACTTTTAATGAAGTAATTCTAACTTCAGTGACTCCATATTATGTTCGTACAATAATACCTCGAGGTAAATAAATATACCTCGGTTTATTCCGATGTTCCCTTCAACCATAGTTATTGAAAAATTTAATAGATGTAAAGAAATAATTTTACCATCAAATTAGCAATTCCAAATCGAGCTTGATAATAATTCTATTTTCATGGCCATATCGAAGTAATCAATTTCCAACAAATTGATATTAGGACCTTCGGGGTGTTGTACTTGTTATTAATCGCATCGATCCATATGATTGGAACAAATTCCAATTGACCGATACATCATATACTGATGAGCACATTTATTAATGAAACCATGATTACAAATTGACTTCTGTCACATCTCAATCTAGGTAAAACGCATAACTGCCACTAAAACATTATATTTATTTTACATTACTTCTTACCTGACAATTGTATGAGAACTACTATTGTAAAACAAACAATTGTTTCAGGTTTTAATATAATATATTTTTTTGCTAACCTTTAACAGCTATACGATTTATACCATGTATAAAATAAATTGTGGTCTTATTCATGTAATATAATTTTCAAAAGTAAACTATAAACTGAAATTCGAACAAAAATTCAAACAAATGCATTATTGACGTTTTGCTCAGATTCGTATTTTGATTGTCAAGCAATCTTCTTCAGTGGTCATCGAGAAGTATTGGATCGTTTCGTAACTTCTATGTGATGAGTCACAACTTAATCACGGATCGATCTCAATTTTTACGTCGAGGGGAGGGGGGTTAAATTATAATACATAAATAATATCACAATATGTTTTATATATTGTATAAACAATACAAGTTCAAACGTTAAATTTTAATTACTTTTACTTACGCTTCCTATACTTTTTCAAAATAAATGAGTAACAATAATTTGACTTATTCGTACATACCTAACATAAAGTGTTAAATTTTAAAGATTCAATGTTCATGCCTATTTTAATTTAATTTCTGCTTAAGTATAGATGAACAATCATTTGCATAGCGAAATCACGCGATTACGTTCCATTAGATAAACTGCATTTCTTTCCTTACCGTTAAAATGTCTTACTTACAAATCCGTAAAACTTGGAAAAATATAAAATTATAGTTCCTTGTAAAATTAAAATTTTGACTATTCTATAAAGCACAGACTTCTATCTTCCGTCTATTCCAGTTCAAAGCTTTTTTTCGAAAACCAAATATATTGTTTTATATTCGCCCTCAAATTCATTATGTTGATTTTATATTTCAGTGAACAAATGTTTAAATATTTTGTATTTAAATAACAATTTATTTCACCTGTTGCGACGTAAGAGCTTTATTTACTTTCAAAACAAGTAAAACGGCAATGAATATTTTAACATTACTTAGAACCGCTTTGTATCATTTATTTATATAATTTTCAAATGCTTTTCTCGTTAACATGTTATGTATGAAAACGAATAAAGAAGATTTTTAATTATCTATATTTTAAGAAATAAAATCTTATCAATGTAATAAAATTTGATCTCCGGATCAACTGATTATATATTTACTCAATCAGTGCGATCTGTGAACTCACGTAGCTCATATAGGCATCCAAATAATGATAATGGCATAATTATGATTTAATTTGAATACTTTTTTTGTGTTTACTATACTTATTAAGATTCTCGTTTCACCGATTTTCAACAAAGCTAATATGCTTCATCATAATTTTTCTGTAAGGCTCACCATGACAAATAGTTGCTTAGTATTTTAAAATATTTATCTATTTTAATGTAACTCTTGTCTTTTGGAAAATCATTTTATTTTTCTTAACTAAACAATCTTAAATATGAATGCATTTTTGAAATGAAATGTGAAATATTTATGGTTTTTTTTTACAAAAAAAGGATGTTTCTTCACATATTGTGCAGTAAGATGTGATATAACAAAGTTATTAATATATGTGTTTTAAGAACTTTTTTATTTTTCCAATATTATTTTTCTTTCTCCTTTCTTAGAAATCAATAATGAAAAAAAGTTTTACGCATTCCTTTTCTTTTTTCATAGTTTGATTGTTCATTTCTTTGAAAAATATTTGTGGAAATATTAATTATTTTATTTGCAATTTTACAGACAAATCGGTTTCGTTCGAGAAATCAGTTTCGTTTAGCGACGAGCCTCCTGATATGAATTCGCCAAAGCAGCACTCTCCACAGCATGCAGGTGATCACTTATATACAATTTCTGAATATTCCTCTTATTAGTCTATTACTTAATTCCCGTATATTTTAATTTTCCTTAGTTTTCGGTAGATTTTGATTTTGTTCTATCATTTAGTCATACTTTTACATTTTGTACATTTTTTGTATTGTGATATTTAAAAATGATTTTTGTACTTTCGGAATTCTATGCGTAGGAACAAATATAGATGGGGAGTAGTAGTAGTTGTTTGCTTATTTTATCTGAGAATTAAATACAAGTTGATTTATACTAATTGAATATCAAGCTTCACGGAAACAAACTTGATCTTTTTATTCAACTTTTCTTTATACAAAACTTGTGTTTTTTAAATAACTTTCATTTTTATGGTTGGTCGTTGATGTAACAAAACGTTTTGTATATTTGTCTATCAAAACCAATGTTTAATTAAATCTAAAGGAGATATTGTTAGAACAATGAAACAGAATGTATTATTTCAATATATCAAGAATCATTATCAAACACAATTGAATATAGACATGGTTATATTCGGGAAACAGGAAATATCAAGTAGGGCTATTGTAGATTATATTTTTACGTGTTATATTTTTAATGTTTTGCAAAATATTTTGTTTTAAAGCATTTCGTCTAGCTACTATACGTATTTTGATATCCTAGTGCACCAAAGATTATGCACCTATGGTAGTTTATAACTTTTTCCATTAACAATAAAGACCCATAAGTGCACAAGTTTAAATTCTGAAACATATACCCGAATTGCAATTTACAGGATTTCACCAAAGGTTTTTTTTCATGAGCATAACAATATTCGATTATGTTTGATGATATTTCTTGGTTTATCGAAAACAATACATGGAAGTTTTTACAAATAAAACCTTAAGCAAAAAATGTTTCTTAATTGCACACTGCAAAGCGTTTTATTGAATCAAAGTGTTACTAGCCTGACTCTCGATTATTTTAAATTTGATCGTTTTTGTATTAGATATTAAGTTTTCTTTGTACAAAAATAATTATAAAACGTTTTTCTTTAATTATTTTTACGTCTTTTTTTATTTGTTTATTATTTATTTTTTTTGGTACTTGCACATTCCTAGTTGTAAACAAAATCCTCTATTATCCTCGTTGCTCTATTTCTGCATGAGTTGTTACACACAAGTTGAAGTTTTACTTGTTAAGGATCAAGAACTGCATATCAGGAGCACTTAAAAATTGTTGTTTTGCATGAGTTTTCTACGATTTATAATCTAACTGGTGGTTTTTCTTTGGTGTGTATGGCTTTATTTAGCGGATACTAAACCTCCCAAGCCGGCCATTAAATCCTCTACGCTGCCCAGAACTTCTTCTCAAGGTGAGCCCTTCTTTTATAATTAAAAATATAAATTCATTGAAAATCTAGTAACGTTACTTAATACTCTTTACGTTTTGAATTATAATTTGAAACTTTAGTCTTTCCAGTACAATTAATAAGAGAAAACTTACGGGTCAATGATAAGGTATATTTTTGACTATGGAGAAGCATTTGTATGGATCAAAATCAAAACAAGAATTTATTTTTGAAGACAAACGCCTCACATTTTTAATGCAAAATTAATTCGAGAATGTGAAAAAAATGCAAAGCATTGACTTGAAGAATCAACCGTTTTGAATTTGAGCCTCAACCGTCCATATTTTCCTCAATTGCCCTTATACTCAAAATTAAATTTTAAATCATATTATTTGTAATAGTTTTAAAGCTGCACATATTACATAATATAGTGTATATTGTAATTAGACTTTTTTTTCATTATTTTTTTTATTCTTTTCTATATTAAGAAAAAAATAATTCAAATAAGGATTTGAGAAAAATTCAAGAAAAAAAGTACAACTAAGAAAGTGTGATTTTGATTGTACAATTTGTGTAAATTTGTGAATCGGACGACTCATTATTTGCTTTGAATTATATAAAAATAATGAGCTCTTTGTTGGCAATTTTATAGTACTTTTAAATTGCGTACCTTAATAGATTTTATAATAAATTTCACATCTTAAGTACCAATACTTGGACACCTAAAGATTTAATTCAAAAAATTATTATTTTTAAAATTAAAATACTACTTGAAACGTACGAAAAGAGAGTATAATTCTCTACTTATGTTTCTTTAAGTGTTTTAGAGGCTCATTGAGAATAAAAATGATTTCAAAAAGCTTTTACTATGTACAAATATTATTCATTTACTCTCTTTTTTGTTCGTCTCTTAAATTTCTCATTTGAATTGAGAGAAATTCTAAAATATTACATATTTTAATATAAATATTTACATATTTATTTTATTTTAAGTTTTTAATTGAAATTTTTATGTAGAACGCGATAATAGATTGAAACCAGCTCCTCCTCCGAAGCCTGCTGCAGTGCTGGCCGCTGTGCAATACGACAACAATCGAGCCCTTTATCGAGATCTTCAGTTAACACCAGAAATGTACAATCAGCTTCGGGGATTACAGAAAAAAGCCAAAGATCTTCGAGCAGAAGTTCGAAATCTACGTCGAATGTCTCAAGCCCAAGCACATTCTATTCGTGAAACAATTCGAGATAGTTTCATTAAAATACGAACTATGCTAGTGGTTGGTGGTGAACACGCGTGGTTGGCAGGTAAATATTTTTAATAACCACTGGTAAGCACAATTAAATAACACACATTACAGATATGGATCAAGAAAAAATACGATTAAGCCGCGATGAAGATTTATACAAACAGGAAATGTTACGTCTCGAAAAAGATTTATCTGAATTAGAGTCGACAGTTGAGGAATTACGTGGTAATGTAATTAATCGAAAAACGCGAGTTAATATGTCAGATGTAGAAAATATGGCGCTGATTTTAAGTAAAAGTTCGAAAACTGTTGCTGATTTGAAAGTCAGGTAAAATGATAGAATATTTACTAATGTTCATAAAGAATTAGTAAATAATATATTATTTTCAGATTTCCCGGATTGCAAGAAGGACTCAAAGGATTATTATCTTCCGAAATGGAAAAAGTAATTCGAGAAGAAAAGTTTTTAAAAGAAGAACCCGAACGTTTGGAAAGTGCGCTAAGGCGATGCAAAAAATTGACTGGAACATTGGTTACGTTGAAACGGTAAAATACTAACGAATTTAATGTTATTTTTTTAATTTCCTTAAACAATAATTCTATGAAAATATTAACATTATTCTTGCAAAACTGGTGACTTATAAAAATATTTTTTTTGTTCTGATTTTTTTATAATCATTAAAAATTATTATAAATTCACTAGCTATAAGACGCAAGTTTAAAATACAGAATTTAAAATATAAAATTTTGTGTTTGAAAACCAGTTTTACTTTTGATAGAGTTTCTAGTTCAAGTTCTTGTTTCTCAATGTTACTTCTATAGTTCAAATTTCAAAAATATAATCACTTTTATGTAGCGAATATGTGAGATTGAACGTTTATAGTTTATGTAGCAAAGGAAATACACTAACGATTGTGATTATTGTTATCGTTTCTGATAACAATGTTTCCACAAAAAAGAAAATAAGTGAAAAGCTGTTTGAATCGTTTGGCGAGGGCAGTAATGTATATTTTATCGTAAAAGAATGAAAGCCGTTAAAGCTGACAATAATAAGGTGATATTAGTTAAATTATTCATTAAAACTTTCTTATAATGGGCTCAAGGTGGCCACTCCGAAACGGCATATGTCCTGAGTTGTTATATCGTCTGAAGCAAGTTTTTTAATATTTCTCGGTTTACGGAGTTTTCCAATACTCCTATATTTACTTACATTCTACGCCTGTGTCTAAAAATCTTTATCATTATTGTAGTATTCGATTTCGGGTAACGAACGTATTGTATCGGTAATGATTGGTTTGACGCAGCCATACACAACCTGCGGTCTACTTAAGTGTTTTGTACAGCCCAAAATAATAGGTCTACCGGAATGTTATGTTCATTTTTGAAAATAAGTTAACTTGTTAAAATAAGTTTACTTGTTAATATAATTGACATTGTTTTGAATGACTTCTTGCCAGCGTAAGGGTAATTTATATACACCCCATTTTTGAAAAATGTTTCATCTTTGGATTCGAAAAATTCAACCAGTGCTTATTTAATTTCTTTTTTCTTTTTGAATTTTTTGCCTGCCAAAGTGGTAGTTGAAGGGTGCAATGTCCGGGAAATATGGTGGATGCGATAAAATTTCCCAGTGTAGTTCTGCAATTTTTTTTCAAAACAGCATGTGGCCTGGTATTATCATGATGTAGTGATATGTCCTTCCTATTGAACATCGTTTGCCTCTTTTTTTTGGACTGCTGTCTTCAAGCTATCCAGTTGTGGGCAATACTTCTCTGAATTGAGCTTTTCGTTTGGTTTTAAAAGCTCATAGTGTCCTTTGATCCTTATTGTTCCTCGAATGTCCCACCATATACACAACATTCTCTTATTCAAAGCCAAATTTGGTTTAGTAGTGGCAGGGCTAGGTTTTCCGGATCCTAATAATATGCTCTTTTCCTTACAATGTGGTCGTAGTTATCCACTTTTCGTCTCCAGTTATCATTCGATTCAAAAAGGGCTCGATTTTGTTCCGAACAAGCAAAGATGTGCAAATGACGAACTTTTGCGGCACCCATCTTGATTATTTCCTATTATCCAAATTTTGTCTAAAATGGTTTTCTCAACTGTATTATGCCTTTTTGCGATCTTCAATGTTGTAAGAAAAGAATCTTGGACCAACAAGGTCCAAACAACATCGTTGTTGTTATATTAATGGACAGAAATTGCCGGTAGACCTAATATTTTTTGTCATATTGGGTTGTTATCAGGAAAAGAACTGTAGCTATCCTGGGTTGTAATAGGTCGGTTGGCAAGTCGGTACAAGTGGGATAGTGTTGGCAGTACAACTTTTTACGTACACAATGCAATTCTTAACGCAAATACCGCAGTCTACGTGCCGGCCGGCTCGACCATCCCAGTGAAAGATAGGCCAATTTTGTGTTATATTTACAATTTAAATACATATGTTAAAACCGACGTAGAGAATAAAAAATCGGAATGTGACCTACAGGTAAAAAGGTTGAGTATTGCTGGTTTAACGGTTATTTTAACGATATTCTTCATTCTTAATAAACCAGAAAAAATCGCTAAAATTCGCGAACTAAAACTGCACGATAGGAAATAAGTCAAGATACGTGGCGCTGCCATAAGAGTGTTTGGAGTACTAACTTATGCTACCTTAGTTACCTTACATAAGTTTCAGTTTTAGTACTGCAAACACACTAATGGCGACGCCACATCTTAACACATTTCCCTGTATGCATTGTAAGATTGTAATGCCCTCTTAAAACCTTAATGACCTTAGGTACTTTCTGGATGCTTGCGGTATTAGTAACAAAAAAGAGTACTATGATCTGAGTCTATTATTATGTATATGAATATTGTAGAAAAGCCTATACCATTCGAATTCCTTGTATATACTTCGTGGGTAAACATAAGAAATCAATGTTCTATTTTATCTATGATTTAATATTTAAGTTACAATTGTTAAAATTGATAAGAGGAAGATGGAATTCAATTCATTAATAGGCGCATTTTAAAAGATAGGTTGAAAAAATAATTAAGGTACAAATATTATTAAATGATTTTATTTCGATTTTAGATTAGCTAGTGTTCAAGAACAACGATTGCCATGTGCTAGTAGCGTCTCTTCAGATGGTAGAATGTCTCCAAATGCTGATGAAACATCCCCAGTGACCCCAACATCTGCTCAACAAGGAAAGGTACTTGCTTACAATCCGGTTTGACCCGGGACAAATCTGTGTCTTGTCTTAATTTATACACTTGCTTGTTGTACCCTTGCACGTCAGTATTATAAAATTATTTTATAATTAATTTGATCTTTATTTACTTTAAACTAATTAGGAATTAATTTACACTTCAGCGATGATTGGGATTTTCTGGCAGAAATTTACTATTCTGTAGTAGATAATTGGCTATTGCATTGGCTTCTATTTACTTCTATTTATATAAATTATTATTAATGTGAACAAATAAATTTCAGTATACATAAAAAAAATACAAAATTCAAAATTGGGTGAAATTCTCATAAAATTGTGTACAATTGATTCCTGTCTTGTAAAACAATCATTCATTTCATCAATTACAGTTTTTGTTATATATTTTTTACTGGCCATATAAAAATATATTTGAAAAGCTGTAATTTAAAATGACTTCATAATGGATTTTCAAAATGTAACTGTTCATTTTGAAAATTGATTCATGGAAGATGCTCAGATCTCTTTATTTTTATTCTGATATTAGTAGGCTTCATGTTAAGTTTTTAGAGCGTAAGAGTGAGAATATAATATTTCACTTGTAATATATATTATTGAATTTTATAACTACGCATTTCCAATGTTGCCTTAGCTATATTTAATATCATTTCAACGTGAGATGACAACAACTACTCGGAGATTCCAAAATCTTGTAAGTTCCATCTGTCTTTCAAAGATTGTGTTTTGAAAACCATATATTCCCGTTATTGAAAAATCCTTAATATTCAACACAATCAATGTACATGGACGGTGTGTTGAACTAATATAGTCTGCCATAGTCCCTTAGTATATCTCGCATCTTGCCGTTTAGTTTTCATTATTTTTTTTTACATTACTTCCGCACATTTATTGTTGTTGTTCATCATTTTAGCATACCTATCAAATTCAATTTTCCTCGTATTTTCATTTATTGTTTTTCAATGTTTTTTTTTCTTTCATCAAAAATCTACTTCAATAAAAAAATAAATGTTTTGTGTTTCTTTTTGATGATGTCCTCTGCTCGAGTGTTCAGTGGACCTTCCTTAATTGTTGTTTTTTGTGTCAATTCACGTTAATTTAAATGATAGTTTAAGATATGTACCCCAATAGTTCCTCAATAAGTTCAATAAGATTGCCAAGCAAACAAAACAATTTGCTTGGCATGAAATATTGAAAATATTAATTAATACAATTAACCATATTTTGTTAATATATGTGAGAAAAAGGAGGAAAATGAACATTATTTTCTCCTTTTTTTATATTGAAAATAAACTTTTATTTTTTCCTCTTTTTTCTTATTTCTTTTTATTTAGAAGACACTTATTTTGTTTTTGAGTGATTTTATTGAAAGCGAATTTGCGTCCTATGATATGTCTTCGTTCTCAAATGATTGAACTTCTCGATATTTTTTTATAATGATGAAACAGTCTCTGAAGCAAATATATTTTATTATTTCATGTAGTACGGCTGGAAATGGAGTTCTAACTTCAAGGATGCTATTACCACTCATGAGTAAAACAAATCAACGTATTTCAATAATGCTTGCAATTTTTCTCTCTATATTATAAATCGTACGTGATATGTTTATGATAATGAGCTGTTTCAATCAAAGTTTGGCTTGCAAAAAAAACATATTTGATAATTGTCTGTCGAATCAGTTTCATTTTATTCTGAAAAATAGTGATTTTTGCAAAACATTGATTTTTTGTGCATTGGCTTTTATTGACTCTAAAAAATGAAATTGGTTCCTTTATTTGTACAGTTCCAAAAGAAATTATTAAAAAAAAATCAATTAAAAATTTTTTTGAAATTGAATGACCTGGCTGCTTCGTTTCTCTTTTCCTTTATAGTAAGGTGTCATTGGAAATGTTTTCACAATTGGCAAATTTTCGTCAACTGTATATAAAAATGCAATTCATCACGGATTTTATGAACATACACCAGCACAAATTCACAATAATCGTTTGAAATATCTAATCGCAACAATTCAGATTAATAAAATTGATTGAACACGATTTCAGAAAGAACCAAACAACAATGCAAATTGAAATGCCTATAGCGATGCTCTAAATGGAAATCATTTTCAATCAAAACTATTTCAGCTTTTATAAAATGAATTCATCGATTAAATTTTGTATTTTAAAATTTAAATAAATATTGTAGTGCTTTTCTATAATATTGGTAAATATTCTAGTTTTTTAAGCGTAGAATTTGAGCAAAGATTTATGTGCAAGTACACAAATAGTGTATAAAATAAATCGATGACCTTTCAGTTTAATTCTATGAAAAATTTGCTTCATGCATGAAGTAAAAAAATTGGCTAAAACTTTTGAAATTTTGAAAAAGTTGCTACCTTGTTTCTTACAAATTGAAAATATTATTTAGAATTAACGCATGCATTATTTTTATTTCTCGTTAAAGGTATTTAAAATGAGTTACCCAGGTTTGTATTTCAATATATTCAACAAAATTATATAATTTTCTCTTGAAAATTATAAGTATTTTCTTTTTATTTTGTTTTTGATTCATTAATAATTTGTAAACCATCCATTATGTACTTGCAAAAAATTTTCATCTTTAGGTTTAATATAGGTAAAGTTTGGATTAAACAAGTCAAAATTTTTGTACAAAATTATATCGAGTCAACCTTACTATGAGGGAAATTTTGCATGTTAGATAAAACAGGATACTTTACTGTCATTAATCTTTCAAATAATGCTGAACTCTAATTATAGAAACATTTCGTTCAGTTGCATGCTCATTTTAAGAACTTGATGCGACAAGACTGGAGACAATCGGATATTTATCATCTCGAATACCTTCTTGTATACATTTAACTAAAGAATTATTTTTAATTTCAATTTAAACTTTAAAGTGCATGATCAAACAGTGAAATGCAATTTTTCTTAAACGGACCAAATATAAATCTCGTTATTTTGAATATATATCATACAATAAAACAATGATTATGCATTAAAATAGCTTAAAAACGCATTATTTGGGTTTTATTTAGATTAAGCCTATAATACTATTAGAATAATTTTTATTCTTAAAAACAATAAATTTTATTATAAGAAAATTATTTTATCGATAAAATACTTAGCAAGCCATCTTTACACCTCAGATGATCTTGTTTATTCTTTTATAAAATTCTAACACCTTTAACCGGACTTTGTATTCTTTGAACTTGACACCTTTGTATTCTTAGAACTTGGAATATGTAAAGTGGTTTCAACAAGCACTTTTTTTCTCTATACGTTTCACCTGGACGAGGTTCGGAAAGCCTCAATACTGTGACCTTAGGCTTATTGTGTTAAATCCTAAGTCCTTAATTCACCTACCTATTGTTAGCCAAGCATAATTCAGCAAACGGTGATCATTTGGCTGTTCGACTTGTTTAGTACTGGGATTGAAGTTTCCAGCTATTTTAATCGCCACCTAAACAAAGTGCTGTATTTCATCAGAAAGTGAGAAGCAAATTCTCTTTTGAATCCTCAGAGGGTCAAAGACAGAGGTTCTCAACTGATTTTGGGCCATGCCCTACCTAGGCATTTATAAAATGCCCCCTCGTGATATTAAAATTTTGTTTTTCAAAATTTTACATTTATTTACCTGAAGGAAGCTTAAAAGACAATTAACATTAATATAAATAGGCTTCCAAAAACTAAGTCATCCATGAAATAGAAATATAAAAAAGGAAACAACAGTTAAATAAATAAAGTTTCCAAAGATATGATACAGAACCTAAATGCTGGAATAGCGAATATTTGAATTAAACATTATTCTGAAATGCATGAACAACATTGTCAACAATTCACTGTTAATAACTCATTCACGAAGGGTGCACGCCCTGCCCGCGACCCAACAAAATATTGTCATGTCCCACCGGTGGTACCTGCGCCTCACGTTAAAAATGACGGGCCTAACAGTACCCCAGTAGTAAAAATAAGCGTTCTCTGGTCCCAGTGTCCGGTTATAAACCCTGCCACTAATCTAGAATGAGATCTACTTAAATTTAGTATTTCAGCAGTTCGATTTAGAGAACGATTTCTCATCATCATTCTTTTGCTGTTTTTTTGTTCCTTGGTGTTCCTTTGGGACCTCAAATACTGGTTTTGAACCAACGAATGATTTTATCGCCCCTCAACGGGCAAGCACTTTTGTTTTTTCGTTCTCCAGTATGCCTTTATGGCAACCAACGCAACGTTACTTGATTTTTGGCGACCACATCAGTAAGAACATACTGACACTCTTATAAGCACTGCGTATATATTATTTAGATCCAAGCAAAAAATGACTGTTTTTTACATTTTGCTTTCAAATGTTTAAAGTTTTCGAAAGTGTTTTGTAATATTCTGTTGATATTTGATCATCAAAACGTAATTTCAGACTATTCAGTCATTCTAATAATCTTCGTGATTTAAAAACTAAGCTATTAAAACTAATGTTAGTATATATTTGACAATTTTTTGAAGTACTTCTTATACTTCTTTAGGCGTGTTATGAAAAATTGATGAGTGAAATTTTACGATGCGCGCGCACCCGTGACACAAAATTAACAGAGTGAAGTTGCCCACTAAATCGGATGCGCGCGCACCGTGACACAAAATTAACAGAGTGAAGTTGCCCACTAAATCGCTTATGAAGTTGAGGAAAAAATGCTACCAACAAAACAGAAATGGAACCTCTGTTAGTGGCGCATGTTGGCACGCATGCCGCCTCTGTTCACTGTGTATTTATATTTATAATATTTATCCATATGCTTTGAGTTTCTACATTTAAAACACGTGTTTTCATTATACAAGTGCGAATTTTATATGTACCTCTGAATTATAATCAGAAGTGATTTAAATTGAATATTTAAATCAATACTAATTAATATCAGAAAATATTTGAGAAAAAAACTGTGCTCATCAACCAACCTAAGTGCTCCAATACAATTGAGATTAACTATCCGTATGTATTTTTTAGTAATAAAAACGACAAAATTATTACTTAATAAACTAATAAGTAGGTATATAATAAAATCATGTTTCTCTTTACGACAGACTATCGTCAGTTGCGACGTACCATATAATTTTTCTTTGTCACCGCCACCCAATATACTTACACGACTGACAAATGCTAAGAATTGGAAATTGATTAAATGAAATCAAAATGACTGTTGAAACTATTACAACAATCATTCAGTTCAAATTTTAAACAATGATGGTATTTCACTCACACGTATGTGTTTACAATATTTGTATACCTTTGCCGAAATATATGCATACATAATACTAACGTTTGCCTATTATTATTATTATTATGAGAATTAATATGCATTTAAAAAAAAGATATTTTTCTGAAGTTATTCGGGGTAATATTTAAAGCAATGTAATTAAACTGGATTGATACATTACATTACAATATATTTTTCTATATTTGAATTAAAAATTAGTTTCAATACATAGATATGAATGGGTAAATAAAATATACAATCACTATTGCATAAATTTAATTTTTGGGACATCGTTATTAGGGATTGTTTATATATATATCTATACATGATATTTAATGCCAACAATCTACTTCTATATGGTAAATGTTTTCGATAAGTATTTTTCGAGCATGTGACCCAATCTGTTAATTCAGTTAAACGGTTAATACATATAATATGGTATATACATTTTGTATAAGTAACCAAACGTGTAAGCATATAGTATTAATGTACAAATAGCCAATTTACTTTTTTAGTTGAAACCCAGTTACATTCCGTCAAATATTCACAACCCAACACTGGCACAACTGACAAATGACTAAAACTAGCAATTGAATGAAAGTGAAATGACAGTTGAAACTAATGACATGGTTGTTCAAATTTGAGGCAATAATTATTATATTTGTATTCCACTAAAGTGGATGTATTTAAACTGTATATTCTTTGTCTTTGTCGCAACACATACGTTTTCTTATTATGTATTTTGATATTAAAAGTTAATTGTGTTTAAAATTGTATCATATTTTAGTAATCTCAAACCTTATAACTGGTGTGCCAGTTCAGGAACTACCGGAAGAGGCTACGGCAGTGGATTAAAAACCTATTTTTAACTATACCAAAGAAGTATAACTTCTCACGCGCGTACATAAGTACACACACTGTTTTTTTTTATGAAAAGCATAAAGAAACTTCTCAATCTTCAAAATGTAAGAGTTTTAATAAAAAAACTATTTTTTATTAGCATTTTTATAGCAAAGCAAACTATATACTCCATAATCTTGTTACTATTTATATCACAATACAAACTCGTAAATAAACTTAATTTAAAAAAAATCTCTTATTTCTTTGCTAAGAATGGTACTAAAAATCATCAAATTATAATGGTTAATTTTTCACTTTAAAAGACACTTTACAATTCTCCTTCTCTTATAAATAACATATTATGCTGTAATTCTGCTAAACAACGCTATTTAATTGATTTCGATAAACTCAAAGTTTTGTATTAAAAATGTGAAACTTTAAATATAAAGATTACTTAGGGATAAAAAGAATCTGCCGTAATACTGTTTTAAATTTAATGCATGCAGTTTTTATATACGGACAAGTATGGACACATATATGATGCGCACGTGTAATTCTATAAGGAAACACTGTAAACAAAAGTGAATGCAACAGTTTTATATTTTCCTTAACTAATTGCTTTATCTTTGAAATTTATTTTATGCTTCTCACTGTTAAAATTGAAGTGAAAACATCTCTTTCAATATGAAAAAAATCATTCCAAAGAAGAACTTTTGTTGTTTACGAAATCATATTGTAAGTTCACTTTAGGTCCATATTAAAAAACTATTGTCTTTAACAATAATCATACGTGGAGTCAAATCAAATAAGACAAAATCAGAATTAATACGGTTTTTCAATATTTATACAAAAATACTGGTAAATTGTGTCGATTCTGGAATGAAAAATGAGTCACTTGATAACCCTGTCATTATTTTGTGCTTGAAAATTTCAGGAGATATAGGTAAAAAGCGCGTGTATATCCAATGTTTTTAGAAGTATATAAGCCGCTTAAAACCAAAATGATGTAGGTAAGTCATGTTATTGCAATGCAGAGATTTAATAACTTTTATTCAAATATCTATCGAAAAATCCTACGTACGAAGTGTTTTGGCCAATTATCAACCGGTTTAATAATGAAGGTTTGACTTGCATACAACACTTTTCCAAAAAAAAAAAGTAATTACCCAAGAAATCGTTTCAGCTAATAAAAGTTGAAAATTTAACACCTCTTTGGCTTTATGTGGCTCATATATGTTAACTTTTTATATCATAGGAATTAAAATTGGCGTAGGTTTAAATTAAGCAAGCAATTTTTCTTTTAATTTTAAAAAAAAAAATAGGTATATCAAACTATAATATAATCTTGTGAAGTGCGTATTTCTAGCAAAAAATAACCAATCGGAACACATGAAATTAAAATTCATGAAAATCTAAATAACGAGATTTATAAATTATATACGCATGTTGTATTTGTAATCTTATACTTTTATAGTTGCACGATTAAAATTTGTTTCACGACACAGTAACTATTTTCAGTTGGAATCGTTGGAGCAAACAAAACACATTTAGAAGTGTGATTTACTGTTAGCACGTTTGCTTAGTGTAAAAGGTAATTTTTTTTTTTTTTAATTACATAAGAAGGTATGGAATTATTTAGCAAAAATATTTTTTCTTTTGAATGAATACTCGTAACAAATACATTTGCCTGAAAACAACGTTCTTTATTGTAATTTATCATGTAGATTCTGTGAATGTAGTTATTATAGATCTATTTTATAACTAGTATTTTTTACGCATGCAGCCCCCAACCGTACCCAATGCATCAAGACCTGCCGTGGGACCAGGAGGTCTCGGGGGAGATTCCATCGACTCCGAATCCGGGCAACGTCCGGAGAACGCACTCGACGCTTTGTTAGATGAATTACAGACATTTTCAAGACCTCATCCTCCAACAAGTACTGCGCCTCAACAACAAGTGCCACCTTCTGCTCATCCTCCAAATATGGCTGAAATCGGACGAAAAGGCAGTATGGACTCCCATGTTCTCACAGTTAGTACTGGAACAGGAAGTCTAAGACGGCTTCATTCGTACCCAAGCGGTTCCGATACCGATAATAGTCCACCAATACAGCCTGCTCCTCGATCAGCTGGACTTGGAGTGAAACCACCATTGCCTGAACGTAATACTGAATTACTTCAAGCATTAGCTGGCAGACGAGTACCACCACCACCTCCACCACGAACTAGTTCCCGATCTCCACTTGCATCCCCAACATCACCTAGTGTACCACCTAGAGGTCCATCGACTTTACAACACATTCAAAATGTTCAGAATATGGTTCAGCCTCAGCAAAGTCAATCAACTGATCAACAACCTCAGTCTCAATTTGAGGCAGCTAGAGAAAATTTAGGCCTTGGTACATTGCGAAGGAACGTGCCAGGACGTTCAAGCTTAAAAGAACGTTCACAAACACTACCGCGAAATATTGGGTCAAATCTCCAAGTACATACGCATAATTTAACCGACACGGAATTACAAAACATGATGCTATCAACTAGTAACAGTAGCAGTTGTGAGTCGGTTAATTCGCAAGAAGGTGCGAAAAAAGGTAATCGGCAAGAGCAATTAGAAATGCGTCATCAGGAACTGTTAAAAAAGCAAAAAGCATTACAGGAGCAGTATGCGCGACTTCAACAAATACAGCGAGGCAATAATGCACTCACTGTTGTGCCACCCACCCCTGATTTGCTACTGAAAAAAACCGGTAGTGAATCAAACTTACTACAAAAAATGGGCCTTAACATGTCGGCAGCAACGACACAATTTACTGGCTCGTTAACAAATCTTCCTAGTAATCCTGCCAATGGCAATGCAATAAATTTCATAAAAATCGAACCAAATACAACAATAGCTACAAACACACCATCATCAACCACCTCTGCCAGCACAACGAGTAAAGTTTATGAAACTGACATCCTGTGACCTTTTATTCTTATTTCCAAAATTATTTCCTATCATCTCATATTAATACTACTATACGATAGTCATAATAATAGAAACAATCTGCCAAAAATCATTACTTAACTATATTATGAATATTGTTAGTTAGCCTCTTATAGAAAACCAATTTTGTATTGAATCTTACTCTGAATTTTCTTTCACAATATTCGTATCATTTTGTACTTAAATTTATATAAAAAAAATTGTGGTACTCTAATATTTCTTATAAATGTAATAGATATCAGTATTTAGAATGAGAAAAATAAACTAATATTACTACAAACCAAATAAGTAGATTTTAAAATATTTTTTTTGGTGTTAAGATTTTGCATATTTACTTGAAAACATTATTTTAACATTCAGTAATCGATCGTTTAGGGAAACCATTTTTAACGAAGATATTTCATTAAGTTAATTGAATATGAACGATGAGAAAAATATGAAGTGAATAATCATGAATTTTGAAATACTTTGCTATTAAGTAATTAATAAGGGTACAAGGAGCTGTGCTAGATTGCACCAACGATGGAATCCAAGAGTATGAAAAATAGCGAGCAATCTATAAACGTGAAATAATATTATAATAATGTTATATATGTTAAAAATATATTTAACAAATATGGGTGTATTTTGAATGGTGTAATATTCTCACTTGCACTTAATTTTTAAAACAAAATATAAGATATATAAAAAGAGCTATTATTTAAGCTGTCACAGTTCTATATATATAATATATAAAGAAATACATATGTGAATATGATTGTAGATAAAATTAAAGTTTGATTTTATATTGATTTATTTCATTATAATCTGCTTTAATATGATTGAGGGCCTATACCACGAATTTTTTATGTTTATAAAATAAAAAAATAAAAATTGTAAAAATAGATATATAATTTATTGTTACATTTTCATAAGTTATATAAGTAATATTTAATTATATTTTATTCCATTTTTTTAAATAATGTACATTATTCGCTTAGTGCACGATTTTCATTTTGATTAAGTTATTTAAAGCTTTGTTTGAAAAATCGTGAAAATTTACGTGAATGTTTAAATAAAAAACCAATGAGGAACATGTGTATTAGTATTATATTCGTCTCACTATGTTTATGGACGAAATTATCTCGAAAAAAAGAATAAATTATACATTTAAACAAAATAAAATTGTAGTGATTCGTAAATATGCACAGTTTTCAAATGAAAATTTAAATGGTGTTATCATGAGTTTTTATTATTATTTCATCCCTATTGGATTTTTATACCAGGGTAAAATCATGATTGAAGCCTAAAAATGCTCATTATCATATTTTTTCTAAAACTTTTTCTCTTCAACTATAAACATTTTGAATTTATTTACAAATAATGAAGAATGTGTGGCAAATTACGTCAATTTCCGGCCTTTTTAACATTCTTACTTAACGGTTGTAGGAGATGAAATCTCTCTGTAATTTGTATCCTCTTAACAAAACATGAACTTCATTACAAGGCATATTTTTTGAACCAATGCTCGTTAATGAATTGACAAGACTGAAGTTCTTTGACTAATATGTATTTCAGAACTCATGATAAACCATTAAAATATTTTACCACAGTTTTATGCAACAAAAACTAATCAATGTTTAATTATATCTCACATATATCATGAATTTAAAGGAAAATATACAACATCTAATTTATTGACTTTAAGTTCAATGAAAATTCATGTTCAAGTGATATTGAAGAAAAATAAAATATTGAACTTAATGTTTTTATCAATTATTTCTATATTTATGAATTGTATATTCCATTCTCAGCGTGAAAAATAAAAAAAATGCTCAACGTTAGATATTTGTATTAATCTACCACTCAATAAAAATAATATATATATATATATATATCAAAATGTTTTTGAGTTTTTTTTAGTAGTACGAAAAAAATCGCACACAATTTCATACAATATGTTAAGTTTTCCAAACAACTTTATATTATTTTTTTGTTTATTCATTTTTCGAAATTAGTAAAAAAATTGTGAAAAATCATTTTTAAATAAGTATTATTTGTTGTTTGATTTATTTGAATTGCAATAAAGAATACATGTGAACTTTGTTTATTTTTCATTTTTCTTACCTTAGTGAGATATCTTAATGAGATAACTTAATAGTTCGTGCAACTGTGAGGTGGATTGAATAGTTGTTAACTATTGATCTAATAGACCAGAAGAACAAGTATTCCTCAAATAATTATATTTCATCTGGATAATTTCGATTAGTTAAAACTATCCACTGTAGCTACTCATAAGTCCTAATTGCAAAGAATTCTTTTATTGCTGTGAGATACCTATACTACATACTTGTAACTAGACCTCAAGGTTATTACGCTTTTCAACAATATTTTTTTATTTACCACTTATTTGCCGAGCAATAGTAAAAATTTTGAAAATTATCTGAATAACAATTAACAATTTTAGAAAGAAAAAATATGGCATTCTAAATTTTCTATTTTCTCCAAGTGTCGGATATACCTACGCCTAATCTCGATATGAACACAAAGAGTTAATGCAGATAAATATACAAATATGCACCAAAATTTTATAATTTACTTCTTTCTTGCTACTTTAATATATCTAAGGTTCCAGAATAAGTGTTTGTGAAAATAAATAAGGCTAAAAACGTTCATGGCAATTTGGCAATTTTTATATCAATCGTCGTACGATATCTATTCATCAGTGACCAGCATACAACTTTTAGAAAGCAATTCTTAGAATTTAAGGTTGAAACCCGTTGGTTATAAGTACGAAGAGTTGGTAAGTTGTATAAAGTGAAGAGTAGCTTTGTTAATCGTTTATTCAGATACGGATTTAATGTTAGTGCGGCTATAAATCAAACATATTACATACCTTTGTAATGTAAACCTTAAGATCGCATGTTCAAATCACGTCAGAGTCACCAATGTGGATTCTATTAAATATGCAGAACGATGACCCTAGAGACCCTAAAAATAGTGATTGTTGAATCCTTAAAATCTATAAGATCCTGAAAGTCTAAAATACCAATCTTTGATAACTCTGTTGGCTATTTTCTTCTCAAATTAATATTTTCAGTATTATCTAATTGTGAACATCTAGTCAGATTTTTATAAAAAAACGAACTTTTAAATACACTTAATTATGATTTTACAACCCAAAAATTATTCTTGGCAAACCAATTGAACCAATTTATGCTAAACAAATTATAATCAATTTCTTTAACGCCTCGGAGTTCATTCTGTCTTTGGCTTTAATCACCAATTTTTACTACTTAAGAAACGATAGTTTTATTTTGCACAAAAACACTTTCATTATTAATTGATAGTTACAATATTTTGTAGTTTAAATATTTATATTATCACAAAATAAGATTTTCAACAAATCGATAAAAATCAAATTTTCATGCAATGAATGAATCACATAATGTTTGCTTACTGAAATGAAATATCGTATGAAAATTTGTTTTTTAAAGCATTTGTTTTTTAAGGTCATTCACGCTCCGACTTGCAGTTCAACTAGTCGGACTACTAGTTGGATCTTCTAGTGGGATCGCCTTAATGATCCGATAGACATCCAACTTCCAACAACACCATTTACGGTCCGACTTTAGATCCATCTTCGAAAGTCGGATCACAAGTTAGACTGCAAGTCGGAGCGTAAATGGCCAGCTTAACTTTTAAAAAATATTCAATAAAACGAAAGCGCTCTGATCTTATGTAAGTAATCACTCCAACAAATCTCTATAAAATTTAAATACCTGCATTATTTTTACGCCTATGAATCTTTAATAGCTTGTGATTATTTGTTTTTTTGTTAATAAGCCAAAATTTTGTTTGCAAAAAATTCATTGAATCAAAAGATCATTCTCCCATCTAACATTTTCCCCAATGTTCAATTTAATCAGAAGATACTTAAAAAACAGTCTTTTGGAACTTATTTTTTAACAAAAATAATAGAATTTCTCATACACATTTTAGGTTCAGAAGTTTGTAATAGTCTTTGCTTGGATAATTTTTTCCACTATTCGATTACAAATTTTAGACAAAATCGTTTGTTTAACGTACAAGAAAAATATGTACAAGCAATTGAATAGTGGGAATCAATTATAGCTACTGTTTTAAAATGAAATAAAAATTTGTGTTTTGAATATTGACTTTTATTATTTGAATTATCAAGTTAATTCTATTCTAAACTCTTTGTACGCAATTAAATTCGATAAAAATGTTTCTCCAAGCAAGTAAAGGAAGATCACAAAAGTTAGATAAGAAATAAAGCAATAATATTTTTATTTAAACATACAATAACTCCTGTTTCATCAGACATTTTTTATTATATGTGTAAGTTACTTCTTGATATACGAATATTTGATATACATATTGATACAAATTGATACTTATATTTACATACAATTTGATATACATAGTACATACAATAGCAAATTATAAAAATTTGCAGACTTTGACACATTATGTAAATATTTAAAAACATTATGATCTATTATAAAAGACTTGTGTAGCTTGAGTCAATAACATCAGTTAACCCCTTTTTCACCACATTGCAGCTTTTAAAATTTTTAATGTTTTGAAATACTACTTCAATAAACTACTTTAACGTTTCAATACCAAGATTTGATTAAAAAATATTTTTTTTTAGTTTACAGCCATATTCTATGGGTATTATTCGTCGTTTTACAAAGATTTGATATATACCGTTTCATAATCAACTTTTTCTTATATTATTTAGTTTTTTAGATCTACCTTCCACATCTAATTCGACATAAAAGTGTAGGAAGGAATAATTACTTTAGTTTCTTTAGATTTAGTTTTAGAATTAAGAGTTGTTATAAATTTTGTTAGAGATATATTTATATCTGATACAAAAATTGTAAATAAAAAATGGTTTAAAAATTATTATTATTACCCATTATTTTCTTTATACATGTCCCTGCGAAGATGAAAAAGTGCCTGTGGGCTAGGAGGCTCCCCAGGCTAGTGTTGGTCGTAAAAGTAATTAGAATGAAATATAAACAATGATTATTGTAAAATAAATAAGTGTATTAATGAAATAAATAATATTTCCATTATCACGTAAATTAGTGTATTATTATAAGTCCTGAACGAATCCGTCAAAAAAAAAAAAAAACAACAAATGTGTGTAATTCACACGCGGTAGAAGTGGAACCTTCAAAAAAGATGAACTTCAAGATATTGAGGCGAATGTAAGATTTTATGAGTAGGATAATTGTAGAGTTTATTTTACGATTTATTAACATATATATTACATAAATTTATCCTGAATCCAAATTTGCATTTTTGATAAATGATACGAGAGCTTATGATAATGGAAATATGAAATAAATCCAGAGGTGGTAAAGATACAGGTATCGTTTAATATTTGAAACTATTGTATTTGGACATCGTTGGAATTACATTTTTCTTGATTGCTTGAAAATATGTGAATGTGAGTAAAATATTATCATTTACATTACAGTTTTTAATTATTATCCATTAAAGATCTTCATGTCCTGGGCACTGAGGTTTTAAACTTCGTTGGAATCACAATCGTTCACAAAAGGAGCACATATTATGATTGAACATATTGTTAAAAAAAATTTAACGAAATTCTTCATGAGCAACTTTATTTCGACGAAATTGTGAGTACCTAAGGAATCGGCTGTACATTCATTTGAATTGCACTTGAAAAACAATTCGTTATACTATGTGATATCAGAATTAATTTTAAATTAGCCTTTATTTTATTGAAATTTCGTGATTAAGGACGAAATATGTGATTAGAAAATATTTAAGTATTTATTAGTATCATTTTCACTATTTTGCACAGTCGAATCATTATTAAACGTATAAGAACTATTATTTTCCTTATTAAATAATGCTTTTCGGCGTGCCCGAAATTCACGAACACGTTCTGTTGACCCTTTTGAGGTCTTTATAGCCTTGTTTTCTTTACTTTTTTTTTTGAAAATCATGACTATAATTCGTATTCATTTACAGCAAACTTGAAAATTAATTTTATTAAAATAATGAAATGATTATGCTCACAATTATAATAAGCAATTTAACACGGTTGTTATTGGTTTCTATAACGACCATTCTTAAGTAGCATAATACGCAGGCGCGCACAACCATAAGAAATACTAATGTTTCCTACCTCATTCTCTCTCATTCATAAAGTTTCATAAAACTTCAAGTCACAACGATGCTAAAGAAGTTTTCACTTCAAAAATTAACTGTACAAACGATACAATACACAATAATTTTTTCTCTGATTGCTGAATTATTAAAATCTAAAACCCGAGATAGATTTATTAATACTATAAAATTATTTTTCAATCGGACATTTAAAATAAAAATAGTAATTTTCTTAAAAACAACCATCTTTAGAACAAAATATATCGTTACTTTTTGTCTTCAAATTATTAATTTACAAGTTATGACTGTTATTGAATTTGGTACAAAATGTTACTTATAAGATGTGAGTACAATTTGACATTAAAATAATAATGGTCAATATTTCATTTTTATCAACAAAGAAAATAAATCCAGTCGCACAAGAATAAAAAAAAACTGCGTCTTGAATATTTTATGGTCATTCTCGAGGTATAAACGAAGAGTGTAAGTATGTGTGAGGCCAGTCGTTCAATCGTACATTGACCGAGAGACAAAAATTAAGGAAACTGCATCAAAATGAGGCTTCATATTCAAAACTGTACGACAAATATGCAAAAAATCAAAACAATTTATTTTCAATGCATATAGTATTTGATAAGTCTTTTTTTATTAAATTAAAATAAGTTATTGTTTTCTTATTATGGTTTAACAGTTTTCGGATAAAATAAATCGGAAATGTATAAGGAAACTGTATTTTGATGCTTATATTAATAACCAAAACGATTCCGAATAGCGACTTTTGTATACAAGTCGAAATTGAAACAGATGATTTTATGTAGATAGAAATACTTTTGATTATTTAGAATTAATTTTTATGATATTTGCATATTAAAGGTGTGGAGGAATGAATGGAGAATAGTTTGATTTTTCAAAATTAGTCTTATGAACAAGTTTGTGTTGTTTTACGTGTTACTGTTTGGGTTTGGGTTTGTTAAGCTTGCTTCTTGATTGCTCGTTGTTGTTGATGGAGACAAGTCTGGTTGAATTCTAAAGGCAATCCTTTGTGTCTGAAGAAGCCGAGTTCGAGATGTTAACTCTGGACTATTGGAAAAAAAGAAAAGGATAAAGGATATATCGATCCATAGGCAGATATATCTCCTATTCGTACCATTATTCTCAACAACGAAGAGTTAACAACCCGCGAAGCAAAGTTGAGCACTATAGCGCCTCAACTCTGAATTATTCTCATACTTTTCACACACATATATACATTTTACCACACGCCAACCACTCGCCGGCTCAGTCCGCGGCCTCATATCTAATTTGTATTGAACAATTTTTTAGTAGTTGATTAACTTTTGTCAGATATGTACGTACGTTAATTTCTTACTGAAGAATGTAATCAAGTGCTTGATTAATTAATTTTTTCAACTTATCGTTTTATTCTTGTGCTTCATATACCTACGCATGTGATGCTATTACGACATTTGTGTTGTGTTTAAAATATTTCAAGTCATATCAAGAGAGAGATATATTTAAAGCCATTTACTAATTTCTATTATTAACTTCTCAACCATGTTCGTTTACTTAACAAATTTAAGCGAGTTACAGCTTTGCGTTTAAAAACACGAGGCAGTAATTTCAATGTGGTCGGTACAACAATGAAAATATAAAATATCAAGTGTGTGTTGTTAGTGATGAAAATATGTGATTGTTGTATTGTGTTATTAAATGAATAAAAACTCACTAACAATGGGATTTTCAATATTTCTGCAAGGGAGAGCCGCGCACGAAGCGCTATTGTTGCGTCAAGATGCCGAATTGCGATTGTTGGAGAATATGAAACGTTGTCTGCATTTAAAAATCAAATTTGATAAAGAATATGCAGCCGCATTAAGTAACGTTGCATCGCAAGGTATGAAGATTGATCGATGTGAAGAATTGTCTGGAAGTTTGGTTGCATCTTCGTGGCGAACGATGCTTGAGGAATTTGAAGCGACTGGTAAAATTATACGCCAAAATGCGGATTTGGTTGAGAGTCAAGGCCATGAGAAATTAGTTGCCATGTATACGGAAAAACGTAAACTACGTAAACAATATCAAGAAGAATATAATCGAATTACACAACAGTTTACACAGGTAATTCTTGTTTAAAACACAGAGAAAAAAGTAAAAATATCATATAGAATTCGAGGTATGCAAGAATTTCAAACGGAAATGCATTTTTAAAGTTATTTTTATAAATGAAAAAAGAAATTGAAAAATTCATTGTCACAATGTTTTCAAAGTAGCGACAAACACGTAAATATTAGCATAGCTTTTGACTAAAATAATTCCTTCTTTAACACACTATAGATAATTCCTTAAGTACTCGAACAATATTATTATGATTAATGTGAAATAAATTAGAGCATTACTATTGAAGTTCTTTTTAAATCACAAAATTTAAAGTAACTGTAAAATTTGAACAGCAAATGTTTGTGGGTCACAGTCTAGGTGGTCGCATTGTTTCAAATATTGAATCTCCATTTATAAAATCATTTTTTGGCTCAAGCCTTTTATAAATGCACATCTACCATACTATTTTTAATTTGAAGAGGAATGTTTTAATTTTATTTTATATTCTCAAACGAAAAACACAACCAAATGTATTTAAAGCTTGTTAAAATATCAAGATAATCAACGTTTTCGAGACGTCTTACTTTATTCAATGAAAAATGCAGTTTTTTATTTTAAATTAAAACAACTTTATATTTCGTAATTTGAACTTCTTCAAAAAATTTTTAGTCTTGAAATCTGTGCAATATAAAAAAAAATTGTGAATAGTAAAATGTGTTTTTTTTTTTTGAACGTTTTTATTAAACTATTTGTTCGTGTTGTTACAGAATAAAGTAAAACATTTATAATTGATGAAATTTATTTAAACAATCAATTTATTTATACACTACTAGAGGACCCGGTGAACTTCGTGTCATCTAAAGTTGAATTTTGAAAATTAATTGATATCAGTAATATTGCCACATTTTTAATTATTCATATGGATATAATTAAATAGGTACACATAGGTATGCTTGATTTTAACAAATTTAGTGCGTTTTTAAATATAAATTTCATTTTCCATATTAAGATTTTTACTTATAAGAACATTGAATATATTAAAACCCATAAGCATACAAAAATTCATACAATCTTACAAATTCATGAATTTTTAGAAATACATAGATATTTCAAATCATATTTTTATTTTTAACTGCGTCCCTCGATATAGTAATGTCCTTTAGGACAATTCACTACTAAAAACGCTTTTAGTCAGCGACTGGATGTTTAAAAGAATGTTCCTTTCTTCAGTATTTTTTTCAATAGAATATTTGTTTGTCTTTTTTATCAATTAACACTTCAGTACATGATTTAAATGGTTCACCTTTTTGTATTAGTACAATTTAACTGTTCGATGCTACAATGATGATCTCGATTTTATTTTGGTAATTATTTTTATCATTTTTGTGCTGTCGTTTGGAGTGAACCATAGTCTTTAAACCATCGCATGATGTTTAATATATTAGGAGTTGTTTGATGAAGTTTCTCTTCTTCTGGTATATTCTTCATTTCTTTATACCTATATTGATCATTTTTCATATTTTAAAATAGTGAATGATGGTTTCAACATGTTTTTTTTAATTAATTTTTCGACCTTCTAGTGACTCTTTTTGTGACCTGGCATGATAGTTTTGATGATATTGATTTTTTTGTAGTATTCCGAATTTTACAAATTATTTCTACCATTTCTACTCTTTACACATTTTACGTATTTGCTTAGTATAAAAAAATATTCCTGAAATTCCATCACTATTTCGACCATAATTCTATAAGTATCAGCACGAAAAATATTACAAAGATTGGTTTTATTTTATTGACATATTGGAAACATTAGATCTTTTAGGTCGGGACATTGTTCAAAGTAATACTCCTAAAATAAGATTTATTAATAACATTCACACAAAATATGTATAAATTATAAATTTGACACTTAAATTCAATAAATACCAAAGTCAAATTCAAACGTTTACTTTGCATTTTTCGCAAATCCACAGATATCAATGATTTCAAATAATGTATAAGTGTGCGTGACATAAACAAACAATTGCGGAGTATGTTAAACCTAATTTATTTAAAACGCATTTTGTTGATAATTTTTCAGTTTCTAAAAGTTATTCTGTTAATCTAGGCGTAGACGAATCCAATAAATCTTATATCATAAAAATCGGTCCAGCCATTCTTCAGTTATAGATAGTCTAAAACGACTTTGTTTTTTATATATATAAAATATAATCTCAAACTTATTATTTATTGTTTATATCTTTAAACATAAACTTTCGCTAGGCGCATCAACTAACCAAAACTCTAACTAAATGACTAAAAGTTAATGAACATTGTAACTATAACTATAAATTATTTCTTTATTAGAAATTTAGAATGCACAAAGGCTAACATAACAGGTCACATCAAGTTATAAAGAAAGTTCTGCAATTTTTCACTTAATATTTTTTGTATTTGAGAACGAATTTATAACTGATTGAATTGATTCTGCATGCTGAACTTGAATATTTCTTTTACTAACTAAAGACATGGAGAATATTTCAACAAATAAAATAATTAAACCTTTTATTGGTCGATTGCTATTTGTAAAATAATAAAAAGAATATTGCATTTTTCATAGACCTAACCCATATTATAGAATACTCTAAACGATCGCTACAATCATAAAACGGTGAAAAATCCTTATTGCAAATCTTATTTTTTTAAAGAAAAAGTTATACTTAACGTCACTAAATTATTAAAAAAAAGATGACGAAATTCAACATTATTAAGCAATATTTCACAAGGTAAAAATGACTATTAATTAAAATGTATTTTTCTGTTGTTGGAGTATTTATTATCTTCAATATTAAAAATCTAACCTAGGAGTAAACAATTTATCGTTTATCAATGCAATACTTTTTCGGTGAACTTTTTATTAACCAATCTTTAAATGTTATTAAAAACATCTTCATCTGGAACTGGAAATGTATGAATAGGTATTATTCACACCGAAATTTGAATCAATCAATTCACCAAACCTTTTATTCTTCGTATAATTCCCATACTCATTACTCTTTCCATTCTGTGCTTAACGCACGACCAAAAAGAGAAAGTGTGCTAATTTCCCAGAAACAAAAATTTAAATAACCACATGCATCACTTTTGCTTACTACTGCAATTTTCTCTACACTGATATTTTGATGGAACCTTCTAAAGTTTGAGAAAATATTTATTTTAAAATTAGTGTTATTTTCTGAGGTAGTTCATTGGTAGAAGTCGCTGAACCAAAAATGATTTGGATGATTGGTTATATTTATACTTACTATCGATATTTGATTTGTTATTAAAAATATTTAAGTAACAAAATTCATAACTTCTGTCAGAAATCATTCATTTTTTTAAATTAATTTTCTATTCATTTTATAAAGAGCCTTTTAACGATTGAAAGATTTAATCACGGTTTAACCGTTGATAACGAAAAAAAAATTACTATACCATTTTTCCCATAATGCCTCAATTTGATGAACAAATTTAAAAGAATATTACCAAAAATTAAAATCCTCTTTTACATATTCTACTCAAAGAACATAAAAAAATACATTTCATCTCCTTTGATAATTGTTAAGCAAAGTTTTTCTAAAGCTGATAGTTTCAAAGTTAATTTATATTGTATGATTTATTATTTTTATATTTAAAGATAAAAGGAAAGTATTTTTTTTAATTTAAATTAAATATATGCTGAAAAAATAAATGGCTAAAACTATTTCTTAATACAAAAATCTTTTGAATTAAAATGCATTATCAGCATTCATAACAATTATGTATTTTCACAATTGTAAATATAAATTTTAAACTCTCACTATTTACATATAACTATATCTTAAACTTAATCTGAAGGTAGGAAGATTTAAGTTTGATAAACACTCATAAATATAATATTAATTAAAAGTGTAAAAAAGTGAAATAGAATTTCTTTTATCTCTAATTATACTAATTCAATTTTGGTATTATTTTTTTAGAATGATTATAACTTTTTGGATAACTTTTTCATATGGTAAATGCAATCATTTAGAATTAGTTTACAATTTTTCTTGATTTTCGAAATATTTTATTTTTACATATTAATTTTGTTAATTAATTTATTTGTTGTAAGCAATAATTTATGAAACATTTATATATCCACTACTTGTAACTGTATGAAATCGAAAAAGAAAAGTATAACATTTTTAAAATGTGAACCTTAATTTATTTTCTCATTTACATAAAGTTACCTATTTCAAAATTAAATCATGTCACTAGTCGAAGGTTTTTAAACGTCTAATTATTAGGCTTGTCCTTTAAAATGAGCAATAAATATCATAATCAATAAGTACATTTTCAATTTGCCAAGGGCAAAAATTTGGGAATCTTTTCAAAAGAGAAGCCAACACGTAGTTTGTTTTTTTTTTTTTAAAGAGAACTTTGCGTTAATCGAATGGTTTATCAATAAATATAAGATTGATATTGAGAAGACGTTCTATAATATTATAAGTAAAAATACACAGTTTTTGAAAATATAATTATAATATTAGAAATGCAAACCCTCGGGGTATAAAAGTTGAAATTTCTAAAATTGTTTCATAATGAACAAAACATACCGAAAACCGAAAACCGAAATGTATTAGTTTGTAATTTTGAGTATTTTTAAATATATTTTATTTGCAGACATCGATTTAAGAACTAAATGTTTAGAAGTGAAGCAATCTATTTTTAATTATAACCACAAAATTCGAACTACAACATTTCATAAGTACCTATCAAATGTAATTAATAATTGAAAAAGAAAACTATTCCAAATTTATTATTATTCATTGTTTTAACATCATTTTTTGCATATCACAACAAAACAACTAAAAAAATTGTGGCTTAAATATGAAACAAAATGTAGGGTTACAAAATATTTTTAAATCTTCAAAGATGTTGAAAAATTGCCAGTAAAATGTGGCCGTATTTCCGGCGGGCGTCTGTCATTAGCTTCAACTCTCAATAACATGGAACATAAATAACGTTCATAAACTCAATTATTTTAACTCAATTTGATGCTTCACGTTATTATAAATTTTCAAAAAAAAATATATTAATGTTTTCTCAGAGATCCACACAGCCTCAATTTTAAGAGAGCACTGAATTGGATCAGTGATCAATAAAAATATGTCTTTGTTCGTTCAAGATCAAGTGTAATTGGACAAGTACTAAAAATCAAGTATTAATGTGGGAAAAAACAGAAACAACTTTCTCTTTACATTCTGTGAATATTTACGAAAGTATCAATCATATTTAAAGTTTTTCTTTAAAGTATTATGTCTCAAATTTTGTGCTAGTAAATGTGTAAATTATGAGATAAAAAAAATTTAGTCAACATGTGTGTACTGAACAGCAGAGTCAAAGTCATTTGATAACATATATTTTAACGTTGATTTTTGTAAAAACTTTAATTTAAAAATTTGTAATGATTTCTTTAAAGATGTAAAACATGCGCTAGCTATAAATAAGATTGGCAACAAATTAGTTGGTCGTTATATGTTGATTAATATGATAATGTTGATTTGAAAATTCATTTTTGTTTAGTTTTATACGAATCAGATAAAATAAAAACTTTCGTGAAAACCTGTCTATAAAATATTCTTTATTTTGTCTAATATATTTAAAATTTATTACAGTTTGGAACTGTAATAGTAATTTTCCTTCAAACTAATACTTATTACAATATTTTTTATAACTATCTATATCATTTATTCTTAGGAAAACTATTTTTGTGTCTGAAGATATATAGAGAAAGCATTTGAACAATGTACATGGTTTTTTATGAAAATAATTATCTTCCTCATAGGGGAAAGCAAATTGGGGAAAACAAATAATAAATTAAGATTTCTTAAAAATTAAGGAAATTACTTAAAATAAACAGAATGGACTAATGAACTTTCCATATATAATATTGAGTACTCATTTATGAAGTAAATTTTGGATTATGAAAACTATTAACAATGGTGAATGCTTTTCAGAGATACTGAAGCCGTATAACTATTGTATGTTTTGAAAGCTAATATAGTGAGCCTTTTTTTCCAAAGCTTAACTTTATTGTACATATACGTACATTACAGTTGTTTTAATGTTCGTAATATAAAATAACATGAAATATGAGGGAAGGAATACACCCAGTAGTGCTCCTTTTACATTAGTTTATATAAAATACATAATAATTACATTATTTACAAGAGAGAGAGAAACAATAAAACAAATTAATTAGATGAGATTGGTGCCTTTTTCGTTTGAACCTTCTTTGACATCTGGGTGGGGGTTGAAGGTTGGCAATTTCCTGAATCAGTGGATTGGGATACTCCATAATAGATAGTGCCGGTGATAAGTGTTTTGGATAATATCTTGTACGTATGCGATTTTCAGGACTTTATGTTAGGTATGGTCACTAATGTATCACTGGGCACCTGTATTTAACCTTAAGATTCGGTTTTGCACAATCTGTACCCTTCGTATTTTTGAATTAGAAGCGAATTAAACCAAATAGAACTGCCATATTGCAAGATGGGTCTTATTAACGATGTATAGATAATTCTTTTTGTATGAATGGGTATGGATTTACTAGCAAGAAGGTGTTTTAAGGCATACATGCGATGACGAGTTCTTGCAAAAAAAATTTTAATGTGTGACTCCCACACAAGTTTTCGGTCTAAGTGTAATCCAAGGTAGCGAACTGTAGAAATGGATGACACAGGTTCTTCCTGGAGCACAATCGACTCATCAGGTACAAGGCGACGGTAGGTAAATTGCATTACCTATGACTTGCTTGGGTTAACTCGAACTCTCCACTTCCTTCACCAGTTACTAACCTTATCTGCGTAAGCTTGAAGTATCAGATGCGCCTCCCGATGGTTTCCTGCTTTGATAAGATTGCAGTGTCATCGGCAAAGTGTGCAATTTTTAATATATCGCTGGTTGGAAAATCACTTACAAATATTAGGCAGAGAAAAGGCCCCAAAACACTACCTTAAGGTATACCTACCTTGCGATTATGGACTCTAGATATCCTAGTAGTTTTGGAAGTAGAATTCTTTCAAATGTTTTTGAGAGAAAGCAAAGCAAACTAATCGGTCGATAGTTATTAATTTCATTTCTCCTGCGTGCTTCCATTACTGAAGGTAGTACATAGTATGTACTGTATGTTATTATGGGGAGAAATTTGACCTCATATGTTTTACCACTCGCTAACAGTTTTAACAAATTGAATGGATTAAATTGCCTTAACCATCATATTCAACAGATTTGGCACCTTCGGCTTATTATTTGTTCCGGTCACTGCAAAATCTTTTAGACGATAAAATTTTTACTTCAAATGAGGAAGTCAAAAATCTCTAGGTTTAGTTTTTGGGCAACAAAAACCAAAAATTTTTTGAGTGAAAAATCATGCTACTGCTTGAAATATGATAAAATGTATTGAACAAGAATGGTCAATATATAATTTAATAAAATATTTATTTGCTATACGAAAATTGTCCCTTATTTTCACAAGGCAAAAAAACGAAACTACTTTCCGAACAACCTTATAGTTATACCAATTCTGTGATGGTGCTACAAAGTTTCATTATTTCTTTATAATTTAAATATCTTCAGAAATATTTATTAATTTGAATTTAGAGCATGAATTCTGTGTCTATCATATTTTACTTTTGTTACAACTTGCGACTTGTTTGACGAGGATATTGTCGGAAAATTAGGGTATAATTTTCCGAATGAAATGATTGTTGTTAAAATTGGGTTTAATTGACGTATTATTTACAAAAAAAAATACAAAGCAACAACGGTACAACTTAATTTGACAATAGGTACCAGTTTTGAATCTCTTAAATTTGCAACAGTTATATTATATTTTATATTACATCGAGTAGGGATAAGTTAGGTTTACCTTATTTCAAAATTCTAGCAAGTGAGAAAGTTGTAATTATTTATCTTATGCTAAAACAATATAATATTTCATCATATGAACAGTACTGAACCGCTTTACTAGACGATACCGAAAACCGACTGAAACTTTATCGAACAGTTTGTTAGGGTTTTACATAAAATAAATAAACTTTAGTACAGTACACAAAAACAAGCTTGTGTTATGTTCTTTTCACAAACATCTACCCTAATTTTAATCAACAGTTATTATAAAAAAGTATTTAATATACATGCGAAGCTGCGTTTCTAAATAATTACAATTTAAACAAAATAATAAAAGAAAAAACCGAAAGTAAGCGTTTTCAACATTCATACAAAAGGTAACAATTACACGTGCTGACTTTATTTTGACATGAGAAATTGACTACTACACTTCTGCTGTGTTCTAAATACAATTGTATAATAATATTTTTAAAAAAATTTCAACAAAATCCAACAGGCAAAGTCACGTTAAAATTCAAAAATAAATGGGTATTCATAGTTAAAAAAAATCATAATGGATATGATGAAAAAGAAAAATAGGGATATCTGACAAACTCAAAAGTGAATCGTTTGCTTTTGCTTATATAGTATTCATGCAAACTATAATTGTTTCATTTGTTAGGTATACCTCTCTTACCACAATCAATGTACAAACTACTATTCATTAATGCTTTTTTATGTTTAATAAATTGGCAATGAAAAAATCTAATCACTAAATTTGACAATATTTGTTCAAAGTATTCCAATCCTCTTAATTTAAAAAATATATAAGGTACATACCAAAAAGAAACTGTTGTCGTTAGATTTTTACGCTTGATACAACATTCCACATAAATCAAATTCATATTATATTTAATAAGTCATTAAATATAAGTTCTCATCGCAATATGCAATTACGTAAACAAGGTATAGCTTAAACTAATTCTTTGGTTGATAAGAGGCGAGATTAAAAAAGTATATCAGGATTATTATATTAGCTACGTGAATAAATAGAACGTGAGAAACGCTTTAATTTAATTTTACTTACGACTTATAATTATCAGCAACGTTTAACAAGTTATAAAATGAAAATTCTACCAAGTCTCTTCTTAATTGGATCAACACAAAAATATTTCTACAATTAATTTTATATGGCTTGAATTATACAGACTTTGATTAGTTTTAATAAAGTGAGTAAGTGATGAGATAAATTGTTTTGTTTACAACGATGGATTCTTGGAAAGAATATTACATACTTGTTTTTTGACATACAAGAGGAACAAAAACATTCCAAATCGTATGCACCTTTGGAGAAGGGGACCCTTTTCGGTATTTCCATTACATTTTAAAAGGTCTTAATCATAAGAACACGTACCTACAACGTTTTATTGTATATTCACTTTTAATATGCATCAAATATTTGATTGGAATTTCAATGTAATACTTATCTTTTTGACTGGTTTACAAAATGGTTTTGAATTATTTTCATCTTAATATCTTTTGCTTTTGTTCCTTGATATAGTTATAAGGGCGCTCCAATGGAAACACGGTTATGATAAATTATAACGCCTCCATATAATTTTTTGCCACAAAAGAAATATTTCAGAAACATGCATATGTTTTAATTAAACAGTTTTTTATGTTCACATACCATTAAAATATTTGACGTACCTGTACATCTTAATAATAGGTGTTGGCGATTATTTCTAGAAAATAGTATAATATATATTAAATACTATAAGTATATAATTTATCCATCATCAATAAATTTATTTCTCAACTAATTTTGACTTTATTGGATTTTAGTTTTCTTTCCATGGTAGCATATACCTTATTCAAAGTATGTAGGAAAAAGAAGTTTTATGGAATGTTTTATTAAAAACGTTTTTCTTTTCAATGTTATTTAGGGTACTGCAAAGCATTACAAAAATTGGGACTCAAACGAAGTTCTCATTACTCTGGGACCAGTTATCTGATTTTTATAAATCCTAATATTTTATAAGACTTAACCTTTTGTTAAATTACACAAAATTGAAATTCTTGTAATTGGCGTAACAGTTAAATTAAAAAAATCGATAATGACTTATTTTTTCGACACATTTTTGTCTTCATCGTTACGCTAGAATCGATTTAAATTAGTGGTTTTTCCTTGTATGAATCTAAGAAAACAAATCAAAAGTAATTCGAGTAAAACAAATTTTTTACAAAACACTTTCGCAATCTTTTCTGAGCTTATTTTTTTACAATTTTTGAATATCATAACGACTTTTACTTTATGAAGAAGAAAATTTACTAGGACTAAAAAAAGAAGCTTATAATAAAAAAATACGATAATTAATTTTCTTAAATATTTAGATAATTAAGTTACATAGTTAGGTTTAAGTATTACGTAATACATGTTTTCCTTTTCAAAAAGAAAATCTGTTTCTACTCTCATAAAAATTTTGATACAATTTCATTTTAGGATTCAAATTTTGAATGGATCATTTTCCTTCAAGTTTACTAGGTCACATAATGATCAACTGGTGAGCAAACACTTACCTTAAATATTGTAATTCTTTTATAAAGTAACAAAATCATTCAAATTAAGGTAACTTAATTAAAAAAGGAAAAAAGTAAGTTTTCTTAACTAATCGGGCAACGATTTATTTTTTTACATGATGATATAACTTGTTTTCATAAAATCTTTATTAGAGCCTCCTTATATTCATATGTTTGTTATTTTATTTTTTAGCTATGTCATAAATTTATTCTGTTTAAACGATTTGAAGATAGTATTTGATGAATGAAAATAGAATTATTTCTCCCATTTAAATACAAAAACGCTTTAAATAAATCTACAAAAATATCTTTATAAAGGCAATCTATACAAACGGTGCGGAAAATACAATAAGTAGAGTTCACTATTACAAAACAAAGTTTTATATTATTCAAAACAATTAATAAATTGTTAAATTTACTATGGTAGTCAAACGAAAATTAAAAAAAAAGTGATGATTCACAAAGCAGTCACGGAGCGATCTAAACTGCTTGATGATCACTGAGGAGATTGCTTGGCAATCGAAATACGTACGGCAATACGTCACAAAAATTTTTGTTTGAACTTCTGTTCAAATTTATGCTGATATGATTTTTAAATATTATATTAAATTATACTACATAAATTGAACCACAATATATTTTATATATTGTATAAACAGAATAACTGTTCAAAGTCAGCAGGAAAAATCTTATTTGATAGTTATATATAGTCATGCATAAAATAGTTATGTCTTATAATATATATATTTTTAATTGAAGAATGGCTGGACCGATTTTTATGATTTATGATTTGTTGGATTCATTTATGCCTATATTACTGAATAACTTTTAGAATATCTGAAAAATTATCAACAGAATGCGTTTCAAATAAATTAAGTTTGACATACTCCGCAATTGTTTGCTCACGTCACGCACACTTATACATTATTTGAAATCATTGATATCTGTGGATTTGCGAAAAATGCATAGCAAACATTTGAATTTGACTTTGGTCAACTTTGGTATTTTGGTATTTATTGAATTTAAGTGTCAAATTTATAATTTAATTCATATTTTGTGTAAGTATTCTTAATAATTCTTTTTATGAGAATATTATTATGAACAATGTCCCGACCTAAAAGATCTAATGTTTTCAATATGTCAATAAAATAAAACCAATCTTTGTAATATTTTTCGTGCTGATATTTATAGAATTATGGTCGAAATGGTGATAAGATTTCAGGAATATTTTTTTATATTAACCAAATGCAAAAAAGTGTAAAGAGTAGTGAAAGGGTAGAAATAATATTTTAAAATCTGAAATAGTACTAAACACTATAAAAAAATCAAATTCATCAAAACTTTTGTAAGTACCAGATCACAAAAAGGGTTACTAGAGGGTCGAAAAATTAATTAAAAAGAAGCATGTTTCAACCTTCATTTACCATTTTAAAATCTGAAATACGATCCATATAATGTATAAAGAAGTGAAAATTATACCAAAAAAAGAGAAACTAATTCATCATATTACTCCTAATATATTACACATCGTACGATGGTTTACTCAAAACTACAGCACAAAAAGGATAAAAACAATTATCAGAATAAGATCGGGGTCATCATTGTAGCACATTAAAACAGCTACTACAATAGTACAATAGTTAGTACAATAGTACTAACGCAGAAAGGTGGATCACTTTAACCATGTACTGAAGTGTCAAATGTTAAAAAACAAATTTTCTGTTTGAAGAAGTACTGAAGAAAAAGCGTCATTAGGATTGAATTGGCCAAAAGAACAATACAATTTCGTGGGGCACAAACAGTCCAAAATAAAAATGTATTTGGAAATTACAGCAGAACGAAGTTAATATTGATTACAGTTATTGTGATTAGTTTCTTAAAAAAATTAAAACAAATTTAATAATAATTAAAAATTACAGTAGTTTAATTTCTATGTTATATCTACTGCTATATTTTGTCATTATTAAAACCTATCTTTCGGAGACCAAAATCAAAACGTAATGTACGTAATGCGCTAAACAATATCTTCCGTTTCCATAATGTATAGTACTAATCATATTTGTCTCGTATAAAAACCTATTAAAAATATTTTAAAGATATCTACAACCTTCTTTGATTTTCGAAGTTTTTTGTTACAATGTTATTAAATCTGAACAAGTTTTTTTTTTTTTGAAGTTTCAAACGGAAGTGGTGCGTAGAATACTAAAGTGAATGATGAATTCAAACACAATGAGGAGGAAAACGTGAAAGAAACATAAACCTGCTGCAAGTGATTTGAATCATATTTCATTATTTATTACTGTTGAAAAGAAATCAACAGCAGAAACAACCAACAGATCTCAACAACAAAATTTTTATATTTACATTTCGGTACATTCACCGAATGGTAACGTCTAATTTAGGTCAAAATATTACTCTCTTTTAACAATACTGCAATAAAATGAATTGACAAATAGCAAATATTTGACTCAGTTTATGCTGCAACTACAATTAAGTATGTTTTTTTAATTTGAGTAAAAAAATACGCTTATATTAAAATTAAATTATTTGGAACGATAATAATTTTGATGTTTTTTCATTGAAAATTATTTTTAATGAATATGTATTATTAAAGGATAAGAGTTATGCGAGTATGTATGATTCCATTAGAGCGATTACTATTCTCAAGGTAAATTGAAATAATCTTAGAAAGTGTAAAACAATATATATATATATATATATATATTCGTATATACTTAATCGATCCTTTGTTAGAAATAATTATTCTACGGTATAAGTATTTTAATAATTGCAACGCTCAAATTATCTTTTTTAATTGATTGGATTATATTTTTATCGTTTGTACAAAATAAAATTACATAATAAAAAAGTTTGTTTTAATAATGTTATTTAAATTAATATTTGTTCATTATCTTTAATATGTATTTAAGTTGTTTTGTCTTAATATGGTGGTCTATTGCAGTATGACCGTGGTAGCAATATAGTTAATCAAAATATGCAGATTTTGTTAAAAAAAAAAAAATTCGTTAAGTTTTTTAAAATATCATAGGATAGAGCATTAAGTTCTATCAAGTTTAGTAAGTTCATTGTACACAATGAAAATTGGGTCTCACAATTGTTAAGTGTCTACTGTTTTCAGTACCCATCTTGCGTTGAACCAATAAAATTAAAATTACCAAAAAAATTAACTAATTTTTAGTTCCTGAGCCAACATTAACTCTTAAAGATGAATTTTTAATTCGATATGAAGAATTCTTCTCAAATTTCTACTTTATAATATATTCATTATAATACCAAGCCTATAGACAAAACGTATTACTGACCGCTGAATAGATAATCTGCTATTGTTATTGCATTTTAATCGCCCAAGGTCTGTCGGGTGGTTTTCTTTTCTCTGCGGATAAATTTGTATAAAAATTAGAAATCCATTGCAAAATCGTCGTTTGATCTGGTGCAAATTCGTTTTGACCTAACAAAAAATGTGAACAGAACCCTATTCTTCTAAAACACTGGTCACTGACAGAAAAATTTCGATATTCATCGCTTCAATCCATAATGGGTTAGATAAGTGGAAGAAATTAATCAACTGCATTAGATCTTTTATGTCTTCTTCTATTACAATTAACGCAGTGGCACCATCAAATGTGAAAGATCTTTTTTACCTCATTTCAATATAACTTAAGAAAGACTCAGTTATAAAACTGGGTTTTTATTCCAATTACAATTATATAACTTACAACTTTTTTATAATGAAACTTCCTATCTTCTAGCTTTTGTAGTAAGTATATGAGATGTGATCATTTTTTTACAATTTTTTAATTACTTGTTCCCTAGTTCTCTATAGTACCAAGTTTACATGAGTTTAGAAATAATAACTTCCAAAATGATCAATGATAATAGTTGATTGATCAATAATTGTAATTAAAATCCATACTTATCCATAAAAACCACAATTTTTAACATAATGATTAAATAATCGTCAATTGTGCTGCATCTAATCCTCATTTACATTTAAGAATGATTTTCCTTATTGTGACTCTTTTTTTCATGTTAATAAATTACCAGATACAAGAGCCAGTAGAGTTAACAAATGATTTAAAACATTAAGTAAATAGTGAGCGGCATAATTAGAAATATAACACCCAATTAAGCATCCGTTGTCTGTTTCTAAATACTTATGAAAATCCTATTCTTCTAATTTAATTTGCGTTATTGGTCCACAGTTGGACAATAAGAGATACTTATTGCCCAGAGTACCAATTTACATGAGAATCAGTTCTCTGAATCGAAAGATTGGCGGTAGATTATGTTTTTTTAGTTTATCAAACGTTATTTCAAAAAATTAGTGTAACTGATATTTCTTTCATTTCTTTTACTATTTTTTATTAGCTCGTCAAATTTTGTAATGGAGGTTGTCAAAAGTTGATTTTTTTCTATATATCAAAATTAAGTGTTACGATAAAAGATAAAATGCCAGGGTAATTATCTTTGTGTTTTATCATAATAGCTGATGATAAAGACCTAGTTATTATTTATTTAAATAATAGATTTTCATTGGGTTCAGACTTCAAACACATAATGTATGTGTTGGTATGTGCCAATGCTACCAGATGATTAAATTTTTTGCAGATAAATGTATTAAACTTTTATCACCATATTATCAATTAACTTTTCATAGAAATATATTTAGTTATCTTCCCAGTAAACGTAAGATAGGAAATTATGAAAATGTTACTAAATTACTTAGGTACATATTATCAAATAGTAGCTGATAAATAACTTATTTGATTTAATATTAAAATGCAATTAGTATGATATTTCTTTGAACAAAAAATTGGTATATTGGAATAATCGTAAAGGTGAAATGAAAGAATAATTTTGATTAATTTCCAACACTAATGTCCGTTGAATCTAAAACAGTAAGCACCTACTTGAAGTAAAATGTTTTTTTTTTTAATTTTCAAAATATTATTTTTCCTTAAAATACCTTAAAAAACCTTCCTAAGTACCTACTTACTTTACTTTTTGTTTGTAATTAGAATACAAATTTCTTCAACTAAATAGTTTTTATACCTACTACAATAGGTATAATACTTCAATTGAATTTAGGAATTAAAAAAAGCAAATTTTATTTTGCTAAAATTATAATACAAATCTTAACGTTTTTGTAACGGAATAATGTTTTTATTATTGTTTCGGAAAAAAAATAAGTTCTAAAGAAAAGCAAATATAATACTTCATACACGATATAAGTAAAATTTTCATATGAATTATAAAAATTCAAAATACATATATTTGAGAATACAAAAACGTTTGCTCTAGTTGTTTGCTAAAAGAACTTGCAAGTTACATAGAATTTTTCAACCATTATTTAATAGGTATCAGTTATAATTTATTATTGTTAATCAAAAGTATTACAATAAAGTATAAACGATTCTATCAGATTCAGGTCTTTGAAAAATTATTCAAAGAAATGGTTTTTTCAAGTACAAGTACTACTCGTAAGGTTTCAAAAAGTACTTATTAAAAATTTAAAATTTTAATATTATCACACAAAAATTTCTTTCAGCTAAATTAAAATAAGGATTGTTCGTAATTTTTGGAAAGTTTACAAATTATATTCGTGTCCAAATGAATTATTTAAAAAGAAAAATTAATGTCATTCAAAAGAAATTTGTACAATTTCGAATTGATAGGAACCAACTTACTGATTTGAATACTTTACCTACTTTAAACCTTTAAAAAAAATTGACAGAAAAAAAAATTTCCTTTACTCAAACTTACTTCAAATGTGTAAATTAAGTAGTTATATTTTCTATATTTTCTTTTTATGTCTATACCAATATATTTTTAATGGTATGAACACGTTTTCGTGGGCTCTATGAAACCTAATTAGTTTTTTTATTATATTTGCTGTAAAAATATTCTACGTTACATTTTTTGTCTTACAAACATGTGATAAACAGATTCCATTGTGCTTCTTTTTCGAAATGTAATAATTAAATAAGAACTTTATTGCTTCAGATAAAAGTGTTTGTTTTATAATTTGTACATGCATTTTTTAACTATATTGCTTGGACTAATTATCTTCATGCGTTGTTAGTAATTTTCAATCTATCATTATATTATGCTTGAGATAATAATTCGTACATTGTTCTGGAAGTTTTTTGAAATTTCACGTTCTTAAATAATGTATTTATTAAAAACGAGAATTCAGTTTTTGTTAGAATTCAAGTCATTACAAGTCATTAGCATTTTGGATTTAAATGCCAAAAAGCAAAGAAACAGAACTTCCTACAGAAAGCCTAGATTTCAATTCGAGCCATTTAGTTGTCTGGCCAGAATAAAAATATAATTTTATTAGAATTTAAAAACGATTTTTTTGTAGTTTTAATCAAAAATATAAGTTTAAGTTGCAGCTCCTATTTTGAAACACAAATAAACAAAACTAAATTATTTTTTCGTCATTTGAAAATGACTAATTATCTAAGTTACCTTTAGAGTTAAAACCGCTGAAAAGAAGTATGAGTTTTACTAAATTAGCAAATGAGGGCAAATTTTTGTAAAACACTCCATTTGGTTGGGATCAAATGTTTCAGAAAGCCTACTGGTTGCCAGGTAGTCTAGGTGACCGCTCCAAAACTGGTAAGTTTTGGGTTCGATCCTCGTATCGAGTAAATTTTCGATAATGCTAGATTATGGACTTTTATTAACCCTAGAATCTCTAATGACCTTATAGTTATAAAGTGGTGATAAATAACAATTAAAAAAAAAAGTTCCAGGATTATTTTGAACCAAGTTACATCTAGGTTCATCACACTCATAACGATCGACAGGTTTTAATCATGTTGTATTTTGCTCCATTTACTCTTACAAGCACATTACGTTGTGTTCTCTTTGGTTAAAGAAAAATAGATATGGCAAACCGTTAAGTGCTCATAGTAAAAATTAAATAAGCCATTTAAATTTACTGCGTAATTGTCGGTGGAAGGCAAATTACCGTTAACATAGGTAGGTGTTCTTTTAAATAATGTAAGTAATATATATACATCAAAATCCTGAACTTTATAATCTTTTGGTAAAGATACAGTTTTAAATTTGTTTTGACTTATGAATTTTAAAAGAAGTGGGACGAAAAAGTTCCGTAATATTTAAATTAGTAAACATTTCACTTCTTTATGTTTTGGTTAACTTCTTCGTTGTTATTGGAACGATTTACATGATCAAGAATCAAAATTGTCGCCTCTAACAACAACGCATTATCGTCAACCAAGAATAGGTCAACGACTGTTGTCACCGCTAACATTAGTAATTTTGCTTCGTCGCTGCTAGTAACCATATTTATAATGATGTTGTTTTATTGCTGTTGTTTATTATCCGTGTACCTACATATAAGTATAAGTATATGTTACATATATATAAAATACTTATGTAAACTTATACGTTAACACGTGTAAGAGCAAAAATTCAAGGACTTTTCAAAAGGTTGAAAACCGCTGATTATTCACGTGTATTAATTAGTCTTTTTTGTTCTTATCAAAGCAAAAATCGTTTCTCTAGTATTCGCTGATATAATTAAATATGACGTTAAGGTAGGGCAGTTCCAGGAATCAAGTCTGCACTTTGAAAAAAAAGTACTTTTTAGTTCAGTTGACTTGGCTGGCAAATTTTACAAGTAGCCGTATAATTTATTTTTGATTATGATTGACTTGCATCTTTGCTAAAGAAGGATTTATATTGTATTTTTTTTTCTTGTCTGTTGCTAGTTATTTCGAATCTATACTTATCTTACTTGTCTCATAAATTTTCAATAATATTCAAAGAAATTTAAAAAAAATCTGCTATTATCAATTAAAATAATATTCAGATATTAACTTGTTAGTCCTATAAAATTATTTTCAGTTCACTGTTTGATTTTATTGCCTTGTTACAATATAGCTGATCGATTGAAACTACAGCTCCGTTTGAAGTTTTCTTCAGTGAAAATTATTTTTGCTGATTAACTTATCTTTTTTTATTTAATATCTATATTGTCAACCATCACTAAAATTTTTAATTTGATGTCAACTAGACACCAAAAAGTAGTTTAAAATCGTTTAATTCAAAATGCCTTAAAGGATCTCCTAAATGCCCGGCATTAAAATGACGTCATAATACGAAACTTCAAAATCCCATGGGCTCTTTCTTAAGACAAGTGTACGTAAACACAAAGGGAAAGGTTGTTAAAATCGTTTAAGCATTATGTTAATGTTTTAAACAATTTTCAATCTACCCAACTTCTATTCCTAACGAAAACAATTGATAGTAATTTTTAGGGTATAAAAATGTTTTCCACGGTGAAAATTGTCAAAAACTTTAAAAAATTATTTCTTTTTCTATAGTAATCACTCAATTATCTGATATTTTGGTTTCAATACGCGTAATGATACGTACTGTAACGTCATAGACGGTTCATAGGCGCAATTGTTTTTGGACTTTTATTTTCTCATTAAAATTTAAAAAAAAATCCGCCAAAGTACAAAATTTTTCATAACTAAACAATTCTTTTTCCTCATATTAATAATTTTCTTTATCGTTTAAAAATTAAATAAAAAAGTGCATATGGTCTATTGGGTAATTCTGAAAGTAGCAAATTGTCCTTTATAAAAAAGAAAGATGGTAGCTTTATCTTCGATAAACATCAAATTTCATAACTTTTGGAAACGAAGTCTGAACTGGAAGTATAAAATCAACCGAAAGTTGCGACTTATCTGAATCAGAGTCGAAAAAAAAATATGTTAAACTCTTTTAACATTTAACAGACAATATTTGTAATTTTTAATATAATTTGTTCTTATTTATTAATTTTTAACTGCGTTTAGAAAGTTGAAGAATAATTTTCCAATATTCAATTGATATAACAATGGTTTATCATCAGCTTATGAAATAAATTTTAGTCTATAACTTGTATTTACCTGAAGTCTCAATAAATTAGCCATAAGCTTGTATATTGTTCTAACATCTAACTAATTATTGTTTGAATATTTATGAATTTTCAACCTTTATTTTTATTTTTATTTTGGTTTCTTCTTTTTTGCAAAAACTACAAAATAGCGCGTTTAATAGCTACCTTATTACAAAGTAAATGCTGTTTATTTTAAAACGGTAAACGTTAACCTGTTTTAATGGAATATAAGCAAGTGAAGTAAATGCTTTCTAAGAAAAACAGTATAAGTCTTAATCGGCGTTTCTAATACTTAATTTATTTCAAGAAAATGATGGTAACACTCAAAAATAAGAATATTATTGCTGCAAATAGTTACCTACAAATGTAAAGACAAAAAAAAATTAACACATCAATTGTTTACTTTTATAAATAAAAATTTAAAGGTAATCAATAGAAAAAATCTTGAAAAACGTGCTATGTACCACTTTGAGTTCAACTTTATTTCTAGGAATTTATATATCTATTCATATAAAAGATATAATTGTAAATAACATTTGTTTAAAAAGTACAATCTTTTATTTCAAAAAGTCAAATATGAAGTTTTTTTCTTTAATATATTTTATTCTAATTTAAAAACTAATATAAAAACATAATATTGATTTTTAATATTTGTACGAAATATATAAAAACATTTTTTTTTTGTTACAGTTATCCGAGGAAGTTACTAGAAAAAAAATAGAATATCAAAAATTTTTAGAACTTTATAAATTAACTCGAGCCAAATTTGAAGAGTATTTTTTTAAATGTAAGTATTCATTTTAGTTGTTAAATTATAATTAAAACATTCTGGTTACGAATTTTATATTTTTATATAAAAAAAATATGATAAAAGTAGAGCTGAATGAGATTAATGGTTATGGGTTTTTACCATCCGTGGATCATAAATACATAAATAAATTGTAGATATTTAATGAAGAGCAATTTTCCAATATTACAATTTTATAAATTTATAAATTACGAGTATTGTTAATTTCATTGTTTAAGAACTATATATATATATATTTGTAATACTTAAGGCCGATATTTTTACATCTAGATATTGACATTTAACTTTCAGATAAAATTTTATCAGGAGAATTAAAACATGCACATTCATTTTCATTTAAGAATTGATAGGATTTATCTAACAAATACATTTTTATTTATTAAATAGCTCTCTTAAGGGTATGGTTTATTTATCTTTGGAGGAAAATTCCGACCATTAGTAATCAAGATCTTCGCAAAAAATAGCCGCTAGCCGGCAAATCTAACAGTAACTAATTGATTCGAAACCGGAATAATTCAATTTGACCAAATGATGATTAAGGTCAGCGCCAATATAATAATTACCTATCTGAATAGAATTTTGTGGTTTTGATATTTTTGTGGTTTTAAAACTAGTTCAAACTAAAGCAATTACTATAATCCTTTAAAGATTTATATAAAATCTCTCTCTAAGAGTCATACTTTTTCCCCGTTGATATCGTGCTTTATATAAAGTAGTTCAATTGAAAATCGGCTAAACCACCGGAGAAAATATATTATTATTTTGTTCTTTTACTATGCGCTAATAAAGTAAAAATACATTATCGTGAGTTTGAAAAATTTTGCAACTTTACAAAAAATATAACCAATATTACATCTTTTATTAACGATCTGAAGAATTAATATGATAATTAGTTTTATTCGACACATATATCTCTAGTAGCTTCTTTTAACCTACAGGTCTTAGGTTAAAACCTAATTAGTCTTATAGAAAATTCGACTTTGTTCGGTATCGATTGATTTTCGGTAGACATTTCAGTTTTAATATCAAACAGTAAAATTATTAATATAAAAATTAATTCATTGATTACAGCGTTTGATTTTCACTAAATTAAATTTTTCCAATTTATTTTAATGGTCACTTATTCATTGCTTACCAATAATAATAGTAGTTATGTACTGCTCTTATCGTTTCTTCATAGCAGTTAGTTAAAATGACCTGCAACCTTTGTAAAATCTCGTTCATGATCATATTCATTTTTAAAATGACCCAAGTGTCGTTAATGCGTAACCTTTTTCATCGATGTTAAGTGATCAATTAATGTTTCTATGAAGGAAATACATATAACAGACAAAAGCCATTAAATAATTTAAATTTTAGCTTCAAATATTTTATCAACAATTTTTGGAAGTTGTTAAAGGTGAATCTACTTTCACTTCCTGAATAGAGACAAAACTAATCAAGTCTTAAAATTGCAATATTTTTTTTTTCAGCTGCAAAAGGAGGTCGAAAACTGGATGATTTCCGTGATAAGTATCAAAAAGCGTGTCGAAAACTTCATTTAACCCATAACGAATATGTTTTATTATTATGTGAAGCGGCTGAATGGGAAAAGGATTATCGTACAGTCCTTTTACCTGGTCTCTTGGAACACCAACAAACTATTCAGGAAACATTTGTGCAAGCATGGTTTGTTTTCTTTATATCTTTCAAGTTATAATACTAGATGTCAATTAAAGTAACGTTATGTCTATAACCGATAGTTATTCATTTATCTATATAACGAACAATTCTAAATACAGTTAACTCGCGGAGAAAAAAAACAGTAATGCGGTACAGTTGTATATCTACCTAATAAATAAAGAGTAGAATCAATCTGCTTTTTTTAAATAATTTATTATGTGTCAATTTAACATGATTGCCAATGATTGCAAAACTAGAAAAAAATGATGATGAAAAGAATTTTATTTCGAATCATTAATAATTCAAAAATATATATGACATATATATTTAAATTAATTTAGTTTATTTCATTAATTAAATTTAATCAATTATTTTAAAGGAGAAAGCATTTTTTTCTTTTTAATCTAAATTAATTTTAAATACGGAAAGTTATATATTTTAATCAAAAAATATAACAGGTTACTTATTGTTAGCATTTTCAAAGAAACTGAAATATTAAATTTCAAATACGCTGATTTCCAACGGTTTGCGCTGTATTTATAATAAATAAAAACGTAGTGCGGTGAAAATGTGTGCAGTAAAATATACGAAAAGTAACTCTTGAACACAAATATTAAATCAATGTTCCAAAAAAAAATTTGCCATTGGTTCAATATTTGATATATTGTTTACTTTTGAATAATGAATATTGATTAAATAAGATTATTATGAACACAAAAGTTCATTAATTTTGCAACTAGAAACCAAAATTCGATTTAAAGTATGTAACACAAAAGTTCTACTTGTTGAAAGGAATTTCGTGGGAGTAAGATCAATTAGGTAAATACAATGGGTATTTCTTGGGCGTATACTTACAGTGCTTATAGTTTCCATTTAGTTTCGATGAAACTGCCTCCGCCTTGATAGATGATATTAAGTTATATAATGTTTATTTGGGCTTAAAAATATAATAGTGTTTTTAAATTTTGATTGGTCTTTTAAACTTATATATTATGTATTATTTTAGTTATATACCTTAGCTTTACCAAATATTGAGAAAAATACAATTAACTATAGTCATACAAATTTTGTAACTATGTAAAAAAGAAAAAAAATCTGTTACAGTATTTTTCGCAAGTATGTACTTTATTTACGTTGTTGTTCTTACATCTAAGATATTCCATTCATATTTGTTACATAATTATGATACAAACTGCAAATATAAATAGGTTGTAAATAGTTTGATTTCTTATCAATTTCAACATATAAAGCTAGAGAACTCTTAATTAACTTTGCACTGTTTATACAATATATAAAAGATATTGTGGTCTTATTTAAGTAATATAATTTACAAAAGTAAACTATAAACTTAAATTAGAACAAAAGCTCAAACAAATGAATTACTGACCTATTGTCCAGGAACGTTTTTCGATTGCCAAGCAACTTTCATCAGTGGTGATCTACATCAGTTATTCATTTGTTTAACTTTTGTTCAAAATGTTTAAAGTTTACTTTTGTAAATTATATTGCATAAATAAGACCACAATATATTTTATATATTGTGTAAATAGTACAACTGTTCAAAGCCAGCGAAAAAATCTAATTTGATTTTAACTTTGCACCTTTTAATTAGGAGAGACGTTTTGCAAGAAATTGCTCAGTACGGCGATCTTACGTCTTCAAAATTCAAGGAAATTCAGCAACGTATTAATTCTAGTTTACAAACAATTAAACCTAGCGAAGAGTACAAGGATTTTACCGAAAAGCATAAGTGAGTAAAATTGCAACTAAGAATGTAAGTTTTAAATTATATTAATTTTAAATCAACTTTAGAACACAACCAATGACTCCCATTACGTTTGACTTCGATGAAAGTCTTGTGGAAGACACTTCTGGAAGACTGTTGGCCAATCAGTTAGCTGTTGATAATCTTACCGTTGACTGGCTTCGTACAAAACTGCAAGAATTAGAAACGGGAATAAAAGAGCTTCAAGATAAACAAGCAGCGATTCAAGCAACAGCGGCGCCAGAACCTGTGATTCCAAACGGAAAAAAATTTAATGGAAGTCCCGAATCTGTTAGACGGTAACATAACAAAAAACTAAAGTCTTTGTAAAATTAAAAGACTAACTCGATTAGACGATTGCTTTTAGGCAATTAACAGGATTTGATCAAACTAAAAAAGACTTAAATGAACTACGATGTCAAGAACGAAAATTATTGAGACAAGTAGAATTAATCAAAAGTGCTCTTAATGAATTGGGATGTGAAGAAGCTCCTGCAGGCTGTGATTTATCCGTGGACCATCCATCTCTTGGTGATGAAAATATTGAAAATCAGGTATTTATGTTATTTTTTACTTGGCTGAAATCAAATTTGCTTCGATGAGCATTTTTCGTTTCATCTACGTAGGGAAAAATAAAATTGATCAAATATGATATCATCATAAAGGCAAGGTACAGATAGTGTATAAGGGTAGATGGAAATACCCGTTTAAACTCAAAGAATCACCGTTTCAATTTTTTTTTATCCATTTTTTTTTATTCTTTTATCAAAAGCTTTGATTCGAACTAACTTGAATCAAATGTTTGATCAAATATCTGGGAAAACGTTCACTGTTTTTTCCTGTTTTTATTTGTATCAAATTATTTAATTGAGGGCCAATATCACACGGTTTTTATCATTTCGTAGTTAAAGATTGTTGTTTAAAAAGTTAACTACTTTGCTGTCCATTCCATAGTCTATAAGCAGTTTTAATACATTTCTTAACCAAGTTAAAGAAATTGTTTTCATTCAAGTTTGAGAGGAACATAATATATGATCATTCTTTTGAAATTTTACCTGTTCTGTGCTTTTGTACTTCTATATTCATTGTATATAACTTACGATAATTTCATTAGAAACTTTATGTACATTCTTCTTAACATAATTTTGTCTAACAAAATTTGTATTATTTTTTCTAATGTTAATTCAAATGAAGTATATGTTTTTCCACAAACGTTATTATTTTAGGTTTTGACTAAATATTTCAAATAAACTATAAATTTTCATTTTCTTAAGTACTATGAATCGCTCTAGCATATATCAAGCCGTATAACAGCCCTATTAAAAAAAAGCATTTTAAATGATCCAAAACCCTATTAGAAATCTTTTAAAGTTATTAAAGACATTTTATATGTAATGATTTCAAAATGTCTCTAATGCCTATTTTTATAAAAAACTAGTCACGTGTATTTCGATCATAATATCCAGTACAAAAGAATTTTTGTACTTCTTATATAATACATGCTGCACATACTTAATATCTACTAAAATCAATCTTTTTTACTATAACAAACATTTTATGCCATAAAATAGAGATAAGGATTTCGAACTTATTTTAAATTATTGTTATTATTATTACTAGACGATGAATGAAAATTTACAGAGAGAGTAAAGGGAATATTTTCTATCACTACTGAACTTCAGATCACTTTAATCTACTTTTCAAGCATTCTTACTTATTCGATATCCATTTAATGTTGAAACTTACAAAATGAATATTATTCCTGAACTTCATTGTTAATTTAAATTCCTATGCTTATACGTCATATACATAATATACGTACATACAAGTCCTTATCTTTGTTTTTTAATATTTCATACTAAAACAATAAAATCTATTGTATAAATGCATACTTTTTGAATTTAATTTAATAATTTAAATATTGTTATAATTTGTATTCATTTAATTTGCACAATGGGTGCAATTTAATGCCATGGTATATGGGTACATTTCGCAAATTCCACAGGCAGGTGGAGGGTCTCAATCAACCTTATCACATAAAAGACAATTGTTAACACAACATCGGATTGTAAATATTCTTCGTAAGCCATTTAGAAGAAAATCTGTACCATCATCCCCGATTCCACCCGCACGAAACTTGTCCACTAGGGCAGATTCGGCACCTAGAACCATTAATGAGGGATCCGATGGTGACGTTGTACGTTTGTGAATTACAATATAAATGTTTGCCTAAAAACCTTTCGTTTATAAGCATGAAAATGTTTGACCTTAAGTAACAAACTTATTACATTGAAAAATGACTTCACTGATAACAAAAATATTTGCACTATTAACTTTCGCTGTTTATAATTGGATCAAATTATTTTTATCTGCGCTTTTGACTGATTATTACTTTTGCTCCGGTAGATTATTACAAATATACAAAAATGCTTTGCTCAATAAAAAAATGCTTATCAATCAAAAATGAACCAAACATTTATTTTAAAGGGCATTAATTCCTAAAATTAATAACTTATTCAAAATGTAATTTAACTATTCTACAAGTATGAAAAAATACTAAATAAACATTTTTAAAAACAATAAGAAGAAAATTCAGGTTATTTAAGATCTTTTTTTTTATTTTTTTTATTTTTTATTTAATATTTTATTATTTCAAAACGCAACGTTTCGTTACTAATCGTAATTTCCTCAGGCTTCTTGATTTACAAAATTAAATATTTTTAATTTAAATTCAATAAAAATCTTTTATTTAAAAAAATTTTATTAATAAAAATCTTTTATTTAATAAAAATCTTTTATTGAATTTAAATTAAAAATATTTAATTTTGTAAATCAAGAAGCCTGAGGAAATTACGATTAGTAACGAAACGTTGCGTTTTGAAATAATAAAATATTAAATAAAAAATAAAATAAAAAAAAACAAAAAGATCTTAAATAACCTGAATTTTCTTCTTATTTAAAAAAATATTAAAGCTGAGATCTGATTTTTACTATCTATTTTTAAAAACATTGAAAAAGTAAGTCCTTTTCAGCAATTAAATGTATTCATAAGTTAATTCAGTTTTATAAGCATGTGAGTTGCAAAAATGAATTATCTTTAGTTCCAAATTGTTGAAACGCATGTTATTAATAAATAAATTTCATTATTTCATTTGATTTTTGAATTGTTAATAATTATTTTGTTACAATTAAAAAACCATAACAATTTTTATCTTCAGATATCAATAAATGATCCACGATCTTTAGTTGGCGAAGAATGGTTCCATGGGGTTCTTCCTCGCGAAGAAGTTTGCCGATTATTACGTAATGAGGGTGATTTTCTTGTCCGAGAAACAACTCGAAATGATGAATGTCAAACAGTTTTATCAGTTTGTTGGAGTGGCCATAAACATTTTATAGTTCAAACAACAACAGAGGTATAGTAAAGCATTGCTTCTTAATACTGACAAGAAGAGTAAGCTTGATGAATCATTATATTGCGTAATTCAAGACAAAATAGCATTTTCAACCATTTTAGCTATCGTGAAGTATTTTTCCTGCTAGCTTCTTCAAAGGCATTGATTGCTTAAATAGGAAATAATAGTATACTTTCTATTTCATTTCATAATTCCTGCTTGCACTAGTCCTGCTTTTTAATTCTGAACAAATCAAATATTTGCATATAACTTTTTGTTTCGTAGGGTCATTTTCGATTTGAAGGACCTGCATTTCCAACAATTAGTAAATTAATAAGGTACCAGTTTTCTAGTGGTCTTCCAGTAACAAGTCGATCGGGAGCAATATTACGAGAACCAGTTTTGCGAGAACGTTGGGAATTAAATAATGATGATATTATTTTATTAGATAAAATAGGTCGAGTAAGTAAGTCACGAAAAAATCATAAATGAATTTTGATTTTCTCAATTTTATAGGGTAATTTCGGAGACGTTTATAAGGCACAACTGAAAAATACTAATCTAGAAGTAGCTGTGAAAACATGTCGTATAACACTACCCGATGAACATAAGAAGAAATTTTTACAAGAAGGGCGAATATTGAAACAATATGATCATCCAAATATAGTTAAGTTAATTGGAATTTGTGTTCAAAAGCAACCAATTATGATTGTAATGGAACTGGTACCAGGTATGTGAACATAATATAAATATATTTCCAAACATAATTTATTTCAATATAAAAAAATATATTTATTTTATAATTTTCGTTAGTTTTTTTTTTACTTAAATTATTGATAAAAACATAAATTTACGTTCATAAATTTAAAAATAAACACAGTTATATTATACAAATATGTTTCAGTGTGCCCACTTCGAGACAAAAATTACTTTTTTAATAGAAATAAATACTGAAGAAAACGAAAATATTTACTTAAAATGTATTACCTTTATTATAACTTTCTTGATAATTATAATAATCAAATTTATTAAATCGTAAAAAATGGCAAAATGCTACTTATAAGCAATATTTTTTTTACAATTGTTAAATTTTGTGATCAACATAAATTTAAAAGAGAATAACTAATGCAAGTATTACAAAAGTTACATATCAATATTTTAGGGGGTTCCTTACTGACATTCTTAAGAAATCGTGCTTCATCTTTAGGAGAAAAGAAACTTTTGGGAATGTGTAGAGACGCAGCAGCTGGAATGCGATATCTGGAATCAAAAAATTGCATCCATCGAGATTTGGCAGCACGTAACTGTTTAGTAGGTATGTAAATCATAATATTATTCTTATTTGTTGTTACTTAGGACATTATTTTCTGAAACCCCTTTTAGGCTACGAAAATATTGTAAAAATATCCGATTTCGGTATGTCGCGGGAAGAAGAAGAATACATAGTATCTGATGGGATGAAACAAATTCCCATTAAATGGACAGCACCAGAAGCCTTAAATTTTGGTAACTTACTACACAAAACTTTTAAACGAAGGATTGATAACATTTTTTTAGGTAAATATACGTCTCTATGTGATGTTTGGAGTTACGGGATATTGTGTTGGGAAATATTTTCAAAAGGAGATACTCCCTACAGTGGCTTAAGTAATTCAAAAGCTCGAGAGAAAATTGATACTGGTATAGCTTATAGTTTTGCAAAAATTATGAAAGATTTTATTTGATTTATTTACTATTTTAGGATATCGAATGCCTGCTCCTGAAGGGACTCCAAATCAAATGTATCAATTAATACTCACATGTTGGGAATATCAACCTGAAAATCGACCCAACTTTGAACAAATTTACAATGAGGTTGAATCGTTATATAACTCATGGTATCCATCCACTGAAAAATGATTTTTAATACAAAAACATAAGCTTAGATCAATTGATTAATACATTAAAACATTTTATTCATTCAAACCTCAAGAATCCCATACAGAATCAAACGATTTGATGGTTTACTTCCTGGCTGATTGCGCAACGAGTTGCTTCAAATTTGTTGAGATCGAATCATAGGTATTAGCAGCAGAATTTTTTAAAAGGGGTAAAGTTTTTTCAAGAATAAACAGTTTCTATTCAAAGTTATATTTCTGTAGGAAAGCCGATTACGTTGTAATTTAGTACTTAATTTATTCAAAATTTAAAGTAGCAAGTTTTGGAAAAACCAAATAGAGAATGATACGTTTAAAATCATTTGTGTAGAAGCTACTTTTACTCTGACGTTCATTTAAGAATTTAATAAGGATTTTTTATATTTTAAGAGATGGAGGGTGGTACTGAATCCTCTTATACATAAGATTGATAATAGTCCAATAACCATAGCCAACCGAAAAAGTCTGTAAAACGACTTAATCAATTAAAAAAGACTCCTATAGAAAATAATATTGATTGTTAAGGATAATGGTGCAGTGTACGATTTTTCTTTCTGCTATTCAGTAACGTACTAAATGAAATGTTATTAATGAACACTGTGGCATTTTGGGGGAGAAAGATCAAAAATTTTATATCAACTTTTTTTATTACAACAATGTTCTTTGGTACAAGGAAGTGTTTTTAAACAGGAAAAAATTCCTTTCATAATTTACGAATGACCCTTTCACAGTAGTTAATCAAATTTTCACTCACATTCTCTACTTCCGGTTCTCTTTTCCCCCCAAGTAAGCAGTTGTATAAAATTCGGTTTAAGTCCATTTTAGCACACCCACAATCTGGCAACGCTGGCAACGTTACATTTTCGATTTTATTTTTTACTCCATTCGCGATATTTTTGTTAATTCAATTCTAATATGGTATAATTCTCTATTTTGTGGCTAAATTTTCATTATAGACCGATTTGATCGTGAATTAAATTAAAAACAAAGTCGAAAATGCAACGTTGCCAGATTGTGGGTGTGCTAAAATGGACTTGAACCGAATTTTATACAACTGCTTACTTGGGGGGAAAAGAGAACCGGAAGTAGAGAATGTGAGTGAAAATTTGATTAACTACTGTGAAAGGGTCATTCGTAAATTATGAAAGGAATTTTTTCCTGTTTAAAAACACTTCCTTGTACCAAAGAACATTGTTGTAATAAAAAAAGTTGATATAAAATTTTTGATCTTTCTCCCCCAAAATGCCACAGTGTTCATTAATAACATTTCATTTAGTACGTTACTGAATAGCAGAAAGAAAAATCGTACACTGCACCATTATCCTTAACAATCAATATTATTTTCTATAGGAGTCTTTTTTAATTGATTAAGTCGTTTTATAGACTTTTTCGGTTGGCTACGGTTATTGGACTATTATCAAAGCCTAAAATTCATCTACATCGAAAATTTTCTTTCGAAATTACTGTAAAGTAAACTTGCGTTACTCAAATGGTTTGATTCTGTAAGTGACTACAGCAAATTATATTTATCTGACTGTATATACATGACTTATTATTTTAAAGGACAATGTTATCTTTTAAGTACAAATGTATTCGATATTTTAATAAATAGTCATTTATAATATTGGTTTTTCTAAGTTAAAACATTATATTTGGGCTTATGTATATTTCAAAAGAATTTTACGACTTAAATTGAAATAAAAAGGTTTCGAAGCAATTATTTTAGGAAACTCGAAATACTGTATTCATATGAATCATATAATATAACGTTGAAAACTTTTCCTTGTTTCTATTACATACATAATTTAAAATGTACATAATTATATGAATGATCTGTCAATGTGAAAGTAAGATATCATTAAACTCGATACTATGATAAATTAAATATATTTATTAGATTAAGTAAATATTAAACGAAAACATTAATAGTAAAAGAAATATTTTTATTAAATATGTTGATACAATCCAAAACGAAAATAGTTTAATTACTACAAATATAATTTAATTAATTCATCACTAACAGCTGATGGTGATAAAATTCCAAGGTCTGTAAAAAGTAAAGTAATATACGAAGGTGGTGTATAATCAACTAAAGGATGCTCTTTGCTTGTATCTTTTCTTCTTTTACTTGTTGTATACTGAAACAATAAAATGATATAAAACTATTTTTATGTGTATGATTCATATATACCTTAAATTCATTGGGAACATCCTGCTGACACAAAGGATAAACTCTTGCGAATTTAAAGCTTTCTGTTAAAACGTAATATGGTTTTTTCATTTGTTGAGCACACATAGCGATTGTATAGCTACCAATCTAAATAAGAAATACATTTATTGTAAATATGCAATAACTTAAATAACGATTGGATAATAAAGAGTATCTGCAGTAGAGTATGCGTAACTTGAGGTCTTAAAACGATACCTCAAATGTTGACAACATATTACAAGTTTATTAGTGATCGGTATAATTACATTTAATGAAAAGACAAACAAAGCATCACTTATAAAACATAAGTACTCAAGAAATATACTTCGAAACTAGAGAATTGAAAAACCAACAATAAGATAAATACAAAAGAAATAATTTATTACCTTATTAATGATACCTCCACTTTCCATAACGCCTTCTGCGCCTAGCATTACCATATCCACCTGTTCCAGAACATAAGCTATGGCTGAATCCAAAATAACTGTACAAGGAATATTAAATGCTTCTAAGGCTCGAGCCATTTGCAATCCACTTTTATCTGGCGCTGATTCAGTAACAAATACTTCAAAATGTTTATTCTGTTTCACCGCTAATTCCATCGTCTCCAAAACGACCCGAGATTTTGAATGCGTAAGGATGCGCTGTAAAAAAATGTAACCATCATGGGACGTATGGCAAATGTAAAATATCTAAATTTTTCAAATGTTTATATTTTAAAAGGCAAAAACCAGTATAACAGTAGAAAGGTCACAAGTATGAAGTAAAAGTGATCTCCAATTCAAAACCGAAAAGTGTTAAAGACAAAGCTTAAAATCGACATTTAATTCGTTTTAACATGTCCAAAGAGGTTTTCCCTAATATCTTAAAACTTGCGGTACTAGGTCTGAATTTACGGGCTATATAATAAAATGGTAGATCCTTATGAATTATACATAACACCAAAAATTTGGCTTAAAAAATTCTCCAGGATAAGGTGCCAGTGTGTTAGTAGTGCGATTAGAATTTTCAGCAAAAAGTCAATTAGGATTTCAGTACTAAGATCGCGAAAGTGTCGTTAGGTGAGTAACAAATTTAGAATGAACGTTGCAGAATAAATAAAGCGAACTTTAGGATGGTAATAATTGTTTTCGTTTCAATTTAATAATAACATAAAACTGAAATAAGAATGCACTATACAGGAAGAGAAAGACATATTAGGGAAAATAATTAAAATTAGAGACCGAACAGTTTCAAGTTCATTTTGTTGCAATTTAAATATGCAAACAAATCGACATTGTCAATTTGCTTAAAGGGGGATTTCTCCCTTTTTGGCGTTTCAGTATAAATTCACTCAAACGAATCGTTATTGTCGAATCTGTAAGCATTAATTTAAAAAATCACGCTAATATACTAAAACACACGTAAAGTAACGTATGGGGAGTGTAATAGTGAGGAAAGCGTTCATAATAATGCTGATATGGTAGCCAAAGTAATACCGAGTAGATGAGCTAATACGACTGGAAATTTTTTGAATTCTCGATGTGATACTCGAAGGTCTTACTCCCAATCAACACTTTTCAATCGATATTTCATATATCAATAAATTAAATAGTAAAAATTAAATATCTAAGTGCCAACAATGTACAACTTACACATCCATCGACAATAAATTGTGATGCTAACTGAGCAACTTTTCCTCGTGATTCAACCAATTTTTGTAAGAATAATTTTCCTCTTTGAACCATAATTGACTTACATTCATCGAAAGTCTATAAAATTGAAGAACAATTAACTTGTTTAATATTGGAATATTAAATACTATGAACTATTGAAACTCATTACTTTCGTATCCAATTTTGCAAGAGTTATAAATCGTAAAAACAGTTCACATCCCGAAGCAACAGAAGTTACTGGATGATCTGTATTTCGCATTGTTTCAACAGCTAATCGCAATGTTGCATCCAACTCCTGGACGGTTTCACCTTTTAAAAGAAATTTTCAAATGTATTTCTATGTAAAATGTAAAATCATTTGCTTACATTTGTCCGTTTCTAAAACCTTTAGTAATGTGCGAATAGCAGCTACTCCGGATGATACGTGTCTTTCTTTCACTAAAATATTAGTGAAATAATTTTCAATTTCTAAAAATTGAAAAGATTGAATTTTGGAATATGGTAAGGAATTGTTTTGTTTTACCGTCTTTTTTCATTTTTTTTTTTTGATTATTAAAATGATTGAGTTAATATGACATAACCACAAAAATTAACAGCTGCTTTATGTCTGATGGATCTGATTGGGCCTGATGATAGTGTTACGAACCCTACGAATCTTATGGATTAGTTTGAAATTTATATCTTATCCGAATAGCTATAAATGAAAGAACATTAATATTTAGTCTTTCCCTTTGGAGTAAAATTATGGTTATAATTAATAAATGGATCAAATTCGATTAAAATAGTTTTCTTTGTATGCGAATTAAATGAGTTACATTTTAGAATTATTGTAATAGAGAATCAATTTATTGAGAAAATAATCTATATTAGGAAATTATGTACAAACTTATCGCATGTTTTTTTTTAGAACTATGAAATCATAGAAATGGATAAAAAAATAATATAGAAGTTTATAAGTAATTAATGGTAAATAACAATGAACGCAATGAACACACTGGAACACACCTCAAAAGTAATTTGTATTGGGTGCTTACGAAAATGTAACCGAGTTGCTCGTATTCCAAACTAAAATTACATGGCATTTACATAAGTTGATCCTTGTCTAACATTTTATGAAAGCGAGCATATTCCAGAAGCGTTTCAAAATAATGCATCCAATCGGAGCGTTCGAAGTTTATCACATGACCAGGGAATTTGTACAGCAGTGAGTTCTCATTAGTTTGGTGTATGTTGCGCAGGGTGCCTTGTCATCACTGTGGTGTATTTGGATATTTTTATTTAAAATTGGACTATTTTTGTAAGTACGATACTGTTTGTATTCAATATTTCTGTAAACAGTTATAATTTCCATCGTATATATTGATTTAAAGTGTCTTTTACATTGAAACAATATGTGTTTTCAAGTGCTTACAGTTCTTTCAAATGGTCTTGTCGCCATTTTCTTGTTGGGCAATTGCATTATATAGAATGTTATTCACAAAGACGTATATTGTTATTTTCAGCTTTTAATTTTCGATTTTTATTTTAATCGTGTCCCAATTAACGTGATTTAATGCTTTTTTTTCTAATTGCACTATCGTTTTATGTTAAACCCTTTGATATTTATATTATGCAACCAAAGATTTTTTTTCGTATTAAAAAGTATTTTATGTTTTCCAAAATTAAATTAAAAAATGCCTATTAGTCTAATTTGATTTTCAATTTACAAAATGGTGTCTTGATTATTGAATAAAACCATTCGTTTGCGTATCAGTAATTATTGCGACTCTGACGTCATTCATTTTTTATTATTGTTTAATGCCATTCTCTTTCCTTCAATACCAGGCATTTGTGTTGGGGAAAAATAGTACTAATAATTAGTGATCAAGTAGTTAATAATGCATAATTCGTAAATTTCGTAAGTAAACACCAGTTACGACTTGATACTGAAAGGTATATTTGTGTACGCATCTGTTAAGTATTTTTTTGCTATAGAGTATAATGTAGTTCAGTTGAAGAAAGTTCTATTCCAAAAAGAAAAAAGTGTTGCATGCTTGAGTATTAAAAGTACAGTTAGTATTTGTGGTCTTAATGTGTGCGTTGTTTGCAAGCAAAGAGTGAAGAAATATTGGTGAAATCCGCCTCTTATCTTTTCATTAGGTTATTCAATTTCGTTTTTATCATAATTGGGTGATTGGACCAAAATGAATCAATCGAATTATTGGTAAAATATATGAAACAAGTTAATGTGATTGCACTTTCAACCAATGCAATAAATATTTTTATTTATCGAAAGTATTTCTAGAATAAATGTTATTGTTTGATAGGAAAAAAGTGTATATTAATTTGAGCATATGGAAGTGAAATAATTAGAAAAATATTTCTTAATTGATCTATTGAACGCATATTTTTCTCATAGCTTTTGGTTTATTAATAGAATTATATTGTTTTAGAAAGTACTGCTAACAAATTCCCGTTTGCGTGTATTTAATTTATTTGCGTTATTTATTAAAATATTATACGAATTTCCCCCAAACATTTTCCAGATTTTTCTTTTATATATCTCGTAATTTTCACTCTCATCTGATTTTTTTTCATAGTTTCCAACTGTAAGTAGAAAATTGGTTTTCTTTATTTAAAACTGAACAAAGCAATAAAGGTAGAAAGTGTATTAATTCATTAGAAATTTTTTTCTTTGTCGATTCCATGATATCTGAAATACATGTAACATATTTAAAATTATCGTACAACAAATAATTAAAAGGTCCTAAGATTATGTTTCCTGTTTTCATTTGTTAATGTTTCTTATCATCTTTTTCCCAACTTACAATGTTATCGTATTTGCTATGTATATGAGCAAAATATCTAATAAATTACAGAAATAATGATGTAATTATATCAAGACATGAAAGATAAATATTCACTTTGTTTCACAATTATGTTTTCATATCTTTAGGTTGCTCCTCATCTATCAATAAGGAAAAATATCTATTTTAAAATTCGTTAAATTATTTACAAAAGATTGAACAATAAAAGTTAAGAAACTTTCCAGCAGCATCTTTAGGGTATCCAGCGATTAAAAGTCAAAATTAGAAAACTGGATAAAATCTCTGAAAATGTATAGTTTCTTCATAATTCGTTTAGTATTTAAATTGACGAAGATGTAGATGTCATCGTTATATTATTGAAAGAATCTCTAGGTTGCATAATAATTTCAAGTGAATATATTCAAAAAATCACAACGAAGTTTGATTTTTCACAATCTTTTTTTCAAAATCGTTCGAAATCCTAAGGCAAGAAGCTCTTATAATTGAGGCCATGGAGAAAAAATGAATTTTGACCTGAAAAGTCAGGGAATTTGTGCTGATGAAAAGACTGGACACTGATAGTTATATGCATAATCATTGATATAACATCTATTTAATTTCGTCCTGAAAATAAATTTAAAATTTTCATTATGATTTCAAACGGTTAAATTTCATTCATTGCCTTGTATAGAACCGTGTATAGTTTTTATAAAAACGAAGTTCACTCTTTAAATATATTTTGAAAGAATTTCATTATTCACCATCGCTTATTGACTTTATTCCTCATCGGGTATATTCTAAATAGATCGAGCTCTAATAGCTGTTTTTAAAACGAGCTTAGTTTTTCAATTAAATTTGATATCTGTAAAATTGTTAACTTTTCAAACTATTTTAATCTTAAATCAATAATCTTATTTTTTAACTCGGATTATATACTTTAAACTACGTTTTAAAAATGAGAACGTAACGATTCTATGAAATGAAATATTCATTTTTGTATTTACTTATGTCACATTTATAACTACTCGAATTAATGAATACTATTAAGATTAGTGATCTGGTGTTAAATTTACTCTGAGTACTCTTACTTTTCTCAGGAACTAAAAAAATTCCAATTAACCACTTCTGTTGGCATTTTATAAGAATTTAATGATGTGGTACTCGTACGTTGTATGAGGGTGTAAAAAAATCCGTTATTAAAGTTAAGTGTTGCATTATTTTTGCTGTACTACATTTAAATTTATTGCAGTTATGCGTTTACCTGAGCTTCATATTTTGAAAGCGGTGGGTTTTTTGACCCTGTGAATTTTTAATTACCCAATTAGATTGATGAATGACGCTTTGAATTGAATTGTTTATATTATAATCAATGAGGAGGATTCCCGCTAATTAAAAGGCATAGATGTCTTAAGTTTGCAGTTTATTTCAATTCTAAAATTTGTTTTAACTAGAACTTAATATTTGTCATCAAAAATAAAGTAATAGTTTATGTACTCATACTATTATCAATCTTTATCAATGATCTTTCTTAAGTCAGCTGAAAAATTGAGTCATTCACCGATTTCTTTGTATCTATTCGTTGTTTATTTTATAACAGTTCGAATTTACAAAATATTTTTAATTTTCATATTTAGGCAAAACATTAGATTCCAACTTTTGCAATGAATTAAATTTTTATTTTTCGTTTTTAGCTTAAATCTTCATATGAAATTCGGCTCGAATTTCATAAATCCCATTCTCAAGTGGTCAAAAAAACTTCCACTTCGAAAAAGGTTCGACTTGGTCCTTCCTTATGAAGAGTTTTAACCCAAGTCTTTTAGAGATCTGAGTCTGACTAATTATTTTTATTGTCGATAATATAGACAGTGGGGGTTGCCGATTTTTTATGGTTTTAATTTCCCCGTTTTAGCAACTCCATACTATAAATTCCGAGAATAGGGTTGGTTTTTATTTTCATTTATTGCAATAATTTGTTTTCTTTAGATGTACTGAGTACTTTCAAAGAGGTGTAGTATATTCTACTACAAAATTCTTCAATACTAATTCTGTTATCTGTAGAACATAAAATTATCGTTCCAGGATGAATCTGTTATCTTCGGTAGTAAATTATTGATGATATGGAAAGCTCGATTTGAAATTTGCTAGAGTTAGGCTTGCAATTTTCAACCTTTTTCAACCTGCAATTTGCAACCTTAAGGTTGTAATTTTCAAAATTTTTTTTTTGCGCGACCACTGCTGTCATTGGCACAGATAAACTTGTTTATACAGAAATTTGTGGATTGGTATCAATGAAAAAATATTAATGAATTGATATTTTAAGTTATTCAATGACTTCTTGTTTCTGAAAGACTAAGAAGTATTTATTCGTTATCACTCATCCAATGAATTTAGTTAATGTGGAAACCTTCATGCACACTTTCTTTCTTATATACGTCCTAAGCCAAAAAATTGCAGATGACAATATCATAGACAACGTTAAAGTTCAGAAGTTAACTCAAATCACTTGACTTCTCTTGAAAACGATTTTAAAAAGTACCCGTGAGTAGCGTTTAGAAAGCAATCCTGTTTTAGTAGCATTTTACTGTTCCACGCCATTTTTAGACCAGTGTTTAAATGACTATATTTCATTTGATTTTTGATTTCAGACAAAAAGTTTTTTTCCTGCGATTGCCATTTCGAAAAATACACTTAGTACTTTCTTTATGAAAAATACATTTTGTTAATTGAATTGATAGTTACCATTTTGTAAATGTAATACTTGAACCGCCCATTTTGTTCAGTAGGTATGTATCTCCTTATCTTTGTTTAAAATATTAAACATACAAATTACTACCAACCAACTATTACTAATTAATTAAAAAAAACATTAAGCTTTATAAAATTGCAACAAAATGTTAAAAACGCACTTCTTTTTAAATGTATAATGTATATATTATAAAGATTAAATGTTTTTTGTACGTACTTTCTTATCGAAAGAAATTTTTAAGGTCATTTGCAATAATTTAATCTTTTATAAATATATTCGCGGGATTTGCGAAGTAGGAAATTTTTTATATTTACTTAATTTTCACGGTTGAACAAAAGAGGGGATAAAGTGAATCATTTCTAAATTATTCTTAGGTGAATGATCTTTAAAACACTATTGTATCAAAAACGGATGCAACAATCAATAAATTAGTAGTATTTGTATTTGTCATTAATTTTAAATTAAAAATTTCCATTTCTTTATCGTCGTGTTGCATGAGTGTAGGTCGTGATACGTAAATAATTCCTATTGTATAGATAATGGAAATGTATAAATATATTATTAATATATGAAAATGGGGAAATTGGTACATAAAAGCAGTCAATTGCTTTTCGATGAGAGAAAATTTGATTTAATTTTAAGAACTTCTGAGACATAATGAAATTGATAAGTTTATTTTTGCAAATACTTTTATCGTAAATTTCGTTATTCCTAAAACGGCTCGCTTATTATCTCATATATTCAACGAATTGGATAAAAACATAATTCATGAGTAAATATTTCCATATAACAATCTCAGTTTGCCCTATTAATAATTCTGCAATTTCATGATCTTTAATGGCAAATGAACAGTACTGATTAGTGGGGACGTTGTTCCCTTTTTGTGCGTTGGATTTTGCTCAAGATTTGGCAAATTGCCCGTTTCAATGAACTTTACGTTTTCCTCGTTTTAAAATGTGATCTCGCTTTGTTTATAAATTTATACTAGCGATAGCTTTACAAAAGTGCTTTTCTGCTGTAAACGGAAAAAGCTTGTATCTCGTAGAATTTTCCAAGAATTTCTCTTTGACTTTGTCGATGCTAAATACCTCTACATCTCAAATTTATTAAGTAAGTCACAATATATTTCTAGGCGACCTCTTTCTATGGCGCAAATGTATGTCTATCGATTTTTTAAGTTCGCTATTTTTAAATATCAATAATACACACATCTTTCCTATTGACAAAATTTATAAAAGCATATTAAAAGCAATTTTAAAGTTCTGTTAATTTAGAAAGTTGGTCATTGAAGAGTATTGTATTTTGTTAGATTTTTAAAAATTAGTTACGAAGAATCGAAGAATGTATTGCGTGCAAAAAATATCGTAAAAAGACTTGGCTTGTTTTTTCTTTTTATTTAGGAGCATTATCATAATATACTTAATTTTTCTTGGGAAAGTAAAACGTAATTTTTACCCCACATACGTCGCGTTATACTGAAAAATGCGTCTTTAGATAAGTCGAACAAAGACTATATGAATCGGTTCATTTTAGTTCATTATAGTTTTTGCGTTTAGAGTTATATGAAAATTAATTTTTACAACTTATCATTAAATTGATAAAGAAAGCACTACTAATGAGAAAGATACTTATAGAATAAAAATATTATATCACTGAATTCTGACCTTTGATTAGGTGATATTGCAGCAACAGTTTCTTTTTTTCAATTTTATAACTGGTTCTATTAGTCTAGCTTTTTTCATTTTAATTGCAATTTTGTAATGATTGGTATTTTCTTGTGTTACAGATTGTAATTAACCATTAATGCAGTTGGGCCATTTTTAAGCGTTTTTTTTCGTCGTCAAGTGTTTCAAAATCATTTCTTTTCCGGATACACCACTATTCCAAGACATTTATCTCTCGGTATGGTGAGTACTTGTTTAATTTTTTTTAACATTTTGCTGGGATGTTTACATTTTTGAAAAAAACCCAATTTAATGTGTCAGGTGCGTGACATAAACTTGACCTTGTTACAACACATTTGCTATTTGAAAATAGAAGAAAGTTATCAACAATCATAGAGTTATTGGTGTCAGAAGTGAAAGTTTTGTTCCAATTGTTGCTTTATGTAATCGACAATTTAAGATTAAATTTGGCTATATTATTTTTCATCAGTGATAAGAACGTTTTATATTTCTTATCACTTGCAAAAACTATATTATTCTAGAAAAGTAAAATTTACTCGAGATCAAGGTATTGTGTCGATTTAAATAATTTTCAAGGTTTTGATTTTCTAAGTATAAGTAATTTTTACCTTTAAGATATGATTGAAGTTTTTCGATATCTTTTGTACATTTTTTTATTATTGTATAACCATGTCCTTGATTTTTACCTTTAATATTTTTTAACGATAGAAATTAAAATTTAAGCGACCTACTTATAATGAGGTTAATGTCGTTAATGCTATTCAGTGTGCCTAGGCGAACTAATTAAAGCATATTGTTTACAATTTATTATATGTTTCTTCAGAAATTATAGATTTTTGAAAATAACTCACCAATCAAAGATATTTTTTTGAGATTACATCATCATTCCAGATATGACGAAATTATATAAGTTGTCATTACTCTGAAGTGACGTAGATGATGACGTACCATAGAACATTATTCAATAAATTTTTAGATGAGTGAATCGGTAATTTGGCGAATGAAAATTATCACTGGTATGTTGTAACTGCGTCAGGATATATCTATTATTGCATTGTAGATTTTACTGGTATTTTGAATTTCATTAATTTTATATTTCTACTGTAATTGTGAATTTGTATGTGTTGAGCTTCGAAAAAGATACCGTATAAAATACTATTTTATGTCTTGATTTAATTGGAAATGGTAAAAACGAGGTAGCAATTGTTATGTATTCCACAAAATTACTTTACAAGGCTGTACATGATATCGGATGTAATTTTATAGAGAAAAGATATCAAGTTATTCAAAACGATTATATTTTGTTAGCACGGTTCATTTGAAAGAAAAGCTGTTTAAAAAATAAATGCTATTTGTTATACACAAATTGCTGCGAAGCTTTTTATTCTTTGTTTTATTTAAACGCCTTAGTTAAAGCGATTTTTATAAACAAATACGAAATTTTTAATTTTCTTTTTTAAATTATAATTTATTCAAAGTCAAAATTTCCTTTGAACTAAAGTTGCTTTGTTACATGTATGTTGTTTTGCCTTTATATGTCAAATACACAGTTCTAAATATAGGCTTTTCTTTGTAAAACACATAATAGTTTTTTTCTACTGAACGAATCTAATATTTAGTTAATTTTTGTTGAAATGCGTCATCTCAAACTTAAAGTTTGGTTATTGTTTCCATGATGAATTTGCTTTTGGTTGTTTTTTCTGTTTAATTTTTATATGGAAGTGGTCTTATAAATGTGTTCGTAATGACTCATGGGTTTAGTCAGAAACAGTTGAATGACTATCTTGTATACTTTGCCTTAAACGCTATTAAACGGATATTTTGTTTGTAACTCATTGGTGGGGGATTGAAACAATGTTTTGTTAGCGAATTTGTAAGACAAAATTGCTATAAATTTAATGAAGAAGTTTGTTGTTGGTATAAGAAAGAAAGGAATATAAGATTAAACGAAAAACGTAATACTAAGTTTTTCATTTTTCAATGTTATAAAATATATATTTTTATACTAATAATAAATATTTAAATTAAACACAACTTGCGTCAACTAATTTACGTTGCTTAATTATTATTAGATTTGCTTTTAATTTTATTGGTAACAAGATAAAAGTTTTAATCGCTAAAGTTTTATAAGGTCTTTTTTTTCTTTCAACCCTCCCATACCTATGGGTACGTACGTATTTAGTTTATATTGCTTTTAATAATTTAGATATCTATAAATACATAAGTTCATATTTTAGATATTTCTTCCTGAAACATTTATACATAGAATAAAATCATAATACTAACAAAAAACAGGATGCACCCCGAACAATGAGATAATTTATCAAAAAATCAATTGTAAATTTACCAATGCAATCAAACTTGCTTTTTGATAGGGTATTTTTGCGTATGCGTTAGTTTTGCATCATATACAACAATTACAAGAGACATTCGCTTTGCTTCTTAGTATGACACTGTCTTACATTTATCGTGAGTGAGCATGCGTGGTAGATGGACTCAATTGAGATATTTCCTTTCGAAGATTGTGACAGGAATAGTGAAATAAACTTATTTCTCATAAATATAATTAATGATAATTATTTATAATAAGTATTTCAACTTTTAATTGCATTTAATAATGAGTACATTACGAAAAATACTTAAGGATGTCGTTATATTCGTAAAAACACTATTAATAGTTATTTGTTTTAAAGTACTTCAAATATACGGTTCACATTGACTTTTAGCTGAACTTTATCGAAACTTTGGATTGCAATATTTCTTGTTGCCCTAATCAAAATTGATATCGGAGTAAATTCTAAACTCACTATTTGCGATATTACAACCCTACAAGTCGACTTTATTCACTTTTTCGTAAACAGTTTTTCAAATTGAATTGTTGTTTTACACAGAGGTTTTTTGCAACTTTAGACATTCCTTTGTCGACATGTTGAGAACATGAAGGGAAAACCTTCAAAAATATTGATTTGAGAGAATTTTGGGTTTATTTTATCCAAAAATCAATGGAGTTTGTTGGTGACTAAGTGATGGTTCCTCGGAAACTGGTAGGTGATGGATTTGAATGTCGTAACGTAAGAATATTAAATATTTTTCGATTTAGAATATTAAACCTAGAATTGTTAAAGAACTTACTATATTATAGTTTAATTAACGTATATCTGCTAAAAATTATTTTACTTGTATATCTTAGAGTAGACACAATCTTTCCATTTTGGATGGATTCCATTCACTTGATCAGGGTGTTTCACCTTGGTAGTGTGTTAACTTGATTCTTATTTATACAAGCACCTGTTCGGTACACTTTTATGTCGTTCATCGTTAATTTTTTAAATGAATTTGTGAAGTAGAATGACTATGTATCCACCCTAAAAGCACACATGTTTTTAAATGTTCTTTTCAGAATATTTTGGTTTTTTTTTGCTTAATCGATATTGAACATTGAATTCACTTCATGCTGTAAAGGTGTTAGTCAGAAATATTTTTTGAGGTAATCAAAAAATCGTGTCGGGAGAGTTCCTTCAATGCTTTTGGCTACAATAAACTCAGTCAATTTTGTTCTGAAGATTGTATATCACAAATCTGAGTTTTATAAAGCTCAAAACATTGAAAATTCTTCACTTAAAATGATTTTTGTGATAATCTAGCATGAAATCATTTATTTTTTGTTTTAGCGGTGAACCACAAGCTCATGTTAGGTTTGATTTTTTTATATGTTTGAATTAAAATTTAATATTTCCTAACTTTTTCAAAAGTCATAAATATCACGTATGAACTAGATATAGTTAACGTTTCAGTAATTTGTATTATTTGGTTTATAGAAACCAGAAAGTTTTTATTATTATTAATTTTTATTATAAATGGACAAAAAAATCTTTGCAATTTTATGTGTGTATGTTTAGAGCAATATGCATATTTGTAAAGACAATGATCTTAAAGAAATATATTATGTTAAAATTAAAATCGTACAAAAGGGTATAGAGAAGACTTGACTAGGTAGCACTGGTAATCATACCGTCGTTGAACGACCTTCAATGCAGACGACCTTTGCTTTTCATCACTTTTTAAAATAACAATAAAAAGAATAATAATCAGAAGGGATATTTGAATCATTTGTATTCTAAACTCCTTGAACGAAGCAACTCTCTTTTTCTTTTATGGTTTGTGCTTGCCATTATTACTTTGAATGTACATTGCATTTAATAACAGGTTTCTGATATGCCATCTGTATTTATTAGTCAAGGTGCTCTCTAACCGGAAACGGTAGAGGGAAGTTTTCATTTATTCAGGAAGTTACAAAGAGTAATTTGTTATCCTTTTCAAGGAATAGACAAAAGAATTAGCGTTTTATTAAATTTGATTTTGTAGTTGAGCATGACAGGTTTTCTTTTGAGAACGGTACTTTCCGTTTTACAAAACATATTTATCTGTTTAAAGATGTTATGAGACGACCTAGATATTGTAATGTATATAAGTTGTGAATGTTGCAGACATCAGCAGTTTCACAATTTGGTACAAACATATTTGTACCTGTTGCTATTGTGACTGCTTCTGTTTCTATGTGTATTTCGTAGGTTTTATCATCGATTTGGGTTGGGCTGGTTTATTTTTTTTACAAGCATTTGCCAAACATATTTTAATATTTTCAGTCGTTCACATTGGAATCTTATCGTACATTAATTTATTATACCTTTCTCTTAAAAAAAATATTAGAAAGAATACAAAATGTTTAAATGTGTTGATACGTTTTTTATGTAATTATAGTCAACTTTATTCCATTTGTTAGCTTTTTATTAGAGCAAAATTGAATGAGAACGGACGTATCTAATAAATAAGTCGGTATCATATGACTTGACATAATTATATAAATAAAGAGAAAATCTTATCACAAAGTTTCAGATTAGTCACCTGATTCACTGTGAATCATGATAATGTTGAATATAATCTTAAAGGGGTTACATTAAATTTGCAAATTTAAAAGGGATATTTTCTACTTGTTTTACTTTAGGCATACATTTTTAATGCTTCCCTTATTAGAAAAAGTACATGTTAAACTATTAATTCAACTTAAAATTAATGATAAACTGTCCGTATACACTACATGCATTAACACAGCAACGTTAGCCAAAGTTTAAGTTGTTTAAAAATTTCAACAGTTGAAATGTCTTGAATTTATGTATTTTTTTTCCACCGTTTTAATTTAATATTTATTATTGTTGTAGACTATTAGCTATTTTTTGTTCATGGTTTGTGTAATCAATTTAGGTGTTATGAATATCTCATTTCTTTTAAATTCTATGATGGCATTTCGTTGATTCTATTAATATTTATTAAAATTTTAATAAGTTCTATTTCCGATAATTTTATGCTGAGTAATTGATTTGAAACTTCGTGAATTATTAACTATACTAGCTTTTTCGAAATACTATTTTTTTTTTCTTGATTTCTTTGCTCGCCAAATTAAGTCAACGTTTTTAATATTTTCATTATTGAGCATTTTTATGATAATACTAAGTCTATAAATTGATCAATTCTAAGTCCAATGACGATTTTGAATTATTTGAGTTATTTCCGGAGCTGAAACAGTATGGGTAAGAATTATGATTAGGTTTTTGAATGAATAATTATAGACTCTGTTAACCATAGATCTTAATTGAAAAAAAATGGAAATTATAAACAAAAATTAAGTTTCTAAAACAGTATATATTTAGTTCCAATCGCAGGTTTTATACTTCACACGTTCGTTGCTTTCAATTTTTAATAGTGAAATCGAGTTTTTTTTCACGAATAATTGAATATATTTACAGATACTATTACCATTGGATGCACATTCTATTGTACGTACAGGCACAGTCTAAAAATTTCCTGAAATAGGTTGAACTATTCTATTGTTAAATTTTAAAACGAAAAATTCTTTGTCCTATAGAATTCTAGTCAAACTTTTCTGTACACCTGTTTATTTTGGCCAAAGAATTTTTACCTCATTATTTTACTGGGGGTCTACGTGTTAATTAACTCAATCTTATCGTTAAATATGCATTTCTAAATTTTATTTATATTTAAATTTGGTATATAATGAAAACTTATTGACTGAAATGTTTAATCAAGGCTGAATGAGCTATTTTATATTAACAAATGTCTTATTAATATTTTTTATCTCTCTGGGAGACCGTGCAATGTGTTTAGAACATCAAGCCCCTTCAGACAAAACTTGCTGGGTTGTCCCATTTAACTTGAACTTCGGTAATATTTCTTTCTTGTAAAATGTTTTAGTACATTAGCCCTCCCATGCCTATGAGTATATATTTAGTACATACTGCCCTTATTAATTTAAATATATCTATAAGTATAGGAGACAGTGAGTTTATATTTTAAGTATTCCTCCCTAAAACATTGACACAAAATAAAATCATAATAATAATAATTAACAGGATGTATCCTGCACAATTAGGTGATTTATCATAAAATCCATTGTAAATTTACCAATTCAAACATCCGTTAGTATGGGGTATTTTTTCGTATACTTTCGTTTTGCATCCTTCATTTTTACATTCGTCATACTTCAGTTACAAGATACACGTGATTCGATTCTCAGTGCGTCTCTTTCCCATATATATCGTGAATAAACCTGCGTTGTAGCTGAGATATTTAATTTCGGAGATTGTAACAGAAATACTCAAATAAACTGTTATTTCTCATAAACATAATTAATAATAATTGATGCATTTCAAACTAAACTGTGTTCAGTTGAAACAATGTTTATGAAAAATTCGAATATTTCTGAAGTTTAAACATTTTTTTCTAATGTTGTAGTAATTACGTATCACCGGATATTACGTTCTATTTCTATCACCGTAAGGAAAGGCTAAAGTTGTGACTCCTTTTCAACAATAAATTATTTGGCAATACATAATTTGTGTAAATGTTAGTATTTAGATAGAAATAATAAAATATGTTAAATGATTTTGTCATACCTTAAACCAATGTTTTAATCGACAAAGAATGTATTAAGTTATATAAGAATGTAACAGTTGTAAGCACGTACGTGTAAGTGGGGAAAAAAACATTTTATTGAAAACCAAATACTATAATAATTTGAATTAAATGGTAGTTCAATGAATAATGTTTCAACTGTTATTTTGAATTCATGCAATTGACAATTTTATTGTCAATGTAGGCTGTGAAATTTGACGGGTAGCTACTAGTGATTTGCAGTGTGTTTTACAGTCAAATCTATATTTGTGTAAGCGATAAATCATCGTACGTATGGTTTTATTGAGTCGTCAACCTGTAATTCAGTAAAGTCATATTTGTGGCTTTTGAGTATGTAGTTTATAATAGTACATATTAAGCGTACTGGTAGCCGAGTGGTCTAGGTGACCGCTCCAAAACTGGTAAAGAGTTGGTTCGATCCTCGTATCGTGCAAATTTTCAAAATTTCTGGATAACAGATTTAACTAACTCTAGAATCGTTAAAAGACCATAGTAGTTATAAAGCGACAGTAAATAATGTAAAAAAATAGTACATATTGAAAAAAACAGTAATCCCCCGCTTTACAAGTAGAATGCGTTCCTCATGACCTGTCCGTAAATCGAAAATTGACTAAACGAAATCGCTATTACTATGATATCCTATTAAAAAGTGATAGATGCGTTCCAGTTATTAAAAATACCCGTTAATGATGGAATGATGGAACATACTAGAGTTATCCTTCTAATCTATCTATTCTGCGTACAAAATAGACGGCTTGCCCATTGCAAAATTGTTGTTAACTTAAAACTTGCAATTTTTGAGCTGTATGGCAGGTGCTATATGTTTACTTACAGTCCCTGGCCACATTATTAGACGCACTTAAAGTATTATACAAAATGTACATATTCTACTAAATTAAATTTAATATTGTTTACTTTTTACATTGTGAAAAGTTTTATTGATTTTTAAGAAATATATTTTCTGGATAAAGGTAAAACCTTGATTATTATCCCTATTATCCTAGTTTAGGATAACAGCCTTGATTTGAAACCCACTGAAAATATGTGGAATTTGCTGAAGAAAAAAGTAGCTAGAGGTGGTCACAACAGAAAAATAGCCCTTAGAAAAAATATCTACATATGGAATCATCATCCATAAATATAGCAGACGGTATTGTCCCACATAGACTGCGCAGAATGGGAACTTACATATCAGTAAACGGATTTTCAATTGAATATTACACAATTCAGCTCGCCATAGTTAAGATGTTTAGTTAATTTGATGGTAAAAATGTATTTTTTAGTAAATATGATTTTTGGTCACGCTAGTTAGTAATAAGCGTAATAAATAAAATTTGGACAGGAAAGTTAAACCCAATCAAAAATATGGACCCAAAATAAAATAGCTCTTCAGGATTTATACAAAAGCAATAGTGCGTCTATTAATATAGTCAGGGACTGTATATCTGGTTCTTTGAGAAAAGGTTGCCGATCCCTGCACTAGATGAATAAGCGGGAGACAAAGGTTGATGGATTTCTGAGACATTTAGGGGAAGGGGGAGTTTAATAAAAATGGTAGAAAAAAAACTAAGGTTTAAACACATTAACCAGGGGTTAAAATGTTCAGTTTGTTAATCTCGAGGTGGATGGAAGTTTGAAATTACGATTTGTTATTAAATTTTTTATTGTTCTTGTAGTGTAAGTTTCCGAGTTGGTAGAGTTTATCATGAGAATTTTTGTTGAAAGTGTTTATTGTGTTGCAAAATCGAAAACGGACACGTGTGTTAGTGTTGGCGACAAAAGAAATGGGGTTTCTCGTGACTTTTTGGTTGTTCCGTTTATCTGTTTCTTGAATCCGACAATGCACGACCGATAGGCCGTTATTCAAAGGTCGGGCGGAGAAATTTTGTTAGTTACATGTTTGAATGATAAGTTGTAAATGTGTATCCAAAAATGCCGTTGGTGGGAGTAAGTGATTTCATCGTCATTCATTTCTACGTAATTATTTTTCACACATACAAAGATCGAGGCATATATTTGCGAAGTCACGACGGCCATGAGTACTCCACGTGGCCTTCGATAACACATACACACGCGTTGGGAGTTCTCCCTCTTATACACGGTTTCTTTGTCTCGATTTTTGCGTTCGACTATAATCATACTTGCATTGAGGTTCGGTCAGTTTATTGTTAGCCATTGACAGGAAAGCTCGTTTTAACTTCTTATAACATTGCATCAGTGTCATTGGATTTTCAATTATATTTTTCCCAATAATAAAAAAAATTGTGAGTTTTTTTTTTAATTAATAATATCAAGTATGTCGTGCTTGTTTTAAGCTTTTAAGTGTGATTTGTATTTTTTCGCTTCTAACTAAAGCTTAACATAATTGATTTTTTGTGTGTTAATTTATTAATAAAATTGTTTATTTATCGCAAAAGGGAAAAGCGATGATTTTTGTTTTTAATACGTAAAAAGGACTGTTCCTAATTTCATCATTTTGACATTGACAGTTTATCGGAATTGTTTTGAAGCATTGAAAATTAAAAAAAAAAGTGTTAATTCTATAACGTGTTCACGGCTATTGCTTTTTGTTCCCAAAATATTGGTTTAATGAACTGATCATTTGGATCAATTCGTATGGTGACTAGGTAAGCTTTGTTCTAATTTGGATATTAACCCTAAATTCTTTCGGTACATTCTTTGTTTTAACGTTGTTCAATTTCTGGAATTTTTTCAGTAGTGTTTTAATATTTGTTTAGTGAAAAAGTGTTATAGCCATTTATAATTATGAAAATTAATATAAGTTTTGCTCTACACTGGTAAAAATATACGCTTTTGTTCTTTACAAAGAATAAAATCAACATTCAAATGTCAAGGGTGAGTTTTTTCTTAAATTAAATATGTAATCACCTATTGGCAAATGATTAATTAGAACTTGGCCATGACGTTTTAATGTTTGTGAGCTTTCGGCCACAACTTTCGATATAAAACAATTACTTATATTTATAACAAATAAATCTAAATTATTTTCGCTCATGTCAATAATAGAGTATTCAATTAATTTGCTATTCAACATTGGAGAAAAATACAGCTGATTTTGTGAAATATTCAAGGTGGGGAAATACGTCAGCGGAATAAACGATTTGTTTAAATTCTTTTTAATGATGACGTCATTCCTTTGTGCCACTTTGGGAGTGAAGCTTCGTTTTAAGATTGACTGATAATTTAAAAATGTTTCTTACTTTTTTTAATTGTTTGTTTATATTATTATCGTGACCCTAAAGTTTTGATTTTTAATTTCTTTATCAATGACCTACTAAAGTAGAAACATCCTATTTTAAATGTGATTAGTATATTTAACAGTTTAGTTATTAAAATGATTTTTGTTTTTTCGATATTTTAAAATAATTGCTATGAATGTTATAGTCGATATCTTAGCGAAGAATACTAAAAATATTTTCCTGCAATATTCAGTGTTTGAGCTATATTTTTGTTACGATTTTAATTCCTATATTTAAAGACGGATTACCTTGTCTTTCTTTGTTTTTATGCGTATAATGTTAACGGAATAAAAATATGGAATTTTAGTGTTTTATAAATTTAGAGATACAAAACATTAGACTTTAAAATTTCACAAGTATTATAGGGCTTTTAATCATCACTTTATTTTATCTCTAATTTATCATTTTATGAACCAATTTTAATTGCGGAAATGAAGAGTGCTGATTGTGTAAGATAGAAATTTTTGTTAAAATTTTGAATATACTGAAGAATATATCTAGGTAATTATTTACATTTGAAAAATTTCATATGTAATTAAGATCTTAAAAAAAATTGATTCAACATATAAATGTTTGCTCTTATTTTATTTTCCATTCTGTTTATAATTATAACTTTTATATGCATACAAAATAACACTAGGAATATTTCATTCATTTTATTTTGAAAACTAAAATTCAGTCTTCTGCCAATGACTTTGATAAAAAACCTTCTAAGTATTTTGAAACGTTTATTCGTTAGAGTTTGTTAAGTATTGCTTTAATTTAATTCAACAATGGATGTATTTAATAAGAAAACGCTTAACTTACTTTACGGATTATACATTTTTGAGGAATTTTGATAAAACTACGAAATAAACTCTGAAACTCTTGCTCTTTGGAATAAAGCAACTCAATTTTTCGGAGTATTTTAGTTAATATTTGTTGCCATCTTGTGGGGTAAAGAGCCAAAAAGGAGACACGTTTTTTAAATTATTGTAAACAAAGGAAAAATCTGGAACTTTGTAGAGTTTCGGATAGTTGCAGGGTTAATATGTGACGAGGAGGCGATTGTTATAGAGTTGTTATTGTTATAGGCGATTGTTATAGTAATTAGGCGATGTTTGTAAGCTTTTCGATTCAAACGAAATTATAAATAAAAACAAAACGATTCGTTCTTAAGTTCAACTTACGAATCCTATAGATATGCCATTGTTCATACTCAGAGTGTATATACATTCTTAATTGGCAGAGGTCGAGAAACTTTTACACAGCGCCTTCCTTTCTTCCACTTATCCTTATTCTTAACCCCGCAATAATAGTTCATGATACAACCGTGGGGTACTTATATTATTATATAAGTTATAAACCGTAAAATGTATGTTCAAATAGAAAAACATCCCCCTAACTTTTAACTATTATTATCTATTTATTAATAAAAGAAATAAAATGATTAATATAAAATATTTGCTTTATGTCATTGTCCGAAATCGTTTAAAAAATATTAAATTGTTAATTTACTGTGCAATAATTAAATAGAATAATTTATTATTTGTACATTGCCTAATACAAATTCAAGATATTTTAACACAAACAGAATATATATTTATGTTTTTTCTGTAAACTATCTTTCATGACAAAGACTGATCGTTTTTTTTATTTTTTTTTCGCGTAAGAAGAAATAAAGAAATGTCTAATTGAAAATTAATTAGTATGGCTTGAATTGTTGAGTCCTGTCTATGTAGTATTTTCCTTTCATGTATGTAGGGAGAATAGGAAGGTAAAAGGAATATCAGTTCCATCGCATGGAAGTGAGTGGTGGATGTGGTGCATAGGTGCGATGTATTCAGCGGGCATTGATCCTCCAAGTAAAAAACATATCTATGCTTTGTGTTATATGTTATATGGAGCCGACGTCTGGTGCGTGGCAATGTTCGGTCTTTTATGCAGGGTTCAATGGTTGGGTGTATGGCCGACCTGGTCCCTCTGAGCCTCCAAATTTACTTTCGCTTCTTTTCGCATCCATTTAGTTATTATACATAGACGTCATTGGGGTCTATGTCAATTTTAATATTACAAAATTTTTGGCTTACGATATTTTAAAAATATCTATAATATATATAAAAATGCACTTTAATTAATTTACTCTTTACTCGAATTTTGTAGGTTTTATTTAGAGTTGTGCAGAATTGTTACTTCCAATACTGAAAATATCTTTTTTATTGCCTTTTTTATCAACAGGGTTTTTGATCTCCGATTATACGTTGATCAAGCAGTAGATATGTGGTTTCTTTTGATTATGAATATTCAAGGTTTTGGTATTTGCTTATATTTATGTTTATTATTTAGAATATTTTGGTTGAAATTAATAAAATTAAAATATTTCGGCTTCAACCGAAATTTCACCTTCAATTGAATCCTAAATAATTCTCAATAAACCTAAATATAGAAGAAACAAGCATTTAATAAATTTGGTATTTTTTTAAACGAACCTTGACGAATTTTATAATTAGTCTGCAATCTAATTATAATTTTTTTTACATAAAAGAATAACAAACTTTTGTTTTAATACTACTTTATAAGAATTTAATTCTGGAAGATTTTGTTCACATATAATTCTAATGCAAAGAAATAAAATACCGAACCTTTTACGATTAAATATTTTTTATTTTTGTCAGGATATGCTTTTTATATCTATAATTTGATTTTTTTCAAACTATATTCGCTTTTAATGAAATAAAATTGAAAATCGGATCAAACCAGATACTTGAAAGTTGGAAATTAAATTTTCTACGTCATAATCGAATAGCGCTCGTACTTCCTATGCTAAGAGCATTTTTAATAATTCTGACCTACATTTACGTTATGAACAAGTGCAATAAGTAGATTCAGTGTCATCATCATGTTTAATTTATTAATAGCAACGGCAAAATGACGAATGGTACAAAACGCAAAACGAAAAAATACACACTTAAACGTGCTTGGCAAATTTATTTATAGCATAAACATCCTGATAGGGGTTTGCTAGATAAATGTAGTATAAAAATTTTTTTGTGAAAATAATATTGGCTAATGCCAAGTTTTGTCAACTTAATGTAGTTTATTGAAACATCTAAATAGTATTTTTTTATTATTCAGCCCTTCCAAAATTATTTAGTTTTATTGTCCGCTTTTGATTTAAAGGACTTGGAAATTAGTGAACTTCTTCATGTTATTGGAAATACTAATTAATACACAAAAATAATCATAGTCTACTAGTGGCCGAGTGGTTCAGGTGGCCGCTCCAAAACTGGTAGGTGTTGGGTTCGATCCTTGTATCGAGCAAATTTTCAATTTTTCTCGATAACGGATTTTTATTAATCCTAGTAGATAAAGACCTTTGTAGTTATATAGTGACGGTAAATAACAATTAAAAAATAATATTGTTGCTTGAAGCAATTTTAGTCCTTTTTTTCGAAATTAACCAGCTTTGAATGAGGATGTGTATTAGTTAATCAAAGAATATTTCTTTCAAATTGTTTATTGATATATAATAAGTGATTTCACCGAGATGACGCTACAATTTATACATTACATTGAAACAACAATTTAATTAAAATTCCTCTACTGTGTATGAAAGGTTGGGAAAAAGAAGTTCATTACTTTTACGTTAACTTTAAAGCTTTGTTTTATATGTTTGATTGTCCAATTTGAGTCAAATATGCACCGTTTTGTTCTATAATTTGTTTTTATTTTAAGGGTAGTTTCATAATGCCTCTCTAATAGAAATCTTGGTCCCTATTGACGAAAAACTCTAGTAACTGAGTTTCACAATGTTCTCGTGATATCAAATACTTGTCATTAAGAATTTTTTTGTAATGTAAGAAAAAAGTGGTAATCGCTTGATGCCTGGTCCAGACTTATGGTAGATGCATAAAAACTTTCCAACTAAGCTCCCGGAGATTCTGGCGAGTCACTATAGACGTGTGTGGTCTGACGTTGTTCTGATGGAACATGACACCTCTTCTGTTGGGTAATTCTGGTCGTTTCGGATCAATCGCTAGCTTCAAACGGTTCAGTTGTGGATAGTAGAGAATCAAATTTAGTGTTTAATCGATATAGAAGCAACTCATTATAAATTGTTCCTTTCCAGTTCCACCAAATGCACAGTAGAATCTTTCTGGTCGTTAGTCCTAGTTTGGCCACCCATGAAACCCATTTCTCATCCCCAGTCATCATCCGTTGAAGAAATGGGTTGATAAAATTTCGTTTGGCCAAGGCTTCACAGATGGAAATTCGATTCATCTTGTTTTGTGATATTAATTGGTGTGGTACCCAAACATCATGTTTCTTTTTTAATCCAGCTTTGTGAAATTAACTTAAAACTGTTTTATGATCAATATTTAGTTCTTGAGTTCGATATTTAGTTCTACAGCTACTAATATGCTGGTTAATTTTGATTATCTCTAATTTTATCAATATTTTTGACGACAGACCTGCGCGTCTTTAACATCAAAAATTTTTGAACGCAATTGACGAAACCAAAATTGCACGTAATTAGCTGTTTCAGTATCGGGGACCATAAACATCATTTACAATTTCAGTCGTCTGGCTTACATTTTCGCCTTTATCAAAGTAAAATGTACCAAATTTTCTTTGTTGGCTTCCATTTTTAACGCCCAAACAAAAAACAGTAAAAGAATTTGTTTAGTGCAAGTTAAGTTACCTTGACAACGAGCATAAATCAGTAATTGTTTAATCGATATTTTACTAGATATCGATCACTACAGATATATACCGAAAAATTAATTAATTAATCAATCAATCAATTAAAATATATACTCTCTAACCGTGTGGAAATAGTTACTATTTTGTTAATAAAAAACGGTTTGTCTAAAACAGTGCCGATACATTCGAAAAGCGTTTTTAACTATAATAGCAAAATATGAACTATCGAATAAATAAATTCAATTAACTTATTTGGAATATTCCCTAAAATTATTCTGATAGTTTAATAATGGTTTTTATTTTGAACTCACAAAACGCTTTTCCTGGTGTTTATATTTAGAAATTGAAGGTTTTTTTCTTCCGAACTTCCCAGTTTTGATTCTACTCGTTTCATGCCAAAAACGCCTACTTTGTTTGCTTGCTTGCTTTAAACTGGCTGTTGTCTGGACGAAAAACAAAGATCTGTTCATTTACCTTTTGCGTAAGACTATAATGTCTTTGTATTTTTTTTATATTGTATCAATACAATAATCGGCATATGTGTGTGTATTTCGCACCTTATTAGAAGAGTAAGGTAAATCAAAAATTTTCATTTCGAGAAAACGGTGTTTGAAAAAAACCAATTATTGTCCTTCTAGAATTAATAGGTTTTTCAGTGGATATTTTTTTTTTTTAAAAGCTATCAGAACACCCTCCGTGCGACTACATTAAGACCTTTTTCTAGTAAAAATATGAATATTTTTTGGTCTGCAAAATGATTTTTTTCTTAAGGTTGTTCATTTTTTCAGTAAAGGTGCGAATTATGTATATTGGCAAAGTCAAATAACAAAGAATATGTATAAACACATTAGTGTGAGTGACATAAATAATAATTATGATAAAACCAAGTATAATTATATTGTCTAAAATTCGAATTTGGTGATTGTTGTCGTATCGATTTCATTCTAATGACAATTTTTATCATTTGTCAGTGTTGTACTTGGTTCTGTGTTGGGTGTGAATATTTCATGGGTAGCTATAAGTTTATAATAAAAAGTTACATTTAAAGTAATTTATTTTTTTATATAGACATACGTTTTGTAGTTAATGTAATCCTTTTTTACGTACAATAAGTCAACCAACTTTTTACTGTATTGTTTTACTTTTGCCTATAATTTCGAATGATATCGATTAAAAACAACCCTTTTCTTTTACTCGCATTTATTGATGGGAAAAATCCTGATAAACACTATTAAGGTTCGTTGAACTTGAAATTTGTTAATTACGGTTGAAAGTTCTTTATCAAATTGTTTCGCTTTGTGGTATTGTCGTTATAACTTTATAATGTTCAAAACCGTTATTTTTCAATTTTGAAATCATTGCAAACTTATTTTTTCAATAAAGCAAATTTTAAATAGTTCAATTACAAATTGCCCTTCTATATATCAAGATAATTCTCTTTTAATTATCACAACGAATACCTAAGTCATTAAACACGAAACCTTATAGTTTTGCAATCTACTTGTGTGCATGTGTGCAAGTCACATTTTCCTAATTTCATTATTTTTCTATTGATTTTGATGGAATGTTTTCAACGTGAGTTAATTACGAGTTATTGTCAATTTTTTTCAAACTGTAGAAATAAGTAGTTATTAATTGTCTCATTAATTTTGAATTTGCAAAATTATACGTAAATTTTTATTGTTTTAAAATACTACCCATATTTTTAGTCCTTGGGTTAAAAGCCTGATTGTTGAAGTTCGGAACGATGAAACGAACTAGAGGTTTTATCAAAGTTTATTGAAAGTCGTTGTCTTAATAATTAACTCGAATACAATATTTACAATGGTATGTATAATATTTACAATGCTAAAAATTTGTATACAATCTCCATTGGTTATGTTAATATATTATTTAAACAATGAAGTTGACGATGACTAAATAATTAAAAGTAGTAGTCAGTAGTAGTGTCCAGGTAGCTGTCATTAGGATTACTCTCTTGTCATCTCTGCACTCTGTTGTCGGTTCTTATGCAGTTTGATTGGAGTTATGATTGGCTGTTGGAGTAACTGTTTTTTACACGGTTCTTCCACCAATTTCTTTTCGTCCTATTTGAAATTATTTTTTTATTTCAAGTAATGAATCGGTACAGATCTGACTTTTTACTTTATCACTTTTTATTGTGTTAACGGTTGCATATAGACAAGTATAAATAGATACATAAGTGATGTAGAAATTCAAATCATCCAAATAGTTTTAATGGTTTACGCTGAACTACAGATTGAATTTTCCATAGTATAAAATTTCTAACATTATCTGTTTCCGTTGGTGGATTTGTTCCCATTTTAGGTTGGGACTAGTTCATTATTCTTTTCAACAGGTCTAGTATTTTTATCATTGCTCCTTTTTTCTTAGGTACTTCTTATTTTGAATCCAACATAAACCCGTTTTGTCTCAGAGTTTAATCCATCCAATTAAGTTTTCTTTTTGTCATAGATGAATGAATGCATTCCTACTGCACATTTTAAAAGTCTCTAGACCCTTTCTTATTTCCTGAGTATATATTTCACAAATGTAGATATAACGTTTTAATAACTGTTTCCGGAATTTAAGTTTTGATTTTCAATCAAGTGATTTTTTACTGTTGAATACGAGTTTTGCTTTTTTGATGTTAATAGCGAAACGTCTGTCTTCACTGAAGATGCTTCCCAAAATGATGATGCAAAATTTTGTTATTTTTTATTCTTCATTTTATATATAAGAGCCTTTTTGAAGTCAACATCCTTATGCATCCTGGATAGTACTGCAATGTTTAAGTAAATCAGTTTTTGCAAAAGTACTTGGAGAAAATAATTGCACGTAAATTCAGTTCCATATACTAAATGTATCCTTAAGTTAGGAATTTTAATGCATTTTAAATCAAAAAAATTAATAAATATCGTTAAATTTGTAAAAGTACATTTGTTAATTATAAATACATTTTAATATCTTACAACCTAATTAGTTGAAAATATAACCGAACCAAAAACACCTGTAATTCGAAAATATCAGTTTTAAATTATTCAGTCATTTTTAAATTACTTGTAGGTAATTGAATTAAAATATTGAAGGAGTTCGAGATTTGACGGAAATCAGAATCTAGAAAACTAATGTTGTTTTATGTTTTGTTGCATTTTACTTCTTCGTTTATCTACATAAATTGTTGTGCAGGAACAGTAGCTACTACAATAATAGTAGTGGAGAAATTTTATTTCTAAAGTTTTAATTTATTTAGAAGGATTTAGCGTAGCAACTCTTTCTTCATTTCGAACTTAGTTAATTTCCTAAATATTGAAGATATTGTATAGTAGTATTTGGCGTTGTTACAAAAGAAAAAGTAAAATCTTATTTGTTAAGTGCATATGCAATTCTAAATAAGAGATGATGAAACAGTCAATTCTTCATAAATTAATATAAAGATTTCTACTTATTTGAGAAGGAAAATTCATCGCATGCTCAAATTCAATTTCCTAGATAAGCCATTGCGCACAAAGCTCTATTGGTTTAACTTATTTCGACTTTCACTAAGAGCGTAAAATATACTTCCATAAATTTTTGGTTCCATTTTTCAGGAAATTAACTAAGTTCAATATTAGAACAGATTACTAAACTTTCTCGTAAGTCATTTATATTTGTAAGTATTCATTGCTTTAATAACTTGCGATATACTTATGAAAGTCAAATACTAGTTGAGATAATAATATTGAGCTCCTTGATTTTGATTTCCGTCAAATCGTAGAACTCTGCAAAATTTAAATTATCGTTCTAAAAATAGAAACAATTGCTCTGACATTTAGTGAACTGCATTAAATTCTAGGTATTGCTCTGGTGCTTGATATTTTCAATGTGACACTCTTGTATATTCTAGCTAATTTCTAACGCTAATCAATAATTACAGTTTTAATTGGAAATTTGCTACGAAATACGCAAATATCAAATTCAAATTTTGTTCTCTCACTGAACACTTGTTTAAAATCAAACTGGGAACTAGTGTAATCATAACAAGATTCAAGTATGTAATATGTGATAAATAGAATTCTCAAATTTATGTTTGGTTTTCAAGAATATAATAAATACTTGAAATTAAAATCAATGTTTTTATCGAAGTCAAATTGAATCTATATTGGATATTTGAAAATATTTAATGAATAATAAAATCAAAGGAATCGAAATATTCCTGTTATTACTTAAGAACCTCTTTTAAAACTAGGAAGCTTTGCCCCTGCTTGCTTTTCTCGTCAAGCTTTTGCCAAAAAAATATGATATTATGTCATGGGAAAGATCTTACTTGTATTTTACAATTACTTCTAATTAACTTTACATCTGATTTTTTCTTATACATTTACATATTGACAATTAACGCTTGCATATCATAGAATGTTGAAAACGAACGATACTTGTCTGTCTTTGTCATGTGAGCGTTTCTGAAACACTGATAAGATAACAGAAAGGTCTTTAAACAAAGCTGATAGAACGTAACTCGTACAAAGCTTTTTATTTTTTTAAATGGAATAATTTTTTACCAAACAGATAAATTCACGTTTATATTACTTATTGTATTACAATTTAGCAAATTTACAGTTTCTAGCATAGGATTTTGACAAAAAAAATGTCCAACGAAAATGAAATTGTATTGTAGCAATTATAATACTGCTTTATTTCTAAAATTTTAGAAGTACTATATTTCAAAGTAAAACAAAGGACAGTTAATTTATACGGGAAAAGTTTTATTTCAATTGCATACAGACTACACTGAAATGCTGTTTTCAATTTGTTTTTGAAAAGTTGATATTCTCATTCATTGAAAACTTTTTGTTTCAACTTATTTACAGGTTTTATTAGCTTAATGGTTATTATTCTCTGACAATCTATAAAAAGGTTTTCTTTTTAGTTAATTATAAATTAATAAATTTTATCAGAAAATAATTAACATTTTGCCTCACTTTTCGTTTTTACAAAAATTCATAATATTGCAAAATAAGTATCTATTGGATAAGGGCTATTAGAACTAAACTCCTTATGGTGGCTTTGGAATAGGGTCATTTAAAAGAAATCGTTACAGATAGGCACACATAACACGTGTGTGTATGCGTACAAGTGACAAGAAACGTATGCGCAGCGCACCTTTTCTCTTTCAATAAAATGTAGGGATAAACATAACCTCAATACTGAATTGTTCTGATAGGTAAAATTTTTTGATTTTTTTTGCGCTAGAGACTTTGATGATTGATGATTTGGAATAGATACCGTTTATTTTAGAATCGTTCAAAAAAAAATTTAAAACATTTCGGTCCACGTAACAAAATAATTACAATAACAAAAAACATGATATAATAAAGCATATAATGTCCAACTTAAACGTGAAAAATTATAAATAATTAAGAGATCATTACATAATGATAAACATCATAGATTTTAGAGCTCTAAAAACCATGGTTTAAGGTATCGAAGTAGCAACATATATATATATATATATTGCTACTATTATATCAACTAACAAAAGTAATCAACGACATTAACTACAGACTTTTTGGATGTTTCAAATAAAGCTCTAAAAAAACCTCAAGCGGTTAAGTCCAATGGTTATAGTTATCTTTATATAATAAAATGTAATTTGCATTTGGAGAAACATTCGCAACTGAAGAAATGCCGTAAAGACTTTAATTTCTGAGGGGGGTCTCATGACAGCACTTGTTTTTTTTTAACGTGGGTCATATATTTTCAATTGTATTTTGTGTATTGCCTTTCCACATAAAAAAAATCAAGTACAAGGTTTATAACCCACGAATTTGTGAAAAAACCTTGTAATTTGAAACAGAGTAGGTTCTTTCAACGCAATTTACGAGTATTTAAATAAGCTACCATATGGTAGTATTAACAAAACATTTTAAAAGCCTCAAGGTAAATTATGTGTAGATCATATTTGAAACTATTCATACTTTAATCATTTTTCTCAGGAAGATTGAAAATATTTTTATTGTTGTGATTAAAAATTACCCTATGTGTTGCATACATTTTTTTTTCTTTTATCTAAAATTGTAATTATTTGTTAACAAATGTCGTTTATTTTTAGAGACCTAAACAATATTGTTACTTCTCATTTTAATTTACATAATTATAATTTTTAATTAATTTTAATATATGAAAATTATTATTTAGTTATCAATTATATGAATATTAATGATAATTCCTACGTTTAATGCTCGGATGGAACTCTTCATACACATTTCAACTTTTCTTATTTCAAAAGGTGGCATTACGCCTAAACACCAGACTAAATTAAATCAATATCATGCCAAATAATAATAGCAATTACTGATGTGTTTTTGGTTCATATAAAAATAATGAAAAATAAGGACTAAACAAATTTATTCACCCAGATATAAACAAATTTATCGGTATTGAAAAACCGTGACCTCTTACCAAATATTAATACAGTGAATGTATGTAAAATACTTAAACGTAGTTTAATTGCGTTTTTGTTTTTTGGTTTTTTGAGAAATGGCGTATTGAAATTTGTTGAATTAAATAATGGTATACATCTTGGTGTTAAGCAACAATTTTAAAATGGAAAACTTAGCTGATTTTTTATTTATTAAGTATGTATGTATTAAATACAAATGCAAGAACATTTACATGGAGATTATTAATGAATATTTTTACTTAATGAAATAAATAGAAAACCGGTTATTTTCTATAACTTTTAGCTCTAATAAAATATGAATTGATTGTTTTTTTAACGAAAAATTGTTGCTGAATCGTTTTGAATAAATAATGATAGTTACTGAATCGTTCAAATTCTAACTGCAAAATCACTCATCAGTATGCAACACATTTTGTAGGGGTACATGATTATAAAGAAAAATATTTTTCATGACCTTTGATATTATTTTTTAATAACTAACTAATTATTACTAAGTACATATATCTAATTAAAATAATAAAGTAGTTATAATAATTTCTTTTTCTTTTGTTGCAGTTACAGAGACCGTGTTCATGACAGAGTGTCGGCTCGTGTGTTGAGCTGTTTGACACGTGAGTCGCTCAAAAGTCGTCTCATTTCAAAACATTTGTGATTTCTGATTTAAAAGAAAATTCTATTGGAATCGATATAAGAATTAAAATACTTTGGACAGCTGCTTATTGTCTCCGCGTATAGAAAATTAAGATAGTTTTTAGTAATTTACTTCTACAAAAGAAAATTTTAAAAATGGAGCGTGAATCCAATCCAATGCAAGCACTTTGTCGATCGGGTTGTGGATTTTATGGTAATCAAGCTACAGATGGTCTCTGTTCGCTTTGTTATAAAGTAAGTTTATTTTTTGCATTGTTTACATTACACAAATCTTATTCGACCTATGTTTTTAGGAAGCATTAAAGAAAAAACAACAACCTCCTCCATCAGCACCAAGTCCGACATCAGCCAGCAGTGGAAATACCGGATCTAGTTCAAATTTTTCACCGTCAACGACGTCAGCTTCTTTAGCTAGTCTTATGGACACAGCTACAGCCCAACCTACCGTACCCATTTGTATCACACCTGCAGATATATCGAAAGACGTAAGTGTTGCAACATTTATCGTATTAATTTTTTAAACTGCAGAAGTTATCTTTTCTTAATAATTACCATGCAATGAATATTTATTAGAATTTTCTTTGTGCTAAATATGAGCAATTTTAAAATCAATTGCTTTGTATATAAGCAACCATATTTGCTTAATAAAGCTTCGGCTAAAAAATCAACTTCGATCGAAAAATTAGCCGAAAATTCGGTCAAAGCTGAAAGTTCATATTAACCATTAATGAACTTGTACGAATACTCGCGTATTGGGTATAGTTTACAAATGAACGGGTGATGATGTGTTGTTACCATCACTAATTTTGTATCAATTTTTCTTCGTTGTCCTTTTTGATTGAAATTTTATGTTTTTTTGAACTTTGATTCCTCTCTGAACAACCGAAATGAAGTTTTATCTTTAAATGGATGTTGTTAAGTGAGACGTTTCTTGACTATAAGCTTTTTGATTTTAATTCGTTTTATATATCACTATGATTTAAAGAATGAAGTCTTTTTATTTTTTACCTGTGTTATTAGATTTCCTTCAATAATTTTTTTAGAGAAACAAATATTCTTCACTGTTCGATTAATATCGTAGAATGTCAAGTGGGTCTTGGATGCACTGGTTAAATTTACGTAAAATTGAAGCTTTTAAAACGACACTAGTTATTTTAATTAAATTAGTAATTATGATGTTTTAGTTGCCTATAAAAACAACTCTAATAATATCGTAATGCTAATAATATCATTGATTTTGAGAGAGTTATACCGTTAATTTTCACTTATTCCATAAATTTAAATTTATGGTTTGAATACACAACTTGGGAATAATTTAAAACATTTGATTTTACAATCTTATAATTGTTAAGCAGTTCGTAATAGTTTTTATCATCTAATTTGGTATTATATGCACCGAATTGTTGCCCCTTGTTTCAAATTCCGTTGATATTCCTACGGTTAGATCGGTGTGGTTATTTTTATACATATATTTTATTTGAATTCATACATGATCAACATAGGCTTGATTTTGATGACATGATCAAGTTTTTGTTGTAAAAATGTCAAAACTTCTTTATATTTTTCATAAAATTCAAAATTGCCAAGTATGTCAAACAATACAAATAGGAGACCATCGAAAGCATCTATACAAGCAGACCCGTCAAATAGTTCAGTGAAACAAAGTGTACATAGTTTGAATTCAGGCCCACCATCAGCAAAAACTTCAAATATTGTTAGCAATGTTGTAGATAGTAATACAATTTTGAGAACTGCTTCAACATTAGGTGATCTCCCTGTGATACCTTCTAGAGTAATTATTTAGTTATTTTATAAACCGTAGCCATGATTAAATGAATATCGTCATCGATAGCAACCATACCGCTGTCTTCGTAAATTTAAGTCTTCGAAAGTCCTGCACATACATGCCAAAAATCGTTTGCTTTGTTATGGATTGTCTTTTTCAGGTCGCTAATCTCCCCTCTAAACTGCATTCGATAAATGCATAAATTCTGGGTAACAAATGTGCGTTTATCGGATTTTGCTGTATAAAGGACGAGCTGTAGTGATGCGCATGGTTCAATTTAACCGTGCGTATCCAAGATTTACCGATATATAAAAAGGAACATATTCGAATCTTACTCATAAACGGAGTTAACTTCTTGTCGATCGAATCATTGTTTATTAAGTGATATTGTATATTTACTGATTACTAGCACTTAGTTGCGATCAAGCAAATTGTGTCAAAATTAAATTGATCATTTGAAATACAAAGCTGTAAGGACTTTCGCTCATGTTCACCATAATTGAAGTACGTTGACCAAAGTATTGTTGCTCTTGGTGTCGGTATTGAGTTAATCTTAATTGCGATAATAAATTTCGTAACTGATTGTAGCAAATTATATTATAACATATAGATTTTTATAACTTACATTTTACAGATACAAGATGAAGGAGGAGCGAGTGCAAGTGGGAGTATAGCTGGTTCTGTAAGTTCTAATGATCAGGATGATAGTTTTGATGGAAAAGATGACAAGGATGCCAAAAAGAAAAAGAATCGTTGTGCCACCTGTCGTAAGAAGGTTGGATTAACAGGTCTGTATTGAAAAAAAAAGTAGAAAAAATATCTAGATTAATTTTTTCCTTTTTTTTTTCTTTTTTATAAGGTTTTCAATGTCGATGTGGGGGTCTGTTCTGCGCGGTTCATCGGTACAGTGACAAACACGACTGCTCATTTAATTATCGAGAAATGGGAGCACAAGAAATAAGACGCAACAATCCGGTGGTAGTGGGCGAAAAGATCCAGAAGATATGAAGCAGCATCAGTAATAGTAATAACAATCGTGTTTCGATCGCCAGCCACTTCTCACAGCAACACCATTCCGCAAAAAAATTAACAAGATTTTACAACTTTATGCACAGCAATCACCCCCATTTCAACAAGGCGGATGTACTACGGGGGGTTTGGTGTAACAGCTGACTGAACTGTTTAGCTTTGTTTCACAACACAACAGACTTTTAAATTACAGTGCCATTTATTTAGTAGTGATGTGTAACTGGCGAGTTGTACATGAAAAATGAGCTGTAAAAAGACTCACTTTCTATTAATATTACGACATATTATATAATATATTATAATCTTTCCTCTCTTCAGTCCTCTCACGATGAAGTGGCTTTTATTTTCTAGTTTAGCAAATTATTTGATTAAAACAATTAAATAAACTTAATGATTTTCGTTTAATTGTTGTCGCGTTGTGGATGTGCATCGTTAACGGTATAACAAAATATTTATATTGATAACTAAAACTAAACCTATCCACTACTATTAACTCTAGTTTGTTATCAAATAACCGAGTAGTAGTGTTCGGTGTGTGCTGCGTTTACCTCTACTGCTGCTATAATATAAAAAATATCAACTAGTGACATGTGTCCATTTGTCACCCTACACATAAAAGATACATTACTGATTATAAAATATATTCATTACATGTATTCGTTCTATACTTGGCCTATAGGAATAATAGCCATTTCGCGTTTAGCACATCCGCTAATTACGTGCAAATATTCATTTATATTAAACATTATATTATCTATTATTCAATGATTTTCTTGTATATGCTCGTTTGTTTGGTAGGGTTTGTTTAAAATTAAGATAAAAATTAAATAATAACTACTCTAAGTTTACTTGCAACCAGACTTTTTATTAAAGTATAACTATTATTACATTTATTATTATTCTAATTGTATGCTGGATTTTGTTAGTGACATTACTCCTTTTTTCGTTTTTTGGTTTTTTTTTTTTTTAGTTTCTTCTCTTTTATTGTCAGTTAATAAATTGTAATTCTCTGTTTTCTTTGTTATGAACGTTTTGTAATCGGGGATTGTTAAACGTTTCACCTCTACATACATAGAGGATAAACCCTTGAAGTTTAATCACTTTTCTCTTCCAATTTATGTTCAGGTGCATCACGTGCAACATAGACACCCTCCATGCACACACAATGCGCGTTTATATTTTCAATAGTTGCGCGTGGTTGTACTAGTTGTGCGATATTTGTTTTTATAGTCTTAAAATACTTCTAGTTGAAGAACTGATAATTATATTGTAATAGATTTTATGTCGAGTGTAAATTGCAATACAGAAACTTGTAAATGAAAAATATTGTAAGAAATCTAGATAAAAATTACCTTATATATCGAATGATAGATGTATGTTTGCAAGTAGTTGATATACAAGAAAGTACTGGACAAGATTAAAATTTAAATTTACATCCAAAATTACTACGATTATTAACGCACCCGTAAGTACTGTAGAAATGAAATGTTTAAAAGGAAATGAAAGTGCACAATTCTCAAATGTTCTAAATTCTTAATTAAATAAAATATATTAAAACATAATATGAGATTTATAATTATTAAAACAATATTTTATATCAAATGACACTTGCTCTAAATATGTTGCTCGTTATGTACTAAAAACTTGTTTCTAACTTTTTTTCTTTTCTCAAAAGCACTGAGTGTTCCAGAACATGCCTAGAAAACTGAAAAGCCAGAGAAAAAATATTTTTCTGAGAATTTATGAGTAAAATAAACTGCTTCTGATGTATTCTATGTGAAATCGGTCACTTTTGAAACCGACCTCTTCGATTTTTCTAAAATTTCTATAAAATAATTTATTCCTTTGTGTACATTTTTAGAAAGTCAGGGAATTTAAAAAAAAGTAGACCCCTTGAAATAGTTTATTTGATTTTATAAATTGACAAAAACTCAGCCACTCATTAAATGAGGCAAGGCAAGTAAAATTCAGTATCAAGTATACAAGGGCATGTGAGAAACTTTAATAGAACCTTATCTGGTTTTAAATTGATCACTTGTCGGTAAAAACTGTTCATTTTGTTAAAAGATTCATTTACCTTAAAGTGAACCAAAGTATTTCCTATGTATTCGAAAGATATTGAAATTATTCACTTTAATATTGCTTTTTACCTGCCTATTTTCCGCGACAATTAGTCTTTAAATTTTCTTTACTTTATATCTACTCTTGACTCAAACCTGAATAAATATATTAAAATAATAAAGTAGGTTTGTTACATTCAAATATTTGCAAGTGTAATAGAGGTTCGCTACACTATACAAAAGCTCGACTCATTAATGGAATCATAATCTTTGAAAATGAAAGATGTTTTTCTATTGATCATTCTTTCGAGATGGCCTTTTCTATTGTCTGCTATCGCATGCATACGTAAATTATCCATACTCAATGGAAAAGTGGCAAGAAAATAAATATGTTCATTTACAATCCATGAGTCGAACTGTTTTATAGTATTAAGAACTCTTTTCTCTGATTTACCCACACGTTCGATTTAAAAAAAGGGAGATTAAAAATGTCAAAAGAGCGGTCCAGTCATTTTGATTAAAACTGATTTTATTTCAATGTCGCATTTTTTAGTAAACTCCTGTCGTATAAATTTCATAACGGATGAATGCACTGGTGCTAATGAGCTAAATTAAGCACAAAGTTGGCAAGCAAGTGATTCCAAGAAAATGAAAACATAATAGTTTAATACAAATTATTATTATTGAGAGTTTGTACTGAACTTATGTAAAATCTAAAGACTTAAAATACGATAAGCGCAATTTGTGGGGGAATGGAGTTAAAAAAAATTGCGATTTATACTTTAATTTAGCAATCAATTTTTAAAATATGTTTAGTTAACCAAGAAAATGTTGTATTTTTGATGTTAAAAAAATAAATCTTTATTGAATGTAAAAAATACAAAAAATAAGTAAAATGTAACATGCATAGTTATTTTCTTATTTGATTATTAGTCTTTTTAATTTCTTTTCCTTTTTCATGTTGCAATAATTTTCTATCATTATATTCCCTAACGACAAATAATAAATTGAAAGGCTTATTTAAATAATTGTGAAAAAATATAAATAGTTTATTTAATTGAAATATACGCATATTTATTTTTGAGAACAATTGTTAAGTGCGTTAATTTTCAATTGTTATGACTGGATGATAATTTCCAAACTAAAGAGGAGTTTTTCTATCATTTTCTTTTTTTAAACAACTTCACAAAAATAATAATTGATGAAACGAACTATATTTTATATAACACTTTAATTTTTTTGTATATTTCTAAAAAAATATCAATTACATGATTTGACCGAAACTCAATTTAAGGTGCAATACAAGAGGTTTGTTTTACAATGATTTCAGTTCCATTTATATTTACATAGTACAAAATACCTCTATAAAATGACGAAGTTGATCGGTTATACTTGTATTTAAAATAATAAGATTGAATGAATTTAGAATATATGATGTATTTTTGTGCTGAAAGAATTATGAAACGTCGATATTTCGTTTAAATGGACTATATATTTGGAATATATATAAAAAAAGAAATAGATATTCTAAGAAATAAGTAATATCTGCTAATTCATAGGCTCATTTTACCGTTGTAGTTTGGAGCTTTTATTTCTGAAAGATTATTTTCTAGTGAGTTATATAACGATATAAATGAAAATAAAGCTGATTCAAGAAAAATTAAGTGTCTGTATATTTATTTTAATTTTTACAACGCTTTTTTAAACATTCAATTTTCATAATATCAAAATTTTGTTCATTTTTTCAAAATTAACAATGTAATGATTTTGAGAATTACGAATCAATAATTATCTAGCTTGATCTGTATGTTCTGTGAGATAAATTGTAAACATTCGCAAAACTTGTGGTAAAAGTGATAATGCGAATTACAAAAAAAATGGTTGATTAATTGAAACATAATGAAGACAATTAACCGAAAAACGCGGTTCTTCTATGTCGGATCAAAAAGTTACCGGGAGATTTTGGAGTATAAAAATTTAAAAAAAAAATAGGAATAATAGAGTTTAGATCGGGTTCACCTCGTAAGCAACCAATCATTAAAACCAATTTTTTTTAATATTATTTTCTAGATTATTAACAATGGACGATGTCAGAATTTTTGTAAGAAGAAGGTAAGAAACAAAAATAAAGTGTGCTTAAAATTTGAAAAACTAACAACAGTAATAATAAATAAGTTATTTTTATAATAATATAAACTAATATAAATTGTTGGTTAAAAATAATAAACAATTATTACAAAATATAATAAAAATAATACATAAAATTAAAAACTTCTAATGACTTCTAATAACTGGGAAAAAAATCCGCCATTTGCAATGTTTGCATTGGTTACCATGGTTACCATAAACGCTCACAAGCTAGAGGAACACGAAAAATATCGACCATGAGCGTGAGCGTTCTGATCGTTGTGGTCGCTTAGTGGAACGCAAGGTTTATAAAATACACAGGTGGCCTCATGGTGGCTACGTGACGTATCCAGAAGAAATTCGTACATATCTTCAAACTGATTCAATTTCAAAATTCTTCGTATGACGTCATTTTTTTTTTCTAATGGAGCAACCTGTGTAATTTACAAACCTTGAGTGGAACGCAGCTTTGGTCGTCATTGCGGAATACTTTCGAAAATAGGAATAATATCGTATAGGATGATTGGTGCGTGCTTCTCGCATATATGAGCCAAATATTCATATAGTAATTAAGAGGAAAGGAAGAATTTAAATTTCGCGCTATGTTGGAAACAAATACAATATGCGCATGCGCTAATTTTAATTAATTTAAAATTACTAATAAAATAAGTAAAACAAATAATATGATAATGAATTTGATGGACCAATACGGACCTAATGATAAAGAAAGCAAAAACATCAAAAGAAATTAGTTTCCTTTTAAATGAGGTGCTAACATGCAATTTTTTTTATACAAATTTTCAACAATTATTTATAAAAAAACTATAAGAGACCTAACGAAAAAAATAATCGGACCGTAATTGACCTAACGATTAAGATCATTACCAATTCACAAATTCTTCGATGGGGTGCTATCTTTATATTGGTATTCCATTTAGTCTCTTCTCTGGCAAAGTTATATACAACATAAACGCTCTATACTACACCTCTGTGGTTTCCACACTCAGCTCAAAACCATAAAAGTATAAAGTCATAAATATTTTGGTAAATAAAAGCCATCCACTCTTTTCGCGAAATGAAGATTTCATTAGATTTATAGAATGAGAACATTGCTTTGCTTAGAAATGTATAAACATTTGAATAGAAAAGAAAAAATAGTTATAGTTTCCATATTTTTTTCTTTGTGTGCAACAATAGTTGTGTTGAAACGTGAAGTCGATATTGCAAAGAAAATGTGTAAAACAAATCGTTTTGGGTAAAAATTAATTATTTTTTAAAATTTACTTATAATAATTTTATTGTTAATAGTGATTTGAGGGAAAGTACAAACACGAATAAATTATATTCGCAATCCAGTGATATTAAACATACAAAAGGAAAACCAAATTTTGAATATGAAAAAATCCGTCGGCGACTAAAGCACACGCTTTTGAAATTTTCATTTTTATTCGAAACCGAAATTAAAAAGTTAGTAACTAAATCAAAAAATCAAAAACTCAATTGTACAATTCAATGGTCTGAACCTAATTGTATTAAAAAACGGATACAAAAGCTATACAAAGATTTCAAAAAGTATTGATGTTTATTTTGTACAAATTTCATTTTTGATTTATTTGTTTGTTTTTTTAATTATTTTAGTTCAATGTTGAATGACTTTATTACGTTAAAAAAGGTGGACGGTTTCGATGAGTGGCGGATAAAGGAATTTATCTCGTTAAGTAATATAATTCAAAATCGTTTTCATCATCTTCAGAATCCTCCTGATTGTAGTGCAGCAAAAAAAGTCATTTGTAGATTACATAGTGTAAGAATTCATCAAAGAAATTTGAATAGTTTTAAAGATTGTACAAGATCTATGCAAAAGTATCCGACCTTAACCGATAACTCCGCACTAATATTAATCTTGTTCATCCTGCTTATAACATTATTCAAAACCGGCATACTTTCGATCGATAATTTTAAGATTATAATTTTTGCTTCTACCTAAAAATGTTTTGGAAGCTAATTTTCCAACTGGCTCTCAGAATACTCATTATAATCGTTTGAATTGTATTTATTTTATCAAACCACTATCCTTTAAGCAAAATTTTTAATTTTCGTATGAAGTGTGTCATAATTGTATGATTGAAAGTGTTGCCAAATACTATTGCATACAATTTTTAACGGATACGAGTTGGCACATTGTCGTGTTGGACATACCAACCAGCTATCGGTCACTTACAAATTTAACTATTTTCTTGTATGCCATTGATTCTGGTACCCAATTGAGGTTCAATTTTCGATTACGGTATTAACGCTAGTTGAACATTTTTGGAACAAACCATACATTAGTTAATTATTATTTTTTTCATTTTGACAAAGATTTATCATCAGTTGACTTTTAAAGTTAGGTCTAAGTTCATTACATATATCCTTTATAAAATAAAAATTAGATGTAACCATATAGGTAATACATTGCGTTGAGGGTAATTACTTCTTTGAAAGTTTTTGCATTGTAAAAATCTGCAATCACTTATACAAGACAAAATGGTGGCAATTTCTAATATGGGATTCATTTATAAAAAAGGCGCTTAATTACATATTCAACTTTAATCAAACTTTAATTTTTTTTTTAATAATTTTTAATTTGGTCTTTACAATAATATTTCGTCACGTTTCGGGACTTTATCAAATACTTAATATTTTTACATTAAAGGCCAACGTTACTATAAAATGTAGTCAATATTTTTGCCTTGAAATAAAAACAATAGTAATGCTATAAAAGAAAAAATCTAAAATGCCTTTCCATCTAAGTTTAAACATTACTATAATGTTTTTACCTCTCGACAATAATTTTAATTATTTTTCTAGTAACGTAAATTTTTAATTATTTTAATATCTGATAAAGTTCCGAAGGGCGATAAAACGTTGTATAAAATAAAAATCATTACAAAAAATAAAAAAAAATGGTTCAAAAACCCAATGAGAAGAGAATAAAGTTTATAAGAAATTGGGCACAAAAACACCGCAAGTAATCATCGTATAAATAGCAGTAATAGTTCTTACGCCCTCAAACAGAGTTAGTATTCTAATTTTTCCAATCATTTCTGTTATGATTTTCATAGTAATGTAGCATGCGATTTCGTCGGCCGGGATCGACCGGAAATTCGGTGCTTCTTATTTTCATCGCTAATCAAGAAAATTGCTAAAAAGTAAAATAATCTTCCTGTTTTTCTCAAAGCAAAATCTTTTATGGAATCGTCAATATCAATAGGACGCCACATTTTTATGTTACGCCAGGGGCTATGGCCCCCTCAGTACTCACCACACTACGCTATTGATTTTCACTATAGCGATATACTTTTTAGTTGATCTTTCTTTTGTGATGATGCTTTCTAAATATGGTCTTGTATTCTGGTTGTATGTTGTTCTTAGCGTTAATTTGAAGAGGCTTAATTGATCAATATTTTATTTTATTTCAAATCACAAGTAATGAATAAATGAATAATTATTACTATTGATTATTATAGACGATAAAATTCAGATCTCAGCTTATATTAAATAAGAAGACAATTCAGGTTGTTTAAGATCGGTTTTTTATTAATTTATTATTTTTTAGTATTCATATTAGCTAATTTGAATATTAAAAAATATTAAATAAAAAAAACAATCTTAAACAACCTAAATTGTCTTCTTATTGATAATTATTATTTTAATTACCTGACGATGATAGCTAAAGCTTGTTGAAACGCAGTGTAATACTAAAGAAATTGAGTTATACCATATAAATAATTATTCATCACCTCATTAAAATTTGAAGAAGTATTTTCTTCAGTATTATCATGACTCTCCTGTATTTATACCTTCATATTTGTTTTATATAATTCTCCGTCAATCAAAAGGTCCAACATTAGTTGTTATTCATCTTCCATTTTTATCAACAATAATTATTTTATTTTACATTACCTGCGATTTTAGATGATATTTTTGAAAATTAATCACATAATATATAATTTGGGAAGAAATAAATCAAATATTCTTCGAAGAAGCAACAATGTATTCATTAGAATTAAATAATAGGGAAAACTAATCCTCAACTAATAAATGATTGACTAGATACAAAGAATTATATCAAAACATTTTTGTAGAATTGTGGTTTTGGATGTGAGCTTCATCATTTAATTGATTGTATGATGGCATCATATTTTACTGGGAGAACGTTTACTTTAGATTCAAAGTATTGGCATTATAATAGAGGTATTGGATGGGAAGGAACATTTCAACCTGTAAGTGAAACTTGTGCTGATGGGGCTGTATATTCACAGCAGACAATAACATTCTGGCCAGGTAACAAAAAATATTATACATACAATATTGTTATTACATTCATGCTCTGAAAAACAATAATGATTTTTTTGTAATTTATAGGTTTTAAACCAGCAAAAAATATTGAGTACCCATATTGTGATTCAGTGAAAGGACATTACCCCTTTGAAGCTCCCAATTTGCCTCATGATATTTATTCTCGACTTATTTTCATTCATGATAATCCACATATCTGGTGGGCAGGTCAATTCCTAAGATATCTTTTAAGATACCAACCGAAAACTGTCGATTTGATCGAGCAAATGTCAAGTTCATTTAGTCTCAAAAATCCAATGATTGGGTATAGTGACACCTTTTCAACATTCTTTTTGTGTACTTTTTTTGTACAATTTCGATTTGCAGGCTTCACGTGCGTCGCAGTGACAAAAAATTAGAAGCTCCGTATCGTCCTTTAATAGACTACATGGATTTTGTAGAAGAGTTTTATGAGTATACGCCCAAACTACCTTTGAATCAAAAGAAAAATGTGTTTATGGCTACGGATGATATTAATGTTCTTCGAGAAGCTAGACAGAACTTTTCAAATTATGATTTCTTGACCGATCCGATGCTTGCGCAACTTAAACCCGTGAAAAACTACAAGGAGAGCAATTTCAATCAAACTGTATTTAATTTACACGTTTTGTCTCGATTGTCGACAGTAGTTTGCACTTTATCTTCAAATGTTAGTTTCCGAAAAATCTATTTTTTAAATTTCTTTTTTTGGAACTTAACTACGCTTTTGAATTACTTAGCTTTGAATTATAAACATAAAATAACAATTTAAGAAATCTTCTTCAACTTCTTATTCCCTTGTAAAAAATAGTTTGATACTTTTGAATAGTCACATTTGAGAGATAAGCCACCTGGTTATCGTTGTTATCAAGCAAATCAAACAAAGATTTAATTCCTCGTTCACTCTGCTTAGGATCCACTAGGTTTATATTTAAACATATTTGGGGAAACATAAAAGAGAATAAGAGGTGTTACAACGAACCTTTCTTAAAATTCTTCCATTCTGTATAAATATGTCATATTTATAATATCTTGTTCTTTTTAGTTTTGTCGTTTGGTATTGGAACTATCAGCAGGTTTGTTTCCAGATGAAAAGAGCACATATTATTCCTTGGACGCTATATATACGTGGCCTTTTGGGAAGTCTTTCTACCTAGTCGTTCATATAGCTCATAAAGCAATGGATCCCTCAGAAATTAGTTTTGAAATTGGTGACATTATTCATCAACAGGACATAACATATAATTTCGTTTCACTTATAGAAAGCATCGGATATTTAAATGGTTTAAATGTCAGAACCAAGAAATACGGAAAATTTCCAGCTTTCAAAGCAAAACTGAAGCCAACGAAAATAGAACATCCTAATTTTAATGATGGAAATTATTTGTTTGACTTTTAATTTTTTTTTTTGAATAAAAACAAAATTGTGCCTTAATTTCAAAATCTTCTAAGAAATAACTGATATGTTACCCATATAATTTTAATTTCCTATGGTTATTTAAATTTTATATCCATAATAATAAGAAAAACTTTTTATCAAGAATATAACTGACAAAGAAAGGAAGTGAAAGACAAAAAAACTTGAATTTTAAATTAGCTCCTAAATTATATATATTTGGTTGTATTACACATTTTGCCAAGTAAAATTATATTTTACTAGTTTCTATTTATTATTAATTTAACATATTAAATATTATTGTTTGAGATTGGAGGACTTTGTCCTCCAGCCCTTAACAGGCTTTCGTCCCTGGATCCCTTGTATAATGTGACAATTAATAAAACATTAACTTTTTTTGAAAATCTAAAGAAATTCGTAATACAAGAAGAAAAAAAAATTAAGAATCGATATTTCGTAAACTAAGCGAGATATCCTCCTCCTATTATCCTTTTTTTTTCGTCGAGATATATAAGTAACCGTTTTCAAACCAAGACGCCGAATGAGTCATAATATTCCCCAGTATAGTTAGTCCATGATTCCAGGGCCCCCAAACATTACTTATTTTCTATCGAACCAAATGTTTGGGATTAAGTAGAGTAAGTATGAACTTTAAGTGTGTGCGTACCTGCTACCGTCGGTCGACGACCACCTATTCGTTGACGGTCTAACGGCTCCGGTGCTAAAAGTAAGTAAAAATAATATTTTTTTTAACTCTAAAAGCTGATTTTTACGTATGTTTGTGAGAATATAGTAAAAAAATAATAATCACTACTGTTAGAAACTTTTCGTTGGCCGTAACTTTGATCAGACACTCTAAAGCTGCTAAAAAAATAATGTTACCTTTTTCTCAAGCTTGATTTTGATACAGGATATTCAGGGAACTATTACAATACTTTATGGGAAGAGCCAGACTAATCGGACGAGCTAAACATCCCTCCAGACATACATAAAGTGTCGCTTTATATAGTCCAGTCAATTTAGACATTCACCCTTGCATAAATTCCCAACAAGCTGAAAAGGACGATAAGTATAGTGAATCGGCCCCAGACGGATATTTGGTTAATAATTTCAGGATATGTTGGTACTATTAATATATATTGATTCGGCAAGTTTCAGATCGCTATATATTACCGTTTCTTCAAAAATCAAAAAAAGCTGTAAATCAGGAAAAAAAAATTTTTCTCAGAAACTTGTAAATCCATGTACTTGAATTTTGGATATGTTTTAGAAGCTGATGGTAGCTTTTATAAAAAAATTAAAAGTCTTATCGGTATACTAGCTGATCCCCGCGACTTCGTCTGCGTAACGTAGGTGTTGGTTATATTTTCTTTTAAGATTGTCTATTTGTAGTGGTATATAGTATTTTTATTTTTTTTATTTCTTTTACGAAAAACATAATCATACTTAAAAACACTATTTTGTCGATTTTAAAAAGACACATTTAATAAACTGTGACTTAGAATAAAATGGTTGTATATAATGAAAAATTAATTTTTAAAAAATATTTATAAATATCTAAAGAGTATATAATGGTCTATTCCGTATACCTACGGTAGGTATACCTACCGTGAACCAATTAATACGTAAATAAATCACCATCAATACATAAATAAAAACTATCGTTAAGTTCAATAAAGTCAGTCATAATTATGACTTAAAACAGTCAAAAGTTATCAAAACACTCGCCTAGATATTTAGAATATTAGTATAAATCTCATTTCATTGTTTCAACTCTCAACTTTTACACTGCTGAAATATACAAAACTACGGCGAAATTAAGATTTGTTCAAATGCCCGAAACCCAGTTCCCCCATAATCAAGTATAACCATTGTGTACGTATGCACTTATTATTAAAATATCTGAATTTCAACTATATAATTAAGCCACTTTCTTTCAGTTCACCGAATTTCTCGCTATTCGATATTCGCTCATTAATGTATTTATTTGTGATTACGTATATCGGATTTTCAGGTTTACAATATGTGAAAGCCAAAAAACGTAATGCTCACTTATGAACTTAACCTTTTTTAGATATATATATATATATATATATATTAGAGTTTAAATTTTAAAGCAGATCCTACGTTTTTGTTTCTAATAATAAATCAACATTGTTTTATTTTAAGCGATAAAACGTTTCGTCTATAACGAACATACCTTGATAATTAAATTTGAAATTTCGATTGTTTATTAGACGTTATGCCGTACAAACTTTGCCACGATTTTTCACTCTTTTAGAGGAGGAATTATCAAAAAACCCTTTCTTATTATATATCTACATCGTATAAGAAAAACACTTTCCAAATTTGAACGACACAAATATGCATTTATATTGTATACAATCTTATGTGTATACAATGTAAAACGAAAAAAATTATTACCTTCTTTATTTTGATTATCATTACTAAAAAGCAATTCAATTTCGCACATTTGGACGTTGTACATACAAAATAGTTGGAAATAGATAGAAAGCGTGGAAGGATAGAAATTCGAATATTTTATTTATTTTCAAAAACAATAATTGATTTTCAAATTTTTCTAAATACCGAAGAAAAGTTGGTTTGGAAGATTTTATTGTTTGATTGACTATGAAATATATGACAAAAAATTGCTCACTTAATGTTAAATAATTGCTTCAGGTCACAATCAATGGTTCATAAAAATTAGATTTAAAAAAAGTTTGATTGTTGAAAAACAAACATTAAAAACTGCCGTTTTGGTATTTGGTATAATTACCTACTACCTAAACTTTCATACTAATTAAGTGAAATGACGTTATTTAAAATGCTGTAGTTAAAATGATATAACAAAAGCAGAAACTTATTATTAATTAATTATTTATTTATTAATTACACTTATTAAATTCAAAATTTCGATTGTTGATTAACTCTACATTTTCTCATACAAACTTAATCACCCCTTTTACTCTTTTAGGGTAGAAATTTTCAAAAAAAATAAATCTTATCAGGTGTCTACTTCTTAAAAGGAATACATCGAATATTAAAATTTCATCAGTCGAAGGGGATCTATAAATACAGGATGTTATGTATGCACGGTTTTAAAAACGTATTTTCTTTTAATTTTATTACTATTATTATTATTACTACTACTATTAATTTTTTTCGTAAATATGTCCTTATTGAGCATCTCTAAGGATCTACTTACAACAATTTGGCAAAAAAAAAAAAATAAAAAAAAATGTTTACTGTAAGATCGAACCCACGTCTTTATAATTAGGAGCATCAAAATGTCAGATACGTAAGCCATAACGCTATTAACATCAACTATGTGTTGTACATAAAATTCAGCTGTATGGGAATTTTTACTATTTCAATTGTCTAAATTGACCGGACTATATATATAAAGGTTTATATTTCAAAGAGGCAATTTTTTAAAATTTAAATTGAATTTACTGTGCTTTTTATCAGTTCAACTAAAAAGACTTTTACAGATTATTTTCTAACTTTAAATTACCTTTCCAATGATACATAACTCACCTGTCTAGTGTAAAATATTATCTTATGTGAAAGCCAAAAAACGTAATGCTCACTTATGAACTTAACCTTTTTCAGATATATATATAGATTTTAAATTTTTAAGCAGATCCTACGTTTTTGAATCTAATAATAAACCAACATTGTTTTATTTTAAGCGATAAAACGTTTCGTCTATTATGAACATATTTTGATAATTAAGTTTGAAATTTCGATTGTTTGATAGACGTTATGCCGTACAAACTTTGCCACCATTTTTCACTTTTTTAGGGGAGGAATTATCAAAAACCGTTTCTTATTACATATGCATCGTATAAGAAAAACATTTTCCAAATTTCGTCGACACAAATATGCTTTTATTTGGAAAATACAATGTAAAACGAAATAAATTATGACCTTCTTTATTTTGATTATCATTACTAAAAAGCAATTCGATTTCGCACATTTAGACGTTGTACATACAAAATTGTTGGAAACAGGTAGAAAACGTGGAAGGAAATAAGAATATTTTATATATTTTCAAGAACAATAATTGATTTTCAAATTTTTCTGAATACCGAAGAAAAGTTAGTTTGGAAGATTTTATATTTTGATTGATAGTGAAATATATGACAAAAAATTGGTCCCTTAATGTTTTTCAGCAGAATAAATAATTGCTCCAGGTCACAATCATTGGTTCATAAAAAATAGATTTTAAAAAATTTGATTGTTGGAAAACAAACAAAAATTAAAAATCGCTTTGTTAGAATAAATACTACATATACTTTCATACTAATTTAGTGAAATAACGATATTTAAAACGTTGTTACTAAAATGATACAACAAAAACAGAAACTTATAATTAATTATTTATTTATTAATTACACTTATTAAATTCAAAATTTCGATTGTTGATTAACTCTACATTTTCTCATACAAACTTAATCACCCCTTTTACTCTTTTAGGGTAGGAATTTTCAAAAAAAATCTTATCAAATGTCTACTTCTTATAAGGAATACATCGAATATTAAAATTTCATTAGTCAAAGGGGATATATAAATACAGGATTTTATGTATGCACGGGTTTAAAAACGTATTTAATTTAAGTTTTATTACTATTATTATTATTACTGCTACTACTATTACTTTTTTCTGTTAATATTTCAATATTGAGCAACTCTAAGGGTCTATTAAAAACAATTTTGTAAAAAAAAAAGTTTACTGTAAGATTCGAATCCACGTCTTTATAATTAGGAGAGGATCAGAATGACCGATACGTAAGTGATTACGTTATTAACATCAACTATGTGTCTATGATATATAAAAGTTTATATTTCAAAGAGGCAAGTTTTTAAACTTTAAATTGAATTTACTGGCTTTTTATCAGTTCAACTTAAAATATTTTTACAGATTATTTTCTAACTTTTAATTACTTTTCCAATGATATATAACTCATTTGTCTAAAGTAAACATTTCTGTTTTCATCCCTAAGAAATACCTTCCCTTATTAATTTTTTGGAATAATAAGTAGCCTATAGTCTGTGGGAAATTGTGTTGTATCTTAATACCAAATTTCATTAAATTCGGTTGTTCCGTTCTTTTGTTAAATCGGGACACACAGACAGACAGACAAAAATTTTAAAAATGTTAAATTTGGAATTAGGGCCTGTTGAAACAAATATTTACCCTAAAATTGGGTTCAAAATCGAAATGTACAGAGAGACGTAAGAATTTTATATATTAGTATAGATACATCAGAATAACATGACGTTAAAATTTATAAAGATTTTATGTAAACTGTCCAAAATATAATGATAAGTGTTTAGTAAGTAGAAAAAAATTCTGCCATTTGCGAGCTAGTCTGATGTGCGCTGCAAAAACTGTTAGAATTATACGTGTATAATATACATTGGAAATGTTTATCTAAAATAATCCAACGAAAAGCCCGCGATAGCATACGAGTATATTTATATTTTATGTGCCACTATCGCTAAAATAGTGAAACCATAAATACAATAAAAATGATAATTTTTTTCTAATGCGCATTAGTAGGAACAATTTGAACCTTATATCAAAATAAATACTTTTATCACTTCTGGTATTATATCTGGTATTATATTTATAGCATCATTTTCTGGAGACAAAATTATCGAGAAAAATCAAGAGAAAAAATATAGGCTATATAACTATAAATACATTTTTTAACCCACCATTTTCAATCATATATTTTTTGAAAACTTTCTAATACTTTCCAGAAGGTTTTTACAGGAAGAAAAATAATGAAAATTGTGCAGGAAATTGGAAACAAGCAATATGTTTCTGTATAATCATGTAAACTACGAATTTGTCTATCAAAATTTACCAAAAATTGATATTAAGTTAGTCCAAGTGTGATTACGGTCGACTAATTGCGATGAACAACCACTTTTCAACAAATTCAAAACTGGTTAAACATGCAAATTGAATAGACTGTGCAGTAAGAAATAAATAAACGAATATTTTGATTGATTTTGATTGTTAGATGCCGTTATAGTGACGCGCGAAATTTAAATAGTCTTTAAGTTTTCTGAAATTTTCCAATTTTCTGAACAGTTTTCGGTAAGTTTCGACAAGCAAATACGTGATTTCAATAATTGTATATAAACACTAAAGGGACTATTTTTTATAATCAGTTGAATTTGATATTTCAACCACCAATTAGATGTACCAACATAGGTTGCAGAATTCGCAATACTGCAAGTCAAAGATATATATGAGCAAGTCAAACTGACGATTAACACGAAATGCAGTTGAACGGAATAGATAGAATCGTAATCAATATTTTAGTATAATAGTTAATGGCTCAAATTTGAACTACAATGACATTAGTTTCAACTGTCATTTCGATTTCATTCAATTGCTAATTTTACTCGTTAGTCAGTTGTGGCAGTGTTGGGCTGTGAATATTTCATGGAATGTAACTGGGTTTCAAATAAAAGATTAAATTGGCTTTTTATGCAAAGATACTTTGAGTCTACACATTTGGTTACTTATACAAAATGTATATAACATATTATATGAATTAACCGATTAACCGAATTAACAGATTGGATCATATGTTTGAAAAATACTTATCAAAAACCTTTACCATATAGAAAAAAAATCATGTATAGATATGTATAAACAATCCTTAATAACGATGTTCTAAATTATATTTATACTACAGTGATTGTATATTTCATTAACGCATTTATATGTATACTAGCTGATCCCCGCGACTTCGTCTGCGTAACGTAGGTGTAGATAATATTTTCTTTTTAAATTTGCTATTTATAGTGGTACATGAAAATTATTATTTTTCTTATTTCTTTTACGAAAACCATAATCATACTTAAAAACAATATTTTGTCAACTCTAAAAATACACATTTAATAAACTGTTACTTAGAATAAAATAGTTGTATAAAATGATTAATTAATTTTAAAAAACTAATTATAAATATCTACAAAGTACCTAAAATAACCGTATACCTACGGTAGGTGTACCTACCGTGAACCAATTAATCCGTAAATCAATCACCATCTCTGCATAAATAAAAACTATCGTTAAGTTCCATAAAGTCAGTCATAATTATGACTTAAAACAGTCAAAAGTTATCAAAACACTTGCCTAAATATTTAGAATAGTAGTAAAAATCACATTTCATTGTCTCGACTCTCGAATGAACCCTTTTCTCGAAACTATTTTACTACTGCAATGTACTAAGCTACCGCGAAATTAAAATTTGTTCAATCGCACAAAACACAGTTCCTCCATAATCAAGTATAACCATTGTGTATCTATGCAATTATTATTAAAATATCTGAATTTCAACTATATAATTAAACCATTTTCTTTTAGTTCGCTGAATTGCTCGCTACTCGATATTCGCTCAATAATCTATTTATTTGTGAATACATATTTCGGATTTTTAGGTTTACAATATGTGAAAGCCAAAAAACTTAATGCTCACTTATGAACTTTACCTTTTTCAGATATATATATATATATATATATATATATATATATATTTATATATATATTTGTATAAATTTTTAAGCAGATCCTACGTTTTTGAATCTAATAATAAATCAACATTGTTTTATTTTAAGCGATGAAACGTTTCGTCTATTACGAACATATTTTGATAATTAAATTTGAAATTTCGATTGTTTGATAGACGTTATGCCGTACAAACTTTGCCACCATTTTTCACTTTTTAAGAGGAGGAACTATCAAAAACCCTTTCTAATTATATATCTGCATTGTATAAGAAAAACATTTTCCAAATTTCATCGACCCAAATATGCTTTTATTTGGAAAATACAATGTAAAACAAAAAAAATTATGACCTTTATTTTGATTATCATTACTAAAAAGCAATTCGATTTCGCACATTTAGACGTTGTACATACAAAATTGTTGGAAACAGATAGAAACCGTGGACGGAAATAAGAATATTTTATATATTTTCAATAACAATATTTGATATATAAAAATTAGATTTTAAAAAGTTTGATTGTTGAAAAACAAACAAAAGTTAAAAATTGCTTTGCTAGAATAAGTACTACATAAACTTTCATTCTAATTTAGTGAAATAACGTTATTTAAAACGTTGTTATTAAAATGATATAACAAAAACTTAAACTTATAATTAATTATTTATTTATTAATTATACTTATTAAATTCAAAATTTCGATTGTTGATTAACTTAACATTTTCTCATATAAACTTAGTCACCCCTTTTACTCTTTTAGGGTAGGAATTTTCAAAAAAAAAATCTTATCAAATGTCTACTTCTTAAAAGAAATACATCGAATATAAAATTTCATCAGTCAGAGGGATATATAAATACAGGATTTTATGTATGCACGGTTTTAAAAACGTATTTACTTAATGTTTTATTACTATTATTATTACTACTACTACTTTTATTTTTTTTTTGTTAATATTTCAATATTGAGTTACTCTAAAGGTCTATTTACAAAAATTTTATAAAAAAAAAATTAAAAAAAAAGTTCACTGTAAGTTTCGAACCCACGTCTTTATAATTAGGATCATCAGAATGTTAGATATGTAAGCCATTACGCTATTAACATCAACTACATGGTTTATGTATATAAAGGTTTATATTTCAAAGAGACAATTTTTAAACTTTAAATTGAATTTACTGTGTTTTTATCAGTTCAACTTAAAATATTTTTACAGATTATTTTCAATCTTTTAATTACCTTTCCAATGATATATAACTCACCTGTCTAAAGTAAAAATTTCTGTTTTCATCCCTTGGGAATACCTTCCCTTAATATTTTTTTGGAATGATAAGTAGCCTATAGTATGTGGGAAATTGTGTTGTATCTTAATTTCAAATTTCATCAAATTCGGTTGTTCCGTTATTTAGTTAAATCGGGACACACAGACAGACAGACAGACAGACAAAAATTTTAAAAATGTTAAATTCGGAATAAGGGCCTCTTGAAACAAATATTTACCCTAAAATTGGGTTCAAAATCGAAATGTACAGACAGACGTAAGAATTTTATATTTATATGTATATATTGAAACTGATTTTTAATTCAAATATAGAAAAAATATAATGTATCAATCGACTTTTATTGTATTATTTTAAATATTACACTGAATAACTTCAGAAAAAAATCTTTCTTTTAAATGCATTTTAATTCTCATAATAATATGAATAACAATAGGCAAACGTAAGTAACATGTCTGCATATATTTCGGCAAAGGTAGACAAATATTGTAAACACATACGTGTGAGTGAAATACCATCATTGTTTCAAATTTGAACTGAATGATTGTTTTTATGGTTCCAACAGTCATTTTAATTTCATTCAATCAATTGCCAATTTTTACCATTTGTCAGTTGTGTTAGTATTAGGCGGTGAATATTTTACGTAAAATTATTGCCTAGTTGTGTATTAATCTAGATATTGTTTAGACTGTAAAATTCGAAAATATTTAGTTCAACGACATCTATCTTCTCCATGTTCTAAAGATTCTAACCGTTCTGACTGTTTCTAACTGTTCGCTAGCTATAACTTCATATCTGATTCGGGGTTGTTCGGAATGATCGAATCCTCTCCCCTCGAGTCCCCCGATAAACGAAAAATATGCCAACATATGCTAGCGCTGGTTTAACTTAATCGATGCGATTAACTTGAGAGTGTTTTAGTCGTCTTACTACTATGCATATCGCTCCCAAAAATCGACCAGATTTCACCCGCTTGAACCGTTTTTTCTCGCTAACCGTTTGCGAGCAATTTCATACTGTTACTTTAAAGCGTCATTTTTATAACAATTCACTCTCATTACATATTTTTTTCAAAACGCCGCTAAAGAAGTATAACTTCAAAAAGCACAACAATAAATAGTAAACACTATGTCTCTGAAATATTGGACAGGACAACGTCTGTCGGATCTGCTAGTATAAAATAAACGTACATTATTTGACACAAAGTTGTACATCTTTTACTCTTTAAGTTATTTTGTTCTATTTGAAAAAATGTTATATTGTAAACTGTAAACTGATACAAGTTCCAAATGATTGCTTTTCGTTTGTAAAAAAAACAGTTTCTCTATTGTTGAGATAATATCTTAAAAAAGACAACCGTTATCGTCTGGTTTTATCAGTTCTTGGAAGCAAAATTAATAGTAAAATTACCCAGAAATTTGAATTTCGATGGATTTTATGGCAATTTTGTGAATATTTAATTTTCGAAAAAAAAGCTTAGAAAAATATTAAACATATTGTTAAATAAAGTACCTGTTAAAATTATTCCCTTAAGTATTATTTGAATTTGTTTTTACTTTACGACTGGAAAAGTATGTGGGTGTTTCTTTTATCTATCTTTCATTGTTTGTTTGTTTTATTTTAATATTTTTGGATCAAAGAAAATTTTCTTTGGTGATGCAGATATGACCCTTTTTCTATAGAAACCGAAATTGACAGAATAATATTTTGATATGGAAGTGAGACAAATTTTATGTAAAATATTTAGCAGTAATTATATACACAATAAAGAAAAAAGTTCTGATATTACGTAAGTAAATTTTCAAGTAATTTGGCTACTTAAATGAACTTAGGTCATAATTAATTAAAAAATATATCTTTCATACTGCAAGATCGACATTTTTAGTAAAATTTAAAGTCGTATTAAGGCCTGATTTACACTATAATGCTGCTATAATTGAACAAAACAGACATGAATTTGATGTTATTAGAATTTTTTTATCAGGAACGTACGGAATTCAAATGTACTCTTTAACTAAAGTTGATATTTTCTAGGTATGTAACGGAACTGAATGATCTTGAAACATGGATATCTAATTTCCTTAAAACTGAAAGTGATTATGAAACTGAAGAAAAAAAAATTGATTCACGACACGGTCGTATTGGATTCCGTAAAGTAAATTTACGAATCAAAACACAATATGGAACTGTAATTATGAACGATGCTCGCAGCAATATTACTTCACAAAGTAATTTAGCGACTGTATGTGGTGATTGTATAGTCTGCGACGGTAAATGGCAATATGAAGTACAATTGCAATCACGAGGAACTATGCGATTAGGATGGTTAAAGTATGGACAAAAGTGTACTCGAGATAAAGGAGTTGGTAAGTACTTTTACGTTCATCGTTCCATTGAGGGAACAATATAATGTTCTTATAGGAGATATTTTTGGTTCTTATGGATTTGATGGTAATTCGAAAAGATTTTGTGTAAATGGTAATGTTCGAGTATATGGTGAATCATGGCACACGGGAGATGTAATAGGAGTTTTAATAGACTTTTCTTTGAAATCTGTATCATATTATATGTAAAGATCATGTTCCATAGTTCGATTGTTCAATAAGTTCGCAGAATACAATTTATTCGTCAACAGTACACCAAAAATTAGAGCCATTGTAGAATTCATCTTTCGCGGGAGCATAGTTAAAATTACATTTCAAACTATTCATTCATTCTATTTTTAAACTGTTGTTTTAACATTTGACGAAATTCCTTAGAAAAAAATTAAGACTATATATAAGGTGAATTTGGTTTTCAAAACTATTATTTTTAAAAAGGGCTGTAGTCTTGAAGACGATCCACATAAAAGATGACGTCAAAAAACAGCATTGAAAATCGTTGATTGACCAAAAGAGACATTTAGTGGAAGCTGTGATAGTTCATGAGAAATAAAAAAATTCCAAAAATTTTATGCCTAAGGAATGTCGCTTTTGTTGACAATGCAATAAAAATACATTCGATTGCAAAGTCAGCGGCATTTAGTCCTTTTGTTTTAGGGTACTGTATCATTTGTAATCGTAGATAATTAACGATTTATCTATCTATTATTATAAAGAGGAAAGATTTGATTGTTTGTTTGCTTTGAATAGTCTCCGAAATTACTTGACCGATTTGAAAAATTCTTTCACTGTTAGAAAGCTACACTCTTTCCGGTGAACATGGGCTATATTAAATTTTCAAAAAAGTTAGGGATCCATATTAAAACTCCAATAATGTAACCCAAGGTCTGAAAAAAATTACCAAAAAACATTGTTTTATCGCGTGCGCTGCGAAAACTATTGGTTACAGACAAAATAATGTAGTACGATTTTGTAGAACATATCATTATCTACAAAAAATAAAGCGACAACATATGTCTAACTATTATAGTTATGTCACAATAAGTGTTTTTTCATTTTAAAAAATTTACATAAATGCGACCGTTATAAAAGCTCTTTTATTTATACTTTGGGATTAATCCTTATCAAAATAAATGACTTCATATTTAAGTTTGCTTCAATGCCATTATATAACTTTTTGAGTTATTCAATTTGAACATTCCATTCGAAAGATATCACAAGTTTAAAAATGTTAGTTATTTGAAAAATGTCGCATGGTCATCCCATTTTACTTATAATTAAGACCAACTTTATTGAACTTGGCGATATTTTTTATTTATGTATAAATGCTGATTGATTTACAGATTATTTGGTCTACGGTAGGTATACCTACCGTAGCTATACGCAATAGACATACTCTTTTTTGATATTTATAAATATTTTTTGAAAATTAATTGATTATTACATAGAACAATTTTATTCTTTGCAACAGTTTATTAAATGTGTTGTTTTAAAGTTGACGAAATAGTGTTTTTAAGTATGATTATTTTTTTCGTAAACGAAATAAGAAAAATAAAAATGTTCATATACCACAACAAATAGCAAAGCTAAAAAGAAAATATAATCTACACCTACGTTACGCAGACGAAGTTGCGGGGATCAGCTAGTCTAAATATATTTTAGTCAATTTATATATACTTATAGTCAAAATAGTCAATATCTTTTCATAGTCAAAATCTTTTCCACTTAAACCCAATCAGAGTTTCAGTTTTCGCTACCAAGCTCTTCCGGTGTATCCTCCATTACTCTTTAACTTTGTTTTGTATAATGACAGGCATGTGTTTTTATAAAAGCCACATTGCACGTTCTCTAAATATTTTATTTAGGTTATTTTACAAATAATAAAATCCTCTGTTTTGGCAACTAAAGCAAGATAATATATTTACTTGAAATCCTAAAAGAATTCAAAAAATCTAACGATATCTTTATAACTCTAAAAGTTTCCAAATGGGTCATTTAAGTCATGAGAGTTCAAATTTGGCACCCGCAAAGGAAGCTCTAATGTACATAAAACCAGAGACCATTTAGATCAGCTATACCCAACTGTTTTTTTCTTCGGGTTGAAATCTGACTTTTCCTTATTTACGTGAACTACAATGTATTTATAGTAAACTGTAACACAAAATTGGCCAATCTTTTACCGGGGTGGTCAAGCCGGACGATATGTAGGTACTGTGGTTTTTGCATCAATAATTGTATTGTGGCGTAAGAAGTTATACTAGTAACACTGACCCGCTTATACCGCTTCTACTGACTTGCTAATCGACCGATTGCAACCCAGGATAGATAGTGATTTTTATCCTGATAACCACCCAATATTGAGACCATGTTGAAAATAACGCCAATAATTTATTTGACAACAGTTATTTTGGGGGGCACAGAACAGCTAAGTGGGCTGCATGCGGCCTACGAGCCGCAGGTTGAGTATGACTGATTTAAACAAATCAACGAGTTTATATTGAAACCAAATATACATTGACTTGGAAATTCAAATTCTTGCTAGGATTTCTTCTTCTGGATTATTACTGTTCATGGTTTGGATTTTTCATCACTATAAATGAGATTTAAGTCTTCTTCTCTTAAAAAGTTATGTGAACCGTGTGGTCCGTTTCATGTATAGAAATTGATCATGAAAATGGAGAAGTAAATCTTTTTAACACAAAGAAATTTACGTTTATTGATTATTATAACCAAGAAGATGCAGTCACAAAGAAATCCGGTTTACAAGAGAAGAAAATTGTTTCCATCAAAACCACTGTATTTAATTTCTAACCTAAACACCGCTCTTTAAATTAATTAAATTGCGAATTGTTGATAACAATTTTCCAGTAACCTACTGGTGGCCGAGTGGTCTAGGTGACCGCTCCAAAACTGGTAAGGTTTGGGTTCGATCCTCGTATCGAGCAAATTTTCGATATTTCCTCGATTACGAATTCTTATTAACCCTAGAGTCGCTAAAGACTTTAGTAGTTATAAAGCAACGATAAACAGCAATTAAAAAAAGTCAATTTAGAGGTAATAGCATTATGGAAACATTGAGTAATTGGAATAAGTCTTGAAGTTTAAAAATTTATATTGAATAAAAAAAAAATTTTTTTCAACTTCCCACACAGAAGGGTGAATCCTACTGAAATTAGAATAGTCTGAGGCTTGGCTCAACTATGCAGATTTCTGGTCCAAGCCAGATATCTTAATCCAGCCTTGAAAAAAGTTTGAAAAGTTAGCACTTGTCTAGACGTGGTTACCACGATTGACCCATATTTACCCACTTTATTATCACAACTGGGCCATTCTTAATCTTCAAGACTGGTCCAAACTGAATTGCCAAATAGGACCCAAACTTATTTTCTTATAATTATTGCAAGTGTGCCCAACGACAGAACTCTAAAGTCCCTTTAAATTGAGTATCTACAAAATTGTCTTCTAAGATATTAAATCGTGAAAATCGCGAAAAACCACGAAATGAAATAATTCATACTATTAATTTAATAATTGATGATAAAACTCAGATCGTAGCGTTTTATTAAAGTAAAGAAGAAAACTCAGATTTTTTAAGATCCGTTGGATGTCTTACTTTTCGAATTAGCAACGTTTCGTTGCCTATCACAACTTCATTAGATGTCTATAAAAATTAAACTATTTACAAAATATGTCAAACATACATGAATTACAAAAAAATTGTGTATGTAAGACATATTATGTAATTTATATTTTATAGACGCATGATGAAGTTGCGATAGGCAACGAAACGTTGTCAATTCGAAAAGTAAAATATCCAACGGATCATAAAAAATCTGAGATTTCTTTTTTAATTTAATAAATAATAGCTGTCTGAATAATTTATACTTCTTGGAATAATGAAATAATACGAACTTAGTATCAAAGTTAATGTTCAAGTAATAATTAACAAATTCTTAAAAATAATTGTTTGATTGCTTTACTCCTCGCTTCTGTTAATTAATGCTTTGTTTTTTTCAATTTTTTTACTGCGAACTTATTGAAATGTCTTGTAAATTAACAAAAATAATGAAAACCGTTTTTCTTTTCCCAAAGTAATGGACGAAATTTAGGAGAGCTTCCCATTGATGACATACAATTCTTATATCCGGCTGTGACCCTTAGTAAATTCGAATCTGCTCACATAAATTTTGGTAGAGAACCTTTTCACTATCCAGTAAGTGGATATGAGCCATTACAGTTGCCGAATTTATCTCGAAATAAACAGATCAAATATTTATGTGAATGGATTGATTCAATATTGGATCTAATAAATCCATCAAATTTAAAAACAATGATCGGGGGCGTGCCCTTGTCCACGTTAATTAATGAAATATTTAGAGTAATTGAAGTTTTTTTTACGAACCTCGTTCAAGACAGCTATGTGATAGCGACGGCGATAATTCCATTTATGCATGATTTGACCACGAAAAATAAAACACTATTTAAATTTCTAAATTTCATGAATTTTTTATGGGATTATTTAAACAATGATACATTGATTTATGTACTTAAATCAATATTCGAACAGCTACGGCTAAGTTTTCGTCGATCAGCGTTAAATATAGATTTCTATGAGCAAAAAGTGGCGACGAGGTTAATCCGAGACTTATTGGACCACAAACCAACTAGAATTTTCGCTATCAAATATATCATTTTTGATCGTTGCGATTTTGGATATTATTTCCATGTGAAACCTTTGGACGATATTTGTATGACGAAAGAAGTGCCAGAGACATGGTGGGAGAAGAAAGATTTGTGGATGGACAAAAAGAAAAAAGCGTATGATACATCGGGAAAGCACATGTCCGATTCATTACATGAAATAGAAGTTTTACAGGTACATTCATACGCAACACAAGTGTTTTGAATACTAAAAGATTTTTTCATGTCGCAAATAAGAACAGACACAATGTGCAAAAAGCATGGCTAGACAGGTCATGTACAGAAAATAAAATACACATATTTTTTTTTGGAATGAACCAATAAATATAATTCGTTTATTCAAAAATTTTATTTTAAATGGTTTTTATTTTTCATATTAAAATAAAAAACGTATTATTGAAAAATCAAACATAAATTTAAAAATCCTCTAAATCCTATCCTTTTTTTTAGAACCAAATTATGAGTATACTTATACAAAATAATGATGGAAACAAATTTGAACCTTCATCAAGAGCTTTATTTTTAAGTGAGCTTCGTGATTTTGCTGTTATACAAAAGTTTAGTGTACATTTAGGTCTTAATTTGGATATGCCACCACCCGTCGCTTTAACCGTATCATTTAAACTTTTGGAGTTATTTGAAAAAGGATGCATTGGGGTAAGAAGAAATTGATTAAAATTGATCCAAATTAAACTTCCTACTTTTTAACTTCATTGCAATCGAACTACAAAAACATCAGGCGTTTGCAATCGAAAACAAGATTTGTTCTAACGTTGAGTGCCCCTGATTAACTGTGCACATGTTGGGGAAGGTAGTACGAGATGATCCCCTTAAGCGGGAATCGCTGTAAAATATATATTCTTCAATGTAAATTAAAAATTAAGGTGATTACTACTAGCATATTTATCTATCCAACTTTCATAATACTCAAAACCAGAAAAGAATTGAGGTTTCATTGAAATATTTCCTTTTCTTTAAAGCCTTACAAAGTGATCATCTTGTACACCCCTATGGGCAAGATGATCCCCTAGGTAGAGTTTGCTAACATAACTTGCTAACACGTGACTATATTCACGTGACCCAAATACTAAAATTAAGCATAATAAAAAGCCTCAAACACAACAGTAATTACATTTAACATTGTTTGAATAAAAGTAATATCAACTCAGTCATGGATACCTTAAGCCAGTCGAACACAATTTTTATGTTTTTCTCGTCAAAATCGATGTATTGCTCACGTATCCATTACGATTTAATGATGGCGGGGGGATGAGGGTGATCTGGGGTGTCCAGAATTATCTTTTACCAGTGAAACTAGATAGCGTTAGAGGTTTCAGCACAATCACAAAGGATCATCTTACCCCAAGGGATCAACTCGTAATACTTTCCCCTATATATTCATTCTCAAATTTTGAATCCAACATATTTGAAACAGCAATGCTCGCGAAACTTGAATCTCAAAAGAATATAATTTCTTTTCTGGAATTAGCTTTTATTTTTAATAATTTTGAGCATTTTTCATCTTATGGGATGGCTGAAAAAATAAACTGGAAAAAAGCTTCTTTTATTATAATTGATCTCTTATCCCCAGGCCAAAAGCCTTAATTTCATTTTAAATTAAACTCAATGATGAATTTAGCAAAAAATCAAAAGACCTACTGGTGGCGAGTGGTTAAGGTGACCGCTCCAAAACTGGTGGGTGTTGGGAATGGGTTCGATCCTCAAAATGAGCTAATTTTTGATATTTCTCGTTTACGGTTTTTTATTAACCCTAGACTCGCTAAAGATCTTAGTAATTTTAAAAGCAGTGGTAAATAACAATTAATTAAAATTGTCCGATGTTACAATACCATATTTAGTTAGATTTGTTTCACTTAAGGTTTTTAAGGTGATTATTGTCGATTAAAATTCAATAATAACAGACTTTTCGAAACTTTGAATTTTAAACTTAGGGGACATCCATTAATTACGTAAGACAGTTTTAGCTATTTTTCAACCCACCCTCCCCCTGTGGTATAATTTTGTGTAGTTTTGCTCGACCCTTCCCCCTAATATCATGAGATATTTTTTAAAATGCGTACTTGCATTTTAAACGTGCAATGTAAATTGCGCTTCGATTACATTAATTTAAAAAAAATAATTAAAAAACTATGTGTTATTTGCCGACACCATCCTCTCCCTTTGGGAGATTGTGTGAGATTTTACTCAAAACCTTCGCCCCTAGACATTTCACGTAATCAATGGATGCCCCCTTATCTATTTTCAAATTTAATTGTTTTTAATTTTAATCGATAAATAATTGAAATTTCTGTAAACATTGGAAGTTCAATTTGATTCACCCTCCATTTTTCAAAACACCTCTGTATTTTTAATATTTTTAATTTATTTTAATAGGTTGAAACCAAAGATATTATTCCTGCAACAGTATTCTTCGATGATAATATTTCATACGAATTTTGTGACAGAATTGGTGGTCAGGAAGACTATTTGCGGTCAACTTTACATCGAGAATTGGCCGAAGTTGAAATCAGTTCTAGACATGAAGATAGTGAACCGGTATTTTGAATAAATTTTTGCTAATACAGTTACTTATAACTTTAATTAGGATGAAATCGCTGGGGAAGAAGCTATAGTTCAGGTGACGACACCCATTTTACAAACTTCAATTTTAATAAGATCTTCGGCGATCGAGAGAGGCCGTGAAGAATTTGCTGGATCTCCATTTTCCAATGAAAATGTTTCCAATGCAAGAATGTACACTCCTCCGCAGGTGCCTCCATTTTCGGCTAACATAGATGGTATTGTCAAATATAATCTCAGATAAGTTGAAGGTTTTGAATGACAATTACTTATGGACAATTACTAGATCCTCGGAGAATTATTTCAATGCAACGTACAGGACTATCATCAATTCCGGAACACGGAGAATCTTCAAGGCAATCAGGTTTCATTTGAACAATGAAAATTTCCTTTCTTTTTTTTTAAAAATTTTTTTAGGGGCCAATAATTTGTTGTCAACTTTTCGACACACGTTAAATGCATCAACTACAGGTATGTTTTTAGATCAAAACAAGTACTTATCGCATCACATTTCCTTTTATATTACTATGATAGGAGCACTAACTGGTGCTAGATCAATGTTTTCATCCCTCGCGGACACTTTACATAGTCATGGTAAGTGACAGTTTCAATATGAATAATATTAATTATATATTAAATAACAACGCATTTTTTAAAAATGTTATTATTTAATTAAGATTTAGGAATTGGTGGTTTATTGGCTCCACCACTTCCAACTGCTACTGAAAATGCAGAAGAAGTAGACGAACAAAGAGGGTCACAACAAGACGATTATGTGCCAATTATGGGTAAGTTTGACCCAAATCATTAAGGAAATAAATTGTTTGAATTTCGAAAATTCTGAAAAATCTTCAATTTAGGGTTTCAAACATTAAATCGAGGAAGCTCTGTAGCTCCAATTAATCATCGCTCAACTATAATAAATTCAGGTAAGAGCTTGTAAAATAAATATTGCATTTGAATATTGATATAATGAATTGACAAATACTTATTCATAAGTTATCTTAGGTTGTATAAAGTTAATTGTTTCATTTTTTTTAATTACTAAAAAAATTTACTTGCTTTACTTTAAATAAATAATTTTAAGGAGAACGAAAACAAATTTTGAAACTCTTTTAAGTATTCTAGTTTCTTGAAGTTGCTATCATAGTCTTTAATTTAGTATCAATTGTTTATGCTATTATAATAAGTTGCAGTCGTTAAAATAATTTGAACATATTAGAAATTGTATTGATTTTCAAAAGAGCGAAATATTATAATTTTTACTTATTTTTTCAAAGATGTAACTACTTTGGAGCAATTTATAAAATAGCATGAACTCTTTAAAAATAGATATAAGAAGTTGATTTTTGAACAATTTATAATCGAATAAGTTACTTACAATATTTTTTTTCCATACAGGTCCCTCGCACAATCCTGCTCCAACGACATCCCGACAAAATCTAAATAACAGAAATTCGAGCGATAATGGTTTGAAATTAAACACTGTAGAGCAGAAAACAGTTGTTATTTATATTTTTGTTTAGGAAACGATTTCATTTTGGTTGCGCTTCGTGATATAATACCTGTAAGAATTCTACCAAGTGGTGTGGATATAATGCGAGAAATGAATAAGTTAAATTTGGCGATATTTACACCAAAAGATAACGTTAAATCCTAAATTTGATTTTATTTTTGTTTTAGATTACCAATCGGTAGAGAATATGGTGTAGTTGAAGAAAAACAATCGTATGTGGAGCTTTTAGATGTGCTTTTATTCATATTTGTTACGATTGCAAAAAAACAAATTCAAAAGGTAAATTTTTTTTTGACCTAAAATGAAAAATCATTTGCTACATAATACAAATTGAAATAACCTTGAAAAGATAGCAGAAATTTATTTGCGTTTTGAAATGCATGAATCTACTTGGCACGAGTTGAAGCTCTTAGAAAAACATATTCTTAAAAAAAGTACGTCGAAAATTAATGAACCGATACAAATTGATCCATTCGATACATATGCATTGGCTGATACTGATTTGCTAGAAAAATACGAATCGCATCGAGGTAAAGGTTTGTCTGTTCAAAGATCATTCAAAAATATTCCCCAAAAATTGAAACAGAATGAGGCAATTCGTCGATGTTCGCATGAAACAAAGTTTGCAGTTCCGATTACTCAAGAAGTCATAACTGAAACCATCATTTCTCATGAGGTATTATTTGAATTTCAATTAGGTAAAAAAAATCATTTTATATCAGTTTTATTTTGAAAATAATGCCACCACCTCTGATGGGAAAAGGAATGAAATTTTCTACTTCAGATGAAAAAAATGATATTTGTACATTAAAATCTCTTCACTCTTTCATTTTGTATGTCCACTTTTGTAGATCCTCAGGCCTTGTTTTTTAAGTCTTCTTTTGGTTAATATAGGTTTGAATAGTTCTTCTATTAGTTTATTGTTGTACTCAAGTGTATCGTTCCTTATTTTAAGATTTACATATTTGTACTTGATTGAATCAAACAAAAAATTCGTTTGGTACCTCAACTGAAAAAAAGGTATTCACTTTTCAAAAACGATAGCCCCCCATTGTTAGATTTGTCAAAAATTTTAACGGCTACAGATGAGCGTTGACACGTAGAATATTGAACCGAAAAAAAATTGTTTCTAATTTTAACCCAAAACAAACTTATGAGTGATTTTGTAAATGCACTTATTCCATTGTTGAATTTTATAATGACTGTTATTTTTTTCAACTGAAGTACTAACAAATTGTTTTGCAAGGCACTTTGGGTGTTGGTACATAAAGGAATAGATATACCGAAAAAAACCCTTCTTACTCAATCTAAACAATAGTTATAAAGGTTTTTGTAAATGTAATTGGGAATTTGAAAAAAAAAATTATTGATTTTTTTCATGTATTTTAAAACTTTATTATTAATAATATTGATATTTAATACAAAAAACTTAAAAATTTTTTTTTCAATTAATTATAAACGATTAAAAATTGATAAAATTTAAAAAAAAATCACGTGACTATAAACGCGCCATGAATGGTCACCATAGTTGTGACGTAATAATGTTATAGCTATTTAATAACAATACAGCGTTTACAGCTATTACACGTGACTAGACAATAATATTGAATATTTATTGCTAAAAAACGAGTCGTTAGTTGATTCCAATTAGCTATGTGTGATAAATGATTTATAAAGGCAAAGTCTGATAATATTCCTGCACTGCTTGAAACCATTTATTTCGACGTTTGCCATCTTGGGGAACATTTAAAAACATTTCGTTAGGAGTTGTTTTTGTAGTATTCGTTCATAATGGTACAAAACAAGAACAGTAACTTTTAAGGTTCGACATGCTCAATATAAATTTCAATATTTAACTATCACAACAGAATTAAATCAATCAAAACACTGTACTTATTATTTCTGTATCAACTGCAATCATTGACAACTAACATTAGGACGTCACACGCGCTCGTGTTTGTTCGGGAGCTGTCGGCGTGTTTTCGGTACTAGATTCAAAAAATTCAAAAATTAATTTTTATTTTGAAATAACTTTTAAATTATTGCGAAAATAAAAAAATAAAAAATAGTTTTGCTATAAAACTTATATATGATCTTTCCATTTATCACAAAAAAAAAAAAATTCACAAACCCAATTAGACTAATTATTATTACATCATTGTTAAATTTGAAAAACGGTCATAACTTTGACTCTGTTGTGGTATAAACGAATTTTTTTGCGTATTCTTCCGGGTGCTGGTCTCAAGTTGATGGTACAGGTTGAATTTTTGTTATAAAATGGTACCGAAAAATTTTCCTTCTCCTTTAATCCCAACGGTAATTATAACGGTTTCTGGTATGAGTAGACTCTTATTACTTAATTTAAATTTCTAAAATGAAAAAATTTGAGTCTAATTACTTGTACAAAAACCGTCATATTTACCGTTGGAATTAGGGTAGAAGGATTTTTTTTTCGGTCTATCCTCAACAACACAGTATCTTGGTTGTACCACCGTTGGATTTGAAGAATTTGCAAAAGAAAACCAGTAAAAGTCGAAAAACTGACTCTTCTTTCCTGTTGAGGTACAAACGAAAATTCAACCAAGTATTCAAGGTTTTAAGAAGATATTCGAATCTTACAATGCATGATGGGAAATATGTCATGATGTGGTGCCGTCATTAGTGTGTTTGCAATACTAACTTATATTCAAACTTATGTAAGGTAACTAGGTAATATAAGTTAATGCTCCAAATACCCTTGTGACAGCGCCGTATCTTAACACATTTCCCATTGTTCAGAAAAGATTATTCAAACGCGTACTTTGTGAAGTGCAGCACGCTTTACCGGTACTGGACCTCAAATTGATGCCATTTTTTTAACATTACTTTCGGACTCTTTGTATCTATACTTCGTGGTCTGAAAAATAGGCATTTATAAACGGATTAGCATACCTTAGGTAGCTTTTGAAATAATAAATTCGTACCGGTAGAGATTGGTACCTGAGAACCATAGCATCTTAAGCCCAAATTAGTTATTTATACTACTTGCAACCTGCGAAAAACTTGAAATAATTAGTAAATTATTACGCGCTAATATAAGATAGAAACTAATTTTGGTTTTAAAATGATCATATGAAATTGAGTTAAGATGATTTTAGCGCTAAAACTCGAAAATTGGACTTAAAACACAATGGTTCTCAGGTACAGAAATAAAAGCATCGGAGTTTTAAACCATTTTCTTTCTGAAATAAAGGAGATTGAGAATTTCAAAAGTATAAGTAATTTTATACCATAGAATCAATTCTGAATTCTGCTTTATTCGTGTAAGTTTTATAGGCTCTTCGGAAATTCTTATAATACTCTAGTAAATTAAGACAAAACTGATAATAAAAAACTTTATTATTTGTTTCGTATAGTAACTTATCACATTTTTATATTATAGAAATTTTTAAATGAGTTATCTCGAGATAAACTTTGGGTTCGTCACGTAATTTTATCAGAAGATCGACTGTGTAGATTTTATCAATTTATTGGAACATTAGCGGAGCTTTTAATTTTGGAAACTTCGAAAGGTCAACTATTTAGTTTTACACCTGACTTTTATTTACTGGGATTGGAAAGTCTAGTAACTGCGGGATATTTGCATATTCCTGTTATTGTTGATATGGATACTGAAATTGGACGAATCAGCCGAACAGCTCTTGATCAAGTTGTACTTTTGTTGGCTACAATAATGGGTGATAAACGAATAGTGAAGGATGATTGTAAAGATGCGTTGGACAGAATATTTGCTACAGTAATTCATTCAGATATTGGCTCGTTATCTTTGGAAGCATTACCTCTTGCAAGGTATGAAAACATTGTTACTTTTTCTGTTTAACTATTGTAATTTTATTTAAGTCGTATGAGATTAGTCAATGTACTAATCAAATCGTACACTGTCAAAAGAAATGTGGCAGCCAATTGGATCTTGCTTCGCTTCTGGCATGGATCAGGTTTTGCTTTTCGTTACACGACAATTCCGAATGCAATTCCATCCGTTAATCATTGGATGCATTTGAATATAAATTTTTCAATTTTTAATTTGGGTACATATTTTCACTGTGTTGCTGAAAAAGTTTGAAACTTCAATTTTTAATATTAAACAAGATTTGCTTTAGTTCCGAAACCATCAACTGTATTTCAACAAAGCTTTTTAAAAGTGCTGCAAGGAAATGAAGCTGAAGCTGCCCATTTTGTCAATAATATTCTTAATAATATGAACTGGGCTTGTTCAGAATGGATGAATATGTTGCAAGACGTAAAACAGGCGGCTATTAAACGGGAACCGGTCATAGTGGAACCACATACTTTACATTTAATTGCCTCGTGCTTCGATTTTACTGTAGCAATGCTACGTGTTATTGAAATGACAATTTCGTTGACATCAGCAACAATTATTAAGAAAGATGTTCAAAATAATACGGTTTTAATTTCTCGTTTACTGCAAGTATGTGATGAAAACTTCCAACAATTGGAATTTAACATTGATTTTTTCCCAGACGGTTTTATTAACAATTTCTCGAGTTACTGATGAAAAAGGCTGCTTTAAAGTATTTCTTGACTTGAATGTGCCAACAGCGGACGGCATTAAAGCTTTTCCGATTGTATCAGCGTTGCTCAGTGTTTTTATGGCCACGTTTAAAAAGGTACGGAATATTTAACAGGAAATATAAATAAATACTCGTACATTTGTAAATAGTCTATCAATTTTTCAAGGATATTGATGAATTTCACTTAAAAGGCTCGAATAAGTCATCTCAATTGGTCGAAGTCTTGTACAAAGAATGTGGCGATCAATTCGATGCATTGAACAATATTTTACACGGCAACTCTTATTTTCAATTAGTGAACAGTAATCGAATATTAGAAAAAGTAAAACAATTTTACATTTTCATCAATAATTATTCCTACAGACAGCAATTATTCCTTTGATGATATCTCAAAAGATGAACAACGTCGGATAATTCTTTTGGTACAACTATTTCAACAACACAAATTAAAATTAGGAGTGCTGGAATTGCCAGATGATGAAGAAATTTGTATTATCTGTTATTCGAATGCTAAAGATGTTTATTTTACTCCTTGCAAACATGAGACCTGCTTGTACGTTTTTGTTAAGATAAGGGAGTTTTTCAGTATTCCAAAATTAAATTTGTTAAGACCTGTGTTTTTCACAGGAATAATTACATGAAAAAGTTTACAGGAATATTTAGGGTATTCATAGAAAAAAAAAATAACTGGTAAAATTGTTATGTATAGATATTACTCAATCTTTTTTGAAGGTTTCTTTATTAACTTTGCTTGAACAACTGTTAAAACTCATATTACTATCGTTAGTATTTTTCTGGTTGTTTTTTCCAGAATTTGTGCTAAACAACTCCTAATGGATACACGAAATTGTTTTCTTTGCAAAGCACATATTTCGGAAGTTTTCATGAAAAATGGGGAAGTTATTCCTGAGTTAAGTGATAAAGTTAATGAACAACTGCCACTTATTGATAAGGATGCCAACTTAGAATATTATTAAATTATTAAATAAATTTAATGTGCTGTACTTTGTAATTGTAATTGGAACAAGCTTTGTCAAACTCTTAAATTTTTCGAAAATAACAAAACATTTAAACATTCGAATTATTGAATTGAACTAATTAATGTTGGAATCTGCTAGATTTTTACTTTTTTACATTGTATGGTACAAAATAGAGTCGTTGTAGTCGAGTCTGGTTCGAATTAAAATAGTACGATGTACGGATGTACCTATAATAATCATCAAGATGAATTTACACCATTTTAAAAGAAAATAGCTAATATGTACGTATGTGGCTTGCAATGTTAACCCATTTTTGCCCGATATTTTTTAAAATTTAAAATGACTTATACAAATCATAGTGCTGCCTATATGATACATCATTTTTTTTGTATTCGTTTTGGTTTTATATGAGTTTTTCAAGATGTTCCACATGGAACACTGATACACTCTAAACAGTTATTGCGTCATGCATAATGGAATGGGTGTAAAATTTCTAAATGTTCCATTATTAGAACACTGGGCATAAACGGGTTAATTGAATTTTTCGTGTATAAATGTAAAAAGTTGCAGAACTACATTTTGTTATTCAAGTGTTTTTGATTATTTTTTTAAGTCGAAAGAATGCCACCTTGGAAGTCGTGGAAAATGAGGGTAAGTACCTTCATATAAGGTATATTGTTCCTTCTAATATAATAATTAAAGTTTGTCACTTGTTTAACCATTTTTATATTTTACTGTACGGCTGTATCAAGTAAGACAGAAAAGAAAGACATTGTCAAAAAGTTTACATTGGTAGCAATTGAAATTTAAATGTTATTATTGTACAATAAAACTAATCCACTCGAAGGAAAGTCCTTGAAGTTTTCATGCTATGCTATAATAAATTTTTTTATAGTAAACACGAATTTACAATTTAAATTGCTGTGGTAAACTAACCATTATCCAAAAATAAACCTAGATATTTCATAAAACAAAATACGCCGTATAACAAATAATCAATAATCATATTGCACTACGATTTTCTTATAAACAATTATATTTATATTAATAAAACCTTCTAGAGCCCGACCGGCTAAATGCGGTCAAATGGAGGTCTCCAGCTGGTAGGTATTGTGTTCGAATCACGTGTCGAGCAAATTTTCAATATTTCTCGATTAACGGATTTTTATATACCCTAGAGTCGCTAAAGACCTTGGTCGTTGTAAAGCGATGGTAAATAACAATTAAAAATTATCATTAACTTACAATTCATACAAAATAAATTTATCATTAAAATCTCATTTTACATTTACCATATTAATTCTAATTCTATAAACCATATTATTTACTAAAAATTCTATTTTAATTTATTGCTTACATTGTTAATAGCTTTATTATTTTACGTATCTTATTAAGAAAAATAATAATTTTCTCCTATATTATGCTTGCATATTAGAATAACTAATCAACATTGACTATAAAACACTGAATTCTTCTATCAGAGAAGCTTTAAGCTCAATTAAAAATTATGTCAACTGTAGACCTCCTTATAACTGAATTATTGTATTAGTTCATACAAATTTTTCAACTTTGAAATTTATTATAATTATAAGTATTTATTATAATATTGAAATGTTTCATTATTATTATTATTCATCGTATCCAGAAAATTTGAGCTTCCTAGTAAATGCAGGTCTGAAAATACGAGAAAATATTTTAAAAAGTAACTACGAGATTAACTAGAAAAAATGGAAAATTATAGCGACGAAACAATGACATAACTTATTATTTTTAATGGTTTTAGAAACTTATAACATAAACGCTTGCAATAAAACGCCTCATTATATTATAAAAACAAGTAATATTCCATATCTTTTTTTATGCCAAAAAAGTAAATTGTTGACAAAAGAAATTAAATTTATAATTCTTAGAAATAATATTATAAACGCGAAAGTTTGTATGTGTAGATGTTTGTTACTCTTTCACATAGAAACAACAAATTGTTTTTAATGAAACTTAACAATAATAAAGCCTATACATCAGAATAACATATACGCTGTATTTAGTTTAGATATAGAAAATAAAGAAAAAACAATTATTAAAGTTGCGCAGAAAAACGGAAAGAAACTCTGGGTTTCTAATTAACTCTGTAAAACACGTTTTATCATTCAAAACTTACCAAAAATCGATATTTATTAAAGTGTGATTAGAACCAACTAATATCAATGAGCAAACAAACACTTCACAACAAATTTAAAACTGAATAGCTGATCCCCGCAGCTTCGTATGCGTAACGTAGGTGTAGAATAATTTTTTTTTCAGATTTGCTATTTGCTATTTGTATATGAAAATTTTCATTTTTCTTATTTGTTTTACGAAAAACATAATCATACTTAAAAACACTATTTTGTCGACTTTAAAGACACATTTAATATACTGTTGCTTAGAATAAAATAGTTGTATGTAATCATCAATTAAACTTCAAAAAATATTTATAAATATCTAAAAAGAGTATGTATATTGCGTATACTTACGGTAGGTATACCAACAGTGAACCAAATAATCCATAAATCAATCAGCATCTATACATAAAAAAAAATATCGCCAAGTTCAATAAAGTCGGTCTAAATTATGACTAAAAAAAGTCGAAAGTTATCAAAATACTCGCGTCAAAATAACAGAAGTTAAGAGTCTAGATTTTTGAATATTAGTAGGAATCCCATCTCACTGTTTCGATTCCCGAATGAACTTTTTTCCAAAAACTATTATACTATTGCCAACTATTGTAATGTACAACACAACCGCGAAATTGAAATTTATACAATGGCACGAAACCCAGTTCTTCCATAATTAAGTATAAGCATTATGTATCTATAAACTTATTATTAAATATCTGAATTTCAACTATATAATTAAACCATATTGGATAGTCTAGAGTTCACCATACACGATTTGGCGTATGCCATTTGTTTTGGAAGAGCATTTTAAATTTCTTTTATCATTATGGCTTACGGTAAAAACGTCGGTATTTTCTTTTAGTTCGCCGAATTTCAAGGGATACTCGCTCACTAATGTAATTATTTCAGATTTTCAGGTTTACAATATGTGAAAGCCAAAAATTTAAAGCTCATTTATAAACTTAATTTAACCTTTTTCAGATTAGACGTTATGCCGTACAAACTTAGTCACCCTTTTTTCACTCTCTTAGTGGGGGGAATTATCGAAAACCCTTTCTTATTATATAACGGCATTCTATAAGGAAAAAACTTTCCAAATTTCATCGTCACAAATATGAATTTATATTTGAAAATACAATGTAAAACGAAAAAAAAAATGTCCTTCTATATTTTAATTAGGATTAAAAAGCAATTCGATTTCCCACATTTGGACGTTGTGCATACAAAATTATTGGAAATAGGTGGAAAGAAGGTGGATAAAATCGAATATTTTGTTTATATTCAATAACAATAATTGGTTTTAAAATTGTTCTAAAAATTTATTGATGATAAGGAAATATATGACAAAAAATTGCTACCCTAATGCTTTTCAGCCGAATATATAATTACTCCAGATCACAACCATTGGATCATAAAATAAAATAGATTTTAAAAAGTTTGATTGTTGAAAAACAACAAAAATTAAAAAGCGCCTCTTTGTGATTTGTTATAAGTACCTACTACACAAACTTTCATACTAATTTAATGAAATGACGTTATTTAAAATGCTGTTATCAAAATGAGACACTTATTAACAAAGAGACACTTATTATTAATTCATTATTTATTTATTAATAACACTTATTAAATTCAAAATTTCGATTGCTGATTAACTTAACATTTTCTCATATAAACTTAGTGACCCCATTCACTCTGTTAGGGTAGGAACTTTCAAAAAAAAAATCTTATCACATGCCTACTTCTTATAAGGAATACACCGAATATTAAAATTTCAACAGTCAGAGGGGGTATATAAATACACGATTTTATACATGCACGGTTTTAAAAACGTATTTACTTTAAGCTTTATTAATATAATTATTTTTTTTACTACAACTGTTACTTTTTTCGTTAATATTTCCTTATTGAGCAACCCTAAGGATTTATTTTCAACAATTTTGTAAAAAAATAAAATAAAAAAAAAGTTTACTGTAAGATTCGAACCCAAGTCTCTTTTATTGTGAGCATAAGAATTTCAGATATGTAAGCGAATGCGCTATGAATATATAATTACATTAATTGTTTATTATGTATGAAAACATTTATTTTTCAAAAAAGCACGTTTTTGTATTTTAAATTAAATTACTGTGTTTTTTATTAGTTCAACTAAAACGATTAATACAGATAATTTTTTAACTTTTAAATGCCTTTCCAATGATATATAATTCGCCTGTCTAAAGTAAAATATTTTTTTTCATTCCTCAGTTGTTACGTAGGGTATACATTCCCTTATTATTTTTATTGAATGATAAGTAGTCTAACGTGTGTGGGTAATTGTGTTGTATCTTAGTATCAAGTTTCATTAAATTCGGATGTTCCGTTCTTTACTATAGTGCCGTCTAACCGAGCGGTGACTATGCGACATTTTTCAAATAACTTACATTTTTAAACTTGTGATATCTTTCGAATGGAATGTGCAAATTGAATAACTCAAAAAGCTATATAATGGTATTGATGCAAACTTAAATATGAAGTCATTTATTTTGATAAGGATTAATCCCAAAGTATAAATAAAAGAGCTTTTATAGCGGTGGCATTTATATATATATTTTTTAAAACGAAAAAACACTTATTGTGACATAACTGTAATAGTTAGACATATGCTGTCGGTCTATTTTTTGTAGATATTGATATGTTCTACAAAACCGTACTACATTATTTTGTTCTATAACCAATAGTTTTCGCAGCGCACACGATAAAAGAATATTTTTTGGTAATTTTTTCAGACCTTGGGTTGCATTATTGGAGTTTTAGTGTGGATCCCTAACTTTTTTGAAAATTTAATATAACCTTTGTTCACCCGAAATAGTGTAGCTTCCCAACAGTGAAAGAGTTTTTCAAATCGGTCAAGTAGTTTCGGAGCCTATTCAAAGCAAACAAACAATCAAATCTTTCCTCTTTATAATAATAGATAGAAGATAGATAAACGTTCAAATGGAATGGACTGTGCAATAAAAAATAAATAATTGATTTTTTTTTATTGTTAGATGCCGATATAGTGATGCGCGAAGTTTAAATAATCGTTAAGTTCTTTTGAATTTTTCCAAGTTTTTGCGTAATTTTGGGTAAGTTTTGATAGTTAAATACGTTGTATAAATGCAAGTCAATGGTATATAGAAGCAATTAAAACTGACGATCAAGGCGACATGCAGTTGAACGGAATCAATTGAATTGAAACCAACATCTAAATCCGTATTAAACCGTATTCAATTATAACTCGATAGGCATCCTTATGATTCCAAATGGCATTCCGTTCGACTTTAAACGATTATAATTTCCAGTGCGATTTACATTTGCGATGTTGATAAATAAATCGAAAGGACATTCATTAAATGTTCGTGGCGTCAATCTTGAAAATTTATACGTGCTAGAAAACACAACTAACAGTATTGTGTATCAAAAAGCATAACAATAAATAGTAAACACTATGTCTCTGAAATATTAGGATTGGACAACGTTTGACATGTCAGCTGGTATTTAATAATATTTTGTGATCACTGAATAGTACTAAGCACTTGACATGTATATTTTCTCGATAAATCAAGCATGAGAATACAAATTTCTAAACTTAAAATTTATGAAATATTTTGCAGAACAAAATATTTAAAAATTATAAAATCAGCTCTAAGAAAAAAGGGAAGAAAACAGACTTCATTGTTTTTAGCCACTGATACGATAGTTCTTTAATTTTGTAAATTTTAATTTGAAAATTTAAGTCGCTACATTGTCTTTTGTTAAATCCATTATAAATAGATACTTTCGCCATTGTCTATTATTTTGAAAAGGATATTATCTCACTCCCCCGCTATCAATATGTACTTCCATCTTATGGGAATTTTTTTAGCTTTCCCTTTCCAGAGAAAAGCCGTTAATTAAAGCTTAAGAAAACCATTCAGGAAATTTATTAAGTGATTTAAGCTTTTTAAATACCACACTTTAGATATACAATAAAATTTATTGTTAGATATCCACGCAAGGATAAATAACGGATTCACGGGAGTGTATAGATTTATTTTTCAAATAAAAAAAATATTTTTTTTCTTTTGATTTTCATTCAATATTATTCCATGGAATCAATTATAACTCCATAAATAGACCAACAATGTACACATGTTTGGGATAATTTATTGGTTTTTATTACGATTCACCATCAGTTGTGTTTTGAATTTAATGCAACGTGATTGAAAGCTTAATAATTGCTGCTTGTTAGTATGAAGTACCGGCTTTAGTTTTCTCAACTTGTACTGAATAGATTATTGGTAATTGCCCAAATATAAAATTATATTCATTTAGGGGCAGCAAGAAAAAAAATTTAAACCGTTACACGGATCGTATGATTTCGATCTGCAATACATCCCATACTGGGCCACATCAACTCCAAAACGAAGTTCCCATTAAATTACAAAAGCAATTTACTTGTACTTTTGCTTAAAAGTGATTTTGTTGAAACTGGTCTTCCAAATACTGTCACTCTCGAAAAAAATTATACCAGTTCCTTTATTTACAATAATGGCAGCTATAAAGGAAATTGTTGAAATGAAATAAAAAGTTTTAAGCATGATTTATAAATTTATTTGAAATATTAAGACTTAAAATATTATAAAGTTCTTAACTCTCATTTTTTTTGTTTAATATTGCTAATATTAGTTTATAATTTGTGAAAACAGATTTATAATACGAATCTAAAGACATATCTAAGCAAACTTTAATAAATTAATGATTAGTCTTATAATTAAAAACAACATTTTTGAATTTTCATTTACACTTGAAAAATATCAAATTATCATTATGACTATCAGTGTTATTTTCTTTGAAGAACACTTCAGTCTTGTGAGAGATAAATAAATTATAGGAAAATTAAAATTCGAAAACTATTTCCAAGTTCCTTTTATTTATAAAACTATTAGTTTCAGTTCTTTTTCTAGCGCTTAAAAACTTAGTTCTGTAAATTAATAAATTATCAAAAAAAAAATCTCAAAAAAAACACTGACTAGCTCGTTAACTATATTTTTGCATATTCGATATTTAAATTATCTAAATTTATCGTTCTCTTTACTTTTTAGCACAACTGTGGAAGCTAAAACCATCTTAAACTAATATAATTAGAAAAACATATTAAATTACGATTTTTTTATTAAGTAAAAATTCTATTAAATTGCAATTAAATATTTTTTTAAGATTTGAAATTGAAAAAAAAACATCGTAATCTTTAGTTTTACAAAACGTAGCAAATAACACAATTACTTAAAAGACAATGAAAATCAAAGTAAATAATATTTACAGCAAATAATTACTAACAAGTGAGATTTATAAGTTACTTAAATTAATCAACAAGTAAGTCTTTACATAAATATTTTTTAAATGGTTTAAAAATTTATGATACCCAAATAGTTTCATTCGTATTTCATAAATATCCTGATGCGAAAAATAATTAATTTCTATTAAATAACGTTTATTGTTTTCAGTCAAATGATTATAGTTTTACTTTCGTCGTTCAAATCCAAAATTGTATGATCGATTTGCTGGAAGTGCCAAATTGCCGATTGGAACTTTGTAATTGTAATTCGATACTGGCTTTAGTGTGAATGTGTTTAATAAATTTGCCAAGATACTAAATCCAACCAGTTGCACCATTTTGTAGCCCATACAAGAACGTTTTCCGCCGCCGAATGGTAAAAAGAAATCCGGCTTGTGAATATGACCATTTTTGATAAATCGTTCTGGCTTAAATTCCTCGGGCTTATCCCATAATTTTTCCGACATATTCAATTCGTAGTTGTTGAGAAATACTAGCGTGTCTTTGGGAACTTTAAAACCTGAAATATGAAAAATATATTAATTTTTTATCAAATGATTTGGATTATAATAAACATACCAGCAATGGAACTATCCTGATTTGAAACATGTGGAACGATGGGAGATGCAATTAATCGTAGACCTTCTAAAATTACTGCTTCCGTATAAGGCATAAAACTTCTGTCTTTAAGTGATATTTTTTCTTGTTTGATTTCATTATATTTGCTTCCAAAATCTTCCTCGTTGCATTCTACTTTGATTTGAGTAGTCGGTACATTTTCGGTAATAGAATCTTCTTCTTCATCATCGTGCTCCATTTTAAAAATATCGATGTCGTTTAAATCTTCTTGAATTGATTTGATTTCATTATTGTTTTCTTCATGTTTAGCTAATAGACAAGCATCAATCTCGTCTTGCATTTTACGTTGAACTTCAGGATTTGTGACAACAATACTTAAAATCTTGATTAACATATTGCCAATGGCTGAATGTCCTCCAATTATATCTTCCAAGGCAAACAAAGCAGTATCCCATTCCATGTCAGGTTTTTCATTAATTTTTACATGTTGAATCAATGAGTCTACATAGTCATTGGCAGTGTCCGTCGAATCGAAATTTTCAAAACGATTCCCAATTACTTTCGACACAATAAACGAGCGAATTTCATGAGACCATTTCGACATTTTGGCCAAATTGCTCGAATGTAGTGGAAGTAAAAATGGAAGAAAATCAGCAGCATATCCCTGATTGACTTCATAGAAGACTTCGTCGTAATTCGAAATCATTTTCCGGAATCCCGTATCGGAGACGTTAAATCGCTTACTGCAAAAGTAGTACATGAAGATGTTGCCGCAGGTGTTTAAAATGATTGGCTTTAAATCGACAATATTTTCTTGGTTAAATTGAGCGATCATTGTCGGGATCTCGTCTTGAATGATACGATCCAGTTGTTGATATCGAGACGAGAATGACGAGGGGAATGTGTGAGCGCGAAGCATTTCACGGCGGGATTTTTGAACATTGCTCCAATTACAAAATGCGAGAGCTGCAAAAATTGAAAAAAAAAATTAACTTCTCAATGTCTTGCCAACACGTGTTTTTTATTAAATATGAAAATTTCACGTTTCAAACTTGTGTGCGAAAACCTTGGCTTAGAACCACGAGGAGGGTAAGAAGTTTAATTATCACTTTGATCTATCCTCCAGAAAACATAAATAACCAAACAGAAAACGTTTGCAAGTGTGCAAATAAATTAATTTATAACTTTTTTTATGAAATCAGTTTCCGCAATTAAGTCTTTCTAGAGACGTGATTAGAAAATGATTTCATTCGGAACATTAACAAAGCCTAGGAGACCGTATAGTTGGACTAATAATTAAATTGAATAAAAAACCGCGCAACTATGTGAGATAAGTGGAAACATCTTCCATAAATCGTTATGAAAATTGAGGAAAATTTGCAACATTTCCTTCTCATATTATAATGTTATTTATTTCTTCAAGTTAAATCATAAATATAAATAAACGGCAACGGGTCACGCATCCCTGTTTACGAGACCGTCACTGTATTTACTTATTAAGTGTAACGTCCAATTAAAAGAAATAGAATAAAAAAAAAAATATAAAAACTATAAAAACACTTACAGTTTTCTTTGTCCCCGGAAAAGAGTTGATGGTATCGTCGAAAATTCGGCCGGCTATCGAAGTGCGTCCCTTTGTTAATTAGTACTTCTCGAATGTTTTCTTGTCCATTAACAATCAAACTGGGTACACTGCCCAAATCTAGTTTAATTATTGGACCGTAAGTTTTGGCAAGTTCGCCAAAAGCCTGGTACGGAATTTCGTATTTGCCAAGGAGGTGCATCGAGCCGATAATTGGATAGGATCTGGGCCCCGGGGCCGTTGGTAAATTATCAATGGCCGATCGATTGTTAACACTGTCATTGTTGCTACGCATTTGTTTGCGTTCCCAAAAAATAAAGTAGCTAATGATCGATAAAAGAACGATCAATGTGATGGTTATTGGAGATATAACGATAAAATGATACATTTTTCTATTGATTTTTAATCCGTAGGAAACACTTGACACGCACAATATAAGGCAAATAAAAACGAGAATGACTGAAATGCCGGCAAAAGTTCTTAGTATTTGTTGAAGATTTTTTTTTGTGTTGTTAGTTATTGTAAACTCAATATTGGCTTGAAGATGTTGAAGTGATATTATGTTGAGTTTACCGGCGCACTAAGAACCGAAGTCTTCTAAAATGTATCAGTGTGTCCCGTATTTATATATGGCTTTGCACAGAAGCTAGGGCTATAATAAATAATGCATATGTTTTGTTGTTGTTGTTACTGCTGCTGTTGTTGTAGTTATTGTTAATGCTCGCATTCGTTTTACAAAAAGACTTAAAGTACGTAACGTATCTTCTGTTTTTTTTTTAAATGCATTATTCTGTTAATTGCAATATTGTTTTTAAATGCTTAATGAAATACCACTATTTAACAATATCTACTCAAAAATTAATTAAAAATTTGTCTATTAGTTATTCATATTATGTACATTCATACATGTATCAGTTACAAAACTTATTTTAACTTTATATTTACTATGTTATATTAAACTTATATATACTATTGACTGGCGTTTTAGAAACAAATTAATAAAAATTACAATTGCATTCCTCTAAAGAAATGCTAAACTTATACTCTATTATTTATTTCAATCACTATACCTACCTAATAGTAATATATGTTTTGAAAAAAATAACATTGTAATTAAATCCATTGCATAAACTGATTTTAGTATAAACCAACACAATTTAAAAATGTGACAATGTGAAAAATAATAATAATCACTATTTACGTCTTTCTAAATACCTTCAAGTGGTTGTTTTATTAAGTTTAATTATTCATAATATGAACACTTTTTGGATCATGAAACTTTCAATTCATCATATAAGCATTAACTTAGAAACAATGTATATCAATGCTGAATGATGTATTCAGATATTTTTGTTGATATTTGAGACATTTTATTTCACGTGGCTTTAGGGAGGCAAAATATTTTAACCTAATTAAAAAATGAATCAATAGCAAAAATTGCACGTAGGTCTAATCAATCGTATTTATAATTTAAAACTGCATACGGCTTACGCGTGTTAATTTCAAATTTGTGCAAAAAATCGTTTTTCTTTTTCATTAATGCGTCTATTTTACTTGCATGGCAAAAAAATTGCTTTCCTTTTACAAATATTATAAAATAAGTATAATAAGATTTGCCGTTAAGCTGTATTTTGTTGTTGAATTGATAAACCGATTGCATTGATTTTCAATTGATTTTGATCTTACAATAAAAATAAAAGCTCTGTTTTTCAAGAATATTTTATTGTCTCCAGTGACCATGAATCCAAAAATAAAACTAAAAAACCAACACTTAATCAATCTAGAGAAGAATATATGAATTTCTCTATTATATTTTTTTCTTACCCTCCACCTCGTATTTTGTAACCGGAAATCCGATATCGATTGATTTTTGCTTTACTGTGCTCAAACTTTTTTTTTATTTATGTTAGTTTGAAATGTTTTATGACGTAATGATATAAATAACAAAATTAAATCTATGATTTTTTTATTGTGCCATTTATTTAAATGATACCATTCTCTAGTCTATTGCATGTATTAAAAGAATGGCGATTCATTGCTTATAGTTGTATTGTCATACACACTTGCTAGAACCTTTAACAATATGCATAAGTTTCTTGCATCTTGCAATTTTTACTTTATAATATTTACGTCGAACGATAATAAATAAGAAAATTATACACGGAACTGACCTAGACTTTTCTGATCATAATATACTCTCTTTATTGCGTATTATGACTATAGATGTGTTGTGACGTGCGTCATTATTATAACAGAGATTTCTTCTTATATTTTTTTATAAAATAAAATTGCTGAGAATTAAGAATTGTTTTATTTTATCGAATTGTGATATTTAAAATATTACACATTTGGAATTGACTATGAATACACATGAGAAAGCATAAGTCTTTTTGTTGTTTTTGAAAGAAAATGTCAATATTTTTCCTGCTTAACACATTTTTTTACCAACACAGGTCCGCGATTTATGATATTTGAGAAAAGAAGCTGATCTCTTTTACCTCAATGTATGCTAAAGGAACTGGCTTGGTCCAGAACTATAGAAGGGGGTGGAAAATGTATTTTTTAAATTTTCCAAAGCACCAAAGTTGTCGCTCAATGAAAATACATACTTTCAAAATATCCCCAAACATTCCTAACAAGGGTTGATTCTCTCAAAGTGGAAATTTTGAGGAATAAAAAAAAATCATAAAAACTAACAAAGCTTTGTGAATTTGTTCTTATTCAGATTTTTTATCATAAAGAAGTACTTTGCGTTTAGGTTAGTTAACTTGTGAGCCATAAGGGGTAATAACTTCAAAAATTAATCTTTATTAGGAAATAAGTCATGAGTATTTAACTACTGATAAAACACTTAGATTTTGCCGAGATAAAATAACCGTATTTATTAGGTTGGTCCTTAATAGGGCTGTTTTTGAATTTCTTTGATCTCAAGGGCTCGAATGCTTCCAAATTGATAAAAAAAAAATAACTGAAAATTTGAGCTATTAATATTAACATTATGATAGTCCACTTTCCAACTTAAGTTTCTTATGGAAATAACGTGGGAAAAATTTAATTTGTTCTTTAGAATTCCATAACTCAGCAATAAATTAATCGAAAGTAACTTATCGCATCATGTTTATTGTAAATTTAACGCTCTTCAAAAAAGAGCTCATATAATTTTTCGCTAAATCTATTGGCTTAAGAGCTCAAAGTTTAATTATTATATAATTATTAATATTATCAACCATAATTATTAAGTTAATACTTATTTTTACGAAATATATCAAATTTCTTAGGCAAAATTTGTATTTATGATCAAAAAGAAGCAATTACAATATTATTCTTGTGATTATTCACGACGTAGCTGTTAATTCATCCTTCATTTGTGTACTTGTTCATTGTCATCAGATTCAATATTAGCAATGTAACCAACTCTACCATCTTTCCGTTGCTCAGTTAAAAATGCATTATATTTTCATTGACCATTAGTGCCGCATTCTTAAGACCATAAATAAGCCAATAGATTTAGTGAAAAATCATATAAGCTTTTTTATGTAGAGCGTTAAATTTTCAATAAACATGATGCGTTTATTTTTGATACTTTCGATTTATTTGTCGCTGTGTTATGGAATCCTTTAGAAAAAAATTAAAAATTTTCCCACATTATTTCCATAAGAAACTTAAGTTGGAAAGCGAACTATATTAAAATTAATATTAAGAGCTCAAATTTTCAGGGATTTTTTTTTATCAATTTGGAAGCATTCAAGCCCTTGAGAGCAAAGAAATTCAAAAACACCCCTATTAAGTATCACCCTAGTATATATAGTAAAAGAAGCCTACTGATGGCAGAGTGGTCAAGGTTACAGCTCCAAAACTGATAGGTGTTGGGTTCGATCCTCGTATCGAGCAAATTTTCGATATTTCTCGATTGCGGATTTTTATTAACCCTAGAGTCGCTAAAAACCTTGATAGTTATAAAGCAACGATAAATAACAATTTAAAAAACAAAAAGATAAAGCATCAATGAAAAGATTTTTTTAGTTTTCGAAAAACAACGGAAGTATTGGGTACATTAACTCATTTTGTGTACGTGAGTATATAAAAAAACCAAAAAAAAAATTACCTTAAATAAAGAAGTTTTAAAAATAACGAATAGCTTTTTTTACCTCGCTTCTATTAAGTCATTTTGTTGTTAATTTGTTTATGAGGTACGTACCTTATAATCTCATTTTTACATACATTCCAACACTTTATTGTGCTGAATTTTGACACATCTGCTTACTTTTGAAACAATGCATGAATCCACCGATAATAATAATTAATAACCCACCAAGTATTTCTTTTGACTAAATATTTGAGTTTGAAAAAAAACTCCTGTCGCTTACGTTCATAGGTTCATGTAAAAGTAAGTCAATTTCAAGTGCTTGTTGAAGTTTAGTCGACATTTTTAATATATTTTAATTGTAGTTTTTGTTAACTAATAGTAACTGTCTGTTAATATTCAATCAACACAACTGATAAATAGCAAAAGTTCTCAATTGAATGAAATCGAAATGTTAGTTGAAACAAATGACAACAATCAGTTAGTTAAAATTTTGAGACAATGAATGACAAAATTGATATTAAAAAAATATTGGAAGAGTAAAAATAAAATATTAAAAAAAGATTTTAAGAGCCTTGCTTGTATTGAAAAAGTGCATTTAAAATTAAACAGTAAAATTATGATCTGTAACTTAGTATTAACCGATTTCACCATCGATATAATGGCGATAATAGCCAATTAATGAGAAACGTAAACTTACTTATAGTCCATCAAAGTGACGGGAGTTCCATATTACCAAATTGTAAAGAATAATGCACCCCTCATTTTGATGGACAACTAGAGGAGTTTATCGTTAGTACCATTTTGAGAAACTGACTTATCGAACCCCTGGGATTCGATTGAACCCAGGTTAAGAACCACTGCCTTAGTTTATCAAAAAAGCTTAATTTAATGACTTACTAGTTAAGATAATGTTAGGTGGCCAAAACTGTGGAACACATTAATTGACATAGGCGTACCAATCCATCTAATCTCCATTATTAAAAATCTATATGAAGGCTCAGAAGCAGTGGTAAAGATCGAAAACACCCTATCCGATAAATGCAATATTCGAAAAGGCGTCCGATAGGATTGTATTCTCTCTCTCTTATTTTTAAAGGTATACAGAGAGATTATAATGCGATTCACATTGGAGGAGTGAAATGATGGAATTAAAATTGGTGGAAAACGATTCTCCAACCTTTGCTTCGCAGACGATACAACCTTAAGTACGAACAACGAGAAGGAGATGTTGGAACTCATTCGAAGGATTTTGGTCCTAAAATTAACGCCAATAAGACCAAAATAATGATCGTTGACCGTGCTATCGAACATCAAAATCAGCCGGAAAGAATAGGCCACTTCTTGGTTCTGGAGAGCTTCGTTTATCTAGGATCGGTGATACATAAATCATATATAAATAAATCATAAATACATATTGAAGTTGCTAGGTCTGCTGTAACACAACTGTTCAAAGCTACTATAATCAGATTAGTTGGTACATTGATTTTTCCTATCTTCTCCTACATTTCGGAAACGTGGACTATCCGTGCAGCTGATCGGTGACGAATTGGTGCTTTCGAAATGTAGATCTGGAGGAGAATGCTGCGGATCCCATGGACGGCTAAAAGAACTAATGTCTCTGTCTTGAACGAAGTATAGCCAGTTCAAAGACTCTTCACTGACGTATGGATGAATCCTCAGGTTTTTCAGACATATCGCGCGCCACGAGACCAAAGCTAATGGTACAAGAACGACTTGAAAGGAAAAGAAAACGATGGCGATCACCGAAAAGCTCGTTGATTCGAGTTTTGCGTCCGCAACGCGACTGGCAAAGGAGCGTAAACGCTGGAGAAAAATTATCCTGTAGGTTCTGAGAAACCTGGAACACCCCGCGTGACAGCCATTTTTAATCGCCATACATCGGCAGTGATGTTTGGAGTAAGAAGATTCTTGAAGGTTTACCGACTGCGTCAGAAAAACAGATGAGAAAATTGTTTTTTTTTCTAGTAAGGAAATATTTTCCGAATTCGATTGGTTTTTTGTTTGCTTTTATTTTTCCACTGGAATCTATGATTTGCGAGTTGTCGTTTTTTTTTCATTCGGAACTGGGAAAAATTGAGTATGCAAAACATGTTAATGAACAATGTTGTCGTTGCCAACGAGTTTCCAACAAGGCGTAAAATACCACAATTAAACCTCGAAATTGATAAATACTAATGGCACTTATTCTTTTTCGTAATTTTCAACCCCTTTTGAAAGGGCCAATGACATAGTAACATCTTATATTATAGAATATAGATGAATGTGTTTTATAGTTTTTAGATAATCGGCAATCACTCCTCAAACTTAGGGCATATTTAGAGTTTGTGACAAAGGACACCCTGGCAATATGTATCTACTTTTAGATAAGTGCAGTGATGACCTGTTTTTTTTTTTGGTACATAAACTTTCCAATTTTACATTAATCAAATTTTCTTCTCAATCCAAATTACCTTCCCTCCGACCAAATTTGTAAATGAAGGAAAAATGTAAATGAAAGAATTGAGGTCATGATAATTGTGGAAATTCTGGACATGTGTTTGAAAACAGTTAAATAAAAGTAAAAAAGTATTGAAAAATCATGAATGAATTTTTATTTATAAGTATTCAAATATTCAATTTATCGTAGATAAAAGAAAATAAAAACTCAACCTCGAACACAAATTATTACTTATTCATACTATCCAGCATCATGTAAACTATAATTGAAATAAAATATTATCTATGTTCTTAGCATATTTATCATACTTTCTTTTGCGAAGAGTCGCTATGACTGATCTTAATTGATAAAATCTTTTCAATAAAGGAGTTGAGCTTTTCGCTATAAACTACTACATAAGCATGTATTTTTCTTAATTCATAATTGTACAGCAATTTATATTTTTTTGATAGAAAATCAATAAAATATAAACATTTCAAATTGAAAATTACCGTTATTCTTTACAAGTATTTTTTAGGCCAATGAATAAGTTTCCGGTATTATTGAGAAAACAACAAATTTTAAATCAAAATACTAAATAAAAATGTATTAGGAAAACGAAATTTTAATTGTGTCGCAACGGACATGAATTCATCAAATCGAGAAAACGATTCTCCGTTAGAATTACGAGTACGTAAAAAAAAAGTTTAAAATATTGATTAATTCTTAGAAATAACTTCGAACTATTTTACGCACTAGTGGAATTATTGCAATTTACAATTTTTAAAATCGCTACATAGCAGTACTTTCTATAAACACGAGAAAACAATTCGAATAGAATAAATCAAATTCAAATTGTGCATTAAAAGTTTGTGGCGTAGTTGTATATTGAAATCGAAAATATCTTGTAAAGAAATTAAATTCTATTTCGCATCAATATATAGAGCAAGTTATTGGCTGTTATTATTGCATCGATGAACGACGACATGAGTTCCGGCACGTAATTTACGATTGATTTCATTATTAGCGACAATAAATACAATGCAGTATCAATACATAATTTTCAATTTTAATCACAAAAATGAAAGTTGTAAACAACTGCAATAGCTGTTTTGGAAAAGCTAATAAAATTTATTCGCAACATTAAAAATATATATATATATATATATATTCTATCATTTTATTCTTCCCTCTTCATAAAATCAATGTTTTCGTAAGTGATAAATCGTTTTGTTCAAATTTAAACCCTTTCAATTTCTTTACGTACAAATGAAATAGCAAGAGGAAATAAGTGATAGAAATCTTATCAATACAATTCGAAATACACAATAGTCATAGGGGAAAAAAAACGGAACTCTTCCAGTAATTGATTTGCAACTATAATTTTATTCAACAAAATTTAAGAAAAATATTCCTCACTTGACATCAATTAAGCAATCTTGTTTTTACTTAAATTAGAGAAACCTTAATATTTCTTTATACGAAACAAATATTATATTCCAATTTTTTTCAAATGTGCATTCAACAATGTGCATTAAAAAATTAAATCTTAGAATATAATTTTGGTGGTTGTTACGACAATGTAAATTTTTTGATTTTATCATCAGACGAGTTGTTGGTTGCAGCATAGATCTGGATCACTTGGAGAGGATGATCACGATTAATACCATTCTATTCGATATATTAAAGCTTTTATTTCTATTATGTGATCTTTTATAATTTATACTAGTATATAAAATTCTTACGTCTGTCTGTAAATTTCGATTTTGAACCCAATTTTAAGGTAAATATTAGTTTCAAGAGGCCATAATTCCAAATTTAACATTTTTAAAATTTTTGTCTGTCTGTCTGTCTGTCTGTCCCGATTTAACTAAAGAACGGAACAACCGAATTTAATGAAATTTGGTATTAAGATACAACACAATTATCCACACATTTTAGACTACTTATCATTCCTTATAAATAATAGGCGAAGATATTCCTTAGGGATGAAAAAAAAATACTTTAGACAGGCGAGTTATATATTATTGGAAAAGTAATTAAAAGTTATAAAATAATCTGTATTAATATTTTTAGTTGAACTTACAAAAGCACAGTAAATTCAATTTAGAGTCCAAAAAAATTACCTCTTTGAAATATAAACGTTTATATGTATAAAACACATAGTTAATGTTAATAATGTAATGGCTTACGTATCAGACATTCTGATGCTCTTAATTAAAAAGAAATGGGTTCGAATCTTACAGCAAACTTTCTTTTTTTTTACAAAATTGTTGTAAGTAGACCCTTAGAGTTGCTTAATAAGGAAAAATTAACGAAAAAAAATAGTAGTAGTAGGAATAATAATAGGAATAGACTTAAACTAAAGTCTTAGTAACCTGGCTTAGTCTACCAAAAACACTTAATTTAATGACTTACTAGTTAAGATAATGTTAGGTGGCCAAAACTGTGGAACACATTAATTGACATAGGCGTACCAATCCATCTAATCTCCATCATTAAAAATCTATATGAAGGCTCAGAAGCAGTGGTGAAGATCGAAAATACCCTATCCGATAAATGCAATATTCGAAAAGGCGTCCGATAGGATTGTATTCTCTCACTCTTATTTTTAAAGGTATACAGAGAGATTATAATGCGATTCACATTGGATGAGTGAAATGGTGGAATTAAAATTGGTGGAAAACGATTCTCCAACCTTTGCTTCGCAGACGATACAACCTTAAGTACGAACAACGAGAAGGAGATGTTGGAACTCATTCGAAGGATTGAAGTCGAGAGCTAAGATTTTGGTCCTAAAATTAACGCCAATAAGACCAAAATAATGATCGTTTACCGTGCTATCGAACATCAAAATCAGCCGGAAAGAATAGGCCACTTCTTGGTTCTGGAGAGCTTCGTTTATCTAGGATCGGTGATACATAAATCATATATAAATAAATCATAAATACATATTGAAGTTGCTAGGTCTGCTGTAACACAACTGTTCAAAGCTACTATAATCAGATTAGTTGGTACATTGATTTTTCCTATCTTCTCCTACATTTCGAAAACGTGGACTATCCGTGCAGCTGATCGGTGACGAATTGGTGCTTTCGAAATGTAGATCTGGAGGAGAATGCTGCGGATCCCATGGACGGCTAAAAGAACTAATGTCTCTGTCTTGAACGAAGTATAGCCAGTTCAAAGACTCTTCACTGACGTATGGATGAATCCTCAGGTTTTTCAGACATATCGCGCGCCACGAGACCAAAGCTAATGGTACAAGAACGACTTGAAAGGAAAAGAAAACGATGGCGATCACCGAAAAGCTCGTTGATTCGAGTTTTGCGTCCGCAACGCGACTGGCAAAGGAGCGTAAACGCTGAAGAAGGACCGTCCAGCAGATTCTGAGAAACCTGGAACTCCTCGCATGACAGCCATTTGTAATCGCCATACATCGGCAGTGATGTTTGGATTAAAAAGAAGTGAAGTTTTTTAAGTTTTTTGGCAGACCTTGTAGAAACAAAAGCTTCCTTAATCGTTTACCTTTCGTTCTATTCCTCTGCTGGTTGCCTAATTAGCAGTCATGTACATATTTAAAGGCAATTTTATAAAGCTTAGGAAACTGAACTTTTGAATCACATTCGATATCCAATAGATTCTTTTTGAGTTTTCTTCGTACAGAACTACGAAAATATATAAATAGTTCATCTTTATAGTGTCACTATTACACTATTAGTTAATGACATTTACTAAAAATGAAAATAAATCAGAATGTTGAAATATGTATTTTTGTTAGCTCTTCGGTCAAACTTGACCGAAATTATTTTTTGCGTTATAACGGAAAAATAAAGCACGCATTTTAACTTGAATTTCATAATGACCTTCATACTACATCGTTTATCTTAAAGCGAAAAATAAAATTCAACAAACTTCCGTTTTTTTACTTATACCTAATATGAAGTGAGACATTTGCAAAAAATTACCAATTTAGAATTGATGTTTTTTTACTTAATTTGACATTTATTGATAGGAGGAACAGAAAATAAGATGAATAGGACCAAGTGAGGCTCTTGAAAGTTATTTCCATTTTTTTACTGAATAAATCGTAATTGTTTAATGTAACGAGTGGTAAAAAATAGACATAACTTATACGAAAAATTGGTCCTGGCTAAGATAAAAAACCGTATTTATTCAAGAATATTTTGACCCTGAATTTTAAATAATTTTTATGATTGGTATCTCAAGGAGTTAGGCATATAATCAAACGCGTACACAGACAGACGGACGGACACATTATCGAAGGTTGAACGAAAGACTGAATTTATTACGTTAATCGAAACGAATTCAATTAGAATAAAATAAAACTTGTTAATATCAAAAATTTGAAAATTCAGTCATGAGGTCCAGACTATTTAAATTTTAAAAATTATATAACAAAAAAAAAGCTATTAAATAAAGAAGTGAGCCTTTGTATGAAAATTTGATTACGTCATTAATTTTATTTCAAATTTACGCAAAAAAAACCTAAGAATCTTTTTGGCGATTTGATTTTCAAATTTGTAGGAAATTGAATCCACAAATTATATTAGTTGATATTTAAATAATTTTTTTAAACGTAGGTAGGTATATGTATGTAATCTGTTAAATATTTTTATGTTACTTTTATACCTTGTAAAGCAAATTATTTCAATACGATGGATGAATAGATAGATACAAACATACGTAATAATAAAATATGTTAAAATTGGAAACGTCTGCTGATTTTGTATAAATTTATTTAAATTTTTTCTCCTTTTCTTTTTTTGATGTAATCATCAAATTATACACTCGCAGAGGTGTCTGCTGAAATATTCATCAAGTTAAAATAAAAAAATAAAATTCAACGGAAACGAACCCGGCCAAATTTACAAAAATTGATTTTAACATTTTCAATTTTAAAATAAAAAATAAAAACAAAACCAAATGACCCCAAAATTTATTCGTTATGTATATATAACAATATATTTCAACAATCGAAACACAACATTTAGAATTTTGATAAATGAAACATTAAGCCTTAGAACAATGGTCAACAGCGAGTCAAACTTAAATATAAAATGTGTTGTGTTAGTTTTTGCCAATTTTTATTTGCACGAAATAAATCGAAACATTGTGAAACCTATTTGATTTAATTTATCAAAAAATTTCACAAATAATTTGTTGGAATATTAACGAGATACCTTCAAAGACTATCATATATAACATATCAAATTTTACAACTCCTGGTCTAGTTTGTTCAAGATTGTAATTAGTCCCAAATACCGCTAAAACCAGTGACGGTTTAAGCATATTTTACACTGCAACTGATCAAGATTTTGCCACGTAGGTATCAATTCATGGTAGTATTGCAAAATAATAAGGAGAAAAATTAATACACTTGCGATATCTGCTTCGAATTATATCCCAAAAAATACATGTAGCATTCTATTTTGATTATAGACATAACTACAAAACACAATTTGCAATATTTGGTATATAATCTACAACACCTGACAGTTAAAAATCGAAATAAAGTAATTAACAAAGTAATACTACCAAAGGTTTTGAGTCTTTAAGTTCATCTGTGGCTATTTCAAAAATAATTCAAATTTATATACTACTCGAGGACCCAATGAACTTCGTACCACCTAAAACTGAATTGCAAAAATTAATTGAATTGGTAATTGGAAGAAGGTAATAACTCCATACAATTCGTTTTGTGGAAAATTGAAAAAATTGTCTAGAGTTTTCAATATCGATCAATTGAAATTTATTTTTTTCATGAATTCTGACTATTATTTCGGTCGCAAATTGATGTTCAGCTTGTCGCTTTTTATTACTTTTTAGCCTCAAAAAATTCTGAATGTATGATGGATTTGTTTCCTTCTTCTAACTGATCAGAAAAATATCTCAAAAACGATGAATAAGATCAATAAACAGCAGCATTAAAATATACGAATATTTTTATTACAAAAACTATAGTCCTATAGTTGTAACTTTATGGATTTTTTTTTTAAAAAGAAGAAATATACATTTATAAAATATCTTTAAAACAGATGGAAAAGTCACTCTTATCATCGTCATTGTTTTGTATTGTAGGCCACATAACTATATTTTGATAAAAATCTATTTTTTCTTCTGGTATGTAGGATATTATTTTTTTAACGTTTTCTATTTTTTTGTAGTTTATCTGTATCTTTTCTGAATAAGCATTGCCTGTTGGTACTACTCATTGGGAGCTTTATAGCACTGCAATGAAGTACCCAAGTGAGTCACGGATTGCACTACAATTAACAAAAATAATAAAGATTTTTAGTGCGATTAAAGGTCAAATAACGCATCCATGACTCAAAAGCTATATAATACAGTCTTTTTCACAATCATCAGATTTCCAAAAAGATAACTCACTGGGTACCTACTTTATTGCACTGCAATAGAATTAGAAACACTTAATTTTTCGAAATTTAAGTTCAGACAACGCATCAATAATCCAAAATCAGTGTACCTACTTTCATTTATTTTTCAACCATCCAATTGTTAAAAAAGATGACTCACTGGTTACTTTATTGTGCTGCAATAAAGGCCATAAAATTGAATTTGACTAAAATAATTATTCGATGACCAACAATAGCAATAAATCAACCAAAATAATATAATTGTAATATACATTGTGACTTATGTAGGCTAGCATTGTTATAATTTTTTGTATTTTTTATTTGAAAAAAAGGTTTGAGCCATAGATGGACCAATAACCAACCAATTGAATAATGGAATAATAATATTGTTAAAAAAACATTTTAGTGCCGAAATATGAAGTTGTTTTACTACGTCACTGCTGTCTTCTGAAACATCCGTTTACCTAACAGTTGGAAGAAGGCAATAAATCCAGGATTCGTTTCTTTCTTCCAACTAATGAAAATTTCCGGGCCATATTTTAAGGCTTTGTGTGTAGTTTTTTATTCCTTTTTTGTTCTCGACAGATGTATCCTGAAGTAAATTCAAGCAAAAACTCGATTTTTGATTTTTTGGCGTTTATTTTCTTTTTCCAACTACCCGATTCAATTGATATCGGTAATATTTCCACATTTTTAATTACTAATATGGATATAATTTAAAGACATGCATATATTTATGCTTGATTATAACTAATTAAGTGGGTTTTTTAAATGTACATTTTATTTTACATATTTAGATTCATACCTATAAGATCATTAAACAAATTAAAACCCCTATGCATACAAAAATTGAGTTTTCTCAAATCCACGGAAAATTCTAATCACAGTGTTTTGACTGCTTGTGTCCCTCGAAATTGTACTGTTCTTTTGGTCAATTCGCTTCTAAGGTCACTAAGAGTTCAGGACTGGATGCTTACTAGGAATGTTCTTGGTTTCTTTAGTTCTTTTTTAAACTGAATATGTATTTGTCTTTTTTATCAATTAACACTTCAGTACATCGTTAAAGTGGCTCATCTTTCTGCATTAGTACAATGTAGCTGTTTGAATATGCTACAATAATGGTCCCGATTTTATTCTGGTAATTGTTTTTATCCTTTTTGTGCTGTAGTTTGAAGTGAACCATAGTCTTTAAACCATCGCATGATGTTTAATATATTAGGAGTTGTTTGATGAATAAGTTTCTCTTCTTTCAGTTTACTCTTAATTTCTTTGTTCAAAGATTGATTCTTTCAGATTTTAAAATGGTGAATGAAGGTTTAAACATGTTTCTTTTTAATTAATAAGTCAACCCTCTAGGTACCCACTTTATGACCTGGTATCCATAACAGTATTGATGGTTTTGATTTTCTTGTAGCTGTTAAAATCTGTTTCGTAATTAAAAAATAATTTCTACCCTTTCACTACTCTTCATACTTTTTATGTATTTGTTAAATAAAAAAAAATATTTCTGAAACCCTATCACCATTTCGGCCATCTATATATATAAAATCGTTCGGCCTGATATAATGAATATAATACGATTAACGTTATGATTATTCATATATGAGCTTTTATGATCGTGGTTATCGGGAATTAGGTATCGCAAAATTGTTAAAACTTCAAATTCGAGGCTATGCCCAGTAGAGTAATGGTTTTCGGTGAAACATTCATTCTGGAGTTGGAGCAGTGTCTGGAAATTCTAATAATTTACAAAAAAATAGGACTCTATACTTTTAGATTTTTGACCCACTTTCAGTAACCATTTCAAGATTTTTTTTTCTTTTGATCTGGGGGCCTCTCATGAGAGTTCCTCTGCGCTGCGTCCTAAAAGGACTATTGCGCCCCAGTTTAATTTCAGTTGCAGTTGGTCAGGTCTGCTTCTGATATGAATCTTAGCAGACAGTCAACTGGATCTCTGTGTATGTTCCCCAGCTTATGTCCGGGTGGACGACTTTGAGTCATGGCTGGACAGTCAAATAGTACGTGGGAGGCAGTTTCATCTTCTACGCCACATACCATTTCAAGATAATATATCCATTTAAAATAAGGGGAATTTTGAAATATTTTTCTATTTATCTACTTTAAGTCATATTTTACCTTACGGCTGACTTATCGAACTTATGACATTTTTTATTCATGTATAGCTGATTGATTTACGGATGATTAAATATATAGTAAGTATGCATTCTACGCATAAGGTGTAAAAAATTCATACATAAAACAACATAAAAAATGTTAAAGTACTAATTTTTAGATGGGAAAACATTATTCGTAAGAATATAAAATGTCCAATGTTTAAATCTTATATATGCAAATTTCAAAAGAAAATAATACCATCATAGACGTCACGTAGACGAAGTTGCGGGCATCAGCTAGTAAGGGATAAAATAAAAATTGAAGTTCTTTTCATTTTTATTATGGCTATTGTCAGTATGTATTGTCAGTGTGGAATGCAAACATCCTACTTTCAACTGGTGATATAAAATAAAATAGAAAAAGCTTGAAAGCCAAAATGTGTACAAGAGATTGTCAAGTTTAAATATGTCATTCAGGGGCTTGAGATCAGTTTGAGGTATTTAAGTGTACAACGAGTACTTACAAAGATGGTTTATTAGAATCTTTCTTTTTCTCGTACATATTTTGGCCTTCAAGCATTACTATATCATTTCATATCACCAGTTGAGAGTAGAATTTGTTTGCAATTCCACACTAACTTGGAATTAATCCGATTTTGCTCACAATATTGACCTTTATAAACAACAAGTTGATAAAACTGAAAGAAAAAATTCTGTCTACTTGAATTTTATCGTACGATTAAAGAACAGGCTTATCGATTTCGATAGTATTTTGTTGTCAGGTATATCTTAGTGTTTCGCTAAAAAAAAAGTATAAAGAAGGTCACAACAAGTCTAATCTAAATAGTTGAACCAATATTTTATTCTGGTTTTACTTTTGACTCGAATTTAGAATTATAAGTCAAATTATAAATCCAAATAAATCAAAAAAATATAATAATAATAAAAAATGTAATATAATAGTATAATAATAAATTATAAATTAATTAAGATCCAATTATAAATTTGTACCTTCCAAGGACTCTTACAAATGCACTCCAAAAATTTCATTAACTTTGATCCCGAGGTTTAGCTGCGGAGTTCAGTGATATGTACACATACCAACCGAGGAGTTATATGTATAAAGATAGGGACAATTGTTGTAAGACATACAGTCTAAGAAAAGAAAAAGAAATAGATTAAAACCACAATTTACTTACAAAATGCATCACTCATTTAGTAAAATATAACTACTTTGATAGAAAAGTGTTAAACATGTTACACTGAAGTTACAATCTCAACATTAGTATCAGGATACACCAATAACGTTGCAAAAAGTGTTGTCTTCACGTTACATAAAATTTTGTTTTGATTAAAATTGAAAATTCAAATAAGAGGAATTTTTACTTTAACAAGAATACGTCAAAGTGTGCACGCGATCTCCGCAATAAGAAAGTCTTAAGAAGGTGGTACTCACGTGTCGTCTGTTTTCACAATTAGGTAATACCATCTTTGGTTCACCCAGCAAACGTTAACCTGAAAGAGAAATGTAAAAATTTATTCCTCAAGAGAATTCATTTCAATTTTGATTTGCTTAGATTTTATAATGATCAAATAAACATGGCATCGAACTGATCGTTGAATGGTCAAGGTAGAAGTCTCGAAACTGGTGAATTTTGGATTTAATTTTATATCAAGAAAAAATCAATATTTTCCTAGTTTATTAATCATAAACACTAAAGATGTTTTGCAATCATAAAGCAACGGTAAAGAACAATTTGAAAAAACAGTAATATGAAGCCAAATTGAAACTATATTTTTACTTTTTGTTAAAATATATATGTCTTGTTCCAGAAAATATATTCTTATCTTCAGAAAAGTAAGAAAAATATTACATTAAAATTTGTTGCTAACTGGCTTAACCTTGTGAGAAACTACTTACACATTATTGATTTATTCGTGTTTTTTTTGTTATAAATTTGAATGTAACATAATCAAATTACTTCCAAATAGGATAAAATAACAAATTATTGAAGCTGATTTAAATATAATCGCTCAATAAAATTTCGTTCTTTTTTGGGAGTTTATATTCAATTTATTCATATGCACATTTTTTATTTTTACATCTATTATCTGCGCTTTAAAAATTGAATTTTTATTACGGGCAAGATAATGTTTTCAAAATTGATAGATTTTTTAAAACACACAGTGTACTAACAAATATCCTAATTTGATTAAGTAAGTACCTACATTGAAATAAAATTTTCAGTTAATTAATCAGTGCTGAATTGAATTGATGTATTGTTATTGGAAATTGACCCTCGAAATATCTAAAACTATGAATAAATTGACCAAGATTAATAAAATTTGTCAATAAAGATATATTTCTAATATGATTTCAGCAATTTACAAAAAGCAAAAGAAACTTCCACTTGATAGTTGTATCGTCTGCGTCTGTCAATAAAAGTAAAAAAAAATTGTGTTCAATAAAGTTCAATATTCAGGAAAAGTTAAAATATCCGAAGCTTCGTTAGACCATGATATTTCCCAGTTAAAATGTATGATACAGTGAATTTGCATTCTCACTGGTGAAGATATATTATCTGTTAGGTAAACCTAAGCGAATTAAAAATTAATAGAAATGTCTGTACGTATCTAGGAACTTTCACTAAATTCTAAATTCGCGGGGCGTGGAGGTTTATACACTGCCTCTAGCGATCATATCGATACTCAATTACCAACTGTGGTTTAATTACCATAAAAACTGTACCCACGTAGACGGCGCTTCGTACGTCACACTAGATTTTTTCATTGATATATATATTTTAGAAATCCTTTTTAGAATAGTAAAATCTAGCGACGTTACATTTTCTACAGCATTTCTGAAATATGATATTATCAATATCAATATATAATTATGGATAACAAAAATAAATTTTATCTTAGTTCGAAACCGTCTCGTATCTTCTTCGGATTTAAGTACCTTTGGACCAAACTTGAAAACAAAGCAGTGTAATACATAGAACCCATTTTTCAATATCCACGAATTTCGTTATTGTTTACCTTCTTGAAAAATTCAAAGCATGACTAGTCTACCTCAAATGGTCATTTGGTAATTTGAATAAATCGTGTTTACGACTATATTCATCGGAAAATTCACTCCTGAAATAGTCTTACGATATTGATAATGATACAGCGGAAAATAATTGGAACTTATTTTACAGCGATACGAACGAAAAGATTATTTTCAAGACAATAGCAGGACCGACGGGATACACTAATATACTAATAAATGAACGGCAAAGTTGAGTCGGTAATTTGCTCGGTTATTGATCATAACATAGCTGCACATATATGAAAATATTCGAAGGTAGAGGCAAGTCGAGGATTGAAAACAAACTAGAATTAATATATTGCAAAATTATATGCATTTAATCGACTTCTACATGCACGTTGTGCATATGGAATCAAGAGTATGTACTCATTTTATACAAGAGATGTATAAAATTTATAGAATAAGAAATATGGAGTTTCTCATTTTTCTTGACAACTATGAACCAAATAACTACAAAAGTTTTGAGATTTATTCGGTTATTCGGTTTGACAATAGAAATCAATAATGTCCGACCGAAACTAGTTTTTACGGCCGAAACTTCCATATAAGGTCATGCTTTCGTAGAAAAAAAAAATAAACATAAATAGTTAGTCTTTACTTTTAAATTCTATAGATATTCATTAATCATTTAGTCCTTAGTATTTGAGCTAATCATTAACATAATAATGCACCTAATATTTCTTCTTAATATTAGTTACAAATTACAAAAATAAAATAACAAAGCAAAATTACTTTTTACGTCTCACTTTTACTTTTTCGGTCTCAGTTTCGACTGGAAGACAACCGAAACCGAAACTAAGCCGAAACTCGTTTTTTGGCCGAAATTAGGCCGAAATCGAAACCAAAATCGAAAGTTCGATCGGACACTAGAAATCAACGACGCTAACTCTTGCAAAACGATAAGTTCACTTTGACCCTGAAGTCTGGTACAAATTTATCGACAACAGTCGAAACTATTATGATCCAAAGAATACTTAAAGATGAAAAATTGTTTCCAACAAAAGCACGTTGTAGATTTACTCAATACATACCTAATAAATGGACTTTGGCATAAAATTCTGGTTAGTTTCCAATGAAAGTAGTAAGAATATAGTAAATGGTTTTCCATATTTGGGAAAAGATGAAGGGAGAGAATCATCGATTTTACGTAGAGTTTGTAATATTATTAATTACTTTATTAGTTATATTGTTTTAAGCGGTCATTTGTCCGTTCACGGTAGGAATAGGTATACACTATACATGAAATGTTGGTAAGTTTAGTTTTAAGGAAATAAGAAATATTGTTTCTGAAGTGGTATCCAAGTTATTATTAACTCGGTAATTTGTTCAGATAGACCGGTATTTTTATATCTTGATAGTGAAATTTATCTTGTAGTTAAAACTTTATTCGGAAGATTTAGGTAACGTACGGATTATCAGCTAAGACCAGGGATGTGTGTTTTATGATAAATGTGTAGGATTAATGCAACGTATAAATTTATATCTATAAATGGCAAATATTTCATTTATGGATAGATAGATCATATGTTTAAGATGGCTATTCAATAGATACAAATTATCTGTTAGATAAATCCTTTACATTGGTCCTACACACATCATTGCTTTTAGGTGAAAATATGCATGTTTTCATTATCCTTCGGATAAAATTTTATCTACAAGATACCTGCTTTAATAAGCTATTTTAAGGAAATGGTCTATGTCCATAGTTCTATTCAGAATACCAGAGTTTTGAAGAGTACGTCCGTAAGTCTCAAGTACGACCAAAAATTTATCTAGAAGAAAAAAGTTTGTTACAGAAAAATCTATTTTTCCCCTGGACAGAATGGTTTATAATTTAAAAATTACAATTTAAATACCTACACTGTCCAAAATGATAAGCGATGTGACAACTTACTTCTACTTTGCCATTTATGCTATTAGCGCCGATGGTTGTAAGTTATATATCGTTCATATACTTTTAGTATTGTTGCATTTCTTTAAATTCTTTGAAACTTTTTTGATTTTATTTATTTTTAGTAGGATAGTGGACATGAAAGGATGTATATCCATGTACTAATTATTAATTTAGCGACACGTTTCGGTCTTTTATTAGACCTTCATCAGGCTTCATAATGTGAAGTACACAATATACATCACAATAACATCGAATTTTTTTCTTTATCGCACACATACATTAAAATTTTATTTTTAAATTTAAATTTTTATATATTAAAATTTATTTACATTAAAATTGTTTATAAAATTAGTTAAAATCGTGGTAATTAAAACATTTTTAAAAGGCAACGATACTATTCATGGCTTGTATACTGCACTTATAAACTCAGTTATAAACTAGTATACGTTATAAACTAGTTTATAAGTGCAGTATACAAGCCATGATTAGTATCGTTGCCTTTTAAAATTTTTTAATTACCACGATTTTAACTAATTTCATAAACAATTTTAATGTAAATAAATTTTAATATATAAAAATTTAAATTTAAAAATAAAATTTTAATGTATGTGTGCGATAAAGAAAAAAATTCGATGTTATTGTGATGTATATTGTGTACTTCACATTATGAAGCCTGATGAAGGTCTAATAAAAGACCGAAACTTGTCGCTAAATTAATAATTATTACATGGATCTACATCCTTTCATGTTCACTATCCTACTAAAAATAAATAAAATTATGTAAATTATGGACACAACCAATTTATCGATAACTTCTTTGATTTATTTGTGTTTCTCAACCTAGGGGGCCCGTATCCCTGGGGATGCGGAAGAAGCTCCTAAATAGTTTTGATAATAAATTTCACAAAAAATGTATTTTTTTAACTAAAAAAAAACCACATTTTTCAATGAGGTGCGACCTATTTTCGGACTCAAAGGGATGCGGCTCTTTTAAAAGGTTAAGAATCACTACAATAGACGATTTGTAGGTCAAAATCTGATACCAAGTAAACAATAAGAATTTTTGCAATTTGGTAAATATGGTGGCACCAATACAGTACATATTTTAAAAAGAAATAGTTTCGAATTATCTACTCTTTATACATAGTAATTTACATAGTGAATGTTTAAAATAATGATGATTTCGGTTAGTCTAAATTCAACTTGCTTGCACATCGTTATTGGCTCCATTTTCATAAAAACAAAATGAAAAGAAAAATTGATTTAAGTAATTCAACAGTAAGAGGTCAAGTTGAAAAGTTCAGCAGCGGTCAGTGAATTTATCACATATCACTTGACGATCATCCATCTCATCATCTTCAGGCTCCTTTTCCCATGTTTTCTCTTTTTTTCAAAAAATGTCATTATCTTTGTTACACTTATCTTAAAATATCGGACGTCGCGTGTGATAGGCAGGTTTATGCTCGGCCCCATTTATCGACCATTTTCAATTCCAATAGGAAAAAAATCGTTTGTAATTTATGATAATCAAAAGGGATGTTATTGCGACAACAGTACAAAACTAGAAGGTTTATACATAGATTACGATTTAATCCGTTTTTCCTTTTTCTTTGGTATCACGTTTTCATATCACTTCTTTTCAAATAACATTATTCTAATTCCAAATCGCTAAATAAAAAATCTGCTTTTCATCGAGACTTATTCTTGTTAGAATATATCGCCTACTGGTGTCCGAGTAGTCAAGGGGGTCGCTCCAAAACTGATAGATATTGGGTTCGAATCTCGTATTGAGCAAATTTTCTATATTTCTCAATTTACGGATTTTTATTAACCCTATAGCGGCTAAAGACCTTGGTAATTAAAAAGCGACAGTAAAAACATTAAAGAAAACGATAAATTACTGAGAGAATGTGTGAAAGATTACTTTCCTGAAACTTATACCTAAATTACCAAGAATTATAAATCGTAAACCAAAATAATAATTGATGTAATTTTTTTTATTAAAAATTGAGACAAAATATGTTTTTAAGATGTTAGCTGTTTTATAAAATTATTATCCAGGTTTTTAGTTTCAATACTTGAATAAAAAAAAATGTTTTTTTATATCGCTATCTCTTACTCCTATTAGAAAAAATATAGTATAAGCAGTGGCGTGCATTACATATAGACAAAAAGACACTGCCTACCCGGCCTACCCTACATAATTCAGATAAATATTTATAATTTTGTTCTGATATCTAGTTTTATTTTATTTACGAGTACTATCAAATATCAATAAAGAAAAAAATCTTAATGGATATCATCTATACAGTATACAGATTATGCCAGCTCATTCGTTCGTTCAATTTCAAGTAAGCGACTGGTAATATTTGCATTGCAATGCACTAGCGCTCCTGGCAACGCGGCGGGAAAGACACAAACTATTCGTGCCTAAATATTTATATGTGTGCACTAATAGCTATATATGTGTCAGTGTGTGCGTTCGTATAATACAAATATACAATTGAAATGACAAATACAATTAAAATGAGCTATCAAAATCCAGGGCTATTTACGCGATTATTATTTACATCATTCATCAATTCGGGTATTAACTATCGAGGCCATACTGTTTAATAACTTCCTGCTTCCCCTGGTAAAAGTAAAGGACTATCCATTTCAATAATATGTATCTAAGAGGATACATGTACAGTAACCCTAAAATCAGTACAAATTGTCAGAGCCCTATTATAACAATTATTAAATACAACTTTATCTAAATGATAAGTTATAACGGGTATGGATTTTCTTAGCGATATATCTAGAAGTTTTTACTGCAGCTTTAAAGAAATTGTTAATTATTTTTCGTTTTTTTTTTTAAATAGAAAACAATTTATGAAACTTCCTCCAGTACTCATCGTCAAATGGACGTCATAATGATCTGCATTTTTTGGGACTAACTAGTTATTCTATAATCTAATTCTAATTCTAATAATAAAGTAATTCTAACTATAATCCCTAGTTAGTCCCAAAAAATGCAGATCATTATGACGTCCATTTGAGGATGAGTACTGGAGGAAGTTTCATAAATTGTTTTCTATTTAAAAAAAAAAAACGAAAAATAATTAACAATTTCTTTAAAGCTGCAGTAAAAACTTCTAGATATATCGCTAAGAAAATCCATACCCGTTATAACTTATCATTTAGATAAAGTTGTATTTAATAATTGTTATAATAGGGCTCTGACAATTTGTACTGATTTTAGGGTTTCTGTACATGTATCCTCTTAGATACATATTATTGAAATGGATAGTCCTTTACTTTTACCAGGGGAAGCAGGAAGTTATTAAACAGTATGGCCTCGATAGTTAATACCCGAATTGATGAATGATGTAAATAATAATCGCGTAAATAGCCCTGGATTTTGATAGCTCGTTTTCATACGAATTTATTAAACGATGTTATAAATAAGTAATGAAAATCCTCATTGAAATTCACAATAAAAGTAGAACCAAAAGGTGAAACACACTTGGAGAAACATTTAAATGAGAGATAATTCATTAAAAAATTTATCGGTATTAAAAAAGACTTTTTAGATTCGTATTTGGAATAATATTTATGACGCCTTCTTTGTTGACATATTTAAACACATTTTCATTTCCTCCTATTTTTCCATGAATCGATTGAATCGGTTTGAATATAACGGTTTTTAACTGAAAAATCAGACATCTTATTTCCTTCTGTACCTAATTAATGGTCCATTAAATAATGAAATATTTTTTTATTCCTCCAGAAAAGTTTAGCGAGTTCTATGGGGTTTTTCATTAGAAATAAATGATTTATTCAACCTCGTTTATAGCCTTCATTTTATTTTTACGCATTTGATTTGAATTGTCAAATGTGCATTTATGTATAAAATTGTGTTTGGGGGTCGTTTTCCCCCTTTTTTCGATTTCTCTATTTTAGAAAATGAAAAAATTAATACATTTTTTTTGTCAATATTCTCACTCTTTTCAAAATATTTCATTTATTTTATTTCCTTTCACAACAAAAATTCTCTTAGGGTCGGTATTTTCACATCTAGATAGTGGCATTTATCTTCCAGATAAACTTATATCCGGGAGATAGAGAAAACATTAGTATTTTCATCTAGGAAGGTTGATATGAGTAGAATTTTTCTTACAGATACACTTTTATCTATTAAACTACTACCATAGGAATATGATCTATCTATCCATCATAAAAAATATCGACCCTAAGGAATCAAAATTATCATTGTGACATACATATATTGTCACTTAACTGTACCTTTAAAGCCTCTCACAATGCAAATTAATTAAAAAGAAAAGTTGCTTTATGTCTTTATTATTTTGATTCGGTAGATTTCAAGTGAAATGCGAGGTACATTATCGTTAATGCAACGTCAAGCCAAAATATGAAATTACTTTCTATGTCTTATCATATTTGATATTTACGAAATACAAATCAATAGATAAAGCCTACTGAGTGGTCAAGGTGACCACTCCAAAACTGGTGGGTATCTATTGGCTTCGAATTTCGTATCGAACAAATTATCAATATTTTTTGATTTACGGATTTTTAATAACCCTAGAATTGCTAAGGACCTTAGAAGTTGTAATGCGACGGTAAATAAAAATTAAAAAATATTGGATTAAAAATTCATTAGTAGATATTATAGTCAAAATACCACAAGAGAAAACTGCACAATTACGATTTATTCTTGCATTTGTAGTAAAAGCAAAGAAAAATATAAGGTTTTTGTCGGAAGAACAATCATAGTAACTACCAGTGCATTGTTGCCCTGTTTACTATTTGATCTTATATAGAAACTAGCAGATACCCACGAATTCGTCTGTGTAATATAGGTGTTGGTTATATTTTCTTATTAAATCGCTGTTTGTAGTGGTATATGAAAATTTTAATTTTTCTTACTTCTTATACTTAAATACACTATTTTTCGACTTAAAAAACCATATTTAGTAAAATGTCACTTATAACAAAATAGTTGTTGGTAATGATCAATTAATTTTCAAAATATTTATGAATAGGTGTATTAAGGTGTCCGTTATTTCCCAAATTGATTTTTTTACAGCGATCAACCCCTGAATTTCTAGTTTAAGATATAAAAAAAAATATCTAATACAATTAAGCTCTTAATTTCTTGATTAAACCGTGCCGGAATCATGTTACTTTTACCATTTAAATAACATGGGTTATTTGACTTTTTACTTTTAATTTTTTTCTCAGAAACAAATGGATGAAAAGATTTAAGGTTAAATTATTCTGACGTAAAATTTAACGCTCTACAAAAAAGGTCTCTTATGAATTTTCGATTAAATCACTCCATTAAAAGTTATTCAACATTTAACTTTTTAACGACAAATCAATCGACTATAGGCTCAATAAAAATGATGTTGACTACAAGTTCTAAGAAATTTCTCATAGATGGCGTCAGATGAAATGGTAAAAATTCGAATAATAATTGAACTTTTGTCGATAGTCTCATTAATTAGTATGAAACTCACTTCGTAGGTACAAAATATTGATTAAAGTACGAAAATTTATCCTGGATAAATTGAATTTCACGACTATAGCGAATTCGGATCTTATGTCACCGGTTTTTATTGTCAAAAGATGATTTTTTGTTTGTTTAATTTTCAGTTCAAATCATAAAATTAACACAAATAATCACTTGCGCTGTAATAATAATAATTTTTATCTTTTCTTCGAATGATTTTATATTTAAAAAAAGTAAAAATGAGCAAAAAGTTGAAAATATTGCAAGATTTATATTAGGCACAAGTTAAATGTTGAATAACTTTTAATGGAGTGATTTAATCGAAAATTCATAAAAGACCTTTTTTGTATAGCGTTAAATTTTACGTCAGAATAATTTGACCTTAAATCTTTTCATCCATTTGTTTCTGAGAAAAAAATTGAAAGTAAAAAGTCAAATAATCCCATGTTATTTAAATGGTTAAAGTCGTTAAAGTAATATGATTCCGGCACGGTTTAATCAAGAAATTAAGAGCTTAATTGTATTGGATAGTTTTTTTTATATCTTACACTAAAAATTCAGGGGGCGATCGCTGTAAAAAAATAAATTTAGGAAATAACGGACACCCTAAGGTGTATATGGTACACTGATTTTTCCTATCTTCCGTGCAGCTGATCGGCGACAAATTGATGGCTTCGAAATGTGGGTCTGAAGGAGAATGCTACGGATCCCATGGACGGCTAAAGAACTAATGTCTCTGTCTTGGAAGTTAAACCAGTTCAAAGACTCTCTTCACTGACGTATGGACGAATCCTCAAGTGTTTCGGACATATCTCACGTCACGAGACCATGGAAAAGCTAATGGTACAACGGTGACCTGAAAGGAAAAGAAAACGATAGCGATCACCAAAAAACTCGTTAATTCGAGTTTCGCGTACGCGACGCGACAGGCAAAGGAGCGTAATCGCTGGAGAAGGACCATCCAGCAGGTTCTGAGAAACCTGGAACTCCCTATTTGACAGCCATTTTTAATCGCCATACATCGGCAGTGATGTTGGATTAAGAAGATCTATAATGAGTATGGTCTATTGCGTATACCTAGGATGTTTTTATCTACCGCGAAACAAATAATCCGTAAATCAATCAGCATCCAGACATTAATAAAAAATATCGACAAGTTCAATAAAGTCGGTCTTAAGTTGAATTATGACTTAAAACTGTGAAAAGTCTCCAAAATACTCCCGTTTAAATACTAGAAGTTAAAGACCTATTTTTGAATTTTAGTAGGAATCCCTAAGTATTTCCTTTTAATTCGCCGAATTTCAGGGGACACTCGCTCACTAATGTATTTATTTGTGAATATGCATTTCAAATTTTCAGGTTTACAATACGTAAAAGGCAAAAAGCTTTATGCTCACGTATAAACATAACCTTTTTAAGATATATCTATCAGAGTTGAAATTTTAAACAGAACCTTAGTTTTTGTTTCTAATAATAAACCATATTTGTTTTATATTAAACGGTAAAACATTTCGGCTATAACGGCACTTTGGTTATGAAATTTGAAATTTCAATTGTTTATTTAACGTAGTCCCGTATAAATTTTGCCACCATTTTTCATTCTTTTAGGGTAGGAATTTTTAAAAAACCCTTTCTTTATATATCTATATCATATAAGGAAAACACTTTTCGAATTTCATCGACACAAACTTGCATTTACATTTGAAAATACAATGTAAATGGAAAAATAATCTTTTTTATTTTGATCATCATGGTTAAAAAGATATTCGATTTCGCACATTTGGACGTTGTACATACAAAATTCTTGGAAATAAGTGGAAATCGTGGAAATAAATTCGAATATTTAATTTGTTTTCAATAACAATAATTGGGTTACAAATTGTTTGAAATACCGAAGAAAAGTTAATATGAAAGATTTTATATTTTAGTTGATATATGACATGAAATATATGACAGAAAATTGCTTTCTTAAAGCTTTTCAGGAGATTATATAATTGCTCCAGGTCGCAATTATTGGTTCGTAAAAAAATTAAATTTTAAAGTTTGATTTTTAAAAAACGAACAAAAATTAAAAATCGCCTATTTGGTATGAGCACTACATTTTTAAACTTTCACACTAATTTAGTGAGTTGACGTTAATTAAATTGCTGTTATTAAAATGATATTAAAAAAAAGACACTTATATTTTATCTCTAAATATAAATTTAGATGAACTTTGTTTTACATAGAGCGGTAATAATAATGTTTAGTAATAATGTTTTGGTTTTAACAGTACTTTGATTATTAAATTTAAAATTTCGATTGTTGATTAACTCTGTATTATCTCATACAAACTTAGTCACCGCTTTTCACTCTTTTGGGGTAGGAATTTTCAAAAAAAAATTCTTATCACATGCCTACTTCTTATAAGGAATACACCGATTATACGAATTTCACCTGTCAGAGAGGGTATATAAATACACGATTTTATATATGCACCGTTTTAAAAACGGATTTACTATATGCATTATTACTTTAACTTTTTTCTTTAATATTTTCTTACTGAGCAACCTCAAGGTCTATTTACAACAATTTCGTAAAAAAAAGGTTCCTGTAAAATTCGAACCCAAGGGTCTTTAATTATGAGCATTAGATATATAAACCAATGCCCTATAACATAGTTATAAATTTTATATTTGTTTGCATATAAAAATTTTTAAGCTCCCAAAAAAAACAAACTATTTTTTGTACTTTAAATTGAATTTACTGTGCTAGTTATTAGTTCAATTAAAAAGATTATTACAAATAATTTACTTACTTTAAAATAAAGTAAGTTCCAGCGATGTATAATTCGCCTGTCTAGAGTAAATTGAGTCTAGTCTAATGTGAGTGGGTGATTGTATTGTATCTTAAAACCAAATCTCCTTAAAATCAGTTGTTCCGTTCTATTGTTATAACGAGACAGACAGACAATAATTTTAAAAATGTTAAAATTGGGTTCAAAATTAAAATGTAAAAACACACGTAAAAATTGTAAACATAAGTATAGGTAACAAGAAATTTTATTAAAAATAATAAAGAAGAATTTGATTGAGTTTTTGATTATTAGAAATTAGTATTCATGAAATAGCAATAGCTAAATCTACCCAAAACCCCAATTTGAGTATGCTGTGTAGATGAAGGCTGCAGTATTAGCTAAAGTACAAAATGGTATGTGATAATGACAAATTTTATCTGCAATAATACAAAACTTAAAAAGATGCACTAGCACAGTTTAGATTAAAGTTGTTTTCATAATTAAAAAAAATACTCAATGCAAAATTAAAATTTTATCTTTTTCATGAGATATAACTGAAAAATTTTGATTTTTGGTTCCTTTTCTATAATACTTCTATAGTACGAAAGGATCATACTGTAATTCAAATTTCATGATTTCTATGTCAAAAAAAATACACATAGTTCTGATTTACTAGGAAGTATCAAAATTAGCTACCTTCAGTGGCGGGCTTACAAATTTGGCGCCAGTAGGCTATTCAATTTTTGCCGCCCCCTCTGACCTCTGAAATTCGATACCTTATTTCGCAATCCTATTAATTACATTTATTCTATCAATGGAATCGTAATTTGTGCTCTATCGCCATTATTACATCACCTTTTCCTGTGATTGGCATGATAATGAACTAGTGGATCATTGCGTCAATTATTAGAACATTTTTATATCGTTAATTAAATTCTACTATTATTATCGAAAATTTGCTACCCTGCGGTTCAGCCTACTCAGCCTGCTGGTAAATCCGCCACTGGTCACTTTAGTCATAAGGTTTTTTGTAAATGGACTAGTCTATTATTGAATTGTATAACGGCTGTATTTTTTTTTCAACTGAAGTTCAAACTAAATTTATTTCGGTGCAATAAGGGTATTGGTCCATACTATCCAGAGTTCCGAAAATTTTTTCCTTCTAGCTCAATTCGCATCATAGTTATGAAGATTTTTATGAATGCAATTATATGTTACATTCTTATTGCACCATTGTTGAAATCGTAAAAACGGCCATAACTTTTGTTGCACTGAGGTAAAAAGATATTTTTACTGATGGAATGTTTGTTTGTACCTAAACCGAAAAGAAAATAAAGTTTTCTTTCAGTAATGTCCAAAACAAACAAACAACTTACAACTTGTTGATATTTTCACACGTAGTACGACAAGTTGCACCATCCTGCTGAAGGTAAACATCATCCAAGTAAATTCCATCAATTTAATGGAGAGATTAGTCAGGTAGCATTACAATGTAACGTGTAATATTGATAGTAACCGCATTTCAGTTGCCATTTTTAAAAAAAAATACCAATTGATGACCTCTGTCAAGTTAGCACCCGACTTTTACAAATTAAAATTTTAAATATATTTTTAGATTGACTTTTGTTTGTACTTGATTGTACCGAAACATTTTTCGTTTGTACCTCACCCAAAAAAAAGGTATTAAATTTTTAAAAATCGATTGCCCCCCATTAATTTGATACAAACAATAGTTACAACGGTTTTTGTAAATGTAATTACACTCTAATTACTTCATTGTTGAAACAGCAAAAATGGCCATAACTTTGAATCTATTGAAGTACAAACGATTATTTTTGCGGATTCCTCCGGGTGCTGGTCTCTAAATGATAGTACCGGTTGAATTTTCGGTTGTACCTCAACCGGAAAGAAAATAAAATTTTCCGGGTACTACTGATTTTCCTTGAGAGATTTTCCAAATCCAAAAGCGGTACAATCTAGCTACTGTGCCGCTGAGGATTATACCGAAAAAATATCCTTCTAACTTTATTCCAACGGTAGTTATAAAGGATTTTGTGTGGGTAATTAGACTCTAAAGTCGGGTGCTAACTTGACAGAGGTCAATTGATGCTTTTTGACTACAAATTACATCAAACAGTAATTTTTTTGAGAAGCATCGGTTGCTCTTTATTTTTCCGTGAAGTTGCATTGACCCCAATGCAATAATTTTGCTTATTTGCCATTCCATTCAATGTAAAATGCATCTCATCACTGAAGATGATTTTGGATGAAAATTGGCATGCTCCACGATGTTGTAAGAATGAATTGTCAAATACATGTAAATTATGATCAATTGGATTGAGTCCTAACGTTAAATGGAACTTGTATGCATGGGGCAATTCAAACCCTTATGCATTATTCGTAATAAACTGGTCCTTGAAATGCCTAATTCAAGTGGTTATGATTTCTTTGGATCATTTTTCACACTTTGTTTTGCAATAGCAATGTAATGCTCAATGCAAAAAGTTTTTATCCTACCAGACTTAGGTGCGTCCTCAACAGAACTCGTAGCCTCGAATTTACGCATCAAACCATTTTTCACTATTTTTAAAGTATTCTTCGATACTTTTATTGTGGTCTTCAATCGAATACAACTCCATTAGATAAAGGGCACACATTGAACTATCGAAATGACTTATAGATCAACAAATATCACATCTCTATCGAATAGACCTTTACTTTTCTGCGCCTCATTCGGTCAACCCTTTATATATAGAGAGTATATTCAAATTTTTGATTGTTCATAATGATCTAATCTTTACAACAATGTTATGGAACAGAAAGTATGACTGCATTTGTAAATATGATTCATTTTGATTGATTGCCTTTGTATTGGTTCTTCTATATCGCATCATGATTTATTCTAAGTCATTAGGTACTACATTACTACGCCAATTTCCTACCTTCGTTTTATTCATACATAAATTTTCCAATTTGCGGTATTTATCGATTGTTTGTTTTTGTTACAAACATAAATGCGACAGAAAAAAACAAATTGATTGATAAAAGGGTTCAACATCAACGAATACTCTTCTCATAAACTGTGTCGAAGTTAACATAATAAATTTTTGGTTTCAATATTCGAAATTTGAATGCATTTGCTGAAATTTAATTGAGATAACCGAGAAATCTATTTGGCTCTGTTTCTGTTATATATGTAAAGTATAAAGAAGACATTGATCCAATAAAATCGATAAGTGCAAGCGAAACAAAAACAGGCCGGTCCAAATATTTCTACGCGTGTAAAATAGATGTGATTATTCCAAAACGTTGGCAGACATGTGATGCTAATCCGTTATACTCTTGAATTTTATGTAAAAAAAGGAAAAATACGAAAAAATAACAGTTATAATAATTTATGATATTTATGCCGAAGCCCCTTTACCGTCATCGCGATCGAAACGGTCCTACTATAGAATATGTGCACGCTTTCCTTCTCAATGATTAACAAGTGACTAATACTACTAAATGTTTCTCATTAATGCAGTTTACTGACTAATGAAAAATGCATTCCACATTTTTTTTTAATATTGCAATTCTGCTGATTTCATTTTCCATCAAATTAAGTCTCTTGCAGAAGCGCCGTTAATTAACGCTACTCAAAATTAGAAAACAACTTAAAATTAATAAGATTCACTGAAGAAGTAATTGAAAAATTAAATTTTGCTTTTTTCACTTAATTTTAATGACCCCCTTTCCATTTTAACAATACGCATTCGAATTAAGAAAATAACAGTACTTTGTACAAATATTTTTGTCACTTAACAATTATAATTTGAAGGTTTTATTTTGAAAGTAGATTGAGAGTAAGAGTTTTAATATTTAAATGGTTCAGAAGTTTATAAATATACAAAAAAAAAAATATATTAAAAGTTCCACCTTAAAACTATTATCACTATTTATTCAAAAAAATGTATTAGGCTCATGTGGGGAACCTTGCATCCACAAATTACGTTACACGTTCAAGGGGGAGAGAGTCAACGAAATAGGGCACCTTGTTACACGAGCCGGGGGAGGGGGGTTAACAGCTTTATGACGTCACATGTTAAAATTTTAAATATTTGTCTATTTTATTTTTATTATTTCTAATTATGAAATTGAAAAATATGAGACATCACATCGAGGGGGAGAGTGTTTAGATAAGATTATGGGGGGGAAACATAGTAAAGTTTGTGTGATGTAATTAACTAATTAACGGATGACCCCTGTCCCCTTTAGAACCGTCAAATCTGGCGACGTTGCACTTTCTACTTTGTTTTTTATTCTATTCGCGATTTTTTTTTGTTAATTCAATTATACTATGGTATAACTTTCTCTATTGCCACTAAATTTTTATTATGGATCGATTTTTTCGCGAATTGAATTAAAACCAAAGTAGAAAATGCAACATTGCCAGATTTGACGGTTCTAAAAAGGACATGAACCATATATTTTGTAAACTTATCCAGTGAATAATAATCCAAAGCCTAAGTGAAGATATTTAAATTATGAAATTTATTATTTTATTAAAATGCAGATGTGCGTATCAAAACTATATCTATAAGATTTTTTTTTGCAATTAAAGACAATAATAATTTGAAAATGGTTAATTCAAAATTGCATCCTGTAAAATACTTATACTGAACAATGGTTAAGAACTCAAACTATTCTACAAGAGAGCAGTTTGGTTAATATTGAAGGCAATGAAAAAATTGGCATTGTTGTTGAAAAATAAAGTTGTGCAATAGGGTGGCCCTTAATAGGGGTCTTTTTGAATTTCTTTGCTCCCAGGGGCTCAAATGCGTCCAAATTGATAAAAAAAAAATCCCTGAAACTTTGAGCTCTTAATATTAACTTTAAGATAGTCCGCTTTCCAACTTAAATTTCTTATGGAAATAACGTGGGAAAAATTTAATTTGTTCTTTAGGATTCCATAACTCAGCGATAAATAAATCGAAAGTAACTAATCGCGTCATGTTTATTGTAAATTTAACGCTCTACAAAAAAGAGCTAATATGATTTCTCGCTAAATCTATTGGCTTAAGAGTTATTGGGCTATCTATTGACTTAAAAATGCATCACTAATTGTCAATGAAAATATAATGCATTTTTTAACTGAGCAACGGGAAGATGACAGAGTTGGTTACATAGCTTATATTGAATCTGATGACAATGAACAAGTACAAAAAATGAAGGATGAACTACTACAGCTACGTCGTGAAAAATCAAAAGAATAATATTATAATTGCTTCTTTTTGATCATAAATACAAATTTGGCATAAGAAATTTGATATATTTCGTAAAAATAAGTATATACTTAATAATTATAGTTGATAATATTAATAATTATATAATAATTAAATTTCGAGCTCGAATAACTCTTAAACCAATAGATTTAGCGAAAAATCATAAGAGCTTTTTTTGTAGAGTGTTAAATTTATAATAAACATGATGCGATAAGTTACTTTCGATTAGTTTATCGCTGAGTTATGGAATTCTAAAGAACAAATTAAATTTTTCCCACGTTATTTCCATAAGAAATTTAACTTGGAAAGTGAACTATCTAATAGTTAATATTAAGAGCTCAAATTTTCAGGGTTTTTTTTTTTATCAATTTGGACGGGTTTGAGCCCCTGGAAGCAAAGAAATTCAAAAACACCCCTATTAATGACCACTCTATTGTACAATTTACCTACTTGAGCAGGGGTGAATTTACCAGCAGGTCGAGTAGACTGAAGCCTAATGCGGCATATTTGACCTGAAAATTGGTTAATCACAGGAAAAGTCAATGTTATTACGGCGATAGAGCACAAATTGATGGAATAAATGTAATTAATATGATTGTAAAATAGGGTATCGAATTTTTGAGGTCAGTAAGGGCGGCTAAAATTAAATAGCCTACTGTTGGTAACTTGGTTAATCCACCACTGTACATGAGACTAGATTTGTCCAGTTTTATATTGATTTTGGAATGTTTAATTGCATACTGTTATCGTTTTGAATTCAAACCGTAATAAGTATAAAATTCAAGCCTTCCTTAAGTTTAGAATACAAGAATTGACTGCAAAAACTTTATGAAGTTACAATTTATTTGATAAATTATTATTTTGAAAATTATTTTAAAGCTACAAATATTCGATCTTGTTTCATATTGATTTCGCATATTTCAATGTTAAATATTTTTCAAAATAATGTTGAATAATTACACGAAGAGTGTGCCATAATTATTCCTTTCCTTCATAATTTTTTTTTTTTTTTTTTTTTTTTTTTTTTTTTACAATCAGCTTGTCAAGCTATAAGTAAAAGTGTTGTTTATTTGGTTGGGAAATGCAGGTGGGAGGGAGGGGGAGGAAACAGAGGAAAGGGGTACATGTGATTAGGGAATTATAAATGGAAGGCGAGAAAGCGGGTATCAGTCAAGTACTGCTGCCCGCACTGTTGAGATACATTGTTACAGTTTAAGAAATAAAAATAGAATTAAAAGTTCTGGTCATTCTAATGCCCGACTACCTTAGATCTTCTGGCCAGGTACGTTTTAATCTTCTCCGCGCCAATGGAACTGTCGTAAGTTCACTGATCAAATCATTCTCATGATCCTGGCACCGTTCTTTATATTTTTTTGTCCTATTTGCTATTACCTCCCTTACGTAAGGCACTTGGAGGTCCGTATGAATTGTCCGATTTGAGACGTACCAAGGTGCCTCAGCTATCATTCGCAGTGCTTTGGATTGCAGTCTTTGTATGTAATTGATATTTGAGGGCCTGGCACATCCCCAAAGCTCGATTGCATACAGCCATATTGGCTTTATTACCGAGTCGTAAACCTTCAATTTGCTCTCCAGGGAAAGGCCTGAGTTTCTTCTTAAAAGCCACCACATTTTTCTTATTTTTAGGTCTATTTGATTTTTTTTGGTGATTATGTGAGGTTTCCATGTAAGTCGTTTGTCCAGTTTGAGTCCCAGGTATTTAACCTCTTCACTCATTGGAATGGGTGTGTTGTATATTTTAGCCTGGGGACAAGTTTTTCTTGTTGTGGTAAATGTGATTTGTACCGACTTTTCAGGGTTTATCATGACTTTCCAATTCGTCAACCATTCTTCAAAGAGCTTGATATGTCGTTGAAGCTTTTTGGTGGCTTCGTTTGGGTCTTTATCAGTGGCGAATATTGCTGTATCGTCAGCAAATGTTGCGATGGTTGTTTCCGTGGTAGTTGGTATGTCATACGTAAATACTAGGTAGAGGTATGGCCCAAGTACGCTTCCTTGTGGAACTCCCGATTTTATTCGTATTATCTCAGAAGCAGAGTCCTCGATGACTACCTGCAAATTCCTTTCTTCTAAATACGACTTGATTAGACGGTAAATTTGCTCCGGGTATATTTTTTTGATTTTATAGAGCAGGCCATCATGCCACACCTTGTCGAATGCTTGTTTTATGTCGACAAATACTCCGGCACATACGTTTTTGATCTCAAAGCTGTCTCGAATAAGGTTCACAATTCTATGGCATTGTTGAATTGTGGAATGTCTTTCCCGAAATCCGAATTGATATTGTGGAATGAAGGTTTCTGGGGGAATTATGTTTTTCATTCTTTTGAATAACAACCTTTCAAATATTTTCGAAGCAGTCGCTAAAAGACTTATTGGCCTGTATGATGCTGGGTCTGTCGCTTCTTTACCGGGTTTCAGTATCATGATGACTTTTGCGTACTTCCATTGGATAGGGTAGTGGCCTAGACGTAGGATACCGTTGAGGATGGCCGTTAGCAATAAAATACCCTTTTTCGGTAGATGTTTTAGCACTTCACAGGTAATCAAGTCGTACCCAGGAGCCTTATGGGTTTTGGTTTGAGAGATTTCGGATTTTATTTCAGAAGGTGTTACAAACCTCACTGGTGGGGAAAATTGACATGGCGTTGAAAGAAACTCAGCGACTAAGGAATCATTTGCATTGGTGGGGTTTTGAGAGAAGGTTTTTGCAAGTTGTTAACCGAACACTCTAGCTTTGTCATCGTCTGATCGCGCCCAGGTCCCATTAGACTGTTTTATTGGAGGGATGAATGAAGTAGGGGCTTTGAATATTCTTTTGGTTGCTTTCCAAATTGAGTGATCCTTAGTTGAGAGGGTATTTACGTATTCTTGAAACGTTTCGTTTCTAAGTTCTTGAAGAGCTTTTTTCAGTGCGTGTGTAGCTCGATTGAATATTGTTTTGTACGTTTGGTTTCTGGTTCTTTGCCATTTTCCTCTGGCTCTCCTTTTTTCCTGCACTAGTTCTTTGATTTTTAATGGTAAATTTATGGTCTGGAACAGATGCTTTTCCCTCGGGGTTGCTTGCCAGGCTGCGTTTTGCATTAGACATGTGAAGTGTTCGACTGCTTCTTCTATTTCATGTTCTGTTTTAAGCGGTATTTTTAGATTGGCATTTGTATTTATATGATTTTCAAAGAGTTCCCAGTTTGTTTTCTGAGTGGTTAGCTGGGGACGCGGAGCCTTGAAAATTATATGCGAACTAAGAGTAATGACGATTGATGAATGGTCAGAGCTTAGTATATCTGTGTTTCCATCTGATTCTACCGCCACGTTCAACTGCGAGATACCTTTTATAACAGCAAAATCAAGCAAATCTGGGATTTTATTGGAATCTGTAGGCCAATAAGTAGGTTCTCCGGTTGACAAATGAGTAGCGTTGTTCGTTTGGAGAGCCTTGAACAGATTTCGGCCTTTTGTAGTTGTCAATCTTGATCCCCAGGCAGTATGCTTGGCGTTCCAATCTCCTGCTATCAAGAATCTCACTCCTAGATGGGAAATGAGTTCCTGATATTCGTTCGACGTAATAGTATGGCGTGGTGGGCTGTACAGGGCAGCTATATTGATTGGACATGGGAATGCTTGAACCTTAATGACTGAACTTTGGATCTTCTCCGATAGGAATGATTCTTCCACGTGGTGCTTTATACTGCTTCTTATTATTACCGCTGACCCCCCTCGAGACGTACCATCGGGATGATTGGCATAATAAACCTGGTAATTAGGGATTTTAATGTTGGATCTATCGGTGCAGTGGCTTTCTGAGATGAGTAATAAATCAATATGACTTGCTTTTAGGTAGTGAATGACCTCGTGCAGATGCTTTGCCAAGCCTTTTGAGTTCCATGTAGCGATTCTTAGAGCTTGAGACATTTAGTTATTTTGGGTGAACTTGGTGATTAGCGTGGTGAGCATGGATAGTATCATGCTGTTTTGATTGATGAGCTGATCGAATGTTTTTTTAAATTCGTTAAGAAAATTTGTAAGGATATTATTTTCATTCGAAGTTTCGTGGACGTCTTCTGGTCGAGTTCCCCTTGCAGCTTGGGCATAAGTTATATTTTTCAATGGTGATGTATTGAAGGGGACGTTGGTTTGTTCTGGTTTGGATTCTTTTCGTAATGGGGATTCGTTATGATTTCTTGCGTTTGTTAGCTGGCGATATAGAGTGCATCCTTTGTAGTTTGCCGGGTGATCACCTTTACAATGAAAACATATAGCAGGCGTGTTCCTTTGTTTAGAACAAGTTTTTGTGTCGTGAGACTCGCCACATTTTACACAATTGAATGGTCTCCTACAGTATGTTTTGGAGTGTCCATATCTCTGACAACGTGTACATTGTATTATGTCTTTTTTGATTCGTGGAGCCTCTATATCGACTTTTGTATTGCCAAGGTACTGTAGGTTGTAAATGTCTCGGTTATTTGCGCGTGGTTCCAAGTCAACGAAAAACAAAGGCAATGGTTCCTTAGTTGTCTTTTGTTTTGCGTTGATTATATTTCTTACTTTGTGGCCATGCTTCTCCAGTTGGTTGATGATTTCCTCTGTGGGCATCGAGTGATGTAAATGTCGTATGATTACTCGATACGCCCTTTCCTGCTTTAGCTGATACGTATGGTGAATGATATCTTCATCTCTTAAGTGTCGAACCAACTTTCGGTAAGTTTCTTCTGTTAACGGGTTGATTTTAATAGTGTTGTCACTTAAAGCTCTTGTTATATACTGTTCGTCATCAACGGCTTTTCCCAGATTTTCTATCATTTTTTTATAATTGGTTACGCCATAAATAAATATTGGAGGTGGCTTTGGTGATTTAACTTGTTCCTGCGAATTTGCTGTTTCCATATTTTCTTCGACTTGTAGCACTTCATAACGGTTGTTCAATTGGAGACTCTCTGTGGACTGAGTAATGGTTTTGGACAATTTCCTTTTTTTGGGTATTGTTTGCCAAGTGTGATGTTTGTTGATATTTGGTGTGTCCATATTTGTTTCATTCATAATTTGCTAAATCTATTTTTTTTCTTATTCTATTCTTAATCTATTCTTATACTAATGTTATTACTAATCTTATTCTATATTAACATTTAGGCGCTTAATTTAATAATTATTACTAAAATGACATATAAGTTTAATGACATCAATTTAATGACATATAAATATAAATATTATTGTTCGTTCGTTTTGATAAAGTTGACAGATTTCTTAGTTCGCTTACACGTGTTTTGGCTGGAACCTGTCGAGCTGCTGTTATTGTTCACTTTGTTTTTGCACTCACCCACACTCAGGCGCATCAAGAGTATATTACACATACACACTGTTATTTAGTTTTAAATTTTAAGAATTATATATTATAACCTTAATTTTTATGTTCGTATTTTACAGTTTTTTTTGTATTTTGCACTATTCACCTTTCGGTACAGTAATGCTGATTGTTATTGCATGTTGTTTTCATCCCAATTTTTCACTTAACACTCTAATCGTATTTTTAACGAGTTAGTTAGCGCGGCGATCTATTTATGAACATTAACCCGATCGCCATTTTTGAACTCATTCCTTCATAATGAAATAAAACCGAAGTTGATTTGAATCAGAAACTTATATTCTCAGACAATACGACAAGAAATAAGATAAATATCGATATCGATATAAATTATAAATCAATATAAATATCGATAAATATTATATCACTCAATTTCAACCACCGAGAGATTTTCTAGATTAGAAACAACCCACTATTTATAATTTAGAAATTGAATTGAAAGAGCTAAGAAAAAGTTAAAAGAATTATGCTAATTCAACAATCGAGGGATTAGAAAAAATAGATAAAAATGGGGAAATGAATAGTATAAACATTGAAAGTATTGTAAGCGATGAATTATCGAGAAATACAAATTCCAACATTGATTCTGTTATCACCAAATAATTAATTGTTATTTTAAAAATGTTATAAAATAATAACATAACATAATGAAGCTTTTTTAACTTTACTTGATAAAATTTATACGATATTCACTTAAATATACCAAAAATCGTTAAATTTAAAATGCTCAAGACGAACTTCTATTGCTCCGGCAATAAAATGGTGTCACAATAAGAAATTTCAAAATCCCATGGACGTTTCCCTATCACAAATGTACTTAAACACAAAGGGAAATGTTATTTAAATCGTTTTAGCATTATGGTAATGATTTAGATCATTTACACTCTTTACAACCTCTATTCTTAAGAAAACAATTGACAGAAATTTATCAATTTTATAAAAAAAAAAAAATTCATGGCGATCAATTGCAATCAATTGTGAAAAATGTCAAAAATCGTGTAAATTATTACTGTTTTCATGGTAACCGCTCAATGATCAGTTTATATTTCGGTTTCAATATGCGTACTGATGCGGACTGTGACGTCATAGAAGATCCATAAGCACACTTAATTGTTTTGAGACTTTCATTTGCTTATTAAAATGAAAACTTTTTTTTTCTGCAAAAATAACAGTTTTTTATAGCGAAAAATTAGTTTTTCCACTTGTTAATAATTTCTTTTATCGATAAAATCTTTGGTGCCAGTCAAACGAAAAGCAAGAAATTAAATGAAATATTTTTCCTTTTCCTTTTTTGGACAAAAAGTTGAAAAACCGGTGAAAACCGATATTTTTTTTGCAATTCTGGAATTCGAAAATCGGGTTTTCAAAGTAGATTTTTATATGAACCTTATACTTATGTTTAGACTTGAAAAAAGAAAGAAAGAAGAAATTAGTTAACATAATATGAAGAATCTCACTAAAAATGAGTACTTCTAGACAAAAGATTCCAACTTTGCAAGTAACTAACCCAGCAGTATGGGGAAAAAATTTTTACCCTACATTCCTACACTGATGAAGTATTAGAACAGATACATAAGGTTTATTGATGTCTCCATCTTACATAAATCAGACATCTATAATTAATTAATACATTCATTTGGTACGGAAACAGTAAATCAATAAAATATTAAAACAGTCCCGTTGTTTTTACCGTAAGATCAAAGATGAAATATCTAATACGAGTTATAAATGCATTGGAAACATTTAAATTTAAATTGAAAATTAAAGGCATTTTGAATTCCAGCTGTACACTTTGTAAGTTTCCACTAAAATCTGCTATTCGAAATAAGAATATGAAAAATGGGCAAGTAGTTTTGAATGTATTTATTTTTATTTTTATAATCACAATCATGTCACGCGTTCGATTTGGATTTATTTTAATATAAAGATGAGAAACTTATTTATGAGACTTTCTTTACAATTCCCAGAATCGAATGTAACCTATTTTTACTTCTGTAAATTCGAATCTCTCATTTCACTATTGTTTTATTTTTTAAATTTAAATAAAATCGAGTTAATGAATGCTTTTATTGTTGAATTTCTTGTCACCATTTCGTTGAAACACGAAAACAAATTGCACAAATACTTTTTCCCAATTACGTCATTTAAACAAAAATATTCATATTTTAAAATGCATAAATTCATTTAAATGCTACCCAGAAAGTTCTATAACACATTGAACAATGACGCTGAAAAACATTTAAGTAGTAGGTCAAAAAAATTATTAAATAGACAAATAAGTATTTAAATTGAAGAGTTTCCGGTCATTTTTTCTACTTAATATTATATTGAACTATTTCATATTCTAAAAACAAATTTTGGCTTGAAAAAAGAATGAATTTATAAAAAATTTTGTTTACGTAATAATTTTTGTTATCATAAATTTCCTATTTGTGGGACATGCTTTCGTGGTCCTCTTTAAAGCTTGTTTACCACTTGTAGACTCTACAACAGGATAAATAAATACCATTTTTTTCCCAATTCTATAAACGTTATAAGTTCTTAGTGAAAATATTTGAGTTTAGCTAGATTTTTCACTTTTTCATGTTTAGGAGGGTGGTTGAAATTTCCATCACTCTAAGGACCGATATTTTCGGTATTAAGATAGCTATTAAATAGATAAAACTTTGTCTATTAGGTAAATCCTACAAAATTCTACACATACAGTGGTATCTTGAGATATGAGTGTCCTTATAAACAAGATATTTGAGTGCTGTAATAAATTCCAATTATCAACTTTTTTACATTTTTATTTCATTTGGTAGGAATTGAACCCGTAGAGTCCCAAGCCTACATTCGTCCTATTTTACAAAATGTTTACATTCCTCTGACTATCGTCACGAGGGAATATTGGTGGCAAAAATTATACCAATTTTATAAAAAAATGAGATATAAAATTCAAAACTATAAAATAGCTCGACCAAGATTGGTTAAAATTCATATGATTACAAAAAACCATTAATGTGCCCTCTTTCTAGTCTCTTGTGGAGGGTTCATTTCGTGTTTCCAAGTCCAACTTACTTAGGTGTACTTCCACCCTTTTTACGTAACGAATGGATAGTTTTTTATTGAATTGAACGACATTCTCGACGTTAAGGTTCCTATGAATGATGTGATTCTTGATACATTGGCCAAATCCTAGAAGAATTTTTCTGACAATCAACTAATTTACGTTATTTCAATTACTGAATTGATGCCGCAATATAAATCCAAATAAATTATAAGCCTTGAAGCTGTTTTGATAATGTCGATAAAAATTAAATAGCTTTCTCAAGAATATAGTATATTTATCCATTAGTGGCGATCGATTGTCATTAAATTGACTCACTTTTACATACGCCTGTGAAGGTAGGCAACCAGAGACTTTTTCAAAGTTAAATACTTAAAACACTCAATCAATGTAGAACTACTTGGTGGTTATTAAATTTTACGACGAGAATTAGTAGATGTGCCAAAATTCAGCTCAATCAAATGCTAAGAAGTAGGTGAAAAATGTAAGTATAAGTTTCTTATACCTTACAAACTAACCATAAAGGAAAAGGAATTATGAAGAATTGAACTGAAACAAGAAAATTTGTTTCATAAATCAAGGAAAGTCGTATTCCTAGAAATATTTATTATTGAAAAAAAAAGTAATAAAATTTAATTTCAGTTAGATTTGCAAATGATATGCATTTAAAGAGAACTAAATTATAATAAGTGGCATATTGAAAATCACAATAAATAACGCTTGTGCATTGTAACACCCTAAATAAATTAATTTTTAAGCATTATTGAAGAGAACAATATATTCATATGTGCTATTTTCATACTAATCAACTCAAAAAAATATCGATTGGATAAATACATTTTTATTTTGTGAAAATTTGAAATTTGATTCAAATATTTGGAGGTCACACATTCTAATTCTATGCTTAATAATAAACGTCATGGAGTTTTGATAATTGTGATACAAAAGAAATTACATAAAATACATAAGTTATGCAAATGGTCATTAAGTCATTAATAAGGACGGTTAACTAACAGAGGAACCCCGAATTTAACTAGATAAAACTAGGCCAAATAATTGGCAGAAATCTATAACCATTTGATTATCATATCATCTTTTAATTGTCTTTATCATTGTTAGACAGAAAAGGCTAATTAATATGAATTTATTGAGAATATCATTTAAAATTTCGTTAAATAAACTTGACTTTTATGGAAATAAGTATCAATCGATGTTTTTAATGAGGTCCTTATTAAAATTAAAATACCTTTTTAACGAAGAAAAAAAATAGGCTATGTGCATTCATTTTCTTCTCTCATATTTACTATTGGCGTTACTCTGATGTAGGAACAATACAGCACTTCAACGTTTAATAATGGATATATGTATGATTGTTTTGGACACTTTGTATGTTTTACGTGAAGGAAAAAGTGGGTCCTACACACATTTTTGCTACTCAGTATGTATGCATGTCACCCATATGCAGGCTCTTTGCATTGATAAATAAACGATAAATCGTTTCAATTTGAATCTAATTGGTCTAAAATTTACTGTTTTATACAGAACTATTTTAATTATCTATTTAAATAACCTCTATTTTCAATTTTACAGCTATATTCTATGTCAGATGTGAATATTGATTCATTTAAATCAATATTTTATGGTTTATATTAACAAAGTCCGAAATTTAATATATCTGCAGTTCTAATAAGCTAATTAAATCAGGTTTTTAAGAGTGGCAAATGGTTGCAAAGTTTGTAGGGGATAACGGGGACAACGTCTAATAAACAACAGAAATTTCAAATTTAATAACTAAAGTCCGTTAAAAGCGAAACGTTAATGTTGCTTAATATAAAATAAAGTTGATTTATTATTAGAAACAAAAACTAGGGTCTGCTTAAAAATTTAAACTCTGATAGATAGGTATATCTAAAAATCAAGTTAAGTTTATAAAAGAACATTAAGTTCTTTGGCTTTCTCATATTGTGAATCTGGAAATCCGAAATAGGTATTCACAAATAAATACATTAGTGAACGAATATCGAGTAGCGAGAAATTCGGCAAACTAAAAAGAAATACTTATCGGCATTTTTGGAAACCAAAGTTAGTGGCTCCTAACAGAGAAAGAATGATTATTTAAAAGAGGAGGGCGGAGTGTTTTGAAGGTGAAATATACGGTAAATCATAATGATAAAAGAAATTAAAAATGCACTTTCAGTGCAAAAAGCATACGCCAAATCGTGTATGGTGAACTCGAGACTTATCCAATATGGTTTAATTGTATAGTTGAAATTCAGATATTTTAATAACAAGTGTATTTATAATGATTATACTTGATTATGGAAGAACTGGGTTTCGTGCAATTGTACAAATTTCAATTTTGCGGTAGTGCTATACATTCCAGGATAGTAATAGTTTTGGGAAAAAGGTTCATTCGGGAATCGAAACAGTGAGATGGGATTTCTACTAGTATTCAAAAATCTTGACCCTTAACTTCTAATACTTTTACGCGGGTATGTTTGAAAACTTTTGACAGTTTTAAGTCCTAATTAAGACCAAATTTATTGAACTTGACGATATTTTTTATTTATGCATAGATACTGATTGATTTACGGATTATTTGGTTCACAGCAGGTATACCTACTGTAGGTATATGCAATAGACCATACTTTTTTAGATGTTTATAAATATTTTTTTTTAAATTAATTGATCATTACATACAACTTTTTTATTCTAAGCAACAGTTTATTAAATGGGTTTTTTTAAAGTCGACAAAATAGGGTTTTTAAGTATGATTATATTTTTCGTAAAAGAAATAAGAAAAATAACCATTTCCATATACCACTACAAACAGCAAATCTAAAAAGAAAATATAATCTACACCTACGTTATGCTGACGAAGTCGCGGGGATTAGCTAGTATTCAATATTTTTCAATTTATGGATTTCTATGATCTCTAGAGTCGCTTAAACCTTGGTAGTTATTCAGTATCGGTAAATAATACCAGCAAAAAAACATCGTGACAATTTGAAGACAACCGAAATTAACATAAAAAAAGTTATTATAAAAAGAATTACCTTACATTAGTCAAAAAATTTATAAAACTACATAATAATATACTTCCTAATTCAAAATTTCATTATTATAAAAATAAGAGAAGTCTCAATTTGAAAATTCATGAAAAATAAGTTTCCCTACCTACAACAGCATAAAATCTTAAAGTTTAAGTATATATAGATCTTCACGTTAAAAAAATAGTTCCTGGATGAAAAAAATGTAAAGCAGTCTACAATTACCCATTTAATGATAACAGAGTAAAAATAAGTACTTAATCCGATTTTATGAACGATTATATGGTTGTTTTCTTAAAAAAAAAAATGGAAAAAACAGATTAATAAAAGTTTAATAATAACCGACCCTGCTGAAAAAAGCATGTCTGCTATTTTCAATATTGTAAAACCGAAAAAGCATGTCCATAAAATTCTTATTTTTAAATTACTAAGCTTTGGTAATTATGACTTATTTTTATCAATGTATAAATTGGGTCATAAGAATCGACAAAGATCGACTTTCATTATCTATTTCAAAGCTTCTTTTTTCTCAAAAGCTATACGTGGTAGAAATTTTGAAAAAAGCTTTTTAATATGAACAGATATGACAATTTTATAGTTGTATGAAATTCACAAATAGCGATTTAAAGTTACAGTAAGTTTAAGCAATTCCTATAATAATTCATTTCGTCAATTCTAATCATTTTATTCTTATTAAAATTTCCGATTTTCAACGGAATCGATATTAAAAAAAAATATTTTGTTCTATTAGTTTATTCTCTATAAATAACGCAACTCATGCTGAAACAATTATGCATGTTAATATGCATCTTTGGAAAACAAGCCACCTCATATCATTTTTTGCACTAAATAAGTTTTCATTCCTTTGTTTCTATAAGGTTTGATATTTGTAACTAAATTTTTTGAACATTCTGATTAGATTAACGATTGTGCTTTATTTCTTTTTAAAATTTCCGTAGTTCAAATAAAATATGCATTTCACGCTGTTTGACATTGTTTATTCTTGTTTCAAGAGATCATACTATAAGTATAGTATGATATAGAGCATTTAATTTTCTTCCAAAATATGAAGGAAATAAACAGAATTGATTTATTTATTCTTCTTTTACTTTCTGGTAGCATTTCTATAGAGGTGCATTACACCTGTTCATAGAACCAAAAGAATATTACAATTTACAATACTCTGTTTAAACATAGCCTTAAGAGAATTGTTGAAATCATTACATTTAAAACACCTTTAATAACTTGAAACGACTGTAAATGACTTATATTTTTTTTTTGAAAATTTTAAATCCCTTTTTTTTACCAGTGATAATAAAACACAATATGTATATATAATACAAATGGGGAGAGATGCCAGAAAAAATAAAATAACAAAAGTTAAAGGTAATACATATTCTAAAGACAATAAAATACACTGATAAAGAAGTCACCTTCAAATAAGAGCTCTGTACCGAAATTTTACTTACTTTCTCATTGCAATTTTCATTATTAAGGTATCTCACCAGAGATGATCCTGCTGAGCTAACTTTCAAATATTTATATATTTTGAAAAGAGTAAACTTTGATTTACTCATTGAAATTTATTTTATTTTATTATTATTTTTACCATAAATGATTCAGTAATTGAAAGTTTAACAATTTTGAAAGATTTTTGTCTCAAAATTGATTGACACAAAATAATATCTACGACAGCATTAATTAAATATCAAGATAATTGCTGAAAAGTTATAAGAAAAATAGAGGGCTTATTTTACAAAAAGAAAGAGAAATATGCTCTAGAAAAATTAGTATTATTTACTTAAGTCAGAAGGACTACAAAAATTTAAAAGATACTTCACAAGTATTATAGAAAAATAAAATTAGAAGACAATGTTCAATATTTCTGACTCTTCCCAAGATAGTAATCAAACCTTGGAAAATATAATGAATGCCACCCAACAATTTGCTTTTGCTTCACTGGAAAGCAATACAATTCATACAAAATCCAGAATCTTATCAAAATACCTCATATTCTTTGCATTTACAAAATCATTATGGACGTAACCATTGAATTTATATTCAATAATAATAATAATAATAAATAAGTATTATTGGCTCTAATAACAATCGCGGCTTAGATTTAAGTTAGTTTATTTAATATTTCTTTGTAATATTTTTTCTCTTTATTTTATAATAACTTTGTATTATAAAAATGTATACAGGGCTAATTGTTAAAAAATCTTATGCCCTTCTTGCTAAAAAGCAGTTTAAAAGAAAATTGAAATCACACTAAAACTTTTGAGCATAAAAATCCTAAAAAAGAAATCAAACAATTGAAGCAAAAACTGAAACTCATTAACATAAATAAATATGTCCAGAACAAGATCCTTAATTAAAAAAAAATGCAGTTACAATCAAGAATGCCTTCGTTCTGGGCATATGTATTTTCATGTTAAAAAGTTTCAGCTTTTGCCTCAATTGTTTGACAATTTTCTTTTTCAGGATTTTTATGCTTGGAAGTTTTAGAGTGAATTAATTTCTTTTATAAACTGTTTTTAGCAAGAATTTAGGCATAAGATTTTTTAACAATTTGCTCTGTATAGATTTTTTTTTTAGCCGTTTCGTAAATAACACAAAAAATGATATCGCACAATTAGTAAAATGTTAATTGCGTTGTATTGCTACGAGATATATACGTTGATAAATTTTTAATAACTATTATTTTACTTGAATAAAAAAAAATATTTCAATAAAAATAGGAGGGCGAAAATGAAAAACAGTCAAAAAATAGATTTAAAATAATTTTTATTATATTTTATTATCACATTTTATTATTCGTACATCAAAAATCACCTTTAGATACTTTGTCCAAAAACGCAGCACAACAACGTACACATTGTTGATAACATTTTTCAAATCCAGCGGAACCTTGATCCTAAAATAAATTGCGCAGAATAAATTTTAAAAATAATCTACAAATTCCAGTAACTTACATAATACGGGTCACGTATAATCCTATCCCCCTCAGGATCAAAGTCTCCGAGCATTAAAAGTTTGGCTTTACTAGTGGCTGGCTTTCTATGTTCCAAATCTTGCATATTTTCTTCGTCCATTCCAAAAATGTAATTGAATTTATGAAAATCTTCTTGCGTTATCTAAATATAAGTTGTTAATAAAAAAATTATTGTTTACGATGTTTGATTGTAAGATAAGGAAACTTAAAGTTGCGATACCTGTCGTGCTCGGTTAGTGTAGGGAACATTATGAGCTTTCATGGTAGCCAAAGCTCGGTTATCCGGCGATTTCCCAACATGCCAAGATCCAATAGCGGCGCTATCTACTTCCCAACTGTTTTCCAACCCTCTACTTTTTAATTTAGTATTAAATACTCCTTCTGCAATCGGGGATCGACATATATTTCCTAAAATTTAAATAAGTATAAAGTAAATTTTGAGGTTATAATACAATTAAAAGTCTTAGGAAATGAATTATAGCAAATGCATTTGGATTAGCGGTGAGATCATAAATACCTAAACAAACAAATAAAGCTTTCTTTTTGTCACTCATTGTCGAATTGAAAATAATTTGTAAACAAGAAAGTTAATTCTATGGATATTATTTAGAATTTGCATTTGATTTTTAATATTTTAGAAATGAGTTTGGCTCGTTTAGCTGGTTAAGAGACGGCGTGTCAACTCAATGTTAATTCAAAAGTCAGCACTAGGAAAAATGCACCGTTCTCATAGAATACTTTACTAGACTAGTCCATTTTTGACAGTTCTGCCATCTAGTACAAAATATGAAAGAAAAATTTTAGAGTTATAGAAGCTATGATGGTTCTGATATTTGCTAATTTGGAAATTTTCAAAATTACTACAACAGGAGTAGAAATTTACAGAATAAAGATACAAATGATTTTCACAAACCTATTTTTTATTTTATATTATGTAGTATTTTGTACAGACATATTTTTCATATTACTTTATACAGATATATTATTATTTAATTTATAATCACACATACGCTGAAGCCGCTGAAGGTAGGCTATTGTTAATATTATTAAAAATTGCCCTCATAAGGAAAAGTCACCCCTCGAAAACGACCAACTTTAGGGCAAATTTGGTGTATGCAATTTCATCATCATAACTTCCTGTTTGAAATTCCCAAGGATCTAGCCCACAAATACAAATTATCTATTATTATAAAGAGGAAAGATTTGATTGTTTGTTTGCTTTGAATAATCTCCGAAACTACTTGACCGATTTAAAAAAATCTTTCACAGTTAGAAAGCTACATTATTTCCGGTGAATATGGGCTATATTAAATTTTTAAAAAAAATAAGGATCCATACTAAAACTCCAATAATGTAACCCAAGGTCTGAAAAAAAATACCAAAAAACATTCTTTTATCGCGTGCGCTGCGAAAACTATTGGTTATAGAACAAAATAATGTATTACAATTTTGTAGAACATATCATTATCTACAAAAAATAAAGCGACAGCATATGTCTAACTATTATAGTTATGTCACGATAAGTGTTTTTACTTTTTAAAAAATATATAAAAATGCCACCGTTATAAAAGCTCTTTTATTTATACTTGGGGATTAATCCTAACCAAAATAAATGTCTTCATATTTAAGTTTGCTTCAATACCATTATATAACTTTTTGAGTTATTCAATTTGAACATTCCATTCGAAAGATATCACAAGTTTAAAAATGTAACTTATTTGAGAAATGAAAAATGTTAAAATACAAAAACGTGCCTTTTTGAAATATAAATGTTTCTATACATAATAAACACTTAATACAATTATGCGTTCATAGCAAATTCGCTTACGTATCTGATATTCTAATGCTCGCAATAGAAAAGACGTGGGTTCGAATCTTACACTAAACTTTTTTTTTTATTTTTTTTTTACAAAATTGTTGAAAATAAATCCTTAGAGTTGCTCAATAAGGAAATATTAACGAAAAAAAACAGTAGTAGTAAAAAAAAACCATTATATTAATAAAGCTTAAAGTAAATACGTTTTCAAACCCGTGCATACATAAAATCGTGTAATTATATATCTCCTCTGCCAAATGAAATTTTAATATTCGGTGTATTCCTTATAAGAAATAGGCATGTGAAAAGGTTTTTTTTTTTTTGATAATTTCTACCCTTAAAGAGTGAATTGGGGTGATTAAGTTTCTTTGAGAAAATGTAAAGTTAATCAACAATCGAAATTTTGAGTTTACTAAGAGTAATTAATAAATAAATAATTAATTAATAATAAGGTTCTGTTTTTGTTATATAATTTTAACTACAGCATTTTAAATAACGTCATTTCACTTAATTAGTATGAAAGTTTAGGTAGTAGGTACTTATACCAAATACCATAGAGGCGGTTTTTAATTTTTGTTTGTTTTTCAACAATCAAACTTTTTAAAATCTAATTTTTATGAACCAATGATTGTGAACTGGAGCAATTATATATTCTGTTAAAAAGCATTTAAGGAAGCAATTTTTTGTTATATAACAACAATTGGTTTTCAAATTGTTTTAAATACCGAAGAAGAGTTAGCATAGAAGATATATATATATATATATATATATATATATATATATATATATATATATATATATATATATATATATATATATTAACTGATGATAATGAAATATGACAAAAAATTGCTTCCATAATGCTTTTTGTTTGTTTGCTTTGAAAAGTCTCCGAAACTCCTTGGCCGATTTGTAAAATTCTTTCACTGTTGGGAAGCTACACTATTTCCGGAGAACATAGGCTCTATTAAATTTTCAAAAAAAATAAGGATCCATACTAAAACTCCAATAATGTAACCCAAGGTCTGAACAAAATTACCAAAAAACATTATTTTATCGCGTGCGCTGCGAAAACTATTGGTTATAGAACAAAATAATGTACTACGATTTTGCAGAATATATTATTATCTACAAAAAATAGAGCGACAGCATATGTCTAACTATTATAGTTATGTCACAATAAGTGTTTTTTCATTTTAAAAAATATATATAAATGCCACCGCTATAAAAGCTCTTTTATTTATTCTTTGGGATTAATTGTACGTTCATAGCGCATTCGCTTACGTATCTGACATTCTTATGCACACAATAAAAGAGACGTTGGTTCGAATCCTACATTAGACTTTTTTTTTACAAAATTGTTTTTGGAAAAAGGTTCATTCGGGAATCGAAACAATGAGATAGGATTCCAACTAATATTCAAAAATCTAGACTCTTAACTTCTGTTATTTTGACGCGAGTATTTTGATAACTTTCGACTTTTTTTAGTCATAATTTAGACCGACTTTATTAGACTTGACGATATTTTTTATTTATGTATAGATACTGATTGATTTATGGATTATTTGGTTCACGGTAGGTATGCCTACCGACGGTATACGCTATTGAACATACTCTTCTTAGATATTTATAAATATTTTTTGAAGTTTAATTGATGATTACATACAACTGTTTTATTCTAAGCAACAGTTGATTAAATGTGTCTCTTTAAAGTCGACAAAGCAGTGTTTTTAAGTATGATTATGTTTTTCGTAAAACAAATAAGAAAAATAAAAATTTTCACATACCACTACAAATAGCAAATCTAAAAAGAAAATATAATCTACACCTACGTTACGCAGACGAAGTTGCGGGGATCTGCTAGTTTTTAAATAATACGGTTAAGAATAATTCAGTCTATATTTCGATCAATTTCAGCAAAAAAACATCTCTTTTTTCCTTTTTATACACATAAAAATTGTCCTTTTTGAAACTATGAAATGGTATTGCGGGTGTTCTTTTACCCACAGAACAAATATTTTTTCACCTTACAACTCACGTAAGGGTATTGTTTTATAATACGTTGATAAAATATGCCCTTAAAAGTTAAAGCAGTAAAAGTCACTCCACTAAAACGACCAACTTTACCTTTTTATTTTTACCTTTTTTTCCTTCTTAACTTCCCGTTTTAATTTTCCTAAGATTTAGCCCATAAATGTAAATTGTTTTTATGCAATGTGGTTAAGGATGATTCCGTCTGTAATATTCAGCTCTATTTTAACGAAAAAATCAATCCCATATATTCTTTTTATGCACTTGAAAATTATCCTTTTTGAAACTTTGAAATGACATTGCGGGTGTAGTTTTGCATACAAGAATTTTTTTTCAGATATCTACATAGGTTAGGGAATCATTTTATATTTCGTCGGAATAAATGACCAGCATAACCAGAATAACCCTTATCAGGAGATGCAATCTTGAAATTATCCGTTCTTTTTATTAAACGCAGAAGTTAGGCATTCATTGTTTCAATTATGTTAATGGGCTGCGCCATATGTTCCTTAGTTTACTAGTATATATGTAGCTAGAGAGTATGATTTCTATAAATAATAATAAAATATAATTTTACAGATTCAAATTACCTGGAAATAAAAATTAACTGTAAATAATGTTCTAATTAATTTGGCTCAAATGTAATTTAGCACACCCACAATCTGGCAACGTTGCATTTTCGACTTTGTTTTTAATTTAATTCGCGATATTTTTGTTAATTCAATTCTAATATAGTATAATTCTCTCTTTTGTGGCTAAATTTTCATTATGGACCGATTTAATCGCGAATTAAATTAAAAAGAAAGTCGAAAATGCAACTTTACCAGATTGTGAGTGTGCTAAAGTACACTTGAGCCATTATTTTTTTTGCTACAGAAGATGCCGACCGATGACAACAGAGAATTAATTATTCATTAGATTGGAATTGTTCTTCATATTTGGACGTTTGAGGAATAAATGCGGATCGTTCGTGAATTATCAATCTTATTCATCAAGGATATCATTGCCACAATGGTTCTCTACAGAGAAGAATATGATTGGATTTACGGTGTAAATTTTGTTTTAATAATTCAGTGATCGTGAAGTGAGATAGTGGTTAAAGTGGTTAATAATCAAAATATTAGAAAAGTCAAATGTTTATATTTACTTTATATTTCCATATTTCTATATTATTGTAACAATTGATCTATTAACATAAATTATACAAACTATTGTAAATATGGAAAAATCTAATGCTGTATTTAATCTTAAATTAAATTGATAATTAACATTAATAAATTAATTTTAATGGAATACATTGTTTCAATTCGACTGACCCTACCCATCCTCTTGAATTTTTAATTTCAGAGCCTTTTTTAAAGGTGGAGTACATAGAAGAGTTAAAATAATATAACGATAAGGTGCTATGTTTTTCGATAGAATTATCCGATCATTATGATGTTCGAATACTATCGGAAAATAATGAGAAAATCGACTAAAATTTTATTTTTTCCATGTCTTTCATCGTTGTTTTCGATATATCTAATAACTATTCACATTCAAACCTAGCACTTGGTATCTACTATGAGAATCAATAATATCGAAAAAACGATTTAAGACATAAAAAAGGTACAATCAGTACATCGTTGCAATCGGAAAAGTTGTCGAAAAACAGTGTACACTTTTAATGTCCTTTATCTTTTTTTTCTATAAAACATAATTGTATTTAAATGGAACAACTTCACATTATTTTAATATTTAATATCGAAAAAAACGATTAGGGATTCCTATAAATGGCAATAAAAGCTTAAAAAAGTTAACTTTTTCTATGACAAAAGTAAAAAGGATATCGCACAGATGGCGTGGTAAACTTAAAATGGCTTAAATCGAAATAAGTAATCAAAGTTTAGTAGGTATCTCATAGATGGCGAAGAAAACTAAAGTTTAATTATCAACAAAGCTTCCAATGAAATTCTAAACATAAGTTGGCGTCGTTTAGTTCCAAATTTAAACTTTTCATAATTAATAATAAATGAATGTTACTAGAAATAAACAATTCTTTATGAAAATAAGAAAAATGTAGAAGAACATTAAAAAGTGTCTATGTTTTTGGAGAATTTTTCCAATTTTAACATAAAGCAACTATCGGTCGATTATTATTGGAAACTTCCAATTATTTCGATCGAAATAAAATTTAAATTTTTCAGTGCAAAAAAAGATATAAGGGATGGATATTTTCGTTGAAAATTAGTTAAATATTATAAACGGAATCATCCTTAGCCTCATTGCATGAAAAATTTGTATTAATTGGCTAGATCTTTGGGAAATTAAAACGGGAAGTAAAGGAAGTGAAAACCCATTCACCAAATTTGCCCAAAAGTTTGTAATTTTCGATAGGTAACTTTTCCTTATAAGAATATATTTTATCAACGGATTATAAAACAATACCTTTACGTGGGTTGTGATGAGAAAAATTTTTTGTTTTGTGTGCATTGGGACACCCGCAATATCGTTTCAAAGTCTCAAACAGGACAATTTTCTATTGCATAAAAAGGATATAAAGGATGGATTTTTTCGTTAAAATAGAGCTGAATATTACAGACGGAATCATCCTTAACCGCATTGAATAAAAACAGTTTGCATTTATTGGCTTGATCATTGGGAAATTGAAACGAGTAGTTAAGGAGATAAAAATGCATGCACCAAATTTGTTCAAAAGTTGATCATCTTCGAGAGGTGACTTTTCAATATAAGGGCATATTTTTTCAATGGATTATAAAATAATGCCCTTTCGCGAGTTTTTGGGAAAAAAAAAATTGTTCTATGTACATTGGTACACCCGCAATATCCTTGCAAAGTCTCAAAACAGGACGCTTCTCAAGAGCATAAAAAGGATATAAGAAATAGATTTTTTCATTGAAATGGGGCAAATCATTATAAACTGAATCATCCTTAAAAGTATTGCATACAATTTAGTAGCATGTATTGGGTTAATCCTGGGGAAATTTAAACGGGAAGTTAAAGAGGTAAAAGTGCATGCATCAAATTTGCCCTAAAATTGGTCATTTCCGAGGGGTGGCTTTTCATTATGAGGACATATTTTCTCAACGGATTATGAAAAAATACCCTTACGTGAATTGTTATGATAAACATTTTTTATTCTGTGTGCATTGTGACACCTGCAATATCAAAGTCAAAGTCTCAAAAAGGACAATTTTCAATGATTTATAATTTAATTTTTAAAAGTTTTAATTTTAAACGTACTAGTTACAAGAAGACCACTACAAACAATAAGAATATGGCAACGCAATTATTATAAATAACGAAGTTAATCTTGTAGGTTTAGAACACTTGAAGAAGCAATAAACTATTGCGAAACGTCGCGTTAAACAAAACGTATTAACTTATTTGCCCACTCCAACAACTATCATCTGAATATGATGATATGTAGTAAATTTACCATCAAGGAGCTGATACATATTTTGAATATATAAAATTTAAACACCAGAAATTTTCTTCCTACAAAAAACGTATTCGAATCTAAAAAAATATATTTTACCGCCTTTAAACAGGCGAACTTATACTATGATTTAAGGTGGACCAATAGAAAAATATTTCAAAATTCCCTTTATTTTAAATGGATATATTTTGAAATGGTTACTGAAATTGGGTAGAAAATCTAAAAGTATAGAGTCCTTGTTTTTTGTAAATTTTTAGGATTTCCAGACACTGATCTAATTCCCGAATGAATGTTTCTCCCAAAACCATTACCCTACTGGGCATAGCCTCGAATTTGAAGTCTTAACAATTTTACGATACCTAATTCCCGATAACCACGATTCCATACTCATATAGGAATAATCATATAATGTGAATCGTAATATATATTCAACCACTACATAACGATACATGTATATTAATAACATTTGTATTCAATACAATGAAACTGTATGAAATTGTTTTCAATTCACCACACACGATTGATGTATCTATAATATATAAAAACTGTATGAATCTTAAAATGTTCCCCCACATATTTTAAGTTTCATATATCGTTATATCATATAAAATCGTTAACATTTTTCCAGCACACCACTGGACATACCTGCATATTGTCGTATTTCAATAAAAGGAAACGATGTTGGATCTTGTTACCAATTAGCAATTTAGCGATAATTGCCTCTTAAACGAAAATTAGTGAAACTGGACAATGAAAAATACCTTCTTATAGAATTTGAAAAACACTTTTTTGTTTCTCGAAACTTATGAATTAAAAAAAAGCCTATCTATTTTTGGAAAAAACGTATGATTAGGAAAAACCTAATTGTTGTTGAATTTAAATTTAAATAAATGTGATGAATTATTTTTTACTTCCGTACAGTTTTACCATACACTAGTCTTTATTTACTCTACATAGATATCATTTCTTTCGATAGTCTTTTCCGTAATTATTTAGGGAACCATCTCTATAATAAAGTAATATAATTTCCAAAAATCAGGTACAATATAATGTTTACATTATATCCAAATGTTAATCTTTACTTATGAATAAGGGGTTTTAGCCGTTGTCATTTTTCGAACTAAAAAGTATCTAAAAGTTTGACTTTATGCAGCGGCTTAAGTTTAGTTAATAGTGTAACATAAAAGGAAGAAGTCTGTCTCTCTCTTTGTGTCATGTCGGCACGCGATTGGCTGAGTGACTTCTTTCTCTCTCCCACCAATGCGAATGCACATATAGATTGTTCTAGAAGTGTCTAGTGAAGTCTAGGAAAAGCTAGAACATTCTGGAATGTTGGGTTGTGGGTATATAAGGCGCTCAGCTCAAGCCAAAAGAAGAGTTCTGTACGGAAGTTCAGATTTGAATTTCCGTTACAACAAAGCGATTTTATTGTGATTTTGATTTAAAAGTGATATATTAAAAGTGATTAAGTGATTGTTTTGACAAGTGTAATTGTGTAATAAAAAGTATATACAAGTGTAATAAAAAAGTGATTGTTAAGTGTGAAAGTGATTATTTATTTCCAAAAGAAATTAATGAACGAATAACGCCATCTCAATACAGTTTTGAGACGTCACGATACAATAGTTTCTTGTTAAAAGTTGAATGAAGAATTTTTAAAAAAAGATTAAATCCAAAAAATTGAAACAATGAAGTTGACACCATTTTGCCATCACCAAATCCACTATAATATGTGCATGTATCATGACTCTAATAGTCAAGTTGTGACCAACAATACGTATTCATTGTCTATTTAGTTTTAATATTGTAAAGTCTTTATTATACTACTAAGATCTATCTATTTACTAATAATTTATCTACAACCGAGCTCTCTTACATATTGACGTAAAAAAATATTAGTAAAAGGTAAAACACAACAACCCCGTTTTTTTCGTATGGATAAGATAGATATAGAAAGCTCCATACTAGACTGCACTATAAATCGATCTGATTTATCATCCACTCAAATAGAGTGCTTGGTGGCCTTAGCGTTTCAAAGTTTCAAACGTCTCAAACGTTTTTTAACTCTTACATCGTTTGAGTCGTAACCGCAAAGAATTTAATAAAATCAGCCTTTTGCCAATAAAATATTTCCTTTCGAGAAAGTCGATGTTTTATGAAAGTTACCTTTGCAGAATTTTAAAAATTTGGAATATTGCAATATTATATGCCAATAGAATGGTTTTATTATCTTCAAATATAGACTTTTATTATTACATATTCCAACGAATTAGGAAAATGGTAGCTGTAATTTACATGGGGGTAGAATGCATTGAAGTGGCTTGTTTCGAGGATGTTTCGTTATTGAACAATTATTAATTAGCATTGATCTCTGGTTGGTTCAAGTTTCAGTTACGAGTCTTTGTTCGAATAGCTTACACTAAATTTTAATTAGCATTCGTTTAAGAGGTATTCGAGTGACGATAGAGATACAACAAAAGCTTAATTAGTATCTCAAAAGCCTCGATTTTGTAGGAAAAAAAATGAAATGCATTTTCCAATTTCCAATTAATGTGATTGTGTGTATAATCTAACAATGTGAAGTAGCAAATTTATAATTGTACTAATCATTGATTGCTATAAATTATCAACGGAGGAATAATTCGAGTCAATAATAGCATAATGTCGATCAATTGTAATTACATTCGGCAACAGTTGTAATTGTCAATATAACTTATGGATATATGTGTCAATAGAGCTAACAAATCATTTGAGAGATTCGTTCATATTTAAATAGGATGAAATTTAATTTATCCTTGGATGGTCGCACATGTTCTCGTGTGCACACATACACATATATACATCTAAATCGGAATTAATAATTTGAAACGTCGGTAAAGTTTACTTTCATAGATAATTTTCGATTCAATCAAATATTAACATTTATAATTGTGATAACATGACTTCACCACAAATACAATTTTCAGCTTAAATCGAGTTACAATCAATACTATCGTACTTATGTATACACGCATAAGTCCGTTTTATATATTTTTTAAGTTCGATTTTAGTTTTTCATCAATTTGATGAAAAACCCGTAATGTTACTTTTCTCTTACTATGTTTAGGTTCATAAAACCAAAGACCTTCTTCTGTTAAATATTCGCTCAAAGGTACCGTTTTTCAAGTTATCGCCTGTATATATTTACGTATTGCATTAAATGAGAAAAAATACTATTTTCGTTCATATTTTCATTCGTATTTTCTCTAGAGTACTGTTCTACGATAGAGCCATAGAACAGTGATAACCCTCTACAGAGCTCCCTAAAGTTAGCCCCGCGATTTTTGATTTTTCAACTTTTTTTTTTTTGCTTAATCGTTTGATCGTTATTTTCTTTCGTTTGTTCGTTCTTAGTTTTTTATTAAAAATAAATAAATTTAAAGAAATAAAAACCAAAAGTTACCCCCTTATTTTTAAATACGGCTTTTTTTCCTTGGAGTTGATATATGTCTATAGATCTTCGTTTGTTCGTGTAAGATCTACGTTTGTTTGTTCTTGAATTGTTGTATTTTTTAAGAAAATGCCAACAATTTAAAAAATTACTTGCTTGAAAGTAAGAACATCATTATGTTCCATGGCTTAAATATGGAATATTAAAACGTCTATGGGAATTTGGAGGCGATGATTTCTATTCACACAAATTAGTTTCACTATTATTAATGTTCGATATATTAAGAAGTTTGTAATCTATCTATTATTATAAAGAGGAAAGATTTGATTGTTTGTCTGCTTTGAATAGTCTCCGAAACTACTTGACCGATTTGAAAAATTATTTCACTGTTGGGAAGCTACACTATTTCCGGAGAACATAGGCTATATTAAATTTTCGAAAAAAATAAGGATCCATACTAAAACTCCAATAATGTAACCCTTGGTCTGAAAGAAATTACCAAAAAACATTATTTTATTGCGTGCGCTGCGAAAACTATTGGTTATAGAACAAAATAATGTACTACGATTTTGCAGAACATATTATTATCTACAAAAAATAGAGCGACAGCATATGTCTAACTATTACAGATATGTCACAATAAGTGTTTTTTCATTTTAAAAAAATATATATAAATGCTCTTTTATTTATACTTTGGGATTAATCCTTATAAAAAAATGACTTCATATTTAAGTTTGCTTCAACACCATTATATAACTTTTTGAGTTATTCAGTTTGAACATTCCATTCGAAAGATATCACAAGTTTAAAAATGTTAGTTATTTGAAAAATGTCGCATGGTCACCGCTCGGTTAGACGGCACTATAGTAAAGAACGGAACATCCGAATTCAATGAAACTTGATACAAAGATGCAATACAATTACCCACACACGTTGGACTACTTATCATTCAATAAAAATAATAAGGGAATGTATCCCTTACGTAAAAACTGAGGGACGAAAAAAAAATATATTACTTTAGACAGGCAAGTTATATATCATTGGAAAGGTATTTAAAAGTTATAGAATGATCTGTATTAATCTTTTTAGTTTAACTAATAAAAATCACAGTAGTTTTAAATAATTTAAAGTACAGTAAATTTAAAATACAAAAACGTGCCTTTTGAAATATAAATGTTTTTTATACATAATAAACACATATTGTAATTATACGTTCATAGCGCATTCGGTTACGTATCTGACTTTCTTATGCTCACAATAAAAGAGACGTGGATTCGAATCTTACAGTTAACTTTTTTTTATTATTTTCTTTTTCAAAATTGTTGAAAATAAATCCTTAGGGTTGCTCAATAAGGAAAAAGGACTAAGTTTATATGAGAAAATGTTAAGTTAATCAACAATCGAAATTTTGAATTTAATAAATGTTATTAATAAATAAATAATGAATTAATAATAAGTGTCTGTTTTTTTATATCATTTTGATAACAGCATTTTAAATAACATCGTTTCACTTAATTATTATGAAAGTTTGTGTAGTAGGCACTTATACCAAATAACAAAGAGGCAGTTTTAATTTTTGTATGTTTTTCAACAATCAAACTTTTTAAAATCTAATTTTTTGAACCAATGATTGTGACCTGGAGCAATTATATATTCTCCTGAAAAGCATTAAAGCATTAATTTCATTATCAATTAAAATATAAAATCTTCCAAACTAACTTTTCTTCGGTATTTGAAACCCAATTATTGTTATTGAAAACAAATTAAATATTCGAATTTATTTTCACGCTTTCCTCTTACTTCCAACGATTTTCTATGTACAGCATCCAAATGTGCGAAATCGAATAGCATTTTAGACATGCTAATCAAAATAAAGATGGTCGTAATTTTTTTCGTTTTACATTGTATTTTCAAATATAAATGCGTATTTGAGCCCATGAAATTTGGAAAGTGTTTTCCTTATACGATGCAGATATATAATAAGAAAGGGTTTTTGATAATTCCTCCCCTAAAAGAGTGGAAAATGGTGGCAAAGTTTGTACGGTATAACGTCTAATAAACAATCAAAATTTCAAATTTCATAATCCAAGTGCCGTTAAAGGCGTAATGTTATTATCGCTATAATAAAACAAAGTTGGTTTATTATTAGAAACAAAACCTAGGGTCTCCTTAAAAATTGAAACTCTGATAGATATATCTGAGAAAGGATAAGTTAAGTTTATAAGTGAGCATTAAGTTTTTGGGCTTTCACATATTATAAACCTGAAAAACCAAAATACGTATTCACAAATAAATACATTAGTGAGCGAGTACCTCTTGAAATTCGGCATACTAAAAGAAAATACTTATCGGCATTTTTGGAAACTAAAGTTAGTGGCTCCAACAGAGAAAGAATGGCAATTTAAAAGAGGAAAGCGGAGTGTTTTGAATGTACAATATACGGTAAATGGTAATGATAAAAGAAATTTAAAATGCTCTTCCAGAGCAAAAAACATACGCCAAATCGTGTATGGCGAACTCGAGACTATCCAATATGGTTTAATTGTATAGTGTTGTACATTGCAGAAGGTTAATTGTTTTGGGAAAAAGGTTCATTCGGTAATCGAAACAGTGAGATGGGATTCCTACTAGTATTCAAAATCTAGGTCCTTAACTTCTGATATTTTCACGCGAGTATTTTGATAACTTTTGACTGTTTTATTCATAATTAAGACCAAATTTATTGAACTTGACGATATTTTTTATTTATGCATAGATACTGATTGCTTTTTGGATTATTTGGTTCACGGTAGGTATACGCAATAGACCATATTTTTTTAAATATTTATAAATATTTTTTTAAAATTAATTGAACATTACATATAACTATTTTATTCTAAGCAACAGTTTATTAAATGTGTCTTTTTATAGTTGACAAAATAGTGTTTTTAAGTATGATAATGTTTTTCGTAAATAAGAAAAATAACCATTTCCATATACCTCTACAAACAGAAATCTTAAGAACAAAATTTAATCAACACTTTCATTACGCAGACGTAGTCGCGGACTTCAGCTAGTTATTCTATATTTTTTTATACAAGTTCTCTGGAATACATAAAAGTATCCAGATAAGCTGAATAACAAAAACTTTGGGCTGATTTAGAGAAAATTATAAATTTGGTTTTCATTCTTATTTTATAAAAAAATAACTGTTTTTGTTAGGTATTAACATTGATCATATACGTAATATGTAAGCTCGGGCACGTTTTCTTTTTAATTTCCACCAGATGTGTTCAAAGTTTCTTATTAAAAAAAAATACTACAGTCTGGAAAGTAATTTGAAGTTGTAATTGAAATGGCAAAAGTGTAATAATTGCGTTCTTGGTGTTACTTCTCCATCCACTACTTAGTGAGAGGCTGTTGCAGGGGTAGCTGCACTCGGAGGAATAACGAGGACAAAATGAATGAAATAAAATCCAATAGAACGAGTGTACTCGCTTTTTTACAGTTTTACGATGTGTTCCTTAAGTAAGAGAAAATATGAGAATCCATATAATATATAGAGAATCATATATAATATATATATATATATATATATAGAACCTTCATGTACAAATTAATTATAGAAATTTTATAAGAAAAATTACATAAGACTTCTTAAGATAGATTACGATTATTATATAGCGATGGATTTAAAGAGTGTAGTAAAAATCGAAGAGCAAATGGGAATGATGATTTAGCAGTAACTAGAATACGTGTATTAACTCTGCTGGAATTGTTTTTTTTTTTTAAAGAGCGTCACCAGTAAATTGATTGTTTTTTTTTGTATTTCTCATTTTTATACAAAAAAGTTTCAAGCATCCGTATTTACCAACGCATGCCGAGGTTTTTAATTAGAAATTTTAATTGACTTTTATTGAAACTATAAATTACCTCCAGCTAAAGCTTTAACAAGATCTATCCACTCTTAAATAAACGAGCAAACGTAAACAAAACATTTATAAAATGAATACGTATATATATCAAACAAAAAATAATTACCAATTAAATAAAATTATAATGCAAAATTTTTTAATGAGAATCTTTTGCCAGACTTCGATGTTATGAGAGAAATATCTAATTTGACTAATTAGATCACAATAATTTGAACAATTTTGCGGTAGAGATCAAATATAAAGGCACCAAATGAGGATTTCATATGAGGACTATTATAAAAGCGAATTATTGAATGTGGCGACCATTCACAAAATAAGACGGTAAATTTCCAAGATGGTATTTAGTTCTAAATTTTACGACGATGAAATTAGTGGTTAAAGCTAATTAAATAGAAATAAAACAGGTGTGGTTTTCAGGAAAGTTCAACTACGGATAATATAGTGTAACGTGACGTCTCAAAGCTGTATTGAGATGGCGTTATTCGTTCTTTAATTTCTTTTGGAAATAAATAATCACTTTCACACTTAACAATCACTTTTTTTATAACACTTGTATACACTTTTATTACACAATTACACTTGTCAAAACAATCACTTAAATGACAATAATCACTTTAATTCAAATCACACTAATAATCGCTTGGTAATCGCTTTGTTGTAACGGAAATTCACAACTGAATTTCTATACAGAACTCTGAATTGGCTTGATTGAGCGCCTTATATACCCGCAACCCAACATTATAGAATATACTCCAATATTTGCCAACGTTCCATCACTTACTAGATGTTTCCAGAACAATCTATATGTACATTCGCATTGGTGGGAGAGAGATAGAAGTCACGCAGCCAATCGCGTGCCGGTATGGCACAAAGAGAGAGACAGACTATGTCCCTTTCCGTTACAATAGATTTAATTCTGACAAAAGTTAAAATAACAATCTGCTGGTATGCTTTATTTTGGTTTGTAGAAAAGAAATTATATATAAAGAAAGAAATTTTCCATATTATGGTCTGGAATACTTAATAATATAAATACTCATTAATCAATTTATTGACTTTAGTTTCTACTATATCCCTAGAATAAAAACTAATACCAAATCGAATGTTATACCAAAAAATGGGTTTTCATTTGTTTTATATTTTTAAAAAGAGCGTACCTCTTTGATCAATTTATATTTTTGGGAGGTTATTATCACTGAAGGATACCTACATATATAATAGTTGGCCATTAGAAAAATCCTCTCACGAAAAATGCCTACAGAAAACTGCACGCTAGCATAAGTGCTCACACGAAAGTTGCTTACTTAAAAATTTGCTCAAAGAGAAAATTCCTCCCTCAGAAATTAACGCATAATTATATATGTGTATACTAATTAGGGTGTCCCAAGCTATAAAATCAAAAAAAAAAAATCGAATTTAGATGCCCATACTCTCTTTTTTATATATAAAAATTAAATAGAAATATAAAATCATTACTTTTATTTATTCTATATAAAGCACTGCCTCGTCTGTATCTTAAACTTGTTATGTATTTATAATAGAAAGTACCTTATTTAATAGTTAGTGATTCAAAAGTTTTTCTTTTCAACGTTTGCGTTTCACAGTCAGAATATAATATATCTTATCATTATTTAGCGTTGTAAAATATAAATGTTGGATACAGAAAACTGGACAATGGTTCTGATAATAATATTAGTTTCAAGTTTCTCATAACAAAATCATTATGTACTTTCTTATTATTAAAGTAAATAACATACAACATGATAAAGTATACGTAAAATACGACGATTCGAAAATGACGTAGCATTCTGTAAATTATCTTTTTCGATCGCCATGAATTGTGACTGCCTTGGAAAATCGGCTTATGTTTCTTATAGAGCAATCAATATCTGGCAACGTTGGGTTTTCTTTTTCTTTTTGTTTTTAATGTAATCCTCACATTAATCAGCCTATAATGAAAATTTAGTTATAAAAGAGAAAATTATACATCAGAATTAAATTAACAAAAAAATCATAAATAGATTAAAAAAACAAAGTAGAAAATGCATCATTGTCAGATATTGATGACGCCAAAAGGAATATGAGCCACCAATTTAATCTATTATTTGAAAACTAATAACTTTCTGGGAAATATTCGCCGGCCATCACTAACAAAACTGAAAAATGGCAAAAATTGGCAATTGCATGAAAACGAAATAATAGTTGAAACCAATGACAACAATCAGTTAGTTGAAAATTGAAACAGTAATTATTATATTTGTGTTACAGTATCATACAGGTATTTACATTTTTTGTTCTCTGTCTTTGCCACCAGATATACATTTACCTATTATATCGACATTAAAAGTAAAAATTGTGCTTAAAATTGCATTATATTTTAGTAACCACAATCTACTAATAATTGTTGTACCATTTCAGGTTCTACTGAAAGATGCTATGGCAGTGGATTAATATTTTTTTTTATTTACTACAAATAAGGATAACTTCTTATGTGCATATATTAGTATAAAAACCGTTTTTTTTTCAAAAAAATTGATATCATCATCCCATTTATTTGAATATTGATAATTTTAGTATGCGGCACTTACATCCTATTCCATTTTTGGAACACAATTACTAATCATTTACTTTTGTTTTTTGGTCTACATCATCGTCAAAGAAAGGCACTATTAACAATTAATCTATTTAAAACAATAAATGCTGCCAAAACTTCAGTAAATCTGATTTTGAGATCATTTTGTCTGTTTTTTTTTTGTAAATTTCTCTAACATGAATATGGTTCCAAATTTCAGTAGGGGAGACTGGGTACAAAAGTAACGGCGGGTCGAAAGTAACAAATTCTTTCTAGGTTTATCCAATGGGCGAACATCGTTTTGCTGCCATCAGGTGATAGCTAAGAGCACCCCCTTCAATCACGTTAAGTTAACACGTGCGCAGTGCGTTGTTAGGTCATATAATAGGACGTAATGTGTTTTAACGAGCCAAAAGTAAGTTTTTCGACGTTTTCTTATTTATTGTTTACATAGTCTTAAAAGGATTAAAGTAATCCGAATGTTTGCATATTCATTCTTGATTAGATAAATTGTACAATGTTTAAATTCATTTTTGTTTAGCACGTTCCGTTTTAAGGTTATATTACAAGTTTAAAATGAGGATGGGGACAAAAGTAACATAGCCCCCTAGGGTACAAAAGTAATATGTTACTTTTGTTTTCGTAATGATTTTATTATTAACATCATATTTTCAGGGATAGCTATTTCAATAGAATGGTTTTTGATACATTTTCGTATCGGTAGTTCTTCATACAGTAGTTCTTATGCGTTGTCGCGGCATTCTATTGATTCATATCCTTAAAATATATATTTTTTGAGTATTTAAAATGCTGAATTTGGATTATATCATTAATATAAAGTCTTTAAATAAGTAATTTATTGATTTAACTTGTACTATGTTTTCATTAGCAACCCTTAGCAGCCTTGTTACTTTCGACCCGCCTACGTGGTCGAAAGTAACAACTGACATTTTTTTTAACTCTGTGTTATTCATATAAAACACACCATAATTTAATAAATCAAGTTACTATTGCGAAGAACAAAAACTAAATTTATATGTGGTTATATTCATTTAATGGCAATAATAACATCCAGCCAGAAATCAAGGTAAAAGTACAAATTGTTACTTTTGTACCCGGTCTCCTCTACATGGATAGGTAAAGATTTAATCGGTTTACGTACTATTCCTCAATAAATATTGCTCTTGCAAATAAATTTGCGCATTCATTAACATTTTAATGTACGGCACAAATATTATAGAACAGAACTGTTTTACTTGTTCGTTTGAAGGAAGTTTGGGATCGGTAATTTGATGTTTTACGTTCCTTATTAAAGAAAATGTTCTCATTTTAGAGCTGAATAATTTCACCAACCTGTTGACTAAATGAAAATAAAAGTTTTACTTATAAAACAAATAAGCAGTAAAAAACACATTCATTCGTTAGCTCTTGCTCGTTTTCGTATACAAGTATTGTCATTTTTCGATACAAGTCAGCACGGGTAGCAGTGGTTGTAGGTGTATGAAAATTTATAATTGTTTTAATATCATTAAAACATAATTAGAGGGTGAACGTTGAAAAAATAAGTTTTATTTTCTTGGACATCCTTAAAAAATTACCATATTACCATAGTAAAAATCACTTTTTTAGTGTGCATAAGTAATGTATTTAATATATCAACATAATATGTAAAAATAGATTTCCAACATAGTAAAAGGTTTTTTCAGTGTCCAAACCGAAGAATGCTGGTTGAGTTTTGAGATAAACCCTCAGGAGTTGTCCATCTTCCTGAAACATATTATCAATGTGTATATCATATAATACGGTGTTCATTAGCTTGTGGATAAGTGGTTGCTTTGTGCTTACGTTTCACTAACTAGATTTGGCCGTAAGCTGTTTATAACAACGCCTTGTTGCCAACTAGAAAACTTTTGCATAAATAATTATTACAAAAACAGTAATTCTAGATTTTGTTAGTTAGAACAAGAGTTTGAAACAAAAATTGATATAGGTAGAAACAAATGAAATGAAGTATAAAATTCGATACTTCACTTTTTTTTGTAGATTAATGAGGTTTTTTAATGAAGCTTTTGATTGGTTAGATTTGTTCATATATCTCCCTAGTTGGCATCGAACTCACACCGATGAACTCTTCTCATCAGCGCTTTGTGTTCCCATAGTGTGGTACTTAGCCGTCTACCATGTTTACATAGTTTAATTAATCACAGCATCACTAATTAGCTCTATACTCTCTGACGGGTTCATGCGGTGTATGTACTTATAAGGGATGTCTATATATTCCAGAGCGCCTCGCCACTTGTTTGTCTCCAAAGTGCTCGTCAAACATCACATATTAACCCTTTTGTTGCGCCAGGAGTTATTAAAAAGCAATAGAAAAAAATTTAATTAGGTGCACAAAAGTAGAGGAGGAGTTGTGAGCTTTTTTTCTTTTTTGTAGGAAATTAGTGGATAAATAACATTTTGAAATTTTTGATGACCTGATCTGAAATTTGAAAAGAACGGTATGTTTACAATTGTGTAAATATGTTGAAGTAATGTGCACCAAGCCACAATTTAGCTGATGTCGCTAACGAACTGACGTTGTAAATTGTAAAGAAGGTCGGATTTGTCGACGGCGACGGCGAGCGGGGGCCAGAGAGCTTTTCTTGACGAGCTTGTTAGAGCACATCAGTACGATTCGTTAGCTACACTGAAAGCGAATCTGCCCAACAACAGAGTTTTTCCAACAACCAACCGGTTCCACCCGCTGAAAATAACATGTGCGCACGACAAATTTTCCTAACGTTTACTTATTCTAATTACAAAAGACATAATTTCCATTTTTCTAATTTCACAATTAATTCATATTTCTAGAGTCACAATTAATAAATGAAATAATAATAATGTATCATATGTCATATGACTCAATTTCTTTCTTGATTACGACGAGTTTCAACAGTTTTTGGTTATCAACATCAGGTAATGATTATTTTGTCAGTTATAAACAAAAGATCTAGCCGATTAAGCATTTGAAAACTGCATTTGCATCTAACGACGGGATCTTACCTTGTTTTTATTGTTTTTCATCCAAGATAGACATACACTTAAACTCACCCTCTAACCCCTTTAGTATCGGAATAACGGGGATGAAAACCCTTAACGTAAACTTTTTTTTCCAGTACCTATTGAATATATCTTCATGAAATTGAAACTACACATGGCTATCAATAAACTTATTGTAATATATTTTAGCGGCTTTTATAATTCTTGATTTATAACGAGCATGCGATAAATATTAAATAACAGCCGATACATAAGCGCAACAGTCCACTATTCTGTTTTCATTTACCCAATCACAAACATATCTTCATATTTCTTCATAGATGCTCGAATTTGGTAAAGCAATTATATTTTTTGCTATTTATATAGAATGCCTTGATCGTACCCTTACTTTTATAATAATTTCGCGATATCTTAAAAATTCAAGGGTTAATTCGTTGTTTTTTAATACTAGCTGAACCCGGCAGACGTTGTCCTACCAGTCTATGGTTTGAATGTTTGTTAATAAATAAGTCGAATTTAGGAAAAAATGCTTGTGAATTATTAGAATCACTTCCCTTATCAACCCGCAGTATCCCTCACTGTACCAATTATAACTTACCTTCAAGATATAGATTTATCAATTACGTTTTAAGAAAATTTGCTCTACCTCTAAAATTCACTAACCGATCATAACGATAAAGTATTGGCAGTTAGCGACTATTGTATTGACCGTTGAAAAAGTCGTTTTCTTGCGGTCGCAGATATGTTACTGACGCAAAAAAAAAGAAGATAAAAACAATCACTGAGGCGGATTGTATATCGTGACAAAATTTGAGCTTAATCGATGCAGAACTTTTTGAGTTTTTGAAATCTACCCAAACCAATATAACAATTTTATACATGTAGATAAATGACAGATTATTCAATGTTTATTTAAATCAAAGGTTGTCACAGGTGACCAACCCGCGGACCGCAAAACGCACAGCTTAACAATTTTTTCGACCCGCGTGATGCATCAGACTTTTATAAAATGTATGCATTTTATAATGACCAAAGTGGTGAAAAGCAATGTATTAAAAATGTTTACAGTGTACCTATCTAAATTTAGTATGAAAAATTTGAGATTTAACTTTAATGGTGACCCGCGGAGTTATGATGCATTTCCGAAGTGACCCGTAATATCATTTGGGTTGGCCACCTCTGATTTAAAATATGCTGATTTTTTGATATCTTAAAAAAGAACAAAGATATTTAATTAAAGGGCCCAATTTATAACCAATATCTATACCCTGCGCGCGTTGCTACACCACCAACTAAAATAAATTTGTTAATCAAATTTTGACGACCAAAAATTGGTCATACCAACTCTGTCAACTTCGTGAGCTCATGCACAACAACTTTGCTAAAGATCATCACATGATCAAATGCATAGTTTACGATTCTATAAAGAACATACAGATAAACATTCATTTATATATATATATATATATATATATAGATGAAATATATGACAATAAACTACTGCCTTAATGTATTTCAGGAAGATATATAATTGCTCCAGGTCACAAACATTGGTTCATAAAAAAATAGATTTTGAAAAGTTTGATTGTTGAAAAACGAATAAAAATTAAAAATCGCCTATTTGGTGTAAATACAACATATTAAACTTTCAAACTAACTTAGTGAATTGACTTTCTTTAAAATTTTGTTATTAAAATGATATAAAAAAACATACTTACATTTTATTTCTTAAATATAAATAAAGATGAACTTTGTTTTATATTAAACAGTAATAACGTTTCGTTTTTAGCGACTTATTAAATTTAAAATTTCGATTGATAATTAACTCTACATTAACTCATACAAACTTAGTCGCTCCTTTTCACTATTTTAGGGAAGGAATTTTCAAAAAAAAGAAATCGTTAATTATTGAGTAACTCTTAAGGTTTATTTACAGCAGTTTAGTAATAAAAAAAAAGGTTGATATGGGACTTAAGCCCATGGCTTCTTAAATACAGCATTATAGAAACGAATATGTAATCTAATGCACTATTTACATGTGAGTAAACCTTATGGTTATTTGTATACAAAAACGTTTATAATTCAATATACCCTGCGCGCGATGCTACACCAACTAACATAAATTTGAAGACCAAATTTTGACTATAATTTTGAGGACCAAAATTGGTTGGTTGTACCAACTCAGAAAATTCGCGGGCTCATAAGGAACAACTTTGCTTAAAATCAGCATATGATCAAATGCATAGTTTACGATTCCATAAAGAACATACAGACAAACATTCATTTTTATATATAAGATTTTAACAAGATAACATTCTGTTTTTGATAAATGATAAGTGCCAGTAAATAACAATTTAAGGTCAGTTTATCTCTGTTCTGGCAAATCCATTACACTAGTTGAAGATAATTTCGTAAAAAGATGTCTACGCTGAATCAAGTTCTCATTTTTAAATAATTTTTGCATTGTATTCTGCTGATTTTCATGCTCCTTTATAGCGGCAATAATAATATCGAAAAGTTCGATGTTAGAGTTCAATCTTCTACGGAAAGTGTTATTTAAAAATTCAGTTATTTTGCACAAAGATTTTGCCACAGATAGAAACTAGTTGTCCAGATTATTATGTAATAAATTATATTTTTTAGCAGTAGTTATGTACAACTTCAACAGCCCAATATACTTTAGTTACAAATCGTAATGCATTTACTTCTTCAAATAAAATTTGTATAGTCGAATTCAAAATTGCATATTATTTACAGTAATTGTTCAATACTTATTTGTAGTTTTACACATTTTGACGACAAGTACGAGTTTTAAGAACGTATTTATGATGAAGAATAGAGAGAGGACACAGATGTTAATGTAGGTTTTGATAAAAATGGATACAATATATCCATATAATATATGCATGCACGTATTTATTTTTTTAAACTATGTTCCACCAATTCGACCATTTTGTAACTTTAACATGTGACAGGTATCTAATTAATATATAAGATATATTTTTTGGTAGGTGTCAATTTGGGGGTTCGTATAAAAAACCACCCCCGAAAAATGTACTTCTCGTTTTTACAGCTTCCAATATTGCAATATTCTCAAAAAAATATATTACAATTAGTTTATTAATAGTTATGTACAGTTTCAATTTCTTGAAGATATCTTCAATAGGTACAGAGAAAAAAATACGTTAAGGAAATGATAATCGCTGAATGATAATCTTCGGACCAATATTTTGGTATGTGGCTCGAAATCACTTTCATTTTCGGAAGAACTACCCAATGGTTCTGTTTCATTAAAATCAGCATCAGTTTCATCACGTTTCTGCTTTGACCCGCTTTTATGCACAGCAAAATCAGTGATCAAAGTTTGATTGGATTTTCTTGATCAGTTACTAATTGTTTATGCAGTTCTTTATATCCAGAAATATAATTGTTAAGCTCGCGTTGAAACTTGAAAGCCCGTTCAGAATTTGTGTCATGAAGGATAAAATAGTTTTCTAGTTTATTGCAAAGATGTAGACCTTGTCGAATAATTTTTGCCGTAAATGGAACAGGATTTTCTTCTTCCACATCATTATTGTTTTCTGGTTCATCGTCAGCATCCATAGTTAAAACAATAACTTCATCATCACTTAATCCAATATCCGTTAGCAATTCTTCTATATCATTTTTGTTGAAAGTATCATACCCTTCCCCGCCAAATGAATGCGCCAAAGCAATGATTGCATCTAATATTTCAGCAATTGTTTCATTGCCTGTGACACATTCAGACCATATTGCTTTCCAGCATGAATTTAAAGTTGTCGGTTTTAACTGATTTATAGCGGATGCAACGTGAATAATACAATCCAGAATTGTAAATTTTCTCCAAATTTCGGTTAATGTTATTGTTTCATTTTCTATTTTATCGAAAATACTTTAATACGTACTTTTGATGGAAAGTTTTTTAAAAGTAGCAATTAGCAGACAAATGGCAAAGCAATTGTCCACCAAAATGTATCAGATAACATTATTTTTCTAATATTTTAATTGGTTTAAATAATTAAAATTTAGTTTTAAGGATTTAAACAACCTTACGTACTGTGACGTCATTTTAATACCAGGCCTACAGAAGCTCGCTTAAGACATTTAAAATTAATGACTTTTTGCATTTTTAAATGAGTATTTCTAAGATTTTATCAATTAAAGTTATAAATTACCAGCTACATTATATTTTGATATTAGTTTGGAACATTTTTAAATTATTTTTAGAATATGTGCATTAGGTCAGTTGTATTGAAACAAGCGATTCACAATCTGATTTTCTTTAATTCTGTAAGTTTCGGATAATTTTCAGGTGTGTTTATAAAATTTAAAATTAAAAGAAAATTAGAAACTCCATTCAGGAAATTAAAAATAAAACAGTGTGTATACTTATGTACACGCGTGAGAAGTAATACTTCTTTAGTATAGTTAAAAAGATGTTTTTAATCCACAGCCGTAGCCTCTTCCGGTAGTACCTGAATTAGCACGCCAGTTATAAGATTTGTGATTGCTAAAATATAATACAATTTTAAACACAAATAACTTTTAATATCAAAATACATAATAGGAAACATATGTGTTGCGGCACAGACAACGCCAAAGAATATAAAATTGTAAATACATTCATGTAAGTGGAATACAAATATAATAATTATTGACTCAAATTTGAAATACAATGTCATTAGTTTCAACTGTCATTTCAATTTCATTCAATTGCTAATTTTAACCACTTGTCAGTATTTTCAGTGTTGGGCTGTGAATAAGTATTTCACGAAATGTAGCTGGGTTTCAAATAAAAGATTAAATTGGCTTTTTATACAAAGATACTATGAGTCTACACATTTGGTTACTTATACAAAATATATATAATATATTATATGAATTAACCGTTTAACCGAATTATCAGATTGGGTCACATGTTTGAAAAATATTTATCAAAAACCTTTATCATAGAGAAGTAGATTGTTGCCATAAAATATCATGTATAGATATGTAAAAAAATCTTAAATAGCGATGTCCTAAAAATTATATTTATAGAATAGTGATTGTATATTTTATTTACCCATTTTTGATTAAAATATAGACAAATATAATGTATTATAGTGTACCAATCGACTTTTATTACTTTATTTTAAAAAATTCACTGAATAACTTCAGAAAATTATATTTCTTTTAAATGCATTTTATTTCTCATAATAATAATAATAGGCAAGTAATATGCATGCATATATTTCAGCAAAGGTAGACAAATATTGTAAACACATACGTGTAAGTGAAAAACTATCATTGTTTCAAATTTAAACTGCATGATTTTTGCTATGGTTTCAACAATCGTTTTGATTTTATTCAATGAATTGCTAATTTTTGCTATTTGTCAGTATTGTTGCGTCAGTATTGTATATATTTTACGGGAAATTACTAGTTGTGTATTAATATGAATATTGTTTAGACTGTAAAATTCGAAAATATTTAGTTCAACGATATTTATCATATCCATGTTTTGAAGGTTCTAACCGTTCTGACTGGTTCTAACTGTTCGTTAGCTATAACTTCGTATCTCATTCGGGATTGTTCGGGATGATCGAATCCTCTCCCCTCGAGTCCCTTGATAAACGAAAAACATACGCCAACATATGCGAGTGCTGGCATAACTTGAGCGATGCGATAGTGTTTTAGTAGTCTTACTACTATGCATATCGCTTCCAAAAATCAGCCAAATTTCGCCCGCTTGAACCGTTCTTTCTCGCTAACCGTTTGTGAGCATCTTCATACTGTTACTTTAAAGCACACTTTGAAGCGTCATTTTCTTAACAATTCACTCTCATTAATTTTTTTTCGCCGGTAAAGAAGTATAACTTCAAAAAATGTTAGTAATCTCTTACCAAATTTTCCTTTATTCTTGCTTGCATCTCACATCTCAAGTCGCGTGCACGAGCAATGCACAATTTAATAAAACGCTACTATCAATTTTCCGTGAATGGGAAGCTTGTGGTTTGTTTGGTCCTTATCTGTTACGTTATTTTAAAAGTTTCAATAAATACACATTTAAGTTGTGAATATGAGAGGCCGAGACGGAAAAACACTCACGGAATGGGAATGTTGTGGAAAGTTTGATGCTCCGTATCACTTAACAATCATCAAAAAAGATGAGTTTAGCAAAAGTTTTGACTGAGCACCAAAATGAATTTACGGTTTAACTTGAAAAAGCAATTATAACAAGTTTGCTGCGTCGTTTTTCTCAGACGGGCGTCACAAGCGCCGGGTTTCGCCCATCATTCGATGTTTTCGATACCGTTTTCAATCAAACTGAGCCAGTTATTAACACCAACAGAGTTGAGAACGGCGGCTGGCAAAAAATCAATTTTCATTGAAACTTTCATTGTCAATCATCAAATTCGGTGAAAAAAAGCTCCCCTTCAATTAAAATTCCCTCAGTTTTAGGTATACATAAGTATAAGCCTATCTATCAATAATCGATTCAAATATGCCGAAAACCTTTTTTTATCGTCTTATTACATATTTAGTAAGTGGCATTTAAAGAACGAGAAGAAAGACGGAATTTTTCGAAGAACGGAAATTCAATTAATTTCCCATTCTAGATCCGACATTTTCGATAAAGTGGGAAGGTTTATGATTCCAATATCCTTTGAATATCCTTCATATATATATGTCTATCTCATAGGGGTACCTCTATTACACTCTACGAGCAACCCCCATGACACACACCTACACCCTCCGCTCTACTGACAGAATTGTGTATGTGGTACGTAAAGTAAAGGCAATCTAATTTCAGATCATATCTTTGTATATTCTATGCTAGAGTTAATATATTTTTAGATTAAAAAATGTTCTGATAACAAAACGGATATCAAATTAAATTAGTTGTCTGCATGACTTACATTTTTATTACAGACCTTCTGATTTTTAAATTGAAGAAAATATTAATACTAATATTAATAATAAGTGTGTGCCCGTGGGGTGGGCCAGGACTACAGAAATTCATCTTATCCCCTGAAGTCTCTGTTCTCGCCCCGTTCTTCACATCACGGTCGTTTGTTTAATAAAAATGCAGATTTAATGAAAACGGGAAATTAGACTTGCGAGAATGTTGTTATTGTACGCTTGATATTTTTATTATTTAATAATATTTTTAATGAAATTATTTCTATCGTACGTATACACTAAATATGTATGTCGGTCTTGGTATATTTGTTCTGGATATGGTCGAGATTGTATTTCTTTTGCAACAACATAAATATGATTGTGTTGAGTAAAAGTAGGAAATAAATGTACAGAAGAGAAACAAAGTTTGATGTTATTTTCACTATACAAAGTCTTCTCATTTAACTCTAAACTATTTTAATTAAACCGTCGAGTAATTTAATTAAGCACATCTTGGGTGATGAAGAGAATCGAGTGTAAGCAACAGCACCGACTCTCTAGTCGCTATAGTCGGTAGCACCTAGTGGCACCATCGACATCGATACAACTTCAGAGCTTTAGCCGTAGCAATGTGCCAACAAGAACGAAAACAACCGACACCTTTATGTGTGTATCGTTAATGAAAAGTCAACGCAGCAAACAACTCCCTAAGCACCGTTCTTTGCCAAACGTTTAATTCGTTCTTCACCTAAAATATAACTATTGACATAAGATCCACTTAAAAATTTATGCAAGGTTAATATGTTAAATCAAACTATTTAACTTTTTAAACTTTCCGATAGCATTTTTCTAGCTTTTTAAACTTTTATTTGTTAAAACTACTGGTTCATTCGTACTCATTACAGTTTTACTCTTTTTTAAAGTTATACTTCTTTAGCAACGTTAAGAAACAAATTTTTAGTAAAATGTGACACCGTGACGCTACAGTAGGAAGTTGCTCGTAAACGGTTAACGAGTAACTTCAAGCAGGTGAAAGCTGATCGATTTTTGAGAGCAATTTGCATAGTACTTACTAAAACTGACTAAAACGACTATTACCCACTGATCTGTATAAATGGATAGCCCACTGCACAGGTTTTATAAATTTTATCAAGGTTTATAAATTACACAGGTTGCTCCATTAGAAAAACAAATGACGTCATACAAAGAATTTTAAAATTTGAATCAGTCTGAAGTGGTCTGAAGATATATACGAATTTCTTCTGGAAACGTCACGTAGCGCATGAGGCCACCTGTGTATTTTATAAACCTTGATTTGTAGTAACTACGAGCGCCTCTAAATGGGTACAAAGAACATAGAACGATAAGTATGTATAGTGAATCGGCCTCAGAAGGGTATTTGGTTCATAATTTCAGGATATGTTGGTACTATTAAGATACATTGATTCGGCAATTTTCAGACCCCTATGTATTACCGTTTCTTCAAAAATCGAAAAAAGCTGTAAAGCAAAAAAAAAATTTCTCTGAATTGTAAATCGATTTATTTGAATTTTGGATATGTTATAGGGGCTGATGGTAGCTTTTAGAAAAAAAATAAGAGCTTTATAGGTTTATAAGATCATTGAAAAAAGAGAGCTTTTTCTTTTAATTTTTAACCATGATACAATTTTGGTACAATTACGAAACTATTTTTTTCGAATTCCCCATCCAATTTCCTTTACAGTTGTGTCTTTTGAATTTTAAAAAACGGTACGCCATATTGAAAAAAATTAAAAACTGATTTTTTTTCACAAAAATCTATTAATGTAATAAACAGATACAGAGCTTACTCGATTACTATTACGAGTGCAAATAACAGTAAATATTAAAAACAACAATATGAAAACAGTTGTTTTCTATTAAATGAAATCAATCGTTAATAAAAAAAATTATTTTTCAGGTTTTTTGATTTTTGAAGAAATGGTAATACATAGGGATCTAAAATTTGCCGAATCAATGTATTTTAATAGTACCAACATACCCTGAAATTATGAACCAAATACCCTTCTGGGGCCGATAAACTATACTTATCGTCCTATGTCCTTTGGAGTAAATTCAACAACGCCAGTGTTAGAAGCGTTGGAAGGGTTGGGAATGTCTGGAAAGTTAAACAGTAATCTTCATGTTTTAAATTTATATATGTTTTACAGCTATTATATAAAAATGAGTTAGCTCAAATAGGCCAACTTGCAGAGAAGGTGCTGAAACCAATAAATATTTGACAACAAACAAATATGTAATTTCTTGGCTTTGTGATTTTGCAAAAGTACTACCATTTACTTATATTGATATTTATTGTGTTCTGTAACAATTGGGGGATAATAATCATTTGTCAATTCAGGTTAGCCACCTCTGACAACCATTGATTTAAATAAACAATGAATAATCTATCTTTTATCTACATATATGAAATTGTTATGTTGGTTTGTGCAGATGTCAAAAAGCTCTGTATCGATTTAGCTCAAATTTTGTCATGATATACAATCCACTTCAAAGATACTTTTTGTCTTTTATTTGCTCCAGAAACATATCTTTGACCGCAAGAAAACGGCTTTTTCAACGGTCATACAATAGCCGCTAACTGTCAATACTTCATTGTTATGATCGTGTAGTGATTTTTAAAGGTGGAGCAAATTTTCTCCAAACGTAACTGAAAAATGTATATCTTGAAAGTAAGTTATAATTGGTACAGCGAGGGATGCTGCAGGTTGGTAAGGGAGGTGATTCTTATAATTCACAAGCTTTTTTTCCCAAAATTCAATTTATTTATTTACAACCATTCACAACCTGGCAGGACAACATCTACCGGGTTCAGCTAGTCGGAGAAAAAATTACCTAATTTTTATTATTAGAAAACAGCATAGTACTTTCCGAATCACCCAAATGTTGATTTAATTTTTTTAATTAAATTGCTGCTCTATTGTTTGTTGTTACGTATGTGTTCTATAATTTATATTTAAGTGATCTGGAGGACAGATTTCTTATTAATATTTCTTTGATTTCGTTAGCCATGTCTTCAACTTCCGTGTTAACTATATTTGACCTCCGACTACGGTTTCAACTTCGACTCATAAAAATCAAATTTAAAAATTCCAGTTCCGATTTTCTTCCCATTTTAACATTCCTAATTTTGACCCTTCATCTGAATTTTAAAAGTAATTGCTAAGTTCTTTTATTAAAATGTTTCATAATCAATCGTGTTAACATATCGTCGCCTTAAAGTATTAATCTGCTAAGTCCAGTTTTAATAATTTTTGTTTCATTAGGAAGGGAATACACAATTATATCGGGCGACAAACTGATAAATCACTTTAAATATAAAAGTTTTCAAGTATAACATAAACGAAAACCTGCTTTGACATATGTATGTACAAACTTATGTATATTAAATTCTCTTTTTTCGTTTTCCTGTAATATTTGTTAAAATGGAATTAGCAAGTTAACACATATTTATGTCACACATGAATTTTGACTTACGTGTAAGAACTACAGTGCGGAAAAATAAAAAGAGCTACCACATCTTGCAAAGAAAAATCAAATCTCACCAAAAATATCAAGGTTCAGAAGCTCATAGCATTTTCATTGGTAAAACTTAGCAGATCTCTAGTCCCAAAGTCCGTACCGTACAACTGGATCAAAAATTACAACTTGGATGTTTTATAAAAGCATTAATTTCGTACCAAACAATCCTGAAAATCTGTATCACAACCTCAAAACATATTATCAAAACAAAACATATTATTATCTATTATACAAGTAGACTGTAAGGGCTGTAGACTATTTCTTACCAAAAAAAAAAAGAAGAGTACCCAGATTTACGGTACCCTGATATCCTGTGACTTAGAAACTTAATTGAGGATGTACGGCTATATAACAATGAAACAAATTTTATGTATCAAGTTTACTTTATTATGTACCACTTAATCTTAGATTACTAAAAAATATATAAACAAAAAAACTTAAGCTTTGAAGGCCTCATATCAGATTGATATATATTCAAAATGACAAATTGGTAGATTTTTCATCTACGTAAAATTATCGTTTGTAGAGTGAAGGCCTAAAGACTTGGCTCTTCATGAGATCTAATACTTTTTTACCAATGCAAACTTTGTGAGCTTGTAAGTGGTTGGGAGCCTTCTTCTCTTCTTTGATCGTTCTTGAAAGGCCGGTGGCTTTTTGAACCTGATCGGCCCATTGGGTTGGTGATCGCCCGTTAGATCTTCATCCTACTACGTTTTCCAAAAATATTAATCTTTCCAAACCTACTTTAGAGGAAACGTTTTCGATGAGATTAGTTTGATAAAAATATGATTTTTTGGTCAACAACTTTAGCTCGGAAAATACAGCTTTATTTCCTGCTGAGTTTTGGACGTTTGAAGCACACTTCTATTTTAATGCAGACTAATAAGTTAATGACCGCCTTAAGACGCTAAAAATGCATTTTTTTCCGTATATTTCACATTAAACAGTAGAAACGCAAAATTTATCAGTATTTGTAACCAAAAATTAAATAAAGTTTTTAAAAAACATCGAAATTTTCTGGATAAAATTATTGAATATTAATGCTGCATTTTTTTCCGGAAAATCAATTAATACCTCAATTTTTATGGTTTTAAGTTTCGGGTAACTTTCGTTAGCTCAGTTACTTTTGTAACTTTCGGATTGTCTTTGTTCACTATACATTTGTACCGTTATTGGCTAAGCGTAGATTTCATACAACCAAATCGCAAGGCTTCATTTTTCCTCAACTAAACTTTTATCAAGAGATTGCATCTGTAACCATGGGATGAAAATCTGGAAACAAAAATGCTCCTTGTTATTTTAGTTTGTTAAAGCCAAAGTCACATTATTGCGATTCGGAGATACAACTTTTATTTAAATAACGAAAGAAATATTTCTTATACGAGGTGTTTGGGTCTGCCGTCTACCGGCATAATAATGAAGCTTAGACTTATTTAATTTTTCCAATGAACAGTTCATGATCTAAGAATTCGTTTTAGCTTATAAAAGCGGAAAATTCAAATTTAAAATGATGACTTACACCACTTTGACTTTAAGCGGCTCATATATTACTTTATGAATCATAATTTAAATACGATCTTATCCTATTTATATCATATTATTTGGATGCTTAAACTAAAGCCTATGATTAGACTTTGAATTACAAAACGACACATCTTTCCTTTTTTACTGCCTTGGGATTCGAAGTTGGACCAACATAGAAAAGAGTGGTAAGCTCAGAGGGCTTAATGAAGTCATCAGACCAGTCGTATATTCCTCTAAAAGCTTTTTTTCCTGGAGGGTTTGCTCTGATTTTAGGTACCTTCGTATTGTAGTTTCGAGGTAACAAGTAACATGTATGCAGTGTATGCAGTAGCAAGTGTAAAGAATGGGTCTTACTCTAAACAAAAAATTCCGTAGAGGAAAAATTGCAAAAAAATATTTTTTCCATTAACTAAAGATCTATTTGTTAGTAGTCTATTTTAGCATGCATATCAGCATATTTCTTACAACTGTATTAAAATCCCTAGTGAACTTCAAGCACTTTAAAATATTAAAATAGTAAAAACGTATCCCTGAAGGCATCAAAGTTGTAATTTTAGTTTTTTTTTTTTAATATGCTTTGAGAAGATGAAAAAAATTTCCTTTAATGGCACTTCGACGGTAAATGAAATTTTGTTCTCAACATTAAAAAAATATTATAATATTACTATTATTTCGATTAAATTATGTTTTTTATTTTTGGTTTTAAGAAGTATTTTATTATATTATAAGAAGAAATTTATGAAAATTTAGCCAATATATAAGAAATATTTTCATATTTTTGAAAGTTTTTAACAAAGTCTTTTGCTTAGGTACTATTGGGTTTTTGATACAACAAAGCAAAAAACAAGAAATTTCAATAGTTAATGCAAATAAATCTTAACTATTGTCTTAACTAGTGTTTTTATAAAATATGAAAAAGAATATGAAGCAAAATGATTTTTTTTTATGGTGATATCATATTTTATCAAATCATAGTTCTATTTTTATAGGATATCTCTTTATGGAAATGCATTCCTAAGGTTTGCCACTGTTAGTTTGTTGATATTTATATACACAATTATAATTGTTCTTTTCTAATGTTTCATTCCAAACTTCTCAATTTAATTAAGTGGTTTTAGTTAGAAAGAACGAAAAAAATAATCATCAAGAAAAAGCAATTTTTCTTGATAATTTTACATTTTAATAAAACTACCACACTTTAAACACGTTAAAATTACTTAAGACGTAAATAAATAATGATTGAAGAACAAAAGAGAGATGTCAGAAGAGAAAAAACTATCAATATTTATTAAAATATCGGCATAAACTTCGAACGTCGAGATTTTCAGAACTGAAGAGAACTATTCCGAATGGGTACGTATTGTTCACTCGAATGCAATTTGTACGTAAACTTTGATATATGCCAGAAATGAAGAAGCGACGGTTATTTTCAAATATGTATATATATTGTAATATGTAAAATTAATTTTTTCGTCTCAAGTCCATTTTAACACACCCACAATCTGCCAACATTGCATTTTCGACTGTGTTTTTAATTGAGTTCGCGATATTTTGGTTAATTCAATTCTAATATGGTAACATTCTCTCTTTTGTGGCTAAATTGTTATTAGGGACCGATTTAACCGCGAATTAAATTAAAAACGTTGACTAAAAATATCGATACATCGATGTATCGATATTTTTTCAACAAGCCTAGGAAAAAATTCTAACCAAAAAGTTCAGAGTTTATTATTAGGTGTACCGGAAAAGAATGTCCCTTTTAAACCAATAGTCATTTAATTGCCATTTATCAGCTTAAAAATTATTTCAAAGTGGTACTAAAGACATTTTATGGTTGGAGCAATTTACCAACTTAGTAAAAATTGCAAAATATTTTTTATTCCAATATCTATTTTCAAATGGTAGCACCAAAACTCTGAAAGAATATAAATTCGGCATTGTATGCTCTTCGAGTTTCACAGGATAGCGACGCAAAATTGTTATTAAAAACATTTTCAATGTTTATCTAAGTGCATAAGATGTTCATTAATGCCGAATGAGTTTATTTAAGTTCGAATTCGATAATTTTAATTTCTCCAACTGGTACCAACGAAATATGACAAAAAATTAAACCAATAAAAAGCCAAGTGAGGAAATGGTGCCAAATGTATGCCAGAAAGTCGAACAGCTGACAAATAATCCTAATCAATCTTAATCATTCGGCTAAATACCCATAGGTGTCCAAAAACTGTTAACAGATAAGATTCAATGCTGTTACACGGTAATGGAGGACCCTTCTGCAGAAGAAAACCCCTGGAAAAATATAATTAATTAAGGAGGAGGTGATATTGCTGTACGCGCTATAACCGTCCAAAGTTTTTCATCTGATTTCTATTTATTTCAATCGTTACCACATTTACTTAGAGGTAAAAAAAATGAAAGATTAAGGGATGTTCAAAATTTTTTTTTTGATATTTTCCTTGCCAATCAATTGATTTTTACTAATATGACAATACTAATTTGCACACTAGATGTCAAAACGTTGATACTATCGAGGCTGGTTATATCATTGATTTAAAATCTATAATTGTAACAAGATTTTGTGTTTTAATTGTATATGGAAAAACGACAATATTTTCCGGTACGTCTTAGATCAAATTATCCATTTTCATTATGATTTATTGACATCTCAGTCTATAAGATTGTAAGAGTATGTTATAGTTTTACTTGATCATAGCAGATAATGGTCATGCACTGTCGTTATTGTGATCGCCAATAATTTATTGAACTAAAAAAAAAGTTTATTGCAACAGTTTACAAATAAAGTTATCATTCGTAGATTTCCAGCAAATGCTTTATATGTTTATGGGTTTAAATTGTGATATAAACATTATCACACGAAATTTTGGATGGTCATAAAATAAAAATTAATGATTTTCTCTGTCATAGCATCATAATCCAGTTTGTTATGCTAATTCTGCGAAATATATATACACTTAGAGTACTACAAGACGGCACCATTTACAACATTTACAAATAGCCCAAAAAGTTGTTCAATTGTTGCATGCATTATTTTCTGGTCAAATTGGGTCATTCCCTTTTTACTTTTTTTGGTCATCCAATGGTATCCGTTGGTATCCAATGAAATATGACGGAGATCTGTTGATTTTTTGAAGTTTTTTATCTACAAAACTTATGTCAATAAACTAAAATGCAGCACATTTACATAAAATAGTTTACAAAAGGCAACAGAATAACATATGTTTAGGCATATGTGATGGAAAAATCGTGGAAATCATTTATCCGTTGTATTTTCAACAAATAACCACATACTTTTATTTTTTGTTAGGAACACCATTTTTATTATCATTTTATACTTTGTTTTCAAATGTAATAAACGTTAGGTATTTCGATTTCGGGGGAAAGTGATTTTTTTTGCAAAATATGAAGTATTCCGATGTTAATAATACTATGATAACTGTAATATTTTTATAGCAAAATAGCAGTCATGGTTTAACCAAAAGCGATGAAATACTCGTTAAAAACTTAAAATACATAAATCGATGAGAATGATCTACTACATTGATTTTTAAATTAAAAAAAATCTTTCATGCGTATATGAGAAATTTTATTATATGATGTTTAAGTAGAAATAAAAATAAATTCATTTTTAATACGGTACGTGTTGGATGCTGTTTTCTTTCGGATCACATATTGGTCTCGGTCCGCTAAGTTATTATATGGTTTGGTCCATAGAAGAAACACTTAACGAAATTGAAAGATAAAGTTGGAAAAGCGAACCGCCACCATATCCAAACCCCACTATATCCCCATCTCGTACACCATATCCCATTTTCCGGCAAAGCCTGTCCGACTGACAAGCTTTATTGCTGATATGCGCGAGATACGAGCGGCAAAACTTTTACAAAAATTTATTCAATCAACATTATATTATTGAAAAAAGAAAGAACACACGATCAAGAAGACAAAATAAACTAAATGTGAAGAAGAATTGAGAAAAAATTTAATCTCAACATTTCTTACTTACACTATTATAATATTTATGTATTATGTTTACTTGTGGCAGTGGAATTTAATAAATTAGTACTACAAAGACGGAAAAAATTATACAATTTTTATAAATGAAAAAAATTGTCAGAATGTTCAAGTATATTAGAATTTTCATTTATGCGAGTACGGATAATATAAAATTTGTTGTTCTCCGTTTGAAATATATTGAAAACATGCATCATACCCTTTTCTAGTGCATTTATAATTTTTCATTCAATACTTTTGTTATCTTATATATTACCTTTGTGTATTTTTCTCCAATTTTAAAGTAGCGACAATATTAAAAAGCTCATTTTTTTCTCAAAACTACTTTAAAATTGTAGAATGTTAAACTATAAACAACAAATAAATCATCTAAATGTTTTCCCAATTTCCTTTCAAGTACAAAACAGAATAAAATAATGTTTTTTTGGAATCGTTAAGCCTATTACCAAAAAACTAATTTATGTTTGTGAAAGGATCCATTCCAATTTTTAACGACTATTGCAGTCATGGGCGGATTTAGGAAGGGGGACGGGGGCACGTCCCCCAACGGTATTTTTGTGTACTGTAGAGATTCCAAAACAGTATATACCAGTACATACTTAGAAGCAAATCAAATTATTAGTTATTAACATATATGAATAAAATAATAGAAAGAACATTAGTGAAACTCTAGTCTATTTCTGGCTGGAATTGCGAAATTTTATCGTGGCATCTTTCACGCACTTGCAAATGAAAGTTTATATTGTTTCCCCCCTAGAAAAAATCCTGAAGCCGCCCTTGATTGCAGTATTGTAAAGATAGTCGGAATTGCATTATCTTTTAAAGCAAAGTAATTAAGTCGAATGAATGTGTTGATCTCAATACCTCTAAAAATCACTACACGATCATAACAATGTAGTATTGACAGTTAGCGGCTATTGTATGACCGTTGAAAAAGCCGTTTTCTTGCGGTTGCAGGTATGTTTCTGACGCAAATAAAAGACAAAAATAATCTTTGAAGCAGATTGTATATCGAGACAAAATTTCAGCTAAATCGATGCAAAACTTTTTGAGTTTTTGAAATCAACACAAACCAACATAACTATTTCATATATGTAGATAGAAGAAAGATTATTCATTGTTTATTAAAATTGGATGTTGTCAGAGGTGGCCAACCTGCGGACCGCAAAAGATACACCTTGATAAATTTTTCGACCTGCGAAATGCATCAGACTTTTATAAATTGTATACATTTTATAATGACCAAAGTGATGAAAACCATTATATATATATATATATATATATAAATTTAGTGTGGAGAATTTGAGATATAACTTCAAAAGTGGCCCGCGGAGTTATGATGCATTTCCGAAGCGATCCGCAATATTATTTGGGTTGGCTGCCCCTGATTTAAAGTATGCTGATTTTTCGATAGCTTAAAAAGAACATAAGTATTTAATTAAAGGGTCCCATTAATATCCAATTAAAGGTTGTCCATTTATTTCTTTATTTGGCTTTCCTCTGAATGCTACTTTTATTAAAAATTAAACGTAAATAGACAACCTTTTCTTCCGAAGAAAAATTACTTGAACTTATTTACAAAGTTTCTATCGAATCAGTAAAGCTGGCTTTAAATTGGAACCATAAGTGATTTCAGAATAAAATATTGGTACAACTATTAAGATTAGATTTGTTTGCATGGGCGCCCACAGGGAAGGAGCTTAAGTTGGGGCACTTATCCCCTCCTGGATTAATAGAAAATAGTCAAATAATGTTACTTTAATTACAAATCATTATGTGTTCCACAAAAAATTGTTTACAGTATGCCCTTCATTGCTACAGCGTCCTGTCAGTTCATTCACCATACAAATTCGCTACAGTAAATTAAAACGACATTTAAATATTACAAAAAATATTTTGCTCCCCCTTAGAAAATTTTCTCCGGACGCCTATGTCTGTTTGTGACCCTCTAATCCTTTTTTTTGGCGAAACACTAAGATGTATCTAAAAACAAAATATTTTCGAAATCGAGGTTACCTTTAATTTTTATTACCTCTTGTATTTTCGATTTTCACGTTTTAAATAATATCTTACTTCCAATACATAAACTTCACAGTAGTTAGAATATACTGTATCAGCGGTATATAGATATGTATTTTTACATTACAACCACTAAACACTTTGCAAAATGAAAAAGTTAATGGATTGGAAGCAAGATATTATTAGAATGTGAAAATCGAATTTTTTAGGCAAATTAAAATTAAAACTAATCGAAACACGATTTTCTTAAAAGAATTCGGCTTTATCAATAATTAGAAAATTAGAAAAAAATATACGAAAACGCAGAAATGTAGAAAGAATTGTAAACAACGAATTATCGATAAATGTAAATTGGATCATTGATTCTTCATACTTTTGATGTTATCTCAAAATAATTAATAATGAATTTCTTATATTTGTATTTCACTTCATTCCCGTAAATGTCATATTTATCCTCAATAAAAAAATATGCCCACCATTACACTTCGAAAACGAAATTAAAAAAAAAAAAATAACAGAGGTTCGCTATCTAGGGTTTTACTTGGATAGTTATTTCACTTGGAATCCACACACCAGACTGAAAAAAACAGAAATTTAACAGACGTTTCGAACTATAACGTGGACTACTAGGACCCAAATCTTCAATTCGTATGTACATAAACTAAATTTTTACAAAACAATATTACAACTTACCTGAACATACAGAGCAGAACTGTGGGGTTCCGCTAAACCTTTCAATATACAACGAATTCAATGCTTTTAATCCAAATGTCTCGGAAGAATCTTCAACGCTCCTTATTATGATCAAAATGAAGTAGTGCATGGTCACCTAAATATTTCCTATGTGGTTAGACTGGTTTCACATACATATCAAAAAAATCATGAAAAATTAAACTATCCTACAAACCCAGAGGTGCAAATGTTAGCATCACTCCACGTCAATTGAAAAAACGAAGGCTGAGAGATCATCGTACTAATTTATAGAGTTTCAATATTGATTGGTACCTCCCAAGTCCTCAAGCCTGGTGACTTTAACTTGAATTTCTTCTCGAGTTAAATTTGACTGTTTTTTTTTATTTTTTACATCTTATCACTTTTGCATATTGTAAATTAGTTTATTGTTTTGAGTGCACATTTATCTTTTATATTGTTACAATCAAAATCATACATTGGCTTATCTCTTGCACGAATTAAATTTTACTATGTCCATAATTGTGATGGTTTTATATTTTTTTTTACTGTCGAAGCTATACCAATTATGCGAAAAGTCAACGTTCAAGCAGAACAATGTCTGCCGGGTCTGCTAATTATATACATATAAATAGATAAGAATCGAATGATATCGTGGAGAAAATAATTTTAATGGTATAGACACCTAAATGAGGCTAGTAATAAACCAGGTGGATGAATCGAATGAATGAGACGAGAGGGAATTAATCGAGTAGATAATTGAGACGAGTAATTTGAGTAACAGAATCAAATGACAAAAGACTAGTCAATGTGCTGAGTGAGTGTATTAAGTGGTTTACTCGAGTAAATGAGCTAAGTGAGAGTTGGTTGAATACGTGTATCAAGAAAGTGAGTCGAATTTGTTAGACGAATGATGTTAATTAATCCTTTTGAATTTTATGAACCAGTCTAAATGACATGTGTCACACACGTGTCCTATCTGTTTCTTTCTATATGCTCTACTGGTGAGTAACAAATATTTCTAAGACATCGCTGTGGTTTTCTTATGTAATACTTCACGTGAATCGGCATGTTATTATTTTAATATTGTTTCCAGCCTCTGTAACCAATCATGGTGAAAGTAAAAAAAAAATTAATAATCAAGAAGAATTTTTGTTAGAACCTCGAATTGAATCAATATATCATAACAATATAATTTCTGGCAAAATTAAGTTCTCTTGTTATCTATACTTTTCATTTAATGAGTATTTTTTCAATTGGGTATAGTGGAAATTGATCCAATATGAACGATCCAGTAAAACTAGGCAGGATGTGTTGGTAATAATAAAAATAAAACTTATGTTCCAGGTTAATTGTAATCCCTAGTTAGATATTCTATTATATAAAAAAGAGTTAAGACGTATGGGTCTCGCAAAAACTTGAAAACGTCTGGACCGCTTTGGCAGAATTTTGGTGTTGAAATATTTGCAGAAGGCAAAGGAAAGTTTAGAAGGTGAGAAAACGGAACGAAGTTGTAAGGAATATAGTAAAAGCAATAAAAAAATCCTATATAAACTGTTAACACCTGTCAATTTGGCCAAATAGGAAGAGTAGGCGCTGACACCAATAAATATTTGACAACAAATAAAATATGCCATTTATTGGTTTTGTGATATTGCTAAATAATTGCCATTTACTTCTATTTACATATTTTACTTGATATTTATTTTAATATGGAGCAATTGGGGAAATGACAATCATTTGTCAATATTGTAAGACGTTTAAATACATCAGTGAATACTGGGTTATATTCAGCTGGTGAAAAAATAAAATTGCCACAATTGGTCCCATCACCAGATTCATTATGCTCATTAGTTTATGGGATAGGAAATGATTCTAAAAACTCATTATCCAATCAAAATAAGATTTTTTCACTGACTTTCCGTAACTCCAAAGCAGTTATGGAGTGATCCAAACTACTTGATGGCCACTGAGGAAGATTGCTTGGCAATCGAACTACGTATCTGGGCAATACGTCCCCGTTTGAACTTCTGTTCAAATCTATGTTTATGGTTTGATTTTTATATATTATTATAATAAATTATACTACATTGGACCGCAATATATTCTATATATTGTATACGCTCCTTAGCCAATATTCAAAAATATTAGGTTGTTCGGAAAGTAATTTCGTGTTTTTTTCTTCTTTTTTTTTGTGAAAACAAAAGACAATTTTCGTATATTAATTAAATATTTTATTTAATTATTTATTGGCCATCCTAGTTCATTAACTTTTGCCATTTTTCTGGCAGTAGAATGATTTATCATTCAAAAATTTTATGCATTTTTTGACCAAACATTGATCATGTGGGATTTTTAAATTCTTCATTAAAAATGAAGGTTTTATCGTCTTTAAAATTTTGTAGTGACCGGAACAAATAATAAGCCGAAGGTGCCAGGTTTGAGCAATATGATGGGTATAGCCAGTATGACAGTTTATTCCGTTCAAGTTGTAAAAACTTTTGGGCGAGTGACAAAATTTAAACTAATAAACTTTAACTCTAAATTAGGTGCGAATTTAAGGATTTTTTGTATGCATATGAGTTTTGACATGTTGAATGTTTTTATAGGTGTAAATCTAAATAAATAAAACTCAATGTATATTAACTTAATTGTTAAAAGTTACTATTATTGTTAGTAATTTAATATTTAAAAATGTAGAAATATTACCAATACCAATTAATTATTGAATTTCAATTTTAGGTGGTACGAAGTTCACCGGGTCCTCTGATATTTTATAAAAACATATTTGCATATAATATAATCAAGTATATATCAATTGTAACGCAGATTTGTAAAATGGTTTATTTTTTAATTGTATTTAATATTATTGCCATACACAAAAGAATATAATGGAACCCTGAAATTAAATTTGTTTTGTTGGTAAAAACATTAAAAATATTATTAAATTGTACGTATATATACAAAAAATTCCAGTATATGCTCAAGTGGTGATATGAAATAACATAGTAAAAGTTTGAAGACCGTGAAATATGAAATATAAAATATACTTTGAAATATGAAATATGTAGTTCAGGAATTAGGAACTAGTTTGAGGTATTTATTATTTGTTGTCAATTGTACTTACATTTACACCTGTTTCCGAATCCATAAATGACACTTTTAAATCAGCCTTATTCTCATTACTGTATTATTTATTATCGTCAGTTTAGAGCAGGTAAAATTCTTTTCAATTTCCCACCTGTTTGGAATTTATCCGATTTTGCTCACAATATTGAACATTATGGAACAAAGGTTAATAAAATTGAACGAAATTTTTTGTCTACCTCAATTCTATCGTATGATTGCAGAACAGGTTTTCGATTTTGATAATATTTTGTTTTCATGTACTTCTAAGTGTTTCGCCTTAAAAAAGAAGGTTACAAACAAGTCGAATATAAATAGTTGTACCAATATTTTATTCTGACCTCACTTATGGTTCCAACTTAAAGCCAGCTTTACTGATTTGGTAGAAACTTTGTAATCAAAATCAACTAATTTTTCTTCGGAAGAAAATGTTGTATATTTACGTTTAATTTTTAATAAAAGTAGCATTCAGAGGAAAGCCAAATAAAGAAATAAACGAACAACCATTAATTGGATATTAATGGAACCCTTTAATTAAATACCTATGTTCTTTTTTAAGCTATCGAAAAATCAGCATACTTTAAATCAGGGGTGGCCAACCCAAATAATATTGCGGATCGCTTCGGAAATGCATCATAACTCCGCGGGCCACTTTTGAAGTTATATCTCAAATTCTCCACACTAAATTTAGATACACTGTACACATTTTTAATATATATCGGTTTTCATCACTTTGGTCATTATAAAATGTGTACAATTTATAAAAGTCTGATGCATTTCGCAGGTCGAAAAACTTGTCAAGGTGTACCTTTTGCAGTTCGCAGGTTGGCCACCTCTGACAACCTTTGATTTAAATAATCAATGAATTATCTATCTTTTATCTACATTAATAAAATTGTTATGTTGGTTTGTATTGATTTCAAAAACTCAAAAAGTTTTGCATCGATTTAGCTGAAATTATGTCATGATATACAATCCGTTTCAAAGATTGTTTTTCTCTTTTATTTGCGTCAGAAACATACCTGCGACCGCAAGAAAACGGCCATACAATAGCCGCTAACTGTTAATACTTCATTATTATGATCGTCCAGTGATTTAAAGAGGTAAAGTAAATTTTCTCGAAATGTAATTGATAAATGTATATCTTGAAGGTAATTTATAATTGTTACAGCGAGGGATGTCGCGGGTTGTTAAGGAAAGTGATTCTAATGATTCAAAAGCTTTTTTTCCTAAACTAAATTTATTAATTTATATCATTCACAATCATAGACTGGCAGAACAATGTCTGTCGGGTTCGTTTAGTATTTTATAAAGATCCATAAACTTTCAAAATAATTCACTTTCTTTGCCCAATTGACCATAAATGACATAGTTACTATTTAGTAGAACCTTCACTATAGATAGAAAACTATTTCGATGTACCTACTTTTCGCCAATGAAAAAAATAGAAAATGAAAATATTTCTTATCATATTTGACATGTGATGATACATATTGAAATAAAGAACTCCCTTATTTTTTTAATGTTAGTTTGGTTTCTAGAGATAGGAAAAGTAAAATTTTCATTGTAATGATTTTTTGTTTATGGATTTTTCCATTTTTTATTTACTATCAATTATTTAATTTTATTTTAAAAAATTTATAATAAGACCCCAGGTATCTGCTTAAAAGTTAAACGTTTGCTAGAGGTGGCAGGTAGCAAAAATCGGATGCTCAGGATTAAGCCGTAAAGGATTGATCCAAAGAAAAAATATAAATCATAAGTATACTTCTCCAATTCGTGGAGAAGTCGATTTAATAAATTAAACAATAATACAATACAATAAAATAAAATAAATTCAAATGTCATAGATAGAAAAGATAATAAAGAAAAATAGCCAGCAACAATGAATACAAAAAAGTTCCTTACTCAGTCGATCGTAGTTGAAGTGGAGCGTAGTCGTCGATTTGATCGAGTTGGTTTCGATGATTTGTGAAGCAAAATCCAGCCCTATTTATACAAAATTTGCACCAAATTTGGTCCAATGGAATGATCGATTTATTGGATGATGTCATTTCGACCAATCCTGTGGTGGTTTTGTTTTCGTATAAATCGGGATACATGTTTTTCTGTTGTTGTTGAAATTAGGTCGAAAGCAAAGAAACTGGTCTGGATTCGAGGGCTGACGTAGTTTGCGCCTATAAATAGGCAACTTTGTATGCAGGGCTGTTAAATGTGTGGTGCACTTTTAACAGTATCCTTTTCCAGGAAAATATCACACATCAACCGTCAACATCAGACGAATAAACGTTGAAGAAAAGAAAAATTTCTTTCACACTCGGTGTAGGTATACATAAGTACGTTCACCGAATAATAATAATAAACATTATGTATTTTTCTCGCAGCAAAAAATTTAATTATTTGTTGTTTGCACATTACTTTTCGGAACCGCGGTCCAATTTTCTCACCCCAATATGAAAGCATTCTGTATTAAATTATCTCGTAGCCAATGATGAAATTGTATTTTGTATTATTCCCCTTGTATTGTTACCGTTATGGGCCTTTTGATATTTCCCATTTAGACAAATGTTTTTTTAGAAATATATATATATATATATATATATATATATATATATATATTTAAGTCAAACATGTACCTATGTATATAGGCGTTAGGTGTTGTGGACGGTGCGAATTTTTGAAAACATTCTGTTGATTGTTCATCTGGGATCTATAAAAGTGTACGGGCGCGGAAATTTGTGAGCCAATATCCCTAATAGAAACTTACGTCGTCCATCATCCGGTTATAAAGGAAACTTTATTACTTTTCCCAAATCCATTTATTTATTTCATACCATTACAATTTTACCAATATTTCATAATAATAATAATAGATTGAACCAAAGAAAAAGAAAAAAGGACACACTGAACAAGATATATTTTATTGAAACGAAATTGTTAAAGTTGATCCATAGAAAATGGCATTAGCATTTTATTTGAATTTATTTTGTGATGAATGGAAAATTTTATAAAAAAATAATATTTTTAAGCATTCAAAGGACACAAAATGGAAAAAGAACATGGAAATCATAAAACTTAAATATTCGTTAATAATAGCGGCTAAGTGAAGCGTGTTCTTGGATAAGTAATCAGGTGGGATAGTTGTTCTGGTCAACGGGGACAACAAAAGCGTACGTCCAGAATCCAACAGAATAAAAGGGAGAAACGTAAGACGCAGTATAAAAGCCTCAAGGGCTCGTGTGTTACGCGAAGATTGATGGTCAGCGGAATTGGAAAATAATCATGTGTGCCGTTTGTGCTGCATGAAAGCGGAGACTGCGCGTGATCTCCATCTTTCTTTCTTACTTGCTTTATCTATATAGAAATATAATAGATGAAGGACAGCATCGTTGGATGGGGGTTCCCGTAGGACTCTATTCGCCCGTTCCTAATTGAACACGACTTGGTCCAACAACTAGACCAAGAACGTACAACCACCATCAGTCGTCAGTCACTCGTTTACCATCTTTTCCAGGGAAGTAATAATGCTCGGGGTGAGACATACAAGAATGAGGTCCAGCCTCGGATCATATGGATATGATATTTGAAAAATGACTTTAGTCATAAAACCTTGTGTATTTTATGTTGCCTCTATATTATTCTTTATTTCATTTAAATTTATATTAAAAATAGTGACATCCAGTCAAAAAAGCTTGGTTTTTCGTTTTCCATGTAAAATATCCAAGTATTTATTCAAACACTTTTGTAGTAGGTACTCCGTTTTAAAATAAATGACTAATTAAAAAGCTCAAACTTAAAGCATAACTTACTTAAACGAACTTAATTAAACATAAAGAGCTTTTTACGTTCTTGTAAATACAATTGAAACTGAAAAATTGGGGCAATCAAATATAACAGATTTTCCAAACAATGATTTGTTAATCCATCACTAATATAAAATTGCGCATTATTTTAATTTTTCGTAAGACATTTACATAACGACCTTTCCAAGTTAAAACCCAACGACTGATAATAAAAAACTACCTAAATTCACTTAAAAAGAAAATGCAAAATAAATATTATCAATTTAGTGTTTCAGAACTATAAATCATCATCATGTATTGGTTGTTCGCAAGGTAATTTCGTTTTTTTTTTCGTGACAGAGGAATTAATTGTATTTTTTCGCACTCAATTTGACAATCTTAACTAACATATAAAAGCGTTACGTCTGTCTGTACATTTCGATTTTGAACCCAATTTTAGGGCAAATATTTGTTTCAAGAAGCCCTTATTCCAAATTTAACATTTTTTAAATTTTTGTCCGTCTGTCTGTGTGTCCCGATTTAACTAAAGAACGAGACAACCGAATTTAATGAAATTTGGTATTAAGATGCAACACAACTACCCACTTCCAATAGGCTACTTATCATTTCTTAAAAATAATAAAGGAAGGTATCCCCTACGTAAAAAATGAAGGATGAAAAAAACGTTTTTACTTTAGACAGCGAAAATAATTTGTATTAATCTTTTTAGTTGAACTAATAACTAGCACAGTTAATTCAGTTTAAAGTACAAAAAATCGTTTCTTTGTAATAGAAACAAACATAAGATTTACAACTATGTTAAAAGCGCATTGGTTTACATATCTGCCGCTATAATGCTGAAATTAAGAGCCATGGGTTCAAATCTCACAGTAACCTTTTTTTATTACTAAACTGTTTTAAATAAACCCTGAGGGTTGCTAAATGAGAAAATATTAACGAAAAAATGTTTTTTTTATTGAAAATTCCTACTCTAAAAGAATAAAAAGGGGTGACTAAATTTGTATGAGATAATGCAGAGTAAATCAATAATCGAAATTTTGAATTTAATAATCATGGTGCTATTGAAGACAAAATATTATATCATTTCAATAACAACATTTTAAATAACGTAATTTCCCTAAATTAGTATGAAGGTTTAATATGTAGAATTTATACCAAATAGGCAATTTTTCATTTTTGATCGTTTTTTAACATTGCAACTTTTTATGATCTATTTTTTTACGAACCAATGATTGCGACCTGGAGCAATTATATATTCTGCTGAAAAACATTAAGGGCGCAATTTGTTGTCATTTATTTCATTATAAACTAAAATATGAAATTTTCCATATTAAATTTTCTTCAGTATTGAGAACAATTTGAAAACTAATTATTGTTATTGAAAATGGATAAAATATTCGAATTTACTTCCACGCTTTCCATATATTTCCAACAATTTTGTATATACAACGTCCAAATGTACGAAATCAAATAGCTTTTTGGTCGTGATAATCAAAATAAAAAAGGTCATATTTTTTTTGTTTTACGATATATTTTCAAATATAAGTGCATGTTTTTGTTGGCGAAATTTGTAAAATGTTTTTTTTAAGCGATGCAGATATATAATAAGAAAGAGATTTTAAAAACTCCTATCCTAAGAAAGTAAAAAATGGTGGTTAAGTTTGTATGGGATAACGTCTAATAAACAATCGAAATTTCAAATTTCACTATCAAAAAGCCGTTTGGACAAAACGATATTAACACTTTAACACTTAATATAAAACAAAGTTGGTTTATTATTATAAAAACTAAAACTAAAAAATTAAATTCTGAGAAATATATCTGAAAAAGGTTAAGCTAAGTTAATTAGTGTGCATAAGGATTTTTGGCTTTCATAAATTGTAAACCTGAAATACGATTCATAAATAAATACATTAGTGAGCGAATATCGAGTAGCGTTAGTGGTTCCTATCGACAGAAAAAGAATGACAATTTAAGAGGGGAAAGGGAGTGTTTAAATGTTAAATATACGGTAAGTCATAATGATAAAAGAAACTTAAAATGCTCATCCAGAGCAAAAGGCTTACGCCAAATCGTGTATGGTGAGCATACTGAATCGTGTATAGTTGATATTCAGCTATTTTATTAATTTGTGTATAACTACACAATGGTATTATTTAATTAAAGAGGAGCTGGGTTTCGTGCTATTGTACAAATTTCGATTTCGTGGTAATGTTGTACATTGCAGGAGGGTAATAGTTTTGAGAAAAAGTTTCATTCGGAAATCAAGACAATGAGATGAGATTCCTACTAATATTATAAGCTCGATATATGGGTTCCCTATGTTATCATGGGGAGAAACTTCACCTCATACAAGTTTCACTGTTCGCCAAATGCTTTTACAACTTGATTGGAATAAACTATCACATCCATCATAATCTACAGATCTGGCATCTTTGACTTATCACATTTATTCTTGTCACTGTAAAATCTTTTAGACGGTTGAACTTTTACTTCAAATGTGAAAGTCAAAAATCTCCAGTACCAATTTTTGACCAACGAAAAGCAAAAACTTTCGGAGTGAAAAATCATGCTACTGCCAAGAAGATGGCCAAAAATATTGAACCAGAATGGCCAATATATAATTTAATAAAATATTTACTCACTACACGAAAATTGTCTTTCATTTTCACAAAAAAAATACTTTACGAACAACCCAATACTTACTTGAATTACGTGACATCATAAATGAAATATTCAACTGTTGGAAAACTATTTTTTTTTTTGGAAATTAATGCAAAACTTCTAAACAATAGTTAACAGTAGTATATGCAACTCGCTTACTATTGGTTTAAAAATGGTTGATAGCAGTTGAGTGTCTTATGTTCAGTAAAAAAATATTTGGTTCATGTCCCTTTTAAAATTGCCAAATTTGGCAACGTTGCATTTTTTACTTTGTTTTTAATTTAAATGGCAAATAAATCGGTTCATAATGAAAATTTATCCACAAAAGAGAAAATTTTACCATATTAAAATTGAATTTACAAAAAAAAAATCGTGAATAGAATAAAAAATAAAGTAGAAATTGCAATTTTGCCAGATTAGAAGGTTCTAAAAGGGACCTGTGATAATTAGATAGATCAATTTGAGGAAAAACTTTTGTATATTGCTATTATTTTATTTCACCAAAAAAATACTTTCTTAATGCAATCATTACTTTTAAATTAAAGTCATGGTCTATTCCTTTGAATATTTGACTCCAACGATAAAAATGTCAAAAATATTTGGGAAATACTTCGTTTATATTTTTATGCACGTAGAGATAATTTTGAATTTGGATGTAAATGCGTAAAAGCGATTTTACAAGAATTTTTTTAAAACACTTTTGAACATAATTGTGCTAATAAAAAGTATACTGATAAAAATAAATATTTAAGCTCCAAAAGAAATTTCTTGCAATCATTTCAAAAAGCTTTTTCTACTACTTTTACATGGAATTTTCTGGTTTTTCTTTCGTCCAAAAATTTTTTGGGATTTTTAAACAATTGACTAACGTATGTTTTAATGTATTTATCAAGGTAAAAATACGATGAATTGTATTGTTGAAATAAAAATAATAATAATATTGCACCGTACTAATATTAGGGTAAAAATCAATAAATATTTTTTACATTTAGTATTACAAGAGAGAGAGTTGGAGAAATCAAGTAAGTTTAGGCTTTATTGTTAGTAAAATGTGATTTCAACTGCGACTTCAGACTATAGTACTTAATTTAGATGGATATTTGTATAACTTCAAATACCTATCAAACATTGAACACCGTCTTAAATGTAATTTTGTATCATTGATACTCAGGATTGATTGGATAAGGTTTCCAGTACTCATATCCTATAAGTATTCAAATTAAAACTTGGAAGTTGGAGCCGGTATAAAGTTTGATAGCTTCGACTACGGTTCCGCTAAATAATTATGGTACGAATGGTTTTTATACAAGTCACTATATGATAACGTTTGATTCTCTTTTTTATTTCTAGTTCATGGTCCACAGTCCAAATGTAGCGATATAAGATAAATTAGATGATGCCAGAATTAAATTAACAATTAAATCACGAGCAAATACACACATTGAATTAAAAACAAACTAGAGAAGGAGACATTGCAAAATAGTGCCTTGCATAGAAACTACTTGTGCCACTAATATTATAAATCCAGGTAAATTATCAGCTATGGTAAATCGAGAAAGTATCAAAATTTTAATTGAAATAATGGAAATTTTCCTTTAGATGACCAAAATGTTTGAATTTAAAAAAATACCAGTTTTTAAAATGTATTAATGAATTAGTGCAGCAAAAATATGACGTCCATTAAGTAAGCGCTACACTTTTAAAATTTCGAAAAAATAACTACGGAATATTTTAGGTTTTTTTTCCTTCAAGAGTTCTGGAAAAAAATTTGTCGCTCGCATATTTTCCATGAAAACCCTATGAAGTGCTAACTTGATGTTTTGAGCTTTTCTACAAATATTAAAATTTCGTTTTTTTTACGCCATTAATTAGTGTTTTTTGTCGTTCAAGCATTCCGAAAGAAAAATTTTTATAGCATGGTTATTTTCCCGGATATAGCTCAAATTGGATGATTTTTCAAATACTGAAATTTTGATTTTTTAAGTCATTATTTGATGTTTGTTTGCCGTTCGAGGCTTCCAAAAGAAAAATTCTCATAGCTTGCATATTTCTCCAGAAAAAGTCATTTAAAGATAAAACTCTACTTTGACATTTCCCAAATAATGATTTTTCAAAAACAAAATGCCTTATAAATTGGTGCTTTTTTGTCGTTCGAAAGTTCCAAAGGAAAATATTTAAGAACTTGAATGTTTTTCCGGCAAACGCTACTTAAAGAAAAAGCTCTATTTATTTACATATATATTTAATATACAAAAAAAAAATTTTCAAATGGCTGAATCCGGCAAAATATGCAAACTATGAAAATTTTTCTTTCGAAATTCCCAAACGACAAAAAAACATCAATTAATGGCGATTTTTTTTTCAAATTTTCAATGTTTGGAAAATTACTAAAATCGAGCTTTTTTCTTCAAATAGCTATATCCGGGAAAATATGCAAGTTATGAAAAGTTTTCTTTCAGAATAAATAAGAGACTAGAAAACACCAACTAAAAGCTCTTTTTTTTTTGAAAATTCAGTATTTGGGAAATGTAAAGCATAGCTTTTTCTTTAAATGGTTTTTTCTGGGAAAATATGCAAGTTATGATTAATTTTCTTTCGGAAGTCTCCAACGACAAACAAACACCAAATAATGGCGTAAAAAAAATTTCAGTATTTGGATCAAACCAATTTGAGCTTTTTCTTCAAATGGCTTTATCCGGAAAAAAATGCATGCTATGAAAATTTTTCTTTTGGAATGCTTGAACAACAAAAAAACACCAATTAATAGTGCAAAAAAGAATCGAAATTTTAATATTTGTAGAAAAGCTCAAAACGTTAAGTTAGCACTACATAGAGTCTTCATGAAAAATATGCGAGCGACAAATTTTTTTTGCAGAACTCTTGAACGACAAAAAAACATCAAAATATTCCGAAACTTTTCGAAATTCCAAAAGTGTAGTGCTAACTTGATGGATGTAAAAATATGTATCCTGAACACGGGTCATGAGGTAATCATTTTTTTTTCTTTTTTGGAATCTAATCATCAAATAAATATATTATTATTTTGATGAAACATAAAATAAGAATCATTTTCATTAATGCTTCATTCACTTAATCATTTACTTAATTAGTGGAAATTGTTAACTATCAGAGAAGACAGAAATCTGTTTTTCTAATTTTTTTGGTTAAATAAAAATATAGAAAAGGTAAATGGGTGAGAAAATGCATAATAAACATTTTCAAGAGCGCATTCAACAACGATTTGGTGAATTCCCGAAGCTAATTTGGGAGTTAATAGACAAGGTTGCAGTAAACCCCGCTTGCACGTTAATGGAAAAATTATCCAAGTGAAAATTTCTCATTAAAGAATCGTAGTGATTTCTCTATCTACAGCAAGTTTTGTTCTGTTTATATAGGGACAGACGCTTTGTTTAACAACACCCAAACGCAATCTTCAATTATTCTCACTATCAACTTCATTAAAAATCTCTAACTAAAATATTAATTAAATGGCAAAGTGTGCCACAAAAATAAATTATATTCGAGTGGTAAATTTTATCACTGAGAGAATCCGTCGAGTCTTTCTTCCGTTTTGTTAATGGAGTTTCAAAGAAAATTGGTATAGCAGAATGTATCTGCGTCGTATAAATTTAAAGTAGCAAGCTTTTATTTTTCTCGGGGTTGAATGGACACAATTTGTTTCTGTTATTGGTATTTTTATCTAAAATTGAATTCTTTCCTTGTTTTTTCCTGATGTGCAAAGCTAAAAGTTTTGTGACTGAAACGAGAAAGGATGAATAAAGTTTTGGACATCAATATTATTACGTTGCTTCATTGACAATCTCTAATTATTATTTTATATTATGTAAGAGATTTGAAACTTGTCGTTTTGAAATGTATGTCCATTATGTTCTTAAGTCGTTAGCAACTTTTAATAATGTAAAATTCTATACAGAATAAATAGTGGCAATTGGGCATGTGAAATGTTTAGACTGTGACTATGTGAAATAACTTTTTGTTCGACTAGTTAAAAGCTTTATAAGTTTGCAAAAAAATATACTAACAACCTTTCAAATTAAAAAACAAGTAATAGCTTCCTATAAAAACTTAACTATTATTGATAGAAAAATCTAACACTACCACCAAGTTAAATGAAGAACACCTGTGGATGGCTGCTCAATTCTGGTCCAATGTAATAGTTGATGTGGCGACCTCATCTCCTGTACTAGCAATCAAAGTTGACAACAGGAAATTGAATATTTCAAAAATCAATTTCTTTACGCGGAAGTTCAATTTCAACAGCTGCAAAACTAATTCACTGCGAATGGTATGAAATTGTCGTTTCAAACGTAAAAATGTGAAATTCCTTACGTGCAACTGAGTGTTGAAATTTTTTCAACTACTTATTCCTATATACCTTAAAATCATTTTTCTGACATACTACAACATATTTTAAATATTTTCAATCAAAACTGTAAATAACATTTACAAAATAACAAAATCTTAGAGCAAAACATGCATTGTATGATTTGTCCAAATCAAATCAAAATCTCAGTTAAAGGAAATAGCTTTTAATATAAAAAGACCACGTCAAAATAAACACCATTTGTAAAATTGGAAAGCACTGCAAAGTTCGTTTTAATATGCACCTATTAACACACAAAAAACGAATGTGGTGATGTGACCCCCGCTGGAACTACGTCCCATTTTCCCGCTTTTTCTTCAAATCCGAGTGTTATTCAGAATAAAATGTGTACATTTTATTTTGTTTTATTTTTGAAAGAAAAATTACTACGGGAACGAAGCAGTCAAAAGGCTGCATTTAATATTTTAGGAAAAATATGCATTTATTAAATTATATAAAAACTAGCTGATCCCCGCGACTTCGTCTGCGTACCGTAACTGTAGATTATATTTTCTTTTTAGATTTGCTATTTGTAGTGGTATGAGAAAATTTTTATTTTTCTCATTTGTTTTACGAAAACATAATCATACTTAAAAACACCATTTTGTCAACTTTAAAAGACACATTTAATAAACTGTTGCTTAGAATAAAATTTTTGTCTATAATGATCAATTAAACTTCAAAAAATATTTATAAATATCTAAAAAGAGTATGTCTTTTGCGTATACCTACGGTAGGTATACCAACAGTGAACCAAATAATACATAACTCAATCAGTATCTATACATAAATTAAAAATATCGTCAAATTCAATGAAGTCGGTCTTAATTATGACTTAAAGCGGTAAAAAGTTTTCAAAACACTCACGTCAAAATAACAGAAGTAAAGGGTCTAGATTTTTGAATATTAGTAGAAATCTCATTTCATTGTCTCGACTCCCGAATGAACCTTTTTCTCAAAACTATTTCACTACTACAATGTACAAATCTACCGCGAAATTAAAATTTGTTCAATTGCACGAAACCCAGTTCCTCCATAATCAAGTATAAGCCTTGGGAATCTATGCACTTATTATTAAAATATCTGAATTTCAACTACATAATTTAACCATTTTCTTTCAGTTCGCCGAATTTCTCGCTACTCGATATTCACTCATTAATGTATTTATTTGTGAACACGTATTTCGGATTTCCAGGTTTACAATATGTGAAAGCCAAAAAACTTAATGCTCATTTATAAACTAAACCATTTTCAGATATATCTATCAGAGTTTAAATTTTTAAGCAAACCCAAAGTTTCCGTTTCTTATATTAATCCAACTTTATTTTATAATAAAGGGTAATTACGTTTTGTCTCTAACGGTACTTTGGTTATGAAATTTGAAATTTCGATTTTTTATTAGACGTTATGTCGTACAAACTTGGCCACATTTTTTACTCTTTTAGGGGAGGAATTATCAAAAATCAACACAAAGACACACAGCGAGACAGGCTTTTGAAACAAATATTTACCATAAAATTGGGTTCAAAATTGACAGACAGATGTAAGAATTTTATATATTAGTATTGATAAATCTTATATATATAAAACAAAGTCGTTTTAGACTATTTATAACTGAATAATGGCCGGATCGATTTTCATGATCTATGATTTGTTGGATTCATTCAAACCGCGGTAAGGAAGTATAGCTTCAAAAACACTTTTCACCGAATTTTTCGACAACGATATCTCTCAAACGAATCATCCAATAAATTTTTACCAAAACTTAAGGCATGCGTGAAGACAGAAATTTTAACAACCGCGCAGTGTGAAATTTTATTTGTGCAGTGTGAAAATTGGTATTACAAACTCAATTCGTGCAGTAGAAAACCGCGCAATGAAATTTGAGAACGGTTTCAAATGATTTCGCAATTATTCCTGTAAGTATTGTTCACTCGATGCAATTTGTAGGTAAATTTTGACATACACCAGAAATGAAAAAGCGACGGTTATTTTCAAATATACCTACATTATCAAATATATATAACAGAACATACAAATTAAACATACAAATTACCTAAGTATATTTTTCATTTCGCAAATGTTTTGGAGTTTCCTTTTATTAAAAATAATACATCACAGTTTTTCGCAAGTGTTTTTCCCATAAAAAAGTAAACTTTATTTAGAAAATTTGGTTCAAGTCCATTTTAGCACACCCTCAGTCTAGCAATGTTGCATTTTCGACTTTGTTTTTAATTTAATTCGCGGTTAAATTGGTTCATAATAAAAAAATAACCACAAGAGAGAATTATACCTTATTAGAATTGAATTAACAAAAATATCGCGAATTAAATTAAAAACAAAATCGAAAATCCCACGTTGCCAGATTGTGGGTGTGCTAAAATGGACTTGAGACGAAAATGTAATTTTACATATTACAATATAAATACATATTTGAAAATAACCGTCGCTTCTTCATTTCTGGCATATGACAAATTGCATTCTAGTGAACAATACATACAGGAATAATATTGTTACAGAAAAGGACGAAGTCTGTTTTTCCTTGTGCCATGCCGGCATGCTATTGGCTTAGTGATTTCTTTCTCTCTCCCACAAACGCGAATGCACAGAGAAGATTCTAGAAATGTCTAGCAGACGGGAGAATATACTAGAACGTTGGGTTGCGGATATATAAGGGGCTGGGTTCGGGCGAGAGTCCAGTTCAGTTTTGAATATCCGTTTACGTTACAACAAAGCGATTGTTATTTCATTGTGGTTTTGACTATAAGCGATTATTGTCATTTGATTGTTGTTTTGACAAGTGTTAATAAAGTGATTGTTGAGTTTGAAACGACTATTTATTTCCCAAGAAATAAAAGAACTTATAACGCGAACCCAATACAGTTTTGAGACGTCACGTTACAATATCAAAACCATTCGAAATAGTTCTTTCAAGTTCTGAAAATTTCCAAGGTTTATAAATTACACAGGTTGCCCAATTAGAAAAATATGATATGACGTCATACGAAGAACTTTGAAATTTGAATCAGTTTGAAGATATGGACGAATTTCTTCTGGATACGTCACGTAGCGCATGAGGCCACCTGTGTATTTTATAAACCTTGGAAAATTTCGATGTTCCTGATCCAAGATTATACCAAAATAAATTTAAAATTTTAGTTTTTAAAAGTCAGGTGCTAACTTGATAGAGATTCGTGAGCGACGCACACAGCCATGAGAACAGATTAAGAATAAAGTTGGATCTCTAGTCGGATCGCTAGTTGGACGGCAAGTCGTAGCGTCAGCAACTAGTCGTCCGACTAGTTGAACGACTAGTCGCACCGTGAATGGTTTTGTTAAAAGTTGGATGTTTAGTCGGACTATTCGTATCATTTAGGCGATCCAACTAGTAGTCCGAACAGGTAGACTGCAAGTCGGAGCGTGAATGGCTTACTTTATTTATGGCATAATGCCTCTGTCTAAAATAATATGATATGCGCGTTTTAGATATAACGTTGTAGAGGTGCATTGAATCGAATTTGGTATCAATAAAGATATGTTTGAAGTTAGATCTAAGACTTGGAATCGGAAGCTAAAATTAATCAAATTAAGATTAATAATAAAAACAACTTATTTTAATTTCTGTCTAGAGAAGCATTGCCATTCTATTGACAAGTCGCCATTAAAGTAGTTTGTCTTCACTATAGAGGAAAATGAAATATATAACAAAGGATACGATTTTAATTATATGATCCCGGTATGTAAAAGAGATATTTTGTAGTGTGTTATGATTAAGCGGCTAAACATAAGATGGCCTCGACGCGCCCCGACACACATTCACACATTTACCGTAGTCAAGGAAGAAACGTTCGTCAAGATGAGGAAGAAAAGATGAAGAAGAAGAAGACTTCTCTCATTTAAGTAAAACTATTTTAATTAAAGCAGCGAGTAATTTAACAAGGCGCGTCTTGTTTCATGATTAGAGAAGGGAGGATGAATGGTGGACGCACGGGAATGACGTACGTGTGTGTGTGTGTTTGTGTGTGGGAGCTGGAGGGATTGGACGGGAACAAGGCGTGCATACTCCCGTTCCATCGTCTAGTTCGTTCGCTCGTTCGTTCATTGTTCACGGATAACAGGCAACGTTAATTAACGTTAAGTATGAGGAATAGCTCACATTCAACACCACCAAAACTGTATGTTTCAATCTAAACATTGTAATATCATCAAGTAGGCTGCTGCCCCTCAATTCAATTGAGGGTAGGCGCGCTTCCAACTCCACACCCACACTATATCCTCCAGATTCAATTTCATTAAATTACGTTGAATATTGTAATATTATGGATTTAAGAAAGAATATGTACATTTTATATTTGTTCGTTTTGTAATTTATTCGTGATGAAGTTGAATTTCTAGAACTCAATCAAGAGAAGTTAACTTTGCAGATATATCACCAAACAATTTACTATTTGCTAAAAAGAAAATTGAAAAATAAGAAAAATACTTCATAATAAACACTCACATCATAATACACAAACACAATCGAAAGAATTTGGACCAAATCCTCGAAAATCGTCTGTTCGAAAATTGCAAATATATAACATACTGGCATCGGCAGGTGTATTATGGCAAATGCAGAATTCCATTTACCAGAATGGGCTGACTGATATAGTTCTTTGGATGTATTTATCCCGTTTACGTCTACTGGGGGTTTCCCATATTTGTCTCTGCATATGAGGCTACGCTAGAGCTTTCGCGAAACCCGCCACATACATGTGCACATATACATACACACACAAATATAGTAAATGGATTTTATAAATTGAAGTGCTTCTAAATGAATTGAATATATTTTACAAATGGAATTGCTTTTCGTTGTTGCTTGAAAAGTTTATGTACATTCCACCGTGCCAGTGACATTCAAACTTTCTGATCCAAATCAATAATATCCATTATTTCATTAAATTGTCAATTTGCGGAAGACAAAAATGCCATAGTCTTTTTATGTCATAAGATACGGAATACGATTAGAAACCAGAAGCCAGAAACCAGTAAAGTGAAGCTTACAATAAAATTACTTAAATGGAAGTCTTAACGCTTATACTTGAAGTGAAGCATAATGTAATAAAATACCCAACATTAGATGAGTCGGTTAATGTTATAAACAATACTGCAACAAAGGACATAGGACGATAAGTATAATAAATCGGCCCCAGAAGGGTATTTGGTTCATAATTTCAGGGTATGTTGGTACTATTAGGATACATTAATTCAGCAAGTTTCAGATCCCTATGTATTACTGTTTCTTCAAAAATCGAAAAAGCTGGAAATCAGAAAAAAAAATATTTCTCTGAAACTTGTAAATTAATTTATTTGAATTTTGGATATGTTATAGGTGCTGCTGGTAGCTTTTAGAAAAAAAAGAAGAGCTTTATCAGTTTATAAGATCCTTGAAAAAAGAGAGCTTTTTCATTTGATTTTTAATCATGATACAATTGGGTTTGTGAATTTTTTTTTTTTTTGTGATAAATGGAAAGATCATATATAAGTTTTATAGCAAAACTATTTTTTATTTTTTTATTTTCGCAATAATTTAAAAGTTATTTCAAAATAAAAATTAATTTTTGAATTTTTTGAATCTAGTACCGAAAACACGCCGACAGCTCCCGAACAAACACGAGCGCGTGTGACGTCCAAATGTTAGTTGTCAATGATTGCAGTTGATACAGAAATAATAAGTACAGTGTTTTGATTGATTTAATTCTGTTGTGATAGTTAAATATTGAAATTTATATTGAGCATGTCGAACCTTAAAAGTTATCGTTCTTGTTTTGTACCATTATGAACGAATACTACAAAAACAACTCCTAACAAAATGTTTTTAAATGTTCCCCAAGATGGCAAACGTCGAAATAAATGGTTTCAAGCAGTGCAGGAATATTATCAGACTTTGCCTTTATAAATCATTTATCACACATAGGTAATTGGAATCAACTAACGACTCGTTTTTTAGCAATAAATTTTCAATATTATTGTCTAGTCACGTGTAATAGCTGTAAACGCTGTATTGTTATTAAATAGCTATAACATTATTACGTCACAACTATGGTGACCATTCATGGCGCGTTTATAGTCACGTGATTTTTTTTTAAATTTTATCAATTTTTAATCGTTTATAATTAATTGAAAAAAATTTTTTTTTAAGTTTTTTGCATTAAATATCAATATTATTAATAATAAAGTTTTAAAATACATGAAAAAAATCAATAATTTTTTTTTTTCAAATTCCCAATTTTGGTATAATGACGAAACAATTTTTTTAGAATTCCCAATCCAAATTCCTTTAAAGTTATGAGTCTTTTAAATTTTAAAAAACGTTACGCCATATTGAAGAAAATTAAAAACCGTTTTTTTTACACACAAATCCATTAATGTAATAAACATAAACAGCTTCCTCGATTACTATACAATACAAATAACAGAAAATATTAAAAACAATAATATGAAAACAGTTGTTTTCTATTAAATGAATTTAATCATTAATAAAAAAATTATTTAACACTATTATGATTAAGTTTGTATCAAGTGTTAATAATAGTTAAAAATAGTTTCGTAATTGTACCAAAATTGTATCATGCTTAAAAATTAAAATTAAAAGAAAAGGCTCTTTTTTTTAAGGATCTTATAAACAAACAAAGCTCTTTTTTTTCTAGAAGCTACTATCAGCCCTTATAGCATATCCAAAATTCAAATAAATCTATTTACAAGTTTCAGAGAACAATTTTTTTCTCTGATTTTCAGCTTTTTTCGATTTTTGAAGAAACGGTAATACATAGGGATCTGAAATTAACCAAATCAATGTATTTTAATAGTACCAACATACCCTGAAATTATGAACCAAATACCCTTCTGGAGCCGATTCACTATACTTGTCGTCCTATGTCCTTTATTTCGTAAACAGTTGTTATTCAAAAACTTTCTGAAAAAGTTGATATATTTGAGTTTTTAAAGGGGCATTCATAAATTACATCACACGTTAAGGGGGGTATCACCGTAATGTAACATATTGTGACAAAGGTCAGGAGGGTCAAAAGCTTTGTGACGTGACATGTTAAAATTTAAAATATTAAAACACAAAATTTATTGATTTTTTATAATATTTTAGTAAAATTAAATAATATTTTTATACTTTTTTATAATATTTGACTTTATGTTGATTTTATTGATGGTTGTTCAATAAAAATAAGAAAAAAATTAAAACTTTTTTCTTTTAATTATTTTTAAATGAATGCATAATTTTAAACAATGTGTTACGTCACATTAGGGCGAGGGGTTTCTAAAAATGTGACAACCTGTGACAAGGACGGGGGGAGGGTTTTAAAAGTTCTAAAATTCGTGTGACGTAATTTATGGATGGCCCCTAATACAAAAGTCCCATCACTTTTATTTTCCAGATAATATTATTTTGAGCTAATTAACCAATGAGTACAAATGTTCGAAATGCAAATCTTCGAGACATCTGTGTATTTATAATTAGCGACAAATATTAAATGAACACTAGCGTATTAATTATTATGTGAGAGAAATGGTCAATTGAAAATGTAAGAGTAAATGGCAAATATGCTGAATTATTGTTACTATTGAATTTTTGTTACGAACAGTTTTATTATCATTAGAATTAAGAGGGTTCATATCCAGGTGACGAAAATCAGTGTTTCTCAAGAGAGGTTATATCACCCCTTATTCTTTTATGTTAAGGAAGCAATAAGTATGTTTATTTTATATCGCTTTATACCATTTACTAAGGATGCCTTTCTAAATTCTCAAACCAAATTGTAAAGCCATTTAAAAATGTTTTATTGTCCTTGCGACATAAAGTAATTAAGAGAACAATTACTCATAAAACAAAGTCAAATTTTAATAATAGAAATTGTAAAACGTCATTATGTAATGATAAACACTATGACATTCTTAGAACTCAAAGAGAACCATGGTTGTAAGTAACAAAAGAAAAATGAAAAGTTTTACGATAGAATATAATGTAACTATTAGCGATTTTAACATTTTCTAACAAAAGTAATCAACATTTGCTACACAAAAAAAATGATTTTTAAACTTTTTGGATGGTATAATGAGACTCTGAAAATTTAACCTCAAGCATAGAAGTGCAGTAATTATTATATGTTTGATGAAAAATTTTGTCTTTTCTTGCAATTTCCCGAAAAGAAAATTGTTGGTCAATATTAAAGCTAATACGACTAATAGTTTATTTCCACTAGTATCTTTAGTTTTACCCATTTTTGATACGCAGTTACAAATAAAGAAACAATAGCATTTCACTCTTAAACAGTTGTGCAGAATGGAAAATTATGGAAAAGAAAAAAATCTTTGGAATAGAAAATTCCACATACCATGATCATAAAAAATTCTATACAGATGGCTCAGTGATAAACGGAAAATCAGGTTTCGCGGTGTATACTGACGGCAACACCATCATGGAAAGACTGCCGGATGGATCGTCCATATTTACCTGTGAGGCAAAAGCGATCCTGAGATGTCTTCAAACAATAGAAAAAGACCCAGGAAAGGAGAAAATTGTCATCTTCTCTGACTCGCAATCCTGTGTAAGGGCCATAATGAGTAAGAGAAGTCAGAACTCAACAGTGATCCAGAAACAGGGTAAGATAAGAGAGCTCCATACTAGGGGTATAGAAATCATATGGATCCCTGAGCAACAAGGACAAGGACATCGCTGGCAATGACTTGGTGGACTTGGCAGCAAAAGAGGCCACTAAAGAAGAGCTGGTATAGGAACAGACTCTGACTGTGGAGAATGTACTTAGGAGGTGCAAGGGGAGAACGATGTAGCTGTGGGAAGGTTTTTGACAATCTCAACCACAGAAGCTAACCGATGTCCGAACTTCCACCTCGGAAAATCTTTTGCAGGTTGAGGGTTGGACACACAAGGCTGATCCACAGCCACCTGTTCAGCAGAACGGTAGCGAGATAACATATTCGTAAAGCATCTGCTGCTAGAGTGCCAGGAAACCAAGAATCTGGGACGAAAATGATCGGTACCACAAAGCTTGAAGGAATATCTGGGCACGGAGCAGGGGATGATAGCAAGCCTGAACTTCTTCAAGGAGGTCAATCTCCTCATCGAGCTATGACTATTACTTGTTTAAATTAATATTACTATTGTGTAGCGCATAACAATTTATTATGCTTCTTTGTAAATTTTTCTTTTTTTACCTCCTGTTCGATTAAAATCATATTGTATTTTGTATGTATTAACGGATTATATTAAATGGTATTATTATGAAGTCGCTAATGATCAAGATGTTGAAAGGACTTTAAAAAAACTCGAATAAAAAAAATGTGTAGAAACAATTAACATGTTTTTTTATGTATAAATAAAACTTAAGTTGATACAAGCTTCCGAGAGTACTTATAATATAACCGAGACATAACCAGTCAAAGAGATTACGAGAAAATTATAATTTTTGACTTTTTTTGAAACCTTTTACACACTATCAAGAGTATTGCTAAATGATAAGTTTTTTAAGGCATAGTTATAAACGATTCCGAGAAAATGAGTAAGGAAGTTAATTAAGATTAATTAAAATGGTTCCAATAATTCAAATTCTAAGAAAATAAGAGGATTTATAATTGCTTATACCTTTGATTCTTGGAAGCCGATGTTTCAAGGATTTGAGAAAAAATATATATAAATATTTATATATATATATATATAAAGTCCCTGGTCATTAAATTAGGACCACTCTCATTTTTTCTCAATTCCTTGAAACATCGGCTTCCAGGAATATTATATTATATATTAGGATTATAGATATATATTATTATTATTATATATATATATATATATATATATATATATATATATATATATATATATATATATATATTCCCTTCATAAAATTCATGAGAAAGTACGAAAATTAGAGATAAGGCTATCGTCATCTAAAACCATTGATTCAAATTCGTTTAGGTTGATTATATGAATGCGTATGTGACTAGGTATTGCTTTCTGTTACGGTAGTTATTTTAGTAATTTAAATTAAAAACATAATTATATAATAATTTTGTTCAGATTTTATTTAAAAAAGATTTCCGTGGCAAAAAATAAACCATTTAAAGCCCCAATAGGACCGTAATATTTGCTAACATTTACCACGTTAATTTTTTTCTGGTCTTTCCAAATTTTCCCAAAACCGCCACTGCTTATTCACTGTTAAGGTGTATCCAACCCAAATCATGCATTGATATCATGCATTGAAAGTCAAAATTTAAAATGAATACATTCAATATAAACAAATAAATACGCCATGATTGATTTTTGCTAATTACTGGTTGATGACCCAGATAAAACGTAATTAGAGCTATCTCCCTTAATACCCCAACCCAGCATCAATCCATGTCAAAATCACAATCGCTGATCATTAAACACAATCCAAATTTCATTTTCGCACAAAAAATTGCATTAATTTTTACGATAGATGTTGCAAGCTTTTCCTTGTAATTAATTGCGTTTTAATTAATTTTCACATTCAAATCAAAAACAATTCACAATATTAAAATAATTTGCTTGAATATTACATTACAATGGAAAAAAGTAATTTTAATAAAAATTAATTGCATAAGTATATTGGCTACACACATGCTAGGTATTAATAATATATGACTATAATTATATTCGTAAAAGATCAAAACAATATAATTGTATGAGTTACGTGTGAAGCTAATTGTACCTATAATATTTTTGATTTGATTATACTGAAGTTAAATATTAAATTTTATTATTGTTTTTTTTTTTATTGAAAATAAATTTATTGGAGAAACAAACTTTGATTTAGTTTTTAAATTCTGGGGGAGATATGAAATCGGGTCTTTTAATCAAACTTTTAAAAGTTAGTACGTAGTTATCTTCATTTTATGAAGGCGATGTATTAGTCCTACTTGTTGGACAACAAAACAGAAAAAGAGGAGAATAATAGTTAATTTAATCGAATTAACAGCATGAGCCACATGTTCGAAAAATATTCATAGAAAACATTTATCATATAAAAATAGATTGTTGACAACAAATATCATGTATAGGTGTACATAAACAATCCGAAATAGCAACGTCCTAAAAACTACAATAACACAATAGTAATTGTATATTTTATTTAATTACTTATATGTATTGAAAGTGATTTTTAATTCTTATAAATAATTCTTAGAAAAATATATTGTTATTTAATGTTCTAAATATGTATCAGCTCCTTGATGGTAAATTTACTATATGTTCAGAAGATAGTTGTTGGAGCGGGCAAATAAGTTAATACTTTTTGATTAACGCGATGTTTCGCAATGATTTATTGCTTCTTCAGGTGCTCAAAACGTGCAATATCAACTTCGTTATATATAATAATTGCCTTACCATTGTTTGTAGTAAGTCTACTTGTAACTTGTACATTTAAAATTAAAAACTTTTGAAATTAACTTAAAAATTGAAATAAAATTCATTCACTCAATACCATGACATTTTATAATGTCCAAACATGACTAACATTACAAAATGCCATGACATTGAGTGAATGAATTTTATTTCAATTTTTAAGTTAATTTCAAAAGTTTTTAATTTTAAATGTACAAGTTACAAGTAGATTTACTACAAACAATGTTAATATGGCAAAGCAATCATTATATATAACGAAGTTAATGTTGCACATTATGAGCACCTGAAGAAGCAATAAATCATTGCGAAACGTCGCGATGAAGAAAAAGTGTTATAAAATGTATTAATCGACTTTCCTTACATTATTTTCAATATTGCATTGAATAATTTCAAAAACTTATCATTTTTCTAAATGTATGTTAATTTTCATCATATAGTAGCAAACACATGAAATATGTATGCTTAAATATCGGAAAAGACGAAGAACAAATACTACAAACACATACGTGTGAGTGAAATACAACTATTATCTCAAATTTGAACTGAATGATTGTTGTTATGGTTTCACCAATCATTTTGATTTCATTAATCAATTGCCAATTTTTACCATTTGTCAGTTGTGTCAGTTTTGAGCGGTGAATATTTCACGGGAAACTACTAGTTGAAGCACTAATATGGATATTGTTTAGATTATAAAATTTTAAAATATTTGGTTCGACGATGTCTATGCTCTAAATAAAAAATACAAGTGTTTATGACTTTTAGCCTGCTGTAACTTTTAAACTTCGTATTTGGTTCGGGATTGTTCAGGACGATCGAGTCCGGTTCGTTCCCCCTACCGACAAACAAAAAAGTATGAGATCGACTCAATAGTGTTTTAGTAGTTATATCTGTTTTAGTATTGGAGTATTATTCTGTTTAAGCAAATTGCTTCCAAAAATCGGTCAGCTTTCATCCGCTTGAAGTTTCTTGCTAACCGTTTGCGAGCAACTTCCTACTGTAGCGTCACATTTAAAAATTAAAAATTCAAACTGATTATTTTTACATAACACCGCTAGAGAAGTCTTACTTCCAACAATAAAAATCCATTTTAATAATTCAAGTACACATTACATTTCATACTTTTTTTTACGATTGCTTGAAAAAATGTAAATTTTTGAATTTGGATGACAAATTATAATTTTTTTCTAAATTTCATAGTTTACCTATATCATTTTTCAAAAGGTAAACAAAATAAGAGTGAGTGAGTAATTAAACTAAATAAAGATGCCAATTTAAGAAACCAAAAGAAAAAAATGCAAATTTTAACAAAAATTTCTTATCATAATACAGACACAAAATACAAGAACATAATGCAACTAACTCATACGGCGGAATAACCCATTGCATTCGATAATTGCGACATACCTACCTACAGTATAGGAAATACAAATTTACATTAAAGTTCCTTCAAGATGCTGCCTTTGTTTTGTCAATCACATATTTTTGTTTAATACAGATTTAAAGGAAACAAGAGGGTGTGGTTCATTAGCCAGATTTTCTTTACTGATCATTAAATTTTCGTAAATTTATCTCTAAATTGATGCGTGTTACACCGTGATAACTATAGCATCATTCATTTAATTAGTTCATTAAGCGACATGATCCCTTGAGATGTAATTAAAATTGACCATTACATTATGGCGCTCGTATGCATTTTCCATCAATCAAGCTTTCCCTCCACTTTGCCAATGTTCAATTTAAATCCGTATCTTGTTTATTAAACAACATACTATTCTGTACAGTGTAGAATGTAGATTAACGTTTATAACAATAAATTTTAAATAATTTGGGGGGTAATTATAAAATTTTAATTTTGATCTAAATATGGCCATCATGAATTGTTTCCCGACACAAGGCAAAATTTTAGTAGTGATTTTGTATCATTGTCAATCAATACAGATTTGATCAAGGGTCGCTTATCGGGGATTCGTTTAAGATGGAAAAATCTATTCAGTGACACGGGCCGTAGCTATTTTCTATTTCTCATCCGATTTCCGTGTGTATACCAGCAACCCCAGCGGGGCTAAACCGTGCGGAAAATTGTCAATTCGATTTACTCTGGTGTGACATTGAACACGGCAAACCATAACATATAGTAGTAAGTTCAGCGAAGATCCATCTATTTTTATTGGGCGGCCTTTACTCGACGCGTATTTATTTTTTTGTCTTCAAATCTGTTTCATTCCGATAGCGTTTTTTATACGTGATGGTTGGCAAAAAAAAAATCGAATATTTGTGTCATATAGAATCAAAGGTAATGTATTCCACTTTTTTTAAAAAAAAATTAGTTACTAATCGATTTTGGTTATTAGTGTTAAATTCTAACGACCATAATACTCAAAGTTTACCAAATCAAATCAATTCTTTAGTTATTTTGTATTTATTTTTGGGGTTCGATTCAAAAGTAATGTATTCCAAATGTTGTTAAAAATCAAAACTCCTCTATTTCAATTTCGGTATCAAAATAACCCTATTCCTATACGATTATTAAGTGGCTGAATCAATAATATATTTAGTTTTACAATCGCCAACTTCCTACAGAAAAATAACTTTAATATCGCATTTTCAACAAACAACAACATAATGAAAATTCTTAAGCCATTGGAGAGTAACAAAATTACAACGAAAAATAAAACCGAAATATATAAAATTAAATGAGGTTCCTGTGAAAAATTCTATATTGGCCAAACGGTAGATCTTTCGGAACAATTTATAAGGAACATACACCCAAGAAATCTTCTTCAAAAACAACTTCAAATTTTATAAAACACCTTTATGACGAAAATCACTAATGCTTAAATTTCGAAACAAATTTAAGCTTCTACATATATGCAAGAAATAATCACATATGAACACCCTAAAAGAATATGAAATATACAAAGCACACAAACTAGTTCCAAATAACATCCTTAAAATAAGCGACCTATATGAAATGTGATTACAAAATAATCATTACCTGATGATGACAGCCAAGAACTGTTGAAACGCGTCGTAATAAAGAAGAAATTGAGTCATAAGACATATAATTCATTAATTTAATTATTCATTAATGGCAAATGGTAAAAATTGGCAATTGATTGAATGAAATCAAAATATATTTTGAAATATATTTACATTTGAATGGAGAAATAAAATATACAATTACTATTGTATTAATATAATTTTTAGGACATCGCTATTTAGGATTGTTTCTACATATGTATACATTATATTTAATGGCAACAATCTACTTCTATATGCTAAATGTTTTCGGTAAGTATTTTTCGAACATGTGACTCAATGTGTTAATTCGGTTAAATGGTTAATTCATATAATATGTAATATACATTTTGTATAAGTAACCAAACGTGTAAACATATAGTATCTATGCATAAATAGCTAATTTAATCTTTTATTTGAAACCCAGTTACATTCCGTGAAATATTCACAGCCCAACACTGAAACAATTGACAAATGGCTAAAATTAGCAACTGAATGAAATCGAAATGGCAGTTGAAACTAATGACATAGTAATTCAAATTTGAGCCAATAATTATTATTTATGTATTCCATTTACATTGATGTATTAAAAACTGTATATTCTCTGTCCTTCTCTTTGTCGCAATTCAAACGTTTTCTTATTACGTATATCTTATTACGCATTTTGACATTTAAATTAATTTGTGTTTAAAATTGTATCAAATTTTAGTAATCACAAACCTTATATAACTGGTGTGCCAGTCCAGGTACTACCGGAAGAGGCTACGGCAGTGGATTGATTTTTTTTTAAATTATACCAAAGAAGTATAACTTCTCACGGGCGTACATAAGTACACAAACTGTTTTTTGTTGTGTGTTTATAGCCTTTTTGGATAAAATGAATTAAATTTTTGTTGTATTATAATTTTATTTCTGTGAACAAATATTTTAAATCGATGAACTGATTTAGAACATTAAAAATGAATCTGTTTCAAAGATTTAAATTCAAAGCGCTTCTTTTCCTGGATGATAATTTTTAAAAGGATTCTATTCCTGGTATTTATTTTCAAATCAACTCTATTCCAAAATTATACTTTCCAAATAAACTAATCTACTATACTTTTATTTGTTGTGGCTATTAACTTTAGTTTAATAATATGTGACTAGATATCAATACTTTGAAATATGAATATTCAATGATTAACGTTGAAATTGATTAAAGTTGAATTAAAGTGGAATACATTGCCTTTGATTCTATAAGAAACATTTCTGATTTTATTCAGATTATGATCATTTGGGTTATAGGAAAGAAAATTAAAAGAATAATATATGTTCAGTTTCTGTATTAATGTTATATTTAAATATCTATATTATGTTATTTGGACACATTTGCACCTAAAATATGAATTTGAATGACCAGCAATTGTTAATCGAAAACTTGAATAAAATAAGCAGCATGCAAAATTTATGGTAAAAACGGTTAAAGCGTTCTTCCATATATATGTAATTTGTCTCGATAGATGACACAAGTTTTTATAGTTTTAGATAAGAAGTTATTTTTCAACAACAACTAATCATTAATACTTAAATTTTTATTTAGTCATAAACAATAAATTTTCTTACATATCCACTTCCAATAATTGGTTCGACTTAAAATCTATGAATTAACTATTTTTGACACAAGTTCTACTAAAAAGATTTAAATTTTTGAGAACGTAAAGAATAAGCTGGCTGCTTACGTGGTGTTTGATTCTTCTTGCGATTCTTTTTCTTTTTCATATTGTTCCATTCGTTACGTTGGTGATTCAATGTCAATGATGCACAACGTATGGTTCGAGCATGTAGTAAACAGTCCAAAGTAACAATAAAATCATTGTGACACATTCCCAAAGCTCCTTGAATCGAGGCCGGGTGAATATCAGGAAATAAGATGCACAACCGGATAAAATTATGGTATTGGCTACTAGTTCCATCATCAATTTCCTTATTAAAGATGTCATGGACTGGTGAGGTTTGGGTATGAACTGATTTTTTTGATACAAATGGTTCAACTTCCTAAAAATTAAAACGGAAATCAATAATGATCAATGAGTGACTAATAATAAATTTGATAAGAAAGGTCATACAATGCATTGTATTTTTTGTCGAGTTATTCATCATGGCATAATAGTAAACTACTGTAAGGACTATAGTGACTATAGGATATGTAAAAATCCTTAAATTGGGAAATAATGGATTTTTTTTTGTCGTGATATGCGAATGCAGCCACTATCAATTTCAACGAGATTACCTTAAGCATTCGACCATAAGTAAGTTAAGTTTATTGTTTCTAATGAAATTTGTAAAAGTTAACTAATAATGTTCTTAACTAATAAGTAGTGTAGAACCCGTAAGGCTTCATCCTAACGGAAAGTATTACGGACAGAGGTCAGCTGCTCTACCTTCAACGAAATGCAATTTTAATGGAGAAGAGTGAGTGAGCGAGATATGCATGGAGTTCATGCGGATGGTGTGTGTGTGTGAGAGAGAGAGAGAGAGAACATGATGATTCTTTAAAACCAACGAAACTTTTTGCACACGCGATACTTGCAATTTAAAAATCAGTATACTCCAGTGCTACATTCTCCGGAGTAAAAACTCAAACAGTTATGAACACCTTACTGAAACGAATAAAAGCTTTCGATATGTGAACTTATAGAAGAATTTTGAAAATTCGATGGACAAATAAAACCACGATCACAGAAATATTAGGACGAACCAAAAAATCAACCAAGTTTATGAACATCGTATAGCGTAAAATATAACGTATATATAATCGTAAAAATACGAGTTATTACACGTAATAATTTAATGGAAAATTATAAGAAATGGATGTGTTGGCAGATGATAACAACCCGGCTGAAGAATCTTAAGGTGTGGTTTGGCAGATCGTCAACGCAACTGTTTCGGGATGCAATGAATAAAATAACAATAGTTAGTTTACTAGCCTGTAAAAACATCATATGATAGTCAACGATCGTATCGGTCATGACACCTAAAGAAAAAGATAATAATGCTCTATATTTCTATAATCTTAGCCAGGGGTGACCAACCGAAATGATATGGCGGGCCACATATAAAGTTATTTATATCCAATTATCCATATTAAATATAGATACACTGTTGGCATTTTTAATATAACAGTTTTCAGTTTTGGCCATGAATCTCGCGAGCCGTAAAAATTGTCAAGAGCCTCAAGAGTAGACGTTCCGATACTCATAAGGTATCGATTCTTACTCATTTAAGTGGTACTCAAATTGTTTTTTGATACTACTCATATGAATACCCTTAAAGTATCGATACTTACTTATATTGATATATTTTTTTAATTTAAATGGCACCAATATAAAAATGGAAAATTTCTTGGAAGTGATTGATATTGTCTTTTTTACTAAGTTTCAAAATAATAGCCACAGATTTATTAAATACAAGTAAAGATTTGAAATAATTTCTCTTCTATCAATTAAAGCTAATTATTTATATTTAAATTTAAAAGATACCCAGAAAAACTGATCATTTTAAGCAAAGAACTCTGTTGCATCCAGATTGCCCAAAAACAGTAACTGCTCCTGGTATTTTGGGGACAATCTGTTCCTTCTTTGTGACATTGTTGCACCCGCTTTGGAAAATAGACACTCACTCAGAACTGATGTTGCATCAACAATTAAATGTTGTAGAGCAAATTTATACAAGCAGGAAAATATTAATTTGAATTACACAAACGGGTTGCTTTTGAGTAATACGACCGGATTGGATAAGTAAAAAGAAACTTCATCATCCTGGTGCGTTTTCTTTTTGTGCCCATGTACTAACTCCTTATGGTGTTTCCATAAATCATAAATTTCCATTATCTTAGTACAAGAACGAGAGAGGGGGATTTCAGTCCGTCTAACGTAGTGATTCCCAACGTGGGGTACAGGCCCCACCGGTGGGGTATGATATTTTGGTGGATCATGAGCAGGACGTGCATTTTTCGGTTGATTATACCAGATTATGGGATAATTCCAGAATGAATTATCATTTCAGTTCTCTATTAAATGTTTGGAAACTTTATTTATTTAACTGTTCTTTCATTTTTTATTTTCTCTTTCATTGATGATTTATTCATTGAAAGCTTGTTTAGATACCAAGTTAATGGCCTTTTAAGCTTCCTTCAGGTGAAAAACTGTAAAGTTTTGAACAACAAAATTTAAATATTACGAGGGAGGAAGGCATAAGGATTTTAGAAATATCTAAGTGGGGCATAACCCAAAGTCGGTTGGGAACCATTGGTTTAGCATGTTCACTAAGAAAAATGCGTTCAGAATTTGAAAATTGTAATGTAACATTCGATTAGTTTGATTCGATTCGATACCAATTACTTTCGATTCGACTGTAGTTAGTACCTATCGCAAGATTTACATCGATGCTCAAAGTATTTGGTATTGCAACAATAGTATCGAGTACATACTCTTATTTGCTTGTATCTATCGAAATATCCCTACTCATGAGGCCCGCAAGCCGCATATGGGCCACCCCAAGGTTTATGAAATACACAGGTGGCCTCATGCGCTACGTGACGTATCCAGAAGAAATTCGTACATATCTTCAGACTAATTCAAATTTCAAAATTCTTCGTATGACGTCATATTTTTTTTTTCTAATGGGGCAACCTGTGTAATTTATAAGCCTTGGGGCCACCCTTGGTCTAAGATCTTTAATAGGTTAAAGATGCCCATCCATAAATTGTTAGATTCAAAATTACCCTCATGTTTTGGTAACTTAAACTGAAGTTATATTTAAACGATATTTAAAATACTGACAAAAAAATCCTTTTTTGAATATTTTCGTTACGGTGTGGGAAAAATTTATGACGCCTATTATGTACATCATAATCTTACTAAATTATCATGTTTTTTTTTCTTTGCGTGGAAACTACTGTTAAAACTGATTTATTCAGGGTTGAACTAACAACTTTAAATCGAATCAAAACATTTACAACTAATGCATCAAAATCTTAGTTCATCAACAAATAATGCATACAAACAGTAAAATATTAAAAGCAACAATTTTTTTAAATTAAATCTATCTACCTACTCACTACCAAAACTAAAAATAAATTTTATTGTAATAAAATATACAACTTATTTACGTTCTAAGTTAGTCGAAATGAATGTAAGTATCATTGTTTTATTTTATTAGATTTTAATTTTCATGGTCAATTAATTATTACGTATGTCAAAAATGAAAACAAAAACATAAAAAAATACTATGGTATATTAAATTATATGAATCAAAAACATGCAATTAAAAAGTAAATTTTTAAAGATTACCCAAATTGAATCTAGAGTAAAGTCACAACTTTTTAAATAAGTATCCATTTTATGATAGTTGAACACTAAAATATCTGCAACGGGAGTTGGAAGATTTAATTTGAAATAATTAACTATTAACATATTTTCGAAATCCGTTTTTCATTGTTAGAAGTTTTCAAACAATTAAATTGAATAATGTAAGATTACCGTTACTCTTAAATATTATTATTTGTATTTTTATTTGGTTGTCATATAATTAAACTAAAGCGGGTTTAGTTTCGCGCTTATGATTAAAGTTCGCCTTCTTTTACGTTGGATACATGAAGGAATGCGTATTAATAACGGCTGCTCATCCAATACGAGCAACGAGACGTCAACGGTATGCGATTTTGTATAATAAAATTATTACTAAATTCATAAACCTGTCATGATTACAAACAAAGCCCAGAGATAGTCGTAAGATAGGAAGAAGCAAGACGTGCATTATTCAATATATTTTCATCAAGTGTAGAGTCTGTAACCTCACAGTTTGACAATGCACACCTACACTACATCGACCAGGATATTCTTCATATTTTCAATTGATTAAAAAGCTTTACGGCAAGATCGGAATTTGCTTCTTTCTTAATAAAAGATTTTAAAATTTCAACAATGCCATCAAGTATGATGTAAATAATAAGGGTAGCTTATTTAATTTTCATATTTCTGTCGTGAATAGTTTTATTTCCGTAAGCCGTGGTTTCTCATCGGTGCAGTCGCTAGAATACCGAACTATTTACTGGTTTTTTTTTTATTTAAACAATGAAATATTTTCTCAAACTAAGAAAAGGTATAAGATTTAAACTGAGTAAAATTATTTTTTTCAAATTAAAAAACACAACCATAAGACTATTAACTATCAATGTCTCACATGAAGACGGTATTTACATGAAGAAAATATCTTATATTGAAGCACAAAGCTAAAACTAATGGCACATTTGAACATTCTAATTTCGTTTTTTTCTATGGAATTCTGCGGAACCATTGAATTATTTTGTGATACATAAAACCCAAGGTTTATACAATACACAGATAGTCTTATGGGCTCACAACCAATCATAATATTTGGGATAGGGATGTGTACAGAAGGAACTCAAATTCATAACTGTTGATAGCGTTGGTAACAATATATCAATAAATCCATCGATTTTGTACCAATGTACCATTTTATTTTTTCCAACTTTTTCAATCAATAAACAATACGTAAATATATTCAGACTGAATCAAATTTCAAAATACTCCAGATTTTTTTTCTAATGGGGCAACCTGTGCGATTTATATAACCAAAGCAGTACTTAAGATACTTAATAGATGACCTTCAAAATCCGTAGTGCGTTCGGAGTAGTTAGAATTCTATTTTTTTTTTGGCCAAGTGCATTTCTTTTTTTAAGGTGCCTTCTCGTTTCCGAAGTTGGTGATCGTCATGGCAATCCTTCCCTTGTGAGCTGCATCTCTGAAAAGTAGCATTGAAGTACAACCAAACCAGTCTCTGAATTTTTGAAGCCAAGGCATTAATTTTCTTTCTATATTTCACTTTCTACTCTTTATACACTCTTACACACTTTTTGCACTCTTCACTTTTCTGGATAATATTCTGGAGCATTAAGTATCTCACTCCTTTCATTATGTGTCCCAGTTATTGTAATTTTCGTATTTTTACTTCTTGGACGAGTTCCAGAAATTTAGTAACCCGGTGATGTACTTTTTTGTTTGTAATTTTGTCCAGGTATGATATTTTAAGAACTCTACGGTATATTTACATCTGGAAGTTTTGGATTTTAATCAAATTGGTCTGTTAAAAGAAGTAGCTTTCATATCATACAGTATACTGGGGAATATGTAGCATTTTACCACTTATACTTTGATATTGTAGTTGAGCCTTATTTACAGATAAATTTTCTCATTTTTAGATAATATAGAATCGTCTGGATCTTGGTATTCAATTTTAAACGTTTTGGTCTATAGAGATATTCGTCGCCTGCAAAATTGTTCCAGTAAGATTACGGGAGATGGAAAAGATGGTAACAAATTTCCAAAGCGACGTTTGAAAATTTGATTAGGTGAAAACGCTTTCAAAGTATTGCCAGTAATGAGGCTGATAAAATCGGTAATTGTTTCTCAAATAGTGGAAATTACAGAAAAAAAATGCGTAAACCCCAATCAGTTATTTTCATCGGGTGGAGATAAGCAGTAGAAAATAATCTAATCGAGAAAAACGTCTAGTATTTTTTATAATTACTAAAATTAATATGAACAAGTTCACTGCTTGGTCGGTTTGGTATATGGGGCTAATTTTTCGTAATCTTGCGTAATTTCGGTTTCTTAAGAATCAATTAAGAATCTATGTATTATCCTCAATTAACATTTCATTTAGTGTCCGACCAAAACTAGTTTTTACGACCGAAACCTAAACTTCCATATAAGGTCATGTTTTCGTAGAAAAAAAATATTCATAATTAGTCAGTCTTTACTTTTAAATCCTATAGATATTCATTAATCATTTATTCTCTAATATTTGAGCTAAGCATTAACATAACATGTTATTATCATTTCTTATTTCAAATTAATTATTTATGTTGAAATAAGGGGTTGATTTGAAAGAAATGCACTTAATATTTATTTTTAATATTCTTTACGAATAATATGTTAATAAAAAAAATTACAAAACAAAATTACTTTTTACCAAATGTATTTAGGTACAGAAAGTAGAATGTTCTCTTTCTTATATTTTAAAAACAAAATAATTTCTTCTAAACTTTGACCAGTTTTCTTTCAACCAAAAAAAAATTAGAACATAATATTAAATATAATTTTATTGAACTTACAGTTTTTAGTATTCATAATTGAAGAATCAAATAATAAGTGAAAATAAGAATTTTGTAAAATTATTATCTCACAAATTCAGTTTCGGTTTTGGTTGTAGTTTCGGCTTGATTACAGCCGAAACTAACACTAAGCCGAAACTAGGCCGAAACCAAAACCGAAAGTTCGGTCGGACACTAATTTCATTACATACCTTGCTAGTTAAGTATTTACAGAGACAAACTACTACTTTTATTTTTTTTTTCTTTGTTTACGCTATAAAACTATAAATTTTGAAGTTATTGTATTATTTTTTATGTGATTTTTAATGTTGTATTGAAATATTATATTTTTACATTATAATTTATAGAACTAAAATTTTTCTACCGTTAATTTTTTAATTGAAACTAGTTATTTAAAATTTCAAGTCAATTAAGGGTGAAAAATTTAAGTAAATCAAAAATATCTGGAGTTATTAGTTTGTAATATCTAATAATCACTTTGAAATTCTTATCTTTTTTATTCCTTTGTGATTATTTTTTTGAAGTGGAACATTTACAAATTCTGTCGAGTTTCCCAGAAGTATACAGCGTTAGGCTAATAGAGATGAATTATGTCATTTGTTGATGAATATGAGTTGAAAATATAATTGAATGTTATTGAAATTTATATTGAATTAATTTTCATTTAATATGCTATTAAAACATTTTTAATCCAATGGTTAACTTAATTTGTTATACCTTTTTTTTTTAAATCATATTTGTTGCATGCAACTAATTAATATATTATTTATTCCATAGCAAAAGCTTAATCAAATTAGTAATTTAAAACCCTGGAATCAAAAACAACTGCTTCCCTTACAAATTAAATAAAAGTTAATTTTTATATGTGCACATGACGTAGGTGATTGGAAAATTTATTTAGATTTATAAATTAATTACCTATACTTCCTTTTTTTGTAAATACTAAAATCAACATAACAATACCAAAGTGAAAATAGAGCTTCAAATCTAAAAACCATTAAAGAGCATTACAATAACATGCAATAATCAAAGTTCATATTATTGAAAATTAAGACTTAATATATTGGGCAGTTGTATAAATCGCATGTTTATCCTCTTTCATTTTTTAAAGTAAAAAAAATCTAAAAACGGAAAAAATATAAGGACAAACTTGAACTACATAACACGTGGTAAATAAAATACACCATTCGTGTAGAACTGCACATTAAATAAATATGCTTCAAAGAGATACCTACCCATTTCATTTACAAAATTAAAGAGGGAAGAGCTTTTGTTAGTGACGCGATTTTTTCTAGGAAACTTTTGTTGAAGATTATCACAGTCAAGAGAAATTCATCATACTAATTTTCTGGAGGGTGTTTTTAATGGTTGAAGCAATTTTGATTGTACATTTTCTTCACATTCTAATAACTGCCAACTTTTATATCATAAGCAGTAGTAGCTCTTCCCTCAGTACAACAGCATTGCTTAAATAGAAAAGCATGTGGGATCACTTTTCTAAACATGAAGAGACATATGACTTTCGTATATTGCTTTTCCAGGCGTGTGTCGATCTGTGGCATTTTCAATATGCTTTTATACGCTTGAACAATATCCTATAATTGTGTCACCTTCTCGTCTTATTTTCTAGAATGTTTTAATATAGAAATAAACTCCTTTTTTCAAACCAAAAATATGGAATATATATGTTAAATATGAAGATTGGCATTGAGCCATGCCGCAAGTTCATTTGACATGTTTAATTGATAGTGTCATAAATATTTTATTTACTCATCGTGTTTTCATACGATGGTTGGGAGGTTGAGACATTCCATGTCCGGAGCATGGCAATTGCCAAACGTGAAGCATTTAATATATTTTTCAATATAACCAGCACGCTTTATTACCAATGAAAAGCATTTGGAAAGAGCGTGTAAAATATTATGTACGATTTAATTCATGCGAAATGTGTTCTGGCGTATGTTTATGGTTGTAATAATTTGTTTAAGTTGATAGTAGTTTCAACTGAAGAAATATGTTCATTTTCTTTTTCTTGTATTTTGGGATAATGTAATGTCTGGTTTGGCACAGAATAAAGAAATTGTGAGATAGAAAGAAGAACTGAACAACAATACAACAACAAAGCTTTCGAAAAGCACGTGAGACTTTTAAATCTTTGCAGCAACAGAGCTTTCTGTTCAAGGAAGTCAATCTATAAACAGCGAAACGAAATAGATAGACGGTTGCGTGTGTAAGTTAGAAGAAAATTTATTTTTCAATCGTATCACATGAGTATATTAGGATGTTCAAGCGTGAAATAACAACAAAACCAATGTAATATATGGAAAACTGGATAGAATGCTTTATGTGTATCCATTTTGAAGGATTTAACATGAAAATTTTGTTAGTAAATTGAAGTTACTTCAACAATGTATTCATAATTCAATTGAAGTCAATAGGCTGAAACAATTAAACATTTACCACAGAGGATTATGAAAGTTTTGAAGCTGACGCTGATGATAAGCACTTGGTGATTCCAATCAATGAAATGTGATTACATATGGAACATGATGTGACATCATTTTTATATATTTATGGTTTTGTACCTCTGCCAGTGGCGTACCGTATGATTTTACCGCCTGGAACCGATTATATATTCGACGCCCCCTATTTTCATCATTAGTCAGGGAAATTAGTAATAAATCAGGCTCAAATCCTGTTTAGCACACCCACAACCTGACAACGTTGCATTTTCGACTTTGTTTTTAGTTTAATTCGCGATTAAATCGGTCTATAATGAAAATTTAGCCACAAAAGAGAGAATTATACCATATTAGAATTGAAGTAACAAAAAATGCAACGTTGCCAGATTGTGGGTGTGCTAAAATGGACTTGAACCAAAAGTCAAACATCTTTAAATACTTAAACTATTTAAGAATGTACTTTTCGAGATTTTCTTAAAGCATTTTTTTATGGAATAATCAATGCCAGTAAGTCGCCCCATTTTCATGTGCCACCCAGAGCCATGTTCTACTGGCACTCACCCTTGCTATGCTACTGGTCCCTGCCACTAAGCATGTTACGAAGATGAATTTTGGGAATCCAGGTTTTAAAATTGATTAAATTTGAAGTTCAAGTTGGAATCGGAGTCAAAGTTAAGAGTAGGTGTGGTAATAGAATAATAATTAAGAGTAGAGTAATAGGTTAGTTATTAATTATCCCTTGGATCAATTAAATGCAAATTATGGAACTCATATGTAGGATGAAAGATGAAAACACAAAAGAAGTGTCGTACGACACTCGACAAGACTGAAGCTCTTAATTAATCTTATAAGAATTTTATTTAGGTACTAGTATGGAACCCGCTAGGCTCCATCCTAACGGAAAGTATTACGGACAGAGGTCAGCTGCTTTAACTACAACGAAATACAATTTTGGTGGAGAAGAGTGAGTGAATAAGATATGCATGGAATATATACGGATAGAGCGAGAAAGACTATTTCTTCGCACCTTTGAAAACGTCTCAACGATAAGCAATCTTAATATATAAGATTGGTTACATCTGATAAATAAAAGAACAGTATATCATTTGAAAAACATTTATTTCAATATAATTACAAAAATAAAACAATATAAATAATTTGCATATAAACTTTGAAATTTAAAATGTAATTGAATTTACGTATTGTATTCAATCGTCGAAATTACCTATCGGTTTTTGGTATCTAACATACGATGCATATGCGCATATGTCTCTTCTTAATCTATAAATTGTAAGAAAACAACCTCAATAGTTCTAACGGACTATTGATCATTCTTAAATTGAATTTTTTGAAAAGGTAATCCATTTTTGAAGAACTAAAATATGCCACCTGTTAAAGATAAAATCTGTCCGGGAAAATCTAGTACTCGACTATTATTTAGCATCATTCCTAAATTTTGTACAGAATTGGTAATTATAGTATTGTTTTGTTCACAATCCGATAACGTTCAAGCATTGCAGATACGAACAAGAATAAGTATCAAAATTGTAACCGAAGCCAAGAACAGCCGAGTTCCTGTTCTGAGTTTTCTTCCTCACTGATGACGACAAGATCTTAAACTTAGTCGTATGTTTCCCTATATTCCAATTAACTTTCGCTGTATTTTCTTCCAAAAAGAGCTTCGCTCTTATAATTAATTCAATAAAAAGTTAAATCAAGTTGGAGATTGTGAAAATAGAAAATTGTTCTCTATTAACAAAAACTTGATAGTTTTATCTCCGACTTTAAAATATTTCGAGCTCAAGTAGGAGTAAGAAGTATAAAATAAACCGGAAGTTCCGATTTTTTGGATTCGAAGTTGTGTAACATTAGGTTAAAGCTGTACGTTTCTTATGTGATGCGCAGTCCATCGATTCCTATCTAAGCGCAGTTAATAAGAAAAGATTAGTTAGATAGATAGCTACCAATCCAATATGTTGATTGAACGTTCGCTACATAAGTTTAAAACTCCATAAGAAATTCAACTAACTTCTGGTAGCCCAAATAATTTCAACTGGTACTTTTATGTGCTCATTGAAATCGAAAATTAACGTTGGTAATTATAGATTGTTACATGTTACATGTTATATTTGGAAACTTTTATATTTAAAGTGACTTATCAGTTAGTCCCCCGATAGAATTTTGTATTCCCTTCCTAATAAATTCAAAAGAAAAAAAAAATTGTTTCCTTATACACGCACCTAAGAGTTTATACTTCTTTGATATAGTTAAAAATAGGTTTTTCATCCACTACCGTAGCCTCTTCCGGTAGTGCCTGAACTAGCATACCAGTTATAAGATTTGGGATTACTGAAGTATGATACAATTTTAAACACAAATTACTTTTAATATTAAAATACATAATAGGAAACGAATGTGTTGCGGCAAACCCAAGGACAAAGAATACAAAGTATAAAAACATGCATGTAATAGGAATACAAATATAATAATTATTAGTTCCAATTTGAACTACAATGTTATTAGTTCCAACTGTCATTTCAATTTCATTCAATTGCTAATTTAAGTCATTCGTCAGTTGTGTCAGTGTTTTGTTCTGTGAGTATTTCACGGAATATAACTGGGGTTCAAATAAAAGATTAAATTAGCTATTTATACATACGTACTATATGTTAACACATTTTGTTACTTATACAAAATCTATATTTCATATTATCTGAATTAACCGTTTAACCGAATTAACAGATTGGGTCACATGTTCGAAAAATACTTATTAATAACATTTACCATATAGAAGTAGATTTTTGCCATAAAATATCATGTATAGATATGTATAGATATGTATAAACAATCCGAAATAGCTATGTCCTAAAAATTATATTAATACTATAGTAATTGTAAATTTTATTTATCCATTTATATCTATGTATTGAACTGATTTTTAATTAAAATATAAAAATAGGATCACGGCCCTGATGGCTAATATGTGTATTAAAAAAATATAGTAAAATATAATGTATCAATCGACTTTTATTACATAATTTTAAATATTCCACTGAATAACTTCAGAAAAATATATTTTTTTAAATGCATTTTTATTCTTATAATAATATTAATAGGCAAACGTAAGTAATATGTATGCATATATTTCGGCAAAGGTAAACAAATATTGTTAAGACAAACGTGTGAGTAAAATACCATCATTGTTTCAAATTTGAACTGAATGATTATTACAATGGTTTCAATAGTAATTTTGATTTTATTCAATCCAATTTCAATTTTTACCTTTTGTCAGTTGCATCAGTATTGGGCGGTAAATATTTTACGGGAAATTACCTGATATGAATTAATATGGATATTGTTTAGACTGTAAAATTCGAAAATATTTAGTTCAACGATATCTATTTTCTCCTTGTTCTAAAAGCTGTAATTGTTCTGACTGTTTCCAACTGTTCGCTAGATATAACTTCGTTTCTGATTCGGGATTGTTCGATATGATCGAGTCCTCTCCCTTCTAGGCTCCCAATAAACGAAAAACGTATGCCAACATACGCGAGTGCTGGCTAATTTGATCGATACGATAGTGTTTTAGTCGTCTTACTACTATACATAACGCTCCCAAAAATCGGCCAGATTTCGTCCGCTTGAACTGTTCTTTCTCGCTAACCGTTTGCGAGCAACTTCATACTGCTACTTTAAAGTGTCATTTTCTTAACAATCCAATCTCATTAAATTATTTTTTCAAAACGCCGATAAAGAAGTATAACTTCAAAAATATTTTTGAATGTCTGTAAAAATATTTGTATATGCAAAACATAGAGACGCTTTGACCTCCCCTTTTTCTGAAGTCGATTAAACATTGAGTTCGCCGTATAAGTCATTTTTAAAAAAATGTTGAAAGTTTACTTTGCGGGAAAATTTTAATAAATCGCGTTTTTAACGCCAAATAGGAATTTCAATAACGTGGCAGCGACCGAATAAGTACGCACATAAATCTTTCTCAAAAATTGGAACGAGTAGGAAAATTAAACTTTCGTAATTACTAATTTAAAAGTTTTGATAGACTTTTTGGTTGTAATATGGAATTTAGATTGGAAAAATTAACGCAAGCGGTATTACTTTTTTTCTCGTGAATATTTTCATACTAAAAAAATTGATGAGAAAAATTAATAAAATTCTGGCATTAAAACATTGAACTCGACCACAACTTACGAATAGAAATAATGTTGGGGATTTAATGTGATGTGAGGAGGAAAAAGCCGAATTGAATTTGTCGACATGTCGACGTCTCCGCGTCTCATTCCAGGAAAATGGTGGGTAGATGGTAGGCATTGTCTGTGTGTTTATTTTTCCATTTTATCTGTGTCCTGTCGTTTCGCACAAGGTTCATTGCTTAAGATGGTGTCAGGTGTATCCCGGACATGTAATTGAACTCCTCGTCGCCGCAAAAGGATCAACTTGTGTCACACGTTGCCTACGACCGCAACGACACCCGACCGCCGTCACTCTTCTTATTAAATCTTCCATTATCCTGCCGAGATCCGGGATGCGTTAGCTTTGTACCGCACACCAGAAAAAAGTCCCCGTGTTTATATTTATTCACATATACCAAACACATATTCAATAAAAATTCAATTTCATGTCTTTGATGCGGTTCGTATATCTTTTTCCCCGTTTTTAATTTATTAAAGTGTCGATTTCACAGTCAATTTTTTTCCAACCACCAGCACCACATTCATTTAATCATTCCAACATATTTAATTCACACGAATGCAATTAAAGCATACCCATTAAGAGAATGCTGAGAATTTTTTTTACAAAATAGTAAATAAGAATTAACATATGATGATTTGTGCAAATTATAAAACAATTTACGAGCAACAATTGATATAATAAATGTATGTTTTATCGATTTTGTACACGCAAAAAAAGAATTTATTTTAATGGAGATAACAATAGATTTTTTCCTTGAAAAAAAATGTAACAAAATGTTATTGTAACAAGCGCAAATATCTATAACAGATACAAAACCAGTCGAAAGAGGCGGATTGTGCAACCTGAAACCAAACTAAATTGACTATTTTCCACGCGGTTTACTCACGTCACATCAGAAATCAGATCGAAGAAAAACAAATAACGACAGACGGCTTTAGGAAAAATTGGTTTTATTCAACAACATGACAAAAAAGGCCATGTCCGTTATGTCTGCCGGGGAATAAATTTTATATTTAAATAAGCTCATAATTCCCATCTTTTTTTGTCATTTTTTTCGTTAAAAACAAAAAGGATTGAACCAATAGTTTACATTAAGAGCAATTAGAACGTGAGGAAATGAATGGAATGGTGAGTATATAATAGGTTGGATGGGTAGAATTAGAGTGCATTTAGTGTTCTTCATTTCACAGTTAATGTGCGACATGGGAACGCAATACGCTAATGGTCTTAATTTGTGGTCCTGTATCTAATGTACTTAAAGTACCAGCACCATAAAACCGTCCATTTACTCAAACCATTCCAATTTCTCTACACTTAACTGGACATATGCAGTTTATGAACAAAAATAAATTTACATTTAAAATTAGTAAGCCTTCTATAATTCTATTAATAATATTATAAACATTTATTCTAATAATTACCTACGAACAAAGGAATTAACTAGGTAAGTTAAAACAAATAGTTTTTTTTTTCCACTCATTAGTTGGACCAACTGCATTTACTTTGAAACTGTCAATCACTCATTGGTATAAATTTTTATTTAAAAGATTAATAGAATACCCTATCCATTTATTTACATTCATTTAAAGCTCACTTGAGTAAATTTTAACGGAGTAATAAAGCACTTGATTTGAGGGTTATGGATGAATGAATTATTAATGAGACTCAATATGCATTTAAAATGAATGGATTATGATTGACAACCAATTGTTGTTAATCGATTAATTGGAACATTATGGAAATATTGTCAAACTACCACTGAAACTATTACCCAAAAAAATCATATTTAAAATTAAAAAAAAAAGAAAAGTGATTTATTAATAACTTGATAACTTGATCAAATTCTTTTCAAAAGACTAATAAATGATTAGCAAAATGCTATGAATGAACAATAATTTTTAATTAAATGTGACGGTACAGTGGGAAGTTGTTCATAAGCGATTAACGAGAAACTTCAAGCGGGTGAAAGCTGGCTGATTTTTGGAAACGATTTACATAGTACTAAAACGCAATCAAGTCGACCGAATTGATCGCTAGCATAGGTTTTTTGTTATTCAGTACAGGAAACCAACTGAAATGATCGACAACGAAGTTAAAAAGTGCCAGGAAGAGATAACAGTTATAACAGGTATCGTCAGTTGTTATTTTATATATAAAACATCGATATCGTCGAATTTAATATTTTCAATTTTTATAGTTTAAATCATATCCATATTAATACACAATTGTTTAAATATGTATTTGGCTCATGTCCGTTTTAGCGACATTAATATCTGGCAACGTTGCATTTTCTACTTTGTTTTTAAGGAGATTCGCGAGAAAATTAGATCATGATAAAAATTTACCAACAAAAGAGCAAATTTTATGATATTAGAATTGAAATGACAAAAAATCGCAAAGAGATTAAAAAACAAACAAGAAAATGCAACGTTTCCTGAAATTGATGTCACTAAAAACAACATGAACAAACAATTAAATCTATTATTTGAAAGATAGTTATTATATGGGAAATATTCACAACCCAGAACTATCAAAACTGACAAATAGCAGTTGAAACCAATGACAACAATCAGGTAGTACATAATTGCGACAATAATTGTTATATCTGTATTACACTCTCATGTAGGTGTTTATATTCTTTGTCTTTGCCACCACATATACATTTGCCTATTATATTGACGTATTATAGGAACGTACATTAGTACAAACACCGTTTTTTTAATTATATAATGGCATGAACTATAAGCTCATTCTGCCATACTTATTAAGAATTATAAACCTACACGAATTAAAATTTTTTCATAGGAATAACATTGTATTATCTTACAAACTGTAACTTTACAAACTATACTTTGTAGCATTAACCATATAACAGCGCCAAATTTGTATGTATCCAATCATTGAAACCAACACTTAAAGCGTTTGTTAACTTTTAAAATAATTAAATATTGACTTTGATGGAGTTTATACAATAAATTGTTATCCTCTTAAAGATGCTTTGTGTATTAAAGAAGACGGGATTGTTCTTTTTAAAATACTAATTTTTTGGCAAAGTAATGCTTATTAGCTAATTTATCAGTTGGTTCACCAAACCTCACGTTTCGTTCTCATCTTTGCTCGTTAAGCCGAGCTTTCAACAAGTAAAATTATTTTCTAAATAAGATATTTCTTCTAAAGGTTTTGTAAACGATATCTTTAAGGTTTATTTATTATAATTCTCGAAGTCATCAACTATCGATTACATTTTCTCTGAATAATCATCACATTTCTAGCAGATTTTTTAGCAGATTCTCAGCAAAGAAAACGCTTTAAAGCTACTCATAAAACAACAGAAACACCAATTCGCATGATGGAAACGACATCTGACGGCTACACTAAATTATGCTAAACTATCCATATGTGGATTCGTTACCAAACTTTTGATTGTCGTCGTAATTGTTATGATTGTGTTCGCTTTAAAGAAAAAGGAAATAAAAATTAAACAAGAAAATATGATGATATATCAGTGAGTTCTATGATTATTTCAGCATACATGTACAAATAAGTAATATATATATATATATATATATATATATATATATATATATATATATATATATATATGAATTTTCGTAACTAAGCAAACGACAACTATGTGTCATAGACTAGATAATACTTTCAAAGATACTATAGCAATCTAGCGTGTCTTATTTAAAGCTGAAACATCACATTGTGACAAATCCATACTAGAATGTACGGATAATAACTCTAACGATTCTGAAAATGCATATTTTGAACTGAAAAATGAAGTCAATAAAGCACGAACCCATTTTTTTTGTATTTTTTAACTTGAATATATGTTCAAAAATATAGAGTTAATAACTTAAAAATACATTAGTGTTGTATATTTTAAATACGAATTTAGTTATTTGTAAATTCGAACAACTAAAATCCCGGAAGTATCAGGTATCTGTCATTTTAATGCAATCTAGACAAAAAAGACACCTGTAGGTACATAAACTATGCATATTGTTAACTATTTTGTAGAGGAAAACAATGTGAAAAAAATCTTATAGATAAAAAGAGTTTTCAAGATACAAACATGGATGTTTTTTTGAGAATTTAATAATGCGTACTTAAAAATAATATTAGGAAATCAACCATTTACAAACTAAAAATACTAACATGTATGAACATTATGTGATACCGTGCTTCTCACATTTGCAATCCTATTTTAATTATAAATTTCATCACGCCCCTATTCCACATAATAACAGTGTATTAGTGCTTAATTGATGATTTCTTGATCTTACTGATAATTTTTTGTAAAAATTGCTTGAAAAAACAAATACAGATACCTAATAGATAAAAAAGGAAAATGAATTTAGAGCAACTTTTAAATATCCTGGGAAAGATGTTTCTCCGACATTGTCGCATCCCACAGGTTGATAATTGATGCATATAAAAATGAAATGTTATACGAATATTGCGAAAAAATTGTAGATTCGCGCATAAATAAACACAAAAATAAATCATACTACAGAAAGTACAGAGACATTTCCGTTGATATCTTAGAAAGCTATTTAGAGCAGATAAACTCCTTATTTCCCCATTCCATTTTTAAGGAAGCAAGGAAGTAATTAAATATGAAATAAGTAAGTACTAGAGTTATAAATTATCGTAGTATAATTATTTGATTTCGTTTTTAAGCTAATGGCAATAATATGAATTATATCTTTTGGAGCATAAAAAAAATTTTTTTACAAAATTGGTAGTCAGGATATCATCCACGCCAGGCTTGGCACATAAACACCACGACTCTTAAAGAAGTTTTAATCGCTTTTACCAAATAGTAAAGTGCTACTCTATAAGTATAAATAGTTTTTTCCCAAAGTCCGATAAAGCTCAAATTTAAAATGGAGTCAAATATTTGCACAAAACAACCAACAAACTCTCGTAAGAAAAGGTTTTTAAAAATTCCTACCCTAAAAAAGTGAAAAATGGTGGCAAAAATTGTATGGAATAATGTCTAATAAACAATCGAAATTTCAAATTTCATAACCAAAATGCCGTTAAAAACAAAATGTTAATACCTATCGCTTAATATAAAACAAAGTTGGTTTATAAGTAGAAACAATACTTGGGGTCTGCTTAAAAATTTAAACTCTGATAGATATATCTGAAAAAGGTTAAGTTAAGTTTATAAAAGAGCATTTTTTTGGCTTTCATATATTGCAAACCTGAAAATCCGAAATACATATTCACAAATAAATACTTAAGAGGGCGAGTACTCCCGGAAATTCGACGAACTAAAAGAAAATACTTTCCGGCAATTTTGTGAACTAAAGTTAGTGGCTCCTATTGAAAGAGAAAGAATGGCAATTTAAAAGGGGGGAGGAGGTTTGAATGTGCAACTCATGTAAGTCATAGTGGTACAAGAAATATAAAATGCTCTTCCAGAGCAAAAGGCCTACGCCAAATCGTATATGGTGAACTCGAAACTGTCTAATATGGTTTAATTATAGAGTTGAATTTCAGATATTTTAATAATTATTGTATAAACAGATAACGGCCTTACTTGATTATGGAGGAACTGGGTTTCGTGTGATTGTTCAAATTTCAATTTCATTGTAGTGTTGTATATTGCAGGAGGGTAATAGTTTTGAGAAAAAGGTTCATTCGGGAATCGAAACAGTGACATGGGATTCCTACTAATATTCAAAAATCTAGGCTCTTAACTTCTGTTATTTTGACGCGAGTATTTTGCTAACTTTCGACTTTTTTTAGTCATAATTTAGGCCGACTTTATTAGAACTTGGCGATATTTTTTATTTATGGTATGTATAGATGGTGATTGATTTAAGGGTTATTTGGTTCACTGTTGGTATACCTACCGTAGGTATATGCAATAGACATACTCTTTTTAGATATTTATAAATATTTTTTGAAGTTTGATTGATGATTACATACAACTATTTTATTCTAAGCGACAGTATATTAAATGTGTCTTTTTAAAGTCGACAAAATAGAGTTTTTAAGTATGATTATGTTTTTCGTAAAACAAATAAAAAAATAAAAATTTTCATATATTACTACAAATACCAAATCTAAAAAGAAAATATATATAAATATATAATCTACACCTACGTTACGCAGACGAAGTTGCGAGGATCAGCTAGTCACAAATAAATACATTAGTGAGCGAATATTAAGTAGCGAGAAATTTGGCGAACTAAAATAAAATGGTTTAATTATATAGTCGAAATTCAGATATTTTAAAAATAAGTGTATAGATACATAATGGTTATACTTATACTTGATTATGGAGGAGCTGGGTTTCATGTAATTGTCCAAATTTCAATTTCGCTGTAGTGTTGTACATTGCAGGAGGCTAACAGTTTTGGGAAAAAGGTTCATTCGGGAGTCGAGACAATGAAATGGAATTTCTATTAATATTCAAAATCTAGACCCTAAATCTGTTATTTCGACGCGAGTATTTTTGAAAACATTTGACTGTTTTAAGTCATAATTAAGATCGAATTTATTGAACTCGGCAATATTTTTTATTTATGTATAGATGCTGATTGATTTATGGATTATTTGGTTAACGGTAGGTATACTTACCGTAGGTATACGCAATAGACATACTCTTTTTAGATATTTATAAATATTTTTTGAAAATTAATTAATTATTACTTATAACTTTTTTATTCTAAGTAACAGTTTATTAAATGTGTCTTTTTAAAGTCGACAAAATAGGGTTTGAAGTATGATTATGTTTTTCGTAAAGGAAATAAGAAAAATAAAAATTTGTACATAATTTGTATAAAATATAATCAACACCTACGTTACGCAGAAGAAGTCGCGGGCATCAGCTAGTTTTCAATAAAAAGCTTTGAAAATAACCAATTAAATTATTTGAAAAGCATGCGATCGATTGTCGCCTTATTAGCAATCAACCGTGGGCCCACCTTTGTTATGAACGATAAACTACGGATATGCTTAAAAATGGAAATATCTCCGTGGCCGGTCGTCAACGTGAAGTCACTTTTCTTCAGTGGAGTATCAATAGTTCAATAGTTCTATGAACCGGCCAAATCATACTCGTATTTTTTGACTAAGATGTAAGTTTTGTAGGATTAGGACTTTTAAGGACTTGGCTCTTCATGTGATCTGACAAAAGTGAAACCGTAATATGTCGGTGGATCTTAGCAAGTTGGCATTCGTTTTTAAATTAAATTTTTTTGGTGGGCTTAGCTATACCATAGGGAATTTCTATACCAATAGGTCAGTAAACATTATTTAACTTCTAAATAGTTTTTCTGGAATAAAACAACACTAAAGTTAAAAATTGGTATTTGTCAGAAATGTTTACATTTTATTATGGTCAAGTTTGGTACTAAGTAAGGTTTGCTTTGAAAAAATGAAGAAAATGTATTTTATAGTTTAATCTGAAGCGTAATCGCAATCCGTGTATGTGCTTACCAGAGGATGCACTTAACAATTCCATTACGTTAAATAATGTATTTTCTTTTGGTTTCAGATTATATTAGCTCGTTAGTGTCAAAACGCGCGTTGATTGGTGCAGCGTTAGGATGCGCACGCTCGACTCCTTTTTTCCGTAGCGAACATATCCTCGTTCATTCATAACGTTAGGACGTCCGTTCACTCGACGTCGAGACCACACACGAAATCGTCGCTACGACCGCATCGATAACGACTACGACAACGAAGCACAACTTTAAATAGACAGTGTGGCGGCAACTCTGATTGCCGAAACAATCGTTACACCAAGTGTTAACAATAAACATTTGTGAACAATTTTTGTTCAGAACAGTGCAACAATTGATTTAAGTGACCATAAAACAAATAAACTTTCTGTCCGGTACATCATTGCCAAAAACTAAACACAACATTTCATGTAAGTATTACAATAAATTTACTTTTAATTTGTCAAAACGTTTCATTTGATTTACAAAACGAGACTTGAAATTTATGTCAATTGTATCCACCACATAAGTGTCATGTAAATCATCCAATTTAGAGCAATATTTGTAATGCAAATCTTTAATTACGTGAAGTCATCTGCACGTGATTGTGACTTCCTGTATTTACTAAATATAATTGATATTAATTATTGAACTTTATACACAATTTTCTCTGTCTATCAAAGTGACAATATATTTTAATTAGTTTCCTATTCGAGCAATATGAAGTTAATTACCGTACGATGCAAAAAATCATTCTATTAAATCACCAACTGGTTTTTCTCGGGATTATTTTCAATTAATCATCCGAGAGGTTTAACGACAAAAAAAGTAAAAGCATTTATGTATGAGTTAATGGCTTAAAAAACAAAGCGGTTTTCATATAAATTGCACGTCAAGCTTAACTTCAATCAACGACTAATTGAATTCAATGTATTGAGTAAATAACAAGACATTCAATTTAGTCGAATAATGTGTTACAAAAGATTTGATTAGACATGAATCTGCTTCATCAATTCCGAGTGTATATATCTACGATTAGGGATTATAAAGAGTATCTTCGTTAACTCTGTTTTTATTGGCATTGATCCCAATCAATAAAATCAATAGGGATGAGGATGCATAGCGATGGAAGTTGGAAGAGTTGTTAGCACTAATGAAACAGCCACAAAGCCGATGTGTCTGTCTATTAGTCGGACGAACGGACGAACGGGTTGACGTCTGATGTCTCTACAACACTCCATATCCTCTAATGAGTGGTTTTACACTAATGAGAAATGCTCAAACGCGAATGCTCATTAAGTTGAGAACTATTTCATCATATATATATATATATACATCCATATTTACTGTAGCGTCTACTGTCTAACAACCTTTAGCCACCTTTGGAAGCTCACTTTATAGAAAGCAATTATTAAGAAAGTTTAGTGCCAACCACACTGTTGATAGGATATAGTAACTAGAAGGTTAATAATCTAATATTGTTAAAAGTAGGTAAATTGAAGGAAAATAGGTACGCAAAAATTTCATAACATCCGCATTGAATATTGAAATTTTATTTATTAAAATATACAATAACAATTTCAGTTTTTATTATCGTTGCAATGCCGACTGCACCATATGCACACATGTCATACCGATACCACGTTTCTCGTCCTGTCCTCATGTGTTGTTTACGTTGTTTTATGCACAAAATGCAATGTGTACACATACAAATGTCATAAAGCAGAAACACGCTTTTCCACCCCATTCCAACGGCGAAACATTTTAGTGAAACGATTATAGCGACATATTTCGCCAGTGTTCATATGCACTTACAGTGATGGGTGGTGGGTGCTACAACTTTACGTGTATGCAATTTAACTTTAACTAATTAGACTAATTATGTAATTAAATTTAGTTTCTAATGTACAGATAAAATTAAATACATTATTAAACAATTCAGAGACAAGCGTCACTTACTAATTAGCAGTAAAAACTGCGTTGAAATAATTAAATCAGTTCTTGAATTCATATTTAAATGTGTTAACTCTTAACTGGTCGGATGGGATCATTCTGACCCTAAATCTGAATAAAACTTGATTTCATAAACCTTTAAAAATGGGAAAGATGTACACAACTTTTTCATATCTTTCTAGAATCAGTTTATTTTGTATACCAGTGTATTTTTATAACTTCAGTTATAGTCCGGTCAATTTAGATATTCGAGATTACATAAATTTCCACCAAGCTGAAAATCAGTAAAATTGTTTAAAATATGATTAAAAATAAAATTTGAAAGTTCCCCATCTTTCCCCTGTATGGAAAAAAATTTATTCAAGTTCAAAGGTCAAAAAAATGAGTTTTTCGCGATTTTCAGCGAAACGATAAGTTTTATCATAAAATACTTTAGACAAAAAATGTAGATCATAAAATTATCTACAAAAAATGTATTAATACTTTTATCGTTAATGCGTTATGTGAAATTAATATCTTGTCATTATATTTTAAAATTATACAGTAGTTACGATGTAAAGAAGAAAACATTAAATATGAAAACTTTTTTCTTAAATTTTTGAATGTTTCTTACAATTTTTCTTCTAACGAAAAGACTATCGAAAACCCCATAAAAATTGTATAATGAAAAGTATAATAATAATAAAATATAAAAACTCCTAATTGCGAATGTGTATTATAAATCCTCCTAAACCGCCGGACCTATACTGCTGAAGTTATTTGAATGGGATCCTGGATAGTTTAAATCAGGAATTTTATCGGCAAATTTCAAATAATTTAATTGAAAATGTGTATTAAAAAATTAGCAGATCATGAAACTCGAATTTAAAATTAAACGCGCATTCATTTTTAAACGGATATTACCGATTTCCAAATAGTGCTTGTGTTTTTCCCTTCTAATCATTCTCTCTTTAAATTTATATTTGTTTTTAATTTCACTCATTTTTCGAAGTCGATCGCATATAAATGTAAAAATATTGCAAAAATATTTTTATATGCATATAAAAATTATTGTCGATCATACCAATATTAAGTTTGCCCACCCCTGGTTTAGATTCACAATTGGACCATATTGGTGAAAATGGTGAAAAGCGTCAACAAAATTTGTCTAACCAACAATCGAAATTTCAAATTTAATAACCAAAAGACCGTTACACTCGATACATTATTACCGCTTATCTATTCACATACATTTATATAAATAAAGCTATAGTGTCAACGTGTGTGGTTTGTAATGTAAAAAATTACATCACTTTTTCACTAAATCCTTTTCTATAAATATTAATGATATATTAAATTCTAACCACTGTAAAATTGGTGGATTAAAAACAAGATATAGCACGTGAAAATTGAATTAAAAGAGCGAATGAAAAATCAAAAGAAATTAAAGAACAATTTTCTTCAGAGAATTTTGTTATTTCAACAATAGAAGAGTTAGAAAAAGATTGGTGAAAATGCAAAAATGAATGATATAACCTTTGAAAGTATTATAACACCGCTTTATTGCACCGTATTATAACAATTTTTCATAACACCGCTTAAGGAGTATAACTTTCAAAAAAATCTTTAGTTTCTTTTCTACAGTTCACTGTTTCATTTTACTGAAGCTTATAACTATGTTATAGTAATTTATCCTCAGATCCCATATAAATATTGATGAAATAAATTGTCCAGTTTTTTGGATTAATTTTATATAATTGTTTTTACAATTCAGCAACGTTTCGTCGCTTATCGTGTCTTCTTCAGAAATCTTGAAAATATTTATAAAATTATATTAATATAATTAAAAGTTATAAAGTGTCATGTATTTCCCGCGACTACGTGTGTACAACTCAGGGGGGACCAACTTGCGGCTCACGGGCCTCATGAGGTTTGGCTTGACCATTTTTCTGGATCGCAAAATTCATCACACTCTTACTAAATATTTTTTATTTTACAAAGGCGAAAGTGGTGAAAACCAATATATTAATTTTTTTTATTTTTTTTTATTTTATTCTATTTAGTCACTGTTTAACATCTTAAAATAATTTACATGTTACAATTGGTAATACATGTTCAGATATTAAAAATGCTAACAGGAGTATCTAAATCTAATATGAAGATATATAATTTTATTTGTGGCCCGCAGAGTTGTGTTGCATTTCCAACGTGGCCTACAGAATTATTTGGGTTGAACACCCCTGTTTTAGATATTTTGACAACGTATTATATTACCTATTTCTATTTTTTCTCTAACTGATTTTAATCCTTTATTTAATAGATTTAAAATTAAAAACAAATTGTTATTTTAATATATATAAAAATGTAGGAGATGAATATTTGAGATTGGTATTTTCATAATTTGAATTGAGAAATCATTAATTTTGTAAATTCCAGAATTATGATTTTTGAGGTTTCCTTTATGAGTATTCAACTGACAAAGTACCTATTGTTGTAAATAAACATGATTGAACTTTTGACTCGCACTCCATGCAGTCGCATACCTTTGTTTTCAAGAACGCTTTATAATATAATTTTCTATGCCAATTCTAAATCGTTTGATGTTATTAACTATTCAATTATTACCAGCACTATGCATAGAAAATATTTAAAAATGTTTATTTTATTCATAAAATACGAGCAAGTTTCTCTAAATGAACAAGCAACAAATATTTTATTAATCCGTAAACCTATAGATACGTGAATGCCAAATTAAAAATTTATATTAAAAATTCAAAATATATTAAAGTATATTAAAAATTTTATATTCTTATGAAAAATATATTCGTTTTAATATTAATTTAACAATCAAAATCTGGCAAAAGACTTTTGTATTAAAGTATTATCATTTATATTTTATAGAACATCGTATTCAAATTTCTGACATATATTTCTTTTATTATTCTTTTGCTTTTGGTGGTATTTCTATAGATGTGCATTACACCAGTTTATAGAACCAGAAAAATAAACTATATAATAGAATAAAGTAATATATATAATAGAAATAATAGCGTAGTTATTAAAAATGTATCAAAGTAATTAAAATAAGTACCTATTAAAATGCTTGTATATATTTTTGTCAATAAAAAATTGCATTTAGGATATTTTAACAACAATAAAACCCTTAAAATTATTAAATTTATGCATGTAACATAAAATATATGTCAGTAAAAATAAAATTAACCTTCTTTGCATTAACTATTTAATATTCTCCTTGTACAAATAAATGCAACTTTTACCGATAGCTAGACTGTACGCTGACCAAAACAGAGACCAATAAAAATAAAAGATATGTCAAAAAATCAGCTTTCTTTCAATTCTCGAAATTTCTCGAATTTGTTGAATTTTTTCGAAATTTCTTTCTCGAAAATTTCGCTAGCTAGGATTCCACTTTTCTTTGGACAAATAAGGTATATTGGCTTCTAAAGGTAGAAAAAAATTACATTGTGCCAAAATAAAGTTCGATTTATTTTACTTTGCCTTACTTTTAATAAATTTTTACTTGTAATTATTACTGTTAAACTGCTGTACAGCATCTTTTCAGTCAATGTTTAACTTCTATTTCTATTTTATTCAAAAATTCTTACAACCAATCATTTTTTGTATATTGTTCGTAAAATCGTACGACATAAAGTATTTTTGCGTACTTAAAAAGTACAGAGTACAATTTCCTTATATAACATACAGTACTTTACAGTGAAGTACAGGTGGCAACCCTATAGCTAGCTCTTAGGCAAATACACTGTATATCGAATAGATACTTTAAATTTTGGCAAAAAAATATTAATAAAAATACGACATAAATTTATATTTTTATTATGTAAGTTATAAAGTGTCATGTATTTCCCGCGACTACGTGTGTACAACTCAGGGGGGACCAACTTGCGGCTCACAGGCCTCATGAGGTCTGGCTTCACCATTTTTCTGGATCGCAAAATTCATCACACTCTTACTAAATATTTTTTATTTTACAAAGGCCAAAGTGGTGAAAACCAGTATATTAAAAATGCTAACAGGAGTATCTAAATCTAATATGAAGATATATAATTTTATTTGTGGCCCGCAGAGTTATGTTGCATTTCCAACGTGGCCTACAGACTTATTTGGGTTTTGACCACCCCTGTTTTAGATATTTTGACAACGTATTATATTACCTATTTCTATTTTTTTCTCTAACTGATTTTAATCCTCCATTTAATAGATTTAAAATTAAAACCAAATTGTTATTTTAATATATATAAAAATGTAGGAGATGAATATTTGAGATACCGTACGGTATCTCAAATATTCATTAAAATAATTTAAAACAAGTTGACGTAATATTTGGCGTAAACAAGTTGACGCCAAATATTAATTTTTTTAAAAAAACCGAATGCCAATATACCGAATATTTCGAATGGCATTGAGATTGGTATTTTCATAATTTGAATTGAGAAATTCATTAATTTTGTAAATTCCAGAATTATGATTTTTGAGGTTTCCTTTATGAGTATTCAACTGACAAAGTACCTATTGTTGTAAATAAACATGATTGAACTTTTGACTCGCACTCCATGCAGTCGCATACCTTTGTTTTCAAGAACGCTTTATAATATAATTTTCTATGCCAATTCTAAATCGTTTGATGTTATTAACTATTCAATTATTACCAGCACTATGCATAGGAAATATTTAAAAATGTTTATTTTATTCATAAAATACGAGCAAGTTTCTGTAAATGAACAAGCAACAAATATTTTATTAATCCGTAAACCTTTTAGATACGTGAATGTCAAAGTTAAAACAGTTGTTATTGTAGTGTTTGAGAAATTTCAAATAAAAAAGAAGACATTTTTATTTAATTAAAGAAAAAATCGCTAAAGTAAGCCTCAGACCACGTACAGTGAAATTTTTCGTGGTGAGAACTAAGGTCCATTGAACAAATGATTTCATACTTTGATGGATTAAAAAAAAAGACAGAAATCACCATCCAAAACTATTTCATAAGTTTTAGAACTTATAGATGATTGGTTTGCATTGATCAAGTTTACAAGATTTTTATTATTTTGTGTTGGGTCGTCCAATTTATTTTTGCACCGAACAAAGGTTTCACGCCTATTGGTGGCCGAGTTTTCAAATTTACGATATTTCTCAATTACGGATTTTTACTAACCCTAGAGTCGCTAAAGATTTGAGTGGTTATTAAGCGACGGTAATAACAAATAAAAAGAATGGTTTACAAATTATAAATTATTTTTCTGTATTATATTTATGCACGAAGGTTTTGAGACGTAACTTTCTTCGGTATGACTACCTAATACATTTATACATATGGTGAATCAGTTTCCCTTAAACCCAAGAAAATAAAAATAAACCGGTGTGTGTACTAATGTACGCATGTGAGAAGTAATACTTACTTATCCTAATCAAAAAAATGCCTTTAATCCACTGCCATAGCATTTTCCAGTAGTGCTAGAGATGGTACATCAATTATTAGTAGTTGTGATAACTAAAATATGATACAATTTTGAATAAAATTTTTGCTTTTTATGTCAATATAATATACAAATGTATATGTAGCGGCAAAGACAGAGAACAAAGATTGTAAACACCTACATGAGAGTGTAATACAGATATAATAATTATTATCTCAATTTTGTACTAACTGACTATTGTCATTGGTTTCAACTGTCATTTCGTTTTCATTCAATTACCAATTTTTGACATTTGTCAGTTTTGATGGTTTGAGCTGCGAATATTTCCTAGAAAGTTATTAGCTTTCACCTAATAGTTTTAGTTGGTGGTTCATGTTCCTTTTGGCGTCATCAATATCTGACAACGTTGTATTTTCTACTTTGTTTTTTTAATTTATTTGCGATTTTTTTGTTAGTTTATTTCTGATGTGGTACAATTCTCTCTTTTGTGACAAAATTTTCATTATAGGCCGATTAATGTGAGGATTATATTAAAACAAAGCAGAAAACATAACGTCGCCAGATATTGATTGTGCTAAAAGAAACATGAGCCAATTTTCTTAGGCAATCACAATTCATGGCGATCGAAAAAGACAATTTACAGGATGTAACGTCATATTCGAATTGACTTATTTTACGTATATTTTAACATGCTGTCTGTTATTTACTTTAAAAATAAGAAAGTGCGCAATGTTAAATTTGTTATGAGAAACTTGAAACTATTACTATTATCAGAACCATTGTCCAATTTTCTGTATTCAACATGTTCTATTGGAATTTATATTTTAAAATGCTAAATAATGATAAGGTTTGTTCTGTATTTCATTTTTTTGTAAATAAAATAAATTTTTAATCAAATGAGAAGTATTATATACAAAAAAAATGGCGCTTAAAATCATTGAATTGTTTGAAAATTGATTATTATCGGCTATGCAACACATTAGCGGCATCAGTATTTGTTTCCAAAAGGTAAGCCTTTGCGGGGAACATAAAATTAACACTGAGTTAGCCTTCCATGATTTCCCCTACCGAATAACAAAAAAACATGTGCTTGCGATCGACTCAATCAACTTGACTGCGTTTTTTAGTACTATCAAATTGCTCCCAAAGATCGGCCAGCTTTCATCCACTTGAAGTTTCTCACTAACTTGGCGAACAACTTCCTACTGTAGTGTCACGGCGTCATTTTATTAAAAATTCAGGCTGATTATTTTTTCATAACACCGCTTAAGGAGTATAACTTTCAAAAAAATCTTTAGTTTATTTTATACAGTTCACTGTTTCATTTTACTGAAGCTTATAACTATGTTATAGTAAATTATCCTCAGATGCCATATAAATATTGATGAAATAAATTGTTCAGTTTTTTGGATTTATTTTACATAATTGTTTTTACAATTTAGCAACGTTTCGTCGCTTATCGTGGCTTCTTCAGACATCTTGAAAATATTAATAAAATTAAATTTACACTAATGACAATTTTTTTTATTTTAAATTTTGTAACAATTATAATAGAACTGCCATTTGTGTTAATTTAGTTTTATTTCTATTTTCATGATGCCTGAGGAAGTTATGATATGTGACGAAACGTTGCTGAATTGAAAAAAGACCAAAAAATTAAATTGATTCAAAAATTATTATATTTCCTCGATTCCGAATCCCCTAAAGATTATTTTTTCGAACTACCTTCTTTTCTTTGCAAAATGTATTGGATATAAATATATCGGATTTAAACCATTTTATTGTGATTTTTATGTGTTATAAAGACACAGAAAATTAAAACGAAAATTAACTTTATATAAATGAATTATAACATTATTGAATACACCATTTGAATCGCTTACATAGATTTTCGTTTATTGACGAAATTACAATTTTTTCTACCCCAGCGAATGAAAAATGTACCAATCTAAACACCAAGAATCAGTACAAATATACAGTTCAGCAAAATGGTCATTCAGGGAATCAGATTCGTAAAACTCACCGGAAATATCACAAGTAAATATTCGTGTTCAAATTATAATAAAAGGTTGTATTTAATTGTAAGCTTCAACACAAAAAAATGTTATAATAAACGATTGTCTCTTAATTATTAATGTTGGTTTTTAATTATTCAAGTGAGTTTATTGGTATTTGCTGGATCATTTATGAAAAATTGTATTTTATTTATTTATTTTTTGATTTATTTGTATTATTATAGAGATTTGTTTCACATTATGTAGAAGAGTCAATGCGTTGTTCCATAAGCCATTGTACACAATCCATTAATGGTTGTTAATGGAGGTTCCCGGTTTTACAGATACAACCAATTTAAGCGTCATTCCTCTCAATTAAAAGGGATTACGGTTCGAACATTGGCGCGCACGTTATTTATCCCCATTCCCATACTATTTTCCCCGTTGAGCCCATTCCAATCATGAAACATAACATTATATAAATACAATAAAATAAATCTACTTATGTAATTGCACGGTTCTGATGAAAGCAACGCAATTATTAATAAAGAATACAAAAGGTTTTTCTGTTATGTTTTTCGTTTAATTAGGTATCAAACTGGCAATCATTTACCAAAAAAAAAAATATATTTAATGATAACTAAATACATGTTTAATGTTTATTTATTGAAACAATATATACGAGACGCCGGAAAGGTGTCGTGTACGAGTTTAGTTGTTTATCGCTATTTCGTTCGGATCCAATTTGGATGATAGTTGTCGTCTGTCTACTTGCTTATGTTGTATGGGTGATGAAATGCTTCTTTGCCGCCGTTCATTTAAGATATAATCCAGATAGAGAGACCATACTTGTATTTCTAAGTTAATTGTTTAGATTCATTACGGCAAGTGTTTGTTCAGACACTTCAATTTACGTTTTGTGTTTTCCACCAAATACGCGCATGGAAAATGCAAGGCACCGACGTAGTCGCACGTGAGAACAGAACGTTTCAAAACGCGTGGTTTTCCTCACCAAAACGTTTTCCTCGGCATTGTATTTAGCAGTCGCCGTCTTTGTCGCGCAATTCCCGTCCTTGTGCCAATCTCAGGACCCGCGTTCTCTCGTCACTTTAATTAACATCGTGCACAAGTAATCCCAAACTGCAGACAACCACCACCCACCCATCGTGGTCCATAAGCGCTTGGCTATATCCAAGCAACGTTGTGACGTCACAGGAAAGAATCGTGGTTTTAAAAACAACTCCAGCTAATGAACAGTAGCACGAATTGCCTTTTATATGATTTTTTTCCTCTATTGTTTTTAAAGACGAAGAAAACCCACGGAAGAAAGATGCGAAAGGTGTGAGAAATTAGAATAATAACAATTGCCTCGTTTTCTTTGGTACCAGTCTCATTTGTAACTTTGCTTCTTTTTTTTCTTCATTTTATTGGCGTGGCAACAAACTTGCGAGAATATTTTGCCGTGAAGAAGTTTTCAGTTTCAATTATGTCGTAGACCAGATTAATCTTGTAATTCTTTTCAGTTCCTTATTTAAAGTTTTTGTTCCATGAAATTTTTAATGGATGATACGTAAAAACCCTAACTAGCTTTTCCTTCATTTAACTCATTGTATATTACGTGAATTTATTCATTATCATTCTGATTTCGTTTGTGATTATTACCTCACATTTTGATAATCATCATTTCGGGAAATCTTATCAACAAATAAATTAAAGTACCTCAGTTAAAGTTAAAATATTAAATACTTCAACAATTCAAGTTGTACAATAAAACTTTATATGAAGACTATTTTATTTTAAATATATTATAGTCGTTTAAACATTACTGGTCATTTCATAACTATCATTCTACTTGCATAATTGGTTGTATTGTTAATATTGGTTTTTAAATAGATCTTCTAATTATTTTTGGTTGAGCTTATGCATTTTCGTGTTGCCAAACTGTGTTTGTTAGTCACCTTTACTTAGCCATATTTGACTATAGTACGTAAATTTTAGTTATTAGTAATTTTCACATTAAATTTTATTTAGCAGTTCGGTCGCTTTTAAAAACTATGGTTCTTCTTACTGTCCCTATTGCCAAGCATATTCCTAAGGTTATGTCCTAGTACACACTTCTTCTTCCAGTGGACAAGGGTTGTGTAGTAGATAGAATTCCACATTTCGCCACAATTCTCACATTAGGGTTCCCCCCTTGTATTATATGTTGATGGATCATCATAGTGTATCCTATTGTTAGTCTCGTTAAAGCCACTTCGTAGTTTCTTGGCATGGTTTTACTTGGAGATAAAACTTGGAATGAATCCCGCATCCTTGAATCCCTCATCATAGCTAATTTTTGGAGTGAATTACGCCATATATTGTCCCAGGTTTGTTGGACATTAATCTTGACTTGTTTCTTCCAGTCTTCCAATTCCAGCTCATGATTTTCGGATGGCTACCTTTTATGCCACTTCGTCCACTTGTCCATTGCCATCTATTTCCTGATGCCCAGAGATCCAGATTAGCTTTGTTTGGTACATATTTCTGAGCATATAGTCTAGTTTATTTTGATTGCGAATTGTTATTTTATTTTTACTATTTTTGTAAGGCATTTAGGCATGATAGTGAGTTCGGATAATAGACTGACGGTTTCTTTTTTTTCGGGTGGTTTCAAAGCATTTTCTAAGTAGACTATTGTTTAGCTGGAAAGAAATTGTTTTTATTAAAAACTTTAGTACATTTGAAGTACTGAGCAGTAAAAGAATAAATTTACATTCTCAAAATATACAGGATAAAAAATATATAAAAGTTATGATAATTACTTCACAATTTCTACTGTATTATATTAGAGTGCAGAACCTGAAGTAATGGCTTAAACTTTTTAAAATGCTGCATTTTGAATTTCATTTCACAAGGATTACTACTTGAAACAGCACACAGTCCTACTCACTTTCATAAATATTACAATGTTGAAATAAGAAATATATCAGTCGATAAAGTAGAATATTTCTTAATTGACAAAGTTAAAGTTTCTCATTGACTCAATATAAATATTATTATAAAAAAATTAAACCATTTGTTTTATCATAAAATAATACATTTTTGTATATTTACGTCTATTTCTATGACTTTTAATATCACTGTCTTTTTTTACCGATAATTTTTATTGTTTTGGTTGCTCTTTGTTCAATAAGTATACTTGGTATGCTAGTATCCTACCCATATCCAGGTATACTACCTAGTAGTATAATAGTTGACGGATTTATAACTTCTTAAAAACGTTGCGTTGTTGTATGCATGTATTGATTGAGAAGCCAGAAAGTTCTACTTTTTTTACGTGTATACGGTATATATGCATATTCAATCGCACTCACAGGAAAGGAGTCCAATTCAACATCGTAATTTTGGTAATTTACATTGTACCTTTTCGTTGCAAGCATTGCTAAATTTTATTTCCTTTAAAGTTTACGTAAGAAAGGAGTATAAAATTACCTTTATATGGTTTTAAGATAATATTTTTACTTTTAAGCAGTAATAATCAGTGAAAAATAAAAATCTAAGTATTGATTATTTAAAATATAAAAGATTCTCAAATCTTCGGAACCGTAATAAATTTGAAATAAAAAATATATTTCATAGCTCAACATCATATTTTTTATGGTATTTATTAAAGAAAACTGTTGTTATTGATTCAAAATTCAAATGTAAATAGAAAATTTTAAATAAAATATTGTAAAGATTAAAATAATGAAAGTCTGATCCTAGATTACGATGCTACAATCGTAATTTTTAATATATTTTTTCCGTGTACGATTATATTTTGTGAACAATTGTTACGATGGCAATTATTAATAACTACTCACAAAGAAAAAAAATAACTCAGAAACGTTCTGTGAGCAAAGTTTAGAAGTAATTGCTCGTAAAAGCTAAGTTTTAATCTAAATAAGGACCAAAGCAGAAAGTAAAAAAAATTGTTGAAAGGACATAGGACGATAAGTATAGTGAATCGGCCCTAGGAGGGTATTTGGTTCATAATTTCAGGGTATGTTGGTACTATTAAGATACATTGATTTGGCAAGTTTCAGATACCTATGTATTACCGTTTCTTCAAAAATCTAAAAAAGCCGGAAACCAGAGAAGAAAAATTTTCTCAGAAACTTGTGAATCGATTTATTTGAATTTTGGATATGTAAAAGTGGCTGATGGTAGCTTCCAGAAAAAAATTAAGAGCTATATCGGTTCATAAGATCCTTGAAAAAAGAGTAATTTTTCTGTTAATTTGATGTTTAACTATGATATAATTTTGGTATAATTACGAAACTATTTATTTCGGATTCCCCATTCAATTTCATTTAAAATTATGTGTTTTTTAAATTTTAAAAAAACGGTACGCCATATTGAATAAAAATTAAAAACCGATTTTTTTTACACAAATACCCATTAATACACTACATATCAAAAATTCAAATAAATCGATTCACAAGTTTCTGAGAATTTTTTTTTTCTGATTTCCAGTTTTTTTCGATTTTTTAAGAAACGGTAGTACATAGGGATCTGAAACTTGCCGAATCAATGTATCTTAATAGTACCAACATACCCTGAAATTATGAACCAAATACCCTTCTGGGGCCGATTCACTATACTTATCGTCCTATGTCCTTTGAAAAGTAAAAAGTGAAAAGTTTACATGGTTCAAGTAACAAGTTAATATTGTTTTGTTTAATTTCTTATGATTTTGTTTTAATAATTTAAATGATACATTTTTTCATATCTCCTAAAACAAATGAAACCCAAAATAAGAAGCAAGTCTTTTTTTTTGAAAGACTAGCACAGTTCATATCTCAATTAAAATTACACTGTTGGTTAGTGTTCTCTGATGGAAGAAACCCTTTTAAAAATGTATAGCTTCTATTGAATTGACAATATTATGTTGCAAAAAGAATTAATATACGTTTTTAACGTGTATCACCTAACAACCTCTAGCATTCAATATTTTAGTCACGATAACATATTTCTTTTTAAATTTTAATGAACCTTATGAGTTAATTTCCCGTCGGTAATTATCAATTATTCAATAATTAAGTGAAATGTAATGGTGAGACCAATATCCGGTTCATAAAGGGATAGACTAGTAGTTGTGTACATATATATATATATATATATATATTTATAGGAAGTCTATAGTACGTCGACCGCAGGACCCGGTGAGGGTCAACGTAGTTCCTATTCATCACTATGTCGTGGTGCACTTTGCCGACCACTATCTGGTTCTACCCCCGCGATCGAAACAAGCTTTTACCGATATTACATTTCAGACCAACTAGTAGATAGGTACTTTACACCAATGCATATTTGATGAAGTAAAAGATATTGCCCGTCCGATCGAAGTTATAACTTTTTAATTTGTTGGAACTAACATTTTGCAACCGACAAGCGAATGCCACATCATTAATCCTTCACAACGCCAATCCAATTCTGTCATTTACGATGCACACTTTTTTAAACGTACGTTATAGAATTGAATTGACAAACTAAGCCAATATCTTCCCAATAAAATCAACACACTCTTATATTATGTACATTTTATAATTGTACGAATCGTAAGGGGGAAAATTCGATTTTCATCTTAAAAAAGTTCGTCGAGAGTAAAGGCAAAGCAATTTTCCGCTTTGTGATTAAATGCAATGGCAACTATAATTTTCTATCAACCGAAAATGTAATTTGCTTTAAATATTCAACAATATAATACGGTAGAGTGCTACAGAGACGGACATACAAGGCAAAAAATTATATTACATATAAAATTGAAATGATATAGGGCGAATTGGTAGTAGTATATGGTCGGGGTAATGTAATAACGTTAGGAAATAGTATAATAAATAAATAAGGAAGGAAAAAATGAAGCGGGACAGGAAAAATGATTCTGTTTTCATATGAATAACAAATATCTTACTTTCTTCAAATCTTATTTTGAAATTAACTATCCTATAATAACAAACCCTATTTGCGTATTCTAAATACATATCAAAATATGAGAGCATTATTTTTGTGGAAATTTTTAATTGGATTATATTAATTTTACACTTAGAAGAAGAATGAATACATGAATATATGAATATAAGTTTAAATACATTCTTTGTTCTCGGTCTTTGTCGACATACGAGTACATTGTCATTTCGATTTCATTCAATTGACAATTTTAGTCATTTGTCAGTTTTTGCTTCAGTGTTGGCTGTGAATATGTCACGGATAGCTACTAGTGAATACTATATTTGGTTTTCACTCACATATTTGGTTTTTCACTTAACATGTTTATATATGTTATTTGTTCTCTGTCTTGGCCGGCTTACTTGTATTTGCCTATAATCAGGTTGTTCGAAAAGTAATTTGGGTTTTTTCTTTTGTGAAAATGAACGAAAATTTTCGTAAAGTGGATAAATATTTTATTAAAGTAAAAATTAAAATATTTTATTAATAATTGGCCATTCTGGTTCAAAACCTTTTGCCTTCTTTCTGGCAGTGATTTTTCACTCCAAAAATTTGTACTCTTTTTTGGCCAAAAACTGTCCAGGGAGAATTTTTGACTTCCTCATTTAAAGTAAAGGTTTAAACGTCTAAAAGATTTTGCAGTGATTAGAATAATTAGCTGATGGTGGCAGATCTGTAGATTATGATGGATGTAGTAGTTTATTCCAATCAAGTTGTAAAAGCATTTGGCGAGAGGCAAAACTAGTATGAGGTCAAATTTCTCCCCATAATAACATAGAGAGCCCATATATCGAGCTTTGAGGTTAAACCTAGGCCTTTCAAGTGGCCACAAACAATTGAATTCAATAAATTTTACCTCTTACCAGTCTCACGTGCTGTTATTTACCGGTTTGCATCAACTAAAGATATCATTGTTTCTTTATCAGCTTCAACCGGCCTTCCAGACCGTGGTGCATCTTCGACATCAAAACTGCCGAATCGAAATTATGCAAACCAGTTTTGGCACTGGAGCGTTGTCAGTACGCCTTCTGCATATGCATCGGTTATTTTTTGAACAGCATTTTATCTATTCTATAGGGGAAAAGTTAAATATGAGGAAAATGCTGGTTTTTGCTCCCCATATTTAACAAAGCACGAAACAAAAACTATTGCGTACAATCAATTGAGCTTTTTCACATACAAGCGTTGCTATATTAGCTCTTAAAACATTAAACGGCTTAGTTAAAAGTTGAATGTTAAAAAATTTAATTTTGCAATTAAATCCTTTGCCGGGAAAAAATTAGACTACTTTCCGAACAGCTAAGCGTTCGTTGATATTGTTGGAACAATCTCGCTTTTTGAAGGACTGTCCCGCCTATTTTTAAAAATATCCAGTGTTTTGGAAATATTTGCATTTCATTTTTTAGATGTACTGTTAAAATATATTACCGTTATTTTTACAACGGAGCTAGGCACTTTATTTTACAATGCTGTAAAAACTATTGATGTGTACAACAATAAAAAGTTTTCAGTTACGGAAGAATCGATTTTATTAGTGAACTCCTCAAAAAGTACGTAGAAACCAGTTTTTTTATTAATTTATAGATTAGGCCAACCACGATTTCTACTAGAAAATCCATCCGTCCCCCCAATCGACTTTTTAAAAAAACATTTCCTTTTTTGATTACAACTTTTGAACTGTGCTAGATACAAATAAAAGAGTCATTATCAAAATGAAAGCCGAGAATATTTCTTACAAGAAAAGTTCTTTAATAATTTCCTGTATGTGCCATAGTTAACGACAAAATGACGGTTGAAAACATACAAAAATTTATATTTCCAAAAATTGTGTTACGTTATTGTTGATATTTCTGATAATTGTTGGCGTTTTAGAAAAAATCAGTAACTAAATGATTTATTTGTAAGCTATGTTTTTTTTTATGTAGGGAATTACTAAAATTTTAGTAATTTTTCGTTTCAAATATTGAAAAACTTTATTCTAAATTATGAAGCTAGCTTAAAATGCCTTTAAATGCCTTTTTAACATCATTGTCAAATCTAACAGAGGACATAAAAAGAGAATTACTTAAAATGAGATACAAATTTCGTAACATTATCAACGAGAAAAATAGTTTTAGAAAATCACAGATGTCACTATTTTTTATCGAGTTGGAGCAACAAATATAATTACAATACTGAATTCATCCTTAGAGCAAGGGTTTTCATATAGCTACCCAACAGGAACAGAACTGTAGAACTGTTACGCCTAATCACACAATGCAACAATCACCTCCGAAAAGCTAGTAATCGAAATCGACAATATAATCACCAAAAATTTACAGTTTACAGCATATAAGTGCACCCGCAATTGTATACCCTGTATACAATTTAGTGTACAATTATAGTGTACAGTTTACAGCTAACTTTCGTGTGCCGCCCGATACTTGGAAAACATAAGAAAACTTCGCAATACCTCACTCTCCAAACACGTATCTTTCTTTCTGGATGAGCTAATGGATATATGAATGGCGGCAAAGTACAGCGCAAAGCATTACCTTCTTTTAGATTCATGTATGATTGAATAATTTTCAACCAAAGAAAAGTAATAAGATCTTAAAAGAAATCCAATACTAAGATAATTTTCGAATTTTCTCAGAAATTTTTCAAGTTCAGATTTTCGATAATATTATGATGAAATATTGTTTATTGATAGTTTAATGAAATGTATCCATCATATCTGCGAAAAATTTCAAGTCCGTCCCTATGTTTTTTTTGTCACGATTTTTACCAAATTTCTGTTTATTATTATAACTTCAATTTTTTACGCAGAATACATCGACGTACAAAGCCTAAAGTTGAGTTTTTCACATTGATTGATTATATTAAGGTATGTGATTTTTCCTGCGGGCGCAACTGTTGAAGAACGAGAATTTTATAAAAAAAAATGCAATTATCTTCTATTATTTTTAAGTTCCGAAAATAATGAAGAGCTATAAAATAGTTGAAGTTGTAGTATAAGTTATCACTTTAAAAGACCCGTTTTTAATTTTTAGCGAAAACTTACAAAACAAATAGGTCAAAATTTTCGCTATTTGTAATGAAAAAAAATATTTTTTTTGGAAAAGTCAATTGTGGGTGGGGCGCGGCGCCTTACGGTGGCAGATTTTTTGTTGGAAATCGTATTTAGGATCTAATCTATCAATTAATAAAAAATTGGTTTGAAAATTAAAAATGAATTAAAACTTTCTGATGAGTACTTATGCTTGTACGACTGTACCAAAACAAAATTGCGAGTAAGAGGTGATAGCACCTACGTTCCTTTAGTCATTTGAAAGGACATCACTAGGTTGGAAGAACAAGGTGTCATTAATCGACCGGATTTTCTGAAAGAAACTAGAAATTTTTATAAGTACTACTTAGAATGTCTTGAAGAATGAAAATTTCAATCCGAGGATATTACAAATCTACATTGAGTGACACTAAAAAAGGTGAATTTATGGGAATATAAGGGAAAATCTTTTGAATACACTAGGAACCATTCTTCCCAGGAATAATAATTGTGAAAATTATTTTAATTTACTGAAATTAATTCATTTCTTATAAAAATTTGCAAATGACTGACAATTTATTAATTAACAATTTATTTTGAGATACGCTTATAGTATGTTTGTTTAATCTGTTTATTTACATTTCTTAATTAGTTGGCGCAATGTATTGAATTCAAAACATTAATTAACGGAATAACGCAAAACATTCATCAGATGTAATAATTGTTAAGATTTTGAATATTTCCTTAATAGCTTTAATCTAATTAGAAAACTTTGTATTACTCTTTCTTAAGTTGAAATCGATTTCATTACATAATAAAAAAGATTTATAGAATTATTAAAGTTATAAATAGTTAAGCTTGTAAACTATATCGCTAATTATAAATTATTTCCCTTATTCATTACAACATTGTCATAGGGTAAAAATTTATAAAATATTACAATAATATTATCGTAAAATCTGTCGTTATATACGAGTGCAGAACCTGAACTAACGTTTTGTACTTATTACAATGCCGCATCGTAAATTTCATTTGACACAGACTACTACTTGAAACAGCAAACTGTCCTATTCACTACATACATTTTACGATTATTAATATGATAATAACCACACATTAGTCGATAAAGAAGAATTTCTTCTATTCGATAATTATTTTTTTCTTGAAATCTACTCATCATAATATATTCATCATGTGGGCTACAAATAATGAGACTTATTAATTATTAGAAATCAATTATTTATTCATCACATTTTATTTTACGATCATAATGGTTATTCTTTTTAATGTATGTAGTAATCCAAAGTTTGTATGTAGAAAAAAATTAAAATTGTCCAATTGAAGTTTACTCTAAAATTTGGATTTTTTATATACGAGTGATATACATGTCCCTCCTCTACAGGATTTTCATATATACTTATGTTCATAACTTATGATTCAATAAGATCTAGAAAAATTTAATTTAAAATATTTTAGTTAATTGTTGAGGGTTATGTATTTGAGACTAAAATACTAGCATTACAGTGGCAGTTGAGAATGGCAAAAAAAAACATCATAAATTCTAATCAAATAAGATTTGTTCGCTGGCTTGGAACAGTTATACTGTTTATAAAATATATAGAGTATATTGCGGTTCAATTTATGTAGTGTAATTTAATATAATAATATTAAAATCATACCATCAACATAAATTTGAACAGAAGTTCAAACAAAAATATTTGTGACGTATTGTCCACATAAGTATTTCGATTGCCAAGCAATCTTCCTCAGTGGTCATCAAGTAGTTTGGATCACTCTGTAACTGTTTTTTAATGATTCACAAAATAATCACGGATCGATCTCAACTTATAGGTCAAGCCTTTCACTTTTTGCGATGTGAGTATGGAGGGGTGTGTGTTCCCAATTCTGTTCAAATTTATGTTTTTGCCGTTTGTGCTATGATTTTTATATTATTATATTAAACTAGCTGATCCCCGCGACTTCGTCTGCGTAACGTAGGTGTAGTTATATTTTCTTTTTAGATTTGCTATTTGTAGTGGCATATGAAAATTATTATTTTCTTATTTCTTTTACGAAAAACATAATCATATTTAAAAACACTATTTTGTCAACTTTAAAAAGACACATTTAATAAACTGTTACTTAGGATAAAATAGTTGTATATAATGTTCAATTAATTTTCATAAATATTTATAAATATCTAAAAAGAGTATGATCTATTCCGTATACCTATGGTAGGTGTACCTACCGTGAACCAATTAATCCGTAAATCAATCACCATCTCTGCATAAATAAAAACTATCGTTAAGTTCAATAAAGTCAGTCATAATTATGACTTAAAATAGTCAAAAGTTATCACAACACTCGCCTAGATATTAAGAATATTAGTAGAAATCCCATTTCATTGTTTCAACTTTTACACTACTAAAATCTACAAAACTACGGCGAAATTAAAATTTGTTCAAATGCACGAAACCCAGTTCCTCCATAATCAAGTATAACTATTGTGTATTTATGCACTTATTATTAAAATATCTGGATATCAACTATATAATTAAACCATTTTGTTTCAGTTCGCCGAATTTCTCGCTATTTAATATTGGCTCATTAATGTATTTATTTGTGATTACGTATATCGAATTTTCAGGTTTACAATATGTGAAAGCCAAAAAACGTATTGCTCACTTATGCACTTAACTTTTTTTAGATATAGGATATATTCGAGTTTAAATTTTAAAGTAGATCCTACGTTTTTGTTTCTATTAATAAACCAACATTGTTTTATTTTAAGCGATAACTTTAATAATAACTAAAATAATATTGATAACTTAAATAACTTAACTAAGCGAAAAATTAAATTTGAAATTTCGATTGTTTATTAGACGTTATGCTGTACAAACTTTGCCACCATTTTTCACTCTTTTAGAGGAAGAATTATCAAAAAACCCTTTCTTATTATATATTTGCATCGTATAAGAAAAACATTTTCTAAATTTCATCGACACATATATGCATTTATATTGTATACACAATGTGAAACGAAAAAAAATATGGCCTTTATTTTGATTATCATGACTAAAAAGCAATTCGATTTCGCACATTTTGACGTTGTACATACTAAATTTTCGGAAATAGATAGAAAGCGTGGAAGAAAATTCGAATATTTTATTTATTTTCAATAACAATAATTGATTTTCAAATTTTTCTAAATACCGAAGAAAAGTTGGTTTGGAAGATTTTATTTTTTGATTGATAATGAAATATATGACAAAAACTTGCTCCCTTAATGTTAAATAATGGCTCCAGGTCAGAATCATTGGTTCATAAAAATAAAATTTTAAAAAAGTTTGATTGCTGAGAAACAAACAAAAATTAAAAACTGTATAAGTACCTAATACCTAAACTTTCATACTAATTAAGTGAAATGGCGTTATTTAAAATGCTGTATTTAAAATGATATAACAAAAACAGAAATTTTGTTATTAATTAATTATTTATTTATTAATTACACTAATTAAATTCAAAATTTCGATTGTTGATTAACTCTACATTTTCTCATACAAACTTTGTCACCCCTTTTACTCTTTTAGGGTAGGAATTTTCAAAAAAAAAATCTTATCAGATGTCTACTTCTTAAAAGGAATACATCTAATATTTCATCAGTCAGAGGGGATATATAAATACAGGATTTTATGTATGCACGGTTTTAAAAACGTATTTACTTTAAGTTTTATTAATATTATTATTATAACTTCTACTATTATTACTTTTTTTCGTTAATATGTCCTTATTGAGCAACTCTAAGGATCTTTTTACAACAATTTTGTACAAAAAAAAATAAAAAAAAAGTTTACTGTAAGGTTCGAACCCACGTCTTTATAATTAGGAGCATCAGAATTTTAGATACGTAAGCCATTACGCTAGTAGCATAAATTATCAGTTTATTATATATAAAGGTTATATTTCAAAGAGGCATTTTTTTAAAATTTAAATTGAATTTACTGTGCTTTTTATCAATTCAACTAAAAATATTTTTACAGATTATTTTTTATCTTTAAATTACCTTTCCAATGATATATAACTCACCTGTCTAGTGTAAAAATTTCTGTTATCATCCCTAGGGAATACCTTCCTTTAATATTTTTTTGGAATGATAAGTAGCCTATAGTCTGTGGGAAATTGTGTTGTATCTTAATACCAAATTTCATTAAATTCGGTTGTTCCGTTCTTTAGTTAAATCGGGACACACAGACAGACAGAAAAAAATTTTAAAAATGTTAAATTTGGAATAAGGGCCTCTTGAAACAAATATTTACCCTAAAATTGGGTTCAAAATCGAAATGTACAGACAGACGTAAGAATTTTATATATTAGTATAGATTATACTACTAAAATTGGACCGCAATATATTCTATATATTGTATAAACATCATAAATTCAATTCCTTCACAAAGTATTTTCAATTAGTCAACATATAGAATAAAACAGTAAATGAATCTCTTTTTTTGGATATTAAATACTTGATGTTTTTATTTAATCTTTGTACGTTTCGCTACTTTCGTCGCTTCATCAGGTATATAAAACATACAGTAACAGGTTAATTATATAAATATAGACAATTCAGAAGTTATATAGTAACATATAGTTACTGTATGTTGTTTTACATGATGAAGCTACGAAAGTAGCGAAACGTTGTACAAAGATTAAATAAAAATCTCAAGTATTTATTATCCAAAAAAAAGAGATTCATTTACTGTTATATTATATAAACCATGTATAAGAACGTGAATACTGCTGATTTAATAATATAGTATAAAGTTACTATTTTATAAGTGACGAATTAAACATGTGCTAATTAAAATCAAATAACTTATGGAACAATTATATAAAAAAATATACCTTAACAAGAAAGTGTAATTTTGGGGTTAAAGTTGGGGTTGTTTACGAAGGATCGTAATTGTAGTTGTCTCTTTCATTTGTATATGTTATATATATATATATATATATATATATATATATATATATATATATATATATATATGTATATTCACTTGCTCTCACAGAAAATAACAATATAAAATCGTAATTTTTGAAATGCTACTTCTTACAGAAAACTATTGTTATAATAACGATCTTAAACGCATAAAAATGCAAATATAAATAGAAAATTTTAAATAAAATATTGTCAACAATAAGATAATGAAAATCTGATTACGAAGTCCATATTACGATGGTACTATTGTAATTTTTATTTTTATTTTTTTGGTCCACATTCATAGTGTTTAGTGCAATTGATGAGTTGTTGATTAGTACAGTTGTAGCAATTTCGACGACCAATATCTAGAAAAATAAAAAATATAGCTATTCAAGGTTTAACTACCATAAAAAATTAATTAATTTGTAATAATTGTTAAGTTATTTATTTATTAAAAAAAAACATTTTTGTTTGTTTCAATTTGCTATTGTGCACGTAAGCAACGAACGCTAAACTAATGTATTTATTTATAACTTGCATTTTAATTGGTACCACACAACTTGTGAATTGCACACTCTCAGCATCTGCATCAAATTTAATTAGCTAATTAGCGTAATTAGTTTAACTTTTAACATTCATTTGAGTTCTCCTTTCCACCCTCTCGAAAGCAACTTGACTGAAAACAGAACGGTGTAGGACATAGGTAGAGCTCCTCTATTATTGTTATTTACTTTTGAAAAGATTAAGCTTCTGTTTTCTTCCCTTATTTTCCCGAATGTTAGTTTAAATAATTACATTGTTAATATTAAAGCTTATTGTTTCACTTTATGTGAATTTGTTTGGTAGGAATTCATATTTTGCGATCTCGAAACGTTTTAACCTTGTCCCGAAGCGTCTTCGTTTCGAATTAAGTTAAAACAAACGTGCCAGGATGGGCGATGCTACGTTTACAGATAATAAATAGTTTTAATTACCATATCCCTAGTGAATATTAATCAGTGTAATGTAAATTTACTCAAGTAACATCAAATAGTCTTGCACACACGTGTACATTATTTATTAATTAAATACGGTTAAGCTTTATTAAGTTAATGAACTACCGAGTTTTGTTTTTCAAGAAAATCTTATTTTAATAAAAATTTCATTATGAAATTCCAAAATAAATTATAATTCATCACAAGAGTCACACATATCTCCATTACGAATTGTATGTCTTACACGTGTGACAGTCTTTTTCTTATCGTCTGGTGGAACTGTTAAGTCCATGTTTGTCTTGAGCATTTCGGAAATGGCCAATCTCCATTTTAACATATCTGTAGAGAAGTCTGATCGATTTCCCAAACTGGAGAAGCCAACTATTTTATCAATACATTGATTTTCTTTGACTAAAAGAATCATTGGTGTGAAAGTAATGTTAAACCGTTTCGTAAGAAATGGCGTTTTAGCTGCGTTCAATTTTACAAAGCGTGTTTCGAGATGTTTGGGGGCTAAAATTCCGAAGTGATAATCGAATATTTTGTATGACTGTTCCTCCTCGATGTAGAAATGGACAACAACATGAGTGGATTTTTTGCATACTTCGAAAAAGTCTTTTTCGTCTTGAATTTCGTCGTATTGGCCATGACCGAGCTTTATCCATTCGTTTATTTGCTTCGATTTTTGGCGATAGGCTGCCAAGCGATTGGCGCGAATTTGTTCAAAATCGTCCACTTTTAAACTGTCCAACTTTTCCAGTTCAGCGTCGATTAGTTTCTCGGTAGTTTTTACAACTTGTTGAACTGCAGCTTCAAGGTTTTTCGGTTTCTTCGATTTTGATGTCATTTTAATTGTGAACTAAAAAAAAAAAGAAAAGAATTTTACTGAGAAAATAAAATTAATTATTGAGATATTATCCATGATATGTTCAACTCATGGCTTTGTTCCTATCTGGAATTTTAAGCACAAATGATTCAGCACAATGTGTGTACTCTACTGGTCTCGTTAGATGAGATCGTTCATTATCGTGACACAAACAGAGGCAATTAAATGACAAAACGTTGTCGTTATCGTGCCTGGGGTTCGATAATTGCATTCAGACAATATGAACTTAACTCAATGAAAACAAAAACTATATATACGACAAAATCCGTTGAGAATATCCAGTTCTTTTTTATTTCTATTGTTCCAAACAAAAATTCACATTACCCAATAGAAAATATGGTTTTTCATCTTTCTAAAATTACCTCAAAAAATACAAATCAATTCCACTTATTCCAACTTTGACATACAAAAATTATTCGATTTTGAATTTTCTTTCACTGCAAAACCATCACTATTATTAACAATATCTGCAAATAATTGATGTTTTATTAAAATTTTCTGTTTGAATTGCACTAATTAAAACTCACTTTTAATTAATTGATAACACAGCAATTTGCGGCGACAGTAATATTTGTCATCAATATTGTACATAGAAACAATTGGGTGTAATTGTTTTGATTGGACTCCAATTAAATGAAATGACTACTACAATTCACGTCATGTAATTGTATAACCCATTTTGGTTATTCTATCATAATACAATAGCCCTAATGCACATGCTCTAAAAATAATTTTAAATGTTTTAAAAATCTAAACTAAATCAAAACATAATGCAGCTTTAAATTTGTTACTTTACCTGATTAAATGTTAGAAATATTCAATTGAAAATGCAAAAAATAAATCATGAAATTCAAAATACCCAAAAAAAGCTTCTATTGACTCGGCATTAACATGACATTCAGAAACTTTAAAACTCCATGGACGTTTTTTTTTTCTATGACAAATGTATTTAAACACAAATAGTAAGATTATTTACATCGTTCAAACTAAACGTTAATGATTAAAATCATTTCTAATGTCCGACCGAACTTTCGGTTTAGGCCTAGTTTCGACCAAAAAACGAGGTTCAGGTTAGTTTCGGTTTCGGCTGTCGTCAAGCCGAAACTACGACCGAAACCGAAACTGAATTCATGAGATAAAAAAGTTAAAAATTATTTTTTTCACGATTCTTCAATTATGAATACAAATAACGATACAAACATCATTAAATTTTTGTTTAATATTATCTTTAATATTTTTTTCTCAGTTCGAAAGAAAACTGATCAAAGTTTAGAAGAAATTATTTTGTTTTCAAGATATAAGAAATAGTTCTTTCTATTATGTGTACCTAAATATATTAATTAAAAAGTAATTTCGTCCAATAAAGTCGGTCTAAATTATGACTAAAAAAAATCGAAAGTTATCAAAATACCCGCGTCAAAATAACAGAAGTTAAGAGCCTAGATTTTTAAATATTAATTGGAATCCAATCTCATTGATTCGATTCCTTAATGAACCTTTTTCCAAAAACAATTTTGTAAAAAAAAGTCTAATGTAATATTCGAACCCACGTCTCTTTTACTGTGAGCATAAGAATGTCAGATACGTAAGCGAATGCGCTTTGAACGTATAATTAATCCCAAAATATAAATAAAAGAGCTTTTATAGCGGTGGCATTTATATATATTTTTTAAAATGAAAAAATTGTTCTATAACCAATAGTTTTCGCAGCGCACGCGATAAAATAATGTTTTTTGGTAATTTTGTTCAGACCTTGGGTTACATTATTGGAGTTTTAGTATGGATCCTTATTTTTTTTTGAAAATTTAATAAAGCCTATGTTCTCCGGAAATAGTGTAGCTTCCCAACAGTGAAAGAATTTTTTAAATCGGCCAAGTAGTTTCGGAGACTTTTCAAAGCAAACAAACAATTAAATCTTTCCTCTTTATAATAATAGATTATACCCTTATTAATATAACACGAATCCATATAATTTATTTCTGAAATATTATTTTTTTAACATGGAGCTTACAATATCACAATAGAATAAAGAATGAAAACATAATTAAAACCTTGTATTCAATATTTTCAATATTCTGTTTCTATTTAGGTTGTTTTACTTAAGATGACCTAATTTTAAAACTTTTGGATTCCAATTGCTATTTCTTTCCTCGAATCTCTTCAGTTTTCTATCTATAAAATCCAATAAGAGTTACTTGTTTTTCAGAATATGATCCCTTTCGTCAACGTTTATTATTGATATCATGTCAATGATCATTGTTTTCCGTTTGTTTTCCTCACCACACATTCATGGTTCACCCATTTAATTTCTTCCCTTGCCATACCAAATTTCAAAGTCCTAACTACTCCCTTTCTTGTATTTGAAGAGTTCATGTTTTCAGTTCTTATGACGCTACACTCCATAAATAATCCTAACTTTATTATTTTTTTTCAGATTACAAAGTTTCTTATTAAAAGATTCAGTTTGCTTTTATATGTGGTTTTTGCCAAAACAAGCCACACCTAAATTTCATTGATAGATTCTCAATTTTTAATCTCAAAAAAAAGAAGAAAAAACATTAAAAATCAATTAAAAAGTCAATTTTTTTTTAAGAAAAACAATCCAAAATTTATTCATGTTGCTTGTCTACTTGTGTTAGCGGTGAAAGAATTCCATGCAGATTGTTTCGAATCTAAAGTTATGTTTTAATTTTTAACAATCCTATCATAAATAACAAAGTTAATTATAAAAACATATAATAGTTCGTTAAATTTTCTGCAGTAAATTTAAAAGATTAAATCTCAAATAGAAAATGAAGTTGTCGATATCATTTCCAAATGTCTCAATATACCTTTTGTTAAATAGTTCCAACGTTTCAAATAAAATTTGCTAGGTTTACCTGGCACGTACAGCCGTATATGTAATATCATTAACGAAGAATAAGAAGATTTTTACAAATTTATTTGCTTGATATTAATTATTTAAAAAGCTTCATCATTGGCGGTTTATAAAAGTTTAAATTCCTTACTGGTGGTAGAGTGGTCTTGGTGACCGCTCCAAAACTGGTAGATGTTGGGTTTGATTCTTGTATCGAGCAAATTTTCAATATTTCTCGATTATGGATTTTTATTAACCGCTAAAGTCGCTAAAGACCTTAATAGTTATACAGCGATGGTAAATAACAATTATAAAGAAATAGTCAAGTTAATTTTACGCTTAATTTTACATTAACGTTATCATTTTTATAAATTACCATAATTTAGTTTTCAGCTTGATAAAAAACTTAAATACGTACAATTCAAAGAAACTTATCGCTGCAGAAACATATTAAATTATCATAAATTATTTTTTCCTTTTTATTTCACATTGCTACAAAATCATGGAAAACTTGTAAAACCACATATGAGTATTTTGTTTCAGCAATATAAGTCTAATGCTAGCATCATAAAAAAACGTGTGGATAATATAATGTTGCAAAGATGATTTTGAAAAGAATAATTAGTAACCAATCATGAATTAGACCAATTATAAAGATACTCAATTAAGAAGTTAAGTAATTGTACTGAGAAAAGGTTATAGTACCGAATAGCAAATGCATTTGATTGGTAAATCTGTTCAAAAAATTATACATTTATTTTCATTTTTATCTAATATTATTTGTAGAAAAAAATATAACTTTACGTTTCTGTATCGTTTCTTTTAACAATACATTTTCAATTACTTCATTTTATAAATATTAAAATTAATCGTATTTAATTTTTAAAATTTACGAAGAATATTATTAAAAATATTTTTTTTCCATCTATATATATAAAAGAAAGTTGTGTTAGTTACACTATTTCTAACTCAAGAACGGCTGAACCGATTTGACTGAAAATTAGTAGGGAGGTAGCTAAGAACTAGGGGAAGGACAATGGATACTTTTTATCCCGTTCGTTCCCGTTCCCGTCGTTCCCGTGGGACGTGCCTTTTTGAAATGTAAATGTTTTTATACTTTATTTAAATTTTTATTTTTTTTTTTATACTTAGTAAACACTTTATAGAATTATACGGTAATAGCACATTCGCTTACGTATCTGATATTCAAATGCTCACAATAAAAGAGACGTGGATTCGAATCCTAAAGTAACCTTTTTTTTTATTTTTTTTTTACAAAATTGTTGAAAATAAATCCTTAGGGTTGCTCAATAAGGAAATATTAACGAAAAAAGCAACAGTAGTAGTAAAAAAAATAATTATATTAAAAAAGCTTAAAGTAAATACGTTTTTAAAACCGTCCATACATAAAATCGTGTATATTTCCTCTGCCAGATGAAATTTTAATATTCGGTGTATTCCTTATAAGAGGTAGGCATGTGAAAAAAATTTTTTTGGAAAATTCCTACCCTAAAAGAGTGAATTGGGTTGGTTAAGTTTCTTTGAGAAAATGTAGAGTTAATCAACAATCGAAATTTTGAATTTACTAAGTCTATTTAATAAATAAATAATTAATTAATAATAAGTTTCTGTTTTTGTTATATAATTTTAACTACAGCATTTTAAATAATGTCATTTCACTTAATTAGTATGAAAGTTTAGGTAGTAGGTACTTATACCAAATACCAAAAAGACAGTTTTTAATTTTTGTTTGTTTTTCAACAATCAAACTTTTAAAAATCTAATTTTTATGAACCAATGATTGTGAACTGGAGCAATTATATATTCTGCTAAAAAGCATTTATGAAGCAATTTTTTGTCATATAACAACAATTGGTTTTTAAATTGTTTTAAATACCGAAGAAGAGTTAGCATAGAAGATATATATATATATATATATATATATATATAAATATATTTTTTGATGATAATGAAATATGACAAAAAATTGCTTCCATAATGCTTTTCTGCAGAATATATAATTGCTCCAGGTTGCAATCATCTATCTATTATTATAAAGAGGAAAGATTTGATTGTTTGTTTGCTTTGAAAAGTCTCCGAAACTACTTGACCGATTTGAAAAATTCTTTCACTGTTGGGAAGCTACACTATTTCCTGAGAACATAGGCTATATTAAATTTTCAAAAAAAAATAAGGATCCATACTAAAACTCCAATAATGTAACCCAAGGTCTGAAAAAAATTACCAAAAAACATTATTTTATCGCGTGCGCTGCGAAAACTATTGGTTATAGAACAAAATAATGTACTACGATTTTGCAGAACATACTATTATCTACAAAAAATAGAGCGACAGCATATATCTAACTATTATAGTTATGTCACAATAAGTGTTTTTTCATTTTAAAAAATATATATAAATGCCACCGCTATAAAAGCTCTTTTATTTATATTTTTGGATTAATTATACGTTCAAAGCGCATTCGCTTACGTATCTGACATTCTTATGCTCACAGTAAAAGAGACGTGGGTTCGAATATTACATTAGACTTTTTTTTACAAAATTGTTTTTGGAAAAAGGTTCATTAAGGAATCGAATCAATGAGATTGGATTCCAATTAATATTTAAAAATCTAGGCTCTTAACTTCTGTTATTTTGACGCGGGTATTTTGATAACTTTCGATTTTTTTTAGTCATAATTTAGACCGACTTTATTGGACTTGACGATATTTTTTATTTATGTATAGATACTGATTGATTTATGGATATTTTGGTTCAGGGTAGGTTTGCTTACCGACGGTATACGCAATTGAACATACTCTTCTTAGATATTTATAAATATCTTTTGAAGTTTAATTAATAATTACATACAACTATTTTATTCTTTGCAACAGTTGATTAAATGTGTCTCTTTAAAGTCGACAAAGCAGTGTTTTTAAGTATGATTATGTTTTTCGTAAAACAAATAAGAAAAATAAAAATGTTCACATACCATTGCAAATAGCAAATCTAAAAAGAAAATATAATCTACACCTACGTTACGCAGACGAAGTTGCGGGGATCAGCTAGTTAATAAAATAAAACAACATTCTGTGGTAAATCCCTATATACTAAAATTAATAGTAATTAACGGTAGGCGCTTTACTTTAGTTTAATTATTTGAAACCTCTCAACAATTTTAATCTATATCAATCCCTTTTGTATAATGACATGTAGGTACTAAATATAATATCAACTCTCTATACCTTACATATCATTGAAAATTCCCATGTCCTAGGTAAGCTTTACGTGAGGACAGTAATAGATTAAAGAGAAAGACTTCAAGTTGTTGCAGATTATAACTCATTTATTCATTTTATTTAGACTTAAGAAATAATTATTAAACTGTTACTAGGTCGGATATCTTGTAATTATATACTTAAACCAATTTGTCGTATTAGCTTACGCACAACAGTAATTTATCGGATTTCATATGTGGGAAGTTGAACAATAAAGTCGTTAATTTCGAACAAAACGTTTGAGTTGACACAATATAGGAAGCCAGTATAAAAAACAGGATATGTAGATTATAATTTTGACGTAAAAAATTAATATGATGTAGCCGTTTAATTTACATATTTTAATAAGAGGTCTTTTAATAGATAACGAATTGATAGTGTAATACCACCCTAAATGCACATTGCTAGCATTCTAGCATACCGTGATTTTTCTAGTACACTACTGTTAAAGTGTCACATTACGATTTTAGCATTAAATTATTTTTAAAAAATTGTCAAAATATAATTTGAATAGATCTAAAGCACATGCTCTAAAAATAATTTAAAATTATTGTAGAGTTTCAGATCCTCAATGATGATAAATTGGTAAAAAATATTCAGAGGACTAGGATCATAATTATCAGTTAAAACTATTTTAACTATTTTAATTTGCGCCGAAACGTCGCGCATGTCATAAATAGTTTTAACTGATTATTATGATCCTAGTCCTCTGAATATTTTTTACCAATTTATAATTTAAAATGTTTTAAAAATGTTCTTAACTATGATCAAAATATAATGTAGCTGTTGATTGTTAACTTTACTTGATAAAATCTTTAAATTCTAATCAAAGAATTAAAAAAAAAATCAAAATGCCTAAAACAAGCTCTAATTGGCCTATCATAAAAATAACATAGTCGAAAACAATTAACATTTGCTATTTGTGAAACAAATGCAAAGCCTAGCCCAATCTGAACAGGTTTCCTTTGATAATAATAAAAGTATTTTTTAGCCAAAAAAATTTATTTAGTACTGTAATTTATACAATTTTTAAATTTAAAAAGAGGAAATTGCACTTTATTTAAAAGTTTTCTCAGTAATGAACGATATTAATACCGAGATACTGAAATTCCAAAACATTTGAGAATCCAGATCTACTATTCAACTGATATACTCTCAATACTTTCAACTGATATTGAAAACATCGATTTTTTAGATGTACAACTAATGATAAACGTGGAAGTGTTGATAAGAGCTAGCGAATGAAAGACTTTCATCGATATGACATGTGAAAAGAAGAAAAGCTTAGTGGAAAGTTCGCATTCTAAGAAGCAAAGATTTATACTTGATATTGTATAAAGTTCCAAAAAAGAGGAAGAAGACATATTGAGATTTTGAATTTATTGAAATGAAGAATGAACTACTCTACAAACCTTGCCAGGGTAGACGATGCTGGAGGAAAAAACTCAACCACGCGGGAATCTGAAACTGTCGTCAGACAGAAAACAAAGAAAATCTCTACAAAATTCATTTTAAAACCTATTCTTATTTTTTGTTAGATTTAATATTGAAATCCCTGCTATCGATTGAGGTATGAAGAAAGAACATGCTACTCCTGCGAACTTCGTTGCTAGCAATTATGCAAGGTTTTACTATTAGAAAATTTCCTATTTTTTTTATCTTCTATCTATTTTTTATCGTCTCTTCTGCCTTCAATTCGCAAATTGACTTTGCAATTCTTTCTTCTTTCTATTGTAAATCTAGTAAAACATTATCTCTTGCGAAAAACGGTCTTTAGTAACGTCCACAAGCCCAATGCAGTGTACATATACAACAAAAGCGCACATGTACCTACGAAAAAATGGGAAACAGTTGACATTATGATAAATCAAAAAACATCAGGTTATATCACCTTACCTAAAATAACGCCGATACATAGGTTGTTTTAAATACAGAGTATTAATCGCAATCATCGATGTTTTAAGACAGAGTATCGATGTTTCCAAAATATTAATGATTCATTTGCATCTTTAATTATTCAACAAAATTAAAAGATGCATTTCGATCATAAAACATCAATTCGAAGAATTCTTTTTATCTAATATTTGGTTATCTTGATTATTTGTCTTAAATATTAATGCCCATATGACTGATTAATTAGTTAGCGAATGATTTTCTAAGGACAGTTATTGTACATTGCATACTTTGAACTAGATACAAAATCTTTTCCCTTTATCAATTTGTTATATATTTCCATAACTTATTACAAATATTGTTACATCCTAACTTCATAGCATTGGATAAAGCATAGCATACCTTCATACCTTAAATGTGGCTTTATTCGAGTAAAAATAAACACTGTATAGTGAGAATAGACCTGTTAGAGTTCGGTTTCTTCAGAGAGTTTCTTTGGTCCATCGTTTATATATCATTTACAGCTGATGAAAAATTAAGGGACGATATTATAAAGGTATATTTTCTGATATGCCGCGATGGTATAAAATGTAATATAAAATCTCCAAAATTACCGCAATAGTTTAACTTTCCTACGGGATGGAATTGCCATATCAATTTGGCAATTGAGGCATATTAATAATCATGGATACGAAATTTAATACTACGGTGAATCGTTGTTAAAATGAAATAAGAGACATAATTACTCTAGCTATATTTTCTTTACTTTTCTATATTTAGCTATACTTTTCTTTGTAAACAGAAACAAGACTCATGCCACTATGTTTGGTCATTATTTGTTTAGTTTCCATTTTATATTTCAAAATTATTAAACAAGTTTTTATGCCAATTAAGTATGAGTCATCTTGTTGTTTATGATGAGGTTAAAGTTGCGAGATATAGCTAAATCGAAAACGAGCTTTTGCCGAATAATTGGATGTGTAGAATGGGGTTTGGAGGACGATGGCGGATATTGCATTATTAGTGAACAGAGAACATTGTTTGAGGCACTCCAATTTGCGCTTAATATTCTCGCCATAAGACACAACAAGGCAACTTGCTCTTATATTACCAGAATGGGATTGGGAACAGGGGTGGCTTCGACGATTCTTCATTCTCACCCCATTTTCAATTTACCTCATTTTGCGTTTCAAATGCATGCCAAGCGTTATTCCCAAGAATTCAAACGTCGTGAACGTGGTTGCCTGTTGGTTTCTAATCTGTCACCATCTACACTTTAATTAGCAGCGTGTCTCATTGTGGTTCTGCATTGTCATCATTGTGGTTCAAAAATCGGTTAACCAATGTACCTGTTATAAATCGTTACAAATCTTCCATGATTTGTAATAACAAAATGTTGATATTCAAATCAAAATTGTGAAATGACAGGAATTTTGTTGGTTGTTTTATTTGATCGCAATTTTCATTACGAATACCTTCCTATTTTTTTCCAACCCGTACATACTCAAACAAACAATAAACGTCAGCATAATTACAATGTGATTCGTTTGGAATCACATTGGAATTGTCAAGATTGAAAACTGCGATCAAAAGTTTAATTTAAAAAGCTCACAAATATACACTCATATGCAATAATTGAATTTTTATTCATTTTTTCCGCAATTGTTTGGGTTATATAAAGCTTGATGTTAATTTTTTTCTAGGTCATGAAAGCTTCATTTATTCAAAATAGTCCATTTGAATTTAAATGCAATTTGAATTAAATTAAAAAATTATCAAGATTGACGTCAAGGGCAGGACGGTGAAGAAACAATAAGGGTGATTATAATTATAAAATATCAGTATAGAAATATAAATTATTAAATGTAAGACGTTTTTTCTTCAAAAACTTGACGCTGATGGTGCAAAGAAAAAAGCGTCTCGTTAAAAGCTTCAAATAAGAAAAGACGAAAAATATAATAACGAAGCTCTAAATGATTACATTGGTACATTAGTTTGGACTTTACTTAAAAGTTCTAAGTTGCTTTTACATTAGACTAAGTGCCGTAGCTTGTCGTATAAATGGAATCTGAGAGCACTTAACGATATATTCAATTCCCTGACAGTGGAACGCCGGTGTTGAATTACCACCCCTTTCTTTGTGCCCGTTCTTCTTCGTTCCACATAACCCCAATCCTATTTCAATGGAGATGGAACCGACGTTCGAAAGGGAGGTTGCTCTAAGTGCAGTCCACTGTACACATCAACCCCCGTTAGTCTAACTTTCAGCATTGATATTATCCTTTGAGTTTCCCATTTTAAGAAAGCTGCTATGCTGACACCTTTGACTCATTCTGAACCAATAATACATTTTTTGATACTTATAAACAAAGCTTTTGTCTTTTTTGTATATTTTTTTACAAAAACATCTTAAGGTTTAATACTTAAGTCTGTGCTGCATAAGTTTGTTTAAGAAATATATAAATTAATATCCAACAGCGTAACATAATTTAAAAAAATTAATTATTGATTAAGATTTTGAAAGTGCTAATTGATGAAAGCTATATAAATCTCTGGTTGCTTTTCTTAAAGATATGAATTATTCAGTTTTACTTAATACTAAAGAAGATTTAATTTTTATATATTAACATTAGAGAACAACAGAGATTTTCTTTTGAGTTGAAGTTTTTTGGTGCTAGGAACTAGAGGAGCCAAACGTATTGTTTTGCGCTTAATTGTCTATTATTTTTTCCCAAACAAATATTAGAGTTGTTAAATTTTCAGAAACATACAACACAGGATTTCGGATGCAAAATTTTTGACTTCTATATCCACATATATCCGCGACATATTTCCGGATAACTTTTATCATCAAAAGATAATGAAATACTATTTCAATTATCAAAATTTTTCATATTAAAAATTTAAACTTTTCAACTCTAAGTTAAATGTCAACACTAATATCAATTATTTTTTTTTATTTAGAATAATTAATCATAATTTTGTAAAATCAAGCCGTTCAAAGTTGCTAAATAAATTATTAAAAACATTTTTGATTAAAATAAAAGAAAATTATTGCTAGAACTCAATCGAACTATTTTACCTACTTAGAACTGGAGATGTCACGAATATTCGGTTACTATTCGGTCTAATTGCCTAATTTTTTTAATATTCACTATTCGACCAAATATAGCATACTATTCGACCGAACACCAAATACCAAATCCACAAAAAAAATATTTTTACTCAAAAATCTATTTAAGGGACCGAAAAGTAATGACGTTTTCTTAATATAAAATTAAAACACAATTTTTTAAAAACAAGTTTTAATTAGAAATCAATGATATAATTACCTATAATACCATCACCCTTTTAACATCCAATAAACAAATTTTTAATCCATAATAAGAAAAAAAAACAATTGATTACTAAGTAAAGTATTTGTGAATCCTATTTTAAACACCAAACCTAATAATAGCATTAAACCTGCCACCCGCTATTGGTGCTAAATGTTGCCTAGTATTCGGCGCTTTGACCAAGATACTCGCCGAATATTCGGTATTCGGCCAAATCATTATTCTTTACTTGAAACTTAATAACTATTCTGAATCTAAAGGCTGATTTTATTTCCTGGGTGGGTGAATTATTTTTCTTCAGCGCCCTAACGAGATCGCTTAAGATTTTAATTCGACTTCTTTCTTTTTTCTTTGAACATTCACGTTTATCTTCTACAATATCAAGTATGATAGCTTTTCCTCTCTGAATGTGCCTCCCCCCATTTGGTTTTTCTTCTTATCACCAATTCGATCACATTTCTTTCATCGTTGACTATTCTCAATAACTTCACGTTTGTGATTCGATCTGTCTATTTAATCTTCATTATTTTCCTTCAACGCCACAATTCAAAGCAATCCAGATACTTTTGTTCTTGTTCTAGGTTCAGACTTTCGATTTATTTAGTTTTATTATCTATCAACAGCATTTAGCTACTGTTTTCCAACTTTTAAGTTACAATCTTCCAATCAATAGTTGCGAGTATTTTTTTTTCTCTTCAACATCCTCGTAAATTTTGATTTTAATGTTTAAACACTTATTTTATAAGTTTCTCCAACGAAAATATAACGGTCTAACATAATTAATAATTTTCCTTCCGGTTTAGTCAGCAGTACTGTGTCGTCAGCGTATTTGATGTGTTTGATGATTTCACCGCCCATACAATAAACCATCTACATTTGACCAGAGCTTTATTTGATAATCGTTCCACTTATACATATGTTCAACAGAGTGAAAGATCACTGTGCACTTTGTGTCTCCTCTATTTCTTCACCCAATTCTCTTTTTATTCGATTTTTGGTACTCGAATTTTCTAGGAACGTATATATCTTGTAAAAAGTAATTATATGAACAATCTTAATTTTCTGATTGTTTTTGTTAATTTAATCAATATATATATATATATATATATATTTTAAGAAAAAAGAAGATAAAACATCCGCAAAACAAATAGAAAACTAAAAATTCCCATGATTTTTTATACGGCAATAACATCGAAATAATTTTATATTAATATCATTGAAGGAAATGTTTGCAAATTTAATCTCTTGAGAAAATGATTATCTTACTAATCCTTCATATTGGTGGTCTACCATTGGTACTTAAAGGCTGCTGAAACCGAGGAAAATTAATGCACAACGACGAAACGGAGGATATGAATGATAAATTTTGGTTCGATTTTGCATCATTTCCAGTAGCTTTTGTTAAGTGCACTAAGTGCATAGTGGTGTAGGTCGTCACGATGTATTGTTTGCATCAAGATGCCAGATATTTACTGCAATCTTAGTCGCTAGTCTGTCTTACTGTCTGGCTACAATATATGTTAGATAGATAAATATCAAAATGCTTTTAATATTAAGGTTCGTTGTGATCTTTAAAAGCGGGACAAGTGGATTGAGTACGACGATGATGCAGCGATGCTCTTTCTTGGATCGTTAACGATAAGTGCATGTAGATGTATTTATTAAATGCATTTATTCATTATATTCACATCAAGATTTTTGGCATTGAAACGAGAGTGTTATTTAAATGCAAATCGACAACACGAGAACTTGGTTTTCGTCTTAAATAACTAAAGGGATGGGTGCTATTTTGTCTATTACTACAGTGTGTTGAAACTGTAGTAATATATTGTAGCAAATGTAGGGGATTGAAAAAAAGTTGGTTACATTCATTTATGAACGTTTCGTAGCTATATCTAGGAAACCAAAGTTGGAGTTGAAGTCATTCATGCAATCGTGTTCTACGAGAATGAGTGAGAGAATGTGATGAAGGGAGGTAGTAAATGGTAGTTGTAACCTTCACCTAGTGAACTGAAACATTGACTAACACGACGACATCGACCCTCCTCCATATTCTACTGCTTACAGTCAATGAACTGCTTCGTTTTCTCTTCCACCATCACCCCAACCTCATCCTCTAATTCCTGTACAATCTTCCGAAAGTGTATTGCCTTCTTTTGCATTCACATCGAACAATAAGTATGATTCTTTCGAATTTTTCTCACCGTAAACGTTAAGAATCATGAAAATTTTCAGTACGTCTAAAATGCCCTCTGAAAATCAATATATCGAAAACCTTTTCATTCACCCTAAACAAAAGCACCTTAGGTATATACATATATATTCTTTAAAAATTCAGAAAGCAAAAAAATAGACAGCCGTGATACAAAAACGGACACAAACGAGCAGGAATGGAAATTTAATAATAAATATTGAAAATATGGTCAAAATAATATATTCTGCGAGAAAAGAGGTATCTACCTGCATCATGTAGAAAATGTAAAGGGGAATATAGCGATTGGTTCAAGTTAAAGTGAATCAGAACGACGTTGAAAGATGTTGTTGTTATTGTTTACTTTGACAGGGCTAAAACAATATCTAAAACACGAAGATTTATAGCTTCCATCTTTTCAATTCGAATTTATTTTATCGAAAAGGGTGGAAAACGAGCCATGCTCGGATACTTAGGACGTAAGAATGAGAAGGGTGTGCAAAAGCGAGTCTGACGTCATTTTTGATCAAGACAGAGCCAACCTTTGAGGCTTTATTGCATTACGATGAAAGTAATCTCGATCGAAAATCTTTCCAAATATTCCATATGAAATAATAAATATATTCACTAATTGATTAAGTGGTTGATAGCGAGAAATGAAGCAGAACAAAAAAAAATCTTAACCATTTGCCATTATTGCCGTATTTAGAACAGCAAGTGTTGTCAGCTGATAATATTGTTGAGATCTGGTGGGCAGTTAGACATAGCTTAGCACTTACCAGCTAGCATTATCGGCTTAATGGATTTTAGATTGGCTCTTCATTTTACATTTCACTTCACATTTATTTTACAAGAACGGGCGCGTCACCAACGCGTTTTTAGACAATTTGAAATCAATGTTTCGAAACGAAGAGGATCTACATATATCATGGACAGGCGATAGTAAAGGAAGAACAATATTCACTTTCGGAAAAAGGTAGAAAAATCCCTTACCAAACCATTGCCGTCTATTTCACTTATTTATATCAAATTATTTATTACATGAGAAACACATTAGCCGAAATTTATTTTAATTTCTCTCATTCTAGAAGACGTCCAAAATCAACTACGTGTTTTCGATGGCAGGTTGTCCCATTGATATATGAAGTGCTTTGTGACAAGTTACTTACGTGAACACTAATTGATTTTAATTTCTCTGATCGGTTAGATTAGAAACGTTTTTATTAATCAAAATGATTTTATTTAAAATACTTAATGCAAGTGCATTGACTTGGGATTTTTTCTGTACTGGGATATCCGTGCTTCTTTCATACCATTACAATTAAAATGAGGATTAAATTAAATCACTCAAAGAAATAAAAAATCGTTAAGTATAATCTTATTGTTGCAAAAAAAATTAAACTAGTTTTTAATGAGGGATTAGGTTAAATGGACATAATGTTAAAAATGATGTTTTAGTTAATTAAATTCACATTATAAAACATAAAGTATTTATCACATTAGCTTTAAAGATCAGCCAATACAACTTAAAATTGCCACGAATGCTCAACATACTGGTAGCTTAATATGAAATTATTATCAGAAGAAGTATTTTTTTTCCTGAAAATTAGATTTTTTTTGGAAAAGATGCATACGTCTTAAATCCGCTTATTAAATAAAGAATCTGTTATTAATAAAAAGTTGTACAAAATACACTTAGATGAAACATTAGTGTCGTTGGAAATATTTCGCAATCTTTTACAACAAAATTGATCAAAATATTTAGTGGAGAAGATTATTATTAATTTTATAAGTATGGTCACAGGAAAAAAGCGAATTTTGGTTTGGAAAAACAAGAAACTTATCTTTAATGGAAGAACAGGTTTCCCTGTTACCCTCGTTACAAATGACATTTTATAGCGTAGTTTTGAGAGAAAACTAGGTCCAATTTGAAAGAAATTGACGATCGTAAATTTTTCAGCTTTTCGTAAGTCGGTCGAAAAACCACTTAAACTTCAGGATGTCCAGTAGTCAGAGCTATCAAAGATACTTAGGGATATTGTCTAGATAGATAAGTTATTTTTTTAAAAAATTATCCGAAGTTACTTTGGATATCAAGTTACTCTTCAAAAAAGGTATTTAAATTCTGATTTTATGATACTTTTTAGTTTCTTTGCATACTAAGTATAAACTTTTTTAAATTAAAGTCATAGGGGACTTTTAGGCTTCGCTCCTGGACCCCTTGTGTATAGGTTTTTTTTATCACAGTATAGTACTTACAATACAACTTTTTTTAGCAGTGCAGCCGTAGTTGTAAACAATTACATTTTTTTAGGAAATCTAGAGAAATCCGTCTAAAAAAGTGAAAAAAAAATATTTTTTTAATTTTTAAGTATCGATTTTCTTTTCGTTTTGTTTCTCCGAAATCTATAAGATTTTGTCTTCAAATTGTTGTACCAAAAGAACCGTAGTCTTACCAAATATTCCGTTGTCAGCATTTATTTTGTCTTAAGTATTTTGTCCAGGGATATTTTTTCTGAGGATATTTTGTCAGGGATCAAGCATCATGGAAGCTATTTTTCTTACGCTGGTTATTGTCAATAAGCGTCTGAATGAGAAATGCTAATCGAAATATTGAGTTAAATGTGATAATTGTTGTTTGATTAAAAACCATCTTAACTTTAACTTTAGAATCTTTAACCATCTTATAAATAATACACAAGCCAAGAAAAAACCTAGCCGTAGGGCATTTCACTCTCTTGCTCTACATCGTTTTGGGATATTTTTGTCTCTCTTACATTGTCATGTGCATACGTTCGATTGTGTTCGTATGTTTTTTTGGTTTATTACACCATATTTGGTATGTGTAACAGAGATCAAAGTTAAATTTGAGATGTGAATTTGTGAATAAATTTGATGTGCACATGTGTATAGAACAATTGGTAGTAGGTAGATAGCGATAATAATAACATTATAAATGTCCGTTGTGTATTCAAATATACATTAACAACCTGTAAAAAATACCAATAGTATTTATTGAAAGAGTGTATAAATGCTCTATCGTTTCATTTCCAATAAAAATAAGTAAAGAGGTGCAGTAATTCTCATTTCAATTTATGCTTTGATTGCGTACAAACGTATTATTTTGGATTGTGATTTTATTTCAGGCTTAAGTAAATATTTTGTTTAAAATTTATATCATACATTGGAAGAACATTTTTCTAGCCAATCACAAATATGTGTTGGAAATACATTCTATATGCGCGTAGAGCAGTGTTGAAAACCTTAGGTAGGCGGGGCTAAATCACATTCAGAAACAATACATTTTATTGTTAGAATTACATTAGGCACAGCTAATGACCCATCTTTGCCTTTCAACTTCGTTCGAAGTCAGTTTCCATTTCGTCTCACTTATGCAATCACAATAAATAAATTGCAAGATCAAACGTTCGAAAGAGTCGAATTTTATTTTCCTGAACCATGTTTTATATATGGTCGACTTTATACCGCATTTTCTAGAACTGTTATATCAGTTTAACATTGATAAGTATTTTATTTACTTCCGAATCACAATAAATTATTGGACAATAATATATATTATATATATAATATAATAATAATAATATATAATAATAAAAATATTATTATTATTACCTGATGATGACAGTCAAAAACTGTCGAAACGCGTCGTAATAAAGTAATTTTTTAATTGAATCTCAAAGCCATATATATAAATTATTATCCATTAATTTATTGTGATTCGGAAGTAAATAAAATACTTATCAATGTTAAACTGATATAACAGTTAAGAGTATTTGTTTTGCGGATGTTTTATCTTCTTTTTTCTTAATATATATATATATATATATATATATATATATATATATATATATATATATATATATATATATATATATATATATTGATTAAATTAACAAAAACAATCAGAAAATTAAGATTGTTCATCTAATTACTTTTTACACGATATATACGTTCCTAGAAAATTCGAGTACCAAAAATCGAATAAAAAGAGAATTGGGTGAAGAAATAGAGGAGACACAAAGTGCACAGTGATCTTTCACTCTGTTGAACATATGTATAAGTGGAACGATTATCAAATAAAGCTCTGGTCAAATGTAGATGGTTTATTGTATGGGCGGTGAAATCATCAAACACATCAAATACGCTGACGACACAGTACTGCTGACTAAACCGGAAGGGAAATTATTAATTATGTTAGACCGTTATATTTTCGTTGGAGAAACTTATAAAATAAGTGTTTAAACATTAAAATCAAAATTTACGAGGATGTTGAAGAGAAAAAAAAATACTCGCAACTATTGATTGGAAGATTGTAACTTAAAAGTTGGAAAACAGTAGCTAAATGCTGTTGATAGATATTAAAACTAAATAAATCGAAAGTCTGAACCTAGAACAAGAACAGAAGTATCTGGATTGCTTTGAATTGTGGCGTTGAAGGAAAATAATGAAGATTAAATAGACAGATCGAATCACAAACGTGAAGTTATTGAGAATAGTCAACGATGAAAGAAATGTGATCGAATTGGTGATAAGAAGAAAAACCAAATGGGGGGAGGCACATTCAGAGAGGAAAAGCTATCATACTTGATATTGTAGAAGATAAACGTGAATGTTCAAAGAAAAAAGAAAGAAGTCGAATTAAAATCTTAAGCGATCTCGTTAGGGCGCTGAAGAAAAATAATTCATCCACCCAGGAAATAAAATCAGCCTTTAGATTCAGAACAGTTATTAAGTTTCAAGTAAAGAGTAATGATTTGGCCGAATACCGAATATTCGGCGAGTATCTTGGTCAAAGCGCCGAATACTAGGCAACATTTAGCACCAATAGCGGGTGGCAGGTTTAATGCTATTATTAGGTTTGGTGTTTAAAATAGGATTCACAAATACTTTGCTTAGTAATCAATTGTTTTTTTTCTTATTATGGATTAAAAATTTGTTTATTGGATGTTAAAAGGGTGATGGTATTAAAGGTAATTATATCATTGATTCCTAATTAAAACTTGTTTTTAAAAAATTGTGTTTTAATTTTATATTAAGAAAACGTCATTACTTTTCGGTCCCTTAAATAGATTTTTGAGTAAAAATTTTTTTTTTGTGGATTTGGTATTTGGTGTTCGGTCGAATAGTATGCTATATTTGGTCGAATAGTGAATATTAAAAAAATTAGGCAATTAGACCGAATAGTAACCGAATATTCGTGACATCTCCAGTTCTAAGTAGGTAAAATAGTTCGATTGAGTTCTAGCAATAATTTTCTTTTATTTTAATCAAAAATGTTTTTAATAATTTATTTAGCAACTTTTCAACGGCTTGATTTGTTAACTGATATAACAGTGATATAACAGACATATATATATTATTATCCATGTTCTATCAGATTCTTTAAAAATTCAAGTTTTTGGAACACCACGCCAAGGAATAGAAAATTATGTTACAGTACCAGACAATATAGTTTATAAAGAAATATACGATTAAAAAAATATTTTGTGCAAATGCACAGGGGTCCCCTAGTAAATTTGACGTTGTCATACCATCCGAACTTGACGAAAATGAGACTAAACTTTCCTTTCTACAAATATAAAACTGTTCAAATACATTGAAAAGAAAATCTGATGAATTCAACCCTCTACTTTCTTGCCAAAAAATGTATAAAATATATTGAAATTTATTAGTAATTATATGCTTTATAATTTGTCTCATTAATTTCTAATTTTATATTTTTCATTGATCTTTTTTCTCAATTTTTATGAGACTCAACGAAATTATTTTCGACATAGGACAATCTAAAAACACTCAACCATAAATGAAATGAAAGCTATTTCATGTCAGATCGGTCAACATGTTCTTATAAAAGCTTTTAAACATATCTTCTCAACTTTCAAGAAACTACACATCTCTTTCCTATCTTTTAATATTTGCTTTCATAGTTGTGTTCTGGCCGATTACATTTTTGCTCATCTCTTTCACTTTGCTTTTAATGTTGATGATTGTTACTCTACAACAATTCCCTTTTAATAAAATTATTATTACATTTTCTTTATGTGTATTCTGTATTGAATATAGATTTTCTCTATAAATTATTGAATGAAAAATGAAAATGGTATGATTATATTAAAATTGGATGAAAGGTTTCAGTTCATTGATGATGTGGGGTGAATTTGAAAATGAAAGGTTGGGAATATTGAGACGATGTTGCTGATATTACGATGTCTTCAGTGTAGTATGGAGCAGCGTTCTACCGTCTTGTTAGCGCTAATGAAACAGCCACAAGCCCCATGTCTGTGGTATACACGGAAACAGGTCCGTTAACGAGCACCCATGAACACTAATGAGCAGTTGCTCGTTAAGGATAATGTGCTCTCAATTGGACAGTTATTTCTGATGTCTACAGCATCTTCGTCGTCACGCTCTTTGTCGTTTTCCATCATTTCTTCCTCTGTATTGCCAATAAAAACCTTTCTTTCCTTCAGTAACGTCTTACACTTATTCTTTTACTTATTACACCACAATTGGTCTATAATCATTTTGTAAGTCATTCCTTGCTTTGATTATTTAATTTGCAAGTGATTATATTAAAATCACATTAAAAGATAATATATTTTCTCGTAATAATATTATGAAAACATTTTATATATAGTACTGTATCCACTAGTTATTGGCTTTACTGTAACGACAGAAAAGGCAAAACCATGTTAATTGGCGTTTTCAAAGGAATTAAAAAAAACCAGTCTGTAACCATTTATAAGAAATAATTTAATAAAACTTGAATAACAAAAGCATAAAAAGTAGACAATCAATAACAGATATTACAATAGCATTACAATTCATTGGAAATTTCATTTGATTTATATGAAAAAAATATTTCTTTTTAGTTTATATATTTGTGTGAAATTTCTTATTTAAAAAATAAATAAATAGATGTGGGATATCTAGTTTTGTGTAAATATTAAATTTCGCAGGAATTTTTATTTAAAAACAGCAAAAAATCTTTCATATTAATAGACTAGAATTGAACGTGCCTTTAGTTAGTCATTTGATTTTTGAAGTTATACTTCTTTACCGGCGTGTTGAAAAAAAAAATAATGGGAGTGAATTGTTAAAAAAATGACGCTTTTATGCTACAGTATGAAGTTGCTTGCAAACGGTTAGCATGAAAGAACGGTCCAAGCGGGCGAAATTTGGCCGATTTTTGGGAGCCTTATGCATAGTAGTAAGACGACTAAAACCAAGGTTTATAAATTACACAGGTTGCCCCATTAGAAAAAAAAATATGACGTCATACGAAGAATTTTGAAATTTGAATCAGTCTGAAGAAATGTACGAATTTCTTCTGGTTACGTCACGTAGCGCATGAGGCCACCTGTGTATTTTATAAACCTTGGACTAAAACAATATCGCATCGATCAAGTTAAGCCAGCACTCGCGCATGTATTTCGTTTATGGGATGGGTGGGAGGAGCGATCATCCCGAACAATCCCGAATAAGATACGTAGTTATTGCTAGCAAACAGTCAAGAAATACATACACTGTCATATACACTTGAAAGTGTATTTCTTCTTTAGAACGATTAGAACCTTTAGAACATGGAGAGGATCGTTGAACTAAATATTTTCGAATTTTACAGTCTAAACAATAGCCATATTAATAAATAACTAAGTAGTAATTTCCTGCAAAATATTTACCGCCTAATACTGACGCAATTGACAAATAGTGAAAATAATGACAAATTGGTACGCTAACAATAAAATACAAACGCAAAATTTCTTTTAGTGGAATTAAATAGTTAAGGGGGCATCCATTAAATACGTGAGTCCTTTAGGGTTGAGGAGTTGGAAAGGATGGTTTCGGCAAATATCACGTAATTTTTAAAAATTGTTCTTTTAAATAAACCTTTTGTAATCGAAACCTAAATTAACTCATTTACATTGCAAGTACCCATTTTAAAAAATCTCATGTGATATTAGAGGAGGAGGTCGAGCAAAACCTCACGAAATCTTACCACGGGGGGGGGATTGAAAAATAGCTGAAATTGTCTCACGTAATTTATGGATGTCCCCCAATAATACAAAAAACCAGTCTATGAAGGTTGCCGATACGAACCGAAACCCGCTAATTCGTCAGTGTAACCAGAGCTGTCAAAGATACTTTGGGATTGTATCTAGATCAGTAGCTCCCAACCGATTTGGGTCATACTCCACCTAGGCATTTCTAAGGTCCTTATACATCTTCTCGTGATTTTATTTTTTTTTTCAAAATTTTACGGTTTTTCACCTGCAGAAAGCGTAAAACACCGTTAACTTGGTCTCTAAACAAGCTTCCAAAATATAAGTTTTCCATGAACGAGAAAAATAAAAAATGAAAGAACAGTTAAATAAATACGGTTTCCAAACATAAAATAGAGAACTGAAATACAGAAATGGCAAATATTTGAATGAATTATTATTCTGCAATTAAAAAATAACAATTTGCTGTTGTTAACTAATTCTCAAATTAGTCTTTGGTCAACCGAAGGGTGCACGTCCTGCTCATGACCCACCAAATTGCCCCACCATGCCCCACTTTGGAAATAACGGTCCTTGATACTAGATAAAATACTAAGTAATTTTGTAGTTGATATACTATATAACTATATCAACAATATTGTTATTATTTATATGGAAACTATGGTGAGCTGATTCATCTTACCATCTCACCATAGTTTCCTTACAAATAATAACAATATCATTCTCATTTTACATTTGCCATATTAATAGTAATTTCATTATATTCATTCTATAATGAAAACAAACTCCTGGTATAGCGAAAAATTATTAGTTATCGTAGAAAATCCAATTAGGAAGCTTTTAACAATTGTATCAATAGCAACTTTGCGCAGGAAATGCAATTATGCAGAGTTTCGTCCATTTATGTATGGCATATTATTTTTTACTTTATTATATATATATATATATATATAGTATACATATATGTATGGATCAGTTATTTGTTCATTGTCCCTGCGTAATTGCATTTCCTGCCCAAAGTCGCTACTGATACAATTGCTAAAAGCTTCTTAATATGATTTTCTACGGTACTTGATAATTTTTTGTTATACCATGAGTTTGATTTCATTATAGAATTTGTTTTTATAAGGTGTGTGAATAAGTCTTTCCCGTTTTTTTTCCAATTTTGAGCCTTTATTGTGAAAAATGGTTACAAATAATTATTATTGAAAGTATTGGCCATCGCTAGCTACAACTTTTCCCCATCTTTCCGGCAACATACGAATCCCGTTGCGAAAAAATTCGACCGGTTTGGCCTCTATCCAGTCATCCACCCATTTTTTGGCTTCCTCGTAGGAATGGAAGTGCTGGTCAGCCAGGACATGCGTCATCGATCTGAAGAGATGGTAATCAGACGGAGCAATGTCTGGACTATACGGCGGGTGGGGTAGGACTTCCCATTTGAGCGTTTCTAAGTATGTTTTCACCGGCTGTGCAACATGTGGGCGAGCATTGTCATGTTGCAAAATAACTTTGTCGTGCCTGTCGGAGTATTGTGGCCGTTTTTCTCGCAGTGCGCGGCTCAAACGCATCAATTGTCGTCGATAGACCTCACCTGTGATTTTTTCATTCGGTTTCAGAAGCTCATAGTAAACCACACCTAGCTGGTCCCACCATATACAGAGCATGAGCTTGGCGCCATGAATATTTGGCTTGGCCGTCGATGATGATGCATGGCCGGGTAGTCCCCATGATTTTCTTCTCTTCGGATTATCGTAACGGATCCACTTTTCATCGCCAGTCACGATACGATGCAGAAAACCCTTTCTTTTATGTCGCTGAAGCAGCTGTTCGCAAGTGAAAAAACGCCGTTCGACGTCTCTCAGCTTTAGTTCGTACGGCACCCAATTTCCTTGCTTTTGGATCATTCCCATGGCTTTCAAACGCTTGGAAATGGTTGTTCGGTCAACTCCCAATGCTTCAGCAAGTTCTTCTTGCGTTTGACACGAATCTTCATCAAGCAAAGTCGTCAATTCTTGATCTTCAAAGATTTGCGGCCGCCCGGAACGCTCCTTGTCTTCCACGTCGAAATCGCCACTTTTGAAGCGTCGAAACCATCCGCGAACACTTGAATCATCCACACAACCTTCTCCATAAGCTTCCTGAAGCAACCGATGCGCCTCGGCAGCAGATTTCTTCAAATTGAACCAATAAAGTGAAACTTCCCGCAAATGACGTCGACTCGGCTCAAATTTCGACATTTTCACGATTTCAAAAATTTATGATAAGAACAAATTTCAACTAATATGTTAGTGTGGAATTGTTGACAGATGAATAAGCTTTGATTATGACATATGTAACCATTAAATACTCGCACAGTATTGGTGGCACCATCTCTTACAAAAAACGGGAAAGACTTATTCACACTCCTAATAATTTACATCCGAAATTAATTACTAATTTTATTTGTATAAAACTATTTTCAAAAGCAGTGCATTATTTCTTGTATCTTATTAAGTATTGTCGTTTTTGAACCTTTAGTCGTTCAATTGTCATTTATCGTCTCATAAGTTTTTTCAAAGTGGTACTAAAGGTATTTAATGATTAAAGTGAGTTGCCTTAATAAAATTACATGCAATTTTTATTCTTAAATCTTTATTGAAATAGTAAGACCAAAAATTCGAAAGAAAACAAATTCAGTAGCGCATGCTCTTTGAATTTCACAGGGTGGCAGTACCAAGTTGTTACTAAAAACATTTTTAATATTTATCTAAGTGCATTCGATGTTCACTTATATCAATTAATTTTTAGTTCCCCAACTGGAACCAATTAAGAATGATAACAAATTAAACAATTAAATACTAAGAAAGGAAGTGGTACAAAATCCATCTTAGATAGTCGAAGAGTTGTCAAGCATTCCTAATCAATCTTGGTCGACCCTAAAATTATCCAAAAATTTTCAAGAACTATCAACGAAAAAACTCTATTATACAACAAGAAAATGCTTGCAAGGAATTAATAAATCAAGGGTGGGTGATATTGGCTTACCCACCACAATCACCAAAATTGTTTTATCGGTTTTTAAACAATTATTTGGTTCATTAAATTAACAGTTTTTGAATAATATATTGATTTCATTTCTCTTTAAATGGTTTTATTTTTTATATTTTATATTTTATCTTTAAAATTTTATGAGAATATATTTAAATTTAAAAAAAATGTTTCCTAAGATAAATTTCAATTTTTTGATTTCTAGTAAATATGTTTTATTACTATATTGATTATTATTGGCATTTAAAGAATTTTATTAAATTTTTGAATATTTGTTTCGGTTTTTAATTAAAAAAAAACATTTTATACGTTTTTTTAAATCTATTTTCTTTTATATTGTGTTTTTACAAAAATGTAAGCGATTTATGATGGTAATTTTTTCCCTGAAAAGAACATTACTTGGACTAATAGTGATGGTTATAATTTTTGAACCAAAGAAGGATCTCTATAGAATAGTAAATAAATAGTAACGTGAATAATCATTCCCTCACCATGTCCCAAACTTGAGATTAGCACATTTTTGGCCTTCTAAATCAAAAATTTTTCAATCAATTAGTTTGCGAATTTGACAAATCGATTAAAAACACAAAAGATTTTCAAAAATCTTTTGAGTTTGGAATGAAAAGTAAAGAACACGTTTCCAAATAAATTTATTGTGTCCCATGAAAGAAAATCATGTCCTCACACCTTAACTAAGTCGATATATAAACGCATCAGTAATCATTCATGAAAGTTCTCATCGATTTTTAATTGTTGGCAATACTATCAATTATTTCACATATTTAAATCATGTGTTAATCCAAAACAGAAAAAATGAAACTTATTTCAAGATTACATTTTCAGTCGTCATTGCCTCACATTGAAAAAAATAGAGGTATTTACTTAATCTTAAAAATAATTGCACAGTTAAGTAGATTGTCAGAAACTGTAAACTTACACAAAAATTTATAAACCAAGGTTTTTAAAGTTATAGTTCAATTCGTCATTCCCTCACTTTAAATTGAAATGAGGGAATGACGATATATGACGTAATAGCTTTGAACTAGTCAAACTTGATTTTTTTTTATTTCTTTGCTTATTTACTCCTTAATTTCACCGGTTTTTCTTGTTTAAAGATGTGAACATCATTCATATTGACTTTAGTGATAATTATTGCTGTAAGTACAATGCAGAGGTAGAAGTACTTCATTTCTACGATGGAAGACAAGAAATAGCACTTTTCAAGTACAGAGAAGTACTATTTTTACGTAACAATCAAGGGAGGATTCAGGATTTTTTTCTGGGGGCGGGGGGCACAATATCATCTTTCATTTGCAAATGCGTGAAAGATGCAATTCCAGCCAGAAATAGACTAGTTTCACTAATGTTCTTTTATTCATATATTTTAATAACTCTTATAATTTGATTTGCTTCTAAGTATGTACTGTGATGGAATTTCTACAGAACAAAAAAATACCGTGGGGGGACACGTGCCACCGTGACCCTCCCCCCCTTAAATCCACCCTTGGTAACAATGATACTGTTAGGGCCTTTTCTAACAATACATACACGATTCAATAACGGTATGGCCTATAAAAATCATACCCTCATTTTCAAAATTATAAATCATCTTTAAAATTTGTCTAAAATAAGTTTTTTCTGGGTATCTCTATGTTGGTAAAATCTAGGTACACAAACACTACATAATTGGCAAAAAAATCAGATTTTTTTTTTTAAATTTTTTCCTATCTAATTTTGGAACTCCATACCGATTAGCCAACAAAATTTTAAAGTGTGAATTTTCCGAATTTTTTTTTTGCCAATTGATGGGAAGTCGTTCGTAGAGGTTTATGAGAGAAACCGTTTCGTTTGTGACAAAATAGTTTAGCGGTAATTAATTAATTAAGAAAAATTTATTAATTTTCATTGATATAGTAAAATGTTAAAAAAGCAAGGTTTTAAGCGACATACAATAACAAATATGCGAGAAAATTTAGGAAACGGTTGGTTAAAACCAAAACTAAAAACATAATTTAACAAGCTTTTCTCCCAAATTTTTCATCGTTTGTGGAAATAAATTTTTCTCACAAAAATTTTTTGAATGTAACTACCTCAAATAACACAGTGTTTTTTACAAGTGTTTATTAGGATAAACAAATTTGTGAGATAACTTGATTTTCACAAACGATGAAAGTTTATGTGTGAAAAGCCTGTTCATTATTGTTTAGTTTTATTCTAGTTTGGAAAAGTTGGCTGAATCTGAAAGTGTGGAAGATATTTTCCGAATTTCAAAAAGCACTCCATGTTCTACTTCGGATATATATTTTCAAAAAATTTTGTGAGAAAAATTGATTTTCACAAACGATGAAAAAATTTGGGAGAAAAGCGTGTTTAATTATGTTTCGATTTTTATTTTTTAAAAAAATTAATTTCATAATTGCCTTTTTTTTCAAAGAGGTGAGGTTCTGTTTAGTTTTCTTTAAATATTTCTTTTAGTTTTGGTCTTAACCAACCATTTCCTAAATTTTTCCGCATTTTTGTTATTGTATGTAAAACCTTATTTTTTTAACATTTCACTATATCAATGACTAATTAATTAATTTATCTTATGTATTTAATTACCGCTAAACTATTTTGTCACAAGCGAAATGGTTTCTTTCACAAACCTCTACGAACGATTTCCCATCGATTGGCAAAAAAAAAAATCGGAAAATTCACACTTTAAAATTTTGTTGGCTAATCGGTAGGGTTGCAAAATTAGGTAAAAAAAAAATAAAAAATAAAAATCTGATTTTTTTGTCAATTATGCAGTATTTGTGTAGGTCCCCAGAAAAAACTTATTTCAGACGAATTTATTATATAAGAATGATTTATAATTTTGAAAGTGAGGAAATGATTTTTATGAGCCAAACCGTTATTGAATCGTGTATGTTATTGTAAAATCGGTTTAGGATAATTTTTGAATTGTATGATAAAGTGTTGTTATTTGTACGTATTTTGTTGATTTATATATTTCGTTTATATTTGAGTTGGTAGGAGAAAACTTTGTCTTTTTTATTTTTAATTTATCTTCTACATTAGATATAAATTATTATATATACATATCTATGTTCCTACATAATCCAATTTAATTTAATTATAAGCAAACACGACAAGAAGCCCTGAAGGATCGTTAACAAGGTCTAAATGCGCGCGGAGTGGATGTCCCTGTTGTCGACATCCAATTAAAGGTATCAACCAGTATTCAACTAATTACCCATTTCATGACAAAACATTCGCCCAACAGACGCCATGAAAATCCACCGTAGATATTTTCAAGAAAAACGATTCTTTCCGAATTTGAACATGTTTTTTTCGTACTAATTTAAATTTTTCCATTTTCCCCATTTGCTGCTATGCCTCGTTATTTCAAAGCTTTAGAGAATGAAAAGGAAAAAAAATAAGTTGTGATCTCAAGCTTCTACGATACATGAAATATTAAACTGGAGCCGAAGCAATTTCATGAAAGTAGCCGAATGGTTTGAAAGAGAAATAGATAGTGAACACTCATCGAGCATTAGTTTCTACTTAAAAAGAAGATAGTTGCATTGGAATGTTTGTGTGGAAAGAAAAAGCAGAGAATATAGTAGCTAACAGTACAAACACATTCACACATACGACAACTTGTCAACAATAATGTACTTTCTATAAGGGTGGAATACTCACTCCCTTGAAAGTTTCCAGCTTTGATTATTGTGTACGAGGCGTACACCGACGAGAGCTTGAATTCAAGCAGCTTTTTCGATCGTCGCATAGTGTCACATAGCGCCCGCTTACCCGACCATTCGAGGAGCTTTTAGATACCCAACTAGTGTTTGTTTATGAACACTCAATTTCATTTCATTATCCTGTCGAGGTAAATTTAAACATACACACTTCTCTTTTCGAACTTGCGTCAGTCGCTTCCACCACGTACCAACCTGGACCCATAGCACAATATTGCCATTCATCTCTCCATTGCGAAATGTTTTCTGATTTGTTCTCGAAAGTGCACGAAATGAAAATCTCCTCATCACCACCCAACTAAACTCATTTGAACAAACGCGCACGTGTGTGTATAACTTCGTTTGTATGCCACATTAATTTTGTGTAAACTTTACGTTTATTACTCTTTATGAATTATTTCCACTCAGTTCTGCCAATTTGATTTGTTTTTACTTGATTAAATTCAATTTCTTAATAAACCAGCGATAAATCACAGTGGTTGAAAATCAATAAAAAAAATCTATTATTATGTTTGAATTTTCGACGCCGCACGTCTCAAATCTTTTTTAAGTTACACTTCTTTACTGGCGTTTTGAAAAAAATAATTTTATGAAAGTGAATTGTTGAAAAGGTATAAGCTTGAACCAGGAACGTCGAGATTTTCAGAACTGAAGAGAACTATTCCGAATGGGTACGTATTGTTCACTCGAATGCAATTTTTACGTAAATTTTGACATGCCAGAAATGAAGAAGCGACGGTTATTTTCAAATATGTATTTATATTATAATATTTAAAATTAAATTTTCGTCTCAAGTTCATTTTAGCACACCCACAATCTGCCAACATTGCATTTTCGATTTTGTTTTTAATTTAATTCGCGATATTTTTGTTAATTCAATTCTAATATGGTATAATTCACTCTTTTGTGGCTAAATTTTCATTATGGATCGATTTAATCGCGAATTAAATTAAAACAAAATCCAAAATGCAACGTTGCCAAATTATGGGTGTGCTGAAATGGACTTGAACCAAATTTTCTAAATAAAGTTTACTTTTTATGGGAAAAATACTTGCGAAAAACTGTGATGTATTATTATTAATGAAAGGAGACTCCAAAACATTTGCGTAATGAAAAATATACTTAGGTAATACTTATTGTCGCATTATTGAACTGTTTAATTTTTATGTTCTGTTATATAAATTTTATAATATATAATATATTTGAAAATAACCGTCACTTCTTCATTTCTGGCTTATGTTAAAGTTTATGTACAAATTGCATTCGAGTGAACAATACGTACAGGAATAATTACGAAACCATTCGAAATAGTTCTCTTCAGTTCTGAAAATTTCGACGTTCCTGATCCAAGCTTACACCTTATATTCTTTGTCCTTGTCTTTGCTGCAACATATACGTTTCATATTAAGTAATTTGATAGTAAAAGTAATTTGTGTTTAAAATTGTATCATATTTTAGTAATCACAAATCTTATAACTGGTGTGCCAGTTCAAGCACAACCGGAAGAGGCTACGGCAGTGGATTGAAATCATTTTTTTGACTATACCAAAGAAGTATAACTTCTTACGCGCATACATAAGAGCATACAATGTTTTTTTTATTTTTAAGTGAAACAAAATAAATTTTTTTTCTTCATATATAACATTTAAAAGAGCCGATTATCGTTTTAACTTTTGCGCGACTTAAAAGCCACTCAAGACGCTCTTTATTCCGACGAGTAAAAGCAAATGCATGCATAGAAAACGAATAGAAAAAAAAAAAACACTCAATGTTAAAAGAAAACATTTCTCACGTTATACGATCAAAGATCAGTGCAAAAGAAATGTCTGAAGGATTTAAGTTGTTTCTAAAGTCTCATACCAATAGAAAGGTTTTTCTATAAGAACAGGTACTAATTAGAGTTTGATATTGCCGAAAACAGACGTAGCGATATAATAGAAACAGAACAACATAGAAAATGAGCTTATGAAAATTGTAGGGAATTTGGTGAGAGTAAAACGAATATATTATGTATATATAGAAGTCCATTAACGCCCTAGTACGGGGACGTGGAGAAAGCGACCATTCAGCATCAGCATCAGCTCTTAAAGCCTGACACACAGGCGCTGAGTGCATTTTCGGATTCTGTTTATCATGTATATATACACGGATATGAATGTATAAGTCTATATGGACGGATGGCTGTATGTGTATCATTTTCTTCCTTGAAAATAACAGCAAATTCATGTACCAGTCTATTAGCAAAAGGATTTATTTTCATTTTGGAACTGTAAAGTAAAAATGAAACAATGGATAAAATTATATGAGAGAGGCGGGGGGAGGTACACTTTTTTATTCTCTAGTCTTCAAGTGTTAATGGAGTTGGATGGTCCTCTTAAGAGGTTTTCTTGATGTTATACGATAAATCAACACTTGTGAAAATGTCATTTTCTATTTATATATAAATAGATGTATGTACCATATATACGTACAAGGAGGCGTATATTTTTGACTTTTCATGAAAATAATCAGGAAATATTTGCTTAAAAATTTTAAATCTTCAAAAATCACATGTTTTTTTTTATCTAAAAACCCTAAACTGCTATTCAAATTCTTTATTAAAAATATTCAAAGAAGAAAAATTTTCTCTACCACCTATATTAGTACTTGGTTTTATAATCATAAAAAGCATCTGATTAGACATAATAAAAAAATATGCTACCTACTAAATATACTACCGATATAGCACAAATTGCATGATAGAATTCTTCTGGCTAGAATACTGCCCATACTTGAAAAAAATCGCTCATTTTAGAACACCAATTTGAATTCAGGCCCAAACATTCAACTCTGTAGCTCTTATATCTATTGAGTTGTCATCAAATACGCGCAAGAAAACGCGACTAAAATATGGTTCAATTTTAAGCGCAATTTTTACTTTTAATGTCAATATAATAGGCAAATGTATGTATGGCGGCAAAGACAGAAAACAATCAATGTAAATACATGCATGTGAGTGAAATACAAATATAATAATTAATATCTCAATTTTGACCTAACTGATTGTTGTCATTGGTTTCAACTGTCATTTTGTTTTCATTCAATTGCCAATTTTTGTCATTTGTTTCTTTTGTCAATTAAAATCTAATTACTTTTGAATATTTGTTCTTTGGCTAAAGTCAACTTTCACTTGCAACTTTCAAGCTTACTGGAAATGATTAGGCCTGTGGGAGAATGAGTTTTTTCAAATTGAATCGAATTGTTTTGAAGGCGAAAAACTAATTCTCATGAAATTATATGAACTTTTGTCTGCTATAAAACCTTTTCCTAAATTTAATTAATCCAATTTAACTTATTTTAAAAAAAACAAAACATTTAAAGCAAAATTTATACTATTTCTATTAAGTAATCCAAAATTGTAACATACTAATTTTTTACCATAAGGATATTAAAAAATTATTCAATTTTAAAATTGAATCTTTCAATATGAAAATAAATTGACCCATAACTTTAGCCTCTTTTCCCACAAAAAACATCAAATGAATCAAGATAGGTCTAGCTCTAGTCTGTGGAATTTGCTGGACTGTGAATTTTCCCAGAAAGTTACTAGTTTTCAAATAATAGATTAAATTGGAGGCTCATGTTCCTTTAAACGAGATCAATATCTGAGAAAGTGGCACTTTCTACTCTGTAATTTAATTCGCGATTTTTTCGCTGATTCAATTCGAATATCGTATAATTTGCTCTTTTGTTGGTAAATTTTTATTATGACCTGATTTACTCGCGAATCAATTAAAAAAAGAGAGTAGAAAATGCAACGTTGCCAGATATCGATGTCGCTAAAAAGGACATGAAACAAATTGGCTATTTATAAATACTGTATAGTATTTCACAATATTATACATTATTGACTACGTATACAAATTTGTAACTTACATATATGAACTAGTTGTTAATACAGCATTTGTCACTTGTTCGAGGTATTACCTACAACCTAAATTTCTTTTAAGTGAGCCTAATTTAAATTGTATCATGATGTGTTTTTCCCATGGAAGATTTGTAAATTTCATTAACTAAAACTGTATTTCATTATACCTGTAGAATCAATTAAAATGTGAGAAATATTTTAGACAATACGCCGTCAAAAAGCTCCCATTAAATTAGAGCTTATTCCTCAGATAACTCTTACATTTCAAAATTCGAAATGGAAATTTCTGATTGTAAAGAAATTTGTGTAGTAAAAAAACATGAAGTCGAATTTTACCAAGAAAAGGCGGGGGAGACAATTCCGAGAATCATTATAAAGTAGTAATAGCCGGTCATTAAAAAGCAGAAAAACACCTTAAGTTTTTTTCTGTTTTTCAGGCATTTTAGATACAAGATATGTTTACTTCTAAACAATGTAGTGATATAATATATAGCAAAATGTACTCTTTGTACAATATATAAAATATATTCTGATCTTATTTATGTTATATAATTCGCAAAAGTAAATTTAACCATAAATTTGAACAAAAGTTCATATAAATCTATTTTTGACGTATTGTCCAGATAAGTATTTCGATTGCCAAGCAATCTTCCTCAGTGGTCATCAATTAGTATTGGTTTGTTCCGTAGTTGCTATGTGATGAGTCACTAATTAGATATATGTTTAAATGTCATTTGTTACTTAACCGTATAGAAATGGATTTTAGTCATAAACTATCATTTAAAGTAATGAATAGTCAATAAACAGTTTGTATAAATAGTCAATTGTGTGTATCTACAGCATAATATACAAATATCGACGGAGTAAAAATTAAGTTAATACCATAGTAAATGTTCAATTTTATTGCCCATTTATATTTATGTATTGAAACTGATTTTAATTCAAACATGAAAAACATATTGCAATATTATGTATAAATTGGCTTTCCTTGCATTATTTACATATTGCATTAAAGAAGTTCTAAAAAATATCTTTCTTTTAAATGTATTTAAACTATTGTGTATTAATATAGATATGGTTCAATCTTTAAAAATTTAAAATGTTAAGTTGATTGTGTGTTAAGATGATATCGATTTCTTAAATATAAAATAACATCTGACCATGCCTGTTATGACTGTTATCTCTTTCTGGCACTTTTTAACTCTGTCATGAATCATTTCGGTTGGTTTCCCCTACCGAATAACAAAAAACCTGTGCTAGTGGTCAACTTGATTGCCGTTTTTTAATACTATGCAAATCGCTTCCAAAAATCGGCTAGCTTTCTTCTGTTTGAATTTTCATGCTAACCATTTGCGAGTAATTTTCTATTATAGCGTCACGGCATTTCATTTTATTAAAAATCCAGTCTGATTATTTTTCTCATAACGCCGCTAAAGAAGTTTAGCTTCCAAAAAAAAAACTAGACAACAGTTAAATAACAAATACAAGAAAATATATTGGTTGATGATGATGATATATATATATATATATATCCACACTGTTGCCAAAAAACAAGGTTCTTATCTATAAGGTCATACTGAAGCTCATCTGGATCTATGGTTTTTAGCTCTGGGATGTTGCATTTAACTCTAATTAATGTTGAGATTCACCAGAAATTCCTGTCATTAACTCTCCCACAAATTATTAATCGCCGACCTAAAGTTACCTGCCAAGTCCATTTTTAATGGATTCTTTTTTCCATTAGAAAGAGAATATAAAATTTTTTCGAGTAACAAACTGATAAATCACTTTAAATTTAGAAATTTTATATTATAACATGAAACGAAAACCTGCTATCTTTACTAACTTATATAGCTTTTTTGTTTCCTCTGTAAAAACTGTTAAAATTGACTTAGCAGGCCAACATATTAGGTCAACGAAATGTTCCCTGGTATATAAACAACACCGAGATTCATGATGACACTGATATACCAGCACAAAAATACAGCAAAAAGTATCTGGAGAAGTTCAACGAACATATTAATAACTTAACAGTAAACCTCTTAGATAGTAGGTAGACCACTTAGCGATTTTTAAAATGGGACCGTACAGATCTCCCTGACCGGTTTCTGGACCAGGAAAATTTTGTAGGAATAGTCCACTGGAACTGCTCCCACAATATAGATGACAGATCAAAAGCACTTATTGTACTGAAAAAAATAAGTAATATAAAATATAGAAATATGAAAAAACCGATATTTGTTAGCGATTTATTGTATTTTATGTGTGAATAAAATTCATTATTTATGTGGTCATATACCCAGCGCTAGAAGTAATTTGTGGGTTATTTCATAGATTGACGAGAACTTGAACTGTTAATTGAAAGTTTACCACTATGAAAATCAATGTTCTGAATTAACGATAGTTAAAACAAACCAAAAACCTTTCGGAAACATTATAGTTAATTCAATTTTTTTTTCAAGCAAGCTTTTCGAAATCTCAAGTGCACTATCGATTTTATAGTGCGCCACACAGATGAAGTGGAGAGTATTAGGACATTTATAAACATATAATCGTGAAGTATGTTATTTACATTTTAAAATACACACTAAAACACTATAAGAAAACAAATTTAAATGCATATCAGAAATAACGATAAGAAAAATTGAGGTATAAATAAAAATCTTATATACATATTAGACGGGGCCAAAAAAATCGACTATTTTTTTTCTGAAAAGTACATCGAAAATACTGTTCAAGGTGACAAAAAAAATATCGGGAAGGTTTGAGCCCTTAATATTAATATTAAGAGGTCTATCATCGTTAATTTCGATTTTTTATTTGTGCTTTAATTTTTGCGAATTTTAAAAATTTATCTGCACATATATTTATAGAAAATTAAATTCCCTACAAAAAACATCTCTTGGAAAATTTTCGCCAGACACACCGTATCCGAATAATCAAGCTTTAAACATTGACATTATTTTTAGATTTACCTTCTTTATTTTGGAATTTTGTAACTAACGAACAAATAAATATATAGAAATGAACAATATAGATTCTTGAAGGGAATTTAATGTTCTACAAAAAAGGTCGCTAAACGTTTTTACATAAAATCACTTTTTTATAAATTATTCACAAGTAAAGTTGAATGAAATATTTGAAAATTAGTCGAAAATGTTGTCATTTTTTATTACATTTACTTAGAAGCTTTATGGTATGTTTTCCAGCTACAAAAGATAAAAGATGTGTCATACCATTTTAACTATAAAATCAATTGTGTTTCATCAATCATCACATATAGAAATGATGCGGCTGACATATAGTAATATCTACAATAGTGAATTTAACTGGAACCGGTTATTTGTAGAAATACTGGAAATACTGGAAATACACAATGTTTTGTTGAGGGAAATATTTTAAGTAAATATTTGTAAGAAACGCTTTTTCATAAGCATTTACAGATATGTTACACATAAAACATGAGGAGGGTATATGATTGTATATAGTATGGTACGAGATGTCATATTTGTACTTTTCACACGTGCAAGAAATTTTCTCATTCTAAAGCGATTGTCCGTAGACTCGTTTATTTTCTATTGTGATGTAGTTCGCTACGCTTTTCGGGTTGTTACTTGCAATTTATTGAATCATCAATTGATTATTTTTGGCGATGATTTTTAACTGTGGCGCCACTGTTTTAATTTATCCGTTTCCCATATCAGTCATGGAAAAGTGTTCACAATGAGTACGCGCCTGAATGTAATAACATCTTTGTAGTGCAGACGAGTAGCCGGTATTAGAAAACGTATATTACACACAGCATTCGACACCAATTTCAGGAGTTATTGCTTTTCAGACAGCTATTTCATAAATTCAGAAATCTAATAATTCCCAGTTGAAATGTCCGGAAAACTTATTACTGCTGTGTCATGAAAATGTTATTAAAAGTGGAATATCTCGAGCTCACTCTTATCCCATTTGTTTGGGCCACATCTCCTTTCACTCTGCCTTTCTGCGTCTACTTTAGATATCAAATATTTAAGTGCTAAACGTGAGCTTTCCAGTTCGTATTCATAAGTTCTTTTACGGTAGCGCCCGCATACCGTCCTTCACACGCACGCCTTTTACTCTCATCAAAAAGCCAACGCTATACACCGTTGCGATATATTGGCAGATAGAAAAATTCATCTAAAAATAATCATATTAAAAACGTTGACGGTATGATTGATTTCTTTGTTGATAAATAAAAGTCACCTTCTTTACTTTAGAGATTTCTATTCAAGCCAGTATCTATTCTTTAATTTTAAGTTTAGAAATCATCCTGCTATATAGTGCTTCATTTGTCTTGCGTAAGAAAATATACAAGGTAAATAATTAATTCCTTTTTTTTACTTATCAACAGTTTTTGTATGTTTCCACTGTAGAACTATCATATTTTAAGGCGTTTTACGTAGAAAACACCTTACTTATAACTCATTAAAGAGAAGTTTTTTGTTAATTTTAAATCGCTTGGTTGTACCTGTCAACAGTGGCGGATTTGAGCTGAAGGTTGCCTTAGGTTTCATTCGATTTGCCGCCCTTATTACTCCATAACAAGGTGATTGTTCAGATACAAGATCTAATTTTCAAATACTTACATCATTTGTTTATCCTTAATAAACGTGAAAGTTTGTAAGATTGCATGGATATATGGATCTTTTTTTTTTTTTTTTTTTTTTTTTTGTTAATGATTTTATCACTAGTTCAACATTACTTATTGTTATGCATAGTGTTGCTGTCGGGTATTTTTAGATTAACTTATTATTTATTGTATAGTTCTTTATGGTTTGTATTGTTTTTATTTTATTTATCACTTTTTACTCCTTCACTACTGTTAACTTTAACTTTTTCCATAAGATTTCCCTATTCTGACTATGTTGTTAACGGCTCGTGCGGGCGTTTGCGGCACAGTCTTTTTATGGTCGTAGTTTGCAAGAGGTTTTTGCAGTTAGCTACGTCGCATTCCTTTAGTTTGTCGAAGAATCGCTCTGCTATATCCTTCACGCAGTCCTTAATTGAGTTTATCTGGAGTTCTCTGTGTATTTGGGTGTTGCGTACATACCATGGGGCTTTGGTTATGGTTCTTAGTATTCTGTTTTGAACTATCTGGAGTCTGTTAATTTGTTTTTTGGCGCTATTTTGCCAAATGGGTGCTCCATATGTTAGTATCGGGCGTATAGTGGTCTTGTATAATAGTATTCCGCAGTTGGTCTTCAGCCGTGACTTCCTATTTATGATGGGGTATAGTTGGTGAAGTCTTGCATTACATTTCTTAATTTTAGTCGTAAAGTGTGCTCCATAGCTTAATCTTTTGTCCAGTTCCATTCCCAGGTATGTTACGCTGTCGTCATTCCAGGGGATCATTTGTTGGTCTATATGTAGATTACTATTTGGTGTACCTCTTTTAAGAGTAAAAATTTTCGCCTGACATTTGCTTGGATTAAGTTTGTTTGCCCATTTCTTGAAGTATTCGTTTAAGCCATTAATCGCTTCTTGAATGTCTTCTATCGCTATTTCTAAGTTTTTGTTTTGTGTGAGTAGTATTGTGTCGTCTGCATACATTCCTATTTCCGTGTTTTCTTGGGTTGGTATGTCACTAACGTATAAATTATAAAGAGTTGGACCTAGGATGGATCCTTGTGCTACTTCGCCTTGTATTCCTCTTAGTGTGGAGGTTGTTGATCCTATTCTAATACAGAATTTACGTTCTTTTAAGAATGAAGCTATTATTGCTTGGATGTAGTCTGGGAAATTCTGTTTTTCTATTTTATGTTGTAATCCTTTGTGCCAGACTTTGTCAAAAGCCTGCGAGAAGTCCATCAGTACTGCGATTGTATATTGTTTTTTCTCGTAGCCATCTTCTATAAAGTTGACGACTCGTAGGAGTTGATGTGTTGTTGATAATTCTCGTCTGAAGCCATATTGCACATCCGGGAGTGTTTTGTTTATTTCAATATGTGTGTTGACCCTTTCGAGTATTAGTCTTTCCAGTATTTTTGATAGTCCGTTTAGAAGGCTGATTAGTCGGTAACTATTTATGTCATTTTTATTTTTTCCGGGTTTATGAACGATTACTATTCTTGCTATTTTCCATTTTTCGGGAAAATATGCAGTGCTAAGGCATGCGTTCATTATACTACACATGTAGCTGGTTCCTTTGAGAGGGAGATGCTTTAGGAGACTATTAGGAATGTCGTCAGGACCAGGGGCTTTTCGGGTAGGTAATTTCTGGAGAATAGATTTAATTTCAGATGAGGATGTCGTTTGAATATTCAGGAAAGGGTGGTTTGGGATATTTGGTATGGGTAGGTTGTCTTCTATGTCTGGTGGTTCATAGATTTTTTCTAAGTTATCTGCGAAGCATTCCGCCTTTTCTTTGTCAGGTATAATGATTGTAGTATCTATTTTAAGATGAGGAATTTTTGGTTTTATTCGTAGGATTTTCCTGGTTGCCATCCATATTTGGTTATCTCCAGGTTCGAATTCTTCTATGTATGATTGATAACGTTCGATTCTGTACTTATCTAACTCATAATTGACCTGATGGGTTAATTGGTTGAGGTGGCGTTTTATTGATGGATTTCTATGCCTTTGCCATTGTCGTCTTATTTTATTTTTGTTTTTTATTAACGTTAATATGAATCTCGGTAATTGAAAAGTATTATTGTTTTGTTTACGCGGAATGATTGTTGCATTGTTGGCTGCATTTACAATGGTGTTAGTTAATATGTTGATCGCTTTGTCGATGCCTTTTTTACTGTATTCTATTGTTTCCGGATTTAATGTTTTCTCTACTATATCTGTGTAGGTTTTATAATTAATTTTGCCTCGTTTTATTTTTGATTCGGGATATTCTAGTTCAGGTTCAAGAAAGAATGATATTATTACTGCGCTATGATCGGAGCTTAGTTCTGGTAGGACCTTTTGCGTTATTTGGTAAGGAAGATTGCGTTGTAAGGCTATGTCTAGTATGTCTGGTTGATGTGTAGGTCTATAGGGTGTGTGGGTTGGTTCGGTTGGGGAATGAACTTCTATCAGTAAATCGTTCACTATTTTTTCGAGGATTTTCCCATTCGGGTTGGTGACTCTGCATCCCCAGTTAATATTTTTGCTATTTAGATCTCCTACGAGGAGCGTCGGGGATGATGAGTTAAACACTGTTTTTATATCGTTTTTCAGTATTTTCAAGTTTGGTCTGTTGTAGGCGCTTATGATTTTTAGATTCTTGTTACCTTTCAGTGGGATTGTTGTACAGATGGCTTCTAGATTTGTAAGAAAGTTAAGAGGAGTTTCATAGTGCTTGATGTTGTTCTTGATGAGTATTGCTACTCCTCCTGAAGCAAATGGGCTGTCTCTATCCTTGCGGTATACTTCGTAGCCTGGAAACTTGATAATTTCTGTCGGGGTGAGGTGCGTTTCGGTTATGCAAGCGATGTCAATCATTTGTGTTGTTAAGGTGTATAGTAGAATGTTTTGTTTTTCTCTGACTCCGTCGGCGTTCCAGTTGAGTATCTTTACGTTGTTGATGGTTTTCTTGAAATTGTTATTTTTTTTGTGATTCATTTTTTTTTTTTTTAAATATTAGTTATAGGTTTTTTTTTAAGGTTTGACTATCTAATTATTAAATATGGCTGTTATTAAGGTTGTTAGTATTTGTTTTATATAGCCCATGTGGGGAACTAGGATTGTTAGGATAGTTGTAACTATATTATCTGGGGTATTTGGGTTTGTGTGTGGGTGGCTTCCAGTGTTTGGCGGTATTGGGGGGTTTTCTTGTGGATTGGGTTGCATGTTGTTTTTTAATATGTTGGCATATGATTGATTATTAACATTTTGTGGAGGGAGAGGGTTTGATGTATTTGGATAGGGATATGGGCGATGGTTCTGAGGTTGTTCCGTACGATGCTGTCTGTTAGAGTACAGTCGTTGTTTTAACTCTTTGTGATGTTGGCATCCTCGATAGCTAGCAGGATGGTCGTTTCCGCAGTTGACGCATTTTGGTGGTTCTGCCGGCTTTTTTTTGCAGTCGCTGAAGTGGTGGTTGCCAGTGCATTTGACACATCGTGGTTGTAGTTGGCAGAAGATTTTTGTATGACCGTATCTTTGGCAGTTGATGCATTGTGGGATATTTTTCGGTCGACGTCTTGGCTCGATGGTTACGATGGCGTTTTTAATATCCTTCACTTTAAAAATATCAAAAGCTCTATCGTTTTTTATGAGTTCGACAGCACAAATTGGCATGGGTTTTTTTTCCCTGTTCATTAGCCGTGTAATTCTTTTAACTGGGAATTTTTCTAGTTCCTCTTGGATGTCCTTTTCAGTTAATGTGAGTGGGACATTTTTTATCACCACCGACAGACATTTTTCATTTGGAGGACAGAATGTGTGGTAGTTTACGTTATTTTCGTCGTAGAATTTTGTGACTGTCCGGAAATCTGAGATAGTGGTCAGGTTGATTTTTAGTTTGTCTCCCTTTAGTTCTGTTGTAAATGGGTTTTTTGATATGTTTTTTAAATCAGACCATATTTTTTTATAATCCTGTGCGTTATGTAGGAATATTGGTGGTATTTTATAGTTGGTTTCACCTTCACCTTCCGAGGATGGTTCCTCTTCTTCCTCGTCCGAGAGTAATTGATATCGGTTTGTTAGTTGTATTCCTCTGTTTAATTTTTTCGTTTTGTCATTATTTGGGTTGGTTGGAGATTGGAGATTCCGTTTTCTATTTTTGGCGATCCTAAATTCCTCATTAGCATGTCTGCTAATAATTTCCTCATCTGATTGAGGGATAATTTCGGTTTCCATTTTTTTTTTTAGATTTTTAAATTTTATGTGTCTTAATTCTAAGATATACCTATTTATACTATCTATTTAATTTACATGTTTTATTAAAGTTAACTAAATTATTCTTAAATCTATATTTATATTTTTTGGCTTAAGACTAGATTATATTAACTTATTTACTATTTTTCAATGGAAGATTATTTTAATAGCTATAAATTTATTATTTATCTTAATCCTATTTTATAATTGTCTGTAATATTATGAAGGTTTCACCTGTGTGAGTTCGTTTGTTTGTGCCACTTATGTAATGTTGAATTTGTGTTCATTCACTTTATATGTCACTTGTATTTTTATTTTATAATATTTGAATTTATTTTTTTTCTTAATTTTTAACACTTGATGATCAGTTATCATTGTTATTTTTATTTCTGGGCACTCATGTTTTGATCACAATTAGATTTATCTAAATTTTTCTTTTTACTATCACTTATTTCACTGTTTTTTAACATTTTTCTGATGAGCTCAGTCTAAGCATGCTTGTGCAGCGATTTAGCCGAGATTCTCTTATATGGATCTTTGTTACTCTTTCACGCAAAAACTACTGAAAAGATTTTAATTAAACTTTACAATAATATTGCTTATACGTCAGAATAACCTATAGGCTATACTTTATGAAGATTTGATATGAAGATACTTTATGAAGTATGTGAATTGTCCAAAATATAACGATAAGTGTCAAGTAAGTACGAAAAAATTCTACCATCTGAGAGTTATTCTGGCGTACGCTGCAAAAACCATAAGAGTTACGACATAAGATTTATAGCTGCGTTAATAGCGCATTGGTTTACATTTCTGCCGCTGTAATGCTGTAATTAAGAGCCATAGGTTCAAACCTCATGGTTACCTTTTTTTTCTTACTCAACTGTTGTAAATAGACCCTGAGGGTTGCTCAATAAGAAAATATTAACGAATAAAAGTTTTTTTATTTTTTGAAAATTCCTACCCTAAAAGAGCAAAAAGTGGTGACTAAGTTTGTATGACATAATGTAGAGTTAATCAACAATCGAAAATTCAAATTTAATAATCAAAGTGCTGTTAAAGACGAAACATTATATCATTTTAATAACGACATTTTAAATAACGTCATTTCACTAAATAAGTATGAATGTTTTATATGCAGTACTTATACCAAATAAGCGAATTTTAATTTTTGTATGTTTATCAAAAATTAAACTTTTTAAAATCTAACTTTGTATGACCCAATGATTGTGACCTGGAGCAATTATTTACTTTGCTGAAAAACTTAAGGGAGCAATTTTTTGTAATATACTTCACTATCAATTAAACTATACAATCTTTCAAACTAACTTTTCTTCGGTATTTAGAACAATTTTGAAAACCAATTATTGTTATTGAAAATAAATAAAATATTCTAATTTCTTTCCGCACTTTCCACCTATTTCCAACAACTTTGTATACGCAACGTCCAAATGTGTGAAATCGAATAGCTTTTTAATCTTGATAATAAAAATAAAAAATATAATAATTTTTTTTGTTTTTTATTGTATTTTCAAATGTAAATGCTGGTTTGGGTGGATGAAACTTGGAAAGTGTTTTTCTTATACGATGTAGATATATAAGATAGGGGTTTTAGGAGTGAAAAATGGTTGCAAAATTTGTAATGGATAACGTCTTATAAACAATCGAATTTTCAAATTTTAATAACCAAAGTGCTGTTAAAAACGTAACTTTATTACTACTTAATATAAAACAAAGTTTATTTTTTATTAGAAGCAAATACTTTTATAATTGGAAAGGGTAAATTTAGTTTATAATTGAGCATTAAGTTCTTTGACTTTCACATATTGTAAACCTAAAAATGTAAGCCTAAAAGCCAGTACCCCCAGAAATTTGAAAAAATACTTGCCAACATTTTTGTGAATTAAATTAGTGACTCCTATCGACAGAAAAAGTCAATTGGATAGTTTAAAAGGTGGTGGGAGTGATTTGAATGCGAAATATACGGTAAGTCATAACGATTAAAGAAATTTCAAATTGCTCTGTGTTGCACTGTGTCGCTGAAGGTTGTACTGAAAAAAATATCCTTCAAACGCAATCTCAACGGAAATAATGATGGTTTTTGTAGCAGTAATACCTATAAGACTTATTACTTCATTGTTGAAACAGTAAGAACGGCCATTGTTTTGATTCTGTTGAGATACCTACAAAAGAATTGTTTGCGGATTATTCCGGGTGCCGGTCTCGAGTTTATGGTACCGGTTGAATTTTCGTTTGTACGTCAACCGGAAAGAAAATGCAGTATTCCGACAATTACAGAATTTCATTTGGAGATTTTCCCAAGGAAAAAAAAAGGAAAATGAGTCATTATTTTTTTTCTAATTTACAACTTTTTCAAAAATAACTTTTTTTTTCAAATAAATAAGTAATGTATTACACTTTTTCATATTGAGATTGCTGATTAATGACAGGTTTTCGTTGGTGCGAATAAATAGTCTCTCACTCCATCCGCATCCGTTCCATGCATATTACAACTTGCACCTGTTTTTTTTTGCAACCCCCCCTTTAACGTTTAACCATTTAACCTTTTGTCCATCCGACATTTGGAATATCTACATAAACGATTACAATGCGTAAAATCCATTTCCATCTTTGTATCTATGATTATAACGCTCACAAGCTAGTAGAACACGAAAAATAGCGATCGTGAGCGTTGTGATCGCTTAATGGAACGCACCCTAGAACATAAAAAGAAAAATAATATATTTGGACAACGGTATTGATGTCATTTATTGTAGAGCAAGTACTTACTTACTCAGTAGGTATTAGTCCTTAACGAAGTTCTACATAATATTTTAATATATAAAGAAAAGTGATTCACTGTTACCGCGTTGGTCCTACATCATTTGATAAATATTATATTGGGTGGTTGTATGTAAAATTAGAAGTTTTTCATCTGAACAGAATTCAGGATTTATACATAAATTTCTTCATGTAATCTCCCACAGGACAAACCTCGTCAAAAATACTTGTACAAATGCTCGACTCGAGACATTAAGAATTACCATACCTACACAAGTCCCATATATAACTTAGACGTTCAAAGTGGTCCTCTCTTAACCTCCACGTAACATATTCTATTTGAATCTTTTTTATTATTAAAAACAGAACGCAGATGGACTCTCTCGAATTTTTAGGACGTTGAGGTTTGGGACACCTAAATTATGAAATCCTTTTTCATCAAAGATGACCGTCCTGTGTTTGGTGTTTCTTTTTTTTTTTGCACGTTACCGAATAAATTTTATGGTGACCACTTTTTAGTTGGTTTTTTACGAGCAAAATTGGAAACGTTTCAAATATTTAAAAGCCTGGAAATCAAATTAAAATTTAAGTTTCATCATAAAATATCCATTAGCACTAATGTTTTAACAGCTAATGTTAAGTAATTTTTAATAGGTCTCAATTAATTTTGCAAAATATTTAACGGTACATTTTAATTTATGTTTTTTTTTCTTTTGCAGTAGGTATGTGACTGGAGATAGTTTCATGCGACTGTTTTCTCCAATATGGATTATAAATAAGGCTTTTCAAATAGAAATATTTTCACACCAATTAGCAAATGGGTTTGAAACCGTTGAAAAATAAAAAGCTTTTTCATATATTACCTCATTTTTTCTCTCCTTTCTCACGTTCAAGTGTTTGAATACAATCGGTTTCGCAAACAGGAGATATAAATAGGATTAAATGGAATGTGACTTTAATAGAAAAATTGCAATGAATTTTTTTTTCATATAAATAACGTAATATACATATATATACTTTTATAAAAAACATATGAGTTGTAAGCTCACAAGTGGCAAGTCTTGAACAAGAAAACAATATTACAAATGGCAGTATAAAACTTTGCAATAACAATGATTGCAATGGCAGGTGAATGGTTCAAATCAGCTCTAATTTAACGTGCGAGCTCTCCAAAACACAACAAAATGATGATATAGAAAGAGATGGTTGAGCTTGAAAAGCCATTAAATAAATTGCTCAGTTCACTGCAGAAACTTTACTACAACACTAGAAAGCTTCCACCAAGCGACTTGAATGTTCCATTTCAGGGAATCAATTTTATAATGTGCGAGTGGCGAGCAATGAACGCCCGAAACGCTCATACGGGGGATGCTGGAGCGGCCTGGAGTGATTCGGGAGATTTGAGGTCCGTTAGGCTACGAGTAATGGCAGGAGTGATGTGGACGAACGAAACGTTTCCGAGTTACCGACTGAACACAGTTACACGTTCTATTACACTGATTAAATCTTAAATGAATGATACTAGATCAAGTATCACGAGAGGAAATTCAAATTGTAAATTACCGGAAATGAACAGTGATGCAAGGACTTGGTAATTTCAAACGGCGGATTTTGTTGCGATATGGCTGTCGGCCAACTGGAATGATTTTTCGACTCTCCACAATTCTGGCAATTTTGTAGTTCATGTGCTCCATAAAAGAAAAGTTGTGGTTGTTTTTACATAGAATAAAACAAAAACAAAGATATTGACGCTTTAAACCTTTTGCACAACAATCAAAAGTATCCTATATCTCGTATTATTCCAACGTTATACAACCAACGGACTTAAGCTTATATGAAGTGATTGGCAAAATAAAATTTTACTAATGTTTATGTTTTTCATTTCATTAATTTAAGAGTTCTAAAATAACCAACTATGCTTCAATTTTCTTAAAATTAACAAAATTAGTCAGTCTTTTAAAGTATAACTAAAAATAAATCTACTGATAACCGAGTGGTTAAGGTGGCCGCTTCAAAACCGGTAGATGTTGGGTTTGAATCTCGTGTTGTGCGAATTTCCGGATTTACAGATTTTTTTAACCCCAGAGTCACTAAAAAGGTATTTATAAAGCTACGAAAATCAAAAAAACAAACGATAAAAAACGGTGTGCGTACTTATGTACGCGCGGAGAACTTATTCTTCGTTGGTATAATTAAAAGGATGTTTTCAATCCATTGCCGTAGTCTCTTCCGGTAGTGCACACCAGTTATGTGTGATAACCAAAATATGATACAATTAGAAAACAATTTCGGTTGTTTAAGATCGGGTTTTTTATTTAATATTTTTAATATTCAAATTAGCTCCGTTTCGTTAAGTATCGTAACTTCATCAGGCTTCTTGAATCACAAAAAATAAATATTTTTAATTTAAATTCAATAAATAAGAAATAAATAAATACATTTTTTTTTATTTATTGAAGTTAAATTGAAAATATTATATTTTTTGTGATTCAAGAAGCCTGATGACGTTACGATACGTAACGAAACGTAGCTAATTTGAATATTAAATAAAAAAACCGGTCTTAAACAACCTGAATTGTCTTCTAATTTAATAAAAGCTGAAATCTGAATTTCATCATTTAATATGATACAATTTTATACATAAATTACTTTTAAATTAATTTTTTTACTTACTTCTATTACTTTTGTTGCGGCAAAGACAAAGACAAAGAATATAAAATTTTAAATACATCCATGTAAGTGGAATACAAATATAATAATTATTGGCTCAAATTTTTACAATGTCATTAGTCTCAACTGTCATTACTTATCGAAAACATTTACCATATAGAAGTAGATTGTTGCCATTAAGTATAATGTATAGATATTTTTTTTAAATGTTATTTACCGTTGCTTTATAACTACTAAGGTCCTTTAGTGACTCTAGGGTTAATTAAATCCGCTATCGAGAAATATTGAAAATTTGCACGATACGAGAATCGAACCCACTACTTACTAGTTTTGGAGCGGTCACCTGTCTTAGACCACTTGGCTACCAGTAGGATATTATTTATAAACAATCCTAAATAGCGACGTCCTAAAAATTATATTAATACAATAGTAATTGTATATTTTATTAACTCATTTACGAGTATATCTATGTATTGAAGCTGATTTTTAATTCGAATATAGAAGAAGTCTAGTATCCGAATACACTCCCAAATATTTCACAAGGCTTCCATGGTATCGTCGTTTGTCTCCCAAGAAACTCTTGGATGACGTTGAACGCCTAAGGATGAAATACTTTTACTTCGCATTTATTGAAAATTGATGTACATAAGTTCCATTTTTTCATCCAGCTGTTCAATAAGTTGGTAATTTATTAAGCTTAATTTTTAATTTCGTCACTATTTATCAAAATATATAGCAAAGACAGTGGGTTTTCTAATCTTGTTGGTATTATTTCAAACTCAATTTTCATTCAATGAACGGTTATCAAATTAACGATTGAAGTTACATGAAGCAAAACTTTCTAGTTATTCATTGTTATTAAAAATAAGATCATTTGAGATTTTTAACCTCAGCAGAATCAAACTATTTTTTTCCACAGAATTTTCCTTTATTTGTTGTTATTTAGTGACGAAACGAGCCTCTTTTAGGTGATTTAAGGTATATGTTTTTCTGGAAGATTTAAAGAGGATTCATGTCGCTAGTTTAAATTAGTAACGTCAGCGAATGTGTACAATAGGGTGTCCCAAAAAACAATTTAATGTCGAACTACATTGGGAACAAATTTTTACATTAGTTGAAAAGAAGATTAAAGTTACAATTTTAGAAATGGCATGTAATTAATATGTGCTAATTAATATCGAATAACTTCTAGAAAATTATATAAAACTATACTTAAGTACAAAAGTGTCATTTTGGCGTTGAAGTTAGGGTTGTTTACGAGGGATCGTAACTGTAGTATTAAGTAGACGTCAGTTCAGTATAATAATTTGTGTATTTACTACTGAAGCAACTATTGAGGCATTAGGACATACCAATGATGAATTTCTAAAACGTAATTCCTCCATTCAAAGAATTCGTACGGAAAAGCAAAAAGAGCACGAGAAGCTTTAAAAGTCGATTCCCAAAATGAGTACCAGATACTGTAACTGTCCATTAGAATAGTAAACTCTTCTTGGCTTAAAAGGCATGAAAATCGAAAGATTACTGATAGTTCATATGGTAATAAAGAACAACTTATCGCTGTACTAAAATTGGACAACTCTTCAGGAAGAAGAACAGGCATAGGCAGTTTTGAACGCCATTATTGACTGGAATTTTGAAAATAAAGTGCAAATTATTTGTTGTAATACTACTGCTTCACATACAGGTTGTATTAATGGAACTTATATGCTTCTTGAGCAGAAACTAAATAAAGAAATGCTCCCTTTTACTTGCTGCCATCACGTCTACGAATTAGTATTCAAAAGCGTGTTTGAAAAAAAATATTAACCAGGCAATTAAAAATTCTTGACATTCGATTGTTGAAAAATTTCCGTGAAAACTGGAAAAATATTGATCTCGAGAAAATATGGAATAGTATAGAAAAGTTGTCATGCATCAATGTACCAGAAATGAATAAAATGTTAGAACTTTACCGAATTGAGTTAACTAAAGAAATCACTTAAGATGACTATTGAGAATTTATTTACTGACATTAACTATTGACATCCAACGCTAAATCTTGGTTGTAATGCAATTTAGCTTTAAAAGCACCTTACCTACTGATTTTTTATGCTTTTTAATGGCCATGAAAACTTACGAAAAAAATAGACAAATGGATCTCAAAATCAACTTTACAGAAGTTCTGCCAGCATTTATGATATTTAATAGATAAATTGTTAATTATATATATATGTTAGTTAGATATATGATAAGGGTACGGTTATTTACAATTTCAGAGAAAATCATCGATGACTTTGTTTCAATCAAGTTATATTCTAACTGGAAAAAGCAAACGTTGAAAAGAAAAACTACTAAATAATGTTCTTTTAATAATAAATACTTAATAAGTAGGTAAGATACAGGCAAAACAGTGTTTTATTTACTAAATTAACAAAGATCTTATATTCCTGTCTGATTTCTACATTAATTTTTAAATTAAAACTTTGATATTAAGTCGGCACGGGTTATGTTTGTTCGATAGCGATAATATTTTAGTTATTTGGGTCAAATAGAAAAAAATAGAGGGTATGCGCATCGAAATTCGAAAAAAAAATGTTTGCCCTTATGGCTTGGAACATCCTAGTGTACAGTAGGGTGTCCGTTATTTCCCAAATTGATTTTTTTACAGCGATCTCCCCCTGAAATTTTAGTTTAAGATATAAAAAAATGTATCCAATACAGTTAAGCTCTTAATTTCTTGATTAAACCGTGCTGGAATCATATTACATTTACCATTTAAATAACATGGGATTATTTGACTTTTTACTTTTAATTTTTTTTCTCAGAAACAAATGGATCAAAAGATTTAAGAGTAAATTATTCTGACGTAAAATTTAACGCTCTACAAAAAAGGTCTCTTATGAATTTTCGATTAAACCACTCCATTAAAAGTTATTCAATCAACATTTAGCTTGTGTCTAATATATATCTTGCAATATTTTCAACTTTTTGCTCATTTTTTCTTTTTTTAACTATAAAATCATTGAAAGAGAAGATAAAAATTATTATCATTAGAGCGCAAGTAATTATTTGTGTTAATTTTAAGGCTTGAATTGAAAATTAAACAAAAAAACATTTTTTGTCAATTAAAACAAGTGACATAAGATCCGAATTCGCTGTAGTCGTGAAATTCAATTTATCCAGGATAAATTTTCGAACTTTAATCAATATTTTGTACCTACGAAGTGAATTTCATACTAATTAATGAGACTATCGACAAAAGTTCAATTAAAATTCGAATTTTTACTATTTCAACTGACGCCATCTATGAGAAATTTCTTTGAACTTGTTGTCAACAAATTAAATGTTGAATAAATTACAAAATACAAATTAAGCAAATTAATTCAAGTTAAATGTTGAATAACTTTTAATGGAGTGATTTAATCGAAAATTCATTAGAGACCTTTTTTGTAGAGCGTTAAATTTTACGTCAGAATAATTTGACCTTAAATCTTTTCATACATGTTTCTGAGAAAAAAAATTAAAAGTAAAAAGTCAAATAATCCCATGTTATTTAAATGGTAAATGTAATATGATTCCGGCACGGCTCAATCAAGAAATTAAGAGCTTAATTGTATTGGAAACAATTTTTTGTATCCTAAACTAAAAATTCAGGGGGCGATCGCTGTAAAAAAATCAACTTGGGAAATAACGGACACCGTAATGTACAGGTTGATGTGCTGACATTAGAATAGAAACTTCAATAAGTACTGCTTCATATTGAGTCATTACTTTATTTCAGTCCCTATCGGTTTTCTTCTCAGAACCCGTCAAAGATTACGGTATAAATGGTAACTTAATGAGGTTGTTAATTATTTTCTGAAATTTTTATGATAAATATTGCCTTTCTTTTATTTTTGTGTGTAATGGTGCTTTTAAAACTGCTAATTAATTTTAATGTCAAATTTTCAATAGCGAAAATATTTACTCCCACGTTTGAAAATGTATTACCTCATAAATTTGGCCAAATGATTTCTGTAACCGCTTTTCTATTTAATGTCCGTGCTCGTCGTTTTTTCAATGTATTTACTGTCCTTTAGCCATCCCACTCTAGCACGTAATAAATGTAAGGATAAAAAAGGGAAATTTTATTGAGAAAGTATTGGTATGAGAAAGGGAATGCAGCGAATAAAAACTGTGCGCATGCGTTTGTTGGAAAAATACCACGCGCTAGCTCAGGTTTCTCTCACATCTTCAGTTCTTCCACCACTTTCGATTAGGACAGTCATTCTTGGAATATCTGATAAAGGATAATTTTTTCGTAAAAATAAACTTTTCTACTAAATAAAAATTTTTCATTAAAACGCTCTACGATTTTGTGATATAGTTCGGATGATGTGCAATGCAAAAGCTCAGAGAGCTTTCGTTTAATTTTCTAATTGTTTGTCTTTTAAACAACAAGAAAAGAAACTTTACTTCTTTAACCAGTGAATGTTTAGTTTGTGCTTTAAAAATAGGGGAAAAATAATAAAAAAATCGCGTTTTATCTTCCACTTTGGATAAATTACATTTTACTGAGATTGCTTTTAAGGTAATTGCTTCCATAAATCATTACTCGTTCTTTCGTACTTTTTAATTTTGTCGGAAAAAGAAGCCCAACACGTTTAATTTTTTAACACATTCTCTTGACTTTTGAAACTTTAAATATTCTTTTTTTTTACTAACACAAAAATATTTATTCAAAGTAAACGATTCCTAATATATTTATTTCATTTACCATTATTATTCTATCAAACTAATTTGAATAATTTAAAAATTCTTTCTCCAGAAATTAGCATTTTATTAATTAAACAACGCGCAACGCTAACCGTTTTAATTGCTTCTTCAATCCCGCCGTTTTTTTTATTTATTTTCATTGCTTTGTTATTTTTCTGTGTTAATTGAAATTTAAAAAATGAAAAAAAAACAGTTATAATTAACGAAAATAATAAGGGAAAAAATTAATTGGATTCAGGATAACAATGTAGGATAATAAAGCATGATAAAATTTTATAAACGTATGACTTAAAGCCAATTTGAAAGTATTTTTGAATCGCTTTGCTGACTATCGTAGCATCTTTATATAGATAAGAAACGTAATATTCATTAAAATACTATCATACAATTATGTAGTAGCTTTTGTATTGTCTATATAATATTTTCACACTACATACATCAAAGTTTTAAAGATTTTCTTCTTAGTTTTACTAAGAAATTCACTATAAAACTAAGCACTAAAGCTTTCAATTAAATGCTTCTTAAAAATTTAAAGCTACAAATATTTAAAACAAAAGAGTGAAAGAAATTGGAATTTAGTTTTTGTCGAACGTCAGCCAATGATTAACTTGGTTTATTAGAGCTAGGAATAAATTTAATGGTGAGAAAGGGTAAATCTGAGTTGTATGCTTTAAAGGATTGGAATAGAAGGATATCTGAGTTGTTGTTTCGGACAGAGATCATGGAATGAAGATGGAAAGTTGACAACAATGACGGTCACCCATCGCTTTTCTTGTTTGGATATAATTTTTATATTTTTACAAGTTTTCATATCTTAAATAAGGTCCGAGTATATTTTTAACACAACTACTTCTTTGATTGCCACATTTCAATTCAAAAATTGAATTGAACAATAGATATTTAGTTACAATTATTTGAAAATATTGTGTACGAATTCCTGTAATTTATGGTATAGGGTGTCCCAGCAAGAGCGCCGGATTTAAATTTGCTGTCATTACAAGTTGTGCGGTGATTTTTTTGGCAGTTGTCACGTACAGACTCCACGATTTAAGAGTATGGAGAAGTATTAAAGCGAACAACGTTTAATTATTGTAAAAACACTTTATAGAAATGATGAAAGTTATGTTCGTTTAAAGAATCTCTTCCAGGAGCTTTATTTGTACAGGGGCGGTTTGACCAAAGCGACCAACCCAGACGAAGTGAATACCCTCAATTAATTCCAAATAGAGTATTTCTGACTAATGCCATAAAGTCTCTCCTCTAAACAAACATAGCTAGTACACTCTCATATATTAATAAAAACAATTTTTCAAATTAAAATAAAAAGCTTTATGTGCTTATTACTACACAACATAGGTGAAAACGAAATAATTCAAACGCCTCTACTCGTGTAATAGAAAAATAGCGATTATGCGAATCCATAAATATTATTTCAATGAAATTTTAATAATACAAATAACTGCAGCTAAATTTCAATTCATACCTTTTACATAGAAATAAAAAACAAATAGTAATATCAGGATAATGTTTACGGCAGAATTAGTTGAAGAATTATATTTCTGGTTGAGTGTTTAATGTTCAGGACTTTAAATTATAAAGTATATGTGAAATAATGATAGTTAAATCAAACCAAAAAGTGCTAAATGAATTTCCTCACGGTTAATTCCAATTCTAATTTCTTCAACACTAATCCAAAGGTTCGGTATTTACGAAGACCTAAGTGCATGAGAATGGTCGATTTAAAATTGACATAATAGTATATGCTACGCAAATAAATTCCGTGGTATTAGCTAGCGTTCCAACATACAATGATATTACTGTGAAGTACATATTTAATTAATTTTTCAATTTATACTTCTTTAGTGGCGTTATGAAAAGATAATCAAATTAAGTTTTTAATAAAATGTGACGCCATTGCTACAGTTGTTTGCGAACGGTTAACGAGAAAATTTTGGCAAGTGAAAGCTGGCCGATTTTTAAGAGCAGTTTATGTAGTATAAAAATGACAAAAACCACTAAAACACTATATTGATTCGATCGAGTCAATCTCAACGTTCGCATATGATTTTCGTTTGTCGGTAGGGGGAACGAACTGAACTCGATCGTCCCGAACCAGACACGAAGTAAGAATGTGACATTCTGCATCGATTGAAAATTAATAAATAATCGATTAGTATTTAAAAAAAAATCGATTTTCCCTAATTTGTGAATAAAATTCAAAATAAACAGCATACATATTATGTTAATCATAATTTTATTAATAAAAAATAAACAACAGCAATAAAAAGTTTTTAAATAATCAACACACACTAAAGTTTTAGAATATGATAATATTGGTTCAAAGTAAAATATTGCAGTTCGTTGACTAACTCCATCTAGTGAATATTTGATTAGCTAAATGAATGAATTAAAAAAAACTTATGTCGAAGGGTGGCAGATGAAAAATCGATTTAAAAAAAATTGATTATTTGTAATATTAATAATACGTATTAAAATCGATTTTTACTTTAAAAAAAAGATTTGATTCGATTATTTTCATAATCGAATATTGTTTCACATCCCTAATATGAAGTTTAAAAATTACAGCCATTACAACAGGCTAAAAGTCACTAACACTTGTATTTTTTATTTAAAACATAGGCATCGTCGAACTAAATATTTTCGAATTTTACAGTCTAAACAATATCCATATTAATACACAACTAGTAATTTCCCGTGAAATATTCACCGCCCAAACTGACACAAATGACAAATAGTAAAAATTGGCTATTATAGTAGCAATAATCATTCAGTTCAAATTTGAGGCAATGATGATTGTATTTCGCTCACATATATGTTTAAAATATTTGTTCTATGTCTTTGGCAACGTATATGCATATATATTACAAATGTTTGCTTATTATAATTATGAGAATTAATTAAGAAACATTAAAAAAAGTTTTGGAATTATTTACTGCAATATTTAAGATAATGTAAGGAAACTCAATTGGTACATTATATTACATCATATTTTTCTATATTTGATTTAAAAAACAGTTATAATACATAGGTATAAATGGGTAAATAAAATATACAACTATTATTGTATTAATATAAATTTAGTTTAATGCTGTTTAGGATCGTTGATACTTATTTGTACATGATATTTTATGCCATCAATCTACTTCTATATGGTTATAATACGATAAGTAATTTTTGAAAATGTGACCCATGCTGTATTGACAAATTCATATAAGTAATATACATTTTGTATACGTAGCCAAATGTGTAAACGTATTATACAGAATGTATAAATAGCCAATTAAATCTTTTATTGGAAACCCAGTAACTTTCCGCGAAATATTCACAGCCCAACACTGACACAACTAACAAATAGCTATAATCAGCGATTAATTGAAATCGAAAAGACAGTTGAAACTAATGACATGGTAGTTAATTTGAGACAATAACTATTATATCTGTATTCCACTCACATCGTTGTGTTTATAACTTTATACTCTTTGTCCTTATCTTTGCCGGAACACATACGTTTGCTTATTATTAGTATTTTGATATTAAAAGCAAATTGTTATAATTGTATCATATTTTTGTTATCACAATCCACTGATAACTGGTGTGCTTGTTTAGGCACTACCGGAAGAGGCTACGGCAGGAGATTGGAAACATCTTTTTAATTATGCTAAAGAAGTATAACTTCTCACTAGCCGACATAAGTACACGCATCGTTTTTTTTACTTAGTCGTTAAAAACGAGTTTATAGTGCCCAACTAATTGAGACCAGCTCCCCATTCCCATATAATCTCAAACATTTTATTGTTGCCATTTAGAAATGATTGATAAAGTTTAATTGAAATAAATGCTTCCTGAAAAATTACTCCAATCAAATTTTAAAATGATGCAATATCTAAATGATCGTTTTTTAATGTTTAATGTGTCCCCAAATGTGTCCCGTTTGCTAATAAAAATATCAATTAACTTGTTAATTTCTACTGACAGGTGTCAGTCATTGTAATTTTGTAATTATCAAGATATTATTCCATCAGTATACGAATAATTCATCGCATAAATTGCAGGCATTCTGAACTGGAGGAACAAAAGTATTGGGAAATACGCCACTGAAATGTGGAAAAAAATCCATATTGGCAATAACCAGTTGTGCGGTGCAATGCCACTTGACAATCCTTGATTGAAAAACCCTGTATTTGTGTCTATACATGACGAATTTTCCCTTTAACTCATATTTCCTTAAAGTTCTGCCACTACGTTGCGATCAGTTCACCAATCAACTTTGTGCAAAATATCAATTTAAAAAATTCAATCACAATCCCAAATGTTAGCCATCAATCGACAAAGTCAAAAATGACATCTAATTTGCATTCATCAACATCATTCGTTTTCCTCCACCAAAACCGTCTTCCTGTAATTGATTGAATTTATAATTCAAAAACTACTGTTACCTACTGATGTTATTACCATATGAAATGCTTACTCTCACGCATATAACATTATCATGTTTTAAATACGAAGGCGTCGTTTCCGATGCATAAAAAATAATTACTAATGAGTTGTTTATCTATTTTAAAATGAGATTATTTTAATTAATCACATATGTTCCAATGAATAAGATTAACCGAAAGGAAGGAGTTATTTCATATTGTCGGAATGTTTGATTAAATTAATTAAATTTTTATATTAATTGTGATAACAATGCACTTGTTGTACCAAAAAAGGTTTGTTGTGGTTTTATGTTCTTTGATTGTTTCGTGTTTTCCCATTATTTTGAAATTTTTCCAACAAAACTATTAATAAAGATTAAATTTCGGTATTAATAACAAATCCATCTATTCTTATCATTTCCTATTATCTTTTTCGATTGCCCTCTAATTATAATAATAATAATAATAATAGCTGGTATAATTTCCTTGACTTATTAAGTGGAAATTGCCTATAATAATCGTCATTGTATAATTAAACTATTAATAAATATGATCCGAAAAAACATTGACCAAAACACAGATAATAAAAAAACAGGCATATTACATTATTGATAGTATGAAATAACCAATAATTGAATATGTGATAAATCCACCTGAAATTTGATTTATGAATTACCAATTCTATGCTAGAATTCGTGCATATGTAAAATAATTACGAAAACAATATACACTAATTTGTATAGGGAGTGTTGAATATAACGATTTGACCACAAGCAATTTAATATAACATTCTAAATGCTTTCGATAATAATTACCTTATATATGCACACGTGCAATTAGTCGGTATGAAAACGAATGGGGAGGAAATGAATGTTTTGAAGGAAAAACCAGGTTTGATCACCCTTTATTCTTGCGTTTGGAATGCTGAGGAGGAATACACGTAGGTAAATTTAATCTCTTGGTATGAGCGGCTATACATATAATGAAAATGGGGCCACATTATTGGCAACAATTTCAACAGCCGCAACAACCACAAACGTTTATACAACGGGTTCGAAATTCGTAAATGATGTGCATTGAAAGGGATAATTACGACTGTCTCCACATAGAAGTATCCCATTGGAATTCTTATTTGGCATATTTGTATGTTTCTTAACGTTTGAGGTTTTATCATTCATTTGAAAATACAGTATCTAATCAATAAAACGATATTTATCGAATTTGAACTTAAAATCAGTAGAAAAACAGCATTCAATTCTCAAATAAATATTACAAAAATTCATTACTACACCGTAAAAAGAGCGTACTAATCTCAAACGTTTTTCTTTTGGTTAAAACCAGCTGTAAGGTTGGATACGTCGATATGCGCATGATCTTTAAATCAAACGCTATACGAGTTTCAAAATGTTTCTTGGGCCAAGAAACATTCAGTTGAGTGGAGAACTTAGTGACGTTAAGTCAACTTCCATTTCTTTGTACGAAATTACCATCATATTTATTTCAAACAATATATAAACTTGATTAAAAATGTGGATACTTCTTTCAAACATAACTATACTTAATTCAAATATAAATGAAATTGAATGAATAATTTTATATATTTGGTTTAATTCGCACAGGTATTTCAACCAAAAAAAAATTAGTTTGAATTAAATTTTATTTAAAATTAAAAATATACTTGGCTAGAAAGTAGGTATAATTTATTAAATAAAGGCTGATTTGGTTTTCATTTTATATATTTCATTAAGAACAAATGTGCATAATTATAACATATTTTTAAACAAAACAAAATATGTAATCTTAAATTATTTAATTAAAAGTATAAGTCCGTACTATAATTAAGAACTTTAAAAAATACTAGCCCATATTATAAAAAATACAAATAATCATTTACTAGAATAAAATAGAATATATTATTATAAATATATCTTATTTTAATATGAACAGCAAATCCTTGCTGGCTTTCTTTTGACGTAAGTTTCCAATAATTTTTTTGTTTGACTGATACACCGGCTCGTGGAGGAACAATAAAAATTTATAAATATATAAATATTTTGTTAATAATTTGTTAAAAAATAATATACAAACCTTAAAAACTACAATAAGATCTTCGAACCCCCGAGTCATTAAATATACTTTGACCGCGTCATCAGTCATTTTTATAAAATACAGTACATGTAATAATCGTTCAACACAAATTATCCGCTAAATTTTTTTTAATGAATATTAAAATATGTTATTACACTTATTAAAACAATAATTTATAAATAATGTTGTATACTTACAAGTTAAAATGTTAAATGAAAAGCAAAATTCATAGGTTCAAATCGACAATACAGCTTAGAAAACACAGAGGTAAAGTATAGAGGATTCATGTTTGATCCTGTATTCGACTCGGCAACCCTATCTCTCTCCAACTCATTTTTTCATTTCAACGACCTAGGTCGGAGCGCGGTCGTTTCAAAACTTCAATATAATTTCTAATAAAATTAGTGAATGACAATTTTAAAACAAAAGAGAGGAGGAGAAGAAGGAATAATTTTTATTTATTATCGATAGTCTTGGATAGTATTTATATTTTCTTATAAACGGCATGAACAATAATTGATAATAGTGATCCAGCACTATAAGAAACTGTATTGAACATTTCCTGTTATGCGCATGAGCAGCTTAGGTGCACAAAGATAAAATCCCCTAATTTTGATGTGAAATGTGGAGGGGAGTTCACTCAACTACACTTACCATTGTTGTGAATGTATTAGACATCCTATTCAATTACGCGTGTTTCTTTACACAAGAAATATAAAATTCTTGATTCAAACCGTTTCGGATTGAATAAAGCAAAATAGATTTCACTAAAGGTAAATTAGTCAAACTCCTAAGGAATTCGACCTAAGAGTCAAATTTTTTACAGTGTAAACGTAAAAATTATATACTGATAACTAAAATCTAATCTTCTTGTGTCATTTCGAATGCCATGCAACCTTCTTCCATGGATTATAAACGAGACATTTAAGTCTTCTTCTTTTAATTCCTCACAAACTTACCGTTGTATGATAGCTAAAATGGTTGCTTGTGATCGTCCTCCTTTCCTTTTCCTTTCAAAACGGCCATCAACCATCAGCCTTTCCTTAGTCTCGTACCGCGCGATATGTCCAAAAAACCCGAGGATTCGTCAATACGTTAGTGAAGATAGTCTTTGGAATGACTTGACTTCGTTTTAAATAGACACATTTGTATGTTAAGTCTTAAAGTGGCAACACAGTATGACTACTAAGTGTCTATAAATCACAGCTAGGAAAAATTAACGGGAGGTTGCCTTATTTAAACCAAACTATTAAACCAAAATGCTCAAAAAAAGAAGCACGTTATGAAATGATTATGACGGCACTGACGGCATATTTACTAGATTAAATATTTTCAAGTTTAAAATTTTTAATTTGTATTAATTAGTTGTTTCCGCACATAGGTGACGTAGAATTTTGAAAAAAGAAACACATTTAGATCCTTTTTTTTTCTTTTTAAATAACTCACAGGAAATCTCTTATTTCTGGCTTGTGGTTTTACTTTTCCGGGTAAGTTAATCATGTTTAAAAGTTTAAGCTAAAGGCTTTGCTAAAGCCTCGTTTTTAATGCAATTTTTTTAAAAAAAATAAACAAAGAACTTTATTTTCTTCGTTCACTTTGTTTTCTTATAATTTTTCAATGCCCTAAAACCAAAATGCGAATTATCCATGATCTACTGCACGCAGTAGTAGCAGATCAAACTTCAAATGGTTTGTTATTATTAATTGGGTCGCCTTAAAATCGAATTAGAATCATACCAAAAATGTTAAAATAAAAAATGATAAAATTGAACGTAAATTTTTGTCTACCTGAAGTCCATCGTAAGATTCAAAGACAGGTTTATCGATTTCGATAATATTTTGTTTTCAGGCACATCGTAGTGTTTCGCCAAAAAAAAAAGTATAACGAAAGTCACAAATAAGTTTAATCTAAAAAGTTTTACCAATATTTTATTCTGGTTTTACTTTTGGTTCCAATTTAAAGACAGCTTTACTGATGTGATAGAAACTTTAAAATCAAGTTCAACTAATTTTTCTTCAGAAGAAAAGGTTGCCTATTTACGTTTAATTATTAATAATAAAAGTAGCATTCAAAAGAAGGCCGATTCAAATAAATAAACGGACACCCATTAATTGGATATAAATTAGACCCTTTAATTAAATATCTATGCTCTTTTTTAAGATTTCGAAAAATCAGAATACTGGAAATCAGGCGTGGTTAACCCAAATGATATTTTGCGGGCCACGGAATTGCATCATTACTCCGCGGGCTACTTTTGAAGTTATATCTCAAATTCTTCATACTAAATTAAGATACACTGTTAACATTTTTAATATATTGGTTTTCAACAGTTTCGTCATTAAAAATGTATACATTTTATAAAAGTCTGATGCATCTCGCGGGTCGAAAAAATTGTCAAGGTGTACCTTTTGCGGTTCGCGGGTTGGCAACCTTTAACAACTTCTAATTTAAATAAACATGGAATAATCTATCTTTTATCTACATATATAAAACTGTTATGTTGGTTTGGGGAGATTTCAAAAATTCAAAGAGTTCTGCATCGACTTTCATATATACACTAATTAGTTAATGTATAATGTGCTATAAATACTTCGTTACTTTTCAAATCTTCAAATCATTTATTACCATATTTTTCGTACTATAAGACGCACCTTTTTACCCTGAAAATTTGACTTAAAATCTGGGTGCGTCTTAAAGTTTGATAAGAAAATGTCACTAAAAAATTTCGGAGATTCCCGTAATTTTTGACAACCATAAAATTGAATCTAGGACTCGTAAATTTTAATAACCATGAAATTAAATCGGAGACCCCTACAGAAATGCATAAATTAGTTAATGTAATAGCGTTAGTATCAATTAATGAAGTAAACATATCATTTCTATTTTGCTAAAAATTTTGTCGGTGCGTTTTATTGTTCAAACTATATTTTTTTTCTGAAAAATGCTCTTGTTTTTTCTCAAAATACGGTAATCTCAAACAATCGTAGATGAATTTTTTAATCCACGTAATTTTGAATGTAACCGCTGTTTATAAGCTTTAACAAACCGCAAAATCTTGCGAATGTTACAATTACTTTATCGATGATTTACATAAAATTGATGAAAGCTTGTTCATAACATTCGTGAAACTATTAAATGTTAAAAAGAAATTTTCATTATTCTTTAAATTCCTTAAATATTACGAATTACTTTGAGTTTATTTGTTATAATATATAATGTTTCTAACATTACCTTTTTAGAAGTGCTTTCTTTAACGTTGTTCAGTTTTCATACTTTAACGGTAGTAAAGTCATTTACCACTTTTGCCCTTTTCATATTGCAAAAAAGATTCTCTGAAGAAACCTGTGTAATCCATTAAAGACTACTTCTAAAAAAGAAAACGTTACAAAAATGTTTGATATTATTTATATTACATTTTCCGTTATTCTGTACTTTGATGGCATGAAAAAAAATGCAACTAAAGGCATAGCTTGTCAAACTATAATTACACCGTTAATGAAGCTGTCATTATGTGATTTGTTGTCGTAATTACATGATTTTTATCCAGCATCGAAGAAAATTGCTTAGGATGTTAAACGATAAAATTTACTAAAATAACTTTATATAATTTTGTATCGAACGATCTCAATGATCAGATTGTTCTTGCACATGATTTATGATTGTCACATTATTATTAATTTGCATTGAAATTAACTGCATTCCCCTTCATCTTGAATAGATTGTAAATTCAAAATATTAATTAATACATTGGCTTTCCATTATCTTAGATGGTTGTTAATAGTCATCATTTGATTAATTGAAATTTACAGGTTTAAAGATTTATGTACGTCCAGCGACAAATTAAGAAATATTTCTATCTAATTGCATTAGCATTGCATTATTTATTGCAACTAATTATGGATTCGTTCGCTAAAAATTATCCATGAATTTATGTTTATTACACCAGTTTTAATTTATAATCGCTTCAAGGATAGATAAGGAAAACATTGTTTTATACAAGCACTATATTTTTAGTTACAAAAATAGTAAATACTTTTAAACTATAACATATGTAACTAACAACTGTTAAAAAAATATAAAAAAATATATTTTAGAGATAAAGTAATAAAAGTAGATAATAAATTAAATTTGTTGAATCCATAATTTATATTGTAATACTTACTATGCAGCTAATATGGATATTCTAAATTGTACGGAATGAATAAAGTTAATTAACTGCCACATTTACCAAGCGTTCTCCACCGTATTTAACACACAAGTGAATATTAGCTCTATGTATAGTATTTTAGCATGTATGTAGAATTTATTACCTTTAGTTTCAGGGAAAATTGTGTCCATCTGTTGACCAAAAGCTTCAATCATGAAGCATCTATTTCCTGTTCGAATACTCTTCACTTTCACAAACATTTACTAGGTGTGTTAGTATGAAACAGGTTTTTTTTTCAAAAATACAATTTTATTCAAAATAATTACCTCTATTGACTGAAAATTTTGCCATCTTTCTGACAAATTATGGATACCATGTCCAAAAATTAATCATCTTTTGAGCAAAACCCGTCTTCAAGTCATTTTTGTAGATCTTCATAAAATGTCAAGTCCTGCTCAGCAAATGTGGGTCCTTTCCACGCAAATAAGTAATAACCAGGGGGAATTATTTTGTAGCAAATTCGCTTTGTACTGTTTATTTTGATATTTTAGCCGTTTTTTGCGTTAAAGCTTGGCTCAAATCTACGATCGTAAGTTGTGCGAGGGTTTGATTACTATTCTCATGCAGTAACTCTTACAATTCACTGTTTTCAAACTTTTTCGGTAGTCTTCCACGTTCTTTGTTCTCCACATTAATATCAGTATTTTCAATTTTCTTAAAACCCTTCGAAATATTGAGATTTCCTAAGAGTATGTTCAACGTAAGTTTCGACAAGCATTCGATACTAGTCCACAGTAGATTGTGTTTAAATGGTGTCTAATAGAAAATCAATGCTATCCACGAATCTTACTTTTTTGGTGCAAACTTGATATGTTTAATGATATTAAAAAGGATGAAGTAGGAAATTGTCACATTTGTGAATTAAAAATCTTTGTCAGATATCCAAACAAGAAAATGCCTTAATAATATGGTTTGGCGGACCCTCTTTAGGCCGCCACCTCCACTTATTGGTAAATTCCAATTTTCTTTTAATCCACCTTAAGTTGGTAAAATTGCTTAACTTAAAATAGTGGCATAATAAACTGAAATTAGTATTGCAAAAAAATCTTTATTGGTCGATAAACTTTTTTAAAATTTAACAATTACAAAAATTTAAAAGTTTTTAGTACCCTAGCAGTAGCTCTTTCCCTATTACATAATAAAATTTAAAAGAAAATACTTAAAATAATAAATTTTCTGTTTTATTATTTTATTTAATTTTTTATGTTGGAAAAATAGATCCAACAATACCAAACGGTTAAAACAATGATTATGCTTTTGGAAAATTATATGAAAAAAACATTCCTTATTTGTAAGATTCATTATTTTAATTTGCAAATTGTCAAATTCGAACTTCTAAGATAATAACTTTTCATACAATTATTAGGTACTCCAAATTCATTAAAGAGTTAAAGAAAAAAAAAACAAAGCCTCATGAAATACACAAAAATATATGGTCTCCAAATAAGTTGATGTAGTTTTGAAGTGATATGCATCCTGTTTTCTTAAGGAGCTGTACACAGTTACTAGACTTAAAAAAGACATTTTTATAATGGAGGATTTTGTTGAGCAAATAAAAATATTAATTATTCAAATATTACAGACACTTAGATCACGTAAAAATATTGCCATACATTGTTCCGTCTCCCGAAGGTCCTTCAGAAAAAGACGTTTGGTGGTGATCATAGTATCTCTGATTTAGATTATTTGAAATAAAAAATATTAGATTTTTCTAATGAATAGATGAATCTTGGTAATGATGAAGGAAAAATCTAATCAAGTGAGTATCACCTTTCGAAAACTGTGGTGGCTCTTAAATACAAGATTGCTACTGTTCCTGGACAGCAAATTTACTATCTAAAAGTGTATACTCAAACCCATATGGATATATGGAATACAACTGTGGAGAGCCGTCGGTGGCTCCAATGTGGACAAGATTCAGTCGCAAATATTGAGGTCAATCACTGATGCCCCTTGGCACTTAGCTAACCACAACATAAATAAGGCCCTCAAAGTGATTACGGTAAGAAGTAAGATAGCCGGATACAGACAAAAATATCTGAAAAAATTTGAAGAACACCGCAACTATCTGGCTGTTAATCTTCAGGACAATTCGGGTCACCATCAAAGGTTGAATCACGTATCATTTCTGGAGCTACCTCTAAGATACCTCTTTTAAGGGATGCAGTTTTCTTCCACCAGTTTTCTCTCATCCCATTTACTTAATACAATTATTTTATAGTTTATACAATTAGTTTATACAATATATAAAATATATTGTGGTTCAATTTATGTAGTATAATTTAATATAATAATATAAATCTTATATATTAAACGAGCTATTCTTATATGTATGTGTTTTGGTTTTCGAAAGCGACTCTAACGATTTTTATGAATATGAAAATTGGAAATTTAATAGAATTTTGTTTTTAAAGTTTATCTGTAAAGTTGTTTTCTGTGGATAAACGCAATTATCCACAAAAAACGGAAAAAAAAATTTGCGCCATCTGTTGATGTGTGTACGTAATGAATATAATCTGTGCTGGTTTGAATATAGAATAATATATAACAATTGATTTCAAATATGTATCTGTTAAATATTTTAAAAACCAAAAAAAATCTATTATCGAGTTGCATTGTCAAAACGATATTTTGATATTTTGGACTTCAGCTTTTAGGTTTGACCTTTATAATACGTGTTATATATCTTTCGTTTTTTTAATACTATATTCAATACTTCCACAAAACCGAAACATACTTGAATGAAATTTCAAACCGAGTTGAACTCGGTCGCCCAGGTACTTATATATAACAAAACATACCATAAACATACATTTGAACAGAAGTTCAAACAAAAGTATTGGTGACGTATTGCCCAGATACGTAATTCGATTGCCAAGCAATCTTCCTCAGTGGTCATCAAGTAGTTTGGATCGCTCCGTGACTACTTTATGATGATTCACAATTATCACAAACCTGAATCGTCGCGAAGCGATCCAAACTACTTGATGACCACTGAGGAAGATTGCTTAACAATCGAAATACGTATCTGAAAAACAAATATTTTTGTTTGAACTTCTGTTAAAATTTATGTTTATAATATGCTTTATTATATTATATTATTATATTAAATTTTACTACATAAATTGGGCCACAATATATTTTAAATGGAGTTATAAACTTTTTAGACATAACGATCATCAATGAAAATGGAAAGTTGTCATACAATATATACAGAAAACCAACAATAACGAACACCACCATCCATAAAACATCATTTCACCCAAGAAACCAAAAAATGGCAGTTTACAACAGTCTAGTGTACAGAGCGATCAAGTTCCCTCTCAGCACCAAAGCTCGTGAAGAAAAACTTAAGATAATTAAACATATAGCCATTAGTAACGGATACGACAGTTCAATCGTAGACAAAATAATATCGAAATTTACTAAAAAATCCATTCTTCCAACTCCACCAAAAGAAAACAAAAAATATATAAAATCAAACTTCAATAATATATTTAGTTTTACCATCGCCAACTTCCTAAAGAAAAATAACTTCAATATCGCATTTTCATCAAACAACAGCATGATGAAATTTCTTAAACCATTGGAGAACAACCAAATTACAACGAAAAACAAAACCGGAATACATAAAATTAAATGTAGTTCCTGTGAAAAATTCTACATTGGCCAAACTGGTAGATCTTTCAGAACAAGATATAAGGAACATACACCCAAGAAACTTACTTCAACAACAACTTCAAATTTTACAAAACACCTTTATGACGAAAATCATCAATGCTTAAATTTCGAAACAAATTTTAAGCCACTACATATTTACGAGAAAGGATCACATAAGAACACTCTAGAAGAATATGAAATATACAAAGCACACAAACTAGATCCAAATAACATCCTTAACGACAAAAGTATATAAAACAAATAACCTATATGAAATTTGTTTACAATTGACAAAATAATTATTTACCTGATGATGACAGTCAAAAACTGTTGAAACGCGTCGTAATAAAGAAAAAATTGAATCTCATAAGACATATATTATTATACATTAATATTTTATATATTGTATAAACAGAACAACGTACACATTTGTCAAAAAATCAAAATTTTCGTTATATGTAGTGCGCGAAAAATTCACACGCGGTCTGATACCACACAAAACGACACTAGTGCTTTTGACATCAATTTCCAGCCAAAATATAGCATTGAAGAAAAATTGTTAAAAACCTTTTTTGTAGGAAATATCCTCAAGTTTCTTTTTAGGAATAGCTATTTTATTTGTATCTATCATTGTTCAAAAGTTTCAACGATTTTTTTGGGATTATTGGGATATTTGGCTTCTGCTTACCAATGAATAAAATTTGCTTCTACGTACTTTTTGGCGAGTGCATACACTTGAACGACTGTACTATTTACGAATATTTCAAAAAATGGACAAAATTGATTCTCGACAAACCCAAAATAGTTCAGATAATTTGATTTAATATGTGGCTAAATAAATAATCCCATACCATTGTTCTGTTCATTGGAGAGGCCATAGGCTTAACACTCGGTGAAGTGCAGTCACTCTAATGCAAGTTATTGACTGCATTCAAACGAGAAAGGATAAATTCATTCGCTTTAAAAGCTTTTGAGTGCTTTTCTATCCTCACACTACTCCCCATATTCACTTATTCACTCATCCTCTTGAACTCATCTATACAAAACATTTACACATTAAAACAATAAAGTGAATTTTACTGATAGCATCATCAAACAATTCCAAACTATTCGACATCTATAAACTGTTCCATATTATGTGCAAAAATCTGGTAAATTACTATGTAAATATCATGTATCCGATTGAACTTTTACTTCCATTAAACTTTTCTTTTACTTCAGTTTTCTTTGATACGAATTATCGGTCGTTTTTTTTTAATAATGGAAATCTCTTGAATTCATATCATTTTTTTTTCTGCAGATTCTATCAGACTCGCGATCTTCAAATGAAATAAATCAATTACCCAAACAAACAAGTTTTAATTAAATTTCCACCTTTTGATTTATGTAATTTAGTTAAACGACTGGTTTATTGTTAACTGTTAATTTACACAGAATTATTATAATACCGTGGGAGATATTTGGGGTTGTCCAACAGATCAATTTTGTTGGAATGGGTTGAAATATAATAATAAAAATATTTATTTTATAATTGAAATTTGAGAGTTGAATGAATTACAATTGGGTGGTATAAAAAGTTAAGTTCCTTTTTTTACTTTAATAATAATAATAATAATAAGGGGTCGCTGGAAGAATAACGTTCATCAAAGTTGGTGGGTCCTCATCCCATTCGCTATCGTTCTCGGTGAGGTTTTTATCCTGCGGGATTCTCATTGCACAGCACGGCGACCGTTTAATTGTGTTTTTTATTCAAGTCAAACATCAACTTTTAATTAAAGCTTTAATGAATTTTTTCGACAATTTTCATTATTAGAAATGAAAAATTGTATTATAATAACTTTCCCGCCACTGGATGTATGTTCTATGTATTTATTTTATATTGAATATATGTTGTATATGAATAATTGTGCTTATGAAAAACGATAAAATGATAAAGTTATAATTAAAATATTTTCATTTCCATCGCCAATGAATTTCAAAAATAATAAAGGGTAGAAATAATGAGAGTGTGAAAATTAAATACCTAAAATTAATTAAAAAAAAATCATCAAATATAAGTCCGTCTTGCGAACAAAGCGTTCCGTATTACCTTTGATATTAAATAACACCGGTCTACCATAATAACAGTTTTTCTTGTAATCGCTATTATTAAATTAAGAAAAATGCCTTTAGTTTTTTGATTTTTAGTTTCATTTTTATTCTTCATTTATAAAATTAAAAAAAAAAAACACGATGTGTGTACTAATATACGAGCATGAGAAGTTTAGCATATTCCGGTAGTGCTTAAAATGCTACATCAGTTATTAGTAGTTTGTGATAGCTAAAATATGATATAATTTTAAACACAATTTTTGCTTTTAATGTCAATATAATAGGCAAATGTATATATGGAGGCAAAGACAGAGAACAAAGAATGTAAGCACATACATGTGAGTGTTATACAGATATAATAATTATTGTCTCAATTTTGTACTAACTGACTGTTGTCATTGGTTTCAATTGTCATTTCGTTTTCATTCAACTGCCAATTTTTGTCATTTGTTTCTTTTGTCAGTGTTGGACTTGAAATATTTCCCAGGAAATGACTAGTTTTTAAAAAGTTTATTAAATTAGTGGATCATGTTCCTTTTAGCAACGTTAATATCTGACAACGTTGCAATTCAATTCTAATACCGTATAATTTGCTCTTTTGTTGGTAAATTTTCATTTTGACCTAATTTACTCGCGACACAATTTAAAAAAAAATAGAAAATGCAACGTTACCAAATATTGATGTTGCTAAAAGGGATACAAGCCAAACTGGTTATTTATACATACTGTATAGTATTTCACAATATTTTAGACAATTGACTACCTATACAAATTTGTGTCTTACATATGTGAATTAAGTGTGTATCAATACAGCATGGGTTACTTGTACGAAAAATTGTTATCATAAACATTTACTATAAAGAAGTGGATTTTAGTCATAAACTAGCATCTACCATATAGATATGAATAAACAGTCACTTGTATGTAGATACAGTCTGTCTAGATAGTCGATTGCGTGTACGTACAGCATATAAAAATAGCGACGGAGTAAAAATTAAATTAATAAAATAGTAATTGTTTAATTGAAATGAAAACTTCTTTAGCATTGTTGTGACTTGAAATTTTATGAAACGGATACGAAAAGCGGCAAAAAAAACAAAACATATACATAAATCTATAAGGTTTAACATGAGAGAGAATGAGGTAGGAAAAATTAGTATTTCTTATGGTTATGCACGCCTGCGTATTACGCTACTTAAGAATGGTTTTCATAGCTACCAATAACGACCGTGCTAAATTGCTTATTATAATTGTGAGCATAAACATTTCATTATTTTAATAAAATTAATTTTCAAGTTTACCGTAAATGAATACGGATTATTGTCATGATTATCAAAAAAAAGTAAAAAAAAGTAAAGATAACAAGGTTATAGAGTCGTCAAAAGGTTTAACAGAACGTGTTCGTGAATTTCGGGCACGCCGAAAACCATTATTAAATAAGAAAAATACTAGTTCTTATACGTTTAATAATGATCCGACTGTGCAAAATAGTGAAAATGATGCTAGTGAGTACTTAAATATTTTCTAATCGCATATTTCGTCTTTAATCACGAAATTTCAATAAAATAAAAGCTAATTTAAAATTAATTCTGTTATCACATAATATTACGAACTGTAATTTCGGCGCTACTCAAATTAATGTACAGCCGATTCCTTAGGTAAGTACTCACAATTTCGTCGAAATAAAGTTACTCATGAAGAATTTCGTTAAACATTTTTTTAACAATATGTTCGGTCATAATATGTACTCCTTTTGTGAACGATTGTAATTCAAACGAAATTTAAAACCACAACGCCCAGGACATGAAGATCTTTTATGGATAATAATTAAAAATTCTAATGCAAATGATAATATTTTACTGTGCTGCACGTATTTTCAAGCAATCTAGAAAAATGTAATTCCAACGATGGTCAAATACAATAGTTTTAAATATTAAACGATACCTGCATCTTTACCACCACTGGATTTATTTCATACTTCCATTATCATAAGCTCTCGTATCATTCATCGAAAATGCAAATTTGGATTCAGGATAAATTTATGTAATATATATGTTAATAAATCGTTAAATAAACGCCACAATTATCCTACTCATAAAATCTTACATTCGTCTCAATATCTTGAAGTTCACCTTTTTTGAAGGTTTCACTTCTACCACGTATGAACTTCACACATGTGAGTTTTAACCCATTATTATTTAGGCATGGAAACTTATTTTGAATCTAAATATAAAAGAAAAACATAATGCAATATTATGCATCAATTAACTTTCCTTTCATTTTTTTTACATATTGCATTAAAAAAGTTTAAAAAAAAACCTTTCTTTTGAATGTATTTGGTAGATATGGTTCAAACTATGAAAATTGAAAATGTTAAGCTCGACGATATCGGTGTTTAAATATAAAATAACAACTAACGATGCCTGTTATAACTGTTATTTCTTCCTAGCACTATTTAATTTCATCGTCGGTCATTTCATTCCTTACCGAATAACCAAAAACCTGTGCTAGCGGTCAACTTGGTTGACTTGATTGCGTTTTTAGTACTATGCAAATGGCTTTCAAAAATCGGTCTACTTTCACCCGCTTGAAGTTCCTCGCTAACTGTTTGGTTGCTACTTTCGACTGTAGCGTCACGACGTCACATTTTATTAAAAATTCAGTTTATTTTTTCATAACGCCGCTAAAGAAGTATAATTCCAAAAGAAACGTATTAAATTAAATATTTAAAACGACTTAATTATTATTTTTAATATACAGTTCTTATTAATTTAGGTTGTAATTAATTACTTTCTATTTTTAAACGAGTAAAAGATGCAGAATACTTTCTTGTTGTTTATATGGGTTGAATTAAGCATTAATTATTGTAAAAAGACAGAAGGGTGATAACAGCAGTTCGTATACCGTTTCTAGCTTTCATGGTAGCTTATGAAGAGTGTGAGTTTGCGATTGTTCATTAGTATAGGGTTGTGTTGTATTCAACCACCTACTCAACCTTCATGCCAACAAGCATACCCCCCACAATTCGTTCCAGTTAGTCTTTGCCGTCTTAGTAGTCATCTCTCTATCCACTTTTGAGATTACTTCAGTGCTATGTTAATTAAAGGGAGAATGGCGTTAGATTGTTAGCAGTTCCCCATTCCTGATATTGCCCGTTTCATGCCACCCTCAGTATTGTTTGCATAGTTTCTTTTGACAATGGAACACATCTTTTGTCAATAAAAATAACTTGGTGTGTTGCAATAGAACAACGTGGGACCATTCTCTTGATAAAAGATTGGAACAGTCTCGGCATTCTACTAAAGAGTCTTTAACCAATGTTGAAGTACACCACAAGCCAAGGAAGATGCCATTTCTTCATTGCAGATTCAAAAAAGGCTATATGCTTCTCGCTAACAATAAACTTGAAAATTATATAGTCCATGAATATAATAAAAGCGGAATGAGAAAAAAACATATACGAGGGAAATAAATGTATGCTTCATTATTTATTTATTGCAAGATTCAACCAAGTAATTTAATCAATGAATAAAATGAGCTGAACAAACATAAATTAGGTCACAATTAAACAAGTATTCATGAAAGAATATGTCTCAGAACTTTGTACATATACGCATTGAATATAAACTCTAGCAAATTGGCATATTAAGTTTAGAATAGTTCGTTTGTTGAAAAGATGGTGATGAGTCTAGAATGATGTGCAATTTTACCATGTTGCGATTTCTTTCGTTATCGGTTTGTAAAATCCTTGCGAATTCCCTATTTTAATGAGGTCTCGTTATAATATGCGGGAAATAGCGAGGAATGGGACTATACCCAACAACCATTCGTTAAAACAAATTGACACCTGCTTTATGTGAGAAAAATAAAAATGCATTCTTGTGTAAATTGTGGTATAATAACCACAGTTAGTATAAATTTACTAAACAAAACATAACGAATTCCTTTAAATTAGATTAATTGCTCGTGGAAAATCAAGGGTTGTTACGTGAGAAAAGGGTGACATTTTCGGAACATTTTGGAAGTGGTTTGGTTTGTGTATTTAACGCTATTGTTAAGTGCATTAGCTCGGCTGTTGACATTCTCGAGGATTACAGACAATATTGTAAAAAGGTAATTCAAAACCAACCCCAATGTGTTTCAATGCTTTATTTCTTTTTCAATCTATATTGCTTTAATCGCAGGAGTAGAATTTGTATGTTTTGTAATCATTTCTATTAAATTTCATCTTTAAATGAAGCAAAACCGTTTATAATAAATACATTACCATTGTGGTGCAAATGGGGGAAACACTTTTGATTTTTCCACAAATAAAAAAAAAATTGAGTACCACCAAAGATAATACCTACACTAATTTATACGAGTGAAAAAATTGTTCCTTCCATTTGAGTGACTAAAGTAATATATAACTAGGCAATACCCAAGGTTTATAAAAACACAGGTGGCCTCATGCGCTATGTGGCGTATTCAGAAGAAATTCGTACATATCTTCAGACTGATTCAAATTTCAAAATTCTTCGTATGACGTCATTTTTTTTTAATGTAGTAACCTGTGTAATTTATAAACCTTGGGCAATACCGACGACTGCGTTAAGGTTACATTATAATAAGTCAATAATAGTATCTACTGATTTATTTTAGAGACTATTGGTAATTAATTTTTAGAAATTATTTAAATTTCTTTTCTTCAAATATAAATATTGCCCATACCTCAAAAACGACTTTTTTATTCGAAGACTAGCAAAAGAAGGTTACAAAAATTGTTCCATAAGTTTAAGATAGAAGAAAATACATCATCTGAAGAAATTAAAAAATCATTATAAATTTTAAATGAAGACTTAAAATACGAAAATATCTATAATGAATTGGAAGGAAATTTTCATATACTAGAGGGAATGGGAAACAAATATGTCGAAATCAGAAATGGGCATGGAAAATTTGAAATAATTATTATAAAAATAGTGCATATGAATACATGAAAAACATGATTTCCCAGGCCTATGTACAGGTGTTTTTCAACACCTCTCTAGGTACATACTTTGTATGTACACGCTTATGTATCCTGGTCTAATAAATAAAAATGAAAGAAAATTGAACGCAAATTTATGCAAGCTCCTGAACATAGTCTGGTTATACAATCAGCCAAGAGCGGATTCAGGATTTTTTCTGGGGGGGGCACAATATCATTTCATTTGCAAGTGCGTGAAAGGGATGCAACGAAAAAAATTCGCAATTCCAGTCAGAAATAGACTAGACTTCACTTATGTTCTTTCTGTTATTTTATTTATACATTTTAATAATTCTAATAATTTGATTTGCTTCTAAGTATGTACTGTGATGGAATCTCCATAGTACACAAAAACACCGTGGGCGGGCACCTGCCCCTATGCCTCCTTTCCCCTTAAATCCGCCCTTGCAACCAGCACTTAAATTACAAAATTTTAACGGTGATTACAACAATTGGAAAACCTTTAAAAACAGTTTTGAAACAACCATTCGCAAGAAAAGCTCATTAAACAATTTTCAAAAAATGTACTACCTGGATGGAGTAATATCAAAGGAAGCATAAAAAGTGATTGAAAGGCTTACAATTAGCGAAGAAAATTAAAACATCGGGCTTAATAATGAAAATCTATGAAAATAAAAATCTTTTTATAGAAAATCCACTTAATTTTCTTATCTAAAACAAAGAAGCAAATCCCGAGTCATTAAGAACTCTAGTATGGCACATCAAAGCAAATTTGACAGCTTTGAAAGCGTTAAACCAAGAAGTAGCATAGCTTAATGGGTGCCAAGGGGGCCATGGCCCCAGGTGGCACATGAAAATGGAGTTGTATATTGACAAGCATCGATAATTCCGTAAAAGATTTTGCTTTGAGAAAAATACGAAGAGTACATTTTTAAATAATTATACAACTTAAGATTTTTGACTTTTAATCAATTTTCTTGACTTATAATTAAAATTTCGGGAGGGAGGGATTTCTGATCGGCCCCGGGAAAGGAAACTGCACACTATGCCACTGTGGCCAAGCATAGGATGTTCTTATAATATATTGGGCGAAGAAATGGTTGGATTTTGTGAAATTTCGAGATTGGCAATACAAAGTGCAAATAAAAAAAACATGCCTACACTGTATAAATTTGAGCACATATATTAAACATTTTAAAAGAAAATTCAAATTAACTTAAATCGAAAATTCAGTTAAACCTTTCAAAGCTGAAAGTCACAAAACGGTTTTGTTAGCAGAAAAGGTATCCATAGAACGGTGTAATGCAACTCTTTTGAAATATCACCAGAAATAAAAGAAAAAATAAGGAGAAAACAACTGAATTTCTCAAAATTTGAGGAGAAATTCATAATGTAATCAATCGTCAAAATTTTCCAGTTTTACAATTCAGAAGAGAAGAGATTTAGAAGTGTTTAAGAAGGAGCTATGAATTGACTTCTACTGTGAATCTCAAAATCATAAACCTGCTGCACTGCCCGCGACTGCTCTGAATTTGAAATTTGAACAATTGCACGAAATCCGATTACTCCTTAATCACGGTCATATAATGCGATTAACCACAATGCGATTAACCACGATTGATCACAAATTAAACAGTCTGTAATTTACCTTTGTGTAACTATTCAACTTGACAATGAAACCATATTGGACCATAATTCGAACATTATATTTAGTCAAACTAAAACAGAATAGCAGAATTTTTCTATGGAGGATCTACAATCGTTGGTTCATAAAAAAATTAGACTTTAAAACTTTTGATTGTTAAAAATTAATTTTGGATTTAGCTTAATTTTTTTTTCAAACAACACACAAAAAATCGCTATTTTGGTATAAATGCCAAATAAAGTTTTATACTAATTTTTGATATAACTAAAATAAACGTTTAATTTTTGTTTCTAAGTATTGATCAACTTTACCTATTTTATACTAAGCGGTAATAATCATAGAGGTTGTATATAATGTATAAGTACCTGGACTGACCTGGGCGACTGAGTTCAACTCGTTTTTTTTGCTATATCATGGACCAGATGAATTGGAAAAACAAAACGTATTTTTTTCATATAAGTCATAAATTCCTTACATTTTATGTACCATTCGCACCTTTACAAAGAAGAAAATGCACTTATTTTTTTTAAATTGAAGAATGATTTTAAAGCTGAAGTCTAAAATATCGTTTTGACAATGCAACTCGATAATAGATTGTTATTTATTTTAAAAATATTTGACATATATATATATATATATATATATATATATATATATATATATACATATATATATATATATATATATATATATATATATATATATATCTGTTGATGTGTGTACATAATGAATATAATCTGTGCTGGTATGAATATAGACTAATATATAACAATTGGTTTCAATTTTTATTCAAATATATATTTTAAAAATATAAATTGAAACCAATTGTTATATATTAGTCTATATTCATACCAGCACAGATTATATTCATTATGTACACACATCAACAGATGGCGCATTTTTTTTTATTTTTTCCGTTTTTTGTGGAAATTTATGTTTTTCCATAGAAAATAACTTTACAGATAAACTTTAAAAACAGCATTCTATTAAATTTCTAATTTTCATCAAAATCGTTAGAGCCGTTTTCAAAAACCAAAACATATATACATACATACATACAAGAATAGCTCGTTTAATACATAAGATTTATGTATTGCTTTATGTTTAACGGTACTTTAATTATTAATTTTGAAATTTCGATTGATGATTTGACCACATGTTATTATATGGTTATCGTATCATCGTTATTCACGCTTTGTTATCCTATTTTACTCTTTCAGGGGATGAGTTTTCAAAAATATTTTGTTATCTGATGACCACATAATATCAAGATTACACCCTCCAAATGTCATCTGTCAGTTGGGACAAACTATTTTATATATATAGATTGATAAAATGGCAGAAAATGTAAATGCATTGTTATTATAAGCATTATTAATATTTGTATTGTCGTTAATATTTTTTTCTGAGTAAAATTTTAGAGTTTATTAAACACAATTTTGCAGTAAAAAATTAAAACAAAAATTAAACTCAATATCTTTATTTACTAAACACTTCCATTAAACACTGTGTTATTAGGATATGTAATGATATTTCAGTGTATTGAATTTACTTTAATAACAAATATTAATTGTTAATTAAATTTTCGTTAAAATCAACAATCGGGTATAACATTTTAGTATAGTAATTCAATTATTTAAACTTGACAAAATTTCAGATAGAAAAAAATATAGAGAAAAGTTTGTCAGACGATTTTTTTTATTTCATTTTTATTTTTTAATATTTTGTTGAAAATTTCTTCTTACTTCGATCGCTTTCATTTGATCAACGTTTTCCCTAGGCCATAACCTTCGTTTTATTAGCAAGACACTTTGAATTTTGATGTTCCATATTATTTTTTTTTATATTTTGTCACAAAGTCGAGCGTTTATTAAAAACGTTATCACACTATCTGGAATATACTATTTTTCTTTCAAAAGAAAATGATTTACGTAGATTGATTATTTTATTTTTTTTCACTCAAGACCAAAGTCTTTTTTACCTATGTTATATAATTTTTTTTTTATATTTCCAATACAATTTTGTTTTGTTTCAGACATAACAGAACATACCGGACAATGAGTCGACCGGTTTCCAGACACCGGCTTTATTAAGGCTCGATTAAGCTGGCGATGCACAGTACAGATAATGCTCCAGGTAAAGCATTATTTACATATGTTTTATTATTAGCTTAGTTCAAAATAGATATTTTGGAGATAAATGAAAAATAACTAATAAATATTATATTAATTTTCCGAATAACAATTGATTTGGAAAAGAAAAAAAGGGTTCCTATTTGTAAAAAAAAATCCATAGTTTTGGTTCTCTGATAGTTACCCACTACATGAGAACTATTTATGTAGAAAATTTCTAACAGTGAAAATCACTTTTTCTTACGAATTATTAATGCTTTAAGTATATTATTTATGGTGTATGAACTTATACAAGAATGATATTTTATATTTCGCCAAATGTTATTAAGAAAATTGGCAAATTAATGGATTATAATATATGTCTTATGACTCAAATTCTTCTTGATTACGACGCGTTTCAACAGTTTTTGGCTCCAAGATGATGACAGCCAAAAACTGTTGAAACGTGTCGTAATAAAGAAGAATTTGAGTCATAGGACGTATATTATTATCCATTAATTTATTAATTGTGACTCGGAAATAAATAAAATACTTATCAATGGAAATTAACAATTTTGGATTAAAAACGAAATTTAATTCGAAAGTTGCCGCGCTACATTATTAAAATTTCTAACAGCATTGACTTTCATTCCACCAGGTGATGTGCATTAAGTTTTTGATTACTGCTACATTTCCCAATGAAGAAAATTTCAATGAGGCATTGCGATTCTTCTTCAATGTGCTACAGAAGAAAACTTCAATTTCCCATTCAGATATGAAATCAATAGTGTCCGACCGAATCTTCGGTTTCGGACGAAAACCGAGTTTTGGCTTAGTTTCGGTTTTGGCTGTAGTGAAGCCGAAACTACGACCGAAACCGAAACTGAATTCGTGAGATAAAAATGTTACAAAATTATTATTTTTCACTTATTATTTGATTTTTCAAGTATGAATACTCAAAACTATCAGTTTATTAAATTTTTGTTTAGTATCATCTATAATATTTTTTTCAGTTCGAAAGAAAACTGATCAAAGTTTAGAAGATTTTTTTTTTTGTTTTTAAGATATAAGAAAGAGTACTTTCTATTTTGTGTACCTTAACTTACAAAGGAAAAATTAATTTTTGATTTGTAACTTTTTTTTATTATTTTATGTTATTAGTAATTAATATTAAAAGGAATATTTGAAGCATTTTTTTCAAATCAACCCTACATTTCAGCATTAATAATTTATTTGAAACAAGAAATGATAATTATTTGTTATGTTAATGATTAGCTCAAATAGTAGGGACTAAAGGATTAATGAGTATCTATAGGATTTAAAAGTAAAGACTAGAAACAATCACTTAAATGACAATAATCACTTTTAAATCGAAATTACAATAAAAATCGCTTTGCAATTCATTTGTTGTATTCAAATCTGAACTTCCGTACAGAACCGTCAACTGGCTTGACCGAGCGCCTTATATACCTGCAACCCAACATTCTAGAATATTCTCTAATATTCGCCAACGTTCCACCATCTACTAGATGTTTCCAGAACAATCTATATGCACATTAGCATTGGTGGGAGAGAGATAGTAGTCATTCAGTCAATCGTGTGCCGGCATGGCACAAAGAGAGAGACAGACTTTGTCCCTTTCTGTTACAATATATAGAGATATAAATTATACCAATATTGCATTCGAAATTCTCTTTTGTATTTGATAGTTCTATAACCAAATAAATATTTTTAAGAAGAGAGGGGGCTAGGCTATTGCTTTATCTATCATCTTTTGTTTTATTTTAGAAACGCTTGATCATTTTTTTTTTGCGTTCCATATGATTTAAAGTTCTACATAAGATACATTCTACATTCGCTTAACTTTTATGCAAATCATAGAAAATATAAGCAAAAAATGGGGGAAATTTCAGTTTAAAATTTAAAAAAGATTCAACCAATAAAGTAAATAATCACTTAGTAAAATCAAATATTAATCCGAAATTTTTCGATTGTTATTTGCAAATAATATTATATAAATCAGGTAGGTAAGAGCTACTTAAGTTAAAGTCAGAAGAAATACGGAGAAGTTGATATTACTTCTACAGATAATTAGTTTATTTATATCATACAATAATTAATTTGGGTATCCATTAATATGAATTAATGGTTTAATGGTCACATATAGACCAACTAGTTAAAGTATATACGGTACACACTATATACAATCAAAACATTATTTTTTTGTATTGTCTTTAGCTTCCACTTTACTTATTAATTGATTCTTTTTCATTTGAAATAGTCCAAAACTATTTGGTTTCTTTTTAATTTGTCTTATTTTCAATTCATTTCTCGTGCACTAAGCTAAACTTCATTTGTTTTTAACCATTAATTGTCGTTATTGTTTTACGTTCATTTTCAACATTCACGTAGAATAACAAAATATGTCTTTCGTTACAATCGTCCGGGTACTTATTTAATATCGGTACAAAATATTCGTTCATTATAAATTCAAATTCCCAAACATCCTAATACCGTTTAAGATTTGACAAAATGGATAATTAAATTACCATTGCCATTTTTGGCATTTTATACGTTACCTAACATAATACATTAACGTGACTGTTGAGTTTAATGACAATACTGATTAATACAATATTAATCTACATTTTAAATGTAATGGAAAAGTTTAATAATTTTCTGGGAACAAATAAGTATACATTTCATGGTTTTGTTTATCTTTTTTTTATTACTTCGAAATTGAAAAAATAATTGAAATAATATCGTATAGGACATCAATCCATCAAATATTCAAACGGTGCTCGAACTTGCCAGGATATTGAAAAAGTGGATTTTAGAATAGCCAATATTCCAGGGTATCTTAAACAGTTGGCAATCTTGTTCTGTATATGAATGTGTATATGGAATGAACTTGAAGAAATTCATGTGCAAATACACAAATTGTTTCAATGTTGATAGTAGGTTTTAGTTGTTAAATAGGAAGTTATAAGGCAACAGGAAATTTACTAAATGATTTAAAATGATTTAATTTTGTTAGAATGCACAGGTCGCTTCCTTTGCCTGTCGAGGACATTTCATACGTCACGTAAATTTCAAGCACGTAAAACAGGAAACGGAAAGTCGTCGGAAAAAAAGGAACGGGAAAGCTGTGCCGAATTGGATGTCTCTCTTTTGCAGAAACGCCGGCTATCGTCCAACTTGGACAAAAAACGTGTTTCTTAAAATTGGCTATGTGTGTATAGGAATGTAACTTCTTTGTGTGGGTTCTATTTCATTCTCTTTCAACTCACCAATATTTGATGCGATTTCGAATATCAATTTTGTTCTGACGTTTGCACATATTGCTTATTTGATATTCGTGTGGATATTTATGGTGTCTTATTGCCAATGTCGAGCATATTTCGTTTCGATTGCGCCACTTTTTCCCTCTTACCACGTCTTTTTCATTGCGGAAATGTGTTACGTTTTGAGAAAAATGTGTCGGCAAATCCGTCCAAACCCGATTGCAATTTCGTCCATTGGCTCTGGAAGGATAGACAGATCGGCTGTTACAGGGGTGTTACAGAGACGATACGAGCGACTGGGGTCGATTACTTTATATTTACAATGTATGATTTTCTCATTTTCTTATAACGCGATAAAATTTATTAATACCATAAAAAATATATAAAATACAAATAAACGATGTAAAAAGAAAATTTTAATCAAAAAAAAAATCGAATTTATGTATATATTTTTTTTATTACATTATTAAACTTTATTGATTTCCTCGAAAATTTTAAATCCTATTGATTCAATCAATTATTTCCTACAGGAAAGTAAATTCTTAAGTGTTATCGCACCTTATGTAATCCTTTTGTTACAAAATGCTTTATAATATTTTCTATATTTATTTAGGTAAGAGAAAAAAGTCAAGAAAATAATGTATTTGCACAAGACATTTTGCTTAAGAATTTTATAATTAAGTTTGAGGAATGCACATTTTTTGTAAAACTTGATTAAAAACAAATTGGAAACGATTCCCTGGCATTTTTCTCATTAGATAATTTACCGAACGATCATTTTTCCTAATGAAAATTTTACCGTGGAAATATTATTTGAACTTACCATGTGATCAAATCAGCATCATATATGAAAAATATCATTCCCTAATATCGTCTTTTCCGAGTTTATTTTTCCCAATTAACTATGATTTCAAAATCTATTTTTCTCGAACGAATTTTGAAATTTATATATTAAGTCCTTTTGGGCATGTAGATATAGTTACTAAATGCTAGCGGTTATCGTTGTTAATGCAAAATATAACGACATATTTTTATCTACTTTCAATTTATTTGAAACGTCCTTCTCAGTGACAATAGATTAATCACAGAAGAAATGGGAATAATACGAGATATGAATCTCATCACTGGGCATCGTCTTGTATACGGATGGCTCGTTGACAGAAAATAGCTCTAAAGAAAATGGGTATTTATGTATGGTACCTAGGATATGAATTATCTATACATCTGAGGTGGTGTTCTTAAAAATGCACGATTCTCATATTCACTGATAACCAGGCCGTATTGAAAGCATTAACAAAGACATGGATCAGTTCTAAACTGATCTGCGAGTGTAAAGAAACCCTTATTAACCTGGCTACCGAAGACAAAAATTATTTGGAATGGATGCCAAGTCATAAGGGTATCAACGGCAATGAAAAGCCTGACGCCCTTACCCGGCAAAGATCCCAATCATTCTTCCCAAGTCCACAGTCTATACTTACATTACAAGATCGGCAGTAAAAAATACCGTCATAAAATGGGTTTATCAAAATCATTGTATAACATAGGTAGATGAATACCACTGGGAATACCACTGGGAAGAAATACAGTAGAAGAATAATGGAAAAACCATCACAGAAACTAACTACTGAAATATTTAATTTTACAAGAAAGTAGGTCAAAATGATAACGAGCCTAATAATCGGCCACGGTGGAATGAGGAAGCGCCTACAATCTACATACAATGGGATTATATGTGGATGATTTAAAATGCAGATTCTATCAAGCAGAGGATGAAACCGCTTTTTACGTTCTAGGGAAATGCGGTGCTCTGAATGAATGGAAAAATGAAAAACTAGGGATGTGAAGCCCTGGAACTGAAATAGTTGAAAAAATATAGTGTGATGACAACTAAGGTTCGTCCTGCTACTTGGTCTTTACTAGGTGAAGTAGGAACCCAGGAAGCACATTAGTCCTGAGGCTGCAAAGTTGAGGCGATCCTGGAAAACACAACTCCAAAAAAAGAAAATCTATTACCAAAATCAAATTTAAAATTCCTTGATAAAATATAAACATTTTCTGGATAGCTATTGAGTAGGAATGCTTTGAAGCAATTGCTTCCAACGCAATTTTTTCAACGTAAGTTCAGAAAAAGTGAATATAATTCGATCAGATTAAGATTCGATAACTAATTCTTCGGGAAAACAGTTATTCGGTAAAAAGAGGGGAAACGAAACAACACATAATTCAAAATTATCAATTTTTTTTTAAAAATCAAAGGGAAACTTAAGGAATATTTGAAAATCAGTATCGATAATATTACAGTTTATGATTCAAACTGATATATCAATTGAATGATTTCCAATGGTTTGCAGTTTTAGTTGTCTGTCTTCTGTATATGATATTTTTTTTGACTTAAATTAATATTCCCAGTCGTATCCCTGATCATGATTTCCCGAAAGAACATTTCTCTATAAGACGTTTTCTCTGCATAACAATTTCTCTATTGTCATATATAATATTGTTCTTCTATTATGTTATATTGTCTTATCGTAGTTTCCCTCAAAAAAAATCGTAGGTACATTAAACTAGCAAAGTAATATTCAAATTTTTATTACTCTTAAAATTATGCATTTTTCCGTTGGCGATACTCGCGAATTGAATTGAAAACAACCGATGGCAACTTGTATAAAAACTATTTTTATTATAAAATTATGTAACCTGTTGGTCATTACCTCGTATCATCTATCTTACTTTTTGCTTAACTTTATCCTTTTCTCGGCTTTTTGAATCTATTCATATTTGTCATCTTGGTAACATTTGTATCTCTGAACTAATGCAGCTGCTTATTTGTAAGTAAATGAGTTTAACAGTTACTTTGACTTCTATTAATGTTTACTCTAATAGTATAATTTTTTTGACTTTTTTGAACAATAAGGAATGTTAGATTTTCGCAACCGGAAAATTTTCATACCAATTTTATGTACTTACCATTGTTTCTTGAGGAAAGTCGCAAGAAGACAAAATTACCAAATATTCCGTTCTATTCTAAAAATGAAGGTTCCGTTGTTTGAAATTATGGTAGTTATTAAAATGCAAAGCAAAATTTGGGGCCAGGCTATATCTAGTTGAATCCAACGCAATTGATCGCTAAAATTAGTAGAACATCCCATATTTGTCCACAACCTTTGAGTAAACCACATAACCAAATATTGAAAATAATTTCAACTTCCGGTTTCCTATTAAATATATGAATGAATTAAATGATATTGAATTGAGTATCAAACGACATAGTTATTTGAGTAGGGCTGACTATTAGGGTATAATAATGTAGTTGTATTTACATTTATTAATAAGTGTTAAGCCTAAAATAATCTCAATATACTACCAATATCTCTTTATAACAAATATGCTTCGTAATTTCTAATTATTAATTACTCCAACTTCAATAAGGCACTTACGTCATCACTTTAAACTTAGGATTATAGTTACAATTATATGCGAATATTTCGAAAGCTTAAATGTATTAGATAATTATAATTTGTATTATAGATTTCACACTCCACTGCATTAGTACATGGGATTACATATTATGAGTTCGAATTCGAAAACTAATTCTGATAATTTCAAGTTCTCGTAAATTTAGGCTAATTGGATTCAATATGTGAATTAAATTGATTAAATTTAGGCAGCGTGTAAAGTAATATCGATGTGATTTTAATATTTCTTGGACGAATACGAGTTAACTTCATTTGAAGGATTTAATTTTATTTTTAGTTTAGCAAGCATTCTCCTTAGGTATAATGGAAATTGTATTAAGTATGTAAGAAACAAAAAAAATACTACTTGAGTTATAGAAACATAAATTTTATTAAAGAATTTTAATAGATAATATTAACTACTTTATTTTTAGTACAATGCGATAAAGAAAAAGTTAAATGTTTGACGAAAATTTAAATAAAAATCCGTATATTTGAGCTGAAACAGTTTGAATTTAAACTTCGAAATTTTCATAAATTCACCAACATTAAGGGATATATTAGGTGTATCGGAAAGGAATGTCGTTTTTAAAACAATTGTCATTTAATTGGCATTTATATACTTATAAAGTTATTTCAAAGTGGTACTAAAGGTATTTTATGATTAGAGTAATTAATTTATTTAGTAAAAATTACAAAATATTTTTTATTCCGAAATTAATATTGAAATAATAGAACCAAAAACCTGAAAGGATATAAATTCGGTATTTTATGCTCATCGAGTTTCACAGGATAGCAACGCAAAGTTGTTACTAAAAACATTTTCAATGTTTATCTAAGTGCATTAGATGTTCATTAATGCCGAATGAGTTTTTTTAAGTTCAAATTCGATAATTTTCATTCCTCCAACTGATACCAACAAAATATGATAAAAAATTTAACCAATAATAAGTCAAGGGGGAAATGGTGTCAAATGTATGCCAGAAAGTCAAAGAGCTGTCAAATAATCCTAATCAATCTCAATCGATCGGACAAATATCCAAAAGAGTCCAAAAACTGTTAACAGATTAAATTCTATGCCATAACATGGTAATGAAAGACCCCTCTGCTGAAGAAAAGGTCTGGAAAATACTAATTAATTAAGGGAGAGATAATATTGCCATACTCACTACAATCGTCCCAAGTTATTTCATTGGATTTCTATTTATTTCAACCGTTACCATATTTACTAAGTGGTAAGAAAATTTAAAGCTTAAGTCATGTAATTTTTTGATATTTTCCTTGCTAATTAATTGATCTTTACTAATATGGCATTAAAATTTGTACACCAGATGTCAAAACGTTGATACTATTGAGGCTGATTGTATCATTGATTTAAAATCAGTAGTTGTAACAAAATTTTGTGTTTTAATTGTATATTGAAAAAATAACATCCTCTTCCGGTACACTTATTATTCAAAGAAAAACTCAAGTTTTGGTGTTGATGCCCGAAAATTTGGTCACTTTTGAAATTTGAAAAATTATAACTTTGCTAATTTAAGAGTTTATTTTTAATGAAGGATTTGAGGTCCAAATCTTGTAGTTTATTCTCAACTATATAAATCAACTTTGTTACTGAAATTTTTACACCTCCCGTTAGGAGTAAATTTTCTTTATGATTAAAGTTTTTTCAGGTGAAGAAAAAATTCTCTATTTCAATTAATTTTTGTTGGAAATACTTAAATTGATTATTAATTATCATTATTTTGTATTAATGTCGCATTTTTATTTTTAAGTAAATATCGCTTTTTAATTTTTCCATCTTCACATTACTGTAAGATAGCCAGCAGACAAAGATGTCGTAACTTTAGGAAAATAGTGTGCAAGTGAAACAATCAACACACAACAGTTTTTTTTTTCTACTCGGCAATTAGCGTTTATGAAAGGCTCATAACTAAAAGCATCGTTAATAATAACTCATTTTTAATTAAAAAAGACTGCAGTGAAAATACTTTTTCATCTTCTCTTGTAGCACACATACACATACTCGTATACTTGCATTCATTTATAGAAGACATCCTTAACTCTTAAAGAACAAAAAAATGAGCTTAAAAAAAGAAAGAATAAAGACGTAGTAGTCGGTCTTATTAAATATCAGCTATGATGGGTTAGTATATACTATGTAGTATTATACAATACATATACTTTTTCTTCATCTCCTGGATGCCCTACGCCTTCGACGTTAAAAGGGGGTAGATTTTTGCTAGCATGAGGCGTATAGAGCAAGTCACGCCAACTCTGTTGAGCGAAATATTTTTAATTAATAAAACGGTACGGATAAGAGGATGAGTACTACGGGTGCATTCAGGAAATAGAGGCTCTTGGATTCGTTAGGAACTTTTCCCTTGGTTTTCACATTGCGTACGCTACAGTTATTTACTTTTTACGAAAATAAGAATGAACAAATTTCAATTATAAAAATTCGATAAAAGCTTGATTATTTTTGAAGTTATATTTCTTTACCGGCGTTTTGAGAAAAAAATTAATGATAGTGAATTGTTAAGAAAATAATGCTTTAAACTGTGGTTTCAAATAACAATATGAAGTTGCTACTAAAACGGTTAGCGAGAAAGGACGGTTCAAGCGGGCAAAATCTGGCCGATTTTTGGGAGCGATATGCAACTACTATAGTTATATATCCAACTACTATAGTTGGACGATTAAAACACTATCGCATTGATCAAATTAAGCCAGCACTCGCATATGTTGGCATGTTTTTCGTTTATCGGGAGACTCAAAAGGAGAGGGCTAGATCATCCCGAGCAATCCCGAACCAGATACGAAGTTATAGCTAACGAACATTCAGAACGGTTAGAACCTTTAGAAATTGGAGAAGATATATATCGTTCAATATTTTCGAATTTTACAGTCTAAACAATGTTCATATTAATATACAACAAGTAATTTCCCGTAAAATATTCACCGTCCAATACTGACACAACTGACAAATGGTAAAAAATGGCAATTGATTGAATGAAATCAAAATGACTGTTGAAATCATAGCATCCAGTTCAAATTTGAAACAATGATGGTATTTTACTCACACGTATGTGTTTAATATTTGTTTACCTTAGCCGAAATATATGCTTACATATTAATTACGTTCGCCTATTATTATTATGAGGGCTGTGGATTCGAAAAAAAACACAACTCCGACTCCACGACTCCGACTCCACGACTCCAACTACACGACTCCAACTCCTCGACTCCGACTCAAAAAAAGCTTAATTTTATCCAATTCTACAAGATCCATTCAATGGATCTTGGTAACTCACCATATCGGCACGACTTGCGCCTGCAAGTTTATATTTGTGCGCAATACACATTTATTATAAATTATTAAAATTAAAAAAATGCATATTAAATTTAATCAAAAAAGTAGTCGGAGTCGCTTGTTTTTTACGACTCCTACTCTGACTCCGACTCCGGCCTAAACACCGCGACTCCACGGCTCCGACTTTGACTCCGACTTCACATCCCTGATTATTATTCTTATGAGAATTAAAATATATTTAAAAGAAAGATATTGATCTGCAGTTATTAAGTATAATATTTAAAATAATGTAATAAAAGTCGATTGATTGATACATTATACTTTTATATATTTCAATTTAAAATCAGTTTCAATACTTAGGTATAAATGAGTAAATAATATATACAATCACTATTGTATAAATATAATTTTTAGGGCTTAGCTATTTAGGATTGCTTATACATATCTATACATGATATTTAATGGCAACAATCTACTTCTATATATTAAATGTTTTTGATATGTATTTTTCGAACGTGACCCAATCTGTTAATTCAGTTAATTCATATAGTATGCAATATACATTTTGTATAAGTAACCAAATGTGTAAACATATAGTATCTATGTATAAATAGCCAATTTTATCTTTTATTTGAAAACCAGTTATTTTCCGTGAAATATTCACAGTCTACTGTACAGTACACTGACACAACTAACAAAAAGTTAAAATTAGCAATTGAATGAAATTGAAATGACAGTTGAAGTTAATGACATGGAAGTTCAAATTTGAGCTAATAATTTTTATATTTGCTTTCCTCTTACAGAGATGTGTTTTAATCTTTATATTCTTTGTCCTTGTCTTTCCCACAACATATACATTTCCTATTATGTATTTTGATATTAAAATTAATTTGTGTTTAAAATTGTATTATATTTTAGTAATCACAAAACTTATAACTGGTGTGCTAGTTCAGGCACTACCGGAAGAGGCTATGGCAATGGTTTGAAAACCAATTTTTAACTATATCATAGTAATATAACTTCTCACGCGCATACATCAGTACACACAATGTTTTTTAACTTAAATAAAAGTTCTTAAATTTAATTAGTACATAAACGTATGTAACACTTGCCTTATTTTTTATTTAATTTATGAAAATAAATGATTTAGAGTCGGGCGGGGAGCAAGGTAGCGGCACCGTCGCGGGACATAGTGGACCACTGGGACTATCCAGTAACCTTACAACAGGTGCCGTATCCGCTGCATCTAACACAGCCGGAGCAGCCGGACCTCGAGAATGTGCCGGATGCGGAAAAGGTATCACGGAGCGCTTTTTGTTAAAAGCTCTCGACTTATTCTGGCACGAAGATTGTCTCAAATGCGGATGCTGCGACTGTCGATTAGGTGAAGTTGGGTCCACGTTATATACTAAAGCAAATTTAATTCTTTGCAAACGTGATTATCTTAGGTAAACGAGTTTAAATACTTATTTTTTGCGGAAATCAATAATGTTTTGTGTTTTTGCAGATTATTTGGTACCACCGGATATTGCGCTGCCTGCAATAAAGTTATTCCAGCTTTCGAAATGGTGATGCGAGCGAAAAGTAACGTTTATCATCTAGAATGTTTTGCTTGCCAACAATGTAATCACAGGTATTGATTGTTTTTCTTTTAAAACATTACTCTTTGGCCATTTATCCGATTGAGATTAAACTTTATGTAAAACTTTGTCGTCGAAAGATAGTTTCCTCAAATAAAATTCTGTCGGAAAAATCTCCCTTGATTATGTGTTTTAAGTAATTTGGTACTTGAAGGTTTTATAAGTTCTTAATTCGCTGGAGTAATGAAACTCCAATACCTTTATAACAGGGGTGTCAGGCTCGCGAGCCGCATGTGGCCCGAACTGCTCATTTTTGCGGCCCTGTCATTGTTTATAAACAATACGTACAATATTGTACGCGCGAAAAAGTAAAATTCTTCTTCTCTTTGAAAGTAATCTTGACCAATACAAATTCTCCTGAAATAGGAAAGATAGTAGCACAGAAGAATATCAAGTATCAAGACGTAAACAATTATTTAACTTTATACAGTAAAGCAAGCCATTCACACTCCGACTTACAGTCCAACTAATGGTCCGACTTTCAAAGTTGAATCTAAAATCGGACCGTGAATGATGTTGTTGGAAGTTGGATGTCTAGCGGATCATTTAGGCGATCCAACTAGCAGTCCGACTAGTTGGACTGCAAGTCGGAGCGTAAATGACCTGCTTAATCCCTACAATTGCACGGTTTTTAAAATTTTTGTTTTCGTGAGTGCAGAACTATTACCGTAGAAATTTAACAGCTGCTTTCTTTATGAAAAATTATAAAGAAAAAAAAAGAATAGTAAATAATGCAGGCCTGCAAAAAATATTTTTTAAAAATTGTTTCGACTGTAATAGGTTATTTCAATGTAAAACTCTTTGCACTTATTTTATATATGAAATCTTTTTCCTTCCATCACGTAAGGTTTCCTCACAAAATGAGAAAATATATTAGAAATAAGTAGCAAATAACGCAATTTAAAAAAAATGTTTCCTAAAATCCATGGAATAAATTTCTTTTTAATATTTGAAACATTAAAATTAATTAAACATAGATATTATATTAAACATAATTATCAAATTATAAATAAGGGTAATATCCGATGAACCCAGGGGCCCGAAGCGAATCACTTTTTCTGTATCGAAAATAGTAGTACTCCACCTCTCACTACTAGCGCTGGTGTCGTTTTATCTTCTGTTAGTAGGAGAAATAAACCCATACGAAGTTTATAAGTGAAAGCAAAATAACAGAAATGATTGCTGTTATTTCGCTCTCACTTTTAAACTTCGTATCGGTTTGTATCTCTTATACACGGAAGATAAAACGAAACCAACGCTAGTAGTGAAAGGTCCGGTACTACCATTTTCGATACAGAAAAAGTGGTTTAATTTGGGCCCCCAATTTTTGCCGAAAAAAACCATTTTTTAATTGTAATTTGCAACAAAATCCTACGTGATGAACTTATTTCATCATTTTTTCCATAATCAGGGCAAAAATTACTATAAAAATATGTTATTATAGTTAAGACAATTTTACCATTGCAGGCCTGTATAATCTAAGAAAACTTTTTTTTTCAAAGACAAAAAATCTCATCAGAATATAGTGACGACTAATCTCTTTTTATTGCAAAATATTTTTGAACAGATTCATATCAATAATTCTATTTTTTTTTTAATTTTAAAGGCTCATGTCGTTTTTAGAACCGTCCAATCTGGCAAGGTTGTGTTTTCTGGTTTGTTTTTGATTTAATTCGCGAATAAATCGGCCTCCCAAAATGAAAATTTTACTACCAAAGAAATAATTATACTATCATGGAAATAAATTTACAAAAATATTGCGAATAGAATGAAAAATCAAGTAGAAATTGCAACTTTGCCAGATTTGACGGTTTTTAAGCTTATAATATCTATGTATATTAAATGTCGCTTTTATTTGAACACAAATTTTTAATATATTTTTTGAAATTTTTCTAATATTTGGAGCCTCCCCCATTTTCATACAAAATTGGGTTCATATTGTGCGGTTTTGTGTTGTGCGCTGATTTTGGGGGAATGGAACTACCGCGAATTCGGAAGGATTACAGTATATGTTTATTACAATGTACTATTGTACTATTCAAATAAAAATACTTGTTTCTTTGATCCCTATGATCATTGATTTTTGCGGCCCCCATAAAGTTAAGCATTGTTAATTTGGCCAAAGTTAGCTTTTGAGTTGGACATCCCTGTTTTATAATATACGAGTATTCAAGAAGTATTATTTAATATATCTTATTTTCTTTTTTTTCCTTTAAAAAAAATATTTTCGGTAAAAATTGAAGTCATTAATTGTTCTTGAACTGCATTGTTCTTTAAAATAATTATTTTTTTTTCTTTCCTTAGGTTCTGTGTTGGTGATCGATTTTATTTATGCGAAAATAAAATTTTATGCGAGTACGATTATGAAGAAAGGTTGGTTTTTGCAAATATGGCTTACAATCCGACCAGTTTAGCGCATATACGAAGGCAAGTCAGTAATTTACAGGTAGGACTATAATCATAAATGTTCTACCATTTTATTTTTTCCGTTTAAAAAATGCATGTTTTGTTCTAATACATATTTGAAATAAAAATGATTGAAAAATAATCTTTATAGCCGGCGACCACAAACCACATAGAGAGCGACAGAAACTTGATGCAACTCCATTGCCCTGGTGATGATTTGCTTATGCCAATTCCGACAAAGTCCACCAACACTGTTGGTGATTGCTTCGAAAAACAACAACTTCTGTCACCACCGGTGCAACGTTCGCGTGGATTTACGTCCAACCGATGTCGAGATGATGGTTCCAGTGGTTATGGAAGTCCTGATTCCGATACGTTGGATATAGCCGCAAACACCACGTTTCCTTGACAACACGTTTCATCTTTCGATAAGAAGAAACGTGGAGATCAACCACACGATAGTGTTAATTTTGGTGCGGGAAATAATTTATAAACAGACAATCATTCGATGCAAAAACATTCAAATGGAAATACAGACATTTGAGATATTTTATGCAATTAAAGAAAAACTTTTCTTTTTCATTAAGAAAAGTGATTTTTGTTGAAAAACAAACTAGTCGTCTAACCAAAAATAAACTGATAATATATGTAAAATATTGTTTTATAATATAAAACTATAAAAAAAAAATGTATACGAAAAATTATGTATGACGAAAATTATTTAAAATCTGTATATAAGTTTTTATTATTTTTTTCAAAGTGAGCATTGTTTGAAAATGATATTATTAAGGACAATGTATAAGGTTGCTTTATGTTATTATTTTTCCTTTAAAAAATTTAATTTTAAAAGATATATATATGATAAACGTTGGTAAAATAAATTTTTCCCTGGAACTTACTTCGTTTTCTTTAAAATTTAAAGTCCTAAAATGTTTTGCATTTATTGAGAAGTTGCTCAGCACAGGAAGCTATCGAGGTATACATCACGGTTCGTAAGTATACAATAGCATGGAAGTGAATGCATTAAATATACAGGCTACTCCAAAAGTAGTAAAATTGCGCAAGAAAAATGTAATTTAGAAACAAAAAGCTCTTTGGCTGGCTTACTTGTTAGTAATAATCAAACAATACGGCTAATCAAAATCTTAAGCAAGTTAAAATTTTTGTTTAATTGACAACCATGTGTAATAAGTAAGCCATTTAGGACGTCTTGGTAGGAAAAAACTCAAAACTTTTCATCTCAAAATTTTATTCCCAACCAACAGTTTTCCATTATTTTTGGATCAGCTTGTATAGAAGCACTCGTAGTTAATTCATGTATTTTTTCAAATATCTTTTCTGATTTGAAATTCAAACATTATCTATACTAATATATAAAATTCATACGTCTGTCTGTACATTTCGATTTTGAATCCAATTTTAGGGTAAATATTTGTTTCAAGAGGACTTTGTTTAAAATATATCATTTTTAAAATTTTTGTCTTTCTGTCTGTATGTCCAGATTTAATTATAGAACGGAACAACCGAATGTAATAAAATTTAGTATTAAGATACAACACAATTACCAACTCATAATAGGCTACTTATCATTTCTTAAAAGTAATAAGGGAAGGTATCCCTTTCGTAAAAACTGAAGGATGAAAAAAAATTACTTAAGCATGGTGTGTTATACATCGTTTGAGAGGTATTTAAAAGTTAGAAAATAATTTGAATTAATATTTTTAGTTGAACAAATGGTTCACCATAGGTAGATCTAAAAAAGACAGCAACAACATATAGTCATACAATTAATGTTTTTACCATGGTTTAAATACACCTTTTAGAAACATTTGTTTTTTGATTTCTACAAAAACCTGTTGAAGATCGTTGAATCTACTTTTTTGTGCAAAATCGACACAATGTAGCTTACATGTTGGAAAAATGTGTTTAATTTATAGCTTGATTGTCGTTGTCGTCATCCATTAAGAATTCAGCTGTAATTCGCCATTAGCCACCACCGATGTGTAGTCCGATAATCAATAATCGAACTACGCCAAGTCCTTTGTTATTAACAAAAAATAATCACTGAATTTAAAATGAAAACAACAATGATAACTTTTTAAACAACATTTTAATCGTTTGGGAAATACAACATTTTCATTGTTTCTTAAAATCAACATTTGTAACGATTGTGAAAATCAACATTTTGTTAAAATCAACGTTTGTGAAAATAAACATTGTCGCTTACAATAATGTCGCTTAAAAAGTTTCCATTGTTGCTTTCATTTTAAATTCAGTGATTATTTTTTCTAGATAACAAAGAACTTGGCGCAGTTCCATTAGTGCATTCAGATTCGATGGTTTGAATATAATACAAATAGAGTACACCAATGAAAGTTACCCTCCAGAGAGCAAAATTAAAATTGTCTGCTAAATTGTTTTTATTACAATTTTGTCAATAAAATGAACCATCAACTATAATAAGCTTTTTTAATTTACTTCAATTTTCACAGAATCAAAAAGACGTTTTTATGTAATTTTTACTTTTGCTAAAATTTGAAGCTTTTAAAGAGTATGATTATTTGAACAAATCAGTATCTAATCCTATTAATATCATACAACCATCAACAGAATAAATTTTCGAAAATATTTCGCAAGACAAATGTTGTTTAAGTAATCGATAAAACAGAAAGGAATAGAATTATCTATGTGGATATGTAGAATTCTCTTGTGGTAGTCATTTAAATTAGAACTATTTTGAGTCTTCAAAGTGTTAAAATGATGATGCGATATCTTGTAAAAGTAAAAATAGATAAATCATAGTAATGAATGATTCCTAACTGTGAAAAGAGGTATATTTTGCATTAATTTTAAATGAAGGAATAATAACAATAGTTTTTACCGTTGGAAGAAATATCACCGTTTTGCTTTTTGGGAGATTTGGTAAGTGTCAATTAGTAAGTGTTGGTGTTATTGAGATTTGTAAGTTTTTCTATTTTAACTTTTTGGTATAGATGAAGGTGGCCAATCCACAAGACATCATGAATTTGTTCATAGAACCTCGATCTTTCATTGTTTCCAAATAGGCTTTTGAAGAGTGGATGCAGATTATTCGTGAATCAACAATCAAATTAATGAAGAATAATTTCCAGAAATGATATTAAGAACAACACGAAATTTTTAACAATTAAAAGCAGTGGAGTAATTTCGTGCTTTCATAAATCGATAACTTACTGACGAACTATTAAATAATGATAAAATGATTAACAAATTGAATGAAGTGAAAAATAACAGATACCTAAAAAATGAAATTACCTAAACATTTTAAATTAGTTTTTCAATTGCTTTAATTGTTATTTGTATTATATAAATTATTGTAGATAAATATCTTAAGAAAACTCTTTCGTGACCATAAATTAGGAATTGTTTCAATTCGAATTACTCCATCTAAAATCTTGGTTATTTGGTATCATTGCGTCGCTATTTTTTAACTAATGAAATACAAAGTAAAGTAGTATGTACAACGATTAGGTAGGTACTATATTATTTGGTAAAATGTCCATACCTCATTAAATAGTTATTCGCATATTGTCGCAAAATTTAAGAACAGTATTTCCATAACACGTTGTTAAGTTAACTATATTTTAACTAACTTAGGAGTATAGGGCTCATGAAAGACTTAAAAATAAAATATTGAGGAAATTTTTGAATGAAAACTTGACCTTAAAGAGATAAAATTCAGTGTAAAAATGTAATCAATCGAATTTGAAATTTCCAAAATATTCGAAACATAGAATAATGGCATTCAATTCAAAATATTCTGTTCATTTTCAATGAAAAAAAAACCATACATGCAATTGAAGATGGTCGTTCTTAACACTCTGAATCGAAATCGTGACTGCTTAGCTGTGGCTTTTGCACGCAGGACAAAAAATTTCGCATAGCTCTTTAAGTAAAAGCATTCTGTTATAATTCGAACAGAAAATATGACCTTACAAGTCCGCTCTTGAAATCGACCAATTTTAGGCCAAATTATTTGCATGCATTTTAATAAATTTCTTCAAATTCTTATGAACTATTCGTAAGTGTCATAATATCAAATCATTTTAAAAGGTCGACAAAAATTACCACAACCTGTGCAAAATGCTGTAATCAGTACTGAAAATTTGTACGGATGCTTTAAACTAATTTGGATAACTTTATACTTGAGATTAATCTTAATTCAAAATTTAAACAGTAAAATAAAGTTAAAAATTGGGAAAGATTCTGATAAAGTTTCATGCTTTCTGGAAATGAAGCTCGCATTTGTTTCATTTAATGCCAAAAAATTTTTGTATTTCAAACTTTTAGTTTAATTATTTTCTTAGGAAGTTGAAAATCTATGCGGTGGAGGAGAGGGGGATACGTTATTTTATAATCACGTAATATATTCGTTGTTTTAAACATGAATAAAGCGAAGACTTATTTGAAAAGAAGATAATTTTTAAGTATTAAATTGTTTTGAAAGTATTTTTCCTATAATGGCCAGAAGGGCAACACCGCAAGAGGGTTGATATAACTCAACATGTTTATAAAAGTTTATTTCAATATCTTATCTTTTTACAAAATCTATAAATTTGTCTAAGTTTTATAAATAATTCCAATTAGTAAACGGTATTTAAAAAACTATTTAAAATAAATATGAAATGATTCTTTTTTATCGAGAACGATTGGTGTTGCACCTAAAATTTTAAATAATTGAACCTAGATTTTGTTCAATTTTGTTTAAAAACGTCTAGCGACTTCTGGTATATGTTAAATTGTCTATTTTAGTTACAAACTTGTGATTTTGTAGGAAATGTTAGCGATAGTAAAGGAAATAGTTTTAAATATTGATGCGTTTTTAAGTTTTGCGACAAATGATGTAAGATGCAACATTAACTCGTTATTGATTCTAAATAATTTTATAAACAACATAGCATATCCAATTAATGTTTTACCATTAGTTTAACAATAATTTTTTTGTTTGATAAAATTGTTACATCCTGGAAGTTGAAAAAAATGGAAGATACATTATTAACAGAGTGAAAGAAGAATTGAGACCATTGTTGCCACCAGATATGTGGAAAAAATGCCACAGAGTAAATAAAGCTCACTATAAAAGAGAGTTTATGATTTAAAAAAACAAGAATGTGAACAAAATCAACAATCTTATAACACTGGTACAGGAAGTGATCGAATCGGGGCAAGTTAGTAAGGTTCTCTACAATTTCACCGATGTTAGTTTCCCTGAAAACGTGGAAAGAGTTTTGAGTTTGTCTTGGAAGTTTGGTATAAGTTTGAGGAAACGAGAAGTACCTCTAGGAGTTCTAATAAAGGACGTGGAATATGGTATCATGAGACTGTCGGTAGAAAATACCAACGAAGAGGATCTGAAGAATTTACAGAACAACATCAAGTCTAGAGTAATTAATAATATAACTAACAATTATAGAAGGAATAGAAGGAAGGAAGGAAGGCATAATTGGTAGTGTTGATAGACACCTTAGGAAGAACATCGTAGAGACTAAGGCGTTCTTGAGGAATCATGATAACATAATAGTAAGCAGAGCAGATAAAGGTGGTAGGACTGTGTTAATGGAAAAGGAAGAGTGCCTGAGAATACTAGGTGAAATGTTGGATGACGAATCAACCTACAAAGCAGTGACTGTTGACCCTACGTCTAAATTTAAATTGAAAGCTAACGCGTTAGTTAATGAATTGATGAATAATAAGGTTATTGATGAAGGGAGAGCTAAGGACCTAAAAACGAACAATGCGGTAACTCCTAAGGTTTATGGTCTCCGAAAAGGAGGGTTGCAAACGTAGGCCAGTGGTGAATTGCATCAAAACACTAGGCTTTAATGATTACGCTTAAAGATTATACGTAATTCAAGGGAATTTGTTTGTCAACGATGCCAGATTACCGAAAGATTATATTTTAGTGTCGTTGAACGTCGTCTCCCTTTTCTCTAATATTCCAAAATTAGTGGTAGAATTGGCAACTGATAACTGGGACGACATGTTGCAGATATTGAAAATCGACCAAGGAAGTCTTCTGGAGTTAATTCGATGCGCTTTTGAGATAGAATATTTCAGTTTTCAAGAACAATTGTACTTTCAAGTGGACGGATCAAGCATGAAAAGTCAATCTAGCCCTGCTTTGACCAATTTAGTAATGCATTACCTTTTAAAAAGAGTACTCCAGGTATTACTTTTTAAGATAGAATTCTTGAAGTTATATGTGGATGATAACTCTTAGCAGTTCCGAGTAATTGTAAGGATTGTCTGTTTGATCATTTTAATGGAGTCCATACTAAGATCCAATTTACAACGGCGGTTGAAAATGAAGATAAAATTACGTTTCTTGACACTCTGATGGTATGGTTAGCTGATAGGAGATTAATAACTGACTGGTATTACAAGCCAACGAGTGCTGGTCGCTTACTTAACTATAACTCCAACCATCAGACAGTACAAAAACATCAGTGATACTCGGATTGTTGTACAGAGCCATCACTTAGCCACGAGTCATTTCATCAAAAAAATATGTACAAAATGTATCACATTTTAAATAATAACAACTATCCTATGGGCTTCATCAACAAATGCGTCGAGAAATTTAAACGATACACTACGTACCAAAACACAGGCACGCAAGAAAAAACTTCTATTTCTTTAGGTTCCCGTTTGTGAAAGAATTATCATTGAGGATTTCGGAATGCTTCAGAGATACAGAATGGCAACCGACATTCTATAACTTAAAAACGACTGGTCTGTTATTCACGAAGTTAAAAGACAAGATCCCGAAAGATATGCAGTCCGAATTGGTATATAAGATTTCTTGTGAGTGTGGTAAAGCGTACGTAGGACAGACAAAAAAATTTCTGTACAAAAGTTTACCAACACAGATATGATTGTAGATCTATCAATAGCTTAAAAACTCAATTGACTGCAGTACCTAAACATGACTTTGATACGGGACATAATTTTAATTTTATTTTGGATTTTGTGGAGATTCTGAACAAAGAAGGGAGTTATAAAAGAACGCAACATCAGTGAGATGATTCGTATTTATCGGGAGGATACTGCTAACCTGAAGACGGACACCAACAATCTCAGCAATTTATAAAATGGTTTGCTAAATAACTATTGAAAAGTAATTAATGATTTGACTGAAAGGAATTAATTCATTGCTTATTCATATTTAACTTTATTTTATTCTTAGTGAATATTTATAATTTTGATTCTAGCTAATTACCTAACTGAATTTTAACCCTTTCCTCTTTTATTTAATAATTTCTTCGGTTTTGAAAATGTTCAAACTATTTAGTTTTTAATTTTTCACTTAAATTATTGTATTTTGGTACTTGTTTTGAATTTAAATTTTAACGTAGTTTAAAGGTCTGCGGCTTGATGGCATTAGTTCATATTATAGTACAAGTAAACAATTATATACAAGCAAACCACTACAAACAATATGAACATGGCAAGGCAATTATTTATATATAACGAGATTAATATTGTATGTTTTGGTATTTATGATATTAAATTTTGTTAACTATGCTTTTGCTTAGATTTGTTAACAATTAATTGTATTATTGTTTGTAGAGCGCCTGAAGATGCAATAAATTATTGAGAAACGTCGCATTGAACAAAAAGTATTACTTATTTGCCCGCTCCAATAACTATATAGTAACTATGGAATAAGTTAATTTCACAAATTTTTAATTTCGGGAAACTTATTTGGTATACTAACTACCATTTTATTACCGTTGAGGAACTTTGAAGAAAGCAAACCATCCATAAGAACTACTGCAGAATTTTATTGAATTTTTTCAACGACGACTCTTTAACGACGTCCATAGTTTGCAACAGATCAAAAATAACTTCCTTATTAAAAAAGTCCTTCATATAAACATACTTTTAGAAAGTCATCTTCAAAAATATAATGAAACAAGGAGACTTAGATTATAAGTAAACCCAGACAAAAGTTTAATTTTCTCAAATTTCTTAAAAAATAAAGCCGTTTTTGAATTATATTTAATTACATTTATTATGCATTATATAATATTGAAATTACAAACACATCATAAAATACAGTAAAACATCAGTCAAAAGAAAAAGTTTTTTTTTTGCCTGTTTGATAAACACTGGTAAAAGTTTTCTAACAGTAAATCTACATGAATTGTTCTTAATTTTTAAATGATTTTCTACTCGGTCCAAGTAAATTACTTTTATAAGAGCAGATTGGCAGTGTTATGCAAAGCCCAGAGGGAAAAACTGACTATTTTCTTGATACTTTTTAAAAAATTTCTTCAACTGACCATCTCTAATCAGACTCAGTATAGATGCAATTTTGCCACTGAATCCAATTCAAAATATTGAGCATATTGTTATACCCACGGAAGGGAAAACATGAAAGCATGTTTGAATTTTATTTACATAAATATTATCATCAAAAAGTGATTACTTATTTGAGTTTTTTTTTCTTTTCTAAAATGTTTTCTACTAGATGTAAGATTATGATTTTGATTTTACATTGAGATATTTTTACTAAATACATCAAGCTCATTTGCATTTATATAAAGAACAGATTTTAATACTTCTTAAATACATTAAAGATGGAACTCTAGCGGTTTGGAAATACATACAATTTTAGGGAATTATTTTTGTTTGTTTTAACGCGTTATGTGGGAACGGATGGTACAGTCTTATTATGTTAGAGATGAGTCTTTGGTTTTCTCTTGCATGAACATCAAATATCTAAACTAGGAAAAACCTCTAGTGTTCCATTTAAAAATTTGATTAATAGATTTATTATTATTATTATACAAACATTTAAATTACTTTGGGATATTTTAAAACACACATTTTTTATTATTATTGTTGTTTTGCATTAATTATAGTTACTAGTTTCGGGTTTCATTCTAAATTTTATGCTAAATTATTTCAAGCATTCAAATCGAACAAAATGCATTTTGCCTCGTTAAAATTTGAAATCATGTGCTTGAACTTTGAATCTTATAATGAAAATTTTACTTTGACAATTATTTGAGCATAGATTCAAGTGATTGGTTTCAGTTTAGTGCACTTAAAATTAAAGAAAGGAAAAGCAAATCGCAATATCTTACAGATTTCTTTGGTAAATTCACCTCAAAAGTTAAATGCGTTACAATGCACTTCAATTTAAATTTGAAATCACCTAAAAGTGACGTATTAAATTAAAATTCATGAGTTTGGGAAATTTCAAACGTAAAACTATTGATACTTAACATTTTACAAATTGCTTTCTTGAAAATAAAAAATCATACACAATAAAATAAAAAATCTTATATCATAAGATGTTAACTGCGTTCTTTTGTTGTATTTCACGAGATTGGAGATTTATTATTTTTTTCTCTTAATTTAATAAAAACACATATTTACACCCAAATACATTTGGTTATAACCATAAAATAAGTTCACCTTGATATTTTAAAAGCGTTGATGAATATATTTATTATCGTTTTCGAATTATCCTTTTATCATTCCAAAAACAGTAAAAATGTATATCAAAAATGATCATAATGTATAAAATTTTCATTTAAATTCAGATTTAATCTATTACTTCTTACAAGAAAGCTAAAAATGCAGATCAGATGTTAATCGGAAGCAAAAAGCTTTAAAATATTGAACTTACTTTCCTTTTCTTTCACTTCAATTACATCTAAACTAATGTTATACATACGAATTATTTTAAACAAATTTGATGCAAAAAGTAAAATTATCACATACAGAAAAAAAGTCATAAATAAAATATTTTTGACATAAAGCCTTATAGTAACAATAACGTATTTTTCAATCTAGTCAGATTCAGACTTAAGTTATTGAATTCTTACTTCATCAAAGAATACTCTATTTTATAACTCGTATATTTTTTTTAATTTTTAAATATTCCATATATATTTTAACAGTAAATACTATTTTTATTAAAACTTTATTCACACGACAAAGAGTAATGAGATTAGAAACAGTTGTTACAGTAGACAATATTTTTGTAATTAAATATTTAATTAATTGAATTCAGAATGGACAAAATGAATTAAAAAATAAATAATCATTTAAATTCTACAAATCTAATTTGAATATAATTTATATAATATATATTTTTATATTATTATCCATTCCAAATAATAATTTATTTTTAATCACATTTTACTTATTCTTAAACTTTTTTTTAAATATAAGTACTTTATGTTCATCTTAAATATTTTTTGGAAAACATGTTATATTTTGGTTATTTTTACATACATAGATATTTGGAAATGATTTTAAACATACATCGTTAATATTACCTATACATATAAGCAAATTCGCTTTGCTTCAGAATCTTTTCTTCTGAAGACTTGGATCAGAGGTAGCGATGGTGAAGTTTTTTTCCAAAAAGAAATGTTTGCAGTTTTCCTTTGTACCTTTGTATGCCAACAATATGTGCGATTTTTAAATATTATATAATTTTCAAAGAGATTTCTTGAAAATATGGTCCACATAATTATATAAACACAGAGAAGTGACGGTTTTTTTTGGGTAAAGTTTCAAAAAAAGGTTGTTACAAAAGACCAGTCCTTGGATTTTTTGACTTAAGTTTTTAATTTGGACTAATAAAATGTTTATAAAAGTAGATAAAATACAAAAATTTAAGGGAGTTTTTTTGCAAGTGGAGTTTTCATTGTGTAAAAACTAGGGTAGTAGTTTAAAACGATCTTACAAATTTATTCTATTTGGTTGTAAAGGTTTTACAATTGCTGAGTGTCGATTTTAAAGTCTTTTACGTAAATTTGGTTGTAACTTATCTGTAGTTGACTCCTAATGTTTAGTCAATATTTCATCCCCTTTCTTCACAAAACTTGTTATATTCCTACATATTTTCTGTTCATTCATATAATATGAAAACTACAAGCATCTACGACAACCCAAGCCTTAACTACATTTATTTTAAATGCATCTTACTTTCGTTTCCTTAAATCCGGATAACTCACGTTACTTAAATTGTAAATCTCGAATTTCGTTTTATCGCCATATAAAAATGGTATAAAAGCTAAAAAAATCAACTTCGATCAATTACTATTATGATGGTTAATCATTTTGTTAAGATTCTTTTTATTAAGTATAAAGGTTATTAAAAATAAATACCTATTTCATTATATCTGATTTTAAAATTCATAATCTGATGAGACGAATACAAAATTAAAAAATAATAATAATTTTTATAGCTAGCTATTTTGCATTACACTGCACTTCAAAATTCAATTTCAATATTTTCAATAGTTAATCAATTTCTACATATAAATGTTTGACGTAATAAATAATAATAATTTCTTATAAGTTATATCATCTCTTTTAAATATTACCTATAAAGGTATTATATAATTATTTTAAATCTACAATATGTCGTTCTAATTGTATGGTAATATATTTACGAAATTCAACTTTGGCATTTTAACACAATATGTGTAAAGAACATTGCAAATATTTTATTTTGGACTTTTAAAAATCGATTAATTAAAAAAAACTTAAATAATAACACCTATTACGACGAAATTACGACGATTAATTTAAGTATTCCGTTAGTTAAATAGACAAACAAGTATTTGTAACAAAAATAACACATTTAAGTATACAAAATTATTACAACGATACTATAATCTTTCCAAATTTTTTTACAAATTTCAATATCATTTCCATTTTATTTCTTCCTCTGTCTAATCAATGGAAGAATATGAAATTATGATTGCCTTCATAAAATGCTTTACGATTTGTTGAGATTTGTGTTATTATTTGCTTTTTCTTTTTTCCCTTGCATTTATTCAAGCCGAGCTTTATAACTAGTTTTCCAAATTTCTGCAAGCGTAATCGCTGCGTGAAAGCGATGGAAAATGCAAAGTGGTAAAGTAACACGCTGAATGATTGACCAAATTGCAAATCCATAAAAGTCTAATTGTACGGGATTTGCTTCAACCTTTTGTCCTTCGAATGTGTATATGATAAACATGGTTACGTTACAAATCAATAAGAAGGTAACCACCTGGCGTCCTGGCTTAGAACGGTCATGTTCTGGAAGGTGTACACGACGACGTGCCACATCAGCGATGAATAATAGTTGTAGCACCACCTAATTCAAAAAACCAATATAGGTAGTAATAAATTCAATTTAAAAAACCACGAAAAATCAAAGAATTAGTATATAATACAGAGGAAGCTTTTCATAAATACTTATGTACAACTATAGTAGAAATTTTATCGGTTTTGATATTTAAGACTCGAAATCAACGGTTAATTTATATTAAGTATACTTATTATATAATCTGCAAAAGAATAATGAATTAAATGCATATGGAGCAAAAAATTTGATGACTAAAATATCCTCTATATCAGTGATAGCGAACGTATGACCCGTGGGTCACACACTGACCCAAGCAAGCTTTTTAACTAACCCACGATGGTAAGGCAACCATTTATTTATTATTTTGGTAGAAAGAGATTTCCATAGCACTTGTATCGTCCCCTCTCTGTTTCACCTTGTGAGGCGCTAATAGGCACCATGCATATTAGTGACCCACGAGTTGATACTTAAAAAAATATGAACAAAATTTGACCCATACCTCGAATAGGTTTGCCGTCCCTGCTCTATATGATCCCATAGTCCCAACTGTACTTTTGAAGAATATCATTGAAAACAATAATAAAACATTTGGCTTTTGCGTAGCAAAACGATTTTCTATGAAATAAACATTTCTTAGTCTACTCTATTTGCGTTGAGAAAGGAAAAAACAATCTTTGCTTAAAACGCGAATTATAAGTATGCAACTATTTTGTAGGAAACTTATTTCAAAACGACCTTCAAACTATTGAAAAAAAGGTTTTTGTTTCCAAAATTCGTTTCACGTGGTTTAAAAGATTCAAAACCGTTATGAATCAAGTATCATCAATATTCACCAAAGTATGATTGTCAGCAATGTTTAAACTGGAAAAATGTTTACCGATATTCTTAAGTTTTAAAAAATTAACGAAAGTTAATAAATTAAACAAATTATTACTTCTTTTATATAACAAATAAATTTCCCTTCGAAGAACTTCTAAGAAATCGGCACTTCTAAGAGGTCAATTATGGGTATTTTTTTACTCTACAATATAAATTTCAAATCTTATATCCAATTTAATTTTTTTTCTAAATCTGTTTTCTATATAACATCTATATTTTGATTTTTTTTACTAATTACTGCATAAATATAATACAAAGAAACTGGTATTTTTAATAGCCATAACAACAATAGTTTCACCCCGAAATGTGTACATTTCTACTTAATCATACCACAATTACGTTTATTTCATTTCGTATGTTTTAAAAACGCTACTTTTAACTTATAATTTTACTTCCTCTTTATCTTATACTGGTAGGTGAATTATTTACCTGGGTAATTGCTACAATTCCAGTAACCATCACGAGTAGATTTGGCTCATGGGTATATGCGTTCAATGATCCAGCGATCACACTGAAGACAGCATAAATGAACAATCCAAATGCCGAAACACGGAGCAATATGTCGTTCAAATCACTTTGTTCTTCCGAACGGAACTTCAAATTCTTAACCCTGTAATCGTAGACGGACCTCAACTTGTTAGATCTGATTGTATGATGCGTAGCAAGTGAAGTTGTGTCGTTTGAACCGAGCGTGAGTGAATCGTAAATTATAAATGAAAAAAAATAAAAGCTCAAATAAAAATTTTGCAAAAAAATAATATAATAAGAAAAGCTTACTTAACGCGAGAAGAACAAGCCAAACTAGGCAAAAAGTATGTGTTAATGGTTAGTGTAGTTCCTAGCAAAGCACCAATACTTTTATCAAGTTAAAAATTAAAACTAAGCTCACCTTATGAATCCAATGATGATCGCTAATATACTCAAAATCATAAGAGCGCAATGGGATACATCAGCCAAATATATGGCAAGTAAATTTAATTCAGGGTGATGGATCAAAACGAAGAATAATATCAAGCAAATAAGCGATCCGACTAGAAGCCACAAACCGAAGAAAAGTCCTTTAGAAGCCCCTACGCAATCGACACGGCCTTGTTGAGCATGAGCCATAGCGACAGCTCTTCGGGACAGCATTATTTCCAAACGATGCTCCAAATCTTCTTCACTTACATATCTAATACATTCATAAATTATAATACATTTGTTTCTTTTATAATTTATTCCCGTATTTACCTTGGATTACGTCCTATGTTTTTCCACATCACATATATAACAGCAGCACCAATCAATGAATATTCAATAATAAATGGGTACAGATATGGTGCTGAATCTTGAACAAATGTTCCCATAATATTGACACGTCCGCAACTTGTACCATTAGCACTTAGTGTGTCATTATTGCTGACTAATGCCGCAGGAAGGATATCATTAAGTAAAGTTTCATTATGCTGTTGCCATTGATCTATAGAAAAAAGCTTCAAATTAAAACAAGTTTGATAAAAGTATCCTTTAAGGAAAAGTAAATTTGATAACAAGTTTCTTGACATGTAGTTTCCAATTTTTCTAAATGTTCAATTCGAGAACATTTTCCTTACTATTTCAGTAAAGATTAGCTTAAATCTAGATAGATAAAAAATCCTGATTTATTACCTCCAGCTTGATAATTATTGGCATTCTCAAATCGATTAAAGAAACTTTGAATGGTTGTTGAAATAGCTGGAGCCACCCATTCGGTGGTTGTAGTGGTTGAGGGAGTTGTCGGAATGGTAGTTGATTCGGTCGTAAAATCTGTAGTCGGAATTATAGTAGTTGGGAATGCTGTAGTAGTTGTAGCTATATTGAAAACAAATAGTTGAGAAAAACATTCAATCAATCAGTTTTTATTCTATTTTATTTATACTTGTAGTTGTGGTTGTTGATGGCATTAATCGCTCGCGGTAAGGAGGAAATGGTGTCGATGTTGTCGTGGTGCTTGGCATTACTTGAGCTGCTAAAGCGGCGAATGAACGAGCTGTAGAACGTAAAGTTCGACCAAGAGTTGTTGTCGCAATTGTAGATGTAGATACATGCAATGATTCTGCTTCTGGCATATGATATCCTCCTTTCTCAGTTCCAAGTATTTTTCCAGCATTCAAAAGAGTATGTTGACGAATGCTTTCTGTTTTCATAAAAAGTAAGGAATTAATAATTTTCTCAATGGATAGAAAATTAAGCTACATTGACGAGCTATTATAATTGATAGACTAGCCAATTTCTGTTAAAGTTCATAATGTTATTGTTATATTTACCCGCGAAAAGACCATCGTTTGGATTAGCCGGTGTTCTTTGATGATACAATGTAATTTCTTTCAAATATTCCAGTACAAGTGTTCGAATCCAAACGCAAATGTTTGTAGCACAAATATGCATCAAACCAAAACGAGCAATCACTTTAAATCGCAAAATGTTGATCTAAAAAAATATATTTTATGATGTATTTTACTTGTAAAATGTAACATTTAATAAAAGAAAAATTAAATTTGAAATTTTAATGTTTAATGGATTAAACTATTTGACGTTAATATTTAGGAATTAAATTATAAGAACCTGTTTATTTTTTGAATTATACGTTTTTCTAATCTCTTAGAAAATGTCTATTTAATTCAAAGCTTCTAAGTTTAGGCAAGTTAAAATTTATTGAAATTTCTCATGATTTGTTGTGGTTGAGCAACAAAGAAATTTTAAACTTGCTGGATTCTCATCTTAATGATAATAAAATTGTTAAAACTACTTTTATATGGAACAATATGCCCTATTGTAAGGATTGTAAGTTTTATAAACTGCAATAACAATACTAAAAATAAGCATTGCAGCGATACAATGAATACCTTTTGAATACATATAGGATGAAATATAGAACCTATAGTTATTTTTGTTTTTAAAATATATTTCCAGTACAAAGTAATGCCATGAGGAAAAGTAAGTACGAGTGACACCAAGGGCGGATTCAGGATTTTTTTCTGGGGGGAGGGGGCACAATATCATCTTACATTTACAAATGTGTGAAACGAATTACGAAAAAAATTCGCAATTCCAGCCAGAAATAGACTAGAGTTTCACTAATGTTTTTTCTGTTATTCTATTCATATATTTTCACAACTTTAATAATTTGATTTGCTTCTAAGTATGTACTGTAGTGGAATCTCCACAGTACACAAAGTACCCTGGGGGGCACGTGCCCCCGTGCCCCCCCATAAATTCGCCCTTAAGTGACACTATTTAACAATAGAAAGCCAATAAATTGTTTAAAGTTTAATTCACTAAAATAATCATTTAATTTAAAAAAATCCTAATGTAATGTTCACTAATTAGTTGACAACTTTTCGAGATTTAGACGTACGATGTAATATGCAAACTGATAGTTAAAAAAATAACACAAAAAAGCTTATGAGTCATACATATATGGGAATGTATGCTTTGCCTCCTTATTCTTCTTTAATTAAATACATAAATGCTTGTTTACATAAGGCTTATCTGTATATTCCCTTAAAAAGTGATTTTAAAATTTCACGTAACAAGTAAATCAAATTGAAAACTCACCCGTGAATTCAAGAAGATGAAATACATTTGCATAAAAGTGAAGAGCATTTGCAAAACTGGATTAACAACTCGTAAAATTTCATAGCATGGAGATGTAAATGGCACTTCAAATTCAGATCCCAATTCCAATCCATTGTAAATCATAGTTCCCAAGCCAAAAGCTGGAAATAATAATGAATTGTAGAAAGTTTCAAAGTGACAAAATAATAAGCTCGCATTTACCAATAGCTCCAATGCGTAAGAAAAAGCTTCCGTGGCTGCTATCGTTTTGGGTTGTCTTACGTCGTCGTGGTCGAACAACAGCAGCTTCCAAATCAACAGAATCCTGCGAGTCAACAACAGGAATTGCGTTGTCAGATACATCATAATTATTTGAAGTTTTTTGCGAATCATCACATATACCCAAACTGCTTCTAGTACTTGTTTGCAGCGAATTTGGAGCATTCAAATTTACATCAACAACAAATTCAGTATTAGGACGATAGGTATTTTTCTGGATTAAGGAATGATAAAAAAAAATTAAAAATTATAACAGAAAATTATGAAAGAAATAAATAATGATAATTTTTCATTCGTTTAGTGAAGGGGAAAAAATTAAAGTTAATGTCTGTTTTGTTAAATATTATAAACAAAAAAATAAATCAAACTAAAAATGTTTAATGAAGGTGATGAAGGATTTGTTAGAAAGGATAATAAGTGATAAAATTTTGAAAAATTTAAGCCGAGCGAGCAGGCGGGCAGATAAAGCAGCTGCGGACGTTGAAATCTTACCTTTGTGGAAACTTTGTCACCTCTATGTTCCAGATGTATATTCTGTTCTCGGACTTCGGCCAGCTTTTCTTGCATTTGCTGTATCTGCTCCTGCTGCTCTTTAAGCCTCACAACATCGCGCTTCTTACGAGGATACACCTCCAACTAAATGCATGCATTTACAACAAGTGTATTTTTTTTTGCAGGCAACAATAAGAGTCTCATTTTTTCGAAAAGAAAAATCAAATTTTACATCTTACAACTTTTGAACATCTAACTGTTGAAAGACAACTATAGCGAAAAAACTTTTTGAAAAATTACAAAATATGTTTATTCAAATGCATAAATGAAATCTTCTACAAACTTATAAATCATTTAGAACTCATCTTTAAAAAACGTCACATGATTTGAACGCTTTTTTTAAGCTTTATAAGCATTGTTAAAACTTTTTTCCTCTCCTTTCGCCACATTGTCATTGAACTCTCTTCCTTAGAAAAGTTACGTCATTTAATAATTCATGGAATTTTTCACAAGTATTCTTGACTAAAGTATCATTAATGGAACAAAATTTGATTATATAACATCACTTTTATGGAAATTCTGTCTTTCAAAACATGTGACATAACTTAAAGATAGCCCTTTCATTTTCCTGGTAAAAACAGAAATACAAACATGAAAAACTCATTTTTTCCAAAACAACTTTCATTAATATTGAGTAACAGGTAAAGTCAGTAAATAGGCGCCCAAATAACCAGCACCAAATAAATTAAGAAGTTTTTACACTAAACTAAATAATCCGGAGAACTAAAATTTTGTGTTTCATGCTCAGCTCTAATACGTGCCTATTTTTTTTCGGTCTTATATTCAGCTACTTCAAAAAATTCTCACCTGAAATTGGTGTTTTTTACTTTTGCCAGTTTCCTTCTCCTTGCTTTTCTCCTTTTCACGTTCCCGTTCGCGTTCTCGTTCACGTTCTCGTTCCCGTTCGAGTTCCTTTTCTTTTTCCTGTTCCTTTTCCTTATCCTTGTCGGAAACCTTGCCCTTGTCCTTGCCTTTTTCTTTAGCCTTTTCTTTTTCTCGTTTCGCTTTTTCTTTCTCCTCCTTGGCCTTTTCTTTCTTTTCACGTTCTTTTGCTTTCTTTTCTTCTTTCTCCTTCTTTCGCAATTCGGCTTTGGTTGGTTTGACCACTTTTTCTTTTTTGGGTTTGCGTTCTTTTTCGGATGAACAATCCGGTATCAGGAAGCAAAACACGTATAGTAGAAATAGAATGCTGAATCCATATAAATATGTAAAAAATCCTTCGTAATAGTATGATGGTAGATTACAAGTTATTCCATCTGATATGACGTATGCGATACAAACGACGACTAATAATTTAGCGTAGATAAAACTCATGACAATAAACAATGAAGTCCTGAAAAAATTAAAAGGAAAAAAACTAGTTTTTATTGTGCTTTTTAATGAGAATGTTAATCTTTAAAATTCAAATATGTTTTTTTCCTGGCGACTTGACGGCAAAACTTTGAAAAAAAAAATGTTGATTACAAAACATGTTCCTACTTGAGTATAACTAACTATAATAAAGATTTCTCCCTTAGTTTTGTTCATGAAGTAGGTACACGGAAACTCTGAATAGGGAACGATATAAGAGGCACGACTGAAAAGACTGCTTCAGAAAAGGCTTTTGATTAAACTCTTTATTTAAAAGATGGATCATTAAAAAATTTAATATAAGCATTAAAAAAAACATCAAGATTTGATAATTTCCATATCAACATCATTATTGATTAGGGTGTGATCCACTTAGAAAATTCATTGTTCCAAATTTATAAACTCAATCTCCATCTTATCTATGAAATATTTCCTTGCTTTTTACCTCTTGGATGGCTTAGGTTGGACATTTTTAAGTTCCATTTCTTTGTTTGCCGAATTATTTCGTTCGATTGTTGAATCGTTGTGAGCCCGCGAAACCGGAAGCGTCGCCATATTGTTAACGGACTCCACCTCTACAGTAGCAACCTTGAGCTCACCTCCACCGACCATAATCCAAATTACGGCATAAGTAGCCTGGTGGTATTAACCACCCTCACAAAAAAATATTGTTAGGGACTCACTACTATGGACCACTTATTAAACAATGAGTAACTACGTAGTTATATATGCAAAAAAAATAAAAAATAAAATTTTCTTTATCAAGTATGTTCGTTGTTTCCAATCACTTTAATTTTGAACGATAAATTTCACAAAATTTAGGCCGGAATAAGTTTAAACTTTTAAATTTTCGAACTGTTAAACAACAAATGCATAAATTTTGCCTTGTAATAGTTTAAATAGATTTTCCAATAAAATCCATTAAAATTTTACTTATTAATATGCCTCAGTAAGATTCTCTTATTATTTTACCAGAATCTGTTGTCAATACCGATTTTCAGGAAAAAGAGGGAATATTAAGCTTGTAAACGCCCGCGAGAACGACTTGTATCAGACAATGGTCCATCCATAGCAAGGATGCTGTTTTGCGCCGTAGATACGGTAGATGAAAAGCCCGGTTTGTAGTGGGGATGGCAAGGATAAGGACTTGCAGGAACGATTCTGAATCACGTGACAAAAATCCTGTTTGCACTATTGGTCGAAATGGCTGAAAGCTGTCCCGGGCCATTGCGACCTACTAACCCGACAAAGTAACCTCGCCTATATTAAACAATTCAGCGACAGCACATATGCAACTCCCTGCATTTGTGTGGGAACAATGTGATTGACCTATCCTCGCCAAACAATATCAAATCAAAATATTTATTTTCTCAAATGTTCAATAGATTTTCACGCATCATTAAATGACTATATAAAACCACAAATAGCATTCAAATAATGAGCAGTCATTCAATCGTTTTCATTATTCATCTAAATTGTACTAAACAAAAGATCTTGGGTAATTCAACTCTTAGTTTTCATCTATTAATTTGCATATTTGATTTTATAGTATAGGAACAAAGATGGCTTTTCGACTGGGAAGAGTTTTTCCGTTGATCCTAGTTACGGGATGCTGGGTACAGTAACCTCACACATCTATTGATCGACGCAATACACATTCAGGGGTGATTTCCCCACCGCTCCATATTCTCAAATCTCGTCGAAACAGAATGCGCAACTCTTGATTTTATAAAATATACAGACCAAAGGATGATTTTTATTCTAACAAATGGTACAGCAGTTAAAGTCCCTAACAATGGGCCCCCAAATCTCAATTTGCCTTCACCTTCTTGTTTATATTTTCTTATTTAAATTTGAGCTATATATTTTCTCCCCCCATAAACCCCAAAAACAAAAAATAATTTTCAAATCTAATTCATAGGAATCACAACGAAATTAAATGTAAAAGTGCTTTTAAATCGTTGAATTTTTAGAGAATTTTTCTGTTTACTTACTTGGCATTTTTTGGTCGTGTGCGTGTTTCGGATGTATAGTAGAAGTCATCATCTGACTCATGAGGCACCAATGGTGTACACTGATGGGTCGGTGAAGTGTGAGAACCATACCCGTCTGGATTTAACTAAAATCAAATTTAACATTAACATTAAGATTCGACCAGGAAAAGCTTGTTTTGGCATACTTTAACAATGGTGCCGATCGGCGGATCATGCCGAATTGGGGAGCGCGCCGGGGGTGATTCCGGAACTCTTTTGGTCACTGGTTCCATGACCATTTGTTCCGTTGGTCTATCTCCAAGCAGTCGTTCCTTCATCTCGTGGATGTACGGACACCGTTGCATTGTGAATTAATTTTTTTACTAAAATATAAACGAAAATAGAATTTTCAAATGCGAGAATGAGAAACTTATCGAATCGAAGACTATAAATATCATGTATACATATAGGATTTATATATTTATAAATCCAACAACACAATTGAGAATAAAACCGCAACGAAAAACATTAAAGTTAGAAAACAGACGATGGGCGTTTAGTTACTGATTCTATTAATGTTAAAATGATTCATGTAAATACCTGACAACATAAAGTCGAATTACTTTAAGTAACAAATTAATTTAAGAAAAAAAATATCAATTCATATTTTTCAAGTTTAAAGTTTGGTTCTGCAAAATCTTAAAAGTGTACGAGCGTATTTAAAAATATGTGCGAATTTGAAGTTTATTTTAATGAATCACCAGCGGAAGTTTTCTATTTATAATTTTAGAAATTAGGGAATTTTCTCATTGGATATCTAAATAAGAATAGAGAAAAATCAAATGAAAGTTGCTGTTTGCCTCATTTCTAAAGTTGACTTATCCATTGAATTGAAAGTATTGCTGAATTTATTTTTGTATCTTTGGAATAAAACACGAAACAATAAAAGAAAAGTAAAAATTAATTAGTAAATAAATTATTCTGGGAATTCAAACTTGACACTGTATTTTTAATACTTTATTTCTGCAAATACAAAAGAAAATGATCAAAAAAAATTGTTTCTTATATTTCTTATTTTCAAAAAGAAAAGTTCAGAAGTTTATTTTTAAAAATATCAATGAAATTCAACAATAAAATAAGGTAGGCTCTAGTTTCTGCTTGAATAGTCAAATGTAGCAACCTTGCATTTTCTACTTTGTTTTTTATTCTATTCGGGATTTTTTGTTAGTTCAATTCTAATATGGCATAATTTTCCCATTTGTGACTAAATTTTCAGCAGGGGTCGATTTATTCGCGAATTAAACTAAAAGCAGAGTAGAAAATGTAACTTTGCCAAATTTGATTGTTCTAAAAAGGACTTGAGCCTTAAGATTATTACATATTTTTCATGAAATTAAAGTTGAAACAAAATAATTCTAATAAATTTTACGTTCTGCATAAGTCCTGTTTTTCTGACCAAAAAAACAAAGATTTTGAAAATTTTTAAATTGTACATATAGGCACTGAACCTCACTGTTTAAATCAGAACTTACCAGAACAAAACCAAGGAAATCAAAGGTGCATAAAATGCACGTGGAAAAAATGAAAACTCTAAATCGAACATAAAAGCTTTTACAGCAAAAATCAGCGAAGCGGGTCCAGAAATCTTGAAACTAATGATTCTTTTTATAATGTGAAGAAAGGAAAGCATAATGTTTTCAGGCCTGCTACCAAGCGCTGTCATCTGAGGAAACATTTTCTTACTATATTGAAAAAATATTCAGAGGACTAGGATTAAAATTAATCAGTTAGAACTTTATTTTAAATTTATTTATTTTATTTATATTAAATAAAGTTTTAACCAATTATTTTTGATCCTAGTCCTCTGAATATTTTTTCAATCCATTATCATTGAGGATTTGAAATTTTACAATAATTTTCTTACTATACAAAAATAAAGACTTAGTTGTCTGAATGCAGAAAATGTAGACAGAGGAAGCAAACAATTCAACTCCTATTTGACTCCTCATATATATTCATTGAAGACTCTAAAATCATCTGGATGTGAACGAAATCATTTACATAGGAACCCAATTGGTTGCCTAGTAAAATTTATCTTTGAAGAGGTTTGCCCAATTGGAACTAGGAATAACATTAAAGTGCAAGAACTTTCTTCAGAAAAGAATACAAAGGATAATATAAGAGAGATTAACAAAAATAAGGGTTCAAGATAATTTTTCTTGATGAAAAACAAAAATCATGATCCTCTAAGAGTAATCTCAGTCAAAACCTGTTGATCTCCTAGCAAGACGAGTAAATTAGGAAACTACACACAACAGAATGAAGGACAAAAGAAATTGTTACCGATAAAATATACCAAGACGTTAACTTTCAAACTTACTAGTTATATTTAATAAATAGCTATGCTAACGTCTTCACAATATTCACAATATATATTTATACATTTTTATTTCATTTTACTATTTTGCATTTCAGTATGAACTAGATTTTTTTATAATTGAATTTCTAGTTATAAAATATATTGCTGCCACTTCTCCAACTTTGTATAGACCTATTAACTTCCTTTTTCTACTATCAAAGATATTTGAACGACTCCTACGCAAAAGAATCTTCCTTTTATTTGAATCCAAAAAAAGTACCTCATCTCACTAGTTTGGAGTTCGCTCTTCATATTCAACCACCCAGCAATGCTTCGGGTTAGTCGATATAATTAGTTAGTCATATATAACGATCTCAAAATTCCTATCGTCAATAATTTAATCCTTGATCAATAATTTAATACAACAGTATCATAAAAAACTGCACAACCACCCAAATCCCAATGCTTATATCCTTTCTTCTATGTCTCATCCAAATAACCTCTTCACGTCGATTATAACGTCAATGGCCATGAGATCTACTAACTGATTAGTAAAGAGTCCCAACAATGGTTGGTTTCTCCCAAAAAGTCTTAAATCCGATTGTCCTTAGATGAAGAATTACTCTTCACCAGAGGGACATAGATATGTCGCATATGCAACAATACTTATCCTGCATGCAAAGATTTGGATATCAAGAAGTATTGCATAAACTCCTAACAAAATATACGTAAAATTTATTACATATATGATAATTGTGTCAGAGGAAGTTAAATTTTCGATTAGTAAATTATTTATTAAAATTTATCTCTAACCCAGAAAGTACTCATATTGTTCAAAGTACCATTTCAACATTTCTTATTGTTGTTATTTTAATAAAATCAAATCAACATTTCCTTATACAAAAACATTTTTATTATTTTTTTTACACTTTTTCAAGGTAAATTATTTTAAAATAAAAATTAAGAAAGAAAGAAGTGGCTAAACAAGTTTTCAATTTGGAAGACAGGCTGTCTTTTTTCATGTGTCCAAACACGTGTGCGCATTTTATTGATCGATAAAAATAATTTAAAGTCAACAAAACCAGTAGATGAAAAAATTAAAAGACTTTTTATATATGAAAAACCTAAATATTTCATCTATGATTTTAAAAATGTTTTATTTTGTGGCAAAAATAACGTAATGTTTTTTCCACGTAAACATTACAATGTGGATCATTCTTGAAATAGGTCATCAGTCACTGGTATTTTTATGCATATTCATCAAATGAAGCAAATTGCACTTAGCCTTGCATTCTGGAATTGATTTGTTTTTCTCATTATATAAGAAACAAGCAATTATCTCTACCTGCTATCGATATTAATTATAAATTAAAAGTTTTTTATTGTTATAAAAACTTAACGGAATCATTTATGAAATCAATATCGTTGATGTAAATATTACGCAACATTTATAAGATAATAATTTGTAAAAATTTAATAAATCATTTCGATTTTCACACCAATTTCACACATCGTTAAGCAAATAAAGTCGTTTTCTTTCTTCGCACATTTTCTGCTTATTGTTTCACATTATTCAACACTCAATTTACAAGTTATGCATAATTATATTTCTTCTTTAATGCAAAAAATTGCAGCATATTATTTATCTTGTTCAATGTATAATTCTTCGAATTTTTTATTTTAAGCTTCGAAAGTTTCACGATATATATATTGCAAATTTAATTAAACAAGAAACATCGAGAAAGAAATATTTCTTGCACCGGAAAGTAATTTAAAAACCCTGCAATATCACCGAACTGTATTTATATGATGTAATATCGTTGGCACTCAAAAGGATAGATGTCGCTTATTTTTTTTAATTAAAATAAGCATTGAAGTACTCTTTGAAAAATGAGTACTTAAAATACTAATAATTTCCACTTAAAATACTTCTTGATTTTTTTTTGTAAATTATAAACTTGCGTTTTACAAAAAGCAATGTTATAACTAAATTAAAATAAGTAAATGTAAAGCTTGGAAAACCGTTTGTTCATTAATCTAAAAATAACGTATTAATAACATATTTTCTTACATTTATATTTAAAACTAAATTGTTTGCATCCGATTCTCATTTAAAGTAAACATTAATGTTTATATAAATAACCGAATCAAAAATTCTCTTACAATAGTAAACTCTTAAATGAGATAACTTTAGTGCTTTTATTATAGTACCTAAACACCTACAGAATTTAATAGTTTAACAAATTAAAAAATCCCTCTAAATCTTCATATTTAAGTTTGATAGTTGTTTCTTAAAACAACTAAGTTAAAGTTACGATGCATTTTTTCAATACAAGTTGTAACTTCTGCCCGCTTCGCTCCCTAAAACAAACTATTGCTTAATAAAATTATATTTTGTTCCTATTTCTAAAATTTATGTATTGTTTTTACATTAATTATGAAAAGTTGAAAAAAAATTATAAATTTTTTGCAATGAACGTGAAAAATTCTAATGTCATAGAAAAATGAAAATTAAAAATATTTAGAATTACAATAAACTTATCTTAAAAAGGAGATAAGATAAATTATTTCTAGAAGGATATTTGAAAGATTTTAAAATAAAAGATGATTAAATTCAGATCTCAGCTTTTATTAAACAATAAGACAATTCAGGTTGTTAAAGGTCGGTTTTTTTATTTAATGTTTTTTAATATTCAAATTAGCTACGTTTCGTTACGTATTGTAACTTCATCAGGCTTCTTGAATCACAAAAAATATATTTGTTTTAATTTAAATTCAATAAATAAATTTATCAATAGTAAATAATAAATTATTTATTTATTGAATTTAAATTGAAACTTATATTTTTTTTGTGATTCAGAAAGCCTGATGAAGTTACGATACGTAACGAAACGTAGTTAATTTGAATATTTAAAAATATTAAATAAAAAAACCGATTTTAAACAACCTTAATTGTATTCTTATTTTAAAATATTGAAAGATTTTCCGAGGCTTTTCTTTCTAAAAACTAAGAAATTAGAAATGTGATGTAAAAAAAACAGTGTGTGTACTTATGTACGCGCGTGAGAAGTTATACTTCTTTGGTATAGTTAAAAACAGGTTTTTAATCCACTGCCGTAGCCTCTTCCGGTAGTTCCTGAACTGGCACACCAGTTATAAGGTTTGAGATTACTAAAATATGATACAATTTTAAACACAATTTACTTTTAATATCAAAATACATAATAAGAAAACGTATGTGTTGCGACAAAGACAAAGAATATACAGTTTAAATACATCCACTTTAGTGGAATACAAATATAATAATTATTGCCTCAAATTTGAATAACCATGTCATTAGTTTCAACTGTCATTTCACTTTCATTCAATTGCTAGTTTTAGTCATTTGTCAGTTGTGCCAGTGTTGGGTTGTGAATATTTGACGGAATGTAACTGGGTTTCAAATAAAAGATTAAATTGGCTATTTGTACATTAATACTATATGCTTACACGTTTGGTTACTTATACAAAATGTATATACCATATTATATGTATTAACCGTTTAACCGAATTAACAGATTGGGTCACATGCTCGAAAAATACTTATCGAAAACATTTACCATATAGAAGTAGATTGTTGGCATTAAATATCATGTATAGATATATATAAACAATCCCTAATAACGATGTCCCAAAAATTAAATTTATGCAATAGTGATTGTATATTTTATTTACCCATTCATATCTATGTATTCAAACTAATTTTTAATTCAAATATAGAAAAATATATTGTAATGTAATGTATCAATCCAGTTTAATTACATTATTTTAAATAGTACCCCGAATAACTTCAGAAAAATATCTTTCTTTTAAATGCATATTAATTCTCATAATAATAATAATAATAATAAGCAAACGTTAGTATTATGTATGCATATATTTCGGCAAAGGTATACAAATATTGTAAAAACATACGTGTGAGTGAAATACCATCATTGTTTAAAATTTGAACTGAATGATTGTTGTAATAGTTTCAACAGTCATTTTGATTTCATTTAATCAATTTCCAATTCTTAGCATTTGTCAATCGTGTAAGTATATTGGGTGGCGGTGACAAAGAAAAATTATATGGTACGTCGCAACTGACTGATGATTTTATTATACACCTACTTATTAGTTTATTAAGTAATAATTTTGTCATTTTTATTACTAAATAATACATACGGATAGTTAATCTCAATTGGGTTTGTGAATTTTTTTTTTTTTGTAATAAATGGAAAGATCATATATAAGTTTTATAGCAAAACTATTTTTTATTTTTTTATTTTCGCAATAATTTAAAAGTTATTTCAAAATAAAAATTAATTTTTGAATTTTTTGAATCTAGTACCGAAAACACGCCGACAGCTCCCGAACAAACACGAGCGCGTGTGACGTCCTAATGTTAGTTGCCAATGATTGCAGTTGATACAGAAATAATAAATACAGTGTTTTGATTGATTTAATTCTGTTGTGATAGTTAAATATTGAAATTTATATTGAGCATGTCGAACCTTAAAAGTTACTGTTCTTGTTTTGTACCATTATGAACGAATACTACAAAAACAACTCCTAACGAAATGTTTTTAAATGTTCCCCAAGATGGCAAACGTCGAAATAAATGGTTTCAAGCAGTGCAGGAATATTATCAGACTTTGCCTTTATAAATCATTTATCACACATAGCTAATTGGAATCAACTAACGACTCGTTTTTTAGCAATAAATATTCAATATTATTGTCTAGTCACGTGTAATAGCTGTAAACGCTGTATTGTTATTAAATAGCTATAACATTATTACGTCACAACTATGGTGACCATTCATGGCGCGTTTATAGTCACGTGATTTTTTTTTAAATTTTATCAATTTTTAATCGTTTATAATTAATTGAAAAAAAAAATTTTTAAGTTTTTTGTATTAAATATCAATATTATTATAATAAAGTTTTAAAATACATGAAAAAAATCAATTTTTTTTTTTTTTCAAATTCCCAATTGTATTGGAGCACTTAGGAAGGTTGATGAGCACAGTTTTTTCACAAATATGTTCTGATATTAATTAATATTGATTTAAATATTCAATTTAAATCACTTCTGATTATAATTCAGAGGTACATATAAAATTCGCACTTGTATAATGAAAACACGTGTTTTAAATGTAGAAACTCAAAGCATATGGATAAATATTATAAATATAAATACACAGTGAACAGAGGCGGCATGCGTGCCAACATGCGCCACTAACAGAGGTTCCATTTCTGTTTTGTTGGTAGCATTTTTTCCCCAACTTCATAAGGGATTTAGTGGGCAACTTCACTCTGTTAATTTTGTGTCACGGTGCGCGCGCATCCGATTTAGTGGGCAACTTCACTCTGTTAATTTTGTGTCACGGATGCGCGCACATCGTAAAATTTTACTCTCATCAATTTTTCATAACGCGCCGAAAGAAGTATAACTTCAAAATATAATAGAATTTAGAATTAATGGAACTTATAGTACTAACTGAAAAGTATTCTTCCTCCAATTAATAAACTTTAATTTGTTAATAAGTCCAAAAATGAGGAATTTAAGAGATAAAGAAAAACAAATATACTAAAAGAAAAATAAATTTATCTAGTAAAGTAAGGCCATCTTTAGCTTTTCAATTTTTCAGTAAATCGTGGTTAAGTTAAGGCCCGTCATTTCATTTATGGATGAACAGACGAAATCTTAAGAGAGCTATTTAATAGATAAAATTTATCTGTTAGATAAGTCCTATCCCTTGTTAAGTGAAAGTACGCATGTTTCAATCTTCTGGGTAAAATTTTATCTATAAGAGAAATATCATTATCTCAATGTAAAATAACCGGCCCTTTATGTTAATATATTGATTCTTCTTGAGTATATTTTTTACACCAAACCAATAAATCTACTTATAAAATTGATTTTAAATAAGATAAATTATAGTTGTAGATTACGGGAATAGATTAGTTTTATGTTTACTAAGTTTGTTACTATGAAAGCGGATCCTTTTTTTGAAAAATTAACTTTCATTATTTCTACATGGGAATACTTATATTCAAAATAATTTCCTTTATTAACTATACATTTTTATCATTCAATAACTCTTACAATTCGATGTATTCAAATTTTTTCGATAGTCCTTCACGTTCTGTGCTGTTTAAATGATGAAGTCGTAGGAAATTTACACTTTTGTGAATTAAAATTTTTTGTCAGTTATGAATACAAAAAATTGCCTCTAATGACAAGGTTTGACGGACCTTCTATTGGTCGTCATTATTTACACTTATTGCAAATTCTGGTTTCATTTAAACGCACCTTGTACCAATTTTGACTTATTTATTAATCTATCTGTTAATTGAAACTCTTTTCCAAACTTTAATCTTAAAACTACAGGTTTAAATCTGTTGAAGAATTTACGCAGGTGCAAATAAAATAATAAAGCAATTTGTTTCAATTTTGGTCCTATTTATTTACGAATTACAGAAAAACTAAAAAACGTTACCAAATAATGATATTCCTTAAAGATACATGAACCGATTTTATTATATTTGCTGTAGATTTTAAATGAATTTTTGGTGTTTTTGGTTATAAATTGGGCCAAAATGGTTCTGATCCACGCTAACGCTTCTGATCCACGGAAATACCAAACGTACCAAAATGATTACAATAACTGATGCCTTTACCTCATAGTATTTAATAAAGCTATTAATATTAACTAAAATGTGAATTTGAAATTTAATTGAATTTTGGAATAATCATTTTGTCATGTTTTCATATGAAACAGCCAGAATTAACATTTAAATTTGGATTTTAGAGTTATTTTAATGAACCTGCATGATTAAAATTGTTGCATAAATTAATCATTATTCCTAAGAAACGCATGTAAACCAGCATCTTGACAAGAATTTGCAATGACGATTTTATTGATCGATAGTTTGAAAATGGCAATTTCTTGTTGATTTCACAGAGAAAAAGTTTGTAAACTGTTTCCACTTGCATGTATCCATAAACAGTTAAAGGTGCTTCGGAAAAACTGGAATATAATTGGAATAATGTCAATATGGAAATTCAATATTGGCATTTGTGAAAATAATATTCAGTTTTTTTCCAAACTACGAAAAGGGAGTGAAAATACATTTAAGTGTTTTGTATGTTTCACGTTAATTTATTGGAACTGTGGGGGATTCTCGTTCCAAAACGGAAACAATAACCGGAATTATTGTCTTTCTCATATACTTCCAGAGATATATATATATATATACAAACATCAAGCTGCATCAAGCACACCTGTAGAATACAATCAACATATGAGCAAATTTAGTTTGACATTTCCACAAATCGAATTTGGTCCATTATGTTCCATTGAGTGATTTCAAATTGAGTTATGACAATATTGTTTTAGCAAACCATAATGAAAGGGTTGTTTTTTTTTTTTAATATAATTAATACTGGAAATCTTAAGTGCAATGTTCTGTTTGGATTCTTTCTTTTTTTAGTAAATCGAGGTCAATCATTTTCTCGCCGTTACTTAGAACTCGTCTTCGTGTTATTTATCATACAAGATCAATTGATTGATGTATTCAACTTCTGTTGACAAGACTTTCTTGTTGAAATCTATCATTTATACAGAAACCATTTGCAATGTCATCTAACAGTTGTAGTTTAGCACAAATATAGATTGAATTGAATTAATTGATTTCTTTCACTAAATACTACTAATAGAATTTTATCCTTAAAATCAATGAGTACCATAATGATTTTTATTTGTAAAAGGAAATCTAAACCTAATTAAATCTAAATCTGCGTTGGCTTTTTGAACCTACAATAGTGGCGCCTACGTTGAAAATATGGTTTTAGAAAGTTTATTGCATCCTACAAAAAAAAAAAATAATCATAATTAATGCTTTAAAAAATTATTATAAATTATGAAGTTTTTTTTTTAAAAATCGGGTAAAAATATTTTGGAAATCGAGTAATAATGAATATAAAAGTGTCAAAATTGGGGACATTTTACCAAATTTATAAAAGATATACATATTTTCAAATTAAAACCGTTTAAAATAAAAATCTTATGAAGTCAAGGTTGATTCGATTCAATTAATATTCTAAAACCTACTTATAGTATAATAATTACGTCTACAAAAGGTAAAATTGAATTAAATGCATAGCATTATGTGAAATTTCTTACACACCCAAAAAAAAAACCTGTTGATTGTTTGTTAGTTAAATAAAATATCTAACAGTTAATGATAAGAACTCTTTTTAATTGTATTTAAAACAATAATTTATCAGTAAATGTATTCCACGACGAATAAATCTCAACTTATTACATAAAATCAATAGGTTTGCAAATAAAAGTTCTGAAGCGTTTCTTAACTTCTTGAACAATAGAAAATATAAGGATAAGAGTTTATTTTAATCTGCTGAAAGTAAAGGGAGAAATATGCTCATCATCCAGGTATGGATACGTGGGAAAAGCAATGAGTGCAATTGCACCACCTCCTACTGATTCTTGACCGAAGTATTTGCTTTCAAGCAATTTTCAAATTTGAAATTCCAAATTTTGTGAGGCAAAAATTAAAACCAGAGAAAAATCGCTCATCTCACCTTTGAACTGTATTATGTGACCATAATTATAAGGATTGTTATTTCTGGAAAAAGTAACAAGCAAATGTTTTCATTATCGCAATGACCTAAAGAAATCTATCTTTAAAGGGCAGAACAATAATTGTTACCCATGTAGGAACTCCCTATACTTACAACAGAGTCAGTTGTTAATTGCAAAATTTAGCATACAAGCCTGGCCCATGGCTTGGCCAAGGGTAAATGCCAGAGTTCAACCAAGATAAATTTAATTTTTAATTTGAATTGTTTTTTTTTTAAATTTTAGTCAAATTGAGACCAGCCCTAGCCCATGGATATCATTTTGGAGTTAAGTCAGCCCTGGTTAGTCTTGGCCCAGACCTGGGCCAATTCTAAATTCCTACCTAAGTATTAGAGTAAGATACTTATCAAAAAATTATAAGCAAAAGCTGCTGGACGATAATCAATTTTAATTCATTACTGATCGAGCATAAAATATTCAACTTTGGGGCTAATATTTCTTCAATTTTATTAAACAATATTAAAGGATCCAAAAACGATCGAAATTTCAAACCGTATTTGAGCTACTAGCTTAGACAAGAAATATAGGTTATATAAATAAGCTGAGCTTATTTATACTTTTTTGTTTAAGCTGATTAAAATATTTGAGTTATAAATTATATTATTTTTTAGGTTTTATTAAATCAAATAGTGAATTTATCACGGATATGGATTTTCAATATATTTAAAAATACATTCATTTATAACCCAAAGAAAGTTTACAAGCTCCAAGGGCTGGAATTTTCCAATTCCAAATCATTTTTAGTATCCTTTTTTGTAAAAGCAGTTAGCTTATTAGTTAGTACTTCATAAGCAAACCATTGAGTTTAATGAATCAAATTATAATTTATTGGAATTGAAGAAAACAATTATATTTAACAAAAAAAAGTTTGTTTTCTCTCGAATGGTTTATCCAATATGGAAAAGAGTATAACAACAAAAAAATGTTATTAATAAATTCAACATTATGAACATTAGGAAAGCATTGAAATTGATGTTTAAATTTTAATTTCCGCGCGTTATTTTGAAATTGAATTTTCCACCCACGTTGTGGCGTTCATTGGCCACATCCACAAACACTAGTAATGAATTCAGGTCATTAATTCTTAACGTTTTCAACCACATTGAAGTTTACATGAAATCTATTTTCAGTCTATCAAAGTTTCAATATTTTGTCGTATACGAAGAAAATAGGCCGAGAGTGGATTAGCGCGAAATAAAAAGCCACTGAGTAATAAATTTCAAATAAAAAAGCTATCAAGAATGGTTGTAAAATGAGGTCAAGCATGTACAAGAATAAGTAGTGCTTTACCACTGGAAATAGTTGTAATTATCTAGCAGCATGGAAACTTGAAGTATGCAAATAGAACGGTTGTTGGTAAGGGTTAACTACCACTTCAATCTAAGAAATTGATTTTGCATTCCGTTACATGAAATATTTTTTATTACCTTGTAGCTTAATCAGCCAGAAGACACCAGATGATAATTATTTTATAACATTTTTTATTTTTTTTTTGTCCACTAAAACGCATTATTTTATTTTTTGTAAAAAAGCTACACACTTATAAAAGTGAATAAAAAAGGTTGAAGTCTTATTAAATCACATATTTATTAAATTTTTAATATCGAACACTGGTGAGTTTTGAAACAAACATGCGAAACTCTTTCTTGATAGAAAACGTTTGTAATATTGTTGTAGAGGACGCGTGCTCTTCGCCCTAGAGTAGGTGTATATGTTCATTATTAGACCAGGAAATTTCCGAACGTATCACGAACGTTGCCGAACATTAAAAGCTCAAAGCTTTTACAGTGCTAGAACATAATCGTAACTTTCTACTACCTAACTTTGCAACGAAACGTTCATAAAATATTTCATATTGTCGAACGATAATTTAAAAAAAAAAACACCTGCAACTCCACTCACAAAACAGCCTACGAAATGAAAACATTTTCCCTCAACCACAACAGCACAATTCATTCATCTTGCAAAAAAAAAAACAATATCCCTAAAGACTAAAGTTTTTAAACCTTAATTTAACCCTTTTGTACTACAAAACGAATGAACCAACATTTTTTTGTAGAAACATTTTCATCAAATTCACTTTATCTTTCATGGTTCCATTTAGATAATTACAAAATACAATCGGTTTATCCCTTTGTCTGGAAACGCATACTATTTGGTTGACAATCGCTCCCCTTTCATCAGTCTATAATATAAGAACATGCATTAGTCCTTGACAATGGCATAAACAAAAGCTTTTTCATTTTTCTGTATAATTACAAGAGAGTATAATGCAATATAAATAGTCTGATGCTACTTGTTCATTTTTTTATTTCAAACAGATCATATATTGCCAGACTCAATATTATTTCCAATTAAACATGAAAAACGATTTCAATTCGTTTTTTTCATTTCAAAAATAATCAACATATCTATTCATAAACATATATGGGCTTTTCAATGTAGTTATAATTGTTCGAAATTCAATAAAACCACTACGCAATGACGTGAAATTATTTTTTCTCTACACACTCTTGAGAAGTATAGTCATTCAAAAAAATATCATTTATAAAAGCTTGGTGGTATGAAACAGTAATTCTAAAGACTATTGGTGTTTCGTTGAAGAATCATTCCCCAGGAAATCAACAAAATTTAATTAAAAGTGTGCCGTATGGTTTTGGAATAAAAAGAATTAAATAAAAAAAAAATTGGAGAAAATCATTGGGCATTATTGGAGTGATACTAGAACTACTAAATAACCGTCATTTATTTTTATTGCATACCTTTTGATCAGTACCCATCCATCAAAAATTGTTCAATACTTGTATTTATACTGTACTTGTTATACTTGTACCTGTACTTCAACTACTTGTACGTAATGAGCTCCAGGTTCTCGCTTAGAATAAATATTGAAGTGGTTTTTACTTTATTTGATAGGGTAGTAAATGTACATTTTATATTATAAACAAAAACTTGACCTTTTTACAATTAGAAACCAAATGGCAACCATGTAATTCTGTACAATTTTTTATTAATTTTTACGATTTTTAATTGGGTTCTGTGGTTAACCAGGTGTAGATTATGAATTGATATTTTTATGAGTAAATTACAGCCCCTTTTAAAATTGATTATTGTAAAATTTCAGATTCTCGATGATATATAATAGATTAATAAAATGCTCAGAGGACTAGGATCAAAAATAATCGGTTAAAACTTTATTTATTACATGCGATGTTTCGATTCCTTTATTGAGCCTTTCTCAGGCGTTCGTAAACAATCGTTTTAACTTTGTTAATAATTATCGTTGTCATAATTCATTTTTGTAGACACGGTACAGTAGTTAAAACAGTAATAAAACTTCCAAGATATATACAAATTTCTATAAAAAATAAAAAAAATCGATTAAAAATAGTAATTAAAAAATTCAGTTAAAAATTTACATTAGTTTAAAACTCAACCGCTCGGCATTAAAAATTGATTATTTTGGACAAAAGCTCAACTTTGAGCCCAAAAAAAAAAAGTCCTGGGGAGCAAAAAATAAAATTCTAATATTTTGAGAAATCATATATCTATGGTAATCATGTCCAATTATTGCCATTCGGTTATTTTCACCTTACTTAAAAATATATTTTTTTAAAGCATCATTTTTAAAAAAAAAACTGACAAAGATTTTGGAGTGTAATTGTTTATAGAAAATATATACAACTAATTAAAACTGTCAGAATTATATCAATTTTTGATAAAATTGTAGAATAAAAGACAAAATCATTTGTATTTTCAATCAATCTGATAAATGCAACGCAGTAGTATCGACTTCCGATTTTTTCATGAAGAAGAATTGAATTAGAATAATTTGCTTTTCCCAAAAATTGTTTCATCTACTAAACTATGCCTATCTAGGGTTTTTAATAACTTTCTTGGATGTATTTAGTGTTTACAGTATCATCACAAGTTTAACCATGAGAAGTGACGAAGAAATTATAGTCTACAACCCAAAATCTTTGTCATGATAATTAAAGTTCACAAAATTCTTTATTTTTCATACTGTAAAGCTATACCATTACTAAAACGATGCATTTGTATGAACTTTAAACTGTATTATGAATTAATAAAAAACCTTTTGAAAAGTGAAAAAAATGCAGTACTACCATTTGAACATTAACTTACTACACAATATGTTTTACAGAAGATTACATTATTTTTTAAAGTAAACAATAAAAGGATGAAACGTGGCGTAATCATTTCTCCGGTGGAACGATTGTACTTCATCTTGTAACAGAAATATAAAGTTTTTTTACAAAAATATGCCAAAATTGTACATCCTGAATAATAAGAATTATTTTTAAAACTTTTAAATTAGCTTTGTAATTTTGGTTATCATACTTAGTAAATCTTAATCTTATGAATACACACTATAGTAATTCAAACGCAAGAATATGATTGGAATGCGGTAGTTCCACAATAAAATAAAAGCATTAGTGAAATGCAACTATTGCACTCAAAATCGAGTTTATTATGTAAGTGCCTTTAAAAAAAATTAAGGAAGTCTTTGGATTATGAATATAAGTATTAATCTTACTAAGGAACCGTTATATATTTATAATAGGTTTGATAGATCGAAAAACCATTATCTTTACGGATGGAACATATTAAAAATGGTATTTTAAAATATCATACTTTCACGAGAGATGAAAATAACAGAATGGCACTAACTGGATATAACTAACATTGATATAGACTATGTCTTCTTAAAATATTAGATTTTCATCTTTATTTTATAAAAAATATTATTTTAGGACAATTCTGATTTTGTCATGTTATCAGAAATGTTTGCTATTTGTTCATAAAAATACTACTTCATAATCTGAACCTGATTAACCACAGCACCCAATCAAAAATCGTAAAAATAAGTACAAATTGTGCAAAATTCATATGGTAGCCATTTGATTTCTAATATTGTTTATAATGTAGAATGTTCATTGACTACTTTATTAAATAAGGCAACAATTACTTCAATATCTATTGTTCGTGAATAGCTAAAGCCCATTACGTACGTATAAGTATGATAATGATTGTTTTTTTTTTATTTTTTAGCGAAACGGTTAGTTTTATGATACAAATATCTTTGCCAAAAATTATAGATCGTGCAAATATCTACATAAATTATTCTTAATTTTTTTTTTCGTTACTCAGTTGATTATCAAGCCATACTTAAACCTGGTAATATACACGATAAGAATGAACATAGGCAGCAAAGTCATGCTTATTATGAACAATACAAGTAAAGTAAATTTAAAAATAACTTTTTTGGTTAATATTATGAAAAGAGTTACTAAGACTTGCAAAAGATTTGTAAAAGATATTTTGATCATAAAATTATAAATAATATAATATAACATAAATAATATAACTGTTTCACTTAAAAATCCAAAAAACCCATTTTTGCCAACTTTGGTCTTAACATTTTTTGCAGTGGTGGGATCAACGGCGACTTTTGCTTTTGACGTCTGCTGAGATTCATATCAGAAGCAGACCTAAGCAATTGGAACTGAAACCAAACTGGGGCGCAATAATACTTTTAGGATGCAGCGTAGAGCAACTCTCAGGGGAGGCCCCCAGGACAAAGGGAAAAAAATCTACCCCTATTTTTCGTTTAAATTAAATGGACTATATAATATATGTAATGTATAATAAATTGAAATTTAAGATATTTTCATCACATTTTTTTCCTGTCAAAATATTTTTTGATTATGTACAAAAGTGTATTTAGATGTGAAAGCTGAAATATCGATAAATGATTTTAATGAAACAAAATTAAAGGCAAAAATTTAGAACTTTAATTTGATATCCATAACAAGCTTTGAAACAAAGCATTGTTAAACTATAATATAAACATGCATTGTCCATTTACAAATTAATGGATTCAATAGCTACTAATTGGACGTTCAATGTTCAAAAAAAAATATTTTCCCTCTACAGAAGAAAATTCTGGAAAAGCAAATTATTTTCATTTTCCTTTATTTCACGTACAGACAACAGAAATAATAATACTAGTCATTTTTAAAAGTATTTTAGTATAATTTGACTACCAAGCAAATTATTTTTGCATAAAATACACCGTATTGATCTCTTACGCTTAATTGATTGAAAGCACAAAGCTTTTAAAAACATCTTCTTTTAAAAACATTTCTTTTTTATTAAATTTTAATGAAAAATCAAAGTGATATCATATTTTTTTTTGCTTGTAACTCGACTCTCTTCTTTCTAGTTCGATATTTTATGACTTTTAATAACACAAAAAGGGTAGAAAAAATCTGAAGTAGTCGTTTGTTGAACAGTAATAAATTATAAAACTTCAAAGCCAGACAAGAGGAGGAAAATGTTTACAATACAGACATATGCTATCATAATTTAAGTACAAAAGACGACGGTTCATATCAACACTGATATTATTTTTGTCGACTGGAATGTCATATAAATTAAACGCATTCTTCAACGCTTTGATATTGTCGCGTTCAAAGTTTAAAGCTTTCAATGACATTGAAAAAAAAGATCATAAAATTTTTTGGCCATTTTCCGTAACTTGTTGTGAAAATCAATACTATGTTTCTAAGTTCAATGATCTCGCACCAACTGGAACTGCTTGGTACTTGGCCCAATAACAAATACAATCGTTTCTATTTATAAAATGATAAACTTTAACAATCCAAAATATGATATCGATTAATAATTGTTGCGTTCAATTGCCGATATGTTCAATCAAGCGTAACTAGCGGAAGCAGATTGCATTAATCGAAACCAAAAGTCGAAAAATTGTCAAAATGCAATTTTCTGCGTGATTAGATAAAAATGTTAATACATCACAGTAAAATTTTCGTAAAAATATATTTTCTTTGAAATTGGCCTGCGAAATCGATACACAAGCTTTATTTTCATTTTATTTACGTTTAATATTCTTAACTTACCCTCTATATCTGACTACTGACTAATCCTACTTTACTCCCCTGCACAAACTAGAGTATTCAGATTTTTTTTATGTCAATATTCATGTTAACATGTTGGAAGCCATAAGACCAAACGCACACGAGTCTTCCAAATTGAATTAAGTTTAATATTTTACGATGCTAATAATAAAATTAAACGATTTGATTACTTTAAATAACAAAATAGGACGAACGAAATGTAGAAGAAAAAAAATAACTTCCTCACATAAATTCAAAAGAAAACATTTTTTTCTTTAGTGAACTTACTTAAGAAATGAATACATTTGAATATGAATGTGTACAAATGACATTGAATATAATTGAATACTTAAGATTTAATGTTTTGAACTCTCCTTTTTCGAACACATTTATTAAATATTAAAAAAAAACTAGCTAGATTATCGCATATATAGATTGAAATTGAGAATGAAAATTTTTCATAATAAACTGAAATTGAAATAAATATAATTATAGCTCGTTGTAGACATGCAATCTTTGTTTTTCAATTTTTCTATCGTAAGCAGTAATTGCATAACTAATGTACAAAATGGTGCAAAAGGGTAATTAAAATTAAAGGTGAAACTTGAAATATATACTTCTATTAAATTTAAAGTTTGAACTATATATTTTGACGTGTGAAAACTAATATTCATTCTTGGTTGGACAGAACAGAAAAGAACAATATAATGAAAGCTCAAAGTACGTATTTCATTACTTCAAAGCTTAAAAATTGAAGAAAAAAAACACTAGAATATATACAAATTTAATATAAATCGGAAAAAAGAGACAAATTGGCATGTTCTCTTTTTCTTTTAATTTAAAATATTTACTACAAAAATGGATACATTGGATATAATAATTTTTTAGCGTTTTTGCATAAAAATCAGTTAAATCAATGTATAATTTATTCTCCTTTATTTATTTACTTAAATTGCTTAGATAACTGTCTTATTACTCTTACGTCAATAACCCAAACACTTATCAGTAAAATTACCAATAATACGTTATGCTATGTATGGGTGCTGGCACAAACCTATTGAACAAAGAAGGAAGTTTCTGTCTTCCTTAATACCGGAACTTATAATTTCTATTTTAATCCCAAAATTACTACACAAATCACTCAACTGTTTCCTTAATTTTACAAATAGAAGCCCTTTAATAGAAGAACTGTGGTTCTATAGGGAGGGGGTGCAGTTTGGAAAAAAACTACTCTAAATCAAAAGAACCTGTTTGGTTCTGCTGAGTCGTACAAAACCTTGTGTTTCTAAAGATCTATAATCTGTACCAAAATAATTCAATAACCAAAATGCATAGTCCAGTATAGAAGATTTGAAGGTTTAGCAAAAAAAAAAATAGTTATTAGTTCATGAAATTCAAATGTAGTTCCTTTTTGACTATAAGATCCTACGCTAGAGCCTAATTAGTTTAATGACAAAATATGGTTCTAAGTGTTTTACTTTTATCCTTAATTTTATCTACATTAGTTCTTTAAATTAGAATTTCCTATACTTTTGTGCATTTAAGTATACTCTATGAACATTAAGCATATTTGCAAGTGTCCGGCTATTATTAGGTCATAAAAAAGCAATTAAATAAAGCGATAAGCATTAAAAAAGCATTTCTTAAATTAATATGGTATTCAAAGGTAATAAAACTATCACTGTTCATAGTGTTTTTAATATTCAGTTTAGCAAAACTTAAATTTTGTTAAGTATGAATCTAGATTAAGTATGATGATTATATAAGTATGATTCTATTTTTTACTGAATATCTAAATGTTTGCTAAAGATACATTACTTACTGTGTATTTAGTTCTTATGTTTTTGTAATCGGGGAAAATAATAATAATTTATTTTGATGAATGAAAATATTTTGAAAATAATATGTTCCAATGTTCCAGGACAGAACCGAAATGGAAGGAAAATAAACTCTAGAATTCCACTAAAACAGTGTTTTTTAACCTGAGGTGCCCGCACTGCTAGGGGTGTGATAATGTATTTTTGGGAGTGCAAGAAAAACACCAAACAAAATATTTTTTTTTAATTTTTCTAAACTTCAAAAAAACCAAAAACATTTTTCAATGGCATGCGAAGTTTTATTTTCTGATTTAAAGGGGTGCGACTTACTTAAAAGGTTAAGAAGCACTGCACTAAAAAGAAACCAAGATGCCTTAGTTTAAAATTATCATTTTTAATCTCATCTCTGATTTAACAATTAATAAGTTTTTTATCTTGGGATTTGGAGTTTATAAATGAAAATATCAAATTATAAAATATTTTAAAATTATTATCGCATATAATAATAAAATATTATTATCGCAATACAAATTATATTGCGACGTTTCGCAGACTTTATTTCTGCTTCTTCAGGCAAAATTTAAAGTTAACATATAAAGCAAGACGGCATGTTATTCAGCTGTACCCTACCTTGTAAATGTATTGATATTTCAAAAAACTTTCTTGAATTTTTTTCCAAATATGTAAAATGATGTATAAAATAATAAACACTAAAGATAAAAAACTTATTAATTAGTGTCAAATATTTGATTTATTCAGATTAAAAGAAATGCATTTCCAAAGCTTTCTGCGAACACTTATGGCTGAGCATATGGCTGCATAGAAACCATTCGAGTAACAAAGCTTACGGAAAGCTTGAAAGCTCATTTCTTTGAAAACATACTTAATTCTAAATATTATAGTTTTGTTGGAGTAAACGGCAATTGTTGGTCTAACATTAAAAATGTTTAAACTTATAAACTGTATTATAAATATCATTAAGCTTTTCAACAGATGACTTGTATTTATTTCTCTATGAGAACTGGTATTTGAGATGATTTTTTTCCTAAAAAAAAAAAAATATAACAAAAAATGAAAGTGGTTAAATTATTTCAAGCAAGTCTTTGAGATTGAAAGCGACAAAACAATGAAAATAAATATATTCATAAATTTCATAGAAAAAAAAGGGTCAGTGCCCTTTCGCACATAAAATATTATATTAAAATAGAAACGCATACATCAATCAATGAAAAATATACACTCAAGAACTTCCGTTACAATCCCAATCATAATACACATTTTTGAAATGAAAAAAAAGACGAATATATTTCTTGGTTTTCGAAACAACTCGTCAAGTACAACAATTAAGGTAGTCACTAGTGTATACTTACAAATGCATTTTTTGTTCGGTTTTGACGAATACGAAAGTTCATTACCAACCACCAAAACCGGAAATGTATCTGTTTCTATTTGTAGATATTTTTTATTCTGTTTTGTAGAACTGAATTACAACACTGACACAAAGAACGTGCAACGCATAAGTCCGCGTACCGCGATATGGTCCACAACAATCGAACGGAAGACTCAGGGCCGAGGGCAGAAAATCATATGAAAATAATCAAAAAAACTTATAACTTTGACGATTTTAATTATTTTTAGAAGATAAATTTAGTTTGAACTTCGACTTGATCTGTTTACAATCACAAATAACTGGGCGATTTCTTGTCTTCCGTTTAGACTGTGAACTTTCTTCTTCGTTTACATTCTACCGAAGAGGTATCGATCGCAGTCTAAGCGCTACGTTTATCGCTCACACTCCCTATGACTTGTATGTCGATTCGTTTGTGTACTCTCGCCGCGTGTCTACGTCCGTGTCTGCCGTGGCTTGTGCTTCCATTTCTCCCCACATTTCTCTTCCAAAAACTACGTACATATATACATAGGGAGATGAAATCGAGAGGGGAGTTAGACTCGTTCGGATTATGGACAAAAGTTCTTCCCTTTCTCCAGAGTCCAGAGACAAAGAAATATTTGGATATTTAAATGGATAAAATTCAAAACCAATCCAACATTAATATTCTCATTTGACCATTAATAAATAATCAATCCAATCAAAACCAACAACAATTATGTATTCCAATCTACATATTTGATGCCACAATTGAGATATTAAAAAAAAATCTGATATAGACACCACATAACTTTCCTGTTCTCTAGTACACAATGTTGTCATTGTTTCTTTTGAAATTTTTAAAACTTTAATTCCCCAGTTTTTAACATCTCTTCGTTTACCTATGCTACATAAATGTGGAGAAAGATTGCTATTTCAGAAACAATTGATTTCCTTCGCCAATTTTTGTTTAAATCAAATAATATCACAGGTCTGCAAAAAAATAGGCTCAAGTCCATTTTAGCACACCTACAATCTAACAACGTTGCATTTTCGACTTTGTTTTTACTTTAATTCGCGATTAAATCGGTCCATAATGAAAATTTATCCAAAAAAAAGAGAATTCTACCACAATAGAATTGAAGGCTCATGTGTACTTTAGCACACCCACAATCTGGCAATGTTTCATGTTCGACTTTGTTTTTAATTTAATTCGCGATTAAATTGGTCTATAATGACAATTTAGCCATAAAAGAGGGAATTATACCATATAAGAATTGAATTAACAACTATATCGCGAATTAAATTAAAAACAAAGTCGAAAATGTAATGTTGCCGGATTGTGGGTGTGCTAAAATGTACTTGAACCAAAAAAATTGTTTTGACTATAATAGGTAATTTCAATGTATTTTTGTGGACTTATTTCAAATATAAAAACCTTTTTCATCTATCGCGTAAGTTTTTCCAACAAAATGTGGTAATATATTAGGAATAAGTAGCAAAGAACGCAATTGAAGAAAAAACAGTGTATGTACTTATGTACGCGCGTGAGAAGTTGTAGTTCTTTGGTATAGTAAAAAAGATGTTTTTAATCCACTGCCGTAGCCTCTTCCGGTAGTGCCTGAACTGCCACACCAGTTATAAAATTTGTGATTAATAAAATATGATACAATTTTAAAAATAAATTACTTTCAATATCAAAATACATAATAGAAAATGTATGTGTTGCGGAAAGACAAGGCCAAACAATATAAAGATTTAAACACATCCCTGTAAGGGGAAAACAAATATGATAATTATTGGCTCAAATTTGAACTTGCACGTCATTAGTTTCAACTGTCATTTCAATTTCATTCAATTGCTAATTTTAGTCATTTGTCAGTAATGGCGTGTGAACATTTCACGGAAAATTACTGGTTTTCAAATAAAAGATTAAATTGGCTATTTATGCATAGATACTATATGTTTACACATTGGACCACTTATACAAAATGTATATTACATATTACATGAATTAAAAGTTTAACCGAATTAACAAAATGGATCACATGTTCAAAAAGTACTTATCAAAAACATTTAGCATAAAGAAGTAGATTGTTGAAATATCATGTATAGATACATATAACCAATCCTAAATAACGATGTCCTAAAAATTATATTTTTATAATAGTGACTGTATATTATTTACTCATTCATATCTATGAATTGGAACTGATTTTTAATTCAAATATGGACAAATATAAAGTAATATAATGTATCAATCAACTTTGATTACATTATTTTAAATATTAGCCTGAATAATTTCAGAAAAATATCTTTCTTTTAGATGCATTTTAATTCTCATTATAATATTAATACGCAAACGTTAGTAATATATTTCGCATATATTTTGAATATATTTCGGCAAAGGTAGATAAATATTGTAATCACATACGTGTGAGTGGAATACAATCATTGTTTCAAATTTGAACTGAACGATTGTCGCTATGATTTCAACAGTCATTTTGATTTCGTTCAATTAATTGCCAATTTTTGCCATTTGTCAGTTGTTTTAGTATTGGGTGATGAATATTTTACGGAAAATTATGACTTAGTTGTGTATTAATATGGATATTGTTTAGATTTTAAAATTCGAAAATATTTAGTTCAACGATATATATCTTCTTCTTGTTCTGAAGGCTCTACTCGTTCTAAAGAAGAAATTTATACACTTGACAGTGTACATATTTCTTGACTGTTTGCTAGCTATAACTTCGTATCTGGTTCGGGTTTGTTAGGGATGATCGCCCTCTCTCCCTTTCCAATAAACGAAAAACATGTGCGAGTGCTGGCTAAATTTGATCGATGCGATAGTGTTTTAGTCGTCTTACTACTAATTGGATAAATATCTTAAGTAACACAATTTTGATGCTTTTAATTAATTAAAAAATAGATATTTAACTTAATTATTAGGGTTATAAATCATTGCAGAGATGTTGGCGCCTTCTACTTAAACTTCTTTTAGTACTTTTTCAATTGTGAGCTCATAGTGCATCGTCCCTCTTTACATCCAGCAGTAATCGGCAATCATGTTTGTGTATCATCATTCCCGATAACTTTTTTCTATTTTTTGATACCTTGATGGAATTTCTCCTCTTGCTCCTCGTTAACAGCACCAAAATTTTCTGGAAAGCAGTCAATGGGTGAATGGTGAATTCGGTTCAATAAATACACCTTAATTCTTCTTCATTTCGGACAAACCAGAGAACTGCTCACAAAGGTATTTAAATACTCCTTCGTGTGGTTAAGCTTCAAAAAATTGTTTCATGCCTCCTAATTTAATGTAAAGTTTTTTTTTTGAGTCCACAAAAAGTAAAATTAATATTCCCATTGGCTTTTTTGACTCAATAAATTTTAGCTAGAATTATATGTCCACAACCAGATACTGTACTATGCTTAAATAAGAAAATATCGTACGAGTACTTAATGATTTATCATTTTTGAGATACGCACGATAGGTACATATCAAGTGAAAATTATTTTTTTCCACTACAGAGATTCAAAAATAAAACAAAAAAAATAGATTGGAAGAGCTTTACTTGGAGAAAAACTAGAAATATTACATTGAAAAAAATAATGATTAAAACGTTGATAAAAATTCCCAGGTACTAATTAACATCACTTGATAACAAGAGGACAGCTCGTTTCATGAAAATCGCAACTATATGAAATCAGAGTTCAACATTTGCAGCTACATAATATGCATTTATGCTCAATCAATATAGTTGTCATGACGCCTGCAGATTATAAAAATCTCAATACATAAAACGCACTTTAAAATCAATAGAGCTACTAAATGCAGTTACTATGACACCAGTCCTAGGACTTCGTGGAAAATTAATTTATGTTTACCGTTTTTCAAAGTCTGCCTCCTTGATTTCCATTTTTAATGTCAAACAAGTCCTTCAGACTCATTGCTCTATTATTACATAATTATCATAAAAAACATATGATAAAACTCTAAAATAAATTAACATATCATTAACAATATTGTGTTGACCAAGGAAGCTAAACGTATATGAACAAATTGACATATATGATTGTAAATAAAACAAGTGGTGGCAAACTATTTCTGTAACGAAAATGCCATTACATATTTATTGAAATATTGGACTCCAAGGCCAAGGACCCTCACGATATATTCCCCCTTTTTCTGTATACGATCCCGCATCCTACGCACCCTTAATGAAGGCAAAGAGTGAGAGAGAATTCCTGAGGGTTGTGCACCATTCCCAAGCTAGTCCTATCTTGAACCTCTCATCAATGAAGTACAGTTGAAACAAGATATATGAAATAGTTGCCAAGAAAGTTATTGTTATTGTATATCAAATTGGCACTAATAGCGATAATTAAGATTAAGTACTTCATCAGTGAACACCTGTGTAATTTTACATAATAATTTTTTTCCTTTTAAACACTCGTTAGAAGAAAAATTATATTTTATTTGATTTAAAAAAAAAATCACTAAGTTTCATATTTGCCGGATAATTTCTAAAACTGATATATTTTAGAATAATAATAAAATACTCATACTCTTGGTACTTTTCTTCTTTGGTTTAAAACAAAGCGCTTCCTGTCTATGTCAAAAGGGCGAATTGGATGAGAGGGAAATTGAGAATCCTTAACATCGTTGTCATGACTACGAGCGTCCCGACGCTCGCATAAGGGGGTTGTATTGTTCAGTAGTAAATAAAGTTGGGGGTGGTAGGTGCTGTAAATAGGGCGCATATAGTGGCAGACTGCTTGGCGTCGTTCCTCGCCATTGCCAACCAGAATAATAATATTTAGCGTATAGGTACACCTACGTTTGCATCGTAAAAGAACGCAGAACTAGAAAAATAGATCAAGTCGATCAATATTACGTTGTTTGTGGAAATATGTATCGTGAACTTTATCTCTTTTTTAAGCTCATTATCTATTTATACGAAAACTAATCATTCGTTACAATTGCGTGCAACAAGTGCTTTCTTTTAATTATATAATTAACATCGCAATTATTTACTTATATATATTTAGAAATATAGGTTTCTAGAACCTAGCGACTTCTAAAGAAAAAATATTCCTCTCCTTTCTACGAAAAACAACGACGATCTCAACAGAATTCTTACACATCAAAAACAAAGCAATATTAAACATTGCATTTCAGAAAAAAAGCTTTCATTTTGAAATTCGTTTGTAAAAGTTAGAGTTAATAATTATCATAGCAATTACAAAAAAAAATAATAAGAAAAAGTATATGTAGTATATGAACTTCCCATTTAACTCCTTCAGCTTTAATATTGATTCCCCAGGGCGGATTTAAAGGGATTCCGCAAGGTATTTTGTGTACTGTGAAGATACTATAACAGTACATACTTAAAAGCAAATCAAATTATTAAAGTTGTGAAAATATATGAATAAAAAATAAAATAACAGAAAGAAGATTAGTGAAACTCTAGTTTTTTTTTTTTGGCTGGAATTGCGAATTTTTTTCGCGATCCCTTTCACTCACTTGCAAATAAAAGATGATATTGTGCCCTCCCCTCCAGAAAAAACTCCTGAATCCGCCCTTGGATTGCAGTTTCTTACAGAAGTTTTACCATTAATCTTGCTCATCAAATTTAACAAATCAAAAAGATTATTGGCGTGTAACACGCCGGCAAATTACGAATAATACATTACAATTGCAAACCCTAAAATTATTATTTTTTATAAAATTATTTATGTCGTTTGACTCAATTTCTTTATTACAATGTGTTTCAACAGTTATTTGCTATCATCGTCCGGTCGTGTTTTATTGTGCCAATCGTAAGCAATGTTCCTAGAAGGTGTATGTGGGAAATAATTTATCGAATTTATCGTTAAGAATATTGCTTGACCTACTTTGTGAGCTTTATGAATTATTATTTTTTCTGAGTGTTCATATCTAATCCTTTCTTGCAATTATGTAGAGGTTCAAAATTTGTTTAGAAAATGATGCTTCTATGGTTTTCGTCGCATGAATATTTTGTAAAATATTATTTTATTTGCGAATAAATCGAAAAAAATTATAAGTTAGAAAATTTAATTTTTTCTCAACAATGAGTGAATCAATTTGACTGAAGTTTGAACAATATTTGCTATGAAATTATATAAAACTATACGCAGAAAAAAATACAGTCTGTTATCTATTTTAATTGTTATTTACCATCGCTTTATAACTACTAAGGTCCTTAGCGACTCTATAGGCTTAATAAAAAATTGTTATCGAGAAATATCGAAAATTTGTTCGATACGAGGATCAAACTCAAAATCTACCAGTTTTGGAGCGGTTACCAAGACCACTCGGCCACTAATTGTAAAGTGATTTCTAATTAGTAAATTAACATCCTTTTTCTTGATTAACATTTAAAATTTAGTTTATACGATTTCAACAACCTTATTATTTGTATTTAAATACATTTTTCAAAGGAAAACGTCCGTGGGTTTTGGAATTTTCTGTACTGTGACGTCATCTTAATGCCGGGACAACAGAAGCTCGTTTTCGGCATTATTTTATTTAACGCTTTTTTGTATTTTAAATGAATATTTCTAAGATTTATCAAGTAAAGTTAAAATTTAACAGCTAAATTATGTTATGAATATAGTTTAGAACATTTTGAAAACGTTAATATTTTTTTAAGACATGTGCAATAGGTCTATTGATCTGTTGTATTCGTTGGTTACAGCCATATATTTAATTATTTTCAATTTTTCTTCATGTGCTTTGTTGTTCAAAGAAAACTTGAACATTCTGTATACGAGGCTTTTATAAGCTGTCATCTTTTGATTTCTATTATAGAATAATTTGAATTTGAATGATTTGAGGATGGTTGTATTCGTAGTTGTGGGTTTTCTGTATATATTGTATGATAACTTTGCGTTTTCGTTGATGATTTTGGGGTCTTAAAAATTGATATATCCATTGAGTTCATGTTCTGAAGTGAATTTTATTTTCTAATTAATTTTGTTTAAATCGGATACTATATCGTCAATCTTTTGGGTAGTTCCGGTAAATAATATAAATGTCTCATCCACATACCAGCCGTAATATATTATTTGATTATGTAAATATTGTCTATAATAAATTTATTTTCTAAGTAAATGATTTTTCCCTCAACTTTTTTTGAAAATACGTAGATATATGATTTTAAGATATGTTTATTGGTATAAAACATTTTATAAGTTTTTGTATTACTTACTTTAAGGTAGGTATTGGATAATAAATTGATTTTCTCTTTCAATGCATTTTTTTCACATCGATCAACCTTTCCATACAGTGTACATATGTATGATGTATTAACATATACAAATAAAGACGAAATAAGTGCAAATTAAACTTTTGCAATTTTCTTGGAAAGTTTCCTTGAAAAATAATGTAAAGCAAAAGCTTTAAAGTATAGATTTTTAATAGATAAATTACAACGATTAAATTTTGCAAAACTAGTATTTTTCCATGTTTAATGAAACTCAATTAGAAAATATTATTCATAAAATGAACTTTACCTTATCGCTATAAAATATTTCAGATAACAATCACAAACTTGACGGTACAACAATATGAAATCATTACTTTATTAAATCACAAATCACTCAAAATTGAAATAAAAATAAAACTTAAAACATTTCTAATTAAACTAAAATTATATAGTGTTAATAGTTGCGATGAACATTTTGATCAGATCGCATTGTAAATTGATCTAATAGGAACTAAACTCATTCAACTGAACTGACCACGAGCTGATCATATTCATAGTGCATACCTATAAATAATAATGAAATGCTGGCAAACGGGAGAAGTGATGAAAAAAAAAACGTTCACTTCAAGCAAATCAATTTCCTCCAACTTCACAATATGTAAATCGAATTACCAAGTACCGAGGAAATAGACTTTTTGACAAACGGAAATGGAATTTTCTCTTTATTTGGCTTCAGTTTGCATAAACTTTTCTTAAATAATCCCACAACGTGACGTGCAGGTGATGAACTCCATATCAGAAAAACAATATGGTAAATAGGTAGACGTGCATAGAATAAAACGCAGTGATTGATTTTATTTTATATTTTACATTTCTTTTAATAAATATGACAATATATAATGAACACTTATAAATTTCATGTATGTACTCTTATGATAGGATAATAAATATCGAGCTTTGCATTTTCATTTTATGTCTCTTACGAAGCAAAGCATAAATGAAAAATTTTCTTAGTTTAATTAACATCAAAGTCTTATAACTTTTAATCACATTTAATTATAGATAAATATATTAATTTAATTTCAATCATTTTGCCTAATGGAAAGTATAAAATAAATTTATTAAACACATATTGCTTTAAATTAAAATTAACCGCACCAAAGAGACTAAAACTGTCGTTAACAGATCATAAAAATTATGAAAAATCTAAGAAATTTATGAATGGTAGTCCATAATTAAATATAACAAAAAATATACAATGGAACGTTTTAATTTAGTTAAAATAGTATAATAAATAGGTCATCTTTGGTTAGTCATTCAGTACATCAATAAATTATTATTTCTTTGTTGGCTATTGAAGTATTTTAATATTTTTAAATTTTTAATAAATAATAACAACAATTAATTAACTAAAGAGTAATAATAAATATATATACAGAATATAATTTCAATAACTTAAAATTTTTTCATCTTTTCAAAAAAAAAAAATAAAAAAAATATGTACAATAAAACTCTAAGCCATTCGTAACAAATAAAATTTAAATTTAAATGCATGCATTTATTTATTTACATAATTTTACAGTACTTAAGACTATTAAAAACACAATATTTAGTGTCTATAATGATTGTGTAGAATATAATGGTAATATATTTTTATCAAATCCATGGCGTAATTATCAAAATACAGATATAAAGAATAGGATAGTTGACAACTAAAAGGAAACCGTTCGTTTTTGCATTATATAAAAAAAAAATATTAAACGATCAACAATATCGATTGTTCCAAATGGTATGTATGGAAAAGGAAAAAAACTTGAAAAGTGTATTGGTACGTTACTTTTCACATAAGTAAATTTCCCCTAAATTTTCTTAAAGCAATGTTGTTATTTCCCTAAAGAAAATTAACGCGTTAGGTAGATTGGAATTTGTTTCAGTTAATCAGTTTTATCATCATTGAATATTTAATTAAAAACTGTCAACTAGCCTATCCCATCTAATTAGAGAATCACTATATATTCTTTATAGTATTTTTTCAATTTATTAGTTCCTCCTTTAAGAAAAAGGTAAAATATTTCTTATCAATTAGGATAATTTAATTTTGCCTTATTATGGCACTTACTTTAATCTTATTTTATTTTGACATCGAAGTGATAATAAGCTATTATTGAAAATGTACAAAATGTATGTCAAAATAACAAAAATTGTTAAGAAAAATTGATCAAAAAGAGCTTCTTAAGTTTAATTAAAGATTTACTCCAACAATAACCGAAGAAAAAACTATTGCAACAAATTTAACAAGCCGAAAGTGTCTAATTGTTGTCCAAGAGTAAAAATGGAAACAACAGAAATATCTCCAAGCTTAATTTTTATCAAAACGCCACTGTTTCTATTATAACTGGGTATTGTTAAGGTAATAGGTTTTCTTTTACTGAAAAATGATTACTACGATCATATGATTTTGAAAGAATAAATTCTAAAATCTACGGAAAATTGTTCCCATTTGCCTGTAAATGTTTTTGAGTCTCATAAATTTTATTGAAGAATATCAAAATCTACTTTTTTTTTTGTAAATGTAAGATATGTTTCAAAAAATATTTAGTTTAATGTCACTGCACAAAATATATAAGCAATATATTTACTTACTAAAAAATATATTTTTATCAAAATTAGTTTTGAGTTCAAAAAAAATATCTAGAAATATCCATCGTATTTCGCAAATGCCACATTCTTAATTTGAGCTTATATTCTTCTAAATTAATGATATGAATTATGTTTATTGTTTAAAAATAAGAGACATTAATTTTCATTTTAAGCTTTTTCATTAGAAATCAATATTTTCTACTTGATCGTATAGTTTACAAATATATTTTTTATTTGGATTGAGCTTTGAAGACGATTTTATTAAATATATAAATGATAATTTTCCTTTATTTATTTGGCAGTGGAATAAATTTATATTGACATAAGAATTTTGGCATACAGTTCAAAATTCTCTTGCGACTAGAAGAAATACCTTTGTTTCAAGAAAATAGTATCAATAAAATTGAATGGGAAAAGTTTATTGAATTCATTACAATTATATGTAATTATGACTTCCCAAATTTGTTTTGTACTATTGGTTTTCTATATTTGCTAGGGATAGGGGAAGACTATAGAGGTTTATAAAAACTGAAACGAATTGTCTCAAATTTGTATTTGTGACTAGAATAGAAATAATGGTTAAAGATATGTTTGATAGATTAAAGGATTACATATACGTTGGTTTCATTTTGTAAGCTCGTTTCCAGATTTCACAGAGACAAACGGTGGAATGAAATCGATAAAAGATTGCTAGGGGCATTGAAACGTGTGTTATAATTGTCCATGCCCACAACCCATAAAAGTGTAACTGAATCGGATGTGATTCTGCACGGGATTTTTCTAACGTATTAATCGCCCACATCGCCAAATTCGTGACTAATAAAAATGTAACGATTTCTCGTCCGGGTTTACGTCGAATTTGATCAGGCGTTACACAAGATCGCCGTGATGCGTCCAAAATGAACATTGTCTGGAATGTAGTTTGTACAAGTGATGTTAATGCTGTTATCAACACCAAAACAGTGTTCTTTTCGATGGTGAACTGTCCCCCAATTATTGTGAACATACTATAAATAAACATTCCAGTCTGAGCTCCAATCAATAAAATATTATCCAACTCTAAATTTCGGTTGCCATCATATTTAAGTACACGTACTTGAAACATTCCAATCAAACTTGCTAGGGTTGTAATTCCGTAGAGACTCAATTCGCAAATATTTACTTCCATTACAGCAAGATTAACGAATTCCGGACGAGAAATCAGAACAAAAAATAAAATCAATGAAATAATGGTCAAAACCAAAATCAAAATTCCAACAAATAATCCTTTATGTGCTCGAGCACAGTCTACAGAATAATGATGAGGTGAGCGCTTGTAGGTGAGACCTTCTGTTTTCGTTTTAATGCCCAGTAAAATATTTTGGTTTGAAACAGGAATTTTACTTATATTCTTCCACATCACATACAAAATAGCTGCGCAAATCAAACTATATTCGATTGTACACGGGAAAAGAAACGGTGAAGCATCTTGAACCAATGTTCCAATTATATTGGTTCGACGACATTCGTAAATGTTATGAGGTCCTTTGAGTCCCCGAGCGACAATATGATGAGATACAGGAGTATGATCCACACGAGTTGAAGAACTTGATAAAATATGACCTTTAGAACCTTAAAAACAAAATAAAATTAACTAAAATACAAGCAATTGAACAAAGAAAAAAACATACCCAATCGATGAGAGATTCGTAACGAATTGTTTTCTGGATTATAGAAAGTGAGAATTTCATGTTTCGTTTCTTGTACAAGAACGTTAAGCCAAACCGATAAATTTGTACCAATCATGTGCATCAGTCCAAATCGTGCTGTAATTTTGTGTTTATAAACACTCATTTGCTACAATCAAATAAATACATTTTATAAAATATCAATTACAAAATAAATCTTAGCAAAGTAACGAACCTCATTGTTTAAAAAGATGAAATACATTTGTATAAAAATAAACACCATTCTAGTCGCTGGCGTTAATGCTAATATCACATTGTGACACTTGGTGTTACGTTCTAATTCGAAATATTGTCCAAATTCGAGGCCGGAATAAATCATACTTCCAATTCCAAATGCTAAAAATGATATTTGTTTCATTTATCGATTTTCAATACAAATTCTTTTTCTTTTAAAATCAAAAACAGTCCCTAATTGATTTTGAGCAACATTTTTTAAAACGGAAAACTAGTTTTCTATCTACCCTACATAACAGTAATTAAATTGCCCCCTTAAAGAATGCAGACCCCTTGTTGAGAAACACTGATCTCTACTTACCAACAGCGCCCATACGTAAATAAAAACTTCCGTAATGATATTGCCGTGGGGGTGGTATAAATGAGCATCTTCTTGTTCCTGAAATCGCTGCTGTTCCACTATTTGAGCGAAATCGTCCTCCGGAAGTTGAGCTTTGCGAATCTGATTGCTTACTAGAATCAATTGAGCCTGATTCTTCTCCACTATCAGTAATAGATGATTCTTCTTTCTGAGACTTGATTTCTGTAAAATCAAAAGCCAAATATTTAATTGCAACTATTTAATTCATACACCGGCACATTCAAGATAGTTGTTTGGTTAAAATCATTTAAGAGCAGAACTTATTTAATTAAAGAAGTATACTTCCTCCTATAACATTAAGGTCGATTTTTAATTATTTAATGGGTTAACCGGTTTTACAAATAACAAAAAAAAAAAAAAAAAACACGAAACTAAAATTACGTGAAACACTACCATAATTAGATTTCAAAAAAAAATATTTTTGTTTGTAATCCAATTGTTACAATATTTATAAGTTTAAGGAATTTGGTTTCAAAAAGATAACTATCCAATTAAGTTTAATTTATGTGTCATGATTTACAATAATTAAAACAGTTAATTAGATAATTAACAGTTTTAATTTTAATGAGCTATATTAAGATCTTAAAATTGTATATGCTTACTTGTTTTTGAAGGTTTTCGACGTTTTTTGCCTCCTAAAAGCATCGTATACAAATACAGAAGAAACAGCATACTTCCAATGTATAGATAAAGATAAAACCACTGAAAAATAAAACACAATAATGAAAAAATTGTTTTAAAAAAATAGTACACAGTATAAACTGTTATAAAACGTGCATACCGTATTGCCTAAGCGTTATGCATATGTATTATTATATACGCGTATGGAAAAACAAGCATAAGATCTCATTCTCAATGATAATCCAATAAGTCAAATAACTCTTTAAGTACAGCAATTTTATATATTTAACATATGTCCAATAAAACAGCATTCATCGGGAAAAGTTGTAAAAATAACTTAAATTCCTGCTAAAAACTAGATCACCAAAAGTAGCAAACTCTTTAGGTATGGAAAAATGTAATTTTCCGTATCATATTGGAGAAAAAATGCAATTATTTATAAAAAAAAATGACCCCAACAAAAAGAACTATAAAATTCTTTATTTGTCTTCCAATACTATACATTGTATAAAAAATTCATCCAAAACAAAAAAAAAAAGAATTTTGGTTGTTTTTAGGCGTTTTTCATATCCTAAAAATTAGTAGTGCTTAAGTACGGATTCCATAACTTCATAGTAGTTAGAATTGATTATCTTTACAGGCCCTTTCCGTTTCCATTTAATCATAAATACCTATTAGATTCTAACTAATGTCCGGCCGAATTTTACCGAGTTTACAATGGCAATCAAAATTACGGTCATAAGCTTTTGTAGTAAAGAAGCGTTACAAAAGCTCCGGTGCAGCGCAAATTTAATTACGCTTTCAAATCGAATACTATAATGAATCCTTAATATGGATTTATTCTGTTAATTACAATTCGTAAACCGGCACAGTAAGTACAAAAAAAAATTAACATTGAAAATATCTAAAAGTTAGTTTCAGTAGAAAAAACCGGGCTTTAGTTGAACAATTCTTCTTGACAAGCAGACATTTGCGTTATTTTGCCACTAAAAAATCTCATTTTACGGTTGTATCCTCAAAGTTTAATTCCCTATTAAAAAGGGGATTTTAAATGTTCAAAAAAACCATTAGAAGTCGTTTAAAGATGTTTAAGACATTTTAAAAGAATGATTTCGAACTAGTATCGGTTTATTTGGATACTATTTTATACATTACAAAACAATTAGCTTTTCGGAGGTAATTAACACTACCACACCTTGATAGTAATCTCATTTATACTAAGATCTTATAGAAACCCCATTGATTATATACTTTGACTAAAAAAAAACAAAGTGTTATTTGAAATTTTATATTTGATGGTGACATTTTTTTGGATAAATTATTGAAATTCAAACTTGTATAGCATCTTAAAGCATTATTGCTGCTCTACAAAACCTTACTGTAGATAGTGTTGCAGGTTTAAAACTTAGATATACCTTCTTTGAAAATCAAAAAAAAAGTAAAACTTATCAATAATCTTGTTATTATGAACTTTTTAATAGCATGCAAATATTATAAAAAATGCATCGCTTAAAAAGAAAGATGGACAAAAGAGAAATTAAAGCATAAATAGTTGACTAACGTGAGCTTATTTTAGTATTAAAGCTATACATAAAAAAGTAATGCATGTTCAAAATAAGAAAAAAGTACCCCTAACTACATTATGTATTCAAGTACAGTTCAGTAACCATAGCATTTTACTACTATAACGTCACATAATAGCCATACGAACACTACAACTTCAACGCAACGTTACATTCCAACACCAACCATTTCTACGAAACGGAAAAATCAATATTTATATATAATATACATTTTATGTACTTTCTCACAAAGTGAATGACAAAATTTTCGATTGAATGGAAAAATATCGAAAAGAGTATGATTCTTACTTAACTACTTTTCATTTCAATTCAATTTGAAAAGAATATTTAACAAAATCATAATAAAGCTTTTTAAACTGTTTCAAAAATCGCTTAAGTAGAAAAAGATTATAGTTTTAATACAAAATTTGTAAAAGCAAACAGTATATTCAGTATATTCATATAAAAAAGAATATTACGTTTGGATAAAATATACTTCAATTTTAAAAATTAGACAAGTTTATACTTTAAATATCTATACATTTCCGATAAACAAAGTTGAAAAAAATCTCTTCAGTTAACATCTAATCGACTTCCGTCAACACGTAAAGCTGTTGGTAAATGCATTGATACATTTTTATTCTATATTTAGAACACAAGCAAAATGCAAAAAGTGAACACAAAAGCATCATAAAATTCACCTCATAGAAAGACGGAGGGATGTAGGTGGAGATTACTTCCGCCATCGGGAACGCCGTACCCATGACAACGAGCAGCTTTCCATAAAGGGCGGACAGGGTAGTCGCAAGCGCATCTCTGTAACATCATTACATTACATTTGCTATACTATTTTCATCCCTACAAACAATCAATCTTTTCAGGCTTCAACAATCAACTTATGAAACAAAAATAAAATAGTAATATGAAAAAAACATCCAGACAAAAGATCAAATTTCAAATACTAGAAATTAACGTTAAAATAGCGAAAATATTTACTCCAACGATAATCTAGACTAAATATTTCCGTTTTTCGCATTTATTTGATGCAAATATTTATTTCCACATACTCTTTGATTTGCATGTGTTGCAGTGGCGTACAAATTATATTAATTGCCAATAAAGCTGCGCTTTCGTAAAGTTGATAAAGTTGATTCTCCTTAATCATAAAAATTGAAATAAAAATACTTTCAAAAGATATCCAATTACGAGAATAAGCACAACTTTTGAAATAAAATAAAATAATAAACATACAATCTTCACGTTTCAAAAAAATATAATCTTGGTAGGAAAATTAAGCGTTTAAAATAATTGACTTTTTCAAATAATTATCGTTGTTAACTTTCTTGTATACGATTTGTTATCATTAAAACAGGACTACTTTAACTACGTTAAAATCTTAAAGCCCCATACACAGAGAGGTAATATCACGGAAATGCTTCAATTGGTACTAGTGTAGCCTAGAAAATGAGGAAAATTATATTCATTTTTTTTAAAAAACATTTGACATTCTGTAAGGATTTATAATAAGTTTTTAAGGAAAACTTTATTTTTGCAATCAATATAATTATATCTGAAATTTGGAGAAAGTATGATAAATATTTTTCCAATAGTTCAAGAATGTTGGCTAAAGCTAAAAGTATACAAAAAGATATAAGACGATAACAATGAAAAATCGGCCCCAGATAGATATTTGAACAATTTTCAGAGGGTATATTGGTACTAAAATAATGATACATTCACACTCCATTTTTTGGCTTTTTGAAATTAATCGAAAATAAGACGATAAAGTAGAAAATTATTATTTTCTCAACAATGAGCAAACCGATCTGACTGAAATTTTGATATATTGTGAAAGAATATAAAGGTTACACTCAGAAAAAAATAACAGCCTTCAATCTTCATTATAACTATTTGTATTTGAAGCAAATGATTTCTCTGCTTCTCTACTCGGATAACTAATTGTAAAATGATTTGTAAATGGTAAATTAACATACTTTTTCATTAAACAATTTACGAAGTGTAATAAAATATATCTAGCCACACTAAATTTTAAATATTGTAAATGGTTTCAATCATTAATATTTAGCTTGAACGATTTAAATAACCTTTTTATTTGTGTTTAAATACATTTTACATGGGAAAATGTTCGTAGGATTTTGAAGTTTCTGTACTGTGACGTCATTTTAATGCCAGGCCAATAGAAGCTCGTTTAATGCACTTTGAGTTTAACGATTTTTTTAATTTTTTTTAAATGAATATTTCTTAGCATTTATCATGTAAAGTTAAAAATTAAAAGTCTCATTTTGCTTTGTTAATAGTTTAGAATATTTTTAAAACATTTTAAATTAATTATAGAACATGGACATTAAGTCTACTGGTAAAACTATTCAAAAACGATTGTTTTGAATTGTGAAGAACACTTTAGATTATATTTAAAAAACAGATTTTCTTGGTCAAAAATAATACTACTATGGAAAAACAGTTCTACGTTCGCACAACTAACATAAAATGTATTTCTTATATTTTACAAAGCATAATGGTAACGATACTTCCACAGCTTCCATCAATCGTACGCTACTGACATTTATTTATCTTTCATACATCATAAACTACTTGTTTTATTTGTTTTTAATGGTATCGAAATAATTGTGCAAAGAGCATTTATTTGTAGTTTTCATTTCAAGCGAAAGTGGAGAAATTTCATAAAAAAGATAAATATAAATAGAGTTTATGTTAGTCGAAAAATCAATTTATGAAGATTTTTATTTGATTTTCATACAACATTTTTTCAAGCTATGAAAAATTCAAATCAGATTTAAATCTATAATAATAACGACAAATCCTTTTTTGCAAAAAAAAAGTTATGTATTCAATGGATTGTTAGAATAATTTTCAATTTTAACGATACTGGGAAACTGTTAAGTTATAGTCCCAATTCACCAAAAATGGTAGTAAATTTTTCGACTAAAATATCTCTCCAAATCATCACACTTTTTGCAATTGCATTGACTAACGAAAAGTAATCCTTCTAGCTAACAAAAGTTATACTTGGATAATATTTTTATCCTTATACATTCGTTGGAAATCCCTTTCTTATTCTGTCAACTTTTTCACTCAACGTGCCGACTAAAGCCTTTAAAAGAATGGTGAAAGTCAAGGACTATTGTTCTGAAATTATAATGGAGGTATTTACATGGAAGATAAAAAGAAGCGAATGCAGGAATTCATTTACGCTGAAATCGGATGAGTGAGCTTATGCCACTTACTTGCACAAAAGTTCAGTTGTCTGTGCAGATGATTCAAAGTTTCAGTCTAGACATTTCCAACAACTTAATTTTCTCTGAGGGTAAATGAAAATTTACCAGGCATCTACTTCACAATGATATGTAGGTAGGTACTTATATACATGAGAAAATATTATTATTTATTTATCGAAATCGAATTTTATATTTAAACCAATAAAAAGGATTTTATTGCGTTAAACATGAGGAAAATTAAATAAAGTGAAAAATAAAACAAATCTCTATTGGTTTTCTCGTATTTGAAAGAAAATGTATAAAAAGACATATGGAAAATATTCGGTACTTTCGCAATAAACGAAATGAAAATATATGGATTTTATTACCCTTTCAATCGTTACAAGTAGTATTTATTACAATTGCTGAAAAACCAAAAAATGTTTAACATATTATGTTTAATGCAATGGTGACTTACGCTCCCAGTTGTTTCCATTCAGTTTGACGTTCAATTCGCGACGGGCGTCGTAAAACCGGAAGTTGGGAATGATGAAAATTTAAAGGGGTAATGGCTAGAGGCCCTGGTGATTGTTGCGTTGTCCGTGAATGTCGTCCACTTCCAGGTTGTCTAAATTTAAAGTATTGTATAAATTAAACTTCAAATCAATGTAAAATTAAAGGGACAACTTTAACAAAACCAATCAATAAAGCTAAAATAATCGTTACACAAGAAGAGAGTAATATTACCGTTTATTATAAATTAACAAAATGCTTATTACTTTTTCTACTTTAATTCAAAGTATCTTACAATAAATTTACTACAAACGATAATTAAAGAAACATCAGAAAAAATAAATAAAAAATGCAATATTGTCAATCATCAAAACTATTTAGCTAGTTTCTAGTTTTAAAATTTACAGGTATTATGTAAAACGTTAAGAATTGTTACGAAATGAGTAGAATAAGTATTAGGTTAACTGGAAAATAAATTTCGTTATTAAACCAATAGTCATTTCATTACCATTTATCCTAGGCAAGTTACCATTTATATAGTATTTTACCCTACTTAATCCTATATATTTGGTTTATGTATAACTAAGTAATAATAAGTAAGGTCTGCGGGCCCTGGGATCTCGGTCTATCAGAGAATATAATGATTTTGCTGTTTTTAAGCCCCTTCATACATATTCCCACGCACAAGCCAGCACTGCATATGTTTCAGCCAAATATTAGGTGTACCGGTCAAAGTGGTACAAAAGACATTTTATGATTAGAGTAATTTATCAACTGAGTAAAAATTACAAAATATTTTTTATTCCAAAATCTATATTGAAATGATAGGACCAAAAACCTGAAAAGATATAAATTCGGTTTTGTATGCTCATCGAGTTTCACAGGATAGCAACGCAAAGTTGTTACTTAAAACATTTTCAATGTTTATCTAAGTGCATTAGAAGTTCATTAATGCCAAATGAGTTTTTATAAGTTCAAATTCGATAATTTTCATTCCTCCAACTGGTACCAATGAAATATGATAAAAAAATTTACCAATAATAAGTCAAGGGGGTAAATGGTGCCAAATGTATGTCAGAAAGTCAAAGAACTGGCAAATAATCCTAATCAATCTTAATCGATTGGCCAAATATCCAAAAGTGCCCAAGAACTGTTAACAGAAAAAATTCTGTGCTACAACACAGTGCTACAGACTCCGCTGCATAAGAAAAACCCTGGAAAAAAATAATAAATTAAGGGGGGCTTATATTGCCGTACCCACCATAAACATCCAAAATTTTTTAATCGAATTTCTTTTTATTTCAATCGTTGCAGCATTTACTAAGTGGTAAAAAATTGAAAACTTAAGTGATGTTCAAAAGTAATTTTTTGAAATTTTCTTTAGTAACTAATTGATTTTTCTTAATTTGGCATTGAAAATTTGTACTTTAGATGCCAAAAAATAGGAGCTGATTCTACCATTGATTTACAATTATAAATCAATGACACAATCAGCCTCTATTGCTCTATAGCATCGACGTTTTGACATTTATTGTGCAAATTTTTAATGCCAAATTAGTAAAAAGCAAAGCTAAGGAAAATATCAATAGTAAAATTTTAAATATCACTTAAGTTTTCAATTTTTAAACCACTTAGTAAATGTCGCAACGATTGAAATAAATAGAAACTCTATGGAGTAACTTTGGACGATTATGTTGGATACGGTAATATCACTCCTCCCCTTAATTTAATAGTTTTTTCCAGGGATTTTCTTCTGCAAAGGAGTCTTGCATTTTCTTGTTGCATCATAGAATTTTCTCTGTTAACAGTTCTTGGGCACTTGTGGGTATTTGGTAAGTCGACCAAAATTAATTAGAAATAATTGAAAGCTCTTCAACTATCTGACATGAATTTGATACCACTTACTCCTTTAACATATAATGGGTTAATTCTTTTCATTCTTCGTTGATACCAGTTGGAGAACAGAAAATTATTGAATTTAAACTTAAAAAAATCTCAATTGACCTTAATGACCATCTAAAGCACATATATGAACAATTAAAATGTTTTTAGTAACAACTTTACTATGCTACTCTGTGAAACTAGCAGAGCATACAATACTAATTAAGAGGTCACTCTTATCATAAAATTTCTTTATTACCACTTTGGAATAACTTATAAGCAGATAAATGGCAATTGAATGACTATAGGTTTAAAAACGAAATTACTTTCCGGTTCACCTAACATAAAAATATTAAAATATTTTACACAGTATTCTTTAAAATTACTTTACAAATTATAATAGTTTGACTTTTCCTGGTACGAATAAAGTTTTTAATCCAACTATTTCGGAAAATTTAATCCCGGGATTTTTAATTCGATTTTTGGGGAAAAAGTCATTTAAGTAAATGGTCACTCGGAAATCCCATTATAGGACTAAGGTGAAATGTTTTATTTGTAAAATGTTTAACAAAGATAATAGCGAAAATGAATTATCAAAAATTAAAGCAACAATTAAATGACTCTTCAATCAAATGAGTAACTAATTGTCATTTAAAAATTTAGTAAACTCAATTTAAAATCAACATTTTGAATTACTTCCGGTATTATTTCATATGGAGATTCAATACACAAGTGACACTCGTTGGTTTATTCCAGACATGAATTTAAAGGCAATGCCCTTGCCTTTAAAAATAACTTACGTTGGACTCAGCAACATAAAATTATCTGATAGAAAACCGTTTGCCATTGTATTGTTAAAAATTAATTTTTAACAAAAAGGACCAAAACTTTTTTTATCAATGCATAATATGATTAAAAAAATTCAATTTAAGACTACTGCTAATGGCCATAGTATTATTGTACTGGTGTGAAAAAAAATCATTGTATATTTAATTATTTCAGAATACATATGGTACATCTGTTCATTCATTAAAGTGTATTAAAGCTCATTTTAAAAATATCAAATATTAATTTTAAGTATTTTCAGTTACAAAATAATTACCCACATGCATCAGTTTCATTTTCAATTAAATATCCCATACACAAGGGGTCTTTTATTCAATCAAAAAATGAATTAGTTATAGCAGGGATATCTAAGCAAATAAGAATTAATTTATTTTAAATTAAAAGTTTAAATTTTAAAGAATTTTTTTTTTTACCTAGAAGGTGATGATAGAGAGACGTGGTGTGAACAAGATGGCGTCATGCCACTGATGATGGTGCTGGTGCGAATACCACCCCCGGAACTTCCATGTTTATGATGACTACTTTGGGTGGATATCTGGTGGGCTGGAGACGAATGGTGACTTAAAGTCTCCGGAGAAACAATCGCAGCCGTTTGAGATGCAGGCGAGGGTAGCAAGGGATCACCACCCATACGACTACTACAAGTCCTGCTTCCTCCACTTACGTTGTTGAGTGGTATAGATGGCCAACTGCAAAGTTATAATAACTTTCTCAGAAGACTTCAATTAAATTAAATTAATTCTTCCAGCTGAAAGCTGAAAGCGTTCTGGTTTTAGTGTGCGAAAATTTTATCAGCTATGTTGAAAGGATCTTTTAAAATACTTGAGTGATGAGCATTGAAGGGTGAAATAGTTACGTGCAATGCTATTCAATTCAAAGTTTGTCTTTTTTTTTGTTGGTCTTCTAAAAATAAGCAAACGAAGATTTCTATAAGTACAAAATGGATTGCATTAAGTTAAACCTTATGCTCTTAAAATATTTTTATCAAGTTTATATATTTCTACTAATTTGTCTAATATCCGGGTTTAAAATTCAATCACGCTTAAGATGTGATGAAAATTCAATATCAGTATTTTTTTTTAATTTATCTCCTTTAAAATAAAATTTTACTTTACAGTTAATTTTTATCTTGAAACTAATTTCCGACAGATAATACAACATCGTTTGGAGCAATGATCAAGTTGTCATACGAGGAAATTAGTTTCATTAATGATAATCGAAATGCATAGCCATGTGCTAACATCGACAGTACAGACGAATAAATTCTCTTCCCCATTTCCTTATCGTTATTAACTTTAATACAAAACTGTTACAAATAATTGTAAATTTAGGTGGTTGAAATTTCTAGAAATATGACTTTGATTCCATCAAGAAATATATCTGTATACATCTGATTATGAATCGCCCAAAAGATTGACGGTGGTAATTTAAATATGACTTCACCAAATGCAATGCATAAAAATGCCTTTCTTTTTTCTCAAATTTTATTGAAACTTATCATATATGTACACATATAGTGGGACATTGTGCAGGAAATTATTCAAATGGTAATGGAAATTTCGATTTAAAAATTTTATACCAACTCAAAATTCGTATACACTCCACTTATCAAAATCTAACAATTCTCGAAACCTTCTTTAAAATGCCTTTGATAACTTTAAACGATTGCCGATAACTTCTAATGGGTTTTTAAACATTTAAAATGTCTTTATATATCTGTTTTAACAAGATTAACTTTATCACCATCAATACCAAAAGGATCTAAACCAATTTTACTATTAGCTTATTACGAGTATTGATTGTATATATACTACAGATGAAGAACAATTAATATTATTTAAGAAAGTCAATAATTGTTATTTGAAAACTTTTGAAAACAAGTCAAGCATTTTGAATTATTACAAATTTTGAGAATGACAGTATACCTATAACCAGGAAAAATCTTTGCAAGTAAAATAATTATTAATATAATATAAACAAAGTAAACAAAACAATATACACAATAAAGAATTAAGATAAATTTTGTGTTGGGTTTTAACTAAAGTCAAACAGATTATTTCACTACCTCCTGCTTAACTCGTTCACTTAATCAAACTTTCTTTAAAATAACTACCATATGAATTTAGGAAATTGTACTTTAATATTTCTTTACCACTATACCTAAATATCTATCAATTGAATTCCTCGTACATCTGACATTCCCTAGTTTGACAATTATCAGTTTCAGTTATAGTTAATTTTATTTTGAGACTCTAATAATCATTTTTCTCATATACTTAGGAAAGTGATACCTAATTTTTTAGGTAATAGTTAATAGTTTAACGTGGACGCCTGATAAGATTGAACATAAACACCCGTAAACATAAAAAATGTTAATCATCGTCAAAATAAAAATCTGGTATTCCAAAATCTTTTTTTCATAATAGAAGGAGATATAATAATAATAAATAATAATTCTTAGTCTGAATCTCACACTTTCTCCGTGTAAGTTCGCGTAGGCGAAAAGTATTTATGACAATTTAAAAAAAAATAAACCAAGAAAAACATAACTTTATTTTACTTTCTTTCTAACTTATACAGGTATAAACTGCATTCTCCAGTAAAAAAGTGGCAAAAAAAGGCAATATTAAAGTATATATTTTTCGGTATTTCCGTGAATCAGGTAGGTCACCGTGGATCAGAACCATTTTGGTCTAATTTATTCACGAATCAAAAAAATCAAAAATGAGAAAATGCAATTGTACCAAATAGTGATGTCCATAGAAAGAACAAAAACCGATTTAATTATATTTGCTATGGATTTTGATTGAATTTTCGCGAAGAAATAGTGTCAAAATGGTTATACTCCGCTGACATCCTTGATCCACGGGGATATCAATTTCATCAATTTTTCTATCAAAAAAACTGTTTTCTAGTTCAAAAGCACCCGAAAAGATTTAAAATATTAAATCAAATTCTTTAGAATGCTTCAATTTTAAAGGAAAAGTATAAACTTTACAAGAATATCATCGACATTCATAAAAAGGGAACTTCAAAAGTTATGAGGTTTCTCGCATTTCCAATTAAATACTATACAAATGGATATATTTTCTGAACGACGTAACAATCGAATTGAAGTTTTTAAATAATAGTAGGTACAATTACATGAATTTCAAATATTTGAAATTTCTACTAGAGTCATTTTTTTTCAATAAATAATCGATTCTCATTCGTCTATTATTAATTAATCGATTTGGGATCCTACATTCTTAGTATTTTTACAAAACTATATTAAAAATTGAAACATTCGATTATAAGTGTCAAACAATTTCTCAGTTAAGCAAATGATATCGAAATATTTCTAAGAAATATTTTTTGGCCTTAATTAGAATCGATATTTTGTAAACAATACAATTTTCTGTAATATATTTATTCAATAAATAAAAGCATTTTTCAATACAGTTACCAAATTTAACGCTTTCATTGTTGCATTTAGTTACTAAGTATGTTAATATGAAACCGGAATTTGCCAATAAGTACCAATGCTGGCGGCCAATAAAGGATCTGCCAAACTATGCCAAAAAAGAATTTTTTTTTTTGGTATTTGAGAAAGATTTTCAATTTACAAAAGTGTAAATTGCCTACCACTTCTTCATTTTTAACAGTATTGAACATGTTGAATTTTGTGCCATAAGAGTACGATTTGTGGACAGCATTGATTTTCCATTACAATTTAAACAAAAGCTGATAAGGAATCGCATCGAATTCTTGTCGAAACTTACGTTGAGCATGGTCTTAGGAAATCTCAGTGTTTTGAAAGGTTTTCAAAAATTACTAGATTTGAACCAAGTTTATCGCAAAAAACGGCCAAAATATCAAAATAGGTAATACAAAATGATCTTGTTGTATAATAATTCCCCTGGTCACACAGAAAAACGAGTAAAGGGTAAGGTTGAGGCTTTTGGTTTGGAATATGTATTTGCTGTGTAGCACTTTACATCTTACGATGATCTACAAAAATGACTCGATAACGGGTTTTGCTCAAAAGATGAACAATTTTTTAAGCATGATATTCACAAATTGTCAGAAAGATGACAAAAATGAATAGTTAATAGAAAAAACTATTTCGAATAAAATAAGTATTTCCATGTAGCTTATTTATCAGTAAAATGATCTGGTTTCATATTAACACACCTAGGTAGTACTGACTTCCAAACGGAAAATAAATAGTCCTCATATCTTTGCTTACTACTTAGAAATTAAGATGAAAATATAAATTTTATCAATACTAACAATGTTAAATAAAAAAGTAAGAAAACAAATGGTAGAAATTTCATTTGAGACCATTAACGATTAGTGATGTTTTTGTTGAGGAGAAAACTTTCCTTTTTGAAAAAAAGAATCATGTATCTTAAATTAAATCAGATCTTCTTTTTTGTTCAACACAGCTTGTTACTTAATTACCTTTAACAAATCAATATCGACAGTTACTCTATAAAAATGTTAACCATAATAGGACAAAATAGGAAAACAAATTTTTAAAGCAAATTTTTTTCGTTGATATTTTAAAGGTTGGTGTTTTAATGTTTTCGGTTCACAAAGCCAAAATTTAAAAAGAGTGAATTATGAAATAATATAAAAGAAAAATTACAACCGGTTCCCTCTAAATCTTTTATTTACAACAGAGCACAAAGAAACCATTATGTGTACAAGATGTTAAGTACTGTAAAACGTTGCTTTTAATTATGCGACTTAAAAAAATAAATTTTAAATTGATTTAATTTTCGAAAGTTTCTTACACTGATTTAAAAAAAATGGTTTAGAATCAAAATATTTTATTATATTTTTAGATACCTCATTGGTGTGTAAATCATTAAAGTCACAAAGGCACAAAAATGGTTAAAACGTTGTCACGATTGTACAGTCATTATACGCATTATGAAATTTGAGATGAATTTTTAAAAAAATCCTTTTAAAAACCCACGTGTCTTGTCTCGTTCTCTCTTTTAACATTAACTTCAATGGTTTTATGCTAGCAGAGTTAAATGTCTGGATTAGAAATATTACGTGTTTGAAATGTTGGAAATCGAATATTGTCATATGAAAATCAGGAAACATATTAAAGTAAATCAGTGCAAAATTATTCCAGCTGTTATTGTTGAAGGTCTTTTTATGCAACTAATGAAATAATTGGATAATTGCTTTATTCCTACAGCTGAGAGTTTGTTCATTAATGTAATAAAGTTTCATATTGAAACGCCTTTAGACCGATAATTAAGTATTAAAATTAGTGGTTGAATAGTTTGGAAGCACTTTTTTAATTAAATATTTATTAATTTTATTTTTATGTACCAATACAACCATGCTAATGAAAAAAGTGAAATTACCTAGGTCCTTCTTCTTTAATGATGCCACAAGTCTTAGTGGGACTAGTAGTATCTCTGCCTGTTGTTTCTCCGACATCCGCCGCAATTGATGTTGCAATATCTTCGATATCGGAATCAATTCCTTGAGCGAAATCCATATAAAACGAATCCCTGGAATCGCTCGACCCACGTCGTAATTTTAAACTCAAATCAGGTGAACTATCCTCCATCGTTAACCGAATAGAAAAGAACTTTTCTTTCTTCCGAATACAAAAAAGACACTCACGCAATTCAAAAAATAAATGATAATATTGATATTTCCGTCACACAAAGACCAAATTACAGCTGTTCCATTTTAGGTTTATAATCCGAGTTAATTTTAACAAATAACCGTATTTGTAGTATTTGTACGAAATTGTGGTGCAAATTTAAAATTATCGCACGCATGGTGTTTATTTTGTTAGGTGCATTAAATTAAAATATCACAAAACCACTCGGACATTCACTTGTTAATGCTGCCACGCGGAAAAATGTATCTAATACGGTTCAAATGGTTTTTGTTAATGAAAACCATCATTGCCGGAGATATCAGCAGCTAGAAAAGAATTAATGGGGAAAATTGCTTGGATTGTTGGATGGAATGTTTTTGGTGAATGGAGTGTTATGTGGACTCTTCTACAAGTGAAATACGAATGAAGCTCATCGCCACTGAAAACTGGAGAGATGCTTATTCTCGTACTCGTATTATTGGTATTCGGCGCGACGCAACAACAACGAGGGGTTTCTATTCGAGCTCAACATACAATTTACGTTCTCTTTCCGACGACTAAAATGCCTTTATTCCCAACTAACTGTATATTTTGTGACGATGAACAAAGATTCTGACTTGTGTTCTTTGCCTTATTTCTACACTCTATACTTTCTTTCATTCTTTAAGATATTATTTATTCATTCATTCTCAAATGTTAAAATTTTCTTGCTTCTTCGATGAATTTAGCAATTACAAGTGTTAGCCATAATATTAGGGGTACCGGATAGTATTGTCGTTTTTTCCATATATATATATAATTAAAACACAAAATTTTATTACAACTATTGATTTTAAATCAATGATATAATCTGCCTCAACAGTTTCAACGTTTTGACATCTAGGGTGCAAATTTTTAATGCCATACTAGCTGAACCCGGCAAATGGTGAACCCGTCAACCAATACTTAGTTGTGAATGGTTGTAAAAAAAATGAATTTAGAAAAAAAATCTTGTGAATTATAAGAATCACCTCCCTTATCAACTGGCAGTATCCCTCGCTGTACCAATTATAACTTACCTTCAAGATATACATTTATCAATTACGAAAAATTATCAAAAATTGCTCTACCTCTAAAAATCACTACACTATCATAACAATGAAGTAATGACAGTTAACGGCTATTGTATTGATCGTTGAAATAGCCGTTTTTTTGCAATCGCAAGTATGTTATGGACGCAAAAAAAAATAAAACAATCTTTGAAGCGGATTGTATATCGTGACAAAATTTGAACTTAATCGATGCAGAAATGTTTGAGTTTTTTGAAATTTACACAAACCAACATAACAATTTAATATATGAAGATAAAAAAGAGATTATTCAATGTTTATTTAAATCAAAGGTTGTCAGAGGGGGGCAACCCGCGGATCGCAAAAGACACACCTTGACAACTTTTTCAGTCCGCGAGATGTATCCGACTTTTATAAAATGTAAACATTTTATAATGACCAAAGTGGTTAAAACAAAGGATATAGGACGAAAAGTATAGTAAATCGGCCTCAGAAGGATGTTTGGTTCATAATTTCAGGATATGTTGGTATTATTAAGATACATTAATTCGGCAAGTTTCAGATCCCTTTGTATTACCGTTTCTTCAAAAATCGAAAAAAGCTGGAAATCAAAAAAAAAATCTCAGAAATTTGAGAATCGATTTATTTGAATTTTCAACATGTTATAGGGGCTGATGGTAACTTCTAGAAAAAAAAATTAGAGCTTTATCGGTTTATAAGATCCTTGAAAAAATAGAGCTTTTTTTTTAATTTTAATTTTTAACCATGATACAGTTTTGGTAAAATTACGAAAATATTTTTTTTCGAATTCCCCATCCAATTTCCTTTAAAGTTATGAGTCTTTTACATTTTAAAAAACGATACAATATATTGAAAAAAATTAAAAATCGTTTTTTTTACGTAAAAATCCATTAATGTAAAAAACAGAAACAGAGCTTACTCGATTACTATACGAGTGGCACATAATAGAAAATATTAAAAACAATAATATGAAAAAAGTTGTTTTCTATTAAATGAATTCAATCGTTAATATAAATATTATTTTACACTAATGATTATGTCAACATCAAGTGTTATGAAATAAGATTGGTGATTGGTGAGACGTTTTCGTTGGGGCTCTTTTACTCCATTCTCATCCATTTTCATCCATTCTCATCCAATTTTAAGCCCAATTGGAATCGATGAGAACTTTTGATATTTCGTTTGTTATAAAGTAATGAATATTTTTACCAATTTTAACAGACTGATTTTTTCCCTATATCAACTGTCTTATTTGGCTAAACTAATATAACCGTAATCATATTAAAGCGACCATGAAGCAAACGGAAAAACTTAATGGACAAATTAAATTTTTTATGACTTTCCATATTTTTGAGCATAGATGTAAACATACATAAAAATGAAAATGCATTTAAATAGTTATTTTCGATACATATGCGTAAAGTGAGGTTTTCTAGTAGGATGAAATTGATGCACGAGCTGAAGGGACTGATCATACACAACGAGATCGAGTGCGCTGTGTACCGCCACGAGGCCGCCAGGCGAGTGGGGGTAGGCACACGAGATCAAGTTGTGTATTATCAGTTCCTTTAGCAAGTGTCTCAATTTCGTCCTACTAGGTACCTCACTTTAAGCATAAGTATCAAACAAAATTTTTTGTAACGACTGCTTCTAAAGTTCAACAGAAACAGATTGAGAAATTAATTATTGTTATTTATGTATGAAAAATTTCAACTCTATAGTAAGAATAATTTATTGAAAAATTATGAATAAAAACAACATTTTAGTTTAAACTACAATCTAAATAGTTGCCTATATCAATTATTTCTTATCAAAGTTTATTTAGATATCAATTTATTTTACTTTTGCGCACTGTTATTTACTTTTGCGCACGGTTTCTCTACTTTCGCGTACGCTTGCCACCACGATGAGAAAACGGCTCTTTACCCCCGCCACACAACGCACGAAAGTACAACTTTAGAAGCAGTCGTTACAAAAATAATTTTTAAAAGGATAGCTTTGATAGCTAGTAATCAGTTTACTAACTACAAAGGATTTATAATTTGCGTAGCAAAGCTTATTAAGGATCACTCATCGTACCAACTCAATATAGATTGATGTTCTAAAACTAAGGTTGTCTATTTGGAACACAATGTAGCCTACTGAAAGCATTTTGATAATGGAGGTAGAGTACAATCAGTTCCAGGCTAATATAATCTAGCGTTTATTTATAGAGCATTCCATTTTAACACAACATATCTACTGTTCAAATTGAAACTTAAATTTTGCTTATTTCTTGGTATCTTGTAACACATTTAGAAAAAAGCACGTTTGATTTTTATTTCTAAATTTGTTAAGCACTTAGTCAGGAACACAACTTAGGAGTAAGTCTTTGAAAAGTATACACTAACTTCTTTTGGAGTATACACTAACCATATCTATGCATGACTATTGTTGTATTTACTGAAAAACATTTTGTTACCTACTATTGATTTTTAATGTTTTCTTTTAATTTCAGATAACCAGATAGCATCGCGAAATATTTTATTACATTCACTGTTTTAAGGGATACTTACTATTTTTAATTTGCATTTCCATGATTTATATAGGACTTGTGAACAATGAAGAAACTTTAAAGTTTTATAACTAATAAAGTTACAGTAAAATTTCTAGGCTTTTAAAGTCATCCTAATCATAAAAACCTAAAGAGTTCATTAAAGTTAAGGTGTCACTAAGAAAGAAAAATTTGCATTGTCATTTGAAAATAGCATTTGTGTTGAACTTTAATATATTTTTTGGTATTTTTCTTAATCATTTTTGAATTTGCATTTTATGCCCTCGATGCATCATAACAATTAAACGCCAGTGTTTATCAACTCAACCTTGATATTGAAGAGTCTTTGCGGATGATTATCAATTTTATACTTCCTCCTTGTTGATAATAATCTCTCTTTTTATATTGGTGAATATATAAGTATAACAGTGCAGAAAAAAAATCGGATTTTAAACGAAAAATAAGAATTGAAAGGCTTAGGGAAAAAATAATGAAAAACATTTTTTTCAAAAGAGTGATTTATTTGCTATAGTTAATTCAATAGTGTAGCGTGTCGGTAACCATGGAGCTGACGTAAAGAGTAGCAAAATTTCCTAACAAATAATAGTAGGTATTAGTGTTGAGTTTTTAGTTTATTGTATGCGACAATTTTAAATTTTTGTTTTCAAAATCAATACAGATAATAAATTTTGTATACTCTATCAGCTCACTTTGTACGACTGCTATACTCTGAGCTTATAAAGTTACAAATTATAAATTTGAACAGTATTAAATCAAAATCCACACTAAATGTGTTAGTGTTATTTCGCTTTACTTATCAACTATTAAATTCCGATTCTTAATTCCAAAATGAATGCATTCTAAAATCAAAACTGCAAAACCCATAAAGAAACCACATGCCAAATATAAAAACAACTCCAAAACGTGACCCGTTGTTACTGGATTTACTTCATCCAATTGAAAAAAATCTTCGGGCACCGGTATCAGAGCTTCGGTATACTTTTTGGTCATGTACTTCAAAATCCCAAATTGATCAAGTTTCAATAAACTGAAAAAGTTTAAATTATTTTCTGTACCTCATTGATAATTGATTATGCATTATATATCTTACTACAAATTTATTAAATATTTATAATTATTGCTTCGGTGATACAATGCAAACGTGATTGATACTTCATTATATCTTTTAGGTAGCTGAACAAAATTACAAGACTTCAATTCGTTATTAATTTTCAATATCGGATAGAAATTTAAAATGTTATCAAACATCATTATGTTTCTCTTGCAAATTGCGGTAAGGACGTCTTTCAACCCGTTTAGTTGTCCGCACTGAGGACTATTTAAGTCGACATCCATTTCAAATCCCTACAAAACACGTTATGCTATCAAATACTTTAAACGAATTATATATATTTTACTTAAATATGGAATTTGATTTAACAGTATGCACACAACCTCTAGAAAATTGGAAAGTTATAGATAAATAATTTCTCCGAACTGTAACTTTCGGATTAATTTAAGTTTATTTGAGTTACATAATACTACTTAAGTTATAAAACCTTTTTAACAAAGTTTCTTCAAATATCACCTATTTTTGACTTTTGAAAAAAAAATAATAATGTTAGAAAGAAATACGTTGTTCAGAAAAACCATGAAAAGTTATAGCATTTTCAGACATAAATTGTGGGCCTCGAGTCCTGGGTAACACTTCTTTTTTGTTTTTGCATAAAACTTTCCAATATACTTTATCATTTTTAATTTACCAAAAAGGTACTAAAATAAACTATCTAACTTTTAAAAATATTGAACTTTCTTAAGTAAGAACAAATGTATTAGTAAAGGTTAATTTGTTACTTGTGTCATTAAGTATTCGATAGTTTCTGGATTTATAGCACAAATACTGATTTCACTCTGGTGCAACAAATCGTTTAAATTTTCGATTGGTAAATTAGTATGAGCTGTAATATCTGCAGTTAAAGCTGTTAAGATAAAAAGAGCATAAATCTGTCCAACCATTAATACAAGTTTGCTCGAAAATGATGAAGTTGTTAAAGTCACTCCTGAAAAAATAAAAACTATTTTCTTTTACTACCAAAAGATTGAAAACATATTCACCTTGGGAACAGATTGCACCAAAAATCGATAAAAGGCAAAGTGAAAAGGATGCCTCCTCGGAAACAAAAGAATATTTAAGATGAAGCCACAGCAAAAGCCCAATGACACAAATTGTTGCAGTCGTAACGGATAAGAAAACGATTGAAAATATATTCGAAAAATAAATGTAGTCGTCATACTTTTGAGGATATTTTACATACAAAAAATAACTAAAAATTACAAAAACAAAATAGATTTTATATTGGTGGAGTTCATTAATTGAATGTCTTTTTGGAATGTCTACGATTTAGCTTTGATTTTGGTAACCAATGGATTACAAATATACAAATAAAAATACTTACGGCAAACGTACAATAGGATAAATCGAATTGTGTGATACTTGATGAGCAGATAATACAACATCTCGTAAATGTTCAGCTGGAGGAGGTAATGATCTAAAAGTTTTTGAAAATTAATTTACAATTAAAAAAAAACTATCCCATTAGAACACAATGTTATTTTAATACAATAATTAAATTATTCTTCAACATTATTATTGCGTTAAAATCTATGTTATTGTTTTTTTTTTACTTGAAAAAATCTACAGTTAAATAAAATAAACACATTGAAGTAGTGGATTTTCAGAGGAAAAGCCAAAATGAAAGTCATAAATGAAAATATATAAGTGAAAGGGTACAAGTAAAAATATTTTGATACATACTTTAAAACGATTAAGATTTTCTTTTCTTCATTTCTAATCTGGTACACATATATTTTTCATCACTAAACGATTGCTTGAAATACCTTATTTGGAAGCGATTTTGTAGAAGCATCCAAATTTCCCCGAATATTCCTCCGAATTCCTGTTTTTTGAAGTCAAAGGTGAAAATAGGATATTGCTGTAAATTTCTTAAAAATTATTAGTTGATTGACTTAAATACTAATTGAAAACAAACATTTTCCTGGAAGAAATCCACATAAAATGTCTGATGTTTTATGTCTTTTTCCATCAAATGTTGAACTGTGTAAGTTCTTGAGAAAGCTTGAAAAAACTCAATTTTTTCATCCCACCAAAATATGTCCATTAAACGAGTGGTATACAATTTTTGGTTTTTATTGAATTTGTTTACTGAAAGTATTTTGTATATGTTTACATTTTTTGCGAAAGTATTAATAATCAGGAGCTTAAAACACAAAGAAAATTATATTTAAAAAACGTAAATTTACCAATATGATATTTAATTAAGTACTTGAACCGAATAAAGCGTCAACCAATTCATGGTCGATGAATTTCATGCCACTTTCATCAGATCGAATAGTAAAATTAAATTGTGAATACAACGCCTTTCGTCTCATTGAAAAGGTTTCTATTCATTCAACTAAATTGCTAGTTGACTGAAAGGCTCTGACTCATAGTCATTTAGAATAAAAAGCATAACGTTATTAAATGAAAGCTTTTAGACATGAAAAGAAAATCTATAATATAAAAATGAATCGCAAAATGTGTTGGTAAGCGCATAACTCAACAACGCCTGGACCAATTTGGCCAATTTTTTTTTTAAAATGTTCATTGGATTTCAAAGATGGTTTTTACGGCGAGAAAAATTCGAATAATTTGTTTTAACAATGTTTTAACAATGAATTTATTTATTTATAAATTTTACGCCTACTTGCTTTTTACGTCTAATATTATTTGTAATCATCGATTCCTGTGATTTATTAAGAAAAAGCTTAGCAACGTTTGAATTTGACGTTTTTATTTATATAATTTCTGTTAAAATAATTATTTAATTCATATTTTTGAAGAGTGTTACAAGCAAAAAGATTGTAGGTCCACGTCATTTTGGCATTTCATTTTGCATTTATTATGTATCACAACGCAGTACGTGGAATTTTTGTAACTATGAGCAAAGTTTGGGAACACCATTAACTTAGTAAAGTGGCAAAAATTGGTAGGGAAAATAATGTATCCCGATGATGTGTCAACAGAAATTTTCCCATTACCAATATCGATAAATTGTTTGGAAAACACTTTTCCAAATTAGTCGTTCTGCATTTCGAATTGCAGAAGTGGACGACTTCAGACATTAAGGATCGACTTCTGTTTAAAAAATAAATGCTTGCCTTAAATTATCAAATTTATGGAACCATATGGAGAAACTTCACCTGGAAAAAAAACATAAGAATTGCATTGCTAAATTGATCTGCAGAAGATTTATCCTAGAAATGAATGTATATCGGTAATAGCCGTGTTATTGGTTTGAATTTTTATTCCAACTAAACTGATTTAAACGTTATCCTGCTGTTTTATAAAAAAGCTAGGAATTAAGTAAAATTTTTGAATGAGACAAAATTCGAAGGAAATTAAGTTAATATGCTTAAGTCGTCGACAAGAACACTACCATTACCGAGATTCAAAAATTGTTTGGAAAATTCTTCAGTAGATGGATCATTCTGCAACGCAACTCATATTGCCAGCTGAAATTTTTTTACATTGTGTCACAAATTTTATGATTTTAAGCAGGAGTATATTTTATTGGCAGAATCTAAACTTATTGGCAGAATCTGACAAAGTCAGTCATTGCGTCGAACTTCCAATGGTTTCAATGGTTATATGCGTTTCTTAAAAATTACCGACAATATTAAATTTACATATAAGTGTGGGTGACGTGAGCTGCCAATTGCGTAAAATGCCAAGCCTAATTTATTTTAAAACTCATTTTATTCATTTTTTTCCGTGAATTGTTAAGATATGTTAATAGTTATTCTGCTATTCAGAAGGAAAATGAATCTAACAAATCATATATCATCATAATCGGTCCCGTCATTTTTCAAGCTCTAATTGGTCTACTACCCCTACTTTGTTTTTATGCTGAAGATATCTGATTTGACAAACTTTGCATGTCAATGTAATGGCAAGATGCTTCAATGGAGAGAATCAATCCGAGGGCAACGCATGAACCCAAACACATAGCTTCAATAAAGCAAATTCTCAGCCTAAATTCTCAATCTGCTAAGTTCACTTTTAAATTTTTTTGTTTTTTTGTTCTAATAGGAAGGAATAAAAAATTCTATAAAATCACAAACTGATAAATCTATTTAAATATAAAAATTTCTTAATATGCAAAATGAATCGGAAATCTGCTTTATGTAGTACCTTATGTGGCTTATATTCACTTTTTTTTTCTTTCCCTGAAGAAATTGTTAAAAAGTTAGGCCGACGAAATGTGTTGGTTGACTTGCAATTGAAATAATTGATTTCTTTTTATATACTTTTTATTTTCTTTTTATATATTTATTATTCTAATGAAGTATTGAACTTAATTTTGTTCATTTTATTATTGATAATTTAAACTAAGTGTAACTAACATATTAATTTATAAAACACTACGTTCATTGCATGTTAGGCAGTACGAAGTTTGCTGGGTCAGCTAGTATGAATATAAAATAAAGTCTTTATTGAGAAAAATAAAAAGTTATATATTTTTATATGCCGTTGACATTCTTTTTCTAGAATTGAATTCCAATTTTACTGTATATTCTTAAACATTATATATGTTCTACACCCTTGCTAAAGTGATGACTCAACTAAAAAACAATCAGTTATTTTGACCTCAATTTCAGCGAAATAAAACCATTCCTTATATCCAATTTAATCATCTGAAAATTATTTTGTGAAACTTTGAAATGATATTGCGAGTGTGCTTTTGCAAAAAAAAATCACATTACATTTCACGTTAGAGCATTGTTTAATAATCCGTTGCTAAAATTAGCCTACATAAAGAAAAGTCACCCTTCGAAAATCGACAAATTTAAGGGCAAATTTGGTGAATACTTTTTTATCTCCGTTTCGATTTGGTGTTAGGATCTTGTGAAAATTTTCAAATTGTTTTTATGCAATACTATTAAGCATGATTCAATCTAAAATATTGTGCTCAGTTTCAGCGAAAAAAACCATTCATTATATCCATGAAAATAGCCCATTTCGAAACTTTGAAACGATATTGCGGAATTCTTTTGCACAGAGGACAGAAATAATTTAACAATATTGCTCACGTGGGGGAATTGATACATAATCCGTTGAGAAAACTAGTCCTTATAATGAAAAGTTACCTCTTGAAAATGATGAATTTTAGGGCATTTTTTGAATTTATGCAAGGATGATAGTCTAAATTAACCGAAATACCGGACCATAACTTTTTAGCACTGGTACACTGTTGAGTGTCGCAATATTTAAATCAAAAAAATTGTCCGTACGACCACATTCCCAAACATACAAAAAAAAAAAATTTCCAAAGGGTAACTTTTTTTTATACAAATAGGCCATCAGGATCTAGATCCTATAATCCGATTTGATGACCGGAGCTAACGTGATGGAGATCACTCCCAGTGGAGGAATCTCCCTATGCCTCTACTTGATCACTAGGCACTTTTCTCTTTTTAAACTTCTTTCATCATTTTTTCATTTTAGTGTTCCAAAAGTGGCGGAATCAGGGGATTTGAATGTTGGCTCAACTTTCCAAAATGATTGGTGATACGTACGGTAATGGAGTCGGTGACTGATGAGATGTGTTAGTCTCTTCGGAGAGTCTCATTTGTGACATACCATGGAGCATCTGCCAACTGTCTCAGGATCTTTGATTGGGTGGCCTCGATTAATTTAATACTTGACTTGCTGGCAGAGCCCCACAGCTCAATACCGTACGACCAGATTGGCACTATTACTGCTTTGTATATAAGTAGTTTATCCTCAAGGAGAAGTTTAGAGCTGCTACCTAACAGCCAGTATAACTGTTTAAACCTCTTGTTAATATATTTTCATTTTTGGATGATGTGAGATTTCCAGGTCAGTCTCCTATCCAGATGAACACCAAGGTATTTGACGGTGTCGGACGATGGGATCTCAGTTGAGTCCAGATTGACTGGGGGTCCGTTCCTTTCCTGAGAGTGAAGGTCACTTGGACTGATTTAGACTTATTAACAGTGGTTTTCCATTTTTCAGCCCAAGTGCCCAGTAGGTTTAAAAAAGGGTAACTTAAGTAGAAGAATAACAAGAATTTGTGAAGTTTATACGAACAATTCATATATCAAATTTGAAGGATTATGAAAGGAGTTATATTTACCTTAGAATATATCTTGGACACAACAGGTATGAATTGAATGGGTTAAATGCGACTCGAATAGAAGTCAACTTGTTAAGAAACTTGTAAGAACAATTAAGTAAACTAAGCACGTTTATCAATTTTAAATATATCTCCATTTTTCACGTATCTTGCATAAAACTCTTTTCATTAAGTCTGCAAACATGCAAAAAGCATGAGTCCATCATAGCCTTAGTATTAAATTCATAACACTTTTTTAATTCTCCAATTTTGATTTAGGATCAAAACAAAATTAAAACAAACCTACAATTTTTTCAAACATACATTTAAGAACAGTAAATATTTTTGCTGAATTTGAGTTTAAGACGAATTTTCCGAATGCTCAGATAAATCTGTGTCAAGAACCAATTTGCGATTTTTCCATCCAAAATAAATGCATTCTAAAATCAAAATTACAATCGCAATAGAATAACTATAAGCCAAATAAAAAAATAATTCCGAAATGTTGCCAAGAGAAATAGGAATTATTTCAAACAGCTGCAAAAAATCATCGATCACCGGTATCACACCATTTAAGTGTTTTTTTGTAATATACTGCAATATCCCAAATTGTTCAAGTTTCAACAAACTAAAATAGAAATTTTAATAGATTTTTTCCTTAATTGATGCATGCCAAATTATTTGAATTACTGTAAATTCATTATGTGCTTATACTGATGAACTCTAGGATAGAAAGCGACAGTAATTGAAACATCATTATATTTTTCAGGTAACTGAACAAAATGGCAACGACGTTCTTGTTGATTGATTTTTAATACTGGGTACATGTTTATAATACTTTCAAAAACCACTGCATCGCTACAAATTGCTTTGAGAAGGTCACCTATATCTCCCAGTTGTCCACATTGAGGTCCGTTTATTTGAATATCCACCTCTAATCCCTGGAAAATTGTAATTTCGTGAAAAATAATCACATAACATTCAATTTTAAATATTTACGTATATATATTGTATAAATTATATAGTGCAGTGGTTCTTAATCTAGTTGGAGGTACTGACCCCCACCAATTTCATATCTCCATTCACCAAATCTTTCTTAATTGGAAAAATAGAATATTATTGTTTCAAACTCAAAACAAGTAGGTATATATATTTAAAGAATGATCATTTGAGTCAAGGGTGTGTCTTGACCTCTGCCGAACCCGCGAGACTGACTCACCGAACCCTTGGAGTTTGATCGAACACAGATTAAAAACCACCAATATTCCATCATATACGGTGCAGTACTTCGTACTAATTTGCATGCTCACTAGTTTCAATCTATACTGTTTCCCATTTATTTATTTACTACATTCCATTTCTATTCGAAAAGTATTCTCATCAACTTGTTATAACTTCAAGAACGCGTGTAAACGGGTAGAATTGTCACAGCAGTTTTTCTGTATTAAACTCATATTTAATGAATTAAAGAAATATTACTAATAAACCAAATCGTCACTTTGTTGACAATCCCCGTTTGAACTAAAACTCGAAAGTTCTCGACAACTTTAAAGACGCTTTAAGTATCAAACCCATCCATGGCAATCTGTAGCCGAATCTAGTCGCTAGTACAAAATCCTGCACCGTATGCGATGGTCTTATAAATTATTTTTTTACTTTGCTCTTCAGGTATTCTATGTAGTTTGAATCTTCAGCGCAAACACTTATTTTATTTTGATGCAATAAATCGTTCAAACTTTGAATCGGTGTATTCATGTAAGCTTGAATATCAGCGGTGAAAGCTGTTAAAATAAAAATAGCGAAAATGTTTCCAATTAGCAATACCATTTTGCTGGACAAAGATGGAGTTCTAATAGTGACTCCTAAAACATAAATTAATGTAGTTTTTCTTCACTCTTAACAACCATATCACAGAAATACCTTGACTACAAATCGCTGCAAAAATTGTTAGAAGACTAAGTGAGAAAGATGCTTCTTCTAGAGTTGAGGAATATTTTATGTGTAACCATAACAATAATCCAATCCCACCAATCATTATCATAGTAGTTAACAAAAAAATTTTTGAAAAAATATTGGAGAAGGAAATATAATCGTCGTAATTTTGAGGATATTTAACATATAAATAATGACTGGAAATTAAATAATACGAAACTAAGAATCGAAACCTTTTTAAAAATTTCGAAATGAATAGAACTTCTAGCTTTCTTCATAAAAGGTGCTAAGGAAATCGGTTGACGTAATTACTCTATCCCAATTGATGCAAAATCGTATAAACTCCAATTGTTAATTACACCAATCATTGTGGACGAAAGAGACCATATGTTGGCAAAAACAGAAAACATAGATTGTGAATGAAATACAAACATTATTTCAAATTTGAATAATGGGTTATGGTTATGGGTTCAACTATCATTTTGATTTCATTCAATTTTTACCTTCAATTTTTACAGTTTGACCATATCTGTATTAATGCACTATTGTTTAAATACATTGAAATGAAAGATATTTTTTGGAAACATTTAATGCAATATTAAAGTAGTGCAAGGAAAGTCGATTGAAACATTATATTGCATTATTTTTTTCTCAATTTGAATAAAACATCAGTTTCAATTTATAGATATAATTGAGAAATAAAAATATACAATTACTATTGTATTAATTGCACGTACCCACAATTAACTATTTAGGAAAACTCTACGTATATGCCGTAGAGTCTATTGCAGCAATCTATTGAACAGGATGTTTATGACTACAATCCACTTCTATATGGTAAATATTTTCGATAAGTATTTTTCGAATTAATGACCCATGCTGTATAAATAAATAATTAATTTATATACGTAAGGTACAAATTTGTTTAAGTAGACAATTGTGTATAATATTGTGTTGTTTTAGCGACATCAATATCTGGCAACGTTACATTTTCCACTTTGTTTTTAAATTGATTCGCGAGTAAATCAGGTCTTAAAGAAAATTTAGCAACAAATAAGCATGTTATACAATATTAGAATTAGTTACCAATAAAATCACGAATTTAATTAAAAACAAAGTTGAAATGTATCGTCGCCAGATATTGATGTCACTCAAAAGAACAAGAGCCACTAATTTATTCTGCTAAATATTTGAAAACTAGTAACTTTCTAAGAAATATTCACAGCCCAACATTCACAAATGGCAAAAACTGGCAATTGAATGAAAACGAAATAATAGTTAAAACCAATGACAACAATCAGTTAATTCATAATTCAGACAATAATCATTATATATTTTTTACACTCACATGTATGTGTTTACATTCTTTGTTCTCTGTTTTTGCCACCATACATACATTTGCCTATTATATTAACATTAAAAGCCGAAATTGTGTTTAAAATTGTATCAGATATTAGTTATCACAAACTACTATTAACTGATCTATTCATTGATCAATGATTTCAGGCACTACCGGAGTACGCTATGGCAATGAATTAAAAACAATTTTTTTTTAATTACGGTAATATTATATAGGTAAATATTTTATTATAAAATAATCGCTTCATAATTTTAAGCAGGAACTCTTGTCAGATACCACTCGCAATAACGTAAAGGAAATTTTGTCACTATTGGCCTCTATTATGCTACCAAAGTAGGATTGTTTAAAAATTGTTTGCTCGTTATATAGGAGTCGAACTTTTGCATTGAACCACGAAGTATAGATACAAGAAGTCCGAATATAATTTTGAAAGAATGGCATCAATTTGAAGTCCAGCACCGGTAGAACGTGCTACTTTTCAAAAAGCTCTCGTTTAAATCATTACGCGGGAAATATTCTTTTTCAGAAATTGTAACTTACAATGTTCAACACGATGGAAAATGGCGACGCTACAAGAGTGGCTAGAGTACTAATATATGTTACCTTAGTAACTTTACCATACACAAGGTTTCAGTTTAAATTAGTACTGCAAACACACATGTGGCGGCTCCACATTTTGACACATTTTCCATCAGGAATTACAAGATTGGAAAACTCCCTTAAACCTTTCTTACATTCTGAATATTTGCACTACTAGTGACAGAAAAGAGAATTATGATCTGAACCATTATTAATGTACATTAAAGGTGGGGAAAATTTTTTACCGTTCGGACTTCTTGTGTCTATGCTTCCTGCGTTAAACTTGAATTATAATTTGAATTTTTTAATACGATATTCCTTCTGACTTATATCTGTCAACATTTACATATTTTTTATTTACAAAATGATTTTATGTAAGTGACAAAGTTTAATTAGGCCGTTGCACTAATTGGAATTTAAAATGAACGATTATGTAACTATAAGTTTCCGGGGTACCACTATGTATAATTCAGAAAGTCCAATAAATTTAAGTGTATTTTGAAATTTATTCTTATTAAAAGTAGTTTAATAATAATAGTATATTGTTACCATGTTTGTTTTCAAAATAAATACCAAAAGTGTATGATGGATGCACGTAAGAAGTTATACTTTTTATATAAGTCTAGTTTTTCTCTGGGATTAAGGTTCTACACAAATAAGCGATTGCATTTTACTTACTTCATATAACCACACCTAGACTTTCAAATTAAATCGACAGATGAAAGAAATGGTAATGATAAGTTAGTTCCGATTTAAAACAAAGATTATTATAATTAGTGTTCACTAACCCGTATTTGGACATTCTTTGTTCTCTGTTTTCGCCAACATAAGTACTGATATTTTGCTCTTATTATATACTGATTTAAAATGTTTTGTTCTTATTTTAACTTAGTTATAAATTCAAAAAATTGGTTAACATTTTATCAAACATAACAAGGAAACGGAAACCTAATTTAAAAAAATTTAAACCTTAAAATTTACGTTTAGCTTTAAAAAGAATATTTATCATCTCGCGTAGTTGGCATGGTTCATATTTTGGAGGTAAAAGAAGTTAGTCTCTTGGGCAAATGCGATGTTGGATTTTTTTCAGTTCAATCTAAAATCGTGTACCTACTGTTCATTGAAAATGTAACAACCCAAATTAATTTCCGTCATAAACATATTTAACCAACGTAGCTTATTTATTTTTACCCTCTCATAGGCCTAAAAAAGTATTAGTTCCAAAAACTTACAATATTGTTCCAAATCGATGAAGAGTATTTTGCCCCTGAAAATGGGCAGATAAAACAACATCTGATCGTAATTTTTCTTCAACAAACATCGTTCTAAAAAATAAAAAAAATATTCATTATTTAAGTATAGGTACAAGCTGATTTGTTTGAATGGTGCATATGAAATACCTATATGTTATTTAAGTGAAAATGTAAAATTGTTCTTAAGTCTATTTTTAAAAGCATAGTATATCATCACTATATGATCCGTATGCTCAAATTCACTTTTTTTTCGTCGCTGTATAACTAAGGTCATTAACGACTCTAGGGTTAATAAAAATCCGTAATCGAGAAATATCAAAAATTTGCTCGATATAAAGATCAAACCCATCACCTATATGTTTAGGAGCGGTCGTCTTGATCCAGTTGGCTTCAAACACACTTTGGGGTTCGATTAAATAAAATTCAATAAAACAAAATTAAATAAAATTTAAAAAAAAGTTATAAACTCAGTTTTACATAATTCCTTAAAAACACAGTTCATACGCACCAAGCTAATATTACGACAAATTGTTCTATCATTGGCACAGTCAATACTTTGTTTTTCATATTATAAATATTCAGAATCCTCAACATTAATAATAATTAATTTCTTTAACTCTTGATGAAACTGAATAAGTAAATAAAGTAAAGTAGGTTTTCTTGCCCAATATGGAACCCAACTTATAATTTTCCCTTTCCTTAAGCTCTTCCACTTTAAGTACCTACCTTATTTCAAAATAATTTTGTAAAAGCGTCCATATTTCACCCAATATTCCTGTAAAACGTTTTTCTTCAAAGTCAACTGCGAAAATAGGATATTGCTGTAAAATTAAGTGTTTTCAAATTGATTGTTCGATTGGTTCTTCAATTAAAACAAACATCATATTGGGTATACGTTATAAAAAATGTCTCATTTTTTATGTCTTTTTTTGTTTTACGGTCAATATTGTATGCTACATTAAGGGATGTTTCGAACAATTCCTTCTCATTATTCCACCAATAAACGTCAATAAGACGGACTGAGTAGTGTAAAACATTACTTTTAAATTTCCTAGGTGATAGAACTTTATACAAGGTTAACATATTTCGTGCATCAATAATTGAAAGTAGAAACTAAAAACATATAATAATTTAAGTATTATTTTAAAAAATAATTATTACTTATTACTAATTCGGTTACTTGAGTTAAGTATAACTTAAACCAATTCATGTTCAATAATTTTCATGTAATTTCAATTTAAGTACCTAAAAGTAAAATGATCTAGCTAAAATAATTTTTAATATAATTTTTCTTATATAATATAAAGTTAAGTCATTGTAATATAAGATTAGTAATATTAAAAGCTTTAACTTAATTTTATCGGAAAATTTAAAAAACTTTCATATCACAAAAGCTTTTGATTACTTTAATGTCTTCAATTAGAAATAAAAGAACGCAATAATAGTATCCAGAAGTCATCCACTTATTTTATCCTGTAATGTACTAGCACAAAAGAGAGCTTAAAGTAGGTCAATACATTGAAAAAAAATACTGTAGTTTCAATCGGTTTAAAAGGATAAAAAAATAGTAATACTTTTATCATTTAATTTGTATTGTTATTTCCAAATAACTAAATTATTAATATTGAAAGCATTGATTTAAAGGCATTCAAAAATCCATAAACTTTTTAATAATATAAAATTGTAAATTTAAAAAAAAAAAAACATAGAAAACCTCCCTTCTGATGATAAAAATTCTCTTAAAAGGTAAAAAATAAATTTATGAACTGATTCTTAGCCCCAATTGTACCATATATATGACAGCGATATTATCCAATTAAACAGAGAATCGTAAGCTTTCTAGTTGTACATCAATGTGAGGGGTGTTCCATGTAACACAATTGTAAACAAAATTCTACCGTATTGTACAAAATAGTAATCTGAATCACCTCTGAATGAATTAAAAGAGAAATTGCTTCAAAAATAAATTGTATTATTAGGGTATGCCATTTCATAAGTTTTCAAAGTTTTGAAGTAAAAAAGGAATCTTTTCATCATATTCGTTTGCGTGATTGTACGATACAGCCATTTTACCCAAAATTATTGGTATTATGAGAATAAAGTTAAGATAGAAGATGAATTCTACGAAACGCAATTCAATAACTGTGAGGAAAAAAAACAAGAAAAAAAATTAAGGATAGTAGGGACCTACACCAATCTTAAAACAAGAGGATGCCATAAAATAGTACATACTGAAAGAGTCCAAATAAATGGTGAATATAAAAGATTCAAAATCAGTTTTCCTATTAAAATAATAGTTCATAAAATATATCAGCCAAAAGAACTCCACATCAATAATATTCTGCAACCACAACATTGTTAAACAAAGAAATTTTAAAATGAAAATATTTTAAATCGCTACGTTCGCTACGTATAAAATAAACTTTGGTAATTTCTTTTTTTAAACTTTTAAAAATCTAAGCAATTTCGAAATGTAAATCACATTTGTAAGCCAACACATACATCTTTAAAAAATATTATAGGTGAAGAATACAATTTATATCTTTACTAGCTGAACACAGCAGATGTTGTCTTGCCAGCCTATGGTTGTTAATGGTTGTAAAATTTAATGATATTTACTTTAGGAAAAAAAGCTTATGAATTATTAAAATCACCCCCTTATCAACCCACAACATCCCTCGCTGTATCAATTTTAACTTACCTTAAAGATATTCACTAATCAATTACGTTTTGAGAAAAATTTGCTCTACCTCTAAAAATCATTACACAATCATAACAATGAAGTATTGACAGTTAGTGGCTATTGTATTGACCGTTGAAAAAGTCGTTTTCTTGCGATCGCCGATTTGTTTCTGACGCAAGAAAAATATGAAAACAATCTTTGAAGTGGATTGTATATCGTGATAAAGTTTGAGCTAAATCGATACACAAATTTTTGAATTTTTGAAGCATACACAATTCAACAGAACAATTTTATACAAGTAGATAAACGATAGATAAATCATTGTGTATTTAAATCAGAGGTTATCAGAGGTGGCCAACCTGCAGATGGCAAAAGGTACACCTTGACAAATTTTTCGATCCGCGAAATGCGTTAGACTTTTATAAATTGTATACATTTTATAATGACCGAAGTGACGAAAACCGATGTATTAAAAATTTTAACAGTGTATCTAAATTTAGTATGAAGATGATGAGATATAACTTCAAAAGTGGCCCGCGGAGTTATGCATCTCCGAAGTGGCCCGCAATATCATTTGGGCTGGCCAAGCCTGATTTCAAGTATTCTGATTTTTCGATATCTTAAAAAAGAACATAGGTATTTAATTAAATGGTTCAATTTACATTAAATTAATGGGTGTCCGTTTATTTATTTCAATCGACTTTCTTCTGAATACTACTTTCATTATTAATAGTTAAACGTAAATAGGCAACCATTTCTTCTGAAGAAAAAATAGTTGAACTTGATTGCAAAGTTTCTATCAAATCAGTAAAGCTGTCTTTTAATTGGAACCATAAGTGAAATCAAAATAAAATAGTGGTATAATTATTTAGATTAGACTTGTTTGTGACTTTCTTTATATTTTTTTTTTTTTGGCGAAACACTAAGTTGTACCTGAAAACAAAATATTATCGAAATCGATAAATCTGTACTTGAATTGTACGATAGAATTCAAGTAGACAAATATTAACGTTACAAATATTTAAATATTTACGAATTTTATCAACCTTTGTCCCATAATGATCATTATTGTGAGCAAAACTGGTATAAATTCTAAGCTGGTGTTAAAATTGCAAAGAATTTCTACCTGTTCTCAAGTGATGATATAAATTAACATAGTAAAAGTTTGAATGCTAAAATGTAAGAAAAAGGCATATTCAAAGGTGCCACTAATGGATTCGGAAACAGGTGTTAATGTTATTATAATTGACAACAAATAACGTTCATCAAGTTAGCACTACACTTTTTAAATTTCGAAAATATAACTACGGAATACTTTGGTGTTTTCTTGTCGTTCAAGAGTTCTGGAAAAAAAAAATTTGCCGCTCACATATTTTCTATGAAAACCCTATGTAGTGCTAACTTGACGTTTTGAGCTTTTCTATAAATATTAAAATTTCGAAAATTTGATGATTTTTTGTCGTTTGAAACTTCCAAAAAAAAAATTCTCATCACTTGCATATTTTCCCAGAAAAAGTTATTTAAAGAAAAAGCTCTACTTTGTCATTTCCCAAATATTGAATTTTCAAAAATGGTTTATTAGACGTTATGCCGTACAAACTTTACCACCATTTTCAGTCTTTTAGGGGAGGAATTTTCAAAAACCCTTTCTTATTTAATATTTGCATCGTATAAAGAAAACACTTTTCAAATTTCAGCGATACAAGTGTGCACTTATTTTTGAATATACAATGTAAAATGAAAACAATTATGACCTTTAATTTGATTATCATTACTAAAAAGCAATTCAATTTCGCACATTTGCACGTTGTACATACAAAATTGTTGGAAATAGGTGGAAACCGTGGAAATAAATTCGAATATTTTTTTTATTTTCAATAACAATAATTGATTTTCAAATTGTTCTAAAAACCGAAGGAAAGTTACAATGGAAGATTATATATTTTAATTGATAATGAAATATATGACAAAAAATTGCTCCCTTAATACTTTTCAGCAGAATAAATAATTGCTGCAGGTCACAATCATTGGTTCATAAAAATTAGATTTTAAAAAGTTTGATTTTTGAAAAACAAACAAAAATTAAAAACCGCCTATTTGGTATAAGTACTATCTAAACTTTCATACTAATTAAGTGAAATGATGATATTTAAAATGCTGTTATTAAAATGATTAACGTGCATAGTAAACATATTTTTGTTTTTGTCTATTTGTGTCCCTCGAAATTGTATTATTCTTTGGGCCAATTTGATCCTAAATTCCCTATTAATCAGGGATTGGAAGCTTACTGGGAATGTTTCTGTTTTCTTCAGTACTTCCTTAAACATAATATTTGTTTTATGCGCCAAACGACGTCAATTGAAAGCAATTGTTATATTTTTGAATATCGACCAAGAAGTTTTTAGAATCATTACCTATCCCATAAACTAAGGGGCATAATGGATCTGGTGGTAGGACTAATTGTGGCAATTTTACTATTCCACCAGCACAACATTACCCAATAGATGCACTGCTGTATTTTAACGCCTTACAATATTGACAAATAATTGTTATTTCCCCAATTCTTATAGATTACAATGAATATTAAGTAAAATATTTAAAGGACGTAAAGGGCAGTGCTTTTGTAAAATCACAAAGCCAAGAAATGACATATTCGTCTGTTGTCAAATATTTATTTTTTTGGTCAATTTGACGGGCATTAACAGTTTATATCGGGGGGAAATTTTTTTTATTGCTTTTACTATTTTCCTTACAACTTCTTTCTGTTGTCTAACCTTTTAAACCTTTCTTTGCCTTCGATAAATAATTCAACACCAAAATGTGCCAAAGCGGTCCAGACGTTTTCTAGTTTTTGCGAGACCCACACGTCTCAACTCATTTTAATATAATAGATTAATTTTAGTGGAAATCTTATAAATTTAGTTATTGTGAACATTATATTGCCTAATAGTATCAACATATACATTTTTGATGAAAAAATTTAGCTGGGTACGACCTAGAAATTTCTAACGTAATCTTTTTAAATTAAGGTAGTCAAATAGATTATAAGGACTAGTTTTTTGAGTATGCTTTATTTTCATTAATTTAAATCTTTGTGATCAAACATGTTCAACATATCGTACAATATATCTTTTGAGTATTGGTGTTTTTTGTTATAAGGAGTGCATTTTGCATCAAAACATATGTATTTCAAACATCTTTGTAGCATTGATAAGTATTTTATTTATTTCCGAATCACAATAAATTAATGGATAATAATATATATGTGTCTTTGAGATTCAATTAAAAAATTACTTTATTACGACGCGTTTCAGCAGTTTTTGACTGTCATCATCAGGTAATAATGATAATATCATATAATAATATGATAATAATAATAATAATAATAAAAACCTATATGAAGTTTGTTTAAAATTGAGAAAATAATTGTTATTATTATTATTATTATTACCTGATAATGACAGTCAAAAACTGTCGAAACGCGTCGTAATAAAGTAATTTTTTAATTGAATCTCAAAGACATATATATATTATTATCCATCTTTATAACACTCTAAACAAGATTTCTTCTATTTCTTCTTCCAAAATGAATACACTCTAAAATTAAAATTGCAATGGCCATGGAATATCCAAAGGCTAAATAAAGAAACAATTCCGAAACATGACCCATTTTTATGGGGTTTATTTCACCTAAACGATAATAATCATCTACCATCGGTACTAGTCCTTCCATTAATTTATTATTAACATACCTCAAAATTCCAAACTGATCTAGCTTTAACAAACTAAAATTGAAAATGTTCAATTAATTTATTAACAAAATTACATTTGAGTTATTTGATTTACTATAAATTCAAGATGTATCTATATTTGGCCATCATGTTATCTTTACGGAGTGAAAAACTAACGAATTCCTCATTATAACGTTCAGGTAACTGAACAAAGTCACAAAGACGCAAAATACGATTCCTTTCTATTGATTGATGTAAATTCAAAATATTATCAAAAATAATTGCATCATTTTTACAAATTGTTTGGAGAAGATCAGCTATGTCCGCTATTTGTCCGCATTGAGGTCCATTTAAGTGAACATCAGCATTAAATCCCTTGAAAAGAAAAAAAGAAAAAAGTACTTTAATACAAAATCATATTTCTTTCCACTTTCAGTGCTTTATCAGGTCTCCCAGACGTTGAGAAACTGAATCATCAATAATATTTAATTTTAAAATGTAATTAAAGAATAATATTGTTACATTGTGAACTATGAAATATTACTTGTTTCGTTAAGTATGGTATGAGATTTGAATTTATTACGCAAATGCTAACTCTACTTTGATGCAACAAATCGTTCAAATTTTGTACTGGCAAATTCATGTAGGCTTTAATATCTGAAGTAAAAGCTGTAAGGATAAAAAGAGCAAAGATATTTCCAATCATCAATACTACTTTGCTCGTAAAAGAAGGAGTTGCAACAGGAACACCTAAAACTTAAACCAAATTAGTTTTTCATTTTATTTCAAAGAAGATGTCAAAGTTCAAACCTTGTCCACAAATTGCACCAAAAATCGTTAAAAAGCTGAGTGAAAATGACGTTTCTTCCGAAACAGACGTATACTTTATATGGAACCATAGCACAATTGTAATAATACAAACTGTGCCTGCAGTAATAGTCCAAAAAGTTATAGAAAAAATATTTGAATATCCAATGTAATCGTCAAAGGTTTGTGGATATTTCACGAACAAGTAATTTCTATAAATAAGACAAAATGTACCACAACTTACCATAATATTATTATAATATTTTAAGAACGAATGTTTTTCAAGTCAATTGTTGAAATTGTGAAACTGTAAATTTCTAGAACAATGCGATAATACTTACGGTACTCGCAGGATTGGGTAAAGCGTATGTTCTGATAAATGATTAGCCGATATATCAATTTCAGGATCATTATTTTTAGGATACACTTGTCTAAAAATTGTAAAAACAATCATTTGTTAATAATAAAAATTACTTTAATGCAAAATTTAGTTTTTCCTGTACGAACAGAATGCTTAGCCTTGTAAAATACAATGGTTTTTAAATAAATTTGATACAATTTAAGCTACCATAATTTATTAATGTAATTACGTCTTTGAAAATCTAATTTCTATCCATTTTAAAATAAAAATTTTAAACTGCAGCAGTTTTCTGTCTGCGTATCTGTTTGTAATAACTTCCTTTTACCTCAGAATTAAAGAACCCTTTTTTACATACTTTTGGGTACTTAACGATAGTTCTAAAATTTGACGTAGGTATCGACATAAGAAAGATATACTTTATATATCTCATACTTATATTTATACTTATATATAAAATTCTAACGTCTGTCTGTGCATTTAGATTTTGAACCCAATTTTAGTCTAAATATTTGTTTCAAGAGGCCCTTATTCCAAATTTAACATTTTTAAATTTTTTGTCTGTCTGTCTCTCTGTGTGTCCCAATTTAACTAAATAACAGAACAACCGAATTAAATGAAATTTGGTACTAAGATACAACAGAATTTCCCCCACATGGTAGGTTACTTATCATTCCTTAAAAATAATAAGAGAAGGTATTCCCCAGGGATGAAAAAAATTTTTGTACTTTAGACAGGCAAGTTGTTTATCGTTGGAAAGGTAATTAAAAGTTAGAAAATAATCTGTATTAACATTTTTAGTTGAACTGATAAAAATCACAGTAAATTCCATTTAAAGTACAAAAAATTGTCTCTATGAAATTGCCTTTAATAAACGTTTATATATTTAAAACACATAATTGATGTTAATCTGATCCTCCTTATTAATAAGACGTGGGTTCGAATCTTACAGTAAACTTTTTTTTTACAAAATTATTGTAAATAGATCCTTAGAGTTGCTCAGTAAGGAAATATTAACGAAAAAAAGTAATAGTAGTAGTAATAACAATAGTAATAAAACTTAAAGTAAATACGTTTTTAAAACCGTGAATTTATAAAATCCTGTATTTATATATCTCTTTTGCCGATGAAATTTTAATATTCGATGTATTCCTTAAAAGACATCTGATAAGATTTTTTTTTAAATTCCTACCCTAAAAGAGCAAAAGAGGAGACTAACTTTGTATGAGAAAATATAGAATTAATCAACAATCGAAATTGTGAATTTAATAAGTGTAATTAATAATTAATTAATTATATTAACTAACCAATCTAATGAATTAATCTAAATTTTATGGACCAATGATTGTGACCTAAAGCAATTATTTATTCTGCTGAAAAACATTGAGGGGCAATTTATTGTCATATTTCATTATCAATTAAAATATAAAATCTTCTAAGCTAAGTTTTCTTCGGTATTTAGAACAATTTGAAAACCACCATTATTGTTTTTGAAAATATATAAAATATTCTAATTTGCTTCCACGCTTTCTGCCTATTTCCAACAATTTTGTATGTACAACGTACAAATGTGTGAAAGCAAATTGCTTTTTAGTCATGATAATCAAAATAAAGGTCATAATTTTTTTCGTTTTACATCGTATTTTCCAATATAAATGCATATTTGAGTCGATAAAATTTGGAAAGAGTTTTTCTTATACGATGCAGATATATAATAAGGATTTTTTGATTTTCTTTTGATTTTTTGATTTATTCTTCCTCTAAAAGAGTGAAAAATGGTGGTAAAGTTTGTACGGCATAACATCTAATAAACAGTCGAAATATCAAATTTCATAGTCACAGTATCGTTATAAACAAAACTTTATTACCCTTTATAATAAAACAACGTTGGTTTAATATTAGAAACAGAAACTTTGGGTCTGCTTAAAAATTTAAACTCTGATAGATATATCTGAAAATGGTTAAGTTAAGTTTATAAGTGAGCATTAAGTTTTTTGGCTTTTCACATATTGTAAATCTGAAAATCCGTAAATAGGTATTCAGAAATAAATACATTAGTGACCGATAACGAGTAGCGAGAAATTCGGCGAACTAAAAAAATAGTTTAATTATATAGTTGAAATTCAGATATTTAAATAATAAGTGCATAGATATACAATGGTTATACTTGATTTTGGAGGATTGGGTTTCGTGCAATTGAACAAATTTTAGTTTCACGGTAGTTTTGTACATTGCAGTAGTGTAGTAGTTTTGAAAAAAGGTTCATTCGAGAGTCGAGACAATAAAATGGAATTTTTACTAATATTCTAAATCTAGACCCTTTACTTCTGTTATTTTGACGTGAGTGTTTTGATAACTTTTTAATGTTTTAAGTCATAATTAAGATCGACTTTATTGAACTTGACGATTTTTTTTTGTATAGATATTGATTGATTTATGGATTAATTGGTTCACGGTAGGTATATGTAATAAACATACTCTTTTTAGATATTTATAAATATTTTTTTGAAAATTAATTGATCATAACATAATATTTTATTCTAAGCAACAATTTATTAAATGTGTCTTTTTAAAGTCGACAAAATAGTGTTTTTAAGTATGATTATGTTTTTTGTAAAAGAAATAAGAAAAATAAAAATTTTCATACACCACTAAAAACAGCAAAACTAAAAAGAAAATATAATCTACACCTACGTCGACTGACGACTCACGACAACCGAATAGCGACTCCCGTCAACGACAAGCGACTAATTGTAGAACCAGCCTAAGCAGTAATAACGTGTCGCTTTTAACGGACTTTGATTGATTGGTATAAGCTTGGATCAGGAACGTCGAGATTTGAGAACTGTTTTCAAGAGTTTCGTAATTGTTCCTATACGTGGTGTTCACTCGAATGCAATATGTACGTAAATTTTCAAGGTTTATAAAATACACAGGTGGGCTCATGCGCCCCGTGACGCATGTAGAAGAAATTCGTACATATCTTCAAACTAATTCAAATTTCAAAATTCTTGGTATGACGTCTTTTAATGGGGCAACCTGTGTATTTTATAAACCTTGGTAAATTTTGACATGTCAGAAATGAAGAAGCGACAGTTATTTGATCCTTTGAACTGGTTTAGTAATTCTTTCAGATCGCCTACGATTTGAAACTGTTTACCCATTTGTTTAAAATTATTTGATAAATGATTATAGCTGCCCCAAATATAACATTTCTTATTTAGATTTTGAAATCTATTCCTTGGAATGGAAAAATGTCCTCGGTTTCCAAATCCTCTTGCCCGTCTCGTGTCCGATCTCGTTTCTTTGAAGTTGTTCCAACTATGATGGAAATTGTTGTTGTCGTAAAATGAAGTTGCCTCACCTTTCCGTCAGATGATTTTTCCGATTCCTCCTTGGGAATGACTTCTTCGATATCCACGTGTTTGCTTAGGATGTGAAGATTTTGTGGTTTCACAGTAATATGCAATTTTGTTTACTTGATTTGCAGCGAATGAAATATCATGGGCTTAATTTGATGTTGATTCAGCAGTTGTGGCCATTTTAACAGCAAATGTGTATGTTAAATTTTCTTCACAAAGAAGACATTTTTTGTAATTCACCCAGATTAGTTTTAAATATGATACACAAATCGACACACAGTCTTGAGTCTTAATGATAAAATTCTTATAAAATAAATGCTTTGTATATTCAATAATAATAACGCAAGTGTAAATGTTACATAAATTATATTATATATTTACAAAAAATAAAGAATGTATGTCCAAAAATACAATAAATGATAAAGCAAACAGTATTTTAATAATTCCCATCATACATTTATTTTGCCAAATAAAGATGTCCAGCACAGTTCCAAAATGTTAATGTTGAAATTAATCTCTTAAACACGGGAATTATTGAGTTGAATTTATTTTAAATTAAAATATTTCGTCTTAAAACATAATGAGTTAACAATTTCGGCGACTTCGTATCTAAAACAAAAGAATGCAAAAAACAAATTAACAAATTGTAACAGAACATATAAATTAAACAGTTTCATAATGTGACAATAAATATTACCTAAGTATATTCTTCATTTAGCAAATGTTTCGGAGTCTCCTTTCATTAATAATAATACATCACAGCTTTTCACAAGTGTTTTTCCCATAAAAAAGTACACTTTATTTAGAGAATTTAATTTTACATATTATTACAATATAAATACATATTTGAAAATAACTGTCGCTTCTTCATTTCTGACATGTCAAAATTTACGTACAAATTGCATTCGAGTGAACAATACATACAGGAATAATATCGAAACCATTCGAAATAGTTTTCTACGGTTCTCTACAGTTCGGAATATCTCGACGTTCCTGATCTTCCTGATCAAAGCTTACACCGCCGAATATATAATTACTGCAGATCACAACCATTGGTTCATTAAATAAAATAGATTTTAAAAAGTTTGATTGTTGAAAATCGAACCAAAATTTAAAATCGTCAATTTGGTATAAGAACTACATATTAAACTTTCATACTAACTTAGTGAAATGACGTTATTTAAAATGTTATTAAAATGATATAAAAACACTTATATTTTATTTCTTAATATAATTTTTGATAAACTTTTTTTTATATTAACAACACTTTGATAATTAAATTTAAAATTTCGATTGTTGATTAACTCTACATTATCTTATATTAAACATTTTATTGAGATAAAACCTTTAGTTGCGAATGCAACGGGCTAGTATTTTGATAAAATAAGAACTCCTTTCTCTTTTGAAATTGATTGAAAATCTATTTCAAAATTGTTAGGTCAAGTGGGATACGGAAAGACGCCTCTTTAAATTTATATTATGTTATCTAATATTTCTTGTAAAGTGATTATCAGGCAAAACATTTGTTGTTTTTACAAATTCTTTAGTTTTTGTATTGACGAAATAAGGCCATTAAAATATATCTTTCCATATAATTGTCACATTTAAAATGTAGATGCATTTATTTCTAGAAAATACCTTAGTTGGAAACGATCTTGTAAAAGCATCCATATTTCTCCCAGTACTCCTCCAAAACGATTATTTTTAGCATCAATCTTGAAAATAGGATATTGCTAAAAGTATTGTCAATTACTAATATATATTTTTTACTATGAGAATTACATCGTGAACCACTCGTACATCGGGATTTAGAAAACCCACATAAAATGTTTCATTCATTATGTCTTTTTCCATTAAATGATTAGGTGTATAAGGATTATTTATGCATAAAAAAGTTTCGATCTCATCATCCCACCAAAATATATCATCAAACCGATCTTCGTAAAATCTCCAATTATTTCTATATTGAGTAGGTGTAATTAATTTATATAAATTTACTCCTTTTGCGTCAATATTGGATATCAGAAGCTAAAAATTTAAATGCAGTTATAAGTAAGTATTTATTAATTTTGCTTTAGTTTAATTCATATTAGTTTAGTTACTTGAACAAAACAAAACTTGAACCATTTCATCATTAATACAATTCTTATAATATTTTTAGGTTCAAAAATGTAAATCTATTTCATACGCATACAAATCGTATATTTTAAAGTCTCAAATCGTTTTGCTGAATTATTGTAATCAAAGAATATTATATTGAAAATTGGGTCAGTTTAAAATCAATGAAGACTTAATAAAAATGCTTTTAAAAAATAAATGAAAATAGAGAATAGAGAATAGAGAATAAAGGTTGAACTAAAATTTCTTATAATTTGTTTTACTTTTGTTATTTGTTACACTCCTATTCGGTTTCTTTACAATTTAGAAAGAATTTTTTTACCAAAGGTGGACTCATACGGCTCATACCTTCATTAAATGACAAAAGAGACAACACTCGAAAGAAAATGTTAATCTATTAATTGTTTTTATTTTAATTTTTATAAGATTTAATTTAATGTTCATGTAGCTTTTATTTGACCAACAATATAATAAAAATTATATATGTCTAATTCTCATGGAATATGTGTAAGGGTATCTGTCCGAAAATCAAAATATGAATATTATTTTAAAATGACATTTTCAGTCGTTCCTTTTTTGTTTGTGTTCCTCGTTTAGTCATTCCCTCACATTGAAAAAAAATATATGGTATTTACGGTATTTACTATATCCTAATAATAATTGGACAGTAAAGTAGGTTGTCAAAGACAGCAAACTTACACAAAAATTTATTAATATATTTAAAAGGCAAACTTCTTTATTAAATTAGTAAAGTATTAAAGTTTAAAGCTTTGATTTAAAGTCATTTAAAAATCCATAAAACATTGAGAACATATACCTCAACTTAATAAGTCGACAATCTAAGAAAATGCTCAAAAATCAAACAAGAATTAATTATATTGTGCAATAATGTATATTTTTATATAGATCTATTGTATATCAAAAGTGTAATGTTATATAGTCACCTAAGACTTTCAAGTTATAGCGAAATCAAATAAATAAATAAAAAGTTAAAATTCGAAATTTTATTAGATACTTATTGTAAGCTGACCTTCTACAACTATACAAAACAAAATATTGATGAAAAATACAGTTTCATATTTTCATAAATTAATGGCCATATCTCGCAAATTTTGTCATTGTTGGTAATACTAAGCCAAGATCTTTAGTACCAAAATGTAAATTTTTTATTTGAATATTATAAGTTTAGGTCCTTTTGGATTTTCTATAAGAAATATTTTTGAATTAAGGTTGACCGATACAACATTAGGAATACTTTTTAAAGTATACTTTATTTTCATTGATTCAAATCTTTGTGGTCAAACACGTTAAACATAGAATATATTTATTTTGCTTTGGTGATTTTGGTTTGGTATGAGGAGTGCGTATTGCATCAAAACATATGTATTTCAACCATCTCTATGGCACATCTACACAAGATTTCTTCTGTTTCTTCTTCCAAAATGAATAAACTCTAAAATTAAAATTGCAATGGCCATGGAATATCCAAAGGCTAAATAAAGAAACAATTCCGAAACATGACCCATTGTAATGGGATTTATTTCACCTAAACGAAAATAATCATCTACCACCGGTACCAGCCTTTTCATTAATTTATTGTTAACATGCCTCAAAATTCCAAACTGATCTAGCTTTAACAAACTAAAATTGAAAATGCTCAATTAATTTATTAACAATATTAAATTCGAGTCATTTCATTTACTATAAATTCAAGATGTATCTATATTTGGCCATCATGTGCTGTTTATGGAGTAAAAAACTAACGAATTCCTCATAATAACGTTTAGGTAACTGAACAAAGTCACATTCAAGGAAAATTTGATTCGTTTGTAACAATGATTTACGTAAATTCATAACGTTATCAAAGATAATTGCATCATTTTTACAAATTGCTTCGAGAAGATCTGGTATGGATTTTATTTGTCCGCATTGAGGTCCATTTAAGTGAACATCGGCATTAAATCCCTTGAAAAAAAAAGAAATACCTTAATACAAAATCATATTTCTATCCACTTTCAATGCTTTATTAGGTCTCCCAGACGTTGAGAAACTGAATCATCAATAATATTTAATTTTAGAATGTAATTAAAGAATAATATTGTTATTTTGTGAACTATGAAATATTACTTGTTTCGTTAGGTATGGTATGAGATTTGAATTTAATACGCAAATGCTAACTCTACTTTGATGCAACAAATCGTTCAAATTTTGTACTGGAAAATTCATATAGGCTTTAATATCTGAAGTAAAAGCTGTAAGGATAAAAAGGGCAAAGATATTTCCAATCATCAATACTACTTTGCTCGTAAAAGAAGGAGTTGTAACAGGAACACCTGAAAATTGAAGCCGTTGAAACAAATTAGCTTTTCAATGTATTTCTAAGATGTTAAAGTACGAACCTTGTCCACAAATTGCACCAAAAATCGTTAAAAAGCTGAGTGAAAGAGACGTTTCATCCGAAACAGAGGTATGCTTTATATGGAACCATAGCACGATTGTAATAATACAAACTGTGCCTGCAGTAACAGTCCAAAAAATTATAGAAAAAACATTTGAATATCCAATGTAATCGTCATAGGTTTGTGGATATTTCACGAATAAGTAATTTCTATAAATAAAACAATAAAAGAGTACCACTTTAATAGTACCACAACTTGATTATAATACTTTAAGATCGAATGTTTGTCAAGTGAATTGTTGAATTGTTAAATTGTAGTTTTTTTAGAATAATGTGATGATACTTACGGTACTCGCCCGATTGGGTAAAGTGTATGTTCTGATATATGATGTGCCGATATATCAATTTCAGGCTTTCTGTTTTTAGGATACATCTGTCTAAAAATTATAAAAACTAATAGTTGTTAATGATTAAAATTACTTAAGTGCAAAATTTAGTTTTTCCTGTACGAACAGAATTTTTAGCCTTATAAAATATAATTATATTAGGTACTAATTAAACAACCATACTATATAGATTTTATAACATTTTTAAAAATTAATTATTCATCCATTTTAAAGTAAAAATGTTTAACTACAGGAGATATATCTGTCAGTGTATATGTTTGTATTAACTAACTTTTAACTAAGAATTAAAGAAACATTTTTGCGTAGATTTGACTTTTGGGTATTAACGATAGTTCTAAAATTTGTACGTCGATATCGACAACAGAAAGATAAACTTTATCATCATTATATTCAATATATAATGCAAATGTACCTCACCTTTCTCGATCTCTTACGAATTATCTATCATCCTCTTCACAATCGAAACTCTAGACAACTATCAAATACAAGTTACTTATTAATTCAAGATGGTAGCATGCAAAGTTTCTATTATTTGCAAAAAAAAAAACATTTCGATAAAATAAGAACCTCTTTCTCTTTTGAAATTGATCGAAAATCTATTTCACAATTTTTAGATCTAATTGGATACGGAAAGATGCCCATTTTAATTTAAATTATGTTGTCTAATATTTCTTGTAAAGTGATTATCAGTCAAAACATTTGTTGTTTTTACAAATTATTTAGTTCTTGTATTGACGAATTAATTCATTAAAATATATCTATCCATATAGTTTTCACATTTAAAATATTGAAGCATTTAATTCCTAATTGAAAACGATACCTTAGTATACCTAAATACCTTAGTTGGAAACGATCTTGTAAAAGCATCCATATTTCTCCCAGTACTCCTCCAAAACGATTATTTTTAGCATCAATCTTGAAAATAGGATATTGCTAAAAGTATTGTCAATTACTAATATATATTTTTTACTATGAGAATTACATCGTGAACCACTCGTACATCGGGATTTAGAAAACCCACATAAAATGTTTCATTCATTATGTCTTTTTCCATTAAATGATTAGGTGTATAAGGATTATTTATGCATAAAAAAGTTTCGATCTCATCATCCCACCAAAATATATCAATTAGTCGATTTTCGTAAAATCTCCAGTTATTTCTATATTGTGTACCAGTAATTAATTTATATAAATTTACTCCTTTTGCGTCAATATTGGATATCAGAAGCTAAAAGTTTAAATACAGTTATAAGTAAGTATTAATTAATATTGTTTCATTTTAGTTTAATTACTAGACCAAAACAAAACTTAAACCATTTCATCATTTAATAAAATTCTTATAATATTCTTAAGATCAAAAATGTAAATCTATTTCATACGAAACCAAATCGAATTTAAAGTTTATAGTCTCCAATCGTTTTGCTCAATCAATACAATCAAAGAATATTTTATAGAGAAATGGGTTATTTAATAATCAATAAAAACTTAATAAAAATGCTTTTTAAAAGTATATGAAAATAGGGTATTAGAGAATAAGGGTTGAATTGAAATTTCTTTTAATTTGTTATACTTTTGTTATTGATGACTCATACAGCTCATGTCTTCATAAAATGACAAAAGGAAAAACACTCATAAGAAAAAAACAACCAAGAAAATAAACAGGAATAAGATTTTAAAAAAAAAAATTTCTTACGGCATCCACGAGATTTTTTGATGAATTTTACTGTGATTAAAATTGAATTATAATTACTTAGGTAATCGCATTTAATACGACAAATATATTATATATAATGTTAAATCTTAATATTATTTTATATAACAGTAGTTCCAAAAAACAATATTTAAATAATTCTCTTGGGCTTCCATTTACCACGATGATGTCTATCTTTGGAACAATTTTCGTTTTACTTAGAATTGGAACTGCATGTCGTTTTATGGAGATATAAATGTTGGCAATCTGGGATCTTAAATTTACAGTGGTCATTACGGCTGGAATAGTGTGGATTAATTGTGAAATTCGAGTACATTGACCAATATTTCCACGGATACGTAGCATTGAACTTATAGTACTTATATTTAAAGTTTATAGCACACGGCTTACAGAAAAATTAAATCGTTAAAATAACGCTAAGCTATTGTGGATTATTATTGTGCATCTCATTTTTTTCTACTATTAAAATAGCTGATAAATAAATTCATGCTTTGTTTAATTGTTGTATGATTTTCGAAAACTTAATAAATTTCTTACAAGTGTGAAACTAGTTTCTAATGTATTAACGTATATATCTTCAATTGAAGTAAAATCCCATAATATACAAAAAACAACATATTTTTACCGCAAAAAAACACCTTGAGGGTCCAAGCGAAGATCTAAACCATCCAGAGAATCATTCAAACACACACGAAAAATTGCATTAAACTCGATCCAGTGATTTAGGAAGGAGTTTCATTACAAACAAACGATGATGATGATTGATGATTTCTTTTTCCAAAATAAATACACTCCAAAATTAAAATTGCAATGGCCATGGAATATCCAATGGCTAAACAAAGAAACAATTCCGAAACATGACCAATTGAAATGGGATTTATTTCACCTAAATGGAAATAATCATCTACCACCGGTACCTGCCCGTCCATTAATTTCTTATTACGATGTCTCAAAATCCCAAACTGATCCAGCTTTAACAAACTAAAATTGAAAATTTGCAATTAATTTATTAAAAATAATAAATTCTAGTTCTTTGATTTACTAAAAATTCAAGATGAATCTATATTTGGCCATTCTGTTATCTTTACGTAGTAAAAAACTAACGAATTTCTCATGATAACGTTCAGGTAACTGAACAAAGTTACAAAGACGTAATTCTCGATTCCTTTTAACGGTGTAATACATATTTAGAACATTATCAAAGATAATGGCATCATCTTTACAAATAGCTTGGAGAATATCTGATATTATTTCTATTTGTCCGCATTGTGGTCCATTTAAGTGAATACCCAACTTAAATCCCTGAAAAAAAATAAATGAGGCAGCTTTATAACAAAATCATTCTTTTGTCTGCTTTTAGTTCTAGATATCATTAGAATATTTAATTTCAAAATTAAATTAAGAATAATATTGTCATATTATGAACCTTATGAACTATAAAATTACTTGTTTCGTTAGGTATGTTATCGGAGTTGAATTTATAATGCAAATGCTAATTTTACTTTGATATAACAAATCGTTCAAATTTTGTACTGGCGAATTCATATGGGCTTTAATATCTGAAGTAAAAGCTGTAAGGATAAAAAGGGCAAAGATATTTCCAATCATCAATACTACTTTGCTCGTAAAAGAAGGAGTTGTAACAGGAACACCTGAAAGTTGAGGCCGTTAAAACAAATTTATTTAAAACAAATTAGCTTTTCAATGTATTTCAAAGATGTTAAAGTGCAAACCTTGTCCACAAATTGCACCAACAATCGTTAAAAGGCTGAGTGAAAAAGACGTTTCCTTCAAAACAGAGGTACATTTTATATGGAACCATAGCACGATTGCAATAATACAAATTGTGCCTACAGTAACAGTCCAAAAAGTTATAGAAAAAATATTTGAATATCCAATGTAATCGTCATAGGTTTGTGGATATTTCACGAACAAATAGTAGCTATAAATCAAACAAAATAAGAAGTAGCTTAAAGAGTAGAATAACTTTATTTTATCACTTAAAGATTACTATTCCCAATGTCCTTTATTTTTAGTCAACCAATTGTTGAATTGAGAAATTTTAATAAATAAAACAAGTACTTACGATACTCTCGCGATTGGATATAGTGAATGTTCACTTATATAATAAGGTGATAAATTAATATCTGTTTTGGATCCATCAGAATACAATTGTCTAAAATTATTAAAGGCATTAATTATCACTAGCAACAACTACTTTAATGAAAAATTTAGTTTTACTCCCACGAATAAAGTATACTCCACCTTACAAAATAGAACTATTCAAATTTAAATTAGCTAAAATTTCAATTAGTTTGTATTTGTAGATTTATTAACATTTTTTAAAAATCTGGGGTCCAACCATTCTACAAATTGATTTTTAAACTGTTACAAATATCTGTAACTGTATCTATTTGGAAACATATTCTAATTTTTAGTTAGGATTAAAAAACATTTTTGATGTTGATTTGACTTGGACTTGGTAGGTACTTAGTTATGATTCTAACATAGTATATAGGTTATCAATAGTTAAACATTTACATTATTGGGACTGTCGTCTTTATCGTTGTCATATATGCAAATTTATCGTACCGTTATCGATATACTACAAATTTATTAAGGATCTTCTTAGCAATCGAAATTCTAGACAACTATCAAATGCAATTTATTATTAAATCGAGATTATAGCAAATTTAATTTCAATTACTTGTACAAAAAAAGTATTTCGATAAAATAAGATCCTTTTTCTCTTTTGAAATTGATCCAAAACTGATTTAACAAATTCACAATAGTTAGGTCAAATTGGATACGTTTGAAAGATGGTCGATTAAATTAAAATTATGTTATATCTAACATTTCTTGAAAACTATTACAAATTCCAACGTTTGTTATTTTTATGTTTTTTAATTCTAGTACTGTTGAAATTAGTTTCTAAAGATGTATAGCCATATAGTTTCCTTCTTTAAAATGTTGGTGCATTTAAACCTAGTAAGTACCTTATTTTGAAACGATCTTTTAAAAGCATCCAAATCTCACCCAGTATTCCTTCAAAACGCTTATTTTTAACGTCAATTCTGAAAATAGGATATTGCTAAAAGAATCATGAATTATTATTTTATTATAAATTAAGAGAATTGAAGTGTAAACTACTCATACATTGTGTTCATTAAAACCGACTAAAAATGTTTCATTCATTATGTCTTTTTCCATTAAATGATTAATTGTATAGGGATTATATATGCATAAAAACGTTTCGATCTCATCATCCCACCAAAATATATCAATTAGTCGTTTTTGGTAAAATCTCCAATTATTTCTATTTTGAGTAGGTGTAATTAATTTATATAAATTTACTCCTTTTGCGTCAATGTTTGATATCAGAAGCTAAAAATGAATTTGAAATATAGTTAAGCGAAAATTAACATAGTTACAATTTAATGTAGTTACTTGAATAAAACAAAACCTGAACCACTGCATCATTAATAAATTCCGTATAGTTTTTTTCTAAAAAATTTAAATCTGAATCGTACGCAAACGAATCGTATATTTTATCGTTAAAAGTTTCAAATCATTTAGCTGAATAATTTCAACCAAACAGTATGCAATCGAAAATTGAGTCATTTGAGTAAATTATTGAAAAGTTAATAAAAATGCTTTTATTTAAATAAATGACACTGAAAAATGAATGTTGGATTGAATTTTCCTACAACTATTATACCTGTATCGACACTTATTTACTTATAAAAAACAAGTTTTATAGAGGGATGACTCATCCGGGGTTTATACTTTCATAAAATAGAAAAAGAACAAAGCTCTTGTAAGAAAATGGTAATCTTAAATTGTTTTAGTTTTGTTTTGTATTCATCGTCAATTATTTTCTTGAAACTTATATCTGACAAAAAATGAAAATAATCTATCTGAAAAATTTCTACACAATAATAATGGTTTTATATCATAAGAAGTTTAGCCATTATAGTATAAAATCAGTATAGTATTAAAGGTTATTTAAGTTCATTGAAAATTAATCAATTATTATATGACAAAAATAAAAGATTTAAAAAACGAGTGCGGTAATGGGACCCCCGTCAAAAACTAAGTTCTTCACGGTTTTTCTTTAACTGTGAATTTTAATAGAAGAAAATGTGTAAATTTTATTTTCTATAATATTTTCAGGACAAATTTATGTCAAAGAAAGAATTAAATTAAAATATTTTATTTAATTTTTTAGAAAAAATATTCATTTATTGGCAGTTACACAAAATACTAAATCTCAGTTGTATAAAAATAAATATTAACTTGGTAGTGTCCAATCGAAGACTTTCGGTTTCAGCCTAGTTCCGGCCAAAAAGAAACGAATTTCGACTTAGAATCGGTTTCGGCCGTCGTCAAGCTGAAACCAAAAATAAATTCGAGAGATGCAAATGTTTAGAAATTATTGTTTCTCACTTATAATATTAGATTATTTAATTAAGAATTTGATAATTGGCTTTACTTTTAATACATAGTTGTAGCTTCATGAACATCTTTAATACTTTTTGAAGTTATACTTCTTTAGTGGCGTTGTGAAAAAATAATTAAACAAAATTTTTAATTAAATGTGACGCTGTCGCTTTAGTAGAAAGTTCCTCGCAAATGATAAACGAGAATCTTCAAGCCGGGTGAAAGCAAGCCGATTTTTAAGAGCAATTTGCATAATACTAAACCCACTAAAACACTCTTTTGAGACGATCGAGTCGATCTCAGCATTTGCATATGTTTTTCCTTTGTCTAAAGATTCCCCATTTAGACAAACCAGACTCAATCGTCCCAAACAACCCCGAACCAGATGCGAAGTTTAAAATTCAGCCATTACAACAGGCTAAAAGTCACTGCCACATAGACATCGTCGAACTAAATATTTTCAAACTTTACAGTCTAATCCATTTTAATACACAACTAATAATTTCCCGTGAAGTATTCACGGCCCAATACTGATACCACTGACAAATGGTAAAAATTGGCAAATGATTGAATGAAATCAAAATGGCTGTTAAATCCATAGCAACAATCATTCAATTCAAATTTGAAGCAAGTTTTCACATTAAGTTTCCTTAAATCAATTGATTAACAGATGATAATATTGGATAATATTCAGATCTCGGCTTTTAATTAATAAAGAAGACAATTCCGGTTGTATAAGATCGGTTTTAAACAATATAAAAAACCGATCTTAAACAACCGAAATTGTCTTCTTTATTAATTGATTAACTTAAATTGTATTATTTACACACACAATTCTTAAAAATGGACGATGAAAAAAAATTGTTCACGCATTGATTAGGTATGGGAAAAGGTTAATTGGTTTCAAAATTAATTTTTCGTTACATCTTATAACTCATAAATGTTTCTTCCAAAACAACTAAACAACATTTAATTCGGCATTCATAACATTTGCAACAATATTTTTTGAAATTTTCAAATATTTAAAGACATACTGATTAATATCAACTTTGATCAATTTTTTTCCAAACGTTTGACAGTATAGACAATTTAAAAAAATTAATTAAAATTATAGTTTCTCCTACACCCTGTAACTTTAAAACCTTATATTATTATAATATGAAATCATATCTTTAAATAATAATATCTAGAAAATTTAGTCATAATTCTTTACCATATTATGTCACACTTTTTAATATCAAAAGAGAATTTTAATTAAGAATCTATAGTAGAATTTCTTAACGAAATTCTTTGAATTGAGCTTGAAATCTCCATAAAATATTCGGAAAGCATAATTTGTTTTCAATAAGTAATATCGTATATTAAAAATTTTAAACATATTATGTATCCATTTCAGGCCAAAGCTTTTAGCTATAAAAAGTGCGTTTCAAAAGTAAAACTCTGTATGTTACACACTTATCGATTTAGTCGATTTAGTCTTCCAAAATGAATACATTCCAAAATTAATATTGCAATGGCAATGGAATACCCGTACACTAACAAAAACAACAACTCCGAAACATGGCCCATTGTAATGGGATATATTTCACCTAAACGAAAAAAATCATCTACCACCGGTACCTGCCCTTCCATTAATTTCTTGTTACGATACCTCAAAATCCCAAACTGATCCAGCTTTAACAAACTAAAATTGAAAATGCTCAATTTATTTGTTTAAATATTAAATTCTAGTTAATTGATTTACTATAAATTCAAGATGTATCTATATTTGGCCATTCTGTTATCTTTACGGAGTAAAAAACTGCCTACTTCCTCATTATAATGTTCAGGTAACTGAACAAAGTCACAATGACGTGTTTCTCGATTATTTTCAATTGTATAATACATATTCAGAACATTATCAAAGATAATGACATCATCTTTACAAATCGCTTGGAGAATATGATCAATTTTTTTTATTTGTCCGCATTGAGGTCCATTTAAGTGAACTTCGTTCTTAAATCCCTTGAAAAGAAAAAAAATACTTTAATACGGAATCATTCATCTTCCTACTTTTAGTGCTTTATCAGGTCCCCCTGATGTTGTCAAATTAAATCATTAATAATACTTAAATTTAAAATTTAATCAAAAAATATTATTGTCATATTATATGAACTATGAAATATTACTTGTTTCGTTAGGTATGGTATGATATTTGAATTTAATACGCAAATGCTAATTTTACTTTGATGTAACAAATCGTTCAAATTTTGTACTGGCAAATTCATACGGGCTTTAATATCTGAAGTAAAAGCTGTAATGATAAACATAGCAAAGATATTTCCTATTATCAATACTATTTTGCTCGTAAAAGAAGGAGTTGCGACAGGAACACCTAAAAGTTGAACCAAATTAGTTTTTCATTTTATTTCAAAGATTTTAATGTGCAAACCTTGCCCACAAATTGCACCAAAAATCGTTAAAAGGCTGAGTGAAATAGACGTATTCTCCGAAAACGAGAAATGCTTTATGAGAAACCATAGCAAGAATCCAATAATACAAGCTGTGGTGGCGGTAACGATCAAAAAAGTTGTAGAAAAAATATTTGAATAACTAATGTAATCGTCGTAAATTCGAGGATATTTCACGAACAAATAATGACTATAAATCAAAAAAAAAAAAAATTTATATTAATGAGTATCATTATCAGCTGCGTAGCGTGCCGTTTCGCCGCCCAGAGTCGACTGAAAATTCACTGCCATTTATTTTAATCATTAATCAAGAAAATTGGTAACTAATCAGATTACCTTTAAATCCTTTAATTATTTAGAAATGTATTTTTCGTGTTTTTTACAAAACAAAATATTTTATAAAAATTATCAATGTCAACATGCTGCCCCATTTTCATATGCTACCAGGGACTATGCCCCCCCTCCGGACTCCCGACACGGTACGCTTTTGTTCTTAATATGAGTTTATCATAAAAAAACAACTATGTCTTCAATGTCTCTCATCTCTTGTAAACCAATTCTCGATATGTGAAATTTGAATTTTTTGAATAGAGTTTTAAAAACATAGGTATGTTTACTTATCTATATATCCTTAAAACTTTGGATACTTACGATAAACGCACGACTGCATAAAGTGAATGTTCTGATATATAATGAGCAGATAAATCAATATCGATAATCGATTCACTATCTTTAGAAGAATAAATTTGCCTAAGAAAATAAAGAAAGCAATAGCTTACAACTACAGGGTACAAGCTTAAAATCAAATCTGCAAATTATAGATCATAAGTAAGCATAAAACCATAAGTGACATATTTGGCGCTCTAAACCACGTAAGGAACGTAATTATCCTTAGAGACACGGGTACAGGCACAGTAAGTACCTAAGGGATCTACAAAAATATGCGAAACATAACCGTCAGCATCTTATGAAACATTTTTTTAACGAAATAAGCAAAAAAAATTTTAGAAATAAAAAGATAAACGAGATTAAATAGTAACGAGTTAACGACATACTTATTTCACTTGACCCATCATGCAAAATAATAGCTACGAACCCGAGTACTCCCTAGGACTACATTCTTCCTGAACACTTCGTAAATAAATGTTAAAAGAAAAAAAAAGATAATAAATAATCAAAATTGAATGTTACCAATGCTAGCAACCAAAGTTGAGTTAAATTAAAAACCCATATTGCGTATATCAAAGTCTATACGTCTATATCATAAAAGATTGTACCGAAAACTTGAACCGAAAAAAGTTATGGAAATTTTTGTAAACTTACTCCTGTTGCATATAGATTTTTTTTAATTGTTATTTACCATCACTTTATAACTATCAAGATCTTTAGGTACTGTTGGATGACTTTAGGGTTAATAAAAGTCTATAAATCGAGAAATATTGAAAATTTGCTCGATACCAGATTCGAATCCAGTGCGTACCAGTTTTGGAACGGTAACTTAGACCATTCGACCACTAGTAGGCTTGCATATAGTATGGTCTAAAAAAATTGTGAATAACTGTTTTTACAATTTTAATAGTTTTAATAATAAAAGATTTTTTTTCGATATAATCTTCTACAAAAGACAACAAGAGAGCACCTACATAGTATCTGTGTTGGCTTTGGATCATCACTTAAAGAATACTTGTAATTTTCGGAAAACTCCATTTTCTTTTCGGTTGAGAAACAAACGTAAATTCAACCACTACTATCAGTATCATCTAGTAACCATGATCCGGAAAAATCCGCAAAGAAATTCGTTCGTATCTCAACACAACAAAAGTGACAGTCCTTTTAATATTACACTTACAAAAATCGCCATAACTATCCTTCGGATTGAGCTGAGAATTTTTTTTTCGGTACAACTTCTCTATGAACCAACACCTTTAAGGCAAAGTAAAAAATTATTTGAATTTCAGCTGAGCAAAAATACTGCAGTTATAAAATCTAACAATGAAGAATTGGTTTTCTTGAATTTTACGGAATATGAACCTCGATGGTTTAGAAGATCGTTAATAAATTACAAAAAATTCAAATCGCTCATTAAAGGTGGAAAAAAAGGTTGATCTATAATTTTGTACACTAAATTTGGAATAAAAATCATATCTCAACCATACAAATAAGTCCATTCGAAATTTTTTGCACAAAAATGATTAAGTCATTAAGGATTATATATATATATATATATAAAATATAGGTATCTCATTTATAATGTTGGTGCATTTAATTTTAATAAATACCTTAATTGGAAACGATCCATTAAAATCATCCATATTTCACCCAATACTCCTTCAAAACGTTTATTTTTAGCATCAACCCTGAATATGGGATATTGCTAAAAGTATTATAAATTGCTAACTCATTCTTAACTAAAAAAATTACATCGTGAACCACTCGTACATTGTCATCTTCAAAACCCACATAAAATGTTTCATTCATTATGTCATTTTCCATTAAATGTTGAACAGCATAAGTATTAAGCCCACCTAAGAAAGTTTCGATCTTATCATCCCACCAAAATATATTGAGAAGCCGATAATTGTAAAATCCCTTGTTATTTTGGTATTGATTATATGTTACTAATTTACTCAAATTTACTCCTCTTCCATCAATTTTAAATATCAGCAGCTTAAAGTGTAGTTGAAATATAGTTGTAAGTAAGTATTACTTAATATACTTTCAATTGAATTTAGTTACTTGAATAAAACAAAAGCTGAACCACTGCATCATTTATAAGACTATTATAGTATTTGGAGATAAAAAATTTAAATCTGATTCACACGCAAACAAATCGTATTTTCATAGTTAAATCTTAAATCGTTTTGCTGAATCATTGCAACCAAAGAGAATTATACAGAGTCATTTGAAAATCAATATAAACTTAATAAAAATGCTTTTAAAAAATAAAGGAAAATGAAGGTTGGATTGAAATTTCTTATAATTTGTCATACTTATATATCTATACTCCTACTCAAAAAAAACTTTGTCACTAAAAGATGGCTCATACGGCTCATACTTTCATAAAATGGCAAAAACAAACACTTACAAGAAAATGACAATTCATATTTTATTTATTATTTCCAAGTAAATTAATGAATTGTTGATTTTCTTCTTGATTACGACGCGTTTCAACAGTCTTTGTCATCATCAGGTACTTATCAAATTATGATGTATCATCAGATAACCTGATGATGACAGCCAAAGACTGTTGAAAGGAGTCGTAATCATTGTCATAGGACATATATATGTTTTTAATTGTTATTTACCGTCGCTTTATAACTACTAAGATCCTTTAGCGACTCTAGGGTTAATTAAATCCGCTATCGAGAAATATTGAAAATTTGCACGATACGAGGATCGAACCCACTACCTACTAGTTTTGGAGCGGTCACCTAGACCACTCGGCTACCAGTAGGCTTATATTATTATTCATTAAAATGACAATCCCTAAGTTATTTTGCATTAGAGGCATTACATCGAAGAGTAATAAGTATTACATATTCCTATTAAAAAACTATCGAAATGTGTTTCTAGACATTGGCAAATCATTCTTTTTACGAAGATTGTCCTTTTTTCGAAGTTTTAGCTTTTCTCAACCAATCGAGAGGGATTCCCAAAGATATATTATTGGGATTATTAAACACTTTTATAAACAACCAAAATAAAAATAAAAAACGTTCTTAGGATCGAAATTTTTGTTCAACAATAACAGTAAGATCATTGTAACAATGGATGTCATTCCATATGAAATTAACAAATTTTGATTAAAAAATGTTCCGTTTAATTTTGAATTTCAATAAAAACGATAATAATAATTGGGGTACTGGAACTGTAAAACTATCAATTTATTTTATTTTTCCATTACGTACTGTTTGGCCAGTATCTATCCATCCGAAGTCAAAAGTTGGCCCACTTGCAGATAATAGGCTGTAGCTTTTTGCTCAGAATTGATACTGAAATGAATGTTACTTTATTTGATAGGGTAGTTAATTACCATTTTAAATTAATACAGAAAACTGGACTGGCACAATTAGAAGTAAAATGACCATCATCTAAACTATCTACATATTTGTATCATTTTTAAAATTTTCAATTGAGTCCTTTATCAATCTAAACCAGGTGCAGATTAAGAGTTGATATCATTTATAAGTTATAACAGCTTTCTGATACCTTCATAAAATCAGCACTGTCCTGGAAATTATTATCTATAGAAAAAAATTGAAAATTGATAATTTGAAAAAAGCTTTGGAAAATTTGGGCTCCCAAAAACTCATGTAGAAAAAAAGCTAATATTTTGAGAAAATATACTCTATATCTTTGTTAAGGCATCCTAGTTAGTGCTATAATCTCTATTATTTTCACTTCTTTTCAAAATATGGTTTTTTAAGTACCTTTTTTTACAAAGAAAAAAATGTTAATTATGTTACATCTGAATAAGAAATAGGTTTTTGAATAATCAAAATTTCACATTATAAGAATAATATTTATAGTAACATTTCAAATACTTGTTTACACTTTGTAAAGTGCAGGTGCTTAATAAACTCGACTTTGAAGCAAGAGTTGTATTTCACTAGTCGCTTTTTCTTGCAAAATTAGCGCGGTCCTAAATATTTTTACAGTGAATTTGCTGTCGTGTGGGTAGATTTAAATTTAATGAGGGTAGCAATTAAAATTACAAGACTAAATTAAAAATTTTAAAAGATAGTTTTATAAGTTTGCATAGTTCTAGCAAATTTTTCTGAAAACTAAATTTTTGGTTTAAGACGAAGTGTAATCGTTCTACTGGACAAATGATCAAGCCACATCGCATCTTTTTGTTATTTAATTCAAAAAAAAATTAAAAAATTATCATATATATTATGTTATTATTATAAATAAATTTTATCTGCTGTTAAACATGTTGCGTGATTGGTTATTGTCAACGTATAGTACTGTATATTTTTCGCACTTTAAAGATCTGAATTCATATAAAGGAAACTTATAAAGCTTAAAAAATACATAATTTTAGTATTGGTGAAACTTCACAATATGAAAAATAAAGAATTTTGTGATCTTGGGTAATCATAACGAAAGTTTTGGGTTGCAAGCAAAATAGAATTTCTTCACCAATTTCTAGGGTAAAATTGCAGGTGATAGTGCTGGAGCCACAACCAAGTGCATTGTTAAAAACCTACAATGTACAACGGGTATTACTATTTTAAATCCACAAGTGATTTGTATGAAAACCAAATTCCCTCGATTAATTTTTTTTTCGGCTTAGTTTTTATCGGCTTGATTCATGAAATAAAAATTGGAAATTTTGTCTTTTATTCTATAATTTTATCACAAATTGACGTAATTCCAATAGTTTAAATAAGTTTTGAAAATCTTCTATAAATAGTCAAACTCTTAAATCATTATTAGATTTTCGTAACAAAGGTAATTCAAAAAAAAGTCAAAGACAAAAATTATAACTTCGATTTAATCAAATACTTCATTCATTTTTAAAAATATAAATATCAAAGAAATCTACTGGTTGTAAACTAAAACCAAAAAGAGTAAAAAAAAACATAAAAAAAATAAAAATAATAAAGAAAAAACCTCTCCATTTTTTCAGCTTCGATGGTTTAACGAAGTGGGATGTAATTTTTTACCGTTAATATCAAATTACAGATGCTATTACATTTCAAAAAATTCTAGCAAATAATATGACAGAATTTTATTGAATGATGAAAATATTACAATATAATTATAACTAAATTTATTTAAACTTAATGAAATATATGTGTCGTAAATAAAAAACAAATCTGTATGTCAATTTCTAACTGTTATTATAAAAAATAATCAATATTATTTAAAATAAGAAATGAAAACAATAAAATACATTAAGTCACTTTTATCATTAGCATTTCCTCAATCCTTTATAAACTTACTATCGTTAACATCTATGTAAAACAATGCAGCCGTAATTATGAAAGTAATTTTGGTTGATTTCAAGAACAAATCAACGACCAATTTCGATTTATAAGTAATTTCAAATAAAAATTCAATCCCATTAAAATATTTCAAGTAAAGAAGTAAGAACCAATGGCTTAACTTCTTACAGTAAGTCCATGAGAAAGTCTGGGCGTTCCCTACAAAATCGATGGTAAATTTTGGTGCCTTTGCATTTAAAACGCAGACACTTATAATATATATATATATATATATATATATATATATATATATATATATATTATATTTATATATATATATATTAAGGTTCACGAACTCAGCTCTTCATCAAATCTGATAGTTTTTGAAATAGTTTTGTAGGACGTAATAACGAGGAAAAACATTTTTTTTTTCGACTGACGAACAAATTTATTAAACACACAGGATTTTTCATAGATATCAACCAATTAGAATTCTTGAAAAAGGCGGAAACCACACCACAAAAAAAGAACTCATTTTTTTCATAAAGGGTCATACATAAATTATCTAATGAGCTATGGGAGAAAGAGGAGCATACTTTTCTTATTTCTCCTATTTTTAATTACAAAAAGAAAATTAGGTACAGGTAATTTTTAGATATGCCAAAATTTAGCAACATTTCATTTTCTGTTTTGTGAGCCATACTGAAAATTTATCAACAAAAAATAAAATAATGCAATATTAGAATTTAATTAACAACCCTGATAAAAAATGGGATTTGAAGGCAATTTAAATGTTCAAAAGACTCACTAGAAATCATTGAAAGTTATTCAAGGCATTTTAAATGTTATGATTTCACAATGCTTTTTTTAACAGAGAAAAAAATCTGGATTTGATTAAAAATGAGATTTAACTAAAATTTAGCTTATTTAAAAGCTTCTTGTGTCGAAAAAGGATTTAAAGTGGTAAAATTTATTTTACATAATTTATGAAACACTCCTATTCCGTATATGTTAACTATAGGCTAACATGTTAAGCGTTAGGTAGTGACAATATGCTACAATATGCTATCAGTTCTTACTTATAAATGTCTTTTCGGTAAGCCGAGTTTGGAAGTTTAAAACTAATTGTTTTTACTGTAAAATACAATTTTTCATACAAAAGTTATCTATTTTAAAACTTTTGCCATGCAGATTGTTTCCAGTTGTAAAAGATTTGTTCTTAAAATATTTAATTTTCTTTCATAATAGTAGCGCAAATATAAACCAATTATAATATAAAAGTTCATTTAATTTTTCGCTAGGCATCCATTCCAAGTTAATCCACCGCAAGCCATAGATATTAAAAAATAAACAATAACAATAGCCACTGCTCCTATAATTACATATATTTTTACGTTTTTCCAAAATAACGAACGTGCTAAATTGCGACTTGTCGCACGGAATGCCACTGTCTGAAAATAAAAATATATTCATTAATATTAAATAAAGTTTAATAAAAAAAATATTTACATTCGTATTTAAACGAGCAGTTTTATCCACTAATAATTCTAAATGCTCTCCACGAGCTGTGACGTTATCTTTTAAAAAAAAAGAAAGAAAATTTTAATTATTATTATCTTCAAATATGTTTTGTGTTGATCTTACCAATATTTTTAACCATTATATCTTTAAGTTCGTCCAATTCACCATGAACTCTGGCAATGGTATCTAAGTCTCGGGATTCTGTGTAATGTTTCATTTCATTGGCTAAAACACGGGCAAATTCCGTATTCATGGAATAAGCAATTGCAGTCTGAGCACTAGATCCATAAGTAGCTTTAAAACGTCTCTTGATTTCATTCAAATATAAAAATGCTCTCGATCTTTCGAATTCCTACGATTAATGTCAACATCTTGCATAATTGAAGGAAAAGTATTGTTATAACTTACATCATCTGTAATGCACATATAAATAATCCGATCTTCACATATGTAGTGATAAAGATAATTTCCATGCGAGTAACTCAATTTATCGTTGTGTGGTGGAATTTTTGTCAAAATTTGTTCAGTCACTTCAGCAAAATTACCTGTACAGGTCGCATATTTTGCTAGGACAGTAGTCCCTCGTGCAATAACACTATACAGTAAAGGCATTTTTCTAACGAATTAAATAAATTAACAACAAAAATCTACGTTTAATGGGAAAGAAGTAGATTATAATATAATTGAAATAAAACTTTTCTGTGTTATTAGAAAAAATGGTTACGTTAAATGTTATTTAATCACTTTCTTGAATTAGTTTTTATTTGTAAATACAATTGAATGTTTTTGTGAAATATTTTACAAAGAAATGTCCAAATTTGTCCAAATCTAATCGACGTAAATACACACTATGCACACATACAAAAGAATTTAATGAAACGTCAAAACATGAATAATCTGAACAAAGCGCAAGCGCAATTTTTACATGCTAATTTTCAACAGTAGACACCAGCGACAGCAGTAGAACAATAACAACTGATAACAACAATGAACCTTTTCATTTAAGATCTTTAAAATATTTTTTTTCCGTTTGATCTCTTTTTCAACAATGAATATTTTCATTTTTTTTTACTCCTTAAACAATTATTGTATTAAGACAATTAAAACACATTGAAAATGAAGGGAGGTAAGAAAAGTATGGCAATATAAAAAAATAAGAAAACCATTATGAAAATGTTCATCGATGAAACAAGATTGAACCATTGAATAGACCGATTATTTAGAAGTCAGTAGTGCGTTTGCTTTGATCAATTTTAGATACTATTGAATACTAAATTATAAAGATCATAATTCCCATAAATTTTTCGAAATAAACTGAGAATTTTTAGAGAAAACTGTTCTACAAAAGGGAACCATGGGCGTAATATAAACTCGTCAAAATCCATGAAAAAAAACTGTATCAAAATTTTAGACGAAAACTTATTTTGATTTAAGGCAATTTCGTTTTAAATCAATAAAACTAGAAAACTCTATAGGCTATATATGGGGATTCTCATCAAATTCCGAAATTAGATAGAAAAAGAATTATAAATAATAAAAAAGACAATTCAGGTTGTTTAAGATCGCTTTTTTTATTTAATGTTTTTTAATATTCAACTTAGCTACGTTTCGTAACTTCATCATATTTTTTTTTAATTTAAATTGAAACTAAAATATTTTTTGTAATTCAAGAAGCCTAATGAAGTTACAATACGTAACGAAACGTAGCTAATTTGAATATTAAAAAACGTTAAATAAAAAAAAAGTGATCTTAAACAACCTGAATTGTCTTCTTTATTTAATAAAAGCTGAGATCTGAATTTTATCATCTATTATAAGAAATATTTTTACAATTTTTTTTTCTTTTTTTTGTTCATTTTGTAGTATCTGATAACACAGATTTTACAAATGTAATGGTCCCTAGAATAAACAGTTGATTCTAGACGAATTACAAGTTGATTTGTAATTTTGAAAATGAGGGAACGGTTTTTATAGACCATACCTTCATTAAATCGTGTTTGTTATTGTTTAATAGAAAGCAAAAATTTTGGACCCGAACCGTATTATTGTTACGTTAATATAATGCTCCTCTGTAAAGTGTTCTTTGTTGTCCTGCCCCGTAAAAATGAACTACTTGTATCTCTGCATTGTACTTACAACAATAATTTTCATTAAAGCCAATACGAATGATGTTATCATCCTTAAACAGGAAAAAACAGTAAATTTAAGGATTAAATACGTAAAGAAATAAAAAAAAAATCAAGTTCGACTAGTTTAAAACCCATTACCTCGTATATCGTCATTCCCTCGTTTCAATTTAAAGTAAGGGAATAACGAATTGAACTATATAACAAAATAATCATTACTTGATGATGACAGCCAAAAAACTTTTGAAACGCTCGTAATGAAGAAAGAAATTGAGTCATAGGACATACATTATTATTCATTAATTTATTAATTGTGACTCTAAAATAATAAATATAATATTTATCAATGTTGAACTATAATTTAAAATTCTTGGTACATGAACTTTTGTTATATCTGAATTTTTGGGTAAGTTTACTGTCCTTAACAACCTTCTTTACTGTGCAATTATTAAAAAAATAAAGTAATTACCTCTATATCGTTTCAAGGCGAGGGACTGACGACTGAAAATGAAATTTCGAAAAAAATTAATATTTTTTTTTTGGTTTGATACTCTGACACATAGAAGATGCCGTAAATATATGAAATAATTAGTGTCCGACCGAAACTAGTTTTTACGGCTGAAACCGAAACATCTTCATAAGGTCATGTTGTTGTAGAAAAAAAAAGTAATTAGTCAGTCGTTACTTTTAAATTCTATAGGTATTCATTAATCATTTAGTCTTTAATATTTCAGCTAATCATTAACATATTATTATCATTTCTTTTAACAAATAAATTAATTATGCTGAATAAGGGGATATTTTTTTAATATTCTTTACGAATAATATATATTAATAAAAAAGTTACAAGGCAAAATTACTTTTTACCTAAATTGTTTAGGTACACAAAATAAAATGTACTCTTTCTTATATCTTAAAAACAAAATAATTTCTTCTAAACATTGGTCAGTTTTCTGTCGAACGTGAAAAAAAACAAAAATGATATTAAACAAAATTTTAATGAACTGATAGTTATCAGTATTCATAATTGAAGAATCAATAATAAGTGAAAGACAATATTTTTTTAAAATTTTATCTCACGATTTCAGTTTCGGTTTCGATCGTAGTTTCGGCTTGACGACAGCCGAAACTCATTTTTCGACCGAAACTAGGCAGAAACCGAATCCGAAAGTTCGGTCGGACAATAGAAATATAGAGTATTCCCAACAATCAAAAATCGATGAAAGCCTTCTTGATGATTACAGATGCGCTAATATATCGACTGTTAGTAAAGGTGTGAGGGATTGATTTTATTTTATGGGACACATATAAAAAATATATTTGAAAACGTGTTCTTTACTTTTCATTCCAAACGCAAAAGATTTTTGTATTGCGTTTCTAATCGATAAATTTGCAAACATTTTATTTTGAAAAATTTTTAATTAAGAAGTTCAAAAATGTGCTAATCTCAAGTTTAGCACATAGTGAGAGAATGATTTTCAGGTACTATTTATTTATTATTCTATCGAGATATTCATATGGTTGAAAAAGTATAACCCACACCATTAGTCCAAATGATGTTCTTTTCAAGTAAAAAAAATACTATTTTAGGTCGCTTAGATTTTTGTAAAAACAAAAAGGACAAGAATTTCAATATTTCATGAGAATTGCCCATAGAGTCGAACGAGTTGAACAATCAGCTTCAGCCAGAATTTGACCTTCATCCGATCCTAATTAGATATCACTCTGTAATTTTCCCATTTAATTAAAATATAATTTTATTAATATTAAAATTTCATCAGTCAGAGGGGGTATATAAATACACGATTTTAAAAACGTATTTATTTTAAGTTTTGTTAGTATTATTAGGATTGTTTTTTGTTTTATTACTACAACGATTACTTTTTTTCGTTAATATTTCCTTACTGAGCAACCTTAAGGGTCTATTTACAATAATTTTGTAAGAAAATAAAAGTTTACTATAAGATTTGAACTCACGTCTCTTTAATTATGAGCATCAGAATATCAGATACGTAAGCCATTACGCTATCAACAACCATATTTGTTATATATATAAACGATTATAAATCAAAGAGGCAATTTTTTGTACTTTAAATTGAATTTGCTTTTTATTAGTTCAATTAAAAAGATTACTACAGATTATTTTCGAACTTTTAAATACCTTTTCAACAATATATAACTCGCCTGTCTAAAGTATTTTTTTTCATCCCTTTTTATTATTAAGGCATTTTTAATTATTATTTTTAAGGCATGATAAGTAGCCTAACATGTGTGGGTAATTGTGTTGTATCTTAATTCCAAATTTCATTAAATTCAGTTGTTTCGTTCTTTAGTTAAATCGGGACACACAGACAAAAATTTTAAAAATGTTAAATTTGGAATAAAGGCCTCTTAAAATAAATATTTACCCTAAAATTGGGTTCAAAATCGAAATGTACAGACAGACGTAAAAATTGTATATATTAGTATAGATTATTTTTAGATCTCAATTAGTATTAATAAAATACCATTTTCAGGTTTAACGGATAAATTTTAAATTATTATTTTCCAATTCTGCAACGTTTCGTAACGTATCGTGACTTCCGTACGTGACAAAACGTTGCAGAATTGGAAAAAAAAATTAAAATTGATTCGTTAAACCTGAAAATGTTATTTTATCAATAAAAGAAACTGATAAGTTGATCAAAAAATATAAAAATATCTAGACAACTTGACTATAGCTGACTATTACAAGAATACAATAAGTACAATATTATGTTATCTATCAAAAAGATTGATCGTTGTCTTGAGTACTTTTTAATCCATTGTCTTTTGAACTGTATTTGTGAGAAATCAGACGCAAAAATGAATTGATAATCATCCATTGCAATCGAAATTCTTTTTAAGGGCCTTAGGTTTTGGATAGATAAGTTAATTATCTTGCTGCTTCAACAATCAACATACATGCGACTACTCACACAAAAGATAAATAAAAAGAGTTTTCTTTATTTAGGGGCTGTTCACTACTTGGATAAGGCAAACATTAGGAATTTCGACTCGCCATGCGTGTTGAAGTACCATTAGAATGTTTATAATCCATCGACATCAAAGAAGTCGATAACAAAAGAAACTTCTGTGTAAAATTCTATATTCTGTGATAATTTTTAGCACTTGTTGGTCAAATTCTACAAATGCAAACGCATTCAAGACAACCTATCGAAGAGTAACTGGTTACATGACTAACGTGATTAGTTACATTACTAACATTACTGATTTGATAATTTGTATGTTCCATTGTTGCAATACATTTCTCTTTAAACGCCTGAAAAATGAAAATGAAAAAAAGCAGAACACTTATAAAAAATAATAATTCTACAAAACATTTTAGTATAACGGAAAAAGTAGACATGAACTAAATGAAATTTTATTGTACTTCAAACATTTAGAATAACGACGAAATATCACAATTGGTTATTATTCCCAAAATGTATCAATCTCTTATCTAACTTTCTTCGGTCCAAATATAAGATCAGCATCAGGAGCTCCTTTTGGGTGTTGATACTTTCTTCGTTCACGGTTCAAACTTGCCGTTTGCGGTCTTTGTTGTGAAGCCAACATTTCTTGATAATCTTCTTCCTCTAAACGTTCTGTTATATTTAAAGTTAGCCTACAAACATAAATAATTAATATTCATAAATCAATTAATCCATCAACCGTTACCTTTTAACACGTTCTTTTTCCTCTCTTAAAGCTTCTTCTTGATTACGTAAATTTAAGGCCAATTCACTGTCGACTGGTGCATCAAAACTTTTGTACTGTGGTTTATGGCCTTTTCGAACCATTAGAATAAATTGTTGAGTGTTGGGTTCAAGGGATGGTGGTGCTTCGGCCTCTTCTTTCAACACTTGATATGTTTTTTTCAATCCTGATTTTATATGCATTGGCACTGAAATATCAACTTGAACTGGTTTTATACCTTCACGTACTCGATCTTGAATATTGTCAGCAACCATTTTATCAAGAGCCTGCATAAATTCATCGTCTTCCACACATGCTACTTTTGTAGGAGCCGAAGCAATTACATTATCGGCTGCGTCTAAATCAGACATTTCATTTTCTTCTACCTTATCAGAATCTAAATCAGATTCTGGATAATTTGATTCATCTTCAGTTGTAGTGGTATGTTCTTGCATGTCCGATACTATATCCTCCTCTTGTTCCTGAATCGTACATAAGTCTTGTCCATTTTGATCCATTTCGACATTATCATTCAATTTGTATTGCTGAGCAAACGCTTTGCGTAAACCTTCTACAGCTTCTTGTACATCTTTATATTCCTCATAGAAATTAATTTTCGGACGTAAACTTCGTAAACAGTCCTTGTACATATATTCAATATCAACAGGAAAAGGGTTTTCAACCGTCCAAAGTGGATCATTCTTTTTGAATAAATAATAATTTTGGAAAAATATTAGAAAGTAATCTAATTTCTTTTTACTGCTACCACTGTTAAAATATTGTCCACACGTTTCTAATAGAACACAAGTTAAGCGAATTCTAAATAAATGATCGGGAGGATCTAATGGAGATGTGACATTATAATCCAAAGATACACCAAAACTGATCAACGAATATAACACTTTGAAAACATCTCCTGAATCGATCATACGATAGTTGTATAGCTCTCCTAAATATTTCACCATAGCCACGCGCCGTTGATTGAATTTCGCTTGATTTATTTCCATACCTACTCGAATATCCTCAAAAACTCCATCAATAACTCGAGTCGCTACGAACTCCTGATAGGCAACCAGACCAGCCAACAAACTAGCCAAACATCGTATATTCAAATACTTAATATTATGGGCGTTAGTCAAACATTTGATAGCATAACCCGCTACGCTTTCATCTTCCCAGTTCAGTTTTCGCATAATACGCAAAACCTTATCCGTGTTACTTTTTTGTAAATCTTGATAGAGTAGCTTTCGAATAAATTCATGTAAAATCGGACGAACTTTTTGCGCTGAAGCTACATTTTCTGGTGGATTAACAAAGTAATAAGCGTTTTCAATTTGCGTTACATAACGCGAATCCAAAGCCATAACAGATTTTTTACGCATCATCTGCTGTAGGTAAACCTTGGTTCGTTGATGGGATTCTTGGTGACAAAACAAATAACGGCCACACACTTCCAACAAATTGCAAACCATTTCAATGTGATGGTGACTAAAATCATGAAGCAAAACCTTCAAACAGTATAATGCTTCAATTTTTGAATACAAGTTAAACTTGACTAGTTCACCAATGTAACGTACAACTTTAATTTTACTCTCAATATTGATTTGATCCTTTTTCCGTACATGATATTTAAAATCTTGCCGTAGCATTTGGCATAATTCGGTACCAATTTCAGGGATCACTTTATATAAAGTAGCAGTAAAACGAGCGTAAAATGGTAGCAAATCGAGACGAGTGCGAGCTACTCCAAAAAGGGTCCTTATTAGTTTTCGACGATTATGTTTCGTATTCAAATTCATTACAAATTCTACAGCTGTACTATCAATCATTTCTCTATTAACACAATTAGGTAGATTATTTAGAAATGAATCTAATAGAATTTTGTTGCTAATATTAGTGTTGACAGGATCGGGTTCTTCTTCAGTTTCTTCAGGATTTTTAACATCTTCCTGTTCGATATCAATTACATCTGAATCTAGTTGTTCTTCGGTGATTGTGTCATCAGTGGTAGTGGTAGGCTCGACTTGTTTAACGCAGTAATTTGGTAGAAATTCATGTAGGTCTAATAAATCAACATAAAAGCGTTTCGTTTCTTCGTCATCCCATATTTCCAAGGGAACAGTAGTTTCTTCTGTGTCATTTTTAACAACTATACTGATTTCGTCATCATTTTTTTCTGTTTTTTCATCAGGTATTTTGGGGAGATCTTCATCTAACAAATCTGAAAATGTTTGAGCCAACGTCAATAGTTTATCAAAAGCTGATTGTAAATTTTCCAGTTTATCTTTTCGTTCCTGACTCAGTTCTCCTTTGGTTTGTAAAATTCGACGATTTTGATTTTGAAAAGATTGTATTTCTTTGTGTTCATTTAATAAGTGTGAACACACGGAGGAATAATATTCTTTCAGCAATGTACGTACATTGTTCTGTTTTTCAGGTGGTAATAAATCACTTCGAGGTAATTTCATTTCGAACTGTTCACTTAGCATTCTAATATTGCGAGGTACTAATCCGGCATAGTCTTCTCCACAATGCCGACAAAAGCTCAAAATAATTGACAAATTGTAATGTTCCTCTTTGTCCATGTTAATTAAAAACGTAAGAACATTACCCAAAAGAGGTAATCCTGTTTTGTTTGAAAAAACTCCTGCACTAATTAGTTCCCCGTAAAATCGTAAATCCACTCGCAGTTTACTAGGATTGGCGATTTTATCACCTGCCTTAAAGCTTAAAAGTCGAGACCAATTTTCAAAGAAATGGACCGAGAAATCAGCGTACGTTTGATGCAAAACACTACATAAGCGGATGGCAGCTGGGATTTCTGTCATCTTTAATTTGGCCTCAATCAAAGCAGCAGCCACTTCGGAAATATATTTGGTTAAATTTAACGTTGCTAAATCTTTAAGTAATGCATCCAAATTGATTGCAGAAAATATTTTCAATTTTTTCACAAATGTTGTATTTTTCTTCAAACTTGAATCAAGCTTGCTAAAATGCTTTTCCGGTGGATAGCAGTTTTGTGCATTTTGATTTTGCTTACGAAGTTCTGCTTTCTGCAATTGCCGTTGTTGAAATTCTGCAATGTACTGCAAAAGTAGATCTTTATCAGCCACTTCATTATCTTTAACCATTTCATTTTCTTCTTGAACTCCTTCCATGTTAAACTAATTTAAATCTGAATAAAATATAGGTTAAAGTCATCGTAAAGTTATGACAAATATAAATAACGTAAAACAAACTTCTACGTACCATTGGCGTTAATTATTTCAATTTTTAATGTTATTCAATAAAATTAGCTAAAATAGAAATATTTGTACGTTTAACGGGTTTAAATAAATTTAACAACTCTTTTTGACATAAATTAATGCAGACAATTGTCCCTAATGTCAATATGGTATTGTCACAACTGGCCGGAACAGTCACTTCAGTTTATATGTATAAACGGTATAAGTGGTATAAATATTAGTTCCTTGGACGAACGGATTATTGAACAATAAGCAAAAGGAATCAAAAATAAATAATACAAAAATATCAGTTTTGGTTTAGTTTTCCAGAAAAATAAATTTTCTATTCAAGAATGACACTGATATTTCTTGTGAAACATTTACTTAAATTATATACATTATTCGGATCGCTTTACATTCTTAATTTACCATGGTCGGCAGATCCGATATACAAAAATTTAGATATATGCATACTTATAAAAATCCACTAATGTATAGAAAAGTAATTAACTAGCATATAAGAAATTCATATCGTAAAGTGGCCGAGGAGTCAGAGTAATCAAAATATCGTATTTACATTTAACATCGTCTAATTTACTAGAGCTCATAGCCAAATGATAATTTAAATAATTTTTTAAGATTTAAAAACAATATCTAACTTATTCACGTTACTTTTGTTACTCTTAAACATTTTTACTAATATAACCATTAATTAAAGTACTAACAATCATATTTGGTGAGGCCACCCAGCGAAAACGTATTAATTTTTTCAATAATTATTTTCAAAAATCATACGCACTCGATTCTTGGTTTGAATATATCATAAACTTTTTAACACGTTCTTTAGCTTATATATAGGTGGTTTAAACGAGTTTACGACAATATTTTCCAAATATAATAGAAGTAAAATAACAAACGAATAAATGAATTAAAGATACCTTCGGTAAAAAGAGAAAGAAGCTTGCATATATTGATCTCCGCATTGATTTTGGTATGCATAGCTAATTTGTAATAAATGATCTTATTATTAGTCGTTATAAGCATATAATTGTTGTAACACATGCAAATTTCTCTGACTGTTACATTGGAGGAATTTTAAAAAACATTTTACAAGTTTTGTTTTACGTCATAGATTTCCTTAGTCATCCTTAGTTTCTACTTATATATATAATTCCAATATTTTACTATTTTAAATTTTTTTATAATGATTTCGGTCGATCTTCTGTGCGTTGAATAATGGCTGAACTAATTTTGATGAAATTCAAAATACAACCAATTGTTCCATTTGTTAAACAGAAAAAATAATCATGTTTTATTCATATATAAATGAAAGATACGAAAGGTATTAAAGGTAAGTCATTACAAAAAATTATAATTATTTTTTAGTTATTTATACAAAAAGTCATGTATACAAAATCGCCGATACCATCTTCATTTGTATACCCTCAACATGCTAGTTATTATATACTCTTGTTTTGACTCACAAGTTTATTCATTTTCTTAAGTACATTTAGTAAGTATACTTACTCAACATATATATATGATACACACTATCCCCTAAGCTCTCCTTAGTCCCTATAGAAGTAATAGGATTAATATTACAATGGATCTTTAAAAAATTTCTTTCTCCATGTCATTGTACTCTTTTACACCCATTATAACTCTCTTTATTGAAGATTTCATTTACAATTTAGTTCAATATTTAAAAAATCTTACAAAATTTATGAAAATTGTACCACAATAAGAAAATTTTATGTAAAACAATTCTTTTTATTCTGTATAAAGCGTGATAATTAGCCTTAGGTTAGTTATTAACTTAACAGTTTGAGTAAACGCCCATAAATTTTGAATATTTTTATAACCCCACACCAAATTAAAAATAAACTTAAAAAAAATACAAAAAAAGAAAATATAGTGGCCCAAATTTTTTTTTTATGATATCAAAAATCTTTCACGTTTTTGATAAATTCAAACAACGTTTTTCATTTACTTTCAAACATTTATAATATAACATTGAAATTACACACCTATCCATTAAAATTATTTCACAATTATTTAGAAACACAATGTTAAAATGTACAAAATACAAAATTCGTAGCACTTTTCATACATAAATATTAAATATTTATAAAACGTCCATTTTGTTTTCCATTAAGTAATAAAAGTCATGTGTATAAAAATGCATTTTCTGTTTGAATGTATATTTCCATTTCTTTTTTGAAACAAATTTACGGTTTAATTGAATTATTCGTTTTCATTGTTAGTTTTTTTCAATTTAAATGCGAGCGTTTTAATGATGGCTTTAAGAAAATATAGCTGAACGCTTTGTGTATTTTTAATTCTGTTATACAATGAAATCAGACTTATCAGCATAAACTTAATCAACTTAACAACTATTCGTCTTTGGATTTTTCGGATGTATTAGTTTCGTCTTCTTCATCAGAATAATGAGTTGGTTCTTCTCCTGGTTTTAATAAACGACCAACCAGGATATATCGATCTGGAAATAAAATTTGATTTTTTTTTTAATACATTTTTGATGGTCATATTATATAACTTACCTTTGAACTGTTCCTCCCATTCCCGAACAGATTCCATTTCCATTGTGTTTAAATCACTTAGATCGTCATATTCATCTTTACCACTAACTTGAAATGTAGCTAATCCCCGTGATGCATCCCGACCACCGAATGATGAATAAGGACCATCTAGAATTTTAATTCAAACGTAAAATAGTTATAAAAAATATTATTTAAACGTACTTGGTCCATAAAAACGCTTTCCTTTGGTCACATCGTAAACATTTCCGTTGACAGCAACTAAAATTCTCCCGTCAGGCTGGTTACCATCATATTTTTTTAGTTCCTGAACTGTAAAATCGCGACGAAGCCGTGGAAGTTCAGGTTCTGGTGGCGTCACCTGAGGCACATGCTGGTGGCTTTTTATTATTTTATAGATGAGAATTGATATGATTGCAACAAGAATAAGATTTATGGGACTCGATATTATTTCGTTAATAAAACTTTGGATAAAACCTTGTGATTCGACGAGCGTTTCACTATTTGAACTGTCGTGTTCGGCCATCTTTGAGTAATTGACAATTTTTACGTCGTCATGCCCATCAACCACTACTAACTGTGATCGACTAATGTTCAATCTAATCTGATTTTAATTTTGCACTATGCAAATTTGATTTTATTAACTGTTCTCAACTTTTTACGTATTAATTACAATTAAACAGCTATATATTCACTTATATCGTATGCTCATGCGTAATAAATCAAATAATTCTATTCGTTTTTCGCGCGTATTTTTCCATATAATTCTGATGAAATGTGTACATCGCGTATTTTGTGTAATAATAGCTATCATAGCTATATTTATAAATTCATTCATCAATTATGGAATCAAATTATGTATTAAAAGAATTTTTTAGTATCTAACGTATGTATATATGTGTTAAGGATTGTCTTAAGAATTTATAATTATATGATCAAACTAAATCGTTTTCATCGCTATAATTAAAACTCGCAATAAGATAATATTAACATATATTACTTTATTATTTACAAGTAAGGTCGAACTGATCAAATTTTTGATCGCGATCGTCTCAGAACTATTTATATATCGCCAATTAAGTTTCATTAATGAACAATTAGCAGTAGTACTTGTATCTGCTACTCAATTGCTAGCCCGAAAGTATTCTTGTCAACTCTTTTTTCCGCATATAAGCTTATGTAATTAAAAGGAGGTGACGAGAACACTTTTTGAATAGAAATGTAATAACAAACGTATAAGTGGAAATATACATACACATATTAATATCCATTCGTTATCAGACCTCGCTTAAGATAATTCGATTTTCAATGATGTTAGTAAATGATTATGAAATATTCGTGATTATTATTGGAAAATGTAACAAATTGTTTCAATCACATACGCTTATATATGTAAAAAGTTGGAGAAATAATTAACTTTGCTGTATGGTTTCAATTCAGTCGCTATCGAATATGTTATTAACCCTATTAAAAAAGGATAATTTAAATTTAAAGAATTTAAATTGCCTTTAATGATCTTTTTGGGCATACTTAACAATAGGTTGATGCATTCTCTTTAGGTTGATAGAAAAATAAGAGATAGAAAAGCTGATAGGCATGTAACAAAAAAAAAAAACAAAGATATAAACATGGCCCGTATATGAACGCATTCATATAGGTTTAGCTGGTAACTTATGATTACCATTGTGGCAACAGAATTATGTATTTATGTTTCCACGCATTGGTAGCATCAATTTAATTAGTTTCCAATTAATAAACGCCTTTCATTTACTTCGATTAGCTTTGTAATTAAATTATTTGAAAATATTTTGTATAACTTTTTGACCAGTACGTGTACAGTGAATTTTCAATGTATAAAAAGTATGCTAATCATTGATCTGTATGCTAATTGAATTTGTATTTTGCCGCCATTAAGAACTCCTCCCAGCTCGACCTTCGACTCCTCCTGGAAGAAATAAACTAACAACTCTACAGTAAAACAAAGACAACATATATCTATATCCCATTATATTCTACGTTTACATATATTTATAAGTTGCATTTAGAAAACAAGGAACTCTTTTACATACAAGTTTAAGTGGTTTAAAATCTAATAGAAAACAAATGACCAATGTATAAGTGTAAAAAGCTTCATTAAATAAGCAAAAAAATGGATTTATTTCTCTATATATAGTTAAAAAGCCTCAAGTGTACTTTAGTACACCCACAATCTGGCAACGTCGCATTTTTGACTTTGTTTTTAATTTAATTCGCGATATTTTTGTTAATTCATTTCTAATATGGTATAATTCTCTCCTTTGTGGCTAAATTTTCATTATGGACCGATTTAATCGCGAATTAAATTAAAAACAAAGTCGAAAATGCAACATTGCCAGATTGTGGGTGTGCTAAAGTACACATGAGCCGTTAAAAATGTGCTAAAACATCTCCAACCGTATTTTATATTCATTTGGTCTCATTTAATTATATTAGAAAATATATTTATTTGTTTTTATCCAATACAAAGTCATTACAACGATGACGTCATGGCTATTAGGCTTGTACAGTTTGTATTCGGCTCTTTTAATGGTATATGCACTGAATATTGTAAAACTCCCTGTTAAAAAGAGGTATTTTAAATGCTGAAAAAACCCATTAGAAGTTGTTTAACGTAATTAAAGGCATTTTAAATATAATGATTTCAAAAAACCGCTTAATGCCTTTTAACAGGGTTACCTATATACTTGTTTAAAATTATCATTTAAAGGAAATACTTTTAAATGAAATTGTGGATAAAATTATTGAAACTTTGTTTTCTATGGAATTTTAAATATAAATCAAATGCAAAGCAAACAAAATAGTGCCGTTTATTTGGTTAAAAAAGCAAGTTGAGTTTTGATTTTCTCGAGTTTTCCTGTACAACAATTGTCGTTATTAATTGGGGATGTTAAATGGCTGATAGATAAATAAAAAAGAACAATGTATAAGCTCAACCGGTACAACCAGCCTTTATAAGGCAAATTACCGCAATCTTAATACATATTAGGAATATATAAAGAGTAATACTATAATATAACCTAGTGGTGGCTGAGTGGTCAAGATGACAGCTTCAAAATTGGTATATGTTGGGTTCGATCATCGTATCGAGAAAATTTTCAATATTTCTCGATTTCTGATTTGTATTAGCCGGATTAGAATCGCTAAAGGTTTTAGTAGTTATAAAGCGACGGTAAATAACAATTTAAAAAATATATTATAATATATACCCAGTAATAAAAAGCCTAGATCTTGGTAAAGTAACGCTTGTAAAAATACTTTGATTACCTATGTTAGCGAGTACTACTTTTCATAAAAATATATTTATATAAACAGGTGACTGCACATCGTTTACCAGAAACTTAATAAATGTATGGCTTCTAAGGAATACAATTTAGATTTCTAGCATTCTAGAAAGACATATTTTTAAGTTTCCTTTTACTAAATGGCACTCAAGTATATGATTAAAAACAATATTCATTCATAGCTGATTTTTTGAAGAAGTACGACCTTTAAATTATATTTATAAAAAAATAAATCATTGTTTTTATTTTAATTTTTTTGTTTTAACCTTTTTCCAATGATAATTTAATTCAATTGTAATGACGATGAAGTTTTAAATAAAAACTATGGAAAAACATTGCTTCAGAATTGACCTTGAAATTCTGTACAATTAAATTTTTAATAATATAAAATATGTATGATTTAAACTTTCGATTACAATCAATACAAAAAAGATAATTCAAACCAAAAATAATTAGTCTAAATTATTTAAATCGATAATTATATGTGAAGGTTACATTATCAAGTATAAAGTGTACTTTGACCTTAATATTTGAAAAAAAAATTATTTCAACGTTCATAATTCTTTAATGCATCTTACCTATCTCAAAATATAAGAGGTCTTGCAATTTTACGTAATACCCATTATCGAAATGATAACGATAAATTTAAATAAACATACAAATAAAATTTATTAGCGTATTTTACAAATATAAGTATAATATATATATTTTTAAAGAATTAATCACTGTCACTTTCCTCGTCAGCTTCTTTAAGCCACTTGATAAACGTTTCAATTTGCATATACAAATGGGACGATGAATCTAAATTTAAATACCATTTGATAATTATATCTTCTGTTAAAATTTCTTCGTTATAAAACCAATGTAAAACTTTTTCAACATAAGTTAACAATTCTGGAGTTGTGTTTGTCGTGTCCTAAAAATATTTCCAAGAATGTTAGAAAATCATAAACAAATAAAAAATAACACATACTTCTATAGCTTGTAAGCAATCATACATTGCAGTTTCATTTTTAATATAATTATTCAAAATTGGTAAAAAATATTTGAGAAATAATGATAACGATTTCAAATATTGCTCACTTTCTTTTTTGTGAATAGGCATACTTAAAATAGCCATTGTAACATGATAATTGACCTAAAAGTCACGTGTAATATGTGAAAATATTTCTCTATATAAAAAAAATAAAATAAAAAAACCTCTTTTAAAGAAACATTATATGCATATCTAGAAGAATTTATCTCAAGAATTAAATTATCGCAAGCCAATTTTTCATCAAATCCTCTAATTAAACTATCCACCACTTCCATCATAAACACTAAAAATAAAAAATAAACTTTAATACAGATTTTGAGACCATTGGGGAACATAATACGATTTGTGTCATCCGGTTCAGATGAGGCAATATGGGACATTTCTGATTTATCAGAAATTGAACTATCATCAGATTCCTCGCTTTCATTATCCGAGTAAATGAAAAACTCAGATAAACGATTAGATACTTCATCGACATCAGATTCAGAATTGCTTCCTGTTTCAGAATGAGAACGAATACGATATGCTTTTACTCCAATTTCTTCTCCACCTGCAAAAGGACAATAAAAATTTATAAGCTTTATAGAAACAATAAATGATTTTTTTTAGATATTAAATACTTGATGTTTTTATTTTATCTTCAAACAAGGAATGAAAATTAAATGAAAACATCAAGTATTAAGTATCAAAAAAAAAATGATTCATTTACTGTTATATTATATAAACCATGGATAAGAACGTGAATTTATAACTTGGTAGAAACATTTACGATTATGAAATACCTGTGTTTGGTTTCTTTGACTGTATACGAACTTTTTCGAGACGAATTCCTTGTTTAATTTGAACTTGACAACCTAAAACGCAGTTGTTGAACAAATTTACATTGTTCCCTAAATTACAATTAGGTCCTATTAGACTATGAGAAATGTTGACATTGTCGCCAATCACACAATTGTCCAAAATGAAGGAATCAGATATGGTTACATTTTTTCCGATTTTACAATTAGCACCAATTGTAGAACGTGTAATACTTGTTAGTTCACCTAAGGAGCATCCTTTAGAAATAACAACGTCTTCACTTAAAATACAACCCCTATAAAGAATTTATTTCAATGATTAATATTACGTATTTAATTTTATATATCTATCATTCTTTGTTAAAAAAGCTTAAATGATATGTGATAAGGAACTTATAGAAATTACTAATCATTATATAAATTAAAAATATGATTAAAGTACAAATTCTTTATTGAAGTCAAACTATGCAAATTCTTATTTCAAAACTACAAAAATATTTTAAAAAATTTATTCGAATCAGTTTAAAGCCTTTTTCTGCTATACGGGAGTGAGGAAACGATGTATAAATAATGGTTCACAAACCGTTCAAGATTTAATTTTTTACTGTCGGGAAGAGTTTTTGTCGACAAAACGGAACTAATAATTTGTGACTGATAGTGTAACATATGAAGGAAGTTCAAAGTTCAGAATCATACGATTATTACTAAGTGGTATTTTCGGAGTATCAACATCATAGTTTTACTAATCACATAAGTAACGGAAAGATCTATTAATACTTTACCACAACTAAGAAAGTTGCTTGGAAACCGAAATACGTATCTGAGGCAATCACTGAGCATATACATCTTAGTAGAGGCAATAAGTTAAAAAAATTTTGGACTGATGTTGATCAACACTGATTTAATATTTATAACTTAATTTCAAGTATATTTTATAAAATTTGTACATAATATATTTTATTTGAAAATATGTTTTCAAACAGTTTCTATTTTTATCACACATTTTTGAATTTACGGTATAAATAACTATCTAGTGCTCAAATAACTAAATTTCCAGATTTTAGTACCTATGTCATTTAAAAAAATACATTTCAGTCAAAATTTGTAATACTTGTACCGAACTTTCATTAAAGACATACTATATAAATCGATTTTAAATTAATTTTAAGTTCACATATGATCACGATATCAATTAAGCCTTTTTTATATATCAAAATATTTACTTAGCCAAAGTAACGCTTTTATTTCTATAAACATTATTCCTTAAATACATATACAAAACTTGATGACTTGTCACTCCCATATCAAGAACTAAAGGAAAAACGAGACGATGTATAATATCATGACTGAAAATAATAGAATTAAAAAAAAATCATCAAATGTAACATTTAATTTTTACCTTATTATTTGATAAGTACACAAATTTGTAACGGTCGCTGCATAATCTTCTGTTTCAAAATAATAAATAGTATTTGTAAGGAGTTCATCGTTTAATAAACCTCTTATTAAATGATCTCTCGTTTGGAAATCAAAGTTATCGGAAAAAAGAGGTAAAACAGAAGCGGAACATATTGCGATTTGGGTGTCGAGTAAATCATAACGTATTTCAGTAGTTGGAAAATCTAACATAGTTTCCTAATAATGGAAAAATCATTTTAGAAAATAGTTAAATTTAACATATAAAAACATCGAATATAATGGGTACTTTAGTGGTAATGAAATTGTTTTATAACTAAAATCATCACCTGAACGTATGACACATCTACAACAAAATATTTAAAACTTTATTAAAAATACCAACTATTTTTGGTATAATAATAAACCACATTTGCCCCACAATCGTAATTTACACAGTTGAAGTTCAAAAACCTAACACTAGGTGAAAAATAGATAATTTTGGATCGTGGACTGATTCATGAAAATTTAACGAACATTGTCATTTGTATATAAAGTACATTCCCAACTTTCAAAGAAAATTTGGATAGTAAAAGGCATTATGTTCGACGTTTTATGGTGTATGAATAATCTATTTTTCTTACAAGAGGCACTGCAACTTTTGAATTTTTATTAGAATTTAGTTTTTGATGAAACAACACTCGATTTGATTTTTTATCTGCCACAATCATCATTTGATCTTGATGGCCTAAAGATTTTTTATCGAATGCTACTTTTTTATACAACAAAGTCATAGAAGTGCCTTTATCTTTTTTACAAATAGATCTAAAATAAAATTTTTATTAGAATTATATTCTTTTTTTGAGTGTTACAATTTCTGCATACTTATGTTTATTCATAATGGGTACGAATTTAATATTTGAAACTGTATTACTGCCAAGTAGGATAAAATTGTCTCGAAGTATACCTTTGGCATCCAGATCTCGCATAGCATCTCCAAAGGACTTACAACTTTCCGAGACGATAATATGAACATTTAATGTAATTGACCAATTGACATGTTTTGAAATACTCTCCCTAAAAAAATCAAATTTGTAAACTGTATCTTTTGTATTTGATTTTGGTAATTTACCTTATATGGGCTGTTATTTTTTCTACAAGAGTAGTACAAAATAAAAACACTTCATTTACACCACCTAAAGCCAAGCATTCTAACGTGTAATCAATAAGAGGAACATTAACAATTGGAAGCAACGCCTAATAATTTAAAAATAAAAATTATAAGATAGAATTGTTTACATGGAAAGAAGGATATCTGATAAGCGTGCAGTTGGTGGTATTAGCTTGTACAAGAATAGCTTGACTAACACTTCTTAGATCTCTTTCTTTCCAGATAAATTGTAAAAAATATTCTTTGTAATATCATTCGCAAAAATTTAATTTAAAGGTTTTTACCAACAATATTATGAAACAAATTAACATGAAAAATTCACAAACAATATATTTTTCTTACTGTTAGCTACGGGGATTTTGATTTTTAATTTTAGTCATAACGCAGAAGGTAAAAAGTATGTACTTTTAACGTACTTTTAAGTACGTACAGTAAAAAGTGAATGTTCTTAATTTGATAATTCATATTTTTACTTAATTAAAATTTACTACTTTGCCACTTGTATTATAATCGAAAATAAAACTTTCACTGTGAATATTACCAAGTATATTTTAATTAACTTGACTAATTTCTTACTATAGGAATTTCGTCAGTTAACGGGGTGAATTCTGAATTAAAATTATCAGCAATTACAACGGCTTGAATTACGTCTTCTTTTTGTATTAATTTTGCTTTTTCGGACATTTTTATGGATAATTTTATTAACACTTAGATTTTCAGTCAATATAATATTTATGGTTTATATACGATTTAAATAAGCTAATATTATTCTGTACTTTTCGCAACCATGTGTCAAAATCGTCAAAAGTCAGTCAAAATCGTCAAAATCAAGAATAATTTCGACTAATTTTTCGATGTAGATTCGAATAGTAATAAAAACGAACAACACTACAAATACGTTTGGAACATCCGTCGTAGATCATTGTTTAAAATAATTCAAACATGTGTATTTTAAATGTCATTTATTTAAGTCATTTAAGTCAAATAAAGTGTCAGTAATTTAAGCAATGTTAATTAAAATTAAACGAATATACTATTTTCAAAACCTTAATACTAAAAGTTCACCATAATGAATGATAAATTAAATAAGTTTGTTAAGGAAACCGGTAGCAGAATGTTTCCGATTGTGAAAACTCGATATAGTCATGAATTAATTGTATCAACAAACTTCAACCAAAGTTGGAGACAAAATCTCCGAAATGAATATCCAATTTACAAGAATACTTATCCTACTCCACTTCTACTATCCATGGACAAAATTGATGAAGACAATGCGATTGAACTAGTTTATGCAAAAAACAATTGGGAGAAATCAATAGAAAATTACCAAAAGTCTTATAGACTTTCATATAAATCAATCCCAAGAATTAATAGCAAAAATATAACGTGGAATAAAAATGAAATAGAAGTACCTGAAATTGTTGCCTTATTATATAAGACAATTGAAAATGATCCTGATACTCATTTCAATGGTCTGTATAATTGGTATTTCACTAATGGCAATCTCGTCTGTGATACTTTCAACAACCAACAATTACTTTTGTCTGCGACATCTACCAAACAAACTGTTTTAAGTATGAATTATAAGTACTTGTGCATTATACCAATAAATTTTGAAATACATCATCTTAATACATTTATTTTCTCAGAAGTAGCATATTTCTCTGTTCCACAAACTTTATAATATATTTTACAACAAGTATGACAATTTAAATGAAATTTTACTGTGGTTGAATGTTAGTCTTTAGGCCAGTGACCAAAATCTGCTCGACTTATTATTTTTATAACTATCACTGCTATAAAATGAAGTAAGCATGGCTCATAGTAAGGTGAGTGATAGAAGCTTTTTCGTGAGAATTCAACCAAGATTTCTAGTTGAAAATATTTTGACAATGTTTGAACATATTTTGCTGTTGTAATATAAAAAATATAATTTGCAAAGGACCCAAAACTTTTAAAAGCAGTTGGTTAGGAAAAGATTCAATCACTCGTCTTGTGAGCTATGAGAAATACTTTCTCTCTTCGATTACGTCAATTTATAGCGGTGACTTGAAAAAAATATTAAATCAAGCCATTTTTGATTATTAGTCTACAGAACTATATGTATTTTGGTAATATCGTTAAGAAATGAAGCCATACCAAATTTTAATTTTGCGTATATAATACGAAAAAATAAAACTATTGATTAAGTAAAATAATTTGTAAAGCGTTGATAGTGGCCAATGGCACATCTGGAAGGGGACAGTTTGAACACGAATTCTAAAAGCTATTCAAACGGAAGTGCATCATTAAAAAAATAACTGTATAAAAATTAGACTCGCATATTTGACTAATTTATTCAACTAATTCACTCGACTTAGTAACTCGTCTATACCACTCAACTCAGGCAATACATCTGGCCTAATCACTCAACTCGTTTACTTTAATTTCTTAATGTATTTAAATTCTTCTTTTTTTTTGATTGGTGCAGGTAAAATGCACAAGTACCAAATGTTATATTGCATGAATTAATATTAAATTAAAAATAAAATTATATTTAAATTTACAGATGTTGGAATTATTAATATCGACAATATCAATAGTGAAAAAATATCCCTAAAACAAGAATCCACTTCAGTATTTCAAAGTTCAATTTTGGAACTAGAAAATTTAAAATTTAACGAAGATATATTTTTGGGAGTACGTGAGAAAAAGCAATTTTCTCTTTGCAAAATTATTGAAATCGAACAAAAATATTTTGCCAACTCATTTTATAAAAGGATATTCGACTTTCCAGTAACGTCGACTATAATCAATAAATGGAAACCCAATGAATATATATCTTTAGATGTTGCAAAAAACATGCAACAGTGGGATATAAATGCTTCAACAGTTCAAAATGAATTAACAAGTGAAATTAAATTGCAATTTTCGGAGCCACGTATTGATAATTGGGGAATGCTTTCGTATCTACAACCCTTTAATATTTTTGCATTAGATCGAACAAGCTTTAAGATTGTTGATACTAGGCAAAATTGCGACTCTTCAAATAACTGTTTGCCAAAAAATTTCTTCCAATGTGACCAATATTCCCTATGCCATCCGAGCGTACTATCAGCCAACCATATTTTTTTGGCTACTTATCATTCAATATTTCTTTTGGATTTAAGAAATATGCAAAGTGTTGTTAAAAAATGGACACATTCAATGCAGTCTATACCTCTCTCTGCTACCTCTATTTTAAATAATAATAGTGAAGAATTGGTGTTAATGTCAAGTCAACTACCTAGTGATAAATGTTTTATTGTAAATACTAATTCTTCTAATGAACCACCCATAAGCTATTTAAAAACTTTTTCTGATTCCCTTCGAGAAATGAAGTGTAGAGGAAAACTCTTAAATCCTTTATCTGATTTAAATAAGCACGCTAATTGTACTACAACTGGAGTAACTCTATTAAAAAGTGGTGAAGATAAAGTGTTTGCCCTACAAGGTAATTCTATGGGAGATGTTTTTGTTCAAGAAATCATTCATGGTGAATACTTTACGGAAGATTCTCCCAATATTGAAATAGAAAATGTTACTGAAAATAATGATGTAAAACCATTGAAAGCGATTGCTGCGGTAGATATGAGCTATATTTTAAAAGAAAAACCTAAACCAATAAAGAAAGATAAACACTCTATTCTGTACTATACATGGCAAAAGAGTATTAAAGAATTGAATTCATATACTGATTTGTTAGCACCAAAACTTTTGGAATCTTGGGGATTTCAGAAAGATGAAATTGTGGAAAATATCGACGTTAAAGAAGTCGATCAATCACTTCGAATTAATGAATGGCTAGAAAACTTACCACCATTAGAAAATAATGTTAAGAACGAAAATATGGTAACTGAACAAAATGAAGAAAACGTAAAAGTACGAATTAAACCAAAGAAAAGAACCAAGTTTTCAGGATTTTAAATTGCAAGTCTGAGCTATGTGGTGCAAATATTTTTTTTTAATTGTTACCTAATATTTATTTATGAATACTTAATAACAACGGAAGCAAACTTTCGAATCAAAAAACCGAAATATGACCATCCGATTTTACAAAATATATCTTGGCAAGACTATGTTTCTTCCGATGCTACGATTTAAGGACGGATTCTTATAGATCTCGATGAAATAAAACGCAAATGAAGAATAACATTTTTCGATATCTCGCTTCGTTTATGAAATATCGATACTTAAAAATTGGCAAATTAACTTTTTTAGACGAAATTCTCTGGATTTTTCTTGAAGAAAATGATAAATGTTTACAATCGTAGCTCCATAATTTTTTTGTGCTTAAAAAACTATAAATAAGGGTGTATACAATATATAGGATACATTGCGGTCCAATTTATGTAGTATAATTTAATATAATAATATATAAAAATCATACCATAAACATAAATTTGAACAAAAGTTCAAACAAAAATATTCGTGATGTATTGCCCAGATACGTATTTTGATTGCCAAACAACTTCCTCAGTGGTCATCAAGTAGTTTGTAAATTCGGCACTTTTCGGGTTGCTTATGAAGGATTCGGTAAAAGTAAAGAAATTTGGGATCACGTCCGCCTCCATAACCACATCGCAAAAAGAGAAAGGCACGACTTATAAATTGAGGTCAATCCGTGATTATTTTGTGAATCATCACAAAGCAGTTATGGAGTGATCCAAACTACTTGATGACCACTGAGGAAGATTGCTTGGCAATCGAAATACGCATCTGGGCAATACGTCACGAATATTTTTGTTTGAACTTCTGTTCAAATTTATGTTTATGGTATGATTTTTATATACTATTATATTAAATTATACTGCATAAATTGGACCGCAATATGTCCTATATATTGTATACACAGTATAACTGTTCAAAGTCAGCGAAAAAATCTTATATTGATTATAAATAAGGGGTCAATGGGCAAACCCCTGGTGAAGTTTGGGGGGCGTCACCCATATCTAGCAATATTACATTTTCGATTTTGTTTTTATTTTAAATTAAATTTAATTTTAAAATAAACTCATAATAAACTATAAACTCATTTTTTTAAAGGGTTCGCTCCTTAAACCCCGCCGGGGCTTCACCCCTGAACCTCTTGTCTATATTTTTTAACAGCAAAAAATTAGAGGTACTACGATTGTAAGCTTTTACCTTTTTTTTCTATGAAAATCCTGAGAAATTAATCCAAATAAATGAAAGTAAAAATATTTAAATAATTAAAAATAATAATCATCGATATTTTGTAAACTAAGCGAGCTATCGAAAAATTTAATTCTTCATTTTATTTCTTCAAGATCTATAAGAATCTGTCATTAAGAAGAATCGTAGTATCCCCTATATATTGATTCAAATTTACCTAATTGAACTAGGTAAAATTTTCTCAAAAACATATAATATTTTGAACGTCAAAAAAATTATTACCGATGTCTCAAGGATTACAAAACAAGAAACGCCTTTATGGTGGTATTCGCTTTCCAGAAGGGGTCAAAACTGAGTATGTAAATTAATATATATTAGTTAAATAGTGGTATGGCGCAATTTTGAACTGTATCGGTATGTATCGTATATGATACAAAAAACCGGTAACTGAATGATAAAATTTGGCGCCTCACAATTTTTCAACTCCTTTAAACCCACTTCGAATATCGTTCAAATGGAAAAAAAAAACTACCCAATCTCGCAAATTGTATTTATGATAAACAAAATGATTCAAAGAAAAATGATTCTCTGAGCCGTTTTTTTGATGCGACAACGAATCTTTCAAAAAACTCAACAAACGACCGTTTGTCGATCATTATGATAGGCGGCAGATTTGATGCCGCATCGGAAAAATGGTTGAGAAAATCCCAATATTATACGAAATAGTGAATAAATAGGCTAATTCTATTATAATAATTTTCTGGGAGGTGAAGGTCATTTGGTAAACATATGGTGTCTAATAATTGTTTTTATCCTTGAGTTATTGAAAACTTTTTCAAACTATCAACTTGCTACGGATTCGTGGTAACATTTAGTCTGGTCGATTAAATTGTAAAATTTCATAATTATTACGGAATTAGCTAATCAACATATCTATGTTATCTACTGTAGCTTCGTTTATAATAAAACAATAAAAAAACCATTGTATTTGATTATTAAAAAAATTTTTAACTAGTGTGTTTGATTATATTCTTTATTACCCGATACGACTTGTCAAAGTAAATTAATTATATATCAACGATATCATTAACTAGTTTTACTAACATTTGTGAAATGCATAACTTAAATATTTCAATTTTCCTTCCTTGAATAAAAAAAATAATGTCCGTTTCTCTAAAAGCTTTCGTACATGAATATAATATGAATTTTCCTAATAACTTAGATTTAATAAAATAACAATATTGAGTTCTCTCAAGTTCTACCTAAAGTTTTAAGCATTTTAAATATCCCGCCATTTAATAAGTCTGAATAGTAACGAATTTGAAGGATTTGAAGTTATCATTAGTTTCTTTAATTGAAAACAAATTCCCTAATTTTGTTACGTCAAAATATATATTACAGTTGTCACAATAAATATTGTCTATTAATTTCCCAATCATATGAATATTATCTTTTAAAAAGCTATTGATAATTATTTTGTTGACTGTACAACACCAATCTCCCTTAAATTTAAGCAGTTATCGCAGGTGTATGGGACAAATTAATATTACACATATGAAATGTCATTGTTCGATTGGTTAAATGTTCATAACTATCATATTAACTTATAACTTGTTAAAAATTTAATGTTTTTGTAATAATGGGGGTATAAGTTAATCGTCAAATATATTCTAAAACGCGTAAGTGTATCACGTATATATTGTTAATTGTACTAAAATTTGGTTAATAATTCGTAAATTGTTAAAATTACGTGTCATAAAGAACTTAACATGTTTAATTATATTTACTGTTGGTATACAACTTTTAATTATAAGCATTATAATGTGTTTTTTCCTTCTAGTTTGTAGAACATTGAATTGGTAAAACATCTGTTAAAATGCCCAACATTATACCACCTTTGGTGAGTAGTTCACCACCTCCAATACTGCCTGAAAATGATGAAGAGGATGAATTTGGTGATTTTAGTGTGTCCCATGATTACCCTTATGATGGTAAATAATATAGTTGCTTTATTTCAATGATAAATTACTTCAAATTTCTTTAGGTTTTTCATTGCCAACGACACCACAACACGAACCAAATAACGGCGAAACACTCGAAAATGCCTTAAATGTACATAATGACATAGCTAACTTAACAAGTTTAGATACGTTGGAAATCAAAGATAATGAAAGTCAGGATTCAACAACGTCGATAATAACTCCTGACTCAGGGCTTAGCAGTGAAATGTCCAGTTCAATTGATGATCAAACTATCATTTCTGATAAAAAAGTAGAACTTTTAGAAAATAATTTAGTAGAAGAAAAAGATTACCAAGACGTTCGAAATGAAAAAAGTGACGATAAAAACGATTTAGAATCGTTGGTTCTCACACCTTCTATAAACTTAGAAATTGAAGATATAGAAGATCCATTTCTAGATAAAAATAATTTGTTCTGTGAATATTCGAGTAGTGATATAATCAAAAATAATTCAATTGATGATAACGAAGTTAAAGATTTCAAAGACAAAAGAAAATTGAACACATTAGATAATACAGTGGAATGTATTCAATTTGAATTTGATGCCAAATTTGATGACAAAGAACTTAATGATGATCCCCAAATAAGTATGACTGAAGTTATCGAGAAAACAAAACCAGAAATAGAAGCCACTGTAGAATATGATTCCAAAGACGTACTAGAACTGAATTCAGAAGCAATTAATGAAACTGCTGTAGTTGATTTACATTCAAACAATAGTGTTGACAATGATGACGATGATGAGTTTGCTGATTTCGAATGTGCTACTTATATTCCAATGTCTAATGTTAAAACAGAAGAGCAAGATAATCCCGTCGAAACTAGTGATGCTACAGACTTAGATGATTTCGCTGACTTTTCAAGTGCTCCAAATCAATTCAGTTCCATTCCTCACAATGATATTCATGCAGAAATAATAGACTTGTTTTCGAAAAAACCAAATTCAACAGACAAAGAAATTTTATCAAAAACGATACGTACTATATTCACAAACAGTTTTTCTGACATTAATAATATTGAGGTGGAAGATTCGTATCCATCAGGTGATATCTTAAAAGCATGTGAATTGTGGGATCGCTTAGAAGATATAGATAATTCGAAGGCATTGAATTTTCGTTGGGAAAAATCTGAAATTTATTTAAATTATTTAAAAGTTATAAATATGGATAGTCGCAATATTGTAAGAGCTGTACTTATTCTGTGTATCGAAGCATAATTATGTTATTTTTTAGCTTTATGGTCCCAATTTAAATGCTCCGCGATTTGCATCAAATATTCCCTTAGAACCAATTAAAGCTACTCAAGTTACAACGTCGACAGAAAATTCAAATGTCGGGACCTCTACTGAGAAGAATAACGCAAAAGTTGAAGAAACCATAAATCCAGAGTTGCAATTTGATTGGAATAGTTCAGGACTAGAGAATCCATTAGATCGTAAGTTATATTTTTGGCATTAGAGTATCAAACCACTTTTTCAAAAAAAAAAAAATTCTTACTAACATTTTTCGAGAAAAATACTAATTTTCATGATTTTTTTTCCTCTTTTTTATTATTAATCCTATAATACCTTTAATATCCCTAAATTTTTCGTTGATTTTATTAAGTATCCCAAAATAACAGCATGCTGCTAGATATTGAAGAGCTGGTTAGCTCTCTTGATAATTTGTCTAGCGGTTCTTGTAATGCGAACGGTTCTGTTGGGGTTGCTTCTCATCTTACTGAGGATATACATAACATTGATACTTGGGAATATTGGACACATTGCAGTAAGTCGCATGTGATTAAGTCTGAATGTTTTTTGCGAGTTGCTTTATTTTCTATAGATTGCTTATTTTATTTTCATTTCATATAGAATATCAGCATTAACATGGAAGCTTGGTAAAAAAAGGTTTGAAAGAGTGAACTATCGAGTAACTCTCGATGTAGAAAATTTCATTTTTGTCACACACGTTTTGATTTTTTTTGCATTTTTTGACAAATTACAAATAAAAACGTGTGTGGTTAGCGATATTTTTTTTTGTGTAAACATAGTAAATGTTTCTTTATTTGATAAACTTTTTTGCTATACTTTATTTAGTTTATGTTTTCCCATGTACTTGAGAATTTTTACTTACAAAATTTTCGATTGAAACTTTTACAGATTCTATTAAAGCTCGAAGTAAAGAACCAGAAGCATCGAATCCATCCACATTTGAGTTTTCCGATGTATCAAACGACGACGACTTAAACAAACCTAAAGATGTTGATTCAGTTAAGTCGTTACAATTATCGGATCTTAACATTGATGCAGTATTAAAACCTGATTTAAAGACATCACCTGTCTTCAATTCTTTTGAAAATAACGACGACGATTTCAGTGAGTTTCAAGCATGTTCTGTAGTTGAAGATAAATCTCCAACGTGGACCGATCGTCCGGTTCATATAGAAAATAAATTTTCCCAAATGAATTTGCGAGAAACGCATATATCAGCCGTTTCCGATTTAAGTCGAAGTAAAAATTGGCTAGAAAAACCATCATCTGTCGATGAAACAAATAAATCTGAAATACCACCTAATGATAGCAATAAATCTAAAAGTGACGATGATGAATTTTCCGAATTTCAATATGTTCCATTAACTATGAAAAATGAACTTAACGTACCTGTATCTAACATTCCAATTTTAAATGTAGAAAAAAATGTAGCAGTAGCTTTAAATGCGACTCCGTTACAACCTATTGTTATACAAAATGTGGCAAAAGCTCCTGAGATTCAACCTGAAATTAACTGGCCAAATCCGGGAATATCCGAAGATGAATTAAATCGTTTGGCTGAACTTAACTTTACAATTAATAGCAAGGAAACTGTAGAGGTTAATATTGACTGTAAGGAAGTATCAAGGGAGACAAAAGACTTAGGAATAAAAAACAGTGTGGTTTCCTCTGAGGATGATTGGTCAGATTTTGTTTCAGTTTCAAACATCAAAGATATAACTAAAAAGCCAATTATAGAACCTATTGCAACCATATCAGAACAATCTCATTCGGTATACGATCTCAAGCCAATTAATTCAGTTTTACATCCTAAACCTATAGTTTTAAATCCTCAAACATTCACTACTGAAATTTTAAAACCGGTAGAGCCAAAACATTCCCTTTATAACGATAGTAAAGTCAATACTAGTGATGATGATTGGTCAGATTTTGTATCAAATCGTGATACTAAACCATTGAGTACTTCTAATTTAAAGTCGGGGTCAAAATTTACCAGTTGGAATCAACCACCATCATTTCCGAGTTGGAACGCACCAACCTCATTTACGCCGAATATAATCACAAATCCTGGCCATTTTGAACAGGGGGATGGTTTTAATCCCTTCATGGCTTATGTGCCAAACAATAATAATAACAGTACGACTAATGTGTTACCATTGTGTGTCACAACGGCTACATCCAAAAATCAAACGCATACTACCCTGCAAGGGATGAAAGGGCGCAATGCAACCGTTTCTACTATATCTACTTTACCAGATCTTGATTTTTTGACTCCTAAAACCATACAATCGCGAAACACAAAAAAATGACATTCGGATTCTGTAGCTTTATGATCATCAACGGCTTTTGTATGATTGTAGCACAATAAGTTATATAACAGCAGTTTATGATCATTTTGTAAATATTAAAATTCTGTACATTAAAGTAATACTTATACGTTATAGAAACATTATTTGTCAACAACTCTTATTATTATTTTATCAAATTCCGTCTGACCACAGGGTGATTAAAATAAGCTAATTAATTGTGTTAAAATTTTGTTTCCAATAATCGTTAACAAAAAAGATTTTAACGTTTTATTTAAAAATTATAAATTATTTGTTCTATGGGCTCATATACGTCTTATTGCACCGATGTTACCCTTGACAATATAGTCAAGGTTTTTGCAACTATTTTCTTACAATTGAAAAGAAAGGAATTTCTTTTTTTAATTGACATTTTCCTTGTCAAATATTACTTAACAAAAAATAGCCAATAACTTTTGTCTAAAACGGTTTTTGTGTGAATTTTCTAGTATAGATTTAGTAAAAAACTAAACTTTTCATAAAAAATATTTGATAACAAAACATTTTCCTGAAAAAAAAGGTGTTATAACATTGTAATGGTTTTGTTGGATTTCATCGTCTAAATTTTTGATTTTTCAAATAGTGAATTTTCTGAAAAGAAAATTCAACGCAACAAACAATGATTAATGGAAATCATTAAATAAGGCTTTGGTTTCAAGATAAGTATTTAAAAAAAAACTTAGTTTTTTACTGAATTAAAACTAAAAAATAAATCACACATAAAAATATATTGCTTTCTTGTAGAATAAAAATCTGCAACAAAAAAAAAAAAAACATTTCCTTTACAAAAAATATAAATAGTTAAAATTAAAAACCCTTTTCACGGAATAGTCAAATACCCTATTATTTTTTTTTTTTTATTTATTTAAAATAATACTTGATACTATTTTTTTTTCTTTTTAAGTTTTTCGAATTTTGTGATAAAAATAATGTTGCAGACAAATGATTTAGGGAAGAAATACTAAATATTAAACATAGTAATTAAAAACACAGATAGGAAAAACATCACTAGAGATTGTATGTAATTCATTTTCAATATATATGTAAATAAGAATTATAATAAAATGGTGGAAATCAATTATAAAATAAAGTGATATTAGATATCCAATTAATATGAACATTAAGCCAAATTTTAATCTATTTTCTTTTTAATTATGCTTTCATTGTACTTAATTGTTAGTTTTAATAGTTCTGTATATTTAAATGTAAATAATTTTAGAGTGATATGACATCTTTCACAAAGAATATTTAAGAAGTAAATCACTTTATTAGACAATATATTTGCAAAGTTTTAGTTGACATATTTATCTAAAAAACTAGAGTGACAAAAATTAGTGAAATTGCTTTAACTGCACTGAAAAAAATTATTAAATATGGTTGGAAAAGTTTTCTTGCAATAAAATGAAAGCTTTTCTGTGCTTAAACGTTTTAATTAATAACAATAACAAAAAAAATCGAAAATTTTTGATCTATATTTCAAACCAAAAACTACAAAATTAAAGATTTTGGTATATTTTTATTTTACAACTTACAAAATATAAACCAATTAGAAAAAAATCATGGTTACATTAAAAGAAAATACAGAATGAAGAATAAATCAAATTAAAAAACAAAATGATGAAATAATTTAAGATTTATTTATAATGAACCCAATGTTATGTAAGTTGATTCTAGCTTTTACGATTTGATGAGATTTATGAAATTTATTCCATTTGTACTTAATTCTGCATTTGTTGATTTAATTTATTTTAATTTATCAAATATTATATCTTTAAATTTATTATTAAAATAATATAAACTATGTTATAAAATTATTGTGTTTTACTCCTTATTTTTCTTACCATAAGGTTAACAAAATCAATCCTTAGATTATCATAAAAGTTGTATGTACAAAGGTGTCTATACAGTGCTAGCTCAATGTACGAGTTTAAGTCGATCCGTACCTTTATTCGTACTTGAAACAACTTTTCTCATTGAAATTAATTGAAATGCCATCAATCCGTTCTAGCCCCCAAAATACTACCGCAGCTGTTTTTGTTAAGTGTTTTGGAATAAGGAAAATGGATTTTTAAATGACCAATATTGTAGAAAACATAATCAAATGAGAATTTAAAGAAATAAACTTGTTTAATAAAATGTATTTATGTTTTGGTTATTTAAATGCGAGTAACACAAAATTTAATAGTAGTATACATGATAAAGTATGTAAATGCACAAAAGTACCAAGTCCTAGAAAAACCTATAAAAGGTGCTTCGCTAGCGATGTAAACACATTGTAGGGATGCGAAAATTTGAAACGTACGAGGTGCAGTAAATTGGCAGGTCTTGTGCTCAAATGTTGCTCGTATTTCCAATTACTCGTATGTTAAGGCATTCGTATCCTAGGTACTACTGTAGTAGGTAGTTATATATAATACAAACGAAGATCATCAATCCAATATACTGGTATATATGTTACAGTAAAAGTTTTTTATTATATTAGTTTTTTATTCTATTCTGCGAATAGAATAATACATTCGAGGAATAGACACTTTTACTGTAACATATATAACCAATATGTGCCTAACGTGACCATATTTTTTTTGCTTCAAAGCGGGACACCTGTAAATTTTAATATAAAATTTTATACGAAGACTGGAAAACCATATTATATTTTTACGTAAAATGGCAATACTAAAAATATAGTAAAACTCAGTTCTTCTTTATTAGAAAAAAAATTATTTAAAAAATGACGACAAAAAAACTTAGATAATATTGTAATAATAATTGATATGTATATGTATACAGTATACCAATATACCAATATACCAATATACCTGCATAATGATTTTGGTTGTGAATTAATACCTATCACAGGTCACTTTTTCTCAAAGCGGGACATTTTTAGGTTCTTCGGGAACAGCGGGACACAAAGCCCGAAAGCGGGACGTATGGCCACGTTATATATGCCGTAACAAAATATATTTGTTGTTTATTTACATTGTATAGGCAATTAGACGCATATGTCCTTATCTCTAATTGTAAATTTAGTACCTTAGAATAAGGATATTGAAAAAATATCGAAATTTTTGTCGATGTTTCATATTTCCATGACATGTTTAATGACTTTTTGTGTTTTAGTCACAATGGAGTTTTTTTATCCCAAAAATGGGGAATGTAAACCAAATAAGATTTTTTCGCTGACTTTGAACAGTTACACTGTTTATACAAAATATAAAATATATTGTGGTCCAATTTATGTAGTATAATTTAATATAATAATATAAAAAAATCATATCATAAACATAAACATAAATCTTAACAGAAGAAAATTCACAAAGAATCATTACAAAGCAGTCACGGAGCGATCCAAACTACTTGATGACCACAGAGATAGATTGGTTGGCAATTGAAATACGTATCTGGGCAATACGTCACTATTCTTTTTGTTTGAACTTCTGTTCAAATTTATGTTTATGGTTTGATTTTTATATATTATTATATTAAATTATACTACATAAAATGGACCACAATATATTTTGTAAAAACGGGGAATTTGAATTCGATTCAGGATTTTGTGGAGATCATCACATTGCGCAGTTGATTATTAATTAATCTAATTATTGGTCGATAAGTATAGTAAATCGATAACTTGGCAAATGGTTAAAAATCGTTACATTTCCACAATTGAAATTTATGCGTTAACGATGAGAAACAGACAGCCTAATAAGTACATTGAGAACTATTACATATGCATATTGATTATTGTACTCATTTATTTCAAATTCCAATGTTATAATTCCTATATGTAAAGACAAAGAAAAAGTAATTGTTAAAAAATAAAAAAAAAAACGATGATTCTTAGGCAAATTAGTAACAAGATTTCAGAGAATTTAACTGTTAGCGTAGATATTATCCAAAAATAAAAACAAATATTATCAACTTGTTTAATTAATTTTATTTATAATAACTATTTGGGGAATTTCGGAGAAGCAGAGCGATTTCCTCAAATATGGGTAATTTGATAGCGACTATACAAATTTAACAACACAATTTTGCTATATTGATATTAGATAATAGAATTATTATTTGATTAGTTGAATATAGGAAAAAAATAATTTTAATTTTAATGCAATATTCCTATTATTAAAAAATATTTTAAATTTTATGTTCAATAACAACAAATTTATGCCATGAGCTTTTAAAATACATAATAATGATTATTTTTCAGTTTTTCAATAAGATATTTATATTTTGCATAATATAACAAATTTTGAAGAAAAATAGTACCATTTGTATAACTTAGTTGAATTAAAAGGCTTTCAGAAGTTCAAATTATTGAGATATTGAGATATGTTGAAATTCTTGCACTTTTATTGAGAGCATTTATCTCTTTTTTAACTGTTTATAGTATGAAATTGTTCATATTTGTATAATTTTTTTTTGTCGTATGTGATCTTGGATTGAAAATCGTATTGCTTATACAATCTTGAGAGTTTGTATTGCCAAAGAACCAATAGCAATTATAATTTAAATTTAAAATGTAAATATCTTATGAAAGTTTTTAAATGAAATTTTGATATTAGTTTCAATTAGTTTTAACATCCATTAACATCTAACAATAACCATAGTAATGATGTAGACAAATATAGATTTATTTTTTTGATAGATTTTAATGAGTAAAGATATTTCTCATATTCATACAAAGTAATTAATGTTATTTATTGGTTATATGGAAGTAATAAAAATTAGTTACCTTACTTGACTGCATTTTTATGGCAAATACAAAAAAAGTTGAAAAATCCGTAAAACATCCTCAAAAAACATCGCACGCCAACGACAGAAATGTTAAGGATAGGTCTATAGATTAATAATGTATTTAGTTATATTAAATATGATTTTTTTATTTTTATTTTTTTCAGAAAAACCAACAAACATAATTCCCAAACTAATTCATCTAAAAAAATAGTGAAAAAGGTAAATCAAATGGTACTATTTTAAGTTATTAATACATGTGTTTTATATATAAACAATATTGAATATTCAGAAAGCTTATAAAAAGAAATTGAATAGTCTTGAAATAAAAAATAATGCTTCAAAAGAAAAGTTTGAATGTCTATGTGCAGAGAAAGAATTGAAAGTAAGTTTTTGCTAATTCTTTATTACTCTTTAAAAATATTTATTACTCCTCATATTTAATTTTGCGTAGGTTTTTAACTACATTAAACCTGAAGTATTGAATAAATCGGTCGACTGTAGTATTACGTCTAAGAAATTTTCTGAGTAAGAATGAAAAGAAATTTAAAAATTTGCTATTTTTAAGTTTGATAACATCTTTTGCAGCAGTTCATTTGATGTTGATGTGTGCATTATTTACATCAGTGATGGTACCAATGAACATTGTGAAAAAATTAAAATACCTGAAACAATTCGTGGACAACATTTAGGTATTTTTTTACTTCTCAATTTTATGACTAGGAGTTTCGTAAAATTATTTTATTAGGGTTCGATTTTATATCTTTACTAGTATTCGATATTTCATTCTTACCAAATATTTCTCCAAATCAATTAATCAAAAATGAATTTTATAAATTCCAATTTCAATGTACTAAATTAATATGTCTCTGCTAAAAAATATTATAAAGCTATTGTTTAAAGGTTTCAACTTAGTTCAACGGCGTTTCAACTTAGTGAATTTTCTAAATAAAGTTAGTGGACTTACTTCAAGCACAAAAATAGTGAGCTTTCTAAAATAGTCATACAATAGTTATAATAGTTATATTAATAGCCAAGTTATATAAGACAAGTTTATACCTTTAAAAACATATTATACACTTTGGTATGGTCTATAAACATTTATATATGTTATTTTTTCCAAAATTGCATTGCACACAAAATTCGTCAACATTATTGACGAACACTGTTCGCTTTTAAATATATGTACCTATATTTAAATTTTTAAAAATTGATATTGCAATTATGCAATATCAATACGATATTGATATTGCAACTATCATAAGATTTTAATTTGATTTTTATAAGAAATATCAACTGATTTTTGATGAACTTATTTGATGAAAATAAATTGATGGAAAACCTCTCCAAGTAGGAATAGAACTACCTATATATAATAGATATAATACGTCTATGATAACACTACATATAGATCGTATAGACCTATCGTAGCTAGGAAACTTCAGATTTGTGTTATTTGGAATTTTGCCGGTAGCCAATAATTACAGCTTTACTCCGTTTATCCACGACTTATTTATATTAGAAACTAAACTACACTAAATTTTTCAGCAATTGAACGAGCTCTTCCAACGCTTCTCCTAAATCGGTTCACAAATCTTGAAGTATCAAGTATATCTCTAGTAAATGTTTTAGAAGAAAATACTCCAGCTATAATTATATATTGTAACAATTTTTTGCCAAAAAATGGTACACAACCTGATATCACCACGTTAGCGAATTGTTCCGTTTCCCAAATTTCTAATAAAAACGACTTTGTGAATGATGAATTATCCATATACAATGCTTTGTATAATTTAACGGACTCTTTTTGTCAGCGTATTTCAAACATTGCTTCCAAACCAACATCTTGCAGTTCCGTAGAAAATACAAAGTGCTGCAAAAATTGCCAGACAAAAAGTAAGTCATCTCTTGATTCTCCATTGAATCTTCATGAAACGACTGAAAAATATACTGAATGTGATGAAAAAATAATGTTTGAAAAAGAATTTCAAAATGCAGAAACGCAATATGAAGTCGACACATCACCAACCATAGAAAATTTCTCGCAAACGTCTTTTTATTCAAATCGAAGCAAGCATATTTGTAATAAGCCTCTTTCGAAATCTACAAAAACAATGAAACATAAAATATTAATTCCTTTACAAAAAAATAAAGTTTGTTGTAATTATGCCTGCATAAGTGCTAGTCGTGCTAGTCGTGCTAGTGATGGTCTCACTTTAGACTTAAAAAATGAAGAAAAATGCAACACAATAGTTACAAATCCCGATATCAATTTGAAATTAGATAAAGTAAATGAAAGTCCACCGGAAAAGAATTTCGCCTATATAAATAGTTCTTACTCAGTCGTTAGCGATAATGTTTTAATGGGCAGTGATAATTTAACGACCAGCCCGACCAGCTATTATCCAAGTGAAATTTTAAATAGTGTTGAAGGATTTACAACTAGTGGTACTACTTCAATGGATTCGAGTGACAAAATGGTTCCAGTCGATAGTAAATCGAAATCAACCACACATAGTGCTTCAGACCATGTTAATTTTATTCATTTTATTCATTCAATTTTAATGCAAATAATTAATGTTTCCATCTCAAATTGTCAATCGAATATTAATAATGGACAATTGGAAAATAAAGTGGTTGATGCCGAATCTGATCAAGTTTCTAATAGTTCGATGCAAGTTTCAGTGAAAAAATTAGATTTTGGGAAATCCAGAAAAAATGAAACTTTAATTGCAACTAATGTGAATGGTGTTTATTCTTTGTCTAAAAATAAACTAGAAAATTTAGAATTTTTGTCTCAGAATGAGGAAAGCCAAACAGAAACACTAACACAATTTGAAAATAAAAACGATAGTGATTTTACAGAGCAAATGTTTTCAGATGCTGTGATTACAAATGTTTGCACTAGAGTTATAAAACATTTTCTCTGTGATAATGAAATTAATGATGCTTCGTACTCTGTGCTTGAAAACAATATAATCAAGCATATAATGATGAGTAGTAATATTTTTCCAAAGTACAAAAGTTCTTCAAATGATGTAAATTGTATAAATCATTGTATAAATAATTTGGATCAAGGATTTACTGAGGGACTTTTGATAAGTTGTAGCAATTTGTCCAAAACCAAAATGCGGGATATTTGTATTCAATTCACAACAATTGATCGTAAAAAAGATGTAGCAACAATGACAGAGCCTTTGCCACAATTTGAAAAATCTGTGGACGATTTACTGAAAGACGGTTTTCTAAAGAATAGTGAAATAAACACGGTTAACAACGAAGGTGAGAACAATTTACAACGAACTGTAACAATTTACTCTGACGTTATTGAATATGATATTCCTGACCAATCGTATAGTCCCTGTAGCGATGAAGAAGAAAGCAAAGAAGACTTATCTACTGAATCAATTCAAGAAAATAGTGAATTGGCATCAACACAAAGAATGCAGGTTGTAGAAGATGAATTTAAAATTAAAGAAAAGGATACTGATTATAATGAAAAAGATGAAGGGGTGTTGCCCAAAATTTACGAAAATAAAACAACAGGTGAACAAATGGTGAGTCCACGAACAACAGTTGATCAAATATACGAAACAAAAACTGAAACCAATGGCGATGAATTAGAAAATAAGAAAAAAAATGTCAATAATGAATCACCAAAACCCAGTCTCCAATTAGAACTGGAAAAGAAAGGCGAACGAAAAAAGGATCGGAGAACGATTATTGATTCTGAAGAAGAAGCTCATATGGGTTTGAAGAAAATAACCACAGAAAAGCTATCACGTGCTATGTCCGGAACGCGAATCAAGACCAATTTGTCAATTATATTTCCAACTTTGGATGAAATTGATGGATCGCATCATAGTACCGATTCAAAAAATACTTCTGACCGAGAAAAAGATGCGTTGGGATCGTTTGAGGCAGAAAACAGTGATAAATTTGTCAGACAATTAAAAGCTCCAAGTATTTCTTATAAAACTCATAATGCACCTCGGCAACTTTCTGTTGCAAATTCAGATATTAAAACTGCCTTATCTACAATGACGCAACTGAAAAACAAAACTAACAATAGTTAAAATATTACCTATTAATTGTTTATTTCACTAATTTATCAGTTAATTTATTATTGTTTTCAAAAAGGTAAATTGAAAAGAAAGTAAAAGTTGAATTCAAAAATAAATCCTTATATATTTCAGTTGAAAATATTTTTTTTCTAATACAATGAGACATGAAAGACCACCAAATGTAAAAGGGTAATTCTCATAGAATTCCGAAATTAGATAGAAATAAATTTATATATTTTTTTTTAAAATTTGATTTCTTTTTTGTCAATTTTATAATATTTGTGTAACAAGATTTTACCAATATAGTGGTCCCTAGAATAAACAGTTAATTTTATACAAATTACAAGGTTGATTTATAATTTTGAAAATGAGGGAACGGTTTTTATAGACCATACCTTCATTAAATCGTGTTTGTTATTGTTTAATAGAAAGCAAAAAGTTTGGACCCTAACCGTAGTATTGTTACGTTAATATAATGCTCCTCTGTAAAGTGTTCTTTGTTGTCCTGCCCCGTAAAAATGAATTACTTGTATCTCTGCATTGTACTTACAACAATAATTTTCATTAAAACCAATACGAATGGTGTTCTCATCCTTAAACAGGAAAAAACAGTAAATTTAAGAATTAAATAAGTAAAGAAATAAAAAAAATCAAGTTCGACTAGTTTAAAACCCATTACCTCATATATCGTCATTCCCTCGTTTCAATTTAAAGTAAGGGAATAACGAATTGAACTATATAACAAAATAATCATTACTTGATGATGACCGCCAAAATACTTTTGAAACGCTCGTAATGAAGAAAGAAATTGAGTCATAGGACATACATTATTATTCATTAATTTATTAATTGTGACTCAAAAATAAAAAATAAAATATTTATCATTGTTAAACTATAACTTAAAAATTCTTGGTACATGAACTTTTGTTATATCTGAATTTTTGGGTAAGTTTACTGTCCCTAACAACCTTTTTTACTGTGCAATTATTATAAAAATATAGTAATTACCTCTATTCTTTTCAAGTCGAGGGACTGACTACTGAAAATAGATCTTGAAAAAAAATAATATTGTTTTTTTTTTGGTTTGATACTCTAATACATATAAGATGCCGTAAATATATGAAATAATTAGTGTCCGATCGAAACTAGTTTTTACGGCCGAAACCGAATTTCGCATCAGTCTCAATTTCAGTCGAAACATCCTTATAAGGTCATGTTGTTACAGAAAAAAAGTTAATCATAATTAGTCAGTCTTTACTATTAAATTCTATAGGTATTCATTAATCATTTTGTCTCTAATATTTCAACTAATCATAAACATAACATATTATTATAATTTTTTATTGCAAATAAACTAATTATGCTGAAATAAGGGAATAGTTTGAAAGAAATGCACCTAATATTTCGTTTTAGTATTCTTTACGAATAATATATACTAATAAAAAAGTTACAAAACAAAATTACTTTTTACCTACTATGTTTAGGTACACAAAATAGAATGTACTCTTTCGTATATCTTAAAAACAAAATAATTTCTTCTAAACTTTGATCGGCTTTCTTTCGAACTGAAAATAAATAAATAATAAAGATAAAATTAAACAAAATTTCGACTAGTTTAAAAGCCATTACCTCATACATCGTCATTCCCTCGGTTTAATTTGATATGAGGGAATGACGAAATGAAGTATAACTTAAAAAATCTTGCGACATAATCATTTGTTATATCTGAATTTTTGTGTAAGTTTATTGTCTCTGGCAACCTACTTTACGGTGTAATTATTATAAAGACATAGTAAATATCTCTGTTTTTTCTACAATGTTAGGAAATGACGACTGAAAATTTAATCTTCCAATAATTTTTATTTTTATTTGGGATCGATATTTTAACATGTGTAAGACGACTTAAATATATGAAATAATTGATAATATTACCAACAATTAAAAATCGATGAGAGCCTTCATGAATGCTTACAGATGCGTTCATTTATTGATAGTAAGGTGCGAGGGAATGATTTTCTGTTATGGGACACATAAAAATATATTTGAAAAAGTGTTCTTTACTTTCCATTCCAAACTCAAAAGATTTTCGAAAATGTATTATATTTTAATCGATTGGTCAAATTCGCAAACATTTTTTTTGAAAAAATTTTGATTTTGAAGTTCAAAACTGTACTAATCTCATGTTTGGTAAATAGTACATAGGGAATGATTTTCAGGGTACTATTTATTTATTATTTTATAGATATATTCATATAGTTCAAAAATTAGAATTAACATCATTAGCCCAAGTAATGTTCTTCTCAGGAAAAAAATACCATCATAGGTCGCTTAGGTCGTTAATTACTAATTAATATTATATACATTATGCACGTATTTAGAAATTATCTAAGACGATATCATAACACGTTGTGGATAATAGATGCTTTTCTAAATGATTTTTTTAAACTTATCAAATTGGCACCCGGAACAAGTTCTTCGATTTGTCCCCGTCCCGAGATCCAGGTTTGATGTATAACACTTTTTGAGTGAAAAAATACAATTTTTGAATTTGAAAAACTTTATAAAACAAATAAATCATTCTTTATCTTTTTTTACTATAAACTCACCATTGCCGAAAAGTAAAAATTTACTTTGATTTTATATTATATCAAATGAAAGAATGTAGATAATGATTGAGCTGATAAAACACAAATGTTATCTAAAATAATATTTTATTTATTAAAAACTTTTCTTTTGTTTTTATTACAATATTTATTTTGGAAAAATAGTTTTTATTTTTTTATTCAGATATGTTTGAAATATATTTAAATCTAATTAAATAAGAATGTACCATCATAAAATATTTAAAATATCATCTAATTTTTCAATTGTATAGTCAGGGATAGCATCCTTGTAGTCGGAATCATTCGTTGTTGATGTCGCTGGCATCCAAATGGTACTCGCTAATTGGGCCGCTTTTCCACCTAAAATATCTGTCTCCAATCTATCACCAACCATCACACACTCATCAGGTTTTACTCCCAAGCTGGAGCAGGCTTTTTGAAATATTTGAATATTCGGTTTTTCCCAAGGTAAATCACCCGATATTAAAATTAAATCGAAATACTCCTGCAAACGCAGGCGTTGTATCTTTTCCCACTGTGCGCTGGAAGGCCCATTTGATATAACAGCAAGTTGATAGTTCTTATGAAGTTTTGTAAGAATGTAGGAAATTTCAGCAGGTAAAGCTAAATAGTTGTAACGAAGATTTAACCAGTGAGAATATACTTCACCTATAATTAATATTCATTTTTAAACTCATCAATCTTTATTTGTTAATTTGAACGTTACGTCGTATATCAAAAAAATAAAATATTATGTTACCATGTATTGAAACTCAATGAACACATGTGAATTTTCATAGACATACTACCGGTAACCCAGAAAAAAAATAGAATCCGTTGGATTACTTTTTTGCTTCTACATGTAACATTGAATTTCGAACCAATCGATTTGGACGTTGAGCAGTTTAATAGAATTATAAATTTAACGAAACATCGTTTATTGCTTAATGTTCAATTCGATTGGATGCGATCGTTTTATGAAATTCAATGCCATAATTTGATGTAAAGAAGCAATTCAACGTAAGTACTAAAAAGATGATTTTTTTCTGGAAATTCACATTTGCTTGTTGATTCATTTTAAAGATAGTTAAAGGATGATGGAAAACATAAAGTCATACATATTCATACTAAATGCTTTATTTTAAAAAAATTAAAAAAAAGTATATATCACCTTTCCTGATGCATTTATGGAACAAAGAAAATGATTATAACCAAGGGCATATTAAAACCATTATTATTATGTGAATATTACTAAAGATAAACGACGTGAGTGACCAAAAACATATTTTAATACATACCAGCGTATTGAGAAAAATTATCACCCAAAATGTCCTTCCAAAGCTTCAGACGCCACGTATCCAAAGAGTAGTCAGGATTGTCAGGACACTGTCTAAATTTTTGTAAAAACCTATTGCACAACTCACGTGCTATGTCTTTCGATATATCGTAGTCAGTCCACAGTATTTCAGTTAGCTAAAAATTAAATGTGTTCCATATTTTTAAAAATTGTATTATACCATCAAATAGTTTATGTCAAGTCATGAAAGCTGTTTTCGTACATGGCCACAAAATTATAAATAAATAAATTAGTATTTTGTGTCAAGTTCACAAAAATAAGTGTACCCTTTTATACAAATATACAACATTTGAAAATTTAGCACATTTTTTTTCATATAAATAACTTTTTCTAATTATAGATTTGAATGAAGAAATCAAATAAAAGTGTGAGTATATAAAATTGTAACATTTTTTTTAAGATTTTATTGCCTCACTATATATAGTAATTACAGCCTATTTTAGTAATTAGAAAAATAATATGAATAATATGAAAAAATAATATAATAATATATTAAATTAGAAAAATTTTCCTAAACTATAATAATCGGTGATTATTCTAATATTTTCATATTGATGTCTATCTTTAATAAGTAATGTTATAATTGAATTTACTAGATAAATAATCGATATATCTTTGAAATTACTTTATTATATCATACTTTCGAAAATTTATACAGTTTTCAAATTCACCATAAAGAATATATAATTTAAATAGATTGCCAATTCCACATACTGGTAAACCAGTATTTCATATAACAGCCAATGCAAATTTGTTCATACGTGTAAACACTGAATTTACGTTCATGGTCATTAACTAGGATGCGTTTCTTCTGAGAATTTGGAAATAGATATTTGGTTTTCCACGATTTCTGTAATTTGCATATTCCATTTATTTATTTTTTACTTTCCTGCAAAGATTTAGAAAAAAGGAAGATTGAATCTAAAAGCAAACTTCATATTGCAATCAAAAGTCTTTAAAAACTGCTCAGACTTATCTGCTTACTTTTTGGATATTTTTTTTACTATTTTGGTAACTATACACTACCTACACTTTAAAATTATTAACAAATTTGAAAGCTCTGGGAACAATCTTATTTATTTTATCTTCTAATCTTATATTTATTTGAATGTAAAATTTTAGAAATTTTTAAAATTTATAAAAAAAATGCCTAAAAAGCAACTGCGATCATTTTTTAAAGAATTTTTGGTGAAAATAGAAAACAATAAATAATAAGTAGTAAATCATATTTTATGCATTGCAGTGTCATTATCGAATTAGGAACAGACCCCAAAGCACAAATTTGTATTTAAGTAATAAAGCTGAAAATAAACCTTGAACATCTAATAAATTTGATTTCCTTGTGATGACCTTCCCTTATTAGTTAGTTTTAAATTACCATCAAATTGGAACGCATGTTCATTTTATTATACTTAAAATATTTTTTTATGTGGAACATCTACAACCTGTACAATACTGATTAATAAAAATTAAATGATTTTAATTTCGAGCAAAAAATATACAGTTGTAATGTAAAAATACAATGTAGTTAATTTCGTTACTTATTTGTGATTTTTTGAATTATAGGGTAAGTATAGTAAGTAATATAAAATTAAATACTAAGTCATAAATAACCGAAAATCTAATTCTTTAGTATTTCAAATTAAAATAGTTCAATTTCTTGAAAAAAAGACAAATTATACAGCTGTACGGATAATTGAGACAATAAATTAAAATAAAAAGTGTAATGTCAGTGTATTTATTAGTATGTATATATATTTACATGGCCACTAAAATTAAGAAATTTCAATTAGAGATATTTTCAATACATACATAGTTTTATTTATAAAAGAAATACAAAAGAGCAATATTAATTTTATAAAAAGCGTCATCCATTTTAGTAAGAATTTTGAAAGGCTACGTTGAAAAATAAACCGTAACACACACCAAAAAAAATAAATTAATCTCCAAACAATTTTTTGCCCAATTCCATGAATCGGTGGTTGCGACAAACTTTAAGAGCATCACTTTTCTTAAGAACTACAACAACATCTTTGTTGGCATCAACCAATTGGCACAGAAAATCTTCGTATGCTGATTTAACATTGGGTTGTAAAGTGCCAATTTTCACTTTTTTCAACGTTTCGATTATTCCCTCGGCCCAGCCACTTTCAATAGCGAATTCGGAAACCCAAGGAATCTGTGCCAAAACACCGCTCATCGTTTGCATGCCCAAAAACCAAAGTTCCATCAATTCCATCCAATGCTCCTTATATGTCATCGATACGACCAAAGCTGTCGGATCATTTGATTCGTCAACAATGTAGGCGTCCCACAAAAACCGTATGGTAACCTGAATAAAGCGGCAAATAGAAAAATCATTTTGCCGAACTTGTTTCGCTTTTTGTTTTAATAGTAGTAATCCAAGAATTGCTAAATGTCCATGCAGAACTAGGTTTTCCGGTACACTTTTCAATTCTGGTAGATTGTTGAATATGAACTTTAGCAAAGTGCTGAAGAGTAAACTTGATTCTACGACTTTTGTTTCCAATACAGTAATGTTCATTAAAATATTGCAAATGCTGACCATGGCGGTTCGAGAATCTTTCATTTCCTCCAAAACGGCGGCATCAGGTCCCGGTGAGGGTTGATCTTTCATTTTGAGGCGTTCTGATTTAGGAACTGGTGGTTTTTTCCAGTCCACAATTGACCAATGAAAATCCAAACACTCGTAAAGAACTTCATCCTCTTTGCAGTCCAATAATATTTTTCTTGCCTCGTCTTCAACAGTTAAATGACACATTCCTGGTAATAAAATTCTCAAAATATCAAAATCAATGTTATTCCCATTTATAACTGAAATATCAGATTTAGTAGACTCAGATCCTTGGGCTTTTTCAGCTATATGCCGGGCACGCCGTGAATAAAAGCTGTCATTTGCAACACTTAATATGAATGGTAAAAGCTTATAAATTTGAGCCCGAAGTGCTGAGGTTTCTTGAGCTAACCACGCAGCTAAAACTCTAGTCATTGCGTAGACAAAATATTTTTCTGCTGTTGGTAAATTATCTTTGTTTTTATCATTGGCAACTTTGTTTAAAATGTTAATAATAGCAGAAAAAGCGCCTTTTAATCCGGTGTATATGGACTGTTTTTCTTTTGGTTCCAAATCAATGTGATCAGCTGCTATGTAACTAACCATTGCCTCAATGATAATAAAGCATGCGATAATTAACTCTGATTGAGCACAGGCTTGTTTTAAGCTACTCGAATCAAGCATTCGAACTTCAATGGAACTCAACTGAATCAGTAACAAAAATAACACTTTTGGCTTTTCTTCGTCTTGTAACGACCATTCAACTCCAAGCAAATCAATTACGGCTGAAGCTAAAATTAACGCTGGATTTCGTTGATTTTTTCCAATGCGGCTTTGTAAGATATCGGTCAATCCCTTGTATAAACTCGATGGCCAAGTTTCCTCCAGAGCACTGTCGGCGATAATTTTTTTCCGACAACTTGTTAAAATCGCATGAATTATATGGCAAAGTTCAAATTTTCTTTCTGAATGATCGGTTTCGAAATCCAATGCAATTTTGTTAACGAGAGTGTGAAATGATTTTGGATTTGTGTCCCATGATGTAGGACCAAATTTACTGACTAGTTTTACTAAAATATTTAAAGCTTCATCAGTTTGAAAGCTTTGGTGAGCGTAGATTTCGGACATCTTTTTTACGGCGCCAACTTGCAGTAGTGCTTTCTGGCCAGGTTCATATGCAGCAATATTTTGGAGACAACCATAAGCTTCGCCCACGATAATTAAATTGTCATCGTAATCGGTGTTATCTGACTGCGAAACAATATCCAAAAACACGGGAATATTGTTTAACATTTCAGGATGAGTAGCTAATTCTGGATCATTACAAAAGCAGGTTAATATTGATAGAGCTACTGATTTGTATACAACAGGTGGACAGTCCACAGGAACATTATCCGTAAGAAGGAGTCGTTTTAAAAATTTGAATCCAATTGCTTCAAATATTGCCTTCCGTGCGACTGAAGTACAATCCTTGCCCTTCACCAGTTTCGTTACCATAAACAATGCGGCAAATTTTTCTGTATCACTACTGGCCACTTTTAAAATTCCGATTATTTTTTTACAAGCTTCTGATATTTCACCCATTTTAACGGGGTTTAGTACTTGATTATAATATTTGAACTGCACGAAAGCACCACCGAAAATATACTGAGAGCCGTATCGTTGAATAAACTTCGTTCTTTCTTCATTCGTTTATTTTTCGACACGTTTTATAAATAGCGAATCGTCAGAGTCTGGAGCGACTAAATTGGGAGTTTGTATTCATTGTACATATGTATTTGAACGAAACATGTCAGCTTATAGAAACGTTGAATATATTTTCACCATACTATTTTGATTTTATTAATAGAGCATTACAGTATCACAAGTAAGTTAAAGAGGTTTTCATACTTAAAAATCAACTTCGAACCTCAAATTTGCCCCCTCGATGAATTTCATGTATATTTAAACATGCATCGCATGAAGTTAGCGCTGAATGTATTCGTAGCTACATTTACAGCAGTGAAATTTCAAAATTTAACTTTGAAAAATGAATAAGTGTTTTACTTTTCTTTGTGTTTATTTTATTTTGATAAATTAAAAGGATTAAAAGTGTCTATTTAATGGTATGAAAGAATGTAAAATAACGATTCACAACAATAATTTTCATGCGAAAATAAATTGTACACTTTATACAAAAGAAATTGAAAAGAAGACAATTAAGTTTAAACTGGTTCTTACCTTATTGCAAGCTAGTCTGTCTGCTTGTCTTGTTTGTATAATTGTATTATCCAAATCGAAAAAAATCGCAGAAATATTGTTACCGTTGGTTACGTGTGCCATTTTTAATGCTTTAGTTTAACACTAGTAAAAGTATTTATTGCGTAATTTGATTGTAGTAATCAGTAGTAATGGAATAAATAAACTAAAGGGATGACGTGCGTTAATACATGAACGTCATAGCTGGGTCACACTTCGCTAAGAAATGACAATTTTGTGCGCTAAATGATCGCCACGGCGTTCAAAAAGAATTTTACCTATATTTAAATATGCCAATGTTTCACGTAATATAACATTGAGATTACTGGTCCAATGGTCAACTTTCAAGTTCAACAGGTCATTTATTTGATTCTTTATGTACGTACCAATTAAGTATTCTCTTTCCGTAAAAAATAATTTAAAAGGATTGTCGGAGGCCAAATTTCAAGACTACTTACGTTTAGGAAATATGTACAATGGTTTGTTCCCCTCCAACATATATACCTGAAAATAATCTTTTCTTGGAATAAGAAACTACGTTTCTTACAGATTTGAATAAGCAGTAGAATCAACAAAAGAATCTGAATAAACTGAAAAAAATTAATAGAACATTCTTGTTTGCCTAAAAAAACCCCATTGGACTGCTTTAATGAACTTAACAATGTAATAATGACGTAAAATTTACATAAATAAAAAGGAAATGCAAAGTAAACTTTCAGTAACTTGTACGTTCGCAATACGGGGCTCAAGAAAATATATTAAAAAGGTCGATCTCATAATGGAGTATCTATATTTATTTAAGTTGTAAAATATGACGAAATAATTTCGTATGTTATAAACAATTATTTAACCAGAGTATCACAAAATCAAAGTTATATAAAAAAACTATCCATCCTAAACATTCTTACTAAACAATATCCGGGGGCACGGCAGTGCCCCCCATCAAAACGAGCATAAACAAATATCTAACACACCAAATATATATATTTACAAAGAAAGTGAAAAACATTTTTTTCCATAAAATATAATAATTTATTCGCTTCGAAACTAATTGATTCTGGGTTAAAATTTAAAAACCAGTAATTTTTCGTTGTTTCTCGGTTTACTGATATTTCACAACTCTATAGTCGTTAAAGACCTTAGCAGTAAAACGATTGTGAAGGACTAATGATAATTAATTAGTCATGACGAGTCGAAACTTACCGGATCTGAGATTATAGACTTATGATTTATCCCCCCGGTATCGACATAACCAATTTGACCACATTTTTGCAAAACTATCATAAATACTATCTCTGATGTAACTTAAATATCGCATGCAAGTAAAACTCTCCTAACATTTAGATAACAGTTTCGAATACTATACTTAAAACTTTTCAATGTAAAAACCTATTTAATTTTAATGTATATTTAATATTTATACTAGTAACTTCCCGTGAAATGGTTACAGTCCAACACTGACCCAACTGACAGCTAGTAAAAAAGAGTAAAAATTTCCAATTGAATGAAAACAAAATGGCAGACTATAATAACATTCAGTTCAAATTTGAGATAATGATTGTATTTCATTTACACATATGTGTTTACAATATTTATTCCCTGTCTGTTGATATATTTACTATTATTAAGATATTATTGGGTCTGCGCCCCACGTTAGAAATGACGGATCTAGACCCTAGAGCAGTCGACAACCACAATAAAATAAAAAAATTCTATGACCAGGAGGAGCATCGTCGTCAAAGATCAAAAATTCGTTAAATTGTTATATAAAAATAGATACCTTCCAGATAGGTACTATATTTTGATAATAACAACCATTTGCTATAATGGAGAACTGAAGGAGACTTTAACCTAAGTCAAAGTAGAAGAATATTAAATATTTTTTTTTAAAATTTAATTGAAAAATATTTCCTGAACTTCAATTTGATTAGCATGGAAATTGAGAGTTATAATAAATGCATAACATGTTAGAATTTATTTGTTAACAATTGGACTACAAAAAAAAATATTAAAAAATAGAACATCCAAATTGGAATAAAACTATTAATACTAAAAGCTTTTTTAGTTAGAGAGATATAATTTTTAAACTATTTTATATTACGAAAATAATATATATTGTTTAAAGAAAATATTAATTGATTTTAAAGCAAAAAAGCCATAAAAACTTATTACTGACGACCAATTAAGAAATCATGGGATAAACAATCATCTGATAAAGTTTAAATCTAAAATAATTAATTGTTATTATCGTAAATTTCATCATTTGGTCCAAATTACAAATAACACAAATAAAAAAAAATTGTAACTTATAACTTTTACTTGAAAGTCTTACTTTTTATTATGTATACCGCAATTCTTAATACTTCAATTGCTGTATGTAATTTATTCTTTATTGTTATTTCCAATTAGCAAACAAGTGGGATTTATCTGGTTATTTAATATTTTTATTGGTTCCCACTTTTTTAAAACGACACTTAATTCAAATACATCTTTTAAGCATATATACGGGGATAAACTTTGTATTCAATTACCTATTGTTAATGTTAAAACAAAAAGAATAAATTGTTTAAAATAATTTTTATTATTTTGCAGATATAATGTAAGCTAAAATAAAGCTATTTAAAATATAGTCTTGTCTTTTTTTAAAGAACACAAATAGAAAACGAGAATAGAATAAAATTATGTCCTTGTTCTAGTTTTAAAACCTCGAAAAGTAAAGAACTAAGACATAATTCACTTTCTTCGTAAAACATTTGTAATTTTTGCAAATCAGTACAAAACAAAGGTACACAATATACATATTAATTGCAATAGATACATTAATTGGTTTTAATTGCGAAAAATGAAAACTACCGATTACACAAGTGGAGTAAATTTTAAATTTTCGCATAATATTCACTATTCAGTTTCGTTCTAGTTTAAGTCTATGAATAAATCAAAGGTACGAATTATTTTTCTATGGTAGTGGCTGGTTGTGATATTAACCGATGATAACGATATTATCACCGTACCACGCAGCACCCATAGCACAGCTGACACAGATTCTGACCATTATTGTGACGTTACCTGAAAGATCAGGTCAGAGTTCGTTATTAGTTTTATATGACTTTTCTCACATTTAATTAAAATAACAAATTGTGGTTTAAAAAGAAACTTTCAATGTGATCAAGTACGTGTAATTATAAATAAACAAATTTTGTTTTTATTTGTTGTAACAAAAAATGGGTGTGTTGTAACCTTAAATTTTTAAAATTCCCTTGTCCTATTTTTATAAATAGACTTTTATTTTTCATTGTATTTATTTTGCTTATGTATTGATTTTTAAGTTCGAATAAATTTAATTTATTTGTTTATTATTTTTTTAAGTTTTTTTTTTTTAATTATTTATTTCCTCGTTACGCCCATTACTGATAAGTATGGTGTTGAGTACCGAGTGGTCCCAAGTGGAAGTTATCGACTTGATCAACGATGGAAGTGGTTTAGGGTTTGGTATTGTGGGTGGTCGTAGTACTGGTGTTGTTGTAAAATCAATTCTTCCGGGAGGAATTGCCGATCGGGACGGTCGTCTACAAAGTGGTGATCACATACTACAAGTTGGTGATGTTCATACTCGCGGTCTTGCATCAGAACACGTCGCAACAGTTCTGAGACAATCCGGAGTCCAGGTGCGCTTAGTGGTAGCTCGACCGGTAGAACCTACTTCTTCTGAATACCGAGCTCTTGGTAGTCACGCTCCAATAGTTCCCACAAAAACTCTTACCGATCCTGACGAACTAGAAACACTTCTCATACAAAATGGTTATCCTGAAAACTTTGACATTAGTATGTCAATGCAAGAAATGTCTGAACAATATCAGCAAGACGAGGTTCAGTTAACAAACAGCATTGTTAGCGTTGTAGATAACATCTATCCAACCAAAGTAGTCGTAGACATTTCTAACAACTGCGGGATTCAATTCGAACCAGATTTGTCGGAATCAACTGATTCACCTGAGTCTGAACATATATCTGTTACGTTACAAAAAAATGCTTTCGGATTAGGAATTACAGTAGCCGGATATGTATGGGAACGTGAAGAACTATCTGGCATCTTTGTCAAAGGAATTAGTGAGGGTAGTGCAGCTCATTTATCAGGGAAAATAAATTTAAATGATCGAATTGTAGAAGTAGACGGTCAGTCGTTACTAGGTTTCACAAATCATGAGGCCGTTGAATTATTACGTAAAACAGGCCCGGTTGTTCAGTTGTCACTAGAAAGATATTTAAGAGGTCCACGTTACGAACACCTACAAAACGCGATACAAGCTGAAAATGTACACCCAACTATAAGTCCACCATCACCATCAGTAACGACTCTGTCATGGTTTCCTGTTCAAACTGATATAGAAAATCCCTCAGAAATCGAACCAGAACCTGAATCTCACACTACCATTGACTCAACGATATTCGAACCTCCCGATCCGGATACAATTGAAGTGTTTGTTGACACACATTTTGAATCAGGATCAATTACACCTGATCTGGACGAAGCCGTAAGACGAAAATGGGAATGTATCGTTGGAACTAACACCGAAATTGTTGTTACTCAATTAAGAAAACTCCGAGGTCTTGGAATTAGTTTAGAAGGAACCGTCGATGTTGAAGATGGAATTGAACTACGTCCACGCCATTTTATACGATCAATTTTGCCGGAAGGTCCTGTCGGATTAAATGGAAAGTTAGCTTCAGGTGATGAATTGTTAGAAGTAAATGGACAAAAATTGTGGGGTAAAAATCACGTGGATGTTGTTAAAATTTTAAAAGAACTTCCCGAAACAGTTAGAATGGTGTGTGCAAGGAATAATCTTGCAGTGTATCGAGTGATTGATACAGCGCAAGATCGAGAAGCATTTGCAGCTAGAAATATATTAGGAGGAAGTTTACGAAATCTTTTAAATGCTCCAACTAGAGAAATTACGAAAGCTCAAAGTGATGGGTCCATAAATACATCAAGCACTGCAACAATTGCCGATGATAACATAGACAATTCTTGTTCTAACGAAAATGATTCGGGGAAAATAAAAGAAGTGATTTTAGTTCATAAACCAAATGATTATGTAGACACGGTAAATGGATATGTGGATAATGAAGAGAAGCAACAACATAACAATCCAGAAGATGACGAAAAAGCTCGTTATGTAAGTCAATTAAACGTTTTAAATTCCGATTTATCTTTACTAGCAAACAGTAGTGAAGGACCAGTAGAATATATTGATGCTAGTATTACGGAAATGCAAAATGCAGAAAATTCTAAACGGGAACAAAATGGCGACGATAAGCTATCGACAGATTTAGAAAATAGTAGTAACATTGAAGAAGAGATTGGAGTCATAGATATGGAATTGAATGACGACCCTCCACTTGAGGTTTCAAGCGAGGAGAAAAATGAAAATAGAAAAGAAGAATGGGAATTAGAAACTAAACAAATGGTCGAAAAAGGGATATATGCGAATTTAGAAAGACGCAAGTCGAGATCGTTAGAAACAATCACATATCTTGCAATTTGGAGAAATGAGATTGAGTATACTGAATTAGATAAAGATACAAACGGTTTGGGATTTTCAATTCTGGATTATCAAGATCCGTTGATTCCGAATGGTACTGTTATAGTTGTGCGAAGTTTGGTATCGAAAGGATCTGCCGAAATTGATGGGAAACTTAAACCGGGTGATCGCCTTATGTCTGTTAATGATGTTTCGCTGAAAAATGTGTCTTTAGATACGGCTGTTCGGGCTTTAAAAGGAGCACCACTTGGTAAAGTGCGAATCGGATTTTCTAAACCAATCCCTTTATCAAGGAACGATGGATCTTCGAGCCCCATAAGTATTAATGATGAATATTTTATTTGGTAGTAATCGCTTTGTTCTAATTGAGTATTAGTCGATTTAAATTTATTAAATTACTTTTTTGCACATATCAAATATTTATTAAAAATGAAATTAAATAATAAATTCGTCAATTTAACTCTTATTAAAATTAATTGTTAAGGAAGGCCTTCATGCATCCGCATACAATAAAAATTGTCAAGACTATGATTTTTATGGAATATTTAAATCGTTTTTTTTTTTTTTTTTTTTTTGGGAGAGTAATGTTATGATTGTTATCTAAGGTTGAAGCTTATTTAAAGTTAAAGAGAAATAAAGTTTATTGGCCACTTCTGGCCCGAATTTTGTCAGTTTTTTGACTAGGATTCATGAACGCCTGGATTTTAGAGATTATATAAAATACTAATGAGTATATAACTATGTTTTGCACGAAATTCTCCTATTACTATAATGAATTAATGCTTTTCTTAACTTGTAAAAAGAGCAACTCAGATCCTGTGCAAAAGAAACTTTCATATAAGATTTAAACTAATAAAAAAATATTCTAATACAAAAGCTCACAATTTGTAAATAGTTGAAAAGTATCGAAAAATTAATTTTATTCATTCGGTAAGACTAACCGTTGTTTTAAAGATAAATGTTTTTTTTAAATATTTTTTTTCATTTTCTGAAATGCGATTTCATTGTGAAAATAATATCATACATTTATTTAATTTTTGTATAAGATAATTCTGAGGATATCTTCAGAATATATTTTTCACTTGACAATCCGATTAAAATTAATTCAAATGTTGGAATATATTATAGGGCTTATTTAGTACAGATTATTTAGGAAAGAGCGAAATAGGTATTTCTTAAATTTTTATAGACAACACTTTTTATACTTCCTAATTAGAAGTTAGTTTTGTTTAGTTTATTATTTGTTACGTTAAAACTTAATAATCGCCATTTTAATTTTGCATTGTTTGAAGTCAAGTATGAAAATATTAAAAAATTAAAATGAAACAGATAAATTTTAACTGTCCAATTTTATAAACCATTATTAATAAACCGTTGATAAAAATACAAATGTTTAATGACGTTAGTAATTTTGGTTGTTAAATTCATTAAATTGATGTTGTACTAATTTATATAATAGAAAATTTTATATTATATACTTTAATTTGTTAAATCATTTGTTAATGCTTAACATATGTAAGTTTTAAACGCCACAGAATGAATTTATGAATAGCTTACAAACTTTTTAAAGTGAAAGTTATTGCCTAAGTATAGTAAATGGCAAAAAATGTAAGAAAAATTTATGAAAAGTTGATTTTCTAACGGAAATTGTCAGTTACCTAAAGATTTAATATAAATATGATGGCTCATATGTTAAGAAATTATTTTTAAAGATAAAATTGTAATACTAAAAATATTTTTTTTATTCAAGTGTCAGTTAATTGTTAATAGTACCTACTTTATTTAAAGTTCGACTTCAAAAATGCGAATACTTTATAAAAAAAAGACACAAATTTTTCCGTCAAACTAAATACTTTCAAAAATAATATCGCTACTAAGTTTAATTCCTATTTTTATCCCTAAGTTTAATAAAAACAGTTATAATGCTTGTATGGTAATGGTTTAAAAATGAACGTAGAAAAACGCATATTAAGATATTAATTTAGATATACTACATAAACAAGCTGATTAATAAAATTTAAATATAGGCATAGAAAACCTAACAGTTTTTAAAATTTTTATAAAATATGACATAATTAAGAACTTAAATTGGTGTAAAACAACACTCCATCCAGTGTTATAGTATATAGAAAGAGTTTTAAAAATAAATAATAAGTAAGCAAGAGCAGATAGGAGATGAAATTCTAGAAGTCATTTTTAGAATTTACGTTGAACACACCCCTAATTAGTTGTCAATTAAATAAGGTAGCTCATCAGTCGGAGGTGTTATTATTCTTGCCTTTTGATTAGTTACTGATAAAGAGTGCATCAGAAAACATCGAAATTTTTTCCGCCTTAGAATTTCATTCGTTTTCCAGCTTTTGTTCTAACAAACCCTACAATACAAGATCCGAAAGTAACAATAACAGTTACGATTCATTAAAAATTAAAATATATCATTGAATAACTTTATAAAATAAGTTTCTATTTAAAAACTTATATTTAAATACACTGCCATTGTGTCTGAAATATGCGCTTTCTTGTAAATTAAATTTTAACGTCTTTTTCAAACTGATAGTTTATGATGCATTATATTATAATGTTTCTTTTGACGTTACACGGTTCAGTTTTAATTAATGAAAGTATAAAATTATTTTTTCAATATCTATTGGAGAAATTGAACCGAATAAAACAGCAATTTTATGTAATTACTTTAAAAGGAAGTGGAGTCTTACAAACTTAGGTAATGATAAATTTATATCATATAAGTGTTAGTTAATGCCATTTTGCCCAATAATTTTAAAAGATTATAAAACTAATTCCTGATCATTTCCCCGAATTATATTATTTTAGTAATTTGGATTATACATAACTCGGTTTTATATATTTTCAATTACCTTAAATTGCTTACCCAATATACTTAAATCCATATCCAGTACCTCTTTGTATTCTTCTTTAGTTTTTAGATTAGAGGCAGTGACGGGTTTAGATCTGAAGCCGCATTAGGCCCTATTCTATTTCGCCCTTTTTTTTTTGTTCCGTGGCAAGGAGGTTATCAAGATAAAACATCTAATTTTCAAATCAAATACTTAAGAAATGAATTAATTTTGATTAGTTTTTCCAAAACTTATGAATTAGCATATTATTTTTAATATAACTTATTAGTTCCAATAAATTTTTTTCAAAGTTTAATATAATTCACAGCTTTTTTCAACTTTACTTAAGATATAAACTTCCTCTCCCTAGCTTTAGTTTACGTAAACATGTTGACTATATCATGATAATCGACTTTTTTCCACTAATTAAGCTTCAATAGATAATAAATCCTAGATATCAAGTCTATCTTGGCCAATACTTGCACAATATTAGCTTTTTATACTTTTTAGAGTGGAAAAAGATTTTTCTCCTGAACAATTTATCATTTAGACTAAAAAAAAAATATGCAAGCAATGTCAGCATTAGGGTAAACATCTTTAAGATTCCGCGAATGCAATGTATTCCATATATTTTTATATTTTGTGCGAAGCGGATATCTTCAGTATTTTGTTATAATTCGTTAAATAGATAATTTGTGAATACATTCATCTATTAAGGTCTGTCCTTATTTGTCAAGATACTGGAATGTTTTAAATAAATATGACGTATTTCGATTACCAGGATTTGCATAGAGCTTGAAATGTTGTAACAAAAAAGGATCGAATTTAGCAAAAAATTTTACAGTTCCTAAAAATTTACCATTATAAGGATCTTTAATTTTTTTTTTGGATGTCCCTTAAATGGCAGTCCTCTATTTACTAGTGATTTAACAATTAAAAAATGTGATGAGATAAATTGAAAAGTAAATTCAATAAAATAAATATTTTATATACCTTATTGAAGATGTTCTATATATTTATAACTAGTGTCCGACCGAAACTAGTTTTTACGGCCGAAACTGAATTTCGTGATCAGTCTCAGTTTCGGTCGAAACCAAAACTTCCATACAAGGTTATTTTTTCGTAGAAAATGAAATTATTCATAATTATTCAGTCTTTACTTTTAAACCCTATAGGTATTCATTAATCATTTAGTTCCTAATATTTGAGCTAATCATTAACATAACACATAACTATAATTTCTTATTTGACAAAAATTATTTATGCTAAAATAAGGTGTTGATTTGAAAGATGTTCACCTGATATTTTGTCTTTAATATTAATTACGAATAACATAAAATATTAAAAACAAGTTACAAAGCAAAATAGTTTTTTACCTAATTTGTTTAGGTTCACAAATTAGAAAGTACTCTATTTTACATCATAAAAACAAAATAATTTCTTTCTTTCGAATTGAAAAAAAATATTAAAGATAATATTAAACAAAATTTTAATGAAATGATAATTATCAGTATTCATAATTGAAAATTAAAATAATAAGTGAAAAACAACAACTTTTCAACATTTCTTTCTCACGAATTCAGTTTCGATTTCGGTCGTAGTTTCGGCTTGACGATAGTCGAAACTGAAACTAAGCCGAAACTAGGTCGAAACCGAAAGATCGGTCGGACACTATTTATAACAAAACTAGTTCAAATAAATTTTTAAATTTAAATTGCCCGTACATAATTTCGCCTCTAAAATGCTGGCGTTTCGAAAATTTTACCTCTAAAATCCCCTACAATCGTGCCTCTCTAGGCCCGGGCTTCACGACCTTAAATTCATCATTCTGTTGAGGAAAGTTCATGTAAACGGTTTCCGGAAAAAAAAATCAAATGTGTTTGCGGTTATTTGGGTAATCAGATCGGGGGAAATGATCAGGAACCTATGAGACTATTGTATCTTATAAATTTACAAGTAGATAGAAGTGGAAGGATAATGATGGACTTGGGAAATTTATTATTTCCATATTTATTGATTTTTTTATTTATATTGATCGAAATGTATACATTTTGCAAAGCAATATAAAAACACGTTTTGGTTACCTACTTGTCGTTTCGATATTCTCAGGCTACTTTTGTTCAATGAACACGATAACGATTTAGATATACGTTTTTAACGAATTTTGGTCAACTGATGTTTGGAATTATTTATCGTTGAGAATCAATTTTTTGAAAAAATAATTTCGGATGATATTTTTGCGATTTTCCTCTGTAGTTACAAATATAATCGCTATTCAATTTTGAAAGTGTTTAGTTTGATGAGATTTAATCATGAAAATTATGAAAGTCTTAGCCAAATAATGAAATCGTTTATTTATTTTGAGATGATTTCTTTTTTTAAATTGCAAAAGTCTAAAGATTTGTAAAATTTTAACACAAATATTTCATAGAATGTACTTAGAAAAATTTGTCTAAATTGAGATGGGACCACCGTTGATTTTCTAAAACAAGAGGAGATAATAAAGTTTGTTATCGAGGATTTAAAAAAAATATTATATATTATAATAAATAGTTTTGAAAGTATTTTCCATAAAATCCCAAATATTTATTAACATGTTGACCATTTTGGAAACCGTAATTATAGTATATTTAAAAATTGTTCATAAAATGAAACATTTAGTAAATATCTAAAAAAAATGTGATAGGGTAATAAAGTAAATTGAAGGGACTTAACGTGTAGATATTTACCAATTTCTATCACAATATATTTGAAAATTTAAATTTTATGTATATATAATAGAAAACACATTTGGTGCTTAACAGTTTTAAAATTATATACAACCAATTGATATTAGAGATTTTATCTAAATAGTTTATTAATGAAAAATATTTTTTTTTTACAAATAATATGCTTGACCAGTGTAATTTTAGTGAGGCGACTTCATTAAAAAAAATAATAAAATTAAATTTAATAATACGTTTCCACTTCTAAAATTGAAGTTTTAAATTAAAATAATAGGGGTACCGAAAAACAATGTCGTTTTTGCAATGAACGATTTAAATGCTCATTTTTTTTATTCATCAAATAATATTATAAAATATCATTTCCCTCGTTGAATATTACCTTTTCCCACCTTTCTGGTAATATTTTGATACCTCTGTCATAAAAAATCGTAAGTTTTGAACGAAAACATTATATAACGACCTTATTTTCTGGTACCCCTATTAATAGACTTATTCTATGACTTATTCTAAAATATTTTTAAAAATTTACATTATAATGAAATAATTTTAATGAAAAATTTACTTAAATATATTATGAAATATTTGAAAATTCAAATATATTCTAGTGCCTGAAGTTAGTTTGAAAATTTAGACAGCAATATGTTCTCTGATTAAATAAAATAATTTTGGATTTTATGCTTATTTGCTATTGCTCGCTTGGCAATTACAACATGGTTCCTTAATAGAAATATTTCAATCTTTTTCGCTTATGATATTTGTAAGAAATATACGTGAGAATCTACAACAGTCGTTGTCGCATGAAATTTTGCTTTGACTACATAATTAATATAAGAAGTTTTTTGAAAGCATATGATTGCATCAAGTTTAAATTTTATTAAAATTAAAAAAAAAGTATTTTTATCGAAAGGCAGTTGGTAGTATCAAGAGTTACTAAAACAATTATCACCAAATATTACCTATTTCAGCGTAGTTGGTTACAGCAAAATTTTCCGGCAAAAGCATATGATTACTGCGCTGTACATGAAAATCTCTGGCTTAGAACTAGATTTATGCATATGTACTACATAAATTACACAATGGATTATATTAAACACTAAATTATTAAAATAAAATTTCAATTCATACTTTAGAGCAAACAAAAATGATTTTTGTTTAAAAATATTATGAACAAATTATAATGACTTAGGTTTATCAAATCTGTTTCCAAATAAAAATATGAAATATAAAATAAAACAGACTATGTCAGTTATCTATATATTTTTGTAAGAAAATAGTTTCGGCTAATAAAATTGAAAACATACATATATAGTGGTATTTGTATCTTTACTAAAAACACGTAAAATTAGAAACAATATTGTATTATGTATAAAAGGAAAATATGTTGTATACATTTGTAATTAAATATTCTTAATATTGTTTTGACAATCACATAAAATTGCTTGTAACATATCAATAAAAAAACAACATTGTTAAATTCAGATGAACTAAGTAGTATTCATTTACGTCGATTTTTAACTAAAGGGTTCCATTTTCTGCTCGCTTCGCTCACCCATCTCTGTGCATTCTGTTCATTTCGTTTACGAATCCATGCTTTTGTCAAATAAATTATGTTATGCCAATTTATAAATTCCTGTATCTCATGTTTCTTTTTTTGATTTTTTACAACACATTTTACATTCGCTTTATTGACAATTGACGCATACATCTAATATATAAAATTATCGTGTCACGGGGTGCGTAATTAAACTCCTCCGAAACGGCCCGACCGATTTTCATAAAATTTTCTATGTATATTCGATAGGCATGAGAATCGGACAACATCTATTTTTCATCCCCCTAAATGGTAAGGGTGGTCCACCCTTAAATTTTTTTTTTTATTTTTTGGATAAAATTTTTTGTTTTTATTTTTTTATGATACATCATACAAAAATACATACAACCCTAAATTTTCACCCCTCTATGATCAACCCTTATTTTTTTATTAATTAAAAACTTTAATTTTTTTGGCTAGATTTTTATTTTGTCATGACTTAGAATAACAAAAAATCGTATTACTCTTAATTTTCACCCTTCTACGATCAACCCCTATTTTAACGAAATATTAACGAAAAAAGTAACAGTAGTAGTAAAAAAATAATTATTTTAATAAAGCTTAAAGTAAATACGTTTTAAAAACCGTGCATACATAAAATCGTGTAATTATATATCTCCTCTGCCAGATAAAAATTTAATATTAGGTGTATTCCTTATAAGAAGTAGGCATGTGAAATTTTTTTTTTTTAAATTCGTGCCCTAAAAGAGTGAATTGGAGTGGTTAAGTTTCTTTGAGAAAATTTAGAGTTAATCAACAATCGAAATTTTGAATTTACTAAGTGTAATTAATAAATAAAGAATAAATTAATAATAAGTTTCTGTTTTTGTTATATCTTTTTGATAACAGCATTTTAAATAACGTCATTTCACTTAATTAGTATGAAAGTTTAGGTAGTAGGTACTTATATCAAATACCATAGAGGCGGTTTTTAATTTTTGTTTGTTTTTCAATAATCAAACTTTTTAAAATCTAATTTTTATTAACTAATGATTTTGAACTGGAGCAATTATATATTCTGCTAAAAAGCATTATGGAAGCAATTTTTTGTCATATAACAACAATTGGTTTTCAAATTGTTCTAAATACCGAAGAAGAGTTAGCATAGAAGATATATAAATATTTATATATATATTTATTGATGATAATGAAATATGACAAAAAATTGCTTCCATAATGCTTTTCTGCAGAATATATAATTGCTCCAGGTTGCAATCATTGGTTCATAAAAAAGAGATTATAAAAAGTTTCTTTGTTAAGAAACAAATAAAAATTAAAAACCGCCTCTATGGTATTTGGTATAAGTACCCCTACTACATAAACTTTCATAATAATTAAGTGAAATGGCGTTATTTAAATTTCTGTTATCAAAATGATATAACTACAATGCCCATTGTGTAAGCATAGGGAAACCGCCCTCACTCTCATTTTCCCCACCGCACTTCTAAACAACCATAACTACAGCTGTGAATATACTGGGTTATGTTGAGCTGGTGGAAAAGTAAAATTGCCACAATTAGTCCCATCACCAGATCCGTTACGCTCATTAGATTATAGGCTAGGAAATGATTCTAAAAATTTCTGGACCAAAACTCAAAAATATAACAGTTGATTACAAACAACGTCGTTTGGGGCAACGCATATTGTGCTGGATAAATTCATGTCCCCCTTCAAGGTATAATTCCATAATAATTTTTGGATAACATTTAAATTAATTTTTATTTTTCAAATAATTTAAGAAAATCCTTAACAAATGCAGACAAGAACAAATTTATCACTTACTGGAAGCGCTGTTACCACTACTAGGTATCCACTACTAGACCACTACTAGATCATCAAATCTTACAAATGTATTTTATGAGCAATACAGATACAGAAATTGATAGGCGTTGTATTCATAATCCGTAAACATAAACAATAAAACAATAAAATCATTGTCCAAAAATTACGGAGGTATATGAAAATGCAAAAAATTGTAGTCGATTAAAATCACACGACACGTCGTTCGGAAAACTGAGATATGTGGAATCAAAATGTCTTCTGCTTTGTATTTTCAATTCAATTTGTAACTTCGATAAGGTTGATCATTAATTTTTTCACCGCAAGTCGGGTGTTATGACCAAAACGTGGTTGATCTATATATTCCACAACATAAGGATTACTGATCCAATTTTTAATTGGATTATGAGGCGGTAACCTGGAGAATTTCAGCGAATTTAAAAATTCTCTCCATAATTGAAAACATCATCTTTATTAGTAGCGTAATCAACCGAATTGCAGGTCTCTAATTCGCCAGTTTTCCTATTTTGAATCTGAACTATCTATTTCATTAATATCATTTTCGTTGACAACGTTTTTTGGGGTCAATATAACACGTTCTCTCAACCAAACATGATTTTTGTAATTTGTAACCAAGTTTGGGAACACCCTCTCGATGAGTTCGGTCTTTGATTTAGTAAAGTGACAAAATTGGCAAAGAATGTAATGTATGCAGGTGTCAACAGAAATTTTGCCATTACCAATATCGATCAATTGTTCGGAAAACACTTTCTAAATTAGTTATTCTGCAATTCGAATTACATTTCCGAGTTTAATTTGATTGTTTTTAAATATTTCCATACAGTGGACAACTTCAGACATTAAGGATCGACTGCTGTCGATAAAATAAATGCTTGCTTTAAATTATCAAATATCTGGTACCATATAAATAAACTTCAGATGGAAGAAAACAAGAAAATTGTATTGCTGAACGATCCTTCGGCTGATGATTTCTCCAAGAAATTAATAAATGGCCGGTTCATTATTTGAATTTTTATTTAAATTTAGTTTACTAAAACATTATTCAGCGGTTTTGTGAAAAATCTAGCAATTATGTAAAAATTTTGAATGAGACGAAATCCCAAAAATTCAAAGGAAATGAAATCAATACGCTCGATTCGTTGACAGGAACATGGTTATTACCGATATTCAACATTTGCTTGGGAAATTTTTCAGCAGATTGATCATTCCACAACGCATGCCTCATGTCTCCAACTGAAATTTCTTCACATTGTGCCACAGATTTTATGATTTTAAGCAAGTATTTATTTTATTGGTAGAATTCCATCTTGGAATACTGTTTGGAGGAAATCACCAACAACAAAATCATTGCGCTTTCAAAACAAATTGAGTCAATGCGAAGATAGATCTTTCAATTACTATCGTTATATGCCTTTAAGAAAGAGTTACAGACAATATGAAGTTGAAAGCATTGACATCAAAGTGTGGGTCACGTGAACTGCCAACTACGGAAAATTCCAAGCCTAATTATTTAAAAACTGATTTTATTCAAATTTTTCCGTGTATTATTAAGATAATTAAGTTAATAGTTACTCTGCTATTTGGAGCGATGGTGAATTGAACTAATCATTAATCATCAAAATCAGTCCAATAATTTTTTAGCTAAAAATGATCTAAATAACCTGACTTTATTTAGTATATTTAAGATATTTGATTTGACAAATCGTATGTCAATGTAATGGCAACGTGCTTCAATGAGGATAATCAATCTGAGGGTAATGCATGCACCAAAATTCATAGCTTCAATAAATTAAATGAATTGTTGACATGCCATTGAATTAACTAATTTTTGTTTTTTATTAATAATTTTCACTCCCATTGTATAATATAATATTATTATATAATATTGTTCTAATTAAATATTGAACTTCATAATTGTATTCGTATTAGTTTGTTATTAAAATTATAAATTAAGACTAGCTAAAATATTCGTTCATAAAAAACACTACGTTCAATTCCTGTTAGGCACTACGAAGTTTGCGGGTCAGCTAGTATTATTATAATAATAGTGTGTTAAATCAGATATTTCAGACAACATTTTCAGTATGTGAAATATATTTCATTTGTCCATATTTTATAAAATTTATATTTAAAAAATATTTTATTGATTTCTGCATTTAAATTAAAACCTACAGTAACACAATGTGAAATCCTATTAAGGGTTGCAAGGAATTCCGTTTACATTTGGACCTGAATAATCCAAATTGCCCCACCAAACATTTGCACTCAAATGCTTAGCTTCTTGTAACATTCGTTTTAAATTTTCACATTTCCAAGGATTTCCCACTACACTCAATAGTTTTAGGTTTGGAAAGTAGAGTTCCAATGTTTCAAATCCAAGTTTGTCAAAAAATTGTTTTGCAAATCCAATGATGATAAGTTCTGCGCAATTTTCAAGTTTTGTGCATCAAAATTGGACAAATTGTTAGACGTTAGTGTTAGAGAAGCCAAATTTTTAAGTTGCTTAAAAATTCCATCGGAAAGTGTTTCGATTAAATTAAATCCCAAATCCAAGTTGATCAATTGAGGCAATGATTTAAATGCACCATTTCTTAATCTTTTAAATTCACATCGTTGAGCTATTAAGCTTTGTATTTGTACATTTTTAAATGCTAATGTTGGAAATTCCTTCAATGGCATTTCTGATAATTGTAACATATACAGATTGGGTAAATTCGAAAACGTTGCGCTTTCTAGAGTTTTTGTAGGATTTTCTCCCAAGTTCAATACCTGTAATGACCTCAGGTTGTAAAAACTATTTGTTTCGAATCGTTCAATTCCACTGTTTTGAATGTACACCGTTTGTAAATTTTGATGATTTCTTAGCACATTGCTTTTGAAAATTGATATTTTATTATTATTCATTTCCAGACTACTCAAACTTGTAAAATATTTGAAAGCATCTGAAGTAATTTGGTTTACATTATCATCACTTAATTCAAAGTTGACTATTTTTTCAGCACTTTTCCGATTAATGTAATTAGAATTAAACAAGCCCACTTTTGAATTTAATATTTCCAAATATGTTATATTTTCATTTTCAGCAAGGAAATGATTAATTTCATTTTTGGTGGCATTGTTGCACGTAAGCATATCATCGCTTGTAGTATAACAATTAGAAGATTTTCCGAAAATTTGATGAAAACTTCCTACTAATAAAAGTAGTATACCACATAAAATATTCATTTTTAAATATTTTCTTTTTGGCAGATATTATATTTCAACAAAATTTTGCAAACACTGAATATAATTGACTTGTGCTTTGAGAAAAACGTTATCGTTATCAAAGTTTTTAATTTTGATTAACTATTTTTAAAAGAAAATTAGAATTTATCTTTTATTAGATTATTGTTTCTGTAATTTTAACGTTGTATCAAATCACCTGTAGGTACAAGGATCATTTAATACCAGTGCAAAATGGATTGTTCTTTTGACGTAATTTTCATATACAGTTTTTTTTAATTTATGTATAACCCTTATTTTCTATGAATACTCCTTTATTTCTTAATTAGATTAAAAATATTTTAAGGCGATACCTTAAAATTGAAACTTTAACTGAAATTAAGTCTTTATGGTTTATCAGTTATTGTACTCTACAATAATATGTTTAGTAAGTTTTCAGCCAGGTCCATATGTTTGAAAGTTTGAAATTCAGCAGTTTTCCTTCAAATTTTTTTTGTTTCTATTACCAACTTCTTGAAGTCTGCATATTTTTTTGGATTTGTTTTGTTTAGAAAGACCCTTGGGTTATAAGCATGGTGAATTTGTCCCCCAGAAGATCTTTAAACGTTACTTGGTAGATATTGGCATAATAAGATCCTGAAAGTATCAAATCCTTGACTCAATTGACTTTTGAGAAACAGCAAAATATGTAAAAATAAAAAAAAAAATATTCTTAGGAAGTCGTGAATCAGTTGATCAAAATTTTGGATATGTTTTGGAGGCTGATGGTAGCTTCTGGAAAAAATAAATTTAAAATTAAAAAATGAAATTAATCTTGTTTGCTTTTAATTCATTTATACTTTTTATATCTACCTAGTAATCGCCTTACTTCCGTCTCTTGGATGAAGAAGTAGAAACAATGAAATCACAAAATAATGTAGAAAATATATTAGCTGGTGAAGTATACAATAGAATTTCTAGTAACGCGAAAAATTGCCATTTCAAACAAGATTAATAAAATTTTCTTATTTACATCTTAATTTTCTTCCCAGAAGCTAGCATTCGTCCCCAAAACATATCCAAAACTTAGATCAATTGACTCACACGTTCCTGAGAACTTTTTTTTCTTTTCTTTTTGATTTTTATATATTTTTCTTTCTCTGAAAAACCAATCAAGTTGGAGATCAGAAATTTTCAGGATTTTATTATTTCAATAATGCCTATAAAGTATCGCATAATATTTTCCGTGGGTAAATTCGCCATACTTATACCCATAGGGCTTTTGCTTAAGGGGACCCGAAATCAAGATTTTTCTCTAAGAAAACCCGAACTTCTTGACCCATTTTCTCTGAAACTCTTCCACCAATTTCAACGAAACTTGGCGAACTTAATCTACTCTTCAATTGGAACAAGCTGAGTAGTTTTCGTTTAGAATAATTCATTAGAACAAAAATTACAATAGTTACAGATCAAGATTTTTAATATATGAAAATCCTAAAATTGCCTAATTTTTTCCGAAATTCTTTAACCAATTTTAATGAAACTTGGTAAGCTTACTCTACTTTCCAATTATAACAATCTAAATAACTAATATTTAGAATAATCAATTACAAAAAAAGTTACAAATATTTGAAAAAATGACTAAAACTTTCTTACTATTTTTTTTTATATTTAAATTTAATTATATGTTTTCGAATTCCTTTATTCAATATGTTTAAATACTATATAAATATCGTCACAATTTTTTTTAAACGGTTCGCTTTAGTAGTTTAGGAGAAAATGGGTCAAATATAATAAAAAAAATACAAATTTTTCAGGAGAAGCAATTGTCTGAAAACTAGAAGGAACCGGTTTGTAGGGTATTTTATTTTTATCGAAATATCAGTATAGTCGATTCTTAAACGTAGTAAAGCAAATTTTAAAGCAGTTATAGTGGGTAGAATCACAAAAAAATAGTATCAAATTACTCGGAAAGAGTTATATTTTCAAAATTAATAAAAAAATTTTTTGCCTTTTTTCCAAAATTTCTCCTTTGGGTCCCCTCAGTCAAATGTCCAACACAATTTTTAGTAAATAGGAAGATTCCAAATGTAAGGTCCGTTAAGATCTTCGACATACCTGAGGATTCGAGAACCTCATCTCCAAGTTCTTATCCAATTCTAAGAAGAGTCGATTTCTGGCCTTTCAGAGACGCCGAAAAACCAAATGGATCTTATATTTGTAATCAGTGACCTCTAAAACCTTAAAATAAGTGATTCGTACGCATTTTTTGCAAAATTTGACAAAAATATGATTTCTGAGCCTCCAGATACATTTAGGAACTGAAAAAAACTTTATATTTGTGGTCAACGTTCTCAAAAATCTTCGAGTAATAAATTTCGGTTGATCTTGTGCATTTCGTGGAAGAAAATTAAGATTTTATATGCCATTTCAGTATTATGCAATCAATAAATGAATTTTTTTCACTTTACAAATGCAATAACCCGTTTGTATACAATAAAAAGTCGTAACACGTTTCATAAATGCCTTTCTGAATCAAATGAAAAGAACTCATTCCAATCCAACTTGCTACTTTTTTTTTGAATTTAAATGTTATATTAAAGTAACATAATTATACTCTTTTAGCATTCACACAAAGAGTGCCAGGTCTTGGGGTCATGGATTTAGTTCAATATTTCTAGGATGATAGATTTAGTTTCCCTGTTGATGAAAATGTATGGTTACAGAGGTCATTACTCAATATTTTTTTTTAGATATTTGCAATTGAAGTTCTATAGCAAACGATTACACAAGATGGGCTTAGTGTAGCAGCAAAGGTTTGGTGTTCCTCGTCGTTAGCAACCAGCTTCAATTCCGTGGAGGATGATTATTTTTTTTTAAAAATTTCATTTATATTTTTACATATAAAAATGCATAATGGAGTTTAAATAAATTGGAAATTAAATTTGTCTTTAATGACTAGAAACCTTATAATAGTTTTATTTGTCATTATCATTTATATACGTTATAAATATAACAATTATTATACAATTGAATTAAACGAGTGGATTACATCTTCAATTGTAAATATCGAAAAAAATATTAAATAGTAACCTCTGTAACCATATATCTTCATTAAATAGGGAAACTAAATCTACCATCCAACAAAATTTGAACTAAATCTATGACTCCAAGACCTTGCACTCCCTTGTCAGTTCAATAATCTACTGCGAACTAATGTGGAGTTTAAGGAAATAACTTAAAATTTCCACTAATCATTCTCTTTTTATTTGTCAAAGATATTGAAAGGATCACTTTTAATCTGATCTATTTATTTGTAAAATAGTAAATTTATAAACGACTTATCTACTTATCTTCTTATTTATTTTAGCAAAATTTATCATATGAGACTAAAAACTTATGTATTATCTTTCGTTCTCTGGTGATACAATGAAGACTCATATTTGAATTCATAGAGTTTCTCCCCATTGCATATACGTAAGTTAAGAAATAATTAGGTACTTTCTATGAACATTCCTAAAATGGATTGGAGATTTTCGGCATGGACTTATTTGTTTCGATTTTTTTTCGGTATCTTCTTTCTTGGTATCTAGAATACATTTAAAAGATTTCCCAATAATTCAGACAATAAAGATTCATTTTTGTTAAAATTTTTCTTTAATTTTCCATTGCATGTCCCTGATATTCTGATAAACAGTAGTCTGATTTCATCACTGTAGTATTTTGATGAGACTTAAAAAATAACTAAATGTTGAAAATTAATAAAACTCAAAAAAGATTCTTTATCTTATTAATCGTTATTAATTAATATTCCAGTAGCATTATTTTGGTTTGGAAATTTGATAAAATTTCCAAAAGTTCAAGAGTGAATTGAAGTGAATGGCTTATTATTTTTTAAGTATTTTGAATTCTTTATCACTAAGGCTAAATAACAAGGTCAAAATATTTTCTTGTTATCCCATTTTTACCTATTGTCTAGAATCTTTGTTCACAACAAAAAAATTGATAAAGTTTTATTATTATAAAGGGGGGGGGGGTTAATGCTAAGTTTACTCCATGCCATATAATGCATGCATTACTACTTTCCTCTAGGAATCACAAACTATTAATTGTAGATTATTTTACCAAAAAGGATACTAGCTTTCAAAAAATTGGACAAGGAAAATATGTTTGTTTTCACGAAAATCGTCAAATTTAAAGAATGATTTTTTGTGACGCCAATCAAAAATATAAATCCCCCCCTACATGCTGTGCAAATTTTTCCAAAAACAAACCATGAATAAGGGATGAAATCGATCGTCAAAGTGCTGAAATTAAACAGCGAAGCTAAATTTCGTAAGTATAAAAAAATGATCTTGTTACATTAAAATTTAAATTTTGAATTCACAACCTTTTATTAAAATAATTATTGAAAATTAAGTGATTGTTTTATAAGATATTTTCTTTTTCAAGTGTTTTTTAAAATGGGATTGTGTTTAAAATTAAGCATTCAATTATCTGATTGATTAACACAAATATGTAAAAGTACATATGTATTACAAATATTAAATGCAATATTTACTAACATAACAAGGATTTTTAGTACGTTTATTAATGGAGATTTCAAGATTGCACGAATTAATATCTACGAGGTACTATCGATTTGAATATTAGCTCCATTTTTATTTTATTTACCAATAATGTATGAAATGACTAATAATTAATTTTTATTTTAAGAATTTTTTCGTCACTGGAAGTCTATGAGATTGAAATTTAATCTCGTTTTGTATATGCATGAAATTTTAAAACTCTAGCAATAACTTTAAATAAAAGTTGTTTAAATATTTCAATTGCAGTTAAAATTCAAATAATTGTTTGCTTTAAGATCTAAAATGTAGTTTTAAAACAGCCAAGAACTACTGGTGAATGAAGGGGTGAAAAAACAACAAATTGTTATACTGAACAATAAAAATATTACTTTCTATTTGACCCTTTATAATATAAGTTTACGTTTAAAATAGTAAATATTTTTTTCATTGTTAAAATGAGTCTGAGATAATTACGGTTACTACTAGTGGGTACTACAAAACTTAGTAATGAGATGCAGCTAATGATGAAATATTTTAAACAAGTTTTTCTTCAATTTTTTTAACGTTTATTATTATAAGGGGGTTATTATATTGTGTTATAATGCAATATATAAATATGTTATTGATTCTTTCTTGCCAAGTACAAATTATTGCAACAGCACGCCGTTATTAATCGATGCTCTTTACAAGAATTGGCGTGTAAAAAACTGCAATCGGCAAAGCGGCACTGGTATGGCAATGAATTTTCTGAAACAAATCCAAAACTAATCAATGCAGTTTCATTTATAATCAGCACAAGAATATTGAAAAAGAAATTATTATTTTGTATCCATATAAAAATAGGACGAGAAATTATCTTTAGTGTGACTTCCTTGTTTTCAAAATGAAATATAGTAACAACAGTAAGAATCTCATTAATGTAAAATAATTGATTTTAAAATAGTGAAACATACCATGAGGATCGTTGCAGCAACATGCATCATGAAGTAATTTGTCAGTACAGTAACTATACACGGAAGAATCGCATAGTGGACAACGTTTTCTTGGACCTAAAAAACCGGCAACAGCTTGCAATAGTCCATTTCGAGGATCGTCATTTTCACCCACAGCTTTTGATATTTCAACGCATTGTACTGAAAAATATTTACGATCTTTAAAAAATGATTACGATTACATATACGATTGTAAGAAATCGTGCGAGTGGATATTTATTGATCGAAGCATTGTTTATTTTATTTTTTTTATGGTAAATATATTAAATGCCTGTCACGATGTATTGAATGAAAAATAAAATAAAGCGCCGACACTTAATAAATTGAAAACCCAACACTTGAAAAAAGTAGCAGACATTGGCCCCGGGATTACTTCACGTTTAATCGCCGATAATCAGTTTAAACAAGAAAAGGTTACTGAACTTACCCAACAATTTTTATTATTGCATTGTTAAGAATTTATTAAATTTTAACTGTATTAAATTTACCACGGAAAGCTTAAGTTTATTAAACTTCACAAAGTTGTATATAGTTTCCTTGAAGTCACATTAGGTATATAAATTGAAAAATTATAAAAAAATGCCAACTTACCGTTTCTGATCAGTTCCAGAATGCAAATATAGCTTATAACCAGAACAACTGTTCGAAATGGAAATTTGAATAAAAGAGTCCTCATGGTAATCGATGATTTGCCACTGGAAACGTTAATGTTTATGTTGTTGGTGCAAACAAATCTCGAAAAATACCTCGTTTGATTAAATCTGGGTCTACCAGAACTAACAGTTCTTTGCTTCCTACGTATAAAAAGTATATAGTGTCATTCATTTAACAATTATGCTAATACCGCTGGCCCCAAACACGGATGAGAACACGATGGCTGTTGGTATTTCGGATCTGTTTTCTCCCGCAGCATTTTCTTCATATTCAAATCTGTGTTAGCCTCATTTTCAATTTCCCTAACAAATCTTTCGAAAAATCCTCTTATTTTTCTATTCATTAGATGACAAATATATTTAAAAAGTTAAAAAACAACGTTTTTAAATTTGTTATAACTTGTTGGTATGGTTGAATTTTTCCTCTGTAGATACAATCACGAATCACGCAAATTTGCGTGTTTTGGCCCATTTACATGACAAAACTAATGTTTTTTTTTTAAGATTGAAATTTAAAGTCGAAATACTTGTTAATATATTTTTATTTTAATACCAATAAAATAAATAATAATATATTCAAATAAAAACAAAACTTTCTCTTTAATAAAACTTTGAAATATTTTAAGACTTATGATACATAAATCTGCTTAACAAATTAGATTCATATAGTGCCTTTGGCTGTGTGACTTTGGCAAAATTATTTTCTTTGATATTGTTTGACTTAGATGTAAAAAAAATGTATTGACATTATAAGTATTAAACTAGGAAAAAAAATTAATTGGTTTCGTGATCCCGCTGATAAACTTTTCCCTGAAAATAAAAAAGTACATAGTTAAAAAAAAAACAATTTTTAAAAGTAAATTCGATGAAATAAAGTTATAAAAAAGAAAAGATAAATTAGTCATTTTAAATTTAATCTTATAGAATACTGCAATGTTATTATAGAAGTTATTTGAATCTAAACAAATTATTTTAATCAAATAAGATTTTTTCGTTGTTATTGAACACTTATACTGTTTATACAATATATAAACTATATAGTGGTCCAATTTATGTAGTATAATTTAATATAATATTATATAAAAAGCATACCATAGAAATAAATTTGAACAGAAGTTCAAACAAAAATATTTGTGACGTATTGCTCTCATACGTATTTCGATTTCCAAGCCATCTTCCTCAATGGTCATTAAGTAGTTTGGATCGCTCCGTAACTGCTTTGTGATGATTCATCGCTTTGTGAACGTACACTGCTTTGTGAATCATCACGAAGCAGTTACGGAGCGAATCAAACTACTTGCTGACTGATTTTCCACGGAGGAAAATTGCTTGGCAATCGAAATACGTATATAGGCAATACGTCACAAATATTTTTGTTTGAACTTCTGTTCAAATTTATGTCTATGGTTTGAGTTTTGTATATTATTATATTAAATTATACTACATAAATTGAACCACAATATATTTTATAAACAAATTATTTTAAGTTTTGTATCTACTTTTAAATAAAATGACTTTTAAAGAACAAATTATTTATAGTCTTAATATTTCAAGAAATATATCAATGCAAGATAATCTTTGTTTTTTACTTCCGCTATCAAAGATTGGCCTTAGAGTACTTCAAATATAAGTTTTAAATTATATTCGTACCATTAACTGTTGTTTTACAATTTCGTTAGACTCATATGAAAAAAAATATAGGGGTCTTACATTTTTTTGGAGAAGATTGTCCCAAAATTAAATAGGTGTCCTACAATATAGTTTTCATTGTTCTAACAAAGGCGAATGACAAAAACGTTAAAATTTAATGTTCCTAATCTTATAATTGGGTTGAATTTACAAAAATTGGGAAATGAACAAATTATATTTTTATACGATAACAATTCAGCGACAAAAATGGACATATTTTATTCAATCGTTTGCGTTTAATTTATACCGAATCTTTAATAAGGATCAACAAAAAAGATAGAATTTTTAGTTTTTAATCATTTGTTTAAATATTTTTTATGCATATGTATAAGGATACATTTTTAGCCAAAAATCTCGAGTAAGACGTGTGTTTTAGCGCTCCGAAGACATCGAGGCTTATCTCAAGCAAAAAAAAATATGATTTAATCTGTAAGCTTAAAAAATGGGAATAAACAGGAACCAATTGAAAATATAGAAAATTAGGTTTTGGTACACTTCTGAAGAAATAGTTGGGTGTTGGTTTTTTTTTTATAAAAAATCGAAATTTTTCAATGATTTTAGATCATTCCATGCATCTATATGTGCTTATTCGACCGTCTAAATTGAAGGTCAGTTGGTCAAATCGTTTTCGAGATATGATGTAGACAAGTTTGCAAAACACAGTTTTGCGTAAAATACGCTTAAAGTTTCAAGTACTGTTAAAATGATAACGACTTTTGTACCTTTGTAATGACTATCTTTATAACATCTAACAATTTAAAAAATACTTTACTACTCTATTATAGACATGTCAAGGAAGCTGACATATAATTTTCTTATAACTTGAACACTATTATTTTTAAAACTTATCAAAAATGATAATGTATATTTCTGTATCACAAAAATAAGGTTTTAACAATAGACACTTTTGTTTCATATATTTCACTGACAAAAAATTGTTCAAAAGTAATTGTTTTGATTCTCTTATTATATTTTTTGGAACTTTAATAAATATTTTATTTATTTCACATTTATTTTATTTTAGTCACAATTAATTAATTAATAATAATATTTGTCCTATGACTCAAATTCTTCTTTATTACGACGCGTTTCAACAGTTTTTGGCTGTCATCATCAGGTAATTGTTATAAATAATTATAAATAAGATTACCTGATGATGACAGCCAAAAACTGTTGAAACGCGTAATAATAAAGAAGAAATTCAGTCATAGGACATTTTATATTATTATTCATTAATTTTTTTGGAAGTTTGAAGTCTCAGAAGCATTTACAAATTTTACCTAGATTCACCAAAAAATAAATCAATAATCTTATATAACGATTGGCGTGTTTCAACCGCAGTCAATTTTGTTCCATATGTTTTTAAATGTTTATATTTGAAGAGATTTTCAGTAAAAAAAACGTTTATTTTCTGAACTTATAATTAGGTATTAAAAAAATCTAAACAACTATATCATAGCTCAACAAAACTAAACAAAAATTGATGCATAGGAAACCTTTGCGGAACTGAATGTTTTTCGAATACATATGTGCTTTATGTTTGTATTGATTTAAAATTGGTTAACTTTTTACTTGGTCAACAAAGTGATATATAATATACCCTGGCTTTGTTGGTCTAGAGATAACAGAACAAAGGGTATATATTGGTATACATTGGAGCATACATCAAGGGTATACATACAAGGGTATACATTGGTATACATACATTGGGACCAGAAAGTTTGGCCCTTCAGAAAATTCTTTGTTGTTGGTAAAGTTAATTTATAAATGAGTATTGGTAAGTAAAGGAAAAATTATACTACAAGTACTACATATTAAATTAGATCTAAAGAAACTATTCGTCAAATGAGAATGCTTTAAATGCATTTGTAGGACATTGCCTAAGTTGAGTTTGGAAAATTGATGGTTGGTGACTCTCAAATGCGTTGATGAACGATGTAAACGTTATAACTGATTCTAAAAGTAAAGCTTTGTGGGGTTTTGTTTTGGAGGTAATTTTTTTTCTAGATTACTGTAGAGCAATGAAGTATAAGAAAACTGTGCAAAAGATGTTGGAAAGTTTCAAGTTTTTTAAATATGAGTATAAAGTTATATTTTTTCACAAGTCACCTGGATAGATTTTATGAGAATCTTTAAAATTATAGTGAGGAACAGCTTCCACCATAATATAGAAGTGATGAAAGGAGTCTCCAAAAAAATTTTAAAGAAATATAAAACATGAGCTTATAAAAGGTGTTTTTCTGAAGTATAACATAAGTTTTAGAAAATTTCCTCCCCTTGTAACTTCTATGTTCATTAACTAAATACTAAACCAAAACAATTAGTAATAAATTTCAATAAAAAATTAATATTAAAGTATATATAATACTTGTTATTAATTTTTTGTTCTTACTGGGTTTCTTAATATAATAAGAAAATTAAATTTTAAAATTAAAAAAACCAGCGCCAATACATTCTCTCCGATTGCGCGGTAGTTCTGTTCCCCAAAAATAGCGCGTTACACAAAATCGCGCTATGGGAAGATTTAAAAAAAAATACATTAAAAATCGGTAATAAAACAAAAATTAACATTGTGTATATTATAAACTTAAATACAGAAATAACAGTTTAAAAAAAAACTAGGTTTTAAAAAGTTAGTGATATAATAAGTATCTGTTATTTTTTTATAATATTCTGCTGTAAAAGGGGAACAGTTGTCGCTATATTTCGATTAAATTTTTGTCTTGGTAAAAAACTATTATAATTATCTTAGAGTGTTTACCAATCTTATTCTTTTTCTTATACATTTTTCATGAAGAATCAAAGCAAAGGAGGATTCGGGATTTTTTTCTGGGGAGGGGGGGTACAATATCATCTTTCATTTGCAAGTGAGTGAAAAGGATGTAACGAAAAAATTTTGCAATTCCAGCCAGAAATAGACTAGAGTTTTACTAATGTTCTTTCTGTTATTTTATTCATATTGTAACGTTACGTCTCAAAACTATATTGAGTTCGCGTTATAAGTTCTTTTATTTCTTTGGAAATAAATAGTTGTTTTAAACTCAACATTCAATTTACTATAACTTGTCAAAACAACAATCAACAATCGCTTATCGCTTTGTAAACGCTTCGGTGTAACGTAAACGGAAATTCAAAACTGAACTGAACTCGCTCGAACTTACCCCCTTATATATCCGCAACCCAACGTTCTAGTATGTTCTCGTTTTTGCAAGACTTGACTAGAATCTTCTCTTGCATTCGCGTTTGTTGAAGAGAGAAAGAAATCACTAAGCTAATCGCGTGCCGGCATGGCACAAGGAGAGACAGACTTCGTCCTTTTCTGTTACAATATATTTTAACAACTCTAATAATTTAATTTGCTTCTAAGTAAGTATGTACTGTGATGGAAAATCCGTACACACAATCCGTACAGTACACAAAAATACCGTGGGTGGGGTGGGGGGCACGTGCCCCCGTGACCCTCCCCCACCAATCGCTTTAAATCCGCCCATTAATCAAAGCGGCTGTTGAATTTCTGCCAAAATTTAAGGTACGCAAGATTTTTTAAAAAACCATGTAGTACGAAATTTGTGAAAAACCGCGTAATGAAAATTCGCGCAATCGGAGGGATGATTATACTCTAAAACCATCTATAGTTTGGTGAATTGTTGTTACAAATGTATGGAAAATCACTTTTACGTAAAAAGCAACACAACCATTATTGTGCATTTAAATATAATTATTAATATAAGTTTTGGTGGGAAAATTGATTTAAATACAACTTTAACAATTTGAGCGTTGATTCAAGTTTTGTTTTTCAATATTTGAAAATTTATAAAAAATCTGTAATATAAACACTTCATAAAATGTTCCTAAACTTTAAAATTTCAATTAACAGACAAAGAAGTATTGTGTTAAACTCCCTAAAACCTATTTTCAGAGATCTTCTTTGTTTAAATTTCATAGCTAATAATATTTATAGATTCATCAGCATTTCAATTATTTTCTTACATTCAGGCAACATTAGAAACGATATGATTTATCATTACAATGAAATAAATTTGTTTCTTTTTTGTTTCATATAATCTGAAGAAATTGCGTGGTGAAAACTTCTATAAAATTGAACAATGAAAGCAAAATGTTCTTACATTTGAAGGCTACATGTCGGTCGCAGCAACAAGCTGTAAGTCGAGCATATTCTCCACAATCTCTTGCAATTGGTGTACATAGTTTTTCACCAATGTAACAGGTGTGTGGTACGTGCGGGAATTTTTCTGGAATAAAAAAAACACTTTTGTCCTTCAACTGTGTTGTAAATAATTATTCGATTATGAATCACGATAGATTCACATGAATGCATTTTTAGAAATTTATTAAATTGAATAATTTTTCATGCGTGTCTCTAATGCTTAAATCAATTAGCGTGCATTGTTCAAATAAAATTGCATGTGCACAGAAAATGACAATTGAACAAAAAATATGTAATGAATACTAAGATAAATATTGCACTTATTACCTACATTACCTTGTGTTTAATTTTACGATTGAATACTCTCAAACAATCAAATTAAAATAAGAGTAATAGGGGGGGCGGCATCGAATCTATTATTTTAATTTTTGATAAATGAGGCGGAATTGCTTTAAAACCACATATCTAATTTACTTTTGTTTCCATATATGCAACTAAAATAGCATTAAGGTATTTATCATATCTACATAATTACAATTGTCTTATATTTAACAAAAAAAAAAGAGAAAATGCCTTTAAGTAGGTATATAATTTTGTCAACTCATTTAAAATTGATAGAATCGTCTACGAATTTCGCTCGAAGCCAAATATTTCGAATGCACAAGGTCCTTATTCGTACAACAGTTAAATGGAGAATCCTCATTAGACATTAACTAATTATTTATTAAAGTACATTTCTTGATAGATTAGTCTTCATTATTTTTTTATGAATGATTCCATGCGATTTGATTTTGACGTTACTTTTATTTCGTTTTGTGACCTAGGCAGGTGTTAATCGTCACCATATCTGCTTTGAATATTAAATTACTGTTAATAACCAATTTATAAGAGAATTGTATTGAATTTGTTCATATGTTCAACTCTAGGACTTCTACCTTTCAAAAAACACGTCCACCTTAATTTAGAACCTTCTTAATGTACTTACCTGTACTTCTTTTGAATAATTACTTTTTGACTTTTGTAAATATAGTTAATGAATATTAATGATTTGAAATTTGTTTGTTCAAGAAAAGTGAACATTTTTTAAAGTTTAATTCTATCTTTGTTATTAACTTTTCTTCAGCCTTTTATAATTGAATATTTTTTCTTGCTTGATTTGCATAATGTGATGCAAGTTATTTTACTGTTTATTATCATTTTTTATTTTCATTGAAAAAAAAAGTTTAAAAAATTAATATTTATGAATAGTTAGACTACCTGTAGCACTAATATTAAAATGTGTTATTTTTAAATTATTTTTATTAAATACCTTTTAGAGATTTCTTTTGTATAAAATGAAATATTGTTTAATTCTTTGTATAGTCATTTATTATTTGATTTACTTCTCAAGATATGCAATTAAATTTTTTATAGTACATTGTGGAATTATTTTATGTTTTAATATTTTTGTAGAATCAATTCATAAAACAATGAATTACGACACAAAAATGTTAAAAATTTAATAAAGATTTATGAAAAAATCAATAATAAAAATAAGGCGAGTACTTTAGTATTCTAAAATGCAAACAAATAATTTTACATTCGAAATATCGTTACTTCGTTAGCATTGAAATCAAGTTATTTTCGTAATTTTAATTAGTTTGCTCTGTATACGAAACCGAATTTAGGCATTATAGGCTTAAGTTCATAGGTCCTCACTACCATTTAAGCAATGAAGAAAATTGCTAAGTGGTCGAAATACGTATCTGAAGCAGTTTATCAAAAATCATTATTTGAATATTAGTTTAATGCACGTTAAGAGCTCATTTCGGTATAAAATTTGGGTTATTTTTTTATATTTCAAATTCATCAGTATTTTTTCAATGATTGTCTTTATTTTAAAATTTATGTTTATGTGATACCATTTTATTTTTTCCCCAATTATTTTGTATTGAATTTTTATGTCCATTTATTTTTCCGCTAATGCGCAAAACTTATGATTAATAGGCTAAAATAAATCAGCAATAAATCGCGTCGGAGATTTGTAATATTCCGACGAGTGGTTTAGAATTAGAAAACTTGAACAAATAGTAATTTGATTTGAAAAATTTTAATTTGTTTTTAATTTAATTGTATATGATTTTTGCCGAAAACCTGTTTAGATTTTTTTATGTTTTTAAAAATTAAAAATCATTAATATATTGTTTTTCCATTTCAGTAACAACACCAAAAAAGTTTAGAAAAACATCATCAACCATAAACTTGTAATTCGGAAGGGCGTAGGGTTGTTAAGTGATTAAAAATTACATGTGCTATATATTCTACACAATATGCACCTTTTTCGTTTCAAATTAAAATCCAGCATATTGAAATTTACAAATATTTCGTTAGAACCTCATTCTTTTAGCCAATGCAAAAAAGTGTATATATGTTAATGGGTGTTTGATATGTTATCGAAAAAGACTGGAACCGAGTTTGAGGTACAGTTTAAAAATATGGCTTTTGAGACGGAACCAAAACCTAAAGTAGTTTAGCAAATATCCGCAACCTTGATTGTAACAAGTTTCGATTAGTTTTAATTTATACATATATTATTGATTTAAGTTAATTTCACAAATATATTATTTAATTAATACTTGTATTAAAAAAGATGCCATGATAGGTGATTCTATTGTACTTCCTAATAAACATAATCAAGTATTCAAATTGTGGAATCTATTTTTAGAAAAATTAGCTAATGGAATTTTTTATAAGAGCAGAGATTAAATAATTGTCTTTGGGACTTTTAAAAGCTTTTGTTTAATATATGAAATAAATATTTTAGCATTCATTGTAGGTAATTACATGAAATATAGAGTTAAACTAATCAAGATAATGGAATACTCGTTATCTCACCCTGGAATCTTCGATCGCAACAACAATGGTCGTTCATCAGGGAAACTCCAGAGCAGTAATTGATTTCTTGCCGTGTACAGGGTTGACATCCCGGTGGAGTTTCCACTAAAATAGTATTGAGTTAATCAGTTAAAAATTAGGTAACATTATATGTTAATAAGTACTCACATGCGTTTGGGTTCATAGTTTGAGCAGCTTTTTTGGCATCGTTGGAGGATACTTCATGTTCTACATTATAAATTTCAATATGTGGATATTCATTAAAGTCTTTATCGTTGGTAACACAATCGTCCGATTTAGGTGCAGTCATCACAATATTTAAGGGTGCGAGTAACACCAAAAGGAATTTTATTACTGATATTCGCCTGTTAATGGCCATGGATATAAGCTTCACATGCTCTCAAATTAGAAATTGTCGTCAATTTTTTTATGTCACAATAGTTTTAATAATCTTTACAATTTATACATTGGACTTGTTTTAAGTCAAGCGGTATCTTTCATTTATATCACACTTTTATAATAGTGACGCTATCAAATAAAGTTACGTTATTGTTTAACTAAGAATTTTTAAAACTTTTATTCGTTAACGTATATGAAGTTTAACAAATATCGTCACTACTAAAATTAAGTTATTGTCGTATTTATATAAAAACACTTTGGAATGTAAACATCTTTATTATTGTGATTCGGTTTCAATTTAATTTTAAAAACAAAAAATGTTGTTTAAAATATTTAACAAGTTTTCAATACCGTTTTGTTTTCAAAACACAAACGCAATATTTTGAACAGTGAAATTAATTAATGTTTTATCTCTATTATGTTATGATAAAGTACAATTATGATAATGCAAATGTACCTTTAAGCAAAGTGTGGCCAGGAAAAGTCTTTACTAAATTATTATAAAAAGAAAGAATAATAACAGGTGGGAGAGGAATAGAACTGTTTAATAAGTGGGGATTTAAACAATGATGGGTTAATATAATATCTAGATATGATTCATAAATAAAGATGGGCGCATTGATTGGAAATCAAATTACTTATTTATATATTACGACATATATTATCCATTTAAAATGGTGATGCATGACGGATATGACGATTAACGAACGGAAACAATAAACCACCAAATCGTTAACGTTTTGCTAATTATGAGTATTTGTTGTGAACTTATTGAACTTTTTCTTTGAACATTGCAATTTAATTCATCTATTTAAAAATTTTTGCTGTTTAAGTTTGATAAGATCAACATTACTTTTTGCATGTTATAAATTAATGTCAACCAAAACTGTAGAAGGAGAGTCAGCTTACACAAGTTACGGTTAGTTGATACAATGGCCCACAATTGAAATCTTTGGACCAGAAAATTTTCTTACATTTAATACTTATTATTTTTAATTTTGTTTATTAAGACAGACACCGATCTTATTTTAGTAGCTTTATTGAAATCTGTATTCTGAAGTCTGTATATTAAAAGAAAAACTGTTTTTTTTTAATAAGCATAAGTGCAAATGAAAATATTATTATTTTGAATTGTTACAAGTGATATTAAATTTCATTATGAAATTAAAGGATGTATAAAAATTTGTTTTCTTTTTTTTTAGAATGAGAAAAAAAAAATCAAGGGTAGGTGTGTATAAGGTGTAGCATATCGAAACCGCAAATGTTGGCGTGATTTCTACTTACAATGCCAAAGTTACTCACCCAAATGATTCAACAATAAAATCAGGATTTTATGAACGGCATATGGAAAGAAATGTTGTTAACAATAAAAATCGTAAAAATAAATAATCAAACTACTTAAATTCAATATTGTTAATTTAGATTTCTCAACCGGTTTATTATTGTTAACAATCTTAACAAGCTTTGAAGGCTTTGAAGCTTTTTATTTTTATTATTCCTCTTATATAATATAATACATCTACTAAACAACAGATGGCGGTTCATTCATAATTGTTTGTGTATTATACGTATGATACGTATTATGCGTATTATATTGATTGTATGCATCTAATAAAAGAACATTTATAATTCACTAACAATTAGTTCATAATTCATTTCCATAATTATTAATTAAGCGATATGATAAAAAATGTTATTCTCGGAAAGATAAAATAATAATAACGCTTTTAATTTATTTGAATTTTTTGACTTTAATAAAATTTCGGATAAGATGATATTTTTATTTAAATATTTTGATAATTCGAAGTTTTTAAAATCATGTTTTGCTATTTCAAGGAAATGCTTTTTAGATAGAATGATTTAAAAATCAAAATACTAATTTAATCATTCAAAAAAATCTAAATTTAAGTATTTTGAGCTCCTAAAAAATCTCGCAAATATTTTTTTTAAATTTTAACAAGGATTATCTCAGAAATTAGAGCAGTTTTTAAAGTATAAATAAAAAAATAATTTGACACGAATCACACATAGGGTTTGTAATAAAATACAACTACTTACTTATCATTTATTGAAGATATTGTTTCTTTGAAAAATATTTTCATAGTTGTTTGTGGTGCACTATCTTTGAATCACTGAGAATATAATGGCATTTCTGTTCTATATCCATAAACAACGAATCATTTTTAAAAAATAAAAATTCTTTGTGTATCAGAATCTGACCCACAGATTCACCATAGGTACCCAATTAGTGTTCTAATATTAACCAATTTAATTTTAAAACACTTTTTTTATAATTTTTTAATATACATTCTATAAAGTACCAAAACACATGTGTTCCACTTAAGATTTTCTTATCTCTTCAAAATTACAACTTTATATTTTATGAAATAATTTTTTATATTATTCTACGTAATATCTCACATAAAATTTATGCCTATAACCCTTCATTAAAGTAAATCCGGTGCTGGTTTTACACAACTGTGCGATTCTAAAATTTATAAGTATCTTATGTTTATTGCCCAGTTGCTATTTTAATTTTTGTTTCAAAAAAAACTATTTCACTTTTTTATATTTTATATTTTTTATTTTTATTTTTCAAAATTCTTTCTTCTAGTTGCATTTACTTTGCAAATAAGAAACATTTTCCATTTGATTTTGTCCTTTAATTTCTTTTACTTCAATTTCCAACTTAAAATTTTATATATATTTTTCATTTTGCAACGTTTTAAGTACGAATTGAAAACAGGAAATATTTATAATCAGCTATATTATAGTAATTAAAGTGAAAATAAAAAAAATACACATTGAAATTATATCTTTATTTTTTAATTTCCATTGAAGAAAAAAGAAAATGTATTCTTGTGAAGCAAAAAGTTGTAATTTTATATTATTATTCAAGAAGATGGGAAAAAATAAACTGCAAAATTATGTGAAACGTTGATTCAATCACTTATGGGGTTAACTTTTGTAACACTTCTCAAGATTACAGACAATAATGGAAAATACTATTAACATTGCATTGATGACATTGTTACATTCATTTAACAACAGCAACTCATCATGTATTCATAATCACGACATAAACCTCGTCCATCCAACGGGCAATTTAAAGATCCGTGACATCTTATAGGTAAGTCATCTAAAATTTTATTATAAGCTTAAAATTAACTTTATCCAGATTGATTTATTTTTACTTACCAAAGAATCGAGCGCAGCCACAACAATATCCATGGATTATTGCTGGGTCATCATCACAGAAATGTTGAGGACAATCGGTACACCTTTGACCAATTCCTAAAAAGGGAATATTAACTGAAAATAAATATCTTTCAAAATTTTTTTCCAAAATATTTATCATTAATACAATACTTCGTCTAGCCACTCGAACTTTAGTGTTATTTTGCTCCACTTGAGGAAAAGCAGTTGTACACCCAAAAATACACACCAGTACAAATATCGTTAAAATTAATTTTGAAGACATTTTTCTTTTGTTCAACGGCCAAAAATTAGAAAAACTGAATTTACACTGCCAGTCTCAAAATGCATTGATAATGGCTTTTATATAGATCATTATGCGGGTACGAAAGAAGAAAATCATTAAAATATCATTCAACTCAAACTAATCAACAAAACCATAAAATTATTTTATAAATCTTTCGTATGCTTTACCTACTTTAGAACAAAGTAAAGGAATTTTTTAAAAATATCATAAATTAACTTTTGTGAAATCCTTGAAAATATATTTACTTGGTCTTAATGAGTTATTTATCATGGAAGTATCACAAAATTTCCGTAAAAAAAGTTGAAACAATTAAACAACCCAATTTTCATGAACTTATAAATACAAAATTATTATTTTTTTAAATGCTTAAATATAATTATCTAAATATGCATTAGAACATTTTTTTTTTTGATTTTCAAATGAACCATTTTACATAAATTATACTGAGGTGTAATTGAATTAAATATAACTACCCAAGCACTTTAAATCACGATGGCAATAAAATTAAGGAATAAATTGATAATTGTGTGACTGACCTAAAATAGAATAATGAATAAACTAGAATAATTCAATGGTCTAAAACTTATGCGTTGATAATATATCTCACAGTTAATTTAAAAACTGTTCAGTTAAATTTGATAAAATAACAAAATACCATAGAAAAAGTGGTAAGTACTTTTATTATTAATATTATGCAGCTTGCAAGTGTGTTTTAAAGATATAAGTTTTAAAAGTGCCATTAATATAAGAATATACAAGTAAAAGTTTCAACAATAAGGTAGGCATGTGGTAGTCTTCACATTGTATATTTAGTATAAATAATAAAAGGTTATTTGCTGCAAAGCCTCACAAACTTTTATTGCACTGAAAAGACGTATAATCTATTGATTGTTTCCATTATCTTGATTTCAATTATAAATTAAATTAATTTTAATGGAATATCATATAAAGTGTTCTTTCTTTCCTTCTACGAAGTACGTGGGCTCGATACCTACTGTATTTTTAAAAAGCTTCAATAATTAAAGACACTTTACTGTTCGCGTGAACATCCAACAATCATACAGAAATGTTTAAAATATAACTCTTTTTCTTCAATACTCGTATCAACATAGCAAATTCCCGACTTCAGCTATTAATATATATTGTTTAATGATTGGCAAAGACTCTTCAGCGTCACGATGCTTATGAAAGGGCCACAAAGATGTCAAGGATTTTAGAAGTACAAGTTTATACAAATAAAGTAGTAAATAAATCTTTTTTATCATGCTAGGTTTTCCAGAATGAGGTTGGTTAAGCCATAATACTGAAGTCTCAGTATATTTCCTGGATCCTTAATTCACTTGGTTAAGATTAAGTACTGGACGATCAGCCAATGCACTAGGTATTTTTAGACTATTTTACTTCCAGGGTTTGATATCCCAAGTTCTTCATGCTTCCATTCATTCTTTTATATGAATACCTTTCCTTGTTCGGCCAAGGCATTTAAAATTAAAACGGTTTAATTGCCTTTAATATTTTTTATGAGAATTTTTAACAATAGGGTGTATTTTAACAAGGTTGATAGAGAAATTAGTGATAAAAAAGCCGATGTGCATATAATCAAAAAGGACAAAAACAAAAATATGTTTGGTGCACAGACATGCTACAAAACGTTATGCACTAGTTATGTATTTTTTACTATTGACTTCTGTATGTTTCCATCTATTTCAGACAGAAATGGATTTACGCCAAGGGTCGTGAGTCCCGGGCCTAGGGCAGCATGGTTTCCGGAACGCCAAAATTTTAAAGGCAGAGAATATACGGACAATTCAAATTCAAAAAACGATTTGAGTTGGTTTCGCTATGAATGTATAGAATATCTTCAGTTAATTATAATATTTTTTTTTTCAAAATTTACTTTCCAATTTATCATATCACATTTTTCAATTGTTAAATCACTGGCAATTAGTGAACTGCCATTCCGGAGACATTCAGAACAAATTGGAGACCATCATAATGGTAATTTTTTAAGAACCATAGAGCCTTTTGCTAAATTCGATCTTTTTTTGGCAGAACATTTAAAGTCCTATGCCATCCTATGCGAACCCTGGTAGTCGAAAAACGTCCTACTTATCTAAAACAATCTAGTTGGCTCACGTAAATGAATGTATTCTTTACATTATATTCTTAAAAATTCAATACCGAAGATATCCGAAAATATATGGAATATATTGCACCACGGAATCTTTGAGATATGTACCCTAATGTTGACATTGCTCTGTGCATTTTTTGAATCCCAGCGCCAAATTGTTCAGGAGAAAGATCTTTTTCCATTCTGGAAAGAGTGAAAAGTTACTAACGTGCAAGGGTGGGCTAACATATACTTAGTGCCCTGGCGTTATTATCTGTTGAACCTCAATTAGTGCAAGAAATCGATTACGAAGATATAATCAACATTTTTGCGCAAACCAAAGCTAGAAAGAAAAAGTTTATATTATAAATGATAGTTGCACAAAATCTTTGTTATATTCTTATATCTTTATATTGTTATATCTTTGTTATAATCTTTGAGTTATATTAATCTTTGAAAAATATTATTGAAATTAAAAAGTTAATAAGTTAAAATACCATACATAAGAAGTTTTGTTAAAATAAATAAAAATAATTGGCCATTTAAATGTTTGAAAATAAGATGCCTTATCTTCATAACCTTGTTATAGAAAGATAAGGGTGGCATATCGAATGGGGCCTAGGGCGGCATCGGACCTAATCGGACACTTTCGCACTATTATCCAGCAGATTCAAGGTGGAGTGGTTCGGATGATCATTAAGTCTAGCTTTATAGGCCCACACTTTCCGAGTGATCATATTCTTTACATGTTTCACCGGTAAGTCGTCGTGGATACTCAAAGTTTATAAAATACACAGGTGGTGGCTACGTGATGGATACGTGACGTATCCAGAAGAAATTCGTGCATATCTTCAGACTGATCAATTTCAAAATTCTTCGTATGACGTCATTTTTTTTCTAATGGAGCAACCTGTGTAATTTACAAACCTTGGTGGATATTTACATTATTTATGTACCATGGTGCACCGATTATTGTCCGCAGAACTTAGGACTTGAATTTTTGAATTATTTCCACATTTGAGATGGATGCCGTGCCCTAAAGTTCCATTCCAAAGGTCCAAATTGGTTTTATTATTGATGTGTAATGAATCAATTTGTTTCTATAGTCAGCTGTAACCTGTGACCAATCAGCCAGTACCAATTTCTGTATTTCTTGTTAAGCTGCTATCTATTTTCTTTAATGTGTTAATTACCTAAGAAAACCGTCCATCCAGGTACATTCCCAAATACTTAACATTATCCATTTAGGGTGCCACGGTGTTATTGAGTATTTTTGGGAGACAGTACTATTTAGGCACGCTGGAGTTTGTTGGACGCCTCAGCAGGATCATTTCCTACTGCCATCAGTGCAGTGTCGTCAGCGTATAAAGCCGTGATAACTCCTTCGATGGTTGGAAGATCAGCTGTGTATACTAGATACAATAGAGGCCCAAGAATATTTCTTAGTGGCACACCAACTCTAATCTACTTCAAGCCACTCACTGCCTCTCCCTACTTGACTTGGAAACTCCTTTCTTTTAGGTAAGATTCAATAGTGGTCTCTTGATACACCCATTCTCAGTTTTTCGAGCAATCCCCAGTATCACACCTTATCAAAAGCCTAAGAAATATCCAGGAAAGCCGCAGAGAAGTATTTTTTGATTTCTAGTGCATTTTGTATCGTGTTTACTAGCCTGTAAACTTGCTCAATTGTAGAATGGAATTGCCTGAAACCAAACTGATGATCTGGTATGTAACCTCTTTCATTGAGTTCCGACAGTATTCTCGTAAGAAGGCCTTTCTCAAATACTTTTCCCATTATTGACAGTAAACTTATCTGGCGATATGAAGCAACATCGTCCTTGGGTTTGAAATAAGTATGATTTGGACAACCATCCATTGAGTGCGGAAGTAAACTAGTCGAACATGACTTTTTATTTCTTTGCTTATTTAATCCATACATTTATCGTTTTTTCCTGTTTAAACATGAGATTATTGCTGTAAGTACAATGCAGAGATACAAGTAGTTCATTTTGACGGAGCAGGACAACAAATAACACTTTACAGAGGACTATTATATGGTATTTACGTTTTAATGATACTGTTAAGGCTCAAACTTTTTGCTCAGTATCAAACAATAACAGTCATGATTCAATAACGGTATGTCCTATGTGAACTATTGCCTCAATTTCAAAATTTTATATCATCCTTATAATTTGTCTAAAATAAATTTATTCTGGAGTCAACTACGCTTGTATAATCTCGGTACATAGATACTACAAAATTGACAACAAAAAAAATCAGAGTTGTATAAGTACCTATATTATAATATTTTTTTTTCTATCTAATTTAGGATTTTGATGAAAATCACCCATGAATTGGTGGAAAACGCAAAAAAATTTTTTTGAAAATCTCATACTAGTATGCTACTTACCAATTTTTCCTAGAAATAAATTCGTCTATCCTAAATTTCTTTTGGATAAATTTATACTCTGATATGGTAGGAAATATAAGTATTTCTTATGGTTGTGCGCGCCTGCGTATTACGCTACTTGATAATGATTTTCCTAGCGACCAATAACAACCGTGTTAAATTGCTTATTATAATTGTGAGCATAAAAATTTAATTATTTTAATAAAACTAATTTTCAAGTTTGCCGTAAATGAATATGGATTATTGTCATGATTATCAAAAAAAAAAGTAAAGAAAAGAAGGCTATAAAGATGTCAAAAGGTTCAACAGAACGTGTTCGTGAATTTCGGGCACGCCGAAAAGCATTATTAAATAAAAAAAATAATAGTTTTTATACGTTTAATAATGATTCGACTGTGCAAAATAGTGAAAATGATGCTACCAAGTACTTAAATATTTTCTAATCGAATATTTCGTCCTTAATCACGAAATTTAAATAAAATAAAAGTTAATTTAAAATTAATTCTGATATCACATAATATTACGAACTGTTTTTCAGGTGCTATTCAAATGAATGTACAGCCGATTCCTTAGGTACTCACAATTTCGTCGAAATAAAGTTGCTCATGAAAAATTTCGTTAAACTTTTTTTAATATGTTTCAGTCATAATATGTGCTCCTTATGTGAACGATTGTGATTCCAACGAAATTTAAAACCACAACGTCCAGGACATGAAGATCTTTTATGGATGATAATTAAAAATTCTAATGCAAATGATAATATGTTACTGTGCTGCATGTATTTTCAAGCAATCGAGAAAAATGTAATTCCGACGATGTTCAAATACAATACTTTCAAATATTAAACGATACCTGCATCTTTACCACCACTGGATTTATTTCATACTTCCATGATCATAAGCTCTCGTATCATTTATCGAAAATGCAAATTTGGATTCAGGATAAATTTATGTAATATATATGATAATAAATCGTGAAATAAACTCTACAATTATCCTACTTATAAAATCTTACATTCGTCTCAATATCTTGAAGTTCATCTTTTTTGTAGATTTTACTTCTACCGCGTGTGAACTGCACACATGTGTTTTTTTTTTTTGAAAGTTTCATTCTAGTTATACTACTTAAAATTTTCCTAGCTATAAATTCGTTTATCCCAATTTTGTTTTTGGTAAAGTGATGCTCTGATATGCTAATATGTTTTCTTTTTCTATAAATGAAAAGTATTGCTGAAACATTTGTTACTCCAAGGAAGTAACGAGAATTATTTAGATTAAAATTGATATTTTTTGGCAGTATAGATTGCATTACTAAATACAAAATCAGGTTACCTTATTAGTTATTTTAGTTTGAGGAAGTTATATTTTGCCAATTAGTTGGGATTAATTATTGTACGTAGATACCTATTAGAAATCAATTTTCCATCGGACAACGACGCATTGTCGCGACGGCGACGTCCGCGATTTGCGTTATCGTGCGTCGGTCGTAGTGTATCACTTGAATACGCGTTCTACGTAAACCAAGCGCTCATGTACCGTCATTTCCACATTCGACTCACATTTGGCGTCGCGCGGTGGGTCGCGTGTTCATTGCACCACTGCTACATCGTTTTCTCGTTCTGTCAGTTGAAAATGCTTAGAGTTTTCCCACACAATTCCACCAAACATCACCATTTTACCAATTAAAACAAGCAATATGTCTCAAATGATCAAAATAAAACGGAAAAGAAAATCATTGAAATAGTGTAGTACAACAAACTTTTGATTCGTGTATAAAACTAACTACTTATCAGGTGAGTTTTTCAATTTCATTTAATGAATAACTATTTTGTTAGAATATACCGACTTACAGTAGAAAGTAGTATAAGAGAAAGTATTACATTTAATTATCCCTCTATACTCCGACTACAACCGCTAGAGATATTCTAATCAGTAACATTACCATTATCATTTATTTTTTATTTATACTTTTCCTTATCTGTTTCACTTATTATTTTCATTAAATCACAAGACGAAGACTTAAAACATTCCAAACGCTTTCTATTGATCTGTAAACTTGAAAAATCTATTCTTATCAAACTCCCATATTAACCTTGAATTTTAACCATACTCCTACAAACAAACGTGTCGTACTGTTAAGAAGGTGCCAGAGGATCGATCGATAATGACATTGGTTTATCAGCAAAATAAAAGTGGGAACATTCTATTAGGAAGTAGATTATTTTCATAATTTATTTTGGAAATATTAAGAAAGTATCCGAAAAAAAAGTAATTAAAAGTGCCACTGGAAAAATATACTTCATTCGTGTAAAACTACTGAGTTGTTACATTGATGATTAGGTCTGTTTTTTTCTTTGTATCTTTAAATCTATTTGAAAAAAGAAAACAGTTCTATAATCAATATGTACTTGTTTTCTTTTGTAAGTAAGTTCATCAATTTCTTGAAAACGACTTAATCGATTAAGTACTTTAATTTATTCGAAGTAGTCTTATAGTGTTTTTTTTCGATAACATGTATTTTTTTCTTAAACAATTTATTATAATATAACAACCGTTGATATATGCTTTGCCTGTGCATAGTATATTAGATTTTATGTATTATGATAGCTTGAGTCCTCCTTATTAAAAAAGGCACTTAAAAGCATTTTAAAAATCCAAAAAACCAATTATAAACCGTTTAAAGTTATTAAAGGCATTTTAAATGTAATGATTTCAAAATGCCTTTTTTTAAAAAGGGCTCTAATCAAGCTGTAAACTAGTTATCCCGAAATCTTCCAAATTGGGGTGTTGATTGTTATAGAAAAGAATATACTAAAAAAGAGAAAATAGATGTTTGAAAATAGAAGATAGATGATCCTATAGAATTATTTACGTGGGATTGGTTTTAGTGCGTAAAGTCATAATTTTTTTTTCCTAGATTTGTTTTTCTTCATTTACTTATAAAGCGATTTTTGTAGTTTATAAGTCAAGACTATTTTTATTTCGATTTTTACTTCTTTACTGTTTAATATTCTATTTTACTGTTTAAGTAGGCATACTTAAACAGTTATAACTTATCTGATTTATTTCGACTGAAAAATAAACGATGTTACTATCCCGATATCATTAAAAGAATAAGAAAAATTTCATGGGTACCCTTTTTAAAAGAGGCATTTAGGGGCATTTTGAATTCACTACAATTAAAATACCCTTAATAATTTTAAACGACTTCTAATGAGTTTCATGAATATTTAAAACACCTTCAAATGTTTTTTTTAATAGGGGGTAATTTATAAACTTTATCTATATTTTAATACTGCTAATGAATTTTCATTAAAAATAATTCTTAACTGACATGTACTGCGTTCAAATCTCGTACCAAGCAAATTGCCAATACAACTAGATTTACGAATTTTCATTAATCCAAAAGCCTCCCCTAAAGACCATAGCAGTTATATAGCGATGGTAAACGGCAATTCAAAAAATACATTTTTGATCCGTTCTAAATAAGCTCAAGCTTTTAAAACTTGGCAACACTCTCATTTTAAAAGCGTTTTACTAAATTATTTCATTTATACACAGAATATAAAGATTCTTTTGATTGAAACAATTTATGTCAATAATCACAATCCGTTTTTAAGGCTCAATAAAAAGCACAGGAAAAAATGAGAAACTAATGTATGTTTTGCGTGACGAAATGAAAAATCTCTTATATTTTACCATTACAAAAATTTAAGTTTCTTTCATCAAACTCGCAAAAACTCGTTAAATATTGAGTTTTGGTCAATGTAACAACGAAAAAGCATAGAAAGAAAGTTCATTTTTAAGAAAATATTCAGTTTTAAATACGAAAGGTAACAAAGTTGATATAGTAGATATAAAGAAAGCTCGCAAGGTCATTGACATAAAATTATCTAGTTAATCGCTTTTTTAGGTCTTCCTACAATTGAGGGGTGTTAAGAAGTGAACCATAAAGAAAATAAGAAAACCTTCGAAGCGCTCTATACTTGTATTTAAATTCAATATATTTATATTTTTTTACCATCTTTCTTTAATGTTCAAATCAGGCTAATCATTAAATGAACCTAAATATATCCATACGCCATTATAATATCAATAATAAAAAGAAGTAAACATAACACAATATGAGTTATTAAACATATTAAATTGCAAAATCAGTGGAAACATTTAACCATTTCAAACTGTTTAAAAGTTTCGAAAATTGATCGAAAGTTGACGGTCCGTATCGGATGTTTTAATATCCCGACAAAATATTCCCGAAAAAAATCCCCAGTCAAAACATCCTCCCACAAAATATCCCCGAATAAAAGACACACGTATTCCTACTTATTTTTTGTGCTAAAAAACTATACATCAGCAATTCAGGGGTGAAGCCCCGGCAAGGGTTGGGGTGCAAAGCCCCCCAATCTCAAATAAAAATATTTTAAATGTTTATTTAATTATAGCACGATTTATTCGCGAATTAAATTAAAAACATTGTAGAAAATGCACCATAGTCAGATATTGATATTGCTTAAAGCGACTTTTAGGAGGCTTCGCCCCTGGATCCATTGTGTATATTTTTTGAGTACAAAAAAAAAATTAAGTGGAGTGGATTTTGTTAACTTTTATTTTCTTTCTACATTTTTCCTAATTGTAAGACATTTGGTTGTTATGACTCTAGCGAAATTAATAAATTTTTATTACACCAAAGTCTCTTCTTTCTACCTCGATTACTTCCATAGGTCACACCAAAGCTCAGGAACGTAGTTTCACCAAAAAATCTACGATTTAAAGCCGAAACTGAAAGTTTCAAAAAGATTAATCGGATAGTTCCAATTACCAAAAGTTTAAAATCTACCCTGTTTTCATTTTCAAAACAATCGTTTATTCGAATTATGTGTTGGACTTAAGCGGATTGTAAAGCAATTGGGAATATTGAGACTAATTAAACTAATGATAGTCAAAAACTGTCGAAACGCGTTGTAATAAAATAATTTTTTAATTGAATCTCAAAGACATATATATATATATATATATATATATATATACCTAAAGTATTTTGCGACTTTTGAAATGCAATTTAATGTTTCAGACAGCCGAACAAAGTCACTTAAAAAGTATAACTTAAATTACAGAAGCCTTGATTTCAACTGGTTCCATTCGAATTTCCCATTACTTAACTAATTTTATCCAGCTTCAGTCCATTAACATAATGGTAAATAACTCGAATCCCATTTCCATGGGAAAAAATCAAAAATAAATGGAACTATGAATATTAATGTTTTTTTATACAACATGTTGTTTTGCTGTGCCTTAGTCGAGATAACTGAGATGATTTTTTCCTTTGAAACCTTCAAATTGTTAAGTTTAATAAATGCTGTTTGTTCCCTCCCGATGAAATACTAAATATTCAGTAAATCAATTTAATTTATTTAAATTTTTTATAACATGAAAAAAAAATAGTAAAACGAAGAAATCAATAATTTCGATTGTTGGATGCAACAATTATTGGTCAACATCAAACCTCATGTTCTTCTTAATGAAAACGGTAGGTAAACCTTGTGATTCGATTTCCAATAAAACGTGCCCTTGAGCCCTAATGCAGTGCATGGATGCATGACCTCGAGCACATTCAAATAAATTCAAAATTTATAAAATCAGGAAAGCATATATTTGAACTCACTATAAGTACTTTATATTGATATATATATATTATGCAAATATTATGAATTTATATTCAAGAATTGAAGGTTTTGATTTAAGTTTTACCCAAGAACAACATAACTTATTGATTTTAAGCCACATCAAGAATGCAATGTTCTAGTAGGTGGAATTTTTTACCAATAATTAAAGAAAAGTGTTTTTTTTTGAGTAATCAAACAGTCATGCAATTGCTTTTGTTCTGTTCTTACATTTATTACACGGAAAAGTTCAAATCATTTACTAATATTTCATTTCGACGAATGCAAAAAATTTATTCTCATTAATTGTTCAATAACTAATTCTATTTGGAAAATAAAATTGCATTCAATTACTACTTATAATCTAGGTACTATAGGTAAATATCCAGAAGTGGCATTTTGTTATTTTTATAGCAAAATATTTCGCGTCATAATTAGGTACTACGGTTTAAAAGAACAATTTAAAGGTATAATTTAAACGGATTATAAGAAGTATGATGGAAGCACAAAAAGGTATTCTTCAATGACGTAAGAACTTTTTCGGTATAAAATTCTGTCAGGGTCATTGCTAAAAATTTTAATTGAAATTAAATTGTTTTTATTTTCCTTTTTTTTTTTGATCTCACGAGAATATCTAGCCAAAATCTTTCTATTGACATTGAAATGTTGCCAATATTTTGAAACGTAAATACACTTAAAAGTGTTTAGTTAGGTATGTCGCACATCGCAATTGCAATTTTGGGAAAAAAACAAACAAAATTAATTTATCGCTTTAAATAGTCCTCTTTTATATATGTCCAACATTTTACCAATCTTTGTTTTTATCAAATAATATAGAACTATTGTACTATACTTAATTTCTTTAAATATTATTCTTTCTACACCCACATAATTTTATGTCTTACAAAATTATCAGTTTAGATTGTTTAGTAACTGCTATATCTTTATTTAAAATGCTTTCCAAATTTCAACACTAATGCATAAAAAGGTGTAGGAGTTTGAAGGTTGAGTAGTATCGGGATAATCATTTTATATTTTTTCCCCAAATTTTTCATTCGAAAAAGAATGCTTGATTACATGGTTTTAAACCAGCTCTAATAGTATTTTTTATGGTTTTTTCCTTATTTCTGAGTGTTAAAACTACCAAAACTTCAATAACTCCTTTTTTACGTAAATGTTTCGCAATCAGAACAGAGTTTTGTGTTCTGTAAGATTTCTACCATCGATTTTTCCTATACGATAGTTTCCAAAGAACGATATTTTTAACCTTATGCACCAAAAAGTTCAAGTTTTCTGAAATTAAACGAGGTTTCTTAAATAGCTACAATTGAAACCCTAATCTAAGTCACATGTCCAATGCTATTTATTTTCAAATTTCCTATTGCGTTACGCGTTCTTCAAATTAAAAACTATTATAATGGCCTAAAACTGCAAAGAATCTTAAATCTTAAATTCGATCCTAAAATTTCACAAAATTTTCGTCAATATAAAATTGAGTTTTTACACCAACAACTTTATGAAACCCTGATTCTAATTCAACAAGGATTTTTCTTTCACTCATTTTAGTTCTTTTTTTCCTCTAAACGAATAAAACTTATTTTTTTTTTAATATTTGTGATTAGATAAGAAAGATCTAAAATTAACATTTCTTTGTTCCACAAATTTTCATTATAATTTATGTCCCTTCTTTAATGTTATTTATAAATGGATAATAATTGAGAACGCTTGCAAAAACTTACTTTACAAGAATTTTTAAAGAAAGTGAATAGGTAAAGTTTGATACAAGTTTTCAAAATTTATTTCCACATGCAATAAAAGCACCTATTTCTACATCTTTCATAGTAAACATTTAATACTTTTACTATTTTATGAAACACGAGTTAAAGTTAAATTAAAAACCATCGTTATTTAGCAAACATTTGATCTAAAAAGAACATAATATTTTTTCCTTCAGTTGTAATCAATTTGACACAATTATGATGATGATTGACGATACTTAATAAGGGATTAAGACATAAATATTTAATAAACATATTTTATTGATTTTTCTACTCCTACGTTTATAAGTTTAACTTTGTTTAATGAGGGTCGTGTGCAATAAGGGAGGTGTGGCTGAAACAGTTGTTACAAAAAAAAACTAAAAAATGTATGAAAAGTACCGACAAGTATCATGTGGTTTAGTTGGAACAACTGAAAAATGATTGGAACAATTGGAAAATGTTATAAAATGATTTTATTTATATTTAAACTAAAATTACAGTCAAATTTTTAAATAAAGGTAGTACAAATAAGTAGTAGTACAACTTTCGAATATTCTTATAATTTGATTTAAGAGAAATGGAAGACGTTCCAGAATACTCTCCGTGAGATTGTAATGTGAGATAGAAAGAAATAGAAAATATGCGAAACTACGAAAAATGTCTGGAACAGTCTCGAATCTTCCAGAAGCTGCAAATGGGTATATACATAGGGCGATCAACCGTCGCCACTTAATATTGAAAAAGTTACGAATAAGTTAACAGTTACAATCGTTAAAATAACTGTTAAAATAAAGAAACTAGTGCGCAATAATAAACGTGTGTGTATATTTAGAAAAAATCGTGTTTTTGTTTTATGTCCGAAAACATTTCCTAACGAACCCTTCAATTTAAATAATCGTAGAAACGTAAAAATATGTAAATCTTCTACCTCCTTCCTTATTTTCTTTTATTTTATTTTTCTCGTGGAGGACCAAAATATTATTAAAAACCAAAAAATAATTCTTGAACTTAATATCGCCTAAGATCATGTGATTCATGTGACCATTGAATTATTTTATAATCAACTTTGAAGGAAAGATTCAAGGAGCCTTAACTATTAGATGAAATAAAGAAAATATTTCACTTTAGTTCACTTCTGTCTTTAGCCTGTCTTAATCCTTTCATATTTATAAACTAAGGAAACTTTCATTAACCTGCCAACAACATTACTTACCAACAACAATACTTTCTTTCAACTTATTCTTATATCAATTTTTGTTTTACATTCAAATTTCATTATATTTTCTTAAAGTTTATTATTTACCGAAAAAAAATATTGAAGTACGAATTTCTCAAACCTCTGGGTAGATACCTTAAAAGCGTAAATTTGAAGAGAAATTAATTTTATTTTTACATAAACTTACTTTCTTACATACCCTGAAATGCATTTCTATAGAGCAACAATCGTTGAATGTTTCGTACTCATTTATGTTTAATTATAATATGACTAGAGTTTCAGATTAAATCCTGATTTTTAAACATTTTTTGTTCGATTTTTACTGCAGAAATCATGTTAACGTATTAAAAACGGAAATAAATAACTTCAAAAGAATGATATTAACAACAATCGATTCACTTGGATCATTTACCACTGACTACTCAAATTAACCACTAGATCCATTCACTCGATTAACCATTCAACTTATACACTCGACTATTTCCTTTTACTCAATCATTCGCTTTATTCACTTATCAGACTTGATTTATTATTATTATTACATTAATTACATTAAGCGTAATTCAGATTTGGCCGGTACAATCTGGCTACGTCTCATTCTCTATTTTGTTTTTAATTTCATTTGCAAATAAACGACTTTAATAATTCATCAATATTAATGCATTGATCGTTTATGAATCGATCATTATGAATTGATTGAATTATTGGCGAATTGAATTAAACTAAAATAGAGACATACTTTTTTATTTAAAAGCTTCAAGAATTAAAAAAATCCAAGATTTATGTAGTGTAATATGGACAAAAAAAGAAATTGGAAAAACATATTTTGATAATATATGTATGTGAAAACATAGTTGCAACGGTTGCAATACTATGAATAATAATTAATCTATTTAATGTATGTCCTAATACTTGAAATATGTCGCTACATATTATTATTTTCAAGAACAGATCAAGATTATTATTTTTTCATATTATCAATCAATATAAAAACATGTATGTTTTTAAAATTTTAAATTTTTAAATTTATGTTTTTAAAAAAGGGCGCAACTTTGATTTTAATGTAGTTATCGTTTCTGGTGGATTCGACCTTGTCAGGAATAAATATAATATATAAAAATATATCCTAAATATATGCAAAACTGCATACTAAATAGTATCGCAAATTTTATGGTCAAATTAATTCTGTCATTATTTTTCAAATAAATATTATAGGCTGTTTAAAACGTTTTAAAGTAATTCATATTTTCTATATTGTTGTTAAAGTTGGAAATTTACATATTCTTGCCATACTGTACGTACTTATTTTATTCAGATTTCTATATCGCCTATTTCTTTCTAATTAAAGATTAGTCATAATAAATTGGTAAAAAACTAGTCATTATTTAGTATTTTCTTTGTACATTAATGGTTCTCACATGTTCCAATTCAATATAAAATCATATACTGAATAGGAAATTTCTTAAAATTTGAAATTTATAGCAGTTTGTATAAAAAATTAAACGAAATTCTTCCAGATAATGTGTAATTTTCTTTTTCCCTAACATTGATATAATTTATAATTTGCAATAACACGTGAACAAATTTCAATTTTTATATTTAAATTTTTATAAGTTTAGGCGTGATCTCCTCTACAAGTAAATCTTAATGAAAATTATTTGTTAATTAATTTTGTCAATTAATTTTTCGACTAATGTTACGGCTTCTAGGTGCTAACACCATATACTTTTTCATTTTGTTTTCAACAGCATTGCTATTTTTCCTTGTCTTTATAATGTTTTCTTTAAATGTGATATTTTCCATTTAAAATTTGATAAAAAACTAAAATTCGTGCAGCCAGTGCATTTTAAAAACATTTCATGACTTGACTTATATGAAATGCTATAAATTACTAGTCAAATCATTTTTTTTTCGATCACGCACCCGAAACCACCCCAAATATGACCTAGTACCAAGTGTATTGTTGGTGTAATGACCCTTTTTGAAACCCTATTAGATATATTGTTTAAGCCAATAAAATGTGAATATTTTTGTATATAATTCAAGCGATCGTTTATATACTCTTTTAAGTATATAAACTTAATATCATACGATGTTATAAGTAGGTATAGTTATTATATTTATGTACGTTTTTCATAATATAATAATTATCAGTAAATGTTGACTGATTCAATTGTAGACTGTGAAATTTAAAAATAAAATATTGATTTGTATTTTAACTTATCGACTGATAAATAGATAAACATATTATAATGGAATTAAAACGAGGAAGATGTAGTGTTGGTAATTTCGAAATATATATTTTTAGCTGAAGATAATGAAACGATGTGTAAATAACATGTATTAATTATTAAACGCATTGTTTCGATTTTGGCAACTTGCGATTTATTTGAAAATGTTCTAAAATTATTTCGAAAACACTCCACTTTTGTTTTGAATATTTATAAGAGACAAACGCAAATAGAATGGTATCATATTATCATTGATATGTACTTATTTGAATATGTATTACACCTTGTTATATTTATATACATGGAAAGTAAATAAGTACATTAAAGTCAAGTGGAGAAGTACATTTTGTGTATATATTTGTCGCCGGTTTTATCAATTGAAATTAAATGGCAGTGATAGTTTTTCATTTACCGACAGTCCGTCGTAGGATTATAACGTCTCGAAACCCTTCGTCATAACGTTGTGTATTTTGCTCTATTTGTTCAAAAAGTTCAGCTTTTATTCGTTCTTTTTTTAGGTCTATTGAAGTGTATATCTTTTAATAATCATCCCGGAAAATTAAAAACAAATAGCAATTGTGTACAGTGTGTGTTTAACGTTTAATCACACCCTTAGAACACGGAATTTTTTGTTCCTCTAATATCTTGGTCATTTATCATATCTGTAGAATAAAAGGTCTGTATTTGTTAGTCGTAAACAAAACATCCATTCAAATAAAGAAACATGAAAGAAACATTCTATATGTGCAATTTTCTCACTTCAATGCTTCTTTTTAATTTTCTTATTCTATACATATTTTCGCATGTTCCTCAAAAAGAAAATACAACAGGTCATGAGACTTTTTTTTTCTTGAATGTGAGTTCTACTATATTTACATATTATGTACCTATAGGTACGTATTGGTGGTTAAAGATCAAATCTTTGGAATATCTTTGATATGGCTAAAATAATTTACAATTACTAATGAACGGTCTTATTTTCAACAATAAATATTTTTCTTTTGATTTTTTTGGTTTTTTATATGACTATAGGATACAATTGTGTCGTGTGAAGTAAATTTTAAAGTTGTACAACTATTGTTATATATTTTACTAATAATTACGATTAATTGATTCACTATCGAAACCTCCATCTCTTTTTTATTAATAGTAGTTTTTTGAGCCAAAAGTTGCAAAAAATTCAAAGATGTTACATGATTTCACGACACCGCATGTGTTATAGATACAATTAACTTAATTTTTGGGAGCTAACTCCATACTACTAAACAGTAACATCTAACATTATACCACAAAAATGAAGTCGCCAACTTCAGCTGTGGCGAAGCCACGAAAGATTAAATCTAAAGTTCCAAAAGACAGTTTCGAAAGCCTTATACATAGCCAATGTTCTAACGAACGCCGAGATTATAGTCTCTATTTTCGCATTTCAATTTTGTTCATTGCTAGGTGTGATTAGTTTCGGAATAACTCCATCGGGTACTTGAAGAACTACAGTTATGGTTTCAGAGATGGGGCATAAAGTTGAACAAGGAAAAGTCATCATGTTACATTCGCTACAAGAAAAGGTACCTATCCTTTAGTATTGCTTACCAACTAACATACTCCACAGTCTATGGAGGTCAGGTATTTGAGGATGTACCTGGATAGACGCCTCATCTGGGCAAAACACACAGTAGTAAAATGTAGTCACTTTATAGGGTCTGAAGATACATGCGATGGGCGTTGGGCAGAAGCTCGCAATTATTCCTGGGCAACAAACTAATATCCCTAGTATTCCACAAAATTATACTAATACAATTTGCAATATCGAGTTGTCTCAACAGTACCAATATAGAGAAAATTCATTGATTTCAGTCTAAAATATTAAAGCGCTCCTTGGTACCAATCATGGTATTTACAAAGATCTATTGAAAGGTTGAATAATAATTTAAACCATTTGACTGGCAGTCTTCTAGACAAATCGTGCTTAGAAGATTAAACTGTGTTTTATTTCTGGAAATAGCTCTACAAAGATTCTTGCACAATAGGCAGTACTATTTCTAGGGAGTGTGGTTCATTATGTTGCCCGATTCACCCGTTATATTTGTTCATTTGTTAAAAGTTTGTATGCTTAATGAGTTATCCCAATATAAAAGAAAATAAAACGAATAAAAAATTTTCATTTTTAAGAGAAGTTTGAATTTCCGAAAATGCCATATCTAAGTTAAGATTGATCAGCTATTCAGATTTATTTTTCAAACTAAATTAGTTAATTGTTTGCAATTTCACAATTAGCTCTTGAGTATTCTTTTCTTCCCAGAGATATTCAATTGTAACTTGAAAACTTAGGTACCCAGACAAAGCTCAATTCAATCGAAAAAAAAATGTCTTCCTTGTTGAGGTATTTTCTACCAAACAGTATGCAAAAACCAATAGTATTATCATAAGGAAATAAATTTCCATTATACTCAGTAGTGACCAATCCGCGGACCAAACCTCAGCCATTTTTTCGGTTTTCGAAGGTCATCACATTTTTATAAAATAATGACCGAAGTAGTAAAAGCCTATGTATTAAAAAATGTTTATAATACACCTAAATCTAGTTTTGATATGTATAATTTTATAAGTAGCCCGCTGAGTTATGATGAATTTTCAAAGTAGCCCGCGAGATCATTTGGGTTGGCCACCTTTTTGAATGAACCTTTTGTTTGAGTATTTTTCAATTGTAAGATTCTAAGATTAGATAATTGACTAAAATAAAATACTGAAATCGGAATAATATTAACTATTGTATTAAATTTAAATATTTTTTTAGATAATGAACTCGTTTCAATTCGGAAGGTCTTATAAGACTTAAAAGTTCGAAAATATTCTTTCAAAATGATTATCTGTATAAAAAATCGTCGATAAGAAATGGTTCAACGAGCTTCTATAGGTGAGTAACGAATATTAAATTACCTCTACCTGTATTTTATGTTTAAATAAGAAATGGAAAATTCTTGGTTTGTGTCATTAGTTTTCTGTATGTATTTATTCTCCGTAAATAACATTTATTGAAAAAATAAATAAAATTATTAGTTTTTATTTTCGGATATCTGATAAGACGTTCTTTGTATTCATTTCTACAATGCTATAATTCTGATTTTGTTTTATCTAATCATTAATATTTTTCATACCTATAGATGTATTTTCTAATAATAAATGTACTAATTTAACATGCCAGGTAAATTTTCCGTTTACTATTTATTTTATCGAATAGAATCGAAAATAATAAAATTTGTATATTTTCAGCGCCCATTCAGGCTTCAAGTCCATATGAACAACTATTACACAGCCTCAAACATGATCCTAGATGGATGCATGAGGTAATTTATTTTTCCATTTTTTTTCTTTGTTCAAAATTAAGAGATATCATCACGTTTTTTTTAGATTTCTCTCGGAAAACGAGTGGGTTTCTATAAATTTTCGGGAGATATTGGAAGTGGAAATTTTTCCCAAGTCAAACTTGGTATACATCAGTTGACCAAAGGTAATTTGTAATTATTGTTTTAATGATTTCTCAAACTTATTTTTTTCTAACAGATAAGGTCGCTGTTAAAATAATTGATAAAAGTAAACTTGATAATAAAACCCGAAAAATGTTAGCCCGTGAAATCGCAACAATGGAGGCTGTGTACCACCCCAATGTGATAAGGTAAGCAAATACTCTTGCAATCAAATGAAGCTGCGGTTTTAGTAAAAAATTGAATTGTTTTAAACAGACTATTTGAAGTGGTCGAAACGTACACCAAAATACATCTAGTCACCGAATACGCAAAAGGAGGAGAACTTTTCAATAAAATATCATCTGAAGGTAAAATTAATGAAAACGAAGCCAAGATTATTTTCGCTCAAGTCGTTTTAGCTGTACAATTTATGGTAAACAAATTAAAAATATTGAACATATTTACCTTCAAATAATTGCATCATTTAATTTTTAATTGCAAATTTCTTACAGCATAGCAAAGGTTTTATTCATCGTGACATAAAAGCAGAAAACGTATTTTATGCTGGACATAACTATGTTAAATTGGGTGATTTTGGATTTAGTACTAAGCTACTTAAAGGTTTGTTTTCTCGTTATTGTACTTTAATGTAAAAAATTTAATAACATTTTCAAAAAATAAATACCGAAAGTAGATGGAATCGACCTTAAATGAAATTTATTTGACGCTTCATTAAAAGCATTGTTTGTAATTATTGTAGTTGCAGGCTAGCAGAATTGGCGCTAAAATAATTCGATATTGTGCTTGCTATTATGTGGGCATCCCTGTTAAAAAAGACATTTTAAATATTCAAAAATTGTATTAGAAGCCAATAGAAGTCGTTTAAAGTTATCAAAAGCATTTTAAATGTAATGGTTTAAAAGTACTTTTAAATGCCATTTTTAACTTATATCACTATTTAATAGTAAAAAAGTTCAGACAAAATCATTTTTAAATTCTATTAACTTATAAACGTAACTTCGTACGGTTGATTCCCTAAAAAGCCTTTGTAATAAAATTTACTATCTTCTTCACTTCATAGCCTTGCTGAATTTTCATTTGAACTTTGGATCACCCTCGCATGGAGAACTTTTCAAATATTTTAAAATATCTATTAATTTCAGGTCCAGATGAACATTTAACAACTTTTTGTGGATCTCCACCTTATGCGGCTCCGGAATTATTTCGTGATCAACATTATATAGGACGAAGTGTTGATACGTGGGCGTTAGGTGTTTTGCTGTATTTCATAGTTACAGGAATAATGCCGTTTCGAGCCAATACTGTTGTTAAACTAAAAGACTGCATTTTAAATGGACGTTTTGATATACCAAATTGTTTATCAAATCAGTGCATACATATCATAGGTAATTGAGTATTTTATAAAAATTTAAAAAAACTTAAGTATATGTATAATATTTATTTTTTACAGAACGAACTTTAGAATTAAACCCATCCGATAGAATCGGTTTGGAGGATATTTTAAAAAGTGAATGGATTTCTAGTGTTGATTTATCCTTATTTTCTGTTCCTCACCAAAAATTTGTGATTGAACCTACACAAGTAGAAGACCTTAATGTTCTGGGCACTGTTGAGTCGAAAGCTCGAAAAAAGCTTGAAACTTACGGTATTAGTAACGAAATGCTAATGGAAAGTATACAACAAAGTAGCAAAAGTGCATTAATTGGAGTTTACCGAATAATTGTCCATCGTTTTCAACAAGCGTTGTTTGAAGCAGTACGAGAACGTAAAGAAAGTCTTTTAAAAAATGATAAGAAAACGACGCGGAAAAATTCTAGTACGAAAAATAGAATGTCGGCTACATGTCTAATTTTATAAAAGCTTTAACAGTAACTAATTGAACTATGTACATTATTGTTTAATGTTAAGGTATATTGTAAATATCAATTTGTTAGAATCTCACGATAGATATTTAAAAAGCTTTGAAGGGATAATAAAATTTAGTACAAAAATATATCACATTTTATTTTCGTTGTTTCAGTAATTGTTAATAAAATATTATAGAGTTTATTATCGTACCAAATATCCATGAACGCTGATACAACTATTAAAATGTCAAAACATTAACACATAATTGTAAACTAAAAGTATATTCACAAATTGTAAAATTAATTTTCATGTTATTTTTAAATGACATAAAACTGGTCAAGACTGATTTGCTTGTTTCAAGCAATTAATTAATAATTTATAATTACAAAAATATAGTTTCTTGCGTCTATTATTTTATAGTTTTACGAAAATTATACATAACAATGTAGATTCAATAACTGTAATAAAAAAGAAGTAATAAATTATTTGGACTGCTTTTTTAATGATTTCGGGTGTATTAAACTTACGGTGTTCGTATATTTTAATTAAATTTTTCAATAACATGAGGACAGTATAAACTGTATGGCCTATATGGCAATCACCTGTTTAATCCAACATTGGCAATATTTCAGAAAAACTTTTAAAAGAAAAATAATGAATTGAAAATAAACTAATTAAAAGGTCGCTAAATAATAATCAGCCAATAACAACAATCTAAAAAAAATATGGAAAAAATTATTTTCATTTATTTAATGATATTAAAACAATGAAATGAAATTTAATCTCGAATTATTTTTTTTGTGACTGTATTAAGTTTGCAGCTTATGGAAAATGTATTTTTAAAACGACCAATAATAATTTATGTAAAAACAAATAAATCATAAGAGTATTCAGAGAAAAATATATATTTAATTGTTGTTCAATGAGTAATTATTTTTAACTACATTTCCCTGATTATTTTTTAGAGGAGAAATTTCAAGAAAAAAGCACCACTGCGCAAAATATGAATTAGTATATAAGAAAAATAAGTTTTACAAATGCATAATTTCTGTAAAAGTGCACGTTAAAAAACATTGACTCCCCTTACTATACTACTTCAATAATTCAAAACTAAAAAGAAATTAGTTATAATTTTTAAAGGTATAAGTAAAAGTATTTTTTGGGGCAAATTTAGTCTAATATTTCGTGATTTTTATAACCGAAACTTATATGTCAATTGTCATCTAATTTAATTTCTTCTAATTATTCAATATATATCCAGACTTGAACATAAATCATAAAACGAAGGTGTTATTAAAGAATTTTATTTGAGAAAAACTGCTCATGTTAATAATATAAATATGAATACGGTTTATTGTATAATGATTTGTAAATATAATTTAAATAAAATGAAATATATTTTATCGTTTAACAAAAAATGAGGTAACAAACATTTTGAAGTAAATATAAAAATCAGCTTTATCACAAAGACTAGTTAAAATTAATACATAAGTAAATTCATTTAGTTTTTTTTTTGGATCCAAAAAAAATAAAGGTCGGATTCAAAATTTGCTCGGTAAACCTCCACCTCGACTGTCGGAATGCAAATCTGGGGCATCGCCAATAATTTGTACAATATTTATACTGTCATAAGGCTCAGATAACATTATTAATTTCCCAATTGAATGCAAGTGAGCAATAATTTCTTCATTAAAGCTTGGCAAGTGATTTGCTTGAAAATTTATATTAATTTAATATAGTTACTGAAAGCTATTTTATATTCTATTTACCTTCTACTCCAATTTCATTCTCGTTAAGAACTCGAAAACGAGAATTTTCAATAGTGTCGGTAGTATTTTCGTGACCAATAAGTAATGAAGATATCAATTGCGTCGCCAAAGATACATCACCTGTGCCAAAAATAATACGTTTCCCACATATATAATTAGCATCCGTGATTATAATTGGCAACGCTGAGGTTTCAGGATTGCCATTTGAGATTGGTGGATTATCAAGCAAATATCCGTCTGCAGACATTTGATGGGATCCTAACATCCCATTTAAACCCCTGAAAGAAGAATATTAGAAAATAACTGATATAATTTTTAGAATAATGTATACTAACGTAACTATTACAGCATATAGATCATCTTTATCTGTAGCTATCACGGTTGATGCTGTGTTTTCATATAATCGACTGCTAATATTTAGTTCAGAATATGTATTAAGAACGATTTCAGCCAACCGATAAGTATATTCTGGCTTCCAAACGTCTTCTTGAGAAAATTTATAAAGTTTCAAATTTTCAATAACAGATAATAATACTGGTCCATTTGCAGGCACATTTGGAACGTAAATATTATAGTTTGAGAAAGTAGTATTAATCGCCGATGTGGCAATTAAGTCTGCATTAGATGATACTAAATTTTCTAAATCTACAAAAAACACTTGTATATTTTCTAAATATTTTCATTACTCATTAAACTAAGCGATATTCTTACGGTCTTCTGTTAAGTTAGCAATTATTTCTAAGGCGTTGGCCAGAGCAGGCAAATGTAAGTTTTGCCCTGGTAATGGATGTTCGAATAAATCAAAAGTATTTGATAATTCAATGGCCGTAAATAAAGTTTTTGGGATAACAAATCCATTTTTTGCCAATTCAATCGACGGCTGCAACAAAAGATTCCATGGTAACAGCCCATAATTACTATGAGCAAATGCTAATCCGTTAATAAGTCTCGGTAATTGTGGATTATCCATGTTAACACCAGGTCCAAAATCAATAACTGTTGGAATAGTTCGTAAACGATGGCTATAAATCATTAAAACTCCACCTCTGAAACCATAATTTGATAAATATTCTAAAAAATAAATAATATGATTTAAAGAAAAACATACGCAGACAAGCCAGTTGTATGAGGATTTACAACTGCCATGCAAATAGCTGTAGCCACTGCAGCATCAACAGCATTTCCTCCTTTTTTTAACATCAAAACTCCTGCAGAAGAACATTCTTCAAAATCGGAAACAACGTTACCATGCGGTAATATCTAAAAAATTGTCTATTTTTTTATAATCGCTTTTATTTTTTTAAGTTAAGTGCTCCTATTACTTATTTTACTTGCAACCCCGAAATCAAAAATGTTAAGTTATCATTATTTTGTTTGTTATTATAAATAATTTAAAAGCTACAAATATGTGAGTAATTTTACAACTAGAATGTATGCGACTAATTTATTGTTAATAACTAAATGATAATCTATTGTTTCTCTATCGTTTTATTTTCAAAGCTTTTTAAGTAATATTTATAACTTATTTTTGACAATAGAATGTAAATATCTTTGTAATTACCTGATAAGCACCATAATAAATTTGCATAGCCAAAATAAAAGTAATGACCATAGATATAGTGGCAAAGCTCGAATAAATCAAACCCAAACCACTGGTACAATCATCACCAAAGTACCAATTACAACAAACTATATTCCAAAATCGCAATTTCGGGGTTTCCGATTTTCGCAGAGGAATATTCTCACGAAGTTCTTCAACTAAAATAATAATATTTGAATCAGTGTAAATATAATATGCTATATGTTTTCAAGTATAATTACCTGAATCATTAGTGCTCAATGCTGTCATTGTTGTGCGTTAATTTAAATCTAATATTTCCGCTTTTACATATTAAATTTAAAATTTCGTTTGTATGGTATTTAAGAAATTTCAAAACTTTATCGTCATCAAAAATATTTTATCAGCACAAATATTTTATTGAAGCACTGAAACATTCTTTTGTCGTTGAGTGTTAAAAGAGAATTTTATGCTTCGTCTATCATTTAGTCCAGAAATGGAATAAGAAATATAAACCAACGATAGAAAGATGCTTGAATGAATAGTTATTTACTTTTTCCCCATCCACAAGTAGTCTAGTTCTTGTAAAATTGTAAACGACTGCTTTTGTCGTTCTAATTGATTTTTGTAAATTGAAAACTTTCAGATGGTTGTTCAAGAATTTCTATACGACTAATGTGTCATACTTTTATTATATAAAGCAACGTAATATCCCCAACCATGTGGTTTCAAGGAAGCGAATATTTTGTCAGAGTAGGTAGGAGGAAGTTATAAGATTGAGGTCTTTGACTTTAATCGAAATTACTTATTCAACAATAACGGTTTGCTCCGTTTGCTCGCAACACTACGTCCATGGAATATATTCTATTCGTCAGAAAAATATTGTTAAAATAATTATCGAAATGAATCAAACTGCTCGAAAAGATAACAATTATTTATATTTTAAATTAGTTAAAATGATCATTGTAACATCTTTAGACGAGGATTTATTTTTAGAATATTTAAGGTAAGTGGCCAAACACCTAGTTGTTTGAAAAAATATGAAATTGCCGCTTAAATCAAAAGTTTGCTGATAATAAATCGCAAATTTGTTTGTATTTTTCCATTTTATTTAGTATATTTTTATCTAATTGCCTTGAAATTTAATTTTCATTTCCTCTCCAATGTCTAATAAACTTTTACTCTTTTTAATTGCACTTGTTTATATTTTTATGGAAGAAGTATAAAATATAGATAAATTTTATTTGATAAAGGATAATTATAATACATAAAAAAGATAATATCGTTAAATTTTCAATAAATTGTATGAAAAATGTGCTTGAGAACGAGAAAGAATAACAATTTAATTTTACTTCAATAAATATATTGTAGCATTCTTTCAAAATTATTTGATTTGAATTTTAATAATTATAGTTCATTTATTTGCATTTATGATCCAAATTAAATAATTTAAGACAAATTTAAGTCTAAGATACCTAATCCTGTTAAAAAAGAGATTTAGAGGCATTTTGATAGCATTACATTCAAAATTCCTTTAATAACATTAAACGACTTTTAATGGTTTCTAATTTGTTTTTCGACCATTTTGAAATACCTTTAATTATTTTTTTTAACAGGGAAGACATATTACTACAAAATAATTACTAACTATAGGTACATATAAAATATTTTTCAATATTTTTTCAAGAAATTTATTTTTATGTCTTGGAGTATTATGTTTTGAATACTATTTTGTATTTTAAACTACCTATGTTGTTTATTGATAGGATATTAATTTATTATTGATACAAATAGAAAATGTTACGGTTAAGTCTATCTCTAATTTATTAGGACAGTGTATGTATATAGAAATATATTGATTCTTTAAACTATAAAATTTGATTATTGAATAGATTTCTCTTATAAGATAATGAAAATCAATGGCGCCGTTAGAATAGGGGCAGGTAGGGTGCCTGTTCTGGGTATTATTGGACATGCGAATACAAAATTTAAAAAATATATTAACATTAATAATATTCGACATATTTAATCAAGTTCACACGAATTTCACTTGATCCATTACTTACTAGACTCATTTATTCGATTCATCTAAAGATAATTCTGCAGGTTTTGCAATATTCATTGCACGATGCAAGGAATTAATAAAGTACAAGGGCGGATTTAAGGGGTGGCAAGGGGGTACGTGCCCCCCACGGTATTTTTGTGAACTATGGAGATTCCATCACAGTACCTACTTAGAAGCAAATCAACAAATCAAATTATTAGTTATTAAAATATATGAATAAAATAACAAAAAGAACATTAGTGAAACTCTAGTCTATTTCTGGCTGAAATTGCGTATTTTTTTCGTGATCCCTTTTACGCACTTGCAAATGAAAGATGATATTGTGGCCTCCCCCCCCCCCCGAAAAAATCCTGAGATAGCCCTTGATAAAGTAACATTAATTTTACATCTTCAATAATTTAAAAAAAATAATTAATGAAATTTTCTTTTATGAATTTTAAAGTGAGAATTTGATGATTAAGCTGTTCTTTTTCATATTTAAACTTAATTGCTTATTTTTAGCTTGATCAAAATTCAATTCAATTTTATCAGTATTTTGTCGAAATTCACGAATGCGATCGTAAGTGAGAATAAAGAATCCAATTCTTAACTGATCTTCTGTTTGTGTACATTTACTTGATATAATACTTTAGTCACATATAAGAGTCATTATAAGATCTGGACTTAATGGGATAATTCCGGATTTGGGGAGGTATAGATTACACGTTTTGAAAATTTATGCGTATTTTTTGTTTTAATCGTAAGACAAATCGTTTCATAATTTTTGAATAGTTTCCAAACGTGTTTACAAATAGATACAAATACATACGTGTAGTTATCCTCCGATTTCATACGATATATGTATTGCAATATGTTATGCATATTTTATTTTATAATAATTTGTATTATAATTGGAAAAATTGTTGTATTATTATTTTTTTTTTACAAAATTTATAAAAATGATTGTAAAATGTGTAACGATAGTTCCAGGCCATTAAAATTTATTAATTTAAATCGCAAAATTCCTGAATTCATACTATGATCCACAATTGGATTCTTTAAGGAAAAAGCTCTTGTATGATACCTATTTTCCTTAATTGAAAACATAAAACTATTTAAATGGAAAAAAATAAGCTAAGCTTTAATTTTCAAAGAAAAAAAAGGTAAAATATCGATAAATAATAAAATAAATAAATCAGTAAAATATTATAATTCTGAAAAAATTGGAACCGCAAAAATTTAAAACAGGAGCAGGTCATTTAAACGAAATCGATTAGAACCGAAGAAAGCCGAATGCGGTCAGATTGTTTGTAATGCACACATTATGGCAGCAATGGCAGACAATTTTTTTTTCTATTTATTTTTTTATAAATAAGTCTACGTCAATATTGACTGGATCCGAGTCCCCTTCTGGTGAATTTTGGTGAGTTTTTCCATAGAAAATCAATTTATTTGTGTCAAAATATCATTAAATACAATATGTACGTTTGTGGTTATGTTTATGTTATGACTTTTCGTCGTTCTGTTTATGTTTGCAGTAGTCTTATTTTGAAGAAAAATAAAATCTCACAGTTTGGTTGTTGGGTGCCATAATGATTTTTTTTTCTTTTTATTTTTTTTTCGTATTGGCTTTTTTATTATTTTTTTTTTTTTATAGATCATGGACAATGGAGATTGTTCGGTCAATGTTGAAGTCGAACCCGATGTTGTTTTAGATGTGGAAGAAGACTCGGTATTTATTTATTTTCTAATTTTAAAACATTCGTCAATATTCAATTGATATTTTTTAAGGCGGATTCGTTTACATATATAAAAAATGAAAAAAATACAACGGCTGAATCTAGTACACCATTTTCACAAACCAACACCGATTTCGATGGAGACTTTATTTCAAGATCTGGGTTCCCAAATGTTTCTTATGGCGATTCGAGCCGTCTAGAACAATGTCCACAATGTGGGAAATATTATCGACGACTCGCACGACACATGTTGAAACATTTAAAAAGCGAAGACTACGTCAAAACGTTAACGTGCCATTTATGTAGTCAAACATTCAACAAGAAAAGTTTACTAGAAATTCATATTAAAACGCACAGTGGCCATAAGCCGTTCGTTTGCGAAATTTGTAGCAAAGCATTTTCGCAAAATTGTAACTTGATCAATCATTTACGTGTACACACAGGTGACAAACCTTTTAAATGTACCTACTGCGATAAACGCTTCACACAATCGGGGAACTTAAAAAACCATTTGAGACTGCATAATGATGAAAAACCATTCGTATGCTCGATTTGCTATCAAGCATTTCGACAACTTTCTAATCTAAATAACCATAGTAAAAAGCATCCTAATTTTAAGCAAAGCCATTATAAACGTGTAAAAGTCATTTCCATATCAACTTAACTAGTTTTTTACGATCTCAAAATTGATTTTATTTAGAACATAATGTAATTAACGCTTTATTTCTCAACTTGAAAGTAATTTTATAGTAGACTGTTTTAGAATGTGATATTTTTTGATCTGGACGTGCTTATTTTATTATTCTTATTTGCTAAATGAGTTTTAAGTCTGCTATTTTATAGTATAAATTTTATAACTCTTATTAAGAATAAAAGTTAATATAATTCGTAAATACCCTCATAAATATTATTTATAAAAACAAATCTTTAATGACAAATAATGTTTCTTCGTAAAATGTATAAATTCCTATAATGTGTAATAAATGTAAAATTGTATTTAAATGTTTCAAATTAATGTATGTGTATATTTCGTGTCTTAAAATTTCGATAGATTTATGAAATAAACTTTTTTAAATTATTTTTTATTCGTATTTAGTATTTAACAATCCGGTATACGTATGTAGAATAGCAGTGGTGCTTTAAGATATTGATCAAACAGCGAATATTAAAAACCGTAAATTGTAGAATCCAATTGATATCAATTATTTTTTTAATCTATGAAATATGAGAATCATCGTAATTTTACTTACTAAATATCTTTAAATACGAGTTTCGCATTTTAACAAACGTATATTTCACCCACCATTATCTAATATAACAGTCACAATTACCATTGTTTTTTAATTTTTTGAAGACCTTTCCATTGATACTCTATAAGAATATATTATCAAAACTATTTTTTTAATTTCGTAGTTATCTGAAGGACGTGTTTTTTCTTACGTGATATATGTAATCTTTTATGAGTGCCATGTACAATGAATTGTACGTGAACACCAAAATTCATTGAAATTGGCCCCGACGTTCTAGTTGGGAGAAGACAAATAAATATAAAAAATTAAAATAATTAATTTGGAACTCACTTCATAGTTCTAACGTGAAGTAAAAATATTACTTTTGATAAATTAAAATCCTTAAAACTGTAATTATAAAAAACATTTATTGGTGATTGAAAATAAAATTTACTACTGTTTTCCAAATTCTTACGAAACTGGTTATTTTTATAGTTTAATTAAAAGAATATGTTGAACATAGTTCACAAAGAAATTTATGAATAATATTTTTCAATGTATAATATAGTAAAAGTGCCGTTTATTTCAAGTTACGGTTTCAGCAAAAAAATGTTGGAAAAACATTCGTAACTTTTCGAGATCGGTCGGCATAGTACAGAAGGTATAGGCCAAAGATATAGGCTTCTTATTATACTGCTTCAGAAAAGCTTTTTTCCAGCATCTAAACTGATCTTAATTATAAATTTATCAAATCGAAAGTTGCGATATTATAAACAACTTTTGTAATTAGGAGCAAAAAAAAGCAACATTGAAATTAAGAAAAATACGTCTGAAAGTAATGCATAAAAAAGTTTTGTATTTAACCGAAACAAATCATATGGATTTCCAACCAAATCTATTATAATTAATTTGTGAGAAGATAAAGCAGCAAAAAGTTTATATACATTTTTATACCATTTATTTAAATAGATTTGTAAAATACAAAAAATGAAAGTATAATGCTTATTTTAATAGTTTTGAATATTTAGTACAGTAATATTTTTTTTTAATTTTCGTTTGCTAAACATTATTCCCATTATTCCGATTGATCTGTAAAGCTGATAAAGCTCATCATTTGGATAAGTGCGAACATGAGCATACTCATAATAAGAAATCGGCTTATTAAGTAAAAGTAAATCAATGTTAAATAGCCAAAAAAAAGAATTGTATTTTTGTCGTCATCATTTTCCATTATTCCAATTATGTTTCGGACAATAAAAATTTGTAATAGTTGTGTGAAATCATCTTTGAATTTTGTGAAATGTAAGTTCGAATATTGACAAATATTTTTAGGTTAGATTTCCATCAAACTTGCACAGAAATTAATATTTTTCGTAAAATTTGTTATTAGACATTTCTGGAAAATCATCGGAAAAATGGGATTTATTTGGAGCAATATGCGTGGAGCGTAAACCGATAGTGGTACCTCAACTAAATGAAATAGAATCGAAATTCGCGGCATATTTGGAAGAAGTGGAATTTGAAAAAAGCATGAAATCCGTGCATGAGATTCGCCATGAAATAGATTTGTAAATTTTCAAATAATATTAACAATATTCCACCCTGAAATTCCCTCTGTTTCTATAGATATCAAGCGGAAAAATTAAAGAAAGGAGATTCAAGTGATATTGATTTAGATTCCACGTTACAGCAAACTGCTCAAGACTTTGAAGATGCTTGTGTTGAAGAATTAGCAAAATTTAAATTTGCCAGCAAAGTAACCGGTAACAGATTACATTATTGTCATTATAAAGGTAATGAATATATATTTGTATTTTAGAAGCTGACAAAAAAAATGATACAACTTCATTAAATCGAAAATTAGATAGACACCTTGTTCTTTTAGTTCAACAAAACATAGGAAAGAAACCCTTCTTTCTATTACCCCAAGTATTGAGAAATGAAGGCGAAACAATGAGACAAGTAAATAAATTAAATAGCATTTTTTATACGAAGTTATTATTGTGTCTAATCTCTACATAAATAATGAATGGAGACACTTGCTCATTAGAAAAATTCCCACACGAACTTTGCGAACAAAAAGTTGCTGACAAGTATTAATGCTTACACGAAAGTTGCCCACATAAACATTTACTCACAGAGAAAAATCCTCACGCAGAAATAAACGCACCACGGTATATCCTCATATGGAAATCAACCCATTGGAAAAAATATTAACATTATTTATTATTTAATTAATTCTTATTTTATTTTTAATATTTTAATAGTATTGTTAGTATAATGGTATTATACGATATCAAAATTGGACTAAGAAAAAAATCGCGAATTTTATTAAAGATAAAGTAGAAACTAAATCGTTGCCAGATAATGATGTTACTAGAGGGAACATAAGCTCTTATTTTTTTTTTGTTTCAAAGGCCCTAGGGGTATAAGTATAGTGAATTTGCCCTTGAAAGATATCGGCGCGATACTGAGAGGGTATTTAGGTACTAATGAGATAATAAGATCCTGAAAGTTTCAGATCTCTAACCCAATCGGTTTTTGAGAAAAAGCAAAATATGTAGTATTCAGAAAAAATGGATTTTTTCAGGAACGCGTGAATCGATTCATCTGAATTTTGGGTATGTTTTGGGGGCTGATGGTAGCTTCTAGGAAAAAAATCAAGAGCTATATCGGTTAATAAAAACCTAGAACAAAATGGCATTTTTGTTTTAATTTTGATTTTTAACTATGTAAAAAATTTACTACAATTACGAAACCATTTTTTTTGGATTCCTCATCCATTTTTCTATGGATTTATGATCTTTTTAGATTTTAGGAATTGGGACGCCATATTACAAAAAAATAAAAACCACTTGTTATGCAAATATTCACTTTATTTTTGAGTTTTAAGCTTAAATCTCGATTTTGTAACTTATATATGTTCTTATTCAAAATAATTATTTTTATACTTAGAAAAACAATTATTCTTTCTGCCTAAGTCAAAAGTTAAATTGCTTAATATCAATGCATCTTTTTCACTGGTTCCTACCAATTGAAGCAGGCTGTGTCGTATTTAGCAGAAATGATTGATGATACAAATAATATTACTATTAAGTACGTCAAAGATCAGTCAAACATACTCAAAGCTCAAGTTCAATCCCGTCATATCAATAGGAAAGTTTATAGATGTTTCATTGAGTATACAAAAAATGCTATTGTTCCCAAAAGCATATTGAGGCATAGTTGTGAGTGTGCAAACGGTCGAAGAACAATTGGATGTTGCTCTCATGTTGCTGCCATTGTTTATTATTTGTCACACGGAAGATATTTGAGAAAGATTCTGAGGCCTGCTGAGATACTAAGCAAATTATTTGATACAGATAACGTTTCACCTGTGATTGACGATAATAGTGATGAAGATTGATAAAATGTGATTATAAACTGTATGTAAAAATATGTTTTTCAGTTATTTTTTGTTATTTATTTATAATACTTTAACTATAATCTGTGTCTTATCTTATAAGCATATGATGTTTATAATATTTTATTTGATATTCATTGATACTTAAAGATTTATATTCTGAGTTTAAAATGACTATTTTGATCTAAAATAAAAAATAGATAAGCAACAAAATCAAGATTTAAGCTTAAAACTCAAAAATAAAGTGAATATTTGCATAACAAGTGGTTTTTATTTTTTTGTAATATGGCGTCCCAATTCCTAAAATCTAAAAAGATCATAAATCCATAGAAAAATGGATGAGGAATCCAAAAAAAATGGTTTCGTAATTGTACTAATTTTTTTACATAGTTAAAAATCAAAATTAAAACAAAAATGCCATTTTGTTCTAGGTTTTTATTAACCGATATAGCTCTTGATTTTTTTCCTAGAAGCTACCATCAGCCCCCAAAACATACCCAAAATTCAGATGAATCGATTCACGCGTTCCTGAAAAAATCCATTTTTTCTGAATACTACATATTTTGCTTTTTCTCAAAAACCGATTGGGTTAGAGATCTGAAACTTTCAGGATCTTATTATATCATTAGTACCTAAATACCCTCTCAGTATCGCGCCGATATCTTTCAAGGGCAAATTCACTATACTTATACCCCTAGGGCTTTTATAACTTCCCAAAAACAAGATATTTTCATCAAATAGATTAGTAGCATTACAATACAATTTGATTAAATAATATAAAAATAAATATTATTTGCTAAGGGTTAATTTCCATGTAAGGATATGCGTACAATATGCGTTAATTTTTGCGTGTGAAATTTTCTAGTGGGCAATTATCATAGAGCCATATTGAACATGTATAATATCACAATAATGGTGGCAGATATATCTTGATACGGTTGTATGACAAAATAGATTTACTTTAGGAAGTGACGTCATATGTGTAAACAATGCATACACATTAACATTTACTTTTTCCGTATAATTATGAATATTTGATAAATCGACGTATATTAAAAACGAGTCCCTGTTAAAAAAAGGTATTTTAAATGTAATGATTTAAAAATGCCTTTAAGAACCTTAAACGATAAACTATTTCTAGTGGGGTTTTTTACACTTTTAAAGTGTTTTTTCTTAACAGGGGCCACTAATGTTCATATTTTTTTTACTTTCTTACTCAATTGATTTTTTAGTTGGAAATGTTGAGAATTTTCTGGGTCAAAACCATCGGTCAAAATATTTATATTTATATATATTTATCCTCATTTTAATGATTTTTTGGTTCATGTTCTTTTTAGAAAGGTCAATATCGTTGCATTTTCAAAACATAGACGAAAGTGTAACGTTGCCAGATATTGACGTCTCTAAAAGGGACAGGAGTCGATTTTTTTATCATGCATCAAAAATAATCAGTAACAAATATAATTTGCCCATTTATAAAAAAATTAAGAAACAGGTAAAACAGTTAAGTAAAAAAAATAAAAGTTTCTTATAGAGAAAGAGTTGAGTAATGGTGGTTGCTTTGGCTGGTAACAAGTAGCAAAGGTTTTTAAATAGGAGCTCAATTACGTTAAAGTATAAAGATAGTTTTTATTTATATTTTCTAAGTACTAATATTTTAAGTCACATCCTCCATTGCCAGACTTTTATTATAATTGCAACTGCCTGCCAGACACCCTAAACTTTAAAAAGCAATAACTATTTACGTCATAGTATAAAAGCTGAATTTTATATATGTTACTTGGGTCACTATCAAAAGATGTTATCTTAGTAGCCGGATGCAGAGAAACGTTTAACTTTTATAAAATAATTAAACAATTGAAAAAAAAAATTAAACGCTTAAGCCCACTAGTCACTACTAGTGGCCGAGTGGGTAAGACGATCACTCCAAAACTGGGTTCGAATCTCGTAACGAGTAAATTTTCACTATTTCTCTATTTACGGATTTTCATTAACTCTAGAATCGCTGAAGACCTTGGTAGTTACCTGGACTTTGGAAGTTGTGGAATCTTTTAAACAAAATATTAAAAATTCTATTATGATAGAGAGTTTCGAGCTCACTTTTTTATTTTTCATATATTTAATTTAAAATATTTATTTCCTAATATTTTCAGACTGCTGAAAGAGCCTTGCAGTTAGCTTGTGGAGAAACTGTACAGGCAAAATTTTTTGGAAATGCACCATCTGCTTTCTATAAATACCGTTATCCTAAAACGGCTATAAATGATTCAGTTGGAGCCAAAGTAAATATTTAATCAATTTTTAAATTGGCCCATTATTTATTATTATTATTTTTTCAGATTTTTGTATATATGGCTCGATATATTAATGGTAATGTAAGTAAGGAAAACTCTAAGTATAAATGGCTTGACCGATTGGAATTGGAAAGAGAATTACCTCAAGAGTATTATCGAAATATAAGTAAATGTTTAATCGATGACGTACATATATTACCTAAAAATGTTTGAGTCTAGCAGTTCCTCTTAAATATAATTTTAATGTACGTTTGAGAAATTATGTAGGTTCATAATTGTTACAGTTTGTATTTTGACAAATAAAAAAATCATTATTAACATATTAATACGTAACATTAATTTTGTAGTTTATTTCTTAGATAAATGTTTTTTTAATTATGAAATCTTAAAAAAATCATGTGAGTTATATTTTTTCATACAATGGTTGTAATAATGCAATAAAGGCGTTTGTATTGAAAAAAGAGTGAATCATTTGGCTCGGAAAATTGTGAAATTTTGTTCAATTCTGGTATCATCCTTTGGTGATTTTTAATTTACATTCATCAAAAATTAATGATCTAAATCTAAAATTGCATATAATCCCACGTAAGATCATTAATGAAAGCTATAATTCTTTAAAAAATTCAATAGACTTAGATTAGAATAACCAATTTCGTATTGTTTGAACAAAGGGTGAAAGACCAATTAATGCTTGAATGTAAACAATTCAGTTTTTGAGATTTCTGCTATAAAATTGTTTAGTTGAAAAAACATTTAGCAGTTGTAAAGAATCTAATCAAACGTTAAAATGCGTCCAACAATTACTACAATTTTTGTCGTTCTGACATTTTCATTACTCTTCTCATATAACCAGGTATTTATAAATTGAACTAATGGAACGAATACACTATTTTTTTAATTCTGAACAAATGATAGGCATCACCTACTGCTTCCGCGGATATAAGTGATAGCTCTGCAACAGCCATAAGTGAGCCGGATTCCGACAAGCAAACTTTTGCACCGCGTACCAATTATCCTTTTGGAAATAATTTACTCAGTTCTAGTAAGGACAGTGATTTGTTGAGCTGGGAACCATCTTTTCAACCAGAAAGTCGCCGCTTCTTTACCTCGCATGACGACATTTTTTCCAGACTAGGAAAATTGATCAAATGGGTTGTCATCGTAGTCGCTGAATTTTTCATTGGTAAAAATTTAGCAAATATTCTATTTCCTTGATGTATTAGAAAAATAGTCAATAAATACACATGTAGATAAATGATATACGTACAATTATTATTCTTAAAATAATTATCTTTTAACTATTAATATGTTTTTCTTAAAAAAATATTGTTGTATTCGGTAAGTATTTAAGCAAGTCGTCGGCCTAAAGTGTTAACCTGCTAAGTTCATTTTAACAATTTTTACAGGGAAAAGAAAAAAGTGAATGTTAGCTACATAAGTAAGTACATATTTCAGGTTTTCGTTTCATATTATATTTTGAAATTTCTATATTCAAAGTGATTTATCCGAGATTTATCAGTTTGTCACATGATAGAATTTTGTATTCCCTTCTTAATGGAATAAAAAACAAATCATTAAAATGGACTTAGCAGGTTAATACAATATATATAACATTTCTCATTAAATTCCGAAATTAGGTAAAAAAGAATTAATATTTTTTAAAAAAAAAATGATTTTTCTTTTCAATTTCGTAATATTTGTGTAACTAGTTTTTTCCAATGTAATGGTCCCCAGAATAAATTTATTATAGACGGTTTATAATTTTGAAAGTGAGGGAATAGTTTTTATAGGCCATACCGTCATTGAATTGTATCTGTTATTGTACGATAGAGAGCAATAAGTTTGAGCCTTAAGAGTATTATTGTTACGTTAATATAATGCTCCTCTGTAAAGTGTTATTTGTTGTCCTGTACCGTCATAATGAACTACTTGTTTCTCTGTATTGTACTTACAATAATTTTCACTAAAGTCTATATGAATGATGTACAACGGGGAACTTAAGGATTATATAGTCACAGAAATAAAAAAAGTCAAATTTGACTAATTTATTAGCCACTACTCTATATATCGTCATTCCCTCGTTTCAATTTGAAATAAGGGAATAATGAAATGAAGTATAACTTAAATAATCGTGAATGTTAACTGTCTCTGAAAACCTACTTTACTGTGCAATTATTATTCGTTGTAGTAAATACCTGTATTTTTCATCAATGTGAGAGAATAACGACTGAAATTGTAACCTTGAAATAATTTTCATATTTTTATTTTGGGTCTGAAACTCTAACACACGTAAGATGACTTAAATTTATGAAATAATTGATTGTATTGCCAACAATCAAAAATCGTTGAGAGCGTTTATAAATTATTACTGGTGCGTGCATTTATCGACTGTTAGTAAAGGCAAGGGCGGATTTAAGGGGCGGATGTACGCGCGGCACTCCAAGGTATTTTTGTGTACTGTGGAGATTCCATCACAATACATACTTAGAAGAAAATCAAATTATTAGAGTTGTTAAAATATATGAATAAAATGATAGAAAGAACATTATGAAACTCTAGTCTATTTCTGGCTGCAATTGTGATTTTTTTTCGTTCCATTCCTTTCACGCACTTGCAAATGAAAGATGATATTGTATCCCCCTCCCAGAAAAAAATCCTGAATCCGCCCTTGGATTTTATAATTAAATGATTGGATTAAGGAATTAACGCATTAACAGATTAACACGTATTAATTTAAGTCTAAAACCCGCACCTGGTTATTTTGTTAAAATAATTTTTAATATTATATCCAACTATTTATTAAATTTTTCAAAATAAATAAATTGATAAGAATCTAATAATATAAATACTTATATTATGTAAAAAAATTACAACTGGTTTCCGAAATTTACATTTTGTTAAAATGTACACAATAGTAAGATTTATCAGAATACCACCCACTGATTTTTTGTAATTTGATCAATTGATCAACCTTATTTGAAAAATGCTCTAATAATATAAATGAAATAAATCTGTTTAAATCATTGGATTTTATAATTAAATTATTAGATTAACGAATTAATGCATTAACAGATTAACACGTATTAATTTAAGTTTAAAACTCGCACCTGTTTATTTAGCTGCCACAATGTTTAATATTACTTAAGAACATTATAAAACTATTGTCTACTTCTGGCTGGAATTGTGAATTTTTTCGTTGCATCCTTTTCACGTACTTGCAAATGAAAGATGATACTGCCCACCCCCAGAAAAAAAATCCGCCCTTGAGTAAAGGTGTGAGGGATTTTTTTTCTGGGGGGGGACATGAAAAGTTTCAAGTAATTCAAGATAGTTTTTGCTGAATTCACCCAAATTACACTGAAATTAAACTTAAACAATTATATTGTAATATGAACATGGACTATATATTACACCAGGGAAACTTTTTGAACAACTTTTTGTTCAATACATGTGTTTAAAAGTTTACTTTTGGTAAATTGAACTAAATATTATTTTATTTATTTACTTACCCCCCCATTTTTCTATTTAATGGTCTTTGACTATTTGCAGAACAATATTTATACTACAATAAGTCGAGTACATTGTTTGTTAATACACTATTAACAGTAATTTTAAGATGGTACCCGAAAAAAAGTGGTTATAGTTAAAAATTTGCCTACTTGGTTTGCCTCGGTTTTCTTATTATGTGTTAGATACGTTTCACAAGAAAACGCATAAAAATATCAACACGTATAAAATATAAATTAACAACACGTATAAAAATATAGAATAAGTTCCATAGTTTTTTAAAACCACATAAAATTATATCAATAAGTGACAACCATGGTAAAAAGAAATTTTAAATGTTCAAACATCGCATTTGAAGTCGTCTAAAGTTGTTACAGGCATTTTAAATGTAATGATTTCAAAATGCTTCTACATGCCTTTTTTAACAGGAAATATACTAAAAATTGCATAAAAAAGGTTTATTAAATCTCAGAAAAATATTATCTTTACATATTCCTTCCAAATTTATATAGAAATCTATCTCCAAATTTCTTGCCCTTTTAATTTATGAAAATGGTTTTAAAATAGTTATTTAAAAAAATTATTTTTGAAACCACATTACTTCAAAATCGCATAAAATAGTACGCATTAAAAGAGAACCGAGTGTATTTTCATAATCCGTATTATACTCCGATTGCAGAATTATGCAGAAGAATTATTATCAATTCAATAAAAAATAATTAGGTTATACTCCAAAAGTTATATTAATTTACATGTCTTAAGATAATTTGGTTTTAATGGTGCAAAAGGCGCAATTATTATTTGACCTATTGGTTTTATACGTTTTATAGTTCGGTTGGGTATCCCACACAGGCATAGTCAAACGGTCAATGTCGGTGTAGTTCCATATTATTATGAAACTTCCTACACAGTGGATTTGGGACAATTAAGCTTAATTCTTTTTTAATTACTATTACCGAAAAAGACAGTACCTAATGGAGTAGTGGTTATAGGATATTCGTTATTTACACGGCATTGAACTGGGGTTCGATTCGCACAATTTACGATTATCACAATAAACTATTTTTCTTATTATCATTATTACAATTTGAAAGGTGAGAAAAACTTAAAGCTATATATAATTACTACAGTATAGACTTCGGTAAAATTTGAATCTGAACAGCCCGTCGAAAAATTCGAACTATGCGAAACTTTAATTTAAACAAGATTGGTGTACTTTAATATAGTATATTGTTTTGATAAAATTCTTATGTGGCCAAAAAATTCAAATTGATTAGTATTAGCCAGAATTCACTGTAAAAATAAGTTGTTACAAAAAATAGCAGTTTACATTAAGAAGCACTTTAGTAATAGTAGTTACAAAATAAATATAATATTATTTATGTTAAAAAAACATTTTTGTATTATTAAAAAGTTTAGATGAGATTGAAGTTATCGATTTTAGATCGAACAATATATTCATACATGTTAAGCCTACTGGTGGCCGAGTGGCCAAGGTGACCGCTTCAAAACTGGTTGATATTGGGTTCGATCTTCGTTTCGAGTATAGTTTTGATATTTCTCGATAACAGATTATTATAAACCCTAGAGTCGCTAAAGATCTTAGTAGTTATAAAGCGATAGTAAACAAAAATTAAAAAATATACATTCTTATCAAAAACTGAATAAACAAAAAGGGATTAGATAAAATGAAATAGATAATCAAAAATCAAACCATTTTATATAAATTTTTGAATTAGATTTAAAGAAATGATAGACGAAAAATAAATATTTTTGTAAGAGTTTCGCTGTCTGTATGGAAAGTGTTCATAATTAAGACAAATTATTAAAAAAAAAAAAAAAACAAAAAATTTCTCTCAATTACTGATAAAAAATATTTAATAAAACAATGAAGTTTTATTGTTTTTTCAACTATTTTCATTTAAAACAGACTGGAATATTTTTAATTTTCTTTTATCAAATTCATATGTATGAATTACAAAAAAAAAAAAAACTTTTTAAAATTATCGCAGCATATTTATAAATGTTTAAATATTAAACTACACACTTAACTACAACGAAATATCATCCTTATTTTACAAAGTAGAAACAATAACAATAAAAGTCATTTTAAGTATCAAAAAATTCCTTTAGAAGCTATTTGAAGTCGTTTTATGTTATTAATTAAAAGCATTTTAAATGTAATGATTTCAAAATGCCTTTTTTTAACAGCAAGCTATTGTAAGTTACATCTCAGAGCAACGAACATAGATAAATTCATAAATACCTAGTTATTTTTAAAATAATTAGATGGCTTATACTTATTACCTACCTTTTCACATATCTTAACAATACATGTTTCCTCACTTGTGTACATAATTGAATTAAAATAATTTGCATTGATATTTCAAAATAATTTATCGAATCAAACTCTGATCATTTATGGTCATTGTTTAATTTCTTATATATTTCTACCTAATTAAATTGAAAAAGTATTATTGATTATTGTGGAAATTTTAGTTTGGTGCACATCATCAAACAAACGCGGTACAATGTATTTGTTTCATAAAATATTAAGAAATTGCCATAGTGGGTGGATATTTCAATTGACATTTTTTTTATTTTTAGATTGTCTTTTTTTAGTTTTCTGAAATATTTCACCAAAAATTGCACTTCAATGAACCGAGCTGATTATTTCAAAAGTTTTTTTTACTTATACATAAGTACCTACTACAAGTATTGATATTAAAAGATACATTACAATTCATTCTCCATTTTGATTAATGTGTATAGCTATATTTTCTTTATATAATTTTTACAAAGACATGATATATTTCGTTTTATTCGTTTTAGTTATAAAATAACAGCTAAAAATTATTTATTAATTAATAGCAATCATACAATTAATGTAATTAGCTAGAATTATATTCTAACAAATATTTTATAATGATGAAAATAATAATTTTAACGAACAACATTGAAGTGTGAAAAGTAGAGGGATACGTTTAAATAAGAAATCATAATGGGAAATAGTTTTTGTAAATTTTTTTATGGTTATAACTTACAAATTCAGTAATACTCTTTATCTTTGAAAAATAACACCCACTATATACACATAAAATGTATTAATAATTTTTTTTAACAGTAAAATAATTTATTTTAATTAGTTACATATTTTTATATATTCATCACAATTCAACGGTTTAGTTATTGTATCTTGCATCGATTAGTTTTATAAAATTTTATTAGAAACAGTGTTTTATTTTGTAAAGATACATTTTGGAGTTCCGAAACTTGAGTGAGAGATTTGCAAACACATTCTGTGCACTTGCATTTAATTTTTTTAATTTTTTTTCCATAATAAAATATCTCTTATTTTTTTTTGTATGAGAAGAAATATGAGAAGTGTTCCAAGTATCCAACGTAAAGCATAGATTGCCGTATGAATTGCACAGATCTGCACAGTATATCCATGATGATCTATAAAGTGTGAATTTAAAATTCGACAGTACTAAAAATACCTTACAAAAAATTTTGATTTGAAAAGTTTTTTAATTAATCTAAATCTCATAAAAAAAGGTTGTATAAACAATTAGAAGTAGGATAAGGATTAATCCGTCACATTTAGGCATCAGTGTAGATTAGTGGTTCCCAGTGGCGTGCACAGAGATTTTAGGCAGGGTAGGCAGAAATTTTTAAAAGCTACTTTAATATAATCAAAAATGCTGCATGTTGGTATTAGTTCGTCGTTATGATGAGTAAATAATGAACCCTATACCGATTAGCCAACAAAATTTTAAATTGTGAATTTTTTGAATTTTTTTTTTGCCAATCGATGGGAAATCGTTCGTAGAGGTATGTGAAAGAAACCTTTTCGATTGTGACAAAATAGTTTAGCGGTAATAAATTAATTAAGAAAAATTAATTAATTAATAAGTCATTGATATAGTAAAATGTTAAAAAAATAAGGTTCAAAGTGACATACAATAACAAAAATGCGAGAAAATTTAGGAAACGGTTGGTTAAATGTAAAACTAAAAAAAAGTTAAGGAAAACTAAACAGAACCTTCCCCCTTCAAAAAAAAAAAAAAAAAATGGAAAAAAAGGCAACTCAAAAATTAATTTTTTTCCTCAAATTATATTTTCCTAAAATTTTACAAAATAACAAAAATCGAAACATAATTAAACAGGCTTTTCTCCAAAGTTTTTTCATCGTTTATGAAAATCAACTTTTCACACAAAAATTTTTTGAAAAATATATATACGAAGTAGAACATTAAGTGTTTTTTGAAATTCGGAAAATATTTTTCTTTGATTTTTTTTTAGTTTTAGTTTTAACCAACCGTTTCCTAAATTTTTCCGCATTTTTGTTATTGTATTTTGCTTTAAACCTTATTTTCTTAACATTTTACTATATCAATGACTAATTAATTAATTTATCTTATGTATTTAATTACTGCTAAACTATTTTGTCACAAACGAAACGGTTTATTTCACAAACCTCTACGAACGAGTTCCCGAACGATTGACAAAAAAAAAATCCATATTGATATTTTTAACCACAAATATCCATAGATAGACTCATTTTGTAAACTTTATTAAAGAAATACAATATAATCGTCAGGATTAAATAATACAGATAAAAGATAATACATTATTAAAATTTATTAGAATTAAATAATAACAATGTACGTAGATTACTGATCGTTAAATCGATTATTGAAATCAATAAAATTCAAATTTGTAATTGCAGCGTTAATGAATAAGAAACGATGCTATTTCGGTAATTATCGTAATTTGTCATGTTGGAAGAAGACAGTGTCTTTTTATGAGGCTGTGTGCGTGCATTGTGTAGAATTGTATATTCTTTATTGTTTTTATACAAACACACCCACTGACACATACGTATATAGCTATTAGTGCACTCATATAAAGCATATAAATATTTAGGCACGAATAGTTTGTGTTTTTCCCGCGGCGTCGCCATGAGCGCTAGTGCATTGCAATGCAAATATTACCGGTCGCTTACTTGAAATTGAACGAACGAATGAGCTGGCATAATTTGTATACTGTATAGATGATATCCGTTAAGATTTTTTGTTTATTGATATTTGATAGAACTCGTAAATAAAATAAAATACGATATCAGAACAAAATTATAAATATTTATCTGAATTATGCAGGGTAGGCAGTGTCTTTTTGTCTATATGTAATGCACGCCACTGGTGGTTCCCAAAGTGGTCCCTACGGACCCCCAGGGGTCCCCGGGATCATTCAGGAGGTCCGCGAATAATCAAAATTGATTTGGGGGTCCCTGAGCATCGTCAGAGGGTCCGCGCAAAGTTTGTAACAATATTGTTCGTATCGCTTATACTATCGATTTATTTGCCAGATTTAACGAGACTAATTTGAAACTACAAGGTGACACATTAAATTTAATCAAAACTAAAAGTGACCCTATAATGATAAACCAACAAAATTTTAAAGTGTGAAATTTCCGATTTTTTTCGCCAATCGATAGGAAATCGTTCATAGAGGTTTGTGAAAGAAACCGTTTCGTTTGTGACAAAATAGTTTAGCAGTAATTAAATACATAAGATATATTAATTAATTAGTCATTGATTTAGTAAAATGTTAAGAAAATAAGATTTTTAGCAATCTACAATAACAAAAATGCGAGAAAATTGAGAAAACGGTTGGTTAAAACTAAAACTAAAAAAAAAAAATACAGAAAACTAAACAGAACTTCCCCCCCCATTAAAAAAAATGGAACAAAAAGGAAATTTTGAAATTATTTTTTTTTCCTCAAATTATATTTTCCCAAAACTTTACAAAATAACAAAAAGCGAACCATAATTAAACACGCGTTTGTCCCAAATTTTTTCATCGTTTGTGAAAATTAATTTTTCTCACAAAAAATTTTAGAAAATATATATCTCCGACGTAGAACATTGAGTGTTCTTTTAAATTCGGAAAAATATTTTCCACACTTTCCGATCCGGCCAACTTTTCCAAACTGGCAAAAGATTAAACATCAACCAACTGGCTTTACACACATAAATTTTCATTGTTTGAGAAAATCGTGTGAAAAATCGTTTTGCCGGAAAAATTGATTTTCGCAAACGATGAAAATCTGTGTGTGGAAAGCTTGTTGGTCGATGTTTTATCTTTTTCTATTTTGGAAAAGTTGGCTGAACCAGTAAGAGTGGAAAATATTTTCCGAATTTAATAAAAACAGTCAATATTGTACTGCGGTAATATATTTTCAAAAATTTTTTGTGAGAAAAATTAATTTTCACAAACGATGAAAAAATTTGACAAACGCGTGTTTAATTATGGTTCACTTTTTGTTATTTTGAAACAATGTTTAAACGAGGATACGAAAACTTATGGTTACAAAAACAGACCCCAATTTTATACCCAACATTATGGGTTATTGCGGTTATTGTACAGGAGCTGTTGATTGCTTTTTCGTCTTCCTATTTGGTAGAACGAGGATTCAGTGCCGTTATGAGATTCATCGCAAAAAAAAAGAAACCGACTAGAAATTAGTACTCGTGGGGATTTGCGGTTCCTACTCACAAACATAGAGCCGGACACATATACACTTATAACATCCCATCAAAATCATCCAAGTCATTTTTTTTTGTATTTTAAAACAAAATTTATAATTTCAATAAATACTTTATCAACAAATTGGGTTAATTATATTTTATTTTTACGTCACCATTTACCATTCAAAACATCAAAGTTAAATTTCTACTTTCTCTATAACGAATTTATGTAGTTTTTCACCCAGGGGGTCCATGGGCCAAAATAGTTTGGGAATCAGTGGTGCAGATAATTACAAAACTGGAAATTGCATAGTTTTACCATGATTAATTTGGATTTATAGTGAAATACTCTTATCTTAATTTTTATTGGTATTAAGTATCTATTTTTTATTCTTTTGGGTCAAATATTACTAATGTAGACCAAGTGTATACTGCCTCGGAATTTTTGCTGGGAAAATCGATTAATAAAATATTGACACCTTACATTTTCAATAGTAGTCAAAATATTTCTAACCATTTATTAGTTTTTACTAGCAAAATTATTTATAAGTATTTCCTCAATAATTGGTTTATGAATGATTTTTGTGCAAGACAAAGTTGAGAAAAAAATCTAAGCTATAATTCTATACCATTTTTGGTGAATTGAACATTTGAAGTTTTTAGTGGAAGAAAGACGTGTTATTTCACTTTTAACTTTTAAAAGATTTTCCATAGAAATTTTTAGAACTTTAGAATATCAAGAAAAGTATTGAAAAAATTAAAATATTTGCATAAAAAAAATCTGTTATACTAAAAAACCGAAACTGGAAACACTACTGATCTCTGAAATTCGATACCCTACTTTGCAATCATATTAATAACATTAATTCTATCAATGGAATCGCAATTTGTGCTCTATCACCATTATTACATCAATTTTCCTGTGGTTAGCAAATTTTTAAGGTCAAATTTGCCGCCCTAGGTTTCAGCCTACTCAGCCTGCTGATAAACCTGCCACTGCCCTTGATACTTAACACCATTAACACTCTTAATATTTTCGGATTTTTGGGATTTTCCACTTAACCTCAGTTATTTGCTTTACCCGAACCTTCCCTTACTTCTACTGAAAGGTACAATCAAAAATACCTATTTGAGAATTATTGGAAAAAATAAAAAATAAATAAAAAAGAAATAAAGAATAAATAAGAAATAAATAAAAAAATATTAATCTACTAAATTTAAACTGTAGATGAAGAAGAGGAACGGACAATGTCGCATTCAATAAAAATAATATTTGATTTATAATAATATAGATTTATGATTATTTATTTAAAAACCAACATTTCCGATAAACAAGTAATAATTGTTCTGGAGTATTAATTTATAAATGATTTCAAAGCATTTGGGATTTAAGGAGTTCACGGTCGGTCTTATTCAAAATACAACTCTTTATGGAAAAGGTTGGGGCTTTCGGATTCAAAACCTTCGGGTCCAAAGCTTTCGGGTCCAATTAGTTTCGGAGCAATTACACCCTGAAGATGCGACTCGGAGAGGCTGCGAAACATTGGCGACATAGTCAATCAAATAACACAGCTTTCGATCCGAAAGTCGTAAAGAATTGGATTTCAAAGCAGTTTTCGGAAGTTCAAGTGATTAATAATAAAAGCTTTGTTTGTCATAGGTCATTACAGTAACAACTAGTTTTGATACAATTCATTTCTTGTATGTTACTGTAAACCTGAAATCAGGCAATATTCATAACTGATTATCTATTTTATAGGAAGTTAAAATAAGAATTACCTGGTGGCTGAATGGTCAAGGTGGTAGCTCCAAAACTGATAGGTGGTAGGATTGAATCTCAAGGATCTCAAGCAAACTTTCGATATTTCTCGATTTACGGATTTTTATTAACCGTAGAGTACTTCAGGTCGCTAAAGACCTTAACAGTTATAAAGCAATGGTAAAAAACAATTACAAAAAGTTGAAATTTTTGAATCATTATGTATGTCGGTAATGAACCATACGAATATTGTTTTCTCTTGAACTTGGCGAAATAATTAGGCATTTACACATTTTCTAGTAATACGTAAACATTTATGTCGGTTCTCGAAAGTCCCTGATTAGTTCCCAAATTATGTGATTATTTTTAACCAATTTAGATAGGTTTTATGTGAACATTATTAAGAAGTAGATAATCAATAAATTATAAATTTAGGGTTTCTTTCTATAATGGTTGCATGTCAAGTATTGAAAAAAAATGAACAATTCAAGTGCTTAATAATTTTTATAATTTCTTTCAATAGTTTTAGATAACAATAATATCAACATTTTATGAAAACTTATACAATTCAAAAAATAATTTTCGCAGCTAAGTGTAATAGAGCTCTGGGTATATGAACTATAGCTTTAATTGTCCTGAATGGGAGCATGATGATGTTCACAATCGCTTTAATGGGAAATGAGATTACGTTCCAGATAAGTCGGACAGGGAATGTAACGATTTTGAAGATTGATTGAACAATTCGAATTGGAATTAAGAGAGGAGCCAATACGAATGAGGTAATCGAACGTATCGCATGTCGCACAAGAAGAGATGGTATATAGAGGACCCATTCCAATAAATTTCCGGCAACAGAAGCAGCGACTCCTAATGCTGTTGCTTCTGCAGTTTTTTCGACGACAGCTAAATTTTAGATAAAGTATAAGTAAAAAAAAAATTGATATTGCAACTGGAAACGATTAGCGGCACAGCAGACGAAGATTTAAAGTAATTTTGAATGTTTTTTTCGCAAAAAATATAAAATAGAATTTAAAAAAACTCCTTTTTAATTTTTTTGTGTTACAAAAAACGTTCAAATGTTGATTAATTAAAAATTGAAAAGAGCACTCAGTGGAAACAATATTATTTTATAATCCAAATAACGCACATGCCGTCGAAACTTAGTGATTTAACCGATTTTATGCTATACCGCTAATATATTTTCCTGCTTTAAGAAAAAAATAATGTAAATTAATTGTCTACTTACCAATAGCTCCTGAAGATACCTAAACAAAAAAAAATTAAATAGTTAGTTAAAGACCTTAAAGACACATTTATCTATGTTTGGAAACAAACCTCTGGAATTGACACCGAAATCAATGCCAAGACCACAAAGCAGAAATAAACGATTTTCATTGTTTTGGCCATTTTAATGAAATTTGGAAGTTTTCTGTTGAAACTAAATGAAAAACTTGAAATTCAAATTCAGCCAAAATGCGTTCCAAAGACTGACAAATGATCAGTGATTGCATACGAACAAGAAACTTTGTTTAAAAACAAAAAGTACGCCTAAAATTTGGAAGAAAATATTTTATCTCTGGGGTAATAATAGATTAGAGTTTCCATTATTCTCATTTTATTCTAGCAAATATGAATAGTATTGAAGAAGTATAAACTATTGACACAAATCAATTGAATGGTTCAGAACAAAGACAGAACGCTAACCATGAATTAATAACTCGTTTATATCTCATTTTTAATGGGGTGCGGGCGTATATGAAATTGCTCATTGAAAATATTTGCGTGGTGCTAAGATGTGAAACATGAATCGCGTAGTTTTAAAAATGATTCAGCTTATTTTAACTATTGAACCACACATATTTTGATGATTTTTTTCAATTAAATCAATTATTAATTTGACACAACTCAAATTGTTTGATTTTATGTTAAAATCAATTTACGACCAAACACGTATTTAAAAAAATAACAAAAGTTTTGTTGCCCCCAAATTTCACTTACAACATCAAATTCTCATTTCACCATGGTAAATATAATGTTACTAATTTTCTAACAGATTTGTGGTCAACTAATTTGGTTCTTTAGCCGAAAACTGTCTTACAATTAGTACAAAGAGATTAGGACATTGTTAGTAATTTAGCAGTGAAAAATCATCAAATGATGGAATTCGAAACCGATGAATTGATTTTTTTTTAGTTTTTCAAAGATACAAGAAACCATTTTTGCTAATTATAAATAATCATTTCAAATTAGTAAAAATAAGTCAACGATTTGATGTCTCATATAAATATAAAGTTAGATGTATTAGTCATTAATCAAATCGTTTAAGTTAGAACTTAACTAAGAAGTAGAAAAGTAGATTCTTCTAAAAGATATATATTTGATTGGTTTTCATTTAATTTTTAATTTTCAAACTGCTCAAGCATTCTTGGCACAAAAATGCTACAGAATTGCGTAGTCTTTAGAACTTAAAAAAATATATGATAAAATTCATATCTCAGCTTTTAGTAAATAGGAAGATAATTCAGGTTGTTTAATTTTAATGAAGTTACGATACGTAACGAAACGTAGCTAATTTGAATATTAAAAAATATTAAATAAAAAAACCGATCTTAAACAACCTGAATTGTCATCTTATTTAAAAAAATATCCCTATCAAAAACAAAATGTAAGAAAAGAAAATCATTTTTAATATAAAAGATCCTCTTAAAACTCTATCAAATGGATGCTGTTCAAAATTTTACCAATATCATCCAGCGATCTAATATCCCATATAAAAACAAAACAAATTATCCTGACATCAATCTTCCTAACAATAATTGAATGACAAAGAATACATTTAACAAACTATCTAACCTTCTTTAATCCCAATAATTCCATTCCTATCAGATCAATACCCGTAGTATCTAAATTCACTATCTCTCAAAGATTGCTAACTTTTGTATGCCACCAAAAAAATACTAAAATACCATAATATTTCCTCTCCTATCCGTAATGAAGATGATACCTGGGCTAGAGGCGAATTAGAAAGATCGATTACTTTTCCAGGCATAGTAGGCTAAGTAAATCCTTCACCCCTCATGTAAATATTTGTGACTCGCAAAATGATAAAATAGTCATAAAAAATATCCAATCTTTTCTCCCATTGAACTCCCGATGAAAGCTTTACGTCCACTCGAAATAAAATTCCTACTTAATAAATCCCCTTTGAAAGAATCTTCAGAACATGATATAATAACTGCAGAAATTCTTCGCCACCTTTCCGGAAAAGCAATTGTTTATCTAACAACAATTTACAATGCAATTCTTCGCACAACGCACATTCCAGCTCATTGGAAATACTCTATTATCATCCTCATTTCTAAGCCCAATAGGTCTATATCGGGCTCATAATCATACAGATCCATAAGCTTCTTCCCCTTATTTTCAAATATACTTCTTAAAAGGTCCACTCCTTGTCTTAAAAGTAAAAACATCATTCCTTCTCACTAGTTTGGCTTAAGGCCATATCATTCTACAACTCAACAATGCTTTAGAGTTATGGATGAAATTTCAGCAGCTCTTGGAAATAAATATTTTTGCCAAGGAGCATTTATGGATGTTGCACAGGCTATTGGCGAATGTGGCATCCAGGACTGTTATATAAGCTCAAAAAGTTTCTCCCAACTCAATAGTTCCTTATACTTAAGTCCTACTTTTTCAACAGATGTTTTAGAATGAGATACAACAGCGAATTCTCTCCACTAATCCAAATTCAAGCTGGTGTTCCTCAAGACATCATATTGGGGCTAGTACTTTACTGTATTTACACCGCAGATATTCCTACCCATCCCAACACTTATACAGATGATACAGCTATCCTCTCTTTGAATTCCAATCCCTTCAAGCTACAAAAAATTCCAATAGCACTTTAACGATCTGATAATTAAGAAAGAAAAATATTTAAATGTCACATTCACCTTCAATAAGAAAATATACTCACCATTGTACCTCGAAAACGAAATTTTTAAAAAATCATCAGAAGTTCGCTATCTAAGGTTCTACTTCGATAGTCATCTTATTTGGAATCCACACACCAGACTGAAAAGATAGGAGCTTAACAGACGTTACGGACTTTTACGTGAACTGCTAGAACCCAAATCTACATTTAGTATGCACAATAAACTATCTTTTTACAAAACAATATTACGACTTACCTGGACATACGTAACAGAACTGTAGGGCTTTGCTAAACCTTCCAATATACAATGAATCCAATCTTTTCAATCCAAATGTCCCCGAAGGATCCTCAAAGCTCCTTATTATGTTCAAAATGAAATAATTTATAGAGACCTAATTATTCCCTATGTGGCCGAACTTGTCTCTCATATATTTCAAAAATTTCATAAAAAATTACACTACCATACAAACCCAGAAGTGCAAACGTTAGCATCACTACAGCACCCCAAAAACCGGTACGTCTATTGAAAAGACGATGGTCAAGAGATCATCTTACTAATTCATAGAGAATTTCACTAATGATTGGTGCCTCTCATCAGCCCTCCAATCTAATGGCTTTAATTTGAAATTCTTTTCGAGTTAAAGTTCACTTTATTTTTATTTACATCTTATATCTTTTGCTTATTGTATAATTATTTATGGTACAGATTGCAAATTTATCTTTTTTAACAAAAGATAAAGCAATAAAATAAAATAATATTAAAGAATGCAAATATCTGAAAATGAATTCAGGTTTAGAAAATGAATCCAACACGTTGATTGTACACCGTTTCTAGCATTTAACTGGCTATTTTTTATTTAACTAAAGTTTTACAAATAATACGATTATATCATGTTAAACCAGCCATACTGAAGCTCTTAAATGCTTACAAATTTGAATAGTTTTATTTCTATAAGCAAAGACATAACAAAGCAAATTTTAAATTGAATATAAAACAACATTTAAATAAATAACATATAACATATAAATCAATAAATTAAAAGTTAAGTTTTAAAACGAAAATATATTTAAACAGGGTACAGTTGTATTAGTACTGAGGATCAAATTTCTAAAAAAGTAACCCAGTAAAACAAAGCTTGCATTCTTAATCCTTCATAATAAATTCTCGATCACATTATATTTATTAAAGTCTTTTTCTATTCTCGAAACATTTGTGGTTCCTTAGAAGACTTAACATTACATTGGTAGTGTTCTACTACTAAATGTGAGAATTTCATAAAAGTTTATTAGGTATTCCCATGGATCAAGCACGTCAGCAAAGATCCGAACCATTATGGTTCTATTTATTTCAATCAAAATTCACGTCAAATACAATAATATGACCCTTTAAGAAACGTTAATATCGTCAATATCTAGTAACGTTGTATTTTTTACTTCGTTCTTTCTTTAATTCGCGAATAATTTGAGCCGTAATGGTTCTGATCTACGCTGACATGTGTGATCCACTAGAATATCGTAAATTAAATTATCTTCGATCGATCTGAAATTTTAATAGACGAAAATTTAAAGTGGGTAAAGTCTATATACAAAATTTTAGCTTTATTGGATAACTAGGAGTGTGACAATTATCAGGTCCAAAATTGTTCGCAATCAAGAATGCGAAACTAATATGAAGGACTTATAACAAAAAAATAGGTGAAAATTTCATTTATTCAAAATTATAAGACAGAGATGGTAAATCAATGATCCGTGGGTCAGACACTGACCCAAGCAAGCTTTTTAACTGATCCATGATGGCTAGGCCACCATTTATTTGTTATATTAGTAGAAAAAGACTTTTACACTATTTGTACCGTCCCTTCTCTGTTTCGCCTTGTGAAGCGCTAATCGGTGCCATGCTCATTAGTGATTCATGAACTAATATAAGAAAAAGGTTCATTTCACTTTTTAGAACCAAATTTGGCAAAATTTGTGGTTAAATTTTCATTATGGACCAATTTAATCGCCAATTAAATTAAAAAAATAGTCGAAAATGCAACGTTGTCAGATTGCGGGTGTGCTAAAGTACTCATGAGCCGAAAATTTAGCCCCAAAAGAGAGAATTATACCATATTAGAATTGAATTAACTAAAATATCGCGAATTAAATTAAAAACAAAATCGAAAATGCAACGTTGCCAGATTGTGGGTGTGCTCAAATGGACTTGAACCTAATATTTAACCGGCACCTCAAAAAGGTTCGCCATCTCTGTTTATAAGATATAAATATTACATGTCTCATTAGCATTGATTTAACATATCCTTTTTTGGAAAACACTAACTCTATGTTTTTCCTAAAAATTAATACACGCAATAGAATGTATTTATTAAAATGTTTTGAAAACGTTGTAACTTCAAATTTTTATCATTTTTAAAATATTAATTTGACACTGAGGTGTTTCGTTTTGTATGTTATTAAAATAGAATTATTTTTTAAGAGGTTTGGGGTACATTTTTCATTATAAATTACATGGATCAGTGCTTCTCAAACTATTTCATACCATGATCCCCGAAATCAGAAAAAAATCCAAGGCTTCTCTCTCAAAGAATGTAAAACTTTAGTCACAGTACTTTATTTATGTACCATTAATTGTTATTATAGAAAAATTTCGCGGCTCCCTAGCAGGTGCTCCCGAGCCCCCTAGGGTCTCGCGTTCTCCATTTTGAGAAGCACTAACCGAGGTAATAGAATATAATACTATAGCTACGTGAATGACAAATAAAATAATGAAATAAAAACTGACAATTCTATTGAGTAGATAAAAGACATATTTTTAATACATCAAACGATACACGTTTTATAAGTTCATGGTCTTCGGATTTTGAAGATTTTTGAACCAATACAATATTGGCTACAATATAAAATTATTTCAAATGTAAAATTCAATTAATTTACTTTTTCTTAGTTAGATATCAAACTTGATAGAAAGATAGTTAATTTTATTAAAAATTCACTTTAAATTGTAATTTTTATTAATTAAAATGAAAAAAAAATATAGTAAAATTGTATAGCAGTACAGATAAAAATTAAATTAAATACTATTTAAATTTATTAATAAAGAAAACATTTATTTTAAATTTACTCAACTCTTAAACTATTGACAACAATTACATTTATATTTTACGAAATTTAGTACTACATATTATGTTTGCCTGAAGATAATTTCTGTTTTGAATTAAACCAATTTTTTCTGTTGAGTTATCAGCTTAAAATTAAATATTATTAGGTACATAATTTTAAGATTTCAAAGGTAAGCATTTTAAAGCTTTTTTATCCTGAAATAAAGATATTGAGGAGAGTACATTTTTAAATTTTTGCTAAAATTAAAAAAAGCTGTTTTTTGTTTAATTTGATATCGACTTTACAAAAAATTTCCAAATTTCAAAACCATGAAATAAAGTTTGAATAACGGAAATCAATTGAGAAAAAAATTCTTTTGAAAATACTAACGTTATTATTTTCCAAATAATTTTTAGAACTAGTCCTAGTCGCGAAATTGCAGTGTCACCGTCATTATTTGTTCTTACTTCCACCGACTCTTGTCCAACTGAAGATAAATTATTTATAAGAAAACTTTATGATTCGATTAAGTAGGGTAGTACAAAAAAGGTTATTGAAATACTGTCGATCTACTATGAAAATTAGTTAAATTCAATAAAAACTTAAAAAAATGTAATGTTAAATTGACAAAATTATTAAAAGGCTATTTCTTTTCATTTTTTTTCTTCTCATGTATATCATTTTTCCAATTTGTTAAAAGTTATGAATCCTTAAAAAAATTCAATTGATTTAGGTATACTTTTTTAAATATTCAATGCTTATTGAAATAATAATCATTTGTGTTCAATATATGAATTCAAATATTTCAATTCAATATTCAATATTTGTTCAATGTGCTGTTCAACACGAACTGTGCAGTTTTAAATTAAATTTTGTACAGTTGCACTTTTTTTTAGTGTGAAAAATTTCAAACATTTATAAAAAATACGGTTTATGTACTTGTGTATCAGTGTGAGAAGTTATACTTCTTTGGTATAATTAAAAAGTTGTTTTCAATCCACTGCCGTAGACTCTTCCGGTAGTGCCTGACGTGGCACACCAGTTATAAATAGTTTGTGATAACTAACATATGATACATTTAAAACATAATTTGCTTTTAGTATCAAAATACATAGTAACAAACGTTTGTGTTGAGGCAAAGACAAGGATAAAAAATATAAAGTTATAAACACATCCATGTGAGTGGATATAATAATCATTGTCTCAAATTTTAACTATCATGTTATTAGTTTCAACTGTCATTTGGAATTCATCAATTACTAATTTTAGTAATTTGTCCGTTGAGTTAGTGTTGGGCTAAGAATATTTCACGCGGAAAGTTATAGCGACTATTGTCTTTTTAATAAAAATAACAAATTTAAAAGTTCTCTTCTGAAATTTCTGTTAACTTTTATTTATTAAGTAATAAAAGGAAAAGAATTAAATAGAAACGGAATTAAAATTTTCATATCAAATTTAAATGGCTTATCACCTCGCTTTAATGAAAGTTGAAATATTTTTTTTTTTAAATATTGTTTTAAAAGTTTACGGTTTAGATTAGATTAGAAAATGATATATGAGAAGATTTTTTTAAAGTTTATTATTTTTTTTCAGATAAACCTTAAACCACAAAACCAAAGCTATGCAATTTTCTGGGTAGATTGGAACATTTAAAAAGTGAACTTTTTTATTCTACCCTACTATATATCCTATCCTATTTTTCTACTTACTTTCGGCAACGACTGATATTGATGGGGGATTTATAATTGGTCCCAGAATTGGAATATTAGCTAGGAAACCGCCATTGTTCGAATTCACTGGTTCCAATTGCAACAATCCACTTGTTAACATGAAAAACATAAATAATACTACAAAAACTTTGATCATTTTACAAACAGTTATTTTGGTTTCTAGCAAAAAGTGTTCAATAAATGAATACAAGTAAGTCTATTATTCATTTTATAAACTTAAGTATATATTCAAAAGCATAAAATACTTTATGAATCATTAATCTTCAAAAACAAAATGGATTTAATTAACTAATTTTATTGTTAATAAAAATAACACGAAGAAAAGTTATAACTTATTTGTGTAAACTTCATAATTAAAAAAAATGTGGAAATTAAATTTTACCGAAGCCATTAACCTTTGTTTTTCGTAAACACTAAAGTACCTATATTGATTAAAATTAAAAAAAAATAATCAGAAAGAAAAATCACAGATTTAATTAAAGTTGTATGCTTGATGAAAGAAAAGATGTTGAAGTAATTGAAATTGTCTAAAATTTTACATACAAATATTAGTATACCTAATACATTATATTTTTTGAGTTTTAAATTTAATTTATAACAATATTGAATATTCTGATTAAAAATGATACAATATTTTTTTTTTCAATATCAAATAGCAATGAACTTCAATAAATTAAGTGGGTAGAAATACGAAGAATTTAAAGCTACAATTCAAACTCTAAAGGCTGGAATTTTTACATCTAGATAGTGACATTTATCTTCCAGAAATGTTATTTCCGGAGGATGAAAATAACAAACGTGTTTTCGTGTTCTACGTGTAGCATTTATCTAACAAACAAATAGCTTTGTTTTTTGAGGGTAAATAGACCAAAGCAATATGGTCTATACTACGTTGTTTCTTATCCTTTTAAGTGGACCGCATCCCATTGAATTTGAAAATAGATCTCCGAACCCCATTGAAAATGTTTTTTTTTTAGTTTCGGAAACTATTATTTTTTGCTAAATTAATTATCAAAAATTTCATAGTTTATATTGTTAGGGACTTCTCCCACACCTCCAAAAATACCTTTCCGTACTACAGGTTAAGAAACACTTGTCTATAAGAAACATCTCCAACTATAGGTACAATAAGTTACAAAAGGTACTAATTTAAACGCTTTCAGAAAATTAGGAGAGAGAGGAAACTCCCTCTCACGTCTTATTTTAAGTCTTATTTAAACAGATCAGAATCTGAACATATGCCTATGTATAGATTCCGTACGATTGCTCCATTATAACAGTAAGAGCTAAGTAGATTTGATTTTGAATTTTGGTCTATCATATCCTTCCATATCTGTCCCTCTAACCTCACAACTAGAAGAGTATTTTTTACGCAATTATTCAATTTTTAACTTCAAATAGTCAAACTAAAAGCTTCAAATACATTAGGTGACAGTATTTTCCTTATGAGTAGATAGATCATATCGATATGGTTGGTAATATCAATGGAATCATTCTTCTCTTTTTGTTGATTTCTGGAGGCCTCTGTTGTGTCTCAGTTGTTTTAAGCAGATCATTCACGCTCCGACTAGCAGTCCAACTTGTGGTCCGACTTTCAAAGTTGGATCTAAAGTTGGACTGTGAATGGTGTTGTTGGAAGTTGGATGTCTAGTTGGATCATTTAGACAATCCAACTAGTAGTCCGACCTGTTGGATTGCAAGTCGGAGCGTGAATGGCCTGCTTTAGATTCAGTTGTCAGACCTGCTTCTGAGATAAATCTAAACGACGAGCCGATTGACTCTATAGATGTTCCCCAGCTTAAGCCTTGGTGAAATAAGACGTGAAAGGGAGTTTCCTCTCTCTTCTAATTTTCTGAATGCACTGACATTAACATTTGAACAATGTGTACCATCTTCTTCGTCTATTTACTGGAGGCTTCTCTTAAGAGTTCATTCGCGCTGCGTTCTGTAAGAACTATTTTCTAGTTTCTACTTTCAATTGGTCAAGTCTGGTCCAATTGGTCTTATTCTTTCTTTAGTTTGAAGATGCTTTCTCAAATTGCAGTGTCCTTTAAAAGACCTACTAGCATTTTGATGTCCGTCCTTCCTAGATGTAGACGTTTTTTTATGTTTTTTTAGACGTTTCTTTATTATAACCTTTAAGAATTTACCTCCTGATTCATTATTCCAGGATTTTATTTGCTCGTTTTGAGTCCATTTGACTATTTGATTCGGTGTTGTACACATCGGTAGTCCTGTAGCGGATTTTGGACCCATAAATGGTATTTTTTGACCCAAGGACGAATTTATGGGACACGGGGCACGTGCCCCCCCCCAGGGTTTTTGTGTACTGTGTAAATTCCATAACCATACATACTTAGACGTAAATCAAATTATGAAAGTTGTGAAAATATATGAACAAAATAACAGAAAGAACATTAGTGAAACTTTAGTCTATTTCTGGCTGGAATTGCGAATTTTTTTCGTGATCCCTTTCACGAACTTGCAAATGAAAGATGATATTGTGTCTTCTTCCCAGAAAAAAATCCTGATTCCGCCCTTGTTTGGACCTACCTTTGATAGTTCGTCTACCTCCTCGTTACTTTTGATACAAGAGAGCTCCGGTACTCAAGAAAGTGTTACTTTGTTGAATGTCGCCAATTGGATGCGGAGTGTTTTGCATTTCCAAACTAGTTTAGAGATTTTTACCTATAGTTGGAGATGTTTCCTCGAATTACAGTGACCTATTTCTTCCTTTTTCTTCTAAGTTTTGAAATCTTTTCTTGTATTTTCTCAAAAGTTCCTTCATCATAATCTTTGATTTTAAACCATTACGGGCAAATACTTACTAATTGAAGCTTTTGTATCATTAGTGAAAAAATACGTTAGGATAAATTATTAATGAGGGCTTATAGAGTACAATCATATTATTTCAAACCAATGCAGTCGATTAAAAGTAGGGAAGGAATTGAGACTGTACTTTTTAACATTTAATTTAGTCGAAAAGTTTTTATTGATCACTTGGCAATAGGATAAACTTTGCCATTAACAATTATTACATGCCACTTCTATCGTGAAAGCTTGTGAAATATTTTGTAGTGGATTCATTCCAGTGGTTCCATTATTGAGTGGTAAATCCAAAACTATTTTTTTTCTTTTTTTTCTAACTTTTTGTGAAATTTAGAGTTTAGTCATACTATTAACTAGCGTTTTTATTACAAATTAAGGTTGTGAGACTTTTGCATATGAAACAATGAAAAATATTGTATTATTTAATGTATTATATTTAGCTACTGAGTACAGGTTTATATGCGAGTATTTATGAACAATGGTGATAAAGAGGAATTTAAATAAAATAAATTTACAATGGAAAAAAAGTGTCAAATTTAATAAAATACAAACCCATTAGGTACATATGTGCTTAAAAATATTGCTAAAAAGTAGTAAAGTAAATAAATCTTAAGTTTCAATATTCCAATTATTTAGCTAGAAATAAGTTTAAGAGGTCATTGTATTTCTTTATTCATTATCACTCCCGAATTAAGCGAAGTATGTCACGCTTTAATAACTACCTAATTACTATATGAAATTAATCCTTCTTGTTTACCCCATCAGCATTATTCTTATACCAATCAATCGTTTCTTTTAACGCCTCTTTTAATGGAGTAAACTTAAAATTGGGCAAATATTGCCTCATTTTTGCATTGGTCGCCGTTTTTGAGTGCTGACCATCGATTACCGATAGATCAAACCGTACAGTTCCTACCAATATAAAAATTGTCATTCAAGTACAATTAATTTAAATATTTTTTTTTGTTTACCTTTAAAGTCAAAACATTCGACTATTAATTCAGCCAATTGTCGTATTGTAATTTCTTTTTCTTTGTCTTCTACAAAAAGATAAAAAAAAGGTTTAAGTTGTTTTAGGTAAAAAAATAAAATAAAATAAAAATTACCACACAAAATTATCGGTTCAATTTCATTGTAATTTCGTAATGCCCATATTGTAAGACGAGCCAAATCTAGCGAAAAAATGAATTGTCTTAGGGGTGTTCCGGTTCCGAAAACATTTAAAACGGCCGAAGGAGTATTTCCATCTGTGAAAATGATTTTTAGGCACTGGTCAGTTTTTAAGCAAAGATATATTGGTATAGAGTATTCTAAGTTAAACCAAATACTTTTGAACGCATTGCTATTCAATTTTTCAGTAATTTTAATTTAGGTATTCCATATGGTCCCGTTCGTTTGTTTGGATGGTACAGCATATAAAAGTACTCGTAAAATGGAAGGGTCAGATTGAAAAGTATTCGATTTAACTAGTACTGTTCCATAAGATACGTGCCGGTTTGGATGGTGCGATGTAGTTTTCCGATAAGACCACCAACGACGTGGCTAGTTTGAGGATCGAAATTATCGTGGGGGCCAAAAATATTACATGGAATGACAGAGGTATATTGACATCCAAGCTGATTGTGATACGCCTTATTAATAACATCGACTAAACGTTTTGCGTGGCTATATCCAAAATTGGACGGATGTGGAGGTCCATTATTGATCTAAAATCAAAATCTACATACAAAACCTCCTAGAACTATTGCATTTTTACTGACACTAGTTTCATCAAACGGCAATTGGATGCTGTCGGGGAAAATACACGTTGATAAAAACGAAACGACCTTCTGAACTCTTTTTTCCGTGCAAACATGCAATAAATTCAGAATCATCAATAAATTTGAACGCTATAAATTATAACAGAAATAATATCAAAAGTTTTGCATCAATAAAATTACATTAAGAACAAACCAAAAACTCTAGCTGTTCCGAAACATTATAGTACAAGCCACCGACTTGAGCAGCCAAATGAATTACTTTAGTCGGCTGATATTTCTCGAATAACGCCACCGTTTCGTTCAGATCACTAAAAAATAAAATAAACTTTCATTTCAGACTATTAATTATGACTTCAGTTGAATTCTCACCATAAGTTTCCATCTTTAGATCCCACAAAATGCCATATTTCGGTTTCAGGTATACCATCAAGTTTAAGTGCACGTTGAATGGCGTGACCAACCATCCCACTGCCACCCGTAACTAAAATAATATCCTTAACTTCTTCCATTTGTGGCATTGCTGTTACATTTCTAAAAAGCACTTCTTCTGAAAATTTATACCATTACTTGAATAAAAATTATCTCAAAAATTAATTACACGCCTTAAATATAAAAGTTTTATTTCCGTTAGGAAAAACAGGAAGACATTTAAAAAACGTATATTTTTTCGTTGTATATCTGTTTCTTAGAAATATTCAATTCGAATGTTCGTTTTTAGCTAAACCAACTCTGTTTTTTATGAGTACTCCCAATATAATGAGCCTAATTAATAAAACAGTTACATAATGTACACGTGTTTTTCATTTTTTTAAAAAAAAATGTTAATTTGTAACTAAGAATTGGTGTTAGCACCATTAGAAATTTGAGTTTCAAATCTTTGAAACATAATGGGTTTATTTTTACTACGTCAATTCCACTTAATGAGGAAAAGCGAAGACTTTTAGCTAATTGAGTTACAAAATGGTCAGGTTTTAATTAAATTTTTTAAGGAAACAGTTAAACCTTTTTTTCGTGTAATAATTGGAATATATAGGTACATGTATAAATAATTGTGTTAATTAGGACTGGGGAGTTGGACTAAATAAGTCTAGGTTCTGGTTCCACTTCTACAGCTTTTATTTTAATACTGAATCTCCAGGATCAATACTAATTGAATAATAACCCCAACTACCCCAATTGGACAATCCCAATAGGACCCCAGCTAGTTTAATCCTAGCTCCAATTCTAGTCCAATTTCTCGTTTAAATTGTTATAAGCTATGGGATTTTTTTTAATTATTAATTACCGTTACTTTATAACTACTAAGTTCCTTTAAGGACTCTAGGATTAATGAAATCTGTTATCGAGAAATATTGAAATTTTACACGATACGTGGATCGAATCCACTACCTACTAGTTTTGGAGCGGCCTCCTAGACTTCTCGGCTACCAGTAGGTCGGAATTATCTTGTTGATCATAAATCACTACCATCAAACACCAATGTAAAACCAATTTTATAGTAGTAGCTTTGGCTAAATGTATGCGGTTCTAAAAAGGATTTTTATGCATATGTTACGCCGAATTTGTGAAATTGCGTATTACACGAAATCGGCAAAAAAGTGCCTAATTCGTAAAAAACGCAACGTCTTTTGGCCTTTGTCTAATACACGAAGTAGGCAAAAAATACTATTTATTCTTAACTGTCGACATAACAGTTGAAAAATATAATTTTTATATTACACTAAATAAAATATGTAACATAGCATAGTACTTTAAAATAATATATTATTAATAAGGGGTCCAGGGGCGAACCCCCGTTAGGGTTGAGGAGTGTTGCTCAAATCTGGTAATATTGCATTTTTGACTTTGTTTTTAGTTTTTTTCGCGAGTAAGTAAGGCCATAATTAAATAAACAATTCTTTATTTTTTTGGGGGGCTTCGCCCCTGGACCCCTCGTTTATGATTTTTTTTTAGTACATAAACTTGGTGAAATTACGGTTGTAAACATTTACTTTTTTTTCAGGAAAATTTTGAGAAGTCCTTCTGAAAAAAAAAACATTTTTAATATCAATGTTTCTTAAACTATGCAAGATATCAAAAAAAAAATTGTTCTTTATTTTCGTTTTATTTCGTCAAAATCTATAAGAATCCGTCGTTAAATTGTGGAACCGGAAGAATCGTAGTATAGTAGTAGTTAAAAGCTGATGGTCGTGTAAATTTCGATGACTCCAGCTCTAGCTTCTTCAAAATTTACCGGCTCCATGGCTCCAACTTCAGCTTCTCAGTCTCGGTGTTAATAACTATTTTTATAATTTATACGTTTTTTTCTTCGTGCTTCCGTGCAATGGCTTTTCTAAATTTTGCTATTTTAAAAGAAAATAAGGGAAACCTTACTGCGGGATAAAATTCAAGAAAAAAGTGTTACTAAACGAAATGTTTAATAAAACGCAATTGACATAATTTTTATGCATAGTATATAACTGTTTTAATGGAAAATGGATCCAAAACTATATTAAGATAACGATTATCATGATCACGTTGGATTGAAATGAATCGTTTTTCATAATAACTGAAAAAAAAATAAATATAGTTTTTCTTGTCAATAATACATAAGATTTTTAAAGTATTTATCAAAATACTTACTTATTTAGGAAAACAAGAACAATTCGATTATCTTCATTCCTTTTATAAGACATTACATATAATTTTTCAACTTTTGGAATAGAATGGAAAATTCTCACATCTCCCTCACGTACAAACTTAGATAAATGACCGATTGCATAATATAACGGTTGCTTGTAAAATTCGTTTTTTTCGACATTGACAACGACAGATGGTTGCAGTACATTATTGGTCCAAGAAGGACCTGCATTCATGTCACCAACCATATTCCAATCTAGCATTCCTGCGACCCAGTTATTGACGTTCTATAAAATGAAAAAAGAGCATAATTCGTACAGAGTGAATATGCCTTTACCCATTTTGATCAAACCTCAGCCGATTGTTCAATGAATGTAACTGCACGATGCCAGTCACCTAACGGTATGGAATTGGGTACCGTCAATCGGGACACTGGAATAAGAAATGGTAGCATAAAATAAATTTCGTAGTTGAAAAAAAATATGAGACCAGTCATCAAGGACTGTTGATAGACGTGAAAACGTAATTTCAATTTGGATACTCTGATTAATTGTTGTTTCAAAAATTAAAATTTTATGGTTTATCAATTACTATCATTAACATAAATCTGTTTTTACATCTATTCGCACTCCTAACAGGAGTTATATAAGTTTTTCTATAGTTTAATAAGTAATTAAAACATATATTGTAAATACAATTTAATTAAGACGGCGAATTAAGTAAATTAAATTCATTTAGAAATAGTATTAATATTTCTTAGTTATATAGTATTAGTAATAATATTTTTAGATAATTAGACATATTCTTAATAGGGCTATGGTAAACTAAAGTAGGAAACAAAAATTTTGGATTGAAATTTATCTAAATATCGTATAAAAATCGCATAAATCGGCGTTTTATTATTTGTAGTGCTAATTTTTTTATCATTGGACATGCTTAAACTTAATGTTTCATATAAAAAATAAATTAACGGTACATTTTTATCATATGCAAAGTTAACATTGAAATCAAATGCACACCGTGAAATATCGCACTAAATATTCGTTCAAATACTTCAGAACCTTCTTTCGTATAAATCATCAAATTTTGGAATAAACATTGCTGTATTTGTCTCATGGATTTTCTGGGAGAAATATAAATGGCTACAAATTCATCATCTCGTTGTCTTTTTCGTCTACCATTGTCTGAGACATCATGATTTTTTTGATTTAGATCGGGAATTTTTAAAAACAATAGTTGTATAACAACAACAACTCGTGAACTTTAAAGCAGGCCATTCACGCTCCGACTTGCGATCCAACTAGTCGGACTACTAGTTGGATTGCTTAAATTATCCCACTAGTTCGACTAGACATTCAACTTCCAACAACACCATTCACGGTTCGACTTTAGATCCAACTTCGAAAGTCCGACCACAAGATGGACTGCAAGTCGGAGCGTGAATGGTCTGCTTTAATGGTAAAATGATTAAATGGTATATGACACACAAATTCAATTTCATTCAGTGTTAGCAACCTCGGATAGTGGAATGATTGTGACAGAGCCGTAAAATTATAGATTACAGTTAGGCATTATAGTAAATAATAAGCATGAGGGTTATTATTGAATGTCTACTATAATTATAGTATAATTGCTAACACTGATCTCATATCATACATATTTTCAAAGCTCACTACGGGCTTAGCGCACGCGTACGCTTTTTACATTAGCATGTTGGAAACGCGAACGTATGCATTTTTACCCTCCTCCCCCAAACAACGTGCCTATTGAAGTTTTCACTTCAATAAGCGACTTACTAAAAACAGCAGTTTCGGTGCATAAAATAAATTTATCAGGATATTTCATTTGTAGATCAGTCACATCCTCAGCCTTTGAAAGTTTATCGAAATATGAATGCAATCCAAATCCATCGACATAATCTTTTGCTGTATTGTTTTCAAACATCTGAAACATTTATACAAATGATCTATATTGAATAAGTCATTTTTTGTTATTTTTTAAGTGAAGAATAATTCTTAAACATTAACTTTAAGGATACTATTATACTATCGTCAAATCTAGGCTATAGAATTTGATTCAAATAATTTTTCTTAGTACTCCTAGAAATTCTAACACAATACTTATATATTAAAAGTTCACGATTTTATTGGTTTTGTAGGAAAAATATTGGGCATTAAATATCCGTAATTCTAAGATATTATTAAACATTAGTAATTAGCGGTACAGGTGGGTAGGTGGTAGGTTTTATTGAAATCGGGTTCGTATACACGAAAGCAGGGGGATTGACCTAAATTATCTTAAGCTGCGGCTCTATCATTTACAATAGAATAATATAAATTTTGAAGGGTTTTATATTGATAGCTTGATTTTTTTCTTTTAATTACAGGGAAGCCTATATGGGTAATTCTCATCAAATTACGAAATTTGGTAGAAAAAAATTAATAATTTTTTTTGTCAACTTTGTAGTATTTGTGTAACTAGATTTTACTAATATAATGGTTCCAAAATAAATTTATTTTAGACGAGTAATAAGAATGATTTATACTTGTCAAAGTGAGAGAATGGTTTTTATAGGTCATACTATCAATCAATATGAATAATGTTCTCATCTTTAAACAGAAGAAAACGGCAAATTTAAGGATTCAATAAGCAAAGAGATAAAAAAGTAATGTTCGATTAGTTTAAAAGCCATTATCCAAGTATCGTCATTCCCTCGTTTCAATGTGAATTGAGGGAATGACGAATTAAACTATAACTTAAAAAATCTTGGAACTTAAACTTTTGCTACTTCTGAATTTTTGCATAAATTTACTGCCTCTGACAATCTACTTTACTGTGCAATTATTATTGAGTTATAGTAAATACCTCTGTTTTTCTTCAATGTGAAGGAATGACGACTGAAAATGTAACCTTTAAATAATTTTTATATTTATTATTTTAGGACCGATATTCTAACATGAAAGGTGATTTAAATATGTGAAATAATTGATAGTATTGCCAACATTCAAAAATTGATGAGAACCTTCATGAATGGCTACAAATGTGTTCATCTATTGACTGTTAGTAAAGGTATGAGGGAATGATTTTCTTTTAGGAGACACATAAAGAATACATTTGAAAACGTGTTATTTAATTTGCATTTCAGACTCAAAAGATTTTCGAAAATCTATTGTGTTTTTAATCAATTAGTCGATTATGCAAACATTTTTTTTGAAAAGTTTTTGTTCAAAAATTGTTATGGTTCAAAAATTATAACCAGCAGCATTAGCCCAAGTAATGTTCTCTTTAAGAAAAAAAATACAACCATAGGTCACCATAGGTCAACCATAGGGTCAAAATTATCCGTATTCATGAGACAAAGTTTTAAGAGCTAAGTCATAGTAAAAAGTATTATTTTCACGTACCTTCTCAATCCACCAAGGAACAAAAATGCGCATATCTTCAAAAGCGAGGAGTTTTAATTTAGAATAAGGAGATCGCCGGAGAGTAGGTCCGACATAATTTGCAATAATTTCTCCCTAAAATTATAAATATTTAAGTTTTAAGACTGCTAACTTATCTTAGGTTACAATAAATGCAAAATGAATACTAAAAGTTATATTAGATGAGAAAAGGTGATGCATATTGATGCAAAAGTTGATTCAAAAACTAAAAATATAAGTCATTATGGATATCAGTAAAATATGTCTATATATCTTCAATCGTAACAATCGTATTATTTTCCTCTCATTAATTGTTTATTACGTTGAAAACATAATTAAAATAAATAAAAATCAATATTAAACAAACTTTTTGTACATTTGTATTATACCTACATATTCCTACGTCAAAAATTTGTTTTTAAAACTATAGTTAATGAGCATATAATGTGCTGCAACAATTGTAGCGTTAGTAATGTACATAATAATACTGATTTGATAATATTAGTATCTTTGATTTTTTCGATCTTATTGCAGTTCAATATTCCGCATGAATATAATATTAAGAACTTATTTTTTGCTTTATTATTCATTTCAATTTCGCTAATTTTAACTATGATTGAACAGTACGGCATCATTATATATCACCTTCTCGTAGATCTATAGTAAATACCGAGGTTTCATAACTCATAAGTATTGAGTTAAGTGGACTGAAAGGTAATCCAGATGTTATTGGTTCATTACTGAGAGATAATGCCCACATATCGATTCCGTAATGATGATAAAAATCTAAATATTTCATTAAATAATCGGCATATGTTTGATAGTACTTTTTCAATAAACGACCACCCTTTACATGGTTATTAGATTTCATCCAACCAGGCGCAGACCATGCACAAGCCGATAGTTTCATATTTTTCTGTAATTGTAGAGCTTGTTTAAGAAACGGAATCTAAAATTAAGAAACAGGAGTTTAAAAATTCCTAAAACCAAATTTTTATGATGTTCATTACTCGATACTTATAGTCTTCTATTGAAAGGTTGAAATTTCGTAGTTCTGGATCGGGCGAGCCGTCGTCATATGAATAAGGTCGGTCCGAAAAATCAGTTCCTGCTATAGGGATTCGTAATAATTCATACTCCAATCCATTCTCACCAAAAAACATCCTATAATATTTAAATCTGTTAACTCTCAAACATTAGGAAATGGGGTTTCTATCTACCTGAGAAACGTATTTTGAATATCTTTCGAAAATTTATAAATGTTGAATAATGTCGCATCTGAAAGCGATGCACCGAATCCAAACATTCTTTGAAATGTATTTCCTGGATCAACCGTCATTTTTATGGCTAAAACATAATAAGATATTTTTTACAATTACGATTTTTTGTCATTTTTTCTCAATGTTCAATTTGTTTAAACCAAAAATATTTTTAGGTACTTTAGGAGACTGCACCACCAGTTAGTTGCACTTGCTAAACAAAATTATGTCGTGACAATTTAGAAAAACCTATTTAAATATTTCTGAAGCAATAATTTTATTAAATTAACCACCATTTCTTATATTCATTCCTTTAAAACTAACAATAAAAACTAACAATAGCCTAGATTGTCCATTGCTTATAGCAAGGATTCTACGAAAGTGGTTTAACGGAACCGAGGTGGGAATCATTGATTTTAAATTCAATTTTATGGAATTGGAATTGAAGTTAAAGTTAGCGTAGAAGAGCTTATACCGATTAGCTAACAAAATTTTAATGTGAACTTTTCGATTTTTTTTTTTGGCAATCAATGGGATATCGTTCGTAGAGGTTAGTGAAAGAAACCGTTTCGTTTGTGACAAAATAGTTTAGCAGTAATTAATTAATTACAAAAAATTAATTAATTAGTCATTGATATAGCAAAATGTTAAGAAAATAAGGTTTTAAGCAACATACAATAACAAAAATGCGGGAAAATTTAGAAAACGATTGATTAAAACTAAAAAAAAAGTTAAAGAAAACTAAGCAGAACCTCCCCCCTTCGAAAAAAAATATGGAAAAACAAGGCAACTATGAAATTAATTTTTTTCCTCAAATTATATTTTCCCAAAATTTTCCAAAATAACAAAAATCGAAACATAAGTAAACACACTTTTCTCCCAAATTTTTTAATCGTTTGTGAAAATCAATTTTTCTCACACAATTTTTTTGAAATTATATATCCGAAGTAGAAAACTGTTTCCGAATCCATAAACGACACCTTTGAATCTGCCTTTTTCAGAATTGTTTGCAATTCCACACTAGCTTGGAATTAAACCAGTTTCGCTCACAATATTGATCTTTATGGGACAAAGGTTGATAAAATTGAACGTAAATTTTTGTCTACCTGAATATCGTCGTAAGATTCAAGAACAGGTTTATCGATTTCGATAATATTTTGTTTTCAGGTACATCTTAGTGTTTCGCCAAAAAGAAAGTATACAGAAAGTCACAAACAAGTCTAATCTAAATAGTTGTACCAATATTTTATTCTGGTTTTACTTTTGGTTCCAATTTAAAGACAGCTTTACTGATTTGATAGAAACTTTTTAATCAAGTTCAACTATTTTTTCTTCAAAAGAAAAGGTGTCTTTTTAATGTTTAATTATTATTAATAAAAGTAGCATTCAGAAGAAGGCTGATTAAAATAAATAAACGGACATCCATTAATTGAATATAAATTGGACTCTTTAATTAAGATATCGAAAAATCAGCATACTTGAAATCAGGGGTGGCCAACCCAAATGATATTGCGGGCCACTTCGGAAATGCATTATAACTCCGTGGGCCACTTTTGAAGTCTTATCTCAAATTTTTCTACTAAATTTAGATACATTGTAAACATCTTTAATTTGTTGGTTTTCACTACTTTAGTAATTATAAAATGTATACATTTTATAAGTCTCGCGGGTCGAAAAAATTGTCAAGGTGTTTATTATGGGGATCCGCGTGTTGGTCACCTCTGATAACCTCTGATTTAAATAAACAATGAATACTCTATCTTTTGTCTGCATAAATAAAATTGTTATGTTGGTTTGTGTATGATTTCAAAAACTCAAAAAGCTCTGCATCGATTTAGCTCAAATTTAGCTGCGATGTACAATCCGCTTCAAAGATTGTTTTTATCTTTTTCTTACGGTTTCTAAACGGTTTTTCAAACGGTCTATACAATAGCCGCTAACTGTCAATATTTCATTGTAATGATCGTGTAGTGATTTTTAGACGTAGAGCAAATTTTCTCAAAACGAAATTGATATAAGCTTCACAAGCTTTTTTTCCTAAATTCAATTTATTTATTTACAACCATAGATTGGCAGGGTAACGTCTGCCGGGTAAAAATATTTAAATTATTTTTAATTTTTTATTATTTTCTTCCTTTTAATCATTCATCAATCATTATCTCAAATTTGAACTTAATGATTGTTGTCAATTATTTCAACATGCATGCGTGTGATGGTAGGCAACATAGTTTTTTTTCAAAGTTAAATATTTAATTAGTGTTGAAATATTTCGTGGTTATTAAATTTTACGACGGATTCATGCGTTATCATTAAGAGTACGCAGGTGTGCCAAAATTCAGCACGTTCAAGTGCTGGGAAGTAGGTGAAAAATGAAATAATAAGTTCCGTACCTTACAAACTGAGGTAGTTGAAGCAAAGTAAAAAATCAACTGTAAACTAATAAAGAAATATAGATTTTTTGTTACTAATTAGTATGCTTGTAAAGAACTAAAAAAAAAATTGGCCTGAAGTGATAACGTAATAATTAAACAAGTTTGTAAAGAATATAGTGTGGAAAGCTTTAAACAAAATACATTGAGCTGATCAAGTTGATATGAAATAACCCTGAAGTTGCTTGAAGTTAAGAAAAACATGATTTTATTTCCTAAAAATCCCAAAAATCTTAAAAAAAGCATGTATAAGCAGGCAGGAAAAATATCATAATTTTATGTTATTTATTCTTATATATGGTTATGGATGGTTAATATGGTCAAGCCTACTGATGGCTGAATAGTCTAGATCCCGCTTCAAAACTGGTACGTTTTGAGTTCAATTCTCGTATCGAGCAAATTTTCAATATTGTCGGTTATGGGTTTTCTTAACCCTAGAGTCGCTAAAGACCTTAGTAGTTATAAAGCGACGGTAATTAACACTTTATTCACATTTTATGTGAAACCACTATAATTACTCCAAATTAATTGAATAATTTAAATTAATCCAAATAAGTGACTAACATTAAAGAAAATATTTTTGTGAAAATTTAATTAAGCAATATTTTTTAAGCCTTAAAAGAAAAAGTTTTGTTCGTTTTGCTAAATCTTTCTTTTTATTATTAATGCAAATACCTTTATCTAAGGGTACAATTGTTAAACTAATTGTTATTTTTTCTATAATATATATATATATATATATAGTAGACTGATTCAAAAAAAAGGATGATTTTTTTTTTCTTAATTATATCGAAAATATTGTTGGGAATGACAAAAAAAAATTCTGTGAAAGTTTAGGCTCTTAATATAAAAAAAGATAAGTTATAGAAAAAAAAGTGCTCTACAAAAAATGTCCTATAAAATTTTCTCATAAAATTGATGGTTGCGTCAAAATATTGAAAAAATATTAAAATTTCTCTTTAGTTCAACTTTGACCTCGAATAACTTTTGAAGGAATAAATATATCAACAACTTGTACAAGACCTTTTTTGTAGATCGTTCAATTTTCTACAAGAATATACCTTGGTCATTCCGAAATATTGTTACCAACGTGAGCTATAAAATTCCAAAGTGCAAGAGAATATTGTTGTTCCCATGTTATTTAAATGGAAAATCGAAATTTGCGATGCGGCACCTCTTAATATTAATATTAAGAGCTTAAACTTTCACAGGATTTTTTTTTGTCATTCCCAACAATATTTTCGATATAATTAAGAAAAAAAAATCATCATTTTTTTTGAATCAGTCTAATATAGGTATATATTTGCATATATTTTCCAAAATGTCTAGCAAATATTGAAATCGATAAATTTCTCGATTTGCTAGGCATTTTGGAAACATAAATTAAACAATACGGAAAAAGAACCTTAATAATAATTGCATAAGCAATCTTATACTTTTTCTTTTACGTTAATGATATACGACTAAATGATATACTTTTTGAAAAGTGCAAATTGATATATCTGTCTTATTTCAGTCCTTTTATGAAGTACATATTAGAATAGATTTTTTTTTTTTGGTGGAAATGAGAGGGTTGTGTGTTTTTCTATGTTTTTTTTTAAAATAATTGTTAGATGTCCTTAAATATCCCGACTTAAGTCACGTACTATACCCGCCGATACCCGATATATCGCCCAGTGCCCCCGACTGGGCACTGGGTAGATATTTATAACGAAGAAAATAAGTATTTATCAAAATAATTTTAGTAAGAGTAGATAAAGGTAAATAGAAGTTTGATGTAGCAAACTTATTAGGTTTATGACATCTACCGTTTTATAAAATAATGAGGAACAATTATTATTTGAACAGAATAAAAACTAATTCTAAATTAAGATCTATCTAGTTAACTAATTTACCATTTTCATTTGTCACATCCCAAAATGAACGAACTGTTCGATCCAGACGTTTTCCTTTCTTTGTAGTCGTATACTCCACATATTTTCCTTCGGGAATTTCACCAATTGGCTCAATCGTATCGCAATAAGTCGCATTACAAACGCAAGCTATTCCATGGTGAGTAATTTTTTTTGCACATTTCAATGCCAAAGTTTCTATCAAAAACATATTAATCAAATTAAAACAAATTTTTCCTTTTTTACTTAATTTTATTTGCCAAAAAAAAAACTTACCAAAACTTAATATTAGTAGAAAAAAAGAAATGAAAAACAATTTAAGCATTTTCTAAGTGATCCAATTATGTGAAACTTAAGTTTTGATTAGATAAAATAGTCCCTTTTTAAAATATTTTCCTCTTTTTATTCATTAGTGAACAAGTGAGCACGTTTATTTACGTCAATATCACAAACGTATAAAACAGTCATCGCTTTGACAATTATTATGTTTATTGCACATAAAAGTATTAAAAGAAGGTCAAAATATGCTTTAAAATTATACATTTAGACTAGACTTCATTATCCTTAAAAATGTACGTTGATCTTTATACAGAATAATTTTTCATTTATTACTTAGAATAACGCTAGAGAACCCTGTGCACTTTGTACCACCTAACTGTGGATAATATTACGACGTTTTAATTTTCAATTACCCTACAGGTACTTTATACATAACAATAATTAATGTCTAACTAGTGATAAAATCATTAACAAGAAAAAGAAAATTAACAATATGGATACAATTAAGTACACCTGCTTATGCTTGATTATAACAAATTATGTGGGTTTGTTAAAAATACATTTTATTTTACATATTTTGATTCATACCTATAAGCACATTGAACTTATGAAAACTCATATCCATACAAAAATTCATCAATTCTCACTTATTTATGAGTTTTTAGACATTTATAGATATTTCTAAAATAATGGATTTACAAGCAAATTTGTCCATCTCAACTACTAGCACACAATTCGATACTAATAAAACTTCAACTAAGAAAAATTTCTCTAATATTAGTGATAGAATTAGATAGGCATCAGTTCAGTAAAAGAAATTGTGTATTTACTACTGAAGCAACTATTGAGGCACTGGGACATATCAATGATGAATTTCTAAAAAGTAATTCCTCCATTCAAAGAATTCGTAGGGAAAAGCAAAAAGAGCACGAGAAGCGATAAAAGTTGATTCCCAAAATTAGTACTGAATACTATAACTGTCCATAAAGATGGTAAACTCTTCCTGGCTTTAAATGCATAAAAATAAAAAGAAGAACGATTACTGATAGTTATTTCGTATGGCAATAAAGAACAACTTATCGTTGTATCAAAATTGGGCAACTTTTCAGGAAGAAAAACAGGCAATTAAGAACGCCATGATTGACTGGAATCTTGAAAATAAAGTGCAAATTCTTTATTGTTATACTACTGCATCTCATACAGGTTGTATTAATGGAACTTCTATGCTTCTTGAGCAGAAATTAAGTAAAGAAACGCTCCCTTTTACTTGCTGCCATCACGTCTACGAATTAGTATTCAAAAGCGTGTTTGAAAAAAAAAATTAACCAGATAATTATAAATTCTTGACATTCGATTGTTGAAAAATTTTCGTGAAAACTGGAAAAATATTGATCTCGAGAAAATACGGAGTAGTATAGAAAAGTTGTCATGCCTCAATGTATCAGAAATGAACAAAATGTTAGAATTTTACCGAATTGAGTTAACTAAAGAAATCACTTAAGATGACTATTGAGAATTAATTTACTGGCATTAACTATTGACATCCAACCCTAAACCTTGGCTGCCATGCAATTTAGCTTTAAAAGCACCTAACCTGGTGATTTACTATGCTTTTTAAAGGCCATGAAAGCTTACGAAAAAAATAGACAAATGAACCCAAATCAGCTTTTTAGAAGTTCTGCCAGCATTTACGGTATTTAATAGATGAATTGACAGTCTTGTCCATTGATTATGTTGTGGACCAAAAACCAAAAATAAAAATTATACCATCAATAAACCCTTTATTCCATCGAAAGAAGAACTTAATCACTTATTTTACGGTTAGTCTGGCAAGTTATAATATAAGTTTCATTTATTATTTAGATATATGATAAGGGTACGCTTATTTTTAATTTCAGAGAAAATAATCTATGACTTTGTTTCAATCAAGTTATATTCTAACTGTAAAAAGCAAACGTTGAAAAGAAAGTTTTTTTTAATTATTAATTACCGTTACTTTATAACTACTAAGTTCCTTTAGGGACTCTAGGATTAATGAAATCTGTTATCGAGAAATATTGAAATTTTACACGATACGTGGATCGAATCCACTACCTACTAGTTTTGGAGCGGCCTCCTAGACTTCTCGGCTACCAGTAGGTCGGAATTATCTTGTTGATCATAAATCACTACCATCAAACACCAATGTAAAACCAATTTTATAGTAGTAGCTTTGGCTAAATGTATGCGGTTCTAAAAAGGATTTTTATGCATATGTTACGCCGAATTTGTGAAATTGCGTATTACACGAAATAGGCAAAAAAGTCCTTAATTCGTAAAAAACGCAACGTCTTTTGGCCTTTGTCTAATACACGAACTAGGCAAAAAATACTATTTATTCTTAACTGTCGACATAACAGTTGAAAAATATAATTTTTATATTACACTAAATAAAATATGTAACATAGCATAGAACTTTAAAATAATATATTATTAATAAGGGGTCCAGGGGCGAAGCCCCCGTTAGGGTTGAGGAGTGTTGCTCAAATCTGGTAATATTGCATTTTTGACTTTGTTTTTAGTTTTTTTCGCGAGTAAGTAAGGCCATAATTAAATAAACAATTCTTTATTTTTTTGGGGGGCTTCGCCCCTGGACCCCTCGTTTATGATTTTTTTTTATTACATAAAATTGGTGAAATTACGGTTGTAAACATTTACTTTTTTTTCAGGAAAATTTTGAGAAGTCCTTCTGAAAAAAAAAAACATTTTTAATATCAATATTTCTTAAACTATGCAAGATATCAAAAAAAAAAATTGTTCTTTATTTTCGTTTTATTTCGTCAAAATCTATAAGAATCCGTCGTTAAATTGTGGAACCGGAAGAATCATAGTATAGTAGTAGTTAAAAGCTGATGGTCGTGTAAATTTCGATGACTCCAGCTCTAGCTTCTTCAAAATTTACCGGCTCCATGGCTCCAACTTCAGCTTCTCAGTCTTGGTGTTAATAACTATTTTTATAATTTATACGTTTTTTTCTTCGTGCTTCCGTGCAATGGCTTTTCTAAATTTTGCTATTTTAAAAGAAAATAAGGGAAACCTTACTGCGGGATAAAATTCAAGAAAAAAGTGTTACTAAACGAAATGTTTAATAAAACGCAATTGACATAATTTTTAAGCATACTATATAACTGTTTTAATGGAAAATAGATCCAAAACTATATTAAGATAACGATTATCATGATCACGTTGGATTGAAATGAATCGTTTTTCATTATAACTGAAAAAAAAAATATATATAGTTTTTCTTGTCAATAATACATAAGATTTTTAAAGTATTTATCAAAATACTTACTCATTTAGGAAAACAAGAACAATTCGATTATCTCGATCATCTCGTTGTCTTTTTCGTCTACCATTGTCTGAGACATCATGATTTTTTTGATTTAGATCGGGAATTTTTAAAAGCAATAGTTGTATAACAACAACAACTCGTGAACTTTAAAGCAGGCCATTCACGCTCCGACTTGCGATCCAACTAGTCGGACTACTAGTTGGATCTTCTAGTTGGATTGCTTAAATGATCCCACTAGTCCGACTAGACATTCAACTTCCAACACCATTCACGGTTCGACTTTAGATCCAACTTCGAAAGTCCGACCACAAGATGGACTGCAAGTCGGAGCGTGAATGGTCTGCTTTAATGGTAAAATGATTAAATGGTCTATGACACACAAATTCAATTTCATTCAGTGTTAGCAACCTCGGATAGTGGAATGATTGTGACAGAGCCGTAAAATTATAGTAAATTTGAAAAAAAAAAATAGTAGTTTATAAAAAATAATAAAATTTAATTTCACGCAATAAATGAAGTTGTAACGCACTAAAGTATGTGGCTACATTTTTTTAAGTTTAAAATCTCTTTTATTATTATATTTTCAACAGAATTGTCAGAAATGTCCACGCTTTCTATCTATTTCCAACAATTTTGTATGTACAACATCAAAATGTGCGATATCGAATTGCTTTTTAGTCATGATAATCAAAATAAAGGTCATAATTTTTTTCGTTTTACATTGTATTTTCAAATATAAATGCATATTTGTGTTGTAGCGGCTCGGCCACAAAAAAATAAAATAGTAGGTTGCTTGCGAAGCGTCGTTGCTTCACAACATATTATTGTTATTGACAAATATTTTGTTAAAAATATTATAAAAAATGTATTATTGAAGAGCGGAGAAAATAAAAAACGTCTCAACCAAAAACCCTCTTCAAATTGGTGACCCCGATTTTAACCGAAGGACGCAACCTACAACTATCATCCAACCAACTCTTCAACTAGGAGATTCTAACGGAAATCGTCAACTAGGCGACATTACCTTCAAATGCCTCGTCAACGCACAGAAATGACAGAAGCCACGGACGTTAATGCTAACCGCATGGCAATGCGTGCCTTTTGGCCTTTTGGCCAGAGCGACCAACTCTTTGGTTCACTCAAATGGAGGCTCAATTTGCGTTGGCTGGAATCACTTCAGAAAAAATAAAATATTTTCATACGGTGGCTCAACTTGACAACCGCCAAATCATAGAAGTGGAGGATATCGTATCTCATCCTCCCGAAGAGGGAGCATATGAATTAATTAAGACTGAATTAATCCGACGACTGTCAGCCACGGAAGAACAACGAGTTCGACGACTCTTGGAGGACGAGGAGATGGGCGACCGAAAACCATCCCAGTTTCTTCGTAGCCTGCAGACGTTAGCAGGAGCCACGGTGCCGGAAAGCTTTCTCCGAACACTATGGATTGGGCGCCTTCCGACCAACATTCAGGGTATATTGGCGTCACACGACACTATTAGTCTGGACAACCTGGCCAAACTCGCTGATCAAGTGAACGAAGTAATAGCACAACCACGGGTAGCAACCATATCAACACCCACAGAAATGGAGGTCATTCTAAAAAAACTCGAGACATTAACAGCAGAGATAACGGAACTTAAGAGGTCTCGAGAACGGCCCCGGAACCGGAGCCGCACCCGAAGTCAGCAGCGTCGACAAAACTGTAAGACGCAATCCATATGTTTTTATCACAAAAAATTTGGCGACCAAGCGAAGAAATGTCAAGCGTTTTGTAACTACAAATCGGGAAACGCGATGGACAGCGTATAATGGCGGCCAATATTTGCTGTCCTTCCACTCGCCGCCTCTACGTCACGGATTTAAATACGGGAGTTCAATTCCTGGTGGACACCGGTTCCGATCTATGTGTTTACCCACTATCTCGTGTTCAAGGACGGCCAATTCCTGACAAGTACGAACTACGTGCTGCTAATGGGTCCACTATCGCCACGTACGGTCCTGTAGACATGGAACTAAATCTTGGACTTCGGCGGGCTTTCCGCTGGCGTTTCGTTATTGCGTCAGTTGATCGACCCATCATCGGAGTGGACTTCCTGGCCCATTATAACCTCCTGGTAGATGTCCGAAACGGCACATTAAGAGACGCTACCACCTCGCTTCGTGTGAGCGGCAGAAGATCAAACAGCCCCGCATCGGGTGTTAAAACAATCGTCCAGGAGACACCATTTCACGCCATTTTGTCAAAATATCCTGACATTACGAGACCGGCCGGGATCCCCTCGGAACCGCGTCATGCAACGACACACCACATACGAACCACACCTGGACCTCCCGTCGCATGCAAACCACTCGGAAAAACCACTCAAATGGAATCGCTCGGCGATCGGATAGTTGTTGGGCATCAGCACTTCATCTGGTACCAAAACGGGATGGTGACTGGCGCCCCTGTGGAGATTACCGACGTCTAAATTCAAGAACTATCCCAGATTGTTATCCCGTTCCGCACATCGCTGATTTTGCACACAATCTAGTTGAGAAAAAGCTTTTCTCACGATTGGACTTGGTACGTGCTTATCACCAAATCTCGGTGAACAAAGAAGACAAACCGAAGACTGCCATTACGACTCCTTTCGGACTCTTCGAATTCCCGTACATGACATTCGGACTACGAAACGCGGCACAAACATTCCAAAGATTCATGGATGAAGTGACTCGCGGTCTTGAATTTTGCTTCGTTTATATAGACGATATTCTAATTGCTTCAAAGGACGTTGAAGAACATACACGGCATTTACACATTTTATGTAAAAGGTTGCAAGAATACGGCGTATTAGTAAACCCTATGAAATGCTTGTTGGGAGTAAACGAACTAACATTTCTGGGATACCACGTATCGGAATCTGGAACAAAACCTACCGAGGCCAAAACGAACACTATTACGCTATTCCCGGTACCCAAAACCATAAAACAAGTGCGGCAATTCCTTGGAATGCTAAATTTCTATAGAAGATTCATTCCATGAGCCGCTGAGATTCAACAACCATTGAATAATCTTTTAAAAGGAAACATCAAGGGAAACAGTCCGGTGACATGGAACGACGAGCTACAATGCGCATTCGACGCCTGCAAAGACGCGTTAAAACAGGCGACTGTTCTACAACATCCGAATTTCCGTCTCCCATTGGCAATGGTTGCCGATGCATCGGATACGTCCCTCGGAAGTGCTTTGCAACAGCTCACACCAAATGGGTGGCAGCCATTAGCTTTTTTCTCCCGCCGGCTAACACCCACTCAGCAGAAATTCAGCCCGTACGACAGGGAGTTGCTCGCTATTTACGAGGGAATAAAGTATTTCCGATATATGTTGGAAGGTCGGGATTTTACCATATTTACCGACCACAAACCACTAACTTATGCTTTCCAACAAAAGCCAGAGAGATGTTCGCCACGACAGTTTCGACATTTAAACTACATTTCTCAATTTTCGACGAACATCCAGCATGTTTCTGGCAAAGAAAATGTTGTTGCCGACGCCTTATCGAGAGTGGATGCAGTAAGTGCCGGAATCAATTACGAAACTTTAGCCAAAGCACAAAAAGATGATACTGAATTGGTGACGTTTCTAAACACTGATGGAATCTTAAAACTGGAGATAGTTCCAGTTTCAGGAACTGATGTTGAACTTTATTGTGACGTTACGGGAGAGGGACCACGTCCATTCATCACAATACCACTGCGAAGAACTGCATTTGAATCGCTGCACAACCTCGGTTACCCCGGAACCAAAGCAACGGTGAAGCTCATTACCTCCAAATTTGTGTGGCCAAACATACGAAAGGATTGCCGAAAATGGGTACAAACGTGTATTCCATGCCAACGAGCAAAGGTGACAAGGCATGTGTCTGCTCCCGTTGGTACTTTCACCTCCCCCTCAATGCGGTTTGAGCACGTCCACATCGACATCGTGGGTCCATTGCCACTGTCTCGGGAAAATCGATATCTTTTCACTTGCGTGGACAGATTTACGCGCTGGCCCGAGGCATTTCCGATTCCGGATATATCCGCGGAAACCGTCGCCAGGACTTTCGTCCAAGGATGGATCTCCCGTTTTGGAACGCCTAGAAGGATTACAACGGACCGAGGGCGGCAATTTGAAAGTGATTTGTTTTTTCAATTGTCAAGACTCTTGGTAGCGTCACATATCCGAACCACTGCTTACCATCCTGCAGCTAACGGGTTGGTCGAAAGAATGCACCGCCAACTCAATGCAGCCCTTCGTTGCCACCTAACCGAGGATTGGGTTGATACTTTACCATTACTTGGAATTCGTTCTGCATGGAAGGAGGACTTAGGAGCAACCTCAGCGGAATTATTATACGGCGAAACCCTCCGTATTCCTGGAGAATTTTTTACATCTAGCAAAGATGGAATCAAAGAAGGGGCATCATCATACGTTACAAGACTAAAAAATTGTATGGCTAAAATTTCCCCAATACCCGCTTCGCGACATGGTGAAAAACGAAGTTTTATACACAAAGATCTGCGTTCGTCAAAACACGTTTTCCTACGTAACGATGCTGTGAAAAACTCCTTGCAGCCACCGTACGATGGGCCATTTGAGGTAATAAAGCCTGGTTCTAAAAACTTCTCTTTTAAAATCAGAGAAAAAATCATTGTGAAACATCACAAAATTTCATATACCAGTACAAATAGCAAATCTAAACAGAAAATATAATCTACACCTACGTTACGCAGACGAAGTCGCGGGGATCAGCTAGTATATTATAATTATTCTAATCATTTTTCGTTGTCACAACTCTCTATCGGTATCGGGACAGTCCCTTTTTGCAGATGACCATTCTACACCATTCTACTTGCAAATAACGACAAACCAAATGCTGCGTTTGAAGAATTGCAGATAGCACTACTGAATTTACAGGAATGGTTTCATAAATGGAAAATCACAATCAACAAAGCAAAGTTGGAACTTTACTTCCAGGAAAGAGCTATGTCTCCTGGTATACATACAACAAACAAATTCCCCAGAAGGATGAGGTCAGGTACCTTGAGGTTTACTTTAATAAACGTCTCATCTGGTACAGTCACATTGTCACAAAACGGCAGTAGTTGGGGGCCTCCTGGAAAAGCTGTGGTGACTGTTGAAAAATGATTCGAACCTGTTCCTGGACAGTTGGCTGATGACCTAATAAAACCGTAATTAAACCGGGCTGAACTTATGGAATACAATTATGGGGAACTGCCAGCGACTCCAATATCAAAATCATAAAAAGATTTCAGTCTAAGACACTTCGATTAATCTGGCCGTTATTAAACTGCGACGCGTTTTATTTTTGGAGCTACAATTTCGAAAAGTAGTATAAGGGGTACCCTATAAAAGTGTACCTCTTCCGTCCATGCGATCATCTTAATTCGTTTATTGTCCTGGGGCAGATGGCGAATTAAAAGTAGCAAGTAGCAAAAAAATCTCTATCATTTAATATTACTCACTTCCTTGTAATGGTTGTAACTTCACTTTTATTACGTGCCCCGTATGCTACATATCTTATTTTTATTTCATTTGTTAATTTTTCACTATTTTTTAACTTAACTCATTAATCAATAGCTACCTTTTCAGGTGATATGAATAAATGAATTGTATTCGATTTGATTCTCATTAATTGCCTAAAATTCGATTCCTCGGCCATTTCTTTAAATAACGTTTCGTTCAATATTACCTTCGAAAGACTTTAACCCAAACCTTACGTTTTCGTAGTTCTGGGTATATGCAAATCGGTTTGGTATAATGTTAATGAATGGAAAACCGTGGTTTATTCAATCTATGAAAATCCTGTTCCGCAATTTGTATTGCTAATTAAACAATTGTCACGTAAATCAAACTCCATTTTTCTTTTAATAAATAGTCTCCAAAACACAAAGTACTTATGAGTTCGTAAAATAAATGTCAGTTCATAACATGTAAAGACAATAATTCATTTGCTTTATAAGCTTTATAATCATATGTTTTTATAAATTGTCTATTACAATGGTAATGACGAAATCTTAATAATGATTTATCTTTTCATTGTTGATTTTCTGAAGTTTGCAATCCGATCAGTTAAAAGTAACCTTAAAGAGTGAAAAAAAAATCTTTCTATATGTACTTCAGATTCCTTTGTTCTTTCACAATTTAGTCATATACCATAAGTCGTTATTATATTATATAGAAACTTTACTGCCATATGTATATTTAACTAATTGCGTGTTTATTTGGCTGTAACTTAAGGATCTTATGGAGATACAATCGGAGGCAAAAGTACAAAAAAATAGAAATTCTTGAATAATTACGTTGTATAGCGTATCATGAGGCGAATAAATTGGAATATACTTAAAAAACTGAATATAGTTTAAGAGAACATCGGAAATTTCGCCAAAAATTTTAAACAAAATAAGAAAAAACAAAAAATATAGACCATTTTTAACTATGTTTTGGGATTAAATATGCTTTGATTTCAACATCATATTTCCAAATATTATTGATTTGATATACTCATAAGTTATGAATGAAGATTTTTTTAATATGATTAAATCATAAATCATAAAATTATCATGTTTTTTAGACAATTAAAACTAATAAATAAAAATTAAATTATTAATTCAACAATATATAAAATAATGAAAAAGTGATAACACTGTCGAATTTATAGGTTGGTAGCTTTGGCAACTTTAGTATGCTCTCTCACATGATGCGAGTGAGCATGCGCGACATACTCAAAATTTTGAAAATTAATTATTTGATATTTTTCATCCTTTTCCGCTTCATACTGTGTACTCATGAGGGTGACAAAGATAAATTTTGCGTTTCATGTACTTATACAACTTGGATCAAAATTATTCATTAATTTAGACTTTATAGGTTCTTCAAGTACATCTTTCTTTCAAATATCATCTTTATACTGGCAGTGCTTACCGAAACGAAGCAATTATGAAAATTTCGTTGTTATTTTGAAATTCTAAAACTGTTAAAATCGTTACATTTTAATATTCATGTGTGAATCATCACATAGCAGTTACGGAGTGATTCAATACTACTTGATGACCGCTGAGGAAGAATGCTTGGCAATCGAAATACGTATCTGAGCAATAAGTCAGTAATTTATTTGTTTGAACTTTTGTTCAAATTTATATTACGTAATTAGGGCCAGAATATATTTAACATAATGTAAGAGTAATCCAAAAAGGTTATTAAAATAAGAGGAAAGTCAATTGGAGGAAGTGGCTATTTAGGGACTCAGATTCAAGAAAATTACTTGAAACGATTGATTTCATGTCCATGGAAGATGATTAAAATTTTATAGACTTCATAACTAGCGACGTTTCACCCATGTTATCGTTAAGACCCAGTGGTTATTTGTAATTTAAAAAGTGAGTTTATTATATAGGTACTTGAAAACAACAAACATGTTCAGAGAAAAAGATAAAAAAACCGGCCAAGAAAAAGCCAATCACATCCGTAAAATTCTGGGTTTTAAATTTTAACGATTACATATACTCGTATCAAATTTTCAAGTATTCTTTGTCATTTGTTCAATTTGAAATTTGATTATTATTTTCATATAATAAAATTGACGGCTAATCTTTAAATAGCAAAATTAATTAACATTAAAAAGAAACGTTATCGACTTAACGTCACTGATAGAATGGAGGTATTTTAATTTGTGTTCATTAAATTATAATTATAAATGTAATAATGCTATAAAGATAAGATAATAATAATCCAGAATCCTTTGTTTTTACTAATTACAAATACAATATCATCAAAGCTAATTATTTCATCATCCCCTAATTATAAATTAAAAGGATGTAGGTAACCTTTGAGGTAATATATCAAACAATTTGTAAAAAAGACTAATTACTTGAAAACATATTTTATTTACAGATATCTTGTTAAATCATTAAGTACGGAAAACGAAGAAAATACAAGCAGCCTGTAAAGCTTTCTTGCTTTTAGGTTTTCCATAATGGCAATAATAGACACCAGATTAGTTACTTATGAAAAGAATTAAAAATAATTAGCTCCTTAGTAGGTTTCCTTTAGCTTCGTTAGCAAGAAGATTAAATATATGTATATTATTTTTATGCATAGTATACAACGGTTTTAATCGAAAATGGTTCTAAAATAATATTGAGATAACGATTATCTTGATCACGTTGGATAGAAATGTATCGTTTATCATAAAAACTAAAAAAAAAAATTTTAAGATAGTTGCCATGTCAATAGTTTGAAAATCATTGAAAAGAGTATTTAATAGAAAATACTCACTCATTTAGAAAAACCAGAACAATTCGATTATCTTCATTTCTTTTATACGACATCAAATATAATTTTTCAACTTTTGGTATAGAATGATAAATTCTAACATCTCCATCCCGAACAAACTTAGACAAATGGCCGATTGCATAATATAATGGTTGCTTGTAAAACTCGTTTTTTTCGATATTGGCAACGACCGATGGTTGCAATACATTATTGATCCAAGAAGGACCTGCATTCATGTCACCAACCATATTCCAATCGATCATTCCTGTTGACCAATTATTTATGTTCTATAGAACATAAAAGATTTTTAAAGAGTTAACGTAAATAATTAATGGTAAAACAGTTTCGACCAAACCTCAGTAGATTGTCTAATAAACGAAACTGCACGCTGCCATTCACCTAACGGAATAGAATTAGGGGTATGCAATGCCTCCACTGAAATAAAAAATTGACATCTTTAGTAAAGTGTATATAGTATATATTTTATTCGTTTCCATCATGGTTTCCACAGTTTTAGAATGGTAGAAGGAAAATGAGCGAATATATGAATGGAAGACATTGACAAGGAATTTTAACACAAACTGGTAGGGAAATTTGTGTTAGATCCACATAATGGTGAATAGAAAGCAGCCCTGTTAAAAAAGGGTATTCAATGGCATTTTAAATAAACGATTTCAAAATGCCTCTAAATGCGTTTTTATAACACGGAATAGAATATAAAAATATATTGCAGCTTCAATGAAAAAAAAAAATAATTTTAAAGCTTAAAAACCAAACATTGAAAATTTAAAAATGCTATATGAAAATTGAATAATTTTATAAGAAATTGATAAAGCTTCCATTGTGGTTCATATTGTAATACTTTATTTTTTAAAGTAACTTACTGAACGTCGCTGTTTCGGTACAAATATGAAATTTATCTGGATATTTCATTTGCAATTCAGAAAGAGCTTCTTTATTTGAAAGTGTATCCAAATAAGAATGCATCGCAAAACCATCTACATAATCTAACGCTGTGTTGTTCTTAAACATCTAAAAATATAAAAAAAAATGTTTTCTTAAATTACTATTGGCTCATGTGTACTTTAGCACACCCACAATCTGGCAATGTTGCATTTTCGACTTTGTTTTTAATTTAATTCGCGATTAAATCGCTCCATAAAGAAAATTTAGTCACAAAAGAGAAAATTATACCATATTAGAATTGAATAAACAAAAATATCGCGAATTAAATCAAAAACAAAGTCGAAAATGCAACATTGCCAGATTGTGGGTGTGCGTAAGTACACTTGAGCCTTATTATTAGTACTGCATAGTCAAGATTTATAAAATACACAGGTGGCCTCATGCGTCACGTGACGTTTCCAGAAGAAATTTGTACATATCCTCAGACTGATTCAAATTTCAAAATTCTTCGTATGACGTAATTTTTTTTTCTAATGGGGCAACCTGTGTAATTTATAAACCTTGCTGCATAGTAATGTATTGTAAACAGTAGCACTTAAATGTGTACCATAACATGAGGCTATTCTTAAACGAAATTAATCAGTAGCTATTAACTTCACATACCTCGTCAATCCACCAGGGCGCAAGCATACGCATTTCTTCAAATGCAAGTAATTTTAAGTAAGAATACGAAGACCGTCGAAGTGTTGGTCCTAGATAATTCGCAATTATTTCTCCCTTAAAAGATAAATTATTGAATTATATTGTCAAACTTTGGTAGATAGAAGAAATAGAGACACTTTGAACAATAAACTTTGAATTATTTCCTGATTCGATTTTCTATAAACTTCAATAAGCTTTTATAATTTTTCGTTTTAAACTCTTCTAGATTTATCTCATTAAAGCAGTGGCGTAGTGATCTTAACTCATTCCCGGGGCACAATAGCTTTTTAGTGTCTTTCCTATTCGAAAACCATATAATATTATATGTCAGTAAATCAGCTCTGCCAGTATAAAAGACATTTATATTATGAATATATAATTAACGATTTAGACTATAAGTGTTCCTTTTTTCCTTTTTATTAATGAATTAACATTTATTTTACTACACATGCCCTAAATTTAAAATATGTTTTCTTGAAAACAATTGTAATACAAATTATCCAGCGATCTTTTATTTTGGAAATCATTTGGTACCCCTTTATAAGTAGTGTCCCGGATATGATGCCCCCCTTGCCTACTTCTCCCTACGCCACTGCATTAAAGACAAATAAATTAATTTTTGATGAAAATTAATTTAATTTAAATGTCAGTGCCTCCCATTTCATTTAAACAAATCGTTTACAACTTACCGCTACTTTATTACTAATTAGCATTGAGTTAAGGTTAATGATTGGTAGTATTGACATTATTGGTTCATTACTGAGAGATAATGCCCACATATCGATTCCGTAATGATGATAAAAATCTAAATATTTCATTAAATAATCGGCATATGTTTGATAATACTTCTTCAGTAAACGACCCTTGGATAAATAGTTATTAGTTTTCATCCAACCCGGCGCAGACCATGTGCAAGCCGATAATTTCAAATTCTTTTGTAATTGTTGAACTTTTTTTAAAAAAGGAATCTAGAAAAAAATCGATTTATACAAATTCACGAGAACCTTTTTTTTGTGTTACTCGATATTTATAATCTTCTACTGAAAGATTGAAATTTCTTAGTTCTGGATCGGGCGGACCGTCGTCATAGGTATAAGGTCGATCCGAAAAATCAGTTCCTGCTATAGGGATTCGTAATAATTCGTACTCCAATCCATTCTCACCAAAAAAAATTCTAAAATAATGAAAAAAAAAATTGTAGTTTTTAAACATTAGAAAATGTCGTTTTCTACCTACCCGAGAAATGTATTTTGAATATCTTCCGAATATTTATAAATGTTGAATAATGTCGCATCTGGAAGTGATGCTCCAAAACCAAACATTCTTTGAAATGCATTTCCTGGATCAACTGTTACTTTTATCGCTAAAATATAATTACAATTTTTGATAGTAACAATCTTATGGGGAAAATAAAGCACTTACTAGGAATGAATGATGGTTGTTTGAGAAAAATTCTAATAAATGGCCAAACAATGCTTTTTTTTTTTAAATCCGAAATTAAATATTTGGAAAAAAAATTATAAAAATAATAATTTAGTAGAAAAATTGATTTTACGTTTTCAAATGAAAAGGTTTGGAGACTCTCTAGACTAAATGATGTACCTTTTGAAAAGTGCAAATTGGTGTCTCTGTCTAGTTACAGTTCTTTTATGAAGTATCTTGAAAATGATTATAAAAAAAAATTAAGTATTTGTATCTGATATTGAGTAGCATAGAAAATTTTTTAGTAGAAATGAGAGGGTTGTGTGTTTTTCTATGTTTTTTTTTTTAAAATAATTGTTAGATGTCCTTAAATATCCCGACTTAAGTCACGTACTATACCCGCCGATACCCGATATATCGCCCAGTGCCCCCGACTGGGCACTGGGTAGATATTTATAACGAAGAAAATATGTATTTATCAAAATAATTTTAGTAAGAGTAGATAAAGGTAAATAGAAGTTTGATGTAGCAAACTTATTAGGTTTATGACATCTACCGTTTTATAAAATAATGAGGAACAATTATTATTTGAACAGAATAAAAACTAATTCTAAATTAAGATCTATCTAGTTAACTAATTTACCATTTTCATTTGTCACATCCCAAAATGAACGAACTGTTCGATCCAGACGTTTTCCTTTCTTTGTAGTCGTATACTCCACATATTTTCCTTCGGGAATTTCACCAATTGGCTCAATCGTATCGCAATAAGTCGCATTACAAACGCAAGCTATTCCATGGTGAGTAATTTTTTTTGCACATTTCAATGCCGAAGATTCTTAAAAATATAAATTTTAAATCAATGAGCTAATTTTATTTACCAATAAAACCACTTACCATTATAGTTAAAAATTACAAATATAAAGGCAATATAAAACACTCTAAGCATGGTTAATAGAAATCTATTTCTCATAAGAAACGTTAACTCAATTTTGCTAAATTTTTTCCTTAATTATTCGTGTATATATTGAAAAGATAACAATTTTTTTTTATAATTATGAGCACGGCTATAAAAGTTAATTGCATTTCATTTAATCCTTCATGGATTACGGTTAAAGTCTGGAAATTTCTACGTTCTTAGAATTCCTTGAACCATCACCCACCTTTCAAAAGACAAATGTTATCTTTTGCTGGCCCTGTAATAGCTGTAATAGTTTATTTCAAAGAACTATAAGAACTAGTTCTTTATAACACAACCGTCCATTGTCTGTGATACCGCTGCCACCCCCATCGCATTTTAACGTTCATTGAGGTGCGATGCCCCTCTAACAATATCTGGATTATAGACTCCGTGGATTTACCCATAAGAATTTGTTTCTGCACGATTTTGAGTTATACTTCTTTAGTAGCGTCATGAAGAAATAATTAGACTGAATTTTTAATAAAATGTGACGCAGTTATTACAGTAGGGAGTTGCTCGCAAAACCAACTCTAAACAATATTCATATTAATATACAACTAGTAACTTCCCGTAAAATATTCACCACCCAACACTGACAAAACTTACAAATGGCAAAAATTGATCATTGATTGAATTGAATGAAATAAAAATGACTGATGAAACCAAAGCGACAATTATTCAGTTCAAATTTGAGACAAGGATTGTATTTCACTCTCACGTATGTGTTTACAATATTTGTTTTGTTCTTTGTCTTTGCCGAAATATATGCGTACATATTATTACATACGTTCGCTTATTATTATTATAAGAATTAAAATACATTTATAATAAGAATATTTTTTTAGAAAAATTCAATGCAACATTTAAAAGAATATAAGAAAAGTCGATTAACACATTATAAAGAATGTTTCAATAAGAGCGCAAGATTTCAGTGTTCAATAAAACATGGTTTTCTGTAGCAAAGTATTGAAATATTTATTGATTTAGAAAATATACATTTCAGAATTATGTATGAAACAATTTTTTTAATGTCCGCTACGGCTTTGCTGGCTTTCACATACACTTTTGACGAAATTTTTAATAACGTTATCGAATACATGTGGTGGTATTTCATTGATACAGCGTCTAATTTCGGCTTTCAATGCTGCGATGATTGCAGGCTTATTGGCATAAACCTGTAACTTCAGATAAGCTCTCAGCCAAAAATCTAAAGGTGTTAAATTGTAAGAACGTGGAAGCCAATTCTGGTGACCAAATCGAGAAATAACACGACCAGGAGCAAACTCGTGCAAGATCGTCAATGTTTCACGAGCGATATGGTATGTGGCACAATCCTGCTGAAACCATATGTCGTCAGGATCAATAACTTCCAAATTAAGCACAAGAAACTGTTATCGTATCACGATAACGTTCGCCATTAACCGTTATTGCATTACCGTCATCGTTTTCAAAGAAAAAAAGTGCAATTATTCCTCCAGACCATAATGCACACCATACAGTGACCCGTTGTGGATGCATTGCTTTCTGATGAGTCATTCGTGGATTTTCTAAGCCCCAAATGCGACAGTTTTGCCTATTAATTGCCTATAAAATATTACTAAAAAAATATTACTCATAACTAAAAATGATTTTGTTTGCAAATTCAGAAGGTTGCTCAAAGATCCAATTGGTGAATTCTTTTCGCGGTTCATGGTCTACTATTTCATGTTTACTAACTTCCATCTGTCAACTTTCGATTTGTCGCGTCATAATCATGGGACATTATGACTTTCAAACATGGCGCGCAATTCAAATCTTGCGCTATTATTGGAACGCCCTTTATTACATTATATTTTTGTATATTTGAATTTAAAATCGGTTTCAATACATAGATATAAATAGATAAATAAAATATACAATTACTATTGTATGAATATAATTTTAGGAGGTTGCTATTTAGGACTGTATATACATATTAATAGATGAATTTTTATGACACAATCTACTTCTATGTATAATATGTAGTTAATCTACATTTTGTATAAGTAGCTAAATTTGTGTACGTATTATACAGAATGTACAAACAGCCAACTGTGTATACATACAGTATCTATGTATAAGTAGCAAATTTAATCTTTTGTTTGAAAACTAGTAACTTTCCGTGAAATATTCATAGCTCAACACTGACACAACTGATAAATGACTAAAATTAGTAATTGAATGAAATCGAAATGACTGTTGAAACTAATGATATGATAATTCAAATATGAAACAATAATTTTTATTGATAAATTGGTTGTGTCCATAATTTACATAATTGTATTTATTTTTAGTAGGATAGTGGACATGAAAGGATTATATTTGATAATTTTTATATATAATTATCATCTATCTATTATTATAAAGAGGAAAGATTTGATTGTTTGTTTGCTTTGAATAGTCTCCGAAATTACTTGACCGATTTGAAAACTTCTTTCACTGTTGGGAAGCTACACTATTTCCGGTGAACATGGGCTATATTAAATTTTCAAAAAAGTTAAGGATCCATACTAAAACTCCAATAATATAACCCAAGATCTGCAAAAATTACTAAAAAACATTCTTTTATCGCGTGCGCTGCGAAAACTATTGGTTTTAGAACGAAATAATGTACTACGATTTTGTAGAACATATCATTATCTACAAAAAATAAAGCGACAGCATATGTCTAACTATTATAGTTATGTCACAATAAGAGTTTTTTCATTTTAAAAAATATGTATAATTGGCACCGTTTTAAAAGCTTTTTTATTTATACTTTGGGATTAATCGTTATCAAAATAAATGACTTCATATTTAAGTTTGCTTCAATACCATTATATAACTTTTTGAGTTATTCAATTTGAACATTCCATTCGAAAGATATCACAAGTTTTAAAATGTTAGTTATTTGAAAAATGTCGCATGGTCACCCCATTTTACTTATAATTAAGACCAACTTTATTGAACTTGGCGATATTTTTTATTTATGTATAAATACTGATTGATTTACAGATTATTTGGTCTACGATAGGTATACCTACCGTAGCTATACGCAATAGACATACTCTTTTTAGATATTTATAAATATTTTTTGAAAATTAATTGATTATTACATAGAACAATTTTATTCTTTGCAACAGTTTATTAAATGTGTTGTTTTAAAGTTGACGAAATAGTGTTTTAAGTATGATTATGTTTTTCGTAAACGAAATAAGAAAAATAAAAATGTTCATATACCACAACAAATAGCAAAGCTAAAAAGAAAATATAATCTACACCTACGTTACGCAGACGAAGTTGCGGGGATCAGCTAGTATTATATATAAATAATAAATATTAATTATTATATTTGAATTCCATTCACATGGATTTGCTTACAATTTTATATTCTTTGTCCTTGCCTTAGCCTTAACACATATGTTTGCTTATTATGTATTTTCATATTTAAAGCAAATTGTGTTGATACAAATAATTGTATCAAATTTTAGTTATAACAAACCACTTATATTTGATGCGCCAGTTCAGGCACTATCGGGGAGGCTACGGCAGTGGATTGAAAACACCATTTAATTATACCAAAGAAGTATAACTATAGTGCTGCTTGTTATCAAAATAATTTCTCCAAATTCTTTCATTTATTATCGTTTTGAGTTCGAAAAGTTCAAAAAAATAATTAAATATTATTAATGAATATATATATGAATATATATGTCTTATGAAACTCAATTTCTTCTTTATTACGACGCGTTTCAACAGTTTTTTACTGTCATCATCAGGTAATAATTATTTTGTCAATTGTAAACAAATTTCATATAGGTCGTTTGTTTTATATAATTTGTCGTTAAGGATGTTATTTGGATCTAATTTGTGTGCTTTCTATATTTCATATTCTTCTAGGGTGTTCATATGTGATCCTTTCTTGCAAATATGTAGAGGCTTAAAATTTATTTCGAAATTTAATCATTGATGATTTTCGTCATAAAAGTGTTTTGTAAAATTTGAAGTTGTTGTTACAAAACACCTTTAATAAAATTTGAAATTTTATAAATTTAATAAAATTTAATAAACGTTGAAACGCGTCGTAATAAAGAAGAAATTGAGTTTCATAAGACATATATTATTATCCATTAATTTATTGTGACTCGGAAATAAAAAAAATATTTTTCAATGTTAAATATTATTTGTGTCATCCTTGGTTTTTAATGAGCTACTTATTTGGTTTTTTCACAGAACTAATTAGAAGCAATACTAAATATTACCATATTTATTGTTATTTTTCTTAAAACTTAAATATTTTTGGCAATAATTTTCATTAAATAAATTAGAATTAGAAGATTAAAGCTAGCACCTTTGAGCTAATAAAGTTTTTTTGCGCTTAATTAATTTTGGGAAAAGACTTTAGTCAATTAATGTTTTACACAATCAATGTGGTCCTTTTTAATGAGTCCTTGTTTCAATAATTAGGCAATTTCTTCAAAATGAATTTGATGGTACAACTTATGCAGGAATTTATTTTCACAAAAATGATTAAGAAAATGTTAAAATTCGATTCCTTTAAATCTTGGTAGTCATTTATCATAATTAAGTTGCAATCTAAACGGGCTTTCTACACTTTCTTTTCAATCATACTTCTTCTTCTAGCTTTATTGCTCCAATTTTCCCCTTGCTATACACGTTCATCTCGTCCTACGTTTGCGGAGCTTTCAAATCCATATCTTTCATGGAATTCGGGTATTACTTACCTATTGGAGGTGATATCACGGATATTGCTTTTCTTCATATTTGCGGTCAATGTTTTTTTACGATCAAAATTCTCCTTATTTATTAAGTACTCCTTATTATTATATACCTATAATATTGGTAACTGATAACAGCAACGAAAGAATTATGTCAACATAATAATTATATTAATTATTCCATACTACGTTTAATTTTTTTCATTCCTACACTAATTTTGTTTAATTTACGTAGAGGATTAAAGTTTTAAGGCTCCCAGAAAAAAAACTTAATTAGAACTCTAAATTTTATTAAATTTTTCTTATTTATTTTCATTTTTTTTTTATTTATTTCAATTCCCAACGTTTTAGTGGTATTAGTTATCAAACCACCCGTTTTAGTTTCTTTAACGTTGACGATATACAAGTTTATGACACAAACGTAAAAAGAGTTGCAGATAACTATCATACAATTCAGTCATTTTTCTTTTTAAAATCAAGTAAGTTAAAATGGTAACAATAAAATTAAAAATTCTTTTAAATAATTCATCAAATCAATGTTTTATATAATTAACTCAGAGTTTTTAGCATCTAACATTCTTAAACTTTTTCAAATTATTGGTATATACCAATGTTTACCATTGTTGTTTTTTGACATGTGGTTTTCATACTATTTACGATAATGTTAATAAGCTCCATAAACGTTATAGGTCATATGTTTTTATATTTTTATTTCCAGGATGAGGTTAATTGAGCTTCAATACTGCAACCTTAGGGCTTATTGGTTTCCTGGATCCTTACTTCACCTAGTTAAGGCCAAGTAGCTGAATGAACTTCAGCGACCGATGCACTAGGTACTTTCAGTTTCAGGGATTGATATCCTCAATTCTTCACGTTTCTATTCATTCCTTCACCGCATTTCCACAGAACGAAAGAAGTGTTTTCATCCTTTGCTTGGCAGAATCTGCATCTTGGATCACCCACAAGTGATCCCATTATATGCAGGTGCTTTCTCATTCGACAGTGGTCGACTATAAATCCCGTTACCACTATGACCAGTTTTCTTGTAAAACTAAGTATTTCAGTATTTAGTTTGAAAAATAGTTCTCCTATCGTCCTTATACTGTGGTTTTACTCGGTGGTGTTCCTTTACATTGTGCAGTGATTTTTATAAAGTCTTTCTTTGATGGTATTTTTCATTGCCGATCTTGCAACACCACAGGCTGAGAGCTTGTGAATAGCGTTCAGGAACCTTGCCAGGCGAGGGCATTAGCTCTTTCGTTGAACTTGCTTTTGGTGGCCAGGTTTGTAAGGTTTCTTTACTTCTTTAGATTAGTTTAGAGCTTAATTATCAATTCTGCAAGCTTACATTTTGGTTTATCAACTTAGATTTTTTTTAATTTTGAAATATAAGACTGTGAAAATATTGGTTATATTATAAATCTTGCTATTCCAATTGGGATTGTACCCAATAGTGTAATAGTGTAAGAAACTCTAGCTTAGAGGGTTAAGAAAACAGGATAAGTCTACAAAAATTATAACACTCCCAAACAAAATACACGTATCCACGTCTGATTGGAAAAATAAATACCGAAAAAAGATCTAATAACTACGTAATGCTTGATTTGTTAGTGAAGTATACAATAATTGTTGTCGAAAATTTCTAGATCAGGACTTTTCAAGAAAGGTTTTCAATTTAACTTCAGAAATGAAAGTTTTTTCTGGAAATCACACTTTCAAAGTGTAATTTACTGTTGCTTTTAAATTCAATTCTTTCAGTTAAATAAATAAAATAATAGTTAATGTATGTGAGAAGATAAATTGAAACACAATGAGGAAAAAATTGTATTCTTGCGATGTAACTCAACCAAACTAAACCAAATATCTAAAGATATCTAAGTACGTAATTTACGTATAATTTCAATTTTCCAGGATTTTGCAATCAAAAATAAAAACTGTGGAAAATGTATTACGTCGATTGATCTATAATATAAGCTACCAACAATAGTACCCATACTACGGAATCTGAGGTTGAACGGGGTACCTAAGTTTTAATTACAATTTACGAGAGATTTAAAGAAACAATCTCATTGTTTTGTAAATTATAAATGTATATAATTCATTCTTTTCAAATAAAAAAAGGTTTTATTGATTTAAATTAAAAATTGATATTAAAAATTTAGGTTTCAAAAATTAATGGAAATTTCCTATTCTGCCCCACCCTCTGGGGCACAATGGGAAATGAGCCTAAGGCGCAATAGGATACTTGTTATTGGCTTAGTTCGCAGAGAAAGACACTGTCATCATCGTGTTTAGCCCAGCGCATGCCAAATGTGCCCATTTTTGACAAATACTGCTGGAACACCAGCTTTCATTAGATTTGGAGTTTAAATCCTCACAGTATAAGCAAATTACCTCTGCATCTTCCAACCTTTCTTATATATGGACTGTCGGATAGTTTTCCTTATATACGTACGCACTAAGTATCTACTGATAAAATAAAAATGTCTATCTGAATAGGAAATACTATCTGAATGGTGTATCCCATTCTGCCCCACCCCTTGTGCCCCAAACCACCTTTCCCACAAGCACGACTATTATGGCAGGATAAATTGGTTACATTTGAATTATCAGTAGACTGTTAGTAAGTCAACAGTATGTTTAGCCACTTTTTATAGTGCAGCACAGTTAAATGAACATTGAATATGATTTTTACGCGTTTTTGTCACCTGTAACAAGCGCTAATTCCATTTCCCATTCCGCCCCGTGTTCCCATACCTATATTCGAAAAATGTAGAACTCTTTCTTTTTTCTCTTTTAGGATTGAACAGCTAATATCTCGTATTTATATAAATAGTCGAAATTTTATTGAAATTGGACTTAATTTCGCTTTCATAAACTTACTTTCTGAAGAGAAAACTCGATAAATTCGATCCACAGACAACTAGAAAAAATGAATTAGCTCAAACTTGCACTATACTACCAAAAAAAATAGAAAAACTAGTTTCACAATGGTTTTTTCGCCAAAGTAGAACTGGATTTAGGCTAATTGCAATTCTCCGTTGCAACTTTTCATACTTTCCCGTGACGAACGAGTTCTAAAAATGGATTGAAGAAAGTTATAAACGTTATAAACATAACGTAATTTTTGCTGTTGTAAATTAATTGTTTGCAAAGGATTCATCTCACATCCACTGCGTACCCATTCTATTGTAAATAATAATAAAAAAACACACCGTTTCTTATGCATATTATGTTATGTAATTTTTCAGTCCATAGGCACGCAAAAGGGCATAACTCGAGGTTTGCTTAAATATCAATTAAAATGTATGCGTAATATGAAATTACGCAAATTTAAAAGAAAAGCGTAATGAATTAAAGAAAGTTTTTACTTTAATTTTTGTTCCCTATTATAGGACTAAGTTTGTTTTGATAAAACTATTTTTTTAATAAGTTAGTCCTTATAAGAGAGTAAGTTAACTGTTCAATAGAGTTAGTTAACTATTCAATAGAGATTCTTACCTTTTTGATAAAACAATAAAAATCTTAATATCATGACAAATATTTTATATATTTTAGCATATTTTTGTCTGTGTATAACAGTATATAATGATAGTACAGTTTTATTAAAAAACAAAGAGGTTTTAAAACATATTATAGCCATAAAGTAAGCCAAATGAGATGCAAACAAAAGTTTTATCAGATTCAAAATTGGCAGTGTCCGACCGAAACTAAAACCGAAACCGAATTTCGGCATCAGTCTCAGTTTCGGCCGAAACCGAAACTAAAACTTCCATTAAAGATAATGTTTTCGTAAGAAAAAAGTTAATTATAATTAGTTACCCTTTATATATAAATCATATAGGTATTCATTAATCATTTAGTCTCTAATATTTGAGTTAATCATATTTTATGATCATCTATTTTTTATCAAATTATTATGATCTAAACGTATTTTTGTCACAATTATTTATGCTGAAATAAGGGATTGATTTGAAAGGAATGCACCAACTATTTCTTTATAATATTCGCTTCGGATAACATAAAATTAATTTTCACCTAATATGTTTAGGTACACAAAACAGAAAGTACTCTTTCATGCATCTTAAAAACAAAATAATTTCTTCTAAACTTTTTTCAGTTTTGTTTCGAAGAGAAAAAAAAATATTAAAGATAATATTAAACAAAATATTAATGAACTGATAGCTATCAGTATTCACAATTGAAGAATCGAATAATAAGTGAAAAACAATAATTTCTAAACAGTTTTATTTAACGAATTCAGTTTCAGTTGAAGTTTCGGCTTGACGACATCCGAAACTGAAACTCGTTTTTTGACCGAAACCGAAAGTTCGGTTGGACACTAAAAATTGGTAATTTCTGGGCCTGTAGCTCTTAAAGCCAACTCTATAAAACACTATGAAAAATGAAATGTGAATAATAATAATATGGAATAATTTTACAGTTCATACTTTAACTCATAAGGTACGCAGAAAGTTTTTTGGAATATTTTTATCCTTAATTAAGTAAAGCAACCAATCAAACGAGTCTTAGTAGAAAGAAACCAGATATGCTATGTAGGTACAAACAATGTAGATTAGGGTTAACAATTTTAAATTATAGAAAATCCGGAAAACGTATGACTAAATCCGGAGAGTTGTATTCAATAAAAAACAGTCTTAAAAATTAAGCAAGTATTCTAAATGATAACGTTCACAAGCTTTACTGCTTCATTTTATATTCGAAATATAATAAATATATATTTTTTTGACTATAAAATCAATTGTTATCGCTTGATAACAGTGGAAATTTTTTTTTATTAATATTGAAAAATGTGGAAAATCGTTTTTGTAAACTGGAGTCAAGAAAAAAATACATTTTTCTGGAGTTTTCGGTTTAAAATGGGGGAGTTGGTATCCCTAAAAAAATCCGGAGATTATTTTTGTAAACTGGAGTCTGGAGAAAACATTATTTTTCTGGAGTTTCCGGACTAAAACTGGAGAGTTGGTAACCTTAATGTAGATTGTTGCATTACCAAATGCCTTTCAACTCATTAAAGCATTCATCTCCCAAATTACCAATTAGAGATGCACGAAATGAAAAGGCAAAGAAATAGAACTTATGATCTCAAAATTTGATCTTATATTTTTTCAGTTATCCAATATTTTAGATTACATATTCTTTATTAGCATACTTTTAGTATAGGTTCTGTTCAATGTTTAATGCGTTTAATTGTAAGTCACCAGATACCAAAATGGATCTAAAATTTAATAATTGTACTCATTGGCGAATTTAAGTCCGAAGCCACCCTAGGCCCCATTCAATATTTCGCCCTTTTTATTCCGTAACAAGTAGGCTATCAAGATAAAAATCTAGTTTTCGAATCAAATACTTAAATTATGAATTAATTTTTATTAGTTTTTACTATAAGCTTAAACAAAACTTACTACAAAACTTTTTATAAATTAACATATAATTTTTTATTATAATTTACGAATTCCAAGAATTTTTTTCAAAGTTTAATATAACTTACAACTTTTTTCCAGCCTCATTTAAGATATTAATTTCCTCATCCTAGCCTTGATTTACGCAAAAATATCGATCGTATCATTGTAATCGATTTTTTGTACTAAATAAGCTTCAATAGGTAATAAAGCCAGAGTGTTAAGTCTATCTTGGCCAATATTTGCATGCTAGTTGCTTTTCATTCTTTCCAGAGTGGAAAAAGATCTTTCTTCTGATCAATTTGTCGTTTGGACTAAAAATTGTGAAAAACAATGTTAACATTAGGATACACATCTCTAAGATTCCATGAATGCAATGTATTCCATATATTTTATAGGAAGCGGATATCTTCAATGTTTTGTAATAAATCTTTAAATAGATAATGTTTGTGAATATATCTATTAGAGTGTCTTCAAAATTTCAGGATACTGTAGTGTTTTAAGTAAAACGACGTATTTCGACTACCAGGGTTTGCATAGGACTTTAAAAGTTTTGACAAAAATGGATCGAATTTAGCAAGAAGTTCCACGGTTTCTAAAAATTTACCATTACAAGGATTTTCAATGTATTTTCTGAAAGTCTCGGAAATAGCAGTGCTTTATTAGCCAATGGTCTTGCAATTGAAAAGGAAATTCTATAAAATAAATATTTTACATACTTCATTAAAGATGTTTCGTACATTCATAGCAAAACTAGCAAAAATAAATTTTTAAATTGGTATTTTCCGTACATTATTTCGCCTCTAAAATGTTGGAGAGTCGAAAATTTTACTGCCCTTAAAATCACGCTACCCTAGGCCCGGGCCTCACGGACCTGGGCTTAAATCCACCACTGATTGTACAAAAAAAAAATCGATTTAATAATCTTTTTGGTAATTAAGGACATAAATCAAATACATAGTTCTTCTTCATTTTCAAATAATTTCTAATGAAATAAGAATAACCTTGTACTATTTTTTTAATTTGAGTTATATTTAAATAAGTAGAATCTGTTACAACAAATCGAGATAATATGTTGTACCTAATTTTTATGTTCATATATAAAACAAGTTTTATGTACGAGAAAGTAATTGATGTGGAATTGATGAGAAAGCCTTTTTCTTATTGATTTTTTCATAGAAGTAAAAAATTAAAAACTAGCCAATATAATAATCGTAACGTTTTTTGAATAAAATCTAAAATAAAATTAGCGAATCATGGAATGTTAAGTCTATAGTAAAATTATCCATGATCCTAATAAAATTAAATTCTTCCTGATTTTCTATTTAATGAAAAATAAATATCCTTATGGTTTGGCAGTTTACTTTTGAAGCCTTGCAGTTTTGATAATCCAATTCTATAATGTCGCAACAATAACATAGTTACTGCAACACGATCGCTTCAAACCGATAACGCACTTCCATTAGTAATAAAGGGATTACATGGAAACAATTCCGTCAAATCATTAATTTTCACCAAGGCCAATACTGTTCTTTGTTTGCAAGTAGAATCGTGAGAGTCTTTATCGTAAAATCAAGCCAAAAGACTTATTAGAGCAACATAATCGTGACTTTACGACATAATATTGACAGCCTAAATCTCTACCATTGAGAAATTTTAAATTATTAAAGAAAGACGCACCCGGCTGTATGGAATAGAAGCTGTCGTAGGAGATAGCTTTTACGGCTTTTACAACTTATACTATAACTAAAACAAAAACTTTTTAAACGTAGGTTTTTGATTTTTGTACTACTTTTTTAAGAATAATTATCATCACAATTAAAATTCAAGAATTACAACAACAAAAATCCCTTTCCTTGACCATGCTCCTATCGTATCCTATATCACATAAAGGAGGTTTTATTTGGAAGATTTTCCAAAACCAGAAGTAGTACAACGTAGGTGCTATCTTGCAGAGGATTGTACTGAAAAAAAAAATTCTATTTCGCACTAAACGCTGTGAATAACGATTTAGTTCAGTCAATGGGGGGTCTTGCCCTACAAAAGGTGGTGTATTTCTGATTTCGGAATGTTACTCCAGGTGGGTCAGGGCTCCTGATGAAAAATCCAAGTTTTTAATCTTGTAGTGTGTGGGGGGGGGTTAAGTTACCTTTGCATTAAGGTTCGAAAAATTGGTATTTCTGATTTAATTCCGTTACAGTTGATTCAACGACAAAAATATCAAATCGACATTTAAAGAAGACAAAATTCCTTATAATTTTTTTATGTACATATATTTTCCCGTAAGCCTAACGGGTACCAACTTACAGTGGACGAAACGTGAAAAATTTTCCAAAAAGATCGTTGAAGTCGTCGTTGTTTTCATTTTGATGAACAATAACAAATAGCTACAAATCATTTCCCAAAATGAGAAAAACGAGAACTTTAACGACTTTTTGGAAAATGTTCACGTTTCGTCTGCTGTATCTCGCCACCCGTTAGGCTTATGAAAAAATGTTTTAATACAAAAATCATAGGGAATTGGTCCCCTTTAAATGTGGATTTGACATTTTTGTCGTGACACCAACCGTTAAGAAGTTAAATCAGAAAAACCAATTTTTCGTACCATTAATTCAAGATGGCGAATCGCGCGCACTCCCCCTTCCCAAGGTCAAAAACTAGGATTTTTCGTCAAGACCCATGGCCCAATAACATATTCCAAAATCAGAACTACACTCCTTTTGGGCTTTAAACGAAGGCCATTTTTCTCCCCATTGACTGGACTAATTATTGTTTCGGTAATAAGACTCTCATTATTTTATTGTTCAAATTTTTAAAACGTAATAAGTAAAATTATTTTTGTGCTATACCAGCACCCGAAAGAATCGGCCAAAAAATTCTTTTGTACCCCAACAGTACAAAATTTACGGACATTTTTACAGTTTCAACAATGGGGTAACTATTTTTTGGAAAAATGTTCACGTTTCGTCCATTGTAACTTGTCACCCGTTAGGCTTGCGAGAAAAAAAATGTATACCTATATATGAAATTATAAGGATTTTTTTTTTTTTTTAATTTCGATTTGACTTTTTTGTTGTGGAATCAACTGTTACGAAGTTAAATCAGAAAAACCAATTTTTCGAACCTTTAATTCATGATGGTGAATCGTGCGTATTTACCGTACCCACTCCAAGATCAAAAACTTGGACTTTTCATCAGGAGCCCTGCCCCTGACCCACCTTGAGGAACATTCCAAAACCAGAAATACACCACCTTTTGTAGGGCAAAACCCCCCATTGACTGAACTAAATCGTTATTTACAGCGATTGGTACGAATTGGAATAAATTTCTTTTCAATAAAATCCTCTGCAATATAGCACCTACGTTGTACTACTCTTGGTTTTGGAAAATCTCTCAAATAAATCCTCCTTTTTGTGATATAGGATACGATAAGAGCATGGTTAAGGAGAAGGATTTTCGTTGTTGTAATTCTTGAATTTTAATTGTGATAATAATTATTCATAAAATAGCAGTACAAAAATCAAAAACCTGCAATTAAAAATGTTTTAGTTATTGAAGACAGAAAAGCAAGGAAGGTTTTTTTTTGAAATTTTATGCAAATTTAGCTCTTAGGATTAGAACACAAGTTTTAGATTATTATATTGTATTATTTGTAAATCTATCAAAAGAAGTAATAATTGATGGTTCTAATCAATTAAAAACTAGGCGACCGTTTTTTGGTGGGTAAGGTAAAAGAGTGACCTGGTGAATCTGAAAATGACCTTTTTTGAAATGTAACGATTGGTGGATTTGTCCGATTTTGCAGTATAATTATATTTTTAATAGCATATAAAACCCACATTAGTCCAATTTGTCCAGGTTGTACTCTTGCTCAACGCAATATCTTTTTTTGGTTTGTGTATAAATTGGAAAAACATGTTTAAAAAAATTAAGGAAATTACCGAATTGGCTACTAGACAAAAAATGTAAAGTTTACATTTAAAAAAATTGTATGATACCTGAATAAATTGTATACCTCTACTAGTGTATGAAAACTTTATATTAGACAAACTATGAAAAGTTACATTGACTAGACACCAACTTATAGGTGCATAAGAAAATTAGTAATAATTTACACTATTAAATAATTCATTATAATTCATTAAAAAAAAATAAAAATCAAACAATTACAATAACACTATCCAAAAGTATTTATATATATTTACGTATAATCTATATAAGTTTAAAGGTATCATAAAACCGACTTTATTGCCTTTTCTCTTTCGAAAATATTCGGTAAAGATTTGGAACAGAATACACTTCCCATATGTCGTTTGAAAAGATATTTTCAAAATTTATTCAAAATTCGAAAGTAAAAAGAAATTGAAATCGATCTATTTCGTAAAAAAAAATCGGCCAAGATCACTCGACCAATGTGACTTTCTTTCAAAAATAGGTCGTCATAATTTCTTTACCATAATGTTTAAAAGTTAAGCATCTCGCATAGACTCCAATGATGCACTGAACCCTGATACTTTTTCTGGGAAACATTAACGAAGTTAAACAATGTAAGACGTGTTATCACTTTCATTAACTAATTAAAGTTATAAAATGAAATTATCAAAGTGAATTATCACAGTCGATTGTAGAAAGTTGAATGAAACGGATGCTTTGAGAAAAAAATAATTCAATCTGCTTCTATTCGAAGATATCTCACGTACCAATACGCTGATATTTCAGATTAAAAAAAAAGTTCATAAGTATAGATCAATCTACATAAGTGGCTGCCAAACTTTTAAATTTGAAAATATTCATTAAGACATCCGTTCGGTTTCAATCGTTTCCTTTTGTATTAAAATGTCGCTGCATTTTACTCCAAATTATTCCCACGATAGAAATTAACTTTCGCCTATTTATGCAGTTTGATAATAAATTAAGATTTTTCTTTTGAATCTTTTTTCTTGTTCTCGAATATTGGAACAAATTATATTCTTTTATAAATTTTAATAGAAACTAAATTTAGCATTAAACACAAATAATAGGATAATTAGTTGATAAGATTTGTATAACTATTTGAAAATAATTAAAAATCTTATATACATCTTATATATATATCTTATATATATATACATCTTATATATATATATTATATGCATAGATGTATATAAGATTTTTAATTATTTTCAAATAGTTATACAAATCTTATCAACTAATTATCCTATTATTTGTGTTTAATGCTAAATTTAGTTTCTATTAAAATTTATAAAAGAATATAATTTGTACAATATATATACAATATATATATATACAATATATATATATATATATATATATATATATATATATATATATATATATATATATATATAATTATATTGTATCTTAACACCAAATTTCATTAAATTCGGTTGTTCCGTTCTTTAGTTAAAATTTTTGTCTGTCTGTCTGTGTGTTCAGTTTTAACTAAAGAACGGAACAACCGAATTTAATGAAATTTGGTGTTAAGATACAATATAATTTTCCTTACATGTTAGGCTACTTATCATTTCTAAAAAATAATAAGAGAAGGTAGTCCCTAGGGATGGAAACAGAATTTCTACTTTAGACAGGCGACTTATATATTATTGCAAAGGTAGTTAAAAGTTAGAAAATAATCTAAAAATATTTTTAGTTTAACTAATAAAAAGAACAATAAATTAAATTTAAAGTCTAAAAAATTACCTCTTTGAAACATAAACGTTTATGTATATATAAAATACTCATAGTTGTTGTTGATAGCGTAATGGCGTACGTATCTGACATTCTGAATCTCCTAATTAAAAAGACGTGGGTTTGAATCTTCCAGTAAACTTTTTTTTTACAAAATTGTTGTAAGTAGACTCTTAGGGTTGCTCAGTAAGGAAATATTAACGAAAATAAGTAAAAGTAGTAGTAGTAGTAGTAATAATAACAATAATAATAATAGTAATAAAACTTTGAGTTAATACGTTTTTAAAACCGTGCATACATAAAATCGTATATTATACCCCCTCTGACTGATGAAATTTAATATTCGATGTATTCCTTACTAGTTGATCCCCGCAACTTCGTCTGCGTAACGTAGGTGTAGATTATATTTTTCTTTTCAAATTTGCTATTTGTAGTGGTATAAGAAAATTTTTATTTTTCTTATTTCTTTTACGAAAAACATAACCATACTTCAAAACACTATTTTGTCGACTTGAAAAAGACACATTTAATAAGCTGTTGCAAAGAATAAAATAGTTCTATGTAATAATCAATTAATTTTCAAAAAATATTTATAAATATCTAAAAAGAGTATGTCTATTGTGAATAGCTACGATAGGTATACCTACCGTAAACCAAATAATCCATAAATCAATCAGTATCTTTACATAAATAAAAAATATCGCCAAGTTCAATAAAGTTGGTCTTAATTATAAGTAAAATGGGGTGACCATGCGACATTTTTCAAATAACTTACATTTTTAAAATTGTGATATCTTTCGAATGGAATGTTCAAATTGATTAACTCAAAAAGTTATTTGATGGTATTGAAGCAAACTTAAATATGAATTCATTTATTTTGATAAGGATTAATCCCAAAGTATAAATAAAAGAGCTTTTATAGCGGTGGCATTTATATATATTTTTTAAAATGAAAAAACACTTATTGTGACATAACTATAATAGTTAGACATATGTTGTCGTTCTATTTTTTGTAGATAATGATATGTTCTACAAAATCGTACTACATTATTTTGTTCTATAACCAATAGTTTTCGCAGCGCACGCGATAAAAGAATGTTTTTGGTAATTTTTTTCAGACCTTGGGTTACATTATTGGAGTTTTAGTATGGATTCTTAACTTTTTTGAAAATTTAATATAGCCTATGTTCACTGGAAATAGTGTAGCTTCCCAACAGTGAAAGAATTTTTCAAATCGGTCAAGTAGTTTCGGAGTCTATTCAAAGCAAACAAACAATCAAATCTTTCTTCTTTATAATAATAGAAGATAAGAAGTAGACAACTGATAAGAATTTTTTTTGGAAAATTCCTACCCTAAAAGAGTAAACGGGGTGACTAAGTTTGTATGAGAAAATGTATAGTTAATCAACAATTGAAATTTTAAATTCAATATGTCTAATTGATAAATCAATAATTAATTAATAAAAAGTCTCTGTTTTGTTAATCATTTTAATAACAGCATTTTATAAAACGACATTTTACTTAATAAGTATGAAAGTTTATGTAGTAGGTACTTATACCAAATACCAAAGAGGCGGTTTTTAATTTTTGTTCGTTTTTCAACAATCAACCTTTTTAAAATCTAATTTTTATGAACCAATGATTGTGAACTGGAGGATTTTTTTATTTTGCTGAAAGACATTAAGGGAGCAATTTTTTGTTATATATTTCATTATAAATTAAATTATAAAAACTTCCATATAAACTTTTCTTCGGTATTAAGAAAAATTTAAAACCCTATTATTGTTATTGAAAATAAATAAAATATTCGAATTTACTTCCACGCTTTCCACCTACTTCTATTTTGTATGTTCAACGTCCAAATGAGCGAAATTGAATTCCTTTTTAGTCATGATAATCAAAATAAAGAAGGACATATTTTTTTTCGTTTTGCATTGTATTTTCAAATATAAATGCATATTTTGTCGATGAAATTCGGAAAGTGTTTTCCTTACACGATGCAGATATAAAATAAGAAAGGGTTTTTGATAATTCCTCCAAAGTGTTTTGGCTTTTATATTTATCAGTTATATAATAAAATTTTGAAAGTATATAGGTATATTTATATATAATTATATAGAGTATATATAGTTATTGTATATAGTATATATATATATATATATATATATATATATATATATATATATATATATATATATATATATATATATATATATATATATATATATATATATACTTATAAAATTTTATTTTATAACTTGAAACTATGGAAAATAACTCAAAAATTCGATTAAGTCAAATAAAAAACGTAAATTTCTTTATTAATATTTTGAAGCCAACTAAGTGCGTGTTAGACCATGCACTATGATAAGTTTTGTATTGAGGAGTTAATACATTTATCGTTAATATTCATTAATAAAAAAATTATTACTATTATTTTCAAATCTTTTATTTTTAGTTCTCTTAGTTGCAAAGTTTTTAAGCACAAAGTAAAATAATACGTGAGAAGTTTTACTTATTTGTCGTAGTTAAATAAAAATCTTTTTAATCCACAGCCATAGCATATTCCGGTAGCGCCTGAAATGGTACTCAAATCAGTTATAAGTAAATTGTGATAACTAAAATATGATACAATTTGTCTTTCAATATCAATGGCTTTGAATGACACTCTTTTACTTCGTCATCCATCAATTCAGTTGGTTCCTCTATCGAATAACAATAAACCTGTGCAAGCGGTCAACCCGGTCGACTTGATTGCGTATTTTAGTACTATGCAAATCTCTCCCAAAAATCGACTAGCTTTCATCTGCTTGAAATTTAACGCTAACCATTTGCGAGCAACTTTCTACTGTAGCATTTGGTGTCAAATATATTAAAAATTCAGGATGATTATTTTTCATAATCCCCCTAAAGAAGTATAACTTTAAAAATTTTCAATTTTGTAACATTTATGTATGTAAAGAACAATTAATTCCAGAACTTGAAGGTTAACCAATGCATCAATGCTTCCTAAGTAGTATGCCTTAGTACGCTTACTTAAGTAGCTCAACTAAGTAGGAAGTTTAACTTACCATTGCGTTGATCAGAGAACAAAATTTTAAAAATGATTTTAAGAAATTATTTTATTTAAAGTGAAACATCCAATTAACATTAGTGTCTAGCATTTATCAATTTACATTAAATTGAATATTCAAGGTAAAGCATTTCGATTATCAATTCTTAAATAAATAATAAAATTGAATCAATGTGGTAACATTTCCACCAATGATATTTAAAAGCTGTAAAATATTTTTCTATTGAAAATCTGTTGAAAGAATTTCATATTTCATTTACTTACGATCATAATTAAATCTTTACGCAAATTAAAAAATCCACAAAGACTGAAATAGCATGGATGATGAAGAATAGAAAGTGACAACTTTTTCGCCTAAAATTAGATTTTTTTTTACTTGCATCCTATTGTGATAAGCAACAGTATTTTCACTCACTGCAGAAATGATATATGAATCATGGTTGTAAATACAAAATTTGTGCACATTCAAAGCAACTTGTTGGCCCTGAAATAAAAGAAAAGTTGAAGTTATTTGATTAATTTTCAATTTTCATAAAGAAAAATACTTACCAAAAAAATAATTTTTTCTCCTAGTGTTATAAAATAATATATTTGAAATCCAGCAGACGTTATTAGATCCACATATAAAATGATATTCCATGAGCTTCTCTGTGTTTTAATAATCAATAAAAAAATGTAACTTGTGATTGATAGTGTGTAACTAAACAACATGTAAAGTGAACAAAAAGCGAAAATTTTTTCAGCCTTTTTCAAAATCGAATATAATTTATGATACAAAACTTCAATTTGTTGTATTATTTTTGTGTAAATATAAATCGATATAGTAATATCATCTTTCGATTTATCAGTTTCGAGTAGACTTTGTTTAAATTGCTCTTCGAAATAATGTAAAATTAAATTAAACCGATGTATTATAGAATAAAATATTATAACGATTACCAGGAAACTTACGACATTTAAATAATAAAAATAATAAATCATAAATAAATAAAGAATATAATCATAAAAATTCGTGACAACAATAGAAATGAATGAATCTATAGCCCAAACCAAATGGATTACTACCAAAGAAGAGACGACAAACTTTCTGATAACTCTATAATCCACACTGATATTGAAACAATGAATTCGCCTATCAAATGCTTTAAGCTCATTGAAAATTTCAACAATTGTTGCACTTTTTATGGTTACGGTGACAATATACAAATTTAAGTAGAAATATGAGTTTTGTATGACGAACCAGTCGATAACGGCCTCAACAGGATTGTCATAATAAGACATATCAAGTACTTCCAAATTTCCATCCAAAATAAAAACTGCATTGATCATAATCAACACACACAAACCAGGAATTTTTGATTTGTACGATGATTGAAAGACTTGTTTTTTCTTACAATATTCAATCGGCAGCATTCCCAAAAACCGCAACAAAATATATATAGGATAAATGGAATCAAAAAAATCAATTTCTCTTTTTCTGATTTTTGATTTCTGCTTTCGTGCTTTTTTGTTTGCTTGCTTTTCCTTGCAACGGGAAATGAAACTTTTTAATGTTTTCATTTTCTAGGTACACGAGATTTCAAGAGCTCTTGGTGTCAATGGTTTCAATCTACAACTGATAAGTTAGCACTAACTTATAATATGTTGGTCAACTTCCAAAATTGAAGAATGATTTATTACTAATATTTAATATAGATGGGATTAACATGATTAAATATCAATTTGAAAATATTATATGGGTGTAAATTGTCCATTTTAGGAATAATGGTCAATGGTCATTTTAAGTAAAAATGAACATCGAAAACACTTTCTTTTTACTCAAATAAGCTGTTAATCATAATTTAGTTCATTTTAGTACTAACGTTTATATTTGTATATGTTTCATTAGAAGTAAAATTTATGTTTTGTATAGAATATAGGCTCCATTACTGATAATAACTCTCCCTTTTGTATATTTCAATTCCTTATGTCAGCTTACAGAAAATTTGAACCTTAATTCGACGTTGACAAACTCTTGAATAACAATTTCTTAATTTCCCAGGTGAATAAATGAGACAAAGAATATAATCAAAATAAGATTTTTTCGCTGACTATGAACAGTTATACTGTGTATGCAATATATAAGATATATTGCGGTCCAATTTATGTAGTATAATTTAATATAATAATATATAAAAATAATCGAATATACGAAAAAGCAATCGAAATACGTATCTGGGCAATACGTCACGAATATTTTTGTTTGAACTTTTGTTCAAATTTATGTTTATGGTATGATTTTTATATATTATTATATTAAATTATACTACATGAATTGAACCGCAATATATCCTATATACTGTATACACAATAAAGAATATAGTTTTGCTAATTGGTTTTTAGGAAAAAAAATGCGAGTTATAATTACAAAATTATCTTCTAACCCCCTTCGAAGGATAATTATGACGGTTTTTGTATGAGTAATTAGATTCTAAGTACTTCATTTTCAAGAGAATTTTTTCGGTACAATCCTCAGCAACACAGTATCTAGGTTGTACCACTGTTGCATTTGAAAAATCTCCCAAGGAAAACCTGTGATTGTCGGAAAAATCCATTTTTTTCCGATTGAGTTACAAACAAAAATTCAACCGATACAATCAACTAGAGACAAGCACCCGGAAGAATTCGCAAAAAAATTCATTTGTACCTCAAAGGAACAAAATTTACGACCATTTTTCAAATTTAACAATGAAATAATTCCAGTGTAATAACATTTGCAAAAACAATTATTCTATAATTCTATGGTTGTGTGAGATTGTGGGATTGAAAAATGTTCAAATTTATGAAATAATCTCGGACTCTTCACTTTGGAGATATCAGTATACGACATATCAGTGTCCTTTTTCCTCAAATCATCGATTTATTCTTATAAGCTGAAGATAGTTGAGTGATTGAATATCAATTAAAACTGAATTTGAAGACCATATGTATATCATATTGTTCAAATGCTTATGTTATCTTTTTTATTTTTCCCAGGATTTAGCTCAATATTAATAACAGGCTAATGGATCAATTACAAGTCCAAATTCCCTTGGATTTTTTGTTTGGTGATCACTAAAGCATGTGCTTTTTTCTCGGTTTTGGAACAAAACCGTTATTTTCAGCGTAAAGTAGGTGTAGCTTATATTTTCTTTTTAAATTTGCTATTTGTGATGGTAAATGAGAATTTTTATTTTTCTTATTTCTTTTATGAAAAACATAATCATACTTAAAACACTATTTTGTCAACTTTAAAAAGACACATTTAATAAACTGTTGCTTAGAATAAAATAGTTGTATGTAATGATCAATTAATTTTCAAATAATATTTATAAATATCTAAAAAGAGTATGGTCTATTGCGTATACCTACCAACGGTAGGTATACCTACCGTGAACCAAATAATCCATACATCAATCAGCATTTATACATAAATAAAAAATATCGTCAAATTCAATAAATTCGGTCTTAATTATGATGATTATGACTTAAAACAGTCAAAAGTTTTCAAAAATACTTGTGTCAAAATATCAGAAGTTAAGGGTCTAGATTTTGAATACTAGTAGGAAAGCCATATCACTGTCTCGAATCCCGAATGAACCTTTTTCCCAAAACTATTACACTACTGCAATATACAATACTACCGCGAAATTGAAATTTGTACAATTGCACGAAACCCAGTTCCGCCATAATCAAGTATAACCATTGTGTGTCTTATGTGTGATTATTGATACACTTATTATTAAAATATCTGAATTTCAACTATATAATTAAACCATTTTCTTTAATTCGCCGAATTTCTCGTTACTAATATTCGCTCACTAATGTATTTATTTGTGGTAACTTATTTCGGATTTTCAGGTTTACAATATGTGAAAGCCAAAAAACTTAATGCTCACTAGTAAATTTAACTAAACCATTTTCAGATATATTTATCAGAGTTTAAATATTTAAGCACACTCAAAGTTTTTGTTTCTAATATTAAACCAACTTTGTTTTATAATATAGGGTAATTACGTTTCGTTTATAACGATACTGTGATTATGAAATTTGAAATTCCGATTGTTTATTAGACGTTATGCCGTACAAACTTTGCCACCATTTTTCACTCTTTTAGGGGAGGAATTATCAAAAACCCTTTCTTATTTTATATCTGCATCGTGTAAGGAAAACACTTTCCCAATTTCATCGACACAAATATGCATTTATATTTGCAAATACAATGCAAAACGAAAAAAATATATCCTTCTTTATTTTGGTTATCATGACTAAAAAGGAATTCAATTTCGCTCATTTGGACGTTGAACATACAATATTATTAGAAATAGGTGGAAAGCGTGGAAGTAAATTCAAATATTTTATTTATTTTCAATAACAATAATAGGGTTTTAAATTTTTCTTAATATCGAAGAAAAGTTTGTATGGAAGTTTTTATAATTTAATTTATAATGAAATATATGACAAGAAGTTGCTCTCTTAATGTTTTTCAACAAAATAAAAAATTCATCCAGTTCATAATCATTGGTTTATAAAAATTAGATTTTAAAAAGTTTGATTGTTGAAAAACGAACAAAAATTAAAAACCGCCTCTATGGTATTTGGTATAAGTACCTACTACATAAACTTTCATACTTATTAAGTAAAATGTCGTTTTTTAAAATGCTGTTATTAAAATGATTAACAAAACAGACACTTTTTATTATTTAATTATTGATTTATTAATTAGACATATTAAATTTAAAATTTCAATTGTTGATTAACTATACATTTTCTCATACAAACTTAGTCACCCCGTTTACTCTTTTAGGGTAGGAATTTAAAAAAAAATCTTATCAGATGTCTACTTCTTATAAGGAATACATTGAATATTAAAATTTCATCAGTCAGAGGGGGCATATAAATACACATATACTATCATTATTTTTTTTTCGAAATATGGTCACCTACATCTTATTCAGATAAAGTTATTGTTAATCATTGACAAAATAATTTGTTTACTGTATTGATGAACTCGAAATTCGTGAAATTGTGCGATTCACTAATTGTTAATTTGTAATTGTGATGATTTTATAATATTTGTTACTAATATTCTTTATACTAATAAGCCAGCCAAATGAAAACCCAATGCTAGGACAAGACTACGTCTACCAAGCCCGCTAGTACAGAAATAAATGTCTAAACCTTCTAAAATAAACCAAATGGAGTAAATAAAATGAATTAACGTATTGTGCTACTTTTGAAACATCTTTTGGAATAATATCCTTTATATTTAATGCTATAAAAATTGAAAATTAACGAACGTCTTTCAGTATTAATTGAAATTCATTTTAATTAGTTTCAATAGGATTTGTAGATGTTTTAGTCAATATTTTTTTTAATAAAAATCAAAAAATCATTATTCATAATCCATTATTTACAACCGCATCTGTTAACAGGAATGTGACTATAATGTTTATGGTAATTTTCAACAGACAAAATTTGTTTTGATTTCTCCGTTTCTCAAGAAACGATGATAAAAGTTATTAAGAACATCTTCACTTTGCTGAAACAATCAATATTTGCAAATGAAACAAAAAGGGAGTTGTGTGAACAGACGGCGGCAACTTCTTCACGGTCGCCATCGACCTAGACATTCAACTTCACTTACCTGAATGCGATTACTTTTATTTTCACAATTTGATTTGTTGTTTTTAACCATAAATGTGTTTTATTCACATCTATTTACTTTCACCTGAAACGATGACCTAAAATTCGAAAACCACGATATACAAGACACGATATACAAGAGAAATCATCATCGAATCGAACGAATGATGCATCTCCATATCCCACAAGAAGCCAATCAGATTGCGCTTCCGATCGGACATCCAATTAAATTCAAGTCCAGCATTAATTAACGCGTCAATTCCATGCTTTCATAAAAACATTTAGCATTGAAACCAAAAGCGTTATTGTTGACGCGACTCTTGAAGTGACCGGAGTCATCTACAAGTGCTAATTTTTAACAATGCTTCACACAAAAGTATGTGATTGTTTAATTTGAAAATCTCATCAAGTCTAAATTCTTTTTTTTTCGTTTTAGATATTTGTTTTAATTTTAATAATATACTCAGTAAAATGTGCCAAAATCATGATTCCGGCAGTTTACGAGGACTTCAATGACACACCAATACCATCGAAATTAAAGAAAGTTGTCCTGCAGGATAAAACGCAACGACATCAAATGCCGTTTCAACCAGATCAACAACTTAATCGATATCGAAAACAACAAGAACTTGATTCGTACATTCAAGCTTATCGAGAACAACAAATCGAAAATCAAAAGATCAATGCTCAACAATTACAATGGCACGCAATACTCTCAAAACAGAACACAAACAAAGCAAAAGTTATTCGGCAGCCAAAATCCTCAACTGTTAAACCAAAAACAGAAGCGAAAGCAACAACGTTTACACTAGTCACCCAACAACCTTATAAAGTTCAAGAAGCTTCCGACCAAGATATCGAGGCCTCAGAGTTGACACATGCTCGATTGGATACTCATGGACAAAAGCAACCACAAATCACGGTTCAATATCCTTTTGTTTTAGCTCCAAACTATGTCGGAAAAGCCTCGGTTGTAGTAAATTCGCATCAACAAACGCCACACTACACCCAAAACCCTCAAACCCTTTTCCCCATCCAAAAACCATTAGAATCATCCGAATCACAACATTTTCACACATATGCCGACAACTTCAAAATCGTTCCTTCCAAAGAACTACTCAATTCGTACGTTCTTGGCCAATTTCAAAATCAAGAGTACGAAGCGTATTTAAATAAACTTTTGCCCAATTATATTCAACAAGCCGCGGTGAAGGAATTTACTCCGATCACAGAAGAAGCACACGAAAGCACTCAACACCATCCGGAACGCACTCATAAAAGCACTCATCCGACCCCAGTCATTCCATTAGCGCACGAAAACGTAAGTAGAAATCCTACCTACGAATTCTTTAACGATCCAAACAATTTCGCACATTTGCACTCGTTTATTAACTACTCGAATTTCTATCGAAACGTGAATCGTACACGAAGATTTGTCCAAGATCTTCCTGTGCCCGAAATCGAGGCAAATGTCGCGAAAATCGAACGAACCATTCAATTAAAAACTAATCAAGCACGTCGCATTACTCACAATAACCACACTAACATTCGTCGAAAACAAACCGGCAAAAACGTAATCATTATCAATAACGATACATCTCATTATAAAAACGCGAAGCCCATAAATTCGGCTACGTATCCTGTTAGTTATCAGACAATCATTAAACACGTTCCCCACAATAATCACAGGATAAAACCAAATACCCACGCGAATATTAAAAAGCATCCAAAACACCGGCATATACGGCACGTGAGAAAACCGTTCCGATATCATCACCATAAACGACCGAAGCACGTTCATAAGTTTAAGGTGAGATCACGAAAAACAAAAAAGTACAAACATGTACTGAATAAATTGAAAAGAAAACATTTGTTGTAATTCTAGGAAATTTATAAATTTAATCCTTAAAAAAGGGCATTAAAGGGCAATAGTAATGAGATATTTGTCTTTGTTTTTGCATGTTTTGTAAATGCTTATAATAATAATTTTAAGAGTAAATGCATGATGTATTTTAATAAAGTTACTAGAATTGGAGTACGCTAGTTTTATTTCTTAGAATTCTTAAGGTCGTTAACTCTTAATAATAATTTATTACCTTTGCTCAATATTCAGTTCTATTTTTTTTAAAAAAACTATTAAACCAAAGCAAAATATTCATAAAAGAAATATGTTTAGAATACAAAATTGCTGAAAATATAACTTTTCTAAGTTGGTTCTTGTATAGTTTTTGCTAGTTCAAAAGTAATTTAAATCTATCGACGTAGAAGTTAATATCCACTACCAAAAAAAGAACATCTTATAAGAAATATTTTTTTTTAATGTTTCGATAAAAATGCTGCTATTATGGCTCAAGCACACAGTTAAGGGGACCCGAAACCAATATTTTCCATTATGAAAACCCGAATTTCTTGACCCATTTTCTCTGAAATTCTTTCACCAATTTCAATAAAACTTGGCAGGCTTAATCTACTTTTAAATTGGAACAAGCTAAGTAGTTTTCGTTAAGAATAATTCATTAGAACAAAAATTACGAAAGTTACAAATCAAGATTTTTAATATATGAAAATCCTGAAATTGCCCTATTTTTTCCGAAACTCTTTAACCAATTGTAATGAAACTTGTTAAGCTTACTCTACTCTCCAATTATAATAAACTGAATAATCAATATTTAGAATAATCAATTACAAAAAAAGTAACCAATATTTGACAAAAATGACTGAAACTTTGTTACTATTTTTTTTTTGAATGTAGTCATGTGTTTAATTTCCTTTTCTCAATATGTTTGAATACTATATAAATATCGTCACAAAAAATTTTAAACGATTTGCTTTAGTAGTTTAGGAGAAAATGGGTTAAATATAAAAAAATACGATTTTTTAGGAAAACCAATTGTTTGAAAACTAGAGGGAACCGGATTGTAGGGTATTTTATTTCTATCGAAATATCACTATACTCGATTCTTAAATGTGGTAAAGCAAATTTTAAAGCAGTTATAGTGGTGAGAATCACAAAAAATTAGTACCAAATTACTCGGAAAGAGTATATTTTCAAAATTGTTAAAAGAAAATTTTTTGATTTTTTTTCAAAAATTTCTCCTTCGGGTCCCCCTTAAGGCACTCGTAGCAGGTAATTCGTTTTTTGCATCACTTTTGGTTAAGGGAAACAATTATATTGGTTGGAATTTTTTGATTCGCTAGTTAACAAAGTTTAGCATATTTTCTTTCCGAAAATTTACGACAAATATTTCAAGAGTACCGATTTTTAATCTGAAATTACATTTGAAAATACAATTTTATGATTTGTAGCTATACTAGACTGGGCCGAAAAATCGAACATTTTTTTTAAATATATCTAAAGTATTTTTCAGGATGAACAAAAATAATTTTGGAGCCCTTACTATTGATATTAAGAGATTTATCATCGCAGTTTTCGATTTTTCAATATAAAGTACATTTTTTCTCTCAAAACTTTTGAACCATTATACTGAAAAAGTTGTACAACATATATTCTTGAAGGAAATAATATATCCTTCAAAAAATGTCCAAATTAAATTTTTGTCAGGCCAATCGTTTTCTTATATTCGAGCCTAAAACAATGATCTGTTTTTACAAATCAATTTTTTAACTTTATAATTAATAAACAAATTGATATTCAAACCAACATTTTTATATATTTCTAAAGGGAATAAAATTTTTTGCATTTTTTAATTTTTTGCAACTTTCACACAAAAAAAAATAAAAAATAAAATATATTCTTAAAATAAATTGAATGCTTTATAAAAAATGTCTGATTGTAAATTTTCGTTAGACCAATTGTTTCCTTATAATCGAACCTTGAACATTGATCTATCTTTCCGATTTGGTTTTTACCTTGGGAATTTTTTATCAATTAAACGAACTATTATTTAGGAGAAATTTTATAAATTCTTGAAGGAAATCTAATGCTCTACAAAAAAGGTCTCGAAGCATTTTTTGATAAATTTACTTCTCTCAAAGTTATTACAAACCATTTATTTAACGTTAACCTTGAACAACTTTGAATGAAGTAAATATACCAAAAAATGCTTCGAGACCTTTTTTGTAGAGCATTAGATTTCCTTCAAGAATTTATAAAATTTCTCCTAAATAATAGTTCGTTCAATTGATAAAAAATTCCCAAGGTAAAAACCAAATCGGAAAGATAGATCATTGTTCAAGGTTCGATTATAAGGAAACAATTGGTCTAACGAAAATTTACAATCAGACATTTTTTATAAAGCATTCAATTTATTTTATGAATATATTTTATTTTTTATTTTTTTTTTGTGTGAAAGTTCAAAAATTTTGAGAAAAAATGCGTTTTGAATTAAAAAACCGAAAATTGTAATGTAAGATATTTTAATATCAATATTAAGGGCTCTAAATTTATAAGGTTATTAAAACTCCAACAACTATCCAAATCCAACAACTATTAGTTTTGGACCGGTCATCTTAACCACTTGGTCCCTAGTGAGCTTTTTCATTATAGGTATTGCCATTGATTATATCTTCAAAATTTAACCAAATAAATATGAAAGTATAATCTTAAGGTTTTTTCTATAACAAGAAATGAAAACATCGAAATAGATCAGTAGAAAAAAATCATTGATTATAGTCTTTACAAATTTGTGGGAAACGAAATGTTGGAATTCCATTCAAATGTCAAGTGATTTTAAAATTGGTGAGATAATAATAGATGATGAGATAAATAATTATATTGTTTAAATAACATTTATTTTTTTACTATCATACGGAATTAATAATTCCATTTTGCACTATTTCCTAGCACTTTATTGGGCTAAATTTTAGCACGCCTGCTTAATCTCGATGACAATGTATCACAGAGGTTCTATTTTGTTTACAATTTGAAAATATATAACGACCTTTGCTTTCATGTACAACCATATAGCTTACAATTCTCATTAATTAGCTTATATCGCCTTAATGTCGATGATGAGATCGATACTAAGATTCAGTTCGTTCATAAGATTCAGTTTTTTACTTTTTAAGTACATTTTCTCAATACAAGCGAGGATTTAAAAATCTTTTTTTAAATATATTTTCATTGAAAAATTGATCAGCAATGTTGTAATTAATAGTTTTTCGCTCAAGTGCATAGGCTATTGACCATTGTTGATTTTATTAAACGACAAGCGCGTCTTCTGCTGTTATAAAAAATCTTTTTAGGGCATATTCAGTTAACATCAATATTTATTTATTTTTTTTTTGATGAAGAAAGCATCAAAAGTTTATACAACACGGTTTTAACCTTTAAAGTCAAACACCAATGAATGTATGTTCGACAACTGTAATGTACTAATAATATAAATTTTATTTGAATCTTATTATTTGTATTTGTTGAAGTATTTAGTAACTCTACTAACGATTCTTAAGTTCTGCATGTTATATTTTTCAAATTAAAAACACCCGAAATTTTAAGATACGAATTTGTTCCTACTGACAACAAAAGCTTATAAAAACCTTACATTTGTTCCATTAAATCAAGGGAAAGAGTTAATCAAGATATGTATTAATTATTTATTAATATTAATTTTATACACAATAAGTTATTCCAATCTGTTAGTAAATAGTTTTCATTTCCTATTTTCTCATTGAACAAAACTGAAATCCAATATTGTCTTTTAAAATCTCATTGTTTACCTAATTAACTTCTTTTTCTTACTTTTGATTTCATTTTGAATTACTTTTGAATAACTTTTCAATCTCAGACTGCAAAAAACTATTTCAATATTGCCTTTTTCTTACAAAGAAAAAGTAAAGCAAATTCAAATCTAATTTATGTCACAATTAATTTAATTATACTTTAAAAATGCAAACAAATTACATTCATTATCTCATCAACACTATAAATTGTTTATTCAATTTTTATTAATTAAACTTTTATATCATATGAATAGTCACGCCTACCAAAGATTAACCCAAATTTTTAAACGTATGTCAAAATAAAGATTACAATTAATTGTGTTGGTGAAGTAAATTAAATAAAAACGAAAAATAATAAGAATTGTTGAATATATTCTTCCAATTGGAATCGTAATTATTCGACCATATGTCGAAGGAATTTTTAATTTTTTCGAGAGATGAAAGTTTTTCTGATAAGTGTAAATATTTAGAAAGCTTTTTGTTTGAATTGTATGCCTCAGTTAGTGTCCGGTGCCATGCCTATGTGCTATGTGTTAATCTGGCTAAATTATTTGAATGTTAAATTAATGTTTAAATAACTGTTTCTTCTTTAATATTGTCAAACAATTAACTTTCTCGGCGGAATGAAATCCAAGATTGAGTTATGAAGGTCGAATTGTGTTACATTAATGTCTTCATTAAAGTTATTAAAAAAACATATGGCACTTACATTGTGGATTTTTTTCGTTTCAGACTCAGTATGCTTCAAAGTATGCTTTTGGATATCGTGTACGTGATTATCACACAGGAAATGATTTCGGACATGAAGAAACAAGACATGGAGATACGGCCAAAGGGCACTATCACGTTTTGCTCCCGGATGGAAGAATTCAAAACGTTAACTACCATGCCGGACCAGATGGATATCATGCAACAGTCACCTACCACCATTGAAGAAACATTTCGGGTTTTGTATATCAAACAATTCGAGTATTATCTATAAAACGCAACAAGACTTTTAGAACTTAATACTTTTTAACTTTATTCAAAATAACTTTACAAAAATATTTATATTTAATTATTTCTTAGATATGCCTTAAAAAATTAGTTACCTTTAAACATGGGTTCCAATAAGAGTATCGTGACTTTCATAGGTCATTTTACATGGGTTTTCCGTACGATAAAATTATTCTAGTTTTTTATATTTTATATGAACAATTCAAATAATATTCAACTGAATTACTTTAAGAAATAAATCATTCTTGTCGCTTAATTGCTAATTCTAAAATGTGCTTTTAGGAGTAAAAATGATATATGCTGTAAAGACACTGATTTACGCAAAGACCGAGACATCAGACGAAGACTGAAAAAACTTAAACTTGTACGTTGAAATTGTAATCTCAGTTTTGTTTTCAAGGTTCTTTTTAGCCTTGCTTTAATTCTCGATGATGTCTTAACACTTCTTCACAAATTTCGATTAGGTACCATTAATTTTTTTACCCTAGATAATATACTTTAATTTTTATATTTTTCTTGAGGGAATTTGATTTTTTGAAGTTATACTTCTTTAGCGGTGTTATAACAGGCACCATAAGTTGTTATTTTATATTTAAAACAACAATATCGTCAAACTTAACGTTTTCAATTTTTATAGTTTAAACCATACCCATATAAAGCATACATTAGTTTAAGTACATTTAAAACAAAGGTATTTTTTGAAATTATTAAATGCAATATGTAGAATAATGCAAGAAAAGTTAATTGATACATTATATGACTTTACGTTTTTTTTTTATATTTGATTTAAAAATCAGTTTCAATACATAAATATAAAAGGGTAATAAAATTGAATAATTACTATTGTATTAATTCAAATTTTACTTCGGCGCTTTTTGTATATGTTGTAGGTTCAAGCAATTGATTATTTAGACAAACTGTATCTTTATACAGTTGACTGTTTATTCATATCTATATATGATAGCTTATGACTAAAATCCACTTGTATATAGCAAATGTTTTCGATTACTATTTTTCGACTAAGTGACCAGTGCTGAATTGATAAACAGTTAATTAACATATGTAATACAAATTTGTATACGTAGTCCATATTTATAGTAGTAAATTTACTAACAAAAGAGCAAATTATACGATATTAAAATTGAATTAACCAAAAAATCACAAATTAAATTAAACACAAAGTACAAAATACAACGTTGTCAGATAATGATGTCGCTCAAAGGGAATGAGCCACCAATTTATTCTTTTATTTGAAAACTAGTAACTTTCTGAGAAATAGTCACAGCCCAACACTGAACAACGGCAAAAATAGACAATTAGTTAGCTAGCTAGTTAGTTAAAAATTGAAACAATAATTATTATTATTTTTACCCTCACATGTATGTGTTTCCATTCTTTGTTCTCTGTCTTTGCCGCCAAATATACATTTGCCTACTATTTTATTTTAAAAGTAAAAGTTGTGTTTAAAATTGTATCATATTTTAGTTATCACTAACTACTTATAACTGATATACCATTTCAGGCACTACCGGAATATTCTATAGCATTGTGTCCTAACCTGTGGTGTAAAGTTTGTTTTTTTGTTTTTTAATTTAATGAAGGAATACTTAAATATAATATTGTCCGAAAATTGCACCTTTTTTTCACTCAGGTGTCCTTGGCATTATGCTTGATTTCCTTGGGGGTCCGCGGCTGAAAAAGGTTAGGAACCGCTGTTCTATAGCAGTGGATTAATATTTTTTTAATTACGACAAAAAAGTATAACTTCTCACGTGCGTACATTAGAACACATACCGCTTTTTTAATATTTAAAATATAACTCCACTGATCCAATATGGTTTATCGTATAATATAAAAATGGGGAAATCATAAATAAAAATAAAATTAGATTTATAGGATTATTGAGACAATTGAGACAATTGAGAAGAAAGTAAGTTCGATTTATTATAATTGGTTAATTCAGAAAAAAAAATATGGAACCAAACCTCCTTACTTCAAATTCATTATAAAATGCTTACGTAATCCCAAATCTTTGGATTAACGTAATACATATAATATTTCAATCCAAGTTAAGTGCTTCAACTACTTTACAAATGATTTTTTTTGAAATATAAAATTGCAACAATTTAATTGAATTTAAATTGAAGGAAATCTGCGCCTATGTATATTTTTTATAAATTATGTTCTTATCACAATCTTAGATAAACATCTTCAATCTTAAAACTCATATTTACCTTGAGTCGTTTAAAACTTTTCTAAAGTAATTTCTTTCCGTCTTAATGCAATTTATTAAACTATTACAACAAAAAGTGCATTTTAGTTTTGATGGAAATTAAAATAATTGAAATCGTCCACAAAAATTACGCAAGAAAAAAATTATTGTAATTCATTTAATTTCCATTATTCGTTGATTAAATATAATTACAATTTTAGAATTACAAAATTTTAATAAGACATCATTAAGTAGCAAATCACATACAATATCAACAATTCATAGCAGGAAGATCAACGAATATTGTGTACATTTTTTGCTGAAGCATCCAAACTTTGAATTCGTGCACAAATTTCAATAATACGTGATTTTCCTTTCTTTGCTTAAGACTTTCTTAAGTTTTGAGATCTCTCTCGGCTTAATTGTGTAACTTTTCAATGAAACATCTGTCTCACTTTATAATTAGTGTGAAATGCAAATTAAAGTTGATTTTGCACTTTAAATTTGCCATTTTGAATTAATAGCAATTGAAAATTAGACTAAGTCTCATCTGAGAAAGTTTTCTTTTTTTCTCATATTTGAATTTTGTTTTGTACTATAATGTTAAATTGTTTTAATTAGTTGGACAAATTTTTGTGCCATTTTATCTTATGTTTAGTGGAACGTGTGCAATTATATATTTAGTCAAGAAATTACTCAAGTACCTTAAACACTTATAGTTTTATAAGTTATGTATCATTTTATTTTGTTTTGTTATTGTTATAAATTATAATAAATCCTATATTTAATACAATTTCATCATATGTCTATCATTAAAATAATTCCTTTCCTTTCAATTAAGTAACAAGTACCATGTATAGTTTACAACGAGTATGAAAAATAATCGATTTAAATCTAAGTACTGTGTGATGGAGGACAGAGAGGCGACCAAATCTTATAGTCATTAATTTACTCTTATTTTATCGAGCTTTCCTTATTTATTATCATTTACAACAAAGATGAAGATAGATGGCTTTCCCAAATTTAAAATATCAATATATTTATATAAAATTATACATTTTTTGCATTGAAAAGTCATGGAGAAGGTTTTGTTATCTTACCGGCTGGTAATATATCATATATTTACCATAATTTCTGTTAATATAAAATTGTATTTTATATGCCGAACAATTCCAGAACTTTCTTATGGGTCCAGGTAAAATCAAAAACAATTTTTGTGTTATGATAAAATTTAGTCAATATAATTAAACTTAATTATAATAATTTCAAAAGTTAAAACGAAAACGACTTCGCTGTTGCGACATAATTATTTATTAAAATAAGTGCAGATACTTACTGTAAGTTATAATAGGTACTTACTTTAAAGAACACATGAATTTTATAAAAGCCAACAAATTTAAAAAGATTAATCTACTAAAATGAGATTCTTAAAATTATTACCTACAAAAGTAGTTTGTTTTTACGCAAACATGTACGCATTAAAATCGATATTACTTCATCTTTTACTTTCCATAAAAAATCATCAATCACCGGTAAATACATCCGAAATTTCACTCCATACACTTCAATTGTTTCAGTATATTAAAATTTGAGCATTTTCTCGAGAAAAATTTGAAATCAAAATATAATAGTATACATTTTGATTGCTTTATATAGTTCAACGATAAAAATTCTACCATAAAATTTGTTTACATCAATTGCAGATGCAACTCTTAATGGTTCAACATTAATGTATTTTATTATTATTTTATATTGTTTTATTCATTCATTTTCTCTTCTAATGTGATTACATAATTTGAAACACGTGTATTCGTAATATAGAGAATGAAAAGATAAAATTAATCATTTGATATAATTACAGGCATTGTTCTTGCTTTGCCTGACTATGGTCGTGCAATCAATTTTGTATTTTGCCTAAATTGCCTGCTTTAATGTACATTTGTAATATTTTTGGCATTCGTGCTAAGTAATAGATCAATTAATCGACTTCACGTCGATTAATTTCGCTATGGTTCATTTGGTATGGTTTTATGAGAACCAATGTCATAAATTTTATGATTTACTTTTTGTCGTGATTGGCATTGATAAATCTATCTACCTGTGAATAAAGAGAAATTAGAGCAAATTTTTTATTTCAATTTTCTAGGCATAGAATTTATGTGAAAAATTACTTAATTTTTATTATTAGAAATCATATATTATTCTTTCATGCTTCATATTCGATTTTTAACACTTTTTGAGCAAAGATTCAGCGGAAATTTTTTTCAGTAGCTAGATGTGTTGATTTTTTAAGAATAATGTCGGCGTGATAAGTCTTTCAGGTTTTTCATTCTTCTTGAATTTTATCTGGTAAGTAAGTCTTAAGAAGCGTTTGTTTGATTCTTTGCGTTAAATTTTCAAAGAACTTATGGTATATGATATACCGCCAGTCGGTAAGATAACAAAACCTTCTCCCTAACTTTTTAATGCTAGAAATGTATCATTTTATATAAATGAATTTATATTTTAAAGCCCTCCATGAAACTGACAATCTCAATTCTTTCATCATTATTGTGCTCTTGCTATGACGAAGACCCAAAAAATGTATAGTTTAAACGTTAAACAAATTTTGGGATCATCAATTGTTATCGAGTTGACCTCAAATTTTGGAAGTTATTTTTAGGAGAAAAAAGGCTTCTTTAGCCAAGCTTTTATTTTTTAGGTTGGCTTATTCATCTATTGTTAGATTTTTTTACATTTTAACAGCCCAAGACGGGAGGAAAAATATTGGCATGCCAGCGTGGATCAAAATCATTATGGCCTAATTTATTCTAGAATTGAAGAAAAAAAAACAAAGTAAAAAATTCAGTGTTACCAGATATTGATATCCCTAGAAGAGACATAAGTTGATTTTATTGTATTTGCTGTGGATTTTGATTGAACTTTTGCGAATAAATTAGACTAAAATGCTTGTGATCCACGGGAATACTAAAAATTTCATTCTAATTATAACCGAAAACAATTAATTCGGATTTTTATATATGGATTACTCCATTGTTGAGTTTTATAATGCCGGTATTTTTTCCAACTTTTTTTGTACCTTAACCGAAAATGAAATATAGTTTTCCTCGTATGGGAACACGGGGCGGAATGGGGTACCGGGGCGGAATTGGAAATGGAATTAGCGCTTGCTACAGGTGACAAAAACGCATAAAAATCATACTAAATGTTCAATTGACTGTGCTACATTATAAAAAGTGGCTATCGCCAGTAAAGAGTGCAGTTGTTTTTATTTTTATCGAAAATCGAAATAACGTTTCCGAATTCTAATTTTTGCAAAGTAACACTTAGGTAATTATCTTATGTTCTATTTTTTGTTTGAATATTAACATGACATGCTTGTTAAAACATACTGTTGACTAACTACAAGCTTAGTGATAATTCAAATATAACCAATATATCCTGCCATAATAGTCGTGCCTGTGGGAAAGGTGCTTTGGGACACAAGGGGTGGGGCAGAATGAGGTATACCATTCAGATAGGATTTCCCATTCAGATAGATATTTTTATTTTACCAGCAGATAGTGCGTACATATATAAGGAAAACTAGCCGACAGTTCATATATTTATAAGAACAGCCGGAAGATGCAGAGGTAATCTGCTTATACTGTGAGGATTTAAATTCCAAGTCTAATGAAAGCTGGTGTTCCTGCAGTATTTGTCAAAAATGGGCACATTTGGCATGTGCTGGGCTAAACACGACGATGGTAGTGTCTTCATCTGCGAAAACTTCTCCAGGCTTATTTCTCATTGTGCCCCAGGGGATGGGGCAGAATGGGAAATTTGATTTAAATCAATAAAACCTTTTTTTTATTTGTAGAGAATGAATTAAATAAATATATAAATTACAAATCAATGAGATTGTTTCTTTAAATTTCTCGTAAATTGTAATTAAAGTTTAGGTACCCCATTTCGCCCTAGGTTTCCCTATAATGTTCCAAAACCAGTACAGGTACAACGTAGGTAATCCATTGTAGAGGTTTGTACCGGAAAAAGAAAACTCTTTATAACTTTAACTGAACAAAAAGGAAGGGAAAAAGAAGGAACAGGTTTTGTCTACTTTTGCTCGACCAAAACTTTCAATGGTTCAATAAAAAAATAGCTCTTAATTCTTATAACTTTGCACTAAGTCATTTTCCCGTACCAAATGGAGGTACGGAAAAAAGGATACAAATGGAAATCCAATGATTCAAACTGATTCTTTACTATAAATTGTTATCCTGACAATTAATTTACAAATATGTTATCATTTTATGAAACACTTTAGCTTCTTTTACTTGGACAAATGCATTTCTTCATTTGAACGATTTTATTAATTTCCTTATTATTATTAATTTGTGCTGATAAAATTTTTTAGGCATAAATTGTGAAATGGTCGTATTTTTCCAAAAAAAAAAACCTAAAATTTTAAAACTCGTTAAAAAATAAAATTTGAATCCTTAGAGTTGCAAGTAGGGGTTGCAATATTGAACCTAAAGTTCAATACCGGTATTTGGTATTTTTTAGATCTAAAACCGGAACACCAGTTTTAATACAGGTAGTAGGAATTTTAGAATAAAAAATATAGATGTTTCTTTGTTTTATTTGCCAGTTTAATTAGAAAATAAATATCACAAAAAGTCATTTGTAACTTATTAATTACAACAGTATATAGAGAATCGCTAAAGCAATAAAGGAACAACAAATACTGGTTGTATTTAAATCACAAAAAAGTCCAAATATCACTATAATAGTTTATGATAGTTTTACAAATTTTGAATTATGATTTTAATTAACATAATGCATTAATTGTATTGTCATTAAGCCCCGAAAACGCTCTTTCAGTATCTACGCTAGTTGGTTATACTGTTAACAATGTGGGATACATAATACTTTTTCCAAGTATTTCCTCCTAAATCCTTCATCTTTAAAGAAGTGGAATACTCTTTGGATGGTTTTAGATGAAATTGATTTCTGTATTGTATTTTGATTTGTTTATTTTTTTTTTGCGATCGATAACTCTAATTTTTGTTTACGAGACAATTCCATGTAACTATTAACATAAGTGTTATCATCATTTTCAATAATTCTACCGATTTTTTCTGAATGGGAATAGGTTTGTCATTGAAAAATTTAAAAAAAATTACTATAAACTTGATCAAATTCAAAATGTTTAGTCTCTTTTCTTGTTTTTCATTTTTAAAATAGGTAGTTATAGTTATGGAAATGCCTTAAGATATTTTTTTAATTAGTACTTTATATTCAGTCTAATTAATTTCACCTGTTAGGGCGACACAAAATAAAACGTAGTACATACTTTTTTGCTATAATTCAAAATTAATACAAATAAATACAATAATTACATTGATAAGTATTTTATTTATTTCCGAGTCATAATAAATTAATGGATAATATGTCTTATGAGACTCAATTTCTTCGTTATTACGACGCATTGAGTCTTATAAGACATATATTATTATCCATTAAATTACAAATTTCTAGTAAAAACCACAAAAATAGTTTATCTATTATTATAAAGAGGAAAGATTTGATTATTTGTTTGCTTTGAATAGTCTCCGAAATTACTTGACCGATTTGAAAACTTCTTTCACTATTAGGAAGCTACATTCTTTCCGGTGAACATGGGTTATATTAAATTTTCAAAAAAGTTAAGGATCCATACTAAAACTCCAATAATGTAACCCAAGGTCTGAAAAAATTACCAAAAACATTCTTTTATCGCGTGCGCTGCGAAAACTATTGGTTATAGAACAAAATAATGTAGTACGATTTTGTAGAACGTATCATTGTCTACAAAAAATAGAACGACAACATATGTCTAACTATTATAGTTATGTCACAATAAGTGTTTTTTCATTTTAAAAAATTTACATAAATGCCACCGTTATAAAAGCTCTTTTATTTATCCTTTGGGATTAATCCTTATCAAAATAAATGACTTCATATTAAAGTTTGCTTCATTACCATTATATAACTATTTGAGTTATTCAATTTGAACATTCCATTCGAAAGATATCACAAGTTTAAAAATGTTAGTTATTTGAAAAATGAAAAATGTTAAAATACAAAAACGTGCCTTTTTTAAATAAATGTTTATATACACAATAAACACTAACTTGAATTATACTTTCATAGCGCACTCGCTTACGTATCCGATTTTCTAATGCTCGCTATAAAAGAGACGTGGGTTCGGTTCCTGAAGTATTCTTTTTTTTATTTTTTTTTTTTTTACAAAATTGTTGAAAATAAATCCTTAGGGTTACTCAATAAGGAAATATTAACTAAAAAAAATAACAGAAGTAGTAAAAAACATAATTATATTAATAAAGCTTAAAGTAAATACGTTTTTAAAACCGTGCATACATAAAATCGTGTAATTATATATCTCCTCTGCCAGATGAAATTTTAATATTCGGTGTATTCCTTATAAGAAGTAGGCATGTGAAAATATTTTTTTTTGAAAATTCCTACCCTAAAAGAGTGAATTGGGGTGATTAAGTTTCTTTGAGAAAATGTAGAGTTAATCAACAATCGAAATTTTGAATTTACTAAGTGTATTTAATAAATAAATAATAAATTATTAATAAGTTTCTGTTTTTGCTATATAATTTTAACTAAAGCATTTTAAATAACGTCATTTCACTTAATTAGTATGAAAGTTTAGGTAGTAGGTACTTATACCAAATACCATAGAGGCGGTTTTTAATTTTTGTTTGTTTTTCAACAATCACTTTTTTTAAGTTATAATTTAGACCGATTTTATTGAACTTGGCGACAGTTTTTATTTATGTATAGATGCTGATTGATTTATGAATTATTTGGTTCACTGTTGGTATACCAACCGTAGGTATACGCAATAGACATACTCTTTTTAGATATTTATAAATATTTTTTGAAGTTTAATTGATCATTATATACAACTATTTTATTCTAAGTAACAGTTTATTAAATATGTCTTTTTAAAGTTGACAAAATAGTGTTTTTAAGTATGATTATGTTTTTCGTAAAACAAATAAGAAAAGTGAAAATTTTCATATGCTACAACAAATAGCAAATCTAAAAAGAAAATATAATCTACACCTACGTTACGCAGACGAAGTTGCGGGGATCAGCTAGTAATGTATAAATGGCTCAAAATACTGGTATTCGGTATCCCGCTATACCGGTATCGCTATCCCTACTTGCAAGGGATGAGGCGCCAATAACTGAGATTTTTTTATCCCTTTTTTTTCAAAACATTAAAGAAATGGGAAACAAATAACAATAACATTGTTTGAATTAAACTAGCAATTAATAAAGTTGCAGTGGCATAGGCCCATAAATCATTCATATGACATAACACGCATTAGCTCATACAAAAATGTTAAATTGAATTCATTTTCTTGGAGAAGTTTGCTCGTATTCGTTTCTCATAAATATTTCCCAAGATATTTTAATTACACAACAAAGCAATGGAATTAAATAATAATCGTCTTTTAATCAAAATCATTTACTTTAAAATGTGATGTCAGAGATTTTCATATCACGACTCTTCCGTTTTGCGTGCAACCTACAGTGCCGAAATGTGTGGTGATGATTCATTTGAGTTTGATGATTTATTTTTGATCAATAGAACTCTTGTTCGTTTATAGCATCTAATTGATATATATTTTAATTTATATCATCAATCATTAAAGCATATAATCAATGGGAACGTCAAGTTGATTACTTTGAATTGTCCTTTGCGGTGCGGCTGCTCAATTAACCGCAATTGATATTCGTGAATTGCTCAATTAAGATGCAGATTGTGCAATGAAAAAATAATCTTTTTGTAATATTTTGAATGATTTATAAAAAAAAATAATAACTAATAGTAAAAATAGTACACCAATGGAATAAAGTTGATATTTAGGAATATGCCTTTGCTTTTTTATTTCTTCACTAATTTATACGGAACCCAAAAAAAGTTTTCATATTGATATAAACTGACGCCGATTAAATAAATGTGAAAGTATTTTTTTATTTACATGGTATCTTTCCTCGATTTGATGAATTTCAATTTGGTATGAAGATAAGACATGATATAGAATCGTAGCACGATCTCAAATGACAAAGATGTATCATTAAAATTTTATTCTGCAGGAAGGATTTTTTTTAATCCAAAGGACGTCAAATGTGCAAGGTTGTAATTTAAGCTCGACCTTGACCTCTTTCAAAGTTCAATTTATGGTTTGAAATTTAGAAATTCAGCTTTTTGTATTACGAATTAATAATCTCATGTTTCGGGTTTTCTAATTTTCATCCCAAAACAAACTAAAATAGGAGTTCAAGTTCAGTTGTAAATGAATGTAAGTGAACTATTTTCTAAACATTATTTATCTCGATAAAATAGAATAAAATTTGATGAGTAGCAAAACAATGAAAAATGATGATTATAATGTTTGTAATGCAATAATTTTTCTCATTAGTTCCATTCTTAAGTACAGTCCTGGCCATATTAATAGACGCACCATAAATTTTGTACAAAATATGAAGTAATAGCTATTTTATTTTGGGGTTACATTTTTGATTTGATTTAACTTTCTTATAAAAAATTAGTTTGTTACACTTATTACCAACTAATGTGACAAAAAAACTACATATTTACTGAAAAATAACTTTTACTATCATTTTAAATGTCTTGTTAATTATGGCGAACTTTATTGTTTAATATTTAATCGAAAGCTCTTTTACTGCTATTTAAGCTTCAATCATTCGCAGCGTGCTGTATATGTAGGACAATAATGTCCACTGCATTTGTGGATGGTGATTCTATTTATAAATCTTTTTTTCTAAGTGCTATTTTTCTGATGTGATCACTTATTTAACCCCTTTTCTTCCCATCAAATCCCACGTATTTTCAATGGGGTTCAAATAAAGGCTTTCACCCTAGAGTAGGGTAATTGGGATAATAATCAAGACTATACCCTTATTTAGAAATTACATTTTCTGAAAATCTTTACTACTTTTAATAATGTAAAAAGGAAATATTATCAAATTTAATTTCGTAGTTTCAAATTTGACCAGGGACTGTAGTTCTTTAGTTATGTTCTTATCTTTTTTTAAATGAAAAAACACTATTTTCATCCGATAAAACATAAAAATGTTCATTTTTAAATTTCAATATCAAATTTTATATTCAAGATTTTTTACTTTTGTTGCGTATATAGTTTAATATGTTGTAATAGAAAATGGGGGAGTAGGTTATATTAAAAATTTTGGAAATATGTTTTTCGAAGAATTACTTTCTGGAGGGATTTACATTTCCATATAATTCATAATAATTCAGTAACAAGAATTGTAATGTAATTAACAGAAGCAAAGGAAAAGATAATATTTTTAAACATATTTTTCTGAGCTTAAAATTAACAATTAATAAGTTATGAATATTATTAGGTGTATTAATATGAAAATGAAATTTTTCAATAAGTGATGCTAACTGCCAATAGAAGGTCTACAAAACCATGGTATTGAAGCAATTTTTTAGTTTTGATATCTGAAAATGATTTTTAATTCACAAAAGCATTTTTCGATGACTTCATCATTTTTAACGGCATTGAAAATATTGAATTTTGTGCCTAAAAATATGATTCGCGGACAGCAATGATCTTCTATTACCATTTAAACAAAAACATAAGAAATACCAAATGCTTGTCGAAGCTTATAATGAGCATACTCTTAGAAAATCACAGAGTTTTAAAGGGCCATAAAAAATTAAAAATGGTGATATCGATGTGAAGAACGAAGAATATAGAAGATCACTGGCAAGGGCGGATTTAGAGGGTAGGGGGCATGTGTCCCCCCTACGGTATTTTTGTGTACTGTGGAGATTCCATTACAGTATATACTTAGAAGTAATAAATCAAATTATTAGAGTTGTTAAAATATATGAATAAAATAACAGAAAGAACAAGTGAAACTCTAGTCTATTTCTGGCTGGAATTGCGAATGCAACACTTTGACACTTTCATAAACCTTCCAATTCAAACTTGTTCTTGTAGAAATAAACTCTTTGTTATAATATTTATTGTTGATTTTTTGGCGTTCGCTCCTTGTGTCCCCCCCTCCAGAAAAAAATCGTGGATCCGCCCTTGATCACTGCAAAAGTTAAAGACATCGAATTGTAAGAGTAGTTGAATGAAAATGATAGTCAAAAGCGACGACTACCTGCGATAATAGAATTGAATCAATTTGTTAATGCGAAAATCTGTCAGAATATCAAAATAGGCAATGCAAAGTGATTTTGCTGCATGATAATTACTCAGAAAAACGAGTGAAGGTTATGATTGAGAATAGAACATTCGGTTTGGGAATACTTTCGCAAGCAACTTACTCCCCAAACCTGGTTACTTCAGATAATTACTTATTTGCGTCGATGGTATATGGATTTGCTGTGCAGCACTTTACATCTTATGAAGATCTACAAAAATGATTCGATTGCAGGTTTTGCTCCAAAGATGAAGAATTTTTAGCAGGGTATCCACAAACTATCAAAAAGATGATAAAAATTGATAGTTAATAGAGGGAAGTATTTAGAATAAAATTAGTTTTTCATTAGAATTGATGAAAGCTTATTTTTCAGAATAAAAATCCGGTTTCATATTAACACACCTAGTATAGGCAGGTATTCTTGATTGTTCAATTACACTGTTGAATCTGGAACGTTCACTTTCTGTGCGAATTGTTAAATTTATCTTTATTCAATTCAAAATATTACAACTGCTAGTGAAAACGATGAAATGATAGTAGCCATTTGATATCTACCATAAGATTTACAGATAAAAATTGGATCTAATTGCTTCATTTTTCTTTATCTGCTGATCCAAATATGTCGGAAAAGAAGCCAAATCGAATATTTCCTCAGCCTAAATTAAAAATGTTCTCATGTGAGACAGTGGAGAGACGAATCGCGACCAAGTTTGAATGCAATACATTTTTGAAAAGAGAAAAAAATTTCAATGATGATTCCATTCGCCAAGATTAATGTGAGATGTTACCGAATGTGTTACGTTACTATTTACATTTACACTTTTTCCCATTTCCAACTAATTATATAGCCCACTTTTTCTGTACGCTCTTCTCAAAATGTGAAACAAAACCGTTTTTCGCGATTCGCATTCGTCGTTCGTGATTTAGAACCGTATTATTATGAGAGTAAATAATGGCTTTTCGAGTTTACGAGCTCAAATAAAAATGTCAGAGTTTAGCACATTAGAATTTGCATACTATTATGTGTACAAACATAGCGTTATTTCTTATATAAAATAAAATAGTGCATGACTGAAATCCATCTATTCTACTTCTTCTTCCTTTTTTGCAAATGTTACGCGATTTATTTAAATTAAATATTGCAATAAATGGGAATGAAATTGTCTTTAACTGTTGAATATGTTTTCTTTTATAGCTCAAAACTAATTATTAACGTAGGCTCGTGAGAAAAATACGATGCTTGTAGAATTAATTAATAACTCATTTTTTTCATTCCATCTAATCAAATATAAAATATAATTTTTTTCATTTTTTCTATTGAAAATAAATTGTTTTACTCTTAAACAAAATTAACACCAAAAGTTTATTTTATTATGCAACATTTAAAAGCAGATTGTATAATACCAAATAAATAATATCTGCACATCAATAAAATATCTAACGATTTTTAAGGACTTCATTAATTACTTATTGGCTGATTAAATATTATGCATCGAGAATTTTCCAACGTATGGAGCTTCTTAGCACTAAAAAGGTTTGAGATTAGAAATATAATTTAATTAGGTGGTTTGTAAAAATAAAAAACATATAAAACATACATAAAAAATCCATCTTGTTATATAATTACATTTTATATCTCTTACCAATTTGAACTCTTAACTATTAAACATTTTTTTTAAATATTTATAATAAACTAAACGCACATAATTTCTTATTAAATTTGTTAATCATTAAAGAGCATTATTAAAATGAGGAAAAAAGAAAAACCAATTTTTAGTTTTGAAAAATTTTGAAAATTTTCCTTTGGATAATGGGAAATAAGGACCAAATTATTTGTGGAATAGTATTTTAATTTCGTGCCTACGTTTCATCAAATAATTCTTGACTTCTTCAGGGCTCTACAATGAAAAATTAAAACATTAAAATAACATACGTGTCAATATCAACAAATTCAATAGACAAACATATTAAAATCTGACCCCTAACAAATTGTCAATAATATAAATTACTAACCAAATATCAAAAATTATATTAACAAATAAGTTGATCCTTATTTCTCACTATCCAAAGTTGAATATTGATGATTTTGAAAATTTTGGTTGAAAAAAGTTTCAATTTTAAAAAACAAATGTATTTTCTGTGATGTCACAGTCCATATATTAAAACCGAGACATAAACAGATAATTGATTGGTTCTCATAAAAACAATAATAATAATTTACTTAAATTATCACATTTTCCGCTATGAAAAATATTTTAATACCTTAAAAATGACTCTTAATTGTTTTCCTGTGGAATAGAAGTAAATTGTGTTTGGTGCCTGTAAAAACTAAGCTTTTCATTAATAATTTCAATACTCAGTCTTTTAATACAAGTAAGAAAAACTAGATTTCCCGTGTAGATCCAGATCAAGATCCAAACATATGTTTCTGGTCTATTACACTGTTATTCTGGATTATTGTTGTATACTCATCATACCAAAGCGGTTATAAAAAAAAAAACTTCTGAAAAAATATATAATAAACCGTATAAATAGCCTCGGACTCTCTTCGATTTAAAGGAGGAATTAAGAAGAGTAGTAACTCAAATTCCAGCACTGGATGCTGGCCGACGCAATGGACTCATTTCAGGAGAGGCTTGATTCTTACATTTTGGCTCAAGGGGGACATATGGCCGGCATAGTTTTCAGATTTCGAATTTTGTTTTACTGAAAAAAATGGCATGTATTTCTGAGTATTTTGATGTTATGAAAAAAATTTGTTCACACTTATTTTGAAAAACATGCGTTCTTTCTGACGGACCCTTTTATATAGTCAAAGTTGTCAACATAATTGGTAAATTAGTCATTCATTTTCTTTGTACAAAAGGAAAGTGGAAAAATATACATTAGACCAATTTTCTTAATTTTTTCTCCATTCAGAAGTATTTTTTTTTATATGTTCCAAAAAATTAACGAAAAATTACCTTTCACCTATATTTTTTACCTCATGAAAATCGTGAAAATTTAGAAATTTATAAACAGGATCAGATAAAGAAGCAAATGTGGTTGTATCATGTTGAAATAAAGAAAAGAATATGAGTTTCCATAAATGAAAATTTCTCAAATCCAAAAATAAAATTGCTCAATGTTTTTCGAATATCACAAGTTAGTCACGTTAATGATACCTTTTAAAAAAATTTTTTCTCAATTTTGATTGATTTAACTGCTGGGCGTTACTTCTTGCTACAATAATACCAGATTAAAAATAACACTTCTTAATCGCTCAAGCAGTAACTATACCAACGTTAAAAGATTACATAATTTTCAAAAAAAAAATAGAGCCACATACTCAATTGCAATCTTTGCATAACAATTGTAATTATTTTCAAGATGTGTCTATTTGAATTTTGAGAGAAAATAATCTTAAGTAGATCCATTAAAAAAATGCGCAAGGTCACTCCACTTTCTATTTAATCCAATTCCTCCAACGCTGAATCGAATATTATAACAATTAGACTTTCATCCAAAATAGATTTCGATTGCTCAAATCTCAACGGAAAATCACTTAATAGTGAATATCAATTATACTGTCTAAATTTTAGGTGCTTTTGGCAATTCAAGGATTTCTTTGTAAATACGACTCAGAATTAGCTCAACAAATTTTTAGTTTTGTGGAATTTCAAACAAATTTTTCCCACTTGTAAATCTGTTTTCATGGTTTTATATAAGTTGGATAAGAGATGAAATTATGAAAACATTAATTTTTATCTTCTACATCATTATGATATTGTTATTATTTTATTCCTATTTCGTTCGTGTGGGAATATTTCTGTAAATGTAACGCATTCATTCATGTTGCATTGTTGCCGAAGAAACGAAAATGAAACTTCGGTTTTCGTCAAGTTGTGATTATAATAGTGAGGTGGGCGTTTGGGCGACATTGGACGAGATTCCACGATATGGTTGTGTTTGGGCCTAATGTGGAAGAGAGTAAAAGTACTATTCGCTCCAGATCGTAAGACAAAAGATTGACAAATAATTGTTGTTTGGTATAAAAAGCAAGATACTTTTTTTCGAGGGAACAGTTTTTTACCAATCTCGGCTAAGAGTGTTAGAATTATGCAGATTCTTAAGGTGTGTTTAGTGCTATATTTTGGCCAGTTTTTTGAATGTTGTGTGATTGTTAAATGACCATTGAATGGATACTATACAACTATTTCTCTTTTTATTTAAAAAAAATCAATCACCGAATTTGTTATCACTTTCCAATTAAACTAATAATTTTCTCGATTAATTCTTATGGGGTAGACCAAGGGGTAGATTTAATTTACTTAAATCTGTCATAACAATTTACTCGGAATAAAAAATTATTTACATAAAATATAAATTGGAAATAGAGTCTTAAGACACTGCAAGTGACCAAAAAAAAAAAACTTTTTTCACCACTTATTTTTCTCTTTGAAATATATTACAGAAGTTTTGTTTTCTTTATAGATCACTGATACTACAAGCTTAAAAAAATACCGACGCGATAGTTCAATTTTATCCGCTATAATTTAATTAAATAATTTAATGTTTCACACTTATTGGTATTATTCCATTGGAGACCAATTAGCCCTCTTTTTGAACACTTTACAATGCATTAATATTTCATATGACTTTACTTACTCAAATTTTTGTTCCGAACTTTAAAACTTATGAAGTAGGTGTCAATATACTTAAGTTTATTGAGTAACTCGTATATCCATATCTATAAAAAAAAAAAAATTCGCTGTAATTTTCGTACATTTGATGAGTGTCTCCCCATAAACTATATTTTAATTTTCCTCCTAATGATATCATTTTAACTTTACTACCTTTATAAATAAGAATTATTCGCAAATTATTATGAAATTTAGCAAGCATACAAGCTTTGTGTTTTTATTACGATAAATTAATTCGAACCGGTACAAATCTAATTGAAAAGAATAAGAAGAAAATTAATTTTTCATCAAAAAGCGTATAATTGAAACGATAATTTCTTTAACTATGGCATATTTTATTTATTTATTTTATTTCTAATTCTGCAAAAAATATTAAACGTTCTTGTTTTCATTCGCTTTAATAATATTAAATTTTTCTAAAACGATACACCCTAAACGATGATCTTCTTTCAAAATAATGAATTAAGTAAAAATCATTTACCTTCTAATGATAAGGGTTGATTTATTGTAACCTTGAAGCTTTTGAATAATGTTTCAAAGCTTAACGCCTAAAGCTTATCAGTGTTAAAAAAAGGTATTTGGAGGCATTTTGAAATTATTGCATATAAAATGCCCTTAAAAACTGATAACTTTAAACAACTTCTAATGGGTTTTTTGAACATTTATAAATAATTGACTTTAATAAACAAAGATAGCACCATTTGAACCTCCTTAAGATTAATTACATAATTAAAGATAGGACACATAGTCAATTACCATTCCGCAACACCTTAAAGTATTTCAGATACTGTATATTTTTTATAGTAATGTTTTTATGATAGAGAAATAAATAATAGTTTCAACAATTTATTTTCCCTTGATTTGTCACGGGAAATAAATTAAAAAAATCACAAAACTAATTTGTAATACCAATGAAGATTTTTAAAACTTAAGTTAATTTTTTATTTATTCATAATTAAATGTGGTGGCAAAAATATGATCATAGGGAAACAAAAAAATTACAGGCATTTTCAAAAGGAGATATCCTTGTCGAAATATTGTGCTGTACACAAATAACAACTAATTTTCTTTCACCCATATATCCACCTATCCCAACTAGTAATTAAAGATTTTGGTTCCACAATATAACAATAAATCTTTTCTATTTGAATGGATTATATGTTAACTTACGTAAATTTTGCTAAGGTGTTCATTTTAAGTGTTATTATTCTCAAATATGATGCATTATCATTTCTTTTAATTTTATATTTCGCTCAAAAAATAACCACTGTGACACCAATTTCTTTTTTTATAAACTTAAATAAATATTAGAGGATTGATGGATCATAAAAACTCAACTGCATTATTAGTTCGCGACGTTTCGGTATATTTAATAGTTTCTTCAGGCTCTGTATACAATAAGAATAATATATACAAATTAAAATATTAAGGAATATAGAAATTATCAATAACAATTATTAACAATAATCAATGATTATTGTTGTAATTAGACGTATGATTATTGTTAATTTCTATATTCCTTAATATTTTAATCTGTTTATTTTATATGCATTGTTCTTGTTGTACACAGAGCCTGAAAAATCCATTAAATATAGCGAAATGTCCCTTACTAATAATGCAATTCAGTTTTTACGATCCATCAATCCTCTAAACATTTATTTAAACTTAAAATTATTGTTTGGTTGCACTTTAGTTCTAATAATGTATCCATTTTATAGAGATGCAATTGCAGATAGACAATTGTGCAAGTAAAAATTTCAGTTGTACTCAAGGGGTAAAGTTTTCCTGTTTACTTTATATTATTCGTTCAAATTTTATGCACTTAGTTTAAAATATAATATAAGTACCTGAATTTAAGATTCTTCGTTATAATAATCGCAGTTGCACTAAGTAAGCGACATATTGTTGTAAAAGAAATGCAAATACGATGGATGCCAATTTGAATTTAAAAAACCACTACTTTGAAAGATAACTACTAATATACCTGAAAAATTTAATGTAAAACTGAAACCACCATAATTCAAACCTTCATTTAATTGCAAAAATCAAAGAGTTTAAATGAATTTAAACAGTTTTGTAAGTAAAAATTCAAATATCAGAGTTGTTTGTAAAATCATTTTAGTAGATCGATTACATACATCGAGTTCATACAACGAAAAGCAGTATGCTTACAATTGAATATTATAATATTTTTAAATGACTTAATACATACAATTAATCTTACTTTTCATGATATTCTTTTATTCTGTTCAATCTTTAAAAAATTACATTAATATCAATATTACTTTAATCGTTTAAATTCTTATTTTTTTTCCTTTACAGTTACATTCTATGATATGTCCAAAAATATCATCAAATTAAGATAATTAATCAAATTAGATAGTCGCGAAAAACTTTTATGATCTATAGATTCTTGTCTTATATTTTATTCTAAAACCAATCTTTATAGTGACTCCTACTGGGGTCCACAACTTGTAGTCTAAGAAACGTAACAAACTCTGTTCTATTAATCATTTGCGGCCGCTTAACTGTAGCCTAAGCATTTAATTTTCACTTATTGTTCAGTCTAATTTTGATTTAGAGTTCCAAATTACTTCTAGTTTTCAAAAGTTGAACATTTTCCGAATTATCAAAATTTTGTTACGTGAAATAGAATAAAGGAAACTAAAGAGTATTTTTAATTTTCAGCTTGGTATATTGACAGTATTGTTCTTGACGGTTAAGTCTGAACCGCCGGTTCCATCAAGTTTTGCAGTACCTCCTTCGACTTCCTATGGAGAACCTTTCATAGAAACAGGACCATATCCTGCTTCGCAATCATCTTATAACCATGAAAATCATCATTCATATGACGACCATAATAGCATTGAAGATTATCAAGTAAATATATACTGAGATATAAAAGTTCTTGAAACAATTATATGGTTTTTGATTTCTTAATTCATAATTTTAGCCTAAGTCGTACGAATTTGGGTATGCAGTCAAGGACGACTATAGCGGCAATGATTACGGTCGAAAAGAATCTAGCGACGGTAATGCAGTTAGAGGCGAATATCGTGTTAATCTTCCCGATGGACGTGTCCAAATTGTGACTTATTACGCCGATTGGCAAACAGGATTCCATGCCGACGTCCGCTACGAAGGCACTGCTGTCTATCCTGAGGATTTAAAAACCTCATACGGACCATCTTATCCAAATTCTGGAGCCGGGTACAATTCTGGAGCCGGGTACAGTAACTCTAAAAATGTCTATCCAAACAATCATTTACACAATGATATTCAACCAATTGGATACCCTTCAAACAATCAATACAGTACAGTGATCGCTCCAGCAGATATAAGCAATATTAACAACTTGGTCTCTGCAGAAAACAAATATGATTCATCATACGACAGTTATTCAAATTCTGCTTCAAGTTACGGATATAAACTGAACAATCCAACAAGCTCTTCATTCGACAAAGCCGGGTATTAATTAAATAAAAATAAATTTAGGTACATAAGCTGTCTTAATATTCTCACCGATGAAATCCGTCGTCAACTGCAGCTAGTTTGTTGAAAACTTTTACAGAAAATTGGAAAATAAGCCAAATATAAAGACCAGTATTTATTTTATCTATTTATGTAAATATATTAATCAAAGTATTGTTAATTTTTATATAACTTTTTGTAATAAAATTTTTTAAAAATTTATACTTGTATAATCCAAATGAAACAACCATCGCCTGCAAGCTCTCTCCCTTCCAATTTTTCTTGTATATTTCTGTGAAATACATTTTCCTGAAAATCACTTTTGTGACCTTTTCATAACTTTTTTTAACCCTCGCGAAACGAACTACATTCGACATGTTCGTAATGAATAGAGGCAAGTGGGGTAGATTGATTCTTAAAAATTAAAAATCAAATTATATGTGTAAAAACGTATTAACTTTAATTTATTTTCAATTCAACGTTTAGCAAAATGTATAAATATTATACTGTCAAGGATGAAAACTGTTGGAGTGGTAAAAGAAAAGGAAAAACACATGTTTTGTAAAAAAATAGAATTTTAATCATTAAATTTTAATCATCGGACATTAAAACTTACCGTTAATAAATATGAACCGTCGATAGATGTTTACGGAAATCAGGAAACACTTGAAAAATTAACTCAAAACATGTTATGACTTATAGAATGTTATCGGATGTTAAGCTGTTGATGCAATCACAGCGGATGTTTAAAACATTTTAATGACCATTCTAGAGATATCACCACTTAAATATGATCAATCTATTGTTAAATACTGCTGGTTTATCAATGTGCCCCTTGTATCATTGTACCCCGTTTCCCCTAACTTTTTGTATAGGAGTTACTAAAAATAAAGCTAAAGAAATAAATAAGTTAAGGTTGGATTTAATCTTTGATAAGTACATTTTGTGGAATACATTATTTTAAAATTTCTTCTTTTTTTAAAAATTAATTTCTACAATATGTCAAAAATGCTTTAAATAAAGAATAATATGTATATGCATAAATTACCTTTTTATTAATTTTAATATTTATGACTCTACTCCTAAAAATTATAAATAAAGAACAATTTGCAATGAAAAAATATTTTTCTTTTTTTGTAACATTCAATCTATGTAATTGTATTAATTTGTAATCAAACGGAAAAATCTATTTATAATTGTAAACTTGTTTATTTTATGAACACTCCTTTGCTATTAAATATTAATAATAAATAATAATTAAAGTCTCGTTCGGAAAAAAATCAACACTATTATTTTTCTCTATCTTCTTTCAAAATAAAATAGTAGTTTCAAAAATTTCTTTACGAAGGTCGCCATTTCAGTTTGTCCTTCGTAGGTACTATAGGTACTATGGTTTCACTATGGCAGAACGTACAATCAGTGATATTGGTACAAAATTTTCCAAAACGACAAGGTTTCGGGTGGTAATAAAGACATTGTATATTAGTGCAGTTTGGATAGAATTTACAAACTTGTTTGGTTGAGTCCGCAACAATTGTGGATGACAAAATTGGCAAAGAAGTACCTAAAAAAAATAAAAATGTATTCATTTTTTTTGTACGATTTTTTTTCATTTATATTTACTTATAATTGGCATTGTTTTTAATTGTGCATTACTGTGGATATAAGGACATCCTCTTCGGGAACAAGACAAATCAAATTTACATGGTGGATGCACGTACAAACATTTGTCTCCAAATTTGCACACAGGAAACGAATTACAGGGAATAGATGGATGCAAATATTCACAATTTTCCCCTGATCGACATCCAGGCCAGTATTTGCACCGTTCTTTTACTTTCAAAGGTAAAGCAGGATAAACTTTACTCGTTCGACTTTCTACAGCTAAAATTGATTCAATTGAGATGAGCTTACAAATTTTAAGGACTTTAAAGTCGATCAAATCATTTGCGTAACAACTAACTTTGCACACACAAGTTTACAGTATATATCTTAGTTTTAGTAACTAACAAGTTACTCAACCATTTGCCATTGACAAAAAGATACAACAAATGTCTCTATATTGGTCCGAATCTAACTTATTTCTTCACATATTTGTCAATTTTTCTCTAAAATATGTCCGTAAAATAAATTGTGGTTTGCGAAAATTGAGTAATGGTGTTTTATATGAAAATATAAAATTGCTTAATTGTTATGCGAACTCAGGTAGTTACGTGAAAAGTTTGATCGTATAAGCCCTTTAAGGAAAAAAATCTCACGTTTTGACGATTCAACTTCCTTCTTATCAAAAATGATTGGAGAAGGATTGCGTTTCTCTTTTTTATTTGCACTTTCTAATGTACTTGGCATTTGCATATCTTTTAAAACAGTTTCTTCGTCTAAATTACCAATTTCTTGTATTTTCTCAACATTTTTAATTGCGTTTCTCTGGTTCACGTCTTTTTTCTTTGAAAATCTTGTCTGATCAATACCATCAAGTGTTACGATAAATCTTTGATTTGGTCTGAAAGCAATTTGTTTTAAATATAAAGCAAAACGAAAAATTATTTCTTCAACTAACAAAAAAGTTTCAGTTTCTTCATACACCTTATTGATTTCTTCTGATAACTCGTTTTTAGATTCGGAATCGACAGATTCCGTAGCAGTAAACTGATTGATATCATTTGATTCCATATTTTTATTTTCCTCATTACTTGTTTTGCTATCCACTTTCACTATTATATTTTTTAACGTTTCAGTTTTCAACATTTCGTTTTGTTTATATCGCTTAGTGAACAGTTCTTTTTTGTTGCTCGAAACGTCTTTGATCTATTAAATTTTCATATGAAATTTTAATTTGAAATCTAAATTATAATATAACTAGAAACGAGCAACGTAAGATCCGATTTTCTTTTTCAATTAGCTCGTCAAAGTTTAATGTTATAATTTTGTAAGTTTACTAATAATTATACCAAGAAGTCTAAAAATACTAATAAGTCATTATCAAAACTCGAAATTAAGCATTGATCAAAAATGACTACATATTTAATCATCCCCTGGAAACGTTTTAACTTTTAGATTTTCTCAAAAATGATTAATAAAGGTTTTCATTTAAACATGACATAATGTATAATATTTTATCATTGCCTAAGATAAAATATATATTTGTTTCATGTTATTTTTGTCTCGTTACATAAATTTGTAGTAACATCTAAATTTATAATTAAACTAATAAATAAACTAAATAATCACAGAAAAATTGTAATGATTTTCAATTGCACAAAAATAATACTATTAATTTATTTTGATATTTCAAGTTTTGAGCAAAGTATTATGCATGCCTAAGGAATGACTGATATTCTTAATCATTTTCGATAAATGCCTGAACTATCGATCATAGTCACAGTTAGCCTATACATTTAGTAAACGGTTGCTCATCCCATCATTTTTAAAATACCTTTTCTTTTTCTTTTTGTTCCGTGGCTAAAGCTGTAACTGACTTTTGAGCTTCCGCTACGGCTTTTAGAAGCAAATTTCGATTGGCCTGTTTATTCAATGGAATTGATTTTCTTGTTTTCATTTGTACAACGCTTGAAAGGGATGCATTCTGTTTTTCAGTGCTGCTAGGAGGATTTTCGAGTCGTTTTGACGATTTTGTAACAGGAATTACTCGAGACATTAATCCCAACCGTTCCCGAATTGGCTAAAACATTTTTTTAGTAAAATACATAGAATATTGAAGTAAGGGAAAACGTTACTTTTTTTTCAATTTTTTTATCTTTTTCTTTATTCACACAAACCACTGAGGACACAATTGACTTGTTTTCAGTTTTGGTAGACAAATTTATTTTCCTTTCAGGTATTTTTATGGGAGAAGCTCGTTTTCCAAGACGGTCTAATACAGAAGATTTAGGCTTTGTAACATCTTTATTAGTTTTAATGACTGGTTTATGAGGGGGAGTGTGACTTTTTTCAGTCGTTGGAATATCATCGCTAGTTGTGATTTTTTCTTGAATTTTTTCTTCAGGTTTATTGCTTGGTTCTTCGGAAAATTCCGCATCGAATAGTTCATCGTCTGCTTTTAAGTTTATGAAATCATCATCATTATCAAGCATTGCTAATTTTTTTCTAGCTGCTTCAATTCTGTTTTCAATCTCTGCTAGTTCTAAATTATCAAATTCAGACATTGAAGGTATATCAAATTCGTCTTCTACTTGTGAACTTGTTGTGGTGACTGTTGCCTGTTCCCCGATCTTTAAAGATATTTTTTTCTTTGCTATAGTGTTGGCCGACACGGGAATTTCATCAGTTAGTGAAAGTTCCGGTTCTGTTTTCAGTTTTTTGGGGCATTCTGGACTTTTTTCACTACTTTTTTTTGATTTAGTTGATTTTGAATCGATCATTTTCCTTTTTAGTTTGGCTTCTTGTTTTGTTATTTTAGGAACATCTGGAACAAAAAAAAGCTATAACACAAACATTTTTATAATATACAACAAAATCTCGCTAAGTCACAGATCTTCCCGTAGTAAGTAATCCACAAAACAGATAGTAATACGTATTACGAATGATGAGAGAGAAAATATTTTTAACGGTACTTTTTGTACCATATATATAACAGTTCAAATCGGTAAAATTAAAAAAATCAATGACAATAACTCAAAATTTACAATAGTTCCATTTTTTTGCTGACCATCTGATTGAGACGAAGTTAATTTTGCTGTAAATTGTCGATATATACCTACTATATATAACATATCAAGCGAAACGAAATAAATTAACGAGGCTTGTGAATGATTAAATACAAATAGTGGTAGAGTGGTCAAAGTGACAAAACTGTGTCCAAAACTAGTAGGTGGATTCTCATATCGAGCAAATTTTTAATATATCTCGAGTAAGGTGTTTAGTAACCCTAAAGTCACTAACAACCTTAGTTGTTATAAGGCGACGGTAAAAAATAATTTAAAAAATAAATAAATAATTTAAAATTCATTATCAAACTAAAGAAGAGCCAAAAAATAAGGAACATTGTATTTACAGTATTAATAAATAAACAACAAAATGAGTCAAAAAAAGTATATAGAGTAATATCTCACTTAATGTTACCTTTGTTAACGATAATTCGCTAAGACGTTATTGCTGAGAGATAAGGTAATTTCCGTATTTATATAAATTACGTACGAAGCTGTTATAGTACCCTGTTAAAAATGGTGTTTAAAAGCATTTTAAATATTTAAAAAGCTCATTAAAAGTCGTTTAGTTATCAATGCAATCATTTCAGAATGCCTCTAAATTGCTTTTCTTAACAGGGTATGTGGGTTGATGATATGGGCTAACGTCACATTCCAGTGAATCAAAAATTAAGCCAAAACAAAACCGTAAGATCGTTTAACTTCTTAAAAGACCAAAAAGGAAACAATGAAGAAAATTGTGTAGCATCACGTGAATGGTTCGACAAATTTATACATAGAGCTGGAATTTACAATATTCGCATAACAGAAGAGGGAACTAGTGCTGATATAGAAGGATCAAGCAAATTTCCAAAACAATTAAAAATTGTAATTAAAAGAGGTGAATATTCTCCAAATTTGATGTTCAACGTTGATAAAACGTTTCTATTTTGGAAACGTTTGCTATTGCAAAAAATCAAACCGCAAGAATTTTCAATTTTAGTAAGCTATCCCAAACCATCGCGTATATTTCATTTAACGTTATTTTGGTTAACGTATGGATTCTTAAGGAACGCATTCCTATCGTTAAACGAAGTATTACTTTTTGGATTTATGTAGCTGTTTCCTATTTATTTATCTGACTGTTTTCAGTCGTTTCAGGGCACAACTAGACTTTAGAGCAATGATTTTTAACCAAAGTTCGATCGAACCCCAGGGGATCGGTGAGTTAGACTCGCGGGTTCGGTGGAGGTCAAGACACACCCCTGACTCATATAACCTATGTATAAATATACACCTCTTTTGTATTTTAAAAATCATATTTTTTGTTTTTTCAATTAAAAATTCAGTAAGAATTAAGGTTCGGTGAATTACCATATGTAACTGGTGGGATTCAATACCTTTAATAAGGTTAAGAACAAGACTACGACTCTTTTAACGCTACGATGTTTTGACGGATCCTTATAGATCTCGACGAAAAAAAACGAAAATGAAGAATAACATTTTTCGATATCTCGCTTAGTTTACGAAATATCGACTCCTAAAAATGGAAAAATTAATTAATTTTTTACACTTTTTAAGACGGATTTCTTAAGATTTTCATGAAAAAAATAGGTAAATGTTTACAACCGTAGCTTCACCAATAATTTTTGTGCTAAAAAAACTATAAACAAAGATTCCAGGAGCGAAGTCCCGATGAGGGTTGGGGAGCGTCGCCCATATCTGGCAATATTGCATATTCGATTTTGTTTTTAATTTAATTCGCGAGTCAGGCAGACCAAAATTTAATAAACATCTATTTTTTTTTCCCTTTTACAAAGTTTTCTTATAAATGTTATATCGGTTATGCCTATGCTTGGGGATAAAACGATACGAGTAAATACAAGTATATACTCGATACTTTTCTTCGATACCAAGTATTTTTAGTATAGATACTTTGAAATTAAGTATCGAGTAGGTGTCGGTTAAAAGTACTCATATCAGTATATGCACCTCCATTTCCAAGACGCAAGTGCGTGTGGGAAGGGAATACAAAAATTGAAAAATATGATTAAAGAAAATATGACAATGCCAACCAATGGATCTAAAGATGAAACAGCGAACGAAGATTTTGATCTTTGGTCATATCACAAACAACTCGCAGTTGGCCAGAAGCGAAAGCGTTCCTCGAAAGCCGATGAAGTGTCAATTTATTAGACTAATCCAGTCTGCGCTTTAAAATCTAACCCATTGGAGGAATGGAAAGATTTAAAGCCCGTATTCCCAGCGTTATATAAACAAGCACGCATTTATTTCAACATAGTAGGTACCTCTGTGCCTTGCGAAAGGCTCTTTTCCAATGCTAGCGCAACAATAACTACCCCAAGAAATCGCCTAACAGGCAAACATTTAAAAAAATATATATTTTTAGGAAGTGCTACAAAAGCAGACTTCTTTTCTTAAATTTATAATTATTAATAAAGAATTGTAACACTTCTTTTGGTTTTAACTTAAAATTTTCCAAAACTATTCGATACAAGTAAGTATCGATACTTTTCTATTGATACCGAGTAAGTATTGATACTTGACCGATACTGTATCGAGTAAAAGTATCGATACCTTAATGGTATTGTTTCATCCCTACCTATGCTAGAAACAGTAACTTCTTGCAATTTCTTTAACACTTGGTGCAACCATGTAACAAAGATTTCTGTGTTTTCGTTTAGAAATAGTTGTAAATCTTCTGCCATCATTTCTTTGGTGCGATGATTAGCTACCATCACCATAATGTAATCAGGAAGTTCATCATCTAAAATCAAGAGAGTATTTCGATAGTTACTATAACAAGAAATAGCACTTATTAGAATATTCTTACCAACATAGGAGCCGAGTTCAATTAATTTAGCTTTAATAGCTGACTAAAATAAAACAAAATGTCTATTAGATATTAAAAGATAAACCAAAATCTTTTGGGAAAGAAATCTGAATACATGTAATACAATTTTTTTTAAAATAATATTCATTTTCATATTTTAACCTAGAACTTTTTTACTTACTCTCATTTTTTGGCCAACTTCTGTTATTTTATCCATTTTTATTTATTCTAAATTAAATTCTCTTCAAATAAAATATATTTTACTTTTATTTTTTCTTATTAAACATTAATGGCAAATAGTTGACAGATTTGACAATTACTTCTTGTTACGTTCGTTGACAATTTCATCGATTTCATTACTGACATTTGTAAAGGTTGAAGGTTATTTTTCATAAAATTCATTATCTCATCATTTGAAAATCTTTATTTCAAATTAATTAAATTACAAAAAAAGGCACAAACAGTTATAAAAGTTTTAATTTAGCACATTCTTTTCGTAAAGATTGCAAATTGTTTATTTGTTCTTGTATTATCATTATATCACACTTTCTGGGATCTTGCGATATGAATTTTTCCTACAATGTTATAAAATAAATATATTTGCTTATCGTTTGAATTAAGTGTATGAAAAAATCGTTTTATACCTGCAATGATTTCGTCATGTGATTATACTGTTTAAGTTTTTTTAGTTTTTCCTGATACTCTTCTTCGTTGAAATCTAGTTTTGACCTGTGAAAATTTTCGATTTCGTGATCATATTTATTGTTGTGTTCAATTTGTTTTTGAATTTTGTTATCTAGTATTCGCATATGCTTTTTTAGTTCAATATTTATGCGTTTTAATTTGAAATCTAAATGATTTGGGATCAATCCATGTGATATCGAATTCATTGATAAGTTGGAAATCTTAAGCTTTCTTTGCAACTCAGAAAGTTCGAATATTTGCTGCAACACGCTTTTATCAAATTCATCCACGGTGATATTTATTTCATGTAAAAGCTCATCGAGAAATTTGTCTAAAAAACATTTTATAAATTTAACTGATACAATTTATTTTTTTTAAATTTTAAATTTATACTTTCTTCTTCAGTATCTTGCAACACTTTCTTTAAGAAATCAATTGCAGCATTGATTTTATCAGTGGACGCAATTGAAGTTTCAATTGATGTATTTAAAACAGAAAAAGATTCCATTTTGTATTTTTTTTACTAAGATATATGTTTAAATAAATGAAAAGAAATACTCGATGTTTTCGATTCGCGTTAATAGCCACAGTTTTCAACGTTTTCAATTTATTTTGAAATAGTTACAAATTTTATTCATAGAGGGACCTTAATTTTTAACTGTCAAGTGCTCAAAAGGCTGCTGAAATAAAATCCTGCTAAATCCTGCTGTCAATGATGTTTGTCAATGTTTGTCGTCTCCAGACTCAGTAATTTAACGAACATTTTGATCAAATTTATGGCTCGGTTAACAAAAAAGAAGACAAATATAAGTGATCGTATAATATAAGTAAGAGAACCGTAATTAACTATTGCGCGGCACATGTGGTAATGCCGGTAATGTTAAATTCAGTTCAAGTGAATGCAGTGCATTATATATATTTTTCTAAATTACTTATTTTAATTAATTAAAATGCCTACACGTAATTCTCGCAATTCTCAAAGATCTCAAGCATCTCAAGCTTCCCAACAAAATCAAAATAGAAGCCAAACATCATCTGAGCTGGTACCAGAAGAACAAGAAATTTTGGAAAATAATGTAGTCCGCTATATGTTAACATTTGTTAAATCGAAATATCCTTTTCGAAAAAATAGTGTAATAAAAATAGCATTAAATGGTAGTGGAAAACATTATCAAAGTATCTTCCAAGGCGCTAAACAGAAATTGGCGGATGTTAGTTATTCTATATTCTATTATATTATATTATTATATATATTATATAATTATATATATATATATATGTATATATATATATAATATTATATATTATTATATTATATTATATATATTCTATATATAAAACTATTATTCTAAGAACAGAACTATATAAGTCCTATTGTAGTCCCGAAACTGGAACTTTCTTTAAAAATAATTATTTTGTTCATTTTTTTTTAAATGAAACTCCACTTTTGTAGCAAAATTTAACCGTCATGTATTTCACATCGGGTAACCATTTTGTAGAAAATAAATTCATTTTGTTATCAGTTTGTGTTTCCGCTAAGGAGGATACTATAATTATTCCGGCGCTACGATTTGACGACAGATTCTTATAGATCTTGACAAAATAAAACGAAAATTAAGACAATTTTTTTTTTGATATATCACTTTATTTACATAATCGATCGATATTTAAAAATTTATTACTTTTTTCACTTTTTTAGATGCATTTCTCAGGATTTTTATAAAAAAAGAAGGGAAATGCTTACTTGTACCATTTTTTTTCTGATATGGGCGATGTCTCCCAATCTTCACCGGGGCTTCGCCACTGGACCCCTTGTTTGTAGTCTTTTTCGCACAAAAAAAGACCCAAGTTTCTTTTAGAACAGTTAAATCTGGCAACGTTGCATTTTCGACTTTGTTTTTAAATTTATTCGCGAATAAAAAGCTCCATAATGAAAATTTAGCCACTAAAGAGAAAAGGGCTCAAGTCCCTTTTAGCACACTCAAATCTAGCAACGTTGCAATTACGACTTTGTTTTTAAATTTATTCGCGATTTTTTTTTTTTGATTAAATTCTAATACGGTATACTTTTCTCTTTTGTGGCTAATTTTCATTATGAACCGATTTATTTGCGAATTGAATTAAAAATAAAATTGTAAATGCAACATTGCCAGATTTGAGTGTGCTTAAAGGGCCTTGAACCGAGAAAAGTATACCGTATTAGAATTGAATTAACAAAAAAATTGCGAAATGAATAAAAACAGAGTCGAAAAGGCAACGTTGCCGGTGTTGATTGTTCTAAAAGGGATTTAAATTAAAAAAAATAGTAGAGCTGCGGTTGTATTTACCTTTGTCCCGAAAATTTTGAGACATTTATCTGAAAAGTGTAAAAGAAAATAATTTTTCGATTTTTAATTATCGATATATCGTAAACTTAACGATATATCGAAAAATTGTACTCTCTACTTCATTTTATTTCGTCGAGATTTAGAGATTTATAAGAATCTGTCGTTAAATCGTGGCGCTAGAAGAATTGTAGTCTTGCTCCGCTTAGTCCTTCTAAACTACGTAACAAATGTTGATGAGGTTTACACTTTTATTTAGAAAATTTATTCTAAAAGGTGCTTCATATGTTGTTCATATTCTCACTAGAGTATTTGTACATTAGAGCATTAGGCAATTAAAACTATGCGAAACCAGAACGTTGCCAAAAATTTGTGTTATATTATATTTTTTTTAATTTTTTAAAGGCAATGATAAGTTCAAAGTCAGCAAAAATTTAGTTTTATTGCTTTTATGCACACAAATATTTGTATATTATTAAAATAATCAAAAACCAAAAATTTTTGTTAGAAGAAAGTTTTTATTTTAAAATTCAAATTCAGTCGCGACACAAATTGGACTTAGACTAGTTCTGCTTTTAAACAATGAATTTGTAATAATTATTTATTTTTTTAGATTTATGGTTTTGATGTGTATGAAGTGCCTCAAATGAATACTAATCAAGGATATATAATTACTACTCCATTCAAAGAACTTGGAAAAATTAGCACTGAGAAATCCGGCTATGTAATCGTTTTTCTAGCCTTATCACACATTTTTATGAGTGGAAATGTAGTTACAGAAGGTAAAGTCAACTGAAAATAGTTTCCACCATATTAACAATTAATTCCAATGATGATTTTTTAAATATGAAAACTATGATTATATTTTCTTAAAATCCTTACTCATCTAGTTTAAGTCTGATATAGTATTATTTTTTTATTTATAGAAAATCGGTTATACAAATGTTTCAACACATTTTTGTTTTTAGAATCTCTATTCAATTTTTTCAAAAAATTAAACTGGAATTTTACCAACACCGAAGACGCTACAGAAAATTTAGAGAACATCAAAAATACCATAAAGAAATATTCTCGTATGTTGTATTTCGAAGATAATAGAAACACTGTTGAGGCCAGTAAAGGCTTGAAGAAAATATCTGTAGAATATCGCTGGGGGATAAGAGCAGAAAAAGAATTAGACAAGCAAGATGTTTTAAAATTTGTTAGCCAGGTAATTAGCTCTAACGAATTAAGAATTATTTGTGATGTACAGGTGATCCAGTTAACCAAATATGCATTTTCCTTAAAAATATAGTTGACCTTTAAAAACCTTGAATCTTAAATCAAATTCAACATTAAATTAAATCCTTATGTATCTCACGTAGCATTTGATAAATTTGTTTTTTTTAATATTCCATTTGGACATAACGGGCTGTCCTAGACCAATCTGCATATTATGCCATTTATTCTTTAAAAATTTAATACCGAAAAAGAAGCTGTTAAAATCCATTCAATTCCGAAACCGATCAACTTGTACATTAACGAACATTGATCAATATATTGGTTATATTGGATGATATCTTTAATTTTAACGAAACAAAGTTCGTTGTTCAACTTTCGTCAACGTGAAAACGCAAAGCAAACCTGCAGTTCAATGGATTTACCAGTTTATTTTCCTAAAATACTTACTACATTTGGACGATGAAAAATGCCCTAGAATGTAAATTCTGAAGATAAACATACGATTTATGTTCCTTTTTTAACAAAGAGACTTTCATACTTCAACAAGTCGAATTCGTAAAAAAGATAGTTAAATGTGTATAATTTGTTTTTTTATTTTTTTATTTTAGGTTTACGGAAAAGATATGACTTCGTATCAAGTAAAACATTAAGCTAAATTAAATACCATAATTTAAGCATAAAAAAGAGTACATCTATTTTTGTTATATTAAATATTATTTTTCAATTATATAGTGATTTTATATATTATTTCAACCTTTTCCTATTTTCAGCTGCTTTTTTTTCTGAAGTTAATAAATTTTATTTAATTTTTCTAATATAGGCTTTAACCTTTAAAACTTATTGCATACTCGTGGCTTTGATGATACTACTTTGTTTCCATGTTATTTAATATTGCGTTATTGCATGAAAAATAGTAATAAAATATCCCGATAAATAGTATCCTCAACGTATGTAAAATTGGTGGCTTTATCAATTTTAATATGTATTTCATACTTTTATTTTCAGGACAATCTTAAAAACTGAAAAAAAGTTCGCAAAACATTATTTTCCTGTTGGTATTCTTATCCATGGTTTTATTATGCATTAATGATTCTTATTTTCTGGATACTTTTTAATATTTGATGTTTTTATTAAATTTTTTGTACTACGTTTCGCCATTTTCGCAGCTTCTTCAGGTACTCAATTGCAAACATCAAATTTTAAAATCCATTTAAAACAATCTTTCTCGTAATAATTCAATAAATTTAAAATAAATAATATAACAAGTTTACATAATAATTTTTTTATATAAATATAAAAAAAAATTATTATGTTATATTAAGATTATTTTACATGGATTTTAAAATTTAATGTTTGCAATTGAGTACCTGAAGAAGCTGCGAAAGTGGCGAAACGTAGTACAAAAAATTTAATAAAAACATAAAATATTAAAAAGTATCCAGAAAATAAGAATCATTAATGCATATTAGTTTCCTGATAAGTCATCCTTAAGACTAAGAGGATCAATTTTTATTGAATATATTTAGCTTATTTAGTTTCGAGGTTCTTCATATTTATGCCCATCAAAACCATAAAGAAACTATGAAGTTAATATTTTACGTATTAATGAAATCAAATGAGTACTGGTGGCCGAGAGGTTATGGTAACCACTTCAAAACTGATTGATCTTGGGTTCGATCCTCATATCGATCAAATTTTCGATATTTCTCGATTACTGATTTTTATTAACTCTAGAGTCGCTAAATACTATAGTATTTATAAAGTGACGCCATATAACAATTGAAAAAAAATCTAAATAACACAGGCTAAAGGAATAAAGTTTAAAATATTTTACAAGTCTGGTAACTTCCATCTTATCCTGCAAGTTAGAATCGTTTAGTATTATTGAGACCAAAGTTCTAAATCAGGAGTGGGCAAACTTTATACTGGTATGATCGACAGTATTTTTTCTTATTTATATGCGATGGACTTCAAAAAATGGATTAAATCTAAAACAAATTTAAAGAAAAAATGATTAGAAAAGAGTATTAGAAGCACTATTTGAGAATCGGTTATATCTGTTGTAGAATAGATTCTGGTTTATTTTTAAATTCATGTTCTTTGTCTGCTAAATATTTAGTACACATTTTCATTTAAATAATTTGAAATTTAAAAAAAAATGCCTGCAATCGATTGTCGACCTGATCTCGATCCACTTTTTGCCCATCTCTGTTCTAAAAGTTTGAAAATATAACGAAACAAGTAATTATTAGATGAAAAAATATTCATTTCTTAAGTTTTTCATTGGAAGATCTATTGTTGATTGAATGGTTCTTTTTCGATTGTTGCTATTCATATATTCTACTGCCTTAAAAATCATAAATATGAATAATTTATAACTTCCCGAAGATAAACTACGAAGATAACTACAAATAATTAAATCTATTGAATATTTTGAATTAATTTTTATATTTGAACAACAATAAATATTGGTACATATATCATCTTTACAATTTTTGTATAATGGTGTTCTAAATTATTCACGAATATGTCAGTACTCAACAAATTTAAACAACAGTTATTTTTGTTAAAATATTAACTATTAAGCCATGCAGATGAAGGAGCGAGGATCAACTTCTTCGATACTTTGGTAGAACAAATTTATGATGTGAATAAGGTAGCTACCGAGAAGGCAGTTTTGAAAATCTAAAAAACCATAAAATTAAATCAATAAATTTTCCAATTGTTTTGCTTTTTTTTAGATATTATTACTGTTATTAGTAAAATACAGTTCATTGTTGCCAAGCTAAGAGCTGATAATTCTATAGGACGTTGTGCAATTCGAATTATATGAATCAATCCAAGTCTTAATTTTGATGGTTTTTCATACCACAAGCAATTATAAGCAGCATTAGCAATCTGTTCTCCCTATCAATTAAAAGTAAATAAATTTTATTCTCATTTATGGTAAAATTTAACAGAACTATTACTGAAAAGATGAAAATATTACAACTTTATTAGAATACAGAAACTGAAGAGCGATATGTAGTATATCGAATCTACAGTTAATGTTGAGGATGACGATATATATTTACATACATAAAAACATTTTCGGGAGATATGATTTCAATATTATAATTGATTATAATGTTGGACGCCACATGAGCTCCAATCAAAAGGAAATCCACTAATTAAAACTGAAGTCAAGAACAATTATCAAAGAATGCATCCATTTTGTAAAGAATTGAAAATTAATAACGTGAACAACGTAATTAGGAGTAAAGCAATGAAGAAATATCATTTCTTAATTTTCTAGACCTTATGAAAGTTTACAATGGGAATTAACAGACGAGTAAGGATATTATTGCTTTACTATAGTCTTGCTGACCAATTGAGTTTTCCGACAAAATTCTTGAAGAGCTTAGTTATTGTGTCTATAAATTATTTTTTTCATTAGTTATTTTTCCCACTGTTCGTTCTTTTTATGTGTAAATAAATAAACTTTAAACCACAAAGTATAATGACCTTTAAACACTAGTTTTAAGATGAACAAACATTGTGTGAATAAATTAAACATTAATATTTGTAAAAATAACCAATTGGGCTAATAATTTCCCATACCCTTATTATACAGATGAGTAAAAACATTATCTATTATTAATTTTAATGAAATTCATGTTTAAAAAATAGTGAATACTATATTGAAAAAGATCAAGCCCTAGCTATCATAGTAATGATGGTTCAGTCAATTGGTGGAAAATAATGTTTTAATTTGTTATTCAATAGTTGCCGTATTTGAAAATTTGTTACTTATATTTACTTTTAAGAAAAAATTATGGTTGTGGCAGGTTACATAAACTAATAAATTAGGTTTTAGAGAATTTTTGTGAAAATTAACTTCAATGAATAGTTATCCCTATATCTATGGTGGACAATAATTGTATTTTTCATCGAATATTCCTGGGGTTCCTAGGAAAAATGAACTTTCTGGAAAGTTAATTCAGCATCGATTTACGTATAATAAGCTTAATTAACCGATTAGATTATTTATTATTTAATTTTTACAACCTCATGCTCAATCCAGCTTCCACCAATACCATATATAATCACATGAGCTGCTATACAGGATACATAGATAATTAATTTACCCAACTTCAGCATGTCTGTTTCCTAAGGAGTAATGAAAGTGTCTGAAATATAAAACTAGTTAATCATTGTAGTTTATACTTACTTCAGGGGCTAGAATAAAAAATGTCGAAAGGATAAAAATAATTAAAATTGTGTCTATTCCATTGTTAACATTGAATAGTCTTTTTAACTGTGTACAAATTCTGAAAATTAAAATTCATTACAAACTTAATGATTTTTGAAAGCATATGTACTAACTCCATTAATCGCTTGTGGTACTTAATACAAAAAATGAAATCTTGATATGCTTTTTCATCATCAGCGTGAACGGTAATATTTTTCAAACTAAGACATAGTAGTCGAAGTTGTATGACCAGATTAATCAGTATAAAAACAAAAAGGCAATCATAGCCCAATATTGAAAAACATAAAAAGAAACTATTGGATAGAATAACGAAATTAATGATGTAATAATTTGGAATTCTGTTTTCGTGCATCCACTTAGGGAAACTAAAAAAGGATAAATAATACATTAATAAATTCAATTTAACAAATGAAAAGTTTACTGAAATAATAAACTATTTGCCATTTGATCTTCTAGTGATATTAAAACAAATTTCTTATTTCAAACGTATAATGAGTTCATAATATGAATTCTAAAATTAATTCTATGCAGTAGTAAATAGAGACGGTAGAGGCGTACAGTTTATGTTTAAAGTTTGAGTACTACATATATTCCGAGAAATAGTATAATCTATTTTTGTTCTAACAGTCTTGACCAATCATTTTACGTACAAAAACTAAAATAGTGAAAAACAGACTAAATCGTAAATGTTATGTTTGTATAATATGTTTTACATAGCATGCACAAAGTGTATTTTCGATTGTCCAATTTTTAATCCCATATTTGCTGAAACCCACAATCTGATGACCACAATTTTGTATTTAAACCTATAAACATTCAGATAATGCCAAACATAAAAATAATTTAAACACCAGATTTAAAACCAATTGAATTATTATCAATGATTTCTTTAGTTTGTATTCCATTAGTGCTTCTCAGTATTGAAAATTAACACTTCATCAAAGAAAAGTTTAATACTGAAACTGATCCTCTGGATTCTTTTTCGATAGTAAGCTAAGTTCTAGATTTTGTTTTCTTAACAGTACTACAATTGAAAATTGGATCGCAAGCATTGAAAGTTTGAGAAACACTAATTGAGACATTTGATGATTGATTGGAAAAACCAGGAAAGATTATACTTTTCAGGTCTTAATTAAAGACAATATTAATTATTTGTTTTATGGAGTTTCTTATTTAATAGAACCTTTCTTAATTTGTTATCTATCTTCTATCTATTATTATAAACAGGAAAGATTTGATTGTTTGTTTGCTTTGAATAGTCTCCGAAACTACTTGACCGATTTAAAAAATTCTTTCTTTGTTGGGAAGCTACACTATTTCCGGTGAACATAGGCTATATTAAATTTTCAAAAAAGTTAAGGATCCATACTAAAACTCCAATAATGTAACCCAAGGTCTGAAAATAATTACCAAAAAACATTCTTTTATCGCGTGTGCTGCGGAAACTATTGATTATAGAACAAAATAATGTACTACAATTTTGCAGGACATATCATTATCTACAAAAAAAAGCGACAGCATATATCTAACTAGTATAGTTATGTCACAATAAGTGTTTTTTTCATTTTAAAAAATATATATAAATGCCACCGCTATAAAAGCTCTTTTACTTATACTTTGGGATTAATCCTTATAAAAATAAATTACTTCATATTTAAGTTTGCTTTAATGCCATTATATAACTTTTTGAATTATTCAATTTGAACATTCCATTCGAAAGATATCACAAGTTTAAAAATGTAAGTTATTTAAAAATATGTCGCATGGTCACCGCTCGGTTAGACGGCACTATAGTAAAGAACGGAACATCCGAATTTAATGAAACTTGATATTAAAATACAACACAATTACCCCCATACGTTAGACTACTTATCATTCCTTAAAAATAATAAGGAAAGGTATCCCTTACGTAAAAACTGAGGGATGGAAAAAAATATTTTACTTTAGACAGGCGATTTATATATCATTGGAATAGTATTTAAAAGTTAAAGAATGATCTGTATTAATCTTTTTCGTTTAACTAATAAAAATCATAATAATTTAATTTAAAAAACAAAAACGTGCTTTTTTGAAATATAAATGTTTTTATACATAATAAACACGTGATTAATTATGTCATAGCGCATTCGCGTACGTATCTGATATTCTTATGTTAACAATAAAAGAGACGTGGGTTCGAATCTTACAGTAAACCTTTTTTTTATTTTTTACAAAATTGTTGAAAATAAATCCTTAGGGTTGCTCAATAAGGAAATATTAATAAAAAAAGTAACAGTAGGAGTAAAAAAAATAATTATATTCAAAAAGCTTAAAGTAAATACGTTTTTAAAACCGTGCATACATAAAATCATGTAATTATTATTATAAATCTCCTCTGCCAGATAAAATTTTAATATTCGGTGTATTCCTAATAAGAAGTAGGCGTGTGATAAGATTTTTTTTTGAAAATTCCTACCCTAACAGAGTGAATGGGGGTGACTAGGTTTATATGAGAAAATGTTAAGTTAATCAACAATCGAAATTTTGAATTTAATAAATGTTATTAATAAATAAATAATGAATTAATAATAAGTGTCTGTTTTTTAATATAATTTTGATAACAAAATTTTAAATAACATTGTTTCACTTAATTAGAATGAAAGTTTGTGTAGTGGGTACTTATACCAAATAACAAAGAGGCGGTTTTAATTTTTGTATGTTTTTCAACAATCAAACTTTTTAAAATCAAATTTTTTGAACCAATGATTGTGACCTTGAGCAATTATATATTCTCCTGCAAAGCATTAAGGGAGCAATTTTTTGTCATATATTTCATTACCATCAATAAATATATAAAATCTTCCATACTAACTTTTCTACGGTTTTTAAAACAATTTTAACACCAATTATTGTTATTGAATATAAATAAAATATTCGATTTTACTTCCGCGCTTTCCACCTATTTCCAATAATTTTGTATGTACAACATCCAAATGTGCGAAATCGAATTGTTTTTTAATCAAAATTAAAATATAGGAGGTCATATTTTTTTTCGTTTTACATCGTATTTTCAAATATAAATGCATATTTGTGTCGATGAAATTTGGAAAGTGGTTTCCTTATAGGATGCCGTTACATAATAAGAAAGGGTTTTCGATAATTCCACCCCTAAAATAGTGAAAAAAGGGTGGCTAAGTTTGTACGGCATAACGTCTAATAAACAATCGAAATTTCAAATTTCATAATCAAAGTCCGTTAAAGGAGAAACGTTATAACTACTTAATATAAAACAAACTTGGTTTATTATTAGAAACAAAAACCTAGGGCCTGCTTAAAAATTTAAACTAATGAATATATCTAAAAAAGGTTCAGTTAAGTTTATAAGTGAGCTTTAAGTTTTTTGGCTTTCACATATTGTAACCCTGAAAATCTGAAATATTTACATTAGTGAGCGAGTACCCTTTGAAATTCGGTGAACTAAAAGAAAATACCGACATTGTTACGGTAAGCCGTAATGATAAAAGAAATTTAAAATGCTCTTCCAGAACAAACGGCATACGCCAAATCGTGTATGGTGAACTCTAGACTATCCAATATGGTTTAATTATATAGTTGAAATTCAGATATGTACTAATAAGTTTCTAGATACATAATGGTTATACTTGATTAGGTATAAGCTTGGATCAGGAACGTCGAAATTTGAGAATTGTTTTTTAATGGTTTCATATTATTCCTGTAGATATTGTTCACTCGAATGCTTTTTGTACGTAAATTTTGACATGCCAGAAATAAAGTAATGATTGTTATTTTCAATTATGTATTTATATTGTACTATGTAAAATTAAATTTTCTAAATAAAGTCTACTTTGGGCAAGTACACCCACAATTTGGCAACGTTGCATCTTCGACTTTGTTTTAATTTAATTCGCGATTAAATCGGGCCATAATAAAAATAACCGTCGCTTCTTCATTTCTGGCTTGTCAAAGTTAACGTACATATTGCATTCGAGTGAACAATATGTACCCATTCGGAAAACATACCTACAGTTCGGAATATCTCGACGTTCCTGATCCAAGCTTATACCCTTGAATATGGAAGAACTGGGTTTCGTGCCATTGTATAAATTTCAATTTCGCGGTTGTGTTGTACATTGCAATAGTGTAATAATTTTTGGAAAATGGTTCATTCGGGAATCGAAACAGTGAAATGGTATTCTTACTATAATTTAAAAATCTAGATCCAATTAACTTCTGTTATTTTGACGCGAGTATTTTGATAACTGTCGACTTTTTTACTCATAATTAAGACCGACTTTATTGAACTTGGCAATTTTTATTTATTTGAGTATAAATGCTGATTGATTTACGGATTATTTGGTTCACGAAAGGTATACGTACCACACTTGAGGAAACACTGCCATATATCGATACGTTGGTTACTATTCTGTTATTTTAATTAGTCTGTTGACTAATAAGAATGGATATTGCTTGTCTTTCCATAAAGATTTAATGATTTTTTAGTAAAACTTACCCAATTAAAATTCCATGTTTACGATTTCCTGGCAATCTATCAGTGTAAGGAAAAAAAGTCCAATATATGCAAGTGATTGTTGAAGAAATTGTAAGTATCCATAAAAATTGTTTCCCCTTTTCCAATAACCACACCATGTCTTTAGTATTTCTCAGACTATTAATAGGCCAAAACTCATTAAATGTAGTGTAAATCAAATTAGAAAAATCCTCACGATATAAAAGCAAAATTGAGAATTTGAAAATTGCCTGTAAAAGTTATTTATTTTTTTATATTGATGTTAAATTTTCACAATTTCGATACCTACTAAAATTTCCAAAAATAATGTAAGACCAACTCCAACTATAACTTCTATATTGGTTGGATAAATACTCAATATACGTAACTGAAAACCCACAGCTAAGCATAAACTTAAAACGTGGTATGTCCGTCTACATTTTGAAACGAAGCTCAAATCCAATGGCCATAATCCGCCTGATATTAAAAATAAGTGTGCCGGTTTTAATAATGTTTTTACATGTCTTTGATGAATATCTAGCGAAAATTATAAAATTATTCATTTAAATAACAAAAGTTACCTAAAATTATAAAATACCACGTGAAATTTGAATTGCCTCTTCCATACTTCAGTTTGTAATGTTACTCATAAAAGACTTTGTTATCAAATATTCGATTAACTTTTGTGTTAAATCTTTTTACAATAAATTAATTATAAATTCATTTTTCACAATTGTCTTTAATTAAACGTTATTATTTTATAAATTATTATAAAAGTGCAATTTTTCAACTTGTAATTTCTCTATTTTACATTATAATTTGGTCTTAACTAAGAATAATAAAAGGTTCGAAAATTGAAAGAAAAAGAAAAATACTCCCCATATAATTGTCACAATTTCTTATAATTAAAATTCACAATCTATAAATGTAAAGCTTTAGAGTTAAAAAGAAGTTATAATTAAAAATATTATTTATATATTATTATAAGCAGCTTTAAAAAAATATATATTGAAGTCTAGTTATGAGAACGTAATCTAAACTTAACTAAGTATGGAACTTTTATTCCTAAGCCTCATTTATTTCTTTGTTGAAATTTTCAAGGTTTTCTAATAACATTCAATAAAAGCTTTGTCCATTTAATTATTATTTCTATGTAAGAAATAAACATTGTTGTGGTCAGTTTATAATAACATTGTTATAGTGTTGTTAATTATTGTAATACTTGAGAGCTTGATAAAGTCTTAATAATAAAGACGAAACGTTGCAAATCAATGATTGTTTAAATTACTTTAACTATATTTCCAATTACCCATGATCCTGATATTATAATTGTAAGAAATAATCTTTTAAACCTATATTTTAATTGTAAATTTTTCATAAACAGTAATGGGAATTTTTATATATAGGTATATGTATATATTTTTCAATTTTAAAATTTATTTATTATAGCCAGGATTGGGGGATGGTCAAAATCAATTAAGGTCTCTGATCTCTAGCTCCTGGAGTAATTATTTTAAGCTGTAACTCTGGACTAAATCAAGAACTATAAATTTGTGCATTTGTTGAAATTTTGGGTCATTAAAATAATGGATTAAATGTCTGAAAAAAAAAATCAATAAAATGTTTCAAATATTCATTTGTTATGTTAAATTCAAGATAATTTATTTGGAAAAATCATCAATGAACAATGAAAATTAACATTTACATTTCATAAAAAATAGCAATTCAAAAAAAATGTACTATACATAATCAAAAGTAAACGACCAAATACAAATCTTAAACTAATATTTAAAGTTTTCTGAAGTAATATTCCCAATACGTATTTCGATTAGCAAGCAAACTTCATCAATGGTCATCCGACAATTTGATTTATCTCTGTAAATAGAATGTGTCGTTTTTTGTCTTCGTGGACCAAAATTGCAATGTGAAATTTGGTATTAATATTTGGGCGTTAAATTATCGTAAACACTAAATGACCAATTTAAAGGCAAATTTGGTGCATCCATTATCACCATCTTAACTTCCCGTTTTGATTTATCAAGGAACTAGCCAATAAATACAAATAAATTTTATGCTTAACGGTTAAGTATGAGTCTTTAATATTAAAGTCTGCTTCAACGAAAAAATCCATCCCTTATATATTTTTTATGTACTTGATATTTGATCTTTTTGAAACTTTGACATAATATTGCGAGTGTCCTTAAGCAGACAGGAAAAAATATAGTCTATATCAGAACTCACATAACGGTATTTTTGAATAATACGTTGATAAAATATGCCCTTATAAGGAAAAGACTCCCATTGAAAATGACTAATTTAAGGGTAAATATGGTGCATGTATTTTCACCTCCTTAATTTCCCGTTTCAATTTCCCAGGGATCTAGCTATTTAACGCGATTTTTTAATGCAATATTATTAAGAATGATTTAGTCTAAAATATTCAGCTCAATTTTAGAGAAAAAAACCATCCCTCATATCTTTTCTATGTACATGAAAATTTTAAAATTTTATAAATTTGAAAAAAAAAATTACGAGTGTCCTTTTAAACACATGATCAAAAAATTTTCAGATGACATTTCACGTAAGGGAATTTTGAATGACTAAAATTAGGCCTCATAAGGAAAAGTCGCCCCTTGAAAACGACAAATGTCAGGGCAAATATGGTGCATGCTTTTTCATTTCTTAACTTCACGTTTCGATTTCCCAAGGATCCAGCGAATATTGGCAAATTGTTTTTAAGAAATATCAGATATAGTCCTTTTGGAAACTTTGAAACGATATTGCGGATGTCCTTTTGCAAACAGGACAAAAATTTTTCACAATATTGCTCACGTTAGGGGTAAATCATTATCCGTTGAGAAAACCGGTCCTTATAAAGAAAAATCACCTCTTGCAAATGATGAATTTCAGTGCAAATTTGGTGCATGCAATTTTACATCCTTAACTTTCCGATTTTTATTTTCCGAGGATCAAGCCACTAAACGCATACTCTTTTTATGCAAATATCTTAAGGATGGTTAAATCTTAAATATTAAGATTAATTTTGAGGAAAAAAACTATCCCTTATACGATATTGCGGGAGTAAGGTTACCAATTTTAAATTATAGAAAATCCGGAGAACGTATAACTAAATTCCGGAGAGTTGTATTCAATAAAAACAGTCTTAAAAATTTAGCAAATATTCTAAATGATAACGTTCACAAGCTTTACTGCTTCATTCTATATTCGAAATATAATAAATATATATTTTTTTGACTATAAAATCAATTGTTATCGCTTGATAACAGTGGAAAATTTTGCTTTTTATTAACCTTGAAAAATTTGGAAAATCGTTTTTGTAAACTGGAGTCAAGCAAAAATTACATTTTTCTGGAGTTTCCGGTTTAAAATGGGGGAGTTGGTAACCCTAAAAAAATCCGGAGATTATTTTTGTAAACTGGAGTCTGGAGAAAACATTATTTTTCTGGAGTCTCCGGACTAAAACTGGAGAGTTGGTAATCTTATGCGGGAGTCCATCTGCACACAGGACAAATTTTTATTCACAAATTTGATAATGTTAAGGCATTGATTCATAATCCCTTGAAAAAACTAGTCCTTATAATGATAAGTCACTCCATGAAAATGAACGAATTTCAGGGCAAATTAGGTGCATGAATTTTACATCCTTAACTTCCCGAGGATCTAGCTACTTTCGCAGAAATGTTAACTACTGAAGTCATTGTGTTCTGCAGGGGCAAAACTGAACATTCACTATTATAAGTAACTCTAACCAAATGGAATCCTTACTGAGTAATATCAACAGTAAGTATTAATGCAATTGAACCGAAAGTTGAATCTCAAACGCCAAAATATTAAAAAACATGAAAATGAAATCGTTCAGCACCAAATAAAAATGTACCTTACATCACCCACCATATTCACCGAATATTGGATTGATTCCTGGACCGCTTCGAACGACGAGGAATCCATAGGCAGCTAGAGAGATGGGACAAAAAAATAGCGAGTGGTAGACAATACCAAAAAAATATTGTATAATTTTTAACTTTGTTTTTGCACCATTTTTGCATATTACGTGCAATGACCAATTGTCAGGATAAAATTGCCCGGTAGGTACTGCTTCGGTTTTCATCTCTTGTTTTTTCTTAACCGATTGATTATTGTAATAGGTTTTCTGTACTAAGAGAGAATTTCCGTTAATCATTATTTCCGTTTTGGAGTTAATTCCAGTGGCTGTACTGTTCCGGTGTATATAGGGAAATTGTTCAAGTGAATTTCCGGCAAATGAAAGACGTAGTCTCGACTCGATCTTCATTTTTAATACATTTATAAAAAATTATTGGTAAAATATATATTAGAGCAACAAGCTACTATTTTGAAAGAAGCAAAGTTTTATAATATTAACAAATCTACTATCAATAAACCTACTAACAATAGACCCAATACACATGTTCTAAAAATAATTTAAAAAAATGTATATTACTAATATCAAAACATAATATAGCTTTGTAACTTCACTTGATAAAATTTAAGAAATATTCATTTAAAAATGCAAAAAAATATCGATAAATTCAAAATGCCTAAAATGAGCTCCTATTGGCTCGGCATTAAAACGACGTCATAAGAAACAAACTTCAAAATCCCATGGACGTTTTTCTATGAAAAATGTATTTTAACACAAAGGGGAAGGTTGTTTACATCGTTTAAACATTATATTGATGATTTCAACCATTTAAAATCTACGCAACCTCTATCCCTAAGGAAAAAATTGTTAGTAAAGTTTAAAATATAAAAATGATTTCCATGACGAAAAATTGTGAATTTTGCCAAAAATTGTGTAAATTATTTATGTTCCTAAGATAACCTCTCAATGATCTGTTCATATCTCGGTTTCAATACGCCTACTATAACGTGACGGTTCAATGCTGGTGTTACCTATAAAAACCGTCCCCTCACTTTCAAAATTTTAAATCATCCTAATAATTCGTAAAAAATAAGTTTATGTTAGGATCACTATGTTGTAAAATCTAGTTACAGAAATAGGTACTACAAAATTGAGAAAACAATTTTTTTCAAAAACATTTTTTATACATTTTTTTCTACCTAATTTTGGAATCTGATGAAAATCATGCAGCTGTTAATTTTTAATTTTTCTTAACAAAATTTAAAAATGCAAAAAAATCGTTAAATCCGTAATATCTAAGAAGAGCTCCTATTGGCTCGAAACTAAAATGACGTCACAATACGAAACTTTAAAATCTCATGGACGTTTTTCCATGGCAAATGTGCTTAAACATAAAGGGGAAGGTTGTTTAAATCGTTTAAATGTCATGACAATGATTGGAACTATTCAGAATTTACAATCTATCCAACCTCTTTTCTCAAGTAAAAAATTTGATATTAATTTTTAGGGTATAAAAATGTTTTCCATAGTGAAAAATGACAAAAATTATGTAAATTAGTACTGTTTCTATGGTAAACGATCAATGATCTGTTTATATTTCGCTTTCAATACGCGTACTGTGACGTCACACAAGACCCATAAGTACACTTATCGTTTTCGGACTCTAAATTTTTTTAATTGTTATTTACCGTCGCTTTATAAAATACTATAAGGTCTTTTAGAGACTCAAGGGTTAATTAAAACCGTTATTTTGAAATATTGAAAATTTGCACGATATGAAGATCGAACACACTTCCTACCAGTTTTGGAGTGGTCAGCTAGACCGTTCAGCCATCAGTAGGCTTTTAGGACTCTCATTTGCTCATTAAAGTTAAAACGTTTTTCCCCAAAATGCAAGTTTTTCGTAACTAAAAGTTTGTTTTGTCTCATGTTAATAATGCCTTTTTCGTTTAAAAAAATGTGCATATGGTTTAGTACAGCTATTCTCAACCATTGGTACGGCAGACCACCAGTAGACCACGGAGAAATTTTGCTGGTTTGTGGATAATTTTCCCTATTTTTTTGTAAATGCTTTTGATTTTATTTCTTAGTAATCGTTGGAGTGATATTTTTTGTTGTGTTCCTATGTCCATAAGTTTCTGATTTTTTTTTTAATAATTTTCTGTGATTTTTGTTAAAGTTTTATATACTTAATTATTATATGTATATATAATTACATATCTTTACATTTAAATATTGTTGTAAGCAAATGATAATAAAAATATTACAATTAACGTATGTATTAGTTCTTTAATACCAAGTAAAATTTTGTTCTTAAAAATATATTGATCTGCGATTTATTTTTACAAATTTTATTGGTCCGCAGACCAATAAAATGATTGAGAGACGCTGGTATAGTAGATTTTTCAATCAAGGTTACCCCTTAGAGGCAACTAAGCATCTTTACTCTTTGTTATCAAATGTAATTCGTAGAAAAAAAAATAATTGACTTTCCTCATTATTGGTTTCTCTCCAAGACTTCTTTACGTTATTAATATTATATTGACGAATAAGATTGATCTCAATGTTTTTCTATAAGTATAACAGGTTTCAGAAAAAGAAAAAAGAAAACCTTACTGAACCGAAACAATATCAAAATTATTATTTTATTATCAACTTAGACGAAATTTTATAACATCGATACAATTTGTTTAGATTATTTCGAAGTGATTGCTTTATAACTGAACCTTTACTTTTGCTCGTTTATTACTAAACAGATATGTCTGTAACTTTTCATTTGAAGTTTCCAAAAGAGAAAAGTGATGCTGATGTAGGATAGGTCCTATAGTATAGAGTAATTCTAGTATAAATAATAGTATTATAGTATAAGTAATATAGTATAGAGTTGACTTTAATTTATAAATTTGCATTTGAGTTTTCTTTTCGTAATGACCTAGTAGAGTATAATCATAGACGGGAGCTACGCATGGTAGCAATTGCAACTCAGTGATTTTTCGTGATTATTTAATCGAACTGTTTCCAAAAATATTGGGGACTTCGTTGGAGGGATTCACTCTGGAGTGAAATTGATCTAAATTGAAATTTAGAGCGAATTGGTTAGAGTGAATCTGGTCGTAAATCGGTCAAAAATATTAGGAATGCCTTTACTACTAAGGTTATTAGCAACTTTAGGTTTTATAAAATCCGTAATTGAGAAACATCGAAAATTTGCTTGATACGAGGATCGAACCCAACGCCTACTAGTTTTGGAGCGGCCACCTTGCCCAAACTTGGCCACTCGGTCTCCAGTAGGATTTATTTCCTAATAACATAATGAAAATAATTTAGAATGTTCAAATATATATCTTCATTAGTTTTTGTCATTATTAGCCAGAGTTAGTTTTTTTTTTAAATTGATGCATCGAATAGAAAAACTCCTTGTCAAAACATCGAATCAATTCAATGTATCGTTTGGTAAGCATCGATTAGATTGGATGCATCGATGTTTAGTGAATACCCTTACTTCCAAGGTTTATAAATTACACAGGTTGCCCCATTAGAAAACAAATATGACGTCATACGAAGAATTTTGAAATTTGAATCAGTCTGAAGATATGTACGACTTTCTTCTGGATACGTCACGTAGCGCATGAGGCCACTTGTGTATTTTACAAACCTTGCCTTACTCCTACTTCTGTGTCGTCTTAGAATGGGAAAAATATAATTTATAGAAAAATACAGTGGAAAAAGACCAAAGACTCGGTAAATTAAGGAGAAAAAACTTCAAATTTAACATTAGTATAACGGAACATGTCGGTTCTATGGAATATGGGGATGCATATGTGGGATCTGTGGGATACAGCTGCATGCTACGCTAGTAGTTAGATTCAATGAAATGAAAGCAGGAATAGTAACTAAAAACAATCGGTGGTAATAATTGAGTGCCGATGAGTGCCAGGTTACACAAATAAGCGCTTGCGCATTTTAATTGCTTCAATTGTTTCAGTTGCCCTCACATTTACTCATATAAGTGTAAGTGGTCTCTCTTCAAATATTTCCAATACAGGTGCTGTTAAATTTTTATCGGCTTAGAATTAATCATGTAAAAGGTTAAATAACTAGCTAATTAGCTGGTTAAATAACTGCTGTTACTCATTATACGTTACTTGCGTAGAAAAATTGTGCTCATAAGCATAATTGTACCCGAAATACTGACAAAACTTCAGAGGTTGCTTGAAATATCCTTACCTTGGCTTAATTTACTTTCAAATAAAAATTTATTTTTCAAAATAATAGATTTATTTTAAAACATTGTTTGTTTAATAAATGAATTATAAAATGAAAATATGAATTTAAAATAAAATTATGAATTTTTAAATATTGTAACTAACTCATTTTTATCAAAGAGTAACATATAATTTTTTTTATTTTCAAATAAACTGCACAATCTGCATAGTAATTTCAATAAGTGCAATAAGTAAATTCAATCCATAGATAATCACATGTAAGCACTAGTCCCAATAGATAAGTATTGTAAAAGTTCAAAGATTTTTAACAATCAATAGCGACAATACCAACAATAGTAATTCTTATAGCAATAACAACAATCATAAAAACAATTAACAGTAGCAATAAGAATAATAATAATAGTCTATAATAACAATATCAATACTAAAAATAATGTGAAACATTAATATATAAGTAATATATAAAAATAAAGCTATATAATAAGAAATAATTATTTGGCAATAAATAGTTAACAGGAATATTTGTTTAGTTACAAAATCTATCAGGCAAATCTATTACATTCCATTTTTGTATCATCTCACTGTTGTCCAATAAATTTATTGCGAGATGGTTGGAATGATCGTCTAGTTTTGTCAGGTATTTTTTACTAAACCTTTGAATTTCCTCCTTTACAGATTGCATTTCTCTATCTTCATGAATTTTTTTATTGTTTATATACCATGGAGCACCGATTATTTGTCGTAGGGTCCTTGATTGGAATCTTTATAAGATTTCAATGTTGGAGTTGGATGCAGTACCCCATAACTGTATCCCATATGTCCATATGGGCTTGAAGATGACCTTGTACAGGAAAAGTTTTTCTGTTGATAATGGTGCATAATGCCATAAGCCAGTACATTTTTTTGTATTTTTTATTTAAATGTTCTCGAGTTTTTTTGATTTGCACAGCCCCTGTAAGTTTTTGATCTAAGTGCATTCCGAGATATTTTACTGTGCTCTTTTGCGGTAGTTCTATGCCTTCCATTGTAACCGGTGGACATATATTTCTGTGTAGTGTAAACATTATGTGTGTAGATTTTGTGTAGTTTATTTTTATTTTCCACTTTTTTCCCCATTTTTCTACTTTGTCCAGGTTATTTTAGAACTTTAACGAAACTTCATTGGGTTCATCTGTTGCGGTTACGATGGCTGTGTCATCAGCAAATGTTCCCACTAATGCATCTGTTGTATTTGGCATATCGGCTGTGTAAAGGGAATACAACAGACGTCCCAGTACGCTACCTTGGGGAACCCCGGCTGTTGTTTTTTTGGGAAGTCATTACTTCCGATTTGTATTTGACTTGAAAGATACGGTTTTCCAAGTAGGACGAGATTATAATAAAATACTCAGGAAGTTTTTTTTTGATTTTTTACAACAGATATATAAATTGAGCGCCATTTTTCGATGGCTTACAAAATTCTGAGAGTCTGACATATTGTTTTATAAATATCCAGGTAAATTAACCGGTAATTAACTGATTAAAATAGTAACAATAAAAAAATGGTAATTTTTCATCACTACTTAGAATGTTACCTTGCTAAGTCCATTTTAATTGTTGTTTTTTGTTCCATTAGGAAGAGAATACAATATTCTATCGAATAACAAACTGATGAATAACTTTAAATATAGAAATTTCAAAATATAACATGAAACGAAAACCTGATATCTGTACTAACTTATGTAGCTTACATTCATTTTTTTCCTTCTCCGGTAAAAACTGTTAAAATGAACTTAGCCGGTTAACACTCTAAGCCGACGTTTTGCTTAGTTCACTCTAAATTTGTGCCTTCGTAGACGACGCTGGCAGTGGCTTCTTTTGCGGCTCGTCGATTACTGTACAAGATGCTATTCAGATCCGTGCTTTGTAAGACTACATAATACCAAAATGTTAAGGTATTTTTCATAAGAGAAAATTAATTCAGAGAAGATTTTTTTCGTTTCATTTAATCACCAATGAAAAGTTCATTTGCAGATCTATGTAATTTATGAAACTTGTCTACATGCTCTTACAGTGAAGCTAGGAAATTAGAAAAAAATGAGCATTTATTTGCGCCAAAATTTATTTCTCAATTTTCTTTTCTTCAAGTCGAAAACTTGATTCATGACAGTGAGATGTTGATGTATGTATGATATGGATCCATCTATCTATACGTTACTAACAAATTTCATATTGGAAACGATAAATCGTAAAAATTAAAAATGTCATGACATTTAATTAGCTGTCGAAACAACATTCACTACTTTTGGCTCCCAATTTTACAAATCCGAATCATTTAAAAAAAAAACAATTAATAAGTATCAGCTCCAGTATGCCTTTTGTCACCATTCATCACCATCATCAACCATATCAACCGTAACGAAAAAATGGCATCAATTTGAAAGTTTAACTCAAAAGTTATCGTTTAATTGCTCTATTATCAACAATGTAAAAATGTTCCTAGTATATTTTGAACTTTGATACGTTAAAATTAAACACATAGGGCAAAAGTATGTCTAAATGTCTAAAAAAAAATATAAATTGATAAAAACTTTATGATTTGCAGATTTATTCTGTCTAGTTTTTTTGTTTGTTTTTACGTTATCAAACAGCATTTCAAACACATCAAAACGTAAAATAGTAAGGGAAGGCTACTAAAATTGATCCACGTAGCTAAAAGTACAATTTCTGTCACATTAAAAAATGAATTAGTTTGTCAACAAGGAAATATCCTTTGTATATTTCGTATAGTAGGCATCACTGGTTATATAGTAATCACCAAACTACCTTTTAGAGTTTTGTAAGGGATAAGAAAGAGCCTCTATAGCAGAGATGACGGACCTTTTTGAAGCGTGGGTCAAAGTTTTGTTCATATTTTTTAGTACTAACTCGTGGGTCACTAATGAGCATTTTCTAATGATCTTTGTTATTAGTCATATTTCCTCTGCATACAAAACTATATTTTAGATTACACTTTGAAAAATTGGCCTATTATTTAAATAATATACAAAATATATTGTGGCCTAATTTATGTTATATAATTTAAAAAAGTCAATTATAAACATAATTATTGACGTATTGATTTGAATTTTTGACATATTGTCCAGATATTTTGATCGCCAAACAATAAGCTAATCCGTAACTGCCAAGTAATGAGTAACTCATCACATAGTAGTTACTCATCACATAGCGATCCAATACCACTTGATGACCACTGAGGAAGATTGCTTAGAAATCGAAATAAGTGTTTGAGATTTTATTCAAATTTATGCTTATAGTTTACTTTTGTAAATTATTTTACATAAATAAGATAGCGAAAAAGAATAATTTGATTGGTTACTTGTTTTCTTTGGCAAGTGTGATATTTCATATAGTGTTTTAGTAGTCTATATTCCCAGCGCTATGATTATTCCAATATCTTTTAAGCAAGTACTATCTCGGTGAACAGTTAATCCCAAGTATTTACAAATTTGGCCACATTTAATAATTTTAACTTCCAAATTAAAATCTGCAACTGGTTAATACATATGTATTCCTGTCTTATCTATTGGAATTTTTTATACTTTGGAAAAGAGAAATGAACTACAGTAATTTCTACAACTGCGCGGTAGTCCCGTTCTCCATAAACATCGCGCAATGCAAAACCGCGCAGTGTGAACTCTATCTTGTATATATATATATATATATATATATATATATATATATAATATATTATTTTGAATTGTTTACCAGTCTTATTTCTTTCCATAAAAATATTTTCATAAAGAGCCAAAGTACCTGATAAATTTCTGCCAAAATTTAAGACAGGCATGAAGGCAAAAACGTTAAAAACCGCGCAATATGAAATTGTTATCATGCAGTACGAAAATTGGAAATAAAAATTCAACTTGCGCCGAAGAAAACTGCGCTAAGTAAGCCTGCGCAATGAGAGGGATTACTGTATCCCAACCGGTAGGTTTTCGCCAAAGATATGAGGCACTGGAGGAATCAGTATAATAATACTAATTTTGCGTTAATGTAAGTAGTTTGATCGTATAAATTCGATGTAATACGAATGTTAGCAGGAATTTAGTACTGCTGGGTGCATAGTTGATAAAATGGGAATTTATATTAGAAGCCATTATGTACAAGAGATAGTTGATCTTGGGATAGCTATAGAGGAAAAAGGACTTGGAAAACTAAAAGGTGTAAGGAAGCTATGTGGTGTTCTTGTCAGATTTTCCCCCTGAAAATATGAAAAAATTATTGAGACGTTATTATTAATCTTATTTTTGGTTATTTTTTATATTTTGTATCAAACATACTAGGGTACGGTAAATACCAATGTGATTAGATAATAACTGATTGGAAATAATTTATATGATATAGTAACAAGTGAATTTTGTAGTTCAAACTTAATTGTAAGAGTCAATATTTCCAACGCTGAAAATAGGGTAACTAGAAGAAGAATTAATTATTTATCTCATTTGATGCCTTTATAATAATTTGGTCTATCATTAACTAATGGAATCGTAACGAAACGACCAAAGAAATAATAGGTATATAAAAAAAATCAAATGATGTACTCTTACAGTAATTATATTTTAAATTTTTCATATATTTTTTTTCGTTTTAACTTTCCGTTATTTGTATATTTTAATAAAAGAAACTCATTATTGTCCAATTAAACATTCAGGTAGGAGATGTAAATGATTTATTTTCATCATAATCACCCATTAGAGATTTCAACTTTTTTGTTTTTTGCTCAAGAGTGATAATAGCAAAATATTAATGAAAGTGATGCTCGGCCAATTTAATTTAGGAACATGACTGATTAGTTATGAGTACAAAAAAAAAAAGTGAAGAAAAAATCTTCAGTTGCTTCTATTGTGAATACGACTGATAGTAAGACTAATATAATAAAAATGATAACCGATTTCCCAACCTTAAGTATAATATCGTTAGACTAGCTCAATCCCAAACCGAAATTAAATACGATTCAACTAAAACCTATTATTTCGTTTTACGTGTAGAAAATGACTCGTGCATACCGTTTATAGTTAGTTAGTATTGTTTTACTAACTAATCTTCGGAAAAGGTTCATTTTTATCATTCAATTATAAGGAGGCATCAGTGTATGGAAAATTCAAATAAATATTTTAAATCTCTTCACATATGTTCTTTTTCATTTTTAAGTTTACAAAAGTTTACGGACTACAAGCACCATGGTAGTGACATCCGTTTCGACAGGTTTAAGCGTGCTTTTCTTTGGGAAATTCAGTGCTTGGATAACGGCCGCATCTTTGGGCCTTCTGGTTACATTAATCATACGCTACCGGGAAGCCCTGACGATTTTCGCTAAAACACTACCAAGAGATTTACGGTATTTTGGTCCTCTAATATTTTTACGTTTTCAAAAAATTTAAAAGTTTTTTTAAAGAGCAATATATCGATATACCAAGTTACTGATATGTATCAAGCGATCGCTAAAACGGAAATCAATTTGTGAGGTTTTTGCCGATAATGTTCGAAAAACACCAGGTAAAGTGGCGTTTCAATTTGTCGATGCTGCCAAAATGACTTTCGCCGAGGTAAGTTATATTTTTTTTTAATTTTTATAATTTCCCTTACATATTACAAAAAGGATAGCTCAAGAGAATATATCAAGAGAATTTTACTTTTCTTTCAAAAATGGTTCATCAAAAGAAATATTTTTCCCATCGATTTGTTTTAAATTCAGAAATTCTATACCTATTTATATTTTTATAGCTGATCCCCGCGACTTCTTCTGCGTAATGTAGGTGTAGATTATATTTTCTTTGCAAATTTGCTATTTGTATTGGTATATGATTTTTTTTTCTTATTTCTTTTACGAAAAACATAATCATACTTAAAAACACTAATTTGTCTACTTGAAAAAAACACATTTAACAAACTGTTGCTTTGAATAAAATAATTGTATGAAATAATCAATTAGTTTTCAAAAAATATTTATAAATATCTCAGAAGAGTATGTCTATTGCGTATACCTACGGTAGGTATACCTTCCGTGAACCAAATAATCCGTAAATCAATCAGCATTTATACACAAATAAATAAACATTGCCAAGTTCAATAAAGTCGGTCTTAATTATGAGTAAAAAAGTCGACAGTTATCAAAATACTCGCGTCAAAATAACAGAAGTTAATTGGATCAAGATTTTTAAATTATAGTAAGAATACCTTTTCACTGTTTCGATTCCCGAATAAACCATTTTCCAAAAATTATTACACTATCGCAATGTACAACACAACCGCGAAATTGAAATTTGTACAATGGCACGAAACCCAGTTCTTCCATAATCAAGTATAACCATTATGTATCTAGAAATTTATTAGAACATATCTGAATTTCAACTATATAATTAAACCATATTGGATAGTCTAGAGTTCACCATACACGATTTGGAGTATGCCGTTTGTTCTGGAAGAGCATTTTAAATTTCTTTTATCATTATGGCTTACCGTAACAATGTCGGTATTTTCTTTTAGTTCACCGAATTTCTAGGGGCACTTGCTCACTTATGTAATTATTTCAGATTTTCAAGTTTACAATACGTGAAAATCAAAAAACTTAAAGCGCACTTATAAACTGAATTTAACCTTTTCTAGATATATTCATCAGTTTAAATATTTAAGCAGGCCATAAGTTTTTGTTTCTAATAATAACCTAAGTTTGTTTTATACTTAGCAGTTATAACGTTTCTCCTTTAACGGACTTTGATTATGAAATTTGAAATTTCGATTGTTTATTAGACGTTGTGCCGTACAAACTTAGCCACTCTTTTTTCATTATTTTAGGGGTGGAATTAACGGCATCCTATAAAGAAAACACTTTCCAAATTTCATCGACACAAATATGCATTTATGTTTGAAAATACAATGTAAAACGAAAAAAACTCAAACTTTATCAAAATGATATAAAAAAAAGAGACACTTATTTTTAATTCATTATTTATTTATTAATCACATTTATTAAATTCAAAATTTCGATTGTTGATTAATTTAACGTTTTCTCATATAAACTTAGTCACCCCCATTCACTCTGTTATGGTAGGAATTTAAAAAAAAAACTAATCACATGCCTATTTCTTATAAGGAATACACCGAATATTAAAATTTCATCTGGCAGAAGAGATATATAATTACATGATTTTATGTATGCACGGTTTTAAAAACGTATTTACTTCAGCTTTATTAATATAATTTTTTTTTTTTACTTCTACTGTTACTTTTTTCGTTAATATCTCCTTATTGAGAAACCGTAAGTATTTATTTTCAAAAATTTTGAAGAAAAAAAATAAAAATAAATAAATATGAAATCATTTATTTTGATAAGATTTAATCCCAAAGTAGGTATAACTTAAAGAGCTTTTATAGTGGAGGTATTTTATATATATTTTTAAAAATGAAAAAACACTTATTGTGACATAACTATAATAGTTAGACATATGCTGTTGGTCTATTTTTTGTAGATAATGATATGTTCTGCAAAATTGTAGCACATTATTTTGTTCTATAATCAATAGTTTTCGCAGCGCACGCAAAGTAAGAATGTTTTTTGGTAATTTTTTCAGACCTTGGGTTACATTATTGGAATTTTAGTATGGATCCCTAACTTTTTTGAAAATTTAATAGAGCCTATATTCACCGGAAATAGTGTAACTTCTCAACAGTGAAAGAATTTTTCAAATCGGTCAAGTAGCTTTGGAGACTGTTCAAAGCAAATAAACAATCAAATCTTTTCTCTTTATTTTTGGCAGAAAACCTGCTGGAACTATGATACCAATGATTCTAATGTAGTCAACTGTAACCACAATGGTACAGTAAAGAGTGTTAACGTTGTAAATGGACGCACGTAGGAAGTTATACTTCTTTGTACAAGTGTAGCTTCCTTTTAGTGATAAGCTTCAACGGTTCTGGTTTTATAACTAGCATTCTTAAGCGTATTGTGGAGATACTATCGGAGACCATAATACATAAAAATATAAATTCGTGAATAATTACGTCGTATAGCGTATCATGCGGCGAATAATGAGGTCGATATTTAAAAAACTATATATATAGTTTTAGAGAAAATCCGAAATTTCACTAAAAGTTTTAAGCAAAATAAGAAAAAACAAAAAATATAGAAAATTTGCAACTAACTTTTGGGACTGAATATGTCCTTATTTCAACTTTACAATTCAAAATATTATTGATTTGATGCTCATCAATTATAAATGTATAATTTTTTAATATGATTAAATCATAAATAAAACATTAAATTAACATGTTTTTAAGACAATTATAACTAAAAAATTAAAATTAAATTTATAACTCAACAATATATGAAATAATGAAAACGTGATAACGCTCTCGAATTTATAGGTTCGCAGCGTTGGCAACTTTGGTATGTCTCTCTCACATGATGTGAGTGAACATGCGTAACATGCTCAACATTTTGGAAATAAATTATTTGATATATTTCATCCTTTTTCGTTTTATACTGTGTAGTAATGAGTGTGACAAAAATAAATTATGTGATTCATTTTTATCTATAGATTTCTGTTGCAACTGATCACGATTAAAAAAGGATTACTTTGCTCGAAATATTAGCATTTATTTTTGAAGTATTGTTATTAACGAAAATGCGTTGTTGTGTCCTATAGTGCTCCAATTTTACTAACCCTAACTCCTTTTACTATTACTGCAAAAATGACGGCAAATTCAAATCGGGCGTTAATTTTGGGACACCTTTATAAACTTCAATGCTGTTCAAAATCATACTTTATTTTCATTGCATCATAATATGCACTAAAAATGTAAAGATTCTAATTTAATTCTACCAAAGTAAAAACTATTACATTTACAATCCTCAAAAAAGTTTATGTCCAAATAATCCCAGAGAACTAAGTCGACTCCTAAAACCAACTATTATTCACTACTCTCTTCTTTCTTTGCGCTAAGATAACTAGGAACTGGGAGTGAAAGTCAACTCCCGTAATGAAGTGGTATCGATGACGATTAGAATTGTGTAATTTAATTGGTTAGCTCTTTTCTCATGCGTAGTAGGTAGAAATCGGCCGATTACACATCGTAGCGTACAGAACATGCGCAGTAACATACTGAATGAATTATGAAAATCATGAGAGTTAAATCTTTTAGTTCTATTTTTGGCCCATGTGTACTTTAGCACACCCACAATCTGGCAATGTTGCATTTTCGACTTTGTTTTTAATTTAATTCGCGATTAAATCGGTCCATAATGAAAATTTAGCCACAAAAGAGAGCATTATACTATATTAAAATTTAATTAACAAAAATATCGCGAATTAAATTAAAAACAAAGTCGAAAATGCAACGTTGCCAGATTGTGGGTGTGCTAAAGTACACTTGAGCCCTATTTTTTTAAACTTTAGAATAAAGTTTCTTTAAGCTTTTTTAAGCTTTGATTTTAATTGTTCTAGTTTGACTCATACACAAATCGCGTAGCTCGGTATTTTCGTGATCAGGGATGTAAAAAAGGTGACGTAGTTGCCCTCTTCATGGACTCCCAACTGGAATATATCTGTTTATGGTTTGGACTGGCAAAAATTGGCGTTATTACTGCACTTATTAATTCAAACCAACGAAAGCAGTCACTCTTACATTCAATTACCGTTGCTAATTGCTCGGCAATTATTTATGGCTATGACCTGCGCGAAGCTATTGCTGAGTTGAGCGACCATCTGAAGCACATGAAACAATATGTTTTCGACAAAGCTAGTTGCGAAGAAGTCGAAACCTGTTCGGCGATTCGACTGCGACCAGCAATCGCAAAAACGTCCAATTCGCCGCTCAATACTAAAGAAATACTGGCCAAATCATCAATAACGGATAAGTTGCTTTACATCTACACATCTGGTACAACTGGTTTACCAAAAGCGGCCAATATTAGTCATGCGCGGTGAGAATTACGTTCAAAAAAACCGACCCACTTAAGCTCGGATTAATTCACATTTTTTTTTCTAAATAGTTTTATTACGGTTGGTCATGCTGGTAGGTGTACTTGTAATTTTTCAAATGATGACATTTTCTATAGTGCACTACCACTATACCATACTGCTGGTGGTATGGTGAGCGTTAGCCAAGCTCTGATAAATGGTAATACGGTCGTTTTTCGTCCCAAATTCTCTGCGTCCAATTTCTGGAAAGATTGTGTCACCTACAAATGCACAGTAACGACATTTTAGTCAATAAAGCAGACGTGTACTTTTTCTCATCGATTTGGTTGCAGGTAGCCCAATATATTGGAGAAATTTGTCGGTTTTTACTGAATACACCTGAGCAACCCGAAGAGAAGCAACATCGAATCAGAATCATGATGGGTAATGGATTACGAATTGGAATCTGGTCCCAGTTTGTTGAACGCTTCAACATCGGAAGAATTTGCGAGTTGTATGGCGCTACCGAGGGAAATGCTAATATAAGTAATATACATATCGGATTCACGAAAAAGATAATTTTTCTAAAATACTAACCAGAATAATATTTCCTAAATACTCAAAGTTTCAAAATCGATTTTCTCCTCAAGAACATTAGAGCTTACCCTAAAAGCTTTGGCTTTAGAGTATACTAATCGATACTAACTAAATACTTACTTTATTTAAATACGTACTTTTATTAATCACCTTTCCTGTTCAATGATAGTATGAAACTGATTACTGCCAATTAATACATACTATATTCATAAAATTAAATTCTGACTTCCATTATCATTTTTTCACAGTTAACTTTGAAGGCCATATCGGCGCAGTAGGTTTCATTCCAATATTTGCACAACCAGTGCACTCAATCGTGTTACTTCGGTGTAATCAAATCACTGGCGAAGTGATTCGGAATTCGGATGGCTACTGCACGAAATGCGAAATCAACGAACCTGGACTATTTGCTTCCTTGATTAATCCCAACAAAGTTATAAACGAATTTCCTGGTTATATCGACAAAACTGCAACCGAAAAGAAAATCCTTCGAAATGTATTCCGTCCAGGTGATACCTACTTTAATTCTGGAGACATACTCTACCGAGATAAATTCGGCTATTTCTATTTTCGAGATCGAACCGGAGATACTTTCCGGTAGGTACCTAACCTGATAGAAATCCAATATACATCCTTAAACTTTTTGCTTTTTCTAAGATGGAGAGGTGAAAATGTTGCAACTACTGAGATCGAAAACACAATTAGTTCTTATATTGGTTTAAAAGATGCTACCGTTTACGGCGTAGAAGTAAGTCGTAGAGATTCTTCGTTTATATATCTCTGATCTTTTGTTCTCTTTTTGAGATTCCAAATGTTGAGGGTCGAGCAGGAATGTTGGCGATTTTAGATCCAAACCACAATGTCGATTTTAATGCGTTGGCGAAAATCGTTGTGGAGCATTTTGCGCCCTACGCACGACCCATTTTCGTTCGACTACTCCAACAAGCGCGCATGACAGGCACTTATAAACTCATAAAACGAGACTTACAAATCGAAGGCTATGATATCAATAAAATCAAAGATGAAATATACTTTTTTCAAAATAATCGATATGTGCCTTTAACTTTCGATTTATATGACGACATTTTAAATGGAAGACTCAAATTTTGATAATATATTTTTTTATTTTTTAAATAACTTATTATTAATTTAATTTGTTTATTCGGATCTTCTTCCTTTGGTGTAAACAAATATGATATTTTCTTTATAAAAAATTGTGATAAAAATAACGACAAGTTTTACCGATTGAAAGTAGCAAAAGAAGCAGCTTAACAAAAAGAGAGAAACGAATAAATCGAGCCCATTACTGTAAGTATAAGTTTCACGAATGTTTTTGGACAATCTATAAAGAATACTAATAATAGGAAGTTATATTTAATTCATTTGGTTCTATAGTAAATAAAAATTAATACTGAATTAAGTACCCATAATAATCGACGACGAATTGTATTTCTCGCGGAATTTTTTCTTCAGGTATTGAGCCATATTTTCGCGGACTCCAAAAGGCACCTTTGACAATTTTTTCGACTCGCGATATGCATCAGGCTTTCATAAAATGTATATCTTTTATAATGACCAAATTGGTAGAAACCGAAATATTAAAATGATTAGCGTGCATCTAAATTTAGTATGGAGAATTTGAGATATAATAGAGAGATATAATGAGATATAAAACTTCAAAAAAGTCATGATGCATTTCCGAAGTAGCCCGTAAATTGATTTCACCTGATTTCATGTATGCTGATTTTTCGTTATCTTAAAAAAGAACATAGAATTTTAATTAAAGAATCCAATTTATATCCAATTAATGGATGTCCTTTTATTTATTTTAATCGGCCTTCTTCTGAACGCTACTTTTATTATTAATAATTAAACATAGGCAACCTTTTCTTCCGAAGAAAAATTAGTTGAACTTGATAACAAAGTTTCTATCAAATCAGTAAAGCTGTCTTTAAATTGGAACCATAAGTAAAATGAGAATAAAATATTGATTCAACTACTTAGACTAGACTTTTCTGTGACCTTCATTATACTTGTTTTGGGGGGAAACACTAATATGTATCTGAAAACATAATATCATCGAAATCGATTAACCTGTTCTTCAATCATATGGTAGAATTCAGGTAGACAAATATTAAAGTACAATTTTTTTGACCTTTGCTCTATAATGACCATTATTGTGAGCAAAACCGAATAAATTTCTAACAGGTGTGAAACTAAAAAGAAATTTACCTGTTCTCAACTTGCGATAATAAATAACATAGTAATGAGAAAAACGCAGATTCAAGGTGTTACTGTGTTTATAATTGACAAGCAATAATAATTGCCTCAAACCGGTTCAGATTACTTAAACGATATGTTAATACCTGTCATTCTCTCATTTTGGCCTTCAAGTTTTAACTATTATTTCAATTTCAATTGAGCATATACTTGAATTCTTCGTATATATATACAATTTAACTAATCCCCGCGACTTCGTTTGCGTAAAGTAGAGGTAGATTATATTTTCTTTTCAGATTTGCTATTTGTATTGGTATATGAACATTTTTATTTCTCTTATTTATTTTACCTAAAGTGATCAATATTTTTAATAAAAATTTGTCCTGTGTGCAAAAGGACTCCCGCAATATCGTTTTAAAGTTTCAAAAAGGACAATTTTCAAGTGCATAGAAAGGATACAAGGGATAGTTTTTTTCGTTAAAATTAAGCTTTATGTATTAGATTGATTCGTTCTAATGATAAATGGATAAATAGAATTTGTGTTTAGTGGCTAGATTTTTGGGAAATAAAAACGGGAAGTTAAGGGTATAAAATTGCATATACTAAATTTGCCCTGAAATTCATCATTTTTAAAGGGAGATTTTTCTTTTTAAGGAATAGTTTTCTCATCGGATTAATGCCCACTTTATTTTTCACAATAGTCCTTTTAAATGTAAATATTCGTTGATTGAAGAATTGTAAACATGTTGTTTAATTCAGGAAAGAGAAATTTATTATAAACTAAATAACATAGACATTTTGGAAGTAAAATCTATTTTTGTTGAAAACGAAGCAAAACCTCGTTTTTCTGTATTCATAAATTTTGGATTATTATTGGTTTTTCGATATTAATAACTGATACTCGCTGCTTCATCGGCATGATATAAAAATGGTTAACATTTTTTATGATAATATAATATTACCGATTGTTGAGAAAAATTAGTGTACCATTAAATTTAGAAATATTACTTCTATTCATATTAAAGGGTTGTTCTGTTCCTTCAAAAACCATCATTTAATATTTCGCAGAAATGTTAACTACTGAAGTCGTTGTGTTCTGCTGGGGCAAAACTGAACATTCACTATTATGAGTAACTCTAACCAAATGGAATCCTTACTGAGTAATATCAACAGTAAGTATTAATGCATTTGAACCGAAATTCGAATCTCAAACGCCAAAATATCAAAAACATGAAAAGGAAATCGTTCAGCACTAAATAAACCATATTCACCGAATATTGGATTGATTCCTGGATCGCTTCGAACGACGAAGAATCCATAGGCAGCTAGAGAGATGGGACAAAAAAATAGCGAGTGGCAGATAATACCAAAAAAAAAAAATATTGTATAGATTTTAACTTTCGATTATTACTAAATTACGATTATTATTGAAACCAAATGTATACTTAAATCAAAGGGACAAAAACATGAGAACTGAAACAATTTTGAAACAGTGACAGACGATCAAACCCAATATTAGTTTCGTTTATTTTTTCGGTTATTGCAAGATCAATGAAACATTTTATCCTGACACCACTCTTGTTGAATAAAACAATTAAATCTGAATGATTTTTGGAGGTCGAACATGTTTACGGAAAACGCTGACCTGTACTTCCATTTGAAAATTCTAGGCCAACAAAAGCGAACTTATCTACAAAAATAACACAATTTCAAAGCGTCTCGTTAATCAAAAGAATCTTTTAATTAATGATTTATGCAGGAGTGTGTGAATAAGAAAAAAGATTGTGTAATAAAAAGAAAAAAAAATTTAAAGCCCAGTTTAATTAAAGTACAAATGTGCATAAGTGCTTAGGTGCAATTCCAACCCAAACTTAATGTTAGTTAATAAGTGCATAGAAGTAGAGTAATCGAAAACTAATCATTATCATGGTGGTCGGCCAATAAGTAGTTTTCGAATATTCTTTTTTAAGATGATCATTTCTATTCATTGAAAGCTCGATCTTTCATTGCCATATGGTTTTCGAGATATGGTACACGCATGGCCGATGCTGCAACCACAGGTGTATCTACCACTGCAACTCGCTCATTGGCATATTTTCTAATAGATACTAATAAATTAGCTGATAGAAATGTTAAAGAAATATTGCCAATACCAAATATTAGAATTTGAATTAAAATGTGTATTTAAATGATGGGATATGGAGTAAGTATATTTATATGTTAACATTACTTACATTGTGCATTTGAAAGCTGAACAGAATACAGAGCCAAAGCTGCCACTAGTAATACCATTAATAGTTTCGCCATTTTACTTTTATTGTTTTTGTGTATTTAATATGAAGAACCCAACTATTCGAGTTATAATATCAAATGGTGTTTTTTAGGTTGCTTTTATATGGACAATCGAACAAAGAAAATATTTTTCGCATCGTTATATTTTAGATTAAATACCTTTCGCTATGTTCAAATTTTCCAGAGTCCTTCGCATTGTAAATGTTTCAATTATTTAAAATGTTTATTACTATTTTTTAAACGCCAACTTTACAGGTTCGTAATACCTAAGTCGTGGAACTTTGACGCGAAACTTTTTTGTCCACATTATGTATAAAATATATATTATTTATTTCATGTTACAACTACAAACATTGATCAGGAAGTTGTCTTAACTCCTCAATTAAATCATCTATCTGCTGTTAACTAAAATCACCAAATATCGTCTATTCTTTGAGTCCCTCTAGAGAAGATTTATACAGCGCCATAAGATCCGGAGACCCGTAGAAAAGAAGTTACGGCTCTTAACCGCTTCGCGTTATTGGACGACCCAGAACCATTTTATTTGTTTTTTTTTTTTTTATTAAGTTGGGTTTCCAGAGTAAGGTTAGTGAGGTTTGTGCTTCCTGGGTCTCTAATTCACCTAGTTACAACCAAGCAGCTGGCCGAACCTCAGTAGATTTCAGTAGGTATTTAAATGTATACCAGAATATCATTAATATATTAATAATAATATATATTAATATATATTATTAACACGGTATACCAGAAGATTTATACCATGTTAATAACGCTGTCGTTTACATACCCGTCGTTATAATGCTGTAATTAAGAGCCATGGGTTTAAATCTCACAGAATTTTTTTTTTATTACATTACTAAATAGTTGGAAATAGACCCTGAGGGTTGCTGAATACAAAAATATTAACGACTAGCTGATCCCCGCAACTTCGTCTGCGTAACGTAGGTGTAGATTATATTTTCTTTTTAGATTTGCTATTTGTAGTAGAATATGTAAATTTTTATTTTTCTTATTTGTTTTACGAAAAACATAATCATACATAATTAAAAACACTATTTTGTCAACTTTAAAAAGACATCTATCTATTATTATAAAGAGGAAAGATTTGATTGTTTGTTTGCTTTGAATAGTCTCCGAAATTACTTGACCGATTTGAAAACTTCTTTTACTGTTGGGAAGCTACACTATTTCCGGTGAACATGGGCTATATTAAATTTTCAAAAAAGTTAAGGATCCATACTAAAACTCCAATAATGTAACCCAAGGTCTGAAAAAAATTACCAAAAAACATTCTTTTATCGCGTGCGCTGCGAAAACTATTGGTTATAGACAAAATAATGTACTACGATTTTGTAGAACATATCATTATCTACAAAAAATAAAGCGACAGCATATGTCTAACTATTATAGTTATGTCACAATAAGTGTATTTTCATTTTAAAAAATTTACATAAATGCCACCGTTTATAAAGCTCTTTTATTTATACTTTGGGATTAATCCTTATCAAAATAAATGACTTCATATTTAAGTTTGCTTCAATACCATTATATAACTTTTTGAGTTATTCAATTTGACCATTCCATTCGAAAGATATCACAAGTTTTAAAATGTAAGTTATTTGAAAAATGTCGCATGGTCACCGCTCTTTACTTATAATTAAGACCAACTTTATTGAACTTGGCGATATTTTTTATTTATGTATAGATACTGATTGATTTATGGATTATTTGGTTAACGTAGGTATACCTATCGTAGCTATTCACAATAGACATACTCTTTTTAGATATTTATAAATATTTTTTGAAAATTAATTGATTATTACATAGAACTATTTTATTCTTTGCAACAGTTTATTAAATGTGTCTTTTTCAAGTCGACAAAATAGTGTTTTGAAGTATGGTTATGTTTTTCGTAAAAGAAATAAGTAAAATAAAAATGTTCATATACCACAACAAATAGCAAAGCTAAAAAGAAAATATAATCTATACCTACGTTACGCAGACGAAGTTGCGGGGATCAGCTAGTATTTAATAAACTGTTACTTAGAATAAAATAGTTGTATATAATGATCAATTAAACTTCAAAAAATATTTATAAATATCTAAAAAGAGTATGTCTATTGCGTATACCTACGGTTGGTATACCAACAGTGAACCAAATAATTCATAAATCAATCAGCATCTATACATAAATAAAAACTGTCGCCAAGTTCAATAAAATCGGTCTAAATTATAATTTAAAAAAAGTCGAAAAGTATCCAAATACTCGCGTCAAAATAACAGAAGTTAAGAGTCTAGATTTTTGAATATTAGTAGGAATCTCACTGTTTCAACTCCCGAATGAACCTTTTTCCAAAAACTATTATACTATTGCAATGTACAACATAACCGCGAAATTGAAATTTGTACAATGGTATGAAACCCATTCTTCCATAATCAAGTATAAGCATTATGTATCTATAAAATTATTATTAAAATATCTGAATTTCAACTATATAATTAAACCATATTGGATAGTCTAGAGTTCACCATAAACGATTTGCCGTATGTCGTTTGATCTAGAAGAGCATTTTAAATTTCTTTTATCACTATGGCTTACGGTAAAAACGTCAGTATTTTCTTTTAGTTCACCGAATTTCAAAGGGTACTCGCTCACTAAAGTAATAATTTCAGATTTTCAGGTTTACAATATGTGAAAGTCAAAAAACTTAAAGCTCATTTATAAACTTAGCCTTTTTCAGATACATTTATCAATTTAAATTTTTAAGCAGACCCTCAAGTTTTGTTTCTAATAATAAACCAAGTTTGTTTTATACCTAGCAGTAATAATGTTTCTCCTTTAACGGATTTTGATTATGAAATTTGAAATTTCGATTGTTTATTAGACGTTATGCCGCATAAACCTGCCACCCTTTTTTCACTCTTTTAGTGGGGGGAATTATCGAAAACCCTTTCTTATTATATAACGGAATTCTATAAGGAAAACACTATCCAAATTTCATCGACACAAATATGCAATTATAATTGAAAATACAATGTAAAACGAAAAAAATATGACCTATATTTTAGTTATTATTAAAAAACAATTCGATTTCGCACATTTGGACGTTGTACATACAAAATTATTGGAAATAGGTGGAAGTAAAATCGAATATTTTATTTATATTCAGTAACAATAATTGGTTTTAAAATTGTTCTAAAAACCGAAGAAAAGTTAGTTTGGAAGATTTTATATATTTATTGTAGATAATGAAATATATCACAAAAAATTGCTTCCTCAATGCTTTTCAGCAGAATATATCATTGCTCCAGGTCACAATCATTGGTTCATAAAAATTAGATTTTAAAAAGTTTGATTGTTGAAAAACAAACAAAAATTAAAAACCGCCTCTATGGTATTTGGTATAAGTACCTACTACCTAAACTTTCATACTAATTAAGTGAAATAACGTTATTTAAAATGCTGTAGTTAAAATTATATAACAAAAACATAAATTTATTATTAATTAATTATTTATTTATTAATTACTCTTAGTAAATTCAAAATTTCGATTGTTGATTAACTTTACATTTTCTCAAAGAAACTTTATCACCCCAATTCACTCTTTTAGGGGAAGAAATTATCAAAAAAAAAATCTTTTCACATGCCTACTTCTTATAAGGAATACACCGAGTATTAAAATTTCATCTGGCAGAGGAGATATATTATTACACGATTTTATGTATGCACGGTTTTAAAAACGTATTCACTTTAAGCTTTATCAATATAATTATGTTTTTTACTACTTCTGTTTTTTTTTTTAGTTAATATTTCCTTATTGAGTAACCCTAAGGAGTTATTTTCAACAATTTTGTAAAAAAAAATAATAAAAAAAAAGATTACTTCAGGAACCGAACCCACGTCTCTTTTATTGGGAGCATTAAAAATTCGGATACGTAAGCGAATATGCTATGAACGTATAATTCAAAATAGTGTTTATTGTGTATAAAAACATTTATTTCAAAAAGGCACGTTTTTGTATTTTAACATTTTTCAAATAACTTACATTTTAAAACTTGTGATATCTTTCGAATGGAATGGTCAAATTGAATAACTCAAAAAGTTATATAATGGTATTGAAGCAAACTTAAATATGAAGTCATTTATTTTGATAAGGATTAATCCCAAAGTATAAATAAAAGAGCTTTATAAACGGTGGCATTTATGTAAATTTTTTAAAATGAAAATACACTTATTGTGACATAACTATAATAGTTAGACATATGCTGTCGCTTTATTTTTTGTAGATAATGATATGTTCTACAAAATCGTAGTACATTATTTTGTCTATAACCAATAGTTTTCGCAGCGCACGCAATAAAAGAATGTTTTTTGGTAATTTTTTTCAGACCTTGGGTTACATTATTGGAGTTTTAGTATGGATCCTTAACTTTTTTGAAAATTTAATATAGCCCATGTTCACCGGAAATAGTGTAGCTTCCCAACAGTAAAAGAAGTTTTCAAATCGGTCAAGTAATTTCGGAGACTATTCAAAGCAAACAAACAATCAAATCTTTCCTCTTTATAATAATAGATAGAAAAAATGTTCTTTTTTTTGTAAATTCTTACCCTAAAAGAGTGAAAATGGATGGGAAATAAAATATATAATGTCTATTTTTTTTCATATAATTTTCACAATCACATTTTAAATAACGTCATTTTACTAAATTAGTATGAAAATTTTATATGTAGTACTTATCCCAAAAAGACGATTTTTAATTTTTGTTCTATTTTCAACAATTAAACTTTTTAATATCTCGTCCAAATGTTTGAAATCGAATTGCTTTTTAGTCATGATAATTAAAATTAAAAAGATAATTCTTTTCGATTTACATTATATATTCATATATAAGTGTACGTTTATGTCGATTAAATTTGGAAAGTTTTTCCTTATACGATGTAGATATATAAGATCGGGTTTTCAAGAGTGGAAAATAGTTGCAAAGTTTGTAAGGGATAACGTCTAATAAACAACCGACATTTAACAAATTTAATAATCAAAGTCCGTTAAAAGTGAAACGTGCTTACTGCTTAATATAAAACAAAGTTGATTTATTATTAGAAACAAATTTATACATTTATCTTCCAGATAATTTTTATCCGAACCATAAACTAAACAATAAACATGCGTATTTTCCCCCTAGACTAGTGATATTTGTAGGATAAATGTGTAAGATTTATTCAATAGATAACTATCTTAAAGATATGGTCTGTCTTTTTAAAGTGAAAATATCAACTCTTAGAAGAAAAAAAAAATATTAAATAAAAGCATGCTAGAAAAAAATTTATTTTCTGACTCTTTATTTGCCAAACAGAGTGGCAACCGAAAACGCAGTTTTAAGTAACTGGAAAAAATATACATAACTTTAACATAATATTCATTTTTAAGAAATAATATTTTATTACGTTTACTCACATTTATTACAAGTAGGTTGTTAACTTCCACCATATTGCAAGCAGTTAAGGGGTATGGACGATGTGCACTTTGTAAAACATGTATTAAACTAAGCCTCAAATTAGAATGTCTGTTATACCAATTACTGAAGTAGGCTGCTTTTGCAACCGATTCTTGCTAAAAAATAAATTGTAGATATTTTTTTTAAAAAAAAAAAAAATTAACAATACCTGAATTACAAACCAAGTTCCTGCTAAACCGTAAGCAAGCATATGAATAAAAACAGCAATCAGAAACAATATCAATTTTATTTGTTTGATTGGATCATCTTCCTTGGTTTTTAACACAGAAAATATAATTTCCATTATTCAATTATAAAGAGATGTGGGATATTAATTTACCGTTTGAAAGTAGCAAAAGAAACAGCTTAGCAAAAAAAGAGCAGTACAAAAATCAACTCCCAAAACATAAGTAAATACATCACAAATTTTTTTGGACACCCTAAAAATAAATTACCACGGTTAGGAAGTTTTGATATTTTCATACGATTTTCTGGAATATAAAAAAAATACTGAATTAAGTATCCATGATAGTCGACGACAAATTGTATTTCACGTTGAATTTTTTCTTGCGGAAGTTTAGCCATATTCTGAATGATTTCATTTAAGAACTGAAATTGCACTCCAGTATTGTAAATAAAAAACATGTACAAGGCATCAAATGCTACTACTACACTTCCAATATAAAATCCATCTATGTGCAAGATTAAAGATACTATGTGATGCATAGGAAACTCATCCGCTTTCCATGAATCTGGGAATCTAAAATTATTGGATATTAGTAGAAAATGTATACTAAGCACAAATCCTACACAATTAGTATTGGTTTCTGTCTATGTCCTGGCAAAGCGTCGGCGTACGGAAAAAATAACCATATTTGAATTACAGTGACATTTATTACTTCGAATCCCCAGAAAACATAAGTTAAGATCTTTAACCTGTTAAATACTTCGTCTCCGTTTGGACTCCAATTAATAGGCCAAAAGTTATGGAGTATCTCATGATAAATTTCAGCAAACCTAATTTTGTCGGTTAGAAGACCCAATGTTTTCGTAAGACCCTGATGTTAAAAAAATTTATCGATAACTAAACAAATTATTATGTTAAAGTACGGTGCATACAGTAATAACTAGCTTTACAACTTAGTATCAAATTGAGTCATGGTGAATTATGCTATAGTGGTATCATGCACAACAATAAATCAGTTTTTAGTAGTGAGCTAAATGCGTGTCTTCCAATTATTTAAATACTTGTCAACAAAAAGTAATTGAAGAAGTTCCTATTCCTGTGAAGTGGTAATATTGTTTTAAAAATAATAAAAAAGAATTATTTTAGATCTAAATATATATAATACTATAGCTAACCCGTACCCAGCTTCGCTAGGAAACATTTCGTTATTTTCGACTTACATATTTAAAAAAATATATTCATTCGTAAATTTTAAATTAACCGGGACAAATGAATTTTGAACCGGAACATAAACCTCGAAACCGGGACATATTCCGGTGTACCGGGACGTATGGTAACTCTACGATAGTCGGAATTCAAATACTACATATAGCCATTAGGATACCTATTGTGAACGCATAAATTTATTTTTAAGTTTTTTTAAATACCGGAAAAGATAATAACACCATTTTATTTTTTTAATTGAAATTTATAACAAAAATTGTTCCCTAAATACTCTAGCAGAAGACATAAATGCTCTAAGTCTAAAACCATTGGTTCAAAAGAAATAGATTTCAAAAAACTTGATTGTTGAAAAATAAATTTGAATTTTTGATTTTGCTTGATTTTTTAATCATACAAATAAATAAAAACTAAAATCGCATTTTTGTTATAAATACCAATAATACTTTCATTATAATTTTGTTAAAAACTGTTATTTTGATAAAACTAAAACAGGTACTTAATTTTTGGTTCTAAATATTACATAAAACAAAAGTTCAGTTATTCATAATGTTAGAATTGTCAATAAAATGAAATAAATTCAATCCTTAATCCTCAACAAACAAAACAGTTTTACATTAAACAGTAAAAAAAATTCGTGTTTAACGGCACGTTGATTATTAAATTTGAAATTTCAATTGTTAGACCACATGTTATCTCATACAAACTTTGTTACCCATTTTTACTATTTTAGGGGAGGAATTTTTAAAAATCCTTCCTAATCAGATGTCTACATCAATTAGTAAATATAGTAAGGCAATACTTCTCATAAGAAAGCATTACATATTCATAGAATGCAACAATCACAGTTATTAAAGGTGTCTCACTACTATATTGTTACTCACAAAAACAATTGATAACATTGATATCAATACTCCAACAATTATGTTTATATCGTTAAAGTTGTTTATTATAAGTCTCATTTGAAAGAAAATGATTGGAAAAGAAATAGACAGATAAAAAACCGATCCCATTGTCCCACCAATTCCGAAATTTTCAACCCAACATGAAGAGATAATTAATAAGAACTTAGCAGGGAACACGCATTTCAAAATTTCACGTTCATGCTTTTCTAAAATCAAGTTTTAAATCAATTAAATATGAAATTATCACACAAAAATTAATATGAAAATCGTTGCAAGAAATAAAATAACATAGTTTTTAAAGACGAAAAGAATAACAACTAAATCTAGAGAAATAAATTAAATAACTATTAAAACCTCTATTTGTAGAATTAATAATATCCATATTATAAACTTTTTTGAAATAGTTTTTATTATATATTGAAATGAAATATTATATTTTACAATACTGCAAAAAATTCCTGATAATCAACGCTTTTTGTGTTCTCTGGCTTTAATAATTTATGTAAGTTGTATTTTAATTACCAAAGATACGGTGATAAATAATTTATATCTCATTATATTTACTTGCCAATAATAATCTTCAATACTTTTAGCGTAGAATAATTAATATATATGTTTTCTTTTTGTAACATTAAATATAAGATACCTTTGAATGAAAAAAGAATAGAATATGTAATAATTATCCTTCGCTTAAATTATTGAAGAATATCATTGAAAGTAGATCAAAGAAAAGCTTTTAAGTCTGAAAATTGCTATAATTTTTTACCGTAAAAACAATAAGTAGTTACCAATTTATCCTTTTTTCGCACCAAAGATTTGGACGAAATTTTAGCCAGTTTCAATTTTTATGTATCTATTCTATGAAGCAAGAATATTTTACGAATAATAACAGTGTAATAAAGAATAACGTTTAAGTTTATTACACTGTTGTTATTCGTAAAATATTCTCGTATTAAGCCCATATGCTTATGATTGTAAAAAAAAGTTAAATCAACTCGAAAATTTTGCTTATCAGTAACAAAGTCGGTTATTATATAAATGGTTTGTTTCATTCATATTTGTTTAACTATTGATACAATGTTTTACAATATGATAGTGAAACTGATTGTTACAGCTTTGCACAGTACATTATTTTTTTAATTGTTATTTACCGTCGCTTTATAACTGCTAAGATCTTCGCAACTCTAGAGCTAATAAAAATCCGTAGTCGATAAATATCGAAAATTTGCTCGATACGAGGATCGAACCTAAAATCTACTAGTTTTGGAGCGGTCACCTAGACCACTCGGCCACCAGTAGGCTTACTATATTATTTGATTCGGAAAAATTCATTCATGGAATGCTGTTTTTGGATGTTGTGTGATTTTTTAAAACAATTAGACTTACGTCCTTTTTTAAAACGCCAAACAATGGATATAAATATTGAAAATTTTGTAATAATGAATCTGATGAGAGTAAATTGAGAACCGATGGTAACACAATAATATAATTTTTTTATACTACTGTTCTGCTTATAATGTCATCAGAATTTTGAATACTCTAGAGATTGAGATAAATCACTCGAGTAGCGTAGGGTAAAGGGTCAAGTAATGGAACAAGTAGTATAAAAATCTGCCGAAATAATAATTTTTGCTGCTATGTTTTTATTATTATTTTTCCTTACCTACTCTTCTTGAAGAAAATTCTGATTAAACCAATAATTTTACTACCTACTTACATTTTCTTAAAAAGATTAAGCCAATTTCAACCATAACTTCCTTTTTTATAAAATTCACGCAATTGAAGACTTATTACTAATAATAAACTTTAAGAATAGGACAACTATCTATTTATTGAAATGAAACTCAAATCTAAAGATCACAATGCTTCTAAGATAGTAAAAAAAAGTGGTATTTTTAATATTTTCTTTTAAATATTTATTGGAAGTATATATTCCTATACAATCCTTTCATCATAAAAAAATAGAAAATATCAAATTGAGCTAGTATTATGTCTTTTATATTCCACGTTTTATTTTTATTGTTGTTAAATAATTTGTTAGAATGGTATAGTATTTCTGTTTCACATTAAATATTGTTCATTTTTCATTGATTGTTGTAAACATACAAATTTTCAACCTACAATATATTAATTGTACATTCTATACTTTGTCATACCTTAAAATTAAAGGTTCAAAAATTGAAGAAAAATATTTATATAATTGCTAGTGTTTCTGTATTGGCAGAGTTATTGATTACAATTGCATTCAACAAATTATAAAGGCAAACCTGTATGAATTGAAAAGTAACTGAAGTAAATGTATTATATAATTGTTTTAAAAGACAGTTTCATTTATAAGAATTTAATATCTAAGTTTCAATATTCCGTTTGAAATTGCATCACAGATTATTACTGTTGTACTCATCGCCTGTCTTTATATTCTGAAGTTAATTTTTAGGTCTATTTTTCAACCCTTCCTTCTTCAGTGTCCAAATTGTTCTACTGTTTGTTTCAGTAAATACTCTTACGAAACAAAGTTTGTTTAAGAAACAAAGCAAAAATGACCAGCTTTTCAGGAAGGTATCAAAGACAACCCAACACTTTTATGGCAACTTTGGTTAAAACTATTATCCGAACTCTTCCAATTTTGGAGATGATTTGCAGGTATCATGAAAACTACTTGTACTTTGAACTAGTATATTGCGTAAGCAAGTACCATAAATGAGCAGATATTTGCAATGACTTCAGCATCTTTAATTGTAAACTTAAGCTGGTACTGAATAAAATGGTAAAAACTGATAAAGTTTACAATTTTACAGTAATGTATATTATTATTAAGAAATATTTTATATAAATATATTTAAAAGGTGGTAAAAAACATCGAAAAAAAAAATGTTTCACTTTTAAAAATATCGATGTTCTAGCGTCAATGTTTTTTATGAGTAATGCTGCATCCCTTGTCCCAATAGCCTCTTTTTCTTTAATTCAAAAGAATTTACTTATCTTTATCCACGGTAATTATATTTAGAGCATATTAGTGTAACTATATCAAAATCAAATTGACCTAAATTATCAATATTAATTAGTTAATTAATTCATGTTTTAAAAGATAGAATGATATAATGAATCGAGAAAAAAAAAAACTTGAAATTTATGAATCATTCAATTACATACAGAACGAATAAACAGGAAACAATAATCGCTAAAAAATTGATTTTTACAGGAATTCCTAAGATTCGGGATTGGGAACATTGCGGTAATACTCCTGGTAGAAACGTCCCTTCAAGGAATGATATTTGAGAGAATGACCAGAAATCAGTTTAAACACCAAAATCACGACGTTCCAGAATGTCTTCTGATGCTCTACGTACGACATGATCTAAACGTTGAAAAGAAATTTCAATGACAGGTTAAACTTCAAAATTACTACAAAAAGTTTCTTCTACTTGTTTATCATTTGCAGAGCAATATCAGTATCCAACAATTGTATGGGAACACGGGGTGGAATGGGGCACCGGGGCGGAATGGGAAATGGAATTAGCGCTTGTTACAGGTGACAAAAACGCGTAAAAATCATATTCAATGTTCAATTAACTGTGCTGCATTATAAAAAGTGGCTATCGCCAGTAAAGAGTGCAGTTGTTTTTATTTTTATCAAAAATCGAAATAAACGTTTCCAAATTCTAATTTTTTCAAAGTAACACCAAGGTATTATCCTATGTTCTATTTTTTGTTTGAATATTAACATGACATGTTTGTTAAAATATACTGTTGACTAACTAAAAACCTAGTGATAATTCAAATATAACCAATATATCCTGCCATAATAGTCGTGCCTGTGGGAAAGGTGCTTTGGGGAACAATGGATGAAGCGGAATGGGATATACCATTCAGATAGTATTTCCCATTCAGATGGATATTTTTATTTTATCAGGAGATAGTGCGTACGTATATAAGGACTAGCTGACAGTCCATATATAAGAAAGGTCGAAAGATGCAGAGGTAATATGCTTATATTGTGAGGATTCAAACTCCAAATCTAATGAAAGCTGGTGTTTCTGCTGTATTTGTCAAAAATGGGTACATTTGACATGTGTTGGGCTAAACACGATTATGACAGTGTCTTCATCTGCAAACTATGCCAATAACAAGTATCCTACTGCGCCCCAGGCTCATTTCCCATTGTACCCCAGAGGGTGGGGCAGAAAAGGAAATTTCCATTGGTTTTTAAAACCTAAATTTTTAATATCAATTATTAATTTAAATCAATAAAACCTTTTTTTATTTGTACAGAATGAATTAAATAAATATATAAATTACAAAACAATGAGATTGTTTCTTTAAATCTCTCGTAAATTGTAACTAAAAGTTAGGTACCCCGTTCCACCCCAGGTGCCCCTAAAACTCGATTTTTTTCAAATCTAAACAACATCAAATAGAAGTCAAGATAAGTCTAGTGGAATAGAAGTCTCAATAAAAATTATCTATAAAAAATACAAATTTAACAGGTGGTTTATTAGAACTGCAACATAAACAACACTGCAACATGAACATCTCTAATATTAAAACAAAGTTATGTGTAGTACCAAATACCATTAAAGAAGTGCCTGCATTTTAAAGTGGGTCTTTGATTATTGTGATAGACGTTTTATAAGTGTGTTAAAATTGATAACTGTATAAATAAATAGCGTTAAGTAAATATTATTACTAAAGACTTAAATCAAAGAAAAAAACTCAGGTTGTTTAAGATCCGCTTTTATTATTAGATGCTTTTTAATTTTCCGAATTGGCGACGTTTCGTTGCATACCGCAACTTCATCTGGCGTCTTGGATCAAAAAAACCTTTCAGTTTCATCAGTAATATGAGCTTGAACTGAAACTGAAACGCTTTTTTGATTCAAGACGCCTGATGAAGTTACGATAGACAACAAAACGTCGCCAATTTGGAAAATTAAAAAACATCTAATATTAAAAGCGGATCTTAAACAACCGGAGTTGTCTTCTTTACTGCAATAGAAAGCTGATATATGAATTTTATCATCTATTATTACTAAATAATATTAGTAAATAATAAATGGGAATAAAAACAAATCTCATCTTACAAGATTTCTTAAAAGGTTAATACCAATATAAAATATCATTTAGATGTATGAATAAGTAGAAGTTAGTTGGTTTCGTTGTTTCGAATTTGCTTATTGGCTGAACAAAGTGGCTACAGAAAACGCCGTTTTAAGCACCTAAAAAGTTACAAATTTATTTAATTATTAAAACAATTAGAATTAAATATTATTAAACTACTTACATTTACCACAAGTAGATTATTAACTTCTACCATATTACAGGCAGTAAGAGGAAATGGACGATTTGCATTTCGTATAACATGTATTAAACTGAGCCTTAAATTTGGATGTCGTTTATACCATTCACTGCAATAAGCCGCGTTTGCAACTGATTCTTGCTACAATAATTTTAAAATAATCTAATTTATGAAAAAAAAAACTTTTTTTAAACAGCACCTGAGTTATAAACCAACTGCCTGCTACTCCGTACATAGTCATGTGGACAATAACAGCAAATAAAAACATTATTAATTTAATTTGTTTAATCGGATCTTCTTCCTTTTGTGTAAACAAATATGATATTTTCTTTAAAAAAAAATATTATATCAATAACGATTAGTTTTACCGATTGAAAATAGCAAAAGAAGCAGCTTAACAAAAAAAGAGAAACGAAGAAATCAAGCCCATTGCTGTAAGTATAAGTTTCACGAATTTTTTTGGATAATCTAAAAAAGATACCAATAATAGGAATTTTTAGTAAATTCATATGGTTCTATATTGAATAAAAATTAATACTGAATTAAGTATCCATGATAGTCGACGACGAATTGAATTTCACGTTGAATTTTTTCTTCAGGAAGTTGAGCCATATTTTCAATAACTTTATTCAATAGTTGAAACTGTACTCCTATATTATATATAATAAATATGTATAACGCATCAAATCCTACCACCGCACATCCAACATAAGCTCCATCTAAATGAAAAATTAAAGATACAATGTGATGAACAGGAAAATCTTCCGCTTTCCACCAATCTGGAAAACTAAAATTAATGATTTTGAAAAATTAATGAAAATGCTTATTGTTTGGTTTTTGTTATTACACAATCAATATTGGTTTCTGTCGACGGCCTGGTAAAGAATTAGCATAGGGAAAAAATAACCATGTTTCAATTATAACAACGTTCGCTATTCCAAGAAACCAAAAAAAAATTCTTAAGATATTTAACTTGGCAAAGACTGTTTCTCCGTGGGGACACCAGTCAATAGGCCAAAAGTTATGAAGTATTTCTTGATAAATTTCATTATACTGTTGTTTCTTTATCAAGAGAAAAAATGTTTTGGTGGTAGCCTGAAAAAATAAATAAATGGATACATGTTCTTAACAGTTAGTATACTGGGGGAACAGAGATTTTATTTTATGAAGTTTTATAACTTACATCAACTGATTTTGCTGGATTGATTACAAATTTGGAATGAGTTTTCCAATAGCGACTCCACTTTTTGAAATATTGATAGTAGGAGATATTATAAAAATACATTAATTTTGAAATAAAAATTTGAATATATAATTTTCATTTCATTTCAAATCTCCTTTAGCTAGGCTATATTTCTTGAATCTATAATGATCCAAATTTAAATTTTGGAACGTTTTCATTAACAGAAAACTTAAATTTTTTAATCAATTATTTATATGAAAAAAAAAACATTTTTAGTTATAAAAAACTTGTATTTTGGCAAAAAAAAAAATGTTTTCATTTTAATGAGCAAAAGAGAATCCGAAAACGATGGGTGAGCCTATGGGTCTTCAGTGACGTCACAGTACACAGCAGTATACGTCTTGAAACTGAGATATAAACAAAGATATCTCTTTGGATATAAATAGATCATTGCGCGATTATCATAGAAACAATAACTATTTACATAATTTTTGAAATTTTTCACAGTTTTTCGCCAGAAAAAATATTTTTATACTCTAAACATAACTATAATTTTTATCCTATCATATAATGTTTAAACGATTGAAACAACCTTTCCCTTTGTTTTAAAATACATTTGTCAAACGAAAACATTCGTGGGATTTTAAATTTTCTGTACTGTGACATCATTTTAAGTATGGACCAATAGGAAATCGTTTTAAGCATTTTGAATCTAACGGTTTTTTGCATTTTCAAATGAATATAATATAAATTTTATCAAGCAAAGTTAAAAACTAATAGCTACGTTATGTTTTGATATTAGTTAAGAACAATTTTAAAGGTATTTTTAGATTATGTGCATTTGGTCTTTCCAAGTCATTTACTCACCAAAACCACCGAAAACATGGTCGTTATTATTCCAACGACAATATCCATATCATCTAAACTTTCTGTGATAAGTTTTGTTTGAAGGACAATCATTGGTATCGTAGTACATAGATATAACAATGTTCCTATTTTCCAACAAACTCCTGTATACTCAATCCAATATGAAGTGAATCCAAGTAAGAATTTAGCTGGAGCTAGACTTTGTAAAACTTTGTGCTTATGCTTTTCTAAAATTTAAAGCATTCCAATAATAGTTTATCAATTAATAAGCGTAAAACAATATTAGTTAAATATAAATTACTTAATTACAAAAATAATAAATATAGTACGTAAAAAATTAATCAAATTATTAGGGTAACCTCTCTTTGTAGATTTTATAATATCCATTTGATATAGGTACTGTTATTTATTATAGCTAGAGACAAAAATTATACTCTATCACATAAACAAAAGCCCCAGAAAATATTTGCTTTTAATATTCTCTTATTTTATTACTTCATTTGGAATAACTCACTGATACTTTTATGAGAATGAGAATATTTTTGTGATGGTATTACCTATATTGAATGATTCTACAATAATTGAAGCTTCGATGCAATTAAATTTCATAAGGTACAAATTTTGTTGGTAACTTTCAAAGAAAAGAACAATTTTTCAAACGGTTAGCTAATGTAGCATTTTTTTTAAAACGTGCTCTTTAATTTTTTACTACATTAAGATAATTAACAAGAAAAATATACATGTCAAAACTGAAAATTGCTTAAACTAGAAAAATAATACTTAACTTGCATGGGATAATTTCATTTTAAATTCCATTTGAAAAAGAATTTACATTCCAACCGATTACTTATTTGCATAAATAGTTAAATAATTTGTGAGTTCAATGCATGTGATATGTAATTTACATAACAAGTCTAACTTCAATGAACAACAATTTACCATTAAAAGAATGTAAATTATTTAAGAAATTGAAATTTATTTTTTGGTAAATATGCGATTTTTTTTAACACAGTTGAAAGTGGTACTATGAAAAATAGGTACAGCGGGGGATGCTGCAGGTTGCTAAGGATGGTGTTTTATGTTTTTATTAAATTATACCTTTTCATTCAAAATTATAAAGATAAATCGAAGGAAAGAAAAATTGATTACTTATTATTATTTTTATTGGTAGAAATTAATGAGTAAAGATAATTTTCGGTTTTTGAATTAGTACCAATTTGTAAAGTAAAGAATAATTTCAACAATGATGATATCATCAATTGAATTAACAAAAATATCGCGAATTAAAATAAAAACAAAGTCGAGAATGCAACGTTGCCAGATTGTGGGTGTCCTAAAATGGACTTGAGTTTTTTTTTTTGTATAAAATATAAATTATATTCAATTTATTTACTAATATTGATTAAAATATAAACAACATCTGCCGGGTTCAGCTAGTATCTAATATAATAGTCCTTCTTAATAAACATGGATCAAAATATCTCGCTAGGCATCTTTTTCAAACAAGTTCTTCTAATTTACTCATAAGCAGTACTAATGAGATAGAGAAAACCTACAGCACATGTAGTTTCATTAGAACTTTGAATTTACCAAATCTTTGTTTGGTTTGATCAGGTTTTACCAAACCTATTTCAAGGTAACGTTCATCATGCATTCATCATGCGTTATAACTAGACACCGGATTATATGCACTATCAAAATGCCAAATATGCACTAAGGGTGAAATAGGCATACCTACAATATGCACAATCAAAAACCATTTATTATTAGAATTTACGTTTATTTTCACATTATATTTATCTTAATATATATAATTCTTCTGCACCCATGTACAGTACTGAACTTCTCCTGGTTCAAGTCCATTTTAGCACACGTACAATCTGGCAACGTTGCGTTTTCAAATTTGTTTTTTTTTTATTCTTTTTGCGATATTTTTGTTAATTCAATTCTAATATGGTATAATTCTCTCTTTTGTAGCAAAATTTTCCTTATAGACCAATTTAATCGCGAATTGAATTAAAAACAAAGTCGAAAATGTAACGTTGCCAGATTGTGGGTGTGCTAAAATGGACTTGAGCCCTTCTTCTAAGCCATCAGACCTATTCTTCAGAATTTTTCGGAGTGTATTTGAGTGGGAACTTGAATGGCTTAGATCCACAATTGGGCCATATAGATAAAAAAGGTGAAAAGCTGAAAATGAACTTTCGACGTCAACGTACGTTACCGGACAGAATTTGAAATTTGGCGGAATTTTCGGAGATTTTTTCAGAAGTTCCATTGATAAAAGCATCAATTTTCTTTATTCCTTTAAAACCGGGGTTTTTATACAAAGCTGCATTTAATTTGCCACGAACCTCTTGCAATAGTTTACTCAAAAGGCCGTTATTCTGTTTAATCATTTTTTCGAATATTTCCATGGATTTGCACAGAGGAATGTGTCCAGTTTCTCGATTGCATCGAGTATAATGCTGAAATGTGTTGCAATAAGAGCAATATTTTTTGTTGATTGAAGGATCCTCAAAACCGCTGGCTTGAATTGATTGCAATGGTGTCTGCTCTTTCAAATTTTCCAACTACTTCTTTTATGGCTATATCAATAACGCTATAAAAATAGAATTATACGCAGTTGCATATATGCAAACATGCAAATGCATATAATCCAATGTCTGGTTATAACAAATATCACTTACTTCAGCTCAACATTCAGGATCGGATTAAAGAAAAACGAGCGCTAGGAAGAAAAAGGACATCCTGGTCAGCTAAATTCCGTGGGAGGTTTAGAAAAATCACCAGAGGACTTTACCACATTGCTGTATTAAAAATCAAAATAGCCATGATGATCGCCAATCTTCAACATTGAAGCGACACCAAAAGAAGACGAATTTAATTTTAATTAATTATATATTACATTTGTTACATTAGGTCGGAACTTCCGACTGCATTCCGTGCTTTTACTTATAACCAAGGGTGGATTTAGGATTTTTTTCTGACGGGGGTACAACATCATCTTTCACTTGCAAGTGCGTAAAAGGGATCACGAAAAAAATCGCAATTCCAGCCAGAAATTGACAAGAGTTCATTAAGGTTCTTTCTATTACTTTATTCATATATTATCACAACTTTAATAATTTCATTTATAACGTGCCCCCCCACCCGGGGGGAGGGCACGTGCCCAACACCCGCCCCCCAAATCCTCCCTTGCTTATAACTAACATTATTCAGTGTCCTTAACAAATACATTTTTACATGACAATCCGAATCAATTTAATTATAAGTAGTTGAAATACATATGATAGTTTAAGACTTTAAAAAGTATTTGAATTAACAATAACAGTCAAGGGATAAGAAAAGGTCGTGGAAGTTTCAACAATTATCAATGGCGGATTTAAATCCGAAGCCCCCCAGGCTCTCACTCAATATTTCTCACTTTTTACTCCTTAACAAGTAGGTTCAAGACAAAACATCTTTAATTTTCATATCAAATACTTTAGTTATGAATTAATTTTTATTACTACTTACAAAACTTCTTATGTAATAACATAAAATTTTTAAATATAACATATTGGTTCCAATATTTGTTTTCAAAATTTTTTATAACTCATCACTTTTTTCAGTTTTCCCTTAAGATGTTTTAACTTCCTCTCCCTAGCCTTGATTAACGTAAAAATATCAATCATATCATCGTAATCGATTTTTAGTACTAATAAAGCTCTAGTAGATCATAATACCAAAGCATTAAGTCTATCTTGGGCAATATTTACACGTTAGTTGCTTTTCATTTTTTCCAGAGTGGAAAAAGATCTTTCTCCTGGACAATTTGTCGTTTAAACTAGAAAAAATGTGCAAAACAATGTCAACATTAGGGTTCACATCTCTAAGATTCCGTGATTGCAATGTATTCCATATATTTTGTGTGAATCGGAAATCTTCACTATTTTATAATAATTTTTCAAATAAATAATGTTTGTGAATATATTGATCTTTTAAGATCACCCCAAAAATGTCAGGATACTGTATTGTTTTAAGTAAATATAACGTATTTCGACTACCAGAGTTTGCATAGGATTTTAAATTTTCTGACAAAAATGGATCAACTTTAGCAGGAAGTTCCACGGTTCCTAAAAAATAACCATTATAAGGATCCTCAATTTGTACTAAATGTCCCCTAAAAGGCAGTTCTTTAATTACCAGTGATTTAACAATTGAAAAATGTGATGAGATACATTGAAAAGTGAATTCAATAAAATAAATATTTTATATACTTTATTGAAGATATTCCATAAATTCATAGCAAAACTTGCTCAAATTAATTTTTAATTGGAATGACTCGTACATTATTTCGTCTCTAGAATGTTGCCGTTTCGAAAATTTTACCATCCGTTAAATCAAGGCCCTCTCGGGTCGGGCCTAACGGGCCTAGGCTTAAGCCCATCACTGATAGTTGTGAAAATGTAGAAATTGAAGTTTCAACAATTAATAAATATTTTATTTATTATTTCCGAGTCACAATTAATATTAATATCATACTCCAATTAATGAATAGTTATGTGTGTCGTATGATTCAATTTCTTTATTTATTTCTTGATTACGGGTTTCAACAGCCATGGGCTGTCATCATCAGGTAATAATCTGATAATAGATTATTACCTGATGATGACAGTTAATGACTAATGAAGCGTGTCCTGATCAAGAAATAAATAAAGAAATTGAGTCTAACGACATACATAATTATTAATCATTTCTGATATTAATTAAAACACTTTTATTTGAGGCGATTAAAGCAGAGTGGTGTAAATGATTTTCCTTCATATCTGGAACTGTTATAATTTAATAAATTCTTATTTTGTGTAGAGGATTACGGAATATTAAGAATTAATTTTTAAGGTTGTGACTTAGTTCAGCTTTCGTTTCAACGATTTAGTCGATTTAGTCTTTCTATATAATATTTTCAAACTTAGGTCAGAACTATTGGAATTGTTATTTACACTAGTTTGGCTTCAACCCACTTATTTTAATACTACAATTAAGTCATAAATATTTATTACACTGAAAATATCTGAAATATCGTTGACAAACTGTTAATAATGAAAATAAGTTGTTATTTCTTTATTGTATTACTATAAAAGTGTGTTTTTATTCTTGTGAATAATTGTAAATGTGAACATAAACTAATTAACACTGTTTCTTAAATTTATATTAATAAAATAAGATTCAGGACGGCAAAAGAGTACGAAGAAAGAAAATGTATCAGCTGCAAAGTGAAAAATAACAAATAGTGAATAAGGTTTACCGGATGTTTATTATGCAGGCGCTGAAGCATACCACGGCGAATAAAGATACAGTGGTCACAGAGCATAAGAAGAAAATTTCAATAAATAAAGAAAATTGTGAAAAAATAAAAAATTAGCGGGACTAATTAAGAACAAAAAAATATCATAACTAAAAATGGTTTTCCTTTCGGATTTATTCATTGGCTAAATAGTGTGGCCACAGAAAACGCAGTTTTAAGCATCTGAAAAAAAAATACAACATTAAACATTGATACTATAGTATTCGGCTTTAGAGATCTTGCAGAAAAGACGCCACATGAAAATTTGAAATTTACATTTCGTTCCTAACTGTTTACTTAACAAATATAAACCCCCTTACCTCAAATATAATTTAATTTCAAACTTTTCTTCTTTTTTAATAATGTCATATAAATTTAGCAGATTTTTCTTTGCAGTGTAGAGCTATTATGCTTTTATAAAGGTTGATTTATTTGGAGGTATGTACTGTTTTCTTTATAAATTTTTGTTAAGCGACTCATTTTTGAAATTATACTTATTTTGACACGTTTATTTGAGAGTAAAATTTCATTAAATATAAATGTAATTAATATGATTGCGAAATAGGGTATCGAATTTCGGAGGTCAGTAGGGGCGGATGTGATGATTTATTTACGGTGGATTTATGAGATATTATGCATGCAAAGTCTCGTAAGGAAAATGAAAATAAAATCTCATTAATTTACTCACATTTACAACTAGAACATTATTAACTTCTAATAAATAACTAGCAGTTAAAGGATATGGACGATGTGCACTTTGTAAGACATGAATTAAACTAAGTCTCAAATTAGGATGCCTCTTGTACCATTCGCTGCAATAGGCCGCTTCTGCAACCGATTCTTGCTGAAAATAAATTTAAAAAAGTTTATATTCTTTTTCAAAAATATTTTTTGACCAATACCTGCATTACAAACCAACTGCCTGCTAAACCATACATAATCATATGGATAATAACAGCAAATAAAAACATTATTAATTTAACTTGTTTAATTGGATCCTCTTCCTTAATATTGAAAAAACACGACTTTATTATTCAATTACGATAGAACGTGATAATTTACCGTTTGAAAGTAGCAAAAGAAAGAACTTGTTAAAAAAAGAGAAGTAGAAAAATCGAGTCCCATAGAATGAGTATATATATCACAAACTTTTTCACATAATCTGAAAGGTGGATGATCAACGTTATGACAGTAAAAAATAAACAATTTTAAAATTAAATACTTATTCAAATATGTATGATGATCGATGATAAATTTTATTTCTGCAGGAATTTTTTCTTCAGGAAGATGAGCCATATTATAAATGGCTTCATTCAATAACTGAAATTGTACTCCAACATTGTAAATAATAAATATGTACATTGCATCAAATCCTACTATCACACAACCAACATAAAATCCATCTACATGAAATATTAAAGAAACAATTTGATGAACAGGAAACTCATCCGCTTTCCATGAATCTGGAAAACTAAAATTATTTGTCATCATTAGATAATATGATCAATATCTAAATCAATTTATGAATTGTTTTGCGCAATTACACAATTAATATTGGTTGTTGTATATGTCCTGGTAAGGCATCAGCATAAGGAAAAAATAACCATATTTCAATTATCAAAACTTCCATCATTCCCAGCCAGCAAATAAAATATCTTAGAAACTTTAATCTTTTAAACACCTCATCTCCGTAGGGACACCAATTAATGGGCCAAAAGTTATGAATTATCTCATGATAAATTTCAATGAAACTATTCTTCTTTATCAGAAGAAAAGATGTTTTCGTAACTCCCTGAAGTAAAAAATAAAATTAACCAACAATTAAACAAAGTATCACAATCGCTATAAAAATAGGCTACAAGGATAATATAAGTACTCCTAGATAATTTTAAGGTATTTACCATAACGACATATATTCAAAATATATTTATTCCAACGTAAAAATTCGACAATAAAATGTGATCAGTCATATTGAAAATGGAAATAAAATGGAATTAATTATTTATATTATACAAGGTACCAAATAATTTTCGAGTAGGTACCTACATAACGTAGGTACATAGTAATAGCTACACCAATGTTGACCAATGTTTTTTAAATTTAGTTGTTATTTTTCTTCATTAATTTCGGTTATTTGAAATTGTGATTACTGAATTTGATTTGTAAACCTCTATTTCCCATTACACGAATTGAAGAATAAAAATTCCAAATTCTTAATTTTTCTGTTGATTTTGTATGCAAATTTTATTCCACATACTCAATATCAGCTTTTTTGAACTTTGGAAATAAACTTTTTTACTTTACAGATCTGCACTACTTTTTATGGAGGTTGAAGAATAAAAGTTAGGTACATATTTTCTTTTTGTGTTAATTCTTTGCAAATTCTAGCATGTGCATTAAATGTCTAGAATTTCGGGGAATACCTTTTATTGAGATTTTGATGAGTGAATGGCATAATTGACATTATATAGATATTAATAAAGTCTAAAGGATTAAAGTTAGACAAATACGAAACTTAAGATATTTAATAAATTCATTAACTTCCTTGTATCCCGAAAATTTGAGCATGCTAGAATTTCTCTTAGTGCCTTTTTTAACAAGGATGAAGCACTTCAAAGAAAGGGATATATAGTGTCTGAATTTTTTGGTTCATCTTTGTCCAAAGAATAAGATTTCGGAAAGACTTCTCTATATAGTTAGTACGATATTATGAAAAATACTTTAATAAAAATAATAAACAATAAATTAAGCCAACGATGAAAGTTTCTACAAACCACACAAGACATTTTCCTCATTTTATCAATAATTGAATAGTTTTTCGCCGACCGTGTGATTATTATCGAAATACTGGGAAAAAAATTGAAATTGGTATGCCACTCGTGACAAAATTGTAAACTAGTTTTTTTCGAAATAATTTTCTGGCTAATATAGTTTATATGAATATAATGTTTTATTTTGAACGTATTTATCACTTTACTAATTTACTCACCAAAACGATTGACAACATCGACGTTATTACTCCAGCAACTATGCTCATATCATTTAAACTGTTTATTATAAGTCTCGTTTGAAAAAAAATTGTTGGTAGAGAAATAATCATGTAAAAAATTATTCCCAAAGTCCAACCAATCCCTGAATACTCTATCCAATATGAACAGATACATAGTAAGACTTTAGCAGGATATATGCATTTCAAAAGTTCACTTTCATGTTTTTCTAAAAATCCATATCAATTTAAGTATTTGAAGTAAAATTACATCATTAAATATAATACACAGTAATCATCCGCTTTACGGACGCTCGCTTAACAGAATTTCGATATTACGGACCTGATTAATTAAGTATCAAAATTTCGGCATACGGATGAAATATTCACAATTACGGACAATATATGTACATTTTCTTTTCTTTCTTTTTTTGGTAGGAATCCTGATATAAAATAATAAAAAAATATTTTTAATACATAAATACAGTTTATGCTTGGTTATGTTATACAGGGAATCTCAAAATAGTTATCAAATGTTTTTACGAATTAGTATTGTGCAGTGTTAATTTATTTACGCTTTATATTTAGTGTGAATCTATAGTAAAATTGGGTTCTTTTACGAGTATTTTTACTAACTAGAACGCAGCTATCACTTTTCCATTGGATCCCATAGTAATTGCAGTTTCGTTTAACGGATTTTCGGTTTACGAACAGTTTATAAGAAACGTATCCTGTCCGTAAAACGGGAGAATACTGTATATATAAAGATGGTTAAAGTCCTTATTTGTCTGTAGAGGTATGGTTTATTAGATTTTGTCGAACTCGATTTAAAATGGCTTCGTATTTATTTCGGTAATATATTTTACTAAAAATAATACCTTTTACGTATAAAAAACATTTTGACAAGATAAATAAAGTAATAGCTATGACTGTTTATACATTATATAAAATATATTGTGGTCATATTTATGTAATACAATTTACAAAAGTAAACTAAAATTTAAGCAAAAGTTCATACAAATGAATTGTTGTGATCCAATATTACTTAATAACCACAGATGAAGGTTGCTTAGCAATCGATATACGTATCTGAAAAGTACATAATAATTCATTTGTTTGTACTTTTATTTCAATTTATGATTATAGTTTACTTTTGTAAAGCATATTACATAAATAAAACCACAATATATTTTATATAATGTATAAAGAGTATAACTGTTCAAAGTTAGCGGAAAAAAACTAATTTTTAAAGTTATAAGACGTTCATATAGACGAAAATTAAAAAATATTTGGCTAATTCTTGTAAGCTAAAAGTTATGCTTTTAATGAAACCAATAAAAGTTTAATTATAAATAATTTTTAACTCTGGATTAAATAAAGAAAACAATGAACACCTTCAAAGATTTTTAAAAAATAACCAAATTTAAGTGAAATGAAATTAGCAAATTTGTATTAATTGTCCGATTTAAAAAAAACATTTAAAAGCATTTTAATTGTTTAAAAAACCCATTAGAGGTCGTTTTAATTTATTTAGATCAATTAAAATATAATGATTTCAAAATGCTTCTAAATGCTTTTTTTGACAGGGTGAGTTGATATGCTTCGTATGAAATTATACGTAAAAAATAACGAATTTAATTAGTAGAACCTCTGTTTGTAGATTTAATAATATCCATTTGATAAATTCTTTTATTTGTTATAAATGGTTGCAACAATTTATGTTTTACAACACTGACAAAATCTCTAGAAAAACAGCGCTTTTTGTATTCTTCTACCTAATTATGTATTTGCAAAAACCTAGCGATGTTTTCAATTATAGTAGCTTTGAAACAATTTATAATTAGCATTTAATTTAAAAAACAATTTTTATTTCAAGAAGAATAGCTTTTTGTTGAAAACAAAATGCATAAGCTACAAATTTTGTAGATAATTATGAAAAAAAAGGAAATAAGAAAATATTTTATGTAGTTGTCTACGGTCGCAATTTTTAAAGTATAACCTTTTGACTCTTTGTTCTATTGTAATTATTAACTAGAAAAGTATACACTTTAAAACGCCAAATTACTTCAATTGCAAAAATAATACTTAGAAAACAGAGGAGCATTTCGTTTTAAATTCTATTTGAATTCTACATGCATCCTTAGGATGCATATTCACCGTTCATTAGCATGAATAATTTATATACAATTGGTAATTGTAACGTATTATTTTTAATTTTTTGGAGCAACAATAAAACAGGGATGGTTTTTTTCTATGAAAATAAATAAAATATTATGAAGAGATGGTGCATTTACAGAAAACTTTTGTGGCAAATTGAAACGGAAAATTAAGTAAGCCAACATGCGTACAAATAGTTTTCCATGGTATCACTCATTTGGAAGAGGTTATTTTTCCTTGTAAAGGTAAATTTTCCATTAGGTTTGTAAGACAATGCCCTTATGTGAAGATTATTGTAATAATTTATTTACCCCGCGTGTAAAAAAAGCCATAGTTTCATTTCAAAGTGCCAAAAAGTACTTATAAGTTTCAATTGTAAAATAAGGATAAGCAAGGACGTAGCTACCGCTGTATCAGCCGTATAAGAGGCCCCCCGGGCTACAGAGGCCCCTAACGTGTGTAAGCAAAAATTAGTAAAATGTTATTCACAATGTCACTTAATCTCGTGCTTCTCGGAAAAAAACATATTAAAAAAAACTGTTCATACATGTCTACACGGAGAGAAAAATATGGAAACTTTTCCTATAAAATTATAGATTTTTTTTCCCATGTCATTATAGTATTTACGACCCTATATTATGGGAACAGTTCCCATAATTATAGGAAATTTTCCCAAAATTATAGGAACAGTTCCAATAACGATGGGAATGTAACCTATAACATTATAGAAATGGTTCCTATAATTTTAGGGATGTTCCCCTAATTTATGGGAACGGTTCCAGTAATATTATGGGAATGATTCCCATAATATATAGAAATGAATCCTATATATTATAGAAATCATTCCTATAATATTATAGGAATTCTCACATTCTCTATTCTCATACCATTATGAGAATTATTCCCATAATATTATGGTAATAGTTATTATACTATTACAGGAATACTTCCTATAATATTATGGGAATAGTTCTTATTAATAAAGTTCCTACTATAATAAAAATATTCATTCAGAGAAAAGTGTGGTAATCACTTCTACACTGTCAAGAAATTTGTGTTGCGAATATGCAGTAATTTGGGAGTGAACGTGGAGTAGATGATTTTGTGAGAAATCTTTGCCCTCCATTTGGCCCCCCAAATAATTTTGATAACGGGCCCCTCCAAGACACGTTACGCCACTGGATATAAGGAATGATTTTTTTCCATGAAAATGAACAGAATGTTTTGAATAGTATTCGGCTAAGCAAAAATGCCTACAAATAATTTTGCCATGGAATTACTCGTTTGCAAGAGGTTATTTTTCCTTATAAATGCAAATTTTCCATAAAGTTTGTTGTAAGACAATGCCCTTATGTAAAGGGTATTGTGATAATTTTTTTACCCTATAGGTGAAAAAACAGCCGTAGTTTTATTTCAAAGTGCCAAAGGTACTTATAATTTTTAATTGTAAAATAAGGGTATAAGGGATATTTTCTTTTCCCTGACAATGAACAGAATGTTTTGAATAGTATTTGGCTAGAAATGTATGACTAGCATAAGAAGTCTCTCTCTTTTTATTTAGATCTGTAGAATAGGCCTACAAGGAGATACCGTATTAAACCGAAACACCGTATTAAAAACACGCCTGAATGCTCTACCTCTGGAAAAGAGTACATACCAACAATAAATATCAATAAAAACTGTTTTTTTATGTTTGTTTTTTCCAGAATTTGCAATCCTTAAAGCAGGCCATTCACGCTACGATTTGCAGTCCAACTAGTCAGACTACTAGTTGGATCGTCTAAATGATCCGCTAGACATCCAACTTTCAACAACACCATTTACGGTCCGACTTTAGACCAAACTTCGAAGGTCAGACCACTAGTTGGACTGCAAAACGGAGCGTGAATGACCTGCTTAACAGATAGAATCAACTTAACTAGCTCAATTACTGAAAAATAGCAATACGATTCACATGGTAATATGTTTTGATGAATACTCTGCATCAAGGGTGGATTAAGGGGGGGGGCACGGGGGCATATGCCCCCCTACGGTATTTTTGTGTACTGTGGAGATTCCATCACAGTATTAGAGTTGTTAAACTATATGAATAAATAACAGAAAGAATATTAGTGAAACTCCTGTCTATTAATGCATGACTTTAATGCATATCCAGCAAGACGTTGCGGCAAAAATGAACCCAAATGAGTTGCTGGACATCTTCAGCAGGAAGCATAAAAGAAAACTACCTTTCTTTATTATACATTTAATTTTTCTATTATTTTGACATTTTCATAAACCTTCCTATACATACTTGTACTTGTAGAAATAAACTGTTTGTTGTAATAGTAATTGTTGATTTTTTTGGCATCCACCCCTTGTGCCCCCCCAGAAAAAAATCCTGGATCTGCCCTTTCTCTATATTGTTTATTAGACACATCTGGGTACATCTTTTATCAGTTGTTCGTTTTTAGAGATATTAAAATACAATATTGTATTTATTTATTTTTAAAGAAAGAAACCTAAAGATTACATTGACAATATTTGTAAGGTTTGAACTCGAAAATAAAATATAATTTTTGAATAGTTTCCTCTTTAACAAAAATATATATTTATTTTGAGATTTTTTTCCCAATAATACTGCACTAGTCGATATTTTAAATCGATTAATAAAATACTTTTTGTTTGTAATTTTTCTTCATCCTATTTTCCGTACAATTAAGTCCAAGAAAAGTTCATACTGCAAATAAGAACGTATCCCAGTTTCAAGTTAACGGAATTATATAGTCGAAGTCTGATTAGGAGAGGCTTCAATTTAATTACAATAAATAAATCTGGTTAAAATGATATAGTACTTCATTGTTATACGTCAAAATAAGTATATTATTTTCATAAATTAGTTTATAATTATTATATATTTTTAGAGAAGAATATTATACTTAGATCTTAAAATGACAATCATATTGCCTTAAAATAAAGTTATTAAATATTTTATACAAACAAGAATAATTTTGCACAGTTATTCCTTTTCGCAATATTGGCAATATATTTGTAATATTGTTTGCCTTTTTAATCTTAATAATATTTTATTAAAAAAAAAAAACTGAACCAGACAAAAGATAAATACAATTTCCTTAGTGATCAATTAGACAAGCAGGACGTTCTTTTTTACATTCTGATAAATTTATCATCCGGAAATTATAAAAATGTTTTGTTGAATAATATCTAAAGCTTTTTGTAGAACTAACTTTCATATACAAATGTTAATTTTCTTCGGTAAGCTAATTCTATTTTTAAATTTAAATAAATTTATATTTGATTAAATTGAACATCAGTGTATAGTGTAATTTGAATCGATAAACTACATTTGTGAAGTGGAAAGAAGGAATTAGAGATTATTGTTTTTATTTATTAACCAACTAGTCGTTGCCCGTTGCATTCGCAACTAAAGGTTTTATCTTAATAAAATGTTTAATATGAGATAATGTAGAGTTAATCAACAATCGAAATTTTAAATTTAATAATCAAACTGTTGTTATCTAAAGTTATATTTAGAAATAAAATATAAGTGTTTTTTTTTATATCATTTTAATAACATTTTAAATAACGTCATTTCACTTTAGTATGATTAATACTTATGTAGTACTTATACCAAATAGGCGATTTTAAATTTTGGTACGTTTTTCAACAATCAAACTTTTTAAAATCTATTTTTTATGAACCAATGGTTGTGATTTGGAGTAATTAAATATTCGGCTGAAAAGCATTAAGGTAGCAGTTTTTTGCCATATATTTCACTGTCAATTCAAATATAAAATCTTCGATACTAACTTTTTTTCGGTATTTAGAACAATTTGAAAACCAATTATTGTTATTGAAAATAAATAAAATATTCGTATTTTCTTCCACGCTTTCCATCTATTTCCAACAATTTTGTACGTACAACGTCCAAATGTGCGAAATCGAATAGCTTCTTTTTTTTCGACGCACGGAAAGATAGTCAATTTATATATAGGATAAGATAAGATAACAAGTCTGATATGATGGTATAAATATAAAATTCTTAAACTAATCTTCAATTATTTTCTTTAATCCAAATCAAAGATTGAAAATATTTTTGAGAAAATATACTTAACGATTGCTATATGTAGATTAACAGAATGAAAGAAATGGGCAGTATCAAATATGCACTGTTCCTATTGTTGTTAACCAACTATAGTTTCACACGAAAACTTGACCACGAATGTTCGACATTAATTAAACCAGATGTTGTCGCCGAAATTGAAAGTTATCGTGCAATTGTTAACCGAATAATCGCAGAAGCTGTAAATGGATCCTTTAAAGGAAAAACTTATAACCGATTAGCGGTAAGATGAGCAAATTTTATTTTTTTCCAATATATCAATTTCTTTTCCTTTAAGACTTTCATCGATTATTTTGGAAATCGATTAGCTGGATCTGAGAACTTAGAAAATGCTATTGATTCCATGTTAAAATTATTTTCCAAATTAGGATTCAATAACGTTCATGGTGAAAATGTCACTGTACCATACTGGGTTCGGTAAGTTATGAATGAAAATTACATTAAATATACTGGGGTACTAAAAGATTTTGTTTTACTATAGAGGATCACTAATTCTCAAAAGAGACACTCTACAAATTCATTAAATTTCAAATATATAAACTTGATACAGAAACAATAAACCAATCTTTTGTATTTGCAATACGACTTTGATAATGGACACTAGCATCCAAATGAAACCCATTCATAAAAAAAATAATGTCTTCTAGTTCCCCCAATTTACTTACTTTCTTCGAAACGCTAATCAAATTTGATTTATTTATATTTAATTTATAATAGCGGCAATGAATCGGCAACTTTATTAAGTCCTCGAAAACAAAAACTAGAAATGTTAGGACTGGGCTACAGTGTTGGAACTCCTAAAGAAGGAATAACAGCAGAAGCTGTTGTGTTTGATTCTTTCAATGAAATGGATCAAAATTCTACTTCTGTAAATATAAAAAAAAAATACAAGGCAAGGGAAAAAGTTCTCAATTTAGTATAAAAACGTTTTCTTTCCAAAAATAGTACTATATCATTTTTTTTTTTTTTTTTGTATAACGTTTTTCCAAACAATTCTATACTTATTAGATTTATTTTGGTAAAACTTTAATAAAAAGATTAATCAAAATTCTTTCATTTTTTTATCTATTGCAATAATTTTAGACATTTCTTTATACATCAATTAATATTTTCATTTTTTTCCTTCTTTACGGAACCGGCAGAATTATATGACCGTCAAAATATCCCTGTTAACAAAAGGAATCTAGAGGTATTTTGAACTCATTATATTTAAAATGCCTTTAATAACTTTAAACGACTTCTAATTGGTTTTTTGAACAATTAAAAAGCCTTTAAATTCCTTTTTTAACAGGGATAGTTACACCTAGCTAATTATCTCTATTTTTTACTTCTTTGCATCGTTCTTGTCTTTGTCGTGACTATCTTGGATTATCCACCGTAATCTCAAAAATATAAATACCTATGTATACTTCAAGTACTCCTTTAACTATTAGAAACACCATTATATGTTATTTAAAAGTGATATATCAGTTTTGGATTATAGGCAATGGAAAACATCCAAGTTTCCAACTTTACCTTAATCCTTAAAGTTATTCGTTTTCATTCGATTTAGTAATATTCGCTATAATAGAAATAACGTTGAAATATTTTGACGTTGAATACCGTAAATAAAATTAAACATTGAGAGAACCAAAGTATAGTTTCAGTTGATAAAAGGTATTTTTGAACTAATTGGTCGATACCGCTCAACGAAATTCAACGTCACACGTTGAAGAAATCAAACAAGTCAACGGATTTAACAATTTTCCCCCTTGATCTTGCTTACAACAACTATGCAATATTGGAGATAAAAAAAGTAAATAGACATTGGCATATTTTTTGTTAAGATATAAGTAGTAATTGCTCATCGACAGAGAACTTTTCACTTTGCCTCGGTAAAATGGAAGTTAACTTAGCAAATAAATTTTTAGGTTCAAGGAAAAATTGTAATCTTTAACGAACGCTACACTTCATACGGGGATTCAGTAATTTACAGATCCAAAGCAGCATCTAAAGCATCTCGATATGGAGCTCTCGGCGTCTTAGTTAGTTCCATTACACCATTTTCTTTAAACACACCTCACACAGGTTAAGAATTAACTTCCTAAATAATAAAAACTTTCATAAAAATATTTTTTTCTCAGGAATGCAGTCTTATGATGATGATGTAAAACAAATTCCCGTCGCATGTATTACACCAGCCGATGCACATATGTTAAGAAGAATGCAAAATCGTGGAAAGATACTTCGTGTAAATATGAAAATGGATGCGGCTCTTTTTCCCAATTCAGAATCTAGGAATGTCATTGCCGACTTAAAAGGGCAAGAAATGCCTGAAAAACTTGTTATAGTTTCGGGGCATATAGATAGTTGGGATGTAGGACAAGGAGCTTTAGATGATGGGAGTGGTGCATTCGTATCATGGAATGCTTTAGCATTATTAAAGAAATTGGGATTAAAATCAAGGAGAACAATCAGGTTCTTGAATCATTTGAACAATTCTTATTGCAAATTAAAAAAATGATTAATAATTTCTGCCTATTCAACTCATGTTTCTTTGTTTAATTATGGTATAACATTCTAGAACGATATTATGGACAGGTGAAGAAGAAGGATTGATTGGTGCAGCGGAATATTTCAAAAGTTTAAATCAAAGTTTAATTAATATTATAATGGAATCAGATGAAGGAACTTTTAAACCTCTTGGTTTGAAAGTTTCGGCTACAATTAAAACTGCCTGTATTATTAAAGAAATTTTGAAGTACTTTAATTTTTCTTTCGTACATTACTGAAACTTTTGACTTTTATTACAATATTTTTAGTTTATTAAGTCCAATAAATGCCACAAATTTGGAATTGCAACAGTCAGTTGGAAGTGATATTCAGCTTTGGGTTGATATTGGAGTACCTGGAGCTAGCCTGTGGACTACTGAAGATAAATATTTTTGGTACCATCATTCAGAGGCAGATACTATGGATGCTTTAAATTCTGAAGAATTAGATCTATGCACCGCCACATTTGCAGCAGTCTCTTATGTTATATCTGATTTAAGTATCGATTTGCCTCGTTAATTTTTATCTTACAAAAAATGGAAGTTGTGAAAAGTTAATAAATTCAAAAATATAATAAATACAAATGCGATTTTTATTATTATAAAAACCTTAACGATTTCAGCCATTCTCAAATTGTCGATTACAATATTGGATCGATTGGATCTGACGGATTCGACCGAAGACCATATATTTTGGTCAATTTTCAACTTTAATCAAAAACAACTTAGAGTTTTGATCAAAGCTGAAGACTATTTAATTTAACTAATGTAAAATAGAAATTTCTGAAGCAATTAAAATAAATATTTACTAATAAAAATGCTAATAACTTATTAGTTATGAGTTAGCTCAATGGAAAAAAATGGAAAATTATTAAATACACTTCTAAAGATATCATCGTTCGCATTGATGTTTCGGGAGAATACCTTCATAAGGGTTAATTAATCAACTAAAACTTATCAACTTGAGACATTTCAAATATATTATTCAGTTCAATACACATATTGATGGTTTGCCAATATCGAAGAGCTCATAAATTCAACTTTGTCCAATACCGGCAGAAATTTATTCAAAAGTCGCTGTACTTTCTTTGTTAAAAAAGACATTTAGAGGCATTTTGAAATTATTAAATTTAAAATGCCTTTAATAAATTTAAATGAGACTTCTAATTATTAACAGGGTTTCTTTATTAGCCTCTAGAGTAGTGGTTTCAAACCGATTTTGGGCCAAGCTCCATCTAGGCATTTCTAAAATCCTAATATCCCTTTCCCTTCGTAATGTTTATTTTTTTTTATTTAAATCTTGACGGTTATTCACCTGAAAAAAGTTTAAAACGCCTTTTACTTGGTATCTAAATAAGCTTCCATAGAATAAGTCATCCATGAAAAAGAAAAAGAAAAAATGAAAGAACAGTTAAATAAATAACGTTTCCAAACATATAATAGCTAGAACTGAAATGCAGAAGTAAGGAATATTTGAACGAAACATTATATGAATTACCCCATTGTCTTTGGTATAGTCAGCCGAAGGGTGGACGACCTGCTCATGACCCACTAAAATATTGCCCTGCCCCACGTTGGGAATGACGACTCCAGCGCTTATAGGATAGTATTAACGATCTCAATAAACCAGACGTCCAAAATTAATTTCTTCTAGATTTTATTGCAGAATATAAAAACTTATGCGCTCAATTTCAACCATTTTTATAGCTATCATCTGTGACGGATTCAGGTCCGATGCTGCCCTAGACCCCAGTCGATATGCCGCCCTTGTTGTTCCATAACAATGTGATTATCAAGATAAAACTTCTAATTTTTAAATATTTAAGTCAAATATAAATTTTTAACAATTTTAACAAAATTTATGAATATTTAAAAATCTTTTTTTTTAAATAACTTAAAATTTCAATAACATTTTTCAATGAATAATAGCTCGCAGCTTTTTCCCAGCAATGACTTATATAATATAAACTTTTTCTTTCTAGCCTTGGTTCGCGCGAAAACGTCGATTATATCATCGTAATCGATTTCTTTCACTAATTGAGGTTTAAAAGATAATAATTCCAGAGCATAAAGTAAATCTTGGCTCTCACTTGCATGTTAGTAACTTTTCATCTTTTCTAAGATCCAAAAGATTTTTCTCCTGAACAATTTGGCACTGGGATTCAAAAAATGCACAGAACAATGTCAACATTGGGATACACATCTGGAAGATTCTGTGTTGCAATCTATTTTATATATTTTCGAAAATCTTCAGTATTGAATCTTTAAGAAAGTAATGGAAGGAAATACATAATGAAAGGCCCCTCCAAACAGTAAGCTTAATAGTAGGTTTTAGATTAGTATGACTCATTCGACTGCATTCGACTATCCAAGTTCGCATAGGACTATAAATGTTTTGACCAAAAAGGATCGAATTAGCAAAAAGTTTTACGGTTCTTAAAAAATTACCATTATGAGATTCTCAAATTTGTTCTAAATGTCTCCGGAATGGCAGTTCTTTAATTTACAGTGATTTAACAATTGAAAAATGTGATGTGGTAGATTGGAAAGTAAATTCATAAAAAAATATTTATTATACTTTACTGAAGATGTTCCATACATTCATAGCGAAACTAACTCAAATCAATTTTTGAACTTAAATTTTCCGTACATTCTTCGCCTTAAAATTTTTGGCGTTTCGAAAATGTTGCCACCCCTAAAATCATACCGTTCTAGACCTGAGCCTAGGTTGAATCACTGGTAATCTTGATCGCAAATTTACAATAACATCATTAGGGTTGTAATTTCTAGGGAGGGCTGCAATTCACCAGCAAGGGGGCTACAATTCAAGAGCTTTTGTAACATGTAAGAAAGACTATAATGATTTTTATGGCTGTGGTAAATATGTTCAAGAATTGGTGAATATAATGATCATTGGATTTTATTTCTTAATATAAATGCTCCATTACGTACATATTCAAATTTTATTAATCGAATAAATCAATGCCATCACTGAAGAAAATTAGAATTTGAAGAAATTGGTGTTGGCATTTATCAAATATTAATTACAATTCGATGAATCTCAACAAATAAATTTGGAATATTTGTAAAATATTTGTATTTTAATCTACACATCGATGGTAATTGTAATAGGTATTTATTAATCATACTAATCATTAATTGTGTTCGTATTACAAATATTCAAATATTAACTTTGGGTTAATTTAATTGGGTACACATTATAAACTGATTTATAATTCAATGTTTTTTCATAATTAATAAAAAACACTATGTATTTGAAATATACAAATTTAATCATTTACTATTATACGGAAAGATAAGAATTTTTCTCTGCACTTAAATAAATAGTATTTCAAGGCAATGTAAATGCACTATATGCGTTATATATGATGCACACAGTGCATAATTATCTCTTTTTATAATAGGAGTCTTTTAATTCAATACATTATCGTATTGAAACGAATGATATTTTCTATTTTATTTATAAAATTCAATTCGAAAATATATACTTTTTTCAATTAACTGGAAATCAGGTAAATCAAATTAATATTTTTTATTCCAAAGATTTTTGAATCGTTTCGGTAGAGCATTTGTGTACTATCTTAATAATTGCATTTTATAGGTTACAAAGTTCCTTGTTAATAGGGTAACATTTATTGACCCTTTCTATATGCTTCTGAACGAATTATTAATAGAATTTTTTTAAAAGTGTTTTAGTTACGATGGAAGACGTTTATAACGATCCCAAGGAACTTGAAATTATCTCCAAGAAATTTAAAACTCGAACTTTATTTGATATTCTTGTCACCTTTACTGGATCGTCTGATTTGACATTAGAGGGATGGAAGTTGGAGGCATTTGGAAAGAAAGGAGATTCATATCTTTCTAGCTTATATAAAGTGAAAATATTTGCAACATTGAATCCGTATGAGCTGTAAAGACCGAGTAAAATATGCTAGTTTTCCAAGCTAAAGTAGTAAATAAGAGATGCTAGTTAATTAGCGAGTTAATAACGCGAGTAATGTATACGGGACATCTAACCTTAGTCCAATTTCTTAAGGGGTTTGTTGATAAAGAAACCATTTATGCCAGGAATTCTGAAAACATTGAAAACATATAAATTTAAAAAATTATATATAAAAAGTATAATGTTAAATCTTCCTTTTAATCTAGTTGTCTAGCTATAAGATTGTTTTAATATTTTTAAACCCTTTTAGAGATATTTGTTCAAAATTCATTTTTCGAAAATCTCTTTTTCATGAACCAATTGTTTAAATAGTATGAAAAAAATACTCTTGGACATTTTTAATTGACAAAAACAATCTAATAATAAAACCATTAAATTATAACTACTGATAATTACCGATAACTGCCGATAACTATTATGACTATATTCGTTTTCAATACAAAAAATAATACTTTTTCATTTTACTTGACGTCGTTTAAAATATACTGTAATAAAAAAATACCCCTCCCGTAAAAATGTTCATTTCAAAAATAATTCTATTTCTATAATTGTATAAAGATTGGTGTAATAAACTTAAGTAATACATCTCTGTTAAAAAAAGGTCTTTAGAGATATTTTGAAATAATTGCATTTTATAACTTTTAATACTAAACTTCTAAACGACTTCTAATGGGTTTTTTGAATATTTAAAATGCCTTTAAGTGTCTTTTTTAACAGGAATAAGTATATGAAATAACACTCTGCCACTTAAGTTTTTAAAAATTAGCATTGAGTAACTCGGGAATAAGAAATTTTAATATTTTTGGATTTCCTTAAAAAAGTTTTATTTACTTTTTAGTTCTCAACAAAAAATTCAAGTTCCTATTTTTGTCAAAGGCTTACCGGCAAATATTGGTAGACGGAAAACTTACCGGTCAACTGATTTCTTTTACACTGAAATCACATTTTACACCAAAGTAAAGAAAATGATTTTCTGAATCTTTCATTGCTTTGACATCAATTTTAATTAACTTTTAGGTTTGGCCAAAAGTGATGGAATTTGCAAAATCAAAAAATGTTTCGCTTACATCATTGAACATGCCTAAGTATAGGAGATAGTATAGTGACTAGAGTTATTGAATTCGAGTATTTTTTTTCACTCGGCAATTCAAATGATTTCAGTGATTTAAATCAGAGATCTTGCAGATATATTTACTTCCTCGATAAAAATTCGATTATGGTTTTTGAAGACCCCAACTCATAAACTAGTCAAATTATCAAAAAATTAATGCATAACTGAAGTTACAATTCAATATAATTATCCGAGTAGTATATAAAATATACTAGGATTGATTCGAGTGAAGAATTCATACTCGAGTCGCATCACTACAGTGCATCCTATTTGTATTAATTTTAATTTTTCCTTTTCAGACATTACATTTCTCTATGTGATGGCAAAAATGATTTTATTGTTTTGGAAGACATTAGTTCAAGAAATTTTCAACAAGTCGATCGAAATGTAGAACTTGATTTTGAGCATTGCAAAGTTATCATGCAAATGTTTGCCCAGTTTCACTCATTGTCGTTTGCCTTTAAAGACCAAAATCCACAGGAATATGAAGAAATTGCTAAACTTTTAAAGGTAATTTTCGTTATAAACAATGTCGAAATCATTAGCTAATTGTTTTAAGTCATTTCTATAAGTGCATTTTGCTCGTTTCTCTTTTAAATGATTGAAACTTAATATTCGTAAAAGATAAGTTCTGACGATCACAAACCATATTCTATATTAATATCGCTGATCAGTGAGACGTTTTCGTTGGTGCGAAGAAATACTCTTTCTAACTTCATCCGCATTAATTCCATGCATATTATAACTTGCGTTGTATTTGAACTACTAAGCTCAATAGATCACTCACTCTTTTGCCCCAAAATTGCATTTCGTAGTTACAATAGCTAATCGCTGTTTGTTACTTTCCGTTAGATTAAATTCTAATACGTTTACACTAGTTCTTTAATAAAATATTTGTTATCCTGAATGAATAATAGTTACTTTATTATAAGAATATAAAGGTTCATGATGGTTTATTCTGCTGAGTATATGTATAAATTATATTTAAATAAGGAATACGGTTTCTTTCGTGGAAAAAAGTTTCTACGTACAGAATCGTTTTTCTTTTCCTATCATCTTCTTTTTATAGTAATTTGTGGTCAAATAAGATTTTTCCACTGACTTCGAACAGTTATATCGTTTATACAATTTGTGCTATTATACAATATTGTATAAACAGTAATTTGTAGTCGTTTTAAAACAACCACATGTTTATAACGAAGAAAAATTACGATCTATGAACTAAAAATAATAAAATTATTTTTTTCATTATAGAATTTTTCAATGTATAGTAATATCAATTACCATTTGAAAGTTATTAATATTTATTTAGGAAACTTATTTTTCTGAAGAAAATCGTTCATGGTACGTGGATTTTCATAAAAATTTAATCAATGTCTGGCTGGAAGTCGTTGAAAAGGAAATTCAAGGAACGGAGTATGAAAAAAGATTTAGGCAGTTTGCTACGAAGGACTTATATGGGTAAAGTAATTCATTCTTTAAAAGGACTGCTTTAAAGGACTGTACTTTTTTTTAATTTAAAACAAATCCTAAACTATTTTTTTACCTATTTATTTAACAATTCATCTTCACATTAGTCAATATAATTTGTGACTTGTGGCAAATATGTATAACTACAATTTAAGAGAGTTTTGTGGTCATCTTGGTTTGTTGACCCAAGTGGCCTAAGTATTAGAGTATTGGTCCTGACATTGGTGAAAGATCCGAAAAATGACAATTATTCAATGCAAATCAAAGGATTTTGGGTCGAGCATTGGAGAAATTATAGCTTACTTTGGAATAACGGTTCAACATGTATAACTTATGACTATATTAATTTCCGGATCAATTTGTAGTCACACGTTAATTGCTAGATATATTAACTAAGCGAATATATTATCCAATTTTATAATGAATTTTCATTGATATAATAGCTGAACATTGTCAAAATATGCGTTTTTTTTAAATAATAATATAAAATACACCAAATTAAAAAAATATATTTTCCAAAACCATTTTAGAAATTTTTCCTTCCCCGTTAGATTTATCCAAGTAAAAACAAAAATTGTTTAAAATCATCTTGACACATAAAAAAGCCGAAGTACTTTAATTATATCTTTTTTATAGGCATTTAGTCAAAATCGTTGAAAAAAAAGGTCCGTTAAATGTTATATGTGAAGGGGATTCCTGGCTACCAAATATATTGATTAAGTACAACAATCAAAATAGCTCCTCGAAACTTCCGGAATCAGCAATGTTAATCGATTTTCAATTAGCACGGTTTGAATTTAAAATAAATAATCATTTCTAAAATGTATCTAACGTTGTTTTTTTCTTTTTAATAACTTTAGCACCAGTTCTCCCGCTTTGGATTTATCGTTCTTTTTGTATTCTTGTACTGAACAAAATTTACGCACCACCTATTGGGACAATTTAATGGAAATATATGTACAAGAATTTAAGACAAATTTGAAAAATCTTGGTTCAAATCCAGATTTGTTCTCTAAGAGTTTATTAAAGAAGGACTTAATTGAAAACGCCAAATTTGGTTTGGGAATGTCAATGGAAGCCATAGTGTTTTCACTAATGGATAATAATGATACGGCCGATCTCGATTCCATAGAAGTATACAAATTAGAGTTTAAAAATAAAACAGATAATTTTATATTATACACTTTTAGGGAAATGAGGCTGTAAATATTTCTTCAATTTGGATATTAAAATCGATCGAAGAAGGTTGGAAGAAGCGCCGAATGATCGATGTAATCAAAGATCAAGTCGATCGTGGTTTTATTTGAAAATTCCCCATACAGTATTAAGTATTCAATAGATTATATAAATTATATTCAATATATTATTATTCTTAAATCTAGAGTAACAAATTAATAAATCATTCAATATGGGATTACACATTAACTGACATTTACCAAATATGTTCTTTACATATATCCCTTTAAAAAACATTTGAGATTTTTTTTTTAATTTTGAATAAGATATAGAAAGAATAACACTGCGATTTACGAGACCTACCCCAAGTTTTACTATTCTATTTTTTTAAAAGAAAATATATAATAATGTTTTCCACACAATATTAATGAAATAAATAAGAAATGAATGTAATTTGATTGATGGGAGCACGGAGTATAGAAACAAGAAGTCTGAACGGTATAGGATTTTTCACAAAATTTATGTACACAAAAACCGACCCATATCATAGTTCTCATTTTTGTCACTTACAGTGCAAGTATTCAGAACATACCAAAGGATACTCCAGTTTTAAGAAGGTATTCTAATTTTGCAATACATAAAGAGAATGTGTCAAAATGTGGCGCCGCCATTAGTATGTTTGCAATATTAACTTAAACCGAAATTATGTACTTTCTGTAAGGTAACTATAGTAACATAAGTTAGTACTTCAAACGCCTTTGCTGCAGCGCCATATATTCGCAAATTTTCCATTATGCAGTAGTTTAGAATTTACAGTTTCTAATAACAACAGCACTTCCCGGGTAATGTTTCAAACGTGTACTCTGTGAAGTGTTGCTCGCTCTTCCGGTACTGGACCTCAAATTGATGCCATTTTTTTAACATTGCGTTCAGACTTCTGGAATCTATACTACGTGGATGGGAGAACCAGAAAAGTGAACGTCACAGACCGTTATTTTACAGCAAAATTTTCCATACTATAGGAAAATAGGCTTAAAAACTTCTTAACACTTCCTCCATACTAATTAAAATAATCTAAATCTTTAAAACAATGTAATAAATTGTCATTTTATTGTTATTATCCTTATTATATTTCAAAATTTAAAATTAAATTATTGAAGTCAATGAAACCAATAGAAACCACACAAGCACAGAGCGATACAGAGAATGACAAGATTAACAGATGGCGTTGGAGGCTAGGTGGGTAATTTTGATTAATGACGTTAATGATACATCGGATTGACATTAGTAAGGTTAGAAATGGTTAGTAAACCGCAAAATCATTGAGTTATTGACAGAAGGGACAAAAGTCAAGAAATTGAAATATTTTGAAGATATTTTTTGTGGGAAGTCGATCGAACATGTCTGATTATTTTGACGAAATGGGTCACACTCCGTTGCAAGACGGAGAAACTCCAAATAATTTACTTCATATGGCTCGATTATTTCGAGATTATAATATGTTTGAAGAACTAGGACAAGTTGGACGTTTGCCTCCACCAGCTTCACAAAGTGTCGTAGAAAGCTTACCCGACAAGACCATAGAAACTTCAGGTGATATTAACGAAAATTATTTTCCTTAAAATAAAATTATATTTACTGTATGTCTAAATTGTAGATACAAATTGTCCAATCTGCCTTAAAAATAATGCAATCAACGATGTTGTAAAGGAAATGCCATGTAAACACCGATTTCATCCAGAATGCATTTTACCTTGGCTAAGCAAGGTTTTATTCAACAACAATTAAAAATAGTTAAAAAAACTAATTTTAATTATATTTTAGACAAATTCATGTCCGGTTTGTCGACATGAATTACCCACAGATGATGAGAATTATGAGGCTTACAGAAAAGAAAAAATTCGAGCGAAACAACGGGAAAGTGATATAGAAAATTTGCATTCCTCTATGTTTTCCTAGTTTTATAGAATATTTTAATTTAAATATTGTTAAGTTTAAAATAATGAAATTTATTTTCAATTTCACAAATTTTTGAATAAACAATCAAAACAAAACTTTTCTATTTCTTCTTAACAAACTATGATACAAAAAACATAGTAACTATAAATTCCAATGAAATATCAGGGTAATTTTTAATATTTTCGCACTTATAAAATATATTTTATTTATGCTTTGTATATAAAAATATAATAACAACAAAATATTGAGTAATATAATTGGGTGATTTTCACGAAAATTCGAAAGTCTTGTTCTTTCAATTTTTACAAAAATCTAAGCGAACTAAAATGGTATTTTTTTCCCTGAAAAGAACATTACTAATTGGGCTAATGGTGTTAGTTATAATTTTTGAACCATATGAATATCTCTATTGAATATAAATAAGTAGTACCCGGAAAATCATTCCATCACTATGGCTCAAATTTGAAATTAGAACAGTTTTGACCTTCTAAATCAAAAATTTTTCAAAAAAATTGTTTGCGAATTTGACTAATCGATTAAAACACAATCAATTTTCAAAAATCTTTTGAGTTTGGAATGAAAAGTAAAGAACATATTTTTATATTCATTTTCATATTCCCTCACACCTTTACTAATGGTCGATATATAAACGCATTAGTTCAAGAAGGCTCTCATTGATTTTTGATAGTCAGCAATACTATTATTTCAAATATTTAAGTCATCTTACACGTATTAGAATATCGGCCCCAAAATAAAAATATGAAAATTATTTTAAGATTACATTTTCAGTCGTCAATTCCTCACATTGAAGAAAAACAGAGATATTTACTATATCTTAATTACACAGTAAAGTAGGTTGTCAGAGACAATAAACTTACACAAAAATTCAGAGGTAAGAAAAGTGTAGCAGGATTTTTTAAGTTATAGTTCACTTCGTCATTTCCTCATCACTGCTTTTTCTTGTTTAAAAATGAGAATATTATTCATATCGACTTTATTGAAAATTATTGCTGTAAGTATAATGCAGAGATACAAGTAGTCCATTTCTGCGGGACAGAGCAACAAATAATACTTTATATAGAAGTGTTATTTAACGTAACACAGTAACACCAATACTGCTAAAACCCAAATTTTTTGCTCCCTACCAAACAATAACAAACACGATTTAAAGATGGTATGACCTACAAAAACCATTCCCTCAAAATTGTTAGGATGGATATTTTCTGTACAAAAACGGTGTTTTATTAACGATTCAAAAAAATGTTCAATTTTCCATTTATTTTTTCGCATGAAAGAGCTTTTTTTCAAATTCTTGTGCTTAATAATCATATCTTTCAATTCTATAGGCAAATATAAATGAAGGATACAATTATATTCCTTCCAATGCGTTATTTTATATTCCATGTTGACTTTAAACCACAAGTTAATTTCTTTAATTTTTCTATAAAGCATACCAATGCACGAAATAAGAAACTGTCCTTAATTAGCAATTTAAACAAAATTACGACAATTTCGTATCAAATTTCAATTTATTAAATAAACATTACAAAATTTTAACAAAAAGAACATAAAAGATATGAAACCTCATAGTTTTCATTCGAATCACTTTTCTCATATTTACAAATTTTTTTTTACATTTTTAAACAGAAAAGAATTTTTAATTTAATAATTTCTTCTTTAAAAATTAGCTATTCAATGTGAAGCAAATTAAACTTAATAATAAATATTAAGCTAAAATTTACCTGAGCTACTATAACAAGTTTCGTAAAAATTGTATATATACTATTTTAATACTAATCGATATAAACATTTTTTTAAGACACATTGCTGCAACCAATTTGTGCACTTCATTATTTTATCGTAAAAAATTGTATTATATTGAAAACTTTATTTTGTGTTAGATAAAATTTTCAGGTTGACGTATGGAAAATCGTACCAAGAAAATAATAAAGATCTTTTTTCTTGTAGAAGTTGTATAAAAATGTTCCTATTCTAATTATCAAAAATTTTCATTGAACTATAAAATTTACTTAATTTTATTTTCTTTTTTAATGCTATGTATTAAATATTAGTTTTACTATAATATATTATGTAGTTGTTAAATCTTTATTTTCCTTCAATTGAAATAAGAACTTAAATAAATGTATAAGGCAAATTCTGATTTTGAAGTTATAGTGTAGTTAAACATATATTGTATTATATTTGGCTTGGTGATTTATAACTCCTGTTATCATTATTATTAGAGTATGCTGTTTAGATTTAAAAACAATCGTTATTGTATTTTGATAATGTGTTAGTTATTTTCAAATCTTGAATCTACAAAAAAATTGAATTAACTTGGAAAGTGTATTGTACATTTGAAAATTTAAAGAACTGTTATAAGTCTTTATCTTAATTTCGTTTATTTTTAAGCGTGAAAAATTTTGCACTATTGTCACATGTGTATTTTAGTTAAGAATAGCTTCCGTTGGTTACCAAACTTTTAAGCATGAATTTGAAGAGAATGGATACAAATAGTAATATTAACTATGCTATAACTTGAAAAAAACGAAAATCAGGAAGGGAGATTCGATTTTTTGTTGTTTTATTTCTTCTTCTGGTTTGTTTCTTTAAACTCATGCGTATATTTATATTAATAACATAACCATTTGAAGGTGTTGCTGAAAAAACTAGCCATCTATTTTTTTGAATTGCTAAATAGTGGAAAGGCCCATACTACTTAATTAATTGCATATACATAGCTTGTTTTCAGCAAAATTGATGGAAAAGATTTAACAGGTTTTGTTTTGAAAGAATTACAATGATCTATTATTAGGGCAAACGATTACTATTGCTTTGTATTTTTGTTTTTCTTAGTAAAATATAGAATATTTTTAATCGTTTTTTCTAAATGATGTAGCATTGATTGAATTTGATATAAAAATATTATTTATGTTTTTATAAAATGAATACACAATAATTGAATTTTGCATTGCTACGGAATGATTAATTTAAAAAATGCACCCTAAAGGTCATTATTCTTTGGTCATATTCTATTCGTTGAACACAAAGTAAACATTTAAACCGCTACTAATTGTTTAAGATATTTGTTTGAGTTATGAAAATTAATTAAAATGGGTTCATATAGAAGCAGGAGATTCTTCATATATTTTAGCTTCATCCTCATCTTCCAGGAACACGTCCATGAAATCGGTCAAGCCGGGATGTAGAGTGTATTTTTTCTTTTCAAGTCTTTCTCTGTTGGCAAAGATGTCGTGACGTTCCGTTTTCTTCCATAAGTAATAAAATTGAACTAATTCACCAACCGAACGAGTTGTAACTTTTTTTTGTTGAATTAAATAAAAATCTTTGCCATACGCTCGTATACCGTTCTCGAAATTACGACACTCCTCTTCCGTCCACAAACGAGGTGTGTTTTCCGGTGGTAGATTTGTTTTCATATTTAACGCTTTTTGTACATTGTGTTCACATTGTAGTAACAAATATAAGGCTTGCTCGTCATCTTTTAAATGACTGCCTAGAGGTAGCAAGTGAACGCCAGTTCCCTCAGGATTTGTGGCGCGATACTTTTTTAGATATTCTTCAGTTTGTTGACCTGATAAACAATCCGGTTGCCAAAGAAGTTTGTCTTTATGATCGTTAATGTTGCAGTCTGTTTTCATTTCTTTTGGAACATCAGCTTGATAGTTGCTCCCAACCATAATTGTTTTGCGATATTCTCGTTTTCGATAATGAACGCCGTTTTCCACTTCATTGTCCTTATAAAATTTATAATCAGAACGCAACATTTTTTCGTTGTCTTTAGGAATTAACGATTGTACTGCCCCTAGTTTTAATGTAGTATTTATAATATTCGGCTCTTCAATTTTTCCTATTACAGGATTCTCCGTGAGACCGTAAGGCATATCCTTTTTAAAATAATTGATTACTAAAAACGTATGTCTATAACACTTATTTGAAAAACTATTCTATAACTTTTCTATTACACTTAAAAACATCAATTTCTTTATAGGCATATTCTTTTAAAGACAACATTTGTAACATTTTGTACTTTAGTTTAAGTACACTTAACAATTTTTTATTATTACCTTTATTATTGCTTTACGATATTTTACTCTATTTTATTACCCGTAATTGTAGTTAAATTTTTCCAAATTTATACTCTAATGGCTACAATTAAATGTTCATTAGGATAACCTCCAAGAACCGGTATAAACAAAATGTATAAATGGTTAGAATATCGAAGACAATCTAAAAAATGTATAAGTTCTTATAAAAAAATAATAACAGACACATAATTATGAGGATTAAACAGTAACTTTATAACTTAATTAAATTAAACAGTACAATTTAAACATAACTCTTCTACGTTGTTTTATTCGATTTAACTTGATTAACACAAATTCAGGTCAGTTCATTTTTTGACATTTCCTTCGATAAATACAAATGTACAATGAAGTGATCGAATCAAAGCAAGAAAAAATACATATATTGGTCTTATTTTAAATTGTACTTTGCGCAAGCGGCATAGGCGCACTAATCATTGAACAAAATTTAAGGGATGATTGCGTACAATCGCATACATATTTACACATTTTTCATGCGCAAATTAGCATTAGTATCTTCTACAAAATATATGTACCAATGATAGATATATTTTATCTTCTTTTGCTTCAATTACTTTAGTTCTGTCATTCTTGAATTAGAAAGGTTAAAATAAGCTGATTTTGAATATATCAATCGTATTAATGATACTAATAAGTCAAAAGCGGAAGATTTTCGATTAAAAAAAGGCTCCTTTTAAACTGCATAAGACCTTGTATCGTATCGACGTGCGGTCCGACTGCTTAAACACTTTGAACGCGCATATCCGTATATATTCGCACCTTCTTTTTCACACGTTTTTTACGATTTGTTATCACTATTGTATGATTTAATACACTTAAAATGATTTTAAAATAAGAAAAATCAATTTAGACCGCAGTCTTTTAATCTTCAAATTTCTCAAAATATCGGGTAAGTCAAATGAGAAATGAGTAGCCTGGTTGGAACCAAAAAAATAAGTAATAAAATCTTTCCAGGTGTAAGTATAGTTTAAAAATATTTCAAAATTGTTAATAAAAATATATACTTTTACTTTTCAAAATATTTTATAATTTATTTTATTCATTTTAACGATTTTTAAAATGTTTTTTAGGAAAGTACAAGAATTGTCACTAATTTTTCCCAAGATATGGACATTGAGAAAAATAACGTATCAAATACTACAGAAACTAGCGAAATTAAAGTAGAAGAGAAAGAAGATGTTGGTACTTGTCGAAGATTACGTTCCCGATCAGGATTGTTGACGAATATACAGAATCACTTAAATCAAAAGGACACAAATTCGCTAACAAAAAAACAATCGGAAACGCTGAAATTATCAAAAAATGGAAACAGTAAAATCAAAACTGTCGAACAAATTTATTTAAATAACACCGTTAAGCGCCTTCCATCATCATTAGAGACAATCTTCGAGGATCCTATTCAGAAAAAAGATGAATCAGTGGTGTTATTTTCTACCAAAAAGCAATCACGCGTTTTATCAACCAGAAACAATGATAAAAATAAAATTAAAAAACGTAAAACGCGTATTAAAAAATATCTACCCCACGTAAAATTTGTTTCCCGAAAACGTATCCCGAAACAAATTTTACTCGAATCATTAACTAACGCTGAATCTTCAAATGAGGAACAAGATAATGCATAATTTATTAAAAAAAATATTGTCATAATAATTCATATTCTGACAAATCGATACAGTGAAGATTTTAATTCGTAAGGTGAATGGAAAAATGAAACCAATCAAAATCGTGTAAAGGAAAATATATTTTTAAAAATTGTGATTTTTTGTTCGACTTTTAAACTATCACAAAAAAAATTATTAGTAAAGTAAAATTTTGATGTGAACTTAATATACATCGCATAGTAATTTGGGTGTACTTAGTTATTTTTTTCTAATTTATTTTAATTATATCAAGTAGTATTTAAACATTTTAAGGAAGCGATATTATTAAATATAATTTATATTTATATCGGATGATTTTATACATTTGAACCACAATTTAATTGAATTTAATTTATAAAAACATAAGTGAAATTATTTTATTTTACTTTCTGAGATGTCAAGTAAAATAAAATAATCTCTAAATAGTCTCTTTTTTACTTCCATCTTTCCTTCTTCGGGAAAATTTTTTTGACCGAGACTTCTTTCAAAATTGACCCAACGTGAGCATTATTAATACAGTTTAGTATAGTTTATAAATAATGTATATAATAATTTTACATGCTGATTTCGTTTCTAATTCACATTTCTATTTTATTTTTACTTTGCGTTGAATATATTGACTGAGCCGCGAGTTTGACACCCCTGATTTATGGTTAACTAAAGTTATAAATAAATAACTTCATGAATATACCAAATTGCTAATTTTCATTCTTGTTGCACTTCAATTTGAAATTTGTGTTATAGCATCTTTCAAATACAAAAGAATTTTATATCCAAGATTGGCGCTGATTAGTTTTGTATCCTTCATGTGAGAATAGTTTTTTACTTCTTGTTATATTATAATTTACAACTGACGAATAGACTTTATTAGACTTCATGATAATTTAAATTTATTTAAACTTATATTTCCTTAGATAATGCAATGTATCAATTTAATATGACGTTTTAGTGGCATACTTTAAAACATTATAACTTTTGTTTTGCTCGATTTAATTTATGTTTGGGATGAGAGGTGATTGTAAAATAGAAACACTATTACAGTTAAGAGGTGGTTTACATATCAAAAAAAAAACAACAGTAAATGTTAATCATAAAATATAATTTTGGCAAAAATTGTTGTGAAACTATTGAATTTTAATTACTACTTGAATAATTCATCTCCATTTATTTATAGACGAAGTATTTATTATCTGAAAAAACACAAAAATGAATGATAAGAAAAATAAAATATAATTAAAAAATAACCAGTTTTGAAACTATTTTTATGTGGAATTGATTTTAACCAATACATCGGCAGATCTACGAATATAACTATTCGTGCACGTTTAAGTGTCCATAATTTATCATCTGATTAAAAAGATCAAGATATGAGCGTATTAATTACATTTATTAACTATTAGAGTAATTAATTTCATGTTTTCGCTTTCATTACTTATTTATATTTATTCTTTGTTGTAATATGTTTGTGTAGTACTTTTCGTAAAAAACGTAACAACGAAAGTAAATTTCAGGATTTAGGATAGATACATGAGACAAGTAATTTAATTGAAACTAAATGTAATTATAGTTCATACTGTTTAATTCGTTTGGAACCAGTGGAAACCGATGAAACATTGACGTCCAACAAATCTATGACTATTGACATTTTTAATTATAATTCTCTACATCTTAATTCCTTTCTTTCATTATATATCCTTTCCTAAATGACATTTCAAGTATACCTTTTTAACTATCCTTTTAAAAGTAGGCAGCAAATTCAGAGTTAATTTTTCTACTCACCAATTAATTCACAGCTCGGGTAAGATTACGGTACTTCCGGTACGACGATTTAACGACAGATTCTCATAGATCTTGACGAAATAAAATGAAGAACAAAATTTTTCGATATCTCGTTTAGTTTACGAACTTAGGTGCTCCAGGGACGAAGCCCCGGTGGAGATTGGGAGGCGAAGCCCCACGAAAAAAAAAATGAATTGGGATGTTTGTTTAGTTATGGCCTGACTTATTCGCGAATAAAACTAAAAATAAAATAGAAATAGACGACGCTCCCCCAATCCTCATCGGGGCTTCGCCTCTGGCCACCTTGTTTACAGTTTTTTTAGCATTGAAAAATTGGTGAGTGATCCTAAATATTTTTTTTTACAAGTATCGATATTTCGTTAACTGAACGAGGTATCGAAAAACTTTATTCTTCATTTTCGTTTTATTTCGTCGTGATCTATGAGAATCTGTCGTTAAATCGTGGCGCCAGAAGAATCTTAGTATCCCCTCAGCTCGAATTGATTAATTAATTCGCTGAAGCAGATACAAGTAATAAATAATTTAGTAAGCACATATAATTGAAAAGAAATATAAGAAGTAAGGTTTTTTAAACTGAAACCATATATTTGGCAAGTCTGACTTTGGGAGCGAAGCGAGCACAGGACGGACACTCTAGTATAAGATAATAAAAAATGAGAGGTGGAAATATATCGCACCTGTTGTAGAATAGAGGTAAAACTCAAAAATTGAAAGTTTTTAGTTATCAACAGTTTTACAATGAGGAAGCCATCTATTTTGTACGTAGACTAGAAGGATAACTTTAGTATATTCCTCCCAAGAAAGGTATTACCAATGTTCAGTCTATTTTAGAGAATTACATATATAACGTATGTATTCCATACATAACAAGAACTTTATTAACGATTTCTCGACAAGTTCAATTTTTGAGCTGTACCTTTATTCTACGATGGTTGCGATATGGTTTCCCAGAATTCAATCTATTGGCTTCACTTGGTGCTAGATAAAATATTTTTAGAAATACAATTTATTTATTGAAAAGTTTATTAGATTCCACGAGATGTTCTTTTGGCTCAAGTGTACTTTAGCACACCCACAACCTGGCAACGTTGCATTTTCGAATTTGTTTTTAATTTAATTCGCAATATTGTTGTTAATTCAATTCTTATATGGTATAATTTCTCTCTTTTGTGGCTAAATTTTCATTATAGACCGATTTAATCGCGAATTAAATTAAAAACAAAGTCGAAAATGAAACATTGCCAGATTGTGGGTGTGCTAAAGTACACATGAGCCGTTCTTTTAAAATTGAAGATTGACTAATTGGGACATGAGAGAAGTAAACGATCTCTACATGATTGTGTTGAACCGGTTAAACCGCATCGATTTAATGAATTCGTAATGTTCTTAGATTTATTCAAGTTAAATATTATACTTTAACGTATAGTAACGCCTGTTAAATGTAATTTTATTTCAAGTATGCGCTAATTCAGTAACAATTATAATTTTGTACAACTCGTTGTACCAATGTGTGTGAACTGGCATAGATTATTATACACAGAGTGTACAATAGTGTGCACAGAGCCTTATAATTTTATGTCAAAGCTGTCAAATTATATACATACCACAACAGCGTTATATGAATACCGATCATAGCGATACAAATTACAAATCAATTTTTAGTGTTATTTAACTTTGAAAAAAGTATGTTTCATTTAAAATTGCAAGCATTACATCATCCATTTCCAGAAAAAGTAAATGTTAATAGTAAGAGATCTACGATAATACCTATGTCGCTTAATTTAACCTTAGAAATCTGAACGATATATGTTTTACAGATGATGAAGATTTTAGAAATTTGGTACTTTGGTTAGAGGATCAAAAAATTCGTCATTACAAGATTAATGAAAGACAAGAGCTACGAGAAGTAACATCAAATAATTGGTCAAATGCGTTTGCTTCATACTTAAAAAACATGGCCTGTCCTATTCTCGAAAATACACCTCTGGAACAGTTAACTTGGCTTATATCGTTGGCTATTCGTTTAGAATATGCCGATAATGGTACAATATACACGTTTTGCAATGAATAGAGGGTAATATTAATTTAAATTTTATATTTCCAGCAGACAAATACAGTGCCATTCCTACTCCTGCCAAATCTACAAATGTTCCGGCAGTCGTCACTACAAATCCTTTAGATAATTTAGACTGTAATATATATTTGTTATACGAAAAAATACTTTTTCACAATGAATCCTTATTTTTAGTCGAATCACCTGAATTTGTCGAGGGCGTTCAAGCTTTAGCTAAACTCTTAAATATTTCTCCTCATCCAGATCCTTTGATAACACTGAAAGCGATATCGAAATTAGTGACAAAACGATTGTCACCAAACGCTATTGCAAATCCCAATAGTATAATATTGCAGGTATTGTATTCTTTCTTGATCTGATGTGATTGATATGCAAAATATATTCGAAAATTTTAAGAGGGAAAATAATATATATTATCTTTAAGAAAGTAATCATAGTTAAATGTATTATGAAACTTGTATTAATAATGTAATTAATACAGAAAATTATTTTTCAGGGAGTACCAATTCCGCTAGAGGAAGCAAATTTGGGATTTGATAAACATGGAGATCTCGTTTTTAAGAAAGCAGCAAAAATTCTACGATTGTTGCATATTCAAGATTTAAGAAATTTACAAACTGTAATAAATGAAACTATTGTCAGTGTTCAATCTATTACAGCAAATCCAAAGACGGACACTAAGCTTGGAAAAGTTGGCGTTTAATTTATCTTTGAAAAAATTAATGTATAAATCCTGTTCAACTCGAAGTATTACTAAAATAATACTTAATATTAATTGCATTTTGGCTTTAAGATTTGAAAATATAAATTATAATACATTGTATACAATCTGTTTTATGAATAAATGTCACGTATGTAAAGAATAAAAATTTAAATAAAACGAAAATCATTTAGAAAATTTCTGTTTCAAAAATTCCATAATATTTATAATTGAATTCTAAATTATTATAGTTATCTTCTTTTTTAATTTTACTTATTCAATGCTGACCGATCAGGAAACTGGTTTTATTTTGTAACTGTGTAAAAAAATAGAAAAAGTCTATTATATATATATATATATATATATATATATATATATATATATATATATATATATATATATATATATATATATCTATTACATATCTATTATATATTTAAACCGATAAAAAATCTTTTTTATCGTTTGCTTTGTGATCAAATAATCCTTTTTCATCAAATTTCAATTTAGTTATCTTTCTAGTTCTTTAGTTTCATTTATGAAACGTGAAATGAAAATTTAGGCGCAAGTCCCTTTTAGGTTGGCAAATATCTGGCAAAGTTACATTTTCTACTTTGTACTAATATGGTATAATTTTCTCTTAAGGGGCTCAAGTTTCATTATGGGTCGATTTATTCGCAAATTAAATTACAAACAAAACAGAAAATGCGATGTTGGCAGGTATTGGCCGACCTAAAAGGGACTTAAATTGAAATTAGTTTTTATATAGAGGAAATATTTTCTAAAAAGTATATTTAGGCTAATTTTAAGAAACAAATTACCATTTTCGTATCCCATTTTCCAAACATTTTATAATCTGTAACGTTATATAATTACAATACTTTTAAAGTTATATAAATTTTCAATAATAAAATATAAATGTCAGTCTCTTCTTAATTTGTTTTGAATTGCTCTGTAATGAAAATTTTCATTATTGTGATAATGGATTGAACGTTTAAATAGTTAACACATATTAGAATTCCCATGAATCTAGCCAGTGTAAATGATGCATTGATGAATTTGGTTCACTGGCTGTTGGACCACTCATTCCATAAGCTAGCGGGGAAAATATTATAAAACTATAAAATATTATCCCTATAGCAACTCCCATTAATATGTGATACACAGCCTCGGAAATTTGAGAAGGAAATAATGCTCGAATTCCATCAAATATATAATCAATTATTATACCTATTAAAACAAAATACACTTAGCTGGTCTAAAGAAATCATCCTTATTTTATGTTCTATTCAAAAATTACCTGATAGCATTGAACTGAAAATCAATGCAGGAAAATAGTGATGAAAATATAACACTCGACCCATAGCCCAAAATGGAACGTAATGGAGAGCCCACCCTATAAATAACCAAGCACATGCTACTAATTTTGGCTTTGATTCTGAAATAAACATGTATTAGTTCGGTAGTTTAACATTTTAAAATTAGTATACCTTCTAAACTTTTGATATATCCTCGTCGCTCTCTGATCTTATTTAGTACAAAAGTAGAAATAAATAGTACGAGAAATATTAAATTTCCCCACCATATGACCGGGTTTCCTAATAAATAAATACGATGAGATGAACCTGAGAAAAATTGACCCTGAAAATAATTTTGTGTAATTATTTATTGGTTTTAAACTACCCGTGTAGTTACTCGATAATTAATGGGCCATTGCCAAGGTCTTGACGTAATTTCTCCTTCTTTCGGTTTCAATCCAGCATTCGCTTGAAACATTACTGCATGGGATTCAATGAAACGTTCCAGAAAGTTGGGAGCATAAACACTGAAGCTTACGCTTGGCACTAAAATAATAAGTTATCTTTGATGTTGCCATAATTTAAAACAACTGAATAAAATATACATTTGTCGAATGAATTTTCTTCAACGTTCCAAAGAGCATTGGAGTCTCGTAAGTTAGGATTGCAGGTTACTTCTTGTTGTTCATATGCCCATTTTGGTAACTGTTTTCCGCTAACTGTAAGAACGCACGATTGTAAATAATGGACAAATCGCAGCCGAGATGTTACAGTATACAGTTTTCCGTCTTTCGATTCGTTTTCAATGACAACTTTCCAAACATCATTTGCATCTCCAATTCCGTTCTATGAAAATAAATATCTTTACTTATTTTATATATTATTCATTAATACGACAGTAGTCTGTTGCAATACACATTTGAACAAATTGATATTCACTATAGATATTCGCTCTAGGTATTTTTATACTTTTTAGTTTCGTTCAATTTTCAATGCAAAGCTAAGTCAATTTTGTTTTTACTTATTTACTACATATGGAAATGCTTTTCTTGATCAAATTTTTGCCCTGAGTTTATTAGAAATCAGAGATAAAGATTCTTGAATTTAACTTTCAATCTAAGGAAAAACAAATACTTTACCTCCCCGTAACCTGTAACTTGATAATGCTTTGTGGTAATAGGGGCCCTTTGTCGATGGCTATGTAAATTTCTTCGTGTTGTTATATGTTCTAAGCGAATTAAATCTCCATGTTTGACCAATTCTACGGTGTCATTTTGCAAAATATCACTGTCGTATTTTTTGATTAACCATTTATTATTATCATCTTTGTGTGTATAAGTTGTAATTTGCTGCTGACGTGCTCCTATTCCTTCCGGATATAAATGATAATGGGAATGAAGATATCCGCCACCCGTGCGTTGATTTTTAATTGTTACAACAGCTCCATATGCTACATATCGTGGCATACTCGCCCCATGTAGTCTATTTCCTTCCAGTTGAGACTGAAATCCGGAACTATAAAATCCATCTCCACTTCCACTAAAAACAGTTTTTTTTTTATTATAAATTCAATAAAATATTTAATTGAAAACCCAATATAAACCTTTTATTTAAAACACGAAGGTGAATATAAAATATGAAAACATAAAGAATCATTGGCCAAATAATTAAACATAACGCCCGCGCCATTAGTTGTTTGAGAGAAAATATCTAAAATATTAAATTTCATTACAAAAATAAACATCCCGAAAAACACTTAAAGCTAGATTTTACGAGAGGTTTTGAAATATCTCCTAATTGTTTCCATAAATCGACAATTGTGAAACATCCAACTAATAATACAACGAAAAGTCCCACAAATTTAACAGAAATACACGCTGCTAACATTGTTCCGGTAAAAAATAGCCAAAACCACCACATTTTTGTGAACACATGTTTAGTGGACAAATTGGATACTTTTGTCATTCCCATTACTGAGCCCATCATAAAACATAATAAAATTGGATCCAAAAGAATATATCTCGTTAAAGTAAGTAGTCCCACATCTAGAACAAATCAATTTTTATTAATATGTGATTTTCGGTTATCAGGCTAAAAAAAATATATAAGAAATTGTCGTAAGAAAATAAGTTTTAAACTACTTCAGACAAATTCCAAATTTTTCCGAGACTTAAATTGTCGTGAACCATTTGAAACAATAATAAAAATCGAAATTTTCTAGTGAAATTTGTCAAACTCGAATCAATTCATTTTTCTGCGATAATTTCCAATAATTGTTTTTAGTGTTTAAATTGTTGGGAATTAATACCACATAGAACCAGTAATGTTGAAAACGAAGCAGATGATAAGGATTGAGTCATTTCCCAAACTGTTATAAAGGCCATTGGTACAATAGTAGCTCCCAAAGCTGTGCAAAACTAAAAAGATTGAAAAAATATATAAAAAAGAATATAATTAAAGTGAACAACTTACTAAACGCATTCCTAAGTAGTTGGTATCCTCATATTTATCTCCCGGTTTTTCAAAAGGAAATGTTCCATCATATCCACTTAAATATCCTGAAAGTGCAATCAACATCTGTAATTTTAATAGAGAAAAAATAATTTCTTTGATTTATATTTGTCGATTCTAAATTGTAAAATACCTTTCCTAATGGAGGATGCACATCAAAGAAAAACGTGCGGTTTATATACCAACTTCCCATTTTTCCGAAATGAGTTTCATCCCAGCTAAAATAGAAAAAGTAGATATTATAGTATTTCATTCGTTTTTTGATATTTAATGGAACTTACCATACATGATCCGGTTGACTAACATTGTAAAATCTTGTGATTAAAGTTAGGGTTGTGATTAAAATAAAGAGTAACCACCATATTCTGAAAACAAAGTTTCTTTAACAACGATTTGTACTAATTCATGTATCACCAAAACCAAGGACGGCTAAGATCAGCTGTATTCATGAAACGAAGTTTTCTATTGTACATTACACTCTAACGTTTGGTGACTTAGAGTTAAACCGAAAAAAGTGTAAGATTTCGACCGTCACATATTCGCTATAGTTCGTTATAACTGTATTTGTGTTATACTTAGTCTACTTAGTTTAATTATATGTATTAACGACACATATGTACATAATGATAGAAAAGAAACAGCACAGGTTGGAAAGACTAGTATAAAAACTATATGCATAACTCGGATATGTATATATTTCATTTGCGGGGTTCGGAGACATTAACTCTTTCGATACATGAAAATTCATATACGAAATTCGTATTTTTCAAATACTTCATAATGTCCTGATGGTCCTGATCGTGATACCAAAATAATCAGGGGAACCCATTTTTTTGTTACAATCAAGTTATTTCCACTCACCTGTTATTTTCGTTTTCAATACTCGTTTTAATTTGCTTCGATTCCATTGTGTAGCAATTATAATTTTTATAAAATATTATTGTTTTATTATGCTTTTAAAAGCTAATTGAACCATTGATATTTTGTATCATATGATTTACTTTAAATTAAGTTTAGTAAAATTTTTAAAATAAACTCAATTATCTTTTATTACCTAAAAATTATAAAAATAAAACTAAAGACATAGTCTTTGAAAGTTTGAAAATGTTTCAAACAGTTAAAAACGTAATTTATTTTGATGACGTTAACATCAAAACGTTAATAATTCAAGTTGTTCAATATAAATTTATATCAGTTGGTACAAGTGATAGATATTTACAGGTATTTACCGTATTTATATATTACGTATTGTTTTATATACTTACAAAAATACCTATGTAAGGCTATAATACACATATAACAAGTGTAACAGTGTGTTGCGTGGGTATATAATGGGTGTATTGGGGTGTATAACGTATATAACAGGTTGCGATCTAGTGGATCTAGTACAAGAATCGTCTGAATATTTCAAAGGAGCTTTAGGAGAGCTTTTAGTAGGCCTTAGCACACTCGGCATACCCAATTTTGTGTTCTTTTTTACCTTCTTATATGTTCGTATAAGTAATTGTCTTCCATCATTGTTGTCAAAATAACTACGGTTAAATTAAATATTGACATCAGGCATTCGGAACGCAGCCCAGTTTATCTATTGTAAAAGTAAGAGATATGCAAACGGTAATATTAAAAAAAGATACACAACAACGGTATACGAACTGATACCAACCCAAGGTTTATAAAATACACACATGGCCTCATACGCCACATGACGTACCCAGAAGAAATTCGTACATATCTTCAGACTGATTCAAATTTTAAAATTCTTCGTATGACGTCATTTTTTTTTTCTAATGGGGCAACGTGTGTAATTTATAAACCTTGATACCAACTACGCCAACTACATATAGAATTCTTGTCGTTGGTAACCATGATACTGAAGCAAAGCTACGGAAGCCTTCGGGTATCCTCGTCAGAATTCGACCGGCTCTATTCAGTATAAAAGTGGTTGTTTGCTCCCTACCCTATAATCGCCAACTTTTCTCTCCCCTTTGTGAGTAATTTCATTCCAATATAAAATAGACAAAATACTTTCCATTTTTGGTGTTTCATATAAAATATTTCAAAATTTCGAACTCAAAATATAATTTCAGCATGGCTGGTATGGGAAAGGTATGTATTTAAACTTTAATTGAGCGTTGGTGTCCATAAATTGATTCATCCCTTCATTTCAACCCTTTGCACGTTTACCGCTTATATTTGATCCAATATCCATAGCGTTTTCACATCATTATTGCACAATATTTTCTTATTTTCTTATTTTTTTTTGTATTTCTTTTGTATATTTTGTTATGTTAAATTTATGATTTTTTTATGAAACTGGTTTAGAAACTTTTTAATATGCAAATATGTTGATTTCAGCCGGTTTTATATTCATATTGGAGAAGTTCTTGTTCTTGGAGGGTCCGTATTGGTGAGTCAAATCTAATATATTCTTTGATTTTCCATTTATGTATAATATAATATATTCAATTACTTCTAACAATTAATGCTTCCAAAAATAAAATTTTTGTAAGATTTTTAAACAAAAATTACTAATATCTCTCTAATAATTTTATAATTTGTATTCTATTTAAGTAATTAAAAATGTAACTATCGCTATATTCAATCGATTTAAACGTAAAATGTTAGATTTTATAATTGTTATAGAGACAACAATTAACTTCAATATTGAGGTCATTAAACTCCCAATAAATTTTACTCTATATGATACGATTAATATTTTATTGATTTTAAATTTAATCAACAATAGCTTATTCGTATTAAAATTAATAAAAATAAATTTTATTTAAAAAAATATTCAATTTTATATTAACTATGTCTATGAATGTTGTTTTTTAAATTTATTTTATTTGCTATTGATTTGCAAAATTTTATTATAATTATGACATTATGAAGCATAAGAAAAACTGATTAATAAAATCTTTGATAACCTTGCGATGTAAGCAGCATACAAGATAAGAATTATTTAATCTTTTTTAAATGCATTGTTTATTTGTACGAAATATTAACGTTTTATGAAATTATAAATAGACAAAGGTCATGTTTTTTTCCGTTTTGAAAGTCTTTATTAAATTGTTTATGAGTACGAAGTAAATGGGGAAAAATAATAAGGTTTATATATTTGGGGATGCAGAAATTTGTTCCGTTGGAATAAGAGTATAATGCATTCTTATAGTTAACTCTAAAAGAATTTGAATGCCTAGGTATGTCGTGGGGGTGGTGGTAAAAGTGATTAAGTCAAATAGATGGAAAAACGAGATATTAAATATTTTATAAAGACAAAACCATTTTTTTTTTACTTAGTCACGTCTACTTGTACACCCTCGATATAATAATTCAAACCACAGTTGTATTTTAGACTGTTCCGTTCTTCCAATCTTCTTTTTTGGCAAAAATGATGCGAAATAAATATTTATTATCTATCCCTTTTATTGAAAATGCAAAACAAACAACGTTTAACTTATAAATTATTTTTTTCCAAAACTATTAAAAATAAACAAAAAAAATTTACTAAGGATTTTGGTATTATTCACATTTCTTACAATTTTGTCCTAATTTTTATATCAATCAAGTTCTAAGAGTTTGTCAATTGACTTTAATTAGTATACCTTTCTCGAAAATCAAATAAAAGAAAAATATTTTTTCAGTACTGTGGTTAATTAATATTAAGACTATTAGGAAGCTATTGCTTTGATAATTTTGTATCTAAATATTGAAACTTTTGTATATCTACCTCTTCATATTTCATGTGATTAAAACAAAAAAATAATTTCAAAACTGATTCAAATGAAACTCATACAAAATAGTTTTCTTATTCTCTGCATTAAGGAACCGTACTTTATATGGTATTAGGGCTTCAAGGCTTCTTTTCTAGTTTGTTATAGAGGTCTAAAAGTGCTCAAGTTCAAGATGACGAAAAACATGATTGATAACAAATTTAATTTAGGGATTGTATTTTTAATTTTTGAGAATTTTTATAGAATAACGTTAAGGCTTGTTAAAAGATTATACAAATAAAATTTTATAGTATAAAAGTTGCTTCAGTAGGTTGAAATCAATTTACACACATAGTAAAAATAACTATTTTGCAGCTTTAAATTTGAAAGAAATTCCGTATGACATCAAGCCGGTTTCCCTTATTAAAGGCGGGGGTGAGCAACATTGCAATGAGTACCGTGAAGTGAATCCGATGGAACAAGTGCCTGCACTTCATATCGATGGTCATACGTTAATTGAATCATTGAATATTATGCATTATTTGGAAGAAACTCGACCTCAACGTCCTCTGATGCCCCACGATGTTGTCAAACGGGCCAAAGTCCGTGAAATTTGTGAGGTAATCGCGTCTGGAATTCAGCCCTTACAAAACTTGATGGTCCTCATCTACGTTGGAGAGGAAAAGAAAAAGGAATGGGCACATCATTGGATAACTCGTGGTTTCCGTGCAGTTGAACGACTTCTTAGTGCTACCGCTGGAAAATATTGCGTCGGAGATGAACTCACCTTAGCCGATTGCTGTCTGATACCTCAAGTTTTCAATGCTCGCAGGTTGTATTTTTTTTCTTTGGGTCATTTCATTTAAACTCAACCAAAAACAATTTTTCTTTTCAACTTTTCTACTACCATTCAACATTTTATTAATTTTTGACTTTAAATAAACGAATTATTTTTATAACTTTGTATAATATCAAAATCAAAAAAATAATAAACAGAAACATGGTTATTTTGAAAAGTTTGAATCGTAGAGAGTATATAAAATTCGAAAAGAAATCGAAATGGCTGAGTCACAAATTGATCCTAATTTGATGAAATGAAATAGAATGACCACTTAATAAAAATTGAATTTAAATTCTAATAGTTTTGTTCAAATTTCAGATTTCACGTTGATCTGCGACCATTTCCAATAATTCTTCGCATAGATCGCGAACTAGAAAACCACCCTGCGTTCAGAGCTGCTCATCCCAGCAGCCAACCCGATTGTCCTCCGGAGGCCACAAAATAAATATTTGCTAAACTTGCCACAAAACATTTGTCATTTCGCACTCTTCTGCTCAAAGCAAATTGCGAGTGTTTGTAAAATCTCATTTTTATTTTTTACTATTTATATATAATATATAATTGCGGTATAACATACCTTTATTTTTATGATTTATTTTTATTAAATGAAAAAAAAAATTTACCAAAAATGGATAATATTTGTTAAATTTTGAAAAGTTTTAACACTGTTATGGAAAAATTGAATTTTCTCAACACGAGCAGTCATACAATGAATAAATTATTGAATAGTACTTTTAGGTTTCATATTTCAACTTCTGAAATTTTAATTGAAAAAATTTTTAATTGTTTTGACTACTCAAATCATAAATCAGTATCACCTGGCGGCTGTTGGTGTTGTATTTAAAAAATTGATTCATCTTAATTTCTTTTATATAACTTAAACATAGAATCGTAAACTCATATTAGTATTTAAGGCCTAAAATATATTATCAATAAGACAAATTCCCATTTACAGTAAAAAAATTGGATTAAATTTAAAAACAATTAAATGTACTTGGATTTTACATTCATTCTCTAATTTTTTAATTGTAACTATTTAGCAATTATTAACGTTTAAGGAAACCAGTACAAAAATTACATAATACATTGTTGTTCAACAGTAGTTTATGTAACAATTTTGTCTAAAGGAAGGATACCGTATGAAATTTAAATGCAAAAATGTTGGCTGCTGGCAGTCTTTGACTAACATTTCTAAAAATTAATAGAAAAAAAAACGCCTTCGTTATACACTTTTTAATTATGTAAAATCGACTAAAATATCCATTAATAATTTAACAATTTGAATTGCCTTCAATACGCTATAAATATTAATGCACTAGAATAAATGTGTTTACACAATATAAACTTTGGCTTTAACATTATTTATTATTTCTTTTTTAATGGAATTGCTGCTTTATCTTTTTTATTATTAGAAAATGACAAATTATAACAGAGCTGATGTAAAAGAAGCTTAAGCTATTTATTTATTTTATTTTTTTGGAAAAAGCGTGTAAATACATTTGAGAAAATTCAAACATTTAATTATTGACAATCGAAAAGGAATATTTCAGAATTGAATGTTCTGTAATAAAATTTGAAAAGCAATGGATATGGTTATATTATTGAGGGGAATGGTTTTATAGAATAAGAAACAGACATAATTATTACGTAAATCATTATAAGTACATAACATAGAAGTAATTCTATAAATTTAACTATCAATTAGAGTGTGTTTGTATACATATTTAAACGCGTAACAGGACAAATGAATGAGGAAGAATAAAAAAATTGGAATGTGGCTTATAAAGGTAAGATGGTATTTTATATTTTTGAAAGTAATGTTTGTACATCTGTAACATGAATCCATATTTATAATAATAACATGTAGTCATGCTTTTAATAAATCGAATTTCGATGTATTGACGTTTATTTAATTGTAATTTTCCCCTGCTTAATTAAAATTGCTTCAAAAAGTAAAAGTATACACGGTATACATTCACGTTAATGCACATATTCATTAACTTCTTCATAGTCTTTTAAATTTATATTTTCGTTTATTCACGCAATTTTTGTGCAAACTGCAATTTTTTTGCGATTTTTCTTTACTTATCTTTAAGATAATAAGGAAGCGCTCAAAACTATCGACAAATGGTTCAATATTGATTGATATTGATATAAAATGTTCTTTGTTACTATCGAAACATCACAAATTACAACTAAAGATTTGTCAAGATAGCCCATAGATAACTTCCATATCATTGAATAATATTTTAAGGGTATATATGCATACTTCAACGGCGATATATACCAAACTATTGTAAAATCTGGCTCCTTACTTTTCCTTTCTTCGTTTGTTGTAAAACATGTTTACAATACATTTTTAGGGATGTGTTGTACAACATTTTCTACATCTGTTATATTTATTATTTTTGTAAGTAAGACCCATAGAAAAGTGCGATTTAAAAAAAATATAATCAGTTTGTTGATAAGGTGTTGATACTTGCCTTGGTACATTGAAATTGTAAATCCTTTAAAAAGCTTATGTATTTTAGATATTATATTGGTTAGTTCATTAAATTTTCTCTATAAAGCCCTAAATTTAAGAGTTCGTTTTGACCAATTTTCAGTTTATATTTACTGTCGTTTCATAATAATAATGGCCTAGCGACTATAATATTTGAAAAAGACGAGAGTTATGCAAGGGTGGATTCAGGATTTGGGGGGGAGGCACAATATCATCTCATTTGCAAGTGCGTGAAAGGGATGCAACGAAAAAAATTCGCAATTCCAGCCAGAAATAGACAAGAGTTTCACTAATGTTCTTTCTGTTATTTTATTCATATATTTTAACAACTCTAATAATTTGATTTGCTTCTAAGTATGTACTGTGATGGAATCTCCACAGGATACAAAAATACCGTGGGGAGGCACATGCCCCCCCCCCCTTATATCTGTCTTTGGTGCTATGAGACTTCCGGTTATAACTGAGTTCCTTTCGTTGTGAGCTATTTTGAGAGTAATTATATAAAAAAAGGCGTAAGTAGATTTTAGATACCTAAATTCTGGCAGTCTTACTTTTTATTCTTCTTTTAATTTATTTTACTTATTTTCATAAGGTTTTTGGGATTAATGAATAATCAATTTTTTTTTCTTAACGATTTTTATTTGATATTCATACGACGTCGTTTCGTCACCTTTCGGGACTTTATGAAATTCTCAGTCATAGATCATTAAAAGTCAATATTGTGAAAATTGATGTCGATACATAAAAACCTCATTATTAAAACTCTTTTAAAATGTATTTCCTTTATTATCACAGTTGAATATAAACAATTTAAAAAAATTATTTAATTCGCAATTTTTTTGTTAATTCAATTGTAATATCTCATTATTTTCTCTTTTGTGCCTGAATTTTTATTCAATGAAACGTTGCTTGATTTTGAAGCTTTTAAAAGCTATATGAAATGAATTGAAATGAAATGTTTTTTTTTTTTTTTGAAAAACTTTACTATTGCTTATTATAAAAATACATTGAGTAGGTAATACAATCTTAAACAAAACTTGCACAATATGTGAAAAGTGTAATTCTGGTATCATTTAGTACCCTATAAAGGTTAAAATTTATTATGAAGTGTACCCTTTTGTCGATGCAAATAAAAGTTGATTTCAAAGTTAATATTATATCATCCACATTTTGTAAACATTGGTATTTACTTAATTCCGTCATCACTATCATCAACTCCTACAAAATCACTTTCATGATACATTCTTTAATAATAAAAATAGTTTGAAAATTTAGAAGAGGAATAGAGATTAATAATATCCGTTTTCTTTCATTGCAAAAAGAAAAAAATTGTATCTTAATAAATTACCTGTATCAACGAACAATAATATTAGATAATTAGATGAAAAAGTATAATTATCACAAGTTGAAAGTCGCTTTTTCGAAGAATTGTTTTAGTGATGCATAGTTTGATTTATGCTTCTCAATATTGTTTTTTCAATTCATAATATTAGTGACAAAACGAAATAAACGAAACTCATCCATGATGTATTAGTGGTACAAACATCGAGGAAAAATCTAAATGATTAAAATAATTTACATGACGCCCTAAGATTAAAAACTTACCTCATAAAAAGATTTTCTTCTGTGGAAATAGAAAAATAAAACAACAGTGTGATGGCACTATGAAAGTTTATTGATTACATAAACGGTGAAATTACTGACAATGCTTAGTATATATAACAATTTTAATTCTTTTTTTCGTTTCAAACAATTTTTTTTTTTTATTGAATTGTTCTTTGGAATACATATTAATTTCTGATGGCTGTTTTATATTACGAAGTGAAATGTGTTTAGCTTAATTTGCTTATATATTGATTACATATTTGCGTTGTTACAAAATGAACCATTGAACCATCAAATTTAAGATACGTTGTAACGTGTACGTATTTACGTTCTGTCTAATATTACATTATTTTTTACAAGATATACAACATAACTCTAATTTTACATAACGATAATAATAATATAATAATAAAAATGATAATATTTTATGTATTGACGAATTAAAATAAGTTTCATATTGGAAAAAGTGTATAAAGCAACCCGTTTCAGAGAATACCTTCTTAACAATGCAATCATCAACAAACAAGAAATCGTTAAGTGCAACAATCAATCTTTTGCTATCCACCCCTAATTATGAATTACAGTTGAGCGGTATTTTCTTGTGTTGTGATTAAATTATTATATTTTTCTATTTCCTCCTTTTTGATATCACTTGTAATAATATTTTTCTCTGTTTCTGGTTATTTTTAAATTATAATGAAACATAATGGGAATGCTGGTTGTTTAACAATCGATTTTTTCACCCGCTTAAATGACTTAGAATATTTAATCAATACACTCAAATGAAATAAATATCGTCCTGCGATTCTATAAAAATAATAATCTTGTAATATTTCAATAAAATGACAAAAATAAAAATCTGAATATTTTCATTTAATGTAAATAAAAATGTTGCATTCTATATTTACATTAAATTTAAATATAAAAAAATAATAAATATACTATAACAGGTTATATATCGAATCTTCAAAAAACATTTTTCAAAAACGTTTACAAATGTTTTGAACCACTGAAGGACAAAAGCAGTTTACTTCTCTTAATTTGGGTAATATTTAAATTTTATTTTATAAATTTCTTTTTCTTTTACATTCCATTATTTATTTGTCTATATCATTTGATCTCATTCAAAAAGTATGTGTTTGAAGGAATAAGGGTCTAATTTTTCCATAAAACCATTTAAATCAAAACAAACTTGCTATATTGAGGCAAATAAGCGTTAAAAGTTATTTTGCTCTTTAGTACTTTTACCATGTATGGAGATTGTTTCAAAGAATATTTTAGAAATTGAATTGTTGCCTAGCTCTTTAGTAATAACACTAGAAGATATTTTCAAATAATATATTTTTCATAAGTGTATAAGAACCAAAAGTTTATTTATGCTACATCGAAATACATCAATAATATTTATATTGCTTTTGAATTGAGGTTTTTGAAAATTTTAGAACTTTTTTTAATTTGATGAAACGAAATTCAAATCACCGGTTGTCTAGTTTTACTTTATGCTGCACCAATATTAGTCTATACAGTTGATCTTTAAGACATTCTTTACCCTATTTGAATGAAGCCTCAAATTAATAAAAGCATTAAAAAGTTTCAATTTCTTAGTGATTATTATAGGTTGTATAGTATAATAGAACAATTTGATATAAATATTATTACAGTTATATTTTTAGTTAAGTTTTACTATGAATTACATAACGTAATTTTCTGACAGTTTCAATCAATTAGCAACAATAATGCTTGATTTATTGCTCGTTTAATTTCCTTTTGTTTTGGGTTCGATCCTTATAACGAGCAAATTTTCAATATTTCTCAATTACGGGTTTTTATTAAATCTAGAGCCGCTAACGACCTTAGTAGTTATAAGGCGATGGTAAATAACAATTAAAAAATAGAACACTTGTAAAGTTAATTCCAAATGTAATATTGACTTCAGTTATTTTATGTGTTATACGTGTGGTATTTTTGATTTCTTTATTATTTTAAAGGCTAACTTTACAATTTCTAAAGCAATTGGATCGTTTTAATTGTGTTTTATTTTTTTGAATCTAACATGGAAAAAAAGCGTAAGAATAATTTTTTATTCACACTAAAGAAGTATAACCCAACGCGTGTACAAAAACGGAAATAAAAAGTAGAAAAGTTTTTGAAGAAAGTTTACTAAAACGTAGATCACTTGTTGAGAAATGTTTTATTAGAAACTGTGAGGAAACTAATTGAAAATCGGTTTCAAATGAATGGTTTATAGTTGAATAGAAGTTTATTGTTATTCATTGTAGCCTCGATGTAGCTTCTACCTTTGTTCTTTTTTTCCCTACCTTGAATAAGTTAAAAGTGCATTTTTTAGGTGAAGTAATTTTGAACTTCAAATTACTGAAATTTGTTAAAATTTGCATCCTTTTTTTGCAATTTTATTGAGAAATTTATTTGTTCGAATATTACAGTTATAACAAACTCTTGGATTTCGCCATACTTCTAGAAACCCGTTAGAAAACTACTATTGATATCCATCGCCGGAAATCAATATAAAACCAATAAGTATAGTTGCATAAGTGAAAACTTTAACAACAATAAATCAAGCATCATATACTGACTTTTATAGATCGTGCTCCTGGTTTTTCAACTAAAAATGCCATTTTTTATGAACTCCATCCAATTTATTATTGTAACAATAACTTTTATGATATTATTAGAAAATAATTTAGATAAGTACAGCGAAGTATAAAGAGCACTTGATGAGGTATAATTAATTTTACCATACAACAAATGGAAAATATAGACACCTTGAATTTTTGTTTTTGAAGATTTTTGCTTGTATGATCCATTTTTGTAAAAATTCCGTTTTGCCCCCTCATGGCACCTTCGTCTACGCAAAACGTTTATTATATACATTACAGCTAAATTTAATTAAAGTAATTATATAATAATTTTATCCATTTTGTTACTGTAATCACATTACGTTACATTAACAACTGTGTATATCTTATATATTCTTAGTAGATCGTCTTTACGTAGAATAAACGTTCGTAAATTTTTAAAATGGTTTAAAATGTTTGAATCTTTTAAAATATTTTTCTTTTTCATATTTTTATTATTACATTTATCTAATATCAACAACGTAAGATAAACGCACGTTATTTAAATAATAATTCAATTGATTTTATCACATTTATTAGTCATTTACTTTTCAGATGATATAAAACTTAAATAAAGTGCGTTCAAACAATCTGTGTATGACATGAACCTCTATCTAAACATGGCAAGAGTTGCACCCACACCCATCGAACCCAAAATATATTTCATTTCTTTTTAACTTCTTTTTTTTGTCCCTAAAAAATTCAACACACTAACACTATATGTTTCAAATTACGGTAGTAATCTATTTCTTTTATCTTTATAACTGTTTGATTTTGTACTAATGTATTTTAAAAACTGTTAAATATAACAGTTCTAAATTTACTTTTTCTAATGCTTTATTATACTAGTTTAATTACTTTTATAACGATATTTGGATCCTCACTACATATTTCAACAAACTAGACTTTTTTTTAATAATAAACAATTCTCGAAACCAACATTTAAATCGCATTATTAACAAGATGTATGCAACAATTTTTTTAGGGTGAACATTTTTCGGCATGGCTTGTATGTTTCTAATATCACAAAAATTACTTTTTCATTTTAAAGGTAAATTTTCAGTCAGGGATCCAAACGGTTTAATTGTTGCTTATAGAGTTTTTTAGGAAAAAATAATTTTAAAACGAAAATGACCTTATTATCTAATTAATAATTGAATTAATTAAATGAACATAATTAGGGTAAACTGAGCGTGGCGCAAACTCAAGTATTGAATGTAGATGTAAGTGATTATCACAGAACATTAATGTTTTATAGAATATTTTACTCTGACAACATTATATAATATATTTTCATTTGATATATATATATTTATATATAATAATATGAATCTATAAGGTACCCAGTAGTAGGATTTTAAAATAAAATAATATTGACCAAAACTATTAAAATTTTCTTCAAATCAATTTTGATAATCTTTTTGCAATTAAACATAAAAGGCAATTATTCTTTTGGTTACTTATGTCTAATAATTTGTTTCTAAAATAGCTAATAACTAGTTCCTTGTTTTAAATGTATAGAACAGCTGTAGAAGTGAAGATTTACGTTGAATTTCAACTTAAATTCAACTGTTTGTCGAGCATGTATAGACTGGTTTGAAAAAGAGTGTTGTACCCCTAATTAAGAAATTTAAAGCCATCCTGGCATGAAGTATAAACAAAAAGATATATGAATTTTTTAATTTTCAATTAAGAAAGTAATTATTTATCCTTTATCTAATAGTACTGCAATTATTAAATTACGTACCAAGAAACATACAATTTTTTAACAAAACTAATTAAAGATGTCCAAGAAAACCAATTTCGACGAAACAATATTATCCAATAATTCCTGTTGGAGTTTTATCAACGAAAACTCTCGGGTGCATTTTTAATCTACTCAATCATTTTGACTTTCGAAAACAATATCAATGTTTCACAGCAAAAATTTATTGGCATCAAACCAACAAAATCATAACAAAAGAATTTACCTTCTCGTAATTGAAATATTAAAATTTCTGAAATATAAAAATTATACAACAGCCTTTAACTCAATGATAGTAAAATAAATTTTTGTACAAGTTTTTAAAATGAATAGATTAATGATTTTGATGAAACTTGTTCTAATCATGCTCCAATGAATTTAGTATTTAACAACTTTTTTTTTTGTTTAACAACATGCGATAACAACATTGTATATAATATAGTATTTTTCACATTTACATTTATTAAATAAGGTATTTTATTAATTTTTATAAGTAAATCTATTAGACTGTACCGCCGTCGATTGGAAAAGGAAATTATTCGTTTTAAAACAATACAATGACTATTCATTAAATCTTATTTACTGGCAACAAGTTTAAATTTTTTTTTATAAATCAACTATTAAATAATTTCCTATCTCCTGTTAACGCGTCAGCAGAAAAATATATAACAATTATATTTTATTTCATTTGTATCACCCCGAGCTAAAACCATACTAATATGGATTATACCGTTAAGTTATAGCGATTACTTTTTCGTGAATATAATTAACTTCATTTTTAATTCAACACATATTCTCTGCATGTGTTGTTATGGGAACCAATATAATATGTTTCTATATAATTTTTATTTTAATATTTTCAAGTGAGAACATTTACACAATTGCGTATTTTTTTTTTGTATTTAAATACAATTTTACAAATTACTGATTTGCTAGTACGTTTAATAAACAACTTAAAAATTTAAACAACAATATAATAAACCAAATTATAAACGGTAACGCAATTGGTTCATGTTTCAATCAGTTATAAAGAAATATTTTTATACAAAACCGATGTCATGTGTAATTTTAATAAAATCTTTAACAATAAAATTCATATAATTTATAAAAATAATTAACAATAATAAAGTCGCAAAATGTCATTTTTCATCGTAACGATTTAGAATAATTCTTTTTAATGAGCGATTACATCTGAAATAGAAAACTTTTTTTAAATTATAGCCATTTCTTCACAGATACATTCGCAAAGTTTTATCAAATTTAAATAAAATTTACGAAAATATCTTCTACAAAAACTTTCTTCAAAATGATCTCTAAAAAGTGAAGCTTTCAAAAGTTGATTTATCCGGTTAATTTTAACAATTTCACAGATTTATAAATGAATAATGCTGTTGTCATTGCAATAACATACTAAAAATGTCAATATTCAAAAACAGTATTGTTTTTAAATCTTCATCGATTAATAAAGATTTGATATTTCAAATATGTTTATAAAAAAGAGCAGTAGAAATGTTTCTGCTTTGTCAAGTACTGTTCTATCTGTAAATTTACCGTTCGTCAATAAGGTAATTTTGTATTTACTTTCTGTTACTGTTATTTAATTTTTTAAAGAGGAAAAATTATTTGTGAAAAACCAATTAGTCGTTGAAAATTAAGAAAAAAATTTGTATCTTTGCAAGTAATAATTACATTAAAAACAATTGTTTTAACTATAAAATTACTTAAGATTTTGCAAAAAAAATATTTGAAAAGGTTTTGATATTTGAAAATTTATCGGTTACTTTTTAATTTTTTTTTCCAAAATGCAAGGTTTTTGAGATATAGAGCCGTTTCTAGTAAAATAAATCATACTTCATAGAACAATCAACATATCTTTTGGCAATTTTATCCATTAACTATGTTTATTTCTCATATACAGGCATGATGATTAACAATCAAAAAACAACTAACTTTATGACTAACATAATAAATACTTTTATATGAAAAACTTTCGCAAGGCTACAATCCCCTAGATGTGCTATTGATTTCTTATGCAAATATAAAAATACTTAACCAACATGTAACCTAGATTTTTATATATACTATTGAACTAATAAATCTTTTTTTGAAGCTTCACTTTTTCAAATGGTTACAAACGCAACGAAAACGAAATGAAGTGCCACGATGATGAATAAAAGTTTTGCGATGTTGCAATGAAAATAAAGTACAATATGAATAAACATTAATAAAAACTGTATCTTAATTAAATCATAAAAATAAATATATAATTATATTGGTAAACATAAAAATAAAATGGTATTTTGTTTGGTTTGATACTTTGGAAATACAAATCCAAAATTCATAAATATTTATGGAATTGTTAAGACAAATATTTTTAATACCGAAATAGAATTTCAATAGAAAAATCTATTTTTTTTTAAATATAAACTATAAAAATCTTTCTATCAATCACTTTTGTTTTAATTTATGTTATGTACAGTAAATTAGTTTTTGTAAAAATCTTTACTACAATAATCAACCACCATTTGATAACACTTATCACAAATAAACGCTCAAGTAAACGTTAAACGTTTATTAACAATAATTCTATTTCGGTATAGTAATAATAAAAACAATTTTTGTATAAATTTGATATTTGTCAACGATAAAATTAGCAATAAAATTCATTTGATTATGATAAAATAAAAATGTTTCAACAGAGATATTTAAAATGACTAAATATAAAAATGATAACTTTTTACAAGCTCAAAAATGTTGCATGAATTTTTGATTGTTGAAATATGATGTTGTTTAGTGTTGCAAAAACATACCGTACATAACTACTGCATGAGATTGCCGATAGTGGAGTTGCGAGCACGTTTACCCTCTTCATCGCGAATACGATTTTCGATCAAATAGGTAGCAGTATTTATCGCCCCAGTGGACCCAGTAATAGAAACAATTCGATTACGTGTACCAGGTGCAAAAGTTCCTTTTTTCGAAATTTGTATGCTGGCACCACTCACTTGTTGAATTTCGACTAAAGCACGTCCTCCAGGACCTGAAAAAGTTTAAATTTATAAAGTTAGTAAGAAAATATTAGAAATTGGAGAAAAAATAATAATATATTCAGCAATTTCTTATAGTACGGTACACTACAATAGTCTTACACAATACAAATTTGTATTATTGCGAGTATTACATTTGTTAACAGTGGTATGACGAACTTACTAAAAACTTTTTTAGAAAATTAATCAATTTAGGATTGATTTCAATTTACCTAAAATAGCACCAACAATTACTTCAGGAATTTCAATATTTTTTGAACCATTCCCTGTAATATCAGCAGCAGGTGTAGGTGATTTGCTCATTTGTTGAATAACCGCAGCTGAAGCAGCCATTTGTCCTGTAGCGGATGTTCCCAAACCGAAACTATTGTTATTTAGTGAAATGGGTGCTGTAGCAGCAGAGGATGCCCGAAAGGGATCAAAAGCACCATCTGTGTATCGTTCGAGATTAGACCGTGACGTAGGTGAATTGGTTCCTGCAGCGGCTGCAAGTGAATGGTTCATTGACGGAACTGTTATTTCAACAAAAAAATAAAATAAAAAATAAAAACAAACAAAAAAATATATATACACAAACACAAAAACCTACCAAGATTTACTTGACCTATAGGACCAAAGACTCCGGTTGAATTAGCAGCTGCTGCTTGTTCTATTGCTAAATATGTGGGAATTTGTTGCATTAGAGTAGTGCCAGCACCAATTCCTAAATTCATTCCTAAAATTCCGTGTTTTATCAAAACTGTCATTGCATTAATAATTTCTGCGATGGCGGCGTCTGTGTACCCTCCTCCATGTCGTAATGAATTCTATAAAATCAAAGACAAAAATTCTTGTATACATTATACCTATAAACAGTAAATTATTTGCTTCCATTTCACACCTTAACGTGTTCAATTAACTGTGATGGATGTAAGTTTGAGAGTGGCGGATTTATGTTAAGGCTAAGATTGAGGCCACCAGTAGCCGAACCGTTTAAGACAAGAGCACTAGAACTAGTGACTCCACTCAACGTTGAATTTGAACCAAATGTGCTGCCTGCAGCTACTGCCCCACTTTGAGCATACGGTGATCCTGTAGGATTGAAGTTGGCTACTGGTCCAGCAATATCGGCATATGAAACATTTAAACATGCTCCACTTTGTGGATCATCGACAATTTTTGCCAGAATCAATGCACAAGCCCGTTTATTTGACTCTTTTTCACCTGTTCAAATCATATGAAAATTTAGAATGCAATCAGATCAAAAAAAATAATAATAATACCTATAATAGTAATGCAACGTTCGGTGAGCGATAACTCTTTCGCCTTTTGCGAAATTTGAACGTATGATCCTGTTTCTTCTTTAATTTGTTTAATATAACTGCCTGCTTTTCCAATGACCATGCCAGCGGTCGAATTGGGCACCAAAATTTTTACTTGTTTTTCTCTCTCGGTTGTTTTTGTATCATAGTCACCTAATGGTTTATTAACTTCTGGTTTTTCTCTTATTTTTTCCATTATGAAATCTAAGACGGACATAATTGCTTCCACAGTTCCCGTTATTAAACATACTCGTTCGGTTGTACCTATAAAAGATATATTTAAGTATATTATTAATTTAAAAAGAATAAATTATTATAACTATAAGTTCATTACATGGTTAATATGGACGAACTAATCAATTCGGGGTTCAATTTCGTAACGAACAAGTTATCTAATATATCTCTCGGTTTACAGATTGTTATAAACTCTATAGCTGTACAGTCACATTTTTATGGGATAGTAAATCTGGATTCGTATCTCGTAATAGACGCATAATAGACAATTTATTTTTACAATTATGAAAATTAAAAAAGCCACTAATAAATGAAGTTTGTAGTTATAACGCTTGCCTACACACAAAGAACATTAGAGTAAGTTAAATCGCATTAAATGTAATTCCCACTGTAACCCGCTTAGCTTAATTCTACTCCAACTTCTATCCTGCTTTTATGCAATTTATTTGCTTAATTAATTAAATTTCATCGGACTTTCAACAGTTACGTTTTAAAACAAACTTTAAACACTACGATTAATCTGAATTGTTTTTGTCATTCCGGTTTAATATCACCAATCAAATTGTTCATTGAAATCAAGTTACGGTTCTTATATTTCATTCTCTATTTTTTTCTAAAAACATTAACGAGTTTTGAAAACCCAATTTTTTATAATTATTTAATACACAAAGATTAAGAAATTCTAAATTCATGGATGTAGTAAGTTAGAAAGTAAGTCTTTCAATAAGTAAATAAAAATATACTAAAGATTTACTAATACAGTGGTTCTTAACCGGGGTTCAATCGAACCCCAGGGGTCCGGTGAATCAGTTTTGCAGGGTCGGCGAATATCATTATTTACGGATATTGTTAACAGATATCATTAATTTAATGTTTTTCTTTCCTTTTGTGCACCTACTAGGTGTATAAATATATATCAATGTTTTAAATTGGGAAAAAAAAACTCTTTATTTTTCCAAGAAGGGTTCGATGAATGCTCATATGAAAGTGATAAGAGTCAGTACCTCCAACAAGATTAAGAACCACCGACCTACTATTATTAGGCTCTATCTGCTTATTTAATTTTTTAATATAGTTAATGAATTCATTAAATATTTGGTTTATTTATCTAACTAATTTGTATATTATTTATTTCGAAAAAAAAAATCCGCACATAAAATCGAATAAATGTTTACTTATGTTATAACGAAGCAAATTGGGGAGGCAACTTATAACTGTTTCTCAAAGAAGGTTCCGTAAAACCCTAAGGGTTTATAAAATTTTTTTGGAGATTACAAGAAAATTCGTCAAAATACATCCAACTATTAATATAAGGCATTATTTGTATATTCCTAATAGTCAAATTCAGTCATATTGTCTAAAATATCTACTAATGTTAATCTAGTTTGTAACCGCTTTAGGTAAGGTAAGGGAGGTAAAGGTTCCTTGATTCGTAAAAAAATGTGTAAGTCTTCCAAATTAAAAAGTTTAAGAAACCCTGTCCTATATTTTTGAACAATGTATAAAATAGATATATCTTATATATGCATTTTTATGTTTGACCCTAATACATGATAATTTAGTATTAAACTTTTTATATATACGTGGAAACTTTTCCGCTACTTATTATTAACTTTATTGATTAATTACCTGGATAGAAATCATGCGATTTAGACATTTTGACTCGGGCTCCGGTGTCTTTTTGTAGTTGGGCAATAGTTTCGCCCCCTTTCCCAATAATGGCTCCCGCAGCCACGCTCGGCACCAATAACTTAAAGTGAAAGATTCCATCTCCACCTAAAATCATTAACAATTCAAAAGGAACAAATTAAAAAAACAAATCATTTGTCATATTTAAACACATTATTCAAATAACATGTTTTAACTTTTATACGAAATGAAACGAGAGCCCTTAAGACGTGCGAAAAAGTATTGTAAAATTGCATTGCAATATTTTACAGGATGTATTTATTGTAATGTTTTATTGAACAATTGTGTTATGCATGTTGTTTAGGTCTAACGTAATATGGAGACATGTAAATAGTCACAAGGCCGTCATTAATTATTTGAATTGAAAATGATGTCAAGCGGGTACAATTTTGTATGAAATTTTCTATCGCTATTTCTTATCATATTTTTTAATAGCTGTTAACAATATTTATTGTAATTAATTGATAAATAATAAACTAAAGAGAAACTTTATTGCAAAGTAATAGGTAGGTACATACTCTTAAATAACATAAAATCTACATTCGACAACGAAAAGATTTTCAAAAGCAAACGATAATTTCCACAATAATTTCAAAAGATAATTAATATCGAGGAAAATTATAGGACTTTTATTGAAACAAGGAAAACCAATTTTCCAATTCATATTCTATGATTTTACAACCTCCACGTAGGATGTAAAAAACATGTGAAAATAATTATAAAAAAGAATGGAAATTTTCCAATGTTTCAATAACTAAAACGTAGAGGAGAGCCAATTTTGATTACATTACAAAATAATTTCCAACAATGTTAATTATAATATTTTTAGCATTTCTTGCATTTTTACAAAAAGCAAATACGAGACCGTTGCTTAACGATAAGCGTTGCCTTTTTTCTTCAAATTCATTAAATTACATTCAGTCATCAAACAAAATGTGGTTTGAAAGTGTGTAGAAGAATAAATTATTGTCAACTTTAAGGGAATGGAATGTTATTGTAATCATTAGAGAGAGATTTGTGTTTAGCCTCAATGAAAAATATGTTAGTAATTATTCAATGAATTTTCTCATAATTAAATTTTTCAATTTCCATTTAGAAACAATAACGTTGTACAGTTGGCAAATGATTTTTTTTACAGAAACGTTCCATTGATTAAAAACTGATTAATACTAAATAAAATGATCAAATAAAATACCGTGTACATTAGTGAGAGCTATTGAAATAATTAAAAAGAGTAATCAACTACTTTTTGCTATTCAAAATGTGGGACAGTTGGTGAATATTATTGATAAGTCTTTAATTACCAATGATGACATTATCGAAAGAACATTTCTTTTAATAAAATGCATTGTACTAAACTAAAAAAAAATATAATATACTGTTATTAACAAACAAACGGAAAACATTTTTATTTGGAAGCAAAAATATAAATTAATTTGTATTTCTACAAAAAAATATTGTGAATGTAAAAGTCATTCGTAAAGACGAGCTTTAATTATGGTGTGGGATACATCACGAGTTATCTTAAATATCAATTAGTGATGCTAATGTTTTCTTTGTTTTTGACTTACAAGGATGTTTATAGAAATGGATTCATCAACAACTAACAACGTATTTCGTTTTTAAGACTGTTTTTCGTTTCAATCATATCGTTTTCCCTACATAAATGACAATAATTCATCGATCAATATACCAGTTCCAATATATCCGTTTTTTCAAAGTATTTTTATGTCAATGGCACAGAAGTTGCATCTAGTACTTATCCAATAATTTTAGTCCAATAATAGTCTCAATCATTTTGTAATTCGCTAGAGTCCTTATCATGATATGTTTAGTCATATACGTAATTCCTATACGGTTGTTTGAATAGGTGTAACGTGAATTACAGATTTTGGTTCTAGAAAATTTCAAACTAGTTTTTCTTTTGCGGCTTTTTAGAATCATTCAATAAAACAAAATATCAAAAATTTAAATTTAAGTGGTTTATGTCATAAAGTTTAAGTTATATTGGTCAATGATGTGACCAATGCGTATGGGTTGTGTAGAACCATATGGACCCACGGTGTGTTGGCCCACATGTTGACGAATGATCTGAGTGATATCTATTATTTCAACACTAGAAGACAGGGTTAATAAAAATGCATAAAATAATAGCCGACCTTGAAATGTGGGTCTAATGCAGATAACTTAATAAACGCTTGGATCAGTATGTTTGTCACAATATTGGCTACGAAAATAAACTAGAAATATTTCAAAGAAAGGATTAGAACAATGGGAATTTAGTTTTGTCAAAAACAGAAATAGCCTATGCCAAATTAAAGAATCCGCTGAAGATAGGTCAGCTCTGGAAGAAGGAATATATTAAATATTATTATATTATATATTATATATTTAAACTACCGTAAGGACCAAAAAGTTTACAATTTGGTCTATAATAGTGGTAAGGAATGTACGGCTTTTATATAAGCTGACTGTTGCTCAATGTTTATCGATTAATGTGCTGAAGGAAAATTTTATGATCTTAGAAAAAGTGATTTTTTTTAAATAACTTTTCATTCAAACGTTATGTAAAAACAACTAATTGAAAAGTTACAAAAACTGCCATTAAGTAAAGCTTTGGAGAAACAGACTGCATCTTTGTAGGAACTATTAGTGGAGTTACCTACTGATATTTTTTGTCTCTATGTTACCGGCAAAGACCAAAAAGTTTTATTTTACTTATGTTAACTTTCCTATATCTATTTGAATTTTATTTATTTTATATTCGTAGAGGATCACTCACGTATATAAAAAAGGTTATACCCTTGCGAATAAAAAAATACACTTAAGAGATACATGGAATAGAACTATTGACTTTCCTTTAGGAAAGTTACGTTTGCCAAAACATCGAACGTTACTGGTTTTACAAATGCTTAAAAAGATATTGCTAACTCTTTTGTAACTATATACTTTAAACATGATGTCTAATAGTCAACAATTGTGGTGCCTCATCTGTGGTTTATAAAGTCAAAAATTTAATAAGTTAATAGATATAACCTACCAATGCTAAGTCACAACAAATCGAAAAAGAAATAGAGTCAAGATAACGTTTATCGCATCAGCTAGTTGCAATAATAGATGCATGGATATTTGCATTGGCAGTATGTGCTTATTTAATATATTTTGCATAATTTTAGAATATTCTTCTAACTTATCACGGCTCATCCTTTATGATTGATATATAAAAACTATATTTCCTGTTCTAGACTTTATTATTACTATTTTTTGCATGTTTGTCTATTTTATTCGAAGTACAAGAGAAATATATGTAATACGAACAAATGAATTAAGCTCGAGAAGTAACGAATGAATAAAAATATTGAATTTTGTTAAAAGAATTAATTTTAGGTCATACTTTCAATTCATTGTAATAATGGGCGTTAAAAATCAATACTTAGGCGATACAGTATTTCTATTTATATTTTAAAAGCGAAATAAAATGAGTGAAAATATTATTAAAAACTTCAACTAATAACAAAATTCTTAACAACACAAAGATTTACTTAACTTTACATGTTTTCTTTCAATGAATAAGTTACATTTATTCATTCAAAAAAAAAAAATAACGATAAGGAACGTTTATAAATGCACTGAAAATAGTTACAAAAAAAGTTCAAGTTAAAACTATTTTATTTTGAAATTAACACTAATTCATTTATGTGTATAGTCAGAATGTAAGATTTTTTCTGTTTACAGCAGAAATGTTTTAAAATCAAATTATCTGACTTCAAGGAAAATGATGAAATAAGAGAAACTAGATGTACGTCATAACATCGTAGCATTTTTATTAAATGAAAATGTTGATATCATAATCATTTCAGATATATTCTCCATCTACTGAAGGGTAGCTATTTTTAGGAATCCAGTAAATAGAAGCGATATATGTAATTAGTCACAAAAATTCATAATGTATTTTCTCACTACATACAAATGTTTAGTTAGAAATGATAAGATAATTAAGAATTAAATTATTTTCGCAATTTGAAATTAAAATGTAACTTCAATTAGTATAAAACTGAAATTATGTTTTCATATCTTTCTAATTTGATTTTCCATTAATATTATAAAAGGAATATGGAATTCAATTACTTGATCGATGCATTTACCTAATTTCTATTCCATTTATTCACTGTTACATTATAATGGAATCAATGTTTTGCAATTGAATTACTGCATTATATCATGCACGTTTATCTTTTTCCTCCGGATTTTTTAATTATTAATTGCACTAAATTTATCTGAAGAAGCTAACACATTCATGAAAAACCATTGTTTTTTTTAACGAAAAACAAAATAAAACAATGATATTGAAATAGAAAAGGCGCAGTATTAATATCTATTATATTTTAAGAGGTTCTATATTTAATTTATATTTAATAGATACAGTGCTCATCTATAATTAAGTTTTAACTTTCATTTTTCAAGTATATTTTAGAGTGAAATATTGTAAAAATCGAAGAACTAACATAAATATTGTTATAAAATAATTTTTGTAAACATAATTTTAATTGATTACATAAATTATGTTTCCGTTTTCTTATGAACATATTTCCTCAAAAAAATGTTATTGTAAAGTTGGGAAATTAGAGACTTTCACGTGTCAAAAGTATTCAACTGCGAACTTTTCCCACACTCAAAATAGATAATTTATCTACAACTGATGCGCACAAATTGAATTACTTTTGTATGTATGTTGAAAATAATAAACTACTAAATGTATTGTGTATGCAATATATAGAATATATTGCGGTCCAATTTATGTAGTATAATTTAATATAATATATATAAAAATCATACCATAAACATAAATTTGAACAGAAGTTCAAACAAAAATATTTGTGACGTATTGCCCAGATACGTATTTCGATTGTCAAGCAACCTTCCTCAGTGGTCATCAAACAGTTTGGATCACTCCAACTCCATAACTGCTTTGTGATGATTCACATTTCACACTTTATGAATCATTACAACGCAGTTACGGAGTGATCCAAACTACTTGATGACCACTGAGGAAGATTGCTTGACAATCGAAATACATATCTGGGCAATACCAAAAATTTTTGTTTGAACTTCTGTTCAAATTTATGTTTATAGTATGATTTTAAATATGATTATATTAAATTATACTACATAAATTGGACCGCAATATATTCTATATATTTTATACACAGTATAACTGTGAAAAGAGAGGGTAATTTGACTAGCGTAGAGTTAGTGCATGAGTTAATAGTTCGTAATATACGCACGACCTGAAGCAATGCACAAGCTGTTAGACGAGTGCAACAATCACGCATTTCGTATATATTTTTTTTAATACGTTTATTGTTAGTTCCTTATTTATTTATCAAATCATATATTTTCGCTGACTTTGAACAGTTACATTGTTTAATCAATATATTGTGAGGCTAGTTTATGTAGTTTAATTTACAAAAGTAAACTAAAAATAAATGTGAACAAAAGTTCAAGCAAAATGTATTCTTGCCGCATTACATATTTCGATTGCTTAGCAATCATTTTTAGTGGTCATCAAGTAGTATTGGATCGCTCCGTAACTGCTATGTGATTAGTCTCATAAATCGAAATACGTATTTAGACCATAATTCAAATTTATGTTTACAAATTACCTTTGTAAACAATATTAAATAAATTAGCCCACAAGATATTGTAATATATTGTTTAAACATTACTTATTAATGTTTCTACGAACAATTACAAGGTATTATTCTTTTTAAAATGAAAGACAAAAATGAAAAATATCACTTTCCATATCTCCTAGCTTGAAAAATTGACTCATTTATTTTTATTACGTTAGTGAGAATTAAAAATAATTGAATTGAAATAATTGTGAACTCTATTTTCGATATTACGAATTTTTTCTAAAAATAATTCGAAAAACATTTATACGAAAATTTTTTTGAAGAAATGCTATAAGCAAAAAATTGTTCGTTTGTAAAAATATATTTTAAGGGAAATGTCACAATAATCTAATATTTAGCATTTCCTTTTCGCAATTGTATTTATGTGTGGCACAGATAAATACTCATATATTTTGTTTGATCTTTAAAAAGCATTTGTTAGTCTTTACGTCCTTGTGACTTTTCTTATAAATAAAGAAGGTATTTCTACATAAGCTTACGTAGGTTGAGAATTACAATTCAGTTTGATTTTATTTCACGAAAAGATTATTCACTAAGTAGGTAATAAGTCTTTTTTCGTGGTTTTGATTATGTTTTCTGAATGAATTATATTTTATTAATAAAACGTATATTTTGAAGATAAAAAATAAAAAACAGTTAACTTCAAGAGTGATAAATTTAATCTGATTTTTTCAATATGCTTTATAATTTATAGAATAATTTTGTACAGAAATAAATAGAAAAAAGAAATCAAAAAACAAATACTATACATTATTGAATAAACAGTCCGAAATATCTATAAGAGTTTATGAATATGTAGGCAATCAGGCTCTTGGGATCTCAGCAAATTTAAAATATTCTAAGTAAAATTACTTATATCAAACTTAAATACAGAATAGAAAATTTGGAGAAAAAGTGTAAAAAAAAAGATTTTTTTTCGATTTTAAGTATATCTGCAACATCATTGCTACAAACGTGTGCTAAATGTATACAATCTGGAAGACAAATAGACCAATGTGCCTTTTTCTGTACCCCAGACAATTATATGTAATAACAAATAATGTATATGATATATAAATTGAATAGCAATAACAAATTTAATATATAATAGGATTGTTGAATGATTAAAAATAGATTTTTTTGTCGGTAGAATTTTCGAGTAAACCTGGAATTTTTACATCCGTACTTCATATATGTTTAACTTTTGTTATTTTGACTAAGAAGCACTAAAATATAACATTCAAATGTCTACAATTTGTTAAAATTTTGGCGATAAATTTCATGAAAGTAAGCTTCTTAAAAAATTGGTGAACATAAGTCTTTAAATAAGACTTTCTAAGGATAACATAAGTCCGTTGGGTTTATTAGCACACAGAAAAAAATACTATAAGAACATCGTAATCTAGAACTAGATTTCATTATCTTATTCTTTACAATATTTTATCTATACTTCCGTATTTACATTTGAATTTTTACGTTATGACATCGTAATTATAACAATAGTTTTCTATAAAAAGTAGCAATTTCGATTTTATGATTCTATATTGTTATAATCTTATGAGTGGAAGTGAATATACATATACAAGTAAAAATGACAGAACTACTACTACCTATTTGTTTTTACCTACTCTCTGACTTCTCAACTAATATATGCATATGAGTGATTTTATTTGAGTATGTATGAGCTTATACGAGAATTATTTCTATGAACAGGTTCAAGCCAGTTAAAAAATTTAAGCCTCCGCTTATTGTGACAAATCTTTCCTTACATTCGTCCCTGTCGAAACAAATGAATCAATAATAAATAATTGCTAAAGAACAGTGATATTATATTGGGAACAAAATTTTAATTCATGTAAGAAATAGTTGACAATTGATTGTAATATAATACTTTTTTCATGATAAATTTTTATGTTTGCTTTTTCGTATTTTCTTTCATTATTGCAAATATTTTCAACACACTATCTCAAATACATAATCTTCAATAACTAACTAAAATGTTTTTCGTTTTTCTAGATCTCCTGGTTTGGATTATTACATGCATTAAAAAATAACTAATTTAATCGTAATTGTAGATTTCAGAAAGAAATAAATAAATGTCGAATAGAAGAAACTTTTCTGGTGCAACTAGTCTTGTCTGACTAATGTAATATTTCTTATTTGAATATCGTAAAATTTATGAAAATGAATAGAACTGTTTGCTGTTTCAAGTAGTAAACAAATGAATTTTACTATGCAGCGTTGTAAAATGTATAAAACGTTAGTTCAGGTCCTGCACTCTAATATTGTACAGCAGAAAGTACGATATTATTATAATTATATTTTATAATATTTTTTCCGTGTAGATATCACCCTTATAACTGATAACTTGAATACAAACAAAACGTTTTGTAATAACTGAAGGAAAAACGTTTTGGAAAATTCCGCTTCGACCTTGGGATCAAAGATTAAACTTGTACAGTGAATTTTCCAACAATTTTATTTTATACATTTGGGGAATTTTTTTCATGTGATTTCGATTCATAGATAACAACCATAAAATAATATTAGAAAATTAATTTGAAAGTTCCATTCCCGTTCTTCCAATTCAGGACTTTCTACTACTTTTGCTACTATAATATCTTACGAAGATAGGCACTTAAAGAGAAAATATTCTCAATAAATGATGTAATCCATTAGTCGTGTAGTATTCATTAAAAAAATTGTTACTAATATAGTATAATATCAGCTAATTTCAATTTATTTTATATATTCAATATTGATTGAAATTTTAATTTTTACCAATTAAACAAATAATGAACAAAAATTAATAAATATTTTCAATATTTCTATATACCTATGTATATTATACATAAATATAAAATGTGCCTTATTAAAGATCCGGAAATTTCATTCATATGTAAAATATTTACACAAAAAAACAAACATTATATATTAAATTTTACGTCACATTTGGTGACCTAAATTGTATTTTTATTTATTCCAAATTTACTATGATGAGGTATTTTCACATTTGTACAATTTCCGATATTTGCTTCCATTGCATAACGAATAATTTGAATATAGAGTCTAATTTTTTCTACACGATTTATTATTAGCTTTAGAAAATTCACCTTGTATCAAAACGGTTGTAACATGACTTGGTATAATGTGATCTATCGTGACTAGAAAAATACAAAAAAAATATATGCAATATTATACACATACACTGACTAATATATGGCATTGATCGGTAAGCTGAAGGTGAACGAGTGTTCGACTTTACATAACTACATTATGAACTTCATTGAAATGATATTTTTTAATCAATTGATTATTATTAGATACTACGAAACTAAAAAACAAATCTAGTAAGTTAAAATTTTTGTTTTTCGGATATATACAAAGGAATATTATTATTCAAACAAAAGATTTAATTTCTCACCATAAAATAACTATTAGTAACTATTTCAATAGACTTAGCAAAAATTTTTCTAATTGTAATACATAGTTAAGTGAGTTTAGATCAATATTGCATTGTAATATCATATACATAGAACGAAAGATTTTCTTATTAATTAATTAATTTATTTATTAATTAAGATTCTATTAACTCTTATAAAATTTACTAAAATTAGTTTTTCTTCTTCCAATACCGAAAAATTGGTTACTATTCATTTCAGATAAATCATTTCCATATATGACTGTTTTTTGACCCACTAATGCATGTTTGTCTACTTTTTTCTTTTTCCTATAAAATAATATCAGCAAAACGTTTTAAACACGTAAGCTTAAGTTTGTGAACCGAATTGACGATAACGTATAACTGAAAAAAACGTGGTTAACAATTTCCTAATAACAGTTTTTCAATTTCTATACAGCACATGAAATAAAATCTTTCTGTGGTTTATGCAAATGCCATATTTCGGTGCATATTTTTGAAAAAAATAATTGCTCTACAACAATCAAATAAGATTTTTTCGTTGACTTTGAACAGTTCTACTGTTTATACAAAATATATTGTGGTTCAATTTATGAAGTATAATTTAATATAATAATATATAAAAATCATACCATAAACATAAATTTGAACAGAAGTTTAAACAAAAATTTTTTTGTGACGTAGTATTGCCCAGATACGTATTTTGATTGCCAAGCAATCTTCTCCGTGACTGCTTTGATGATTCACATTTCACACTTTATGAATCAAACTACTTGATGACCACTGCGGAAGATTGCTTTGCAATCGAAATACGTACTTGCACAATAGATCACAAATATTTTTTGTTTGAACTTCTGTTCAAATTTATATTTATGGTATGATTTTTATATTAAATTATACTTCATAAATTGAACCACAACATATTTTATATATTGTATAAACAGTTCTACAATAGTTTTTAATTTCTTCATTCATCAAAATTAATTCCTGAATCAATGACAGAAAATCTCTCGATTTTATTTTTTGTTCCTACCGCTATAAAAAAAAATAAAGGTGGAAAAAAGCATGGTTTCTAGCGTAAAAAGCGAGATTTGAAATGTTTGTGGCTCTTATAAAAATACTTTTTATTTTAACAACGACAGTAGTAAATTTGATTGAAAATTTTTGATGAGCTAAACGATTTTAAACACTTTGGAAATAGTAAATGCTTTACACTTAAGTAGAACATATACCTGAGTTTAGTTATCACTAACGCTGGGACAAGTGAGACCAATATCCGAAAATCAGGATTGACTAAAAGTGTAATGAATGGATTACCTAAGATCTGAAAAAATCCCTCTATTACAAAAAAAAATGAGGCCAGTTTAAATACAAATCTTCTTTATATTTCGATATGAGGCCGCAACGTGGGCAATTAAGGTAGTGGACAGGAAAAGAATTGACACATTCGATAGGTGATGCAGAAGAACATATGTTCCCAAATCAGTATACAACACGCAGATTGAACGAACCAAATTTTAGAAAAATGAAAATCCAGAATAGACTGTCCTCCATCTGCCTTAAAAACATTAAGCTTTTTAACTGAACGAAGAGATGATATGATAATAATTTGGGGAAACGTAAAAGGAATAATACCCAGAAGGCACTCACCAACCCGATGGACAGACCAGGGTCAAAAGGCCACCGATATTACGAATCGTAATCCAAGTATTTACGACACAAGTTGGTAAGAATGTTATAGAGATACAATCGGTGACAAAAGTGTACAAAAATAGAAATTCGTGAATAATTACGTCGTATAGCGTACCATGAGACGAATAAATAGGTCGATACTAATAAAACTGTATATAGTTTTAGAGAAAATTGGAAATTTAACCAAAAATTTTAAACAAAATATTGTAGAAAATGTTTAACTAACACACAGTCTTGGCAACTGTGTGTGAGCATGCGCAACATTCTCAATATTTTGAAAATAAATTATTTGACATATTATATACTGTGTACTCATGAGTGTGACAAAGATAAATTAGGCATTTCATTTTTATGTACTAAGACAGCTTGTAGTATATACAAGACGGTACGTCATAGCTGACGACAGTGTTGTACTTTTTATACACTTATTAATTTATCAAGTAAAAACCATTTTTTTCGGTATGTTTTTAATTAGTTTCTTAAAAACCGTGTAGTGAATTCAAATAAACTTATGCAAAATTAATTCCCTAAAGTTTAAATAACATATTTTGAAAATTTGGGATGCCTGGTAGCATTTTTTTTTGCTAATAAAAATAAATTTACTCCGTTTGATACCAAATCTCCATAAGATTACGTGTAAAATCATAGTGTTTTTAAATTGCAATAACTTTTTAACGACTTAGTGAATCGCTTTAAAATTTTAACAGGTGCCTTAACATTAAATAAGAAATATTCTATAAAATTTTAGTTGTCTGGTAGCATTTTGACACACCTCCATAACATCCTTAATGATTGCGTTTCGCAGTAATGAAAAAACGACCGAAAGAAAGAATACGCGATTTTTGGAAATCGTTTATTTAATCAAAAAAACTACACACAAGTGTATAGCAGGGTTCGTATGGGAAAACTGCCCCCACAATCCGATTTTATTTTTTAGTAGTAAACTTTAAAATTAATGACCTACAATTTTTTCTATCATTCTTAGGAGTAAAAGGTATGAAAAAAAAATTGACTATGATTTCCAGGTGGAATGTCAATTTTTAAGGACAGGGCCTTTAACTTTAAATTTTACTACTAAAAAAAATGAAATCGGAAAAAGAGGTTTTTTTGACATATTTGAAAACTGTTTAAGATAAAAAGGTGAAAATTTGGTTATTTTTTTTACTCAGCATCAAAATGATTCCCTGAGTTTAAGTCGAAAAAGCCGCGGGGGCAGTTTTCCCATAAAAATCCTTCTATACCCTTTGCTACAAAAAAGGTTTTTGAAGTTTTCCAAAAATTTATAAGTATATAATTGGGTAGATGCTGTAATTTTTTTTAAGGTTACAAATATTTTCAAATGGCATTACTAAAGAAAAGCATTCCCTACTCACTATATGAACCATACACCCTCTTTCGTATCCTATTTTATATTTTTCCATGATCTGTAACGGAAATGGAAAATTGCGATCGAAGGATGTAATTGAAGCGCCTATAAAGGTATTATTTACAGTGATCAGCAGCTAACTTTTCAAAATTAGCACACTGTTCATTGCTAATATTTCATGAATAAAATTAATTAAGATATTAATAATGCGTATTCAAAAAGCTCCACCTAATGAGTATGTTGGGTGAATGAGCCTGAATGTTAGTTAGATGAAAATGACAACTAACTGACGTTATTTTTTTATACTTAGATACCAAAAAGTGTTTATTCATCAAATCGCTATACAATACTAATTTATAAAATTGAATTAAAAAACTATTCCAGATGTTTTAACATGCTAATAAAATTCGTACCAGTAGTTGTATTTTTTATATTAAGAACTTGTCATTAGGATTTTTCTTCTCATAAAAAGGAACATTTAGACATGTACATAGTACCATTCCTAATTTTCCGAGACAATGCAGGAAAAGTGTATATTATGTTCAAAATTTTAAGATATGTAAATAAATGATAATTTATAACATAAGTTTAGCTACCTATGTGGTTTATACTTTTGGTGGTAAATAATATATAATGTTAAATAAACGATCGGACAGTCAAATACAGCCGGCCACCTCAGGTTTTCGGAACTCTGCAATTGACCTTTCAAAGGTCGATTAGTAAAATTTTAACTATAAACACCTGCATTTGTCACTGTATTTAATTTTTAACGAAATATTTTTTAGGTTTATGAAATTTTACGGAAACATATAGAAATCAATGTTTTTCAGAAGACTTGATTGATTGTATCCTTAAAATCTCAATTGAAAGTCCCTGTAAACCTTTTGTCGCAATGGTACAAAAGTTTCAACTGTATTAAGTCCCACTTAGCGGCCTTAAAAGGCAAGAGAAGTACTGCTTCTCTGTGACTTGTAGAATACAAAATTGATTATTATTTTATTAATAATAATTAATTAAAATATTTATATCAATACTTGAAATCATGTTTTGCAACTCTTAATGATTTAAATGGTTTTGTGATTTGTTTTTAATTAAGGTTAATCATTATCAAAAAAAGTTGAAACTACTTCATGCAAATAGTAATTCCTCGCTATATTTAGCATTGAAATCTTCGCTAGAGACTGAGGTGACTAATAATACAAATTGGTGTCCCTAAAAGTACGCTTAATTTTCCAACTAGGACATGTGCTTTTGGTGCTAGTTTTTCTACAGGTTTTCCTATATTTTTTCTCTATATTATCTATCTCAATCATTCAATTCACAGCTCAATTGCTGAAGAGATATCAACACCAAATTTAATTAAAAAACAAACCTTGTGTGAAGCTTTTTAACCACGTGCACCAGAACAATACAGTGTACATATACTTTGTACTACAAAATTAGAAATAATTGGCATTATAATACAATATTGAAAACATCAATTCAAAAGATCGTCTAAAGTGGCATCAATGGTTTTAGATTCAAGATATCGATGACAAACGTCGATTTTTTTGACAGAAATATCGATGTATCGTTTGCATCTTTAGTAACACGTAATTTATAAAGGAGACTTTTATTTGAAAGTGACCTCAGTCCATTTCAAATAAGTTTTATATTTTTTTCCCCATTTTGAAAACAATAATTTCACTGTCAAAGAATTTATTACTGTTGTGACAATAACTAATATGCAGTGTTCGACCGAAACTAGTTTTTACGGCCGAAACTTCCTTATGAGGTCATTTTTTCGTAGAAAAAAAAGTTATTCATAATTTGTCAGTCTTTACTTTTAAATCCTATAAGTATTCATTAATCATTTAGTCCCTAATATTTGAGTTAATCATTAACATAACATTTTATCATTTATTATGTCAAATAATTTATTTACACTGAAATAAAGGGTTGATTTGAAAGAAATGCACCTAATATTTCTTTTCGATATTAGTTACGAATAACATAAAATAATATACAAAATAGAAAGTACTCCTTCTTATATATCATAAAAACAAAATAACTTCTTCTAAACTTTGATTAGTTTTCTTTCGAATTGACAAAAAAAAAATATTAAAGATAATATTAAACAGAATTTTATTGAACTAATGGTTATCAGTATTCATAATTGAAGAATCAAATAATAAGTGGAAAATAATATTTTAATATTTTTATCTCACAAATTCAGTTTCGGTTTCGGTCGTAGTTTTGCCTTGACAACAGCCGAAACCGCAACTAAGCCGAAAGTTCGGTCGGACATTATTAATATGTATTAAAATATAGTTTGTGAAAGTTTAATAGTTTAAATTTCAATATTACCTGGCTTAATTACACAAAAAGAAAACTAGGATACTGCTTGAAACGGATTTAAGTCAATTTCAAAATAAATGACTCAATTGCACTCTATAGACTGAAAATAAGTAGTAAAATTCCCTTCTAATGGTATATCTTCTTTATAAAATTATTTATGGAAAAATATTTGACATCGGGATTGGACAAAACAGAACAACACTATAAAATTCGAAAAACGGAAGTCGTATATTTCGAAATTTTAAGAAGTTTAAATAAATCTTTTCAGGGAAACACGTATTTCAGTAAAATATAACTCAAACTACATAAATTTGGCATATTCTGTTTTGTCATGCAATCATTCTGCATAATGTAATAAACTATGCAAAGTGCCAAAAAAGAACAATAGAAAATTTTTAAACAATTAAACCGGTCATTTTGAAAATGAGTCAATCCACTATAATGTTATTAGGAGTTGACCCCTTTTTATATTGACAGATTCAATTAGTTTACAATATAAGGTAAAATGTTAAACGCCTTCGAAAGGCATTTGATATCGAAAGAGGCTTAGTTAATTAAGTAGTGATTATATAAATAAAAACGTGATAAACAGTGCCTGATGATGGTGCAATATTGATAGGACGTGTGATGACAATATGAATTTAAATTTGAACAGAAAGTATTCGGCAAAATCAATTTTATGATAATAGCATATATTTGAAAATAAAAACAGGAGACAAACGGTTATTTGCTTTTGACTTTTGAATATTTCTTTAACAATGGAACATTTTGTTTCACAATTATATAACGTCAAGCGAACAGTGCAAAGGCCAGGGATGTGTGGCGAATTGGCGAGCGCGCAATTTCGCGCGTTTTTTTTTCATATGTTTTGTTATAGTTTATGTTTATTATATTTCTTTATTATTTGATATTTTTTTTAATTATGGGTGCCAGATGACAGTAGTATGAGCTCCGGTGTAAACGAATGATGAAATAGCGAATTCGCGACGAAAGTTTAGAGTTCTTTTTTTAGATTTATATCGATTATAAGAGAGTAAGCTCGATGAGATTTATTTTAAGTTTGTGTTTATATTGTTGAGTTTATTTATTTTTTTTTTCGTTTTAATTAAGTTGGTTGATTTTAGATTGAATAAAATGCAGGAGACGCGATCGAGAAGTTGATATCACGAAAGACGAGCGATTTTGGCGAACGAATATGAAGAAATACGTTAACATGATAATGACACTGACAGCTGAGTTTGAATGATAGCAGCGGACGACGAATTGACATTGACAACTCACCTATTGGCGGCGGCAAAGCACTCAGCAAATTATCCAGGATAAACGAGCCCGAATTATATAACATTAGTGAAAACGAATCGCCACGACAGCAATCCGCACATCAAATTTCCATTGACCTCCAACAAAACAAAAGGAAACTATTTGAGAAATTTTGACAAAAAAAAAAAAGAAAAAACGCGAGGGACCGGGACTACGATAACATATGCTAGACGGGACGGTCGCGAAGAGCTCCTGTCACTGTAAGTGGCTCATCAAACAATATGTCATGTAATTGTTGTGGAAACGTAAAATTTACACACTCCCGATCACATATTAAGTTTTTCTTTTTTTTATTGCAGAAGTTGACACTAAATGAAGTTTTGGGAACAAGTTTTGGACAGCGGTAGCTAGTGGTTGACAGCCACGTCAAAATTTCATAAATTTCGGGCCACACCAAATATTTTCAGTTGGCCCCTGCACATTTTTAGCGATTGCCAAAAAGACTATGCCATGAGCTGTCTGGTGACTACTTCGCAAACTGTTCGCTGTCGTTTGAAAATATTCAAATCTAGTGACCAGATAACTTCGGTTAGTTTTTGAGTTTCCTCGTTTGAAAAAAAAAACAAATAACAAGTAAAAATGGTTTTAGGATTTAGATTTCGCACGCAAAAAGCCTAGAAATATCAGAAAATTTTGCATGTGTCACGTTGCTTTTCAAGAGTGTTACAAAACAGTCGAAACAATTGATTATTGTTGTCTCAACTGAAGAGAGTGAAACTATCGCAAAGTTATAGGAAACAGGAACAGGAAATTTTGCCACTTTTCACACGTCTATTGATTGTCACGGGCACTGTTTTCGCGCACTTGTACCTGGGCTGAAATGGGACCTTTTGGTCTCGCCGTTTTCGTCACCGCCGTCCAGGGGCCTTTTCCTGGAGTCCGCGTTTTCAGGCGAAGGGCACGTATCCATTCCCGAGTCTGCCGCCATCTTAATTTTCGGACGAGTATTCGATGAATGTGTCGTTTATGCTCGCAACCGCCACGATCCAACACTACCACCTCCACTAACCAAGAGTCGCGATTACACTGCTCAAATAAGTTCGCTATTCAATTAAACCAGCGCACCAGCCCCCACCACAACCACACTCGGATACACGGAAGACTTCCCTCTTCGAACCAGAAACAGGATTTTTCCTAAATGCAACTGAAAATCAAATTAAATCAATTACACTTCTCATCAAAACTATCCATTTATATTAATCAAATAAACGTAACAAAATGATGCACCACACCGCAATTCCATAAAATAATTAAACTTCCAGCTTGAAAAAAATTCGAATTTACGTCACCAAAAATTTTACCGATTTTCATCTTCTTTATTTTCTCCAATAAAGAAAATTTAGAATTCAGATTATTTCAAACTGTCAATGTCATTAGGACGATAAGAAATTGTTCAATATATACGCAAATCTATATATTTTTATTTGTACGCCCTATCCTTATGTAACGCTCAGGTACAAGGGCGGATTCAGGATTTTTTTTTGAGGAGGGGCACAACATCATCTTTCATTTGCAAGTGCGTGAAAGGAATCACGAAAAAAATTTGCAATTCCAGCCAGAAATAGACAAGAGTTTCACTAATGTTCTTTCTGTTATTTTATTCATATATTTTCACAACTTTAATAATTTGATTTGCTTCTAAGTATGTACTGTTATGAAATCTCCACAGTGCACAAAAATACCCTGAGGGGGCACGTGCCCCCGTGCTCCCCCCCTAAATTCACCCTTGCTCAAGTAACATTCCCTTTATAATCTATCTGACCTTACATAACGTTATTTGTTGTTACTTTTTAAACATAATTCAGAAAAAAAATCGTTTATTACGGTGTAAGAACTGAAGATAATGCTTATACAATATAAATATTGTTTATAAATATAAATTAGATAATAATATTGTATAAACAATATAGTTGTTCAAAGTCAGCGGAAAAAACCTAATTTGATTTTATGCAATGGAAGATTATGATTTTAATATATAAAATAGCATTTATAAGCACTGAATAGTTGAACAATAATCCACCACTTTACGGACGCTCGCTTAACGGAAATCCGATATTACGGACAAGGTTAATTAAGTAAAAATTTCGGTGTACGGGTGAAATATTTGCGATTATAGATAAAATATGTATAACTTAATATAAGTTTCAGAGGACTAGGATCAAATAAATAGTTAAAACTAGATGTTTACTTGCGACGTTTCGGTTTTTTACTAAGCCTTCTTCAGGCGTTCATAAACAGTCGCTTTAGCTTTGTCTACAATAATCCTTGTCTTGATCCCTTTTATAAATATGGTACAGTTGGTAAAAAACAATAATAAGAGCTTCCAGGATATATAAAACTCCATAAGAATTAGTTATAAATGATACTGTTAATAAACTTAACCGCTTAGCGCTTAGCTTGTGCTAAAATGGATCATGACAGGGATTATTGTTGACAAAGTTAAAGCGACTGTTTATGAACGCCTGAGGAAGGCTTAGTAAAAAGCCGAAACGTCGCGAGTCAACATCTAGTTTTAACTATTTATTTGATCCTAGTCCTCTGAAACTTGTATTAAGTTGTCATCAACAAGGATCTGAAATTTTACCATAATGTTAAAATATGTATATTTTTTTCTGTCTTGCATTTCTACATTTTTTGTGAAGAATCCCAAAAATTATATAATGAAAAAATATTTCTAGTATATAAATGCAGTTTATGCTTAGTTTTAGTATACGGGGAATCCCAAAATAGTTATCAAATGTTCTTACGAATTAGTATTTAATGCTATGTGATATAGTGCAGTGTTAATTTATTTACGCTTTATATTTAGTGTGAATCTATAGTAAAATTAGATTCTTTTACGGGTATTTTTACTAGCTGGAACAAATCTACCACTTTCCAATAGGAGTTCATAGTATTAGCGGTTTTGTTTAACGGATTTTCGATTTACGGATAGTTTATGAGAAACGCATCCTGTCCATAAAGCGGGGAATTATTGTATCTGATATAAATAATCCTTACATCAGGGCTGAACCAAATTAGTTTAGGCTCCAATTCTGGAGCTATTTTTTGGCTATCAAACTATCTAATAAATATCAACCTAAATGCAATTTTAATGAATTGAGGTTTCGTTAAATGTTACAGGTTCCAAAAAAATAAATAAGCATTAACTGTATTTGTATTAAAAATAAGATATTTAATAGCTGAGCCAATATAAATTTTCATAGCTCCAAGCTTCGACTCTAGTTCCGATTCCTCAGCCCTACTTTACATGAAACTAAATTACGCTTCTCTGTATTTTACGACCTCTGATTTTAATATTACATATTTTTGAACGACCAGGAAACCATAGTAAAACAATTTCAGTGAGATATCTTGAAAGTTGCATCATTGTAATACAAGGACGTATTGTAATGATTGATAGCCGAAAATCTGTATTAAGACTTAATGTATTACCTAATGGTTAACGTAATTTTTTGATTAAAATCGACGAACCTAAAATACAAGTGCACTAGAGTAAATATTCAAAGGATACCAATAACTATACAAACAGGTTGGGAGGATGTTAAGAAGATTGTGATCAGGGGTTCTAGAAATTTAGAAAGTCAAAATATTTTATTGAATTAAAATTTTTCGATATTAAGATTGAAAAAAATGAATGCATCATAGTAAATAAGCACATTATGTGAAGAATATTTACGTTAAGCCATAAGTTCCGTAGAATGTAAAAGAAAAATCACTATATTCAAGAAGCTTTTAAAGACTTCTAATTAAAAAAGTCAGAGAATTTGTTTTAACGAAAATAACGGATATCTTTCGTTTTTAGGAAATGATTATAATAATTTACTGTGGAGAAGGTGGCCGTTGGCATTTTTCTTTTCGTAAAAGATGTGGTTTATAACTAGAAACTTATGCTTTAGATGCTACGATCTTCCGTATACTTTATTAGTTGTAATATATTCTCAAAAGGTATCCGTCTGGAGTCAAGTATCTGCGCAATTGATTTCTTTTATTTCCTAATACTCTTGAGCTTGTAAGTTGAGCTAAAATATAAACAATGTTCAATTCTTGTACATAGAAAAAAAGCCAACCAATGTGCATGGTTCATTTCGATCAACAAAGTTTGAATCATTACAGCTGGATGTATACAGCTCTATATGGCAGCTTATATATCACACAGAAATCATATTACGTTGATGTATATGAAATATTGGATTGTTAAGAAAATATATAAAATTATATTTCTTTCTTCAAAAGCTGATTATTTAATCAAAATATGCTCAGTTTACTCCAATTTAATTTTTCCAAGGAGATTTTAATGCATATCTAGATGCTAGCCTTAAAGAAACTCTCATCTTTAGAATTAATAAACTCTGATATAGAATTTGAAGAATTTTCAAATTGTCGGTTGAAAGTATTATGAAATGTTTTTTTAATAACCAGAATGGGTGTTAACAATCTCGGCATCTCAGGCGCGTCATGTATTTGATGCCTTTTTATTATTAATTATAATTTAAAAAAAAACGTACGATAAATTTCATTTGAAATTTTCTTTAAATCGATTTTGATATTCAAATTAAATGGTTAAACTGGCGTGTGAAACGCCTTGTACACATCCCGGTGTTCTTCAGTCGTTGTCCCCTTCAAAGCCGGTCCTGCAAACAATCTTATAGTCTTATGTTGAATACAACAAAATAAATACTTAACCATTTTTTTTTTTTGGAACCACCAACTGATTAAGTGAAATTTTAATTAATATCAATAGTGTTTGACCGGCTCCTGTCCAGGAAATATTTCCATAAATAATAACAATTGAGAATGGAGTTCAACTTAACTTTGATCCCCAGAACAATATTAATTTTTATAGTTAAATTTTTCTAAAATTTCCATTTGTTGTAAATGTAGGTCACAATCACCGGGGGTTGCATGTAACTTACTCAACAAAAGCCTGCAGTCATACTAAATGCAGTTTAACCTACTTTTTACATACGCTAATGATGATTTTTTTTTAATATATAGAAAAGTCTGTTTGTTATGGATTTATTGAAAGGTTTATCAAAGTTTAATTTAAGGGAATGAAATTGTTATAGTTATAAAATTGGCAATTGCCGCTGGTTGTTAATTACGATATTGGCAGTGATTAAAATTGGCTGCCTTTAATTTTGTCTTAAATTGGAAATAGGCAATTTCATAGTCCAATGCATAAATAGGTATAGCAGCCAAACGGTTGGTGATCTGATAGGGAATTATTTTAGAAGCCTAAAGCGCAATAATGGTCGATTTAAACGTTGAAATTCGTTTTTTTTTTGGGGAATTTTGAATGTAAGGTATTTGAAAGATGAAATAATAAAAAGCTTATTAAATTATGAGAACGCATACATACCAAACGTGGAAAAACTGCAATCTTTTTTAGTATTTTTTCGATTTTTTCTATTTTTACGTTTTCAATGAAAGTATAACGACATTCGTTACAACAATGTCCAAAAATAAGATGCAATGAAAATTTAATTACACTAAATTACCCAAAATAAGATATTAAATTATGTAAATTATGACATTTGCTGTCATTTTATTATGTGAATTTAATGTGATTGTGTTTTTATGATGCTATAATAATAGCGACATTTTTAAAGAAACAAAAAACTTACGATCTATAGGAAAATTGGGGCACGCGGATGAAAGCGTGCTGGAAAATTTCATCCTAGCCAATGTATGTACACATGTTTTGCATTTGGCTTAAAATATATGAGTACCTTTATTCCTACATTAAAAAAACGACCGAAATATGGGTTAAATTCGGCCAAATATTGATTTGGACGGCTTTCTTCTTTGTGAATCTGACTTTCCCCCACCACAATTTGACTTGAAAACAACAACGAGATATTATATAACTGCAACGGATCGGTCAACTCACTCTAATGCTTTTCTTATTTGTGTTTAGGCTGATGTACTTGACACCTTTACCTAAAATTTCCTAAACACTTTTCCTCATAACTCTTGCATCATTTTTATTACATAAAATAGAAAAAAAAAACTCAAAAATATGTTTCTATTAAAATCGTATATATGAACTTTAATCTTCAAATCCCATTTAACTAAACATTTTTTTTTCTTGCCTTCATTTTCAACGGTTTACGTTCCAACAACTGTAAATTATTTCACAAATTCATTTAGTTTATGTAAACTAGTTTTCAAATAGATAAACTTGCGGTAAAGTTTTCGTCAAGAAATGTCCCAATTTTTAGAAAAAATCGATACAGTCCAATGACCTAGTTTTCCTTTTATATTCACCTAGTTAATTTAGCTCAAATTTAAGTAGGAATATTTTTTCAAAAACGCTATCGTTGGCGTCATTAAAAACTAAGTTTACTTTTTTTATATTAAAATCTAAACCAACGCGTGTTATAAATAACAATTTTTGCACACATTTATACATATACTATATTCATCTGCTTGGGTTTTTCTTTATAAAAGCCGATAATTCATAAGTATCTTATCAAATTGCTAAAACCTTTCAATTGAAACTTTGGAGTTATGTTGAAGTTAGTATGCTGAAGATATGCTCCAGTATATCTTCAAGATATTATTAACGTCAATAAATTTGAGGGATGAGAGATTATTTGACCACACTGCCACCAACTCCTATTCATTAACTCTTCTCTATTTGCTTGTAAAGTTTCCTTCTAAATATTCATTATGTATTAATATCTACATGAAGACTATTTTAACTATCGCCAAATTGAATTACGCATCGTTGCAAATTTCCTTGCTTCTCGCTACCTAAATTAGTTTCAAAAGTTAGGTTTCAAAAGAAAAAGTCAAATTTAAGTTTAAACTTTTATTTGATTTTATTTAAACTTTCTGTACATTTTTTTTATCGAAATAAAAATTATAGAAATATTGATAGTTTAGATCAAAAGTACCAAACATTTTAAGCTATTTTCACCCATCCCCCTTTCGAGTTCAAATATTAAGTAATGAAACTAATTAAGCGATATTTGCTTTTACAGGCTATGGAAAGTGAAATTCGTGTGACTTGCTTATTAAATATCTACCAATTTCGATTAATTAATAAATTTGGAAATTGGCATCAAAGTGGATCATTATAATATTATGTTTCTTACAAAGAAAAAAAAATAAAATTAGAACTGTGTATACAATATATAAAATATATTGCGGTCCAATTTATGTAGTATAATTTAATATAATAATACAGAAAATTCATACCATAAACATTAAACATAAATTTGAACAGAAGTTCAAACAAAAAAATATTTGTGACGTATTGCTCAAATATGTATTTCTAATGCCAAGCAATCTTCTCCTTGACTGCTTTGATTCACATTTCACACTTTGCGAATCAGCACAATGCAGTCACGGAGCGATCCAAACTACTTGATGACCACTGAGGAAGATTGCTTGGCAATCGAAATACGTATCTGGGCAATACGTTACAAATATTTTTGTTTTAACTTCTATTCAAATTTATGTTTATGGTATGATTTTCATATACTATTATATTAAATTACACTACATAAATTGAACCACAACATATTCTATATATTGTATACACAGTATAATTGTTCAAAGTCAGCGAAAAAATCTTATTTTGATTAAAATCAGAAATTATCGATGTTCGTTGACGATAAAGTTAATGGAATGATAAAGTTCAACTACAAAGTATTATTCACTAATAATCAGTGACGGATTTAAGTCCGAAACCACCCTGGACTTCATTCAATATTTCGCCCTTTTTGCTCCGTAACAAGTTGGTTTTACTTCTAAACCTCTAATTTAACCTCTAATTTTCAAATCAAATACTTAAGTTTTGAATTAATTTTTACAAGTCTTCTTATGAATTAACATATAATTTTTAAATGTAACTTTTAGTGCCAATAATTTCAAAGTTTAATACAACTCACAGCTTTTTTCCAGCTTCACTTGATGAATAAACTTTCCCTACGGCTATGGCTTACGCAAATATGCCGATTATATAATCATAATTAATTTTTTTCACTAATTAGCTTCAATAAATAATAAATCCAGGGCATTAAGTCTATCTTTACCAATACTTGAACGTTATTTGCTTTTCATCCTTTTCGGAGTGGAAAAGATCCTTCTCTTGAACAATTTGTCACATTTCTAAGATTCCGTTAATACAATGTATTCCATATATTTTGTGCGAAGCGGATATCTTCACTATTTTGTAATGAATCTTTAAATAGATAATTTTTGTGAATAGATTTGTCTATTTACGTCTCTCCTAAATTGCCACTGTTATGTTTCAGATAAATATGACGTATTTCGACTGTCAGGGTTCGTATAGGACTAAGTGTTCTAACAAAAAAGAATCAAATTTAGCAAGAAATTCCTAAAAAAATACCATTATAAGTATTTACAATTTGTTCTGAATATTTCCGAAATAGCAGTCATCTATTTACAAGTGATTCAATAATTGAAAAATGTGATAAGATAAATTGAAAAGTAAATGCAATAAAATAAATATTTTACATACGTCATGTTTTATACATTCATAGCAAAACTAGCTGAAATCAACTTTTAAATTTAAATTGCCCGTACAATATTTCGCCTGTAAAATGTTGGCGTTTTGTAAATTTTAACGCCCCTAAAATCGTAGCACTTTAGACCCCTCACGAGTCTAGGCTTAAATCCATCTCTGCTACTATTACATTGGTAAGTAGAAGCGTGTAATATATAAAATGTAACATATAAAATATGCAAAAGGATATTAAATGTATACTTATTATATATAGTTAAAAGACATCAAATTTGATGAATAATGATTCCACAATGAATGAAATAAAAATTCAAAATTTTATTTGCTTTGGAACAGCATTTGTATAGGAAATCGGCACATTTTTTTAAACTAAGAAATACCTCAGTAAAACAGGCATAATATCTAATATCTTGGATGAAAAAGAGCTTAAAATTATACATTAATGACACAATAGATAAACCAAACTCTTAATTGTTTAATAGTTAAAAATTATCTGTTAAAGAAATCCTTTAATTATCACTATTTTTCTTAGGTAAAAATAAGCATTTTTGTATCAATACTTCGAATAAATTGTTATCTGGAAGATAAATGTCACTATCTACATGTGGAAATAGTAGAAATACATCAACTCTTAGTGTATACTTATGTTTTAATGAAGTTTATATTTTAAGTACTAATTATGGAAAATATTTTGTAGAAAAAAAATAATGCCAATAAATGTGAATTGTGTATCTCTAGGTCTATACGGAGGTTTAGACAAAGAGTTAGTTTTATTCTAGTTTTAAGAGTTTCAATAGATTTTGTTAGAGGTATATAGACATATCTGATTCAATAAATATCAATAAAGAAGTATTTACCAAAAAAATAAAAATAAAAATAAATAAATGTGAATTGGAATTGTATAGTTTGTGAATTTGTATAGAGAACTGCAACAGTGGTCAAATCATTATTATTTGAGATTCCTGTTCGAAATGATCATTAACAATCTAAACCAACCTATTGTTTAAAATTCAATGAGATTTTCCTCTTGAATTTTCAATATTTTAATGAACTATTGATCGGTAAAGTGATATGAATGCACAAATAAATGCATTTTCAAATATGAAAACTGTGACAGCTCTTCTTGAAAATAAAAATCTCATGTTAATTAAATTGAATATCAAAAAGTTTTATAAAAAAAGTGATACATTACTATCTACTCTAGAGAAAACAAAGTGACTGCATATTTTTTTATATGTTGTTATACGGTTATTTATTTCCTACACCAGAAATAGAATCAAATCTGTTTTAACGAAATTGGATATGATAACCGCTATGAACTAAACCCACACCAATGCGCATATTTTAAAGGTTCTTACACGAACTGTATTAATTCGTTGGTCTTCTTTAACAACTGTTTATTACAGTTTTAAAAATTGATAAAGAAAAAAAAAATAAATTGCCCTAATCGTACAGTATTAAGAAAAGAAAATCAAACTATACATGTGGATCTTAACTTAAAAATAATTCACATCAATTTCTTGAAATTTTATTTTTCTTCTTCCAATTCTTGTTTTTTCTTACTAATTCATCAGAAAAAAATAAATATAATTTCATTATATCTGGCTTTCAATACCGTAGTAGTAAACAGTCAATTCTCTTAAATTCCTTGTAAAATTATATAAGAACTAATCAATACTTTTTGGAAGCTAAATAATAAATGGAATGATAACATCGAAGTAAATGCAAACAAAGTAATTAATTATTGCTTATAAAATTCTTTGGATTTTTTGAAGTCATAAATGAATGAGTTGTATTGATAATTCACATGATTCCAACTATTTTCAATTTTCAGAGAAAAAATAATCACTAGGCTTACATTTAATGCAAAATTTTAACATTAAATATCATAAAGTTGTCATAAATATGAAATTATAATTAAAATTTTTCAATAACAAGAATTTAAATCCATTTGTCAACCATCTACGGTTATTTATTCATTTTTTAATTTCAATAAGAGCATTGAGCGACGATTTAATTATATTTTCAATTATTTTTAATCATTGTTCGGTTTGCTCCAAAAAATATATATTCATATTTATTCGTACATATATTTAATTTATTTAAAAAAAATATCCGTTATACAATTTTTCTCATTTGGGTTAATTGAAATCGGTATATTATTTACATTCATTTTTATCTCACTGTTGCTTTTTTATATCAATTATTGTTCTAGTTACAATTATTGAATGTTAAAACTAGGGACAATTTTAAATATTTAAGATAAAAGTAAAAATTCAAATTGAAACTAAAAAACTAACACGGCATTAATGGAAATATAAAATAGAAGTTCAGTTTTATTATTTACATTTGTATTTGCTATCAATAAAGTATAAATTTACGTTAGTATATAAATTAACAAGTTGAAGTATAACGCTAACGGGGTCTTTTCGTTGAAGTATTATCATATAACTCTGAACGATACATATTCTAAAGTGTTAAGTTCGTTAATACCATTACACACTTATACATTTTATTCGATTCCATCGAATGTTATATCATTAACACGTTTTACACTTGTGAAAACTGAATTAATGATATAACTTCATTAAAACGAATCGAATGAAAATGTCCTTAGTGTAGGAATGCATTCTCACAAGTGTTCAATTTTCACTGTATGTAATTTACAACATATATTGAAGAATGAACAAATTAAATTTCGTAAGCCTAATTCGTATTAAAGGTGACATCGGCAAATTTAAAAGAATAGAAACGAGATAGTTACACATTGTGAATAATTCTAAATAGGAATCAGAGCTAAATCATGGAAACAATCGAAATTCCACAATATATATTTATATATATTCTTGTTTGTACTAAAATAATAATATATTCATTTTAAGATGTATTTATATTTTAACGTATCCCCTTTATTAACGCATACATTAACAGTGATATAATATAATAACTGTGACAATTTGCCTCAAATTTTGCGGGTCAAAATTTACCTGGTAAAAATTATGGTAATTTGCATTAAGTATTTTATCAGAATGCATACATGATACCCGTGATTTTATTCGAAAAGATCTAAAACAATTGTTTTTTTATGATTTGGGTGTTTGTGCAATATATCTATCTTCTATCTATTATTATAAAGAGGAAAGATTTGATTGTTTGTTTGCTTTGAATAGTCTCCGAAACTACTTGACTGATTTGAAAAATTCTTTCACTGTTGGGAAGCTACACTATTTCCGGTGAACATAGGCTATATTAAATTTTCAAAAAAGTTAGGGATCTATACTAAAACTCCAATAATGTAACCCAAGGTCTGAAAAAATTACCAAAAAACATTCTTTTATCGCGTGCGCTGCGAAAACTATTGGTTATAGAACAAAATAATGTGGGACGATTTTGCAGAACATATCATTATCTACAAAAAATAAAGCGACAGCATATGTCTAACTATTATAGTTATGTCACAATATGTGATTTTTCATTTTAAAAATATATATAAATGCCAGCGCTATAAAAGTTCTTTTATTTATACTTTGGGATTAATTCTTATCAAAATAAATGACTTGATATTTAAGTTTGCTTCAATACCATTATATAACTTTTTGAGGTATTCAATTTGAACATCCCATTCGAAAGATATCACAAGTTAAAAAATGTAAGTTATTTGAAAAATGTCGCATGGTCACCGCTCGGTTAGACGGCACTATAGTAAAGATCAAACATCCGAATTTAATGAAATTTGATATTAAGATACAACACAATTAAACACACACGTTAGACTACTTCTTATTCCTTAAAAATAATAAGGGAATGAATCCCTTACGTAAAAATGAGGGATGAAAAAAATATTTTACTTTAGACAGGCGAGATATATATCATTGGAAAGGTATTTAAAAGTTAAAAAATGATCTGTATTAATATTTTTAGTTGAACTAATAAAAAGCACAGTAATTTAAAGGACAAAAAATTGCCTTTTTGAAATATACATGTTTTCATACATAATAAACAACAAACGCAATTATACGTTCATAGCGCATTCGCTTACGTATCTGACATACTTATGCTCGCAATAAAATGCTCTAAAATGCAATAAAATTTAAAATGTTCTTCCAGAACAAACGGCATACGCCAAATCGTGTATGGTGAACTCGAGAGTATCCAATATGGTTTAATTATAGTTGAAATTCAGATATTTTAATAATAAGTTAATAGATACATAATAGTTATACTTGATTATAGAAGAACTGGGTTTCGTGCAATTGTACAAATTTCAATTTCGCGGTTGTGTTGTACATTGCAATAGTGTAATAGTTTTTGGAAAAAGGTTCATTCGGGAATTGAAACAATAAGATGGGATTCCTACTAATATTCAAAAATCTAGACCCTTAACTTCTGTTATTTTGACGCGAGTATTTTGATAACTTTCGGCTTTTTTTACTTATAATTAAGACCAACTTTATTGAACTTGGCGATATTTTTTATTTATGTATAGATGCTGATTGATTTACGAAGTATTTGGTTCACGGTAGGTATATCTACCGTAGCTATACGCAAAAGACATACTTTTTAGATATTTATAAATATTTTTTGAAAATTAATTGATTATTACATAGAACAATTTTATTCTTTGCAACAGTTTATTAAATGTTTTTTTCAAGTTGACAAAATAGTGTTTTTATGTATGATTATGTTTTTTGTAAAAGAAATAAGAAAAATAAAAATTTTCAAATACAACTATAAATAGCAAATCTAAAAAGAAAACATAATCTACACCTACGTTACGCAGACGAAGTTGCGGGGATCAGCTTGTAAAATATATAGAGGTCCAATTTATGTAGTATAATTTAATGTAATAATTAATAAAAATCATACCATAAAGATAAATTTGAACAGAAGTTCAAACAAAAAAATATTTGTGATAATTGTGGCGTATTGCTCAGATACGTATTTCGATTGCCAATCAATCTTCCTCAGTGGTCATTAAGTAGTTTGGATCGCTCCGTAACTGCGTTGTGATGATTCATAAAGTGTGAAATGTGAATCATCACAATGCAGTTACGGAGTGATCCAAATTATCCAAATTATCAAAATATTTTTGTTTGAACGTCTGGTCAAATTTATGTTTATGGTATGATTTTTATATATTATTATAATAAAACTAGCTGACCCGGCAAACTTCGTAGTGCCTAACAGGAATTGAACGTAGTGTTTTTTATGAACGAATATTTTAGCTAGTCTTAATTTATAATTTTAATAACAAACTAATACGAATACAATTATGAAGTTCAATATTTAATTAGAACAATATTATATAATAATATTATATTATACAATGGGAGTAAAAATTATTAATAAAAAACAAAAATTAGTTAATTCAATGGCATGTCAACAATTCATTTAATTTATTGAAGCTATGAATTTTGGTGCATGCATTACCCTCAGATTGATTATCCTCATTGAAGCACGTTGCCATTACATTGACATACGATTTGTCAAATCAAATATCTTAAATATACTAAATAAAGTCAGGTTATTTAGATCATTTTTAGCTAAAAAATTATTGGACTGATTTTGATGATTAATGATTAGTTCAATTCACCATCGCTCCAAATAGCAGAGTAACTATTAACATATCTTAATAATACACGGAAAAATTTGAATAAAATCAGTTTTTAAATAATTAGGCTTGGAATTTTCCGTAGTTGGCAGTTCACGTGACCCACACTTTGATGTCAATGCTGTCAATTTCATATTGTCTGTAACTCTTTCTTAAAGGCATATAACGATAGTTATTGAAAGATCTATCTTCGCATTGACTGAATATGTTTTGAAAGCGCAATGATTTTGTTGTTGGTGATTTCCCCCAGTGCCAAGTATTCCAAGAATGCGTTGTGGAATGATCAATCTGCTGAAAAATTTCCCACGCAAATGTTGAATATCGGTAATAACCATGTTCCTGTCAACGAATCGAGCGTATCGATTTCATTTCCTTTGAATTTTTGGGATTTCGTCTCATTCAAAACTTTTACATAATCGCTAGCTTTTTCACAAAACCGCTGAATAATGTTTTAGCAAACTTAATTTTAATAAAAATTCAAACAATGAACACGGCCATTTATTAATTTCTTGGAGAAATCATCAGCAGAAGGATCGTTCAGCAATAAAATTCTTGTTTTCTTCCATCTGAAGTTTATTTATATGGTACCATATATTTGATAATTTAAAGCAAGCATTTATTTTATCGACAGAAGTCGATCCTTAATGTCTGAAGTCGTCCACTGTATGGAATTATTTAAAGCAATCAAATTAATATCGAAAATGTAATTCGAATTGCAGAATAACTAATTTAGAAAAGTGTTTTCCGAACAATTGATCGATATTGGTAATGGCAAAATTTCTGTTGACACATTACCTGCATACATTACATTCTTTGACCAACCTCATCGAGAAGGTGTTCCCAAACTTGGTTACAAATTACAAAATTCATGTTTAGTTGAGAGAACGTGTTATATTGACCCCAAAAAACGTTATCAACGAAAATGATATTAATGAAATAGATAGTTCAGATTCAAAATAGGAAAACTGGCGAATTAGAGACCTGCAATTCGGTTGATTGTGTTACTAATAAAAATGATGTTTTCAATTATGGATAGAATTTTTAAATTCGCTGAAATTCTCCGGGTTACCGCTTCATAATCCAATTAAAAATTGGATCAGTAATCCTTATGTTGTGGAATATATAGATCAATCACGTTTTGGTCATAACACCCGACTTGCGGTGAAAAAATTAATGAGCAACCTTATCGAAGTTACAAATTGAATTGAAAATACAAAGCAGAAAACATTTTGATTCCACATATCTCAGTTTTCCGAACGACGTGTCGTGTGACTTTAATCGACTACAATTTTCTGCATTTTCAGATACCTCCGTAATTTTTGGACAATGATTCGTTTTATTGTTTATGTTTACGGATTATGAATATAACGCCTATCAATTTCTGTATCTGTATTGCTCATAAAATACATTTGTAAGATTTGATGATCTAGTAGTGGATATCTAGTAGTGGTAACAGCGCTTCCAGTAAGTGATAAATTTGTTCTTGTCTGCATTTGTTTAAGATTTTCTTAAATTATTTGAAAAATAAAAATTAATTTTATGTTATCCAAAAATTATTATGGAATTTTACCTTGAAGGGGGACATGAATTTAGCCAGCACAATATGCGTTGCCCCAAACGACGTTGTTTGTAATCAACTCTTATATTTTTGAGTTTTGGTCCAGAAATTTTTAGAATCATTTCCTAGCCTATAATCTAATGAGCGTAACGGATCTGGTGATGGGACCAATTGTGGCAATTTTACTTTTCCACCAGCTCAACATAACCCAGTATATTCACAGCTGTAGTTATGGTTGTTTAGAAGTGCGGTGGCGAAAATTAGAGTGAGGGCGGTTTCCCTATGCTTACACAATGGGTATTGTAGTTATATCATTTTGATAACAGAAATTTAAATAACGCCATTTCACTTAATTATTATGAAAGTTTATGTAGTAGGGGTACTTATACCAAATACCATAGAAGCGGTTTTTAATTTTTATTTGTTTCTTAACAAAGAAACTTTTTATAATCTCTTTTTGATGAACCAATGATTGCAACCTGGAGCAATTATATATTCTGCAGAAAAGCATTATGGAAGCAATTTTTTGTCATATTTCATTATCATCAATAAATATATATATCCTCTATGCTAACTCTTCTTCGGTATTTAGAACAATTTGACAACCAATTGTTGTTATATGACAAAAAATTGCTTCCATAATGCTTTTTAGCAGAATATATAATTCCTCCAGTTCACAATCATTGGTTCATAAAAATTAGATTTTAAAAAGTTTAATTGTTGAAAAACAAACAAAAATTATAAACCGCCTTTATGGTATTTGGTATAAGTACCTACTACCTAAACTTTCATACTAATTAAGTGAAATGACGTTATTTAATATGATTTAGTTAAAATTATATAACAAAAACAGAAACTTATTAATAATTTATTATTTATTTATTAATTACACTTAATAAATTCAAAATTTCGATTGTTGATTAACTCTACATTTTCTCAAAGAAACTTAATCACCCCAATTCACTCTTTTAGGGTAGGAATTTTCAAAAAAAAATATTTTCACATGCCTACTTCTTATAAGGAATACACCGAATATTAAAATTTTATCTGGCAGAGGAGATATATAATTACACGATTTTATGTATGCACGGTTTTTAAAACGTATTTACTTTAAGCTTTATTAAAATAATTATTTTTTTACTACTACTGTTACTTTTTTCGTTAATATTTTGTTAAAATAGGGGTTGATCGTAGAAGGGTGAAAATTAAGAGTAATATGATTTTTTGTTATTCTAAGTCATGACAAAATAAAAATCTAGCCAAAAAAATTAAAGTTTTTAATTAATAAAAAAATAAGGGTTGATCATAGAGGGATGAAAATTTAGGGTTGTATGTATTTTTGTATGATGTATCATAAAAAAATAAAAACAAAAAATTTTATCCAAAAAATAAAAACAAAAAATTTTATCCAAAAAATAAAAAAAAAAAATTTAGGGTGGACCACCCTTACCATTTAGGGGGATGAAAAATAGATGTTGTCCGATTCTCATGCCTACCGAATATACATAGAAAATTTTATGAAAATCGGTCGAGCCGTTTCGGAGGAGTTTAATTACGCACCCCGTGACACGAGAATTTTATATATTAGATATACTACATAAATTGGACCACAATATATTTTATATATTGCATAAATAGTATAACTGTTCAAAGTCAGCGGAAAAAATCTTATTTTATAATTTGAATAAGATCATTGAGGTCTTCGTAAACTTTTGGTTGATTGTAACTGATTTAATGAGCTTTTTGAAAATAAACATATGGAGACAATGTTATCAAATAAATCAGTGTTTTTTGATGACAACTTATTGAAAATAAATGTGTTATTGTTAAATTGGATTTGAATAAATACAGAAATAATTTCATTTATCTTTATTTAAACCTCCCTTTGGTATAAATTGGATTGAAACAAAGATTTATTTCTCGGATATTATTTTTACTTGGGTGGTACGAAGAGCTTCCTTAATTCTAATTAAATATTCTTGACATAGGAAATAAACTATGCCACTTCAGGTGGAAAACTTGGAGCAAAAATACAATGGACTGCTTGTTTTCTATGTTAGACTTGAGTTTTTTCTTGTTATAAGTAATTAAACAGTTGTATTTTAAAACAATTGTTGAATACTAGAGGTAAAAGACTTAAGCATAACAAAGTATAACAAGCTCTTGAATGGAGGAAGTGTTGAAAACGTGTTTATTCACTATTAAACAAGATTAGAGCTTTACGTTTACAGTCCTCTACTAACATGTGAATATACCATAAGCGCTTTTGTTAACTATAAATAATCGATATTCGATTCTTCTAAACGCACTATCGAATCAATATTATATAAATTCAATATTAACAACTTTGTCAATAGTGTACTTGAAATAGGTCAATCGTGGAACCACTCATATTTGAGTTTCTTGTAAATGCAAACAGCATAAAATAAATAACAATTTATTCTGATGTACGTACTATTATATAGTCTTTGGTTAAAGTGTGTTCCAAAATGGTGAGATAATCACAGAATTAGTAACGGTAAATTTTTGAGGAAATAAAGAACATTAAAAATTTCCTAGAATAAATTACTAAATGTCTCATTTTTCTACAAAAAGTCTTTACAATTGGTCTAATTTAAATGTTATAAAAATAATTTAAAATGTTTTAAAAATGTTCTTATCTAACAGCAAAACTAAATTAAGCTGTTAATTTTTAATTTACTTGATAACATCTAAAAAATATGCATTAAAAATGCAAAAAAAATCGTTACATCCAAAATGTCTAAAAGAACGAGCTTGAATTAGTCTGGCATGACGTCATAGTACAGAAATTTCTGAATCCTACGGACGTTTTCCTATGACTAATGCATTTAGACACAAAAAGTAAGTTTATTTTATTCGTTAATTTTAAAATATATTGAAAATTAGTAGAGTAATTTATTTTTTATTAAACTTTGAAAATTTTTTAAAGAAGAAGGATGTTAATTTGCCATTTAGAAATCACTTTACAATTACTTATCTGAATAGAGAACAACAGACATCATCTGTTTAAATAGTTATTATATAGATTAAAGACTGTTATTTTTTCTAAGTATAGTCTTTATATACTTTATAATTTTTCCAAATTTCAGTCAAATTGGTGCCCTTATTGTTCAGAAATAAATATTTTCTGATTTACCTTTTTTTAAATTAAATTGTTATTTACCGTCGCTTTATAACTACTAAGGTCTTTACCGACTCTAGAGTTAATAAAAATCCATATTCGAGAAATATCAAAAATTTGTTCAAATTGAAAATGATGCCCAACACCTACCGGTTTTGTAGCGGCCACCTTGACCACTCAGCCACCAGTAGGCTTTTTTTCATTCATAAATAAAGACTAATAGTTGAAACTTGAAGTATGAACATTCAACATTCTTGATAAGAGTACATTTTTTCAACGGTTTAGAAAAAATAAGACCTTTAAGTGTATTGTAATGTGGCAAAAGGATACCCGTAATATCATTTCAAAGTTTCAAAAAGAACAATTTCCAAATGTAGAAAATGGATATAAGAGATGTTTTTTTTTTGCTGAAATTGTGCAGAATATTTTAAACTGAACTATCTTTAACAGTATTGCACAAAAACAGTTTGCATTTATTGACTTAATCCTTGGGAACTCAAACTGGGAGGTTAAGAAACTAAAAATGCGTGTATCAGATAAACCTTAAAATTGGTCATTTTCAAGGGGTGATTTTTCCTTATAAGGAGTTATTTTATCAACGGATTATAAGGCAATACTCGCACTTGAGTAAAAATGTGACCAAATTTTTGATGGGTGTGCAAAAGGACATCCGAAATGATTTTAACAACATCATACCCTCCAAAAATGATCGAAATACCTTTCTTCAGCCGACTTTTTATTGTTATCGTCCTATAGGTTTTCTATCCTTTTCGCTTTAGTCATCATTGTTGAATTATCAAACAATTTTTTTTTCTTTCTAAATTCCAGATATAATTTGATTGATTACGAAAATAAAGTTTTTCGTAAATACTAATTGTAAATCCAAACACAAAGATACATGTTATTTTTAAATAATTTTTCTCATTTCTTAGCCAATTCAATAATATTTTAGCCTTCAAAAAAGTATTCCCTGAATTTTGCTTCACATTGAAGTTATAGTTTGATCGTTTGGAAAAACCATTTTTAGTACTTGTATTAAATGATTCAGCATTGAAACTATTAATTATAAGCTTAGTTTTTACATACACTTGACACAATTAACCTCGTACCCATAGAAAAAAATGAAATTTTTAGGATATAAAAATGTTTTCCGTGGTGGAAAATGAAAAAAACTGTGTAAATTATTGGTGTTTGTATGATAACCACTCAATGATCTGTTTATATCTGGATATCAATTTATGGACTGTGACGTCACAGAAGACCCATAAACGCACACATAATTTTCGGACTTTCATTTGCTCATTAAAATCAAACCTTTTTTTTCTGCCAAATTATAAATTTTTGGATCTAAAGTTTGGCTTTTCCTCACTTTAATAGTTTATCGATTAAAATAAAATGTGCATATGGTCTATTAGTTTATCAATTTACAATTAATTTCTAATTCACGTTGAAGTTTCAATAAGCTCCAATTTAAAGTCGAGGTAATTTCCCTCAGTAAGATACCTACATGAATTTCATTAAGATTTTAGATTATTCTCTGCAAATCCAGAACCAATCAAAGTAAATGTCATTTACGTATATCTGCGAATTGTCATTCATTTGAAAGTGGTGCATATCTACATTTAAGGCTCTTGAAGGTACTATTCTAGTTTAGTTTGGCAAAAAATAATTTTCAACAATATTTTCTAAATTAAAGTAAAATAAATCTTTGAATAACTATTTTTGACTCTAATTTGAAAAAAAAAAATAAAAGCGTAAATATCTTTTGATTTGTTTAGAGTTTGAATTAAAATTAGATATTTTCAAAATGTTATTAGTAGTAAAAAAATATTGTCTATGTCAAAAACTTTTTTGAATATATGACGTTTTGTCATGCGACGATGAACAACAGTTGCAATGCTATAATTAGTATTTGAATAATCAATAAATGGAAATTTCCAATACATATATTGAATACAAAAAAAAATCATCAAATATGTTAATTAAAAATCAAGAATAATATCACCTAGTGTGTAACAATCGATTGGTACACCAATTAAAAAGTTGTAAGCATAATAATGAACATTGAGTTATTTGTTAAATATTTAACATGAAGTAACATTTGTATAAAGATAAGTTTATCTTTGAAAGATAAATTATATTTTTTTTCGAAACTAACTCATTTATTATAACATCATGAACGATATGAAAATACATGTGACTTCTTATCTAAAATGACTTGAACCTTTCCGAATATCATATTCTACAATATGATAATATTAAAATAATTTACAAAATATTATATCTACCAACTAACCAATTGGAGCTGCATGAATTGTTAGTGGTTTGAGATAACTACTCAGCGTTGATTTTCAATTTCTCTTGCAAATAAGCATCATTCTAGTTTGTTTCAATTAAACATCTATTTTATGAATTATCGATTCTTTGAAAACGAACTCTAAAAGTATCACATTAGATATTTATGAAAATGTCTGTGGTTTAGTTAATTTTTCAAACGATTAAAGCAATCCTTTACATAGTGTGCATGTTATTAAAAAAAATGCATTTTTCGAGAATATTGATTCAATTTTAAAAAAAATACATTTAAGTAGTTTTTGATACCAGTTCCAATAGCACAAAATGAAATATATTAGAAAGAAATTCATTCAGCAGGTATAAAGATTATTAAAACGTTTAAATCGTTTAGACCGATGGGCTTAAGGATCAAAATGTCCCTAAATTGTTCATATTAGATAAACATTTTTGCTTTTTTCTTGTGGGAAGATTTTAGGGAATCATTATGGGAAAAATGAAATATTTTCTATACCATCTTCGGAATAGGACGTTTCTAACTACAACGATTAATTCGAGAGTACCCCATTCAAACTGCTCGCAAAATGAAACAAAAATAATAAGTTAAATAATATTAACATTAACAAAATAAGATTTTTTTATTTTGATATTCCACTCGAGTTACTTGACTGAACCACTCTTATCTTTTCAAATTTACCACATAAACGTCAAAGAAGGTGCAGCCTTAAATTTTGTTCCAATGTTGATAAAAAAAAACATATTTTGTTAACTTTATAACTTTATTATTTAATTAAGGTAGCAGTTTACTTTATATTTAGAAAGTAAGGCCGAAATATTTAAGTAGATGCTTACATTAGGCATAGTTTTCAAAATATACGCCACTGAATGTAAAGAAGAAATTGGAAAGACTTATTACCTATCAATCTTAAGAGTTCTTACCCCATTACGATTAAGAATTTTGGAATAATAACCATTGACAAAATGTGAATTCGTTATTTTAATCTTACGACCAAAAGTCAATCCAAAAAATGGTGCAAACCTGAAGAAGGGCCTACATTTAAGACACATGCAATTCCGTCTATTGGTAAGGTAATATTTACTGTATCCAAAGATTGCAAAGGGACTATTTTTATGGATTATCTGATGAAAGGTGGTACAATTAATGCAGAATATTATTCGAATTTGTTATCCGGATCACTTCGACAGGACGATCTGGAAAGTTGCATGATCGTTCGTTATTGGAACAGGATAACAGAAAACTATACCTCTTAAGCAAAATGAAAGACGTTTTGACGATTTACCATGAAAATTGCTTCCGTGCCCAACTTATTCCCCGAATTTTGCACCCAATGATTATTACCTGTTCCCAAAATTGAAAAAACCTTTACGGAATGTTTGATTTGAAAGTTAAACTAACGCAAAACGTGCCATAAATAAGTATAAGAATGGCTTGAAAAATTAGTTTATCGTTGGGATAAATGTATTAAGTTAAATGGAAATTATGCTCAAAAACTTCATTATAATATTGATGAAAATTAATAAAATAATTAAAATTATAGCTTAATTCCCAGATCTTTGGAAACAATCCTCGTCTGTACAGACAACCGAATATTTATATTTTTAAACATTATTTAACAGAGGTCAAAAACTTTTACGACCCGAATTTAATCAAATATAAAATATAAGTTTTATTTTTTCTCTAGATTCTTGTGGAAAATATTATTGAATTTATATATCTATACTTATATATGAAAAAATCGTCTTTTTACACAACGCTGTAATCATATACGCGCATATTTTATTAAATCGCAGGACTCAATCGAGTCTCACTTCAACAGGTACAGTGAAGGATATGCGGGTCGCTATAGGATGTGGTTTTAAAGTTACCCAAATATGTTTTTATTACTTTATTTAATTTTTGATTCAGAATTAGAGGGAAATATATATTCGATGGACTAATACTGATAACATTTTATTATTTTTAATATTAGAAATTAATAATTAAAATAATTAAAAAAATATTTTTGGTTTTCTCAATCAGCATTAATGATTAAAGTAGTTGGTATATTCTATAATAACAAATAGAGATTATGTCTGATTAGTAATTAGTAATTGATAAGTAACTTTAATTATAATTAATAGGGACAATTGTTAATTAGTGAATAATTTCTACAATCATGAATAGCAAATAATTTTTAATGTAAGCGCAAAAGAATATATAAAAGCTAGGAAATAATAAATATTATCTATTTTAATTTATTATTAAAATAAAAATTTAATTTATTATTGAAAATTCAAATAATTCAATTAATGACTGCAGGATAATATTTGTTGATTTCAGTTTGTAACATGGAATAAAAATTGTAGAATTTCGATAAAATTATATGCAGTAAAGTGATTGCATGGTTGCATTTTAATTTATTTTTGTAATATCTCCAATAATTTGTTTTTTTTTTTGCTCTAATCCAAAAAATTCATTTCTCTAATTGATTTTGTTACTGGATTGAAAATTATTTAATTATTGAATCAACTAATTATATTATTGCAGTACAAATAATTTAACTTTGTCGTTGTCCCAAAGAGTATTCAATGTAAGCTGTTGAAGCTAAATGTTACTTTTATTCAAGTTCTGATAAATTATAAAAGTATTTTAGACATTTACAATCAAACAAACTTATTAAAAATGTATTCCATTGTTTGATTTCGTCCCTAGATAATATGAATTAGTTATGGAGCACATTTAGAAGATTAACCTCTTAAATATTGATGGCAATATCGTATTTAAAAATTTAAACTAACTTCAAAGGTTGCATTTACAATTGCCTTGTCTCTTTCAAGTAACTGATTAGATAAAATATCCTTAGAGAGCAGCTGCTCAATTTATCTTCTACATAGAATTTTATCTACACTTTTGAAGAATCGTAAAAATTTCTTATGGTTGAAGAAAAGAATTCGGATAACATAAGTATACTTTGATTTTCATAGTAAATTAACCAATTTTGAAGATTAAGACTTGCTTGATGATCTTAACCACTAGCGGATGAATGTTTCTTCCTCTTCTTCTTCTTCTTCTTCTTATTCTTCTGATGCCACTTTAACGCTGTTGATTGACGATAATCATGGCTATTTTAATTTTCGATACCGCAGGGTGGAAGAACCTCCTCGTGGTTTTACTAAGCCATAGGTCAGTCAGGAAGTTCTCCATCTTTTCAGAACTTTTCTTCCTTCAATTCGACCTTGAATGATAAGCTTGAGCAGGTGATATTTTTTGTTACGGATGACGTAGCCGGAGTACAGTAATCATTATGTAGCCGGAGTAACATTATCTTCTTATAAAGAAATCATAAGTTATTTTTTGGTATTTAATCTGGTATAGATATCTAAAATTAAATAACCATGATAATCGCCAATCATCAACGTTTAAAAAACACCAGAAGAAGCAGAAGAAGTCTTTATTTTTGCACGTGTTCCCATCAAGCCATCATCAGGATTAAACTCAAGAAAACTTTTAATTGAATTATACAGCTTTCCCATATTCTCGAAAGTTTTGTTCATCATAGACTTGATTCTTTCAACAGTATATTTTAAATCATAATATTATGAAACAATAATAAAAACTTATTACTTTTCTAAGAAACTACAAATTGATTCAAATCCTTAAGAAGAAACTAACATCAATATGATCATGTAGACGTGAGAATTTTAAATTTTGGCAAATAATCAAAAATCTTAAATGATTTCAATGTTGGCGTATTTCCCAAGTTTTAAGCAATGTCATCTTGCGATATTTTCCCTGTATTAGTATTAAATAATAAACTCTATCGATCAAAAAGAAAATTTTTCCTAGAAATCAGCTAGGTATTATTTAATCCAATTTGTATATATATATATTACTATTTTTTGTAAAAAAGTGAGTAAAGAAATTAAAAATGAATTTTATTTGTCTCCATAACGGTCAAATAAAAGTAAATCAAAGTCAGTAAAAACATAAAGTCAAGGATGTAAAAGTTCTGGTCCATTTTTTTTTGCGTTTTTACTATAGCGATACTTAGCTTGGATTAGGATTAAGCAAAAAGAAGATTAAGATAGGTTAAGAAAATCCAAAACATCGTTTTAAATTATGATTAAAATATCGTATACTTACTCCGAAAATATCTATAGAGCTAGACAAAATCAAGGTTTGATTCGCATGAAGTGAAAATTCTGGAAAATCAAAAGAAAATTTATCTTCCAACAAAACTCTTGAAAATATTTATTTATCTATAGATTTTTTGATTGTAACAAACTCACCATGTCCCTTTTTATACTAAAACGTAGGAGACGCGTTTATTCGTTTTAAAGATATAAATATTTTACGAAACGTCCAATGTTGGCACGAAAATGTCAAAAAAGCTTCGCCATACGCCACGATTTGGCGGGAAAATGCCCGATTATATAGTCTTAAAAAAGCCAGAAGCTTTGGGTTATTAGTATGTGAGTTACACAATTGAAGAACAACTCGAAATCAAATTTAGAAATGACAGGGACTTTCTAGTGGATATTTAAAAAAAAAAGTCAAATAATCGTGTGACCCAAAACCAGAAGTTTTGATAAAGCCAAACGACATCACCTCCAAATGTTGAAAAAGTTAGTTACCCTTTTGTACCTTCATTACGTCTTCAAAATAATGATGTTAGATTTGACTTTGATGCATTTGATACATTATTTCATCCCTTAATCCTCGCTACGAGAAAACCAGACGTTTTTGTCAAACTTTATCAATTGATTCTCCATTTCTTAGGAGTTTTTAATACTTGCTAACGGAGCAAAACGTTAAATACCTTTTCTGCATTAAATAACCCAGCGAATGAAAAAGTTCAGCATAATTGTTTGTATTAAATGGATTCTTTTCCATTTACAAAAATTTCCACTTCTTAAGAATCAACTTCAATTTTGTCGGATATCCTTCTTATTAATATTATTAGGAAATGATTATTTAATCAAAATTACAAACTGTTCCCTTCTTCCCTCTTATAATTTTGACCATTTTTAATATCACGACCTTAAATAAAAAAAATTAGAACTCTCCTTAAAATCTCCAATACCAAGATTTAAATGATTCTGTATTTTGATTTTTATTATTCGTTACAACGTTGACTATAAAAATATTAAAAATATTCAAAATGTATTTATTCTAATTAAAACCTTGTTACTTAGTTATCAAGGTAATTACCATACTATATACTAATTTGCTTCTTCATTTCTTTAAATTATAATTTAAAATTCTTGCACATTTATAAATAACAAGTATATCGGTGTAGTATCTTTTACTCGTACATTTTTAATTAAATGCGAAACCTTTAATTTTTAATTAAAGGCTTGGAATATCTAAAATTCTTTTATTTTCCTTTGCTGGTTGGGTTATTTTTTATTAAACATTTTTTATAAATGGAATCTTCTATTTGTTCCCTCAATTGTTTAAAAAAGATAAAGAGAATATACATTACAATTTATACTTAAAAAAAATGAAATATTCGATACAAATTAATGAAAAACAAATAATTGTATGTGTCATAATTGTATCAATTATGAAAGATTATTGCAAATAGCTAAAACTTACCCAGTGGCGTAGCCAGGTAACCAAGGGCCCTGGGGCAAATTGAAAAATGGGGCCCCACTGCTATGTAAACTGATTAGGTTCTATAAAATAAAAATATAAAATTAGGTTTTATCAAATCTAATATATAAAATTCTCGTGTCACGGGGTGCGTAATTAAACTCCTCCGAAACGGCTCGACCGATTTTCATAAAATTTTCTATGTATATTCGGTAGGCATGAGAATCGGACAACATCTATTTTTCATCCCCCTAAATGGTAAGGGTGGTCCACCCTAATTTTTTTTTTTTTATTTTTTGGATAAAATTTTTTGTTTTTATTTTTTGGATAAAATTTTTTGTTTTTATTTTTTTATGATACATCATACAAAAATACATACAACCCTAAATTTTCATCCCTCTATGATCAACCCTTATTTTTTTATTAATTAAAAACTTTAATTTTTTTGGCTAGATTTTTATTTTGTCATGACTTAGAATAACAAAAAATCATATTACTCTTAATTTTCACCCTTCTACGATCAACCCCTATTTTAACAAAATATTAACGAAAAAAGTAACAGTAGTAGTAAAAAAATAATTATTTTAATAAAGCTTAAAGTAAATACGTTTTAAAAACCGTGCATACATAAAATCGTGTAATTATATATCTCCTCTGCCAGATAAAATTTTAATATTCGGTGTATTCCTTATAAGAAGTAGGCATGTGAAAATATTTTTTTTTGAAAATTCCTACCCTAAAAGAGTGAATTGGGGTGATTAAGTTTCTTTGAGAAAATGTAGAGTTAATCAACAATCGAAATTTTGAATTTATTAAGTGTAATTAATAAATAAATAATAAATTATTAATAAGTTTCTGTTTTTGTTATATAATTTTAACTAAATCATATTAAATAACGTCATTTCACTTAATTAGTATGAAAGTTTAGGTAGTAGGTACTTATACCAAATACCATAAAGGCGGTTTATAATTTTTGTTTGTTTTTCAACAATTAAACTTTTTAAAATCTAATTTTTATGAACCAATGATTGTGAACTGGAGGAATTATATATTCTGCTAAAAAGCATTATGGAAGCAATTTTTTGTCATATAACAACAATTGGTTGTCAAATTGTTCTAAATACCGAAGAAGAGTTAGCATAGAGGATATATATATTTATTGATGATAATGAAATATGACAAAAAATTGCTTCCATAATGCTTTTCTGCAGAATATATAATTGCTCCAGGTTGCAATCATTGGTTCATCAAAAAGAGATTATAAAAAGTTTCTTTGTTAAGAAACAAATAAAAATTAAAAACCGCTTCTATGGTATTTGGTATAAGTACCCCTACTACATAAACTTTCATAATAATTAAGTGAAATGGCGTTATTTAAATTTCTGTTATCAAAATGATATAACTACAATACCCATTGTGTAAGCATAGGGAAACCGCCCTCACTCTAATTTTCGCCACCGCACTTCTAAACAACCATAACTACAGCTGTGAATATACTGGGTTATGTTGAGCTGGTGGAAAAGTAAAATTGCCACAATTGGTCCCATCACCAGATCCGTTACGCTCATTAGATTATAGGCTAGGAAATGATTCTAAAAATTTCTGGACCAAAACTCAAAAATATAAGAGTTGATTACAAACAACGTCGTTTGGGGCAACGCATATTGTGCTGGCTAAATTCATGTCCCCCTTCAAGGTAAAATTCCATAATAATTTTTGGATAACATAAAATTAATTTTTATTTTTCAAATAATTTAAGAAAATCTTAAACAAATGCAGACAAGAACAAATTTATCACTTACTGGAAGCGCTGTTACCACTACTAGATATCCACTACTAGATCATCAAATCTTACAAATGTATTTTATGAGCAATACAGATACAGAAATTGATAGGCGTTATATTCATAATCCGTAAACATAAACAATAAAACGAATCATTGTCCAAAAATTACGGAGGTATCTGAAAATGCAGAAAATTGTAGTCGATTAAAGTCACACGACACGTCGTTCGGAAAACTGAGATATGTGGAATCAAAATGTTTTCTGCTTTGTATTTTCAATTCAATTTGTAACTTCGATAAGGTTGCTCATTAATTTTTTCACCGCAAGTCGGGTGTTATGACCAAAACGTGATTGATCTATATATTCCACAACATAAGGATTACTGATCCAATTTTTAATTGGATTATGAAGCGGTAACCCGGAGAATTTCAGCGAATTTAAAAATTCTATCCATAATTGAAAACATCATTTTTATTAGTAACACAATCAACCGAATTGCAGGTCTCTAATTCGCCAGTTTTCCTATTTTGAATCTGAACTATCTATTTCATTAATATCATTTTCGTTGATAACGTTTTTTGGGGTCAATATAACACGTTCTCTCAACTAAACATGAATTTTGTAATTTGTAACCAAGTTTGGGAACACCTTCTCGATGAGGTTGGTCAAAGAATGTAATGTATGCAGGTAATGTGTCAACAGAAATTTTGCCATTACCAATATCGATCAATTGTTCGGAAAACACTTTTCTAAATTAGTTATTCTGCAATTCGAATTACATTTTCGATATTAATTTGATTGCTTTAAATAATTCCATACAGTGGACGACTTCAGACATTAAGGATCGACTTCTGTCGATAAAATAAATGCTTGCTTTAAATTATCAAATATATGGTACCATATAAATAAACTTCAGATGGAAGAAAACAAGAATTTTATTGCTGAACGATCCTTCTGCTGATGATTTCTCCAAGAAATTAATAAATGGCCGTGTTCATTGTTTGAATTTTTATTAAAATTAAGTTTGCTAAAACATTATTCAGCGGTTTTGTGAAAAAGCTAGCGATTATGTAAAAGTTTTGAATGAGACGAAATCCCAAAAATTCAAAGGAAATGAAATCGATACGCTCGATTCGTTGACAGGAACATGGTTATTACCGATATTCAACATTTGCGTGGGAAATTTTTCAGCAGATTGATCATTCCACAACGCATTCTTGGAATACTTGGCACTGGGGGAAATCACCAACAACAAAATCATTGCGCTTTCAAAACATATTCAGTCAATGCGAAGATAGATCTTTCAATAACTATCGTTATATGCCTTTAAGAAAGAGTTACAGACAATATGAAATTGACAGCATTGACATCAAAGTGTGGGTCACGTGAACTGCCAACTACGGAAAATTCCAAGCCTAATTATTTAAAAACTGATTTTATTCAAATTTTTCCGTGTATTATTAAGATATGTTAATAGTTACTCTGCTATTTGGAGCGATGGTGAATTGAACTAATCATTAATCATCAAAATCAGTCCAATAATTTTTTAGCTAAAAATGATCTAAATAACCTGACTTTATTTAGTATATTTAAGATATTTGATTTGACAAATCGTATGTCAATGTAATGGCAACGTGCTTCAATGAGGATAATCAATCTGAGGGTAATGCATGCACCAAAATTCATAGCTTCAATAAATTAAATGAATTGTTGACATGCCATTGAATTAACTAATTTTTGTTTTTTATTAATAATTTTTACTCCCATTGTATAATATAATATTATTATATAATATTGTTCTAATTAAATATTGAACTTCATAATTGTATTCGTATTAGTTTGTTATTAAAATTATAAATTAAGACTAGCTAAAATATTCGTTCATAAAAAACACTACGTTCAATTCCTGTTAGGCACTACGAAGTTTGCCGGGTCAGCTAGTAAAAATATGAAATATACAAATACTTTAAAAATACTTTAAAAATACTAAGCTACGAAAGCTCTTTTTTGTGCCCTGCAGGCCAGGTAATAAAAATATTAAACAGTAACAACATAAATTACAATTAATACTTGGTGTAGGTTTGGCTAATAAAACGAAATAGAGAAGATTCAAGGGTTTATTATATAAAGGTCGGGCCTACCAACTGACTAAATAACAATTATATTTACAATTTTTTCCCAGCTTTCGTTTTCGCAAAAGTATCAATGACTTCGTTTAAATCCAGGCTTGATGAATTTCTAAAAGTTCAATTCGATCGAAATTTCTGGTAAGGATTCGAAGGCCCCCTGAGCTTGAGGGCCTCGTGGCATTGCCCCACCTAGCCCCTACGTAGTTACGCTACTGAACTTACCATTCATTATTAACCATTTCAATTTTAATTTCATAATGAGAAAATTGTAAAATATTATCCTTACTAATATTATAAACGCGAAAGTTTGTAAGAATGGATGTATGGACCTTTGTTACTCTTTCACGCAAAAACTACTGAAAGGATTTTAATGAAACTTTACAATAATATAGCTTATACATCAGAGTAACCTATAGGCTATACTTTACTATGTTTACTGTGTTATTCCAACTTCATCAGGCAACTTGTAAATATTAGGTAAAAACACATAGTCCCATGATTTAAAACAAAGTCATACGTCAGACTTGTTGGTAAAACATACCGGAGTTAAACTAAAGTATTGGTAAGTCAATTACCAGTAGCTATGGTTATTTTTTTTTAAATATTAATAGATCTTTATAAAATTACAAATGACAGTAATTAAAATTATCAAAATTGATCTATAGCAGTATGTAATTTTTGTCAATTGCTTACTGCTGCTTACAACCAAATACTTTTGGAAAATCTTTTCCAAAAGTTATTATTATTATTAGTTATTATTTTATTTCCGGTGTGTTTCACCAACAATTCAGGCGTATGAATTTGTTTTAAATCATGGGACTATGTGTTTTTATCTAATATTTACAAGTTGCCTGACGAAGTTCGAATAACACCAACGAACCGTTGCAATTGAAATAAATGAAGTAAAACACTGCCAACTTATTTGATCTACCACATCCTGATATATTCCTTACATTATACATCGATTTAGACCTGAAAGAATGGATATCAATAATAGTGAAATTTAAAATGCTCTTCCAGAGAAAAAGGCATGCGCCAAATCCTGTATGGTGAACTCGAGAGTATTTAATATGATTTAATTATATAGTTGAAATTCAGATATTTTTATAATAAGTAAAAAGTTACATAATGGTTATACTTGAGTATGGGGCAGTTAGGTTTCGTGCAATTATACAAATTTCAATTTCGCGGTAGTGTTATACATTGCAGGACGGTAATAGTTTTGGGAAAACTTTACTGTTGTAAGTTATAATTAAGACCGAATTTATTGAACTTGACGATATTTGTTTATTTATGTATAGATATTGATTGATTTACGGATTATTTGGTTCACGGTAGATATACCTACCATACTCTTTTTAGATATTTATAAATATTTTTTGAAAATGTATTGATCATAACCGACAACTATTTTATTCTAAGCAATAGTTTATTATATGTGTTTTCTTAAAGTCGACAAAATAATGTTTTTAAGTATAATTATGTTTTTCGTAAAAGAAATAAGAAAAATAAAAATTTGTATATGCCACTACAAATTACAAATCAAAAAAGAAAATATAACCAACACTTACGTTATGCAGGCGAAGGCGCGGGCATTAGTTAATAGCTATAATATATTTTATAATTTCAATTAATATAAATTTTAAAAATGGATGTGCATCAAGCTATCATTACTCTTTTAGAATTTGTTATAAATAACTTTGAAATATTTGTTGTTTTTTTTTTGTCGTTCAAGAGTTCTGAAAGAGAACTTTATCGCTTGCGTATTTTCCGAGAAAATACAAATTAAAGAAAATGCTCGATTTGGACATTTTTCAAATTTTGAAATTTTTTTTTTTTTGTACCGATTTATAAAATTAAACTAATGAATATTTTTTTACGAAATTTAATGTATGATAAATGTGTTGCATTAAAGTAAATGCATTCTCTTAATTAAAATAAAACTGTAAGTAAATTATAGATAGAATATTTATTATTTCGATATAATTATTCCAACAATCCTTGAAATTTAAACATTTTTGCTTCTTTGATAAATATTAAAAACATTTCGAAAAATAAAAAGTGATAGTTTAAATACAAAATTAAGTTCATAATAATCAAAATAAACATGGTAAATTGTTAAGGTATATAGGAATAAAAGCGTATTTGACCTAATTAGCACAACTTTATGATTTACAATTACGACAGTACAGTTATTGATGATTACATTTTATGATTAAAAGATAGAAAATAAATAGTTCTTTTTGTCAAATCGACCTAAATACATTTATAAACATCACAACTTTGGTATCGTTATTTCATCAACTTAAAATAGATTTTTTAACTTTCAATGGAAATTTTAATATAAACTCTTTAAGTTTAAACTTGACAATTATGAATACTTCTTTTCAGATATGATCATTTTTTTTCATTTTAATAATGGTTCAATGTTTTAAATGGTTGTTCTTACCAGTTATTAAATAATTGAACTCGGTAAAGGGCATAAGGATGCAAGGAAAATACAATTATTAGTTGTGCATAACACCACGTTTTAATGAAGATTTGCCACCTGATTACGCCATATAAGGAGTCTGTACTAAAAGAAGGGTATCATATTAGTTAAATTATCGCAGCTAAGTTCCTTATGCCAATTTTGGTTAAATACTCATGCTAAGATACTCATATTTATACTCATACTAAGACAAGTACTCTAGTTTATAGAGTCGTTTCGGCTTAAGTGTACTTTAGCACACCCACAATCTGACAACGTTGCATTTTCGACTTTTTTTTAAATTTAATTCGCCATATTTTTGTTATTTGAATTCTAATATTGTATAGTTCTCTCTTTTGTGGTTAAATTTTCATTATGGACCGATTTAATCGCGAATTAAATTAAAAAAATAGTCGAAAATGCAACGTTGTCAGATTTTGGTTGTGCTAAAGTACACATGAGCCGTCGTTTCTACTAGGTACTACTTAGATCGTTGATTGAGAACCCTATTTATTAAGGTATGTTAATGGCTCAAAATACTCTACAACTGGCATTAAGATCTTTGTCTAACTAGTAGCATCACGCGATTCCTCCAATAGTTTGCATTTTTAAGGCCAGTAAATCCTGATTTGCGTTTTTTATGAGTTGATTTATAATACTAAATACAGAAAAAAATTGCTTTAATGTGGTACAAATGAAATAAATATACATCATGAACGAGAAGTTTACACGAAATCATAGATACCTGTTTACACCTGAGTGCGTAGAGGTTGCGGCTAAGCAGTCAATAACAACTGTGATTCAAACTTTTTTAAATACACTGTTGTGAAGTGGTGCAGGTTTTATTTCCATAAGATGTAAAAGAAATGTTCCTCTAAAAGTCAATTCATAATCCAAACATTTTTTGTGCTCATATTTTACATAATCCTTTTTTAATTGTTAGCAAGAAAGTGGACATAAAAGGATGTAAATCCATATATTTATAATTAAATCCGTAACGTTTCGGTCCTTTATTTGACCTTCATCAGGCTTCTAAAAAGTCATATCAATACAACACACATGTTTTTACAGAACATTATTAGTTACTACATTACTAATTTACCTTAATATACAGTATATAATGGAGATCACATATACAGCGATATAGATTTGATTTTTTACACATACTACGGTACTGTATATGTGATGTTCAGTATATACAGTATTTTAAGGTAAATAAGCAATTTAGTAATTCATAATGTTCTGAAAATTTTGTAAATATGTGTTTTTATTGATATGATTTTTGAGAAACCAGATGAAGGTCAAGTAAAGAACCGAAACGTTGCGGATTTAATTATAAGTATATGGATTTACATCCTTTTGTGTCCACTTTTCGGCTAACAATTAAAAAATGATTATGTCGATTTATAATATTTTAATTAATAGACCTGACGGACACTTTTTAATTGACTCCTTATGAAAAATAAATTACCCCACTAGTAAAATTTCTTAAAAATGAGATTTTGACTATCGATATTATTTATATACTAATTTTGCAGCCGGGTTCTTTACTATAACAAAAGTAATCAATAACATTAACTTCACAACTTGAAAAGCTTCGAAAATGAAACCTCAAGTGACAAAGTGTAGCGATTGTAAAGTTGTTTTCAAATACACTTTTTTTCCAAATAACATTCGCAATTGAAGAAAAACCATAAAGAACTTAGTTCCTAATGAGGGTCCCATGACCACACCATAATCAAATCGTTAAAACTGCGTTCTCTGAAAAAATATGGTTTTTAAAAGGATGATATGTAATGTTCTGCTTTATTTTTAGCTCGTTTTGGTAGGACCTACCGTGCTACTGTATTTCGCTGTAATTATTGGCTAAATTGTAGTATAACAATTAGTAAAGTCTAAACTTGGCTACTTAAAAAAATATCAAATGATGAAATAACTTTCGTTATGAATCGAAGAATATTATACATATACATTTTTTTAAGAATTCTGAATATTCACCGTTTACTTATTTTCTTAATACTTTTGAGTAATAGGTAAGTAACTTGTTTATATATATATATATATATATATATATATATATATATATATATATATATATATATATACAAATATATTTATCTACTAAAAATGATTTTTTAAAAGAATGGCCTTTTGTTTGTTTAATAAAAGTTATTCATGATACGTAGAAACTGTATTCCACGAAAAATAAATTTCAATTTGAAGCAAATATTTTTCTTTCAATGTCTTTTTGATGCTACAACATAATATCCGTTTTACTATTATATGTATAATATTCAATTATGACTTCAGTTGAAACTTGCATACAATATTGTAGGAGGACGAAGTTTGTCGATATTGTATTTCAATAAGCTGATGGATAGATAGATACATAGTTACATTTGGAAATACTTGTTCATTTAATATATTGGCCTCATTCCAAGAAAATATGATTGATTGCAACCACCAAGTTCTTATCATGTCTCTGTACTTATCTTATCAAAACATGGTTTTAACGAAGCTTATTGGAAACAGTATAATTGCCAATCGTAACGTTCAAACGATGTATGATACTATTTCCTACTAACAATAAACGTTTTGAATCTATTGAACGTCAATATTATAAGAGAAAAATAATTCACATTCCTACTAAACTATTTGATTATCAATTAAAACATCAACTCAACCTGAAAATTAAAATGACCTTTTTTCATTTTTGTTTCATATAAAAATAAAAGTTAAGAGGAAATCGATTTCTTTTTTGTACACCGTATTAAACTGGGAAAATAAATACGCATGTTTGGAGGAAAAAAAATACCTTTTATAAAAATATCGAGTTAATTTTCAACTTAATCTTTATTGAGGTCGACACGCTTGACACGGGAGTTTAATTTGCCGCAAACGTGTTTTTTGTTAGCATTTTTTTTTATATTTTATATTTATATTGAAAATTTTTAAGGGTGCAAAATTCTGTCAACGAATTTGTTGAACAATTTCAAACTTCTTTTAAACCTTAATTAATGTTTTTAAAATTAAAAATATTTTATGTGTATGGTACAGAATTAATCAGAGGTATAAACATTATATAATTGAGAAATATAGAATACTGAGGAAACAAACAAAAAAGTGTCCAGAGAACTTTAAAATGTAATACTTTTGCAAAATAGAGGCACTTAAATGGGAAAATTTAATCGTAAAGCCGTATATTTAAATGATTTCTTTTGTAGTCACTAACATTTTTTGGTTCTTTTTTATTAGTTTAGTTTTAGTTGTATGAGTTTCATTGTAGATACATGAATATATTTAATTATTTCATTTAATATATTATTAGAATATTCATCACACATTTCCTTAAATAATTTTACTTATGTCATATTACTTGAGAGTATTAGGTCTCCTACAAGTTTATAAAACGTAATCAGTATGGCCGGTATACAGTTTTTATTAAATATCCATCTATTAGTTTCAAACGGTGCCTATTTGTAAAATTACGCTTCAAAGTAACAGTATGAAATTGCTCGCAAACGGTTAGCGAGAAAGAACGGTTCAAGCGGGCGAAATCTAGCCGATTTTTGGGAGCGATATGCATAATAGTAAGACGGCCAAAATACTATCGCATCGATCAAGTCAAGCCAGCACTCGCACATTTTGACATATTGTTTTCGTTTATCGGGGGACTCGAGGGGAGAGAACTCGATCAACCCGAACAATCCCGAATCAGATACGAAGTTATAGCTAGCGAACAGTTAGATACAGTCAGAACGGTTAGAATCTTTAGAACATGGAGAAGATAGATAGCTATCGTTAAACTAAATATTTTGGAATTTTACAGTCTAAACAATATTTATATTAATATACAACTAAGTAGTAATTTCCCGTAAAATATTCACCCCTCAATACTGACACAACTGACAAATGGTAAAAATTGGCAATTGATTGAATCAAATCAAAATGACTTTTGAAACCAAAGCTGACCAAAGCGACAATCTTTCAGTTCAAATTTGAAACAATTATGGCATTTCACTTACACGTACGTGTTGACAATATTTGTCTACCTTTGCCGAAATACATGCATAAATATTATTTACGTTAGCCTATTATTATAAATTAGTATTTAAAAGAAATATGTTCTTCTGAAGTTATTCAGTGTAATATTTAAAATATTGTAATAAAAGTCGCTTGAAACATTATATTACATTATATTTTTCTATATTTGAATTAAAAATCAGTTTCAATATATAGATATAAATGGGAAAATAAAATATACAATCACTATTGTATGAATAATTTTTAGAACGTCGCTATTTAGGATTGTTTATACATATCTATACATGATATTCTATGGCAACAATTTACTTCCATATGGTAAAGGTTTTTGATAAGTATTTTTCAAACATGTGACCCAACCTGTTAATTCGGTTAAACGGTTAATTCATATAAAGTAATATAAATTTTGTATAAGTAACCAAATATGTAAACATATAATATCTATGTACAAAAAGCCAATTAACTCTTTTATTTGAAAACCAATAGTTTTCCGTGAAATATTCACTGCCTAATACTGACACAACTGAAAAGTAACTAAAACTAACAATTGAATGAAATCGAAATGACAGTTGAAACAAATGACACTGTAGTTCAAATTTGAGCCAATAATTATTATATTTGTATTCCACTAACATGGATGTCTTTAAAACTTTATATATTTTATTCTTGTCTTTGCCGCAACACATACGTTTTCAAATATGTATTTTGATATTTAAAGTAATTTGTGTTTAAAATTGTATCATATTTTAGTAATCACAAATTTTGTAACTGGTGTGGTAGTTTAGGCATTACTGCAAGAGGCTACGGCAGTGGATAAGAAACCTATTTTTAACTATACCACAGAAGTATAACTTCTCAAACGCGTACATAAGTACAAACACTGCTTTTTTACTACCAAGTGATATTTAATATAATTTCTTATTTACAACATTGATAAACATAATTTATGTAAGTTCATAAAAGTAGAAATAGTAAAAAATAAAAAAACCTTTATGGATGTAATTAAGTACTCCAAAGAAAATTGTTTCATTAATAAGTCTAGAGCTAGCCTTAATAAGTTTAGTTTCCGTTTTCAGTCTTAATCGCTATAATTTATATTTGAATTTCTTTAGTATGAAGCCACTTCCATAAAATACTAATGTGGTATTGGGACTAAGGTTTGGGAGCCGGAGTTCAAATCTATTGTAACGTCGAAAATAGATCGCCACATCTTCGCTCAATGTCCATCGTTTTCACAATATTCACTTAGTTCAGCCGCAAAAATACAAATTCGGACATTTTATTTACGACGCCCCAATATGAAACTGAAAGAATCGGAAGGAGCTGGAGCTAAATTATTGGTTTCATACTGACTCCAGCTCTTATATTTGATGGCAGCAACTTAAATTATAAAAATTTAAACTGGAGTTAAGACGGAGTTGGAACCTGAGCCAAACATTTACTCTGAAGTTGCAGTTGTAGCTTTAGTATAAAAAATTAGTCCAGGAACTTGAGCCGGAGCCTACACTTACTTGGTTCAGCTCTCCAGTTCTAGTTGGAACTAGAATAATGTTTATAATGAGATTTAAATTCTTATTAAGTATTATATTTTATTCAACATAAGACTGTTGGGAGCGAGAACTATTATATAAGTTATGAAGGCTCTCATTCTGTAAAAATCTTCCGGTTCTCTAATACGATTTATTGATCAGAAATTTACTCGAAAATAAGAAGTTTAATGGTTAAAGCAAAAAAAAATACAAATTGTTCAAATATTTGTGCGGTGGCGAACACCTACGCAAAGTTCTTCACGTGCATTGTTGAGGGTTGAAGTTAAGAAGTTACGTAATAAAAATAACAGAGAAGATGTTAAAATGAGTCAGACGTGGATTATGATGTAAAAGTATTTTTAATGAATACGAATATCAATGACTTTACCTCCTATTTACAACGTCATTCAACACGTGGTCTAGGACGAGGCTCTTTTGGGATCGATAATTTCCACAGTGTGCTAATTTTTACTTCCCATGCGGAATGGTTGCTCATCAAAGTGCCATCATTAATGTTAGATACAGATGTTTCAATTATTTCCCTTCACTATCACTGTGATTATATAACTTGTTCAAACGAAAATATCGATGTTTTTTTTTTAAATAAATCAAACTTATCAAACTGAAATATTGAATCAAGATAAAGACTTGGAACGCTATATGTTGGTGCATGTGATTAACATTTTAACAAACATTTCTTTCAATCTTAAAAATTTTATTTTATGCACTTTAACTTAAATATATTTGATGTGCAATCATTGCAACATTTCAAAACGCTCGTCACTTTTTCGAGGAGGATTGACCTAAATTATGAAATCTGGCACATTTATTCGTATGCACAATTTTCATTAATTATATACGATCCGAACAATGCATTCAAGAAAATTAAACATAATAACTTGAAATGAGCTTGTATTGTGGCAAAGTGTTAAAGTAATTTTTAAGGTTTACTAAGGAAATTAAAAGAAAATACAAGTTATTATTCTAGCGATTTTTCGTTGATAAAACATCATTTAACAAACGGGTTTATTGACCTCTTAATAAAAATAGAATTTGCGAGGAAAGTGAAAAATTCACTTACAGCGGCTTTTTATTTTCTGCTACGTTTCAATTCATTAACATGCATTGGTCGTTACGGACTTATTTTATTTTTATTTTATTAGATAGTAAGTACGTAAATAAAAAAGAATTTATTTTAATATTTTATTTAGACAATAAAAAAACCCTTACAGACTTAAAACTTATGTGTTTAATTTGACTACTATATAGGAATTACTGTTTTTATCATAGTAGTTACAAATTCTTATTAATTTATAATACTTAAATATAAACCTTAAATGTCATTATAAAGAATGGCGCCTTTGTCGCTTTACCATGTCAAAATAAAATATCTTTTGTGGAAATGAATGTATTTTAATAATTCTTTTTATAAGCAAAGCTTAAAAATTGCAATGTTATTTTAATTTTGTATGAAAAATTATATCACGTAAAAAGCTTTCATTTTCAGCTTCGCAAACATGAGCTCTTTGTAAGACATTTTCCATACCATTTCTTAGCATCTTAGACGGTATGGATCTAATTTTCTCATGTATGTATGTTTTAAGTTGTTTGGTAGTTCGAGGCTTATTTACATAAACCATTTCTCTTTGAGATTTCTTTCCCAAAAGAAAAGGCTGGAGCTGTTAAATCAGGAGTCGTGGAAGCCATAAAAATCGGAATTTCGAGAATCTATTCGATTTTGCAACATTGCAGTTAAAATTTGCATAGTAGTTCTAGCTATATTGCTGCCACCAATATCCTGTCATATTTTCTATTTCCGGCTGAATAAAGTTTATCAGCATTTCTCTATATCGCGCAACAGTCACCGACACTGCGCATTTTCATAGAATCATCATAGAATTATCATAGAATCCTCAATGAAATATGGTCTAATAATCCTTTCCGATGTTACCTACTCTACACTATATTGTAACTTTACGTGGGTGCAAATAACTTGCACAAACCTATCAATAGAACCTGGTTCTCGAAAACGCTTCGTCAAGTTAATTATTGTAGGCTTAGTAGGAAAATGCTTAACATTTGACATTGACAAAGTGTATAAAAGATCTTTGTATTAGGTAAACCTCTTAGATAATAGCAAGACCACAAAGCGTCTTCAAACATGGGACCTAGGGAACTAGGAAAAATGCAGGAATAGTTCCTTGGGACTACCCTTTCTTACAATAAGTCAACAGAACAAAAACACTCATTGCGACATTATGCTGATTGGGTTAAAAATAAAGAAGATTTTCTATGCTTTTTGAAACTTTTATAGGTTTAAATATATTAAAAGAAGCCAGCAAATTTGATTTTTATCTTGCAAACATTATACTTCGACATTTATATAGGTTTTATTTAGAAATCAATTTCTAAAACCTCACAACAACCAATTTTCGAATATCATACGTATAACGTTCTGTCAGCATTTGAGATAATAAAATTGAATTCAATTTGTTGACAAAACATTTTCTTTTCCAACTATAAAAAGAAAATTAGATAATGGAAAACATCGCAGTAAAATATTATTAAAGTCTATTTAATATGTCGCAGAAGTATACTCGAATGCATCAACTGTTATTAATTAGTTCAAGGTTTTTAGATTTTGGCTCGTTAGTTGAATTATAGGATATCTTAGAATTTTGACCTAGATAATATAACGACTATATTTTCGCTGCTAGAAAAACATGTGTTTACAATATATCTTGTTTCATATTATAAAGTTTTTATAAATTGCCTTCTTCACGCATTTATTTTATTTTACAAGAAATTTTTTATACTGCTAGAGGTACACGTAGTAATTAGAGCTCCAGTGTATGTAGAAGGACTCAAGAAGAGTACTTAAAAATATTTAATTACGTAACTGCTTTAATTGGTATTTTATGGTCAAGAAAGGTAGACGTCAGTTTTTCAATAAGATACTATAATTTTCACTGATGTGAGGAAAATTTGAAAATATTTTCCTACATAGTAAACATGCTCATAAAATAACAATGATCCTTTAGGCTTAGTAACTCTCATGTGGTAGTTGAGAATTTCACAACGGCGTATTTCACCTCTTGCAAACGTATTAGAACAACTACTAATTACCAGGTGTGGCAGAAAAGTAATGAGATTATTTTTTTACTAACAAGTTTTTATTTTTTTTTTAAATATCAATGTTATCCTCTTCAAAATAGATCTCTTGGGCAGCTAAACACCGATGGAGTCGTTATTTCTACTATTGGTTGCAGCGCTGCTAGTCTTCCATCGGTATTTTCCGTTACACTCTTTTGGATGTTTTCTAAAGTTCCAAAGTGACGCCCTTTGAAGACATTTTTCAGTTAAAAAAAGGAAAGTCACATGGACTGAAGTTAGGTGAATAAGGGGACTGGAAAACTACAGGAATGCCTTTTAAGATCAAATATTCTTCTATGGAAATGGATGTGTAACATAGGCATTGTAATGATGGAGTTCATTATTTATAATGCCTGGTATCACGTAAATGACTACGATTGAATTTTTCTGAGTCTTTCAAGGACGTCTTGAAACACTTGGTTGACAATTTAACCTTTATAAAAAAATCAGCATTGATTTAATTTTCGTTTAACACATTCGAGCTTGAATGAGAACACCCTCTATTCCTACGGAAAAATTGGTAGTAATTTTTACGGTTTAAAAATGTTTTGCAAAAAAATGTCAAAAATTGAGTAAATTACTACTGTTCCTATGGTACCCACTCAATGATTTGTTTATGTTTCGGTTTCAATATGCGTATTGATGTGTACTGTGACGTCACAGAAGATCTATAGGCGCATCCATTATTTTTGGATTCTCATTTGCTCATTAAAATTAAAACTTTTTTCTACCAAAATTCAAGTTCTTATGAACTAAAAATCGGGTTTTCCTCACTTTAATAATGCCTTTTATCGATTAAAAAATAAATATAAAATCTGTAAATGTACTATTCTCAGCAGTGAGCTAATATTCTACCTTATATTTAACGTTATCTACATATCGAAACAATTTTTTGTTTCCTATATTGTTATACTAGAATAGAACAAAAGTTTAAACAAAAAATCCTTCCCAATTCTTTTAATCCAAAATTCCATAAGCTGTATTCATTCATTAAATAACATGCCATATACAATTTAATGCTGTGAGAGGAAAGCTAACTAGCTATAAAACCACTGCGACTTATAATAATTAAGACCTTTGTACCATTGAGACAAAAGATAATTTAGGATTTTGTTAGATTATGATCTTGTAATGATTGTTTTTGCATAAGTAGACCCCATTACCACATTCCCTACTAGTTAGTAATGGAAAACGATATTGAATTTTTATTCATTTTTTATGTATTTTGAACACGTTTTCCTATATAATTAACTAGCTATAGCTGCAAATAACTCAAAAACTGCACAATAATATATTTATAAATGCTACATATAAACTTGCTCTTTTCTTTATGTGGCCCCAATTGTTCCGTTCTCCTCAAATATGTGCTATTAAATTTTGTCCAATTTCGAAAATGTAATTACATAAAGATTGTTCGAGACACGTCAACTGTTAGCCAATACTCAATAATGAGTTTAGTCATTAATACACAAATTAATGTCATTTAATGTTTCAAAAACAATATAATTTCAGTGACTGGACGATAACCAAAAAAATCAAATTGTTTAAGACTGAAGTAAAATTTAAAAGCATAATTATATTTCATTATTTTTCAGTATAATCGTTTTTCTTTTCAATTTAATGTTCATTTGAAATAGGGGGAGTATATAATATAGATGTTGCTCGATATAGAAATAGCAATAGACAGGATATAGAGACAGTAATCCTTCAAACAAAACTCAATCATAGAAGCATGGGATTTGAATTTGAGAGCCATGTAAATAGCAGAATTAGAACAGAGAACAACAAACTTTAGGTAATTCCATGAATTACCTATCAAAATGAATACATTTCACCCACTAGTTGTACCTACTTGTTATGGATAAAATCCAATGTTTGATAAAAATTTTTTTTCAATTTCTTGAATCTAAAGTGACTGATTAAAATAAGATTTAATATTGAATTTGAACCTTATCCAAATAAAATTAGTTCTTATTTATTAGTAGGAAATTGAATTAATTATTTGTTTACGTAAGTAGTACATAATCGAATTTGCAACGTTTTTTCTGCTAATTACTGACGTTTAAGATCCAACTTGAATATTGAATTATTATCTTAATGGTTTTACGTTAGTATTGCCATAGATTTACGCCAAATTGTTGTTAAAAGCGAAAAATCAATACTTTTACATAGCATAATTACTGATTAATATAGAACATTATAAAAGTTGAATTAATATTTTTTTCTTTTCGTTTAAGTACAATCATACTATTGACTGCGATTTTATATTTTTTGATTTAAAAGTATCTATATACATAAGTAACGGAAAATTGACGATTTGTCGTTATTATTAATATTAAAACATTCAAAAATCAGATATTTAGATATTTAGATTATTCAGAATAAAATATATATGATAATCAATCATTCTTCTAATTTCGGCTAATGAAAAGATAGCAATTGGTGGAAAAAAACCTTTCAAATTTGGAAATGCTAATTCTTGCTATTATTATTTGTTATTCATTATTGTGGAACAAAGGCATCATGTCTATTTATTCAAATATTTTTATTTTTGTACTTTTCTAAAAGTTCTGGAAGTCTTGTAGTGAATGACTGCTCTCATTTTTAATATTTAGCATATTTTACTTTTATTAATCCCTGAATTACAATTGTCGTCAAGTCTGACGTATAGGAAGTCAATTGACCTCGCCTCTTCTAAAAATTATTTTTGCGGTTTAATTCGAAAATATGCGATGTCTCTAAATATGTTTAAAATATCAAAGAAACTTTCGATTGAAACCGAATAATTATTGTTGTTAAACGCAAAATGAGAATTATGCTCCTGTAAAACTCTCCATTAAACCAGCTGGTGGCTGAGTGGTCTAGGTGACCGCTCTAAAACGGGTAGGTTGGGTTCGAATATCGTATCGAACAAATTTTCGATATTTCTTGATTACGAATTTGTATTAACCCTAGAGGCTAAAGGCCTTAGTAGTTATCAAGAGTCGGTAAATAACAATTAAAAATGATGTGTGTTCTTACGTAAGTGCGTGAAAAGTTATATTTATTTGTCGTAATTAAAAAAATGGTTTTAGTTCATTGCCATAGCATCTTCCTGTAGTGCCCTAAATGGCACATCCGGTATTAGTAGTTTTTGCTTTTAATGTCAATATAATCGGCAAATATATGTCTGACGGCTAAAACAGAGAACAAAGAATGTAAAAACATACATGTAAGTGTAATACAGATATAATAGTCATTACTTCAATTTTTAACTAATTGATTGTTGTCATTGGTTTCAACTGTCAGTTTGTGTCCAATCAATTACCAATTTTTGCTATTTGTCAGTTTTGTCAGTGTTGGACTATGAACATTTCCCAGAAAGTTACTAGTTTTCAAGCAGTAGATTAAATCAATGGCTCATGTCCCATTAAATGACATAAATATCTGGCAACGTTACGTTTTCTACTTTGTTATTAATTTAATTTTCGATTTTTTTATCAATTCTTTTCTAATATCGTATAATTTGCTCTTTTGTCTCAGTCTGATTATTTTTTCGGTTCAAATCCATTTTAGCACACCCACAATCTGGCAACGTTACATTTTCGATTTTGTTTTTAATTCTATTCGCGATATTTTTGTTAATTCAATTCTAATATGGTATAATTCTCTCTTTTGTGGCTAAATTTTCATTATGGACCGATTTAACGCGAATTAAATTAAAGACAAAATCGGAAATGCAACATTGCCAGATTGTGGGTTTGGTAAAATGGACTTGAGCCATTTTTTCATAATGCTGCGAAAGAAGTATAACTTCAAAAATTGTCTCAAGCTTGTAAAAACAACGCTTTATTTAACTCAATGAAATATTTTCTTAAATGTTGTCAACAAATATGATTAAATCATTTAAAAATAAAATCGATACATTACCGAAGTGCTGATAAATATTTCAATAGATTCTGCAATTGTTTAATACAAATGTTGAAATGTGCAGAAATGTAAAGCACAATGGATGTTCTTAGATATTGGCTTCGTTTCTGTAGTTAAAAGAAAATGACAGTATTGTAACAGGTTTGTAAAATCGTTGGAATTATATTATTTTGCATGAACGATAGCGATAATGAGGCCATCATTTTATGCATGTGACAGGTCCATACAATTTAAAACGAATAGGTAACGCTTAAGGACGTAAATCATTGTTAGAAATACTTTATTGAGAGAAATCATGTCGTTATCATGCACAATTTGATATTCTAAAAAATAATAAAAAAGGAATGCAGTCATTGTGCCGTCAATATTAGTTTTTGATGTTTCCAACAAACGGGATTTTATCTGCAAACATAACTTTTATTGTATAAATAGACAATATTTTCAATAATATCGTATCGAGCAGCAGATTTTTGAAATATAATTGTATTTTTTAACGGTTTATTATGCTAACTATGTATACTATTTAGATGATTAATATCCGGTGTTTTTATTAATTTAAAAAAAATAATGAAATTGCTTATTATAGTTCAGTTACACCACTCCACTGATATTAATAGTACCAATTTCATTTTTACAAGAAAACCTGAACTAAATTTATTTTACTACTAGCTGATCTCCGTTATTTCGTCTGCGTAACGTAGGTGTAGATTATATTTTCTTTTTAGATTTGCTATTTGTAGTGGTGTATGAAAATTGTTACTTTTTTTTATTTCTTTTACGAAAAACGTAATGATACTTAAAAACACTATTTTGTCGACTTGAAAAAGACACAATTAATTAACTGTTGCTTAGAATAAAATAGATGTCGGTTATGATCAATAAATTTTCAAAAAATATTTATAAATATCTAAAAAGAATATGTTCAATTGCGTATACCTATGGTAGGTATAACTACCGTGAACCAAATAATCCATAAATCAATCATATCTATAATCAGCATCTATACATAAACAATATCGTCAAGTTCTATAAATTCGGTCTTAATTATGACTTAAAGTTTTCAAAAATACTCGTATCAAAATAACAGAAGTTAAGGGTCTAGATTTTTGAATTTTAGTAGAAATCTCATCTCACTCTTTCGATTCCCGAATGAGCCTTTTTTCAAAAACTATTACCCTCCTGCAATGTACAACACTACAGCGAAATTGAAATTTGGATAATTACACGAAACCCAGTTCCTCCATAATCAAGTATAATCATTATGTAACTATGCACTTATTATTAAAATATATGAATTTCAACTATATAATTAAACCATTTTCTTTTAGTTTCCCAAATTTCTCGCTACTCAATATTCGCTCACTAATGTATTTATTTGTAAATACGTATTCCGAATTTTCAGGTTTACAATATGTGAAAGCCAAAAAACTTTATGTTCACTTATAAACTTAACTATTTTCAGATATATCCATCAGAGTTTAAATTTCAGTCAGAGGGAGTATATAAATTCACGATCTTAAAAACGTATTTACTTTAAGCTTTATTACTATGATTATAATTATTTTTAATAATACTACAATTACTTTTTTTCGTTAATATTTCCTTACTGAGCAACCCTAAGGGTCTACTTACAACAATTTTGTAAAAAGAAAGATTTACTGAGATTTGAACTCACGTCTCTTCAATCAAGAGCAATATAATGTCAGATACGTAAGCCATTACGCTATCAACAACATCTATGTTTGTTATATATATAAACGATTGTATTTCAAATAGGCAATTTTTTGTACTTTAAATTGAATTTACCATGCTTTTTATTAGTTCTATTAAAAAGATTTCTACAGATTATTTTCTAACTTTTAAATACCTTTCTAACGATATATAACTCGTCTGTGGAAAGTAAAATTATTTTTTTTCATCCCTCATAGGGGATACCTTCCCGTATTATTTTCAAGGGATGATAATTAGCCTAACCTGTGTGAATAATTGTGTCGTATCTTAGTACCAAATTTCATTAAATTCGATTGTTCCGTTCTTTAGTTAAATCGGGACACACAGACAGACAAACAGACAAAAAATTTCAAATATTAAATTTGGGATAAGGGCCTCTTGAAACAAATATTTACCTTAAAATTGGGTTCAAAATTTAAATGTACAGACAGACGTATGAATTTTATATGTTAGTATTGATATAATTATTACCAGTAATAAGTCACTCATTGATTGTATTATCAGTTTTTGAATACTATATTTATATAGAAATTTGTCATTTCAACCTAGAGTCGCTTAAAAAATGTACACCTGATGTTCATTCGATGACATACAAACAATTTTATCAGACAATGACAAAATTTTAAAACATCCGTTACTTTTGTCTCAATTTTTTCAGAAGTTTTTGCACTGAATTTTCAACAATAGCAGAAAATTACTCACTTCATTATTAATTAACAATAATCGTGCGGCCAGCTTTAAAAGCTCTAATCAATTTTCGTACCATTCAAGCATCATTTTTTTCATACAAACGATTTTGTAATTCGAGAGTAAAATTAAGTCGTTTTCTTGTCCTTATTATTTTATAAGTGAACGAAGTTCTCAAGCATTTTCTGTAAATTCATTTTAGATATTCAAAAATAACCGTATAAGCTACGGAACGTTTTCATAACACATATTTGGCTTATCAACCGATTTTCTGGTGAAGTCCTAATTGCCTATTTTAATAATTGCTTAATTAAAGAATTAATTTGTAGATTTCCAAAAAGGGTGGTATCGCTCTCGAGAATACGCTGAAACCTTCTAAGATGAAAGCAAAACCATACAAATGGATATTTAATCATTAACTTACTCACAAAGTATAAATAACAGGAGAACAAACGCTGTATTGCAAAGTCGTCCACAAAATGAGGGCATAGTGCAGAGGACTCAAGTGCCAATAGTATACAAGTATGAATATAAGCACCAAAATAATTTTCATATAGTTCACAAGAGATTAATAATTTCAATGGAAAATTGTTTCCTAAACATAAGTGGAATTAAATAATAATGAATTTATGTCATATTAAAGGTATTAAATTATATGAAGAACATGAATATAACGTTTTGACAGCTATAGTCTCATTTTGAATTACAAAAACAAAATAGCGAACAACCAATAACAATTCAGTACATAAAATAAGTCATGTTTCTTCCCGATAATGCGCTTATGGTGGCTGAAAAAATAACTAAACCATATCTAAATTTTTGAGGATACGTGAACTAACAAATTGCCTATCCCATTCGTTCTCCTGTTATTTATAGTTCGTGAACTTACTGTTAGAAGAATTGATTTCATTATGATGTTAGTATAAAATTGAATTTATTATGCTTTGAAGTAAATTTTGACCAAAATATAAGAAACTGATATTAGTTTAGTTGAGGGGTTCATTTATTAATTTATTAAATAATTGGCATTGTTGCATCATTCAACAATTCATTGAGATTGCGAGTTTACAATGTGCGTGCTTTAAGAAACTTTTGTTTTTTGAAATAAAAATTATTTCGCAAAGCAAAAATTTAATGACAATTTTTTGCTGTTTGATGTTGATTATAAAGATAATTAAAAAATAGGTCGCTTTAGAAGTTGAATTGATTTAAATTATAAGAATCTAAGTCAAATTTGTTGTAGACAACCTCCAGAATAAAACTACTTCACTTAAGTTCTATATACTTCACCAGATTAAAAGTACTCTCCCCGTTTAACAGAAACCCTTATATAGTCTGAAGAGATTCAATTAGTATAATGAGTTATTAGGGAAATGTTAAGTGTTTGTTTTTCCTCTATAAGAGGTTGCATGTAGTTATTGAGAGTTTGGGAATTAATGATTTAGATAGATTGAAAAATAATTGCTGGAACAAATAAATTAGGAAAGAAATCCTTAAAAATTGTTAAGAGGTAAATAATTACTAATGGTACATACTTACAAAATTTTTAGAACTATGCGTAATGCATAGAAATTGGAATTAAGAACAGTGCCTGATTGCTGGGTGTAAGTGCAATACTATTGAAATGCTTTACTTTTAATGAAATTTTTTCCACCTTTTTTTACACTTTTGATTCCAATAAATTAAACTCTAATTACAAAAGTATACAAAACTGTAGAATAGTTATTTTAACGAATTTGTACATAGACTATTTTATTTTTATACAAATTGAAATATGTTTACATCGTTTACATTTCCGTACCTCATTACGAACTACCTTTATAAATATGTTTGTATTTTTAGCACTTCAATATATGAAAATGACTCATTATTTTTTCTCATTTTTTTTTCGAACGAAATGAATCATTTGTTTACTGTTCAATATCTCATTTTAAATGAAGAATCTCGTTACAAGGCATTGGACTTAAGTTTGTACCTTCCATGGTTTCTATGGGCCAATTTTAATAATAAAGGTTTCTTTATTACTTTTTTTTTGAAAGAACTTTCTTTGCATTTATTTTAGAAAAAACAAACCATTTGGAAAGCATTACTTTAGGAAAGTGCATAATTCGCGTCGTTTCTGTATCTTTTAAAATAATTTTCATCTTTATGTTCCGCATTCCTTATATGTATTTTGAATTGACCATTTTTGTATGGAAGTTAATTTTCCACCTTGTTTTAAGGGCTTTAATGTTTTTAATCCAGAAAAAAACGACCTTTTTTCAACAATTTTTTTACCCATATAAAAATAAATTATTTTATTTAAACGTTTTATTGTTTTAACTTTACACATTTAACAAAGAATTTCTGAAAATTTCGTAGAACAAAAAGTTAAAACTCTGCCATTGCGACGTCATTTCCGGTGACTTCTCAGAAAAAGATATGTCCGCATTGACAGTAGAACTTATGACAGGATCATCTAAATTAAAAAAAAATGCTTATTTTAGTCAAGACCATGGACCTAGAACTTGGACGAAGAAGAAGAAAAAAGGGAAAATTTAATTTTTTGTTTATTTTTTGTTAATTTTTTGTTTTTTGTTATTTGTTTTTCCAATAGTTGTAGTTGAAAAAAAATCGTTTGTTGAAGTCCTTGTAAACTGTATAAAATCGATGACTTGTGTAAAATTTCATCAAAATCGGTTAAGTAGTTCTTGAGACGCGACAATAGACAAGCAGCTGCACTGATATACCTGCGGTGCGCTGAGCTTTCCAAAGCTGTATCGCCGAAACTTTTACTCGAATCAGCTTAAAAATTTAAGACAATATTCTAGCAATATTCTAGAAATGAATAAGACAATAAAAAAACGAGTTTTTGAAGCCGTGAAACCCATGTAACTCCTTAAGTGATTTTTAAGTTTAACAAAATGACAGTTTTTAAAAGCAGATAAGACTTCCTACTTTAGTATCTTATAACTACATCCGATTTATTTGCTTTGATTGATTTCGTTTCAATTTTCTATCCAATGATTAATGTTATTTTATATATTAACTTTTCAAAACAAAATAAAAAACTGAACTTTTTGAAGAAAACTGGCTAAATAACAACAATATTTTCAATTTTAAGTATGGGAACACGGAGCGGAATGGGGTACCGGGGCAGAATGGGAAATGGAATTAGCGCTTGTTACAGATGACAAAAACGCATAAAAACCATACTCAATCTTCAATTAACTGGGCTGCATTATAAAAAGTGGCTATCGCCAGTAAAGACTGCAGTTGTTTTTATTTTTATCAAAAGTCGAAATAAACGTTTCCGAATTCTAATTTTTGCAAAGTAACTCTAAAGTAATTATACTATGTACTATTTTTTGATTGAATATTAGCATGACACGTTTGTTTAAACATACTGTTGACTAACTAAAGGCCTAGTGATAATCCAAATAGAATCAATATATCCTGCCATAATAGTCGTGCTTCTGGGAAAGGTGCTTTGGGTCACAATGGGTGGGGTGGAATGGGATATACCATTCAGATAGTATTTCCCATTCAGATAGACATTTTTATTTTATCAGCAGATAGTGGGTACATATATAAGGAAAACTAGCCGATAGTCCATATATAAACAAGGTCGGAAGATGCAGAGGTAATCTGCTTATACTGTCAAGATTTAAACTCCAAACCTAAAAGTTGAAAAAGATGAAAGATGAAAGCTGATGTTCCTGTAGTATTTGTCAAAAATGGGAACATTTGGCATGTGTTGGGCTAAACACGATGATGACAGTGTCTTCATCTGCGAACTATGCCAATAACAAGTATGCTATTGTGCTCCAGGCTCATTTCCCATTGTGCCCCTGGGGGTGGGGCAGAATGGGAAATTTCCATTTGTTTTTGAAACCTAAATTTTTATTATTAATTATTAATTTAAAGCAATATTTTTTTTTTATTTGTAAAGAATGAATTAAATAAATATATAAATAACAAAACAATGAGATTGTTTCTTTAAATTTCTCGTTAATTGTAATTAAAACTTTGGTACCCCGTTCCGCCCCAGGTTCCCCTATAAAGTAAAATATAATGAAACAATATGTCGATACCTTAGGGCACAAATGTACTTTGTCTTTATTTTAATATACTATGAATAAATAGAAAAGTGGTTCAAGAATTAGAAAAGTTGGTTTATAATATTTTTACAGAGGTTACAAGCCATAAAATAAGTAAATATTAAGACATTGTGAGCTGCATTACTAGTTATGCACGTATTAAAACTTAACTTTGAGTTTTACAAAAGTAGTAAGGAACGGATATAGTTCGTTTGTGATCTAAGTCCTTAGTATCGATGTGCACTTAAAATATTTCCTTAGGGGAAAGTAGTACGAGTTGATCCCTTGAGGTAAAATGATCCTTTGCGATTGTGTTGAAACCACTAACGCTATCTAATTTATTTCACTGGTAAAAAATAGCTCTGAACACCCCACCCCCATCCGACCATAGTCAAATCGTAATAAAGACGTGAGCAATACATCGATTTTGACGAGAAAAACATAAAAATTGTGCACGGCTGATCTAAGGTAAACATAACTTTGAGCTTATATTAATTTTAATCAAACAATATTAAATGTTTTTTACTGTTGTTTTTGGGGCTTTTGATTATGCTTTATTTTAGTATTTGAGCCACGTAAATATAGTCACGTACTAATAAGTTATGTTAGTAAACTCTACCTAGGGATAGGTAGAGTGTTGAAACCTTTGTAAGGTTTTTGAAAAAAGGATATATTTCAATGAAACCTAAATTACTTTCTAATTTTGAGTATTATGAAAGTTAAATAGATAAATATCCTAGTAGTAATCACCTATATTTTTAGTTTAACTTGAAGATTATATATTTTACAGCGATTCCCGCTTAAGGGGATCATTTCGTACTACTTTCCCCTACTTACCACAGCGCACTTTTGTTTTAATGTCTTCTACATATTCATCTATTGATTCATTAAAAATGGTTAATTAAAACATGTTTCAACTCTCTTAAAAATTAATGATAAGGGAGGAATTATTAACAATAATTATTAAGTATTTTTCCTATTTTCATTCGAATAGAAACTTGTTTTTCTTTCACTGAAACTTAAATCTATTTTTAAAAAAAGGTCGATAGTTTTATGTTGTATTTCCATACAAAATAAACTAATTTTCTGGAAGCTGCCATCAAATTATCACAATTAGGTCAAATAAACCGTTTGTACAATTATGTAAATAGTAAATGTAACACATACATATATAGACAATTGTCATAATAAAGCTGGGAACCTGGATAAACGCCAAATATTTAACGAATAAAAAAAACATTCTGCCTAAATAACATTTTATAATCAGATATTTAGCCGTGAACTCAACTTGACATTATTGATTCAATATATGAGGAAAAGAAAATGATAAAAATAAAAAAAAATAAAACGAAACTTAAAATCTATTACCTTCATGTTCTGAATAAATTTTTGCGAGAAAAATCATTTAATATTTTCAGCATTAGAATTTCTTAAAAACCTTCTCGAAAAAAGCTTCAACCGGAAAATGATTACCATTTAGTACCGACACATTTCAATTTCAGTTGCATTTTCTACGTGCATGTACCTACGTTTCATAAATTGAAGGAATCGAGGAAATTTGACAAAATAAATTTCCCGCATTAATAAAAATTTAACGCGATAATAAAATATACAGGTATTTGAAGAATTTCCCAGAAAAATAGGACATCCAATCTAAAAAAATTTAAGCAAGACTATTGCTGAATCAATGATGGGTCATAGAACTTGGTACATTTGTACAACAAACTCTGTAATGAGCACCGAAATGTTTTTTTCTCATAATCAATTTTCATACTAATAGGTCCAACTGTGAACGAGTTATATAAATAAAGAAAAAAACTAACTTCAAAGAGCAAATTAGAGAAAATTAAGCACCAAAACAAATAATTTTAGTTAAGAATCGATATTTTCTTACAACCAAGAGTGATAATAGGCAATGTTGATTTTTAAGTCATAGTTTAATGAACTAGTAGTTGTTTTATATATGACGTTTATAGAAAGGAAGAATATTTGACGAGCGTGAATTTAGTTCAGTTGCTTCTTTATAGAGATCAAAGTTTTTTGAGTTTTAACATTTGATTAATGCCACCATTATTATAATCTCTCAATTTGCCTGTGTACATTTTTATTGGTCGCTTTCTTTATCCATGGAATGAATTTGATTGCAGAATATCTAAAAATTAAGTTGTAAAACTTTTCGAACATTCCCGAAATGAGTTTATTATAAATATAGTTTTTTGATAATATATATATATATATATATATATATATATATTAATAATATATATTTTTTGTTAATATAGTTATTCGATCTCTAAATTTCTTAATCATTTATTAACAAAAGTTAATAATTTTAACCAATGTTCATGTGTGTTAAAAAAGGTCTTCGTCTTTTATTCCATCGACATAAATTGAATAGGTAGTTGGAAGAAGGAAATAACTCCATACAATTCGTTTTGTGGAAAATTGAAAAAAAAAACGGTCTAGAGTTTTCAATATTCGATCAATTGAAATAATTTTTTTACCATGAATTCTGATTATCATTTCGGTCGCAAATTGATGTTTAGCTTGTCATTTTTTTTTTTTTTTGGGTTTTAGCTACAAAAAGAATATATGATGGATTTGTTTCTTTCTTCTAACTGATCAGAAAAATAACTCAAAAACGATGAATAAGATCAATAGACAGCAGCTTTAAAATAAATGAATATTTTTATTGTAAAAACTATAGTCCTACAGTTGTAATTTTATTGGAAATTTTATTATTTTTTTAAAAAAGAAGAAATATACATTTATAAAATATTTTTAAAACAGATGGAAAAGTCACTCATTCTCATCGTCATTCTTTTGTGTTGTAGGTCACATAACTATGTTTTAATAAAAATCTCTTTTTTCTTCTGGTATAAAAGATAATAATTTTTTAACGTTTTCTATTTTATTTTTTTTGTAGTTTATCGGTATCTTATCTGAATAAGCGTTGTCTGTTGGTAGTACTTATTCGGTATTTTATGGCACTGCAATAAAGTATTCAAGTGAGTCATGAATTGTACTATAATTAACATGAATAATAAAGATTTTCAGCGCAACTTAAGGCCAAAAAACGCATCCATGCTCAAAAGCTATATACTTCAATTTTTTTCACAATCAACAGATTTCCAAAATAATGAATCACTGAGTACCTACTTTATTGCACTGCAAAAGAATTTGATACAAATAATTTTTCGAAATTTAAACTCAGACAGCGCATCAATAATCCAAAGTCAGTGTACCTATTTTAAATTTCTTTACAATCATCCAATTGTTAAAAAAATGACTCACTGGGTACTTTATTGTACTGCAATTAAAAGTCATAAAATTGAATTTGACTAAAATAATTATTCGGAGACCAAAAATAGCGATAAATCAGCCAAAATAATACTGATTGCCAAGTATTAAATTAAATAGTAACGGTTTTCATATTTTTTTCACAATCATCAAATCTAGTTTCTCTTGATATTAATACAGTAAATTTTTCAAAGTACAGAATGCTAAGTTTTTATATTTAGATGGTACTAAAGTGCTTATTAATAACAATTTTTGTAATATACATTGTGACTTATGTAGGTTAGTATTGTTATAATTTTTTGTGTTTCTTATTAGAAAAAAAAGTTTGAGCCACAGATGGACCAATAACCAACCATTGGAACACTGGAATAATAATATTGTTAAAAAACATTTTAGTGTCGAAATATGAAGCTGTTTTACCGCGTCACTGCTGTCTTTTCTCAGACATCCGTTCACCTAGACCTAACAGTTGGAAGAAGGCAATAAATCCAGGATTCGTTTCTTTCTTCCAACTTATGAAAATTTCCAAGTCATATTTTAAAGCTTTGTGTGTATTCATTTATTTCTTTTTTGTTCTCTACAGAATCTATGTATTCTAAAGTAAATTCAAGCAAAAACTCGATTTTTGATTTTTGAGCGTTTATTTCCTTCTTCCAACTACCGATTCAACTTATTTGTCGTTGGCAAAAGTGTAGCTATTCTGGTGGATTTTATTTTAATTAATAAAAGCTATGGTCATTTAAAGTTCACAAATAAAACAGCAATTCTTTTTACATCAACTAAGTGTTAAATTCGGTAAATATTCTTAAAATTTTGAATATAATTTGTTTGCATTATGGCTTAATTATTTTTTACACTTGCTTTAACTATAAATTTCTTTATAATTACTAATTTTCAAAAATATTACCTCTCTTGTATAATATTTTAAAAAAACATGTGTGCAAGTCACATCCAATAGAAATGAAACCTTCCGAAAAGTGAGCTCTTCTAGATTATGAGACCAATATAAAATTTCGGGATTAGGATAATTATAGCATTTAGTTATGATCATATTGATTCTAAGTTTAAAACACGGAGGTGTAGTTTAGATGGATTATTTAATTTTTTTTACCTCATAATCGATGGTAACTAAAAACAACAGAAGGTAATTGAATGCCGATGAGTGCCAATCTACACAAATAAGCGTTTGAAATCAGGGCTTGCTTTTTACGGTCTTCGTTTTCTTCAGTTTCCCACACCAGAGAAGAGAGAGTTTTATATAAATAAATCTCTTTTCCAACGCTTCTAATACAGGCGCTGTTGCATTTTGCTTAGTTTTCTCCAAATTTGTGCCTACGCAGATGGCGCTGGGAGTTATTTTAGTGTGATTTTTTGTTTACTGTGAAGTATGCTTTCTATTATAAACAAACCAGCGCAAACACTGTAAAATATTTTCTATTTCATTCTCGTGCATGTTAAATTGTATAGATATATACGTTTACCTCTTTTTACTGTCGCTTTTTCGTTTCATTAAATTTCAAATCATAATGATGCTAAAGAACTGTTCGCTTCAAAATTAAAAAAAATATTTCCCGAGAAAATTGTATAAGATAATTTTCCAAAGTAACTACTCCAAAATTAAATTCTAAAGAAAAGAAAAATAAAATTAAAAAATAGATACCCCAACGTGTTTAATTCAAAGTGCCCCGTTTGTTTCGTATGTTTATTAATAAACTAATTATTAAATAATAAAGGATGTATTCTATATCAGTAAACTTGAACTACTTGTCATTTATCGATTGCAAAATTTGAGGCCAATTCATAAAAAATTTAAACTTTCATTTGCATTCTATATTCTGCTATTACTTGGAAATTAATGAATTATATAATTGTGTGAATATATAGATTCTTCAAACTTTATATCAGCAATTTCATAAAAAGTAGTATGCACGTATTTCGTTAATATAATATTCAATTTAATTGACTTTTTTAAATAATTATTTTATAGATTAATAAAAATCGAAGCTCATTTCTTTTTATACATCAATTATAACTAATAAGTCAAAGATTTAAAGATTTGATGTAAAGACTAGTACATATCCATTTCTATAATAAAGGCTATTCTGGATAAATACAGATAAAAAATATTAGATTAATTAAGAGCAACAAAAACAATACAAATTTAACTGCATTTTTGTCGCGAATCGAAACTTTTTATTGCTTAAAATTGTCAAAAATATTAATTTCATATATGTATGATATGTTTAAATGTATCATATTTCCGTTGAATTATCAGAACAGCTAATTTATTCTTAATTACAAGGTTTCTTTATACTTATTACTTACAAGCAAAAATTTGTTTAGTTTTATAATACATAGTCATTAATCATTACATTTTAATAGCTTTACTCGTACATCAACACACTAAAAACCATAAAATGGTGATAATATGCAAAACTATCGGACACAATTTTTTTTCATTACTCAATTGTCACTTATATAGCATATTGTTGATATTGTTTATGTATAAAGTGTTACTTTTAACTTCCACTAAACGCCACCTATCTTCATAATTGTCGTCAGTATATTTTATTCTTTGTATTTAATTATTTATTCAAATTATGCTTATGTAAATTTTGAATTCCTAATGTTGGATAAAAAAATTAACATAACTGCTCATATTCTTGCCTATATATTACTGCTCAGTTACTTACCCAATCACTATTGTGACTATTGTCAAAGTAGGTAAAAAAAATGAAAAATAATCATTTTTTTCTTCGTTTTTATTTTCATTTCGTAACAAAACCAAATATATTCGAAACAGAGCTAAATAGATTCAAGAGAATGAATTATTTAACTAAACATGAAATCCATTCCTATATTTATGAACAAGAAATACTGCAACTAACATATTCATAGCCTTGAAAATCTGCATTTGCTTGGATAATTAGTAACTCATAGTACAAATATGCAGAATATGTTTTAATTATTTATTTTTTGCATCTTCCTACATCACACGTTCTTGAATAGTAGTTTTAAAGTTAAAAACTTATTAAATTGGTTACGAAAATGGTTTTATTGAATGAGTATTTGTATAAGTATATCTAATTATAAATATTTTTTTTGTGAAAAATTCAATTTAATGTTATATGTTTGTAACTTAATTTGAAAAGATTAAGTTTATTGAAAAGATTTTATTTTGATTCAATTTTTATTAATTAATAGTCTAATTAAAGTGAACTACTATTTTTAATTTGAGGAATGATATATCGTTAATGTTCTGGGTTTCAACATCGATGTTAAAACATCGATATTTATGAACGATATATCGATGTTTGAAAAAATCGATGTATGCTTTGCTCCAATAAAATTATTATCTTTTCCAATCTAAATACTAATCAAATTAAAGAAAACTTAAAATTTCCCAAGTTTTTCTCAACTTCCTTAACTATGATTCTATGAAACTTCCAGACGTTTTCTGACTTCCCTAGATTTCCCTGATCGTTAAACACCGGAAATTTAATAAAAGTTAATAAGTAAGTATTTAACAAATAAAAATATAAAATAGATACACAAATTGTAAAATATGTTTCAAATGTTCTACTTGTACGAAACTTTTATAAAATGTCAGTTGCAATGTTAGTTTACCTCATAATTTATTTTTGTTGAAAACTTTTGAACGAAACATCTGTACAATTAGTGCAAGTAATAAATATGTCAAGGAAGACACAGTCTGGTCAATTTTTGCGAATAAATTAGCGTTTTATGTTGGATATAAGTTTATTAATAAAGAAATGTTTGATCAACGCAGGTAGGTAGAGCTTTAAATAATGTTTCATAAATTAAATGCAAAAATTGAATAAATAAATTTCGTGTCAATGTAATTTTAGATATATTAGTAACTAAACTAATTTTGGAGAGAATTTATCAACAAAAAAAAATAGTTTTCAAATCTGGGATAGTTTTCATATCATACAGGAATCAGGCAAAACAATTAAAACAAATGTATGTTTTTATTAATAGAAATGTAATAATTTTTTATATAGTATACACTTTAAATGATTAAAACTAATTATATTGTGGAATACGGTTTGAAATAAGTAAAATAAATTCTAAGATTAGAGAATTTTTTTACTATACCGTTTTTTTCATACTCAATTATAAAAGCTTCGTTATTTTTTCATTTGATATTCAATTGTTACTCCAATATGTTGATTCTTATTTCTACGTTAAATTTTAAGTATTTTCAATTGGTTCAACTTTATAAAGCCCTAGCTGATTCCGTCAGATGTTGTTCTGCCAGTCTTTATTATAATGGTTGTAAATAAATAACTTGGATTTAAAAGCTTCTTGGAACATTAAAAATTTCTCCCTTCGCAATTCGCTGCATTTCTTGCTTTGCATATCTTTTATTACTTATCTTCAAGTTATACATTTTTCAATAGTTTTGATAAAATTGCTGTACTTCTAAAAATCACTATACGATCGTAGTAATGAATTATTGGCAGTTAATGACTATTGTATTGACTGTTGAAAATGCCATTTTTTGCGGTCGCAGGTATGTTTTACTGTCGCAAAAAATGCGGAGTTAGGATGCATTTATAAAATGACCCGCAATATCATTTGTGTTGGCCACCCCTGATTTAAAATATGCTGATTTTTTGGTATAATTAATATCTTATTAATGGGTATCCATTAATTTATTTTAATCGGTCTTGTTCTGAATGCTACTTTTCTTATTAATAATTAAACGTAAATACTAACTAGGTACCCTTTTTTCTGAAGAAAAATTAATTGAACTTAATTACAAAGTTTCTATCAAATCAAGAAAGCTGTCTTAAAAGTACAACCGAAAGTAAAACTAGAATAAAATATTGGTACAACTTATCAGATTAGACTTGTTTATGACCTTCTTTAAACTTTTTTTTTGGCGAAACACCAAAACGTACCAGAAAACAAAATATTATCGAAATCGATAAACCTGTTCTACTCTCCACTGGTGATATGAAATAATATAATAATGCTTGAAGGCCAAAATGTATACGAGAAAAAGGTAGAATCAAATATGCCATTTATGGGTTCGAAACCAGTTGTAAATATGAGTACAATTGTCTGTACTGGTTGTACACCCTACATTAAACTGTTTCCAATTCCCTTTATGACATATTTAAACTTGCCAATCTCTCGTACCCATTTTGGCCTACAAGCCTTTACTATGTTATTTCATATCACCAGTTGAAAATAGTGTTGTTTGCATTCTACACTAGCTAACAACTAAACTGGTTTCGCACTAAACGTGTGGAACCCATACAGACAAAAGCCATAACAAAAATGAAACGTACTCCAATTTCCACTTTATCCCTTACAAGCTGAAGCCCGCAACTTCATATTCGTGATGTCTATGATGGTTTTATTTTCTCTTGAAATTTTCATATTTAAGATTCATAAATCGAAAATTTATATTCTCGCGAAAAACGTATTCGAATCTAAAAATTAATACTTTAACGCCTTTAAGCAGGCACACGAAAAATCAACATTATCAAATGTTGATTTTTTAAAAAAAAAAATCACTGTGAATATTCTATTAATTTTAAGAAAATATCCAATAAGACTAAAAACGATTATTTAAATTGATATTTTTTACACCTTATACGTAGGATGCACGCTTATTATATTTTTAATCATCTGCAAACCAATCCGCTATGCATGAAAAAAAAAATATCATAAGATCGATAAGTCAGCCGTAAAATAAGTTGAAATATGATTTAGGATAGACAAATAGAAAAATATTAAAAATTCACCTTATTTTAAATAGATATATTGTCTTGAAATGGTTATTGAAATTGGGCCAATAATCCCAAAGCATTAGAGTCAGTTTTATGTAAATTAGTAGGATTTTCAGACACTGCTTCAGTTCCCGAATGAATGTTTCTCCTAGAACCACTATCCTTCTAGGCACAACCTCGAATTTGAAGTCTTAACAATTTTACGAATCCTAATTCCCGATAATCATGATCACATGTTCATATGCGAATAATCATAACGTTAATCGTATTATGTATTCAACCACTACAATGAAACTATATGGAACAGTCTCGAGATCACCACACACGATTGGAGTATCTAAACTATATGAAAGATTTAATATGAAACTTAAAATGTTTCCACACATATATTAAATTTCATATATCGTTTGACTTGCCAGACTTAACAATTTCAAAATACCACCCGCTCTTCAATATAACGTTCATTCTCTTTCGGTAGAGACCACTAATTTTTGTGTACAAAATTGTCGTAAACTATTTTTTTTTTTTTTAGTACACGGGAATTCAGGAGTTGTTCGCAACTATGAGGTTCATAATTCGAATTTGTACGTCACGTAGCGCATGAGGCCACCTGTATATTTTATAAACTTTGGGTTCAACGCACATAAGAATATTCGAATATTTAGCGACATATTAGCAATACATAGCCGTTATGATACGTACTGTAGGCGATGTGAACACTAAATTTTATTCTTATTCTTTTGTTTTCAAACTGTTCTAAATATGTAATGAGAACGATTGATATACAAATAATTTATTTTTTTTGTATAAAATTGTATTTGGCGCATTGTTAACAACAATGGCAATGTCTTGGATCAGGAAATTTATGCTTATAAAATAAAATATAAGTCAGTAAAAACAAAATTAACTTTCATGCGATAATTTTAAAATTTACTGTTTTACTTGTACAAATAAAATGTGCACAAATAAATGCAACTATTACCAGTTATCTGACTACTCGTACTGATAGAGGCTATATCAAAAACTTAGCTTTCTTTTAACTATTTCCTATCGAAAACCTCGCTAGCTCTTATACAAATACACAAACGCACTGGATATGGTAATCCAGGTAACGGTAATTCCTTTATACAAGACCATAAATGAAAGCGACTATCTTTTTGAAAACGAATTTTCAAAAAGAATTCTCAAGCTCCAATACTTCATTGTTTACCCAAAATCTTTAAAATAAATATGGCAACCCGACCAGTAGTGGATTACAAACTTGCACCTGGGCATTAGTTGGCTAAAAAATTAGTACAAACCATCAAATCAGGCATCATATTGAAAGAAAATAATTCATTAGAAAACACATATGAATTTATGAATAATACTAGAAACCTAAAACTATCACAGAACATCAAAATGGCATCACTTGACATTGTCAACTTATACAAAAATATCCCTGTTGAAGAAACAATCAAAATTGTGGAATATAATCTTATGATATCAAAAATATATAATTATATGGTAATCAACGACGTAATGAGCTTGTTAACCACCATCTTACAACAAAACTATTTCACTTTCCATTAAAAATGTTATCACCAAAAGGAAGGCTTGGCCATGGGTTCCCATTATCAGGACTGATCAGGACTACTAGCTGACATTTACATGAATCACTTTGAAAATAAATATATTATGAACAATACCTACAAAAACAAAATAATATATTATGAAAGATATGTAGACGATACATTTATATTATTTAATGGAACTACCCAACAGATTGACAATATGGTATCCGATCTAGACAAAATTAATAAGAAAATTCACTTCAGAACACGAACTAAATGGAACAATCAACTTTTTGGACACAACGATCATCAATGAAAATTGAAAGTTGTCATATAATATATACAGAAAACCAACAGCAACAAACACCACCATCCATAAAACATCATTTCATCCAAGAAACCAAAAATGGCAGCTTACAACAGTCTAGTGTACAGAGCGATAAAGTTCCCTCTTAGCACTAAAGCTCGTGAAGAAGAATTTAAGATAATTAAACATATAACCATTACTAACGGATACAACAGCTCAATTGTAGACAAAATAATATCGAAAGTTTCTAAAAACTCCATTCTTCCAACTCCACCAAAAGAAAACAAACAATATACAAAATCAAACTTTAATAATATATTTAGTTTTACAATCGCCAACTTCCTAAAGAAAAATAACTTCAATATCGCATTTTCAACAAACAACAACATGATGAAAATTCTTAAGCCATTGGAGAACAATCGAATTACAACGGAAAATAAAACTGGAAAATGTAAAATTAAATATGGTTCCTGTGAAAAATTTTACATTGACCAAACTGGTAGACCTTTCGAAACAAGATATAATGAACATAAACCCAAAAAACCTACTTCAACAACAATTTCAAATTTTACAAAACACCTTTATGAAGAAAATCATCAATGCTTAAATTTTAAGCCACTACATATATGCAAGAAAGGGTCACATATGAACACTCTAGAAGAATATGAAATATACAAAGTACACAAAGTAGATCCAAATAACATTCTTAACGACAATTTATATAAAACAAACAATCTATATGAAATTTGTTTACAATTGACAAAATAATCATTACCTGATGATGACAGCCAAAAACTGTTGAAATGCGTTGTAATAAAGAAGAATTTGAGTTTTAGGACATATATTATTATCCATTAATTTATTAGCTTAAATCAAAAAGTGTAAGGAAACTTTCTAAAAATCTTTCCAATCTTTGAAATTATTATTTTTTTCATCCCTCAACTTTACAAAGTAAAGGCCTTCTCTTATTATTTTTATGTAATGATATTAAAGCCTGCAGTAAGTGGAAGTATTGAGTCTTAATATTATACTAAATTTTATAAAAATCGGTTTATCTATTTTTCAGTTAAAAGAAGATATACAAACTGACACAAAAAGTTTGAAGAGTAGGCAATTTTGGAATAACGACATTTGAAACAAAAAACTACTTTGTATGTACCGATAGAGATTAGAACTAACATATTAACACTCTATAAACTTTTCCATTACACACTTTGACACTTTAATTTTATTTAAATGATTGTTTTTCCTGTAAGGATATAGGAAATTCAAATCAGCAAAATATTTAAAAATCATTTAATGTTAATGTTTCGTATTTAACGGCACTTTGATTATTTAATTTGAAATTTCGTTTGTTGACGATTTGTATGTGTTACCACATATAAACTTTTCCACCACATTTCATCCTGTTAGGGGTGCAATTTTCAAAAATCCGTCCTTGTCGGATGCCTACGTCACATAAAGGATGTACCTTCCAAATTTCACGACTCTACGACCAGAAGTTTCGGGTGTAGTTGATTCTCCTTCTTTACATCAGGTCGAACGATTTTATATTTATAGATTATAATTCAGGTATTCTTATTTTTTCTTCGATTTCACGAATTTCCAATTTCCAATTATTTAATAAAATAAGGAAAACTAAACTTACGCAACTTTTTTTATGATTTTTTCAGTTAATTTATCTCTTACCTCGTAGAATGGCATTTTAGCGGTTTCGTCGAAAAAAAGTTTCGTTTACTTTAAGTAATCTAAAGTTTAATGTTTATATAAGTATTTACAAAATAGTATAATTTTTTTGTTTAGAAAAATTTTCACTGTCTTACCAACATCTTTGTGGAAAGTGAACTTGTATCACTTTCAAAGTATTTAAATTTGTAATTTACCTTTTTATGTAAATTTATGTTGATTGATTGGTGTTTTGAAGAATCGCTTATCGATAAAAAACTCATATTATACATTATTGCATTTATTTTTATGATTTACCACATTTTTTGTCAACAATGAATTTACAACATTATTGCCCATGGGCATCTACAGGTAATTTTATAAGGGTGTGGAGGTGGGTGGGGGGGGGGGGGTTGATTTTAGTAATGTTTTGATTTACTGAAGCGTATTTGTATGGTAAACGAATGGACTGAACACTGTAGTAATGACTGGCATATTGTTCCTTGTGCTACCACAAAATAATTTACAGTGAATACTTCAATTTTATGTACTCCTTAGTAGACTTCAGAATGTTTTTAATTAATATCAAAAAACTTGTTGTGCCCATTTTTTATATAATAATTTTTTAAGTGTTAGCAGGAAAGTGGACATAAAAGGATGTAAATCCATATACCAATAATTAATTCCGCAACGTTTCGGTCCTTTATTTGACCTTCATCAGACTTCTTAATTTACAGTATACCTATAATGCACATCATATTTACAGCGACATAGATTTTGATTTTTTTTCACATACATTAGGGTGTCCCAAAAAAAAAACTTCTTTTTTTTTTCAACGCATACCCCTTAATTTTATTTGAATGTTGTTAAAACGATTGAAAATCACTGTGTATACAATATATAAAATATATTGTAGTCCAATTTATTAACATAAATTTGAACAGAAGTTCAAACAAAAATATTCGTGACGTATTGCCCAGATACGTATTTCGATTGCCAAGCAATCTTCATCAGTGGTCATCAAGTAGTTTGGATCACTCCGTAACTGCTTTGTGATGATTCACAAAATAATCACGGATTGACCTCAATTTATATGTCAAGCCTTTCTCTTTTTGCGATGTAGTTATGGAGGGGGGTGTGTTCCCAAATTTCTTTACTTTCACCGAATCCTTCGTAAGCAACCCGAAAAGTGCCGAATTTTGAATTGGACCATTTTCCCAATTTAGTACCTTCCCCTTTCTTTTAACAATTTCTATGCTTTCAAGTGCATCCAATCGGTTTGTGCGGTGAACACTTTTTAGAAGTCTAGCTTCAGCAAATGTATGCCCTGTTTCCAGTGCATGTTCTGCCACACATGATTTTTCCACTCTTGCATATTTTATGTTTGCCAGATGTTTCTTATACCTAACCCCTATTTGTCTTCTAGTCTGACCGTCGTAGCTTTTATCACAGCCCGTGCAAGGGATTTCACAAATTCCTGATTTTTGTATGTCCGGAATTTTATCTTTAGAACCGTTGAAAAATCCACCCAATTTTTTGGTTGTATATCCAGCCTTTATTCCAAACTGTTTCCATATCCTTTCGATTTTTTGGGAAATCCCTGGATAATAAGTTAAAACAGACCAACGGTCTTCTGGTCCTTCCATCGTTCGTAAAGTGGTTTTTGATAGTTTTTTCCTCCAAAGAGCTCTTTTGAGGATTCTGTCTACAATTTTGGTAGAGTATCCATTAAAGGTCGCCACACCTTTAATGTATTCTAATTCTTTTGTAAACAGATTCTTTGCCAGAGGTACTTTTACGAGTCGGTTTATCAAGGAATGGAAAACAGCCAGTTTATGGCTATTATGACATACAGTATGTTATGGTATAGAAATTGTTAAAAGAAAGGGGAAGGTACTAAATTGGGAAAATGGTCCAATTCAAAATTCGGCACTTTTCGGGTTGCTTACGAAGGATTCGGTAAAAGTAAAGAAATTTGGGAACACACCCCCCTCCATAACTACATCGCAAAAAGAGAAAGGCACGACATATAAATTGAGGTCAATCCGTGATTATTTTGTGAATCATCACAAAGCAGTTACGGAGTGATCCAAACGACTTGATGACCACTGATGAAGATTGCTTGGCAATCGAAATACGTATCTGGGCAATACGTCACGAATATTTTTGTTTGAACTTCTGTTCAAATTTATGTTAATAAATTGGACTGCAATATATTTTATATATTGTATACACAGTATAACTGTTCAAAGTCAGCGAAAAAATCTTATTTTGATTGAAAATCAATTTTCATGCACCTAGAACAACTGCAACCCGTGCCGACTTACATCGAAACATACCAATACTTGTATACGAAGACGCATGGGAGTTAACGTATGAATGTACGTTCTATTGCTTATTTGTTTAAGAAGTAATTTTTTTTTTCATTCAGTCAACATGTCAGTGAAATTACGCAGTTCTAAAATGGAAATATTTTCAATAGAAAACGTAAAACATCTAATTACCAGTTCCAAACTTCTCTATAACTTCTCTAAAACGGACAAGAACAGGCAGTTCCGTTCTATAATATTCGTGAAGGGAATTTATGTGTTAATGAATGCGCAAATCTATTCACGAATGCATTATTTATTTTGAAAACGCACATAAACCGATTAAATTTTTACCCAACTATGTAAAAAAACTAGCGACCATACTTATACTAAACTTAGAGAAATTTACAAAAAAAAAAAAAAAAAACTAAATTCTGCTACAAGAAAATTTATCTGCTGATTCTAAAATAATGGATTTACAAGCAAATTTACCCATTTAACTATTAGCACACAATTCGATACTAATAAAACTTTAACTACCTTAAACTTTAACTCCAGTTTGGTAAAAAAAAATCATAACTCCAATATTAGGGGTAGTATTAGATAAGCGTAAGTTCAGTATAGCAAATTGTGTGGTTACTTCTGAAGCAACTATTGAGGCACTGGGACATACCAATGATGAATTTCTAAAAAGTAATTCCTCCATACAAAGAATTCGAAGGGAAAGCAAAAGCACCAGAAGCGATAAAAGTCGATTCCCAAAATGAGTACCAGATACTGTAACTGTCCATTAGAATGGTAAACTCTTCCTGGCTTTAAATGCATGAAAATCAAAAGAAGAACGTTTACTGATAGTTATTTCATATGGTAATAAAGAATAACTTATCGCAGTACCAAAATTGGACAACTCTTCGGAAAGGAGAACAGGCAGTTTGAAACGCCATGATTGACTGGAATCTTGAAAATAAAGTGCAAATTCTTTGTTGTAATACATATACAAGCTGTATTAATGGAACTTCTGTGCTTCTTGAGCAGCAACTAAGTAAAGAATTGCTCACTTTTGCTTGTTGCCATCACACCTAAGAATTAGTAGTGTTTGAAAAAAAAAATAATCAGATTTAAATGTTTTTAATTTTCTCTCTAAAACAAAAATTTGTCTCCCTCGGCTATGCGTTCGTAGTGGAATTCTCAATCACCATATCAAAAAGAAAGAATAAGCAGCAAATTTCAACATTTTCCATCCAGTAAATTATAGCGGACAAAATACTACGCAAGAATGGTCTTATAAGAGTTCCTATATTGAAAAGATTCACTGAATCCTACAAATTATGAATTCAATCAAGAAGAAATTTAATTGCATAGTATAATGTTAACAAGTTTAGATTTTAATGATTTACAACTCGATAATTTTTTTTTAACTTTTTCTTTCAATTATGAAAAACTTTTAATTTAATGAGTAAAAATTACAATCTTATGACTTCATTTTAATAACATTATGTAAAACACTAAAAATTAGATATGATATCATTATTTAATAAGATAATTAATTCGAGTTTGTCAAATTACTAAGTGAAAGTTAGCAAAAATAGGTATTAAAAGAAATTTTTAAATTTCTCTATTATTTAGGGGAATATAATTACTAACATTAGCTGGTAAAATATTTAAATAGTTAAAGTGTATTTTTTTTTTTTTTTGAAAATAATTACTATTGATAAGTATTTTAAAATAAGCATTCATATATCAATCATAATTCTAATTAGAACTAATTCGTTTAAATATTTATTTAGAATTTAAAACATCATAGATCATGATAAGGTCTGGAGGAGTTTGTTAGCACCTCCATAAAAACTTATGCAATCTAAATTTGAATAAACTAGACATTTTTTTGGTATCACAACTTGATTGAAAAACTATTACGGAACACCTCTAACCATCGTTTCTTGTTCTCTCAAAAAAGGTAAGTTATGAAGTCACTATTACAAGGCCAATTCAATGAATTGGAAGAAGTTTTGTTCATTGAGATAGAACTCTCTTATTGGTGTAAATTTTTCTAGGCGTTCGAAGAGTACAGTAGATGTGAAACACTTTATATTCATTATGCAATTAAATTCATTGCCATTTTACTTTTGCAGTAAAATGAAGCAAACGAGTAAGGTATTAGATACGAGTACAACAGGTGTAAATTTTTAAAAACGCTTCATCATTAAGATGACCGAAATAGACATCTACAATATACATGACCTATACCTATGATTTAAAAATAATCTTTTTATATCTCATTCTCGATCCTCTAATATAATCTTTGGTTAATTCATTTGCCAATGCAAGAGCTCGACTCATTTATCTATTTTAAAACAAACATAGTCTAATTCCACAGTAAACTGAAGACAAGGTCAAAATTAAGACGTAATGAAGAAATTAATTAAATAGCTTTTAAATTTGATAATAACAACAAAAATACCTGTGGAACTATAAAAAAACTAATTAATATATTTTTCTGTTTCCAAAAAAAAAACTTATATTTAAAAAATAGTTGTAAGAAATTGCCTATACATCTACAGTCTAATCATTTTTAATGATTAATTCAATCGGTTACTTGCAAAATGGGTAATTTCCCCTTCCCTAACTTTTCAAAATACAAATAAAAACTTTTTTGGATTATATTAAGTATATATTAAAGAATAATAAACTCATATTGAGTTAAAAATATCTTTTTTAATTGAATAATTCTGAAATAAAATTATAGTTTGTTAATATACTTTGAAAATCAGGGCATTTCTTCAAGATTTCTTTCCTTCTAAAGATAACTCTTTTTCAAAATCAACAATTAAATGCACAAGTTATGTATTTTATGAACTTGAATCTTTTCTTAACTAAGCAAAGTGTAAAAAACATAAAACTCTAAATAAAAATTATTTCTTTAAGTTTTAAAACACAAACTACTTTTAGTTTTGTGGGTTTTTTGAAATTTGTATTGGTCGACGGATAAATGGTGTAAGTCAAAAAATTTAAGAGTTATTAGCAAAAAATATGAATAAGTTTCATAAAATAAATAAAATCTTAAAATGTAGAATCTTTTCGATAAGAAGAAACAATAAAAAAATACAAACAACTGCCTTTTTTTATTATGAAATCTAATCTTGTCCTAAAGGTTATACCTACACTACAGCAAATCAAATGTTTTTTTTTTTTTTATTTCCACTTAATTTGCACAATCTGCCTCTTGGCAATAATTGCAATTTGTCGTCTTGTCCTGCTCTTGAATTGGTTGTGTCCACCAACACAACTCAATATTTATTTATTAATTAAATTATTTAATTTGATTCACTTTTTATTAATTATTTTTTATTTGAATCGGTCTGTTAGTTCCAAAATTGAGGGTCTTTTTAGTCTTCTATTCTCGGTGCTATTGTCGAGCAAATTGAGGGCTAGCTGGTTAGGATGGTTGTCCAGTCTCATTTGGTAACTTTTAGCACGCTTTGAAATAACATCCTTGACTTTATCAATTTGAAGATCTTCGTGTATGCGGTCGTTGTTGATATACCATGGTACGCCTATTATTTTTCTTAGAGTTTTGGATTGAAATCGCTGGATGATTTCTATATTGGAGTGAGATGCTGTACCCCAAAGTTCCAGTCCGTACGTCCAGATTGGTTTCAATACTGACTTATATATCGCCATTTTGCTTTCAATGGATAGTTGCGACTTGTGCCCGATCAGCCAGTATAGTTTTCCAAATTTTTGGTTCAACTGTTTTCTTTTTTCCTTAATGTGATATGTCCAGGTCATCCGTCTATCTAAATACATTCCCAGGTATTTCGCTTCTTTGCACTGAGGTACTTCAACTCCATTTAATTTCACCGGGAGACAGTTCTGGTGCCTATTGGTGAACGTAACGTGATTTGATTTGGTTTCACTCACCTTAATTTTCCATTTGCTGGCCCACCGGTGGAAGATGTCTAATGCCTCCTGCAGTTTGCGCGACGCTGTGCACGGATCTTTAGCAGTGGCCAGTAATGCAGTGTCATCCGCATACGTAGCCGTAGTGATTCCGTCGACTGTTGGGAGATCAGCCGTGTATAGAACATACAGCAAGGGTCCAAGGATGCTCCCCTGTGGCACCCCAGCTCTCACTCGACCAAGCACGCTGACTGCGTCCCTTTGTTTCACTTGGAACGTCCTTTCACTCAGATACGATTTGATCACTCTGCAGTAGTCAACCGGTAAATACTTGCCTAATTTTTGCAGCAGCCCCTTGTGCCATACCTTGTCAAAAGCTTGAGCAATATCCAGGAAGACTGCTGAGCAGTACTCTTTATTTTCAAGCGCAGTACGTATAGTATTTACTACTCGGTGTATTTGCTCTACTGTAGAGTGCGACTGTCTGAACCCAAACTGGTGATCGGGTATTTGACCACTTTTGTTTAGCACATCCAATATTCTTCTTAGGAATCCCTTCTCAAACACTTTGCTCATTATTGGAAGAAGGCTGATAGGGCGATAAGAGTTGACCTTGTCCTTGGGTTTGCCCGATTTTGGAATTAGGATCACCTGTGCCATCTTCCATTGAGCGGGAAAGTACTTGATTCTGAAAATGGCATTGCATATAGATGTAAGATACACTATGCCCTTTCTTGGTAGTTTTTTCAGGATTCCTCCAGTAATCAAATCGTATCCGGGCGCTTTGCTATGAGGCATTTCATTTATGATTTCCCTCACTTCATTAGGAGTGAAAAATCTGGGTGAGCCTTCAGATGTGGATTCCGTGTCCAAGTTCTCATCAGAGCTATCTTCGTCGTCTTGGGCCTCGTTTGGAGAAAAAACCTGCTCCAAGTGCGTAGCAAATAGTTCCGCTTTTTCGAGATCACTCCTTGCCCAATCATGGTTGCCCCTTCTCAAAGGAGGAGTGTGATGAGTTGGTCTTTTGAGATATTTAGTCGCCTTCCAGAGGGAGTAATTTGTATCGGCTGTTGGAGTGAGCTGTTGTAGACGTTCAACGAAGTGTTCATTTTTGGCCTCTAGGATGGTTTCTTTGAGTTTCTTAGTAATTTTGTTTAGTTCAGTCTTATCGTTTGGATATCGATTTGCTTGCCATTTTCTTCTAATTTTCCTTTTTTCTGATATCAGATCTTTAATTTTATCTGAGTAGGTGATGTCGATGGTATTCACTTTGGTTATAGGTGTTGAGTTCCATGCTGCTGATTGAACTACTTTATTAAAGTTTTCGATTGCAAGTTCTAAGTCGCTGTAAGTTTTTAATGGCACTGCTAAATTTAATCTTTCATCCACGATTCCTCTGAAGATACTCCAATTTGTTTTCTTGTTGCTCAGACTTAATGGGGGTTCAATCGCTCTGATTGCTGAGTGTATTGTGAGAATCATCGGAGTATGATCTGACGACATGTCTAAGCAGCCAAGAATACTTGTAAAGGTCCTCGGTATACCCCTAACAATAAAAAAGTCCAATAGATCAGGGATTCGATTTTGGTCCGTTGGCCAATAAGTTGGCTCGCCCGTGGAGATTGCTTCTAGTTTTCTCTCCTGTATGGCACTTATTAGTTGTCGGCCCTTGGTGGTTGTCAACCGAGAACCCCAGCTCTGATGCTTGGCATTGTAGTCGCCTCCGACAACAAATCTGTGTCCCAGAGTAGCAAAAAAGTTATTGTAATGGGTTTTTGTTATTTTATGTTTTGGAGGGCTGTATAGAGCAGTTATAGTTAAGGTACCATTCCAGTCTTCAACCATTATGCTTGTGACTTGGATGTGCTCCTGTTCGTATCTAGGTAGTTCAATGTGTTTGATGTGGCTTTTTACGATTATGGCTGTGCCACCGTGCGCTCTACCATTGGGATGCCTAGTTACATAAAAAGTGTAGCCTTTAATCCTAATGAAATTTTTTTCTGTAAAATGTGTTTCTGACACTAGTAGTACATCAATTTTGTGAACATTAAGGAAAACTTCTGTCTCTCTGAGGTGTTGAGAGAGACCATTTGCGTTCCAGGTTGCCACTTTGTAAGAGGTCATTTTATAAGCTTTGTTAACACGGTTGTTAGTAGTTGCATCAATGCGGTCATTTGTTCTGCTTGTTTCGCTAGGATGGCTTCAATTCGCGCAAGTGGATCCTGATGCAAGTTCCTCGTGGGCTCCTCGAGTATAGTGGTTTCTGTTTCTGGACTGCCTTTTGTGGCCTGAGCGTAAGTGAATCTGGGACGTACGTTCACTAAATTGGGCTTGACGGGGCCTGGTGTGGGGGTCTCTACAGCTTGTCGTATTCTTGTTGGGGGATTATTTGAAGCATAACGCATTCTAAGAATATTTTGGTACGCTTTGCATCCCTTGTAGCTAGCAGGATGTCCCTCTCCGCAATGAGCACATTTAGCTGGTTGATCATTTGGTATCTTGCATTCAGCTGTCGCATGGAAGTTACTGCATTTTACGCACCGTGGTTTATGGTTGCAGTATTTTTGTGTATGAAAATATCCAAGACACCTTTTGCATTGTGATATATTGTTTTGCTTTCTGATGGGAGGTTCAATTTTGATTTTTTGATTTTGTAAAAATTCTACATTGTAAATGTCTAAGTTGTTTTTATTGGGCTCTAGGTCCAAGAAAAAGGTAGAAGTGGGATGTCCTGTGGTTCGGTTACGTACGTTCCACAGTGTTCTTACTTGGTGGTTTTGGTTATGTAGTTCCTCAATGACAAAATCAGTGCTTGTGGAATGATGGAGATTTCTTATCACTACTCTATAAGCTCTTTGGCTCTTTGGTTGGTAAGAGTGAAACTCTACTTTTTTCGTTTTTAATAATTCTATAATTATTTTATGGCTTTCTAGGTTTTTCACACTTACCTTGGTGTTATTGTTTTGCACCCTAACCGAGTAGTGTGTTCTATTTATTGCCGCGTCCAGTTCACTCATCAGCTCTTTAATATCTTTTACATTGGGGATGAATATCGGGGGTGGTGCGAGCTCCTTTTTTTCTTTTTCCAGAGGATCATCAGGCACTTGGGGTAACATTTCAAATCTATTTTGAATTGTTATTGGGCTTGAAAAAGTTATTTATCGTTTCATCGTTGGGAAACTAATTTCTTGATGTAGAATGTAAGATTATTTTTATTTCAAATATAAAATTTGTGAGTGGAAATGATTGAATTTATTATGGTTAGAAATTTTATGTAGAAGTGCTGTTTTTTTTTTAAATTTTCTTTACATTTGATTTAATATACATAAATCAAATGTAAAGAAAATTTTAAAAAAAACAGCACTTCTACATAAAATTTCTAACCATAATAAATTCAATCATTTCCACTCACAAATTTTATATTTGAAATAAAAATAATCTTACATTCTACATCAAGAAATTAGTTTCCCAACGATGAAACGATAAATAACTTTTTATAATTTTTAATTAAGAAAAAAAGAGATCCTAAATAAGCTGCAATACTGAGATTCCGTTTTGCACTATATTATTAAATTGATTTTCATATAAATTGAAAAAGTAAAGCTTTTCTTGGAATTGAATAAAGCTCCTCATTTATTTATTTTTTATATAAAAAATCGCTTTCATACATTAAAAGTTATCAAGTTAAATTGGCTTTTATAAAATAAAATTAAATTGATTTAAGCTCATATTTTTTAACAACTATATTTTAGTTATTAATGCAATAGATACTATGTAAGAAAGAAGCAATTCATATGAAATGTATTTTAATTAGGTTTGCTCGTATAAACCTTGGTTTCTAAAGAATTATAACTAAATTATACCTTCAATTTATTTTACTAAATAATTTAAAATATTTACTCCAATGTCAAGAAAAAATATAAAATGAAATAAGTCACTAAAAACAATATAAAAAAGCTAGTTACCTTATTAAGCTATACACAAAAGTCTGATTTTTCTCATAAGTGCTTCCTTGATAGATACTTCATTGACATTCAGCAATTCTAATAAATTTTAACATAATATTTCTTTAATATTTTTCTTCACCAATTTATTGTAACTCACCAGTAAAGTATTTTCATTCAAATAGATCAATACTATTTTCATCCTATAAATTGCTCCAGTAATACTATTACTAGCTCCTAACAATTTCAAAGCATCATAAACTAATTATAAGATAGTTTCACTGCAAGTAAAATGAATAATTGTGTTCAGAATGGGTTGAGGAAAAAGTGAAAATAAAAACAATTCCAAGCTTAGACGGGATAAATCAAATGGATAAAATGAAGTATCTACCTTTTGATAAAATCAATATTATTATAAATAAAATAGAGATGTTTGTACTAAATATATAGATAAGAAATGTTTTGTTATAAGCTCATTTGTTTGATTTTATCCACTGAAGAATTTAAATAAGATTTATAAAACAGTGTTTGCTGAGAGTTATTTTTAATTGTTACACTTTAAGTTATTATAGTGGAGTAATTATAGCGCAAAAATCAATATTTATCAATGTAGATGAAATTGTAGCTAGAAGGAACGCCTCTTAAAAGCAAAGCACTTTGCATAACTTGAAGTTGTGTACAAATTCGAGTTAATTTGATTTGCAATTATGTATACAATGTTGATAAAAGCTTACATATATTTTAGGCGTAAAATGAACGGTTTTAATGAAATGAACTTATGTACATCTGATCAAGACTAGAGCTAATAAAATTTATATATCCTTATTTCTAACTAATACTACTGAAAAAAAAATCTTATGTTTAAATTTTCATAATACAGTAACTAATAAAACAATCAATCAAGGGTAGATTCAAAGAAAGTTTTGGGGTCATAACTCCCCGATTGGGCTTATGACACGCTTTTATAATATAATAGTTTAAATATAATCAAAATAATATAGTTACTATGACGTATAACAATAAAATATAGCACAGTATAATTTAATCTGATAAAATCTAGTATCGCTTCATTCTCTACTCTATTTTTAATTAAATTCGCGAATACATCGGCTACAATAAAAATTTAATAACCAAAAAAAAAAATTGAGACAATGCCAGAATTGAATAAACAACAAAATTGCAAATAAATTCACGAATTGTACCGATCGATTATATATACCTGTGCCTAAAACAAAATATTTTTTTTAATTTATATTTATTGTTGTAATTGAATTAGAACTTATCCTGAATAAATTTTGGCTATAAGTCCCCGTGACTTTAAATTTATATCTGCTCTGGCAATCAGTACAATGTATTTATTTTTCCGTACGTAAACTTTTTAAACAAAAAATGATATATTTGTGAGCAATAAATGAAACCGGTTCATTCCAGTTCATTCAATGACAAAATAAGAACCTAATAGAAAATAGAACCGAAACAGAGAAAATATGTACTGTACGTCGAGGCTGAGTTCAAAATAAACCCAAAAGAAACAATTCAAAGCGGTCCAAGGCTTCCCAAATTTTAATTTAATTGAAATTAATATGTAATAGAATTGTTATAGAACAGTTGTAAGTGAAATTTATAAATGAACTCCCCAAAACGTACGCAGAAGCCAATTTTTTCATTTATTGATAGATTGGTCTCAAACATGATTTCAACTAAAAAATCCGTCACCGGGAGGCGCCGTGTCCCTCCCCCTAAATTGACTTTTCCAACAAAAAAAATCTTTCTTCATTATAATATAGTCGAGGGAATTTCCTACAAAAAAAATTCTTTAATAAATTCCTGTATGTATCATAGTTAACATGAAAATAACGGCTGAAAATATACAAAAATTTACATTTTCAAAAATCATGTTACGTAATTGTTGATATTTTTGAAAATTATTGTCATTTTAGGAAAAATCGAAAGCGAAATGATTTATTTATTTGCGATCTATATTTTCTTATCTGGGAAAGTTTCGAAAATTACTAGATCAACTTTAAAAGTTACAGAATAAAGAAAAAAAAATTCACCCAAAAGTCTGGATCATTTGCCGTTTTGTAAAGAAAATGTTTAATTTTTACATCCTTTGTCAGGCAGCGATACGACTTCCTATTTTCATTTTTAGGAGAGAATTCCATTTTCAATTTATTTGAGAAAAAAGCAAATTTGGAGTTCAAAAAAACAACGGAATTATTTAAGTAAAAAAAAGAATAATCTGAAAATTGCATTTACCAAAATGGAATACCTTGCGTCCTAAATATGTATAACGGAGGGATTAAAGAGAAGTATTTCAACAAATCTTCGGAACAAGGGTTTTCATAGAACCACCCAACAGGAACAGAACCGTAGTACCCTTATTATTCCTGACTTCACAATGAACGATACAATCACCCCCGAAAAGCTAGCAATCGAAATCAACATATACATTTTCACCAAAAATATAAACGACAAGTTACTGTTTACAACAATAAGTGCGTGCGTAACTATATACAATAGTTGACAATAGTGTGCAGTTTACAGTTAACTTTTGTATCTTTCTATATGGATAAGCTATTGGATATAGCGGTAAAGTGTAGCGTAGAATCTTACCTTCTTTTTTGTTCATGTAAAATTGAAGCATTTTCTACCAAAGAAGAATAATCACATTTTAGAAAAATGTAAAAATAAGATCTTTTTCCAATTTTCTCAGAAATTTTCCATCCTGTTCTGACTTTTGACAGTACTATGAACTGTATCCGTATGATGAAATATATCCATCATGTCTGCGAAAGTTTCAAGTTCTTATGTATTTTTTTTTCATTTTTACAGGAAAGGAAAAAATTAGTCTAATTTTGAGGGTTTTCATGATACCGACATTTCTGTTTATTAATGTAGTTTCATTTTTTTACGCAGATTTACTCTGCGTAGTATAAAGCCTAATGTTGAATTTCCCACGTTTGTTGATAATATTAAAATTCGCGATTTTTCCTGCGGGTGTAACTATTTAAAAACAGGAAGTTTATAAAAAACTTGCATTTATCGTCAATTTTTTTTTTTTAATTCTCAAAATAATAAAGAATTATTAAATAGATGAAATTGTAATATATCACTTTTAAGTTTGTTAGCAAATACAAAAACTTATTTGTTAAGAAATCAAAATTTTCGCAATATGAAGTGCGCGATCTGTTTACATGTCAAAAATCACTAATGCTTTTGATATCAATTTCCGGCCAAACTATGGCATTTACAGAAAATTGGTATAGGTCCTTTTTTGTAGGATATTTCCCTTACTTTTATTTTGATAATAACTATTTTATTTATATCTAGCACGATTTAAAAATTATAAAGAAGAATTTTTTTAGAAAAGTGAATTGGGGGCGGGGGATAGGGGGCACGGCACCTCCCGATGACGTATTTTTTAGTTGAAATCATGTTTAATCTATCCATAAATAAAAAAATTGGCTTTTACGTATTTTCTGGCGAGTGCATTTGCTTCAACGACTGAAATATTACTAATTTTTAATATAAATTTGTTATCGTTTAATATTTTTGTTAACTTAGAATTTACGAAAAAAAAGAGGTATACATTTTTATAATTACTTAGAAAAGACATAGAAATGAAGAGGAGAAAGCGTTTTTATTACAACTTAAACATTAATTTTATAGAATAAAAGTAACAGCGATGTATAAGGTATGTATGGTATATTTATGATTTACGCTATGTTGTCTATATATTATATATATGACCTATATTGACCTATATCTCCTAGAAAGACTCCTATGACTCCTATATTGTCTATAACGCCTAGCTCTCCCATATAAATAAGATCGACAAGATAGACAACAACGACGACAGTAACGCAACTAATAAAACCGACGCAACTAGCAAAAACTACAAGGACGCCAACGACAACAAACAACACCAACAATGGCGACAATAGCGACCACGGGCTACCGACTCTATAGGACGAACGGAAAGACAGACGGACAGGGATTATGCGATAGTCAAATACAAAATCAATGCAGTTGGAAAGAGATAGAATTTTCACCATAGATACTTAATTTTTTACTATAATACGATTGGCGCACTTGGTTTCATAGAAGAAGAACAGTTTCTATCAGTTCTGAATGCTCGCAACTGTTCGTGACAAAATTATTTTTCAGCTTGTTAGTTTTTGTAGCCACCATAGCAAGTTTGGTTCTTCATTGTGAGATGGTGCTCACGAGCCTAAATGAGTTATTTATCAGAGAAGAGAGTTAAGTGATGTTAGCTCACGAGTACTTTATAAGTCTTACACTACTCATACCCCTTATGCCCCTTATCCAGACAATCAGTATCAATGATATCATATAATGAATTATATCGAGAACAGCTTATTTTTACTAATAAGTTATCCAATATTTCGATAGTGATAATATACTTTGAAATAAGGTTTTATAGTCTGCAATAACTAAATATTGAAATAATACAATAAATATAGAAATATTTTGATTCAAAGCGCTTAAAACCAAGCGTTTTTTCAAACTATCTAAAATATACTTCTGGAGCTTCTGGTTATGTTAACTTTCTCTCATAGTGTTGGTTTTGGTTACAACCGTTACAACATTTATATTGTTTAAACCTAGTTTGTAATTAAATAAATATTGTTTCTTTTGTATGTTTTGCTTTAAACTTGTTAATTAATAAATTAATTACAATAAATAAAAAGTATTTCTTTTCCTTTAAAATAGTTAAAATTTTCAGCTAAAGTTATTGAGTTTCTAATTATTAGTGAAAATCCAGACTTTTTAATATGAATACATATTTTTTAAGAAGCATCTTCCTCACTTTTCTGCAATTTAAAAGAGAAACACTTATTCAATATTATTTTTTGAATATTAATAAAATTATAATTTCTATCTCTCTATTACTTTTTACTTTATATTACTTAAGGCGAAAATACAATCTGCTAATACTTTTTTCCACAATGGAGACCTCACAAAATATTTCTATACTATATATCATCGTTTCTTAAAATTAGCTACGTTCATTATATGCGAATTATTTTTTTTTTCCAAAGTGAATGAATAATAAACGTTTCAATTACATGTGTCAACGAATTTAAAAAATCTTTATAACACATATCCTTCCAATTTTACTAATTTCTTAGGGTAGGTTTTGATATATTTTCATGTTAAGCCACTTATTTATTGTTATTGTTAATTGGTAGATTTTTCTATAAAAAAGAAACATAAATGATGGTATGTACAAAGACCCAGCGTTTAGTGACTATATTATCGATAAATTATTATTGAACGAGTTGACATAATTTTGTTTAACAGAATTTTGTAAATAAATTGATATAATATTTTCCGCAACTATGTCATATTCTATATATATATACATACTAGCTGACCCCGCAACTTCGTCTGCGTAACGTAGGTGTAGATTATATTTTCTTTTTAGAATTGCTATTTGTAATGGTATGTGAAAATTTTTATTTTTCTAATTTGTTTTACGAAAATCATAATCATACTTAAAAACACTATTTTGTCAACTTTAAAAAGACACATTTAATAAACTGTTACTTAAAATAAAATAGTTGTATATAATGATCAATTCATTTTCAAAAAATATTTATAAATATTTAAGAAGAGTATGTTCAATAGCGTATACCGTCGGTAGGCATACCTACCGTGAACCAAATAATCCATAAATCAATCAGTATCTACACATAAATAAAAAATATCGTCAAGTCCAATAAAGTCGGTCTAAATTATGACTAAAAAAAGTCGAAAGTTATCAAAATACTTGCGTCAAAATAACAGAAGTTAAGAGTCTAGAATTTTGAATATTAGTTGGAATCCCATCTCATTGTTTCGATTCCCGAATGAATCTTTTTCCAAAAACAATTTTGTAAAAAAAAAGTCTCATGTAAGATTGGAACCCACGTCTCTTTTATTGTGAGCATAAGAATGTCAGATACGTAAGCGAATGCGCTATGAACGTATAATTAATCCCAAAGTATAAATAAAAGAGCTTTTTTAGCGGTGGCATTTATATATATTTTTTAAAATGAAAAAACACTTATTGTGACATAACTGTAATAGTTAGACATATGCTGTTGCTCTATTTTTTGTAGATAATAATATGTTCTGCAAAATCGTAGTACATTATTTTGTTTTAAACCAATAGTTTTCGCAGCGCACGCGATAAAATAATGTTTTTTGGTAATTTTTTTTCAGACTTTGGGTTACATTATTGGAGTTTTAGTATGGTTCCTTATTTTTTTTGAAAATTTAATATAGCCTATGTTCTCCGGAAATAGTGTAGCCTCCCAACAGTGAAAGAATTTTTCAAATCGGTCAAGTAGTTTCGGAGACTACTCAAAGCAAACAAATAATCAAATCTTTCCTCTTTATAATAATAGATAGATGATTGCAACCTGGAGCAATTATATATTCTGCAGAAAAGCATTATGGAAGCAATTTTTTGTCATATTTTATAATCATCAATAAATATATATATGTATATCTTCTATGCTAACTCTTCTTCGATATTTAGAACAATTTGAAAACCAATTGTTGTTATATGACAAAAAATTAGCAATGAATTTTGAGAAAAGGTAAGTTACCGAAAGGGACAAGTTTTAAATTTTATTAGATTTAAGAAGCAACAAATATTATATCAATGGATCAGTTTTAATAGTTTTGCAAATTTCTCCTTATAAACCTACAATTTTATTGTCAAACTGAGTATTATTTTTTTTCTATAAGTCCACTACTATTCACTACCTTTAGGTAGGTAATTCATGAATGAAATAATAGCATACATTTACAAGTTCCTAGGTACGTCTAAATAATGTATAATAATAATTGTATAGTTTTTTATTTATTTCTACTACTGCAAAGATAATTAATAATATATTTCTGTTGCCTTCTTTCATTTGACGTAAACAAGAATTGGTAGGTCAACAATATAATAAAAACGAATATATAAAAATTTTATTAACATTGGTTCGTAATTCATTTGCTTTGTTATTAAGTTAGCTTTATTGTGATTATTGTTGCGGAAAATATTTTGTTCTTTTGCTTAAATCATAAGTGGAATGTGTGCAAAAATATTAAAGAAGTTGAGATTTCATTTTTGAAATATGGACAGTATTTTCATTCAACTAATTATAAGTGAAATTAAAGTAATGATATTTGGCGCTAAGGTAAGTAAAATTAAACAATTACATTCTTGACGTATTGTTATGTTACATCGGCGTGGTATCGTGCATCGACTATAAATTAAAAATTTTTAAATATATAGGGAAGTGAAGTAGATAATCAATTAGAGTTTTGTAATTTTTAAGACATTATGCGAAGTTGGAACCATCAAAATGTACCAACATAGGTTCTAGCTCCGACTCTTTTAATATCTAACGACTTTTTAGCTGCGGACTCTGGTTCCAACTCCCCAGATTTGATTAAAATAAAGGCTTATTTAATTGTAAAATAATTGTGTCGTTAAGTTGTAAACGGAACCATCAATTTGAATTAAAGAATTACAATTTTTTTCAATTTTTGTTTGCTAAGAACAATTCTATATCAATCAGAAACATGGATATAGACAAATTTGATTTTCATATGCGACAAAAAACCATAATATATGTAATAGAAAATTGGGCCAATGTACTAATCGATGATTAATTATATAAATAAATTCCATTTTCACTCTATTGCTAGTTTGCTTTAAGTGACAACCAAAACTAAAAATGACCGCTTGAACAATGGCACAGTTTCTTTGGATTTACCAATACTAAAAATAAAAAAATAATAATAAAAATAATATTTTTTAAGTAGAGCATACTACTTACATAATTTGAGATTTTTTTCATATTTTTTCAAATAGTACTTCATAGTGAAAAAAAAATAAAAACAACCACTTTAGTGGTGTATGTCAATTGCTTTTACTAAATCTGAATATACATACATATATAAATACACATATATAATTGTATATATATAATGAGTAAGACCTTTTAATAAAAAAATAACAACTATGTAGGTTTTGAAAATCTTTGAAAAAATGAAATTGTTTTTAAACTTTATTTTTTTAAACCATGATACAGTTTTGGTACCGCTGAGAAAGTATTTTTTAAGTATGTATACTACTTACATAATATGAGCTTTTATTCAGATTTTTTCAAATAGTACTTCATAGTGAAAAAAAATAAAAACAAACCACTTTAGTAATGTATGTGTGGTGTATGCATGTATATATATATATATATATATATATATATATATATAATTATATATATGTATGCATATTCAGATTAAGTAACAGCAAGTGGTTGTTTTTATTTTTTTTCACTATGAAGTACTATTTGAAAAAATCTGAAAAAAATCTCATATTATCTAAGTAGTATACTCTACTTAAAAAAAATACTTTTTCAGCGGTACCAAAACTGTATAATGGTTTAAAAAAATAAAGTTTGAAAACAATTTCATTTTTTCAAAGTTTTTTAAAATCTACATAGTTGTTATTTTTTTCTTAAAAGGGTCTTATTGACTCCTACAATATATAAAAATTTTAGAACAATCGGTGTAGTAAGTTCGGAGAAAAAAATTGTCTCTTTTTTTCCACATTTTATTTTTTTTTGGGAAAAATAATGATCGTAGAGAAATCAAATTTACAGGATCTGAGTATTTTATTAGTATCTACACACACTGTAAATTTCTTAGAAATACTGTAAAAAAAAAAATCCAAAAATTATTTTCAATGTTATTTAGATAGGATTTTTGGTCGGTGCTCAGAGGATTTATAACTCTCGTCGTCTGCACTATTTTCCCTCCAAATGGCGTTTCATTAGTGCAAGAAAGATAAAGTAAAAACTGCCTTCGTGGTGATGTTCTCTAGGATAAAAAAATCCCCACTCTTAACAAATTTATCAAGCACACCTGTCCTTAACGCTTTTGGTGATAGAATTCAAAGCATTCAAGATTTAGTTACAAGTGGTGTTTTGTACAAGTGCTGTAAGCAGCAAGAAACGCTAAGAAATAAGTGAAGAAAATGTGGCGAAAGTAAGTTTCTTTTGTTTTTCCTCAATTTTTCTTTTTTTTCCAACAAGAGGGATTTATCCTCTTGTTGGAAAAAAAAGAAAAATTGAGGAAAAACAAAAATAATAAAACCCCCCACTCCCGGACGCCTGGTCTGGAGATACACATACATACAAACATAGTAAATAAAAACTTGCATACATACACAAGTAGATAGCAAGTACGAACTAATACATTCCGTATCTTTGTCTTACATACTGACTATATCTTCCTTCGCTTTTTCCCTCTGATTTGGTTGACTGCGTTTTTAAGCTAAAATATTCGTCAGAATATTCGTTAGAATTTATACTGAATATTAACTCTACAACGATCAGCCAACAAAATTTTAAAGTTTGAATTTTTCGAAATTTTCCTTTGCCAATCGATGGAAAATCGTTCATGGAGGTTTATGACAAAATAGTTTATTAATAATTAATTAATTCATTATTTATTATTAATAATTATTGATAATTTAACCATTGATATAGAAAAATGTTAGGAAAATGGATTTTTAAGCGACGTAGAAAGGTAAAAATGCAGGAAAATATTGAAAAATATTTTTCAATAACATAACAACAACAAAAATTAAAGAAAAATTAACGTTACCTCCTCCCCCAACGAAAAAACTATAAAAAAAGAAATTTTTAGTTTTTTTTTTTCTAAGTATTTATTGCAATAACATTTTCCAAAAAACAAATATAGAGACATCATTGAACACTCTTTTCACCCAAATTTTGTCATCGTTTGTGAAAATCAACTTTTCCCACAATAAATTTTTGAATTTAAAACTCGGAAATAACACTGTGTTTGAAAATTTAAAGCTTACTGTGGGAGAAGTTGATTTTCACAAACGATGAAAATATTTGGGTGAAAAGCGTGATAAATGATGTTTCAATTTTTGTTAATATTTGAAAATTTGTGAAAATAAATGTTACGAAAATTTAAATTTTTATAAATGCCTTGTTTTTTCGATTTCTTTTCTTGTTTTGGAGGTGAGGTTTTGGTAATTTTTCTGGTTGTTTTTTTTTTTTATTGAAATACATTTTTCTAAATTTTCCTACATTTTTGCTTTTAAATTTTCGTAATTATTTAATTGATTTAATTAATGTAAATAAAATATTTTGTAGCAAACCTACGAACGATTTCCTATAGATTGACAAAAGAAAATTTCGGAAAATTCAACTTTTAAAGTTTTGTTGATTAATCGATGTAGGGTTGAATATTTAACCAGATTTTGAAATCACAAAATAAAAATATTTCTGTTGAGCTGAATGAGTTCATACGTCTGGAATAAAATATCATAAAACGCAAAACTGTAAATGTTTTAAATATTAATGTTTAGATTTTTTTGTAAGTCCTCTTTATTCTCAAAATTCAATAATTAAAAAAATAAAACATGAACTTAAATTTCTGCTTTAAATATTAGCAATATTTAAATTACTTAAGTATTGAACAATAACTACAAAAACCATTTTTGATTTTGATTTTGCAGTTAAATCGTTATAACTTCAGAATTTGAAGTAATTGTAAAAGTAGGAATTATTTTGTATTTTTTTTTATTGATCGCTTAAAATTCTAACAATAATTTTCAACAGATATAAAGGCGGCATAAGAAAAATCCTTAATGACAAACAATTTAAACAAAAAACTGGAAAATGAAGGGAAATGCAATTGATCCAATCGACTACGTCTGGGATTTGAAAGGAGTTCTGTCTGGCCTACCTAGCTGAGTCAAGTTTACGGCGACAAACATGGGAAATAAATGTAAATATCTAATTTTATTGAAAGTCATTTATATAAAATATACAAGGATTTATCTGGAGAGTAAAAAAAATCTTTTTGCACTTAAGAATAATAATATATGTAGAAATCTAACAGATAAATTTTATTCTATAAATTAGCTATCTTAAGGATGTGGTCTATCCATCCATAAAAGGAAATACCGTCTCTTAGTCTTAATGAATAAACACTAATCATACGAATATCATTTTTCCATTGTAACTTAATCATCACATTCGAGTTTAAAGCCATTATACAACTGCTAGTTGTATTTTTTCTTTCTTTTGATCGAATAATAAAGTTTATACAATATTTTTCAACAGATGCAGTAGCGGAAAATGATTTTATTATGTGGAAACCAAAAAGCAGTCGAACATCGATGGAAATCAATACATTCAGTCGACTACGTTTCGGATTTGAAGGGAGTGTGTAGCTGGTTGAGTAATGTTTACTTTGATAAAGATGGGAAATAAATAAAAACATCTATAATTTCATTGACATTCATGTTTATGACATCTTAACGACTTTTGTTTTGCAAAAATGATCAATTAAATTTCATTCATGAAAGTTTATAGATATAAGTAATAGACACTAAAAAAGTCGATGAAGAATCTGAACTTGTTCTTAAAACGCTTTGTAAATTTTTATAAAGTTTGACATATTATTTCTAATTTAAAAATATTTGAATTTAAATAATCATATAAATAATATCAGTTTACTAGAGTTTTAACTTCAACGGGTAATTTTTGTAATAAAGACTTGTGAATTAATAACTAATTGAAAATATATGTCATAAATTTCCTGACGAAGTTGAAAATAAACTCAAGTTTGAAAGTTTTGGAAAAAAGTACACTTTTTCAACTCAAACACTCAAAATACTATTTTATTTTAAAGAATACAATGAATAAAATAAATTTATGAATTACAATCTATAATTCTGATTATATTTCTGAAAGCAATTGTATTGTTTGATTACTAGCAAAAATTCACCTAGTCAAAAACATTGTTGTGTGCAAATACTAATTAAAGATTATTCTTTGTATTCGAATAATCGAGTAGACCATTGTTAAGGTCATAAAAAAATAAAAAGCAGAAATAAATATATAACTTAGGTGTATTATAAGTTTGTTTCGGGGGAACAATAACAAATGTATGCATAAGTATATTAAGCTTATAACATCAAAAAAGTAGCATTTAACATGCTATAGTATGTGAAAAAAAATAATAGTTTATAATTTTTAAAAATATTAAGGTTAAATGTTCAATTTTATCATTATTGTCTATGAACAAGGTATTTTTCAGTGCCACATCTAGATAACTGTAAAATAATTCATTTTTAAAGAAAATTGGACAAATAATTTTTATATACTTTTTGAACTGGTATATCATTATTTTTAATTATGATGTATAATATTTATAATAACTGGTAATTATTGAAAATGATTAATATTAATTAGTATTAACTGGTAAATATTAAAGTTAAAGAATAAGCCAGACCATAAGGAAAATTTAGCAATAAAAGAAAAAATTATACGATATTAGAATTGACTAAACGAAAAAGTCGCGAGTTAAATTAAAAACAAAGTAGAAAATAAAACGTTGCCAGATAATGTCGTCGCTAAAAGAGACATGAGCTGTTTTAAGATATATTTATATATTTGGGCCAAAAATACCTAATACTGGTTAATGTTAAGGATAACATATAATGTAGTAATCATTTTTAGTTGGAAAAGTTTTGATATTATAAGGAAACATTAGTTGATTATTATATTATATGTAATTTCTGAATTTGAAAGTAATGTAAATAATTAATTTAGGTGTGTTTAAAAAAGTTGTAAATATTGTGTGAAACTAAAAAACAAAACAAAATAATAACTGTACAAATTTTTATGAATAATAAAAAAAACATTATACTTGTAAACCATTTCTTATTTTATTTTCGTATCTATATTCTCAGAATGAACTTGTCTCATATTTTTTTCATTTTAAAAGTTAGCAAAGATAAAAACCTTAAATATCCCACCAATTCTATGATCTGTTTGTTTCGTATTATGCACTAGTCTGCAAAAATGTATGAAATCATATGAAATAGTGAAACCGCTCTAGTAAAATGTTATAGGACACCAAGGTGGTGGGATATTCTCTGTCCGTCTTCTAGGGACAGCTTTAACATTGGAGTCGGTAGCCCGTGATAGCGACAATGGCGAAAACGGCGAGAAATTCCATAAATTCCATCTAGTATAGTTCTAAATAGTTCGGGATACTAGTACTGTTTCTCTCAGATGCCTCAATTGCGTCAGTTGTCTCTGTCGCTCTCGTTTCCACGCGTCCCACGCGTTTTTCTGAAAAATACCAACCTGAAGCTACCTCCAAACCAGGTCAAAGAAATTATCAATATCTTCTAACTTCCTGCTATATCTATCAAACCAACAAATGTCAGTTCATTAAAATATAAAAGTGAAAAAACTTAGTTTACCATTTAAGAAACTATTTTACTATCGCTATTTTAATTATTTAAATATGGTTAATTATAATCAGTGTTAAAAACACGTAAGTCTTTCTTCATCATACTTTACAAAAAGTTTTCGAAACATTTTTTTTACTTTTAATTACTTGTGCACATTATGAACATTTTTGACTTACATAAATTTTTTTTTGTTTTGTTTTTAGGACTATTGCTAAAAGTTCAATAATGTTTTTCTTTTATATTTATTATAAATAAAGTTCTCAAAAAAAAATTATTAATGAAATATTACTGTTTCTTCCAAACTTATTGCTTTTTAAATGTTCTATAATGAATTTAGGCACAATGAAATTTTATTCGAAATATTGAAATTCTTATGAATTATACTGAATGGCTGAGTTTTAGAAAGTATTTTTTTCTTTTGATGACCATCTGTTTTATACACCTCCAACTAAATATATTTAACTTGAAATGGCAAAATTCAATTTTGGCTTGTTTAATTTTTATTTATATTTGTAATTACATATTATTTTTTTAATGTCAGAGAAAATATGTCATGGCCAGGATGGAATCAACAACAGTGGGCATTAGCTCAGCCGTCTAATCCTCTTACAGCACCTGTAAATACGACATTACCCGTAACAAATTCAATACCGGTTAATCCTTCCCAATATACTGCCGAACAATGGGCAAGTCTACAACAACAAAACTGGCAACAGTGGATGCAGTGGCAACAACAATATCAACAATGGCAGCAGCAATACGGAGACCAGGTTTAACTTCGTTTTGCTTCTGTGTATTTTAAATAATATATTGTTAAAATTTTAGTTTCAAAAATCGTTAAACACATTAACCGTTCAACCAGCAGTTGCAACTCCGGTTATGCCAAGCATTAATCCCATCGTAACACAAGCAAGTGTATCAACAACGACTCAAAACCAACAGTTACAAAATATTTCTTATCAACAAAATACGACAACAATACCTCCACCATTACCACCAGAATCAAAACCGCCACCTCCACCCGAGACTCCAACACAAAGTACAGCCGTTTTTCATCAACAATATACCCAACCGCCACCCAATTTCCTCAGTCAATCATCCAACTTTAATAAATCAATTCAAAATCAAAGCCTAGTACAAAACGTACCACCATCTACAATTAATCACAAACCTGAAAACCAATCTTCCCAATCGCAACCCCCCAGTTTGTTAAGTTTGAAGTTCGATAAACCACCGTTCATAAATAAAAGAAAATATCCGGACGATAATTCCGAATGTAAGGAAGATTCCGTTCCTGAAAAACATTTTCGTACTAACAGTTCCCAATGGTCTACATTATCAGAAACAAAATCAGATCCTCCAATTCAAGCAAAATCAAATACGATCGATTTATCAGAAGCAGAAAAAAATTTTGACGAACAATTTAAATCATGGGAAGAAGAATTCAATAAATGGAAAGAACAAAATGCAAACCATCCCGATAAGCAACAATATAAGGAATATGAAGCAAAGTGGGAAACATGGCGTAATCAATTAATTGAAAAACGGGAGCAAATGAGACGAAAACGACTAGGATTACCTATTACTAAACCAATTACCAATCCTATTGTACCTCCTACTTTAATACACAAAGAAAGTATAACTTCTAATTCAAAAGTGTCCGATACTTCAACAGTTTTACTCAATTGCGATGAAAATGTTACAAAACCTACATATACCGATCCACCTAAAGAACAAAGACAAAAAAGGAATAGTATTAGTAAATCTGATTCAGATCATTCAACGACAAATTATGAATTTATGTCAATCACTGAGAAAAAATCTATTCCTGGGCTAGATTTAGTTGAAGATGCGATTAAATGTAGTAATTTACCAACGACAGAAATAAATCGTCCACCACCTGATTTAGAGGCTTTATCGAGAGGTCTAAATTCCATTTTAGGGGATGAGAAGCTTATGGATATTATATCTAAAGTTTCGCAACAATCAATGCTTAATTATAACCCAAAAGACGTACAAACGAACTCAAGCTTTTCTGCATCACAACCCAAAAAGGATTTCCAGTGGCAACCTTCCAATTTGACAAATATTGCAAAATCCTCAAATTTCGAAGAAAATATCTTAGATAAATCCGAACAAATGAATTTCAACCATAATTTAAGTAGAGGCCAAAATCAAAACTTTAATAACAATCGAAATAGTGGAGAAATAAATCAAGATAAAGAACAGTTTGAGTTTCAAGGACGCAATATGTTTCAAAACAATTTTGATAATTCAAAGTCGAATATAAATACTGGATATGGGCCTCGAAACGATTCCTTCTCTCCAAATCAAAATTACAACAGAAATCAACAACAAAACAACGTAAACAATACATTTAACAACCAACAGCGTAGACCACCTTTTAATAACGAACGGAATTTTAATACTAGTGGTCCAAACCAAATAGCGGACACAAATTCATCTCGGGAAGACTCTTTCGAAGGAAATATGTTTCCAATGTCTTGCAATGACAATGGTGCAAACAATAACTTTCAACAAGATTTACGAACAAATCGTAACAGAGATTCTTTCATACCCAATAGGAATATGAACAATAATCGAAATGACTTCTTAATGCAAGACCAACAAGACAATCGTTTTTCTTTAAATAAAAATGTAAACCCTAATTTCAATACGAATACACAAAACAAACCTCCTGCTTTGTTAGACTTGCCGATTATAAAACCCCAAAATGAAAGCGTAACACGTAGGAATGTAACAAACGGCAATTTGGTAGATCAATTCAAAAATGAATCGACATTTGAAAGCGATTTTATTTTGACTCCTGTTACCGTTGTGGATTATGACCATAAACCCCTTAGTCGACAAGGTAAGATACTAATATATTTTCAATACTATTGATCTCTTGACAATTGGACTTCGTCAAATAATTCTTCAGTCAATTGATCTTTTTAAAAATGGTCATCCTAGTTTTTATGTATCTATAAAAATACTTTTTATCAATTCAGTTATTAATTTTTACGATCCATCTTTGTTACACTATTGTAATGTTCGGCTGAACTTTAGTTAAGTAGAATTTGTGAGCTTAGGTGCGATCGCTTTAGCGGAGAATACATTACATTGATTCATATAGTATTTCATAAGTGCATTATTAGTTAATCAAATTAATTTACACACATATTTTTGCAAGTTATATACTGCAGTTAATTATATTGGGCAACAACAATTGTTCAGTAGATCAATAGACAACATATCAATGTATTACACATAATTTCGTAATTTTTAGATGAGGATATAATTTTTATTGAGCCAGTACGTACATTTGATTATGGTCACAAACCAATGCATCAGTTAAACACTCATGCTTCTTTGAATTCACCGTACAACTCAAATTCTGTACACAAAGAAATTCGGAGGCGACAAGATTTTTCGAGAGAAGAATTAAATCAAACTCGTTTAATTAAATTACCATCTAACATGCGAAGAAGAAATTTCAGTGAAAGAAATGATTCAAATAAAGATTTTGAACAATATTATAATAGAACAGTAAACTCCGAACGAAGAGAAAAAAGTTTCGGGTACGATAAACTGTTTCATGATAAATCAAACATCAATCAAATCAATTTTCCGCCAAAGGAGGAAAAGAAGAATTTATTTCCTATCAGTGAAAGTGCATCTTCCAACTGTTCATATCCCATAAGAAGAAAAGAAAGCGAAAATATTATAGGTACTGAACCATTTAGTGCCGTTGATGTTAGAACTTCAAATATTCGGAGTAGTAAAAATAATGTTCATAGTGTAACTTTAATCGAGGACATTTTAAATATGCCCGGTCGAACTATTAGGCCTCCCCGTATAGTTATAATTCTTCGAGGTCCACCTGGTAGTGGGAAAACATATTTAGCGAAATTAATTAAAGATAAAGAGGTAAAAGTGTCCAATTTTAAAAATAAAAATAAAACTTGGGTTTGGTTTTAGGCATCTCAAGGTGGTTCGGCTCGTATTTTGTCTCTTGAAGATTATTTTATGGTAGAAGTTGAAAATGAAACAGTCGACAAAGAAACAAAGCGTAAAATTAAAACCAAAGAAATGGTTTACGAGTATGAAGAAAGCATGGAAAAAGCGTATTTATCTTCATTAACAAAAGCCTTTAAGAAAACCATCAATGATGGATACTTTTCTTTTATCATTGTCGATTGTGTCAATGATAAGATAAATCAATACGAAGATATGTGGAGTTTTGCCAAACAAAATGGATTTCAAGTAAGTATTTAAATAGGCAAGAGTGAAAGTTTTAAAATATTCTTTTAAATTACAAAAATCAAAAAAAAAATGTGTATATTTACTATTTGTATACACGTGTAAGAAGTTCTACTTCCGTAACAAATAAAAATATATTTCTTTTTGTTCATAACGACCAATAAATGATCGATTAAGAAGTTAAACTTAAAAATATAATTTATTATAGTTATTTTATTAATTGTTAACAGTTTTTTTTTAAGTCATTGCATATAAATCTAAAATTTATTTATTTACGATTTTTTAAATATTCAAGTTCTATTTTCATTCAAGGTTTATGTGTGTCAAATGGAATTAGATGTTGCCATGTGTTCAAAAAAGAACATACATGGACGAACCGAAAGTGAAATAGCAGCCATGGTTGAAAATTGGGAACCAACTCCTTCTCACCATATTATATTAGATTCTACAGGCCTTTTGCAAGCAGCTAGCATATCAGAAGTGGAAATGGATGAAGTCAGTGATGACGATAATATACCTGATATTAAAGAAGACGATGAAGAATTAAGTAACGAGGTATGAATATTACTAAAGCAAAACAAAATTAATAGTATTTAAAAAAGTCGTCATGTCATCTTTATCAAAATAATTATAATTAAGTATGACTTTGTTACAATTTAGGCCTACTGTTATGGTTAATATGAAGTATAATACAAACAATTTTTTTTCAAAGAAAATCTTTACAATTTTTATTTAAATAACATGTATGTACTTGATTACATCGTAATCATTTACATACGGAAACATGTGCATTAAACAATTATAGCATATTCAAGAGAGCTTAATCAAAATTCTAAAGAATTATGAAATGCGTAATGCAATGAATGAAAGTATAAATACGGTATACAAGTAAAATGTGATTTTAAAACAGCTTATACCACTAGCTATTCTTATATCTTAGAAGCAATATATAGTTGTATAAGAATTGAATAATTTCGTCCAAATACAATTACCTCATCATTTTATTTACGGTCAGAACCAAAATAAACGTTACAAATTTTTATATTTCAATACTCCTTCATTAAACACAGTTTTGTTTATAAATGTTTCTTCATTTTTGATAGTCACAATAAATTTCAATCTCGTTATTTCTGGCTTTCTTACTTCTTTGTCTCAATAAGTTTATATTTTCTACATTTGAAAATATTTAATTTTATTATTTACTTTAATAGAGTGATGGATTTAAAAGTAAATGGGAAATAATGGAACATACTTTTGATAAATTGGGTAAGTAATTGAAATAGATTAGTTGATACTTATATTTATCATGATATTCCTTTTTTAGCGAGACTCGATGGTACAAATAAGCCTTTAAGACCTTCAGCTCAGTCCATGGAAGACTATTTACAGTTAGATGATAGCATAATTAATAAAGAAACTAAACCGGGCCAAAAGAAGGTAATACTATATTGCGGAAATGGTTTTATTGAAATTCTAAGATGTATTTTTATATTTAATTTCTAGGTACGATGGGCTGATTTAGTTGAAAAGCAAGAGCAAGAAAAAATGCGAGCTATTGGTTTTGTGGTTGGACAAACAGACTGGAATCGAATGATGGATCCATCACAAGGTAGTAATGCTCTTACGCAAACAAAATTTATTGAATCAATACGTAAATGGTGAAGAAGATTTTTTTTTTCATTTATTTAATTGTGTCATTGTAATTTGATAAAAATATATAATGTGATTTATATGTTTCAAATAATTTTTATTTAACTTAAGCATGTACTTTTAGCGAAAATGACTATTGAGTAGAAACTGTCTTCGTTTCAAGTTTTATTTAAGAAAACAAAAATTATTGATATTACTGTAATTTTGTACTGTTATTAAATGAAAATTTAAGATTGTTTTTTTTTTTTCTTTTTTTGAATACTTATTTGTACATAAAATTTAAGAAAAAGTTGATCTTTTCTTATCGTTCCTTCTTAAAGGTTTATGAAATGAAGAAACGTCAATTATTTATTTCTAAATAGATATCTATTTTCAGCAGGAAGCATAAAGTACACTATAACTAAAATTTATTCATATTATTTATAACAATTACTTGTCGATTATTATTTCCATGACACCGCGATCGCGAGATACTGTTTGTCACAGTATCGATAAATAACTTTTAATTGCTAAACTTGATTTGTCTTATTCAAAAACGATCTATTTGCGATTTGCTCACTTTTATTTAGTTTAAATCGTTTTATTGATTTTAATTGGTAGTAGCTTAATGCGTTCCTTTTTTTATTATGGGTTGACCCTATAGAAATATGCAGTGTAAACAGATATATAGCATTCCAGAAAAAGTCTTATTCTATAATCCGATTTTTGATCCAAAAATGTCACATCCTAATGGTTATATTGCGGTTTTTGTAAGTTCAGCTAAAAATTATTATAGTTTAGAATTTTCATAACTTAATCCACATTGTTACTTAAGACAAAAGTCGACTGTTTTAATTATCTTTATAACTAATTAATTTGCTCACACAATGTTTTAAAGCTATTTTGCATAGTTTTCATGTGGAAAACGTATGACTATCTTGTTTTCTCCATAAAAGCTGAAGATGATTCGTCTAACTCTTTTGTACAAATAAGCTTATGAAGGTAAAATGAGATCGAAATATTTTCCAATAGAAATCGTCTATGTGTAAAATAGCTTTTAATCTTTTTACAATTGAAACAAGAACTGTTATTGTTCCACAGTACTTATCATTTTTTTAACTAGTTAGCGAATCTCGGCTAAAAAATTAACCAAATTTAAATTTTAACTGCTTCAAACTATTTTCGCTACTTTTGTGTACATAGAATTGAAAAAAAATATTCAATATTATATTTTATTACTCGATGAATTTATAAATGAAGTTGATTTAATTTAAGTATACTTTTTATTTGATTTTAGTAACATTTAAACTGCAAAATTTATAATGAATATATGCGTATATTTTTAGGTTCTAATCAGTTCTAGATATTTATTCTATAATTATGATTTAAATTTCAAGTTACCTTTTCAGTCTTTGAAAAATGTATACCGCATCACGTACATTTACTAAAAAAAAGCTAGTATATTGCTATAAGAAAATATAGGTTTAGGTCTTTTCAATAAGTTCAATTTTTATTATATTAAATATTAATTATAAAGCATCATGCTTTAAAATTTATGTTACATTAAGCAATTTTAAAAAATCTGATTTTGATTTTTTGAATTGTGATTATATTAAACTGAACATGAATTTCATGCCCAAATTAAAAAACTTAACAAACTCTTAAATAAATACAAAAGATTTTTTTGAAACCTTTTTATTCTGTAATACATGCACAATGCACAGAACACTTATATTGAATAGGTATTACATGTAAAAATTCATACAAATATTACAGTACAATTTATTAGAAAACTGAATAAAAACAAATATGGAGAAAAAATATAATTTTTAATTACAGTATATTGCACTCAAAATATATTATAAAATGTCATGATTATTCCAATTTTTATAAACGAAATTTCAACTATAAATTAACGATCTTAATATAAATTTAATCGTGAAAATGCCAACTATTTTAATAGTGTAACAGCCTTAAAATTTTCTCATCGTGATAAAAAAGTCATTTTATCTAATTCTGATAGAGATTACTTTATAAAGTATTAATAATTTTATAGTCTGTAAACAATATAAAAAAATTAAATCTTTTGATATAATCACGCAAATCTTTTTTTTAATAGTAAATTTTCGAGTAGTACATTTTTTTAAATATATTTATTAGTTACACATCAGGTGTAGACAATTGTGATTGTATACTATCTTGTAATTGTATTGGAAGTTGAAATTTATAAATTGATTTAAAGGAAAGTTCAGATATAGTATGTATGAGAAGAAAAAAATGTATCATTGTTTCGTTAATTAAAACGTTACACTATCGTTACGGTAGAAAAAAAATTATATCTCAATTTCTCAAATTGTGTTTTTTACCAAAGAAAATATACGAATTATACTACTAAATAAATTAATATGTCTTCCAAAGCTATTAAAGAAATAGAATGATGTCCCTCATGTCCATTTTAGGGACGTCAACATCTGGCAACGTTGCATTATCTCCTTTGTTTTTAATTTTATTCGCGAATAAATCAGGTCATAATGAATATTTAGCTCGTATTCTTTTAGGTAGGTCAAAAGCTTGCAACGTTGCTTTTTCTTTTTTTTTTTTGTATTGCATTCACGATTTTTTTGTTAATTTAATTCTAATTCGGTATAATTATCTCTTTTGTGGTTAAATTTTCATTATGGGCCGATTTATTGATGAACTTGCTTTGCTTCTTGCTTCAATTTGCATGTCACTAATTACCTATAATGAAGAAAAGTGAATGTTAAAATTATCACTAGCCTCTAGAAGCACTGGTGCAATCGATTCCAAATTTCAAATACGTATAATATATTCAATGTAAATATTTGGTGCAATATTGGAAGTTTAGTTAGAACACTGCCTAATTCTTTAAGAAAGTGTTTATGAAAAAGATGTTAAATACATATAAGAATGGATGGATAAAAACAATTATGCACTAAGCAGATTTGTGATACTATACTAAATGTATGATTTCTAGCATATGGTGACACTGGTGTAGTTTATTCGATATAATATGAAACTACATACAAGTATTTATCAAGTGCGGATACAAGCAGGATGAAGAAATAGGTGCAAATACTTTTCCCTCAGAGTCAAAATATCTGCCGACAATTGTCACACGTCTGTTCCTAGCTTACCAGTATACATAAATTTAATCTTTTTTAGTCACAATGCTGTTATTTTAGCTTACAATTAAATAAAATTTTAATGTAATACTGGCTAATAATTTCGGCTTTTAATTTACAACGTTTCATCAACTTATTGCTGACTTGGTCAGTTATTATCTGATCTTGCTATACTGAACGTACACTTGTTCCAATTTTTATCAAATTCCTCTCAGTGTTTAAATTCAGTACACTAGGAAGCACCAATTAGCGGTGGATTGTGAATGAAGTGATCAGTAATAGATACACCTTTTGAAAGTCTCTTATTTGTGAACTCTTGGCTATAATATATCACGAATTATAAGGGTAATTATGAATATTATTTTCAAAATTCATCAAAGGTAAAGCTACACGTACTATTAGCTAATTGTTAAACAAACACATAAGGTTTTTTAAATTTAACCAGAGCCGACGATAGGCAAGTTAAATGGCTACACCGGAACGTAGCTTTCCAAAAGTAAAGTTTAAAAGTCTCTACAGTCTACAAAAACAAATCAGTCATAACACCCCCAATTCTTTGAAGTATAGAATTTGAAATGTATTCTGGCCCCGAAATATATCATGCCGACCCTGATGCTTACATAATGAGATTTTTTCTACTTGAATTAATCTATTTCTAACAGGAAATGCACTAAGTAATTTCTAATTAAAAATACAAATAACAGTTATTTGTATTTACCCTGTCTCTTTTTAAAGACCTTATATGCTTTGAATTTTCACTATGCGTTTGAAGTCGCATTTAGTTTTAACCTTTGCTGGTTATTATTGTTAATACAAAAAGGCTGATCTGTTGCAATAAAATGATATAACAAGTTCATTGTTTTTGATTTGCTTTACTTAATGTGGCATTTGAATCATACGAAATCGGTTTTTATACATTTTATTATCAAGAAATATCAAAATAGTTTTTGAATTTTTTTTTTCTTATTTCTTGAGGGGACATTCTCAGATTACCCAAATTGATCTTATCGGCGATAACGTGAGTTTCAAACACTTTCAAATCAGGCTTCTTTTTAAGAATAATTTAGAGAATTACTAAAGAGCCAAGCATATAGGACAATACATCACAAAATGGAAGTAGGATTTAAAATTGTAGCGAAATATGGCAATAAGACATCTGCCTCCGTCATCAATTTTAATTAATAGTAATAATAATTGTATTGATCATAATATTACTAATCTGATGGAAAATGATTTGAAAAGTTTTAGAAAAAATAAATGGAAATTAAATTTAGATGTTACAAATACGAACGTAAAGGTTTGTATTTGTGACGCTTTGAGATTACGAGCGGGGGAAGGTTTAAAATTGTCATTTTTTGTGTCGTCCTTTATGCACGATCGCGAAATATCAAACCATTGATGAAGATTTTAAAAATGAACTAAAATCATTTGTTAAGTACTTGGCTGTTGTTAAGATTTATTAGACTTTTTTTAATTGTCGATTTCTTGTTTAATTAACTTACAACGTAGATATTAATAAAAGATAATTATGAAAATAGTTTTTTTAAGTAAAATATCAAAAATTAAATTGATTAATATCATAATTTTTTTTGTTGAAAATTAATAGAGCATCTTATATAATACAATGTAAGATGTAAGCTTTATACTCTTTTAAATAATATTAATTACTTGTTTCTCAAATTTCAAATAATTTTAAAAATTATTAATATAATATAACAAAATAAAATTTAAAGATAAATTAATTTAGTTTTGTTTTTAAGACTGAAACATGAAAATTTTAACAAATATAGGAACGTTTTAACAGTCTAATGTTGCAAAGAATCATCAAATGTCTGCGCATTATAAAACATATTATATCTAAAATATAAAAATATTAGATTATTTTACTTATTAAACGCAATTAATTGGTAATAAAATTATATAATTTAATTTTTAATGTTAATAAAATCAATATTAAAGATAAATTTTAGCTGAAGTTTATAAAAAATAAAGTATACCAAAAATATTAGAAAACGATAGTTTTAAGTACTTATTAGACAAGAGTGGCAAAAAAAGTTTGTTCCTATGTTAAATAATTTTATAATCGTATTTCCATTTTTTTTAAATTATACTAATACAGTGAATATTATAGAAACTAAACAGCTTGAATGGAAATGAAGAAATTGAAAAACGTAAGTGTTACATTTACTTGAATGATCTTTTGTATTAAAAGAAAACAAAAACGCTAATTAGATACAAATGCAACAAATACGGAAACAATTATCAAATATCTGCTGTTTTTTAAAACCATAAATATAGTAGGTTAGTGTTTTTCAAACTGCAGGGTTTTAAAAAAAAACAACGGAAGAAATTTAACAGTTTTATAATAATTAGGGGCCATCCATAAATTATATGTATGTTTTATGTCCAAGGGGTAAAATAATATTTTATATTCAAGTGTCAGACACTTTTTCGTATTAATGATATTCTGTCTAATAATGTAATCAAAAACTGTATATAATTTATTGCATTATAGTGTAAAAGTGGAACGGTTCTCGTAACACAACGTAATTTATGATTGGCCTCTTACAAATATTTTTACAATCAGAGTAATTGTAACATAAATTTGAAATTTTTAATTTATTACTCGTTATCAAATAAATATAATATCAAATAAACATGAAAATTTTGTTTTTAAAATAAAATAAATACATTTTTTAATAATTCTTTGGTCTTGTGTTGAAATTTCAGGCCGAATTAGTTATAAATGTATCAAAGATTTATCAAAATTAGTTATATAAATTTTTAATTAATAAATTATTTTTATTATAAATGACTGACGAGCCGCTCAGAAACATTTTGTATCATTTGATTGTAAAACACCAGATGAATTTGATGAAACCGTGATGTAGCGATTGTGAAATTTAGGTTTCCACAAAATGACATAGTAAAAGGACAAAATTATTGCCGCAAATGACACAAAAAACATGTAGGCAATAACAGTAAGGACACGCACAACTTTCAAATTATGTTTTGGTTCGTACATTTTGTCCTTTGCTTCCTCGCCGGCTAATTTAATTTGATTCGAATCGACACTGTCGTGAGAAATATTTGATTTGAGCATAAAGTTGGGATCAATAAGGCCCATTGAATCCGTCGATCGAATACTGTTAGTCAAATTTGAATTGTATGACATGGTTGTTAGTTGGTTTAAGATTTCCCACCAGCGAAATTGATTCCATCAAGTGTTGTATGAGAGATGTGCGAAATGATTTCCCTCAGAATTATTTTTATCTCATTGTCAGCAATAAGTCATCGTTCAACTTAACACAGTTTAAAAATATCTTCAATATATAAACATTCGAACACCATTCTTACGATTTCCATCTTTTTAAACAACACTGCTATCATAGCATATTGATTCGATTGACATAAAAGTTATGGATTCTATTTAGAACAACAGTTCATACAAATATTTTTCAATAAGTATATGAAATGGATGCTTCGCTTTTGCCGATTTAAAAATTCAGAATCAATAAACAACTGTAGAATCACGATTTAATAAAGCACATACAAATTTTCACTGGGATTGATTCTGTTCATATTACATTTCTATAATCAACTGCAATTTTTCTGGAGTTTGGGCTCGTTTAAAGCTCACGACTGATATTTTACATAAACATAGAATCCCTCATCGTAAACTAGTTCGTGACCGCGCGCACATAAATAATCAATATAAATGGTCCATTTTCTGTTGAACATTTATTGACATGCTACGTTGTGTAACTACTATATATAATCAAGAAAATTGTTTAGTTCTATATCATGTTTTATCTAAAATTGCTAAAATTTATTTATTCAACCATTTCTATATTCTTTATATATTTGTAGTATGGGTAAATGCATTATTTCAAATTTTCTTTCAACGCACCTGCTTTGTTTATTATACTATCTTATTTTCTTTTAACCTTTACCTATGCACTCAATTTAATTGAATTTTAGTTTATCATCATTTAAAATCACTGATATATGAAGTCTGTTATTTCAGAACAACTCGAGTTCATCAACCGCATCAACAGAAATCAAAAATTGAAATACTTTTAGCTCTATGAACTACTACTCTACACATTAAACTTACGTAAATACTGGGCAAAAATATTAGTGCAATAATGTACTTAGAGTAAACGAATAAGCAGATAATCCGGATAGGTATATTGCACTATTGTACGTACGTGGATTCAACATTATGCATCCTGTGTATCTATGGAGATGACACAATTTTGTCGCTCCTGGATTTATATATACTTTTTCCGGGTCGCAATCAATCTCAGTGGTCGCAACACGCATATTGCTATAAATCGTTATTCTGTTGACTTCAAATCTCCAGTATAAACTAAAAATATTCTGCCAACAATCAAACATCCATTCGTTCAATAATCATAGTTATACAATTTTAAATCAAATCAAAAAGTGTTTTATTATATTATCGTCAACATTTGCTTTTGATTCCATTGGATTCGATATTGAGGTTTTTCTCTATATCTTTTGTGTAAAATTATTGTTTGTGAAAGCATGTATGTTTTGTATTTAATAATCACTTTTGTTGAACGTGACAATAAATGGTGCTAGTTCTATAAAAAATCTTTTCTGATATTTTTAATTTAAAATTTGTTTGTTGTGAATGTAAAGATAAATGGCTGCAAATTTATTTAGATTGAAGCACCCTCACCACTACCTAAAAACATAAGTAGCCTTAATTCGTAGGAAGCGTACAAGTGCCAGGGAAAGTTGTAAATTAAATCATAAAATTTGTTAAAATTTAGTTAGACATCACCATATCAAAATTTAGATTTTAAATCATTCTAACTTAAACTACTTCGGTTTTCAAAAAGAAATGAATATAATTGGTTGAACTCGTTGAACTATTAAAATATAACCAGATTATTTTTCTAGAAATTTTTATCTTTATTGTTGTCATGAACATTTACGTTTTATCGTCTTGCAATTAGTAATAAGTCTTTTAGTTAACTTCTCCAGTAGCTTTCTTCCGGATGTAAATTCTATAAATAAAAAGTAATTAGATTTGGACATACTGTTGTTTTGTTTACAGAAATTCTATAAAATCAAAAATTGATATTTTCTACAACCTGCGCAGTAGGTTTATTCGTACCAACTTTGGTTCCCCGATTACCTCACAATTTTTTAATTGTTATTTACCGTTGCTTTATAGCTATTACGGTCTTTTCCGACTCTAAAGTTAATAAAAATTCGTAATCGAGAAATATCGAAAATTTGCTCGATACGAAGATCAAAACCAACCCCTACCAGTTTTGAAGCAGTCACCTTGACCGCTCGGCCACCAGTAGGTTATGTTAATCGTTTTATTTCAGAGTTTTTTATCTCATTTATTCTTGATGGAACCATTATTGCCCATATTTGACCGTATACATTACTATAGCTATATCAGTTATAAATTACTACCACTACTGTAAATTTGATCAAAATTTTGTAGAATAAAATATGATAATATTGATCCTCAAAGATGCAATTGGTAGGGGCCGTGAGGTTCACAAGCTGAAAATTTCAATTCTGGTGAAAACGATGAAAATGCACCCCTATATTGCTATCAACTTGACTCATATGACCCAAACACGCACGTCAGCGTATCGATAGATATTTGGTTACTTCCGATGTGACCAATTTGTAAATTTCGACACATTCGTGTTATGAGCTTTAAAATTGGAAACATTTCTATTCGTAGTCTTGTTTGGTAGTTTCCATGCTCACTAGAAAATTAGTATGAAAAAAAAACTTAAAAAAACCTATATAAAAATATGACTACTTTGTGCTACTATTGCACACTGCATAGCTGGATCATGATGATTGGTCTAATTAATTATTGAAGCCCTCAGGAATTAACTATAAGTAACAAATGTTAAGGTCCTAGTTCTAATTATTTACTTGTATTACTAGGCTTGGCAATGTTTTTAACCCGATTTGGTAAATGATCAGTGAAAAAGAGGATAATTTCGAAATCCGAATGAGAAGAGCAACCCAGTGCACCCATATTATTCACCAATCCTGTCAACATATTTATACAAAAAAAAAAAAATACAATAATCGTATAAGCTAAACAGCGGGTGCACATTTATGAAATGGTGGAATAGATAAAATGCATGAGGATATGTTTTGTATTTTTGTGTTTGAAATAAAATATTAGGGGTGCTAAAAAAGTTGCATTTAACATAAAAAATATTTATTCTATTTTGTTTCAGATATCTATTTAGAATAAAAAATAAATTCGATGTTAAATGTTGTGATCGTTGTAATTAATTTTTGTCGTTACCAGTCGTTACTGTAATTCAGTTTATGAAACTTATCTTAAGCCGGTTCTGGCCGAAGCGGGTATAATGCCGCCATATTTAAGTTATAAAATTTTTTGGAGGGAGATTATCAGATGATTTTAAATTATGTTGTGTATGTTGTCAAAATATTTCAAAACTTCGAGCCATTAAATTAAATGCCTACCAAACCGATTGGAGTTATAATTAAATATAATGTTTATGTGAGTGCTAATTCTCTAAGCCTTCAATATAATTTAATAAATATGAAAAATGGTAATTTTCGTTTACTATAATTTTAGTAAATAAAAGTAAAAAGACACGTTATTAAAAAAATGGTTGGCTAAGAACTAAAGGACAAATTACTTGAAAAATAATATTTTTCCTTCAATTTTACGCCTGCATATTATATTTGAAAAACAAATTCATATTGTTTAATTTCTCTTTTATAGGTTTCGTGAAGTAGTAGCATTTAATAGTTATAAAAATGCTGTCGAACTTACCTATAATTTTCTGCAAAGGACAACCAGTAGATCTCCAAAATATGGAAGTGGGGCAATTAGAAAAATTCCTTACATATGTGGTTCATTGTTCCCAGAACTTAAAATTAACAAAAATTGTTCAGCAGCCTGTTTGGTGGTCGAAAAACATTCCGTTTTCAAATCCTGTTGTTCAGCCAAATGAATTCTCAATTATTTTTTGGCGAAATACGCTTATAAGTCTAATAACAGAATGTTATAAGTTTTACGATGAAGAGTCATTGATTGAAATCAGTGCACTGTTGTCTAAAATCGTTGACGATTTAGAATTTTACAGTTTACCTGACAATACTATCGAGATAAAAAATAAAAGAAATTCTCAACATCTAGCCAAAGTTCGCCAAGATATATTGGTATGGAAAATATTGCATTTTTTTTTTTTTTACTCACTATTGGTATTTCAGACGTATGATAGTTTTGATGATATAAAAAAATGGACGACAAACAAGAATTCTTTTAAGTTACCTAGAGTAAGTATAAAATAAATTCAACACTATTCATTTTTCTACCTGTGTTCTGTTTTACAGTACGTTTAGTTTTCCGCGTCTATCTCCGGTGGAGTATTTTAAATCGGAATAGTTTATCATCTTTCTAATAAGTTCAGAATTTCAATCTGTATTCATTCTTTTTTCTTGGGTACTTTCAATTTTATAAAAAATTTATAATTTTTTTTTTTAAATTTGATTTTCTTTTTGTCAATTTTATAGTAATTGTGTAGCTATATTTTACCAATATAGTGGCCCCCAGAATAAGTTTATTTTAGACGAATTATAAGGATGATTTTTAATTTTAAAAGTGAGGGAATGGTTTTTATAGACCGTATCGTCATTGAATCGTGTCTGTTTGTTGTTTGATAGTGTAAAAAGTTTGAATCTTAACAATATTGTTGTTACGTAAATATAATATTCCTCTGTAAAGTGTTATTTGTTGTCCTACCCCGTCAAAATGAACTACCTGTATCTCTGCATTGATTAACAGAAATAATTTTCATTAAAGTCAATATGAATGATGTTCTGATCTTTAAATAAATAAAAAACGGTGAATTTGAGGATTAAATAAGCAAAAAAATAAAAAAAATAAGTTCAACTTGTTTAAAAGCCATTACCTCATATATCGTCATTCCCTCGTTTCAATTTGAAATGAGGGATTGACGAAATGAATTATTACTTAAAAAATTTTGGTGCATAAATTTTTGTTTCATCTGAATTTTTCTGTAAGCTTACTGTCTCTGACAACCTACTTTAATGTCCAATTATTATTAATATATAGTAAATACCTTTATTTTTCTTCAATATGAGACATTGACGACTGAAAATGTAATCTTGAAATAATTATCCTATGTTTATTTTGGGACAGATACTCTAACATGTGTAAGATGACTTAAATATGTGAAATAATTGATATTATTGCCCACTATCAAAAATCGATAAGAGCGTTCATAAATGATTACTGATGCGTTCATATATCGACTGTTAGTAAACGTATTCTTTACTTTTCATTTCAAACTCAAAAGATTTTTGAACATTTATTGTGTTTTTAATCGATTAGTTAAATTCGCAAACATTTTTTTTTTTTTGAATTTTTTGATTTAAAAGTTTATCTCCATTGATTAACAAGGATAGCAATAACAGTAGTCTTCTTTTCGTAGTAGAAATCCATATTGTTAGTTTCTAGAAAAGGAAATTATATCTTTAAATTACTTTTTAGTTCGTATGGACTATGGTTTGCCTTTATATATTTCTTTTTATTTCTTAAAACAATCTGGTTGAGGTCTTTCAATTAGTCGATCATAAGTGAAATCTTTACTCTAACTTTTCCTTGCTTCTGTTATCCATACCCCACGCCTAGGTACACAAATATCGGACCGGACAAAAGCTATTGTATAAAACAAAGGAGATATAACTTATCAGTCTAATTCTTCATTCTTTTCAAGTTTTTAAACATTTTCAAAAAGGGAGCATGTTTTTTAATCAGTCTCTAAAATATTATAAAACAACAGATAAGATATCTGCACCAAAATACAAGTGACGTATTTGGTTGCTTTTTATTGAACTTTCAAGATCGTTTTACACAATATAATTGTATATTTCTTTTTATTTTAGTTTCCAAATTCGGTTGTGAGCCAAGAAGAGTTTCTGAGGCTTTTGAACCTCAAAAAAATAAATTCCACACCATCAAATACTAATGAGACAAACTATAAATTAAGAAATTCTAAATTTAAAAATATTAAATCTAAAAACTATCCTTCGTTGAAGAATATCTCTGTGTCAACATATTCGTTAAATTTGAAGCATATCAATCAAATTAAAGTTTGTTTAAAGAAGCAAATTCGTCTTGATGAAATAATTATGATAGTTCATTTGGGAAAATTTCAACTTTTGCAACGATTTTCCGAAATGGATACAGTGGACTTAATTGAAACAGATGATGATGATGTTATAATAATAGACTAAATCAGTTTTGGGTATTGTGTTCTTTGTTTGTAACCATACTGAAACTTGAATGTAATTCTCGATGTATATATTGGACTTGCTGATACTCTATATTGCAGAAACAATATGAAAAATGTTGTATTCATATGATTGATTCTTACAAAGCGATTGTCTCAAACAATTAAAAATAATTGTATTTTTTGAAAAGGGGCGTTTAATATTACGTCATGATCCTGTTATATCGATCTCAGAATATATTTTTAAAGTTATTTTTGGAGAAAATATGGGAATATTAGGCTTGAAATATATTTTTCTTAATGAAATATAACACAGGATTGAGGGAATCATTAAGTCGTTACATATTATCGTAACTACAAAAAGGCTTGAGGGACCAAATGCTCTCAAATCGAATGGCGTAAATAAACGACCCCTTATCCTTATCTATTTGTGTATAAATAAAATAGAAATATTTTTTTTGATAACGTGTTTTATTTATCATTTTAATGCAGATCAAAGCATTGTCGTATGGTAAAAACAGAATCTTTTAGACTCGAATGCACTTTTGAAATAATTTCCTATTGATTCTATTAGGTTAAACTTTTTTTACTGATAGTACCTATCGTTGCTTTCGGATAAAATTGAATTTTTAGCTAATGGAATAAAACATTAATAAACATATTTTATTTTCTTAAGGTTGTTAAGGTCTTATCAAGTCGACTTTAGTTACTACAAATTTGCTAATATGAAATTCAAGTCCTTTATTTGTGTTACAAAGATATATAAGGCGAACGGCGACAGGTAAAAAATTCCTTGGGCTAGTACGTAAGATGTTTAACTAAAGATTTGCAAAATTTCTTAATATTAAACCAACAGTGAGATTTTTCATGTGATGAGAAAGTCAAAAATAGAATATTTAACGATCATTTAAATAAGAAAAACTTTGATAATAATATCGTCGATCTAAAGTGTTAACCTGCTAAGTCCATTTTTTGATCTATTAGGAAGCGAATACAAAATTCTATCGAATGAGAAACTGATAATCATTATAAATACAGAAATTTCAAAATTACACCATAAACGAAAACCTGATGTATTTACTCATTTATGTAGCTTAAATTCACTTTTTTCTTCCTCTTATAAAAATTGTTAAAATGGACTTAGCAGGTTAACACCCTTAGCCGACAATTTATTACATACAAGTTATTAAAAATTTTTTAATCATGCAATGGTTTCCTTCAAAGGTTTCCTGAAGAACAAAAGTTTGAATTGTTCAACAAAATAGATAACACATTGTAGTTGTAAGTTCAATTTATTGAAAATATAAACAGAACATACAGCTGTTTCTTATTAAATTTACAGAGAATACAAATCTACTCCCCTCTCATCATCTTCTCCTTTTGTCGAGCCAACTTCTTTTTCGACAACTTTTTCTTTGAAGGTTCGTCTTCTGCTGCTTTAGCTACAACTTCTTCTTTTTCGGTAAGACATACTTCAATATGACAAGGTGAACTCATGTATGGATTGATACGACCATGAGCACGGTACGTACGTCGTCGTAAACATGGTGCACGATTTACCTAAAAAGAAAAATGGGAATAATATAAAATGGAACCTATTGAATGCAACAGAAACTTACTTGAATATGATCGATAACTAATCTATCGACTTCAAGACCTTTGTAATCAGCATTACTTTCAGCGTTTCGTAAAATTTGTAAAAGAAACTCAGCTGATTTTTTGGGCCATCTTCCTTGAGTTGTACCAAATTGTTTAGCTTGTGAACAACGTCCAACACCGCCATTGAATCGACGGAATGGAACACATTCTTTATGATCCATAACATTTTTTAAATAACGGATAGCTCGGCGAAGTGGCAATTTCTTGATGGCCATTGCCGTTTCGTGTGTATTCTATATTAACAAAGGAAAAATAAATAATGAATTTAACAGTATTACAGTTTAACAATGATGTCAATAAAAATAAGGCGTTCCATTTATAGGTTATAAGTTAAAATTTCATATTTACTTTGAAATGAACACGAAGATTCGATCCACGAGCTTTGCATGATTTTGTTGCATTATCTGGTTCACGTGAATAACGCCCCATTTTAAAATCTACAAAAAACGAAAAATCTATCAAAAACTTGCCAATGATTGAATCTCACATGTACGAAATTGAGTAATCAATGTCTGCCAGAAAACATAAATACATATTTTTTGATTGACGGAATAAAAGGTTTTAAAAAAATACCTTAAAATTACAACACTATAAATTAAATTACTGAAGATGTTGACGGATTTCACAAAAACAATATTAAACGATCACAAAATCTTACCTCAATGGAACACTAACAGCCGGAAAGAGTTTCGTATAGCGCATGTGTTGAAACGTCACGTTGTGCTCGAAGCGCGATTTTTAAAGTTAATACATAGAGTTCTTATAGTTCTTATCAAAGTGGTAAAAAAATACATTTTCACTAATAATTAATTAAAAACTTAATAAATTTAGTTGAAAATGTTACAACGTTTGAAAGAAAAAAAGGAACAATTCATTTATTGTATTTAATTTATTAATCAATCAGTTTTAAGGAAAACATACAGTAGAATACATAGAAACAATTATTAGTTACAAAGGTTTAAACCATATAAATGTTATAACGGCTGTAACCAAAACTTACCCTATGAAAAGAAGTTAACACAGTTTTAACATGGTTAACATATCCAGAAGTATATTTCAGCTAGATTGAAAAAAACACTTGATTTTGAATCAAGATTATTTCTAGATTTATTTTATTATAGCAAAAATTAGTTAATGCAGATTATTAAATGTGTCTTATAGAATCAAAGGTAATGTATTTCACTTTTTAAAAAAAATGAGTTAATAATCGATTATGTTTCCTACTGTTATAAATACTAACGACCGCTATACTGAAAGTATACAAAGTAAAATTAATTCCTAAGTTATTTCGTATTTATTTTTGTATTAATGTATTTCAAATGTTAAAAATAAAAAATTCACTATTCCAATTTAGGTATAAAAATAACCATTCTTATACAATTACTTAAGTGGTTGAACCAAACTATGTGTATTTTTATTATTGCGGAAAAAGTCAAGTTGTTAAATATTTTCATAACGTAATATGCGTTTCCTTCAGCTTAAAGATCTTGTAAAACTTAAAGCAAATATCGAGAAGAATGAGATAATTACAAAAATAAGAATAAATAAGCTTTCAGGAAAAGCGTTTTTTGAAATTCTTAATAAGAAAAGAGATGACTTGCACAATGTTCTTCAATTGTCCGAATAATATGACACTGCTAAAAGTATTTAATTAAGTAGCATATTACAATCGTCAGTTATATTTGTATCTTTTCGGTGTAATTATAGAAAATGTGCATTCTTCTTTTACTAAGCATATTGTTTTTTTTTATTAATTTTATTGGACAAAAAATACCGGACCCAAGAATTTACATGAAAAATTTGCTTCAGCAGTTTTTCATTAGCTTCAGACTCCAACTTTGAAAGAGTAAGCGATACACGCTGCTGTACGCCGCTATGCAGTTATTCTTCAATTATCCAATGTCTTTATCCTTGTCTCGCCCTAGAGAAGCAATCACAGCTACCAATTTTCTTTAGTCAATTTTCATGATTTTCTCAAATTTTTATGTTGATTTTACATTGTGGCCATTTCGTGAAATCAGGGAAAATTTTAAGTACGTTTTTTTTACTATGGTTCACTTGTTGAACTCAATGACCGAACATATGACGCTCTCAGTAGAAATAGATTTTAAAAATTAAAGATAAAACAGGATGAAAGAACTTTTGCAGTTGTTACGGTCGTTATAGTCAACCGAGTCAACCTAGTTAATAAGTTCTCCTGTGGTTCAGTGACAGAACGGACGGAACGGCCCGAAGGGACCGAGCCGATCGAAGGAAACCCGACCGTCCCAGACTATACATTTTAATAATCCCATATGCAATTCCCGGAAACGGTATCAATGGTGGATTTTTGACAATTTTCGTTTGACATATAGTACTGAGAGAAAAAATAAGTATTGGTTTTTGTGTAATATGTAACTTAAATTAACTTACTGTGCATTAGTGGTAGTTACCTTTCAGTGAATGTTTTCATGTATAAACATTGATAAGAAATACGTATTTACCATCTCAGACAAGTTATAAACTTAGTGATTTTATATGTTGAAAACAAATAATCAGTTATTAAAATGATGCCAAAGTTGTATAAGTTATTTTGATTAGATAATATTGTTATTTTGTTTAAAGTAGTTTATATTAATCTCTAATTCATTGTTTACGGAGAACAGTAATTGTCATTTATGTTCTTCTATTATGGTCATTTATTGAATGCATTTTGTCGGTAATAACAAAAAAAAAAGTTTTTTATTTTTCTCAAGAACATTATGTCCAAAAACAAGTTTAATTTAACTTTACCACCTGGTTCTATTGAACCAGCTCCAGTTGTTACTCCAACTTCAACAGTTTCAATTACTGAACCAATAACACCTCAGTAAGTATAATGCAATTGACTTTATATTACCTTTTTAAATATTTTCTTTATTTCTAGACGAAATTCTCTCGTTGGAAAATCGAAAACAAGTATTGAAGCGTTAACGGAAAGATTGGAACGATTAGATATGGATGATACTCAGCGTAAACGAATTGAAGTATTTTTATGCCAAAAAGAAAAAGTTGGCGAACTAACAGATGATGATTTCGAAAAATTGGGTGAACTAGGTGCTGGAAACGGCGGCGTTGTTATGAAAGTTCGACACAAATCCAGTAAACTAATAATGGCATTAAAATTAATACATTTAGAAGTGAAACCAGCAATTAAAAAGCAAATAATACGGGAATTAAAAGTATTACACGAATGCAATTTCACACACATAGTAGGATTTTACGGAGCGTTTTATAGCGACGGGGAAATAAGTATTTGCATGGAATATATGGATGCCGGCTCATTGGATCTTATTTTAAAGAAAGCTGGAAGAATACCTGAAGATATATTGGGCACAATTACGACTGCGGTATTAAAAGGACTCAGTTATCTACGTGATAAACATGCAATTATGCATCGCGATGTAAAACCGAGTAATATTTTAGTAAATAGTAGTGGTGAAATTAAAATTTGCGATTTTGGTGTGTCTGGTCAACTTATTGATTCAATGGCCAATTCATTTGTGGGAACAAGAAGTTATATGTCTGTAAGTAAAACAATTATTTCAGGAAAACGTAGGAGGAATGTGGGTAGTGTAAAAATTTACCGAGAAATCATTTTCCGATTTCGCCAATAAAGCATGCACCAAATCTTATCCTTATTTTTTCTTGATTTCGGAATACTATTAATTTTGTTTTTAAGTTCTTCTTAAAGGCGCAAATTTTGCTCACATTTCCTTATTTTCAATATAGGTGAAATATAAATCAAATTTCTAAATTTAAAAGTGAAACTGAGACGATCAAAATTTGAATCATGCAGTAAAAAATGACGCGGTTGTACAAAATGTAATATATAGCAATACTGTCGCTTTTTTATTTATAAGCTAGTCTTTTTATTGAATAATGAAAATATTGCAGTATTGCACGAAAATCGAATGCAAGCTTTTGCAAGAAATGCCCTTATTTTGGCCCAAAAAATATCTTAAAAGGAATTAAATTGAGTAAGCACGTTGTGCAATGATTAGCCAATCAATTTAATATTCCAATAATTATAAGAATTAATCTAAGTTAAGGAAATTATTGTAAAATTAAATTTTTGGTTTTGTTGTTTCAGCCTGAACGATTACAAGGAACTCATTATTCTGTTCAGAGTGATATATGGTCATTGGGATTATCTTTAGTTGAAATGGCAGTAGGGATGTATCCAATTCCTCCTCCTGATGCCAAGACGCTAGCTGCTATCTTTGGGCCTCGTCCTGACGGAGATTCTCCTAATCATTCAATTACACCTAGACCAATGGCTATATTTGAATTATTAGATTATATCGTTAACGAACAACCGCCAAAACTTCCCTCAGGTATTTTTTCCGACGAGTTTAAAGATTTTGTTGATCGATGCCTTAAAAAAAATCCAGAAGAAAGAGCTGATTTAAAAACGTTAATGGTAACTATTTTTGAGATTACTTTATGTACTTTATCTCATAACTTATTCAATTTATTTTTATAGAACCACGAATGGATTCGCAATGCTGAATCATCGAATGTAGATATAGCTGGGTGGGTTTGTAAAACCATGGATTTAAAACTACCATCTAACCCAAATAATTTTTAATAAAGATATAAGATCGATAATAATTTTTATTTATATCAAATTGGCAAATTGCGAAAAATTGAATATATGATTAAAATAAATCAAAAAATTGCTGAGCCATTTGTACTGTTCAATTCACCTTTTATCTTTTTATATATGGGTCGTATCAAATACTATATAAACGAAGAACAGTTTTTAAAGAACTGAGGCTTATATCAAACTATATCAAATATTTTAACCTAAATTTGATGTTAGTTATTAATATTAAAATTAATTACGTAATTGAAACAAAGGGTTTGAACTTTATTGTTATCGTAAGCAGCACAAGTGGCGTGAGAATAAATGAAGACAACAAATACTTTCTTTTGTAGTGACAATCGCTGGAATTGTGTGATCCTTAATAAACCTTTTTTATATTGGGTAGTTCAATTTGTAGAACTTTCCTACAGAATAAGCTAGAGTAGACTGAGTTGAATGAATCTCAACAAATGGTTCTAGCTTGATTATTGGCATGTACGATACATGAGTTCAAATTTTTTGTCTCTGTTATTGGTATATTAAACACATTTAATAAAAATCAAGACAAATCTTGGAATAATATGCTTAATGTATTAATCGTATTTCCTTCGTTAAATGTTGGTAAACTAGTCTTAAAAATTTAAATAACATAAAAATTAAGCTAACGCGTTTTTCTATATAATCTTGTTACTTAAAAATATAATACATTCAAAAAATAAAAAGGCTATTTGACTACTTTCTAGAAACTATTGGAGTTTTTTAGTTATGTCTAAATGTAAATTAAATTTTTTCGTTGTAAAAAGCTAAAATTATCATTAAAATCAACTATAACAATGTTTTCATAAGTCGCACAATGTTATAAATAGCCAAAAAGTTGTTGATTCTAAAAGTATATTAATAATAAAATGATTTTTCAGTGTAAATTTTACATTACATTACTCATCACACGTTTCATTTGGTAGAAAAAAGAACAAATTTGTAAATTAATGCTTTTTTTTAAATCATTTCAATATTCAAAAACTTTAAAATTTTATAAATAATTTTTGATACTAAAAAATTATGCTATTTGTATCTTTTTTTTCGTAACAATTAAAAATATGAATAATTATTATTTTCATAAACCTAGGCATTTTTTAAAAAGTAAGCTATACGACATACAGTCAATAATTAGTAAAAGAGTATAAACGAAATTGTAACGTGTAAATTTATGATTCGCATAATTGTGTGAGTTATGTGTGTTATGAGTTATGTGATTTATTGTTTAAGTGGATTGTCAATTTGTTAATTGATAATGAATTTGAGTTACTCCTTTTTATGGTGCCATGACCGATTTTTTTATAGATTTTGATCGTAGGTGTTTAAAGAAAGTTGATGACTTTGCCATCTTCTATTTACAATTTACCCTACCTTTCTCGTGGTCAAGTAGCCAAAACCTATAAGCAAGGCTGAGTAGTCGGGTCAGGAGCTAAAACAATATTTTAGCAGGATTGGAATCATCAAAGTTTATACTGGTTCCTGTTGAACAATTTTACGTTTAAAACAGTTTAAAAGTGAAAAATGACTAAAAATACTTCTTTTTTTTTGGAAACTTGTACATTTAGCCAAGTCTCAGTGCTGTAAAATTGCATTTAAATTGAGGTTTAATAAATGTGAATTATCATCAAAAAAATAAACTCTTAAGTTATAACAATTTAAATTATAGTTAGTCAGAGCTAAAGTCAAACATTGGCTCCGGAGTCGGAGCTTAAACGAATTTAGTTCAGTTCCCCAGCCTTGCTCATAATACTAAAATATAGATCACCATACTAACTTTCTTAGTAACATTTTATTCAAAAATTGTTCAAATTTAAATGATCAAGTTTAGGAAAATAAAATATTGATTCAGTTTTAATTTTTATTATACATATAACATTTTATTTATGCATTCTTTAAGTTATACATATTTGATAATACATACATAAATATACATACAGGGGGAAGAAGAACAGCATTGAAAGTATTATAAATAAAGAAAAATGTTCTCGTTATTTAATTACTATACCAACATATTGATTATATTGCGACATAAAATATGAATTGACTAATTCTATCATAATAATCATGTACTATTTCCTTGGGATTACATACCAAAAAATTGGATGACGTAATTCCTCGATTCAATAATCCAAAATAACATTGATAATATTCACAATTTCAATGTACTGTATAATTTTTTCATCATGTACTTTTGCAAAATAATTTATTGAAAAATAGTTAACATGTTACTGAAAAACTTTTTTTTTCATCAGTATTTCTATACAGACAATTTAGTAGAATGTTTTATTCTTAGCATTTTACAGTGTTTTAATATTAACAGCGCTTTTTTATCTGTTATATGTATTTGTATATATTGAACCAATAAATGTTGTAAAACAAACACAAGTATTACAATATAAAACCTGGACTTTTTGTTTTAGAAATCTTTTTAATTGAATTTTATTTTATAAGTTTTAGAAGCGTTCCAAAAGACTAAATATTTTAATTTGAAATAGACATTAGTTTTTAATAAATAATCACTGTATTTTCTCTTACAATTATACTTACGTATTTAAATATTATTTCCATATTTTTCGAGGAAACTGATATAAATTTATATAATCTCTTTCGCTTGATATTCGTATCGCGTCGTAATGAATGGTTCAGTCATTTTAAAATGATTTTTCTTATTGAACTAACCAGAGAGAGTACTAAAGAATAACGCGCTGGTTTTACGTTCTCTATTGTATTAAAATGTTGTTGTATGAAACTTTTCTCGTATAATTCAAAATAATGGTTGAATATTGCCTGTTCAATTTGATATTTATTGAAAAAAATATTAAAAATCGTCTTTGGTAAGTATGGTATCTTAACATACGTCAAAATAGGATAGTTCTCTAATTTTGTTAGTTGCTTAACTATACGAATATCATAGTCTCCTATTTTATGTAACTTCATAGTCATATTTTATCGTGATGTAAAGAATTATGTTAAATGGGAGTTAGATAGCTAGCTATCCTGTTTTCCGTAACTTATTCTGCGAACGAATTTGTTTTAAAAATGTCCTGATTATTGTGAAGACCACAATTTCTTTCAAAATACTTTGAAGGTTTTTCCCCGCTGATAAAATTTGAAATCAAAATATATATGTAAAAAAAATCAAAAGTTGCACAAAATGATTCTTTAGGGCCTGATCAAACATTAAATTTTGTTAAGTGTTTTCCATAGTTTGTTGTTATGATTGGTATTATTTTATCCCAATTTTTGTTTGTCATTATTTAAAAACTTCCCATATATTCAAATATTTAAAAAAGGGGTCAAGTGAGAGTTTAATTTGCGTATTGAGGTTTGGTATAAATTTGTACGTAAGAAAGTTTGTTTTTACGAAAATACGGAAATGCCTCGAAAATTATTGCCAAATTTTTCTGAGTTTTAAGTCTTAGATTATTTAAAATTTTCGAGTGAAATTAAAAAGCAGATGAAAGACTACATTATAGACACACAATTGTATTCGAATAGACCATATGCACGTTTTTTTTAATCGGTAAGGAACATTATTAATATGAGGAAAATATTATTTTTATTTATGACAAATTTATATTTTGGCAATATTTTTTTTTTCTATTTTAATAAGCAAATGAGAGTCCGAAAACGATGAGTGCACCTATGGATCGTTTGTGACGTCACAGTACGCAAAAATACGCGTATTAAAGCCGAGATATAAACAGGTCATTGAGCGGTTATCAAAATGAACGAAATTTAATGATTTTTTGTATTTTAAATGAATCTCGTATTTGAATAATTTTGAATCTCGTATTGAGCAAATTTTCGATATTTCTTGAATTACGGAGTTTTATTAACCGTAGAGTCGCCAAAGACCTTAGTACTTAGAAAGCTACGGTAAATAACAATAAAAAACATGATATTTTTTTTAATTGTTATTTACCGTCGATTTATAACTATTAAGGTTTTTTAGCTACTTTAGGGTTAATTAAATCCGTTATTGAGACATATTGAAAATTTGCACGATACGAGGATCGAACCCACTATCTACTAGTTTTAGAGCGATCACCTAGACCACTCGGCTACCAGTAGGCTAAAAATGATATTTGTTTACGGTTTTTGTAACAATATTGCTGGTGATACTATTGAAGAATGTATCATGAACAAATCATCAAAGACAATCCAATCAAAAATTAATTTACCACTGCCTTTAAGAAGCTGAATGAGACCGGAAAGTTTCTACGCAAAAAATAAGCATCTCTTCAATTGGAAATTCTACGAAAGAGTTATGTTTTGAGAATAAGAATAATTTTTATGTATCTAAACTTTTTGCAAAGAATATAAAGACGAATGAGATTTTGGTCGTATGTAAATAAAAACCAAAGAAAATGGTTTGTAATTAAAATCAAATACAAATCAAATAAAAACGTAAGATCTTTTTTAATTATTTCCGTATCTGTAATAAACTTCAATAATTTGTCCGCTTTATCTACACTGTGGTTTTTTCTCTCAATTTGCCTCCTACATAAAAAATAAACAAATGATGGCTATACAAACAGCCTTGTTACATATTCATGTTGAATCAAATTGATCACGAAATATTGTTTTTTTTTTCTGTTACTAATTGGTTAAATATGTTCTTATTTTGTTGTATAAGGAGCCCGATTGAAGTGTTAATTGAAACCAGGATTCTGGATAGCAATCAATTCTTTGTCTAAAAATCCCCTCAGATATACATTTTTTGGCAGTTTTAGCCACATGATTAAATTTAGCGATTATGCAACCAAAAACCACTTTTCTTAACTACTGCAACCTTAATATAACCGTCCGTTTTTCCTGTGTAGATAAAATTGCCAAAAAAAAAAATATTTGTGTGGACATTCATATTGATAGTGGCGGTCTTTAAAATTTCGATACCACGATGAAATTCAGCCATCTATTCCTTTTAGCTTTCCATTTAATTTTGGTGAAAATAGATGAATAGTATTTCTGAAGACGTCACTATGTTTATCTTTATGTAGGACCGGTTTCGTATATTGATTTTATAAAAATTGACGAGAAGTTGGGTACTCAATTTTCCATATAAAATCTAGTTAGTTATAAAATGCATTATTTAAACGCTAACACAAATTGCGGTCTGATTATTATTGTTCGGTTTCCAAGACCACCCACTTTATTTTCACAATTTTATTTCAATACAATGAATATTGTTGACTGAAATATAAATAAATACACTTTTTATTATCATTGTATGACATAAAATATTTAAATTAAATAATTTATTTTTGCTATCACGTAGCTCGTTAGATTAAATTTCATCATTTGTGTTCCCAAACATTTTCGTTTATATCATGTCCATTTTTGGTGTACTTTAATGATACATATTTCATTGCATTTCATTTACAATAGTTTCTTTTTCCTTGAAGCTGCGAGAATAATTACGAAGAAAAGTTATCCTTATTTTTTCAGTTAGTTAAAAGTAATTTTTCAATCTGTTGCATGGTTGCAAATTATATTTCAGATTGTTTAATTTTAGTCACTTGCGTATTATTGGTTCTGATAACTTTCTCATGATATTGATGTTTATTGAATCTATAGAATATACAATAAAATCGATAGATGCTTTTATCGACAGATTTCTCTTAACATTAGATTTCCTTCAAATGAATGATTCTGAATCAAATAATCTGTACCTTGTATTTTTCTCGTCGATAATGAAATAGTTTTAATAAAATGTTTATATACATAGTTTCATTTATCTATCTATAGTTGCAATGCAAACTAAATATATAACTATATACATCAAAAGAGGATTTCCTTTATTGTTACATAGTCTTACAAAGACTTATTGTACACTTAGAAATCTTAAACCTCGAAGAATTTTTATTATTTTACATCATTAGATAAATTGACTTTACATAAACAGTTATTGATTATTAAGTTATTTTTGAAGTTGTTCGTTTATCTGCAGTATTAATATTTGGAAGTTTAGTAAGTACATAAATATTTTTATACATGTTACAATATGGGTTCATAATTTTAGGCCTATAAATTTAGGCTTGAAATCGATTCAACTCACAGAGGGAATTAGATACAGGAAAATTGATAGTTGGTACTGAAGTAATGTGGAAGGGTACATTTATTTTATTTTCAGGAGTGGAATTTATTAACTAACAATGAGTTAAAAAGAAAAAAATAAGAGGGGACAATTATTTACAACTATTTTCTTCTACATATTACAATAAATATTTATGCCTTTGCATTTGATAATGGGTTATACATATATCGTACATTAATTTGGGGATGTGCGAAGGTATTTTTAAACAATTATGTTACACATTTATGTGTAGATTACTTCATATAATTTAACGAAATAAAAAGGTTTAATGATGTAATGGTTTTCCGAGTATGCTCTAGGAAAAATGCTGAAAAACTTTATACTATGATAGTATAAAGTTATTGGGAAATGTAGAAATCATCTGATCGCAACAGCCAGTAAGAGTAACAAAAGGGAGTTAAATTTTAAGTATGTAGCACCGCTGGTTGGTAAGCTGCTGCTACTACTGCTATTTCCATGCTGCATAGCAGCAGGATGTTCTCCATTCAAGACGTGTACTAGAACACTAGCCGAATCACTGCTAGAAGGTGAACATGTGTAATTGCCACTATCGCTTGGTAGTGCTCGAGATATTAGTAATCTGCTGGTTCTTGTTTGTTTTTCAGTAACAACGCTGATACCACCCCGTTGTGAGTAGTTAATTACATTGCCACCTCGGTACCAGTAAATGAAACTTGGAGGATCGGGCGTTTGTAATACGATGCATGTCAAGTTTATGTCACTTCCACTCTTGATGTATAGCTCCGAGTTTCCAATTATTTTTGCTTTAGATACTGAAACAAAGAAAACATTGAAAATTTCAAGAATTAACAGTTTAAATAAACATGCTCAATTTCTTAGTTATCATTGTTTTGAAATATGAGTACTGTATATACATATTTTGAATAGAGTAGATAATTTACAAAAAAAAATACGATTAGAAGTAAACAAAATATTAAATTAATGAATGAAACATTACTCCAGAAATATTTTTGTGAACATAATTAAATTTGTCTTCTACAAATTACTAAAATTTAATTTATTATTATATATCTACTAGCTGATGCCCGCGATTTCATCTGCGTAACGTAGGTGTTAATTGTATTTTCATTTTAGATTTGCTATTTGTAGTGGTATATGAAATTTTTTGTTTTTCTTATTTCTTTTACGAAAAACATAATCATACATAAAAACTATTTTGTCGACTTTAAAAAGACATATGAGATTAACTGTTGTTAAGAATAAAATAATTGTATGTAATGATCAATTATAATATCCAAAAAAAATTTATAAATACCTAAAAAGAGTATGGTATTGGTCTATTGCGTATTCCTACGGTAGGTATACCTACCGTGAACCAAATAATCCGTAAATCAATCAATATCTATACTAGAGTGGTCCAAAAAAAATTTTATTTTTCAAGTGCTATTGTATCAAAAGCTTCTCTTAGGTATAAAAAAAATCCGTCAAAAGCGCAGCTTGATATCTCAATTCTTCATGAAGCTCAATAAATTTCTATTTTCCCATTTAAATAACATGTAAAAAATTTTTTTTACCATCTTATCCGGTAAAACTAAGATTTTTTTTTTAATTTGGATCAATTACTCTTGTAGGAAATTGAATTCTCTTCAAAAAAGTACTCTAGTAATTTTTTCGTAATTCTAATGGGGAAAAAGTTAACCAAATTGTAATAAAAACAATCATTCATAATTCACAGTTCGTACTTCGCCAAAAAACATTTGTTAATTGTATTATAAATAGTCTAGAGTTTGATGAATTTTGAAATAAATACATGCAATCACCAAAAAAGTATTTTTAAAAAGTTGAGAATATTTCAAATCCATGAAAATTTATTAAATTATCTTGTTATATTGTCCATTCCTTCAAAAAAAAACTTTGAAACTATCTTCTTTCAAATTTGTTCAAAAGCGAGTTTTAACTTTTTACCCGTAAATATTTCGAAAAAACTACTTCAATACTTTTTTGTAGAGAATTAAATTTCCTACAAGAACAGTTGATGAAAAATTAAAAAAAAAATAATAGTTTTACCAAATAAAAACGAAAAAAAATTTTTTTACGTGTTTTTTAAATGGGAAAATAGACATTCATAAAGCTTCGTGGAGAATCAAGATAGCAACCTGCGCTTTGGAGGGATTTTTTTTTATGCCTTGGAAAAGCGTTTAAGATGATAGGCAAAAAACTTTTTTTGTTTGGACCACTCTAATCTATACATTAATAAAAAATATCCTTAAGTTCAATAAAGTTGCTCTTAGTTTATATATAGATTTAAATTAAAGTACAAAAAAACTTTAATTTGAAATATAAACGTTTCTGTATACAAACAAACTTAGGATTTATTAATATGTAAATAGCGCATTGGTTCACGTATCTGTCTCTATAATAATCTATATAATGCTCTAATTAAGTAGCCATGGGTTCAAGTCTCACACCATCCTTTTTTTATTTCTAAATTGTTGTAAATAGACCCTAAGATGCCCTAAAAGTTTCTCCATAAAAAATATTTACGAAAAAATGTTTTTTTTTAAATCCAACCCTAAAAGAGTGAAAAGGGGTGACTAAGTTTGTATGAGATAATGTAGAGTTAATCAACAATCGTAATTTTAAATTTAATAATCAAAATGTTGTTAAAAACGAAACATTATTACTGCTTAATATAAAACAAAATTTATCTGTATTTATATTTTGAAATAAAGTATAAGTCTGTTTTTATATCAATTTGATTACAACATTTTAAATAACGTCATTTCACTAAATTAGTATGAAAGTTTAATATGATATTACTTATACCAAATAGACGATTTAAAATTTTTATTCGTTTTTAAACATAGGTACAACCTTTTTAAACTTTTTTTTATGAATTAATGATAATGATATAAAGCAGTTATATATCCTGCTGAAAAGCATTAAGGGAGCAATTTTTTTGTCTTATATTTCATTATCAATAAAAATAAAATCTTCCAATACCCAATATGGTATGTTGCAAGGCCTGAACAAAAAATATTCTTAAGTCATGCATAAAATTTTAAGAAATTGATGCAATGAAAAGTGAAAAACATTTCGTAAAAACTAAAAAAAAAATATTGTCCGTTTATTCATTTGTCTCAGCTATTTTACTTCAAGAGTGATTTTTATTTTATTTTAGTGTTTTTATTGCCATTTACATACAAAATATACATTATGCAATGTGGATATGTAAGTAAAAACTAAATATTAGTATTAAAAAAGTAAAATTTAGAAGAAAGGTGCAGATATTCAAAGAATCATTACATGAAAGTGGGGAAAAAAAATCAATGCACATGAGGGTATGTTTGTACTCTCATTTAACTTTTGAACCAAAATCAAGAATATAATTTAATGCTCGACGTCATTACTACGAATTATTATCAAGTCGAATCAAAATACCTGAATTTTTATTCGCCTAAATCCAATTACTTTGAATTATCTGATTACTTTTTATAATTTGAAATTATTCATAATAGTTAAGCTTAACGGATCTTTTATGGTTTTGTTGATTTCCCTATATTTTTCAAAGATTTCCTTATCGGAAAGTCTGCTGAAAACTTTTACTTCCAACTGAGAAAATTGATCACGAAGAAGCGATAATGGTTTTACTTAAGAATTACTTAGAATTGTTTCGATTTTAAATACGTGTATTATCCACCTTGCCTTATATATTCTTCAGAATTTTGGGGATGAGAATGTTTTTTTTGTATATGTATAATTTAGTATAATTAGTGTTCATTCCTTTCGATGCGTGTGCTAACTTTTTATTTTTAAATATATTTAAAAATTACGGCGGTTCTCCACTGTGATGGGCTTATAAAATATATTTTTTGCGCCAATTGTTCCCTTAACTTGTCTAAAATATGGGTGTAAAGTATTTTTTTAATAATTGAATTCATTATATGGTACAGAAGTTATAATTTTAACCGTACTTGAAACTTTAAACATATTTTTCTCAAAAGGGAGTGTTTAAATATTACGTAACGTTTTTTTAGAATTTTTTGTAACTCCTCATCGTAATCCCCCCCCCCCCCTGTCGTTAACTGTTAGGGGACATCCATTAAGTACGTGAGATGTTTAGTCTAGGGATTTAATTTAGAGGGAACGGGGAGTGAGCAAAATTTCACGCAATCTCACGCGGAGGAGAGGATGGTTTAAAATTGTTCTTTTAAATAAACCTAATGTTATCGGAACACAAACTAATATTGCACATTAACATTGCAAGTACCCATTTTAAAAAACGTGATATTAGGAGAAAGGGTCGAGCAAAACCTGACGAAAGCTTACCAAAGGAGGAGGGTGGGTAATTAATGGATGCCCCCTTACGTAATAATATATTGCCGTGTTTAGAAATATATAGAATAAATATTTTTTTTACTATGGTGCAATGAAGTACTGCACAAAGAATACTTTTTTTGTTAGTGAGATTTTGGACTACAGCGATTACTTTTGATAGTCAAAGCGTGAAATTTTATTTGTTAAATATCAATTTTATAAATACTTAATAAAACTTACAATGTTACGTAACAGTATATTTATACCACTTCCTTGTAAACATAACTCACAATATCGTTTAATTAAACCCCTTCCCTCGGGATAAAATGTTACGTAATACTTGAACCACTTGAACGTTCCCAAACTGTATTTTTCAAACTTGTCTCCCCCATATTTCGAGAATTGTTTGATCAGATTTCCAGTTTATAGGGTACATTCAGCATATGTAGATGCACGGAATGAACTAATCATCGAGTAGTTCCGAATATATTGTGAAATTGCACTTTTTCTTAAGAAGTCTGCCAAAATTCCAAAAAATTCCCTATTTTCAATTGATTCTAGTTAACTAGGTATATGCTTTTGAGTTTACAAATTAAAACGCGTTTTTTTACTGAGTAAAGTCAATCAATTGTGGAGATAGTGAGTGTAAATTTTTTGGACACGGATGTCTTCGGAGCACTATAACTTTCGTTATACTGAAGGTTTTTGGCTAAAAATGTATATACAAAGATTTAAAATAAATATAAATAAATAATTCAAAGTTCTATCTTTTCATTGAGAAAACCCCCTTAAAAATGGTTTAAAAAAATATTCAATTTTTATTACAGTACTATATTTCTTAGAAAAAACTCTTAATAAAAAATCTTTTCATTGTTATATTCTTTTGTACAGAAAAATAATAAAGAAGAATGGATTTTTTCCTTTTTTTGGACAACAATATTTAATTTGAAACTATATCAAAGTAGTATTATGTTCTTTGAAAAGTTATTGAAAGTGTAATTTTTTTTTATTCATTCAGAATACTGAATATACTTACCAACGACATTGAGACGAAAAGCTTGACTAATCTTTGGCTCTGTGCTTACTTGGCATTCATAAGTACCAGTGTCTCTCACTTGAGGAGAGCTTACTTTTAATGTCCATTCATCTGTCCCATCGGAATGAAGAGACTGAAACCTTTGGTCATTGGTGTACGTCAAAATGCCTACTGTGAGGATATGCAAATCTCGTTTACGTATCCAGGATACCTGAAAAACAAGAGTTTCAATAAAGTCACAGTTTGTCAGAACAATATAAAATGAAACAAATTTGCGATTTTATTATAAGTTTCAACCAATCATTTAAAATGCTTTTAAATATTTAAACCCCATAAAACAATAAAATCATATAAACTGTATCTTTTTTATATAGCCGCTTTGGTCTTTTAACCGCCTTATGCATATAAATGTACGTGATACGCACATTTTGGCCGTATCAATCTGCGCTATCCCGTATCACGTACGAGCCTAAAAAAATTATATATCTAAAAACTATAAACCTTACGGGATACGCACGCGTCCCAACATTTAACTACAACAGGGCTTCTTAAACTTTCTTCATTCATGACCCTATTTACGATTGTAAGTTTCCTGGGACACCATATAAATAAAAAAAAAAAGATAAACAAATATTTTTTGATGATTTATTTATTAGGGTAATATTACATATTAAAATATATAGATTTAGAATTCGTTTAGAAACATACAAAAATCTAGAATTAATATTTGCATAACAAGTTGTAAAATTGTACTTATTATAGTTACAAAAATGTTATGCCATATTTTTCATCAAAATTGAATTTTTTGCAATAACATAAATAAAAGGGAATTTTGACCATCTTAGTTCGTGAAATATTTGATACTGCTGGACGTAAGACCTTTTCAAAATATTTTAGCGATGAACGATATTGGGATTTAATATGTGTTAAAGCTGGGAAAGTAACTTCATATAAATATGTGGTGTTGAATGGCAGAAGAACGTTTAACGCCATATCAGCGATGGTGGGAAATTCAGTTTTAGTTTCTATCCAGAATTCAGTCAAGAGCTTGTTTGGAAATTGTAGTTTTAAGTTTTAAGTCACTTGAAAGCTCAGAAAATTCCTTTGGAGCTTTAGTGGCAGGTGATCAATCTCACTTAAGTCAATCCAAAACGGCTTTTGAATCCAAGCTACCTTTTTGAAATCAATATTTAATGTAAAATATGTTCGGAATTGTGTTTCTAGCGCTTTTAAGTGATATAAAATAATTTTTACAATAAAATCTAGATTCTAGATGATATAACATCGTGTATTTAAATATTTGACATTTAAATCTGGACTACAAAAACCTGAAATACAGTCGTCACATGTAGTACCACTGGTAGCTATTAGCTCAATCACGCAAAAATGTAGCAAAAAATAAAAAAAAAATCATTCATGTTGTGAAATTCCAAACAGTTTAATAAAAAAAATATTTTTTTTTGTGAATTTTTTGGGAATGTTACCTAGTTGTTGGGTGGGTAAAGTATATAACGCATTTTAATACGGTTTTCACAACCGTTTAGATAATTTTTTCCGAAAGTCACTTAGTAACAATTGATTTTAATTTAATCTGTAAAGAATAAAACAAACTCAACTTACTTAACCCGAATTGCCAAAAAAGAGTTTTTTTAATGGATATACAGTGTGTTGGGTCGCGGACTAGTGATATTTTAATATCGTATCCTGGATGGAAATTTATCTACAAAAACCTTAAAAAGGGGTCGCCCCCTCACCCTTCAAAAACATTGGCCATTTTACCTATTACTAAATTTTTCCTCTCGCATTAGGATTAAAAGCGGCTACCACTAAAATTATAAACACTAACGACACTATAAAACAATAATTTAAATTGTTATTATCCTAGCTTTCTACTAATACACATAAACTGTGTAAAATAATAACTTAAAATCGAGAAATTAGGACTTAAATTAAATTTTTATCAAAAATGATACAAATAATTAAAGTACGTTTTATTTCGTCCAAATTGTTTTTACTCTCAAATAATGCCAAACTTTCAAGTTAGATGATTTCAATAATATGTAAGTTATAATAATGATATTGATCTTATTTTGTAGGGAAACTTATATACTTTCAAAATTAATAATAATAGTGCATGGTTTGGGGGGGAGGAGTTCTTTCATTAGCCGCAAAAAATTGATTTTTTGACTAAAAAAGGGTCAAATTTGAAGTTTAAGCCCTTATTTTTCGATTTTAAGTAATTATTTACGCAGTTTATGTGTATTAGTAGAAAACAAGGCTAATAACAATTCAAATGATTGTTTTATAGTGTCGTTAGTGTTTATAATTTTAGTGGTAGCCGCTTTTAATCCTAATGCGAGAGGGAAAATTAGGTAATAGGTAAAATGGCCAATATTTTGAAGGGGCGCCCCCTTTTTAAAGTTTTTTGTCGATAAATTTCCATATAGAATACGATATTTAAATATCGCTAGTCCGCGACCTAACACACTAAATAAGGGTAAATGATGGCAAATATAAAAAAAATCGTTATAAAAATAAAATTGGAATCCAATAGTTTGTTTATATATTGATATGTTTTAACCATATACATGGTTCAGGAAAAATTGGTACGAATTTTGAACTATTTATAACAAAAATAAAAAGGTACATATGAATAGAAAAGGGAAGGAAGGTAAAGGAAAGAGCAATTGATGGAAGGTAAAAGGTATAATAGAACCTCGATATATTGAATTAATTTCCGGCTATATTCCTCTCGGTACATCGAAAACATGGAGTATTGCATATATTAAAAAAAACGCTAAAATTATCTACCGTATTTTCAATTTTGCCTTGACGCCGATGCAAAGGTCTTTTATGATGTTCCTAATAAATCCGATTCATGGTATACATCGAGGTTCTATTGTGTAAGAAAATTACTTGCCTAATCATATCATATATGTACAATGCCTAGCATATATTTATTAACAATATTAATAAGAACCGCTGTACAAAGAAATTTTTTTGACAAATGAGTATCAACCATTTGAAGGGAAGATGATACGAGAAAAATGAGGAATTATTATTTTATAAAACAATATATTATCTATGCTACAGTAATATTGTAAGAGTATTGATTTTTCAATAGAAGAAAATAAGTAATGTTCTTCTTAAAGAATATTTCAAATTTTTAGTGAGCCATATGGAAATGATTATGAGTCTCCTAATAAATGTGTCACCTTTTTCTGTCACATGCAAGGTAATTTATCGCCGAAGCAAAACGTAAATTACCTTTCAAGATTTAATACAAAATATTTAACACTGGAGGGTGAAAACTAGGCAGGCGGAAAAAAAAAAACTGTCTTCAGAAAATAATTTATAAAATCGCTATTTTTTTTTAGTTAAAATCTCTTTTAATTTATTTATCATTGATTTAAACAACTAAGGCTTTTGGTTACTCTAATATTCTTTAGTATTTTGGTAAATCGAAAAATGAAATTTTGATTTTTACAGCATATAAACCACAAAATTACTTTCTTTAAAAACTATTTGAAATGTAAATTATTTCAATAAATTTGTACTGAAATGAAATTTTCTTGAATATAACAAATAGTATAATTTTTTTTGGAGAAAGAGGGTTCTCATCCACTAAAAATTGGAGCAAGATATTAAAACACTAAAACGTGAAGCATACTAATGATTTATAAATATTACTTTATTTTATCCTTCTAGCTGTCGTTTTAATTACATTATAAAGTCAAATATGTAAAAGCTAAAATAGAAAAAGAAAAAGGATGCTTTGGTAAAGGGAGAAATCATGGATATATGTCTAAAAACACAAGCTAATATTTAATCAATGAACAAATAATGTTTTTGATGGAACGTTGAGTCGAATACGAGATATGCAAATTAATTAAATATTTTTATCGTGTGCTTTTTTTACAAAAGGCGATCTAAAAGGAAAATATTTTATCTTCAGAAATCGAAAATTTCAATTTTATTTATAAATTAACAATTTGCATCAGTAAATATAAAAATTCTTGGTTTTCTATTGACTTTCAATAGAAATATTGTAATATCAAGTTAAAAATTATATACGCATTGATGACATTTTTTAAAAACCTTTATAGAACAATCAAAGGATGTTTTGAGAAATATAAAAAAGGTTATATTTTCAATACGTGGAAACTACATTCAGCACAGGTTCTAGGATTTTGAACATTTACATTATCTAGACTTGGGATTGGAAAACTTTATAAAAAAAAGGCAAATCTTGCAAAAAAATAAGATAACAGAGATATTAATCAATCACTTTAAAAACGTGGACAATGTTGGAAGTTTAAAAAAATTTGTTTATCATCGTCCGATTATTAAAAAAACTATACACATTAAAAAATGTTACATCTAAAATAAATTTCATTCCATGTTTCTATTTTTTTTTTCTATTGATGGGAAAACTTATGTGGAATATTAGTGATAAAATATTATAGCTAACGATTCTTCTTAATCCAACATCACTGGTATGGTATGGCGATTAAAAGTGGCTGTCACGCGGGGAGTTCCAGGTTTCTCAAAACCTGCTGGATGGTCCTTCTCCAGTGATTACGCTCTTTTGCTTTTCGCGTTGCGGACGCGAAACTCGAATCAACGAGCTTTTCCACCACTTCTGTCCAACGGGTTGGTGATCGCCCTCGTTTTCTTTTCTCTTCAGGTCGTCCTTGCACCATTAGCTTTTCCATGGTCTCGTGATGCGCGATATGTCCGAAAAACCTGAGGATTCATCCATATGTCAAGTGAAGAGAGTCTTTGGACTGGTTTAATTTCGTTTAAGACAGAGGCATTAGTTGTTTTAGCTGTCCATGGGATCTGCAGCATTCTCCTCCAGACCCACATTTCGAAAGCAACAGTTTGTCGCCGATCAGCTGCACGGATAGTCCACGTTTCCGAAGCGTAGGAGAAGATAGGAATAATCAGTGTACCAACCAATCTGATTTTAGTAGCTTTTAATATGTTGCGGTCCTTCCATATTTTGGACAGTTGTGTTACGGCAGACCTTCAATACGTTGAAACTTCAATACGTTGTCTAATTTCGTACTCCAATGATTCGGATTTATGTATCACCAATCCCAGATAAACGAAGCTATCCACAACCAAGAAGGGGCCTATTCTTTCCGGCTGATTTTGATGTTTGGTAGCACAGTCAACGATCATAATTTTGATCTTATTGGCGTTAATTTTTAGACCAAAATCTTGGCTCACGACTTCAACCTTTCGAATGAGTTCCCACATCTCCTTAACTCCCGCGCACCTTCGTATACAAGTATTGGTATGTTTCGATGCAAGTCGGTACGGGTTGCAATGGTTATAGGTGCATGACAATTTATTTTCAATCGTTTCAACATCATTCAAAAAAAAAAATAGGGGGTATGCGTTAAAAATTATTTTTTTTTGGGACACCCTGATCTGAACTTATTTCCTTTCATGTGACTAATTAACTAGTACCTGGCTAGAATTTTGGCCGATATCGTTGAAGAGTTATAAGAACCTTATCGGGTAGAAATATGGTTAATCTTTTTAAGGAAATCCTGATCGAGTCCACATAAGGATCATATCAGGATGATCTTATTTAAAATAAATGAATTTTTCATCCGGTTTTTCTTATCGTATCTATGTAAGGACCTTCTTAGGATTGCTTCACTGAGAAAACAATATTTTTGATCAGGTTATCCTAACAAGTTTCACACTAGGATCGCATAAGGATGACCCTATTGAAAATAAAAATATTTTTCATCGGGTTTTCCTGATTAGGCCTAGGCAAGGAAATTCTTAGACTTGCCTTACTGGAAAAACAATTATTTCTCATAGGGTTCTGCAGATGAGTTCCACAGTAGGATGGTATCGGGATAACCTTATTTAAAAGAAATTGATTTTTCATCAGGTTTTCCTGATCGTGTCCATGTAAGAAACTTCTCAGGACATATAAAGTAGTACTGGTGAAAATTTAAATTAATATAGCATTAAATGTCAATTTATATTTGGGAAATATAATGCTTGTAGCAATATTATTCGAAATAATTTTGGGCAAACAATATTCAAATGATTTGGTTATCGCAATATACTTACGGCTCTATCTCCCAAATTTCGTACACGACAATGCAAATATGCTGTTTGACCAACTGTTGTCGTCATTTCTCGGCGAGTTGAATTATCGAAATAGGGTTGCGAAAATGGTTGTTCCCAATAAGGTAAATGTTCTACGACATTTCCAGGAATCCCGACTGTTCCAGGAACTGAAACAAATTAACACAATATGAATAAAATGAAATAAGTTAGGTAAGTATAAATATTAAATTAATCCTATAAAATTGAAGCCGTGCCTTGGCGTAAAAGTAAATGATTATTTGAATATTAAATTCAACTAACCTTTTATACATATTAAGGTTGGGGAATAAATTTATGATTTGCTATTAAATTGCTTTTCCGTAATCGTTTTTCATCTATTGTAGGCGGAAATAATTTTCATTGAATTGTTAGATAAACCCATTTTTCGCTGAGGTCGAGAGATGAAAATGGCTGTAATTAATTTTAATATTTAGCCTTTGAAACTGGACTTTTTTTTTCGAATGTAGAAGCTCGACCGAATGGAATTGGATGAGTTCAACATTAACCTTTAAGTGAAATCAATTTTATTGGTCTAATGATAAAGCATGGAAAAACCAACAATAGAATTCCCTCGCGAAATTCTCGAATTCGCTGACCTTAACAAATGATTCTGTTACGCATTTAGCTCTTCGTTAGAATTTCGATTTGCAGTCCGCTTTACAAACAATTTATCATTTTTATGTAAACGGAAATACTAAAATTGAAGCTTGATAATTTTTATTTTCTATTCATTTTTTGCAAAAAAATAAAATAAAATAAATGCTGATTCATCATAAAATAGAGTTTAATTTATTTTCACTAAATTAAATTTCGAGAAAAATGATGAAAAGTTCGTCTCAAACAGTTTGTTTTCACCCATTTGATGCGAGTAAAGTTCAAATGCTACTTGTATCTTTATGGTATTACATAAGTATGTCGGAATTTATCATTCAAAGGGAGAACTTTGATTAGGATATTGATGCAATGAAAGCAATCAATCTTTTCATGACCAGCCAAGTGAGTCACCATTGAAGATTTTAAAAAGAAGGAATGCTTTCTCATTTTGAAATTTTATTATAAAAAAAATATGAAAACATATTATAGAAATGAAGTTTTTATTGAGAAAATATTAATGTTATATTTTCAAAGAAAAAAGAAATATCTATCTACTTCCTACGCGTTCAAGTCCAAATTAACTTTGAAACTTATATAATAACATAAAGCAAATAACATTAAAAAAGAACATTAAATTCACGTCTATTTATTTATTACTAGCAGACCCGACAGACGTTGTCCTGTCCAAATATTTTAGACATAGTGTTTACTGTTTTTAATGCTTTTTGATACACAATGTTGTTAGTTTTGTTTTCTAGTGCATATGCATATTCAAGATTGACACCACTAACTCTTAATGCCCTTGCAAGTGCAAACCGGACCGGGATTTGTAATCGTTTAATGTTGAATGAGATGCTATTCGGAATCATTGGAATGCATACTGAGTTATAGTTGAATGCTCGATAAGGATTAAGACGTTAATTTCAACTTCATCAATTCCATTCAACTGCATTTTGCGTTGATCGTCAGTTTGACTTAGTCGTATATATCTTTGATTTGCAGCATTGTAAGTTCTGAAGCCTATGAAGGTATGTCTAATTGGAAAACAATTAAGACCATAGTGGAAACTCCAACGTGAAAATTAAAAATTATTGCCAACCGCCCAGGTTGGAATGACCTTAGTGAGATCTCCTTGGGATTTCTTCATTGGGGTATTACTTAAATAGTCTAATTGGGATCGCACAAGGTACTGCATTACATCGCAAGCTGCGATTCCGGTAGAGTAGCTCAATGAGCATCCAGCAGGACTCACTCAAAATTTTTAAGCTGGTTATCAATTAGTAAATAAGTAGTGACATTACCTCCGATTTCAAAATTTTTGTAACCGAAGTCAGAGATACAAAATCAATAGAAAGTTCCAACTTTCCGGAGTCGGAGTTAAAATTCCGTAACATTCCAAGTCATTTTTTTACAGTTTTTAAAATAGTATATTTATTTGAAATTGCTTATAAATTATTTATTTGTTTTATCTAGACTCTAGAGGATCAAACACTGTTCTACTTTTACGATAGGAAGAATATTTATAATGCAAAAAATTAACATTTAGGGTTATTTTTCCGATTAAAATTAACAATTATTTTTGTAGTAAAACCATTGTGTGTAGTTGTTTAAAAAAATATTAAATACAATGAATAATTCCTCGAAAAAGTCAAGTTAGCGTTCATCGTTCTTGAGTGAAAATAGATTTATTTTAAGAGCGGCTTTTTCTTTTTCCGTAAAAGGGTTGTTTAGAAGAAAACGCCCTTAAGGACTTTTCTTAGTTCTGTTTGGTTTACATAAAGAGCTAACTACATTTTTAACCCTAATGTATAATGTGCATAATTTTTAAATTCAATTTATAGCAATCTACCTTCAGTATTTTTAAAATAAAGCAGCCCTAATTTTCGTATCTATCAGAATATTTGTATTTATTAGAGAAGTTATGGAGCTACGTAAGGGTAATCAAAACTATTTGATATAAAAATCTATTCGAAATTGCTATCAAATTTGACATTGAAGCTTTGAAAAATGTCGAGAAAAATGAGAAAAAAACACAAGTCATGGCTTCGTAATTATTCGTATTTTTCCTTTATAATTCCTAAAATTATAATAACTGTATCAGAAATTGTCGGATAATATGACATTATTTCATATCCATAACTGTAATATAAATATATACAATATAATTCATAAATCCGTATTTATATCCAAATCTTCGGTATTGATTACATTACTTATATTTTTGTGCCCTTATCTTGAATTTAACACACCATCTGAATTAGAACAAGTAAATATATATTTTCAAACTTTTTATACATGTTGGAATTTCTTATACTTGAGATCCAGGTTTCACTTGAATAATCTGTAGGATGGAAATATTTTTTTCTTGTTAACGTAAAGTATTAAAATGTTTTCGGGGTAAAAATAATTGTTTCAAATAAATGTTAACTCAAATAGGATTTAGAATATTGAAATTTTGAAGATATTTTAAATCCCCTCCAACGTTGAACATGATTTATCTGATACAAATAAATAAAGGAAGAAAATTGGGCAAAACAATAAATACAAAAACGAAACACATATATAAATATCGAAAGACAGGAAAACAAAATTAGTTCGTAATTTTAAAACTGAAATATGAGATAAAATCTAAACGGATCAAATATAGCTGCTACAACATTGGTAACGATCTCCCTATGGAAACAATGAATATACATACATATGAACTGAATCTAAATGAGTCGAATGAAAAAATAACGATTGCTTTTATTTTTCAAATAGATAAGAGTAATTGTTTCCATACATACGCAAATAATGTACAACTCGTTTATTGTAATTTTTCCTCTACAATTGCATTTTTTCATTCGACAACCGAAAGAGTTTTCATTTTACGAACGCAATTTGATTTATTATATCTGAGTTATTGGACAAATGGATACTTTGGACAATACAATGTCACAATATGTAGGGACATATTTTACCAATATTAAAGGCAATGAATTGATTGAAATCTTTTTCAAAAAATATGAATCAAAAAATTTATTAAATTATGAAAATAAAATTTAATTTAAAAAAAATAAGATAATTGAAATACATAAATTCACTAGATGTTAACCAGATACTATATTTCCTATTTAAGGGCAATATTGATTTTTTCTTGGGATTAGAAGGGTTTGTAATTTATCCATACAAAATATTAGTTCTAAATCTGCACCTGGTTTACCACAGGACCCAATTGAAAATCGTAATAATGAGTAAAAATTGTGGAAAATTCATATGGTCGCTATTTTAATTTCATTATACCAGTTGAATTTTCAATTCTAATTTAGAATGAACACTTACTACCCTATCAAATAAAATAACAATAACTTTAATATCTATTTGAAGAGAATAGCTAGAGATCATTAGGTACAAGTATAAAATTGATCAATTTTAGATTTTGGATGGCTACTAATCATCAAAATAAAATGTAATAAAGAAAATAAATGACGGTGGTTTAGTACTTCTAGCACCCTAAAGATAAGCTTCATTTTTTTTATTAAAATCAAAATTTATGCGGTGCACCCATTTGTAGCCTCATATGGAATGACTACTGCAGTTATATCGGTTTAAGTCTAGAAGTAAATTTGTATATTTTTTTAATCTACCGAAAATTTTTCAAATGGACTAAAGAACCTCTTTAATTGATAAAAAACAGCATAAAAATAAGGTAAACCCAATTTTTAGTTCTGAAAAATTCATATTTTGGCAGAAAAAAAGGTTTTAGTATAGATGAGCATATAAGCCCCAAAAATAATGAGTGCGTTTATTGGTTTTCTATGACGTCACAGTCCGTTTATTGAAACCGAGATATAAACAGATCATTTAGTGATTGTCATAAAATAATAATGATTTAAACAAATTTTTGCATTGTCTTTTCAACTTTTCATTAATCATTTCAAAACTGAGTCTTTAAATGCAAGTAAAAGAAACTGTTTTTCCAAACGATCAAATTATAGAATTATATAACATTTTATAGAAAAATCAGTAAATAATTTTCTAAAAATTAAAAAAAACATTGATTAGGCTGAAAAATGAGGAAATTAATTTTTTAAAAAAATTTTGTCAATGTGTAAGGATTTATAATGAGTAATTAAGGAAAAAAATTGTATGGAACTAATCAAATTAAACCTGCAATAAGGAGAAAAGAACAGTAAATAATTTTCCGATAGTAAGTGTAGGAAAATCTACAGGACGGTAACAATGAAAAATTGGCCCCAAAAAGCTATGGGGGCCATTTTTGAAGAGTATATTGTAACTACGTCGATTTCTACGTTCATACTCCAAGTTTCAGCTTTCTATATAATTTTATTTGTGAATAAATCGATAAAATGATAAACCAAAAAATTCTTTTTTTTTTCTCAACAATAAGTGAAGCAATTTGAATGAAATTTGGACAACTTGTAAAAGTATATAAAGACTATACTCAAAAAAATAACAACCTTTAATTTTCATTATAACTATTTAATAGCAGATAATTTATGTACCTCTCTGCTCAAATGATTAATTGTAAAGCGATTTCAAAATGGTAAATTAACATCATTTTTCTATCAAAAACTCACAAAGTGTTATAAGATGTACTGATCACACTAAATTTCAAATATTGTAAATTGTTTAAATTATTAACGATTAGTATGAACGTTTTAAACAACCTTACTATTTGAATTGAAACATGAATATCAACCATTACTAGAAACTACGTAATTTCGTGCATCATCATAAACCAATCCTGACGGCCATAAAAGAACTATAATAGTAAAATTTACTATTTACTGTCATAGAAAATTATCGGTTAGATTCTGAAATTTCTGTACTGTGACGTCATTTTAATACCAACCTAATAGCAGTTCCTTGTAGACATTTTAAATTAACGATTTTTTTTTGTATTTTTAAATAAACATTTCCTCGATTTTAACAACCAAAGTTAAAAATTAACTGCTACATTATATTTTGATATTAGTCTAGAACATTTTTGAAATATTATAAATTATTTTTAAAACATGTGTATTTAGTCTATTGAGGCACCTAAATCTACATAAAAATAATTTCATGTTATACAAAATACATTGGCTGGTTCTCATTTACTTTTATATTGAACTAAATTTATTTGTTAATACAAATTTTGAATAACTTTCAATAATGCAAAGAATAAGTGCGTTTATTTTTTTTGTTTGCGAGTAATTTAGACCACACTTTCTGCAAAAAAGTTAATCACACAAAAACATCAGAAGCTCCACATATTGCCGTTCCTGTAGATTTGCCGCCATGGGCTATAGCCATGTATACAGAAGTACGGTAGTTTGAATAAAATTGTTTTAATAGAAATAAATTATTTTTATGTTATTTTATAATATAAAATAATTAAGCTTTTCTGTCATCAAAGCATGACAGTTCAATTAGTGTAACAAATATGCTTGTCTAGCACAAAGTTTTGCAATGACAAATCAATATAAGTTTTTGATTTTAGGTCTGAATGGATAATATTTCAACAAAGCTTTGTAACTATTATATATATGATATGTTTGTGATATATTGAGAAACTGAATCAATGGTTTCTGATTTATATTTCGATTGTAAAGCAAACGTATTCAAAATCAAAGACTCTAGACTGCAACTGAATTTCCAACTAAGTATATTTATTATTCATATTCAAAAATTAAATCAATTTGGCAAAATATAAAAATTTATATTTAAAATATGTACTGAAATCAATGTAATGAAATATTTTGTAAAAAAAAGATTTTTAATTTATTATAAACACTGATTTGATTAAGAGATTTATTATACATTCGAAAAGAATAATTATTCGTATGCTACTAAATATCATCATAGCTTCAATTCAGTAGCTTAAAAGATTACGTAAAAGCTTCTTATTAGAGAGTTACTTAGTTTATCAAAAAATCACATTTTAAATTAATCCAAGGGTTGTTCAATATAAGTGTGCTTTAATCACTGAGTTGAATTTACCGTTTTTATCGATCGATTTTTCTACATTGTTATTCTATTTTTAAAGGATTTCACGCAATTTACTGATTCGTCTTATCTCTATGTATGATGTGCTTACTGTATATTTACTCCAGTTTTCGCCTATTCAGCAAAGTTTGGAGGCACAAATGATTGATACTTTGGATAAAATGCGTAAAACGCAATATCAGTGTTTAAAGACTCTTATGTAATAAATACAAGAAAGTACGTCAATCATGAAAATTTTAGATTTTAAGATTTCTACGGTATATCTTCCATTCTGAGAATCTATGAGTTCATTTGGTCTATTTAAGACATAACTTTTACTAGAATTTTGCTAATTATCTTATAAATAATAAATCGCACAACTTATATTTTTATTAAAAATAAATGAGTCAAATCAAAACTACTGGGAACTGGAAGGTAAATTTAAAAGAATTTTTTTTTGGTGTTTTCTTAACTGTTCCAAATGTTCCGCATTCATTATTTATCTTCTTTAATGATATTCATTGGCTTTAGAGATATAACAGAATAAAAGATTTTTTGTGAATCTTTTATTTCGTTGCATCTTTAAGGTCAATGAATATCAATAAAAATAATTAATAAGCATTTCACATTAATAAGCATTAATCTTATTAAAATTGAATTGAAAACGATATTAATCCTTTTGATCTCAACGTAAAGCAATTTTTCAGAAGTAAACATTTTTGAGATCATTTTTCAAGCTACTCGGAAAAAAATAACAATAATAATGTCGTAATTTATATAAGTAGGTGCATTCAGTAGCAGACTAGATCGAAAAATTTGTAGTTTATTCAATGCTCTATCGTAAATTACGATGTTCATTATGTTAAAATTCAAAGATAAATAGGAAGTTTAAAAATTGAATATTTTAAAGATTAAAATCAGAGATGTGTAAAATAGTTAGAAAAATGTATTTAAATAGAAAATGCAAATGCTTTTTATATTTTCTATTTCAAATACAAAATAGTTATTCATTTTATATTTAAAATGCACAATACGTATTTTCAAAATATATTCGTAAAATAAAATACGTAAATGGTTTTTAACTTTCTTTATTTAATTAGGCTTTTGCTTAAGCAAAGAATCAATTATTATTACTACTATTATTATTGTTAATCTCACTTCCGGCATCCTTTTTATATCTTTAAAGTAATGCTTTAATATCATTTAGGCGGGAAAACCACAGACGTACTATCCATATTATATTCGCTATATTCTTTTTTACACGGACTTTCTTAAGCCTATTTTTTTAATTAATTGATCTAAAAACAGAACAGTACAGAAGACTTCATTCAGATCAGTATTGCCTTTGGTTGCCATAGTGATAAACAAAAATTGAAAAAATAAAAATAAAAAATTCTTCGTTACATTAATTTACAGTTGGCAAATGGCCGAGTGGTCAAGGTGACCGCTTCACAACTGGTAGGTAGGTTCAAATCTCATATAGAGAAAATTTTTCGATATTTCTTGATTACGAATTTTTATAAGCCCTAGAATCCTTAAAGGCCTTACTAGTTATAGAACGATGGTAAATAACAATTAAAAAAATATATCAAAAAGTATTTTACATTTTGTCAATACAAAATATGTCCTAAAAGGTATTTCAAATAAAATTTAAAATGCTTTTCTGAAAAAAAGTATTTAAATGCAAACTGGAATTAGTTATTTTGTGTTTTGTATTTCAAATATTACTATTGTATTTTGAAAATGTTTTAATTCTGATTAAAATACAGTCCTCTACTACGATGTTACTATTGTACTTACCGTACTTTTATTTTTTTGTGATATAATTTTTCCGTGTGTCCGGGAATCAAAGCATCAGAAATTTATTAAAGAATTTTGTTAACTACAAACTTCTGAAGATTATAAATGCAAAAGACATTAAAATATCGGTTTTTTATATAATATATTTTAAATTTTTTTGACGATTTAAAAAAAATTAAGAAATCATCTACCTAAATATTGTAAATATGACATTATTTGAGGGTAACGTAATATTTGGTAGTGGTAGATAAAAACGTATTCATCTTAAATAAATTGCCAGCAAATTCAAAGATACGCATAAATAAATGATGTGTACCTATATATATTTTTTTCTTATCGTTCCTTTGTGGTTCATACATTATATAATGAAAGAATTCAAACTAATAATGGGGTGCTATTGAATAAGGGATGGTGTAATGACTTCAATACAGTTCTGCTATCATATTTTATGAAAAGTCATTAAATATTTTTGACTGCTACACGCACTAGAAGAAATAAATTGATTATTTTTCATCCGTTTTCAGCTAATATCCTGGAAACATTGGCGAAATCTCATCTCTGCTCTGGTTCATTTTACTAAGATCGTGTCATATTATACATTATACGGTGAGATGAGAGTTTTGTCAATGCTCTCTATTGTGGCATCAGATTAGTTGAAAAGGGGATGAGTAGATGAACGTGCTTTTGAGGGCGGTTTCGATGTCGTTTGCAGCCGGTGAATATGATGATGGGGATGGCCGAGAGATTCTAAATGTCATCAGATATAGCGACAGTATAACTACGCACACAACAAGTAACAGCTACGTAAGGGATTCGCATGTTATTCTTGTCGTTGGTGTTTTGGTATTCTATCCGAGTACACACAGCTGTGGGGAATTGTTTGGCTGGTTCCCAGTCCCCTATGGGGGTTGCTTTATCAACGCTCTCTTCATATCTCTTTACCGAACCTTAATTCTCTACGCTAATGTAAATTTGAATTCAATTTGTAGAAATCATTTTAACATAAACTCCAAAACGAAAAGAACTAATTCCTTTTATTGCTTCGTTAATTTCTTGATTACTTCCATAAAAATAGAGCCATAATTAGAAAATAATGAACATATTTCATCCGGAAATTAAAGGGTTATATTTTCATTAGAGCTCGTTACTAATTAGAAAATAATTTAAATATATGTTGCCGTTTTGTCTGAGAAACAAAAAAAAAACTTAAAATAAACAGGGGTTGCAAATGAACAAACCATGTTTTTTTCTCATTGTACTATTTATTTTCTCATTTATTCATTAAATTTGTTAAACTTTCAAAATTATTTCGATTAACAAAGCCAAAAAAAAATTTTGAATCTAAATTCAATCTATTTTTTATTGTTATAAGCTTTATGGGCGCCAACAGATAAGGACAAGAAAAATTAGTTATCGTTTCCTAAAAAGCCCAATAAAGAAAAATTTAATAAAAAAATGGATTTACTATAAGTTTACTATAGTTCCTGAAATTTCTCTTCTTACAATTTACGCAGAAAACAAAAGTCAATCAACTGTTCATCGTATTACTTCAGAAATGTGCAGAAGCATCAACAAGTATAAGTATAATCATATGACGTCCATCAATTTAGTACTACATTTTTGGAATTTGAAGAAAATAACTACGACCTATTTTGGTGTTTTTTTGTCGTTTAAGAGTTCCGGAAAAAAAATCTTCTCTCACATATTTTCCAGGGAACACCAATGTAGTGCTAACTTGACGTTTAGAGTTTTTCGAGCGTTTTTTAGACCGTTAATTGTTGTTTTTTTTTGTCGCTTGATATTTTTGAGAGAAATTTTTTTTTTTGTTTGCATAGCTTCCCGGAAAAAGCTATTTAAAACAAAGCTCTATTTGGGTTATTTTCCAAATATTGAAATTTCAAAATTTTTATTTTACTATTAACTCGTGATTTCTTGTCTTTTGAGATTTTTGAAAGAGCAAATTTTGTCGCTCGTATATATTCCTGTAAAAAGCCATTTGAAGAAAAAGCTCTATTAGGGTAATTTTCTAAATATTAAAATTTCGAAAAAATTTGTACCATTATTTGGCGTTGGCAGAACTTTTGAACGACAAGACACCAATTTATTTCGTAGTTATTTTTTTCAATTTCCAAAAGTGTAGTGCTAATTTTAACATTGGTAAATATTTTAATTATTTCCCAGTCCAAATTAATAAATTAATAAATTAATGAATAATAATAATAATTATTATAATAATAATAATATATAATAACAAACAACCTATATGAAGAAATTTGTTTACAACTGACAAAATAATCATTACCTGATGATGACACCCAACAACTGTTGAAATACGTCGTAATAAAGACGGAATTGAGTCATAGAATATATATAAAGAGTGTTTTAATACGAGTGCAAGATTTCAATGTCCAATAAAATATGATTTTCTGTAGCAAAGTATTGAAATATTTCTTGATTTAGAAAATAGACATTAGGGAATTATGTATGAAACCATTACTTTAAATGGCCGCCACGACTTTGCTGGCATACCATTTTAACGAAATTTTCAATAACGTTATTGAATACATTTAGTGGTATTTCATTGATACAGCGTCTAATTTCGGTTTTAAATGCATCGATGGTTGCAGGATTATTGGCATAAACCTGAAACTACAGAAAATCACACAACCAGAAATCTAAAGGCGCTAAATCGGAAGAACGTGGAGGCCTATTCTCGTCATCAAATCGGGAAATGACATGACCCGGAGCAAACTCGTGAAGATCGTCAATGTTTCACGGGCGATATGGTATGTGGCATCGTCCTGCTGAAACCAAATGTCGTCAAGATCAATAGTTTCCAAATGAGGCACAAGAAACTGTTATCATATCACGATAACGTTCGTCATTCATCGTTATTGCATTGCTTTCTTCGTTTTCGAAGAAAAACGGTTCAATTATTTCTCCAGACCATAATGTACACCATACAGTGACCCGTTGTGGATGCATTGCTTTCTGATGAATCATTCGTGGATTTTCTAAGCCCCAAATGCGACAGTTTTGCCTATTCACGAAGCTATCGAGGTGAAAATGGCCTCATTACTGAAAATGATTTTGTTTGCAAAATCAGCAGGTTGCTCAAGAATCGAATTGGTGAATTCTCTTCGCTATTCATGGTCTACTGTTGCATATTTACTAACTTCCATCTGTCATCTTTCGATTTGTCACATCATAATTATTGGGCATTATGACTGTTAAACATGGCGCGCAATTCAAATGGCGCTTATTGAAACATCCCTTTATTATTATTCATTAATTTAATGTAGTGCTAACTTGATGGAGGAATTATTTCTAAATCTGTGTACTGCGGAAGTTATCGAATCCCAGAGCAGAAAGAGAACCTTACTCCATTGTAACGTACTCCACTTTCAAAAAAAAATATCCTCATTGATTTTTAAATTCTTTGATCACAATTTGTGTTCCCATTTTTTTACGATTCGCTTCCTCTTTTGACAAGAAATAAAATATCAAACATTTCCATTCTTCTTAAACTAAAATTTTTACATACAAGTTTCGCAAAAGAAAACAACAACATGTCAATCGTAGAAACTTTATACAAGAGTAATTTCACTGACGTGATCGCCCTTTTAGGTAGTTATAGAATTTGGGGGGCGATATTACTGTCAGGAAAACACGTGTTACACCTTTAATATTAATAAATTGGTTAACGAAGGTCCATATTGCGAGAAGTGTGATAAGTTATGTGTATTGCAGCAGTAAAAACCATTTCTGTACTGTATTTAGTGTAATAAATCGCTGTATACATACATAGTTTGTTATTTCAATGCAATAGTAGCAATAAGTGTTATATAACTCAATTTAAAAATTAGTTGGGTCACGTAAAAAACACATCCAAAGTTTTACTAATGTAAAATTTGTTAATTATATAATTTGAATGTAGCTGAAATTGTTTCCTAATGACTTGAAAAATAATATGAAAAATCAAATCAAACGATTTACTACAATTAATTTTAGATTTGTGCCTTTAAATATATATTTCACGTTTATTAATGTCTTACTGTTTATGACATTTTTCCCCACATTAAATGTTGGCAAAGATTTATAAATCATTTCTACCATAACAGAAGAAAAGCCATTAACTCTGGGCGTTTACGAAAATTGTATTTATAAAATGATTTTATTGATATAAGAAATCAGTAAAGTTTTCTCCCAGTCTTCGAAGTACGATTTAAAGACTTTATAAATCATTGTGGCCAAAAAAGAATTTTCCAAAAAAGAAAACTATTGAAGTATCAGTGACAAATCTGGAGAAAAGTTTTTTTAAACTTTAAACAACGCTTAATCAAATAATCGTTGAACTTTCTAGTCGTTTTCTTGACGGTAATCACACGCTGTCTGGTCAGAATAAAGTCACACTACATTAAAACTTTTCACGGGTTCGCCTTACGTGAAATATAGCGTATATTTTCACGTAGATATTTACAATGGAACAAACGAAAATTCACCGCGCACAACTTTGAAATTATGCGTTTTCTTTACACGTTCAAATTTGGCGTGAGCTTTTATTATTTTTGGTAAACTTTTATAGTTTTAAAATGATGTATTATCGTAGTTATGAAAATTCGCATTACTTCAAGCTACAAAGTAAGTTCATTGGGCGTCGTGAAAACTTGATAAAAGAATTGTAAGTTAGAAACTAGTGCGGTTTTTCATCATACACTAGAAGGGTTGTTTGAGGCGTATAATGCTCATTTAATGCGTAAACTACATTCCCTGAATAATAATGGGTGCAAGTAATTTTTACGTGAAAATTCCACAGAAAAGAGCTGAATGTGCATGCCCATTGTTGTAATTATGGGTAATCACAAATACCACCACGTTTTACCCGAGAAATTCGCGGTCAACATATGTACGTGCTGCGGAAAATTTAAACATGAAGCAATTTATTTTGTTTAATAAAATAATATATTTAAATCATTGTACATTTTGAGACAATAAAAGATAATTTCATTTGTCAATTAAGAAGATTTTTTTTTATATTTTTATCAAGTATGCAGAAAGAAATAGATCATTTCTCCCCAATGTTTCTGATGGGTAAATGAAATAAATTCAATTCTAATGAAAGATAAAATTTTTCATTATAGTTGAGTATTTAACATGAACGATATAAACGTTTATAAATTTATTTATTCGTTTAACAAACGTTAAATTATAAATTCAAATTTTTCTCTATTTAAATAGTTTTATTTTATTTACCTATACAAAATTACTATAATTTAGATTAATTCCTTTGAAAAAATATAATTAATTTAATTTGTATGTTAATTTGCATGTAAATATACAAGTTTGATTTTTCATGGAGGTACATCAAAATGCTACTAGACAACTAAATTTAGTAGAATGTTTCTACTTTAATGCTAAAGCACCTGTGAAAACTTTAAACCGATTCACCAAGTCGTTAAAAAGCTATTGCAGTTTAAAAACATTATGATTTTACACGTAATCTTATGGAGATTTGGTGATCGAATAGACGAAATTCATTTTTATTGGCAAAAAAAGGCGACTAGACATTCCAAACTATCAAATATGTAGTTCAAACTTTAGGGAACTAACTATTTTGTATAAGTTTATTTGAATTCATTACACGGTTATTAAGAAACAAATTAAAACACACCGAAAATGAGATTTTGATTTTATTAATTAATAAGTGTATTAGAAAGTGCAGCAACATTGTCATCAGCTGAGACGTACCGTCTTGTATATAGCCTGAGCTGTGTTAGTACATTTGGTGAGATAAAAATTAAACGCACAATTTATTTTGGTCACACTCATGAGTACACAGTATAAAGCGATGAAATATGTCAAATAATTTATTTTCAAAATGTTGGCATATCATGTGAGAGAGACATACAAAAGTTGCCGACGCTGCCAACCTATAAATTCGACAGCGTTATCATCTCTTAGTTAATTTATATAATGCTGAATTATTAATTTAATTTTTTTTTTTCATTATAATTGTCTTAAAAACATCCATATTTAATGTTTTTTATGATTTAATCAAAATGAAAAATTCTATTATAATCATAACTTATGAGCATCAAATCAATAATATTTTGATTTGTTACGTTGAAATCAAAGCTTATTCAGTCCTAAAAGTTAGTTAAATATTTTTTATATTTTTTTTTATTTTGCTTAAAACTTTTGATGCAATTTCCGAATTTTTCTTAACCAAATACAGTTTTTTGAGTATCGACCTATTTATTCGTTTCAAGGTACGCTATACGACGTAATTATTAACGAATTTCTATTTTTATGTACTTTTGTCTCCGATTGTATCTCCATAACATCCTTAAGGAACCTTAAGTAATATAATTTTAAAATCAATTCTGTTACGCGTTTTTGAAAAATAAAACGGATTTTTTAAATAAACAAAGAATAAATCATACAAAAGATATCACCCCCGAAGAATAAGTAATCGAAATCGATAATATTAACACCAAAAAAAGGCCAATTCATGACCAAATCACTGGACAAATGATAAGAAAACTACCTCTAGAAATCATCTCACTACTCGCCTAATTATTCAGAGTAATTATCACTCTTGGGCATTATCCGTCAACATGAAAAACCGCAAATTCGAAACTATTTGAAAGATTCATACTGAAAGAAGTACATCCCCTCTTAAGCGAAAAAAAAGGAATCCCAAATCATCAATTCGACTTTTTAAAGTATCACTCTACAGTGGAGCAAGTGAATCGAGTTACAAAAACTATTATGGATGGTCTTCAAGCAAAGTAGTACTGCTTCGCCATCTTCTTAGACGTGAACCAAGTACTCGACAAAGTTTGGTATAAAGGATTTATATACAAAATAAAAAACATAATTACCTACTTCGTTACCCAAAGTGCTTGAATCCTATTTGGTTGGAAGATAATTCTATGTTTTCCCAAAGATTTCACAACAGAACTTCATCAGATAAGTTCACGTGTTCCCCAGAAGAGCTTACTGAGACTCATCTTAGTTCCAATACATACAACAGTTCTTCCGTCAATGTTCTCTCAAAAACAAGTTACCTTCATAATTTATCACCACGAGATATTCCCAAATGTTAACAAAAATTAGAGGGGTGCATAGCTCATTTTTGTTTTACGTTTCTAATTGAATTTTGCTTGGAAAACTAGTGCAATAATTCATTAATGCCACTCTCTGCTTCGAAAAATTAAATAGCTTTTAATTTCTTCTGAAATTTTTAAATAAATAGTGGTGACTTATTTTCGATTAATATTTCTTATTGTAATAACTACGAACCAGAAAACTCAGAAAAGAGGGTAATCGTGCATTTTTTAAAAGCGGTAAGATGAAAGAATACACAAAATAGCCCTTAAGTCGCTTTACCAATTTAAAATTATTTTTTTTTGTAAATGAATGCATTTTAGTAACTCATTTTTGTTAGCGAAAATTAAAAACTGCAGTTTTATTTTGATTATGTATAACAAATGATATCATGTAAATGGTCTTCATCTCGAAAACGTTTCACCAAGTTAATTACTGTCGACTAAGTAGGAGAATGTCTAGCATAAAAAAATAATTGAGTGTTTATTTTCAAAATAAAATACAATTATTTCCATCTCTTTCATTGGTTGCAAATTTATTCAGGGCTAAATTTCCAAAAGATTTTACTTTATAATCCTGAAAAGCAACAAAAATAATTCGTAACAAAAAATGATATTTAATTTTAATATGGTAAAGTAACTTATGCACCATTTTGTAGAAAATAAACAGTTATATTGAGCTTTAGGAATTAAGTTCGGTAATTTGGTTTAACGTTTGCTAGAACCATCGTCGAGGCGATATAGAACAAAAAACGTACAGAAAAATGTTTATATTAATTTGAAATTGAAATAAAAAAAAATGTAAGTTAAAGTCAGTTATTTTAACTTTGAGATTTTACATTTGTTTTGATAAAAAATTAGTAAAATATTATTTTTTTTATCTAAGAAAAAAGAACCAAAGTATCTTTTATCATTTTCCCTGAATATTAAACTTGAATAAAAACTGGTTTATCGATAATGAAGGTAGATTATTCTTCCAAATATTTTTAAAATACAGAAAGTAATTAATTTTAGATTTGGATCAGTCTGAAAATAAAAAGGTAGAAACTAAATTTGAAAGCTAAAACTTGATATTTATGTACGTGGGTGAAAAATATTCAGCTGAAAGTAATTTGAAACGTTGAATATGTATTATTCACATTCTTATTTTTAAAAAAATGAAAAACAGAAATAGGCCTTTGCGTTTAAAATATAAAAATATTGCGATAGATAACAAAACATACGTAAAGAAAACATTGATTTTTTTCAGTGTATGAGTTTTAGTTAAGTCTTGAATACTTGAAGTATAACGTTGGTTGGAGTAAATGTTTTTTTGAAGAAAATTTAATACAACTCAGTAAACAAGAATAGTGGAGCAGGCATCGTAGGAAGCCACATCCACATTTATAAATGTTATATGTGTACAAAATGTGAATATACACATGCATGTATAGTCATATGTTAATGTTATGTGTATTGAAGTGGAAATAAAAACCAATTGAAGAAAATCAAAACTACACTTGAACAGTTTTTCGAATAAATTGTAGTGGAAGAAAATCTGCAAACACTTTACATAGATGTTTTACTTAAAAGAGAACATATGCACCATACCCATTCATTTATAGGGGAGACCGGGTACAAAAGAAACACTTTGTACTTTTACCTTGATTTCTGGCTGGGTGTTATTACCTCTTTGGTTATTGTCATTAAATGAATACAAGCACTCATAAATTTAGTTTCTGTTCTTTACAATGGAAACTTGATTTATTGAATTATGGTGTGTTTTAACGGGTAAGCAAAAGTCCCGCTACTATTTTGATTGCCTATAACTTTGTTCAAAGAAAAGATAAGTAGGTTTGATTTCATAAAAAGTTTATTTGGGTTTTACATTTTTTGTTGTTATAATTGAAAAAATATATCGGTTTAATGGTGACCGCGATTTGCTATGCAATTCTCGGCTCTTTTTAAGGCATTTTTCATGACATCCTATATCATTTCAGCCAGATCTCCGAATTTACCAGCACCAGCCTATTTCTTATGTGGTTTTTTAAAATCGAAAGTTTATGTGAATAAGCTCCAAACGATTCAACATCTTAAAGACAATATTCGTAACCAAATTGAAGAAATTTAGCCTGAAATGCTACAGGATGAAAGATCATGAAAGATGTCTTAAAAAGAGCCGAGAGTTAGATATAATTTTTCAATCATAACAAAAAAAAAATGTAAAAACTAAATAAACTTTTTATGAAACGAAACCTACTTATCCTTTCTTTAAACAAAGTTATAGGCAATCAAAATAGTAGCGGGACTTTCGCCTCACCGTTATATGAATAACACATAGTTAAAAAAATTATCAGTTGTTACTTTCGATCACGTAGGTTGGTCGAAAGTAACACGTTGTGGGTCGAAAATAACAAGACACAGGGGTTGCTAATGAAAACAATAGTACAAGTTCAATCAAGAAATTATTTATTTAAAAATTTTATATTAATGATATAAACAAAATTCAGCATTTTAATTACTCAAAAATATATATTTTAAGAAAACGAATTGCTGTAACAACGCATAAGAACTGTTGCACGAAGAACTACCGACACGGAAGTGTATCGAAAACCATTCTATTGAAGTAGATATGCATAAAAATATGATGTCAGTAATAAAATCATTACGAGAACAAAAGTAACATATTACTTTGGTGCCCTAGGGGGCTATGTTACTTTTGTACCCGTTCTCATTTTGGTATAGGCTTGGATTAGGAACGTCGAGATTTTCAGAACTGAAGAGAACTATTCCGAATGGGTATGTGTTGTTCACTCGAATGCAATTTGTACGTAAACTTTGACATGCCAGAAATGAAGAAGCAACGCTTATTTTCAAATATGTATTTATATTATAATATGTAAAATTAAATTTTCGTCTCAAGTTCATTTTAGCACACCCACAATCTGCCAACGTTGCATTTTCGATTTCGTTTTTAATTTAATTTGCGATATTTTTGTTCATTCAATTCTAATGTGGTATAATTCTCTCTTTTGTGGCTAAATTTTTATTATGGACCGATTTAATCGCGAATTAAATTAAAATAAAGTCGAAAATGCAACGTTGCCAAATTGTGGGTGTGCTGAAATGGACTTGAGCCAAAGTAACTTTATTTAGAAAATTTAATTGTACATAATACAATATAAATACAGATTTGAAAATAACAATCGCTACTTCATTTCTGACATGTCAAAATTTACGTACAAATTGCATTCGAGTGAACAATACGTACAGGAATAATATTGAAACCATTCAAAAACAGTTCTCAAATTTCGACGTTCCTGATCCAAGCTTATACCCTCATTTTTAATAAAACGTGTAATATAACTTTAAAACGGAATGTGCCAAATAAAAATGAATTTAAACAATGACCAATTTATTTAATCAAGAATGGATATGCAAACATTCGGATTACTATGATCCTTTTACGACTATGTAAACAATAAATAAAAAAACGTCGAAAAATTTACTTTTGATTCATTAAAACACGTTACGTCGTATTATATAACCTAACAACGCATTGCGCACGCTTCAACTTAATGCGAATGAGGGGGGTGCTCCAGTTTATCACCTGATGGCAGCGAAATGGTATTCGCCCATTGGATAAACTTAGAAAGCATTTGTTACTTTCGACCCGCCGTTACTTTTATACCCAGTCTCCCCTATGCATATATATCTATATACATTCATTCGTTTTATTGTTAGAAGGTACAAAACTTTTTTTTATTTTGATTGACTTCAAATGAATAAAAGCAAACTGAAAATAAAGTTAAAAACTTTAGGTTTTACATTTTGATTACAATCAAAAAAAGATATCTTTTTTTCATTCATTCTATCAAAGGCAATAAATTTAGTTTTATTTATTTTTTCTATGGCCAAAAAAAAAAAAAAAACGAAAAAGTCAAAGGAAAAATCACATTTACAATGAGAAAAATTTATTTAGTTCTTTCAACACAACAATTGTGTAACGAAAATTTCACGTTATTTATTTGTGCATAAAAAACCCATTTGTTTCCCTTTTTCAGGATTTTTCGTTTGCGTATGTATTTATGTATGTTGGGTTTGTCTTTAGCGCATTTTATATATGATTATGCCCTTTTATAATCCCTTTATTCTCTTCTCATTTGTACTCATTTTGCTTAACTGCCGACAAATATAACCGAGCCAAATATAATTTTCTTTCTTGTTGTTCATAGTTAAATTCAAAACTTCGTATAATAAAATATAAAATTAAAGGTTTTATTCATATTTTCAACACGGGAAGCGACGGAATACAATTTTACGAGCATACCACGTTTAAATGAAAATCACAAAAGTAATTTTCTGTTTTGTGTTGTTTCTTCCTATTGTATTTAAGAAATATTACAAGCGATAACAATAATAATAGCGAACATCCCGCAATCGGTTTGTCAAATGCACAATATATAGTTGGTACATTCAAATTTTATTGTTAAGCTTGGAACAGTTTTCGAGAAATATTCATCAGAACTGTTTTCATTTCAGGAACATAAGTGTTACGTAATATGATTTAGCCATGATTCATTTTCAGAGAATTTAAATATTTCTAAAATGAATATTTGTCGTTCATATCAAAAGTGATTAAAAAACTACAAACTTAAAACAAAGAACAATAACTAACTATCAACGATCTTGATTATTTACATTTTAGAAAATAAGGGCTTAAGAAAATAAGTAAACTTTTCAAAACTGGCGTTAAGTTCAACTTATCGTAACCACAATAAACTCACAAATACTGACTTTTATATAATCTAATGTGTCTTAAACATACACATTTGACAAAGAACTTTTAAAAAGGTGCAAAAGTGGACAAAAGGACAAAAGGTGCGTCCGCATTGACAGCAGAACTTATGAAAGGACCATCCGAAGTGGAAAAAAAATACATGTTATAGTTAAGACCATAAAATATAACTTGAACGAAGAAAAAAGAAGTGAAAAATGGATATTTGGTAAACATTTTTTACAAAAAAAAAAAAATGCAAGTTTCGATGAATTTACTCATCGTTTTTTTTAAATAAATTTAATTGAAAAAAAATCCTCCGACTAAGTTCTTGTGAATTGTATTTGGAAAACCTGTGTAAAATTTTATCAAAATTGATTGAGTATTTCTCGAGAAATCTTGACAACCGACTTTGAAAACACAGTTTCGAGAAAAACGCGACAATAGACGAGCAGCTGTACCGACATACCTGCGGCGCTATTTCCAAAACTATAAGTCGGATCAACATATTGTAGAAGTTAATAAAATAATAAAAAAAAAACGATGTTTTGAAGCCGTGAAATTCTTGAAAACTCTTAATGAGATGAGATAATGAGTAGGAAGAGATATTAGAAGCACAATTTGGGAATCAGTAATACCAGGGGGACCGGAAAATAATATCGCAATGTCGTTTTTTAAATATACCATTGAAACATGAAATATTGTTACAACTTTTGATTTTATATCAATGATATATTCAACCTCAATTGTAACAATCAAGTGTACTAATTTTTAAAGTCATATAAGTTAAAATCAATTGATTACTAAGGAAAATAAAAACAAAATACATTTTAAGCTTAAGTTTTCAATTCTTTAATCACTTACTAAATATTATAATGTTTGAAATAAATAGAATTCCGATGGAACAACTTTGAATGATTATAAAGGGTACGGCAATATCACTTCCCTCCTTAATTTATTAGTTTTTCCGGGACTTTTTTTCTGCAGAAGAGTTTTGCATTTACGTGATGCAGGACAGAGTTTTCTCTGTTAACAGTTGTCGGGCACTTTTGGTCAACCAAGATTGGTTAAGAATATTTGATAGGTCGTCGATTGTCTGATATAGATTTGGTATCATTTCTTCCCTTAGGATCTTATTATTAAAAAAAATTGTCATTCTTCGTTGGTATCAGTAGAAGGACTGAAAGTTATCGAATTTGAATTTAAAAACTCATTTGGCATTAATGAAAATTTAATACACTCAGATAAACATTGAAAATGTTTTTGGTAACAACTTTGCGTTATTACCCTGGGAAACTCAAGGGTCATCTAAAACTGCATTTGTATTCCTTCGGGCTTCAGGTCTTACCATTTTGGAATTTGGAATAAAAATATTTTATATTTTTTTACAAATTTATAAGTCAGTCTAATCATAAAACGTCTTAGTACCACTTTGAAATAACTTACAAGCAGCTAAATGGCAATTGAACAGCTATAGGTTTAAAAGCGAGACTACTTTCTGGTACACCTAATATTTATTGTAGAGTAGATGCGTGCTTAGTTATAAATTCAAAGGTTCATTGTCTGCTAAATTTTTAAGTACACCCTTTCAATTAAAACAATTGAAATTTACCTAAAAAATTATTTATTATTTCAAATGTCTGCGATCAACTGTCCGTTCTGTTCGTAATCACTTGAAGAGAAAATTTTAATTTTTCAAAAGTCAAGCTATATATTTAACTTAAATCAAAAATTATTATTATATTTTTAATTTTCTCTTACCGTATACTTGAATAATTATAAGAAAGGAAAAGCAAACTTTTTCAACTTTTAGGAGTTCATATTTTACGCACAATTGGTTTAAAGGAAAAAAAATGTTATTACTTCGTCATTACTTTGTGAAACCTATCTAATGATACCGAAGACGCTTATGTGTATAAGAGTTTTTATTTTTCATTCTTCCGGTTTTAGGAATGGTGTGTTACTTCAAACTTTCTTCATGGCTTCTGTAAACTTGTATAAGGCCAATGGACGAATATAACGAAATTTTATGGTTTTTGCTATTACTACGAAACTATAAAAAGATTTAAGTTAATCAATGTTCGATACATATGTTAGTGTTCTATACACAGAGATGTAGCGATGGACTTTGTAAGATCAATTGAAAAAAAAAACTGTTTAATTTTCAATGATAAACTACAACGATAAAAGTAAATATTTATTTTGATTAGATAGTGAAATTTGATGTCTATAAAAGCAAGGTTTAATCTTGTACACTATAAATTCACAATGAATCGGTGGGTCGGTAAAACTGCGATTGTAACTGGAGCCAGCGCTGGAATAGGACTCGAAATAGTAAAGGTTTTAATCAAGCATAATATAAATGTACGGTTGGCGTTTTTTCGATAAAATTGAATTTAATAATACATTTCTATAAACACATAATTTATATAGGTGATTGGATTGGCCAGACGAGTCGAACGTTTAACAGAACTGGGAAAACAATTCACAAACAGCGATGAAGGTAAATTTTATGCTCAAAAATGTGATTTAGGTGACGAAAATGAAATTGTTAAAATATTTGATTGGGCTGGAAAAACGCTCGGTGGAGTTGATATTTTAATTAATAATGCGGGCATTGGAATTCAAACCACATTAATGGGTAATTTATTTTTCAATACTAATTTTAATTGTAATTTTAACCTTTGAAATGTAATTTATAAGAGGGGAAAACTGATGATTGGAAACGAACTTTTGATACAAATGTGATCGCGTTATGTGTTTGTACACGTGAGGCAATAAAATCGATGAAAAATCGAAAAGTTGCCGGACAAATAGTTCATATTAATAGCATAGCAGGACACAAGGTGCCTATGACAGGATATCATAATGTATATCCGGCCACAAAATTTGCTGTAACAGCTTTAACGGAATCTTTACGTCTTGAATTGCTTTGCAACAATTCAGAGATTAAAGTTTCTGTAAGTATTTTTCTATTATTTTGAACATAAAGCATGTTTTAGAGTTTTAAGGTAAGGAACGAAATGCATCTATAAATTTAACAAACACTGGCTTTTTGTTGTAGAGTTTAGGTCCAGGTTTAGTTGAATCTGAATTTAATCAATCCAATGATTTCGTTCCTGAAAATTATAAAGACCAATTTAGTAAAAGAAAAGCACTGAAACCCGAACATATAGCCCAAGGCGTTGTTTATATTCTTAGTACTCCTCCAGAAGTACAGGTAATACAGAGCACTTTCTTTTTTTACCTTTTTTTTCAATACTTTTTTTCTATATTTCAGGTTGCTGAATTGACATTAAGACCTTTGGATTATTAAAACGGCATACTTCCATTAAAGTTTTCAATTTATTATTAAATACAAGTGTTGGCTGTAGTTTTAAAAAAATGAAATTTAGTTATGAAACCAGTAAGTGAGGTTTCAAGTGATTGTTGAGTTGATATCTGACAATTGTCGAACGAGAAAAAACCAGAGGCAAATTTGAAGTATACTTGAAGGAAATTAGCATATAAAGAACCACAAAACACTTGTTTGTAATGAGATTTTAAATGACTTGTAAAAAATATGGAAAATGATGAACGAAAAATATTTCAATAAAATATGAAAAAAACAACTTTGTGGTTCCAAATATTTTTCCTCAATTTAAATTAAAAATAAATTATAAAAAGAATGAAGAAAATGTCAGCCACTTGAACTGAAAATACAAAAAAAGGAAATATATTTTTTGTTAATCCGTTTTGTGTTCGATTATTATCGATGATTGAAGACTAGATGGATTGATCTTCTTAAAAGATTTTCCAAACTTCCTTATTGTTTTAGTATATCTTAATATTGCTTTAAGTCATTTGTGTGTTGAAGATAATTTTAGCTTGATGTTTCCTAATATTTGTGTTTCTCTCAATTTTGATGCCGAGAAACATATCTACCAACAGTTAATATTAACAAGCATCTGATGAAGGTAAAGTTGCGACTAAAACTTTGCGGTAAGCACAAATTTTAATTGAATATCTAATGTCTGGTAGTTCAACATAAAAATAGTTGTTTGTTTTCAAATTCTTGTCTATGGAAGATCCTTGCAGCAATTCAAAAAGCATTTTTTATATTATTTACTAGCGCTATACAATTGCTAGTGAGTCGTTAGTGACTCTAGAATTAATAATAATCCGTAATCAAGAAATATCGAAATTTTTTCGAATCGAGAATCGATCCCAAACTTACCGGTTTTGGAACGGTCACATTGACCACTCGGCCACCAGTAGGCTGAAACAATTTTTGTATCCAAGTATTCTGACAATACTAATTCCTGAACAACACCCTCATCCAAATATTTTTGCCAAATACACTATACAATAATACTACAAATTATATATTGAGAATATTCTAGTTTAATGAAAACTTTAAGTGGAATATTTAAGTTTTATATTTCTTAAACTCAAATTTTATTTAATTTCAAAAAAATAACTAACGTACAGTAAAAGTTACGTTTTTTTTGAAAATAATTTCTAAAGAAAAATCTAGCAATTTTTTACTTAAAAAAAAGTTTTCCTAATATCAGTTACATTGCAGAAGCAAAAAACAAGAAAAAAAAAATGGAAAAAACTTTTTTAATTAGTTTTTAATTTCTTGACCTACATTAATACATAAGCGTTCCAATGCCTATAACTTGAAAACAAGAGCAAAACTTGAGGTAAAACAATTTTTCAACTTTATAAAAGATACTCAATGAGAATGAAATATAAACTTTGCCATAAGGTTAACATATCAGTTAGTCAACAGTTTAATCAAAAACAATAATATTGGAAACAATGTTTGAAGTAAACATGAAATTTATTGTAGTTGCATTTAAAAATGCGAAAATGCACCAAACTCATAAAAAGTTCAAGTTATAGATTTATAAACTTAGATGAAAACTGTACATGAAAACTGTATTTCTAACTGAGGGTTCGTTTACTTCGTTTGTTATAACTGTGATTTAGGAAACGATGCGTTTGATTAAGTTAAAATAAAGGTATAAAAAATATTACTTATGTTACAATTAATGTCAATATTATTATAAAGAAAGAAGAGTTTTATGCTATGTTTAAAATGACTGTAATAACATTTTCCAAACGAAATTCCAGAAATATTTCATTGATTCAAATACTGTTATTAATTCATAACACCTGTTAAATACTTAAAATACAAGACCTTTTTGCCCCTACTAAAGGGCGATATGAGGCAGACGACAAGGCCTTAGAAAAATATAAAATGACAAACTTCTGTATGGATGATTCCATTAAAAATTAAATTGAACATGGCCAGGTCTTTGTTTGTTTGGTTAGCAATAAACTTTTCAAATTAATAGGGTTGGTTTTCACAATATAATATGGAATAGAAAAATTGGACCTTTAAACCCCACCCTACCCTACCCTGCTTGTTGCAAAACACTTGTAATACTTTCTCCTCCAGGAAACTTCGGGTACTCGAATAATCGACCAAAATCGACCAAGTATTGAGTTCAATAAATTTATTTTCTTTTTCTTTTTCTTTTTCTTTTTCTATTTTTTTTATTTTATTTAAAACTTCATGCGTTCAACGAATTATTAGGCAAAATGTACCTTTTAGTAAGTACAGTTACATGAGAACTTGTTTTCTGTAAAATTTAAACAATATAAAATGATACAATTCTAATAACATAAAATTGTAGATATACATCCTACATTGATACACTCACACTTGTTTTACACATAAATGAGACATAAACAATGGAATCAAATACGCTTTTAGTGGAAAATAAAACGAGAAAACATATGAATTTTTTTTTGAAAAAATGATCACAATTTATACATCCATTTTTATTTTCTTCAACGTTATCCTCGTTTACATTTTGCATTCTTTATTGCCTCAAAATCATTGATATGTATATATGAATAGATCATGCATATGGCGTTAAACAGAGTTTTGAAAAATATTCTAAAGCTCTTCTAAAGAGAAGGAAGAAAGTAAAAGAGCAAAAGAGTTCTAACTAAAATAAACTATATCATCTTAAACAAAAAATATTGTATATATTTCATATAAGAAAAAGTGAAATAAACTTAGGGAATAAATTTAAGATTATGATTATAGCATACAAAGGGCAAATTAAAATTTAGGTCAGAAATTTGAAATTTTCCGAAGTGTAAACTTGAAGTTGCAAATCCAAGAAGCATTAACGTTTTCAAAGTTTAAGGTTTCAGTTTTAGATAGGGCAATGAAAAAAAAAATCAAAATAGAAACAAGAAAAACAAATTTTGAAAAACATCTTAAAAAATTAGTCTTAAATATTGGAGGGTGTTAATTATTTGAATATAAGTTCCTCACTGATAAAAACACAACGATATTCTATCAAGAATTCAACCACGAATTGTGAAATTCAAACTTGACAGCTCCTTGATTGCTTTAAATAAATCTGTTCACTTGTTCACATTACCTTCTGTAAAACTTTATTGTTCGAATTTTTTAGATTCACGGGTTGGAAAACTCAAAATTAAAGGATTTGAAATTAAAAAAAAATATGTACTTAGTATATTAGTATAATATGTATTTGTGAACGTCTAATTAAATGAATTGAAGGACTTTGTATTCCTTCCAGTATTTGCGTAACTGTCGTTACAAAATCGCAGAGTAATAGATATTTTTTAATCTTTTACGAGTTAATAATTAACTAAAATCATTATGTGTTTCGTATGATTTTGAAATAACCCAGGAACCAATAAATTCTCATTAATTGACTATAGGTATGTTCAAACACAACAATATTTTCCATTCCCTTCAATAAACACATGAAAGGGAAACTAAAACATACAGTTTGTTTTTCCAAGTGTTTGGTGGTTCAGATGCAATTGGGTTTAAAGTAAATGATCTAAATATAAGATAAATGACTTCAGTAAAAAATCGGTTAACGTTTACACTTTATGTAGAGTTGTGCCAAAAAATAAAATGACACTTTATCTTCTTACATTTCTTATATTATTTGGCAAGAAAACAATAATATCAGCTTTTTCAAAAGAAGACCATTCACTGTTTTGATAAAAACTAGGAAAACAAATTTTTGAATTAGGGAAATGAAAATTTTGAAACTAATGTATTGACGCAAGTCATCGCCAATAACTATTCAATGACGATAAATTGATTCACATCGGAAATAACAGTAAATTGGAATTTGAAAAAAGTTACATTGAAAATTTCATAAATATTCGAGAGATTTGCAGAAAATTTTCAACTTTTTGATTTCTTCTTTTAAATTAACTTCAGCAGAAGCAAATGAAATATCCCATCCAAAAGGAATCTGTAATATTTTATTTACTTGATTTATATCCAACAGATATTTTTTAATAAATCACTAAAAATGAATTTATGATTTTTAGGTTTCATAGGATGATGAACGAAGGATTGCTACGAATTAAAAAAAATTTAGAAGAAATTGCAAATCATTAAGATTATATTATATAAAATACATTTTTATACCAACGGTTTTTATCAGAAATATTAAGAATGTAATATATTTTATTAATTTTATGGAAAGTTCCTTGAGAGCAATTATTTCAAGTGTTTTGGTGTACTTGTTCTTTAAATATTGGTTGCATGCATTAAGTTATTTACTTGTACCAACTTGTACTATATGTAATTGTATATGTATAGCTATTTCAATTATCTTAATACAAAATAAGATTATTTCGCTGACTTTCAACAGTTATACTGTGTATACAATAAATAGAATATATTGCGGTCTAATTTATGTAGTATTATTTAATATAATAATATATAAAAATCATACCATAAACATAAATGAACAGAACAAATAATTGAACAGAAGTTCAAACAAAAATATTTTGTTTTGATTCACGTACATCGTGAATCATCACAAAGCAGTTACGGAGTGATCCAAACTACTTGATGACCACTGAGGAAGATTGCTTGGCAATTCAAATACGTATCTGGTCAATATATCACAAATATTTTTGTTTGAACTTCTGTTCAAACTATACTACATAAATTGGACCGCAATATATTCTATATATTGTATACACAGTATCTTAATACATTTTCGAATATGATATTTATAGTATAAGATAAAATCCGACTCACCACGCATTATGGTAAACTTAGCTTAATATTTTTAAAACAAGTCACCGAAAGAAATATACGTAAACCTATTCCTGGAACTGACAAACAAAGCTGAGGATAATTACACCAATAGAACAATTAGTAGTCTATTGAAAACATCAATAGGTAGTATCAGTCCCATGTCCCACCGATTCAAATTACTTAGCCACTATTCCAAGCAGTAGCCAACAATAAAACTCTAAAACTTATTAAGATGTTTCAACCCACAACTAAGTAATATGTTGGACTCCAAATAATGTCCAAACAAAAATATTGACAAAGTCATCACTAAAATACCCGTCACTACCAAACTACTGAAAGTACCACTGTAATCTAAATTTGGGGATCAAATCATCGAAAAATAAACGATAATGAGAGAGCAGACAACGAAGCACCCATGCAAAAGCCACTGCTATTGCAATGAGTGGTAAATCATTGAATTCGTATCCAAATCAAATGTATAATATTTATTCAAAAAAGGTCATCAATGGCAGTGACCACGAATCAGCAGACAACCAAAAACCGGATTAATCGTTAACACTGCCATAGCATCTTCCGGTAGTGCTTGAAACGGCACATCAGTTATTAGAAGTTTGTAATAATTAAAATATAATACAATTTTAAACATTTTAATTGGCTTTTACTGCCAATATAATAGGCAAATGTATATACGGCAGCAAAAACAGAGAATAAAGAATGTATATAATAATTATTATCTAAATTTTGAAATAACTGATTGTTGTTATTGGTTTCAACTGTCATTTCGTTCTAATTTATTTACCAATTTTTACCATTTGTCAGTTTTGTCCATGTCAGACTGAATATTTCCCAGAAAGTTACAGTTTTCAAATAAAAAATTAAATTGGCGGCTTATGCTCCTTTTTGTAACATCAATATCTGCCAACGTTGCATTTTCTACTTTGTTTTTAATTTAATTCGCGATTTTTTATGTTAATTTAATTCTAATATCGTAGAATTTACTTTTTGGAGGATAAATTTTCATGATGGCCTGATTTACTCGCGAATCAATCTAGAAACAATGTAAAAAATGTAACGTCGCCAGATATTGATGTCGCAAAACGGGACATGAGCTAAATTGACTATTTATAAATTCTGTATAGTAATTTACAGTATTATACAAAATTAACTACTTGTACAAATTTGTATCTTACATAGGTGAATTAGCTTTATTTCATTACAGCATGGGCCACTTGTACCAAAATTAGTTACTAGAAACATTTACCAGATAGATGTGGATTTTTGTCATAAACAACTGTGTATAGATATGAATAAACAGTCAAATGTATATAGATACAGTATATCTAAATAGTCAATTGCTTGTACCTACAGCATGTACAAATAGTGACGGTGTAAAAATTAAATGAATTCAATAATAATTGTTTAATTTTTTTACCCATTTATATTGATGTATTTAAACTGATTTTTAATTTAAATATAGAAAAACATAATGTTATATAGCGTATCAATCGACTTTTCTTGCATTATTTTATTTTCATTGAATAATTTAAAAAAAACATTTCTTTAAATGTATTAAAACTATTGTGCATAACATGGATATTATTCAAATTATAAATATTGAAAATGCTAACTTTGACAACATCGATGTTTTAAATAAAAAATTACAACTGACGGTTCCTATTAAGACTGTTATATCTTCTTGGTACTTTTTAACTTCGTCGTCGATTATTTCAGTTGGTTTTCCCTACTGAATATCAAAAAACGGCCAGCTTTCACCCACTTGAAGTTTCTCGTTAACCGTTCGCTAGGAACTTCCTACTGTAGCGTCACGATGTCAAATTTTATTAAAAATTTAGTCTGATTTTTTTTTTCATAATGGCGCTAAAAACGGTAACTTCAAAAGAAAAATGAACCTTAAATTGTGTGAAATAGGTCTTGAGGCACAAAATTAATCCAAGTCGATTAAACCAAAATAAAAGTGGTTGGTAAAATTGCTTTGATTACAAACGTTAATGTTGTAAATGAAGAAAATGTTTTTCGCAATCCATTGAAACACAACATAGAGCTAATTCCATTTTCAATCTTAATTAGCTTTTTTGTTTGAACATATAAATACGAAGCTGGATTAACAGAACGATTAGATTATTTAGACTTCAGACTTAAGAAATGTTACTAGTTAATTTAATTCTTGTTTTTATTAAATCTTACTACTCTTATAGAGATTAAATCTCAAAAAGTATAATATTGATCGATTTATAAACGACATTAATTGTTAAATTTGATTGTGTAACCAAAAAAAAAAAAACACTTAATTTGAAGATGTTCCATATTGTTTAAATGTACAAAGTTAATATGTTGAAAAAAAATGTTTTTAGAATGATACAGTGGTTCCAAAAAGTTAATGACAATAGAAAATATGTAATAGTTTTCATTCAAGAATGAAAGAAATTACTTACATATTAACATCAGTTAATTTGTTGTAAAAAGGTGAATAAATAAAAAAGAAGTAAAAATTATACTAATCAACTTGTAATACATATACATAATCTTCATAAACTAATTTGCCATAATTATCTCAATAAAAACAAGAAAACTAATTGAAAGATAATTAATATAAACTTGAATTGAAGGAATCACGAAATCGGATTGTGGCAAACCATTTTTAAGATTATATCACTAAAAATTTTATTTCCAAGGGATTTTTTGTTAATTTCAAAACTTATTTACAGTTTTATCAACGGATTGATAAAGCATTAAGTAATAAAAATAAAAAAAATGTATGCATTTGATTAGATGAAATATCTTGTGCATAATAAATGAATATAATATCGGAATATAAAAGTTAAATATGTACTGTATTAGTCAGTTAGTTTTGTATCTTATTGTTTAGATATGTAAAATATTTTCGAAAATATAATTTTTTTATAGTACATAGTTTTCATGTATCTGTTCACATTATCTGCGTCTGCGTTTAATGACTAAACTAAAAACTACTTTAACCATTTTGATATTGGATTTTATAATCGATTTAGTTAAGCTCCGAAGAGGTTTGGACACTAAATTTTTTAATATAACCAAATGATTAAGCTATAAAAATGACTTTCAAATCGGTTCAATTAATCATTATTTTATTTCATATTTATATCAAAATTCAAACTTAAAAATTAATTTTTAACATAAACTAACTGATACACGCGACTTCATCTGCGTAACATAAGTGTTGGTTAGACTTGCATTTTAGATTTGCTGTTTATCGTGGTGTATGAAAGTTTTAATTTTTTATAATAATTTTATGAAAAACATTTTTATATCTAACAACATTATTAATTTAAAAAGACACATCTAATAAATTGTTACAAAAATTAACCAATTAAATTTTAAAAATGTATTCAATTAAATTCCACAGGATTTGGTCAAATTGATATTTTTTCTTCACTACAAATTATAAAAGAGAGAATCTTAAATCAATTAACCCAGCACACGTTGAATAGCAATCAATATTTATAACACAATACTTATGGTTGTTTGACATAATACATTATTGTAGAAAAGGTACGTTAATTATTAATAATAAAATGTGGGTTTTGGTTACTGAATATTATTGTTTTCGACTTATATAAAAGTTTAAATAGGCTTTATTATATATGGAAAACTATCCCTGGGATCTGGACTACAACTTCTCCAAGTTTCATCGAAATCGGTTGAACAGTTTACGAATGCATAAAGGATAAACATCCAGACAGACAAACGGTATATTTTTATATGTATGGATATCAAATAAGAAAAGCAATCATCCAGTGTTTGTTCATCAAAAAGGACAATTTGTGAAAGATATGACTAAAAGATAGTGAAAAAAACGCTCATGTTTAAATCTAAATTCAATGATTCGAAATTAAATTACAAACTATGCTGAACTATTTTATTAGTATTGTATATAGTAATAAAATAGAAATAAACATAAAGAAGTTGAAAAATTTGTGAATATCTACTTCTTTTTCTAAAGTTCATCGTTTTTTCTCTGTTTTTTAGTTCCCCCGGTTTTTTCTCTGCCTAGTTTATCCGAAGTAAATTTTCCATCGTAGAGCTTTACCTCTTCGTCTTTTTCCTAAGAGTTCTCATTTCAATACTCATTTTGGCTAGATCGTGTTTTGGTATTCTTCGGACATGACCATACCATTGTAATACCCTATTTTCTAGCGTCCTTGTCATAAAGCGTTTAATATTCGTCGTCATATTTCTTCTGTTCTTATTTAATCATTAAGTTGTTAATTTAATTATGTATTTCATTCTTGTTACTTTTAAACATCTTCTAAATAGTCTAATTTCACTGTTCTTATTTTGCTTCTGGCATTTTATTCTTTGATCGTATTTCTGTTCCACACATAAATATATTTTGGATTATACTTTGGAAAATTAGTTTTTTTGTTTTCTTTGGTAAATGTGTTATTCCATATTAATCCATGTAATGTTTCTGTAGCTTTCTTTCCCCACTCTATTTTTACTTATATATCTCTCAAGAAAACACCATACCGATGAACAAAAATTATTCGATACTCCGCAAAAAGAAGCGGCTTTATTATATGTTCATATGTAGTTATACACATCAAACTGCATTTTTTGTACTACCTTCCTAAAATTATATATATATATATATATATATATATATATATATATATATATATATATATATATATATGGAACAAAGGTTGCAGCCTATCACCCCTATACTTGTTAATGTATATTTAATGTTAATATATATATATATATATATATATATATATATATATATATATATATATATATATAGGGGTGATAGGCTGCAACCTTTGTTACGTTTACCTTTATTATCGGTCCTCCGAAAAATAGGGGGTTGACCCATCGGGCCTGTTATCAGTCAAACTATTATGCAAAAAATCTCAGGGAATATCTAAAAGATATCTAAACGAATATCTAAAAGATGAATCGCATTCTTAGAGAAAATCAGCTTAATGTGTTAAATTATTAATCATTTCAGGAAATCGGATGTAGGAATCAAAATTAGAATACTTATTCCTGGGAAAGAAAACTTTCAGTGCCGGGGAGACCAAGGCCCAGGCGGCACATGAAAATGGGGCGGCATATTGACATTGATAATTCCATAAAAAATTTTGCTTTAAGAAAAGCACAATAGGTACATTCTTAAAGAAGTTAAAGGAACTTGACTTTATACCAATTTTCTTGATTTATGATCCGAATAGAGGGCGGCAAATTTATGATCGGCCCTGGGCGACAAAACTATACGCTACGTCACTAGATAGAAAGATTATAATTGGAAAAAAAATCTGTCCTAAAGAAAAAACGACATGAAATAAGGCACAGAAAACAATAAAAAGTAAACTAAAAAAATCCATCAGATAGTTTACTATCTTTACTTCGGTGTTTAACTATAAAATTGGATTTTTATTACTAATTTCACATATGAAGTCGAAATTAAAATACTTTCAAATTGTTGATTTTTACAGTTTAATATTTGGCTTATTAAAAATTAAATACTGAACAAAGTTTGGAAATATATTTTAAGAATTTTAGTTTTCGATTTTCGTGCTTCTAAGATTTATGTGGCTGGGAAAAATATTTTGCCACGAAGACAAAGTAAAAGGTAAACTTTATTTTTAAGAAAATTAATTTTAACTAACAAAAGTATTACTCAATTAATATTCCGTTCTCAAAAGCATGGGTAAAGCTTTAGTGCTTTAGATATCCTATTCTGTGGATAAGAGAATGAACGTCGCTAGAATGCAAGTAAACTTGCCTTCATACGAAAAGATACAAAACGAAAATTCATTTTTTTTAATCAAATCTCAAAAAATTTTGAAAATGTTGTTCAATTTAATTGTTACGTTAATTTTTAATAATGTAAATTGTTATATGTAAATTATATTTTGTAATCAAATAAAAAGTGGCTATCGTTTAAAATTAATCCGGAACCCAAAAGTATGAGAGTTATTATTTGAAAGTAGGAAATCACTACTTAAAAATACTTTGGGAATAAATCAATAAATAAAATTAAACATTTGAAGTAGATATTGCTATTGTTGTCGAGATGGCTAAGCTTTGGGTAAAGATCAAATAATAATTTAATTATATAAAAAGTTATTTTTTTATCTACAATAAATTTATCTATTAATGAACATTTTATGATACATGGAACGTGACAATTCTCTGAAGTAATTCTGAAAATAAAAGAATATAATCGTTCCTGTTGATTATCCATTGAATAAATTTATCATTTCAACAATAAAAATACTAATAGTTATAACGATTTGATTACATACGGGCATCTAAAGTAAATTATTTTGAAGGACAAAAGCATTATCAGCTGCTTTATTATAAAGGAACTAGAAAATTATAAAAGAAACGTATTGGCGTAGAAAGATTTATTTTAGCTGAAATCTTTAGCAATGGAACGTTGGTCTGGTAAAGTAGCTATAGTGACTGGAGCCAGTGCTGGGATTGGAAAAAGCATTGTGTATTCTCTCGTGAAACATAATCTCAAAGTAATACGCGATGAAAAATTAAATTATTGGCGTCTTTTGTAATTATGAATGTGATTAGGTTGTTGGTGTTGCACGTCGTTCCGAACGTCTTGCAGAAATCGAAAAAGATGTTGCAAAATTTAGGGGAAAATTTTATCCTTTTACAACGGATATTTCTAAACAAGACGACATCGAAAAATTGTTTGCATGGGTAAATAAAAACTTAAACGGAGTCGACGTTTTAATCAATAACGCTGGAATTATTAGAAATACGAACTTATCAGGTCAGTAACGATGTCTCTTTTAATACGAGTTGATAAAATCGACTCTTTTGATCTTCTATTTTCTATTTTTAGATGGCGATGAGAAAATGTGGAAAGAAATTTTCGACACTAATGTGATGGGGTTGTGCATAGCATCTAGAGAGGCGATCAAATCGATGAAAGCTCGAAACGTGACGGAAGGACAAATCATTCAAGTAAATAGTGTCGCAGGACATTCAGTAATTACGGCGTTCGCATCAAGCTCTAATGTTTATGCTGGATCCAAACATGCCGTCACAGCTTTGGCAAAAACATTGCGATTAGAATTAAATAAGCTACAACTTCCAATCAAAGTAACTGTAAGTAAAAGAGAATCTAATTTAGAATTAATTGAACTGCGATTTGTTTGGATTATTTTAACATTTATAATTTGATATTAACTGAGATGATTTAACGCAGTTATTTGACGAAATATTTCAATTTAGAGTTTAAGTCCTGGAGCCGTTAAAACCGAAATTGCAGTGGCAGGAAATTACGATTCTTCAAATTTGAATTTCGATGTCATGCCATCATTAGACCCGGAAGACGTAGCCGATGCTGTTGTAATGATTTTGAGTGCTTCACCTAAATGCAACGTAAGACAATTTATAAAACAAATAGTTAATGCTAAGATTTTTCACTTGGAAAAACAAAACTGTAGTTATTTTTGCATAGTATGACGTGATTTTTCGTTGATGTTACTTTTTAAGAAAATGGGTCAAAATACAAAAGGCACGTATTTGAGCCGTTTATTTTGAAAATCGTTTAAGTCCTTTAAAAGGGTAATATAAACGTTAACTTTTGCATACGAACCTAGACTAGGTATTATTGATATTTGAACTATTAACTTTTCACAAATTATTGATTTAATATTCATTTTTATCAAAGCAGTAATAACTTTTTGAATTAAATGAATTTAAAACACTTTCAAAATGAACGTTACAGTTCTATTAAAATACGATAAGTCATGCTATGTTTAATAACTTCAGTATTTCTCCTCATTGCTAGGAAATTTTTTTAAAATAACTCATTTATACTATAAAAATTATTGTTTTTTATTTTTATATTTTTTTATTTTCAGATTTCTGAACTTACTTTACAACCGGTAGGGGAAATGTTTTAAAGTTAATAAAATTATTCAACATTGAAAACATTTTTTTTTACTATTTCTGAGCCATAGTTAATAAATTTAAACTACGAATAAAACTAAAAACAAAACTTTAACCCACAACTACGAACACAATCATCCCCAATACATAATTCCACCCAATAATTCCCCCATTCATATCGGTCCAGTTCCCTCTTAACACCAGAGAACGTGAAGAAGAATTTAACATAATTAAACATATAGCCATAACCAACGGATACAATAGCTCAATCGTAAATAAAATAATATCGAATTATAATAAAAAATAAATTCTTCTAATTTTACCAAAAAAAAGAATTCGGGGAAGGTAGTACGAGACGATTTCCTCAAGCAAGAAGCACTTTAAAATATATATTCTTCAAGGTAAATTAAAAATAAAAGTGATTACTACTAGTATATTTTTCTATTCAACTTTCATAAAACTCAAAACTAACATAAGATAACATAAGATCCAAGTCATGTCTACTTTAGGTCAACCGAGTATAATTTTTAATTTTTCTTGTCTAAATCGATGTATTGTCACGCTTCCATTACGATTTGACTCAGGAAGGGGGAGGGGGTAACCAGAACTATGTTTTCCCAGGGAAATAAACTAAACAACGTTAGTGGTTTCAGTACAATAGCAAAGGATCACCTTACCCCAAGGATTTCAACTTGTACTACTTTCCCCTATATAAAATCAAGTTTCATTGATATATCTGGTACTATAATCAACTTCCTAAAGAAAAATAATATTAACATTGGATTTTCGACTTATAACAATATCATGAAAATTCTTAAACCATTAAAGAACAATTAAATCACAATGGAAAATAAAACCATAATAAATCGAATTAATTCAAAGAAACACCCTATAAGAAAATTTGTATATGATTGACACTATAAAGCAACGGTTCCTAACCTTTTTCAGCCGCGGACCCCCAAGGATATCAAGCATAATGCCGAGGACCCCTGAGTGAAAAAAAGGTGCAATTTTCGGACAATATTATATTTTAGTATTCCTTCATTAAATTAAAAAACAAAAAAATACGCTTTTTTAAATGGGACTGCGGACCCCCAAACATAGTCTCGCGGACCCCCAGAGGTCCGCGGACCACAGTTTAGGAAACAATTCCATAAAGCATTATCTGACGATGACAGCTAAAGGACTGTTGAAACGCTACATTTATATTTAATAAAGAAATTGAGTCATACGACATTAAATTTTTCATTAAAATAATTCAATCAAAATTAAAAAAAAAACAAACAAACAGTCTATTATCGATCATATATTTTTCCTAAATAAAGCATTTGAACAAAATTGAAGTGTTTTGATGTAAAACTAATAACTACTTTACAAATTACCTTGAGATATACTTATATTAAATTACTCAGCAGTTTTATCTACATAGATATACGGATATGTAAATATATGTTTGATTAATTTAGTGTATAAATTCATGCACCTATCGCATGTATACTGTCAGTAATTTAGTTTTTCTCTTTGACAATGGAACGTTGGGCTGGTAAAGTAGCTGTTGTGACTGGAGCTAGTGCTGGAATTGGAGAAAGCACGGTTAAAGCTCTTCTAAAGCATAATGTGAAGGTATTTTAGGAAATATATACAGCAGTTAGAAAAACAAAAGTAAAAATTTTTATATAAGGTTGTAGGTTTAGCACGTCGTTTGGTACGTCTTCAAATTATTGCTAAGGAAGTTGAAAATTTACCGGGGAAATTTTATCCACTGCAAGCCGATATGACAAAAGAAAAAGATATCAAAGATGCTTTTGAATGGGTGCGAGAGAATTTAGGCGGGGTTGATATCTTAGTAAACAACGCGGGTGTTTTTAGAGTGACAAATTTGTCAGGTAAATGGGGTAGAATAATTTTAAATTTCTGCATGAGCTGATTGAAATATTTAGATGGGGATATAAACATGTGGAAGCAGCAACTGGACACCAATGTTCTTGGACTGTGTATTGCAACTCGAGAAGGTGTTAGGTCGATGAAAGAACGAAAAGTAACTGAGGGACAAATTATACATATCAATAGTGTCGCTGGCCATCGTGTTAATCAAGCTTTTGCTCCGATGTTAAATGTTTATTCAGCGACAAAGTTCGCCGTAACCTCTTTAGCAGAAACGCTGCGATTAGAGCTTGCAGCCAGCAAAACGCCAATTAAAGTAGCTGTATGTTTCACGTGAATTAATTACAAGTGGAAAAAATTCATGCAAACTCAATTTTTTTATAGAGTTTAAGTCCTGGAGCCGTCAAAACTGAATTTGGAGTAGCATCAGGTGCAAATTTTGATTTTGATAAAATGGCTCATTTAACAGGAGAAGATATCGCTGGAGGTGTTATTACAATTTTAAGTGCATCGCCAGGGTGTAATGTAAGTCTTAATACTCAAGCAGTGATTTTTAAAAATCAATAAATATATTCTTTCCTATAGATTACGGAACTTACGATGCATCCTTTGGTCGTATAAAATGTGTAGAAAGGAAACTGACTTCTAGAAAACTATTTCTTATTTTAAATTTATATTATTATAATGTATAACAGTCGTGGAAATTTATAAGTGAAGTCCCCGAAAAGTACGTAAAAGCCTTTTTTTTAAATTGCTAGATTAGGTCTCAAGTATGATTTCCACCAAAAAAGTCGTCACCGAGAGGTGCCACGTTTCCCTCTCCCCAAAATTGACTTTACCAAAAAAAAATATTTTTTCATTGTAACTTTTGAACCGTGCAAGATACAAATAAAATAGTTATCAAAAAAAAAATCTTGAGGATATTTCCTACAAAAAAGGCTCTTTAATAGTTTCCTGTATGTGCTATAGTTAACGTAAAAATAACGATTGAAAACATATATAAATTCAAATTTTCAAAAACCGTGTTACGATATTGTTGATGTTGCTGAAAATTATTGACGTTTTAGGAAAAATCAGGAGCCAAATGATTTATTTGTTTGTCTGATATATTTTCTTATCTAGGAAAGTTCTAAATGTGATTAGATTTTGAGTAATTTTTCGTTTCAAATAGTAAAGAACTTATCTCTTAATTATAAACATATGGTATCAAAAACTTTGTCAAATGTTAACGTACTATTAATAATTAAATGCAGAATGAAATATACTTTCTTATATATTGAATAGTCAATCATAAAAAATTTTAAGAACTACCCAATATATAGTAACTCATAGTATCGACTGTTAAAATTGAATTTTCTCGGTAAAAAATCGTCAATATTTTTAATACATATAATTTTTTGTCAAAAGCCAAGAAGTCAATGACGTGCATCATTACGTTTTTACTATTTATGTGGTATTTATGGAAAATTGGGGAAGAACGTTTTTTTTAGGAAAGATTTTCAGCTTTCATTTTGATAATAACTATTTTATTTGTATCTAGCACGGTTCAAAAGTTATTATAGGAAATATATTTTTTTGGGAAAGATATTTCGATCAATATTCGAAAAATTTTTGAAACTATTTTTAGGACCTCATGAGTCAAAAGACATATATTATTATCCATTAATTTATAATTATTACTCGGAAATAAATAAAATACTTATCAATGTTAAAATTGGCTTCTATGTACTTTTTGATGAGTGTATATGCTTAAACGACTGTACTAACATATAAAATAAAATTATTATTACGATAGCTAGCACATTTGGGCCAATTAAATTCATTACCTATTAAGAGTTGAAAAAAATGCTAAATTATTTATTAATAAAATTACTAATCGAGTAAATTTGTATACTCCAAAAATAGATTTCATGGATATTACACAATATACCTATTTACATTCGCAATTTTCTTCAGCATGGAGATAAGGAAGATTGGGTGTAAACTTGTAGTCGTAGCTAATTAGTATATATTTTACTTGATAGAATAATAAAATAAACAGCATTTTTTTTAAAATTAACAATTCAATAAAATTTCCGATTATATTATAATCTAGTAATGATTATTTTTTTTCCATACGTAAAAATTCAAAAAGATATTAATTCAGTAGATAATTTCTTCCACAAATATACTCCTACTTAATTAGTTGTCCTACTTTTTTTTTCAAATAATGATAGAAAACGTTAATTTCACAAATTTCGTATATAAATATTTTATATGTCACTAATAGACACACAAGATATTTTATAATTTAAGTAGGATAAAAATAAAGGAAAATTTTGTCTGAATGACATAAATGAAATTGCTGGGAAAAGTAAACAGAAAATATACACTACACATCGTGACCAAAGTTCAAATTCAATTTTAATAATATATTTAATTCGTAAAATTAATCAAAACACCTACAAAAAGACCTTATAATGATTCAATAGTCAAAAAACCAATGTAAAAGGAGTCCTACTTTGTAGTTTCCGATTCAATGAGCGTCTTAAAAACGATTCAGAACACAAAAAATGAAAAATCAATAATGTCACATAAGCCGACACATAAAGAAATCCGGAAAATATTAGATAGACTTTCGCGCCAAGAAATAGCGGTCAAGGAATTAAACATGCAGACTAGGTGATGGGGTGGCCGTATTAGAAGACGAGGTCATCTTGGTTAATGTCAGCGAAACAATAGAACCAGCATTTTGTGAAGAAGATTTGGGGTGCAACCCTTTCAAATAGCAAGCCTAGTAAAATAAAAGCTATGCAGAACTTTCATATAACAAAATTGCGACACTCGAAGCTCACTCGTAGTTGTCTGTCACGAAAGCTTCATCCCCTATACGGCAATATCTAAAAAGCTTCAATCTAAATGAAGCATCTTCGCATTCAATGTCACAAATTCTAACTTATAAAACAACATCGCCAAAGATATAAAGCATTTTATGCCAGAATAACCATACTTTGAGATGTGACCAATATTTTTCAAGAACTTGAAAAGTTTTTTAGAAACACTATTAGGCTTCATAATTTCTCCCAAACAGACTTCAATTTAACTTAAATAAAAAATGGATGGACACATATAAAGAATATATTATCGTAGAATCGACAACTGTAATGCATTGCTATATCCCAATTTAGTTTCATATTGAAAACTCCTTACTGTTATATAAAATTAGGTATGCTTCGTCGTTTTGACAATCAATTGAAAATTTTACTCTCAACAGTGCAAGAAATGCATTTAAATGACTAACATTTTGAGTTGCAATAAGCAAAAAAAATAGGACGAAATAACATACAATATGAGCCTATTGGTGGCCGAGTGGCCAAGGTGTTAATCAGTAGGTGATGGATTCGATCCTCGATTCGAACAAATTTTAAATATTTCTCAAATGAGGATTCTTATTTACTCTTGAGCCACCAAAGACCATAGTTGATATATAGCGACAGTAAATAACAATTAAAAAAACATACACTATTGTAGCGATTTATCAGAATAAGCAGGAACCATATCCCTAATTACTAATTTAACTGTTAATGTAACTCAGAAAAAAACATATGATTAATCAATAAATATGTAATTCACATACGTAAGTATAAACGTATAAATAAACAAGTTAAACTACAAGAATTCAGTAATGTAAGCCTATATTTTTAAAGAAAGTAATATTTTTGAATAATCTTCGTTTAATAAAGATAACGTATTTTTCATTACAATATTGAGTATGGCAATTATAATTTTTAGGTATATAAAATTCAAATTATTTGAATTGATTGTTCAAAACTGTTTAGTTAATACATTTTTCGTTTTGTATGGAATTAACAGTTAAGCCGAAATCCAATTGGTTTGTGATCAATTAAAAAATGCTTTATTACATTAGGAGAAGTATCTGGTATTGCAAATCAAAGTAAAAGAACTGGGAACTAAACATGTTATATTGGTTAGAAAAAGAATAAATTTTTCTCTAGCGTAAATGCGACAATTTGTGTTTTATTTCTGATAAATTTTCATTTGAAAAGGTATGAACATCAAATAAAAAGAAAAAAAAACGGGAATTCAGTCTTCAGGGCATGAAACCTGTTACACATCATTTCCCCCACTAACACTTAAGAGAACGTTATATTTAAAAAAGGTTTGTATCAAATAAATATATTGTTGGTTTATTCGCTTTGCAGCTAAAACAGAAATGGACCGTTGGAGTGGAAAAGTGGCAGTAGTGACGGGTGCAAGTTCTGGAATAGGGGAAAGCGTCGCAAAATATCTTTTGAAGCATAACATCAAAGTAAGTACACTTTGAAAGAAAAAAAAATTTTTAATGATTGATTTGATTTTTTGCAAAGGTTGTGGGGTTGGCTCGACGCTTGGAACGCCTAGAAAAGATTGCGAATGAAGTAGCAGATTTGCCCGGAAAATTTTATCCACTTAAAGTAGATATAACTAACGAAGAGGAAATTGTCAAAGCGTTTGAATGGGTCGAAAATAATTTGAATGGAGTTGATATTCTCATTAATAACGCCGGAATCGCTCGCAATACCGACTTATCAAGTATTGATTTGACTCATCTAATTTATTTTGATAATTTTTGTAGAAATTGAATTATTCTTTTAGATGGGGATACAAAATTGTGGAAACAAGTGCTCGATACAAATGTGTTAGGTCTTTGTATGACATCTAGAGAGGCTATCAAATCTATGAAAACAAGAAATATAAAAGAAGGCCACATTATCCACATTAATAGTATTTTGGGACATGGAATTCCAAGTTCATTGGCCTCTCGTACCAATATTTATGCAGCATCCAAGTATGCGGTAACTGCGTTGGCCGAGACCCTAAGACTTGAACTAGCACTACAAAAACTACCGATAAAAGTAACTGTAAGTTAACTTTTTTTCACTCAATCCAATAAATTGAAATACGGTAACCTTTTTTAAAAATAAAAAAAACCTTCTCTGCCAAATAAAACTCTTTATTTACCGAAAGCTTTATTAAATAATATTCAATTGTATTTCTTTCCTCCGTTTTCTATTCGATAAAAAGATTTTAGTTTTGATTAAAGAATTTCATTGTTAGAAATATATCTTGGATTGTACTGATATATTTTATAACAATATATAAAATACCTATTTATATATAAATTTTCTCGAGATATTTTCCAACTATTATTGTTACATCTCCGACAAGAGCTAACCAAAGTTTTTGTAGTCAAACGAACATTAAAATGGTTCTATATGAATTTTCCTTTTGTCACGTACACCAGAAAAACTATTTGATTCGCTTCATTAATTAAATAAGAAAATGTTATATTTTATCTTTTGTGTTTTACTTTTCTTAAAAAAATAGATTGATTTTCTGTTAATAATGTTATTTTAGAGTGTCAGTCCAGGATTGGTCCGTACCGAAATTCATTTGTCTGCCGAAATGGATTTATCTGACGTTGATTGGGAAAAAATACCTGTTTTAGAACCAGAAGCTATTGCTGAAGCTATTATTTCTGTTTTGAGTACATCAGCTAATTGCAATGTAAGTGTAATTATCCAAACATTTTATGAATATAATTTCATGAGCGTTTATTTTGTTTTAGATAACTGAATTGACTATTCAATCACTTGGGGAAATTTATTAATATTTAAAAAATAGCTCAATATTTATGAGAATAGTTTTACCTATAATTTTGATTTTGATGATGAATATTTATGTTTAATTAAACTATAATTTTACTACATTATGTGTTTATTTAAGGTATCTATAGTTTCATTACCATTAAAAGCTCAATTTACTATAAAGAGGTAATCATTTGAATAATTTAAAAAAAATAGGGTAGAAAGAAATAATTTAAACAAAAAAACAAAATGATGTTCTTTAAAAATATTTATAAAGTCAAGATAATTCATTTCACAACACTGTGTTTTAGCAATAATAATATTAACCCTACTGATAGCCGAGTAGTTACAGTGGTTGCTCTAAAACTGGTAAATGTTGGTTTCGATTATAGTATCGAGCGAATTTTTCATAGTTCTCGATACGGTTTTTATCAACCCTAGAGTCACTAAAAACCTTGACAGTTATAAAAAGTGACGACAAGAAATAATTATCATACATATTTAATTTGTACCGTAACATCGCCTGTTATTACATTAAGTAAGGATTGAATTCAACTTTGAGAAACCGAAGGGTTCTAAATAAAAGTTCTGAGGGCCGCAAAAATCATTTATATTTTTTTCTACAACGGAACTTTCACCGTTGGGTTAGGAATGACTCAGTAGCGAATATTTTTTTTGCACATTTTGTTATATTTTTGAGCTCCGATTTGCGGCTGCATGCGGCCCGCGGGCCTTATAATGTATATAGAAATTTTAACGGATATGAACTTTTTCTTCCCAAAAATGAGCAAAGCTTTAATGGTTTAGATAATAAAGGTAAGCTTTTTGTCCTTTTTTGTCTCTTCAATCAGAATGTGCTAGAAAATTGTGGGGGATTGTAATGAGAATAAAGAAGAGAAGTAGGTATTTTTCATTTTAAAGATCCAACGGAATCGATAATTGAATATAAATTTTTACTTTCCGGATTCTTTTTCCCAACAATGCTGATTTTGGTATCATAAAATGGCGGAAATAGTAATTAAAAATCATGTACATACCGTTGGATTATTATGACGCCAAAATAATATACACTAGAAAAAATTGATTTTACATGAAATTTGAAGGTAAATTCATTTAAAGAAAAACTAACGGAAAAAAAGTAAAATAATTGCAAATATTATATAGGGTATTATAAAATTAAAAGAGTATAATTTATTACTTACATTCGGATAAGACCGCCAAAATTTAAAAAAAAAAACTGCTCTGGCGCCTTTGTATCACGACGCCAGGCCTAATATTACAGTTATTAGAATACAAGGATTTGAATTAGTTATTACTATACTCTTTATGCCTTTTGTGCATGGCCAATAGTTTCAAACCTCGGCACATGAAGGGCATAAGAGGCATAAGAAAATACTAGCAGTTAATTTTATCAATTTAATCAACATTTACAATTTAAAAAAAATCATCTATTTTATATCTTACTATTATTTGTAAGCAACAATTAATTAAAATAAAATATATTTAATTAAAAATCAATTTTTTAGTGTTGATAGTAAATGATTTTTGTAATTGACTAGTTTTGTAAGTTCAATTGCAGCTCGTAGTTAAACATTACTTGAGTTAATCTCGTCTAAAACTAATTTATATAAAATAATCAAATTACATATTGATAAATCAGTAGAAACATTGAAAACATTGAAACATCAGTAGAAACATCTACGTTTGACATCTACATAGTATTTAAATCTTTTAATTGACAAAAACATGAGAAAATTGGTAGAAAATAAACCAGCTTCGAAATAAATGCTTCATTTCCCTTGATCACGAATTTATAAGGCATTACATGTTGGTATTCTATAGTTATATACCTAGTAATCATTTCCTCTTGATAAAAAAAAAACCTTTTCATTTTGTAATGCCTTAATAATTGTAGGTAACAATTTCAATGTCAGCGTTGTCTTTAGACTTGATGGAATAAAAATTATTCAAGTTAAGTAAACATATTTCAAAAATTTACGCAGTTTTTACAAGGTATCAAATTTCCAAAACGCAAAATATAACAATTTATTTTAACTGTCGTAGTTTTTTATTCGATCAAAGTTCAATACTATAAATAGTAAATAAAGAGATCTCTGTTGGGAACAAATTATTTTCCTCAGAAAAAATACTTCAACTATCCTATTTTTAAAAGTAATAAGGTAATAAGTAATCTATTTTCAATTATCCTATCAAGCTGATATTTTGCACATAGACTTGTGCTACTTTACATTTTCATCTATCTATTAAAATTTTCAGCTTGGTGAAAGATAGTTTAATTTAAATATTTAACTTTTTCAAAAATTGTGAAGAAACAGAAACGGATAATTGAAATGTAAAATGTGGTGGACAAGAAAAATTATTTCAATTTTAATACTTACGATAATTTTTAGAGTGACAAAGACAGTAAATCAAAAAAATGAATGTGTAAAGCAAGAACAAATATATTGCTTTTGCGTTTCCTATTGCGAGTGATGTAATCCAAATTTGCAAGCAACGAACGTAGCCAAATTGAAAAATTGAAGGACAAAATTTAATTAACAAGTCGAAATGTTATTTTTACAATAATTATGCCGCTACTTTATTACAACTTAATGGCATTAGAATTTTTAATTGCTTAATTAATGGTGAAAATTTTTAATAAATATGTGCAAACTTTTATTCTCAACTTTTTGTTTGGTTGATGAAATTAATCATAATTTGTTGGGTGATTATTCAAAAATCAAAATGAAATGTTGTGAAGTTAGTGATAATTGTAAATACTGATTACTCAAAGGTAATAATGATTTGATACTTTTTTAATAATTTTTGCGATTGATTAATATATGTTTTGTTTTACTTTGTTTCTAATTAATATTTCTTTTGCAGCCTTTTGAATACATCCTTAACATTGTTTTGCGTTATTGATGACGGCAAGGTGACAAATTTCGGAATGATAAACACACTTCCTGTTATTCAATCAAGCTGAAATTTTGCAAATACACTTGTGCCACCTTGATTTTCATCTATCGAAGTTAGTTTAACTAACTTTTATAAAATTCTCACATTTACTATGTGATGAAAAAAATATAAAGCCAAATATAAAGTAAATTTTGTCGTTGAATAGAACATCATTAAAAAATTCTTAATAAATGAGTAATGATGATTTAAGATATTCAATATCGATTTAAATGCAAATATTTCACGAAAACATGGCGGATAGATTTTAATTTTGAGACTATGTAAAGTTGTTTCTTATTATTTCTTATGTAAAATTTTTAAGCCGAAATATTAATGAAACAAGATTAGAATAAATAATTTATATTTGTAAGAAATAATTTATATTTGTAAGAAATAATTTGGTTTAAAAATTTCGTTTTTGATTCAGAAGTTGAACACCTAAATAATTTGCTTCCCGCTTAGCTATTTAAATAACTAATTAAGAAAGCTGATTAGTACATAATATAAACAGTGTAAGTAGGTTACTGTATATAACATAAATAAACAAAATTTATACACCGTAAATTGTGAATAAGCACATTCTGTTATATTGGTTATGTATAAATAATGATTAATTTTGAGGTACTTTTTTCTTTACGGTTTTTTTGTCTGAAGACGTATGGATCATATCAAACTGTTATGGTAATTTTGTTGAATGTTTCAATGTAGGAAACATTCTTGTAGATTCTACACAATGTCAACAATTGTTATGTTGTATTACGGAAGAAGTGTTATACGAAGAATGTGTCGTATGCACTAAGAGAAATTGATCTTTCACCTTAACGAAGAATTGAAATGATAATTACCAAATACTGTTGAAAATGCTTCAACGTATCATTGAAAAATAAAAAAAAATGGTTCATATTAACCGCAATTATGGGCAATACTCAAAGGAAATAATCTTTAAGAAAATGTTAGACATGCTTATTTTGTATAATAGATAGATATCTTCAAATTCCAAAAAATTACTAAAGAAGTGTACATTTTCTTTGATTCATTGTAAAACATGTCTATTGTTATAATAGATAGCTTATTTGTAGATTGCTCTACAAAAGTGATTTTCTTATTTTACTTTGAAAAAAACAACTCTTAGTTAACTACTCTAGATACACAGTATATCCAGGTATTCTCGTGATTGTAGACAATTTTTATTAGTGTGTTTTTTAAAGGAAAAGAAAAATGTCATTTGCAGATGTTGCAAAAACATAAGCTATTTACAAAGTTTTGCATGTTTAAAATACTTCTTCGAGCGTTAAATTATGTAACTTAATTTTCAAAGTTCAAATGTAGAAAGATTAATTTTAAGTAACAAACTCGATAACTTATCAGTAAAATGGAATATTTATACTGTTGTTTTCTATTAAAAACTATATATATATATATATAAAGCTTATATATATATATATTTTTGAATATTTTTGTAAATATTTTTGAAAGTATAGATTTTTTCGAAAAGCTTTGTTCTATTTGATTTGGAAACACAAAAGTAAATATAAAATAAGAACAATCAATAACTTTAATTATAATTATATTCAAAATGGATCATTTATCAACCGAACATACTTGTAGATAGGATTATTAAATTGACACTTTTGCAGTTAGGTAGATACTAATTTTTTTTTCTGTTAAATTTCATTTTAGTATGACGAAAAGTTTAGTATGGATTAAAAGAACATTCATTTGACAATCTAATATATAAAATTCTCGTGTCACGGGGTGCGTAGCTAAACTCTCTAAATTTTCATAAAATTTTCTATGTATATTCGGTAGGCATGAGAATCGGACAACATCTATTTTTCATCCCCCTAAATGGTAAGGGTGGTCCACCCTTAAATATTTTTTTTTATTTTTTGGATAAAATTTTTTGTTTTTATTTTTTTATGATACATCATACAAAAATACATACAACCCTAAATTTTCACCCCTCTATGATCAACCCTTATTTTTTTATTAATTAAAAACTTTAATTTTTTTGGCTAGATTTTTATTTTGTCATGACTTAGAATAACAAAAAATCATATTACTCTTAATTTTCACCCTTCTACGATCAACCCCTATTTTAACGAAATATTAACGAAAAAAGTAACAGTAGTAGTAAAAAAATAATTTTTTTTATTAAAGCTTAAAGTAAATACGTTTTAAAAACCGTGCATACATAAAATCGTGTAATTATATATCTCCTCTGCCAGATAAAATTTTAATATTCGGTGTGTTCCTTATAAGAAGTAGGCATGTGAAAATATTTTTTTTTTAAAAAACCTGCCCTAAAAGAGTGAATTGGGGTGATTAAGTTTCTTTGAGAAAATGTAAAGTTAATCAACAATCGAAATTTTGAATTTAATAAGTGTAATTTACAAATAAATGAATAATTAACAATAAGTGTCTGTTTTTGTTATATAATTTTAACTACAGCATTTTAAATAACGTCATTTCACTTAATTAGTATGAGAGTTTAGGTAGTAGGTACTTATATCAAATACCATAGAGGCGGTTTTTAATTTTTGTTTGTTTTTCAACAATCAAACTTTTTAAAATCTAATTTTTATGAACCAATAATTGTGAACTGGAGCAATTATATATTCTGCTAAAAAGCATTATGGAAGCAATTTTTTGTCATATAACAACAATTGGTTTTCAAATAGTTCTAAATACCGAAGAAGAGTTAGCATAGAAAATATACATATATATATATATATATATATATATATATATATATATATATTTATATATATATTTATTGATGATAATGAAATATGACAAAAAATTGCTTCCATAATGCTTTTCTGCAGAATATATAATTTCTCCAGGTTGCAATCATTAGTTCATTAAAATTAGATTTTAAAAAGTTTGATTGTTGATTGGTTCATAAAAAAAAGATTATAAAAAGTTTCTTTGTTAAGAAACAAATAAAAATTAAAAACCGCCTCTATGGTATTTGGTATAAGTTCCCTACTACATAAACTTACATAATAATTAAGTGAAATGGCGTTATTTAAATTTCTGTTATCAAAATGATATAACTACAATGCCCATTGTGTAAGCATAGGGAAACCGCCCTCACTCTCATTTTCCCCACCGCACTTCTAAACAACCATAACTACAGCTGTGAATATACTGGGTTATGTTGAGCTGGTGGAAAAGTAAAATTGCCACAATTGGTCCCATCACCAGATCCGTTACGCTCATTAGATTATAGGCTAGGAAATGATTCTTAAAATTTCTGGACCAAAACTCAAAAATATAACAGTTGATTACAAACAACGTCGTTTGGGGCAACGCATATTGTGCTGGATAAATTCATGTCCCCCTTCAAGGTATAATTCCATAATAATTTTTGGATAACATTTAAATTAATTTTTATTTTTCAAATAATTTAAGAAAATCTTAAACAAATGCAGGCAAGAACAAATTTATCACTTACTGGAAGCGCTGTTACCACTACTAGACCACTACTAGATCATCAAATCTTACAAATGTATTTTATGAGCAATACAGATACAGAAATCGACAGGCGTTGTATTTATAATCCGCAAACATAAACAATAAAACGAATCATTGTCCAAAAATTACGGAGGTATCTGAAAATGCAGAAAATTGTAGTCGATTAAAGTCACACGACACGTCGTTCGGAAAACTGAGATATGTGGAATCAAAATGTCTTCTGCTTTGTATTTTCAATTCAATTTGTAACTTCGATAAGGTTGCTCATTAATTTTTTCACCGCAAGTCGGGTGTTATGACCAAAACGTGGTTGATCTATATATTCCACAACATAAGGATTACTGATCCAATTTTTAATTGGATTATGAGGCGGTAACCCGGAAAATTTCAGCGAATTTAAAATTCTATCCATAATTGAAAACATCATCTTTATTAGTAACACAATCAACCGAATTGCAGGTCTCTAATTCGCCAGTTTTCCTATTTTGAATCTGAACTATCTATTTCATTAATATCATTTTCGTTGACAACGTTTTTTGGGGTCAATATAACACGTTCTCTCAACCAAACATGATTTTTGTAATTTGTAACCAAGTTTGGGAACACCCTCTCGATGAGTTCGGTCTTTGATTTAGTAAAGTGAAAAAAATGGCAAAGAATGTAATGTATGCAGGTAATGTGTCAACAGAAATTTTGCCATTACTAACATCGATCAATTGTTCGGAAAACACTTTTCTAAATTAGTTATTCTGCAATTCGAATTACATTTTCGAGTTTAATTTGATTGTTTTTAAATATTTCCATACAGTGGACGACTTCAGACATTAAGGATCGACTGTTGTCGATAAAATAAATGCTTGCTTTAAATTATCAAATATCTGGTACCATATAAATAAACTTCAGATGGAAGAAAACAAGAAAATTGTATTGCTGAACGATCCTTCTGCTGATGATTTCTCCAAGAAATTAATAAATGGCCGTGTTCATTGTTTGAATTTTTATTCAAATTAAGTTTATTAAAACATTATTCAGTGGTTTTGTGAAAAAGCTAGCAATTATGTAAAAAAAATTGAATGAGACGAAATCCCAAAAATTCAAAGGAAATGAAATCAATACACTCAATTCGTTGACAAGAACATGGTTATTACCGATATTCAACATTTGCTTGGGAAATTTTTGAGCAGATTGATCATTCCACAACGCATGCCTTATGTCTCCAACTGAAATTTCTTTACATTGTGCCACAGATTTTATGATTTTAAGCAAGTATTTATTTTATTGGTAGAATTCCATCTTGGAATACTTGGCACTGTTTGGGGGAAATCACCAACAATAAAATCATTGCGCTTTCAAAACATATTGAGTCAATGCGAAGATAGATCTTTCAATAACTATCGTTATATGCCTTTAAGAAAGAGTTACAGACAGTATGAAATTGACAGCATTGACATCAAAGTGTGGGTCACGTGAACTGCCAACTACGGAAAATTCCAAGCCTAATTATTTAAAAACTGATTTTATTCATATTTTTCCGTGTATTATTAAGATATGTTAATAGTTAATAATAGTTACTCTGCTATTTGGAGCGATGGTGAATTGAACTAATCATTAATCATCAAAATCAGTCCAGTAATTTTTTAGTTAAAAAATGATCTAAATAACCTGACTTTATTTAGTATATTTAAGATATTTGATTTGACAAATCGTATGTCAATGTAATAGCAACGTACTTCAATGAGGAGAATCAATCTGAGGGCAATGCATGCACCAAAATTCATAGCTTCAATAAATTAAATGAATTGTTGACATGCCATTGAATTAACTTATTTTTGTTTTTTATTAATAATTTTTACTCCCATTGTATAATATAATATTATTATATAATATTGTTCTAATTAAATATTGAACTTCATAATTGTATTCGTATTAGTTTGTTATTAAAATTATAAATTAAGAGTAGCTAAAATATTCGTTCATAAAAAACACTACGTTCAATTCCTGTTAGGCACTACGAAGTTTGCCGGGTCAGCTAGTATAAAATAAAAATTTAATTAATGGTTATGGATATGGATTCTTTTTGGCAAGAGGCATACTATACAGTGAAAATGGCAATGCAAAATTGATTTGTGGATTAATTGTGCAGCACGTAATACAATGTGGTTAATATTAGATTTGGATGGTTGAACCGTAAAATTATAATATACTCGTAATTATTCGTTAGTGTTATATATATGTTTATATATGGGAGTGAAAAAGAACAAAACAAAGAAATATTTCAGTAATTAATCAAATACGAAAGTTCAGTTGCCATTTCATTTACCAAGAATGGCTTCTTCAATAAATTATTAGGGTTTATATTCTATCAACTCATTAAGAAACGAAAAAATTGTTCCAAGTAATAGCGACTGAAAAAATATTTACTTTTTTAATAATTAAAGGGTAACATTGGTTTAATCGGGGGAAAAATTTTAAACATTTTTTGTCCATATAAAAACAGTTCAAATTTTATTTAAACTTTTTGATGTCTTAAATATATACACATGAAAAATAAAATTTTTCAATTTTAAAGATCCAAAAACTTTAACTTAAAATGGTAAAATTTCAAAGCGATCAGACTATTGTGCTAATTACATATATTGTAAGATAAAAACATAATTATTCAATAAATTAAAAATAGTTTAGTGAAATTACAAATATTAGAAGGTAATTTGTTCATAGAAAGCAATTTGAAAGGGATTATAAATGATACATAAGATACATTGGCAAATACAAATCTAATTTTCTCGATGAAACAAACGATAAGCATGCGAAGAAAATTGGTCGGTTTGGAAAACACATTGGTGGTTAGTAAAAACTAGTAACGTAAAACATTTATCTGGTAATTACTTTTTTTAATCAAATTGCAATTGTAAATGAAAAAGGACTTTGAACAATTTGAGACGAATTAAATTCTCCAAGTAAGAAGTTACGTCTTTTACTAATGTAGATTGGTATATACGTATTAGCAGTACTATATAATTACATTAAACTGAATGACATACCAAACTTGAAAAATATAATGCATTGCAACAATAGCTTGAGTTTCAAGTTCATTAGAGAATACAGCAAATATTTACATTGTTTTGAAGCATCCATTTATAATTTAATAGTAAGTTTACGGGTGGAATTAATTTCCTGACAACTATCAATTAAAGTTTCTAGTAAGACAATGAACGTTTTCCAATTACGTTATGTTCTGTAATTGTTTGATAAATTCACATATAATTGCAACTCTACTTATATATAATCTGCAATAATCCAAAGATTTTTTTTTCTTTTTATCGGATACTTATTAATAATAACCCTCAAGGTCTCCTGATACTAAAAATAAATTAATTAAGATAACTATAGATAGTTGAAATATTGACCTTAGAATTTATATTGAGGATTTTTTTTAGGTTGTTTGTAAAGTAAGGATTTCAGATTGTCATTTTGAAATTAAAAAAAAAAAAAAATTTGGAAATAAACATGCGTATCACGAAAAAATACAGTGTTAATAGAATTTAAATATTTTAGACGCCTCATGTAAAAGTGTCCTAGAAACAAGACAATTTTTTACTAATAAAAATATGGATAATGTAATGGATCAACTGAACCATATGAAGTATTAATGCTGTGAAAAATGAAAAAGAAAAAACTACCCCTAAGTCATCTTTTACAGACCAATGGACTTATACTTGTGTAAAGCACTGTGCAAAAGAAAGTATCGCAAGGAAGGCAATATTGTAAGTAAAAGAGTAACTGAACATGGTATAAATGACGCCGTAATGATAACAAATACGGCTGTGTCAACAAGTATAACAGTATAGTACTGAGTATTAGAAGATTACTACGTTTATAAGTTGAGATTCAAAGATTGAAAGATTAAATGTATAGATAGTAATATATCGACGAGATTGAATCTTTCTCACCTATTTGAGATTTTAATTGAAAATCAAACAATGAATATTACTATATTTAACATCTCTTTGGGGGTTTCAAAATATACCTAAAGTTTAATGAAGATGAGTTAGTTTTAGTTGAATGAATCCATCTCGGTATTTACACATTTCACTGAAAAGAAGCTGAAGAGAATTTGAATTTGTAGTTTAGACTAATCTCAATAGTGGAGTCTAATATTAGTAAACTAGAGAAATTTGATTCACGGTTTCTTCGAATAGGTAATTTAAAATTATTTGAATGCAATGACTTTAATCATCGTGTATTTTGGCATAAAAGCATTTTGTTTTTACGGCCGTTTTATTATAACGGGCTCGTTACGATTTGTTTCAGGACAATTAACACTAACACTATTTATTTAAATATACATACATTTATTATTACATACGTATATATTTATTTAAAAAAATTACTTTAACGGTTGGAACTGTAAACTTATTCGTAACTGTTAACTGTTCATAATTGTATCGTAATTGTTCTGGCAACGGTCGATCGTTTTATTTATATACCTATTTGCCGTTTTCTGGAAGCTTTCAGATTGTTCCAGGCACGTCTCGTAGATTCGAATGTCTCTATTTCTTTTTACTTTATATTAGAATCTTCAGAAAAGGGTTCTGGATCGTTTTCCATCTCTCTTCAATATTAATAAAAATTTCATATTTAACGAGTTTATAGGATGTACGAAATATATTGTGGTCTTTTTTATAATAATAAACTAAAATCATAAATTTGAAAAAAATTCAAACAAATGAATCACTGACGTATTGCCCAGATATGTATTTCGATTGCCAAGCAATCTCATAAGTGGTCATCAAGTAGTCTTCGATCGCTCCGTAACAGCTTAGTGATGAGTGAAGTGACTCAAGTGACTACGCTACTAGCTACGGAGCGATCGAAAACCACTTGAGGACCACTAATAAGATTGCTTGGCAATCGAAATACATATCTGGGCAATACGTCAGTGATTCATTTGTTTGAACATTTATTCAATTTTTTTATTATTAATTACTTTTGTATATTATTTTGCATAAATAAGACAACAATACATATTTTCTATATTGTATAAACCGTAGAACTGTTTAAAGTTGGCGGAAAAAATCTAGTTTGAGTTCATATTTTTCAAAATCAGCGTTTCAAACATTATTCTTACTTACGCAAATTCACTGAAAAATTAAAATTGTAGAAAATTGTTTTGTGGAAGAATTCATTCAGAGAAATGGTATTTGCTGAACGAAATTGGAGAGAAATGCCCATCAGGGAAATGGTTACTCAAGGATCTATGAAAGACCACTGTATTCAAATATTTTTGCATACCACTATTTGAGAATCACTTTACTGGTAAATAACAATGACTTCGTCTGAGTAACATACAATTTGTCTTGCTAACATCCAAAAAATATTTGAATTATCGAAGTTTTACTTTTTAATAAAATTTCCCTTGTTCAAAAGCCCTATTTTAAAGCGATTCTACTTTCTATTCATTGTTAGTTTAATTTGGCGATGTATGCGGACGACATCGCGATTATGGCAGAGATCAATGCCCACAGGCTGCAACAAAAAATTACAAAGGACCTTCAACAATCTGGAGCTATGGTTTAATAAAAGTCATAAAAGAGAGGCAATAAAAGAGAGATTTTCCAAATCCAACGACAGTACAATCTAGCAACTATGTCGTTGAAGATTGTATCGAAAAATTTTTCCTTCTAATGCAACCCCAACGGTAATTATGATGGTTTTTGTATGAGTAATTAGACTCTAATTACTCCATTGCAGATTTTACAAAGAAGCAATGAGAGCCTAATTACTAATACAAAAACCTTCATAACTACCGTTGGAATAGAGTTAAAAGGAATTTTTTTCGGTACAATCCGCAGCACCACTGTAGCTAGATTGTACTGTTGATGGGTTTGGAAAAATCTTTCAAGAAAAATCGGTTATTGTCGGAAAACTGGATTTTCTTTCCGGTTGAGGTATAAACGAAAATTCGACCGGTGCCATAAACCAGAGACCAACACCCGGAAGAATTTGCAAAAAAATTTGTTTGTACCTCAACAGAATTAAAATTATGACTGTTTTTGCAGGTTCAACAATGTAGTAATAAAAGTCTAATTACTCATACAAAAACCTTTATAACTATCGTTGGAATAAAGTTAGAAGAAAAATTTTTTGTGTTAAAGTTAGAAACAATTTTTTTGCGGTACAATCCTCTATGTGTTAAGGCCCATCAATAGCCGTTAAAATTTTTGAAAAATCTAACAATGTGGGGCTATCGATTTTTAAAAATTTAATAACTTTTCTTCGGTTGAGGTACAAACGATTTTTTTTTCGGTACAATCAAATACAAACAAAAGGCAAACTAAAAATATATTTAATATTTTAATTTTCAAAAGTCGCGTGCTAACTTGACAGAGGTCCGCAGAGGGCAGAAGCCAAGTATTTCGAAATAAACTTGGACTGAAGATTAACGTGGCGCAGGTATATAACTGCCAAAACAGATCAGCTCAAAGTCATATACCCTCATCTACAATGGCTGATTGGTTGGAGGTCGAAATTGTTTCCGGTGTACAAACAAACTCCTGGTGTACCAAATGATTTAGAAGCCAGTCAGGACTTCCGGCATCGAACTGTGGGGAAAAACTAACAAGCCTAACGTGGAGATCATCCAATGCTATCACAAGCGCCTTCTAGAAGGCATTATTGACCCAATTAGGTCTCATTCATTAAAATGTATTTTGATATCAATACGAAAAAAAAATCATCATTACAAAGTGTTAAATTCGATAAATCGTTATTTTTACATTAAGTATGAGAGGTTATTGTTCTAACTAGATAATTTTAATTTCATTTAAAATAAATATTTAATATACGACGCATGTATGGATGTATAAATATGTAATGAAGTAATAAAAGATAATTAGATTCATGAAACTCAAAAACGAAAATAAATCAGGGTCGTTTAGTTTATTATAAGATGTATAAATACCGTCAAAGCAATTTTTATTTGGTCATTTTATTAATAGTTATTGAAGCTGGTGAATTGTGAAGAAAAATGGAGAGATGGCACAATAAAGTAGCTGTAGTTACTGGAGCCAGTTCAGGTATAGGAGAAGGTATTGTTAAAGGATTACTAACCACGCATCTTCAAGTTTGTATTTTGCACGTAAAATACAAAGTTAGTTTTGTATGTAGAGATTAATTTTAATTAGGTGGTTGGTTTGGCTCGACGCATTGATCGCCTCGAACAGCTTGCAGTTGAAGTTGCTAATTTACCAGGAAAATTTCATCCAATGCAAACAGATATTACAAACGAAAGTGATATTTTAGATGCGTTCAAATGGATTGATACTAATTTAGGTGGAATTGATATTCTTGTGAATAATGCCGGAGTTGCTCGAAATACTAGTTTAATTGGTTGTATTGAATCTAAATTTCAATTAAGCAGGGATTTTAATGTGATTTTTTTTTTAGAGGGTGAAACAAAGCAATGGATGGACGTATTAAGTACGAATGTTGTCGGGTTATGCATTGCCACTCGCGAGGCGATTAAACTAATGAAGGAAAAAAAAGTAGCCGAAGGACAAATCATTCACATCAATAGTATTTTAGGACATTGGATTCCTTCTTCTTTAGCACCAGTTCTCAATATTTATCCGGCTTCGAAGCATGCAGTGACTGCCCTTACGGAATGTTTACGAAATGAGTTAATAACTAATAAACTTCCCATTAAAGTGACGGTATGGTTATAAGTTTAAAAGTGTCGTGGATATGCATATTAATAAAATTTATTTAAAGAGTATAAGTCCCGGTTTGGTTGAAACTGAAATTGTTGAGAAAAGTGGAATAGTTGGTATCGACTATAATGTTCTTCCAGTCTTGCAACCATCCGATATCTCGCATGCAGTTATTGCGGTATTGACTGCATCCCCACAATGCAATGTAAGTATCCCCGCATCATATATACCATGATAAAATCTACTAAATTTTTCATTTTAGATTTCTGAAATAATAGTTCGGCCAGCCACAGAAGTATTCTAATTTGATCAAGTATTTATTTAAGTTAAGACTTCTGCCAGTCTTCACTATGAGTATTTAAAATCGAATATATTTCGGCAAGAATTTTTACTCACCTTACATTGATATAATAAAAAAAATTTCCAAATATTTACGAGAATTTTAATCATATATTTTAATTTAATTGCTTCAAATTAATAACTTCTAAGATTCGATATAAAAGTCTTCAATAAATACAATTATTTTATATTTCAATATGCATGCAAATAAAAAAATGCTAAATTAATAATTGTTTACGTTGTATGATTGAGTTTCCCTATTGCAGTACGTTTCAACAATCTTCAGCTGTCGTTGTCAGGTTGTGCTTTACTGTGTCAATTGTAAACAAATGTCATCTACGGTGATATTTAAATAATTTATCGTTAAGAATATTGGTTGGATCCAAGTTGGGGGCTTTATATTAATAGACGCGCTATATAGGTTTTGTATAAAACCTAAAGTAAGAGCTATTTTATTTTGGGTCTCTATTTTTGATTGGGATTAACTTTCCTGTACAAACTTTACTTATTTCCAACACCAAAAACTATAAAAACATATTTTTTTACTATCAAATTAATTAAGCATCTTCTAAAGCATGGCGAGCTGAGTTGTTCAATAAATATGTAATTGAAAGCCCGTTTACTGATATTTAAGTTCCCATTCTGCGCAGTATGCTGTTTATGTAGGACAATACTGTTTGCTGTATTTGTGGATGATGATGCCATACGTGAATATTTTCTCTAAGGAATATTTTTCTGTTGTGACCACCTCTTCAGTTATTTTTTTCTTCAGCAACCTTCACATATTTTCAATGGGTTTCAAATCAAGGCTATTATCCTAAAGTAGGGTCATAGGGATAATAAACAAGGTTTCACCCTTATCCAGAAAATATATTTTTTAAAAATCAATACAACTTTTTACATGTAAAAAGTATACTAAATTTAATTTAGAAGAAAATGTACGTTTTGTATAAAATCTTAAATACGTCTAATAATATGGTCAGGGACTGTAAAGCATATTCTTCCAAAATGTTCATATATGATCCTTTCTTGCAAATATGTAGTGGTTAAAAGTTTGTTTCGAAATTTACGCATTTATGTTTTTCGTCATAAAGATGTTTCATAAAATTGGAAGATGTTGAAATAGGTTTTCTGGGTGTTTGTTTTTTACGAGTTTCGAAAGATCTACCAATTTGGCCAAAATATTTTTTTTCTCATGAACTTCGTTTAATTTCTTATATTCCGGTTTTATTTTTCATTATGATTTGGTTGTTTTCCAATGGTTTAAAAATTTTAAAGACGTTGTTATTTGTCGAAAATCCAATATAAATATTATTTTTTTTTAGAAAGTTGGCGATTGTAGTTGCTAATATATATTTGAGTCTTGATTTTATAAACTTCAGTTTTTCTTTCGGTAGAGTTGGAATAGTTTAGCAAATTTTGATATTATTTTTTCTATGACTGAGCTGTTGTATCCGTTGGTTATAGCTATATGTATAATAATGTTGAATTCTTCTTTACGTTCGTTATTGTTAAAAGGAATTTGGTCGATCTGTACACAAGACTATTGTAAGCTGCCAGTTTTTGGATGTGTTCGTAATAATGGGTTTCCTGTACACATTGCATGATAACTTTCCATTTTCGTTGATAATTTTTGCGCCTAAAAATTAAATAATTCCATTTACTTCATTTTTTGAAGTCAATTTTATTTTCTGATTAAATTTTTTTATATCGGATACTATATTGTCAATCTGTTGGATAGTTTCGTTAAATATAAAGCTGTCCTTTCGCAATATAATTCGAGTATATTATTTTTGTAAGTATTTTTCATAATTTATTTCTTTTCGAAGTGGTTCGTATAAATGTCGGCTTGAAAAAGTCGGGTAGATAAAGAGGAACCCATGACCAAGCTTTCCTTGTGGTGGTAGAATTTACGATTGGAATTAAAATAGTGTTATCGAAAGATAGTGTTAAATAAATTCATTATACCGTTGATTATCATAAAATCATATACTTTTGATGTTTTTAGATTATATTCCACAAGTTTTAATGTTTTTTCGACAGGGACATTTTAATACAAGAAGACAATATCAAGTGATGGCCTTTTTATGTTTTTTAGCAGTTTCAGGTTTTTAGTATTTTCTTTTTTTCTAAGGAAAGTTGTTCTGATCCTGAAAAGTAATTATTTATCAAGTAATATAGGTCCTCAGATAATTTTCTAAATAGTTTTAAGTATTGTTTATAAAATTATATGTGTTGAATAATTCTTTTTGAATATGATGCCGGCCTTTGACCGGTCGTTTAGATTAATTTTTTGGCTAACCAGTATCTAGGTGTAATTTAGAAATATACTTCTAGTCTGGTAATGAAATTTATATATTTATTTTATGGATTTTTGGTAATCCATGAAGTACTGAAGCTAATAAAAGAAAACCTCCACAAAAATGGTATTCCGTATTTAGTAATATTTTGTTTTAGATTTGCTGTTTGTCGCAGAACATAGGGATTTCTGTTTGTTATAGGTATGCTTCTTGCCAAAAATATATCTTTTATATGACACGAGTTATTCTTGTATGTATGTATGAATGTGATTTGGTTTCTGGAAACGGTTCAAATGATTTTGAAGAAAATTTGTAGTTTAATTGAGTTTTGTTTTTTAAATTTATCTAGTTGTTTTCTGTGGAAAAATCTTAATTTTCTACGAAAAACTAAAAAAATAATTTTTGCGCCATCTCTTGAGGTAAAATTTCACTATGTGCCGATATGAATATAGACCAATATAGACTAATATAACAATTAGTTTCAATTAATATTCCATTTTTTTACGTCAAACGTTTTTAAAATAACTTTAAATAACATTATGTTCCTCGCAAAGGGGCGATGGTTTGTAAAATGTATGAAAATCATGACAACGTGAATAAAATAAAATTTGTTTTTCCAATTAGTTTGGTATCTTACCTATTAATCAAGGATTTAAAAAAAACGCCGAGTTGAACTCGGTCACCCTGGTACTTCGAATCTAAAACGCGATTTAAACGCCTTTAAAAAGATATCAAATAAAGTGTTGCTTAAAACACAAAAGTCGTTGGTAATGTTCATTAATTGTAAAAAAAAATATTGATGGCATTCCACAGGATTATTTGCTTTGATATATTTTATCCCTAATGCGTACGATCTATACCCACAATGAATCAAATCATCCACAAATTAATCAGTTAAACATAAAAATAAAATAAAATAAAATGACTAATAATCGGTCTTAGGTTGAAATATGACTTAAAATAGATAAAAGTTTCTAAAGCATCCGTATGTTAAATGGATTTATTATCTTGAAACGGATATTTCTAGGTTACACGTTTCCATCCAAACTTTTCTCCCCATTTCACCATTTAAAGGGAGGAATTTTTTAAAAATCTTTTATTATTAGTTGCCTACATAATATAAACAACCCATCGAATTTAAACTTTATTATTTTGATAAATATATGCAATTTGTTTTTTTGCTGAACTTTATTCTACGTTCTAATTACTCTTGCCTTAATTATTTTTTTTTAAACTTACTTTTTAACTGTTGAAACTAAATTTTCCTAACGAATAAGTAAAGTATATGGTAAGTAGATGAAATTGTAATAACATTTTATATTCTGATTAAAAAAATAATGGAAATGAATGATAAAATAGTTGTAAAATATATTAACATTTATATATTAAAGCTTTCGTATTTGTTTTAAAAAATTGAAGTTGACTATACCTCATTTATCAAATTGAACATTCATTTCAACTTGAAGCTTGTCTATTTTCGTAATGACTTTTATAAAATAGAACAAATTTCTATAGTGAAAATTTAATGTGTTTTCATGTCATGTCACCAGTCACGTTATAAAATATGTGTGTTTTCACGCCAAGGATTACGTAGAATGTTACGTGTTGCATCCTGGGTGTCTTGCAATCTTGCAGTTGTATGATAATGGTAACGATACATTGTTCTTTTTCTCTATGGAAATGCTTAGTTTGTGGATAATGTAGGATGTTTTATAACAATGCTTCCCATGTTAAGACAATAAGTCAAATGTTAAAAATGTACATGAAAATTATAATATTGAAGATGAAATTTTAATGTATGCGATATGTTAAAACGTTTATGGCAAACACAAAATAACCGAAAAAATACAGGACTATTTTTATTAATGAAAATTGCAAATTTATTGTTAAAAAATTAAATTTAAAAGTGTAGTATTTTTCAGCATAAAAAAAAAACAATTGTTGGAAATTAAAAAGAAAAAAAATATGATTGAAAATTTCAGAAAATAAAGAAAATTCTTATTCAGTTATTTTCCAGTAGGTCTTAAACCAGTTGAAATAATTGACTATCAAAAATATTTTTCGTTTGTAGACTTCTATACTTTTGGTTTATTTTGTATTTATTTTATAATTTTGAATATATATCAATCCTATTAGTCCGGTCAAATTAGACCAAAAAATAAGAGTAAAGCTACATAAATTCCCACCAAGCTGAAAATCAGTAAGATTGTTTAAAATATGATTAAAAATAAAATTTGAAAGTTCCCCATCTTTTCGCTGTATGGAAATTTTTTTTCAAGGTCAAAGGTCAAAAAAATGAGTTTTTCGCGATTAGTGGGAATTTATGTAATCTCGAATGTCTAAATTGACCGGACTATATATGTTTTCATGGTCAATTATTTAATGATTAATGTAGTCAGCGTTCCAAAATGTACTCAAATCACTTGTGTCAGTGACCCCCCCCCACTTTTAAAGTCACTACCATATTATTTTAAGTTTTCACTGTATTTATGGTAGATTGTTAAGTATTTATTAAGAAATGTTAGAAGTATTTCACCCAATAGCGTTTAAACGCCAGCGTCTCCGTTTTCATACACAGCCCCGCTATTGAAATTCTGTTAAATTTATCAAGGATTATTCTCGAGAATCTGGTTTCAATTATTTAGATTTTTCTTAGGTTTCTTTTGTAACGCAAAGCCAACAGAGTGGTGTAATAAGAGTACGTAGGTTTTCATATTCAGAGGGAAATCCTATCACAACATAAAATGGTATTTTCACAACCACTTTTATAGGTGTGTGGAATGAACGTTAGAAATCGGTTTTTAATCATCACCGAATCCTTCACTGAGGAAAATTTATCTTAGCTATTTGTCGTATTAATTTTGTTTTCATTAATATTTTTCGATTGTGAATGAAATTAACTGGTTTCAGGGGTAATACTAAGGATAAGAGTATAATTATTGCGATGAATATAATTTGAAAGAATCCGTAATAAATTTTTACTACATTCAACAGAAAAATAATCTTTGATTAAAAACAAAGAATTATTACTACAAACACAATTGCTAAAGTACTATGTTCTCACTGTAACATGGATCGGAAATCTGAACCCTGAGAGATTAAAAATGTATCTGAAGAGTTTTGAAATGTAGTGAGGGAAAAGTTCCACATCAATGAAAGTATTGAGAAAAATGAAGACAGAATCATCATGAATATGACGACAAGGAGAAAACATAAGGGTTCTTGAATCTCAGAAAAAAACTCATGCGTGCAGTTCACACGTCATAGAAGTAAAACCTTCAAAAGTGCGAACTTCAAGATAATGAAACGAATATAAAATTGCCAAAGTAGGATAACTGTAGGGTTTAGTCATGATAATATAGATAACATAATTAAAAAAAATAATTTATCCTTTATTCACATGTAGTATATAATCAATTTTTCCAGGCTCAAAGTTTGCATTTTCTATAAATGATATGAGAGGCTAATGGTAACTGAAGTATGAAATAAATACTTTAGTTTAAATACTTTCGATTTGATTAATAAATATATCGTTCGCATACGAGTAATAACGTTGAATAGAAGAATCAAGTTAAAAAACATCGAGAAGGTCTTCTCAACTTTAACAACTGGGTAATCGCAAAACCACTGAAAGAACCTTGAAGAAAACTTAGAAAAGGCATTCCCACTAACAGTCAACTGTCAGTAAATCAGTGGAAAAACCTTGAAAAAAACACAGAGAGGACGTTCTTCCTTTCAGCCAATTACAGCTGGGTGATCGAAAATCAGGGATAAACCAAACAGAAAACATAAAGAGGGCGTTCCTACTAAACACCAATCACGGTTGGTTGATGGAAAATTACTCGTAATTACGTAATATATCATCAATTACTATTTTTGATTTTTTTACTATAGTGAGACTGCTACATAATTTTAAAATAAATTTGGTGTCCTGAAACTCAATCAAAGAGATCGTTTTATCTAATACAATAATTACATTAAAATTCTATTATATTATTATGTATTATTTTCAGATCCAATTAGAATTAATAAAATAATTTTTTCAGGTTTAAACGGATCAATTTTTAATTTATTATTTTCCGATTTTGTAACGTTTTGTCACGTATCGTGACTTTCTCAAACGCCTTGAAATAAATAAATAATTATTACAAATATCAATGTTATTATAGCTACAAATAAATTCAATAAAAAAAATGTTACTTTATTAAAACTCTACTGAAAATCATTGAAATTATATCTTGTTAAGAATTTGCGATACCTCTGGTATGTTTTTTATAAAATTTTCGTCAATGAACTTTTTGCAGGATTTTTTTGGTTTGTTTTCTTTTCTTTTTGCGACAATCACGATAATATTCTGCATTCTTCTTCGGTATACTCTAAACAAGTTTTTATTAAAATAATGTAATGTTTATGTTAAAACTTCACAATTCACCATGTTGTTAGGACGACTATTCCCAAACAGTGTAATACGCAAGCGCGTACATGCATAAAAACATTGAATTGTTTTCAATTTCATTCTCTTGTTCGTTAAATCTTACAGATTTGTATGTTTATCTTTTTTATCTGTTGCTTTTTTGTTTCATGAAATTTCAAGTCACAACGATGCTTAAGAAGTTTTCACTTCAAAAAACAATATATTTGATGTTGCAAATGAAAAACTAGTAGAAAAAGGGAGATGACTGATTAAAATATTGCATTTATTAAAAAGGGGGTTGATGGCGTTAGAGGAACTAACTCAACCATTTGACATACTAAATCTACCACCGGACAAGTTATATTTGATTTCATTTAATGAATCTTAAAGGTAAATTTGACGAGTTCAAAAATAATATTTCGATTACAAACTGGAATATTATAAATATGATTGCTATGTAAATGTAATATTAGAATACCCCGCAAGTTTAATTTGGAAGCCTCCGAAACTCATATTTTATCCCAAGATGCTCATATTCGTACGCAAAGTTTAAAGGTTTTCACTTTAAATTATAATCGATCTCCACTTTTAAATACATTTTTAATAATACATTTAGACTAAAAATCAAAATACTGGATATTTAATTTTTCATTGATAGTACTTGTGTCCAAATAGGAAATAATTAAATTTTAAGACTTCGTTTTTTTTCAGGTTACACGAAAACTTATTAAGATTGGAAGGTTTTCTTTGCAAACCTACCCTGTTCACTAATGATTCCTCCATATTGAACTAATTGGTGTCTTTATATGGAAATTGAGTAAGTTTTGAAACAAATTTACACAAGTTCTCTACTTTAGATGCATCTATATGTTGACTAGCTTTCGTGAAATCGTATAAAGGTATAATTATAGTGACATGATGAAAGCAGAGGTATGAGTGAACTTTGAACCAAAAACGTGATTTGAATATGAATGAAGTCTATTCTAAGGATAATATTATTGTATATGTATGATGCAAACCAAAATATCATTTTCATATTTCCGTGATAAAATTAAATTGGAGTGCTTAAACTATTTTTCAAACGCTTTAAATCTGTTACAACCAAATAAGATGTTTGTAAAATAAACTTTAAACTTTGATATTTAGAAGCTGAATTATAAAATAATATACAAAGCTTTATATACAAATTAGTAGCAAAAGCTAAGATTTGACGGAGGTGTAAATGACAACCACATATACCTTTGAGAATTAGTTAAATATTATTTAACTTTGATTATAGTGAAAGCTCTCTGTTCCTCATTCAACAACTTTACAACAAAGTTCATATATGCCATTCCGAAGATTATTCTAAATTAGACAAGACATTTGATTTCCCTTAGGATCACTGCTATTGATAATTACTTTATGAGTTGGAAGCCGCTTGTCATTTTCTTACATATATAGAAACGCACATTATATAATGCATTAATATGTATATTATGTCATACTGAAATTTCATCATTAAAATGCATTTTGTATGCAGGCAAGCATTTAGGTTTGATATCCTGGATAAACGCCAACGTTTCATTCTATTTCACTGCAGTTATTCGTTGAGTTCTCTATCATTTCTCTGACAATTGGTTCTGGTTGCTTTACGCTAACGACTTATTGAGTCAGCCAACACCTTGTCCCACAGGAGTTATACGAGTCTGTTAGCTTTATTTGTTCAAATCAATTGTAATACGTTACAACACTATAGTCTTATTGCAATTACACGAATGTCAATTTCTTTTTGCTGATTGCGATAGTTGAAAACCTTTTACGAACCTACACAAAATTGATGCAGATAATTTGCTTTAAAGGAATCACTTTTAAATTACAACCATAAATCTTATCTTACTATATATATTAATATATTAACCTGATTTTTTGTAATCAATTCTTCATCAAATTGAATCGATTATTTAAAATGATAACTTCAAAGAAGAAAATATCAAAATTTCTCAAAGATCAAAAATGTTGATCCTCGAATCGACGCATGGAAAACGAGTCGTGGTGAATATTTCAGAAATATCATTTTTCATACATTAAAAACATAAATAACACTTCAAAATAAAGTACTCAACGTGTTTAAAAATTAAAAATTTATGTACACGTGTGTCGTGTGAGAAGTTATACTTCTTTGATATAATTAAAAAGATGTTTTCAATTCACTGCCGTAGCTTCTTCCGGTAGTGTCTGAACTGGCACACCAGTTATAAGTGGTTTGTGATAACTAAAATATGATACAATTATAAACACAATTTGTTTTTATTATCAAAATTCATAATAAGCAAATGTATATGTTGCGGCAAAGATAAGGACAAAGAATTTAAAGTTACAAACACATCCATATGAGTGAAATACAAAAATAATAATTATTGTCTCAAATTTGAACTATCATGTCATTAGTTTCAACTGTCATTTCGATTTTAATCAATTACCAATATTAGCCATTTCTCAGTTGTGTTAGTATTGGGCTAAGAATATTTCACAGAAAATTAATGGTTTTCAAAATAAAAAAAAATATTTAATTTGCTATTTAAACATAGATTTAAACATATTTATACAAAGTTATTTTTTTTTACAATCTGTATGTATACACATTTGGCTACTTATACAAAATAAATATTATATATTATATGAATTAATTCAGCATGGGTTACATGTTCGAAAATATTTATCAAAAACATTTACCATAAAAATGATGTTTCAATAAGAGTGCAAGATTTCAGTGTCCAATAAAATATGGTTTTTTGTAGCAAAGTATTGAAATATTTGTTGATTTAAAAAATATACATTTGGGAATTATGTATGAAACAAAATTTATTCACCACGGCTTTGCTGGCATTTTCATACCTTTTTGACGAAATTTCAATAACGTTATTGAATACATGTGGTGGTATTTCATTGATACAGCGTCTAATTTCGGCTTTTAATGCTTTAATGGTTGCAGGCTTATTGACATAAACCTGTAATTTCAGATAATCCTACAGCCAGAAATCTAAAGGCGTAAAATCGCAATAGCGTTGAGGCCAATTCTGTTCACCATATCAGGAAATGACACGACCGGCATCAAACTCGTGCAAGGTCATTAACGTTTCACGGGCGATATGGTATGTGGCACCGTCCTACTGAAACCACATGTCGTCAAGATAAATAGCTTCCAAATGAGGCACAAGAAACTGTTATCATATCACGATAACGTTCGCCATTCACCGTTACTGCATTACCTTCTTCGTTTTCGAAGAAAAACGGTTCAATTATTCCTCCAGACCATAATGCACACCATACAGTGACCCGTTGTGGATGCATTGCTTTGTGATGAATCATTCGTGGGTTTTCTAAGCCCCAAATGTGATAGTTTTGCCTATTCACGAAGCCATCGTGGTGAAAATGGCCTCATTATTGAAAATGATTTTGTTTACAAATTAATAAGGTTGCTGCTCAAGGATCTAATTGGCGAATTCTCCTCGCTATTCATGGCCTACAATTTCATGTTTTCTAACTCCCATCTATCAACTTTCGATTTGTTACGTCAGCATCATGTAGCATTATGACATGGCGCGCAATTCAAATCTTGCGTTCTTATTGAAACACCCTTTAGAAGTTGATTGTTACCAAAAATTATCATGTATAAATAATTATAGATGATATACTTTTATACCGGTATATACATATTAATAGATGATAAACGATTCTAAATAGCGACGTTCAAAAAATTATATTAATGCAATAGTAACAGGAAATTTTATTGAAACTGACTTTTAATTCAAATATAGACAAGAATAATGCAATACAATGTATGAATAGTCATTCTTTACATAATTTCAAATATTGCATTGAATAAATTCCAAAAAATATCTTATAATTACAATTTAACAATAATAATAAAAGGCAAATGTATGAAATTTGTATGTATATATGTCGGCAAAGCCAGAGCACAAATATTGTATCCACATACGTGCAGTGGCGTGCCCAGAGATTTTAGGCAGGGTAGGCAGAAATTTTTAAAAGCTACTTTAATATAATCAAAAATGCTGCATGTTGGTTTTAGCTAGTCGTTATGATGAGTAAATAATGAACCCTATACGGATTAGCCAACAAAACTTTAAATTGTGAATTTTCCGATTTTTTTTTTGCCAATCGATGGGAAATTGTTCGTAGAGGTATGTGAAAGAAACCGTTTCGATTGTGACAAAATAGTTTTGTGGTAATAAATTAATTAAGTAAAATTAATTAATTAATTAGTCTTTGATATAGTAAAATGTTAAGAAAATATGGCTCAAAGCAACATACAATAACAAAAATTGAGGAAAATTTAGGAAACGGTTGGTTAAATGCAAAACTAAAAAAAAAGTTAAGGAAAACTAAACAGAACCTCCCCCCTTCGAAAAAAAATGGAGAAAAAAGGCAACTCATTTCTTTCCTCAAACTTTATTTTCCCAAAATTTTACAAAATATCAAAAAACGAAACATAATTAAACAGGCTTTTCTCCAAAATTTTTTCATCACTTATGAAAATGAACTTTTCACAAAAAAAAATTTGAAAAATATATATACGAAGTAGTGTTTTAAGTGTAGAACATTAAGTGTTTTTTGAAATTCGGAAAATATTTTTCTTTGATTTTTTTTAGTTTTAGTTTTAACCAACCGTTTCCTAAATTTTTCCGCATTTTTGTTATTGTATGATGCTTTAAACCTTATTTTCTTAATATTTCACTATATCAATGACTAATTAATTAATTTATCTTATGTATTTAATTAAGGCTAAACTATTTTGTCACAAACAAAACGGTTTCTTTCAAAAATCTCTACGAACGATTTCCCGGCAATATACGATTGATTGACAAAAAACAATTTCGGAAAATTCATACTTTAAACTTTTGTTGGCTAATCGGTATAGGGTAAATAATGATGTTGATATTTTTAACCACAAATATCTGTAGATATACTCATTTTGTAAACTTTATTAAAGAAATACAATATAATCGTCAGTATTAAATAATACAGATAATAGATAATACATTATTAAAATGTATTAGAATTAAATAATAACAATGTACGTAGATTCCTGATCGTTAAATCAATTTTTGAAATCAATAAAATTCAAATTTGTAATTTTAGCGTTAATGAATAAGAAACGATGATACTTCGGTAATTATCGTAATTTGTCGTGTTGTAAGAAGACAGTGTCTTTTTATGAGGTTGTATGTGTGGAATTGTATATTTGTATTATTGTTTTTATACGAACGCACTCACTGACACATATACATAGCTATGAGTGCACACATATAAATATTTAGGCACGAATAGTTTGTGTCTTTCCCGTGGTGCCAGGAGTGCTAGTGCATTGCAATGCAAATATTACCAGTCGCTTACTTGAAATTGAACGAACGAATGAGCTGGCATGATCTTTTTACTGTATAGATGATATCCGTTAAGATTTTTTCTTTATTGATATTTGATGGTATTCGTAAACAAAATAAAACTAGATATTAGAACAAAATTATAAATAGTTATCTGAATTATGTAAGGTAGGCAGTGTCTTTTTGTCTATATGTAATGCACGCCACTGCATACGTGTGAGTCAAATGCAATAATTGTCTCAAATTAGAACTGAATGATTGTTGTTATGGCTTCAACAGTTATTTTGGTTTCATTTAATTAATTGCCAATTTTCACCACTTGTTGGTTGTGTCACTATTGGGCGGTGAATATTTCACGGGAAATTACTAGTTGTGTATTAATATGAATATTGTTTAAACTTTAAAATTTGAAAATATTTATTGTGACGATGTGTCTATGTTTTAAATTAAAAATACTAGTAACAGTGACTTTTAGCCTACTGCAGTGGCTATAATTATTATGCGAGCGCTGAAAATGATTCAATTGAGTATTTTAGTGGTTTTAGTTGTTTTTGTACTTTGAAAATCGCTGCCATGTTAAAAGTTTTATAACAATTTTTGTAAAAATTAATTAATATTCAGTTTATGTTTCAAGTTACTAGAAAAAAACGTTTTAGTTTCCTTTCTCGTTTTTTTTTATGAATTTTTAACGAATATAAATATATATTTGCTTTAGTGAGGCCTGTAATTTAGAACAAAAAGGACGACGGACATTTGATAAATGCAAAAAAAAATATAGTAGGATGCAAATTAAAAGCTCGTTCGGCTGAACGAGTATAATTAGTACTCGATGCAGCTGCCTGTTAATAAAGTTGACAGGATTTGCAACCCATTGCCGTACTATCGCCTTGCGTATTTAGCATTAGTAAAACTACACGAATTTCGCTAACTGTAATCATACATTGAAAGCGTAAAACATATTTCTATTGTACATTGCTTTCATCTCTTTCATTTCAACATCTTTTTTTCTTTAATTAATATCATTCTGCTGCTGAACTACAGTTTTAATTATTTTCAACTCTACTTCGAAAGACTCAATTTGTTGTTATTGATTTGAGGATTTAAATTCCAATTTTATATTTGACTTGAATTGAAAAGCACTATATAAACCGTGTTCATTTTTTCATACAAAACTCTTCTTGTACCAATTGATTCAGCACCATCTCAGTATCTCAGCACCAATAAAAACGTCTCACCGGTTAGCAATCTTAATAAATAAAATATCAGATATGTATACTAGGTTAACCCAAAAAAGAAACTTCTTTTTTTCAATGCATATCCCGTAATTTTATTTGAATGTTGATAAAACGCTTGAAATTAAATTTTCATGCACCTAGAACCCTAGAACCCAAGAACCTAGTAACCCGTGCCGACTTTCACCGAAAAATAGCGATACTTGTATAAGAAGGCACACGGGAGTCAATGTATGGATGTGCTTTCTATTGCTTATTTGTATAATAAGTTTTTTTTTTCATTCATCATCAGCAAATCTATTCGCGAATACACTATTTATTGAGAAAAGGCATATGAACTTAGAACTTAGAGAAATTTACCAAAAAATAGAAAACTAGATTCTACTTCAAGAAAATTTATCTTTTGATTCTAAAATAATGGATTTACTAGCACACAATTCGGTATTAATAAAACTTTAACTAAGAAAATTTCATAACTCCAATATTAGTGGTAGTATTAGATAGGCGTTAGCTCAGTATAAGAAATTGTGTGTTTACTACTGAATCAACCATTGAGGCACTGGGACATACCAATGATGAATTTCTAAAAATTAATTCCTTCATTCAAAGAATTCGTAGGGAAAAGCAAAAAGAGCACGAGAAACTTTAAAAGTCGATTCCCAAAATGAGTACCAGATACTGTAACTGTCCATTAGAATGGTAAACTTTTCCTGGCTTTAAATGCATGAAAATCAAAAGAAGAACAATAATTGATAGTTATTTCGTATGGTAAAAAAGAACAACTTATCGTTGTACCAAAATTGGGCAACTCTTCAGGAAGGAGATCAGGCATTTTGGAACGCCATGATTGACTGGAATCTTGAAAATAAAGTGCAAATTCTTTGTTGTGATACAACTGCTTCACATATAGGTTGTATTAATTATTAGAACTTCTGTGCTTCTAGAGCAGAAACTAAGTAAAGGAATATTCTCTTTTACTTGCTGCCATCACGTCTACGATTTAGTATTCAAAGGCGTGTTTGAAGAAAAAATTAACCAGACAATTAAATAGTCTTGACATTCGATTGTTGATAAATTTCCATGAAAATTGGAAAAATATTGATTTCAAGAAAATACCGAGTAGTTGTCATGCCTCAATGGATTAGAAATAAACAAAATGCTAGAATTTTATCGAATTGAGTTAACTAAAGAAATGACTAAAGATGATTATGGAGAATTAATTTACTGGCATTAACTATTAATATCTAACACAAAACCTTGGCTGCAATGCAATTGAGCTTTAAAAACACCTCAGATGGTTATTTTTTTGATTTTTAAAGGCCATAAAAGCTTACGAAAAAAAATAGACAAATTGATCCCAAAATTAGCTATACAATAATTCTGTCAGCATTTATGGTATTTAATAGATAAATTGTCAGTATTGCCCGTTGATGATGATGTACATAAATCAAAAACTAAAAGTGAAATTTATGCAACGAGTAAACGCTATATCACATCGAAAGAAGTACTAAGTGACTCATTTTACGGTTAGTCTGTCAATAATATAATTTGTATTTATTACTAAGACATATACCAAGATTACTAAGATATGGTTAGGTACGCTCAATTTTAATTTCAGAAAAAATAATTAATGACTTTGTCTCAATCAAGTTATATTCTAACTGGAAAAAGCATTCATTGAAAAGAAAACTTCTGAATAATGTTCTTTTAATAATAAATACTAAATAAATAAAAGATATAGACAAAGCAGTGTTTTATTTACTAAATTAACAAAGATCTTATATTCCTGTATGGTTTCTACATTAATTTTTATACTAAAAGTTTGAGCTCAAGTCGGCACGGGTTATTGTTTTTCGATAACGATAATATTTAATGTTTTAGTTATTTGGGTCAAATAGAAAAAAAATAATAGAGGGAATGCGCATCCAAACTCGAAAATTTTTTTTTGTCCTTATAGCTTGAGACATTCTAAGGTAAACGTATCTTAGCTCTTATAAGCTCGGAGACACCACGGCAGAATCAAATGAATAAGTGTACATTCAATTGCAAGAATTACGAGCTTGAAAAATGGTTCAAAAAAGGAAGCAAATTTTTTGCACACGCCATATAAACATTAATCAAAAAAATAGAATGCTCTAATGTCACATTTTCTCAGTGTCTCTGTACAGATTAGAAGCTTTTACAGTAACATATATCTTACTGAAAAAGATTGAAGCTTTCAAGACGTAAACGTAAAGAAAAATTTTGAAAATCTATTTCACGATTTTCTTTGCGTCATAACTTTGCGTTAAATGATTTGCTTTTTCCGAGAAATTGTTCAAAATCTTAAGCGTTTTTGAAAGGGACTTAAAAAGATAACTATTTGTAAGAAGTAAGTCACCTGATTCAGCATTTGAACAGATTGTATATTTATACACTTAAATTCTACACGCATAATAGAATATAACCATACGGAAATTATTTTATAATGTTTCTCATTTAAAAATAAGAGGAGTCTCATTAACGTTCACATATACACACAATACGTTGGTGAGCTTTCGTATTTGTGAAGATTATTTAAAAAATATTTTTTTTTAATATTTTTATTTTATTTTCAACTTTTCCACTGAAAAAGTTCCGTTCTTTGAACATATGTATGATTTCCATACAATCTGTAGTGTGAAAAATGAAGACTTTCATTAATTAATACACGAAAAAACGACTTTAATATTATCAAACTTTGTATTTAATATACTGTTACAAAAATAGAAATTTCATTAATATCTTTAATGATAAATTCCTTTCTGTTTTTGGTATAAAAAAAATACGATATTACGTAAATTGAAAATATTTAATATTTTTTTTAACGCAAAAAGAAATTGTTTTTGTCAAAAACTTTGAACGAATGAATGGAAATAAAACATAGTGTCATAATATTTAATTTGTTTTCTGACTAGAAACATTGAAAATATGTTTTTTTTTGTTTTAGAAAAACGAAGATTCATTATTTTATAACGTAGTGTTCAGATATTCGGTATGTATCCGAAGCAAATCTGAATGTTAGTTGCTCGATGTATGGAAAACTATAAATTGCCTGAGGTTCGTATTCTTTCGTTTTCTAAATTTTATGACAATCCCTTTTCTGCTTTAGTTTCCCCGTTATTTATCGTTGAAGACACATTCATAACAATGCTAGCGCTGGTATGAAAACAAGAATAATATTTAGTGCTGAACTATTTCTGTAACGTTATCTTGGAAGCCTTATATATATCAAAAAATAATGCCACATCTTACCAATCGTTGAGCTTTTCTTAGCATAAGAATGTAGACTTCTTCAGAAAGATTTATTAGAGATTAGTTTTGAGGGGCGGTTTGACGGGTCGTTTTCAAATTGTCTTTATATAGAACTCTGTTAGCGTGATTAAAGGTGTAAATTATCAAATTGAGTGAATGTATTTGGATGGTTAATTCAGAATAGAATAGTTTAAATATGAGTGGAATGCTAATTCACCTATACGGCAATATATTTGGCTATGAGTGACGCTGATAGCATTTTGGTCCATTTGGCTGCTAACACCAAAGGATGACAACGGTGTAATGGTAGTTTGGATGTCATTGAATAAACTGTCATAAAATCAATAACACAGAATGTTTCACATGAAATATTTGCATCTAGATAATTAATTGAATTTAACGATGATTTAGTATTCTACTTGGTACCCGGCGCTCGTATCGCCATTACACAAATCATACGTGCACGATCCACATATATGAAGAGACAAACTCCATTCAAGTACACAGCTATTACATACGGCCTCCTCTTAACTTGCATCAACTATACATAAAATATAAAACGATCCAACGACCTATTGAACATTACATCAATTTGTTTATTGCTGGTATTTGCTGAGATTTGTTATTTCCAGATAATTTATTGAGCTTTTATTGAAGAAAGTAAAAACCCGTAGAATAAATGGCATGAACAGAAAACAAAGATGATAGCTCGTGAAACTTTTTGGCTATGAGCTTTATCGTTCAATCTTGCTGTTTTGTCTTAGATGAAGTATATCTTGGATAAAGAATTTTCATCTGGACAGTTGGAAATTTATTTCGTTTAATTTTTCAACTTATACTCTCTGAATCAATTGCAAACGAATAAATTCATACTATCCAAGATTTGCAATTTATTATAAACTTCATTCAACTTTTACGACTTCGATGCCAACTAGCTAAAATTAATTATGTAAAAATCAAAATATCCAAAATGGATTTACCACAATTATTCATTATCTCCCTTAAAATTTTAAGTTTTATAAGTTTTAAAAGAAAGTATTTTTTAAAATGTTATAAAATGTTAACAGATTGATAAAATATTTAGACGACTAGGGACAAAATAATCAGTTAAAACTTTATTTATTTCATACGACGTTTCGGCTCCTTTCCTTTATTGAGCCTTCCTCAGGCGTTCGTAAAAATCGTTTTAACTTTGTTAATAATTGTGTTGTCATAAGTCATTTTTGTAGACACGGTACAGTTAGTAAAAACAATAATAAAACTTCCAAGCCATATAATTTTTTTTTTCATTAAAAAATAAATAATTTTTCGATAAAAATAATAACTAAAAAATTCAGATAAAAATTCAGTTATTTTTTTCTTTAGTAAAATGTTAAAATTTGTATCATATTAAACATAGTAGCAATTCATTCAACTAGATGCAATCATTTTTGTAATACTCATTTATAGCGCTCTTACATATAATTTTAACAATAATAAAATAATGACGAGGATATTTCGGAATAAAAAAAGATAGGAACAGTAAGGACAATTGACAAAGCAGAAGAAATAGATTGTTAAAAAGATCGGATAAATCAAAAGACTAAGACTTTGGTCTCTAAAAGTTAACTATCGGCTTTTGATGATCAAACTTAAATTCCGCTTCTTTTCGTTTTTTTTTTCAATTTCTTAAAATAAACGTAATTGTTTTATATTTCCCATATATTTTTAAAATCAATTAGCTTGAAATTTATTCATGTCATAACGACGAAAAGTTACAAGTGTAATGAGATAAAATCAAAGTTATGAAAACTTATAAAAAAGCTTTGCTCTGTAGTACATGGTAGCCACATTAACCTACGGCGCTACCGTCTAGTGGTCAAAAGTAGAACAAATAACATCACATAGAAGATTGAAAACCATACAAAAGGCCTGTCTTGGCATTACTGGAGTCATGAGAATCACTCCAACTGCAGCCCTGGAATTCATTCTGAACCTCGCCCTCTGAGAATCTTTGTCAAAGGGGTGGCAAAGAAGAGATCATACAAACTGCAGCTCAACAATAGTTGGAAACCAAAAAAACCAGATGTGGGACACGCCAGAATAAACAATGTAATTAACCATCCGAACTTCTGGATGATACAAGACTACATGAAAACCAAATTTAGATTTGAAATACCCTTCGAGGTCGAGATAAGTCAAAGAGACGATTGACAGAAGAAAAACAAAATAAATCCAAGTGACATACACATAGTGACATAGTATGATTTACTCACGGATCAAAGACAAATGATGGCGTAGTCGCTGGAATATGGGAGAAAAATCCAGGAAACGAATATTCGCAGGCCTGTGTAAAATGCCCACAGTATTCCAAGCAGAAGTCTACGCCATAAAATATGAGTTCAAGAAAATATGAGAAGGAATTATCACAACAAAACTATAAGAATCTTCTCAGATAGCCAAGCCGCAATTAAAGCAATCAAAGCTTACCAGACTAGCTCTAAGCTGGTCTGGGAATATAAATCACTCCTCACCCAGTTAGTGGCATCCAATAAGGCTACACTTGCTTGGGTGCCGGGGAACTCTGGTATCAGAGGCAACGAGGAGACAGACGCACTCGTAAAGGTGGATTCAAGAATGTCATTTATGGGCCCAGAGCCGGCTATAGACCTACCAAAGTGCATAACATTGAATCGAATAGCCGAATGGATGCAGAATGAGCAAATAAAATCCTGGAATAACAATGCAGGAGGCAAATTCTCAAAGGTTATGGTAAAAAAACCTCTGAAAGAACATAACAAAAGACTTCTAAGTCTAAGAAGGAAGGACATCGAAACGCTGGTAGGCCTATTAACAGGACACTGCAATTTGAGAAAACATTTCCAAACTATAGGGAAGAATACAGAGTCAGTAGCCGGCAGGAAATGCAGCCTGGAAGATGAACCTGCCTCCCACGTACTATTTGACTGCCCAGCCATGACTCAAAGTTGTCTTAACTCTGGGAAACATACACAAAAATCCAGTTGACTGTCTGCTGAGATTCATATCAAAACCAGACCTGACCAATTGGAACTGAAACCAAACTAGGGCGTAATAGTTCTTTAAGGATGCAGCGCAGAGGAACTCACAGGAGAGGCCCCCAGGACAAAGGGAAAAAAACATAGTAACTATTAATAATTTGGAAACATGAGTTTAACTTCATATGAACAAGTAAAATAGTAAACCATGCCGTGAATTCGCTAGGGTTGGGATATCACTTAACTATTGCTAACTCAATATAACTAAGTAATTTTGCATATCAGCACAAGTATGAATCTACCCTTATGAAGGACCATATTTTATTTGAAAATTTATTTCTAATATCTCGAAATTTGCAACATCTAACCAAAATTTAAAGTAACCACATTTTGAGTTTAGAAATGGATTATATTTTGGGAAAAAAATTATTTAGGAAAATGATTTCGTCCTCGTTTGGAATAGTACGATCATTGAACACTGACTGTGAAAATCAAGTTCCAACTTAGTTTTTTCAAACGCAATTCTTAGTAGAAACTTTTTTTTCTAATTTGGAAGAAAACGTTGAGTTAAAAGAATTCAGTCACAAGTAAAATTGGTTATTAAATCATTAATTTTTTATTCTATCCTAACGAATAAGCCATTCTATAAACAGTTTGAACAACGTAAATTTCTTCGGAAAATGATAGGAGTTAGTCTAATATTTGTACTTAAATTTCATAAGGGAAAACCATCAAACTTTACGCGATTAACAAATAAGCGGGCTATTTAAGACTTTAATTTCATTTGTATGTAGGTACATTGAAAGTAAATTTTGTATTTTTTCCTACATCAAGTATTTTACTTAAAGTATTTAGAAAAGTCAATACATAGTACCTTAATTCCTACATAATCGCGGTAAATAGTAAATTGGTTGTTTCATAGTAGAATAGACCTGATGCATATGTTCTGAAAAATGTTGTTAGATGTCAATTATAAATTTTAATTGATAAAATCTAAGAAATATATTCACTTACCAATGCAAACTTTAAATGTATTGAATGTGTCGTTTTGGCAAAGAATACATAGAATGATTGAAATTATTATGAGTCTTTTAAAGAAATCGTATTTTTAGTTTTCGCACCCAAATGGTTTCTATACTTCCAAATCCTGATCAATTTATTTTTAGAACCAATAAAGAAATAAATGGATGAAATTTTTCGATTAGCCAATAGCGATAAATAACTTCTAAATAATTATTTTGCCGCAGTCATCTTTTCACTACTGATAAGGGTTTGACATTTGACATACACAGAAAAATTAAGCTATAGCGTAAAATAGAGTGAATGATTAATCAAAACATACTCGTGGATTCGAATTGATTTTTTTGGCCTAGAAACAATGATTCAACCTTTGAATTAATTCCTTAGTAGAAAGAAACATTTTTTATGTCATCCATTTCAAAATAAAGCTTTGTTGAAATTAGACTATATATAGTTGTAATCTACATTCATTTAAGGGAAGAATTCCATCAAACTTGGATGATCCTTTTCAAGAATAAAGTAATGAAATTGTATTGCACGGAAAAATATTTGAGAATTCTTATAAGTATTGGTTTTAAGAAACATGATTGTTCAGAAAACAGAAATAAGGATTACTAGATTTACGGAAACACTCTTAAATCCCTGCCACTCTGTGGTTACGCCGCAACGTTTTACGAAATTTAGCTTTAAATTTATATAGCTAATATTCATGGAAAAATTGTTTTTTTTTTTGGTTTTCATTATTTTTCGCTTTAACACAGCCACGAGGCACTTGTATTTTAAAAGTCACTACTTTTGGATTATTTGAATTTAAATTTGAGTCGACACTAGAACCAAGTACATTGCTAAAATATTTTGAAATATTTTGAAATGACATGAAAACCCTTTGTTTTGCGACTTATTAAACACAATAATGCAATTGAAAAATACATAAGTGAATATAAAAATATACTTTAGGTAAAATTTTCTCATAATTTCATTTATTAAGCATTGAAACACAAAGGAATAATTCAATTTTGTGTGGCAAGAAAATTGTCATTTTTTTCGTATATTCATACATTCATTTCTTGAAAATATCTCCAAATACGCCTTGTTGAAAACGAAATAAATCTTTTGCCCCAGGTTCGCAAAATTCTTGAATATACAACGCATAAATTTATTTAGAATTTCAAACAATTCATAGGCGTACATACATTACACAGTAGGTAGGTATTTGTTGGGTATTATAAAATGAAATTACGAAACAAATACGATACGTCTAGCAAAATGAGCTTTAAACAAAAACTTTTGTTTCTGCTGTTTCGTTATTGTTAAGAAGATTAAAGCCAAATGTTTCTAATAGAGTTTTGAAAGTTAAAAAATAATTCTCTTTTAATACAATACCTTTCATTGGAAATTATTTTTTTAAATTAAATCTCCTTCATATTGTAAAAAAGTCATGTTTTTCATATGAACCCTTCACAATTCCACTTATGGCCATAAAAAATTGAAAAAATAAATGTCAAAACATACAATTTTGAAGTAAACTTATCGCATGATTTCAGATATTACAAATTTTAATACTTGCATCGTATTTTAAACTATTTTTGTTAAGATATATCCATTTGTTGATCGCAAAAAGCATACTGTTAAAATACATTTATCATACGAACGTTTTGGAATTTTCGGTAGACTAAAGTTGTCCTTTTTATTTGCAATGAAAGCGTTTTTATAAAGCAATGTGCTAAAATAATTAAAAAATAATAAAACGAAAACGTTTGCTCAAGAGTTCGAGTGCATGTCTAATAAATATGAGACTTAATTACAGCGGAATTTTAATTTCAAATGTGATTATTCATTTGATGTTTTGGTCAAAATTGATGTTTTTCATTTAAATGATTTATTTTTATTTTTGTAACAGTGAAAAGCTCAATTGAACATCGTTATCTAGCTTTATTATTGATGAAAAAAGTTTCAAACTAAAGATTTACTAACTTTTTTTAGTACCTATCACATACATTTGGGCTTGTTAATATATAGATTTGACGGTTTTTCCGAAAAAGACCGTTTTAATCTTGTGTACTGTCCTAAGCTTCAAAACCCAAAATTTCTGAATTATCTAGAAATATAGTGTTTAGAATATTTCCAAATTCTTATGTGGAAACCGATTTCGATGAAGAGAAAATCAATAAAAACCAATCAGAGTAGTAATGGAAAAAATAATTCCTAAGTTTCTTGAAGATCATCCGAGAAAAACTGACAAAAAAATAAAGACACTAAAATCTGAACTTTATTTACTTGAGGTAACGAATGTAAGAACCTCAAATGTTTCGTTATTTGATGTCTGAAAACAAACTAGATTTTATTTTTAAATTTTAATAAATTTTAGGTTCAAAATAAGAACAAGTTATAATAAAAGAGGATATTTCATATTTTTTCAAAATTCTATTATAAATAGAATTCAACCGAGCTTTCAGTTTTGGCCTAGTTTCTGGTCGTGGCTGTTGTTAAGCTGAAACTACGATCGAAACCAAAACTGAATTCGTGAGATGAAAATATTGAGAAATTATCGTTTCTTACTTAAAATATTGAATTCTAAATTTATGAATATTGAAAACTATCAGTTCATTAATATTATTTTGTTTTAAGAATGCAATAAAGAGTAATTTTTGTTTTGAGTACCTAAACATGTAAGGTAAAAAATACTTTTAGTTTGTTACTTATAAGAACTTTATCACTTAATTTATAATAAGAAATGAATAAAAATATTATAATTTTATAATAATAAGTGATAATTATATTGTAACAGAAAGGGGCAAAGTCTGTCTCTCTCTTTGTGCCATGCCGGAACGCGATTGGCTGAGTGACTTTTATCTCTCTCCCACCAATGCGAATGTATATATAGATTGTTCTTGAAACCTCAAGTAGGTGGTGGAACGTTGGTGAATATTGGAGTATATTCTAGAATGTTGGATTGCGGGTATATAAGGCGCTCAGTTCAAGTCAACAGGATAGTTCTGTATAGAAATTCAGTTGTGAATTTCCGTTACAACAAAGCGATTATTAGTGTGATTTCAATTACAAGTGATTATTGTCATTTAAGTAATTGTTTTGACAAGTGTAATTGTGTAATAAAAAGTGTATACAAGTGTAATAAAAAAAGTGATTGTTAAAGTCAAAGTGATTATTTATTTCCAAAAAGGAATTAAAAGAACGAATAAACGCCATCTCAATACAGTTTTGAAACGTCACGTTAAAATATGTTATGTTCATGATAAGTTATTATTAAAAATATCAAAGACAAAAATTAAAAAATACCTATAGAATTTAAAAGTAAAACCTAACTTATTATAATTATCTTTTTTTCTTTCAAAAAATAACCTTATATGGAACTTTTGGTTTCGGCCGAAACCGAGACTGATGCCGAAATTTGGTTTCGGGTTCGGACGTAAAAACTAGTTTTGGTCGAACACTAATTATTTTAATATAATTTAAAATTTTTATTTGAATATTCTTCACTTTGTTTAAATAAAGTCTAATCCTATTTTTTTTAAATATTTTACCTTTAATATTGATTTTATTTTTGACATATTTATAAAATTTAAATAATTTTTTTTTCCTATTTATTCTTTTATTTTTGAAAATCTTAAATTCCAAAACAAATTTATTGTATAAACTTATGGAAATATTTTTTTCTTCATGAGATTCGAATAATTGGGGGCAAATTGGTATAATGATTTTTACAAAATATGAGTCTCAATTTAGCAGCAAAATCTGTTTCTGATATATCTTCATAGCATTTTAATGGATGTTAAGGGAAATTGTAGTAGTAATTTTTTTGTACTCACCATTAATACTCCAAATCATACACCAACTAATTACCAATGATAGCAATAAAGCCATGTCAGATGTTATGATAATTATCTTGCGAATTTATTCATATTTAAGATTCTTTGTAATTGAAGTATCCATCAGGAAAAGAATTTAAAAATCTGAAACAAAAAGGAAATATTAAAAACAATTTTATTTTACCGTTATCTATATAAAGATATAAATTTAAAACCGAACAAGGGCGGGTATAACATGTGAAATGAGGGTTCCTGGTAAACTTGTAAGTTTGTATGCAGTTATTGTGTTCACTTTGAATAATTTTGCCAGAATGAACGATTAGGAACGAGGAGAATGTTTAGACACATTCTTAATAGAAATATACATAAAAATAAACTGAATGTTTTAAAATTGTATAGTGTAAGATTGGTGATATATTTTGGTTTTACCTTATAAATATAAAGAGTCGAACGTAAAATAAACAAATTTACAACCATGCAAAAATAAAATTTTAAATGAAATATTGAAAAAAAAAACAAAAGTATGAACTCTTGCCTATAGAAGAAGTAAGACATTCTTATGAAATAGTTATACCCAGATTTTTGGAGTTAAAAAACATATAAAGTAATTTACTAGGAAAAACTAAAAAAAAATATTGCTTAATTACAGAGTCAGTAAAATCAATAAATTTTCATATCGTCGGTTTTCGACAAAAGTCAAAAATGAACGATTTTGGTCAAACCGCATTTAATTTTATAGTTAAAGAAAAATTATCTTTGCTTCATTATTAACAAGAAAATTGTGATGTTTTAAAATTCTTTTATTTGAAACTAACTGAACCCGACAGACGTTGTCCTGCCAATCTATATTATAATGGCAGTAAATAAATAACTTGGATTTAAAAATAGTTCATGGAACATTAAAAACTCATTCCTTAGCGACTGGCAGCATCCCAAGCTGTACCATTTAAAACTTACCTTCAAGATATACATTTTTCAATTACGTTTTGAGATAATTTGCTATACCTTTAAAAATCACTACACGATCGTAGTAATGTAGTATTGACAGTTAGTGGTCGTTGTATCGACAGTTGAAAATGCGTTTTTTTGCAGTCGCAGGTATGTTACTGAGGCAAGAAATAGACAAAAAAAAAATTCACAAATAAAAATGTTAACAGTGTATCTAAATTTAGTATAGAGAATTTGAGATATATAACTTTAATGATGGCCCGCGGAGTTAGGATGCATTTCCGAAATGGCCCGCAATACCATTTGGGTTTGCCACCCCTGATTTAAAATATGCTGTTTTTTTGATACCGTAAAATAGAAGATAGATATTTAATTAAACGGTTTAATTAATATTTAATTAATGAGTATCCATTAATTAATTTAAATCGGTCTTCTTCTAAACGCTACTTTTATTATTAATAATTAAACGTAAATACTAACAAGGTACTCTTTTTTTCTGAAAAAAAGTAGCTGAGCTTTATTACAAAGTTTCTATCAGATCAAGAAAGCTGTCTTTAAACAAGAACCAAAAGTAAAACCAGAATAAAATATTAATACAATTATTTAAATAAGACTAGTTTGTAACCTTCTTTATACTTTTTTTTGGTGAACCACTAAGATGTACCTGACAACAAAATACTATCGAAATCGATATACCTGTTTGTTAATCGAGCGATATAAATCTAAAATAATAATCAGTATTTTAATTTGAAAGTTACGCAAGTTAAATATTAATAATCAAACAATCTACCGGTTGTTTATTTTAACGGTAACCATCTTCTGTAACCATTTTTAGTTTTTATTCATTTGCGATATAACTTTTTAAAAAAATTAGTTCACCAGTGCTAGAAATAGTACATGTAAAAGTGGATTGAACTCAAAGAAGAGTAAATCAATCCACAGGAATTGATACTTAATTATATGATAAAAAATTAACTAAACATAAGCAATATAATTGGATGTTATAAATTTTACGTTTTAATAATAAATTTATCGTCCGAATATTACCTAAACCAAATGGTCCATATTTTTAATAAAAAGTGACGCTGTTACTACAGTAAGAAGTTGCTCGTAAACGGTTAGCGAGTAACTTCAGACCGAAGATGGCTGATTTTGGGAGCAATTTTAATAGTACTAAAAACGCAGTCAAGTTGATCGCTAGCACATGCTTTCGTTTTTCGGTAGAAGGAACTAATTGAAATGATCGTTGAACTTAACATTTTCAATTTTTATAATTCGAACCATATCCATATTATTTCAAAATATTGATGTCCCTAAAAGGGACATGAGTTACCAATCTATTAATTGAAAAGTAGTAACTTTCTGGGAAATATTCACAGCCCAACACTGACAAAAAGCAAAACTTGGCAATTGGAAAACAAAATGACAGTTAAAACCAATGACAACAATCAGTTAGTACAAAATTGAGACAATAAATATTATATTTGTATTACATTTACATAAATGTGTTTATATTTTTTGTTCTCTGTCTTTGCCGCCGTACACACATTTGCCTAGTTAAAATTTTTATAATATTTTAGTTAGCACAAACAACTTACAACTTATGAGTCATTTCAGACATTATCAGAAAGATTAAAAATATTTTTATAATTACGACAAATAAGAATAATTTCTCACGTCCGTATATAAGCACACATATTGTTTTTTTTTAATTTTTATGAATCCTCGTTGTTTTAACCACGTGAAATGGTGGCGTTTTTAAGGAACTTTTAATTGAAAAGAACTATTAGTACAATTGAATAAAGAATCTTTAGCAAAAAATGTAAAAAATAAACTTTCTTGAAGTTTTTACTTTAGAATAAGTAGGTTTCAGAAAAGTGTTTTGGAAAAAGAATAACGAAAATTACTATTAACTATAAGTAAGCTCTAATTTATTTCGTTATGTGATATAAAACTTATATACCGTATAGCTGTATATTCAAGTGTATGTTATTTATATACATATATTTTGCTTTAATAACAAATACAGGAATTTTGTGAACTTTTGTGTTGCTAAATTACATATTTTAATTTGTATTATTATCTTTAACACATTTAAAGCATTAAAAAGGCAATTTTTGAATTATAAAGGTATATATGTTAATACTAATATATAATGCAATACATTGTTGGGTAAAACACCTAAGGGCATAAGCGAATTTCAACGACCTGTTTACATTTTCATCTTAAGGTTACACATGTATGTATGCGCAGGAGGTAATTTATTTCCCAAAAGCTCACAAAATAGATCTGCGTTTGTGATTTATTGTTACATAGGGGCTTACACCAATGTTTCGTATTTCAAAATACATTTAGCAGGTGAAAATCTTGACGTGAAATATAACGATAAACGTGCCTTTGAATATCTGATCCTGTTTGAAATATACAACGAAATGAATTTAACGAATGTAAGAAAGTACATAGGTACACACTCCGACTAGAAAATTAAAACTTAACATATTTGTTAACTTCCCTTTATTTACACGTTAGTCTATTTCAAAAGATAGCATTCGGAAGTTGAAAAATTGCATTCATATTGATCAACTTGTATAAATACGGTTTAGTTTTATTACTTTTGTTGCACGAGTAATGCATTTGTCTAATTTGCATAATCTACTCTATACCTAGTTTAACGAACTTCTAAAAATTTAATTTTTAGAGATAGAGTTTTGCATTTAATACAAAAACCAAACAAGAGCAACAGTATTTAGTTTTAACTCTGTTTAGTTGTTAAGCTATTTTCAATTATACATTGAGTTAATGCAAATCAAAACTTTTCATAATCAATTATGAATAAGTTTAACTTTATTCCGTTTCTAGAATACAGAATTATTTGAATTTGTAATTTAACTGAATATTAAATTGGAACATTGAACAGCCTACAAAGATGTGCCTACAGGGTGCTAAGAATTGTTTGACTAAATTTCTCATATGAATTTAAACTTTGTACTTTACCCACTTTTGTCATTGGAGGTAATAATTTCCTGAATAAGAGATATTTTGCGAGAAAGTCATATAATTGTGTTTAAATCTGAATAAATATTGTATTTGATTGCTTAAGGTTTCCCATTATTTTTTGATTAATTTGCATTTAATTAATCATTTGCGTTAACTTAGAACACATAAAACCTGAAACATTATGACCAGTTATAAAAGTAAAATAGAACTGTTGGAATTCAAATAGTTGTATTTGTTGGAACTCAAATTGCAGTATTCAAGACGTTTTCGAGAAAACAACACGTATTCTAAAGAAATAAATATTGACCGTTATGAAATGTTTAATAATCAAATTTAACGATGTATTTTTCAATAAAGTGTTATGTTATGTGTAACGTTTCTGAACTTAAGGATGTTATGGAGGTCTGTTAAAATGCTGCCAGACAAATAAAAATTAAGGAGAATGTTCCTTATTTAATACTAATGCACCTGTGAAAATTTTAAAGCGATTCACTACGTCGTTAAAAAGGTATTACAATTTAAAAAAGGAAGCATTTGAAAGCGATATGCATAGTACTAAAACGATTAAAACCACCAAATCATTCTGTTGAGTCGATCAAGTCGACCTCAGCGCCCACATTGGCTTTTCGTTTGTCGGTTGGGGAAACGAACTGGACTTGATCGTCCCGAACAATCCCGAAACAAATACAAAGTTATATTTATACATGGTATTTTATGGCAAAATCTACCTTTATAAGGTAAATGTTTTCGATAAGTATTTTTCGAACATGCGACCCATGCTGTATTAATAAACAGTAAAATCCTATAATATATAATAAACATTTTGTATAAATAGTCAAATGTGTGAATACATATTATACAAAATGTACAAACAAATAACTGTGTATACATACAAATTCAATATATAAATACATAATAAATAATACATAAAAATAATAATACATAAAATAGAAAACCAATAACTTTCCGCGTGAAATATTCACAGCACATTACTGACACTACTGACAAACGGCTAAAACTAGCAATTAAATGATATCTAAATGACAGTTGAAATTAATGAACAACAGTCATATATAAACATTGGCTATTTTGCTGTGCGTCCGTGCAGAATGGGCTCAGCACATGCGCTCTGTTATCCCTATTTACGCATTCAAAACGTTGGTAGGGGTAAAACAGACTTTGATTATTAAATTTGAAATTTCGATTGTTTATTAAACGTTATCCCGTACAAACTTTGATACCGTTTTTCACTCTTTTAGGGGAGAAATTTTCAAAAACCCTTTCTTATTGTATAACTGCATCGTATAAGGAAAACAGTTTCCAAATTTCATCGACACAAATGTGCACTTATATTTGAAAATACATTGTAAAACGAAAAAAAATAATGACCTTCTTTATGTTAATTAACATGACTAAAAGGCTATTCGATTTCGCACATTTGGACGTTGTACATACAAAATTGTTGGAAATAGATGGAACGCGTGGAAGTAAATTCGAATATTTTATTTATTTTCAATAACAATAATTGGTTTTCAAATTGTTCTAAATATCAAAGAAAAGTTAGTATGGAAAATTTTATATTTTAATTGACAGTGAAATATATGGCAAAAAATTGATACCTTAATGGGCTCATGTGTACTTTAGCACACCCACAATCTGGCAATGTTGCATTTTCGACTTTGTTTTTAATTTAATTCGCGATTTAATCGGCCCATAATGAAAATTTAACCACAAAAGAGAGAATTAAACCATAATAGAATTGAATAAACAAAAATATCGCGAATTAAATTAAAAACAAAGTCGAAAATGCAACGTTGCCAGATTGTGGGTGTGCTTAAGTACACTTGAGCTCCTTAATGTTTCTCAGTCAAATATATAATTACTCCAGTTTACAACCATTGGTTCATAAAAAATAGATTTTAAAAAGTTGATTGTTGAAAAACGAACCAAAATTTAAAACCGCTTATTTGGTATAAGTACTACATAAGTATTAAACTTTCATACTAATTTAGTAAAATGACGTTACTTTAAATGTTGTTAATAAAATGATAAAAAAAAACACTAATATTTTATTTTTCAATATAATTTTAGAAAAACTTTTTTTTGTATTAACAACACTTTGATTATTAAATTTAAAATTTCGGTTGTTGATTAACTCTACATTATCTCATATTAAACATTTTATTGATATAAAACCTTTAGTTGTGAATGCAACGGGCAACTACTAGTGTCAGTATATGTACTATGTGAGTATATGTCCTGATTTCTTCTTTATTACGACGCGTATCGTAATAAAGAAGAAATTGAGGCATAGGACATATATTATTATTCGTTAATTTAGTAATTGTGACTCGGAAATAAATAAAATATTTATCAATGTTAGACAGTTGAAACTAATGGTATAATAGTTTAAATTTGAGACAACAATTATTATATTTGTATTCCTCTTACATGGATGTATTTACCACTTTATATTCTTTGTCTTTGTCTTTGCCGCAACATATACTTTTGTTTATTATGTATTTTGATATTGTGTTTATAATTGATTCATATTTCAACTATCACAAACCACTTATAACTGGTGTGGTAGTTTAGGCACTACGGGAAGAACTTACGGCAGTAGATTGAGGATATATTTTTAATTATACTAAAGAAGTATAACTTTTCACGCGTGTACATAAGTACAAACATCGTTTTTTTTAAACCTACAAAACTTATTTGTATATTTAATAGTATATCTAGGCCTCAATATAAAAAAAGAAAACAAAACTTTTCAACACACAATAGAACCGCTGAAATAAAGAAACAAAAAGCAAAAAAAAATATAGTGATTATATAAATATAATTTAAAGTTTCATGGAAATATACGATATAAAAATATTCTCTTAAGGGATTAAATACTTAAATTTGATAGAATAATTTCAAAAATTGTTTGCAAAAACACAGATAATAAAGAAAGAAATTGATAACAAAAAGAGAAAATTTACTGATCCTATACATACATGATATAAACATGGTATACTTAGACGATGAAGTTAAATCGCTTGAAATTTTATCTTGCCGCAATTTGGTGAAGAAAAAAAACCACCACAGTAAGCATAAACTACTTGTATCTTTGAGTGACAACAGATTAGATTTTAAATGCTCCATTAGACCATTATTTCAGATTTTTTGTACGCTTAATGCTGTAGATAAAAATTACACATCAGACAAAAACGCCAAATATCCACCCGAATATTACGTAGATGGTGGATAGTTTAAATAAATTTAGGAACGTCTAGATGACATAAATTTCAGAAACGATTTTCTCGCAAAAAACATACCCTACAACGTTAATATTATATATCAATTTATACCACTTGACTAACTTTTCTCGTTACATGACCGAGTTTGTAAATATCATCAAATCATAAATTTTATTCCTTCTCTTTTACATGACCGAATTAATATTATCACTTGAAATTGATTACGCATTGATTTTACCAGTTTTATCCAATTAATTTTTGTTTAGATAAAGCTTCTTAGAATTGAAATTGAAATAATAACATTTTCCATATTTTCCATGACAAAAGAATAATGGTACCAGGTGAAATACAATTTAAAGTTTATCTTGTGATAATCTATAGTCTACACAATATACATTTTTATCACCAGGAAAATAATCTTGTGAGAGTCACAAAGCTCTTTGTTTCACATCCAGATAATATGAAATTTGACTGCATGTGAAAACACCAAACAGCTGTCATGTCATTTTCTTTCATTTTCCTTTTCATTTTTCAAACAATTCAAAAAAATAATTTTATTACATTTTTCAAAATTTCCTCGTCAATTTTCTTTTGTATTTATAATATTTCAAGCAATAAATTGTATCTTAAATATTATGTTAAAAAAAATAAAATTAAAAGACGTCGAGAATGATCGTATTATGAAAATTATTTACACTATATTTACTCAAGTTGATTAAGTTCTAAGCTTTTACCAGCTTATGCATTACTCACATAAATGGAATACAAACAAAGTTACGTACAACATGGATCATAAATCACGAAAGAATTTGTGCAATCGTGTTTTTATGTAGGTTTACTTTAAATTATATTCAATAAACACGATTATCATTAATCATCTTTTGTGTCAGAAAAACTGTCACGAGAATATTTTTTACTATGAAACTGCAGTCTAGTAAAAATATTTTCCGGTGGATTTAATAGAAAATATTCTAAATATTAAGTTTTATAAAAAGTATTTCATCATTTTGTCGCATGATTCATGTCGCGTTTTGTGTTGGTCGCAAAGAATTATATTGTATATTCATTGAAGAGTAAAATTTGGGTAATTAACATTTTATTTACGTTATCGCTGTTTTTGGTATATTTAGTTGTAACTTTTACTGCAAAAGTTAATCAAATGCATTTTTTTTGAGAAAAATTTGTACCCGAATCAGCTGGTTCCAACTATACGTAGGTAGGGGAAAGTAGTACGTGATGATCCCCTTCAGCAGGAATCGCTATAAAATATGTATTCTTCAAGTTAAACTAAAAATAAAGGCGATTACTACTAGTATATTTATCTATTCAACGTTCATAATAAACAAAACCAGGAAATAATTGAGGTTTTATGGAAATAATAACTTTTTTCAAAAACCTTACAAAGTAATCATCTTGTACACCCCTATGGGTAAGATGATCCCCCAGGTAGAGTAAGCTAACAAAATTTATTAGCACGTAACTATATTCACGTGGCTCAAATACTAAAATAAAGCATAATCAAAAGCCTCAAAAACAAGTTAAAAACATTTAACATTGTTTGAATTAAATTAATATAAATTCAAAGTCATGGATATCTTAAATCAGCCGTACACTATTTTTATGATTTTCTCGTCAAAATTGTATTGCTCAAGTCTCCATTACGGTTTGACTGAAGCGGGGGTGGTGGGTAGGGGTGAGATGGAGTTTCAAGAGCTATGTTGTACTAGTAAAACAAACTAGATAGCGTTAGTGATTCCAGCACAATTGCAAAGGATCATCTTACCTTAAGGGATCAACTCGTAATACTCCCCCCCCTAAATGCAATTTTAATTTTATCGATTTTGTGATATCGCCTAAAAGCTTTTTCTTCTTAGGATGCTATCTTATTTCTGAGGTCTATGATAATCAAGGCAGTTTAGATATTCAAGGCACCTTTTTGACCTTTGAGCTTTGAAAACTTACATTGTAGTACAACCAAATCCGGTTGGAGGTTTTGTAGCCTAGGTATTCTTCGTCTTTCTATACTCCGCTTCGCAATTATTTTATCTTGAATTTTTTTTTGAAGTATTTGGTATCTATCTCGTCTCAATATGTGTTTCAGATATTGTAGTTTTTTTATTTTTGCTTTTTTGGACGAGCATCAGAGTCTTTGCTAGCCATTGTAATAATTCTTTGTTTGTAATTTGGTTCAGGTATGGTATTTTAAGAAACCTGCGGTATGTCTACATCTCGAAAGCTTGGATTTAGTTCAAATTGGTTGGATTTAGACTAATGGCTTCCATACCATATAGTATACCTATTTTTTTCATTAGTCAAGAAAATTAGTGAAAAGTTAAATACTTAAAATTTATTTAATTATGTACTTTCACGTTTTTCTTAAAGAAAAGTCAACTATGAAACTATCTACTTCAGTATGTACGTCATGACGATTGTCAATATAGCTAGATTTAAAAGTCTCAATGCAGACATAATCGATCTTAGAAAATTTTTAATCAACTTTAGTTTAGAGAAGCTTCTTTCGCAAATAGCATTACAACCTAATGGCAGATATTAAGAATATACTGAACATTATAAAAATGTTAAGTAAGTCATATTTAAGTTTAGATTCAGTAATATATTTTAATATTTATTTATAAGCCCAGTGCACCAGACTTAATGAGCTCTTTTTTATTGTCTGAGTCCGTTGCAGCTATGAAAGTTCACAAACATTGCTCAAATTTAAACTATTTTTTATTTATGTCTTCAAGAACTTGATTTAGTTAAGGTTCGTCGACACCCAATATCACTGAAGGTCTTAAAAAGGTATATTTTTGTGCCAGATTCTTTCTCTTTCGAATTTCACAATTTACTCTATCAATTAAAAAAAAATCTTCGTCTCAGTCGTCTTTATACGATAACCCTATAAGCTTCTTCTTGAGGGCTTGAAAGAAATTCCAAGTTCTTCACATAAACTTTAAACGTATTTTAAAGCATCATCTATAGATTACTCTTTCTTTTCTTCTTATACGGTCTGTAAAGTGTTTATTTTTTGAACGCACTGAACGATGTTTAGTCCCTCAGTTGGGAAGTAGTTTTTAGCATTGTTGACTTCACGTTGTAGCGGTTGCTACAGGGTTAAGTAACATAAAAACTAAAACGATTCCATCGCGACTTATAAATCTCCTGCGTCCATCTGTATGTTTAAGCCTTCATCCATTTTCATCAGATTTTCTTGTACAGTTGAAGTTTCTTTGTAATAATCTCTCATGACATTTACAGCATCGTTTCTGGCGTTCCAACGTGTGTCCTGAATCCCCTACAAACTTTTTCCTGTAGCTGAAAGAAGAACTGCACATCGATGTATTGGCATAGAAAAAAAAATGCATTGCAACATTCTAGGGTACCAAAGAAAGAAGAATTTACCTCCACTGATGTTTCATGCACACAAACTAGATTAATGGACGGTTTGAGCAGGGAGCAAATTTAGTATTAGATTGATATCGTATATTTGCTGTTGTACACATTTGTAACATCCAATCATCACAGCAGCATTATCGTAAGGTTGCTCTGTGCAGTTCATAATGCTAATTCCATCAGGCTTAAGTTTTTCTGGAATCACGTCACTTATATCTTCAGCAGTTTTGTTTTTTGCTTCAATAAAACTTTATAAGAGATTCCATGATTCGAACCTTGGTTTTCAATCACACATCGTAGTACTTGGCTGATTTGATCACTATGAGAAATATTGAGGGTAATATCGAAAGTCACGGAATAATACTTGCTCTTTTGGACACGAGTTATAATTCCTTTGGCGAACTTTATTCCTTAAAATGGCAATGAACTGGTTTTGAATATCAGGCGACATATAAGTAGCATAATTTTTGTGTTCCATTTTTATTCTTATTAAATGCTCTCTTAAAACGGGATCGTAGTTTTTCAGCAGATTTTCGTGTGTTTTAAGTTGGATATTTCAAAATTAATTGTCAATTTTCTTCTAGTCCATTACTCGTATTGATTGGTTAACATGTCGGGTTTTCTAATTTTATTTAAAAAATATTATGCGCTTGCCGTCCCTTTTTCATGTGTTACCCGGGGCTATCCTCCCCTACAATAGCGGTATATCTAATGGGATATTGAAATCAATTCTACGCTAAGTGTTTGGAGTGGAGTAGAAGTTACTGGTTAGTGTCACCCTTGGGTATTTGAATTTCTAAAACTCTATTTACGGAGGGTGTTTATCACTTCGGCGTCTATTTCGTTGTCTGGCTTTTTAATAATTATCATTAGGTTTGTCTTATTCTTAGCTCCTACATCAGTTTCGGTGTAGATTATGTACTTTTCACCGCAGATTTTGTATCCTTTCATTAATTATTACTATAATTATTAATTATGTTTTTCACTGGTATTCCGTTAATTACAACTCCTGCTGTTTCATAGCTTATCTTTCATAATTTGGTTCGAAGACATATTAAAGACAAGTAGAAAAAACATACATCCTTGGTGAGTCCTTCTTTGTATGACTATGTTCTCTGACTTTTAATTTTCGATTATTATATTGGTTTTTATCGGTATCTAGTAAAAATTTTTTTTGCTTTTGAAATCTTTGCTCTAATTAAGTATCTTCGGTAATATATTTATTAATACCTCATACTTTATTTTGTCGAATGTTTTCCCATTTACGTCTATAAACGTCTTGATAACGTTCAGATTTTTTTTGTTAATAAAATGTAAAATTGTAAAACACTAAAACAAAAAGCCAAATAATCACTTTGTTACAAAAAAGGAAAACAATGTATTCTATTTCACCAAAGCCAAAAATCTGGAGAGCATTATGTATTAATTGTTATCGAAATTCATCAAAAAAGAGGCTACAAGTTTGCATGCTAAATATATCAATATATGATGCCAAACTATAGAAACAATTCCATATCGTCAGTAAGAGTGATACTAATAAAAAATGAACAATTTTAGTAAAATCTTATTCAATTTTTTCGTGACAGAAAAATTACTCTACTTCATTATTTAAAAGGATATTGCAATTTTTTTAAACTTATTGAGATTGAATCTTTAGCTTTGAGCCTTTTTAATGAAAATTTTTAGTTTTGATAATGAAAAGAGCTTTTTAAAGTAGATGTGTCATTATTTATTTCGTAGAAATAGTAAATAATTGTATAGTTGTGTTGCTTTTATTATTATGTACAAACTTGTTATTTCTAACCAGATGAGAAATAAAAGAAACAATAAAACTTTAAACAATTGTTATTATTGATGTAAATAGATTGCTGCAAAGCTGAGCTTTTCTGGTTCTAACCACATCAAGTTTCTTATATATTCGGTGTTGAACTGTTTAAACAATATATAGAATATATTGTGGTACAATTAATTTAGTATAATTTAATACAATACTATATAAAAATCATACCATAAACATAAATTTGAACAGAAGTTCAAACAAAAATATTTGTGACGTATTATCCAGATAGGTATTTCGATTGCCAAGCAATCTTTCCCAGTGGTCATCAAGTAGTTTGGATCACTCCCTAACTGCTTTGTGATGATTGATGTATCTGAGCAATACGTCACAAATATTTTTGTTTGAACTTCTGTTTAAATTTACAAGTATGGTATGATTTTTATATATTATTATAATAAATTATACTACATAAATTGGACCACAATATATTCTATATATTGTTTAAACAGTGTAACTGTTCAAAGTCAGCGAAAAAATCTTATTTGATTGGTATTGAATGTTTTTCAGAAATACTTTTAAAGTATAATTGAAGTAGGGTCTTATGACCTAAAAATTAAAGGTAGATAAAAAAATTGAATTAGAAATGACTACCTCAATTATTTTTAGCAATATTAAATGATTATTTCGATTTTTTCCATGCATTGTCTTTAATAATTCAATGAAGAGACTTATTATTTTTATAGCATAGTACTCGTTAAAATATTTCATTTACAATATGTGTTCCTTACAGCCAGTAGAATTAATCAGTGGTACTGTTGATGTATCATTATGTTACGCTAGTGAAGTCGTGAGTATTAGCTAGTTTATATTATAAATAACAAATATACAACGAAAAAAATTGAACAAAAAACAATAAAAAATTCAGCGTTTTTTTTCGTATTTTACCAACGATATTAAAATATAACAAACGAGAAAATAACAATTCTCTTTTCATACATTAAATTGAAAGGGAAACTTTTAACCGTTATGACTTCCAGCTAAATATTTCTATAATTAAACTCATTATTAATATTCACGCAACATTATAAAATTTGAGATATTTGAAAAGCATCTTTAAAATTACGATATGTCTACATTGAACAATAGAGTAAAGGAAATGTATTTTTTTTAAATTGAATCTTGCAACTTCATTAAATAATAATAGAACTCGCTTACTCGCTTATAATTTGTTTTTATTGGTAGTTATTTGTCATTGATCAATAATTGTTGTTGAAGCACAATTTAATTTAAAACATTGATGTATACTTTCAATAAATTAACTGCAAACAATTAGTTAAATCAATTTATGTACCACTTCGATGTAAATTTATCTATTTGTTTAACATTTTATGGCTACTGAGTAAAAATTTAAAATACAACGTTGAAACTTCCAATATTTGACCAGCTACAAATTGCTCGTAAATGAGTTTCAGGCTCTACAACGATTTCTTAAAATTCGTAAGTTAACATTTCTATAATTAATTTACTAAAAACTACATTTGGTTATAGCATTTCCGTTTGGTTGGTTCGTTGCAAACATATTGGTTGTTTCGTTTTATCTTAAACAATATGACAAAAGTTTCATGTGCTTTCGAATGAAAATTTGAAAAGAAGTTTTTATCCCTAATCATGCTATCCACCTTATACGAATTGGCAAGTTTAGACTCTGTGATGTAAAACATTTATGAATCAAGTGGAAACAAATAGCAGAGTGAAAGAAATCCACAGGGTCTTAGTCAAGTTTCGACTTGATGAAAGTTACTACTGCCGTAACGAGTGTTTTACTTACCTCCAGATTGTTTTATGAATTAACGAGCAAATATGTTCCTCTGTTTTATGCATAATCGGCGTTGGTATAGTTAAACTAAATCTCAAACGTGGTTCGTTTAAATAAGTAACAATATTTACACAGCATGAACTTTGTAAGATTTCAACAAACCTTATATGATTACGAACAGTATAGCAGTAATTAAACAAAGTGCATTTTGTTACTGAAGAAAAATGAATTCTATTTTTATTTTCCAGGTCAATTGTTAATTTGTATGCATTAAAAATATTCATTAAATGCATTTATAGAGAATCATATTATTAAAAAACTTTTGCTTTGTTCTTTGAGCTTTTTTCGACAAGAACAGTCAAAGACGTCACCTACCAGCTAGCCGTACTAATAACACCAAATTTTAAATCAAAAGTATCAGTAATTTTACGAAACTGTTTTTGAAGTTATACTTCTTTAGCGGCGTTCTTAAAAAATAATCAGACTGATTTTTTAATAAAGTGTGACGCCGTGACGCTACAGTAGGAAGTCGCTCGCAAAACTCGCAACCCCCCAAATGGGGTCGTGAGAGATTTTGAATGTCAAATATTTAAATAGACGATTTTATAACTGTCATTCAACACCACATATTTATGTGAAGTTACTTTCTCAGCTTTAACACATATTAAATCCCAATTTCGTTAAAATAATTATATAATTCAATATATTATAATAATTTGTATATATTGTATTATATATTTATAATATATTATAATATTATAATAATTTGAAGTTCATCGTTTCATCACTAGAAAATTTGGAGGAGGTCTTACGTCCAGCAGTATCAAACATTCCAGCAAGATTAACTTTCTAATGTTATAAAAAACAGGCACATCCATTTTGTTAATTTTTTCCTTTAATTTTAATTTAATATTTACCCCTCAACGACTGCGTTCGAATTTGAGCGAACTAATACGGCCAGAACTCTCTTTTATTTATGTTATAGCCAAAAATACAATTTTGATGAAAAAAAGGACGTATTATTTTAATAACTATTAAAAATACAATTTTATAACTTTATTTGCAATTTTTTAATTTAGATTTTTGTATGTTTCTAAACGAATTCTAAAACTATATATTTTCTTATGAATATGTGTATTGTTACCTAATAAATAAATCATCAAGAAAACAGTGTGTGTAGTTATGTACACGGGTGAGAAGTTAAACTTCTTTGGTATAGTTAAAAACAGGTTTTTATTCCACTACCGTAGCCTTTTCCGGTAGTGCCTGAATTAGCACACCAGTTATAAGATTTGCGATTCCTAAAATATGATATAATTTTAAACACAAATTACTTTTAATGTCAAAATACATAATATGAAACAATAAATATGTATGTGTTGCAACAAAACACAAAACACAACAACAAAACACAAACAAATATGTATGTGTTGCGGCAAAGACAAGGACAAAGAATATAAAGTTTTAAATACATCCGTGTTAGTGGAATACAAATAAAATAATTATTGGCTCAAATTTAAAGAACCATGTCATTAGTTTCAATTGTCATTTCGATTTCATTCAATTGTTAATTTTAGCCATTTTTTAATTGTGTCAGTGTTGGACAGTGAATATTTCACGAAAAATTACTGGTCTTAAAACAAAAGATTAAATTGATTATTTATGCATAGATACTATATGTTTACACATTTGGTTACTTATACAAAATGTATATAACATATTGTGTGATTTAACTGTTTAACCAAATTAACAGATTGGGTCACATGTTCGAAAAATACTTACCGAAAAGCTTTACCTTTTGAAAGTAGATTGTTGCCATAAAATATCATGTATAGATATGTATAAACAATCCTAAATAGTGATGTCCTAAAAATTATATTTATACCTAAAGGATTGTATATTTTATTTACCCATTTATGTCTATGTATTGAGACTGATTTTTAATTCAAATATAGAAAAATATAATGAATCAATCGATTTTTATTACATTACTTTAAATATTACACTGAATAACTTCCAAAAAATATCTTTCTTGTAAATGCATTTTAATTCTCATAATAATATGAATAACAATAGGCAAACGTAAGTAATATGTCTGCATATATTTCGGAAAAGGTAGACAAATATTGTAAACACATACGTGTGAGTGAAATACCATCATTGTTTCAAATCTGAACTGAATGATTGTTGCTATGCTTTCAACAGTCACTTTGATTCCATTCAATCAATTGCCAATTGTTACCGTTTGTCAGTCGTGTCAGTGTTGGGCGGTGAATATTTTACGGGAAGTTACTACTTAGTTGTGTATTAATATGGATATTGTTTAGACTGTAAAATTCGAAAACATTTAGTTCAACGATCTTCTCCATGTTCTAAAGGTTCTGAATGTTTGTAACTATTCGCTAGCTTTAACTTCGTATCTGATCCGGGATTGTTTGGGATGATCGAGTCTTCTCCCCTCAAGTCCCTCGATAAACGAAGAACATATGTCAACATATACGAGTGCTGGCATAACTTGATCGATGCGATAGTGTTTTAGTCATCTTACTACTATCCATATTGTTTACTCCCAAAAATCAACCAGATTTCACCCGCTTGAACCGTTCTTTTCGCTAACCGTTTGCGAGCAACTTCATACTGTTAGTTCAGAACACGTCTTAAAGCGTCATTTTTTTAACAATTCACTCTCATTATTTTTTTTCAAACACCGGTAAAGAAACTTTAAAATATTTATTTACCTTTCAACATATAATTCAAAATATTTATATGAGGTCGCCAGGAAACTCGCAGTCATAAAAGGGGTCGTGTATGAAAAAAGTTTAAGAAGCTCTGTTCTAAATAACTGATCAGGCTCCAAGGTAATGGTGAGCAGTCCAATGGAAATCGAGAAGTAAATTTCTTCCCTTTAGCATTTTGTGCTTAAGCTTGACTTGATTTTTTTCCTTACACTGAATATTGAATATGTTTCATTAGGTGGAAACATCCTGTAAGTAGTCGTTCAACATTCTTATTTCATTTTTTTCTGATTTAGAAGTCTTCCGTTGTGTTTTTCAAAGGTTCAAGGGTTACTTTTCCTGAAATATTTCAACCAGAAAATTGCGATAAATAAATGTGCAACAATTTACCCATACAAAACTAAATTATTTTTCTTATATTACAATATAATTGTGTTTCTCGAGCATATTTTATGAACCCCCGAAAATTTAATATATTGAGAAATTTATCAAGTATTTTAATGAAATCTAAAAAGATATCGTCAATTTTTCATCACTCAATTAAATCGAGCAAAAAAATTTGAAGAAAATATTTTAATTTGATCTTTCAAATATTTTTACCATAGTCAAATAATATTTTTCATGTCAATATAAATTGGTAGAGAAGTTTGACATAGTCCATCTTGAAATGTAGCACAAGGAAAAGGTTTGCCCCAAGGCAATAATCTTCCCTAACCACAAGCCAATCTTGCATTCCAACTTATCCATAGACGCAAAAGTCGGAAAAATTCTGATCAAAATATTTCTATTTTCCCTTTTGTCTTTCAGTGATAAAAATCAATACGGAAAAAAGGCAACAAAATTATCGCGTTGTCGAATGAAAAGTGCGCATTATTATTGTTGTAGTCATAGTGGTTTTTAATAGTCACCGTAACATTCTCTCATGGGGATCTTCAACAATTTTATATTAACCAAGGTTGAATTCATTTTCAATAGATAAATCTCTCTTTTTTGTCCAAATTAGATATTTCCATTTGTAATTTTATTTGCACAGAGAAGTTATGAGGATTTTAATTTATGATATTAAAGAAAAGCGGAAAAAGGTAGAACCATTTCATTTTTGCTTGCTCTCTTCAAGGACAAAATAATTGTTATTCAAGCATAGTTTGATTTCCCTTGGGAGCTCATTATTGACTTCGTAATAATATTCAACTTATTCATGCTTTATAAGTCCAAAGGCACTATCCATTATTTGAATTGATAAGTAACTGTTAAGAAGATTGACGTATAAGTTATAATAAATTGTTACTTTCTCAAATAAATCAAAAAGCGTTATTTTTGTAAATTGAATAAAACTATGAAATAATACTAAGTAGTATGAAATGATTGCAAAACGTCGTTTCAGTAAGCTTCAGAGAAATTGTGAATTGATGGAATCATAATGGCGTAAAATATTAATTTCTTGAAGGTAATTTGATGTGCTGATAAATGTTAATCTTGACAGCTTGTGATAACGTGTGGAACAAAATGCGTTCGACGAATATTATGTAATTTACGTTAATGGAATTACACGTGTGTATAAGCGGCAAATAGTAAAGAGTGGATAAATGGGATCGAATACACTCCAAATATTCCTTACATTATGCTTAGTCTTATTACATCCATATAACATTATTACCAACGTATTCATTAGCAGATAATGAATTGATGATAATAATACACCACTTAAATTTATAACAATCATATTTAATAGGAATTGATTGCTTTTCTTGAAAATCGTTCTTCGTTTCTCATATTTCTGGGACAAAACTAATAATAATTTTAAAACTTCCTTACTAATTTTTCCCAAAATCCAGTATTAAAAATTGAAACCAAAGTCTAAATGTATGTTTTATTGGAAAATCTGCTAGAATGAGCTAAATGAATGTTTTTCTTGCGACGTTTGTAAGACCATTGATACTAAAACATAAGTGTATCATTTCTCAAACAGTTTTTCCCTCTAATATATACAATTGTACACTTTTCGTACTTGATATTAAAACCATAAAGACGCTTCATTAATTTTAAGTGGATAAAACACTTAAAAATTTAAAGAAGACGTATGAAATAGTCCATGAAAAATAGATATATGTACTCGATAGTGAAAAATTCAAAAACTGAAAAAAGACAGATAATCAAGATTCTCAGATTATCATTATCAAAGATTAGCATAAAAGACACGTACGTTGAAGACTACTAAGTTGGAATATGCGCAACTTGAGCAATGCATAAGAAATATAATACGGATAGTTTTTTTAGACTATGAATTGAAAATAAATTACTTGGGGAACGAAAATATACAAATAGAGGGTGTCTCAATAAGAGTGCAAAATTTCAGTGTTCAATAAAGCATGGTTTTCTGTAGCAAAGGATTGAAATATTTATTGATTTAGAAAATATACGTTGGGAATTATGTATGAATCAAATTTTTTTTAATGGCCGCCACGGCTTTGTTGGCATTTGCATACCCTTTTGAAGAAATTTTCGATAATGTTATTAAATACATGTGTGGTATTTCATTGATACAGCGTCTAATTTCGGTTTTCAATGCTTCGATGGTTGCAGGCTTATTGCCATAAACCTGTAACTTCAGATAATCCCACAACCAGAAATCTAAAGACATTAAATCGCAAGAGCGTTGAGGCCAATTCTGGTCTCCAAATCGGGAAATGGCACGACCAGGAGCTAACTCGTACAATATCGTAAATGTTTTACGAGCGATATAGTATGTGGCACCGTCCTGCTAAAACCTCATGTCGTCAAGATCAATAGCTTCCAAATGAGGCCCTAAAAACTGTTATCATATCACGATAACGTTCGCCATTCACCGTTACTGCATTAGCTTCTTCATTTTCGAAGAAAAACAGTTCAATGTTTCCTCCAGACCATTATCTACACTATACAGTGACTCGTTGTGGATGCATTGCTTTCTGATGAATCATTCGTGGATTTTCTAAGCCCCAAATGCGACAGTTTTGCCTATTCACGAAGCTATCGAGGTGAAAATGGCCTCATTACTAAAAATGATTTTGTTTGAAAAATCAGCAGGTTGCTCAAGGATCTATTTGGTGGATTCTCTTCACTATTCATGGTCTACTATTTCATATTTACTAACTTCCATCTGTCAACTTTCGATTTGTCACGTCACCATCATGTGACATTATGACTGTCAAACATGGCGTGCAATTCGAATCTTGGGCTCTTATTGAAACAATCTTTATAATTGTAATTATTTGAGAATTGAGTTTCGTAATTCGCAACCAAGTTTAACGTTAACAGGTTTTATAGTATTCTCAAATGTTGGGAATTACTTTAGTTTTAAGTTACGGATGCAAAAATAGAAGGAAAAAGAATATTTTAAGTTATTACAGTCGTTCATGTATATAGACTCACTGAAAAGTACTTAAAGCTAATTATTTTATTTATTGATATATAAGGTCCCAAAAATGATTTCAATCTGGAAAAAAAGAGCAGAGAAGCAGAGCAAAGAAGACCTCTTCTTTTCAAAGGAAATAATTTCATTTTCAATTTAAAAATAGAAAGAAAATTTTTAGGTCAAAAAAGCAGGAAAAGTAAGTAAAAAGAATGGTAAATCGATGGAAAGATTTTCAAAAAATGAAATATCATGCATCCTTTAATTTATAACTTAGGGATTAAAGATAAGTGCCTCAACAAATTGCGACACAGTACTTGTTTGAAAAAATCTAAAACTTAGGCTCTTAATATTCCACCTTTATCTCCTACCACAGATGCAGCAAAACAACATTGCTACAGAACTTATTTGCAAATGCAAAAGTTGTTATCGAATGATTTACCACCAGAAAACTAGGGGGGGGGAAGAAAAGAGAGATTTTAACTCTTGGTATGATGACACAGTCATCAGTTTCCCCATTTTAAAAATAATTTTTTGATTGTACAAAGGTTTGTGGAAAAGCTTGCTTATTCGCAAAAAGCTGGTTTACTATGCAATGAAGCTTACAGGATTTGCATAAAACAAGAATGCACAAACAATCTTCCCGTTGAAGCTGAAGGAAGCCATTGAGATGAAGACATAATATCAGATGAGAATGAAAGTAATAAGTTTTATGTCAATATGTGTACTTATTAAAAATGAGGCAAATGATTTATTTTTTAAATTGTTAAAAATTTTCATTTTAATCTCTTTTACGTGAGATCACTATTAATCTAAAGATTTTTAAAATATTTCCACTGAAAAATAAAAACAAATATCATTGACGATTTTTTACCCAGAAAATTCAATTTTCATAGCCCCAACCACAGAGTATAGACACCAGGAGTACGAACGCATTGTTAAAAAAATGGCATAAATTTGAGGTTCACCACCGGTAGAACGCGCAACACTTCAGAGTACGCCTTTGAATCATTAAGCGGGAAGTGCTGTTGTTATTAGAAACTATAAATTCTAATCTACTGCACAATGGGAAGTGTGCCAATATATGGTGGTACCACAAGAGTGTTTGAAGTACTAACTTATGTACCATAGTTACCTTACAGAAAGTACATAGTTTCGATTTAAGTTAGTACTGCAGACACACGAATGGTGGCGCCACAACTTGATACATTTCCCTTCATGCTTTGCAAGATTGAAATATCTTCTTAAAATCGTAGTGACCTTTGGTACGTTCTAAAAACTTGCGCTGTTAGTGACAGAAAAGAGAACTATGATCTGGGTCGGTTTTTATTTACATGAATTTGTTGAAAAAGCCTATATCATTCGGACTTCTGGTATCTATACTCCGTGACCCCAATTAAAAATAACTGGATACTAATTAAATTTCAAAATGTTTTACGATTAAAATTCAATGTCTAAGAAAGTATATTTCATTAAATAATTAATTTTTGATAGTAAATTAACATTTGTCGAAGTTTTTAACATTTTCATAATCAAGAGATAAGTTCTTAACATTTTTGTAACAAAAACTTACTAACAATCAAATAACTTTTGGAACTTTCAGATAAGAAAATATCGCAGACAAATAAATAAATCATTTGGCTCCCGATTTACCGATAATGCCAATAAGTTATGGAAGTATTAACAATAGCGTAACCCGATCTTTGAAATTGTACATTATCGTATGTTTTCAACCGTCATTTTTGCCATACCCATGGGACTTACAGGAAATTATTAAAGAACTATTTTTTTCAGGACATTTTCTCAGCTTTCTTTTTGATAATAACTATTTTATTTGTATCTAGCATGATTCAAATGTTATATTGAAAAAATATATTATTTTTTTTTTAAGAAATGCCAATTTCGGGAAGGGGGAGGGGTTTAGTTTAAATCAACACCTAATCTATTAATAATTAAAATAATTAATATCTTTGTACTCTTTGGTGAGTAAACTTATAAATTTCACTTCCACGATTGCATAAAGAACAATTTATTAAATTTTAGAGGAGGTTTAAAAAAATATTTTATTTTTTTCAAAAGCTTCATAACCAATTTCCAATTTTATCAATGAATATATCATTCGATCTTCACAAGAAAAACCGATACGAATCTAGAAACACTGGTGTTTTTATAATAAAAAGCTTAGTAAAGCTTTCTGTTTGAAATGAAAACATCTTTTGATATTATCACCTTCCCGATTTGGATTGACTCTAGTTTTTGTTTCGCAAACAAAACTTTGTTCAACTTACCATATGAATGTCACTATTATTTTATGTCAGCAAACCGAAAAAGGATAAGTGTAGGACAACGGCACATTGTGCAAAACATCCAAAATGAAAAGCTAACTTCTCGACAAAAAGCTCGTTTATTTCACCATTCACACACATGGACACATTTGTATTACAGCAGTACCCTGCGAAACATTTTACAGCAATTTCTTTAGTATTCTTCGTTTCACTTTATCCGGTTTCCTAGTTGTACTGGTCATCAGCTTGCATTTAAATCCAAGCGTCCAACATTCCACGTTTTCTTTGTAAATATTTCCATGCATTGTGAACCGAGATGATCCCTATATTCGTCGAACAATCCCTTTTAACATTCTATGAACACCACACAATATATAGAATCCTGCTCGCTTATATCCTTTATATCCTTGTTGATGCACGTCCATCCTCTCTATTGTTTTGAATCTATTTCATGCTTCTTTCATTTTTGTTCTCAACTTGATTGTTTAAATCAGTTAATTCAAAACAACACTCCGCTATTTTCGAGACAATTTTGATGAGAATTTAAATTAATTCTTTGTCTTGTAAAAATGAGCATTACCGAAACTGTACCGAAAAATTTATTCAAATATCTTTATTGTTATTTGTTTGCAAATATAATAAGACAATTTCAGAATTCAGTTTGATAAATTAGATACTTTAAAAAATATAAGTGGCGATTAAATAAATGCATTTTATCCGAATGAGATTTCCAAGTTATAGCTCATTAAAAGAGAAGAAAACAATATTTCAAAAGAAAAAGAAAATATAAAGTCAGAAATAATTTAATTTCTTCTCAAGTTTAAATGAGGTTAAAGAGTATTTAATCTAAATGCAGAATGAAACGAAACACTGTTGTATAAGTATAACAGAAGGTAATGGTCTATAAATTTTTTAATAAAATGCATTTTATCTTTTAGTAAGTATATCATGAAACTTTAAGTAAAACAAGTTGTTGAGAGGAAAGCAATACCCAAATTTGCATATGAACTTAGGTACCTATAGCGATTGCATACGAAATTGGAACTTGATTTAAGCCTTCTTATAAAGCCATTAATGTTCATTACAGTGATTTACATGAAATGAGCTTTTCTAGAAAGTAGTAAAGTCCATTTGTAGAAGATTTAGAGTATCATTAAAGCTTACGATGATAGTCTAAGTAGAAACTGAATATTTGATCACTTTTCTTATAAACAAATGTGAATAATTTGATTCTTAAAGTTAAGTTTTCAAAAAGACTTATTTGTTAAATATAGTTTTTAAATATTGTTAGTTTTGGATAGACTTGCTAAATATTTACGTCTACATTTTAATGAGGGGGTATAGCAGGGTTTATATGGGAAAACTACCCCAAGACTTTTTGATTCAAACTCAGGGGATCGCTTTGATACTAAATAAAATTTTAAAAAAATTAACCAAATTGTTAACTATTTATCTCAAACGGTTTTCGTGTATTTCAAAAAAAAAAAACTATTTTTTCGATTTTATTTTTTTAGTAGCAAAATTTAAAATTTATAACCTATGATTTTTTTCTTATTCTTAGGAGTAAAAGGCATTAAAAAATATTTTTACTATGAATTCTAAATGAAATGTCGATTTTTAAGGATAGAAACAAAATTAAAATAATTTTTTGAGTATATTTTTTAAAAACGTCCAACGCCAATATCTTATTAGAAATGCCTTTAGTTTCCCTTTATACTCAGGAATTTGTCAATTTTTTTTGATGTGGTGAAACATTATGATAAATAAAAATATTTCTTCCTTAATCTCATGTTTGAGCATATTTAAGCTTTTTTTTTTAAGAATATAAAGATAATTATTTTTCAACTCGAAATACATATGCGACTCATCAAAATGTTAAGAAAAATAAAAAAAATTCATTAAAAATTAAATTTTTATGTGAACATTTTTTAAGTTATAATATATTTTTATTAGCTCTAATAGTTGCACCGAAGGGTGCTATTCTCATATTGCAGCTATCATATACTATTTTGCGTACACTATGTGAGAACATCACCTTATGACCTACCGTACAATTAGAGCTAATAAAAATATATTACTATTTTAATGAATTTTCGCATAAAAGTGCTATTTTCAAAGACAATTTATTGATTTTCTAAATATTTTGACGATCCATATGAGGTTATCAAAAAATAGTATTTTTTGAAACACACGAAAACCATTAAAGATAAGTAGTTGAAAATTTGGCTAATTTTTCTTTTTATTTTTAATTAACTTTTCTTATTCATATTAAATCGATTTCCTGAGTTTAAATTGAAAAAGCTACAGGGCTAGTTTTTCCATACAAACCCTGTATACCCTTTCTAAATTTGTATACATAAAAATACCTTGAATTTCTCGAATTTCGATCGCTGAAAAAATGAGATTCTTAATTCATCAAATTTATTGTTTAAGAATAGCTATGCAGAATTTTTCATAGAGAAGTCTGATTTTGATGTTCTTTTTTTATTTGAATATTTTATACACTGTGTCAACCCAATATCCCAAGTTGCTCGAAAACGGGTTAAAAATGATAATTGTAGTACCACAAATAGATTTGACAATGGACGACTATTTGGAGAACAAAACGGTCGTTCGATAACTAATCTCTCGAGATGGTCGTTATTGTGGGTACGTGTGATACCCTTCGGGTATCACTAAGTTTATGGTTGATTGCAAGTAAATTAACATTGTAATATTACAATTGAATTTAATTTGGTTGTATATAGTTGCTTATTGCAATATAAAACAACTTATTCTATTTTGGCGGTTTCACTACACCGGAGGAAAAATCAAGGATCCTCTAAAGTTGAACCCACGGAGTATAGATACAAAGAGTTCGAAAGTATCGCTAAAAAAGTTATATTAATTTGAAATCCAGTACCAGTAGAGCGTGCTACACTTCACTAAGTACGCGTTTAAATCATTAGGTGGGATGGTTATCATTTCAGTTCTTCTGCACGATAAGAAATGTGTCAAGATAAGGCACCGCCACAAGAGTTACTAGATTACTAACTTATGTTATCTTAGTCACCTTACAGAAAGTACTTAGTTTACATAGTTTTTTGGTTTAAGTTAGTACTGTAGACACACTAATGATAGCGCCACATGTTGACACATTACTGATAATGCATTGTAAGATTATAATACCTTTTTAAAACCTTACGTACGTTCCGAATATTTGCGCTGTAAGTGACTGAATTATGATCTGGGTCTGTTATAATATACATGACTATTGTCAAAAAGCCTTTAACGTTTGGACTCCTTGTATCTGTATTTCATGGTCGAACTGGCGTATACTCCCTCGTATTGGCACCCCACGTTCTTGATTCCAATGTTCAAATCTTTAATACATCCCAGAGTCTGATGAATGCACCAAAATAAATCACAAAAAAATTAGAAACACCAGTTCGCAATTTTGTTAAAACTAGTATAAAGCTACGTATTTATGTATTTATATATCCCAAATATTTTTCAATCGTTGGAAAATTAAGCAAAAAACATTTTGTATTATGATATTTTGTAAAATATTTGCTCTCAATAAAAACACTTTAATTACTTGCAATCAAATATTAGAAATAATATTTATAAACACTTAGAGTTAAAATAAATTATTATGCATTTTACTTCTTTACCAGCGTAATAAAAAAAAGATATGAAAGTGAATTGTTAAGATAATGAAGCATTAAAGCGTGCTTTAAAGTAACAGAATGAAGTTGCTCGCAAACGGTTAGCGAGTAAGAACAGTTCCAGCGGGCGAAATCTGGCCGAGTTTTGGGAATGATATGCATAAAAGTAAGACGACAAAAATACTATCGTATCGATCAAGTTAAGCCAGCGCTCGCGTATGTTGGCATCTGGTTTTCGTTTATCGTAAGAATCGAAGGAAGAAGACTCGATAATCCCGAACAATCCCGAATCAGATACGAAGATAAAGCTAGCGAACAGTTTGAAACAATCAGATTGTTACGGTTAGAACCGTTAGAACATGGAGACGATAGATATCGTTGAACTAAATATTTTCGAATTTTACCGTCTAAACAATATCCATATTAGTAAATAACTAAGTGGTAACTTCCCGTAAAATATTCACCGTCCAATACTGACACGACTGACAAATGGTAACAATTGGCAATTGATTGAATGGAATCAAAGTGACTGTTGAAAGCATAGCAACAATCATTCAGTTCAGATTTGAAACAATGATGGTATTTCACTCACACGTATGTGTTTACAATATTTGTCTACCTTTGCCGAAATATATACATACATATTACTTACGTTTGCCTATCATTATTATTATGAGAATTAAAATGCATTTAAAAGAAAGATATTTTTTGGAAGTTATTCAGTGTAACATTTAAAGTAATGTAATAAAAGTCGATTGATTTATTATATTTTTCTATATTTGAATTAAAAATCACTTTCAATACATAGATATAAATGGGTAAATAAAATATACAATCCTTTAGGTATAAATATAATTTTTTGGACATCACTATTTAGGATTGTTTATACATATCTATACATGATATTTTATGGCAACAATCTACTTTCATAAGGTAAAGCTTTTCGGTAAGTATTTTTCGAACATGTGACCCAATCTGTTAATTCGGTTAAACGGTTAAATCATTTTATATGTAATATACATTTTGTATAAGTAACCAAATGTGTAATCATATAGTATCTATGCATCAATAGTCAATTTAATCTTTTATTTTAAGACCAGTAATTTTTCGTGAAATATTCACAACCCAACACTGACACAATTGAAAAATGGCTAAAATTGAAATGACATCGAAATGACAGTTGAAACTAATGACATGGTAGTTCAAATTTGAGCCAATAATTATTTTATTTGTATTCCACTAATATGGATGCATTTAAAACTTTATATTCCTTGTCCTTGTCTTTGCCGCAACACATATGTTTCCTTTAAGTATTTTGATATTAAAAGTAATTTGTGTTTAAAATTGTATCATATTTTTGTAATCACTAATTTTATAACTGGTGTGCTAGTTCAGGCACTACCGGAAGGGGCTACGGCAGTGGATTAAAAACATCATTTTAATTGTACTAAAGAAGTATAACTTCTCACGCGTGTATATTAGTACACACACTGTTTTTTTTTTTTTGTAAATGAATATAATTTTGAAACAATTCTTTGAACAATATATAAAACATTTTTGATAATGAATAATTTGGATGCTTTAAGAAGAAACTTAAGAATAAACCATTATTCGATTTTAGAACATTTGAAATAACCCAAAAACATATTAAAATGGAATTGGATGAATGTTATCCTTCTATATACTATTTTCATCCATTTCCTAAACTCATATTCAAATATCAGAGCTGATTTTCATACAAAGATTTGCATTGCAAGTGGCAAGGATCAATTTGAATGTCTTGCGCTTCCGGCCACACTCCAGGGAATTTCTCGACGCGAGTGTTGAGTTGTTGGCAGGTTGCATTGATATCCGGTTACTTGACACACTGTAGTAAAGACCTATCAAACGAATACCTCTCACTGAATCGAGAATAAAGCGACCAACGACCAGACAACTATACGACATTTACATATTAGCTAAATGTAAGTCGATGCAAGATTAGAGAAACTTGCTATGGTTTAAAACGAGAACATTATCTATGGACAGCGTTTGCAACTTGAACATGCTTTATTACAATTGATGCTTCATTTAGCACAAAAAAAACTACCATAGTCATATAAAGTCATATAAAGTTTCGGTTGTAGAATTATGATTTATTAAATATTTTCGATAATCAAATGGACAAAAAAGTGAGTTTTGAATGAAAATTTTTGTAAGTTAGAACTTTTATGTTGAATGAATTTTTATGAGTGTCCCTTGAATATTTCTCGAAATAAACCTACCGTTGTTGTGTTGAATCAAGTTTGTAGATTTTTCAACCAGAATACTCTTTTTCTGTAGACACTTCTTATCCCTTGCCTTTTCCTCTGAATGATGGTTAATAATATACGATTAATTACAGGGTAGTTTTCCCGAATTTCTGAACTTTCTGGATTAAGTATATTTAGTGAAGGGTTCAGAGAAGGGTGTTTTGAGTAAGTGAATTTTCCATACATTTTTAATCAAATTTAGATTTAGAGAATTTCCTGACTATAAGAAAAGTTTAGGATATAATAAGAATCATTTTTGAAGTTATATTTCTTTAGTGGCGTTAAGAAAAAATGATGAGACTGAAATTTAATTTAGATTACGGAAGTGACTACTAAGTTGCTCGCTAAACCGCTTGCGAGCAACTTCCTACTGTAGTCACTTCCGTTATCTATCATTTTTTCATAATTACGTTTTATGAAACATGAAATTATATTTATACAATTACTTTATTCTTTTTTTTTGGCTTTTTGTTTCATTATTCCGTTGGTTCTATTGTGTGTTGAAAAATTTTTGTTTCCTTATTTTATTGAGGTTTAGATTTATTATTAAATATACAAATACGTTTTGTAGGATTAACAAAACGGCGTGTGTACTTATGTAAACGCGAAAGAAGTTATACTTCTTTGGTATAATTAAAAAAATGTTTTCAATCCACTGCCGTAACTTCTTCCGATAGTGCCTGAACTGGCACACCAGTTAAAAGATTTGTAATTAAAAAAATATGATGCAATTTTAAATACAAATACTTTTAATATTGAAATACTTAATAAGCAAAAGTATGTGTTGCGGCAAAGACAAAGACTAAGAATATAAAGTTGAAAACACATCCATGTGAGAGGAATATAAATATAATATTTGTTGTCTCAAATTTGAACTATCATGGCATTAGTTTCAACTGTCATTTCGATTTCATTCAGGCGCTAGTTTTAGCTATTTGTCAGTTATTTTAATGTTGAGTTGTGAATATTTCACGGAAAGTTACTGATTTTCAAATAAAAATTTAAATTGGTTATTTATACATCGATAGGTAAGGAAGTATACCTTCAATAAAAACCGATTGTTTTGTATAAAAAACCATGTACGTCACGTATTACATAAATTGATAAGCGCGAATATTTCAATGTTAATTATTATATTTGGAAGAGAATTTTGGTATATCGGTAAAAAAACCAACTGGAATGATCTACCGAATGCACCCAAACCAGACAGTCATCAAAACCCAAACCATCATTTAGGTAAAAAAATTTTTGTAACTACGTCATTGAAGTATAACTTCCCCCGTGCGTACAACACTGTTAATGTAATAGTTTGGGGTGATTGAAAGGGGCACATTTTTGCATACATAAAATTATATGAATCTGATTTAAGTTTTACATTTAATACAATTTATTGATGCATATTAACAAAATATCACACGAATACTAAAAATATGCAGGTGGTTCTAAACTTTTGGCCAGAGGCTACACTTAAATATTTAATTCTATAACCTAATTTATTATACTTTAAAATCTATACTATTTTTTTAAGATTTATAAGACTAACTGTATATAGCGTAAAATAAAATAATTAAACAGGCGGTTTCTGCGTGAAATCATACACAAAATTGCATTCTTCGAATTTGATACTATTTGGTATGAAAACATACCACTTTTGAACTCTAAATATCGAGTGGGACAAAAATCCCGGTACTATTTTGATTGCCTATAACTTTGTTCAAAGACAAGATAAGTAGGTTTGATTTTCATAGAAAGTTTATTTTATCTTTACGTTTTTTTTTGTTATGATTGAAAAATTATATTGGTTAAATGGTGACCACGATTTGCTATGTAACTCTTGGCTCTTTTTAAGGTATTTTTCATGACATCCTGTAACATTTCCGGCTGAATTTCTTTAATTTCGTGACGAATATTGTCCTTCAGATGTTCAATCGTTTGGGGCTTATTCACATAAACTTTTAATTTTAAAAAACCCCATAAGAAATAGCCTGGTGCTGTTAATTCGGAGATCTGGCTGAAATGTTACTCCGATGTCATGAAAAATACCTTAGAAAGAGCCGAGAGTTTCATAGCAAATCGCGGTCATCATTTGACCGATATAATTTTTTAATTATAACGAATAAAATATATAAAAACCAAATAAACTTTTTATGAATACAAAACCTACTTATCTTTTTTTTGAACAAAGTTATAGGCAATCAAAATAGTAGTGGGACTTTTGTCTCACCCGTTACAAAGGTACACCGTAAAAGAGCGTACTAATCTCAATCGTCTTTCGTTTGGTTAAAACCGTCTGTGAGGTTGGATACGGTGAAATGCGTATGATCATTAAATCAAGCGCTATACGAGTTTCAAAATGTTTCTTGGGCCAAGAAACATTCAGTTGAGTGGAGAACTTAGCGAAGTTAAGTCAACTTCGATTTCTTTGTACGAAATCACCATCATATTTATTTCAAACAATATATAAACTTGATTAAACATTTGGATACTTCTTTCAAACATAACTATACTTAATTCAAATATAAACGAAATTGAATGAATAATTATATATATTTGGTTTAATTCGCACAGATATTTCAACCAAAAAAAATAAAAAATAAATTAGTTTCAATTAAATTTTATTTAAAATTAAAAATATACTTGGCTAGAAAGTAGGTATAATTTATTAAATAAAGGCTGATTTGGTTTTCATTTTATATGTTTTATTAAGAACAAATGTACATAATTATATCATATTTTTAAACAGAACAAAATATGTAAACTTAAATTATTTAATTAAAAGTATAAGTCCGTACTATATTTAAGAACTTTAAAAACTCCTAGCCCATACTATAAAAATACAAATAATCATTTATTAGAATAAAATAAAATATATTATTATAAATATAACTTACTTTAATATGAACAACAAATCCTCACTGGCTTTCTTTTGACGTAGGTTTCCAATAATTTTTTTGTTTGACTGATACACCGGCTCGTGGAGGAACAATAAGTGTTTATAAATATATAAATATTTTAATTTGTTAAAATATAATATACAAACCTCAAAAACTATCAATAAGATCTTCGAACCCCCGACTCATTAAATATACTTTGACCACGTCATCAGCCATTTTTATAAAATACAATACATGCAATAATCGTTCATCACAAATTATCCGCTAAATTTTTTTTAATGAATATTAAAATATGTTATTACACTTATTAAAACAAAAATTTATAAATAATTTTGTATACTTACAAGTTAAAATGTTAAATGAAAAGCAAAATCACAGGTTCAAATCGATAATACAGCTTAGAAAACACAGAGGAAAAGTATAGAGGATTCATGTTTGATCCCGTATTCAATTTGGTAATCCTATCTCTCTCCAACTCACTTTTTCACTTCAACGTCCTAGGTCGGAGCGCGGTCGTTTCAAAACTTCAATATAATTTCTAATAAAATTAATGAATGACAATTTTAAAACAAAAGAGATGGAGAAGAAGGAATAATTTTTATTTATTGTCGATACTCTTGGATAGTATTTATATTTTCTTATAAACGGCATGAACAATAATTGACAATAGTGATCCGGCACTATAAGGAACTGTATTGAACATTTCATGTTATGCGCATGAGCAACTTAGGTACACAAAGATAAAATCCCCTAATTTTGATGTGAAATGTAGAGGGGAGTTCACTCAACTACACTTACCATTGTTGTGAATGTATTAGACATTGTATTCAAATATGCGTGTTTCTTGGCACAAGAAATATAAAATTCTTGATTCAAACCGTTTGGGATTGAATAAAACAAAATAGATTTCACTGAAGGTAAATTAGTCAAACTCCTTAGGAATTCGACCTCAGAATCAAATTTTTTACAGTGTATGTATAATTTAAAATGGTAAATACAGGTGCACGAAAAATTATGTTAATCATAAAAAATGCTTAGGAATTTACAAGAAATTTCAGGATTAAAGTAGAGCAGTACAATGAATTCAAATTTTATGCAATTATTTTCCATTTAAAATAATCATTGGATTTATATAATAAAATATTTTTTATAATTCATGAAGATATCATTTGAGGATTCATGAAAATTTTTCAAAGACATTTTATCTACAATTCTATAAAGAAAATATATATTATTCAAATGTATTTTAAACCAACAAACGAAATACTTATCTAAAATTGAAAAATTGTTCAAATAACTTTTTGAAATAACTTTTAAATTGAAGTGTGTGATTAAAATCAATATTCATAGAGCTTGTATAAAACATAATATTATACATCTATACACATTCCACCTGCAACATTTTTCATTTCACGAAAACGTATCTCTGAGCGGAAATTAACTTCAATAATAAATATAGGTTTTGAATAGAATTTGTATTATTCCTATTCGGAAAAAAATAAATGGACATAAAAGTAATATAAACAAAACAAGGATTAAGTATTTCAAATCGTTTTTGTAAGCAATGTTAAATTTAAAACGAATATTTCAAAATTAAAAATTACAATGAAGAATGTGTTTTCAAATTTATTGCAGCAATATTGTGCATGCAAACAACATAAATATTAAAAACCTTTAAAATATAAATAAGAAGAAAAATCAATTCTTATTGCATTATTTACATTGAGAATTATGTCATTCTAGAAATTTGTCACCTTTTATGAAAACATAAGTATAGCAAAATAGTCAAATAAAGACAACACATTGCCGATAAGTTCATACAAAACACTAGTCGAAAATATTTATGTAATTAAAATTTGAAAATAAGTAGTGTTTTTAACGAGTGATTTAATTGGTATATGATGTATTGAAAATGACAAAGAAACCAAATTTTCTTGGTCAAAATCAATTTTTATCTAAACTTTATCGGCTGAATGCTAATATTTCATCTAGTTTCTAAACAATGAAACGTCAGTGAATGCTCTGATTAAATGACAGCCTGAGGTAACCAAAAGTTCATGTGGTTGTATTTTAAAGCACTTCCTTAATAGATTTTATTCTAATTAATCGAATAGATGTTGAGCAGACCAAGAGTTTTCTTCTGATATCGTTCCCGTTATTCTTATTAAGATTTTTATTGCAAGTTTAGTAATACGTAATCAATGTAATTCTTAAAGTTGGCCATTTGTAGGCTTGCAAATACATCAACTTTTTTATTAGCTGTAAAATTTTGAAATCCTGCATCGAGGTTTATCGATACATCGCTTAAGAATATCGATGTTTTTTCAACATCAAGTACTATCCGTAATATTTTGACTATCAAACTTTCTGCTAGGATTAGGCTAAAGGTACCAAAAAGGAATCTACTGCCTGGGAATCAACGACCGCCTTAGAAGTTCATGGGGGTCCTTTGGGTCCTTTGTTGCTTGTTTATTTTCCCGGAAAAGCCGTTTGAAGAAAAAGCTCGATTTGGATTAATTTCCAAATCCTGAAATTTGGAAAAGTTTTCATAGATTGCATATTTTCTCGGGCAACTTTGTTCAAAGAATGAGTTCGATTTGAGTCATTTTTCAAATATTGAATTCCCAAAACTTTTTCTCACCATTTACTATTGCTTTCTTGGGCTAGAGAAGTCTGAAAAAATAGTTTCATCACTCGCATATATAGTACCTATTCATCGTATGCTTTCATATATTTTAAAGCTTCAATATAAGAGAAACACACAAATAGAGCCTTTTTTAATAGCGTTTCCCAGGAAAATATGATAAACAACGATAAAATTGTTTCTTGCAGAACTTTAGAGCAACAAAAAAACAACAAATAATGGCGCAAAAAAAGTTTCGAAATTTTAATATTACTAGAAAAGCTCTAAATGATTAGGAAGTACTACATAGGGTTTTTCTGGAAAATATGCGAGCGACAATTTTTTTTCCAAAATTCTTGAACGACTAAAAGATACCAAAATATTTCGTCGTTATTTTTTCCAAATTCCAATAATGTAGTGCTAGCTTGATGAACGTGTTTTCATTCAATGAATTAATGAATAATAATGTATGTCTTATGATTCAATTTCTTCTTTATTGGACACTTTTCAACAGTTTTTGGCCGTTATCATCAGGTAATGATAATTTTGCCAGTTGTGGCTTAAAATTTGTTTCAAAATTTAAGCATTGATGATTTTTGTCATAAAGGTGTTTTGTAAAATTTGAAGTTGTTGTTGAAGTAGAATTCTTGGGTGTATGTTCTTTATATCTTATACCTTATATCCGAAAGATCTACCAGTTTGGTCAAAGTAGAATTTTTCATTGGAACCACGTTTGATTTTATATATTCCGGTTTTGTTTTTTGTTGTTCTCCAATGGTTTAAGAATTTTCATTATGTTGTTGTTTGTCGAAAATGCGATATTGAAGTTATTTTTCTTTTGGAAGTTGGCGATTGTAAAACTAAATATATTATTGAAGTTTGATTTTATATATTTCTTTGTTTCTTTTGGTGGAGTTGGAAGAATGGATTTTTTAGTAAATTTCGATATTATTTTGTCTGCGATAGAGCTGTTGTACCCATTAGTAATGGCTATATGTTTAATTATTTTAATTTCTTCTTCACGAGCTTTGGTGCTAAGAGGGAACTTGATTGCTCTGTACACGAGACTATTGTTAGCTGCCATTTTTTGGTTTCTTGGGTGAAATTATGTTTTATGGATGGTTGCATTTGTTGTCGTTGGTTTTCTGTATATATTGTGTGCCAACTTTCCATTTTCTTGGTGATCGTTGTGTCTAAAAAGTTAATTGTTCCATTTAGTTCGTGTTGTGAAGTGAATTTTATTTTCTGGTTAATTTTTTTCCGATCGGATACCATATGGTCAATCTGTCGGATAGTTCCATTAAATAATATAAATGAATCGCATACATATCTTAAATAAAAATATTATTTTATTTTTGTAGATATTATTTATAATATATTTATTTTCAAAGCGATTCATGTAAATGTCGGCAAATAGTTGTTCTGATTAAGGGGAACCCATGACCAAGCCTTCCTTTTGGCGATAAAATTTTTGATTAAAAGTAGAATAGTTTTGTTGTAAGATGGTGATTAACAAGTTCATTATATCGTTGATTATCATATAATTATATATTTTTGATGTCATTAGGTTATATTCCACAATTTTGATTGTTTCTTCAACAGGGACATTTGTGTATAAGTTGACAATGTTAAGTATGCCATTTTGATGTTCTGTGGTAGTTTTAGGGTTTTAGTATTATTCATAAATTTATATGTGTTTCTCAATGAATAATTTTCTTTCAATATGATGCCTGATTTGATGGTTTTATTCGCAAATTAATGACCAAAAAATCTTGACTTTTTTTTTGGTAGTAAATAAGTATCCAAGTTAATATTGTAAAAAGAAAGCATAAATGAAGTTCATCTTAAAGAAATATTGATCTAAATTAAGTCTATAACAAATTTTACAAAAAAAAAACTAATTTTATATTTAAACTTGACAGAAGATTTCCATTTGCAGATAATAAAAGTTTTTTTCTCAAATATAAAATAAATGCAAAAGAGAAAAAAAACATTCGTAAAAATGAGACTTACATTTTTAAATTTTTTTGCTTCTCCATAAAGAAACATTTAAAGAAGTTTTATCTTTGTTCTAAGCTAAGCAACATGATTTTCTTTTTGGAAATTTATTAATATGAAACGCATATTCAATTCGATACAGACGGTTTTGTTAAAATTTAATGTAAATAAAATCAATGCTTCGTATTTATGTTATTTGCTTTGCAAATAATTCAATTACAGTATTAAAATTACTGGGTTTTTATCTTCAATCAAATTCAAATCACGAAACGTACTTTCCAAAACTTGTAGAAAATCGACCTTAATTAAGTTAAATTTCTGTTCCTAAGTTTTCAATGTTTTCTTTGTGCTATTTTGTGGAGTTTATTCTTGGAAATTAAATTATGTTTTAAAAATATTAGGTTAAAGTTAATTGTATTTTCCTGGAAGTAGTGAATTCGTGGTTGTATTTATAAAGAAGTTTTACTTACATTAATGAACTTTGATACTGAGTGTTATTACAGAAAAAAAAAGTTTAGTTTAAAGAAACCAAATGTATTTACAAATTTTGATTGGAGTGTTATTATTAAAACTTATTCATAAATGAGAAAATAAGAATAATAAATGATACATCTGTAGCCTGAAAGTCTGACGTTTTGACTGTAAATAACAAAAGTATTATTTTAAATAAAATTTATTAAGAAGACGTAGTTTTAATGCTAAAATATTTTTTATAATCTTCTAAAATTAATGGAAGTATAGAGGAATGAAGTTATAGTTTACTATTTGGAATTTTGCCAACATTGAACGCTATGAAATTGCATAGCTTTAGATTTATTATGACGAAAATAACAATAAGCGCATTATATTATATTTCATATACATCGTACCAATTAAAATAATGGACAATTACAAATGATGCTGCCTTAGTACACCACCCCAAGTGGTGGTTAAAATATTAAGGTTGCTGCAGAGTTATACAAACATAAACTACGTTGTACCGAAAGTATAAACTATAGCGCATATTTTTTTACAGAAACGCAAATATGGGATGAGTTTTTATTTTAAGGCTCATTAATTTGCTTAAATATGATACTGTATAATCATTTAGAAATAGCCCTGAAAATCTCTAATATTTTATAGTAATTTTATGAATTTGTTGAAGGACGTTTAAATCTTTGAAAGTTCAATTTTAACTTGGAATAGAACTGATTCGAAGTTTCTATGTAATAATAGACTAGAAGCTTTAGAACAGAAAAAGCTCTAAATAATTCAACCTTTAAATATTGCTCCTTTTTTTGTTATTTACAAAAGTTATATACAAATAATGCTGAACCTCGACACATAACACTGTCCTGCATGTCTTTTATAAAAGCTGTAAATAAATAAATTGAGTTTGCAAAAAAACATGTTCGTGAAACATTAACAGCATCTCTTGCTGTACCTGTCGTTAGGTATCTTTAAATATATATTACTTAGTTAAAGATTGAAAAAAACCGCTATATAGTTGCAAATATTGATTTTGGCATGAAAATAATGATAAAATTGCATCTCTTGACAATCCGCAACATTTTTGCTGTCCCTATTAATGTGACACTCAATTAAATCTCCTGATTAAATAAAAAATTAATACAACGTTGAATAAAAATTTTAAAATGACCAGTAAAGAACTTTGTGATTTTGACAAACGAACATTGAATTATGTATATAGTAAGGCATCCGGAAAATAATGACATTTTTTAACATAAAATTAAAACACAAATTTTGGAAACAAGTTTTAGTTTTCAAGTAACGATAAAATCACCCTCATCAACCTTTGCACATATTGTGCACAAATCAAAGCACATTTCGAACATCGATTAAGTTATAAATTATTATACCAGTTGGAAAATATTGTAGCGGTTGAAACAAATAGAAATAAATATCATCCACCATTAAATTATTATTTTTTTAAGGGTTTTTGAGAGTATAAGAGTCTTGCATTATCGTTTTGCAGTTCATTTTTGGAGTGTTTATTTTTTATATAAATTTGGTATCACATTCTCCCTTAACATTTGATTGTTCAAAGTTTATTTTTGTTCATTGTTTGAACGAATCGGAGAACTCAATAATGAACATTTAATTACTTAGATAAATATTGAAAATGTCTTTGGTAGCGACTGCGTAGAACTCGAAGAACATACAATATAAAGATTATGTTTCTTTGAATACCATTTGAATGAAATTGACATGAAATTGACCATTTCAATTTCGTACGACTTTAAAATAAGTTATATGGCAATTGAATATCCACTGATTCAGAAACGCCATTACTTTCTGATCCTTTTAATATTAAGTTTTGAGGAATGTTGTGGTTACAAAGAAACATTTTTGATATTCTTAAAAAGCTTTTTGATATTCCACTCTTCACAATTTAATACGAAAGAGTCCAGAAAATTACGTTTGATATATAGAATGAATCAAAATAGGAAAAAAGGTTTGCACATCGGAATTAGTTGGCTTCCTATCCAGTTTTTGTATAAACTTATTTTTTGCCATTGTCACTTCAAGTTTTATCTTGTCTCTGTTAAAATAATTAGATATTTTCTGTGTTTTAAGTGCCTGTGAACTTTTTTCAAAGCTTTGGTTCAGGATCTGTATCATTCAAGTACTTGAAAAACAAACTCCACGGACACAGTTAAGGAGAGAATCTTTGTTAGGCCATAAATTTGGGTTATTGTAAAGAATACTGGATTACTTTGATTACTTTGATAATCCAGAAAATTCCAGGAAAAAAAAAGCTTGAGAGATCTTTAAGAAGGTTATCCATTGATTTCTAGGGACAAGAAAGATGATACATTCAGTCCACAAAGCACTACTGAAACAAATAAACAATATAGTAGTAATGTGTATCTTAAGATCCATTTTCTTCGCTCCCATTTATGAGGAGTTCTTCCCTCATATTTGAGGAACTTTCCTTGATGAGAATTGAGAAAGTCTTTTTTAAGACATACTTTTCATGGAACAAAAGTCTCAGGGCTGTTGAAATGAAACCATGCTTACGGATTACTATTAGTCTTTGATGTGGAATGCTTTGGAACTGATCAAAAAGAGATAATTCAAAAGACCTAATTCAGTACATGTACATAGTACATGATTCTTTCCTGCTTCAGCGACTTGAAATCCATGAAAATTATTCAATATACAATTTTTATGAATAATTATGAAAATAGGTTAAAAATTGAAAATGGTTTTTATTTACGATACAAAACATTTTTCATATAAAACTATTCGAATTGCTTCAATTCTTCCGAAATCAAAGTATTTAAACGTATTATTTTGAATCGACCCAAAACTAATAGGAATGAAATCATCAAGTGATGGGGAACCATTTAAAGGTATTGCTTCGGTAGTGCAGTGTAATCATTCACCAGATTTTCTGAAAGGAATTGCCATTGTAAAAATAATAAAGTTTTTATATTAAGCTGTTGTCCTTTTGGAAAAAATTCTCCCATTGTAGAGAACCAATATTAGTGTTTATATTTCGCGTGGGAAAACACGATTTTTTTTGGATTAGCCAGATTAGGTTTCTCAGTCCTTGGAAGTGTTTAATAGACTTTAAAGATTGCGCAATGAGAAGTCATTTTTAAATTATTTTTTCAATCTTTGAATGCTTCACCTATTTTTTGTATATAATGAAAAAAACGTTCTAATTTTATTCGATGTTTAGCTACTCTTTAATATATTTCTAATATATTTTGCGCTTCTTCATTAATTAAATTATTAAAGTTTTAACTACTATCGTTATTATTATAGAAGTTACTATGCATGTATCATGCATGAACACTGAACATATTTTCAATGGTTACATTTATTTTTTAACAAAACGTTACATGAGGTAGTTGAAGTTTGATGTTTAATTAAACTAGTTTAATATTCAATTGTAAAATTAATTTAATTAATTTAAAATGAAAAACTAGAAATCAACATATGGTTAGTTTACATTTTGTTAGACGTTGTTTGTTACACTTTTAAACATCATTATAAATAATTAACAGGGTGCACAGTGCATATTAGTAAAGTTAAGAAAAATCACGTTAGCAAAAGTTTGTTAATTGGTACAATGTGTGAAATACAAATGCGATTTTATTCAGTAGGTATTAGAAAAAGCTTTTAAGCTTGAAACTAAACAAAAATTGGATAAAACTAGATAACAAATGCTTTGTTGGAGGAAAATAATAATAAAAAAAAATAATCCCCCGTTAAATCATGACCTGATTAGGTGTCGAAAATCGTTTATCCAGTATGTTTCGTTTAATGTTGACCCAATTATTTTATCTTGTTGAATCCAGATTTTGCTGAAACCGTGTCAATAGCTCGAAACTAATTACTAACTTAAAAAAAATCTGCTCTTGCTACACCTGACTTTAATAAGAGCTATCCCATAATGACACTATTTCATCATACTTTATAATTGCGAAGAACGATAAAATGAATGATAATTTTTAATTAGGAATGAAATTGCTTGAAATTAAATTTAAATAATCAACGAATGGTGAAAGCTATACGCGAAACCTTTTTCACATATCTCTACCTACTGCAAACTTCATTTTTTTTTATTAAAGAAATGATTTACGAGAGAAATGTTCTCATTAAATGTAAATTATGAGGGAAATTCTATTCCCATATATGTAAAAAAGAATAGCGATTTTAAGAAAGCGAGGTAGAGTTTATAGGCGTTTGCTTGAAAGGGTTGTCAGGCGTTGTGCATATGTAAAAGTATCTCTTTGATCTACATATATAATAGTTTCAGTAGGTATAAAATGATGCTTGTACTATGACGTAGAAGAGACGCATTTCATAAAAATGTGAACAATTAAAATTAACTGTGGTATATTTAAGTCAAAGAGTTAACAAATTCATGGTTGATATAGTATTGTTTTTACCCTGATTGAAATGAACCATGAATGGAAATTTTAAAAACTTTTGAGAAAAACAAAAATATATTTTAAGGAAAGTATAGTTTTTCTAGTTATCGCAAAGATACATTAGATTCATTAGTAAGAGTTTGAAACATTTAATCGTCGGAATTTTTTTTGGTCACCCGAGAAAAGTACTCGGCAAAATTCACCAGTCAAACCAGTTAAATTTTATACTATTAATGATGGTAGAGAGTACCTAATTTTGGTCACCATAATAAATTGTAGAAAATCGGTCATTAATATAAATCATAACTTATCAAATTATTCATTATACCTCCTTTTAAGATTGCTAAAATTGAATAACTTAGATCAAAAATTAAAAACTTGATTCCCATATAAAGATGATTTTTTAATAAGCGCGCAAGATTTCAATGTTCAATAAAACATGGTTTTCTGTTGCAAAGTATTGAAATATTTATTGATTTACAAGTATAAATTTGGAACATATACATTTGCCACGGCTTTAATAGCATTAGCATACTCTTTTGATGAAATTTTCAATAACTTTATTGAATACATGTGGTGGTATTTCATTGATATTGATACAGCGTCTAATTTCGGCTTTCAATGCTTTGATGGTTGCAGAGTTATTGGCATAAACCTGTAGCTTCAAATAATTCCACAGCCAGAAATCTACAGACGTTAGAATCGCAAGACCGTAGAGGCCAATTCTAATCACCATGATATGATATGTGGCACCGTCCTACTGAAACCACATGTCGTCAAGATCAATAGCTTCCAAATGAGGTACTAAAAACTGTTATCATATCACGATAATGTTCATCATTCACCGTTACTGCATTACCTTCTTCGTTTTCAAAGAAAAACGGTCTAACTATTCCTCCAGACCATAATGCACATTATGACTATGTGACCCGTTGTGGATGCATTGTTTTCTAATAAATTATTCGTGGATTTTCTAAGCTCCAAATGCGACAATTTGCCTATTCACGAAGCTATCGAGGTGAAAATAGCCTCATTAATGAAACTGATTTTGTTTGCAAAATCAGCAGGTTGCTCAAGAATCAAATTGGTGAATTCTCTTCGCTATTCATGGTCTACTGTTGCATGTTTGCAACTCCCATCTGTCATCTTTCGACTTGTCACGTCATCATCATGTGACATTATTACTGTCAAACATGGCACGCAATTCAAATCTTGCACTCTTATTGAAACACCATTTATAAGTACAAAAATAAAAAAATAAAAAGAGAGCATCCTATTGTTCACGGAAAAACCCTCTCTGAAATGATATTCCAATTTTACACGTTACTAAATCCATCTTACAGTGGTGGCAATACTTGCTTATTGTACCTCATTAAGTTTGCCTTACTTCTGCCAAAGCAAGTTATAATTGAAATATTTCGAAAATTGACAAGACGAAGTAAAAGAAATATTAGAAAATATCTATTATTTTTCGGAAAAATGCCCAAAGAAATACAAATTTAATAAAGGTATGCTCTTCGAGTTTTGCAGGATAGCGACGCAAATATGCTATCAAAAAATTTTTTAATATAAATAAGTACATTTTAGGTACACACTCTATATTTTGAACTCGTACCAACCAAGAATAATAAAAATTTTGAACTATAAAATGTTACGGGTGAAAGTAGTACCAAATTCATGTCAAACAGTTGAAGAACTGTCAAATATTTCTAAAAACAAGAAAAAAAACGATGAACTAATTATTATCCCTCACAAAATGGTAAAGATGATTTTTGTCCCAAAAATGGGAAAGCCTCAGTACATGACCAGGTTACAGCAAAAATGTTAAAAGAATCCCCTCGGGAAGGATGGACGTGCCTATTATACATATTTAATACAGTTATCTTTATGCAATATTTGGCTAAGACCACCGAAAAAGGCAGAAATTATCATTGTGTTCAAAGTGGGTAGAAGTCTATAAATCCTACAGACCTATTAACAAAAATCGATAAGTTGTTTAAAAATATACCAGACAATCAATTTGGGCTTCGAGACATCATTTTACATCTAGCAATGTCATAAAGTGATAAAGTTTTTAAACAAAAACAATATTTTTCAGTGACATAGACCAGGATTATGATAAAGTGTGTCACAATCATCATTTGTTGAAAATAAAAAAAAACTACCCCACTTTTGAAAATTTTTAAACATATGTCTAGAAGATCGAAAATTCAAAACATAACTCAAAACTTTATCTATTTCGACATAGCATACATGATATTTAATCTGATGTGCCTCAGGAAAGTGTACTGGGTCCCTTCTTATACTTATTGTATACCTCGGATTTGCCTACCAAATACCACCAAACAAAGAACTAATGAAACACTGTAAATAGACTTGTTAGTTTCAAAAGAAACCAAGAAAGTTGAGACTTGTGCTGCTAAATACTTTAACAAACTATATTACCATCCAAATTCATTGAAGACGTCAGTCTTGGAACCTCAACCTACGAGACGATTAACATGAAAAAGGTTGCGTGACCTACCAAATATTTAAGAAACACACCAATGGTAGTGTTCTCTACTATGAGAGATGCCGGCCACTAAATTGAATAAAAAAATTCCAAGATGTTATTTTCTTTACAGCTAATAATTTTCATAAAAGTTGTAAACATAAAAGTTAACATAAAAATAATAGAATTATCTTATTAACTTTTAATCTACAAAACGTATACATAAAATACATAAAACGTCTCAAGTAGAATTTATTCAAAAAAAAAAACAACAACATTTTTATTCTATCATTGTCAATGTTTTGCCAAGTATGAGTTCACACCTTGTCATATGATTAAAAGTATACGTTGATACTCATTTATGAGTTAGGATATATAAAAACGTTATTTCCAATAATAAAGTTAGCATTTACGATAGAATAAAAATAAACTGACAATGACGTTACCAAAGACTTCGGGTCAGATATTTAAAAGCAGTGATAAAAATACAAAGTTTCATTTTCCTCATAAACGTGTGGTGAGAAATATTGTAATATATTATGAAATTTAGAGACATTTATTTGTCGGAGAAAATAAATCTGCAACAGGAACGGAACAATATATTAACAGAGAAAGAAAGAAGCAAAAGTTGAAACTTACAAATTGTTTCAAATGTCACTTAACTTCCTTATTGAATGTGACGTTATATATAATACAAATTACTCTGGAACTTGAAACGTTAAAGTTTTTTCATATTGGATGGCGGATATTACAAATATTAAATAGAGGAAATTGTACTTTTTACTGTCTTCTGTTGTACGCTCCAGTATTAGTTTTCATCTTTTAACAAAAATAAAATCTTTTGCAAGGAAAAAAAATCATTTAGTTATTAATTTACGCTAAATTAAAACCGATTTGCAATAACTTAATTACGAAAGTGTTCTAACAGAAAATTGACGTCAGAGCACCTCTTAAAACTTATTTTTATTAATAAATTAAAAAACTAAAAAATAAATTATATCTTCTTCTTTATATATAAAAATGAATGTTTGTCTGTATGTTCTTAATAGAATTGTAAATTATCAATTGTAAATTGATCATGTGATGATCTTTATCAAAATGAGATGAGATGAGATGAGAAAACTATCCTGTAAAGTATAACGATAAAATCAACAAAAATAAAAGCCTTTACTTAAATCCGTTAATTTAAAATATATACAAAATGTCGTTTTGTATATATTTCATCCCACAGGTAATTGAATTTTTAATTATCTGCAGCTAGTAACAAGTGCTTTAATTTAGCAAATTATTCTGCTTTTTATTTTTTCGTTCCATAATTAGAGAACCACTGTCGGTTTGCATAACTCTACTTTTTATATGATATGAATTTAACATTTCCAGGATTAAAAACCATTTTGCAGAAAGTTTGTTATCTCAAGTTGAAGTGAATGATTTAACGTGTTCAATGTTCACAGTTCAATAACTTTGATTTTAATTTTAGTTTGTGGATAGGGAAAAAATCGAATTTAAGTTACACAAACATGGTTTTCATTATCAATTAATGAAGTTTCTTGTATTATACAGTTATTTTTTCAGATGTTTGTTAATATTAATTAAAAAAAGGGAAAACTAAAGAATTTCAGAATTCATAAGAAGGAAAAATATAAGGCTGTTTTGTTATATAAAAGGGTATCGTATGAATATAGTTAATTGGAAAGATATTTTAACGATACTTAAGAGATGAAGGTATTAAAAACATACTAAGATCCTAGAAGTTTCAAATCTCTATCACAATTAGTTTCGGTGACGAAATAAAGAGTGAAAAATAGAAGAATATTTTTTGAACCAATTAAACCAAAAGTTTAATATGATTTATAAGTTTATAATGTCCTTTTCATAAAAATAAATAATAATTTACTGTTGAATTCAAAGAAAAAGAAGTGTTTTTAACCATAAAACACTTTTGTAGTGCTCTGTTTTCTTTTAGTTTGACATACTATTTTGATAATTTCTGAGCTATTTAACACTTTCAGAAAAAATTCTTTGTCGTAAAAAAATAATAATAATGCCATTCCCCTGACAATGACTCTTCTGTTACCTGAATTTTTGTGGGAAAATGATACAAATCAAAAATTTTAAAAAAAATCGGCAGTTGATAGTTTAGGGATAGTAAAAATGGAACTCTTCACGATACAACAGCGTATTTTTATTATTAAACAATATCTCAAAAGTAAATTTTGATTTTTCGAGCAAAGTAATTCTTACCGATGAAACTACTTTTTGTCTTTACGGTTTTTTTAATAAACAATTTTTTTGCAATTTTGGTTCAGAAAACTGTAGGCATTGATGTATACTGTTTTTGAAAATGAAGTCGGTAAAGTAATTACTGCTATTGGTACTCAGTATCGCAACAAGATAACCGATTGTATTCAGCCTATGTTAAAGGATATTGATATGATGAACATGTGATTTCACCAAGACGGTGTACCGTGCCATATTGCGAAGTAATTCAATTATTGTATGAGGCATTTCCTGGTCGTATACCGGATATAACAATCGATTTTTGTGATTTAACAACTTTGATTTTTTTTTTGGAATTATTTAAGGCCATTGGTCTATATCAACAAATCAATCACAATTCATGCATTAAAAGAAGGAATTCAACGTTGCATCAATGAAATTCAACCATCTTATATATAAATTGACTATCTTGCCGTCCGTGCGTTCAGACTATACGCATGCGCTCTGTTATCCCCACTTACGCATTCAAAACGTTGGTAGGGTTAAGTTGACACAGCACCCGGCATTCAAACATGCCTATTTGCTCAAATCGGCTAGTTACCAAATTTGTTATTTTTGTATTTTTTTAATAACAACTATTTACGTTTGTCAAAATATTATTACTCAAGCACATTAAATAATTATTTACGCACCCGATGGTACAATTTTTTATGAATTTAAATTTATATTATTTGTAATAAAAGCGCGATAAATAGTTAGCCATTTGTAAATATTCGCTTTTAACGGACTTTGATTGATTATTTAAAATTTCGATTGCTTATTAAACATTATTCCTTACAAACTTTGCTACCGTTTTTCACTCTTTTAGGGGAGAAATTTTCAAAAACCCTTTCTTATTATATATCTGCATCGTATAAGGAAAACACTTTCCAAATTTCATTGACACAAATGTGCACTTATATTGAAAATACAATGTAAAACGAAAAAAAAATAATGACCTTTATTTTTTAACATGACTAAAAAGCTATTCGATTTCATACATTTGGATGTACATACAAAATTGTTGGAAATAGGTGAAAAGCGTGGAAGTAAATTCGAATATTTTATTTTTTTTCAATAACAATAATTGATTTTCAAATTGTTCTAAATACCGAAATAAAGTTAGTATGGAAGATTTTATATTTGCATTGACAGTGAAATATATGGCAAAAGATTGCTACCTTAATGCTTTTCAGCCGAATATATAATTACTCCAGATCACAACCATATGTTGATAAAATAAAATAGATTTTAAAAAGTTTGATTGTTGAAAAACGAACCAAAATTTAATATCGACAATTTGGTATAAGTACTACATAAGTATTAAAATTTCATACTAATTTAGTTAAATGACGTTATTTAAAATGTTGTTATTAAAATGATAAAAAAAAATATTTCTTAATATAATTTTAGATACAGTTTTTTTAATTAACAACACTTTGATTATTAAATTTAAAATTTCGATTATTGATTAACTCTACATTATCTCATACTAAACATTTTATTGAGATAAAACCTTTAGTTGCGAATGCAACGGGCAACTACTAGTATTTATATAAAATGGCTATGGAGAATTTCAACAGAATAGTTCATGTGCCAACGAAGCCGCAGGAATCATTTTTATATGTTATTATATATGTTGTTTGATACATAAACCTATCCTATTAAGCAATTATTTCGACAAGAAAACTTTTAGCAATACTCTAACATCTACTAACAGTATATATACTCTAAAACAAGAGGCTTTTAGCCAATGATATTGCGAGACTTAAAAATGCTAATTGATACTAATTAACTTAGTCATTCGCATAGTTTAACAATTTTATATGGGATTATGGAATGCTTTGTGCACTAACGTCGTTCGGGGTCCACCAATAGGTACATGTATTATACTGGAAGGGTTAGATTTAAAAATATTTTAAAATTAAATTTAAGTTTTTCTTGACTCTTGATTAAACGTTCTTGAAAAATTGTAGAAAAAACAATAAGAAATTAATATTCAGATACTTGCAATTATTTTTAAGGAATATATTTTTATTTATTACTAAGTACTCTTTCATAAAACTTAAAAACTTAGACATTTTACCAAGTCAATTCTAAGAATTTCTTTCCTGGTTTTTACTAATAATTTATTTTAACAAAAACCTTTTGGAGCAGATACTTGAAACTTCAAAGATCTTAGTATTTTATTAACACCCACACATCTTATAAGTTCATTTGAAATACCTTCCCGAAACCAATTCCCATGCCTATACCCTTAGGTCTTATAGGTTGTTTTTTTAATTGATGTTATACATCGCAAATATTGCCCAAATACTCCTTTCAACGATTTTAGAGCAAATATTAGTCAATTAAATTTTAAATGAAATAACCTTTTGTTTATTCTATGATAAAAGGTAAAATTAGGCCGAAACTACCAATGGTACATGTTATTGTGGTTGTAATTTGCATTCTCTATAATAAATTCCGTTCCATAATTTATTACTGCAGGTACAGCGTGCAGTGTCTCACAAATTTGTCTTTTATTTAATTGGGTAATTACGGTTTTATTATTTTTTTTTGGTAATGGAAATATTAAATTGAAAACTTTTAAAAATGCTAGTAAGATTTTCCGTAGCTATAAAAAAGTTTCTAAAACAGGAGTGCTCAGCATGATTTTGGGGAGGAACAGATTTAAGATTTGGATTATATTATTTAAGAGTAGGTATGGATTTAAAGGTAACAAGTTCGCGGGTTGTATGCTAAACAGGCCTGTTAAAGTCTCTTTTGAGAAAAATATGATTTAAGTAAAAAAAAAAAACAGAATGAAAATATAGTACAATCGATGAATATATCCCACCTCACATAACAGCTTTAGTTATCTATATTACTCATAAGATTTCTTCGCTTTTGCAAAACTTTTCCGAAAACTTGTTTTTCTATGGGATCATAAAACCAAATGTGCAATAATATTTTGTTTTTATTGAGTGTATTTTTATTTCCCCAAATTTTATTATTTTTTGATAAACATTAGCTCTATTTTACGCGTAAACCTTGATTTACTTATAAAATAAATGATCATTAAATTTATATTTTAACGTAATACAGTACTAATGTTTATTAAAAAGGAATAACATTTGGAAAATAAAAATAACTATACTAAAAACCAAATATTCCAGGTCATTTGGTTTTATGATCGATACAAAAACTTGGTTTAGAAAAAACTCAGCAAAAGCTCCGAATTCTTAAAAGTAGTATAGACAATTAAATCTGTTATATGACGTAATTTAAATTCAATAATTATACGGAAACTGTATTAACAGTTTTCTTAGTATATAAAAGAGAGCAATTAAATCAACACAATTTTCGTATAGAATCATAAATTTGGTTAAAAAAATTAAAGTTTTTACAACAAGAATCGTTATATGGATGAAGATAATTTATATTTGAAAAGAAATAGCTCAACTTCAATGTCGTTATAAATCTTTTTGAGGCTTATAAAGCGATTTAGTATGGTAGATACAGATAAAGAAGAAAAACATTGGCAAATAAGTAATACAATAAAGTTAATTATATTCCTTTTCGTTTTTTTCAAATTATAACACAACTTGTCATGATAATAAGCAGGAAAAATCTTTTAAATTTTTTCAACTTTTTTTTTCTGTAACATTTTATTGACTAACTCAATATACAAAAAAAATATTCAGTTTTTTCAACGCAAAAAGTATTCATATTGTTTGATAAAACTTCCTATTAAGATAAAATTGTATTTGAATCAAGTTTCGATTTTGATACGGTAAACGAGATGAATAGATCAAAACGATGTGACATTTATTGACTTGACAACTACGTTCAAATAGCTACATGGATTTTCCACATTTCCCAAAAAAAGGGAATTTACCAGATTCATATTATATATTATATTAGACACATAAATTTCGAATATATGGAACTGTATTTAAGGGTGTGTGTATATATTTTACGTATATATCGTCATGACTATTATGTTACTTTTGTGGAAATTCTCGTATTTCGAATACAGAAACTGAAATGCCATTACCTCGAAGTAGAGTAGAGTTATAAATTCAATTTCATTGTGTGTAACGTTAACACAGTGGAAAAAAAAACACATTTTAAAAAAAATATAAAATCATTTGTTTTACCATCAAAGTTATTTTCAACTATAGTAAATACTTACCAAAAATTGGCTTTATTATTTTTCCGGACCTTTAAAAGGAACATTAAATAATTTTTTTTATAACCATAACTCAAATATAACTTGGAATTGTTGAAAAAATATGCTTGAATAGCCAAAACTAATATTTGTATAAATTTTCTTTAAACAATTCAAATAAAAATAAATAACTTTATAGAAGTCAAATATAAAAACACAGTCTGTTAAATTCAGTGTCCAATTCAAGTACTGGAAGCTTGATGGTTATTGTCTATCGGTATATACATTGGGGTGTCCCAAAAAAATGAAAATTATTTTTTTTCAACTCATATCCCCTAATTTGACTGGAATGTTGTTAAAATAATTGAAAATAAATTTTCATGCACCTAGAACCATTGCAACCCGTACCGACTTGCATCGAAACATATACCAATAATTGTATACGAAGACATGCAGGAGTTAACGTATGGATGTGCTTTTTATAGCTTATTTGTTTAATAAGTAAAAATTATTTTTTCATTCAGTCAGCATGTCGGTAAAATTACGCAGCAATAAATTTTTTTAATAGAAAATGCAAAACATTAAATTACCGATTCCAAACTTCCCTAAAACGGACGAGGACAGATAATTCCGTTCTGTAATATCCATGAAGTCAATTTATGTGTTAATTAATGCGCAAATCTACTCGTGAATGCATTATTTATTGAGAAAAGGCACATAAACCGATTAATTATTTATCTAACTATCTAAAAAAACTAGCAACCATACACTAAACTTAGAGAAATTTACAAAAAAACTAAAACTAAATTCTACTACAAGAAAATTTGTCTTCTGATTCTAAAATAATGGATTTACAAGCAAATTTGCCCATCTCAACTAGGTACTAGCACACAATTCGATATATACTAATAAAAACTTTAACTATGAAAGCTTTCATAACTCCAATATTAGTGGTAGTATTAGATAGGCGTTAGCTCAGTATAAGAAATTGTGTGTTTACTACTGAATCAACCATTGAGGCATTGGGACATACCAATGATGAATTTCTAAAAATTAATTCCTTCATTCAAAGAATTCGTAGGGAAAAGCAAAAAGAGCACGAGAAACTTTAAAAGTCGATTCCCAAAATGAGTACCATATACTGTAACTGTCCATTAGAATGGTAAACTTTTCCTGGCTTTAAATGCATGAAAATCAAAAGAAGAACAATAATTGATAGTTATTTCGTATGGTAAAAAAGAACAACTTATCGTTGTACCAAAATTGGGCAACTCTTCAGGAAGGAGATCAGGCATTTTGGAACGCCATGATTGACTGGAATCTTGAAAATAAAGTGCAAATTCTTTGTTGTGATACAACTGCTTCACATATAGGTTGTATTAATTATTAGAACTTCTGTGCTTCTAGAGCAAAAACTAAGTAAAGAAATGCTCCTTTTTATTTGCTGCCATCACGTCTACGAATTAGTATTCAAAGGCGTATTTGAATAAGAAATTAGCCAGAAAATTAAAAAAAATTGACATTCGATTGTTGACAAATTTCCATGAAAATTGGAAAAATATTGATTTCAAGAAAATACAGAGTAGTACTGAAAAGTTTTCATGCCTCAATGTAAGTATCTGAAATGAACAAAATGCTAGAATTTTACCGAATTGAGTAAACTATAGAATTCACTAAAGATGACTATTGAGAATTAATTTACTGGCATTTACTATTGGCATTCAACACTAAACCTTGACTGCAATGAAGTTTAGCTTTAAAAGCACCTTAGCTGGTGGCTTTTTATGCTTTTTAAAGGCCAGGAAAGTTTACGAAAAAAATAGACTTATGAATTTCAAAATAAGCTATCAGTACAGAAGTTCTACCAGCATTTAATAGTATTTAATAAATTAATTCTCAGTCTCGTCCGTTGATTATGATACAGACCAAAAACTAAAAGTAAAATTTTTACAACCAGTAAACGCTACATCCCATCGAAATAAGAACTTAGTGATTCATTTTACAGTTAGTCTGGCGATGAATAATATAAATTTTATTTATTATTAAGATATTTAATAAGGGTACGCTCATTTTTAATTTTAGAAAAATAATTTGGAAAAAGCAATGTTGAATAGAAAAACTACTGAATAATGTCCTTTTAATAATAAAGACTTAATAAATATAAGATACAGACAAAGCAGTGTTTTATTTACTAAATTAAGAAAGATCTTATATTCCTGTACGGCTTATACATTAGTTTTTATATTAAAAGTTTGAGATCAAGCACGGGTTATCGTTGTTCGATAGCGATAATATTTAATATTTTAATGTATGTATTGTATGTGCTTCGAAATTAGAAAAAAAAATTTAGCCCTTATAGCTTGGGACACCCTAATATACATACTAGGTGTGTTAATATGTAACCGGGATTTATCAATAGGTGGTGTCGGTGGTCAATAGAGGGACTGCCGTACTAAGAAATTAAGGTAATTTCGTGATATTGAGGTATTTTGTTTTGATATGTGACAATGATTTGTAATTCGCTAAAGTGTAAATATACTATGCCTATTAATCTATCTACCTATGATTCTATTAATACCATAACCTAATAATCAATCTTTCTTTAGTTTTTGAAAGGATTATAGTCTGACAAATATTTTGATGATGATGATTAAAAGTTTGCTGGTGAATCTTTTATATCCTTTTCTGAAATATATTGCTAACCATTGAAACAAAACTCAATCTCTAAAGTGCAATTTAAGAAATCGTGTTGGATTCTCATTTTCTGTAATTACAGCAGAGTACAGTATGATTCATAGTGCTCTCTGTAAACTCGAAGAAAAATACGTTTGAAAAAGTAAAAGACGAACTTTTAACTTACAAGCTTTACTAGTTCTTATTTGTGGGAAAAGTTTTTAAGTAAAATTAATAAAAACAGATTTAAGAATCTTCTCAAATATTTTCTGTGGTCAACTTTTAAAATAATGTATATCTTTAGCTCATATAATATTCCGAAAAAAAAATATATTAAAATTCACAGAAAAGCGGAAGAAAAGAAAAATATTTATCTTGTACTGAGTGTAAAAATAAATTGTAATAGATGATGAGAACCAAGTTAATACAGCGGTCTTTTATGTAAAAACTTTACCAATAAATCATAAAAAAAATTACCCATCATAGAATGTTAACAATGCATCAAGCTGACTAAAGCGGAGAACACAGAAGAAATGATTTATTCACATTTTGTTCTCTAATGCCTATAAATGAACTACTAGAATTTCCATAAAATTTACCATTTGAGAAATGAAAATGATAGAGCATTTACGAAATTTATTTAAGTGATTGTACTTTGACTATTACATTTGTATCTATAAATATAAATATTGAAAATGTAGACTGATATGAAGATACCTGTTTTATCGAAAATAACGGCTTAATCAAAAATTCTTTTTAACTGCATACGTTAAAAAATATAAATATCGTCTATTTTTTTAACTATCAAGAAATAAATAACATATAAACCCGTAATAATAAACCCGTGTAAACCTAATTTTTTGATTTCAAACACAAAAAATTATGTAAAAAACCAAATAATGATCATTTAATAATATAGAAAAATGTGTTTGTTTAAAATAGTATTGTGTTTATCATACTATAATTTGCATTATAATTTTTTAAGTTTGTAATTATTTTCACATCTTAGATTTAAAAAGGGGATGAATTTTTTTACTATTTTTATAATGCGGGATTGTTTTTAGATGTTTTTCAGGTATTTGACGTGTTTAGCACCAAGGTCTATTGCATAAGTTAACAAACATTTTGCTGACCCAAGTATTCAACTCTTTGGAAAACTGTTTAACAGATAGAAAATTCTATGATAAAGTAATTATTTTAATTATAAGATGCCAAAGTAAAATCCTTCAGTCATTTCTAGGACAGGGCGATTATATCTGGAATGACATTGTTCAGTGGAAACTTAACGTTGAGGATATCATTCAATTCTTTAAAGAGCCTATAATGTGATACTTAAAATAGGTGGAAAAACACCTAAACAAGTTGGCATTAGCAAAACTTAATACCCCTCCCCCTTAACAAGAGATTTAAAAAAGGAACCAGTAATGGTTTTTCGTAGTTTTAACCAATTTTAGTCAAGCTGTTGTATGATTTAGGTTTTTAAGTCTTATTTTTTATATATAGTTGTAAAGATTTGTGCCACCATTGTTCCCTTGTCACGATGGTCAGAGGAAGGAAATATTTTGTAATTTTCTAAGGTCTGCATAATGTAAGCTAGGGTCCATACGGACTCAATTCCAACCAAATAAAATATACTGTTAAAAAATGTTATGATATATTCCGTTTATATGGGGTGCATTGTTTTGTATATAAATATAAAATTTCATTAAAATTGCTTCTTCCATTCTATAGTTAAAAGACAATAATATATTAAAAAGAGTTAAAAAATAGTAAATTTAAGATAAAGATATTTTGAAACCTATATTTAGGTACTCGAAAAGCGGGTCAAAAATTAAAATCTACAGACAGATGTAAGAAATGTAAGGTATATATATATAAAAATTATAAATATGTGATGTTTAAATTCTTGAGTTGATAATTGAAAACAACGTTAAGAATACAAGTTATTTTTAAATCTTTTATATTAGTTTAGCATTTTTGGCCACAAATTTTGGAGGTAATGATTAACACAGTTCCAGTTATCCTATCGAGCTGAAATTTTTCACCTAGGCACCTTATATTTTTACCTTGTGAAATTTTAGCTTGATCAAAGATAATTTATTTTAAATATTTAACTTTATCGATAATTGTGAAGAAACAAAAACGAATAATTGAAAAATTAAATGTAAAAGACAAGAACAACTATTTCAAATTTAGTTGTTATAATAATTTTTAAAGTGACAAAGACGGAAATTGATAAACTAAATGTGTAGAAGAACTAATAAATTGTTTTTGCATTTCCCATTGCGAACGATGTATTTCAAATTTGCAAGCGACGAAGATAGTCAAATTGAAGATCAAAATTTAATAAAAAAGTCAATTAGTCATTTTTATAATAATAATTTTGCTTCTTTATTACAACTTGATTCCATTTGTATTTTTAATTGTTTCATAATTGACGAAGAAATAATAATAAACATGAGCAAATAATTGTTCTTAACGTTTTATGATATGTTTGATGAAATTAATTATAATGTGAACCATGATGTGAAGTTAGAGATAACTGAAGGTACTGATTAATTAAAGGCAAAATAATTTGAGTATTATTGATAATTTTTACGATTGATTGATATATGCTTTGTGTAACTTTGTTTCTTATAAATATTTCTTTTTCAGCTTTTCTATTCAATCCTTATTATTACTTATATGTTCTTGATGGCAACAAATTTTGGAGGTGATAATTATCACTTCCAATTATCCAATCGAATTGAAATTTCGTACATAGATTTAAGCTACTCTATACTTTCATCTCGATTGAAATTAGTTTAATTAACTTTTATGAAATTCACACATTTAGTATGTGATCAAATGGTTATAATGAAACAAAGTCAAATATAAAGTAATTTTTTACAATTTAAATAAATCGTGATCGAGAAATAAACATAAAGAACTTAGATTGAAAACTTTGTTTTATGGGTTAGTTTTTTATTATAATATTTGGTTGTATACCTTGAAAAGAGTCTCAATCAGTTAAAGTTAAAGTATTTTACTCAAAACTTAAAGTGGTTTTGATTAACAAATGACATTTCAATTCATTGGTGAATTATAAATGTTATATGTAAATTAGAACTTAAATTTTAAACACATTGCTTCGGTATATATACTTGTTACAATATTTTGATATATAAACCGTATTTTCATAATTTATATCATGTTATGCAACAGAAATAGAGTTGTATAAGCAGCTTGAGAAAATTCAGGCAACCAATTATTTCAGACACGGAAAAATGTGGTTGACTATTCAACGACATTTCCAGGAACGTGTAATTTTATAATATCATTAACATATCTTAATTAGTTGAGTTTTAGGCAAACATAACGCATTAAAGACGTTTACACACCATTAAAATAAACGCATGTTGAATAAATTTAAAACACTTATTTTCTAGGCGTAGGTATATGGTTCTAAAATAATATTAAACATCAAACACGCACTAATTTTTCACATTGTGTTTCTATAGCTATATATCCATAGTTTTACACGCAAATGTAAAGGTGGGGTGATCATGGAATTACGTTTTTTTTTGTAAATTTGATAAAATCTTAAGGAAATTTTTATTTTTAATACGGAAATTTATAATGGTACGTTTTTATTAAAGTACTGAGCAAAATGTACTCGTATTATTTATAATATCGCATAAAAACTATGATCAATTAATATAAAAAGATCGTGATAAATTATATTGTGAATATTTGATAATTTATTTTTCGATTTCTTTCGAAGAAATTTTTGTTATTATTAAAGCCAATCACTTATTTCTTTTTTCTATAGAATGTAAATATTATTCGTAAATAGTTTGTCCATTAAGTAAATGTGTTTTAATGGTTCAGTCAACATGAAATAAGTAAATATAAAAATATTTTCTTTTTTATTCGAGTTTCTTGCTTGAAATTTTATTAAGGACTATATTATATATTTATTATTTATTTATTATTCATAAAGTCGTTACTAAATAGGGATGGATTTATCAAAACTGTTATAGTCAAAGGGTTAAAGTTATAATAAGGTTGAAGTTGTTGTACTCCCGCCGAGATTGGTCGACAGGAACTACTTTCGTTACTAAATTGGAGGTGAAAGTGTTTACACATACGTAATTTATTAAGATTTGGTGATGTTCGGGGAGTAATAAGGAAATGATTTTGGAAATAAGACTATTATAATTCACTTTATAAAATGCCCAATGTTTATACATTGATGAAAATGCCTATACGAAGTTGTTTGTTTTCCAGAACATTTTTTACTTCATTAGTCACTCAATAAACTTGTTTTATTGTGCTTTGGTTAGTTTTGAAGTAAAATTGATACAAGAAGATATTTTCCTAGTCATTGACGTTTTTACTAGGGCAAAATAGGATGAGTTTCTCAAAGATTTTGGTGAGAATTAAAAGGAGAATGATGGATCTGTAGAAACAAGTTTTAGTGGGACCTTGCTTGGTTTTTGTTTTAATATAATTTTATATTGTTTCTAAGCTTAAGGAAAGTGTTGCAATTTTAAACTTGCGTGGAAGAGATATAAGATTTCCGGATGTCCAGTGAAATAAATTTCAAATGGGAATATATAGGTCCCATTTTTGCATGTTTTTCCTAAGAAGGTAATGAGCAACAAATTTTCAAATTCGACAACTTTTGAGCGACACATTCATGCAATATTTTCTACCATTTCATTGTTGTTTTTGTCCCTATGATTGTGGAAAGTTATATGATCTGTTTTTTTTTTGTATTGTTTTGTAAAGTTTTTGAAAAAGGAAAACTTAAGACTTAAAAGTCAATCTAACATTGAAACTGAGAATTAAAGGTGGTTGTAGTCTTTGAATTCTCTAAGAACTTGTTTGATTCATTGCCTTCCTTATAATTCATAACTTGATGAGGAAAATTTTGATTTTTTTTTCCTAGTCGCTAAAAGTTTGTAAGTATCATGTAGTTGACTTTTGATACAATTGTAAAGCATTCACAGTTGTAAACAAGTTGTATAGGCAGCTTTGTCATTCTTTTCAAACTCTTTGATATAATATAACATCAAGTTTTTTCTTGGGAAGAAGGCAAAACGTATTGAAACCTGTATGTCTTATTCTTGCAATTTCAATTATTTGAATTGATTCATTAACTTTCTCTCACTTTTATTTTTAACCGATTAAAACAATGAAACAGAAAAAAAACCATAAATTTTCGTAATGTAAATCTTCTTATTTTATAAGTGCCGTATCTAATTCCCCTGACGTTAGCGATTACATTGGCAAATTTTCGGTTTTTGTGGTTTTAAGCCAATCTAAATAATTGCTCAGCATTGCATATATAAGTCCAATTGTAAATGTTTTTAAGTCATGACGTACTATGAACTAACGAAATAAGGAAGCCAGTTGGTACAGAGCCGTATTTTCAATAAAATTGTTAGTAAACTTATCGAAAAATTTGATACCTCTATTTTTTTACATAATAATTTTTTGATTGTTAGCAGAAAAGTGGACATAAAAGGATGTAAATCCATGTGCCAATAATTAATTCCGCAACGTTTCGGTCCTTTATTTGACCTTCATCAGGCTTCTTAATTTACAATATTGGAGGAATAAATTGTATTATGTGTAGTTGATAGGTACGGTCACGAGGAACTAATTTATCTACAAGATCGCGACATGGTGTTATTAATTTTTTTTAAAACAATAATTGTTAGAATTCGGCACTGTAACTATAACTTTTGTCATCACGGCAAAGATTCTCATAGAGTACTGAATATAGTCATCATGATAAATAATTTTTTTCATGTTAGTAAATTATTCAAGTTTTCTGTTCTTCATATAATTCAAGGGTATATTTAGTATGAACAAAGCTATATGAGTATTAGGGTGGTCCTTAATAGGGGTGTTTTCGAATTTCTTTGCTCCCAGGGGCTAAAATGCTTCCAAATTGATAAAAAAAATCCTTAAAATTTGAGCTTTTAATATTAACTTTAAGATAGTCCGCTTTCCAACTTAAGTTTCGTATGGAAATAACGTGGGAGAAATTTAATTGGTTCTTTAGAATTCCATAACTCAGTCATAAATAAATCGAAAGTAACTAACCGCGTCATGTTTATTATAAATTTAACGCTCTACAAAAAAGAGCTCGTATGATTTTTCGCTAAATCTATTGGCTTAAGAGTTATTGGCTTAAGAATGTGACACTAATGGTCAGTGAAAATATAATGCATTTTTAACTGAGCAACGGAAAGATGGTAGAGTTGGTTACATAGCTAATATTGATTCTGATGACAATGAACAAGTTCAAAAATGAAGGTTGAACTACTACAGCTACGTCGTGAAAAATCACAAGAATAATATTGTATTTGCTTCTTTTGAATCATAAATATAAATTTTGCATAAGAAATTTGATATATTTTGTAAGAATAAGTATTTTTTTAATAATTATAGTCGCTGATATTAATGGGTATATAATAATTAAACTTTGAACTCGAATAACTCTTAAGTCAATAGGTTTAGCGAAAAATCATACGAGCTCTTTTTTGTAGAGCGTTAAATTTATAATAAACATGACGCGGTTAGTTACTTTCGATTTATTTATGACTGCGTTATGGAATTCTAAAGAACCAATTAAATTTTTCCCACGTTATTTCCATACGAAACTTAAGTTGGAAAGCGGACTATCTTAAAGTTAATATTAAAAGCTCAAATTTTCAGGGATTTTTTTCTATCAATTTGGAAATATTTGAGTCCCTGGGAGCAAACATATTCAAAAATACCCCTATTAAAGACCACCCCAAAGAGTATATATCAAAAATCTCGACCTGGGGTAAGTGTGCGCGGGTAAGTTGGTGCAGAACGTAAGTATGCTAACATTGCCACCACATGGCAATCAAAAGCTACAACCATTAGATAGATTTTTCTCTGAAAGCTAAATTCTTTTGCATGCGATAAATTCATGTTAGAGTACCCTGGAAAGGCTATTACTTAATACCATGTAGCTCCGTTATTCAATGAAGCTTACAAAAAGGTCGCCATATTAGGAAACGCTGAATCTGGCTTTAATATCGTAATTTTTAGTCAACTTATTTAATGTGCTTTTGTATTTATAAGTCGATATCTAAGCATTATAACTATAAAGAAATGCGCACATTTACCCGAACGATTACGCTCACTTACCCGTAAGTCGAGTCAAGTGTGCGCATTTGGAATCATTTTAAATAACCTTTTTAATTTTTCAAGTGTTAAGGTTTTATGTGATCTTACTGGATTTTATTATTAGTTCAATAAATACTTTATCTTATGTAAGGTTTATTTTTTTCTTATTCCTAATTATTTAATTTCTACTTCGATTTAAAACCTTTATTGCGTACACTTGATCCGAATGATCTATATATGTTGAAAAATCAAAATCTATGTTACTGTACATTTGATGTGCATTATATACAGTAAATTAAGAAGCTTAATGAAGGTGGCATATCGATTTACATCCTTTTATGTCCACTTTGCTGTTAACAATTAAAAAATGATTGTGAGTAAACATTTAATTTCATTTTTAATTCTCAACTAAATCAACGTTTGTCATTTTAACTAAAAAAAATCTTACCTGTTTATTCCCAACACTTCTGAAACAAGAAAAAAATTTATATTAAATATAAATGTGTATCAAAAATAAACTATCGAGTGAAAAAAAAAATTAAAATTGAGAGTAAATCAATATTTCTTGCAAATATTTATTTTGAACTAGCTGATACCCGCAACTTCGACTGCGTGACAACTAAAATTGTATTATTTCCTTTAAAAATTTGGATAATAAATTTTAAGATTTGAATATTGAAAATTTTATATTTTTATAAACAACCTATAACAGGCATATTTTATGAAATGGTGATGTTTTTTAAAATGTTATATATTATAATATTTCATTGTATTTACAGGAAGAGGGTAGAATTTTATTCATTAATAGTATAGATATGCATTTAGTAAAATGTTAATGGTAATATTATAGCATTGCAAACACTACATACTATTAAACTAGGTACACACATTGACACAGCAATTTTATTTATATGTTTTTTTTCCTGTTTGTAGCGGTAATATTTTGGCTTTGGCTATTTTTAAACAGACAAATTGAAATTGAAATATTTATTCAATGTATTCAATATCGTTTAATGTTTAATGGATTTTTTTTGCTCAAGAGTTCTGGAAAAAAAATTGACATTCGTAATATTTCAAGACAAAATTCCAGGAAAAGTGGTGTTTTTTTGTGACTCGGAAGTTTTGAAAGAAAAAATTTTGCCGCTTGCGTATTTTCCCGGAAAAACCAATTCGAAGAAGAAGCTCTATTCTGACATTTCACAAATAATAAAATTTCAATTTTTTCTTACGCCATTAATTGCATTTTTTGTCGTTCGAGAATTCCGAAGGAAAAATCTTCAAAACTCATATTTTCCTCAAAAAAGCTCGATTTGGGTCATTTTCCAAATATTGAAAATTCAATTTTTTTGCGCCATTAATAAGAGCTTTTGTCGTTTGAGAGTTCCGAAATTACTTTCGGAAGTTATGAAGTTTATAGTTAGCTTGTATTTTTTTTATTATTAGAAAATGTTTAAAAAGAGCTTTTCCTTTAAAACGTGTTTTCCAAGAAAATATGCATTCTATAAAGTATTTCTTTCGGCCCTCTCAAATGACAAAAAAAACATGAATTAATGGTCCAAAAAAATCGAAATTTCAATATTTGGAAAATGACCCATATCGAGCTTTTTCTTCAAATGATTTTTTCCCGTAAAATATAAAAGTAATGATGATTTTATTTCGAAACCCTTGAGTGACAAAAAAAATAAAATTTTATTATTTGTGAGATATCACAATAGAGTTTTTTCTTTTAGTAACTTTTCCCGGGAAAATATGCAAGCTATGTTAAGGAACCATCGATCGATAAAAAACACCAATTCATGGGGTACAAAATTTTTCGAAATTTCGATACTTTGAAATTGACTCAAATTGAGCTTTTTTTTTATAGTTACACAGTATATACACTATACAGTTATTGCCAGAGAAACTTACTTATTTGAAAGGCTAATAAAAACAAAAAACTCCAGTCATTGTTTTAATTACTTTTTTAATTAGAGAATACAGTGTGCCATTTTTTTTACAGTCTTAAAAATGACATCGGTAGAATGGCGACCCCCATTGTGCATACAGTGATTAAGTCGATTTCTGAAGTTCGTCTCCATTCTTCGCAGCATATCAACCGGTTGGCGTCGCGAATGTTGTTCCTGGGGTGAATTATGGTCTGTGGTCGATCGACGTAAACCAGGGACTTCAAATAACCCCAGAAATAAAAATCGACATAAAACGACCACTAGAACTCCGGAAAATGTCGAAAAAGTGAGGCAGTAAATTCTGCGTTCTCCGCAGCGTTCGACTCGCAAACATGCTGCTGTTCTGGGAATTTCAGATACCACTGTTCGACGAATTCTCCATGAAGACCTTCAATTTTATCCCTATAAATTGGCTGTTGTGCAAGGATTATCTGGACGCGATTTTGTTTCCTCGACTGCCTCACCTCTCTCAGAGGCGATCTCCATGGCCGGCATGCTCTCCAGATTTGGCTCCATGCGGTTCTTATTTATGGGGTTATTTGAAACCCCTAGTTTAAGTCGATCAACCACGGACCAAAGCTCACCTCAGAAACAGCATTCGCGACGCCATCACCAACATATAGGTTGATATGCTGCGAAGAGTGGAGACGAACTTCAGAAATCGACTTAATCACTGTATGTACAATGGGGGTCGCTATTTAACCGATGTCATTTTCAAGACTATATGAAAAAAGACGGGACATTTAAACACATTTTTACAATGGGACATTTTCTCAAATAAAATAAGAATTAAAACAATAACTGGGGCACTTTTGATTTATTAACCTTTCAAATAAGTAAGTTTCTTTGACGCACCCTGTACAAGGATCGAAACAAAATATTTTTCAAAAATTGTGGTAATTTTTTAATATGTGTGCTAATTTTAAGGTTTGCAATTAAAGTTCAAACTAATACTCTGTTTCACATTTACAAATGTACATCGTGCATCTTTGAATTAGTGTTAGTGTAGGAATAAGTGTAAGAATAGAGTAAGAATACGTACAATTCACTTTAAAATACTGAAATTTCGAAAAATTAGAATCATTATTTTTATTCAATTTATTATGAACTATTCTTTTATTGAAGGGTACTGTAGTGTGTCCTCCCAACTCCAACAAAATAAATGAACTGATACAGTAACTCAATTTATTTCACCTAAAGTTAAAAGAATTTTTGAGACATAAATAACATAAAACAGCTCTTATTTTTCTAAACGTCAATTTTATGAAGTTAGTATAAAATCTACTTGAAAAAACATACGAGTACACAGAAAAAAATTACAACGGCAACATCATATTTTCTATTATTGTACTATAGGTGTGAAAATATGAAACCAGAGTTTACCAATAAGTGGTGCTAGCTACCCATAGAGTCTGTCAATCCATGTGAATCAGGCTATTTTGTGTTTTGATATCTGCCAAAGATTTTCATTTTACAAAAGAGTAAATTTCCTGAGCTTCATCATTTTTAAAAGCATTAAACAAACGTAATTCTGTTCCTAAAAAGTACAATTCGCATTTAATAACGGAAATGGAAAGTTAAAATCGGAACAATTTTCGCTATCAATCATTATTAGGATCAACAATGAATATTTAAAAATATGTAGTACAGTTGTGGTTGCGAAATTTGTAGGTAAGTGAAGTCCCCAAAAAGTACGTAGAAGCATATTTATTTATTGATAGATTTGGTCCCGAAAATTATTTCAACTTGAAAACAATGTTTTATTTTTACATGCTATGTCGGCAGCAAAACCACTTTTAGTGTTATTTTTAAAAGAAATCTTTCTATTTTCAATTTATTTGAAAAAAAATACAAATTTGGGAGTCAAAAAAGCAGCGGAAGTATTTAAAGAAAAAACAAATCCAATTAATACATTAACAAAAATGGAATATCTTGCATCCTAAAAATGAAAGTGATAACTTATACTAAGTGTCCGATCGAAACTAGTTTTTACGACCGAAACCGAATTTCAGCATAAGTCTTAGTTTCGGCCGAAACCGAAAGTTCCATATAATGTCATGTTTTCGTAGAAAAAAAATTTAATCATAATTAGTCAGTCTTTACTTTTAAATCCTATTGGTATTCATTAGTCATAATTATTTAGTCCCTAATATTTGAGCTAATCATTAATATAACATATAATTATAATTTTTTATTTCAAATAAACTATTTATGCTGAAATAAGGAGTTTATTCGAAAGAAAGGCACCTAATAGTTCTTTTTAATATTAGTTACGAATAACATAAAATAATAAAATACAAGTTACAACTCAAAATTACTTTTACCTAATATGTTAAGGTACACAAAATAGAAAGTATTCTTTCTTATATCTTAAAAACAAAATAATTTCTTCTAAACTTTGATCAGTTCTCTTTCGAATTAAAAAAAATTTTAATGAGCCGATAGTTATCAGCATTTATAACCGAAGAATCAAACAATAAGTGAAAAACAATAAATGAAAAACAATAAATTTTAGCATTTTTATCTCACGAATTCAGTTTCGGCTTGACGACAACCGAAACTAGTTTTTTGACCGAAACTAGGCCGAAACCAAAAGTTCGGTCGGACACTACTTATACTACGATTTCAGTCAGTTTATAACGTTTGATTATTTTTGAATAACAACAATTTGTTAATGTTTATATTTTAAGACTTCTTGAGACGACCTCTTGTTTTCTTTTCACAGGAAGTAATTTCATTTTCAATTTAATAAATAGAAAGCAAATTTATAAGTCAAAAACGCAGGAAAAGTAAGTAAAGAAGAAATAAATCCAAGGAATGCTTTTCCAAAAATGGAATGTCTTGCATTCTAAAAATTTATAACGTAGGGATTAATGATTAGTGCCGCAACAAGTTGCGACACAATACTTATTTGGAAAGTACTAAAACTTAGGCTGATATTTTGTAACTTTACCTCCAACCACAGATGCAGCAGAACAACATTGTTCCAAAAACTATTGGTAAGTGCAGAAATGGTTGATGAATAATTTACCACCAAAAACTAGGGGTGAAAGAACAGAGAGATTTTAACTCTTGGTATGATGACACAGCCACTAGTTTTGTGGACACAAGTGTTAAGTGCAAGTTTAGTTGAAATGTGTAAAATGCATATATGAAACTAATCAAGTGTACAATATCCTGTGCACCAATATGGTGATATCTTTATTGATATCTTAATTCTTCTTCAAACCAATAATAAAGGCTTTTTATTAAAATAATTCATTTTTATCAAAATATAATTTCCTGATATATGCCCATAATTTATGGGTTTCAATCCAAGAGAAACCCTTAGTTTTTCTCATAATTATTTATACTACGAGCACCGGAAAGTAATGAAGTTTCCGACTTTATGGACATTCGATTGCCATTTATCGAGTTATGAGTCATTTCAAAATCGTACAAAAAACATGATTGATTATGCTAATTCGTAAAAAATTAAATAATATTCATTATTATGAAATTTATATTAAAACTGTTACACAAATGTCTGATGAAATATAAAATCGGTATTGTAAGCTTTTTGAGTTTAACACGGTAGTAAAGCATAGTTGCTACCAAAAACATTTTTAATATTTATTCAAGCATATTGGATGCTGATTAATGCCAAATAAGTTGTTGTAAGTTCAAATTTAATTATTTCGAGTAAAACTCGTACTAACCAAGAATGATGAAAATCTTATAACAAGAAATTGATAAGAGGCAATTAAAAATCTGTCAAATATTCCTAATCAATCTTTCTCAATCATCCAAATACCCAAAAGTTTCCGCAAATTGTCAACAGGGAAAACTTTGTTTTGCAATACTTCTTTGTGGAAAATAAACCCAGGAAAAAATTAATAAATTAAAGGTGAATGATATTGCTTTATTAATCGTTTAAAGTTGTACCATCGGGCTTCTATTTATTTCAACCGCTATAGCATTTTCTATGGGGTAAAAAAAATAATGAAAACGTAAATGATGTTTAAAATATAAACTTAAGATATTTTTACTTAGGAATCAATATATTTTTACTAATTTTGAACTAAAATTTGCGTGGCACTAGATATCAAAAGGTTGATAAGATTGAGGGTGATTATATCATTAATTTAAAATAAAAACATGGAAAAATTTTGTATGTTCTATGTTAAAAAAATGACATAACTTTCCGGTCGTTCGATTAGGAGTCAATAAAATGCAACGCGTTTTTTAAAAAGATTACATATATACGAAGTATTTGTTCAAAACACTTATCTTTAAATCAATTTCCTTTGATGCCACCTAAAGAAAAATCTTTACCTGAAAACAGGAAATACATTTGCTGTATTTCTTTCACTTAAGTTATCGATATTGATCAAAGGTTTGTGCAATGATAAATTGACAGGCAATGTAATTTTTGTAAAAATACAGCTTTCAAATATTTGAAGGTTTTATTTGACTCGACATTATTCGAGAAAAATGCTTCTTAAGAAGTTTCTTTTTTATTTGTGCTTCAACTTCCCATTCTATTTATATTGTGCTTACAAATCCGCAAAACAGTTAAAAGACAATATGTTTTGTTTACAATTTCTGCTATTTATAAAAAAAAAACAATTATATAAGAAAATAATACCTCTTCAGGGAAAATACACGATGTAGTCAATGCAAAAATAAAGAAATTAAACACAATAACGCAAAAGTTTAACGGAATCTGAGTAAAATTTCTGCAAAAAAAAAGAAAGGATAACACCTGGCAAAGAGGTTTAAATAAAATACAGAAGAAATAAAAAAAAATGATTTTTGATAAAATTATAGTCAACTAGATGCTGTATTAAATGACGATCATAAATAGGTAGTTGATCGGTTATTGAATTTCTATACACACATATATAACTACAAGCATCGATCAATAACAGAGAATTCAGTGAAGTTTGAACAATGTTTATATTTTCATGTACTTTTTGGGTAATGGTGCGACAACGACAGTGGGTGCAATCATCAAAAGAAATTGAAAATGTGAAAGACTGCTAAGTTCAGTAAGGCAGTAATAACATAGAACACAACCCTTCACAATACGTGGATCTCTACAATTCTATAATAACCTACAAACACAGATATTCCTACCTCTACATGAGATGCTTTATAAATTCTATAATGACAAAGATGCTGGGGATGTTGATATATAATATTAAATGTTCAATGTTCCGTGCAATATAGATAATAAAACATGGTTTTCAGTAAGAATAGGACAGAACGACATTGGAAAAACGATCGCCAATGTTTACGTCGTTGTTGATCTACAACTACATTTTCCATTCTTTTTTTCAGCCACCACATACTTTACTTTTGTAAATGAAGCTATATCATATCATACATGTTTAATATTTTTTTTTATTAGAACGTGAATTTCCGCAAGATAAATTCTCAGATTCAAACAGTTGCACATTTTATGTAAATATTTGATTTATATCGACTAATATATTTTACATTTTACAGTCCCATATAATTCTAGTTGAAATAATAAAAAAAAGATTAATGCTAAAAAAAAGGCCGAAAAATATTTGCTTAGGATTTCTGAATCTCCCCAAGTCAATTTTTGGCGGAATCAAGCTTATTTTTACAATGTATTAAACAAATAAAAGCATGAGGACTATAAATCGAAAGTCAAGAATTTATAAAACATAAACACAAATATTTTTGATTCTTTCAACCCTTTATTATTAAAATGGGAAATTTTGGTGTAGTTATGCGGCTGCGAGGGATCCAGCCTGAATTATTTTTTGGGATGAAGAATAGAATACAAAGTATAACAATGTCATATTCTATGTCTTCGAAGGCATTTGATTAGCGGAAATTGCCTTGCTGTTTCAATTTCATTTAGAAAAGTTAAATAATCTTTTTCGTAATCCCATTAGTTATTCCCGACAGACGTCCTATCCGAATTTGGTCTTTTCGTTTTGGTGTATAATTGGTATGATTTCGGGTTTCGGTATCGAAACAAATATGTACTATAAAAATAACCACTCATACAAATTGACAATATGAAATCCAATTAGTAAGTCACACAATTTTACGAGCTTCAGGTTTATCAATACAATATACAAAATAGTTTTTAAATGGTTAACAGTTACATTGGTTATTATCATTTTGGACTTTTGATTTTGGACTAATAAAATAAAATAAAATTATCTTTTTAATGATTTATATTTGATTTTTGACGTTTCGTCGCCTTTTGGGACTTTATCAAGTACTCAATCATACATCAGTACTTCGTAAAATTCCGAAAGGCGACGAAACGTACAAAAATCAAATATAAATCATGAAGAAAGTTTGATTTGATTTTTTTAGTCCAAAATTCTATGATAATAACTTATTTATCAAATAATGGACATTAATCGAGTAAAGTTAACAGTTACTATATCTGAAGAAGATACATACATAGGTTATACATATAAATAGGCTCAAGTCCCTTTTACTATTTATTTACCAGTAGGCTGAAGCCTAGGGCGGTAAATTTACTAACCTCAGGAAAAGTTTATGTAATAACGGCAATAGAGCACATATCGCGATTCCATTGCTAGAATAAAAGTTATTAATATGATTGTGAAATAGAGTATTGAATTATTTTAGAGGTCAGTATGGGTGGTAAAAATTGAATAGCCTTCTAATGGCAAATTTGTAAATCTACCACTGCAACTTATTACAAGTCTTCGTATACGAAACAGCTAATACTATCTTAAGAATTGGAAAAATGTTAAAAAGATATTTTAAAAATCTCACTTAAGTACTGATGAAATGCATTTATGAACTGAATCTTTGTACCGATTTCACCATTGCTATTAAGACGATATTAGCCAATTAATGAGAATCGTAAGCTATCTTGTTGAATATCAAAGCGCGAGTTGATCCATATTATAAAATTATAAACAAAATGGCACCCCTCGCTTCGATGCACAACTAAATAGCTAACGATTTTCATTAATTGGCTAATATTGCGTTAAAATCGATGGTGGAGCTGAAACTAATATTCTGTTTAAAAACTAATTTTTTACGTATTATTGCATTTTCTCAATACAAGAGCGGCTTTTAAAACCTTTCTTTAAGTATTTGTATTTTCTCGTTCCAAGTCTTTCAATATATTTTCAATATCATTTTGTCAATCATAGTGTCAAATCTGAACCAACTGATTGTTGTCATTTGTTTTAACTGTCGTTTCGTTTTTATTCGATTGCCAATTTTTGCTATTTTTCAGTTGTGCTGGCTGTGAATGTTTAACGGGCAGATACTATAAGTTAATATTAACAACTATTTGTGTCATTATTCTAAATATGCTAAATTCAACAAGCACTTATAAAATTGACTCATTTTTACAAGCGCCATTAAAGGTAGGCAACCGGAGTTTATTTCGAGGTTAAATATTTAATTATAAGAGAAATACTTGATGGTTATTAAATTTTACGACGGATTTATGCGTTGTCATTGAGATTAAGTAGATGTGCCAAAATTTAGCTCGAAAAAGCGCCAGAAAGTAAGTGAAAATGAGATTATAAGTTCGGTAGTTTATAAACTAATAATGATGCTACTTATCGAGGAAATAATAATAATAATAATAAAATAAAAAGCAAGAATACTCATAGCGGTTGAAAACAATTATCTGAAGAACACGATTATCCTTTTGCCTGTTTAATAAGTTAATGTATAGAGTTAAGTATATAGTTTAAGTAAGTGATAAGTAAGTGATTAATGAATAAATAATAATGATAAAGACGTACAGTCCCTAGTCATATTAATAGACGCACTATAGGTTTTGTATAGAACCTGAAGTAAGACCAATTTTATTTTGGGTCCATATTTTTGATTGATTTTAACTTTTCTGTACAAATTTTATTTAATACGCTTATTACCAACTAACGTGACCAAAAATCATATTTACTAAAAATTAAATTTTTACCATCAAATTAATTAAATATCTTCCTAATTATGGCGAGTTGAATTGTTTAAAATTTAATTGAAAGCCCGTTTACTAATATTTAAGTTCCCATTCTGCACACTATGCTGTCTATGAAGGACAATACCATCTGTTGTATTTGTGGAAGATGATTCTATACGTGAATATTTTTTCTAAGGGCTATTTTTCTGTTGTGACCACCTCTTTAGCTACTTTTTTTTCAGCGACTTCCACTATTTTCAATGGGTTTCAAATCAAGGTTATTTTTCTAAAGTAGAGTAGTAGGGATAGTAAACAAGGTTTAACCCTTATCCAGAAAAAATATTTCTTAAAAATCAATACAACTTTTTATAATGTAAAAGTAAAAAATATTAAAGTTAATGTAGTAGAATATGCACATTAAGTATAAAATCTTTAGTGCGTCTAATAATATGGCCAGGGACTGTAGTTATAATTTTCTATTTTTATGGTTACTTTTCATAAATGATTAAGCACAACAGAAAGACTACAATTTGTAAAATATAATTAAATTATTTCAATTTTGAATATTTTGTTACCTTTATTATATGTAATTATTTTAAAAACACCAAATAGTTTTAATAACCAACAGAGATTCATGTTTATTCATGAATTTGTCAACATTTTTGCTATGCCAATTGTTTAATAGTTACAAAAATAACATAATTTTTGCCAACAAAAACTATACACCTACATTTTCATAAATCGACTGGATACAAAAATTGTATTTACTTTTTAAAAAATATTCATTTTTGGTCGTCGAATTTCTCATTCTGAATAAATATTTGAGTTGAAAATTACTTTTATAAGCAAACGATATGTAAAGTATATATTAAGAATGATGGAAAACTTCTTAGTACTTGATTGCTTTAAGATTTTTCAAAGATGTAAGTAAACTATTACCACATCAAACATTAAACTTTCAAGATGGGTGATACTTTGACCTAACTTGTTCGACGCTTGCATGTTTGCCCAAAGTATCTTGGTTTTACTTCCGACTCGATTTAAATGCAAACTTTACATCATTTAAACAAGAAACTCAAACCGATGCCAAAAACCAGTTGCATTTCTAAATTGGTTTCATTTATAAACTAACAAGAGAATTTATTATTTTTCGGTGTTCACTACCAAGAAACTTGGTATGTGAGTTGGGTTTTTTTTTAAAAATGAAAAAAAAAAACTAAAGTTTTAATGGGAAACATTTAATAATTGAAATTTGGCGAAAATATTTTCTCGTGAATGATAATGGTTTTTCTTTTGTTCTTCTCCAAATCCTTTTTATACGTTTCAGCTCAAAAGTTATGAAAATCATGAACACACTTAAGTTTGATTTTTGTTGGTTAATGACTAAGCTACATATCATAGAAGTGACAAATTCGTGGATTCCGTATCTAACATACGCATAAATTTAAATGAGGGCTAAATTTAGGTAAGTCTCATACGAAAACAAGAACATCCTAAAGTAAGGCCTTCGGCATTAGATTTTTCAAAACTTTTGTTCCTCATTCGTTTGTTCGTAATTTTTTCTCGTTTTTCGGTTCTTAGTTATTTTTTTTTTATACTGATAAAATAAATGCAAAATTAAAAACCTAAGTTTGCCCCTTGGTTTTAAAATACGGTATCTTTTCCCTTGGGTATTTCTATAGATTTTCGTTTGTTCTTGAAATATTTACGTTTGTTCGTCTTTAAATAGTTGTATTTTTATATAAAAAAAAGATTTCTATTCTTTCAGGCCTAAATAGATGTTTTAAATAAAAGATGAATCAGGATGTAGTAGATCAAACAAATAAGCAGTGTTTTATTTTATTTATTCGATAATAATTCGATAACGTTTCGTCGATGTGATTCGAACTTCATCAGGCAACCTTGTAAATACAACTGTAGATAAACACATATACAACTTAGATAAAAACACCCCATGATTTAAAAAATTCCTACGTTAGACTTGTTGGTGAAACACACCGTAGTTAAAATTAATCTGTAGGTTAATTTTAATTATTTTAATTACTGTCAATTGTAATTTATAAAGATATATTAATATTAAGAATGTTTCAACTATAGCTACTGGTAATTAACTTGCCAATACTTAATTTCAACTCCGGTGTATTTCACCAATAAGTCTAACGTAGGAATTTTCTTAAATCGTGGAACTGTGTTTTTATTTAATACTTACAAGGTTGTCTGATGAAGTTGGAATCACACCGACGAAACGTTGAAAATTGGGATAAATAAAATAAAATACCGCTAATTTGTTTGGTCTACCACATCTTGATTTATTCTTAATATTAAAAAAAAATTGCACACCATTATGTTCCATCGATTAAAAATGAAATATTAAACACCTAAAGGAAATCGGAGGCGGTGATTTCTATTCACAGAAATAAGTTTCACAATAATTAATGTTTGATATGAACTGTATGTAATCCAAAATAAAAAAAAAATCTTCAAAACGACGAGTACTTCAGAGGCCAAGTGTGTATGATTTATTTATTTTTGGAAATTTAAAACATTGGAACCGATGTTGGCGACTTTAAATCGTTAAATATTTACTTTTTTTTTCGTTTGTTTGAGAAGAATTGACGTTTGTTCGTTTCTAAATATTAATATTTCACAAATTAAAAAGATGCACAATTACAAGTGATAAGTGATTTAATAATCACAAACAGTTACTTAGTTTCGTTGTTTGCCGGTAGATGGCAGGACATGGAGTCGGTATTACGACATAAAACGATCATTTAGCCTACTGGTGGTCGAGTGGTCTAGGTGACGGATTCCAAAACAGGTAGGTGTGGGTTCGATCTTTGTATCGAGCAAATAGGCAATATACTTGGATTACGTTATCTTATAAGTCCTAGAGTCACTAAAGACTTTAGTACTTATAAAGCAGCGATAAATAGCAATTAAAAAAAGTCCATAATGTTTGCAAAAACAAGATAAAGTTATTCTATTGCTTGAAACCGCTTGTTCTGTTGATTGCAAAAGTTGAAAAAAATATTTGGAAAAGCTAAAGTGGAATATTCTTCTGCACCTACCCTACTGTAATCTTCGGACATTATTTTTTCTAACATTGGCTATCCTAATGGATATAGTACACTTCGGCAAGTCACTGGTTTACTTCCTTCACAGAAATTATAAATTTACTCACAACTTTAATGATCTCAATAAACGAGAAGGAATTTAATATTAGTTGGAATAAATCCATGGATCCAATAATCCATGGAAAAATCCAATATTGTGAATAATCCGTTTATTACATCTGCATTACGATAAATGCATTTTACAATAAATACAAAAAAAGGACCGAATTAATTTATACTCCTCATACTACTTATTTGTTTTAACGATGATGTATACCTTTTTGTATGCTATTCAATAAGATAAAATAAAAAGTTAATGTGATCATACTTACAAAATCTTTTTATTTTAATAAATTAAAATTAATTATAACTTTGAAGAAATTTTTATTACATTTAAAGTTTTCTTATTTTTTTACATAAAAGATTTTCATTAAGGTATAACAAAATTTAATTGAAAATTCAAACTTTATTATACGTTGATGGTTAAAAATAATTATAATTTGGTATCATATCGACCTGCGTATTTTATTTGCATTATGAAAGTGTAATAAATCAGTAAATCCAAATTAAAGAAAAATAAAATAAAGAAAAAACACAAATATTTTGATTTATGATTTACATATCATTATTTATAGAGAATAAACATAAATTAGCATATGTGTTGGACGTTGATTGGCATATTTTATAAGCCCAGTGTCACATAAAGACAAAGCATTACGTATGAATGAGGATTGATGCAAATATATACGACATATTCCACGCAACTAATTCCCATTCCAATTACTGTTTTCCCATACCAAATGAAATACCAATTGTTTGTTTATACGATTGTTCAACGTTGTCGAGGGATGTTCTCGTAAAATTATTGAGCTATAATCGAAACTTAGCGTTAAACGATAGCAGAAAAAGAGATCATTTTATCAATTGAATGGAGTGACACCTGTATTTATCATTTGTCATTATTTCTAACATGCATGTGTGTAACGCTTAATAAATTATTTCGTTCGATAATAATTCAATCAGTTTATTATTTGATTTATTATTTATGAAATGTTAAATTATCGTCAAATTTTATATCACATTACAGCATAATTATCTGCTACTGTAAATCAAATTTTGACACAGCTAAATATCTATTTGAGGAATGATTTACGAACTTTCCCATGTGATAACTAATTTGTCAAATCAGATCATGTCAACTTTTAATTTGGCTGTAATGTAATTATAAGGGGAATGAATTTGAAATGAACTTTCATACTTTTATCACTTCTATCCTTAACTACCTTATATGTTTATTTTTATTAGATGTTTATGTTTTTTTAAGTCTAAAGCTAATATTATTACATTCTAGAACCAAGAACGAATAATTTTCAATTTTACTTTGAGAAATTGTCATTTAAGTAGCTTTGTTTCAGTGCGGAAGTTCTTAACCAAAAACTATTGAGAATATTATCAGTAATTGCTTTTTATTGATTGTTGAGCTGGTAATGACCACATAAAGATGGTCCGCCAAAAAGAAATCGAAAACATTATATTTGAGTTTTGTAAAAAATTTAAACGAGAACTTCAAAACAGAACTCTTTTTTTTACAAAAATTAGTGTGATGTTTGAGCTAGTAAATAAATGACTATTTTTTGTATGTTAGTTTCCAGATTTGAACTCAACCAAACTTTTTGTTTGCCTATAAAAAAATTAAAATTAAAAAAATGGAAATACCATACTTTCTATTTCAAGTTAGAAATAATAAGAGTTTGTAATAACAAAGTTTTAAAAAGAAAACTTTGAAAAAAAAATCAAGATGAGACAAAACCGTGTGGGTGAGCATAGAAAATCGATAGGCTTAAAACAAAAAAAAAATATGTTTTTCTTAGAATATAACTTCGTTAAAAAAAGTAATATATCAAAGAGATTTAAATTGGCAGAAACCGATTTCATAAGCATAAAGCAGATAATTATTTTTAGGCAATGGTTTGATACCAGCTTTACTTGTATATTGTTAATATTATGTATCTACCTACACATTACCTATTTATTTAGGAAAAAATAAGAATTAGAGTACGATAGACGAGGGAATGACATCCAATGAATATCATTACCATATTACAATATCATTACTTCATCTTGGGAAAGTATTATTCATTCTTAAATAAGTTTATCCGTCCTCATATATAAATTCTGGTAACCTTAACTACAATTACTATGGAACTACCATGTATCTTTGTTTCGTCGACTATGAGAAGGCCTTCGATTATTTTAGGGGGCCAAAACTATGGAACACATAAATTGACATAGGCGTACCAATCCATCTGATCTCCAGCATTAAAAATCTATATGAAGGCTCTGAAGCAGTGGTAAAGATCGACAACACCCTATCCGATAAATGCAATATTCGAAAAGGCGTGCGACAGGGTTGTATTCTCTCACCCTTACTTTTTAAGGTATACAGTGAGATTATAATGCGATTCACATTGTAGGAGTGGAATGGTGGAATTAAAATTGGCGGAAAGCGATTCACTAACCTTCGCTTCGCAGATGATACAACCTTAATTGCGAACAATGAGAAGGAGATGTTGGAACTCATTCAAAGGATTGAAGTCGTGAGCCAAGATTTTAGTTTAAAAATTAACGGCAATAAGACCAAAATAGTGATCGTTGACCGTGCTACCGAACATCAAAATCAGCCGGAAAGAATAGGCTCCTTCTTGGTTGTGGATAGCTTTGTTTATCTGGGATCGGTGATAAATAAATCTGGATCATGTGAGCACGAAATTAGACGACGTATTGAAGTTACTTGGTCTACCGTAACACAACTGTCCAAAATATGGAAGAACCGCAACATATTAAAAGCTACTAAAATCAGATTGGTTGGTACACTGATTTTTCCTATCTTCTCCTACGCTTCGGAAACGTAGACTATCCGTGCAACTGATCAGCGACAAATTCATGCTTTCGAAATGTGGGTCTGGAAGAGAATGCTGTGGATCCCATTGACGGCTGAAAGAACTAATGTCTCTGTCTTGAATGAAATTAAACCAGTCCAAAGACTCTCTTCACTGCCGTATGGACGAATTCTAAAGTTTTTGTTAAAGTTACTGGAAAGACCATGGAAAAGTAAAAGGACGATCTGAAGGGAAAAGAAAACGAGGGCGATCATCGACCCGTTGTACAAAAGTAGAAAAGCTCGTTGATTCGAGTTTCGCGTCCGAAACGCGACAGGCAAGGGAGCGTAATCGTTGGAGAAGGACCGTCCAGCAGGTTCTGAGAAACTTGGAACTCCCCGCGTGATAGCCATTTTTAATCGCCATACATCGACAGTGATAACGAACCTTAACTAACTATAAAATTGTTAAAAATATTTCAAAAACTATAAATAAGATATTGTGGGTAATGTTAACATAAACTGATTTATCAAAGCATAATGCTAACTTAATAACTATTTTTATTGTTTTATTTTAATTTCTTTGGAATTTTTAAGTTCTTAAACTGTATAAATAATAAGTATACATAAACTATTTAGAACTAAATAGAACTTAGGGTTTAAAAAACATGGCTACATATTGTGTGCAACCAAAGAGTTATCCATAAGTATACATTAAGATTTAAGCTTGGATCAGGAACGTCGAGATATTTCGAATTGTAGATAACTATTCCGAATGGGTACGTATTGTTCCCTCAAATGCAATTTGTATGTAAACTTTGACAAGCCAGAAATGCCAGAAATGAAGAAGCGACGGTTATTTTTATTATGGACCGATTTAATTGCGAATTAAATTAAAACAAAGTCGAAAATGCAACGTTGCCAAATTGTGGGTGTGCTGAAGTGGACTTGCCCAAAGTAGACTTTATTTAGAAAATTTAATTTTACATAATACAATATAAATATATTTGAAAATAACAATCACTACTTTATTTCTGACATGTCAAAATTTACGTACAAATTGCATTCAAATGAACAATACATACAGGAATAATATCGAAACCATTCAAAAACAATTCTCAAATTTCGACGTTCCTGATCCAAGCTTATACCTACATTAAGTTTATTATAAGCACGGAATAAATTTTTGAGGCAGGACACTTCATTAAATGTGACAAAAAAAAATAGTGACAACCAAAAAGTTTTCTTGTAAATTATCGACCGATGTTTATCTCCGTCCCGAGCCTTCAAATACATTTTTAATGAGGGGTATCAAATGAATTGTTACGCCGGTACCAATTAAAGTGTTTCGTAGTTTTGACCACGAAGCATTATCGAAAGGTTTCATATAATAGAACAAAGTAATGATACATTAGATCTCCATGCTCCCATACTGCAACTATTACAAAAATATTAACCAATTTTAAAAATGTTCTTAATGCTATTGGGGTTTTAAAAACGATGGAAATGATTATTATTCGTTGGAGTCCAATGACGAATTGACAATATTACTGAGGAAAAAGCTATTTTACTTTTGATTTCGCAAAAATATATAATTGTTAATTGAACAATTAGCAATTTGCAAGATTGATTTTGACTGTAACACTCGTCGTCAAAAGCTTGTTTGACAAAATATTTTTTTGCCACTTAAATTGTTAGTAAACATTAGCGGAAAAAAGCTCATGTCTCTGTAATTCCTTGTTGAGAAGAAAACATAAAAAGGGAATGAACCTTATGCTCAAATTTCTTGATAATTTATCTTAGTTTTAATATATCCGTGCGCTGTCTAAAATAATAAGACATAAGTAAATATAAGTTAGTGAAAAGTTGAGATTTGATTACCTTATCAAATTGTAAGTTTTATTTTTGTGGCGAATGCTTTATAATCTTCGCAGTTTATTTTTCCTGGTTGAACAACACAAAAGTTTGGAAGCAAGAAAATTTTTTTTTTCCATAAAGTGAAGTTCTTGTTTTCTGCGATAACAGACGTACTCATGGAACAGAAAAACAACAAATAAAGGTCATTAGTTTTCGGAGCAAGAACTATATGTATTATTAATGCCACTGTCATTGGGTGAAATAAGTTTCGCAACGAAAATAACTTCAATAGCATGAACACCATCGGATATTGCACAACAAATTGAACACAGTTGGAGTTGCAACACTTGTGATAGTTTATCCAAGTTCATTTTCAATGAAATATTTCCTATGAACTTTGCCACCGAATTGCACTTTTTCAAATATGTCATTATCAATTACTATTCAAGCTTCAAACGCTTTAAGCAGAAAAATGCTTTTATTAAACTTTAAACGGAGATTTTTTCCTAGCAAACAGAGTCTGTTGAAGATCAATAAAGCAAAAATAAAAATACATCAAAGCAAGGACAAATAAAAAAAAAACTTTTGCTACCGTTTTTTACTAAATAACTTATTCATGTCTTGTCACAGTACCTCTTAAAACTTACCAAACTTTCAAGCCTAACGCTACCAATGATGAGAGATTTCGATCTTTTTATGGTTTAAAAACCTTTAAAATATTCCGTTAAACAACCTTAGTTTCGTTGGAAAGGAAAATATTTTAATGTTTTTAATGGATTTCTAATAATCTTTTCTTGTATATTTTTTCTCTTTGAAAAGAGATTTTCTAAATACTGATGGGTTATTATAAATTAGAGAAATGTTATTTTGGTACAGAAATTACAATCGATGTCAGAAATCTTAAGTGCTTTTATGAGGGTAGGATTTATTTTTATTGGATAATTTTCAGTAATATTCTACAACTTTTATTTAAAATCAATAAAACACAAACAAGGAGATGTGGTGAGGATATCAGTGACGTGACCAAATATATTTTTTATGGATCGTAGTTGTCGGAGTACTTGAAAGCTTATTAAAGCGGTTACTAAATGAGGAGAGTTAACAACATTTTTATGTTGAACGAATGAAGATTTAAGATAAGCTTCTTCGTTCTCTTCATTTTATTATTATTACAATTTCTAGATGCTGATGCATGTGCAACGTGGCATTCACAAAGCGAGGCAAGATTGCTTCAAGTACTTGTGCACATTTACTGTTGTGCATCAGTCGGCTGGGTGACAAGGGGTGGCAAAAAAGGGTGTTAAACAAATAGTCTGAGTTGAGTGGAGGTTCAACGACACAAGTACACAACATATACATTCATAAATAGAAGAACATCTCTTTACCATCACTGTATCAAAGACTCTGTGGCTGGATAAATGTTAACTCAACTGCAGATTTTACATCATGTCCTCGACCAAAAATCTCTGTTCTTCATCGCCTGTTCTACCTTTTTAGAATAATAAATTGCATTTGAAATAATTTTCCGTAGCACATTATAATTTTACATGCATAAAGTTGTAACGGCTTAAATCGTTTATTTCTTTATGTCATCAAGCTATGGTGATTTCATTCGTTAAAGCACTTCGTTAGATGAAAGTAAATTATGAACAATTAAATTTTAAGTATGAGCTACAGCGATTAATTTTCATCTCTCTTTAATGAGATAAGTCACTTATATCATCAGAAATTAAATAATTTATTTTTAGTTTTAATTTGATGAATTTTCTTTTACTATTACTATTTTTTCCTCTAAGCACTATAACATAGTTCTCTTTACTGCTATTAAAGTAAGTAGATACTTTATACATATCATAAATTTAAAATACAAACAAATAAAGGGTTATTACGAGAATAAAATATTTTTGATTAAAATTTATTTTTGACTGGAAATGTACAAAAAAGAGCTTTATTGGTTTATAAAATTCATGAAAAAAGAGAGCTTTTACAATTACGAAACTATTTTTTTTCGAATTCCCCATCCAATTTCCTTTAAAGTTATGTGTCTTTTAAATTATAAAAAACCGTACGCCATATTGAAAAAAATTAAAAACCGATTTTTTACAAAATAATTCATTAATGTAATAAACAGAAACAGAGCTTACTCGATTACTATACGAGTGCAAATAACAGAAAATATTAAAAAAAATAATATGAAACCAATTGTTTTCTATTAAATGAAATCAATCATTAATATAAAAATTATTTTGCATTAACGATTAAGTCAACATCAAGTGTTATCTTATGCAATAAGATCGCTATGCCAGCCCTATGTCCTATGTCCTTTAGCAACATAATACAAAAGAGAAAAATGAAAATAATCAATAAATTTTATCATATTTACCGAAAAATTGAGTGTAAGGTCCTTCAAATAAAACCACTACAATACTCTTATTATTAATATTTAACACACCCTTCCTCAGGACTATTATAATTAACTACTTGATATCTATGGAATATTCATAACCAATACTGACACAACTGACAAAATTGGCCATAGACTACATGCATTTTTTTTGACCGATAAAGGACTTTTTCTAATATGAAGAAAAACCAACTTTTAGTTATGCAAACTTCAATTTTTTCCATTGCACAATTGACAAGCTTCTGTGACGTCACAGTACATATCAATATGCGTGTTAAACCAAAATATAAACACATCATTGAACGATCGATGTAGTAACAGTAATAACTATTTTACACAATTTTTGACATTTTTTTCAATTTTTCACTACAGAAAACATTTTTATAAAAAATTAAAAATTACAATCAATTTTGGAATAGGGGTTCTGTAGATTATAAATTATTTAATTCATTAAGCCAAATTTTTAAACGATTTAAACAACCTTTTACATTGGGTACATTTGTCAAAGGAAACGCCCATTGGGGTTTGAAGTTTCATATTGTGACGTCATTTTAATTTCGGGCCAATAAGAGCTTATTTAAGACATTTTGAATTTTACGAGTTTTTTTTGGCATTTTCAAATGAATATTTCATAAATTTATCAAGTAAAGATAAAAATTATCAAATACATTATGGTTTGAATTTGCTCAGAAAGTTTTTAAAAATTTAAAATTATTTTTAGTTCATGTGCATAAGGTCTATTGCAGTGAAGGCGAACCTATGACCCATGGGTCAAACATTGACCCACGCAAGCTTTCTAACTGACCTATGAAAGTTTGGCAACCATTTGTAATGCTTGTAGAAAGAGATTTTCATAGCATTTGTATTGTTCATTCGCTGTTTTATCTTGAGAAGCGCTAATGGTCGCCATGCACTTAGTGACCCACGAGCTTGTACTAAAAAACAAATGAACAAAATTTGACCCACGACTCAAAAACGTTCACCATCCTGAAATAACAGTAGAAACAAAATGACAAAGTATGCAAAAGTTAGGCCGAAATTATTAAATTTGTGTAAGGAAAAAAATACATGTTTAACAGTTGAAATTAATAATATTACCAAATTAGTAGCTTTCCGTGAAATACTCACACCAAATGGTAATATTGGCGATTGAATAAAATAAAAATGTCCGTTGAAACCAAAATAAACTGTTCGAATTTGAGACAAGGATTATGTTCCCCTCCCATGCATATGTTTATAATCTTTGTTCTCTGTCTTTGCCGACAAACATACATATTACATATTTTTAACCTATTATTATCTTGATAACCATAGTTAAATAATAGTACTAGGATCGAGTTCAACTCGGCGTTATTTTTTTTCTTGATAAATCATGGATTTTTAAGCAAAGTGCCAGATGAATTGGAAAAACAAAACGTATATTTTTCATCTAGATCATAACTTCCAAACTTTTTATGAAACATTTGGCTCTTTGAGAGGAAGAAAATGTTGTTATTTCTTTTATATAAAAGAAACGACACTGTCATTTCCCAAATCCCTGGAGAGTAGTGACTGTCTTGTTCAACAACGTTCAACAATCACTATTCATTATTGTATGTATTTTGAAAAGTCAAACATATACGAGTAATCATTATTGATTTTAATTTGAAAGAAGTATTTTTTGTGTCCTCGGTCACTTTACTGGGGAAAATGCTACGTACAATATACCAAGCAAAAAAATAGATGATCTCAAATTCACGCCAACTAATTCAAAAGTTTGACTTTGAGATCTGTGTACTATTTTAGCAAATGCAGGTGTAACTGAAAATTGATGTGGTTGTTCAATACCTCCCAGTTGACCTTTTGGTGAATCAAGAGTGACCCGAGAGTATATGCACTTCTTGCCAAATTGATCACCAATAATAGTTTTTGCCCTTATTGTATTGTTGCACAAAATACGCGTTTTTTAAATGAATTTTTAAAAACTAGTTACAAATAACTCATTAAATTTTGTGCTTAACAAAACTACATTTGTTATTTGTTTTTTTGTTGCTATGAATCAAACTAAATTAAAGTTCATGAAAAAATTAAGCTGTACCTTCTATTTAGATTTTTAAACAGTATTTTTTTGTCCATACATACTATTAACATTTATTACTACTTTCAGAAAACAGAAACAAAAACATATATGATCAACTAACTATACTTTGGCAAAACCTCCAAATCCGTTGTTTTTAAAATTTTTATTAAATTTAAATGCTATAAAGACCATAGAAAAATTAAAAAAAAAACAATTAAAGAACATACAAGACTTGGACTGCAAAATTCGAGTATGATTTATCAATGATAATTTACTAACTTTAATTTTAAAAATCAAGTGTTTAAAGGTCGATTCAGACGCTGTGTTTTGCACAATATTTTGTCTGGACAGTTATAAGATGGAAGGAAAACATTGACATTTTTAGAGCATTTAAATGGTGCAGAGATATTTGTATATTTTGCTCAGTTTAGTGAGACATCGTCCTGGAGGATGTAATACTATACCTGTTTACAGGTGGGTGCGTAGAGGTTGCGGCTAAACAATCAGTAGCAACTGTGACTCAAAATCTTTTAAATACACTGTTGTGAAGAGGTGTAGGTTTTATTTTCATAAGATGTGAACGAAATGTTTCTGGAAAAGTCAATTAATAATATTTTAATTATTAGTACTGGCGGGAAATTTTTAATTGGCACTTTATGAAAAGTAAATTCCCCAACTTGTAAAAATACTTAAAAATTAGATTTTGATTATCTATATTATTCAGGTACTAATTTCGCAGCCGGAACGTAGACTCAAAAGAATGGTGCTTAGCTTAGTCTTTAAATATATGACATGTTTTAAGCATAATAATAGTGAATACCTGATAATTCATCATACTCTAATTAAATTACTATGCAAGATGAAAAACCTAAAACAATATAATTATCACGTACGTATTATGTCATTATCGTGTTACAAAAGCTCCATGAATTTAGTAATAAAGTGTTTTACTGAATTAAAACGTATTTTTCGATTTTTTTGATAATTTTATTTGAACAAAACCGACATATAAAAGAGAGATTTAACGATTAAATTGTGGGCGTAGAGAAAAAAATATCAAGTGATTAATGGAAAAAAATGTAAGTGCTTTTTATTATATTTAAATCTATTTTTCTAATGATTAAATATTATATTCAATTTAATTATCACGATAAAATAATTATTGAACAATTTCTTCTTTGCTTTTAACGTTTGATACAACATAAACTTGGTGGTATGCCGATTTTTTATAAGCTTTACAGTGATTTAATGGCTGTTATAGTAAGCAATGCGGAATCATAATGGCTTCAGTTACGCCTTCTCGCGCCTCTAAATTACTTAGAGTAGTTTTCGCTAATGTATTAAGTGTGGTTCTTGATACGTGCAATGGCCTCTTCAGTAGTTAGTTGGTGATAACGAGATTGCTGATTTATAATTTTATTCTGTTGTAAGAAATAAATTTAACAATGTGTTAACTAATCGATTTATTAGTGATGTACTTACTGTGCACAAGTGTTACTCATGTTAAAGTTGTGTTATTTTTCTGTTAAAAATTTCACGCCAATTTGCCACTCAAATCCATGAACTTTGACTTGTTGGAAAAAATATTATAGCACGTAAGCGAAAAAAGGGGTGAATAAAGGGTTGTTATACTCATACAAGTATATATACATAATCATGCTTTGTAAGCATCATTTTACCATTTTCATCATTTTGATAAAGTTGCAAACGTGGAGTTATATTATAAATTAATTATTAGTTTCTTCTACGTTGATAAACTCATGCACAAATATAAAATCAGACACATTTTACCAATGTTTGCGTACATATTAAACATAAATTCAATATTGCGCTAAAACATGAACAATCAGAGGTGAAATAATTTAAAATTTACAAGCCGTACAAAAGTAAAATCCGTGGTTTCCGTAACTTGTTTTAAGTTGATAAGAAAATAAATCCCCGAAAACATAATTTAAGGTCTCCACGCTTACGTTTTCATAGCGAATACCGCTATTAATACTTTATAACAATTGGGATCGTTTTATCTTTTGATTCTGTTCAAATTACTTTTTGTATTTGAGGAAATTTTCTGTTATAAATCATACAATGAAAATAAGAAAGAGAATGTCTTGAAGTTTGCGATACTAATTTTAAATGATTTACAAAAGTTACATATTCAGTTAAATATGAATTCGACATTTTTTTTTTTGATAATAGTAAAGTAATATTGAAATTACTCTTCAGGGCACAAATCCGCGTAAAGTGATTATGTTTCATTTTTTCGTAAAAGGTTTGATGTTAACGACAAATATTGTGGTAAAAGCTTTATTTTAAATGCATTTTTTAATTTCTCCTTTTGAAGTATCATTATATCCGATGACCTAAGTAATAACAAAACTTGTGGTCTTGAATTGTAGTTTTGGGCTTAAAATAATAATAATAAGCAAATTTACTAACCATTGTGTGCATGACAATAGATCTCTTTTAACAATAATAAGGCATAATATAATTTCGTTTTATCAGTTAATATTACGTTAACTAACACTGTAAAACGTGAAAAAATATAGGAAACAATTGAAGCTTAATTTATATTCATCGACATTTATTAAATAACAAAACGTTAATCATTCTCAAATAAAAATATGAATGCTGTGTTTGGAATTATATTCAAAAATTTACAAGACTAATCTGTATAAAACATATGTTTTTTTTTTGTTTTAATTTAAATGAAAGCATACGCTTTAATATTTAACAATATAAGGAATCAGGCGAATTTTGATAGGCTTAGGAATAAAATAATAGAACCGCAATATTTGATTAACTATAATTACCCAAATATTTTTATAAGTGATTTATTAAAGATTATGGTAATTTTAAGTACATATTTTTGATTTATGTATAAGATCATAGATAGTAGAAGTTGACTTAATATATTTACTTTTCTTCCATTAGTGATTTTCTCTCTTAATTCTTCAAAACTTTTCTAATTGATACGACCGTGAGTCTACTCTTTTAGTAATGCAAATATGTAAAACCATCGAAATCCAGAGCCTGCATTGGTTTAAGTATTAAGTTATAATAATTACAGTTATAAATATAAAATCGACTATGAATTGATGTAAGTAGAGGGTCGTTAAAAATTTAAACTTTCCAAAACTTTGAAGTAAAAGAAATATAAAAATTTGTTATTTGATGAATTGGAAACTACTAAGGACTTACAATTCATTGAAGAAGAAGAAAAAGAAGAAAATATAAATTTCAATAACCAAGTACGTTCCATCTTAGAAATAAATGATTGATAGTATACTTATTTCCGTTAGATACAATCGAAAAACTACAGGTCAAAAATATTGGTTGTTAGTTGAAAACGTAAGAGTAAAACCAATTTGGTTAGTGAGTATATACCAAAAATAGACACTTAAAGCAGCGGACAGAAAAATAATTGATACATTCGAGATATGGTTGATACTGAGAAAATTGAAAATCCAGAATAGTCTTAAGGATGTTATGGAGGTACAATCGGAGAAAAAAGTAAATAAAAATAGAAATTCGTGAATAATACGTCGTGAAGCATATCATGAGGTGAATAAATAGATCGATACTTAAAAAACTGTATATAATTTAAGGGAAAAGCGGAAATTTCACCAAAAATTTCAACCAAAATAAGAAAAAATAAAAAGTATAGAAAATTTTTAACTAACTTGTGGACAAAATATGCCTTAATTTCAACTTAACAAATCTGAATATTATTGATTCTCATTGATATTTGATTCTCATTAATTATGAATGAAGAATTTTTAAATATGATTAAACCACAAATAAAACATTAAATTAGCATGTTTTTAAGACAATTATAACAAAAAAATAAATATTAAATCAATAACTTAATATTATGTTAAATAATGAAAACGTGATTACGCTGTCAAATTTATAGGTTGGCAGCGTTCGCAACTTTAGTATGTCTATCTCACAGGGTGTGAATGACCATGCGCGACATGATCAACATTTTGAAAATAAAGTATTTGACATAATTCATCCATTTCCGCCTTATAATGTGTACTCATGAGTGTGGCAAATATAAATTATACGTTTCAGTTTTATCTAACCAAATGTACTAACACAGCTCAGGTTATATACAAGATGGTATGTCTCAACTGACGACACTGTCGCTGTATTTTCTTATGCACTTATATTAATTTAACAGTAAACACCACATTTTCGGTATGTTTTTAGTTTCTTAAAAACTGTGTAGTGAATTCAAATAAACTTATGTAAAATTAGTAATTATTTTCCTAATGTTTAAACTACATATTTTGAAAGTTTCGGATGCCTGGTAACATTGTTTTTTGCTAATAAAAATAAATTTAGTTTATTCGATCATCGAATCTCCATAAGATTACGTGTAAAATCATAGTATTTTTAAATTGCAATAACTTCTTAACGACTTGGTGAATCGCTTTAAAATTTTCACAGGTGTTAAAGCATTTTAATGCTATTTTGTTTAATGCTAAAAACATAGAGAGACAAGGCTTAGAGTGCACTTACTAAACCGATGGACTGATAGTCAATGGAAAGCATTTACGGTGCAAGTTCTAATCATCGCGATTCTCTCTAATAAGAAAAAGACTAAAGAAAAAAAGGTGTTTGCAAAATTAACTAAAACCTATTGCATTAGATTAAATGGTTTTTAATTATAACTGGGAAATGAAATGTTTCTTAGTTTGTTGTTTTTGAAAATATTTGTTATATCTAAGATACTTATAAATTTTAATAATGTTATCTGAAAAAGGAACCAATTAGCCAATTAGATATTGTTGCTTCCGGTTATTTTTATTACTTAATAAACCCCGTGATTAGATAAGTACTTGAAGACGCATAATTGAATATTATCTTTACCAAATTTAAAAGCTCATTTGCAAAATGCATTCAACCCTGTCTACGCCAGGTATGAACAAAAGATCAAATAACGATTAGGTTTTTACAGCGATTATTTCCATCAGATTATTTTCCGTGCAACAAAAGTTTTATTTTCTAGTGCAAATACAGGAAAGAGCTGGAAAAGATTGTTTGTTTGAGAACAAAAGAATTAAATTCGTATCGATCTAACATTAAAATAAATGTACTGTTCATTTTCAAATGACTTTTGTTTCTAACCATTCACATAAAATTTAAGTAGATATAGAATACTTTGTATAAAAATGTAGATCAACGGACAATTTTCCTACGATGAAAAAAGCGAAGAATGCATAGAAAATTTCTCGGAACAATCACAATGACTTGAAAACGACAAAACAAGAAAATTGTATTTTTAGTTATCGATAATAAAAACCACACTCGGACTGCTAAAAGGAATTTAATTTCAGCATGAAATCCCATTTGAAGGATTTTATTACTTTTTTTGTGATTTTTATTAGTCTTTTAGCCTCAATCAGTTTATGTTTCCAACAATTATCGTTAAAATGCTTTTGAAATATATGTGAAAAAAAAAACGGTTTTCAACGGATCAAATTATGAAAAATGGAGTTAGAACTTAATGACGGATGTGAGAAAGAAAATTATAAATTACATACTTTCTTAATTTGATTGTTTAACTTTTCGAATTAAATCATTCTGTCTATAGAGTCAATTGAATTTTTCTGAATAAAAAATTATTTGAAAATCTATTTTATGACTTTCTTCCGCAATAAAAAATGAAACAGTCCCCAGCTAGAAATAACGATAAATTTCAAGTGAATAAAATCGTAAACACTTGAATAGTAGCCAATAAAGTTTCGTTATTTCTTCAAGGCAATGATAAATATTTAATAAGAAAATTGCAGCGAAATCAGCGTGGAAGAAGCATTTAGCTTTGTGCAATATACGATACCCTATCGTGCTATGCAGTTATAATCATACAAGTTTTATTAAAAGTATGAAACAAGATTTATATTATTTTCATTAATGTATCATGAAGATTTGAAAATTCACTTCCTTTTTTGAATATTTAATATCCAATTTTTAATAATTAAATGCTCTTCACAACATGTATAGAATAGAATAACTAAAATTTAATACTATCGACGAAACTTTTAAGGGTTTGTAATGAAGATGTATTAATGATTAACACAATAAAATAATTATAATTTGAAAATAAACTTCGTCTTGTATACTTTCACCTGCTATACTTTTAAACAAAAAGCACATCTCTATCTCAGATTAAAGTATTTTTGAATAAAATTAATTAATCAATGAACACAGATTTTTAAGCTTCAAAAGAAAAACGTTTTCCAACAAAACGGTGAACTTTTCTTTGAACTTTTTCAGCATTGTTAAATTTTAATGAGGCTTCTACAATAAGATGATAGGACGCTCATAAAAACGTATCATTTTATAAAAAATTGATCAGTAAATTTTCATGGGACTGTGAATGCATGAGGTAAATTGAATCCAATCCAAATATTTTACTTACACAAAAAATCACAAATACGAACGTTTTTTCAATTATTACTTATAGAAATTATATTTTTGAAATATGATTTCAAATTATTAATTGTGACTCCTTATTTTCGCAAAATTTAGGTCAAACAATCATTTATATTTTCGATCTACCAATGTAAATTTTAGACTTTGAAGTTTGTAATATTTTGTAAATTGCTTCTTTTTACATAAATAATCAATGTTTCTTAATAAACTTAATAAATAGAATCAAAATCGGATTATGGAATAATAATTGTAGGATATTAGATTATAAAACTAATATGATTTAAAAACGCACACACAAACACAGCATATTCTCGTTAGACGAGCTGATAGAAGGGCTTTAAAATTCATTACTACAAATAAAAAATATAAAAATCAATAAGTTTCAAGAAATTTCAAATTTAAAGAGTTTTGTATTTAAAAAAGATATGAAGAGATAATGTTGGATAAACTTTTCTGTACAATTTTATTTTGAATAAGAAGTTTCGTAAGGTATAAGGTTTTAACAGACTTATACTTGTGGGTTACCACAAATTTTCTTCACCATGTAAACTAGAAAAGTATGAAAATTACATACAAAATACCTGTATCTAGTTATGTAATTAAAAAATGAATAATTTCTCAATTTAAGGTAGTAATAATAATACGCCTCAAAAAACGAAACATATTTTTCCTCAGTTCCGATACTAAAATATTAATTGACACGAAAATAATACATTCATATAATTTTTTTTCTCCAAGTTAATGGTATAAAAAAAAAGTACTTTTGTCAATAATTATAATCAAACCATTAATATTTCCCATGATATTACTATCCCTTAATAAATAACATATATTTTAAAGTAAAATACTTTTTTGCACGTAAAAAAAGCGAAAATAACATTTAAAATTTTTTTCTACGATTTATTTAGACCGATTTTATAAAAAAATTTTTACAATAAGCAAAAAGTAAGACTATTTTTTTCCTCAATTTGTACAATGTACAATTTGTAGTGTCCGACCGAAACTAGTTTTTACAACCGAAACCGAAATTTTCATATAAGGTCATGTTTTCGTTGAAAACAATTTTCATCATAATTAGTCAGACTTTTCTTTTAAATCCTATAGGTATTAATTAGTTATAATCATTTAGTCTCTAATATTTATGCTGAAATAAGAGGTTGATTTGAAAGAAATGCATCTAATATTTCTTTTTAATGTCAGCTACGAATAACATAAAATATTAACAAGTGACAAAATAAAATAACTTTTTATTTCTTATATTGAGGTGCACAAAATACAATGTAATCTTTCCTATATCTTAAGAGCAAAATAATTTCTTCTAAATTTTAATCAGTTTTCTTTCGAACTGAAAAAAATATTAAAGATAATATTAAACAAAATGTTAATAAACTGTTAGCAGTATTCATAATTGAGGAATCAAATAATAAGTGAAAAATAATAATTTTTTAACATTTTTATCTCACGAATTCAGTTTCGGTTTCTGTCACAGTTTCGGCTTGATGACAGCCGAAACCCATTTTTTGGCCGAAACCGAAAGTTCGGTCGGACACTTATAACTTGTTCTTGACCTACTACAAAGTTTTAAGTTTTGTTTGTGAAAATGTCTTTTGATATGTTTTTCTTGATCAATTTTATTTTATATTGGGTTGGCCAAAAGAGGCGCAAAACAACAAATGCAACTTGAAACAATAAATTTTTAGTTTTGAATCACGTTGGGTACTTTAATTTGAAGGTTTATTAATGCCATTAATGTATGAAAAATGAATTAACTTCAATCTACAAATAATTGTTATATTCACCGTGACTAGTTTTGCATACGTCAATTCGATGGTCAAAATGTTTGACCACATTTTTCACTAGAGACGTTTTAAGGCATTTATAACAACAATGATTATGTTTTTAAAGTCTAAGTGATTGATTTATCAACGTACATTTCAAAAATTCGTTTTTATATTAATAAATTTAATGTTTTGGAAACGTTGTAGTAGTACTGCTAAATCTTAAGTGTGATTGGTTGCGGACCGAAAACATTGTAAAGTGAAAACAACAACACAGGAATCGCACTCATATTTTGCCCCAGTATAATAGCAGGAAAGGGGAAAATATTAAAATTAAATAATTTAGTCAAAATTCGCATTGTGTTGTTGTAACATCATATTTTATTAATGGAAAAGAATACATGTGTGCAATTGACACGTGATAGAACTGAAACCTTCAAACATGATAACTTCCAGATTATAAGACGAATGTAGAATTTCAAGAGTTGGATAGTTGTAGGGTTTAGTAATAATAAGGATGATAATAAGCTAAACAATTATTTTACATTTTATTTGCCATAATATTATAAATATTTCCCAACACCGAGTTTGCGTTTTTGATAAATTATATGAAAGGCTTATGGTAACTGAAGTATGAAATAAATACTTTAGTTTCGATTTGATCAATTGATGTATCGTTGGCTTACGAATAATTACATCAAGTGAAAGAATCAAGCAGAAATTACTGAAAGGGTGATCCTACCAACCAGCTGAATGATCGAAAATCAGTGGAAGAACCTTGGAGAAAACGTAGAGAGGGCGTGCCCATCAACAGTCAATCACAACTGGATGATCGAAAATTACTTGTAAATTACGTAATATATCGTCAATTACTGTTTTTGATCTTGTCATTGATACAGTGCGACTGGAACACATTTTAAAAGTAAATTTGGTGTCCAAAAGCTTAATCAAAAAGACTATTGTATCTAATACAACATTTTCATTAAAATTTCCACTTAAAATCTTTGGAATTTTCTCTGGTTAAGACTTTGCGATACCTCTGGTGTGTATTTTTGAAATTTTTGATGATGGGCTTATTATTTTTTTTTCGATAATAACAATATTATTCAGCATTCATTTCCGGCATACTTTAAATATGTTTTTATTAAAATATTGAAATGTTTATGTAAACAATACACAATTCACGTAGGTAGCAAAACGTTTCTCACGCAGTGTATTACGTAGGCGCACATATACATAAGAAACACAGTTATGTTTTCTATTTCAATTGCTTGTTGGTTAAATCTTATGGATTTATATGTTTATCTCTTTTAACTGTCGCTTATTCGTTTCATGAAATTTCTACATAAATTTTAAATTTCTAATAAATTAAATTTAAAAATGTTTAATTTTTACTTTATAAAAAGTTGTATCGTTTTTCAGAAATATATTTTCTGGATAAGGGTAAAGCTTTGTTTATTATCACTTTTACCCGACTTTAGGATAATAGCCTTGATTTGAAACTCAGTGAATATATGTGGAAGTAACTGAAGAAAAAAGTAGCTCAAGAGGTGGTCACAACAGAAAAATATTCACTCATGGAATCATCATCCACAAATACAGCATACGGTATTGTCCTACATAGACAGCATATTGCGCAGAATGGGAACTTAAATATCGTAAACGAGCTTCCAATTAAATATTAAACAATTCAGCTCGCCATAACTAAGAAGATGTTTAATTAATTTGATGATAAAAATTTATTGTTTAGTAAATATGATTTTTGGTTACACTAGTTAGTAATAAGCGTAATAAACAAAATTTGTACAGGAAAGTTAAACACAATCTAAAATATGGACCCAAAATAAAATTGCTCGTATTTCAGGATTTATACAGCCCCTATATTGCGTCTATTAATATGGCCAGGGACTGTAAGTATTTCAAAGTACATAGATATAGTACAACCTATGTGTACGTATGCTAATTGGGCTTTCAGCATGGCAGGACTTTCGATAGTTTTTTTCTTTCTTTTTTTTTTTTTGAGAAAATAGAAAATAAAGTTTCCAATTTTCAATTAATAGAAAAAAAAAGAAAATGATATTTTATGTTTTTAGAATTGAAAAAAAAATGTTAGAGACTTTTTTAATAGAAAAACGGAGCTTTACTTATTTAAAGTTTTTGTTTGAAATATTGTATGAAATATAAATTGAAAATGTAATTAGATTGAAAAAGGTTCAAATTGAAATTTGATTATTGAATGCTAAAACATAAATTTCAAATAGAAATCTTCCAAAAACAAAAAAAAAATGCACAAACACTTGCAATAAATTTCAAGTTAATTTAAAATGATAAAATTCAATTGAGATGTGGTAAATGTTAAATCGGCGTTTGAAATAAATGTAGATGGTGTAGTGCCTTTGTCTTCTCATGTACGAGTGTCTGTATCTCTCGATTTTCATTGGCTAAGTTTAATAACATTACTAAAGCTCTAGTGGGAAAATGCGCGGTGTATTTGAGGTCCAGCCAAAGTTTCCATACGGTCACTGGATCTGACCACATTTCAGTGCTTTCGTTCGACAATTCGCTCTGTCAGCGGCATTCCTATACTCCCATTTTACTTAAAAGCTCTTTTACTACCCTCTATAAAACCTCAGCCCACCAATTGTCCGCACACGTGAAACAATACAAGTGTATGCCCAGTTTAAATTAATGTATACTTTCGTATACTTCAAACGGGTGTCAAGTATTCCGCACTATTTATTTTCATTGGATTACTGATTTTGTTAAGTTATCACCAAACTGGTCCTTTCACCATTTAAATAACAAAATGAATGCTTGTTTTGATGTTATATATAATTGTATTGTTTTATTTGCTTTGAAACCTCTCTCATTTTTCGAACAGCATAAATTTCATTTCATTTCGGCTTTTATGCTTTTAAACAATAATAAATAAAGCCAATATTAAATTTACTTCAAACATTTTTAAACCGATGGTTGTGAAATTGTATTATATACGTTTACATAACTAAACAATTAAGAATATATCTTTTACTAATTTATAATATACCCTTCAATTATTTTAAACAGAAAGAAATATTTCATTAACTCTTATTCAAACACATATTATTTTGGTATTCCAAAAGTATTAAGATATTGAAAAACTATATTATTTGTTTTCGAATATGTAAGACAAGATTAATTTTCTTAAGAACTTCGTTCTTATAAGATAATAAATAAAACAATGAGTTTGAAGTTTTCACCAGTTAAGTTAAGAGATAAGCAACCCATAATTTCTAACCCCTTTTTAGCCAGTATGCATTGTGTGTATGTTAATATGTTTAAAGTTGGTCGGTACGTCGGAATTTTGTTAGTTCCATCAAAACTGTTAAACTTTGTTGCTTTAAGCTCAAACAATAAAAAAAAAACAATGAACGTAATTTGGAAAAAAGGCAACAAATTCAAAAAAGATATTGATTCGAAATTAAATTTTTGCTTTTTGAGACCTCAAGCAATTGATTTAATTTGTGGATAGTTGATAATAATTGAAAGACGATAAAAGCCGGTGTTCCCTAAGGATCAGTTCTGGAACCGATACTATTTTTAAAATTAATAAAGGACATCCCTTGCGGAAACAAAATAGCATTGTCTTTTTTTACAGATGACACGGAAATGTCTATATCATCTTGGAGAACTGACACTGTCACCAATAACCAAACTAAAAAGTTAAGACGAATAAATAGATATTTTTTAAAAGGAAAATTAAAAAAAGTCCTGAAAAAATAAAAGTCATTTTAATAATGAAATAAAGGTCAAGCATATAGAGACTGGTCAAAATTAACAATAAAGAAATAGAATGGTCTTCCATATTAAAGTACTTGGGGGTCATGTTAAACCAAAAATTAACATTCACGGTACATATAATCAGATCAGTGTAAAGAGGGAAGAACCTATTTGTAGCCTATTCCACTTGCTAATTAGAAAAAGTGCATTTAGCACAAAAAACAAATTTTTTTTATTTAAGGCACTGGTAAGACCAATGCTAACGTATGTTGCACTGTGTTAGAGCTTAATTAGTGAAACCAATTTTAAAAAACTTCAGGTTACGCAAAAAAAAATAGATATGGTCTAAACGTTCTAGATACACTTTAATTAAGCAATTACAGGAAACCTTACAATTAAAAAGGTTTTTTTCCGAGAAGTGTGTAAAATTCTTTCTAAGATTCAAGGAAAATAAAATTTAAAAATATAAGCAAATATGACCACAGCATTGCATTCAAACATGAAAGGATAACAGATTTAAACGGATTCTTCATTATTGTACTAAGTAGTGAGTGCTGAGTTCGGTAAGGTCGTCTTTCCCACTGATTGGAGACATATTTGCTTAAATATAATTAAAGTTGAGAATCATATTATTATAATTCATTTATTTATCAAAAGGCGAGGACAGACGTCTGGAACTTTGGCTATTAATTTTATAAACGAAAATATATTATTGTAAAATGTAGAATAAACCAACAAAAGAACACATGTGCGCAGTTGATACGCGATAGAAGTGAAACCCTCAAAAATATCAACTTCAAGATAATGAGACGAATGTAAAATTTCAAGAGTAGGACAATAGTAGGGTTTAGTTATGATAATGTTGATACCAAGTTTAAAAATTATTTAACATTTTATTCACATATATATTAAAAATTTTCTCCAGTCTCAGAGTTCGAATTTTCAATAAACTATTAGTTAGGCTTATGGTAACTGAAGTATGAAATAAATACTTTAGTTTCGATTAGATCAATATATATATATATATATATATATATATATATATATATATATATATATATATATATATATATATATATATATATACTGTAGGTGGGAACGTCTTGTCTTCGTTTTTTTCAAGGTTGTTCCTCTGATTTTCGATCATTTAGTTGTGATTGGCTGAGGGTGGGAACGCCTTTCTTTGATTTCTGCAAGGTTCTTCCTTCGATTTTCGAATATATATATATTATATATATAATATATAGAATATATATATATATACGTTGGCATACGACTAATTATGTTGAGTGGAAAAACCAAGCAGAAAACATCGAGCGAGGGATCTCACCAACAGTCAATTACAGCTGTATGATCGAAAATCGAAGGAAGAACCTTGCAGAAATCAAAGAAAGGCGTTCCCACCCTCAGCCAATCACAACTAAATGATCGAAAATCAGAGGAACAACCTTGAAAAAAACGAAAACAAGACGTTCCCACCTACAGCCAATCACAGCTGGATGATCGAAAATTACTCGTAAATTACGATATGTATCATCAATTACTGTTTTTGATACTTGTTGTTGATATAATGCGACTGCTAAACATTTTTAAAACAAAAGGTATAGACCGGATTGTATGGTAAAACTGCCCCCGTGGCTTTTTCTCAGGGGGTCAATTTGATACTAAATAAATAAAAAATTAGCCAAATATTCAGCTTTTTATCGCAAGCGATTTTGGAGTAATTCGAAAAAAAACCATTTTTCTATTTTAATTTTTTTAAGTATTAAAATTTAAAATTAAAAATTTGAAATCTTTTTTCTCATTCTTAGAAGTAAAAGACATGAAAAAATATTTTTACTATGATTTCCAGATGGAAAGTCGATTTTTGAGGACCGAAACAAAACTATAATTAATTTTTTGAGTGCGTTTTTGATAAGTGTTGACTGCCATTTTTTCTCAAAAAACTTCTTTAGTATTCCTCTATATTCAGCAACTTTTTCAAATTTTTTGATTTGGTGGAACATTATGAAAAAAATAACTATTTTTTTCCTATATCTCATGCTTAAGCATACTTATTAATTTTTTTGCTAGTTATAAGAAGATAATTATTTTTCAACTCAAAATATATATATACACTTCATTAAACTATTTAGAACGTTAAGAAATTGTTATTAAAAATGATTTTTTATGTAATAATTCCTACAAATACATTACAACACATTTTTATTAGCCCTAATTATTGTTTATTGTTTATAATTCGAATAAGGCGACTGTTAAAATGAGCCCCTCCTTATATTGCTATTTTGAAATTAATTGAAGAGGATAAATATATTAATTTGAGATAAATTAATGCAGTTTAAACACTTCAAAAGCCAAATAATTAGTTTTAGAATAATGATAGTTAAGCAAACACTATAGAATACAAGTCCCACACTTCCTTTTTCTTTAACGTAGCACTACGTCTTGGGTGCTCAGCAATGCGTCAAATTCGGTAAAGGTAAATAAAAATAGTTTTTAAAAAAAATTCTGTGAGTAGATTGTGAAGACTCCGTTAACAATTGATTAGTTAACAATTCATAAGCCAATGTTAAATTAATCTTTACTTAATAGGATCATCTGCTGGAACATTCAGAATCTTGAATTTTATAGTATTTGCTTGATTATCATTATTCTAAAACTAATTATTTGACTTTTGTTGTATTTAAACTGCATTAATATATCTCAAATTAATATACTTATCCTCTTACATTAATTTCAAAATAGCAATACAAGGAGGAATTCATTTTAACAGCCGCCTTATTCGAATTATAAACAATGTACAATAATTAGAGCTAATAAAAATATATTATTATGTATTGCAAAGAATTATTGCATAAAAATAATTTTAATGACAATTTCTTAACTTTATCTTCATATTACTTTACCAAAAAATGAATAAGTGTGCTTAAGCATGAGATATAAGAAAAAATAGTTATTTTTTTTCATAAAGTTCCACCAAATCAATAAATCTTAAAAAAAAAATCTGAATACAGAGGAATACTAAAGAAGTTTTTTGAGAAAAATGGCGGTGAACACTTTTCAAAATCGAACTCAAAAAATTAATTATAGTTTTGTTTCGGTCCTTAAAAACCGATTTTCCATCTGGAAATCATAGTAAAAATATTTTTTCATGTCTTTTACTTTTAAGAATGAGAAAAAAGATTGCAGATTTTTAATTTTAAATTTTAATACTAAAAAAATTAAAATAGAAAAATGTTTTTTTTTCGAATTACTCCAAAATCGCTTGCGATAAAAAGCTGAATATTTGGCTATTTTTTTTTTATTTAGTAGCAAATTGATCCCCTGAGTTTAAATCGAAGAAGCCGCGGGGGTACTTTTACCATATAAACCGGCCTATACCCTTTGGTGTGTATTTTGTTAAATTTTCGTTGGGAAACTTTTTGAGGCGTTTTTAGTCTTACAGTCTTGTTTTCTCCTTCTTTTTTTACTATAATTACGATAATATTCTGTATTCGTTTTCGGCACACTTCAAAAGTGTTTTTATTATAATAATGAATTGTTGATATAAACAATATACAATTCACAACGGTTGTTAGTACGATTATTTCCAAGCAGCATAATACGCAGGCGCGCACAGACATAAAAAACACTGTTACGTTTTCTATTTCATTCTCTCGTTCGCTTAATCTTAATGTTTTATATATTTATCTCTTTTTCGTGTCATGAAATTTCAAATCACAACGATGGTAGAGAAGTTTTCATTTCAAAAACTTTATTTAGAGATTATAATTGGAAATAATTTTCATTCTGAAGATTTATTTACAGTAGCTTTACAACTGCAATGATCCAGAACTTTGTTCCAGTACTGGAAATAAAAATTCAGCGTTTGAATTTAACTTAAGAGTGAACGTTGACCATGTCCATTACACTACTATTCAAAAATAGAATTGATATCCATAAGTTTACTATTAATATTTGTTTTATTGTATATATATATATTAACTACCAAAATGTAACTATAATTACGTGCAAGGGTCAAAGCTTTACTGTGATTTACGACTAAATTTATATGACAACCAACTGGCTCTACGGAAGTTCAAATTGAGGAACTGGAGCTAAAAGTATCGTTCAATATTTCGAAAATTTTAGAACCCTATTGTTTGATTTATTTGAGAGATCTCTTGGATATAATTAAAATATTTGAGCTTACAATGTAGAGCAGTTCAGCTAAAATATAACAATAGATAAAAAATAATGAAACAGTTCGATCGCTCAAAGTGGCAAACGAAATTCAAATACAATAAATAATTAATCAACAATGGTATGACAGTCCTTTTAATAAGGGTATATAAATTAATGAGTGTAAATTTCAATACAAGTGAAAAAAAATGTGAAAATAAATATTTGTTAATAGGGGTGGATATTTTAAGAATTTTAATTTTATTTGCCAATAAAATAAAGACTAATGGCAGCCAAATGGTGAAAAATGGCTTTTATGGAGGAAATACGATATCATTGGAGTATCCTCCACGATTGGCTTTACAGGTTTCTATTCCGTTGATCTATTTTTTCAGTACCTACGTATTTTTTCGATTGTTTGAGTCTCAATCTCATCAATGGCAACTTCAATTTCATTTGTGTCTGAACGGATTACATAATACTTATCTTTAACAGCTTCCCACAAAAAATAGCCAACGATGTAAAATCGGAGCTTTTTGGCTGTCAAGGTGTTGTCCCCACGTGCGTTGACTTGGGGCTGTGATTCAAGTACTGGTATTCCTCCAGTGTTCTGTTCCTGGCGGCCTCTAAGCCGTACGATGCAATCAAAGGCATCCAAATCAGCAGTTTAACCAAATATCCTTTGATCTTCCTTCACTGGCTCCTACAAAGCATTTCACAAAAAAATAGCCAACGGGGTTAAACCGCAGCATTTGGACGGTCAATTGACTTCAAATGTTGGCTGATTTTTATGCGATTTTCAAAAACAGGAACTAAAAAATTGATTGATTCATTAAATGTGTGGCGCAAGTTGCACCGGTCTATTAAAACTAAATATTTTTCCTGTCATTTTCTTCAATTTTTGAAAAAAAAATCATTGAGTATATTCGTAACGTTAATAACGGTAACGGCGGCTTAATAGTCATTTTCAAAAAAATATTATTCAATGATACCCCTGTGTCCAAAACCATACAAAATAGTAACTTTTTGCGAATGAATTAGCCTTTAGTAGAAATGAATTTCTACGTGTCAATTTTCCGAGTCCCAAACACAAAAATTATTTATTGGCACTATGTATAAAATATGTTGTGGTTTTATTTATGATATATAATTTACAAGAATAAACTAGGAACATAAAGTTGAGTAAAAGTTTAAACAGATGAATTATTTATTAACTTATTGCCTAGATACATATTTCGACTGCCAAGCAACCTTCATCAGTGGTTATCAAGTAGTATTGGATCTCTCCGTAACACCTATGTGATATAAAATATTTCTTAATTATAACTTATAAAATAATTATTTTATCATTTAACAAACCCAGAACAAAAAAAGCGTGCCTTATATATGCACCCCAATATTGACAAATCAATTTAAAATATGGAAACCATTAAGTCATTAAAAAACGTATCTAAGGGTTCTTTTAAAGTTGATCTCTATTACAAAATAATCTTATATTACATTTTTTCCAATTAAATAAAACAATTATAGTACAGGAAGAAAAAAAATGTTACGAAAGAAATTACGATTTTCTTCAGAATCTTTTATTAACACTTGAATTCATAAGGTTAATTATTAAATTCCTGTTTAAAAGGAGAAAATTTACATTGTACATTATCAGGAAACAATGTGAAGTGTTCATTCAAGATCTTGAGACTTTCGTTAATCCATTATGAGTAAACAAGAAAACGAAATTGTTGAAATATATATTTTTGTTTAGAAAAAAAAAAAAATTCTGCATTTTGTTACATGCTTAATTGAAAAGAAAAAAAGAAAAATAGGTTAAAAAAATTTACTTAAAATTTTACTGTAGGTCAACGTTACTCTTTTGATACCAAAGTAAAACGACTAAATTGTATTTAATTTTCCTTTAAAATATATGGTTTTTATGTATCTTTTGTAGGTGACAAGTTTCAATAAGCATTGAAATCTTACTGGAATTTTTTTAGTCGAACCAAAATTCATCTTATTAAGTTATTGTCGCCTTCAATAAAAACTCGGGATAAAACTTCTAATATAAACGTAAATTTAATAGTTATCTAATTCTAGATATTCTCATTCCATTCCCTTAAATCTAAATTTTAAACGTTCGTAATCATGGTCCTATGGTCTCCCGTGTCTTATCAGGCTGGCATCCGGACGCCTCCATTGAAATCTTAATAATATTATATATGTAGGTAGTATAACAGAATGATATTAAATTCTGTGAAGACTTTCCTTCTATTATGTGCGCATTCTATTGTTTCAGATAAACCATTATTGTTAAAATGGATGCTTCGAGATTTTCCTGTACACACTTCAGATCCCTAAGGCTAATTTTGCTATCGTCGCCTCGTATTCTTGCAGATGCCACCTGCAAGGCTAACATTTATAATATATGAATGCAATAATTTTCATTATGTTCCGATTCAATGAGTTTCACGTAATAAATGCTTTCATATTCGTTAGTATTTTATTCGATTTTAATTGCATGTTTTCAGTAAATTTTAAAATAAAAGAATTTCAAAGAAATAAATAAAAATATTTTTTAAAATATATTACAATACGGAGTTCCACTAGGTAAACTTAAAATATACCTATGCTTTTTTTTGAGCCCATTGAAAAAGTTAACCAAGAATAAAAGTTTGTTAAATCGTTTTAAATCTGCAATAAGCTTTCGACTTTTAGTCGAAAGTCTAGACTTTCGTTATCTCAATATTTTATATCTTTTGTTTTTATCGATTTCGATCATAATTGTTGAAAAAAACTTTTATGAACTTTGATTGACGGTAACTATCAAGGCAACAAGCACTTGAAAATAGGCAAAAGGAATGTTAAATCATTATGAATGCAAATCTATAAATTTTTAGATTAACCGTACATCATATAGTTTGTATGAAAAAGCCAACAAAAAGAGTTATTCACTTATTAATGTCCAGGAGGAAAGCATGGTTCTTCAAAGTCATCCATGACTGGGTTGTTCTCATCTTCTCCATGGATTTCATCCCCATCAACACCAGGAATATACGGCGCTGAATACTCTTCACCTTCTCCTCGATATTTGATTTCTGAACGTAAATGATGTGCTCTCTATAAATCTCGATCCATATGATTTTCACCATAATCATTTTCTTTTGATTCAAATATAAAATCAGTACCGGTATTTTTGTATATAGTGGCCGTTATTTACGGACTTTCAAAACAGTACATTTGCTCGTATCAATTTTTCTTTCTCCTTTTAAACAGGAATTAAATAATTAACCTTATAAATTCAAGTGTTAATTAAGGATTATCAAGAAAATCGCAATTTATTCCATAAAATTTTTTTCTTTCTGTACTAAAATTGTTTTATATAATTGAAAAAAAAATGTAATATAAGATTTTGTTTCAATAGAGATCATTTTTAAAAGAACCCATAGATACGTTTTTAATGACTTAATGGTTTCCATATTTAAAATTGTCAAGACTGAGATGCATATATATATATATATATATAAGCTTTTTTGTTCTGGAATTTTTTAATTATAAAATAATTATTTTATAAGTTATAATTAATATTATTGTATCAGGAATGTAGAAAAGATACACAAATTTTTCGTGAGGGTGTCCAAAGTATATAAAGCTGTCATTAAGAAAATAATCATTTGGTTTGGTTCTGTTATTAGTTTGGGACAATTACAAATTATAAGAAGGACAAAGCTGAAAATATATATGCGATAATTGTTAACTATAAGTAAAACTATAAGTAGCTATAATATTCATTTGTATAAGTGCAATATAATATCACATAGCAGTTACGGAAAAATCCAATACTACTTGATAACCACTGAGGAAGGTTGTTTGGCAGTCGAAATACGTATCTGGGCAATATGTCAATAAATAAATTATCTGTTTAAATTTTCTCGTTCATCATCTGTTTAAATTTTCAAGCGTCTAAAAAAGAACGCTATAAGGTCTATACATAGATTCAATTTCAATTAATTAATCAGAATTAACGCGGATTCCGTTATTGACGTATGTTAGGCGGTTCCCGATTATTTCTCGCGTAGGTTAGTTTGATAATAAATTAAAATGTATTTAATAACTAAATAAGGAGAAATATTTGGTAACCATTCGTTTTTATCAAAGTACCGGCTATTTCTCGTGTATTTTTAAGTGTTAATTAGAATTAACGATAAATAAATAAATTATAAACAAAGAAATTTTAAAGAATCCGACAATTGTAAATAAATGAAAAAAAAAAAAATATAAAACGTTATTTGAGCGTTTAAAATCTAATTAAATTGCTACCTTTTTAAACATCCAAAACATAACATGCGACGAGGACGGGATTATAACATAATTCAGCCAAAACTACATTACTGGCAATGAGGATGGGATCTTTACGTCATTCGACCTAAAATATATATATATAACCGAAGACGAGGAAAGGATCCTACCGAATTCGATGTACATACACATATAAAATATATAACTATAGTTTACAAAGGTGTTTGATATAGAAGCCCACTTCGTTAAAGTATAAAGGTCTGTTTTATATTTTCTTCGAAATAATATTAGGTTTTAACAGTTTCAACCCCCTGCCAGACTTTAATAACTTATAGTTATATTTTCGTCATACCATAAAAGCTGAACTTTTTTATATGATCCTTGGACCACTATCAAAAGATATTATCGCAGTAGCCGGACTGTTTTGATAGTTTTTACATCTTCCCAGACGCATACAAATATAAATGCATACAACATATATAAAACTACCGTATTTAACATAATCAATAAGATTAATACACGCCTAGATTATAAGTAAATGTTTAATGGCATTTTTGTTTATTTTATGTGGAAATCAATTAATTGTAATGAAAATATGAATTTGTATCTTGAATACGGAAATATAGAAATACAAAAAGTTTGAACATTATAATTGCATTCATCGTAGAAAATATTTTATTTTTTATATAAAAATTCATCTGTCATAATTTTTCAAGTTGTTAGTAGTTTTTCATTGAAATAATTTCACACATTCTACGGTGCACGAGTAATGTACGATCAGCAAAAACCGAGGTCAATCGATCTTTTTGACAACGTACTCTGTCACTTTCAGTTCCCAGTTAATGCAAAAAATTAAATTACAAAATTAGAATTCATTTTTTACTGACTGTTTTCTCTATACAGCTTAGGCTTTTCGTATTTGTAAACCATGCTGAAATTGATCATAACAGTATCGAACTTAAGAATTTGAGCTTCTTGCATATTTTACTACATTTGCAGATCCTAATATATTTTAATAAGGCTTCTTTTTAAAAATTACTGGTAAGATCCAATAATTTAAAAGCTCAATATTAAGAAAGAACCAATAGATATTCAATTACTTTTTATTGACTCATAAATTATTTCAAAATCGCGCTAAAGACAATTTATGATAAGAATGAGTTTTAAATTCCTCAGTAATCAAAAAATAATTATTATTCTGAAGTTTATATTGAAATAGTTAGACAAATGCCCGAAGAAATTTAAATTCGGTTGGGAATGCTCTCCGAGCACTACATCGTAGCAACACACAGTTGCTACCATCGGCATTTTAAAAAAAATTTCAAGCGCATTGGATAAAAATGCAACCATGAATGATAAAAACTTCAAACAATAAGATGGTAAGGAAGGAAATTATACCAAATCTATGTTAAACAGTTGAACCTGTAGAAACTATTAATCGAGAAAATTCGATTCTATAGCACGATAATGTAAGATTCATTTGCATACAAAAAAACCTATGAAAAAATTAATAAATTTAGGGTGAGCAATATTGCTTTGCTCACTATAGTCGTTCAAAGCTGTTTCATTGGATTTTTATTTATTTCAATCGCTACCAAATTTGCTTAGTGGTAAAAGAAAATGAATACTTAAATGGTGTTCAAAATGTATTATCAGATGTTTTGCTTAGTAGTAATTTGATTTTTATTACTAAGTAAAAAATTACAAAAAGACAGTAAAAATTTACAGTTTGGATACCCAAAAGTTTTTTTGATATTCAGGATGATTATATCAAAGATTTAAAACTGGCTTCACAAAATTTGTTTTGATTTTATATTAAAAGAACAACAGTGCTTTCCGGTCCTCTATTTAAATCAAATAGCTGGTAATCTACCGTTTGCCCAGAAATGATTTTTCCAATAGCTCAACTGGAATATATTTAATGTTCTATTTTCATGTATTATTTGCTATCAATGTTTTAAATAAATGATCATCAATCATCGTTAAGTGACGTAGTGTTTTGATGACAAAAATGATAATGAAGGAAAAAATAGAATGAAAATGACTTTTATAACAAGCTAACTAATTTCTATTTTTGTAAATCATATATGGAAAGGAACGAACATCCACTTCGCAGTAGAACACACAATGAAAAGTGTAAACAATTATAGAACATTCGAAATTGAAAATCAGCAGGTACAGTGGAAAATAGTTATTGGATGAATTGGCACTAAGGAAAACAATTTCCTTAAAACGAAAACGGCAAATTGTGAACTTGGAAAAATCTGAACAGTTACAATTGAAAGGAAACAACTGCATTGGTATGGACAAAGGAAAAGGATGAACAACACCAGAATTCCGTTGTAAGTGAAACTCCTACCGACATTGGAAGCAGAAAAGAACACGAAGAAGAAATAAAAAAAATCAATTAGGAAAAATAGTATTACAACAAAAGTGAGAATTTTTTTAAAAAATTGCTTATTTATTGCGATTTTGAATCGGATTTTTCTTAAATTTCAAAAATTCAACTTTTGTCTGCTTAGTCAGTTGAAATCTACTGGTCCGATTTTTTGGAGTTTGTATATAAATTATTGTCATTGGTATATTATATAAGAAGGTATGCTTTTGGGTACAACAAAAAATTCAATAAACATTAAAAATTTCAATTTTACCGCAAAATTATTTTACCGAAAACGAGCAGTTTTCTATTTTTTTTGGTAAATCGACAGAACTAGAATCACAATTTTTATCAAACAAATGCGAACACCCTAATCTCGCTCTACTGCCAATCTAATTATTTTTACACCACGTTATGTAGGAAGCTAATTAATTAAATTAAAAGCAAAATTGAAATACTTTATTTTACTTTGTTCGTCGCTATAAAATAAGCAAAGTTTAACTATAAAAAAACTATAAATTATTTCCGAAAATAATTTTCCAATAATTGATAATCATGATATTAAAATATTCACAAGTTAAACTAAGGCAAAATTTGGTTGAAGATGATGGTATAGAAACCAAAACTATTTTCAGTATTTGAACAAGATAATTTATTTCCACTCCAGCCGATAAATTATTAGATTGTTGCGGAGAGAATGTTGACTTTTTCACTCTTCACTCATCTATGGTTTCTGTGAAAACTTTATCGAAAATTCGCACGAAATTTATGAGCAAGTTTAGCAAATTTTATCAAGAATGATAAGATTTAAGAAAATAGGAAAACTTCAATGGAATTCATTCAATGCAAAAAAAAAAAATTTTTTAACAATTTTCCTAAACTATTTGGCTAAGAGTTTGTAGCATTCATGATGCATTAAAGTTTTAAATCTTTTATGACGTTATTGTCTAAATGTGATGAATGCTAGGGCTCATTGTTTAAACAAAGAGAAGAAAATAAAATTTCTTTCACTTATATGTTAGAAAAGTTTTCTACATATAAGCAAAAGTATAAGGTTAGGGTAAATCCATTATTTTAACGTGAATTTCAAAGCTTTATTTAATATGTTTACGAAGTGTTCGATTTGGATCAGATATGCACCGTTTTATTTTATAATTTGATGTCATTTTCAGGGTACCATCATAATACCTTTAGATTAGAAGTCTTAATCTCTATTGATAAAAAAGTCTAGTACTTGATTTGATAGCAATTTCCTATCACAAACAAAAGTTTTCCAATGCCAAAAATGATGGTAATTGCTTGGCGCTAAGTTTGGACTTTAAAGTGGATGCATCAAAGATTCCCAATCAAGCTCCTGGAGTTTCTGGCGAGTCACTTTAGAAGTGTGTGGCCTGGCCTCTTCTGTTGGCCAATTTTTTCCGTTTTTGATCAATCGCTAACTTCAAATGGTTCATTTCTTGATAGTAGAGATCAAAATTTAGTGTTTGGTCGATATGAAAGCAACCTAAAATAAATTATTCTTTTCCAGTCCCACCAAACGAATAGCAGAGCTTTTTTGGCCATTAATCCTGAACTGACCATATACCTATATATGAAATTATAACAGAAATGAGGAAAAATATTGTAGGAACAACGTGGAGAAGTATAATTTCGGTGCTCAGAAATAAGTAAATAAACAAAAAATTTATGATTTTTCAAAAAAAAAATAATAAAAATAAATAAAAAACTTTGGTCTAAAAACGAAATGCTTTTGAAACTTGAATTATCATATAATTTTTCTGAAGAAAAATGCTGCTTTTGATGTAAAGCGAGAAACTTTTCCAAAGCTTTTTTTTACTGAAATCTATCAGTAATTTTAATTAGGAATGGTTTACGAATTGTTTATACGTCGGCATAGTTTATTTTCCTCTGTACTTGTGCATTGCTGTAAAGAAATTCCTTAAAATTAATTTTGTAATGTTGATACCAAGGAGGTTTTTTATTGCTTTTAGAGTAAAATCATTTTAGTTTGTAAGATTCGAATCAGAAAAAATAAATTGAAGGTTTGTATAGAAAATATCTTCAAAACTTAAACTTAAACTTTAATTTTTTTTAGAACTTAAAGTTTAAATTTCAAAGTGGGATACACATTCCTATGGAAGTTATTGCCCAACAAATTCAGTAATCGTTAGAAAAGAAGACAAGATAATCTAAACTGATCGGTTAAAGTCTCTTTTACCCTGGATTATCTTTTTGGGATTTTGTCAGTGTCTTACATTGGGAATTAATAAAATAATATTTCCTAACTTTCAGCTGCTCTTTACGTTTTGTTATTAAAGCGTACAACTTATGAAAATTTTACGTAAGATAAATATTTCACGCTTTTTTATATGCAATTGAGAATAAGAAACAATATACATTTAGCTTTAAAACATTCTGAAAAAAAAACCTTTTACTTTGTAATGTGCAAAGTACTATAATTCATTAGACACTTTATTCATTTTTAGTTTCAAAACGTTTTCTTCGTAACATTTGGAAAATAAATGAAATAAAAGATAAAAGAAATAGTACTTTTTTAAAAATGTATCTTTCATGGAGAAAATCTAATCAGAAACGTGTTACGATTAGTAGCTTAAGCAAATTATTCACATACTTTTTTCTTTATTTACAAAATGTTTTTTTATAATTTAGCAAAACGCAATAGCAATAAATAAGTAGCAACCAAAATCTTACAAATTTCAATAACAATTTTAACACAAATGTTTTTTCTAATTAACTAAAAGCAACTTTGAATCATATTAAACCTGAATTAGTGGCTAACGCTTTTAGAGTATTTTTTTTCATGAAGAAATCGTCACGTTGGACCACATAAATATCGTAAAGTAAAATTAGGCCACGTCGACAGATATTGGTTTGTTCTACTGTAAATTGCGTCAAAAGCTTTACAAGCTTAGTAGAAATTCAATGTTAGAAATAAGAATTAAATACTGTTACAGTGAAAATGTAAGCTTCTTAAAAAGAATTGTGTAGCCAAGTAAAAAAGCGCTTAATTGAGCTTAGGTATAACGCTTAAGAATTAAAAACAAATAATATGACCATAGTAATATGTATTTTTTTAATATTTATTTTCTTCGTTTTAAATTAAGGTAAAAAAAAAACATCAAAGCATTTTAATTCTTAATTAAAAATAAATTTACTAACGAATTTAATTTATTTTCTTAAATTCTTTTTTAAAATGAAAAAAAAAACATTTATTTTATAATATAAATGAAAAAAAAAAACTTGGAGGTATTAAAATTGTGTAATTTTTATTCTAAATTGTCATTGTATAACTAATTAACAATTAATTAATGAACTCAAAAGCTAATGCCGTATTTTTTTCATTATTTCACTTTCCTTTGAAATATCTTTGATTTCAATAAAATAAAATAATACGTTTTGCGTTTAACAATTGTCAAGTTTTTAATAAAAATTAATATTACCGAATTTTTTTCAAATAAAAGTGAACGAAATTTATGCAGATTTGTCTTATGTATTAAAGTTAAATTAATTTTAAATTGATAAAAATTTAAAAGATAATGTAACAACATGCTTCTTTTATTTTCATATAAGCTCCATCAGAACGTGGTTTTGGAAGCTTCCACCACTCTGCAATCTGAGGATTATCTGCGGATGTTAAATATCGCTTAATTTTCTACTAGCCAGAATCCACACATCGACAAAACAGTATCCTTGGGGTACTTAAAAGTATTAAAAATTGTAGGCTTTTTTCAGCTCATAGTAATCAAAGTTTACGTCTATCATTAATCTGGCCAAAGACCTTTACATAAATTAAGGTTTTTAGAATTGAAAAAAATCATTTTATCACAATTTTCTACAGAATTAAGAATTCAAAGAACATTTTTTTGGGATATAAGTACAGTTCGTGATAAATAATTAAGAATTGTTGGATTTTCATTGCTTTAGTTCTAAAGGGGCATCCATTAAGTGTTGGAGGGGAGCAAGATTTCACTCAATCTCATATGGGGAAGAGGATAGTTTCTAAGTAAACCTTAAAGATAAAAATGTTTCTCCAATAAAATATGGCTAAATTATCCTTGGTAATAATATAAACGCGAAAGTTTGTATGTAGGGTATTTATGATGATTGGATGTATGGATGAAGGGAAGTTTCTTACTCTTTCGTGCAAAAAATACTGAAAGGATTTTAATGAAACTATATAGTAATATAGCTTGTACATCAAAATATCATATAGGATATAATTTATAAAGATATTGTGTGAATTGTTCAAAATATAACGATAAGTGTCAAGTAAGTAGAAAAATGGAAACAAATTCCGTGATTTGGTATAACTATGCAAACCACGTATTTGCCCGTCAAAACTTACCCAAAAATTGATATTAAATTAAATAAGGTGTGATTGCGATCGACTAATATCAATGAACAATCAATTAATAACTGGATAAACGTTTAAATTGCATGCATTGTACAATAAGAAAACAAATAAACAAACTTTTTTTATTGTTAGGTGTCAATACAGTGACGTGCGAAGTTTAAAAAGTCGTTAAGATCTCTGAAGTTTCCCATTTTTCTGCGCAATTTTCGATGAATTTTGATAGTCAAATACGTGGATTAAATAGTTACGTACACAATTTTTTTTTTATTAAAATATTGCGTTCTTTACAAAATTCTAGTATAATATGCAATATGCGCACAAAATTAAATAAAATAAATCTGTTCCCTTAGTAAGAAGTGATCCTTCACCAGGAACAGTTGAATTTGGAACTTGTTGAAAGAACCCAACCATTGTTGGGAGTCTCTATTAATCATTTAGTAGATCTCGCGGCCATCGGCGTTTTAATCGACGTGGAGGGTTATTTGGATGGGATGTAGAAGAAAGGATTTGAGCGTTGGAGTTTGGATAGTTCTGCAGCTTGTTGTGAAATTTTTGGAACCGGTTTTGGATTAGGTTATTGATGAAGGGAATTTTGATATTATTATGTATTACTTTATTTTTAACGTAGTAGGGAGCATTTAGAATACGGCGGAGAAGTTTAGATTGGACGGATTGGATTCGTTGAATGTTGGAGTACTTGGCAGAACCCCACAGTTCTACCCCGTATGTCCAAATGGGTTGAATTAAGGCTTTATATATTGTTAATTTGTTTTTAGTGTCAAGAGTAGAATTAGGTCCTAATAACCTGCGTAACAGTCCGTACCGTCTATTTAATTCTTGTCTTTTTGTCTTGCTGTGTGTCGTCCACGTGAGGTGATTGTCTAGATGGAAACCTAGATATCGTACGTTATTTGAAGTTGGTATTATTTTGTCGTCTATGTATATTGTTGGGTTGGTTAGTCGTCTAAGTGTGAACATTGTTATGGTACATTTGTTTTCGAATATCTTGATTTTCCACTTTTGACTTCACTTCGAGATGAGATCAAGAGGATGCTGCATTATGGCGGAGGCTTTTGTTGGCTCTTGACTTGTAACTAATATAGCTGTGTCATCAGTATATGTAAAAATTTTGGCGTGTAGGTGGGTTGGAATATCAGCAGTGTATATATTGTAGAGGATAGGTCCAAGAATACTTCCCTGAGGAACACCAGCATGTATGGTAGTGAGGGGAGAATACTCGACACCACATCTCACTCTAAAACTACGGTTAGACAGATATGACTGGAGTATAAGGAAGTATTGAGTTGGGAGTAGTGGTTTAAGTTTGAACAGAAGTCCCGGATACCACACCCGATCAAATGCTTGTGCTTCATCCAAGAAGACTCCCAGACAAACCATTTTTGTTTCCAAGGCCTCGGAAATTGTGTCAACTACCCCAAGGCATTGCTGAGTGGTAGAATGTCCAAATTGACCGAAATCCAAATTGATGTGTTGGGATACTGTTTTTGGATTCCAATGCATAAATAATAATGAGGATTTTTTTTTATAATCAGATGCATTCGATTCTTCTACCACCAATTTGATGTACCGACATATGGCGCAGAACTTGTAATGCTGCGAATCAAAGATTTATACGATCAAATCAAACTAACGATCAACGCAAAATACAAGTTGAACGGAATCGATGAAATCGAAATCAACATCGTAATCCTAATCGTGATGCATTCAATTATAACTTGGCATATATTCCTATATTCCGACTGGCATGTTCGACTTTAAACGATTACAATTTCCAGTACGGTTTGTATTTGCAATGTCGATAGATAAATCGCAAAAGCAGCCATTAAATGTTTATGGCATCAATCTTAAAAATTTATACGCGTTAGAAAACAAAATTAACTATGTTTTATATCTGAAAGCATAACAATTAACAGTAAACACTGAAATATTTAGACAGAACAATGTCTGTCGGGTCAGCTCGTATATAATAATATTCATTACCAGTTGAAATATGCACTGATAGAAGAATTTATTAATTATTAATAAATTAATTTTTTTGGAAAGTCTTTTACATTGCAAAAACGATTTTTTTTTAAATAGTTTAAAACCTTACCAAGGAGTGAAGGGGGTCAAAAAATAGAAAAAACCTGTCTCACGTAATTAATAGATGCCCCCAAAGATGTCACCAAAACTTAATTCATTAAAAACTACACGTATTACGTTTTATGAACATCCTAAGGAGTGTTAAATAGGTGAGAAATAAAAAAGACATGACTGTATTGTTTTCTTTAAAAGAAAGTTTTTTTTTTAAAAAATCCATTGCAATCATTGCAGAAATAAAATTAAATAAATATCTTATAATTGTTATGAATTCAATTGTACGTTTCTTCTGTAAGAGCATTAGAGAAAGCTTTCATGAGTATTTAAATATTAAAATTGTTTCAACAATGATAGAAAGAAATTATGGTTTTATACAAACGTCGAAGGAATTGCTCTTTTATTCATTTAAGGAAATAAATCATTAAATAAGATTAAAATTTATCTATGAATAATATAGAAAGCTTCATTTCATTGTTATAGTAAGCTTTTTAAGAAATGAAATTATGACTTAGTTTTGATGAATTATAACAATCAATGGAAATCTCAGATCTATAATAATAGAAACAATCCTATTTTTTTTCAAATATTACTAAACAAAAAAAAATCTTCATGTTCATTATTTATTTTACTCAGAGGATTATTTTCTATTGGTTTAAGGATACTTGAATTTCATCTGCTTATAATAACATTTAAGCGTTAGATGTAAAAATTTTGTTCATTACTTCGAAGTGATTGCTTAACAATGGAAAATATATTTTTAGTTTCCATTTCGTAGATTTTGTTCTCCCTGGTTCAAATATTGAAGCCTTTAAATCCCTCAAAGAGAATTTATGCAGATAGAACGATGACAAGTTAACATAGAAATGAAAAAATCATGAGAGATAACAACTCAAAATTCCCAAAAAGCTTAATTAATTTCAAACTATTTAATACCTACAACCTCTTTTGTGTACTATAAAATGTAAACTATATTATTAAAAGAACTTTCTATACTTCTAGAAAAGTTGAAAATGGTGTGTATCATTATTTTTGAACTTTTCAACCGACTTTGACAAACTTGGAATCAATTTTTCCATAGTTGAGTTATTGGAACGTTACAAAATTGTAATGGAAGCATATAACTTTAATACTAGACCTAATGCACATGTTTTTGAAATAATTAAAAAGTGTTTTACATATATATCAAAACAAAAGGTACTACTAACTTTTAACTCTACTTACCAAAATGTTAGAAATGTTCAATTTCAAATGCAAAAAAAATCTTTAAATTTAAAACGTCTTAAACTTGCTCCTATTGGGATAGCACAAAAATGACGTCACGGTACAGAAACTTCAAAATCCCACGGACGTTTTTCTATGACAAATGTAATTAAACACAATCAGCAAGGTTGTTTAAATCGTTACAATTAAATGTTAATGATTGAAACTATTTACAACATTTGAAATTAAGTGTGGAGAGGTATATTTTTCTACCCTTCGTAAATTTTTCAAAGAAAAACTGGGTTGATTTACCCTTAAGAAATCACTTCAGAATTAATTATCTGAGCAGAGAAGTAGGGAAATCATCGACTTCAAATAGATATGATGAAGATTTATTATTATGATTATTATTTTTTCTAGGTAAAGGCACTAAACATTTTCATACTTGATCCAAATTACAGTCAAATTGCTTCACTCATTGTAGAGAAAAAAATATTTTTTGGTTTATCAATTTTTGAGGCTATTTTCACCTCGATGGCTTCGTGAATAGGCAAAACTGTCGCATTTGAGACTTAGAAAATCCACGAATGGTTCATCAGAAAGCAATGCATCCACAACGGTTCACTGTATAGTGTGCATTATGGTCTAGAGGAATAATTGGACCGTTTTTCTTTGAAAACGAAGAAAGTAATGCAGTAATGGTGAATGGCGAACATTATCGTGATATAATAATAGTTTCTTGTGCTTCATTTGGAAGCTATTCATCCTGACGACATCTGGTTTCAACAGGACGGTGCCACATACCATATCGCCCGTGAAACATTGACGATCTTGCACGAGTTTGCTCCTAATCGTGTCATTTCCCGATTTGCCAGATTAGCCTTTCCGTTCTTACGATTTAACGCCCTTAGATTTCTGGCTGTGAGAATATCTGAGGAAATAGATTTATGCCAATAAGCCTGCAACCATCGAGACATTGAAAGCCAAAATTAGATGCTGCAACAATGAAATACCACCACATGTTTTCAATAACGTTATTGAAAATTTCGTCAAAAAGGTATTCTTTATAAATTTTTCAGACCTACAATTGTTTTTTTCTCACGTTAATATTTTTTTCTTTATCGATTTCTTTATCGTTTATAGTTTCTTTATCGATTAAAAAATATTAAAAAAAGTGCCAATGGTCTATTTACAAACAGTTAATATTCAATTCTTTAAGCAAACCTGTTGGTATAAAAATATATTTGATGGATATAACATTCATTTTTAAAATATATAGGATTGTAATATTAAAATTATTTAATTATTTAAAACAAAAAATTGTTATTGATAGAAAAGTATGCAGAGTATTAAATTAATAGAAAGATGTAATGAAATTTTGAAATAATTTGGAAAAAGCATAGTAAAAGTAGGTTTTTGAAAGCTTTTTCTGTAGGTATATTTCTAATTGAATATCTTATTCTAATGGAATAATGTAAGAGACCAATTAAAAATATACAAAAAAGGTGTAAAATATAAAAAAATATTGCAAACTTTTAGCTATTGAATATTTAAATAATTAAGAATAAAACTTGTTTTCTTAATTAACAATTGCACTTAAAATTTTCATCGTAGTTTAAGCTTAGTGAATACAAAACTCGTATTGTTAAAAATTAAGAGGATATCATTAATAATAAAGAGCATTTATGTGGCTGCTGTTGTCTGATGGATAGTTACATATTCATATAGGTTCCTACCAGAATTGAATAACTTTACCATGCGCCTTGCGATGAAATTCTCTTGTGTCTTACTTTTCGGATGCAGAACGTACAACATTAGGTGGTAGTTAGCCTTCAGTTTGAAGTTTCCTTCTAATGCTTTAAGTTGGCATAATTCATGAAAATACCTTGCATACCTACCAGATTGAATTAATACGAACATAAATTTAGTTGGCCCGTTATTCTCTTCATTTTATCATGTTCAACAGTCCGGCAATCGTACAAATGTTTGTACCGCAACTAAATTTGAATTTTCCTAGTATCCCACACAGTTCAAAATGCTTTGTGGTTAACTCAATGTTATGGGAAATGCGTTTTATCTCGTCAAACATGCCGAAACCAAAGGAATATTTCATTGAAATTTTCCATCCTTTTGTTGGATAATTTTTTCATTTCATGCATTCTTTTAAACTTGCAACATAAAAATATGATTTTGCATCAGAAAATTAGGGGTTAGTCGAAGTTTTAAAGGTCAATTAAAAGATAACATCGGCAGAGAATTTGGCTCGTAAGTTTTACAAGAAAAAAACTTTGAACTTTTATTTTAATAAGTTTTTACCAATTTGAGTATATTATATTATTTTTTGCTTTCTTAACAATGCCTACTCAAGTTAATGAAAACAAAATAAACTGGAATAAAATCATGTAAATTATTTGAAAGTTAACAGATATAATAAAGAAGCATTTCGTTAAAAACATAAAAGATAAAAAAGCAAACTCGGAAACCAATACAAATATGTACTCCGTTTTAAATTGTTTTTTATATTTTCGAAATTTAATGAAAAAAAATAGGATAGTGTAACATTTTTTTTTCCATTTTGTAATGGTCTTTGATCCCATCACATTTGAGATTTTATGTTTCTGACATAAAAAAAATACATTTCCGTTGACACATTTCCAATGATTGCAAAAAATCGTAAAAATGTGATAAACCTGCGATCCGATGCATCTTGACAAATCATACAAAAATATCAATATTTAGTGAAGCAAAACTTTAGCATTTTAGTGATTGAGTAATATACTCGGCTCTTCTATTTAAGACAATACAAATCAAAATTATTACCATAAATAATTTATTAGATGAAATTTTTTCTACCAAACAAAATGCTTATGAGTACGTTTTCCAAGAAAACAGCAAATTTATTAGATGGAAATAGCACACATTATATTTGACAATAAAATATTTTCATTTATTGTTGCGAATATATAAAATACGGATGACTTAATTTAACTAAATGACTGAGCTATAAAAAAAAACTTGTTCGAGTCTTTGTATTGCGAATTCGATAATAAATTGTCATTCATATCAAGCAATATTTAATAGTAACTTAAATTGATTGTCAAATAATGTCCAAACTTACCGATTGAATTTCACTGTATGATGGGTCTGCAACAAATATATCAGTTTTTATAATTGTATCAAAACCTAAAAATATGTATTTCTTTTATAAATTACAGCAATAGAATAATAACATATGATTCTTACTAGTATTTTAAGGTTGTTTTTGTTAGTATTACAATGAATTTTTATTGTCAAAAAAAAATTATTAACTAAAAATGAAAGAAAATCTAAGTTAAATATGGTCCCAAATAAAATATTTTGTCGCTGTTATGCATTCTGTTAATTTCTTTGATTTTTTATTAGTTATTGATTGGACATAAGGACTGTGTATGCATTATTTAATTTCATGGTGGGCATTTCGCATGGTAGAGAAACACTACCAATGTGTGTTTCAAAAGCATTAAATAGGTCACGCGGCACTTTTCTTTTTAATCATTTTATAGGTTGAGGTTCCAAGACTGACGTCATCAATGAATTTGGATAATGAAGTAATTTCCGAAGTATTTACTGGCACGAGTCTCAAATTTGTTGACTATTGATGAATATAGTAGCTTTTTTCGCAGGGTTTTATTAGTTTTATACCAAGGGGCATCTGTTATGAACATTCATAAAGGTATCATATATTTTTATGTAACTGATCAATTTTTGTTAAGAATCATCATTTAAACAATTTGGATACTTGGATTATTGACAAGAGACTGATAGGTTTTTAGGATGATACCTATGTAGTAGGGTGACAAGAAAAAAAAACATTTTGTTTTTTGAAGGTCCCACCCACTTAAATTATTCATCTAGCCAAAAAGAAGGTTCACAAAAAATTACAAGTAAAAATTTTTAAATTTACTGGTTGCGCAACTTGTTTGAAAAAATAATACATATTTTACATGTACAGTCGATAATGTATGAATACCAAAAAATTTATACAGTTAATAATAATAAAAAAAATCATCAATTATCAAAATTATATTAAAAATTATTTACTTGCAACATTTCAATCGTTTATTGTTGCTTTATTTGGATTTGGATACTTCTGTCTGTGTTGTTCAACTACTTGCAAAAGGTATTGCTTTTGCTCTTCTTGGTTGGTCAGTTTCCCATTGAATGTTTGGATTAACGAAATTCCACGTTCAGCAGCTTCCTTCACTACTTTCAAATTTTGTACCCTTTTATGACCTTCAACGAAATCATTATTATTTTCCCAAGTATTTGGATGCTGATTTAAAAAATCTTGAGGTATTTCTAAGACTGTAAATAGTTTGAGGGTATTTTTAGAAATGAAATCGCACAATTGTAGTGTTTGTACTGCAGTAGTCTCAACTGTAATACGCCGTAGAGGGATGTCAGCTCCTTTTTTCAATAATGATTTTACCATCTTTACTTTCATTTCAGAAGACACTCTGCCGTCAAAAAAGGATAATCCAATAAGTGATTCACCTATGTACCATAAATGTCTTGAGAAGCTCTTGGTAGCGGCATCGGCTATCACTTTATTTGTTTTCTTGTAGTTATCTAGTTCTTTTAAAAGATTTAAATCATTATAAGGAGGTAATTCTCCACAAGAAGAAGTATACCAATACTTTATGTAAACTTGTACGACAAAAAGGTTTAAAGCGCGAAGTGCAGATAATTCTCGAGCAGTTAGTTTGAATTGCGATCGAAACAAGTAAATTTTCAAGCTATAAATTAATTTTGCCATCCATCTAGCTCGATGTAAAGCTCCAAGTTTACGAATCTTAAAATCTTGAGCAGTTTCATCTCCTAAGAATAAAAATGAAAGTTGCAACAATTCTTTGTAGTCATCTCTATGTTGAAAGGTCGCTAACTGGTCTTTGATAAACTTGACTAGGACATTTGTTTGTGGTTTTAACTCATTAGCGATTGTATAGTCTGTTATTCCACTGTCGTATTTTTTACCTCGATTTGGTTTCAGTTAGCTGAAAATCTTTGAAAAATCTGGATATTGGGACCGCTTGAAGGTTCTATCAAACGCATTAAACACTTTCTCAATATTAAGTTCCAATATGTGGTGCCGACATGCTAAACTGAGGAGGTCTTTTTTTATTATTTTTTTCAAGGAGTACACATGCGCCGGTGTTTACTCCACTGTTACTTGCTGTAGTATCATATGACATTAAATTAATGCGTTCAGTTAAATTCCATTCTTCTAATAGTTCAAAAACTGCAGTTGCTTGGGCTTCTCCCGTTCCATTTGGAATTTTCGGCACACCAAGTAATTTCATAATACCATCCCCTGATACTATAACTGCTAGACGATCAACTTTGTCTTTTGAAGTTAAAGCTGGAAGTAATTTTCCGTCATAATATTTACGAAAGCCTTATTAACTACTAAAAAACACCAACTAATTTCAAACGAATGATGTTTTATCGGCGTTTTCTCGTCGATAACGCGAGAAGAGTGCGATATCAATGATCTATTAACAAGTTCGGTAAATTAGGTGTTGCGCAACCTGTTAATATCAACCAAATGAGATAAAACTTTTAAAACATATATTTTGTACCCAAAGGAACACTCTAGGAGGGTGAGACAAAACATATTATGAACTTAAATTTTTTCTATGTACAATATTGTCACCCTACTATGTAGGATGTTTACTAGGATTGATCGAATTTAAATTTCAACGATTTACTTTTTTATAAACCTCAATTCATGAAGATGTACTGAACTATGCAATGTTTACGTGATAATGGAATATCGACGTATTGAAATTTTCTATTTTTTGAAAACTTTAAAGATTTATCTTTAAATTTATTAACATAGGGAAAAATAATATCAATTTCACCTGCCATTCGTAAGGTAGTACAATACATTTTATGCGTTCTGTTAAGAAGATCATACTTAAATAGATTATGCCACTTATAAGGGTTCCAAATTTCCCCACAATTCGTTATACTTCAACTTCCTTTTTTCGGAAGCTAGTCTTATAAGTAAATAAAGGATAAAAGGTAAAAATTATTTCGCAGATAAACATAATAGTTACTATTTATTGATACCAAATACTTTTTTGAGACCCATTTTCCCACAATTTTCGCTGTCAGTCTCTGGCTTTAAATGCACTTTTACCAAATGAAAAATCAACTATTTGGTAATTTCGTCACTTAAGATAGAAATAAGATAATACAAAAGCAAGATAACACTAAGTCTCTGGTACTTGTTGAGAAATTGAAAAGTTTTCTCTATTAGATGGTTTGTTCTTGCGGAATTATACTTTTAGAAACTATTATAACCTTAACCAAGAACATTGATTTGTAATAAAATTATAATTGAAATTTGTTACATTTTTATGTCAATGTTTTCCATACAATGATTTTCTAAGAAAAATATTTTAATGACTCTACACAGTAATAGAACTTGTACCAAGATAAACACATTTTCTCTTTTCGTCTTATTCGTCCTTTCCACTGAACATACTGTTCTGTGTACTGAATATACAATTATTTACTTTGTAGTATGTTCTATGTGAGTAATTACATGTTTAAATGGTTGTAATAACCTGAAGTGGTAGTGGGTGGGATTGTAAGTGGAATAATTCAGTTTTGGGTAAGTAGCTACTTTTTTAAACTAAGTGTTTTCAAATTGACAAAAAAACAAAATTAGCCTTAAAATTAATAAAATATTTTTTTCGATAATACTTTTCTTCATTTATATAACAAAATGTTCTATAAGAAAGTGTAAAACATGATTAGTTTTGTATTATTGGTTTCTTTTATTTTTTACTGATATTTTTTTTTCTATGAACCTTTGATGGTTTATTGAAGTATTGCAATGAAACAGAAGTTTCATAAAATGAAGTAAGCTTTGAAATTTTCTGAAGTATTAGATCGTTGACTATTTAGTTGGTAATGTAAATGTAAGTGGTTTTATAATTCATTTTCTTGAAATAGTACATTATTTTTTTGTTTTGGGAATTTTTTTATGATATAACGTCCCGTGAGGATAATTAAAGACAACTTATATGTAAATAACTTGATTGATGTAAAATGCTGAATTGCAATCGAATTAGGTATACGGAGAGTATTCTATGGTAAATACTACAATTCAAGTATTGTAAAAACAGAATCACTGTCTTAATAATTGTCTCAAATACTATTCTGATTGTTAACTGAACTGTATAGATAGTAAAATTTACCATCTGTATAATAGTTATTATCATTTTGCTCTATTAAGTTGTTGAAAGGCAAAGACATGCATCTGGAATTTTTACTATTATATTATTTTATTTCTTTTATTGTATATACCTATATTGTTAGTGTAAGAGTAGAGCAATAAAAAAAAAACTTTTATTATATTTTTTTTAAAATGATTTTGCTGGTAACTAAAAAATCGAAAACTTTATTATAAAATATATAAACCGCTAAAATTATGTTGATAAATCCTACAATCATGATGGTAACTATTAGCATTGGAGCTGGTAGTATGGTACTTATTTTTTGATAATTTTGAGGACCCCCGTCTTATTATTTCAAGTTTGAAGTGTATGTGCTTCAAAATGATAGAATTATGAAAAAAAATCTATTGTAATAAATTTGTTGATTTGTGCTGGAGTAGTGTTATTTAATAAATTTGCCTGGTGTTATTATATTTTGATTGAAAAATCGAAAAAATGTAGTTTTTATATAATGATTTTAACTATCCCTGATGGTTAAGGTTACAATCTAGTTCAGGGGTAGGCAAACGATCGATCGCAGGCATTTAAAATAATTTTTAAGGTACATTTTAAAGGAAACCTGAATGTATACTTAAACACGCATCTATTTTACAACGAAAATTACTGATTCCCAAATAGCGCTTCTAATACCTCTTTATACTCATTCTCTCTTTAAGAGATTACATGGCACGGCTCTAAAAAAATGCATTTTTCATTGTCTTATTAATTTTTACGTCACTAGAATATTGTCCTAAATTTTCAAGTTGATCCGAATAATAGTCTCGAGGATACATCATTGGGAAGCTCAGCAAGTCGCACGTATATCTGTGCAGCTGCTCATCTATTGTTGCGTTTTTCTCAATATCTCTATATTTTCAAAGTCGGTTGTCAAAATTTCTTGAGAACTACTCAATGGATTGTGATGAAATTTTACACAGGTCTTCGAAATATAATCCACAAGGTCTAGGATGAAGGATTTTTTTTCTTTCACAATCATTTAAAAAAATGTTTAACAAATTTCATCAAAATGTGCATCTTTTTGTAAAAATATTTACCCAAAATCCATTTTCACTGTTTTTTCCCTTTGTCAAAGTTCAAGTTAATAGTCCTAACGGTTTTAACTAAAATACTTTTTTTCACGTCTTTTTCACTTATTTTCATGGACGATCCATGTCATGAGTTCCACTGTCAAAGAGGATACACCTTTTTTCCAAGGATCATAGGAAATGACGTCGCAAAGGCGAAGTTTTAAATATCTTACTACGAAAAGTTCTGAATTTCTTTGTCAAACGTGTATTTTTAATCAATAAAAATTTTTAATAAAATATATTTTATAAGGAAAAAGAATGTTGAAAATAGACCAATTTTCCCCCGATTAAACCGATGTAGCCCCTTAGGTATGTACTTGTTTTTAATTTAACCCATTTTTCGAAGTCGATCGCGTGAAAATAAGAAACATTATTTTCGATCATACCAGTACCTATAAAATTTGTCTACCCCTGATCTAGATAATTAATCGTATCATTGAATATTTTAAAAATTATTTTTTCAGATAGGAAAGATGTTGATTGTGGTATTCGTTTTTAAAAGAAAGCTCACACGTACTAATTAATCAATAGATTTTTATCAAAACAAAATTATTCGGGCATTAACTATTAATGTTAATGTCATACGTAACTTACGAAAAATATATTTAATCCATTACATAAATTAAAACCAGGTTCCCTACTTTTAACACCCATTTAATCCGATTGTAAACTTTGATTCTATTGGTTATCATAAACGATTCTTAGTTTCTAACATTTTTCTCAATTATAAAATGTTTAATTTTATCTTGAACAAATCTAAAGTTGAATACTTTTCAAAAAAAAAATGTTCTTTGAAAGACGTTAGAATCTTTAAATCTCTTAAATTGTAAATATTAATCCTTTTAAAAACTAAATATTGAATAACAAGCAAACTTTCCATGAAAAGAAATACATCAAGCTTTTCAAATTGGATTTAAATAGAGACTAGAGAATTTTTATTAGAACAAATCTGTTTTAATATTTATATTATTATACTGATAATATAGAAAAGTTACAACTGTCGCCAATTGGCATGAAAGAAACGATTCAAATATAAATTGTAGACGCAAAAAAATGTGAGCAAATACAGTTATTTTGATCTTCATAATACAAAAAGAAAAGGAAAAGCTTGTAAGTCAACTAAAGTCTCGTCGGTGGAAATAAAGAGATAAAATTAAAAAGCATCATTCAATACAAAGTAGAAAATACTGTGACTTACGATGTAAAATTATGAACTGTTGAAAAAAGTAAAAAAATAAAAAAATAGATTAACTTTGATACACGGAGTGACAAATTAAGAGATACATTATAGGGACATTATCAACAATGAAAATACATTTATAACTATATTTCAGAGGAAAGAGGAAAGCTCTGCATGTATATGGACGTATATACAAAGGATAAAGAAAACACGATTTTTATTAAAATTCAATCTACTAGAAATCGCAAGGCACCTGGGTACGACCAAATAGTTAACGAGAACCTAAAACAACTCCCAATAATTCTTTTAAAAACAATTTACAACAGCATACTGCGCATCTGACATTTTCCTACTCAATGGAAGTTTACGAAGTTTATTATGATCCCTAAACTTTGTAAAACATTGTTTTTTCTTTCAGAACCATTAGCTTTCTGCTAAGAGGGATGTGATGTGTAAAACCATCAAATATAAATATTATCCAAAGAATGCAATCCAAGGCTCTCAGAATGATGTTCTAGGCGCCCTGGTTCATCACCAATAAAATACTCCACAACAATCTGCAAATAACAAATATAAAAGAAGCCATAGCCTAATTTACTAGAAGGTATGAGGATCAATGTCAAGATCACAAAAAGTAACTTAGTGGGTCGATTACTCATTGAGTCCTAAACAATCAGAAGAGTTACGAAAATATGACCGGATGATTTGCAAACACATGTAGCCCTACTAAAACAAAATACCTACAAAAAATTAGTACATTTTCATCGTTGTTTGACTTCCCATCTTTTACCTATTGCTCTTGTAGTATAAGAGTAGATTGTAAAAATTTCTTGAAAATGATAATTAAAAAAAAATAACGACGTTTGTACTTGTACACGTGTGAGAAGTTATACTTATTAGTCATAATTAAAAAAAAAATTATCCACTACCATAACAAATTCCGAAAGTGCGTGAAATGGTACATCAGTTATTAGTAGTTTGTGATAACTTAAATATGATACAATTTTAAACACAATTTTTACTATTAATGCCAATATGATACGCATGTATATAGCGATAAAGACAGAGAACAAAGAATGTAAAGACATACTTGTGGGTGTAATACAAATATAATAATTATTGACTCATTTTTTTTCACTGTTTGTTGTCATTGGTTACAACTGGCATTTCGTTTTTATTCAATTGCCAAATTTTGCTATTTGTCAGGTTTGTCAGAGTGAGGCTATGAATACTTCCCAGAAAATTACTAGATTTCTAATAATAGATTGAATTTGTGGCTCATGTTCCTTTAAGCGACATCAACATTTGGCATCGTTGCATTTTATACTTTATTTTTAATTTAATTCGCGATTTTTTTGTTAATTCAATTCTAAAATTGTATAAGTTGCTCTTTTGTTGGTTAATTTTTATTATAACTAATTTACTCGTGAATCAATTTAAAAACATAGTAGAAAATGCAACTTGGATAATATTGATGTACGTAAAAGAGACATGAGCCAAATTGGCTACTTATATATTTATATATAGAAATGTGAACATTATTAGACTCAAAAGAAGATTGTTACTTTCTTTCAGCAATGTAGCGCCCAGACTGTAAAATATCCAACAGCAGTTATGGTTTGGGGCTGCATGTCAGCAAAGGGTACCAGTAGAATATACATTGTGGAAAATATTATGAAGCAAGACCAGTATATACAAGTCTTGGAAACGAGGTTACTTCCTCAAACTAAAGAGTGGTTTCCGGAAGAAAATTTTATTTTTATGCAGGATGGAGCTCCTGCCTTAAAGCCAAAAAAGTTATGGATTTCCTCAAAAATTCTAACATTTATAAGCCTTCTTGGCCAGGAAATAGTCCTGATGCTAATCCCATAGAAAACTTTTGGACCATCGTGAAGAAAAAACTAAAAAAAATAAACTATTACAACATGGGTGGATCTGATTACCGAACTTTTTAAGATTTGGCATCATGATAAAATATAAATGAAAAAAATAGTATAGAGCATGCCAGGATGAGAAAACTAAATTATAAACAATATACACAACATATTAGATGAGTGAAATTATTGTAATTTTTAAATTTATGACATTTAAAAACAAAAATGTATTTTTTTTTTCTTGAATTGTCTTGAGTCTAATAATTTCACACCTCTGTATTGTAAAGTATTTCATAGTATTACACACAATTAACTACTTATATAAGCTGATTATTAACACAGCATGGGTCACTTGTTCGAAAAATAGTTACTAAAAATATACCATATAGAAGTGGATTTTGATCATTAACTATCATGTATCGATATGAATACACTATCAATTGAATATATATACAGTTTGTCTAAAAAGTCAATTACATGAACCTACAGCATACACAAATAGAGATGGAGTAAACATTAAATTAAAACAATAGTAATTGCTTGATTTTATTACCCATTTATAATTATGTATTGAAACTGATTTTTAATATAGAAAAATATAATGCAATATAATTTATTGATCGACTTTCCTTGCATTGTTTTAAATATTGCATTGAACAATTTCAAAAAATACCTTTCTTTTAAATGAATTTTAACTATTGTGTCTTAAGATGGATATGGTTCAAACTATAAAAATTAAAAATGTTAAGTTTCATGGTATCGATGTTTTTAATACAAAAAAAAAAAAACAACCGACGGTGCCTGTTATTAGTGTTATATCAATCTGGCACTTTTTGACTTTGTCGTCGATCAATTCAGTTGGTTTCCTCTACCGAATAACCAAAAAAAAATTCTAGCGGTCAACACGGTTGATATGATTGTATTTTAGTACTATATAAGTCGCTCCTAAAAGTCGACCAGCTTTCACCCACTAGAAGTTTCTCGCTAACCGTTTGCGAGCAACTTTCTACTGTAGTAAAGGCGTCACATTTTATCAATAATTCAGTCTGGTTATTTTTTCATAATGCCGTTAAAGAAGTATAACTTCAAAAATGTTATGTTGTCATACATTTTATTTATATGCCTACAGTATGTATAAATAACCAACTACGTATGCAAAAATAGCCATACACTTATTTTTTTCCTTTTTATGCTACAAGAAATGAATCCCTAAGGTAACCTACTGAGTTACTACTGGTGGCCAAGTAGTCAAGGTGGTCGCTGCAAATCTGGAAGGTGTTGGGTTCGAATCTCGTATTGAATTTTTTTTCGATATTTCTCAGTTTAGGGATATAAATTAATCCTTGAGTAAATAATGATAAAAATAAAATGTTATACATAGCCTGAAACATTTTACGTCATACTTATTATTCTCAGAAACAAATGAGAATATCTCAATTTAATGCGCTACATTGTTATAATTGTATAAATGTAACAAAACTTTAATTTATTGTCTTGTATTTTGACTTGGCATGCAAAAGCCAAAAAAGCTCGGTCAAGCCTTCACCTCTAACCAAAAAATTCTTTTGGTTTAAATACAAGAGCAGATAGTCCGAATGAACATTATAATATTTTAAATAGGCCGTAAAACCACATACGGCTAACACATAAAACGAACGGAATAATCATTCCACTTTAATATAATATCATGTATAATTAAGATGGGTTGTCCCCATTTTGTATTCTATCATCACATAATAAATTTAAAGGTCCTTTATTCGCATACGTTCTAAAACTCATTGTGCAAACAATTGTAATATCACTAAGCAGTGCTTTTTGCCCATTCTCATTTAGTTTCTTCGTCCGTTATGCAAATCAGCAAATAGAATGTCTGAACGTAAATAGAATGTTACTAAACATCATTCGAGCCAAATAAACGTTGTTTACAAGCTACTTATTATATTTCATCATTATAACAATCGTATGATATTATTGAAATTGTTAAAATGTATTCAAGACAATCATTGATGTCCAATCAAAAACCATTTTCCATTAAATTTAACTACCCCGACTTAAAATATAGTCAAATTATTTCGATAATGCAGAATTATATTTCAATATAAAATTTATGATCAATCAATGGAAACCGGAAAACCGCAAGCATTTTTTGCAAACACGAATTATTGTCTATGTTTTACTTCTAAAGCCAACTTTAATCCAAATAAAATACACATACATTTTGCATTGTTAACATGAAATGCTTTTCTTTACAATAATTGTAAGACAAAAGGAATAAATTTAAATATTTATTAGAGGGCAGGTAAATATCTAATTTGTTGCTTGAATAAATTGAATTATTTCCCCGATTTATAAGTAATCTAAAGACTTGCCTTCGTATAAACTAACACAAAAGATAAATACAAGAAGATTACATAAATTTTATACTTTGTTGTAAGTTTAAATTCACTCCCAGATCAGATTATATGTTTAACTCTATGAATTTTTTAAGGTTTTAAATTATAATAGTAACAAAAGCATGATAGCGAAATCGTTCGATTTTCAAGCCGAATTTCGAAAATTTTAACTAAACATTTTTATTTTCAATTTTCATCCATTCACATATAAAGTGAACATTGCATTAGGTGCAAAATCAATAGAAAAATTTCATGTCGATAATTTCAATCTCAACTTTATACGGATAAAAGTTTTATTTTTTTATTTACTAAGGATCTTGATAGGGGCCAAACTTGGGCTTACCACATAAAGCAGAGAAAGAGAGCACAAGAGAGTTCTTAAATAGAAAATACAGAAGAATACAATGGATTTACAGTTCACAAGGGCAAAATTTTGCTGAAACCTATACGGACATACGGGATCCAGCTGTGGGAAACTGCTTGAAATTCCAACATTGAAATACTGCAAACGTTCATTAAATAATACCAGCACACAAAAAAAAAGTGCTCTGTACTTTTGACCGGACCTACATAAATCTACGTATTTTGGCCCCCTGAACACGAATCCGGGGTCGGTTTGACCCGTACACGCTCAAAAATTCGAGAAAACTTTAAAAAAAATCGAAAAAAATGGTTAAAATCGGCAGTTTTTGTGACATAAAAATTTTTTTGAACTAAACCGAGCATGATTTTCATGTTTTTCGATCCGCTGAATACAAATTCGAAGTTTATGTAGACAATAAGCCGTTTTTATTGTAAGAAAATTGCCTGCTTTGCGAGCCTGCTTTCTCAGTCTGACCAGACGCCGACACTGGGGTTCCGAGTCCCTGCGTCGTAAAACACTTTTCGCTTGTGCCTGCCATGACGGCGTATACGCCTTTAACCCAGGGACTCTGCCAGACGGTTCTGTTGCCCGCCGTCACCACGTGGAGGTGTCCTGGTTACAGACACAAGCGTCCAAACAAGAAATCAAAAATGCTTAAAAGCTACTCTTGCATAACTAACTAGCCCTGTACATAAGTCATTTAAAGACAGACGGGTTCGATATAAGCAAATGACGAATTGAAATGAAAGCAATTGGCCCATTTGTAATTTTCAGAGATTTTTTGCGGGGAATTTCAATTTCTCTAAAGATTTTGGCCAAATAATCTTCAAAATCATATTCCAGAAATATAATAATATGCAAAATATCCTTTGTAGAGATTTAAAAGTTTATTTTCATCATATAATCTCGAATTTTAGAACAATAGCCACAATTTTAACAATTTTTAAGGGTTTTTTGCAATTTTCTTACAATAAAAACGGCTTATGGTCTATATAAACTTCGAATTTGTATTCAGCGGATCGAAAAACATGAAAATCATGCTCGGTTTAGTTCGAAAAAAATTGTTATGTCACCAAAACTGCCGATTTTAACCATTTTTTTCGGTTTTTTAAAGTTTTCTCGAATTTTTGAGGGTGTACGGGTTAAACCGACCCCGGATTCGTGTTCAGGGGGCCAAAATACGTAGATTTATGTAGGTCCAGTCAAAAGTACAGAGCACTTTTATTTTTTTGTGGGTCGGTGTAATCAATGCCTCCTGGTACATTAACAATTGACAATTACAGGAGGACACGAACACGTTAATGGTAAAACAACACATAAGAAGATGATTTAAGTGATGAACATAATTTAAAGCTTTGCAAAAAATTTTTAAAGGAAAAAGAAGAAGAAAACATTTTAAAAGTAATGGTATGACCTCCACAGTCACCTGACTAGAATCCAATCGAGCTTTTATGGGATGAACTTGATCACCAAGTACGAAAACATTGCCCAACCTCAAAGGAAGATCTTTGGAAACTATCCCAGCAGGAATGGCAAACAATATCGTCAACAGCGCTTGACAAATTAATATCTTTTTCGTCAAAAGCGCTGCCATAAAAACAGTGGAGACGAGTCAAAAATTTAAAAATTCTATAACTTTTTTTCGACTTTATTGTATAATTATTGTTAATAAAAAAATATAAATACTTAAAACAGTTTTTTATTAAAACACGATTGAGAAAATCAAGTTTAACATTGATACATATTGTATTTATTTCCGAGTCACAATTAATAATTTAATGAATATTAATATAGGTCCTATGACTCAATTTCTTCTTTACTACGACGCGTTTCAACAGTTTTTGGTAGTCATCATCAGGTAATGATTATTTTGTCAGTTGTAAACAAATTTCATATAGGTTGTTTTTTATAATTTGTTTTATATAAAACCTCAAGCTACAATACTTCATGGTTTATCCAAATCCATAAAATAAATATGCCAATTTGACCGGTAATGGATTATAAACTTGCTCCTGGATACTGGTTAGCCAAAAAATTAATTCAAACCACCAAATCTGGCATCATATTGAAATAAAATTATTCATTAAAAACACATATGAGTTTATGGTATGAGTAATACTAAAAATCTAAAACTACCATAGAACATCAAAATGGTATCACTCGACATTGTCAACTTATACACAGATGTCCCTGTTGAAGAAACAATCAAAATTAAGGAATATAATCTAATGACATCAAAAATATATAATTATATGGTAATCAACGACAAAATGAACTTGTTAATCACCATCTTACAACAAAACTACTCCACTTTTAATCAAAAATTTTATCACCAAAAGGAAGGCTTGGCCATGGGTTCCCTTTAATCAGGACTACTAGCCGACATTTACATGAATCACTTTGAAAAGAAATATATTATGAACAATACCTACAAAAATAAAATAATATATTATTGAAGATATGCAAATAATACATTTCTATTAGTAATGGAATTACCCGACAGATTGACAATATGGTATTCGATCTGAACAAAATTAATCAGAAAATAAAATTTACTTCAGAACACAAACTAAATGGAACAATCAACTTTTTAAACGGTTACCAATGAAAATGGTAAGTTGTCATACAATATATACAGAAAACCAACGACAACGAACACAACCATCCATAAAACATAATTTCACCCAAGTAACCAAAAAATGGCAGCTTACAACAGTCTAGTGTACAGAGCAATCAAGTTCCCTCTTAGCACCAAAGCTCGTGAAGAAGAAATTAAGATAATTAAACATATAGCCATAACTAATGGGTACAAAAGCTCTATCGTAGACAAAATAAAATCGAAGTTTACTAAAAAATCCATTCTTCCAACTCCACCAAAAGAAACAAAAAAATATATAAAATCAAACTTCAATAATTTATTTAGTTTTACAATCACTAACTTCCTTAAGAAAAATATCCTCAGTATCGCATTTTCAACAAAAAACATGATAAAAATTCTTAAATCATTGAAGAACAATCATATTACACCGAAAATCGGAATATATAAAATTAAATGTGGTTCCTGTGAAAAATTCTACATTGGCCAAACTGGTAGATCTTTCGGAACAAGATATAATGAACAAACCCAAGAAACCTACTTCAACAACAACTTCAAATTTTTCAAAACACCTTTATGACGAAAATCATCAATGCTTAAATTTCGAAACAAATTTTAAGCCACTACATAGATGCAAAAAAGGATCACATATGAACACCCTAGAAGAATATGAAATTAACAATGCACACAAACTAGATTCAAATAACATCCTTAACGACAAACTATATAAAACAAACAACCTAAATGAAATTTGTTTACAACTGACAAAATAATCATTACCTGATGATGACAGCCAATAACTGTTGAAACGCATAGTAATAAAGAAATTGAGTCATAGGACATATATTACTATTCATTAAAGTAAATCAAGATTTTCAGGATGGCCAAATACTTTTGACCAGTAGTGTTTTTCCTCTTTCCTAACAGTATAATAGATTATAGTTTATATTTTATTAAGAACAGGGTATAATTTTCCAAATCACATCTGTAAATCCGTAAAACTATAATCATTAAATATATAGCAAAACCAGTACAATGTAATTTTTTTTTGCATTGCTTGTATGAATTTTAAATTAACTTTTCATATTGTTATTCCAGAAAGATTTTTTCTTTGTCCTTCAATTGGTAAAGTTCATTCAACAAAAACGCAGAATTTATTATGTAATGACCTAATTGTCTGTGAATTGAAAGACATGCTCTTCATGATTTGTACTTATAAAACCCATTGCAAACAAAGCGGTTGCGTTTTAAAATTGCAGACAATAAAATTATATAATTGTATTTTTTTCCAATTTATATTGGTGCTCCGACATTAAAGCTTTATTGTGTTAAATCACTTCTCAAAATCAATGTTTTCTGTCAATAAGCAATTAACATTTTTAGGTTTTCAACAAGCAAAAAAATATTTATTATATGTAATCAATACGGTAAGGTTAAAAGATAACGCAATTACTGTGATTCAGTAACTCAAATGAATTTCACGCTTAGATCAGATATCGTATGAAATGGACTGAGATAATGGACGTTTCTTTGATTGTATTTCAGCTATTGATTCGCATGCCTTGTATCTTATTTTCGTTGGATTTTATTTATGGTTGCCCATCAGTGCAAACTTTATACTAACAAAGAAAGTTCATCGTGTAGAAAATACAAAGTTGCTGTTTAAGCAAAGGCAATTTACAATCTGGAATTGAATTTTTCAAATATTCATTCAAATATGTTCTAAGGCATTATTGTTCTATATTGATTTGTTAGTACCCACAAAAAATTTTTTTTTTTAATCTTACATTTAAGCATTACTTTCAACTTGAAATTCAAAGTTTCTTTTGTTTATGAGAAGCTTTTCATTTGAATATTTTAATTAAAGTTGTTTGGAGCTTAAAATAGTCTTTATTTTCAGATTATGTTTTACAATATTTGCTAAAATATAAGTGAGATATTTTATTTTATTAAATAGTTTAATGAGGTACTCATGGTAACATTGTACTGTTCACAAGAAATTTTTTGTTAATTGTTCCTATTTTTTGCTAAATAAAGTTTAAAAAAAGTAATGTAGCACGTACAGAAGATGAAAAACGATCAACTTTTTGAGTTTGTTGTTGTAGTCGTCGGTTTGCGTAGTTATACCATCTAAATTTAAATATATCGTAAAACTTTATTATAATATTTTTCCAACGATATCATCGCTAGTATCTCATCCATCTAAGCTGAACGTGACTTTTAGAACTTTGTGATGAGAAAATAAAATAATTATATACAGACAAACCAGGCAGATGTGTTATTTTCAGTTTGTTGTGTGCGAATATACCTAATGGAAGTTTACAAAAATGAATCGTTGCTTAGTTTAAACTCAATTTACATAGAAGTCATCCATAGTTGTTAAAAAAAATAATGAACAAAAGGAAAAAGAAACATAAAATCCGTGAATGGAAATGTCGAGGAGGATTTAAAATGGGGTAACGTCTCTGATTAACTTGTCAATGAGCCATATATGCGAATCTTCCTTTTTTCTACTGCAGATTGCTCTCCAGTGAATGCTTAATCCTGAAAAATGACACATTACTTCTGGTCCTTGCGTCAGAGTCCTTCTGTTTTCTCTCCGCAGTGAAATAATACGTACTCGTAGTTCTGGGTGCACATATAGGGACAATATATGATACTTGAACAGTACCTTATACACTTCAAAGACCCAACGCGATAATGAAAAGAAAAAGAAATGCTATCTTTTAACATACAGCGTCATGATGACGAGTAGTCATGAAACACAAGATTATGGAGATATCGTGTAGTTAAAATAAAAGCAAAGGAAAATGAAAACGAAATGAAAAGTGGATATAAAACGACATTTATCAAATTTTATGGCAAATATCATTTCGAATTTTATTATCTCCGCAAAATATGTTTCAAGTTATTTTGAAAGAAGGAAATATATTTTTTTCATTTAAGTGTAGTTCATCATATTATATAGAATATTTAATGGATCACATCAATTTTGACAAATTGTTCGAAACCAAATGTAGATTTTTTTGACGTCATCAAAGCACAGTAAATATGCGAAGTAAAACAGATGCAGTTTTGTTTTTCCAAATGAAAAAAAATAATTATGTTAAAAATAATACAGACCTGCAAAAAATACTTATAAAAAATATTTTGACTTAACTAAGTTCATTTTAATGTATTTTTTTGCGTTTATTTCCAATATGAAATCTTTTTCTTTCCATCACGTAAGATTCTCTCATAAAATGAGAAAATATATTAGAAATAAGTAGCAAATAACGTAATCTCTTAAAAGAATGTTTCCAAAATTCCATGGAATAAATATGTCAAGTAACACGACGAATTTGTCATATTAAAATTAATTAAACATAGATATTATATTATACATAGTTATCAATACAGGTAATATCTATAAGTTTGTTCCAACGAAGTCGGGGGCTCAAAGCGAATTACTTTTTCTGTATCGAAATTGGTAGTACCGGACCTCTCACTACTAGCGCTGGTGTCGTTTTATCTTCCGTCGGTAGAGGAAATGAACCGATACCAAGTTTATAAGTAAAAGCGAGATAACAGAAATGATTGGTGTTATTTCGCTCTCACTTTTAAATTTCGTATCGGTTTGTTTCTCTTACCAACGGAAGATAAAACGACACCGGCGTTAGTAGGGAGAGGTCCGGTACTACCATTTTCGATACAGAAAAAGTAATTTGATTTGGGCCCCCGATTTTGGCCGAAAAACTACTTTTCAATTGTGATTTGCAACAAAAACTTAGTGATGAACTTTACTCATTATTTCTTCCATAATCAAGGCAAAAATTACATTAAAAATATGTTATTATATTTAAAACAACTTTACCATCGCATGCCTGTGTAATTTAAGAAAATAATTAGTTATAAATTGACTTTTCACTAATAGGTCATAGTTGACACTCGAACAATAGATTTTTGAAGTTATAATTTTTTAGGGACGTTATGAAAAAATAATTAAACTGAATTTTAACAGTAGGAATTTCCTTGCAAACGGTTAGCGAGAAACTTCAAGTGGGTGAAAGCTGGCCGATTTTCGGGAACAATTTGCATAGTACTGAAATACGCAATCAAGTCGACAGAGTTGACCGCTAACACAGGTTTTTTGTTATTCGGTAGGGGAAACCAACTGAAATTATTGACCTCGACGTTTAAAAGTGCCAGGAAGAGATAAAAGTCATAATAGGCCCGGCAGTTGTTATTTTATATTTAAAACGTCGATATCATGGAACTTGATATTTTCATAGTTTTAACCATATTCATTTTATTTCACAATAGTTGAAATGCACTTAAAATAAAGGTAAATTTTTGAAATTATTATTTCATGTAAAAATTTGTATAAATAAGCCAATTGTGAATAATATTGTGAAATTAATTAATGTATTAATTTATTAATTATGACTTGGGAATAAATGAAATATTTATCAATGGTAAAAATTTTACGATTTTTTTGGAAGTTTTTCCATAAAAAATTTGACTTATTTTCTTTCATAGTAGGAAAATTAAAAGTATGCATACATTAAGATTATTCTATGCTGAACGCACTGATTTTTGAGTTATTCTGATATTTTCAAAAGTAACTCGACTGTTAAATTTTCCGCCGGCATCCTTTTTTATTACAGTTTGTCTAATCGCCATTTTTAAATGACTGCCAGGAAAAAAACTATAGTTTATTAATTATTTTCAAGTGAAATGGGTTTTTGTGGCTGTCTACCTATAAAAAACCTATAAAGAACTCGTTATTAAGGAATCAGGAAAATTCAATGTTGGGCAACAATGCCTGGGCGATTTTAAATGGATTGACCCTAATAATTGTAAGAGCAATTATTGTAAAACGAAAAATAAACACTTTTGATTTCAATATTGACGATGATACTTTAAGGATTGTAAAAAAGTAATACAAGATGAAAAAAGGGAAAGAAATAAATATTTTTTGATGATTTCATTGTTGATAAAATGCGAGTACGTTTTGGGAAGAAATAATTGAAAAAAAATCTCAACACGTTCCCGAAAACAAATTAATGCAGATAAAATTACCGTTTACGGAAATTCTCATTTCCTAACCACAAATTACTAATGCAATTATAGTGTAATATCGTTCGAAGCAACACAAACTTTTAACCTGACTTGGCTTCTCTATTAATGATATTCTCACAAGATCGTTATTATCCTCTTGAATGGTTTGGGTAAGTATGCGAGATATACTAAAATCGTACATGCACATATCCATTATTGTTATCAGATCTTAAATGTAATAATCTCAGACGGGGACGTTTTCAAATTAGAAACGTATGCTTCCATCTTGTCGCACTGTTTGTTTCTATAATATTTGGTTCACAACAATATAATTACAAAGATCTACATAGAATAACAATATGTAACGATGATTCAAAATAAATAAGATTATTATTATGATAACGGAAATTTTAGTATTTATATAATTATAAGTTTTATTATAAAAATTTCTCATTATATAATTCACCTTATAAGCCAACGAAATTTTAAAGTATGCATTTTCCAAATTTTTTTTTTGGCCAATCGATAGGAAATCGTTCGTAGAGGTTTGTGAAAGAAACCGTTTCATTTGTGACAAAATAGTTTAGTGGTAAATAATTAATTTTGAAAAATTAATTAATTAATCATTGATATAGTAAATGCTAAGAAAATAAGGTTTTTAGCGACATACAATATCAAAAATGCTGGAAAATTTAGGAAACGAATGGTTAAAACCAAAACAAAAAAAAAATAAAGAAAACTAAACCGAACTAAACAGAACCTCCCCCCCTTCGAAGAAATGGAAAAAAAGGCAATTATGAAATTAATTTTTTTTCCCCACATTTTTCAAAAAACTTTCCAAAATAGCAAAAATCGACACATAATTAACACGCTATTCTCCCAAATTTTTTCATCGTTTGTGAAAATCAATTTTTCATACAAAAAATTTATGAATACAAATATACGAAGTAATACGCTAAGTGTTATTTAAAATTCGAAAAATATTTTCCACACTTTCTGATTCGGCCAACTGTTCGAAATTAGCAAAATTTAAACATCAATTAACAGATGAATTTTCGTTCTTTGTGAAAATGTATTTTTCCCACAAAAATTTGAATACAAATATTCCAAGTGACACACTAAGTAATTTTTAGGATTCAAATATTTTTTGTGATAAAAATTGATTTTCACAAACGATTAAATTTCATGCGTGAAAAGCCTATTAATTTTTGCTTGTTTGGAAAAGTTGTTTCAATTGGAAAGTGTGGAAAATATTTTTCGAATTCTAAATATCACTTACCGTGTTACTTCGTATATTTGTATTCATAAAATTTTTGTAGGAAAAATTGATTTTCACAAACGATGAAAAAGTTTGGGAGAAAAACGTATTAAATTATGTTTCGATTTATGTTATTTTGAACATTTTTAAAAATAAAATGTGAGGAAAAAAAATATTTCATAATTGCCTTTTTTCCCATTTTTTTTCGAAGGGGGGGAGTTTCTGTTTAGTTTTCTTTAATTATTTTTTAGTTTTAGTTTTAACCCACCATTTCCTAAATTTTCCAAAATTGTTGATATTGTATGTCGCTAAAAACCTTATTTTCTTAGCATTTTACTATATCAATGATTAATTAATTAATTTTTCATAATTAATTAACTACCGCTATACTATTTTATCACAAATGAAACGGTTTCTTTCACAAACCTCTACGAGCGATTTCCTATCGATTGGCAAAAAAAAAGTTTCGGAAAATTCATACTTTAAAATTTTGTTGGCTAATCGGTATAGGGTAAATAATTCAAGTAAAAAAAATAACAAATGTTTTGACTATATTAAAACGTCCGCTTCAAAGTTTCAATTTCATAACGTGGATTTAAAAGAAAAACGTTTGTTAAAGTTTACGATTATTTTGTGTACCACTTAGAAAATAAACTTTTGAAAAATTGAAATAAACTTACGACATACTTTTGAACTTTAATTTAATACAAAGCAAAGTGTAATAAATAAGAAAAGTTGAAAAATCTAGCGATTCATAAACTTAGCTTCTAACTTTGTGTTATAATTTAATAAAAACTAGATTATATTGTTGGAAAAATTAAATTATTTGGTAACAAACTAATAATAAATATAACAAATATTTGCTTCCTTCACTCTAATTTTAATTCATTTTTTCATACTGGTAACTTCAAATGATAACTAACTTATGTAAAATGAATGTTTTCGTAGCAGTTGAAGATTAAAAATATTAACTAAAAAAACATCGTTAATTTTTTTTCATTCAAGTAATACCAAATATTAAAAATCTGTTATTAAGAATTATTGTGTTTTCTGTTGTTACTAATTTTAATTAAAAAGCCATCCTTTTTCAATTTAATTTCATATATATTTCACCAATTTTTTTCATAGTTGCAAACATTGATATCTATATTAACTCATTGACGTGGAATATATTGTAAAATATATATTGTAAATAGCCAAGCTTAGGGCTATAAACATGTTAAATTGGCCCGAAAAATTATTTCAATGATACCTTGTAGGTATCATTGAATATATTGGTACTAAATATTTTTTTTTAAATTCAATCATAAAAAAGATTTGGTACCGCTCTTAATTATTTATACTATAATTTCTTAAGGTTATACATATTATATAATTTATACATTTTTTCAAATTTTTTAAAAGCGCACTTTATAGTGAAATGAGAAATTAAAATCACTTCCGCGCTTAATGTTTATTGATCTTGTTTAACCAGAAAAAAAATAATGAATAATATTATCCCTATTAAGATAAAGTAACTTAATACTTTTAAGTAACTAAATTTCATCAAAGCTACTAAAATTATTTATTCTGGCATCTTTGAGCTAGTAGCTCTTTTAATCATTTGGAATGGAAACATAATATTATCACAAAACCTCAATTGCCAATAAAACCGACATCAACACTGGTGAGACTAAGAGTTTTGACGGTTGGACTTTAATAATTTAATAACATTTCACGGAATTTAACAATGTTTCACTTATTTGAATAAAAGTTTAGTTGCCTTGATCAATACTTAAAAAGCATTCCAACTCCTAGTATTTAAATTTTGCATCATTCGATTATGTTAATTCTTCAAAAAAAAAAACAAAGAAAAAGTTTTGTATTTTTCCTAATTTTTTTTTTTTCACTAAAACTAATGAGATTAAAATCTGAAATTTTTGGAGTCATAGTATTTTATAAGTACCTACACACTTCGTAAGTATCATTAAATTACCTTTCCGGGACCAATTTGCCGTGCTATTTCCCCCAGGCTTTAAAAATCGGACAAGCTTTGTAGATAGTTTTACCTATTAGAAACAGGAAAAAAATCGACAATTGTTCCAATTTTATTTCGTGACATTGCTTCAATATTCTGATTTAAGTAAGTCTCAATCATCATTGTCATGAATTATCTGAAAAAAATTAATAATCGCGAAACCCACAAGTTTATTTTATAAGGTTGAAACTTTTATATTTGTTATTAAAAAGGAATGTAAGAATAATTTTATTGGAGACATTGAGAAGTTAAATCTTTATTGACAGTTTACGACTATGAAGAGGAATATTTACCTATGAAATTAAGTGAATGAAGTCAACATGTTTTTATACAGTTTAAAATTGATTTCATTGTAATTTTCTTCAGTCATTATTTAAATCAAGCTCTATTAATTTTATCTTTCTGAAAATTCAAGTTTCGACACTTTATCGATTTGATAGTGTCACGCAGGTAAAGAATAATATTAAATGCAGGGATTAAATGCTATATTAAAGTAGAAATTAAAAAAAAAATGCTTAATTTTTGAGTTTATTTAGGTACGTTTTTTAAAACAAAACATATAAGGTCGTAATTTACGACTACAATAGTTTAAAAGATTATGACATAGGGTTTTGACAAACGGATAGACGAACAAATAAGCAATTCTATTTGTGTTCTATATTTCTTTTTAAGATATACGAAACCCTAAAACAGGAATTGATTTCTCGAGAAAAAAACTCAGACATTCTATGAATTAATCGATAATTTTTTGCCAATGATAAGACACTAAATATAATTTAGTAAAAAAATACTTTTGTCAAATTAATTCATAAAGTTATAAAGTTAATCAACTTATGTGTTATTCAAGACTGATTGATCCTATAATGCATACTAATTTTGAAACATATTATTACTTAGAAACCTTTAAAACTTTAGAATAAATATATATTACAAAAAGTTATAAAAATAAATAAAGCTCATTCCGATTTGTTTACTCTAAGGTACGTGTACTGTAGTTGTTATTAGTTTTGTTATTTGAACCACGCATAGTACATATATAAAAATTTATCCTCTATATACAAAATAAGAAGACAACTCAGGTTGTTAAAGATCGGTTTTTTTTTAAAATTGTCTTCTTATTTAATAAAAGCTGAGAACTGAATTTTATCATCTATATAAAAAATGATTTGTTTCACAAATCTAACCACGCAAAATACATATTATTAAAGGCAATTTTATTTTTTTCATTAACAGAAAAATGTTATAAAATATTCTTTTTTTTAAACATTCAGGAAATAATAACTTATATTTATGATAATAGGCACATCATATTTATAATAGGGTTCACAGACGGATGCAAAGCTCGAAGCTATTATATTATGTATAACCTAGTTTAATCTCAACGGAGGAATAAAGAACACTTGAAATTGTGGAAACTGTGGAATGAATTTTTAGTTTTTGGATTTTATTATTTGTGATTTGTAGAATAAAAGAAAAAATGTTGTTGAAATTCTTGTTTTATTTCTACGTTTTTGTGATATATATTCGTCTTTTACAATTGATATTAATATTTTTAAAACATTGTTTATCAAATAACAACAAAACAAACATCAAATTAATTAGTTTTATACCGTCTGTACATTCCAAAACGTTTAATGAACACAATCCGTTAATGTGTAGTGTAGCATTTACCAAAATATTTTTATTTTAATAAAAAAGTACTACCACTTTCTGATATATACAACAGAACAAACAATTTCCAAATTGATCTATTTAATTTTTCCCAAAGCAAATATTGTGAATATATTCCGTTTTAATTTGTCTCTTATATAACTCACATATATTTTCTAGCAAATACCGGCCTGCTTCACCATAAAAACTGCTTTACAAAATAATTTTCATTAGATACATATGTGTGTGTTGTAGAAAGAAACTAATAAGATAAATAAAATATTAAGTTTAATTATAATTTCTGAAACTCTTGAATTGACGCCGGGTAATGTCAATTTTCCAAAAAACCTGTAACTATATAATAAGTGTTGATATATTCATATGCCATTCATTTAACGTTCAAGTTTTGTCTAAAGAAGTTAATAACCAAGAAACAAAATGCCACACCTTTGAGAACTTACTAATTGAAAATCAAAGCTGTCTTATTACTTGTGATTTTGTTAAATTTCAATGTTACATAAGTAGTATAAATAATTATGTATACTTTAGAGTTATACTCCTTGTAAACCACATTATAGAAAAAACTTCTTCTTTAAAAAAACTATTTAAAACTATTCGTTAGGCGCATGTATCTGGAAGTATATAGCTGTATAAAATTATATTGATTATTTAAATTTAATGTTGGGTTCTTAAAAATCGCAAATCTGCAAAAGTTCTTTACTAATTATTAGTAAATTTATTATAATTATATACCCGCATGTTTTTATTAAAATAAGAGATACAATAGAGTCTCACATTAACGCATATAGTAAAGAATGCTACGGGTTTTCAAGGGAAGTTTTCTTATCATTATTCTCACGTTAAAATCGATGTTTTTGTAAATAACACAATTATTTTAAAAACTTAAATCAACAATGTAAATGTTGAAGGTTAAATACAAAATATACAGAAAGAGATGCAGTGGATTGCTTAATGAGGTGTTTTTTTAAATACCATTTTTTAATTACATAAAATAAAAAAGAAAAGTTACAAACCAAAAATACTTTTTACCTAATTTACCTATGTTTAGGTATATATAATAGAAGTAACTCTTTCTTATATCCTAAAAACAAAATAATTTCTTCTAAACTTTGTTCAGTTTTCTATCGAACTCAAAAGAAATATATATATATTAAAGATAATATTAAACAAAATTTTAATGAACTGATAATTATTAATATTCATATTTGAGGAATCAAATTATAAGTGAAAAACAATATTTTTTAACACTTATCTCACGAATTCAATTTTGGTTTCGGTCGTAGTTTTGGCTTGACAACAGCCGAAACCGACACTCGTTTTTTGGCCGAAATCAAAACCGAAACCGACAGTTCGGTCGGACACTAAATATCACATAAAAAAATAAGCTGATTTCATAATAATGTAGACATAATTATTTCAATATGAATTCAAAATTATTAAATAATGAGAGAATGAACACAGAATATATGAAGTTACATGAATTATTAATCATGAAGTCGTTTTAATCATGAAGTTACATGATTAAAACTAATTAGGACACAGTTAAGATTCCTTGCAGAACCGAAGCTTTGGAAGTATTAAGCCAGTAAGAGGGTTGGGTCCACTACCACTTTTTATAAGAATGACGAAAATTATTGAAATATAAAGTTTCAAGAAATTTAAACTCTATATACCTACTACATGTAAGATATTTCGTTATGTAAATTTGAAGAAATAATCCTAATTATACACAACTTATCAAACTAAAAGCTCTTTCATTTTATATTATACAATTTTTGTACGGTTTTTCATTAAGTTGAGAACAATCTTAAAGTTAATGAATTTATTTAAATATTGTTTTTGAAATATCATTTTTTATCACTGTAACCTACTAGTAGAGCAGAAAATATTTGCGAAAGTATTTGTTAATTTAGTCATCATTTCATTTAAGCCTTTTGTTTCACTGACAGTAACTGGCTGTCGGCTATAATTTGACAGCTTGATAATTTTCCCAAAAGGAATTCAAACTAATTCAAAACAAAGCATGGATATTTACCAACTTCCCTTGTTGATAATTCAGTGTACACTTATGAACATTCACACCAACCACCGTACATCTAAAACCATAAAGTCGTTGCGAAAGAGCGCATTTCTAATCTTGATAACCACTCGCATGTCCCAAATGACGATTTGGTGAAAGGTTTCATTCTTTATTCAGCTTTTCTTGGCCATTTCACCCTCTTTATTATGTACATCCACTCATGAAAATGGAAGGTGAATATGTTTCATTATAAAATCGCTAGTAGTTTGGAAATGCTTAATATGCACGTTTGGGGAGCACTTAAAGAAAATGTGGAAATTAAATAATTAATTGAGTTTTTATTTCTATTATTATTGATATAACTTATTATTTTTTTGTACATTGAAAAACTTTCTGTGTTATTTTCAAAAAAAATATTAAGTACGAAAAGCATAATATCAAGGTTAGAACCTATTTTGATTCCCTACCATAAAAAAATTATTAATTGTTTGTGGTTCTTACAAAAACATTCTTGAATCAAAATATTCTAAAAAGTTTTACTTTAAAAGTATTAATTTAATTATTTATTAAAAGGCACTAATTTTTATATAAAATTAACATTATTAATTTAAAGTCAAATCCTTTGATCACTTGATATAAAATATTTTGTATTTATAATTCGTTATATAGCAAATATATAGAAAAACTCATGAAATATCTACTTTACATTTAACAAATGCATTGGTTTTTATGTTTCAAATAAAACAGAATTTAAAGTATTTAACAATAAATTGAACCGCAATTAATTTGAAATATTTTATTATACAAATCTTTGAACCTCAAAAATGTCATAATAGAGACTAGATTGAATGAATGAAGGTAATTTTTGAGTTTCACAGGATGATATTTAAGGTAAAACCATACATGATATTCTACATGTGCTAATTTTATTTGAAAATTTATATGTTCTCAACACAAAAGTTCAAAAACAATTTAATTAAATATAAATTTACTTAATCGGATTTCATAATTCTATAACACAAAAATAAGTGAGATACTTGTAAGTAGGCACCGTGAAGAAGCTTTTAAAAATGGTTTTTAGTTATTATTGTATATGATTTTGACAATGTAAAACAAAAAGTATTCAGCATTTGTTTAAAAAATTGCTAAATTCATAAGAAAAGCATACAAATTCAAAAATTAGTAAAACTAAAATTATTTTTAGATCCTTTATATTAGTTTCGCATTCTTGGCAACAAATTTTGGAGATGATAATTAGCACATTTCTAGTTAACCAATCATGCTTAAATTTTGCATATAGACTTGTGATACATTACATTTTCATCTATTCCAATTTCAGCCCGATTTGAAGTTGTTTTACTAATTTTTATAAAGTTCTCACATTTAGTATGTGATGAAACAAAACCAAATATAAAGTAAATTACTACATTTTAAATAAAGTGTGATCCAGAGTTAAATATAAAGAATTTAGAATGAAAATTGTATTTAATGGGTTACATTTTTATAAGCCAAACTATAACCATTTAAGTTAAATTCATAGAACTTGTTTAAATGAAAATCTCTTTACGATTTTCGTAAGTCTAAACAAAAATACAACAATCCAATAGAAAACATGAAAGATTATATTACAGTCAGATGTAAACTATTCTTGAAATTCAAATATAATACATATTTTGAACAAATTGCCCCAGTTTTCTCTGTAATATCATTCACAATAAAATGGAATGCAACAATGCTTTTCATTGCTGATTTTTATATTAATTCCTATTTTCAAAACTATATAGTAATTTTTTTTCAAAATTTTGTTCCACTACTTGCAGAGAATATTTCGTTCTGCTTTATTTTCTTCTACGAAAGCTTTTTAGCGACGTATCAAATTCAAAGTTGGAACCATAAACGATAGCCTAATTGTATGGTTAATAAAGAGTATGGAATTGTTGAAAAAGTGGCAAAATTTTTAAGAGAGAGTTGTTGGAAAGTAGATTTTTAAATAGCCTCCATATCGGTATTTCGATCAACATAACGACAAGCTAACTACTAGTAGAAGTTTCATTTATTGGTGCGCATCTTATATGAATAGATAAAAATCAATTTTATAGTGGTCACAATAAAGTAGAGTTTTTCTTATTGACATATATTTGGCTTTCAAAACATAAATTTGAGATTACTAGATGTTTTCTAAGTAGTTAAAAATGTACTAAACGTAATTTACAAGGAAAATAAATGTCTGTTATTTTAATAAATTATTGTTTTTATTATTATTTTTTTTAGGTTAGTAAATAATTTTCGAAACAATAACGCAATTGTTAAACTAAGTGGCAGGATATTGGGCTTTTATTGGCATTCATAAATTTATGTTTGTTTTGTCCAATTTAATTACTTTCTTGTCATAATTTTGACGTCATGATACATTTTATTTGAAAAACATCCTAAATTGATTAATAACTTCATTCCAAGCAAAATGTTCTTTTCTGTTTCCCGCATCTGCAAACTACTGTCATTGTCATTATCATATATCTTAGATGAATTTCATTATAAATTCTTTGATTAAATAATGAATTAACTAGCGACAACTGGAAATCTATCATTAAAACGCGTGTATACTCTCCAAACCTGCTAAATTTACTCATTTGATTATTTTATTATAACCAGGAAAAATTACATGTGACAATATATTTAACAGTCGAAATCTGACCTCGGTCAAATGCAGTCCAAAGGCAGTTGATCTACAACAGTGAAAATCAAGTTTGAACTAAAAATAGTGAAACCGACAATAGCCAGGCCCAAATTCGCTCACAACCCGGTGAGTGAATCAATCAAATTAACACCAAAAACATCACTAAAACCTACTAAAAACAAAAAAAAAATGACCACCACCTTTTCCAATAACACCTCATCTTACGCACAAATAACTCAAAAAACCACAACAGTTATTCCAACCTCCCCTACAAAAAAACAAGCAATTGTGTTCGAGAGCATCTCTAATACAAAAATAGCAGATTACATAAAAGCAGTTGGAAATCAAATCGACCCAAGAAATATCATGTTCGCATCCCGACTGTCTAACAATCGTATCTGTATATATCTAAAATCAACTGATACCGTCAACACATACATAAACAATTTCAAAAACATTACAGTAAATGAGACGACCATATCATGCAAGCGATTAATTGCTCCAACAACGAAACTTATCATTTCAAACGTTTGGCCGTCTATTCCACACCATATTATTATAGCTGCGTTAGCCCAAACAGGATTAGAAATCATGTCCGGGATGCAATTCATTCGAATAGGAATGCAGGAGGAGAGATTTAAACATATCTATAGCTTTAGACGATTCGTATTCTCAAAGCATATGACCCCAAAATCCACCCAGACTCTCTCATTATAAAACACGACAACGAAGAATACCGCATCTTTTTAGGAGAATCTGCTTACCAATTGCAGAAAACTGACAACAGTGGGAAAAATACCAACACAGCCAATCGCTCAGACGAACACCAACTCAATCCCGACAGCGATACCACGAACACCATATCAAAACCAATTATTTTAAATATCAATAATCAAAACTCTACCATTTCCCAACCAGAATCACCAGACACAACGATGCGGACGAAGTTATCGAAATGCCACCCCCAATAACTAGTAAAAATGATAATAATAAACCCCACCCCAAGAGAGTAAAGAGAATCCGACAGCCGACAGTATCTAACTCATCATCTGAAGGTATTAAAGGAAACAATCAATCCCAGTCAGAAATTGCCGATGAGGATACTGATGTTAACAGCAGCTTGGAACAAATGGGAAACAAAGAGTGTACCACCAGACGACAGGTTAGAAAAAAGATAAAATCTAAATAAAAAAAAAAACAGAAAACGAAACTTCTGAGGAAGAGGATTGGGCCACAATCAAAAGTGGTCTATTTCAATCCCAACTCAATCTCCCACTAAACATTGACCAGATAAGGAATATTATGGAAAATGCCCGCAGCAACCAAGACCTTATCGATTTGGCCCTGGATTACGCCACAAGCGTAGAAGACCTCATCAGCACACTTCAACAACTCCACCCAAAAATGAGCCCAAGTTTAAAAAACAGATGCACGCGGTTAATCAAAAGACTGCAAGAACACGAGTTTCCATAAATCCATACCACCAAAGAATTTTATCGGAGTGTATTCAATTCAAATATATTCAATGACTAGGCTAATCTATTTTAATCTGTTTAAATCTATTTAAGTCTGTTTTAATACTTTTATATTAAAGATGAATGTAAAATTGTAAAAGCTATCAAATTTTAGTCGCTAATGACCAAGCTGTTGAAGCGACTTAAAATAAATAAATAAATATAAAAAAAAATAAAAAAAATATATTTAAAATACAAACATATTTACAAAGATGTATCAGCACATCTGTACGATGGTCTGGCTTACTTATTAATACAGCAGACTTAAAATTAAATAAAAAACAAATTTATACTTCAGTGATGCAACCTAGCATGTTAATATTGACTTTATGCGATCCTTTGGCATTGACAAACATTCCAGGTCATGGAACTTTTAAGCTCTATGCTTTTGTAGATTTTTGGAAAACATAAGATTTTCGCTCTTGACTTTCCTTCGTATTCAAGGTATTATTGTTTACAATCCATATAGTTGTACAGTAATGTTTCCCTCTATGAAGGTATCTTTAACGCCAAGAGTTATATTTCCATCTTTTCACTCATTTTTTTACCTTTAAACAAATTTTGTAATCTGATCAGTGTGTTACAACTGGCACCATAACACCCTCCCCATGCTGTAAGTCCATAATTCACTACACTTGCAAAAAGTATATGATATTTTTTTTATTGCAATTGCATCTAGGACCTCGTAATTTAAGAAAAAAGTATTGTTTTTTTAATCAAATCTGTAATGTGATAGTACCGTCTCATGCGGTAATCAAAATGAACTTCCAGATAATTGCAGCTTTCAACCTTTTAATGCTTTTATCGTATATATAGAACTCACACTAATCCGGCACACTGTTCTGTAAATTCCCTAGGGTCATAAATGCTGTTTTTGCTATACTCAAGGATAATTGATTATCACGCAACCACTTCGCAATGATCTACAAATTGTTCGAGATCTTACGCTGCACCTCAATTCCTGATCTAATGGAGCACTTGATTACCGTATCATCTACCTAGGCAACCAAGACTTTTTATGGTAGTAGAATGAAAATGTCATTGATGTAAATTACGATTATAATCTTCTTAACTCTTTATACTCTTTTAAATAAACCGTATATAACTAATACACACAAAATTTTCTTTCGGTACTCCTATATAACAAACAATTAAAAGTTGTTTATAGTATTATTGATTAGTCTAACATATTTAAAAAAATTAATATGTGCTTTTGATACACAAATATGAACAGCAAAAGAAGTACACATTTGAAGAGTAACTTTATTTTTTTTACGTTTTCTGTCATATTTTATAATAAAAACATGAAGTTTTTGAATCTTAACAAGTCTGTACAAAATCTTTCTCAGTATGAAGCATATTTTCAATGGTAAGTACGTACATTACATAAAGTAAAAAGAGATATAAAACTCAAAGTTTCAACTTTCCTAAACTTAATCAAATCATAACAACACTGTCAGATATTTGGAAAATCTTTAAGAAGATTATTTCGTATACTAAAGTTGTTATAAAATAACCATATTTCTAGATTTCTAGTATGTTACTTACAGTACTTAAAATTATTTATATTTTTTGTACCTATTAGAATTGTTACAAATTTTTTTCTACTTAACAATAACAGTTTCCGGGGCTCGTGATAGTTTACTTGATTTCCAGCTTTTCTTTTCTTACATCAAATAAAGAGGTTAATTTTTCAACTTTTCTTTATGATCATTCTTCAATTAAGCTCTCATTTTGCACTATGCTAATTTCATTATAAATTACAGTTGATGGAAAACAGTTTCATCTGCCTATTTGGTATACAAACTTTTCAAGAGTCTCTAGTAATAATATTTCGTTCCTATTAGCGACAATTTATTTCATAACTAGAATTTATTATTTTATAAGTTTTCACTTAAATACTTATCGCTGAGTCTTAAAAAAATATAGGTACGAAAACAGAAAAGCAAGCAATTTTTTGTGAAAAGTAAAAGATTTATACAAAAACTAAAATTCATTATTTCTTTCATTCGAAACATTATAAAACTAATGAATTTATCATTAAGGTTAATAGAAGAAATTTAAAAAAAGTGTTAAACTCTTGCTTAGTAACATAGAAATGTACTCGAATGCTTTTCGAAAACTGGGATATATCTTGTTAGAAAACTAGAGGCAAATAAAACGCTGTAATTGATGAATTCATAGAATTGACTGCTTTTCTTAACAAAGTTAAATAGACAGGATTAAACTGTCTGAGAAATGATTTTTTTTTTTGGATTCTGCAAATAAATATTCTTCCGAATTTTAAAAACTCTTTTTTAATAATATGTTACGTTTTATTTGAGAAAATTAAACATTTTTTTTGCATTTGGATATCTTTATATTAAGTTGAAAATGAGTTTAACACATTTTGGTACTAACAATTTTGTTATTCTTTGTAATTATATAATTATTTCTCCTCAAAAGTCATTATCTACTATTATGGTTTTCACAATAGACTGTCTTTGTACTCAAAGACCACGTCAACTTTTGTGCCCATGAAATGAAATTTACGGTAAACGATTAAACGATACTTTTTTCAAGTTAAGGAAAAATACAACTACTGGACATCGATTATAGTGTAAAACATGGAGAACATGCAAATTAAGATTACAACGTTTTGTTACTGATAATTTTGATCCAAGTGACTAAGAAAGTAAAGGTAGATCAGTAAAATTTGATAAACGCTGAGTTGAATAATTATTTAATCAATAGTCATGTCAAACTCAAAAGAAACTAGCGTAAATCTTAGAAATGGGTCTACAAGCGGTTTTAAACCGCCTGAAGATCATAGATATGGTGCAAAAACAGGGGAACAGGAAGTTAATGGCGTATTTTGTATAGAACTGAAGCGGAGAATGAAAAGTGGTTCATATTCGACAATCCAAAGAGGAGAATTATAATGGAACAACCGTTTGGCACAAAGTTATCGCTATATATTTGGTAGGACTAGATCGGTGTAATCTTTTAAGAGGTACCTATGGTGCAAAAATGGGAGACAGGGAAAAGTGGATCCCATTCGACATTCCAAAGAGGAGAGTTTTAATGGCAAAACCGTATGGCACAAAGTTATTGCTATGTATTTGGTAGGACTAGCTCGGTGTAATCTATTAAGAGGTACCCCAACTTAATGGAACCATTACTGAAGAACACTATCCGCGACAATTAAAGCAATTAAACTCAAAATTGAAACTTAAACGCCCTCTATACTCAAATATATGACGAATTATCTTTTAGCACGACAAAGCTTGGTCACATGTCGCTAAAGTTGTTAAAGAAATTTTAGTGGCACTTCAATGGGATGTTTTACCCCACCCGCTACATTCACTAGATATTTTCCCGTCCGATTACCATTTATTTCGGTCTATCAACCTTTACCAGACTGAGCAGTATTTCAGATTTCCCGAAGATGCCCAAAATTGGATCTATTCCTGGATTACTTCGAAACATGAGGAATTTTTTAAAGCATTCCGTATGTTGACTTAAAAATACTTGGAGGAAGAATAATGATATATTTTTTTAAATGAAGCCTTATAACTTATTTTTGTAAGTAAAAGAAGCAAGCAATAGGACATAAAATATTTTTCTTGTTGTACTTAATTTATTCAATCGACATATCTGATGAATTTTTGTGGCTATTTTGATATGAATGTAAAACATTGCTTAAAAAAAATTGTCAACCGTATAAAAGATATTTAAAAAACCTACCTCTTATAATTTATCCTAAATAAGAATACTAAAACGTAAATGTTAAGATTTTATTTGTATATTAATATTTTTAATGGTTTTTGATTTAAAAAAAAATCCTTCGAAAATTTTTTTATGATAAATGTTCTATGTTATTTTATTTTTAGAAGAGGAAAAGATTGAGAAACTTTTGCATTTGTAAAAAATATAAATTCTTAATTTACTTCTTATTTTTCTCGTTTTCTCGCCTTTTTCAATAGAAAAGCATTTATACCGTACCTTAAAATATACTTCGCAATTTTACCTTAAATTATTCAATGGAAACATTATCCCATAGATTTCTCAAGTAGATAAAATGGAAATTTTAAAAAATGACTACATAAATAATTCTCGTAAAGCAGAATTTAAATATTGCATATTGTATCATAGTTGAAGACCTGCCATATATACGTCGAGTACAAGTATCGTAATCTTTTCTCTATCCAATTTTCCACCTTGCTCTTCTTTATTACACCGTTCCAATTTTTTCCGTAAGTAAATAACGATATGAAAAATTTTATTGGAGAACTGTTAAGTAGACCTTTGCAATATTACAAAAAGACTTTACCGGAATATTAAAATATCGCTACGTAAAGCTCTACCGCTGGCGGCAACCAATCATCTCTATAAGCGTTCTTGAAATACTGGTATCGAAGAGCAAAGCATTCCTTCGGCGGAAAAGCGACGCACGACTTAAGTACTCTACACGAAAACGATCCTTTTATAAAAGAATATTGTGCTTGCATGTCGGCTATAGTCCTCATATCTGAATCTTTTTACTACTCCCGTGGGAACTGGTATTCGGATTCAAACAGCATTTGAAAATACTCAATTTTATCACAAGATTTCGTTATCGAATACATGTTTAGATTCTTTAACATGTTGAAAAATAATTTCCATCAATGCCAGTTTGATTTTTAATTTTCGGAACAGTAAACTTATTAATCCATTTTAAATTAATGTGTCGAATATCTTATACTTTTTTTTTGTAGAAAATTTCCATACTGAGTGAAGTTATTAATTGGGTGTTAATAATAATATACGTCATCAATTATTGCAAGATAAATGAATGGCTTAAAACATTAAATCAGGATTTTATTCACTTCTTTGTTTAAATTTTTAATGTGAAATTTAATTTGTGGAATAAAATATAATTATTCATTGTGTTTGACTTAAGTTCTATTTATTCTGTTCCAAATTAAAATAAATTTAAACAAATCAAACATTCAAAAATGTAGAAACGAACTTGAAGACTCATTATTGATATTCGTTATCGTAGTACATCTGAATAAAAGATAATAGAAAATTGAAAATAATTCCTCATAATTTGTGTCAAATTACGAAAAAAAAAAACTATAAAGAAACAAGCTTATAGCAAGTTTAAATTATTATGGCCTACAAAATTAAATATTTTCGCAATTGTTGAACACAAAGTTGCACATTAAGTTGTTGATGAAATGTGTAACATTTTGTGGAACTTGATATTTTTTAATTTCTGAATTTAACTTTTGCGAGAGTTGAAAAGCAAAAAAAAAAACATAAGAAAAAGATTTTCTGCCATCTATTTAAAATAAAAATTTAAAATAATATTCATTTGAAATAATTCTTTTCGGTTCTAATTATTACGCTTGTTGACCTACACTAAATCTGAATGGGTACAATCAGTACAAGAAAGATTGCAATTTACAAGAATATTAAATTTTGTTTCTTTATATAATTTATTATATTAAAACACCATTTAACTGTGTATTCTTAATATTTTATCAGTTTTTAATATTTTCCTTTAGTTTATATATAGGGGAAACTAGAATTCAACACCTTTTTAATCAAAGAATTGAAATAACTATTATAGAAAAAGGGCAACAGAGTTTTACACAAAAAAACCTTATTTATTACATTAAACTAGGGGACCTCTGTGCATTTGCATAAAATATTTTTTCAGTCGTATATTTCTTTATAAACTATGTCGTCTGTTACTGTAACATACTTTTCCATTCCCTGACATTGTGATAGGTTGTTTCAAAAATTTGAATTTTTAAAAAATCTAATGTAACAGTTCTAAAAAATGCGGTATAAAGTTGACCATGTGTACAAAATGGTTCAGGAAAATACGATCCGACTCTTTCGAACGTTTGACCTTGCAATTTATTTCTTGTGATTGCATAAGAGAGACGAACTGGAAACTAATGTCTAACGAAGTTGTAAGCCAAAGATGGGCCATTAGCTGTGTCTAATATAATTCTAGGAATAAAATGTATTATTCCTGAATGTGATTCAGCTCCGCCCACCTGACGTTTTCAACACGGCCCTGCATGTTTAAAGAATGTTTTTCCAATACATACCTGTGATTGGCTAGAAAGCTGTTCTTCCAATGCATGATATAAGTTTTAAACCAAATATTTTTTAAACCTGAAATAAAATCCGTAATAATATCCGTAAGCAAAGCATAAATTAAAATGAGAATTATTGCACTTCTTCATTTATTTTTATTGGAAATGAACAACGATAGAGCATTTACACGCTCTTTTAATTATGCTATTAGTATTTTTGTACTGTTTGTTAATAGATACTTGAATATACAACGCACATTTATGATGTTTGGTATTACTATCGCAATCTACCTACTACCAATTGTTCTATAAATATGTGTCCATCAAATCTGTGTATATGTGTGTTTTGGTTTTATGTATCAGCTCAAAATTTATATTTGATCTCTGTTGTAGATACTAAATATGGTGTAATTAAACAAAACACACACAAACACAATCGAACGTACTCACAGTTTACACAGTTTGCGCATGTCAATGTAGGGCAAGAGAGTGGAAATGCCCTATGGCTACACTTTTTCTTGGCTTGTGTACTATATATAAGAATATTCTAAACTTGCCATTTTCATAATAACATCAGTTTATTCGTTTTTCATGTAAAAAAAGTTCCTTTGTTTGTTAGGAACTTACCGATGGAAATTTGACTGAGAATTTATGATTTTACTATTTGAAGAAGTATCCTAACTGTCATATGTTTAGTATATGGAAAATATTCAAACAAACAACGACCAATTATTTTATAAAAACATAAAAAATAGCCATAGTTTTGCGAGATCAGTTTTCCAATTATGTTAAGTTTTCGGTCGCAATAATGCGACAAATTAATCGACAGTGAAACATTGAGTTGTAAGATTTGAGACCAAATTTACGCTGATAGATCACAAGATCATTGTTTGTCGTCGGTAACTCGAAAATATAGCCGCAGTAAGGGAAACTGTAGCCGAGAATCCAGGAACTTCAAATTGGCATTGTGGCATACTTACGAAGTTTTTGTGATCTGAATTGAATGTAATTGATGCAGAGAACATGTTTTTTCAACAAGATGGTGTAACTTGCCACATAGCACGAGAACCTATGATATAACTCTAGACCGTGTCATTCCAAGATTTGGCGTTCAACAGTGATCATCAAGATTCTGCGATCTAACACCGATGGATTTTATTCTTAGGAGCTATGTAATCAAGCCACTGTATCAGGATTCAAAAGATTATTAGTAAGATATGTAAAAAAAATATTGATGTTTAGAAAATGTAAATTTTAAACTGTATTTGTTGTCTGTATATTTCAATATTATCGGTAATATATTATTTTTAAGATAAAATGTACGATTGTTAAAATGATTCATATGTGTATCAGAAATAGCCTTGGGCTAATCAATAAATTCTTATTATTATTTCAACTATGTGAAGGAAAAAGTGTATCCAAATAAGTCTTAAACAGATGAACACCTTAAAGAGAAAATACGGTGCGTAATTGGTGAAAAACAGCCAAACTTTTGCGAAAACGTTATTGAAAATTTCAGTAATATTTCACTTTTAATCGGGAGTATATTTCTTTACGCTGAAATAAATATGCTGGCTAAATTCAAAAAATAAATGTTTTATTTAAATTAAATCCGACGCTCTTGTTGGGACACCCTTGAGATATTAAATTAGTGCTTATATAATTGGTTGGTCTAGTTTCAAAAGCATTAATTTTAAATTTGAAAAAAAAATGAGATCATAGCCATATTTTTACCTATATTCATTTCTCAATTACCTAAAAGAGAGTAATTACTATAAAAAAATATAATAATAATCGTCAATTTTACGCCCTTTTAAACTTTTTCAGTACTAGCTTGGAGACTAAATTAGTAGATCAAATAGAAGCTGGGTAAAGACCTTTTTTTTATTTTCTGCCTTACGGCAAATTCGGCAATTTATTTTCCATCAATACTAAGGTTTTTTTCTATTAATTTGTTTTGTTTATAGGTTCGATTTTTTGTTTCGATTTTTTTTAAATCCTCATTAACATCAATGGATGTTTATTGTTCACATATTAAAGCAAATTATGTAACTCCAATGAATATTTAATTCATTATTAAGTTAGTATCAAATTAACTACAAAAAGTGAAATTGTCTTCATTCTTTACCGTGAAACTGATGCAAAGTTAATGAATACAGTATCGCTACACATGTGAAAATTAACGCTCGTTTGGACAATAATTGTATTGAAACGAGATTATGTTTGAAAATCGTAAGTGGCTGTTATCTCATGCGTGCTGATTACTGTAAATGTTGAATATTAGAGAGGGTTTGCAATAAAACCCCTCCGGTTATAATACACCCATTCATTTTCATCATAGCTATCACCAAACTTGTATATACCACGCAATTCTAGGTTACATAATTTCACACATTTACATTATGATAACTCTATAAACGCAGAGGAATTTTATACTGATACCTGAGAGAGTACTAAAGTTAACTGGAATTTAGTATTTGAAACAATTTGGAACATTGTAAGTGCTTTTAGTTATAAGTTTTGTCACATATTGTCCTAATGGCAACATTTGACCACAAAGTTATCACAAATGTTTTTAAGCTCAACTGAAAAACAATTTTAATATGAAATCAAAGAAAGTTTTAATATCAGGAAACTTTATAGGATGAGATAAATAAAGAAAAAAATAAATAAATTCTGCAAACACAAATATTTTTCCTGCAATTCAAATGAGTAATTTAATCTTAATGAATTAATTCTTTAAGGAAATACCTTAAATTAAAAATGAATAATTTATTATGAATATAGTACGATTAAAGGTATTAATATTTCACGGTGAAATCTCCAAAAAATGTAAATTATTCAAGATATTTCTTAATTACTGTTTAAGTGCTCTCGACGAGATGATGACGTTTGGAATTTGCTAGGAATAAATTTATGCGTGACACTTACTTTAAGAACGAACAGTGAAGATAAAGCTCAAGAGGAAAAGAATGAAAAATGAAATGAACACCGCAAAGTAGATTTTAAATTATCTTAAAATTTATGTATTCTATTTTCCAAATAAAAGCGTTTCCACTACTAAAATGATTTGTTATTTACCATTTTTGTTATTTGAGTCATTAATAATCTATGGCAAGTGAAATGTACGTTAATTGCAACGAAGTATTGAAAATTTATAATCAATTTTGCTAACGATTCACAAAAGATTATTAATTCGATAAAACTCATTTATCATTTATTTTTTCTTAATTATTAACACAGGTCAGCAAATTGGAAATTCCTAAGAAACAATTTTCTGAAATTTTACACACGCAACCCTTCTTGTATTGCTTACAAAAGCACCATAGCCATAGTTGTAAGAAATGGTTTTATACACAGGAAATTATTTTTGTTACAAAACCTACCAACTCGAATCAGAGTTTGCTTTTTTTCCTTTTATCACCGAAGACTAGGAGTTTTATTTTTCTTTCAACATCAAATAATTGCAATATGATATCTCTTATGCAACTCAACTTGAAAAAAAAAATGAAGAAATAACGGATTGTTACAAATTACAATATGCAAATTAAGTTAAGGTTTGCGACGACTAATTTTGACAGAATAAATTTAAATAGAACGAAGCGAGTTTCCGACAATATCAACGATAAAAGCTTTATTTTTTTTCCTTTGCCATCTGAACTAAATGGTGTTTGTCGTACCTGTGCCATTGGCATGGCTCTAATTAAGTTTGAAGCATTCTATATGTTTTTTTTTTAATTTATTTTAACTGATTTTTTCCATCGACACCCTCGATATTATTAACAAATATAAATAAATTGAAACAATTAACAATTTGATTTTAAATTAAATTTTATCAAAAATAATTGAAAAAGCTTCGTTTTTAATAAACGAATCGATTTGTTTTTCATAAGAGATTAAATTTGCTTTTTGGTAAGTAGGAACATTTTTAATAGTTAATTTTTTATATGTTCACTAATTTGATATTTTATTATGGTTTTGAGCACACAGTGCTTCTAGCCTAAAATATTAAATTAATAATAATCTTAGTTTCTTGACCGCAGTCAAGATAACTATTTCAAGTACATGGGATTACATCATATAAAGCATTGAATTGCACCACTTAGTTCAATACATGTAACATATACATTATACATACAACTTAGAATGAAGATAAATATCGACGGTGTACTGTATAATTGCAACCATAACAGTTATTAAATCGTATTAAACTTTATAAAAACACAAAAAGATTTAAAACTCAACTATTGAAAGTATTATACAATTAAAACACAAAATTTTGTTGCAACTATTGATTTTAAATCAATGATATAACCAGCCTCAATACCACTCAATACTATCAACGTTTTGACAACTAGTGTGCTAATTTTTAATGCCATGTTAGTAAAAATCAAAAAAATTATAAAAAGAAATACATTTTGAACATCACTTAAGTTTTAAATTTTTTAACCATTTAGTAAATGTGGTAACGATTAAAATAAATAGAAATCCGATGAAATAACTTTGGACCATTATAGTGGATACGGTAATATCGCCTCCCCCTTAATTAATTAGCTTTATCCAAAGCTTTTCTTCTGTAGAGGGGTCTTGCATTACCGTGTTGCAGCATAGAATTTTATCTGTTAACAGTATTTGGACACTTTTGTGTATTTGATCGGTCGATTAAGATTGCTTAGGATTATTTGACAGCTTTCCGACTTTCTGACATTCATTTTATTGGTTAATTTTTTTGTCATATTTCGTTGGTACCCGTTGGAGAAATGAAAGTTATCGAATTTGAACTTAAAAAAACTCATTTGACATTAATGAACATCTAATGCACTTAGATAAACATTGAAAATGTTTTAAGAAACAACTTTGCGTTGCTATTCTGTGACTCGATGGAGCATACAATACCGAATTTATATTCTTTCGGGTTTTTGATCCTACGATTTCAATATAGATTTCGGAATAAAAAATAGTTTTTTTTTTAACTTTATTAGTCGCTCTAATGATAAAATGTCTTGTACGACTTTGAAATAACTTATAAACGCATAAATGGCAATTTAATTGTAGCGGGAGGTTTTTTTATTAGCTTTGAAATTGTATTATCAGCTTCTGGAGCTTTTTTTACTGCGATACTTTTGATATGTTTAAGAAGTGTGAGAAATTAAATACGATTAAATTAAAATACCTCTTGTTTAAATTATTTATTTCTTCTTACATCTACTGTTATAACAAAACACGACAAGATCAATTAAAATATTAATTTTATAGCATTGAAAACTTATTAAATGTAAAATCTGTTTATCAAGAATTTTATATTAAACAAGAAGGACTTCTTTTTTACTTGAAATTTCTTCTTCTATTTTCCCAAATCGAGTTCACCATTTTGCCCTCCACAATTCTTTTTTGTTCCAATATGTCTTAGATCTTTATCTTTCATTGCTTCTCCCATATATAGGTTTCCATTCATAATGCTGGTTCTTTTTTTTCGTCTCTTCTTCGCGGATTCCTATTATATTTTTGGACGTCAATAATCAGATTTTCCTTGGAAATAATTATACTGTTTTAATGCGAAATTTTCGGTACTTATTCGGTACTGATTCTACCCGAAACAGTCCGATTCTACTGTTCTTCACGTTGAATTCTAGCTGTTTTCTGGACAAAACATTATAAATACATTTTGCTTGAATATATGTTGATAGTTCACTTATAAGTTAATGTGTTAATTAATCGTTGTTGTTTCTTAATACTTTCTACAATATATAATGAGTAGTAATAGAGCAAGGTTTATAAATTACACAGGTTGCCCCATTAGAATAAAAAATGTGATCATACGAAGAATTTTGAAATTTGAATCAGTATGAAGATATATACGAATTTCTTCTGGATACGTCACATGGCGCATGAGGCCACCTGTGTATTTTATAAACCTTGGTAATAGAGTAGTAATATAGGCTAATTAAGGTATATTTGTTGTTTTTTTTAAAAATGTTCACTTAACATAACTTTCGAGATTAGACTCCGAAAAATCAATAAGATTTATCGCCAATTTTGTAATTACAATTGCACAAGAAAGGTATATGGTAATTAATAGGTTACAATTACTACAGTTTAGTATATGCCAAATCAAAAGCATGATATTTTATACTTAACATTTTTACTTTTAGGAGTTAGCAATACAGGCTAACGATGTCACGAACAGTTAAGCATAATATGAATGAATATTGCCCCGAATTTATCCTACGGTCGCCTTCTTTTTTCATGTTCTGCAATGTAAAATTACTTTATCGCATGTTTTGTGTACCTACTTGTGCTTATTTATTTTTCATAATTAACAATCAAATCAAACTTTATTTACTCCAAAAACATTTTCTGTTGAAAATATAAATGGATTTTGAGACGCAACTTTTCTGTACATGAAAGATTTATCTCCGGCACTAAAATCTTCAAATACGCCTGTTTTTGCTGTTGTTGATGTTACATCCAATATACTTCTTATCTCCACTGTTAGATGCTTAGTTAGAGAGCGAAAACAGTGCACAAAAGAAACTTATATTATCTTTACCATAACATTCCTTTTCCATCAGTCTCGTCAGAAAATAACGACACATTTGCGATATCAACTTTAAGATTGTGGTGGAATGAAATCGCAACTGATGTTTGTGGCGTTTCAAATAGCAGACGCTTATTTCATTCAAATTTTAAGAATATTTGTCCCATTTTCTCTCCTTGTTCAACGCTTTTCATAATGTTCGTATATGTTTGCATTGATAGAGCCGGATTTAAATTTAAAAATACGAATTTAGAATTTCAATTGAGACAGCTTAAGCTGAACAAGAAAATTTATTTCAAAAAACTTTTTCTTATACTCTCACAGATAATACAGATAACAAATTATAATGATTAAAAGGAGAACTAGTCAAAGTTGTAGTTTCTTTTTTATCCTATTATGTATCGATCGATCGGGATAAAATGAATTTTAAATTTAAGGATAAAGACAACATGGTTAAGGTGTAGTAGAGGAGGATAGTCCGGAAAAAAAAAACAAACACATTATGTAACTACTCCCGGCTTCCTATACCCCTTTCCTGGATAAAGGCGTCTTTCATTTCTCTCCATCCCTTTCGGCCTTGTGCTGCTTGGACCTTAGTTTTTGCCAGCCACCTTTACCAGGTCATCTGTCCATTCCAGTGGTGGCCTCCCTCTTAATCAACCATGAGGTCTCGATCTCCAGGGAATTGCATCGTTTGTCCATCATTCATGTAACCAACATACCAACAGTCCATCGCTATTTTTGAGAGGCGTTCCTTTTCTATTGTGTCAACTATTTTGGTACGGCATCTTATTTCTTCATTCCTCACATTGTAATGTGTAATGATATGATTATATAATACAATAGAAGAGAAAAAAAATTACACTATACTTTCTTCTAAATGTCATGAAATAAGTTGCATAGCTTAAAAACCATGAAGATATTGAAAACGAAAAAAACACGAACAAAAAAAAAAAACGAAATATTTAGGAAATATGGACTGTTTCAAATAGTAGAGAAGCATCTTTACCAAAAATGGGTACAATGAGATAAAAGAATTATTCAGCTAAAGTTAAAATTACTTTTAAAACCGAAAAAAAAATCCAAAAATGATAATTTAAATAGAAACTATACAAAAATATATTTATTAATTCTTAAAATATTTCGAGTAAAATAGGCCAAACTTCTATTAATTTTGCTTTGAAAAGTTATAGGAATAAATCCTATACTCTGATCTTAAAGTTATAGGTTCATAGAACTATTTTGTTTTATTTGTATGCGTTAACACCTACAATTTCCACGTGTTTCGTGGTCATTGCATACCTTCTCATAGAATTATATTAAGTATACCTAAAAGTAATTTCGTTTTTTAAATATGCAACTAGTGAAGAACCTGTTTGGATTCATCCTAATGGAAAGTGTTACGAACAGAGATCAGGTGCTTTGACTACAACGACATGCATTTGGTGGAGAAGAGTAAGTGAGTGACATTTGTGGAGTTTAGTAGTTCAAATACAACACAAGTTGTAATATGCATGGAATGGATGCGGATGGAGTGAGAGAGATTATTTCTCCGCACCAACGAAAACGTCTCACCGATCAGCAATCATAATATATAAGATAAGGACACAAAATTTTGTAACAAATTTTGAATTTAAATCAATTATTTTATCTGCCTTAATAGTATCAACGCTTTGACATCTAGTATGCAAGTTTTAATGCCAAATTAGTAAAAATCAATTGATTAGTGAGTAAAATATTAGAAAAATACATTTTGAACATCACTTAAGCTTTTAATTTTTTTAAAAAAGTTTAGTAAATGTTGAAATGATTCAAATATATAGAAATCCCATGGAATAATTTTAGACGATTTTAGAGGATACGGATATAATATGCCTTCTCTTAATTTATTAGTTTTTTCTAGGGCTTTTCTTTTGCAGATAAGTCATACATTACCGTGTTGCAGCATAGAATTTTCTCTCAACTCATTTGGCATTAATGAACATCTAATTCACTAAGATAATAATAATTAAAAATGTTTTTAGTAACAACTTTGCGTTGCTACCTTGTGAAACTCGAAGATCATACAATGCCAAATTTGTATTCTTTTGGGTTTTTGATCTTACCATTTCAATATAGATTTCGGAATAAAAAAAAATTTGTATTTTTTTTTTAAAGTTTAAAAGTCACTAATCATAAAATGTCTTTAGTACCGCTTTGAAATAATTTATAAGCGGATAAATGGCAGTTGAATGACTATAGGTTTTAGAAATAAAATTACATTCCGGTAGATCTAATAGTAAGAAATAAAATTACTTATTTTGAATGTTCTTTCACGCATTTCTTTCATGAATCGGACAAGACATTCTTTTTGATCTGGATGTAGGGTTTGTGGAGGTAGGACTTACGGACTTTTCATGAAATTTGATATATTTTTTAAATGAAATGGTTTTGGAGTATTTTGATGTATAAGAACAGTTTCAAGAAGAAACTCAACAAGTTTGAGCATAAGAATCCTTTGAAAATTAAAATGGAGCGTCGAAATTAAAATAAACCCTCAGTAGTTAAGGACCATTATAACGAATGTCAAATGCAATTCATAAGCGATCAAGGAATAAAAATGAAGAAAATAAATATACAAATTTGTAATGGATTATAAAGTACAGGCTATATGATATAAGCATAGAAAATATAAAAAAGCGACCGTAAAGTCTCAAATGTAAAATTTCAAAGTGTAACAGAGCCAAATTTATGCACAAATCGATTCATATTTTCAAACTTGAACCGATTTTTCATCGACTTTAATAATCGACTTTCGATCGACTTTAATTCTAAGCTCAGAATAGACTCACTTGCTTCAACTTACCTATATGCTTACCTATAGGTTTTTTTTTATAACTAAAATGATTTTAGTGCTTGCGATATCATATTAGTATCAGTAAACTAGCAATTTTGACTTAAGAAGTAAAAATTCTGATCATTAAGAATTCGAAAAATATGGCTAAAGATAACATTAGAACATAGAATATATCATTTGTATATTATTACATTTGTATGCTTTTCTAGAATAAATTGAATATTATAATGTAGTAAAATAATAAATTACAGCTTTATAATATTTATTGTTAACATCCCTGATATTAGTTAAAATTATAGGATAACAAACACATTTCAGTTATTGATACTATAATTTACATACACAATCCACATAACGACTACAATATAATTATATTATTATTATTATCGATGTGATTTTCGAAACAAACTATCGAAGATATATTTCATCATCATTGTCCTTGTTTCGCGTAATAAATTATATGTGTAACAACTTTTGCTATTCACTTTTTGTTGAAATAAATTTAATGTAAACTTGATGTATACAGCTATTTATAAAGCATATATGTGAGGAATCAAACAACATATAACTAAAAGGGACATTGAAAGCAAATGCATTCTAAAACGTGTTTACGTTATAATACCAAATATTTCAACATAATAACTTTCAAACCATAGACATTAATTTGTTAAAATATAGATATTTGAAGTCATAATATTTGTAATATTATTAATTGTCTCAAATAATTAATTATAATATTTTGTTCTGCCTAACTCAACTCTGAATGTAATTGGGAAATTATGTTATATTTCATTGAATAAACTTGATTCGGAAAAAAACCCTGCAAAGATGTTCATGAATTAATGCTGTGTATTATAAATTTCATTAACATATTATACCTATTTAAAGAAACATGAACCTCTAATGACAAAGGGTCATATTTTGCAATAAATTAATGCTAAATTGGCAATTAATTTTAAATTACGATAAATGAAAAGTGATAAAATATAATTTCATAATAGCATTTAGTGTATAATTTAACACAACATAAAAGTGTTCATAATTCTAAATTTGGAATATGAGGTTAAAAATTGGTATATATTCTCGTGGAAACGAGTTTGAACTATGTTATATTAGGAAAATTTTGATGAATGAACAAAATTAATTATAATATAAAATAATTAATTTTGATGAAGGTAGTTCTATTTAAAACCATTTTTTTCATAATTGATATGAATTGGAAATATTTAATGAGGTAATGAATAAGGAGAGTGAGGGATATTTCTATTTGCTTGTACATTGGACATTGGGGATATTATATATTTCTTTTTAACTCGAAAAATATAATTCAAAGTATGAGACGCAGTCTTAATTGATATTGTAATCATATTTCCTCAGATGTTCTCCGAGATTTTCTTAGAAATCCCCAAATATTTTTGGGGTATTAATCGACGCGAAATGTTTCAAAGAATGCATCATTATTTTTTTGAAAAATAGTTAAAATTAAAAGATGTTCAGCACAAAGTTCAACGCAAAGTTAAAAATTGAATATTTTTGTGGAACTGTTCACAGCAAATGTGTGTAAAATGACTTCTTTTGAATTATTGCATCTGCTTCTAATCAAACTAATTGTTTTTCTGGGAAAAGGTTACTTATATTTTCTTAATTAAAATATTTACTAAGGCATTTGGAAAATATTTCAGCCTACATTTCACCGCGGTACTCAATGTCCCAAACACTTATTTATAAACTTTCATGAAATATCAATATTGCTGAATTGTTTTTTTTTTAATAACCAAGGCAATTTTTATGACAAAAATTTTTTAAGAAAAACAAACAAAAAGTCAACAAACAGGAAAAAACCTGCAAAAGTTTACTGTGAAATATACAAATTACTCATGACGTAAGTACGAGAAAAACAATCATCAAGAGAAATTAATATAAAGCAACTGTTTAATTTTGCCTCGCTTTCATTTGGATAATTAAAATATACGAAAAAAGAATATTTTTTATCTCATTTCTCATATTTTCGATAGATGTTTATTTATTTTTATGTTTCGTTAAAATAGGGCTACATTTGAAATAAAAATAAACTCCTTTATAAAAACCAATGCTCCCAAATTTCATATAGAATTCAAAACAGTATTTTTAGTTTGATATAAAATTCATTAAACTTATTTAATACTTCAAACTGAAAATGAGTTTGGAATTTGTTCCCTTTTATATTCAAAAGAAAAAAATTACGCCTCAATTATTTATATTAAAAAGTATTTTTGTATTAAATTTTTATAACGCACATGAAATCGATTACGAGCTTTCAAAGCTCAATGAACAAAAAAAGGTTTCGTGTTATACTAAGTCCTTATTTGAATTTATTTTAATTCTCATTTTTTGATTGAAAGATTCATGAATAGCACTAGACAAATTTCACCCTTTTTGCCCCCCGACTCTTAATATGATCAAACTATACATATTTTTTAAAAATGAAAGAAAACTAAATCCTTCTCCTCAAAACTTCCTTCGTAATTCGCAAAACTCTTAATAACTTCTTTAAATTGATTTATACCACTCAAAAATAAAATCTTTGAAAAATTATTTCTCATCATGAAATGTTTTTGTGAAAATTAATCGGAAACACACTATAAAGCAAAAGAATATACAACAAAGAGTAGGGATTTATAATTAACCAAAGCCAAAACTCTCTAGAGTTTATGTCTTATTCAAAGTTTATCCGTCAGTTTTAACTATAGCTATGTTAAAAATTTGCATGAATGAAATGAGTTTTAAATTAATAGTAAAGACGCGTCAAATCAAGTTTTTAACAAAAGGAATTTCTGCAGGAAATTTAATTATTGCCAACTTATTTTTATGATACTATTATATCAACGAATATTTTTTTAACAATTATAAATTTTAATATTTTTGAAACTATGATGCCACTGTAAGATAAAATAATTGTTAAAAAACATTCTAAAGTGGTTTAAGATTGAAACAAGTTTCTGCAAAATTATAAACGATTCTATGTTATACAGTGTCTTAGGTCGCGGACTAGCTATATTTTAATATCGTTTTCTGGATGATGAATATGATGATGATTATCGACAAAAAACCTTAAAAAGGGGGGGGGGCTCCCTCTCCTTTCAAAAATATCGACAGTTTTACCAATTACTAGACTTTTCCCCTCGTATTAGGATTAAAAGCGGTTATCTCTGAAATTGTAAACGCTTACGACATTTTAAAACAAACATTTCAATTGTTATTAGCCTAGCTTTCTACCAATACACATAAACTGCGTAAAATAATTACTTAAAATCGAGAAATATGGGCTTAAACTTCAAATTTGGACCTTTGTGTAGCAAAAAGAAGAAACAGTTTTTTGCGTCTAGTTAAAGAACTTCCTCTCCAAAACCATTTAATATTACTATTAACTTGAAAAGTATTTGAGTGTTCCTTCAAAATAAGACCAATATCATTATTGTAGCTTACATATTATTGAAGTCATCTAACTTGAAAGTTTGACATTATTAGAGGGTAAAAACAAATTTGAACGAAATAAAACACATACTTAAATTGTTTGTAGCATTTTTAATTTAATATCTTAAAGCATTTATTCTTTTACATGAAATTGAAATCATTTATGATATAAATAATTGAAGTAGATATGTGTTTTATTTCGCTCAAATTTGTTTTTACCCTGTAATAATGCCAAACTTTCAAGTTAGATGACTTATGTAAGTTACATATCTTTATATATATAAATCTTCTGTACGTGTGTTTGTAATTGAACTCCTCCTAAACGGCTGGACCGATTTTGATGAAATTTTTTGTGTGTATTCGAGGGGGTTTGAGGATGGTTTAGATTTACAATTCGATTTGTTTTAACAATGAATTTATTTATTTATAAATTTTACGCCTACTTGCTTTTTATGTCTAATATTATTTGTAATCATCGATTCCTGTGATTTATTTGGAAAAAGCTTAGCAACGTATGAATTTGACGTTTTTATTTATATAATTTGTGTTAAAATAATTATTTAATTCATATTTTTGAAGAGTGTTGCAAGCAAAAAGATTGTAGGTCCACGTCATTTTGGCATTTCATTTTGCATTTATTATGTATCACAACGCAGTACGTGGAATTTCTGTAATTTTGAGCAAAGTTTGGGAACACCATTAACTTAGTAAAGTGACAAAAATTGGTAGAGAAAATAATGTATCCCGATGATGGGTCAACAGAAATTTTCCCATTACCAATATCGATAAATTGTTTGGAAAACACTTTTCTAGATTAGTCGTTCTGCATTTCGAATTGTAGAAGTGGACGACTTCAGACATTAAGGACCGACTTTTGTTTAAAAAATAAATGCTTGTCTTAAATTATCAAATTTATGGAACCATATGAAGAAACTGGAAGAAACTTCACCTGGAAAAAAAACATAAGAATTGCATTGCTGAACGATTGATCTGCATAAGATTTATCCTACAAATGAATGAACATCGATAATAGCCGTGTTATTGGCTTGAATTTTTATTCCAATTACACTGATTTAAACGTTACCCTGCTGTTTTATAAAAAAGCTAGGAATTAAGTAAAATTTTTGAATGAGACAAAATTCGAAGGAAATTAAGTCACTATGCTTGATTCGTCGACAAGAACACTGCCATTACCGATGTTCAAAAATTGTTGGGAAAATTCTTCAGTAGGTAGATGGATCATTCTGCAACGCAACTCATGTTGCCAGCTGAAATTTTTTTACATTGTGTCACAAATTTTATGATTTTAAGCAGCAGTATATTTTATTGGCAGAATCTAAACTTGGAATGATTGGCAATGTTTGGGAGAAATCGCCAATCTAAAATCATTGCGCCTTCAAAACAAAGTCAGTCATTGCGTCGAACTTCCAATGGTTTCAATGGTTATATGCGTTTCTTAAATAAAAATTACCGACCATATTAAATTGACATATAAGTTTGGGTGACGTGAACTGCCAATTGCGTAAAATGCCAAGTCTATTTTTTTTTTAAATTAGGTTATTTTTTATTTAAAAACTCATTTTATTCATTTTTTTCCGTGAATTGTTAAGATATGTTAATAGTTATTCTGCTATTCGAAAGGAAGACGAATCTAACAAATCATATATCATCATAATCGGTCCCGTCATTTTTCAAGCTCTAATTGGTCTACTACCGCTACTTTGTTTTTTATGCTGAAGATATCTGATTTGACAAACTTTGTATGTCAATGTAATGGCAAGATGCTTCATAGGAGAGAATCAATCCGAGGGCAACGCATGAACCCAAATACATAGCTTCAATAAAGCAAATCGTCAGCCTAAATTCTCAATCTGCTAAGTTCACTTTTAATTTTTTTTGTTTTTTTGTTCCAATAGGAAGGAATAAAAAATTCTATCAAATGACAAACTAATAAATCTATTTAAATATAAAAATGTCTTAATATGCAAAATGAATCGGAAATCTGCTTTATGTAGTATGTATTTATGTATTTTGCTTTGTGTATTTATGTAGCTTATATATTTTTTTTCCTTTTCCTGAAAACACGGTTAAAAACAATTTAGCAGCTTAACACTTATTACAGGCCGGCGAAATGTGTTGGTTGACTTGCAATTGAAATAATTGATTTCTTTTTATATAATTTTTATTTTATTTTTATATAGGTATTTATTATTCTAATGAAGTATTAAACTTAATTTTGTTCATTTTATTATTGATAATTTAAACTAAGTGTAACTAACATATTAATTTATAAAACACTACGTTCATTGCATGTTAGGCAGTACGAAGTTTGCTGGGTCAGCTAGTTAATATGTAAGTTACAATAATGATATTGATCTTATTTTGTAGGGAAGCTCAAATACTTTTCAAAGTAATAATAATTTTGTATGGTTTTGGGGAGGAGTTTTTTTAAACTAGTTTTTTTAAAAAACTGTTATTTTTTTTGCTAAACAAAGAGTCAAATTTGAAGCTTAAGGTCGTATTTCTCGATTTTAAGTTATTGTTTTACGCAGTTTATATGTGTTGGTAGAAAGCTAGGTTATTAAAAATTCAAATGATTGTTTTAGTGTCGTTAGCGTTTATAATTTTAGAGATAACCACTTTTAATCCTAATGCGAGAGGAAAAATTTAATAATAGGTAAAATGGCCGATTTTATTGAAAGGGGAGGGGAGCGCCCCCCTTTTTAAGGTTTTTTGTCGATAAATTTTCATCCACAATACGATATTAAAATATCGCTAGGCCGCGACCTAACACACTGTATATTACTAGGGATTCGTTCAATTTCGCACAAGTACCATAAACTTCTATATGTTTTTCCTATAGTATCGAATTAATGTTTGAAAAAATAAAGATACGTATGCGAACTCAAAAATTTATTTGTATAAATTATAAATCATTGAACATTTTTGCCGGATTACGAGTAAAAATAAACCTTATACGTTCAAATGTTATATGTGACACAATACAATTGACCGTGTGAAAAGCATGAATGGCTTAGTCAGTTCTAGTTACTTTTAAAGTTTGACTTTGTACATTATTTAGTCATTTCAAACGCTAACATTCATTTAAACTGAAAAGGCAAAACACCTAATGCACATAATTCAAATATGATTTTAACCATTTTGAAAATGTTCAAAATTTTTATCAAAACATAATATAGCTCTTAGTGTTTAACTTTACTTGATAAAATTTATGTAACATTCATTTAAAAATACAAATAAACGTTGTTCTATGACAAATGAATTTTAACACAAAGGAAAACATTATGTTAATGATTTTTAACATTTACAATCTACAAAATATCTAATCCTAAAGAAAAAATTGATAGCATTTTTTTTTTCTATGAAAATATTTTCCAGCCGAAGAAATAGAGGAAAATCCCACAAATTGTGTTAATTATTACTGTTGCTATAGTGACCGCTGAATGATTTCAAATCTCAGTTTCAGTACGCGTACTGATGTGTACTTAGACGTCACAGAAGACATAAGCGCACTTATCGTTTTTAGACTCTCATTGAAATTAAAACATTTTTCTCTATCAAAATACAAATTTTCCATAATTAAAAGTTGAATTTTCCTCTAATTAGTAATATGCATTATCTGTTTATAAAAATAAGATAATTATGTGCTAATGATATATTCGCCAAGTAAGCTAGTAAAAATGATAGACTTAATTCAAATATTCATAAATTAATTATTTCAAATCTTGTACCATTCAAATTCTTGGGTCGATTTAAATTTTTTGAATAATATAATAGGTGACCCTACTTTTGTCATTAATTACTGCGGCTGAATTTACCAATTCAGTTGGATTATTTCCTCCCGGTACACGACTTTGTCAACAAAGCTGTAGACTAGCTCTAGGGTTAATAAAAGTTCTTATATCGAGAAATATCGAAAATTTGCTCGATACAAGAATCGAATCCAACGTCCTCCAATTTTGGAATAGCCACCTTGACCACTCGGCCACCAGTAGGCTATTTTTTGTATTTTTATAAAAATGGATTCACAAAATTTAAACTAAATATTGATGAGATGAAGGTTTTTCCGGTAGCACAATTTGAGTACGAATTCTTATAGATTTCGACGAAATAAAACGTAAAACATGAGTATGATGCTTTAAATTTTGAAAGGATTAAAGAGTCAATTTATTTAAAATTACCCAGATAACGTTGCTCACTTTGTACACTCCTCTTTTTCTAAAGCTTTTCAAAAATGGCCGGAAACCTTAAAACATTAATTTTCTCAAGTCAATATCTAAAAAAGGACTGAATGAAAATTAGTACAAATTTCACAGAATCTTTCTTATACAATCAGAAATATCTCACAAAAAACCATGACTGAGACTTTAATATATTTAGAGTTATGGAGTAGTGAATATCAGGAAAAATGCTATCCTTCGACATTCATATAGAAACTCTCAATACGCACAATTGAACCAATCTTGGGCTAATTGTTAATTACCAAACCTTGGTATACAAGTGTGGCCCAAGAATTGGTCAAGCGTAAATGCCAGAGTTCAACCAAGATAAGCGAACAAGAAAAACTTCACCATAACTTAAATAGTTTTTAAATTATATTGAAGTTTTTATATTATTTATAAGTTTTTGTGTAGGCTAGGGTCAATTATGAATTTCTTGGACGCTCGTGTACCTAGTTAGTAAACGAGGGTCTGACATTTTTATACAATTCACATTGTTAGAATGATATTTTGAACATAGCATTCAATAACTAATCAAATATTTTGCCTACAAAACAACAATAAGCAATAATAACAATAGGTAATAGTTCTAATGATTAACTAATCGATATATTAATGCATCTAGAAACTAGAATAGATCTACTATTAGAACAAATCTTTCCTTACTCCACGCGATATGTTCAAATATTGTCGAGAGAATATTACCGTAGTTAAATTTATATCTGTTTCATCAGCTAAAATTCAGTAAATGACATATCTCAGTAGGTTACAATCAAATTAGACGCATTGTTACTTCCAAAAGCCCAAACTTTGATGATCACCAAACTCTAATGAAATTAAATGTTTAACCTTTTGGTATTACTTCTTACTGCTATATTAAAGAAGAAATATTTTATACGTTTTTGAATGTAATGATTCAAACATCATTCAACCAATGTGAATTACAAGAATTTTAAGTCCTCGTTTGCTAACTTTGCACTACAAGAGCTTGAAGAAGGATCGAATTTTTACTGAAATTCCTTACTCTATTACTCTGAATGTAGCTAAGCCTTAGTCATAGTTTCTGTGTAAGATATTTCCAATTGGATGAAGAAAAATTGGTGAATTTTTAAAAAAAAATCATTCAGTCCCTTTTTAGATATTGACTTGAGAAAATTGGTGTCTTAAATTTTTTGGACATTTTTGAAATGCTTTAGATGGAAAAAGAGTGTATTCTCAGGACTAAAACTCATAATACAGATTTTTGTATTCGTATTCAACACAAAAACAAAATGTCATTATTGATTTTCTTTTCCCTCATTACATTTTATTGCCTTAAAAAGTAACTATTTTAAGATTTTCTTTGAAGTTTTTGTAAAAAAAATTTTAGCTTATTTTCCGCAGACTACCTTTTTCATTAAAATTTTGCCAACCGTCATTTATAAATGGCTGCTAGAGAAAAACTAAAGGCGGTACTATAGGTAACTGCATATAGGTACTATAGGTAAAAAATATAGGTGAGTAATGTCTTTCAAACGGGTTTTTGTGAGTATCCTTTTATAAGAAACTCGTAAATAAAGAATCAGAAAATGTGGAGCAACAATTTTTATTAATATTGAGAGATTTTAAAAGGATTGACCCTAAATCATTTATTTTATTGATTGATGCAATTAATTAGATGCTTTTATTGTCATCTTCCTTATGACCAATTTATTATCTTGGTGATTACGCTTTTAATATCGGGATGTACCTTTTCAATAAATTTTTCAATATTTTACACCAAAAGATATGGTTTTTTAAAATTAATCATTGATATACCATTTGTCTTTACAGAAATCTAATTATTTTTTTTCGACGATGCTACCTTTTAAAGTTCACTGTTAATTTAACATTTCAAACATTACTATCGCTTTTTTCAATTTTTTTTTATTAAGATTACCTATTATTATTATTAGTTGTAACAAGTCGCTATATTGTTTTTGAAAGCTTGCTTACTATAACGAAATGGTTAACTCTGTTAACCTACTAATCTGTTAATAATGAGCTATTGATCTGAATTATTTGAAATAAAAATAGTTTAAATGAAGATAAAATAACGAAAACGATGGTCTTATTTAATTAAATAAGGATGTTTCTATGGGTTAACGCAGCGCACGTCAGTTGAACTCCCAGAGGGATTGAATTTTGCTAGCTTCTTCAACAATGACAGTGACATTTCAGTCAATGTATACAAAATATTAATAAAGTATATACATTTTAATCTTCAGGAATAATTTCGTCTTTTGGTGAAAACCGTATGAAAATCCGATGATTTTTTATTTTTTTATTTAGTTTATCGTTTTCATCAGATAAACACGGCGGAAGAGCTTTGTTTAAAAGTATTCACATTTTTATCAAATACCCAAGACGTAATCTAATACCCGCGACATTGTTTGTATCATCGAATAATATGTGAACAATATTAATTTTTTAACTTTTTTATTATTGGGGAATTTTTTTTGGACATTATTGGTCCGAATTTCAATTTCTATATGTATTTAAAACGATTTCGACGACCTCGTTGCAAATTTGTCTTTTTTGACTTACATAAAAACTTAATTAAATTTTATTATGCATTTAAATCTTTCTGAAAAATTGTCTAATTAGTTGTGAAAACCGCATCGTAATGCGTTGTATGGTATAGGGTGGGTTAGTGGCAATACTGGCATACAGACGCGGAAAGCGGTTTTATTTCTTTAATTAATTGCTGATGATATAAAAAAAAAATTGAATCTCTTATACTACAAATCTCAAAAATTTAATCGTAAGAATTTAATATATCTAATTTTATTATAAATTTATATTATAGTAACCATCATCGTGGAAGTTCAGTCCTCTGAGAAATTGTATTAAACCAATAAATGTATATCTTCTTGCATACATAAATAATATTCCTTTAAGCTTAAAAAATATAAATACAATGCTTAGAACAGCTAATTTATGTGTGATTTAGAAGTTTTAAATTCAAAGCAATGAAAACCAAATAATTAAACACTTAATAAATGGATGCGACGGTATTGAACTAAAATCTTTATATACGTGCCCATTATAAAATGCCAATTTTTATTTTTTCAGTAACCTCTTTGTAACAAAATTGATATTTTTAAACTTTATAAGAGAAGTTAAAAAACTTTCTTCAAGTAAAACTAAATTAACTTAATGATTCCCCGAAAAAAAAAAAAACAAATTACTAATGCACCAAAAATTAACTAGCACCATTGTTTTGATTTACCATTTTCACAATAAGGTTCGTTAAAAACTTTGCGAACATTACATTTAATAACATATTCCAAGTGTTGAAGCAAAAGTTTTCATTTCAAGCGTTTTAGCCAATTGAATTTTTATACGTTTTCATAAAATACCTTCCTTTCGAGAAACACTAGGTATTAGTTTTCCTTCTTGGTGCTCAAAGACGATAACTTAAAAAGATTTGCATTTTCATCCCAAACCATCACCTGAGCTAAATTTCCCTGCGGATCTTTTGTCTGGCCGTATTTTAGCCATAAACGAAAGAAGTTAAAAGTATTCGTAAGCATTGAATCTGAATTGTTTAAAATATTTGAAAAATAAAATTAAGTGTTTTGCGTTATGTTAATTTGTGCAAAGCTTTTTATTAATAGATAATGTAGTTTTTTTTTTTTAATTTATTTTTATTCAATTTTGCAAAGTTGCGAATGTTTTGACACAGAGGAATGGAAATAAATCATTTATTAATTATATTCCACAAAAATTATATATTTGCATGGAGTTTTAAAGTAATTCTATTTATACTTAATGAAAGCTCAAAATGAAATGCAAACAAGTTGGTAAAAAATAAATTAAAATTCACTTTGTCGTAAGTTCCATTGCATTAATAAAAAGTTATAATTTTAAGATTAATATTTCATTTTTTTCGATTTATTAAATATTATTTTCATTTTACCTCCTTAAATAACCAACCAAAAAAATTGTTGATTAATTTTTTTAAAAAAATTATTATAAGTTCAAAAAGCTACTTACAGTTAATAAGAAGATTTCAACAGCCAATGAGAAAACACTTGCACAAAAAGAGCAAAATTAAGTATATATCAACTTTCAAAGTATTTTCCACAACCACATCCACAAACGTTTAGAAGGCCAAAAAGATTTTCACTCGAATTATTTTTAGCAAATTGTTTCTTTTTTCTAGCCACTCAAATAATATTGAAGAGACAAAAAAAATTTCACTTATCAAAATTGTTTATCAAACAAACAATTCTTTTTTGCTCTATTTGCCTGCAAAGTTTTCACAAAAGTTTTTCGCAGTATAAAGTTGATATTTTCTACGAAATTTTTAACTTTATAATTGAGTAAACATTATTTTAAATAATGTTTAAAAAAAGTTTTTTTTTTCAACGTCTAGCTGAATTGATGGCAATTGTTGAGCTTTCGATATATTATTTTAAAGCTTTGGATAAGGAGATAGCGACGTACGAACGAAACGAGCGCCGGTGATAAACTAAACATCCCCCCTTTGCAGTTATTGTATGGAGGGCGCCGGCGCTGTTACAAAAGCCTTTTTCTACCGTCGTCATCTTTTTCATAATCAACATTGGTTGTGTTTGCCCTTTCGTTCCGATTCCCGACCTACAGCACAGGATAAAATTTAAAATTTTCTTTGATTTACTCCTCTTTCTACACACCAAAAGAAACATTATTCTTCTCTAAAATATCGATGAACTAAACTTTACCATTCTACATATTTGAAATACTAAAGAAAATGTTGGATAAATACCATGAAATTGTTATACAATAAGTATTCATAAGAAACGTAATATGAAATCCCTCGTCTATGTAAAAGACTTGGTAAAAATTTAATAACAAATCCTACTTGTTACAAAAACAAAATAACCATTTCCTTATTTCATCGAGAATTAACCAAAAAGCCTAATGTTTTTCTTTTAAATGCTATGTTTTTTATTTTTAAACAATCTCAATACATGGTGATGTTCTCAACTAATCTATGGTCACAAATTTTGTGCAGTGAATACCAATTTTAGCATTTTTTCTTTAATAGGGAAACCGGGAAGTAATCTCGGGTTTCAACATAAAATAAAAAAAATAGATTTTGAAACAAGTTTTAACTTAAAATTATGGATATAATTGCTTTCATCAAGCTTTCGATATCTATAAAGCAAAAGAGTGCTTGATTAGATTAGTAAAAATTAATTGGTTACTAAATAATATACCTAAAAATCACACTTTTAATATCATTCCAGTACCCAATTTTAATGCCACTTAGCAAATGTTATAGTGCTTGAAACAAATAGAACAGCTTTGAACAATTATGGTGGATATACAGCAGAATCAGCCATCCATTCTTATACAGAAGAGTCTAGCATTATGATGATGCATAAAAAATTTCTTCTGTTGAGAGTTTTTGGACACTTTTTGGTAATTAGTTGGCCGACCAATATTGATTAAGAATACTGGTATAAGCTTGGATTAGGAACGTCGAGATTTTCATAACTGAAGAGAACCATTTCGAATGGTTTCGAAATTATTCCTGTACGTATTGTTCACTCGAATGCAATTTGTACGTAAACTTTGACATATATTCAAATAATATTAATCCGTTAATCAATGTAAAAAAACGAATCTAAAACAAAAGAACGCAAAAAAACAAATTAACAAATTGTAACAGAACATTAAAATTAGCTAATTCAGTAATGCGACAAATAATAATAAAACCTAAGTATATTTTTCATTTCAGAAATGTTTTGAAGTTTCTTTTCAATAATATTTTCAATAATAATAATATCAGGGGAGGCTAGTTAATGTTAATTTTGTATTTCTCCAAATGGTCATCTTCCGGGCGTCATTCACTGAGGGCGCTAGTGTAGCATAGCCGATAATAACGATAACTACTTTTAACCAATTTTAGAATTTTATGCTCCAAATTCAAATTTAATTTATTCCTGAAATATTTAAAATATACTAACGAAAATTTGATTAAAAATTAAATTTTATTTATTAAAATAGAAATACAAAATATAACATTATATCACATTGTAAAATTTAATTACAGACATGTTAAAGTATATTGACTTAATGGCGTCAATGGCGTTAGTTAAGAGAAGACAGTTGAATCCTGGCAATTGTCCTTTTTTATCGCTATGAATTGTGACTGCCTAGAAAAATTGTCGAATCCTTGCGGAAACAAATTTGTTTTACTTAAAAAAATAGATTCAAAGTTTGAATTTAAATCATATTTTGTCCCATAAAAAGTGGGTATTCACTAGTAAATAAATAAATACATACCTTCGTTATGAATTTGGGTAATAGAAAAGTGTATTTGATGTTGATCTTTTGACAAAATTGAAATATTGCTTACCGCGCCATCTGCATTTGACGCCCCAACTATTAATTTTTGGGAACCAAGTCTGCCATAAGAGCTTGACCCCCATGAATAATACATCACATTTTTCATAAGTGTTTTTCCCGTAAAAAAGTAAAGGCCCAAGTCCATTTTAGCACACCCCCAATCTGGCACCGTTGCACTTTCGACTTTGTTTTTAATTTAATTCGCGATTAAATCGGTCCATAATGAAAATTTAGCCACAAAAGAGGGAATTATATCATATTAGAATTGAATTAACAAAAATATCGCGAATGAAGGTAAAAACAAAGTCGAAAATGCAACGTTGCCAGATTGTAGGTGTGCTAAAATGGACTTAAGCCAAAGTAAACTTTATTTAGAAAATTTAATTTTACATAATACAATATAAATACATATGTGAAAATAACCGTTGCTTCTTCATTTCTGACATGTCAAAATTTACGTACAAATTACATTCAAGTGAACAATACCAATAGGAATAATTACGAAACTATTCAAAACAGTTCTAAAATTTCGACGTTCCTGATCCAAGCTTATTCCTGATCCATAATGAAAATTTTGCCTTAAAAGAGAAAATTCTAGCATATCTAAATTGAATGAAAAAAAAACCGTTAATAGAATAAAAACAAAGTATAAAGTGCAACGTTACCTGATATTGATGTAGCTAAAAGGAACATGTGTCACTAACTTAATCTATTATTTGAAAACTAGTAATTTTCTGGTAAATATTCACAGCTCAACACTAACAAATAGCAAAAATTGGCAATTGAATGAAAATGAAATGACTGTTGAAACCAATGACAACAATCAGTTAGTTGAAATTGGAGACAATAATTATTATATCTGTATTACACTCTAATGTATGTGCTTACATTCTGTCTTTGCCGCCATACATACATTAGTCAATTATATTGACATTAAAAGTAAAAAATTGAGTTTAAAATTGAATCATATTTTAATTAACATCAGCTACTTATAACTGATGTACCATTTTAAGCAGTACCGAAGTTTGTTATGCCAGTAGATTATTTTTTTTAATTACGACTAATAAGTATAACTTCTCAAGCGAATGCATTAATACACATAGGTACCGTTATTTTTTTTATTCTATTTTGTTTCATCTGTATGGAATATAATTAATGATTGATAGGAGTAGAGCCAATTAAAATTTTAATGATTCTGCCTCCGTTTCTGAATCTACATAGTTCCTTCGTTTTCATCGAATAATATTATTAAGAGATGAATTATGTAAAAAATAGCTGCAAGTGATAAACTTGAAGCCAATTAATAGAGTGCTTGCCTTTTTCAAATCAAAAATCCAATTAAATTCGATCATCGAAAGGATGATTTGATATATTTAATATTTTTTTTACTATTACTAATTTTAAAGTTGCAATTTTAACACTGTTTAATTTGCAGCTTATTTAAAATAGAAAGATTGTAACAAGAGAAGTATGCTGCAAAATAGTTTCGAGAAAAAGTAAAAGAACATTAATTATTTAAAAAGAGAGTTAAAACGACTGAAAAATCAAGAAAGTTTTATTGCAATTTTAAAAGTTTCTCTTGAAAGGGTGTTAGTTCACTTATGCAACGTCCACAAAGATTAATGAACTTTTATTTTGGACATCCAATTCCATTTTAGATATTGAACTTTCGTTTACCTTTTTTCAGGGTAATAAATAATCCGAATCATTAGAAACTCGATCAATCCAAATACAATTTCAGCCACTATTTAAAACTAGTTATAAAAGTTATCGTTTGTTTTATAAACTTTAACATACTAGACGCAAGTTTAATATCATTTATCTTTTCTTCATGAAAAATTATATTAAAAACTATTGTGTTAACTTTAGTGTTTTATATTGCAGAAATGGAAAAGTTTTAATTTAATTTTTGCACACTTCGGTGAGTATTACTTTTTTACGCTCAATATGATAAGCTTTTAATTTGTAACAATCGAAAGATAAGAGCTTTCGTAATTTTTTGAAAAAACATGAAATTTCCTGGTTGGAATACACGAATTCCGAGAACGATGTGTTTGAGTTGAAATTGTTTCATTTTTCTGCTGCAAAACATTCATGAGATTGTTATCAATTCACTATATCCAATGAATTCTACTTCTGAGCTATTAGAGATAAAAGGAATGGGTACGTTCAAATTGATTTTTTAGAATTGATGATACTGTTTTAATGCAACTGTTTTATTGGAATGAAAGTTTTCATTAAAAATAAATTATTTAATTTAAAGAGATGTTTTAACTAGTTAAGTCTTTTTTTTTAAACAGGCACACCTTTCTATGTTAAAAAACAAGCACTTAATAAAGTATTTGATAACGTTTTATTAATTGTTAAAAACTATATCCAGATCATACTATTACACAATCAAGCAGAAAATTGTTCGAATCAATGGTTTCTTTAAAACAAAAACAATAAATTATCTTACAATTTTTTTTTTAAATTTTTTTCTCAAAATAAAATTTTGAGATATACTAATTTTATATATCCACATTGAAATATAAATTAAATCGTTGATAGATTATGTGATTATGCAATGATTAGATGTAAATGGCCTGGCATAACATTCACGGAAAAAAAATAAAAAAAATGGTAGGTCATCATTTTTATATCAGAGAAATACAAGAAATCAAGGAAATCTCGTTTTTGACATCTACAGAAAACCAATAAATGTAAATAGATATGTCATGGCTGAATCTGAATGTCATAATAGCCATAAACTAGCTGTTTTCCATTCCTTGGTGAACAACTTGTAAGCATACCTCTAGCAAGATATTTCTTTACAAAAGAATTGGAATACATTAAAAGTGAAGCGACCTTTAATGGATACTACACAAAAATTGTTGACAAAATTCTCGAAAGGACTCTTTGGAAGAAAAAAATATCAGACACTACTTTATGAGTGATGGAAGAACAAGAAAACCATTACGGAGCGATCCAATCTACGTGATGACCACTGAGGAGGATTGCTTGGCAATCGAAATACGTATCTGGGCAATAATTCAGTGATATATTTGTTTCAGATTTTTTCAATATATATATATATATATATATATATATATATGTTTGTTTCCAGTGAACTCTTCAGCAACTCAACCGATGTAGATGAAAGTTGGTATTTTTATGTAGTTTGGTCCAACTTAAGAGATAGGATGTTTTTTATTTCGATTGATGGTTGCAATACTTATTGATTAACAATCAAATGATTATTTTAATAATTTTTTATTTTAATAATACTAAGTTGGTATGAGATAATATCGAATTAATCAAGAATCGTTTTTTTCAATCATTCACAATTATTATAGCAATAAAATTTTAAATAACGTCATGGCACTAAATTAGTATGAAAGTTTAATGTGTAGTATTTTAACTAAATAAGCGATTTTTAATTTTTTTCGTTTTTCTAAAATCAAACTTTTCAAAATCTTTTTTTTTATGAACCAATGATTGTGACTGATCAGAAGCAATTACATATTCTGCTGAAGAGTATTAAGGGAGCGATTTTTTGTCATATATTTTCATTATCAATAAAAATTTAAAATCTTCCATTTTAACTATTCTTGAGTATTGAGAACAATTTGAAAATCAATTATAGAAGCGTTTATATATAAAACTTTATATAAACCCTTCATGTAAAACCAAGTTGGTTTATTATTAGAACCAAAACTTAAATTTTGAGAAATATATCTGAAAAAGGTTAAGTTAACTTTATAAGTGTGCATAAAGTTTTTTGGCTCTTACAAATTGTAAACCTAAAAATCCGAAATACGTATTCACAAATAAATACATTAGTGAGCTAGTACCCCATGAAATTCGGCGAACTAAAAGAAAATACTTATCGGCATTTTTATAAACTAAAATTTGTATTTCCTATTAACATAGAAGGAATGACAAATTAAAAGGGGGAGGGAGTGTTTTAAATGCTAAATATACGGTAAGTCATAATGATAAATTAAATTTAAAATGCTCTTCCACAGCAAAAGGCATACACAAAATCGTATATGGTGAACTCGAGATTATCCAATACGGTTTAATTGTATAGTTGAAATTCAGATATTTTTATTATAAGTGTCTAGTTACACAATGGTAATACTTGATTATGGAGGATCTGGGTTTCGTTTAACTATACAAATTTCAATTTTGCGGTAGTGTTGTATATTGCAGTAGTGTAATAGTTTTGGAAAAATGGTTCATTCGGGAATCGAGACAGTGAGATGGGATTCCTACTAATGTTCAAAATCTAGACCCTTATTTTCTGTTATTTTGACGCGAGTATTTTGATAACTTTTTACTGTTTTAAGTCATAATTAAAACCGACTTTATTGAACTTGATATTTTTTTATTTATGTATAGATGCTGATTGATTTACGGATTATTAGGTATACCTACCGTAAGTATATGCAATAAACCAAACTCTTCTTAGATATTTATAAATATTTTTTGAAAATTAATTGATCATTACATACAAATATTTTATCCTAAGCAGCAGTGTATTAAATGTTTCTTTTTAAAGTCGACAAACTAGTGTTTGAAGTATGATTATGTTTTTTATAAAAGAAATAAGAAAAATAAAAATTTGTATATACCACTACAAATAGCAATTCCAAAAAGAAAATAAAACCAACACCTACGTTACGCAGACGAAGTCGCGTGCATTAGCTAGAATTTTATATATTGTAGAAACAGTATAATTCTTCAAAGTCAGCGAAAAAATCCAATTTGTTTTAATATAGTTTTGAGTAAAAATTAGATTTATTTATTTATTTTTTTGAGCTCAACGATAACAAATTTACTTTGAAAAATCTTTTTCTGAAGCCTTTGAATATTATATTGATTTTCGAATAATGGCAATTACATAAAACAAACTTAGGTGACGTAGAGGGAGAGACTATGGGAAACTACTATGTGAAATGGGATGATATATGGTAGGGCCACCCTTAAAAGTGTATTAGACGTACAGTATCGAATAGTACACCTCCAGGTACCCTAACTAGGAAGGAAGATGTAGTCTCCTTCAGGCTGAGAGTACCTAGGTCATATCAAACTAGTCCACTATCGACCAGCGAATAGACGGGATACAGGAGATATGGGGACTAATTAGCGGTAGACCATATCCTCCTGGAATGTCAGAAATCCAGAAAGGAAAGTACCGCATTACAGTGTAAAGTACTGCAGGATATCGAGGGATGCTTGAACACAGCTAAAAGAGTTCAAGCGTCTATCGGCTTTTTCAAAGTCACGAGGCTTTACCAAGCCATATGAATCTGTTTTCTAGTGCTAGACAGTGTGACTAGGATGAATATGAGAAGAGTAATGTGAGTATTAGTATGATTGAAACTATAATATTGTGTGGTGAATTATGAATAATATAGGTTAGTGTAAAAAAGAGTCAACGGGAGTCTCACATGATCCTTGCAGTTAGATCCACAATAATTAAAATAAAATAAAAACAATTGAGTTATGATTGAAAATTAATGATAGAAACTATAACTATAACGCGGAAAAACAATTTTTCATTTAATTATTTTGTTGTTTTAACTTTTCCTAAAAAAATATTCATTTGAAGGCAAACAAAAATTGTTTATGTAATTGATAAAGTTGACATTTTTATTGCAAAATTCAAACGAATCCATGTCTCAATGAAGTTGGAAATACTAATTTAAAACCTAGTGTTTTTGCATTTGCTAATGGTTATTTTGTTACAGTTTGCTTGTATATTTTGGTCAATTTTTCTTTGAAATAAATAAATTCAATTTTTTTGTTAATTTAAATGTTAACAAATATTCACGACTTATAAATTAACTTGGTAATAAAATTAGGAAATCTAAGGATTTTTAATTAAATGAATGCACATCATACTACTTTTGAGGTTGAAATAAGCCTTTCAATTACAAATTAACTGAATTCCACCAATTTGATGTGGTATCTAATCAAAAACCATTCGTTGACAAATTTTAGTTTTCCACAACGAAAATATGTACTTGTTACTCATTTGTTTTTCAATGGTTCGTTAAACGAAGCAAAGAAATGCATACCTTTCTAACTGAATATTTTAATTAAGAAATGTTTTTCTATTAATATTATGTATTTTAATATTTAAAATGGATGTAACTAAAACACAAAGATATTATAAACACTCACTAGTTTTTAAATGACTGGATAATAAATAAATCCCTTCATCACCTGAAATTTATAATTTACCGTATATACATTCTCTTGCCAATAATAATACGGATTAAAAACAGTAAATATTTTCTCTGTTGTCGACATGAATATAAAAGACAGGCAGCATATTTTATAAAATAAATTAATCATTACATATCTTTGTTTTGTGAAGCTTCCGACTGTAATTTATAACGTATATGAGTATAGACTAAGACAAAGAAATAAAGACAGCATCATAAGTTTACGAATTAATCTAGACAACTAAAAATTTAGAATTCCCTGAACATAACAGAATTTGTGAAGATCCTTAAATATTCAAGTGCTTTGTTTCTTGTTTTAATCATAATTAATTGAAGAGATTTACGATAAGCTGAAACATATTTGAAAACCAAACTTTTTTTACTGATTTCCTGTTTAAAAAAAGATAATTTTTTATAAGGCCCTTTTTAAGTTTTACATCACAAAGTTATTAAGTTCAGTCGTTGAAGCATATGCTCTTACCAAAAAAATCCGAAGAGGCAAAATATTTATATATTTGATAGATAAAATGAATTTAAGAATAAAATTCATCTCAAATGGTGCCTCCCCCCTAAATTGACTTTTCCAAAAAAAAAAAAAAAACGGTGTGGGTACTAATTTATGCGCGTGGGAAGTTATACTTATTTGTTGTAATTAAAAAAATGTTTTAATTCACTGCCATAGCATATTCCGGTAGTGTCTGAAATGGTACATCAGTTATTAAAAGTTTGTTTGATTTTAAAGTCTTTAACTTATTGCCGAAGTGGCTTTCCAGTTTGGCTAATATGTAGAAGCTGACCTTAGTCAGATTCATTTATCACCTATTGGGGATTCCATCCCGCGATGGTCCCTACTCACTTATATATTATTTGTTTTATATATTTTTATTTATTTCTTTGTCTTTATTTTTTTATATATTTGTCTTATTTTTTTTGTTCGCAAATTACTTTTGTTTTATTAGAATTGTTATTTTTTTTTAAATATCTTAGGTGATATTATTTATAAGGTCCACGTGTCTTTTGCGTTTTAGTCTCCTCTGTCCCCTCGGTGGTTAGAATTGTTTTTTTTTTTTTAAATATCTTAGGTGATATTATTTATAAGGTCCACGTGTCTTTTGCGTTTTAGTCTCCTCTGTCCCCTCGGTGGTTAGAATTGTTTTTTTTTTTAAATATCTTAGGTGATATTATTTATAAGGTCCACGTGTCTTTTGCGTTTTAGTCTCCTCTGTCCCCTCGGTGGTTAGAATTGTTTTTTTTTTTAAATATCTTAGGTGATATTATTTATAAGGTCCACGTGTCTTTTGCGTTTTAGTCTCCTCTGTCCCCTCGGTGGTGGCTAGTTTATTAGGTTTTCTCTGACGGTAGGGTTTGTGTGTTCTTTGAACAAGTCACTTATCTTGGAATATCGTTTTGTCACTTCCTCCTCTGTCATCGTTATCAGCAAATCCTGGTGTAGTATGGAACCTCTTACGAACCAGGGGCAACCCGTCATTAATCTCAGCACTTTGTTTTGGAAAGTTTGGATCATTTTTATTTGGGTATCGGATGCCGATTGGTCGAATGACTTGAAAGTAAATTGTTCTTTTTAGTGATAATGCCAGGGCTTTGTTAGTTATCAACCATTTGAGTTGTCGCAGACAAGAGCGGAGCTGTACCAATATTTTGTTTATGTGAGCTTTCCATGTCAGTTTAGTATCCATCGAAAGTCCTAAGTATTTAATATTATCTGCTACTGGAACCACTCTATTGTCCAGGATTATTGGTTGTTGTCTTGTTTTGGTTTTCAAAGTGAACTTTATAACTTTTGACTTATCAGGGTTCAGTCTGATTCTCCATTTTTGCACCATTTTTCAATTTTACTTGCGTGTGCTTGGACATTCTCTGCAGTTTCCTCACAGTCTCCTTTGCTCAATATAGCGACATAGTTTGTGATAATGAAAATATAATACAATTTTAAACACAATTTTTACTTTTTATGTCAATAAATTTAAAAAATATTTTTATTAAAATAATGAAATGTTTATGTAAACAATATACAATTCACCACGGTTGTTAGAACGACTATTCCCAAACAGCTTAATACGCAGGCATGCTCATAGATAACAAACACTATGATGTTCCATTCTCTAGTTCGTTAAATCTTATAAATATATATGTTTTTCTCTTTCAACAGTCGTTTTTTCGTTTCAGGAAATTCCAAGTCTCAATGATAATAATTAAGTTTTCACTTCAAAAAACAAAACAGGAAAAGGAAAAAAGAGAATATATGCAATATAAGTTAGTAGACAATATGTTACGGAAGTATGTCAAACTGCTACCAGACAACTAAAAGTTTAAAGAAAGGTTTTTTTATTTCATGCTACAGCACTTGTGAAAATTTTAAGGCGATTCACTAAGTCATTAAAAAGTAGTTGCAATTTAATACTTTGATAAAATTAATTACACGTGGACCTTATAAATAATATCACCTAAGATATTTAAAAAAAAAATAACAATTCTAACCACCGAGGGGACAGAGGAGACTAAAACGCAAAAGACACGTGGACCTTATAAATAATATCACCTAAGATATTTAAAAAAAAAATAACAATTCTAATAAAACAAAAGTAATTTGCGAACAAAATAACGAATAAGTAAATCTTATAATTAAATCCGAAATAAAAAAAATTAAAAAAAATAAGACAAATATATAAAAAAATAAAGACAAAGAAATAAATAAAAATATAAAGACTTTGATTTTACACGTAATCTTATGGAGATTTGGTAATAGAAAAGATTAAATTAATTTTTCAAGCTACAAAATGCTACCACGTCTCCCCAACTTTCACAATAGGTAGTTTAAACTTCAGGAAACAAACTTTGCATAAGTCAATTTGAATTCACTATACGGTTTTAAAAAAATACAAATTAAAAACAGACCGAAAATATGGTTTTTACTTGACAAATTAATAAGGACATAAGAAAGTTGTGACAGCACTGTCGTCAGCTGAGTTGTATTGTTTTATATGTAGTGCTAGTACAGTTGGTTGGTGAAAATGGAACGTGTTATTTTTCTTTATCACACTCATGAGTACAGATTATAAAACGGACAAGGATGAAGTTTGTCGAATAATTTATTTTTAAAATGTTGATCATGTCGCGCATACTCCCTCACATTATGTGTGAGAAATATACTAAATTCGCCAACACTACCAACCGATAAATTTGACAGCGTTATCACATTTTTATTATTTTATGTAATGTTAAATTTTTAATTTATTTTTTATTTTTTAGTTATAATTGCCAGAAAAGTATGGTATTTTAAAATTTTATTTATGATTTTCATATTAAAATTTTTACATTAGTAACTTATAAACATTTAAATCAATAATTTTTTGATTTGTTAAGTTGAAATCCAGGCATATTCAGCCTGAAAAGTTAGTTGAAATTTTCTATTTTTTTTTTCTTATTTGGTCCAAATCTAAATCTAAAATAAAAAAAATTTGGTGAAATTTCCGATCATTCTTTTAATTATATACAATTTTTAAGTATCGATCTATTTATTCGCCTTATGATACGCCATACGACGTAAATATTCACGATTTTCTAATTCTATGTACTTTTGTCTACGAATATATCTCCATAACATCATTAAGGCCAACGATAAACACTTAGGAACCGTAATCACTAACGCCGGAGTTGATGTTGCAGTTAAGTCAAACGGGGTATAGCAATAGCCAGAACAGTGACGATGAAACTAATGAAAGTATGAAAAAGTACATCCGTCTGGGAAAACTAAAAAAACTACTAAAGTGTAACTAATTAACGCGCTGATTTTTTCAACACCAACATTAGCCTGGTAATTGTTGTAAAAAGAACTGAAAAAATTTAATATTTCGTATTTTTTAATATTTAAAATTATTTAAAAAAAAAGTTGCCACTTTTATGTAACACATTAAAAATATATTTATTAAAACATTTTTAGCCCTAAAATCAGTTCATCATCATGATATATTAAACTTCATTTTGTATTTATTACAATATAATAAAAAGTTAGCAATTACTTTTACAAAGCTTGATATAAAACGAAAGTCATTTAAACGTGTATAAAAATATACATTTTCTGTTTTACCATTTCACATGTCAAATTAAATTCAAAATATGTTGTATGGCAAAGGAAACACGCACATTAGCAGCTCATATTCAACGTACAAAATGCATTTATGTGAACGCTGTTAAGGTTTCGAGAATGTTGTGGTAGAATCTATATAAAACATACTTTTCATATTCTGTCACATTTGAAAAATGCAATTTTCAAACCGAAAATTTTTATATTCTAAACGTTTGAAAGTAACCGCGACAAATAATTCTAAAATATTTATGATTTATATATTTGACAAAAAATGATTTAACGCTTTGAAATTTTTAATTTTGAAATATTTGGGGAACCGAAAAGTATTGCCATTTTAAAAAATAAATACAAAATCTTGAAATAAGTTGTTTTTTTTAAATCAATGATATAATTAATCAGCCTCAATGTTATAGTTAAATGTTTAAGGCCAAATTAATGAAAAGTCAATTAATTACTTAACGAATTATCTGAAAAACACAATTAGAACATCAGTTAGGTTTTCAATATTTTGTAGAGATTGAAATAAATAAATATCTGGAGAAATAGTTTTGGACGAATATGGTGGATAAGACAATATAACCAATTCTTAATTTATTAATGTTTTTCTAGTCTTTTTCTTGAGCAAAGAAGACTTGTTATATTGTAATGCAGAATAATACAGGCTTAACAATTTGAAGCATACTATTTTCCTGTACATTTATCACGTGACTGATTTCAAGTCTTTCTTTTCTCTTGTGCATTTCCAGTTGTTTTCTATGACATCCCATACGTTGATGATCCAATCGATATTAATATGTAAAATTCATACGTCTGTTTCTATATTTTATTTTTTGATCCAGTTCTTACTGAAATTTCAGTTTCAAGATATCCTAATTTCAAATTTAAGGTTTTAAATTTTTTGTTGGTTTTCTTATTACTTAAAAACGAAACATCCGAATTTAAATATATCGGCTTATGATATCTCATTGGAAAGGTCTTTAAAAATTATAAAACATTTCATTACACTTTTTTGGTTCAACTAAAAATGTGGGCGGTACATTTTTCAAAGTGCAGAAATAGTCTTTTTGGAATATATAAATTTGTATACATAAACGAACTTAAATGTATTAACGTATTCGCTTTGTAAATGGAAAACATGGGTTGAAATTTCAATGTACTCTTTTGGTATTTTTGCTTACTGCAAAATTGTGGTTATAATGTCGTTAAAAATATTACCGAAAATGGTAATAAAAATGTACAAAAAAAAATTAACGCTATTTAATTTTTAGTATAAAATTAATTAACCGATGAAATTTGGAAGGTGTATTCCTTATACGATTTAGATACCTATTTGATAAGAAAGGACTTTTAAAAATTCCTATAAGAGGGAAAATGGTGACAAAATTTGTGTGGGATAATGTATGGGCTAATCAGCAATTGAAATTTCAAATTTAATAACCTAAGTGCAGTTGAAAACAAAATATTATTTTCGCGTTATAGTTTACAAAACACTGTTGTGTTTTTTGAGGATTAAGGATTCAATCACTGCCGTAGTGAGAGTGAGGACATAATGCCCCAGGTGCTCCTCACAAAGGGGCGCCAAATGGTCCGAAAAAAATATATTTTAAATTTAGTGCCAGTGTAAAAAAATAAAATTTAATTCTTAAATAAAAAGGAAAAAAAGGAACACTAATAGTCTAAATCAAACTTTAATATTATATTTAAAATAGAAATGGCACGTCTTTTATACGTATAATAATGTAATATAATATGGTATTCGAATGGTGGGGGGGCACTAACAAGGTATTGTGCCCCGGGCGCGAATTAAGCTCGCTATACCACTGGATTCAATTTAATTTATTGTATTGATAATTCTATTTAGACATTATCAATAACTGAATTTTTGTTTTTAAATATCATTGCTTCACTGTTATGTATAATGTATATATACGACAAAAACAATGTTGATGTTTATTTAGAAACCAGAATAATATATTTATATTGAAAAAACAGTACTTAGCAAAACTAGTACGATAGTATTTTGATACATATACCAAAAAGCCGATTTTTATTTTAAAGTAAAATCAATATCTAAACTTATTTTCCAACAACCATGCTTTGCAGAACGACTCAGAAATAAATGTATGCGTCCAGTATACGTAACGTGACCATACGTCCCGCTTTGGGCTTTGGGCGGTACAGTACCGCTTTTGGGCTTTGTGTCCCGCTGTCCCCGAAGAACCTAAAAATGTCCCGCTTTGAGAAAAAGTGACCTGTGATAGGTATTAAATCATCACAACCAAAATCATTATGCAGGTATACTGTATACGTATACCGTATACATACAAATATAACTATAGTGTAAAACCCATAGGTCATAAGCTTATAGTACGTGGAAAACCAAACCGGATACTTTAAAGCAAATTTGTGGATCCAAAAATTATAGAAAACCAGTCGAATAATTTACCTACTCTATTATTAAATTATTATTACAAAATTGTCAAAGTTTTTTTGTCATCATTTTTTTTTTTTTTTTAATTTTTTTATTTTAATAAAGAAACACTGTGTTTTACTATATTTCTAGTGTTGTCACTTTATGCAAAATTATAATATGGTTTTCCAGTTTTCGTATTCAAATTTACAGGTGTCCCGCTTTGAAGCAAAAAAATTATGGTCACGTTAAGTATACGTACCCTAACGGTTAAATGAAATTTTGGAATTGAAACTATGGTTATTAATTTATTTTCATATGTGTGCATGGAAGCAGATTCTCTTGACAAAAGCGAATTAAAAATGTCGACTCTAAGAGATACGCCCGAAAAAGATAGAGTTACGCTATAAGTGAGTATAAAGTTTTCGACTCTCACCGATTATATCTAAACCTGAAAATCCGAATTACGTATTCAGAATTGATTCCTTTAGTAAGCGAATACTTCCTGAAAATCGATGAACTAAAAAAAAAATTTTTGAATTAATATTAGTAGCTTCTATTGATAAAGCGTGAATGGCATTTTAAAAAAGGGGAGGGGTGTTTTGAAGATGTTTATATGGTAAACTATAACGACATATGACACTTAAATTGATCTATCAGAGTAAATGGTTTACGTCAATCGTACATGACGAACAGTTGAAACTAAGATATTATTAAATATATAGCAGTCTCTACAAAGGATATACGCAATTTTGGAGGAATTAGGTTTCATACAATTGCTCATATTTCAAATTTGTGGTGGTGTTGAGCAGTGCAGGAGTGTAATAGTTTTGGGAGATAAGTTTATTCAGAAATAGAGACAGTTACTGTGATTGCTACTAATTTACAAAAATCTAAGCTCTGTCCATCCCTGCTATATAGGCACCATACTCATAAGTGATAAAAAATATCAATTTATCAAATCGTGAGAAATTTCTTCGATAATTTTTGAAATAACTAATTAAACTTTACCAATGATTTTTTACTTAAAATAACCTTATATTTGATGTGTTTTTTTTAAAAAAAAATAGTGTTTTCATATATGAATACTAAAGGACCCAAAATTTAGGATTAAAGTCTTAAATAACTTGAAGTATAGCTAAGTCATAGTCTTTTAGCCATCGTACGATGTGTAATATATAAAGAGTTGTTTGATAAAGTTTCTCTTTTTTTGGTACAAGCACTCTTCATTTCTTTGGTCATATATTGATATTTTTTCTGGTTTTAAAATGGCAAATGAAGGCTTAAACATGTTGCTTTTTAATTAATTTGTCAACCCTATAGTCACCTGGAATCCAAAAAATATTAATGATTTTGATTTTCTTGGAGCGTTAATACTGTTTCTGATTTTAAAAATAATTTATATCCTTTCACTACTCTTAACACTTTTTATGTATTTGCAAAAAAAAATATATTTCTGAAATCCTATCCCCATTGCGGTCATAATTTTATTGGAAGCACAAGATTTCTTAATTCGTGACATTATTTATAATAATACTCTCACCATAAGATTTATTACTGACGCTCTCCCAAAAAATGAATTTAATTATATACTTGACTCTTAAATTCAATAAATAAAAAAATCAAATTCAAACGGTCGCTATGTGTTTTTTGGAAACCAAGTGCATGAATGATTACAAGTAATATAAATGTGTTCGTGATGAGAGCAAACAATTGAGGAATATGTCAACTCTAATTTATTTAAAAACACATTTTATTCATATTTTTCTAAATGTTTTAAATATTCTAAAAGTTATTCTGTTAACCTAGGAGTAGAAGAATCCATCAAATCATTGATCACAAAAATCGGTTCAGCCATTCTTCAGTTATAAAAAGTCTAACTAAGACGACATTGTTTTATGTATATCTGGAAGATGTTTTCCGTAAAAAGGAAAATAAAAAATTAAAATATCCATATATCACGACAAACAGTAAATCTAAAAATAAAAAACATCCAACACCTACGTTACGCAGACGAAGTAGTAGAAATCAGCTAGTCATAATAACTCCATTTTTTTTTTGTCGGTGATTCATCAAATAGACCAATCTATTTGCTACATAATTGTCAATTACTTGCATTCTACCATTCCTTCTATGACTAGTAAGCCAATATTCACCCATTTAATACTGTTTACAGCACTAAAACGTTGAACTTTTCATTTACGAAAATGTTTATGTTTAAAAAAATATAATTGTTTTATAAAATTTTTGTTTATAAATCACATTTTTACTATTTTTCTATGTATCATTCCAAAGTAGTAATTACAACAATGTGATGTTATAAATTGTTGGGTTTTGTGAAAAAAATAAACAATACATTGAATTAAACATATAAAATATAATTTGATCATTTATTCCCCATTGGAAATTTAACTTTTAGTTTAAAAAATGAACATCTTTTATAAGAATAAAAATAAATTGATCACAAATAATTTGGAAAGGAAGATGAAATGATTCAAACAAAAACAATCTTTCATGCTTGACGCATTTAATATAAAATTATGATTTGATTTAAATTATTTCCTTTTTACAGGAAATTGAATAAACTTTTACAGTTCATGAAATGGAAGATACTGTTAAGTTTTTAATTTTTTTAATTTGTTTAAAATTTCTCTGGGTTGTCGTCAAAACACAAACAACAAAACTTTTTTTAAGCTTTTGTTGGTTTTAATACAATTTAAATATTAAATTTTCATACTGACGTATGATATTTTGTATGTTTGAACGTCCCTTAAGGGTGGAAAAGCTCAAATAGGAAATTGAGTTTGTATTATCACGATTGCGGATGGCGACATCAGGAAATCACAGATATATCTATACATCTTAGTCGTTTGATTTATTATTTATAACTTTAGCAAGCTGAAATTTTATTAGCTTAAAAATCTTACTAAAATATTTGTGAATAATGTTTCGTAAAAATCCGACACCTAAGATTATTTTTCTTCGAATATATTCCTCCTGGATGAATAAACATTTAAGATTAAATATTTTATAAATATTTTAAAGTTATATTTCTTTTCAAAGGTTATCTTAAATGATTTTAAACATTTATTAATTTTTGCATTAATATTTATTTTTTTGAATCAGTGAAATGAAAAGAATTTCAAAAGTCGCTCTATATAATAAAAAAAATTGAAAGACGATTTAACATTAAGATTAATTCTATGCTAGAATAAACGGTCAAGTGTTCAAATACTAGAATATTTTTTATAAATATTATAATCTCTTTGATATTCCTTTTAAGGATTCCTTTAAAACATATGCTATATGTTTTTACAATTAATATTATAAATTATAAAATTATAGTAGCTTAATAGTAATAGTATTCTAGTATTATAATAGTATTAATAGTATTCTTAAATAAAGTGACAGTAACAAATAATAACAAATAGTAGCAAGGGTCATCTCAATCAGGGTGCATATTACTTAAGTCAGTCTATCAGGTCGAGTATGGCCACTCTTTTGAGACGCTTTACATCCCCACTGTTATCCAGTAGATTCAAGGCGAGGTGGTTTGGGTGATCATTGAGTCTAGCTTGATAGGCCCGCGCTCTCTGAGTGATCACTTCTTTTACATGTTCCACCTGTAGGTCGTCGTGGATTCTTACATTATTTATGTACCATGGTGCACATTGTTCGCAGAACCTTGGACTGGAATCTTTGAATTATTTCCACGGATACTGTGCCCCAAAGTTCCACTCCATAGGTCCAAATTGGTTTCATTATTGATTTGTAAAGAACCAATTTGTTTTCTATGATCAACTGTGATCTGCTACCAATCAGCCAGTACAATCTTCCGTATTTTTTGTTTAGCTGTTTTCTTCTTTCTTTTATATGTTTGCCCGAGTTAAACATCTATCCAGGTGCATTCCCAAGTACTTAACATTGTCCGTTTGGGGTACCTCGATATTATTGAGCATTACTGGCGGGCAGCACTGTTTTCTAGTACTAAAAGTAACATGTACTGACTTTTTTTCATTAATACTTATTCTCTATTTGTCGGCCCATCTGCAGTACTCCGTTAAGGTGCTCTGGAGTTTGTTAGATGCTTCAGCAGGATCATTTCCTACTGCCATCAGTGCAGTGTCGTCAGCGTATGTAGCCGTAGTGACTCCTTCGATGGTTGGAAGGTCATATTTAAATTGAAGTTTTACAAAATATTTAAATGCAAATAAAAATGATCAAATCCACATGTTTTCACAGAAATTAATAATTTGAATAAAATTTTCAATTAAAAATACCATTTTAAGTTAGCTACGCCATTCTTTCAAACCTTTTTTTTTATTTATTGTACAGAAAAGTAGGTATCGAAAAATTTATACATTTTGTATGAGAACTGCACAGATTGTAGTAGAAATAAAAAAAAATGGTTAATTCGTACCGTTTTAATAATAAAAATCAAACTTATTCAATGATTTTCACACTTATCGATCTCAATAGTTTTTCTAACAATGATCTCTAACAGCAAACTGGGAATCTTTCATTTTCCCATATAATGAAAGTTGGCGAGGGTCTTTATGATCCTTAAATCTGGTAAATTGGACCTTCATCTTACAGACCCATCAGCCTTCTGCCAGTAATTTCAAAGATTCAGGTTTATTAAGAGTATCATTTATAACTATTTTTTATTGAATTTTATGTATCCTGGAAGCCCTTATTATTATTTTTTATTAACTGATACTGTATTTATAAAATGGATCATGATAAAGATTATTGTTAACAAAGTTAAAGCGATTGCTTATGAACGCCTGAGGAAGGCTCAATAAAGGGTCGAAAGGTCCCAAATAAAAATCTAGTTTTAACTACTTATTTTGATCCTAGTCCTCTGAGAATTTGCATTAAGTTATTATCACTAAAGATCTGAAATTTTACCATAAATTTCAAAGATCTTTGATAATTTCCAACTCCGAAGATTAAAAGAAGCGATACCTTTAGAGGATCTAATACCTAACTACCTACTTTGAATTCAAAGACAGACACTCAACGACATAACATGGTAACACGATAATTAATTTTTGAAAACTTTTGAAAACAAAAAAAAAACATGTAGGTACTATTCAAATGCACAATATCTAAAAATAATTATGCATGTTTTAGAAATGTTATAAACTAATATCTTAACATAATGTAGCTGTTCATTTTTAACTTTACTTGATAAAAGTTAAGAAATACTCAAGTAAAAATGGAAAAAAATCGTTAAACTTAAAACGTCATAAACAATCTCTTATTGACCCGGCATTAAAATGACGTCACAATACGCAACTTCAAAATCCTGGAATGTTTTCCTATGACAAATGTACTTTAGCGCAGGCCTATTCAACTGGCGGTCCGCGGGTCGTATATGGCCCGCCAAATTAATTTTACGGCCCGCGAGTACATTCTATAGTACAATTATAGAAACAATTTGAAAGATTCCACTCTTGATGATATAATTAGACTTACCACACAGCAATTATTGATGTGGACTTAAAAGATATTGTTGCTAAACAATTACGGCCACAATGTTCTCATTATAATATTACAAATATTTTTAAGTTTTGTTTTTAGTATGAATAATTTTTTTTTTTAATTAACGTAAATTGGCTTTTCATTTATTAACTTTCTTGGCTCCCGAAATAGAGTTGAAACCCTATTTGGAGTTGCGACCCATAGTTTAAGAAGACCTAGGCTCTACAACGATCTACAAATATTGTATGTCGCAAAAGTCATATGAGAAATTATAGGCCAATGCCCCAGAAGGTATAAGGATCGATGCCATGATCATAAAAATCACTCAGTGGGTCGGTTACTCACTGAATCCCTAACAGAGACTAAAAAAAGTATGACCAAAAGACCTGCAATAATGTATTACCCTACTAAAAAAAAAAACAATAAAAGGAAAACGAATCAAACGGAACAATACATTGCTCGCAATTCTCAATATTGGCTAACGTCCGATTCAATGATCCTGCATCAATTTGTTTACTTATTTTTTTCTTGTTTTGTTTATTTTGTTTATTACTATGTTTATTTTTATTTCTCTTTGTCCTTTTCTCCAATGCCAGTACTTTTACCCATTGCTCCTGTAATATAGGCGCAGATAGTAAAAATTTCTAAATAAAAAAAAGAAAAAAAAATTCTAATCATTCAACAGTTGAAATGATTTATCTGACTCAGTTTTTGATTAAAAAAAGTATCTTTAGAATGAAATTTTAATTTGGTATGAAGAATTTTCCTTGAACTCCACTTTGCATTCCCTGTTTCCGCTAAAACCCACGCAGTGATCTCATCGAATGTGAGTAATTTTCATTCCTGCCTTTGTAAATATCTTTATTCAAACATTTAAATATAAATATTTCTTTTTTATAATCATTTTTTTTCCAACTAAAATGGTAGATATTTAATAAGTAAAGTATAAAAAATGCACAACCGAAACTATATTTGTTACGGTTTTGCACAAAAATCAGAATTGAATCAACACCACCAATTGACACTCCATTTGTACCTATATGGTATTATTGCCAACGTTTTTAACCCGGTTCTTGAATTTGGTATAAGTTATACCTCTATTTTACAGATTAATATTCTATTTCTTCCAATCTCACATAGCTTTTGAATTGATTGTCGCTTTTATTTGGATAAAATATTCATATTTTCTTTGAAGAAATTTTTACACAGTTGCCCTAAACGAAGCCACTAATTCTTAAAAAGCAAATATATTAAAATTAGGTAAGAAGTAATTTAACAAAAACTAAAACTGATTCTTACAAAAAATTAAAGTTAAATGTTAAAACTGCATAATATAATAGACATACTGTGGTAAAAATAGGGAAAATAGAGCGATTGTTTTCATATTATTGCGTGGAGAACATAGCGAATATTAAAGTTCATTTTTACTGGTCAACTCTACGTTATTACAGGACTGATAAATATACAATAGTAAAAGTTCCAGACGCGTGTCTTTGCTTTAAAAAGCAAAGACATATATTTATTAATTGCAACAATTAAATAGAAAATATTATACATAGAATACATTATTATGATTCTTAATTAAATTATTATTTAAAAAAAATTTACCTCATATCACTGGGAAAAACAACCTTAAAAAACCTGGTCCTAAAAATAGCCTAGATAATGTTCAGATAGCAGAACATGAAATTGCAAAAATTGTAATTATTTAAATTGAAATTGTAATTGGCATAGTATGCGTTTTGTATTGCAGCACAATTATTGTATAAAAGTAAAGTTTTTGATGCTCTAAATTATCTTCGTACTACTGTTTTATGTTTTATTCTTGAACACTAATGCATAAGTACTTAATCCAATTTTGTATGGAAAACATTGCAAAGCGATTAAATATTAATTTAATATTATTTCAGCGCTAATGTGGCATACGAAATTCTATTAATTATATGGTGATCAATAACGTTACGTTTCTAATTTTATCGAATCGCAATGCACATTCCATTTATTTCCCTGAATGATTATAATGCATATAGTGGCAACGCAAGTATATGAAAATTGCATCATATCATATCGTTTCGTTTTATCATTTAATTCGATAACCATTGTATCAGCCAATATTAATTACTATATACATAAATTGATCAATATATTTGTTCCGGTTCATTGAATAAACCTACATGTGTTGTAATAAAATGGGTAATCGCTTTTTTCCAATTAAAATCACGTTTTTATTAGTAATATGTTTTTTATGAGAACAAAGTGTAAAATGTATAACCACTTATATAAATAAAGGATTGTTATAAATTTATGAACGTATGCAACTAAGTTCAATATCTAGCAAATATTAAATCTATTACAATTTTGAATGCAATGAAGCTATTTCCAAAGCTATTAACTTGTCTGAACTATATGATTATTTGTTGATTGTTTGGTGCAGTTTGCATAATGCTCTATATCTTATATCAACAATTATATTTGAATTTCAATGAATGATTTGCAGCTTAGATAAAAATGAATGAATGACCTACTTTGAGGTTACACAAAAAATCAAAAATGTATAATTTCTTAATGCTTACATCAAGGAGTATAGATCCAAGGATTCCGAACTTTATGTTAAGAAATGGTCTCAATTTGTCGGTCAGTACCGGTAGAGCATGCTACTCTTCAAAAAGCTTATTTTGCGGGCACATTTATGATGCAAATCGTAAGATTACGTAAGAAGTGCTGTTGTTATTAATTAAACTGTGAATTTCAATTATCCGTACGATGGAACATATTTCAAGATGTGGCGCCGCCGCAAGAGTATCCGGTGTACTAACTTATCTTACTTTAGTCTATGAAAATGAAAATGATATTAATCTTGTGGGTCCCGCAAAAATTTGCAAACGGCTGGATTATTTGGCTCATTTTGGTTTTCAAATATTTGTAAAAGTCCAAAGAAGGCATTAATAGGTAAGAAAATATGATGAAGTTGTAAGAAAAATAGAAAAAACAACAAATATATATCCCTTACAAACTGTACAACTGTAAATTTTTCGGTCCATTCCTCTATGAACCAACACCCAACTTGCACTGTTATATAATTTGTTTGTTCTTCAGCCGTTAAAGTTTTTAAAAAATCTAACAATGGGGGGCTATTGATTTTTAAAAACTGAATATCTTTTTTTCGGTTGAGTAACAAACGAAAAATTTTCCTAGTAAAATCAAGTACAAACAAAACGCAATCTAAAAATATATGTAAAATTTTAATTTTTTAAAGTCGGGTGCTAATTTGACATAGATCAGAACTATACATATTTTTATATTATTTTTAATTTGTAATTTATTGTGTTACCTGTTAACTATAACTGTCTACTCAACTGTTTCTCTTTGTTTCAAATGATTTGACTTTTGAATATTTGATGTACCTGCACATAACGGTACTCATAATTTATGCGAAATTTATTTGTAACATTTTGTTTATTTTCAGCAGTACAAGAAATTCGGTAAACAAAATCAATATTGCTTTCATTTTTCGTTTTAATCATATAATTTAGCGCATTTTGTTAATGTATCAATTGAAACTTTAACGCTTGTCACTTTTGTATTTTCAATAAAAATGTATTTAAAATGTATACCTATTTGTGTTTTTCCTCTAATTTGTTAGAAAGGGTTGTCTTTAAAAATAAAATCAATACAGATTTTAATCGGTTGGAAAAAGGACCAAGTTGAACTCCAACGACCTGTTGTAGTACTTATGTTTGTCCTGCGTCTCGTTTCGAAGTGGAAAAGTCCCGCAGGATATTTTCCAAAGTCAGGTAATCAACTGAAACAAATCAAGTGAACAATATTGAGAGCTAAGCTTTGATTTATGCACATATTTAAAAAAAGCGAACTTCTTGTTGGCCATTATATGAACTTTAATTAACAATTTCAACAGTAACAACAAATATAAAGTACATAAGTTTGTTGCCCTAAAGAAAAACATGAAATAATAATTTAGTAAAAAAGAGTGTTGTACCGTCGGCATTGTTAAAACATTTTGATAAATTACAATTTGATAATGGAAACAACATTACTTTTATTACGATACATCTCGCATAATATTGTCTTCATCTTAATTGTGTCACTGCACAGATTTATTGATTTCTTCATACGGATCTCTATCTTTTCAATGATTAGTCGTTATTCAATAAATATTGATATAAAAAATATAAATGTCTTTATTAATTTTTAGGTTGTTGTGTACTTTATGTATTAGGTGCGCAAAAGCAAATAGTCGACCTAGCACATTGGCAATTTATGAGGTGGGTACATATATACACGACGAACTGTACTTAACTAGTATCCTGCATTCGGCGTTGGCAATTGCACACAAATCATGAGTCTGTTAAATTTGCGGTCAGCACTTCCTATGTTCCAAGTCCTTCTGCATTGCCGTTCACTAACCAAAACCACCTTTTGGCTATGTCTATTACTCGTTAATACAAGGCAATTATTATTATTGCCAAAACAATCCGTAACTACGAGATTCAAGTTCAACATGTTCGGGTTTCTGCCACCAAATTTCGAGTTTGAGTTATGATTAATATGATTAAAATTAAGTGATTATGAAGTAATACTGATGTAAATACTAGTTGTAACGTATATTTTTATACATCACACATATTATAGTTAAATTAATATAATAATGAAACAAATATAACAAATTCATTACTAACATTTCAAAATTACATTTAGCTAACTGAAATGATTAGAAAACAAAGATTAAAGATGATAACAAAAACATACTATTAATCGTTTTAATATTTACAATAAATATTGTTAAATATTATTCGGGAATTTGAAATAATTAACTAAATTTTCTTAAGTGAGGAGATAATATATGAACGTTAGATTATTGAAAAAACGGCATATGTACGAATATACGCGCGTGGGAAGTTACAGTAATTTGTCGCAATTAAAAAAAATGTATTTTTAATCTACTCCATAGCATATTTCGGTAGGACCTAAAATGGTCCATCTGTTATAAGTAGTTTGTGATAACTAAAAAATGATACAATTTTAAACACAATTTTTACTATTAATGTCAATATAATTGTCAAATGTATGCATGTCCAAGGGCGGATTCAGGATTTTTTTCTGGGGAAGGAGGGGGGGGGGGCACAATATAATCTTTCATTTAGTAGTGCGTCAAAGGGATGCAACGAAAAAAAAAACGCAATTCCAGTGAGAAATAGACTAGAGTTTAATTAATGTTCTTTCTGTTATTTTATTCATATATTTTAACAACGCTAATAATTTGATTTGGTTTTAAGTATGTTCTGTGATGGAATCTCCACATTACACAAAGATACCCCGTGCCCCCATCCCTTAAATCCACCTTTATGTATGGGGGCAATCACAATGTATACACATAAAGAATGTAAAAACACATACTTGAGAGTGTAATACAAATAGAATAATTATTGTCTCAATTGAACTAACTGATTGTTGTCATTGGTTTCAACTGTCATTTCATTTTCATTCAATTACCATTTTTTGCCATTTGTCAGTTTTGGGCTGTGAATATTTCCCAGAAAGTTACTAGTTTTCAAATAATAGATTAAATTGGTGGTTTATGTTCTATTAAACGACATCAACATCTAGCGACGTTGCATTTTCTACTTTGTTTATAATTTAATTCGCTAATTTTTTGTTGATTCAATTCTAATATTGTATAATTTGGTCTTTTTTTAACAAATTCCCATTATGACCTGATTTACTAGCGATTTAATTGAAAAACAAAGTTGAAAATGCAACGTTGCCAGATATTGATGTCAGAAAGAAAATGATTCAAATTGACTATGTATGCATACTTTATAGTATTTCACTGTATTATACACAATTGCCTACTTATATAAATGTGTATCTTACATACATGAATTAATTGTTTGTCAATTCAGCATGGGTTACTTGTACAAAAAATAGTAATTGAAAAAAATTACCATATCGAAATAGATTTTTGTCATAAACTATCATGTATAGATATGAATAAACAGTCAATTGTGTATAAATACACAATACAGTTTGTCTAAATAGTTAATTGTGGGTACCTAAAACATATATAAATGGTGACACAGTAAAAACTAAATCAATACAAAAGTAACTATGTACTTTTATTACCCATTAATATTTATGTATTCCAACTGATTTTTAATACAAATATAAAAAAACGTAATGCTAAACGTAAAACATAATGCTATATTATGAATCAATTGACCTTCCATGTATCATTTTACATACTGTATAAACTAATTTAAAAAAAATATACCATTCTTTTGAATGTATTTAAACTATTGCAAATTAATATGGATATGTTTCAAACAATAAAAATTGAAAATGTTAAGTTCGACGATTTCGATGTTTTAAATATAAAATTACAATTGACGATGCATGTTATGACTGTTATCTCTTCCTTGTACTTTGTAATTTTGTCGTTGAACATTTCAGTTGGTTTACCCTACTTAATACCAAAAAACCTGTGCTAGCGTTCAACTCGGTCGACTTGATTGCGTTTTAATACTATGTAAATCGCTCCCAAAAATCGGCAGGCTTTCCCCCGCTTGAAGCATATCACTAACCGTTGCCGAGCAACTTCCTAATGTAGCGTCATGACGTCACATTTTATAAAAAAATTAGTCTGATTATTTTTCATAATGCCGCTAAGAAAGTATGACTTCTAAGTTGATTACATCAAAATAGAAGTGGTTGCTTTAATAGCTTTGATTGCTAACGTTAACGTTGTAATTGAAGAAAATGTTTTTCGCAATCCATTGAAACACAACATGGAGCTAATTCCATTTTCAATCTTAATTAGCCTTTTTGTTGGATATATAAATACGAGTACGTTGTTGAATAAACATACGATTAGCTTATTTAGACTTCAGACTTAAGAAACGTAACTAGTTAACTTAATTCTTGTTTTTATTAAATCTAAATACTCGTATAGAGATTAAATTTCAAAAACTATAATGTTGAAAGTTTTATCAACGACATTAATTGTTAGGTTCGATTGTGTGACAAAAAAAAACAACTTAATTTGAAGATGTTCCATATTGTTTAAATGTATTAGTTAATATGACTTCAAAAAGTTACTGATTATAAAAAATGTGTAATAGTTTTCATTCAAGATTGCATCTATTATCTACATATTAACATTATTTTGTTGTTAAAAGATGATTAAAAAAAAGTAAAAATTAATCACATTAATCACTTAAAATAAATTGAATGAACGAACAAAAATGTTTTTTGGTGGATTACCTTAGATACGTATTTCGGTTGTAAGCGACTTTATTCGTTGATCGTCAAGTGGTTGAGAATCTCTCGTCATCTATATACGGAAAAGTCTAACACATAACGATAAGGAAACACTTTAATATGTACCATAAAATAGCGTGAAAAATTATGTTTGTAAGTTGGTTTGTCAGCTAAAGTCAGCTGCAATTATTGTTAGAAGAAAATCCTATAGTCCAAGGTACAAATATCACATTAATCACCGTTTTTTCCTAATCCACACACGTGCAAATTTGGAATGGGTCGCTAGAATTTCAGAAATATTTTTCAAAATTCGATACTGATGGTGTACAATAATCACACAAATATTAGGCCGTGAGGCATCACCTATATATGCATCTATATACCATCTATAGGTGATCCCATATATGCATCTACCTTCTTTAACTTACATAAAACTATTTTTTAATTCATCTTTTTTCTTATTCCTTAACTAGGACATATTAGTTATTTCTAAACTCAATTTTTTCTTAAAGACAAAAACCTGAGATGTCCATTTCAATTTTTTTACTAAAGACTGTAAAACTAATCTAACTTTGGTAATTTTTCAATTTCATACAATCGAGATAAGAACGAATTCTGGTGATAAAGTTAATAATGATAAATAAAAGAACAAAATACACAACTTGATAATATGACTACTAAGGACAAGTTTGAACTATATCTAGTCCCAATAAACTTTTTAATGCTATTGATATTTTCACTATACTTTTAAGTTCATTTCCTTATCATTTCAAATATGACAGAAATTCCGACATTCGCAAGAATTCATAATTCGTTTATTGCAGACTTTGGTTTGTATTATGTAATTTGATCTATTCAATGAATCACAGTTACTCATCACATAGGATTAACAATAATGTTCAATAATGGAGAACAACCATTAAAGAAGATTACTTGGAAATCGGTATATGTAAACATTAAAAAAGCATTTCTTGAAAATAAATTAAATATTTACGTTTTTATCTTACATTTAGTAAATCATATTTTATAAAAGTTTACACACAAAATGTACCCCTCTAAGATTCTACAAATAGTTGGTTACAAAGTAGAAATGTTTCATCAATAATTTTTAAAAGAATAAAAATACGGATACGACTTATTTGTTAAAGTTTCTCGTTTGTTTTATTTGGACCAAACGAAAATGTGAAAATAACTTCTTCATCTCGCGTGTTTGTTGGGAAAAAAGGAATAATATGGGTATTAAAGGTTGGGGTGCTTTATATCGTTGAGCTTAAGTTTGGAGATCTCTTGAGGCTAAAAGAAGTTCATAGGAGATTTGCCCCTGCTGTTTGTACAATTTTAATGTTGAACGAGGGATCAAACAATCACCTGCTGCCGCGCTTCTTCTTTTGTAACAATCGTTCTACCACTGGAAAGAACGTCGGCGTTTTTATTTGACGCTATTCTCATTCCATTATTTACCACACATTTTTTACACATACCTAACAAAAAAGATCTAAAATAGTGTAACGTTTTTGGCATTTTAAAACATGGATAAAAGTTAACAAATATTTATTTATACTAATGAAACTACTATAATATAAAACAATTAACTTTAACAAAGAACTGTAATTTTGAAATATTAAACAAAGGCTGGAAAATAGCCTAGACTAGACCAATTAGACCTACCTAACTGTAAGCATACATTTTGTATTTAATATTAACGAGTCATAATTAAAAAATTAATGAATAGTAATGTATGTCCTATGACATACATTATTATTATAGAAATTGAGACATACATTATAATTCATTAAGTAAACATACACGTTTATTACTCATACGAAACATTGAAACTTCGACATGTCTTAAAATATAAGATACAATAAAACGTTACCGAACGAAAAATCATTGCTGGTGTACAATAATTACTTATCTTTGGCGATTTATATACCCACTTTTGTAATTGATAATTTAAATTTGACACTATTCTGTTTAAAGTATAATTCTGCTTTTATACAGGGGTCTAGAGTAGTCTAGAGTATAGAGGTAAAAGAACATCCCAGAATATTTTTGAATTTACATTTTCGATAGGTACAGTGTAGGTCAACAATTTCCGATAGTACCTCCCGCATAACGCTGTCTTAGTATTTTACGGTAATAACAACATAGTACCAATATAGTATATGGATATATTTAAAAACTAAAAAAATCACATGTGCCCAGTTCACATCCGATAGAAGTGAAACTTTCAAATATGTGAAGTTCAAGAAAATGAGCCATTTGTAAAATTTTGAGAGTTAGATTATTATAAAGTTTAGTTACGATAATATTGATACCAAGTTTAAAATCTTACATACAAATTGACTATCTTGCCGTGCGTCCGTGCAGAATAGGCTATACGCATGCGCTCTGTTATCCCCACTTACGCATTCAAAACGTTGCTAGGGATACTCACTCACTAATGTATTTATTTGTGAATACGTATTTTGGATTTTCAGGTTTACAATATATGAAAGCCAAAAAACATAATACTCACTTATAAACTTAGCTTAACCTTTTCTAATATATCTACTGATACGTTATCATCATTAAGCAGACCCTAAGTTTTTGTTTCTAATAATAAATCAACTTTGCTTTATATTAAGCAGTAATAACGTTTCGCTTTTAACGGACTGATTGATTATTAAATTTGAAATTTCGATTGTTTATTAAATGTTATCCCTTACAAACTTTGCTACCGTTTTTCACTCTTTTAGGGGAGAAATTTTCAAAAATCATTTCTTATTATATATCTGCATCGTATATGGAAAAAACTTTCCAAATTTCATCGACACAAATGTGCACTTATATTTGAAAATACAATGTAAAACGAAAAAAAATAATGACCTTCTTTATGTTAGTTAACATGACTAAAAAACTATTCGTTTTCGCACATTTGGGCGTTGCACATACAAAATTGTTGGAAAAAAGTGGAAAGCGTGGAAGTAAATTCGAATATTTTATTTATTTTCAATAACAATAATTGGATTTCAAATTGTTCTAAATACCGAAAAAAAGTTAGTATCGAAGATTTTATATTTGAATTGACAGTGAAATATATGGCAAAAAATTGCTACCTTAATGCTTTTCAGCCGAATATATAATTACTTCAGATCACAACCATTGGTTCATAAAATAAAATAGATTTTAAAAAGTTTGATTGTTGAAAAACGAACCAAAATTTAAAATCGCCTATTTGGTATAAGTACTACATAAGTATTAAACTTTCGTACTAATTTAGTGAATTGACGTTATTTAAAATGTTGTTATTAAAATGATATAAATAAAACTTATATTTTGTTTCTTAATATACTTTTAGGTAAACTTTTTTTTATATAAAGAACACTTTGATTATTAAATTTAAAATTTCGATTGTTGATTAACTCTACATTATCTCATATTAAACATTTTATTGAAATAAAACCTTTAGTTGCGAATGCAACAGGCAACTACTAGTTATTTTATATTTTATTCATGTATAAATAATAATGTTTTTTAGACTCCAAGTATGTATTTTCGATTAATGATATGAGAAACTTATGGTATCTGAAGTTTGAAACAAATATTTAAGTTTCGATTTGATCAACAGACATATCGTTGGCATAAGAGTAATCACGAAGAATGAAGCATAAAACAGAGAGAGCGTTCCCACCTTCAGTCTATCACAACTGGGTGATCAAAAGTTAGTGGAAGAACCGTAAAACGAAGAGAAGTTGTCCTTACTAACAGTCAACCACAACGGGATGACCGAAAATCAATGGAAGAACTTTGAAGAAAACAAAGAGGAGGCGTCTCCACCAACAGCTAATCACAGCTGAGTGTTCGAAAGTCAGAGAAAAAACTATGAAGAAAAGGTTAAATAGGTGTTCTCACCAATAGCCAATCAGAGTTAGCTGATTTGAAATCAGTGCAAGAACCAAGCAGAAAACAAAAAAGGCGTTCCTCCTATCAGCCAATCACAGCTGAGTGATCAAAAATCTGTGGAAGAACCAAGCCGAAACCATTGAGAGGGCATTCCAATAACAACTAATCACAGATGGATGATCGAAAGTTACTCGTAATTATGTAAATCAACTACTGTTTTTGATACAGTGGGATTGCTAGACATTTTTATAATAAATTAGGTGTTCAGAAAATCAAAGATTGTTATTTTTAACATTGATAAGTATTTTATTTATTTCCGAGTCACAATTAATTAATGGATAATAATATATGTCTTATGGGACTCAATTTCTTCTTTATTACGACGCGTTTCAACAGTTTTTGACTGTCATCATCAGGTAATAATTATTTTGTCAATTCTAAATAAAAGATTGTTATATCTAATACAATATTTACATTAAAATTTCCACTTAAAATCTTTGAAAATTAATTTTGTTAAGATTTTAAGGTACCTTTGGTGTGTATTTTTTTAATTTTTCTTTGATTAATTTTTGCGATCTTTTTTGCCTTGCAGACTTGTTTTCTTTCTTTTTTCAAAGATCACAATAATATTCAGTATTCGTCTTCGGCATACTGCAAAAATGCTTTATAAAATAATGAAATGTTTATATAAACAATACACAACAATTACCACTCGAATTTCCTTCCCTGATTTTTGAATATGCATAATTTATGAAGATTTTTTATAAATTGGCTGAATTATGACGATGATTGTTAACGATGTCAGTTAAACTTATTTCGAGTAGGAATTTACTGGCGTGTGCCACACAATATATACCCCTACGGGTTTAGGAGATATATTAAAAGATTAAGGAGATATCCATATTAAATTTAATAAAATTATTGTTTGAGTTAATAGATGCATTTTTACACATGGCGAAGATTTGTTGAAACTGTATTAAATTAACACTTTAAAAAAATTCTCATCAAAACTCAGCTCTTAATATTTATAAGAGATCCTCCGCATTATAGTTTTATTTATTCTACTCAGTGCAAAAAAAAAATCATAACACGCTCATAAATTTACCACTTTACTAAACTTTACAATATTGTTTGTAGGAAATTAAATGCTCTACGAAAAAGGTATGTTATATTTTTATCGTTGAACTCACCATTCAGAAGATATTGACGATTGAAGTTTCATTATTTTACGAAAAATTTGTTTTAACTTATGAATTTTTTGACTCGCGAACTAAAATATAAATTGCATGCAATACATAATTTTGTTGAAATTTTAATTATCTACAAAAAGTTCTATACTTAAGCTTAGCCGATAAAATTAAGCGTGTTAGACATAATCGTGATCAAATTTTAATGAGTACCACTCTGAACAGTATTTGCTAAGTAATACAAAAAATTAAGTTTTTATTTATGAGTTATGGAAAATTTTAACAAGTTTTACTTTTATCAACAGAAAATGTTTCATCTGATATTTCAAGTGATTTTCGGGAATTAATGAATAATTAAGTCTTAACGATAAATAATACACATATTTCCTTTTTCAATACAGCCAAACATACTTACGACTGAAAATAAAACTTGAATCATCAGTTGAAGCATTTATCTATTGGTAAAAACTACATTTTCCTTAAATTTTTTCTTAGACTCATAAATTAAATAGTAATTTTTCGAACTACTTATCAAAAACGGCTAAGATTGGTAATTATTAAAATTTGATGACGAATATCTCTTAAACGCTTAATTTTATCAATTAAGCTTGCAGTACTTTTTTTGTAGATCATTAAATTTCCGGAAAAAATATTTATTGCACATTTCATTATTCATTTTGGTTCGCAAGTTGAAAAAATTATCTTTCGTAAAATAATAAAACTTCAATTGTCAATATCATCTAAATGTTGAGATCGATGGCAAAAATACAAGAAACCTTTTTGATTAAGCCTTTAATTTTTCTCATTTATACGATTTATAATAAGAATACCGATAATACCTCCAAAATTGCCTATTCAATTTTAACGATTCCAATTTCCACTTAAATTAGAATTTGGATTAGCTATTAATAAAGCACAAAATCAAACTTTAAAAGTAGCGGGAATTGACTTAACCACTCATGCTTTTCACGCGGTCGATTATATGTTAACCTGTCACATACATCTGAACATAAAATGTTCGTTTTCACATGTAATTCGGTGAAGTTATTAATGTTGTATACAATGACAATGATGTTATATATAACTTAAATTCTTCAAATATTTATATGATACTATGAAAGAAACAAATAGAGGTACATTACCTGCGCAATGCTGGGATGAGTTGCTAATTTAATTATAAAGGATGAAAGCTCATTTATCTCTGAAATAACAAATATTTCAGTAAAACATCAATTGTTAAAATGAACTTAAAAAATAAATTAACAAAAATTACACTTTTGATATTAAATTCTAAGCAAATAGATAAATTGGAACTATCGCCAACTTTCTGTCATACTTTTTATACTTATATATAGGGTATAGAGGACTACGAAGTTGAAAAACCCCACAGTTTAAGATTTAAGGTATCACCAGAACTTTACTTTTAATTTGTTAGCGGAAGGATACGCAGGATTTTTATTATATCTTTGTCGTTGAACTGCGGAACAAGGAAGAGAATTTAGATAATAAAATTTATTATTTACGTGTTGGCAAGTGAAGTGGTAGTTGGTTCAGTTGATTTGTATTTCACCAGTAAGAACACCAACCGGAAAATGTTATTAAATCTTTTGATAACACTCGATCCAGTAAAGTTCCAACTTATATTTAAGTAATAAAATCAGAATAATTATCATAAATTTATTGAATATAAAATGTAAATATTAAAAATACCCTAAGCGACACGACCCTATTATGTAAAATAAAAATGGATATTTTTCACCCTCCACGTAAATTCTTACGTTGCACCGCAACTTTGCTTTATCATCTTTGCATTTAATTTTCTAGAAACAAAGTGAAATAAAATCCGGAAAATTTACAGATTACGTACACATGATATTTGCGATCTTTCCATTTGGTAATTTTCTTCTTTATTTGTCCAACAATTAAAGTCAGTGGCATGGATGGCCTAGAAGCGTTACGATTATTATCTTCTCTATGCTTTAGATTAAGTTTTGCTTCTCTCTTATGGTTTGAAATTTTGTTCGTTACAGCTTTAAGTTTGAATTTTAATCAAAGCAAAACTGTTAAAATTAGAATAGTAGAGAAAAATGTCATGGTGTGTTGAGTTTAATTACTTGCTATGTCGCTTATTTATATCAACTATTGTATGTAAAAAATCGAATATCTCATTATTTTCATTGTGATAAATCGTTTAGATTTTTACAATTTTTAGCAAATATGTAGAAGTGAAAACTTCTTTAGCATCGTTGTGACTTGAAATTACATGAATAAAAAAATAATAATTAAAAGAGACAAACATATACATTTATGAGATTTAAAGAACTACAGAATGAAGTAGAAAACATTTCAGTGTTTCGTATGTATGTGCGGGTCTGCATATTACGCTGCTTGGGAATAGTCGTTCTAACAACCATGGTGAAATGAATATTGTTAACATAAACATTATTTTAACAATTTTTTTTCAAGCATGCCAAAAACGAATACAAAATACTATCGTGACTATCGAAAAAAATAAAACAAGACTGGAAGATTAAAAAGACCACAAAAAATTTATCAACGGAAATTTAATAAAATGCACACCGTAATATAAAATCTTATTCTAATTGTAAGGTTTGATGGTGCTAACAATTTCGTTAAGTGGAAATTAAAATATATGTAAATTTAAAACATTTAAAAGAATCAATTTCCAAATATTGAAATATTATAACATTGAAATTTTTAAATTGACGTTAGATATATACTCTGAATTTATTTTTTGATTAAACTTTTAAACACTATAATCTAGATTCTATTCACTTTCGTTGAAATATTTTTTTAAATTCAAATATAATCTACTTTTTATATAATGCTTTTTATAATTTTCTTGATGTGTTTCTTACCTGTTCAAGTACTTATTGAAAAGTTAAACAAGTCGAGACGTGAAAAAGATTTGATGAAAACAAAAACAAACATTTTTCGCTCTAGACCAAAAAATTATTTAATTATACCAATCTTTGAACTATTCAGCAAAAAATTTTTATTCTTTAAAAAGTACATCTTTTTCTTCTGTGCTGGAATGAATATTTTTCAGTGGAGGATACAAATACCGATAACGATTGTAGATCCAACTCAGCGATGATCAGATGACTTCATTAAATACCTAAAATAAATCATTTCTTCATACATACCATGAAGTTGCTTCCTTGTGAAAATTAATGATTTTCTTTTTTTTGGAATTCCTGCTAAGAGGATTAATAGATGTTGAATAAAAAGCGTACTTTGCCATTGCGATTATGAAAAAATACGAATTAAAAATTATTTCTATTTTTATTTTTTAAAGTGAAAACTCCTATAGGCACGTTGTCTGGGTGGGTAAAAATTTATTGTTTACGTCACTTATTGTCAATTGGTTTTTGCAAATTGATATTTTATAATTTTACCATTAAAAGTTCATGAAAAGTTGTTGTAATTCAACTATTGTTTTTAAAATTTCTGATTTAAATCAAATTAATTATTTAAATTGTTTTCCTTATACAACGTAAATATATAATAAGAATGAGTTTTTGATAATTCCTTCCCTTAAAGTGTGAAAATGGTGGCAAAGTTTGTACGGCATAACGTCTAATAAACAATTGAAATTTCAAATTTCATTATCAAAGTGCCGTTATAGACGAAACATTTTACCGTTTAATATAAAACAACGTTGGTTTATTATTAGAAACAAAAACTTAGGGTTTGCTGAAAAATTTAAACTCATATATATATATATATATATATATATATATATATATATATATAAAGATATATAAATATCTGAAAAACGTGAAGCTAAGTTTATAAGTGAGTTTTTGGCTTTCAATTATTGTAAAGTACATTAGTGAGCGAGTACTCCTTGAAATTCGGCGAACTAAATGAAAATACTTTACCCGCATTTTTGTGAACTAAAGTTAGTGGCTCCTATGGACAGAGAATAAATGATAAATTAAAGGGGGAGGGGGAGTTAGAGTGTCAAATATACGGTAAGCCATAATAATAAAAGAGGTTTAAAGGGCTCTTCCAGAGCAAAAGGCATATGCCAAGTCGTGTATGGTAAATTCGAGATTATCTTATATTGTTTAATTATATAGTTCAAATTCAGTTAATTTAATAATAAGTGTGTACATACACAATGGTTATACTTGATTATGGAGGAACTGGGCTTCGTGCAATTGTTCAAATTTCAATTTCGCGGTAGTGTTGTACATTGCAGTAGTCAGTGGCGTGCACAGAGATTTTAGGTAGGGTAGGCAGAAATTTTTAAAAGCTACTTTAATTTAATCAAAAATGCTACATGTTGGTTTTAGTTCGTCGTTATGATGAGTAAATAATGAACCCTATACCGTTTAGCCAACAAAATTTTAAAGTGTGAATTTTCTGAATTTTTTTTTGCCAATCGATGGGAAATCGTTCGTAGAGGTATGTGAAAGAAACCGTTTCGATTGCGACAAAATAGTTTAGCGGTAATAAATTAATTTAAAAAAATAATTAATTAGTTAGTCATTGACATAGTAAAATGTTAAGAAAATATGGTTCAAAGCAACATACAATTACAAAAATGCGGGAAAATTTAGGAAACGGTTGGTTAAATGTAAAACTATAAAAAAAAGTTAAGGAAAACTAAACAGAACCTCCCCCCTTCGATAAAAAATGGAAAAAAAGGCAACTCAGAAATTAATTTTTTTCCTCAAATTATATTTTCCCAAAATTTTACAAAAAAACAATAATCGAAACATAATTAAACAGGCTTTTCTCCAAAATTTTTTCATTGCTTATGAAAATCAACTTTTCACACAAAAATTTTTTGAAAAAATATATATACGAAGTAGAACATTAAGTGTTTTTTGAAATTAGGAAAATATTTTTCTTTGACTTTTTTTTAGTTTTAGTTTTAACCAACCGTTTCCTAAATTTTCCCTCATTTTTGTTATTGTATGTTGCTTTAAACCTTATTTTTTTAACATTTTACTTCATCAATGACTAATTAATTAATTTATCTTATGTATTTAATTACCACTAAACTATTTTGTCACAAACAAAACGGATTCTTTCACAAACCTCTACGAACGATTTCCCATCGATTGGCAAAAAAAAAATCGGAAAATTCACACTTTAAAATTTGGTCGCTAATCGGTATAGGCTAAATAATTATGTTGATATTTTTAACCACAAATATCCATAAATAGACTCATTTTGTAAACTTTAATAAAGAAATACAATATAATCGTCAGGATTAAGTAATACAGATAATAGGTAATATTAATAAACAGATAATAAAACAGATAATAGATAATATATACGTAGATTACTGATCGTTAAATCGATTATTGAAATCAATAAAATTCAAATTTGTAATTGCAGCGTTAATGAATAAGAAAGGATGCTACTTCAGTAATTATCATAATTTGTCGTGTTGTAAGAAGACAGTGTCTTTTTATGAGGCTGTGTGCGTGCGTATGTGTAGAATTGTATATTTGTATTTATACGATCGCACAAACTGACACATATATAGCTATTAGTGCACACATATAAATATTTAGGCACAAAAAGTTTGTGTCTTTCCCGCCGCGTCGCCAGGAGCGCTAGTGCATTGCAATGCAAATATTACCAGTCGCTTACTTGAAATTGAACGATCGAATGAGCTGGCATGATTTGTATGATTTGTATACTGTATAGATGATATCCGTTAAGAATTTTTCTTTATTGATATTTGATAGTACTCGTAAAAAAAATAAAACTAGATATCAGAACAAAATTATAAATATTTATCTGAATTATGTAGGATAGGCAGTGTCTTTTTGTCTATATGGAATGCACGCCACTGGCAGTAGTGTAATAGTTTTGGGAAAAGGTTCATTCGGAAATCGAGACACTGAGATGGGATTCCTACTAATATTTAAAATCTAGACCTTTATTTTCTGTAATTTTGACGCGAGTATTTTGATAACTTTTTACTGCTTTAAGTCATAACTAAGACCGACTTTATTGAACTTAACGATATTTTTTATTTATGTATAGATGCTGATTGCTTTATGGATTATTTGGTTCTCGGTAGGTATACGCAATTGAACATACTCTTTTTAAATATTTGTAAATATTTTAGAAAATTATTTGATCATTACATACAACTATTTTATTCTAAGCCACGTAAAAGAAATAAGAAAAATAAAAATTTCCATATACCACTACAAATAGCAAATCTAAAAAGAAAATATAATCAACACCTACATAACACAGACGAAGTCGCGGGGATCAGCTAGTTTACTTTTAAGAAATGCTTTTTAAAATTTTCATTCGAACGAAAAAATCTTCTACTTTTGACTTTTACAATTTACTTTCTTAAGAAATTAAAAGTCTTAATGTCACTACTATTGTAAAACTTGTATAATAAATTGAATAGGAAATTCATTTAAGAAATAATCTAAAAAAGAAAAATTTAAAACATAGCGAAATAATTACGTAATACATATTTACTGATATGTTTCTTACCTGTGCAGATAAAGTTAAAGAAGTCGAGACGTGAAAAAGATTTGAATAACAAAAACAAAAATCTTTCGCCCTAGTTCAAATGATTATTTAAGTATACCAATCTTTTGAACTATTAGCCAAAAATCGTTATTTTTAAAAAAAATCCGTCCGTGCTGGAATGAATATTTTTCAGTGGAGGATATAAGCACCGATGACAATTGTAGATCCGACTCAGAGATGATCAGATGACTTCATGAAACACCTAAAATTTCCAAAAATAAATCATTTCTACAAACATATACCATGAAGTTGCTTACTTGTGAAAATTAATTATTTTTTTTCCGGCTAAGAGTATTATTTGATGTTGAATAAAAAGCGTACTTAACCATTGCAATTATGAAAAAATACGAACTTATGAAAATTGTCTATATTTTATTTTTTGAAGGGTAAACTTGGGAAAACTATAGGCACGTGTTTGAGTGAGTAAAAATTTATTGTTTATGCTACTTGTTGTCAATTGGTTTTTGCAAATTAAAATTTTATAATTTTACCATTAATAGTTCACGAAAAGTTGTAATAAAGCTATGGTTCTAAAAAATTTCCAATTTAAATCAAATTAGACAATGGTAGACGAAAAAGACAATGAGATGATGAAGAATTTGTAATCGTTTATATTTAATCCGGCAAATCCATAAGGCAAATAATGCAATGTTTATTCCAAAATTTTATGATTTATACGAACGACGGTTCTGAAGTACTTAATTGAAGATTTGGAGAGAAATTTCGTAATATACCTTTGATATTGTGTGGATATTTCAATATTCACTTTGCAAATGGTTATTAATTTACATTTACTAAGTTGCATTGGAAACAATTAGTTTAAGCATGTTCAATGTCAAAAAAATCAGCACTACAAAATAGAAAACGATGATTGATGCAATTTTAATACAATATTATTGTCATTCTAAGAATATTAATATTAAAACTTTAAAACTAAGAAATATTAAAACTATCTCTGAAAGAAAGAAATTTGTTCAATTCATCATATTGTTAATTAAATTGTATTTATAGTATATGCCGAACTAGTGACGCGTTTCATGCTTTAACTAATTATAAAACCATATATAAATTTATATAATTTCTGCTGAGAGTACGGATACACGTGTAAAGCAGAATTATGTTTATCATGGTAATAGATAAATAATAAAGTTTTGGTTTTTGAAACAACAATTAATCAGAATATCTAAAAATTATATTTAGTTATCATTTCAGTATTCTCATTTTTTTCGTGGACTAAGCAAAGCAATAAACTAGTACTATAAACTTGCAATATAATAAACGTTTGTTAATTTTATAATTTCATTTTTATTAAAACAAGAAACTTTAAAAACATCGTCTTGAAAGTACAGAAGAAGCCTTCACGAATATTATCAATAAAACTCCAATTAAATAAATTCCTATTTTTTTCAAATTTAAGTGACGAAAAACCAAATAAAAATTGAGTTAATTATAAATTCAAAAAAACAGTATGCCCACTAGGGACTCTCAAAAAAACAAAACTCCCTTTTTTTAACGCATACCCCTTAATTTTATTTGAATGTTGTTAAAACGATTGAAAATACAATTTTCATTCTCCTAGAACCACTGCAACTAGTGCCGACTTTAATCGAAACATACCAATACTTGTATACGAAGGCGCGTGGGAGTTAACGTTTAAATGTGCTTTCTGTTGCTTATTTGTTTAATAAATAAAAAAAAAATAATAATAGTTACATTTTTTTTCATTCTGTCAACATGGTGGTGAAATTATGCAGTTCTAAAATAGATATATTTTAATAATAGATTTAAAACCTTAAAATTACTGGTTCCAAACTTTCCTAAAACGGACAAGGACAGACAGTTCTTTTCTAGAATAATCGTGAAGTAAATTTATGTGTTAATGACTGCGCAAATCATTTCGCGAATGCATAATTTATTGAGAAATAGACCAAAACAAAAAATGATTTCAAGAAAAAAATAGGTAGTACTGAAAAGATATCATACTTGTTATTTGTTAAGAATTATACCGAATTGAGTTAACTAGAGAAATCACTAAAGATGATTATTGAGAATCTATTTACTGGCATTAACTATTGACATTCAACGCTAAACCTTGATTGCAATGCATTTTAGCTTTAAAGTTACCTAACCTGATAATTTTTTATACTTTTTAAAAGTCATGAAAGCTTACAAAAAAAAAATAGACAAATGTATCTCAAAATAAACTTTACTGAAGTTCTGCCAGCAATTATGGTATTTAATAGATGAATTGTCAATCTTGTCCGTTGATGATGATGTAGACCAAAAACCAAAAGTAAAAATTATAGGTACAACGAATAAACCCTATATCCCATCGAAAGAAGAACTAAGTGATACAGACAAAGCAGTGTTTTATTCACCTAATTAACAGTGATCTTATATTTCTGTATGGTTTCTATATTACTTGTTATATTAAAATTTGGAGTTCAAGTCGACACGGGTTATCGTTGTTCGATAGCGATAATATTTTAGTTATTTGGGTTCAATAGAAAAAAAAATAGAGGGAATAGAGGGAATAGAGGGATGCGCATCGAAATCCGTAAAAAAAATATTGCCTTTATAGCTTTGGGCACTCCAATTGGGCACACCACCCTTAACTATAATATTAGGATAGTTAAAATAGTTTAACCTTACTATTTTCTTAATATTATTTCTATGCAACATATGTCCTATTATTGATAAGATGTCAATAATAACTAATCGATTATTTTTAGATAATTAGTCAATATTTAACTCTGCAAATTACTTTGGAAATGTTTATTTTAAAGTTTTTTTTTTTTTGAAGTTATACTTCTTTAGCGGCGTGACGTAAGAAGTTGCTCTGCAACGGTTAGTGAGAAACTTCAAGCGGGGGAAAGCTGCCGATTTTTGGAAGCGATTTGCCAAGTACCTACTGAAAAACTCAGTCAAGTCGACCGATTTGAACACTAGCACAGGTTTTTTGTTTTTCGGTAGGGGAAACCAATCCGTATGTCCAAAAAGCTAAACATTTGATTTAAAAAAAATAAATAAAAAAACTCCCTTTTCTAGTATATATTTTTGTTCCTGTTGCTTTGCACATTCGATTGGCTATAATTACTTAAAGTTTTATTAAGTGTATATCTACAATTATTCTGTTTGATGAAAATTGCATTTTCATTTATTTTTTTTCAGAGAACTTAACCTAATTTGTAAAGGTAGGCATGTATGTTAGAGCATTTTACCATAACATCGCGTTGTGTTATTTTCATCAGGTAAAAGAATTCAATAAAATTTCAGTCGATTGAAACGTACTTTTCTTTAGTTTTCCGGGAAACCTTTGAGGTCTTCAAATAGAAAAACATTTTAGATAAAAATTAAATGCAAAAGGCTTAATTTCTTTTTCGAAAAACTTTTCGAGAACCCTTAGTCAGCGTTCATAACGATGAATTTCGACGAAAATAGTTTCAAATTTTCAAGTATTTTCATTTACTGTTGAGAAGTTATTAGTGAGCTTAACATTTTTCTGCGAAAATATTCAATTCGATGTGCTTTTATGATAGAGTTATAAATTGTAGTTTGTATTTGGAGTACTTGTCAATCAGCTTCTTTTTTTCACTTTTAGAAGATGATTTGATTATTTTTTTTTCAATTAAAGTAGAACTAATCTCAATAAAAATATAAACTGTAATAATTGATCAAAATTTTTAATTTTCACTCATTTTTTAAGTACCCAATTCATTTAACATTGAAAAAAAATCGAAGATATGAATATTTTGAAAATTTTTATAATATTTTCTTATTACCTCACTTTATATATATCCTTTTTATATATATCCTGTTTCATGTTGTGAGTACAATATAATTACATGAGCAAAAATTTCATCAAATTATTTTTCTATGATTTCACTGTAAAAGCTTTCAAGTTATTAAACATCAATGCTATAGAAAAAAATTATCAATTGATGGATTTATTTTTTTATTATTATTGAAAGCTTGAACCAAATATTTACATAAATATAGGTATATGATAAAAGCAAAAAGTCGACCACATAAATATTTCTGTATGATGAATAAATAAACGAAGTTTATTTATTTTATAATTCAATCCGAGTGTTACATTTTCTAATATAATGAAAAATTATTCATGATTTAAAAATACGAATTTGATCTCTAGTGTATTGAAAATATGGTACTGTTCCATAATGAAAGAATTGGTGCGAAGTGTACGTGGGCTACGAACGAAATTACATAGCTTTGTTGAAAAACGTGGAAATAAAAATTGAGTGGTTGGAATGTTTCTTATTCTATATTGATTAAATTCAAAATTAATGCTTTCTCGAACACAGAAGTTCCTTACCTATCCGTCTTGATTTGATATGATTATTTTTCTCTTAATTTTTATTGATTGTCTTTAATAATTTGTCTATATCTAATCTATATTAATTTGTGAAATTCGAACTTTGGCCTTTAAATTTATATTTTCAATCCACCTTTTTAAATAAGTCAATAATAAGGACAATAAAATAATTTCACTTGTAACAATTATCTTTTTTAAGTAAATATTTTTAAGTTCAAAAAATTTATTAGCTTCAGTTGCATATCTTAATGGTGCAGAGGTAATATTTTCAGTTCATACATATAAAAGGATCTGAGTTCAAATCCCACAATTTCTAGTTCTTTTCTTCTCCAAAATAATAACATAAACAATATAAACTTTTATTATCTCTGAATTTGGGTAAGTTCAATGTCTCTGAAAACCGACTTTACTATGCGATTATAATAAAGAACTAGTAAATACCTCTATTTTTCTTCAATGTAAGGGAATCACGACTGAAAATGTATTCTTGAATTAATTTTGATATTTTCCTTTTTGAAAATAATACTCTAACACGTGTAAGATACCTGAAATGTATGAAATATTAGATAGTATTGTCAACAATCCAAAAACCGATAAGAGCCTTCATTAATGATTTCAAATGCGCTATCGATTGTTAGCAAAGGAGTGACAGAATAATTTTATTTTACGGGACACATTAAAAAATATTTTTGAAAACGTGTTTTTATTTTTCATTCCAAACTCGAAAGTTTATTCAAAATCTTTTAAAATTGTTGAAAAATTGTTGATTTAAAAGTTCAAACATGTGCTAATCTCAAGACATAGTGAGGGATTAATTTTCAGAGTGCTATTTATTTATTATCCTAAAGATATATTATATGGTTCAAAAATTATAACCATAATCGATAACCCAAACGTTCTTTTCAAGAAAAAAAACCATCATACAAGAACACTGATTTAAATTAATGAATAATAATATATGTCAAATAACTCAATTTCTTCTTTATTACGACGCGTTTCAACAGTTTTTGGCTGTCATTATCAGGTAATGATTATTTTGTATTTATAAACAAATTTCATATAGGTTGTTTGTTTTATATAATTTGTCGTTAAGGAAGTTATTTGGATCTAATATGTATGCTTTGTATATTTCATATTCTTCTAGGGTGTTCATATGTGATCCTTTCTTGAAAATATGAAGTGGTTTAAAATTTCTTTCAAAATTTAAGCATTGATAATTTTCATCATAAAGGTGTTTTGTAAAATTTGAAATTGTTGTTGAAGTAGGTTTCTTGGGTGTATGTTATATCTTGTTCCGAAAGATCTACCAGTTTGTCCAATGTAGAATTTTCATTAATTTTATATATTCCTAATATATAAATAATAAACAAAAAATAAAAAAAATAATATAATTTACAGAAAAGAAAATCAAACTCCGAAATTCACCAAAACTTTATACAAGATCATAAATGAAAGCGACTATCTTTTTGAAAACGAATTGTCAAAACGAATCCTCCAGCCAATAAAACCTTAAACTCCAATACTTCATAGTTTACCCAAAATCCGTAAAATAAATATGTCAATCCAACCGGTAGTGGATTACAAACTTGCTCCAGGATATTGGTTAGCCAAAAAAATAGTTCAAACCATCATATCAGGTATCATATTGAAAGAAAATTATTCATTTAAATTACATATGGATTTTTGAATAATACTAAAAACCTAAAACTACCATAGAACATCAAAATGGAATCACTTGCCATTGTCAACTTATAAACAAATGTCCCAGTTGAAGAAACAATCAAAATTGTGGAATATAATCTAGTAACATCCAAAATATATAATTATATGGTAATCAACGAAATAATGAACTTGTTAACCACAAAACTTACAACAAAACTATTTCACTTTTAATCAAAAATTTTATCATCAAAAGGAAGGCTTGCTATGGGTTCCCCTTTATCAGAACTACTTGCCAACATTTACATGAATCGCTTTGAAACGATACATTTATCTTATTTAATGGAACTACCCGACAGATTGACCATATGGTATCCGATCTGAACAAAATTAATCAGAAAATAAAATTCATTTCACAACAAGAACTAAATAGAACAGTCAACTTTTTAGACACAACGATCACCAGTGAAAATGGAAAGTTGGCACACAATATATACACAAAACCAACGACAATGAATATAACCATACATGAAACATCATTTCACCCAAGAAATCGAAAAATGGCAGCTTACAACAGTCTAGTGTACAGAGTGATCATGCTCCCTCTTAGCACCAAAGCTCGTGAAGAAGAAATTAAGATAACGTATTAGTCTGCTTACTGCACTGAGCAAAATTACGAAAAAAGCTATCCTGGCAAGGCTCAGGTCATATATTACAGACAATAACATCATTCAAAATTAACAATTTGGATTCAGAGCGGGCCATTCGTGCAGAAATTAACTTTCGAGAATCTGTGATTATATACTGGATGCATTCAACGAGAAAAAAGCATGTTGGAATGGTTTCTCTGGACATCGAAAAAGCATTTGATACGGTGGGGCATAATGACTTAATTTATTAATTCATAAAGCTAAATTGTCCCAATTATTTAACACACATAATCAGGGAATATCTAACGGATCGTAACTTTTTTGTAACAATAAACAATACCCACTCTGAAAAGAAATATATCTCAGTTGGCGTACCTCAAGGGTCGATTTTAGGACCAATATTGTTCTGTATTTTCATATTATGTGATTTACCAAATACTAAATATGCACACTTTTCCCTGTATGCTGACGATACAGCAATATTTTGTAAATCATGGCAAACTGACACAATCGCTAATAGGCTTAATAACTCATTGCAAAACTTAATTAAATACTTCGACAAATGGAAAATAAAAATTAATAGTAATAAAACTAAAGCTATAATGTTTACAAGACGAAGACCAAGAATTCTAAAGAACATCAGCGTAAATTCCTCCGTTGCTGAATGGTCAAACACACTAAAATATCTAGGAATGGTACTCGATACAAGGTTAAACTTCAAGCACCACCTAGCCTCGAAATATAATACGAAATAAGGCCATCGCCAAAATTAATATAATGTACCCAATTTTGAACAAAAAAATCAAATTTAACAAGTAATAACAAACAACTCATTTTCAAAATGATCATAAGACCAACAATTACGTATGCTTGTCCGGTATGGAGTAATATCTTGAAAACCAACTTAAGACCACTGCAAGTAATACAAAATAAATCACTGAAAATAGCAGGAAATCATCCATATTACTACAGAACAAATTGTTTACATAATGAAATGGCAATTCTATTGTTGAGGGATTACATCCTACAACAATCGAATCGGACAGATTTATCTACAATTGTTGTTATAACACCAACCCACTCAATAATAGTAGAAGAAATTTCACACTGGAAGAACTTCAGAGAAAATACAAAAAAAATATAAACATAAAAGGATCTAGGCATCACCTTTTGTGATCCAAAAAAAAAACTGTATCTCCCTCACTCTGTCTTTGTAAATTTGATTGTTACATGGAATGATAAAAAGAATGACTAAAAGAAACAAAAATAAGTAGAGTTTTTATCTATGTCGCGCTAAATTTTTCCCCAATACACATTTACCTAGAGAACTTTTACAATTAATAAAAAAAATATTAGTACACGTTACACGCATAAGATCTAAGGATGGTTTGAAAGAGGTACATCCGTAACTTAAGGAAAAAATGTACAAAAATATTTTATGTTAACTTAAAATATTGTATTTTTAATTAAATTAATTATTACAATAAAAAAAACATTAAGATAATTAAATATATAGCCATTAATAGTGGATACAACAGCTAAATCGTAGACAAAATAATATCGAAATTTACTAAAAAATCCATTCTTCCAACGCCACCAAAAGAAAACAAAAAACATATAAAATTATTTTATAATTCATCAATTTATTAATTGTGACGCGGAAATAAATAAAATACTGATCAAAGATAAACACTGATTTACTATTTGTTTTAATTACAATCAGAAAAAATACTTGTTTTTGTTCATTTTCGTACTAACAGGAATATAATTATTGAAAATTTCATTTACTTACAGAAAAATCATCTTGTTTCGATTAGGACAATTTCGTTGCATAGGAAACTAAGAATGTAAACGTTTATGTCCGCACTTTTCAATGACAAGGATATTAATTTTATAAGATTATATTTAATTATTATTGAATACTAATTATTGAAGGTAATTATATGTCTTTAACCTCTTCAAACATTAAAAAAGTTGAGATATAAGACGTAAAGAGAAATAAACAATTTGAACTATAGTATAAATCATTGCTTAAATACATCAATAATATATACTAACTAGTCAAATAAGTTTATTTTAAGAAAATTGTATATTATTATATCCTCGAATAAAATTTTTGTAGTCAATGTGTAACAACCGATAGCGATTACAGAGCGAACTAAGAAAATATCAGTGGACTTCTTCCTTAAATACCTTCAGTTTTGTCTGTAGCAGACTACTTTTTAATACAATTATCAAGAAATAACTATTCTGCAAAAATTAATTAAATTTTGCTCTTTGAAGTTTCTGCTTACAGTCTCCCACATATCATTTCAAATGAATAAGCCAAACAAGGCAGCTTTACTTTTGTGATTGAGAAAAATTACGAACTAAGAAAATTGTCTTAATAACTTTTCTACGAATCGTTTCCAAGATTTCTCGAATGATAAATCTCATAATTTAGTATCACTTATAGTGCTTGCTCTTTGTATACGTATGTGGATTTAATAATTATTTTTTCTGGGAAAAACTAGAAACCTTCAAAACAACATTTACCCATACAGTTTTATAAAAACTCCAATTAAATACGCCCACAAATATTCTCGTTTGCCATAGTCAATTTTCTTTATATTTAAGGGATAAAAGATCATAAGAAATCGGTGAATGTACTAATATACGCGCGTAAGAAGTTATACTCATTTGTTGTAGTTATAAAAAAAAATAATCCACTGCCATAGCATATTCCGATAGTAGCTGAAAAGGAAAATCATTTATTGATGGTTTGTGATAACTAAAATAGTATATAACTTGAAACACAATTATTACTTTTAATGTCAATATAATAAGCTAATGAATGCATGGCAGCAAAGCCAGAAAGCAAAGAATATAAACACAAACATGTAAGTAAGGGTGTCCCAAGCTATAAAGGCAATATTTTTTTTCGAATTTCAATGCGCATACACCAATTTTTTTTCTATTTGGCCCAAACAACTAAAATATTAAATACTAGCTGATCCCCGCAACTTCGTCTGCGTAACATAGGTGTAGATTATATCTTCTTTTTAGATTTGCTATTTGTAGTAGTATATGAAAATTTTCATTTTTCTTATTTGTTTTACGAAAAACATAATCATACTTAAAACACTATTTTGTCAACTTTAAAAAGACACATTTAATAATTTGTTACTTAGAATAAAATAGTTGTATATAATGATCAATTAAACTTCAAAAAATATTTATAAATATCTAAAAAGAGTATGTCTATTGCGTATACCTACGGTAGGTATACCAACAGTAAACCAAATAATTCATATATCAATCAGCATCTATACATAAATTAAAAATATCACCAAGTTCAATAAAGTTGGTCTAAATTATGACTTCAAAAAAGTCGAAAAGTATCAAAATACTCGCGTCAAAATAACGGAAGTTAAGAGTCTAGATTTTTGAGTATTAGTAGGAATCCCTCTCACTGTTTCGATTCCCGAATGGACCTTTTTCCAAAAACTATTATACTATTGCAATGTACAATATACCCGCGAAATTGAAATTGATACAATGACACGAAACCCAGTTCTTCCATAATCAAGTATAAGCATTTTGTATCTATAAACTTATTATTAAATATCTAAATTTCAACTATATAATTAAACCATATTGGATAGTCTAGAGTTCACCATACACGATTGGGCGTATGTCATTTGTTCTAGAAGAGCATTTTAAATTTCTTTTATCACTATGGCTTACGGTAAAAACGTCGGTATTTTCTTTTAGTTCACCGAATTTCAAAGGATACTCGCTCACTAATGTAATTATTTCAGATTTTCAGGTTTACAATATGTGAAAGCCATAAAACTTAAAGTTCATTTATAAACTTAACCTTTTTCAGATATATTTATCAGTTTAAATTTTTAAGCAGACCCCAAGTTTTTGTTTCTAATAATAACCCAAGTTTGTTTTATACTAAGCAGTAATAACGTTTCTCCTTTAACGGACTTTGATTATGAAATTTGAAATTTCGATTGTTTATTATACGTTATGCTGCACAAACCTAGCCACCCTTTTTTCACTCTTTTAGTGGGGGGAATTATCGAAAACCCTTTCTTATTATATAACGGCATCCTATAAGGAAAAAACTTTCCAAATTTCATCGACACAAATATGCATTTATAATTGAAAATACAATGTAAAACGAAAAAAAATATGACCTTCTATATTTTAGTTATTATTTAAAAGCAATTCGATTTCGCACATTTGGGCGTTGTACATACAAAACTATTGGAAATAGGTGGAAAGCGTGGAAGTAAAATCGAATATTTTATTTATATTCAGTAACAATAATTGGTTTTAAAATTGTTCTAAAAACCATAGAAAAGTTAGTATGGAAGATTTTATATATTTATTGATGATAATGAAATATATGACAAAAAATTCCTCCCTTAATGCTTTTCAGCAGAATATATCATTGCTCCAGGTCACAATCATTGGTTCATAAAAACTAGATTTTAAAAAATTTGATTGTTGAAAAACAAACAAAAATTAAAAACCGCCTCTATGGTATTTAGTATAAATACCTACTACCTAAACTTTCATACTAATTAAGTGAAATGACGTTATTTAAAATGCTGTAGTTAAAATTATATAACAAAAACAGAAACTTATTATTAATTATTTATTTATTTATTAATTATACTTAGTAAATTCAAAATTTCGATTGTTGATTAACTCTACATTTTCTCAAAGAAACTTAATCACCCCAATTCACTCTTGTAGGGGAGAAATTATCAACAAAATATATCTTTTCACATGCCTACTTCTTATAAGGAATGCACTGAATATTAAAATTTCGTTTGGCATAGGAGATATATAATTACACGATTTTATATATGCACGGTTTTAAAAACTTATTTACTTTAAGCTTTATTAATATATTATATTTTTTTTTACTACTACTGTTTTTTTTCGTCAATATTTCCTTATTGAGCAACTCTAAGGATTTATTTTCAACAGTTATGTAAAAAAAAAAAATAAAAAAAAAAATAAAAAAAAAGTTCACTGTAAGATTCAAACCCACGTCTCTTCTATTGCGAGCATTTGAATATCAGATACGTAAGCGAATGTGCTATGAACGCATAATTGTATTAAGTGTTTATTATGTATAGAAACATTTATATTTCAAAAAGGCACGTTTTTGTATTTTAACATTTTTCATTTCTCAAATAAGTTACATTTTTAAACTTGTGATATCTTTCGAATGGAATGTTCAAATTGAATAACTCAAAAAGTTATATAATGGTATTGAAGCAAACTTAAATATGAAGTCATTTATTTTGGTAAGGATTAATCCCCAAGTATAAATAAAAGATCTTTTATAACGGTGGCATTTTTATATATTTTTTAAAATGTAAAAACACTTATTGTGACATAACTATAATAGTTAGACATATGCTGTCGGTTTATTTTTTGTAGATAATGATATGTTCTACAAAATCGTAATACATAATTTTGTTCTATAACCAATAGTTTTCGCAGCGCACGCGATAAAAGAATGTTTTTTGGTATTTTTTTTCAGACCTTGGGTTACATTATTGGAGTTTTAATATGGGTCCTTATTTTTTTTTAAAATTTAATATAGCTCATGTTCACCGGAAATAATTTAGCTTTCTAACAGTGAAAGAATTTTTTAAATCGGTCAAGTAGTTTCGGAGACTATTCAAAGCAAGCAAACAATCAAATCTTTCCTCTTTATAATAATAGATAGATAATAGATAGATTACCACTATCGAAGAACAATAACCCGTACCGACTTGATCTCCAAGTTTTAATATAACAAGTAATATAGAAACCATATAGGAATATATCTTTGTTAATTTAGTGAATAAAACACTGCTTTGTCTAGATCTCTTTATTTAGAATTTATTATTTAAAGTATATTATTCACCAGTTTTTCTAAAAAAAATTTGCTTTTTCCAGTTAGAATATGACTCGATTAATACAAAGGCATCGATGATTTTCTTAATAATAATTAAAACTCAAATTATAACTAACCAGACTAACCATAAAATAAGTCACATAGTTCTTTTTTCGATGAGATATAACATTTATTCGTTGTATAATTTTTACTTTTGGTTTTTGGTCTACATCATCATCAACGGACAAGACTGACAATTTATCTATTAAATACCATAAATTCTGGCAGAACTTAAGTAACGCTGATTTTGAGATACATTTGTATATTTTTTTCGTAAGCTTCCATGACCTTCAAAAAGCTTAAGAAATTACCAGGTGTGTTTCGTTTAAAGCTAAAATGCATTGCAGTCAATTTTTCGCGTTAGATGTAAATTGTTAATAGTAAATACTAGTAAATCAATTCTCATTAGTCATCTTTACTCATTTCTTTAGTTAACTCAATTTGGTAAAATTCTAGCATTTTGTTCGTTTCTGATACATTGAGGCATGACAACTTTTCTGTATTACTCTGTATTTTTTCGAGCTCAATATTTTTTCAGTTTTCACGGAAATTTTTCAACAATCGAATGTCAAGACTTTTTAATTGTCTGGCTAATTTTTTCTTCAAACACGCCTTTGAATACTAGTTCGTAGACGTGATGGCAGAAAGTAAAAGGGAGCATTTCTTTAATTAGCTTTTGCTGAAGAAATACAGAAGTCTCGTTAATTTATCCTGTATGTGAAGCAGTAGTATCACAATAAGGAATTTGCACTTTATTTTCAAGATTCCAGTCAATAATGGCGTTCCAAACTGCCTGTACTCCTTCCCGAAGAGTTGTCCAATTTTGATACTGCGATAAATGTTTCTTTATTACCATATGAAATAACTATCAGTAATCGTTCTTCTTTTAATTTGTATGTATTTAGGCTAGGACGAGTTTACCATCCTATTGGACAGTTACAGTATCCGGTACTTACATTTTGGAAATCGACCTTCATAGCTTCTCGTACTCTTTTCGCGTTGCCCTACGAACTCTTTGAATAGAGGAAGTACTTGAATTGAGAAATTAATCATTGTTATGTCCCGGTGCCTCAATAGTTGCTTCATAGTAAATACACAATTTCTTATACTGAACTGACGTTTACCTAATACTATGTTACAACTTGTTTTGAAGTTATAAAATGTTTCTTTCTTAAAGTTTCGTGTTAGTAATTGAGATGGGCAAACTTATTTGTATATCCATTATTTCAGAATCAGAAGACAAATTTTTTGTAGTAGAATGTAGTTTTCTTTTCATTTTTGGAAATACCTCTCAGTTTAGTATATTGTCGCTAGATTTTTTACATAGTAAGGTAAAGATTTGATCGGTTTATGTGCCTTTTCTCAATAAATTATGCATTCACGAATAGATTTGCACATTTATTAACACATAAATTCACTTCATGAATATTATAGAACAGAACTGCCTGTCCTTGTCCGTTTTAGAAAAGTTTGGAGCCGGTAATTTAAGTGCTTTAAGAACCGGTGCTTTAAGTTTCCTATTAAAATGTATCAATTTTAGAACTGCATCATTTCACCGACATGTTGACTGAAAAAAAAAATACTTTTAATTATTTTTTTTTAATATTAAACAAATAAGCAATAGAAAGCACATCCATACGTTAACTCCCGCGCGCCTTCGTATACAAGTATTGGTATGTTTCGATGCAAGTCGGCACGGGTTGCAGTGGTTCTAGGTGCATGCAAATTTTATTGTCAATCGTTTTAACAACATTCAAATAAAATTAAGGGATATTGTTTAAGAAAAAAGAAGTTTTGTTTTTTTGGGGCTCCCTAACGTAAGTGTAATACAAATATAATAATTATTGTCTCAATTTTGAGCTAACTTATAGTAGTCATTGGTTTCAACTGTCAATTAGTTTTCATTCAATTACCAATTTTTACCATTTGTCAGTTTTGTTAATGTTGTTAATGTACTGTGAATATTTCCCAGAATGTTACTGGTTTTCAAGGAATACATTGAATTGGTAGCTCATGTTCCTTTTAACGACATCAATATCTGACAACGTTGCACTTTCTACTTTGTTTTTAATTAAGTTCACGATTTTTTTTTTTGTAAATTAAATTCTAATATAGTATGACTTGATCTTTTGCTTGTAAATTTTCATAATGATCTAATACTTAAAATAACGATTGACGGTGCCTGTTATCACTGTTATATTTTCCTGGCAAATTTATCGTCAATCATATTAGTTGGTTTCCTCGACCGAATAACAAGAAACCTGTACTTCCAATTAACTCGATCGACTTGATTGCGTTTTTTAGAATTTTAAAAATCGATTCCAAAAATCTGCCAGTATTCACCCGCTTGAAGTTTCTCTCCAACCGTTTTACTAGAGTAACGGCGTCACGTTTTATTAAAAATTTAGTCAGATTATTTTTTCCATAATGCCACTAGGAAGTATAACTTAAGAAAATTTGGCGTATTGTTTTTTATTCTTAGTCAACGCCCGTTTCATACTTTCCGTCCCATTCAATGGGACAATAATATTTATTTTGGCGAGTCATTGGTCATCAGATATGATCAACGTTTTTTTGTTCGAAAATTGTTAAAATTCTCGTATACCGCTGCATATGATATAGAAAATGAAAATGTAACTAACAAATATTATATCACTTAAATGAAATCACATGTACAGTAATAAACGATATCACACGGACTATCAAATTTGAGCATCACTATACAAAATTCATGATTTAAATTCCATTGAAAGTTAGGGAACAAGTGGATCACAATGATTAAATTATTGGCTGACAGTAACTTTAAATTATTGCTATTGTGCTTTAGAATTTAACACTAAAGTTGAAAAGTTACTTTGTAATTTTGCATTCAAACTTTTAATTACAAACTTATTAGTAATTTGCGGTTATAGGTGATAAACAATGGGTGATAAAAATCAATATTCCACAGTTAATAAATCAAGCTTAAAACGGTTTCATATGGAACAATTATTTTTAAGTACAATGAATTGGTTGTATATATTACATCAGAAGTATCAAATTTGTTGATGGACACAAAAGAAAAACACAATAAAATGCAATAACAACGATAATTAATTACTCATTAACACATGATTTGTGTTTTACCTCATGTGTTGATCCAAAAGTATATATATACGGCCGTATTTATAACAGTGTTGTCGGTCATGTCGAAGTTATGACACAATCGGAATTACCGCTAACTATTATATGTGAGCTTTATGATGACAGTTTTATTGTCATTGCCTCTCGTTGAATGGCTTACAACGAACGACTAAGTTGTTATTGTCGTATGCTTTTTAGGTTGTAAATACAAGGCTTTGGCAATTACATCTATTTCACCCATTGGAATTTATCTACTTTATCTACAATATAGTTTAGAGGTGAATATAAGAATATTTAACACTAATAGAATTTTTAAGTTGTTATAACAATATTTTACAGTTAACTATTATTTTTTATACAAAAATATCTTTTATTAAGATACAAAAGTGAAACGGTCTTTTTTTGTCATATGATACTTTTAAAATTCTATTAACTACTTTTAAATGTAAAACTTTTCTTATTCTATTAAAAATAACGTGTTGTGATCTTATTTGCTTCATAGAATTGATGTTAGTAAAGCAAATTTTTTCAAAATTTCTGGTGTTGTCTATTCGGTGATATAGCCATTGGGTTATTTGTAGGTGTAATACTATTCTACTCATTTTAGTATTTCTTGTCGAAGAAAAAAACGAATACATTATATTATATTATATTATTTTCTTTCAGTATTGATTATAATTTCATTAAAATGTTGAATTCAATCTACATTTCATCTTGTTATAGCAACCGTTTTCGTTTGGAACAACAACAAATATTTATTTATGTAATATAATTTACAAAAGCAAACTATAAACATAAATTTGAACAAAAGCTAAAAGAAATGAATTTTTACGTATTGCCCAGATACGAATTTTGATTGCCAATTCCTCCGTGACCATCAAGTAGTAGTATTGAATCGTTCCGGTACTGCTATGAGTCAATTCATTTTTTTAAATTGTAATTTACCGTCGCTTTATAACTAATAAAATCTTTTAGCGACTCAAGGATTAATAAAATCCATTATCGATAAATATTAAATATTTGCTTGATACGAGGGTCGAATCCAATACCTACTGGTTTTGGAGCGATCATCTAGACCACTCGGCCACCAGTAGGCTAGGTCAAGCCAGGTTTTTTATCTTCCTGATTCGTTAATTACGAGTTCTTTATTGGTAGATAGTTACAAAAAGCTATTTAAAAAAAATTAATAAGCTATAGTTTTTTCTTGGCAGCCATTTAAAAATGGCAGTTGGCCAAATTTTAATGAAAAAGGAGGTTTGCAGAAAATTTAATTGCCAAGCTATTTTTGCTGCTTGGTGTGCATCACTTGGTCACATTGGCTATTGGTCGGAACGCCCACTGTTTTCTGCTTGGTTCTTCCCCTGACTTTCGATCATTTAGCTGTGATTGACTGAAGGTGGGAACGTCCTCTCTATGTTTCTACTTGATTCTTCCCCTGATTTTTATCACCCAGATGTGATTGGCTGTTGGTGAGAACGCCCTCTCTATATTTTCATAAAGGTTCTTCCACTGATTTTTGATCATCCAGCTGTGATTGGCTATTGGTAGAAACTTCCTTTCTTTGTTTTCTGCTGGGTTCTTCCATTGATTTTAAATCATCCAAGAAAAAAAAACCATTTGAAGTCGTTTCAAGTAATAAAGGCATTTTAAATTAAATGAATTCAAAATGCTTTTTAATACCTTTTTTTTAACAGGGATGGTTGATTGAAATTAAGTGCATTTTTTAAATATTTTATGTGATATATTCAGATTCATACCTTATTAAACATTTTAAAGTCTATATTTATTTAAAAATTCAGAAAATCTCACTTATTCATAAGATTTTGACATAGATATTACTGTAATATACTGAGAGTAGTATGAAAAATTTGTTACTCTTAATTTTTTTCAACATTCTTTGTTCATTTTCTTTATACATCACTCTTCATTTCTCTGTACATACATAGTTCTTTTCTCTGATTATAAAATTACAAATTAAGGTTTAAACATATTTCTTTTCAATTAATTTTTTGATCTTCTAGTGACTCTTTATGTGACCTGGTACTCATAATTTAAAGTTTTGATGACTTTGATTTTCTAGTAGTTGCTTAATACTGGTTCTGATTTAATAAGTTATTTCTATTTATAACTATTCATTACACTTTTTACGCATTTGCTAAATATAAAAAAGATATTTCTAAAATCATATTACCATATAGGACATAATTCAATAAATGTCAGCACGAAAAATATTACGAAGATTGGTTTTATTTTATTGACGTATTAGAAACATTTGATGTTTTAGGTCGTGACAATGCTCATAATAATACTCTCACAACACAATGAGATTTATTAATAACATTCACACAAAGAATGAATTAAATTATAAATTTGACACTAAAATTCAAGAACTTCAGAAGATTCAGAACTTCATGGACTTATTTTGGGAAACACCGAACTATTGACTTAACAACTTTAAACAATGGACATGAATTTCAAACAATCTGACTTAATTTTTATCCCATTATTTTTAAACTAAATAAGGTGTTAAAATTTTATTATATTTGGGCTTATTATATTGTAAGTTCACCTTTAAACAAGCTATTTATTCGGTTTGTATTATTTATAAAATATATTTTCAATTTGAATATTATTATAAGTAAATAATATAAACCTAATGTTGTAAATATGACCAAAATCTGTGTATTGTAATTTGTGCGTATTTCCATGAATTCTATTTATTTAATTGTTAGAAGATGTAATATTTATTTAAGTAGTTACGTAAATTTAAAAAAAAACACTTCTACAGATTTTAAAATACTAAAAAGAGCTTTTACTAGTTTCCTTTGAACTTATCCAAATTTTTGTTTTAATTTACCAAGAAGAATATCCGGTTAAATATTTGGAAAACATATCAAAAGATTAAAAAAAAATTAACGATAAAATTATAGAAACTATACACTCCATAGGTACTATGTCTTATTCTTCTCATTTTGACTTTATATTTAAATATTTGTAGTAATCTTTTAATAAAAACATAAAAAAAAAAATACCAAAAGGCAATTATTTTAGAGTCTTCAACTAATGAAGATCAATTGATTGTCTGAATACGAAAAAAATGAAACTTAAAAATTATAAGATTAAATAGAAAACCCAATTTTATACCAACGTTAATTTTGCTTTCCTTAATGAATAATGTGCATTTTTATTAATTAAAATTAGTAACATACTTTGTGAACATAAACTTTTTGGAATCGAGGGAGAAAATATGCAAGGCTTGCAATAAAATACTACAAAGAAATGAGAAGAAAACGGAAGTTCAAACGTATATTGGAAGTATTGGGAAAATTCAAGAGGAAATTTTATTTTCAGATAATTTTCATTTTAACTTTTAAACTCACCTGAAGCTCTATTTAAGCAGTAGATGCAAGGGCACGATAAAAATTTGCTTACTGATGCTGGCATTTTTTTAACTCTTCATTTAGTTGCATTAGTCCAAGATTTAGGTAATTAATGCATTTTTTTTAAATAAACTTTGAATTTTAGATTTTAGATCTTATTTTTTTTTTTTGAGTTTAACATCACAAAACAACTTTTAATAAATTTTTCTGTATCTGAAGTCGTAAAGAAAGGCGCTAAATGGAAAATAGCAAATGTACTGAGAAAAATGTATATTTTTAGTCTAAAGGCTCATGACAAGAGAAAAATTATTTATTGTAAATCAACTTATGTAGGTGACATGCAATTTTTAAAATTTCATATTTCTTTGTTGAATATAAAGAAAAATCCTTTAAGTCACAACAAATCACGTATGTGTCGAATTCATGCGTCACAAATATAGTATGGAAAATTTTTATAACTTTCAAGCATGCGTATTTCGAATTAAGTGTTCTTAGTCGTTGGCACAATGTTAAAACTAAAACGATGGAAGTTGCATACAAAATTTTATTAATTCTTTTTCATTTTTATAGAGATTTTGACGAGAGAAAAATCATCGCTTTTATTTGATTATTACGATTAAAGTTTTTGTTTACTTTTTACGTTAAATGCAGTTGTTTGAAAACTAATTAACAACATTTAAAACAATGAAAAACTTTTTCCACCAAAATTCTAATCAATCATCTTAAATTACGACCCAAAATAGTTGAACATTAGAACAAAAAAATAGTGTTTCCGGAGAACTCTCGTCTAGTTATTATTCCAGATAATGAATAGCTGTAAAATGAATCATCGTTTGTAAAACGCACATCGAGTAAATGAAACACCGAAATGTTTGAACTTAAATTTATTGTTGATTACAATGGCAACCAACGATATTCCTGCCTGATTAAATGTTATTATTCCGTTTCGATTGTAAAGATGACCAATTAGAGCTAAATTCATGGCACTGAAGAATGTTTGTCACCATTTGTCACTAAAGAATGAAAATAATGGTCTACAATTTTTTGTTTGGGTGACAACAATTTTACAATTATATCAATGATCATTACATGAAAGCTTAAAAAAATTACGGTTTTGTTATTTATGACTGACTGTTTTGCTGCTGTTCTCATATATGCACAAACCTACTCTATCATTTAAATTTGTTATTTTGTGGAACTAAACTCGGAACATTACCTAATAATAAAAATAAAATTTTTCTTCTATGAATAAATGTACAATGTCCATCCTCTTAATAAAATAACTTTCCAATTAAAAATATTTGAGATCCGTTAATGACATGTAAAATATAGATGATTGAACTCATATTAAAAAGAAAACAGTAATAATAACTTCAAAAACATTGTTGTTCTGAATGCTTGATAACAATAAATTGGAATTCGGTTTATAAGAGGAAACATTGAGTATGATAATATCTTAAGAATTGTTCTTCCATTTTAGTAAAAATGCAATATTGAAGTATTAAAATAAAGTTGATACACAATTGAAAGAAAAACGAAAATAATGATAAACTTTTTTTATTATCGAACTTGCCTGTGTCGGAAATATAATATTTTCTTATCAGTATTTTATGTAGGTAAGCGAAAAAAAAATTCTCGGAAGCTATCATTATCGAACATTACTCTTGAGAACTGACGTCAGAGTGGAGCTTAAAAACATGACTTATTATTGTGTGTAATGAAAAAGTTATACGTTTTGTTTACATCATTAGTAAAAAAATGAACATTTTGTATAAAAATTAAAAGTCTGTAAATGAAAGAAAGAGGGATTATAGCCACTTGTATCTGCAACTAATTATTCTTTACGACTCCAATCAATCGTATTACAAGAACATAAAGTACAAATTGAAAAACAAAATACTTATATAGATGAGCGTAAAATGTTTCAACCCAACCACCCATAAGAGAACAAATTCAAATTACGTAAGAACGATTACATATTACAGTGAAACCTGCATAAGTTAGATTTGAAGGGACTAAGATTTTTTTTCTCACTTATAGAGGTTTCTCACTTAGAGAGAGAAACTCAAATAAATAAGGTCAGAGTATTATAATAAATAGAAATTGAAAATATACATTACTGTTCTGTATAATGAAATACAGTAGTTCTTTATTTTAATTTCGTATAATTGACTTATAAAATTCTGTCATTTAATTTTGTTGTAAATTACCGTCAGCAGTCAACAATTTTTCAATAGTAAACAATTTACTAAATATAGTTTTATCACCAATAATAGAAAGTTCAAAATATGAATTCGAAATGCCATAATAGAGCGAAAAGATAAGTCAATTTACAAATAAACAGGTGACGAATACTAAATACGCATTTATGAACCCATACTAAAAGAATGTTTCCGATACAATGAAACAAATAGCTTTCAATATGAGAGAAAAGAATTAGGAAGTCCTGAAAAAATGTCTCACTTATAGAGGTTTCTTACTTATCCAAGTCCCACTTATTCTGGTTTCACTGTATATAACTGATACATTCATATTGATAAATATTTTATTTATTTCCGAGTCACAATAAATAAATTAATGAATAATAATGTATGTCCTATGACTCAATTTCTTCTTTATTACGACGCGTTTCATCAATTTTTGACTGTCAGCATCAGGCAATTATTTAAATTATAGATTATTTGAAGATAACAGCCAAAAACTGTTGAAACGCGTCGTAATAAAGAAGAAATTGAGTCATAGGACAGATGTTATTATTCACTAATTTAATGATACATACACCTTCTGAACACCGTTTATTAAAAAAAAAAGTACCTTCCCACCGCGAATTTTGTAAATTGAGCTAAGACTTCCCAATTTATAAAAAAGGGATTCCATATTATATTAAAGTGTATGGAATGGTAGAATATAACGATGTAAGCCATTCATAATAATCATATATGTGAGTTCATCGTAAAGTTGAAATACTGATTATAATAAACGAAACTTAACTATTATGTAGTAGTAAACTTGTATAATTTGGGCTTATGACTAGCTTATGTCTGTATAGGGCAGTGATTATACAGCACAAAAAAAATTATTTATTGTTTCCTTCTCTTGATGAGTATAATCTTATTAACTTTGGGTCGAGTAAAACTAATATGGCAACAAAAAAAAATATTATGATTTCGGCAGAGTTGAAACAAACCTTAGATTTTGAAATAAACTATTCCTCAAAATATTACGTCAGATATGCCACTCTATCTTAAAAACAAGAGCTTATAGGTTACTTTAAATAGAATCGAATTTAAAGAATGGTCCAAATTTCGAATTCGAAACAATGTCGACTGGAGTAAGGGTTTTTGGTGAAAAGTTTATGTGAAGATCGGAAAAACGACTGGAAATCTCCCTTCTACCCTTTTGCCGCTATAGGTTTGATGATAACATCTATGTTTCCCTTTTCTGTGCTAGATGTGCTGCTACAGATAGGGAGTGTCAATCAGCTGTTTAATACAGTCAGACCATCATGTGGGGAATCTTCCTCTGCTATATTTGCCTTCCACTTTCTTTTCTTTTCAACTATAAAAAGTTATATTTCTCTAATTCGCTTAGCTATATGGTCAAAATTGTTAAAGTATCGCAAGTATCCCTTAATTACTCTACTTATTCGTCTATCATATATCTTTAGGGATCATTCTACTTATGTATAGAATTCTACACTGGATAATTTTAAAGTTTGTTTTTAATCTTAAACACTTACCTAATATAGACTGATAAATATATATCTCATCAAAATTAGTGTAATATTTTAAATAGTAAAACAAGAAAACGTATTCTTTTGGCTCGTTAAATAATTAAAGTTAATTCTCTTTCAGCAATGTTTTTTTTTTAAAGGCAAAAACCCTTTTTTGTTAATGCAATGTGATTATCCCTCTCATCTGTCAATAAATCTAATGGGTTCATAATTTAGAAAGTCTGAATTTGAAATGCTTTCATCATTTAACAACAAAGATTAATTGACATTGAGTATCATTCCCACTAAACTGTATTGTGAAAGATCAACCGAGCGTAAAGTAATTAATATTTTAACTATAATAGGCAACACCAGCTTAATCAATACAGCTCTTGATTTCTGAATGTTCATGAACGGATTAACAGCAGTAAGCGACGCGAAAATTCACTTTATTATCAATTTTGATTAATTTGCCGAAAGGTTTACTGTGGGTGGCAAAAAACTTTGATATTTTCTCCTGCTATGGAAGCTGAATCAAATGTTTGTTTGTTATGTTTTGTGTGGTTATCACTTATGTATTGTTGTTAAAGTTTTGAAAATATGATACAGTTGCTCTAGTATGTCCTTGTTGGAACATTCAATTTTCATTCTGCTGTTGGGATTAGTTCAAAGGTTTTAAAACCGTATTGGATAATGAAATCAAAAATATATTTCTTCTCCAACCAAACATACGTAGAACAATTTCATATTCGCTGTTCTTATACAAATTACACCTATCTCAGGATTGTGATAGTTTTTAATGTGAGTGCACTCTTAAATAGATGAAGAAATATTAATAAAAAACGGTGTATGCACTGAGGTACGTGCGTGGGAAGTTATCATTATTTGTTGCAATTAAAAAATGTTTTTAATCCACTGCCGTAGCATCTTCCGGTAGTGCCTGAAATGGCACATTGGTTATTAGTAAACTGTGATAACTAAAATTTTTAAAACAATTTTGCCAGTCAATATAATAGACAAAATTTATGAATGTATGTATGGCGGCAAAAACAGAAAACAAAGAATACAAACACATATATGTGAGTGTAAAACAAATATAATAAATTGTTTCTCAATTTTGAGCTAACTTTTCGATAACTTTTCGATATCATTCAATTACTAATTTTTGCCACTTGTCAATTTTGTCAGTGTTGGGCTGTGATTATTTCCCAGAAAGTTACTAGTTTTCTAATAGTAGAAATAGAAAGTAGAAAGAAGTAGAAAATTACATTTTCTACATTGTTTTCATTTAATTTGCGATTTTTTGGTTAATTTAAATCAAAATACGTATAATTTGCTCTTTCGTTGGTAAATGTTCATTATGACCTGATTAACTCGCGAATCAAATTAAAAACATTGTAGAAAATGCAGCATTGCCAGATATTGATGTCGCTAAAAGAGACATGAGCCATATTGGTTTTTATACAAAATGCATGTACACACAGTTGGCTATTTGTACCTACTGTATAGTATTTCTTACATATTATATGAATAAAACAATATATAATCTCCCTATCTACAGGGAGACAATATCAACCCAATTGAAATATTAAAATGAAAATACCCTCATTATTGGAAATTGTATTGGCACGTAGCAATTTTTGGCATATCAAATATTATAAATAAAACTTATTTGTATCAGTGACTTGTCATTCTGGTTTGTTTAAGGATTGATAATCTATTAGCTAAGAATCGTTTAAAAAGAATTTTTGAAAAGTATTTTGTTATCTATGGAAATCGCAGTATAAGCAGTTACAATAACAATTATGCAATAATAAAACATATTATGTCCAACTTCAAAGTGAACAATCTTTAAAGATCATTACCTATTGATAAATCATGGTTGGAAGTACTAAAAGACAAATAAAAAGTTTGCTTTTTTAAAATTGTTAATCACTATCGCTTTATACAGCTAAGGTCTTTAGCGATTCACTAATATAAGAAATCAACGATATTTATTTCACAAAGAAATGATTTTCAGACTTTTCTGATTGTATATTGAAAGCTCTGAAAAAGAATGCTCAACCGACAAAGTGTAGTGATTATTGATTTAATAGTTTTATCTCCCACACTACTAAGGTTTTTACCAATATATTAAATAGAAGATTGGAAGAATAAGAATAAAACAAACAAAGGATACCATAGGCATAATGAGAATTAAAGCTGAGCAAGAATCATGAAATATGCATTTATTTTATCAATTGGTAGACGACTTTTGATCGATTGAATGAAATAGAAAATGAAACTGATGCATATCCTTCAAAAAAATTGAATTTACTAGAGAAACAAATAATGAATCTCTATTTTGTGGTAATGGACTTGGTACTGTTGGCTACGATGGAAAAACTATTACAAATTATGTAAAATAGTCAGAGAAATTTGTAGAAAAATACAGGAAAGACAAAATTCGTGAGGATATCAAAGATAAAAACACTCCTACACATTAATGTGAAGAATATGTAACTTAATGTGGCCTAATTCAAATATTTAGAATGTATCATTCCCAAAAAAAATAAAATTCACATGGGAAATTAAATTAAATTCGACCATACGGGAAACGAAGTCTGTCATTAGAAAACAGAAAGAAACTGCTCCAATTGGGATTTTGAAAAAAAAATTATTGATTTTTTTCATGTATTTTAAAACTTTATTATTAATAATATTGATATTTAATGCAAAAAACTTAAAAAAAAAATTCAATTAATTATAAACGATTAAAAATTGATAAAATTTAAAAAAAAATCACGTGCCTATAAACGCGCCATGAGTGGGCACCATAGTTGTGACGTCATAATGTTATAGCTATTTAATAACAGTACAGCGTTTACATCAAAATTTTATGAAGCTGCTCATTGTAAAACAAATAATGGTTCGCTAGTTCAACAAATCATTGGTGCAAGTAAAGTTCATGAGACAAGTGCTATGACACGAGGGAAGGGAGTTAGAAAAAGATGTAATCGAAGTTCTTGAGAAAGAATTAAGAGTACAAATAACGCGTCTGGGGATGTATCTTGTACCTAGTCATCCGATTTTTGCAGCATCTCCTGATGGAATGACTATCAATGCTATTGTTGAAGTAAAATGTCCCTCCAATCATAAATCGTTGGATACTTTTTTAACCAAAGGTAAAGTCAGCTTGAAGTGTAATGCACAAATGCAACTACAAATGTTATTAACTGGTAAAAAAAAGAAGGTATTTTTTGTGTTGCTGATCCACATTTTGAAGAAAATAAAACTATTTACGTTAAAAAATTAAAATATGATGATGCACATACACAAGCTCTAATTAAAAACAATCAAATATTTTGGTCCAAAAATATATTTCCAAAACTATTAAAATCTGTACAAACATAAAGCATCCAATAATGTTATTAATCATTATTCATTATATTTTGATGTTATTCTACAAGTACAATTAATAATAAATATATTAGTTTAGATAAAATATACACCTAGTCATTTATTGTATAATACAAATACTCTTAAGCTTAGGTAGAAATTATAGGCGCTTGTAAATTTACTAGTGCTGCAGCAATGACAACAATATAGCCTGTTAAAGGTAACATATTATGATTAACAACTGCATGCGGTTTTAAAAAATCAAACTCTCTCATTCTTCCGATTACTCGTTCTATATGAATACGTAGAGCAGCGATTCGTTTGCCTTGTAAAACGTCACTTTGTGATAATTTTACTCCAGAATTAACTAAAGGTTTGCCAACTTGGGGAACATTTAAAAACATTTTGTTAGAAGTTGTTTTTGTAGTATTCGTACATAATGGTACAAAACAAGAACGATAACTTTTAAGGTTAGACATTTTCAATATAAATTTCAATATTTAACTATCACAACAGAATTAAATCAATCAAAACACTGCACTTATTATTTCTGTATCAACTGCAATGAGTGACAACTAACATTATGACGTCACACGCGCTCGGGTTTGTTCGGGAGCTGTCGGCGTGTCTTCGGTACTAGATTCAAAAATTAATTTTTATTTTGAAATAACTTTTAAATTATTGCGAAAAAAAAAACAAAAAATAGTTTTGCTATAAAACTTACATACGATCTTTCCATTTATCACAAAAAAAAAAAATCACAAACCCAATTCAGTTGTCAGTTCATCGTGCTCATCGAAGGAGTATCAATGCTAGGATCATCGATTGTATTGTACACATCGTGTTTTTTATATATTTTTAATTATTATTGTCCAAATCGTTTTATGTTAATGCAACAAATACTAATGCAGGTCGGTGCAATTTTGTTTTTGTTTTTAAACTCGACAGGTCATTGACCTGGTGTGTTTATGTTAGAAAACTTTTTTTTTTCAAAAAATAAAAACATTTTTATGACCACTAATAATAAACATTTATTGACAGTTTACTTGTGGCAGTGTTATCGTGATAGTGATGTGTTTACGGCGAAATGCCGAAAGACTACTACTATTATTATGACAAATATAATTTAAAATCTTCGAAACTTGCAAACCCAAAATCTCCTGCAGTGAATCCTTCGACAATGGCATCTCCAATTATTGACAAATCTATGGAAACAAGCATCAACGACACCAACAATGATGATCACAGCGGTATTTTACGCTATTTTCCTGTGGTCAACAAAAAACGTAAACGCGGAGCAACGACACGGAATATTACAACATCAAATGCTGGCTTGCAAAAAAGTAGCATCGAATTATCAAATCGGTTTGACCCACTAACGATAATCGATGAGGCAGCAGGAAAAAAATCTAAACCGCCACAAATTTTCATTCGCGAAAGGAGTTCCCAATTTCTGCACGATCAATTGAAAAAACAAATAAAAAATAACTTTTACATCGTAGACCTGAAAAAAGGAGCCCTTTTCGAGACAAAATTGCAATTATCCGACGAAACTGATTATACAGTCGTTACTAAATGGTTGGATGATCACCAAAAACAGTACTATTCATTTCAAGCCAAGAACCAAAAAGGGCTCAGAGTAGTAATAAAAGGCATTGACTACCAAGTTGATCCCATGGAAATCAAACAAGACCTAGAAAACATGGGTTTTAAAGTGAATTGGGTTCACAATATACTGAACAAATTCAAGCAACCCCAACCTATGTTCAAAATTGAATTAGCTGCCGACTCTCCTAAGCCTGCAAAAGGTAAAGTGCATCCAATCTATGAATTAAGATTCGTACTTCACCGAAAAATCACCATCGAAGAGCCTCACAAACGATCAGGTCCTATCCAATGCCTTAATTGCCAGGAATTCGGGCACACCAAAGCTTATTGCAAGCTAAAAAGTACTTGTGTAGCTTGTGGATGCAACCATCGGACCTCCGATTGTCCGAATGACAAAAAAGATGTATCCAAAAAACGATGTAGCAACTGTGGCGAAAACCACACAGCCAATTATAGGGGTTGTTCAGTTTACATTGCCATTAATACCATGAAAAAAAAAGCAGAGCATTTCCAGCTCCATGCACCTATTACACCAAAATTTACCGAGCAAATAACTAACCAGCCAAGGGCAAATCCAAGAATAACTTCAAATAGGCCGCAACAAACTATTTCATATGCAGAGGCTTTGAAACCTAAAGAATCATCAGTGCCAACAATTGACAACAATACCGAAAATCTCACCCAAATGTTGATGCTAATTGTAAATAGTATTCAACAATTGGCAGGTTCAATCCAGCAAATGCAGGAGCTGCAACGACAGCAAATGGAAATTTTAATCAAATTTGTTAAATAATAAACACTCTTAAAATAGTGCAATGGAATGCAAACGGTTTACAAAACCATAAACTTGAATTAGAATTTTTCTTATCTTTTAATAAAGTAGACATTATGCTGATTTGCGAAACACATCTGACATCTAAACACAACTTCAAAATTTTTGGATACACGTGCTACGCCACCAATCATCCTGATGACAAGCCCTTTGGAGGAACGGCCATACTAATTAAAAATCGAATTCGTCATCATCCACTTCAAAATAAGCAAAGCAGACACCTTCAATACACCGCAATAAATGTAACGGAGCAATCACAAAATCTCACCCTTGTATCAGTGTATTGCCCTCCTAAATACGCGGTTAAATCTACGCATTTTGAGAAATTTTTCGAAAATTTTAATTCAACATTCATAATGGCGGGAGATTTTAATGCTAAATCACCTTATTGGGGATCCAGACTAACATCTCCAAAAGGCAAACAACTCTTACAAGCCATACGAAAACAAAACCTTAGCTGTTTCTCAGGAGGATTACCAACCTACTGGCCGACTGACCGTAGAAAAATACCTGATATCATCGATTTTGTAATTACGAAAAATATTCATCCAAAAAACATTATGTTGTTAACTACCATGGACCTTTCATCAGATCACTCTCCAACCATAATAAACCTGAACCTCTCCTTAAAAAATCCCATCAATCAAACAAACAACACGAAACCAAGAATAAACTGGGTACATTTCCAAAAAGTCTTCAAGAAAACGTTCAATCCCAATATAAAACTTAAATGTGAAGAAGACATTGACAACAGTCTTAAATATCTTCAATCAACTCTAGAAGAAAGTATGGATATATCAACAATCCACAGATACCCTCTCAGACAAAGTCAACAAACGAATATTCCAGCGCCGAAAATCTTGGAATTGGTAACTAAAAAAAGGCAAGCCAAAAGAAAATGGCAAAAAACTAGATCTCCAGTCTCTAAAAATGCCTTAAACAACGCCACAAATCTTCTTAAAAAAGCACTTAGTCAAGCGCAAAACGACAACATACAGCGTTCAGTAGCGCAAATGACACATTTACCCGACTCGTACAATTCTATCTGGAAGACGACCCGCAACATTAAAAAACCAATGATTACCAAACAAATTATCAAAAATAGTCAAGGCGATTGGATGACAGATGACAAGGATAAATGTGAGGAATTTGCCAATTATTTAGAAGACATTTTCACGAACAACTCGCCAATACCAGTTCCTGTCGAAATTCAAGGACCAATTAACAAATCAGATCAAATCAAATTTACCATATACCAGGTGACAAATAAAATAAATGAGCTAAACTTCAAAAAATCTCCCGGAATTGACAACATAAGTGGACAAGCACTTAGATCGTTACCATTAAGCGGTCATCAAGGTATTCTTCACATACTCAACGCAATCGTTCGACTAAATTATTACCCTACTTCCTGGAAAAAAGCAAAAATCATCCTTATCCCTAAACCCGGAAAAGAACTATCTAAAATTAACTCATACAGACCCATCAGCCTGTTACCAATCCTTTCCAAAATTTTTGAAAAACTCTTATTGGAACATTTGAATGCGGATATTACTAGACTAAAAATCATCCCTCAACATCAATATGGATTCAGATCAAACCACAGTACAATTGAACAAGTCCACAGAGTTGTAAACGAAATTAAAAATGCTTTAGAAAATAAATCAATCTGTACGGGAATTTTCCTAGACGTATCTCAAGCTTTCGACAAAGTCAACCATAATGGTTTACTCTACAAAATATACTCCTTACTACCAATCCAATACCACAAAATTCTAAACAGCTACATCACCAGTAGAACATTCCAGGTTCAATTTGGTAAGGAATTCAGTTCGTCGCGAACTATAAAAGCGGGAGTACCACAAGGCAGTGTTCTGGGCCCACTATTATACTTAATTTTTACAAGCGATCTTCCAACAAACGATCAAATTACAACCACCACATTTGCAGATGATACAGCTCTACTTTACACCAACAAAGATCCTAAAATAATCCAACGTCGTCTACAGGAACATGTAAATGTCATAACTAAATGGTGTGACCAATGGGGAATTAAACTCAATGATGAAAAATCAATCCAAGTCACGTTTACCCTAAGAAAAATCACAAGTCCAAGGATCACAATTAACGACAAATCCATACCACAAAGCAGCTCGGTCAAATATCTGGGAATGCATCTTGACCAAAAATTAACCTGGCGTGAACACATCTCGAAGAAAAAGGAACAAATGAATATAATATTTAAAAAACTATATTGGCTCATTGGAAAAAAATCAAAATTAAAATTAGAAACAAAAATCATCATATACAAATCTATAATAAAACCTATATGGACGTACGGAGTTCAACTTTGGGGTTCCGCTAAAAATTCAAATTTACAAATAATAGACCGCTGCCAATCGAAAATTATTAGAGCCATCATTGGCGCTCCTAAGTACGTGCGAAATTCTATAATACTTAGAGATACCGACACTGAAACAGTCAAAGAAGTCACTTTGAAAATTAGTAAAACCTACAAGAAAAGACTTGACTCACACCCGAACCAATCAGCCAGGAAGATCTTAAAAGCCAAACGTTTCACGAGACTCAAGCGAAATGATCCACTGAACCTAATGGAGTAAATTTGAAATCAATAGTCGAGGCCAATGATGGACCCACCTTCCACATCCAATTCTACACAAAGGTGTAGGGAGGACTAATTACTCTAGTTTTTTTTTTTTTTTTTTTTTTTTTTTAGTTTTAGGCTTAAGAGTTGTAATAAATTTTGTTAGAGATATATTTATATCTGATTCAAAAATTATAAATAAAAATGATACCAAAAAAACAAAAAAAAAAAAAAAAAAAAACAAACCCAATTATTAATAACTCTTAATTGTTGTTTTTATTTCCTTTTTATTTTTATATATAATAATTCATAATTCTGATTAAATACATAGTTCGTAAAATTTCATATATAATTGTCACTAAATGAATGTGAAAAAAAAATTTGCAATTGGCAAGTGCAATGATTTCTTAATAAATATTTACAATTTAAAATAAAAAAACGTGTGAACTTTTTTGATTAACTAATGAAATGGATGTTTGTTGGTAATCTATAACACATTTGAAGGATGTATTTGACTTGCAAATTAGTTTTCAGATTTGGTTTGCTTTTGAAACATTGCAACATTTATTCAAATAGGTATTACAGAATGACAAATAGAGTGATACGGATGGAAGTGGAATATAATTTCAATTATTTATTGAGTCTTAAATTTATAATGTGGTTAAAAGCATATTAATTTGGTGAGCCTTTTCTTTCTTTTTACTCCGTTCATATTGGTTGATTTACGCAAAATATTTGTGTGCAATTTATATTTATATATTTCACGAACAAGGCAAATAATTTTCCTGTATTTCCCGCACGTAAATTTTATCGATTTGTGTAATAGTGAACCACTTATAATTTGTGTGGCAATAATTTAGGTTTCGGTGATTATGTTGATAATTATATTCATTATCAAAAAAAGTAGAATGTTAACTTAAAAACTATTGAAGGTAACTTAACTGTTTAACTATCACTTTATATATATATATATATATATATATATATATATATATATATATATATATATATATATATATGTATATACAGGTGGTAATGGTCAGTGTTGGCGAATACACGCTAAGCTCTAATTATAGTTGGCACCGCACGAACATTGTGTCCGGTTGTGAAAATACTATTTCTTGGTTGTGTTCGTGCTTTCTAAATCCTCTTCATACAATTTGCAGTTAGTATTTGCGACAATTTTCTTAATAACCAACGAAACCATCAACTCATGTCTTCTCACACAAACCAAACTCACAAATCTGGTTCTCTTCCTCTTGACTTTGAAACTTGTATAAAATTACTGATTTTACTTTATTTCTTTTTCAAATGTCTTATAAACTTTCATATAAAGCTCAAATCTATGTACTCGTATAAAGTTCTACGTAAGTCTGAATTTCTGTAGAAATGGTATACTTTTTCCTTGTTACGTTATAATCTTTACCTTTTTGATTGCACCCGATCACGCTGTAGTAATTTTTTACAAATATAGTAAAAATTGCTTTTCAACGAAACATTTTACTTATTGAGTCATAAACAATAATATTCAAGCTTCAAATTTAGTTGCTCCATTATTTAATATTTTTCTAACTACTCTATTAAAGGATTTTTTTATTCAGCAAAATGAATCTATGTATACTCTATATATCCTAAACTAATCTATAAATACAAATTTTATGTAATACTGTAGATATCTTAACAAAACCTCAAATATAAAAGATAACTTCACCAAGTTTTTTTTATTAATCTATTTAAAGTGTATTGATTTCATTTACATTACTTATATACTTATATTGCTTATATTATACTTATATTATATTGCTTATATTATATTATACTTAGTTATATTACTCTTTAGGATGATCCTTAATAGGGGTGTTTTCGAATTTCTTTGCTCCCAGGGGCTCAAATGCTTCCAAATTGATAAAAAAAAATCCCTGAAAATTTGAGCCCTTAATATTAACTTTAAAATAGTCCGCTTTACAACTTTAGTTTCTTATGGAAATAATGTGAATTTTTTTATTTTTTTCCTAAGAATTCCATGACTCAGCGACCAATAAATCGAAAATAACTAGTCGCGTCATTTTTATTGTACATTTTTAACGCTCTACAAAAAAGAGCTCTTATGATTTTTCGCTAAGTCAAAGGCTTAAGAGTTATTCGAGCTCAAAGTTTAATTATGATAACATTATTAATATTATCAGCTATGATTATTAATTTATGATGATGATTATTAAATGATTATTAAAGTAAATACTTATTTTTACGAAATATATAAAATTTCTTATGCAAAATTTGTATTAATGCTCAAAAAGAAGCAAATACAATATTACTCTTGTGATTTTTCACGACGTAGCTGTAGTAGTTCACCCTTCATTTTGGGTACTTGTTCATTGTTATCAGATTCAATATTAGAGCTATGTAAGCAACTCTATCGTCTTTCTGTTGCTCAGTTAAAAATGCATTATATTTTCATTGACCATTACTGCCGAATTCTTAACCCAATAGATAAGTCAATAACTCTTAAGACAATAGATTAAGCGAAAAATCATAAGAGCTCTTTTTTGTGGAGCGTTAAATTTACAATAAAAATGACGCAATTAGTTACGTTCAATTTATTTGTCGCTGAGTTATGGAACTCTAAAGAAAAAAATAATTTTTTCGCACGTTATTTCCATAAGAAACTTAAGTTGGAAAGTGAACTATTTTCAAGTTAATATTAGGAGCTCAAATTTTCTGGGATTTTTTTTTTTATCAATTTGGAAGCGTTTAAGCTCCTGAGAGCAAAGAAATTTGAAAACACCCCTATGAAGGACCACCCTATTACTTCAAATAAATACATATTTTTTTGTAAAATAACTGATGCTTCTTTGTACCAAAGTATTCTGTTACTGTATAAATTTATATTATAAAATTTTATTTTCACTAAACCTTTTGGTTTGATGAAATCTTACATGTAGCCTAATAGGCCATTACATTCAGCTGAAGTAATTTTTTGCTATTAGTAGGTAGTCGAAAATAGTTTCATGGAACAAATAAACTTTTAAAGTACATTTAAGTCAAAAGAACATTTTATTAAAGCAAATTTTGTAACATCAAATTAACAAAACAGGCATAACCTATTTTCAATCGGAAATCGGAGTCAGGAAAGTAGCAGAAAATTTATATTATGGTTAAATGGATGTTTATGTTTAATGGATGAAATTTTATTTTAAGATTAAATAGATGTTAGAAGAATGTCAGAAAAGTGTCAAAAAAATGCCAGAAAAGAGTTAGAAAATATCCAAAAACTAATGAATAATAATATATGTTTTATTACTCAATTTCTTCTTTATTACGACGCGTTTCTGCAGTTTTTGGCTGCCATCATCAGGTAATGATTATTTTGTCAGTTGTAAACAAATTTCATATCAGTAATATAAATAACATATATAATATAAATAACAATTATGAAATTTATTTACAACTGATAAAATAATTATTACCTGATAATAACTGCCAAAAACTGTTGATACGCGTCTTAATAAAGAAGAAAATGAGACAAAGGACATATATTATTTTTTATTAATTTATTAATTAAGACTCGGAAATAAATAAAATAGTTATCAATATCCAAAAACTGTATGCAAAATGTAAGAAATGTGTCAGAAAATTTTATATAATGCTTAATAATAGATATACAATGGATAAATGAATGCCAGAAAAATGTCAGTAATTATTGAACTGGAAAACGGCAGCAAAAAAAATAAATAATTTAATTTTAGTCAATTTTGTCTGAGCTCAATTATTCAAATCTGAATTTCAATAATGCATTTACACTTTATACATTTTCAAACAATTAAATACATATTGTATATTAAATATTATGTTCAAATAATTTAATAATTAAAAATACAATTTATATTGTCACCTATTAATACGTATATATTTAATAAATTCAACTAAATAAGAAAATATTTGTATTACGATTATATTTTTTTAGATCGTTGATACTTTGGAAATTCAAAAAGGTAATAGAAGAATTGTAAATATTTCATCTTAACAAACAAAACAATGATAATAGGGTACAATTACATCAAATAAACTTGTTTTCTTAATATTTTTTAACGATTCATATTCAATGATTTATGTAATGAAAACCTCTTTTTCCAAATTGTCAGAAGTAGTGCCAGGAGAGATTTTTTTAATAGGTCAGGGTTGTGGGAATACTTCTTTCAAAAGAAAGTTTTATATTTATCTTTTTTGCATTAGTTTTTTCGCTTAACCTGTGTTATACGTTTTTTAGATAACAATTTAATCAGGTTAATACTTGTTCTTCAAAAATAAAAAAGGTGGATTACAGACTCAACCACGTGAAGAAGAGTTCAACCCAATAAAATACATAGCCATAACCAACGGATACAAAAGGTCAATCATCGATAAAATCCTATCAAATCTACAAAAATGTTACCTCTCTCAATTCTTTCCAACGAACAAAAGAAATTTATAAAATTTTAACGTCTAAAAGAAAAATAAATATCGCATTATCGATAAGCAAATATCTTGAAAATTTCGAACCAATGGGGAACAACCTTACTGGAAAATAAAACCGGAATATCATAAATTAAATATGATTCCTACCAAAAATTCTTCAATGGTCAAACTAGAAGATCTTTCAGAACTAAATACTAAAAGCATACACCTGAGATACCTGGTTCAACAATATCTTCAAATTGTACAAAACATCTATAAGACGAAAATAGATACTTAAGATACATAATATTTAAACACTAAACCACTACATATTTGCAAGAAAGGATCTAATATGAACATCATGTTAGAATATGAAATACATGAAACCCACAAACTGGATTCAACCATTATCCTCAACGATAAATTATTCACAACAAACACCTCATATGAAATTTGTTCAAAAATTGACAAAGAAAAATACAACATGACGATGACAGCTATCCACTATTGAAAATAGAGTTATACAACTTCAATAGTTATAATAAATTATCTTATATATAAATTGACTATCTTGCTGTCCGTGCGTTCAGACTATACGCATGCGCTCGGTTATCCCCACTTACGCATTTAAAACATTGGTAGGGTTAAGTTGACACAGCGCACGGCATTCAAACATGCCTATTTGCTCAAACCGGCTATTTACCAAATTTGTTATTATTTTTGTATTTTTTTCATTACAACTATTTATGGTACAATTTTTTATGAATTTATATTATTTGTAATAATAGCGCGACAAATAGTTTGCCAGTTGTAAATATTCGCTTTTAACGGACGTTGATTGATTATTGATAATTTCGATTGTTTATTAAACGTTATCCCTTACAAACTTTGCTACGGTTTTTCACTCTTTTAGGGGAGAAATTTTCAAAAACCCTTTCTTATTATATATCTGCATCGTATAAGGAAAACACTTTCCAAATTTCATCGACACAAATGTGCATTTATATTTGAAAATACAATGTAAAACGAAAAAAAAAATAATGACCTCTATGTTAGTTAACATGACTAAAAAGCTATTCGATTTCGCACATTTGGACGTTGTACATACAAAATTATTGGAAATAAGTGGAAAGCGTGGAAGTAAATTCGGATATTTTATTTATTTTCAATAACAACAATTAGTTTTCAAATTATTTTAAATGCCGAAGAAAAGTTAGTATGGAATTTTTTATATTTGAATTGACAGTGAAATATATGACAAAAAATTGCTATCTTAATGCTTTTCAGCCGAATATATAATTACTCCAGATCACAACCATTGGTTCATAAAAAAATAGATTTTAAAAAGTTTGATTGTTGAAAGACGAACCAAAATTTAAAATCGACAATTTGGTATAAGTACTACATAAGTATTTAAATTTCATACTAATTTATTGAAATGACGTTATTTAAAATGTTGTTATTAAAATTATATAAAAATAATAATTCTTAATATAATTTTGGATACAGTTTTTTTAATTAACAACACTTTGATTATTAAATTTAAAATTTCGATTGAATTTAATCGATTGAAAACATTGTTTTGAGATAAAACTTTTAGTTGCGAATGCAACGGGCAACTACTAGTATATAAATAATTACCTAAGAACAAAATTAGGAAGACAACATTTTTAGATTTTAAAATTAAAAAACTCAAATAACTTTAGGAAATATACTTACACGGCAAACAGTTTTTGAACTTTCGAAAAGCTTTTCATAGTATTTTGATTTTCAATTAAATATTCTATGCATAGGTACATCAAATGCTAACAGTGAAAAGGTAAAAATAAATTTTGGAAAAAATATTTCTATATGCAAAATAAACTCTTAATAAGTCAATATGCTTTCTGGTATGTCGTTGAAATTTTATAAATAACTGATAATGCGTCAAAACTTGATTCAATTGTAGACGATAAAATAAATAACCATTATTTTCATTCCGATTAATAAATACGTCAGCAATAAAAAAAAATACGATTTTATTAATAACTAAATGTATTTATTAAAAAAAAAGTTTTTTTAATTCTTTTATCTTTGATTGGTTTGTAATAATATTTACTTTTAAACAATACCATTTTACACAACCAAATAGATAAATATTTGTGATTTTTATTAATAATTTTTTTTTCAATTTGTATTTGCTTGACTACTGATATAAATTGACCACCTTTCTTAATATTGACATGACTTAAAACTGATAATTTTTAGGAGTTTCAGAAAAGACAATTTTTCATAATGTTTCACACAAAATGTCTTGTTTTGATTTTTGTCATTGTTGGAGCAATGTTCCAATTATCACATGGTGGACCAGGTGACGATTATTTTATATTTTTTTCAAAGAAATGGAAACTGAATTCTTAATTTCATTTTTGCAGTACCTTGTCTTGGTACTACGTGCCAGCGTAAGTTTTATAAATTGATTTAGTATTTTTTTACTATTATCCATGTTTTATGTTTTGTAGAACAATGTACTAGTAACTGTGCTCCAGCGTCAGGAACTAATCCGCTAAATATTTTAAGTACGATCACTAGTATGTATCTTTATTCTTATTTATTTGTCAATTTTTTTTTCATCAATATCTAATTTTAGATCAAGCCGGAATTGTGAATAAAGCTATTAGGTTAGATATTCTCAATACAGTCAGTGGATGTTAAAGGAAAAAAAAATATTACTTATTTATTTCGATGTATCAATGTTTCACACGTTTTCAAAAACGGCGACATTCAAGTTTTGAATTGTATTGGTAATAAAAAATTAAATATTATACGTAAATTTTGAATTTTATTTCTAATCCTTAATAACTCATATTCAGTCTCAAAATTCAGTTATTTTTTTTTATTTTTCTTTATTTTCTTTAAAATTTTTGATAAAATTTTCGATTTTCTCTTAAATAGTATACATTTTTTAAAGTACCTATTTATTCGTTTCTTGATACCCAATATGCCCAATATGACGTAAAAATTTACGAATTTATATTTTTATGTACTTTTTGCTTCGATTGTATTTCCATAATACCCTTAAGTTATGTCCAACTGGTTTAATATTATGCCGATAATACCCCGGTTTTTTAAATATTTTAACTTTAATATTTGTATAACTTTTTTCTTATTAGATCGGTCTGTTTTTCTGTCTGTCTGTTAGTTTACGAAAATATATAAATACTTGTATATATATCTGTCCCGCAGAGTTATTATGCATTTCTTACATGACCTGCAGTTATTATTTGGGTAGGTCACCCCTGGAATAACTTCTTATTAAACCGATAATACAAGTTTTTTATTTTAACTTCAAGCTTCGTTTATAATATTGTTGTTTTTCTCGAGCAACCTTTTGGGTTCTAGTAACTAAAGAAATAGAATAGGAATATATGAGGGTTGAACCCATTCCTTATATATATATATATATGCCATTATTAATATATATATACATATATATATATATATATATATATATATATATACAGAGCGTAGGTGTATGTTACCATGGCACCAATAAGATTTTCCATAATAATAATGGCAGTGTATAAAAATTCATATTTCTAAAGAAGATAATTTTTATAATTTAAAACAATTACTAGTGCTAATTGTAGTTAGCCAATTATATTTAAACTTTGTTTAAATTATTAATTAGTTGTTTAAATAAGAAAAATATGAGGAAAATTTTAAAACATCTTTTTTCGAATATACAACTATGTAAATTATTTCGTTATTTTCAATCCTCAGTTTTACGTAGGTAAGACCTTCTCTTTTTATTTTTAGGTAATAATATAAAGCCTACAGTGAGTAAAATATCATTTTTATCTTAATACCAAATTTCATAAAAATCGGATTATCTGTTTTTTAGGATAAAAAATATAATATAATCCAAAAACAAATAAAATTGTAATAACGGCATCGTGAAACAAATACTTACTTAGCATGTGAAGAATGTGGTAAGAATTTTATACATTAATATTAATAGTAATACAATAATTGATATGCATTAGTAAAAAGCTTTCGAGCTATCAACCAAATATGAACAATATGTAGGTAGTAATGATATAATCAAATATCCAAAAATAATATGAATCATTGTTCAATTGTTGGTGAAATTTATTGTAACATGTAGGAAATACAAATGTACCAAAAGTACGTTTGGTCAATAACTTTATATTTTTGTATCAAATGTATTGGTATTTATGTATTATTGTTATCTTATTACTTCACATTTTAACACATCAGTTTTATTTCTTTTTTTTCTTGGCAATACTTTTGATGTCATTTAAAATTTAAATCAAAGCCTTCTTATATATAAATTGACTATTTTGCTGTGCGTCCGTGCGTCCGTACAGAATAGGCTATTCGCATGCGCTCTGTTATCCCCACTTACGCATTCAAAACGTTGGTAGGGGTAGTCACTACTAATGTATTTATTTGTGAATACGTACTTCGTACTTCGTACGTACTACGTATTTCGGATTTTCAGGTTTACAATATTAAAGCCAAAAAACATACTTCTCACTTATAAACTTAACTTAACCTTTTCACATATATATCTACTTATCATAAATTAAGTTTTTAAGCGAAGTTTTTGTTCCTTAAAATAAATCAACTTTGTTTTATATTAAGTAGTAATAACGTTTCGCTTTTAACGGACTTTGATTGATTATTAAATTTGAAATTTCGATTGTTTATTAAACGTTATGCCTTACAAACTTTGCTACCGTTTTAGGGGAGGAATTTTCAAAAACCCTTTCTTATTATATATCTCCATCGTATAAGGAAAACACTTTCTAAATTTCATGGGTTCAAATATGCATTTATATTTGAAAATACAATGTAAAACGAAAAAAAATAATGACCTTCTTTAAGTTAGTTAACATGACTAAAAAGCTATTCGATTTCGCACATTTGGACATTGTACATACACAATTGTTGGAGATAGGTGGAAAGAGTGGAAGTAAATTCGAATATTTTATTTATTTTCAATAACAATAATTGATTTTCAAATTGTTCTAAATACCGAAAAAAAGTTAGTATAGAAGATTTTATATTTGAATTTACAGTGAAATATATGCCAAAAAATTGCTACCTTAATGCTTTTCAGCCGAATGTATAATTACTTCAGATCACAACCATTGGTTCATAAAATAAAATAGATTTTAAAAAGTTTGATTGTTGAAAAACAAACCAAAATTTAAAATCGCCTATTTGGTATAAGTACTGCATAAGTATAATATAAGTATAAGTATAAGTATATAAGTATTAAACTTTCATACTAAGTTAGTGAAATGACGTTATTTAAAATGTTGTTATTAAAATGATAAAAAAAAACTTATTTTTTATTTCTTAATATAATTTAAGATAAACTTTTCTTTATATTAATAACCCTTTGATTATTAAATTTAAAATTTCAATTGTTGATTAACTTTACATTATCTCATATTAAACATTTTATTGAGATAAAACCTTTAGTTGCGAATGTAACGGGCAACTACTAGTTTAAAATAAACGTTATAAAAAAATTATTCGTTATTTCAAATAATCAAAAAATATCCTCAAATCCTTGGAACCATAACAAATTATTGATTGATGGCAGATTATTGATAGGTAATTATAATGGATATTTTTGAACATTCTGTCGAGAAACGTTTTTATAGAAACAATAATCCTACTTTTTTTATATAATAAATGGAAAAAACAATTTACATGTTATAGGTACAAACTGGTGTAGATAACATAAAATATGCAACAAGAAAAGTATCGAATTTCTAAAAATGTTTTCGTGACAATCACCATATATTAAATTTCTTGTTCATAAAGTTTCATCTATCACGTTTTCGTTAAGATCTAAAACAACCCTGTTACCTTTTAAATGACATAATCCAAAATTAGATGAATGAATAGAAATCGACACAAAGATGTTTGATTTTTTCAATACTAAAATTATATGGTAAACACTGTTTTAATACGTACCATTTAATTTTAATATGTACGCTTCAACTCGTCCATTTGTGTTTTAAGTGATACATCTGTTTTATTAAATAAAAGGATATACCGGAACTAACAATTGTTAAGGATGTTTTTTTTAAGAGTCAAAGTGCACATCGTTTTGATTTGTCTAGACACATTGGTGCCGAGAACAAAAGCAGAAAAATCTAATAGTTTCCGTATAAAGTGTATCCTTTGAACACGACAGTTATATAGCATTGGATTGCTATCCGTTTATTATTCGCTTTGAAGTCAGAACAAATGTTTGCGTGTAACTAGATATTGTACTTCTTTATAAATCATATAAAAGGTAATCATTTTAGTCTAATCACGATATCATATTAATTAAATTTAATAACCACTATAATAGATTATCAAGAGTCATGACATCGATTTCAGCGACGATATTACAATCGAGTTAATTATATTTTTTATCTTTTGCAGTTCTTGTGATAAATAATAGCAATACAATACTGTTTCCTGTTTCAATCAAGCATGAAAATGTCTTGAAAAGGATTGCAGTATAACTTGGAGGCAAAGGATTTAATGAACTAAATAAATTGAGAGTAATATATCAGGTCAGAGCTTATATCACAATGTCTTGGATGTAAAGGAGCGTGTGAGCAATGTACCTATCTGTTTTCTTGCAGAATATAACTTTGGCTATTCAGTCGAGGATTATTGTTAAATTTCCAGACGATAGTAATGCATGTAAGGCTAAATAATTTTCTCTTAATAATGTTCATCAATGAATTGACTAACCAAGCGGCATTGATACGAATTTCTGTTGGACACTTGAATGATAATTGTTAATAGCATTTAAATAGTCAATATTAATCCTCGTTTCCTTTGAATTTAAATTATTACCATCTATTCAATAACCATAATATTTTATGGAAATATTGGTGTTGTAAAATTAAAATTTGAATTTGAAATTCGTATTCTAATCTGATAAATTTTATATAATAAAATACTGCTTTTATTTTAACTATCATTATTTTTGATACTTTATTCGGGTTGGTTTTTTTTGACTTTCAGCATATGAGACTCATTTCATTTTATTGTCAGAATCGTAGATATCTTCTTATTGTCAGTAATAAAAATATTTAATTTTTCTTCTTCCAATAAAATTAGTATCCAACAAAAATGAAAATAATTTAAGAAAAAGACTAGAATGTTTTTCGTTCAATATATTAACTTGATTTTCTTATTTTTTTTTATGAATAATAAAATCGTTACGAATAATAAAAAATAAATAAAAGTAAATACTGGTACGCCAATAAATTCAATTTCGTAAATGTTAATAATAAAATTACAACATTGTAGGTACAACAAATTTGCATTTTTATCATTTTATGAATAAAATGTTGATTTGGATATTTATTAATTGAAAGTAAAACATAAAAACATAAAAACATAATGAAAAATTAAAAATAAATAAAATTGACGTAAAATTGGCGAAAAATCTTTTGGTCATAATTATGTAACACTTTATTCATATCATAATAATTACCATTTATTACTGCATAAGAACATTTTCAATAGCCATTTAGAATTTTGATTATTTTGTGAATTATCTTTTTAACGTTTAGGATTTAAGTAGAAAATTGTAACCAATTTTAAGATTTTATGTAAATAAAAATGTTATTTACAGAATCAATACTTTAGTTTATTAGTTTGGTAAAATATTAGTAGGGTAGAGTGGGGCTTAAAGCTCCGCGGGTGTAAAGGTCCACCATGATATCCAAAATACTAATGACATATTGCTCTATTTAATTATAATGGCGATGATGAGGAAGCGTAAGAAGCATTTCGAGGTCCCCCTGGCGGTCAAGCTACATCACAGATAGGAGATTTACGACGGCACCTCGATATTTTTACTAGAGTAACATTTTTAATTATCATTCTTTTCGGTTTCCAGCAGTAATATTGCTTTGACTAGACTAAAACATAGTTTATTAGATTTAGTGGTTTTTCAGGGTTTATTATAAGTTTTTAGCTAATTTAAACAGTAAACTAGTTATAACCTAGTAAACTTGAACGTAACTGGAGTAACAAGGTCCACGTGGATTTACCCAGCCACGTGAAAGTTGGATTCAACGTAATCTTTGCAAGCAATGGGCACATGAAAACTGTATTTCTAACCGAGGGTTCGTTTACTTTGTTTGTTATAACGGTGATTTAGGAAACGATGAGTTTGATTAAGTTAAGATAAAGGTATAAAAAATATTACTTATGTTACAATTAATGTCAATATTATTATAATGAACTAGCTGATCCCCGCAACTTCGTCTGCGTAACGTAGGTGTAGATTATGTTTTCTTTTCAAATTTGCTATTTGTAGTGGTATCTGAAAACTTTTATTTTTCTTATTTCTTTTACGAAAAACGTAATCATACTTAAAAACACTTTTTTGTTGACTTTAAAAAAACACATTTAATAAACTGTTGCTTATTATAAAATAGTTGTATATAATAATCAATTAATTTTGAAAAAATATTTATAAATATCTAAAAAGAGTATGTCTATTGCGTATACCTACGGTAAGAAAACCTACCGTAGACTAAATAATCTGTAAATCAATCAACATCTTTACATAAATAAAAAATATCGCCAAATTCAATAAAGTCGGTCTTAATTATGACCAAAAAAAGTCGAAAGTTATCAAAATACTCGTGTCAAAATAACAGAAGTTAAGGGTCTAGATTTTTGAATATTAGTAAGAATCCCATCTCACTGTTTCGATTCCCGAATGAACCTTTTTCCAAAAACTATTACACTTTTGCAATGTACAACACAACCACGAAATTGAAATTTGTAAAATTGCACGAAACCCAGTTCTTCCACAATCAAGTATAACTATTATGTATCTATAAACTTATTATTAAAATATCTGAATTTCAACTATATAATTAAGCCATATTGGATAGTCTAGAGTTCACCATACACGATTTGGCGTATGCCGTTTGCTCTGGAAGAGGATTTTAAATTTCTTTTATCATTATGGCTTACCGTAAGAATGTCGGTAAGTATTTTAGTTCGCCGAATTTCAATGGGTGCTCGCTCACTAATGTAATTATTTCAGATTTTCAGATTTACAATATGTGAAAGCCAAAAAACGAAAGCTTACTTATAAACTTAACTTAACCTTTTTCAGATATATTTATCAGTTTAAATTTTTAAGCAGACCCTAAGTTTTTGTTTCTAATAATAAACAAAGTTTGTTTTATATTAAGCAGTAATGACGTTTCTCCTTAAACGGACTTTGATTATAAGATTTGAAATTTCGATTGTTTATTAGACGTTATGCCGTACAAACTTAGCCACCCTTTATTCACATTTTAGTGGGGGGATTTATCGAAAACTCTTTTTTATTATATAATGGCATCCTATAAAGAAAACATTTTCCAAATTTCATAGACACAAATTAACATTTCATTTATATTTGAAATATTATGTAAAACAAAAAAATTATGACCTTCTATATTTTGATAATGATTAAAAAGCAATTCGATTTCGCACATTTGGACGTTGTATATACAAAGTTATTGGAAATAGGTGGAAAATGTGGAAATAAAATCGAATATTTTATTTATATTCAAAAACAATAATTTAAAAAAATAATTAAAAATAATCTAATAAAACCGCCTCTATGGTATTTGGTATAAGTACTTACTACCTAAACTTTCATACTAATTAAGTGAAATGACGTTATTTAAAATGCTGTAGTTAAAATTATATAACAAAAACAGAAACTTATTATTAATTACTTATTTATTTATTAATTACACTAAGAAAATTCAAAATTTCGATTGTTGATTAACTCTACCTTTTCCTACAGTTTCTCAAAGAAACTTAATCACCCCAATTCACTCTTTTAGGGTAGGAATTTTCAAAAAAAAAATCTTTTCACATGCCTACTTCTTATAAGGAATACACCGAATATTAAAATTTCATCTGGCAGAGGAGATATATAATTGCACGATTTTATGTATGCACGGTTTTAAAAACGTATTTACTTTAAGCTTTATTATTATACCTATTTTTTTAATATTATTATTGTTACTTTTTTTGTTAATATTTCCTTATTGAGCAACCCTAAAGATTTATTTTTAACAATTTTGTAAAAAAATAAATAAAAAAAAGGTTACTCTGAGATTCGAACCCAGGTCTCTTATATTGTGAGTATTAGAATGTCGGATACCTAAGCGAATGCGCTATTTACGTATAATTGTATTTGGTGTTTATTATATGCAAAAACATTTATATTTCAAAAAGGCACGTTTTTGTATTTTAACTTTTTTCTTTTTTCAAATAAGTTACATTTTTAAACTTGTGATATCTTTCGAATGGAATGTTCAAATTGAATAATTCAAAAAGTTATATAATGGTATTGAAGCAAACTTAAATATGAAGTCATTTATTTTGATAAGGATTTACCCCAAAGTATAAATAAAAGAGCTTTTATAGCGGTGGCATTTATATATATTTTTTAAAATGAAAAAACACTTATTTGACATAACTATAATAGTTAGACATATGCTGTCGCTTTATTTTTTGTAGAAAATGATATGTTCTAAAAAATCGTACCACATTATTTTGTTCTATAACCAATAGTTTTCGCAGCGCACGCGATAAAAGAATGTTTTTTGGTAAATTTTTCAGACCTTGGGTTACATTATTGGAGTTTTAATGTGGATTCCTAACTTTTTGAAAATTTAATATAGCCTATGTTCACCGGAAATAGTGTAGCTTCCCAACAGTGGAAGAATTTTTCAAATCGGTCAAGTAGTTTCGGAGACTATTCAAAGCAAACAAACAATCAAATATTTCCTCTTTAAAATAATAGAAGAAGATAGAAGAACAGTTTTATGTTATATTTAAAATGACATAAAAATTTCCAAATAAAATTCTAGAAAAATTTCATTGATTCAAATACTGTTATTAATTCATAATACCTGTTAAATACTTAAAATAAATAAAGGTCCTTTTTGCCCCAATTAAGGGGCAAAAAGAGACAGAACACTAGGTGTAGAATGACATACTTCTATATGGATGATTTCGTTAAAAATTAAGTTAAATATAGCCAGATATTTGTTTGTTTGATTAGCATTATACGTTTCAAATTAATAGGGTTGATTTTCACAATATAAAACGGAATAGTAAAATTGAACCTTTAAACCCCACCCTACCCTACCTTATTTTTTCTTTAGTTGAGGAATTCAAGTAAAGTAGTCAAAATAAATAATAAGTCAGGAAACAATAAAATAATAAGTAAGGATGTAGTAGATCAAATTTATCAATGTTTTCTTTTATTTATTTTTGTTTGCAAAGTTTCGTCAATGTAATTCTGATTTCATTAGGCAATCTAAAAATATTCATTGAAAACACATAGCCTAGAGATAAAAATTTTTACATCTGACCATAACATCACTATTACATCAGATGTAGTAATTTATATCAAGATGCTATGATTTCAATGAATATTTTTAGACTACTTATTGAAGTCGGAAATACACTAACGAAAAGTTGTAAATAAAAGTAAATGTTAGAAAACATTGATAAATTTGGTCTACTACATCCTGACTTCTTATTGTATTATAAATTAATTTAGACCTGAAACAATGGAGACTAATATTTTTGATAACATTAAGTGACGAAAAAATAAAAAAAATAGGATCCCCAACTAGGGAGTTCACAACCAATATTCTTCGGACTTTGTAATATAAAATACCTACCATCCATACCTCCTAGGTAAATTTCAAGAGTAGATCATTTAATCATCTTCTTTTTTCTCTTTTAATGATTCCTAGTCTTTTGATATCAAAAGTTAGTATGTCTCGCATCCTTAGTGATCCTTGAGTGGGTTAAAATTCGGTATACTTTATATTTCGTTTTCTGGAAAAAAACTTTGTTTTAAACGGTGTTTAACCACCAAGTACACTCTTTTTCCATAAATACATTGCCATTGTATTTCTTCGCTGAAAATATTTTCCTTATATACTTTCATTTCTTAATACAGTATTTGCCGTTGTAGAATCAAAACCGTTATCAATATCCAAATTGTAGCAATTCATCCTACTTGGAATGGCTTGCTTACAGATTCAATGCATTTTTTCAACATTAACTGCTAGATCTACCTATTCCACTGTATAGTTAAAGCTGTTTTATTTTGTCTGTTAACTATTTTTCTAAGCCTAATTGTAGGACGTGATAGGACGTGAAATGGGACTGATAATGATCTATTGGTTGTACTTCCTTGGTTGCAACTAATTGCAATAAAATGTATTTTTTCTTGTTGTTTAAATGTATAGGTAATATATAGTGACTAAAAGCATTATTTTGCACATTTGCAGTTTATCTCAATGCTTTTATATATCTATAATTTCATGACTATATATTTTTAATAATTTTTGAACGTTGGACTGACAACATCAAAAATGAAAATTGTTAAAAATATCAAAGCAGCAAGATATTAAAGTGCTAACATATGATTCATACACACATTTATTCAAAATTAGAAATATTTCCTGTTATATTACTACATAGTGATCTTGTTTGAAACATGGTACGAAATTGTATTTATGATTTCGAGAGATTGATAGTTTTCGAACTAATATACATACAATGTACAGTATGTATATACAATTCTCGCGTACGAGTTTGTAAATATCGTTTGAAAATCAAACATTGAATTTCCAATGTAGGCATCTGCATCGTTTAATATAAGTTTTAGTATGTGCAATTTTGTTTTATAAAAGAAAAAGAGTTTCATTTCAATAGCTTTACAGTAAGCGAACGCTGTTTAAATATTTGATAATTTGTTATCAAAAATTACTTACAATTATTTTTATCACTGGTGGTAATTTAATAAATATATTTTATTTAACTTTAAATTACGTTTTTTTTTTACAAAAACGATGTGACAAATTTTATTTTTATTTTTTTATATGTGTATATTTTGCTTTATATTTATTTTTTATTTCATGCTTCTATGACTTTTGATGTTGAATATTATATCATGGTCCAAATAACGATTTCTTTTTATTGTTTTTTTTAGCTACGTTGTTGGTAGTTCTTAAAGCCTTCCAAACTCCAGAAACCAAAAACTTCATCGGTAAAAACAGGGAAGATAAAAAAATATAAAGATTTAAAATTTCAACCCTCGACGATAGAATTTTAAAAATAACCAACCATTGGGCAATTTTGCAAATGCGGCCAGTGGTATCGTGAGATGCTTGTTGGTTTATCAGTGAATGATACTGATATTTTTGAGGGGTCCTTCATATCTTAAAGCAGTTGTTTAATAAAGAAGTCTGCTTTTATTTCTAAGTCTTACAGTATAATTTATGTATATCAATTATTACTAGCTTATAATTACCACGTATGAGAAGACTTTTTTGATTACTTATAAGTGTTGAAGTATTAGCCCTTATTCTCCTATTATATTAAGCCCTATTAAAAGGTTAATACAAATGTATAATTTTGTTTTGTTTACGCCAAAAGTTAGCATTTTCTGTTTACATATTACAATAACTTTTAAATGGGTTTAATTTACGTTCATTTTTGTTGATTCGGACACAAAGATTTTGTTTCATTACAGATCTCTCTTAGCTAGACCTTATTACCCGCCTCTACTGTATTTCATATTTTTTCATTATTTTAGATTTTCATTTATTTGACCTCCACTTTGATATTTCCATGAAAATTGAATAATAATACGGAATATATTATATTCAGCGATAGACGTAAAATCAAATATGATCTTATATCAACGTTTTTACGCGAACCCAGAACTAAGAAGAAGTAAATATTTAAAACGATTATTAAAAAAAGCAATGAGCTTTACTAATTTTGGAAAAATGTTATTGAAGTTAATATATTATATTCCAATTGAAATAAAATTATTAATAATCACAATAATCGTTGTAAAATTAAAAAAATGTAATACATAATTTAATTGTTTGAAAATGTTAAATCTGCAATTAATTATAATCAGGATTATAATTAATATCAACCAAGTACATAGCGTTAGGAAAAATAAATAAACATGCAATATAAATATGCTTTTAACGTTGAGATATATTTATTATCAACAAATCATATTTGAAATAAAGATATTAACAAAAAGGTTTCATCTTTTCTGTTCCACTAATTACATATTTACGAGCTGTGGAAATTAATTTAACACATTTAAAAAAAAATAATTGTTGATAGTCAACTAACCATTATCATTATCAACCTTAACATTGTAATAAGCGTTTATACAAATGAAAAATATTACATTTATTAATATTTATTACCATATTCCTCAAAACACCTATATTAACGAAAATAATATAAATGTAGGCATGTAGTTCATTTTTAATGTGAAATATAAATGTAACTGGTTTTCGCTGAGATTAAAAGAGATTTTTATCTTTTTTCTTACTCCTATTATGTTTGGACAATAAAAAACATGAAAGATAAGCTGAATAAAAAAAATGTATTTGTCTAGAAAGCTTGAACATGCAATGTTTCATAATGTATTAAAAGCGGTATGATGAAACGTATCCTTTTTATACCTACAATTTACCTACAAATTGACCATGACGTATTCTTGCGATTGAAGTGACGCAACTCGAAAAAACTTGTATTTTTTTTAGAAATCCCCAAAAACTATTTCTAGGTATTTATACAACGTATAAAATATATTGTGGTCCAAATTATGTAGTCAAATTTAATACAATAACTAATAAAAATCATACCATAAAATATTTGCAACGTATTGCCCAGATACGTATTTCGATTGCCAAGCAATAGTCCTCAGTGGTTATCAAGCAATTTGAATCGCTCCGTAACTGCTTTGTGTGAATCACCACAAAGCATTATTTGGGCACTACGTCACAAATATTTTTGTTTGAACTTCTGTTCAAATTTATGTTTATGATTTTTATATATTATTATATTGAATTATACTACATAAATTTGACCACTATAAGTAGCCAATTTGACTCATGTCCGTTTTAGCGACAACAACATCCGATTACGTTGCAATTTGTTTTTAAATTGATTCCCAACTAAATCAAGTCATTATGAAAGCTTACCAACAAACTAGAAAATTACATTATATTAGAATTGAATTGAGAATCCGTCGCAAATTAATTTAAAATCATAGAAAATGCAACGATGTCAGATATTGGTGTCCCTAAAATGAAAAAAAAGCTACTAAAATCAGATTGGTTGGTACACTGATTTTTCCTATCTTCTCCTACGCTTCGGAAACGTGGAATATCCGTGCAGCTGATCGGCGACGAATTGATGCTTTCGAAATGTAGGTCTGGAGGAAAATGCTATGGATCCTATGAACGGCTAAAAGAACTAATGTCTCTGACTTGAACGAAGTTAAGCCAGTCTAAAGACTCTCTTCACTGACGTATGGACGATCCTCAGGTTTTTCGGACATACCGCGCGCCACGAGACCATGGAAAAGCTAATGGTACAAGGACGATCGCCAACCTGCTGGACGGAAGTGGTGGAAAAGCTCGTTGATTCGAGTTTCGCGTCCGCAATGCGACAGGCAAAAGAGCGTAATCGCTGGAGAAGGACCATCCAACAGGTCCTGAGGAACCTGGAACTCGCCAAGTGACAGCCATTTTTCTTAATCGCCATACATCGGCAGTGATGTTGGATTAAAAAGAAGAAGAAAGTGAAGAAGCGTCATCAATTTAATCTTTTGATTGAAAACTAGTAACTTTCTGAGAAATATTCACAGCCCAACACTGACAAAACTGACAAATGGTAAAAATTGGCAATTTAATGAAAACGAAATTACAATTGAAACCAACGACAATAATCAGTTAGTTCATAATTAATACAATGATTATGTATGTGTTTACATTCTTTGTTCTTTGCCATGGTTGTCATACATACATTTGCATATTATATTGACATTAAAAGCAAAAGTTGTATTTAAAATTGTATCAAATTATAGTTATTACAAACTATTAATAATTGATGTACCATTTCAGGCACTACTGGAAATTGCCATGGCAGTGGATTAAAATCATTTTTTTTTAAATTCGACAAATAAGTATAACTTTTCACGCGCGTACATTAGTACACACATCGTTTTTTTTTTAAATAATATTTATCATTGTGTACGGATTTATACTAGATATTAAGAAAAGCTTAATTTTTGAAATCAATAAAATTATATTTGAATTTTGGGGAAAAGTAAAGTCAATAAATTTTGAATAGTTCCAAATGTTGACTAAAGCGAACAGAGCTGAAAAAACCATAGAATGATAACAATAAAACATCGGTACCATAATGTTATTTTTATCCTTGAGGAATAATATATACTAAAAACATACGTTAATACTCTAAGTTTTAGCTTTCTTGTTTTTATTAAATCGAAAAAAAAAGATTAATTAGAAAATATTTTTCCCCAATAGTAAGTGAACAGTGAAAAGTATACAAATGCTCTATAATCTTCACTATGATTATCTGATGCAGATGATTTCTCTACTTCTCTGCTTCGATCACTAATTGTAAAGTTATTTCTATAAGAAAAAAAACCATACTGATTCTTTAAAAAATTTTCAAAGTATAATAAAATATACTTGGTCTCACTTAATTTCAAAAATTACTAATGGTTTAATCATTAATATGTAGTGTTCAAACGAATTGAAGAACCTTAAAATTTGTGTTTAGATATATTTGTCAAAGAAATTCATTAATGGGATGTTGAAGTTTCTGTACCGTGACGTCATTTTAATGCCGAGTCAATGGGAGCTTGTTTTTGGCATTTTGAATGTAACGGTTTTTGTTTGCATTTGTAAATGAATATTTCTTAGAATTTATCAAGCAAAGCTTCAAATTTATAGCTCATATGTTTTGATATATTAGTTGGAACCATTTCGGAAACATTTTAAATTATATTTAGAACATGTGCATTAGGTCTTGTACACAACGTACACACTGCATTTAATTCCCTTAGAATTGCATGCTACATAAGCGTTGCTTTATACTATAATGCTATGAACAGCAAATTAAACAATAACATAGATGAAATTGATTTGCAATCTGATTAAACGGAAATTTGAACATTAAACTCTCGGATTATATAATCACATAATGTTCGTCTTTGTAAACAGAATTGCTAATCTTATTAAACAAGGTAGCTATAATATTCAATTGTAAAATGTTTCATTGGGCATTTAGTATAATTATTTGGTTTTTTGAATTATTAAAGGAAATTTTAGCTATCAATTAGTAACGTTTAGCCAAGCTACAGGTGTTGCGACATATCATTAGTGAGGTGGCCATTCAAATTGCTGACAGATTAACTAGCCACGACTAAACACACTGTTAGATCTAATATGTGCATTTCTCAATGTATAGAGGGATACATATAATATACGTTGACAAATTATCTAACTCAGCGTGAACGTGATTATTCAAACTCTAACTAGAACTACAGAGGCTCTTCGAAATTACTGATTTATGATGTCTTCTAATTACAACTTAATTACCTTGGCTTAGGCAACAATTAGTGAAACATGGAAAAGCAATAAAGGTTCCTTTTAATAAAATCACGTAACATTTTCCCAAAAATAAATATACATATATACGTCATTTTACTTGATTATAGTAGAAAAAGTCTTTTCAATAAGTAAGGCTGTTAAATTGAAAACTTACAAAGTTCTTTTCGCATCGAGAACTATTCTCGAAAAGTTTCCTTGATGAAAAATTTAGCAGCCAAGTTCGCCTTAAGAAGAAATGCAAAAATAAAAATTGTACTGCAGTCTGCAGTTCTACTTATTTCATGCTTGAAATCCTTACGGATTTATATTTTGATTTTGGAGCACACAGTTAAGTACGAGTGTATTATGCATGGCTATTCGAAATTGTAATTTTATTGCTCTTATTCTACATTCTTGATATGTTAAATTAATTTGATTTGATTTAACTTTCAAACTTTGTTCCAATATAGTTTTAAACTGTAACCGTCAAAAATTTGCATCGACTTAATTAAACTAATTAATTAATAGTAGAAATTTAATATTTTAATTAAAGCCCATTAATTCAGAGTTTAATTTGACAGGGATTTAAATTGCTCAATTAAGTTTAAAATACCATATGTTTTGGTCTATATTTTTGCACAAATTTATTTAAAAATTAATCAATGGATGATAAAACACAAATAATGTTTTTAATTATACAATTATATACGTTTTAAGAATGAATTTTTAAGTTTTTCGTTTTTTGGTCCGTCATAATTTTCTTCTTTAAAAGAAAATTAAAAGCTCCCCAGCAATCGCGTTAATCGCGTTTTTTTTTATTTAAAATTTTTAAGAAGAATAGCAATCAAAATTTACAAATTTTATCCAATCGATTTATCTTTTTTTTCTAAAAATATCCTGTAAAAGGTCAGAATTATTTTTTCTAGACATCTGAACTTGGTGTTAAAAAGTGGCTTTTTTATTATTAAAAAAAGCGGTTTTAAAGGTTTTGAAAAATCCACAAAACATGTCCATTTCAATAAAGAAATCTAGAATAATTTCTTTATCCCCAACAATTGAAATATATAAATTATCTGGATGGATATTGTCTAGAAAATTTCAACTGTGTAAATAAATTCTGTGGATGACTAAATGGAAGAAATTACTCATTAAATAATTTTAATTAATGCTAATTTCAAGGACGGGACTAATTCATAAGTTTATAGAAGACCTTAGAGAAATGCTAACAAACCCAAAAACATTAAAAGGAAAATGTTCATTATCTAAGGCAACGAATGAAAGAACCACACACTTAGATTTATTATTTGATGCCCTCGGAATTATAAAATATCAAAAAATCAGCATACTTGAAATCAGGGGTGGCCAACCCAAATAATATTGCGGGCCACTTCGGAAATGCATTATAACTCCGCGGGTCAATTTTGAAGTTATACATCTCAAACTATCCATACTAAATTTTGATACACTGTAAACATTTTAAAATAAATTGGTTATCACCACTTTGGTCATTATAAAATGAATACATTTTGTAAAAGTCTGATGCTTCTCGCGGGTCTAAAAAATCGTCATGGTGTGCCTTTTGTGGTCTGCGGGTTGGCCACCTCTGACGACCTTTGATTTAAATAAACAATGAATAATCTATCTTTTATTTACTTATATAAAATTGTTATGATGGTTTGTGTAGATTTCAAAAATTCTGCATCGATTTAGCTCAAATATTGTCACAATATATAATCCATTTCAAAGATTGCTTTTATCTTTTTCTTGCATCAGTAACATACCTGCGACCGCAAAAAACGGCTATTTCAACGGTCAGTTCAATAGCCACTAATTGTCAATACTTTATTGTTATGATCGTGTAGTGATTTTTAGAGGTAAAGCAAATTTTCTCAAAATGTAATTGATAAATATACTTATATCTTGAAGTTAAATTATAATTGGTACAGCTAGGTATGCTCCGGGTTGATAAGGGAGGTGATTCTAATAAGTAATTCACAAGCTTTTATTTCCGAAATTCAATTTATTTATTTACAACCATTCACAACCATAAGCTGGTAGGACAACGTCTGCCGGGTTCAGCTAGTGTTTCACTAAAATATTTTAATTCACAATATTACGTGACGAAATTTTTAAGATCAAATTTGCTTTGTCCGAAAACTTATTTTTTGGGGATTTGCAGTAAAATTTTGATTCAATATTCAACAAAATAAATCGTTTATAAATTTATTTTGAGATCGATATTCAAAGATATTAATCTAAATTTTGATTCAAATTAAGTTAATACCTCCATTATAAAACTTGATTTAAAACTTTTAAATCCGAATAATTAAAACGAAAAAGTCAAATTGCTTTTATTATATAGAATTGAACTGAAAACTTTATCTTTCATTTTTGTTGTTATAAAATTGAAAATGTTATCAGATTTTCATAAAAGGAAAGAAGTTTTTATCAAAAGTTTAGTTTAATAAAATTTTCAAACACACATGTGAAATTCTAAGTTGAATCAAATTCAATGGCAATGATGTGTAAATTTTTCATACCTCAATTCCTGCATCGGAGTTCGATCAAGTAATCATCTGACCTTGTGTTTCATATTCTCACTTCTGTTTTCCCCTTATGTTCCGATTGTAATAGTGATGTTGATATCCACTTGATATCGAATTTTCAATGACTCAATTCTTTCAAAACGATTTGATAAGGCAGTAAAAGGCTTTGCCCCCGATAATATCTTGTTTGTGTGTTAAATTGTAACAAGCATCGCACAAATGTGTTTTTTTCACATATAAAAAATTGTAATATTTATTTGCATACTTGTATATTATATTTGTTGAAATCTTATACAAGATTGAATATATTTTTAAAGTATAACAATTACTGTTAAAACTTTTAAGAATTATAACAGTGTGAAATTTACAACGTAAATTTGCAGCAATTTATTTTTTTTGGAAAATGAACGCGAAAAGATAATGGAAACTGCCCTACATAGTTTTATCTAAGTAATAGGTCCGAATCTCTTGGGAGTCGTAAGCGGATAGCCAGTACCGTCAGAAAGCTTATTCACTATCCTGATAAGCCAGTCAAAATGGAAACAAAAAACTCTTTCGATTTCTCTTTCTTTTATGATCTTTCCACATTTTTATGCTTACGCAACATTGGATGCGTTCATTATATCTCTAGAGAAAATGAAACCTTTGCAGTCTATTCGTATTAGTTTACTTCGATCGAATTGTCAGAGGTCTCATATCGGTTGAATATATTACAATATAACATTTCTAATATCAAAAGCGTGCACTATAAAGGCGAAAAACATATATAATAAACAATTATTTTATCAAACAGTTAAAATTTATAAACATTAAAATGAACATATATATAACTTAATGCTTTGTGTGTATACATGTCTGTAAGTCAACACCTAAAGAAAAGTAAAGCTTTTAAAGCTTAACACTAATGCAGCTTTTTGATGGATTTACACAATTGATTGCTTATATTCACTTATTAATTTCCAATAAACCATGAATTTATGTTTTGATTTTTTTTTCAACTGAAAACAAACGTTAAAATACGAGTTAAAGTTTCCTACCTTTACAATATACATGTTTCAAACTATCAATTTAGTATTAAGCCCGTATGACTTCTTACACAATAGTATAAAATTTTCAATAATTGTCTATTATCACGCGCTCGATTACATTTCCCTAATATTTCCCATGTCCCATTACACGTAATTGTTCCATATATTTAGCACTTAACTGACCGCGCGGGGTTAATTTGACCTCAAATAAAATTTGATCTCTCATATCACGAAAATTAAAGTAAATTAAATTACTTAAATTATAGAAAATTTATTGAATATAAATTGAAACTATTATATTTTCTGTGATTCAAGAAGCCTGATGAAGTTACAATACGTAACGAAACGTAGCTAAATTGAATATTAAAAAAATAAACAAAAAAACCGATCTTAAACAACCTGAATTGTTTTCTTAATTAATAAAAGCTGAGATCTGAATTTTATCATCTATTATAAAAAGTTACCTTGGAATTTATTGATTTTACACATCAGTATGTTTTCATATTTCAAAAACTAAGTACTCAGTAACTAAAACCCGGCTAGGGTTATTTTCAACTCAACGTTACCATAGGTATAACTTGTTTTCAGATTAAGTAAGTTAATTAAAAACTATACTGGCATTCTTTCATATAAATAATTGTACTAAGTTTTTACTATTTGTATCTCACCAATAATGTTTTGATTTTCAATTGTTATTTACCATCGCTTTGCTAAGATCTTTTTGGAATTTTTGGTCTAAAAATTAACGCCAATAAGATCAAAATTATGATCGTTGACCGTGCTACCGAACATCAAAATCAGCCGGAAAGAATAGGCCCCTTCTTGGTTGTGGATAGCTTTGTTTATCTGGGATCGGTGATAAATAAATCTGGATCATGTGAGCACGAAATTAGACGACGTATTGAAGTAATTAGGTTTACCGTAACACAACTGTCCAAAATATGGAAGGACCGCAACATATTAAAAGCTACTAAAATCAGATTGGTTGGTACACTGATTTTTCCTATCTTCTCCTACGCTTCGGAAACGTGGACTATCCGTGCAGCTGATTGGCGACGAATTGATGCCTTCGAAATGTGGGTCTGGAGGAGAATTCTGCGGATCCCATGGACGGCTAAAGCGGCTATTGTCTCAATCTTGAACGAATTTAAGCCAGTCCAAAGACTCTCTTCACTAACGTATGGACAAATTCTCAGGGTTTTCGAACATATCGCACGCCACGCGACCATGGAAACGCTAATGACACAAGGACGACCTGAAAGGAAAAGCAAACGAGGGAGATCATCGACCCGTTAGACAGAAGTGGTGAAAAAACTCTTTGATTCGAGTTTCGCGTCCGCAACGCGATAGGGAAAGGAGCTTAATCGCTGGAGGACCGTCCAGCAGGTTCTGAGAAACCTGGAAATCCCCGCGTGACAGCCATACATCGGCAGTGATATTTAGATTAAGAAGATTTACTTTATAGTAACTGCCCGTGATTATATTCACTGCCCGTGATATTCACATCCAACACAATTGATAAACGGTAAAAATTGGCAATTGTATGAAATCGAAAGTACCGACAGTTGAAACAAATGTCAACAAACAGTTAGTTCAAATTAGACACAATGATAGTCCCAGCTTTTTGAGGTAATCAGCTGAATTTTAGTAGTCAAATATTATACAAGGCTAGGCAGCAGAAAAAGGACAGAGTAATATCGTAAAAATGACAATTAACACCTATTAATAAATCTTCAAAATTAATTTTTCTTAAAAAATAAGAGAAACATTCCATCGCAGATGTATAATGTAACTAAAAATTTTCTCAACAAATAATTGAATAAGGAAAAAATCGTTTGCAAACTACATTCAGAGACTTGGTGAGTCAATTTCTTAATTTTACAGAATGATTCTTATTATTGATTTTTGTGAAAAAAGGTTTAACATTGTATAAATTAAACATATAGAAGACTAATTAGTTTATGTAACTAACGTGTTTTTTGCTGATTAAATTGAAATGAATGTTTATCTTATATTAATAATTGCTTTTAATACTACTCGACAGCATGGGAATTTCGGTAATTGGAAGTTTTTGATTATGTTCTTTTGATTACGATTTTCGGAATGCAAACCAAATTTACTGATTGTTAACGGGAATAAATTAATCAAAAATTTGAATTCTTCATAAAAATTCTGATTTGTAACTCCCATATATATATTTAAAATTTATCTATTGATTTTTAGTTCGAGAAATGAAAAAAAAAACAAAAAGATTTTTAAAAAAACAACTCTGTTTTGATAAAATTTTATATAAAAGAATCGCACTTTTCTAGGAATTTTTTTACAATCGTGTAATGTTTCATATTTAACTACCACCGTATACAAATAAAGGTATTTTTTTATTTGTGCAATACATGCTCCGACTCAAACGTAAATTGTTTTGAGTTAAAAGTTACTACAGCATCTGCAATTTGAATATGAAAAATAATATTTCATAAACTTTTATATGCTCACATTTACATTTTATAAGTTTTCAAATTCATAAGATATTTATTGTGAAATTGTTGAAGCTTTATATCAGATGAATAAAATTAAACAACATTCAAAAAATGTGATATCTTCTCTTCTTCTCCCGAACGATTTTTCTTTTGAATAGGGAAAAAAATCAATCTGGAATGTAAGAAATGAAATTGCTAAAAGTTAAACTATCAAAACCCGTATAAAACTTTCATCTGATATATTGAGTCTACGAAAAATATATTCTATAAAACGAATTAAAAACAAGAACGATTTTTCAAGATGGCAAAAAATGGTTTATATCCACTCTGAATAAAAAATCCACTATATTTTATTTTATGAATGGACATAACAATATATATGTAGTTCTAAAGAACAGCAAGTCATTTAAAATCTCGTATTCATATTCACCACTCCTTCAGTGCAAAACTGAGCTTTTTAATGAGTTCGTGTGATGAAAGCATTCTTTAGACGCATCAAGCTCTTTTATGGACTTCTTGATGAATGCGAAGCAAGACTTTTATTTAATAATTTATGGAACACATTTAATTAACATTGATAAAGCAAACAAAAACATTTTTAATTTATATATAAAATATAATATTTTTCCTGTGATTTATAACTACTATTAAATTATTATTTTTTTACATAAGTAAATTCAAATGACATTGTAAAATAACGTTTACAATGTTTTGATAAAATATAAAAGTTCGAAACATTTTCGACAACTTCTATCATCTTTTTTTTCCGTACCTTCTATCTACAGAAGGATTAAAATTATTTATTTTTGCCTTACTACTTAAAATACCGGTATAAAATAATCATTTAAAAGAAAAATGCTTGTTAAAAATCCAAAACTAAACAGTGTTACTACATGTAAAAGACCTCATAAAAAAAGTAAATTAAAATAAAATGCTAGTATTTTATCAAAATCATATTTTTAATTTTATAGTTATTTAAAATAAGACCTTGGGATGATTCTTGGTAGGGAAAAGATAACCGAATGTAGCAAAAAATATCAAACGACCAACCCAAATAATTAGCTGCCTTATTCCTCAAGAAATGCGAAGATTAAAGCGAATTCTTTCTTGGAACTACCTTATAGTAAACGATTAATTAAATGCATCACAGTAAGTGATGCCTTCTCAAATGCGTAGGTTCGTCGAGGTTCACTTATTGTCCATGGACAAAAATTCTTCAGAAAAATATCTTTTACAAATCGTCGTTTATCTTCCATATTTTATCAAGTTGAGGATGTAATTAATCCGGGAAACTAAAATAAAGGTTTATCTTCGTCTTTGCAATAATGTCTTACTCGGAAATAAATAAAATGCTTATCAATATCACAAAGAGTTTAATTCCATTTTTAATGACTTATATTTTACTTTTCTATATTTTTATTTTATTTTATATTAAATTTACTAATGCAAGACGTTTCCATTGGTGTTAACAATACGCCAAATGCAATTTTATACTAAAATAAATTAATAATTTGTATATCAATCGTCTTAATTACATATTTAGAACAGTTTGAAAACCAAAGATTAAGAAAAAAATTGAGTGTTCATTTCACTTACAATACGTATCATAACGACTAAGTATTGCTGATATGTCGTTAAAAATTCGAATATTTTTATGTGCATTGAATTGGAGTTTCTCAACCAGAGCGAAATAAAAATTTAGGTATTCGTTGAGAAGTACATTAGGTAAACATAGAGCTACGTTTATAAGTATTGATTTCCATAAGTTATAAACGTACAAATTCAAATTTTGAACCTTATTGTTGCGAACAACTCCTGAATTCCCGCAAACTTAAAAATAGTTACCGAAAATTTCGTACACTCAAATGTGTGGTCCCTTCCGATAGAGCACGAACGTTATTTTGAAGAACGGATGGTATTTTGCCTTTTTTCGTACATATTTTGGTCTTCAAGCATTACTATATTATTTCTTATAACCAGTTGAGAGTAGAATTGTTTGCAGTTCTACAGTTGGGAATTAAACCGGTTTCGCTCACAATATTGAACATCGCGGAACACAAGTTGATAAAATTGAACGTAAATTTTTGTCTACCTGAATTCTATCGTACGATAAGAACAGGTTTATCGATTTCGGTAATATTTTGTTTTCAAGTACATCTTAGTCCTTCATCAAAAAAAAAACGTATTAAGAAGATCACAAACAAGTCTAATCTAAATAGTTGTACCGATATTTTATTCTGGTTTTACCTTTGGTTCAAATTTAAAGACAGTACTCTTGATTTGGTAGAAACTTTGTTATTAAGTTCAATTACTTTTTCATTAGAAAAAAGGGCACCTATTAAATATTTTTGATTAATTATTAGTAATAAAAGTATCATTCAGAAGAAGGCCGATTAGAATAAATTATGGATACCTTTTAATTATATATTAACTAAGCCCTTTGATTTAATAAGATATCGAAAAATCAGCATATTTTCAAGGATGGCCAATCCAAATGATAATACGGGCCATTTCGGAAATGCATCCTTACTCCGCGGGCTAGTATTAAAGTTATATATCTCAAATTCTCCACACTAAATTTAGATACTCTGTTAACATTTTTATCTATTTCTTGCGTCAGTAACAACTCTGCGACCGCAAAATACAGCACTTTTAACGGTCAATACAATAGCCACTAACTGCCAATACTTCAATACTTCGATCGTGAAGTGATTTTTAGAGGTTTAGCAAATTTTCTCAAAACTTTGTTGAAAAATGTATATCTTGAAGCTAAGTTATAAAAAGTACAGCAAGGGATCCTGCGAGTTGCTAAGGGAGGGGTTTTTAATGTTCCTGGAACATATTTTTAAATCCAAGTTATTTATTTACTGCCATTATAATATAGGTTGGCAAGACTACGTTTGGCGAATTCAGCTAGAATACCATATTTGTAAATATAATATAAAAAATATTTTTTTATTTATGATATTACGAATATTCAAATTCAAAATAGATCAATTAAGAATTTCTTTTTTGTTGGCTGTCATCCCACGATACATCTTTTTTGTGTCCAAAGCTTTGTAATGATAATAGACCCCTCATTGTATTTATTTACCAATAATAATAAAAGTAAAAGTCACAAAAAAAAAATATAAAAATATTAAAGGGACAATAACTTAGCATAGAAACTAGAATTATTTATTTTATTGTCATACATTTTCTTGTGCTTTGGATATTTTTTTCATTTAAAATCTTAGTTTAGTGATAAAAACTAAGCAATGGTGTTAACATGTAGAAAAAAGGGTTTTAAAATCTATTATTAATCTATAATCGAATACTTTTCATTTGGACACGCTTTAATATGCTTGCATATTTTTGTAATCCACTGTAGGATCTTTTTTTTTAAATTATTTTATTGTTTACCAACCGAAACAATGGCACCCGATTTCTACAGCGGTTTCTTAACGATTTGATTGCAATGCTTAAAGTTTTCTTTATGTATTTTAAATTCAATTGATTTTTTTTTAAAACCTCCATATCTTCATGGAAAAAAAACTTATTGATTATTATAAAGATATCCATACAATTCCATATAATTCTTAACGTAATGGATGACGCACATAGTGATAGTACTTATATGGCAACTATTGTCATAAAATGATTCGTTCATGGTATTCCTCTGGTTTGAGAAATGTTCTGAAATTGATTCAAACCTAACAGTTGCAGTTCCAGGTAAACCACATTTGGCAGTGCTCAACTGAATTTTGCCTGTTATTCCATTGCATTGAGAAACTGGAGACATATAGACGAAAAGTCCTAAGCTGTACTAATAATATTCATATATAATTGCAACTGGCATCTGCTAGTATTATAAGGTATTAATATTACATTTACGTTGGAATTACATGAATTAATCCATTTTGTGCACATGTTTGCTAGGTCACCACTTGCCAAATTATAATCATTTAATTACTCCAGAGAGATAATTTTCGCAAATTTCCATAGGCATTGACCATATTTATTAGTATCTCTAATGCCTTTCATCGATTTCATTAGAATTATACGGATAAAAAAATTATTGCTCTATTTCTAATTAGATTTTATGTTTGATTTTGTTCAATACGAAACAAGTTTTATCTACACAAGTCTTATTCAATTAGCTTTTTTTCTATTAAAACATAGGATAAAAATCAATGACATTAATTTAAAGTCAAAATAAATTGCTTCGAAAAATTGCTTTCCAACTACATATACTGATATTTAAGCTTCTCACGTAAATAATTGCCAAGAAAAAGATGTGGTTGTCAGGATCTAAACTTACTAACTCAATAACGTTTCTTTTAGGTCACTGATTGGGTATTTGTATTTTCAATTTAACGTTATATCTCAGCTGAGATTATTTATCTTGTTCATCACAAAACTGATTTCATTAAATGTATTAATTGATAATTTAGTGAACGAGGAGGTGTATTACAGCTAATGTCTCTAAAAACTATTTGTTAATGACAATGAAAGTTTCATTAACAGCTTACAAGTACTGTTTAGTTACAAACTGCATTACTATTTCTTATTGTTAAAACTTGAAGCAAAACTATTTCCTTAATAGTCTCAGAGAAATGAGAATGCTTAAATGTTTGAGTACATAAAATGTTTATGCTTTTGTACGCTGTATTTTAAATAACTAATTATAAGACACTAAAGTTCCGGCTTTGAGAAGATTGCGCATACACTTTCATAATTTTTTCTTTTTTAAGTATCATATATTATAATTTTGAAGAAATTAATATACATAATGAGTAACCATAAATATGTATGTAAATAAGTAAACAACATGGATAACTTATGAATTACGTGTTTAGAAGTTACACGTGACAAGATATGACAATATTAAGAGCGAACCTAAGGTGTCGGCAGCCCGTGTGTAAAGATCTATTGAGCCTCCCTTCATTTTTAATCAACGAAAGAAAATGCATTATTATACTATGCATATTCATGGTAATTTCAGTCAATGATATTATCTTCCTTTAAACCAATTGTCTCTTGGTGGTTATCCTGCAAATTGGGTTTTATCTTTTCAATAAATTCTTCAATATTCTGCATCGCAACAAATTGATTAATAAGATTTATTCTTTGATATAACGTTTGCCTTTATGGAAATCTCGTTCTTTTCGACTGTATTACCTACTTTTCAAAATTCACACTTGAATTTAAATTTCAAACATTGCTGTTAGGTTTTCAAACTTCCATTGTTAAAATTGCCTGTTCATTATAAGTGGTTTTAAATTTATATATATTTCCTTTTTGAAAAGCTATTTAACTTAAGAAGATGCAACAATCGGTTAATAAATTTTATGTGAGTGAGATTGCGTACCAAAAAATCAATTGTAAAACAAAAATACTTTTCGGGATTGTTTTGAACACAGTCGATTTTAATCAAGATAAAATAACGAAAACGATGGTCCAATTAAATTATACATTAGGGTGTTTCAATGGGTGTAAGCGACACATGTCAATAAAACACTTGATAAAAAACGGAATGATTTTTGCTGGCATTTTCAGCAATTAGCGTCATATTATAGTCAATTTAGTCAAAATATTAATAAATTACACACTTTAATGGCCATGAATCATTTTGTCTTTTGGTGAAAACCATACGAAAATCCGATCGGTAGGTTTTTGAAGTTATACTTCTTTAGCGGCGTTGTAAAAAAAATTATCAGACTGAATTTTCAATAAAATGTAACGCTACATTATGAAGTTGTTCGCAAACGGATAACGAAAAACTTCAAGTAGGTGAAAACTGGTCGATTAGTGGGAGCGATATGCATAGTTCATAAAAACGCAATCAAGTCGACTGGCAGCACAGGTTTTTGGTTATTGGGAAGGGGAAACCAACTAAAATGATCAACGACGAAGATAAAAAGTCTCAGAAAAAGATAACAAACATTATAGGCTCCGTCATAAGTGTTTTTTTTATTTCAAACATCAATATCGTCGAACTTAACATTTTCAATATTTATAGTTTGAATCATATTAATATTAATACACAATTGTTAAAATACATTTTAAAGAAATATATTTTTAAGAAATAATTTAATGCAGTATGTTAATTAAATAATGCAAGGAAAGTCGATTGATACATTATATTGCACATTATGGTTTTTATATTTAAATTAAAATTCAATACGTAAATATAAAATATAACAAAAGGGTAATAAGTTTAACAGTTATACTTTATTTGATTTAATTTTTACTCCGTCGCTATTTGTACATGCTGTAGGTATACCTAATTAACTATTAAGATAAATTACCTCTATATACAATTACCTCTTTATTCATATCTATGCATGATAGTTTATGACTTAAACCCACTTCTTTATGCTAAATGTTTTCGATAAATATTTTCGAGAAAGTGACCCATGTTGTTATATGAGTAGTCAATTGTTTGCAATACTGTAAAATACAATACAGTATGTATAGTAGCCAATTTGGCTCATGTCCTTTTAAGCGACATCAATATCTAGCGACGTTGTTTTTTCTAATTTATTTTTAAAATTGTTGTATTTTTAATGTTGTCGTTGTTTTTTTAAATTAACCAACAAAAGAGCAATTTATGTGATATTATAACGTAATCAACAATATAATCGCAAATTAAATTATAAACAAAATAGAAAAAGCAGCATTACCAGATATTGATGTCGCTAAAAAGGACATGAGCCATCAACTGAATCCATGATTTGAAAACTAGTAACTTTCTAGAAAATATTAACAGCTCAACACTGACAAAACTAACAAGTTGCAAAAATTGGCAATTGGTTGGTAATGAAATGACAATTGAATCCAATAATAACAATTAGTTGGAAATTGAGATAATAATTACTATGTTTTATTTCACTTTCATGTAACCTATAGATTTTTTGTTCTCTATCTTTGCCGCCATACAAATATTTATTAAAACCAAAATTGTGTTTAAAATTGTATAATATTTTAGTTATAATAAACTTCTAATAACTGATGTACCATTTCAGGCACTGCCGGAAAATGCTATGGCAGTGGCTAAAAAACATTCTTATTCTTTTATTACGACAAATAAGTATAACTTCTTTCGCGCAAACTTTAGTACAGACACCTTTCTTTTTTCAGTTTTCGTGTTCACCAGATAAACACGGCAGAAATTCGTTGTTTAAAAATATACACATTTTTATCATATACCCAAGGCGATGTAATCTAATGCCGGTAACATCGTTTATATCTCGGAATACTAAGGCAGCAATTTATTTTTATTTTAGTGCTATTTTACTATCAATTTGACATATTTCGTTATTATTCTCTAATTCTTCCATGAGGTACTTTTATGAGTTTATTAGCCAAATTTTTGAAGGCCATAAAAACGAAGGAAGCGGAGTCTGAAACCAAGTCATTCATTGTTTACCTCTTGACCTATAAGATATCAAATAAAACATTATTTTTTATGCATTTAAAACTAATTTGGTGTCTTGGTAACTGATATTGAAAACTGTATCAAAATCCGTTGGGTCGTTTAGGATAGATTGGCAGATATATAGATAGACGTGGAAAGCGACTTTATTGTATACTATGTAAAATGAGGACGTTGTTTTTTTACTTTGTTAATTAAAAATTATTAGTGATAACAATTTCTTAGCAAGATTCTGAGTTAAGATATATATATATATATATATATATATATATATAAATAAACTTACATACATTATATATACAACTTACAATATATATATATATATATATATATATATATATATATATATATATAAACTTACATACAATAATTCGGTTTGTTGGAATATTTTTTAATTGAAATTTAAAGAGGAAAAGAAAAATTTGCAGATATTACATATTTACTGCATAGACACAAAATAGCATTTAGATAAAATGATATTGCATATAAAATTCAAAAAGGGAGATAATATAAAATCTTATTTTTCCGTAGACTAGTCGTTGTAAGCTTTATTCACTTATTCGATCAGAAAATAAATTGAATTTTCAATTGTAGTTGAAAAACAAACTAAATACGAAACTACAAAACATTTCACGGTAGTTACTTTATTTTCCATAATTATTTCAAAGCCAATGGTGTGCAGTAACAATATTAAATAGTAAAAATAAAAAAAAAATTTTGTTATTTTTTTTTCTTCCAGATTTTATTACCCAGCCAAATCAGTTACAAGAACCAAATGGATGCTATAGTTGAACAATGAACATGTGCAACTAAATTTTTCTTTCTTTCTGTATTTAGAGGAAATAATTAATTTTTCACTTACTATTAAAGCTCATTTTGATTATTTCATCGTAAATCGACATTTTCATAATTTTTCCAATTATATTTCATCTACCTTTCTTCAACATATAAAGGAGGGTTTTTTACATGTAATTATAACATTTTATGCATTGTTTCACAGATACGACGAATCAAGTAAAATAGTGTTGAACTAATCCTACTTAATATGTTCTTGCTTTGACTGATTTAGTTACACTCTATTGCAACTTTTCAAAGCTGCGTTCAACAAAGCCAGGATTGAAATCCAAGGATTGAAAAGCATAATGATCGCCAATCTCAGGAATGAGACGGAACCGTTAGAAGAAGTCCTACTGAAAGTTGTTTTTTAATTATTACTTTGTGATTTATTTATATCATGTTGGTCTAAAAAATGTAGTAAAATTCATAACAGACAACGTTTTTGTACTAAATTTTCGAATTATTTTATTTTTTAGTAAGGTTAAAAGTTATAAAGTTTAAAAATATGGATGAGCTTTTATCAACATTCATTTTGCTTATGAATGTAACTTATTTTTACATTGTAATTTAATATTCAATTATAACTTCAAAAAGGGTATGTATTTCTAATATATAAAGCTTTTTCTCTTCAATGTAAATTGAATATTATTTAAAAAACTAATTTGACAAATTTAATTTTATTTTAAGATACAAATAACTTTACAGCCCAATTCAAAAAGGCTTTTAAAATTAAAATGTTTTTATTGCCTTTAATTTTAATTTTCTCGAAATTTTTTTGTAATAGGTTATATTGCAAGCTGATATTTGCATGTTACAAAAAAGAACAATGCCATAAATATGGCCGATGATCGATATGCTACAAATTGCTACGTATCAGTTACAAATTTATTACCATTGACTTCTATAGGTTTTGCACATATTCTAGTATATTTAATTCTAGTATTTTTGAATTTTATTTCGCTGCGACATCAAAAATGCAACTTTATTGAAGTATTTAATAATAGTAATGTAGTTAAGGTTCTTTTAATTTCAAAACTAAAAATTGAGAATATGTTTTAATAATAATTTATTAAGATTTAAAAACAGGTCACAATTGATTTATTTTTGCTGCGTTTAATAACATAGCTGATCTCACGACTCCTTCAAACCGATTTTGTTATGTTATTTTCAAAATTTTATGGCAGTAATTTTGTAGCATCTTTTTATTTAGTATTTGAAAATCTCCTTTTATTTACTTCAAGTAACTTTGATTAGTTTTCGAATTAAATTATTTGAAAATTTTACGTTTGATATAATTTTTGCAACAGGACATATAAATTTAATAAACGTTCAATATTTGATCAATTGATGCAAATTGAATATGTATTTTGTTGTCGTTAGTGGCTCAAACGTGTTCTACCTTTCAAGAAGCAAATTGGCAACTCCTGATTAAGTACAACAAAGACAATATGTACCTTTATTTCATAATTTCGTATCGATCAATCAATATTACAGTTGCATTTCCGCCATTTAAAAAAATCCATTGAAAGTCTTTTAAGATATATACTCTATAGGATATTGTTATATGTTGAATATTTAGATCTATTAATGTCGATTCAGTTTCTGAAAAGTACTAGATGACTATGAAAAACACCTTATGGTCTCAATGCAAAAGAAAATTCCCAGTTCGCGCCTTTTCGCGATAAAAAACGGAAAAAACCAAATGGTAGCAAATGGGACCAAACGATGGTCGGAATAAACTTCTAAACTGTCAGTGGATAGAATGGATACTCTTTTGTTCATGGTGTAAGAAATAGTTAAGAAACCTAAATACCAATGAATACCTAAAAAAACCACCTGATTATATTTCCTCAAAAATCGAATCACCGTCAAAACACTTCAGACCCATAAAGAAGCTCACGGGACATTCATTATCTGAAGTAGAACATCTAGCATAAGACGAGGAAACATAGAAGATGATATCACTAAACCTAAAGTGGTGGATGGATACAAGAGAGAGAAGCCAGTTACAGTATTTAAACTATTTTTTATAAGACTCGTAAAAATAATATTTGTTTTTCTTATTTGCAACGTAGATTCCGTAAACATTAAAATGCTTGTAAAAGACAGCTTCTCTCATTTTATTTTACTGTAATAAAATATGAAGTTTTTTAACAGTTTATTGCATACTACGTAGTTCATTTTGTTCAAAATAACAAAATAATTATATAAAAAGATTGACCAAAAATAATCATATTCAATGTTCTTCCATAGTTCTATATATTCAAGTATTTATGTTTCAAGGAAAAATAAGAAGTAATATTTTTATATTTTCCAAAGACACACGCTACTGACACAAGTAATAACGTTTTCTGTAGTACTGAATAGTGCTTTAAAAAAAAGCTTAAAAATTATGAAAAATGTCAACCACATACACAATTGTAATTGCTTCTTTTCTGAGAAGAATCGTTTTGTTTTTTATAAGGATGATGGTTTAAGAATATTATAAGAATGGTATATTAATTGTAATTTATTGAAACATAAAAATAGAAGATGAATGGATATTTGCTGATTTTTTTTTCGAAGAGTAATTTGTGTAAGTTTTTCCTTTCACACATTTGTACGCCCCCAAAAGCCAGTATGGGAAGAAGGCGGTGCGTGCCAAACACTTATTTGCAGCTGTTATGTCGACCGACCGCTATCACCGCATTTCTCAACAACTTCTGCCGGCAAAGCTTAAAGCTGTGCTTTTATTTTGCAATTTAGAACCATTTCCTGGTTACAAGCTCACCAGAGGCGGATCTTCCAGTTCTGTACCACTATCGCGTACGTATTACTCGGCTTGCATGTTTGTGTTTTGTATGTATTGTCTCTTGCAAAAGTTTTAAATGCAGTTCTAACAGCGGCGTTTTCGAATAGAAAACAGAGACTAAAGCAGGAAAACAGAGGAACATGTAGTATGTATGTGCGTGTGGATGAATACAAGAAAAGATTGTTTAGTGTTTATGCCTCCCCGCATTATCCTCATTTTCCGCCATCTACATCGAATAATTCACAGAACGTATTTTTTTTTTCAGAAAGTTTTCTTTCATTCGCTTTCGTTTAAATTATAATATTATTTCTCTCAATGCCATTGCACAATCTCCGAAAATTTGTTTCACCTTTTAAGAGTTTTCCTTTTGTCGGCTCTTTAAGCTTATGTTTCATAAAACATTTCTTCTTTTCGTCAACTTCAACCTTTAACTTTAACGAAACAATTTTAAATCGAATATTACAATTGTTTTGAAGAAATTCGTTATTAAGAACTGTTAATTTTTATTCGAAATTTCTTCCGCTGATATTTTTTCCTTTAATATTCCCATCTTATTGATTAAATTATTTTTTTCCGTTTTTAACTGCTAAAGAATCCATATTTAACCTGTTTTGATTGCTACTCCAATTTGTATTCAAACTAAATATTTTCATGCAAATATAAATATAGTCTTTTCCATGCTTTGATATTCTATTATGATTTTACTTTACTCGTTTTCCCTAAGCTTTGATTGAACATAAATTGCATTTCCATACATTCAAAAGTCAACGATTCTAAATTTGATTTTATAAAGATAGTATATTGCTATTTCTCATTAAGAAACCATTTTGAGATGCATCAATAGAATTTTTTTCAAATGTAAATCTGTTATTAAAATAATTTAATAAGATGGGTTTTCCTTTGGAGAAAATGTTATTTTAATGAAACTCTTGAGTAGAAAGTAAAATTCAAAAGTAACTTTATTTATTATTATAATTTTTTAAAAGACTTAGTTATAATCATTTTTAAATGATCACTTAAGAAAGTTTTAAAAATAACAAATCACAGTTTTTAAAATAAAAATTTTCACCAAATTGCAAATTTAAAATTGATGGATAAAATCTGAATAACTTATATACTCGCATAAAGTTTAAAATTTTCTGAATAATTCTGTTCTAATTATATTTTAGCAGACTATTCAAAAGCACTATTTTAAGTGACATATTTTTTAATTAATTGTATTTACTATTTAACGTATAAATATTATTTTTTTTTACCTATATAAATGTTTATAATTTCGTGTTTTAAAGCCAATCACTATAGACCGATTTTGACTGTGATTAAAATAATATTGTTTTCATTGAATAATAATTACCAAATAAAATGTTAAATAACTAAATAATACGATTGATGAAACAAAATAATCTCTAAAATAAAATTAGTTTTTACAGTAATAAATTTAACTTTTAAAAACAAAAAATAAATAATAAAAATGGGGAATGTCTACAAAACTTATTGATATAGGTTTTGTATAAAACCTGAAGTAAGACCAATTTTATTTTGGGTCCATATTTTTGATTGAATTTAACTTTCCTGTACAATTTTTATTTATTATGCTTATTACCAACTAGCATGTACAAAAATTATATTTACTAAAAATAAATTTTTACCATCAAATTATTTAAACATCTTCTTAATTATGGCAAGCTGAATTGTTTAATATTTAATTGAAAGCTCGTTTACTGATATTTAAGCTCTCATTATGCGCATTATGCTATCTATGTTAGACAATACGGTCTGAGGTGTTTGTAGATAATGATTCCTTACGTGAATATTTTTTCTAAGGGATATTTTTCTGTTATGATCACCTCTGTTGCTACTTTTTTCTTCAGCAATTTCTACATGCTTTCAATGGGTTTCAAATCAAGGTTAATATCCTAAAGTAGGGTAATAGGGATAATAAACTAGGTTTACCCTTATCCAGACAATATGTTTCTTAAAAAAAAATAAAACTTTTTATAGTGTGAAAAGTAAGCAATATTAAATTTAATTTAGTTGAATACCTATGTACATTTACCTATGTATAAAATCTTAAGTGTAATGACTAGACTGTATATATGTAACAGTGAATTTGTATTAGTACTAAAAATAAATTCTCATTGGTGAAAATATATAAGTAGATATTATGTACGTTTTCTTAAACCAATTTCTCTAAGTATTTCATATTGTTATAGTTTCATATAACATTATCTATGTACTACACAAATTTATAACCGTTTTACCGTAACTGGTTTTCTATTTTAAGAAAAGCTTCCAAATAGGTAACGTTGTTCCTCATCATATGAATGTGGTGTGCACAGTGTACTTAGTATCGATTTCACCATCGACACTAGTCAATTAATAAGGCTCGTAAGCTATCTAGTTGTGCAACAAAGCAAAGGGTGCTCCATATCACCATATTGTAAACAAAATCGTATCAACTAGTGTGCTTACGAGCCTCATTAATTGACCAATTTTGTCTTAATGTCGATGGTGAAATCGGTACTAAGATTCAGTTCATATTTTTTTTTAATTTCAGTGCATTTTAAGCGAGGTTTTTAATTTAACAGGTTTTTAACAGTTTTATTTCTTCCGTTTAAATCTGTCAATATATATATATATATATATATATATATATATATATATATATTTAGTAATAATTTGTTAGTCATTGTCTCTAATTTGAACTAAGTAATTGTTGTCATTTGTTTCAACTGACATTTTGATTTCATTGAATTGATAATTTTTCCATTTACTAGTTGTGCTAGGTGTAAATATTTCACGGGTAGTTACGATAACTTAATAAAAACTACTATTTGCGCCTTAAAGTATACTAAACATGCTAACTTCAACAAGCACACAAAATTGACTCGCTTTTTCATGCGTCTTTGAAAGTAGGCAATAGAAGTTTTTTTTTTAAAAGTTGAATATTCAATTAAAATAGAAATACTTTGTGGTTTTAGATAGTACGACGGATTTAAGTAGGTGAAAAATGAGTTTAAAAATTCCTTACCTTACAAATTAACGACAAAGTGACCATATGGAAGCGAAATAAGAACGCACTTTTGCGTTCATGTATTAATTTATAATCATATTTGTATGCAATGTGGCAATGGAATCACTATCCGCACATTCACGAAATTCACCGGAACATCTAATATTTGATAGAATGAATGACTAACAACACATATGGCATAGGTTACCAAGTTTCTTCTTATAAGATAATTATCCTTCTTATAAGATGGATAGTACCACAACAGTACTATTGCGATACAATAACCAATAACACATTGAACTTTAGTTTTTTTTTCTATTACAGTCAATCCTTAAAATATAATTTCGGAGCAGAAAAATAATTTTATCATTGTTAGTATCATGCAATAAAAAGCATGATAAAAGGAAAATTTGTATTCATGCTAGACGATGTGGAAAAACTGCAGAATCATTCGGTGACGCTTAGATGTATTGAATTGTTGGTTCAGCTGTTCGACAAAGATCCAAACTGGGAATAAATACGACAATGTTGAAGAACGAGAAAACGTCTGATCTTGAACAGTTTGTCTCGAATAGGGTCATGTGCCTGACTAGAATAAAAAGTATTCGACAAATATCAAAAATATATACAAATACCAAATATCACTCGTGTTATAAATACAAATTTATTTCTGATAAGATAAAATTCAATCACGTATTTTTTTTTCTTTTAATCTAACAATTTAAAATTTTCCCTCTTATCAATTCTATCCCGATTCGTATTTGAACAATTCAATAATCCTCACTTAATTTGTTTTGTTTCGAATGTTTCGCTATTTTTTTTTCCATTTTCAAATTACGCTATAATCAACAAACACTTTGCGACACTCAATATCTGATTCATTTTTCTCTTTTGCGTCGTACCTACATTATTAAGCAGGAGCTCGTGAAAGTTTTCACGTTATATTCATTATAAGAAAAAAAAAGTTCAATATTTTGTTAAAAAGATACGAAAAGGGAAAACGTTGGATAAAATAAGAAAAGTTTTCCATGGAATAAATTTTGTATTTTATCTTTTGCTTTAACTGTAATAAAATCTGAAATCTAAAGAAGCATTTCTGACAAAAAATACTTGTTTTATCAATATCATAAAATTTGTAAGTTATGAAAGAATTTTATTTATATTATTTTTACTGTTTTTTTTATTTATTTCGAAAATATTGTGATACTTGAAATGGTGAAAATAACCTTTTCGTAACTATATTTCAATAAAATAAATAAACCCTTTTTTTCTTAAAGTATTTTAAGTCGCTTTTATGTAAAATTTTCATTTATATCATATACCTATAGTAAAATTTATACTTACAAACAGAAACATTAGGTACTAATTACAATAAGTTTTGTGTGCAAGTAGGAGATAACGGTTATACCTACACTGAAATCTTTCATATCCGTAGCGTACGAACCGTTAAGAGGTTTTACAAAGAAATTCTATGAAATGGCTGAATATAGAAACGCAGGGATAAAATACGAAAGACTTGATGCTTATTGTCTATGTGATGATTGCTGCATAATCGCGAATTTCTCTCTACACTCCTTTTACTTTAATTACTCCAACCTGTGTCAAAAACTAATAAGCTAAGCAGAACAGACTTCTCTGATGTTAGTACATCAAGTATTTACTCATAGCTCAAATTGTATTCACCAATGTAAAATTTTAACGAGCTAACTTCAAAAACGACCAGGAATGAGATAATTAGCTGATTTCTTAATGTATAAGCAATTATATATAACACAGGTATTTTCTTTATGGTTTCGGTGATGATTATTTTCACTGAAAACATTTCCAAAGCAGCTGTTGCCGGTTTCTATTATAAATTTGATTCCGTGTCAGTTATTTTAAAGTCAAACGTCCTAATGAAAATTCAAAATAAAACGATTGTTATTTCAATAGTTTTTATCTTTAACAGTACTAAAACTCTTTCACAATTCACACCTACGTTACGTTTCGCGATAGTTATACAAATTGGAAATACTACGGTTGAGAAAATTGAAAATTTCTTTGTTAGTTATGTGTTAGGTTGTCTCATAAGGTCTTTCTGTATTCTAATATGAAACGAATGCACAGTGTTTGGGTATTTCTCATCTAATTCCGAAATATGATAGAAATATTTTTTTTTAATTTTATAGTATTTGTTTAACATAATTTTATTAAATATAGTGGTCCTTAGAATAAACTAATTTAAGACGAATTATAACAATGATTTATAATTTCAAATGTGAGGCAATGATTCTTAAAGGGTATCTTATACCCTATATATAGGGTGTATATATATATATATATATAATATATATATAGGGTATCATTGTAAGTAAATATAATGCTCCTTTGTAAAGTGTACTGCGAAATGGACTACTTGTATACATGCTTAGAGCAGTAATTTTTATTGAACTTAATATATGTGATGTTCTCATCTTTAAGCAGGAAAAAACGATGAATTTAAGGATTAAGTAAGCAAAAAATTAAAAAGTCAAGTTCGACTAGTTTAAAAGCCATTACCTCATCGTCGTTCCCTCGTTTCAATTTGAAATGAAGGAATGATGAAATGAAGTATAACTTAAAAAATCTTGGTACATGAACATTTGTTACTTCTGAATTTTTTGGTAAGTTTCGCCCCTGACAACCTATTTTACTGTACAATTATTATAAAGATCTAGTAAATGACTCTTTTTTCCGCCAATGAAAGGGAATGACAACTTGGGGCTTTGCTTTGCTTTCATTAATCCAATGATAGGGATTCTTGTTTTCTGGGCTCCTGGGTTTGGTTGACCTCGACCTGGAACTTTTTCAGGATTATTTTATACAGACTTATGTAATTTGTGCCTTTCGAATCATTCATTGTTCTACTTAAATTGCTTTTACTTCCCACTGATGACAAATCCGAAGAAAGCATTCATGATTTGCGTTTGCGTACGTTTGTTGTTTGGAATATTGTGTCCTTTGGGATCATAGCATTTTGCATGGATGATGTTTAACTTGAAAAGTATAATTTGCATAATGGGGCTTAGCTTTTTTTTATTCGTCCAGTGATAGGGATTTTTTTCAGAGCTCCGGGGCTTTGGTCGGACCCGACATGAGATTTTTCATGAGTCTTTTACTTATGTATTTATGTATTTTGTACCTTTCAAAAAAACCAAAGAAGGCATTCATATTTTGCGTTTGCGAATGTTTGCTGTTCGGAATGTTGTGTCCTTTGGGATCGTCGCTTTTTACCAGAATTATGTTTAATTGGGAAAATATGATTTTTGTAAGAGGTCTTTGACATTATGTTATTTTATTTGTCTAGAATTAGGGTTTTTCTAGTGTTATTGTAGATTATATTTGGGGTATTGAAATAGTTTGAAATACTTTTTTTTCTGGCTTTTTGTGATAGGAGCTTATAGTAATCTTAAAGTTCGAAACTTAGCTTTGCTTTACTAAAATTGTGACTCTCAATTGAATACAAATACACTTGCTATTTTGCAATATTTGTTACTTTTTTGGTTTCAACAATTTGCTAGTGCTTGGTTTGGATTATGTGATTCTCGTAAGATATTTCCAAGCCTTTTTGTATTGTGGATTAAGCCTATCGGGAATACCACGTTTAAAAAACGCGTCTCATACTTTACCTCCTGGGTGGCGAGGAAATAAGTATATACACATTTTTCTACCTTGGATGGAAATTCTCCGTCTTTTGAAGCCGGAAATTCTTTCTTTGTCTATGTGTCAACACATTTGGAATACTGTGTTTACCTCTTGAAGTCGTGTAAGTACTGAAAATTTGAATATACTTTCCACTTTTTAGTTCGATTTAGCACCGATTATTATTGATATACTCATCTTATCTAGTCTAATCATATTCTAGTCTGGTTTTTCTAATTCATATTCGTTATTTTCATTTTAATCGATAAGAATTTATGACTAGAAATTTTTCGATCGTATTTAATTTCTTCCTTATCGACTTTGAATCTAAAGCTATGATGTTTACCAAATTTTGTCCGAAACTACACTTGAACAGATCGCACGCTAGCTCTATCTATTTTACTCTCATGTAGAGGATCTTTAAAGAAATTTATTAATCCTGGCAATCCTAATAAAGATGATGAGATATTTTTATCGAATTATTGTAATGTCATCGACTTTTGATATGTCTGTAAAATTAATGCATTAAATAAATGCATTAATTAAATCTGACCGTTTAAAGTGAGTCAAAGTCGGTTACAAATAAACAAACAAACAAGCAAACATACATATGAAGCATATAAAAGCGTGTTAAAAATCATAAAGAATAATAAAAATTTAAATAAAATAATATTTTCTACAGTTCCCAGAAAAAAAAAATAAGAATAAATAATGGTTTTGCTAAAACCACTTAGAGTATATCTATTGAAGTGAAATATTTTAATGATAACAAAAAATGGAGCATGAAAATTGAGATGTTATGCTTCACCAAGGGTCTTCATTTCACAATCGCTTCTCTATAGATGTAAAATATTATTTCAAAACACAATTACGAATGTCAATAGTGTTTATTATAATTTCAACGCAAAACTTCGTCAAAATATTGATTTATATAAATAAAATAAACAACTAGGCTTTGAATGAAAGACGTTGGGTTGTTGAAATCAAATATTTTCGATTGCTTTGATTAAACTTTTACGCACAAAATGTTGGACAGGTTGAATGATAAATTATCCACGATATCCAAAATGCAAACACAACGTCTTATACAAGCGTGATTAATTCGCTTGTAGAAAGTGAGATTTACGTTGCCTTTTCATTGAAATCCCCGATATCAGGAAAAATTCTGGTGAGAAGCATATGGATAGTTAATTATGGCTAAGAAAACAATTTTTCAACGTCAAATTAATATTTATGCGTTACAATTTTTTTGTAAAAACCAACCACACAAAATATACTAATTGTTTCGTTTTCAACAAGAGCTATTGATTTTTGCATTCACAGTCGTGGAAGAATTTTTCCAAAGGTGGTGAGTTGTTGAAGAGCCAATCAAATCTTATACCTGCTTTAAATATATTTTTCTTCCCTGAAAGATTTATTTGTAGAAGAATATCCAAAAAAAATCAATATGCTTGAGATCTGCTTGTTTTAAAATTCAACCATTTTTTAGATATTTACAAACAAAATAACGTTTCAAAAACGTAGAAAAGTTATACTTCAATGTGATATTAATTTTTTATGAATCCTTCTTTTGACAGATCTTCTCTTCACTATTTCTTTATCAGCATCAAATTTTATGAAATTTTTTTAATAATTTCTGTATGTGAACTTTTACTATTTTACTTTTACTATTAAAAATTAATCCCAAGCTATATCCTTGTATTTTTTTTCTATTTGACCCAAATAAATAAAATAATAAACATTATCGCTATCGAACAACGATAACCCATGCCGATTTGATCACAAACTTTTAATATAAAAATTAATGTAGAAACCATACAGGACTATAAGATCTTTGTTAATTTAGTAAATAAGACACTGCTTTGTCTGTATCTTATGTTTCTAAGTATTTATTACTAATAAAACATTATTCAGTAGTTTTTCTGTACAACATTGGCTTTTTCCAGTTAGAATATAACTTGATTAAAACAAATTCATCGATGATTTTCTCTGAAATTAAAAATGAGCGTAACCTTATTTTATAACTTAGAAATAAATAAAACTTAGTAATAGATAAGACTAGTATTTCATCTATTAATTACCATAAATGCTGACTTCTGTAAAGCTAATTCTGAGATCCACTTATCTATTTTTTTTTGTAAGGTTTCATGGCCTTTAAAAAGCATAAAACATCACCAGGTTGTTTTTAAAGCTAAATTGCATTGCAGTCAAGAGTTAGTGTTGGAAGTCAATAGTTAATAAATAAATTAAATCTCAGTATTAACTCAATTCGGTAAAATTGTATGACAATGAGGTATGACAACTTTCCAGTACTACTCTTTATTTTATTAAAATCAATATTCTTTCAATTTTCATAGAAATTTGTCAACAATCGAACGTCAAGAGATTTTAATTGTCTGGCTAATTTTTTCTTCAAACACGCCTTTGAATACTAATGCGTAGACGTGATGGCAGCAAGTAAAAGGGAGCATTTCTTTACTTAGTTTCTGCTCAATAAGTATAGAAATTCCATTAATACAACCTATATGTGAAGCAGTAGTATACAACAAAGAATTTACACTTAATTTTCAATATCCCAGTCAATAATGGCGTTCTAAACTGCCTGTTCTCCTTCCCGAAGAGTTGTCCACTTTTGGTACAGCGATAAGTTGCTCTTTAGCAAGGTTTATAAAATACACAGGTGACCTCATGCGCTACGTGACGTATCCAGAAGAAATTCGTACATATCTTCAGACGGATTCAAATTTCAAAATTCTTCGTATGACGTCATATTTTTTTCTAATGGGGCAACCTGTGTAATTTATAAAACTTGGTTCTTTAGTACCATATGAAACATCAGTAATCGTTCTTCATTTGATTTTCATGTATTTAAAGGCAGGAAGAGCTTACCATCCTAATGGACAGTTACAGTATCCAGTACTCATTTTGGGAATTGAATTTTATAGCTTCTCGTGCTCTTTTCACTTTTCTTACTTATGAGAAATTCATTATTATTAAGTCCTAGTGCTTCAATAGTTATTGCAGCAGTAAACACACAATGTCTTATACTGAACTGACGCCTATCTAATACTACCACTAATTTTGAAATTATGAAATGATTCCTAGTTAAAGTTTTATTAGTGTCCAATTGTGTGCTAATAGCTGAAATGGACAAATTTGCTTATTATTTCAGAACCAGAAAACAAATTTATTTGTAATAGAATTTAGTTTTCATTTTTTTGTAAATTTCCCTAAGTTTAGTTTATGGTCATTAGTTTTTTTACCTACTTAGGTAAAGATTTAATCGGTTTATGTGCATTTTCTCAATAAATAATGCATTCGCGAATAGATTTGCGCATTCATTAACACATAAATTCACTTCCCGAACATTACAGAACAGAACTGCTTGAACTTGTGTCTTTTAAGGAATTTCGGACCCGATTATTTGGTCTTTTACGTTTCCTATTAAAAATATATCCATTTTAGAACTGTTTAATTTCACCAACATGTTGATTGAATGAAAAAAAATAATTTTACTTACTAAAAAAATAAGCAATAGAAAGCACCTCCATACGTTAACTCCTGCGCGCCTTCGTATACAAGTATTGGTAAGTTTCGATGCAAGTCGGCACTGGTTGCAGTGGTTCTAGATGCATGAAAATTTATTTTCAATCGCTTTAACAATATTCTAATAAAAATTAGGGGATATGCGTTGAAAAAAAATTAGTTTCGTTTTTTTTGGACACCCTAATGTACATTTAGCGGAACATATTGAACACAATTTGCTTTAAAAATATTTGATGATTTTGAAAGTCGATAAAACAATTTCAATTGTAGCAAAAAAATTTTAAGAATAACATTTTTGAACATTTAAAAGTTTCAATTGCGAAAAAAATGGATTTCTAATGTTTAAATCAATTATGGATTTTCTTACTAAAATATTAACAGAATATTAAAGTCCTAAAAATGAAGATGAAAGTTGGGAAATCAAAAGAAAGTTGAGTCTCTAATTTAGTTAGGATCACTTTTTAAAAACTAATTTCGTTATTAATTTTCACTATTTGCAATGTGTTCTTGGATTATAACCAAATTACGCATGTTCTTTACCTAAGAGTGATTTTATTTTCTGTTTATTTTTTGTAAGTCCTGGAACCTCACTCGATTCTAATTTTTGGCTAAAAAATATGACCCAGTTTTTAACAAAGGCGAAAATATGATAGTTTTTGAAAAGCATTTTAGCTAGATACCGATCCTAACTGGTATTTTTAGAAATAAGTGTACGTATATATTTTTGCCCAAATTCGAGAGAAATTCCTGATCAAATGTCTTCCCTTGAGATTGGAGAAAAAATAAAACTATTTTTACTAACTAACAAGCAGAATGATGACCTTATTTAAATAAAAGAATTTATTTTTGTTTCAAACTAAAAGGAAATGCTTTTTTTTCTGTCATAAAAAAAAGTTTATATTTTCTGTCGGTTTTTCGAGCGTCGCCATAAACGGTAAAATTTTATTGAGAGTGGTATCTGTAGTTGTATACATATAAATATATAATACTAATGTAAAAAGACAGCATCCAACATGTAGAGCTTTAAATTTTCTTTTTTCATCTTTAATACCTAGAAAATGTTTCTTCTTTCAACGATTATTTGTTGAGCTAAACTATGTTCTTACAGCCGAAGAAATAAAGATTTTTTACCGATGTGTTAAAGCGTAATTTAAGATTTTATTGAACCGAATAATTTTTTCATAAAAAAAAATCATTACTTAACATATGAAAACTGTACAAAATGATAAAATCTTCTACATTACTTTATTCATAACACGTAGAAACTCTTTTTGTACACAAAGAATAAGTGTATATTTTTTTTTCTTTGATTCATTTTGTCCTTTTCAAAAATGAATTTCACCATAACTTATTTGTTATAAATTTTATATTCTCGTAGCATTTTCCAAATAAAACAAAATATAAATAACGCAATTGATTTTTTAACAGAAAATTATCTTTTCTGAAAAATTTTGTTAAAAATATATAAGAATTCGTTTTGTCTACGTTGACTTTTATAGTGACACATAAAGCTGTTTATGTCAATCGTATTTTTGCTGTCTTTCTTAATAATGTCTTTGGCTTTATTCATTTTATTAAGCAATATTGCTTTTCTTTCTCCAGGTATTTTTTTTCCTACTAAAAATACACCAAAGAGGATATCATATTATTTTTGAAAGACCTACTGAACATATCGTCAATCAAATTTTTATATGAAAGAAGTAAAAAACAGCATTGAATGGTCCATTGAAAAAATAAAACTAGGTGTTGTAAATTTCTTATTTTGATTTGGTACAAAATTATGAATTGTGTGAAAAATTTTACTGTTCTTTAGGTAGTTAAAATAAAAGCTGAAACACATACTTAAGGAAAAATTTTTATCATATTTTCTACTTTTTTATTCCAAAGTAAAACAATATATACAGTACTCGTATCTATACTAATATATAAAATTCTAACGTCTGTCTGTACATTTCGATTTTGAGCCCAATTTTAGGGTAAATATTTGTTTCAAGAGGCCCTTATTCCAAATTTAACAATTTTAAAATTTTTGTTTGTCTGTACGTGAGTCCAGATTTAACAAAAGAACGGAACAACCGAATTTAATAAAATTTGGTATTAAAATACAACACAATTACCCACTCACACTAGGCTACTTATGGTTCCTTAAAAATAATAATGGAAGGTATCCACTACGTAAAAATTGAGGGATGAAAAAAAATTACTATTGACAAGCAAATTATATATTGTTGGAAAGGTATTTAAAAGTTAGAAAATAATCAGTATTAATCTTTTCCTTTAAACTAATGAAAATCACAGTTAATTCAATTTAAAGTTTAAAAAATTGCCTCTTTGAAATATAAACGTTTTTATATATACTAACATATATGTTAATAGCGCATTGGTTTAAGTATCTGACATTCTGGTACTCATAATTAAAGAGACGTGGGTTCAAATCTTACAGTACACTTTTTTTTTACAAAATTGTCGTAAAATCGTCTAAGGGTTACTCAGTAAGAAAATACTAACGAAAGAAGTAATAGAAGTAGTAAAAATAATAATAATAATAATAATAATAATAATAGTTATAAAGCTTAAAGTAAATACGTTTTTAATCCGTGTATACATAAAGTTGTGTATATATATACCCACAATGACTGATGAAATTTAAATATTCGAAGTATTCCTTATAAGAAGTAGGCGTGTGATAAGATATTTATTTTAAATTCCTACCTTAAAAGAGTGAAAGGGGGTGACGAAGTATGACAAAATGTAAAGTTAATCAACAATCAAAATTTTAAATTTTATAAGTGATATTAATAAACTAGTAGTTTCCCGTTGCATTCGCAACTAAAGGTTTTATTTCAATAAAATGTTTAATATGAGATAATGTAGAGTTAATCAACAATCGAAATTTTAAATTTAATAATCAAAGTGTTCTTTATATAAAAAAAAGTTTATCTAAAATTATATTAAGAAACAAAATATAAGTTTTATTTATATCATTTTAATAACAACATTTTAAATAACGTCAATTCACTAAATTAGTACGAAAGTTTAATACTTATGTAGTACTTATACCAAATAGGCGATTTTAAATTTTGGTTCGTTTTTCAACAATCAAACTTTTTAAAATCTATTTTATTTTATGAACCAATGGTTGTGATCTGGAGTAATTATATATTCGGCAGCAAAGCATTAAGGAAGCAATTTTTTGCCATATATTTCACTGTCAATTCAAATATAAAATCTTCAATACTTCCTTTTTTTCGGTATTTAAAACAATTTGAAATCAATTATTGCTATTGAAAATGAATAAAATATTCGAATTTACTGCCACGCTTTCCACCTATTTCCAACAATTTTGTTTGTACAACGTCTAAATGTGCGAATTCGAATTGATTTTTAGTCATGTTAACTAACATATAGAAGGTCATTATTTTATTTTCGTTTTACATTGTATTTTCAAAATAAGTGCATATTTGTGTCGATAAAATTTGGAAAGTGTTTTCCTCATACGATGTATTTATATAACAAAAAGGGTTTTTAAAAATTTCTCCCCTAAAAGAGTGAAAAACGGTAGCAAAGTTTGTAAGGGATAACGTTTAATAAATAATCGAAATTTCAAATTTAATAATCAATCAAAGTCCGTTAAAAGCGAAACGTTGTTACTGCTTAATATAAAACAAAATTGATTTATTATTAGAAACAAAAAATTAGGTTGGCTTAAAAATTTAAAACCATGATAAGTAGTTATATCTGAAAAGGTTAAGTTAAGTTTATAAATGAGCATTATTTTTTTTAGCTTTCACATATTGTAAGCCTGAAAATCCGAAATACGTATTAACAAATTAATAAATACATTAATGAGTGAGTACCCTTACTAACGTTTTGAATGCGTACGTGGGGATAACAGAGCGCATGCGCATAGCCCATTCTGCACGGACGCACGGCAAGATAGCCAATTTGTATTAATAAATAAATAATTAATTAATAATAAATTTCTGTTTTTGTTATATATTTTTAATAACAGCATTTTAAATAACGTCTTTTCACTTAATTAGTATGAAAGTTTGTGTAGTCGGTACTTATATCAAATACCAAAGAGGCGGTTTTTAATATTTGTTTGTTTTTCAAGAATCAAACTTTTTAAAATCTAATTTTTATGAACCAATGATTGTCACCTGGAGCAATTATATAATTTACTGAAAAGCATTAAAGGAGCAATTTTTTATCATATATTTCATTATCTATCAAAATATAAAATCTTCCATACTTAAATTTGTTCGATATTTATAACAATTTGAAAATAATTAAAATATTCGAATTTATTTCCACGCTTTCTATCTATCTCCAACAATTTTGTATGTACAACGTCCTAATGAGTGAAATCGAATTGCTTTTTAGTCATGATAATCAAAATAAAGAAGGGCATAATTTTGTTCGTTTAACATTGTTTTTCCAAATTTAAATGCTTATTTGTGTCGATTAAATTTGGACAGTGTTTTTCTTATACGATGGAGATATATAATAAGATAGGGTTTTTGATAAATCCTCCCCTAAAAGAGTGAAAAATCGTGGCAAAGTTTGTACGGCATAACGTCTAATAAACAATCGGAATTTCAAATTTCATCATTAAAGTACCGCTGTAGACGAAACGTTTTATCGCTTAAACATTTATTGCTTAAAACAAAGTTGGTTTATTACTTGAAATAAAAACTTAGGGTCTGCTTAAAAATTGTGACTCTGATAGATATATCTGAAAATGATTTCATCAAGTTTATAAGTGAGCATTAAGTTTTTTTTGGTTTTCACATATTGTAAACCTAAAAGTCCGAAATACGTATTCAAAAATAAATACATTAGTAAGCGAGTACCACTTGAAATTCGGCGAACTAAAAGAAAATACTTACTGGCATTTTTGTGAACTTAAGTTAGTGATTCCTTTCGACAGAGGAAGAACTACAATTTAAGGGGAGGGGGATGTTAGGAGTCTTAAATATGCGCTAAGTCATAATGATAAAAGAAATTTAAAATACTCTTCCAGAGCAAAAGACATACGCCAAATCGTGTATGATGAACTCGAGACTATCCAGTATGGTTTAATTATATAGTTGAAATTCAGATATTTTAATAATAATTATATAGATACACAATGGTTATACTTTTTTTTATCATTTTTTAAATTGATTATGGAGGAACTGAGTTTCCTACAATTGTATAAATTTCAATTTCGCGGTAGTGTTGGACGGTAATCGTTTTGGGAACAAGGTTCTGGAATCGAGACAGTGAGATGGGATTCCTGTTAATATCTATTCAAAATTTAGACTCTAAATTCCTGATGTTTTAACGTGAGTATTTTGGAAACTTGACTGTTTTAAATCATAATTAAGACCAACTGTATTGAACTTGACGATATTTTTTATTTATGTATAGAATAGATGCTGATTGATTTATGGATTATTTGGTTCACGGTAGGTATACGCAATAGACCATACTCTATTTAGATATGTATAAATATTTTTTGAAAATTAATTTATTATTACCTACAAGTATTTTACTCTTAGCAACAGTGTATTTAATGTGTCTTTTTAAAGTCGACAAAATAGTGTATTCAAGTATTATGAATATGTTTTTCTTAAAAGAAGTAAGAAAAATAAAAATTTCCATACACCACTACAAATATTATATGTTAGCAAATCTAAAAATAAAATATAATCTACACCCACGTTACGCAGACGAAGTTGCGGGGATCAGCTAGTTGTATCGTAAAGTAACTATCGAACATAATAAAGCTCATTTGGCTAAAATCGAAATCTCCTAAAATCATTGAAATGTATATAAGAATAGACAGTGCATATGGCGTCAAATAGAAATACGTACTACGCAGGATTTGTTTTTATGGTAATTAAAAACAAAAGCTGCCTTTGAGTGCCGATGAGCACCTGCCTACACAAATAGGCGCTTGAAACAAGCACATGTATTTTGCTTTCTTCGATTGCTTCTCATAAAAAGACTAAAGACTAAGACTAAGACTAAGACTAAAGAGACCCACGAAGTACAAAAAGTATTGAATTTACCGACTGATATAAAAAACAGAGTAGTTGTTAATAATTAAATAAACCATGTTTCTTAATTAAAAATTTCCATTTTAAATAGTTTTTACAAATTTCCATCCTTCAAAACCACATAAACTACACGTGTAATGAATTAAGAGAAAAAAATATCTTCGTTAAAATAAGTGTATAAACATTTTTAGAACATCATTATTTCTATAAAAGATTATTATCTTCTTTAAATGAGTTTGATGAGTAATTGTTGCCTGCACGTCAATCTTTTTATATGGAACATAAGGACTAAAAGTTTTTTAAAATTTTGTAATTAAAATTTTTTTGTGAAAAAACAAAGCAGAATTATCTCTTTATCACGACATACTAGACTAAATGAAATTAAAATATCGGATATTTCAAATTGTAAAGAAATATAGTGTTAAAAGAAAAACGTTTTCATAAACGACAACATTAAAAAAATCCTTTTATCTTTGGTACTTGATTTAAACTCAACTCAACAAAAACGAAGTAATATTTAATTTATTATTTTGTTATCTAAAAATTGAAAGTTTTTTCAATAAAATAACAGCACAAAAGCGATATGCATGAGAATAAATATTACACAAAGGATAAAATAATGGATTAAAAATGGGTGAATTAATATTATGGAAAGTGTAAACAGGGAACAAAAGCAGTTATGGAAAATCAATATATTAAAATATAAATTGTATGTTACAATTTAAACAAAAACTGCTGCGAAATCGCATCGAATTGTTTAAGTTTACGGTAAACATGCTCTTGATAAACTTCAATGTTTTGAGGGGTTTAAAAAAGATAAAAATGGTGATATTAATGAGAAAATCAACGAAGAATATGTGAGGCAACCGAAGAAGTTTAAATGCATCGAATTGTAAGAGTTTTTGAATGAAATCGATAGTCAAACGCAACAAATTACGACAGTAGATTTGGACCAAGCTTTAGCTCAAAAAATAGGACAACTATCAAAATAGAGAATACAAAATGATAATAGATTGATAAAATGCTCAGAGAACTTGGATCAAAAATAATCGGTTAAAACTTTATTTATTACATGCGACGTTTCGGCTCCTTTATTGAGCTTTCCTCAGGTGTTCGTAAAAAATCGTACGAACGCCTGAGGAAGGCTCAATAAAGGAGCCGAAACGTCGCATGTAAGAAATAAAGTTTAAACTGATTATTTTTGATCCTAGTCCTTTGAGCATTTTATCAAGCTATTATATATCATCGAGGATCTAAAATTTTACAATAATACAAAATGATCTTGCTGCATAATAATTCCCATGGCTACACAGAAAAACGAACAAAAGATATGATTGAGACATTCAGTTTGTATATACTTTCGTATACGGCTTACTCCCCAAACTTGACTTCATCAGGTTTTTACTTATGTGCGCCGATGGCACACGCATTTACGAGGCAGCACTTGTCATCTTACGAAGATCTACAAAAATAGCTCCATGACGGGTTTTGCTCAAAAGATAAACAATTTTTTAAGCACCATACCCCCGAATTTCCTGAAAAATTGCAAACAGATATAGTTAATAATTAATATTGTTTGGAGTTAAATAAGTTTTTTTCTTATGGAAAAAAGAAGAGCTTATTTTCCAGAAAAAAAATACCGTGTCATATAAACACGCCAGGTATAAGCCATACAATTCCAGAGACTTTCATTAAACAAAATTCAAAAAAAATCTATTACCCTATTGAAGAAGAAGAAGAAGAAGAAGGATAATTATGATACTTTTGAGGCTCAAAGTAAGTAGATTACTTAGAAAGTAATAATCATAAAAATAAATGAAAACTAAGCATTTAATATTTGTAAAAATTATGGTAATTTCCAATAATTAAATCAATAAAATAACGAATACATGTGACTTATAATATAACTAGTAGTTGCCCGTTGCATTCGCAGCTAAAGGTTTTATCTCAATAAAATGTTTAATATGAGATAATGTAGAGTTAATCAACAATCGAAATTTTAAATTTAATAATCAAAGAGTTGTTAATACAAAAAAAAAGTTTATCTAAAATTATATTAAGAAATAAAATATGTAAATGTTTTTTTTATATCATTTTAATAACAACATTTAATAACGTCATTTCACTAAATTGGTATGAAAGTTTAATACTTATGTACTTAGTACTTAAACCAAATAGGCGATTTTAAATTTTGGTTCGTTTTTCAACAATCAAACTTTTTAAAATCTTTTTTTTATGAACTAATGGTTGTGATCTGGAGTAATTATATATTCGGCTGAAAAACATTAAGGTATCAATTTTTTGTCATATATTTCACTGTCAATTCAAATATAAAATCTTCCTTACTAACTTTTCTTCGATATTTAGAACAATTTGAAAATTAATTATTGTTATTGAAAATAAATAAAATATTCGAATTTACTTCCACGCTATCCATCTATTTCCAAAAATGTTGTATGTATAACGTTCAAATTTGCGAAATCGAATAGCCTTTTAGTCATGTTAATTAACATAAAGGTTATTATTTTTTTCATTTTACATTGTATTTTTAAATATAAGTGCACATTTGTGTCGATGAAATTTGGAAAGTATTTTCCTTACATGATGCAGACATATAATAAGAAAGGGTGTTTGAAAATTTCTCCCCTAAAAGAGTGAAAAACGGTAACAAAGTTTGTACGGGATCAAGGTTTATAAAATACACAGGTGGTCTCATACGCTACGTGACGTATCCAGAAGAAATTCATATATATCTTCAGACTGTTTCAAATTTCAAAATTCTTCGTATGACGCCATTTTTTTGTCTAATGGGGCAACCTGTGTAATTTATAAACCTTGGTACGGGATAACGTTTAATAAGCAATCGAAACTTCAAATTGAATAATCAAAGTCCGTTTTACCCCTATCAACGTTTTGAATGCGTAAGTAGGGATAACAGAGCGCATATACACACGGAAGCACGGATGCACGGAAAGATAGTCAATTTAAATAATACTAGTAGTTGCCCGTTGCATTCGCAACTAAAGGTTCTATCTTAATAAAATGTTTAAAATGAGATAATGTAGAGTTAATCAACAATCGAAATTTTTAATTTAATAATCAAAGTATTGTTAATATAAAAAAATTATCTAAAATTATATTTAGAAATAAAATATAAGTGTTTTTTTTTTTAATATTATTTTAATAACAACATTTTAAATACCGTCATTTCCCTAAATTAGTATGAAAGTTTAATACTTATGTAGTACTTATACCAAATAGGCAATTTTAAATTTTGGTTCGTTTTTCAACAATCAAACTTTTCAAATCTATTTTATTTTATGAACCAAAAGTTGTGATCTGGAGTAATTATATATTCGGCAGCAAAGCATTAAGGTAGCGATTTTTTGCCATATATTTCACTGTCAATTCAAATATAAAATCTTCAATACTACCTTTTTTTCGGTATTTAAAACAATTTGAAATCAATTATTGCTATTGAAAATAAATAAAATATTCGAATTTACTTCTCCGCTTTCGATCTATTTCCAACAATTTTGTATGTAGAACGTCCAAATGTGCGAAATCGAATAGCTTTTTAGCCATGTTAACTAACATAAGTCATTATTTTTTTTTCGTTTTGCATTGTATTTTCAAACATAAGTGCACATTTGGGTCGATAAAATTTGGAAAGTGTTTCCGTATACGATGCAGATATATAATAAGAAAGGGTTTTTTAAAATTTATTCCCTAAAAGAGTGAAAAACGGTAGCAGTTTGTAAGGGATAACGTTTAATTACAATCGAAATTTCAAATTTAATAATCAATCAAAGCCCGTTGAAAGCGAAACGTTATTACTGCTTAATATAAAACAAAGTTCTTTTATTATTAGAAACATAAACTCAGAGTCTGCTTAAAAATTTAAACTCTCATAAGTAGATATATCTGAAAAAGTTAAGTTAAGTTTATAAATGAGCATTATGTTTTTCTGGCTTTCACATATTGTAAATCTGAAAATTCGAAATACATATTGATAATAAATAAATACATTTGTGAGTGAGTATCCCTTCCAACGTTATGAATGCGTAAGTGGAGATAACAGAGCGCATACGCATAGCCTATTCTGCACGCACGGACGGCAAGATAGTCAATTTATATATAAGATAATTAATTATTTATGCTCGGTACTACAGACATTTTATGTTGTGGATAGTTTGTACATAACGACAGAAAATCTTATGTGTAAAAATCGCGTGTCACGATGTTTGCAACCAAACTCCTCCGAAACGGCTGGACCGATTTTAAGAAACTTTATATGTATATATATATATATATATATATATATATATATATATATACGATAGGTATGAGAATTGAACGTAAAGTATAATTCATATATACCTAGGAGATTAGGGTTTCCCTTGGTATCCTCCGCAATTTTGTGCTTACATTTGCTAAACATTATTTGAAATCATGGTTGGCTGTGATATATTTTGAAAATCGCAGATCGACCGTTTGAATTTGACATTTATTATTAATTGAATTGATGTTTTCAAATAATTACTTAATTCATATTTTGGTAGAGTGCTATAAGTGCGTGTGATTTTGACATTTCATTCTGCATTTGTTATACAAGTGCACTACGTACTGCGTGCGAAATTGTATACGATTTTTTTTGATTAATAAGATATATTTTATTTGTGTGTGGATATTAGTGAACAGGCGATATATAATTGGCCATGTGAAAAACATGAATTTTCAAAATTTACACCTCAATCATTGTATGACTGCTATTGCAATTAATTTATCACCATTACAAAACACGCAAGCCATACTGAAAATTGTAATTGTTTAAAGTCGCATGACATGTCGTTCGGAATCATAGGAATGTGTGGAATCAAAACGTCTTCACCTTTGTATTTTTATTACAAAATTATAGCTCCGATAATGTTGTTCATTATTATTTTCACCGCAATCCGGCCGCTATTACAAATACGTTGTTAGTCTATATGTTTCATAACATATTAATGATTACTGACCCGACTTTCGATTACAGAATTTGATGTGATAATTCAAAGAAATCCAGCAAATTTAAAATTCTATTTATAATTGATAACATAATCTTATTTTAAATCGGAATTTTCATTTCGTTATATTTAACGTTTTTTGGAGCCAATATAACATGTTCGGTCAACCAAACATGGTTTTTGTAATTTTGTGCAAAGTTTAGGAACACCATCTCGATGAATTCGGTATTTGACTTAGTAAAGTTGCAAAAATTGGCAGGGAATGTAATGTATCCAGACGATGTAGTAACAGGAATTTTACCATTACCAATATCGAAATATTGTTTGAAAAACACTTTTACAAATTGGTCATTCAGTAATTCGACTTACCTTTACGAGATTAGTTTGATTGTTTTCACGTATTTTACGAAAGTTAACGATTTTATCTATTAAGGATCGACTGCTGTCGATAAAATAAATTCTTGCCTTAAATTATCAAATTTATGGAATCATATGAAGAAACTTCACCTGAAAGAAAACATAAGAACTGCATTGCTGAACGATCCATCTGCTGAACATTTATTCAAGAAGTGAATGAATATCGGTAATAGCCGTATTATTTGAATTTTTATTCAAATTAAAATGTTGTTATAACGTTATTATGCTGTTTTGTAAAATGGCTAGCGATTTTGTAAAAAATTTAATAAGACCAAATTGAAAAAATTCGATGGAATTAAAATCAATACACTTACTTCATCGACCGGAACACGACTGAATCATGATTCGGTACAAATTTCTTGATCATACTATAATAATATTAATAATATTAATGAAATAATATAAATGAATAATACTAATGTACATTTTTTGTGCAAGATTTTACTTGGTACAAATTGTCTTATCGCAATTTCTATAAAAAATTGAACCCAGCACTTCAGATTTTTCTTTAATTTTCAACAACATTTTCGAGTTTCAAATTCATCAAGTTATTTGAAAGCTTATGATTATATAAAAATCAATTATGCTAATAACGATGACATATCTTTCCCTATACCAGCCAACATTATCTTAAGATAAATTTTCATGACATTATTTTAAATTATAAGTGATTTTTACTATGTGAATAATATAGGTGTACCGGAAAAGAATGTCGGTTTTTCAATATACATTTAAAATAAAATTTTGTTACAGCTATTGATTTTAAATCAATGATATATTCAGCCTCAATAGTATCAACGTTTTGACATCTAGTGTGCAAATTTTTAATGCCATATTAGTAAAAATCAATTGATTAGCAAGGAAAAAATCAAAAAAATACATTTTGAACATCACTTAAGCTTTCAACTTTTTTTACCACTTAGTTAACGTGGTAACGATTGAAATAAATAGAAATCTGATGAAATAACTTTGTGCGATTATAGTGAGTACGGTAAATCATCTCCCCCTTAATTAATTAGTTTTTTCAAAGCTTTTCTTCTGCATAGGGGTCTTGAATCACCGTGTTGCAGCATAGAATTTTATCTGTTAAGAGTTTTTGGACACTTTTAGGTATTTGGCCGATCGATTAAGATTTATTAGCATTATTTGACACCTTTTCGACTTTCTGGCATACAATTGGCCCCATTTCCCGCCTTAACTTCTTATTGGTTGAATTTTAGCCATATTTCATCGGTACTGGTTGGAGAAATGACAATTATCGAATTTGAATTTAAAAAAACTTATTTGGCATTAATGAGTGTTTAATGCACTTAGATAATCATTGAAAATGTTTTTAGTAACAACTTTGTGTTGCTATCCTGTAAAACTCGAAGAGCATACAATACCGAATTTATATTCTTTCGGGTTTTTGGTCCTACCATTTCAATATAGATTTCGGAATAAAAGATATTTTGTAATTTTTACTAAGTTGATAAATTACTCTAATCATAAAATGTGTTTAGTACCACTTTGAAATAACTTATGAGCAGATAAATGGCTATTGAATGACTCTTGATTTAAAAACGACATTCTTTTCTGGTACACCAAATATTCAGTTTTAGTGAATACATATTAAACATGTTTGTAATAAAAATAAACGTAAACAAAAGTTTGATATGCTGTCTCGTGAACCCTCACAAATAAAAACTTTTTACGGACTCTTTAAGGGAAGAAGGCCGTTCCTTCTTTTGGTAGTATTTGATTTATTTATGATGATTCGTTGATTTAAGAACCCTAGAACTCAAGAGTTAATCTTTTATTAAAATTGTATAATCGTGTAAATATTTCTAAAAAGTACATTACATAAAAAATAAAAAAAAAAATGTAGTATTAATTTGTGATTAAAACAAATAAATTATAAATAAATTTGGGGAACAATACTATTCACCACTTCCCTTCTAATCTTCAGTTTAACCATAATTAGGAGTGAAAATTTAAATTTTATAAATTCAGATAAATTTGTATATTCAATTTATTTTCTTTTTATGATAAAAACGATAAAAAAATAAGAAATGCAAATTATGATTGAATATTAATGAAAGTTGTAGTGTAAATGATGGATCACATACAACTGCATTATGAGCGTTAGTGGTGCAATAGAAAAATGTACCTATAGTAGAGATGCCAAACTGCATTAAACCAGTGTAGTGAGTAAACAGCGTAGCGGAAAGCTATTTTATACTCAACGCGTTCCATTTAAAATTCTAACGGAAAAGAAGTAACTCAGAGAATGTGACAATATCTAGAGTAGAATTATGGTCCATTTATCTTAGTCGTCTGACAAGATAATATTAGATAGAGGGACCAACGGGTATAATGTAGCGTGTGTGGATGTGAACTAGCTGAAATTGCCAGCTACGCTAAGTTACGCTACGTATTATACCTACATACATATAACGTGTGTATATCTGCAACCGAATAATGTGTAGCCTCAGTTGAATATAATCCGATGTAAAAAAGGCAGATTCTATATGATTTTATATGTGAGCAGGTCCATTCGAACTAAATTCGAACGACCAACTCATGTGATTTTATTTCTACAAAGTAAAATAATAAAAAACCGTAGAAGAAAATAGTACATATAATAAGTCAAAATTTTTCAGTAGTACAAGCATATCTTATTTGATTTTACTTAAATTTTACTCAATAATCCGTAAAATTTTATAGTAAGAGAAATTCAAGGCTCAATATCTCGAGAAATATCGATTTTAGCAATTTGGTTTTCTCGAACTTTTTTGTAGGAAATTAAATTTCCTATAAATTTGACATTTACATTTTTTCTGTAGGTCTTGGAATTCATGAGTTACTGAGAGAAAAACGAGAAATCTATGAAAAATCTAGGTTTAGTGACCCGTACTACCTCGCCCGTGTAAATTACGATTTTGCCGCAATAGGCACTTTTGTAGAGCATACAATTTTAAAAAAATCCCGACTTTGAGCGAGGCGATACCATAAAATGCTGCTGAGCTATAAAAATTTAAAAAAAAATCAAAGTTTACGTGTATTTTAAATGGAAAATATTGACACGCTGTGAGCGAGTACTTAATATTAATATTAAGAGCTCAAACTTTTAGGGATTTTTTTTTGAAGTATTTTCAACAAAATTTCGGCATGGGAGCAAAAAAAAACACCATAGTAAATATACTATATTTTTTTTTAATTGTTGTCAACAGCGCCATTAAAGAACTCAATAATTAATCAGGAACATTTAAAAAAATATTATCCAAATTATTTCAAATGTCCAACAGTTTATTTTAACTGCGAACGAATTCATTATTTAAAATTATTTTAGGTGAAATAAAAACAATTGTTAATGGGTATAATAATCAACAAACAAATATTAAAAATAATTAATTGCAACCCTGGTACGTGTACAAGCCGCATTTTTCTGTACATGAGATTCATTCGGCTTTTTATACTAATATACCTACTCTTTTCTGTTTTATACATTTTGAATTTACGATCGTAATTTAAATATAACAAACATTGTATACGCAATTGTTGAATGTTTGTGTTTTATGTTGTATAATATTCGTATTTTTTGTTGCATGAATATTTCCTTCATTGAAGTTAGATATCCACATTTATATTAATATAAAATGAAACAAGCTTATAACTTCAAAGCATCTCAATTTTTTAACTTTAAATAATTTTTATATACATTCACTAAATGAAAAAAAATCTCTCTATAGTATATAACAAAAATTACAGCAGAACTAATTAGATAAGACACAAATAATGATGGAGTAGATCACTGTATGGTTAGTAAAATTATTTATAGATTTTTTTTTCTTGGAAAACAAACAATAGATCCAGATCAAAAGAAAATGAGATGACAAAGCCTTAGAGAAGCATTGACAAACAATTTGTAATTTTTAATAGATTTAATTATAAGACTTTTTAATAAAAGGAAACGCCGTTAGAACAGTAGGAAGCTGCTTGCAAACGGATAAGCAACTTTAGACAGAAGCTGGTCCATTTTGGGAGCGATTTTGATAGTACTATAAAACGCCGTTAACACAATCGAGTCGATCGCTAGCACATGTTTTTCGATTTTTGAGAAGAGGGGGACTGACTTGTACGACGCAAAGAAACAGTCATCATAAGTTGTTAATTTATATTTAAATCATATTATATTATATTTTATATTTGTCTATTGTCGAACTTGATTTTTTCATTTTTTATAATTTGAATCATATCCATATTAATACACAAGTGTTTAAATACATTAAAAAAAAAGTGGATTTTTTTTAAAATTATTCAATGCAATATGTAAAATAATGCAAGAGATGACGATTGATATGTTACACCTATTGCATTACATTTTTCTATTTTTTTTTTTATAATTACCATCGCAAAATTAATCGAAAATTAGTTATGGAGCTCACTTATTGGAAATGAATTACAGGCTAACATACATTTCTAATTTTAATATAAGAATATCATTTGAACCATACTTCTCTTACTTCTATCTCCTGCCTATTAATCCTTAAATTATTATCGAAGGATTGATATTCGAACATACTTGTACAATATATCAAAAATCTGTAATAGAAATATAAAAAAAAAATCCATTCATTTAAAAATTATACAAAAATGTAATGAAGCATTTACAATTTGATTAATTTCTACGTGAAATATATGAAAGTCCAATAATTTATTTCACATGATAATTAATATCTTTTTAAAAATACTAATGGATTTATTTATGTGTTTATAGAATTTATTGTTATATGAAAAGAAGAAAAAGTGTATGAAAATAAGGAAATTATTCTTTCGTTTTTGTATTCAAAAGATTTAGGTTGACGTCACCGTTTGTATTATAAGAGTTGTATTATTTGAATTAACTCATAAAATATGACAAAATTAATGATGCCGCAATATCTTTTTGCGACAAAAAATTAAAGTGTATTAAGTTTTTTGAACAATGGGCCTTTTTCAGTTATTAGAACCATTATTCACACTTAGAACGTAATTTATTGAAACTTTGATAAAAAACTATAAAATTTCAATAAAAATATGGTTTTTTCAAATATATATTTTAGTTTATTTGTTAATTAAGCTAAATATTACTGTACAAGAACAATTTTTTTTATTTCAAGTTATACATCTATAGAGGCGTTATAAAAAAATGATCAGACTAATTTTTAATAATAGGTTACGCTGTTGCTACTGTAGGAAGTTGCACGCAAATGGTTCAAGGCAACTTCAGACCAAGGTTAGCTGATTTTGGGAGCGATTTTGATAGAAATAAAAAAACGCGATCGAGTCGATCGCTAGCACACGTTTATGTTTTTTGGTTGGGGAAACCAACTGAATTGATCAACGATGAAGTAAGAGTTACCATCAGTTGTTAATTTATATTTAAAACATCGATACCATCGAAGTTAACATTTTCAATTTTTATAGTTTGAGCCATATACCAATGTACAATAGTTTATATATACTTAAGAGAATGGTATATTTTTGAAATTATTTAATGTAATATGTAAAATAATGTAACGAAAATCGATTGATACATAAAATTGCATGATATTTTTCTATATTTGAATTAATAAGCTATCCTACCATATCCTATCATTTTAATAATTCACTAATTTTAATTTAGGACAAATAAACAATTAATTATTATATAATGTTAAATGACAACCAATTTTGTGAAATAAAAATAGTTAAACTGGATTAATTTTTGCAAAAATTATCAAATATACCGTTACTTTTATAAATTTATATTATTCAATAGGTTTTATTTTTGCGAAATATTTGCCCACACAAATTTGAGTTGGAAATAAAATGCAATGAAGGCGAATTTGAATTGATAAAATATGTAAGCATAAAGTAAGTTTTTTTTTTTGTTTTTGTAAAGAAAACATTAACGCTCTTATAAATAAACAACAGAGGGTGATATTATAATAATATTTAAACATAACTACATGAATAAAATATATTGTATGCTCATATGCCCGTATAGAGCAGGCGGATATGGGACACAAAATATAACGCATATTTTATTTAGGTGCTAAATACGCTCATATAAAATACAAAGCTTGTAAAATAAACAGAAAAGCATTTCGGCCAACAATGGCAAAAGAGGCAAGAAATACAACAACATTACCGAACAACATGAGCATAAAACAACATTTTACTCAAACAACGGCGACCGCAATGTTGAAAAGAAACTTCCTCTCGTATTTATGGCGCTAATTTCCTATTCTGTGCGTTTTAACTACATACTGGTTCTTACGTTTTATGTTATACGTTTACTAGCGATGACAAAAAATCTGGCCAGTTTCCAAAATTGATTGAGACTTTAAATTACAAACCAAATGGGCACTTTAATCGGATGTTTTATCAATTTTCATTTCTACAGAGAAAATATAAAACAGCAATTAAATAATCCAAACAGTAGCATGTTAAGCTAATTGTATTTTGTTTATGTGAATATTTTGTTAGTCATAAAAAAGCGGCAATAGATATTGTCATCGAAGAAATAAAAGTTTTCAGGAAAAAAATAAAAGAAGAATATATTACATTTTGTCTTCATTTATTGTGTAGGGGATAGCGGGACACAATAATACAAGAGGCACATAAATACACCAGAAATATTGAACAATCAATTGATCGTATTTAAGTAGTGATATCTCTAGAATGTACATAAATTGGAAAAGATTCACTGTGATTTCTTTAACAGCCTAAAAGTTAGTAATATTCTACAAGTCATTACATGTTTTGACAGTAGTCAGCTACAAAAAAAAAAAAACATTAATTTTGAAAGTTCAGCCTGATTTTTTTTCATTATGCCGCTAAAGAAGTAAAACTTTCAAAAATCCGGAAAGGATAGGTAATAATTGAACCACTTTCCTAAAATTTCCTCTACTAATCAAAGTACCTCACGGGATGTATGCTCAGTGATTAATGGGGTAGAATCATTCAAAATTCATTTTTTACAAACACGTGTTTTTCCTTTTCTTTAACGACTTAAACAATTTATATCCTTCGCAGTAAAATATTTATACATTTTGCTAAACGTTCAGTAGAAAATAAATTAAAATTATTTCGTTTATTCACTAATTATTTGATTTTAATTTTATATGTATCAATCTGCCCCTCGTCCCTCTACTTAATGCTGCAAAAAAAAACACTGAAAGGTAAATATCAAGTTATAAATCTAGCAGTATTAAAAGTATAGTCAACTAAAAAAAAACACTATTAAAGAGGTCAGAGAATTTGGAGCTCATAAAATGATCACTGGAACCACCTTAAGCAAAGAATGGCGAAGAAGTATTGGATTTTATTTTAAAAAAGCTTGAGTAATCTAAAAATATTTAGAAAAATTTGGTAGAATTCAATGCAATAGATTGCAAAACTTCTTAATAATTTCTGCGATAATGGAAGGCTGAACCACGTCTTAATTCTAAAAGTGCTCTACAGTAACCTAAGTGCAGCATGAATCCTCTCCGCTTAGGGAAATATTTGATTAATTCCGTCACTTCATCCATCAACACATTGTCGAGGAACAAATTATGAATATAACCGTGAGAAAAAGTTCTGCTACATGAAAACGTAAACACAAAGTAAAATGTTTATACCTTTTAGTATAACACTGAACTTATTTATAAATACAAAGTCTATTGAGGACTTCAATAAGCGAAGATTAAAGATCAATAACCCAAAGCAATTATTTTCTGCATTTTAATGATCCCATTACAGCAGTCAACAGCGGTCATATCATAGGTGCAATTCCGATCTACAAAGCTTTGAAAAAATTACAATCGGTGATATCAAAGGCACTTGAAAACTTTTTATGAAAAATTGCATCATTAGCTCCATATCGTTTATTTCACCGCGTAGAAAGCTCACCAATAAGGAAGGATCTTATCGTAAGACCCTTGATGCTTTGTGGTAAAGTACGAAGTAATCAGCTCATCACTGTCATAATGTCACCTCATAGTTGTAAGAATAACAAATTTTCTAACACCTCAAGATATAACTGATAAATATTATCTGGTAAACAAAACTTTTGATTCAATTCTTTTCTGTGGTAGGTGAAACATTTATCTTCAATCGTGATGATCTCCAGCTTCTTGAAATCCAGTACGACATTGTGTACAATCTATTTCTTTATAAGATAAGAATCTTTTCATAATATAAAACTGAAGAAAAAAAATTGTTCTTACAAAAAATAAAACCCGAAGATGTAACGAATTATTATAATTGGGATAAAAATGATATCAAAATTTAAACATTGTATACATGAGTGATTTTTTAAGTAAAGTCAATGAACATGGAATTATTCATCGTTGTAAAACATTTATGCTATATTTTTATGTCAATGTTCTTGGAAAGTTTCATATTTATTATATTATCGTATAAAACTAATCGATCTCTTGAGAATAGAATAATGTAGATAAATATTATTTAGATGATTTTTCAGGGTTTATGCAATATATATTTAATGCTTTATATGTTACACTCGTATTTCCCACATCGCCATGTAAATGGTGGTTTATTTTAAACTGAAATAAATCTGGCTTAAAAAATAATAAACTTACATGTAATTTCAAAAATGATTTATATATGTAAAATATTGTAAGATTTAACGTTTTATGAATGAAATACATTTATATAAAAATCCATTTGATTTACCAATGGTTCATTTTAAAACAACTATATGCTCCAATAAATATAAAGAACTTGTTGAACGAAACTTTGTTCTTAGTTAAACGAAGAAAGTTTGCCATTGACCCTTTTGGCCAATAAAATTTTCAATTCCACTTACAGGCACATTTTTTTTTTTGAAGAAATATCTAAATCAAACACTTAGCAAAATACGATCCGTTTACGATCGCCTAAACCTTCGATTTGAGCGGAATCAATTACTTAAGACCATTGCCGAATGCGGTTAAGTCTCCATATGTTTTGTTAAAATTCTCGAGATATCACTTAGATTAAATCCCGAGGCAATAAAGGACTCTGTTTGCAGAGGTTATTTAATGTGGTGAAGAGATTCCCATTGGGGTTGAAAAGGTTGGTCGTGCACTAAACCGACAATCAATCACTATCAGTTTACCTACGACTTTTACATATTATCCAAATGTAAATTTTATGTGGCTTGAAATTGGAATTTTAAACCTTCCGACCAATCATTTGATCTCAGAGAAAGCCTTTCTTTGCTTTGTACATTACTTCAATCCTGTTTATTTATAATTTAAATCGATATAATTTCAATCAAAACGCTCTATTCATCAGATTAAAATGACATCTTTACATGACCTCTCTATTGATACCTTATGTAACGCATTTTACTTGGTGAATTTTAAAGTTATAATTCTTCGTTCATGTACATTAACTAAAAAAGTTGTTTTTTATTTATTTTATAAAACGAGCAACCAACCAACCAGCGAAACAATTGTAATTCTTTTAGTACAAACTATCGTGGACATAAAAAGTCAAAAACAATCTACTCACTTGAGTAAGAATTAATAGACGACTGTTTCCAGAAAACATGAAAAGGATTAAAGTACTTTATAAACGGTTTCTCGGCTTCTTGATATTTTCTAACGTATAGTGAATAGTGGCTACAATTATTACCTTAGTTCGTTGCGGTAAACGGTCGAAAGATTGGATTTGCAAGGAAAAACGCTACGCTCTACAAAACTTCTTGCTTTGACAAAGAAAAGTAATCAAATTGCTCGTTTTACGTTACTCGTATCAATTCCTTTTAAGTACAACAGTATCAAAGATTTATTAATATAAAAATAACGATATTTAAAGAAAATGCATAGTGTTTGATAAAACCTATGGTTTCAAACAATAAAAATCAGTTTTAAGCTATATACAGCTTGATTATTTAAGATGTAAAGTTAATGAAACTAAAAAGAATTTATTTTTCTTTCTGATTTCAATCTACAATAAATGGATTTATCATATCTGAAGATATATTTTCAATAAATGGTTTGACCACAAGATATATCCCATGGGCCATGCTTGAGCACAATTACTTTTTATAGTTGAAAACTTATAAATTTAATTCTGATTTGTAATGTCCGACTGAACTTTCTTTTTCTACCTCGTTTTGACTGTGTTTCGGTTTCTTTAATATTTTTTTTTTCAGTTCGAAAAAAAAAACTGATCAAAATTTAAAATAAATTATTTTGTTTTTAAGATATAAAATAAAGTAATTTCTATTTTGTAGGGGAACTTGGGGCGGAACGGGGTACCTAAGTTTTAATTACAATTTACGAGAGATGTAAAGAAACAATCTCATTGTTTTGTAATTTATATATTTATTTAATTCATTCTTTACAAATAAAAAAAGGTTTTTTTGATTTAAATTAATAATTGATATTAAAAATTTAGGTTTCAAAAATAAATAGAAATTGGCCATTCTGCCCCACCCTCTGGGGCACAATGGGAAATGAGCCTGGGGCGCAATAGGATACTTGTTATTGACTTAATTCGCAGATGAAGACACTGCCATCATCGTGCTTAGCCCAGCACATGCCAAATGTGTCCATTTTTGACAAATACTGCAGGAACACCATCTCTCATTAGATTTGTAAGACCAATGCTCACGTATGCTGCACCATGCTGGAATTTTACTACTGAAACCAATCTTAAAAAACTCCAGGTGACACAAAACAAATTTTTAAGATTTGGTCTAAATGCCCCCAGGTACACAATGATTAAACAACTAAATGAAGACGGAATCCTTCCAATGATAAAAGTATTTTTAAGGGAAGTGTGTAAACAATTCTTTGTAAGATGCGAGGATAATGAGAGTGCCCTAATAAAAAGTATAGGCATCTATGACCATAATGTCACAAGAAAACACAAGAGAATAAAACATATTATTCACTAATTTTTAATTAACAAAATAAGTGCTGGGTTTTTTTAGGTCGTTTTTCCCAGTGATCTGAGACAGATAACTTTAAATATTTATATAGTTAAGAATCATATTAATTATTTTTTCTATTTTCTATGTTTTGTAAGTTGTTGAAAGGCAAAGACATGCGTCTGGAACTTTTACTATTATATTATATTATATTATATTATTTCTTTTATTGTATATATACGAGTAGGCCAATAAAAAGCTTTTATTATTATTATTAGATTTGGAGTTTAAATCCTCACAGCATAAGCAGATTACCTCTGCATCTTCCGACCTTTCTTATTTATGGACTGTCGGCTAGTTTTCCTTATATATGTACGCACTATCTGCTGATAAAATAAAAATGTCTATCTGAATGGGAAATACTATCTGAATGATATATCCCATTCCGCCCCACCCATTGTGCCCCAGAGCACCTTTCCCATAAGCACGACTATTATGGCAGGATATATTGGTTATATTTGAATTATCACTAGGACTAGGCTTTTAGTTAGTCAACAATATGTTTTAACAAACATGTCATGTTAATACTCAAACAAAAAATAGAACATAAGATAATTACCTTAGTGTTACTTTGCAAAAATTAGAATTCGAAAACGTTTATTTCGACTTTTGATAAAAATAAAAACAACTACACTCTTTACTGGCGATAGCCACTTTTTATAATGCAGCACAGTTAATTGAACATTGAATATGATTTTTACGCGTTTTTGTCACCTATAACAAGCGCTAATTGTATTTCCCATTCCGCCCCGTGTTCCCATATATATTAGGGAAAAAGTTATTTTGTTTTGTAACTTGTTTTCATTATTTTTATGTTATTCGTAGCTAATATTAAAGAGAAATATTAGATGAACTTCTTTTCAAATAAGAAATAATAATAATATGTTATGTTAATGATTAGCTCAAATATTAGGGACTAATTGATTAATGAATGCCTATAGGATTTAATAGTAAAGAGTGACTAATAATGAAAAACATTTTTTTCTTCGAAAAAATGACTTTATATGGAAGTCTCGGTTTCAACCAAATTAAAACTGATGCCGAAATTCGGCCGTAAAAACAGGTTTCAGTCGGACCCTACTAATTTGTTCTCGAAAATGTTTTTTTTTTGACGTACAATAAATTTTGAGTTATTTTCCTAAATAAGATGAATTTTAATTTTTAAAAGTACTGATTAATTCCAATTTTTTTTCTACTAAGAGTACCGTTACTGTTTCTAAGTGTTAGCAATCATCGACAACTTCTTAAAACCAATCCTTAGCAAGAAAAATCTTTTAACATTTTATTAAAAAGTTCCAAAACCACAATGAGTTCTCATGGCCTTTTTTTCTTTTTCGTTTAATCTTATTAAGTAAACGGTATACAAGAACACTTTCTTGAAGTCCTAGAATGTGCTCAAAGTAATCCAATGTACGCTGTTTCATTATCTTTTAAATTTCAAGTAAGAAGATATCATTGGTTACTCGAGCTGTTGAAGTGATTCGAAGTATTGGATTGGGAAAAAAGAAACCCATTTTTGTTTTTGTTTTTTTGTTTGTATTTTCAGTTGTGAGTTACAAGACGTTAAAAATGGAAGTCAACAAAGAGGTACTTCGGTACATTTTACAGTTTTTCTTTGAGAAAATCGAAAATACAAACCAGAGGGCTAAAATTGTGAATAGTATTTATGGTTCCATATGTATAACAGCAAATTACGTAAACAAATTAAATTTCGAATTTTTATTAGACGTTATGCCGTACAAACTTAGCCACACTTTTTTCACTATTTTAGGGATGGAATTATCGAAAACCCTTTCTTAGTATATAACGGCATCCTATAAGGAAAACACTTTCCAAATTTCATCGACACAAATATGCATTATTATTTGAAAATACAATGTATAACGAAAAAAAAAAGTCCTTCTATATTTTAATTATGATTATAAAGGAATTCGATGTCGCACATTTGGATGTTGTACAAACAAAATTATTGAAAATAGGTGGAAAGCGTGGAAGTAAAGTCGAATATTTTATTTATATTCAATAACAATAATTGGTTTTAAAAACCGTAGAAAAGTTAGTATGGAAGATTTTATATATTTATTGATGATAATGAAATATATGACAAAAATTGCTCCTTAAATGCTTTTCAGGAGAATATATAATTGCTTCAGGTCACAATCATTGGTTCAAAAAGTTAATTTTAAAAAGTTTGATTGTTGAAAAACATACAAAAATTAAAACCGCCTCTTTGTTATTTGGTATAAGTACCTACTACACAAACTTTCATACTAATTAAGTGAAACGACGTTATTTAAAATGCTGTTATCAAAAAGATATATAAAAAAAAGCATTTATTATTAATTCATTATTTATTTATTAATAACACCTATTAAATTCAAAATTTTGATTGTTGATTAACTTAACATTTTCTCATGTAAATTTAGCCACCTCCATTCTCTCTGTAAGGGTAGGAATTTTCCAAAAAAAAATCTTTTCACATGCATACTTCTTATAAGGAATACACTGAATATTAAAATTTCATTTGGCAGAAGAGATATATAATTACTCGATATTTATATATGCACGGTTTTAAAAACGTATTTATTTAAGCTTTATTAATATAATTATTATTTTAACCCAATTATAATTATTATTTTTACTACTACTGTTACTTTTTCGTTAATATTTCCTTATTGAGCAACGCTAAGGATTTATTTTCAACAATTTTGTAAAAAAAAAATAAAAAAAAAAATTACTGTAAGATTCAAACCCACGTCTCTTTTATTGTGAGCATTAGAATATCAGATGCGTAAGCGAATGTGCTATGAACGTATAATTGTATTTAGTGTTTATTATGTATAAAAACATTTATATTTCAAAAAGGCACGTTTTTGTATTTTAAGATTTTTCATTTTTCAATTAAGTTACATTTTTAAACTTGTGATATCTTTCGAATGGAATGTTCAAATTGAATAACTTAAAAAGTTATATAATGGTATTAAACCAAACTCAAATATGAAGTCATTTATTTTGATAAGGATTAATCCCAAAGTATAAATAAAAGAGCTTTTATAGCGGTGGCATTTATATATATTTTTTAAAATGGAAAAACACTTATTGTGACATAACTGTAATAGTTAGACATATGCTGTCGCTCTATTTTTTGTAGATAATGATATGTTCTACAAAATCGTAGTACATTATTTTGTTCTATAACCAATAGTTTTCGCAGCGCATGCGATAAAAGAATGTCTTTTGGTAATTTTTTTCAGACCTTGGGTTACATTATTGGAGTTTTAGTATGGATCCCTAACTTTTTTGAAAATTTAATATAGCCCATGTTCACCGGAAATAATGTAGCTTCCCAACAGTGAAAAAAATTTTCAAATCGGTCTAGTAGTTTCGGAGACTATTCAAAGCAAACAAACAATCAAATCTTTCCTCTTTATAATAATAGATAGAAAATAGATAGATAGATTAAGAGTAAAGATAGTGTTTAAAATTGTATCAAATTTTAGTTATTACAAACTACTTAAAATTGATGTACAATTTATGGCAGTGGATTAAAAACATGCTTTTAACTACGGCAAATAAATATAACTTTTCAGGCGCGTACCATTAGTACAAACATGTTTTTTGATAAAAGCAAGAGCAAGAAATTAATAAAAAGATTTTCAAAAATCAAGAAAAAATTCTATACTTTTATATGTAAAACTTAAAAAATATTTTATTTAAGCAGAGCCAAAATTGTTTAGCGATATTTTGTCGAAGAAAAAAATACAGGATTCGTATGGTTGAGAAATATTTATTTATATAAAAAGCTTTATCAATCTCTATACTATTTTTCGATTTCATATCAAACGTTTAAGTAAATTTTAAGAAAACAAATCACTTATTGTTTTTTGTAGCCAAAACTTATAGTACCATCACATCTCGTATCTCTTTTTGTAGTAAGAAACCTTTTGATTCAATGACTTACCTACCTATTACAAATAAATTTAATGATTTCATCCTATCTTTATAGAACTTTACATTAAATTAGGAGTTAGGAATTTACTGAATACTATTTTAATAATTTTTTTTTTTTAAAATAAGCGCTATTGAAAGTGTTACTTCTTACTAAATTGAGTGTTAATAAACAATTCCATTCATTGAAAAAAAGCCATAAAGTTGATAAAAAAATGCTGACTTGAAACATTTATATTACTTTATTCTCCCACTTTTTGTTGCTTTTCGTCATTTAAATTTAGATGAATGATAAAAGCTGTTTGGTGCTTTGTATTTTATGAATAAATGTCAGTATATTTATTTATATATTTACTACACATTCTTACCATATTATGTCATATCATATATTTAGCTGGAGCACACACAAGTAACACTCCCTAAAGCTTTTATCACGATTATAATCTTTGTAACAACAACAATAAAACAACATTGGAAACAAGTGCTGAAAACAGGGCTTTTCAAATTAAAAGCTCATTCAATAGAGAGAAAGAGCTACTAGATACAATTACTTGTGTAATTAGTTCATGAAATGGCACTTATGTCGTCATAATAATAATAAAACGTATTTATTTACGTACCGTCTAATTTTGTACTTCAACGGATCCATATGAGTTTAGTTTAAGTGTGCTAGTTAACCTTCAGGTTTATTTACCATTTTGTTGTAACTAAAGTTATGCCGACGGCAATTTTCAAATGTAAATCTGATACTCAAAATTTGGTAATTTGATTCAAATTTAATTTAAATGAATAAGATAAATTTAATAATTTTGCATTTGTTAACTTCTTTCTCAACTTTCATAACGCTTTTTTTTTTTGATTCAATTAGAAAAAATGGAATAACAAAATCAATTTATGGCGTATGTATTTAGTTGCAAAAACAATTTAAATAAATTTTAACATTATTGATAAGCGAATTGAATCTGACATATAACGATAGATTATAAATATAAAATGCTTGGCTGAGTGCCCATTGAAGGAAGTTTCGAGTTCATTTTGTGGTTTCTTCGTAGTCTAGTAAATGAATCACATTTTTTGCAAATGATAATGTTTGAATTATGAACGTATTCATAAATTATTCCTCAAATAATTTTCAAAACTTTTTACATACGGAAGTAATTCTTCAAATACAAAATGGCTTTCATCGGTACAGTAACCATACAAAACCTTATGTTTTGTAATTCGAAATTCGTAATTAAAATTGTGTTTTTGATGTTTAAACTTCAAAATATTGATTTCAAGTATGAAACTAAAAAAAAAAGTCGTGACCTACTTACTACCACAGAATAACAGAGAATTATAAAGAATAGAAAGCTAAATAATTACTAGAAAAAAAAAATCTTTAAAACTTATAACACAGAAAACTTTCCAAGTTCCTCAAATTTCATAATAAAAAGAATCTTAATTTTGAGCAAATGAAACTCGATCTACTAGAATAAAGTATAAACTAGGACCTCTATTTCATAATGTTCTAACTTTATGAAATATACTGGCTGAGATTCTTCCACTAAATAAAATACAAAATTTAATTCGGTGAACTAAAGTGCATTAAAGTGATGTAATTTGGCTCTTATTCAAATTATTATCTAAAAAATAATACATTATCATAAATTTTTATGTTAATTCTCTGTTATTTATTAAATCATGAAAAAATTCTCTCTGACTATTTAATCCTATTTTAAATTTAATTTTCTCCTTAAATTTTTTAACAATTCAATAATAAAAATGTTGGTATAAATTTGGGTTAATATCTAAAAACATTTTCTTTAATTATTATTTTTTTCCATTTATCGTACTGTTAAATCTTAAATGTTTGTTTTTCGATTCTTTGTTTGCTCTTAATATCCAAGAAAAATATATCTGTAATGTTGATAAATAAAAAATTTTTGGAATCGAATTTTTTTGAAATCTATTTTTAATCTTGTAATATAACTCAACAGTTTATTTTCTGATTTTATAAATTACATTGGACTGGATTTTACATTAAGGATAGCTTTTGTTGGAGAAACTTTAAGCTCATAGCCATTAAGAGAGCAAAAATAACGAATCTAATCATTTACTCAAACTTTGATTTCACAATATCATATTTAGGTATAAATATAGGTATAATGCATATATATGCACTCATTACTGACGTTACATAAATTACATATTATTATATAACAAGTATTCATATTCGTTATAATATGCACCCTATTAGTTATAAATACCGAGTACCTAAATATATTTTCAACATACATACAAATATAAATAAAAAAGTTATTTTTTGGTTTTCAATTTAAAATAAATTAATAATTACATCTAAACCCAAACAATGTACTGAAGAATGTTATTTTGACAAGTAAAAATAAACTTTTTAAAAGTAAGAAAATTAGTCGGGAGAAGGAAAAAAATGTTTTAAATTTCAATATTTAAATGATTATAGCAAGGTTAAAATCCCAATAAGGTTATTACCTCCAGCTTTTAACCATTACAACAGTTTTTATATGATAAAATCGAATTATAGTGAAAATTTACTAAGTTTTAACAATGGTAAAAAAAATCTATACTAATATATAAAATTCTTACGTCTGTCTGTACATTTCAATTTCGAACCCAATTTTAGGGTAAATATTTGTTTGAAGTGGCCCTAATTCCAAATTTAACATTTTTAAAATTTTTATCTGTCTGTCTGTGTGTCTCGATTTAACTAAAGAACGGAACAGCCGAATTTACTGAAATTTATTATTAAGATACAACAAAATTACCCACACATGTTAGGCAACTTATTATTTCTTAAAAATAATAAAAGAAGGTGTTCCCTAGGGATGAAAAAAATGACTTTAGACAGGCGAGTAATATTTCATTGTAAAGGTAATTAAAAGTTAGAAAATATTCTGTAAAAATATTTTTAGTTGAGCTGATAAAAAACACAGTAAATGCAATTTAAAGTCAAAAAATTGCCTCTTCAAAATATAAATGTTTATGAATATATAACAAAGTTGCTATTAATAGCGTAATGGCTTACGTATCTGACATTTTGATGCTCCTAATTAAAGGACGTGGGTTCTTTTTTTTCAAACTTGTTGTAAATAAACACTAAGAGTTGCTCAATAAGGAAATATCAACGAAAAAAAAATAGTAGTAGTAATTATAATAATAATAATAAAACTTAAAGCAAATACGTTTTTAAGACCGTGCATACATAAAATCCTGTATTTATATACCCCCTCTGACTAATGAAATTTTAATATTTGATGTATTCCTTATAAGAAGTAGACATCGGGTAATATTTTTTTTTTGAAAATTCCTACCCTAAAAGAGTAAAAGGGGTAATTTAGTTTGTATGAGAAAATGTGCAGTTATTCAACAATCGAAATTTGGAATTTACTAAGTGTAATTAATAAATAAATAATTAATTAATAATAAGTTTCTGTTTTTGTTATATCATTTTAATAACAGCATTTTTAATAACGCCGTTTCACTTAATTAGTATGAAAGTTTATGTAGTAGGTACTTATACCAAATATTAAAGAGGCAGTTTTTAATTTTTGTTTGTTTTTCGACAGTCAAACTTTTTAAAATCTAATTTTTATGAACCAATGATATTGACCTGGAGCAATCATATATCCTGCTGGAAAGCATTAAGGTGGCAATTTTTTGTCATATATTTCATTATCAATTAAAATATAAAATCTTCCAAACTAACTCTTCGTCGTTATTTAGAACAATTTGATAACCAATTGAAAATAAATAGAATATTCGAATTTACTTCCACGCTTTCTATATATTTCCAACAATTTTGTATGTAAAACGTCTAAATGTGCGAAATCGAATTGCTTTTTAGTCATGATAATCAAAATAAAGAAGATCATAATTTTTTCGTTTTACATTGTATTTTCAAATATAAGTACACATTTGTGTCGATGAATTTTGGGAAGTGTTTTCCTTATACGATGCAGATACATAATAAGAAAGGTTTTTTTATAATTCCTTCCCTAAAGGAGTGAAAAATGGTGGCAAAGTTTTTACGACATAACGTCTAATAAACAATCAAAATTTTAAATTTCATTATTCATGTACCATTATAGACGAAACGTTTTACCGCTTAAATTAAAACAAAGTTGGTTTATAACAAGAAACAAAAACTTAGGGTCAGCTTAAAAATTGAAATTGTGATAGATATATTTGAAAATGGTTTCATTAAGTTTTTTTAGTTTTCACATATTGTAAACCTGAAAATCCGAAATACGTATTCACAAATAAATACATTAGTGAGCGAATATTGAGTAGCGAGAAATTTGGCAAAATTCAGATATTTTAATAATAAGTGCGTAGATACACATTGGTTATACTTGATTATGGAGGAACTGGGTTTCGTGCAATTGAACAAATTTTAATTTCGCGGTTGTTAAATGAGTTAATACTTTTTGTTTAACGCGACGTTTCGCAATGATTTATTGCTTCTTCAGGCGCTCAAAACGTGTAATACGCTTCGTTATATATAATAACTGCCTTGCCATGTTCTTATTGCTTGTAGTGGTCTACTTGTGACTTGTAGTACATTGAAAATTAAATTTATAAAATATAAGAATTAAAGTAAAACATTTTTTATAAAGCCAAAAAAAATGTCAGGAAATTATACATTGGGTAATTCATACATTCATGACATTTTGTAATCTATATGTATGTGCATAAAAATGATAGTTGAAAGTCACATAACTAACATAAATTAAAGAGTTATTTTAGAGGAATATGCTCTTTGTTTATTCCTAATTTTCATAGAAATTTAAAGAAAAAGACTAAATATTGACCTGGACTAAAGAATAAATGTTGACCTGGAAACGCGTTGGTGACACAATTTCAATCACACGTAAAATAAAATTAGTCTGAAGCCAGAAACTTTTTTTCTCTTTTAAATGTAGACTTATGATTTTGCAAAGAAAATATTTCTTTTATTAGGCTTACTTCTTCAAACCTTAGCGAAAAAGATTCTCATTACCTTTAATAGAAAGTACAAAATATGACAGGAAATGAACAGACGAGAACTGGTGGAGTTGATATTAAGAAACAGACAAGGAAGCGGAAAGGAAGTTGTAAACAAGTCATACTACATTCTAATTTTTGTTTTTCAACCATAATTCAAACTGTGTGAAAAAAAATTAATTTCCTCTAATTTCTTCGTCTTTACTTCTTTTTTTTTAATTCGTATATATTGGTTTTCTCTTAACCAGCATGTCAACCAAACAAATTATGTTCTTGAACAAGCAAATCCACTTTTCGACAAATCACGTCTATTAACTACGTAAAAAAATTGAGCTTAATGTATCCATTTTTGATTCGGTATATTGAAAAATGTTATTTTTCAATTTCGTTTTATTTTGCTGAGATTATGCGAATCCGTCATTGAATCGTGGCGCCGGAAGAATCGTAGTCTTGCTTATGTTTGATTTTGTTTCATCACATTTACTTGATTACATAGATATTAAATGTGATAACTTTATATAAGTTAGTTAAACTAATAGATGAAAAGGTGCGTAAAGTGCCATAAGGCTATGTGCAATATGTCAACTCGCTTGAATAACTAGAAGTGTAGAAATTATCACCTCTAAAATTTGTCGTCATCAAAAGCGCGAAACTAATATTAAGGATTATAAAAAGATTAAAAAAAAGGCTGCAAAACAAATATTAATAAGAAAAAAAATAATGCGAAACATATATCAAATAATCGCAAAAATTTTAAATAAAGCAACAAATCATTTTACCTTTGACTGCCTTTGACTAATCAATATCAATTAATATCATCAGTTATCACTTACTTCAAAACATTCCATTTTGATATTTGAATTTCATCCATCAAATTATTGTTAGTTTCATTAAACATATTACAAGACCTTAAGAACAATAATTTTTACACGTTCATTAATAACTAATTTGTGCGTCAATAATTAAACAACTAAGAATTCTAATGGAATTAATTTGAAAAAAATAATCGAAATATCAATATATATAAAATCGTTCAGCCTACTGTAATGAATGAGAATCAAACTACAAAACTGCTGGTCGTAGAGTCGTGAAATTTGGAAGGTATATTCCTTATATGATGTAAGCATCCAATAAACACCTTTTTTAAAAAATTCCAGCCCTAACAGGGTGAAATGGGGTAGTAAAGTTTATACGTGGTAATATACAAACAGTAAACAAACGAAATTTCAAACTTAAAAATCAAAATGCTACTAAATACAAAACATTATCATCGTTGAATGAAATTGAATAGGTATCAGTTTCGGTTTGAATTTGTTTGTTTGATTTTTAAATATTTTGCCGATTTGAATTACCTAACCCTACAGCAAAAAAAGCATTTAAATAAAATTAAATTGTCAAAGTGTGTAATGGAAAAATGTGTAGGGTGTTAATATATACAATTTTAATCTTTATCGGTACATATAAAGTAGTTTTTTGTTTCAAAATGTCGTTATTCCAAATTTACCTACTTTTAAAAGTTATTGTGTCAGTTTGTATGTTTTCTTTTAACTGAAAAATAGAAAAACCGATTTTTATAAAATTTAGTATTATATTAAGTTTCAATACGTCCACTCACTGCAGGTTTTAATATCTATATATATATATATAAAAGAAAGACGTGTTAGTTACACTATTTATAACTCAAGAACGGCTGAACCGATTTGATTGAAAATTAGTAAGGAGGTAGCTAAGAACTAGGGGAAGGACGTATGATACTTTTTATCCCGTTCCCGTCATTCCCGTGGGACGTGCCTTTTTGAAATGTAAATGTTTTTATACTTAATAAACACTAAATAGAATTATACGGTAATAGCACATTCGCTTACGTATCTAATAATCTAATGCTCACAATAAAAGAGACGTGGGTTCGAATCCTACAAATAACCTTTTTTTTTTATTTTTTTTTTTTACAAAATTGTTGAAAATAAATCTTTAGGGTTGCTCAATAAGGAAATATTATAGAAAAAAATAACATTAGTAGTAAAAAAAAAATTATATTAATAAAGCTTAAAGTAAATACGTTTTTAAAACTTTGCATACATAAAATCGTGTAATTATATATTTCCTCTGCCAGATGAAATTTTAATATTCGGTGTATTCCTTATAAGAAGTAGGCATGTGAAAAGATTTCTTTTGGAAAATTCCTACCCTAAAAGGGTGAATTGGGGTGATTAAGTTTCTTTGAGAAAATGTAGAGTTAATCAACAATCGAAATTTTGAATTTACTAAGTGTAATTAATAAATAAATAATTAATTAATAATAAGTTTCTGTTTTTGTCATATAGTTTTAACTACAGCATTTTAAATAACGTCATTTCACTTAATTAGTATGAAAGTTTAGGTAGTAGGTACTTATACCAAATACCATAGAGGCGGTGTTTAATTTTTGTTTGTTTTTCAAGAATCAAACTTTTTAAAATCTAATTTTTATGAACCAATGATTGTGAACTACAGCAATTATATATTCTGCTAAAAAGCATTATGGAAGCAATAGTTTGTCATACAACAACAATTGGTTTTCAAATTGTTCTAAATACCGAAGAAGAGTTAGCATAGAAGATATATATATATTTATTGATGATAATGAAATATGACAAACAATTGCTTCCATAATGTTTTTCTGCAGAATATATAATTGCTCCAGGTTGCAATCATCTATCTATTATTATAAAGAGGAAAGATTTAATTGTTTGTTTGCTTTGAAAAGTCTCCGAAACTACTTGGCCGATTTGAAAAATTCTTTCACTGTTGGGAAGCTACACTATTTCCGGAGAACATAGGCTATATTAAATTTTCAAAAAAAATAGGGATCCATACTAAAACTCCAATAATGTTACCCAAGGTCTGAAAAAAGTTACCAAAAAACATTATTTTATCGCGTGCGCTTCGAAAACTATTGGTTATAGAACAAAATAATGTACTACGATTTTGCAGAACATATTATTATCTACAAAAAATAGAGCGACAGCATATGTCTAACTATTACAGTTATGTCACAATAAGTGTTTTTTCATTTTAAAAAATATATATAAATGCCACCGCTATAAAAGCTCTTTTATTTATACTTTGGGATTAATTATACGTTCATAGCGCATTCGCTTACGTATCTGACATTCTTATGCTCACAATAAAAGCGACGTGGGTTCGAATCTTACATAAGACTTTTTTTTTACAAAATTGTTTTTGGAAAAGGGTCATTCGGGAATTGAAACAATGAGATGGGATTCCAACTAATATTCAAAAATCTATACTCTTAACTTCTGTTATTTTGACGCGAGTATTTTGATAACTTTCGACTTTTTTTAGTCATAATTTAGACCGGCTTTATTGGACTTGACGATATTTTTTATTTATGTATAGATACTGATTGATTTATTGATTATTTGGTTCACGGTAGGTATGCCTACCGACGGTATACGCAATTGAACATACTCTTCTTAGATATTTATAAATATTTTTTGAAGTTTAATTGATTATTACATACAACTATTTTATTCTTAGCAACAGTTGATTAAATGTGTCTCTTTAAAGTCGACAAAGCAGTGTTTTTAAGTATGATTATGTTTTTCGTAAAACAAATAAGAAAAATAAAAATTTTCACAAACCACTACAAATAGCAAATTTAAAAAGAAAATATTATCTACACCTACGTTACGCAGACGAAGTTGCGGGGATCAGCTAGTCATTTCATAAAAACAATAAGAGAAGGCCTTTCCTTCGTAAAGCTAAGGGATGAAAAAAATATTACAAAAATTGAAAAGATTTTAAGAAAGTTTCCTTACACTTTTTAATTTAAACTAATAATTAAAAGTTTAACTATAATAAGCTAATAACAACTAGCATCGGTAATCGTTTTATAGTGTAACAATTGTCTTTTTTAAAAATACATATTTTATGCACATTCATTAATAATTTTTCAAATGTAAATGTTACCGTGTTAACAAAATATCTTTGTTTCTTATATAAAGGACTTGGGTTCAATACACATACTTTTGTTTTATTTTTCTTCAAAATTGTAGCTAATAAAACTCAAAAGGTTGCTTAAGAAGAAAATAGTAATATTTTAAAGTAAAAATATTTTTATAATATGTAGGTGTATTTTCGGCTTGCTTACCACTAATACAAACGAATTCGCAGGCAATACATGTCACCTTAAAGCTTATTGTTGTATAGTAACAATTATATTATATGAAATTATATAGTAAAAGCTTGAAGGCCAATATATATACGCAAAAATGGCAGGTTTAAATATATGTCATTCAAGGATGCCAGTTTGAGGTTTTTAAGTGTACAACCAGTACATACAATTGTACTCACATATACAAGTGGTTCCGAATCCATAAATAAAATGTTAGAACTTCCCTTTTTCTCGTACACATTTTGACCTTCAAGCATTACTATACTATTTCATGTCACCAGTGGAAAGTAGAACAGGTTTATCGATTTTCATAACATTTTGTTTTCAGATACATTTTAGTGATTCGCCAAAAAAAAAGTATAAAGAAAGTCACAAACAAGTCTAATCAAATTAGTTGTACCAATATTTTATTCTTGATATACTTTTGGTTCAAATTTAAAAACATTTTTCTTGAATTGATAAAAACTTTGTAATTAAGTTCAACAAGTTTTATTGTGTTCAACTAGTACCTATTTAGTATTTACGTTCAATTCTCAATAATAAAAGTAGCATTCAGAAGAAGGTTGGTTAGAATAAATTAATGAATACCCATTAATTAGATATACATTAATCCTTTTAATTAAACATCTTCATTATTTTTTAAGGTGTCCAAAAATGTTCATATTTTTAATCAGGGGTGGCCGACCCAAATGATAATGTGGGTCATTTCGGAAATGCATCCTAACTCAGCCGGCTAACATTAAAGTTATATATTTCAAATTCTCCATACTAAATTTCGAAAAACTGTTAACATTTTTATCTGTGAATGTTTTTATCAATTTCTTTCGTCATTAACATATCTGCGACCGCAAAAAACGGCATTTTCACCGGTCAATACAATAACCACTAACTTTAAATACTTCATTACTACGATCGTGTAGTGATTTTTAAAGGCATAGCAAATTTTATCAAAACTTTGTTGAATAATGTATATCTTGAAGGTAACTTATAAAAGGTATAGCAAGGGATGCAGCTAGTTGCTAAGGGAGGAGTTTTTAATGTTTCAAGAACATAATTAAAAAAAAAATAAAAAAACTATTCAAGCCAAAAGTATTTACTACGTTGCGATTAAATATTTTAATATGCTACCTGAAAACATGAAATCGCTGATCTGTTCCAAAAATATATTTGGGAAAAAGCTGGGAAACTGGATTTCCAACTCTAGGACGTAACTTTAGAAGAAATAGTTTTAAGTAATATCGTAATATATCTTTTTTAAGTTTGCATTATTGATTTGATAAATTTTATTAACTATACTATTTTTGTGTAAATTTTGTAGTTCTTCTCGTTCTATGAACAGGTGTAACGTGCTTCTATAGAATTTCCACCAGAAGTAAAAGAATAAATAAATAAATAATTAAAATCTAAGTAAATTATTTACAACCATTATAATATAGACAGACAGTTTGATTTAGAATTAGGAAAAAGTTTGAATGTTTGTCAAAAATCTAAATCAATAATTCATGTTTAATAGTTTTTGTTTTTATTGAAAACTTTAGGAAATTGTAGATGATTTCCTTTTAAAGTCACTGATTGAATTAGTTTCTTAGTTTAAAGAAGCTTTAACGTTTGATTCCAATAACACAATTATTGCAATGAAATAGATTTAGCAATTGAAAAGTAAAGATGTTAAACGACAATTATGTACGAGAATGAAGTTTGTTTTAAGTTTAACCATGTAGTTTCGAATAAGAAGGTAAATAGGAATAGATTAAGGTGTATTGTATGTTCTATCTATATACTCTTATACATAATATAAAAGTGAGTTTCGAGTATAGGTCAAAGTTATTTAATATGTTTGAACTTTACTGCAGAATATCCACCTCGTTTACTCTTTCGGCAAAAGCATCGTGTGTCTTATCGTACAATGCATATAAAGTGGTACCTCCCGATTGCTACCTACCAATTCAGTGTTAGCCGTATTCACCTTTTCAATGGTATATGTATTCTCTCTTGTATGTGCATATAAGCTTTGAATATATTTAAGTTCTTAACAAAGTTTGCGCAACCTTCTGGCTTTACTCTTCTCAAACTTACTAGTGTGATTGTTCTCAATTCGTTTCGCCACCAAAAGTGAGAAAACTAAGCTTACTTGTTGGACTAATGCTTGGCACGTATAAACCTTCGAGGAAGTTTACGAAAAAAAATCCCATTTTTTTAAAATTATAATCAATATTGGTTTACTGTTATAAGGAAAACAATATGAGATTTTTCATTATTTTTACTTCAAATAGTTGATTTAACTAGACAATTTATTCTATTTGTAACCCGAAACAAACATTTAATGGTCGATTTCATAATTAATTCTAAATGTTAAATTCTATTTCATGCAAATCACATGGTAATTAATTAGTAATGTATTCACTAATCCTAAAATTCTCAAATGTGAAAAAAAATGTTAAATATTTAATGAGGAAACAAAATTCGATAGTTTTAAAGATTAAAAAGGATTTAATTTCTGTTAAATTTGTTTGAAATTTTTGTATTAGAATGACAAAATGAGAAGTTTTTGTAGTCAACGAGAATAAAAAATAACGTCATAAGAGTTAATTGAAATTGTGCAAACGGGATATAAATCTGTATAGCGGCTAAAAGTGCACAGAAAATCAATCTATCTACGTGTCTAGGCTGCTTTATTATACTGCAGTGGTGCACTAGATTTACCCCAACAGGGAATTTGAATAAACACAATGAGAGCTTTCGGGAAAAAAGCGTTTTTTTTTTTGTACCTACATAAACACTAACATTATTGTTATTTTTCTGATATCATTGTTATAAACGTAATTTCACGTAGTATTCAATTTTCGTTTTAACGCCACATGAAAAAAGATTTTCTCCATAAACATTTTGCAAATGAACACAAAACAAATCAAAAGTTTGAAATTTGAAAACACCAACTAGTTACTACAATATTAAATTTTCCTTTCTAATTTCCCCTCCCCCCCCCCCAAAAAAAAAGAAAGGATTTACAAAGAGCTTATCTTTTTTCATGAAATAACCATAAACTTTAATGGAATGTAAATCAACCCTTTTCACATACTAGTGACCATTTATTCTATAACAGCCTAAACATATTGTGTTTCACAAAAAAAGGAAGAAAATCATAAAAATAGAGAGCAAGAACAAACCCACACATTTACTGGATACGCCTAATAAAATTTAAACACGATATTTTTTTCTGAGAAACAAAATGAAGTTATTATTGGTAGACTTATCATGATATGATGAATTTCTGTTCACTCTTTCGTGTCAACGGACAGTAAAATGTGTGAAAATCATTCACTAATTGTCCATAAATTAGAATAATTTCATCTTTATCACAATCGTTACATCAGAAAATCATACATTAGTTCGTTTTCCTTTTGCGTTATTATATATTTTAACAAAACGTGTCAACGTAATTTGGTATTGATTTTTTAAAATTATATTCTAATTAATTCTTATCAGAGACTTATGTAACAGTAGAAGAAAATGGGAATAAGATTGAGAAAATTGCGAAGTAAAGAAAATGGTTGGGGAATGATTTTTGCTTCAAATGCAATAATTGTAGGCACACTTTTGTAACTTGTATCTTAATAAAATCATTTTATTATATTTAAAAATGTACCTATTTACTGAACGGTAGGGATCCTATATTGTCCGAAATTTTTATTTGAATAAAGAGTTAATCAGACCAAATTAATCAAATCAAATCAAACGAGTGACCAATCCCGTCCAAAATTATTTTACTTCCCACATCAAAAGTAATGGTTTTCTGACATACTTTTAAATAAAAATAAACTTTTACTTACTCTTAATAAGCTATTAATGGAAACATATTTTATTTTCATAAAATACGCATTGACGTTTCAAATGCGGTTTTATAGCTCATAAACAACAGTTTATGCGCCAATATAAACCACACATCATCATATTATGTATCAGTAAAATGATCAGTAAAAAATGGCGCACAAGCAAAATGTACTGAAACGAAAGATTTTCCAACTCAAACCACATATATAAATTTTCTAGAAAAAGTTATATTTTGTGATAAAAATGTTTCAGTTACGATCTGTCCGGATTTCCACCGAACTAGATGATATCGATTACGACATTTTGATAAGAGCCAATAAGCCGAATATATGTTAACATGAAAAAAAATATTTAAAGTGAGAAATTGCAAAGTTTTTTTTTAATGTTTGATACATTAGCATATAACTGTAGAAAAGTAATATAATTTACATGTATTTCTTTATATCAAAAAGTATTCTACATTTATTTTTCGAAAGTGCTAAAATACATAGCGTTTATGTATGCAAATATTATTAGGCATACACCAATTCAAATTTATAGTAAAATATTTACAATGCGTAACAATGTGGCGTGTTTAGATGCGTTGGTAATTAATTACCCAATCTACAAATTATACAATACGTAAATTTGACACAATTCTAATTCTATTTGGATAACGTTTCAAGTAGAAGATCAACATTATAATTTAAGCGCACTAAGTCGTACATGTACGCATGTAACATTTGGATATAAATCATGGTATACTTAATTAATGTAATATATTGAAACAAAAAATGTACCTAAACTTAACAATGGTAAATATTTATTATTTCCTAGTCACAATTAATGAATTATTATTTATGTCGAATGACTTAATTTTATTTTCTTCAACAGCGGGTAGCTATCATTGTCAGGTAGTATTTTGTTTTATTAATTGTAATCAAATTTCATCCAAATATTTTATCCTTAATATTTTATCATTGAAAATATTGATTGGATAAATTTTGTGCGCTTTATATGTTTCATATTCTTCCAGGGTGTTCATATAAGTCCTTTTCTTGCAATTAAGTAGAGGTTTAAAGTTGTATCAATGTTAATGTTGTATCAATGTAAAAAATATGCCTAAAAGATCTGCGCTTATTTTAACACACTATCATTTACTTAGGGATGCGAAAGATACATCGACGTTTTCAAGCAGCGATATATCGTTCATAAATATCGATGTTTTTACATCGATCTTGAAACCTAAAGCAACATTGATACATCGTTCTTCATGAGTGATGTTTTATGAACGGTATTATATCATTGCACCACCTTACAATTCCTTTCTTGATATATAGTTTCACATATAAACAGGTACCTTTCTCAGTCACAAGTGTAGATTTGTGATTTTCGTCAGTTTATAATATGACACGTGAGATTATAATGGTAATATAAATTATAATCTAACGGCGTAAGATTATAAACTGATGAAGTTTACATTTTTACAGTATAGAATTTTATTATTTAAGAAATATTTTATATATTTATATTTAAATGATAGTAAAACTCATCGAAATATATATATATATATATATATATATATAAATGAAGAGGTTTTTGATCTCTATTGAAATTTTCACTTGAACTGAATTTAATTTTGCTTATTCTGGTTTTGTTTTTTAGTATAACTTATTATTCTTCCATAGTTTGAGAATTTTCATGATGTTATTTGTTGTAATTGCGATACTAATATATTATTTCATTAAGAAGTAAGCGATTATATTTACAAATATATTATTGAAGCTTGATTTTATGCCTCTATTTATTTTTTTCTTTGGGTAGAATTGACAAAATTGACTTTTCGGTACATTTTAATAAATTATTTAGTTTTTAATTGAGCTCTTGTTGGTTTTGTAGTAATATATATAAAACTACTTAAAACTAAAAGAAAATGTATAAGGTTGTTGTCAAAGTCAATATTTAAATCGATGTGGCTTATGGTAAAACTTTAACACTTGATTTTACAAAACACGGAAACTTAGTAAACTAATCCCATATTCAGGGTAGGTCAACTATGTAGTAAAGTGATTCTGAAGTTACTTAAGAATTAAGTGATTTAAATTAAATTTAATGGTAAATTTTGAAACAGGAATCAACAGGAGTCTCACAAAAAATATATACGACAGATAAAATTTGAAACTTTATTCTCGATATATAATTTGCTTATTTCGTCCATAAGAGACAAAAAATATTTTTTTCATATTTTGAATATTTAATCAACAACAAAATTAATTAATTTAGAGAAGCATTTAATGAAATCAAAGGAAAAAAACGTCAAATGATTTTTTTTACTAACATGTGTTATTTATCGAAATGTAAGTACGTATGTGTACTCATAACTTCAGTTAGTTATTAACATTAATCTACCTTATAATTGTTAGGTATTTTTCTGATTTACTATTAAAGTTTTTGATTTAAAAATAAGATATTATTATTTCAAAGGATTTTTTTTGACAAATAAGCATTTATTATTTTAAAATTAAAATACATATTTTATTCAAACTTATTTTCCTAACTTTACGTACGTGTCCCATTGACGCAAATAACTAATATATATATAATCTGACGGAACCAAGTCTGGGAAATAAGCCGAAGCAAAAATATTTACAAACTTAAAGCGTCAAACATATTCTTCATTTGTTTTTCTGTGTAACCAGGGGAATTACCATGCAGCAAGATCACTTTGTATTGCCTATTGTGATAGTTTTGTCATTTTTTGTGCTAAAGCTTGGTTTAAATCTACTGTTGCAATTCGTGGCGTTTGATTACCATTTTCATTCAACAACTCTTACAATTCGATGTATTGAAACTTTTTCGGTGGTCTTACACGTTCTTCGTTTTCCACGTCAATATCATCATTTTCATTTTTCTAAACCCCTTAAAACGAGAAGATTTCCTAAGAGCATACTCAACGTTAGTTTCAAGAAGCATTTGATGTGATTCTGCATTAGTTTTTATTGAAATACATAATACTTTAATGAAAAATAATTTATGTCCTATGACTCAATTTCTTCTTTATTACGACGCGTTTCAACATTATTTGGTTGTCATCAGGTAATGATTATCTTGTCAGTTGTAAACAAATTTCATATAGGTTGTTTGTTTTATACAATTTGTCGTTAAGGATGTTATTTGAATCTAGTTTGTGGGTTATGTATATTTCATATTCTTCTAGGTGTTCATAATCTCTTTGGTTCATATGTGATCCTTTCTTACAAATATGTAGTGGCTTAAAATTTGTTTCGAAATTTGAGCATTGATGATTTTCATCATAAAGGTGTTTTGTAAAATTTGAAATTGTTGTTGAAGTAGATTTCTTGGGTGTATGTTCTTTACATCTTGTTCCGAAAGATCTACCAGTTTGGCCAATGTAGAATTTTTCACAGGAATCACATTTAATTTTATATATTCCAGTTTTTGTTGTAATTTGATTGTTCTCCAATGATTTAAGAATTTTCATCGTGTTGTTGTTTGTTGAAAATGCGATATTGAGGATTGGACGATTTCTATCATTTCCATAACGACGAAAATCAAAAAAAAAACAGTGTGAAAAAATCAATCAATATTCGAAAAACACAAAACAAAATAATCAATTAATTCTCGCACAAACAAGTGTAATCAAATTGTTATCTACCAAATAAAATATCAACAAGGATATTTTTTTAATGAAGTTGGTGATTGTAAAACTAAATATATTATTGAAGTTTGATTTTATATATTTCTTTGTTTCTTTTGGTGGAGTTGGAAGAATGGATTTTTTAGTAAACTTCGATTTTATTTTGTCTACGATAGAGCTTTTGTACCCATTAGTTATGGCTATATGTTTAATTATCTTAATTTCTTCTTCACGAGCTTTGGTGCTAAGAGGGAACTTGATTGCTCTGTACACTAGACTGTTGTAAGCTGCCATTTTTTGGTTACTTGGGTGAAATGATGTTTTATGGATGGTTGTGTTCGTTGTCGTTGGTTTTCTGTATATATTGTATGACAACTTTCCATTTTCATTGGTGATCGTTGTCTAAAAGGGTTATTGTTCCATTTAATTCGTGTTTTGAAGTGAATTTTATTCACTTCAGAGTTAATTTCTAGTTAATTTTATTCAAATCGGATACCATATTGTCAATCTGTCGGGAAGTTCCATAAATAAATATAAATGTATCGTCTACATATCTGTTATAATAAATTATTTTATTTTTGTAGGTTTTGTTCAAAATATATATTTTTTCAAAGTGATATATGTTTTAATGATATTATGATTTATAATATATTATTTATATTTTTAATATATTTTTTATATTATGATTTCAATTTCATCAGAAATTTAAATAATAATAGAAAATCAATGCTGTCCACTAATTGTATTTATAGGCACAAAAATTGACATTTTTGTGCATGACAAGTGATGAAGTAGATAATTCTCACTTTTATGAATTGCAAATCTTTGCCAGATATCAAAACAAAAAAATTACCTCAATGACTGGCAGGTCTGGCTATTGGCCACCGCTACCACTTATGGGTAAATTCAGGTTTCTTAATCAAATACCTAGTGCAATAATTACCACTTTCAAAGAATTTTTTTTAGTAGCATTCGCAGAAATAGTAAAACTGAATAATACACATGATATCATTTAATTTTTTCCAAACATTAAACAGTTTCCGGATAACTATCTTTTTTAATCAATTTCGTATAAATCAGAAAATATTTTTATCCAATTTTTCAAGTGTGACAATATTTACTGAAAATATTTTAAATAATATTTTCTGTACGTATTGCTACGTTAAATCGTTAAATATGCACCGTTTCGATAAAGTGATACTGGCTGTTACTAGCTTTGATTTTTTGAAAATAAAACCATTTAAAAATATAAAAATTATGTTATGAAAAATTTCTATTTTATTTATAGATTCTATTTAGTTTTGTTTAAATCAAATTCAAGCATTTGAAATTTCAGACGAACGAAAATTTTGTTTTTGCATTATACTAGTAAGTAATCTTAAATATTGTACCAAAAAAATCATCTTTAACAAGACGATATTGAAAAATGCATCTTATGAACCACAAACTTTACAAATTGGAGAAACATCTCTTTATTTATATCTGATTTTGAATTTTAAACAAAATAGTTAATAGTGATTATCAAGAAATCAAGAAAAAAAGGATAAAAATAGATCCGCAAAAAAATTATAAAAATAAATTGAAAATAAACTAATCACATTTGTTTTGCATTTCAAATCAATCTAGGGTAATTTATACTGTTTATAAAATCAATTGTAGAAACTGAAATTAAAGAAATCAAATTTAAAATAAACTGAACAAAAAAGCTCTAATTTAATTAAATTTAAAATTGCTAGCGATTCGTCAACTTGTACGTTTTTCGATTTACACATAAATAACGAATCTAATGAAAAAGCATGTCCTTGTTATTTCGAGTTGTTTCGAATTATTTTGCTGTCGAATCGAAGAAAACAAAGGTATAATAATAACAAATATGTTACTTCAATGTTCGAAGAATTGCAAGGAATACGTCGAATTTCTAAATACTTACCTGTACAGTGCGAATAGAGACGAATTCGATAATCAGGTTATATTATGGCCAATGTGTGCTGTTTATATGCTAATTTGTATTGCCAACTTCGACTCAATTACTTTGTAGCGTTCGATTCCGTTCGGATGCTCATTTTGCATAACTAATGATAATTGTAAATACACAAGAAAAGTACATAAATGCAATACGAACCAATAAATTATCATTGTTACGTAACTAACTGCCATTAAGTAGTATACGGTGGACGTATGTATTTGCAACCGTTACCGCTCGTATTGTTGAAAATTAAACATAGATTTCTTTATATTTTAGTAACCCACCTAAAGTAAACTAACAATAGAAAAATGATTTTACTATCTAAGTGAATTTCCAGTTCACATAATCCACTCTACTTGTTGGTCGTGCATCCCACCTTTATGCCGAATTGTTCCCATATCTTTCCGATTTTATGGGAAATCCCTGGATAATAGGTTAGAGAAGACCAACAGTCTCTTGCCCTTCCACCACTCGTAAAGAGGTTTCTGACAGTTTTTTCCTCCAAGGAACCCTTTTGAGAATTTGTCAACAATTTTGGTGTAATATCCATTAAAGATCACCACACTTAATGCTTTCCAATTCTTTTGTAAACAATTTTTTGCCAGAGGTACGTTTACAAATCTATTAACCAAGGAATGGAAAACAGCCTGTTTATGGCTATTGTGACATACAGATTTAGCCATAATATATGTATCTACAAGTGTTATTTTTCTGTAGATGACAAAAACCAGATGATCTAAAATTGATAAACTACCATCTTTTTCTTTTTCTACCGTGTATGTTATGCCAGACTGTATTGAGCTTAGGTTATCCAAGAAATTGTCCAGATCTATTGTCTCTATATCATAAATAGCAAAAATGTCAACATTTCGCCTGTAATACAAAGTTACTGAAATACATATGTGTGATTAACTATGTATTGTATGAACCAAACCATTTTTTAAGTTAGAACTTCATATTACCGACAATCGTAAGGCACAGTCATAGACCATTCGCTGTTTCCTTTTTTGGCAAATATTTTTATGAGTAACTTTAAATTGCGGATGAAACGAAATTTTAATAATCTTCCTAAAGTTTGGTACAGATATGTGGACAATGTTTTTAACATTTATGATTACTTCTGTAAATAATAATGCAATAATAATAAAACTTTATTTCCTACAATTAATTTACACGTGTAAGTTTACAAATTTAAAATTTCGTTTACTTATCTTAACATTTTTGTTTAACTTAAAAGTTCCTTCTTGTGCTTACCACAATATTTTACTTTTTAACTTTTGCTACTCATTTCCCTTTCCTTTATTTTTTATTTTTATTTCATTTTAGGGGTGCCCTTTTAAGGGGGAGAAATTCAAAAACTCCCTCTGTCATTATAAAAAAATAAAAAAAAACTTTTTAAGAAAAAAAAAACATATGTTCTAAAAGTAAGTAAAATAAAATATTAGGTATTAACAATTAATAGACTAATCTCAATTAGTAATAAAGATTTTTATTTCTTTTATTATATTAGCCCGTGTTTTATTCTTTTGTGTTTGTAGCTACCACCTTGATCGTAATGTAGGTCTTTTAGTGTGTCCTTATCAGCTATATTTCCCCGCTCATAAAATTTTTTGGCATATTTTTTAATGTGCGTTTTTATAAAGTCTATTTCTAGATCTTCGTGCATTTTTTTTATGTATGTTTTTCTTGGATAGTTTCCTACCAGTCTTAAGAATTTGTTCTGGAGAATCTGTAGTTGGTTATATGTGGATTCGCTAATAGTGTGCCACACGGGACATCCGTATGTTATTACAGGGCTAACCATTACTTTGTATAATAACAGTTTGTTCTCTACACTAAGTTTCGTTTTTTTGTTAATTAATGGGTAGAGTGTTAGTAGCAACCCAATGCATTTGTTTATCACCCCGTTAACATGATTTGTGAATGTTAGCCTCTGATCTAGAGTGAGTCCAAGATATTTGATATTCTTAGACCATTCCAGAGGGACATGATTTAATTCTATTTTTTCGGTAATTTCTGGTCTTCTTTTTGTGAATATGATATATTCAGACTTTTGGTCATTTATTGTGGTCTTCCACTTATCAAAGAACTTAGTTATTCCTTGTCCTCCCCGTTGTAGCCTATTTAGAATGGCTGATATCCTGTACGAATTAGCGTATGCACAGGTATCATCTGCAAAGAGCGCTACTTCTACATCTTTTGTTTTTGGAATGTCATTAATATAAAGTAGATAGAGTTTGGGACCCAGGACAGAACCCTGTGGGACACCTGCTACAACTTCTTTGATGTTTGACTTATATCCGTTGTATTCTACATACATTTTTCGATTTCTTAGGTAACTTTGTATTAAGTATATTATGTATGTGGGAAATTTATAATTAATTAACTTGAATATGAGTTCAGTATGCCACGCTGTGGCAAATGCTTTCTTTATATCTAGAAAAATGGCACCTGTATGTTTATTGTTATTAAATTCTCTTGTTATATCGTTTACTAGCCTGACTAACTGCATTTCTGTGTTATGTTGCGGTCGAAATCCAAATTGTTCTTTTATAAGTATATTATTTTCCTTTGTATGCCTGGACATCCTAATTTCTACTATTATTTCCACTAATTTGCTTGAATGCGAGAGAAGACTAATAAGCCGATAGCTCTCCACGAGTGTGGGGTTTTTATTTGGTTTGGGGATTACAATTATCTTAGCCACCTTCCATTTTTCTGGAAAGTATCCTAAGATCATTATTTTATTAATTATTTTTGCCAGTATTATGTTTCCTTTTCTCGGTAATTTTTTTAAGCATAGTACCCGTAATCTTATCGTCACCAGGTGCTTTATTATTTTTGAAGTTTTTAGTTATTCTTGCAATTTCTCCTGGTGTTGTAAGGCGGACTTCAAGTGAACTTATTTTGTTATTTTTAAAATAATTACGAACATGAGTGTTAGTATTTTTCTGTAAATAATAATACATAAGTAAGACCACAGTATATTTTATAAATCCTATATTTAATAAACAGTATATCTGTTCAAAGTCAGCGAAAGAAACTAATTTGATATAAGATACAAATTTTAGGAAAAAATAAAACACCATTGGCGAAAACATTTTTGAAAAAGCAATTGGCAGCGAAACGTTAACAAATATTAACCATTGTTTATTATTTAAATAAGAGTGTAGTTAATTATTGGTGGTGGGAACGACAGTTAAGATAGGAAGTTTTATTTAATTTTATTTTAGCAATAAGCTATTATTTCGGGATATTATTGTAATTACAGAACAAATATTGATTTTTATTTTAAAATTGCATTGTTTCATTTACAAAACAAACCCTTGTAATCATTCTTCATAAGCTTATCCATCTCTAATTGCCAACATTATTAAGGTGTTTTTTTTTTTTTATAAAACTATGTTGAGATCAAATTGTTCAAAGAATACTTCTAAGGATATGGGATATATATTCTCAATTCCTAAGTTAAACGAAATCATTGACATATGAACATTTTAACTGCATTAAACTGTCTACTACTACGAAATCTACCAATCAATAAAGAGAAACGAAATGCCGTTCGTGTAGAACTACTTCATACTATTACCATTAAATAAGTACCTGAAGATAAAAATTATTTGTCTTCGTTTTTATAATTAGCTTGAATATTTTTTTTTATTTTCAAATAAATTGCACAATCTGCATAGGGTTGCAATAAGTGCATTCAATCCCTAGACAATCACATGTAAGCACTAGTCTCAGTAGATTAGTGCTGTATAAAAACAAAATTTTTGACAATCAATAGCAACAATAACAATAATAGTAACTCTTATAGCAATAACAACAATCATAAAAACAATCAACAGTAACAATAAGAATGATAATAATAGTCTATAATAACAATATCAATGCTAAAAATAATGTGAAAATTAATATATAAGTAATATATAAAAATAAAGCTATATAATAAAATAATAATTTGGCAATAAATAATTAATAAGAATATATGTTTAGTTACAAAATCTATCAGGCAAATCTATTACATTCCATTTTTGTAACCTTCTTATCATCTCACTGTTGTCCAATAAGTTTATTGCGAGATGGTAGGAATGATCGTCTAGTTTTGTCAGGTATTTTTTGCTAAACCTTTGAATTTCCTCCTTTACAGATAGCATTTCTTTATCTTCATGTATTTTTTTATTGTTCACGTACCATGGAGCATCGATTATTTGTCGTAGGGTCCTTGATTGAAATCTTTGTAGGATTTCAATGTTGGAGTTGGATGCAGTACCCCACAACTGTATTCCATATGTCCATATGGGCTTGAGGATAACCTTGTACAGAAGAAGTTTGTTTTCTATTGATAATGGTGCATTAGACGCCATTAGCCAGTACATTTTTTTGTTTTTTTTTTATTTAAATGTTCTCGAGTTTTTTTGATTTGCACAGCCCATGTAAGTTTTTGATCTAAGTGCATTCCGAGATATTTTACCGTGCTCTTTTGCGGTAGTTCTGTGCCTTCCATTGTAACCGGTGGACAAATATTTCTGCGCAGTGTAAACGTTGTGTGTGTAGATTTTGCGTTGTTTATTTTTATTTTCCACTTTTTTGCCCATTTTTCTACTTTGTCCAGGTTATTTTGGAGCTTTAACGAAGCTTCATTGGGTTCATCTGCTGCGGGGCTGTGTCATTAGCAAATGTTGCCACTAATGCATCTGTTGTATTTGGCATATCGGCTGTATAAAGGGAATACAACAGAAGTCCCAGTACGCTACCTTGGGGCACCCCGGCTGTTACTTTCCTGGGAGTCGTTACTTCCGATTTGTGTTTGACTTGGAAGGTACGGTTTTCCAAGTAGGACGAGATTGTGTTAAAATACTCAGGAAGTTGTTTTTTGATTTTGTACAACAGTCCGGAATGCCACACCTTATCAAATGCCTGCGCCACATCTAGAAAAGCCGCAGAACAGTATTGTTTTCTTTCCTGGGCATAGCGAATAGTTTCAACGATTCTGTGAATTTGCTCTTGTGTTGAGTGACCATTTCTAAAGCCAAATTGGTGATATAGGATTTTTTTGTCTTGTATTATTGGGTGTATTCTTTTAAGAAGTAATTTTTCATATACTTTGCTTAAAATTGGAAGCAGACTTATTGGTCGGTATGAACCAACCTCTTGGGGAGGTTTTCCAAGTTTCAGGATCATAATAACCAACGCTATCTTCCATTACCCTGGGACCTGAGCTGTTCTATTAACAGCATTGAAAATGTGGGTTAGATAAACAATTCCTTTTCTCGGTAGTTCTTTTAATATCTTCCCTGTTATCGAATCATAACCTGGGGCCTTACCTGATTTTAAGGCTTGCAAAACGGAGTTCACTTCTTTAGGTGACGTATATTTGATTGTTCCAACATTACTCCGTGTGTTTGTGATTTCCTCCATGATCGTTCTTGTATGTTCATCGTTGTATGATGGAATGCCATGGGGGGAGAAAACTTTTTCCTAATGTATCGCGAAACATTCAGCTTTTTCAGCATCGTTTCTTGCCCAGGTGCTGTCAGGCTTTCGCACTGGATAAATCTGTTCAGTTGGCTTTTTTATTCCTTTGGTGGCTTTCCACAGTGAATAATCGGAATTTCGGGTTGGGGTTAGGCCTTGTAAATAGTTTTTGAAGCTTTCCTGTTTGAAACTCCTAATTCTCTCCCTTAATATTCTTGTAGCGATATTGTAGTTTCTTTTGTTTTGTGGATGTCTGTTATTTTGCCATTCACGTCTCAGTTTTTGTTTTTCGCGGATTAGTGCCATTATTTCCAATGGACACTGTATGTTTCTTGCCTTTGGAGGTTTTATTGGCGTTGCTTTGTAACAGGCTGTGTGTACTGCTGTGTTGAACTGTTCCAGCGCATCCTCAATTTTGTCTTTAGTTTTAAGCGGCACATTCAGGTTTAGGTTGTTATTTATATATATCCTAAAAAGATCCCAATCAGTTCGAGTATTATACAATGTTTCGTGTGTACAACAAATGTCCAACCTCGCATTGATTGTAATTATTATTGGTGTGTGGTCCGAATCAAGGTCCAGGTTGATTCCATTTTTATGGCGTTTCTGGATATTCCTTTGGCAACAAAAAAATCGATTAGATCTGGCAGTTTTTTGTTATCCGTTGGCCAATACGTTGGTTCTCCAGTCGTAAATATTTCCAACTGACTTTTCATAGCAGTCTTGTATAGTTCTCGTCCTTTAGGCGTAATTAATCGGGAGCCCCAGAAGGTATGTTTTGAATTATAGTCACCCCCAACTATGAATCGATGATGGATGGGATGGGTGATGGAGGCGGTTCCTTGTTTTTCATCGCAGTCTCTTCTTGTGGTAGCGTTTTTAGTGGTTGGAATCGGTTGCGTGTTTCGGTTGTTTTCACTGTCGCGAGTTGGATTTTTTTGGAGAGAGGGTCTTTTCCTCCAGAACTCAGTCTTTTAGGACCTTTTTTCCTTTGCCAGGATACACTATCATCGTCAGACGACTCAGACTGATTGCCGTAATCGATATTGGAGTTTTCCATATTTTCCATTTTATGTTATTTTTTTTTTACCTTACTTACTAGGAATTATATTAGTAGTTAGAAAATTATAGTTATACTTAATCTAGCTTAATATTAATAATTGTAATCTTATTTTATAACTATAATTAATTATTAAAAGTCAACTGTAATATTGTCTTCATAATTCTTATTACAAATTGTTTACTGTTTTTATTTTTATGCATTTAAGTTTATTTTCGATTGACATATCGATAAATTTTTAAGTTTGTGTAATTTATATTACTGTTCATTCGCTCACTTACACACACGAATACATTCGTTCAATAGAGCAAGTTAAAGATATATTAGGGAGCACAATTTTACCTGTTTTGGTCCGTTCTCCATTGATTATTTTTGTGCACCCACTTAGACTTAATTACACATATATATGCACACACACTATCACTCGTAATCGCACTTATGCAATTTTTGTGACTGCCGGGAACATAACATTTTACTTTTTTCGATGTTTTTCGCACCTCATTCAAATAATTCTTTCTACAACTCATTCAAGAAGTACGCGTTTCACTAATAAACACTTTTACACACAAGATATATTTTTTTTCCAAAAGGAAATGAGTTTTTTTTTCACCAAAATATGAAGAGCAATTTTCTATGAAACTTGTTTTGATTTCATGATTGGATCGACTGGCTTGAATAATTTGCTTCAATTTGACATTTTCATGCTCCTACTAATCTGATATCAAAGAAAATTCTAATTTTAAATACTGGAAAAATAATATTTGATTGGTGGCTTGTAAAGCAATGAAAAAAACGGTGTATGTACTAATGTACGCGCGTGAGAAGTTATAGTTATTTGTCGTAATTAAAAAGAAATGTTTTTAATCCGTTGTCATAGCATATTCTGGTAGTGCCTTAACGGTACATCAGTCATTAGTAGTTCAGAATTACTAAATATAATACTTTTTTAAGCACTATTTTTAATATTAATGTTAATATAATTATTGTTTTAATTTTCAACAAACAGGTTGTTGTCATTGGTTTCAACTGTCATTTCGTTTTCATTCAATTGCCCATTTTTGTCATTTGCCAGTTTTGTGAATGTTGGGCTGTAATTATTTTCCAAAAAGTTACTAGTTTTAAAATAATATATTTAATTGACGGGTTCATATTTCTTAAAACGACATCAATATCTGGCAACATTTTCTACTTTGTTTTTAATTTGATTCGCGATTTTTTTGTTGATTCACTTCTAATATCGTATAATTTGCTCTTTTGCTGCTAATTTTTTTCATAATAATTATTTATAACGCCGTTAAAGAAGTATAGTTTCAATTAATACTATTTATTTACATTGGAACGCTTACGTATTAAAGTTACTGGTCGATTTCAATAACCTGCCAGTACCTTAAATTGAAAAGGAAAATTTTAACCGGCTTTAGTTTTAAAACCAATATAAACTGTTTAAAATATTGAAATAAAATGATCTCACGAACCATAGTGTTTAGCAATATATAAAATCGTTCTACTATTTGTCAAGGTTTTTTTTTAACAAACGATTACATTCACATGGCTTTAATAGAAGAGTATTCAGCATGAAACTTCATTTTCCTGTGTGTTTATGACTGTAAATGACAGAAACATTGCAGTGAGCGTTCTTGTGTAAGTGTAATTCATTAATACACAATTTCCACATGAAAAATGTGCTTTGTTGTTTCACGTACATATTCCTATATGATTAAATACTTCAATTGCGACAAAAACTACGATTTCGAAGCAAAATGCTAAAAGCTTTGAAGTGAAAATTTACCATTCACAATAGATTTTTTTAATATTAATAACAGTGCTTGAATTTTAACAAGATTTTTTCAAAATTGTATTGTCATACATAACACAATGATCCTAATTTAATGTTGCATTCAATATATTCTTTGTTCTAATCAGCTTCAAATTAACGTTTTACTCACACGTCGTAGGAGAAAGTAAAGAATTTAAAATTTTAAAGAATTGAAATAATTTATGCTATTTATTTTTCTGGTAACTTTTGTTGTCTTTTGAATCCATAGGTGCTGTATATGTGCTTGAAAACTTCCTAATTCAATTTACACCGAGAACGAAGCCACTAAAATTTTTCCCAGAGAAATCGTTTTTTGTTCAAGTTTACTAACTTCGTTAAAACTTTTACAAAAAAAAAAAAAACTTTTTTTTCAGAGTATATGTAGGATAATTTATTGCATTTTTAACCTTTATTGTCATCGATTGGTTTTATTTGACTTAATTCTTTCTCCATAGATGTATTAATAATAACAGTTGAAAATTTTTGAAAAAAAAATCGAAACTGTTAGCAAATTAACACAACAAAAATATTTCTCTGACATCTGTTTATTTAAACTATGAAAGTTGAAAAATATGAAAGGCAATTCATATTGTTTCCAATTTTATTTATTAAAAATATCTTTCTCGAATTCAATTATTTAATCTTCTTTTTGTATTGTTTGGTGATCACAAGATTAAAAAGTTAAGAAAGATCTACTACACAAAGTCAAATGCGTAGTGTATACAAGATAAATATTTCTGGAGAGAAGAAAATATTTTAAATAAAATAATTTTCAACTATATAATGTGTTTCCGTTTTAATTCAATCACAGATTACAATAAAATCTTTGTTGACGAATATGAATTTCTCATATGAAATATACTTACAATGATAATATAACTTTTATTAAAATAATTTATATTAAAACATATTACAGAAACATTGCACATATGGCTGTATGGTTATTTGAGTGGAAAAAAATTGTTTACAAAGTTTTACAAGAAATGTACAAGAATTACGCCTAAAAGCTATATGCATTTCGGGAAAAGATGTTAGAAAAAAGCACAGTTTCACAGAGACGAAGTCCCGGGTAAAACTAGCTAAATTTACTTTACGATTATTCAATGGACTATCGACTGCGTGATTCAGAAAAGCGTTTATTCGTTCTTAGTTTTTTTATAATAATATTGATGTATTTCTATAGATTTTTGTTTGTTCATGTAAAATCTTCGCTTGTTCTTGAATTCGTTCGTTCTTAAATTGTAGTATTTTTAAAGAAAAAGCCAAAAATATAAAAAAAAAAATTCCCTGAAAACATATACACCACTATGCTACATCATTTAAATATGGAATATTAAGTCACCTATGGGAAATTAGTTTTACAATAATTAATGTTCCAAATATTATGAAGCTTGTAACCTGAAAAAAAAATCCTCAAAACGGCGAGTGTTTTGAGTTTAAAATTACAAAAATTGAAACCGGTGTTGAAAAGTTTAAATCGCTAAAATTTATTACTTATTTTCGTTTCTTTAAAAAAAAATAAAGAAGGAAAAAAACTAATTTGATTTCATAAAAACTTTTAAAAAGAAGCCCTAGTTGAAATATTAGGTGGCCAAAACTGTGGAACACATTAATTGACAAAGGCGTACCAATCCATCTGATCTCCATCAATAATAATCTATATGAAGGCTCAGAAGCAGTGGTTAAGATCGACAACACCCTATCCGATTAATGCAATATTCGAAAAGGCGTTCGACAGGGTTGTATTCTCTCATCCTTACTTTTCAATGTATACAATAGGATTATAATTCGATTCACATTGGAGGAGTGGAGTAGTGGAATTAAAATTGGCGGGATTCACCAACCTAATTGCGAACAAAGAGAAGGAGATGTTGGAACTCATTCGAAGGATAGAAGTCGTGAGCCAAGATTTTGGTCTAAAAATTAACCCCAATAAGACCAAAATAATAATCGTTGACCGTGCTACCGAACATCAAAATCAGCCGGAAAGAATAGGCCTCTTCTTGGTTGTGGATAGCTTCGTTTATTTGGAATCGGTGATACATAAATCTGGATCATGTGAGCACGAAATTAGACGACGTATTGAAGTTGCTGGGTCTGCCGTAATACAACTGTCCAAAATATGGAAGGACCGCAACATATTAAAAGCTACTAAAATCAGATTGGTTGGTACACTGATTTTTCCTATCTTCTCCTACGCTTCGGAAACGTGGAGCTGATCGGCGACAAATTGATGCCTTCGAAATGTGGGTCTGGAGGAAAATGCTACGGATCTCATGGACGGCTAATAGAACTAATGTCTCTGTCTTGAACGAAGTTAAGCCAGTCCAAAGACTCTCTTCACTGACGTATGGACAAATCCTCAGGTTTTTCGGACATACCGCACGCCACGAGACCATGGAAAAGCTAATGGTACCAGGATGACCGAAGAAAAAAGCAAACGAGGGTGATCATCGACCCGTTGGACAGAAGTGGTGGAAAAGCTCGTTGATTCAAGTTTCGCATCCGCAAAGCGACAAGCCAAGGAGCTTAATCGCTGGAGAAGGACCGTCCAGTAGGTTCTGAGAAACCGGGAACTCCCCGCGTTACAGCCAGTTTTAATCACCATACATCGGCAGTGATGTTTGGATTAAAAAGAAATTGAAATTTTAATCGTTTCTTTCTCTTTACGGTCACTTGCAGTATAAATTTAAAAAATAATCAAGTCATAGAAAATGTGATGCAAAATTGTGAATATTTTTTGTTCATACTTGTCATGTATTAGCAATGAAAAAATTGCTATACAATCGTCCACGAAAAAAATAGGTAATTTAATAATACAATAATCCACATAAAATAAATGAAAGGCAATAAATGAATGAGTTTTTTACTGCAACAATATAATTATTAAATAATATGCATACATTAATGATATTGAAACTCTAATTTAAATTACCTGCATCGGGAAACAGTTAAAGCTATTCGAGTGTTTGTCTATCCAGTATAATTAATAATTTATACTCATAATTGTAATTCTAAAATTTGTTTACCATTAACTGAATAAAAAACATACATAAAAGCTTAATTTTTGTTCTTTATATGATCATTATTTGAACATTCTTTGTCCCTTATACAGACGATACAAACTTTGAACAACCGAATGTTTTTATAATTATATTTTTCGAATTGAATTTTAATATAAAAAGTTTTATGATTTCTTTACATTTTGATTGTTTGTTCAAAAGTAAGACATTTATGCAATATTGGTTTTGTATCATTTTTAAAAATATAATGAAATATCATGCATTCATTGCAGCACGTTCGAAAATTCGCTTGAGACATTCCATTTATTAATGTAACGCGTGACCACGTTTGTATGTGCGATTTTATTCTGAAAGAAACGTAGACATTCTCTATATAATCTGATTATTACAACCATGTTTTGGTTCGTGTTCAAAGTATAACCATGATCACGAAAAAACCATTATAAGGATATTTACAATTTCTGTCAAAGTTCAAATATGTATTAGCAATTGCTTTGATTAATTAATTTATTTCCAACGTAAATTATGACACAATCGTTAATTTGTTTCGTATTTTGCATTGTTAACATTTTTATGAACACTTCTATCGTAAAAATTATATGAATTATTGATTTAATGATTATAAATTATAAAACCACCATTTAATATTAGTAATCTCAACTTTCATTATCCTTCATTTAAGTGACGAGGATTCGATCAAATTTTCCATCAAAATTGTAAATTTGCAATTTAACCCTTCATTGAATAAACTTGAAATATTTAATGAGGATTTTGGAAATTAGTTTCCTCTTGTTTATACAAACTTTTAAATTGTTACAAATATAACATGTGTAAATTAAGCCGGGGTCAATTAATTTTCATTTTATTACCCTTTAGTATTTGTATTGGACGTATTTACTAAACAATTATTATTAGTTTAAAACTTTAGTATTGATAAATTGTATGATTCAATATCGAAAGAAAATAATCAACTTGATTAATGAGCCGATATATTTTCTTAAAAACGACTAAATGTAGCATCAATGAATATTTTTTACTACAAAAATATCAACAAATATTATTACATCTTTATATGAACATTTTTTTTCCCCAAATACTCGTTTATAATATTTTATTTCCAATGAAAAAAGTTGAGTTTTCTGTACTGTCTTTTTACTTTCTAGTGCATGAAAATATTTTCCAACAATCTAGCAAAAGTATACGAAATAGAAAATCTAATAACCATAACAATAGGATTTCTTTCCATGATGTTGAATTTGATGCTGGACACGATATAGAATATATCTTTATGGAAATGTTTGCTTCGCTGTTTCTTCAAAACTACAAAATATAAATTTTATTTACTAAAAACGATAAGGAAGATAGACAGAATTGCAATTGAAATTTATTTTTCTTTCTGGTCGATAATATTTCATTGCTTGAATTGAATTGATTGATAATACAAACAATATGAATTAAAACATAATTTTAGGATTTACAAGACAATATAATTTTTGTAATTTATTTACTCTTGATACTTATAGAATTGCGTAGTTTTTATTATTAATTAGTGGGAGAAACTTTTATTTTTATACTAAATTTTCAAGATTTTAAAAACTATAGCTAAAAACATTTTATTCTTGAACTTCCATTCATTTCTAAAAGTTTTTTAGTAATTGATAAATTGAATCATAAACTTTTGTTCATTCAATCAAATAAATAAAGCTTCAATAAACCAAAAGCTCGCTATAAAACAATTGAACATTTAGATGTAACAGTACCTAATGACTCCTAAAAATCTTTATATTAATATATCTAATATTTTCAATATGATAATTCTACTTCATCTATTATAATAAAGAGGAAAGATTTGATTGTTTGTTTGCTTTGAATAGGGTCCGAAACTATATGATCGATTTAAAAAAAAATTTCACTGTTAGGAAGCTACACTATTTCCGGTGAACATAGGTTATATTAAATTTTCAAAAAAAATAGGGATCCATACAAAAACTCCAATAATGTGTGAAAAAATTAGCAAAAACTTTCTTACATCGCGTGCGCTGGCGATTTAACTAAAGAACGGAACAACCGAATCTAATAAAACTTTATATTAAGATACAACACAATTACCCACACACGTTAGGCTACTTATCATTTCTTAAAAATTAATAAGGGAATGTATTTCCTACGTAAAAACTGAGGAATGAAAAAAAAAAATTACTTTAGATAGGCGAGTTATATATCATTGGAAAAGTATTTAAAAGTTAAAAAATGATCTGTTTTAATATTTTTAGTTGAGCTAATAAAAAGCACAGTAATTTAATTTAAAGTACAAAAATTTGCCTTTTTGAAATATAAATGTTTTTATAGATAATAATCTGACATTAAAGATTTTTTTTTACAAAATTGTTGTAAATAGATCCTTAGGGTTGCTCAGTAAGGAAATATTAACGAAAAAAATGTATAGTAATAAATATAATAATAATAGAAATACGGCTTAAAGTAAATACGTTTTTAAAACCGTGCATACCAGATATAAAATGGTGTATTTATATACTCGTCTGACTGATGAAATTTTAATATTCGGTATATTCCTTATAGGAAGTAGGCTTGTGATAAGATTTTTTTTTTGAAAATTTCTACCCTAACAGACAAAATTGGATTCAGGATTTTTTTCTTGAGGGGGGACAATATCTTTTATTTGCAAGTAAGTGAAAGGGATCACGAAAAAAATCGCAATTCCAGCCAGAAATCATCATAATGATAAATAATAAATAATCATATCATTATGATAAAAGAAATTTAAAATCCTCTTCCAGAGCAAAAGGCATACGCCAAATCGTGTATGGTGAACTCTGGACTATCCAATATGGTTAAATTATATAGTTGAAATTCAGATCTTTCAATAATAAGTTTAAAGATACATAATGGTTATACATGATTATGAAAGAACTGAGTTTCGTGCAATTGTACAAATTTCAATTTCGCGATTGTGTTGTACAGTGCAATAGTGTAATAGTTTTTGGTAAAAGGTTCATTCAGGAATCGAAAAAGGGAGATGGGGTTATTTTGACGCGAGTATTTTGATAACTTTCGACTTTTTTTAGTCATAATTTAGACCGAATTTATTGAACTTGGCGATATTTTTTATTTATGTATAGATGCTGATTAATTTACGGAGTTTTTGGTTCACGGTAGATATACCTAAATTGATTCAATGAAAATTAATTGATTATTGCATAGAACAATTTTATTCTTTGCAATAGTTTATTAAATGTGTCTTTTTCATGAGATGTGAAGTGTTTTTAAGTATGATTATATTTTGCGTAAAAGAAATAAGAAAAATAAAAGACGTTACGCAGACGAAGTCGCGGAGATCAGCTAATTTGTTATACAATAAGACAGAGAATACAAGGTGTAAGATAAAATAAAGTTGGAATTTGTCAATACTCGAACCAAAATTATTTACAACGACCTACACAGCAAAAGCAACATCTTACACCTCATATAGTTATGGCATAGAATATCTATACTAATATATAAAATTCTTACGTCTGTCTGTACATTTCGATTTTTAACCCAATTTTAGGGTAAATATTTGTTTCAAGAGGCCCTTATTCCAAATTTAACATTTTTAAAATTTTTGTCTGTCTGTCTGTCTGTCTGTGTGTCCCGATTTAACTAAAGAACGGAACAACCGAATTTAATGAAATTTGGTATTAAGATACAACACAATTTCCCACAGACTATAGGCTACTTATCATTCTAAAAAGTAATAAGGGAAGGTATTCCCAAGGGATGAAAACAGAAATTTTTACACTAGACAGGTGAGTTATGTATCATTGGAAAGATAATTTAAAGTTAGAAAATAATCTGTAAAAATATTTTTAATTGAACTGATAAAAAGCACAGTAAATTCAATTTAAATTTTAAAAAATTGCCTCTTTGAAATATAAACCTTTATATATATACAACACATATTTGATGTTAATAGCGTAATGGCTTACGTATCTAACAATCTGATGCTCCTAATTATAAATACGTGGGTTCGAATCTTACAGTGAACTTTTTTTTTATTTTTTTTTTTTACAAAATTGTTGTAAATAGATCCTTAGAATTGCTCAATAAGGACATATTAACGAAAAAAAGTAATAGTAGCAATAATAATAATAGTAATAAGCTTAAAGAAAATACGTTTTTAAAACCGTGCATACATAAAATCCTGTATTTATAAATCCCCTCTGATTGATGAAATTTTAATATTCGATGTATTCCTTATAAGGAGTAGACATTTGATAAGATTTTTTTTTTAAAATTCCTACCCTAAAACAGTAAAAGGGGTGACTAAGTTTGTATGAGAAAATGTAGAATTAATCAACAATCGAAATTTTGAATTTAATAAGTGTAATTTAAAACTTATTATTAATTATTTAATTATAAATTTCTTTTTTGGTTATATCATTTTAATAACAACGTTTTAAATAATGTTATTTCACTAAATTAGTATGAAAGTTTATGTAGTACTTATTCTAACTAAGCGATTTTTAATTTTTGATTGTTTTTCAACAATCAAACTTTTTAAAATCTAATTTTTATCAACCAATGATTGTGACCTGGAGCAATTATTTATTCTGCTGAAAAATATAAAGGGAGCAATTATTTGTCATATATTTCATTATCAATCGTTGCAATCAAAATATAAAATCTTCCAAACTAACTTTTCTTCGGTATTTAGAAAAATTTGAAAATCAATTATTGTTATTGAAAATAAATAAAATATTCGAATTTACTTCCACGTTTTCTACCTATTTCCAACAATTTTGTATGTACAACGTCCAAATGTGCGAAATCGAATTGCTTTTTAGTAATGATATCAAAGTAAAAAAGGTCATAATTTTTTTCGTTTTACATTGTATTTTGCAAATAAAAGCATATTTGTGTCGGTGAAATTTGGAAAATGTATTTCTTATACGATGCAGATATATAATAAGAAAGGGGTTTTGATAATTCCTCCCCTAAAAAAGTGAAAAATGGTGGCAAAGTTTGTACGGCATAACGTCTGTTAAACAATCGAAATTTCAAATTTAATTATCAAAATATGTTCGTTATAGACGAAACGTTTTATCGCTTAAAATAAAACAATGTTGATTTATTATTAGATTCAAAAACGTAGGATCTGCTTAAAAATTTAAACTCTAATATATATATATATATATATATATATCTGAAAAAGGTTAAGTTCATAAGTGAGCATTAAGTTTTTTGGCTTTCACATATTGTAAACCTAAAAATCCGAAATACGTATTCACAAATAAATACATTAGTGAGCGAATATCGAGTAGCGAGCAATTTGGCGAACTAAAAGGAAATGATTTAGTTATATAGTTGAAATTCAGATATTTTAGTAATAAGTGCATAAATACACAATGGTTATACTTGATTATGGAGGAACTGGGTTTCGTGCAATTGAACAAATTTTAATTTCGCGGTAGTTTCGTACATTGCAGTTGTGAAATAGTTTCGAGAAAAGGGTTCATTCGAGAGTCGAGACAATGAAATGTGATTTTTACTAATATTATAAATATCTAGGCGAGTGTTTTGATAACTTTTGACTGTTTTAAGTTATAATTATGACTGACTTTATAGAACTTAACGATAGTTTTTATTTATGTATAAATGCTGATTGATTTACGGATTAGTTGGTTCACGGTAGGTATACCTACCGTAGGTATACGGTTTTTTTAGGTACTTTTTAGATATTTATAATTATTTTTTGAAAATGAATTGATCATTATATACAACTATTTTATTCTAAGTAACAGTTTATTAAATGTGTATTTTTAAAGTTGACAAAATAGTGTTCTTAAGTATAATTATGTTTTTCGTAAAAGAAATAAAAAAAATAATAATTTTCATATGCCACAACAAATAGCAAATTTAAAAAGAAAATATAATCTACACCTACGTTACGCAGACGAAGTCGCGGGCATCAGCTAGTGGTATTATATAATTAATCTAAAAAGGTAATATTTCATGTGATATTAGATGTAGAAATAAAGTTATTACGTTCTTTTTAAAGATCATTATATGGTATTTCGCTGAAATATTGCAAACTTACTTTCTTTCTGTTTTAATCACATCAACTATTAAGCGCTACTTTTGGTTTAAATTTTAAAAAAAAATGCAGCTGATGGTCATTGATTGCTATAGAAATAAACTTCATCAAAAAAAAACAGTAAATTTTGGTTCGTGCGTTTGAAAAGTGTTAATTTTGATTCCAATGACAAAGGTAGACTCGAAAGTTTGAAGACACGGAGTTGCAGAAATTATTCATTCAAGATTCATGTCAATACAAAAGGAGTTTGCAGAAACCTTGACAGAGGTCAACAAGCGTTTTTAAAGGGACTTAAGGTTATGGGAATGGTGTAAGAAACAGTTAACTGGAATTCGTATCAAATCAGAACATGGTAACGGTCACAAGACAAAAAGTTGTTAAGGAAACTTTGAAGGTACTTCAATGAGATGTTATAAACGCCACCCATCATATTAACCGAATATTGCTCCTTTTGATTACAATTTATTTCGGTCCATAGCTGAGCCATAGCTGAGTTACATTTCTGATTTCTGGATCATATTGAGCAGTATTTTTTTTTATATCGTATGTCGCCTGAAAAATGAAAAAAAGAAGTTCCTAGCAATAGAAAGTACTTTGAGTAACAAATATTGTAATACATTTTTTTGGTAAAGCTGTAAAATACAGAAAAAAAACTCAACAGTTATTGGTACATCTAATAAATAATTTTTTGGTGGAAACTTAGGAATAAGATCGTTTATTTTTGAAGTAAATATGTATTTCAAAATTGACAACGAAACAAAAGCTTAAATTGTGTAAATTTATACTATAATTAATATAAAATAACAGTTTGATCCACATATTTGCCGATAGTCAAGCTGTACTGAACGCACTAGCTCCAAAAGCACCTGGGAGTATAAGGAAACCTCTAAAAACCTGGCCAACACAAACGATATCAATTAGGGGTGGGTATTATTTGACAAAAGAATGAAGAGTAATGAAAGAGCGGAGGCTCTTGCTTATGAAGAATTCAGGACACCAGTCACAGCTTCACAGCCTATACTTGGTACACATAATGGGCAGTAAAAAATACCATCAAATAATGAGCTTGTATAAATTACTGCTCAATATAGAAGAACAGCATCTAAGATATAAAAATATAGCAAAAATAAATTGCAAAAACCGTCTCTGTACCTAACTACTGAAATTGTTAATCTAACACGAAAACAGTTCAGAAGAATCACCTGCATACTATTGGAGTACATACGGATGATTCAATGTGCAGATTTTGTCAGACAGTAAATGAAACCACATCTCTATATTAGAAGTCTATAGTACTAATTAGTGGTATACTTATTTTTTAAACAAGCGTTAAAATTGTCACCGAGGCTAAGAACTCATAACATCTGAGTTCCCTCTCGAAGTTTGCTCTCTACTGTTCTACCTCCCATCTTACTCTTTAGTAGGGATGCACTATATACTATTTCTATCCAATCTGATGACGACCTTGATCTTAAATCTTATGGTACGTTACACTTTTTCTCAGTTTACCCACACCGTATGATAAACCATTACAAAAGGAGCTTCACTCTAAAAACGTTGAAAAATTAATATTCTCCTAAGAAAACCAAATACGATCAATTCGCATTTCATTTTCAGTTTCGTCATAAGCATTTTTATTTTTGCATTCCTTGTCTTAAAACAGTTCTGCTATTGAAATGGGATTTTAAAAATTGTTTTCATAGAAAATATCATTAATTTTTCATTATATAACAAAAGCTTCTTCAGGGTATCAATTTTTTCGCTTCTATTAATACTGTTTATTAAATTTTTCACAGTTTACTTTTGGAATTCCAAGAACTTTTTTTGAGCAAAATTGAAACGTTCATGATTTAAGGATAATTATTTAAATAGCATCTTTATTTATTGGCTGTTAGCATTAGGTACCCGTTAGCGAGATGAAAGTTAAATGCGGAATCGTGCTATGAGGTCTTGCTCTTAGGGTTTTTATTTTTAACGTGATATTTTCTTAAAACACTATCTTATAAAAAGAATTCTAACCGATTTTTGTAAAAGTATATGCTTTCATAATGAAGAAACCTACCTTTTAATTTAATTAAAACGTAAAATATCTTTATTGAATTTTAATATAAATATACAGTTTTAATTCCTTGCAGTTTTCGTAAAAGTTCAAGCACAAATGAAATATCTTATAAGTATATATTTTAATGTAAATTGATTTGTTTGTTGAGAATTAAGCAGCCTTAGATTTACTTAAAATCTACTAAACTGTCATAAAAGCACATAATTATGAGTTCATTAAAATATAAAAAGTATTCATCAAAAAGTAATATAAGTACATCAACAACAGATTTTTCGTTATTTGATGACTATTTAAACCACCGTGAAAGAAATTCATCTGGTACTATTCATTCGGTCCCTCAACCAAATAGGACTTCAACTCTCACCAATTCATTCCAAGCATTGAATGCAAAAGGAGATCATAAAGTATCTCTTGATTTGCGTCCTACCATTGAAGAATCGAGAAATAAAAGGAACAGCACAAATGTTGAACAGAATAAAGAAATAAGCATTTGTGGAAAAATCAATTCTCACATATGTCTTGGAGTAAGATTTATTGATTGTTAATTTAATTATACTTTTATCGTATTGATCGTGTTTCTTTGATATTTTTAGGAAAGAGACAAACAATTCATTATTTATAGAGATGGAAAATTGTTTTTGAAAGTTTTATTTTCAATCTTAATTATTGGAGTTATGTTTTTGAGTATATTGATTGCTTCGCACATATATCTTCACAATAGGAAGAAGGAAGCGTTTGATATTGGCAATAAAAAAAACTTTACTAATCCAAACCTTCTAAATGAAAAAATGAATAAAAAAATTGATGAAAATCTACTGAGGACGAGTGAAAAATCACGAGATTCAGAATTATTTTCCTATACTTTATCGTTAATTAGCAAGGAGTATAAAGATGTCAATGACTATAATTTCCATGCCGTTGGAGTTGCAATTCACGAACGATGGTTTGTAACGACAAGTTTCTTACCTAAACATCAACCATATTTTACACAATGCCCAAGAAAACATGAAATATTCGCTCGAAGTGGAAGTGTATATTGGTCGAGAGGAGGCACACTACATAAAGTAGACTCCATTATTTCCGATGATTCTAATAACTCGACCACAACATTAATATTAGGGTCTGTCTTTAAAAGTTTCACTTCGTTTCTTCAACTTTCAAATTTAAGACAATATCAAAAATACAATCATATAAACGTGAACATTTTCGGTTGGAATTTCAATATTGATCAGTATGATGCATATTCTGAATTAAAACATGCAAAACAAAAGCATGTTTTTATTACAACAAAAAATAGGAAAATTCTTTTATTGAAGAATAATTCCTTAGCTGAAAATATATGTGGAAAAAGTATTGGATTTCTTTTAACAGTAAAAGATTTAATTATAGGAATTCAATTAGAGCCGTCTTGCTTCAAAAATGCAGATTCTATTTTATTTGCTTCTCTTCCATACTTTATTCCATGGATTGAAATGATTATTTACACATCTAATTGAAATTAAATACAACTGTTGCCCCGCGTATTTTAATTATATCAAATGCAATATTCTATAAGATATAAAACAGAATGTATACATTGATGTCAAATTACATAATATAAGATTATTTGAAGAATAAAATAGATAAGTTTCTCTCTATTCTACATTTTGACTATTTATTTATTTTTTATGTTTTCAATGTTATGTTCCATTATACAAATTGTTATTCCTTGAATGCGATAGCTGAAAGGACCTCTTTTCACATCCTACGAGTATAACTGTATAAATACATTCACGAGCAGAAAAGTTATAAGAAAAGAGTTTATGTTAGCGGTATCGTTGCATTGAAGCGCAAACGTAAGCAGTTACATTCAGAAAGCTCATTTTACTGTAATAGTGGACAACTTTCAACTATCAACTATTGGCCAATTTTTGCATTCATGAAACTATTTACAGCAATGGAAAATGCACTGTTTGCATTTTAAATTACCATGCGAATTTTTAATTGGACATAAAAATGAAAGATACAAAAAATTAGAATTTTAAATTGGATTATGCTTTGAATTATTTTGCCCCTTTATAAAAGTATAGCTAATAAAAACATAAATATCAATAAGTAAGATTTTCTTTTTCGCATTTCTATTTAAGTGTCTTCAATATTGTTTTAAGCACCCAACGGAGGAATGAAAAGGAGAAGAATATTTTCCAATTCAATTTCATCGTATTGAATATTAAACTTGAATTCAAAACTGCCTTTGTGTTTTAATTTTTATTTTTTATATTTAAAAACTTCTTGCGAGAATAGTGTCAGAGTACAATGGAAAAGGTTACATATCAGATCTTTAGTTTGAATTCAGACTATTCCACTCTGCAATTGAAGTACTTTACAGAGTAATTAAAATAATACAAAATGAACTGGTAAAACAAAAACCACTGCTCTGTGGATTTCCTGGATAATTTTCTAGTTTTTTATAAGGTGTAGCTCAAGGATTTCCCCAAAAACTGAAAATAAGACCACTAAAAGGTTATGGAATCTTATTTAAATGAAAGGCCCTTCCAATTCACGTAGGGACAGGCAGTGGATCATGAAATAAATTGTATCCGGTGTTTTAAAAGAAATATTTATACAAAAACCCATTGATTTGCTCTGTTCTTCTTCCGCATTAATCAGTTGTTCTAAGTCGTGTATATAATCGACAATCAAGACCGCGTTAAGAGTATGGCGGATATTATTAATCCACACTCTATTAACCTTTACTCCCATTTCAACGTCTTCAAAAGTTTCCTGAAAACCTGTTACTGAATATAGTTTAAACAAAAGTGGAGATAGTGCACAACCCAGCTCGCAATCCTCTTCTAAATTATATAGCGTTGGACATGTTATCTAGTGTTATTTGTGCGGTTTGGTACCAGCATCAGTTATCAATACATTAAATGTCTTTCTGGTCCATAACAAGCTTTTTGAGCTGTTATTTGAGCTTTTTGAGTTGCATTAATTTGTGGTGTTGTTCTCGATCAAATGCGTTTTCGTAATCCATAAAACTATCACATCTTTTGTACCTAACTTTTGTCCCCTCTTTTGTGAGTTGCTTTTATGAAGTTATACTTCTATACCGGTATTATAAAAAAAATAATGAAAGTGAATTTTAAAAAAAAATGATGTTTTGACGCTACTGTATGAAGTTAATTACAAACGATTAGCAAGAAACTTCTTCTAGCGGGTGAAATCAGGGCAATTTTTGGGAGTGATATGCATAGTTGTAAGACGATTAAAACATTATCGCATCGATCAAGTTAAGCCAGCACTCGCATATGTTTTTCGTTTATCAGAATGAGATTCGATTCATCCGAACAATCCCGAACCAGATATGAAGTTATTGCTAGCAAACTGTTACTGTAAGGTGTATATATTTCTTCTTTAGAACAGTTAGAACTTTTAGAACATGGAGAAGTTAGACATATTAATACAAAACTAGTAATTTTCCATAAAACATTCACCACCCTTTACTAAAAAATGGACAAAATGGCAATTAAATTTTACTTTCTTGTACAAATTTTATTTATTACGCTTATTACCTACTAGCGTGATCAAGAATCATCTATACTAATATATAAAATTCTTACGTCTGTCTGTACATTTCGATTTCGAACCCAATTTTAGGGTAAATATTTGTTTCAAGAGGCCCTTATTCCGAATTTAACATTTTTAAAATTTTTGTCTGTCTGTCTGTCTGTCTGTGTGTCCCGATTTAACTAAAGAACGGAACAACCGAATTTGATGAAATTTGAAATTAAGATACAACACGATTTCCCACATACTATAGGCTACTTATCATTCCAAAAAAATATTAAGAGAAGGTATTCCCAAGGGATGAAAACAGAAATTTTTACTTTAGACAGGTGAGTTATATATCATTGGAAAGGTAATTAAAAGATTGAAAATAATCTATAAAAATATTTTAAGTTGAACTGATAAAAACACAGTAAATTCAATTTAAAGTTTAAAAATTGTCTCTTTGAAATATAAACCTTTATATACATAAACCATATAGTAGATGTTAATAGCGTAATGGCTTACGTATCTAACATTCTGATGATCCTAATTATAAAGACGTGGGTTCGAAACTTACAGTGAACTTTTTTTTTTATTTTTTTTATTTTTTTTTTTATAAAATTTTTGTAAATAGACCTTTAGAGTTACTCAATATTGAAATATTAACAAAAAAAAAAAAATATCTGCAGATATTTAGTAAAATTATTTATAAAGAATAAAATAACATTGTATTTAAGGCCCGTTGACTTAAATTAAAAATTCGTACAGAACCTTATTTTGGCGATAATGAAAGAATAACTAGTATGCTTCTGAATCAAAAAATATAAAGTTTACTTCAAAAACATTATAAGCAACCAAATTAATTTTATAACAAACCTTGAGCGTCACTAATTACAAATCAGTTTTGTTCTGGTTGTAAATTTCGTTGGAAAATGTAAGAAATTCACATGGGGACTATAACAAAGCAATAAAGAAACGAATATATTAGAGGAGACAAAGAAAATAAGAACATTTAGGGATAACAAGAATGTAAGACATTTTGTCTATAGAATAAGTGACACGTGTATAAGACGACAAACATACAACTGCCTTTTGTATTCTTAGAATCTGTGTTATTCTCTTGTTGCATCACCCTTCCTGATGAATGACATCTACGTGATGCATGTGAAGTAGCGTTGACCACATAGCATCGATTCTATTATAAACTTTTCCGAACTTTCAACATTCAAAATAGCGTCATGTCGCCCTTTGTTCTGGTAAAAGAATAGAAATTTCTATTCTCTTGAGTTTTATTTCGAAAAATGTAACAAATTGTTTAGCTTTTATGGCTTTTATTATGTTTTTTTTTTTGACTTGAATGTACAAATATGAAAAATTACGTTTTCACTTATTTCTTAGATATGAAAAATTAAATGAAAGTTTGGCATTTTTTAATTCAAAAAAATTGGATTTATTAACCTTAAATCATTAATTTATAGCGGCTTAAACATTATGTTGCAAAGGTGTAAAAAATGTTCAATGTTGAAATATGTTACTGAACCTTTGGTTAAACACCAACAACTAACACCATATTACTGCTATGTATTATCGTAATAATTTGTGGTCTGCAGCTTTGCGCCACTTGTACAACCTACCTAATAATATTGTGTTGTGGTTGCTTGCTGTCGGCTTGATGCATGTTCAACGACCATAAAATTGAAATTCGTGCTTTATGTCGTTACATTCAAAGATCTATTTTAAATTGTCGGTAATACAATCTGATACACAAATGTAATATAATATAATATCCGAGATACATAAAGTAATAATATGCAGACAGTTAAGTATGTGTGTATATACTAAATGTATCCCATTTCAGTCAACGATACATACGTTCTTCACGTTTCTTCCTATGAAAGAAACAATGCGAGGCCTTTAAATCAACAGCTAGCCGCCACCTATTAAGCATTTATTAACAAGAAACTATAACAAGCTTTGGAGCATAGAGCTTTGCGCGTAACCTTTATAATAACAGTCAACTTACTCGAATAGCCATTAATGTTATCCGCTTAAGCCATCAACTTCTTACCTAATGAAGTTATTAACTCTTAAATTTGAATTTTCGTGTATCCGCTGCGTGTTGATCACAAATTCTTTTATCAAAATGAAAAACATACATTTTTGCTAAATACCTATTGTTATAACTTTGAAATATTATAATTTTAGAAAGTTCATTTAGATGATAGTAAATAAAAGAAAAAAATATATTTATTCATTTAAACCAGTAAATTTTTGTTTATGACCACCTCTTCAGCTACGTTTTTCTTCACCAATTTCCATATATTTTCAATTTTTTTCAAATCAAAGCTATTATCCTAAAGTAGGGTAATAGGGTTAGTAAACAAAGTATACATATATTAACAAAAATATTAACTATAATATTATATATAATTAACAAAATATATATTAGGGTGATTTTTTTTCGACTTTTTTTGACTTTTTTTGGTCCCATCGTGAAATTTTGTTGGAAATACCACAAAAAAAACCCCTGAAAGTTTGAGCCCTTAATATTAATTTTAAGTCCTCGACCAAGACGTGTAAAGATTTCTCATTGAAAATACACGGAAACTCTGATTTTTTATTTTTAAATTTATATATCTCAGCGGCATTTCATGGGATCGCTTTTACCGAAGAAGGTTTTTTCTCAGAATTAAACGCTCTACAAAAGTGCCCATTGCGACAAAGTCGTAACTCACACCGGTGAGGTAGTACGGGCCACTGAACCTGATGTTTCCATAAAATTCGCGTTTTTTTGCATTTATCTCGTAAATAACAAGAGCTACGGAAAAATTATAAATGAAAAACTTGTAGAGAATTTTAAGTAAATACAAGCAGGAGAGTAAGGAATAAACAGAAATTTACTGGTTTAAATGAATGGATATATTCTTTTCTTTTATTTACTATCATCTAAATGGACTTTCTAAAATTATAATACACCTTTAAAATAAATACGTACTTCATCAGCTGAGACCATCATATTTGACTGCGTATTGTAAAAAAATGTAATTTTAAAATAATATATACTAAAAGATTTTTTTTAACTATTTTTTATAGAACTTTCAACTACAAGGGTCATACAGTCCCTAACCATATTATTAGACGCACTTAAGATTTTATACAAAATGTACATATTCTACTAAATTAAATTTAATAATGTTTACTTTTTAAACTATAAAAAGTTGTATTGAATTTTAAGAAATATATTTTCTGGACAAGGATAATACCTTGTTTATTATTCCTATTACCCTACATTAGGATAATAGCTTTGATTTGAAACCTATTGAAAATATGTGAAAATTGCTGAAGAAAAAAGTAGCTCAAGAGGGGGTCACAACAGAAAAATAGCCCTTAGACAAAAATATTCACTCATGGAGTCATCATCCACAAATACAGCAGACGGTATTGTCCTACATAAACAGTATACTACGCAGAATGGGAATTTAAATATCTTTAAATGGGTTTTCAATTAAATATTAAACAATTCAGCTTGCCATAATTAAGAAAATGTTTAATTAATTTGAAAGTAAAAATTTATTTTAGTAAAACGATTTTTGGTCATGTTAGCTGGTAATAAGCGTAATATATAATATTTGTACAGGAAAGTTAAACCCAAAATAAAAAAGCTTTACTTCAAATTTTATATAAAACCTATTGTTCACAGCCCAACGCCGATAAAACTGACAAATGCAAAAATTGGCAATTGAATGAAAACAAAATAACAATTGAAACCAATGACGACAATCATTAAGTTCAAAATTTAGGTAATTATTATTATATTTGTACTTCACTCAGATGTATGTGTTTACATTTTTTGTTCTAGATCTTTGCCGCCATGCATATATTACCTGTTATATTAACATTAAAAGTAACGTAGCTATGTTTTGTAAATGTCGCCTATTGGTCAATTCCCAAAATTAAAAATTAATTGTTGAAAATAGGCCGTTTTTCCCCGATTAAGCCCATGTAACCCCATAAATCCTTCTAGGCCTGTTAAGGTATCCCTCGATGTTCAATGATTCTTTACACTGCTCCCTTTCCTCTCTGTAGTGGTGGTATTCCAGATAATGTAGTCCACTGTGAATTTGACCCCACATCTCCGTTTGTCGAGAATCAGGTGAGAGTAGGTTAAGGTGGTAGGACTGACTCTCAACCTGGAGGTCACCACTCAATTCCTCCTCGTAAAGTTATTCAGAAGTGGAATAGCCAGCACTGATCCAGCATCTGATCTGCTGCAGGTGATTTAACCGTGTATCAATACGTATTATTCTATTTCGGTTCTGACGTATACTAATAGTATCCACCGTAGAAGCTCCTCGTGATCCTTAGTTGATATTTCTTTGTAGTTTCTGTGTTGCTGCATGGGGTTTTGCTCATTTCCTTCAATACCTTAATGACCTAAAACCTATATGAACTCCATGACATGCTCCTTCGTCAGCAATCAACGATGAATAATATATTTATATAATATTATTAAGTAAATAACCACAGTACCATATTCTTTAAAGTGCATAAAGCAAAAGTTTTTAATATAATTTTAAAAATTTTAAATCAATGATTCGTCAATCACCAGGGAAATTGTGAAACAATGTGGAACGAATAATATGATATCATATACAAAAACAAAAATATATTTGGCCAAAGTTGAAAATGAACTTCCGCGTACTTGAGTAGTGACATGCAAAACTACTTTTGTCGTGGTCAATTAATTGGTAATGAAGAACGGATCAAATACTTGAAAATGGGGGTTTTTGTATGGTTCAAATTCTACAAGATAACTCAAGGGAATTCTTGATGTACCTACATAATATATATATATATATATATATATATATATATATATATATATATATATATATATATATATATATATATATATATATATTTGAATTTAATAAGATTTTTATATCGCTATGCTTAATTAATTAGTTCGACTCGAATTGCAGGTATATACATAGACTTGTCGTTGCATCTTTGAGAATCAATATTTTCTTTACAAGGGTATAAACTTTAGTTAACTTTAATTGTTTTCATTAAATTTATTTGGTGCTACAACTTAAAAACTCTATTTTTTTAATTGTATATGAAAATATTGAAAATATAGATATTTCTTCTGGTATTTCGCAATTTCTTCATATGAAATACTGGGTTTTACATGAGAAGAACAACAAATTAGTATGATCTTGAAGAAATTGCGTTCTAAAAAGTAAATCATAATTTTTCACGAAACAATTCGGTGTTACTATTTACACAATACATAAAATATATAGTGGTCCAATTAGTGTATTATAATTTAATATAATAATATATAAAAATCATACCATAAACATAAATTTGAAGACTATTTCAAACAAAAATATTTGTGAAATATTGCCCAGATACGTATTTCGATTGCCAAGCAATCTTCCTCAGAGATCATTAAGTAGTTTGGATCGCTCCATGACTGCTTTATAATGATTCACACTATTCACGCTAAATCGGACCACAATATATTTTATATATTGTATAAACTGTAAAACTGTAAAACTGTTTTTAGTCAGCGAAAAAATCTTATTTCATTAAATCCGATGTTATTTTTCAAAGAAAATAATGCAACTGAATAAACCACTCGACTTTGGAGCTGATTTAATTCAGGATCAGGATATTTTTTCACGCTAGTGCTATTTTTTGGTTTCTATGTGACGCTGAACCATTTTTTCAAACCAAAGCTTATCTATAATCAATGTTTATTTTTTCGTTTAAAACTAACACATATACAAACAAATCATTTATTTTAACAGATTTTTTTTTCAATAATTTACAGTTAAAATAATGTAATGTTAATCCTCACAATTGTTAATTCTCTTAATATAGCAATAATCAATTGAATATCGACTGAATTTAACCCAAATGAATAATCTAAAAGAAATCCAAATTATAGTAACGCAGAAAGCGGAAATTTAACCATACATATGTAAATTAGTGTGAGATTACAAACAAGTAGTCCTACAATAGGTATGGCTAATGATTTGACTAAACTTATTTATGTTTATTATAATGAAAATTATATATTTTAGTCATCATATTTGTGACTGTTATTATTATTTCAAGTACATAATGAACATTTTTCATAGGTATTGTATGGAAAACTTTTAACGGTTATTATATATTAATTATTCCAAAATAAATATGTTTTCCTATATATCAATTTATTCAAACATGCACTTGAACATTCGATACTATAAATTAATTAATATTATTTGAAACGAATATTCACAATAATCGGTTATGCAACATAATAATTTGTTTTATAAATTCCAATATAAATTGAATTCATTTCTTCTTCAAAACCGTAACGTTATCAAATAATTTTTATAAAACCGACTGATTATTTATTTATGTTACTTTTATTGATAATTCGCCTGTATTTTTTAAACATTTTTTTTTTTTTTTTGGTAAATAACGAAATTTAAATTTAACGATTTTATATTTTCATTTTGACAGATTCTACCAGATGTGCAGAGCATGCACTACTTACGAGCGGTCAAAATGCGAGGTGGTCGTAGGCCGCAAGTAGTTCTATGAATCAAGCAAATATTCTTTGAATTTCACAAAATAAAACTCAAAAGTCGAATAAATATCCTTAATTATTAAAAAATGTTTGATTATACAACAAAGAAGAGTACCAACGAAAAAATAAACTACTGCCAAAAAAAATAATGTAAGACAAACTTAGGATCGGAATTAATAATAAATACTGGGCCGCAATTTACCTCAACATTACGTTTTATTTTCTGCGAAAAAAATATGCAATAAAATATCATTTGATTTAAACGAACTTTTCTTCTATTTTCCGAGAAACTTTTGAAAATTCAGAAAAAAATACTTAGAAAATGTAAGCAACAAAAGACTGAATACCTTTTTAAAAAAAAATTTCGAGACCTCTTTGTCAGCACTCATAAAGCTTTTCATCAAGCTCAAAAAGATGTCAAAATAGCCCGGAGCATTTGCAATATAAACGTAGGTGTCGTAGGCAAGTCAACAGCATGGAAAAGTTTTACAAAGTTTAAAAATGGCGGTTTGGACTTCGACAATACACCGCGCAGCGGAAGACCCTCTGAATTGGACAAAGCACTTCTCAAGGCACTTTCCACAAAAAGGACTATCACCAAATAAGTAATGGATCCAAGAAATGAACTATAATCACAATGAATCATGAATTTTTATAAAAAGCACAAAAAAGAGTTGGTGGCTCTAGAAAATACGCCAAAGCAAGGAGTCAAGCCTAAACTCTATCCAAAGAAGACCATGATCTGTGTAGAGTAGGACTGGGAGGATTTTGGTACATTAGTAAATACTCGAAAGGAATGCCACGGTCCACAAGCAGCTATACATAGCCCAGCTACATTATAGTCCAGTTTAATTTATTGTTATCACTATTGATTTTTTTATATAAAAGTCTTTGATTAAAGCGCTAAGAATTTATTACCTATCTCAATATTTAATTGACAAAGCGCAATTCGAACTTTATTCTCCCATTTTCTTTCAATAAAAAAAGACTTATATCTGTGAATTTTTTGAAAGAATCTTTACAGAGAAATATGAACACATGACTGTTAGAAGAACTAAATATTTTTACGATTTTCTCTTATTCAAATAAAATAAAGTGAGAATAATTACACAAGTTGATTTATAAATGATTAATGTCATAGTCTTTTGTTCATTTCTTTAAAGAATATGTAGGTAGACGTTCCAGGTTTAATATTTTAAGTATTAATAATATTAAAGGTAAATCAACGTAGAATGTTATCACTTATGTATCTATATAAGTATTTTTATTTGTTAAAGTTTGTTTTAAAGTTTCCTTATGTGCGATAGTAAGATATGCAAAAATTAAATGTAGCAAAGAATACGAATTGAAAATTACATTTAGTTAAACGGTTATCGTATGAAATTAAAAATCCTTGAAATACAAAACCATAAAAATAATACTTCTTTCTGTTTTTAAAACAAAAACTTTGCCGTTGAATTGTTTTTGTTTTTATATATCTTCAGTATCCACTGGTAACGTCAAGTATTGGTTGCTTATTCGTAAAAAGATTATTTCGTAGTCTACAATCTTCCTTCTTTTCCACTTTTGTGTATCTCCTCTTTACTTTTATAGACTTTTACATCAAAGCGTCATCTTTTATCGCTCTTTCAAGTCATCGTAACCATAAGTAGATTCTCCAATCCACTCAATGCATTACTTTATATCACATGAAAAAGTAAAAATATCTTTCGTCCTTAATATCCCATTTGCATTTTATCCCCGAAAGTTTTTTACTTAATTTAATGCAAAATTGTTCATCTTTTAAATGTCTTTTTTAGGCAAAATTATTGACTTCGAAAATAACCATGTATGAAAGTTATTTCATATATTTACTGACACGTTTTTTCCAGTATTGCTCATATTTCCATTGGTGAATATATCATTTAATAAATGAATGTTGTAGAAATCGTCGCTGGTAAAGCATGATTCAAAAAGGATATTGATGTCGCTAAAAGGAACATGAGCCACCAATTCAATCTATTATTTAAAAATTAGTAACTTTCTCGGAATTATTCGCTGCCTAACACACAAAACTGGCAAAAATTGGCAATTGAATGAAAACGAAATGACAGTTGAAACCAATGACAACAGTTAGTTAGTTGAAAATTGATACATTAGTTAGTATATCTGTATTACATTCACATGCATGTGTGTACATTCTCTGATCTTTACTTTCTGTTATGTGTTTACGTACATGTTATGTGTTTATATTCTATCTTTCTCGCCATATATACATTTGTCTATTATATTGACATTAAAAGTAAAAGTTGTATTTAAAATTGTATCATATTTCAGATATCTCAAGCTATTTATAACTGATCTACCATTTCATGCACTACCGGAATATGCTATAGCAGAGGATAAAAACATTTTTTAATTAGGACAAATTAGTATAACTTCTCACGCGCGGTACATTACGCGCGTACATTAGTACACACACCGTTTTTATTATTATTTTTTACGAAACTTGAACTTTATTGTTTGTTTGTACATTTTTACGTTGTTTAGTCATAGGACTACAACTTTCAATTCAGGGAAACTTAAACTTTTTTAACTGACACTTTGATATACTTATATTTGTTATTAAATATTACGTTTCTTTTATTTTTTTATGCTATTAAGAGTAATTGACAAAATGAGATTGAATCTTATATTTTTCTTTCTGCCTTATTTCCAAAATGTTGTAATTATAAAATAAAAACCATCGACTATTTAATAAAATATATATATATATATATATAATATATATATATATATATATATATATATATATAAATATATAAGTTTATACATTCAGTAAGTGAGTAGCTACTTCCTTTATTTTTAAAGTGTAAAAATAAATTTGTAAAAACATTGCATAATGGCTGAATATTGCATTCATAAGGAACAATGCTTCAACAGAACAAATAAAGAATTTTAAAATTTTAAATTGTAAAATTTAATTAGATTTTGAACTCCTATAGTTAATACAGGGAACTCTTTACAATCATATTATTTCAAAACATTAAATCTATTCATGATTTATTTGATTGTACTGATTTGATTAAAAATTAATTAAATATTGGAAAATAAAATATGAAATATTTGTAAGGCGCACTCTTTTATCTATCTATTATTATAGAGAGGAAAGATTTGATTGTTTGTTTGCTTTGAATAGGCTCCGAAACTACTTGACAGATTTGAAAAATTCTTTCACTGTTGGGAAGCTACACTATTTCCGGTGAACATAGGCTATATTAAATTTTTAAAAAAGTTAGGGATCCATACTAAAACTCCAATAATGGAACCCAAGGTCTGAAAAAATTACCAAAAAACATTCTTTTATCGCGTACGCTGCGAAAACTATTGGTTATAGGACAAAATAATGTAGTACGATTTTGCAGAACATATCATTATCTGCAAAAAAATAGTGCGACAGCATATGTCTAACTATTATAGGTATGTCACAATAAGTGTTTCTTCATTTTAAAAAATACATATAAATGCCACCGTTATAAAAGCTCTTTTATTTATACTTTGGGACTAATCCTTATCAAAATAAATGACTTCATATTTAAGTTTGCTTCAATACCATTATATAACTTTTTGAGTTATTCAATTTGAACATTCCATTCGAAAGATATCACAAGTTTAAAAATGTAAATTACTTGAAAAATGTCGCATGGTCACCGCATTTTACTTATAATTAAGATCAATTTTATTGCACTTGGCGATATTTTTATTTATGTATATATGCTGATTGATTTACAGATTATTTGGTCAACGGTATGTATACCTACCGTAGCTATACACAATAGACATACTCTTTTTAGATATTTATAAATATTTTTTGAAAATTAATTGATTATTACATAGAACAATTTTATTATTTGCAACAGTTTATTAAATGTGTCTTTTTAAAGTTGACAAAATAGTGTTTTTAAGTATGATTATGTTTTTCGTAAACGAAATAAGAAAAATAAAAATTTTCATATACCACTACAAATGGCAAATTTGAAAAGAAAACATAATCTACACCTACGTTACGCAGACGAATTTGCGGGGATCAGCTAGTCAGTGATATATTCATTCAGTTATATTGGTTTTTAAAAATTAAAGTCAAATTCATCGTTTCCTAATGTGGCGACCTTTCTATAAGCCTCATTGAATAACCGAGCTACATGGTATTGGGTAATAGCCTTTCCAGGGTACTCTAACATTATTTGATCGCATGATCAGAATATTTGGCTTTCAGAGGATTAAAATATTATGCCCACTGGTTGTAGCTTGTGATTGCCATACTTATGTTCATGCATACTTATGTTCTGCGCCAACTTACTGGCGGACACTTACCTCAGGTCAAGATTTTTGATATATACTCATATAACTTTGCTCATACTAAATATACCCTTAAATTTTATGATGAACAGAAAACTTGAATTACTTACTAACATGAAAAAATGATTTATCTTGGAGAGTGTATTCAGTATGATATGAGAATCTTTGCCGTGATGACAAAAGTTATAATTACACTGCCGAATTCTAATAATTATTGTTTAAAAAAATGAGTAACACCATGTCACGATCTTGAAGATAAATTAGTTTCTGGTTACCGTACCTTTCAGTCAACTACACATAATACTACTTATCCCTCCAATCTTTCAGGATAAAGGGGATGCGCACACTTACCTAGTGTGCACGGTTACCCCGAATGACTACGTATTTATCAAGACCTATGTATAGATGTTTTACATACTTTTGCTGGTGGAAACATAATGTAATATATAAAGTATATGCATCGTTTGTGAAAATATTTATAAGTAGAATTCAAAATCACATACATGGTTTATAAAGAATTAATTAAAATAACAGGAATGTGGACAATTATTCAAACGCAGATTATTGATTCTGCAACGTTTCAGCCATTTTATTTGGCCTTTGTCAGGCGTCTATAGTATACATAAAATATATAAAATATTTTTTTCTTAAAAAACTAATCAAAGACAGTCAATATAATAAGTTCATAAAGTTAAATAATTTAAATATTGCTAATTTACATGCGTAATTATATTAAAACAACTGATGTAAAAATTTTTTTGGTAATCTCAAACTTCAAAACACATTACAACAAATAAATCAACAACGGAAAATAAGCATACAAAGGAAACTATAGCTACATTATGTCAAGAAAAACAACGTTTTTTGTAGATTGATAAAATTTCATTATACATTGGACTTAAATTTTGGATATCCGCACGCATATTAATTGTGTCCTTAAGTTTATTCCAAACCATCTCACTAACATTCCTCTTAGACCAATTACTTTAAAATTTAAGTCCAATGTATAATGAAATTTTATCAACCTACAAAAAAACTTTTAACATTGATAAATTGTTTATTTATTTCTGAGTCACAATTAATAAGTGAATAATAATAATTTATATCCTATGATTCAATTTCTTCTTTATTACGACGCGTTTCAACAGTTTTCGACTGTCATCATCAGGTAATGATTATTTTGTCAGTTGTAAACCAAAATAATCATTTTATTATTTACAACTTGATAAAATAATCATATGATGACATAATGATGATGAAATAATGAAATATGAAACATGAAATAATGATGACAGCCAAAAACTGTTGAAACGCGTCGTAATAAAGAAGAAATTGAGTCACAGGACTTATATTATTATTCATTTAAAAAATGTTTTATCTTGACAATGTAGCTATAGTTTTCTTTGTAATATTTATTTTCCATTGTTGATTTATTCGTTGTAATGTGTTTCTACTTTTGAGTTAACCAAAATTTTTTTTGCGTCAGTTGTTTTAATATTATTACGCATTTAAATTGAGACGCCTGACGAAGGTCAAATAAAATGGCTGAAACGTTGCAGAATTCACATTCCTGTTATTTTAATTAGTTAATATTTATAATAATAAATTTAACAAAACTAAAAATATAAGCTTTCTTAAATAAACTTTCATAAATCATAATTTTTTAAATTATGGTCTTTTGGCCATGTGAAAGTAAAAATAAAATATTGTAACATATATTTCCAAGTTAACAAAGAAATCAATTTTTTCGTCATTGGAACCACAATTGATTATTTCTCAGACTAACAAAATATTTGAATTATTATTTTTTTAATATATTTAATATATTTAAATTTAAATATATTCAAATATAATTTAAATAATTTAATATATTTAATATATTATTTAAAATGTATTAAATTAAATATATTAAATAAAATTAAATTAAATTAAATATTTAAATTAAAAATATTAAATTATTTAAAAACTTTCTTTCTAATAATTTACTTAAATGCTTTGAGAACTCATACTGTACAGAACTGGAAGAATATATATTAAGATTTTAAAATTTTAATTAAAAGAAGTCTTAAAAATTGTTAAATTGCTTGCAAATTGGCTTTTAAATCAATGATATAAAGTCATTTTTTTCATGTTACCATTAGTGAATACTTTTATTATATTTTTTTTAAGTAGGTATCAGCAAATTTACGTTTATAAATCATCGAATTGAAAACAGAATGCAGTCATGAGATTATAGTATTGGCCCTTGTTCCAGAAAAAGTAGATTTGTTTAATGTTTGTTCGATAAAAAATTATCTTTTTAATACGTTCCACGGAATTAGCGGAATTAATTTTCTCGGATTGGGAGCATAGCTTTCTATTTGCAGATTCGGTATAGATAAATGTATTTTAAATCAATTTCAGGGGAAAAACTGATATTAAAAAAATCCCTTAGAATTACGTAATAAGTAATTTATTGAAACTGAAGTCTGCGTTTTTGTCATACTGGAATTAATAATTCTGCAAATTTAACACAATTGGTACTAAACGGATTTTGGAGATTTAAAATTAGGATTTTCCGATTCTCATAAAAGGATTTGAATTGTCACGGAAAAAATTATTAAAATAAAATGCTTTGATATTATAAAAGTCCATCACTAACAAACTTAGTTGAATCTTTATTCTTGAGGAAATCTAATTTTCCTGATCATAATTTGTAGCCAACGTATTTGAAAAATTAAAACCGTTACCCGTAAGTTGCTTTCTAATATAGAAGAATCTGAGGAAAATGTTCTAAAGAAACGTGAATACCTCGATTTTATCCTATTTTTTAAAATTGTAAAAAAAGGAGACACTTAGGAAAACTCCTCCCGTTATAATGAGTTACGTGAAATGAATTTTTATTTAGTGATTTTATGGCAATTAACTTCTTGTTTTTGAAAATAATAAAATGTTTACATTATCTGACAAGCATCGTCGTATTCTCATTGACATTAATTCTCTACTTTTGTATTCTGTTAAGGTATTTTAATTTAAAAAAAAAATGAGTAAAACATTTATACATCTCCCTAATTCCCTCTTAGAACTTTCTATCACCTTAACAAAAATATTAAAGCTTAATTTAAGGTCTGAGTAGTGCTTTTGTGTTTTTTTTTCCTTGATGTAAAATAAATTTTGATGATCTTCTCTGTGGAAGTTACTATTTTCAAGATTAATGTAAATAAGTAAATGACTCGATTGAATATTTTCAAATAAGTTTTCTTTGATGGATATTAACTGTGATTTTCTGTTACGATGTGTTTCACTAACTATTTTACGTCGATTTTGCCTTATTTACATGAAATATTTAGTTTGCATTCAATACTTAGTTATATTAGGTTTTTCTAATCGAGTTCATTCAATGTTTTCAACGTATCAAGTAATCCAATGCTGTCTCCTTTTTATATTTTTTTTTTTTGGATTGTGATCAAATTAACGTTTCTTCTGGTCCCTACAATAATAATCGGTTTTTCTTCAATGAGTTTATACAACCTTTATTTATTTAATCACTATTATCCGCCACATAGGTGTTGGTTATATTTTCTTTTTCGATTTGCTGTTTCTTGAGGTATATGGAAATTTTTATTTTGTATATTCCATTTAAATTCATATCTAAAAACATTACTTTTTGTCTTTAAGAAGATACATTCAATAAACCGTTACTTAAATAAAAAGTGATTGGTAATGTTCAAATAATTTTTAAAAAATACTCAACTAAATTCCTCAGGATTTGGTAAATTTTTCTTTTTGAAGTTATACTTCTTTAGGCGCGTTATGAAAAATTGATGAGAGTGAAATTTTACGATGCGCGCGCACCCGTGACACAAAATTAACAGAGTGAAGTTGCTCACTAAATCGCTTATGAAGTTGAGGAAAAAATGCTACCAACAAAATAGAAATGGAACCTCTGTTAGTGGCGCATGTTGGCACGCATGCCGCCTCTGTTCACTGTGTATTTATATTTATAATACTTATCCTTATGCTTTGAGTTTCTACATTTAAAACATGTGTTTTCATTTTGTTTTCATTATACAAGTGCGAATTTTATATGTACCTCTGAATTATAATCAGAAGTGATTTAAATTGAATATTTAAATCAATACTAATTAATATCAGAAAATATTTGTGAAAAAACTGTGCTCATCAACCTTCCTAAGTGCTCCAATACAATTGAGGGTAATTTTGTCGTATCACGGCTTTTCTCAAAAAAAATCGTAGGCACATAAAATTAGTATTAAAACGTTCAGAACACTTAAAAATGCAATATTCCGGCGGCGGAACTCTAATTTTCTTCACAATTATTACAAAAAAGCCTAAAAAAGAATGCCATTATAGTAGACTTTAATAGACGTCAAAGTAACTGCTAAACGCATTTGCTTGCAAGTACGCATGTGCAATAAAAACAAAGAGTTGCAAAAATGACAAAGAGAACGAATATGAATTTAATTTGACAAAGCGCCCGGGAAAGTCTAACGTTAAATAATGTTGCGAAAATGATATTTTTATCGATTTATTCGCGAATTGAATTAAAAACAAAATAGAGAATGAGACGTTATCAAATTGTACCGGTGTATAAGTTAAACCATGCCAAATAAAATATATGAAATGATAATTCCAAAAGTTATACGTGTTAAACTTTTCATGGTAATACCTGAATGCCATAATATCACATAATTTTCTGCATGCATAATTTCCTATTATGGTCAATTTCATTTGAGTTGTGCTCAAAACTAAAAGCCTTTTTTGAAAAAAAATTCGCAAAATCCCCTCGATATACGTATCACTTTTTTATATTATTTTAACGAATTTAAATTAATTGTTTCCTATGTATATATGTATTAAACGACGAATTAAAAATTAAATCTGACGTAAAACAAAACTCGTGTTTAGTCTCGCCACGTAATACTATTGGTCTACCTTAAATTACCGAAAATTTAACAAAAAGATAAAAGGAACAAAATAAACATGGACTAATTTCAAATACTAAATAGAATTTTTTTCAACTATAAAATTATTACTTATAATTTATATACAAATAACTATATGACAACGTCCCATTTTCTATTTTGTTTTTAATTCAATTCGCGAATAAATTGGCCCTCATAAAATTTAGCACTAAAGGAGAAATTAGAAGATGTTCGAGGTGAATTAATAACCAAATATCGAATAAATTCGCGAATTGATTCAAACCATACAGTAACGTTAATAAAAGCTATTTGTACCATAAAATTATGAAACGTATTGGTCATTACTTCGTATCAAAAATTTTATTGTAATTTGGTTAACTTTTACTTTCCCGGGCGCTTTACAAATTAAATTCATATTTGTTCTCTTTGTCATTTTTGCATCTCTTTGTTTTATTGCACATACGTACTTGTATGCAAAAGCGTTTAACAGTTACTTTGACGTCTATTAAATTCTACTATAATGGTATTCTTTTTTACGCTTTTTTGTAATAATTGTGAAGAAAATTAGAGTTCCGCCGCCGGAATATTGCATTTTTAAGTGTTCTGAACGTTTTAATACTAATTTTATGTGCCTACGATTTTTTTTGACAAAAGCCGTGATATGACAAAATTACCCAATTGAGATTAACTATCCGTATGTATTATTTAGTAATAAAAATGACAAAATTATTACTTAATAAACTAATAAGTAGGTATATAATAAAATCATGTTTCTCTTTACGACAGACTATCGTCAGTTGCAACGTACCATATAATTTTTCTTTGTCACCGCCACCCAATATACTTACACGACTGACAAATGCGACAAATGCCAAGAATTGGAAATTGGTTAAATGAAATCAAAATGACTGTTGAAACTATTCCAACAATCATTCAGTTCAAATTTTAAACAATGATGGTATTTCACTCACACGTATGTGTTTACAATATTTGTATACCTTTGTCGAAATATATGCTTACATAATACTAACGTATGCCTATTATTATTATTATTATTATTATTATTATTATGAGAATTAATATGCATTAAAAAGAAAGATATTTTTCTAAAGGTATTCGGGGTAATATTTAAAACAATGTAATTAAACTGGATTGATACATTACAGTACAATATATTTTTCTATATTTGAATTAAAAATTAGTTTCAATACATAGATATGAATGGGTAAATAAAATATACAATCACTATTGCATAAATTTAATTTTTGGGACATCGTTATTAAGGATTGTTTATATATATCTATACATGATATTTAATGCCAACAATCTACTTCTATATGGTAAATGTTTTCGATAAATATTTTTCGAGCATGTGACCCAATCTGTTAATTCGGTTAAACGGTTAATACATATAATATGGTATATACATTTTGTATAAGTAACCAAACGTGTAAGCATATAGTATTAATGTATAAATAGCCAATTTAATCTTTTATTTGAAACCCAGTTACATTCCGTCAAATATTCACAACCCAACACTGGCACAACTGACAAATGACTAAAACTAGCAATTGAATGAAAGTGAAATGACAGTTGAAACTAATGACATGGTTGTTCGAATTTGAGGCAATAATTATTATATTTGTATTCCACTAAAGTCGATGTATTTAAACTGTATATTCTTTGTCTTTGTCGCAACACATACGTTTTCTTATTATGTATTTTGATATTAAAAGTAAATTGTGTTTAAAATTGTATCATATTTTAGTAATCTCAAACCTTATAACTGGTGTGCCAGTTCAGGAACTACCGGAAGAGGCTACGCAGTGGATTAAAAACCTATTTTTAACTATACCAAAGAAGTATAACTTCTCACGCGCGTATATAAGTACACACACTGTTTTTTATCTCTAATGAGTATGGTACGTAGCAGGAATGGTTTACGTGCGACTCGCCTTGACCTTTTCCGATCCGCTAGATTCATATTTTTGAAATATAAAATAAACGTTATATAATCCTTTACAATGTATATTAAGTATAATTTTTAACACAATAATAATATCCCTTGAAGTTCGATTTTTTTGAAAGATATTTCAATTATGCTTTTCCAGAGTGGCCCGTAAGATTATTTGGGTTGTATGTATCCATTGCATAGAGTATACTATATACCTTTCGCGAATCATATTATCCGCAAATCAATTAGCTATACGTAAATAACAAGTAAATATCTTCAAGATCGATAAAATCAGCCTTAAAGTGAAATATAACTTAAAGCAGACAAATATACAAAAGTTTCAAAAACACTCATGTTTCAGTTGGATACAATACTGAGCCTATAGGTATTATTGTATATTATTATTATTGCAATCCTCATTACTGTTTCTATTCTTGAATAAACCTATCCCCCAAAACTTTTTGTATTTCTCAACACTAACACTAATTTGAAACTGAACAATTAATAAAACCTAATTCCTCCAAAATCACGTATATTTTGGTTGTTTTCCAATTACAGCACAAAAGTTTCAACGGCTGCAACGCATCGCACAATTGAGCATTCAAAATAGCTGTGCTCTCAGGTGCGATGCGCAAATGTTACCAACAAAATGACTGAAAAATTTACGGTTTATTTCAAAAATAACGCAATTTTACTATTTAAAACTCCATTAAAGGTTGTCAAAGTTTGTCAAACTCAATGTTTCTCTAAAGTTGACATTTTTAATTCACCTTATTCGAGAAACTCTGGTTCCCCGCACACATATACAAATAAATTAATTACCATAGGCACAATTCGAAAATTACATTTAACCTTTAGAATACGTATTGTGTGCGCATAAATTTATTTTTAAACTGTTCTAAATACCGGAAAAAAGTTAACGAGAAAATTTTTAATAAAAATTAATAACAAGAAATCGGTGCCTAATTACTCCTGCAGAAGACATAACTGCTCCTGGTCTACAATCATTGGTTCATAAAAAATAGATTTCAAAAAGCTTGATTATTTAAAAATAAATTTGGATATTTGAATTTGCTTGATTTTTTTATCAAACAAAAACTATAATCACTTTTTGATTTAAGTTCCAAAAGTATTTTCATTTTCATTTTATTAAATACTGTTACTGTGATATAACCAAAACATACACTTAATTTTTTGATTGTAAATCTATATATATAAAAATAAATGTTTGTCTGTATGTCCTTTATAGAATCGTAAACTATGCTTTTGATCATATGATGATCTTTAGCAAAGTTGTTGCACATGAGCCCGCGAAGGTTTCTGAGTTGGTACAACCAATTTTTGTTGTCAAAATTATGGTCATAATTTGGTCATCAAATTTATTTTAGTTGATGGCGTAGCAACACGCGTAGGGTATAGCTTTATAATGTATAGACTACTAGAACAACGTCTGGCGGATTCAGCTAGTGTTATATAAAACAAAAGTTCAGTTATTTTTAATGTTCAAATAGAATTGCCAATAAAATAAAATAAATTCAATTCGTTATCCTCAACAAATAATACAGTTTGATATTAAACGGTAATAAAATTTCCTCTTTAACGGCACTTTGGTAATTAAGTTTGAAATTTCCGTTGTTGATTAGTTTACCATTTATATATTATCTCATACATTGCCACTTATTTTTACTTTTTTGGAGAAGGAATTTTTAAAAAGCCTTTTATAGCAGATGTCTACATCGTAAAAGAAATATTACTTCCAATTTTCATCAATCATTTGTAGACAAACTATTATATATAATATATTTATATATTAATGCGCTGACAAAATTTTCTTTTCTCTGCATTTTGATATTACTGCTTTTTTTGGTAATATTTTTTCTTTAGCAACTTTTTGGGGTATATTTACCACGATTTTGTAGTTTAAAAAAAATATTTTGAGACTCGAACCCATGTTCTTTAGTTCACGTAGCGAATACGTTAACCATTGCGCAAATATGAAATTCAAATATGGTCTGTTTCTACATAAAACTGTATTTATTTCAAAAAATAATATTTTTATATTTCAAAAAGAATTCACTGTTACAACCAAAAAAGTGTAATAAAACTATTTTGATAATTTTTAAAGATCTTGCCATTGATATATCATACTTCTTTTTATTAAAATAAAATTCATTTATCTGTTTTACGAAGGGGAAACCATCCCCTTTTTATTTTTTAAGAAATGAAATAAAGCCCGCTATAAGTGTAAAACTGTTTTGTTTCTTAATAACAAATTTTATTAAATTCTGTTGTTTTCTTCTCTAGTTATAAAGAGACAGACAGGGAGACAAAAATTTTAAAAACATTAAATTTGGAATAAAGACATCTTGGAACAAATATTTACCCGAAAATTGGGTTCAAAATTGGAATGTACAGACGGAAGAATTTTATAAATTAGTAAAGATAAATCATGTTTATCATTTGTTTTTATAGAAAAGAAAGAAAAATCATTTGATGTGAATTAACTATTTATACTTACCATGTGCTTTTTGATAGTAAAACAAATCATGGTTAGAAGTTCATTTGATAGATTTTTAAAAAAATGAAGAAATTACTTTATCAAATACAAATCCAATATAAAATGAAGGTGAGGAAAAAATCTTAATTGTATGAAAAACATTAAAAGAAAATCTCATATCTCATTAAAAAAAATAATATTCTTCCACACTTTTCCCTTTTTAAGTTTTTTAAACTCAAGAAACTTTATCGTCGTTTTATTTTTTCATTTTAGAATCCAAAATCTCCAACTATGTCTACCGTGAGATTCAAAACTTTTTAAGGGCTAACTTATTGACTTTAGTGTCATCTATATAATTAATGTCTAATCAATTAGTGATTTTTATATCAGCAACGCAAAGTTTCAATGATAAAACTTCAACGTCTACTTATCTTTTTTAAGCCTGACACTCTTGTAAAATAATCATATTTTTTTTTACATTTTTACAGCTTTTCCTCTTCATATATTCTCATTGATATAAGATCTAAATCAATATTTTGATATCTTCGATGGCCTTTCTTACCGAAGACAGTTTAATTTTAGTATTTTACAATAAAAATAAAATGTTTAAAGTGGTAATAATTAGGACAACTTCAATGTACTATTAAAAATCAAGCAGAGTCCTACAAAGTTCATTATGGTCTATAGTGTTTAAGTACTCATATACTTACAATTATTATCAAATTTAGACAAATTTGAGAATAAAGAGAAAAACGGATTGAAATTCTGAATTTATTTATTATAGGAAAGGACTATTATGATTTAAATAACCTCGTTAGGGGAAGACAACATTGAAGGGCTTAAATTGGAGGAAACTAAACTTACCGTCCAGTAGAAAACTGGAAAAAAAATTTATCTAATGGTTTATATGAAATCCCAGTTAACTTCTTAAGCAAAGGTTCAAAATCAATATATTTTAAGCACTTGAAAATTCTATTGGCGTTGCCACCATTACAGGTTACGCTACAACGAGAATATTATCAGAAAGGAAACCGAAATAAAATATTTGCCATCCTTCGCTGCATAATATAGCTCGGGACTCGAAAATTTGTAACAAATTAACGAATGATGTTGAACAGAATATAAATTAGGGTGGCAGAAATAATTTAACACACATGAACGAAGGTAACGTTAAATGTAAAAGGTCTCAAGCCTTGCGCTTCACCGATTCACGTTACAGTATCGCTACCCTTATCGTTTTCCTCGGGAGACTCCTTGTTTACGGATGTTGCACAAGTGCATTATGGACTTTATAATATGAGGTTATCACCCATAATTCCCAATGGCTCATATGTGCATATCAAATTAGTTACAAATTAATTTCTGTTACTGTATTAACCACATGCAATGAAATCATTTGCATTTTATCATATTAGAATATTCTATTTTAATAAGCATTTTTATGTATTCCTATTTGATTTAAGGAAGTTTTAAAAGCGTAGATTCGAAAATTTATAACAGCCATCACCTTTCATTACACTACTATAAATTTCACTCCAGCTATAATATTATAAACTTATGAATTAAAAATGAGTTAAGTAAAAATTTATTTTGAAAAATTTAACAGTAAATATTTAAGATTTAAATAATTTAACTTTTAATGGTTTTTAATATTTTGGATTGTAGGTTGAAAAATCAATTTTTGTACATAAATTTAACAATTATTTTATAAAATATACTCTACAATATTATTTTCTAATTGACCTAAATATTAACAAATCAGTGTATGCTCGCTACAAACACTCGTAAAATTATTGCTGAATTTTAAACTTCCATAATAATCTTATATATAAATTGACTATCTTGCCGTCCGTGCGTGCAGAATAGACTATACGCATGCGCTCTGTTATCCCCACTTACGCATTCAAAACGTTGGTAGGGTTAAGTTGACACAGCGCACGGCATTCAAACATGCCTATTTGCTCAAACCGGCCATTTACCAAATTTGTTATTATTTTTGTGTTTTTTTCATAACAACTATTTACGTTTGTCAAAATATTATTACTCAAGCACATTAAATAATTATTTACGCACCCGATGGTACAATTTTTTATGAATTTAAATTTACATTATTTGTAATAAAAGCGCGACAAATATGTTAATAGCCAGTTGTAAATATTCGCTTTTAACGGACTTTGATAATTAAATTTGAAATTTCGATTGTTTATTAAACGTTATCCCTTACAAACTTTGCTACCGTTTTTCACTCTTTTAGGGGAGAAATTTTCAAAAACCCTTTCTTATTATAAATCTGCATCGTATAAGGAAAACACTTTCCAAATTTCATTGACACAAATGTGCACTTATATTTGAAGATACAATGTAAAACGAAAAAAAAATAATGACCTTCATTTTTTTACATGACTAAAAAGCTATTCGATTTCACACATTTGGATGTTGTACATACAAAATTGTTGGAAATAGGTGAAAAGCGTGGAAGTCAATTCGAATATTTTTTTTTTTTTCAATAACAATAATTGATTTTCAAATTGTTCTAAATACCGAAAAAAAGTTAGTATGGAAGATTTTATATTTGCATTGACAGTGAAATATATTTAAAAAAAATTGCTACCTTAATACTTTTCAGCCGAATATATAATTACTCCAGATCACAACCATTGGTTGATAAAATAAAATAGATTTTAAAAAGTTTGATTGTTGAAAAACGAACCAAAATTTAATATCGACAGTTTGGTGTAAGTACTACATAAGTATTAAAATTTCATACTAATTTAGTGAAATGACGTTATTTAAAATGTTGTTATTAAAATGATATAAAAAAAAATTCTTAATATAATTTTAGATACAGTTTTTTTAATTAACAACACTTTGATTATTAAGTTTAAGATTTCGATTGTTGATTAACTCTACATTATCTCATACTAAACATTTTATTGAGATAAAACCTTTAGTTGCGAATGCAACGGGCAACTACTAGTAATTATATAATTAAGTATTATTATTTTCTTATTAGTCGTTGCATTTGAAGAAAAATTTTTTATCAATATTTTTAGCAATTTTTTATGTAACACATGTTATAGCTTTTGTAGAGAGTGTAAGACAATGTAAGGAAAAAGTCTTAAAGGTAAGATTGTGTTTCTATTTTTTAAGAAAAGTTTGAGAAAAGATTTTTGTTATGTTTTAAAAAAAAATACTTTGTGTATAGATACTTTTGTACGCGCGTGAGAAGATAATCTTATTTGGCGTAATAAAGAAAATGTTTTTTTTCACTGTCATAGCGTACTCCGGTAGTGCCAGAAATGGTATATCAGTAACTTGTAGTTGTTGATAACTAAAATACGATACAGGTGTAAATACAATTTTTACTTTTAATGTCAATATAAAGTTTGTTTCAATAAGAGCGCAAGATTTGGATTGCACGCCATGTTTGACAGTCAAAATGTCCCAAGATTATGACGTGATAAATCGAAAGTAGACAGATGGAAGTTAGTAAACATGAAATAGTAAACCATGAACCGCGAAGTGAATTCACCAATTGGATCCTTGAACAATCTGCTGATTTTGGAAACAAAATCATTTTTGCAATGAGGCTATTTTCACCTCGATAACTTCGTGAATAAGTAAAACTGTCGCATTTGGGACTTTGAAAATCCACGAATGATTCATCAGAAAGCAATGCATCCACAACGGGTCACTGTATGGTGTGCATTATGGTCTGGAGGAGTAATTGGATCGTTTTTCTTCGGCAACGAAGAAGGTAATGCAGTAACGGTGAATGGCGAACGTTATCGTGATATGATAATGGTTTCTTGTGCCTCATTTGAAAGCTATTTATCTTGACGACATGTGGTTTCAGTAGGACGGTGCCACATATCATATCGACCATGAAATATTGACAATCTTGCACAAGTTTGCTCCTGGTCGTGTCATTTCCCGATTTGGTGACCAGAATTGGCCTCCTCGTTCTTGCGATTTAACGCCTTTAGATTTCTATCTGTGAGATTATCTGAAGTTACAGGTTTATGCCAATAAGCCTACAACCATCGAAGCATTGAAAGTCGACATTAGACGTTGTATCAATGAAATACCACCATATGTATTCAATAACGTTATTGAAAATTTCCACAAAAGGGTATGCAAATGCCAGCAAAGCCGTGGCGGCCATTTAAAAAAAAATGTTTCATACATAATTCCCAAATGTATATTTTCTAAATCATTAAATATTTCAATACTTTGCTACAGAAAACCATGTTTTATTAAACACTGAAATCTTGCGTTCTTATTTAAACACCCTTTAATAAGCAAATGTATGTACGGTGGTCAAAACATAGAACAAAGAATGTAAACACATACATGTGAGTGTAATACAGATATAATAATTTTTATCTCAATTTTGAAGTAATAGATTATTGTCATTAGTTTCAACTGTCATTTCGTTTTGATTCAATTACTGATTTTCCCCGTTTGGAAGTTTTGTCAGTGTTGGGCTGTGAATAGTTTTCAGAGAGTTAATAGCTTTCAAATAATAGATTAAGTTGGTAGCTTATGATCCTTTTAGTGACATCAATATCTGGTAATTTTGCATTTCCAACATTATTTTTAATTTATTTCGCGATTTTTTTGATAATTCAATTCTAACATCGCATAACTCTCTTGTTGGTAAATTATAATTATGACTCGATTTACATGTGAATCAATTTCAAAAGAAAATAGAAAATGTAACGTTGCCAGATATTGATGTTGCTAAAAGGGATATGAGTCAAATTGGTTATTTATACAAACTGTATAGGATTTCACAATTTCAAACTATAAAAATTGAAAATGTTAAGTTCGACGATATAGATGTTTAACATTAAAATAACAACTGGCGGTGCCAGTTATGTCTATTATCTCTTCCTGGCACTTTTAACTTCGTTGTGGATCATTTCGGTTTGTTTCTCTTACCGGAAAAAAAACTGTGCCAGCGGTCAACTCGGTCGACTTGATTGCGGCCTTTTAATACAATTCAAATCGTTCCCAAAAATTGGCCAGCTGTCACCCGCTGGAAGTTTCTCGCTAATCGTTTGCGAACAACTTCCTACTGTAGCGCCAAGGCGTCACATTTTTTAAAAATTCAGTGTGATTATTTTTTTCATAATACCACAAAAGAAATATAACTTAAAAAATCAATGTGGTCACAAATTATTTTTCCATTGTTATGTCCCAAAAAACCAAGTATTTTCTAGCTTTAATTATCAAATTAATGATGCTTGCAAACTTCATACATTGCAAAGATGACCTTATTCAGTTTGTTTCAAAGTCGGTTTTAAATCTATCTTACAATTAGTTTGGATCAAATAAGGGATTATTCACTTTACGTTTTTGATGTGAACATTATGAGCCCTTTATAAACAAAATAGCGGTCTCCAGTCCGTCTCCACTAGCTTTTATGTTTTCATTTGCTAACAACAGCTTGGTTTTATAGCGTACAAAGCAAAGCTTTCATTTTGTAATTTCGTACGGTGTCATCATTGAAGCACAACCACAAACTTATGGACATGAACTCGATTCACAAATATACACGACGATATTACAATCACATTTATGCACATGCGAGTAATTGCGTTCCATTCCCTCAAATAATAACGCTACTAATTAAATTAGTATTGTTTTCAAATTGCCGAAATTTAATTATAAAATATTTAACAATTGATTAACTACGTTAAAGTAAAGCTATTTTTATCAAACTTAAATTAAAGGAATGCTTTTATCTATTCAATAAAAAAAAAAACGTTTTTTTTTTCTCAGTCTTGGAAACAATTTCAAGCTCATTTTTTGGCAAAAAATATTTCGTCAAGCATGGCAAAATGTTATTTTCTCATAAATGGTTCAGCCTTTTAATTACAAAGGAATCCCAGAAAAAACATTTTTGACAAATAAATAAGTTTTAAGAAGCAGTGAACTATTGTTGGATTTATTCAACAGGTCTTACACAATGTCAACATGACTTTAAACCTTGTTTAAATCTAATACTATTAAAAAAAAAACGATACTCAGACATTTGCATAAAGAACTTGAAGAAAAAAAAAGTAGTCTCGAACCAAATATTATTACACCGTTTTTAATAATTTTTGTCATTGTAGATTAGGCTAATTTTCATTATCAATATTTTTTAATTATTCGACATCGCTTTTGATCTTTGATGTTTCAAGACGCATAGAATGATCAAATCTTTTCCATTTCATTTGAATCGTTGAACTTTCATATTATATTGATTTGCTCAAAATGTATTCCTCAAAAATTGTAACGTCGATTTTATATGCAATACAAGATACGTACACATCATGTCATTTATTAAATACAAGCATACAAAAATACTAAAATTAATTTCATATTTCAGTTATTTGGAGGACTGCATAACCCATTGGGGAAATTGCAATGATAGAAATATGAACGTTCCATTGGATTACATAGTTCAAAGACTAATCACTAACACTTGACGTTATAATTATTTATGTGTAATAAATATTACAATTGTAGACTATTTATAGTTTACTAGCAATCAACCTTGTTAAAAGGTTTGAATTTTCACGTGTTCAAATTTAATCACTCTTGTAAATTCACCTGCCTTTATTTTTATTCCAGCAAGCTTTCACAATAAACAATTACGGTTAAGAAGTAATACTAAAGATTATTATATCTAGGAACACAAGTTACTAACACTGGAGAATGCAGTGAATAAATCTATAGTATAGCAATAGTCCCAATAGTGACGGGGAAACTAACGAATTAAAATAGACCCATCCGGAAAAATACTATAGTGAAACTAGCTAAAGCGTTGATTTTTCCAATCGCTTCATAAATTTATGAAGGTTGGTCTCTAAAAAAACGAGATCAAAAGACTGAAGTACTGTAAAACTGATGCATTGTGTGAGCCTCGTAGACGGAGAAAATTACCAATATATCCATTTTCGAAAAATAAAGCTTGTATGATAGACTTATAAGTAGAATAAACAAGACATACTTATGGTACTTCGATGACGGAGAACTGGAGAAATGGAGTTACTAATAGTTGATGAGAAAATTTTCTTCATAAATTGTTAGTAAAACTAACGAAAAATATGTCGCCAAAATTTTAAATGAAAATTCCGACTTGTTTGATTGATATAAGCTATTATAGTGGGTAGCTCTCCTTCAGGTCCCGAGTGCGCCACGTGTATGTAACCGAGAGGTCATTGAGGCACCTAGGTTTTTAAACGCGTTTTTCTCAAAACGGCTTTTATTGAACTTTAATTTCTTCATAATATTGCGCTCTATATGAATCTAAAACCGGACTATGATATATTTTTTTTCTTGCAAAAAAGTTGTTAAAAATGACAAAAAATATGTTTTTTTTATTTGACACCAAATAGAAATCCAATTTTTTTTTAATAATATTTAGATTCATATTGAAGAGAGACATATAATAAGAGGAAATTCCAACCTCGTTTAATTTCAAATGAAAATTGCGCTTTTAAGAATGTATGTAAAATGCTGAGTCTGATTGTGACCTGCAATATGGGGTCGCTAATATCTTCGGTGTTTTTCAAGGAAATTCTTCAAAAATTTTACAGTATAGGGGAGAGTAGTATGAGTTGATTCCTTGGGGTAAAATGATCCTTTGCGATTGTTCTGAAACTACTGACCGCTATTTAGTTTATTTCACTAGTAAAACATAGCTCTGAACACCCCCCCCCCCTTCCACACCCAAATCGTAATGATGGAGTGAGCAATAGGTAGACATGACTTGGATCTTATGTTACTTTTATTCAAACAATGGTAAATGTAATTACTGTTGCGTTTGGGGCTTTTTATTATACTTTACTTTAGTATTAAGGCCACGTGAATAGAACCACGTACTTGTAGGCTATGTTAGCAAGCTCTACCGAGTGGATCATGTTACCCATGGGAGTGTACAAGATGATAACTTTGTAAGGTTTTAAAAAAATGAAAAAATTTCAATGAAACCTCAGTTATTTTCGGGTTTTGATAATTATGAAAGTTGAATTGATAAATATACAAGTAATAATCGCCTTTATTTTTAGTTTACATTAAGAATATATATTTTACAGCGAGTACCACCTTTCCCTATATACTTAAATATAGGTTTAATATATTCTCAAAGTTTTAATAAATTTTGTTCATTTTTTATAATATTAAAAATTTCATGAAAATCATAAAAGAGAAAACGCTGTCCTAACCCTATTTCCCCCTTAACAGACGAAGATCTGGCACATGGTAATCTTAAGGTAGCTGATTGGCCACTCATGAAGCCGCATATCTAGCATAGGACAGGATGATATGGATGATGATATCACAAAAACTTGAAGATTTTAATTGCATTACTTTTTTTTGCATTGGAAGGAAAGGAGAGATTAATTGTTTAATTGTTTAATAAGTTTAATTGTTTCATATATTTATCCAAATTTTTTTGTGATAAGACCGTTAAAATTAATCTGTAATTAAAGTATTCATAAAATTGGATATCTCTTTTACAATTATTTTGATACACATTAAATCCAATTACAAGCATATTGATTATTATTTTATTGTTTAACGTAAATGTAAAATGAAAATTGGAGTAATGAGGAAATAAATCAGAGCGCTATAGAGTTATAGACTGTTGTATTAATAAATGTTTCTATAACGGAAAAATAACTATACAACAAAAACGTTAAATAGGATACTACACAATTTCTGCATGTTTATTTACAGAACAATTATTAACTTCAAGCATAAACAAAGCAAATAAAATCTTTAAGCTCTTGTAATTTATCGTAAGCACAATCCATTTATAAACATTAAAAAAGCATTTTTGTACACAAGTGTTTGTTTGCGGTGACAAATGTTAATATTTAAATTTGCTTAGTAATACTTTTTTACTTTTTTCCATTTTTTTTATGGTAGCAGATTATACATGTTCCACTCTGTATTATATAAGTTGTTAAAGCAGACTATTTAAATAATAATTATCCACCTAAAGCATTAATATCCCCCAATTAAAATTACATCATCGTTGTCGTTATGATAGTGGTAGTCATATTATTGAAACGAGGACATGATGATAATGGTCTTGAGCAAAATCCATTAATTATGCTTTCATTAAATGGCCTAGATTTAAAAAAATAATCACAATAATTTGGCTCAAGTGGAACATATTTTTATTTTTGGTTTTGTAAAATAAAAATTATGTGGATTGTAAAATTTTTAAGCATACTTTTTTGATCTCTTTATTTCACTCATAACTTTTTAATTATAACAAAATTATACAATAATTTTTCTTCTCGGTGATTATTATTTGTCGTTATCGGATATTACAAAATAAAAATTATCTTATGTTCAATATAGAAAATAAGTACACATATTAGATTATGTAAATATGTTTATATTATTTACAACTTTATTAAATTGATTTTACAGCAATTCTTTTTATCTTTATGAAACATGATAGTTACTTATCATTGATTTAATTTGCTAAACAATAATGTTTAAATTGGGCTATACAAAGGAATTGATTTAACAATGTAATAAAACAATGTATTTTTATTTTCTAATTGCAAAATCAAACAAATATTTTTTTTCAAAAATAAATATGGTATATATCAAATGATTGTTTTTATAACCAAAAGAAGATTTATAAAAAAAAATGTACCCACCTTCTTAATCTCAATACTATCGAAATAAACATTGACTAGTTACCAATAAAAAAAGAATATATCTACCAAAACTGAATCCAACTAAAACTGTATAATCAACTTCATTACAAAAATTGAAATGATGAATGATGTTAACTATCAATGCGCTTGAATAAACTTTCATAATATTTAAAACGACTTTTGTAAGTTTACACTTTAAGGCATCAAAGGTGAACATCATCTCTGGTCGATAGAAAAATTATTTTCAGTGCGTGAGACATCATTAGATAGTTCTAAAAGAATTATAACGAGGATTCATTTTTCCCCATTTAAATAAATACTTCATGGAATATGTAGTCGTGAAGTTGTAAAAAGTTTATCTTCCCATTTAACTTTCAAACATTACGGTGAAAAATTCTATAACAAAGAAAAAATAAGTGATAGGTTCTAAAAATAATGTTTAAAAAATTATAGTCTGCATAAAATATGTCGTGTAAATTTTAAGAAATAAAATATTTTCACGTGTATGTGGTTTTAACTTTCCTTTGAAACTTCTAGAAAAATGAAAATTTGTGATTTTAATAAGCTGATCTAATAAGTCCTGTTTAACATTATCGGTTTACTACCAGGAGAGGGCTATTTCCTCAAGCTTACATGAATAACCAACAAGCTCCCTAGAAGGATAAGGTCAGATACCTCGGGGTTCATTTGAATAGACGCCTCACCTGGCACAGGCGCGTGGTCACAAAATGACAACAGCTGGAAGCCAAACTAAGAAAGCAATGATGGATGTTGAAAAGCGATTCGGGTTTGTCCCTGAACAGTAGGTTGATGATCTATAAAGCCATAACTAAGCCGGTCTGGACGTATGGAATACAACTATGGGAAACTGCCAACAATTCTCGCATCAACATCTTACAAAGGTTCCAGTCTAAGATACTTCGATTAATTACAAACATCTCATGGTATGTCAACAATTTTGACATACACAAGAATTTAAAAATGGTTACGGTCAGGGAGAGGCTAGTCAAATTTAGCGCAAGCTATCAAACTCGTCTGAAAAATTTTGGAGCTGCTATTCCAAAAGGTAGTATAAGAGGTACCCTATAAAATTGTACCTCATACGTCCATACGTTCATCATATTTGCTTATTGGTAATAAGGTAATAAATATTATAATTATTTTTATAAGATGAAAGCGATACTATTAAGTTATTCATAAGAAAAATATGAGAAAAAAATCTTATATATCACGATGAATACCAAATCTAAAAATAAAATAAAACCAACCTCATAGTCATGCAGGCAAAGTTGAGGGTATCAGCTAGTTTAAGATATTCAAAAGTTGGAATGCTTAAAAGAAAAAAAATGTTATTGAAATCATTGTAAATATTGTATAAAAATTCAAATAACTTCTAATAATATTTTTTGTGATTTTTATTTGCAACATTTTTTTTTAAATTCCTTTTTGATTATTTTTCCTTAGATCTCTAGATCTCTAGATATTTATTTTAAACTGTAATAACAATAATGACTGAAAAAGCTTTTAATTTGTCCTACTCCATGCAAACTATTACACCAAGATGCAATTTTAAGACGGTAACTAAGCATGATATTCATAATGCCTTCCATTATTCACGTAAAGCACAATTAGAAATGTATTCAAGGAGTACGAGTGGAACGATCGGTTGATTAGTGGGCACATAATAACTTTAAGTGCACCGAGAAGTTTCATCTTGATAGTGCAGAAAGATGCAGCAAGTACTTAGGTATTAGAAAACGCTGGAAAATATGTCATTGCTTTCAACCTGAGATTTTTAATTAATATTTGTTACATTAGGTAAAAGTTTACAGCATAATTAAAAGCACGAATAAAACTCGCATATATTAAATAAAAACAAAAAAGTCGAATATAGCTGAAGTAGGAGCGTTGATTTTAATACATATCAATGTCCCATTAATGACTTTTTCATGTTTTTCTTATGCATTGAAATTTTTGAAACGAAAATAGTGTTTTTTTTTTAAATTACATATTATTTATGTTGAAATGTTTTTTTTTCCAATTTCGTTTTATATTAATATTAGTTTTGCATAAGTAAACTTGGTCACGAAATTTCTACTTTCTCTGTCGCAAATAAAATGTTCAACGTCATATTTTTACTTCCATTTATGCAAAAATGACAGGCAAAAACAAAATTCAATACCTTTTACACGAAAATGCAATTATATTTAGATGTAGATTCTTTTCTCACGTTAGTAACAAAAAATTTGGATTTTTTTTTTAAATTTCACCTTTAAAAAAGCTTGCAATGTTTCTTCATAGTAGCTCAATCTAAGAATGATTAATTATTTACTTATAGGATTAATGTTTTAAGTGTTTTTTTGTGAAAAAAAAATATTTGAATGAATAAAGTCGTCTGTTTAGAAAACAAGAAAGATCTTTTAAGCTTGAGAAAAAAAGATAACAATTTGTATTTGACTCATTTCAGTACGCCTAAAACAAAAATAAAAACTTAAAGTTTTCATGTTTAAAAACCCAATTTTGATAAATATCAGTAGATTATAACAAAGTTGAAAAAAGTTTTAAATATCTATGACCTATGTTTACATAAAAAGGCACTTACATTGAAGTACTCCCTTATTCAATACTTTACTCGTTTAATTTCTACATAATGTACTAGCTGATTAATTCGTCACAAAGGCCTGGACGTTGGGAATACTTGTACATTATTATCTTCTTGCTTTATTTAAAACTCACTTTCGTAAATTACAATTTTATTACCACTTGGCATGGAACTCGACAAATGTAGCCTTTTCTAATAAAGAGTAAAGTAGATACATACCTAAGGACACATACATGTAAACTTTTGCTTAAACAAGTCCCAGTATACAAGTGTAAAGGTGTTTTCATCCCTCGTAATTATTGTCTTTTGTTCGAGAAAACTGAATATTACGTTTTCGTGCCAAGAATTTTAAGCGTGTCAAAATTTTGCTTCTGCTAAATGTAATTACAATTCACTTTTAATTAAAAGCCAAAAGCTGATTTTACGACGTTTTTATACATTCAAATTAATCCGGTACGATCTTAAAGCATAACCAAATGTTGAGTTTAAAAAGTTTTTTTTTTTTTTAATTTTGAGATTATTTGATACAGATGATGATTTCAACACAGACAAATTCAAACTTTGTTGTATATTCTGTGTTTGAATTACGAAAACTTCAATATGAAAATTTATTGTTTAATTTTTAATGAAGATTAATTCCCCATACGAAAAGCAATTAAGCAACAATTGTCTTAAAATTACTTTTGAAGTATTTTTTTATAATTTGAATAAAAGTAAGTAAAATGAAAATTCATTTAAGATAAAATTTTAAACCAAATTTTATAAGAAACTAAAGAACCCGATGAACTTCGTACCACCTAAAATTAATTGATATCGGTAACATTGCCACATTTTTAATAATCAATTTTTAATATGGATTTAATCAAACATTCATACTTATTCTGGATCATATGAAATTAGGTGGATTTTTAATTATAAATTTTATTTTAAATATTTAGATTCATACTTATATGAACATTGATCATATTAAAGCCCACATACATACAAAAATTCATAAAATCTCACTTATTTATGAGCTTTTAGATATACATAAATATTTCTAAACACAGTTTTATTTTTGACTGTTTTTGTCCCTCGAAATTGTATAGTTCTTTGGCCAACTTGCTCCTAAGATCGCCATTAGTCAGGGACAGGATACTTACTAGGAATGTTTCTGTTTTCTTCAGTACTTTTTAAGTAGAATATTAGCGTTAAGAAAAAATTATCAGGCTGAATTTTTAATAAAATGTTACACTGTTGATTCAATAGGAAGTTGTTCGCAAACAATTAACCAGAAACTTTAAGTTGGCGAAAGCACGCTGATTTTTAGGTGAAATAATCACAGCCCAACATTGACACAACTGAGAATTCGCTAAAACTAGCAATTTAATGAAATCGAAATAACAGTTGAAACTAATGACATGATAGTTTCTTGAGACCATAGTTAATATGTTTGTATTCCACTCACATGGACTCGTTTACAACTTTGTATTCTTTGTCCTTGTCTTTACCCCAAAACATTTGTTTGCTTTTTATGTATTTTGATATTAAAAGCTACTTGTGTATATAATTATATCATATTTCAGTTAGCACAAACCTTTTTTAACTGGTGTGCCAGTTCAGGCGCTATCGGAAGAGACTATGGCAGTGGATTGAAAACATTTTTTAATTCTACCAAAGAAGAATAACTTTTCACACGCGTACATAAGTAGGTACTTAACTGTTTTTTTTTATTATTTGACACTTCAGCACATGGTTTAGGTAGTTCAACTTTTTGCATTAGTTTGTACAATATAGCTGTTGGAATGTACTACAATGATGTTCCGATCTTATTCGGATAATTATAAGTAAGTTATATATTAAGAGTTGTTTTAATTAGTTTTTTTTTTCTTTTGGTATACTCCTCATTTCTTTGTACATATATTGATCTTTTTTTTAAATGATGAATGAAAGTATCAAAATGTTTCTTTTTAATTGATTTTTCGATCAATAACCGTCTTTGTGAACTGGTACCCATGAAAGTTTTGGTGATTTTGATTTTCTTGTAGTATTTAGTGGATACTGTTTCTTATTTTAAAAATGATTTCTACCCTTTTACTACATTTTACACTTTTTACGCATTTCTAAAATTCTATCACCATTTCGGCCATAATTCTATAATTATCAGCACAAAAAATATTACGAAGATTAGTTTTATATTATTTACGTATTAGAATGATTAAATCTTTAAGGTCGCGGCATTATTCATAATAATATTCTTATAACAAGATTTATTTAAACACTCACACAAAATATGAATTAAATTATAAATTTGACATTATTATTTACAAATAATCTATAAGTTTTGCGTGGCATGAGCAAACAATTGCGGAATATGTCAAACCTAATTTATTTAAAAACGCATTTTATTCATAATTTTCCAGATATTCTAATAGTTATTCTATTTATCTCTAGGCCTCGAAATATAAATGACAGGAGAACGAACGCTGTATTGCAAAGTCGTCCACAAAATTAGGACATAGTGTAGAGGATTCTAGTGTCAATAGTATACAAGTATGAAAATAAACGCCAGAAATATTGTCATATAATTTACAAGAGATTAATAATTGCAATGGAAAATTGTTTCCTATACATAAGTAGAATTAAATAATAATGAATGTATGTTATATTAAAGGTATTAAATTAAATGAAGAACATGAATGTAACGTTTTGACAGCTTTAGCCTCAGTCTGAATTACAATAACAAAAAAGTGAACAACCAATAACAATTCAGTACATAAAGTTGTTCATGTTTCTTAGCGATAATGCGCTAATGGTCACTGAAAAAATAACTAAACCATATCTGAATTTTTGATGATATGTCAACTAACAACTACCTCGTTCGTTTTGTTATTTATTCTTCGTGATCTAAGCGTAGACGAATTCAACAAATTATTGATCATGAAAATCGGTTCAGCCATTCTTCAGTTATAAAAGCCTAACTAACACAACTTTGCTTTACATATATAGTTTTCATTAACAACTTAACTAAAAATTTTGAATCTATTTATGATTGACTGTTGTGAGGTTATAGATAACCGTGTATTTACATTTTTTTTGACTAACGATAACAAATAACAATTTTAGAAACAATAAAAAATTGTTTTACCCTTAGAATTTAATATTCCTGCCTATTTTTGTCAGTTCACATTATGTGTTCTACAAATGAAATTAATAAAAACTGTTTTTCCGAATTATAAAACAATTATTTCTGTTTCATCATAGTTATAAATTTTAATTAATTTTAGTATAGTGTTTTGTATAACGAAAATTATGCGTCATTTTTTTTCTGTTTTCATTTTATCGCTTTATCATATTGAAAAGATGACGGTACACAAAACGAAAAAAACGACCTAGCATTTTTTTAAAGTTAAATCTTCTTTTATACACAAGTATGTACTTCAAAGTCGTATTTTATTATTTTGATGTATTACGATACATTCAAAAGTATGAATATGTCTGTAATCTCGACGGCAAAGATATATCGTAATGAATGAGAATCTGTACCACCTGCATGCAGGACTTTGTTCTATTCATCGTTCAGGAAAAATTTAAATACCATTAAGGAAGTGTGTTAGTTCTTTACGTACGTAATTATTTTATGAAAATACCTAAACACGCATTCAATGTACTCCCACGGTGAATATAAAATGTAGACTAAGATTGCAGTAATTAAAAATTTATTTTTAAATGAATCGTTTAAATAAATATCGTTTATATCGATATTTTTCTTTTCTGTTTTATCGATCCATTTTAACTCTTCCCATATTTTTATAATATAAATGTTAATTTTTTTTTTAGAATAAAGACTTGAAATACTCTGAAAATTTGATTGCTCATTAGATTGCTGAGGAACAGGTAGGATTTGTTAGAGCAAGGGATACTAGGGAACACATTTTATAGAGAAATCTCCAAACATTTTGTGGGACAAAACATAAGTGGCATCGACTTACCAATACATCTAATCTCCCTCGCTCGTTAAAAATCTATATGAAGACTGAAATATTGTTAAATAACGAAAACACCCCATCCAATAAGTGCGATATTCAAAAGGGCAAACGACAGAGTTTCGTTCTCTTACCATTACTATATCAAGTATACTGTAAGTTTATAATGCGACTAGCTTTGTAGGAGTGGAATGGTAGAATTTAAACTGGCGATAGCGACTTTCCAACCTTTGTTTCGCAGGTGATAAAGCCTTAATTTATAATTTTAAATGCTTTTGGTTTAATTTTCAATAGAATACCACACAAAACACTGAAATTTTCCGAAAAACGATTTTAAATTCAATTTATTCAAAAATTTACAAAGAATTTATTCAAATTATTTCATCACAAAACAAAAATCCTGATAGGTACCTATAACGTCATTCGGGTCAAGTGTGCGCACTTAAGGGTTTTAAACCGGAGTAAAAATTAAACAATAAGGAATAAGAAAAAAAGGGACCATGCATATGATAAAGTATTTATTGGACTAATAGTTAAATCAAATAATAACACATAAAACCTTGACCATAAAAAAAAGGTTATTTAGAATGATTCCAAATGCGCACACTTGCCCGACTTGCGGGTAAGTGTGCACAATCGTTCGGGTAAATGTACGATTTTTTTTATAATTATAATGCTTAGATATCGACTTATGAATACAAAAACCCATAAAATAATTTGACTAAAAATTATGAAATTAAAGCCAAATTCAGCGTTTCCTAATGTGGCGATCTTTTTATAAGCTTCATTGAATAACCGAGCTACATGGTATTGGGTAATAGCCTTTCCAGGGTACTCTAATATGAATTTATCGTATGCACAGAGTATTTAGCTTTCAGAGGACTACAAAATTCGACCCAATGGTTGTAGCTTGTGATTGCCATGTGATGGTAAGTTATATTTACAGTGCCGAATTTCAATAATTATTATTTACAAAAAATGAATAACACCATGTTGCGATCTTGTAGATAAATTAGTTCCACGTTACCGAACCTTTTAGTCAACTACACATAATACAATTTATCCCTCCAATCTTTCAGGATAAACGGGATGTGCACACTTAGCCACTGCGCACGGTTACCCCGAATGACTCTATTATTAAATTATATTTGGTTTTGGATTTATCAAAAAGTTCCGTAATTTGTTTCTGAATTACGGAGTAAAATTGAGTAATTACAGCGTATGCGTATCAAGTCGTTTTCAAATTCAAACAATCCATTAGAAATTCAAGCAGTCAATGCAAACAATGGTAATTCAAGATCACAAATAGGATTGCTACCTATACTTTATTATAAAATATTGTACGTTATTTAAGGTAGTTGTACTCTATACTATATGAGAAAAATATATTACGTGAAAAATCTTTATTTCGCCTAATTTTATTTCTCTGGGATTCATTTTACGTACTATATACAAAAAAGCTTGGTTGTAAGAATTTCTGGGAAAATAGAGTAGAAAATGTATTAAAATATAGTTTGTTTAGATGCTGTATAGCAATTTAACAATGAAAATTACTTGTTAAAACTTGCTTAAAGTAACGCATATTATGTTTCGAAGCAAAATGACAAAGTAAAATAAATCGTATTTTATTTTGACGCGATGTATTTTTTTTTCTACCTTTAATAACCAATACACTTTATTTGCAGAAAAAAAAGTGGCAACCCTAATCACTAACCACCGACAGATGTACAATTGAGAATCCAGACCCAATTCTTTATCTCAGCTTATTCGACATCTGACGGCTGCACTAAATTATGCTAAATTATCCATTATGTAGATTCGTTACCGAACTTTTAATTTAATTGTTTTGATTATCGTGGCTTTTTAATAAAAATAAAAGGAAATATGGATAATACAAAACTGAATTTTACTGTATCAATGAAGACTGTGATTATTCTGATATACATAAATAAGTAATATATAAAAAAATTCGCAATTAACAATACAACTAATATGAATCATCGTTATATTTAACTTTGCCGTGTTGATTTACACAAAAGCATTACGAGCATAACCTAACGAAATTTCGACCACTATTAGCGCTTCAATCCATTCAGTTATCCCCACCATGACTTCGCGTTTGGCGAATAAATTCGAATAACTTTTTTAAAAATCTGAAAAAAGGGATGGCTGATTTCTTTTTTACATCAGTGTTACGTTTTTGATTCTTTATTTAATCAATTTTACGACGAATTTTAGTAAAAAAAAAAAACGTTGAATAAATCCTTTAACTATATCTAACAATAAAATTCTTACATATGTCGGACAATAATTCATCATTTTCTAGTAAGCATTGTGATTTTTTACTTTTTCATCATCAAATTGTTAAATAGATACACTTCAAAAGCTTACTATTTGAATTTCAGTATTTTCCATTACTTTTTCAAGGGATATTTAAATTTTAATTTAAATAATTATTTTCACAATGAAGAAGATTAAACCTCTCAATATATAAGTATTAACTTGAGATTAAGCAATATAGAATTATAAAAATATATATATCCATTTTTTTATATACGAATACCGAAAGTTTAATTATTTTTTCTACCTTATTGAAAAAATATAATTTTAGGGTGGGCAATTCGACAAGTCAATGAATTTAATTATGCTTTATAACTCTCAATTCTAATTCAGAAAAAAATAACAAAAAAAAATCCCTTTTTAAATCACTAATACAATATAAATGCAAATTACATCTTAAAAATTTTAAAACATTTGGAAGATGTACTTATGATCATAACATTTTACTTGAAAGTATAAGGACTTATATTTGAAAAAAATATTTTAAATTTTGCAAGTATAGGCAAAAAAAATTGGGTTCTTTGTGTTATATTATAACTAGCTAAGCCCCGCAACTTTGTCTACCTAACGTAGGTGTAGATTATATTTTCTTTTCAAATTTGCTGTTTGTAGTGGTATATGAAAATTGTTATCTTTCTTATTTCTTTTCCGAAAAACATAACCATACTTAAATACACTATTTTGTCAACTTTAAAAGGACACATTTAATAAACTGTTGCAAAGAATAAAATAGTTCTATGTAATAATCAATTACTTTTCAAAAAATATTTTAAATATCTAAGAAGAGTATGTCTATTTCGTATACCTACGGTAGGTATACCTACCGTGAACCAAATAATTCGTAACCGTACCACTACAAACAGCAAATTTGAAAAGAAAATATAATCTACACCTACGTTACGCAGACGAAGTTGCGGAGCTCAGCTAGTGTATCAATAAACTTATTATTAACTATCTGAATTTCAACTATATAATTAAACCATATTGATAGTCTAGAGTTCACCATAAACGATTTGGCGCATGCCGTTTGTTCTGGAAGAGCATTTTAAATTTCTTTTATCATTATGGCTTACCGTAACAATGTCGTTATTTTCTTTTAGTTCGCCGATTTTCAAAGGGTACTCGCTCACTATTACAATTAATTCAGATTTTCAGGTTTACAATATATGAAATCCAAAAAACTTAAAGCTCATTTATAAACTTAACTTAACCTTTTTTAGATATATTTATCAGTTTAAATTTTTAAGCAGACCCCAATTTTTTGTTTCTAATAATAAACCAAGTTTGTTTTAACCTAAGCCGTAATAACGTTTCTCCTTTAACGGACTTTGATTATGAAATTTGAAATTTCGATTGTTTATTAGACGTTATGCCGCACAAACTTAGCCACCCTTTTTTCACTCTTTTAGTGGGGGGAATTATCGAAAAGCCTTTCTTATTATATAACGGCATCATATAAGGAAAATACTTTCCTAATTTCATTGTCACAAATGTGCACTTATATTTGAAAATACAATGTAAAACGAAAAAAAAATATGACCTTCTATATTTTAATTATGATTAAAAAGCAATTCGATGTCGCACATTTGGATGTTGTACAAACAAAATTATTGAAAATAGGTGCAAAGCGTGGAAGTAAAATCGAATAATTTTTTTTTTTCAATAACAATAATTGTTTTAATGTTGTTCTAAAAACCGTAGAAAAGTAAGTATGGAAGATTTTATATATTTATTGATGATAATGAAATATATGACAAAAAATTGCTCCCTATGCTTTTCAGCAGAATATATCATTGCTCCAGGTCACAATCATTGGTTCAAAAAAGTAGATTTTAAAAAGTTTGATTGTTGAAAAACATACAAAAATTAAAACCGCCTCTTTGTTATTTGGTATAAGTACCTACTACACAAACTTTCATACTAACTAAGTGAAACGACGTTATTTAAAATGCTGTTATCAAAATGATATATAAAAAACATTTATTATTAATTCATTATTTATTTATTAATAACACCTATTAAATTCGAAATTTCGATTGTTGATTAACTTAACATTTTCTCATGTAAACTTAGCCACCCCCAATCACTCTGTTAGGGTAGGAATTTTCAAAAAAAAAATCTTATCACATGCCTACTTCTTATAAGGAATACACTGAATATTAAAATTTCATCTGGCAGAAGAGATATATATTTACACGATTTTATGTATGCACGGTTTTAAAAACGTATTTACTTTAAGCTTTATTAATATAATTATTATTTTTACTACTACTGTTACTTTTTTCGTTAATATTTCCTTATTGAGCAACCCTAAGGATTTATTTTCAACAATTTTGTAAAAAAAAAGTTTAGTGTAAGATTCGAACCCACGTCTCTTTTATTATAAGCATTAGAATATCAGATACGTTAGCGAATGTGCTATGAACGTATAATTCTAAGAAGTGTTAATTATGAATAAAAACATTTATATTTCAAAAAGGCACGTTTTTGTATTTTAAAATTTTTCATTTTTCAAATAAGTTACATTTTTAAACTTGTGATATTCAGTAGCTTATATTCAGTAACTCAAACAGTTATATAATGGCATTGAAGCTAACTTAAATATGAGGTCATTTATTTTGATAAGGATTAATCCTAAAGTATAAATAAAAGAGCTATTATAGCGATGGCATTTATGTATATTTTTTAAAATGAAAAAACACTTATTGTGACATAACTATAATAGTTAGACACATGCTGTCGCTTTATTTTTTGTAGATAATGATATGTTCTACAAAATCGTACTACATTATTTTGTTCTATAACCAATAGTTTTCGCAGCGCACGCGATAAAAGAATGTTTTTTGGTAATTTTTTCAGACCTTGGGTTACATTATTGGAGTTTTAGTATGGATCCCTAACTTTTTTGAAAATTTAATATATTCTATGTTCACCGGAAATAGTGTAGCTTCCCAACAGTGAAAGAATTTTTCAAATCAGCCTAGTAGTTTCGGAGACTATTCAAAGCAAACAAATAATCAAATCTTTCCTCTTTATAATAATAGATAGATAACTAATGTTCATCTATCAGATTTCTCAAGAGTGTGGGACTTTTCCAAGAAACTTGAACCAGTGCTTTCATGTGTTAACGGTTGTGAATATGAATAACCAAAAAAAAAAAAGAAGAAAAATATCCCTTTATTGAAAAATAAAATTTAATTTAGATAATTTTCGTTCTGGTCAATCTAATTATAACGTCCAATACAATAGAATTGTTTCGCTATGAGTGCTCAAATTGCAATTTATTTTTATGCTAAACATTATTCTCATTTGATATTCTAAAGAATATAAAAATTACGTAATATTGAGCTGTTTTATCATGCAGCGGTGATTACATTACGTGTTTAAAGTGGAAAATTAGAATTACGCAATACAAATTTTCACGTTTGCTTGTCGAATAGTAATTGTTAATGATGAGGCTCATTAAATTATAAGACTTTATTCATACTTGGCGATGTTATAAACAATTAAATTTTTAACTTTATTCTACAGAAATTCACAACTATTGAGAAAATATGACTATTATATTTTCATAATATATAGTTTGCAATTTCTATGACAAAATAATCGAAACATTTAAAACTTGAATCTAAAAATTTGAAAATTTTTTCTCATACAATTAGTTGAAACAGAGGAAAAATTATAATTTAAAGTTAAATAATAAAATAGCTAAAGAAAAACTCAATTTGCGATAAACGAAGGTGTTTGCTATTTTTTTAAAAGATTTTTATATGAACAAGTTTTGCAATGAAAAACAATTAAAACTTTTGAAATATGGATTTAAATTGTTCATAAATTTTTAAATAAAATAAGAAAGCATTTATGGCACTTTTTTTCTTTATCCTGTAACTATAAGGAAAGTGTTTTTTTCTTATATTAATAGTTATTGTTTTTCTTTTAAACTTCATTAATGTAAAAAAATATTAGCGCATTGAAGCATAAAAGAAACGAAAATTAAATGGACGTCGTTTAAAAGCCTCATTCAATAATAATATCAATCAATAATATTGATTTCTAGTTGTTAATTTTCAATAATCGAATTTTGTGGGCAAGTGATAAATATATAATTTATTTTGGAAGGTGTAAAATTGAAGGTGTGATTTGGTTTAAAAAATATAAATATACAATTTTTTAATTAATTCCGGTCATTGGAGGTTGAAAAATGAAACAGCAGTCACGTGTTCTAGTATTTAATAACTTTTTTTAATAAAATAAAATTTAAAAAAACCTGCTCCTTTTTTCCAGTATCTGGTGTATCTAAATTCTTATTTAATTCCCAACATATTGGCATCATGACTGGCTTATTTTATTACTTCTTCTTTTTTTAACGAAATATTGATCTAAACAAATTTAAAAATTATTTTCAAGAAATTAAACTCAAAAAAAAAATATATTTAGTTGGGTTTAAATCATACTTATCATAACTATTTTAGATAGTTATTTCCTGTTGGGCAATGAGAAGGAGGTTTTGCTTCCTTTGTAATGCGATTTCCCTTTCTAATATTAAGGTTTAAATATTTTTTTCTATTATTAAGGTTACAAAAAAGGAGAGGCGTTGCTTCCTCAAATCCCTGAATATTTTAGTTTACTATCTAATATTTTCAGCTCTATTTATTTCCAAATGTATCAATAACTTTCAATGGATTCTTATTATTCTAAATCAATTATATAATTGTAACTAAACAATTTGTTGTTGACTTTAAAACTTAGTTTTTGATTTTCTGAGATTAAAGAATCAATTATTAGTGATATGAAAGCCATAAACGTTGTAGTACAACTTATATCAGTTTTAATGGAAAGACCTGTGTGTTTTTAGAATATAGAAGAATACAAACTATTCTTACCGTCAAATAAGTTAAGTAAATAAGTAGTCGTTACTTGTCAGTATTGCTTGATGAAATATAAATTATAGATTTAAAATAAAATTATAATATTTAAAATCTCAATGATATTAATCGCATGTTTAAACAAATTGCTTGTAACTAACTTATAGAGTCAAAATTGAATATTATTTACGTATTTTTCTTGTTCTTATACTATACAAGCTGCATTGTTGTGTCAGAATCAACAAATTTGGATGTTAATTAAGCTCATAAATATATAACTATAACATATGATAAGAAAATTATAGTTTTTGGCATAAACAGAAACAAAAGTAAACATTTTTAAAAACGTTGTCAATAGGTCGTATTACACTATTGAAAACTGACCACGTAGGTAACGACGTCTAGTAGCTAAAAGTAGTATCAGTTTTAGTGTGTACTTTAATACACAAGTGTATAAACTAGTTCATTAAAATTAAATTAAAAGTTTTTTAAGTTTTAACAGCTCCTAGGTCTTCTGCTTGATTTCGGTTAATTGGACCTCTTCGTTTTAAGCTTTAATTGGAATAGAATTATATTCTTACACATTACGTTTTTCATAGTTTTTCCATTTAAATTTTTTTCAGTATACGATAAAACTCCCAATTGCTTCCCTTCTCTAAAATAAAATATTATTGTTAAGTGAAAATAAATCTTAACATAAATAATACTAGAATCTTAATTGCTCAATGAAATTTTAAAGTTAGAAAATTACCTACCGATAGCAATATAATAAAGTGGTCACCACGTGCTTACATTTTTTGCCTAAACCAACTTTGCCATGCATTTAATAAATGAAATTTTTCCTATTGGCGAAGCTGATCCTGAATTTCATGAGGTAGTTCTTTTATGAGACCTTTGTAAATTGTTTATTTTCAATAATTTTGCCACATTTAGTTAAATGTCCAGCATCAAGAAATTTTTCAGCAATTGTAATCATTTTTCTGAGCTGAATTTGATCCAACTCAGTGGAAAATTTCTTTTGAAAAAAACGTAAATATGTTAAAATAATAACACTAAATCAATGTAAGCTATTGGATAAGTTTTAAGTTGCACAGAATACGTAGCCATGTTTTTTAAGCTCTGCCTACTGGTCAGTTTTCAATAGTAGGATAGTAAAGAATAATAGTTCAACATCTATTAATAATCAAAAAAGTTTCTTTACATTTGGTGATCAGCAATAATAGATATACTTAAATCATGTATAATGAGTTAAAAATATTTTCCTTTGTCCAACAGCTGTTTTAAATTATGAAGGACCACTCAAAAGTATTTCTATCATGCGCTGATAAATCAACGCACTTTTCATGATACCATTTGCCGCAATTGCAAAATTGCCAAATGGTTGGTTATTTTTAATTATTTCTACCTTTAAGATATTGGGAAGTTGAGGTCTTTATAATCTTCTTTTTCTGGGAAAAATTGATTTTCACAAACAATAAAAATATATGTGTAAAAAGCCTGTTCATTGTTTTTTTTACGAGTTTGGAAAAGTTCGCTGAATGGGAAAGTGAAAAAAAATATTTTTTCAATCTTGAAAAACACTCAATGTGTTACTTCGCATATTTATATTCAAAAATTTTTTGTGGGAGAAATTGATTTTCACAAACGATGAAAATATTAGTGTGAAAATTGTGATTAATTTTGTCTCGATGTTTGTTCTTTTGGAAAATTTTGTCACCATAAAATTTAGGAAAAAAATAATATCATAATTGCCTTTTTTTCTCCAATTTATTGGGTGCGGAGAAGGAAGGTTCTATTAAGGTTTAATGTAATTTTTCTTTTATATTTTTTTAAACAACAGTTTTCTAAATTTTCCTTCATATTTATTCGTATATATCGTTAAAAACCCTATTTTCTTTTCTTAACATATTTCTATATGAAGGACTAATTAACTCATTTTTTGTAATTAATTAATTACCACTAAACTATTTTATCACAAACGAAATGGTTTCTTTCACAAACCTCTACGAACGATTTCCCATCGATTAGCAAAAAAAAATTTGGAAAAATCAAATTTTTAAGTTTTGTTGGCTTATCGGTATAGGGTAAGTCTTTCACGTGTAGCCTGGTTCCATTACATAACTTTAGGGGATTGAGATTATTTTAATTTTAGTTCCTACTCAAATAATATTATTTACAGATAAAAGCTAATTATATTTTTGATTTTTATTTGAATAGTAGAGGATAAATATAATGAGCTTCCATATAGTACAACTGCAAAACTATGCCGGATTTTTATTTATTATTTTACTTTAAATTATCATTTTTCCTCTGTTTCAAAAAAATTTATGAGAAAATATTTTCAAATTATTGGATTCAAGTTTTAAATGTTTCGATTATTTTGTCATAGAAATTGCAAACTATATCTTATGAAAATATAATAGTCATATTTTGTTTCCTTGAAAGTCTTTACCACATACAGAACCATATTCTACCATTAGAAAATCATTAATTAGTTTGTAAATGTAATCAGAAAACAAAAGTTTATTTCGTAACAAAACAAAATTTTACGTCAAGGGATTAGCTGAGACTATTAAAAGTGACGTAAATTCTCTCATCTCGCCATAATATATCCATTCGCTTTATTAAATTACTGGTTGAAAATAATAACACCCAAATTGAATAACGTAGGTAGAAAATGCTCATACATTTTGATCTTCAATAATATTTCAATATCATAAAAATGGAGTTGACTTGATTTTTAGTTGCGATATTGTTAGAATGATTAGTTTTTATGAAATATTAGGCTACATAAAATATAAAACGACATACCAAAAAGAAGCAAAATTTCAAACTATTAAACTATCCATATATCAAATAGAAAATATCTTGACAATAAATTTTTCGTAGTAGGTACGTAAAAATCCCAATGGAGGCGATAAATTGCATTTTTCCCGTCATATGATTGAAACTAATTTCAACTGTTCTTGAGCAGATAGAAAATGCAGCGCTTATAGATCGAGCTTTACAAATAAAACAGCGGTTTCCATAATATTATCATCATCTTTCCGTTGTGGTATGCTATGCCGAATGGATATTGTTAAGGAGAAAAGTCGGTCGGTTCCCAACTGAAATAGTTTTTAGTCGTCAGAATAATGTGTACGTTGGTACAAAACATATTAGCAGTCGGTGGTTGATTCTCGTTATTTTCCACACTTGTCTTCGGTCTGGTTCTATAAATCCAATGTTTAATTTGAAATGTTCTAAACTTATGACAAGATGAAGAGATACGCGTTCAAGACGTCATCGTCAAGAACACACACCATATCTATGTGTGACACACATACGAACCCCTTTACGTTGTTACCCCTCGTCTTATTCCAAACTATCTTCATCTTTTCTTATAAATACCATTGCAAGGAATTTCATTTTGTGAAAACGGCTAACTTATGACATGTCGTTATGTCATTTCATATAGTTACTATTTTGGGGCATGACAAGGGAAAACTCTTTGCCTAGAGAAACTAACGTTGCGCTTACAATGCAAATGAATTGTTCATCAACATATTATGTGTATAAAAACCTAAAATTCCCATAACATTGAAATTATATGTAAATTTCGATGCTTAATGCATTAACTAAAAATGTAAATGATGTTTAGGTAAGGAAAAGAAATCATTTTTTACTTGCAAACCCATGAAAAAGCATTGCACCTTTTTCAAAAATTAAATTAAATTTATTGATGGTGCAGTTTTTATGTTTTTATAACAAATCAAATGATCATCTCAAACTACGTATAAATAAATAAAAAAGCTTTTACAAGAGAAAAAAAAATGTTGAAAGCTTTTAAACAAGCTTACAAAGAATATTCATTGTTAATGCGAAAATTCCTGTAAATATAATTAGAGGTTACTTAATTCTGAAAGAAGCTCAATGACAACATCAAATTAATCAACGGAAATTGTTTTTTTTAACTTTCTATGTCTTTAATTTTTGTAATCAATATCGACCTTAAACGAATATCAAACGTATAACAAAACCGAAGACTTATTACATGTGACAACCTTAAAACGACTAAATTTAAAGGAAAAATGAAAGAAATAAGAAAAAAGTATTTTCTGTTACCATTGATATTTATTTGTACTCTGATAGCATTGAATAGCACAGCGTTGATGACAAAGGCAATCAAGAAATGGAGGAAAAAAGCTTTGATCTGTTACTCAATAGTAGCCGCATTTGAAAATTTAGGATTCCTTAATTCTCCGAAAAAGTGACTGTATGTTAAAATGATGAAATCCCGCACGGTAGTTGATCCATCTTATATAGACACATATTATAGGAGAGTTGACCACAATCAAAGCTAATGATGGCTTAGCTGAGTGAAAGCTTTTTAGCTGATCCAAGATAGTTGAGCAACCATTTGTTTGTTATATTTGCAGAAAGAATCTTCCGTAGCACTAGAACTGTCCCCTCTTGGTTTTACCTTATAAGGCACTAATGGGCGTCATGCACATTAGTGACCCATGAGCTGGTACAAATATATAATTTGATCCGTGCCTCAAAAAGGCTCGCCATCCTTGATCTAGGCAAAACTTTGGTTTTTTCTTTTGTCGAGTAGTAAGCAATTGCCACAATTGTTTTTCTAGAACGCAGTGTAGAAAAATTCACAAGAGAAGGAAATATTTTTTAAAGCCCCAAATCAGCCTCTCATCAGAAAGCAATGCATCCATAACGGCTCTCTGTATGATGTGCATTATGGTCTAGAGGAATAATTGGACCATTTACCTTCGAAAACGAAAAAGGTAATGCAATAACGGTGAATGGCGAACGTTATCGTGATATGATAACAGTTTCTTGCGCCTCATTTGGAAGCTATTGATCTTGATGACATGTGGTTTCAGTAAAACGGTGCCACATACCATATCGTCTGTAAAATATTGACGATCTTACACGAGTTTGCTCCTGGTCGTGTCATTTCCCGATTTGGTGACCAGAATTGACCTCCACATTCTTGCAATTTAACGCCTTTAGATTTCTGGCTGTGTGATTTTCTAAAGTTACAGGTTTATGCCAATAAGCTTGCAACCATCGAAACATTGAAAGCCGAAATTAGACGCTGCATCAATGAAATAGCACCATATGTATTCAATAACATTGTAAATTTCCTCAAAAGGGTATGCAAATGTCAGCAAAGCCGTGGCGGCCATTTAAAAAATATTTCATACATAATTTCCAAATCTAAATCAATAAATATTTCCATACTGTGCTACAGAAAATCATGTTTTATTGAACACTGAAATCTTGCACTCTTATTGAAACATCCTTTATAATAACATATTTTTAATGTAATTTTTGCCCTGATTATGAAAAAAATTCATCACGTAAGGTTTTGTTGCAAATCACAATTGAAAAGTAGTTTTTTCGCCCAAAATCAGGAGCCCAAATAGAACCACTTTTTCTATATTGAAATTGGTAGTACTGGACCTCTCACTACTAGCACTAGTGTCGTTTTATCTTCAGTTGGGAACCGATATGAAATTTAAAAGTGTGAGCAAAATAACACCAATCATTTCTGTTATCTCGCTTTCTCTTTTAAACTCAATATCAGTTCATTTCCTCGACCAATGGAAAATAAAACGACACCAACGCTAGTAGTGAGAGATCCGGTACTACCATTTTCTATAAAGAAAAATTGATTCGTTTCGGGCTCCCGGAATCGTCCAATAAACTTATAGATATTACCCTTATTGATAACTAGGTGTAATATAATATCTATGCTTAATTAATTTTAATGTGACAAGTTTGTCGTGTTACTTAACATGTTTATTCCATGAAATTTGGGAAACATTTTTTTTAGAAAATTGTGTTATTTGCTACTTATTCCAAATATATTTTCTCATTTCGGAAGAAAACCTTACGTGATGGAAAGAAATGGATTTTATATTTGAACTTATCGGAAAAAATACATTGAAATGACTTATTTCATTAAAAAAAAATTACAAAGTATTATTTGGCTGGCCTGTGTTATTTGCGTAAAAAAAACTTCATCAAGCTTTTTCCTCAAAGGGTTTTTTCCGAGAAAATATACAAGTGACATAATTTTTTCTTTCGAACATCTTGAGCGAAAATAAAAATAAATGGCGTAAAAAAATCGACATTTCAATAAATAGAAAATATTTAAAATCTAGCTTTCTCTTTAAATTATTTTTTTCCGGAAAAATATAAAAGTGAAGAAGATTTTTATTTCGGAACTCTCGAACAACAAAAAAAAAATCCAATTACTTTAAAAATTGTAAAAATCTTTGGCTAAACTGTTGAAAGAAAATCCAAAAACAATATTGGTTTACAGATGCAATTGTGCAAGGCTGGAACGGATCGCTAGTTTCGATATACAATATACTTAATTTGATTCCTGTAACATATATCACATTTAATTTCATGTGATCTAAACATCAGTCGTTTAATTAATTCAATGTTCATGTAAATGACGTTTAAATGAGCTATATACGTGTGAGGAATGTTATTTATTATTGATTTTTATTCAAACCATTATGAAAGTAATTTTTAAATGAAAGAAATTACTTGAATAATCCAATTTAATACAAAAATTTTATTAGAAATTTATTGTAAAAATCAAACCACACGTTTTTGTATTCAAACAGCATCCACCTAACTGCATCCCTTGCAGAAAAGCGAGAAGATAGCGTGTCACTTACACATAAATATCCTTTATATTCCACGTTCGTTTACAGTACGATTTCATACTTCTAATATTTGCTAATTTAATCTCATTCAACATTACCACATTAAAACTATTTTATTATTATCCTAAACCCCATCTTAGTCTCACCTGTATGAAAGCCAACAAGGCTTTCTTATCTTACGTAATATATACATATCTTGATCAACAACTCACCACCCTCCTCCATCAAGCATGCAACCTTAAGAAATTTATGGCAGCAATAAGAGGAACTTTGTAAAGTTCACTTAGCGAGGCGCTTTTGACACGAGCTTTTGCGGATGGATAATAAAAGAAGACGGGTTCAATCTTTCCATCACTAACACCGACACCACAGTCTTCAAACACCACCCCACCGAATCAGTAATACGGAAGGGTTGACATGAGTGTAGGTGGATTGTGATGGGGACAATGATGATAATGCTATTGATGATGATAATGCTTGTACGGTTGGTATGTGTACGTTGCATCTCACTATCGTTCAACAGCAATAAAGATTCTTTACAAAATTTATTGAATTTTCTATCACATTCCACATACAGATCGGCTATAGTATAAAAGATTCTCATTCATGGTGATATATTTTGCACTTTGACTCCAATTCCACCCCAATAATATTTGTATAAGGGGCAGAATAACAAAAACGCAACTATATCCCCATCCTAAAGAGTGAAACATAAAACCACGAATCGTTTTAAATAAAAGTCAATCTCAACAACTTCCAAAGAGAACGCAAAAGATAAAAGTATAACTATCAAAATTTATGTTTTAATTTGACTTTTGAAGAACACACATAACTGTTCGTATTTAGATGCTGTGATATAAAACATGGCTCTATTGAATGCAATGGAAAATTTAATTATATTCATTGAAACCCGTAAATCAATGTCTGTCTAACGTTTAATGATCGCAAACAAATCTCGACGCTATCGAAATAAATCCTTCTTTTTTCAAATCTGACATTCGGCTATTAGTAAAGATATAAAATAGTTCTCACTATTTACTTGCTATAACACGTTTTTATCTTCATTCATGCATTGGCGTTTATATTTTCTCGTACAGAAAACTCTATTACCGTAAATTGTTTGCAACGGAAAAAGTTAGAAATATTCTCATTAAGTAACGTGTAAAAAAGGGGTATTCTATGAAATTGCATGATTTGCAAAATAAAATCAGGAATAAATACTATTTATTCTTAATTCTTCTTCAACTCGCTTAAACTCAATTATTTTCTGACTAGAATTCACTGAATGCTGCATAATTACAACGCCTTTTGTAGTTTGAACTTATGGATATAAATACAATGAATTGTTAATGATATTTAAATTACCTAAAATTAAAACAAACGGCAGTTTGTACTTTTCATATTCATTTTTTACTTTCATTTAACTTATGGTTCGAGGACAATTCAATACCATGTATTTCCTGGATATAGAACTCCGAAGTGATATCCACAGGCCAAGTCTGGCCACCAATCTTGGGCTAAATATCACAACAGAGTTTGGGCTAGATCTTTCTTAAGGTATTATAATAAACTAACATTACAGTTACTAAATCCTTTTTCAATTGAATATTGGAATAAAAAGATACGTTAATACGACACATTGATACCATCAAATAAGTCTGGCTGGGTTGAACTATTTTCAGATTTCAAAACTTGTGATAATTGATTAATTTTAATGTTATTAATATAGCTTGGGTCAAAATCATAAGTATAATCTTGAACATTTTGATGTTCTATGTCTATGTCTATTTCTATCTGCTGTAAGACACGTCTTTTTTATTTATTTTTTTGTGTACTTTTGATGTTTTATATGAAAACTAGTAGCTACCCGGGAAATATTCACAACCAATACTGACACATCAACTAACAGATGGCAAAAATTGGTAATTGAATGAAATCGAAGTAACAATTGAAAAAAATGACAACAAGCAATTAGTTCAAATTTGATACAATAATTATTATAATATTTTTGATTTTCAGCCCTACGTTTTTTTTTCCACTCACACGAATGTTTAAATACAATACAATATTTATTCCTTCTGTATTACCAGGTATACAAATATAAAAAATACATTTGCTTACTGTTATATAGCTTTCTATTAAAAGCCCAGCAATCATCAACACAACACATAATACCATAACCTCTAAATTATTAAATAATTATGTATGTCGTATGACTCAATTTTTTATTTCTTTATTACAACGTGTTTCATTAGTCTTTGGCTGTCGTCGTAAGGTAATGTTTATTGTGTCAATTGAAAAAAAATCATTTAAGATGTTTTTCTTAACTAGTTTTTCGTTAAGAATATTAGTGAGATTCAGTTTGTGAGCTTTATAAATTTCATATTCTCCTAGGATGTCCATATGCAATCCCTTCTTGCAAATATGTAGCGGTTTAAAGTTTGTTTCAAAATTTATGCATTCATGGTTTTCGTCAAAAAGATGTTTCGTAACATTTGAAGAAGGTGTTAAACCAGGTTTTCTCGGTGTATGCTACTTGCATCTAGTCTCGAAAGTTTCGCTAGTTTTACCTTTTTCCGGAGCTTTCTGCCCATATCTGAAGGCCAAAGCGGAATTTGGTCACAAAATCTACAAAAAAATGTGTTTTTAACATAAAGCCGATATTTTAACGTAAGCTTCAATATAGGTTATCATTTGGGAACCAACTCGTGATACTGATCCGATTAAATCCTTTGGTTATTCTTCAATAGCTGAAGAATTTTTACGATGTTGTTATTTGTCGAAAATGCAGCATTAATATATTTTTGTTAGGAAGTTGGCGATTGTAGAACCAAATACGATATTGAAATTTAGTATTATATATTTCTTCGTTTCTTTTGATGGAAATGGAAGAATTGATTTAAACTTAGACATTATTTAATGAACATAAATATTCATTGATTGTGTCTCGGAAATAATGAATACAATATTAAACAGTAACTTCTAAATTATCAGAATAAAATAGTACTAATTTCAATAATATACTACTAGTTTAGATTACTCTATGCTGTACTGCTCTCTAAAGTAAAATAAAGTATAGTATTCATTAAACAGCAAAAAAAAATCTATTTTGAGCATAATTCAATTCGTTTTATGATGCTTACCAATCCAAATACTCCAAAAAATATTTGGATATTATTTTGAATTCCTATGAGTTTTCTTTCATATGTGTATTTATGTGTAAACAAATTTTGAGAGTTTCAAAGTGTGCTATTAAGAATTTATGGTGTTTCAGTGGTTTTCACGTTGAAACGATGTTTTCTTAAGAAAGATTTGTAACGTTAGACGTCGATTTGTTCCTGGTCTTAATATAACTTTTAACCAACTTGCTTGCCGGAAAATCACTCTGGAGATTTATTCCGGATATTTAAATGTTTCATCTGGATCTTTCCGGAGACTTACGCAAGTATTGCGAAAAATTTTTAGAAACGGGAAATCGATTAATTATTGATCCCGGGTTGGTCGTTTTGTAGAAATGGAAAAAAAAATATTTAAAAACGTAATCAGTATGTGTGCCCCACGTTAAACCCTTATTTATGGTAAATATAATACTTCAAATCTTTTTTTTTTTTTGAAAAGCCCAATTATGAATAACTTTTGTCGTCAAATAGTATATCCATGAATACTTCTTATTGTTTTGCCATCTTAAGCTGAAATAAACACCATAAAGCGACCATTAATTAATGGTTTCTACGCTTAAATTATTTATTCTTTACATTTACTTTACATTCTTTGCATTTTCAATGAAATTTTAAATCTTGTAAATTTCACATACAATTTGAAAGGTTAAACTGTTACGATGAAAGTGAAAAAGATGAAAAGTTATATGATACGACAGATCAAACCAAAAGAATAACGTGCCGCATTTTCCAAATATATCTCATCTTGCGTACAAGGAAATAAGATATGTACGGTTATAAAAAGCTTTGAACCGCTAAGGGTCATATATATTCTGTGAAATTCGCTCTATTTTGAAATACTTGCACAGCCGGATGTTTGTGTTTCATTCCTTAAACTATATACGTTTCGGAATTTTTTTGTTCAAAAAGCAGGAAAAATAAAAATCAGAAGAAAATTTACACACACTAGCGACAAAAAGTGTTGCTGCTTATATCGCACAAATGGCTGTTTATTGAACAATTTTCCCGTCGTCAAATTTTTCTTTCATCCTTATTTTCAGCTTGGAACACACGTATTTATACGAAGGCTTTTTTTCGTTTCTGTAAAAAGAAATGATAAGAAATGATTGGTCTTTTGTTGGTAAATAAATCAATCAATTGGGAATAGTGTAGCTTATGAAAAATTCTCTCGTTCTCATTTCATTTCCCCTGATGTACTCACATATAGCTGCTGTAAAATTTTAAGAATAAATCGAAACGTAAAATTTTACAATCTTTTGATCACAATTCCAGTCACGTTTTTTAGTTACGGTTTCATAAGAATTTACCAACCAATGTATATAATGGAGTGATTTTTCTCTTTTCCCATTTCCCGTCACTCTTATAAATTATTGGAATTAATTTGTTAAAAATCATACCCTTTCAAACCATTGACAGGTTCAACTCTTTTTTTATATGATTGAAGAGGAAATAAAATTATAAACCATTTTTTAAGCAAATATAAACTTCATGGCAAATTTCATCATTCTCTCGTTTTACAATGAATGATAATATGATGTTTTTAAACTTGTCATTCAAATGTAAAGCAGCATTATCCGTGCCAGTAACAGATCTTTTAAATGGGTTTAAAATTTTCAATGGAAATAATGCAAAAAACAAACAACCCATGAGTAAATATTTGGATTTTTAATATTGAATGTATTAGACTTTGCTTTTAAAAGATTTTTTAAATGAACTTTCACATTCTGCCTGGGAATGAATCCAATGAAACACAATTATATCAAATTTTCGAGAAAAAGTTTATGAAATATTAAATTTCTTGAATATTTTATTTGTTTTTCGTTTTACTTGATGTAGGATTATTTCCATATAAAATGACAACATAAATGGATGATATACACAAAATAACTAATTCACCGAATCGCTTCAATTTCATTAATGTATTATGCCTAATAAAACGAAATTTGGATTTGACATGCTTTTAATGTGCAATAAATATTAAGCAATAAAAAATGTTTTATCTTTGGAAAAAAATGAGAAAACTTAATGTCAATTTTGGATCATCTGATTGTTGTTTCAAAAATCAAAATTTTTTAGCATATTTATTATTATCATTAAAATGAGTGATTTTCACATCTACCCGCACTCCCAGAAGCAAATATATAAGTTTTTATACGGCTTAATAATTAATTAAAACATATGAAGCGCGTCGCAAGCCCTTCACCCACAATAGTAATACTATTTAACTAACATGATGAATAAAATAAATTCATTTCATTCAGAGATAATTTTAATAGTTATTAGTTTATAATATTTCTTAGTTTTATAGTGTTAATATTAATATTCTTAGCTAAATGTCAATAAACTTAATTTTTAACAATACTTTCCCTGTTTAAAACATTATTATAATTTCTTTCAACAATTCTTATGCTATTTGTCTATTTATTGCGTCATATTCAAAAAAGAATACAATAAGACTAGGATAACTAAAGTAGGAAATAACAATTTTGTTTTCAATTTTATCTAAATATCGTGTAAAAATCGTATCAATCATCGTTTTACATATTATAGTGCTGAATTTTTTATCATTGGACATACTTATAACTTAATATTCAATATAAAAATTTAACTAATGGTAATTTTTATCATTTGCAAAGTTAAAATTGAAATCTCCGCTCAATATTCCAGGTATATCGTAATATTTCTCACCAAATAATCATTCAAGTATTTCAGAACCTTATTTCGTATAAATCATCAAATTTTGGAATACAAATTTTTGTAGTATCAGTCTTATGGATTTCATAGGTAAAATATAAACTACTATCAATTTTTCTTCATCTCTTTGTTTAATTGGTCTATCATTGTCTGAAGATACCTTATTTTTTTTTTTGATTTAATGATTTTGGTTTGATTTAAAACATTTGAAATATGTTTTAATTAAAAATCTCGTTTCAAATCGTTTTAAGAAGCATGAAAAATCACCAGCTAAGGTGCTTTTAAACCTAAATTGCATTGCAACCATGGTTTAGTGTTGGATGTCAATAGTTAATACCAGTAAATTAATTCTCAATAGTCATCTTTAGTGATTTCTTTAAATAGTTAACTCAATTCGGTAATATTTCATAAATAATCCCACAATATACATTATATATTGAATTCAAATATAGTTTTTCAATAATTTTCCAATGTCTCAGTTCCAATCTTGTTGTTAGGAGTAGGTTTTGCAATACCGGTATTTTAAGCGACTTGTACAATTTTGTAATACCGATATTCACAAGTTAATAAACCGTTCTTTCGGTATAAAGTTATCCTAATACCTTTTTAATGCCAGTATTAATACCAGCATTAATACCAGTGTTAATATCTATAAAATACCAAATACCGGTATTGAATTTTTGGTCCTGTACTGCAATACTACCCCTAGTTAGGAGATTTGTATTAATTTTCAATCCGCTTTCTTGTTTTCAAATTTTTCTACTGCGTTAAAAGATCCTTTTAATACAATTGGAAAACATTGGGTATTGGCGCAAATATTTCAATAAGTTTCTTATGAAAAGAAGCTCAATCTTAAAACACAAATGGTTAAAGCTCCAAAGCTATTCGAGCTTCATTATTATAGCAATAGCTAATGGAATTATATATATATATATATATCATTTTCAGTAAATAGTAATTGAGTAAAGTTTTATAAGTAACAAAATAATAAGTAGGTAAGGGTAGGAGTTCTGTAGAAATCAAACTTTTTTTAATTGTTATTTACGTATTTGAGAAATATCGAAAATTTGCTCTATACGAGGATAAAACTAAAAAAATTAAACTTTATTTTATATAATTTACAATAGATACAGTTTTAAGTTTACATAACAAATTATTCTATTTTTAATTTAAAAATTCCTCATTATGTCTGCCTTAATGCTTTACATGCTTTACTTTCTGACTTTTTCTACCCGGTTTCCTTTCCTGTATTATTTTTTGTTATTATTTGCTTAGAATTTTTGAATCTAAAGCTGAGAAAGTGCTTATATCTTATGTTTTAAAACTTAATCTGTGTTTAAATCGTTTATGCTTCCTCCCTATAACATATTCTTAATCCGTAATAGGATTTTTTCCCTTGTGTTATATTTTTTGTATATTTTTAGTATGGTTTTTATGTGTATTTTTGATGTTATAAATTTTTAGTTCCCTATATATTATGTATAATATATATCTTGGATAATTTCCAAGAAGACTAAACAATTTTATATTAACTAGAGTCTATTGTAAGTGCTATCACTAATAAAGTGTCATGCAGGACAACCATACGTTATCACAAGTCTGGCCATAGTTATATTCTGATGATTTTATTTCACACTAAGTTTTAAATTTCTAAGATAAGACTCTTCCCAAGCAGCGTAATACGCAGGCATGACATATATAAGTAACACTATGATGTTTTATATCTCATTCTGTCCTACGTTAAATCTTGTAGGTTTATAATGTTATATCTTTTAACTGTCGCTTTTTCGTTTCATGAAATTTCATGTCACAATGATACTAAAGCAGTTTTCACTTCAAAAAACTAAAAAGAAATCATCCATAATCCACAATTTGAATTTAGGACACATAAATTACAAACTAATTAACCAAAACATTTTTATTATCTTTATTTCTCAAAATGATTAACTATTATTGAGATGCATTTTTAGGATAAACGACCGCCAAGTTAAATGTTGTATCTGAAAGACAGAAAATTATTGTATTTTTATTGCAAAAGTATTTTATTTCTTTCAAATAAAAATAATTTATTTTTTTAGTACGTCTATAACGTCTAGAGATTTCTAATAATAAAATGAATCAAGATAAATATCAATTTATTGCACAAGAAATATGAGCAAATCGATTGGATAGATAATGTTTCATTTGAAAAGGACATATTCATCAAAACTAGATCACATTGATAAATTGTATACAGAAACGATAGGAATGCACAAATGAACTTGACAGAATGTTTGTCCCTCTATTCACTTGAATTGTAGAAGCTTTAGACAGTCGGGAAATAGTTTGCGAATTAATTCAAGATGAGATATAAACAAGATTTATTTAAATGAAATAGGATTGATATACAATAACGTTTAACATGAAATTGCAATCATAAAATGAAAAATGTCCTCAAATGTCGACAGCAAGTAACTTTTGTTTTATTTAACTTATAATTTTTTCATTTATATATTTCGCGTCAACTTTACAAAATGAAATTAATGCATCAGCGTCTGTGTGGAACATCTGCTCCTCGTAAAATATTGAGTTTATTTCATATTATTTTGATTAAATTTTACAAAAAATGTTTTTCTTGAAAGTTGTGTTTGTAACTTAATTACATAAATCAAAAGCACAATAAAAATCATGCTGGTTTTATGGCAGAAAGTGTAACTTCCATAACTTTCACAGGTCAACAGGAAACATTAACAAACTTGTAATCAGGTAGTTCATTGTTTCATCTAAAGTTATAAAAGTTTTCGCGAAGAAAAATCATTAAGTTTATTTAAAAATATTAATTTAAACTTTTCAATATTCGTGTAAGACGGTGAAAGTTTTTTTTTTTCCTCGTAAATATCATATTTTATGATTTTCTCAACCTGAGAAAATAACAACCACTCTTTTGATCTCAGAAGTTTATTATTAATATACTTTATTTGAAAATTAAGAATCGCTTTTAACCCACAAGTTTTAATGATAAATTATGCATAAACAGTATCGTTCTAAATCGAATTTGTAATATGTTAACTTTGATTAACTTTGATCCTGTATTTTACTATTATTTTGTTTTTCTGTGTTATGGTTAAGTTTAATTGTATTTTGAAATTAATATAAAATTAAAAAACAAAGTATAAAAACACAGAAATTGATTAAAGCCGGTAAACACTGAACCCATAATTCTTAAATTGACAATATCATTTAAAAGAATTTGAGCCGTAACGGGACGCTCGGTAGATGTGAAACATCGAGTTTATACAATTAATATGCATGAAAGACAAGATTACATAAACATAATATAATGAAAAAATTAAATATGACGTTTTTTTTACAGAAAATAATGACTACTTATTTAATAAATATTTATTTTAATTAAACACAAAAATTCTATATTAATTTCAAGTCGCCACAATTTAATTCTTTTCATCTGTGACTTCAGTAATATTCGATGTTGCCAATGACGGTATTACTGTGACAATTGGCCGATGATAACTGAAATATGTCACAAAAGTATTGGACATAACAGTACCAAGATATCTTATAAATTCAGCATCTTTTGTTGTTCCATAGTTGGTAGTAGGCTCTCTTGGATTGTTAATAATTTCTAATTGAAATTCTTTTTGAAGGAACATCATTAATGGCATTGATTCGTCTTTTGCAAAATTTACATTAAAATTTCTAGCCAAAATTAACGGTAGTTTATCTTTACTTGTTTGGAAAATGATTAAACCTCTGTAACTATCCGGAAAAAATCTCTCATGTAAAAATTAAATGATATTATCCATTTTTTATTAGGTGAAATGTAAACAACGATCGTAATTAGTTCACTTCCATCTTCTACTTTAACATGTGATGCACACATATCGTCAATAGATGTTTGGTAGACATGAACTTCTGTAGCATTTTAGTAGCTAGATTCATGTTGAATGTAGTAATGTATGAAGTATTTTTTTTTTGTATATGGCAACTCTAGCGGCTCTAACATTTTGTCATTTAAATTTAGCTATTCACTGAAAATTAGATATGTCAACTTATTCATCTGCAGGACACTATTTATACAAGGAACAAATATACAAAATTTGACATCCTTACAAATTATACAAGGAAAAAATTTTAATGTGGCTTTAATATACTAGTAAACTTACAAATCTTAGTCAATTATAGCGATATATTACTAAAGATCTTTAATTGTAAATTTTGAAAAAAAATGTTTAAATACCAATTCCACCATGTTATGAAAATAAGTTAGTTAAATAATTTTTAGATGTTTATATTCATGACAAATAAAATAAATACCCTAGTATAGCGTGGCGACCCGTCGCCACGCCAATAATTCGGTTTACCTTGCGCCTATAGATGTTTCACATCAAAAATTAATGAGAAGAATATTGGTTGAATTAATTTTTTGGAACCTTATATATTTTACATTCCAAGATATTCATAAGTGATGCATTTGAAATTCAAAGTTTATTTCAAAATTTATGCACTTATAATTTTCAACGTATAAGGATTATATTTCATGAAATATCAAAATTCATGTCCTTACAAAATCTAAGTGATCTAAGATGGCAATTTTTTTCCTTGAAAAGAACACTACTTGGAATAATAGTGTTGGCAATAATTTTTAACTATATAGATATATATAAATAGATAAATCTAGAATAATATATAAATAGTACCCTGAAAATCATTCCCTCACTATGTCCCACAACACAACAAATTTAGAATTTTTTTTTGAGATTAGAGTGAAAAATGAACAACACGGTTTCAAATATATATTGTTGTGTACCGTAAAAACACATTCTTTCTGACCATAACTAACAATCGATATATAAACGCATCTGTAATTATTCATGAAAGCTCTCATCGATTTTTGATTATTGGCGATACTATAAAATATATTACATATTTAAGACATCTTTCATGTTAGTGTTAAAGTGTCTGTCCCAAAATAAAAATATGAAGATTTTTTCAAGATTACATTTTTTCAGTCGTCTAAATCTTAATAATAAATGCACTGTAAAGTAGGTTGTCAGAGATAGTTAACTAACACTAAAATTCAGAGGTAACAAAAGTTTATGTACCAAGGTTATTAAAATTATAGTTCATTTCGTCATTCCCTCACCCTCATCCCCTCATTTCAAATTGAAACGAGAGAATGGCGATATAAAAAGAAAAAGCTTTTAAGTCAGTCGAACTAGAATTTTTTTATTTCTTTGCTTATTTATTCCTTAAATTCCTGTTATTTTTTGTTTAAAGATAAGAATGTCATTCATATTGACTTTAGTGAAAATTATTGCTATAAGAACTATGCAAAAAAACATGTAGCTAATTTTGACGGGGCAAAACAACAAATAACACTATACAGAGGTATTATATTTATGTAACAATAATACTGTAAAAGTCTTAACTTTTTGTTCACTATTCAACAATAACAGAGACGATTCAATGACGGTAGGGCTTATATTAAAAAATTGAAAGCCATTTCTTCAATTAGAAACTACGCATTTCAAAAAAAAACTATATGATGATGTATGAATAATGATGCATGATTGTATGAATCATAAAACAAATTTTGTTTAAATAAAAGTTTCAAATTTGAAATTATAAACTCCAGCTCAATAAATAAAACGGTTAATCCAACAGGCCAACAAAAGTGCTACAAATTTTGTTTATAAGGATGTTTTGAGCTCGAAGAGCTCAAAACTGAGGTAACTTATATCAGATGAAATAAAATATTTTTAATTTTTAAAATTCCATATCTTTCGAACGAATCATCCGATTTTGACGCGCTTAATACCAATTGACTCAATTTTGTAAGTTCTATAAAATAGTTGCAAACACTTTAACAATCTGCCATAAACTTTTGAGTAATTTATATTAAAAAGAAAAACCATTATATGAAATTTTTTGTTCACGATATCTCCCGAAAAAATTAACTAATTTCAATGTGCTTGATGGCGATGGAATTTCAAGAGTCAGTAGGACAAAAGAAAATTGCCTACTGGCGTCTAAGCTTTTAATTGCTATTGTTTTAATTATTCAACCTATGTGACCTATTACAAAGATTTAATATAAAAAATATCTAATGTGATCCTCTTGGAAAAAAGGTTTGCCATTTCCGCTCTAGAAAAAAAACGAAATCTATACTAATACATAAAGTTCTTACGTCTGTCTGTACTTTCCGATTTTGATCCCAATTTTAAGGTAAATATTTATTTCAAGAAGCCCTTATTCCAAATTTAACATTTTTAAAATTTTTGTCTGTCTGTGTATCCATATTTAACTTTAGAACAAAACAACCGAATTTAATAAAATTTGGTATTAAGATACAACACAATTACCCACTCACATGTAAGGCTACTTATCATTCCTTAAAAATAATAGTGGAAGGTATGCCCTACGTAACTACTGAGGGATAAAAAAAAAAATATTAACTATTGACTTTTACTATTGTAAAAACATTTACTAAAAGAAGGTCGTATTTTTTTTCGTTTCACATTGTATTTTCCAATATAAATGCATATTTGTGTCGATGAAATTTGGAAAGTGTTTTGCTTATACTATGCAGATATATAATAAGTTAGAGTTTTTGATAATTCTCCTCTAAAAGAGTGAAAAATGGTGGCAAAGTTTGTACGGCATAAAGTCTAATAAACCATCGAAATTTCAAATTTCATTATCAAGGTATGTTCGTTATTGACGAAACGCAATTACCCTTTATTATAAAACAAAGTTGGTTTAATATTAGAAACAAAATCTTTGGGCCTGCTTAAAAAATTTAACTCTGATAGATTATCTGAAATTGGTTAAGTTTATAAGTGAGCATTAAGTTTTTTGGCTTTCACATGTTGTAAACCTGAAAATCTGAAATAAGTATTTACAAATAAATAAATTAGTGAGCGAGTACCCCTTGAAATCCGGTGAACTAAAAGAAAATACCTACCAACATTTTTGTGAACTAAAGATAGTGGCTCCTATTAACAGAGAAAGGATGCCATTTAATTGGGGTGGGGGAGTATTTTGAATGTTTAGTATACGGTAAGCCATAATGATAAAAGAAATTTAAAATTATGCTTTTCCAGAGCAAAAGGCATACGCCAAATCGTGTATGGTGAACTCTAGGCTATCAAATATGGTTTAATTATATAGTTGAAATTCAGATATGAACCGTTCATTTTGAAAGTGAGTTAAGTCCATTTCAAGAACAATCCCTCTTGTGTTATCATTTTTAACCATAAGAACATAAGATACTAAGGAGGAGGGAATAATTGGCGTTTTTGTTAACAACTAAAATGAAATCAGTAATTTGTAAAAACTTAGCAGTTAAATAATTAACATACTTTGTTCTAGTAACAAGAAGAAGAATCACCACAAAGACTGTCCTTGAAATTGACTTGCGCCACTTTCAAAATAAACGAGTCATATTTCAATAATAAGTGTATAGATACGCAATGGTTATACTTGATTATGGAGGAACTGGGTTTCGTGCAATTGTACAAATTTCAATTTCGTGGTAGTGTTGTGTATTGCAGTAGTGTTATAGGCTTGGGAAGAAGGTTCATTCGGGAATCGAGACAGTGAGAGTCCTACTATTGAAAAATCTAGAACCTTAACTTCTGATATTTTGATGCGAGAATTTGTAAAACTTTTTACTGTTTTAAATCATAAAAAAGCGACTTTATTGAACTTGACGATATTTTTTATTTTTGCAAAGATATTGATTGGTTTATGAATTATTTGGTTCACGGTTGGTTTACCTACCCTAGGTATACCCAATAGACATACTCTTTTTAGATATTTATAAATATTTTTTGAAAATTAATTGATTATTACATACAACTATTTTATTCTATGCAACAGTTTATTAAATGTGTCTTTTTAAAGTTAACAAAATAGTGTTTTGAAGTTTGATTATGTTTTTCTTAAAGGAAAAAAAAATTTACATATATCACTCTAAATAGCAAATCTAAAAAGAAAATATAACCAACACCTACGTTACGAAGATGAAGTTGCGGGGATCAGATAGTATAAATATAAAGGTCTCAAACTTGATCAAACCAGTATTTTAACAACAAATTATTAATAACTAACCCCTTTCATGATTTTTTTTTCAATTGTCAAAACAAAATACCACTTGATAACAGAGCTAACGACTCTTGCGACGCGTAGTGAAAAAAAAATAGAGTCATACTTATTTCTTTTTTTTCCAAATGGAATAATTTTCAACGGTAGATTTATTGATAGACATTGTCCGTTTTATTGTCGGAGCCGATTAAATTACACATATTTTCAAGGGTACAACTTTAAAAGCTTGAAGTGGGTGTATTCAAAGGCCTTGTAACAACACAGGTGGCATTATTTGTTATGTTACCAGCCTAAGCTAAAGGAATAAGGGCTTAAAGCCTCGTCTAAATCCAAAATTTGAAACAAATTGCGAATAATTGTAATTGCTGATGTGATTTAAGTAAACTTAAAAATATTCAGTAATTAAGAAAAGTTTTTTCGCCATCGAAATAAATTTAAATTTGTTTCATCCATCAACTATTTATATTAATACACGACAAAACCTAAATTATTTATGTCAAATACAACTTTTTAAGCTCGTTGAAATTAGGAAATAAAATGTTTTTTTGACAATTTTATCATTTCAAATCAAATAAAAGCAGTTATCTTTTAAAAATTAATGGCATTTCCTCTTCTGTGTACGCTGAAAATTCTCTGATTGCGGTTTTGTTCGTGTTGATGTAACAGTTAGTGTTAACGACCCATTTTAAATCGTTTTCTTTTTGTTACCGTATCCAACTCTAAACTGAATGTTGGTTAAAAAGCGGACATTTCAATTCAGTGAAAACAAAATACATAAAGGAAAGTTTCAAATATTATTTTAGTCCTCTTTTGCCATTAATCAACGACTGAAAATGTACATGGGAATTGATCATAAATGCTAATGGATTAGCTTGATTTTTATTCATCTTAAACATTGTAAATATCATTGGAATATTTTGTAATTTATTGCAGTAGGTTTTAAATTAAATTATCGACAAAACTATGTACACAAATAACTGTGTTTTTTTTAAAGTTAAAGGTTTTTCCTTTTTTATGGATTAAAAATGTTTGGTATTATTTGAATGGAAAAATGTTCGTTTGTAAATAATTATTATTCAAATATAAAGGGTAAGGCAAACAAAATCAGGCTAATAAGTTTCAAATGTTATTATTAAAATAAAACGACTGGGACATGTTCCTGCATATTTAAAGCTCAAAGAGCTTGCTGACAAAGGTTTGAACATAGAATTTCAAGAGTTCGGTAAACGAATGTATGCATGGATATTCTGAGAACAACAAACAATTCTTTAAAGTTTATAAAAACGTGGTTATTTAACTATAGATAGCTAAAAGTGCTAATGTATAAAACGACATTCTCTTGAGTGTTGCTAAACGTAATTTATGTCATGAATAAAACGATATTTTGAATTATGTTACTACATCATTGAAAGTACTTTCACTGTATACACATTATTGTCGCTTGATTTCAAGATGATTAAAATTTCAATTAGTAGTGATCAAGAAAATTAATGCATTCTATTATTAAATTTGTATACTAGATGAGTAGTAAGACTAAAATATGCACGCATATATAAAAGAATGGATCAATGAAACAATGAAGATCAAATATTACTTTTGGCCAATATAATACCTAAATTTTTTAAAATTAGAATTTTCGTTAAAACAACTTATAAAATTAAAAGACTACAAAAATGTTCATAACCATGAATTTCATTTTATGATTTAATGAAATGTGAAAAAATAATTAATTACCAAAATAACACTTCTAATTAATGAACTAATATTAAAAATAATAGCATCAAATGGTAGTCAATCTCATATTCGATCATTTGCATGTATATCAAGTCTTCAATTGGTTTTATCCATCTAAAATATATATTGATTGCAACAAGTAATTAAATTGAGTTTACCTTTAAAAGCACTTTGTAAAATGAAGTAAGCTTGCTTTCAATATATCCGTTCAATGTGCCTATATTTCAAAATTACTAGTTCTACGCTAAATCTATACAGATTAATGTTGGGACATAATTAAAATGATGAGGATACAATATTAAAACCGATCCCTGCCCTTATTAAAAGTATCAAGTGTGCAATAACAGTTTATCGTTAAAATATTTTAATAGCAAATGCGGCAACCTTATAGTGCAATAAAAAAATAATAGGTCAAAAATAATTTGAAGGTATGCTTGAACGAGTGACTTAAAACATGAAAAGGGTTGAAGATTTATTTGCCGTATAGTCTTCATTCCTCTGCATCCATTGATGAAAGTCATCAACTTGCTTGTAACTAATTTCGAAAAAATGCACAATAGTTTTTATCCCCGAAAAATAAAACGATAAACTCTGTCCCACCTAAAATTGAATTGCGAAAATTAATTGATAACGATATTATTACCACATTTTCAATAATTTATATAGATATAATTAAATATAAATACATATATACTTTCGCTTGATTATAACCAGCAGTATGGTTTTTAAATATACATTCTATTTTACATATTTAGATTCAAACCTGTAAGTAGTGTCTGACTGAACTTTCGGTTTCGGTCTAGTTTCGGTCTAGTTTCGGCCAAAAACGAGTTTCGGCGTTGTTTCAGCTTCGGCTGTCGTCAAGTCAAAACTACGACAGAAACCGAAACTGAAATCATGAGATAAAAATGTTTAAAAATTATTGTTTTCACTTATTATTTGATTCTTCAATTATGAATACTGATAACTATCAGTTCATTAAAATTTTGTTTACTATTATCTTTAATATTTTTTTTCGGTTCGATAGAAATCTGATCAAAGCTTAGAAGAAATTATTGTGTTTTTAACATATAAGAAAGAGTACTTTCTATTTTGTGTAACTAAACATATTAGGTAGAAAGTAATTTTGTTTTGTTACTTTATTTTTTATTTTATGTTATTCGTAACTAATATTAAGAAGAAATATTAGATGCATTTCTTTCTAATCAACCCCTTATTTCAGCATTAATAATTTATTTGAAATAAGTAGTGATAATATTAGAAAATATAATAATATTACAAATAATCTTTTATTTATTTATTTATTAATAAAAATAACGCCAATCGGCAATATACATTTGATTTTATAATTTTTATATCTAGGCTTAGGGAAAAATTAACAAGATAAAGGGTAATAATATCAACATGAATGTTCATTAACTTGGTTAATCAGTTAGTAAATTTAATAAATATTAAAAACTAAATGATAAATGAATAAGTACCTATAGGATTTTAATGTAAATAGGGATTAATTATGAAAACATGAACTTATATGGAAGTTTCGGTTTTGGTTTCGGTCGTAAAAACTAGTTTCTAGACATACTTAGATATTTCTCAGCATATTTTTATTTTGGACTGTTTATGTCCCTCAAAATTGAATTTTTCTTGTGGCCAACTCGCTCCTAAGGTCACTTTTAGTCAGGAACTGAATACTTACTGGGATTATTCCTATTTTCTTCAGTCCTTTTTCAAACAGAATGTTTGTTCATTGTTGAATCATTTGACACTTCAGCACATGGTTAAGGTGGCCCACCATTCACCATTTGCACAATTTAGCTTTTTAAATGTGCTATAGTGATATGATCATATTCTGGTAATTATTTTTATCCTTTCTGTGCTGTAGCTTGGAATGATCTTTAAGTCATCGTACGATGTTTATTATATTAGTAGTAGTTTGATGAACTAATTTATCTTCTTTTAGTGTACTCTTCATTACTTTGTACGTATTTTGATCTTTTTTTAATTTAAAATGGTGAAGGAAGGTTTGAACATGTTTCATTTTAATGAGTTTGTCACCCCTCTAGTGCGACCCTCCTTTGTGACCTGATACCTATAGAAGTTTTAGTGATTTTGATTTTCATGTAGCATTAAGTACCGTTTATTATTTTAAAAATATTTTATACCCTTCCACTACTCTTTACACATTTTACGCATTAGCTAATAAAAAAAAATCCTGAAATCCTACCTCCATTTCGGTCATAATTTTATAAATATCAGCACGAAAAACATTACGAAGATTGATTTTATTTTACTGAAGTGAGAAAATCATTAGATCTTTTAGGTCACAGCATTTTCTATAATAATACTTTCACAATAAGATTTATTAACAACATAAAATTTGAATTAATTTATAAATTTGACACTAAAAATTCAATAATTAAAAAATTCAAATTCAAATGGTTGCTATGCATTTTTCGCTAACCTTAGGCATTAATGATTACAACTAATATATACGTGTGAGTAAAGTGAGCAAACAATTGCAGAATGTGTCAAACCCAATTTATTTAAAAACGCATTTTATTCGTAATTTTCCAAGTAGTCTAATACTGATCTTATTAATCTTGGCGTTGACGAATCCAACAAACTATTGATTATAAAATTCGGCCCAGCCATTCTTCTATTATAATTAGTCTAAATAATACGACTTTGTTATATTTATAGATAGATAGATTTTAATTCATCAAAAATCATCCATCAGCGAAATGGTTTACACAAATTGCTAGATGCTTCACAGATTTGGGTGAATTTAATAACTGAACTATTTTACTATTTTAGTTCTGGAGTTGTTCTTAATTGATTCATTGTCGAAAACGATGTGATTGTATTGGCAAGTTATAATATATCGTTGCATTTTGGGCACCTTTTGTGCTCACGTTTGTCGAAAATTTGTCCATGAGAGAAGGCAGTGTAACCTATTTGCAACTTACACTACAGTGATTGGTTCTTTCTATTGTTGACCGTATGAAATTTTCATGGAGCATCGATTGATGATTTTTAGCTTTTTCAATTTATAGCGTAATGGTTTTTCAGAATTGCGTGGACTTCGTAAATGAATATTTAAAATTTTTATAACTAATAAAACTAAATAATATCTAAATATATGTTTTATAACTAAATAATATCGCTTTATAACTACTAAGGTCTAAAGCGACTCTAGGGTTCATAAAAACATATATAGGCTGTCTGCGATTTTGTTTGGTTGTAATTCGTTAAAACTGTTTAAGCTTGTTTTTTTTTTGACCTGTTAAATGATTATTTTTCTAATTTTACAATGAGCTGACATTTAAGACTAGATTTTGAATAAAGATACTATTCAATAAATAAAAGTGTTTTTCTATGTGTACTCCCCATATAAACTACATAGAGAAGACATTTATTTTAACAGTATAGGGACTCCCAACATTGCCCAACATTGTTTAATGAAAATATTAAATTTATGCGCTTAATTTTTTAAATTGCTTGCAAATATTCTACCAATCAAAGAAAAATCAAACAATATATGTAAATGGTATTAGTTTATAAGTAAACCGCTAATCAACGTAAAAAAAGTATTTTTTGCGTCAAAGTTTTTACTTTTAGGATAAAATGTACTTTTTTTTGTACTCCTAATAAAACTTTCTAAACTTTTCCACAAACAATTATCCACATTTTTTTTTCCACATTTCTATTGCTATATACTTTATGTATTTATTCGCTCATATCCCACAAAACCCCATTATATTGAATCTGAATAACATAATTTGTTCACAGAAGCACTGGATAGAGTTATAATCAGAGAAATAAAATATATTTCTGCAATTTCATCAGCAACTCGTCAATTACTTTGTACTAGCCGTAACACATAAGTGATGATGCATAAACAGATAAAATAGAAAATATAAAAATATAAGATGCAATAGGGAAAAGTTTTACTAGCAAATTTAAAACTTACTTAAAAAATATGTTTGGAAAGTAGAAAACTTGGCAATTAAAAACTTTAAATTTAATTGCATTCAACAGCAAAGTTTGTAAGTAAATAAATACACTTTTATGAATATAAAAAAGTATTACAATTTTATTCAATTCGTAGCAATATTGATTTAAAAAAATCAAACGTTCAGAAACAGTTCCACACTTTGAGAAATTCATCAATTTTTTTTATCTTCAAACTTATTCTTAAAAGAATGAAACCTTTAACAGTGAAAATTGTCAATGATCAAAAGTGGACAGCCAAAGGGCTTAGAGATATAACCATATAGTAAATCAGCCACGGAAAGATATTTGAATAATTTTGTAAATATAATTCTTCTCTAAAACTTACTGAGATACAGATCTTTACTTCCCGAATATTAGTATTTTACTAGTTACTTCTCAAGGTTAGTATCAATATAATATATTTCCATGGCTGATTATCCATGGCTTTAGTTTTAGGACCATTATTCAAAAAAACTTATCTAGTAATTTGAGTAAATATGAAGATTTAATCAATCTGTTACTGACAAAAGACGATTATTATCTAACAGGAATTTTTGTACATACATTCGATTCTCCTGCTTATAATGCTGCAGCTTATTCCACTTTTCCTCTCATATATTCAATTAGGTAAAATAATAACTGTTTAAGAGGCATCAACTCTTAAACTGTAAAAGTCAAACTATTTTTGATAGCCAACATTGAAAAAAAAAAAACAAAGCCGAAGCTTTTTATCGGTAGCAAGATAGTTTTCTATATTTCCTCTACTTATCGACTTCTTTGGTTTCATATAAGGATTTTGAGTTTCAAGCTATTAAATAGGTCAAGCAAATATATTATTATTACATATTGTAACAGTTAATTACTTTTACGTCAAGTTCACAACAAAAACGTCAAGAATTTCAATATTGCTGAAACTTTGAGAAATATTTTATTATCTTCATATCGAGACTTTCACTTTAATATTAAATATTTTTATTCTATTGTTTTCAAATACTATACCAAGAATGGGAATATCTTTTTGTTGATAAATCACAGAAATGTTTGTCAAATCAACTGAGATAAAATGTTCTTTTAGATAATAATATAAAAATTTAGATATATGCAAGTTATATTAATATTGTACACACAGGTACAGACTTTGCACTCATTGAACATAATAGAACTAGGTAGATACATTGACGTCATAATATGTTAAGCTTCTACAATGATGTTAACGTAATGAATGAAAAAACTTTCATTATTACTTTTATAAAATACTAGCTGATCCCCGCAACTTCGTCTGCGTAACGTAGGTGTAAATTATATTTTCTTTTTAGATTTGCTATTTGTAGTAGTATATGAAAATTTTCATTTTTCTAATTTGTTTTACGAAAAACATAATCATACTTAAAAACACTATTTTGTCAACTTTAAAAAGACACATTTAAGAATAAAATAGTTGTATATAATGATCAATTAAACTTCAAAAAATATTTATAAATATCTAAAAAGAGTATGTCTATTGCGTATACCTACGGTAGGTATACCAACAATGAACCAAATAATTCATAAATCAATCAGCATCTATGCATAAATAAAAAATATCGCTAAGTTCAATAAAGTCTGTCTAAATTATGACTTCAAAAAAGTCGAAAAGTATCAAAATACATATTCGCGTCAAAATAACAGAAGTTAAGAGTCTAGATTTTTGAATATTAGTAGGAATCCCATCTCACTGTTTCGATTCCCGAATGAACTTTTTTCCAAAAACTACTAACTATTGCAATGTACAACATAACCGCGAAATTGAAATTTGTACAATGGCACGAAACCCAGTTCTTCCATAATCAAGTATAAGCATTATGTATCTATAAACTTATAATTAATTTCAACTATATAATTAAACCATATTGGATAGTCTAGAGTTCACCATACACGATTTGGCGTATGTAGTTTGTTCTAGAAGAGCATTTTAAATTTCTTTTATAACTATGGCTAACGGTAAAAACGTCGGTATTTTCTTTTAGTTCACCGAATTTTAAAGGGTACTCGCTCACTAATGTAATTATTTCAGATTTTCAGGTCTACAATATGTGAAAGCCAAAAAACTTAAAGCTCATTTATAAACTTAACCTTTTTCAGATATATTTATCAGTTTAAATTTTTAAGCAGACCCCAATTTTTTGTTTCTAATAATAAACCAAGTTTGTTTTAACCTAAGCCGTAATAACGTTTCTCCTTTAACGGACTTTGATTATGAAATTTGAAATTTCGATTGTTTATTAGACGTTATGCCGCACAAACTTAGCCACCCTTTTTTCACTCTTTTAGTGGGAGGAATTATCGAAAACCCTTTCTTATTATATAACGGCATTCTATAAGGAAAACACTTTCCAAATTTCATCGACACAAATATGCAATTATATTTGAAAATACAATGTAAAACGAAAAAAAATATGACCTCCTATATTTTAGTTATTATTAAAAAGTAATTCGATTTCGCACATTTGGGCGTTGTACATAGAAAATTATTGGAAATAGGTGCAAAGCGTGGAAGTAAAATCGAATATATTTTATTTTTTTTCAATAACAATAATTGTTTTAAAGTTGTTCTAAAAACCGTAGAAAAGTTAGTATGGAAGATTTTATATATTTATTGATGATAATGAAATATATGACAAAAAATTGCTCCCTATGCTTTTCAGCAGAATATATCATTGCTCCAGGTCACAATCATTGGTTCATAAAAATTAGATTTTAAAAATTTTGATTGTTCAAAAGCAAACAAAAATTAAAAACTGCCTCTATGGTATTTGGTATAAGTACCTACTACCTAAACTTTCATACTAATTAAGTGAAATGACGTTATTTAAAATGCTGTAGTTAAAACTATATAATAAAAACAGAAACTTATTATTAACTAATTATTTATTTATTAATTACACTAAGTAAATTCAAAATTTCGATTGTTGATTAACTCAACATTTTCTCAAAGAAACTTAATCACCCCAGTTCAATCCTTTAGGGTAGAAATTATCAAAAAAAAAAAAATCTTTTCACATGCCTACTTCTAATAAGGAATACACGAATATTAAAATTTTATCTGGCAGAGGAGATATATAATTACACGATTTTATGTATGCACGGTTTTAAAAACGTACTTACTTTAAGCTTTATTAATATAATTATTATTTTTACTACTACTGTTACTTTTTTCGTTAATATTTCCTTATTGAGCAACCCTAAGGATTTATTTTCAACAATTTTGTAAAAAAAAATAAAAAAAAGCTTACTTTAGGAATCGAACCCACGTCTCTTTAATTATGAGTATTAGAAAATCAGATACGTAAGCGAATGTGCTATGAACGTATAATTTTAGTAAGTGTTTATTATGTATAAAAACATTTATATTTCAAAAAGGCACGTTTTTGTATTTTAACATTTTTCATTTTTCAAATAAGTTACATTTTTAAACTTGTGATATCTTTCAAATGGAATGTTCAAATTGAATAACTCAAAAAGTTATATAATGGCATTGAAGCAAACTTAAATATGAAGTCATTTATTTTTATAAGTATTAATCCTAAAGTAAAAATAAAAGAGCTTTTATAATATGGATAACATGGTGGCATTTATGTAAATTTTTTAAAATGAAAAAACACTTATTGTGACATAACTATAATAGTTAGACATATCCTGTCGCTTTATTTTTTGTAGATAATGATATGTTCTACAAAATCGTACTACATTATTTTGTCTATAACCAATAGTTTTCGCAGCGCACGCGATAAAAGAATGTTTTTTGGTAATTTTTTCAGACCTTGGGTTACATTATTGGAGTTTTAGTATGGATCCCTAACTTTTTTGAAAATTTAATATATCCTATGTTCACCGGAAATAGTGTAGCTTCCCAACAGTGAAAGAAGTTTTCAAATCGGTCAAGTAATTTCGGAGACTATTCAAAGCAAACAAATAATCAAATCTTTCCTCTTTATAATAATAGAAGAAGAAGAAGATGAAATTATAAAACTAACATTTATGCTTCTATTATTCATTTTTTTGACAAAAAATTCAATAAAAACTAGGTAATGATAAAATATTTTTTATTCTGTTTTAGGTTTTTATCTAATCGAGTCTTAGTGACTATTTGTGGTATTTTTTTTTGAACCAATAAATACATTTTGTTGGTATTAAAATATTGTTTGATTTGAATGAAATACCGTTGTTGTATTGTCTAGAAGAATAAACAAGTAATGTTTCGTTTAAATAATTAAAAATTGTATTCCAAATAGTATCAAAACAAATTTTTTCCATTCTATACAATAATAACCCTTTTTATCATAAAAAATTAATAATCTTTGAATTGTAAGTAATGGGTACAAAAATAGTCTCGATTTAGTTAACAATTGAATTTTTAACATATCAAGTATTTTTACGAAAATTTTATTACGTATCTTCCGTTCTTTGGCACATTTTACATCTACTATGAAATGTAGTTCCTCCTGCTTTGGGTAAAATGGATATAGTTGCCTCGTTAATATATATTTTTCCTCTATTAATGATCTTTGATATTTTTTATTGCCCAATTTATTTACAAATAATTCAACCAACAGTCTCAAGAAACTGAATCAAGGTAAGCACATAGTTCTAAATTTGAAGTCCGTTTAACAACAACACATTAACTTCAACACATTTATTAGTACAAGAATTACTCCCCAATTTTCGTATTACTATGAAAATTACTACTTTATTTTTGGTTTTGTTTTGATTTTCACTAACAAATTAAACTTCATTTGCATTAGCATGTTTTTGTATTAACTTGAAAATTTGAACATTTCTTCATAAAATTATATCTATAAATAAGAGATTGATATCGAGAGGTTACAGCAGAACTGTTATGATCAACTTTGGAGTTGTTACAAAAAGAAGCTAAAGCTGGAAGGGACTTATACAGGGACTGTAGTCAAAACTCAAGCTAAAACATATATATTTTATCATAGTCGAAGTCATTACCATTAAATTTATTCGGGCTCTAGCTCTAAAAACTCTTATGTAAGAGGCAACGCAGAAGTTCAGCGGTGAATACTTAAATAATATATTTTGGAGCCTCATATATTTAGTCAAACATCAATGCTATAAAATTGTATTTAAATTGGTGGTGATTTAATTTGAGTTTTTCTAAAAGGACCTTTTTGAAGTAGTCAGATTTGTCACCTGCAGGAGTAGAAGCATACTATGAATAAAATAACAGCAAAATTTACCAATTGTCCAGCTATATTGAGCGTACTAGTGCCAAACTAATCTAGGAGTTAAGAAAACGCTTACAAATCTGGTCTTCAACAATAAGATCATCTTGGGGTGGGTAGATCACAAAGGTATTAAGAGTAATGAAAAGGCTGAGGTTCTTGCCTGTTAAGGATTTAGGGTACCATTCCCAGGCTCATAGCCTGTACTTGATATCACAAAATTTCAGTGAAGCATACTATCAAAGAATAAGCCTATAAAAATCACTGCTCAATATGGAAATATGATACACTACATACAAAAATTATGGGAAAGCTATCACTGAACCTAATTATTGAAATACTTGATCCTGAAAATAAGTCAGAGTGGTAACTGGTCTAATAGTCCGCTATGGTGGACTGAAGAAACACGTACATACAATGTATACACGAAAGTACAAAAGAGTAATCCAATGCGCAGATTCCGTAAGGTATATTTGAATACAGAAGAGATACGAAACAGTAGTTTCCAAATAAAATAAAATATTTATTCTTGTGCCTAAATTTACATAAATATTAATGATCTTGTGGTTTATTGTATTTCTATATTTACCACGTTTATGATCACCTTACCACCACATGGTAAAACCAATTTTATTACACGTGGGAATCCATGATTACACAAGTAACGACCAAAATGCATACAGGAAAAACCAACGTTAAATTCCGAAATAGGAATAAAATCAAAAGCGAATGAAATTGGGAAATGAAAATACGATATCACTTTGAAAATAATTACAATCGAAATTAAGAAAATCCAAAAGAACGTGAACTCGTTAATGAAATTCAAGCATAAAAGAAAAAAGCTCGAGTCCAAAAGGTTAAAAAGCATGCGAATAACGGTCTGCCCAGTGTCACGAAGGATCTGTTGGGTTCCCCGGGTTCATCACATCGCGGGGTAAAGGATTCTGGTGGGCACGAAGACCGCTGCATTATTTCTCAGCTAGTGAAAATCTAATATTCTGCACCATTATCCATTATTATTTCTAAATTTTATATTGTTTTGTTGTGTACAGTATTCATACACGATCCAATGACGTTCAAGCATTACAGATTCTAATATGAACAGATGTCAAAATCGTAATCGAGGCCGAGAGCCGAGTTCCCACTTTGAACCTTCTCTATTCCGTCTTCTCTTCCACTTTACCCTATTTTGGGGATACATAATATAGGCATACTATTTCGGTATGATTTGATGACGACTTCGATCATAAAATTTATTTTTCTCATTTAACGTTCACCCCTTTCTTCGTAATTTCAATTAACTTACCAGCTATAACAATTTAGACCGAAGCAAAAACCGGAGTCGAAGTATAGGTTTTGCCCCGGCACTAGAGCTTTAGTGACAAAAATGGTTTCAGAGCTTACTTCAAAGCCTTGACCCTTAAGCCTTGGTTAAAACCAACATAAGGTTTCTAAATTAAAGTAATGAATTTTTATGTTGATATTTTTATACATTCCAGTCTAAACCGTAATCAGCAAACAGTAGATATCTAATTTATATACTGTGTAAATAATTCTCTTGGTGCATTAGTTTGTATCTATATCTGTTTACCTAAGTGAATGCATTTGACTTTGTAACTTTGATACGTCCTTTCTCTCTATCTGTTTTTTACAGAATCAATAACTTTTCGTATATGTTACATATTGGTTTATTTAAATATTTAATTTCAATTTACGTAGGAAATAAATAAATTTATTTCTTCTATCAATTTTAATCTTAACGTATCTACGTAAGAAGAATGAAACGTTAACAAAAAATTACATTTTACGCGAATGCTTTACAACGATAAATTTCTAACAAGCAAAATAATATGGGAAATAAAAATGCTCAACAAAATTTCTTCGACGTACATCTTTAGTTTTCATTGAGCTATAAAAGGTTGCATGGGGTTTAAGTCTCATCATTTAGTGCATTTGATCTACCATTTTCCATATCAGGATTTGAAATTACACTTTGATAAACGTTGTAGAGACATGCGTTTCAGTGATAATTCACAAAAAACAATTCCGTGTCCAATATCAATTAACATTTACCACCGACAGGTGCTAATTTTAAACTTGCCCATATATTTTTCAGTAAGTTGATTCCTTTTACAACAACAAAACGTATGCCACCCACAATACATTATATTATATTTAATATTGTGAAAAAAAGAAATTTTTTTTTTGTATTATTCTTCTGTCTGTTATCTTGAAAGCTTTCAGTATTAGTTACAAATAAAGCACCGTGGTTAAAAAATACAAACTGACATCCTTTCACAGTACGATTCAATGCACAAACAACAGTTCAATGAAAACTTTGAATAAATTGACATTTTCATGATTAAAATGCAGTGGAAATTATTAACAACGACAGTTTGAAATTAAAACACTTCCAGACATTTTTTTTTATTATTTTATAACAATTTCCTGGATCCTGGAAATGTACAACTCTACCACATTCAATTTTTTAATCCAACTTAGTTATTTCAGCCCATAAATTTTTACTTAAATGTATTGATCACAAGTCTCATTTGATTCAATTCTTTATGTATGGTTCAAATATTTTAGTTTTTATAAAAACAAATAATTTCTCAACTTGGCCTATTTCTCGGCTACAGTTTGTAAATCTTTTCCTAGACTATTAATCATGCATTTATATTTTATCAGGATTAGTAACCGTATCTTATTATAAGCTAATAGTTCCACGATTTTTAAGTACAAATACAAAATCCTTACTAATATTGTAAACGCGAAAGTTTAGAAGAATAGATGTATGGAGCTTTGTTACTCTTTCACGCAAAAACTACTGAAAGGATTTTAATGAAACTTTACAATAACATAGCTTATTCATCAGATTAACCTGCAGACTATATTTGATGAAGATATTGTGTGAATTGTCCAAAATATAACAAGTGTCAAGTAAGTACGAAAAAATTCTGACGTGAGTTATTTTAGCGTGCGCTACAAAAACTATTAGTTGCAACATAATATTTATAACCATGTTAATAGCACCTTCGTTTACATATCCGTCGCTATAATGCTGTAATTAAAAGCCATAGGTTCACATCTCACAGATATCTTTTTTTTATTACTTAATAGTTGTAAATGGACCCTGAGGGTGTTAAATAAGAAAATATCAACGAAAAAATTATTTTTCTTTGTCAATTCCTACCCTAAAAGAGTGAAAAGGGGTGAATAAGTTTGTATGAGATAATGTAGAGTTAATCAACAATCGAAATTAATTTAATTCTCGAAAAAACCGAAATTTAAATTTAATTATCAAAATGCTGTTAAAAGCGGCAAAACATTATTAACTTTTAATAAAAAAAGTCGCGGGCATTAGCTAGTTTGTATATTTGTAAATTGTACCGGTTTTTTTAGTTGCATTTTATAATTATTTTTCATAATTTCGATATATAATTTCGATTTCCGCATCGTCAAACCTTATAGTGTGGAAATGCTATACTTTTTTAAAAATAATATTCTATTAATCTTCAATATTTGCTGCAAATTTTTCAAAGTTTCTTTAGTTTTAAATTATCTATAATTTACTTTTTTTATTTCACATTTCGAAAACGAAGGAAGTAGGTTAGAAAAACTGCGGACATTACAAATAAATGAATTGAATAAAAGCCTTAACCTAGGATTCAAATTTGCAACGATATTGCATTTATAAGGCCTTTTTGTATAAATAAAACTCCGCCCAATAGCCATCTAGACAAATAAACAGAAATTCTAAGCGGTTTTCATTAAGGAAAATCAAGAAACGAAGTCAGTATAATAATTAATTCTAAGAGCCACCATAACATTTCACACCCTCTTAAAAGACGTTCCATGTTGAACCGCCCTTAATAATTTCTGTAGTAGTAAGTATATACCTATACTTACTAACGTAGGTCTGCTGTTGAAATCGTAAATTTATACTAATTTCTGTTGGGGGTGTGAACTCATAAAATTTAAATTGAAAACGCAAAAATATGTGTGAAATGAAACTCACGTAAAACAACAAATGTGAAATGCTTATAAATTTATATCTATGAAAATTTATGAAATAATAAGCAACAGTATTGCATACATTATCAAACTTGAATGTGAGGGTTATCATTAGATTTAGGACAGGAAAGGAAGTACAAATATATGAGAGTTTTCTTGTTTGTGGGAAAAGCATTTTCTCGAAAAAGCGCGCGTCTTACTGATATTTTATGTCCACGTTTTGCCGTTTACTTCTTTACTACATCCCTTAACCAGAGAAATGATATGCGCACCATCAATTTCTACCACTTCTACGTATTATTTTCTACTCGGAACCCTTTCCTGTTCGAGCGACCTTTACATTTTACAATAGTTCACCATTCGCCCATCCACCCCACTTTATAATACCGGAACTGTTAGTCTGATATTACGTCCGCTTTTGGAATTTATTTTCAAATGAGTTTCTGATTATTGAAAGATATGAATTGGTTTGCGGTCCAATCAACCATTTCAATTTCCACTTGGAATTTATACAAAAACGGTTAGCTTGTCACGTTTAAAGTTAAGTATATGCCATTTTTCAACTATTCTTGTCACATTTTTCAACATGTAAGTTTTTTTAGTAAAAATTGCATACCGTTTTCCATTATTGTTGAATAATTTAACCTACTCGTGCATATTTCATCATAAAAAATTATATATATTCGTACCAACAGTGGATTTGTGATAATTGTTTTTTTTTTCTTTTAGATTACATTCAACGGCAATGAAATGACATTTCCCACGAATAAAGTTTTAAATCGAAAAGAAAGAATAAAGAAATAGAATTTTAAAGATAAAACCTCAAAAATTTTTTGAAGATAAAACTTGGTCAAATATTTTTAAAGAAATGACTTTGACAGAATATTACGATTTAAGAAAACATCTTCAATCTAATGAGCCAAATCCAAATTCCAAATTCAACTTTATTCAAACATACGGTAAGTCATAATGATAAAAGAAATTTAAAATGCTTTTTCAGTGTAAAAATCATACGCCAAATCGTGTATGGTGAACTCGAGACTGTTCAATATGGCTTAATTGTATAGTTACACAATGGATATCAATGTTTATACTTCATTATGGAGGAACTGGGTTTCGTGCGATTGTACAAATTTCAATTTCGCGGTAGTGTTGTATATTGCAGGAGGGTAATAGTCATGGGAAAAGGGTTCATTCAGGAATCGAGACAGTGAGATGGGATTCCTACTTATATTCAAAATCTAGACTCTTAACTTCTGTTATTTTGACGCGAGTAGTTTGAAAACCTTTTACTATTTTATGTCATAATTAAGACCGACTTTATAAAACTTAATAACATTTTTTATTTATGTATAGATGCTGATTGATTTACGGATTATTTGGTTCAAGGCAGGTATACCTACCGTAGGTAAACGCAATAGACCATACTCCTTATATATATTTATAAATATTGTTTGAAAATTAATTGATCATTACATACAAATATTTTATTCTAAGCAGCAGTGTATTAAATATGTCTTTTTAAGGTCGACAAAATAGTGTTTTTAAGTTTGATTATGTTTTTGGTAAAAGAAATAAGAAAAATAAAAATATCCATAAACCACTAGGTACAAATACCAAATCTAAAAAGAAAATATAATCTACACCTACGTTACGCAGACGAAGTCGCGAGGATCAGCTAGTTAAAATAACTCCTGCTTGATAGGGAAAAACAAAAAGAGAATTCAGTATAATGAATGCAGTACAGAAAATATTTCCGAATCCTGTAATTTGTGAAAAAAAAGAAAGCCATTTTTGTCGATCAAGGCAATAAAAAAAAACTTTTAAACATATGAAATATAAATTTTAATGTTTAATAAGCTTTGACAAAAAAAAAAACATCAATGAAAGTATGATTTAATTATTTTTACCAACCAAAATATACGTCATATCTTCTTTCTTTTAGGAAAATGTAAAAAACATACATTTAATTTTGTGCTTTTCGCTTTTGAGAAGGATTTCAATACAAATTTTTAACATTTGATTCTTAAAACCAATATATTATATATTTAGATTCTTTCAAAATTATTTTCAAACATGAAATGTTTAATATTTTGTCATTGTAATTACATTCTGGATAAAAAAAACAGATTTATTGTAACGAATTTTGCTCTTTATAGCAAAATTCACTTTTGTAACTTTTGAAAGTTTTTTTTTTCGACAGCGATTTCGTAAATAAAAAGAAACGCCATTAAAAAAACCACCAGTTTTTGTATTTTTCCAATTTATTCATGCACTACAAACATTCGTGTATAGGTAAATGTTTATATTTTTAATGAATTTATGAATAATTAAGTGACTTTTTCTACCCTAATGCTGAAACGCAAAGTTTTTTATTATATTCATTGTTTCATCAATTGCGTTGAAGCATACGTAATACAATGTAATATGATAAAATTAAAATAGGGATGTATAAGAACCCTTTTGTGTTTAATAATTACATTCAGGTCGACCTCTTACTCTTGCCATAGATGAAAATTTGGTTTAAAATAAACTCAACTTTAAATACAGAACTCTGGATATAATATGTGTTTGCGTGGCATGAAAGAGACAGAAACCAAATAAATGAATATTTTTGGTTGAAAGACTTTATTTCAATGAGTGACACTAAAAACTCAAATTAGGTTACAACATTAATTAATTATTTGTAATTTATCCATGTGCTCAAATCAAATACAGATTTATATATAGATAACGCAAATTAAATTAATTTCAGCTGGAGAAAACAATGTATTTTCCCACTAAAAAAAATAGATTTTTATTTCAATATTGCGTCATTGCTTTATATCTGTTGACGTGTTATTTCTCTTTACGTTCCTTCTACGTTTTTGTACCACTTTTGCTTCTTTTTTTTTGTAATCATTATTTGTATTTTTGAAGAATACTATTAAAAATAAACGAAAAATAATTATTTATGAAATGTTCATGGGATTAGTCATAACAAAATGATTAAAGCATCATGTTGTACGCCAGTCGTTTCGCCCTTAACAATCCTTTTTTAAATAAGGCCAATCATTTCGAAGTTATAATAATAAACGCTAAGGTAGCTCCCTCTAATGTTAGCAACTACAATTTTGAACTGTTTTCGATTTTTAGTTATTTAGAATAGTTGTTTGACACTAGGTATAACCAGGTCAATTGCGAAAGTTTTTCAACCACGATACCTATCTTCCTCCAATTCCTAAATGGCCCTCTACTTTGCCTTTGATTACACTGCCCGTTAAGAACTTTTTGTAGTTGTACTTCTTTACCGGCGTTTTGAAAAATAATTTAATGAGAGTGTATTATATATTTTTTACAACGCCTGCTCTGGAAGTTGACTTTTCGAGTGCTGTATGTCACCTTCAAAATACACAATAATCGCATACTTGATTATATGTGTTTCATAAACGCACATGTTCGGTTAAATATGACATAACTGCACAGATTCCACCTAAACTATACGACTATAGAAATATAACCTTACGAACACAGTCTGTACTTGACTCGCTCTATCTTTCTCACTTTATTAGACTACTGAAACGCCATTTGATGCCGCGACAATAACTTACTTTTTGTCGTTTTTTTTATGCAATAAAATTAAAATTTGAAATAATAGAAAAAATAATTTTTAAAATTATCCCATTTCTCTCAAATTTAACTTCCAGAGCAGTAGTTGTAAAAATTATTGTATGCTACTGGTGGGATAAGTAGCAAATATGACAGTCGTGATTACGACATTCGCTGTCAGGTTTATGGGGCATTCGTATGAAGACTCGTGTGACTATCGCAACTCGCCTAACGGCTCGTTGCGACATCTGCCACACTCGTCTTCATACGAATGCCCCATAAACCTTACGCTCATGTCGCAAAGCACGACTGTCAAATTATTTGCTACTTATCCCACATGTAGCATAAATAACTATTGGCATATGTTTTTCGTTTATTGTGAAACTCGAGGGGACAAAACTCGATCCACTCGAACAATCGCTAATTAGATACGAAATTATAGCTAACAAATAGTTAGAAACAGTCAGAACTGTTAGAACCTTTAGAACATGGAGAAGATAGATATCGTTGAACTAAATATTTTCGAATTTTACAGTCTAAACAATATCCAAATTAAATAACAACTAGTAATTTCCCGTAAAATATTCACCGCCCAATACTGACGCAACTGACAAATGGTAAAAATTGGCTATTTATTGAATGAAATCAAAATGACTGTTGAAACCATACCAACAATCATTTAGTTCGAATTTGAAACAATGATGGTATTTCACTCACACGTATGCGTTTACAATATGTGTCTACCTTTGCCGAACTGTATGTATAGTACAATATACATATTACAAACGTTTGCCTATTAATGTTATAATGAGAATTAAAATGAATTTAAAAAAATATATTTTTCTGAAACTATTCAGCGTAATATTTAAAATAATGTATTATAAATACAATATGTAAAATCGATTGATACATTATATTACATTATATTTTTCTATATTTGAATTAAAAATCAGTTTCAATTTATAGATATAAAGCTTAGTAAAATAAACAATTACTATTGTGTTAATAAAATTTTTAGGACATCGCTATTTAAGATTGTCTATATATAATATCTAAACATGATATTTAATGGCAACAAACTACTTCTATATGGTAAATGTTTTCGATAAGTATTTTTCGAACATGGGACCCAATCTGTTAATTCGGTTAAACAGTTAATTCATATAATATGTAATATACATTTTGTATAAGTAATCAAATTTGTAAACATATAGTATCTATGCATAAATAGCCAATTTAATCTTTTGTTTGAAACCCAGTTACAATCCGTGAAATATTCACAGCCCAACACTGACACAACTGATAAAAAGCTAAAATTAGCAATTGGATGAAATAGAAATGACAGTTGAAACAAATGATACAGTAGTTCAAATTTCAGCCAATAATTAATATATTTGTATTCCACTTTCAGTGATGTATTTAAAACTTTATATTCTTTACCCTTGTCTTTGCCACAACACATACGATTCCTATTAAGTATTTTGATATTAAAAATAATTTTTCTTTAAAATTGTATCATATTTTAGTAATCACAAATCTTATAACTGGTGTGCCAGTTCAGGCACTACTGAAAGAGGCTACGGCAGTGGATTGAAAACATATTTTTAATTATACCAAAGAAGTAAACTTCTCACGTGCATCCATAAGTACACACATAATTTTTTGTTTAATGTTTCTTTCATTTGATGAATACAACCTCACTAACTTTGGGTCAAGTAAAACTATATGGCAACAATTTTTTTAACATTAGTTCTAGTTTTTATGATATAGTTAAAATGACTGTATGCCTGTAGAATTGAAACAAATCGCATATTTTTGTATAAAATATTTGTGCCTTAAAAACTAAAATAATTTTCAGTTTTCAATCTTTTTTTCACATTTATTCTTAAACGGTTTATATTGAAAAATTTTCTTAAATTGTAAGACGATAAATCTGGAGAGAATCATGTTCTATACCTGAATAATATGATGTTTTGATTTTTCTTTTGTTGACCAACTCCAAATCATCCCTCAACGAAGATCCCTCAAGATATCAAGATATGTCCTGCTGGAATCTTTCTTCAATCTCATAACTGAAAGCTCTGCCTCCAAAATTTGTTTTTATCAAAAACGCGACTAATATAAACTAATATAAAGTACAGAAACTAATATAAAGGATTTCATATTAAAAAAGCAGCAAAAGAAATATGAATTACAAGCAAGTAAAACAAAACATAAATCAATTAATCGCAAAAATTATTAATAGGGCGACAAATCATAATCCTTTTGATTAATCAGTATTTTCAATTATCACATACTTCACAACATTCCAAATTGATATTTGAATAATCTCCCAACACATTATGGTTAATTTCATCAAACATATCACAAAATGTTAAGAACAATAATAAGGGCATGTTTCATTAACATTTCGATCATCAATAATTAAACAATTAAAAGGCCTTGTTGAATTAAGTTGCAAGAACGCTGAAAAATAATTAACGTTAATCTGCTGAGTTGTCTTGTTTTTTACGTTTTGACCTAATTTTTTTTCAATTTGACTGCGTTTGTTTTTTGCAAATTTAGAGTACATCGCTTGCATTGGAAAACGCAAAAACAATATATTTGTTGTTGTCTTATACATTTATTTTTTCAATTTACTATCTTTATAACTTTGAAAATTATTGTTACAATTAAATTTGAAAAAGTTGTCGCTTTCTTTCAACTTCAATTTTTCAATTCTGTCACTTCAACAATATCGATAAAGATAAATATTTGAAATAATCTAGCTTCAATCGAGCTGAAATGTTAATAGATGAAAATAGAAGATGGCACACATCTATGTGGAAAATTGCAGATGGTTTGGATAATTGGAAATTTGTTTATTATCACCTCCAAAAATTTTTGCCATCAAGAACGCGAAACTTATATTAAGGATTTAAAAACCACAAAAATGGGTCAAAATATAAATTTACTTATACGTATCTACTTAGTACGATAAATCCTCATGCAAATCTTTATAGTTTTTGTGGAAATATGTCTTGCATTTTGATAAGATTTCAAACTTTAGAGAAACAAAGAAACCAAATGGATTATAAGATTTAATTTTCCCTAAGCATATGAAAATTGGTTCCAAAATATTCGTTCAAAACCGCATTTTTAGTTTAATAAAATATATCTTATTGTAGTTCATTTTTTATTAACAAAGTAAATTAATTTTGTAATTCCATACACTAAGAACTATTTTGTAATCCATAGTTAAACAAAACTAGTCGAACTTTACACGATTTGTTAGGTAATAGCGCGTGATATCTCTTCTTATAGTTATAAATCCCTAGATTATTGTCATTCAAAGTTTATTTGACTAATACCCACAGTTTATTTCCAATTGTTAGCTCTAAATTACATTGAATTATAAATATTTATGAATTGAGGAAAATAATTAATTCAATTCTTATTTTATTTTGTAACATTACAGAGGCGATAAAATTTATATTATATTAATACACTGTAAGAATATGATAAAACTTGCTCTTCATTGAAAACCATTTTCAGTCTTTTTATTTATGTATGAGAATTTCTTGAAGAAAACTTAAACTTATTGCATACCTACAATATATAGATACGAAACATTTGCTTTTTGTATTCTGTAACAAAGTTCAGATTAACAAATGGTTTTAATAATAATAAAGCTCAAATAAAATAAAACGAAATAGAAAGTCAGCCAGTCAGTAAACATGAGACTTATGCATTAGATTGAACAAGTTTAGATAGTCTTCATTTCACTCTTGCATGCTTTGTGCATTTGTATTCAAGAGAACTCCTAAAATAGTTGCCAAGATCTTAATTAATTCATTAATTAACATTGCAATGAGATGTTCTGTATCCAATACAGTTGCGATTGTACATATATAGAAGATTTATAAGATCTTCGTGGACGAATCAAACTTCAAACCAACCTAATGCATTCATGAGCAATCAAAGTATCTGTTTTGGAGCTACAATGAGACGTACAATGGAAAATTATTGATGTTATGTTATTAGTGTCTTAATTTTGAAATATAAGCGCGAATAATAATAGCTATATCTACGGTTAATCGCAATCGTTTATATATTGAGTACATAAACACTATGTTCATGCCATGTATATAACGTCACTAGGACTTTGGTATGACCAAAGGAATGAGATTAAAGCTTCCGAAATGTCTTTATAGTCTAGTGGATTTTGTTCAAAACTTTATACTATTTAATCCAAATAAACTCTCACACAATTGTTTCGAAGCATAGAAACATGCAAGTGGCACCAATATAAGTGGTTCCTATGCCCTTAAAATTTAATCAAAATCAATAGAATAAAGTTTGAATAGAACTTCGTAAAACTTTTCCTCTTAATATACCAGCAAAAACTGAATATTTGAGAGACCAAAATATAGAAAAATAATTGTAGGAATATTTTCAACTTTGCGCCAAAATTTAAAAACGTTTTATTTTAAGTCGCTTTAGAATTGGATATTATAACTGTCAATTAATTATAATCGTATGTAAATTATAAAGTTAAATATTTATTGGTTCATAATGGATCAGCAACTAAGGATATTTATAAAATTGAACGGCAAACTAGTTAATTCCATTTTTATTTTTGTTAATATTTATTTTACTAATGTACAGCAAAATAAAAAGTATATAGTGTCCGACCGAACTTTCGGTTTCGGCCTTGTTTCGACAAAAAACGAGCTTCGGCTGTCGTCAAGCCGAAACTACAACCGAAACCGAAACTAAATTCGTGAGATGAAATTGTTAAGATTTTTTTATTGTTATTTACCGTCGATTTATAATTACTATGGTCTAGCGGTCGTAGGGTTAATAAAATACATAATCGAGAAATATCAAAAGCTTGCTCGATATCAGGATCGAACGCAACACCTACCAGTTTTGGAACGGTCACCTTGACCACTCGGCCACCAGGAGGTTTTTAAGAAACCATTGATTCTCAATTATAATTTAAGATTCTTTAATTATGAATATTGTTAACAATTAGTTGATGAGAATATTTTTTTTAATTTTTTTGAGTTCAAAAGAAAACTTACCAAAGTTTAGAAAAATTTTTTAAGATATAATAAAGAGTACTTTTTTGTGTACCTAAACATATAAGATAAAAAGTTATTTTGTTTGTAACTTTTTTTTTATTGTATGTTATTTATAACTAATATATATAAATAACAAACTAATAATAGTTATATCTATAACTAATTTATAACTAATATTATTTATAACTAATTAAATACATATGTGCATTTCTTTGAAATGAACCCCATAAATAATAAGCTACAAATAAATAAGAAGTGATAAAAATATGCTTTGTTAATGATTAGCTCAACTATGAGAGACTAAATAAATAATAAACACTTAAAGGATTTCAAAGTAAAGACTGAAAAATTATTACTAACTTTTTATTCCTACAAAAACATGGCATAATAAGGCAGTTTCGGTTTCAATTTCGACCGTAAAAACTGGTTTGGGTCGGACATTAAAAACAGAAAATTTATTAGGGAAAATTCATTAATCTAAGTAGTATAATATTCCAAATTTTTTAATCTTCTTACACTTAAAAAAAACCTTATAAAAATCTAATACATTTTTTGGGGTTCAGTTTTACAAATGCAATACATTTTCAGTACAACCATTTATCAAATAACAAGTGTCAAAAAAATAATTTCATAACTCCACTTTTGCGTTTTATCAAATTTAACAGTCGAAAACTAGTTTTGGTTTTACATTTTCATTTGTTGCAATCGAAAAACACATATTTTAATATTATTGTTTCATTTCCAATAACATTATTGGTTCATTTGTATTCTATAGTTCCAATAATCGATATACAACACATTGAGAGAAAATAAATGCTGTGTGAACGATACGATGCTTATTCCCAGCTAAAAACATAAAATAACAATTATGTTCAATATATTTTCACTCAATCGTTAACACCATGCAATTCGATACCCTTTATCCTCTTGCGAATAACTTATATCACTTGGAAAATTACATTAACCATTAATTTTTGCCATTTATTTCTACAAAACTTACCGCTTCTGATTTTCATTAAAAATTGGTTTGTTTTTAAATATTTTAATGTGATTTATAATTATTTGAGATGATATCTTTGAGTGTACATATAATATTTTGTATAATATTGAGAAAAATAAAATTTTCGCATGTTTATGTGATTGAAACGAGACTAATTAAGTATAACTAATTAAGCTTACCAGAATCTTTTTTAATAAACAATGTATTCAACTGTAAGCAAAATGTCGCGCATGATTTACATTGCAAATTTGCCGATTAGTTAATTTTATCACAATTACACATTTCCATTCGATTTGACGGGGTAGAGAAAGAACAGAATTGTGAAAGGCAATTCAAAATTTTACATTCACGCATTAGTCGTAATTGTTATTAGTTCTCTATAGAGAATAATCAAGCCCATTTAGTATTCAACAAACGATTTCATTTTTAAAGCGTTCGTGCATTTTTTTTTTGTTGTAGGTACTCCAGGGACATTTCACTATCCCTAAACAGAAAGCTTAGCAAATACGTACATTTTACAGGTACAAATGACAGTGAGGGATTTTCAGCTACGTTATGAGTGTTTTGGACGTTCAAATCAAGCAATAAATACGTCTGTTAACCGTAATTGGTTGAAAATGAAAATCTCCTATCGTTCGATATTACATAAAACCCAATAAATTTTTAACATATGCAATGATTTTTTTTTCTGTATTAAATCGTTTGAAACAATCCAGTAGGTAGGTATATGTTCACATTTTAAGTAGCGAATTTTATAGAAATTTTAAATAATGTAATCAAAAAAATAATCTTTAATTATAAATTTTATTCCATTTAAAACTTTTAACTTTAAATCTATTAACAATAAACTTATTCACATTTAAGCCACCAAATGTTATCAAAACTTGTTCAAAAATGTTCATAGCTTGTTATAACCCAAATTTCTTTAGAAAAATAATAACCTATCAATAAAATTTTTCTTGTGGAAATATTTGAAAGGTCTACGCCAATCATTTTATTTCAAATTGTATTATTTTTTTGGTGCATTTACAACAAATTAAATACTCAATTACATTCAATTCACCCGAAAAATACGTTGGTTGATTGTTAAGAATCAAATTATTATCTTTTGTTCGGCAAAGAAGTTTACCTTTACTTATCAAGAAAGCACGTAAAATTGGAAGATTTGAATATGAAACGCTTACATTAGCTTTAGGAAAAATGTCATCCAATTTCCAAATACAATAGGTAGGTATATACTTGTAATTGGACCAGAAACAAAGCGAATTACATTACAAAACAAGTGTTATAATTTAATGAATTCTTTTATCGTCAACTATTTGTTGAACATTTTATTATCATTCAATTTATTATAGAAAATCAATTGTTTACGAGCAATAACAATAAGCGTTATTATTTATTTTTTTTGAATTATTATTAACAATTTTGAAACAAGGAGTCATAAATACATACTAGTATTCCATCCATGAAAGTTGAGCATTTTCACAAATTTCAGGCACAATTTTCATACATATAATGTAACGTAAAATTTTTAAATATAATTTGTCGTACGCTTTATTGATATTTGGATATATACCTGTGTTTTGATGTTAAATTTTGTTAGTACATTGTAATTGATTTTATCGTTCAGTCATATTTCAACTGAAAATTAAAAATTTTGAAATGTTTTTTTTGCAAGTTTTAGTGATAGTTTCATTCTTTCATTGTTCATTAGGTATTGCTTACATATTATTTTTAATTTGATTTTAATTAAACAAATTTTAGCGTATCAAACACCGCTGTTGGATAATGAAAATGGAAAAAAACGTTCTGATATATTAAATCAAAAATATGCAGACGATATTAAAGGTTTGTCGCTTGTTTGTCGTTTGTTTTATTCATTTTCAAATAATACAAAAATAATAAATAGCAATAATTTTTTCACTTCTTTCATTCTTCATTTATATATGGTTTAGCTTCTACTAAAAATCAAAACTCAGTCTGCATATTTATATTTTGGCCTAATTTCTTGATAAATATTCATTTTACGTTCTTATTTCTGTATTTTTTTTATTTCGTTGGCTTTCGTTAGAATTAGATTAAAACTGTCATTATATTCAACGAAATTTAGCATAAACATTGATGCAACTTATTATTCTGCAAATGATTTCCAATATTTCAAAAAAAAATATAGAATTATCCGATAGCAAATACAACTAAAAAAGGGTTAGGCCGTAGGTTCCCAGACTTTTATGAAGCCGCTTTCCTGATAATAATAAAATATAAGGATTTAAAAAAAAAACTAAGGAACCTTCAAGTCCCTCTTTATACCTTTATCTGCTACCGCTTTAGAAAGTTCCAGAAAGTGATATCGTACCACTACCGTTGGGAATAAATCCTCTAGTTTTTATCATACTACCATATAATTATTGAGTTGGTATTAAAAAAAGAAAATATTTTCTTAAGATTTTTTTTACCGTTACAAATACGACTTCAAAGGCAATTTAGAAAAATTGTAAATCGAGACGAAAAACGTTTTTTTTTTGTATTTGCAAATGCTAGTTGATATTTTTTTCTAGATAAATAATAGTTTTGCCAAAAATTTCCATTTAATGGAGCATGTTTGGTCCATTTACTAATTCAATTACTAACCTTGTTATAAAGATTCCCTTCGCTAAACAGGCAGCTGTTTCTTAATTTGTCAAACACAAATTGTTTATTCAGTGTGTATGTGACTGCAGCGCCACACAAAATATGAACTATAGAAGGCTGTTAGAGTACGCTTTCATGTACACGTTAAAATTAATTTGCAGAACAAGAAGTTATAAACAATAAAAAAATTATCCACCTAATGAAGTATGTGACAATTTATATTGATTGTAGATTTCCAATTAAGTGAATTTTAAGTAAAATTTGTAAAAATAATTAAAAATACAGTAAACATAAGGTTTAGTTAATTTAAATGTATATTAAATTCCAAAAATTATAGAATATGGATGCCAATGAACAAAAATGAAAAAAAAAAATAATAAAATGATTGTCAGAAAAAAAATTCAAATAGAATTTGAAATTAAAATAAGCATTTAAAAATGTAAGATCCTTAAATACTAAATTTAAAAAAATACAAAACTAACAAACTTTGAGTTTGTTTTTCAATGTTATAATGTTCAATTGTTACCAAGGTTTGCTTTTCTCTGAATTGTTAATTCGATTGAAAAAATAAAGGGTATAGTATAACTAATTTTTGCCTTCATATTTTAGTTATGAATTAATATCTTGATTTTTTTTTTCATTTGGCCGAAAAATTTGGAAAGAAAAAATATAAAATTTGAAAATATAAAAATTATTTAATGAAATATTAATAAAATATAATATAATTAAATTATAAATTTAATGAAAATATTAAAATTTAAAATATAAAATTCACATTACAACCACCGTTGTGTCTCATTTTATATTTATTAAAATAAAATAATAATTCTCACATATATTTGAATTTATAACTTCATTAATAAACGCCTCCTCTATCGTTTAAACTGATCACTGGGAGCGCTTGTGTCGATTAGGCATCTTCTATTATAGGTTCACACAGAGCGAATTCATGTATTAAGGCTTGCACTTACAAATGTAGAGAAAAAAATGTAGGTAAAAATATGAAAGGTTTTAACAAAAGCCCTAAAAAATTTAAATTAGTAAAATATTTAGATTTTATTTTGTTGATTTTCCATTAGTTATGCTTTCAAATCACACAATTTAATTAAAATTTAAACTTCACGTTGGATACTTGCTTTTTTGCAAATAAATTTCAAAGTGGTGTTTTAAATTCTGCTGGATGTAATCATAGTAGAAAACAAAGTAGAATGGGATATGATATTGATAGCTTTAGATAGTATAACTTAAATTTTTTTAACAATTATTCATTTTAATTTTATTGAGAATGCTTGAAGCACTTATAATTGATAATTGAAAAAATAATTGCATCATAAAATAAATCTTATTTCCTGTAATGGTAAAAGTATCAGTTTTTAAATCAGTAAACGAGTCACAGGAACACAATCCTTATTTTACTGAGAATATAATACTAAAAGTATGGCCCTTTTTCATTTTTTCTTCGAACTTTTAAATCGGTAGAACGAATCGAGTTGCAAGCAAAAATAGACGTATACAATTTTAAAAATGAGATACTACCAATGTAAGCTTTTTCGTTTGTGAATTCAACCTAGATTTGTTTCATTCTACTTTGCTCTTCAACAACAATTCAAGTATTTAATAGTAACAATTTAATTAATATGAACATCTGTGATTCTGATGCTATCCCATCTTTTATTAACAAAAATTGTTAATTGTTTTCTTCTTCAGATATCGTTGTCACTTCTGTGAATAACTAAAATGCGTTTAAGGATTTTTTTAAGTTTTCCAAAGGTTTCTCTATAATGTTTTCCCCTCAACTGTTCATTTCAAAATCAAATTTTCTGTGATAATAAAAAACTGTATGAAATCGAAAATTTGCTCTTTGGTTTCAAACAAAAGTGTTTCCTCGATGAAAATTTTTTAATTTTACGTCTTTTATTTCTTTTTTTTAGATGATATCATTAATGAACTCTATGAGGAACTACAAATCAATAACATAACCGGTGAAATCGGTCCAGTCCTACAACAAGCAATTCTCATTCAACAAATGCAATATCAACAAAATCGACGACATTTTCATCTGCAATTTTCATTAGAAACAGAAAAAGAAAAATTAACGTGCTTTCTGTGCTCCACAATAGCCAATATTTTTCGTAAATATCGTAGAAGCTCTCTTTTAAAGGCAATTGTAATTGCAACTTGTACAGTGATTGGCAAATTTCCATACGACGTTTGCATGGGCTTATTCGATATGAATTATGTTTGTATTAAACATAACGTCATGTGTCTTTGAATATAAACATGAAAATTGATTTTTTAGAGAGCCATATTATATATCATTGATAAAAGAGTGAATTTGGACGGGAATTATGCATGTGGTATTTTATTACAAGATAGAAATTGTTATGACAGAGTGAGAATACCACAATGGTCTATTCATGTAAAACCAAAAATGGGAAAACCGTCTGATTCAAGGTTGCACGTATTCCTACCGTTGAAAATAATTCAAATAACTGACATGCATATCGATCCCCTATATACTCCTTATTCAAACGCAGACTGTGATTATCCAATTTGTGCACGACAAAATCAAGGACCACCGCTACGAGGTTCAATTCCAGCTGGTCCTTGGGGAGACTACCGAAAGAGTGATATGCCTTGGTCGTCATTTATTTCTATGTTGGGCCATATTAAATATGAACAAAAAGTAGCACACACATTTTTGCAACTTCTACAATTAAACGTTTTTGTATTTTTTAAGAATATCGACTATATTTACTTCACTGGAGATATTATGCCTCATAATGTTTGGGAAACATCGGAAACAGAAGTCATAGACATAAGTAACAAATTTTTCAAACTTATTAAAGCAGCTTTTGGTGATATACCATTCTTTCCTATTATTGGAAATCATGACATTCATCCCGTCAATTTGTAAACATTTAAATAGGATATTACAATAACTATTGGAAATGTAATATTTCAAAATAACAATTTTCAGATTTTCTCCGACTTACGTAAAATTAAAGAATGACACAATTTCGAGTCAATGGCTCTACGATTTCTTTGCAGAAGTTTGGTCTCCTTGGTTGCCAAAATCAACACTGGCAACTATCAAAAAGGGAGGATATTATTCGGTAGTCGTAAGACCCGGGTTTAGAATAATTAGTTTGAATAGTAATACATGCTATACTTTTAATCTGCAAGTATTAGTTTCTCTTTTATTTTCTTTTGATTTTATTAATTTGTCGAATATTTCACGCAAGGTGGTTACTGTTTGATGAAGAAGACCTTCTCAAAAGTCAACTACAATGGCTAGCCGACACTTTACAAAAAGCGGAAGAAAATAGTGAATTTGTCCATATACTTGGCCATATTCCACCAGGAGATACACAGTGTTTCAGTCCATGGAGTAAAGAGTATCATAGAATTATACTGAGGTGAGAAATTGAATTCATTATTTGAACTATTGAAATAAGCTCTTATAGATATTCTGATATCATCAAAGGACAATTCAATGGACATACACACTTGGAAGAAATTCGATTTTTCATGGATTACACAGGTAAAATCATCAAAAATGTGGCGTTTAATGGTGGAAGTTTAAGCACCTACACAGATGTGAATCCCAATTATCGAGTTTACGTGGCTGATAGTAAAACCTACGTAAGTATTTTAATACTTTATAGAGTATAATTATCAGAAGTGATCTAGAACAACAAAAAATTTTCAAAAGCATTTTTTTCTTCATATTTATTAATTTCATACCGTTAGATATTTAAATTAATCAATTTGAAAATTCTTTACTAGCCTAAACATTTTTTCGGAATTTGTATAACTTATTCAAAATTTTTGCATATATGTTTTTATTTGTACGTGGTGCTTAACAACAACTCAACAATACCTGTTTTAAATAGATAATTGGATTCAGCAACAAAATTTCGAATGCATCCATAAATCTTTGGGGTTGGACAAATGAGGCGCAGAAAAATAAAAGGAAATTAAAACCATGAACTTTTAATTTTGAATAAAGTTGAGACCTTTAGTTTGAAGGTTTTTTTTCTTTTTGGTTGTCGCTTTATAACTATCCGGATCTTTAGCGATTTTACAGTTAGTGAAAAACTGTATCGAGAATTATTGAAATTTTGCACGACACGAGAATCAAACCCAGCACCTACCAATTTTTGTGAGGCCATTTTAATCACTCGACTACCTAAGAAAAATTATTTCACTCAAATGTTCATTTTATATACGTCGATTTGATGGTCAAAATTTTTGATCACATCTCCCAATAGATACGTTTCTTCGACATTTATTTCGACAATATATTTTTTAAGTTTTGAATAATGGCTTACAGTACACTTTGCTCTTGAGATGTATCAATGAAAAGAATCCCACATTTCTTCAACACAAAATTAAGTGATTTTCGAAAAAACTCGCGATTTTTCAATGTTTTGCACATAGTGCGGCATGTTGCATCGTATAAAACAATCACCATCCAAACCAATTCCATCAATTTGGGACAAAAAATAGTTAATAATCATTACATAATAAGAGAGAGAATTCATAGTAACCACATTCCTATCATCATTTTCAAATAAATAAGATCCTATGAGCCTTTTGACTACAAAGCACACCAAATACTCACTTTTTGAGAATGCATCTGCATCTTTGCATTGGCCCAAATGCACTCAAATGCTTATTTACCATTCCATTTAATGTGAAATGCGCCTCATTGCTGAATATGATTTCAGATGAAAATTAATTATCATTTGTATTGTGGATTATTCACATTAAACATGTCCTTAAAATGTCTAATTCAAGTTATCGATACGTTGATTGCTTTTTTTGGATCATCTTTTACACTTTTCAGCGATGTTATTCAGAGAACAGTCTTTGGCCTACCAAACTTCGGTGCATAGAAAGTGGAACTTAAAAGTTTGTCTGAGGAGAAATAAACATTTTTAGGTCCAACTAACAAAATTTAAATCCCCAATTTTATTACCTTTTTTTCAATTTTTTCTTTTGCTTTTTCTTCAATCTTTCAAATGACTTTAAAAGGTTTTTATACAATGCAAAGAACTCGAGTAAAGCATTCTTTTGTAAAGCATAGCCAAAGAATTTTTTCAAGATATAACATTTTTCAATCATCCAATTACTCTTAAATAATTCAGGAAGTAAAGATTTTATTTTAGAAGCACACATTCACATTAAGATACCCATGCGATTTTTTTTCAGCCGCCACCGTGTTATATTGATTTTTCCCAAAAACAATGTTAAATGAGAAACGTTACGATTCTATTTCTAAGACTCAAAAAACCATTACGGTAGCCGAAAAAGAAACAGTAGAAAGAGTATCCGAAAATTTTCCAACTATAAATTTAAATTGATTTGCGCATATTAAAATTATTTTTTCTTTGTATGATCAATCTCTATTTCTGGAAACATTTCACGATAATTTTTATTTATCTTACCTAAAAACTGAAAATGTTTTTGTATGACTCAAAATAACAAAAAATTCAACTACAGTAATTAACTATGATTTAATAAAAAAATGATTTTGAATACACTCGTTTGTCGCTATGGTCGCTATATATTTTTTTTTTTGAATATTAAACCGTTCGGATCAGTTCGGAGGAGTGCGACCTCAAACACTGTGGCATGAGATTTTTATATATAAGATATATCGTTCAAATATTCTTCTAAATACTAAATATAAATTATTGTTTGAATATTCGTTTAAAGTTTATTTAAATTTTACGTGGACGCAAAAATATGTTTTTTTAACCTTCACACTAATTTTCACCTTACAGTTGAATGAAATGGGAAAAAAAAATCTGAAACATTTAATGAACTTATCAAAGCAAACATTGTATGATATAAAAATATCCTTGTTAAGTACCACAAGTACTTTTAAATTTTTTTTTAAACTCTCGTCTACAAAACATCATTTTTATTTTAAACACTAATTTCTATTTTATTTCAGGATATACTTGATTATGAAAGCTGGATTTATAATATAAGTGAAGCCAATATGTATCCCGATACTTCGCCAAGATGGTTTCAATTGTATTCTTTCAAAAGAGAGTTTGGTGTACAATCACTTAGACCTGAAGATATGAATATGTTTCTATATGACTTAGAAGCAAATGATATTACTTTACAAAAATATTATCAGTATGAAAATGAAACATTTTGAAGCAAATAAATGACATTTTTATTTGTCTTTTAGGTTTAAATTCAAAAGTTCGGCTTCAAAACATATTCCTAAATTGCAATGGGATAAAAAAAATGAAGAAATATGTGCAATAGTTAGCACAGAATTCGACAGGAGCCACTACTGCAGCTCGAATCGAAAGGCACGTTCCAGTAACAAGAATTAAAAATGTTTCTGTTAACTCAATTCCTGATGAATCATTTCTAAAAAAATATTTATGATGTTTTAATATTATGTAAAATAACTGAAGTAAACAAATACAAAACGAAAAAATGTTAACAAAATCACTATGCATTCCTTTATCAGAAAATATATAGACGTATTGATGTACAAAACAATGAAATTTCATTGTTTATCAATACAAATGGAAAAGGAATATTTTATTCTATTTATTGCAAAATTCCTGGAATTAAAATGTTTGATGAATGCACCTTTCATGTTGGAGCAAGGTGTATCATGACATATAATTGAGTGAAAATATAAATGGCTTTAATAAATGCAAATATAGAACTCTTTTAATGAAAATTTTGTTTTAAATTTTATAAAACATTTCACACCGTTGAAATTATCAATACGTTTTATATTTCAAAAAATTAACTTCCTTGTTTTGAATTTGGAATTTTAGTACGAAATAACGAATCAGAGTACCATAGTACATTTTCTATGAGAAATTAATCAATCTACAAAAATCGTTTTTATAGCTTTATGTCAAAAACTTATGAACCAGTGACCTAAAGAGAAATTTGAAAAGGAACATTTTTTAAGATCGGTTAATTTCCGGCCATTAGAGGTACAATTTTATATTATGATTCTCTAATCCATTATTAAGTAATCAAATTCCCAATTTTGAAAATAATTGTCGTTATGTTATTTAATTTAAAAATAATGGCTATTGTAGACATCTCTCAATAAAAGCTAGCATTTTCCAAAAATGTATAGGATAAATGTTTTTAATGGCTTAGTCACAATCACTTGGTCCTCAGTTCAAACCATAGGTTTCATAGATACAAATTTCTCATCCAAATTCCGATAACTTCTGGCAGGTCTTCAAATTCATGTGAAATCTGGAATTGTCTAAATGGAATACAACCCTTCCCTTATTGCTCAATTATGGTCTCTGCTGGTCAATCACTTTTTCAAACGGCTCTATTTGAAATAAGTGATCATTGAACAATAATTCATAGTACGATTCCACCAACCTTCAACCATGGTTGTTTGAAATTCTTAAAAAGTACACATTAAGTTGCTTTTCCCAATTAAATATTCAATTAAAACGACAAATTCATGGCGTTTAATCGAAGATTCGCAGATCAAAAAACGGTGCTTTAATTTTTTATCCATAAATACTTTCAGAAGAATTCGCTAGAACTACTGATGATAATGATACTTGTATTGATAGTGAAAAGAAATTGTCTCTTAAACAAAAAATAAAGTAATCAATAACTAAAAAAAATAACAAACTAAAATACAATACAGAAATCAGTTCTATTCAGAAGTAAGTACTTGAGAAAAAAATATTGCGCCTTGCTAACAGTACCAATAACTACTGTAGGGTAGATTAAGAAAGAGCCTTTTCGACAGCTGGTAATTTTGGATCAAAATTACGTTCCAGAATTAATTACAATACAATTGATGCATTATGTTTAATAACAGTGATATAAATACTTTTTTGTGATTTAAATACATACAATGTTCGTTGCTCCTTTACTTTTTTGTAAATCTTTGAATACTGTTATCTATTATTATAAAGACGAAAAATTTGATTGTTTGTTTGCTTTGAATAGGCTCTGAAACTACTTGACCGATTTGAAAAAGTCTTTCACTGTTAGAAAGCTACACTATTACCGGTGAACATAGGCTATATTAAATTTTTAAAAAAGTTAGGGATTCATACTAAAACTCCAATAATTTGTGAAAAAATTGCCAAAAAACTTTCTTACATCGCTGGTGATTGAGCTAAAGAAGGGAACAACCGAATTTAATGAAACTTGATATTAAGATACAACATAATTACCCACACACGTTAGACTACTTATCATTCCTTAAAAATAATAAGGGAATGTATCCGCTACGTAAAAACTGAGGGGTTGAAAAAAATATTTAACTTTGGACAGGCGAGTTATATATCAATGGAAAGATATTTAATAGTTAAAAAATGATCTGTATTAATCTTTTTAGTTGAACTAATAAAAAGCACAGTAATTTAATTTAAAATACAAAAAATTACCTTTTTGAAATATAAATGTTTTTATAGATAATAAACAATAAATGTAATTATATGTTCATAGCACATTCTTATGCATTCTTATGCTCACAATAGAGGAGACGTGGGTTCGAATCTTACAGTATTTTTTTTTTATTTTTACAAAATTGTTGAAAATAGATCCTTAGGGTTGCTCAATAAGGAAATATTAACGAAAAAAAGTAGCAGTAGTAGTAAAAAAAATAATTATAATAATAAAGCTTAAAGTAAATACGTTTTTAAAACCGTCCATACATAAAATCAAGTATTTATATACCTCCTCTGCCAGATGAAATTTTAATATTCAGTGTATTCCTTATGAGAAGTAGGCATGTGATAAGATTTTTTTTGAAAATTCCTACCCAAACAGAGTGAATGGGGGTCATTAAGTTTATATGAGAAAATGCTCAGTTAATCAACAATCGAAATTTTGAATTTAATAAGTGTTATTAATAAATATGAATTAATAATAAGTGTCTGTTTTTATTATATCAATTTGATAACAGCATTTAAAATAACGCCATTTCACTTAATTAGTATGAAAGTTTGTGTAGTAGGTACTTATACCACATAACAAAGAGGCGGTTATTAATTTTTGTTTGTTTTTCAACAATCAAACTTTTTAAAATCTAATTTTTTGGACCAATGACTGTGACCTGGAAAAAGCATTAAGGGAGTAATTTTTTGTCATATATTTCATAATCAATTAAAATACAAAATCTTTCATACTAACTTTTCTACGGTTTTTAGAACAATTTTAAAACCAATTATTGTTATGAATATAAATAAAATATTCGATTTTACTTTCACGCTTTTTACCTATTACCAACAATTTTGTATTAACAACGTCCAAATGTGCGAAATCGAATTGCTTTTTAATCATAATTAAAATATAAAAGGTCATCATTTTGCTTCGTTTTACATTGTATTTTCAAATATAAATGCATAATCAAATAAATCAAATATTTTTTGAAAACTTATTGATCATTACATAAAATTATTTTATTCTAAGCAACAGTTTATTAAGTGTGTCTTTTTATGTCGACAAAATAGTGTTTTTAAGTATGATTATGTTTTTCGTAAAAGAAATGAGAAAAATAAAAATGTTCATAAACCACTAGGTGCAAATAGCAAATCTAAAAAGAAAATATAATCTTCATCTAAGTTACGCAGACGAAGTTGCGGGGATCAGCTAGTTATTAATAACTTACCAATGTTTTTTTGTGATATATACTCTCTATAATTAAACGGGTAAATAAAACAAAGAAGCACCTGCGTTTTCTGTCTTTTTCTAAAATCCCTGACATCGGTAATAAAACCGATATTCCGATATTTGGATCTTAAAAATGTCGAATACCGGTATTAAAATTTTGGTCCGGTATTTCAATCCCTACATATATCATTCCCAATTATATTGCCTCTTAACTTGCGTTTTACGTTTAATTGAAGCAAAATTGAGAAACATACCGATTTTTTTTTCTTTGCTCACCTTCAACTTTGCTGGTTAACACGCAACTGAAGAACTTTATCACCAAAATGACGAATAAAATATTAAGTACCCAAAACGTTTTTAATAAATTTCTATTTTCTTCATAAATTTTATTTATTTTTCTCGAAAATCAAAGTATCATACTCAATAAAATTAATAAAATTACGTAACTTTCACACAACTTTAAAGGATTACTTATAAATTATATTAATAATCAAGACATTTCCTTAACGGAAAAGAATTAAAAAATATTTATTATCTTTGTATCATAAAATTAATCCAAATAACAATAATTTGATTACTCAAACAATACAAAACATAATCATTTACTAAGGTTTCAAAAATGAAATTATTTTCCATAATACTTTTTCGGTTCCTGAAAAATAATATTTTCAATTAGAATAAATCAAAGCCTCAATTTTTATACACTTACGAGCATGTAGTTCCACTCTTATAACCATAGTGAATTAATTGATAAATAATTAATTTGTCTTATTGTTACTTACATGGTTACTTTATAACAATCAAGATCTTTAGCGACTCTAAGGATAATAAATATCCGTAATTCGAGAAATATCGAAAATTTACTCGATACGAGATTCGAACCCAACACCTACCGGTTTTGGAGCCTTGGCCACCTAAACCATTCGGCCACCAGTAGGTTAAATAATAATTGCAAATTTAAGTTTTCTTTCAATTTAAATAATTAGTTTTTTTCTAGGCTTCTAAGCACTTAATATTTGGCATAATAGTATGTAATTAAAATCTGAATGAAATATGTTTATAAAATATAATTGCAAATATTTTCACTTTAAATTATGAATCGCACACGTAAACTAGGTACATTGGGTTAAAACAACTATTGAAACTCAAACGCGAAAAAACAGTTTTCTCAATGAAAAACTCCGGTTAAAAACTTTAATTAGAAATATAAATGTCACATTAAATTAGCGTTATCTTTTAATTACAGTAAATTGCAATAATGGTCAAAAATAATGAAATGGAAATGGAAAAATTTATCGAAAACGAAATTCAGTTTCATATCAGAATTAAATGACAGTTGAAATAAATTTTATCTTAATTGCCGTTTGAACAGAAATTAAGTATCTACTAAAGTAATGAATATTTATTGGCGGATACAAATTTACTTCCTGTAATAGATTCGATTTTCAACCAAAAAAAAATATTTTTTCCATTGTCGTTATCACAGAAAACTCGATTGCATATAAATACAAATTAAGGTCTCATTAACTGCTCCTGGTCTTGATTGATTCGATGTAAAAGATTTTTTTTTAATTTCTAAATAATATCTTGCTTTTGTTTGTTTTGACGATATTTTGAATTTTGAAATTGGAGCTTCAAAGTTTCATAAATGAATTTATACAGTGTGTTATTACATTTACGATGAAAGTATTAAACTCGTTTTCGTTTAGTTTTTGTTTAGCATTGCTACTTTACGGGCAAAACTTTGCTACAGTGTTTGCTCAATCGGATGATCACAACTCGGATAGAGAAGATGAGGGTTGGTTTACAATGTGTCCTTTTATTTGTCCCAGAAATTACAAATTTCTCTTTTTATCCAATTAGAAATTCATGAATTTTACGAGGAATTAAAAAACACAATCGATACGGGAGAAGATGGTCCAATGCTGAAATCCTATATAAAAAAGGAACAACAGCGTTTATTAATTTGGGATACGGCAAAACAGAGAGCTTCAGATATGATTTCTTGTGAACTGTGTGATTTAACATTGCGCTTACTTCTACATTGCTATGACGGGCGAAATGATACATATTTCTATCAATCTATTATATTGCTTTGTACAAAACTGGGTAAACAACGATACGACGTATGCAAGGGAATTATTGATCTCCAAATGGTATACTAATTATATTAAATTACAATTTAATTTTATAGTTAAAATTTTTGACAATTAATTAGATTTGAATTTTGATTTATGATCGTTAGTACATACAGTAACTAAAATTAATAATTTAATATTCTAAACGACTTGCTTTGATGAAGAAATTTCTGAGATTGCACAACGTTAAAAAACAATTTCTTTAAATAAGCTAACAAGTTTCGTTTGAATGTAGAAAAGGAAAAATATGTAGTTCATTTTATAAACATTAAAAGGTTGTGCATTGCATTCTTTTAATTTCTCTGAAAACTACGAAAAAAAAAATTTCTTATTTTAATTTTTAAAACTTACCAACGGTTTATTATATCAGAAATCAAAAAATAAACAAAAATAGCTTTCTATCTTTTATTATAACACAAGCCTATGATGGTAACATTGTTTTAAATATAATAACATATTTTTCTTATTATTTTTGCCCTGATTTTGAAAAAAATAATGAAAAAAATTCATCACGTAAGGTTTTGTAGCAAATCACAATTGAAAAGTATTTTTTTCGACCAAAATCGGGGGCTCAAATCGAACCACTTTTTCTGTATCGAAAATGGTAGTACCGGACCTCTCACTACTAGCGCTGGTTTCGTTTTATCTTCCGTTGGTATAAGAAATAAACCAATACTTAGTTTAAAAGTGATTGCGAAATAAAACCAATCATTTCTGTTATCTCGCATTCACTTATAAACTTTGTATCGGTTCATTTCCTCTACCAACGAAAGATAAAACGACACCAGTGCTAGTAGTGAGAGGTCCGGTACTACCATTTTCGATAAAGAAAAATTGGTTCGCTTCGGACCCCTGGCATCGTCTGAAAAAACTTATGGATATTACCCTTATTGATAATTAGGTGTAATATAATATTTATGTTTAATCAATTTCAATGTTACAAATTTGTCGTGTTACTTAACATATTTATTCCATGGAATTTATAAAACATTTTTTTAAGAAATTGCGTTATTTACTACTTATTCCTAATATATTTTCTCATTTTGGGGACAAACCTTACGTGATGAAGGAAATGGATTTCATATTTAAAATAAGCGCAAAAAATACATTGAAATGATATTTTATAGTCAAAATAATTTTCAAAAGTTTTTTTTGCAGGCCTGTGTAATTTTCTTCATACAAAAGTTATTCAAAGGTTTAGTGTAGCATACTTTTTTTTCTATTGTTATTTAACTTCTCTTTATAATTATTAAGGTCTTAAGCTACTTTAGGGTTATTAAAAATCCCTAAACCGACAAATATTGAAAATTTGTTCGATACGATAATCGAACTCATCACCTACCAGTTTTGGAGCGGTCATCGTAACCACTCAACCACCAGTAGGCCTAATTTTCAATTAATTTGAGCTTTTTATGAAAAGAAAACCATTCCACTGCTACTTTTATTTAAAAAATTTAACATACTTTAATGGTTTCAATGTTAATCAATATTGTAAGAAATTTAACTAAATAACTTCTTAGTACAAAGGCTTTTTGATAGAACTTTATTATTAGATTGCAAAAAAAATGTTTATTGTATTTAAAACTACAAAAACTATGATTTTTTCAAGTTTTAACAGATATTTCTTTACAATCACGATACACTTGTTACCCTACTTTAAAGATAAATTTGTTTAAAATATCCTTAACGCTCTCATATATTAAACAAAATATATTAAAAATGTAAAAATCCAAGTAAAGGGAACAAACTTTCGAAATTACTAGTTTTTTTTCTAAACAATTTTATTTTTTAGCCGACCGCCGCTTATATTGTGAAAAACCGTCCGAACTTATCATCAAGCTACGCATGCAGTATTCTATTGCAACCAAAATCGTGTTTCCAATCTCAAGCTCCTAAATGGGCGGTGAAAATAAAAGAAAAATCAAGAAGAAGAAAAAATATTCGAGTAATTACGCTTAACATTTTTATGAATATTGAGCATAGATTTCAGCAGCTTATTTATTTGTAGTCGACTTCATCGTCACAAACACCGTTAAACATTATACACATTACGGATGTACATGTTGATCCATTATATTGTCCTGGATGTGACGCCGAATGTGATTATCCAATTTGCGGGCGATCGGGCACACCGAAACCCGACTCTCAACCAGCTGGCACTTGGGGAGACTACCGCAAAAGTGACATACCCTGGTCGGTAGTTAAATCTGCGCTCGATCAAATTAAATCAGGACATTCGGTAGAATCAGTTGAGAAAATTAATCGAAAATTAAGTAGTTACATTTTTTTTATTGCAGAAAATTGATTACATATATTTCACGGGAGATATAGTTCCACATAATGTTTGGAATACGACACGGGAAGAGGTTGAAGAGCTAAGCAACACTTTTATGGGAATGGTAAAAGAACGATTTCAAAATGTACCCGTATTTCCAATTCTCGGAAATCATGACGTCCATCCTGTTAATTTGTATGTTTGCTCATTGTTTTTTGGTCTCTCAAATAACGTTCTTAAATTCATCACAGATTTTCCCCCAATGACGTCACTGATTCGGAAGTATCAACACAATGGATATATGATTTTATAGCTGAATTGTGGAGCCCGTTTTTGCCATCTGAAACAAAATCAACAATAAAAAAAGGAGGATACTATACAGTTCTTGTTAAGCCCGGGTTTAGAATTATTGGACTAAACAGTAATTTATGTTACACATTGAATTTGTATGTTTCTTTAACATAGAAATTTGAATACCTTACAAGATTTATGACGCATTTTTAAATGTTTTCAGATGGTTACTGTATGATTCTGTTGATCCCGGTGGCCAATTGCAATGGTTTGCTGATACAATGGATAAAGCTGAACAAAACAATGAATATGTTCACATTTTATCGCATGTTCCTCCTGGAGATACCGAATGCTTAATAACTTGGGGTCGAGAATTTCGCCGAATCATAAACAGGTTTTTTTTTCAATTTATTAGACTTAAATATACATTACATTTTATTAAATTAAGGTAGTGATAAATTTTTGTAATGATATTTATTAGTTCAATTTAATTATTAAAAAGGTAGACCAACAATTCGAGAAAGTTTAGATACAGACAAAGCCAAGGGTAGAAATTTCCAATATAATGTTGGAATACAATGTCGTAACTATGTCGTATTCTAGCAATATTCTACACCTGACACAAAATTAACCCACTGACTGATGATTGCAAGTCTGAAGTTTCGAATGGCTCACTAGAAATTTAACCATATAGAAAGAGAGAGTGAGCTTAGGAAGAAGAATATACAAATGAGCTACATACACTTCATGTATAATAAGCAGAACTGCTAAAGTAGAGCTTTCATTTATATTCGGTTCTCCTTGTTTGGCATTATGCTGTTTAACGGTTAAATATTATCGTTCAGTCTCCAGGTATAATAATTTATATGAACCCCTGCTATAAGGTATTCACAATATAAATGCTTGATCTACGTATATATTTGAGATGCAATTTCAACAAGAGCGAGCAATAATGAAACAATAAAGTTTATAGTTCGGGTGTTAATACCAATTAATTTGTTACTAATTGAAATTTTACTCAATTATTTTCACTTTTAAATAATATGAATTAAGATAATTTACGATCCTCAAAATTAGTGAGGATAATTACCAAAGCGTTAAGAAAATTTTCATAAATACTTAATTTTAGTTCAAGTTTTATTTAGTAAATAAATCATAATAAACTCTTGTTCTTCCAGATTCCAGCTCCAATTGAAAAAAAAATGTTAAAGGCTTGATTTTTTTATATCTATATACTAATATATAAAATTCTTACGTCTGTCTGTACATTTCGATTTTGAACCCAATTTTAGAGTAAATATTTGTTTCAAGAGGCCCTTATTCCAAATTTAACATTTTTAAAATTTTTGTCTGTCTGTCTGTCTGTCTGTGTGTCCCGATTTAACTAAAGAACGGAACAACCGAATTTAATGAAATTTGGTATTAAGATATAACATAATTTCCCACAGACTATAGGCTACTTATCATTCCAAAAAAATAATAAGGGAAGGTATTCCCTAGGGATGAAAACAGAAATTATTATACTAGCCCGGTGAGTTATGTATCATTGGAAAGGTAATTTAAAGTTAGAAAATAATCTGTAAAAATATTTTTAGTTGAACTGATAAAAAACACAGTAAATTCAATTTAAATTTTAAAAAATTGCCTCTTTGAAATATAAGCCTTTATATATGTACAATACATAGTTGATGTTAATAGCGTAATGGCTTACGTATCTAACATTCTGATACTCCAATTATAACGACGTGGGTTCGAACCTTACAGTAAACTTTTTTTTTTATTTTTTTTTTTTACGAAATTGTTGTAAATAGACCCTTAGGATTGGTCAATAAGGAAATATTAACGAAAAAAAGTAATAGTAGTAGTTCTAATAATAATAATAGTAATAAAACTTAAAGTAAATAAGTTTTTAAAACCGTGCAGACATAAAATCCTGTATTTATATATCCCCTTTGACTGTTGAAATTTTAATATTCGATGTATTCCTTATAAGAAGTAGGCATCTCATAAGAATTTTTTTTTTGAAAATTCCTACCCCAAAAGATTAAAAGGGGGTGACTAAGTTTGTATGAGAAAATGTAGATAATCAATTTATCATTGTGATAAATCAACAATCGAAATTTTGAATTTAATAAGTGTAAGTAATAAATAAATAAATAAATAATAATAAGTTTCTGTTTTTGTTATATCATTTTAACTACAGCATTTTAATTAACGTCATTTCACTTAATTAGAATGAAAGTTTAGGTAGTAGGTAATTATACCAAATACCAAAGAGGCAGTTTTTAATTTTTGTTTTTCAACAATCCAACTTTTTTAAAATCTAATTTTTCTGAACCAATGATTGTGACCTGGAGCAATTATTTAACATTAAGGGAGCAATTTTTTGTCATATATTTCATTAGCAATCAAAAAATAAAATCTTCCAAACCAACTTTTCTTCAATATTTAGAAAAATTTGAAAATCAATTATTGTTATTGAAAATAAATAAAATATTAGAATTTACTTCCACGCTTTCCACCTATTTCCAACAAGTTTGTATGTACAACGTCCAAATGTGCGAAATCGAATAGCTTTTTAGTTATGTTAATTATCATAAAGGTCATAATTTTTTTCGTTTTACATTGTATATTACAATATAAACGCATATTTGTGTCGATGAAATTTGGAAAGTGTTTCCCTTATAAGATGCAGATATATATTATGAAAGAGTTTTTTATAATTCCTCCTCTAAAAGAGTGAAAAACGGTGGCAAAGTTTGTACGGCAAAACGTCCAATAAACAATCGAAATTTCAAATTTAATTATCAAGGTATGTTCGTTATAGACGAAACGTTTTATCGCTTAAAATAAAACAATGTTAGTTTATTATTAGAAACAAAAACGTAGGATCTGCTTTAAAATTTAAACTCTAATATATATATATATATATATCTAAAAAAGGTTAAGTTCAAAAGTGAGCAATACGTTTTTTGGCTTTCACATATTGAAAACCTGAAAATCCGATATACGTAATCACAAATAAATACATTAATGAGCGAATATCGAATAGAGAAATTTGGCGAATTGAAAGAAAATGGTTTAATTATAAAGTTGAAATTCAGATATTTTAATAAGTGCATAGATACACAATGGTTATACTTGGTTATGGAGGAACTGGGTTTCATGCATTTGAACAAATTTTAATTTCGCGTTAGTTTTGTACATTGCAGTAGTGAAATAGTTTTTAGAAAAAGGTTCATTCGGGAGTCGAGACAATGAAATGGGACTCTACTAATATTCTAATCTAGACCTTTTACTTCTGTTATTTGGACGCGAGTGTTTTTATCACTTTTTACAGTTTTAAGTCATAATTAAGACCGGCTTTATTGCACTTGATGATATTTTTTTATGTATAGATACTGATTAATATATGGATTATTTGGATCACGGTAGGTATACCTACCGAAGGTATACGGAATAGACCATACTCTTTTAAGATATTTATAAATATTTTTTGAAAATGAATCGATCATTGTATACAACTACTTTATTCTAAGTAACAGTTTATTAAATGTGTCTTTTTAAAGTTGACAAAACTGTGTTTTAAGTATGATTTTGTTTTTCGTAAAAGAAATAAGAAAAATTTATAATTTTCATATGCCACTACAAATAGCAAATTTAAAATGAAAGTATTATCTACACCTATGTTACGCAGACGAAGTCGCGGGGATCAGCTAGTATTTTATAAAGTTTTATAAATTTCATAAAAAAAGTGTTTAGCCATGGACTCAAACTCTGTTCCGTGCTTAATATCAATTGTTTGGTTATCGTTGTTTAACCTGAGTATAAACAATATACAAAAATATACCCGCAAAAAATTAATTTCAGGTATATAAATATTCATTCCATACAGTTTTTCCATATTAGAATTATGAAACTACTAAATTTGATTTATTTGATTAGGTTTGACTAATTCAAAACTTATTATTTTTTTTAATGATCATTATGTTATTAGACCTCATTGTTATAATACCCTCTTATCTGTAATTTATCTTTAATTTTAATGATTTTTTTAATTGTATTTGAATATATTAATTAATCAAACATTTTAATTATAACTCATGTATCGATAGGCCTCGAGTAATTTCAATTCACAAAACGTTCTATTGCTTTTTCCATTACGTTTTCGTCTAGAAAACATTAATTCTGGGAGTGGTTTAGTTGAATTTTCAAAATTTAAACAATCAAAACGTGGATGACGTGGATGTGTTATCATCGGATATTAGTGCATTACTCAATGCATACGTATTAACTAAACGTTGATCCTTTTTTCATATAACACATTTTTATGTTTAGTAATTGTTATGGTAAAAACTTTCCTGATTGAAATATTTTCGAAAAACTTTTTGGTAAAATTGTATGAAATAAGTATTTGTATACCTGAAATTATTATTATTTATTGGGGTATTTTAAATATGAACATATATTCAATTGCCCATGAGCAGTTGGCTTTATACGTAGTAGTGGCTTCTATTTCACACATTATTATACAGATAGAATGTAAGACTTAAAAAATATATATTCAAGGCGGTACCAATGTTTCATAGTTAAAAAGAAAAAAAATAATAGAACTTTAAGAACTACATAGTTGTTAATTTTACAAAAAGATATTGTTAGCCCTTAAAGCATTTTAAAACTTTAGATCAATCGGTTCGATTAATTTAAATAATTTTTTTCTGTTTTTACTTATTATTGTTCCCCGCAAAAATTAATTGAGATATAGATATGAAACATCCACAATATTAGTATTTTATTAATGCCTATACATCTTTTAAGTACCATTGGAATATCTTTCCGGAGCTTATTTATCATGATTATAGTCTAGATCCTAGAATAATGGTTATTAACTTGGGTTAAATCGAACTCCAGGAGTTTAGTGAGTCAGTCTTGCGGGCTTGGCTGGTTTTTAATGGTTTTATTCTTATTTAATTAGTTCATTTTTTGTGTCGACTAGAAGAAGATATTACCATTAAGTCATTCTTTATTTTTTTATTCTGGCTGGCTGAATAAACTTATGTTTGTGCATCAACAATAGGATAAAAAATAATTCCATTAATATAATCCAATAGTTCCCAGTAATTAAAAACTTTGAATCTTACCCTGTTAAAAATACATTTAAAAGAATTTTTAATGTTCAAAAAACACATACGAAGCCATTAGAAGTCGTTTACAGTTATTATAGGAATTTTTAACAGGGTATGCATCTAAAATTCAGAACTCAAACATGGGATATATTAATAATTTACAGTTATTACTCCTAAATCAAATAAAATCGAAGAAGAAAAAAAACGCTCGAATCTAAAACATATTTATCTATGGTTACCTTTTTATAGTTATTTCGTTTATAATACTCCTGCCAAACATCCTGTGAAAATATTTTCCACAGACAAATATATCCAAGACAAATACAGCACTTCATAGGATCATTAAATATCCCATTTGGGAGAAACGGAATACTGGATCAAGAATATCAAACAATAAATTCAATGTGTAGGTCAACGTACTTGAAATTATCGTTGCCTTTCAATATGAAAATTCTTTTTTTTCAGAAAGGAATATTTTGTCGGACAGCAATAATTTGTATATTAAATTAACTTTTAATCTTTATTTCCTTTTTCCTGGCAAAGCCAGAAGTTTTGCTAGAATTTAAAATAAAATCCTTGTAAGAATTAATGCTCTAAATGTTACCATTAAGAAGTTACGGATTTAACTTTTTTATTTACTATAGATAATTGTGATTTTTTTCTTAATCAACTATTAATAACACCTTCAATGTGATATGCAAATAGTTTTTAAATATCTTACTGCCGTCTTACAAAGAAATTAACTTGTTATTCCTCAACCATTTGTTCAGGAATTTCTCTAACTTCAATCAAACTTTTATTCATTAAATTGTGTACGCTAAAGACAGATTGTTTTCTTAAATTTTTAAACGTTAAAAATTTAAATTAGGGAATAATGGTTTTTGAGTCCATTTAAGTCCTTCAAAATGTATGTATTTTATTTAATAGTTGTTTTACTTACCATCTAGATATTCTCATTTGATCAAAGGACAATTTAATGGTCACACGCATTATGAAGAAACACGTCTATTCTTCCAACATCGATCAAACTACGAAGTTGATAATATTGCCTATAATGGTGGTGGTTTAAGTACATTTACAGATCTCAACCCAAATTATCGATTATATACTGCCGATGCCGAAAACTACGTGAGTATAACATGTAATTCAATTGAAATGATTGGTAACAGTGTTTATTGTAGGATTTGATAGATTACACAAGTTGGATTTATAATGTAACGGAAGCCAATGAAAATCCAAGTCAATCTCCCAGATGGTTTCCATTGTATTCGTTCCAAGAAAAATATGGTGTCAAATCCTTACGACCGTTCCATATGCAAGAGTTTGTCGAAAAGCTTAGCAAGCAGGAAGACGAGCTGAAAACATATGTAGAGTAAGTAAAGTTAAAAAAAAATAGAATATCCTTTGATTTCGCTTTTTAACTTTAATGTCGTGTTCTCTTTAGTTTAAAGCTAAAATCTTCAACTATGAAAAATGACTGTGACTCGTCTTGTCTGTCAGAGGAGCTTTGCTATATTGTTACGGCTGAATATGGGGACAATGATCACTGCTATCATTACACACACTCTAATTCTTGGTGGAAAAAATGAACCCAAAAAAATAATTTTCCAACTAAATTTCATTCATTTCTTTAATTTATTAATACTTGGTACAACGAACATAAATTTGTTTTTTAAACAATTCCGATATGTGTAGCAGTTATTGAATTGATGATTTTGAAATTTTATTCTTTAAAAATAATAAATATTAAGATCTTATCTTGTTTTATTTTTTTCTTATTAAGTATTTACATCAACTAATTAAATTAACTAAACATTAACTTTTTAACCTTAAGAATCACAGGGTTTTTGTACATCGCTATCAAAGTTCGATATTCACGAGAAATATGGCAGGATATGTCATAATTTCTATCAAAAATATGTAATAACAAACGTACTTTAGCATCCTGTTTTCACTATAAGTCCTTCGTAATAATATATAATACTTCTATAAAACAAAAATTACGAAGCAATTGAAGTCAAAGAATAAGATATATAATCAAATTAAATTCTCTTTTCATTATTTATACGTTATTGTCAATATTTTCTCGTACCAATCTTATGTAAGTAGATTGCCTGAAAAAACAACACTAATGAAATAAGATAATATTTCACTTATAAGAAACAATTTCCCTCGCCTGTTAAACTTTCTCCTGAATATTTTTATTATAATTGCTTTCTTTAGAAAAGTCTAGTATAATATGCGACATACATACAAAATGATATAAAATACATCTATTCCTCCTGTGAGAAAACATCCTTCCCCTAGAGAAACCAACCATTATTGGAACTCTATAAATTCATTAGTAAATGCGGTCATCGACGTTTTAATAGATGTGGGAAGTTATTTTGAAGCAATAAATAAGAAAGGATTTGAACGGTGGAGTTTGGGTGGTTGTACAGCTCATTTTGAAATTTTTGCAAACGGTCTTGGGTCTTTGGGTCTTTGGTTCTTGTTTAACAGAATATAGACATCGTTATGTATGACCCTAATATGGAGTAAGGAGCTATTAAAATACGGTAGAGGAGTTTTGATTGGAAGATTTGAATGAATTGGATGTTTCATTACTTGGCAGAAGCCAACTTCTCTATTCCGTAAGTCCAAATGTGTTGAATTGAGGATGTTATGGAGGTACAGTCGGAGACAAAAATACATAAAAATTGAAATTTATAAATAATTAGGTCGTTTATAATGCCGTTTAGAAGCAAATAAATTCGTTGATATTTAAGAAACTTATAGTTAAAAAAATCGAAAATTTCATCAAAAATTTTAGACAAGATAAGAAAAAACCAAAAATATAGAAAATTTATAACTAACTTATGGAAGTGAATATGCCTTGACTTCAACTTAACGAATCAAAATATTATTGATTTGGTGCTTATAAGTTACGAATGTTCAATTTTTTAATATGATCAAATCATAAATAAAACACTAAACTAGCATGTTTTAAAGACAATAATAACTATAAAAAAATATTGAATGAATAATTCAACAGTGTATAAAATAATGAAATCGTAATAGCGCTGGCGAAATTATGGGTTGGCAGCATTGGCAACTTTGGTATGTCACTCTCAACATTTTGAAAATAAATTATTTGACATATTTCTCACTTTTCCGCTTTGTACTGTGTGCTCAAGAGTGTGACGAAAATAAATTATACGTTTCCTTTTTATCGAACCAAATGTACTAACACATCTCGGGTTATATACAAGACGGTATGTCTCAACTGACGATAATGTTACTGCAGTTACTAAAACATTTATTAATTTATCAGTAAAAACCACATTTTCAGTATTTTTTCAATTTGTTTATGCAAAATTACCAACTAACTAATAACTAATTTCTAAAAACATTAAACCTATTACTTTATTTCTTTTTGACCGTTCCACCATAATCAAATAATATGTTTTTTTCAAAATTCATATTTAATGGAGTAACAAATAATATTATTTGATAGTAAGTACAATAATAAAATTAGTCATAACAAACAATGATTATGACATATTTTTGTTTTCAATTTTATAAATTATTCCAATTTTAGTACTGAATTATTTATCTAATATCATAAATTTGGCATTTAAAAACCGTCAGTGTTAAAATTTACATAGAAAATATCACTTTATAGTTTCAAACCAATGTCAACCAATGTGATAAAAAAGTGAAATATTGTTTGTATTAAAACTCATATTTAAAATCACATAATCCTCATTATATGTGCAAAGATTTGAAAAAAATGTGTAATCATTGTAAGTATTGGTTCATTAGTGTACAGTAAATAATTTTATTAGTAGTATATCATATTTTATTGTTCCAATAAACCAAGCCCTTAATAGCTTTTTGATCATCAATTACATAACATGAATAACGCTTCATTTAACAGCGATTTTCACAAAACGTACAGTCGTGTAGTAATAAATCGTTTTTCAATTGAATTGTATTTGATCTTTCAAATCATCAATTATCTTCTTTGTACAATATTGAAGTAAAATAGAAACAGAAAACTTTCTACGTTTTAAGCATTTTACACATTTTTACACGAAAAGATTCTTATATATTACTTTAATTTTTCATTTCATTTTAATATGTTTTTTTTTGTTTAAAAACAATAGTTTGTAAAAGTTAAATTAATTAACAAAAACTTACAACCTGAAGTTGAATAATTTAGAAAATTCATAATTGTTAATGAGAAAATCAAAAATACCCTGAAGCGTATTTATTAAACTTCATTATAATGGAAAATAATTGTGATGTTTATTTGTTAATACAGTATACCAATGAAATCAAATTAAACAAACTAAGCATCGTAAACTATAACAGCATTTTTTTATTATCTAATGAATTATGTAACTAAAATTGTCTTGTATGCTTGTATATTGTAAACTAATATTATTTATACTTTAACAGTTATGGATAATATACGAATAGATTATAGAGAGTAATGTTAGTTAAATCACAATATTTATCATAAGTTTTTGCTCCCTTTAATCTCATACAGTAAAAAATATTATAATAGCGAAAGAAACTTTGGTGGTCTGTCAGTTGTACCTTCATACCTAAACCACTGAACCGATTTTGATGAATTGTGGTACAAAGATAGATTTCATTGCCAAAAAATAGCTTGAAGAGTTTGGAGTAAGGGATTAAGTTTCCATGGAGGTTTAAACAAATCTATACTTAGTTTATTTTTGGAAAGACGTACTTGATAATATTTAAACATATTTTTAATATTGAAGAAATAATACTTGACTTATGCCATTGTTGGAACTTTTATAAGCATATACAAACTTTTATTATTGTAATATCATATTTTATACCTCAGTGGTAAATCGACTGCATTGTACTGGATTGTAAGCCTACAGGCTCCTGCTTCTTTTTTAATTTTTTATATTTGTAGTCAATTAAACCCATGAGTTAGTCAAGATGAATATAGTATAGTATAGAGTAATCTTGCTTTGTGATACTAATATCACAATTAATGAAGCTATTACTTTTAGCAGTATATAGAAAGTAAATCACATTAGCGAAGTTTTTACCCCGTAAATCGAAATCCAAACATTGTCATAAACAAATTTTTCAATACATGTAGTATGAAAACCCAAAGAACAACATTATAAACATTATTATAATTCTTACTATACCATACAGGCAAAGTCGTGGATATTGAGTTACTTGAATCAACGGGACATGAGATACAATATTACAAACCAAAGCTTTGTTGAAAATTTTAAATTTAATATTATTAAAGTAATTTTAGCCCCATTATTAAACTTTATTAATTTTTATCTGTAACTATTTATAAACTCCATTAATTTATAGCGTAGATGTATTTCATATTTTCTGCTCTTTTAGTTTTCTTTGTGTTTACAATTTATGATGAACAGTATGTAATTATTGCACGAATGAATAATACTTTTAATGAATGCTAATTATTCTTTGTAAAATGCATGATGCAATTTTCTACATTATTATATCAGTTTTCTTTTTTGGATGTAGGGATGATACGAACACGGATTTATCAGAACTGGAAATTTTATATTAAATTTTTCTGAGCTGAAGTCAAAGTAAGTAAGGGCAGGCCATAAAAAATTATACAAATATCATCAAATAGTGACTTTTTAGATTAAAAAAATTAAACCAATTTGAGTGATACTGAAAGAAGTAAATTGTTTTCTTTTAACGATATTTTATAGCTTTACTATCGATAAATCACCAATTTTAAAATTTTTGGAATTAAAGTTAAAGTTGAAGGTACAAATTCAATCGCAAGTTCCGACTTTTTAGAATCGAAGTTTCGTAACATACTTACTTAAAATTATGATTGTTAAAAAAATAGAATATTTGTGAAAAAGAATCTTTATTTTTTATTTTCATTACAATTGTATCTATGAATGATACATATCGAATTTATTAATTTTTAATTGTTCACATTTTTGGTAAACAACGTTTCATATAACCATGAAGTAAATCACAAACAAAAATCTAATTTATAATTCCAATACCAAAATACAAAAAAAGCTCCACAAATCCCACAGGAGCCTGACACAGTTGGTTCAGCGTAACAAATAAATCGCAAATTACAATCGACTTGCCAACCTCTGACCTCTCTATTTTATCCCATACCAACTAGAATGACATATCTTGAACATATATTCAGTTTTATGTAGTAGGTACATACCTATAAAGGCATCGTCCTATGCAGAGCAAGAATAAAGGCTGGAGTTAGAATAACAGATGAAGATGGAATCTTTACCGCTTTAGCTATTCTAGATATTCTTACTTCAGAAAATATGTTTGTATTGTGAGATCAGTGAATTCCCGATTTCCCAAGCCCCGTTTGAAGCTCTCCTGAGATGCTTTAGCTAGAAGCGAGATGCTACGTTTCTGCTGATTTATATTCATCAATTCAACTTAATAGCATATTAGGGACCGCATGAATATAAAAGTCCATTTTAATGTTTCATTGCTGAAATATTTTTCTGTACTATTAGTGTTTTAAGTCCGCCTAATATAACTTTTTTTGTTCCAAATATACGATAATTCGTATGGTTTTCTATCTTTTTTAATAATGCATTGAAGATACATATTTATTTTTATGTAATTTAGTTTCACGTTTAATTTACTAATTTATGATAAATTTAGAACTTTATTTTAATTATATCCTGTATGATATGATATGAAATATATTTTGCTCAATATTGGTAGAGTGGGACAATAAGGAAATATAAAAAAAATCAATAAACTCGCTCAACTGATGGTTTTCAGAAAAATATTTATATTGTAACTCTATTATTGTTTTTCAAATATTAATTTTATTTTATTTATTTATTTTTTATATCAAATGGGCATATATTGAAATGGGGTCTCATTTAAATTTAAAGTTTTATTAATGAGTAATTAATTATATATCCAATGATTCAATTTCTGTATTGAATACGGCGTATTTCAACAATCTTTGACTGCCACCATCAGGTTTTTTTTTATTTATTTTTTTAATGGTTACCTGATGAAGACAACCAAAGACGGTTGAAACGCATCGTATTCAATAAAGAAATTGAGTCATAAGATATCCATAATTGTTCATTAATTTATTAATTGTGACTCGGAAATAATAAATAATTTTTTTATTGATGTTCCAAGACTGGGAAATAGAGGATGATTGATTACTTGCAAAATAAATTTAGAACCATAAAACCCATTATGGGAACCGTAAATTTTTTTGCGTCGATTCAACGATCAAATAGTTTTTGCCAAAATATAAAAATGAGTTCTTTGAGAACATTATTAAAAAAAAAAACTATGGTTAATAATGTCCGGTTCTCAGAAAATCGCGTAAAGCTGTTTATATGGATAGCGAAATTTCGACATTTCGGACGCTCACCAATGGTTTGCGAAGAGTTATTATGAGAAAAATATAATGTGTTTTTTTTTTTTAAAAAAATTCTTAGAAAAAAATTATAGACGATTAACAGATTTCCCAGAGAATAAAAGAAAAGTTCGCTTGAATCAACAGACATTTTATTGCATATTAATTAGCGAAGAAAAATAATTATAATAAAACGAGAATGAAATTCCTATTAAATGTCGTTGAAATCACCAGAAAACTCAAAAAAAAATTGAAACTGCATAATCGAAGACAAACGTTTATAAAATTGAACTGATTCTGACCAGTTTGAAAATACTATATTGATTAAAGAATTTAAATTTCGAGCAAATTGCAAGTAAATCGATAATGAAAATAAAATAAACCTAATATACTTCACTGCTTGACAAATCAATTAAAGATTTACCGAGCTTTGATGAATTTTGTAATTTAAAAAATGTAAAAAAAAATTAAATTGGTGAGAAAATGAGCTGAAAGGTGAAAAAAAAAATTAAAGCTTAATGAGCGACCTCCCAAACTAACAGGGATTTGTTCAATTTATAAAGGATGTTTTAATAAAAGCGCAAGATTCCAGTTTCAATAAAACATATTTTTTTGTAGTAAAGTATTGAAATATTTATTGATTTAGAAAATATACATTTGGGAATTAAGTATGAAACAATTTTTTTTAAATGTTCACCACGGCTTTGCTGTTATTTGCATAACCTTTTGAGGAAATTTTCAATAACGTTATTGAATACATGTGTTTTGGTATTTCATTGATACAGCATCTAACTTCGGCTTTCAATGTTTCGATGGTTGCAGGCTTATTGGCTTAAACTTGTAACTTCAGATAATCCCACAGTCAGAAATCTAAAGGCCTTAAATCGCATGAACGTAGAGGTCGATTCTGGTCACCAAATCGGGAAATGACACGACCAGGAGCAAACTCGTGCAAGATCGTTAATGTTACACGGGCGATATGGTATGTGGCACCGTTTTATTGAAACCACATGTCGTCAAGATCAATAGCTTCCAAATAAGACACAAGAAACTGTTGTCATACCACGATAACGTTCGCAATTCACCGTTACTGCATTACCTTCTTCGTTTTCGAAAAAAACGATCCAATTATTCCTCCAAACCAAAATGCACACCATATAGTGAACCCGTTGTAGATGCATTGCTTTCTGATGAATAATTCATGGGTTTTCTAAGCCCCACATGTGACAGTTTTGCCTATTCACGAAGCCATCGAGGAGAAAATGGCCTCATTACTGAAAATTATTTTGTTTGCAAAATCAGCAGGTTACTCAAGGATCCAATTGGTGAATTCTTTTCATTGTTCAGGGTCTACTATTTCATGTTTACTAACTCCCATCTATCTACTTTCGATTTATCCCGTCATAATCATGTGACATGACTGTCAAACATGGCGCGCAATTCAAATCTTACGCTCTTATGGAAACACCCTTCACATTTCATACAAATGTAAGTACAAAAGTTATAAAATATAAATTAAACCGTGTCAACTTGTACAAACAACAGGGCATGTTTTACCGTTTATACCTTAAATAAATGTTAATGTGTCCATTTTTTTAGTAGTTCAGTCGCTGATGAATTGATTAGTTGAAAATTAATAAGCTTAAAGTAATTAATTTTGAGTCAGCGCCAAAAATAAAAACTACAATAAATGTTTTAGTAGTTAAATCAAGTATTCAATTAAAAATCAGGGTACCAAAAAAAAATTAAGTTTTATAAACTGATATTATAAGTATTTTGGCACCTAAAATAACAAATTTTAAATTTTATTTCAAAAACAAAAATAAATATTTATGATAATGATATAAATGTAAATTATTTTTGATAGAAAACATTATAGCAAGTTGAAAATTGTAGCAAGCCAGAAAACCAACAACAACAAACAAAATCATCAATAAAACATAATTTCACCCAAGAAACCAAAAAATGGCAGCTTACAATATTCTAGTGTACAGAGCGATCAAGTTCCATCTTAGCAGTCTTAGCAGCAATGCTCGTGAAGAAGAAATTAAAATAATTAAACATATAGCCATAACTAACGGATACCACAGCTCAATCATAGACAAAACAATATCGAAATTTACTAAAAAATCCATTCTTCCAACTCCACCAAAAGAAAACAAAAAAAATGTATAAAATCAAACTTCAATAATATATTTAATTTTACAATCGCCAACTTCCTAAAGAAAAATAACTTCAGTATCTCATTTTCAACAAACAACAACATAATGAAAATTCTTAAACCATTGGAGAACAACCAAATTACAACGAAAAATTAAACCAGAATATAAAAAATTAAATATGGTTCCTGTGAAAAACTCTACATTGGCCAAACTGGTAGATCTTTTGGAACAAGATATAAGAAACATACATCCAAGAAACCTACTTCAACAACAACTTCAAATTTTACAAATCACCTTTATGATGAAAATCATCAATGCTTAAATTTCGAAACAAATTTTAAGTCACTACGTATTTGTAAGAAAAGGTCACATATGAACACCTTAGAAGAATATGAAATATACAAAGCACACAAACTAGATCCAAATAACATTCTTAACAACAAAGTATATAAAACAAACAACCATATTTTTTACAACTTAAATAATCATTACCTGATGATGACAGCCAAAAACTGTTGAAACGCGTCATAAAGAAGAAATTGAATCAAAGGACATATATTATTATTCATTAATTTAAACCGATTTAGAGCTTTTTATCAAAAAGCAGATACCTTATAATTCTTTAATTCCCGACGCCGCTTGCTTTCATACTATAATTGGCCTCTTTGTTTTCAATTAGCAAAATTACAGTAAGTATTTTAACAATTTGTAAGAAAGTATCATTTACTAGAAAATTGTTTTTATACGTTAAGAATTATTAAGCAGATATCAAAAAACTTAATGTTTATTTTTGTCTTTAAAAAGAAATCATTAATTTCTCTTTGTTTTTCGATTGTTTGTTAAGAAGTTTCTCACAAAAAAAAAATGTTTCGAGGAGAATATTTTTAAGCGAGTGATTTCTTTGGTTTTGACGATTTAGCAATCGCTTTAGTGGTACGATAATAAATACATAAATGGCTGATATATAATGAGAGACATATACGCGAGTAAATTTTATGTTTAACTATGAAATTAGTTTTTAAACGAGTTTATAATCAATAATGGTTAATGGTAATAATTTATAAGGGTCGAGTGAAAAGTGTGAGCTGTGTTATTTCTATTTTTAAAAATAGAGGACATCATAAAAATATGAATATTGTTTTTCCAATTCTTATCTTTTTGTGGGTTAATAGTATTCAAATTACGTACCATTATCACAAATGACAATAAAATATTCAAAAGAAATAAAGAATACGAGATTAATTTGATATGGAAATGATCAACGGTTTCCGCTATCGTTGAGACGGAAATTTACCGAAAATTCAAAAATCCCAATAAATCTCCGTGTAGGCTGTATAAGTGTGAATATTTGGTACATTAAGGCCACGATAAAATATTACGTATAATACTTGAACGGAGAAATTAGAAGTAAGTTAAAACATAAAAATTGGGGTAACAAAATGAGTTTTGTTGCGTGTGCATTCAACAAAGACGTATTGTACGTATCATCAATTATTAAGTATTACTACCCAGTTTTCTTTCCATCGCAACTTATCTTTACGTTCCACTCAATTAATTGTCGTCTCGTTAATGAAAATGTTTATTTATATCGCGCATATAAAAAGTGCTGATAACCAAAAGTCAGTCGAAGAAAGTTTTCCATTTCTCACACTTTTGTAACTACAAAAAAAAACTTATTTTATCTTTGTCACAAAGAAATCACCACCCTACCGAGATATAATAATAAAATGCAGTATAATATTATGCGGAAAATACAATGAATTTATTTTTTTCGTCTCTTTTTACCTCATTTTTCATTTAGTTGCAGGAAAATTTCTCGTGGAAAATGTTTCGATTTAATGAAAAAAAAAACTGAAATGAATGTTGAAATGAACGTTAAATTGCGAAAGCATTTCTTAAACTATAATTATGATGTAAATGTTCTTCCACAAAATGGGACGTGTAGCGTGTTTGATTGCCGTTTTATTTGTAATTAATGAGGAAAATAATTGCAAATGTTGGAAGGTTTGACGAAAAAATTTTTATCGTGGACAAAAACTTAATGATATTTAAACAGTGAAGAAAGAAAAAAATAGACCAAATTTATATAGTATATGAATCATAGAAGAAAAACAATTACCCGTTATTTTAAAATTACATTTTACTTAAATTTGCCTATAAAAAAGGATAATTTCGCTTGTCTTCGAGATGTTAAATATTCTCGTTCGTATCTCATTTTCTGCTTTCATATACGTAGATCGAGAGAGCTTAACGATAGATCCAAACGTGTCACGTTATAAGGTTTTGCATTATTCATGACGGTGAGTGACTTTAATTAAATCATCTTTCAGCACTCCGATCACATCGTGGACCAACTATGTCTAGCCATGTATAATAATTGTTCTAAATGAAATTAAAAGCTCAGTGATCATCGTCCAAAATTGATATGATAATCGGTATCAGCAAAACCATTAAATCAAGAAGTATCATTGCGGTTTTCTCATAATAAAATTTCCTCAATTAAGTTTTAATAAAATCTTCAGTGACGTTCTAAAAGATTTGCTGATAAAAACTCTTTACTTTCGTAAATATTACCAATAATATTCGATAATAAGTACAATAAAATCAATTTTGTCTGCAAAAAATCGCAGCGTATCACTTAAATACTTAAAACTTGATAATTATGTAGAAAAGATTCGAGAAGTATGTTTGTGTGTATACTTATTGCGCGGGTGAGAAGTTATACTTCTTTGGTATTGTTAAAATAGGTTTTTAATCTATTACCGTAGCCTCTTCCGGTAGTGCCTGAATTGGCACACCAGGTATAAGATTTGTGATTATTAAAATATAATACAATTTGAAACACAAATTATTTTTAATTTCAAAATACATAATAAAAAACGTATGGGTTGCGGCAAAGACAAGGACAAAGAATATAAAATTTTAAAAACATCAATGTAAGTGGAATACAAATATGGTATATTAATTATTGGCTCAAATTTAATTTTTGGCTTAAATATATTAATCATTAGTTTCAAATGTCATTTTTATTTCACTCAATTGATAATTTTAATTTTTTGTCAGCTGCGTTAGTATTGGGCTGTGAATATTTCACGGAATGTAACTGGATTTCAAATAAAAGATTAAATATGCTATTTATGTATAGATACTATATGCTTACAAATTTGATTACTTATACAAAATGTTTATTACATGTTAAATGAATTAACCGAATTAACAGATTGAGTCACATGTTAAATACTTATCAAAAACATTTATCATATAGAAGTAGAGATTGTTGCCTTTAAATATCATGTAATATTTAAATGTCATGTAAACAATCCTAAATAGAAACGTCCTAAAAATTATATTAATACAATAGTAATTGAATATTTTACTAATCCATTTATATCTATGCATTGAAACTGATTTTTAATTCAAATATAGAAAAATATTTAGTTCAACGATCTTCTTCATGTTCTAAAGGTTCTAACCGTTCTAAAGAAGAAATACACACATTTTACAGTGTAAGTATTTCTTGACTGTTTGCTAGCTATAACTTCGTATTTGATTCGGGATTTTTCGGAATAATAGCGCCTCTCCCTATCCGATAAACGAAAAACATGTGCAAGTGCTGGCTTTACTTGATCGATACGATAGTGTTTTAATCGTCTTACTATTATGCATATCACTCCCAAAAATCGGTCAAACTTCGCCTGCTTGACCCGTTCTTTCTCGGTAACCGTTTGTGAGAAATTTCATACTGTTACTTTAAAGCACGCTTTAAAGCGTCATTTTCTTAACAATTCACTCTCATTAATTTTTTTTTCAAAACGCCGGTAAGGAAATATAACTTCAAAAATCATTTATGTATATAACTTCGGCTTTAGATTATTGCGAGCAATGCTTGATTCTCAGAATCAATTTTATCCTCAGGTGTACAAGTAATAAAGTGACTGGTTAAAATAGAATTGGTCTTTTTATTGTAAAGTTTGTTCAAAATTGGCAAAAATAAGATAATTGTATGTGCACAAACCTTAATAATTCCTTTGTGATTTTAAGATTTAATTTCAGATTCAAGGAATTGCCGTATGTCAGCCATTTTTTGAATTACTATTGAGAAAACTGAAGTTATTTCTTTATTTATCATTTATATTATAGAAAGCGTCTAGACGAATGGTTATCAACCTTGTTGGAGGTACGAATCCTTACCAGTTTCATAGGTGCACTCACCGAACCCTTGTTAGTTGAGGAATTAGTTTATTATTTTTTACATTTATATGTAGTATATACACAAAGATGCACAAAATGAACAAAACTCGCCGAACCCGCGAGACTAATTCACCGAATCCCTGGGGTTCGATTGAACCCTAGTTAAGAACCACTGGTCTAGGCATTTACTGATTTGAAGACTTTCACTGCAAGACTTTAATGTAATGTAACCTCGTAGATATTAATTTAAAAAGAAATAAATTGGTTGTAATACTTGACGTAATACTTGTAAATACATATTTATGTAACTTACTTTGATTTGAAGTATCGTAAAAGTACAAAATTTTAACTACTAAAATTCGTTTTGAACATAATACCGCCAATGTAAGTTGTGGTGAAAGAAATGAAATATTTCTTTTTAATTTCATAATCGAAAAGAAATTTATTATGCAACTGATACAATTTCGACGTCCATCAAATTAGCACTACACCTTTGAAACCAATAACTTTGGAATATTAGCTGTTTTTTTGTCGTGCAAGAGTTTGGGAAAAAAATTGACGGTCGCATATTTTCCAGGAAAACCCTATGTAGTGCTAACTTGACGATTAGAACTTTTCTTTAAATATTAAAATTTCAATTTTTTTAGGCCATTAATAGGTATTTTAATGTCACTTGAGCTTTTTGAAACACAAAATTTTGTCACTTGTATATTCTCCCGGAAAAAACCATTTGAAGGAAAAGCTCGATTTGGGTCATTTTCATTTTCGTTGATGCTTTTTGTCGTTCGAGAGTTCCAAAAGAAAAAACAAAAAAAAATTCTTACGTTGAGCTTCTCCAAATGGCTTTCTTCCAGAAAAATATACAAATGACAAATTTTTTTCTTCAAAAATCTCGAGTAAAAAAACACCAATTAATTATGAAATAAAAATTTTGATATTTCAATATTTGTGAAATATCAAAATAGAACTTTTTTAGTTGGATTTTTCCCAAAAAATATGCAAGCGACAAAATTTTATCTTTCAAAACTATCGAGCTACAAAAAACACCAACTAATGGCGTAAAAAAATCGAAATTTAATATGTGAATATTATCCAAATCGAGCTTTTCCCTCAATTGGTTATTTCCGGGAAAATATAAAAGCTATGAAGATTTTTCTTTAGAAACTCTTGAACGTCAAAAAAACCTCAAAATATTCCGTAGTTATTTTTTATAAGACCTTATAATACTTTTATAAGACTAAATGTGTAGTTGAAATTTGTAAAATTGAGGACCTTGGTGCAAGAACCACGTAAGTCCCAACAAGCAAATTTTTGGTTAGAGTCAAATAAAACAAAACGACATACTAGGTAAGTCCAGATAACATTCAATAAACGTAACAAGTAAACTTAATAAAATAATCATTAATTATTTTGCCCAAAAAACGAGGTTTAATAATAAATTTATAATACAAAAAAAAAAATGCAAAAACAAAATAATAACATAATAATTTCTAACAATGTTCCTAGAGTTTTATTGCCCAAAGATGTTGCCTTTTCTACATTATTTGCTACACAGGACAGTGTTGATGTTACATTTATGCTTAATTTTTGCTCCAATCGAATATATAGTAATCTATACTAATATATAAAATTCTTACGTCTGTCTGTACATTTCGATTTTGAACCCAATTTTAGGGTAAATATTTGTTTCAAGAGGCCCTTATTCCAAATTTAACATTTTTAAAATTTTTGTCTGTCTGTCTGTCTGTGTGTCCCGATTTAACTAAAGAACGGAACAACCGAATTTAATGAAATTTGGTATCATGATACAACACAATTTCCCACAGACTATAGGCTACTTATCATTCCAAAAAAATATTAAGGGAAGGTATTCCCTAGGGATGAAAACAGAAATTTTTACTTTAGATAAATGAGTTATATATCATTGGAAAGGTAATTAATAGTTATAAAATAATCTGTAAAATTATTTTAAGTTGAACTGATAAAAAGCACAGTAAATTCAATTTAAAGTTTAAAAAATTGCCTCTTTGTAATATAAACCTTTATATATCATAGTACTTAGCTGATGTTAATAGCGTATCGCTTACGTATCGGTCATTCTGAACCTCCTAATTATAAAGACGTTGGTTCGAATCTTACAGTAAACTTTTTTTTTTTTTACAAAATTGTTGTTAATAGACCCTTAGAGTTGCTCAATATTAAAATATTATCAAAAAAAAAGTAATAGTAATAGCAGTAATAATAATAATAGTAATAAAACTATAAGCAAATACGTTTTTAAACCCGTGCATACATAAAATCCTGTATTTATATATCCCCTTTGACTAATGAAATTTTAATATTCGATGTATTCCTTATAAACAGTAGACATAGATAATATTTTTTTTGAAAATTCCTACCCTAAAAGAGTAAAAGGGGTGACTAAGTTTGTATGAGAAAATGTTAAGTTAATCAACAATCGAAATTTTGAATTTAATAAGTGTAAATAGTAAATAAATAATTAGTTATAAGTTTTTGTTATATTATTTTAGTAACGTTTTAAATAACGTTATTTCACTAAATTAGTATGAAAGTTTATGTAGTACTTACTCTAACAAACCGATTTTTAATTTTTGTTTGTTTTTCAACAATCAAATTTTTAAAAATCTAATTTTTATGAATCAATGATTGTGACCTGAAGCAATTATTTATTCTGCTGAAAAACATTAAGGGAGCAATTTTTTGTCATATATTTCATTATCATTCAAAATATAAAATCTTCCAAACTAACTTTCCTTCGGTATTCAGAAAAATTTGAAAATCAATTATTGTTCTTGAAAATATATAAAATATTCTTATTTCCTTCCACGTTTTCTACCTGTTTCCAACAATTTTGTATGTACAACGTCTAAATGTGCGAAATCGAATTGCTTATTAGTAATGATAATCAAAATAAAGAAGGTCATAATTTTTTTCGTTTTACATTGTATTTTCCAAAAAAAAGTATATTTGTGTCGATGAAATTAGGAAAATGTTTTTCTTATACGATGCAGATATATAAAAAGAAAGGGTTTTTAATAATTCCTCCCCTAAAAAAGTGAAAAATGGTGGCAAAGTTTGTACGGCATAACGTGGAATAAACAATAGAAATTTCAAATTTAATTATCAAAAATGTTCGTAATAGACGAAACGTGTTATCGCTTAAAATAAAACAATATTGATTTATTATTAGATTAAAAAACGTAGGATCTGCTTAAAAATTTAAACTCTAATATATATATCTGAAAAAGGTTAAGTTCATAAGTGAGCATTAAGTTTTTTGGCTTTCAAATATTGTAAACCTGAAAATCCGAAAAACGTATTCACAAATAAATACATTAGTGAGCGAATATCGAGTAGCATGAAATTCGGCGAACTAAAAGAAAATGGTTTAATAATAGAGTTGAAATTCAGATATTTTAATAATAAGTGCATAGATACAGAATGGTTATACTTGATTATGGAGGAACTGGAATTCGTGCAATTGAACAAATTTTAAGTTCGCGGTAGTTTTGTACATTGCAGTAATAAAATAGTTTCGAGAAAAGGGTTCATTCGAGAGTCGAGACAATGAAATGTGATTTTTACTACTATTCTAAATATCTAGGCGAGTGTTTTGATAACTTTTGACTGTTTTAAGTCATAATTATGATTGACTTTATTGAACTTAACGATAGTTTTTATTTATGTATAAATGCTGATTGATTTACGTATTAATTGATTCACGGTGGGTATACCTACCGTAGTCATACGATTTTATTAGATAATTTTTAGATATTTATAATTATTTTTTGAAAATTAATTGATCATTATATACAACTATTTTATTCTAAGTAACAGTTTATTAAATGTGTATTTTTAAAGTTGACAAAATAGTGTTTTTAAGTATGATTATGGTTTTCGTAAAAGAAATAAGAAAAATAATAATTTTCATATACCACTACAAATAGAAAATTTAAAAAGAAAATATAATCTACACCTACGTTACGCAGACGAAGTCGCGGGGATCAGCTAGTAAATATATATAGTAATAAATAGTAATATTGTCTACAGTAAAAAATGCAATAAAAACAAAATTGAAAAATTTTGACTTACCTGGTTCTTACACCAAAACCCTCAATTGGACTGGCGTACATTTTGCTGATTTTTTATTTACTTTTTTTCCCTATTAAAGGTATTTATATAAATTTTAATCTAATAAAAATATTTTTTACTTTATTTAAAATGTATTTTAATGATTTTAATAAATTAAAGATGTACTATACTTATTTATACTTCTGCAATTATGCTTGAACAATTTATTTATAACTGTTATAAGTGTTTTTACATAAATTGACTATTTTTATAGCATTTGATAAAAGACATGAGAAATGGTACTTTTTATAGCTTTAATTATCTGCACGCCACTGAAATTCGTAATTAAAATAGATATTCAACAGCTAATTGCCAATTGGTTTGCTCTTCATGTCGATATGAATATATTAAAACAAAGCTGACACTTTATTTTCCCTTGAAATTTCCTTAAAATTTCATTTCCTACAAAAGCTCTATCTCTTATAATCCCAGTAATGAATCAATTCTTTTTATTATCAACCATTTAAAAAAAGAAAGTGTTTTAATTTAAAAGAAAGGAAATTAAATTATTATTTTCATACGACTTAATGCAGCACACGCTTAGAGTTAATTATTTTTTAATCCTATTGTCAATTACGACTAAGCTCATGACCGCGAAACGATTTCTCTCCAGTAAAATGTCACATTAACGACTTAATTACGAGTCTTGTCTCTGTATTTTCTTTGGCTTGAATTTAGGGGTTGACGCTATTCACACTAAACAATTGACAAGATTCAACCTATTATTTAAGATTTTCCAAGCTTCTAACCGCTCAATGACACTATATCGTACCTGCATATTTATGTTCAAATGCTGATGCACTACCTCGACCAAATTTTCTCATATTCTACACCAATTTCAATCCAACCACTATTATCATTATCATTTAGGGTACAATTTGTGGTTTTGCCAAGTCTTGGTGACGTTTAAACTTGAAACCAAACAATAATTATCGTAAGATCAGCATTCGAATGACAATCTCGTGGATGTAAAGTTTTAGTTCGGCGCCAAAGTCTTGAAACTAGTCCCTAGTGACCCCAGTCGTTTACGACAGTAGACAAACTTGTCGTACCTTTCTGTTTTCAACCTTGTATTATAAAATGTTTCTGGAACGAAGCTACATAGCGGCAAACTGACTTAGTGATCACAAACTTTATGTCAAATGACTTCCTTGTCTACGTCAACTATTCCTGTTCATCTCCCTTACACTTGTACTTATCTAATGTTACCCTTATTGAAACAGGGACGAACTGGACTGTTGAGGCAGTCCGATAATTTCAATGTACGAGTACCTAAAAATCAAAGTTTATTAAATATTTCATTCTCCTCACCTGTTTTTTAAGCTATCACACAAAAATTTTCAGAACTTAATATGTTTTCTTTGATTTTCAAATCTGGCGAATTTGGCAAGCAACTTTAATGCGTCCGATAAAATAATTGCAAACGATTCACGAACAAAAATACATTAAATTTGTTTTTCATGATTAATGGCTTCAATTTTATGAACTGAAAGTTAAAAGAAATAGTTTATGTGTACTGATGTATACACGTAAGAAGTCTAGCTTTTTTTCTGGGAATAAGGGTCCACACAAATGAATCAGTAGTTGGAAGAAGAAAAAACTCCATACAATTCGTTCTGTGGAAAATTGAAAGAAACTGTCCAGAGTTTTCAATATTCGATCCATTGAAATAATTTTTACCATGAATTCTGATTATCATTTCGATCGCAAATTGATGTTTAGCTTATTGCTTCTTATTAGTTTTTAGCCTCAAAAAATTCTGAATTTATAATGGATTTGTTTCCTGCTTCTACCTGATCAGAAAAATAACTTAAAAACGATGAATAAAATTAATAAACACCAGCTTTAAAATATACGAAAATTTTATTATTGAAACTATAGTCCTACAGTTGTAATTTTATTGGAAATTTTATTATGTTTTTGAAAAAGAAGAAAAATATACAATTATAAAATATTTTTAAAACTGATGGAAAAGTCACTCCTTCTCATCGTCATTGTTTTGTGTTGTAGGCCACATAGGTTTTGATAAAAATCTCTTTTTTCTTCTGGTATTTAGGATACTATTATTTTAACGTCTTCAATTTTTTGTATTTTTTTTTTCGGTATCTTTTCTGAATAAGCATTGTCTGTTGTTAGTACTCATTGGATACTTTATAGAACTGCAATGAAGTACCCAAGTGAGTCACGGATTGAACTACAATTACAAAAATTATAAAGATGTTTAGTACGATTTAAGGCTAAACAACACACCCATGGTTCAAAAGCTATATACTTCAATTTTTTTCACAATCATCAGATTTCCAAAATGATGAATTACTGAGTACCTACTTTATTGCACTGCAAAAGAATTTGAAACAAATAATTTTTCAAATTTTAAGCTCACAAACTTCTTCTGTACAAGGTCATCCTCATGCCCATATGGACATATGGGATACAGTTATAGGGTATTGTATCCAACTCCACCATTGAAATCCTACGAAGATTTCAATCAAGGACCCTACGACAAATAATCGGTGCTCCATGGTATGAAAACAATAAAAAAATACATGAAGATACAGAAATGCCAATGTTTCACATTATTTTTAGCATTGATATTGTTATTAAAGACTATTATTATTATTATTATTGCTACTGTTAATTGTTTTTATGATTGTTGTTATTGCTATAAGAATTACTATTATTGTTATTGTTGCTATTGATTGTTAAAAATCTTTGTACTTTTACAGCACAAATCTACTGGGACTAGTGTTTACATGTGATTGTGTATGAATTGAATGCACTTATTGCAACCCTATGCAGATTGTGCAATTTATTTGAAAATAAATAAAAATAAAAATTTAAACTCAGACAACGCATCAATAATCCAAAATCAGTGTACCTATTTTAATCTTCTTTACAATCATCCGATTGTTAAAAAAATTATTCACTGGGTACTTTATTGTACTGCAATAAAGGCTGTAAAATTGAATTTGACTAAAATTATTATTCGGAGGCCAACAACGGCAATAAATCAACCAAAATAATACTGATTACCAAGTATTCAATTAAGTAGTAACGGTTTTCATATTTTTTTCACAATTATCAAATCTAGTTTCTCTTGATATTTAATCCGTAAATTTTCAAAGTATAGGATGCTAAATTTTTATATTCAGATATAACTAAATTGATTATTAATAACAATTTTTATAATATACATTGTGACTAATGTAGGTTAGGATTGTCATAGTTTTTTGTGTTTTTTGTTTGAAAAAAAAATGTTTTGAGCCATAGATGGACCAAGAACCAACCAATTGAACAATGGAATAATAATATTATAAAAAAAATATTTTAGTGCCGAAATATGGAGTTGTTTTACCGCGTCACTGCTGTCTTTTCTCAGGCATCCGTTTCCTAACAGTTGGAAGAAGGCAATAAATCCAGGATTCGTTTCTTTCTTCCAACTAATGAAAATTTCTAGGTCATATTTTAAGGCTTTGTGTGTAGATTTTTATCACTTTTTTGTTCTCCACAGATAAATCTATGTATCCTGAAGTATATTCAAACAAAAACTCGATTTTTGATTTTTGATTTTTTGGTCTTTATTTTCTTCTTCCAACTACCGATTCAAATAAGCTGCGCGTAAAGTAGTATTACTTCAATAGAACAAACGATTTTTATCCATATTAACATGTAAAGATGAATCAGATAGTTTTTAAATATTAAATATCAAAGTATTTTTCCCTTAGCATCCCTTATTTTGTTACTTTATTTGATTTTTCTTTAGAGAAGAGTGTAAAAAGATAAAAGTCATAAAGAAGAATACTTTACGATTGGTGGTTCACTAAGACTATAGACATTTGAAAACTTTTCAAAAATAATGAAAATGACAAATGGAAATCATATCCCCATTTAACAGTAACTTTACCGGTAATTTTATCGAAGCTTGTAATCCACCTCTGCATGACAAGAACGTAGATTAAGAATAAATTAATGAAACTTCAATATAAACAAATAGAAGTGTTCATCTTTGATATAGTTTATTCTTTGATAGCCATGTGACGTCTATGACTTATATCAGAGTTATTGCATACTTTTTCTAATTTAAGTTCATACTTCATTTCATATCCATCTTAATCAAAACTACATGAACAAAGTTTCATAACAAGAAGTACGGTATAACAAACATCAAGTTGCATTGGGTTTTCACCCAATAAATTCTTCTTTTTTCATCAAACAGCTTCTATTTGTAAGAAAAATTAAAGTTTATTAAAAACCAATCCCTTAAGGTGTAAAATATAAATTAAACATATTTCTGGAAGAAAATCTCTATACCCTATATAAAAGAATATAAAATCATAATATATTTAATCAAACTTTGCAACAAAGATAAATAAAATTTGTTGGGACATCCATATAAATAAATTTTCGAATGTCAAAGACTGTATGCTAAAGATTCAAAGTAAATATTCCTGAAACAACTATAGAATGTTGAAAAAATATATATTGGAGTGTACTAAAATTATTTTTTTTATATTCTTTAAAATTTTCTTCCTAATATCTAATGTTTAAGATATTATTTGTTTGTTTAATAATACTCTTTTGCCTATGACAGAAGTCATCACTTCTTCCCAAAACTGTTCTGTGTTGAACAAAAAATGATCCAGAAGGTGAAATTTTCATCATGATAATAGGAAACCACTGACTAAATTAACCGTAAGAGAAAAGCACTGGTAGTTTGATTAGGCCGTTAACCGTATTTTGCATACTTTCCAGATCTGTCTTCACCAGATTGATTATTATTAATGCTTCTTTCAGTCCTTGAAAGATTCTATTCGCCATAAGAGCTTTAAATCTCTCAACAAAATAAGCTTTCATCTTTGGAATTATTTCTTCCCCAAAACACAACATTTTTGGAAAGCAGGCATTGTGAGTTTCGTGATAGATGGAAGAAGATAATAGAGCAAAAGGGTTATTATATAGGAAAAGAAATAGTACTTTAAACAGTAAATATTGTACATTTATTTCTTAATAGATAAAGGAAAAGAACTCGAATACAAAGCCATGCAAATTTGTATTAAAATAAGTGCAATTATTGTCTAAATTGAGTATTTAAATATCTTTAAATCATTTGACCTTTTACATGATTGTCGCTAGCTTACCCAAAGCACATTTTAGAGAATGCACTTTGATTTTGTACAATTTTTTTTAAATCTTATTTATTGTAACTGTATGACTACTAAGGTATTTAACGACTCTAGGGTTAATAAAACTCCGTATTCCTTCCGATACAAAGATCGAATCAAGCACCTACCGGTTTTGGAGTGGTCACCGTAACCACTTGGCTACCAGTAGACTTGTACAATATTGTACAAAAAAAAAGAAGAAATTCGTACAAAATTATGGTGCATTTCATTTTCTAAAATGAGTTTTGAGCTAACTAGCGATATGTATGTTAACCTTTTAGGTTATTCAGTACTTAAATAAAAATCTTAACCCTTCTTTTTTTCTATCAAAATTTTGTTTAACTACTAAGCACATTTAAAATTCAGCAATAACCACTTTTCCTGTCTCTTAAATATTGCTTATTTGGTTGGTTGTTTGAAAGAAATTATTATTGTTGTTAATCAGCTATAAATATTTGTTTTCTTTTATAAGGCTTAAGGTTTTAAGGGACTGCAGGGTCAATAAAAATCAATAGGTTGAAATATAATGAAAGTTAGGCTACAAGATTCAAACCCAGCATTTATCAATTTTAGAACGATAACCTTAACCAATCGCCCACTATAAGAATTGCTCTTTTTATTAAAATCTCTTTATTGATAACAGTAAATATAATTTATGGTTGGAGTCACTTGAGATTGAAACGAAACACCATGGCAAATTGAAATTTAATTTATTTATAAAACCATAGCTGTCATGAAAAATGAAGAAAAAGTGCCTACCTTTTTTCTTATCAACAGGTTTATAGATGTTACACGAAATCTAAGTACAAAATTACAGTTTTCTTCGTTTCCAAATTTTGCGAAATATGTACCTACTACCTTCAATGTACATGCATATGCACCATACGTGGATACTGATACCATACCGAAAATAGTTTCAGTGATTCCTAATAATACCCAAAACAAATATTACAGAATTAATACTTCCCTGTGCTTATTGCTCAAAAAAATTAAAATTATTTTTTAACAAAAATTATAGTATAAAAAAAATCGCTACATAAAAGTGTTAGTGGTTTAATATGGTGTCTTAATTTTCAGTTGAATTAGATTACTAAAATTGTAAACCTTGAAAATCACAAAATTTAATTTGAAACTAAATCAATTTTTAAAGAAATTGCATCTATTTTACGAAGCATAAGCGTTTGATGTAATTATCGAACTAACGACGGGTTATGATGAATTTTGACAGGCTAGAATGGGTATGATTTTTTTTCATTTACATGTAATTCAATCATTCAATTTTCGGTTATCTATCAACTGACGAATTAATATGAATCAAAATGATACAACGATGATGTCAACTTTAAACATTACCTAAAAAAGTGAAAAAAAATATCAATGAAGTGAGAATTTCAACCTCAATTTTTTTTTATTGTAGTTCCTAAGAAACATCCCACCAACATGGATAGGATTCAAATCTAAAAAAGATAATTACAGTTTGGACCTTAAAAAATAAATTTTATTCGGGCATGTCTTTTACTGATCTTTTTCTAAAATTCGTTTTACTGGCAAATTGACAATATGTAGGGATAATTATTTAAAAAAAAACGTATGTAACTGAAAATTTAGAGGTATTGTTGAAAAGCTTCATATTACAGTAAAGAGAATATTATTAAAAATAATTCACCCCATAATATTAGTAAAATAAACACTAAGGTTCAAACACTTGAATTCAGGAGCCGTAAAATAAAATGGATCAATTTTCGCAAGACTACGATCCAATATAAAATGTGCCGGCAACAACGTAGTGAAAAGATAACATAAAAGAGTTTACACATTATTGTACAATAAAAGTGGCGTTGTATCGAATGTATAGAGGGGTCATTCCAGAACTTGTTAGTGTCCTTATGGGACAGATACGAAAATCAGTTCTCATATGTACACAATAGTATATTTAGATCAAATGTTTACCGGTACAAAGAAACGGTTCTAAAAGCAGTCCCTGTAATACACTTACACTGTTCCGCAACTAGGAAAAGAAAACAAAAGCGTTTCCTCATCGTCTTCACAAAACATTTTTATTATTTGTTTCAAGAAGTTTGTATAAGAACAAAACTTTAAACAGTATTTTTCATACTCAATTGTATTATTATATATCAAAAGAAACAAATAAATCTATTTTAAAAAGTCAAAAAATGTACTCGCATATTAGGAAGTTAAGTGGTTTCCCCATTACGTTTATTGCGGATTACCTATAATGTTTTATCACAGACTGACTAATCTCCGCGACTTCGTCTGTGCAACGTAGGTGTAGATTATATTTTCTTTTTAGATTTACTATTTGTAGTGGTATATGAAAATTTGTATTTTTCTTATTTGTTTTACGAAAATATAATCAAAGGTACTTAAAACCACTATTTTGTCAGCTTTAAAAAGACACATTTAATAAACTGTTGCTTAAAATAAAATATTTCTATGTAATGATCAAGTTATTTTAAAAAATATTTATAAATATCTAAAAAGAGTATGTCTATTGCGTATACCTACGGTAGATATACCTACCGTGAACTAAATAAATCATAAATCAATCAGCATCTATACATAAATAAAAAATATCGTCAAATTCAATAAATTCGGTCTTAATTATGACTTAAAACAGTCTAAAGTTTTCAAAAATACTCGCGTCAAAATATCAGAAGTTAAAGGTCTAGATTTTGAATATTAGTAGGAATTTCATCTCACTGTTTCGATTCCCAAATGAACCTTTTTCTCAAAACTATTACCCTCCTGCAGTGTACAACAGTACAGCAAAATTGAAATTCGGACTATTACACGAAACTTAGTTCCTCCAAAATCAAGTATAATTAAACCATTTTCTTTTAGTTTGCCGAATTTCTCGCTACTCAATATTCGCTTACTAATGTATTTATTTAAAATAATATTTATTTAATATAAGTCAGAGAGAGTATATAAATACACGATTTCAAAAACGTATTTATTTTAAGCTTTATTACTTTAACCATAATTATTTTTAATAATACTATTATTACTTTTTTTCGTTAGTATTTTCTTACTGAGCAGCCCTAAGGGTCTATTTATAACAATTTTGTAAAAAAAAAGGTTTACTGTAAGATTTGAACCCACGTCTCTTTAGTCATGAGCATCAGAATGTCAAATACGTAAGCTATTAACAACAACTATGTTTGCTATATATATTTATTATAAGCGATTATATTTCAGAGGCAAGTTTTTGTACTTTAAATTGAATTAACTGTGCTTTTTATTAGTTCAACTAAAAAGATTATACAGATTATTTTCTAACTTCTAATTACCTACCCAACGATATATAACTTGCCTGTCTAAACTAAAAAAATTTTGTCTGAACTAAAAAATCTCTAGGGAATACCTTCCTTTATTATTTTTAAGAGATGATAAGTAGCCTAACATGTGTGGGTAATTGTGTTATATCTTAATACCAAATTTCATTAAATTCGATTGTTTCGTTCTTTAATTAAATCGGGACACAGAGACAAATAGACAGGCAGACAGACAGACAAAAATTTTAAAATGTTAGATTTGGAATAAGGGCCCCTTGGAACAAATATTAACCCTAAAATTGGGCTCAAAATCGAAATTTATAGTCGTAAAAATTTTATATATTGATATAGATTATATTCTATGTTACCTGATAACAATTAATAATATTTATTACATTTAAAATTTGTTATTGTCAAAAGCACTGTTTCGGTCATCTGGTTTCATTTTACCTTTAAATCTCTTATTCACCGTGGGAATTTTAAATATTTCTCCAATAAATTATACTTTTGAAGAGTCATTTTATTTTGAACAAAATTGGATGTCTAAAAGGAATATTGAAAAACGTTTGTATGTAAACATCTATTAATAAATTGAAAATTTTTATTTTTTATCATTAATCAAAATGAATATTTAATTTCAAGCACTTTTTCATATTAAATGCTACGTTTCATATTTTCAATACATAGTTTTATTATTTTCTACATACATACAGATAAAATCAGTCCATATTGAAATTTAAAGTAATGATTCTTATATAGGTATTACAGTCCTTTTCAAAACAATGAATTAGTAAAATGTTTATAAAACATAAGAAAAGCAAGGGCAACGAATTAAAATGGGTTCTAAAAAAGAAAATGTATAAAACAAACAAACAAAAAATGGGAAAATTTTAAAGAATCAGTTTTCTTTATTTTATTTTCTCCACGATATTAAAGTTGAAAGTTGATAGTTAAGCTTCTGAAAGTAAGTAAAACTGCATACATGAAATACATGTATATACAATATACATACAAGTATAATTGATATTCTCATGTAGCTGAGAGGCATATTATAAATGAGGCTCATAAATAATGCGCGTTTCCCGACGTCTGCATGGCGTCTGCATTTTATAACATAAATTTGTGCACCGTCTAGGATGTTAGTGTTTTATATACCAGAATAGTTAAGGGCTACCTTAACCCGCACAACAATGTCACAAAACATGGCAGCTACTATCTACATTCATCAAATGACTAGTATGTTTGTGTAACAATCTTTTTTTAACTAAAAAAATGTTTTTTCTAATACATACAAACAACAGGGAAAAAAATCTTATTACTTAACCACCATTGTTATTATTATGAAAAAAGTGCCATAAATTTAAAAATTTACAAACGTTCTATATCAAGTTTGGATTAAAAATATAAATTACTAGCGGACCTGGCAGACGTTGTCCTGCCCAAACGTTAGGTATTCGTTTGGTTGGCATAATTAGTATAATTTCAACAATAAAAAGGTAGCTCATAAAATCAAAATTTTCATTTCAAGCCTTTTATATTTAACTCAGGATCACATTTTATTTATTAATGTTTTTTTCAATTTCCGAAACATTTGTGGTTTTCAAGAAGACAGAACATAACATTTGTAATATTTTACTACTAAAGTGAGAATTTCATAAAAGTTAGGTATTCCCGAAGTTCCCGAAGATTAGGCTCGTCAGCGTGGATCAGAACCATTATGGTCCAATATATTCGCGAAGTAAAGTAAAAACGAAATAGAAAATGCAACATTACTAGATATTGATGTCCCTGAAAGGAACATGAGCCGATTTTATTGTATTTGCTGTGGATTTTGATTGAATTTTCGTGAATCAGTTGGACCATAATGGTTCTGATCCACGCTTACGTACCTGACCCACGGGAATACCGAGAAGGTATTTCCGTGAATTACTGGATAACACTCGATTGCATAACTGGAAGTGTGTTAATTATCATGATTATCACCACCAAACTTATTTCCATCAAGAACGCGAAACTAATTTAAAGGATTTAACCATTAAAAAGTCAAATAGACTTAGGTTGTAAGAAATCACCGAAATAATTATTGTAAAAATTAGAAATCGACTGGCAATCGACTTATAAACGATAATCGACTTATAAATCGATTAATTTTTGGCCTGCATTTTTTTCCAAATTGACTGCGTTCGCTCTTTGCAAATTTGGATTACATCGCTCGCAATAGAAAACGCAAAAACAATATAATTTTTCAGTAGTTAGATTTTTAATTTAGTCTTTGTCACTTTAAAAATTATTACAACAATTAAATTTGGAATTTTTGTCCTTGTCTTTTTCATTTAACTTTTCAATTCTCCGTTTCTGTCACTTCACAATAATTATTGATACAGTTTAGTATTTAAAAAAGACTATATTTGATCAAGCTGAAATTTTTATTATGCACAAGTCTATGTGTAAAATTTCAGCTCGATCATTTCAACACAACTGGTGTATTAATTAACAATTCCAAAATTTGCCGCCAAAGATGTATAACTAATATAAAAGATTAAAAAATACTATAAAATGATCACAACTACGAATAATCAATTAGTGAGTCACACAATTTCACGAATTTTAAGTTTATCAATACAGTAAATAAAATATTTTGTCAATGGTTAACAATAACTTTTCCTGAATAAGATGTAGATATAGGTACACACATAGTAAAATTTAATCTGCTTAAAATCATTATGTTCAAATTTCCATTGATAATCCTTTCTTTACAATATTTTTGACGTTTTTACTATTTATTTTCTCATTTTCATATTTTTATTTTTTTTTTTTGCTAATTCTCCGATTTGAAGAAAATTGTTCCTCAATTACTTTTGATTTTTATTAACTCTTTTAATTTAATTTGTACGTTGTAAACAATGTCTTGTTTCAAAATCACAAATTTCACAGTGGTTAAAATTGAATGCGCCAATAGTATGAAAATATATTTAGTAAAAAGGTAATGTATTTTTTTGGTTCTTGTCCCTTTTAGGATCAAAAGCAGGCATCGTTGCATTTTCAACTTTGTTGTTAATTTAATCACGAATAAATCGGCCCATAATGAAAATTTAGCCACAAATCACACTATATAAGAATTGAACTTAAAAAAATCGTGAATATAATAAAAAACAAAATAGAAAAGGCAACGTTGCCAGATATTGACTGACCTAAGAGGGACCTAAGCCTTTTTTTACTTTACAAACACTACATACGTTGACAGTTATATTTTGTTAATATTAATGTATGTGTATAGATAAGTGATAATAATTTCTCATGTTTAAAGGTTTTTTGATTGTTAAAATATCGATTATTGATTAGATAAATGTTGTCACCACGTTTCTTCTTTTTCACTGATATGGTCCAATTGTGAATCTAAATCATTCAGGATTCCACTCAAATACACAGAGAAAATTTCAGCATAATAGGTCCGGCGATTTAGGATAAGTTCAGTGGAAAGCATACGTACAAATGAATTATATATATAACGATGAAAATATAACAATTGATAGTTTTACTAGTATAGAAACATTATCCTGGTTCTATAAGAATCGGCAAAATAAATTTCTTATTGCAATATTTTCACTCACAGACTACAAATTTCATGTTTAAATAAAATAAAAACTTATTACGAAAAATAGAAAAAGATTTTGATATGGTTGAACTTTATTAACTTTTTACAAACGACAGAAGTTATTAAATGCGCAATAAAATGTATATTATTTCACATAACGTAAACTGAAAGTCATTTTTGAGTTTCGAATTCTCATTGCATACAAAAAATAAATTTTGATTATTAATATAACGTACAGAGATAACACAAATATGAGACTCCACTAAATTAAATTCCGAGAATTATTGAATTTTTCTATGGAATGTTTTCATTTTCTCAGAACATTTCGTACACAACTAAACACTTGGTACAAGCAAGTATAGAATTTTGCACAAAAATAATTCAACGTTTCTTGTAAGTCTTAACCATTTTTATACTGTTATTACGGTATCTTTAAAGTATTGAACAAACCAAACAGTACAACAGGAAAATGTTAACGATGTTATGTTTCTCAATATCAATGGCTTTTGAGTGGAAAATATCTCAAGATAATAAAGTTTTTTTCCTTTTCTTCAACTTAATTTTACAATTGCACTATTTAAACATTAAAGGTTTTATTTTCACCTTTACTTTTCGGTAATAAAAACTTATCATTCAAAGAAAACTTGTATCAATGAGAAAGAAAATTTAGGTTACAACTAAAGCCTGATTACAACTAAAGCTTACAACTAAAGATGATTATAATGACAAGGCCAAGAAAAATATATATACATACATTTTCATTAGGTTTTTAATAATTGCACTGTTATAAACTTTTGTGAAACATTTGAAACAAATGAACGGAGCTCCGATTAAGGGGTTAGGTGGGTTTCAGAGGCTCAAAAGAAGGGTATTTTCAATATTTTTTTTAATATATAGAACCATATATTTTACTAACACAATTTAGCATATCAAAGATACATATTTAAACAGTATTTTGTGAAATTTTTATTTTGAAGTTCTGGAAATTCCACCGTCGGACCCTCATTTTCCTTGACGTCTCAAAAAAAGTACTCTCGCCGTGGACAACAAAACTCATCATTGGTTCATCCAAAATTAAAAAACCAAAAATATTTTGGTAGTACCTACATATAATAATTTCGTACTTGGACGAACGGAAACAAAAAATAATAAAATTTGAATTTTTTAACAGATTTTGAACAAAAAATCTCATTTTTTGGACAAAGTTTCGCAATGTTTTGGTTCAAAAAAATAAGTTGTAATAAAAATAAAAAAACATCCTTCGTTCAATTACTAGATAATGTTACTTTAAAGATATGTGCAAGGTTTGGACAAAATCACTTCATAACTTTTTGAGAAATCTTGTCCACCGATTTCAAAAATTCAGTTTTGAGAAAAACGCGTTTAAAGTTTTAAGCTTAAGCGTCGCGCTACATTGTGGCGAAACTTACAAAGGGTCAATCTCTTAGAATTTTTCTCGGATCGATTTTAGAAATTTTCAAACCCACCTAATCTTTTAAGAACCACTGGATAACAAAAATAAACTTGATGCCAGATATAGAATCTGTAAATTCGTGTTTAAATATCAATTTCAATAATCAATATGGATTTATGTAAGCCTTTAACCAAGTAAAAGTTTTATTTAAAAGGCAATATTTATATTTCATTCTATTTTAGAAAATTACGCTTTCCATAACATCTCCCTTTTTTGTTCAACAACCAAGCAATGCAATAGTCTGCAAATGCAATGAGCTTTATAAATTTTCAATAACCATTACACAACATTAATAATCATTAAAGTAAAACTTAATTTATTGAAATTTCATTGAATTCAAGTTAAAATAACTAATTTTTACTGTTGTTTGATTAATTCCATAAATTGGATTTGAACAAATTTGTTCGTATTCGTAATACGATATGATATCAATAGAAAGCACACTAATCGAATTCATTAAAAACAGATTTAAACTAAAAAAGCATTTATTGAGCTTAGAGCGCGATGAAGAGTTATAAAGAAAGAATTTTAATTGTTGGTTTTGGCGACGAAGTACGTCTAGCAGAGACGCAGCATTATATAATGTAATAGCAAATTACTATGACTTATGAAAGGTTATTTTTAAATGTTATTACTTATTTTGAAGCAAATTACTTATAAGAACTACAAATGATAGGTATATAGTAAGGCATTTATTTTATAAAAAAATGAAATAGTTATAATTCCAGTCAGTTTAATTCCACTGCAACGAAACAAAATCGCTAAAAAAATCCCCGATTTTCACCTAGATAAAATTTATACCTGGATTGATCATTCTCTACTAGTTTTGTCCCATCAAAAAATCAAATGAGAAAATGAGATCAAGTTCGGTACATAAGACATTCGGAGGGGTCAGCTTTGCTATCAAACTCTGGAAAAGCTTACCACAAAAAATATAGAACGAGCTTAAATTCATTAAAAATAGTAATTATCACAATATTAATAGGAGAACTCGGCAGTTGTCTTTTCAGTCTATATTATAATAGCTGTAAGGAAACAAATTTAATATTATTTATATACTACAAAAATTATTTTTTTATATTTATAAAATTAATGTTAACAATATTTATGATGTCTTTCAGCTTACATTTAAAAAATACTATTCGTGATTACTGATTAATGAATTTACTAACCAATTAATAATTGTCACTTTTTATTCTCTATAATTACAGTTACTTATCATTTACTGTCATTTACTAATCACTAATTTGTGACAATCACTACTTGTTATTATAAAATTTACTATATAATTATTACTCTGTACATTGATGCCAATTCATAAACTTAAAGTGATTCTATTGAGTATTAATTTCTACCATTAAAAATAATGAAATATAATCAGTATAACTTTACTTTGATCTCTCCCTATGATTCTTCTTCTTCTTTTTCTTATTCGACATATTCCGCTTACGAGTTTACCATTTTTAACCCCCACAATTCACTTATTTTTCAGTACCGCCTTTTAAATCTTCCTCTTCCATAGTTTGTTCAATATAAGTTTCCTATCGTAGAGCTGCTCTTCGTCTTTGTCCCTCTCCAAATTAAACTTCCCAGTTTAATACTCATTTTGGCCATCCGTAATTTTGCATTCTTTGGATATAACCATGCAATTGTAGTGCGCTATTTTCTAGTGTCTTCGTTACATAGCATTTAATGTCCATTCGTCGTCATATTTCTTCTGTTCTTATTCCACAATTTCTTATGATTTTTAACATCTTCTACTGCTCTTATCTTGTGTCTGATGGTTGTTGTCATTGATCATACTTCTATTTCGTAATAAACTATACATTGGATTAAATTTTGAAGGATTCGTTTCCTGTTTTCATTGATAAATTTATTATTCCGTATTAACCCATGCAATGTTTTTGTCGCTTGCTTTCCCCACGCTATTTCTGGCAAAATCTGGTCTGCCACCAAACCATGTTGTACACTTCTGTATTAATCCAATTTTTCTGAATGTTCATTCTTCTTATTATATTCCATACATTACGTCTAGATACACAATCATATGCTTTTTCTAAATCTATAAAAGCTATAGGCGGCTCGATTTCCTTAATCTTTTCTATCACTTGTTTTGTGATAAAAATATCGTCTAGACATGATCTATATTTCCGGAATCCCCATTGTTTGTCAATAAACTCATCTATTTATATGTAGTTCTATTTTCTCCTTTATTCTCCTGCTGTAAAATGTCTTGCGGTTGAAGGGATAGCTCTTATTCCTCTATAATTATTTGTTAGCCTTTTTGTACATATAAGATAGATTCCATTCACTTGGTTATAGTGGTTTGCTTCAATTTTAGTGAATAATATTTTAATGAAAGATATTATCTTTTCTTCGCCATATTTCAGCAATTCTATTTTATATTCCCTAATCCAGATGATTTATTATTTTTTACGTTTTGTAAAATTCTTTTTATGTGTTCTTCTGTGATTTCAGCTACATGTATTTTTGTTCTTACATTATCTGTTTTATATTATGGGTGGTTTTTTTTATTCTGAATTGAAAAGAAAAATAATTTATAATAAAACGTGTTCGTGAAACATTCAAAACACTTCCTTAGCAAACCCGCTACATCCCTCACTGTACTTTTCGTAACTGCCCTTAAGATATATGGTACATTTTTCAATTACGTTTTAAGAAAAGTTGCTTCATCTCTGTAAATGTCGATTTTAGCGCGAAAATAACGATAAAAAACCTCCTCTGTCAACCCCACAACATCCTTTACTGTACTCGTTTATGTGAGACTGTATTGAGCTTTCTCATTTATTAAAAGTATGCAAAAATACTAAAATAATAAAATGTACAAATTTCAAAACTATCGATTAAGAACTTCAGAAGATTTACGATTTTGAACAAACGAACATTATATTTTTTTAAATAGAGATTACTATTTCTTTCATATTTAGTTTATAATCTTTCTATTTTCAATAGTTCGTATCAAACGATTAAAATATAAGCTTAAAATATATATAACTTCGCTAATACTTTTGTGCAAATATATATTGTATGTGTATCATGTTAAACGGTATATTGACCAAATGAAAATTGTCAAGTGCTCTATAACAAGTTTCTGACAATAGAGAGTTATACAGTCATTTGTAAGTAGAAATGTTTCGGAAGTTGATTTATCGAAACCAGCAGTTTTGTATTTAGTTAATTTGATGAAAATAGTCTTTCCTTTTTTAAAATATTGAAAGTTTTATTTTATCTAATATTAACTTTCTTTTTCCGCATTAAAGAAATTGACTACAGAATTAATTTACCTACTTAATAGGTATGAAAAATTTACTTATTGTTTCACTGAATAGAAAAATTAAAGGTTTGAAATGTATTCAATTAAATTAGCATCCTAATGGAGTTTGTACCAGTTATGTCATTAAATCAATAAGAACAAAATCACGTTACTGTAGTATTTACTATCTTCTGTCCAATGCTTTGATAATTTAATTATTACTAATTTTGATTTATTTTATTTGAATAAGAATACCACTTATTTGATTAAAATATGAAATGCAAATGTTAATTAAAATTGAACTTCTACCATTTCAATATTGGTTAACCACATATTAGTCTACCAAGAAAATATTTTGATAAATGTTTATGATACTGTATTAGTAAAAAATGTTAACTTTTCATTTAGTTTTTAGCCAACTTTAGTACGAAAAACATCAATACGTGAGTTCGCGTGAATATAACTTTAAATACATAGAGGAACTGAAAGAAAAGAAGTTTATGTAATGAAAAGCTTTAGCTTCAAAATAAATAAGATAGTCACGTCTCCTATACTGGGATGCTAGCATAACTAACACAATTTTCATGAAAGCAAGAGCAACAAAAAAGTATGCCGGTTATACGGTAAAATTCCAATAGATGTAAACAAAATAGAAAAACGAAAAGGAAGAAGAACTGATAGAAATAAATGTTGTATAAACTTTAGCGACTGGTACATAAAAAGCTCTTAATTACAAAGAGTATAATCTTTTAAAAATGTAATAATAATTTTGCTTTTTATTAATACAAGCGTTGAAGTATAAGTAATTACAAAACTTTTAACATTTATGGTAGACACAACTTACAAGTGATTAGTGTTTCAATCCGTTTCAAGAAAAAAATAATGGGAACACATATTTATAAAACTTGAGATACAATAACAAAGATAATTGGAAATTATATTTAAGGTAAATGATTAATTATTTGAAAATTTAGTATTTTATTTGAAATCTCAAAGGTAATGATGAAAATGAATTATCAAATTCAACATTTTGAAACTTCTAAGATTAATAAATTTTGGCTTAGTTAATAAAGTCAATTAATCATAATGTATTTATATATGGTTGGTAGATTATCTAATAAGTAGCAGAACTTAATGAAGAACGTTTCTCAACTGAAAAATTAAATTGAAATAGATTAGCTTCCCAAAATTCACATTCTCTTGTAGAAAGTTTAATCAAAATTGATAATAAAGCCTTTTTATTTTATTTTAAGTATTGAACAAATTCAAACATATTTAAAGTTTTTCATTTAAGTGAAAACTTTCTTTAACTTCTTTTTTGTTAATGTTTTTATTATAAAGTCTCTAAATATTTACAGTTTTTGTAAAATACGTCAACAAGGGCGGATTTAATTAAAAACACGGTAATTTTGTGTACTGTGGAGATTCCATCACAGTACATACTTAGAAGCAAATCAAATTATTAGTTGTTAAACTATATGAATAAAATAACAGAAAGAACATTAGTGAAACTCTTGTCTATTTCTGGCTTGAAATGGCATCCAGGTTCCCTAGCGCTCCCATGCAAAGAATCGGGCAGTTGCCAAAGTTGCTGTCCCATAACTTCAACGACGAAGATGGAGGGTATGTTTTGCAAGGCGCTGAAGTATATAAAGAAGGACTTCCTTGTTTGTTAGCATTGACGGGAGAGCTAAAAATTTGGCAACTGATGAGAGAAAATATCCCAATTTTTCCAGCAGACACCTTCAAAAGAGCAACGATGCTGCCAAATATTAGAACTCTTTGTCAATTTCTGTGCACATTTCCAGTGACTACAAGCGCTGCCAAGCGATCTTTCTCAACCTTACACCGATTAAAGTCATATCTTCACAACAGGATGACAGAAGAACATTTGAATGGATTGGCTTTAATGAATATCCATCAAGGCATTGCGGTAAAAATGGACGCAAATGAAGTCCTGAACATCTTTAGCAGGAAGCATAAAAGAAAACTGTCTTTATTAAACATTTAGTTTTTCTTCAAGATACAACTCTTTATTGAAAAGGTTGTGGCTTTCGGAATCAAAGCCGTGTTAAAGAATTGCAATTAACAACCTTTTCAATAAAGAGATGTATCTTGAATAAGACCGACCGTGAAAGCCTTAAATCTAAAGTTTATTTTTTCTATTGTTTTGACTCTTTCATAAACCTTCATATACATACTTGTAGAAATAAACTGTTTGGTGTAACAGCAATTGTTGATTTTTTTGCCGTCCGCCCCTTGTGCCCCCCAGAAAAAAATCCTGAATCCGCCCTTGTACGTCAATGTTTTACAAAAGATTGTTAGTTAAAACTAAATGAGACCAATTACAAGTATGTGCCAACAAAAATCTTATTGCATTAGTTACGGTGGATTAACTAAAAGAAAACACTTAAGGGGACATCCATTAATCAAGAGAAACGTTTGAAAAATATTAATAAGCTATAGTTTTTTCCTAGCAGCCATTTAAAGATGGCGGTTGCGCAAATTTTAATAAAAAAGTCTGCGTAAAATATAATTGCCAAGCTATTTTTAAAGATAGAATAATTCAAAAACTAGTATAGAATAAAAATATTATGATTATATATACAATACAATTATATATATATATTTTTTTTTGAAAAATCAGCTCGATACGAGATTCAAACCCAATACCTACTAGTTTTAAAGCGGTCACCTTGACCCCTCGGCCACCAGTAGACTTTTAAGTAGTTTTTATGCAATTTTTCTTTAGTCCTATACAATTCGTTTGATAATGATGAAACATAAATGTCCATGAAGCTTTCGGAGTAATAGGTGTACGAGTCGTTTGTGGTAAAATAATTCAGCCTACGGTTTAGAACATTAGAACATTTAGAACACGGTTTAGCTAAGAGAACATTAAGAACTTAAAGTAGCCTAGAAAAAAACATGTAGAAATGAAATCCTTGTAGAAAAAAAACGGGGCAACTAAGCCTGGCTAGCATAGATAGCATAGATAGCAGAGCTGAAAAAAAGAACTAAAATTAAAGGAGTTATTATGGTCGGTCATTTAGAAAAAAGTAGTCTATAAAAAAAGGAATGATAGACAGTGCGAATTCACTCAGAGAAAAAAAACTCGAAAATTATAGTAGGTAGTAAACCGTTAAATCTATAAAAGAATGTACTTACATTTCGTTATAACACCAAATCTGAAACATTTTCACATGGCTCGATTTTTATTTTATTATAAATTATCTTGTGGTTATCTTTAAAAATATGATACAATTATTAGTTAATTATGGATAAACGAGGTATTAAATTAAATGTTGCCTTTCAATTACAAAATTGCAAATGAATAATTGAATAATTCAATGATAATATTTATGGAATGTTTGTGTACCCAACAAACAAACACAAAACTCTCACATAACATGTTAAGTAGACAGTGATTGTGCTCCTGAAGTCCAAATATCGTTTAACGTTTAATGTAAGCCCACCTCAAACAAATTATGGTTTAGCTGTAGTGTCAATACTGTAATCGAAAACCGCGGATTATTGGTCACGTTTGGGACCTCCAATAAACCAGACACACATAAAACCATATTTGAATTGAGGAGTTGAGGAATTGAATTGAGAATCCATCTGTCCATATTTATCATCTATTATAGCGATAAATTATGGTCAATCAACCAAAATGGGGCATACAATTACGTTGGGATCATGTTGAACAAATTATAGCATTTTATTGACCTTTTTTTATTATAAATTGCAAACAATATCACAACAATCTTGACTATATAAATGTTTAACAAATTAATTCTTTCGTAAAAGATTTTGGCGTTAGTGATTCTTTTTTTTTACATTTTTTTGTTAAGTAATAATAAACCAACTTATCCAAAAATGTTATTAATAAAAACACAGGTGAATGCTTTATTTACAGCACAGCAGAAATGATACGTAAAAAAGCTAAGTAGTTTATCAATTCTGAACACAGAATAGGATTCTCGAATTTGGTTCATCTAAGCTTTAAAAAAATGTTATTTTCGTCTTCAACGTTATGAACATATTTATAAAATATTTATATGCTAAATAACTGCCTAAAATTAGTTATTACAATGTAATAGAATTCTAAATATTAAGATCAAAAATATTTCATTTATTTTTCACTTTTCATTTTCATTTTGTTGTTAAAGCAACTTTTTCATTATTTCTATTTCACTACGAAAGTATTGATTGAATTTTAATTCAACAACTATGTCTTTAATTTCCATTGATCATTTAAGTCGATTAGATTAATTTCAAACCATTAAAATTAATATCTCCTAAAGAAAAAATAATTAAATTACTGATATTTTGAGGATACAAATGCAATGAATTGTAAATTGATAAAAAAATAAAAATATAAAACTTGCTTTTCTCCATCTTGTAAAATTGTTAATTTTTCTGCTGTATTATATCAAAATTTTTGATAGCTACATTATTAGTTACTGTAATAGTTTAAGTGTTTTCTTAATAATCTTCTAATATTTGCCTTTTTTTAACTAAATTAAAGTCACCTAAACATCACTGCTCATTTTGCAACTGTCAGACTACTTATATTTGAATAAATGGCTGTATTGTTATTTTATTGTTATTATAATGATAATTTGCTTTTTATAAATGTACACTTAGGTTTTATTTCCAAATTTCTCATAATCTCTCTTCAAACCGCTCACAAGGCTTAGGAAACTTCAAATTTCGTGCAAAGATTTCTTATACAACACTGTATAAATTTGTATTTGACAATTTTCCAAAATTTCAACTTTAAAGACGTGAAACCAAAGATTTATATCTTTCCCCTCTCCGTGGTAGGTTTTTTAGGACCAAGTGTCTTTTCTTTTTAATAAATGTTACACTGGGAAAATGAATAGTAAATAGGGAAGTTTACTGCATCAGTATTGTTATGAAAAACGTTTTTAATCATAAATTAGCGTTTGAAGAAATAAAAAATTACCTGAACTTAACGGTGTTCTATTGTTCAATTTTAAATCGACCGAAATTGTAGTGTTTTTTTTTTATTCCATCATATTTAACTCAATAATGTTGTGGATGATTTATAAAGTTCATATAATGTTAAAAAAAATATCTGACATTAACATATCAACACAAAAACTAGTTTAATAATATTTAACTAAATTTAGTTCTTAGATAAAGCTATTTAAAATAGTGTTTTTATATTTTGCTTTTCAACGATGTTAGTTTCACAAAAATTTTAATTTCTTCTGTTAATTTACGATCGATTATAGCCGAATAGATTATTATTATATTAGTCGAATAGACTTAGAACATCAATTTACCTGCAGATGTTGAAGGTTTTCATGTATTTATCTAAGGAGTAGAATCTCACCCTGTCACTTAAAATCAAATAACTGTTAACTAGTTTGTCAAATGATTATTGGCACTAAAATAAATATCAATAATTTTATTAATATAATATGAGCTTTACAAATCATCATTTGTGATCACAACGAACAAGTAATGATATTCTTCACGAAAACATAAGTACCTAGACTTCTGCAAATGAAATTAAAAAAGTAACTAGAAAAAATATTACGAAAGAGAGTAACAAGTATCTAAATTTATAAACTACAAATAGCACAGCCCTACTGTAGCACCTAAATCGTGTTCCGAACTATTCTTCACTTATACTTTTAAAGTACCAAAAAAAAATCTTTAAAATATAACTTTTTGGAACTTATGTTTGCAAACATTAAAAAAAATTTACAACAAAAAAAGCAAACGTAATATCTTATTTATAATGCTAATGAATTTATAACTGTAATCTGTAAACTGTTGTATATTTTATATAACAGCACGTGTATGCAATGTTTGGAACTTAATTCAAAAAAAATAATTATTTTTGATCGTGTTTTCATAATAACTATTTTAAATCATAGTTAAGGAAATAAAAAATTAATGAAAAAAAACCTGTTATTAATATTCAAAGTACAATAGATGAAATTTGTTATGCAATGCTGAAAAATTACATTTTAACCAAACAACACATTTCAATGTTGTTTTAATAAAAAAAAACTTAGAAATGAAACCATAATCGTTATGGTTGTAGTTCTAAATAATGATCAGTGAAATCTTTCAGTGTACCAACACATATATTTTGAAGTCAATAAAAGTCATGATAGAAAACTTTTCCCACGTGTTGGGTTGGTTTCTAAAGCTCAAGGTGGTTCACTTTTATGAACTACAATTGAATAGAACCACAAATATATACTGGATGTACTGGATTGAAGCCAATTGGAACAATTCTATACAAACTCGTACGTTGACGTGCAACTTGCTGCCTCAGCCTTTTATTTTCTTTGTTTTTATTTTATCGTTTTTTTTTATATTGTTGTTACGATATGCACATTCATTGAACCGTATTGTAATTCGCGAAATCAAATTTTAAAAACATGCATGTAGTACACGAAAATAAAATCGTTGAATGGAATAACCGAATTAAAATGTTTTCAACATTATCATACTAAACAAATATTTTGCTAGCGGTATAATTACCGCACGAACTAATGCTTGCATCGTTTTTTTTTATTGTTATTTACCACCGCTTTATAACTACGACGGTCTTTAGCAACTCAAGGGGTATTAAAAATCCGTAATCAAAAAATATCGAAAATTTGCTCGATACGAGAATCGAACCTAACACCTGCGAGTAGCTGCTTGCATCTTTGTTTAAGTAAAATTAATCACTCTTTTCTAATTTCTTGTCTTCAATTCATACTTTACCCTTACTAATATTATAAACGCGAAATTTTGTAAGAATGGATGTATGGAGCTTTGTTACTCTTTCACACAAAAACTACTGTAAGGATTTTAATGAAACCTTACAATAATATAGCTTATACATCAGAATAACATTTAAGCTATACTTAATGAAGATATTATGTGAATTGTCCAAAATATAACGATAATAACGATAAGTGTCAAGTAAGTACAAAAAAAAAATCTGACATCTGTGAGTTATTCTATCGTGGGCTGCAAAAACTATTAGAGTTACAAAATAATTTTTATAACCATGTAGTTTTTATAACCAAAAATTCGTTTGTACCTCAAAAGATTCAAAACTATGGCTGTTTTTGCAAATTCAAAAATGAAGTAATTAGAGTCTAGTTACACTTACAAAAACTGTTGTAACTCTTGTTTGGATCGAATTAGAAGAAAAATTTTTTTTGGGATGTGTGTCTATGTACTAACACCCAAATTGCACTGCAATAAAATTGGTTTGTACTTCAGTTGAAAAAAATAACAGTCGTTATAAAATTCAACACTGGAATAAGTGCATTCATAAAATCGGTCATTACTTTTTTGAGTTAAAGTTAGATTTTTTTTTTTTTTTTTGGTACAATCCTCTACTTGTCAAGGCCTATCTATGGCCGTTGAATTTTTTGAAAAATCTAACAATGGGGGGCTATTGATTTTTAAATTTTTAATAATTTTTTTTCGGTTGAGGTACAAACAAAAAATTTTTCGATGCAATCAAGTACAAACAAAAGTCAATCTAAAATATATTTAAAATTTTAATTTCTTTAAGTCGGGTGCTAACTTGACAGAGGTGAAAAATGATTGCAAGTTTGTAAGGGATAACGTCTAATAAACAACCGAAATTTCAAATTTAATAATAAAAGTCCGTCAAAGGCGAAACGTTATTACTGCTAAGTATAAAACAAATTTGATTTATTATTAAAAACAAAATCTTAGGGTCTGCTTAAAAATGTAAACTCTGGATATATTTGAAAAGGTTAAGTTAAGTTTATAAGTGAGCACTAAGTTTTTTGGGTTTCACATATTGTGAATCTGAAAATCCGAAATAAGTATTCACAAATAAATACATTAGTGAGCGATCAGTACCCTTTGAAATTCAACAAACTTAACAAAATACTTACTGGCGTTTTTGTGAACTAAAGTTAGTGGCTCCTAGTGACAGAAAAAGAATGACAATTTAAAGGGAGGCCGGGGTGTTTATAGTGTTAAATCATAATGATAAAAGAAATTTAAAATGCTCTTCCAAAGCAAAAGGCTCGCGACAAATCGTGTATAGTGAACTCGAGACTATCCAATATGGTTTAATTATATATTTGAAATTCAGATATTTTAATAATAAGTGTATAGTTACACAATGGTTGTACTTGATTATGGAGGAACTGGGTTTCGTGCAATTATACAAACTTCAATTTCACGGTAGTATTGTACATTGCGTTGTACATTGTATTTTGGGAAAAAGGTTCATTCGGGAATTGAGACAGTAAGATGCGATTCCTACTAATATTCAAAATCTAGACCCTTAACTTCTCTTATTCTAACGCGAGTATTTTGATAACTTGTTATTGTTTTAAGTCATAATTAAGACCAACTTTACTGAACTTAATAAAAAAAAATATTTATCGATGCTGATTGATTTATGGATTGTTTGTTTCACGGTAGGTACACCTACCGTAGGTATACGCAATAGACCATACTCTTTTTAGATATTTATAAATATTTTTTGAAAATGTTTTGATCATTACCGGCAACTATTTTATTCTAAGCGACAGTTTATTAAATGTGTTTTCTTAAAGTCGAAAAAATAGTATTTTTAAGTATAATTATGTTTTTCGTAAAAGAAGTAAGAAAAATAAAATTGTGTATAAACCACTACAAACACCAAACCTAAAAAGAAAATATAGTAATCACCTACGTTACGCAGACGAAGTCACGGGCATTAGCTAGTATATTTATATAATTCAATAACTGAAACCTGAAACACTGTATGCAAGTAAATAAATTTTTAAGTTATCAAAACAAAATAAGAAAAATTTAAGGTTTTTTCAAACCATTACAAGAAAGGCTTACTATTTTTTTTTCTTTCAATGCGTAAAATAATAAACTGCAGTAGTGCATAACTTCAAAAAGTATCTATTTATTGTTTTATGTTCCACTTTCAGGATAATTCCACTCAATCATATACTTTCTTCCAGTACTGCTTGCTTCTAGCGAAATCCATCTAGTTGAAGCAATCCGTGGCATTTTTTTTTTTAGAATATCAAAGATTTAATTTTACTTCATATTTCTTATTATATTGTCTGACAACTAGTATGGTCTCGGTTTTTCTTTTAAAATGAAATCCATTCTAATAGCATTTTTTCAGTTTATAGGTCGTTGTTTATTCTAAATATTTCTTCATCTGAATCGATTTAATCATTTGATTTTTTTTTCTTTTAAATATACCTATGTAGTGTCTACTTGTATGTATGTATATACCAAGCTCGTTGGTCATTTCTTTGCACTTTAAAAGTCTATAGATCCAAAATATATAATTCAAGACACTTCATGAATCAATTCCCCAAAGCTTTGAAAGCATTCACATTTAAATATTATTTTGGCTTTTGAATAAAATACTCACTATGAATGAACGGTTTTTGATTTTACTATGCAATATTCATTTTAATTTGAAAATAGTTTCCTATTTGAAATAACCACATAGCTTTCAACTTTCCTACATTTTATCTTTTTCTTCGATTTTTGTAATTATAATCACAAAATTTCACATTAGTTCGTTAGCAATTCTGGTTCAAATTATTGCACTTAAACAAATATTTGATTCACTCCTCTGAAAGGTTTGAATTAAAACATTGAAGAAATCTAAAATTGGTTAAATTGTTACTAATCAAGCATTTCCTGCTTCTCAAATTTCGTAAAATATAATCAATGAGCATATCATAGTCAACAATCTAAACTTTTGACTTACCATGTACTTGGATTTCTTTATAATGTAAAATAGAACCTCCCATTCAACCCCTCTAGGAAATTAAGTAAAACAACTTAATTATTATGATTCACGACTTAAACAAAAAAATATGAAAATATTAGCTCAATTGGTCTAATCGTTAAGAACCTTAGCGATTAGCAACAAAAATATTTTGCGATAAAGACTAGTTATGGATGAACAAAACAGGACAAGACAAAACAACCAAAAAACACCCCTAATAAAAGTCGAAATTTTTATGTTGTCAATAAACAAATTTTTTAGTTAAAAAAAATTTGCTAGGAGTTACCATTAAAAGAAAAAAAAATAGGTGAAAATGGATCTAAATGACCTAAATCTGACTTAGTTTTCATTATTTTTTATCGTACAATCAAATCAAGTATATGTATACTTACCCTTTTTATAATGAAATAATTCTTTTATATTTTTAATTGACTAAGTTTCATGTCTCTTGAATTTTCATCAGTAAGTTCATTCTAAAGTCTTGATAAAGCAATCATGCCAATGACATGAAACAAAACTAAAGAGTTTATTTAATTTTTTTATGATAAATTTAACAATTTATATAGCTTTTAGCAGACTATTGCCGTTGAGAATCATACAATTTTGTTATTATTATTTAATATATATATATATATATATTTAATAAATCATTTTAATCGTTACAATTATAAAGAATTTACTCTCATTCTTTTTATCGAAAAATAAATTTTAAAAGCTATCGTAATTTAATCTATTTCTTTTACCATTTTTTTATATCAATATCTATTAGGAAGATAATATAGCTTCTTAAAGAACAAAGTTTTTCACTTCCTTCTTCAAACTTATTAATTAAAACTGAATTGAAAAGTTAACACTATACAAAAAATATATAATGTTTATAATTGTAACAATCAAACTATTTTTATCGTTGGTAGTATTCATTTTTTAATAATTTAAAAACTATATATATAATAAAGTCTCCAAATAAAATTCTTTGGTTTATTTATACGTAAATGGTGACTACCGTTTGTGATTGTCTTCCTGAAGATGTCAAAAGTAAAGAAAGATAAAAAGATTTATTAAATTCTAGTTTCATGAAAAAATAAGAGTCACGTTTTATTTACCCTTTGGGGAATTCTCTCGTATTTTTACTATACATTTCCTGGCAGTAAAGTATTGTATTGATTTCGTTGTATAAGCCACGACCTAGTATAAACACAAACATGTGTTTGTGTAAAAATTGCTCCATATCTCAAACTCTTGAGAAAAATATTTAAGGCAATCCGTGTAATTAAATTAAATATTTACTAGATCAACTAAAAGTATATAGATATTCCTAATTCAAATATTCAGTTAGTTTCTGTTGTTGAAATAAAAATTTAATTATTGATTTTTCATTCTTAGTTTTAAGTGGCAGAGATATTTCAATTCTAAATAAGCATTATTTTAAGTTCTTTTTGGGTCGCTTAAGCTGACAATTGCATATATGTAAAAGATGCGTTAAAATGACAATTAACAGTATAAATGATAAAATTGTTTTCCAGTGATTTTTTTTATAAAAATTATGTAAATTATAATTATTGTACCTTAAGGTCAAAAGATAAAAAAATAGTTTAAATATTTAAACAAATTGTAGTCACCAAATTAAGACACCATTAAAAATAGTACTTAAATTATTTTACCTATTTTTTCCTTACCTAAGGAAAAAATAAGTTCACATCTTGAATTATAAATCAAGTTATTTAAGTGGTTTCCTAAAATATCAAACCAATACCATGCTTTTGTATTAATGTCGTACCTTTATAGTTTCCTGTTTGAGTAGTATATATTAATCAATAATAATTATTTGTTCTGTATATAAAATAATAATTAATTGGTATTGATTGTAGTGTTTACATGAATATTGGGACTAAATATTCACATGAATTTCAAACATTGAGTAGACTATTTGAAAAACTGCAATATATTTTCTCTATTATTAAACTTTACCTATGAAAAAGTTTGTCATCGATTAATGAGAAAAAAGTAATGAAACATTTTTAAAAATAAAGCAAATTTCAACTAAACATTTGAAAGGTACTTATTTATTTATCAACCACGATATTCACGTTCCAGCTCTTCCTAAAGGAAATGAGTGATTCACAAAGCAGGACGATGCAATTACAACTAAGGGTAAAAACGGGAAATGTAAATGGCGCCAAATTTGCTTAAAATCACTATAAATTCTATGATTTTTAGTTTCTTATCAGGAAGTAAAATTAAAATATTTACAAATATCCAAAAACATTTATAAAGTAACATAATAACAGATTATGTAACCAAAGCGCTATAGACATGGTAAATCAACCCTGGAAAGATATTTTGTTGAAACTTATGAGATGTGAGGGTACTAAATAAATACTAAGATCCTAAAAATTTCAGATATCTAACTCAATTAGTTTTTGTGAAAAAGATAATGTTCCTAGAAATGACTGAACCGTTGGAGATAAAATTTTAATAAGCTTTAAGGGTTCATAATGCCTTTAAAAAAACATATATTTTTTATGATTACTAGTTTTATGACTACTATTATTTTCCCGTAAAGTATTTTTCCATAACAATCAATAAGCTTAATTAATCATCATATAATGAGATAAACGATCAGCACCTTGTTAATGTTAATACGAGAGTTATATACTTCGAAGTCGGATGAATCCTATCCTTGTCGTCAGTTGTATACACTATATAGTATTTTTTGGTCGGACGACGTAAAGATCCTATCCTCATTGCCAGTTATATATTTCCTCGTCACCAATTGTGTTTTGGATGTTTAAGCTTGGTTGCGAATTAAGTAAATTTGAATGTCGAAACAAAACATTTAATTATTTTTTGGAATTGATTTGTGATTTCTTGTATTTATCTTTTAACTTTATTTATTTTATTTTATTTCATTTCGTTTCATTGTTGAATTATTCTTTGTTTGCTTGATTCAACTTCAATTAAAACTTAAGGAAACATAGAAATAACCGGTACCTCAGTAACCAAACAAGGGTTACCAAGTGTTACTCTTTATTTAATTGTTAACTACAATATTTAACTAAGCTATGTCAGAAATAACCGGGAATCGCTTAACGTGCATAAAGAACGGAATCCGCGTTAAATCTGATTAAATTATCGTTATAAATTTTACTTATAGACTTGAGGGCGTTCTTTTTAAGACGCTTAGAAATTTAAAATAGCCGCCGTTATTAGGACGCGTTACTTGATTAATATCAAATGACTTAAATGGAATAATAATATGAAAAAGTATACTTCAATAAATAGTGTAATTTTGGGGTTGAAATTGGGGTTGTTTATGAGGGATCATAACTCGAGTATGCAATACACTAATATCTGGCGATAGCATACCCACTTCAATGCAAGAGCCTATTAGCCAATAGAATTAAGAGCTTTGAAAATGTTCAATTGTTTTGATTGTTGAAATTTTGAAAATCGAGCTAAATTACTCCCAGATTCAATGCCAATACGTATACGAATACGTAAACGCAGCTATGGAACGTTTTGTGAACTGACGTCATTGAGGCTTATCGATACATGCACCAAACATACTGTACGAATGCTTTAACTATTTGCATTTTTTTAATATATAAGAAAGTTAAAAGATAGTTGAAAAATCGTTGTGATACAATCAGGAACAATGTTTTTATATACTAATAAATGAAACAATTTTAAGCAAATAAAAAAAGCTTTCATTATCGATTTTGTCAATTTTTTTAAAACTTTTATTCTAAAATGTCCAGACTACACCAATATGGGATCTGTAAGTTTTAAATGTCTTTTTTTTTCATAACTTCTTAAATGAAATATAGTGCTCCCTGTATTTTGATTAATTATCCTAGTCCCAAAAAGACATTTATTTATATATATTATATATTTCGGTCATAACCAAAACATAGTGAAATATTCAAATACGTGGAGCAATTAAATTACTTTTTCAACGACAAGTATAGTCATTCACTAGAAAAATATAAAATAGATTATACAAGATAGGTATGTGTACATAGGTATATGGGTTTAAAAAAAAATCAACATGGTTTTTTTAATATTAAATGTAAATTAAAACATTTTTGCGATAGTTCGTCTCTTATGTCCTAAATTATACAAAAGAAATCACGATCTTATTAATTAATTGGTTATACTTACAACAAAGTAACTTCCATTACACTATGATTCTAATTGCCTCATATTTCTCAATATCTTTAATAAAGGTAAACGTGAAATTAAGTTTAATAAATTCATTAAAAATAAATATGTTACAATACTATTTACTTATTAATCGAAACTTACCGTAATCAAATTTAAAATTGAAAAAAAATATTTTGAATGAACAGATGTTATAATAAGCAATAAAGAACACCAATTAAGTCTTTTTTAACTACATACTCTTATTGATAAAAATTTATCGTAATTACTACAAATTGACCAAATAACTACCTATATTCATTTTGTATTCATTCACAGAAAAACGAAATGAAAAACCAATTAAATTGGTTTTTGTACCTTGTATAGGACTAAAATATTTTTTTTTATAATCGATCCATCGATTTGGTGTTATACTGGTTTTATTATTTCATAAAACAAAGCGAATATTCTTTTTGATAAAAAGAAGAAAAGCATTTCAATATGATGCAAGGAAATGCACTTTGCTGTTCATTGTTAGCTTTTCCGAATCATATTTATATGCATGCAAAGATTAGAAAGAGGTGAAAGAAAATAAACTAATGGAATTTTCAATACCTTAATGCATTATATTACGTAGATAGGAAGTTTTCACTTCGCTCGTTCGAACAATCTCCGGTCACACATATTCATAGTGAATTCCATTGATATATTCTCAAAAAAGAACTCACGACATCGAAAATACGTAGACACACTATAACTCCAAGTTTTCAAGTAAAATTATTAATATTATACAAATATACTTTTTTATAAACTTAAACAATGTAGAAAAATAATTTAATAAATTTTTAAGCGTTTTCTATTTTTTTTTTTATGTTTTATAAAATTGAATTTAAAAAAATAAATCCAAAAATAGGAAAAAAATGTTTTATGGGGTTCTTCCTTTTTTTATTGAAATAAACTCTTGATTATCAGATGTCCCGATATGTAGAGTATGTGTTTGTGATATTCTTTATAGAAAGACTATGAATCACTTAAAGCGATCGTAACAAGGAAGGAAGTGGGCCATACATGTAGACAGTCGTTCTGCGTGAGCAAATGCTAATTGAAAATAGTCACGAATTGTTAAAACCCCTTTACACAACACACCGATTCAAAACTTTTATTTAAAGCAGGAGATATTTAATGAGTCTTCTACTTTTCTAACTCATTGAGTGCATGATTTTTCTTAGTATATCATACCTTGCGAATTAGATACCATGGACTTCCGACTTTTTTGTGATGCATACCCTTGATTCATAACTGTTGTATATACAAAATAAATTATAATCCTAAATAATTTTAATAAATGTTTAGAGCAGTGCTATCTTCATAAGAATTTCTATTTACCAATTATGTCGATCTTTTTATGCATAAATGTTACGCATTTTAACCTGCATCATATACAAATTAGTTTTCATTGAAAAAAATTTTGGTAATATTTATAAAATATTTATTCGACCCAAGTTTTAATCAAAGGACTTGCTAGTACCGAAAAGCTACTTCCAAACACAAAAAATAGATGCAAATCGCAGTAAATATTCGCGAATATATTTTTAGATATCAAAACTGGGAAATTTGGGAAAGGTGTTGAATTATTTTATTACCCGCTTCATACTCTAAATCAAGCTAATACGGTATTCCTATTAAAATTATATTGTATCAATTAAGAAGATCTTTCTTTAGATATTTGTATTTAATTATCTTTTAATATATATCAATTGAATCCCTCATGTGTTTCAAATTTACCATATTGACACAAGTGACGCTTACATATATGGTAAGCGAAACTTCCATATATGGTCATATTTTCGCAGAAAAAAAAATAATCATAATTAGTCAGTCTTTACTTTTAAATCCTATAGGTATTCATTAATCATTTAGTCCCTAATATTAGAGTTACTCATTAACAAAACATATTATCATTTATATTTCAAATGAATTATTTATGCTGAAATAAGAAGTTGATTTGAAAGAAATGCACCTAATATTTCTTCTTAATATATGTAAGTTGCGAATAACATAAAATATTAACAACAAGTTACAAAAAAAAATCACTTTTTACCTTATATGTTGAGGTGCACAAAATAGAATGTACTCTTTCTTATATCTTAAGAATAAAATAATTTCTTCTAAACTTTGTTCAGTTTTTTTCAAACTGAAAAAAATATATTACAGATAATATTAAACAAAATTTTAATGAAGTCATAGTTATCAGTATTCATAATTGAAGAATCAAATAATAAGTGAAAAACAACAATTTTGTAACATTTTTATCTCATGAATTCAGTTTCGGTTTCGGTCGTAGTTTCGGCTTAACGACAGCTGAAACCGAAACTTGTTTTTGGCCGAAACTAGACTGAAACCGAAACCAAAAGTTCGGTCGGACACAACATATTATAGTAGTATTGCTTAGGGTATATATCAAAAACCATAGCAAAAATGAACGATACTTTTCTCTGTAATCTAAGCATTTCAAAAGTACGAACAAAGTAACAGAAACAGCAATAGATATTAGAAAGACGCTTACCATTAAATACGTATCAAACAAAAAACTATTAAGTTGTAAGATAGACAAGAGAATCTATTTTATGTAATAAAAATTATACTTTGTTTTTATTTATAAATTTTCAGATTGAATTTAGGAGATAATTGAAACTTTTTTGTTCATAATTTACGTTTTTACGTAAGTTTGTAACTGCAAAGGTCTATTGTCATTCTACAGTTTATAAAAATTTGTAAATCGAGAAAGATCGAAAACTTGCTCCTTACGAAATTCGAAGCCAGTAGTAACCATCAGCCACATTGACTTCTCATCTAAAACGACAATATAAGAAGTAATAAATCTTATTTGCTTAATAGTAAGTGTATACTCGTACGGAAAAAATCAGTTCTCTCTTCTGAATGATTTAAGAAATTCTGGTCGATACGAACGAATGTAAGATTGTAGGCATTAAAAATTTACCAAAAAACTTATTTACATCAAGGAGACAGAAACAGTTCAAAAATGAACTTGTCTAATTTAAATGTTTCGGTCAAATTTGGTTTCTTAATATATTTCGCGCTAGAATCTCTGCTAGGACAATAGAAAATGGCGTTTCTGGGAGTTTCACCACGAGCAAGTATGCTAATCTCTGCTATTTTTAGTTTGTACTGTTTTAAAAACTATTTTATTTGAATATTTTTAAATCGCCCTTAAAGAAATAAAACAACTAATTTGTAGAATGCTCCCACGGGCATTTAAGATTTCTTATTAACCGGTTATACCCCTTATTCATATTATTTTTGTTAAAACTTCCAAGTTCAATTTTATTTTGATTTGCTACATTTCTGGAAAAAATTATATGAAAAAAAAACAACAAAATAATTTAAGTCATTATTTAAAAATACTTTTTACATACAAAAATTCATTAATTTTTCTATGAAATAATAATAAAACTATTAATCATATCACAATTATATAAAAATACAATGTAGTAAAATACATTTAAATTCCTTTTCGAACTGGCTTTGGAGCCACATAAACATTTACAGGTTTACAAAGTTCCAAAATTGTGGGATCTGGCGTTGCCGTGGAAGACGGACGTTTTATGCCAGGAGGCCCGCTATCGGTTTCTGGTACTGCAATCACTAAATTGACCAAAACGTTGCATGCCTCTGACCAAACTTGATGCGAAATCAAAACACTTGTTAACAAACGGTAACTGCAATTACTAACAGCCGATGAATCTGAAAACAATAAAAAAGAACCTTTTGTTTAAATTTGAAAAATCTATAAACTTAAATTACCAGTACAATCAGAGAAAAAATTTATGCAACAATAAAGAAAACAGTACAAATTTAAAATACTGAAAAGTGCATCACAAATAAGTCTAAAAATGTACCTAATGTAAATATATGTTCTTAAATAGACGGTGGTTAAAAAAACTTAAATAAAATTGAGACTTAATAAAGAAATTAAAGAAGAAAATTATGATTTACCAACCTTCCAAGTCCAAAGTCAATGGTCTTAAATCCGCCTCACGTGGTACCGACAATTGAACTTGTTGATCTGGATATTTAACTTTAATTCGCAAAAAATTTCGTTGTTTCAAATTTAATAATTCCGCTTCAAACGGAACGGCAATTATCAAACCAGCGGTAAATTTTAATGCACTGTCATTTTCTCCAGACGGTTGTAAAATAGTTGCTTTACACATCTGAATTTCAGACCGTGGTTTGGGTGGTGTCCGCGGTTCAAACGAACGCAGTAAAGGTTGCAATATACGAGCAACTGACCCTGGTTTCGGGTCATCTAACGAACTCAATTCATTTATTATGGAAGCTATAAGTGGCTCTGGTTTAATGCCTAACGAGGATAAAAGACGTTCAGTCTCAGAGACAGCTTGGATAAAGTGCTGGCAAAGTGATAAGGCACTGACATTACTGCCTCGAACCACCGAAACCAACTGTAAGGCCAAAGCATGTAAACGAAGCTGATTAATTGAAGCAATTTCTTCGTTCGATAAATTACTGAACAAATGACGCAACCTAGAAGAAAAATTAATAAAATACAGCTTTCATCATAATGTTTCACTTGTAGGTATACTTTGCACAATGTTGAAATAAATCATTGATGAAGGAATGATGAGTTTGAGTTGATGGTCGTAACATGTCCATTTTTCCAATTCTTTCAGCTAACAGTTGTGTTCCAATATGTAAGGCAGTAAAATTTGCAGCCGCCGCCACATTACTATCCATTTCAGCTAATCTATAAACCATATTATTTTAAATGATTATATTTTTAGAAATTGTTAAAATACAACCTCAATAAATGTGTTTGAGCTGATTGCAAAAGAGTGAGACGAACATGTCCCGAAGACCCAACATTTTCTACGTTTGAAATTACGGTTTCTAAAAATTTAACAGTATTCGTGGTTTCTTTAATATTAGATGTAACTAAATCAAAATGATTAGAATTTTGAATACTAAGCGCTGGTACTAATGTTGGCATTGTATCTCGTAAATATTGATAATGACGAACTGTATGAGATTCCAGTAGTGATAAAAGAGTAGGGCAATGACGAGCCGCATTTAATATAAGAATTAATATACAAATATCTGAAAAATTTAAACTGTATTTACATTTGAAAAACTATTTTTATTAGCTTACAAGAAGGGTCTTCCACGTCGGGTTCGGGAGTATCAAAAAACGGATGTGTGCTTAAAAGTTGAGGAGTCAAAGGTAAAGCTAGTTCGGGATGTTGAGCTCCACACCGTTGGAATAAACGCCAAGTAGAACGTTTATCACACGGATATTTTCGCAAATTATCTAGAAGTTTCGATACACACATCTGAAGACAGGTTGAAGTCGCAAGGCGACATGCAGCTAACATTCTAAAATTACATGAATTTGAAAATTCTCAGATCAAACAACATATTTTAAATAAGGAACCTATGAAGTCCTTCACGAACATCAATCGAATAATCTTCAAGTGCACCAAGAATGGTTTCTAACTGGTCTTCTCGTAACACTATATGACGACTGATTTTCGTAAGACTATCAATAGCTTTCAATCGAACACTTTCAATTTCATCATTAAACATATCAACAAGAAAATCAATCGCTGTATTTGCAAACTGAGCATTGTCTTGAGAAAGTTGGCACAAAGAATCTACAGCTTCCGTGCGAACCTCTGCAAAAAAAAAACAAACTTAAAAACATTCTTATGATAAATTAAATTAAAATGAAATATACCTAAAAATTCGTCTTCAAGTCCATGAACGAGAGCTCCACAAGCCCCGCTGTTCATCAGATTAACAGATGTGGCATCAACCATTTCTCTAGGAGCGTCGTCAGCCCATTTTTTCCCTGAAGCCCATTCACCACTGGTAACATTTTCCCAAGCTCTTTCATGAGCCGAACGTTTTTTCTAAACAATAAACCATTGATATCAGAACTCCATAAAATTAGATGTTCCGGATAATAATATCGTTTTTAAATCAATAACCATTCATTTGTCATTTATAAGTTATTTCAGCTATTTCTACTAATATAAGTTATTTCAAAGTTGTACTAAAGACATTTTATGATTAGAGTAATTTATCAACTTCGAAAGAATAACGAAATATTTTTTATTCCGAAATCTATTTTGAAATGGTAGGACCGAAAACCCGCAAGAATATATATTCGGTATTATATGCTCGTCGAGTTTCCCAGGATAGCGACGCAAAATTGTTACTTAAATCATTTTCAATGTTTATCTAAGTGCATTATATGTTTATTAATGCTAAATGATTTTTTTTAAGTTCAAATTCGATAATTTTCATTTCTTCAACTGGTACTAACGAGATTGACAAAAAATTTAATTAATAAAAAGTTAAGGGAGGAAATGGTGCCAAATGTATGCCAGAAATTCGAAAAGCTATAAAATAATCCTAATCAGTCTTAATCGATCGACCAAATACCCAAAAGTATCCAAAAAGTGCTAACAGATAAAATTCTATGCTGCAGCACGGTAATTAGAGACCCATCAGCAGAAAAAAAAATTTGGAAAAAACAAATTAATTAAGAGGGAGGTGATATTGTCGTACCACTATAATCGTCCAATTATTTTATTGGATTTCTATTTATTTCAATCGTTACCACATTTGCTAATCAATTGATTTTACTAATATGGCATTAAAATTTGCACACTAGATGTCAAAACGTTGATACTATTGAGGCAGATTGTATCATTGATTTAAAATCAATAGTTGTAACAAAATTTTGTGTTTGAATTGTATATTGAAAAACCGACAAACTCTCCGGTCCCCGTAATATTAATAAAAAATTGTGGGATACTATAAGCATTTTAGGCAAATATTTTTTTTTTTGCAATTATAAACTACTAACTTTATTTTTCAATTCAAAGGCATGAGAAAAGAAATTTACTTTAATATTTTTTAAAAAAAAATGGCAATCTCAATTGGGACGTTGTATACAATTTTTAGAAGCTATGCGTCATAATGACGACCATCGAAGAAGTGATAATTTGTTTTAGAAAAGCTATATGTGTTAAAAACCCATAAGTCTGATGGTTCATATAGGTATTTTTATTCTTAAAACAGTAGAACTATCTATATTATCTTACGGCAATCGCTTGAACTTTGAAATAGTAAACTTACTCGCATATTAGACATTAATTTTTTATCTAAAGTTTGTTGCAAAAATCGATTGCTAACTTTCTTCATAATGCCCAACAAACGGCATGCTTGAGCTCTGACTCGTACCGATAAATCGGTAACGCAACTGCAAATTTTTCCAAACGCATCATCAACTAAACGAATTGGTTGATCACTATCAGGCAAGATTATAACGCTAAAATAAAAAGCATTTTTGTCTATTTCTACATACTGTTTAGTTTTAAAAATATACTTTTCAGGATACGTATCGCCTAGTTGCCAAACAAGTTCCAAAACTTCACGACGTACGATTTCATAATCGTCTTTCAGCGCTTTACAAACTTCTGGATAAATAGCTACATCCAAACTAAATCCTCGCTTATGTAATAAAATAAGAGTGGCAAACGCTTGACTTCGGACCCGAGCATCTTGACAATGAGTGTAACAATTGACCAATGTCAGTACATCTTCCGTCTCTTCTTTCGTCTGAACTGTAAGTAATTCTCCAATTAACTTCAAACAGCGACATTTAACAGCATGACTAGTGTCTTTAATATATTCTTGAGCCAAAACTATTAGTTTCTTCTGTAAAGCAGTATTGTCACGTTGTAACTTTCCTAACTTTAAACAAGTTAAAATCCCTTGAGCTAAGACTTTATGAGAGGTCTCTTGTTTCAGCAAGGCTATGGTTTCATCAACAACAAATACAATATCTGCATTCGTTTCTACACCAATTTCAGCGAAGAGTGCAAAGATTTTAACTCGAACGGCCGCTTCAGCTTCATTTTTAAAATGCTCGGATAGTTTTCTTATTACTTCATTCAAATCAGCGTCTTCGAAGTCCAAACAGTCGGACATACGAAGCAAAGCGTGCAACGCTTCATTGCTGGTCTTAGCTTTTTCTAGAAGACCTAGATAAGCGGAAATAGAGCTTCCTGTTAAGGATTTGTTGCGCAACTTGAGTTTTTTGGTAGGGCGAGCCTTGATTTCCTAAAATTATATTCATTTATTACCGGAAGAATTTACATAAATGTGCATACTTACTTGAACAGTACTTATTTGACTGTATTCAGCAAGAGCTCGCTTTTTTAAAAGCGCAGCCATTTTATTATGATTATATATTGTTGTTCACGATTTTTGAAAATAAATAACTTTCAATTCTAAAAAGAATTATAACCTAACACGTATTAAGAAGTTCATTAACGAACCCGTGTGATACAAATCAGTGATTGTCAATGATTTTGACTGATTTTGACACAGCTCAATGTCGCCATCTTATGTTTAAATTTATCCCTAATGATACTAAGTTGTCATAAGTAAAATATTTCAAAAATTTGATATTTTTTTTATTCACTGACTTAAATAATTACCATAATAGTTTATATATTATGTGCGTTATTTTTAAATAATATTATTTATTTATACAATCTAAATGATTCAAATTATTAATTTACCTTAAACTTGAGGTTAAGTTGTTTATGAAGCTATCAAACGTAAAACCCGTATTGACCCACGTGCCGTGTGTGAAAATTGAGCTAAATTCCAATCATTTAAATATATTCTGATTAACTTACAATAAGGCAATTTAAAATATTGTGTTTTAATTGTATAACTAGATCATGGATCATATTAATGAAGAAAAAATCGAATCTAAAGAAATACAAGAAGATAAAGTAAAACAAAAAAAAGTTAACAAAAAAGGCATAATCTACTTGTCTACAATTCCACCATACATGAATGTAACTCGAATTCGTGAATGTTTCGAACAGTACGGTGCCGTTGGACGTATATTTCTTCAACCAGCAGATACAAGTAATAACGATTTTAAAGTTTGGTGATCTTATGCATTGTACTTCTATATATATTTTTTTAATTTGTTTTAGACAAAAACGAGAACGGTACAATTAAATTACTATCATCTAAGAAAAAGAGGAAAAAGGTTGCTAAACGCTTTACCGAAGGTTGGGTAGAGTTCGAACGGAAATCTGTCGCCAAGCGTGTAGCAATATTCTTAAACAACACACAAGTCAGCTCGAAAAAGACGTCCAAACACTATGACTACATTTGGAGTATGAAATATTTGCCTCATTTCAAATGGGTACATTTAAATGAAAGACTCGCATATGAAAAAGCAGTAAGACAACAAAAATTACGAGTGGAAATAGCTCAAGCTAAGAAACAAGCCAATTTCTTCAATTCAAATTTAGTTAAAAGTAAAAAGCCAACTAGTGAAAATAGTAATAAAATACAGTTTAAGGAAGTAGAAAATGATAACACTAATTTCGACAGTGGAAGAGAAAAGTTTTTGAAAGATTTATTTAATAAAGATTAATCTTAATAAATTAATGGTGTTTTTTTTTTTAATTCACTTAAAATATTAGGGGTACCGAAAAAAAATGTCGTTTTTCAAAGATTTAAATGCTCAGACGAATATTTTCGATATTATTATTTGATGAACAAAAAAATTGAGCATTCGAATGTTTCATTGAAAAATCCGCATTCTTTTCCAGTACTCCTAATATAAGCAAAATTTGCACTTGTTTGTATTACAACGGTCAGGTCTTCAAATATTTGTATATACTAATTTTGTTGACATGCAAAAGACCATCTTTTTTCCAGGATGAGTGATTTAGTAGTGTAATTTAAAAATAGAATTAGTTTCATTTTTTTAATAAATTTATTTACATTCTTCAATATAAATGTACATTTTTAACAAAATATTTTTTTGGCTTTAACTAAATTTAGTTTCACTTGGAAGCGTTTCATAAATGCTTTCTCTTTAAAAACGAAAAGAAAGATTTTTTTTATTAATTTTTTATTTTTTTATTTAACAATTCATTTTTTTAATAAATATATTTGCTGGATAATCTTCTCTTACAAAATAAACTACATTTCTGTATATTCTTGTAAATCTTTAAAAAAACAAAGTCATAGAAAATTAATTGTCAACACAGTGGTTATCAAAACTTTAAATCCAAAACTTCATTCTTACAATTATTTGAAATAAATTTATATTTTAACCACAGAATAGAATTACGCTATTAGTCAGAACATTGAGTCATGTGTTTTAGATAAAATTTATTTTTGCACTGAATTGTTGGGGTAGTAATTCACAAAAAAGGAGCTCTATAAATATATATATAGAACTTTTTAGAAGTATTGTCCGAATTATATGTGCGATATGTATAAATCACACGTAGTAGAACAACATTGAGGAGCCATTAATAAATTACGTAAGTCATTTTGGGGGGAGAATCCAAATTTTTCTTTCTTTACATACAAAAAGTATATCATTTTTTCGTACTGAGGGGGAGAATTTAAAAATTACAAAATATGTTTTATGTAATTTTAAATGATTCCCTTAAGCAATAGACATATTTCTTTTTTTTTTAAATTTAAATATTTCTACTATTTATTCGTTCATTCGAACTTATAGAAAATATGCACATCGAAATAGCGTTTTATAACTACCGGTGTTAAAGGTGTCAAACGTTTGTCTAGCGGAGCGTAGCGATTCCGAACCCGGTGAAACCCCAGGAGGTACGAAGAAATCACAAAGATCATTGGGAGAGATAAAGAAAAACGTCTGTTTATTAATATACTTGTTTTTATTCGTATCTATATTATAAATAAATTTATTTTTACATATATGAACGTTTTTAATATTTCTGTTTATCAACATAAATAAAATGACATGAGACGGGGTACACCAAAGAAAAAAGGTTGGAAATCGCTAGCGTAGCGTATTTCTATGCTGTGTTTTAACTTTTTAATTTAATAAAATGGGGAGATGGTAAGTTTCCAAAGAAAAAAATAAGAATTATTTTTTACCTAACAATGATACAACATTCGGTTCAGTTTTGTTTCTAAAGTGAAACAAAAATCAATGTTGCATAAGAAAGGAAAAATAAAAGGAAAGTAATTAACATTAAGAATTCAGGATTACTCAGGAGGGAAGAGTTTGTTTATTTTGATTTACTATGGCCGTTACAATCTAAGTATTTATTGTGTCGGTTCATAGGTAACGCTTCTTCAGATGTCGTTTTGAAAACCTCTGCCATTATATTTCTGGTTTTCTCAACCAACTCAGGAATATCCTGTTTTGTTAATCCAGTGGTAGATATTTCTGGAAGAATTGTTATAATTGCCGTTCCTGGAATAAAACTGTTTTAAATATTTTCTTTACATTACTAAAAAAAATACCTCGCCCAAAATATTTTCGCTCGCTGTTTAGGAAATGATATTTTGAAACAACCACGGGCTGAATGGGACATTGTGCTGAGACAGCCACGTGAAAAGCACCTTTTTTGAACGGCAATAGCTCAATGCCATCGCCACGGGTACCTTCAGGAAACATCAACAATCTCGCCTTCGATAAAAGAAAAAAAATAGCATTTAAAAACTTTCTTAGTCCTTGAAGAATTACAGATAATCTAAAATTAAAAAGCTAAAGCTCTTTTTGATAATATATATATTTAAATATTTATAGATATATATTTATAGATTCATTTTTTATTAAAAAAATAATAATTTATTTCCTATGTTTGTTCTATTGAATTTATTGTTAAAAAGAAATGAGTCTAAAAAGTTAATTTTAATACATATAAAATTATATCCTAGCCCAGGCTTCGTCTGCGTGGTATAATAATATGTTGATTATAATGAAGATTAGACTACTATGAAATAAATAAATTGTTTCAAAGAATAATTCATCTTCTTTTTAAATCAAAACACGTTTTATGACCTTTAAAAAGAGTACATTTTCCAACTATTAAACTTATTTAACAATTAAACTTTCAATTTATTAACGTTTTTGATTTAATATTATTTACATCAATCAAAAAATCAAAAATTGAAACCTTCCAATTTTTATTTAACCAAACTTTAAATTTCATTTTTCAAAACAAAATGATTAAAAACATAAAAAACGCGAAGATGATATAAATCTATAGAATCTTATCTATAAAAATAATTTTTAACATAATCAATGCTAACATAATAATAATAATACTCAAATATTGCTATATATTATTAAAGTTTAGATCAAAGTTGAAATAACATTTACCTCTTTTAAAAATGTATGGTTTCTTAAACGTATTTCCGGGAGGTATTTATTTCAATTATAGAAATTTAATAATAAAAAATCCTTTACTCCCTATTTAATATTGGAGGGTATATTTAAAAAAAAAAAATAATAAATTTTTTACAGATCAAATTTCATCAAAATTGGTTTAGTTGTTATAAAGATACAATTTTTAATTTATCGGAAGCAGTCGCACGCAGCTGAAAAATCAGCTATTTCGTAAGCCTAAAAAATGTCGAGAAATCGAATTTTCGGCATATAACTAAAAAAGAGTATCTTAAAGTATAAATTGTGTGCAAAAATTAAATTTTTATAATTGCAATCTTAAATACGCTTGTTGTGTTTAGGCTCTATAAGTTTTGGCGGAATTCCAACGTTATAAAAGCACGTGTTTGTGAAGTAAATGGTGTTTGTGCCTTTTCAATTTCGTTCATATTTGGAATTCGTATCACTTTCGTAAAACTTACTTTTTTATCTTTGATCGCTTGTTCAGTTCGATTAATTTTTTTCTGTGCTTCCTCGACATTGACTCGATCAATAAAAATAGTACCCCAAAGCCAACACGCCAATCCAAACGGCCATAAATAGAAGACCGATTTCTTTGCTACTTGTGTACATCGTTCCATTAAAGGCCAAAGCTCTGCCAATACTGCCAATTATAACGTGCAAAATAATAAATTTACAGCTCAATTGATAAATTAATTGAAAATTAAATACCTCTTAAGTCCATTGCGCTTTGATGATTGATTACCACCACACATCCACTATCCTTAACTATATTTTCTTTGCCGCGTATAATGCATGACATGCCAAGTAAATCAGAAAATTTACAACAGGCCCATGCTGGTATTCTAGAATTTGGAATTTTTGAAGAAAAAATTGATTTCTATTTATTTCCCCTGAAAAATACTCACAAAGCATTACGTGCATCACCGATCCGAGGTAGCATAATAGGAATTGGTAATGTCGCTGATACTAGCGCCAAGATTATAAAAATAATGAACTTTACATGATATTTGAATGCCTCGTTGCATAAGAGTAAACATAGAGCTAATAGTATTACTATCCATGATATTGTGTCCATCCTTAAGACTTCTTTGAACTAAAATCTGTAAGGAAAAGAAAAACTAGTTATCACTAAGAAATAATAATTCTACTTCTTAACTATATTATATATTATAAAAATAAAACATAATTTTCTCTGACTTTTACTACCGGCAAAATACTTTAGATAAATAAAGAATCTTTTCAAGCGAAATAATTCCCACCATTAGTGGTTAAGATTTTCTAACAGCAATTGGAAAGCATGAGAGCTTTCATGATTGGTCAAGTATAAAAAAGGCTTTGAGTTATAAATAATGATTAATAAATATTAGTCATTACTTTTTGATGTTTTTCGTCTTTTTTCAGCAAACATTCTTTTCATAAATTAGTTATAACCTTTTCACGAGAAAACTACCTCGGCTTAAAATTGGAAACACTCGTTGTTGAGGAAAATTGTAAGAAAAAATTGAATGTATACTGATAATTAATTAATTAGAACAAACTTCAATCAGAGTTCTTATTAATTTAACTCAGATATACCTACATAACTCGCACACAATGATTTATTTATATCCGTAAAAATAATTTCTTTTCATGGAATTCTCACGAACATTCAAACGATGGGTACTTTGCAAGGAAAGGCTAATATTACTTAGTTTTTCATTTGAAAAATTTAATGAAATAGCAAAAACATTAAAAGCTGGGACATTGCCAATCTACGTTGATTAAAATAATGCTAACAGGTACAGAAATATTCATTCCCGCAAAACATTAGCTAAACACTAGAACGGCAAATAAAATGTTCAAAACTATGCTTTTACTGTCATTGTGATTAGAAAAATCCTTGCATCGTAATATAAGCCTTCCAGCATATTTCTGGTTAGTTTGATTACCTCATGGGCGCCAGAATCGAGGATTTATTTGGATAGAAACAATGTGGATCTTTTTTAATTAGAATTAAATGAAATGAACTAAAAAATGTCAAACAATCCAAACAAAATTCATTGCTTAAATTTATTTTAAATTTTAGTAACGTTTCATTTTCTTTTTACTTCAGTAATGATATTTTAATTACATCGATCCATAAACCAGGAGGAGAATAATTGTTGAGAATCGTCACTATTTTCTTTGCCTAAAATAACTTATATTCTTCTTGTGTAACTTATGATAATCTAAAAATATAACTTAAATACATATAGTATTTTCTATGCAGAGCTTTTTCCATATCTAACTATTATCGTAAGTGATTCAAGTTTAAACCAAAAACAATAGCAAAATATAGTTCAACTTACCCTAGACAAAATTTTTAAAACAGAAAGAATACGTTCAAATCTCGCATTTTACAGGAAATTTTAACAATTAATCGATACCTATTAAAACTTACAGAATATCTCACTATTTAGTCATCGAATATGAATAAAAGGAATAAATAAGAAGAGTAAATTTTTGCTGAGCAATCAAGTTGAATTTGTTTTAACAGAAAATCCTCAATATAAATACTAAATAATCTCTTGAGACTTTTTGTGGTAATAATGATTACTACAGCTCAATTTTAGGCAACCAATCAATATTTCGCTTTTTTATGACACAAAAATGCCCAATTTATGTGTCAGAATAAATTTGATAATTTTACGTTGTATTTATTTCCTTCACTATGAAATTGAATATACTCGTGAACACTAAATAGATGGAGAGGATTCAATAGTTAATGTAGGAAAGATCGATTTATAACCACTATTAAATAATGTAACAAAGAAATCAAGGTTTATTGATCATCAAATTAAAATTGTTATATTTCAGTTATAATAATATTATTGAACTTTGAAACAATACTTCGTGTTTCGATCGAACTCGTTATATTAAGAAAATGCTTTATCTATAAAAATGTATAAAGCAAAACCATATGAAATGAAAAATATCATTTATTCAATTCTATGTCATCTTTAATTAGAAGTATTCTTTGTACAAGGACATATGAATCAGTTATTAGTTTTATCTAATTAAAATACAACGAGTTCGTTTCCCGCTATTAGGATTTTGAGATAAAATCAATAAGTACTTGATGCTGTTATTGAAGCTTAATATTTTTTGAAAAAGATAATAAGTGGCAACTGGCGTAATATAGGGTAGAAAAAAGCATTGTAACCTATTTCAATTGCTCCATTGCGTTGTCCCATTTTCACCAGGAACAGCAACTCGTTGATGTAATTATAAAATGTTGTACGAGAAATGTGCATTTGTACGTTGTGGAGTTTTTAATAAGAAATGCAGTACTTCTGGCATATTAGAAAGTGGTAATTATGAGTTCACATTTCATGAAGCTTTCAAATTATTGAAGCAAACATTAATATAAATATTACCTAACGTATTTTTAGTTGTTCGCCTTAACTAATGTTTTGTAAACATGTAAATTAAAGTTATATTTTAAATCTAAGAGGAAATGTTGAAATTTACACTACTCCGCAATCTCAAAACTACTGTCTTCAATCCGCTACTATAATGACTAACGTTTTCTATTATATGTGTCAAAAGGAAATGCTGAAGATTATATTTCCTGGAATGTCATTTCAGGAGTGTTTTTAAACTAAGATGTTCTCAGAACCATTTACAAAGGAAATTTATAGGAAATTGAAATCTTTTGATAAAATTTCAATTTTTTTTTCGTAAACATTAACTTCTTAATTAACAAAACTAACAAGGTGCTTTAGCAAGATACCCAACAAGAATGAAGCTCTTAGTTAATATAATATGAATTAAATTTGGATACTACTTTTGTATAATAATTTAAAAAATAAAATATCATTTCAAAAAAACTGTTTTCAATATCTTAAAACTAGATGAAAATCAATTTTTAAAATGAAAAGTAATGTATGTAATATTCAATCATCGATATTATCAATTGGTGGTAACTGAAATACGATGTATATACATATACATGTGAACCTTTACACCATTTATACCTAACAGCATCAATAATGGTACCATAGTGAGTTGTAGAATTTGACGAATTATTTTTTCAAAAGGACATATCCGAAGGACCAGATAAACCAGATAAAACTAGTGCAGTTCTGTGAGTTACGTTCTAGAAGAACTGATCATCCTACTGTAATGTTGAAAAAGTGTAGTTTAAGTAAAGTAACAGCATAATCCATCCACATATTCACAGATAAACGCACTAGCTCCAAACTGACCTGAGAATGTAAGGAACCCTTACAAACTTAACTAAAAATGAAACAACATCAACTTAGAGTAAATTCCAAGTCACAAAGGTACTAAGGGTAATGAAAGGGCTAAGTTGCTTGACCATCAAGGAATCAGGACACAATTTGTAAGTCCACAGCTAGTGCTTGATTCCACAAAATTGACAGTGAAAATATCATCAAAGAATGGGTTTATAAGAGTTACTGCTTAATATGGAAAAACAACCACCGGAAAAAAACTAACTACTCTGTATTTCTCTTCATCGTTATACTTAACTTTTTACATTGTTGTGTACCTATAGTATTTGTACACGATCCGATACATGCAAGCATTATAAACACTAATAATATGAACAAGTGTCGTAATCAAGCCGAGAATAACCGAGTTTCCACTCTAAGTCTTTTCTCTCTCGTCCTCTCTATCACATTACCCTATGAAAGTGATTGACGATATAAATATACAATTACCACACGATCTGATGACGATCTCGATCTTATACTATTCCGTGTGTTACACTTTTTTATTATAGTCAACGCTCACCGTATGTCTTTACAAGAACTTCGCCCTACAAAAATCTACACCAACTATTTCATTAAAAAATTTGGTTATGATAATTTATAAGTTATAAATTCAATGTACAAGGATTCTTTGTTAAAGATAATCTAAAAGAACCAATCCCCCATCAATTAAAATTGATTTTTTTTCATTAACAAAGGCACGTTCCGATACTTATACCTGCTCGAATATAAGCACTGTTCTTAAAAAGTTCCCAAATTTCAGATTTTAAAGAAAATTTAAGATGCACAATAGGAATCTATACGAAATCACAATTCTAAGTATGACCATTTTTGAAATATTAGAGACACATAAAACAGTGTAGATGGGTGTTTAAAAAACGAATGCATTCTTATTTTCCTAATACAAAGGGGTATTGATAATTAAAATACAGTAAAATCAATAATTATACATTTTAAACTTTAATAATTACTGATAATGAAAAGATAAATAAGTTACCAATCAAAAAATAAAAGTCTATTTTCATGTATCAATGTTAATATTCAACAAGAATTTATATTCACAGTGCGAACATCACATCAAATTATTATCTCGGATTATCAGAATTATATTAAATCACTAAAACCGATTCACTCAATTCAATAAAGCTTTGCTACAACGCTACAATAACATAATGTAATAAATCAATTGAAACTTTAAAGCCCAAGCAGAGACCCTATTAATAGCATTTTACAGCAAACTAAAATTTAAACAAATAGATACCATTAAAAACAAGGTCAATGTTGAAGATTAGTTTCGGATTTTTGATTTGTTCAATACTCTTCTCCAAAATAGTCAATCAACGCATTTTTCTTACAGTATTCAGTAATATTTAAGTATTACAGTACAACGTAATTATAAAAGTTCATCGTCAATTTCGAATTCGTAATCAGTGTTATAACTCCACCTGCACAGATTTCGATAAGAAACAATTCTAATGTCAGAAAAAAGAATGGTGTTTATTGTTCATTTCCAATTATCCTTTTTTCTATCATTTTGCCATCAACTTCTCACCGTCAATCTTATTAGGATCATAACATTCATAATAGCGAAATGCATTAACTATGTATAAACCACTTATACATTTTCAACTGCAAGAACTTCTACTTTTAAAATAAAATTTAATTGTAAAAAAAAACAATTAAAGCTTTTTATCGTTATCTTTCAACCGCCAACGGATGAAAGCTTTAACATCAAAAGCTTTGACACTTCTAAATAATCTAGATTATAAAAGAGTTCAGTTAAAAAGAGTTCACCAAATACATCGATAAAATAATTTTTGAGGTTCCCGTTTAAATATGGGTTATCATTTTTTCATTAATTCAGCATTCAAAACAATGACTTAAAAAATTTACTGCAAAGGCTACTGATGGCCGAGAGGTCAAGGTAACCGCTCCAAAACTGGTAAATGTTGGGTTCGATCCAATCGAGCAAATTTTCGATATTTCTCGATTGCGGATTTTTATTAACCCTAGAGTTGCTAAAAACCTTAGTAGTTATTAAACGACGGTAATAATTTTAAAGAAATATTCAAATTTCAGAAACTTAAACAAAATTACGATACGGTTTTCAGTTACGTCAGGTATAATTAACAATAATAAAATAAATCTTGTATTGATACAAAATGTTTATAAATAATCTTATCGCACATCTATTGACATTTAAATTGTATGTACTTTGTATTTTAATCAAATACAATCAAATATATTAATTTACTTATTTTATCAGTTAAATATTACAATTGCAATATTATCCATTCTAATAAATTTACTAATGCATACCTAGTGAATTTTTTAAATAAGTAAACTACGGAAAACCCCACGTTAGCAAGTGTTGCATAGCAAGATGAAAAATTTTCAAATTCAATAAACACCTTTGAACCTTTGTATACAATGTATTATTTCTATAATGAATAATTTTGTACAAAATGTACTCCTAAAGTAGGTGGGAAAATATGCATACATTAAAATTTTCAATTTGGGTTTTTCCAAATAATTTTTTTTTTATTCCACTTTTGTGCATTTACAATTCAATGAGATCGAAATATCTTGGCTATATAGCTTAACCTATACTTATATGTATCTCGTAGTGGGTTTATTCCTATAACTTAACGGGCCATTCATAATTACGAAAGAGTAATGAGGGGAAGGAGGGTTAAGAAAACCTCATATCCTTATGTTGGGGGGCGGAGATTAAACTTATCGTTACGTAATATGTTACTTTGTAAATCAAAATTCAATATTAAGAATCTAATTCCATTTTGGATTCCGAATATAAAAGTTGCTTAGTGAAAATAAATTAGTTGTTAAAACTTTAAATGTTGTCATTTTTAATTATTTCTGGTACTACAGAAAAAACTATAGTGCATTTTCCCATGTATTAATTGAATTTAAATTATATAGAAAATAAAAGACTTCCTTTATTTTTAAGTAAACTAACATTATTTCATAATTTCAAAAATCCCGCCAAGTGCTGCCTGCCTTTTATTATTTATTATTTAGAACAGTGGTTCTTAACCTTGTTGGATCTACTGACCTCCACTAGTTTCATATAGGCATTCACCGAACCCTCCTTGGAAAAATAAAGTATGATTTTTTTAAATTCAAAATATAAGTATATATTTATAAAAGTAGTAGGTGCACAAAATGAAAAACCATTAAAACATAATATTCACCGAACCCCTGGGGTTCAATTGAACCCCGGTTTAGAACCACTGATTTAGAAGAACAAAATACAATCTTACTTAAGAAAGGGGAGAGAAAGTTCAAAAATCTTATGTATCCCTAAGGGGGTGGGGGGTGGTGGTGAAAAATTGTCTCCAAAATTATCCTTACTTGTAATAAATGAATGGTCCCTAACAACAATAAAAAATAGGATTAAAAACTGAAATTTTTGAAGCGATTTTATAAATGCTACGATCCTACGTGCAGTTGATATCCTTTACCACGGAAAGTTGACAATGGATTCAATTTTCTTTATTCACTTCCAGTTCAATTAATCGGAAATGGTTTCTGATATGGTTGATTCCAGATATGGTTTTTGTTTTTTCGTGTTATCAAACGTGTTTATTGTTTTGCTAGAACCTGGAATCAATAACCTTCTTTTTTCGAAATATCGTTAATAATATTGTAGGAAATGAATTTGACCATGCCTACGCACCAGATTTGTCGACGTCAATACATGATTTCCACAAATTATGTCGTTACATTTTAGGGACCAAATCTTAGTCATGTTAACATGACAAATGTAGAGCCTATATCGACCGTTTAATCCCTTATTTTTGTAAGTCATAACAATATTAATAAACTGTTTTTTTAAAATAAAAAATTAATAGAAAATTTCAAACTAACTTTGTTAGTCCTTCTGGAATTAGTACGCATTTCTTCTATGGTAAGCACTGCAAACTTTCACATAGTAAATATGATATATTTATAAAACTACTATTGTATATTAAAACTAAATACATAAATAAATACTAAACTGGAACTAAAATTACGATTACTAAAATTAAGATACAATAAGAAAAAGATATAATATATATAAAAGTTGATATCAATCACAAGTTTACAATAAATATGAAAAATAAATAAAGATAAAAAATAAAGAAAAACTTTATGTTGCATTTATATAGACATCCTATTATACCAAAAAAATAGGCGGTGAATGCTCCATTACTAATTGTTAGGCATTCTTAATAAAAATTTTTAATATAATGGTTATGACAATGATTGATAACATTTAATTATATCGGGTTTTTTAAAAAAAAATCAATACTAAACATATACTAAAACCTCAAGAAAATGATTGACATGCATAAAAAAATAGAAACTTTCAAATTGAATTATCCTGGTTAATTTTAAGTTTCTCCAAATATGAATGGTAAAAATATTAAATTTATTATTTTTTATTTAAAAAATATTAGATTTTTTTTGGAATTTTCTATCACAGAATTATTTTTTCTTTGACTTTTTGGAGAAAAAAAATCAATACCAAACAAATTAAAACTGCACAAAATATGATTAAATATTACACAAATAAATATTATAAGTGACATAATTCTAGTGGAACTGCACATTTACAGAAAAACTGATAAACAACTTAATTAGTATCAATTAATTTTCCATTTAAATCGCTTTTTCTCTTTTTAAGATTTTAGTAATTAATTATCGACAAAATTATAAATTATAAACAATATATTTTTACTATAAGTACTTACTTGATGCGTTAATTAGACGAAAAATGTAAGTTAATCGGAACAGTCGGAGAGATATGTGTGCAACAAGTGCCCGAAGTTGTGTATTTGATAGGGACATAAACTTGCAGTCATAAACTACTAGGATCTGCTATGCACCCGTTCCCCGCTATAACAAGGATTATTTTAGGTTTGCGCACAATGTTCCAGCGTCCTGGAAATGTGTTGGTACAACCAATGGAACTTTTTTTTAAATTGTTTGTCCCATAAATAAATAATACTATGTATAAAACTAGCATGAATTTTTGTTTAGTGCTTCACAAAAAATAATACCTAATTATTAAAAAAAATCCCAAATCAAATATGATTCTAGAACCTCAAAACATGTTTGTATATATATACATATCGATTTTTTAACGAAGTTTCTACCAAACAGTCAACTAATCTGTATTACTTTTCACAAATTATAATTATTATGTGAAATAGGACTTGGAAAGTTTTGACATTCTCGTCATTTCAATTGGTGGAGTATCATTCTAAAACTTTAAATCAAAACGATTATTTTCTTTAAAACTCCCTGATACGCACGATCTAGTTCACGCAATGCGCTGCATTATTAATATTTTCCATTTACAAAAAATCTTTAAAAACTTTAAACTAACATTTCACGTTCAATACATAAAATATACCATACAGATATCTGTTGCTCATTTAGTTTTATGCACTTTTTTTGTCTTACTTGTATCTGTACGCATTTTCTTATTCAATCACACACAATTTTTTCATATGCAATAGGCACTTAGTACTAAAGACGAACAGAAAACTCAGTCCAGAATTTGGTAGTAAATTATCAACCGAATAATTTAAAACGATCACCTTTCATCATAGGTTCAATAGATCTGATAAATTAATTGATAAAATATCAACTTATGGTTGCGTGTCAGTAATCATCGTTGTCTGGTTATTGAAACTTGAACATTTAGGGAGTTTTCCCATATAGCATACGCTCCTACTAATACCAATTTTCCTAAACGTTTATATTGCAAAAAGGAATTTGCAATATAAACGGAGTAGATGCGGACAACAGATAGAGAAAATATGGCTACATTTTTAAGCATTAAATATTAATATTAAACTCCTTTTTCATCTCATTAGAAGTAATGTTTTGAAAAATTCAATAGGTAACAATAACGCTGCATAAGAACCTCTGTGAAAAATTTCAAGTTTCCTAAATCAGCGATTTGGGATACATCTCGATCGATAATCGAAAAATTATCGAAATTAAACTTTGAACATACTTTACACCAATCATAAAGGGTGTTTCAATAAGGACGCAAGATTTTAGTGTTCAATAAAACATGGTTGTCGGTAGCAAAGTATTGAAATATTTATTGATTAAGAAAATATACATTTGGGAATTATGTACGAAACAAAATTTTAGGACCGCCACAGTTTTGCTGGCATTTGTATACTCTTTTGACGAAATTTTCAATAACGTTATTGAATATATGTGGTGGTATTTCAATGATAGAGTGTCTAATTTCGGCTTTCAATGTTTCGATGGTTGCAGGCTTATTGGCATAAACCTGTTAGATTATCCCACAGCCAGAAATCTAAAGGCGTTAAATCGTAAGAGTCTGGAGACCAATTCTAGTCACCCAATCGGGAAATGACACAACCAGAAGCAAACTCGTGCAAGATCGTCAATGTTTCACGGGCGATATGGTATGTGACACCGTCCTGCTGAAACCACATGCCTTCAAGATCAATAGCTTCAAAATGAGACACAAGAAATTGTTATCATATCACGATAACGTTCGCCATTCCCGTTAGTGTGTTACCTTCTTCGTTGCTAAAGAAAAACGATCCAATTATTCCTCCAGACCATATTGCACACCATACCCGTTGTGGATGTGTCCCGTTGTGGATGCATTGCTTTCTGATGAAAGCAATGAAAATGACCTCATACCTAAAAATCATTTTGTTTGCAAAATCAGCAGGTTGCTCAAGAATCCAATTGGTGAATTCTCTTCGCTGTTCATGGTCTACTATTTCATGTTTAGTAACTCCCATCTGTCTACTTTAGATTTGTCACGTCACAGTCATGTGACATTAAAACCGTCAAATATGGCGCGCAATTCAAATCTTGCACTCTTATTGAAACACCTTTTATTAACCCAAAAAGTAATAGGATTGAATCTTGAAGACTTAGCCAGAAAATATTAAAACTCCATGACTTTGAAACTACTTTAAATCCAAAACTAAATTTGAACACGCAACACTTACATAATTTAAAAACAACAAAAAAATCGTTAAATTCAATATTCCTAAAACGACTACTATTGGCCCAGCATTAAAATGACGTCACAATTCAAAATCCCATGGAGGTTTTATTATGACAAATGTACTGAAACACAACGGAAAAGGTTGTTTAAACCGTTGAAACATTATGTTAGTGATTTAAACCATAGGCAATATACACAACCTTTATTCCAAAGAAAAAATTCAATAGTAATTTTTAAGGTATTAACATATTTTCCAGGGTAAAAAACATAAAAAAATATCAAAAATTATATAAATTATTACTGTTTCTATAACAACCGTTCAATCATATGTTTATATATCGGTTTGAATACGTATACTAATGCGTACTGCGACGTCATAGAAGATCCATACACGCACCTATCGTTTTCGGATTCTCGTTTTCTAATTAAAACTTAAACTTCTTTTTCTGTCAAAATACAAGTTTCTCACAACTAAAAGTTGGTTTTTCTCATATTAATAAGTTATTTATCGATTAGAAAAAAAAAATACTTGTGGTCTATTTTATAAATTTTTGTACGATGAATATGGTCGAGATGGAATTCAACGTACAACCTCATTTTTTAAAGTTAAAAAAATCTATCAACTCCTGTATAACCCTCTAAAACATCCTTTGTTATTTGTCAAAGATGAAGCTATATTTAAAACAAATGTGATTGAAAATAGTTAGATCATCGCTGAAAAATAGACCGAAAAACTAGCGCATATGTATATAAATTACGTATCAATTTTCTTGTTTATAGTTTTATTCTGTCAAAAGTTTCACTCAATACTTTCAAATACATAGTAATAATAATATTTAATACATTTTTAAATTCTTGCATAAACTAAGTTTCTATAGAACATGTCATTTAACGATAGGTATGCCTACCGTAGGTATATGCAATAGACCATACTCTTTTTAGATATTTATAAATATTTTTTGAAAATTAATTAATCATTACAAAAAAATATTTTATTTTGAGCAACATTTTATTAAATGTGTCTTTTTAAAGTTGACAAAATAGTGTTTTTAAGTATGAATATGTTTTTCGTAAAAGAAATAAAAAACATAAAAACTTTCATATACCACTACAAATAGCAAATCTAAAAAGAAAATATAATCTACATCTACGTTACGCTGACGAAGTCGCGGGGGTCAGCTAGTTTAATAAAGCTTATAAGTTACAATTTACAAAGAATGTAATGTCGAACTTATCGTGACTTTTTAATGAAATCGATAGGACTAAAAAAAATACAAAACATGGCAGTAATTTCGACATCATCCATTTTAATTAAGAGTTTCCATGGTAATGGATGGAAATAATAATTAAAAAATAAAATAATAAACTGCATAATTTTTCTTTCCAATTTTTTTAACTTATTTATTCTCCTTACATTATTTGTAAAATTGATTATTTTACAGTACTTCGGAAAACATCTAACATGCTATCAATGATAATATTTTTATTACCTCTTCCACCCAAACCCCTACACATTTACCGTGTTTAAACACATACACTAATATACACTTTTACACAAGTAAGAATAAAAGAAAAAAACTTTTTTGAAAATCGTAAAAAGTCTTTTGATAAGCAAGTTCTCCGAAACTGTAGGTGCTGAGTTCAAATTTCGTGATAAATTAAATTGATAATATTTCTCGGTTACTCAATTTATATGTCCATAAGTTGTAATTACAAATTTTCCAATTGTTTGTGCAAAATTTTTTTATTGATTAGTTTGATATTATTATATTTTCCTTCCAATTTGTTTGTTAGATCTTTAGATGTTGTAAACAAAAAGAAAATTCGTACTATTTACGATTAAAAAAATTTTCCTTTTACTCAATGTAATTTTCTCTTTAAAAATAAATTCTTTAAAATAGGTCAGAGTGCAATTTGATATATTACATGTGACCATGAAAACAATTGCATTTTTTTGCACTTATAAAAAATCTGATGTAACACTTGAATTCTACGTACGCCCGACTTGTTCCTGATTTTTTTTTACAATTGCAGGTGACACAAATCCCCATTATCACTAAGATTCGAACTCAAATTCCCTATTAGCCTTTCAGTTACAAAATTGCATTAATAAAAATTTCAGTTTTTTAGGAAATAAATACTACTTCAATGTAACATTGAAAAGCTCTCGACAAAAGCTCATCGACAAGTTAGTTAAAATAAACTTCAAAATCTAAATTGTTTTAATTTAAATGCCATGAAGTTTTATTCTGACAACCTGGAATATTAGCACTGATTACAAGAGCTTTTGACCCAATAATTCCAAATACAAATTGACGGATTACATTTCGGAAAATACAAGTCTTTGGTAGTTTTAAAGATTTTATGGTAGATGGAAAGAATTGTGAAATTAATCGTTAAAGACAAAAGGAGTTGTTAACTTTTAAATTCAAAATTAAAGTTAATAACAAAAAATTAAACAGAAAAAATTTGGTAGCTTATTAAAAAAATATTTTCAACTAAATGTACCAAATTTCAAAGAAAAAAATGAGTGTGCAGGTCACTCGCGATTGAAGTGAAACCTTCAAAATTTGAGCTTCAAGATAATGAGACGAATGTAAAATTTCAGAAATATGACAATTGAAGAGTTAAGTTATGATAATACTGATAACAAGTTTAAAACATAGAGGTGTAGAATAGGCTATACAGGACTCATATTAATTTTTTTTACCTCGAAATTGATTCGGAAATATATATATATATATATATATATATATATATATATATATATAACCAGCACTCAATAACCAGCTGTTGTTTTTAGTTACCATAAACGCTGTACCCACGTAGACGGCGCTTCGTATACAAAACTAGTTTATTCTTATTTCTATTTGACGCTCTATGCACGGCCTATTCATATATATCCATATATATCCATATATATATATATATATATATATATATATATATATATATATATATATATATATATATAAGCCTTTCTTCTAACGTTTTCAGCAGATTTTTTTTGTTTACAGTACACGTTATAGTATACGTTATTCATTATAAACAGATCAGTGAAAACCGTGGAAACACTACATAATATTTCCTACCTCATTCTCTCATACATTCAATCCTATTGATTTATATATTTGTCTCTTTTTACTGTCACTTTTCCGTTTCATAAAATTTCAAATCACAACGATGCTAAAGACGTTTTCACTTCAAATTTAACTAAAGATTTATAAGATAAATAAATAACAACTAGTGTTACCACATGATAGAAAGAAATCTATCAAATAATAATGTTGCGTGATAGATATTGCTTCGAGGAATCAGAAATAAGGCGTAATTTTTTTTCCATACTCATAAACTAAATAATATAAGTTACAATCTATATAATTATATTTCTGCATTGATTATTCAATGAAACTTGGTTCTTATTGATTTTTTTAATTAGAATCGTGTTCCAAGAATGAAATAATAAGTTTATGGAACCAAGATATGTTATTATACATAAATATTCTAGATTCGAATTTATCTAAATTTATACAAAAATAAGCGTATTGATAACGAGCGTTTTGAATTGCATTGTGCAATTAATTTTATCATTTAATTTTAATCATTTAATAAACTTAAATCGAATATTAACCATAAGAAATCATTATTATGACAAGTTATTAATATTTTGATTGACAGTGGACAAAAACGAGCGTAAATAAATTTTAAATTTTTATGTATCAATCTGCCCCATGTCCCAACTAATCCCTTACTTTTATAAAATAAAGTACTATATATAATCAGTGTCCACAAATAATTTTTTAAGCAAAAATTGTTATTTTTAAAATATCACAGACGATTTTTAAAGATAAATATGATTACGTTTATTACTTCATTAATTACAGATCTTTAATTCATTTTTCATTATAAGAAAACGTTTTATGTTAAAAAAAATACAAATAAACACATCCTACTAAGAGATATATCAAAATAGTTTCTAGTTTTACACGAAAATCTATTCCTATATTAAAAAAATTAGTCACAATTGTAAGAATTCAAATTTTGAAAAACAGGGACCTACTCTCTCCAAATCAAATCTCCCTAAATTGAGGATACATTCTGACCGATCTGAATCGAATCAAAACCTATAAATGTAGAACTTTTTTTTGGCACAATTGCATATATATAACTTAATGAAAAATTAAGTCAACAATAAAATTTACGGTCCAAAAATTAAACTAAATATAAGAAGTCATTTATAGTCACTACAATTGCCTCGTTTGCGAAGATATAGTGTAATGAACGTATAGTCGATAGAGCCTTTCATATTCAAAAATTCTTGATTTATTTAAAATCGATTGTTCGAAATCTTAGGTTTTTTTAAAAAAAATGAGATGCTACCTTATAACATATATACAGTATTTTACATAGTCAATAATTAACTTAAATAATTAACTCTAGATACCCTCTTTTATGAATCATGACAATCCAAAAAAAAACGTGTCAAAAAAGGAAAATCACTGAATTTCTGAAATTTTATAATTGCCACAGGTATGAAATTACCTAATCTACCAAATCATTATTTCAAAATTATCATTTGTGTGCAAGCAAATGAATAATAAAGCTTTATAATTTTTTAAACTGGTTATACTTATAGTTGAATTTTTCACATAATAAAACAATAAAGAACTTTTTTCAACTGCAAACGTTACACAAACTGTCAAATAACATACTCCAAATAATAGGCCTGCATTTTTAAATTGAATTAAATGCCATACGTTGGACAAGAGAAAATCGATAGAAAATAGTATCAATAAAGTTTTACGAATAATCTCATTTGTGTATTAATAAACCAATGGTCTGTCGAAAATGATTGTTTAATTATATGGGTAAACTACTATTGTAAATGTGGGAATCCATATTAAACATCGGTTTATAAATTATCAAACTGTTTCCACTTGTTTGATTGATTTGTTTACTTGTTTAGCATTTATTTTAAATTTTTAATATTTTGCCCGTTCGACAAAAACATCCCTTCAAGAAATGCTTAAGTTTTACTAAAATCGAATGAATGGTTCCCGAATAAAAAGAAAACAGCTTTTGCCGCCCAAGGTCGATCAGAAATATACAAATACCTTTAAGTTCTGTAACTATTTATAAATGAACTTTTCGTGTTTTTCTTAAAGCAAAATTTTTTATGAAATTATCAATATGTCGTTCCATTTCCATGTCCCCCCACCCGATACCTGATACTGATGCCGTTCTTAATTAATAGTTTAGAGCAGTATTTCTTAACGTATAGTTTTTTATTATTAAAAGGATTCTTCCATAGTCTGCACAAGTCTCGAGATTCACAGTTTAAAAAAACACAACTTTTTAGACTTTAAACCTTAGGTTAGTTAAATAAAGAAAACGAAATATAAAAAAATATCAAAAGAACTGAGAAAAAAGTAGTTGAAAAAAATATAAATATTTGACCAAAGGTTACATTGGAGTATTGAATTTAACATTATAAACGAATTAGTGAAACAATCGAAAATTTTCCCAGTAATCTAGACAGAGTAAGGAATATTTTATTAAATTTTCGTTTATCGGTTTTAAAAAAACGAAATAATGCATCCCGCATACATTGGTAGATAATATTTCCAGTAGTTGACAAAACTAAATAGACAGAAGCAAACAGTTTTCTTATTTATTTTACTATTTAAACGAGAAATACCAAATATTCACTTCTCATTTAAACATACTACAGTCTAGTCAAAGGTAGTAGAAGGATCCTTTCATTAACTCCTCAAAAATTATCAATAACAACTTTCATATATATAGTACGTTATCTATTTCAGTTTCAATCAGTGTGGGAGTATTTGAAAAACACTTACACTTACCATCTACGATTGATATTCACTTATTTCACTTCACTAGTGCAACTTAATACAAATGTACTCAATATCTGCATAGAAAATCATATATCAATACGTATAATGTAAAGTATATGAAGATTGTATATACATATATATAGTTAACAGCTCAGATGATAATCGAATTATTGAAAACGATATGAAGCAATTGCTTGTAAAGCGTATTGTTTACAGGTTTACAACACCTCATTGTTCATAATGGATAATTGACTGGAACCAATATTTAAATTGTGGTTTTATTGTACCCTTACGCCTCTAATACACTTAGTTGTAATCTGATAAACTTATCTACGTAATTCGAGACTTTAAAACCGCAACAGCATAAATACAAAACGTTGAATTGATTCAGTAAACTTTGTCTCCATTAAAAAGTCTAAAAAGATATTCAAAAATACCAAGCATGTTTTATCAACCAATTTAAAACAATTAAGCCTTTTGATTCTTATCTAAAGACATAATAAATAAATAAACAGCTAATTTGTTATGTGTTCATTAAAAATAAAAGTACCTTAATAGTCTACTCAATATACCAAAGTTTAATTTAATTATATAACAATACTAAACAAAAATTCATACTAAAAATCATTGTTTATCGTTCAACCATCAATTTATTCTATCGAAAATCTATTTAGTATTGAAATAATATTCCCCCAAATCTAAACAATCGGTACCTATTAAATCATTGAAATTCAATATTCTTTTATTGTTGATCAAACTAATGAATACCCACTCCATATTCATTAAAACAATATCACTAGACTCAATTTCTTTTTTTTTTCAAAGTTTCAGCAAAAATTTTTTTTTACTAAAATAACATTTAAACTATTTGATATTTGACGTTGGCATTTTCATATAAATGCAACAAAAAAAATTTTTTCAAAAGGTGAACATATAAAAAATATAGCAACACAAAAACCTATTTCATGATTTTGAAATATGGTAAAGACTAACGGACAGTAAAACAAATGCATTAATTAAGCTCAAAATTAATTATAGATGAAACAAAACTCGAAAATTGGATTTTAATTAACAGCTTATTTTGTTTTACAGAAGTTATATATTATAATCATTTTGTGAGTGATTATAATGTTTGTATAACTGATTAAATTTTTCAACAATTAATTAACTTTGAAATATTACTATTTACTTTTCAGTATAAAGAGTTTTAATATAATATTAGAATGATTTAAAACCATCAGTTCAGAATAATATATTTTTTTCGTTACTGTTTAAAAAACTTACGAGAACTTCTTCTAAAATGTAATGATTGATTTTGCTGTGTTTATGATGATTTCATTTTAAAACTGCAACCCGAGATTATTTTGCATACTCTTTGGTGAAGATTAAGTTTTAGCCTAAACAATCGACTTTGGTTTCAACTTCGGTAAAGCCTTCGATAAGATTAAACTATAGTGACTTTTGATTCTCAGTACTGAGTCAATTGAGAAAAAAATTATTTTTCTTGTCTTGGTATTTGAACCAAGAAGCTATACCTTTTGAATGACAAAAGGAAATATTTAATTTGATAATTTAGTAATATTTTAATAATAAGTTGATTGTTATAACTATGTTATTCTCCGCACTGGTCTCTTTTTCTATAAATATAAAACAAAGTCGGGTTAGTTAGCAGGTCATTCACGCTCCGACTTGCAGTCCAACTAGTCGGACTACTAGTTGGATCGCCTAAATGCTCTGACTAGTCCGACTAGACACCCAACTTCCGACAACACCATTCACAGTTCGACTTTAGATCCAACTTCGAAAGTCGAACCACAAGTTGGATTGCAAGTCGGAGCAAGAACGGCCTGCTTTAGACTGTTTATAACTGAAGAATGGTTGGATCGATTTTCATGATCTATGATTTGTTGGATTCATCTACGCCTAAATTAACAGAGCAACAACTAGAATATATGGAAAATTATTAATAAAATGCGTTGTTAAATAAATTAGGTTTGACATATTCCTCAATTGTTTGATCACGTCACGCACACTAATACATTATTTTTAACCATTGATGCCTGTGGTTTGCGAAAAATGCACAGCAACCGTTTGAATTTGACTTCTTTATTTATTATATTTAAGGGTCAAATTTAAAATTTAATTAATATTTTGTGTTATTGTTAATAATACTAATAATTAATGACTGTTATTAATGACCTAAAAGATCTAAAATAATGTTTCCAACACGTCAATAACATGATACCAATTTTCGTAATATTTTTTTTCGTGCTGATATTTATAGAATTATGACCGTCAGGTGATAGGATTTCAGGATTTTTTTTAAATTTAACAAATGCGTAAAAAGTGTAAGGAGTAGTGAAAAATGAGAAATTATTTTTAAAATCAGAAACAATACTAAACACAATAAGAAAATCAAAGACACCAAAACTATTACGGGTACCAGGTCCCAAAGAGGATCAGCATATTAATTAAAAAGAAACATCTTTGAACCTTCATTCGTCATTTGAAAATCCGAAAAAAGATCTATATATGTATAAAAAAATGAAGAGTGTACCAAAAGAAGAGAAGCTAATTCATCAAACAACTATTTATATATTACAAACCGTACGATGGGTTAAAGATTATAGTTCACTCCAAACTACAACACAGAAAGGATAAAAATAATAACCAGAATAAGACCGGGGCATCATTGTAGCACATGCACACAGCTACGTTGGACTATGCAGAAAGGTGAATTACCTTAACCATGTACTAAAGTGTTAAGTGATAAAAAACAAACAAATATTATATTTAAAGAAGTTCTGCAGAAAATATGAACATTCGTAGTAAGTAATCAGTCCCTGACTAATAGCGATCTTAGGAGCGAATTGACCAAAAGAACAATACAATTTTGAGGGACACAAATAGTCAAAAATAAGAGTTATGTTTAAAAATTATGGTAAAATTTCAGATCTTTGATAATAACAGATTAATACAAATTCTCCGAGAACTAGGATCAAAATAAGCAGTTAAAACTTGATTTTTACTCGCGACGTTTTGGTCCCTTTATTGAGGCTTCCTCAGGCGTTCATAGAGGGGCCGAAACGTCGCGAGTAAAAATCAAGTTTTAATTGCTTATATTTGACCCTAGTTCTCTGAGAATTTGTATTAATATGTTTATAAATATCTATGTATATCTAGAAACTCATGAATAAGTGAGAATTGATGAATTTTTGTATAGATATAGGTTTTAATATGTGCAATGTTCTTATAGGTATGAATCTAAATATGTAAAATAAAATGTTTATTTAAAAAACGCATTTAATTTGTTATAATCAAACATCAGTATATGTATTTAATTATATCCATATCAATTAAAAATGTGGTAAAATTACCGATGTCAATTTTCGCAATTCAATTTTAGGTGATATGAAGTTCACCGGGTTCTCTATGTTCTATATTCAAAGCCGGTATTCCAAGTCTTGTCTTAAAAACTGTTGTGATTACACGTCACCAAACATCATTGCTATAAGACATGCTGCAAATGTGACATTGATTGCAAATAGTTTGTGAATATCGATGTATCATTTGCAACCTTAGTGATAGGTCAAAACACTTAAAGCAGAATGTCCCAACGTTTTTGCGTCTTAGCACGCGTTTTATGATATTAGTCGAGTAGCGGCCAATATTTTTATTATACAAGATAAATTTATGCTTGAATTTTTAATGATAGGTACATAAAAAATTAAAAAGCCTTCAACATCTAAAGAGCCTTCAGCAGTGAACCAACAGCGGGCATACGTAAAACTATCGGACTATGCCACAAATTTAGGTATTTCCGCGTCTCTATAGTACAGCATTAAACTGACAATTATATGTTTCAAACATATTAGTTTCATAACTACCTACAGCTAATGTTACATATTACACGAATTATTCAAAGGTAAAACTATAAACTTGATAATGTGGTCAACAATATTAATTATTCAATCACTGGATACACCCGAGAGAATTATAAAAATCATAATTTTTCATTGAACCATATGCATAATATATAAAAATTCTGTATTTAAACAAAATATCGAATTCAATTTCTGAAATAAGACAAATATGTTTTATTATTTTTTTTATCTTAAATAAACTTTGAATTCAAACATTCTTTATAACATGTCCAACAATAAAACGATAACAGCACTTGTAAAATAGCTCTCAACCAAAGTCTGAAATAATGTTATTTTGAACTTTCAAAACATATCATTATATAAACTTGTACTCAGTTATTTTGCTTTAATTTTTCATGTGTCATATTACATGATATTATCTATGAATGAAACTTTATAAATTAGGTATCAATTTTGATATATATATACAATATACATATAATCATAATGCACTGTAGATAAAAATACTCTACATTTTACTTTTAAAATATTATATTCTTTCTTAACATTCAATTTATTTAGAAAACTATGAAGGTAGGATAAAAGCCGTAGATTAAATGTGCAGCTTGCATTCAATAAACCCCATAGAAAATCGAGAATCAAAACTAGGTTAATCCAAAAATTTAATACTAGGCAAATCTAAAATAAAGAAATATATGAAAAATCTAACAATTTTATAGAAATTGATCAACCTTTCAATACACCAAAGCAAATAAATATAGTTATAATATATACAAGATGAACATACTGCATAAATTGGCTTAGGTTCAATAGCACACATAAAATCAATTCAATTGACCAATCTTACTTACATAATACGGTGTAGTTATTTGCTAATTGACATTTATGATACTAATGAGACATTGTAAGATCATTTGACACGTTCTACAATTGATCTATTACAAACAAGCCAGGCATAAATGACAAATCTATCGACAAAATTGAATCCTATGGCAACAAAAGTATTTTAAAAATATGTTCAACATTCGTCATTGTCACCATTAGGTAATAATTTAAATTAAACTACAACATAACCATTTTCGATTTATCCGTTTTTCATAATAAACTTATAAACATCGATCTGTAATGTCTTTGTATGTTTAAAAATAAACATGTCACATTTCAAAACTATTGTACATATAAAATATAATAATATTGATTCCAGTTACGTTTAATAATTATGAAATGATAAAAGTGGTAATGTTTATGTACAATATCGCTCAAAAGCAATTTGAATATCCCATCAAATAACTATCAGAACAATACAATGTAGGCATAAAAAAATTGAAGTGTTGATAAAAGATAACAAATATTGTTTCTTAATAAAACACACAACACACAAAGACAAGAGTTTGTTGATTATATCATTACTTACAAGCTAATTGGAACTAAAATTTATTTCAATCTTAGTTTATTAAATTAAAAATCCATTATCAACAGTTGCAATCTGTATATTGCCATAAACAGAATCTACATTTTTTACAAAGATACATTTTGTATCACTACATCTGATAGTTTCAAAACAATAAAGTAGTAGCGATTTTTACTAAATTAAAGAACTTGGCAAAAACTTACTATACTTATGCAAGAAACTTCAGAGTTGAATGATGGCGCCATCCTTGCGCCAACACTTGAATCCCAACTTCGGTAAACCTAAATTGGCTCAAGCTAGGATTACGAATGGATAGACAGCTTTGGCCATTCCAATGATTAGCCAAGCATTGGTGAAGCCTGGGAAGTTTAATTTCGGCTAATTTACGACTACTCAAGCTTGGTCCAAGATAGGTTTAACCAGTTTTGACCACGCTTATAATTGACCATGCTTAAGTCAAAACTGGGGATTCTAACTTTGACCAACTAATAGCAATCTGGAAATTTACCTAAAGTAGGATATCCAACCTTGACGATTACTGCGCTATTCAAACCAAGTTTTTCTCCTATTTATGACTTTTCTGTAGATCTTCACTTGATATAGACGTGATGGAAATAATTTCTTGGAAAAAATGAAAAATTATGTTGAAGATTGGTCATCATATAGGACATAACATTTATAATTAAAAATCAACAGTTACAAATGTTTCCAACATTATCATTGTCACTTCCTTAAGAAAAAGTCAGTCACTAACCTATTTTCGAAACGACATCCTTACTAATATTATAAATGTGAAAGTTTGTATGTATGGGGATGTGTGGATGTATGGATATTTGTTACTCTTTCACGCTAAAACTACTGAATGGATTTTAATGAAATTTTATAACAGTATAACTCGAGGGTGGGCAAACTTAATACTGGTATGATCGATAATCATTTTTCTCATTTATTCGCGATCGACTTCGAAAAATGGGTTACATTAAAAACAAATACATATTTAAGGGGATACATGGATTTAATCAGGAAAAACATAGCCTATTTTCAACAAGTTTTTCCTCCTATAAAAAATAAAATATTTAACTTCAAGTTTTCACTGTCTTAAGTATACACATTTTTCAAAAAAATGATGCAATTATCGTAAAAAAATATTTAAAACTCCGCCATTGCGACGTCATTTCCGGTTACCCATCGGAAAAAAGATGTGTCTACATTAACAGCAAAACTCAAAACTGAATCATTCATGAAAAAAAGAAGAGAAAAAAATACGTATTTTAGTTTGAAAAAAAAAATTATTGATTTTTTTCATGTATTTTAAAACTTTATTATTAATAATATTGATATTTAATACAAAAAACTTAAAAATTTTTTTTTTCAATTAATTATAAACGATTAAAAATTGATAAAATTTAAAAAAAAATCACGTGACTATAAACGCGCCATGAATGGTCACCATAGTTGTGACGTAATAATGTTATAGCTATTTAATAACAATACAGCGTTTACAGCTATTACACGTGACTAGACAATAATATTGAATATTTATTGCTAAAAAACGAGTCGTTAGTTGATTCCAATTAGCTATGTGTGATAAATGATTTATAAAGGCAAAGTCTGATAATATTCCTGCACTGCTTGAAACCATTTATTTCGACGTTTGCCATCTTGGGGAACATTTAAAAACATTTCGTTAGGAGTTGTTTTTGTAGTATTCGTTCATAATGGTACAAAACAAGAACAGTAACTTTTAAGGTTCGACATGCTCAATATAAATTTCAATATTTAACTATCACAACAGAATTAAATCAATCAAAACACTGTACTTATTATTTCTGTATCAACTGCAATCATTGACAACTAACATTAGGACGTCACACGCGCTCGTGTTTGTTCGGGAGCTGTCGGCGTGTTTTCGGTACTAGATTCAAAAAATTCAAAAATTAATTTTTATTTTGAAATAACTTTTAAATTATTGCGAAAATAAAAAAATAAAAAATAGTTTTGCTATAAAACTTATATATGATCTTTCCATTTATCACAAAAAAAAAAAAAAAACTCACAAACCCAATTGCTTACCTAAATTTCACTTATGTACAAACCTGAAACAATCTCCGGACTACTAAGACAGTACAATATGCACATTGCGTACTCATTTAAAAATATATTAAAATTAGAAAAAATCCACACATGACCGTCCAGTAATCATTCATTTTACACACAAGGAAAACATTCTTTCATAAATTCCTACGCCTGACAATGTCACTTGTGACAATTCCTGACTCTGTCTTACCTAACTTATATACGTAACTTCATTTGTATGAAAATTTTCATCCAATTGATGTTTAGAATAATAAATTTTCCTCTGTATAACAATAAATTATATCAATTCATTTTAATTAAAAAAAAATAGTTTTATTTAATAAACTAACAGAAACCGAACTGTTAATCAATTAAATTATTTAATGCATTTGCGAAAATTGATGCTGAATATTTGCATTCGCGGATGTGGAAAAATTGGCAATCGTTACATCATCACTAGTACGAACAGTCATTCAAAAATAGTCAAAACAGATTCAGCAATGCTTAAAATAAATGTATCTGTAAAAAATCTGAAAACCGAACAATTTGCGAGAAAATATTCAATATTTTCTGACACTATCACTCATTAAAAATAAATATTCAAAGAACTTACGATTGAAAAAAAAAACATTTATTTTTAATGTAGAAAATATTATGTTTTATAATCAACATATTTTATTTTTATTTCTCAGATCCGATAAATTGTATTTAATAAACAACAAATATTATACTGTAGCTACTTCCGTTATTCGTTGCCACATTATATAATTCAACGTCATTTTCTTGAATAGCTACATTTTTACAAGTTCACTTCAATTTATTCATTCTTGTTCATTCTACCAAAAACGTGAATCAACAATGAAACATTTTTAAAACATACACTAATTAGAACTTTTTAGAACTGAAAATTCCAACTCGATTCTAATTAAAAATTGACCCAACAAAAAGTTCTCCATAGTTTAACGAGTGGTATTTAATACCTAGTGGATAACGATAATATAACACCAATTTTGCAATAACATAAATCTCGTGACAAATAAATTTAGTTAATAAATAAAGGAAGATTTCAAAAATATATAAATAATTATATAAAATAATATCGCCTCTGCGCGTGCTAACATTTTCTAAGGGAGCATAGTAACCACGTGAATATATGAACCTTAACATTGGAAAGAACAGTATTGTTCTTTTTTAAAGGAGTCAGTAAAATATATGAGACCAAAAAAGTGTTATAATTTTTTCCATGTAAAAAAGGCGATAAAAAGTAAGGAACTTATGGTATAGATCAAATAATTTCAATCCAAGTTCATTTTTTCAGAGTTTGATTAAATGTTTTTTATAAATCAATAAAATATGAGGAAAATGATGGATGGACTTATTTATGATGATAGTAATTGTAGAATTATTTTATGCCAATTTAATCATAAATTTAATCCAACCAAAACGACACTAATGACTTATCAAACGTGGTTGAATAACAACACTACAAAAGTATCAGGCAATTTAACTCAGACTTGATATCAAACTTGGATTTTTTCAAAACTCCAGTATAGCAAAAATGGTTCGTTCTTTTGAACTTTGTACTATTTCATGTATAGTAAGCATTTATCATTTTGCAGGAATTTTATTGCAAAAGATTAAAAGTATGATAGATATTACGATATCTACAAATGAAACCGTGTAAAATATTCCTAAATATATTTTACATTTACTTATTTCAAGTTTGCGATGTACGTTGAGTTTAATATTTATTATTCCATTATTAAAAATCAGCAAACCGAAACAAAAAAATAAAAAAAATATTCGTGATACAGTTACGACATAACAAGTGCAGTTTTTACTTTTATATGTTTAATTATACAAGAATTAGAAGAATGTATTATAAGTCTAAGGTTACAAAAACTAACTCAGAACAAGCATTCTATGTAGTTACATTCAATAAACTTTGTAGAAAATTAATTTATATAATCATCCCTCGATTTACGCAGTAGATACATTCCAAGAGAAAACGCGTAAATCGAGACTTTAAGTTCATATAGCGTAGGGGGATAAGTTCTAAAAAACCGCGTAAAACGAGTACATTGTATATACACTCATCCCTCGATTTACGCAGTACCCATTTTACGCGGTTTCACCTTTCATCAAACTTTCAACTTTTTGGAGAGAATCCAGAATTCGAATCATTATATCCAGAGATTGTGTTTCTATTCTTCTTTAAAATAGGAGTAGACAATTCTTGGGTTTAAAAATACATAATTATTTGCGAAATAAAGAAAATGAAATTCATAGTAAATTGATTGAATAAATTTCAAATGAACATACATATTAAATATTTTTTAAAATTATATTATAAATAAGCAAAATCTTGAGCGAAATCCCTGCACTCCACAACAATTTGATACGATGCACGCGCAATAGAGGGAGTTACAGACGTCTGGTCTCAGACGTCCTCCTCCATTTAAAAAAATGTATTTTTTTTCTGACCATGTAAAATGCGTACCGCGTAAATCGAGAGATGAGCATATATATTCTTTGAGATTATTTATTGAAACGCTTATAAGCTCCATAAAAACAATACTGTCCATACTACTGAGGTATAAAAAAACTTACATAAACATTGCTTTTGTAGCTTTGAATCGTAATATTTTATTCTACTTCAAGTAAAAAAAAATTATGAACTTCACATGACTTATTGGTAGTGTCCGACCGAACTTTTGGTTTCGGCCAAAAAACGAGTTACAGCTTAAGTTTCGATTTCGGCTGTCGTCAGGCCGGAATTACGACCGAAACCGAAACTGAATTCGTGAGATAAAAGTGTTCAAAACTATTGTTTTTTTACTTATTATTTGATTCTTCAATTGTGAATACTGATAATTATAAGTTCCTTAATATTTTGTTTAATATTATCTTTAAAAATTTTTTTTAGTTCGACGGAAAACTGAGCCAAGTTTAAAAGAAATTATTTGTTTATAAGATATATTATTTATAACATATAAGAAAGGGTACTTTATAGCTTGTGTACCTAAACATATTAAGTAAAAAGTAATTTTGTTTTGTAACTTTTTTTTATTAATATATACTATTCGTAAAGAATATTAAAATGAAATACTAGGTGCATTTCTTTCAAATCAACCCGTTATTTCAGCGTAAATAATTTGAAATAAGAGATAATAATAATATCTTACGTTAATGATTACCTCAAATATTAGGGGCTAAACGATTAATGATAAGATCCTATAGAATCCTATAGGATTTAAAAGTAAACACACCAATTATGATTAAGTTTTTTTTTTGTATAGAAATTTCGGTTTCGGCCGTAAAAACTAATTTCGGTTGGACACTACTTATTGGTATACGAATTTCATTTGTTCCAATCAAATTCTTCATAACTTTCATTTAATGTATTATAAACTAAGCCTTGCACTTTTGCCAAAATTATTTATATTCTTCAATCTCCTTCTTTACCTTTTTAAACCCAGAAAACTGTTGATTTTGTAAGCCTTAAGGAATCGCGTAAATTTCACAATCAAATGCCTCATAAACAAATAAATAGAACGATTCAACTATTTGGAGATATGAGAAATATATATTATGTACGTTAGGGTGGTCCTTAATAGGGGTGCTTTCGAATTTCTTTGCTCTCCGGGACTCAAATGCTTCCAAATTGATAAAAAAAAAACTCCCTGAAAATTTGAGCTCTTAATATTAACTTTAAGATAGTCCGCTTTCCAACTTAAATTTCTTAGAAAAATAACGAGAGAAAAATGTAATTTGTTCTTTCAAGTTCCATAACTCAGCGACAAATAAATCGAAAGTAACTAATCGCGTCATGTTTATTGTAAACTTAACGTTCTACAAAAAAGAGCTCTTATGATTTTTCGCTAAATGTATTGGCTTAAGAGTTATTGGCTTATCTAGTGGCTTAAGAATGTAGCACTTATGGTCAATGAAAATATAATGCATTTTTTAACGGAACAACGGAAAAATGGTAGAGTTGGTTACATAGCTAATATTGAATCTGATGACAATGAGCAAGTACAAAAAATGAAGGATGAACTACTACAGCTAAGTCGTGAAAAATCAGAAGAATAATATTGTATTTGCTTCTTTTTGATCATAAATACAAATTTTGCATAAGAAATTTGATATATTTCGTAAAAATAAGTATTTACTATTTATAATCATAGTTAATAATATTAATAATTTTATAATAATTAAACTTTGAGCTCAAATAACTCTTAAGCCAATATATTTAGCGAAAAATCATAAGATCTCTTTTTTGTAGAACGTTAAATTTACAATAAACATGACGCGATTAATTACTTTCGATTTATTTTTTGCTGAGTTATGGAACTTTAAAAAACAAATTACATTTTTCTCTCGTTATTTCTCTAAGAAATTTAAGTTGGAAAGCGGATTATCTTAAAGTTAATTTTAAGAGCTCAAATTTTTAGGGATTTTTTTTTATCAATTTGGAAGCATTTGAGTCCCTGAGAGCAAATAATCAAAATATATTCACCAAATTTTAAAATCGAAAATTTTGAGAATTATAAAACTTCCATTGATTTATAATAGGTACAACAAAGATCCTCAAAGCGCTTGCCAGATTTCAATAGACCATATGCACACTTTATTTTTTCGATAAAAGATATTAAAGTGAGGAAAAACTAATTTTTAGTTCTTAAAAATTTATATTTTGGCAGGAAAAAAGTTTTAATATTAATAAGCAAATGAGAAACCGAAAATGATAAGTGCGCTTATGGGACTTTTATGAGATCACTGTTCATTTATTGAAACTGATGCATAAATAGACCATTGAGCGGTTGTTATAAAAAATAATAATTTACACAATGTTTCACATTTTCCACCACGGAAAACATTTTTATGTACTAAAATAACTCATTTTTTTCTATACAATGGAATTTTATTGTGATTAGTTTATGGAATATCTAAGCTTCTTATTAGTCGTTCCAATGCTGAACCTTTTAATGCAACAAGAAAAACTGTTTTTCCAAACGATTGAACTACAGTTAAAATTTGAAGCAATAACCAGTGAAAAATATTGGCAAGGCTGGAAAATGAGGAAATTTTTATTTTTTAAAAAAAGACATGCGTGTCATTGTGTATGAATTTATAATAAGTTTTTTTAGGAAAACTTTATTTTCGTAATCAATCAAATTATATTTGGAATTTGAAGAAAAGAATAGTTAACAAAGTTCAAAGTGAAGATAAAACCATAGGATTATAACAATGGAAAACCAGCCCCAGAAAAGTATTTGGACCATTTTTAGACGTTTTGTTGATACTAAATAGATGCATTCATACTCCCAGTTTCAACTTTCTTTATATGCGATTAAGTCGAAGAAATTATAAATCAGAAAAAAAAATCCCATCAATGAGTGAAGAACCAATTTGACTGAAATAAGGACATATTATGAAAGCATATAAAGGCTATGCTCCGAAAAATAACAGCCTTTAATCTTCATTATAACAACCAGAAGTAAAAGATTTCTCAACTTCTCTGCTAAGATGACAAATTTTAAAGTGATTTCTAAAGGATAAATATATTTTTTTTTTTTTTGATTACTAAAAGAATACTTAAAAATTAACAACTACGTTATGTTTTCATATTAGTAAATAATTCTTTTAAAACATTTCAAATTATTTTTAGAACATGTGCATTAGGTCTATGAAATTACGACCCAAAATTGAGCAGAATTCAACATTCAGAGGGCATTATCAAGAAGTCAAGCATGCTTGAGCTTAATTTGGAAAAATCCTTTTGGAGAAATTACAAATGAAAACAATATTACGTTATTTCCCAAAAGTGTGGTTACCTTTTAAATAAGAAAACTTATCATATAAATATGAGATGCCTTTCTTTGTGGAACGATCGCCAGAATTAGAGAAAGAAAAAAATGTAACGCGTAACCTTTTAATTATAGCACTGCCATGCTGCCGATATGACATCAAAGTTTCGGTTTTGATAATTTTCGGAATTTAAAAAAATATCAGATTCATTGCTTACCGCCCTCTTAATAATATCTGGCAACGTTGCATTTTCTACTTTGTTTATCAGTTAAGTCGCTAGTAAATCAGGTCATAATGAGAATTTACATTTATATTTATAATGAATTAACAAAAAAATCACGAATTAAATTAAAAACAAAATAAAAAATGCAACGATGCCAGATATTAATGTCGCTAAAAGGAACTTGAGCCACCAATTAAATCTAATACACTCATACCTCGATTTACGCGGTAGATACGTTCCCAGGATAATCGCGTAAATCGAAACCGCGTAAATCGAGACTTCGAGTTCATACAAAAACTGAAGATAGATTCCAGGAAATAAAAATCCGCGTAAATCGAGACTTCAAGTTCATATAAAGTAAAGGGGATAGGTTCCAGAAAACCGTGTAAAACGAGATAAGAAAAGAGAATTTTATTAAAAAATATATTTATTAGATTAATGATTTTTTAACACGTTTATAGGTAAGAGTATACATAATTATATAATTGAAATTTTATTATTACACCTCCTCGCTGCTATATTCTAGTTCAACCAAATTTTTTTTTGTTGGCTAGAAATCACTACTATCATCGGATTCAAATCCAGCAGCAGCAGGCTCTTCGACTCGTCTGATTCAATAGTCTGAGGCTAATTTTTTTGTTTTCTTTTTATTTAAGTCTTTATAAATTTCCCTGTATTGCGCGCACAGGGTTTAAGGTCTCGCTAAAATTTAACAGCACGTTCAATAATAGGATCAGTGGCCAAAACCTTACTTTCTAAGTTATTGGCCAATTATAACATTTCCGAAATGTCTTTAGATGTAAATTTATTTGGTTTATATACATGATTTTTTAAAAAAAAAAATCTAACCGCGTAAAACGGATACCGCTTAAATCAAGGGATAAATGTATTTGAAAACTAGTAACTTTTTGGGAAATATTCATAGTCCAATACTGACAAAACTGACAAATGACAATAATTGGCAATTGAATGAAAACTAAATGACAGTTGAAACCAATGAAAACAATCAGTTACTTCAAACTTAGGGCAGTAATTATTATATCTACATTTTATTCACATGTATGTGTTTTTTTAATTACGACAAATAAATTTTATTTTAACATACACAAACCGTTATTTTTATGAAAATCCTGAGAAAACCGTCAAAATTGAAAAAATAATTAAATATTCAGTTTGTAAGTATCGATATTTTGTAAGCTAAGCAAAATATCAAAGAATTTTATTCTTCAATTTCCTTTTATTTCTTCGAGATCTATCAGCATCCGTCGTTAAACCGTGGCGCCGGAAGAATCATAGTATCCCCAATGTATTCAGTAACCGGTATATGTAGTAATCAAACAACCTTTATTTTGGCATGTAAGTTTAGAGGGAGGTAAAGACTTATTAAGGAATATTCTTTTGTAAAAGAATGTCAAACCTCAGAAGATCCTTTTAAGTATATATATATTTAATTTAAACAGTTCACCAAGTCATGAGAAAAAAACATTCAAAAATATTTTTTTTAAATATTAAAATCGAAAGTGTACTTACATTTAAATTTCGTTTGGCCCGCTTCGATTATTATGAAAATGAAATCACATAATTTTATTGCAATATAGGAATTATCTGTACAAATCGTCGATCAGCTGTTGAATACAAATGTATACAGCATTGATTTATATCAAAAATTATTCAACACTCACGAAATGTTTTTATAACCTCACTTGATTGTAAATATTTGTTGAAACTTAAAGTAGGATTATTGCTTTCGATTTTGAACTTGGAGTAAATATAAAGGCAATATTGGGTTTTGAAAGTGAATATGTTTCTTGTGCGATTTTTTGTTATTAATTTATTCTTTAAATTTAATCGTCAAAATAATAAGCAAAGCAAAGAGCTAACACACTGTCGCTTGTTTAATCACATGCCGAAACCGACTAAAAGCAACACACGATTAAAAACCTGCGATTGCATGTGCCAAATAATAACCACACTTGTCATTGTCTCCGAATGTTTCACATCTTCTCCTACCACGGACTTTCCATTCACAACCTTCCACGAATTTTCAACGTCATTGTACCTATAGCTCACATGGCTCACATCTTTAACCAAATTAAACTCAAAATTTTACGAAAACCTTATAACAATTACTTTGCTATTTTTGAATTTTCTAATTTAAAGTTTTCATCTCATTTTTTTCCAAATTTGACAGACATTCCATCACTATAATCCTAACCTAATCATAGCAAGACAAGACTCTCGGATTTTTTCGGCAACTTTCGTTTCGATCATTATTGATCTCAGAAATTTTCAAATAAAATATCTACTAAGAAAATATTAATTTTAAGATAACAACTATTTATAGTATATAAGCTCATTAAACTGTTTGGATAAAATAATCATGAACGAATTTTTCCTTTATTTTTCGGTCTCAACTTCGAATTGCCACGATAGAGACTTATGCTGTAATGGGCAACGTATTTTATGGCAATTAGCCAAAAGTTCATTCACTTAAATTAGATTTGAAAATGAAATTTAATTTATTTCAATGTTAACAAAATGAATAACTGTATGAATAAGGTTAGCTCAATATTTTGAATTCGGATTAGGAACGTTATTACGTGTTCAGAGGCATTAGGACTCCTTCCAGTACATATTAGAGAGGGAAGGATCATTCGGTTGTCTTAGAAGATCAGGACATTCATATGTTCTCAATGCTACATTTTTTTTATTACATCAACTTACGATTTGGGGTCTAAAAAAATAAAACTTGATGACGAATTAAATTTTAATGCTTGCGTTCAACAGTTTGATATTGTCCTAATACACTGTGCCGATTTTGTGGAACAATAAACAACGAAATTAAATCCACAAAATAAAGCAATTATTTTGGGGCTTCTTAAAAGCAAATTATGGGTGCAAAAGCTCAGATTAAAAAAAAAACAGTGGGTGTACTTATGTACATGCGTGAGAAGTTATACTTCTTTGATATAATTCAAATGATGTTTTTAAACCACTGCCGTAGCCTCTTCCGGTAGTGCCTGAACTGGCACATCAGTTATAAGATTTGTGATTACTAAAATATGACACAATTTTAAACACAAATTACGTTTAATATCAAAATACATAATAAGAAAACGTATGTTTTGCGGTAAAGACAAAGGCAAAGAATATAAAGTTTTAAATACATCCATGTAAGTGGAATACAAATATAATAATTAGTGGCTCAAATTTGAACTACAATGTAATTAGTTTCAACTGTCATTTCGATTTCATTCAATTGCTAATTTTAGTCATTTGTCAGTTTTGTCCGCGTTGGCCGTGAATATATTTCACGGAAAATTACTGGTTTTCAAATAAAAGATTAAATTGACTATTTATGCATAGATTCTATATGTTTACACATTTGGTAAATTATACAAAATGTATATTACATATATGAATTAGCCGTTTAACCGAATTAACAGATTGGGTCACATGTTCGAAAAATATTTATCGAAAATATTTACCATATAGAAGTAGATTTTGGGCATTAAATATCATGTATAGATGTATAAAGAATTCTAAAAACTATATTAATATAATAGTGATTGTATATTTTATCTGCTCATTTATATCTATGTATTGAAATTGATTTTTAATTTAAATGAAAAAAAATATATTGTTATATAATGTATCAAGCGACTTTCATTAGATTATTTTAAATACAACACTGAATAATTTCAGAAAAATATATTTATTTTAAATGCATTTTAATTCTCATAACAATTATAATTGACAAAAGTAAGTAATATGTATATGCATATATTTCGGCAATGGTAGATAAATATTGTAAACACATACGTGTGAGTGAAATACAATCATTGTTTCAAATTTGAACTGAATGATTGTTGCTATGGTTTCAGCAGTCATTTTGATTTCATTCAATCAATTGCCAATTTTTACCATTTGTCAGTTGTTGCAGTTTTGGACGGTGAATATTTTGCGGAAAATTACCAGATATGTGTTAATATGGATATTGTTTAGACTGTAAAATTCGAAAATATTTAGCTCAACGATCTTATCCATGTTCTAAAGGTTCTAAAGAAGAAATACATACACTGTCAAGTGTATATGACAGTGTATGTATTTCTTGACTGTTTGCTAGCTATAACTTCGTATCTGATTCGAGATTGTTCGGGATGATTGACCCTCCCTCCCTTTCCGATAAACGAAAAACATGCAAGTGCTGGTTTAACTTGATCAATGCGATAGTGTTTTAGTCGTCTTACTACTATGTATATTGCTTCCAAAAGTTGGCCAGATTTTGCCTGCTTGAACCGTTCTTTCTCGCTAACCGTTTGCGAGCAACTTCATACTGTAACTTTAAAGCGTCATTTTTGAACAATTCACTCTCATTATTTTTTTTTTTTCAAAACGCTGGTAAAGAAGTATAACTTTAAAAAATTGACCCATAATAACCGAATGGTAATAGTCGTTTTGCATTACAAATTTCTACGTACCTATTATAATTAGTTAGTTAGAACTGGTTAGAACTTATATTGATAGATAATAAATGACTGAAGGCATATTATTATATAATTTCTTCATTGAATTTGCAACTTAAAAATTGCTGAAAATAAAAAAAAATAGAAATTATAAGAGTAAAAAACTTGTATGTTAAGGCTATTATAAGGCCAACAAAAAGAATTTTTCGTCTAATGCTAAACTCATTAATGTCACCATGTAAAGTGTAAAACGTGTAAAATGTATAAATATTTTGCTTTATAAAGCATAATATATAAAAATTGGAAAAAAAAACGGACATCAAACATTAGATGACATATATGATATCTAATCAAAAATTTTCGATATATTCGATTCGATTCGATATATTATTTGAAATAATATGGAATTAAAAAGAATGATTTTTGATTTGTGATGAAAGAAAACACTATTTTTTTATATAATTTTCTTTATTAAAACTTTATTATAATATAGCTGACCCAGCAAACTTCGTACTACTTAACAGACAAGGAACTAAGTGATTTATGAACAAATATTTTAGTTGTACTTAATTTAAGTATTTAATAACGAAAAACTCATAAAAACAAAATGATAACCATAATATTTGATTGTTCGTAGATAATACGCATGATAAAGCTCGATATAACAATATATGTCACCAAAAATTGATTGAAAACTATTAATATGTGATGATAACAAAAATTGTAAACTTTTTTTAAATCAAATATCTTTTACGAATCTAGCTTGTTTTTAAAATATATTCCATATTGATATTTAATATCGTCAAACTATAAAATAATATTGCACACTTCAAAGCTTTCGCTATGAAAAATTCAATTCAATTCAAAAAAGTGATTATCAATAAAAATGTCCTATTTAAGCGATTGGAAACCTTATTTAAGGTGAAAATAATTACAATATTCTAGTTTTGAAATTAAATTAAATATGATAAATACGTTCAGATGTCTACTGATATGTTATGCAGTTTTCACGGTAATTACATTCATAAACAATTACAATGTGGTTGAGTTTATAGATATTATTACTCACGCTATTAACTTGAGTTGATTAACTTTGACTTTGATCTTGTCTTTACGTCATTACATTTTTTTTTCTATTGAAACTTAATTGTGTTTATGAACAGAAATTTTACGTCATTGTTATTTTAAATTATTTTATCTTTAATTAGCAAATCCAATACAAATACCTTTGCAACAAAATATAATAAGCAGGAGTATAAGTGTATTTTGTTTATGAGAAATGAGAATACTTCTTGCAAAATACAAGTATTAAGATATCTACATGTTAGGAGAAAAAAGTGAAAACATTTTTTTTTGGTCATGTATCAGTTTCTCCTTTCTTATAAAAGTTCGTAAAAAATTAATTTCAGCGTTGGAATCATTTTTAAATTATATTTCCTGTTATATCCAAGGTTGTGGTGCATCAAAAAAACTAAAATACAATTTAGTATTTGATTTGTCGGATATTGAATTCATTGTTTACATAATTAAGTAGATTATATAGGAATGATAAACTTTAAAGTTACATCGAGGGATAGGGAAATTGGAAAAACAATGTTTTCCGTAGAACTGCTTTGATTAAAGGAACACGTATAAGAACTATAATGATTTCATTATTAAAGAGCTAGATAACACCAGGGATACGTTTCCAGATATAGATTTTTTGAAAAATGAAAAAAAAACTTGGTATTTCGTTGAGAACCCTTCAACATAGAGTTTTCCTACAGAAATGAAAAGTGATAAGAAAATAAATAACAGCTGATTCTCGTGACTTCGTCTGCGTAACGTAAGTGTTGATTATATTTTCTTTTTAGATTTGCTATTTGTAGTAGTATATGAAAATTTATATTTTTCTTAATTTTTTTACGAAAAACATAATAATACTTAAAAACACTACTATGTCGACTTTAAAAAGACACGTTTAATAAACTGTTGCTTAAAATAAAAAAGTTGTATGTAATGATTAATTAATTTTCAAAAAATATTTATAAATATCTAAAAAGAGTATGGTCTATTGCGTATACGTACGGTAGGTGTAACTACCGTGAACCAAATAATCCATAAATCCAGCAGCAACTATACACAAATAAAATATATCGTAAGGTCAATAAAGTCGGCCTTAGTTATGACTTGAAACAGTAAAAAGTTATCAAAATACTCGAGTCAAAATAACAAAAGTTAAGGGTTTAGATTTTGAATATTAGTAGGAATTTCATCTCACTGTTTCGATTCCCAAAATGAACCTTTTTCCCAAAACTATTATACTACTGCAATATATATCACTGCTGCAAAATCGAAATTTGTACAATTGCACAAAACTCAGTTCCTCCATAATCAAGTATAACCATTGGATATCTATATATTTATTATTAAAATATCAGAATTTCAACTATATAATAAAACCATATTCATATAGTCTCGAGTTCACCATACACGATTTGGCGTATGCCTTTTGCTCTGGAAGAGCATTTTAAATTTCTTTTATCATTATGACTTACAGTATGTGTAACATCAAAATACCTCCCCCACCTTTTTAAATTGTCATTCTTTCTCTGTCAGTAGGAATCAATAACTTTAGTTCACAAAAATGCCGGTAAATATTTTCTTTTAGTTCGCCGAATTTCAAAGGGTACTCGCTCACTAATGTATTTATTTGTGAATACGTATTTCGGATTTTCAGGTTTACAATATGTGAAAGCCAAAAAATTTAAAACTCACTTATAAACTTAACTTAATCTTTTTCAGATATATATATCAGAGTTTAAATTTTTAAACAGACCCTAAGTTTTTGTTTGTAATAATAAACCAATTTTGTTTTATTTTGAGCGCTAAAATGTTTCGTTCATAACACTACTTTGATTATGAAATATGAAATTTCGATTGTTTATTAAACATTATGCCTTACAAACTTTGCCACCATTTTTCGCTGTTTTAGGGGAAGAATTTTTAAAAAACCCTTTCTTATTATATAACGGCATCCTATAAGGAAAACACTTTCCAAAATTCATCGACACAAAAATGCACTTATATTTGAAAATACAATGTAAAACGAAAAAAATTATGACCTTCTTTATTTTGATTATCATTGACATAAAAGCTATTCGATTTCGCACATTTGGACGTTGTAGACACAAAATTGTTGGAAATAGGTGGAAAGAGTGGAAGTAAATTCGAATATTTTATTTATTTTCAATAACAATAATTGGTTTTCAAATTGTTCTAAATTCCGAAGAAATGTTATTTTGGAAGAGTTTATATTTTAATTGATAATGAAATATATGATAAAAAATTGCTCCCTTAATGCTTTTCAGCTAAATTACTTTCATACTTATTAAGTGAAATGACGTTAATCAAAATGACATTAAACAAAAATAGACACTCATTATTAATTAATTATTTATTTAAAATTGCTCTAGGTCACAATCATAGGTTCATAAAATTAGATTTTAAAAAGTTTGATTGTTGAAAAACAAACAAAAATTAAAAACTGCCTCTATGGTATTTGGTATTAGTACCTACTACATAAACTTTCATACTTATTAAGTGAAATGACGTTAATTAAAATGCTGTTATCAAAATGACATTTAACAAAAATAGACACTCATTATTAATTAATTATTTATTTATTAATAACACTTATTAAATTTAAAATTTTGATTGTTGATTAACTTTACATTTTCCCATACTTGGTCACCCCCCTTCACTTTTTTAGGGTAGGAATTTAAAAAAAAAGTCTTATCATATGCCTACGTCTTATAAGGAATACAACGAATATTAAAATTTCATCAATCAGAGGCAGTATATAAATACACGATTTTATATATGCACGGTCTTAAAAACGTATTTACTTTAAGCTTTATTATTACTATTACTATTGTTATTATTATTATTACTGTAACTTTTTTAGTTAATATTTCCTTCCTGAGCAACCCTCAGAGTCTATTTAAGACGATTTTGTAAAAAAAAATAAAAATTTACTGTAAGCTGTAAGATTTGAAATCACATCTCTTTAATTATGAACAACAAATTTTCATATAGGTAAATCAATGTGCGAAGGCAACTCTATTTTTTTAAATATAAAAACATTTATATTTCAAATAACGTATATTGGTTATTAACAAGTAAAAAAAAACATTGTGTCAATGCAAAGTACATTTACGCTTTTTAGGTTTATTATTTCACCTAAAAATACCTAAATATTTTCCATTACTTTTTACAACTTTTTAGCAGTAAATATCACTGATAAACAGCTGTTCAGCATCTTTATAGTCAATTAATTCCCATTTCTATTTAACACAAAAATTCTCACAACCAGCTCTTGTTAATTGTACCTAAAACGAATCCAAGAGAATTCAAATCGTTCGAAATAGAGTATTTTCGCGTACTTCATTTTTTTTTATAAAGTATATAATATAAGAGTACTGTCACCCTAAATAACGTACAATACTTAATAATAATGTATGGGTGGCAAACCTAATTACAAGAGACTAATTGCTGTTGGGTCGAGTATCTTGTTTATCGCGTGTTGGTGGAAACATAGAATATGTAGTTAACACAATACACTTTTCCAGTTGTTACAAAACTCCGTTTTACAATATTGATTTCTCTATACAAATCCCTTATTTTTTTATTGTCAAAATCATTTCATAGCCCTTAATAGCACTGATCTTTTTGTTTCTAATCAAATTTCAGATAATGTTAGATTTTTGAGTGTTACCCTGAGAATCCACAAATTAATCGGTTAAAATGTGTAGTATTTTTAAGAAAGATGAATCTTTAAATGAACATGTTCGCCAACTTCGGTTGTGTTTTATAGTTTTTTTTTTCATTTTTCTAAGCTTCTATTTGTTGAGAACCAACTTTCGTTTTGTCTACCTCTTTTCTAAGAGTATTTTGAGTGTGTGAAATTCATTTAAACAAAACTGTAAATAGTTTAAAGATTTTTTTACTCCCCTCTTATATGACTGAGCTTAATCATTTGCTACTTGTGTACCAATTTAAAGATATTTGTTTTACCTTTATAACAATAGAATGAATTGTTTTTATTTTTTTTGATTAAACATTATTGAAAAGAGTTACAATAACATATCATAGTTACAAAATTATTTGTCGGAATGGGATCGGTTTTCCACAGCAATGAAACAATTTTCCATATGTAACATTTCGTTAGCCATGTACCTATACAATTTATGCACAGTAAATTATATACTGAATTGTGAAACATTGGATTTAGGGACAACAAACTTACATAATACCAATGTATACAAACAAATGAAAATTGAAGTAAACAACTGACGAAACGTCACTAATTGACAATTATGAATATGTCCAAAAATTGCAAAATTTATCGCAATTTCTGTAATTATATCTTTCATTTATAACCACGACAGTTTAGGTAAATTTTTGTTTTTTTTAAATGAAAAGTAAGAAATGATTTTTAATTTTGTCGTTATGTTTTTTAGAAAAAAATTGAAATCCTTAAAGAATATAAATTTTCTGCAACATTTACGATTTAGTTAATCCATATGACCGCAAAATTAAATAGTGTAAGCTGTACTTTATAACCATTCTATTTTTTTATTGATACTTAATTTTAAAATTTTAAACGTTGACCAAGAAACAAAAAAGCGTAAACATTTAATTATTGAAAGATAGGAAATGATTCTTCCTTTCAAATAATTTTCTTTACCAACCGATGCACCAATCATTTTTTCTGTACAAAGATTAATTTCAATAGTTATTTTCCATTATAAGGTAAACAATTTCTAAATTTCAATCATTTTATATAAATACGCTAATACAAAAAATTAAAATAACAAAAACAATTTTTAAAATACGGAACACGAAAATTAATGACTGGTCAAAGTCATTTTAGATTATACATGATTAATTTTTTTATTTAACCTTCATTACCTTCGCTATACGTTTGCCAATGAACGTTTAAGTGGAAGTCGTACTTTAGAAAATTTATCAAATTTTTGTTGATAGGTATGAATATCTGTTCTTTTAAAAAGTTCTTTAAAAAAAGAATGTAAGATTGAAGTAAATTTTGATACTATTTTTGTATGCGATTATACAATTTGAGTCAAAACTTCGACCGAACAAAGTACATCACAAAAATACAATTTTATTTGCATAATTGTGTTGTATTTTTTGCATTTCTACTTTCGATAAAAGCATATTTTATATGACTCATTATCATACAGCCGTATTTGTGCAGAAAATGGAAATGCTTAAACAACGACAGTACATACGACGACATACACCATGATCTTTGTTCAAGGTTCAATTTAAAGGTGATTAAGAACAATTTCGACTATCTTTTTGAATATTTTTTTATCGGAACATATTAACATTAATTAGCATTCTATTTAAAAAAAAATAAAAACCGTGTCTTGGATTTTTTCATTTTACAATGTCAAAATTGGTGGTTGTATCGGAAAAACGCTGTACTTAACATCAACTATTTCAAAGTTTATTATCCTTGAATTTAAACGATACAGATTTAGTCCTTATCATAATCTACTTTGTAAAAAATATTTTTATATTATAATATAATCAAGCAGTTGTAATATTTCATATTATTAGTAATTTAAAAAAAAACATGTTTTTTATTAAAAAAAAACCTTCAACTATGTTTAAAATAATCTGTAGAATTTTTAAAAACACATTTGGCTAATTAAAAATGTATAAAACAAATAAAACTAAAGGCAATTATCTACCAAGTTATAAAACTAAAATTCCTTCACCTGAATTTGAATAGAATTACGGTTTCTTCCCTTTTTGATTTTTAATTCATATGCAATTTAACAGAGCATATTATCGAATATATTCATTTCAATTAGAGCAAAATAAACTAGAACCCTTGAAAACGGTAGTGTTCAGTGCAACAAAATTTTAGAATCTACGGTTTTATGCATATCTTTAAAAAATTCTTAGAATTACTTTTCGATTTCGTTATTTGATCGTCCATTTCTTAAAATAGTTTGGCATAATAATTTGTACTGATTTCTTTATCAAAAAGAATAAGGAGAAATAATAGGCAGTCAAATGAAATTTAAAGAAAAACAATAATGATATTTTGATGAATAATTAATTGATGATTTTTTTACAATATTTAAACATAGTTCATTCATAAATTTACTATAGTAACAACATTATATTTTTAAGGAATGTTTCTTATGAAGAAGACATCAAATATGGAAACATACATACTTTGAACTTTGATATTTGTTTTCTAAGTAGCTTAAAATTGAACACCTGATCATTGCCAGATTAGCTTAACATTTGACATATTGATTAAATGTGTTTTTTTAGTTGAATTTTAAAAGCAAAGTACAAACAATATGTGCATCATTTTTTAATTATCATATTATGATTTATCAAATTAAACCAATTATAAGAATGCGCACAAATAAACAAATAAAAATCTTACTGGATAGATCACATTTTTAAAAAGATTTGCAAATATGTACAGTATTACGGAAAGAAGACTGAAAAGATTAGAAATATGAAAAAAAAAAAAATGGAAAAATAAATGGAATCCTTAGTGTACCGAAAATGAACTATTTTTATTTAAACCTTGTCGAAGATAAGCAATGCTGAAGTTCGTGAAATTTCAGAGAATCTACTATGACGCAATATATAGTAGCAAAAATGCCTTTTTAATCTGCATGGAAATCTTCTTGCAAAGCAATATTTGAAGAAAAAATTGACATAATGCTAACTAGAAAGTGAATCTTTTCAATGTATTTAATTAATTTTAATCTATGCATAGTAAAATAGTAACATTTATTCGCCTCCTTTCTTAACTAAATACTTACAGAACTACAACTCACTCGGATTCGGAAAAATGTCATATTTGCATTATTTAACTATTTAGCAAAAAAAAAATATTTATTTTGTTCGAGTTTTAATATTCTCGTTTTATTAATAGCTTTTATCTACAATATTTCTACTTATGCATACTGGATTGCCTATAAAACGCAAAAGTTTTCATTCATTATTAATACCTGTACACAACATAAGCGTTTACCTATAATGATAGTAAACAACAATCTGTCCACCTACAAAATAGGAATTGATTGAATTCAGCTAACGCTTGTAAAGAGAATATACGTTCAACGTATGGATTAAAGTTTTAGTAAATTACTTTGTAAAAGCAATTTTTAATGAAGCTCGTGTTTAGATAAAAAGGAATATTTTTACACTTTTATTTACTTTCTAGGCTTCAAAATAATAGTTGGTTTTATTTTCTATTTTTTACTCAATTCACTTTGTCTTTTGATGTTTTCATGAAAAGCGACTCATTAATTATTCTCTTTGATTATTTATTTATTAGAAACTAGGCAATACCATCGGTTTTGTTTGTATCAAATAAGCATTCTCAATCAATTATAAGTCAGAAATAGGAAATATAATTTTTAGAATTGACTGAATCGTTTCTTTTACAACTTTAATATAATTTACAGAATAATAATGCAATTTTCTGAAAGAAATAACTACTATATACTATATTGATATAAATATTTATTATATTTCCAACATTTCTTTTAAATATTTTTATCATAGCTATCAATAAGCTTAATATATCATCATGCAGTGAATTAAGCGATGAACGCCTTGTTAATGTTAATACGAGTATGTATTAATATTAGCCAATGGGATTGCGAGATTTTCAGATGTTCATTCGTTTTGATTGTTGAAATTTTAAAAATTTAGCTAAATCACTAACACAGGTGATGCCAATTTATATACGAATACTCATATGCAGTTATGGAACATTTTGTGCGTTGGCCTTACACGGGGACTATCGATCCATGCATTATAACGCCGAATGACAATTTTCATTCAACGATTATAATCAAACGGAAAAAACATTTCACTAGACTTAAAGGCAAAAGAAATAATCAACTCATAATATTATTACGATTAAGTGTAAAAATATAATAACCATTGTGAAAAGAGGCAATAATGAGTTTTGAATTTGTTTATATCATTTGTTGTCTTTTTATTCCATAATTTTATATCAGTATATTCCCAGGAAGTCCAGCAGTCAGAGAAATCAGCAAATTTCATGAGTTCATCAAGTTAAAGAAAAAGAATAGTTCTTTTTTTAATAAATCGAGAAGTATCAGAAATTTGCTCGATTTGAGAATCGAACCCAACACCTGTCAGTTTTGGAGCGGTCACTTTGACCACTCGGCCACCAGTAGGCAATTGTTCGATTTTATTTCACAATGTTTTGGGTAATCTTTCCAATTTCTTTGTTGCTGGTAAGGTTATGGAGGAATGAATTTTACTATGGAAAGTCAGAGAAAATTAAAGAATTTCTGTTTTTGCTGAAAAAAAAATATGAAAACTGCGATCTCACAAGCTGTGTTTTTATGCAAATTATCCTTTATAGATAACTATTTTTTTAAAATTAACAGAAGTTTAAAAAACAAAATTTTATTGGATCGATGCTTGCAAATTTCAAGGCTATTTCCAAGAGTGAATTGAAGGGTTAAGAAGGCACGCAAATTTGATCTACAAAAATATTTTGTTCTGTTGTTGGAGTATAAAATATCAGTGGTTTGATGTAATTTAAAAAAATTAATTCTTTGTTTCAATTTGTGGAAATTTTAGATGAACCTATTTATCATTAATTAATCTGACTATTTTAGACAAAGAACTTAAAAAATCAGTCGATTTCATTGATTTAAATAGTAAAATGAACAATTATACACTTACTTTTTAAAACTTATACTCATAAGCTAAGTTAATTATAGTTATTTTATTATTTTGTTAGCTAGTAAGTTATTTTATTGTTTTCAAAAATTAAATCCAAAGCTGAAAAAAATATAAATTCATCTTCAAATAGATCGTTCCACTGCTTGAATATACAAGTTTCAACAATGGGTCCTTAATTACCAACCAACAAGCAGAATTTTTATTATTACAACCATACTACGATTTTAATTTCACTTTCTCACCTAAATGTTACTTAAAATTTAAATTCCTTAACGTTGTTTATATATTAATTTATTGTTTCGAAATAAACGTTTGAGTATTTGAAATTTTAAGTTCAAACCTTTCATGCTAATTCTGTAGAAGTTAAAATTAGTGATAAAAGCCAAATTTTTCGGGTAGACATATATAAGCTTTTTCGTTTCCATCTTGTTTCAAAAAAAATTGTAACTTTGATGTATTGATTGGGGATTCATTAAAATAAAGATTCAGTCCTCCTTTAGTTTTAAAATAAAAAATTAAAAAAAAAAATCAATCCTACAATAAAACTCCTAATCTTTCCTACTATTGAAATCCTTTTGATCTGTTGTACTTTTATATAATTTTTGAAAAATAATAGGTAAACAGCGTGCAATGGCAAAATTAATTACTTTAGTTTTATTTTCCGTTAATTCGCGAATCTAAAAATTTTCCTGATTAAAATCCCAATGACTATAATTTAATTACTTTCTTAAGAAACATGGATTTGATAAAAAAGCTCATCATTGTGACCTTAGAAATGGTTTCGTCGACTAAATTTCATTCAAACATGAAAAATATATGTATTGAATTGAGAATCTTCTTTTTTCTTTGGCTTATATTTAGATACGGGTGGCTTTATTAAAAAAAAAACAACGATTTACTTATCAAAGTTGACTTAAAATTTTATTGCTTTCTTTTCGTTAATAAAATCCAACAAAATATCTTACAACTATTTAAATATTCTTAAAAATAATATAACAAATTTTAATTGCATTTTTCGTACTCTATTAACTTTACATTGAACTAACCAACAAAATTTGTTTCAATTAGTAAAACTCGGAATAAAGCCAGGATAATCGCTATCTAAGTCGTGCGTTAATTCTTTTGTTAATTGCTCGTATCTTTCAACCATTTTATTTCGTATATTTTCCATAAGTTCTGGAATATCATCAGGGGTAAGTCCCTTGGTTGGGACTGGTTCCAAAGCTTCAATCACAACCCGACCATTATTTTGCCAATAATGTTTGCGATGGTTAATGAAATAGTATGGAGAAAATACGACGGGAATAATGGGAACTTGAGCATTAACAGCCGTTACGAATGCACCTCGTTTGAACGGAAGCATTGGATCCTTTTGCTTGTTACGAGTTCCTTCTGGGTAGATCCAAATTTTCATCTAAAAAAAACTTAAATCAACATGTTGTTTAAAATGATATTTTAAGAATACTACCTTTTTTTCAATCATCAATTTCGATGTAATTTCTAAGTTTTTGTAGGCTGATTTACTGTTGGTTCGGTTTATAAAGACAACTCCGCTGAGATAACAAACCGGACCAAATGGAAATACGTATAAGAGGGATTTTTTCGCTATTGTCGCACATTTTTCGAAATGATGCCAGTTGGTAAACATTCCTGAAAATCAAAAGTATTCGGTAATTTCAAGATTTATTAATTTATAAAACTATAGATAACACTTTTAGAAAAATTGGAATAAATAAATTCCGTCACTTAATGTCCATTATTAGTTAAACTAGTTATTATTCATAAGATTTTTGGACTATAGAAATACTCAATTTTTTTTCGTTCTTAGTTTTGCTTAAAATACAATAAAATAGTACTTAAAGAAAAAAATTTCTTAGCATGTCCAATTATTAAATAAATATATTGGTAATACTAGCCTTATAATTTTATTTAGAATAAGTAGTATTCTTTCAAGGTTTATAAAATACAAAGGTGGCCTCATGTGCCACGTGACGTATCCAGAAGAAATTCGTACATATCTTCAGATTGAATTAAATATCAAAATTCTTCGCATGACGTCATTTTTTTTTCTAATGGGGGCAACCTGTGTAATTTATAAACCTTGGTATTCTTTAGTTTGATTTTGTTTTCAAAATATATCATTTTATCAAAAATATTAATCCCAATTAGTTATTTTTATAGGGTTTTTGGATTATAAAAATAATCAAACTTTTTTCCTAATGATTTTATTCGGCTTTCGTACGTTTCGTCGCCTTTCGGAACTGTACCATATATAATGTATATATATATATATATATATATATATATTATTTAGTAGTTGATAAAGTTCTGAAAAGCGACGAAACGTCGTAAGAAATTCAAATAAAATAATTAGGAAAAAAAAAATAATTATTTTTATTATCCAAAAACCCTGTGAAAATAACAAATTGGGACTAATAGTTTTGATAAAATAAGGTATTTTGAATACAAAACCAAACTAAAGAATACTACTTATTCTAAGTAAAATTATTAGGCTTGTATTCCAATATTTTTTTTTTAATAATTGGACAAGCTAAAAAATTCTTTGCTTTAAAAACTATTTTATTGTGTTCCAAACAAAACTAGGAAACGAAAAAAAAATGCATGCTCAATCACTTAAGTATAAAGTATATAGTAATTATAAAAGTTCTATAAATCTACACAGTAAGCCTCTGTATTGTCATATGTTAAGGTTTTAAACTACCTTTACAACTATACTAGCTAACTCATACAAAAGTTATTTTATCTAGTATAGGTTCTCTAAATAATGTATTATAGTTGCAATATTTTATTGAAAATATTGAGAATGCTTAAGAAGGCATTCATAAACTACATGGGGCAAACTTTCAATTATTTATTTTCAATTTTCCTCTAGTGTTTAAATAAGACAAAACAACACTCATTTGGAAAGGAAAAGTAGAGGAAATAAGAAAAGTAAGTCCTCTTTCTCCAAAATGTTTTATGCAATTTATGAATAGTTTATAATTCCATAAAAAGAACATCAAAACATGTTGTTCCATAATGTAATTTTAGCTTGAAAATCTCATAAGGAACGAAGACTTACTTTTATGAATTTGCACCTTTTACTAATTTTATTGTAATAGTATTTTTTCAGCTAGGCAGTACAAAATACATACTTATTTTACAACTGCATATACTCTATAGCATCTACCCCATCTACCGTATCTACATACAACATTGATTCTTATAATTTTTCATTAGCATACCACATATTATGGCAATTGTTTGAAATCTGGATTGTTCCCTTTTTTAAATAATTTACTTAAGAATTATTATGGCAATTATACAATAAATACCAATACACAAAATTGTTCTTCACGTAGTGCTGCAGCGAAAATTTTGCGAGAATAAATTTTTCCATGCAATATAAAAAAAACGATTAAGCCATGATATTCTCTTTCAAATTCTAACCAACAATAAACAATATACCACCATCACTTACAGTTTAAATAAAAATATATACCTTCCTACTTTAATTTGTGGTATAAAATATATATTTTTTCTGCCATAATAACTTTGTTAGTACTTCTTAGTACCAAAGATGTACCCGAGGTTGGGAAACGCTGTAATACAAACTCGCAAATTGGAGATAGAAAAAATTAACCAACCAAAACATACACCTTAAATCTCCATGATAAAAAAATTTCAACTATGATTTGTTCTAATGGTTTTGTAATTCACTAGAGTTCTTCCATAGAGCAATGAATATCACATCATCTTCACCTAAGCCTTGTCGTAAAAAAATGGATCAAGATAAATTGGAGTTAATATCCATTAAGGTTTTTTCCTTTTATATAATAAAGATATGAGTAATAATCGGGGATTTTCCAATTTCTTCTTTGAAAGTATCCTTTTATTAAAATATTAAAACTTCATTTAGTTGATGAAAATCACTATTAATATTATGTTTTCTGTTTATTAACAGAAAGTATAGATAAAGTACTTTTCAATTTTCATGCACATACACAAATGCAACTACGTATATAGTGCATTATCTCAATTGTTGTAACAATAACTTATCTTTTCACTCACCTAATATATCTAAGGAAGACTGATGATTTGAGATCACAACACAACCACGTTCAGCTTCCAAGATTTCAGGATTTCGCATATCAAATTTAATTCTTAACAGGGGCGATATTATGCTTAATGTTCCTGAAATCACTCTGAAAAATGAAAATATTTTTTTGAGAAATTTCTACTATGTTCAAAAGTAAATTACTGTTTAATAGTATTTTACCTGCAATTGTCTACGTTTTTGGCTCGAAGTATTACGAAGGGAATGTAAAAAATGCCAATTGTTGAGGTAAAATAGTAAAAAAAGAGATATCGAGCATAAAAACGAACTGTGCTGGACTCATTTGGGATGTGTGATAAGACGAATAGAATTGGAATTGGAATGAACCAGATTTCTAGGATTAAAATCCAATCCATTCTTGAGAAAGGTCTGAAACAAAATTAAGAAAATTATTGATATATTTTTAAAAAAAAAAACTAATATTATTATTTTTCCTTGTAATTAGGTGTGTCCATTTGTTTTTTTTTCTTTTGTAGAGAAAGTTTTTGAAGCGCCAATATTTGCATTCATTTTTAATTAACTTTCTTGTTGATCTGGCTTTGTTTATTAATTAATTGATAAATACGTATATGTTACACAGTTTTGCACGAATTGTGCAGTTCTTAGATTTTTGTGCAGTTTGTTAACACATTTTGGTTAGTAGTAATAAATTTTATTATTTTCATTTTTTGCTCATATCGAGGTTTTCCCCATTTTTCTCCTAATATGGAAAAAATCAAGCAAAAACTAATACTACAACTGCGTAAAATTGGATTAGAACTATACAATATAGTACATGTATAATATGTGCAGTTCTAGAAATTTTTAAAATAAACACTGAAAATTTCGTAATCTTCAGCATTCAACTTATCTCTAAATAAACATGGTTCATATTTTCCGTTTAACTTACACGTTGCTTTGTTTTGTAAAATGCTGGACTTTAATACCTCTAATTGAAGAAGAGCGAGTTGTTTTAACATTTCATATTATGGTGAAAATCGTTCTTATTTGCAACACCAAAAATTAGGTTTGCAAGAAGACAAATTGTCATTTAAATTTAAATATTTAAATAAAAAAAATTACTTGCAATGTATACGTGTGTTTGACTTTTTCGAAAATTAGTTTCGGTTTTATTACTTAAAAAGTAAAAAAAATCGGTTTTAAAAACCTTTTTGTATGCAAATATATATTGGGACAAGAAACTTGGTTCATTCAACTTTATGATTATATTACAATTAAATTTATATGAAAATTTATTTATTTATAGTGTTTTGAAACCAAATTTTTAAAATCAAAATTTTATTTTTAACAACATAAATAAAATGATGATAGCTAAGATATTTTAAATATGTTAATACTGTTTTATTGATTGCATCAATTTACCTAATCTTTTTATAAAGTATAGTAAAGAAGACATCTTTAAAAATTGAGTACTTGACTATTGTTATAAAACGTATAACCGGTATAACCATAAGAGCGCTACATAAAATTAAGTTACTAGAATTCAACACGTAAATATTGAATCAATTGGGTGGTTGATTTATGGGATAGCTGTTTATTGAGACTACAAAACTTAATAATTTTTAGTTAAAGGAAAAAATATTTTTAATTTATTTTAATTGTTTTTCCTAATCTAATACTCTAAACTAAAAAATATACATGTCAAATTGAAAACAGCCCTTTTTTGTCGGGTAGAATTTGAATTTATAATCTTGATACTTTTGGATTGAAATAATTTGCTATAGGTTTAACTTGAGTTTAAATTAGTTACTTATTTAGTAAAGTTAGATGTGATAAAGTTTTTAGGATATTGGATCATTATGTTCTGTAACAAACCACATTTTTTTGATAACCTATTGGTGGGCGAACGGTCAAGGTGATCGTTCCGAAACTGCTAGGTATTAGGTTCAAATTTCATGCAAAGAAGTTAATTATAATATTTCATATTTTAAAGGATTAAAATGGTAGACCAATTTGAATTCTTAAAAATACCTTCAATTTGTTATTTAATTATTGTAAACTTGATAGCTCAGTCACTAATTGACATTCGACTCATTTACATCGAAATTGAAGTTATGTATCTGATAAAAAATCGTTAAATAAGATGATATAATGATATATATTGTAATCAATTATTACCATTTTGACTCAAATATAAAATTAACAATACCTAAATAATATATAATTGTTACAATACCTTCATGTAGTTATAAGACTATTGTTAGTAAGTTAACAGGTCTCCTAGTATGTATTTTAAAAGGATTTAAAAATCCACTCAATTATTTGCCACCTTTTTGCATACTTCCATTTAAGAGATGTAAAAAAATATTTTAGATTTTAATATAAAATCGTAAAGGTCAACTTCTTCATTTTTTCATTATTTCTTAGCTAAATATTTAACAATTAATAATTACCAGATATATTAAAAAATTATAAACATAATTTTACTTCAATTAGCAGTAAAAAAAAGTTTCTTAAATATATTGTTCAAAAAGTACTTAATACATGTAAATTAAGAAGTCAAAAATTAATTAAAATACGTAACCTTTTTTTATGGGTACCTTAGAAGTTTTATTGCAAATTTTTTTTCAAATTTTACGTAAGATTTAATCGGTAAGTAAAGTATGAAATATTCGAAATACCATTTAAACAAAATGTAAATTAGGTACGTATTTTATTTTGTATTTGAATTTTTTTTTCTCAGAAAGTATCTTGTATTTGAATTAAAAAACGAGAACTTCACTAAAATTGTTTTGAACTCGTATTTGTAAAATAAATATTTATAAAATTTGTATCTCAATTAATGTTTGCTGTTCACACCAAGTTCCTGGCTAACCCCAAAAAAAGTAAATACTTTCCCACATGATCTTATAAAATTACTGATTAAGGTGCCAATAAGAAAATATTTCAAATCACCTGAAAATTTAGAAAAGCTAGAATCATCTTATAAAAAATGGGCTACTCAATACCGAATTTATTGAAGTATATTTGAAGAATTTATTTATTGAAGTAGAGTCCTGTGGGCAATGTATTAAAGCCTAAAATCCATATAAAGAAAATTTTTAAAAGTTAACACTACAGATGTAAAAAGAGTAGTGAATTTAGAGTAGTTTTCAATTTTTATAATTTTTAAAGTCTTTTATCAAAAGTTATTTTAAATTTCAAAATACGAAAAATTATTTTTTTTTAAGAATTTGAAATGGAAATTTTGGGAAAAATAAACTTTCATAACGACCTACATCCTCAAGTTGTTCTAGGTTAATGATGATAATAGCCTAAATTTGGTGCTGACGTCACATGATTCAATAATTAAATGCTTTCTGAAGCTACTGAGGTTTCTTAGGAATTGCTGAAGAATTGGAAGAAAGGAATTGCTGAATCTAAAGTCGCTAAGAACCTTAAATATGACCCGGTGGTGAAAAATCATTTTCGAAGAAAAAGAAAATTAAAATCTTACGTGATATTCCTTATTAACGATAAAATGAAGTATTTATACACTTTGTTGTTCAAATATCAAATAATAAAGTTTAAATACACTATATAAAAATAACCATTGTTCTTTAAACAAACGTTATAACTTATTTACTTTTAAAAGAGAATGAAATAAAGTTTTTTTTGCATAAAACATTTACTTCCTCAGGAAAAAAGTAAATATGTTTTCATTGTTAAATCACCAGGATATTTTTTATTTGCACAAATAGAAAGCGAAATTTGGACTGGTCTTAGTTTATATTTTTTCACAATTTAATATTTTTATCATCAAATTGTTATCAAAAGATAACTATGTTTCATCGAGCAAAGGAAGATACTTATTGAAATTACTTCTACAAATATTTTTTTTAAATAAATCACTTACTTATTTATAATATATCCACTATCGCCTACCTTTTTTATCAAAATAAAAAAACGTGAATATACCTACGAATTTTAAATTAACCAATAAAACTTTTCAAAATTTTAAAGTCAATGGATTTGATGTTGCGGAACTTGTATTTTGAATCATCAACCAATAACTGTACACATTTATCACTAATTTAAAATTTAAAAACAACTTTTGTTCACTACACAACAAAAGTTTTTATTATTTTGTTCGAATTAGCTTTCATTGATTAAAAAATAGACTTTGAACATAAAATGGATCACTGAGAGAAGAAGTTGATTGCTGAAACATTTCAAGGTTGTTTGCAAATATTGATTATCTTAAATTTCAAATTTCATTTATTAATATTGCACTAATAATCGGTATTCGGCAAATATACATTGTAATTTATCATAAAGGTATATTTGCAGTGATTATATCCTGATACTAATAATATGATTTTCTGGTAATGTTAGCTGAAATATCATTTGAATGAATAATATCAAATGAATCTACTCAAAATTCAAAAACCACAAGATAATAATTTTGTATTATTCCTTTAAAGCCATATTTTTAATATTCTGCAATCGTTTTTAGCAGTGGATAACTTGATTTTCGCTGCAAATGGTAAGAAAATTATGAAATTTTACATTTCAAATCTTTGTGTTTGTCAAAAAGGATTTCAAAATGCATTTTGAAATATTTTAATGTTGAAAATATTCCAGTAGATTATAAAATTCTTCAAGTGCAAACTTTAAAAAGAAAAATGATATATTGCTTACTCATGAAACTGTTCAATTTTAGTACCTACAATATGTAAGTATATTAAGACTTCATTAGGTAAAATTTTCCACAAATATACTTCCTGAATCAATAGATATGTCGCAACCCAGTAGATATTCCGGCTAAGTTTATTAGCCGGAATTAGTCTATTAGCTGCAGCTACATGGTTCCATGATTGTGTTGAACGATTTTTGATCATTCTATGTGGATTGTAATAAATGAAAAAAAATCGAAGTTCGCGGGTATTTGCGCATAAAAACCAATAAAAACCAACATAAAGTAGTTTTTTTTTTAAATTTCACGGACAATAAAAATAAAATTTCATTAACCTAGATTATGGAAGAGTCACAGTCGGAAATCTCTTTAAATTCTTTTATATTTCCTGTTTGACAGAATACTCTAAATTGTTAAAAAACAAAAAAAATCTCTGAAAAAATAACTATTGATAAATGTAGATAAAATATTAGATAAAATATTAAAATTTACACAAGCATTTTTTCGTTGAACAAAAAAGTTACCTATATTATATATAAAAAATGTAAAGTTCATTTGCTCACAATCATAAATCTACTTAAATCCTTTATCGATTATAATTTTTTTATTTAAGTTTTATTCATATAAGTGCATATTTTTCTTGAATCATAAGACTTAATAGAGGTCTATATATCAACAGGTACAGTAACAGGTACTGCGGGTTGACGAAGGAAGTTTTTATAATTATTTTCACCCTAAATTCAATTTTTTCAAAAATAAAGTCCTTTTTTTCAAAATTTAATTGATTGACCAAAAAAGTAAGTTACAATTTGTTAAGGAAAGCGTTTCTAAAATTCTATAAACATGTTTTATTAAATTATTTTTTTTAATTCAAAATCATTTGGAAATATGAAACAGAACTACAATATTGATCATATTTCATTATTTTTACTAGTAAGTTTAATGAAAAGAATATTTTTGGTTTTATGATTCGGCATTAATGAGTAGATTAGTTGGTTACTTCTATAATTGCAAATAGGAATTGTGAATGATAAGTAATTGGTAAGTTGCTTTAATTATAATAAATAGTGACAATTAATAATTAGTGAGTAATTACAATAATAACGAATTGTAAGTTTTTAATGTAAGCTCAAGGAAATCATAAATATTATCTATAGTTATTGTACGAAATGAAAATGGAGTTCATTATTGAAAATGTAAATAAAGTTCAGTTAATTTGTTTACAGCTATTATAATATAGAATGGTAGGACAATGTATGTAGGGTTCAGCTCTGTTTAATAAATAACACGTAGGTTTGGTTCATGAAAAGATGGATAGTGTGAAAAAAATATTATTGATTCGTAGATTCTATGATACTTGATAAATCATTATAAGTAATTATAAAACCTAATATACTCGTATGCAAATGAATTCGGTGTGATGCATTCTACTTGTTTAATTTGAAGATGCATAATAGAAATTCACAAGTACACTATTATGAGAAAATCTTACACGGTGTATTCGGGTAGAACTAAAAGCTTTTTTAGAAAAACATCTGAATTATCCTGCAAAAGTCAATCAGCCAATTGTTACCAGATTCTTAATCAACGTTATAGACTTTAAAGCAATGAAATTCCTAAAATGAGTTTTGATCGTTTTTTTATACTTGCACTTACCTAAATGTGAAGAATAGAGGAAAAAGATCAAAGTGAATCCTATCCTTCTTAAGTATAAAACTAGACCGAACGTTTGGAAGATAATACAACAAAAGCTTTTGCTTTTTGCTCAAAAGCTGCTTTGAAACTTTCGAGCATCCTTCATATAATGTGTTATTCGCTTACCAGTTATAATAATCTTGACAATTTCATGCTTGAAAAATGCTCGGCTAGCAAAGATGAAGTAAAACTACATTCGATAACTTTATAATTTCCAGAATTCCGAAATTTTGCACTACCAGCATAAACCAACATGTTTCTTGTTAGACAAAAATATATATACTCTAATACAACTTAATTCGATAGGTCCTCTATTAAAATCATTTAAACACAATTAATAACCACAATTTCTTTCGCATTAACCTTATGTTTTTATCAAAATATGCGGGATTAATTTCACTACAGGTACTTCAATTTTATTCTTAATTTTATTAAAGATTTATATCTCCATTGTTACCTATAAATAGTTATCTTCTACAATTACTTGCAAAAGTAATTGTAAAAATGTTTTTTGTATAACGATCATATTAAAACTAATTTGATTGTCTTTAATTCAATAAAAACATGTGCATATAACTTTTACGTAAACGTAAAAGATTAAGTTATTACTCAAATAATATTGGCCTTTCTATGTAGATATCTACCAATGACATTGATTTATTCAGTATACCTTTGGTACACTGTTGAAATATATACTATCCATCACATTTATTGAAAACCAATATAAACATCGGTTTGATTGTTTTCTTTTTTAAGTAAAAAGATTTTTAAGTTTATAATATAACCATTTTCTATTCAACTTTTTCTAAATTGTTGTCATATAAATGATTTTTTTTTATTGTGACAAAGGATTAAAAATTTACTTAGTCATTTAACGTTTTACTCATTACTAAGGTTCAAAAGAATAAAGAAAAACAATATTGCCCATAAAAATATTTATATCTTTTTTATTAAATATATATTACTTGCGTAGTTATCAATAATTATTTTTAATGAGGACTTAAAAAATATAATACCAAAATCAATTAAACTGATAACTGATTAAAATTCAATGTATTAAGTAGAAATTGGAATAGTAAATTGGAAAAAAAAGAATATTAATAAATTAATGGTAATTTATTTGTTGACCGTTTTGAACATATTCCAATAATTTGTTGTTATTAAATTGATAAAGCTAATAACCTCAATAAATTACATGTAGAACTTTAAAATATTTTCAAATTGATAAAATTTGAATGTAAAAATATTTTTCGCACTATTTTATATCACAATAAAGAACATGTTAAGTATTTAAGACTAAACATATTTCAATAATTGTTAACCACTTTCGTTGGGTCGGAGAATTATAAACATGGATTTTGGAATATTGATTTTCCAAACTTTGGCGGAAAGCCAAAACTTCAGTTAACAATTTTACTGCATTAGACTTTCCCGGGAATTTTACTTGTACCAGATAAATAATATCTATGACATTTGTTGTTTTTGTTTTTTATTAATAATTAATTAAATATAACACAGAATGGACGAGAAGAAACTTAATATTTTGTAACATTAAAAATTGAGATAATTTTCTCTTTTTATGTAAAATTTCGCCATTGAGAAAGATAAAAATAAATTATTAATCAGTTAATTTAGGATTTCTTAATTCAGTTATTAATAAATTACAGTATTATCTGAAACAAGTACTTTGAACTACTGTATGATTTTTACCTTTAGAGTATTTATTTATCGATAACTGTCGAAATCTATATAATTAATATATTTTTTAAACATAATTGGTTATTGGTACATAAATAGAGACGCAGATTCCATAAGGAAATGTACTCTATAACTCATACAACATTAAATAAGAATGTCAACTCAACAACATTGATTTTTACAATTTTATGAAAAATTTGAAAAATATTTTTGGTCCGAAAACCATGTTCCCTCTGAAAATTACTGCAAAGATACATGATATATAAATTGATTTAAAATAATTTTGTGTAAAATTATAGACGTAAATAATTTTGTTGCAATTGGTTAGTTCAAATATTGGTTGGGTTTTCTCAAAAATATAAATTTCTATAAATTTTATGGCGTAAAAATGATTTTTCAAATCATGTAGTGAATTTACCTTTAATCTTTTAAATTCTATAATATTTGATGGGCTTACCGAAAACAACTAAACTTAAATAATTATAACGTTTTGAAAGAAAATATACCGAAGTTAGGAGCTTTTCTATATGGGGCACCCATTTCCTTGTTCCGTAATAAATGAAAATTATATATTATATTTCACATACCCGCGAATGTTTCAAGTACTTGGCTAAATTGTAAGTATTTAAATGGCGTTTTACTTTAAAATTTCAAGCCAAAAGTCGATCTTAATGCTTCAGATTATAAATACATTTTAAAAGGCTTGAATTAGCTCTGAAGTGGATATGTTTCTGACTTAAGCCTTTCTCACATTTAAATTTTCGTGGTGCTTTTGTGAATAAAATGAGTTTATTGTAAAAGTTTGTTTTTGAAATACATTTTATTAGTATACTCATACTGCTATAATTTGTTCATTATAATCATTATTTAACATAATAGCCCCTAATTAGTTCGTTATAAAAATTTACTAATTTTATTAGTAAAAATTATATTTATTTAGGAACTTATTTGTTTAATTTCATTTTAATCATATTACATTATTAGCGATCAAAAGAAGTGAACATTTATGAAATTTGGCTGAAGACATTCAATTTTTTGTGGCGAAAAAATTTTTTGTGGCATATTCATAGACAAAGATTCTTAAGAACTATTTTCATGCACAAACAGTTTAACTGTAAATTGATCAATTTGAATGTTAATGCACCGAAATTAATGATTAAAAATTATAACTTAGTTTAAAGTTGGTAAGTTATGAGTAATAAAATTCTCCATACCCGGTTTTCTTGCTTTCACTCGAAAATAAATGCAACAATCACAAGTTCAATGCTAATCTTGATTATTTTTTCTAGGTTTATGTCATTGCCAATTTTTCACTTTATATTTTCATCACGAAATTGTTAGAGTTCGAGGGGAATATTTGGCCGGACGACGACGTTGAAGTCGACTGCGGCATTAGAAATCATCTGTGCGGAATTCTGAATTGGATACAAGTTAAGTACTCGCGAAACACATACGTACGATTTTTTTCTCGTATATGTATTTAATGTTCAACACATATGTGGTTCAGTGAAGACATATTATTTAAATGTGGGTATTTATTCAAACGTTACCAATATGTGCCATGTAAAAACGAAAACAGGTTTTAATTCAGCGAATCAACATTGCGTCGTCGTCGATAAGTAGTTAAATGTTGTGAAAAAAGGTGGCGCTACGTTCTGAGACGTTTCAACGACCTCAATTTTCCACTTTTCCCTTTCGACCTATACAGGACGACAACAAATCGATTATCCCAGGACTCCATTTAAATCGATGATTTCGAAAATGGGACAACGTTTCGTAGCACAATATTTCCATTTTTTTAAAATTTTTGTTTCCTTTGTATTTTCATAATTTATTTAAAAACGGAAAATTTTAATTAATTTAAATAACACCAAAATTTTTTTTGCTTATCATTAACAAGTTTTAATTGATAGTAAAACGATTTGTATATCAGCAAACAATATCAATTCATGTCTTAAAAAAAATAAAGAATTTAAGAAATAATATTGCCCAAAAATTAAATATTAAATAAAAATCTCTTTAATTTGCAAACTTGATGATCACTTAAAGTTACCTGGAGGTTTTCTGATGCATTTTCTTTTTCTTCTAGAGTAGTTTTACTACCCGTTTCATTTTTCATTCATTGGAAATACACTTCATAATGTAGTAAGACTTATTTAATATGTATGCCTTTTAATATTTAACCATCCATAGATCTATCCATAGATGCTTTTGTCTTCAAAGGCTGGACTACTAAACTTCGCATACATAATTTACAAATCATCGTTAAGGTGTATATTTAAGTTAAAAATGAACACCGTTAACGTATTTACTCACAAAGCAGTTATAGTTAAATTATGTTTTAAAGCTAATTTGGTGTATAGACATTAATAGTTTCACAATTATATTGTTTTGCACATTTTTGTCATTCTACGTTTATTTACAACAAAGAATTATGAAAAAAATCGTTTAATATTAATAAATAGTTTATTTATTATTTCCGAGTCACAATTAAAAAATTAATGAATAATTATGTATGTTCTATGACTCAATTTCTTTGTTGAATACAACGCGTTTCAACAGTCTTTGATCGTCACTACCAGGTAATTATAAACAAATTTCATAATGTATGTTTTAAATTATTGAATTAAATTTGATTTAAAACAAACAGCTTATGTGAAATTTGTTTACAATTGACACAATAAACATTACTTAATGATGACAGTCAAAGACTGTTGAAAAGTATTGTGTGCAATAAAGAAAGTTGAGTCAAACGATATATATAATTACTTAATAATTTAAAAAAAAAAACTCGTCAAAATTTACGATAAAAAAGACAAAAAGAAAACATTTATCGAAAAATTTGCATATTACGTGTACACTCAATAGTTTACGATTATCTGGAATAAAAAAGTATCGGCTTACAAAAGAAAAAAGTATCGGCTTACAAAAGAAAAAAGCTAAAAATATAGTGAATACGTTAATGTACATATACCATTTATACATAAAAATATCATTTATTAATTTCTGTTTGCATATGTATGAATACTTTAACTGTTACGTATACACTAATAAAACTGAATTAGTATTTATTATTAACTAGAATAAATCTTACGACGTACTTTACGGTGTTAAGAATTTAATTGGGAACAATGAACATTTTATATAGACATAGTTTATATTGAATTGTTTGGGGGAATCCATAAATTACGTGAGACAATTTTAGCTTTTTTTCGACCCACCCTCCCCCCTTGGTAAAATTTCGTGAGGTTTTCCTCGACCCCCTCCCCTAATATCACGTGAGATTTTTTAAAATGCGCACTTTCAATGTAAATGAGCAATGATAAAGTGTGTTTCGATTACATTAAATTTATTTAAAAGAACAATTTTAAAAGTTACGTGATATTTACCGAGACCATCCTCTCCCCCACGTGAGGTTGTATGAGATTTTGATCATAACCCTTCGTCTCTAAACGTCATACGTAATTAATGGATGTCCCCTTTTCAACGAAATGTAAGTATAAAAACTGCGAAACAACCACATAGCTGTGCGAATCAAAAAGTAAAATATAAGTTTCGACAATCTAAGACTATTGATTTATCATACGCTTAAATCAATAAATTTAATGTCTTAAAAATATATGTATATTTATTTGTTCAATACTTAAGGGTTTAAAAAAGGATAATGCCTGAGATCTTTTTACAATTGATCAAGACAAATTGTTATAGTTTTATTTAAATAATATGAAATTATGACTTTGTGATCAATATTTTCAAATGTAGAGTAATGCATTTTACTATTTTAATTTTTCAAACCCATAGTTCCGTAATTATGGGTTTAATTAACTTTAATACATTGGTTAAACTACCATACATCCAGTTAACTAACCTGAAACGACACTTTTTTTTGTAGTAATAATTTTTTTTTCTAGAATTTAACAATGCAATACCATCAGTTGATCAATTAGTTGCAATAATTTAAAAATAAAAATCTGAATAGGTTAAAGTTGAAAACGTTTTTGTTTCAATCGTTTTTCCATTATATGTTAAAATTGTGGAAATACCTTTGAAATTTATTATGTAAATAATATTTCAATTCTTACAATGAAATAAAATATTCACTTTCAAGGTTCAAAGATGTACTTCAAATTGAACCATTTTGCAATAATAGGAAGTTAATTGAAGAAAATATCTTAATTTACTAAACGCAATTGCCTATGATAAATAAGTTACAAGAATATATTTTGAATCAATTTTATTTAAAAAAAAATATAGGTACATTGGTAGGAATGGTACATAACAATTGGTTTATAAACTTTGGTTCTAAATTAAAAAAAATATATAAATAAATTAGTTAAAAACGATTTGTTAAAATTTTACAATTCATTTGACATGAAAGACTATTTGATTAACCCTAACTTTTGCAGTTTGAATATATATAGTATACTAAAGAAGGGTGTTTAATTACTTATGAGGGTTGCGGTGATTTATATACAAATTCTAGTCAGTTTTTCTAATTTGAATCAGTTTAGGTACAATTAGTAAGCTAATAAGCCGTTGTCAAATAAATTAATCAAAATTGTGATAAATTTCCTATTTCGTTTTAATCTCTAGAAATAAATATAATACGTGATGTTTTATATGAAAAGAAAAATTAAGTCAACATTCGTATTTCGCAAATATATTAATTTTTCATTCAAATAATTATCCTAAACGATAGAGGTGCATTTACTTAAAAGCAAATAAGATAACGCAGGCATTCTAAATCCAGCACAATCAACGATCACACCTTTACTAAATGCATTATTTTCAGCAAATAGGGAAGGTCTCTAGTCAAAATTTCGTCTTGGACCCCGTAACTTTTGGAGGCACCACTGACATCAAAAATAAAACAGAAATTGACAAAGAATATTTTTTATTTACCTACTAAGTGTTATCTAAAATAATAACTGAAAAGAATTACAAATACTATATACTAAAAGTGATAACAAAAATCATATCTAATCAGTTAATTTGTCATTTTGTGTTTTGCAATTTTTTTCCTTTTAACCATGAAAAATAACGATTATTCCAACTATATTCAACACAATTTTTTCAATAAATATTGGTAAACATTTTACAGTCGTTTAGTAGTAGCCATTGTTGCATAGCTTAAAAATTCTTCATGCATAATATTTCCATTAAAAATTATCACTTCTGAGTTCTCAAAAAAATAGAACAAATTTTTAGGGAAAAAACTTTAGGATACATAATAGACTTGATTTAGGAATAAGCAAAATAATGTAAAAAGATAATGCCAGTCAGTGTAGTAAGTGCCTTACCCACCTTATCTATAAAATGCCAGTATACAGTGACAATACTTGCAGTATAAATGGGAACATAGCGTATGAAGCCTACTTATTATTTAAGGATTGGGTCTATTATTAAATTCTTGATGAAAATAATTTTCTTAATGTGTATAACAATGAAAAAACATGTTTCCATATTTATTTTGAATAACATTACATTTACACAACAGCTATCAACTATAATTTTTTGTCGTTGTTGATAAGTAATTTTAAGTGAAAATAAGTAATAGAGTGGAATCCTCCACAAAGTTCCAAAAATGTTTATATTTTCAACAAAAACTATAAAATATACTTAAGTAACTAATGGGAAAAATAAACTATACTGATCACTCTCAAAACCCAAATAATATTTACATATTTAGGTTTCAAACTTTTTACTACTAAAAATTCTTAAATACTTACATTATTTCATTTCTTTAAGAATAGAAAAATATTTTCCCCTAATTTTCCCTTACAAATATCTAAAATAAAATATTTACCAACATTTTTTAATGTACATACGTTATACTAATATTACAATAATTTCAACCAAACATGAAAAATTTTTCTTTCCAAATATATAATATATTATTTATACATTTTTTTTTTTCAAATTTTTAAAATTCAATAACATTCAAGCAGCTTTATCAGACTAGGGACTTTGATATGAAAAATATACAACTTACTATCACATTTTCGATTTCCATTACTCGAACGTTTTTAGAGTAAATACATCTTTTATCCAATTCTAATCAGTTCGATTTCTGATTCAAACATTGGTCAATTACAAGTTGATATTTTTTTTAGATATCGTGATTTCCGGTAAAAATATCGATCAAGAATCCGAAGCATTCACACTTGAAGCAAGCATAATGGATTCACCATCGAGACTAAGCGAAAGTCCATCATTAGCCATGTGGCTGTTAATGTGTTGGGCAAGATTGTCCTTACGTGTGAAAGTTGCCGAACAATAGGCGCAAATAAACTGCTTTTGCTCATCATGGCTACGTTGGTGTCGTAACATTTTATCTTTACGACTAAATTTTTTCGGGCAGGAAGAACACTGAAATGGTTTAATGCTCGTATGTATCGACATATGACGTTCTAACTCCCGTTTTCGCATGAAAGTTTTAGAACACGAAGAGCAACCATGTATACGTTGTCTTATATGTGTGTTTGAGTGGAACCGCAAAGCCTCTCCACTCGAAAATCGCTTCGGACACATATTACAAGAAAATTGTTTTAAAAGTTCTGACTTTGCCATTTTGGCTTCTTCAGCGGAAAATCCAGCAAAACCAGTCTCATCGTCACCAGTCACATGCTCTGGAGAACTATCTTTTTCTTCCGAAGTGTCTCGTTTTTCGCTTTTATATTCAGCTTCAAGCATTTTTTCTTCTGTTTCCATTGGTTCTTCCTCATTAGCATCATGATTATACGGATTCAAGCTAATAATCATATTTTCAGAATTATCTTCTTGATCACTTTCGATTTCTTGTTTAATTTCTGCATCTAAACCTTCAAAGTTCGGATACTGATTTTCCAACAATTGTTGTCTAAGAAGTCCAATTTCCTGATGTGGAGGTATATTATGATCGGTACCATCATCATTAATTGGTCGAATATGTCGTTTTTCATGACGAATCAATTTGTCACGACGTCCGAAGGATTGATCGCAATGACTACAAGAAAATGGTTTAACTCCAGAATGAATCAGCATGTGTCGCGATAAATCTCCTTTAGATATAAATGTTCTTGGGCACTGTGGACATACATGTGGTTTATGCCCACTATGAATTCGTAAATGTTTTGTTAAATTTGTATTCCTTGAAAATGATTTCATACATAAGGGGCAAGTAAACGGTTTTATACCAGTGTGAACAATGGTATGTTTACGCAAATCAGAACGTCTTCCAAAGGATCGTTCACATTCCGGGCATCCAAACGGTTTATCGTTTCGATGCACTGATTTTAAATGAGCTGTATAATTGACTCGATCACCAAAAGCCATATCACATTCCTGGCATAAAAATGGAGTGTCAGCATCATGGTTAGTTTGCTCGTGAATATAACATAGCTCTTGTGTTGTAAAGGCCTGATCACAAAATTGACACATAAAAACATTTTTCAACTCATTAATTTCACCACTTGCATCATTTTCGATATCGCTCGGTTGCTGCGATAATTGTGGCTGATTTCTTATATTCGAAACAATCATTTCTTTTTGCTCTTCTTGATAATTCGATTGAACACCCACATTCGGCTCCACTGCTGTCTCATCATTATCCGATTCATACTCAACATTTGGATCAACAACAGTAACTATGTTTTCCACATTTTCGTGATTTTCAAGAAATTTGTGATTTTTCAGAGAAAATTCTTCAAATTGTAAATGATTAACGACATGATGGTTGCGAATATAATCTTCATTATTAGATAAAATTCTATCTTCATCAGGTGAACTTGGAGAAAATCTATGTCGCAATGTGGCATCAGCATGAAGACATGTTTGTTTGAAGTTAATACAAAGCTCAATTTTATAAAGACAACGATGGCAAATGTTTGAAGGAAGACCATCATTTTTTCCAACCTTAAATTAAAAAAATATATATCTTAATAATCTATTACAAACGAATTGCTAATAAGGAAAAGATATATATAGTAATGACCTTTTAAAATAAACTTAAGTTAAAAAATTTAATAACTACATTCATCCTAAATATGTATCAGCTCCTTGATGGTAAATTTACTATATGTTCAGAGGGTAGTTGTTGTAGCGGGCTAATAAATTAATACTTTTTGTACTCGTATACATTACAAAATGTCATGGCATTGAGTATATGAATTTTATTTCAATTTTTATTTTTTAAAATTTAATTTTAATTTTTTTTTTTAATTTTAAATGTACAAGTTACAAGTAGACTTACGACAAACAATAGTAATATGGCAAGGCAAACATTATTTTTTTTATTTTTTAACTGTTATTTACTGTCACTTTATAACTACTAAGGTCCTTCAGCAACTCTAGGGTTTATTAAATTCGTTGTCGAGAAATATTGAAAATTTCCACGATACGAGGATCGAACCCACTACCTCCTAGTTTTGGAGCGGTCACCTAGATCACTCGGCTACCAATAGGCTACAATCATTATATATAACGAAGTTAATATTGCACGTTTTGAGCGCCTGAAGAAGTAATAAATCATTGCGAAAAGTCGCGTTAAACAAAAAGTATTAACTTATTTGCCTGCTTCAACAACTATCCTCTGAACATATAGTAAAAAAAATACATTAATTTCGTTTTAATGCAATTAATGAAATTATTCAACTCAATTCAGTAAGATAGAAAAAATATCTTTTCAAATTTCATTTTTCTTTTCATATTTTTAGTTGAAAAATCGTTTCAAGTAGTAAAAGTCATAAATATAGTAGTAACGTTTAAGAACAATATTTGGAATGGTGAATGTTGTAAATGAAACAAGATATAAAAAAAGTTTTAGAACCATTAACGATTAAAATCATTCTTTCGTTGTAGAAACGTGAAAAAGCAAGACGTTTTGGATGAAATTTATCTGTTTAGTTTCCAATTTGAGCTACTTTAGTCAAACCATTAAAAAATGTTAACTAGCGTTTGTGGAAATCAATTTTTTCGTTAAAAAAAGTAGAATTAGAGCAAATATTTTTAACCCTTAAGCAACAAAATATTTTTTGAAGTAAATGGAGTTGAATCTTTATGAAAACTTAGGATTTTCATTAATCGTCTGAATACTGAAACCTGAAGTACAAGTTCATGGAATATTAGGAAATAAAAGACAAAAATCTATGCTTTACAATCATAATATAACTTTAATTTGAATTAAAGCCTAAATAATAGTTTGTCAGTGGATTGAAAATGTTTGTTGGGCTGGCAAATATGAAAAATTATTTTTAACTCATTTCAACAATATCTTGTGTATTTGGTGGACTAATTATTGAACATATTAGAATGAGGGTAAGAAAATGGGAAATTGACATGAAAAAAGAAGGTATATCTTGTTTTCCTTTACTGTTTACTTTTTATCACATTATTGGCAACAATAATCTTCAGTTTTGTTTTGTTGTACCTACACTACTCTAAACCTAGTTAAATAATTTCTAACATAATTTTTCGTAATTAATCAATTACTTTTTAACTTTAGTTATAAACGAAATTTTTATTTTCTAAACTTTCACTGACAAACCTATGCTACTGATCGGCAAAAAGATTTGAAATTAAATTTTAAATTGGTTAATGAAAATAAGATTTATGCAGGTCGCCCTTGAATTTGATATTGATATTTCGATATTTACGATACTTAAATGACTTAAATTTCGATATTTAAATGAGAATAGTAAAAAGTGGTTCGTAAGAGATACGTATCTGAACATTTTCGTACAAAATTAAATGTTCTTCAACTTTTGTATCATCTATATTTTAAATAAAATTTATCACTGAAGGGAAAAATGCATTGATCATGTCTCATTTAGAATCGTCAAATCTGGCAACGTTATATTTTTAGCTTTGTTTTTAATTTAATTCACGTTTTTGTAAATTCAACTCAAATAGGGAATAATTTTTATTATGGGCCGATTTATTCGCGAATTAAACTAAAAACAAAATCAAAAATGCAACATCGCCATATTTGACGGTTCTAAAAGGGACATGAGCCTGTAAGGCTATCATTCCCAACATGGAGCAATATTTTGGTGGGTTATGGATAGAACGTACACCCTTTCGGCTAACTATATCAAAGACTAGGGGGTAATCCATGAATGAGTTGATAACAGTAAATTGATTTTCATTCATTTCAGAATAATGTTTTATTCAAATATTTGCTATTTCTGCATTTCAGTTCTCTATTTTATGTTTGGAAACTATATTTAAATAACTATTCCTTCATTTTTGAATTTATACTTCTTTAAAATTTTCAATTTTTATTTAACCACTGTTTCGTTTAATTTATATTCCAACCACAGCACTTAATATTTTTATAGGTCAAATTATCAGTATTATCGAGCCTTCTTAATACTTCAGTTATTGAACTTAATTGGTTTTAAAAAATAATAATTTATATACGATAAATTGCATAAGAACACAACTTGAGAAATAAGGATTTCCAAATTTTGAAGTTATACTTCTTTAGCGGCGTTATTAAAAAATATTCAGCCTGAATTGTTAATAAAATGTGACGCCGTGACGCTACAATAGAAAGTTGCTTGCAAACGGTTAGCAAAAAACTTTCGGTAAGATTTTCGGGAGCGATTTTTATAGCTCTAAAAAACGCTATCAAATCGACCGAGTTGACCGCTAGCATAGGTTTTTTTGTTATTCGTTAGGGAAAACCAACTGAAATGATCGACGACGAGGTTAAAAAGTGCCAGGAAGAGATAACGGGCACCATAAGTCGTTTTTTATATTTAAAACATCGATATCGTCGAACTTAACATTTTCAATTTTTATGGTTTTAATCATATCCATATTAGTACACATTAGTTTAAATAAATTTAAAATAATTTTTTAATTATTTAATGCAATATGTAAAATTATGCAACGAAAGTCGATTGATACATTATATTGCATTATTTTTTTTATATTTGAATTAAAAATCAGTTTCAATACATAAGATATAAATAGGTAATAATTTAGTTTTTACTACGTCGCTATTTGTACTCGCCCATGCTTTAGGCATTAATAAACAGTTTCTTTATGTATGTAAAATATAAATTCGTATAAGTAGTCAATTGTGTATAATACTGTGAAATACGACACAGTATATATAAATAGCCAATTTGGCTGATGTCCATTCCACAGCAAATTCTGGTAGTACAAAAAAGGAATATCAGTTATTAATAGTTTGTGATAACTCAAATATGATAAAATTTTTGCTTTTAATGTCAATATAAAAGGCAAATGTATGGAGGCAGCAAAGACAAAAAACAAATAATGTAAACCCATACTTGTGAGTGTAATGCAGATATAATAATTATTGTCTCAATTTTCAATTAACTGATTTTTATCATTGGTTTCAACGGTCATTTTGTTGTCATCAATTGCTAATTTTTGCCATTTGTCAGTTTAATAAATGTTGGATTGTAAATATTTCCTAGAAAGTTACTAGTTTTCAAATATTTTCCTTTCAGCAACATCCATATCTGACAACGTTGCATTTTCTACTTTGTTTTTAATTTAATTCGCGATTTTTTTTTAATTCAATTCTAATATCGTATAATTTGCTCTTTTGTTGGAGAATTTTCATTATGACCTGATTTACTAGCAAATCAATTGAAAAACACAGTAGAAAATGCAACGTTGCCATATATGGATGTCGCTGAAAGGAACATGAGTCACCAATTTAATCTAATATTTGAAAACTAGTAACTTTATAGGAAGTATTTACAACTCAACATTTATTAAACTTATAAATGACAAATATTAGCAATTGATTTAAACAAAATGACCGTTGAAACCAATGACAAAAATCAGTTATTTGAAAATTGAGATAATAATTATTAAATCTGCATTACACTCACAAGTATGTGTTTACATTTTTTGTTTTTTTGTCTTTCCTGCATTACATACATTTGTCTTTTATATTGACATTAAAAGCAAAAATTTTGGCTCAAGTGTACTTTAGCACACCCACAATCTGGCAACGTTGCGTTTTCGACTCTGTTTTTAATTCAATTTGCGATTAAATCGGTTCATAATGAAAATTTAGCCACAAAAGAGAGAATTATACCATATTAAAATTGAATTAACAAAATATCGCGAATTAAATTAAAAACAAAGTCGAAAATGCAACGTTGCCAGATTTGGGTGTGCTAAAATACACTTGAGCCAAAATTTTATCATATTTGAGTTAGCACAAATTATTACTAACTGATATGCCTTTTTACCAGAATATGCTAGGAAGTGGATTAAAAGCATTTTTTTATATTACAAATCGTAGCGCCTGACAAATACTATATGTGATTTTCGTAAGGGTTTAGAGGAACAGTAAAAAATATAATATTTAAAAGGAAAACGTATGGCCTAAAATCGGTTGGGAGCCACTGCTGTAAGTATATGTAAGTAGAAGTGGTATAAACCGTATAATACTTATAAAAATTAGGGACTTGTATGCGGGTCCATCTCTTGGAGAAATATCAAACTATTGTAGTTTAAAAATCAACATCTTGTTGTTTGAAAATTCGAAAACTTATTTTATAGTTTTATTAGTTTCTATTTCGTTATCTAAGAAATTTAAAAACTTTGTAATAAATTTTTATAGTATTTTTGGTATTTTTCAAGAAAAAACGTATGTAAATTTTTTCGATTGTTATGTAACTAGAAGAAAATAAAGATGTGTTAAAAAAATGAGTTCTAACCTTAATCGGTAGAAATTCAATAATTTTATTGTGGATGTTGAAAGGTTGATTAAAGTTCGGTGATGAAAATTGCATTTGGTCATCGTTTTTCCTGCGTTCGTGCGACTGAAGAAAGTGTCTATTTGGTACATCCGTTTCAAATTGATCGACTTTAAAAATGGCGAGCAAATACCCGTCATTTTTGAGACATAATCGACATATTTTTTGGTAATTTTCGATACGATTTAATCCTGTGGATTGGTCCATTGTGGATTCGGTTGACTGAAACAAACTTAATTTGCAATTCCGAATGGATCCGTCGAAAAAAATCTGTTGGAGTACACTTTGAAATTAAACGTGTCACTTACTGTAGGACAGTTGCGGTGTTTCGGATTTAACAGAAACTATTGAAGATTGTAGCACTTAATTTTCGAAAATGCAAGCGAATATTTTGTCAGAGGGCAGATTGTTCCCTGATGCTTAATTGTTCGGTTGTTATTGATATTTTTTTGAGGTAATGTCGTCGTGGTCGGTTGCTCGTATGGTTAGAGTGGTTGGCGGAACATGACGTAGTTAACTAAATGTGCGTGATGAGGCTTAGGGCTACGCCCGTCCCGAACGATAGAGAGGCGCCAGAGTAGTCGGGTGCTGTTGGGGCACTGCGCGCGACAGCGGCTTTGACAAGACCCGCATATCATTGTTATTGTTCGGCGACACTCAAATATCGCGACCAACAAACGTCGCGCCGCCTTCGATTTCCATTGTCGTTCAAATCAAACCGCTATCATTCGATATCATTATTCTTATTTTCAATATTTTACTACTCCTATTGTCCCGACCAACCAATAAAAATTCAATCTAAACAAGGATAGTAATCATACTTGGAACTATCCTGTCTAAGTAATTTGAACAATTCTCCAATGAGCAAAAGAACTTTTCCACCAACACTTATGGTTAGATTATTCATTTTTAAATTTCAAAAATTTTCAAAATGACTACTCCATTCTGTTATAAAATATAATATATAACTTTCCCCCAAATAAAACCATTAAAGGGTATAGGCAGCTTTGTATGAGAAAAGTGCCCCCGCGGTTTTTTCGATTCAAACTCAGGGAATCGTTTTGATACTAAATAAATGAAAAATTAGCTAAATTTTCAGCTTTTTATCTCAAACGGTTTTCGAGTATTTCGAAAAAAAAAACATTTTGCGATTAAATTTTTTTAGTAGTTAAATTTAAAGTTAATGACCAACGATTTTTTTCTTATTCTTAGGAGTAAAAGGCATGAAAAAATATTTTTACTATGATTTCCAGGTGGAATGTCGATTGTTAAGCAACCCCTACACAATATTATTGTACAATATTTTGGTTTGTGCAATAAAATTGATCGTGTATGGGTGATATTGAAAGATTGGGCAATAATTATGTGATTTTCAAAATTTTGAAAATAATTACGTAATAATTAAGTACAAACGGGTAAATATTGTGTCGTCAATAACGCAGAATTGGCAATATCGCCTCCACAAGATACAGTATATTGCACAAACCAACTTATTGTACAATAATATTGATCGTCTAGGGACCGCCATCAATATATTGTGCAACCTATATTGCACAATAATATTGAGCGTGTAGGGGCTGCTTTAAGGACCGAAACAAAATTAAAACTAAATTTTTAAAGTGTCCACTGCCAAATTTTCTCAAAAAACCTCTTTAACTCTTAACTTCTCTATACTCAGTAATTTTTTCGAATTTTTGATTTAGTGGAACATGAAAAAAATAAAAACTGATTTTTTCCTAAATCTTTTGCTGAAGCACACTTATACTTTGTTTTGGTAAATTAATATATTTTTTTTATTTACAAATTTTGTTTTTGCATCATCTGCCTCTTGGCAATAATTGCAATATGTCACACTTATATATCAACACTCGTGGGTTAGTTGTGTCCAATGACACAATTAACATTAAAAATTATAGTAAAACAACAGTAATAATATTCTAATTATAATTATAGTGTAAATAGTATTCTTAAATATAATATTACTAACATTGATAGGCCCCGCTCTTCAAGTGATCACATCCTTCACATGTTCCACCTGTAGGTCGTCGTGGATTCTTACATTATTTGTGTACCATGGTGCACCTATTATTGTCCGCAGAACTTTGGATTGAAATCTTTGTTTTGCCCAAGTTAACCGTCTATCCAGGTACATTCCCAAATACTTGAGATGATCTGTTTGGGGTACCTCTGTATTATTGAGCATTACTGGCGGGTAGCACTGTTTTCGGGTAGTGAAAGTAACAGTAAAGCAATATGAAGATAATTATTTTTCAACTCAAAAAAATATTTTTCAATATATATATATTATATATATTATATATATATATATATATATACAGTGGCGTGCATTCCATATAGACAAAAAGACACTGCCTACCCTACATAATTCAAATAAATATTTATAATTTTGTTCTGATATCTAGTTTTATTTTATTTACCAAATACCAATAAAGAAAAAAATCTTAACGGATATCATCTATACAGTATACAGATTATGCCAGCTCATTCGTTCGTTCAATTTCAAGTAAGCGACTGATAATATTTGCATTGCAATGCATTAGCGCTCCTGGCAACGCGGCGGGAAAGGCACAAACTATTCGTGTCTAAATATTTATAAGTGTGCACTCATAGCACACATACGTGTCAGTGTGTGCGTTCGTATAAAAACAATAATACAAGTATACAATTTTACACATACAACCTTAAAAAAAGACACTGTCTTCTTGCACACGACAAATTACGATAATTACCGAAGAAGCATCGTTTCTTATTCATTATCGCTGAAATTACAAGTTTGAATTTGATTCATCTCAATAATCGATTTAACGATCAGTAATCTACGTACATTGTTATTATTTAATTCTAATAAATTTTAATAATATATTATCTATTATCTGTATTATTTAATCCTGACGATTATATTGTATTTCTTTAATAAAGTTTACAAATTGAGTCTATCTATGGATATTTGTGGTTGAAAATATCGACATCATTATTTAGCCTATACTGATTAGCCAACAAAATTTTAGTGTGAATTTTCCGAATTTTTTTTTGCCAATCGATGGGAAATCGTTCGTAGAGGTTTTTGAAAGAAACCGTTTCGTTTGTGACAAAATAGTTTAGCGGTAATTAAATACATAAGATAAATTAATTAATTAGTCATTGATATAGTAAAATGTTAAAAAATAAGGTTTAAAGCAACATACAATAACAAAAATTAGGAAAAATTTAGGAAACGGTTGGTTAAAACTAAAACTAAAAAAAATTCAAAGAAAAATATTTTTCGAATTTCAAAGCACACTTACTTAATGTTCTACTTCGTATATATATTTTTTCAAAATTTTTTTGTGTGATAAGTTGATTTTCAATAGTGATGAAAAATTTTTGGAGAAAAACCTCTTTAATTATGTTTCGATTTTTGTTATTGTGAAAAATTTTGGGAAAATATAATTTGAAGAAAAAAATTAATTTCTGAGTTGCTTTTTTTATTTCGAAGGGGGGAAGTTCTGTTTAGTTTTCCTTAACTTTTTTTTTAGTTTTACATTTAACCAACTGTTTCCTAAATTTTCCCGCATTTTTGTTATTGTATGTTGCTTTGAACTATATTTTCTTAACATTTTACTATATCAATGACTAATTAACTAATTATTTTTTCTTAATTAATTTATTAGCGCTAGACTATTTTGTCACAATCGAAACGGTTTCTTTCACATACCTCTACGAACGATTTCCCATCGAATGGCAAAAAAGAAAATCAGAAAATTTACAATTTAAAATTTTGTTGGCTAATCGGTATAGGGTTCATTATTTACTCATCATAACGACGAACTAAAACCAACATGCAGCATTTTTGATTATATTGAAGTAGCTTTTAAAAATTTCTGCCTACCCTACCTAAAATCTCTGTGCACGCCACTGTATATATATATATATATATATATATATATATATATATATAACTATTTAGAAAATTAAGAAATTGTCATTGAAAATTAATGAATAATTATATATGTCTTATGACTCAATTTCTTCTTTATTACGATGCGTTTCAACAATTTTTGAATGTCATCATCCGGTAATGGTTATTTTGCCAGTTTTTTTAATTTTTAACTGTTAATTTTTTAATTATTTAACTGACAAAATAATAATTACCTGATGCTGACAGCCAAAAACTTATGAAACACATCGCAATAAAGAAAAAATTGAGGCATAAGACATATATTATTATTCATTAATTAATTGTGACTCGGAAATAAATAAAATATTTTTCAATGTTATTAAAAATTATTTTTTATGCAATAATTCTTTGAAATACATAATAATATTTTTTATTACCTCTAATAATTGTACGTCGTTAATAATTTGACTAAGGCGGTTGTTAAAATGAGCCCCTCCTTATATCCCTATTTTAAAATTTATTGAAGAGGATAAATATATTAATTAGAGATATATTAATACAGTTTAAACCAGAGAAGAGAGACTTATATATAACTTCAATTATCACGTTAACGAAAAAGGCGTTTGGGCCAGTAGTTCTGCATTACGAACCTCAGTTGGCGCTGTACGAAACCGTACTTGGCCCCGCCTTTAAATTTCAAAGCGCATACGTAAATAAAGGAGGGAATTTAAATTTGAAATGAAACTCTAATATCATCATGAAATTAACGTACTTTAATTAAGTAACAATAAAAATCTAATACAGCTAAATTATTATTAAAATTTCATCTTATACAAATATTTCATATGTTTGACCATCAATTATTAAGCTACATCGATGATATTCAAAACATAATGTTTTCAAGAATAGAAGGGGTTAGGTTCCTCCTCAATACAACGAAAAGTGATATTTTGCATTACAGTGCCATCTATTAGTTTCTTTTAGAAATACTAGATCATGTTTTGGTGTTCCATATGAATTGAACTTCTATATAAGTCTCTCTTCTCTGGTTTAAACACAACAAAAGTCAACTAATTAGTTTTCGGTCCTTAAAAATCGACATTCCACATGGAAATCTTAGTAGAAATATTTTTTCATGCCTTTTGCTCCTAAGAATGAGAAATATAATATATAAACCTGCCTATACCCTTCCAGAGATAGACGTTATTAACTGTTTTATTTGAAAATTCAAAAAAAAAACAATGCTGTTGTTTCATTAAATACCTAGTTTATATTGTTTTAAATATTTATTTATAAGTTCCTGTACCAAAAATTGTATGTGGAAAGAAAACTAATTTAGTATTGATTTCCAGTGCCCGATCGAACTTTCGATTTCGGTCTAGTACTTTAGTATCGCCTTAACTTTGGTTTCGACTGTCGTCAAATCAAAACTACAGTCCCTGGACTATACCTTTGTACAATAAATTTGTCGTGTTACTTAACATTTTTATTCCATGGAATTTAGGAAACATTATTTTTTTAAAATTACGTTATTTGCTACTTATTCCAAATATATTTTCTCATTTTGTGAGAAAACCTTACATGATGGAAGAAAATGGGTTTCATTGAACATTGAAATGACCTATAACAGTCAAAACAATTTTTAAAAAGTATTTTTTTGCAGGCTTGTGTATGGTTAACTTTTTTTTCTACGAAAACATGCCTTTATAGGGAAGTTTCAGCCGAAACTGAGACTGATGCCGAAATTTGGTTTCGGCCGTAAAAACTAGTTTCGATCAGATACTATTAATTTCAATAATGCTTACAAACTTCTATCTGGGATACAGTAGTGTCCTCATTAAAACGTTCTTATCTAGTAGTTTCTTCGTTTTTTGAGATCTTCATTGCTTCGGCCTTAATATTACTAAAGTACTTATATGATATATTTAATAATAAACTTTTAAATAATATAAACTAATTTATTAGTATTTTAATTTTAATTTTAATTCATAACTTTATGAGCACTAATTTTACGAAGGAAAAATAAAATGGTTGAAAAATAAAATAGTTCAATTTTAGAATTTTTCGAAATCCTTTAGATGTACATATGTATTTTACACGATCATGTTCTAGTTTTTAGGAATCGTGTAATACTGCTAAATTTATTTTCGCTCTACAGTTAATAGGTTTTTAATTAAATGGCTGTGTAAATGGCTGTGACATACGGACAGATGAACGTAACGCAATATAAGGGTTGTGCTTTTACTATGAAACTAAAAATACAAATCCCAGATTATCATACAAAGAGAAGCTATTACCTTTTTGCATATACCGGCATCTATAATTAAAGCTTGATGATTGGTACATAATTTTGTGAAATTCATCAATGAATCGTATCGATTTATAGAACTTTGAATACCTTGATTTCCTGTTAATTCCATTTCTTAAGTTGTTGATTGAAGAAGTGAACATGTGACCTTTATTTATATTTACAAAAATTCATATGTCTACAGTTTTTTTTATGCATATTTTTCGAGAAACTAAAATTTATCTATCTGTTCTTTTTATAAAGTTAAGCCATAATTCTTTTCAATTCACCTATTTTCATCTGATTGTTGCATTTGATTACGATTGCTAAAAAGCTAACATGCTTGACTGATTAACAATGATTTTTTGATATTAAATAGCATATTATCTTTTCGATCCAAATTGACTTCTGGTGAATCGATGTGAGGAATCCCCTAAGCAAAATGAAAACCTTACGAATATGTCGAGAAAGGTGTCAATAAGAATGTCAATGATGCATCTGTGTTTTGGAAACACTGATGCTTCAATAAAAAACATCAATAATTGCTGATGAACATAATTTGTTGTTCTTAGGTGATAATGTTAGTTTTAATGTATCGCTGCTTATTTTAAGCTCTTAAACTATTAGAACCTTCTGGTAAAGTTCTTATGCATGATTCGTATCAACACATCATGGACGAGCAAAATGGTTTCTTATGTCAATTACTCAACATAAAAACCTTTGCCATTAGTTTATGAGACTGTACAGTTTCTACAATGGAACTCTAACGTTGAAAATAAAATAGTTATGTTTTCTAACGTTTCTGAACGGTATGGCTTTCCATTTTATACAATGAAAACACTTAATTGCATTTTAAAACAATATGAATAGGCAAGTGCTGTTGTTATAATAATAGTTTTCAAGATACTGCTAATGGACCACTTATTTGGCGTTACATATATAGTATGTTAGCCTATATGGTAAGATAAATTTATTTTTACAAGAGTGAGTGTATATTATTATCATATTCGTATAAAAATATTTTTGAAGTTATAACTGAATTACTTTTGTTTTTTCAAATTAAAAAGAATTACTATATCACTATTTCTTATTGTTTTGTTTAAATTTTCTAAGTGGTATGTGCAGTTCAAGCATAATTTTTATGAATAAATAAAGGGTAAACATAATGCATATTATATAAGTATAATGTAAGATTAGATAAGATTTTTATCTTTGGTATATAAATGTTTTATGTATAATGTAAATGGAGAGCTTCAAAGAGAGACGTATTCTATTATTCATATAGGTTTCCATCAATATATGCATTTCTTGTAAATGGGTAAATGGAAGATGCACGTATTTCGTATTAAGCTTGTTCAACTGCATGCAAACGTTGATAAATAAGCTAAGTAGTGAGCTATAAGAATTACAACAAAAAGCTTCCTTTTAGTTTGATGAAAGTAAGAATTGCATCTTGATATATTATTAAAATTGGATTTATTTAATGGATATATACGTAATATAGGTACATAAGAAAATAAAAATGGAAAACATTTAAATTTCTGATCAAAATACTCACAATTTTGAATAATGCAGGATAATGAAATAATTCCAATCAATTTTAAGGCTGGTTCCGAAAAAAGGTCCAAACTATTGGCAAATAGGGTACTTAATATTTAGGAAGACTGTAATTGCTGATTGCAATTAGTATTAATTTGAGCAAAATTTAATACATGAAATTATTCCCAATTTTAATGGACGAAATTTATTCGAAAATTAACAAAGAAACAATTATTCTTTACGTCGTATATACAATAGTATTACGTCGGTATAGTATACGTCGTATGTTGTCGCGTTATCACAAGAGACCTGAAATCACTGTTATGCTTCACTATTTAATTGGTATGTTCATAAAAGTCTGGGGGAAAAACACCTCTTCCCATCAGGTTTATTATTTCACTTGAGCAATATGATATCACCTGGGCTGAATAAAGTCGCGAAAATCAAAGGGTCGTATTCGAAAAGAAAACAAAAAAACAATTATTTTTCGTTATATTATCGCATTATCAAAAGAGACCTGAAATTATTGTTGCACTTCACTACTTAATTAGTATGTTCATTGTAGTCTGGGGGAATATTACCTCCTCTTCCCATCAGGTTTTTTATTTCACTTGAGCAATATGATATCACTTGGGCTGAATAAATGGGGAAACTGAAGGGTTGTATTTTTGAAATTATTCGATATAGTATTGTACTGCATTGGCAAATTTAGTCAAACTAAAGAGTTATCAAGCTCGATTTTCTATGGATTGTCTACTTTTGGCAATCCATTTCAAAAAAAGAAAAGTGGTAAAATATACTTTCTTATCTAAAGTCGAGAATTAAATTTTAGACTGCCTTTCTACTGTTATGGAAAATGTTTTTTCCTCGTTTATTTGTATCTTATCTATACTAATATATAAAATTCTTACGTCTGTCTGTACATTTCGATTTTGAACCCAATTTTAGGGTAAATATTTGTTTTAAGAGGCCCTTATTCCAAATTTAAAATTTTTAAAATTTTTGTCTGTCTGTCTGTCTATCTGTGTGTCCCGATTTAACTAAAGAACGGAACAACCGAATTTAATGAAATTTGGTATTAAGATACAACCCAATTTCCCACAGACTATAGGCTACTTATCATTCCAAAAATATAATAAGGGAAGGTATTCCCTAGGGATGAAAACAGAAATTTTTACACTAGACCGGTGAGTTATATATCATTGGAAAGGTAATTAAAAGTTAGAAAATAATCTATAAAAATATTTTTAGTTGAACTGATAAGAAACACAGTAAATTCAATATAAATTTTAAAAAATTGCCTCTTTGAAATATAAACCTTTATATATATACAACAAAAATTTAATGTTAATAGCGTAATGGCTTACGTATCTAATATTCTGATGCTCCTTATTATAAAGACGTGGATTCGAACCTTACAGTAAACTTTTTTTTTTATTTTTTTTTTTACAAAATTGTTGTAAATAGACCCTTAGAATTGGTCAATAAGGAAATATTAACGAAAAAAAGTAATAGTAGTAGTTGTAATAATAATAATAGTAATAAAACTTAAAGTAAATAAGTTTTTAAAACCGTGCATACATAAAATCCTGTATTTATATATCCCCTTTGACTGTTGAAATTTTAATATTCGATGTATTCCTTATAAGAAGTAGACATCTAATAAAAATTTTTTTTTTGAAAATTCCTACACTAAAAGATTAAAAGGGGGTGACTAAGTTTGTATGAGAAAATGTAGAGTTAATCAACAATCGAAATTTTGAATTTAATAAGTGTAATTAATAAATTAATAAATAATTAATAATAAGTTTCTGTTTTTGTTATATCATTTAAACTACAGCATTTTAAATAACGTCATTTCACTTAATTAGAATGAAAGTTTAGGTAGTAGGTACTTATACCAAATACCCAAGAGGCAGTTTGGGCAGTTTTTAATTTTTGTTTGTTTTTCAACAATCAAACTTTTTTAAAATCTAATTTTTCTGAACCAATGATTGTGACCTGGAGCAATTATTTAACATTAAGGGAGCAATTTTTTGTCATATATTTCATTATCTAGTTTTAAGTCATAATTATGCCTGACTTTATTGAACTTAACAATAGTTTTTATTTATGCAGATGGTGATTGATTTACGGATTAATTGGTTCACGGTAGGTATACCTACCGTAGGTATACGCAATTGAACATTCTCTTTTTAGATATTTATAAATATTTTTTGAAAATTAATTGATCATTATATACAACTATTTTATTCTAAGTAACAGTTTATCAAATGTGTCTTTTTAAAGTTGACAAAATAGTGTTTTAAGTATGATTATGTTTTTCGTAAAAGAAATAAGAAAAATAATAATTTTCATATGCCACTACAAATAGCAAATTTAAAATGAAAATATAATCTACACCTATGTTACGTAGACGAAGTTGCGGGGATCAGCTAGTCTTGAATAAAAGTACGAAAAAGTACTCAAAATAATAGAATTAAATGCAAACTAGATAATAAGGTACTACAGAGCATAAGATGTACGCTCTAAAGATGCAAATCGTTGGCGATACCGTCCATCTGGTTATAATTGAAGAGTTTGCTGCAAAAGAGAGGTAACTTCAATTATCAAAAAAAAAAAATAAAAATATATATCGTACAATATAGTAACAAAATAAACCATAATAAAAATAAACCACTTCCCACACAATGTAAAAAGGCCTATAGAATGAAGTTAAAAACATGTTTGTTAATTAACTCTTAATTTTAAAATTTTAAACTTTTTTTTCTTTCTCGAAAAATTGTAAGTTTAGAGCTATCCTCCGTTTTGCAGCAAACTCTTCAATTCTATAACTGTCAATCATAATTTTCTTATTTCATGTTGTTCGTATTCTATGCTACTAGGAAAAAGAAAAATTACGCAAAGATTTTTTAATTACGTATTAATTGAAATCAAAATCAGCAAAAGAACGTACGCAAAGGGTTCACGAGCCCCTTGTATTTCCCCTGCGTTAGGGCTTAAACTTATGACTTACCTACCAATGGTCTTAAAATAATTTACAATTATTGTAGAGTTTCAGATGATGATAAATTGGTAAAAATATTCAGAGGACTAGGATCAAATAATAATCAGTCAAAACTATTTGTTACATGCGCATATAATAAATAGTTTTGACTGATTATTATTTGATCCTAGTCCTCTGAATATTTTTACCAATTTATAATTTACAACATTTTCTTTAATTTTAGAAAAAACTATTTTTAAATAAAATGTAACAATTTAAAAAATATTCATACATATTATCAGGAAAAAATTATAATTCATTTAAACGTATCAATTTTCATTTTACATTTTCATTTCAAAATAAATTATTATTTATATCCGTGTACTGTTTGTATAGAAAAGTTATCAATTCATTAGTAGGCCAATTAATTTTCAATGAATATGTCATTTTACATTAACATTATATTGTAGCAGAGGAAAATAAACATAGTGAAATAGATTTATTATTTAATAAATATTTTAACAGCGGACTGATTCTATTTGATTGAAAATTGTTGCTTTACAATTAATTTTTTGTCCTTTTAATCATCCTCTAAATGGTGTTGGATTCCGTTGTTGATTAAAACTTAGATCGTAATTGTTGGCTACACTATTGGGACGGCAATCTGTGATGTTTTCTAGTCCATCACAGGCGTTCGTTAATAAATTGAAACCTAATCCTTCTCCGCAATTATAAAGTCGTGGACGCCCATTAATGCAAATATAATAACGTTGACAATCGGCATTTCGGAAAAAGCGATATTCTGATGCTCCTAAACCACTTCGAGCTTCAGGTTCTGGTGGACATGTAAAGCCCAAATAAGCTGTAAAAAGAAAATTCGACTTTTATGAAAAGACTTGAAAAAGTGGTAAATTTGAAGGATTGTTTTAAAATCATAAAAATAACATAGTTAATTTGTAGCGTGAGACTGATGTAAAAGAGATGATCATGTGAAATTTGCGATTTAAAAGTCATTGAGTTTTGCATAATATTATTCTCGACAGATTATTATTATGCATGAGTTCTGGATTTTAGGCATCAATGTTAAAAATTTGAATTTGGTTATCTTTAAAATACAATACTACAAGAAATGCTTGCAAAAATCTGTCTTTTAAGAATTTTATTTTTATTATTTAGATTACTAACTAAAGGAAATTATGATTGATTATTCTAATATTAATTTGGGTATTTCAAAGGCTTATGCGTTTCAACCAGTGGCGAATTTAGAAATTTGCCGCCCCTACAGACCTCTGAAATTCGATACCCTATTTCGCAGTCATATTAATTACATTTATTCTATCAATGGTATGACAACTAGTGCTCTATCGCCGTTATTTCATCAACTTTTCCTGTGATTAGCAAATTTTTAGGCCAAATTTGCTGCCCCCTAAAATTTGCCACCCTAGGCATCATTCTGCTAGTAAATCTGCTACTGGTTTGAACACAATATGCATGTTAAATGACACGGAAATATTTAATTTGAGCATTTCACGTAAGATTTACTAATTAAAGAATAATTAAGGTTACATTGAAAGTTGAATTTCGATGAAAATTTTTAATTATTAGGTTGTTTTCTAAGCGTGGCTCTTCAGAAAGATTCAAGTCTCAGGAAGAACCTTTGAAGAACCGTATTTTTCTGAAGCAAAATTGAGCACATGAAGATTTTAAAAAGAATCGATCTAACTCACTGGTAACTTGGTAACTCATTGGTAATTTGACTATATCCTAACTCACTGGAAGAACAAACTTTTTATATATAAACCAATAACAAAATTCCAAAGGCTGTAAAAAGGATAATTTGAATCAATAATTTTTGATATAATTTTTAAGTTACCAATAGGGTATAACAGCTTTCAAAATTCTTTGATTTTGGAAAAAAGCAAAATGATCTTAAGATCTTTGGAAAAACGTATCTAATTTTGATCGTTCCGTTCTAAAATTATTATACCCTCAATCTTATTTTTGAAAAAGGTGTGACATCTATTTATCAACAAATAACACCGGCACGCAAAAAAAAAGTGCTCTGTACTTTTGACCGGACCTACATAGATCTACGTATTTTGACCCCCTGAACACGAATCCGGGGTCGGTTTGATCCGTACACCCTCAAAAATTCGAGAAAACTTTAAAAAACCGAAAAAAATGGTTAAAATCGGCAGTTTTGGTGACATAGAATTTTTTTTGAACTAAACTGAGCATGATTTTCATGTTTTTCGATCCGCTGAATACAAATTCGAAGTTTATGTAGACCATAAGCCGTTTTTATTGTAAGAAAATTGTCTGCTTTGCGAGCCTCTCCTCCGATTTCTCATCGGGACATCCTGATAAGGGTCATATGAGGACCATTTCAGGCTGACCTAATTAAATACAAAATCATTCTCTATCGGGTTATACTGATCAGGTCCCTGTAAGGAATTTTTCAGGCTGGCATTATTGAAATAAAATCCACTTTTTTCTCAGGTTATCCTGATCAGGCACCTATAAGGAACTATTCAGGATGGTATTATTAAAAAAAACAATTTCCTATCAGGTTATCCTAATCAGGATTATATGAGGAACACCTCAGGCTGGCCTTATCTAATATAGAATTTATTAAAATATTCTTATATATAAATTGACTATTTTGCCGTCCGTCCGTGCAGAATATACGTATGCGCTCTGTTATCCTATTAAAATCGGTTCAACCGTTCCGGAGATAAATTAAAATAAACAAAAAAAATAACTCGTGCAAGTAGAAAGTGTCTAATTAATTATATAAAAAGCTAAATATTTGTTTTAGAATAAATACGTTCATAGCGCATTCGCTTATGTATCTGACATTCTTATACTCACAATAAGTAAAAGACGTGGGTTCAAATCTTGTTTTAGATTAATTATCTAATTTAGAATAATTATAATAATAGTTATAACTAATGAGGTAACTATGTTAAGGGCCTCATGAGGCAATCCTGATTGGGATCCTGAGAGGCAATCCAGATAAGGTTCATGTCAGGTAACCCTGACCAGGTTCAAGTGAGAGAATCCGAATCAGGATTTTGTAAGGAAATCCTGATCAGGTCCACGTGGGGCAATCCTGATCAATACCATACAACAATGTTATCCAGATCAGGACCATCTAAGGAAATCCAGATCAGGATTGTATAAGGTAATCCTGATCAGGACCATACTAGGTAACCCTAATAAGGACCTCATAGGTCATCTGCGTTACATCCGTATCTGGTCTTGATGAGGTATACCTGACTTGGACCTTATCAGGTTATCAGGTCAACCTGACAATGTCCTCATCGGGTCCTCGCGATAAATTCTAGTCGGGTACGCCTTTAACCCAGGGACTCTGCCAGACGGTTCTGTTGCTCGCCGTCACCACGTGGAGGTGCCCTGGTTACAGACACAAGCGTCCAAACAAGAACTTGCATAACTAACTAGCCCTGTACATAAGTCATTTAAAGACAGACGGGTTCGATATAAGCAAATAACGAATTGAAATGAAAGCAATTGGCCCATTTGTAATTTTCAGAGATTTTTTGCGGGGAATTTCAATTTCTTTAAAGATTTTGGCCAAATAATCTTCAAAATCATATTCCAGAAAAAGAATAATATGCAAAATATCCTTTGTAGAGATTTAAAAGTTTATTTTCATCATATAATCTCGAATTTTAGAACAATAGCCGCAATTTTTACAATTTTTAAGGGTTTTTTGCAATTTTCTTACAATAAAAACGGCTTATGGTCTACATAAACTTCGAATTTGTATTCAGCGGATCGAAAAACATGAAAATCATGCTCGGTTTAGTTCAAAAAATTTTTTATGTCACCAAAACTGCCGATTTTAACCATTTTTTTCGGTTTTTTAAAGTTTTCTCGAATTTTTGAGGGTGTGCGGGTCAAACCAACCCCGGATTCGTGTTCAGGGGGTCAAAATACGTAGATTTATGTAGGTCCGGTCAAAAATACAGAGCACTTTTTTTTGTGTGCCGGTGTAATTATTATTTAAGCCCAAACATATTCAAAATATGAACTTATATATAAAAAATACCTTCAGCGTTGCAATCTTGAACTAAATCCGGCCAGTCACAACGATAAGTGTCAGCACTAAATGCAAGTCCTTCGGGACAATCAAAGACGTAGCCGCGACCATTAACACAATTTTTAAATTGACCGCAGTGCGTTTCGTCTCCAACTTTGAAATATCCAAATTGATGAGGACAATCCTCTGTAGCTTGTGCTGGTTCTATAAATTGAAAAAAACACTTTTATTTCTTATACCTTAAATTTTTCCTAAATTTATGCTTACGTAGTCCACTTCGACCTTGGCAATCAACATCAATGGGATATTGGCAAGGGTACGAGAACAAGCTTGCAGCAGCATTAAACAATAGTCCATCAGGGCATAATTTTTCCTCGGCTACACCATCACGACACTCAATATAAGCATCACATTGGCCCATGGGATAGCGTCCATTTTTTTCAGGACACGATGCACTTGATTTTGGAGCACTAACTGGAGCCGATTGACCAAATCCAGGAGATTGGGGGAAAGGATTTGATTGAGGGGGACGATAGCGTTGTTGACTTGTAACTAAGAAAGAAGAGATTTAACATTCATCTCATAAATAAACTTATTGAATGTTTGTAAATAACGGGTTTTAAATTTCTAATGATTGTTACGTAAATTATCACAAAAGTGTCGACAACAATTTTTCAAGAAAGGGCAACTATTAGTTAAGGCTGCCCTGTTTTTAAAGGAGGATCAGAAAAGCAGTAATATGACATAATTGATCTTAAATTTAGCAAAACCTTTGCTTCCAATATATATTTTTTTTTACATTATATTTTATTTTTTAATCCCCTCTTAACCCCCCTTTCCATATTTTCTACCATCTAAGATAACAAGCCTTAGACTATAAAAATTGTTAACTATAATGATATTAGCTTAATTGTGAATGCTTTAAACTGTGAACTAAAGATAAACTTCGAATTCAACAAAGAACAATTTCAAAAATATCTTCTTTGTTCCACTTTTCTGCAAAAAATGATAAAAAAGAGTATTTTTGTGGCTCAATAATTTTTTTTAAATGTTTATATTCCTTAAAAGGCAATTTTCCGATACTTATATATACCTATATATCGCTCGTTTCATTGTTAACTCCTTAATGGATTTCATTTTATCCAAAATTATTTGTTTCTTTAAAAAGTCAAGTATTTGAAAGTACTTAACAATTTTTTTTTCAATCTAGTTAAGATGTATAAAAACGAAACATTGATATAAGGTATACAGTTATATTTTTAACCACTGTAATTAAAGTAAAAGCTCTTTCACTGATTTAATCCCTAAAGAAAACATTGAAATTATCCGGAGTTAATTTATATAGAAGTATTGTGTTTTATTATTTCTAAAAATATATTTTAAGATTATTAAAAAGTGTAGGTATCCGATTTATTATTTTTTCATTTGCAATGAGACATCAACCTACAGATCATTTTTGTTTCTATTAAAATTTTATTTTAATTTGTACTCAGAATTGTCCTACTTTCACCTTCTATAACTTGAAATAATTACTGAGTTATAAAATATTCATATGAGTATATGACGGTTTATTTTTTAAAGTTCACTGAAGTCAGGGGACTTCAACGTTTTGTTAGATTTCAGCTCAAACAGAATTAAATATTTTAATTAAATACTAAGTAAGTAATTAAAATTATTCTTCGGTTAATAAAATTTCATTAGTTTTGTAACATTCCGAGCAATGTAAGATTATGAGAAATATTATCCATTTCAATAAAATAATTTTATTCAATAACCACATTTGCTTTTTTTTATCACACGCCTCTTCATTAATTTGTCCTTAAATGATAGAATTTCATTTGTTATTTAGGTAGGGTGTGTAATTGTCAAAGGTTTATATTTGAATATTCATTATACAGATTGTTTAAAGTTTTAAAAATCTAATATTAAATTCATAATACACTTAATGGTTAAACTATCGTCAACATAGATATATTCAGAAATATATTAACAATCGATAAATAAAAATTAGTTACTCTGAAAGTAAAGGATTGAAATATAAAACCCACAATTTAGTTTGCATTTTAGATAAAAAAAACTATAAAATATGCATATACTTCAAGGAACTAAATAAAGCTGCACTGAAGAAAGGGAGCTTTAAAGCTCAATTGCTGAGAATATAATTCACGGTGTGTTTCATAGATAAATATATCAATGCTTAACTTCACTATTTTCTTTAATTAAATTTATTTCCAACATTTATTTTTTGCTTTAAATACTGTTTAAAACAATATGAAAATTCTTACAAGTTCATAATACCTTAACTTCACAGAAAATTGACGTTGTTTGTAGCTTTGTTTGATTTTCAAAATTTCAGCGATTAAAACAAAAAAACTTCCTAAAATCTCGCAATCCCATTGGCTAATAGCCTCTTACTTTGAATTATTAGTACTATCACCGTTATTAGTGGATTGATTGACTTATACACACTTTATGTGTTATTAATTAATTAATTTCTAGGATTTTAGTATCTATACACTTTTTCATTATCATTAAAATATTTATCCGGGAATATCAATGAGCCAATTTTTTATTTCTAGAACCTTTAAAACATTTTTAAAACAAGATAGTAAATTTAAAACCGATTCTTTTAGTGTTTTAGAACCTTTTTTAATGCAGGGTTAAACCTGATGTCCAAAAATATCTTAATTAAAACACAAAACATAGATGATCTTTTTACTTATAGTATTTCAGAACTAAAGGAATTCTTAAAAGCAAGGACAGATTTAGGATTTGTTTCTGGGGGGGCACAATATCATCTTTCATTTGCAAGTACGTGAAAGGGACGCAACGAAAAAAAATCCCAATTCCAGCTAGAAATAGACTAAAATTTCATTAATGTTCTTTCTGTTATTTTAATCATATATTTTAACAACTCTAATAATTTGATATGCATTTTAGTAGGTACTGTGATGGATTCTCCACAGTACACAAAAATACCGTGGGGGGGGGGCACGTGCTCCCGTGCCCACCTCTTATATCCGCCCTTGCTTGAAAGGAGTCTTCGACAACTCCAAACAAAAAGTTTTGCATGTGATGTAGCTATAAATGCATAAACTTATTATTAAAAAAATATTAACTATCACTGTTTATTACATGGAGTAAAAGAGTAGGAAATCTGTAATATCTGTAATTGGAAGCATTTAATTATTAATTAATTTCAACAACTAGAAATTCAACAGCTATTTTTTTTCTCTACACAGTTAAATACGTATTAATTAAATAAGTTTTCTTCTAATTAAACTGACAAAAACAGATATAAAAGCTTCTTGAAAAATGATGGTGAAGTAAGTAATTGATTTTTCCTGTCGTCCCATGCATCTTAATTAGTTGATGCACTTAAGTGTGTACAAGATAGGAAAAATAAAAAAATTGAGAAAATTAATTTTCCTCTTCTAAGATATTAAATATAAAAACTGATTTTTTCTATTAACATTTTTAGTTAATCTACTAAAAAAGAAGAATATTTTATTTATATTTCTGAGATGTACGTTAAATTGCCTTCTGTATTAATAAATTGTGCTATTTCAAACCTTGGCATTTAACTATTTGTAACCAGTTTAGAGAATTAAAATGTGACTCGTCTTCATTTCTGTTTTATTAAGACAAGAAAATCAAAATGTAATCTTGAACAGTTTGATATATTGATCGTTGTAACTGATAAAATTTCACGGTAACTCCTCAACTAGACCTATTCTAAAATGTCAAAAGTTTAATTTCAGTAGGAAATAAATGATTTATTTGTAAGAAAAATAAGTTTAAACCATAATTTTCTAAGAATTTAACATAATGATTACAAGGACATAATAGGTTTCTTTAAAAATTTTACGAAAAAATAAGATAGAATCTAGTTAATGCTAGCTAAAATAAGCAGTAATGTCACTAAAACTAAATGCAATGTGTAATTCAATAATTAATATAAAAAAATTACTAAAACAAATCATAAAGTTAAAAATTTGGGGTCGAAATCAATCACATAATAGGATAAGAATATACAATAAAAAAGTTATATGTTAAATGCCAAGGCTTAATATATATAGTAGTTATTAATTGAGGCTGTATATCTTAAATACTAACATTTAAGGTTTAATTTAATAGGAATTCTGTAACAAAATTTGTGGATAAAGGTAAGTTTGAATGTAAATTTGAACCTTTAAATACTGATTTAATTTTATTGATCGCAGTCCTGCTTTCTGATTGTATGATCAATCTTTCGATTTTTGTCAGCCAATATTTTCAGTGGTTTTCTTAAGAAATTAAATAAAATTAAATTAAATAAATATTAATTCATTAGAAATATATTATATTATCTATATTATATATATATTATAATAATTTTGAAATTTATGTATGATTGACACATTTTGTAATTATTTTAATTGTTTATAGAAGCCTGATGAAGTTACAATACGTAACGAAACTTAGTTAATTTGAATATTAAAAAAAAACGATCTTAAACAATCTGAATTGTCTTCTTTATTTAATAAAAGCTGAGATCTGAATTTTATCATCTATTTCTTAAGAAATTTGTAGTACTGCATAAATTTTCTTTAATTTTTTTAAATAATGAAAAAAAACGCATCGACGTGTAAGCAAAGCTTATATATCTACAGAAGTTCTAAAACTTATCGCATATGTTTTTGAAATTAAGCCGATATTTTCCTTTGAACTTCCGTGTTGAAACACGTCCATTAATTTAAATTACCTTTTTGAAAGCAGAAGGAAATATTTGTTTTATTTGGTTTAAAAATGAAGTACTTAGTTCTCAATCACAGTCTATTCTTTTGTTGATTACATTTTTTCAGTTTTGTAAATGATAAGGTACTTATTCCTGTTAAAAAAAGGCATTTAGAGGCATTTCGAAATAATTAGATTTAAAATGCCATTAATAACTTTAAATGACTTCTAATGGGTTTTTGAACATTTAAAATGTTTATAACAGGGATAAAAAAAATGCGAAAGTCTCGAAAAAGCGGACATTCACAAACTTTTCGTGTTATTGGACACAACTGATTTTTCCGCACAGTTTTCGATCTGTAGTAGCTTGATAGAAGTATATCGTAAGAAATTTATTGAAAAGGAAAGAATCTTATTGTAACCTTATAGTGCGCTCTTATTATACGTGCACAGGGTTTTGCAAAAGCTTTATTATCTCTATGATTGTCTTAATGTCTTTTTAGGGAAGTTTTTTTTATTTTTAATACAGAACAAATTAGCAACAATATATGTCAATACAAAGATAACATCTGAACAAAATAAGATTTAGAACTCTATAAATAAGTATTTTAATTAAGTTCGTATCACTCTATCCAGTAAATTTTTAAAACTTTCGACTTACAAATTCGTATTAATTCAAAATTCGACAAACAATTTAGAACAATTTTAAAATCACGGTAATCAAAAAAAGTTTCTGAAATTGTAAAATTTATACAGACCTTTATATTAAAACATTGCAATATATTTAGATAAAATTACTACAAATTTAATAACTGGTATCCGTATTAAATTACTACCTAGGTACGTACAAATATTTTCGTTTAATTTAATAATTATTGAAATATTCAGTATCGATGTTAATTTAAAAATATTACAATTGAAAAGATTATTATTAAAAAATTTTAACAACTTTAAAAAATGTGTTGTATATTTAAAAAATACACTAATAAAATGAATCAAAATACCAGAGAGCCAGTGACTTATTAAGCTAAAGCTTCCGTGGTCTTCAAAGATAGATACATAGTTATTATTTATTCAAATCGATGTGAAAATATAAATATATAAAAAAATCAACAAAATTTACCTTCAATCAAAAAAAATGTTGCAATCAGGAAGCCTGATGAGAGCAAGTTGAATTTGCCCATTTTATACATAAAAAATTTGTTCTACACTAACAAAACTTTGTTATTTTCAAAAATTTAAATTTGAACAATCGCGTGGTTTGGTTCTGTTAAAAGACGAGCGAAGAATGAAAAAGAAAAGGCGCAAGATTACAAAATTTTCATTTCAGCCTTAAAGAATCAGAAATAATATGTGAATTCATAATTAACAGCCTTAGCAATGCCTTTACATAATTTAAAATTTATCATCTGCACTCGTCTTGCCATCTCTTCTCATCTTTGAAGATCATTTCATGTTCCTTTCTCTCACTGTTGTCTTCATTTAAATAACTACAAGTAACATTTTGTCTCATTTTTTTTTGAAAAGATTGATTTTTAGTTAGTCTATTGAAAAGGTTATTTTTTTCTGTGAACTTGAAATTGTTTTCATTTTCCCCATATTCATTAAACATTTAGAAGTCTATAATTATCAAATCATTTTCCAAATTTTGTCTATGTTCTTAAAAATAAATTTCTTAAAAAAATGTAGAATCAGGGGGAGGATATATTCACACATTTTTACAAATTTCCTCAATGTTTACTATATTGGCTAATATTTTAGAGAAATCTATTACATACGTGAGTTCAACTAGAAAGTGATCATCTTCCACACTATTAGTTTACGTAATCATTGATATTATTGGTTTCTACATAACATCTGACCATTTACAGTTGTTAACAAATATAAATAAAACACACTTATTTTAAATAAATACTTTTCATTCCTCAAATTCAAATCTAATACTATAATTAATCATTCATACTTGTTTTTTTCAATGCCAGTAAATATGTTAGAATATTAGTTTTAGTTCTTGAAATTTAAAAATTAATTAGTTTTCTAAATCATTTTCAACAAATTTCTTAAATGTCAAGGACGGTTAAATGAAGAAGCTTTGCATGCTATGAATATGAATAATAGATAAAGAATTTCGTAAAATTGAAGCCCGTTGAATTCTCCTGAATAACAAAATGTGCAAGTATCTATTGTAGGTAATATTAGTATCGATAGAATACGTAGCAAATTAATTTTTTATCGGAAAATTTATACTTTCGATCAATAATGATTTTCACAGCTTCATAGTAATGAACATATTTGTAAAAGAAGTAAATTCATGAGTAGATTCCTGACACTCCGGGTGGTATTTACATAAACAGAGATTATAGATTAATTTCGTATAAGTAGATAACTTTTGAATTACAGCATGCAATTTATTTTTTTCTTTGCATCATTTGAATTGACGATATTGATCGAGCTTACATCATTAGGAGATGGCGGAAAATAAAAATGATTTTAGAATAATTAAAAATATGTATTACCAATTAAAAATACATTTAAACTAAGTACCTTCCTCCCTTGCTTACTTCGCTCACATATAACCAAGACAAGTTAAACCATACATATTTCGTCGGGTTAGAAGGTATTCCACTTCAAACACTGTTTTACAATTATATCTAATTATCACTTGAATATATTGTTTTCATATTGATAACTGCCTCGTTGAAAAAATTGAAAGCCATTTTCCATGTTAAAAAAACCCATTAGAAATCGTTGAAAGTTGTTAAAGGCCATTTTAAATGTAAGGATTTCAAAATATGAGCAGTTCTTTGTCAGTTTTTCTAAAATAGTACGAAAATCAATAGATATTTCATTGAATTCGGGCTATTTTTTTTTTTTAGTATAATTAAAACGATAAAATGCCGATTTATTTTGAAATCAAGTATCTACTATACCGAAATGAAAAAACGTTACACTTACGGTCGCGTGGGGTCGAAAGTTATTTGAACTAAGCTTTAATCCCGTCATTCCCAAGTGGGGCATGGCCATATTTTGGTGGGCCATGAGCAGAACGTGCATCCTTCGGTTGACTATTCCAAAGACTATGGAGTAATTCATATAAATAACAATGAATGAAATAACAATATAATAACAGTGAATTGATTTTTATTTCATTATTCATTTCAGATTAAAGTTTCATTCAAATATTTGCTATTTCTGTATTTCAGTTTTTTATTATATGTTTGGGAACTTTATTTATTTAACTGTTCTTACATTTTTAATTTTTTTGTTTCATGAATGACTTATTCTTTGGAAGCTTGTTTAAATATCAAATTAATGAGCTTTCAAGCTTCATTCAGGTGAATGTCTATAAAGTTTTGAAAAAAAATTAAATACCACGGGGGGGAAGAGAAATTTTAAATTATTTTTTAATTATAAAATTAGCCTTATATGTACCTATTATAAATTAGTTTTAGGGAGGTATTAAAATTTTCTGAAATTATCTTTTTCAGTTGTAGAGGTGTATGAGGACAAACTTTGCTTGGTCAAAATGACCTATGCGACTAGTTAAGGGGTTAAGAGCGTAAATAGGGTAAGCAGAGTTGTACATAGCTACCACGAATATACGTAACCATCACTTACCCCCTATTTCTTAATTGATATACGAAACAGAAATTGTAGGTGGAAAATATATGCAATAGGATTCATGTGTTCTTCGTAGTTTTTTTTTCCTTCAAATATGAGAGTGCCCCTCTTATTATTTTAGTCTAATGCTAACATTTTTTTTTTAATTTTATATTAAATTTTGAAATAAAAAAAAATATTTTGAATAGAAAAAAAAACAAGTGTTTAATGATTTCAAAAGTATATGGGTATTGCTACAACCCCATTTATTTGATTATAATAATTCAATTAATCCAGATTTTTTTTATATTGCTTTCGTTTTTAAGTAATGTTGAATTTTTGAAATTATTGTATAGAAAAAGTCGTTTACGTCGTCATTTGATCGCTGCTTAATATAACTATGAATTACATTCATTTAATAAAAATGTAATTGATTTGATCGAAAAAGTGCCCTTGAATTTCCCATATAGTCAATGTAAATACCAATAAATACGTACAAAACACAAATGTATTTTTATGAAGCTGTTTGGATACTATTCTTCACTAAATACTAATTCGATTAATAGAATTTGTTATCTTTGTTGAACGTATATCGAAATATCGGTGAAAGAGAGTGAAAAAATTCTCATGTGTAATGTGACGTTGTGAACAGTTGTGAATCACACCACTAGTTTTAAAAATGGCAACTGAGTAGTTGAGATTTTGACGTTTCTGTTTGTCATTTTCGTATTCAACTAAAACAAATCGTTCATCAAATTTTTTTCATTACAAATTCATAAATTCGTTGTATATAAATACAAATCACCAATTTATAATGTAATTTAAATAACGCAGAAGCTAAACTTTTCACTTTATATACATTAAAATTGTATATAAAAATAGAAATGTGCGCCAATTAATATTTTGTGTTCATGCAACGGATGTAGCAAGGTAAAAAGATTGAATCACAATTATGACTTGTCAAGTAAAAATTGCTGTTTAAGATGGAGCATGGAGTCAAAGTTAGTGACAGAATTTGTTCAGCAAACCAACTGCGAAGAAAATACAGCATATGCGTTTTTACAAGCAAAAAGATGGGATTTAAATCTCGCCGTCGAGGCTTGGCAGCATTTGAATAGTGTTTCAACACCTCCTCTATCATCTCCGGTTGCAGGTCCGACATTTACCAATAATCTTTTGACAAAATCAGCTTCGATCGACATCCATGACAGTAATCTTATTCATTATATCAATCTGTAATACATAACTCTGATTTCATTTGCAATCTTTTGTTTTAGATAAGAAACTCATTAGAGGAATATCACGAGCCACCGACAATCTATCAATCGTATCACGTGCTCGAAATGCAATTGCTCAAGATTTCGAAGAAAATCCCTGTTTCAAAATCGATCGCTATTTTATTGAAACGCCCGAATATACATTCACACTTCCAGATCTGACAATATATGGCGACGAGTTCAAAAGTTTTTTGGAAAAAGACTTGATTGAAAAGTCTGCATTAAATTCTCTCGAACAATCGGGTCGACTGAATTGGTGGACTGAATATGGGTTTTGCCAAAGGTTAACTAATTTTTTCATACAATTACTAACTGATGTATGTTTCCAATCTTATTTTTCGATTTTAAAAACCTATAAGTGTAGTTTTAGTGCATGTTTAGGGAATATTACGAATCTTCCGGCGCCACGACGGACTCATAAATCTCGACGAAAAAAAACGAAAATTAAGAACATTTTGTCGATATCTCGCTTAGTTTACGAAATATCGACCCCTAAAAATGGAAAAAATTATTGATTTTTTCCACTTTTCCAATTTGTGGAAAAAACATTTTCCAATTTTTAGGAGTCGACGTTTCGTACATTAAGCGATATTTTTCGAAAATTTCTATTCTTTATTTTCGTTTTTTTTCGTCGAGATCTATGAGAATACCTCAAAACATCGTGGCGCCGGAAGAATGGTAGTCTTGCCTAATTTTATATTGCATATCTCAGTTAAAGTATGCACTTGAAATTTTATCATCTAATTTGTGGGGTTCGAAGATTCAATTGTGAGCAATTGACATTTATAGTAATTGTATTGAACAATTTTTACTATATGGATCACAAAAATGTACCTAAGTAAGAAATTTGTAACAGTTCGTGGTCTATACAAATGGTTTAATTAAAAATTTATTGAAGAAACAAACCAAATAGTTTACGATCAATAAGTGAATTAAAAGCTATAAAAAACGATGCAATAAAAGGCTTACTATACTTTAATTACTTAATATTTTTAATAAAAAGTTTTAATGGGGTAGTATTAGTTACACAGATAAATGGGTCGCCTTAAGTAGGGTTGTTAGTCAGATAATGTCCGATTTTTAGCAGCTCTTTGATTCGAATTTAAAATGTTTACCTTAAATCTTCTCAAAATGTAATAGATGAACGTTCAAGTTTTAGGCCTTGGACCACTGTAGGAGCCGAAAAAATTAAGTTTTTTTGGGGATTTTTTTTCAGAAATACTACAGCAAAGAAAGCATTTAAAATTAAAAAAAAATAAACAATTTTTCGAAAATTGTAGCGTTAATTAATTTTGTAATGTTAAGTTTAATTAATATGGGGCATACTGACCTACATATGTAAAAATATAATTAAAGACAAATTGTGGCCTCTTACTGAGCTTAATTTGCCTAATTTGTAATCTAAATTGTATAATATTTTCAAAACGAAAAAGAATTCCAAAAAACCGTCTTCCTATTATTGAATAATGGTGACCCAATATTTATATTTTAGGAACTAATAATGCTGTTGTTTAATTCTAAAGGCTAGAATTTCGAACTAAGTAATTTTGATACCGTAATACAAACTACGATTTTCTTTTATAACTACAAGTTCTTTATTAAAAGCAATAATAATGTATATTATTTTCAGATTGTGGCCCTTGTCGACCAGTGGTGATGGCAATTGTTTGTTACATGCCGCTTCCTTGGCAATGTGGGGCTTTCACGATCGTCTCTTAACCCTTCGTCAAGCTTTGTACGCATTTTTAAAAGAAAGTGAGTGCCAAAATGCATTATATCGACGTTGGAGGTGGCAACAAACACGAACAAATGCTCAATCTGGCTTTGTATATTCTGAAACCGAATGGCAAACTGAATGGGAAACTATTATTAATATGGCATCGACTGAACCAAGACGCGAAAAAAATGGTAGACGAATGTCGACTTCCATATCGGAACATGAAACTAATAGTTGTGGCACAACTACTTATGAAAGTTTAGAAGAAATTCACGTTTTGGCTCTAAGTCACATATTAAAACGTCCGATTATAATAATAGCGGATATAATGCTTAAAGATATGAACGGCGAGGCAATCGCGCCTATTCCATTTGGCGGAATTTATCTTCCTTTTGAAATTCCTCTCCATGAATGTCATCGATCACCTCTGTTACTCACGTACGACATGGCGCATTTTTCCGCTCTTGTTGTTATGGAAAAAGAAGTGTTTGGTGAAAAGAATCATCAAACTCAAGCAACAATACCACTAGTTGATTCGGAGAATTGTTTGTTACCGATTCAGTTCAGTGTTGATCCTGGAATTGATTTCAATTGGGGACAAGATGAAAACGAACAAAATATTATTAACAGTTTGATATTAAATGAAAAAGCACAACTAAGTTTGTTGAAGGAATATTTAGACATTATAGAAATCCCGACTGTTTCTACTCCATCTGAAGATGATCCATTTGATTCAGAAGAAGAAATCGATAAGAAGTTTAGTGAAGTAACTGAATCGTCAGAAGATGTCATTGATGGGAACATTTTCGGAAATAATAAAAGTCGCGCTGCGAAGCAATTGCAGTCTGTTGCAAAACAATTTGGAAGTATTGGCAAATCAATGAGTCGAAAATTAAAAAAGAATTTCGGTAAAATAACAAAGCCTACTGTACAAAAAAAATCCCATGATGTTGTTGATTGTGGCTCAGTCATGGGAAAAGGAGTTAAGCTGCTCTGTGCCCAGTTACATGTTAAGCGGCATGAATACCAAGAAGAGATGGTAACTAATTACCTGAAATTTGCGCAAGCGAGATTTTTAAGAGAGCTGCAAGGAAAATCAATTGTAAAACCACCTGAAAATAAGCTAGAGGAGCAAGCTATCATTGAAGGTCCGATGCAATGTATCAATCCTGGGTGCAATGCTCTGGGAACAGTAGTTACGAGCTATATGTGTCACAAATGTTTTGAACAACAACGCAAGGAAGAGCTGTCTCATTCGAAAACTTCTCCAACGTTTTCACAGGCAAGGTATGGTACAGGAAAATCAAAATTTTATCGCAACTCAGATGTCGAGTCCCATATCAATGTAAAACGTTTACCAACATCTAAACCAAGCACGATTGATCATACTTTATACCTCTCCAAATCAACCTTTTACAATGATACAGGTGCACCGTTAAATGAAATACATCACAACGGACATTCAACACGTCCAAAATCTTTTGATTTAGCCCACGTAGAAAAACGAGACCATATCGGTCGGGCTAATCGAAAAATTAGTGATTTAAGTTCGACACCTGAAATCGTAGACATTGTTGAATCGAAGTCCAATGATTTACGTGACACAAATTCTGAACATAATTCGAACAGTAACGATTTGATTAATTTATTTAATAGTCATAGTTCTCAACAATCTGAATCAAATTCATTTTTAGCAGGTTCTAAAAGTCACCCAGAAAATGTTAAAACAACAGAAATGGTTCCCAATTCTGAGACATATTTCATGCTAAACGCGTTGGTTTCGTCTAAGCAATGTAATGAAAATGAAGAAGTTCAAAATTGTCAACCATGTCGAGCGAATAATTGTAAATTTTTTGGAAATGCAAACACTGATTTTTATTGTTCACAGTGTTATAAATGGCAACAACGTTCTAGTATTGGTACTCTTATTTAATTAATAATTTATTGAGATAATGTAAAAATAATATTTTTTCACTGTGAAATTTTTAATTGATATTATGTAATAGTTTTATTTAATATTGTTTTTATTTCATTGAGAAATTTCTGAATTTTAAGAACAAATAATTTATTTTATTGTGTTTGTAACTTAAATAGATATAACGAAAAATATTCATTAAACCAAATATTAATATTTATAAACTATAAGGTAACTCCTAATCTTCCACTTCATTAGAACGACTGATATTTGAAATTATTTTTTTTGTGGCAAATTATCGAATTGCTTTATAATCAGATAACTATGTGGAAATTTCTCATTTTAAGATTTTCGAGTATACTTATTATTTTTGACCTGAATATACTATGCTGGATAATAATAGAATGATTTTTTTTTACAAAAATATATTGATATTTTAGGTCTGTGCCTTGCAAATTCGAAATTATTTTAAATTTTAAGTCTAACGTACTATTATTGCTTCAACTCACTGTATTTTTTTCAAACTTATGTATATAATGTGTAAATATTATATCTACTTGTGAAAAGTAATTCATGTACACAATTAAACAAAAAATATATAAATGTTATGTAACCTGATATTTTTCTTAAAGAAGGTGTAGTTCTTTTTTTAAATCTTGGAAAATTTGTCGAAAAACATAGTTTGTCGATGTTCTTGGTCCTTTTTCCGATATTATTTATTTATATTCAGTGCCCCAATAGAAAGCAATCCATTATTAGTTTTATCTATAGAATAAGTCACGGACATCAAAAAGTGATAACGGATGAATCATCGAGAAGCTTTGGTCAAAATATTTAATGATGAAATAAATTTTTTATCATCGATTGGCCGTGGTTATATGGTCGCTTAAAATTGCTCAAAATATATAAAATTGGAAAAACGAAGTGATCAAATTGGACCGCGGTGTCCCAAAAAGCTTTACATTTATGCAACCGGCTGAGCATAGAAAATAAAATTCGTTAAATCGATTTACGCGTTCATTTTTACCATGCTTACACTTGTCTAAACGAAATTTAGAAAATTTATTTTCAATTATTAATCGACTAAAATAAAGACTATCTTGCCCCTTAATGAGTCTTATCGATTTAGAAATTGAACTTTGATCCAATAGTTTTTATAAAACATATTGTGAACTTCAACAATTACTGTTTCTTCCCTTTGTAACGGTGCATGACCTGAATGACTGAATAAATGAATAACTTTAATTAAATAACCACTCAGTTGTTTAGCACACCTTTTTTGGGTTTATAAACTCTCATTTAGTTTTTGTGAACTAGATTATTTGCCATTTGATGTTTATATTTACTTTAAGCCTATTGGTATATTAACATATTGGTACATTATTATAGCATTTTGATGACTCAGAATAAATGTATTCTGCTATCTGTACTTCGCGAATTAGATATCATCAGTTAAAATATGCTGGAATATGCTAAGAGGCGACATTAGCGAATTTATTTTTATAATAATACTGTTAATTCACAAAATTTAAAAGAAACGAATGTCGGAATACTACTTATTGCCAATGATCAGTTGTACAATACCCAAACTTGTTGCGAATTTGGCGTGGCCAAACTAAGTAAAAAAAAAAGTTTTTATTATTTTTTCAATGGAGCCCAGGAATTAATTGTTTCCCTATGGTTTGTAATATACAAAGGAATTTATTGTTTGTTTAATGAAAAATAAAATATTTAAAAAAAGTTCTTCCTTCTTTATTAATATTAATATTATTGTTATCTACGTCGCTTTACTGACAATTATTACGGTGTTTAGCGACTATAGAGTCAATAAAAATCCGTAATTGAGAAATATCAAAAATTTCTTCGATATGAGGATTGAACTCAACACTTACCAGTTTTGAAGCAGTTATCTTGTCCACTCGGCCACCAGTAGGCATTTTCTTTGTTACCTAACCGGTTTTTCAACAATCGAGAAATAATCATAAAAATACTTTCAATGATTGCATCTAGTTCAAAATTTGAAGTTGTTTGTGCACAATTGGATTTATAAATAATTAATATCGTACATTAAAGTTCAATTCATTTTTAAACAACGTATACTTCATAAATTTATAAAACATTGAATAGATGCTAACTTTTTTTTGTTGAAGTTTTTCTTGCTCAATTCAAATAATCTTTTTCAAAATGATAGAATTAACCCTTCAAAGTCGTTAGATCTTGTTTCGTTGTTATTGTTATACTTTTAAATTCAGTTTTAGAATGAAAATTATGCTGTAACAAATTCAGAAGCTTTTTCGATTTTAAATCTATCTTATTATCTTCCAATAATTATCTCGTATTTATTTTCAATATTTCTATATTGGAATTCACACAAAGACGATTTTTCTTTTACTTAAGTGGAAAAAAACTTAATTTATTTTGAAAAAAAACACATGTTACTGACTTTTCCAAGAAGCAATTCTTTTTTCAAAATAAATCACGGAATTGGTCAATTCAAAGCTTTGTTCAATTGAAATTTTCATTCAGCACAAGTATAAGTATCATTTTAACCATATTATGTTGGTATGGTTTTCGTGAATTTTTAAGAAATTTACTTAAATTAATCCTACGTTTTTATAATAATCAACTTATAAAATTTGATACTTTTAACGTCCAAAAAAAATATCAATTTTCTGAACTAAATTTTTGTGAGTTTTGAAGAAAAATATTCGATTATTGGATTGTGGAAGGAAAATATTTTTAATCTATAGTTATTAATATATTGAGAAGACATGATAATCAGAAAAAGAATTAATTTCATATTAATAACATATCCCATATGAGTATAATTAGTTTCATGAATAGGTAGGTACTTTGTTTTAATGAAAAATTAATGTGTTTTACTTACTACAAGATTTAGGTAAGGCATAATATTTATTTATTTATAATAAATAGTTACAAGACAAAGAATTACAATTTTAAGTGTAAATTTGTTGAAAATACATCTGAGAAAAAAAGTAAGGTCGGTTGGTAGTTTTTTCTAAATGTCTTTGAAATTCCATGTTATTTACTTAGATTAATGTTTAACCATTCTCTCTCTTGTTTCGTTAAGACGGATTGGTTGATTTTTATTTATATTGACGAAGTAATGGGAATTTGAATCACTTTTGATTTCACTTGAAAAGTGAACAGAATGACAATGAAATCTTTAATGAATATAATATTAATGGTGATAGTTTCACTGCTTCTGGTGCAGGCTCGAAAGGAGGTGAAATTGCGTAAGTGTTTTCCACTTTTCAAAATTCATGTAATATTAATTCTTTTTCTTGTTTTCCAATCATTTTAAGTCTTTCCAATTAAATAATTTAAGTTTATTGAATTAAACATCAGAAAAAAAACATAAGCATATTATATTGTGTACTATTGTTGACTATTGTCATATAGTTCACCAATTGTAACTTGAACTTTCTTTTTTTAACACAAACAAAAATAAATATATTGAGCTGCCAAGAAATATTCAATTATACATAAAATGGTTTTGTCAATATAAAGACGAATAAATTACTTTAACATTTGTCTCTATTTGCAATAAAAAAGTAACTAATTTCTTTTGTCAAATATCGTTTTTATTCCTACCTTTTCCATTGTTACTAAAACCATTGAATAAGCCTTTGTTCAAAAAACTATTTTAGCCAATTTGTAGGTACAAAGCAATATCATTTAAAAAATTTTAAAAGACCTTGAATTGAGAAACTTCAATATTATAATCAAGTGAATATAAATGTTATTTTTTATAGCTGAATACTTTCAATTTTGTAAAAGAGATAATCACATAAATAAGTGCCTGAAAAGCGTTCTAGAGGACTTAATTCCAAAATTGTCCAATGGTTTACCCGAAGTTGGTATGGAATCTATCGATCCGTTACTTTTGGAGGAATTGGCTGTAGATTATCAAGATAATCAGGTAAGAAAATGCAGTAAATCCGTAAAAAAAATACATACTTTAATAAGTATTCAATACTTTTCGTAGGTGTTTTTGAAATACTTGTTACGGAATTTACGCACTTTTGGTTTGTGTCAAAGTTCGATTACAAAGGTTCGATCTAAATTAAGTAATGAGACATTGCAAATGGAAATTGATATAGCGGCTCCTCAATTTGTGGTTGAATCTAATTTTATTGGAGACATTAGACTTAACGCTCTTGTTTTTAAATCTAAGGGCTATATTAATGTAACTCTTGGTAAGTAATGGACTTGTAGAGTTTAACATTGATATTTTGTAAACATATAATAATATGTAATTTTGAGTTGAAATTTAAATCCTCTTAATTACCCTAAATATAGACATTTATAAAAAGATTAACGTTTGAAAAATTGAATTCTTAAGGCGTTTAGAGAGGATTTAAATTTGAACGCAGAATTACTTTTTAGGTGTCTGTTTTATAGGTACTAATAAGTTGTTTTACACAAATAATGTTTTTTTTTTTTTACTTATTTGTGAAATATTGACTCATATATTTCGCAATTAAAAACTATTTTTGATTTTTGTGCATAGTTAAATCGAAATTGTTCTTTGTTGATAAAAAACGAGTACATTTGCACAAAAAAAAAAAAATATAAAAATTGTAGAAATAATTGTTGAAATTGCAAAACATCTAAATAGTTACATTTAAAAAAAAACATTTAATATATGCCATTAAATTGTTTTAGTTGACTTAGTTGCTACTATGAAATTATATGGAGAGGTTGAAAAAATTAGGGGCGAAGATCACATACGCATTAAAGAAATACAGATGAAACCAATACTTCAAGACTTAAAAATTTATGTCACTGATGTTGTAGCCGGAAATCCTGAAATAAGTAAGTTTTTCAATGTTTCTTTTTTGCTAATTATGGCTTGAAATTAATGAATAAAAATTTATCGTTTCTTTTTCATAACAGGTACGTTTGCTCGAACAGCTCTTAATCAAAATTGGAAAGAAGTTTACAAACATTTGCTTCCAATTGCAGAGAACTATTGGAATGTGGCATTAGTGAGGCAAATCAATAAAATATTTTTGAAAGTACCTTACCATATTCTATTTCCTTACGAATAATTACTGAAATTAAAAATTATTTTTATATATAATATCACAAATAAATGTTTTCACAAAATTTTAATTAAAATCAATTTATTGACTTCAAAGTAATATACAATACATGTATACATGTAGCACGCTGTTACATTAATATATATTTAACGTCTACTTAATCTAGCAATTTAAGTTTACTTTCTTCTCTGAAAATTACATGAAGAACTCGTTGTTGGAATGTTTCTTCTAAATTTGCATTTTTAATACGTGGAATGCAACATTTTCATACATAATCACATTATTCGTACATTAAAAGTTAGTAATGTTACCATCAATGAAATACATGAATTACATTAATTTTTTGCGTCATTTTACTTTCTCCAAAAGATTTTTATAACATTGAAATACAGACATAAATTGGATTGATTTTACGGTTATGATTATTGTCGTTAGAATAATAAGTTGACTATATTTTTGAAGGTACATTCATTGAAAGAAGAAGAAAATAGTTAAAACGTAACTGGTTCATGTTATAAAACCTTTTAACAACACTTCTTCATAAAATTGATTAATGAGATTAATTATTTTAGTGAAATAAATGATTTAAAAATATTTACAAAATTGATGAATAGTATTATGGCATATTAAGAAATGAATTGTAAAATTTATTTTTATCTTTATCACACAAATACATATAGGTTTTAATAAATTGTTATAGTTTCGTTTTTAATAATTTACATCAATAATAATAGGCTAGCACCACCAAATACGAAAATTTAGCGCATTTCTTTCGGTTCTACATGCATAATCAATTTCTAGGAAAGTTTTGCACAAAATTTCGGTAAGAGGTCGTTAATAAGTAATAATAAAAAAATGCATTTAATTTAAGGTAACATGATTAGTTACATTTTTCTATACAGTCCCAAATATTTTTATACATTTACAAAAATTTATCAACAATTAAAACACAATTACTTAGTAATTTATTTTAACAGCATTTATTCAAATGCCTACACTATATATTATATTCTTTTTATAAAATATCTATTAAAAAAAATAGTAATATTGAAATAAAATTTAAAACCTTTATCAAATCTAAATAATTTTTAAAAAATATCACGTTTACCTTTTTACATACTTAACTAAACATAAGGCAGTAATATTTTATTTTAAATAAAAAATAAATAAAATAAATCAAAATCCTTTCTTTTTTACGTTTTCCAATAACTAAAATTTAATGTTTTTGTACGGTTCTTACAGTTAACCGTGTTTTTTTAATATATACTTTTAGTTTTAAATTCTCTTTTACATAAATCTTTTCACAATATTTATTCAACGACATTTAATATTAATTACAGCTTGGTAGTATTATTATTTCAGATCATTATTATGATAAAATTAAAATTGGTTAAACATTTAATAATTTATTTTAATATTTATGGGAAAGATTTTTTTTAAATTCATGTGAATAGATTTAGACGTATATTTAAAGTAACTTATTATAATACTTTATAAATATCATATATTTTATAATAATATTTTAGGGTACAAATTATAGTCTTATTTGTCTTTGAATTTAATAAGCTCAAACTTTATATTTAATTTCTTATGTAAATACAATAATATACTTTTTAATAATTTTAATACGTATAGAGTTATATATTTAATTTAATAAGTAATTAAAATATTTACAATTTAAAAGTTATGAGACATATGTACATGTACAATGCTTAAGTATTTCAACGAGATTTTTTAACAATGAAATCGTGTTCATGGTTGAAATGATTTCTATAAATTAAATAAAACTTTGTTATCAATACTGCGTTGATAACGTTGATAGTCTCTTTATAGTAATTATGAATGTTTGTTTTATACATTTTACATAATTAAATTTTTAAGATTTTTTGATTTTTAAGTATTAATTGGCACGGCTGATTCCTTGGACATTAGGATCTTGACTTTGCTGAGGTCAAAAACGAGTCGCAGTCACTGTTCGTGGAGCTTGAGAATTCAAGTTTCGTGAAGCGTTTGCCTCTAGTAAAGGTTGTAATGTTGGAACCTAGTGAAATAGGAAAATAGAACACTGAAATTCAATTTTAAACAAATAAAGCAGGATTGAGTGATGCAAACAAACAACGATAAAAATGAAAATTTTTATATTAATTTTATGTGTAAAAAGAAAATAGATATGAAGGGCAATATATGGTATAAAACAATCATAGCTCGGGAAAAAAATTCTTTACCTTATATTTCATTTGATTAGGAAAAACGCTTCGTCAAAATTTTCTTTCTTTAGCAAAAATTTTTTAAAAAAAATCGCCTCTATTTGGCAGTTTCTTATATCAAGTTATGCTTCCAACGTTTGACGAATGAGAGCTAGGTCGAAAAATATGTAAGACAACCGTCACGACACTGCTATACTTGCGCGCAGTATAGCTATATTCGTTACAATATTGCTTGTGCATTTACAAGTGCACAGTGTAATTTTTAACACAAGTTTAAATAAAAAAAACTTTATCTTTACAAAAAAAAATAATTGTTTTTGAAGTTATACTTCTTTAGCGAAGATGTGAAAAATGATCAGACTGAACTTTTATTTAAAGGTGGCACCATGGCTAGAGTAGGAAGTTGTTCGAAAACGATTAGCGTGCAACTTCAGAATAAAGCTGGCTGATTTTGGGAGCGATTTTCATAGTACTAAAAACACAGTCGAGTCGATCGTTAGCACATAATTTTTGTTTTTCGGTAGGAAAAACCAACTGAAATGATCGACGATGAACTAACAATCACCATCAGTTTTTATTTTATATTTAAAACATCGATACTGTTGAACTTAAAATTTCAATTTTTATAGTTTGAACCATATCCATATTAATACACAATAGTTACACTATAGTGCACAATTGTACACAATAAGAAATGTATGTATTTAAAAGAAATTAATTTTTTTGAAATTAATCAAATACAAAAGTCGATTGATTCATTATATTGAATTATGTTTTTCTATATTTGAATTAAAAATTAGTTTCAATATATAGATACACATGAGTAATAAAAATCAACAATTATTATTGTATGAATTTAATTTTTAGGATGTCGCTATTTATACATACAGTATGAATATGCAATTGATTGTTTAATAATATCTATACATGGTAGTTATATGCATAGCTACAAACCACTTCTAAATGGTAAATTGATGTTTTCTATTAGTATTTTCTAACAATTGACTCCTGCAGTTTTGATAAATAGTTGATTCATGTAAGATTTGAGTGTAACATATTTTGTATAAGTAGTCATTGTGCTTATTATTGTGAAAAACTATACAGTATGTACAAATAGCAAACTGTGTATACATTCAATATGTATAAATAGTCAATTTTGGTAGTGTCACTTTAAGTGACATCAAAATCAGGCAATGTTCCATTTTTTACTTTGTTTTTAAGGCTCAAGTCCATTTTAGCACACCCACAATCTGGCAACATTGCATTTTCGACTTTGTTTTTAATTTAATTCACGGGTAAATAGGTCTATTTAATAGGTCTAATTTAGCCACAAAAGAGAGAATTATACCATATTAGAATTGAATTAACAAAATATCGCGAATTAAATTAAAAACAAAGTCGAAAATGCAACGTTGCCAGATTGTGGGTGTGCTAAAATGGACATGAGCCGTTTTTAATTTGATTCACGAGTAAATTAGGCAAAAATGAAAATTTACCAACAAAAACGCAAATTATACGATATTAGAATTGAATTAACAAAAAAATCTTAAATTAAATAGAACGGAGAAAATGCAACGTTGATAGATATTAATCTCGTTAAAAGGAGTATGATCCACCAATTTAATCTATTATTTGGAAACTAGTAACTTTCTGGGAAATATTCACAGTCCAACACTGAGAAAACTGGCAAATGGCAAAAATTTGCATTTGAATGAAATTGAAATGGTAGTTGAAACCAATGACAACTATCACTTAGTTGAAAATTGAGATAATAATTATTATATTTGTATTACAATTACATGTATGTGCTTGAATTCTTTTTTCTCTGGCTTTGCCGCCTATATTTGCCTATTATATTGACATTAAAAGCAATAATTGTGTTTAAAATTATATCATATTTGAAATATAAATTATTAACAATTGATATGTTATTTTAGTACTATCGGAAGACGCTATGGCAGTGGATTAAAAACATTTTTTTTATTTACGACAAATAAGTACAACTTCTCACGCACGGACATAAGTGAACACACCGTTTTTTTTTAATTTCAATGTATACAGTAGGTTTTTGGATTTTATTTGTTTTTTGAAATTATTTTTTTTCTAATTAAAAAACATGGTAAAGAGGGTAAGTAAGTATCCTAAAAATTATTTCCTAAAAGTATTTTTATGATAAAAGGGTCAAGAAAGGAAGAAAAATTTGGAAAAGAGATAAAATTACAATAGTTATTAATTTTGAAAGAAATGAAAAATGTGATGGAAGTTGCGTAATACAAAAATAGTTACTATACCGTGCTTTCACGAGGGTTGATAAGCGGTGTTTCTGCGGTGATGTGTAAACTATCGTCACCGATGTGTTGTTGTTGTAGTTGTTGTTGTCGTTGTTGGGAAGATACTGTGTGGTGCTGCCGGGGAATTGTGAGATAAGCAGGGTGATGATTATTAGTGCGATGAAGGAGTGATGATTGTAAAGGAGGTGATAAGGGTTGCATGGGTAAAACGGGCATTCCGCCACGTTGGTGCATTTGTGACGCTTGTTGTTGCATACTGGAGGGTAAAATGGGAACACGTTGGGACAAAGGTTGCATTAGTTGTTTAGCTGATGAAACATCTATCTGAGCATAGACGGTAGGCTCATTGCTTCGTCTTATTAACGACATTGGAATTGATTGGGAATGATTCGAATAAATAACGTGGGGCGGTGGAGGTAGATGCTTATTGGACAGGGATAATTCTGCATAAGTTATTTCCTCATTCTGAAAAGGAAAAACATTTTTTTTATCATTATTGCTTCTGCAACAATGTTTATTAGAAATATAATTGAACAATAAAACTTTTATAATTTGTAAGAACAAGAACAACAACCAAATAACTTATTTCAAAAATTTTAACTAAATCGAGATAAATGATCACTTAGTTGATATTTAATTATAATCTTCAAGGATTATTTTACACATGCATAAACCTATTGCTTCATCTTAATTTATAAATATTCAAATGTAATGATGTAATGTAATGATCTCTGCTATAATCAGGTGTACTTCTTTGATGTAAACAAAGATTCAATTCAACCTTATTACAAAAAAAATAATTTAATGAAATGCTCACCGTTTTTTCTACATGGAAAGTCGCATCATAAGGACTATTATTTCTACTGATATTGTTTGGTGATTGCAGACGAGAATAAATTCGTGGTGGAGCATTATTCAATCTTTCGAAAGCTTTCTCTTCGTCTTGATAGTCGTCGTCGCCATTTCCCTGAGGTATGATATCGGGATTTTTTTCCTCGATGCTTTCTAAACTATCGGTAAGTTGTTTGTTTAACGGTTCCGTACTCGCCTTATCACTCCCACTGTTGATACATCTGCGGTCGCTACTTAATCCGGCATCATCAGAATCCTTATCACTGTTATTATTTCTTCTTCGTAGACGTATAATTATGATTACAACAATTGTCACCATCACTAATGCGGTAACGACTCCAATTAATGCACCCAAAATAGGAGTGATTTTAAGTAGCATTGGCGAATTTGCTGAAAAGAAAAATCCAAATAAAAAAATAATAATAAAAATGAAAGATAAGTTGTTGTCATTTTTTAGTATTAACGTGCAATACAATTAGTCACAGTTAGACACAGTTTTACCACAATTGCCTTACATTAATTTATATTCATCCTATCTGTTATTAAGTTTTGTGTTCATCAAGTATTGTTAGTTTATTTTCTGCACAGTAATGAAGTTATATTATAACTACACTGAGGAATTCAAATGAAGTAATAACGATCCTTTTAACCACATAGTTTCGTATAGGCCCATTTATATTAGTCTCATGCAAATAAAATCAATTTGAAAAAAAGTTTACCTTTCATGGCTAGATTTATGTACAGGTTTTTAAAAAGTCCAAGAATACTGCTCGTGTTTGATGCCGTTAATTCCACTATAAACAAATAAACTTAAAAATTGCCAATTTTCATGAAACTCAAAAAATTTTAAGAAAACCGTAAAATAGTGAAATTTAATAAACCATACGGATAATCTTCATACGGAAATGGAATTTCGGTTTCTTTTTTGGTTATGTATTTGAAATAAGATTACCTAAGTAAACGCATAAAATTTTGCTTAACTGTGCTTAGGTATATTAAGCATTTCTCTATCTTAATAGAGTTCCGTGTAGAATGTAGACATCGGTTTTCTTTTTCGTTGCATTTATATTAGAATGTATTTGCCCGCAGCTTTAAATAATAACTAAGAAAATATGGAGAAACTTTTTCATTAAAAGTTTCATTTACGGTGTGTTATTATAGGGTTTACGATGCTTCATTTGAATATTTGAAACAATTTAGCTCTGAGCCACGTGTTTTCAAAAGAAAAAAAAAATACGTATTCTGAAAAATAACGTAGAAAAACACATTTTGTTCAAAAAATAATAAAAAAACGAAATTTTCGACATTAAGTGCTATTTTATGAAATATTTTCATTTTATAATTCATATTTTCCGTCTTGAAATTTTATTTTATAAAAGCAAATATAATGAAGTAGAAAATATTTGTTTAGAATTGAGAATGGGATGTAGTTCATTGTGTAAGAAAATTTTCTTGTTTTCTTCAAAAAAAAAAAATGTCGATACAGTAAATTTTCTTTATGTAAAGAAAAAAAGTGTTATGAGAAAGGAGAGAGACGAAATATTTTAAAAATAAATATTGAAAAACATAAAGTATTCATTACTTTTTTTTAATCATAATAATTTGGTTCAATTTTTTAGTGTATGCAAGTGTATGATTTATCACCAATGATTTTCAATAATAATATAATAAGTCGTAAAAAATTGAAAATAAAAAAAAAAGAAGAACATCAAGAAAAAAGAAAGAAAGAAACGCACGAAAGATAAAAAAATACAGAAACTAATATAAGAAAGAAAATATAGTAAAATTTAATCAGAATTCCTTATATAAAGTATTAATAAATAGTAAACATTTTAAAAATATTAATAGAGCTATTCGTTACAATATAGTCAAGATTGTTTATGAGAATTTAAGTTATATAACACTAAAAATTTTGTTCACTCTTCAAAGAATTTAAAAACAAAATTAGAATGCTATAAAAATCTTTGAATATTACGAAGGAAATGTGTTTTACGGAGTACCTAATGATTAAATCATGCACAAGATTTTCTGATATTTTACACGTCTTTAGAAGCTTTTAAAAGTACAATTATTTTAATTTGATAATTGTACACTTTTCAAAAAATTCTTTGATCTTAAGATCGCTATCAAATGGATTGAGGATAATCACTAACTAATAAGATTCTTAAAAAGTTGGAACTTCTAATGAAACTGCATGTTTAAACAAAGATTTTCCCAAAATCATTAATTTTTCGAAGAATCAAAGTTATTAATAAAATTTTTAGTTCTATTATTCCATCAAAAAAAAATGTAGCTCTATTTTCCAAACCTTGGTATACTATCAAAAGAACTGTTGTTAATTGGGCTACACTAAACCGTCCTGGAAACTTTTTTTTTTTTTGATTTTTACATACTTATAAAAATTAAACGTAATTGCTATAAATTTAAGTACTGTTTTCAGTAGAGTTCTTTACAAACTTTCTTGTAGAACAAAGAAAATAATAGAATTATGTTTTTTTATTTGCAATCATTGTTTTATTTTAAAGTTATTCTAGTTTTTTATCAATGAAATTTATAACAATAACTACAATCGTATTTATAGATGACATAACTTGACTTTACAGCGGTAAGGATCCTAAAGTAGCTATATATAATCGCTAAAAATTTCTTGCGGTTTTCTTGCAAATGTGTTATTTATAAAACGTAGTTTTAATAAGAACTGTTAAATTCAATGATATGAAAAATGAGAGAAGGGAAATTTGATTATATTGGATTCATTGATTATTTTAGAGTATTTCAACTATATCAAAATAGCGAATTAATGAAAAATAATACTTCTTATAGATTTCCTACATAAGTTAATAATTGAGTTTAACTCTCCTTCCTCGAACTTACCCCAATTTTTTACAATATTTATCTGCACTAAGAAAGCTCTATTTTATTTAAGAAAATCATTGTGCTGAAGGTGAAACTGAACAATTATGGGAAATAGTATGACAATCGAAACTTCAATATTCCTGTTTAACTTGGAAATGACTAATTAATTAGTTTTCAAAGAAACATTATCAATATAAATGCTATGTTTTTTTCTTTATTTCATATGAGTTGAATGCGGAAATTGGTTGTATAGGTCAAATATTTTTTTTCTAATTGTGTCCGTTCCTTTCAGATTTCTGTTTGAGAGTTGTTATGGTAAATTGAATGTTGTGAAAGAATTATTATAGAAAATTTGTATTGTACAAAAAAGCTTATAATTGTACCATGTTTTGCCATCATACTTTATTATTTTGAATCCTAATAAGTAAATATACAACAAATTGATTTTTAAAAAAAGTGCATACTTCAACAGTAAACTACTAAATTAACATTGAAGTAGACAATTCATGAAACGCATCTCCGCCTATCTATAATGCTACTTATTGTGTTTTTAGTGTCCTAAATTTAGGTCTTTGCATGAAACTATAAGCAAAATTAATTGTATTCGTCTTTAATTAGTCTTTAAATAGTTAGGTAGAGATAACAAATATGTTGATGGAAAAACAACTAGTTTTTCTCACAATTTATTTTACTCAGGAATCCTTAAGATTAAATAAATAACAATTTAACCGTTAAATACATTCTACACATAACACTATTCTAAGGTAAAAACAGTAACGGGTTTAAAAATTTTCCGCCAGTAGACTTTTCAATTTTTGCCGCCCCTACTGACCTCTGAAATTCGATACCCTATTTCACAATCATATTAATTACATTTCTGGTCAACCGTTTTGCTACTTTTTTTAATTGAACTGGAATTTATTGTTTTAAAAACTGTGATTTATATAATACAGATTCATCATATCGTTTTTTATAACATGTAGTTCCCAATTGTACTCCCAACTAGAGATTGCAATAATGAATCAAAAGTTCAAAACTGGAATTCGGTATTTTTTATATCTTAATACTGGAATACCGGTACTAAACCGGTCAGAGGAATTTTAGAAAAAGAAAGAAAACACAAGTGCTTCTGTGTTTTATTTGCTAGTTCAGTAAGAAAGAGGAGGTAATTATCACAAAAAATCATTTGTAATTTAGAAATTATAATAATACACAAATATCACTGTTCATTTTATGGTACTATAATTTTTTTTTGAAACGTGACCTTACTATATGTAATGTATCAATTGTACTGTCATTAAGGCTGGAACGTAATTAAGTGCAAAAATTACCTGCTATCGAAAACGCTTTTTCAGTATCTACGCTAGTTGGTGGTACTATTAGCAAAGCGCGATATACTTTTTCCAAGTAGGTATTTACTTCTTAATCCCATATCTTCAAATTAATTGAATATTTGTCGGATTGTTTTTGATAAAACTGATTTTTGTAATGTATTTTAGTTTGCCGAAATATTTTTCGTTATCGATAAGTATAATTATTTTACAATAGATAATTACGGTCACTATTAATACAAGTGCCATCATCATCATCATCATCATTATCGATAACTCTACCATAATCTTCTGAATATGGATAGGTTTGTGGAAAAAAAGTTTAAGAAAATTTACTATAAACTTGATTAAACTCAAATTGGTTAGTCTCTTTTCTTTTTTTTTCATTTTCATTACTAAAATCATTGTAGTTATGCAAATATCCTAAGATTTTTTTTGATTCCAATTTGGATTCACCGCCTCATAAATTTCATTCGTTAGGGCGACATAAAAACAAAAACCTAAACTATTTCGCTATAATGGCGATTCCTGAATAGATAGCGGTAATAAGTTAAAAAAAGATATAGTAAATACCGAAAAAACGGTATATAAACTTGAGATTACCGGTATTACAAAGTTGTACAAATGGCTCACAATTGGCTCGCAATGGCTTCATAAACCGGTATTCGGTATACCAATATACTGATATAGCAATCCCTACTCCCAACTAAACGCATCAAAATAAGTAGAACTTCAAAAATTAATAAAAATTATTATACTTAAATTAAATTATAATATTGAAATGTTTTTTTAAATATTTTAAAAATTTATCACCGCAAAAGTATACAGAGTGCTTAGTAATTTTTTGTACTTAGACGTTAGAGTGATAAGTATACAATACCCGAGGCTTCAGTCTACTCAGCCTGCTGGTAAATCCGCCAGTGGGAAAAAATATGCATGATTTCATTACTCTTAGAATAAAATTTTATCTGAAAGGTAAACGTTACTATCTAGGTGTGGAATTACCGAAAGTTAATTACTTAAATATCAATTTATAAGAAATTGATAACATAAATGTATATACAGTACCTGGTCATATTATTAGACGCACTTAAGATTTTATACAAAATGTACATATTAAAATAAATTAAATTTAATACTGTTTAGTTTTTACATTATAAAAAGTTGTATTGATTTTTAAGAAATATATTTTCTGGATAAGGGTAAAACCTTGTTTATTACCCTACTTTAGAAAAAAAGCCTTGATTTGGAACCTATTGAAAATATGTGGAAATTGCTGAAGTAAAAATTGGCTAAAGAGGTGGTCACCACAGAAAAATAGCCCTTTGAAAAAATATTCACGTATGGAATCATCATTCACAAATACAGCAAACGGTATTGTTCTACATAGACAGTATACTGCGCAGAATGGCAACTTAAATATCAGTAAACAAACTTAAATATTAAACAATTAAACTCGCAATAATTAAGATGTTTAATTAATTTTATGGTAAAAATTTATTTTTTAGTTAATATGATTTTTGGTCATGCTGGTTGGTAAAAAGCGTAATAAATAAAATTTGTACAGGAAAGTTAAACCCAATCTAAAATATGGACCCAAAATAAAATAGCTTGTACTTCACGTTTTATGCAAACCTATAGCCCGTCTATTAATATAATCAGGGGTTGTATATACAAATTTTAAATTTAGGATATATGTGTAGTTTTTAAAGAACTTTTTTAAATTATTTTAAGGATATAAAAGTACAGGTAGAACATAGTCTTTTATGAAGAAGTAAATATTTGCAGAAGTATATTTTGTTTTACCATATCAGAACACATAGTGTCTTTGATTTTCTTAGTTGAGTTTAATTTGGATAATTTGTTTCAACTTTTAATTCCAAATTGTTGTAGTTTTTAAGTATAAGTAAGTTTAAAGGAATTGATTTACGTAAGTTTTTTGATGATCTTTATGAAACCATGTGTAATTTTGTCCTGGCATCATTTTTTTTTTTGGTTTACTTTATTATATGATACGAATTTTAATGTTTATTCTTTAAAATATATGTTTATCTTTTTTTTAAAAACATAATTTATAGACAGCGTTATAATAGTATTCCAAGAACTATACATGGCATGCGAAGTACTTTTGTTTTTAAATACAAGTGTTGTATTCACAAAACATCACAACATAATTCTAGACCATATTGCAGGGATTAACGGTAGAGCTTGGTCTAAACCATCACCAGCACAAAACCCATGCTCCACAATGAATTCACAGGCAAGGCGAGAATAGTCTAAATGATTGTAAGGAAGAAAAGACGTTCACAAATTTTCTAACTTTGACCAATGATTTGAAACAAGAAAATACAGAGAAATAAATGAAACATAGAAAGAGAAAATAAATGAGTAATGTTTTAAAATGGAACACAATATGATTCAAGAGGGTTCTAGCGGCTTACCGCCTTGGTGATGTTCAAGTGACCACATGGGAGTGGACAAAAGCTCTGTGGCATCACTGGTGGCCCGTGAAGAATACGATCTGACAGATAGAACTAGATTTGAGCTTTGTTCACGTGGTAAGTCCATTATTTGAAGATTTTCTGCACTTAATGACGTTGTGCTACCTAGCAAATGACGATTGGTTGCATCATACACTTGCATCACGTACATTAAATCTGCATTGCTTGTCGTTGGTAAACAGCTTAGGTGGACTACTTTCAGGGTGTGTTGTAATACTGTACAGTTTTTGGGTGGTTCAGGCCTTTCAGCATTACCTTATACATAACAGTTAATTATATTAAAAATATATTTTTAATAAGACAAAACACACACATTAACACAAACACACAGATATGGATATATAGCTAGTTTCATTTTGCTTAAAGTAAAAATTCTAATACAAAAGGTGAGAAAATAGAACATGTATAAATAATCCACTGTATATGTTGACGGTAAATGGCTGATTTATTATAACACCTAAAGTGCAAACAGGGCAAAGAAAAGAAAAAAAAACATGTCGGCTTAAGTGTTCCACATTGTACATATAAGCTCCTTTTCTCTACTCTTTCAATCTATAATTTTATTTTCAAACAGTACAAAAGTGACTTCAATGAATTGTTGTTCTAAAGCTGATCAAAGCTTGACCAAAGTACATCAAGGATATCCTAGTCAATTTGTAAGCTCTTTTTAAGTTTTTTTTTTTTTTAGTAAATTTAATATCACTGTTTGATATGTTAAGAATAACGTAGTTTTCTAAAATGCGTTGTCGACAAAATTAATAAGCTTACCTGTATGTTTTTCTGCGGATTTTAGAGTGTAAGCTTGAAGTAGAGTCTGTTCGCTTCGTCCTTTTTTGTTTGTTGCGAACAATGCAATCTCGAAACTAAGTCCTGATTCGAGGCCACCAACAGCGAAATATGGCGTTCGAGATGTTACATTAGTAGCGATTTTTTGATTTTGAGAATTATAAACTTCCATAACGAACTCTTGAGAAAGCCCTCCGTCGAAACCTTCAATACATTCCACTTGTAACGAATCGGCCGTTTGGTTTAGAATAGTACAGTTGTGTAGAGGATCTGGTTTTCCTAAAAAATTGAGATAGTTCGGTAAATAATTTAACGAGATAGAAATAAACGAAAGCAATATTTTCAGAATATTAATTTTAATCGAATTAATTTATTCTATCTAAATTTGAAATTTTCTGTCGTTTCTGTCGTCTGCAATTTAATTTAGAAATCTATTTTTTTAAGTTAGATGTAAAATGAGCACTACACTTTTGGAATTTCGAAAAAATAACTATGGAATATTTTGGTGTTTCTTTGTCGTTCAAGTTCTGGAAAAAAAATTATCGTTCGCATATTTTCCATGAAAACCCTATGTAGTGCTAACTCGACGTTTTGAGCTTTTCTAAAAATATTAAAATTTTGATTTTTTTTTTGTTTCATTAACTGGTGTTTTTTTGTCGGTTGTCCAAGACTTCCACAAGAAAAATTGTCATAGCTTGCATATTTTCCCGGATAAAGCCATTTGAAGAAAAATGCTCGATTTTAGTAAATTTTTAAATATTAAAATTATAAAATTTTGAAGTTATACTTCTTTAGGCGCGTTATGAAAAATTGATGAGAGTGAAATTTTACGATGCGCGCGCACCGTGACACAAAATTAACAGAATGAAGTTGCCCACTAAATCTGAAAAAATGCTACCAACAAAACAGAAATGGAACCTCTGTTAGTGGCGCATGTTGGCACGCATGCCGCCTCTGTTCACTGTGTATTTATATTTATAATATTTATCGACATGCTTTGAGTTTCTACATTTAAAACACGTGTTTTCATTATACAAGTGCGAATTTTATATGTGCGTCTGAATTATAATCAGAAGTGATTTAAATTGAATATTTAAATAAATACTAATTAATATTAGAAAATATTTGTGAATAGAACTGTGCTCATCAACCTTCCTAAGTACTCCAATACAATTGAGGTTAACTATCCCTATGTATTATTTAGTAATATAAATGACAAAATTATTACTTGATAAACTAATAAGTAATCATGTTTATCTTTACAACAGACTATCGTCAGTTGCGACTGGTTGCGACGTACCGTATAATTTTTTTTTATCACCGCCACCCAATATTTACACGACTGACAAATGCTAAGAATTGGAAATTGATTAAATGACATCAAAATGACTGTTGAAACCATTACAACAATCATTCAGTTCAAATTTTAAATAATGATGGTATTTTACTCACACGTATGTGTTTACAATATTTGTATACCTTTGCCGAAATATATGCATATATATTACTAACGTTTGCCTATTATTATTATGAGAATTAATATGCATTTAAAAGAAAGATATTTTTCTGAAGTTATTCAGGGTAATATTTAAAATAATGTAATTAAACTGGATTGATACATTACATTATAATATATTTTTCTATATTTGAATTAAAAATTAGTTTCAATACATAGATATGAATGGGTAAATAAAATATACAATCACTATTGCATAAATTTAATTTTTAGGACATCGTTATTAGGGATTGTTTTTCGATAAGTATTTTTCGAGCATGTGACCCAATCTGTTAATTCGGTTAAATGGTTAATACATATAATATGTAATATACATTTTGTATAAGTAACCAAACGTGTAAGCATATAGTATTAATGTATAAATAGCCAATTTAATCTTATTTGAAACCCAGTTACATTCCGTCAAATATTCACAACCCAATACTGGCACAACTGACAAATGACTAAAACTAGCAATTGAATGAAAGTGAAATGACAGTTGAAACTAGTGACATAGTTGTTCAAATTTGAAGCAATAATAATTATATTTGTATTCCACTACAGTGGATGTATTTAAACTGTATATTCTTTGTCTTTGACGCAAAACATACGTTTTCTTATTATGTATTTTGATATTAAAAGTAGTTTGTGTTTAAAATTGTATCATATTTTAGTAATCTCAAACCTTATAACTGGTGTGCCAGTTCAGGCAATACCGGAAGAGGCTACGGCAGTGGATTAAAAACCTATTTTTAACTATACCAAAGAAGTATAACTTCTCACGCGCGTACATAAGTACACACACTGTTTTTTTTTCCTCTTTAATTGGTGTTTTTTTGTCGTTCGAGACTTCCGAAAGAAAAAAAATAATAACTTGCATGTTTTTCCGGTAAACGCTACCTAAAGAAAAAACTCTATTTATTTACACATATAGAAGCTTTAATACTTCTTCTGAAAGCAAGCTACGAATATTATATATGCGTGTGATGAAATTATTTCTTTCAGAACTCTCGAGCAACAGAACAACACTAATAAATGGTGAGAAAAAGTTATGGAAAATTCAATATTTGAAAAATTATCTAAATCGAGCTTTTTCTTAAAAAAAGCGTTTCTCGGAAAAATATCCAATCTATGAAAATTTTTCTTTCGGAACTCTCGAACGACAAAAAGACACCAATTAATGGCGAAAAAAAATTTCTATTTGGAAAATCACCTAATTTTGAGTTTTTCTTCAAATAACTATATCTGGGAAAATATGAATACAATGAAAATTTTTCTTCTGGAAGTCTCGAACGAAATAAAAAAAACCAATTAATGGCGCAAAAAGTTTTCAAAATTTCAATATTTATAGAAAAACTCAAAACGTCAAGTTAACACTACATAGGGTTTTCATGGAAAATATGCGAGCGACAATTATTTTCCAGAATTCTTAAACGACAAAAAAACAACAAAATACTCCGTAGTTATTTTTTCAAAATTTCAAAAGTGTAGTACTAACTTGATGAACGTAAAATAATGTCTTACACATTCCTATGAATCATAGTAACGTCAATCAAAATCGTTGAAAATTACAACTCAATATTTTATCTTTAATCATCCTATTGTTTATTTTAAATCCATTTTTTCCTTTAGCTAGGTTAAAATTTGAGCAATAAATGAACACCTTTTTGCCGTCTTGATTCCTGAATCACGATGATTTCTTACATATCAATACATTTATTGATTTTCAAACTTGGTATAGTAAAGGTATGAATTTATTCACTCTTAAAGAGTCAAATAGATGTCCACCTTTTCCGGCAATAAGTCATTCGATTTTAGCAAGTCTCAGTGCCTTAAATGGAATGTTAAACGACAAATTAGTATTGAAGAAGCAACAAAAAAAGAAGAAGGAGAATATGGAAAAGTTGTAAAAGTGCGGGAGAAAATGAAAATATTTCTTAGTCTTTGTTGATCGCTTTTTCTTTTTCTGCGTTTGATTTGATCTAAATTATTCAGATTCACTGCTTCACGTAAAAAAAAGCGATGCATGCCTAAGATTGCCTGTATGATTTTGTATGCCTAAGAGCATACAAAAATCGTCTCAAAAAAAAAGTATTTTTTTTTGAACTTCCCTTTGAAAAGTAAATAAAAGTTAACTTTAAATATACAGATGCTTCTTATACATATTACCTATTATGAAACAATAAAATAATCCATTAATTTTTCGGTATCTACAAGCATAGAATCGTAACACAAAATTATAAATTATAAAAATTAATAATATATGAAATAAATTTATAAATTGAAACGTAAAAACGTAATAATTAATGTATGTCATAAATTAAAAGTAAGTATATAAGGGACTTAAATGAATTCTTTAACCGTAATAATTACCCTACCTGAATATTAATTGATGTTTAACGATAGATCAAAGAATGAAAAATGCACATACGCCTCGGAAAATAACGACAACTCATACGAACTTCAACCAGAAATGTCCATCTACTCGGTAGAACTGTATGCAATAATTAAAGCTCTAGAAAGCATACCTTTCCAGGAAGGACAGAAAAAAAAACATTAATTTGCATTGACTCGTTTAGTGTTTTAGCATGCATAGAAGATTTCTGGTCATGTATACGACTAGGATCCACGATGGGATCGAGAAAGCTGTTAATAAAAATGCGACAATCGAATTCATAAGAACTCCTGGGCATTGCAGAATTGATGACAACAAAAAGGCAGATCTGTCTGCCAGAAATTCAGGGATGATTGACAGAACCACAATCGAATTACCGTCAGATGACATACTGGAAGGGACCCGAAAGACTATAAGCAGAGATAGTTGAGAGAATGACAAGAAAAAGTAAATAAAAAACTTTTACCAATAATGGACACAACAAATATCTGGAAGATCTCTTTAAGAGTTGATAAAGCAGGTGTAATAAAAATTGTCCGACTGAGGGTATGTTGGAATGGGGTGAATGTTCTCACACGAACACATATAGAACACATAAAGAAGGAAGAATCTCCAATGTGTGCGATATGTAGTGTCCGAAAAACAGTAAAACACAGCCTGGTTCAATTTACCCAATACGATAATCAACGAAGAGTAATCTATGGATAACAGCCGATGACCTCAAAAGAAATGCTGCCATATGATGAGGATGGAATAAGAAAGCTAGTGGTGTTGTTGAAACAAATAGAATAGTGAGAAATGGTGAGAAAAAAGAAGGTTACAATCAGGATAACCAGTGACGCTGAATAATAAAAATTGACCAAAGAAACATGGTAACTAAAAAACTATAGTAAGTAAAGGATAACAAATACCTCAGTGTAACAAAGACAACAGACGCAAATAATCGTGCAGCTTAGCGTTTTTAAATAAAATTTAAAAAAAAATATTATACATGACTAGTTTTTGGTGTGACAACTGTATATATCGGCCATGACATCATGACATAGGACTATTTTTTTCAGATTTAAGAATACAGTTTTAATCAAAATAAGGTAGTACATATTGCCTTTGAGAATAAAAACCATTCAGTGAAATTATCATCTAAAATTTACAAAATTGAACTTTCTTTTTCTATTTGCTGTAAATCTTAAATTAATTTTCCCATTCAAGGGAAAAAATTTCCGGTCACATTTCCGATATTTATAAGAAGTTTGCAAATAAAAACCTCCGACTTAGTTAGTTTGCGAAAGTTATATGTTCCTATTGTACCTATATACCAACAAACTACATATCAAAGTTGAGTTATTGTTTTGAAAAAGGTAAGTACACCAAAATGTTCTACCATCCGGTATATAATACTAAATATCAACGGTAAACGTTACGAAATTGATTTTGAAGCTTTCATGACGGCAATTTAAGATGTATTCGTTGATTGATAAATTGATATGGTTCAAGAAAAAGTTTTCTTTTTTAGTCAATAAAATGGTTTTTTTTGAAAGAAGATTCAAAATTATTGCATAATAGGAACGTCTTTTAATGAAAATACATTTATCAAATTTAGTTTTTACCGAAAAAGTAGGATGTATGTAAAGAATTTATCTTCATATTTTGTAATAGCAAATTATACTGTGTAGAAATGCTCCTTAAATAGATTGATTGAAGTATTTCTATATTTTATTGGTCGATTGGCAATAGATTGATTGATACTCGCACTTCTTCTGGATGACATTAAAAAATTGTTTGAATCTGAAATTTGAATTGAAATAAGTGAACCAATCTACGTTTTGCTACTGTAGGAGAAACATTATCGGTTACTTAGAGCATTTTATTCACGTTTTAAGAGTTTTACTTTAGGTATTACCTAAATAAAAAAAATGGTTATTCTACTATAGAAAATTAGATAATTCATGCATATATTATATGCATATATTAAGACTTTTAAGTTCTTTAGGTTCCCGAGAACACATCTTCCTTAGGCGATATACGTATACCGTATATGGGTAATTCTTCTCACCAAATTCCGGAAATTGGTAGAAAAAAATTTATAATTTTTTTTTTCTTTCAATTATGTAGTATTTGTGTTACTAGATTTTACCATTATAGTGGTCCCTAAAAGAAACTAATTTTAGACGAACAGTAATTATAATTTATAATTTTGAAAGCAAAAGAATGATTTTAATAAGCTATATCGTCATTGGATCTTGTCTGTTATTGTTTGAAAGAGAACAAATAGTTTGATTCCTAACAGTATTAATGTTACGTTAATATAATACTCCTCTATCAAGTGTCACCCATTTGAGCTTTTTCTTCAAATGGCTATACCCGGGGAAAATATGCAAGTTATGAATTTTTTTTAGGAGTTCTTGAACGACAAAAAACCATCAAAACATTCTATAGTTATTTTTTCGAAATTCCAAATGTGTAGTGCTAACTTGATGGACGTAATATCATTACAATTGACATTAAGGAATCTCTTTGATAGCGATGATGCCTTTATATTTTTACACGCTCTTATTTAGCTATGAAAAAGTTATGAAATTTACCTAATTTCTTAGGTAAATGTAACTCTATAGGTGACTCCATTTGTTGATTATCTTTATGTTATAGCGACGGAAATACCTACTTATTTTCATAAAACTAATAAAAAATTTGATTTTGTTACATACCGGCAGGGTTGATATAAAAAACACATGGTTCTTTTTGTACACCAATTTCATTTCGACCCCAACACATCAAAGTACCATAATCGAGCTCAGTCATGGGGGTGTATGCGGCTTGACTTCGCGATCGATCCATTGCAATAAGCGATTGAGGAATATCTACAGCATCGGCAGTATTGTTAAATTTCCACGTGAACTGCACATCTTGGGGATTTGCTTCAAGTTCGCATGTAATGCGAGCAGTTTCCTGACGAGCTACGCCGTAGACTTTTGCTTGTCCCGGTCGACAAACAGGTGCAACTATTCAATAGAAACAATGAAATGTTATCAAATAAATTGAATTTAGAAGAAAAAAACACAATTACATTTAACATCCAAATGGACCGGATTGCTTTCTCCATCTCCCTCGTGGTTGCTTCCTACACACGTGTAAAGTCCAGCTCGGGCTCTTGTGACGCCTTGTAGCACCAAACTTTGATTACTCACAATTGTCCCTTGTTCCACGTTGTTGTATAAAATTTTCCCCTAAACATGCATAATTAAATAACGGTCAGAGAAAAGTAAATTGAATTCGAGTCAATTTATTTTCAAATTTCAGGGATTTCATTTGAATAAAATAAACTTACATTGTGTCGCCAGCTAACTTTGTAGACCCATGGATTTGATTTAATATTACATTCGAAATAGACATCCACACCTTCTCGAATCGTACTCCCATTTAAGTTACTGCCTAATTCCAAGGTCACAACAGGAACATCTAAATTTGAACATTAAAAAAACAAATGTTAATTTCTTCTAAGCCAATTTTTTAAAGTTACTCATAAAAGTTTTCATACAAAAAATAACGTCGATAACATAAGCCTGCCAAACAATACTTTTTAAAAATTGTTTTGACTGTAATAAATAATTTCAATGTATTTTTTTGTGCTTATTTCAAATATGAAATCCATTTCCCTCCATCACATAAGATTTATTCACAAAATGAGAAAATATATTAGGAATAAGTAGCAAATAACGTATTTTTAAATTAAAAATGTTTCCTTAATTCCATGGAATAAATAAACATAGATATTATATTAAACAAAATTATCAATAAGGGTAATATTTATAAGTTCTTTCGGACGAAGCCAGGGGCCCGAAGAGAACCACTTTTTCTGTATCGAAAATGATAGTACTCCACCTTTCACTACTAGCGCTGGTGTCATTTTATCTTCTTTTGGTAGAGGAAATGAACCGATACGAAGTTTATAAGTGAAAACGAGATAACAGAAATGATTGGAGTTATTTCGCTCACACTTTTAAACTTTGTATCGGTTTGTTTCTCTTACTAACGGAAGATAAAACGACACAAGCGTTAGTAATGAGAGGTCCGGTACTACCATTTTCAACATAAAAAAAGGGTTCGATTTGGGCCGTCAATTTTGGCCGAAAAAACTACTTTTATCGGTTAAACTTTGTATCGGTTTGTTTCTCTTACCAACGGAAGATAAAACAACACTAGCGCTAGTAGTGAGAGATCCGGTACTACCATTTTCGGTATAGAAAAAGTGGTTCGATTTGGGCCCTCAATTTTGGCCGAAATAACTACTTCTCAATTGAAATTTATAACAAAACCGTATGTGATGAACTTTTTTCATTATTCTTCCCATAATCAGGGCAAAAATTATAATCAAAATATGTTATTATATTTCAAACAATTTTACCATCCTGTGTTATTGATTGAGTTAGGTGTTGAAAAAAAAAATAAAACTTTATAATCTTGTAAAAAATCATTCGAGAAACATCAAATAAAACATTTATCTTAGTTTGCTCACATTTGCATGTTTTTTCGTTCATTTTTAAAACTTTAGTTAAAAGCAAGTGAGGAATAATAATGTTATTTACGCATATCTGCGTTGATAAAACTTACGGAAAACACACTGAGCCATGTAAATTATTCAAATTCTATGTGCGACTAGCACGACATTTTTTATGAATTCGTTGAATAGTTGTCGAAACCAAAGAATATGAAGGGACGGTGTGAGTGTGTTGAATTTATGGCGTCTATAAATTTTATTCGGAAAAGGCTGATTTCGGTGTTGTGGAATAAATGGTATAAATGAAGTTCATAAACAGAACATATATAATGATTTTTTGAATAATGTATGAGTTTGATTTAAAAAGATCAACATTTTAAATTTGCAAAGAGGAATTGATAAGTTTCCAGGAAAATTTTTCGACCGTCATCGTTCTTTGTGACCAAACTTAAAGTCAGGAAAATTAATATCTGCACAAAGAAAGTCAATAACATGATATGTTTGAAATTGGCTATTTTCCATAAAACGATTATTTTCAGACAATTGTTGAAAAATATTTCGTATTTAATAATCGTACGGGTTTTCGATTCAATCTTTGAAAATGTTTGGCTTTTACCTTTATTTTGACTTTGACTTAGTCTGTGATTCAAACGCTTAAGAGCAATGGCTAATAAAGCTACAAAAATAAGTCTTCTCAAAACTCTTACGTCGTAAAACTTTCGATGATTTTTAATTATGTTTAAAAAAAATAAAATAGAATTAACGTAATGAAAGTTGAGCCTTTCACTTGCCCAATACTAATATATTTTTTTAGGTAATGGCGTAGCGTGGGTTTACACCGCCCGGAGACAACCGGAAATTTACCGACATCTATTTTCATCATTAGTCAAGAAAATTAGTAAAAAGTCAAATATCTTTAAATTCTTTATTTAATTTAAAATGTATTCCTCATGCTATACTTATAGCAAAATCTATTATCCAGCTATCAATGTTAATATATACGATTGTCAATATAGCAAAATTTGATAGTCTCAACGTAGACATAGTCGATCTTAGATACTTTTCAATTAATTTTATTTTAAAGAAGCTTCTCTTGTAAGTGGCATTACTAATGGCAGCTGTTAATAAAATTCTCAACATTATAATAATGTTTGGTAAGCTGTCTTCAAGTTTAAATTCAATAATATATTTTAATTATTGAGTACGTAGGTAATAAAGAGTGTTTCAATAAGAGCGCAAAAATTTGAATTGCGCGCCATGTTTGACAGTCATTAGTCACAATTAATAAACATGAAATAGTAGAGCATGAACAGCGAAGAGGATTCACCAATTGGATCCTTGAGCAACCTGCTCATTTTGCAAACAAAACCATTTTCAGTAAAGAGGCCATTTTTACCTCGATGACTTGGTGAATAGGCAAAAATGTTCTATTTGGGGCTTAGAAAATCCACGAATGATTCATCAGAAAGCAATGCATCCGCAACGGGTTACTGTATGGTGTGCATTATGGTCTGGAGGAATAATTGAACCGTTTTTCTTCGAAAACGAAGAAGGTAATGCAATAACGGTGAATGGCGAACGTTATCGTGATATGATAATAGTTTTTGTGCCTCATTTGGAAGCTTTTGACGACATGTGGTTTCAGCAGGACGGTGCCACATACCATATAACCCGTGAAACATTGACGATCTTACTTCGAGTTTGCTTCTGGTCGTACCATCTCCCGATTTGGTGACCAGAATTGGCCTCCACGCTCTTGCGATTTAACGCCTTTAGATTTCCTATTGTGGGATTATCTGAAGTTTTATTTACATGCTTATGCCAATAAGCCTGCAACCATTGAAGCATTGAAAGCCGAAATTAGACGCTGTATCAATGAAATACCACCAAATGTATTCAGTAACGTTATTGAAAATTTCGTCAAAAGGGTATCCAAATGCCAGCAAAGCCGTGGTTGCCATTAAAAAAAATTGTTTCATAAATTTGTTCTTATTGAAACACCCTTAATACTTAAATGACAAATAGGTAACTAACTGCGTTGGGTTTCAAATCAATCAGAAGAGGAAAGAACATTAATTTTTCAATAAAATAAAAACTTTGGCACATATTTCTCCAACTTTTAAATTAGAAATGTTTAATTTTAAGTAATAGCCTAACTATTTTAATGCGACGAATATTTGAGCAAAAATCGTTTCATTGTCTTAAGGTTAATTAGTAAAAATCAGTTTTTATTTAAACTGTTTATTTTTTCATTAGAGAATATTATAAGTAAATAGATTATTTAATTGTTTAAACCCAGCAAAATATCGTTGAAGTAAAACTGCTGAAGAAGATTTTACTAAATTGGTCGAATTTATCATACGATTATGGCTTTCGAAAGATGCTATCTCTATTACAAATTATATGAGCTTGAATGTATTTTGCTATAATCGCTAAAAGCAAAGAGTAAATAGTTTTAGTTGATTGAAAAAAATCAGAAACGTTTATTGTTAGTATTGTCTGTGTTAATAATCTCTCCAGAACAATAGAAAAAAAATCTAGTAATAGGTAAATACATATTTTTTCCCTCTTACACAACTCATGAGAAAAATAAGCTCATAATTTGTAACATATAAAATGATAGAATGGAAAAAAAAAACCTTTTGTGAAAAAATATTTCACAAATGGGAAAAGCTCATTCATTTAACAAAACGGTAAAAATGAATATCACATTTGTTATAATTATTTAAAAGTTATTAAGTGGAAACTTAGAACATTGAAAATTTGTTGGTTCGGCGTTCAATGGCGAATAATAGAGAATTGAGTTTTAGAATTACGATTCGGACAAGTAGACATATGGAAATTTTCATTAATTGTAATCATTTGCTTGGTTAGACAAAATGCGCATGAGTTGTTAATTCAATATGAGCAAAGCCATATTAAATTCAATTTATTTGCGGTAGTCCTTTCTATGCCCGTTTTTGCATTTGTTGAATATTAATTCAAAAGAGCATTTCTTATCAATATGCTTTTCAACTAATTCATGCGTGTTTTTTTATGATTTTACATAAAAGTGTGAAATTATACGAATCATTTTTTTTTGGTATGAATTTTTTTTTCTTCGAGTAAATTGTTTTATAATTTCCGATGAATTGATGACTTTTGATTTAGCAATTTATTATTATATATAAACTGATGAAAATTTTTTTTGGGGAAAATTACTCAGTAATTAAATATAGGCCATTATAATTTTTTTTAATATTTAGTTTTTTCTTTCTATTTTTGTGAAAAGTAAATGTTCGTGATTAAATTAGGCTTTTATTTTATACTTATATCATATATTGTCATCGTTTTAACAGTTTAAATAAGTTGTAGGTATACATTTTTTATAAATAATCAAACTTTCAAATCATTTTAAAATTTTTGAAAAAAATGTACTAAACACTATATTTTCATAAGAAGTGAGAATAAGAGAATGGAACTTACTGCATATGAATAACAGAGATAAAGATTATATTTAAAAAAATAAGATTTTTATATTTCCCTCCACATGAGCTTTTTGGGAGCAGAGCAGTCAAAGATACTTTGGGAAAGTATTTAGATACTAATTAAATTAGGTAGTTACCTTTCAAAAAGAATCCGAAGTTATATTTAGTATCTAGTTACTCTTATAAAAAAGGATCAGAAAACTTATCTTTAGTTACTTTTTGGGATATTTAAAAGATGCTTAATTAGTTACTTTGCATACTAAAAATGCACTAAGTTGTGTAAGGTATTAAGTAAAATTCCTAGGTAATCTAAAATGTATTTCTTATTTTTACTAATTTAGAAAAAAGAAAAGTAAGTAAAGTAATGAAAAATTACATTTATGACTCAATTTTCAAGTCATACGACATATATAATTATTCATTAATTTATTAATCGTGACTCAGAAAGAATAAATAAATTATTTATCAATGAAAATATATATTTCGAGTTTCTTGTAAACACAGTACACGTTAAAAATGATTGAAGAAGTATATGAGTGGTGTAAATTAAATCTTACAGAATAAAATAAAATTTTGTTTCTAATCTCTCGGTATCACGGTTTCCAAGTTATTTTTCGGTATCTAATATACTTTTTAAGTTAAAAGATACAGATTCTATTAAGGATCATGTAAGATAGATGTTACTTTTTTCCAAAAAATAAAGAAACTAAGATATAGTACCTTAAATACTTTAAAGTAACTAAGTTTCTTCAAAATGACTACGACTGGAAGTCAAAGTTTTTTCCAAATTATCAATTTTTTTGTATTAAAAATATTATTTATGGACAAAACTGATTTCATGACATCGAAAGTGTTCACAATTTATTCATAAAAAATATCAACTCTTAATCCACACCTGGTTTGCCACAGAACCCAATTAAAAATGGTAAAAATGAGTAGAAATGGTTGAAAATTCAGATGGTTACCATTGTTTCTAAAAGTATCAGCCAAGACTTCTTTATAAAATATTAAATATAAGATATTTTACTATACGATATTTCAAATAAGATTTTTATATTTAATAATATAAAATGAATACTTACTATCCTATCAAAAAAAAAAAAATAAAAAAAATATAAATAAAAAAAATAAATAACAATTTTTTTCCAAGTTCAAAAGTAAAAAGTTTTTTCTCAATTTTTGGGTAGCGAGAAAATAATAAAAAAGTTTATAACTATTGGGATGCTCAAGTTGGTCAAAAACTTTTTCAGTTCAAATGTATTGCTTAAATTAATGAAATTTATTCCAAAATAAGTGTAAAAGCTAGCATATTTTCCTATTTTAAATTTTTTTAACTTATTAATTTCATTGTATACTTACAGTCCCTGGCTATATTATAAGACGCGTTTAAGATTTTATACAAAATGTACATATTCTACTAAATTAAATTTAATATTGTTTACTTTTTACATTATAGAAAGTTGTATTGATTTTTAAGAAATATTTTTTCTGGATAAGGGTTAAACCTTGTTTACTAGCCTTATTACCCAACTTGAGAATAATAGCCTTGATTTGAAACCCATTGAAAATATGTGGAAGTCGTTGAAGAAAAAAGTAGCTAAAGAGGTGGTCATAACAGAAAAATAACCCTTAGAAAAAATATTCACGTATAGAATCATCATCCACAAATACAGTAGACGGTATTGTCCTACATAGACAGCATACTGTACAGAACGGGAACTTAAATATCAGTAAAATGGCTTTCAATTAAACATTAAACAATTCAGCTCTCCATAATTATGAGGATATTTAATTAATTTGATGGTAAAAAATTATTTTTTAGTAAATATGATTATTGGTCACGCTGGTTGGTAATAAGCGTAATAAATAAAATTTGTACAGGAAAGTTAAATTCAATCAAAAATATGGACCCAAAATAAAATTGGTCTTACTTCAGGTTTTGTACAAAACCTATAATGCGTCTATTTATATGGTCAGGGACTGTATGCAATAAAAAATTGTCAAAATTGAGCCACTTTGTGAAAAATGCTGTGTGGTATTACATACAAAAAAAAATTTACTCGTTAAATTGAGAAGATCATTTTTCGTCAATTAGAAATGTAAATATTTCCTTTTCATAACCAAAATTATTTGAGATTCTTTATCAAAAATGTAAAAACGTTTTGTGTTTTAAAAAAAAGAAAAACATTTCCGTTTTTAAACTCAGTTTAGAGAAATAATTTCTTTTTTAATTAGTGAAGAAGAACATTTGATTATAGTATTGCAGAAACAAAATCCGAAGTGGAATAAAAATGGAGTGTTTGTATTATCAAAGAAAATGTTTATAAGCAGAAAATAAGATTAAAAGTATACCGCTCGTAAAATTAGATTAATTTGTAGTAGTTTGAGTCGAATGAATAAACATAATAAATTAATTTTGATTGTTGAAAATTATCTGTATGATGTGATAAAATTAAAAATCATGAATAAATATCGTGAAAAAACGCTGTAATAAATTGGTTGACTGAAGATATCTTTCGCAGTGTGTTCTACTTAACAATTTAACATTGCTCTCCAGGGGCTTAGTAAGAGCGCCTTCAGCGGCCTCCGAACTGAAATATGACGCTTCATAATCGCCTACTCCACTTCACAGCCTACAGGGGCGTGATCTACGGCCTCCGACTTAGGGGACATCCTGTCCTCCATGTATGAATTATTCGCTACGAACGTGTTGTATATTAAAGCTACACTTTTCCAGACAAATGTTTTCAAAGAACCAAATGACACAACTATTCTCAGAATAATTCAAATTTTTCTTCTCCGTTCTTGCAATGACAGAAATTTTACATTTTATTTAAGAAACGTTTTTGAAGTTCCTCACTCTTATTAGGTTAAAATGGTAGGTGTTTTATAAATTTTTCTAAAAGTATAATATTTAAACTAGCATTATATAAATGCATTATTCTTCTTTGATAATACCTAAAATGAAAATGTTCCATTAAAAAATATTTGCCGATTTAAACTATTCAAATTATGTTTTGTGTGTTGTATTATAACAAATAACTTCCGACACCATACTGTTTGAATATTCACTGCATTCAATTCATCTTAAAAATAGTTGCTTAATACAACAAAGCCACGTACCACAAATAATTTACATATTAAATAATTCCGATTGAAACATTTAAACATCGCATGTAATTCAATATATCAATACTAATTGAAGATACATAATTTTGATGACTTTCTAAAACATAATTATAAATTTAACAATAGTATGAATTCATTGCTTTACATCAGGGATGTCAAACTCAAAAGCATACTTGGGCCCAAATAAACAATGCTTAACTTTAGATAGACCGCAAATAATGTTCATAGAAAAAAAATATTTTTATTGTGAATAGTACATTGTTATAAACATAAAAAAGTATCGTTAACGTCCTGAAACTGAACATCTCTTCTCTGTTGCCATCTTTCCTATTTCAGGAGACATTTTATTGGCCGAGATTACTTTCAAAATTTACCAAACGTGAACGTTATTAATACAGTATAGTTGATAAATAAAGTATATTATAATTTTTTATGCTGGTTTCGTTTCTAATTCACATTGCTTCAGGGGCGTAATAACGTTCATCTAGGGCCGCATACAGCCTGCGGGCCTAAAATATATGATCTCTCTATTAATATATACGCTCTAAATATATGGACTCCCTAAAAAATCTTTATTTGATGAATTAGTCCGCAGTAATAAAAAATATCATTAAAAATTTAAAAATATTATATAAATAATTGCATTAAAGGATAAATTAATTTCCTATTTCATTTTTTTTTTTGAATTTTATGAATTGAAACACATCCTAGGGTTAGAGTGTAAATCTGCTATCTACACTTTTCTCCTAAAACAGTTTTTTGGTATCATTTGAAAGAGAAAAGAAACCGGCATGTACGATAAATAACTAAGTCGATATCAAAATACAAAATTTGTTTTGTTAATAAAACGTATACCTGCAATCTTAAAGCAGGCCATTTACGCTTCAACTTGCAGTCCAACTAGTGGTCCGATTTTCGAAGTTGGATCTAAAGTCGGACCGTAAATGGTGTTGTTGTAAGTTGGATGTTTAGCGGATTATTTAGGCGATCCAACTAGTAGTCCGACTAGTTGGACTGCAACTCGGAGCGTGAATGGCCTGCTTAAGTCATTTAAAATCTTAAAGTGAAAAGCTACTATCTCCTTGTCAGTGCTTCCCTCCACCCCTTTTGTATTAAGATATTGTAGTCGCTTCCCTTTTTTGTGATCGTTCCCTGTATTTCATTATTCAAATAAGTAAAAATGAGATAAATATAACAAAAATAGAATTAAGACAATAGAAATGAATTAATATTGAAATGATTTATTTTTGTGAATAGAGCTTAAATAGATTCGATAATGTCAATTTTGATTCTGTATATTACAACAATAGTTGTGCATTTTTAATGAAGAATTTAAATAAATTATTATACTAATCAATACATCAGTAAATATGTCTTTACAACAACTTCTTCATTAATTTTCGACGATGAAGAAGTACACATTTGAAGCTTGGTTCCTTTCAACACAGGTATAGATAGTAAAATAGCAAAGATAGCGATATCTGAAGAATTACCAACAAAATCTACAAATCGAAAAAAGCGAGTGATAGTAACGCAATTTGAGTGGTTTGTGATAAAAATTAGGAAGCTCGGGAAGACATAATATGGACGGACGAATGAAGATGAAGCCTGGAATTACGAAAAATCATAAGCAACCTCGTATTATGAAAACGAGGTGCATATTTAAAAATACAAAATTTCTGAAATGCACTTTTAAAATACAGCAAATGATTTTTCAAGATTTCTGAAAGCTGACATTAGGAAAAAATTGTTCATAGTTTGGTAACTTGTCTACCAATTATAAGAAAAATGACACCGCAAGTGAATCAAGAAGAGCCCAAAGACTATATTACTACTTAAAAGTTGATGATTCACTGAAAATATGAAGAACTATGTTCTTAAATACCCTAGGATCGGTTGATAGGCCATTCTCAATTGGAAAACCTTGAAATTTGGAAAAAAATTAACCGAACCTAAGTAGTCGTTCAAAGCATTTTGAAAAATAGGGTAAAAAGTTTTATGGGTTCTTCGATTCTTTACCGATGTTAGAATATCACTATACTTATACTTAGAATATCACTATCACTACCGTGCGACAATCAACAAACAATATTTATTACCGGAGAGGTCCTTTAAGCAACGACTGTATAAAATTTGTTTTCTTTATTATATGTATTTGATATTATGTTATTTTTGCCCCTTTTAGAATCGCTAAATCTGACAAAGATGCATTCTCTATTTTTTTTTCAATTTAATGCGCGAATAAATCGGCCCATAATGAAAATTTCTTGAGAAAAGAGAAAATCATACTAAATTAGAAATGAATTAGCAAAAAAATCGCGAAAAGAATAAAAAACAAAGTAGAAAATACAACGTTGTCAGATTTAATGGTTCTACAATGAATATGAGCCTTATTTTTTACTAAATATAGTACGCGAACGAAACTGGAGATATTTGTTTTATTAATTTAACTAGTATGAAAATCTGCTATGTACATTTCAGTATTAACTATTTTGATAAGAATATCTGCTAATATATTAAAAAATTAATTAACAGAAGGTAACTAAATATTTCAGTATAGTAATAAGTTGTTTAGATAATTCACATTTTATTATTCATTAGTTGTCTTTTGAAAATTAACCATTGACTGTAAAAACCGATTTTAATTTAGGTAATATTTTATTTAATTAATTTTATTTATTATTTAACTTACTAATATTATTATCTTGCAGTTATTACTCAATAACAACAATATTATTTAAGATCACAAAATCGGTCTACAGTAATTGAAATCATATTAAAAAACAAAATTACATATATATGTCATAAATAAAATTGAATTTAAAACTAATATATAATGTGACTTTGGAGGTTTAACTCATTTACAAACTATTACTATAATTATTTGGTATTTTATATAACTAATATTGTTCGTTTTTTTAATTTACTTCATGAAATAAAAAAGAAATATTTGAACTTCTGATTCTAGAAAACAATTTTTTTTATCTAATAGAAATTCATAATCCAAAGTTAGAACTTAATTTTACAATGAAAATTACTTTAAAATGTTCCTAAAACTTTTGGCTTCAGCGTTTACAAAAAAAAAATAAACATGTATAACAAATATTTTTTCAACCAATTAAATATTTGTATATTTTATTAAACAACAAGTGATACAAATTGAAATATAACACCGTTGGACCTTTGGTATTTGAGTAGATTTTTTCTCCTCCAACATGATATGGAAAATGGTTGAATTTACAAGGGATGGGGCGAAGGGGAGAATGTTTTTTTTTCTCTATAAAACCGTTTGAAGGTTTAATTAGCTTACTTTCATAATACTTATATACATACTTTCAAAATAACTCTATAGCATCAAATAAAATGAGGTTGGCTTTTAACCCCCAAACAGGGTTTAGTTTTAAGGACAGGAAATTTAGAAAATAAAAAATGAATTTTTATTTTCTGTTTTATTTATCATAAAACAGTATTGGATATTTTATCGGTTAAATAATGGGCTATAAGATATTAACAAACTCAAAAATCTACAACCTACTATCAATAAACTAATCTGCAACCGGTTTTATTGGAGAAAAATGTCTAATTTTCTAACAGAATTATTTAAGAGCTCCAATAGTCGCCTATATAAAAGCCAGACAGTTTGATTAAATCTCCCGTTATTTTGAAGATGTTTGAAGTAGCAATAGCATACTTAAATTTTTCAGGCTCTGGGGATTGTGAACAGGAAATTTAATTTTAAGAAAATGTTTGCCTTTGATACACCCGATTATTTTGCTGTCTAGAAATTTTCCTATTAAAAAGCTCAATGGTTTTATTGAATTGCACCAGTTGAAAGTAATTCTTTGATCTTTGAGCATTTGGGAACCAAATTTAAATTTGCTCCGACTAATTGTTGAGTATATTAGTTATAGTGCTTATTTTTCAGTCTATTGTCGAGATGAAATCCTAAATATTTTGTAAACATTTCTTTTGTAATGAATTAATCGTTGAATTTATAGAGGGGCATGTTTTTCGTTTGAGGTTAAAGGTGATTTGAATTGTTTTTTTTTTATTTAATGTGATACCCTTTTTGTCACACCTGTCTGTTATGATGTTTATATATACCGTAGGAGATATTGGCTCGTTTTATTATTCTTGCATGTATAGAAAATGATCATACCATCTACCAATACAGTGGTTACTACTTTGTTGTTTGTCGGCAGATTGCTTGTGCATTTAGGTAGAGTAATAGTCCTAGAACTATCCATGTAGGACTCTCGCAGCGATTGGACGACAGAAACTAATTAAAGGTTGTTCGGAAAGTAATTTCGTTTTTTTTCGACAGAGGTTTAATTGTTTTTTTTTCGCACCCAACTTTACAATAAAGGCGTATAATCATTGTACGTTTTAAGAGCTAATATAGCGAGTCCTGTATGTGAAAAAGCTCAATTGTTTTTACGCTGTAGTTTTTGGTTCAAATATGAACAAAAACCAGCATTTTCCTCATATTTAACTTTTTCTCAATAGAAAAGGTAAAATGCTGTTCAATCCACAAAAAAAATACCGAAGTATATAGAGAAGATGTCTAAACAGCATGTCAGTGCCAAAACTGGTGAGCAAAATTTTGGTTCGACAATTTTAATATTGAAGATGCACCACGGTCTAGAAGACAGGTTGAAGCTGATAAAAGGCACAATGAAATCATTATTTGATGCAAACCGGTGAATAACAGCATGTGAGATCGGTTACAGGTAAAAATTATCAATTTTTTTTTTTTGACCACTTAAAACGCCTCGATTTAACTTCAAAGCTCGATTGGATTCGCTTTGTTATTATGGGGAGAAATTTGACCTCATATAAGTTTTGTTACTCGCAAAAAGCTTTTACAACTTGAATGGACGAAACTGCTATACCCATCATATTCTACAGATCTGGCACCTTCGGCTTATTATTTGTTCCAGTCAGTGAAATTTTTTTTGCTAATAAAACCTTCATTTTAAATTAGAAAGTTCAAAAAATCCTCAAGATTAGTTTTTGACCAACAAAGAGCAAAAATATTCTGAGTGAAAAATCATACTACTGCCAGAAAGATGACAAAAAGTTTTGAACTTGAATGGTCATTATATAATTTAATAAATTATTCTTCCCTATACGAAAAGTGCTTTTCCTATAAACAAAAAAAAAATATTAAATCATTTATTCACTATACGAAAAGTGGTTTTTATATTCACAAAAAAAGGAGCGAAATTAATTTCTGAATAACTAATATTAATGGGTTCGTTAGATTTATGATTCAAGGCATTAAATAATAAACTAGTTTTTTTTCACATGTTAATTACTTACTTTATAAATTGACAAAAAAGTAACGATTATCGAAATCAATATTTTTTTTATTAATTAATGTTTCCAGACTGTGTTGCTTCTTATCACTTTTGATGGTCAACCGCCTCACATACAAATTTGGCCCAAGACTGGAAATTCCTAGAAAGTTCCAGATGCTTTTTGTATATTCTATCACACATAAAATATGCTCCAACATTATTTATCACATTCTACTTTCATTTCTTAAATTTTTAAATTGTCACCGTTTTGGACGCGAAAGTACATACCTACCACATAGGTAATTTAAGACTTGGTGATAAAATTGTCTAATACAAATTCTTAAAAGTAGATTTTGGATATAAGCCTATCATGAAGCATTTTTAGGACGTTTTTGATTTCGTTAGCTTTCTATGGACTTAATCTATAGTGCTGTGGTTAGTCCGGAAGCCTAATTAGTGGTGTGATGCAATTTCTTAGTTTCGACTTTTTTATTAAAATGAGATGCTATGAAAATTAGCTGAAGAGTATGGGGGAATAGGTTTAAGATTTTAGTGAAATCTTTGCCTAGTTAAATTTGCATTTCTAACATAGTATTAAAAAAATATATAATTTTCTTATGTCCAGGTATAAAATAAAATTTTCAAATTTTTAGAACAAATAGAGTACCAATCATTACTTTTCATCATATCATCATTACCATCATACCAACCAATTATTGAATCTAAACATGTTTTCAAATACTTGTAAACATAAATTTACCCGTGATAAATTTACTCTAAGGAAATTCTAGAATATTTGTTGTCAACTACAAAGAATATTCCATATGTTGAAATATACTTTTAAATTTTTTTTTTAAACTTAAAAAAGATTAGTTAAAAAGGTTTAATGGCGTTATCAAAATTTGGTACAATACATAGCTCTTAAAAAACGTAGGTAACTTAGTTACTTTCAAGTATCTAAGATAATATATTTATAAAAAGTAACTTATATCTTGGATATTTATAAAAAAATAACTGCATCTTGCAACTTATAAAGTATTTTAGATATCGAAAAATAACTGTGATACTAAGATACCGAGATATTACATATTGTTCAAAAAGATTCAACTTATACTCTTATTTTTGTTAATCTTCTATCATTTTAAAAATGTATTGTGTTTATAGGGATTGACATATATACTTTATTTTTTTCTAAATTAAATCGAAAATCAAAAAAAAACTATTTCTGACTATCTTATAAATTATCCAAACACGTTAGGAAGCTAAGGACATACCTGATATGCAAATTAACTAAAAAGTAAATCAAAAGTAATTTAAGATAAGTAATTAAAGCCCTTTTTAAAAAGGAATTTCTATACTTCTTAAAATATTAGCTTATCTGGTATCTAGATACTTTCCCAAAGTACCTTTGACAGCTCTGCTACAACAGAGCTTTATCGTAAATATTAGTTATGTAAATATTATTCAACTTGAAATATGTATGTTTACATGTATTTATTTTAGCTAATTTATCCACATGGACTAATCCAAAGTAATTTTTTGTTTTTATTGAATTTTGTTAAACAATCAAAAACTTTGGAATTCCATATAACAAAGAATTTTCGTTGATAACTCTTTCAGTCTAAGAATTTTACGTCATATTGTATATTAGCAACGAAGAACTTGAATAAAGAAAAAAATTAGTATTTGCCAATTTGAAATAAATTTGACAAAGGAATGTGAAATGTTGCTGCTGAAATAAATTTCTTATTCGAATTCAATTTCTGTCTTATAAGATTAACAGAGAGACTTTTTTTGCATTCACAATTGATTTGTTTTAAAACACTAAAAGCTTTTCCCTATGCTCCAAAACTGAAATTTACTGGTAAATATATATGAATCGATCCTATTTGTTGTGCCAATATGCACATAAAAACGGAGATAACAATGTTTTACATTATTTTATCCAATTATAGTGTTTCCGGAACAGGGAAAACACATACGAGCGTTCTCCTTATTTCAAACAGCAGCTGCTTTTGAGCTTCTGGGCCCATTCTATAACAATAGTCTTTCTGCAGATGTTACACACATATTTCTCCTCTAATAAGCCAACATGTCGCTTTGAATTACTTTCTACATCTTTGAGATAATTTTATTAATGCAAATTTAATATACTTCTCAGAAGCTTCAAACTAATGCTCGAATGCTTTTTTTTCTCCACATTATTTATTGGTTTCTCGATTATATAAAAGCATATTTTTTCGTTTTTATGAAATTTGTAATAGAATAATGTATAATGGTGTTCAGATAAAAGAACGAACCGTACCAAATGAGATACTTGTTTTCTTTTATTCACTTGAAAGCTCATCTTTGTTAAAAAAAGAAAATATTTTTTATTGCCATATAAGTGAAAATCATCGAAAATTCTTTTTCAAAGAAGAGATAGAAATTTCCTATAAAGATTTATTTATTTATGTGTGGGAAATATAATAGTGTTTGCTGCATTTTGTAGAAATGTTTTTGATGCTTACGATAAATATCAAGTTTCCATCCATCTTCAAGACCGCTGTCTGGAATTAGAGATTGAACGCCACGACAAGATAGATATTTTCCGCCGTCATCGATAGTTGGTTCGAATGTTAAAATGCTTGTGGTTTTATTTCCATCCGGATCAGTCTAGAAAAAAATACATAAAAAAAAATTTAATTCTTTTCTTCATACAAAATGACATAAATTCAATGATATTTATTCCTAAATCAAATATTATATTAAAAATTAAACTTGTAAACATATATATCTGTTTTAATTTTACAGGAAAAATATTTACTCAGGACAAGGCATTCCATTTGTTAGATGTTTTTGATTCATTTTTTTCATAACAATGCAAAAGCAAGTGAAAATTGTTGAAAATTAATTTCTCCATTAGCTAAGGAAGAGTTTTACTAGGTGGAATGACAATAAAAATATAAATGTTACCACCAATGAATGTCTAAAACTTTAGCGTTCTGATCGTTTTCTAGAAATAAAATTTCAAATAATGTAATGTTTATTCATTTCTTCGGTTTGTTTTAATTTCGCTCTTGAGTTTAAATCTTTGGCAGCAAATATTCATAGTTTTCACATATTTTCATTTGCCAAGGATTGTCGTTATATTATAGAAAAGCTAAAACTCTGTGATCATTTTAGTATAGGTTTTCAGTTTTCTTCATTTGAATAAATTGACTGATGTAGTTATTCAATTGATGCAAATATAAAATAATTACTAATTTGTTAAACAGTTACATTAAAAATAAAAGCAATATATTAATGAATTGAACAGCAAATCAATATTTGAACAATTAAATGAAACAAACAAGCCAAAACGGTGGATAATTGTTTGAACTTTTAATTAATGAATTTGGCATTCTGTTAAGAAATATTTACCTAATTTCTGTAGCGTAACGTGCGATTACGCCACCCGGGATCGACCGGAGATTTGCCGCCCCCCTGTTTTCTTCATTTATCATGAAAATTGATACAAAAGTCAAATACTTTTCTTTAATTATTTAAAAAGCTCTTCATGTATTTTCAAAGCAGAATCCTTTATGGAATTATTAATGTCAATATGCCGTCTCATTTTCATGTGCCATCATGCCACTACCCCCACCCCCACCAGGAGGATAGTATGAAACACTACTAGCTATTGTAGTAGAAAGTTTTAAGGATAACTGTAATTAAAGTTTGTCAATGGAAGTTTTATAATCGGTATTATCACGCCTAATCGATATTTTATTAATTATAGATAAAGCGATTTTTCTCAATACTTAATTGAATAATGTATATTTTGAAGATATTTTAATATAAGTACTGTGTGGAAATGCTGCAGGTTGCTAAAGTGTTTTTAATGGTTCACGAAAATGTTAAAGATACTAATAGGTAAACATAAGTATGTAAATCGACAAAAATAAAAAAAAATTTAAACACATATTTGTCAATTGTGTCAATGTTGGGCTGTGAATGTTTCACGGGAAGTTAAAAGTTAAATTATTTTTATTTTTATTTAGTATCGTGGACAAATTCAAAGGAATAAAAACTGACCATATTTTAATATTTTTATAATAGAAATTAATATTCAAAAGAATATTTGTGGTTCAATAAATTGGTATTAATGTGTAGATGAGTTGTTAAATTCTTTTCTTTTATTTATACTTTTTTTTTAAAAAATTTTAACCGTATTATTTTCTATACTTCAAAGTTACGCTATTATATAGAAACAATGACGTGCAGTTAGATGTTTGTTCAGTATCAGTCCTAACAAACTAAAAAAAATATTTTTATTTTAACCACTCATTTTGTCTCCTAATATGGCTACTTTAAATCTTCTACTGTTTGCTAGTGAGGGTGACGTCATTTCGGTAGCCAAAATTTTGTTGGGATGATCCTATAGCGAAATTCAGTGCCTTTATAAGATTTCTTGAGTGTGTCGTCAATAAATGGTATGCCCAAACCCCTATGTATAATTTTGCTTCTCACGTAACAGGATGCTCCCATTTTTGTCTTTAAGACTCATTCGGAAGGATTTGTACCCTTATTTTTTGCGTTTTGGCCGCAATACAATCAAGTAGGTCTAATGATTGCCGTATAGAGGTATAAGTAGCTAGAGTAGTAACGAGATAGGAGATTCCCTTCGTAGCAAATACTATAGAGTTTTATAGGTGTTTCTGAGTTTAAATAATATTATGTTTATGTGTTTGTTCCATGCCAGTCTCTCATTCAGCATCAAACTCAGGTATTTAATCGAATTAGCGTGTGGTACTCTTTCTCCGTAGAGCTTTAAGAATGGCGTTGGGATGTTCCTTTTATAAGTAAACGACACCAATTTGAACCTTTGTGGCTTCAGCATTGCTCTCAATTCAGTGCACCATTATTGCTCTATGTTATGAACGTATTTTTGGAGTTCAAATTTTGGAGAATTCTTTGTGCCCATGCTGAGTATAGCTACATCGTTCGGAAATTATGCTACATGGAGTGATGACGTTGTCGGGAAGTTTGCCGTAAATATTCGCTAAAGCCATAAGCCCAATATTCTTCCTTGAGGAACTCCTTTCTTCATTGTACCAGGAGTTGAATACGTTTGCCCAATTTTTACTCTGCACCTTTTATCCTTTAAGCAGGAACGGTTAAAACTACTTGGAAAAGGTAATCACTTGATTTTTTATGCAAAATATACAGTTAGAAGTTTTATTTATATAAATAAGACATTATAATTGAAAGATTTGAGGTTTTAGATAAGTGTTTCTCAACGAAGAACTATGTTGTCCAAATTAAAATATGCAAGGGAGTGTTTATTGTTTACATTTTCATAAAGTTCTAATTAGATTTTCATTTTTTTAAAATGGAGGTAGTTGGTAGCGATTTTATGAAAATATTTTGCAAAAGAGGACAATGGATCGTTAGAGGTTGAGAAACCCCTAACGTGTAGCACAAAGAGGCTACAACAAAAAGAATAAAAAAGCATAACGCTGACATTTTCCAAATTTATTTCTTGAGATCGTAGAGATTTCCAATAACTTTTCTAAATTTTGTTTTGATTGCTTTACTTTTCATAAACAAACGATAAGTTAACTCTAGGAAGTTTTTTATTTATTTTATATTTTATTTTTTTCATTCTGAAAGCTTTAAGTAATTATTTCTTGGGTTCCACATTTGGTTAGTGAACAAAAACTTTGAAATTACCAAGCAAACTTTAAATTGAATTAAATTACGGTCAAGATAAATGAAACGACTAAAGTTGATTTTGATGGTATCATATCGTACGTAAGCTATTTCACAAAAAAAAGGAAATGATTTAATTTAGTTTCAATAATTGGATTGTTTCAAAAAGAAATAATTAATTACCTCTTAAAATTTTATTTTGTTAGATTTCAGTATCTCAAGATTTAAAAGTGTACATGTGATAGTAACGAAAGTTAACAGAGGTAGATTTCCAAATGTGCTATAAATTAGTCAGACGAAAAACTCTTAGTTAATCAGGTGCATTTTTTTAAGATGGATTTTTTTGTCTAATTTTTAAAGTTCGAGAAACTAATCAATAGTTGAGGTTTTATTTATTGACTTATATATTTATTTTTTGTGAGATTTATAGAAAAAAAAGTGCAATAATTACATCTACAACGTAATAAGTAGTGAAATATACCTACATTTTTGAAATAAGCTTTGGAAGATGAATTGAAGTAATGAACTAATGCAAATAAACAATGAATGGAAAATTGGGTGAATGATGAAATTAACTAACTCCTACATAATTATCTAATTAAAGAGTGTCGCACTTTTAAGGCAAATTTGATCTAATAAAAAGAAGTAATAATCGCTTTGAAAAGCACATACGATTTTCCACGATGCTTTTTCGGAAAAATTTAAGTAAAATTTCAATAATGAAAATTACTTTGAGGGTTCTTCTCTTCAGTTTCAGAGGTTTTTGCTTTAGACAAACTGAAACAATTGTTAGAAACAAGAAAAAGTTTATGACAAATTTGAATTAATCACAATATTTATATATAAAGATGAATGTTTGTCTGTATGTCCTTTATGGAATCGTAAACTATCGTAAACTGATCATGTGATGATCTTTAGCAGAATTGTTGTGTATGAGCCCACGAAGGTCTCTGAGTTGGTACGACCAATTTTAGTCGTTAAAATTTGATCAAATTTATTTTAGTTGGTGGTGTAGCAACGCGCGCAGCGTATAGCTATTGGTTATAAATTGTACCGTTTAATTATTTAAATGTCTTTGTTCATTTTTATGATATCAAAAACTCAGTATATTTTAAATTAGGGGTGGCCAACCCAAATGATATATTATGGACCACTTCGGAAATGCATCATAACTCCGCGGGTCACCATTAAAGTTATATCTCAAATTTTCCATACTAAATTTAGATAGATACACTGTAAACATTTTTAATATAAAGCTTTTTACCACTTTGATCATTATAAAATGTATACATTTTATAAAAGTCGGATGCATCACGCGGGTCGAAAAAATTGTCAAGGTGTGCCTTTTGCGGTTCGTAGGTTGGCCACCTCTGACAACCTTTGATTTAAATAAACAATGACTAATCTGTCGTTTATTTACATTTATAAAATTGTTATATTGGTTTGGGTAGATTTCAAAAACTCAAAAAGTTCTGCATCGATTAAGGTCAAATTTTGTTACGATATACAATACGCTTCAAAGATTGTTTTTATCTTTTTTTTTTTATCAGTAACATACCTGCGATCATAAGAAAACGGCTTATTCAACGGTCAAAATAATAACCGCTAACTGCCAATACTTTATTGTTATGATCGTGTAGTGATTTTTAGAGCAAATTTTTTCAAAATGTAATTGATAAATGTATATCTTGAAGGTAAATTATAATTGGTACAGCGAGAGATGCTGCGGGTTTATAAAGGAGGTGATTCTTATAATTCACAAGCTTTTTTTTTCTAAATTCGATTTATTTATTTAGAAACATTCACAACCATTGACTGGAAGGACAACGTCTGCCGGGTTCAGTTAGTTATTTAATAAAAACTAAAATGTTAATTCAAATTTCTATAGGTAATACATGAGATTGTGAATATTTAGTATCATAATTATCTTGGCTTTCTCAAAATATAGGCTTTAGAAAAAAAAATATACAGAAAGTTAATAAAAGCTTGAAAATATAGAAAAACATGATTTTTGAAATTATTTCGTTACGTAACCATATGTGTAATTTGCTCCTTTAGATATTCAATTGTTTCAAAACGAAAAAGTCAATCAGAAAGAAATTCGTTTTGCCAATCGTTGAACAATTGAATTAAGAAAATTTAGCGAACACGTGACAGTATTATTAGAATAAGTTGTAATAAGGGTGTGGCGCTTTGTGACGCCGACCTTTGAGACATCACAAAGCGACGCCAGGCGCCCTCAATGACAGACATGTACAGTTATAAATCATCCCATCCGAACTAACTTGTTACTCTTTTCCTCTTTCCAATAATTCAAAGCACTACACAAATCACACAATATCGATGTGTAGGTCCTTGTCAATGGATTTAATGATTAAACATTAAATTACAGTTGTCAAATTGAAAAAATAGTTAATTTTTTGGGATTATCCTTTCTTATTCACCACTTCAATTAACACAATAATTGAAATTCTAGTTTGAATTCAATTAAACGATGTTAAGCCGATCATGTTTTTGTGTATATTAATATCAGTTATGAACGTATCCTTTGGGTTTGACCCAGAAAACTAATTGCATGTTTTCTGACCAATGAAACATAATAATCTGGTTAGTAAAATTCTTAAAATAACGTTCAAAGTTACTCACTTTTAACTATAGTCCGTTGTTTTTGTGCTTTCAACTAACATTTAGCTATAAACCCAAACCATTTCATTCCACCGTTTTGTTTTCGCTTTGTTTAAAACAAAGAAACTTAAAGTAAGTATTTATTTACATAAAGATGACCTATATGGATAGGAATATTTATCGCCCATAAATATTGATGGTATTGGCGTCGCCATTGATATTCACAATACATAATTCGATCCTTTTGTCATCTTTACTGTTTTCCTTTCTTTTATGTTTCATTTATTTCTGAATATGTTTGAGCTTTTGATGTTTGTTACATAAAACAAAAATGTTTTTTTAAAAATAAATTGTCATTTCACGTTTTATTTTTGATTTTAAAGTTAAGCAGCAATTATTTTGGATGTTAAATATATAAAATCATCAGGTTATGGTCTTATGTTTTTCATAAAATCAGTCATGGATATAACAATGTGCTTTTTATGACTAATATAACTAGATAATTTTGCAAAGTAAATGTTTCAATCTTTTTTTTTTATTTTGTAAAAATGAACGTGAATTATACGATTTTAATAATGCACCACAGAATATCTTTTTACTGTAATTTTAGATTATTTAAAACCATATTGTTTCTAGCACTAATTTAATAACAGCATACATGTAAAAGTAAGGACAACGAAAATAATAATTAATGTACATCAATGCTATTTTTTTTTGTTCGTCAAAATTTATTTTGTTTTCAAACTTTGTCTGGTTATTTGTAAACATTTTGTGCATGCAAATAATAATTAAAATAACGCTTTTCAAAATTAACCTTTAAACGAGAATTGTAGTAAAACGTAGCAAGTACATATAGTAACAAAAAAAAAGATTTTTTTCTCAACCGAAACAAGATGTTAAAATCTTTACTTCTCAAATGTATAAAATAACACCCTATAGTCAATTAAAAGTTTAATCAATTTCATTCTGCTGACCCACTTTGGGTCTTATTCTTTAATTTACAGATAAATTATAGTTCTTAGCTTCAATGTTTTTTTTTTTAATTTCAGATAATCAAAAATTGTTATAATATTTATAGTTAACTCCTTGAAATAGTTGTATACAAAAGAGCATATCAAAACTAGTACTTTTTTGACCACCAGACGTCACGACCTAAGTGGTCAGTTTTCAATACCATTATAAAACCTTCATTAGTCACAATAAAATTCACAAATTCGATTCACAACTTCACAAGTTACAAAAGCTGAATTTAACCAACTGAACTGCTATTAATGTTTATTGTATCTATATATATATATATATATATATAAATATATATATATATATATATATATATATATATATATACATATTTATAACAAAATCGTGTTAGTAAGACTATTTATAACTGAAGAATGGTGGGACCGATTTTCATATTCTATAAAATAAATAATGGTGCGACCTAAAAAATCTAATGTTTCCAATACGCCAATAAAATAAAACCAATTTTCGTAATACGTAGAATAATAACCGAAATGATGACAGAATTTCAGAAAATATTTTTTTTATATTCAGCGAATGCGCAAAAAGTCTAAAGAGTCTAATTATTTTTAAAAATTAGAAATAGTACTAAATACTACCAGAAAATAAAAATTACCAAATCTATTATGAATACCAGATCAGAAAGAGGATAAACAAATTAATTAAAAAGAAAAACGTTTAAATCCTCATTGGCCATTAAAAAATCTGAAAAAAGATCATTATATGTACAAAAAATGAAGATATTCATCAAACAATTCCTAACATATTACACATCGTACGTAGACTAAAAGCCTATTGTTCACTCCAAACTAAAGTACAAAAAGGATAAAAATAATTACCAGAATAATATCGGGACATCATTGTAGCACATTCAAACGTTATACTTATACAGAAAGGTAAACTACCTCAACTATGTGCTGAAGTGTCCAAGTATAACAAAACCAATTAATATTCTGTTTTAAAAGGTACTGAAAAAAACAGCGACTTTCCCAGTTAGCATCCAATTCTTGATTTTAATAGCAACCTTAGGAGTAAATTGTCCAAAAGAATCAAACAATTTTGAGGAACACTAATAGTCAAAAATAAACATGTACTTGAAAATAGATACTTTACATTTAAAATCTGATAACTAAGTAAGATTCTTTGAATTTTGGTTTGCGTATGGACTTTAATATGTTCAATATTCTCATAGGTATGAATCTAAATATGTACAATAAAATGTAATTTAGAAAAACGCAATTAATTTCTTTTAATCAAGCTTAAGTATGTGTATTTAATTATATCCATATTCATAATTAAAATGTGATAACATTATCGATACCAATTAGTTTATGCAACTCCATTTTTAGTTAAAATTCATCAGGTATTTTAGTAATGTATAATTTAATAAAGGGTTTCATGCTTTGAAATTTAATTTATATTAAGGAAACAAGAATAATTATAATATTCATTTATTTTTAAAAATCATTTATAAATATCAAACCTTTTATAATCAGCATAAAATGCTAATATTTGCGTCCAAAATTAAGACTTGAGTGTTATTAATTATTGCAAAGGATTGTTACAACAAAAATGACTTAATACTCGCATTAAAACATCTTCATTATATCATCTTTAGATATTTTATAAAGTCAAGTATGAGTTTTAATGAAATGGTAAGATAATAGCGTTATCTTCCGTATTGTTTTTTTTTTTGGTAATAATGCCTCGGTTATATTATAATCTTTCAGTTATGAGAGAATAAAATTGGGATAAAAACAATGAAGAGCGTTAATAATAGATGTTCTAACGTCTCGGGAACATCAATATCAAATTCAAAATTAACAACGTTATACAATGACATTTCAAAGAGAAAACCTTTCCTTTCGATTTGTCTGCTAATAAAATTAAGGAACAGCACTTTTTGAGGAAAATCAATAACTTCTAACGGTAATAATTTTAAGCAATTCAATATTAAGCTGAAATTTGTTTCTTGTAAAAACAAGAGTTGGTACTGGACTCTCTTGAAATATAAGGATTCTATCAGTATTTTTTTAGGGTGTGGAATGTTTGTTTTGCTCTAACGTTGGATATATGAATACTGGTAGCCGTCGGAAATGTTTATACAAATGTAATTGTTTGGTGTAAGAACAGAGAGAAATGCACACCGTAAGTGTAATTAATGAGCTATACACGGGTCTGAAAACGGCTTACCCTTAGGTCATGCATCCGTATTAGAACAGCAAGAACTTGAAGTGTGATATCCGGCTTTCTGTTCTGTTCTATTCTGTTTCGTTGTTTATACTATTTCCGGTTCTAGGAAAGGTAAGCTCAAGGGTAAACAAATTATTTTCATTGATTTGTATTTTTTGTGATCATATGAATACAAAAGTCAGTTCAATGGAAAAATAGGTACTTTTAAACACAAAAGTATGAAATATCTATTAGGCAAATGAAAAATTAAACGTAGCTAACACAAAATAAGCTTTTTCTATCTATCTGTCTAGCTTCGGTCTTGCAGATGTAAATTACTAACTGAAGCCAATTTCAATAAAAATTTAGAATACGCATTTACACTCATGGATTAATAGAAGACACCCTTAGCTACTTACTTGAAAACATTTATCTATATTTATATTAAAGTAGTTCTTAATAGGGGTGTTTTTGAACTTCTTTGCTCCCAGGGGCTCAAATGCTTCCAAATTGATAAAAAAAAATCCCTGAAAATTTGAGCTTTTAATATTAATTTCAAGATAGTCCGCTTTCCAATTTAAGTTTCTTATGGAAATAACGTGGGAAAAGTTTAATTTGTGCTTTAGAGTTCCATAACTCAGGGACAAATAAATCGAAAGTAACGAATCACGTCATATTTATTGTAAATTTAACGCTCTGCAAAAAATATTAATAATTATTAAAAGATTATATATATATATATATAATCTTTTTGTCCCTGAGTTATGGAACTCTAAAGCACAAATTAAACTTTTCCCACGCTATTTCCATAAGAAACTTAAATTGGAAAACGGACTATCTTGAAATTAATATTAAAAGCTCAAATTTTCAGGGACTTTTTATATATATATATATATATATATATATATATATATATATAAAAAGTTTGCAGAGCGTTAAATTTACAATAAATATGACGTGATTCGTTACTTTCGATTTATTTGTCCCTGAGTTATGGAACTCTAAAGCATGAAAATTATTCGACCTGAGTTATTCGACCTCAATATATATATATATATATATATATATATATATATATATATATATATATATATATATATATTGAGGTCGAATAATTCTTAAGCCAATAGATTTAGCGAAAAATCATAGGAGCTCTTTTTTGCATAGAGTTAAATTTACAATAAATATGACGTGATTCGTTACTTTCGATTTATTTGTCGCTGAGTTATGGAACTATATATGAACTATATATATATTGAGCTATAATATCATATTAAGAAATATAAATAAAATATAATATATATATATATATATATATATGTATATGAGATATATGAAATATATGGTGAATTTGGTCAAAATTTGGTCTTGAAATTTATTTTATTTGGTGGCGTAGCGACGCATGCAGAGTATAGTTAGTCTATTATATAAATGTGTAAATGTATTCTCTATTCTCCAGAAAAAAATTTTCTATGGACAATACCGTTTCATAGTGGAAAGATTATTTTCATCAAAATAAACAGTTAAATGATATTAACTTTCCTGTTTTAAAGTGTATGAACAACCATATATTGCCTATAGAAAAAAATAGGAAATTCGTTCAATAATCGAAAAAATAAAGCTATTAATGATTGAATATTTCCATGTATTACTTAAAATATCTGAACCTTGAAATTTTAGGAACTTATATTTTGGTGGACACAAGAAAAAGATATGATAATTTAAAATAATTTCTTTTAAAATACTCATGTTATCAAATATTCTAAGTTTATGATCGTAATACAAAAAAAAAAAAAAACTTTAGAATCATTTTTGATATTTTATAAACTTATTAAATAACGTATAATAGAAGAAACTGATGTTGAAAAATGATAATCATCAGCATTTGTACAAAAAAGATGTAAATCTTGAAAAAGAGATTTTTAAATTAGAGGTTTCTTACGTGAAGCCCGTGTTCCACGCGAAAACAATGTAGTATTTTGGAGAGTTTTCCAAGTAAGCATGCCTAGAATTAAAGTTTGCTAAGTAGGAAAATTCATTAGCTACTTAAAGTTGTTTGCTAGGAGGATATATAAGAATATCAAAAGGGCTGAGATATATTCCTTACAGTTTAGAAAAGAATATAATATTAAATAAAAAAACCGATCTTAAACAACCTGAATTGTCTTCTTATTTAAAAAAATAAAAGCTGAGATCTGAATTTTATCATCTAGTACGATAAAATGATATAGAAAACATAGTAGTTCTTATGCATGTCTGCGCCTGCGTATTACGCTGCTTGAGTATAGTCGTCTTAGCAATCATGGTGTATTGTGTATTGTTTGCATAAATATTTCATTATTGAAATAAAAAAAAAAAAAAGTATGAGGAAACGAATACAGAATATTGTCATGAGTATCGAAAAAAAGAAAACAAGTCTAAAAAGATCGGAAAAAGTTCATCTACGAAAATTTAACTAAATACACACCAAAGGTATTGCAAATTCTTATCAAGATTAAATTTCAATAATTTTAAGTGGAGATTTAAGTGTAAATATTAGATATAACAATCTTTTCCACTGAAATTGTGAACACCAAACTTTAAAAAATGTGCAAGCCGCACTGTAGATATCAACAACAAGATTGTAAACAGTAATTGATGCAGTATTTTAAAAATATATTGATCAAATCGAAACTAAATAATTTATTTCCTACTTTAGTTACTATACCAAAAAAAACTCTTATTAAGAAATTGACTCAGAACTGATGAAATGCATAAAAACGACTGGCTTTTGGAAAATGATTTGTCAAATGTCAGATAGTCGGTGGTTAAGAAAACAAACTCAAACGACATAAAATTTGGCAACGACAAAAATAAAAAATGAAAAAAAAGATGTGGTAATAAAGACAATAAAGATGTTTTTTAAAAAAAATTCCAAATTTCAATTAAAGTAATTTTAAGCATTCGTTTGATGCATGTAAATTGTGCGTTGTTTCTACTTTGATGTTTTCCGCTTCGAAAAATATGGCTTGTTGCACATTTTAAGTGTACATAAATTTTGTTGTATAACAGTAAACATTAGAATGATTGAACATGAACGACAACTAAACATCTAGTAAACATTTAATCTGTTGTGGAAAACAGTCTAAACAAAGTGGCTGAATTTGATTTGTCTTCCTATTGCCTATAATCCTAAATTTATTTGAAAACGATTTATAGTCAAAGGTTAACTAAAAACAATTTTGTTTTCAATTTTTATTAAATATGAAAAAAAAAATATCAATTTATTAAATAGTCAACAATTGCTTATTAAAATATTGATACTAAGTAGTGTCCGACCGAAACTAGTTTTAACGGCCGAAACCGAATTCCGGCATCAGTCTCGGTTTCGGCCGAAACCGAAACTTTCATATAAGGTCATATTTTCGTAGAAAAAAAGTTAATCATAATTAATCTCATAATTAATTTAATTATTTAGTCCCTCATATTTGAGCTCATCATTATCATAACATATAATTATAATTTTATATTTCAGATAAATTATTAATGCTAAAATAAGAGGTTGATTTGAAAAAAATGTACCTAATATTTCTTTTAAATATTAGTTTCGAATAGCATAAAATAATAAGAAAAAGTTACAGACCAAAATTACTTTTAACCTAAGATGTTTAGGGACACAAAATAGAAAGTACTCTTTCTCATATCTTAGAAACAAAATAATTTCTTCTTAACTTTATTCAGTTTTCTTTCGAACTGAAAAAAAATATTAAAGGCAATATGAAATAAAATTTTAATGAATTGATAGTTATCAGTATTCATAAATGAAGAAATAAATAATAAGTGAAAAACAATAACTTTGTAACATTTTTATCTTACGAATTCAGTTTTGGTTTCGGTCGTAGTTTTTCGTTTTTTGACCGAAACCGAAACCAAAATTTCGGTCGGACACTAATAATATGAATTTCATAAACTATTTTGTATCATTTGTGTTAAAATGAATGTCTTCTTTTGAGGTAATTATCGTCATCACTGTATTGTATTGAATCAACACAACAAGAGGATTAAAATAGGATGATTTATTCAAAGATACAATAAATACCGAAAGATCTATTAATAATTTGATATCTCCTGTAGTTTTTTGATTAATATGATAGAAAGAGTAACACAGAAAACTGCAAGTGATTGAACAGAATAATAGAGTAAAATTAGTTTAAGAGGAGAACGTTTTCCTAATTGAATAATCTGAAATAGTAAATAATTCACATAAAATTAGGTAAAAGAAAATTATTATTTATTATTATTTATGTTAACAGTACCAAGAGCTAGGATTGTTGAGATACTAGCAAGTTCGAAGACAAGGTACATTAAGATTTTTTTTAAATTTAATTTTAATATATTTATCAGGAGTACTTTATACGCAAAAAGTACAAATCTTTGGATTAAGATGCCAATAAACTGAGTTAAATTTTCTGCCATAAAATGTATTAAATATTAAATTAAATCAACAAAGAAAACTCAGGTTTTTATGATCCGCTAGATGTTTTATTTTCCAAATTCACTACGTTAAAAGCCTGACTTTTCTTCTTTGATTTAATAAAAAACTATGATTTGAGCTTTATCATCCATTAAATTTTAAACTGTAGAAAAAGAGATGTTATTAATATTGTCTGTTTCTAATCGTCATTTTGTTTTACGAATAGATGAAAATATTATTTACAGAAATATCGAAAATGCAATTTGTATAAAACTTGAAATGTACACCAATTAATTCGTAATTAATTCCGTTGTAATTACTTATATATTGTACACTTTGAATTACGGTCCTTTTATCACATAAGTTTTGAAAAGTTTTCAATTTACTGTAAAGTAAAGAAGCTTCCGATGATAAAGGACTTTGAAAGGTAAAATACAAGTAAAGCTTCTAAGCTTTTGCTATTTATTGATAACAAATTTATAGGCAAACAACACATGTGCATGTTCAAGCTGTGAAATCAGCTTTGGTTTTTTTTCTCTTACCAGAACAAAAAGCTTGTCTGGAAGTATTATAACATCATATAAAACTAAAATTAGATTATGTGTAAATATTCACTCACTTGTGAGAGAATCTCGTTGCGCACGAAAATACATCAAGTGGCCTGAAAGCTCAGAAATTACCAACTACGACAATGGCACCGACAACAGCGACGTAGTGCAATAACTATAATATAATACACCAAACGAATACCGTTTAAATGGAGGAGGTCGGTACGAATAGTAAGACTAAAGATGAGCAACAGGAACGAGTGAATACTTTGCTGTCTACGAAATACTTTCACATAATAGTTTGATATACACAAATAATTAGTTGACGCTCATCGTTACACGTTTAAACAAATATCTACAAGTGCATGTTGTGCAATAGTTTATACCATTGCTAACTTAGAGTACGGTACTTGAAAAACCAATTACATGTGTAATACGATTTCATTTTGAACCTTATGCAATTCCACAGTATGCACCTACTTCACACCCTTACTATTTAAAACTGCTATCAAAAATATAATTAATTGCCATTGATTTCTCAAATCTATACTATTTGTTTCTAGATTTGAATATAAGTAAAGATGCACACGATATATCGATATTTTTAAAACATCAATATTTCTGTAATTAAAACATTAACGTTTATCATAGATATCGTGCATTTTCGATGTATCGATATCATTTTCGACGACTAATTGTATCAAAACTTTTAGTTTTTAGTTACGACAACTATTTTCAATTTTATGGTTCACAGAATATGCGCTTTGTATTGTGCTTATCCAGGAAGCTTATAATCGTTTCACACAAATTTGGGTATTTACTTTAATTACTTTGACATTGCGAATTTTGGAAATTTTTTTCGCACAGATGAAGGAGTAAACGCTGTTCAAAATATGCTTAAAATCGTCAAAATAAGGTAGATACTGCTTCTAAGACACATGCTAAGAAGAGATCGTCATAAATATCTGTCTAGCTAATAAATAAAGGTAAAATCGAGGGTCGCAAAGGTAATGAAAGAAGACAGATATTGTGACTGAAGAATATTTGCGATTGAAATGGTAAATGCAATGGTGAACAACTATTTAGAATAGCTGAAAACCGAGAACAGATCACCATTGCAATTGGCGACCACGGAGTAAAGAGATACAAGAAGTCCGAACGCAATGTTTAAAAAAATGACATCAATTTGACGTCCAGTACTGGTAGAGCGAGTTGAACTTTAAAAAATTGGTGTTTGAATCATTACATGGAAAGTGTTATTATTTATTATTAAAAACGATAAATTCTATTCTTCTGCTTGATGATAAATGTGTCAAGTTATGGACTGCCATAAGAGTGTTTGGAGAACTAATTTATGGTACCTTAGTTACCTTACATAAGTTTTGGTTTAAGTATTCCAAACATACTAATAGTGGCGCTACATCTTGACTTATTTTTCGCAATGCATTAAAATCTTAGTGAACTTAGGTACGTTCTGAATACTAACGCTGTTAGTGATAGAAAAGAGAACTATGATCTGGGTTTTTTATTGTATATGTTACAGTTAAAGCGTCTATTCTGTGAATGTATACATTGACTAGTCAATGTATACAGTGTATACTTATTAAAATTTGATATAACATAAACCTTAACGAAATAAAATGATGTATGAAGAATGTACGTATATAGAGAGACACTGTGTGACTTCATCCCGTGAATTTAGTATTTTTTTAGTGACTTTTTATAAATGGTATAAATGGAGATATACGTATAGTGGGGACGGATGCATTGACTAGTCAATACCTGCATTCGCAGAATAGACGCTTTTACTATATCATATACATAAATATTGAGAAAAAACCTATATTGTTCGGACTCCTTGTATCTATACTCCTTGTTGCCGACGTTAAGGGGACACCTGATATATCACTGAAAGAAGAAAAAGATGTTGGAGAGTTCATGAATCCATAGAAAAAAGCCAATCTTAGCTTTGCTTGGATAAACTTGAATCTTTGAAATTAAAAGTAGTTTAAAATATTTGTGATCTGACATTAACTGTTTACAGGACTATAGTCTAAGGGTGCTTATACTAAGATCAAATTGTGATAAATGCACTGCGCTGTACCATAAAGTTGATTCTACTATAGAACTGAATCATATACATAGAAATCATATACTATTATAACAAATATTGTTAACTATTTTATTTATTTCCGAGTCACAATTAATAAATTAATGGATACTAATATATGTCTTATAACTCAATTTGTTCTTTATTACGACGCGTTTCAACAGTTTTTGGCTGTCATCATCAGGTAATGTTGTTTACAAATTTTACAAACATTACCTGATGATGACAATCAAAAATTATTGAAACGCGTCGTAATAAAGAAGAAATTAAGTCTTAAGACATATAGTATTATCCATTAAATTATACCAAAGTTACATCATAATTTCATTTATTTATTTTTTTCATTAATTTTTCCAACCATAAAATAATCTCATTAAAATTGATGACCTAATTCACTGCTCTTGAAAATTGCTTAATATTTTCCCAAAACTAACTACACTCGGATACTCCCTTTGTTTTTCCAAAACTACTACAATGGAACTCTAACTAAAACTTCTTACAGTTTATTAAACGTTTAGGGTAGGTACTGTTATGGTGCTTCATTATCGTCTATGAGATTGACAAAGCACGTTGCCAAAAGCTCTTTTGTTTTATTTTGAAGCGGATTTATCATATTTAAATCTATTTATAATATACTTTCTATTGACTGTTATGATTAAACATACATTTATATTGGAAGGTTGGGGAGTCTCTACAGTTTTTCTAAAGAGTTATTGTCTCTGAAGAGTTTGTGGCGTTTTTTGAGAGTTACTATAATTGAGTATGGTATTAGATCTCTAATTATTTTGTTTTAAGGTAGAGTATCAATGTTAAATAGTATTATAGTTAAAAATGAAGTAGTAGTTAGTATTGAACAACCAAATAAATCCATTTAAAATTTGAAAAGCTGTTTCATGTTTTTAGGCTTAACTTATTAATAAAAGCTGTGTGTATGAGAATTTATTACGGAAGCAAAATTTACATTAAACATTTTCTGACAAAAATCAAATTATACACATGACAGAATTGGAAACGAGTTTCAATTCTATTGCATCAACATATCTAAAACAAAATATAAAAAAATTAAGCCATCGGTCCAATATTTGTATTTAGTGATACAATTAATATTGAAAAGCATTAAAATTCTGGGACGATTATTTTTTTAACGCTTTTTTCATGTGTTGGCTTTGGAGGTCAGAGATAGTTTTTTAAATTTCCATTAAATAAGCTATTACTTTTGAATGGTAAAATTCCATGCATTATTGTGTATGTATTGACAAGTCGGGGCGAAAAGTTCAATGATCATGCACAATCAGCACTTTAGCAGATTGTTGGATGCCAGAAAATATTAAATGAAATATTCTGTGAAAATGTGATTGTTTTATAATCCATATTGGATGGAAGCCATGGCATTTTCATTGAAATATTCAAATGCAAAATATGTCTCTATATTAATATATAAAATTCTTACGTCTGTCTGTACAAATTTATTTTGAACAAATTTATTTTTGGAGTAAATATTTGTGTCAAGGGGTCTTAATTTTAAATTTAACATTTTTAAAATTTTTGTCTGTCTGTCTGTGAGTATCTTTACAACTAAAGAACAGAACAACTAAATTTATTGAAATTTGGTATTAAGGTACAACACAATTACCCACATACAATAGGCTACTTTTCATTCCTTAAAAATAATAAGAGAAGGTATCGCCAACGTGAAAACTGAGGGATGAAAAAAAAATTACTTTAGACAAGCGAGTTATGTATCATTGGAAAGATATTTTAAACTTAGAAAATAATCTGTATTAATCTTTTTAATTTAACTGATAAAAAACACAGTACATTTAATTTAAAGTTCAAAAAATTGTTTCTTTGAACTATAAAAATTTTATAAACAAAGAAACCTAAGATTTATAAATTTGTTAATATCGCATTGGTGTTCATAACTGATCCCTCATAATTAAAGTGCCTTGGGTTCAAACCTAACAGTAATATTTTTTTTACGAAATTGTTGTAAATAGACCCTGAGGGTTAGTCAATAAGAAAATATTAATGAAAAAACTAACAGTAATAAAACTTATATTAATTACGTTTTTAAAACCATGCATTTATAAAATTGTGTATTTTATACCCTTTCTGACTGATGAAATTCGTATAATCGGTGTATTTCTTATAAGAAGTAGGCATGTGATAAGATTTTTTTTTTTTTTTTTTTGGGAAATTCCTACCCTAATGTGGAGGTAACCAACAATCGAAATTTTAAATTTAATAATCAAAGTGCTGTTAAAAATGAAACCCTATAATCGCTAAATATAGAACAAAGTTTATCTATATTTATACTTAGAAATAAAATATCAGTGTCTGTTTTGGTTATATCATTTTAATGACTGTACAATATGGTTTAACTGTATAGTTGAAATTCAGATAGTTTAATAATGAATATATAGTTACACAATGGTTGTACAATACAATGGTTATACTTGATTATGGAGGAACTGGGTTTCATGCAATTGTACAAATTTCAATTTCGCGGTAGTATTATACATTGCAAGAGGGTAATAGTTTTGGGAAAAAAGTTCATTCGGGAATCGAGACAGTGAGATGGGATTACTACTAATGTTCAAACATCTAGCCCCTTAACTTATATTTTGACGCGAGTATTTTTGAAGCTTTTGGCTGTTTTAAGTCATAATTCAACTTAAAACCGACTTTATTGAACTTATTGAACGATATTTTTATTTATGCATTGATGCTGATTGATTTACGGATTATTTGGTTCACGGTAAGTATACCTGCCGTAGGTATACGCAATAGACCTTACTCATTAAATATGTTTATAAATATTTTTTGTAAATGAATTGATCATTACCAACAACTATTTTTTACTAAGCAACAGATTATTAAATGTGTCTTTTTAAAGACGATAAAATAGTGTTTTTAAATGTGACTCTATGTTCGTAAGATAAATAAGAAAAATAAAATTTCCATATTCCTCTACTAACAGCAAATATTAAAAAAAAATATAACTAACATCTACGTTACGCAGGCGAAGTCGTGGCATCAGCTAGTTATATAGTAAAATGGAATTTTAGCAGAAAATATTAAATGTCAAAGCTTTTAACATAAAAATAATAATTATTTTATCTCAATTTTATCTGTATTTAATTCATAGAAATTCTAATTGTTTATGATGAAATTTTACTTTGGTGACAGTTTTATTATTAATAAAAAATAAGAGTAAAATATATATATTTAGAAAGACACATGATTTTAGTTAATCTTAGATACTTAAAATCTTAAGCCTTCAATTTCATTTACATCCATTTTAACAGGATAGTATCCTTTTAAATATTTGATATATTTAAATTTTTTCTTCTTAATCACAAAATCTTGACCGATGTATGGTGTTTCATATGGTTGTAACCTGGGTTGGTCTAAATTCCTCAGGATCTTCTGGGCGGTTCTTATCCAGCGATTACGCTTTCGTGCTTGTCGTGCTGCGGTCGTAAAATCCACATAATCATGAACTCTTTCACCTCTTTGTGCAATTGGTGATCCGCTGAATTTATTTTTCTCTTCGGATTGTCCTTATACCATTAGTTTTCTTTAATGATATCGTAGCGAGCTACATGTCCGAAAAATTTGAGGATTCGTTCATACCTTGATGAAGAGAGTCATTGGATTGGCCTGATTTCGTTTATGATGAAAACATTTGTTCTTTTTACGTCTATGGGACAATCCATTTAAAATCGCCTTGTATTAATAACAATTGTTGCTCAACATTTTTTATTTTCCTAATTCTTAAAATACGAATTCTTTATAGGTAGACAGTGAAAAAACCCATTTGAAAAACACTAATAAGCTATGGAATTTTCCTGGCAGTCATTAAAAAATGACGGTTGGATAAATTTTAATGAAAAAGGTGATCTGCGGAAAATTTAATTGCCACGTTCCATAGATAATTCAAACCTTCGAAGAATAGGAAAAAATAGAAAAAATCAGCATTTAAACCAATTTGATTTTAGCGATTTTTATTATGTGGCGATCTTTGCATAGCTTGGGAAGTTGTGTCATGAAAGGTTGAGCATTTTCTTCGTTTAATTTCATATTTGCATGGGCTAGATTTATGTCGCATTGATCCAAGGAAAAAAAATCTATCCACAACTACGAAGGGATTATTTTCGGCTGATTTTGATGTTTTTTTCAACGATCATTATTCTGGTATTTATTTGTGTATAATGTTAATGCATATATTATCAATAAGTGTAAATATAAAACTTCAAACGCTGCTCTAAAATTAGAATGTTATTAAAAATAACAAAAATTAATATAATAATTAGTTAAATTTACCTAAAATTAGAAGAACGACAATTAAAGTCTATTCACTTAAATAGTATTTACACTTTAAATTTTAATTTATATTATTCTTAATTTGTTTACTGTTGACGTTTTTCCGTTTCTATGCTAACATACCGGGAAGATTTGGATGGAGAAAGTCATAGATTTCTTTATATGTGTAAATTTTTAGGCCAAAATCTAGATTCACAACTTCAAGCATTCGAAGTGGTTTCAACAGCTTTCTCAATTCTCAAAGCTCGCAATTAAAGGTGTATCGTTTGCGAAACGAAGGTTGAAAAATCGCTTCCCAGAAATTTGAATTCCACTCCTCCAAAACATGGTGAGAGAATACAATCCTGTCCTACACCTTCCGATTATTGCACTTAACTGGTAAGGTATTTTAGATATTTCCTACTGCTTTCGAGCAGTCATAAAGATTTTCGATAAAAGAGATCAAATGTACTGGTACACCAATCCCCAATTAGAATGTTCTTAAGTTTTGGGCATCAATCATTATCGAAGTCCTTCTCGTAACCAACAAAATAGTTTACTGTTTAAGTTTAATTTAATTTTAAATTTACAGTTAACTGCATGAAAAATATTCTCGTAAACGCGTTTTAATTACCATAAACTTATGTTTGGCAAACAGTTGGCCAGACCGTCTCCAATAGTGACTAAATAAAGTCGTTTACATTTTTTTATTCTTTTGTTGCATACATAAACTTGTAATTTTAAAAACTAGTTGGTGATTTTATTCCAATGGTAATGTAATGTAATGAAATAAATCCTTTAAATCGTCGTTCAATATAATCGAATAATTGTAGTAATTCAGTGCTGTTATAACTCTAAATGTGATTGAGATGACATTTAATAACACCATGATTACCCTGAGTTAATTGTGAGTAATAGTGTCCACTTAAAAGGAAAAAAAACGATAAAAATAATTGTGAAATTCACAAACAATTTGGTTATAAATTTTCAAATTCTTGACTGTGTGAATATGTTCCTTTTATCTGAGTAAGTGGGTGTATGTGTGAGTGCAAATCAAAATAAATCTATGAACAACTGCCGAGCAGGTTACTACCGTAATTGTGTAAGAGATCTCTGTTATCTATCGTCAGATCTATTTACATACAAACAATTAATAGAAAATACTTTTAAATTTATTTAAAAACATATCGAAGTAAATTTAAACCAATATTAAGGATAAAATATTAAATATATGTAATTATTAATTTAATATAGCAAATACAAATATAAACCTAATAACTATATTTAATATAAAATAAGTATAGAATATTTTATATGTTTTTTTGTTGTTGGTAAAATATACTTATAAAATAAATATATATTGACTCGACCAGGATGGCGGGTGATACGCACATTCCTGAGAGCAATGCGAAAACTTTTAAGTGCCATTCGAATTTACCCGTACCTAAAATTGTGGTCGGTATAATATGTGAGAGTGTTTTTCATACCAATGACTTCAATAGATTAAATAAAAGTGGAGCCGGAAGGTTTATTAGTGATATGTTGGTTGTATGCCCTGCACATCAATTGAACATAACTTTAAAAAGTCAGTTTGAAAATATTGACCTATGTGAAAATGCTCGCACAATCATTGCACACACTAAGCTATTTGAAAAAGATAAAGTTAAAGAAGAACTGCGTCACTACATTTCCTTAAACAAGACAAGAGAAAGCATGCTGGTGGATGAGACTGTCATTGACGATGAACTGGATATCCTCAGAGTGGAAAATGACCTCTTAAAAGAACTAAATTTTGAATTAAAGGAGAAAAATGATTTACTAAGAGAAATCATTAAGGATAAAAGCGCCAAGAATGATAACAACATAGTCAGCTACGCAGATATAGCCAAGTCAGACAAAGCTAAAAAAGGAACAATCATACCAAATATAGTTGTCAAAGCCAAGAACAAAAATAATCTAGATACCATGAACCAAGTCAAGAGTCAATTACTGGGGGATATTGCTGTTCCGGTCAAGAAATTACTGTCGAATAAAACTGGTGATGTTACTATCAAGTGTAAGAACAAGGAGGATGTAGAAAGAGCAAAGGCTCTACTAACTAATAAGCTTAAAGACGGTTACCAAGTAGAAGTGCAATCATTAAAAGCTCCGAGATTGAAAATCCTGGATGTACAGAATGACTTACACCTGGATGATCTTACTGAGGACATCAAGAACAGAAACCCAGCGATGCTAAATGGGAAATTTTCATTAATCAGTGAATTTAAAAATTCACAAAAACAACGCATTGTTATACTTGAGGCTGCGCCGGAAATATACAGTGCTATAGTTAAGAATGAATATAAACTATATACTGGTTTCCAGTGTTGCAAAGTAGTAGATGACATAAATTTGAATCTATGTTTCAAGTGTGGTCGTTTAAATCATAGTGGTAAAAACTGTAGAAATGTGTTAAAGTGTTTAAAGTGCTCTGGTGACCATGACACTAATAGTTGTAAAGAAGATACAATTAAATGTGTTAATTGTAAATTCTATAATGAAAAATATAAACTGAACAAGTGCACAAACCATCACCCAAATGATACAGCTAAGTGTGAATATATTAAACGTAAACTACTAGAACTAATGAACATGACTGACTACCCTACTCTACCTAGAATACCCAAATACTTAGGAAGGTTGCCTGGTCAAAAAAGAGAATTTAATTTATAAAAAATTTAATGGAAGATATTAATCTAAAAATTGAAGATAGTTTTAGTGACCTTTCAAGTCTAAATACTTCATTGTGTAAAGTTGACCTATTGTTGTTACATCTCAATGTTAGAGGATTAAACACTAACTTTGAAAACCTGGAACTTCTTATTAAAAACTTAGGTACTAAGCCAGATATTATTATATGTACGGAGACCTGGACTTTACCCTGCTACACATTCTTTGCTCTTGAAGATTACTACTGCTGCTATAACCATAGTACAATAAACAAAGCCGATGGCGTCGTTTTGTTTGTTAGAAGGGCATTACAGTCTAGTATTTTGATTGAGGAAGTTGGAAATCTAAAAATTATCTCTACGATTATAAAGTTGAAGGGCAACAATGTTTTTAAAATATCAGGTGTATATCGGTGTCACGATATTAATAAAGATGTTTTTGTTAAATTGGTATCTGACTATCTCAGCTCAACTAGTCATGGCAAAAACCACGCAATAGTTGGTGACTTTAATATTAATTTATTAGTAACTGATAAAACAGAAAGTGATTTTTTATCCAACTTCCTTGACCATGGCTACTTACCGTGTTTTAATGGTATAACTAGACCTAATGCTTCCGGTGGTTCTTGTATTGAAAACTTCTTCATTAGGTCTAAATCAAATAAAATAAAGTCATTCACTTACACGAACATTTTTACGGATCATTATCCTATTTTTGTTGGAATTAGCACTGAAGTTGGTGAAAAACCTTCCAAAGATAATATTACACTAAATTATAATCATCTTGGTAATTTGAGTGAACAATATGACTGGCTATCCTTACTGGAAATACAAGATCCCGATGAGTTTTTCTCTGTGTTTACGGGTACTATTACTTCTTTTATAAATGACTCTAAATTTAAAGTGAAAAAGTTCAGGCGTGTAAAAAAACCGCGTAGTGATTGGATTACAAAAGGGCTAATGATTTCATGTAAAACAAAAGAATTCTTATATAATATGTGGAAATTAGATAAAAATAACATTACGTTAAAAAATGAATATAATGCATATTGTAAAATTCTTAACAAACTAATTAAGTTAGCTAAATGTAAATATGAAAGTAGTAAGGTTAAAAATTATTTTAATAATAGTAGAAAATTATGGCAGTATGTAAATTGTAAGCTTGGTAAAACCAGCAAATATCCTAATGATATTGATTATCTGGTTTGTGATGATAAGGTGATTAAGGATAACAAATCCATAGCTAACAACTTCGTCGAATATTTTAGCAATATTGGAGTGGAATTAGCAAGCAAAATAAAAACTCATAACATTGATATCAATAAGTCAGTTAAGCACAACTGCAATACCTTTTTTCTGGTGCCCACTGATGCAACAGAAATTAAAAAAATCATACTTGACATGAAAGATAAAGCAGGTGGCGTTGATGGCATAAGTAGTAAAATTCTTAAAACTATAGTTAACGATATTTGTTTCCCACTGGAATATATTTTCAATAAATGTATTAGCGAAGCTTGTTGGCCAAATTCATTAAAAAAAGCTGATATTGTACCTATATTTAAGTCAGGAAATAAACATTTAACAGCAAACTATAGACCTATTTCGCTTGTCTCGAATCTAGCCAAAGTGTTCGAAAAAATAATTTACACTAGACTGTATGATTTTTGTACTAGAAATAATCTAATATCTGAAAGACAATATGGCTTTATGAAAAATAGGGGTTCAAATGATGCCCTGGCTTATACTTCTAACTTTATATATAACAATATGGATAAAAATATACCAACAGTGTTAGCTTTCTTAGATCTGGAAAAAGCTTTTGATACTGTCAATCATGAGATACTGTTGAAAAAACTCTGGAGAAAAGGTATCAGGGGTCTTTCGCATCAGCTAATTCAAAACTACCTAACCTACAGAGTGCAATGCGTTAAAGTTGGCAATGTTATGAGTGATTATAAATATGTAAGAGTTGGAGTTCCGCAAGGAACTATTCTAGGACCATTATTTTTTATCTTGTATATTGACGATATATTTGATGTACTACCGAAAAACAACTTAGTTTCTTATGCTGATGACACGGCTGTGTTATGTTGTGGTAGGAACTGGGGAGAGGTTAATGTTCATTTATCGAATTGGTTAAACAAATTGGATACTTGGCTACGAAATAATCAATTATCGTTAAACACAGATAAATCTACCTTTATTACTTTTGGAAGCTATGTAGATAGTATACCAGTTAAATTTCAACTGTTTATTAGAGATAAGGAACTTAAAAGAGTAACAAACTGCAAATACCTTGGTATATATTTTGATTGCCACATGAAATGGAATATTCATGCTATGGAACTTACAAAAAAAATCAAATATTTTACATTCCTATTTTATAAATTAAATAACTATCTCCAAGCACCTGTTCTAAAAACAATTTACCATGGTCTTTTTGAAGGCATGATTACCTATGGAATTATAGCGTGGGGTGGGGCCTACGACAACTCGATAAGACAACTAGCCTACATCCAAAATAAGTTAATTAACAAAATATGTAACAACAATCGATTGACTGCGCCACTGAAAATACGAGACTACTTTATAGTTAGAGCTCTTAGTTTTTATTATAATGATTGTAAAAAACTTCATGGTGAAAGGCTGAGTAACATTAGATCTAAGCAGCTAGTATTGCCAAAAATTAAAAAAACTATTCAAGCCAAAAGTGCTTACTACGTTGCGATTAAGTATTTTAATATGCTACCTGAAAACATGAAATCATTGATCTGTTCCAAAAAGATATTGGGGAAAAAGCTGGGAAACTGGATTTCCAACTCTAGGACGTAATTTTAGAAAAAATAGTTTTAAGTAATATTGTAATATACCTTTTTTAATTTTGTATTATTGATTTGATAAATTTTATTAACTATACTATTTTTATGTAAATTTTGTAGTTCTTCTGGTTCTATGAACAGGTGTAACGCACCTCTATAGAATTTCTACCAGAAGTAAAAGAATAAATAAATAAATAAATAAATGTCAGACAGATTTGGTCAAAAATATGTCAACATTAAGTTACTTTTATTTGTGTTTAAAAAAAATAAGACCCAAATCTTAGGGGCACAGTTATTGTTTCATTGCAAAAAATAAATGGTAAAATAATAACACATATATCTTCATAAAAAAACTAAGCGTAAACGTAAAGCTTTCTTTATTACCCACAAGTTGGATGGACAAGATTTTGCAATTATTCTTGAGAAAGCCTTTGATAGAAATACTCACAACGGTTGAATCGTTAGTTTAAGTGATTTCTGCTGTATTTTTATATCAGAAAATAAATCATTCACATAAACAATTAATTAATGAAGTTTAATTTCTTTTTTTTTCACACAAAGCTACTAAAGTGCAAAATAAACTATTGATTAACCCTTCAATTAATATAATAGCATAATTAAGACCTTATTAACTCAATTGCATAATAATTAATTAACTATGCAATTTAATGTATATGCAAACCTAATACGTATCACCTAACAGATGGATGAGCATGGCAGCTTGTATGCATAGCTGCATTTCTGATTTGGGGAAATTGTATGTAGTTATTACTTGGAAGGCTATTGCTCAAGATTTAGATATTATGCAGAAGGTAATTTACAGTGTATTTTTTTGATATGTAATTGTATTTGCAAGAATAAGGTATTTGTAAGGTTGAAAACTGTAAAGAAATCATTGACTTGTAAATTAAGAAGGTAGATTTTTTTTAAATGTTGAAAACTGTAGGGAAGAAGATGTAGAAATTATCGATTTTATATCGTTATGACAGTGTGATTTATTTTGATATTTGATACGTGGGAATAATTTCTGTCGTATTACTTTCTGACAGATGAATATACCTCAAAAATATATTTTGAAAATCAAGTATAATGCACGAAATCGCTGCGTACGTGTATAATGTGAATGGGTGTGCTGCAGTTGTGGTGTATGAGGATCGAGGATAGAACACATTTGGTATTCACATGGAGGAGTAACTCACCATTTCCCGAGTATTCCGCATAGGGATGCTGCCTTTCCACCAAGTGATTGTAGGGGTTGGTCGGGAACCCCAAACCTCGCACGCCAACTCGTATGCGTTGTCTGCTGACAGGGGTTTGTTCTCGCCCTTTAGTCGTACTACTAACGGCCGCACTGCAAACAAAACATGTTTTGCTTAATATTCTTGTGAAAGCTCTCTATTTATTACTATTACAGAAGCGAATATTATTATTGTAACAATACCTACATCGTCGCAACACTTACATTATTGATTAAATTTCTCTAATCTCATATAAAGCTCTTTTTTCAACGACGGGTGTTCAAAGTAAAATAACTCTTTTTAATCTATTTCAAAGGACATTTAGAAGCATTTAGAAGCTTTTGTTTTTTATCACGGTTCTTTTGGTAGGGAACTTTTCCAGTATTATCAACTGAATATGCAAGACAACTATAAATCCTAGATTTATTGTCGAAAGATTAAATACTTTCTTGATAAATTAACATTTGAGACTTTTCTTTAATATTTGACTTTACTTTGAAAATGCAAATGTAAAAAACAATATCCGATTTTCCAAAAATATTATTCTTTTTCCAGATTCTTTGTATCATTATATCTAATATATAAAATTCTCGTGTCACGGGGTGCGTAGTTAAACTCCTCCGAAACGGCTCGACCGATTTTCATAAAATTTTCTATGTATATTCGGTAGGCATGAGAATCGGACAACATCTATTTTTCATCCCCCTAAATGGTAAGGGTGGTCCACCCTTAAATTTTTTTTTTATTTTTTGGATAAAATTTTTTGTTTTTATTTTTTTATGATACATCATACAAAAATACATACAACCCTAAATTTTCACCCCTCTATGATCAACCCTTATTTTTTTATTAATTAAAAACTTTAATTTTTTTGGCTAGATTTTTATTTTGTCATGACTTAGAATAACAAAAAATCATATTACTCTTAATTTTCACCCTTCTATGATCAATCCCTATTTTAACGAAATATTAACGAAAAAAGTAACAGTAGTAGTAAAAAAATAAATATTTTAATAAAGCTTAAAGTAAATACGTTTGAAAAACCGTGCATACATAAAATCGTGTAATTATATATCTCCTCTGCCAGATAAAATTTTAATATTCGGTGTATTCCTTTTAAGAAGTAGGCATGTGAAAATATTTTTTTTTAAAATTCCTGCCCTAAAAGAGTGTATTGGGGTGATTAAGTTTCTTTGAGAAAATGTAGAGTTAATCAACAATCGAAATTTTGAATTTACTAAGTGTAATTAATAAATAAAGAATAAATTAATAATAAGTTTCTGTTTTTGTTATATAATTTTAACTACAGCATTTTAAATAACGTCATTTCACTTAATTAGTATGAAAGTTTAGGTAGTAGGTACTTATATCAAATACCATAGAGGCGGTTTTTAATTTTTGTTTGTTTTTCAACAATCAAACTTTTTAAAATCTAATTTTTATGAACTAATAATTGTGAACTGGAGCAATTATATACTCTGCTAAAAAGCATTATGGAAGCAATTTTTTGTCATATAACAACAATTGGTTTTCAAATAGTTCTAAATACCGAAGAAGAGTTAGCATAGAAAATATACATATATATATATATATATATATATATATATATATATATATATATATATATATATATAATATATATATATATATATATATATATATTTATTGATGATAATGAAATATGACAAAAAATTGCTTCCATAATGCTTTTCTGCAGAATATATAATTGCTCCAGGTTGCAATCATTAGTTCATAAAAATTAGATTTTAAAAAGTTTGATAGTTGATTGGTTCATAAAAAAAAGATTATAAAAAGTTTCTTTGTTAAGAAACAAATAAAAATTAAAAACCGCCTCTATGGTATTTGGTATAAGTTCCCCTACTACATAAACTTACATAATAATTAAGTGAAATGGCGTTATTTAAATTTCTGTTATCAAAATGATATAACTACAATGCCCATTGTGTAAGCATAGGGAAACCGCCCTCACTCTCATTTTCCCCACCGCACTTCTAAACAACCATAACTACAGCTGTGAATATACTGGGTTATGTTGAGCTGGTGGAAAAGTAAAATTGCTACAATTGGTCCCATCACCAGATCCGTTACGCTCATTAGATTATAGGCTAGGAAATGATTCTTAAAATTTCTGGACCAAAACTCAAAAATATAATAGTTGATTACAAACAACGTCGTTTGGGGCAACGCATATTGTGCTGGATAAATTCATGTCCCCCTTCAAGGTATAATTCCATAATAATTTTTGGATAACATGTAAATTTGTATTTTTCAAATAATTTAAGAAAATCTTTGCAGATACAAGAACAAATTTATCACTTACTGGAAGCGCTGTTACCACTACTAGATATCCACTACTAGACCACTACTAGATCATCAAATCTTACAAATGTATTTTATGAGCAATACAGATACAGAAATTGATAGGCGTTGTATTCATAATCCGTAAACATAAACAATAAAACGAATCATTGTCCAAAAACTACGGAGGTATCTGAAAATGCAGAAAATTGTAGTCGATTAAAGTCACACGACACGTCGTTCGGAAAATTGGGATATGTGGAATCAAAATGTCTTCTGCTTTGTATTTTCAATTCAATTTGTAACTTCGATAAGGTTGCTCATTAATTTTTTCACCGCAAGTCGGGTGTTATGACCAAAACGTGGTTGATCTATATATTGCACAACATAAGGATTACTGATCCAATTTTTAATTGGATTATGAGGCGGTAACCCGGAGAATTTCAGCAAATTTAAAATTCTATCCATAATTGAAAACATCATCTTTATTAGTAACGCAATCAACCGAATTGCAGGTCTCTAATTCGCCAGTTTTCTTATTTTGAATCTGAATTATCTATTTCATTAATATCATTTTCGTTGACAACGTTTTTTGGGGTCAATATAACATGTTCTCTCAACCAAACATGATTTTTGTAATTTGTAACCAAGTTTGGGAACACCCTCTCGATGAGTTCGGTCTTTGATTTAGTAAAGTGAAAAAATTGGCAAAGAATGTAATGTATGCAGGTAATGTGTCAACAGAAATTTTGCCATTACCAATATCGATCAATTGTTTGGAAAACACTTTTCTAAATTAGTTATTCTGCAATTCGAATTACATTTTCGAGTTTAATTTGATTGTTTTTAAATATTTCCATACTGTGGACGACTTCAGACATTAAGGATCGACTGTTGTCGATAAAATAAATGCTTGCTTTAAATTATCAAATATCTGGTACCATATAAATAAACTTCAGATGGAAGAAAACAAGAAAATTGTATTGCTGAACGATCCTTCTGCTGATGATTTCTCCAAGAAATTAATAAATGGCCGTGTTCATTGTTTGAATTTTTATTCAAATTAAGTTTACTAAAACATTATTCAGCGGTTTTGTGAAAAAGCTAGCAATTATGTAAAAATTTTGAATGAGACGAAATCCCAAAAATTCAAAGGAAATGAAATCAATACGCTCGATTCGTTGACAAGAACATGGTTATTACCGATATTCAACATTTGCTTGGGAAATTTTTCAGCAGATTGATCATTCCACAACGCATGCCTCATGTCTCCAACTGAAATTTCTTCACATTGTGCCACAGATTTTATGATTTTAAGCAAGTATTTATTTTATTGGTAGAATTCCATCTTGGAATACTTGGCACTGGAGGAAATCACCAACAACAAAATCATTGCGCTTTCAAAACATATTGAGTCAATGCGAAGATAGATCTTTCAATAACTATCGTTATATGTCTTTAAAAAAGAGTTACAGATAATATGAAATTGAAAGCATTGACATCAAAGTGTGGGTCACGTGAACTGCCAACTACGGAAAATTCCAAGCCTAATTATTTAAAAACTGATTTTATTCAAATTTTTACGTGTATTATTAAGATATGTTAATAGTTACTCTGCTATTTGGAGCGATGGTGAATTGAACTAATCATTAATCATCAAAATCAGTCCAGTAATTTTTTAGTTAAAAAATGATCTAAATAACCTGACTTTATTTAGTATATTTAAGATATTTGATTTGACAAATCGTATGTCAATGTAATAGCAACGTACTTCAATGAGGAGAATCAACCTGAGGACATTGCATGCACCAAAATTCATAGCTTCAATAAATTAAATGAATTGTTGACATGCCATTGAATTAACTAATTTTTGTTTTTTATTAATAATTTTTACTCCCATTGTATAAAATAATATTATTATATAATATTGTTCTAATTAAATATTGAACTTCATAATTGTATTCGTATTAGTTTGTTATTAAAATTATAAATTAAGAGTAGCTAAAATATTCGTTCATAAAAAACACTACGTTCAATTCCTGTTAGGCACTACGAAGTTTGCCGGGTCAGCTAGTTGAAATTATAAAATTGTTGACCAAATTTCGGGACATAAATATTAAATTTAACGCACATTACCCTCTTTATTACAAAATAAAATTCATAGATGTAAAAGAAACATAAGTTCTCTTGGAGTTTTGCATTTTCCATCTCTACAATTTTTTGTATTATGGGAATAACAACAACTGAATCTCAAGAAACCACACATAAAAAAGCCAGAATAAATTATATAATTGACCACCTAATTTTTAGGAAGATAAAAAATTTTATAGTTTAAAAAGGTAACTATCATGAGGAAACAAAAATAAAGCATGGTTTACACAGACCTGCAAAAAAATACTTTTTAAAAACTGGTTTGACTGTAATAGGTCATTTCAATGTATTTTTTTGCATTTATTTCAAATATGAAATCCATTTCATATTTTGTCTTAAATGTATATGTTTTCTTAAACTCAAAAATTTTGGAAAAGAAGCGTACCTAATGAGGCTTCATGAGAAATGGATGAAGTTAATAGAGCAAAAGGGGTTATATACACTAAAATAACACTAAAATAAATTATATCGAAAAAATTAATATTGTGCATTCATTTCGTATTAGAAACAGGAAAAAACATAAGAGACAACCTAATACTTATTAAATTTATCGAAAGAATGAATTTTACTTTTTTAAATATAAAAAAGCTTGACTTCGTAACAACTTGGACTCTATCGTGCTAGACTTAAATTAAAAAAACGAAAATATCAAAGATTTGGAAGAGTTGAAAAAAACATTACCCAGTAACTGTCATCAGTTCTACGATAATCTTCCTTACGAAAAATTAAAAACTTAATTGTCTATTTTTAAGTATAATTAAAATTATAATTAGATTATTTCTTCTTAAATTGTAGTTATTAGGGGAAAGTAGTACGAGTTGATCCCTTGGTTGATCCTTTGCGATTGTGCTGAAACAAGCAACACTATCTAGTTTACTTTACTGGTAAAACATAGCTCTGGACACCCCACTTCCACCCCTCAACCACAACTCAGTTAAATCGTTATGAAGTCACAAGCGATACATCCATTTTGACGAGAAAAACATAAAAATTATGTACGGCTGACCAAAGGTAAACGTAGCTTTGAGCTTCTATTACTTTTATTCAAACAATGTTTGAGGCTTTTTATGATGCTTTATTTTAGTATTTGAGCCACGTGAATATAGTCACGTGCTAATAAGTTATGTAAGCAAACTCTACCTAGGGGATCATCTTATCCATAGGGTTGTACAAGGTGATTACTTTGCAAGGTTCTTAAAAAAATATTCAATGAAACCTCAGTTATTTTCTGGTTTTGAGTATTATGAAAGTTGAATAGATAGATATACAAGTAGTAATCGCCTTTATTTTTAGTTTACCTTAAAGAATATATATTTTACAGTGATTCCCGCTTAAGGTGATCATCTCGTACTACGTTCCCCTATACGATTTTAAATCAAATTTAACAATCTTACTTTACCAAATATTAGACTAAAGATTTGTAATCTTATTTAGACCACATGTGGTTGAATATTAAAGAATTAATATCAAATACAGTTTTATAATATTAAATATACAATATTCAATTTCTTAATGATTTATTTTATTATTATTTTTTAAATAAATCGTTTTTTGATCCTCTTGAGAAATTTACACAAATGGAGTTAAACCATTTGCTAATCAGAACGTCATAAGGCTATTTGAATCTGAGCTAAGAATTTTCCATAGTGACTCAATCGGTTGTTTACCAATATTTATCTCAAAAGCAAGTTTAACCAAGTAAAACAAAGGATAACGTTGAATTTCAATACATGTTTTTAAAAGTAACCCAAAAACACCAAAAAGAGAAGCAAAAAGTAGCAAATTTTTTTCATTTAACATGCATTTTTAATTTGTTGTCATTTTGTAGCCATGAGCCAAATACAAAAAGTATAATTTGCAGAGGGTTTGGATGGTGTTTAAAATTAAAATGCACGTCAGATAAAAGCTATTACATAAAAAATTTCAGTAATTATTTTATAAAAGTGGGTTGGTTTTAATGAAGTGCTTTAGAATAAATTTGACTTTTATATTTTTTCTCATGAATTTAAAACTTACTTCGTGGAAATTTTAATTAAATTGTCTATACGATCCAATGAAAATAGCAATAATTTTCATGTCGAAAACAAACGCGATTAATTTGCATAACTCTATTGACAATTTCCTTTTCGATATTTGTTATAATTTGAATGCAAATGCTGCATAGAAATGCATTGTACTAATAACAGAAGCGATTACTGTGTCATGTAGTTTCGCTTCCACTGTCTTTCATTCTTGTTCTTCTCTTAATTTATAAGCTATTTCGTAACAAGGCGAATGAAAGCTAAATGGCTTTGTAAGTCAAAAGTCACGGATACATTAACTTATTCGTTGCATTACAGTTTGTCGCAATTATAGTTCTCGCTAGCAACAAGTTTATATCATCATTGTATTTTGAGATAACATAAATCGGTAGATTTATAACTTATTTCGTTTATTTTATCGGAACGACAACTTAATTTCTAAAGTTATCATTAAGATTAAATAAATAGTAATCAAGATATGTTTTGTTACCTTTTATAACGATTCGTGAAAAACCATTTGTAGAGTTTGAACTAAAATTTAATTTCAGAAAACATACATTTTGCATACAGTATTTAATTCAGTACAAATGTACGACAAAATGTTTAGCACCAATAAAACTTTGTGTTGTTTGTATAAAGATGTTTTGTTGATTCGTTTCACATATACATTGACATACAAAGCCATTTAAATGTGATGACTTTGTGTTTTCAGCCTACAAAACAGTTTCCTTCCAAGTGGAAATGCTCGGAAGAGAAATGTTGGCAGAGAAAAGCAACGCATTGGCAATTATATCCCTTGTTACTGAAAATACTAAATACAGTTCTATTGTTGTATAAGTTTAGGTCGAATCGAATAATGCCTTTGGTCTTCTGAGTAAATATTGTACACTGAATCGAAAGTAAATTTGCAAACAATCCCTTGTTGAATATTGGTTATGGAAATGGTTTTTTTTTGTCATCAAGAAAGATCACTTATTTTTTTAATATATTTTCTTTGTAATGAAATTCTTTATGAATTTGACTTTAATATTTAATTTTGAATTCCCAGACAAAGTATTTTCAAACTGTAAATATTAATATTCCATTGCAGAGATAGTGCCGAGTATTTTACTATTTAATTTTATTCTTTGTATAGAACATTACTTATTCATAATAAAAATTAAAAAGAAATTTCCTTGAGTGAATCTCGAAATAACACTTATTACCTTATTTTTTCAGTTTATATGAATTAGTTTTCTTTCCGTGTGTATGTAAACTATTAAGTAGACATTATCTTGGAATCGATTGTTTTTTAGTTAATTGTGGTCGAAAATCATTAGTCACTGTAGAAAAAATCACATAGTAGATATTTTTTTAGTTTGACTAAGCATTTTAATAGCATTTGTTATATGATGACTGATTTCTTAATACGAATGTTTAAAGCGTAGTATAAACTTATATGCTTCGGTTTTATCCGAGCTTTTAATTCCATGCATCAGAACTTCTAAAATATATTTTTTTTGTTGCCATTTTCTTATAAAATTTTGAGACAAAACCCCTTAATTTGGAAATCACTGGTTTCTATGAATTTATAATCCTGGCTTTTAAATTATTGTGGACAAGTAGCTTTATCGCTTTTCAATACTTCAATCAAGAAATTTGAACAAATGCAGTGACAGCTGCAAGGGCAAAATGTAATAACTTTGTGTCGTCTATTAAAATGAACTATTGAATAAATAAAAAAAATTATCAACATGAAGTGTTGTCGCTTACTATTCAAAACTTAATCTAGACAGCTTTCGGAGAAAAAACTCTGTGGCCAATAAACTTGTTTTGTTGGTTTTTACAATACTTTGAGATTAAGATTTTTTTTATATGCCTTTAAATATATCGAAAAATTTTGGGGATATATTGGTAGTTAATAATTAATAAAATGTTAAGATCTTTTCAGGTCAAATCTAACATTTGCAGTTACAATAATATTTTAGTAGTGTCCGGCCGAAACTAGTTTCTATTAATTTCGGCATCAGTCTCAGTTTCGGCCCAAACTTCCATATAAGGTCATGCTTTTGTACAAAAAAAAGTTAATAAGATATATTAGATACATGATAAATTATTTATGCTGAAATAAGGAGTTAATTTTAAAGAAATACACCTAATATTTCTTTTTAATATTTAATATGAATAACTTAAAATAATAAAGAAAAGTAACAAAACAAAATTACTTTTTACCTTATATTTTAGGTACATAAAATAGAAAGTAGTCTTTCTTATAAGTTAAAAACAAAATAATTTCTTCTAAACTTTGATCAATTTTCTTTCGAACTGAAAAAAAAAATATTAAAGATAATATTAAACAAAACTTTAATGAACTGATTGCGATAGAGTTATCAGTATTCTTAACTGAAGAAACAAATAATAAGTGAAAAATAATAATTTTTTAAAGCTTTTTTCTCCTGAATTGTTTCGGTTTCGGTCGTAGTTTCGACTTGACAACAGCCGAAACTACGACCGAAACCGAAAATTTGGTCGGAGACTATATTTCAGAAATTTCGTTTTAGTTTCCGAAGAAGGCCGGCCAACAAAGCTAGGTTAATCAAATGAAAAACAGACAATTTGTCCAGCGTTCGAGTAATAGTTGTTAAATTTTTATAAAAGGTGAATAAAAGAATTAAATTTTATTATTGAATATATAATACAATAGCGATAATTGTAAAAAAAATATAAAAAAACCTTCTGAAAGCAAAATGTGGCAATAGCTTTAGTGCAAATTAAACTAAAATATTTATGAAATAAATCTTTAGTTAATTTTAGTCTCATTGATACTTTTTGGTATTTCAAAGCGATCAATCGGTCATTCATAATCTCTCATCTACCTCTTACTAGAGGTTATAATGTTAGCCGTCATTTAAATCAAATCCTACGAGGATTATAATAATGCATGTAATGGTTCCTGTCGATAATTTATAAATGTTCACATTGACGTAATAATATAAAGAGAATAATTCATCTAGAAAATGTACGGTTTAAGAAAGAAAAAAAATCATAATATTGTGATATCATTTATCATAAAATCAGCGAAACGTTTTCCGGAATCACTTCATTGCAAAAAGCCCACGTAAATTGAATCCAATATAACGTTACAAAATAAATAAAATGAAAGAATGGAAGATCTCGACCTGAATAAAATCAAAATGAATTTCTTTGTGCACGTCCGGTAATAGACAAATGAATGCAGTACTTTGTTTAACTAAGCGAATAAATGGACATAGTTTGATGGCGTTTATAATATAAAAAAGAACGACCATACAATTATTACGAGTTAGAAAATGAAACACTGTGCAATATATCAACGAAAGACGAGTTTGCTATTTCCCTATAGCCATTGCGAGAAACTTTTGCTTCATTTGATTTCCGAGTTATTGTACCACGCGAGAAAGGAAAAGAATAAGGGGGTATAAGAGCTAGAGAAATGAGTCTGGAAGAAGAAAACCCTCTATGGGAGAAAATGCTTTTGACAACCGATGCACATTGTTCTGCTTTAGTGACAGCACTAGCGCGTTTCGCTATGATCTAAAGCTTTATCATCAAATATCATCTCTTTTCACCCCAAGGAGAAAAAACCCTAATAAATGTTGTTTAAGAAGAATGTGAATTCAATTTTTATCGAGTTTCATAAGTTAAAATGCTTATTGCGTCTGGAATTTTAAATACCAACTTCTTTAATTTTCCAATATGTTTTATTGATATCACAATCGCTTAAAAGTTTAAAATAATCAAATTTGAGAAAATTTTATAAACGTGTGTGTAAAAATGTTTCTCATTTTTAGGAAGAAAAATATTTTCAAAGATTTATTAAGTATTCAAAATACATGATGCTTTATAAAATAAAATTTTATTATAAATATGCATCATCTCCTTGATGGTAAAATTTACTATATGTTCAGAGGAGATAGTTGTTGGAACGGGCAAATAACTTAATACTTTTTGTTCAAGGCGACGTTTCGCAATAGTTTATTGCTTCTTTAGACGCTCTACAAATAATAATTAACGCTATAATAAGACGCTAACAAATGTAAGCAAAAGCATAATTAACAAAATTTAACATCACACATACCAAAACATACAATATTAACCTCGTTATATATAAATAATTGCCTTGCCATATTCTTATTGTTTGTAGTGGTCTACTTGTAACTTGTACAATCAAAATTAAATTTATAAAATATAAAAATTAAAAAGCCAAATTGTCAAGAAACTGTCCATTGTGTAACTCATACACTCAATGCCATGACATGATATTAAAAAAAAGTTCTATAATATTTTAAGAGAAGATTATCATTAATTTCACATTAAATATAAACTTTTTTTGATGTTTTGAAATAAAGAATACATTTAAGCCACAAAAATAACGGTGAATTATAATACAATATTTTGAGTTGCTCACAATAATATTGTTACAAATTGTTGTCGTTCTATAAAAGTTAAAATAATTTTGATTTTTTTTTGAGATTTGTCAATACTAAGCTCACAAAGAAAGGGAAAATCAAAAATTGAATAAACTAAAGATTAAATGCTTTTAAAATATCTAAGATAGAAAAGTGAAATTTAAAAGTAGTCTCAGAAGATCTTCTTAGACTAATTATATCTGTTTTATAGAGCAAACCTTATAGACGACTATCTTCATATGTGGTATCTAATTTTTTTTTTTGAGTATCCAGGCTATGATTCTGCAGTGGTTCGAAAAATGGAAGATTAGTGTTAACGAGTCAAATAATCATATCACATCCACAACTCGGAAGGACTGCTTTTCTTTATTTACGTAAAGCAACTACTTCAAATGACAGAGGTTAGATATCCAGGATTTGAATAAAAAATTAACTTGGAGGAACTATATTTTTGACGAAACAGCCAACTAGTAATCACGGTTAGAAGTAGCTGGTATTTTTCGAAACAAATGGATGTTTCTGAACGATAAGTTAACGATATACAAAGCCATTTTCAATTCGAGCCTTGAGCATCTAACTGTAAAGAACCACTAGCGATTTGACCATCAAGGTGTCTCTAAGGTTTTACCTCAAAATATGGTCACGTCACGATTCAAACATATAAAAAGATCTCTAGATGGGTTCAGTAGCGAAGAAAGTAGCCAAATGTAGCAAAAAATATCAGACTTGGCTAAACGATTAAAAAATCTCTTCAACAACAATGAAAAAGAACTGATATTAATCCCGGTTACTTTCCTAAATCTGCCATTTAAATAATTATTATCTACATGCATCACGGAAGAAGTATTTTCTCCACCAATCACATCCATCAGATTTGATTATTGGGAACTACATAGCCAAAAAATATACTTTTTATTCTACAAGAAATTTCATTTAAACGACTAGCTCAATAGTTTACAGATCATGTGGGATTTATGGAAACTAGTATCCGACCGAAACTATTTTTTTCGGCCAAAACCGGGGATCCAAATTTAACATTAATGGAGACTTATTGATGAAAAATAGTTCTCAAATTTTTTCTGATTTCATGGTATAAAGCATATTAAAGTAAACTGATATGTATTTATTTAATAATCGTATTAATTCAAATTTTGATAAATTCTTAAGGAAATTTCATCACTTTTTTATTTTGTATTTAAATAAATGATATATAAGTTACAGAATATCTCGTAAATTTATTAAAGTTGCTGTTTGAAATTGATTCTGTCTAGCTTACTTGAATAAGTACAAATGTATGATGTCATCAATCAAAGCAGTCAAACCCGGAAAAATTAGAACGCGGATATGAAAAGGTTGAGTTTCACTTCCAACAAAACATACATATAACCTTCTGTTCGTTATGCTTAACACTTGAGCTTACCTCTGTGCTTTATTGATTCGTTCTTCTAGTATTTATGATTTGGTATAAAATCTGAAGATAAGTTTGGATGAAAAGTTTGTGCTGTGCATTATTGACCGATTAAAATGCAAGAACTATAATACATATTGCGAAAAGTACTGTTGAAAAGCTAATAATCTTTATTTTTTCAATTAAATAGACGTAAATTATAAAGCCCTACCGACCATACTCTTGACCAATTAATTCAATCAAGAATATAAAGCGACGATTGTGTCAAATAAAACGCTTGTTGAATATAATTTTTAGCCTAATTTTTTTTTTCATTCTTAAATATAATGTCCTATATTTTATAAACGTTACATAAAATATTTTTTCTCTTTTTTAATGGTAATATATTTTTTTTTTTGAAAAATAATAAAAAAAATAACATTAAGATATTGGAGAAAAAACAGTTAAAGTTAAAGGCGATAAATAAGTTTGGGGCCTATAAAAAGTTTAATAACAAAAAAAAATCAATAAGTATTTACAAAGATAAATTTAATATCATCGGAGTGTTTTGACCGATTTGATAAGAATGGTAAATAATGGAAAGAATGAGTAACGAGCCGAAAGCATTGGAGTCACATAGCCATATAATATTTGTAACAAATAGATGAAACGCGACATTATCATCCGTCAGGGGTACGGCGGGTGGTTGTGAAATCATCCCTTGTAGTCTCGGATTCGTTCCGGTCAGTTTACACCAAGAAAAGAAGTAAAAGAAGAAAAAAATATAGGGAGAGTGCGTGGTTTATAACGCAGTAGGTGGCATTGTGTGTGAATTTCCCTCACAAAAGTGTTTTCCAAACTTTCAAGCTTAACCCAAATAACATTCACATTTCATTCTCATTTTCTCTACTACTCCCTTTCTTTGATAAAGTAAACTAAATGATAACTGCACTTTCTTGTTTTCTATGTGTTTTGATTTCAATTTACGAAAATTTATAGGCTTAGCAGCTTTGAAAGCTTTTTATATCTAATGAAAATATGGTAAGAAAATGAACTTTGGAAATACATTATTGTTCTTTCAATGTTTGACTAAAATAAGCGAGCATATTCTTACTTTATAGAAATATCATTTATTCGAAAAAAGCGCCGATAAACGGAGAGGTTAAAAATCTTTAGGGGATGAATTTCATCGTAAAAAAAACAGAAATGATTTGTGTACTGTGATGACAGCTAGAATGTAGCATTTTCGCACACCCTAAAGCACTAGGAAAATATTTTTAAATCCGTTTAAATGTAAATGGATAGGGATAGTTTACGGGTTAGGCAAATATCTTTCGCTTAATACATCTTTTTTTCGCACACTTTTTCTTCTTGTGACCTTAGTGCAAAATATATTACTAAAAGATGACATTTACATTTTGATAGGTACACAAGTATTATATGAATTATTTGCAAAGGGTGCCAGTACTTCGATTGTTTTGAAATAAAATAAAATAAAATGAATATGTAAGGATAGGAAATCGATTCAACATAAAGTTTTATCTGTACAAAAAAAAAATCATTTTTAGCGAAACAGAATTATATTGAAAATTTGTACGTTACAATGCGACAAAATTCCTCAATTCGAAAGCTTATATCTGCGATCCTAAGGGAGTCTCCATCTCTATTGAGTGTTGAATGATTGACGAGATAGTCTTGGTCGTATTCTTCTTGCTACGTGAAAATTCGAGTGTATGCATATATAAAATCTCAGGAAGCGTAGATCGTTTATGTTATTCCGAAGACCACGATTTCATGTTAGGAATATAAATATATTTGTACCCTATAGTCAACCATTGATGGCCAAAGGAATGAGTCCCATCTATCAGCAATGCAGAGCATTGATTCAACATAATATAATAGCACAACTTTATGATATTCCAATTTATTTTTAAACAAAAGACTGTATTTTGAAAAGTATCAATCAAGTCCTCTTTATTTTTTTATTTCACAGTCTTTTTCTACCTAAACGAGTGAGTAAAAAATCGAACAATAAAAAGACAATCGTGTTATGTCTCATTAAATTTCTTATATAGTCATGTGAAAATATTTTCCTTGAATAAATTATGATAATTTTATAATAAACCACTAAATAGAGTTTAAGTATCAAGACGAATTTTCAACGTCAATTTTAAATAAAAAAGATAAATGAGCTAGGAAAAATAAAGAGTGGAAACCATAATAAAATTTCTCATTTGACATAATAAAATGGCAATAAAATTGTAGAAACCTTCCGACAAGAAAAGACATTTAGTAACAGATATGTTTTGGTTGTTGGGAAAGTGTTAAAAATGGAAGTTTTTCATTAGGCTATTCTTTTTTTTTATGGGCTCTAATTTGAAAGACGTTTTGGTTATCTCCCGACTTCTAATAATTTTGAACCCCCCACTTTAATAAAGCTTTTTCTTCTTCCAACTATACAGAGAATTCTGAAAAAAGTCATGGAATCTGGAGAGATATTTTAATGATAATTAAGGACTATGTAATTATTAATAAAATACTAAGATTCTAGAAGTTTCAGTCCTCAATCTCAATTATCTTCAGCTAGACTTAACCAATTCATCAAAAAATAATACGATTTAGGGATTGATCATGTCATTTTATAAAAAATAACAACTATAAAGCTTTATACAATGTATAAAAACTAATATTTAATTGATTTTTTTGATTTTGAAACAACTTTATATTGCTATAAAAATATTCTTTTGAAGTTATGGGACGCTTTATTTACATGTTACAAGATCGAATAATTTCTCGAAATTCCAATGTTTTTAGCTTCGATTATCACCTGGTTGGACACCACAAGATATCTCCTTTAAGGTGGCTTAAAAAAAGGGTTTATGTTCATGAGCTTCGCACTATCAAACATCTTAAAGCAAACATAAAGGAGGATATTAGATCCATACAGTCTCAGATGCTAAGAAATGCCATAAGAAAATGGAAGCCAATAACGTGGCATCATTTTTATAAAAAATCAAAATAAAATTGCAAATTGTTAAGTTTGCTAACTTAAAAGAATTATAATTATAAATTAATTTACAAAAAAGATATTTTATTTTGAATTGGTAAAGCGACTTATTATTTATTTGTTTATATTTTTTTGGCTTTTTGAAACAGTATTACATTTTATAATAAAACAAAAAGGACTTCTCTCCTTATTGTAAATTGCTCTGTTTAACCTACATATGTTTACAAATATACACACAAAAAAATCAAATACATAAAAAATCGTATCATACTGTTTTCGCTGTAATTTTTTAAAAATATTTCAATCAAGAAAGTATTTTATATATATGTATGTAATATATATCCATTTTAATTGATAAATTCAAAACTCATTTTGTAAATTTTTAGAGTTTATAATATTATTGCACTTGGCAAGAACTACGATTCGTCCGGCGCCACGATTTAACGACGGATTCTTACAGACCTCGACGAAATAAAATGACAATAAACACTAAAATTTTTCAATATCTCACTTAGTTTACAAAATATCGATACTTAAAAATTGAAAAAAAAAATTTCCCATTCTCATGATTTTCAAAATTACAAAGGAAAATGCTTTAAGCCGTAGCTCACCATTTTTTTTTTTGCTAAAATAATTATATAAGGGGATCAGAGGCGAAGCCCTGGCCAGGGTTGGGGGGTGTCACCCATATCTGGCAATACTGAATCATTGATTTTATTTTTAGTTTAATGCGCGAGTAAGCCAGGCCATAATTAAAAAATAATCCCAATTCCTTTTTGAAGGGGGTTTCGCCCCTGGACTCCTTGTTTCCATTTTTTTTAGTCCAAAAAAATTGGTGAAGCTACAGTTGTAAGTACCTATTTACTTTTTTTTTCATGAAAATGTTGAGAAATCCATCAAACCAAAGAAAAAGAAATCATTTTTCAAATATCGTTATTTCGGAAGCTAAGCGAGATATCGAAATATGATATTCTTCATTATCGATTTATTTTTCAAGACCTATAAGAATCCCTTGTTAAATTGTCTTTCACCGAAAGAATCGTAGTATACCGTTGAACTAAATTGTACAAATACTCTCAATTAATTAATCAATTATCCGCTAGTATTAATGAAATGTTTTTCCAACTACACATAACTTTAAATTTTCGCTGTCTATTCTAAAATAATTTTTAATCTGGCCTTTTTAGTATAATTCAAGTATCGATTGCCCCCGAATGACATCACTGCACAAAACGTATCTTATTATATATTAATGAAAATTTGAAATCACGCGAATTTCCACGAAAAACAGAAAGAAAATAAAAAAAAAATTGCGTCATCTGTTGATGTATGTACATAATGAATATAATCTGTGCTGGTTTGATAAAGACTAAAATATAACAATTGGTTTCAAATTTTATTCAAATATCTATTAAATATTTTTAAAATAAAAAAACAATCTATTATCAAGTTGCATTGTCAAAAGGATATTTTGATATTTTGGACTTCAACTTTTAGATATGCATTTTTTTAAAAATTTTATCTCCGTAGTCAATTTTAATAACTCAAATAAATACTAATAATTATTGACCTTTATAATACATGTTAAATATCTTTTGTTTGTATATCTAATACTTCCACATAGCCAAAACATATTTGAATGAAATTTCAACCGAGTCTAGGTACTTTGTATAATATGTATTCGACATTGAATGGAAGTGGCATTCTTAAATTTTCAAAATTTCAATAATCAAAACAAAATAACTTCTTTAAATTTCGCCTTTTCATTGGCTAATAGCCTTCTGTATTGGAGAAGTGTGCTGTTATCAGATATTGTGTTGCTCAAAACATCGTATTATTTACCTCCATCAAGTTAGCACTACAGTTTTGGAATTTGGAAAAAATAACGACGAGATATTTTGGAGTTTTTTGGATTTTTTTTGCCCCAATAATTGATGTCTTCATTGTCGTTTCAGAGTGCATAAATAAAAAACTTTATTTCTTGTATATTTTCTCGAAAAACACTGTTTAAAAAGAAAGCTCGATTTGGATCATTTCTTTAATATTTAATTTTCCAAAACTTTTTTTCAGCATTAATTGATGTTTTTTTGTTGCTCGAGAGTTCCGAAAGAAATAGTTTTATCACTCGCATAGATAATATTTCTCGCTTGCTTTCATAAGAATTGAAGCTTTAATATTAGAGAAATGTACAATTGAGCTTTTTTTTAAATTGTGTTTTCCAAGAAAATATGCAAGCTATAAATTTTTTTCTTTTCAAAATCTCGAGCGAAAAAGAAACCAATTATTGATGAAATAAGTTTTTTTTAATTTCAATATTCTTGAAATACCAAAATAGAGCTTCCTTCGAGCTTTTAGTGCTCATTTCAACATTTGCAAAATGACCCAAATCTAGCATTTTCTTTAAATTGCTTTTTCCTGGAAAAAGTTTTTTTATCAAAAAAAAACGCCAAAATATCTCGTCGTTATTTTTTCCAAATTTCAAAAGTGTAGTGCTAACTTGATGGAGGTTATGAAATGAATAATTGTTTATCTGAAATTATTTTCTCTTTTTTTGAGGGTTTTATGTGCATATTTTTGTTAAATAATTGCAACTGATATTCAGCACGGAAGTGGTTTTTAATATTTTTGTCACTATGTAGTACTTTTTACAAATACCCAAAAAATAGCAAATATTATAAGGATAGTTATTGGTCTATTTTTTCAAAAAAAAAAAAATGGAATTAGAAAGCTATAAAGGTAGTTGTTAATTCTTATTTACCTCTAAATCATAAACATTAAAACATTTCAGCAATTGTTGAAATAAATTAAGAACAGTTTTGTGTTTTTCATTTGTATTTTTGTCACAAAAATTAATTGGAATAATGATTTTAAAGTTCCAGAATCGTATTATTTTATTAGTATTACCTACGTAAAAAAAAACTACATTTAAAAAAATGGACGAATTAATTGATATATTGATCAATTTACTGTAACTAATGCTACCAACAGTAATACATTTGAATTGCTTCTAGATACGTCACATTCCGAAATATTCTGACGGGTTGTAAGCTCATTAGACTAGCTCTGATTTTATAAACCTTGCCTACATACCTCTCTTTTATTACCTACAACCTACAAAGAAATATTAATAACATATTTATACGGGTTCGATTTACCATGCTTATAGTCTCAGGGGACTAATGCATATTTATATAAATTATAACATTTGTTCTTTTTTCTCAAACTTTATGCCACAAACAAAACAGAAATGTAAAGATTTTTATATTAAAATATAATTAGATATTTGATTATTCAGTTTTAAATTACATTTTTAGTAAGAAAAATGTAATTGTATGGCCGTACAATTTAAATGGAAGAAATGAAAAAAATGTTTTTCTCATTCTAAGAATTTCTACATTTCTCAAGACGTAATTACTAATTTATTCTTTATTATATTTGTATACCTGCAGATGGTATGCAATATAACATTTGCGCTTAAATTTATACGTGTACGTTAGTATATATTTTTCATTTATTACTTCTTTTGATTTCACATTAATGTTATATCCACCTCACGAACAAAAATAGCTCTTTTGAAGTTTCTTCGCATCATCAGATTAGAAGGATATAAAGCGACATTCGGTAAATGTAATAAATAGAAAAGTGTTAAATTAGTTTAGTGGAATTTCGGAAGACGTCTCCTTCACTCGTTATCCGTAATTGTTTCAAATAGATCCACTTGACAGAAAGGAAATGACATCATGTGTGAAGCCAGTCTTTACGATAGAGTCGTGAAGAAAACCCCTTGCCAAAGATATATAACATCATTAACGGATACGTGCCTAAACTTTAGCCTTAAATAAGTTTATACTTATAGCAGAATATTAAGCTGATGATGATTACGATAGTATTCTACGACAACAATTTACCATTTTCCCTAAATTCAACTAACAGATAAAGACACCAATTGTCTAGTATATATATAATGTTATTATTTCAACATAACATATAAATCTTGGAAACAATGAGTATTGGGGAGGACAAACTGTATGGGAATGGTTGCATGGTTGCGAGACTTGGCCTTTGTTTCATTAACCACCTTTGTTATAATATCTCTGAGTATATTATTGTATCCTTTAAACAATGTCCAAGTGACCATAAATCAAACTTTAACAACAATATTGATGTGATCGAAGATTAAGTAACAAATTGTTTAATTTTTATGAACATTTAAACTTTCTTAATAAAGATAAATGAATCACTTGGAGAAAATAAATAGGTTACAGGAGTGGTTTTTTTTGTTCATATTTTTAGGAAGAATAAGATATTTAAGTGGAGCTGCACATGCTACATGACACTAATCATGAAATAAAGTCGAAATCTTAATATCCATATGTGCCAACGACTAGAGATTTAATCTTTTCATCTTAGTAAAAATAATACGATTTATAAATAAAAGCAGCGGGTACAAATCTTGACGTTACCTCTTTTTCATTATTTTTGCCATCATAATAATATACGACGGATCGTGTTATATGCGATATGGAAAAAGGATGAGCTAAAGAAGCAAAGTTTAGTAAATAAAAATAAAATTTCCGGAAGTAGTTCCGGCACTTTATGTGAATAAAGTAGATCCTATGTACATTACAAATATATATATACTGTTATAGGATATGAGGGGTGGCGACGTAAACACAAAGGCCACGTTCGTTTAATGAAGTTTCACAAAAGTTTTCAACACATTCATTCACTCTTTATACTAACTGTAGCAAAATTCAGCCGCCTTAAATTAAAAATAACTGGGCAAAGTTAGTGGTCTGGAATTTATTACTAAAGCCCGTTTCATGCTTTTTAACACATGACCCTTCAGCCTAACATTGCTAATAAAACATACTTTTTCATCAGTTTCAGAGAATAATTAAAATTTAAACTTTTTAAAGCTTTTAATTAATAAATTTATATGAAAATAATTTAGAACCAATTTTCCTGTCAATAGCAGAAATCTGGTCTTAAAAAACTAAAATAATTGCCTGTCTGAAATAAATATTCAAGTGACAATAAACTTATGAAAAAAATCAATTTGAAGATTCTTCTTCTAGACTGGAACATATCTTTTTTTAAGCAATGATTACTGGAAAATAAACAATGTCGCTCAGTTAACGGATTAAAACAAATACATCGAGACTGAAGGGTTATCAAAAGAGTTTTAATTACGTCAAGTATCGTTAGGTATGATGAAGGGTCGTGTTTCTTTGACTCGACCTCCCTTTTAACCGTTTTTTTTTTCCTTTGTGTACCCATTAAAACTGCTCGCAAAAACGGATTACGTAATGCAATATATTTTTGCATATGCTTTTTTATAATTCAACGTTGAAAAAAAATTTGCATAAAGTAATAAAGTTTCATTACATCAACAATCTTACTCAAAAATTAACTGTAAAAATGTTCTTTAGATTCGAAATTTTATATTCAAGAAGTTATTGAAATATTGAAATTTTAATAGGATTTTCTGATTAACAATTTGATTCTGTGTGGTTGTTAAAAGTTTAAAATAAATCACAAGCCATAGTACATACATACCTACGCTATGTTAGGCGTTTTATTGTAAAAAGCACTCGCAGCAAATTATAAGTTTTTCAACGATGCCTTAATATTCATGCTTAAGACGCTTATTATTCGCAAGAAATTGGCATATAATCTGTATTTGATGGAGTAATAACGTGAATGTTTTACGTTTATGACGATTTTCATACGCAAACAGGAATAACAAAGACTTAATCGTTGAAACTTCTTTGATTAATCCGCGTAAAAGTTTGCCCTCAATGTAAACGAGAGAATATTGTGAAGATTCTTCTAATTAGTTACTTTTTGTTCTCATGTAATTCGGTATTGAATTCAAGAATTTGGTTTTTCAAACTTAAATAGAAGTCATAATTAGAGTTTAAAAAATAAACAAGTTTCAACGCCTTTGTGAGTTATAATTTACTTTTGAACTATTCGTAAAACTAATTAAACATTTGAACGCATTGCACAGTATCAAATTTTAAACAAAAGTATGAAAAATGAAAAAAAAACATCTTATTTGAAAAAAAAACTATTATTTTTGGTAGTTGGTAATTTCTCTTATACGAAACTAAATCTTATGATACTTTACAAATTATCAGTAAATCGTATTTTAAATTAAAGCATTTGAAATTTGCGTTAGACTTTTTTATGAATTGAGGTATCACAATCAAATGAAATACAGAAAAGGTGACATCAATTGACTTTCATGAGCTTCAGACTTGGCGCTAATAAATTGTTTTCTATATGAATATATACATATATATATATATATATATATATATATATATATATATATATATATATATATATATATATATTATATAAGCAGAAATCCATATCCATCACTAGACAAACTATAACATTAAAAAAATCCATGTTTTTTTTAAAAGTGCCATGAATAGAACTGAATAGAACTATCAGAGTGCTAGCAACATGCAAAATATTTGAATATATTGTTTTAGAAACGAAGAAATAATTGTGATCACAATTATTTCTTCGTGATTACTTATTGCATTGTACTAAAAAAATAAATTAAAGCTATCTTTGCAATGGAAATCCTTAACTTCATTTATGTGATAAATTAGAGAAATGTAGTTTATTAATAGGTTTATTATAGGAGTTTATTCTGTTGATGCTGGTGATGTTAGTGAAAGACGAGAGTTGCAAGAACTATTAAAGTGTAAAAATTCCTGATAATATCAATCTTTGATACAGAATGGAACCAAAATGGTTGAAACAAGGACAAGTCCTTTGATTAATTAAAACAAAATTATCTCATATAAGTAAATGGGAACAATTAATGAAAACTCATAGTAAAAGATGATCTAAAATGTAAACGGTTGGATAGTGCAAAAAATAAAAACAATTTGACTTGGGAAAGTAACCTATAATTTTCTTAGGTTTTTTAAGTTCACAAAACTGTTGTTAAATAAATATGGTAGCTTTTGGTCAAGCAATACAAATATTTGAATAAATGAAATACTGATTTATAGAAAACAATGTGTTTTACTAATTACTAATTATGGATATGGCAGTTTATTGCATTCAAGTTGTAAAAGCTTTTACCGAGTGAGAAAACTTGTGAGAGGTTAAATTTTTCCCCATAATAGCAAAGGGATTCCAATCGAGCTTTGAAGTTAAACCTAGGCGTTTCAAGTGGTCATAAACAATTGAATTTAATAATTTTCACCTGTAACCGATCTCACGTGCTGTTATTCACCAGTTTGCATTAACTAATGATTTCATTGCGTCTTTATCAGCTTCAACTGGTATTTTAGACCGCGGTGCATTTTCGACATAAAAATTAGCTACTTTAAATTTTGCAAATCAGTTTTGATACTGCCATGCTGTCAATACATCTTTTCCATACACATCGGTTAGTTTTTTTCTGAATTGAAGAGCATTTTACTTTTAGATAAAACTTAGATAAAACATGAGGAATGTTTTATTTTTCACTTTAGAAAAAGTAAGACAGATCGTTTTTGCTTTCGATAATTAATAGGGCACGAACCAAAAACTATTGTGTAGAATCAATTAAGCTATTTTACATAAAAACCTTGCTATATTGACTCTCAAAATTTAAAATGATTATAGAGCAAAATTGTTAAGTTGGGTGAGAAATAATACAATTAAGTCCTCTGCCGGGAATAAATGAAATTACTTTTGAAACAACCCTTTAAAGAAGTTAACGATTCAATGTACCAAATATCATTCAATTAACTGGAAGCTGTTGATTTAATTAAAAAATTATCAGTTTTTTATATTTCAAAAACAAACTGTTCGGTTTAAAGTTGAATAATTTATATTTTTTTTTTCAATTATGTAATTACAAAAAGTTTTTCACTAAGCTGCAGCTTCCTTATAGAGTTTGTAAGCTTTTATTCCTTTAGTTTAACTCTTATAAAATTTATTCATTTTAATCCAAATTTGGAAATGGTACCTTCGAGTTACAAAACAAAAAAAATATTTTAGAAGTTATTATATTGTTATAATAAGATGTTATTATTATTAAATTGATATTTTAATCTAAAACTTTCATAGAAATAAGAAAAGAAAAATAAATTGCATTAAAGATTTTTCTGGAGTAGTAGAAAGCATTATATATAAAAAATATGCTTGCCGAATCATTTCTTTCTAAATGTAAAATTAGATGGAAACAAATTGCTGTTTGTGATATTTCCAAGTTTTTCTCCGCATTAAAACTTAGAACGACGAAGGCACTGATTTCTATTTCACGAAAGAAATTGGTTTTATTGTTTGAAATCAACAAAATATAACGACTGCCGCAAGTCATCTTTTTACCCCCGGATAAAACTCTCGAGATAAGCACATATTTTTCTTTAGAAATGAAAAAGTTTCAAAATATTGCGAACAAAAGATGGAAAAATTACATTTAAGTGATTGCTTATGAACGATTAAGAATTGAAATGGTTTCACATATTGCTTAAATATAAATGACGGTAATTAAATTAAACAAAATAATTGTAAGAAATAAATTTGGCTGTTAAGGAGTATAAAATAAACGGAAGTAGGAAGTTTGAATGCTCACGTTATTTTATACTTACATGTTTCAAGTACAGAATCTTTTAAAGGCTGTATTTAATAGGTTATACACGATAAAACCAAGGAAGCTTACAGCGTTTTTCGTTCTTTTTTTTTTAAGAAAAAAAATCAGATGTTTGTGTTAAGTTTTCACTATTGCTGTTGTACGGTATGTCGTCAGTAAAAATTTATGAACCGTAACGAAGTGGAGCAAAAAGGAAGGTTAAGTATCCATCTCCTCATTCTCTTTTCACTCTTGTACTTATGCAGTAACAAAACAAAAAATAAATAAGATTAAAGATCGTGGAACCACCATCCACTTATTCAGTGAAAAAGGTTTGTGCAAGAAATGATTACAAAAGCGGAACCGTCCGGGCAGTTTTACTCGGGCTTAATTACTTCTTTAATTACAATTATTTAAAAAATTAACTCTTTCGTAAAGTTTTTTTTTTAAAAAATAATTGCGAACATAAAATATTTTTCGGGTACGTAAAACTTTTCCTTGTACAATGAAATTATTGTCCGGTTTTCATCTTTAGTAATAGACCCCGAGAGTAAAGCATATTTCAAACTTTTCGGTAAATACAATTAGGAAGGTCACAAAAGGTTGCTAATTTCATAAAGGTAAGAAAAAAAGTATTTCCATTATATGGTATTATAATGGATTGTAAGGTCTCTTAGAAAGTGAATGAGCGATCTGATCATCATCATCGTTACTATCACCACCATTCCCTGAAGGACTTGAGGAAACTTGTGGTTCGAGCTGGATGTTCAGAGGGATTCAGTTCAAAGCACCTGATGCCGGAGGTGGTGAAGCAGTAAACCACGTGTCCTAAGGGAGCATATCGACTCAGCCAAGTTGCAGCTGTTATCCCCAGGGTTGTAATGCGATACTCATGTATTTACTTTACTTCACTCTAAGAATCATTAGCTACTACTAGTTGTTTTGTTTTGATGAGCATGTATGGGTACGTAAGCGGCTTTGTTACGACGTCTTTGTCTTCTTATTTACAACGATAATCGTGATCAATACATTCCTAATGTTTACAAACAAATTGAGCCGTACAATTGTCTAGGGATGTGCACCGTTTCCGTTCAATACCGTTTGTAATTTTGATGAAATATGTCCTATATTCATCAAGTACTATGTATTCACGTTGGCAAACATATATGAGCTTAACTTAGAACAAAATGTTCTGCAGTGGTTCCATACATAAACCGGTAAATGTTTCACTGTTATGAATACTCATATACATACCTACCCTACACCGATTATCCAAAAAAATTTTAAAGTGTGAATTTTCCGATTTTTTTTACCAATATGTTTCGTTTGTGAAAAAATTGTTTTGGGGTAATTAATTTATTACGAACAATTTATTAATTAGTCATTGATATAGTAAAATGTTAAGAAAATAAGGTTTTAAGCGACACACAATAACAAAAATGCGGAAGATTTTAGAAAACGGTTGGATAAAACTAAAAAAAAAATTAAAGAAAACTAAGCAGAACCTCCCCTCCTTCGAAAAAAAATGACAAAAAAGACAATTATGAAATTATTTTTTTTTGTGAAAATCAATTTTTCTCACAAAAATTTTTTGAACATTAATATTTCAAATAACACAGTATTTCTTAGAAATTTTTTTAGAATAAAAAAATTTTTGTGAGAAAACTTGATTTTCATAAAACATAAAAATTCATGAGTTAAAAGCCTTTTAATTAATGTTTATATTTTTTCTAGTTTGGAAAAGTTGGCTGAACCAGAAAGTGTGGAAAATATTTTCCGAATTTCAAAAACACTCAATATTCTACTTCGGATATATAAATTAAAAAAATTTTTGTGAGCAAAATTGATTTTCACAAACGATGGAAAAATTTGGGAGAAAAGCGTGTTTAATTGTGTTTCGATTTTTGTTATTTTGGAAAATTTTGGGAAAATATAATTTGAGGAAAAAATTAATTTCATAATTGCCTTTTTTTCCTTTTTTTTCGAAGGGGGGGGAGGTTCTGTTTAGTGTTCTTTAATTTTTTTTAGTTTTAGATTTTTCCAATCGTTTTCTGAATTTTCCCGGATTTTTTTTAGTGTATGTTGCTTAAAGCCTTATTTTAATAACATTTTACAGTATATTTAATTATCTAATTACCGCTAAACTATTTTGTCACAAACGAAACGGTTTCTTTCACAAACCCCTACGGAAAAATTAGGAAAATTCACACTTTAAAATTTTGTGGGTTATTCGGTATACGGTCATATACCTGTATGTTCCTTAGATTAATGTAATTAATCAAATTAAAGAAAGGCTCCTATTATATCACATAACTCTAATTTTCAATTTTTCTATTATTGATTAAACCGACCAACTCAAGTGATAAAATAAAAAGAAAAAATTTCTTGAAACAAATGAAGCAACACAATTCTGAAAATTTATAAAAACAATAGTTTTACACAGAGATTATTTTTAATAAACTGAAATATCTGTTCAGTGAACAAGAAGAGCTTAACAGACTGACAAAACGTGTGTATATAATTCCCTTAGGGATAGCTGAGCGTTTTTTTTTTGCATGTGCGCCTCGTTCTTTTATCATTTTTGTGCGTTAAATACATTTAACTTTATCTCTATCCAAATAAGAAAAATAAAAGCTTCCAAAACTGCATTGCAGATCTATACAATTCATACATTATAGAATGTATGAAACGCCAACATTACTTTTATAACTTCAAAAAGATTTAAAAACTTAACATTTTTACGGCAGTGATAAGCAACACAAAAGGAATTTTTCATTAAGAAAATTAATTTGTTTTATTATCTATTTATAATTCTTTAAGAATTTTAAAACATATCGAGTATATTCATTTTCCCTACTTCGTCCATGATCTTTAACTTTTAATTCATCGCCTTAGAAGTATAAAAATATGATATCATATTCCAAGATTGAGAGTTCGAAATAAAATTTCAATCTGTTGTTTCATCATTTTTTCCCTAAAATTGAAATTGCTTATTATATATTTGTTATCGAATCAAAAGGTATATTAAAACCAATGGAAATAATGTATACAAACAAGAACGGTTACAAAAAAAAAAAAACGATTACTTATGACAGACTTATAGCTTTTACTGATCAGACGTTAAGCAGACAGAGATATGTTGGGTTTTATCAATATATAGAAGATACAAAAAATAACATTGTGGAAGAGAAGCTTTAAGGGAATTTTTCAGGGTAAATTTAAAAATCGGAAAAAACTTTGTTTTATGTTGTTCTACGTTTCTTTCTACGTTTGAAAATTTAAAGCAGGCCTGTGTAGGAATGATAACGATACATCGATTTTTTCATTGATACATCGTTCTTAAACATCAATGCTTTATTATCGATTTTGAAACCCAAGCCATGGATAATACTTCATTTTTCATGAGTGTTGGTTTATGACCGATGTTTTATCATAGTGCTACCATTTGTTCCATCCGTAATCTACAGTTACACACGTAAATAGATGCCATTCTTTGCCAAAAGCATAGATTTGTGAATTCTGTCAGTTTACAATATAACGTGTAAGATTATAAACTAACGGTAGATAAGGCTAGGTTTGATTATAATCTAACGGCGTTTCATAAACGACTATTAATAAACGGTCGGAGTTCACAATTGTACAGTATTTTATTAATTAAGGTATATTTTTTATATATTTTTCAATGGTGATAAATAACAACGATAAAAATCGATATAGCGTTCATAAACTTCGATATTTTTAACATCGATGTGAAACATTCAAAATTAACGATATTCTAACATTAATGTTTTTTATGAGTAATGTTGCATCCCAAGGCTTATAGGGAACATTCTTTATCCCAAGCTCAGGTTTCTGCTGACTCAAATCATTTTTAGAAGGCAAAAAACACGTGGAAAATAACATCGTACAAATAAAGTTAGAATATGTAAACCGAAAATAAAATCAATATAGATTTGTTTTCTTGAAAAAAGAAAAATTGTCCACAAAGAATTAAGTTCTCCACAACAAATTATCACTTAAGTTTTTTTTTTTTTATAAACACGTCCTTGAAAGGCTCAGGAAAAGAGTCATTCACCTAAGACAAGCCATGGCAGACAAATGGATGTTACATTTCCATCTCCAAAGCAGAATTTTTAACCGTAAATGATATTTCTGTAGTTCTTAAGCCCCCATATTTACCTGACTTCAGATCGTTTGACTCTTTCCTTTTTTCTGGCCTGAAAAATGTCGTCAAAGAAAGTCATTTTGGGGCTTTAGAAAACATTCAGAACAGTGTAACGGACATGCTGAAGAGCATACCATCATACCAGTTGAAGACTTCTAGCGGAGAACAACGTTTCAAACGGTGTTTAGGTGCCCAAGGGAACTACTATGACGGGAATAACATTAATATTTGAAAAAAATACAAATTTTTGTAAATAAAAAATTCAGTCTCATTTAGGGATACAACAATGCTCATAAAAATATCGATATTTAACATAGATACTTATATACAATTTTATTATTGTTTATTCTTTTACTTCAGGTGGTATTTCTATAGAGGTGCTTTACACCTGTTCATAGAACCAGAAGAACTATAAAACTAAAACAAATAAGTATAATTAATAAAATTTATCAAATTAATACAAAAGATATATATATTATTCAGATAATAGCACTAGAGGATAGTTAAAGAAATAGACAAATAATATTACTTAGAAAATATTTTACTACAAACTGCATACAACAGTTGGAATCCAGTTTTCCAACTTTTTCCGCAATATCTTCTTGGAACAATTAAGTAATTTCATTTTATCAGGAAGCATATTATAATATTTAATCGCGATGTAATAAGCACTTTTGGTTTAAATCGTTTTATTGATTTTAGGCAATACCTGCAGCATAGATCGAATGTTATGCTGTCTTTCAGTATGGAGTCTTTTACAATCATTGTAATAAAACTGAGAGCAGTAATTATAAAGGAGTTTCGTATTTTCAGTGGAACAGTCGATTGATTGTTGTTACATATTTTGTTAATCAACTTATTTTGGATATTAGCTAGTGGTCTTAATATTTCTTACATAACAATATGCGGTTCCGTAAAATTGTAAACTCCGTTAGTTTATAATCTAACCTAATCTATCCTACTGTTGGTTTATAATCTCACGCTGTGTATTATAAATTAAGGAAGTTCAAAAATCTACACCTATGATAGAGAGGTATCTGTTTATGTGTGCAGCTGTTTGTAGATCATGAAAGGAACAGAAGGTAGCGCTATGAAAAAGTATCGTTTATAAAACATCGCTCATGAAGAAATATGTATCATCGACGTTTGGGTTTCCAAATCGACGTTAAAACATCATTGTTTATGAACGATATATCGATGTTTGAAAAAATCGATTAATCGTTTGCATTCCAAGCCTCATTACTTTTCCGCTACACAGTAGAATATCTACCAATTTCAAAGTTAGAAATCATTATGTTGTTTTGGATGTTTTTTTGATGCGAAAACTTTTTTAGCATCGTTGTGACTAGAAATTTTATGAAACGGAAAGCGATGGTAAAAAGAGTAACATATACATAAATCTATAAGATTTAACATGAGAGAGAATGAAGTAGGAAGCATTAGTATTTCTTATGGTTGTATGTGCCTGCGTATTCTGCTACTTGAAAATGGTCCTTATAGCGACCAATAACAACCATGTCAAATTGTTAATATTAATTGTAAGCATAATTATTGAATTATTTTAATAAAAATAATTTTCTAGTTTGTCAAAAATAAATGCGGATTATTGTCAATATTAACACAAAAAAGTAAGCAAAACAAGGCTATAAAGAAGTTAAAAGGTTTAACAGAACGTGTTCATGAATTTCGGACACGCCGAAAATCATTACTAAATGTGAGAAATAATAGTTCTAATACGTTTAACAATAATTTGACTGTGTAAAATAGTGAAAACGATGCTAATTATTACTTAAATATTTTCTAATCACATATTTCGTCCTTAATCACGAAATTTGATTAAAATAAAAGTTAATTTAAAATTAAATCTAATATCACATGATATTACGAACTGTTTTTAAGGTGCCATTCAAGTGGATGTAGTCAGACTTATTACTCACAATTTCGTCGAAATAAAGTTGCTCATGAAGAATTTCGTAAAAAGTTTTTTAACAATATGTTCGGTCATAATATGTGCTCATTTTGTGAACGATTGTGATTCCAACGAAATTTAAAACCATCCTGCGCAGGACATGAAGATTTTTTACCGATAATAATTGAAAATTATAATGCAAATAATAATATTTTACAGTGCTACACGTATTTCCAAGCAATCGAGAAAAATTTAGTTCCAATGATGTTCAAATACAATAGTTTCAAATATCAAACAATACCTGCACCTTTACCGCCAGTGGTTTTCAAACTTCAGTTATCATAAGCTCTTGTATCATTTATCGATAATGCAAATTTTGATGCAGGATAAAATGTAATATATATGTTAATAAAACGTAAAATAAACCATACAATTATTCTTCTCATAAAATTTTACATTCGTCTCAATATCTTGATGTTAACCGTTTTGGAAGATTTCACTTCTACAGCATGTGAACTGCACACATGTGCTTTTTTAAATTATTTTTCCTAATTTAAGTATTTCATACAACAATATTAGTTACTTCCGAAGTGATTGTTAAGCTATTTTTTTTTTTTTGGAGAATGGCGAATACAATAGTAATTGATGTTGAGCCATTGTTTTTATTTCAATTATTAACATATGATAATAATGGATCAAATCATTTAGCAGGCACAAAAATTACAATGAATTACTATAGGTATTTTTAGAAATAAATATTTATAATTTGTATAATAAACATTTTTTTGGAAAAAAATAAAGTTTATTTGATGTTGCAAATATTGGTACGAGAAAATGTAAATACTAAAGTGGAATGTATATTTGATGATTTTTAAAGGGAACAAAAAAGGAATTTTATATAACAATAAATCCAAATCAGGCCTAATGGATTCGATCAGTGAAAAGTTTCAAGTAAAATTTGTGACATTTAGAATAATAGAAAATGTTATCTTGGCGTCACTATCAGTACGAGAAGTGAAGTGTAGCGTAAAAAGCTTTTCTATATTTGATTATTTAAGTATAAGAAATGTATAATATTTATCGATAGCGAAAAGGTAAAGAGAATTGAAAAAGACACGAGAAATCTATCTAGATTTACACAGCCAAGTCACATCGGTAAATACGTGCGGGACAAAATTTGTGGGAATGATGTGATGGCGACGACAACGAGAAAGTAAACAGATCTTCGAGTGAAGTGTAACATTCAGCATAATGGTCGCATCTGCGACAATAAACGTGTCACCCCTACAAACTCCTTTTCTTCCTACCACATGAAGATAAACTGTGCTGTCCAATGTTTTGTATAAGAAGAACGATTTCGATGTCGATCTAAAGCACTTTCCACAAACACATTCACACTGATACAATTTTGTTTATAGCCAATTATTCAAAGTGAAAATAGGTTGCCAATCCGGGCTTTATATTTTAAATTCATACGATTAACAGTATATAACTAATTGAACCATAAATAAAAGAAGTTAAGGGTATCGTAGTTGCGAGAAAAACTAAACATATTTTTAGATATTTTTATTTCCAGTGAGCTTATTTCCAATTGACAAGAAACGGAGTTACTTCAATTGTTCAATATCTTCTCTTTCCATTCATCCGAAATTAAAGAAAATACGTCTGCTGATTATTTATTCTTTATTCTATTATATAAAAATAAGTTGAGATGTGTGGGTCTCGCAAAAACTTGAAAACGTCTGGCCGGCTTTGTCACATTTTGGTGTTGAAATATTTGTAGAAGGCAAAGGAAGGTTTAAAAGGTGAGAAAACATGAAAAAATTGTAAAGAAAATAGTAAAAGCAATAAAAAAAATCCCATATAAACTGATAATACCTGTCAAATAGGTCAAATGGGCAAAGTAGGTGCTGACACCAATAATTATTAGACCATTAACAAATATGCTACTTCTCGGTTTTGTGACTTTACAAAAGTACTGCTTTTTACTTATATTACATATTTTACTTAATATTTATGGTAATCTGTAACAATTGGGGAAATAACATCATTTGTCAAAATTGTAAAGCGTTAAAATATTAGCAGTGAATCTACTGGGTTATGTTGTGCAGGCGGAAAAGTAAAATTGTCCCAATTGGTCCCACCACTATATCCATTACGCTCATTAGTTTATGGGGTAGGAAATGATTCTAATAACTATTTGATCAATATTCAAAAAAAATAACAGTTGACCAAAAACGACCAAATGACATCGTTTGACGCATAAAATAAATAATATATTTAAGGAAGTACTGAAGAAAACAGGAACATTCCCAGTAACTTACCAGTCCCTGACTAATAGCGACCTTAGGATCGAATTGGTCAAAAGAACAATTTGAGGTACAATTTTGAGGGACACAAATGGACAAAATCAAAAATATGTTGACAAATATCTATGTATGTATTTAAATTCATGAATAGGTGATAATTTAAGAATTTTTTGTATGCATATTTATTTGTTTGTTTATTTGTATTTTTTATATGCATATTTATTTGTATGCATTTAAACATGTTTAATGTTGGTTTAAATAGGTGTAAATCTATATAAATAAAATGCATTATATAATAATATAATATTTAATATTTATTGTTATTGTTAGTAATTTAATAATTAAAAATGTAGCAATCTTATCGATATCAATTATTTTTTGCAATTCAATTTTAGGTGGTACGAAGTTCACCGAGTCCTCTGATATTTTATAAAAAAATATTTGCATATAACGTAATCTAGTACATATCAATTGTTGTCAATTGTAACGCAGGCAATTAGTTAAATGCTATTTTTTAAATAAATTTAATATTATTACTATACACGAAAGAATTTAATGAAACCATGAAATGAAATTTGATATTTGGTTTGTTCTTCAAAACATGAAAAATATTACTATATTGTATATATTCAACAATACAAGTATATGCTTATAAAAGTTATATTCTTTATTTTGTTGATATGTTCGCTTCGATAATTGAATGATTATTAACAATTATTAACTTAACTGCATTAACAGATATATAATGGCATTGGAATGAACTGATTGTGATTAGTTTTCAGTCGAACTGAAAAAATATTAAAAATAAATATAATAAATTGATAATTATTAATATTCATAATTGCAGTATCTAATATTATACGAGTAAATGAGAAACTATAATTTCTCAACATTTTCATCCCACAAATTCAATTTCGGTTTCGATCGCAGTTTCGGCTTGATGACAGCCGAAACTGAAATTAGGCCAAAAACGAAAGTTCGGTCAGATATTAAGTATGGCTTATGGTTTGTAAGTGTAATCGAGCCATATGTATTTAAGAATAGAAGTGGTCTTGCAAATCGTTAATGGAGAACATTAGACACATGATTAGAAATTTTCTGTGACTTGAGTTCGATGATTTCGGTTTGTAAATGTATTTAAACTCTTTTGTATTAATATCGCTATGGTTCAAACTATAAAAACTAAAAATGTTAAGTTCGACTTTATCGATATTTTAAATACAAATTTACAACTGATGGTGACAATAGTAACTGTTACTTCGTCGTCAATACATTCAATTGGTCTGCCTTACCAAAAAACATGTGCTAGCGATCGACTAGACTTCGTCTTTTAGTACTATCAAAATTGCTTCCATAATCAGCCGGCTTCGGTTTGAAATTGCTCGCTAACCGTTTGCAGGCAACTTCCTATTGTGGTAACGGCGTTACCTTTTATTAAAAATTCAATCTAATTATTTTGTCATAATGTCGCTAAAGAAGTATAACTTCAAAAATATTATTCAACGAAGACTTATCTTAATTGATAAAATGAAAAGTTTAAAATTTAAGACATTTCAATAAAATAAATTTGACATTAGAATTAAAATTTATTTGACTGAAATGGAAATGAAACATTTAAATAATAGTAAATGTGTCTTAAATTTTGACAAACTATGTAGAAGTTTAATCAGAAGTTGAGTACAAGACATGTCTGTAAACTTTAATTGTATACCTGATATTGTTGGTAAAATATATGTTCAGGTTCTTAAATATAATATATATTTAATGTCTACCTTAAAAACTCCAAAGTTAAAATTATAATACTTCAATGTTTCGAATACAACAATAATCAACAATGTGATATAAGTAAAATTTAATAAAAATTGGCACAAACTTTTTATTTTTTTCATATCGTGTTACGAATATACGCCCTATAATTAAATAATATGAAAAGAGATTGTGGAAAGCATGTAATGTAATAAAAATTTTAAATTAATTTTTTGTTAAATTTGCCAATTGTGTGGCATCAAAATGCCAGTTTAGACTGACAATGAGATGAGAGAAGTCCGATGTAGTGAAACTTTTTTCATTAGTCCCGCACTCAAATAAACATTGTACGGCTTTAAAACTTCATTATAAAATGGCTGATTAAAAATGAGTCTTTAAAAGTGTCTACTGTCAAAGACAACTCGTACGTAAAATTTCCAAAATGATTATTCGTTCACTTTTAGAAGTCAAAGCAGATGTTCTCATTTTCGCGGTTAGTAAAACGTTATCTTTCGAGTTATTATTGGAGTTAGAGCTTCATTTAAACGAGCAAACTTGCAGAACAGTTTTACGACCGAACGATAGAGGAAACAGATTAAAATAATTTTAGATAGGAATTTTCAAACAAATTTTAGATTAGATTGCTATAAGCTTCGATTTTTGCACTTTTTATAATTTCAAACATAAATCAATAATTAATTTTCAACTCTTGCGATTATAAATGACATCCAAATATTAAATTTATAAATGTGGGAAAACTTCTAGGAAGAAAATAATTCCTACGAAAAACTTATTTCATATCTTTCATTGAATGTCTATCATTCCGTCTCTAACAGCAACAGCGAAACTTTCACTGGTGTGAGGATTATCAATTGCCTGATTTTCTGCTTTTATTTATTGAAACCTCCGACATTCACATAACTAAACGTCAAACCAATTTTATGTTTGTATAACTTTTATTCATTTCTGATTTATTTACTTAAAAAAATAAATAAAAACCATATTATTATATTATTAATTCTATTTTCACTTACATACCAAAAAGGTTTTTTAAACTAATGTACCCGAATCCAAATATTTTCGAGCAATATTACTTGAAAATCTACCATTCGAGGGATAATGTAAAATGAGACGCATTGCTTTTGGCTACTCCCGAAGCCTTATACACAAATAACATATCTTTTACCTAACTAGGCGATACGATCGTTATTTAAAGATATTTCCTAAGGATATTCTTCCGAATATTATCTTTAAAGGAACAAGCTGCTTATGGTTCTGTTAAATTGGTTTCCTATATTTGCGTGAAACTCTCTCTTAATGGACCTTCAGAGCTTCTTTGTTTTACATTGGTATGACTCATCCTTCATGTTCGACATTCTACCTTGATTAGTAAGTCTTCAAAGTTGGTTAATGAACTCCTTCTCTCATATACGTATATTAATAGGATATTTCTCCATTTCCTCCAGGTTCACTGTTATAAATGTTTGAAGATTAATACATTCGAAAGTTAACCAACGCTTCAGTTCTGCTACAAAACACCCATTAATACATTACTGTGCTACGTCTTCTTTATACAAATATTAGAACCATTAGAAATTATCTATTAATTTATTGTTCAATTATATTTTCTAATAATGTTGAGTATAATGAAGATATAGATCACAAAGTTAATGAAATATGATTTTGAAAATGATTAATCATCTATTTTCATAGATGCGTTCGTATTATTTCTGTTTATTATAATTATCTAAGGCTCCAAATAACTTTCGCTTCAATTAATTTCTCGTTAACTATTCAGTATTATAATTAATAAGTTTGTTTTAAATATCAAATTTTGTAAAAGAAAAAAAGTACCAAATTTAAATTAATTTTTGTTTAAATTTTTTTATTTATTTATTTTTATTATTTTAAATTTATTATTTATTAATTAAATTTTATCTCCTATCCATAATTAATATTTTTAATTATCTTCGTAAATAAAACGAAGTTAAATTTGTATGGTATCGCAACTTATCGGTTTTCCAAAATCATCATATTTTATTTTTGCATGGAATTACACGTTTTATAATAGACTAGAGGACCGAGTGAACTTCGTATCATTATGTTCATAATTGAATTACAAAAATTAATTGATGTCGGTAATAATGACACATTTTTAATTATTATTATTATTATGGATATAATAAAATACACATACTTATACTTGACTATAACAAATTAGAAGCATTTTTTAAATATACAAATCATTTTTCATATTTAGATGACTAGATTCATAGTAGCAGGATATTGGAATGCCAAACACGTTACATGGGGACCAAGACTCACTACGACAAAAGGAAGAAATCTGTTAAAAGTCATAGAACAGAACAATTTGCCATACCTATTTACAGGAAAACCAACCTACTGGTCTGCAGATTTGAACAAAATTCCAGATACACTTGATTTTGTAAAAGCAAAAGGATTATCAACACAAAAACAGCCATTGAAACAGATCTTAACACAAACATACTTAACTCTGATCACTCAATAATCGTCATCATTCTCAGTACGAGCATTATTTCCATAGAAATTAGACCTCGCCTATCTTCTCAATATGCAAATGGAATTATTTACTAATATAATTGACAGCAAAAACCTCAACATCTCACTTAAAATTAACAAACAAATAGAAGAGCCTGTAAAACATATAACAGAAGAAATACAAAACGCAACTTGTCAAGCCATACCGAAACAAAAATATTCCCATTTACAAAAAAATAATATGCCACTCTATGTTAGGGAACTAATCAAACAGTAGAGAAGAACTAGAGAAAAATGGTACAGAACAAGGCATCAAAATTATAAAACTTTATACAACCAAGCCACACATAGACTTAAAAGCGCTCTGGAGGATCTGCGAAATAACACATTTCAACAATATTTAAGTAACCTATCAGTCGAAGACCACTCTTTATTGAAAGCGATAAAAAGAATATTTAAAACGCCGATTTCTATAACATCACCAATTTGAAAACAGGGACAAAACTTGGACTCGATTAGATGAAGAAAAAGCAATCGCTTTCGGAGAAGCCTTACGCAAAAACCAGCACGGATTCAAAAGACATAGATATCCTCGACTTTCTCTCAACACCATCTCATTTGAACAACCCAGTAAAATATATAACTCCTTCGGAATAAAAAAAAAAACGAAAATTAACCAGACAAAGAATCATAAAGCACCAGAATACGACCTAATCGTCAGTGAAATACTTAAACACCTCCCAATTAAAGCAATTGTCCTATCGACGACAATCTACAACAGTATGCTACGTCTGCGTTACTTTCCCATAACATGGAAATATGCAAAAACATTAATGATTTTCAAACCCACCAAGGCGGGAAACTGATATATTTTTCTATAAGCATATCAGTCTAACTACCAGTTATGTCTATAATCTTCGAAAAACTCTTCCTAAAACGAACCAAACCAGTAATACTCAATGCAGAATTAATACCACAATATTTGTTTGGGTTAAAGGAAAAACACTCCACAATTCAACAGTGTCATAGAATAGTAAAGGTAACCAAAAATAGTCTTCAAGATAAAAAATCTATGCTCTGGGGAATTTATAGTTGTCAAACAGGGGTTCGATAAAGTATGGCACGAAGGGCTTTTATACAAAATCAAAACAAAATCCTGAACAAATCTACCACATCATAAAGTTATATCTGCAGGATAGATTTTCACAAGTCGACCTCAAGGGAACTACTGCAACCCTAGTTCCAATAAAAATTGAAGTCATACAAGGAAGCATCCTCGGGCTATATCTTTATCTTATATGCACATCCAAAATACCAGAAACGAAGGAAATATCTATAGCTACTTTTGCTGACGATACAGCTATATTCGCTGTTGACAAAGAACCAAACAGGGTATCACAAAAATTCCTAACTCACGTTTACCTCCTGAAAAAAGTCTATAAATAACATTCACTACCACGAAAAAACATGTCCCCAAGTAACCACCATAAACAATCCAACCATCAACCCACCATAACCCCAACCATAAACAACCCTCCAGGCCCTGTGGATAATGAAATGAGATACTATAGGAATAATATTGGATAGACGGCTAATATGGGGATCTCATATCGCTGCCAAACGGAACCAAATATTATTAAAATCAAATAAATGCGGTGGTTCCTTCGGAAAAACTTTGGCCTGAATATCGAAAGCAAACTCAGAATATACAAAACCATAATAAAACCAATCTGAACCTATGGTATTGAGTATAAGATAAATAAAATATATTTTGTGATTCACAAAGTATTTCATGAAAAAGCTCGACAAAAACTAGAAAAAATATGCAAAAGAAAATTTTTCATTTTGTGGTATCTTCAAGAATTTAATTTTAGATTTTTTTTTTGCTTATTGTCGTTTATTATAAATCTTCCCAGAATTGATTTTACGGTTTTCATTTGTACTTTCAGTACAAAAGATAACACATAATGTGAAAAAAGGTTTTTCAAATAATTTTTATTTTTAGTATCTTTTACTATACATTTGAACAAAAATCATGTTTTATTTGTGAGGCACTTATTAAAAATAAAGTCATTTCTTTAAGAAATTTAAAATATTTTTAATTTACAAAAAAACATCTATCACATTTAAGACATAAAAATTTATTTCGTTTCATAATTATTAGATTTATGTTTTAAGAAAAATCTTATTAAAATGACATTTTAACTTTTAAAAAACTTTTCTAATCAAAATTCGTTAACAAAGTACGTTTTTTAATATCTTTCTTCGTGTGTAGTATAAAAGGAAAAAAAGTTTCCGTTTTTCGAGCAAGAGGTAAGAAAAAAAAAAGGAAAACGCAGCAATAGCAAAAATCTTTTATAAAAAAGATAATAAATATAAGTAGGTTTTAGCAGACATAGGCACACGTAGTGGATGCTATTAACCAGAGTGTTACTATGGAAAAAAATCTTTTTCAGACGAAAATCTTTTTCTCTTTTTTAAAAGCTTATTGAAATCCATTTAAAATAATTTACCTTACATATGAAAAGTACTGTGCAAAAGCGTCAAGTACATGTTTTATTTGAAACAAGGAAAATCGTTGTAATTCATATTGATGTACACAATTTTAATGGACAGTTAAAAGTTTTCTAGCCCTCCAAGGTTTAAGTAAGTATTATTACCCTCCGAAGAGTTGTAACTGCGGTTTTAGTGTCTCCACTTTAAGTTGTTAGCTATTCAAAAATTACACACTAATTTAAAGAAATATAAAATTTAAATTACATGTCACAAAATAAAATTACTTTACGTATTTCTCAACATTAAAAAAAATATAAATGAGTTACGATTTTCTATAAAATTGCGATTAATTTTGTAAGCTTTTCATAATTGAAGTTTGATTGCTCACCTTTGAAAACATGAAATGTTTTAATTGAATTTGGGAAAATCGTGTAAGTTGGAATGTGGAAAAGAGTGGTAAAATCGAAAAGTGGAGAAAAAAAATATGTACGTTAAACGAAACTGTCTACGCACAGTGCCAGACTTACATACACAAGTAAAATCGCCTTTTACCTTACATAACATATACTTATGTTTATAAAAGTGAAGAAATTTTCTCAAATGTTACAATTTCAACGTTGTAAGTAGCCAAAGTTTAGCGGACGGTGTGTGCTTTCCTTAGGGAAATCATGCACATTCCAATGGCTGAACTCAATTTCCACATCCCATTACACCAATTCTGTTCGAGTAAAGTATGACGGAGTTTTAATATTGGGCTTTCATTTTTCCAACAGGTGAAATGGTCGTTTTCATTTCAATTTATTTCATATTAAATTTTATTTCAAAATAATTCTTGAATCCATTTATTCAGTTCATTTATACGCTTTGTTATGAATTCAATTTTAACTTTATTGAATGATAAATTTCTAATAGATGATAACAAATGAAATAAAACTCAGAAAATGTCAATCATTTCATAATCTATTTGAAATCTCATATTTTCCATGTAACATTTGCAATTCAAATGATATTCCTTAATCAGGAAATGCAAATCATCGTTTGTAGAAAAGTTAATTATAATCTCTACAAAAATGCAAATTTTCTCGAGCGCTATTGAGATTTAGTGTTTAAAATATAGAAGATTTAATGATTTTTTCCCGCACTTTATTTTATAATTGAAATGTTTGCAATTCTTTTACTTTCCTTTCATTTGACATTTAATTGAATTTCATTTTTCATAGATGCAACTGTTTGTCTAAAACGGCAGATACTTATATATTTTGCCAAAAGAAGAAAACATTAACTTAAATCCTTTTCTTTTTATGGCTGTTAATAAAAAATGGTCACGTAAGAACTAAGTTACAGACAAAATAACTTCTAGCTGCATGTAAGAATCATTCGTCATATCCGTTAGTCAAAACTTCGTTAGTCATGAACGTTACTTATACATAAAGTTTTTGGAAAATAGAATGAGAACGAGAACGGAGGCCACGCGAACTTAACGTAGTCATATAACGAAAGTTTTTTGCAATAAAACATGAATTACATAAAGTTTTATTTCACGGAAAATATATGTAGTCTCTGTATAAAAATTCTTACAGATTTGCTTCAAATGTCATTTGAAAATTGAGCTGAATACGTTAGTTTTGATAAATTGCTTTAAATTTACTATGCCGTTTTGGCTTTCAAGAAGCTGTTGAAAACGATTGCGGTAATTTTCAATTTCCTTAAAAACATTTTCTTACACATATAATTTAAAATATTTACTTCAAATTTTAACACAGAGGAATGTTTCATAAGTTCTAGGCATTTGGGTATAATTTTCTTCAATATTACAATCAAGTTTTTCAGCATTAATCTTCCCTTAAGTTATTAAACTTATCTCAATGATAAACTAATTTTTTAAGAACATTTTCAGTGTCTCTTCAATTCACTTATTTATGGCATGTTTTACGGCCATAAGATAATCATTGGGCGCAAATCGGGGAATAAGGTGAATGCGGAAGCAAATCGCATCATAAATCGTTTTTCTTATGATGTAAGGCCTTGCAGTATCCTGTTGCAATAGCAGACGCTTATGCCAGGCCGTTTTTTGATAAGTTTCTATCGCAATGCTCTGGATAATAAATTTGAATAATTTGCTGCGATAATTGTGATACCTTTCACCAAAAAATCCATGAAAATAATCTCTTGGCAATCCCAGAATACAGTCAGCTTTATCTTTTCAACAGACGGAGCTACATGCGCCTTTAGTGGAAGCCCATTTTCAGGTATGCACCATTCTTTAGATAAACTTTTGATCTCAGGATTGAAACAAGGAATCCACATTTTCTTAGTGGTTATTATTCGTTGCCAAAATTCATCAATGCAATGGGCTAAAAGCTATTGAAGTTGACAACTATCAGACCTATTGACTTTCTGTTCTGGTTTCAACAGCTTTGATACCCAGCGCGCCAAAACCTAGCTAACACCCAAACAATCATGTAAGATGTCATAAATTTGTCATATACCCTAGGCGTAAAATAATTTGACAAATAGTCATTTGCTTGTCATTTTTCAGTAGGTCCTCAACGGAATACGGCAATTGACCTGATTCTTGGATCGTCTTTTAGCGATGTTTTACCGGTTTTAAAACGATCGTTCTCCCAATAAACAACATTTTTTGATTCAGCAGACTCTCTTAATACTTCTAGGAGACGTTGAATACTTTCTGATCACGAAAAGAAAATATCGTTCTTGGAGATTTTGCTGTGTCTTCCATGGTTACAAAAAACAGTGCAAGGAAAACGTGTCTATATCAGTCAAAACACTGAAAAATATTGCATTAGATAGTTGCATAAACATGCCGAGACTTTTTAGATTTATAATTTCTCGATTTTTTTTTTAAAACATTTTTTTAAACTATTATTCATGTAAAAGAAACCTTTTAAATTTTATTTAAAAATAGAAAATGCTAATTAATATATTTTAACCCAAAATAATGTAAGGGTTGCAAGGTGATGACAAAATAACTGCATTGTTTTCTTAATAAAGTTTAGTTTCTTATAAAGTTTTCTTAATAAAGAATAGCTATAAACTGATACTCAAATGCACAAATCCACAAGGATAGCTAGTGCTTTAAAATAAAATGTATAAGCTTAAGATTATTGCAGCTAGGCTAACTTTACGAAACAGTGACAAATCAATTTTATAAAAATTACATGTGTTAGTATAAAATAAATTGAATAGCTTGCATTCAAATTTTAAATTTGTAATTTCATTGTTTAAACTACATTGCAATACTACAAACTACATAAATTTTTGAGATTAATACAAATTATTATTTATTGTTTTTTGATTTACTTTTGCAAATAGTTCGAATTACATTATTTTCTACTGACGTAAATAATGACGGCAAATAAATATTGATAACAATTGCATTTCAATCAAAACGAAGTTTACTTTTCTCGTGTAAATATCACAAAATAATATGAGACAAAGGTGTCTCATGCCTGTGCATATTTTTCCAATATTATCAATATTAATTCCATAAAATACCAGTATATAGTTTATATGAAACAACAATAGACATTCCAACTAAACAGTATTATCATTAAACGATTAAGTAATGTAAAAACAGGAAGTAAGAATTAAATGCGTTAAGTAAATGAACTTGTAAGCTTTATTATCTTAAAATCTTCAAGTTTTTTAATGAAAGTTTCCTAATAAACTATTAAAGAGCTTACAATGATGTCAGTTCCATAGTTTCAATTATCGTAAGTTTAAAACTAATTACATAGACCACAGGGAATTGATCTTCAGCGCTCTGAGAAAATAGCAATGTTGTACCTAATTATAAATATTTCTCTTTATATAAACTAAAAGGAATTAAGGCAGCCTATAATTTATTACAAAACCAATTTCTATAGTTAGAAGAAAATAATTTTCAATCTTTCTTTTATTTACTAAAATTTAAAATAATTGCATAAATTAATTTAATTCAATGTAGGGAAATGAATTGAGTCATGCATATATGTGTAGGAGGGTAGGAATCATGCGGTAGAAAAATTTAAAGCACAATTAATATGATAGAGATGATTGAAACCATCGCGTTTGGTTTTAATTGAAAACTCAAAATGAGAGAATGCTGCCTGAGGATGGTGAATAAATCGTTAATTTATACAAATACAGTAAATGGTATCAATCTATTATTATGACTAGAGGCAAACTCTATCAAACAATTTCAAGTACAAAATCATATAAACATATTAATATAAACAGTTGGTGTTGATATGGAATACGAAACGCTGATTCTTATTTTGACTGTGCTAGAAAATGTAATGACAAGTAATACTCAAGGGTTGATTAAATCCATATATGAAGGAAAATGGAAAATCATCGATATCAGAATCAAACCCAACCAGTGATGGATTTAAACTTGGATCCATGAAGTTCGAGCCTAGGGCGGCACGATTTTAGGGGTGGTGAAATTTTCGAAACACCAAAATTTAAGAGGCGAAACAATGTACGGGAAATTCAAATTGATTTGAGCTAGTTTTGCTGTGAATTTATGGAATATCTTCAATAAAGTATGAAAAATATTCGTTTTTTGGAATTTACTTTTCAATTTATTTCATCACATTTTTCAATTGTTGAACTACCGACAGAAGACAGCCATTTCGGGAACATTCAGATTAAAATGGAGATCCTTGTAATGGTAATTATTTAGGAACCGTGGAACTTCTTGCTAAATTCGATCATTTTTTGTCAGAATATTTAAAGTCCTATGCAAACCCCGGTAGTTGAAGTACATCATATTCATCTAAAACATTACAGTATCCTGACAATTTAGGAAAGGCCTTAATAGATGAATATATTCACAAATATTATCTACTTTAAGATAAAGTAGTAAAGATATTCGCTACATTCAAAATTTATGGAAAATGTTGCATTCACGAAATCTTAGAAACGTGAATTCTAATATTGAAATTGCTTTGTGCATTTTTTTTCTTTTTAGTTGAAACGATAATTTGTTCAGGAGAAAGATCTTCTTTTCACTCTAGAATGTAGAAAAGGCTACTAACGTACAAGTATTGGACAAGATAAACTTGATACCTTGGATTTATTATCCATTGAAGCTTAATTAGTACAAAAAACGATTACGATGATATAAACGACATTTTTGCACTAACTAAAGCTAGAGAGAGGAAGTTAATATCTTAAGTAAAGTTGGAAAAAGGCTGTGAATTATATTAAACTTTGACAAAATTATTGTAATTAATAAGTTTTATTATAAAAATTAAATGTTAAATCGTAAAAATTTAAAAAAAAAAACTAATAAAAATTAATTCATCACGTAAATAGTTGATTTGAAAATTAAATATTTTATCTGGAATACCTATTTGTCATGGAGCAAAAAAGGGAGAATATTCAATGGTGCCAAGGGCGGGTTTAGATATAAATTTGCCACTGAGGGTATAGCCAAACGAGAGAAGCATATGATTATATTCTACAAACTCAATATCACTCATTTTCCACCAGTACATGCTATGATTTAAAATCTATTTATTTTTAAATAATTCGGAATCCTATTTCAAACTCTCTTTAATATACGTGGCTTTTTACAAAGATCACTTTTTGAAGTAATACTACTTAAGCAGCATTAAGAAAAAAATATTCAGAATGAATTTTTAATAAATATGTCCCCATTGCTACAGTGGGAAGTTACTCGCAAATGATTAGCGAGAAATTTCAAGCGGATGAAAGCTGGTCGTTTATTGAGAGCGATTTGCATTGTACTAAAAAGGCAATCAAGTCGACCGAGTTGATCGTTAGCACAGGTTTTTTGTTATTCGGTAGGGGAAACCAACTGAAATGATCAACGACGAAGTTAAAAAGTGTCAGGAAGAGATAACAGGCACCGTGAGTTGTTAATTTATATTTAAAACATCGATATCATCGAACTTAACATTTTAAATTTTTATAATTTGAATCATATCCATTTTAATTAAAAATTGTTCAAATACATTTAAATGAAAGGTATTTTTCTGAAATTATTTAATTTAATATGTAAAATAATGCGATGAAAGTCGATTGATAATATTACATTATGTTCTTTTATATTAAATTTAAAAATCAGTTTCAATACATAAATTTAAATAGGTAATAAAATAAAACAATTGCAATTGTATTCATTTAAATTTCGCTATTTGTACATGCGGTACACTCAATTAACTATTTAGACAAACTGTATTTATACACAATTGTCTGTTTATTCATATCTATATATGATAGTTTATGACTTTATTTGGTAAATGTTTTCTAGAACTATTTTTCGAACAAGTGACCCAAGTTGTAATGATAAACAGTTAGTTTGTATATGTAAGATACAAATTTGTATAAGTAGTCAATTTTGTATAGTATTGTGAAATACTATACTGTATGTATAAATAGCCAATTTGGCTTATGTTTCTTTTAATGGCATCAATATCTGGTAACGTTGCATTTTCAACTTTGTTTTTTAATTGAATCGCGAGTAAATCAGGTCATAATAAAAATCTACCAACAGGAGAACAAATTATATGATATTAGAATTGAATTAACGTAAAAACCGCGAATTAAATTAAAAACAAAGTAGAAAATGCAATGTTGCCAGATATTGATGTCGCTAAAAGGAACATGAGATTTAATCTATTATTTGAAAACTAGAAACTTTCTGGGAAATATTCACAGTCCGACGCTGAAAAAAGTGATAAATGGTAAAAATTGGCAATTGAACAGTTAAGACTAGCAGATTGTAATGTAGAATTAAACAATCAGTTAATTTAGTAAATTTTTAAGACATCATTGTTAAAATGATGTATTAATTCTAAGCCCTTAATTTCAATATAGAAGAATATTCTTCGCCATATTTCGTTTGTTTTAGTTAAGTTCTTAAATCAAACGTTTTTTAGTTTTTTTATTTGACAAAATGATTTTAAAACTACTAAAATAGGTAGAATCAAATTCATCACAAAAATAAAATTTGCAGTTCATTTTGGTAATCGAAATTTTCTTCTTTTATTTACTTGAAGTACTAAGCTACCATTATTGAATTTCGAATATTAGTTCCAATAATCTCATTTTGATAGTTTATTGATAATATATTCAATAATGGAAATAAATCGACTAAATATAGTATACTAAACAATGGTGCAATGAATTATAAAAAAAAACAAATTGTTTATAATAAAATTTTAATCCATTTTTTAATGTTTATTTTAATTAAGTTTATTTAAATATTTCTTTTACCTTAAAAATGCTTCCAGATGATTGATATAAGACTGTATTGTTTTATTTACTTTTTTCTCAAAAAGAAAATTGCATGTTTTGATGCCACGTAATACAAGTATTGATTGTTTTGTGTAATCTAATTCTTTCATCTTAAGATAATGAAAAAAAAATTTTCCCGCTTGTTATATTTAATAAATATAATACGTTTGTCGTTGCGACGAATTAATAATATTATCGTATCGCTAATATAATTCAAGGATGTAAATACTCCCCAAAATAGATTTTCAGTTACTTTTTCCAATCCATTTCTCAAAATTACAGCCATTTCCTCGAAATATTTTGTTTTAGCAATACGATGCTTACCTCTCTGAATTTAATTCTTTGAAGTAGAAAGATGGTGACACATTAAATACATGTGAATCGATGTGGGTATACAATTTTAGTTGCTCATTCGACCATTACCATGAATATACAGTTCAATTAATCTGTTATTTAACTTAATTTCTTTATAAAGTGTATAAATTCAAAATGAAAAATTTAAAATGATCAAATTTTTAAAACCAAAAACGGTTTATAAATGTTAAAAGAATGGGAAATGGAGAGGGAAAAAATAATTTCGAAAAAATATTAAGTCCAGAAATCGGATTTGGAGAAGAAATGCGGTAGTGATAAAAGCCCATCGTTTATTTAAGGTCGATATGAATATGTTCGATATTTGGTAAAAATTTCTTAGAATCGATACAAAATTGTTTTAACGTTAATTATAGAAGTTGAAATAAACAATTCGTAATTGACAAGAACAACTACAACGGAAATAGTTGATTTAAAAAAAAAACTCACGTGCTGCGAAAAAAAAAACAAACAAATTGATTAAATAATATTTCCAATTTCGTTTTATTTTTCAACTTAACAGTAAATGATGTAAATTGAAGAAAAATTTATCAAGACAAAACCCCTATAAATTGGAGATCTAAATAACAATTATGTAATTTGTATTTTATAAATGGTTAATATAAAAGTGAAGTTACAATTATAAAATATGTAACAAAATGTTTTACATAATATCATTTTGTAAGAGATATTTTAAGATAACTTATAAATACAGAATTAAAAACTAGACCTATGTATTTTATATTGTAGTGGGCATAGTTTACACTATGTCCTATAGTCGCTAATGACCTGAGAAGTTGATGCGACTTTAAATAAAAGAAAAAAAAACTAGACCGTTGCAATTGACACATTACGTAAACAGATCTACTGCTTAAATAGGACTTATAAGAATCACTTTATCTTTTGATTTTAAGTGCTTACAACTTATTGTTGCTATAATAAATTATAATCACAGATTTATCACTTTAAATGTAAAATTGTCAGATGAAACATATAGTTTATAGTTGATGTTTTAAAGTATTGTTATAATTTCTTAACTTTATAGGTTTTTGAAACTATTTTATTAAGTTAATACATTGGCATTAATCGTAATCCTCGTATTTGGTAATTGTGATTTCCTATACATACAAAATTTTTAAGCTCAGAATGAATTTAAGCGTACTGTATTGACAAAATTGTAAAGTATAATTTTAATATTAAACATAAAGTGCAATGTTAATTAACTTAAGTTTTACTTGTTCCGTTTATTCATACTATACATACCTAATACCTTTTATGTTTTTATAATATGTGCACCTCAAGCCTTCTATCCGATTTTATGTTGTGTACATTTTTTTAAGAGAATAAAAGAGTAAAGTTCACTTTTCTTTTTCCGGAACAATACATGAATGTAAATAGTAATAGTCATTTTTTTCGACTGTTTTTTTTCACTCTAGAAAATTCCATTAGAAGAAGTGCACCCCAGATTGCACTAAATATATACATTTAGTATCCCATTCTCAGCTTTTATTAAGACCATATTCGCTCGTTGGAGAAAATAACGTTAAAGTTTAATTATCCGTACGAAAATAATTTAAAGCTATTACCTTCATTTTGTACAACTCTATTTTAAAAATAAGTTGCTAAAAATATAACGATAAGTAGATTGAATTTTTTGAATTGTATCATATACATTTAATAATGATTTTTTTAAAACATCGCATTTTTAAAAAATATTTGTAAAAATTTTCTTTTTAATTGAAAAACTAGAACTCCAATAAAAAATAGGAGTACCTACAGCGCTTTTTTTTATTTCAATGCACATTGATAGGTGAAAGATATTCGTCAGACTTGAAAATTCTACTACTTATATAAACAACATAATATATTTCAATGAATTTTTTGAAATTACAAGTTATTGTAGCAATAATAATAATATCCCCATTTTATAAACGGTTTCGTACATACATATAGAAGATATTAAATAATATTTTACTGTCACAAATATTACGCAGGCATAATGTGTTTGTGGATTCCATATTTGCATTTAAAGTGCCCGTATTTGTCTTAATTATTTCGGCGTTCCGTATGATTTATATAGAAAACAATTTTCCATATATTCATAGTTCAAATTCAATTACTTTGAATAACCTAAATGAAATACGAACTTGTAAAAAACGATTTTTAAACGACAATTAGCACTTTAAAAGTTTTGAAACTATTTAAGACTTTAAAAACCCCGTTTTTACTATTTACCGTCATTAATATGATTTAATATTAAATCAATGGTTAAATGTCATTTTAATAGAGTTTACAATTTTTTAAAGTGATACTTCCTAAGCAGCGTTAAGAAAAAATAAGCAGACTGAATTTTTAATAAACTGTGGAAAACGAAATGACAGTTGAAACTAATGACATCTATCAGTTGAAAATTGAGACAATAACTATTTAACCTGTACGACACTTAGATGTCTGTGTTAACCACGGGCTGTTAACTCTCTAAGAATAGCCCAACTTGTTAGGATAATTGTGGAATAGCTGTATTGAGTGTTTACTGCAGGTAGAAAGAGATAGAAATTCCGAAATTCTATCTCTTTCTACCTGCAGCAAACACTCTATACAGCTATTCCACAATTATCCTACCCCGTTTGGCTATCCTTGTCTCGTTTTTGAGAGTTAACATCCCGTGGTGTTAACATTCTTTGTTTTCTGGCTTTGCCACCATACATATATTTGACATTAAAAGTAAAAATTGTGTTTAAAATTGTATCATATTATGGTACCACAAACTACTAATAACTGATGTACCATTTTAAGCACTAACGGAATATGCTATGACAGTGGATTTTTTTTAATTACGACAAAAAAGTATGACTTCTAACCCGCCTACATAAGTACACACAACGTTTTTTTCAATTGCGATAATTACAGAATTGGAAACTACACAAATCTACCAGTATTTAAATCATACTGTAAAAACAATGAATTACAATGCAAATAAAACCCTGGAATTATTATGATGGAGGCAAATTAATTCTAACTATTTTGTTTAGGAATATTTTTTTCTTTGCCATTTGTAAAGCTTCAAGTTCATTTGCGGTATACACAATTTTATAAAATAATTTATTCCAACGTTAAGTTTTTGATAAGATTTCCAATTTGGTCGAGACTAACAGTATCTTAAAGAAGCATTAATATTGCCTTTGTGCCATCCAATATTTTGCTTCAATCATTAACAGTTAATGATCATTCATTACATATTTCTTGTGCTTTGAGAATTAAATAGTTTATTTTTCTTCTAAACAACTCTATTTTAATGTGATTCTAATTATTTTTATATTCATTCCAATTACCATGTATTTTTAAATTATTTTCTTAATTTTCAATTAGCAGGAATAAGATTGAACTTTGATTATACTTCTGTATTATTCAAATGGAAATGAGACAAGAAATGTAATGGTTTTTAAATCAGGAAATTCAGAGCTCAAATCCTGTAACTCGTTAAAAATTAATATGTTTTTCTTGGATTACGGAATTATTAAGTATTTTAACGTCTTTGAACGTCAAGAATGAAAATTGTTTCAAAGCAAATTCTGAGCTTTAACAGCATTGATGTTGGCTAAATATTCAAAACCAAATTGAAGTGTTTTTGGTTAAATACTATTTTTACGATATAAAATAGAATCATATTGGTTCACCAAATTTTTTACATATATAACCTTGACTTTATAAATGGATAGATCAATTGGCTTCCCAGATACAAAGTTCCAGATATGCTATAGTAAGTGGTGCAGCATCGCTACATTATAATGAATACAAGTTGAATTTTTCCCACAATGTAGTCATGAGATTTTAACGGATTCACGTAATTCAAATCAATAATATTTTTTCCTCCGTTGTATTTTCAGCTAAACATTTACTTTCAGCAATAAATAATTAAATTCTCTATTACTTTGCACTCAATTTTGTATTATATGTACTTACTTTAAATAAATACAGTTATGACTTTAAAAGAACACTTAAAACATAAAGTTATCAAATGTTACTCTCTTGCCAAATAATTACGTAAATAGTTATTTCTATATCTTAAATTATTTTTCATACATTTTTTTCAACATTGTTTACAAAACAATCATAAAAATTACTTCCCATGGCAAAATTCTTAAGATTTTTGTCTACAAAATGGAGTGACTTTAATTCAAAATTTATTTCTTCAACATTACCATTAAAATGTATTTCAGTTTATTTAGAAAGTTGGCAAAATTGGCAATGGAAAATGATCGCGACCTAAGGATATTTGGAAGAGGATGAGTAGTTAAATGTCCTACAGGCTGAGAGTTGATCATGTAATTTTTCTCATCTGATGTCCGGTGGTCAGATAGGTCGCAGGAGATGTGGGGACGAATTGTCAGTGAATCCATTGATATGTGTATATGGATAGACCATGCATATAGCATCAAATAGAATTTTAAAAAATTTAGTGTGGTGTACGAAGCGCCGTCTACGTGAGTACTATTTTTATGGCAACTAAAAACAAGAGCTGACAATTAAGTACTGTTGAGCGCTACCTACACAAATAAGCGTTTGTATTTTACTTACTTCGATTGTTTTAATTGCCCATACCAGAGAACAGAGACATCAATGTAAAAGTCTCACTTTCAACGCTTCCAATATCAGCGCTGTTGCATTTTGCTTAGTTCATTCCAAATTTCTACCCATGTAGTAGGCGCTTGTAATTACAGCTAGTGCACTTTGTCATTTACTTTACAATGCACTATTCACTTACACAGATTAATGAGTGGACCATATTTTCCTGTAATGCCAACATAACAAAGAGGAAGGGAAACAAAGTACCACCAAAAACCTAAGGATACCTAAACACAGCTAGAAGACCCCAATATTCAATCAGATTCTTCAATTGAGCAAGAATATCTCAAGATATTTGAACCAGTGCTTTCATATAATAATTATTGTACAAATACAGTCCCTGGCTATATTAATAGACGCACTATAGGTTTTATATAAAACCAGAAGAGCTATTTTATTTTGGGTCCATATTTTCGATTGGGTTTAACTTTCTTGTACAAATTTTATTTATTAAACTCATTACCAACTAGCGTGACCAAAAAACTTATTTACAAAAAATATATTTTTTTCCATCAAATTAATTAAACATATTCTTAATTATGGCGAGTTGACTTGCTTAATATTTAATTGAAGGTCTGTTTACTGATATTTAACTTCCCGTTCTGCGCATTATGCTGTCTATGTAGAACAATACCGTCTGCTGTAATTGTTGATGATGATTCCATACGTGAATATTTTTTCTAAGGCCTATTTTTCTATTGTGACCATCTTTTTAGCTACTTTTTTCTTCAGCAACTTCTACAGATTTTCAATGGGTTTCAAATAAAGGTTATTATCCTAAAGTAAAGTAATGGGGATAATAAACAAGGTTTTACTCTTACCCAGAAAATATATTTCTTAAAAATCAATACAACTTTTTATAATGTAAAAAGTAAACAATATTAAATTTAATTTAGTTTAATATGTACATTTTGTATAAAATCTTAAGTGCGTCTAATAATATGACCAGGAACTGTAATTAATCTGAACAAAAGTGTGAGTAAAGTTGCTTGTAAATTATAGAGTGTGGAGCGAACAATGAAAGCTTTTGCATGACCTTTGTGAAAAAATGATTTTGAAAAATCGATGTTTTGGAATAATTATTTCAGAGACTTTTTATAAAAGACAGTTTTTACAAAAGAAATAATAAGGTTCTTTTACAAAGATTTCTGGTTTATTTAAAAAAATAAATCTAAAGGTATTTAAAAAATAAAAATTGGAAAATTTCATGTTAATGTTTAATTTATGTAAAATCTTTTCCGTCAATACTCATAAAAACGATAATATAGTAAGATTAAGAATTATCCATTGTGTAAAATACGTTCTTCATATTAAAAAAAAAAACTGTAATATAATTTATTTATCATAAAAATTAATTTTTCCTTAAACATTTATTTGGTTATCAAACTTTATTATTTACATTGAAAAGGAAAATAAAAGGAATATTTTTCAAATTTTAGCACTAAAAAACAGTTGTCGCAAAGGTGAGCCCAGTAATTGATCTTGTAATTTTTTTTAAGTCGTAAAAACTTCGTTGTAAAAGTTTTGATACATAAAAAGTAAATATTAAGGGAAAAGTACAAACACTTGTCCATAGTGTACAATAACAGTTTAGAGCATAAAAAAATTATTAACATCAATTTTTTTATCAATGTAAGTTTAGAAATTAAAATGTGTCGTAAACCTAGATAGAAATTTATTTAATGATAGATATATTTTTAATATTTGTCGTTATTAACTTTCTTATAAGATTTGTTGAAGCATTTAAGTGTGTTTATTTGGACCGAATAAGTTTTAACTTCATAATAATCTTGTAAGCTAAAATGAAAAACTCAATATCGTGTTGCGATATAGAGGTTTTAAAAACTTAATTTGTGTCTAGTTTGTTGTCGTTAAAAACGAATCATTTTCTTGTAGTCATAATACTACTTATGCTCTAAATTGAGTACTAATGAAACGTACAGTAATAAATTGCTGATATTAACCAACAGAAATTCATCTTCGTTCCTGTGTACAACCTTTCGAACAATAAATTATATTAGACTATAAAATACAGACAGTTTACATTAGTAGAAGAAGTTTGTGCTATATGGTCGTTACAGGTATCAAAGCGAGCAAACGAGCCGTACTTAATTTTGATATTAACTCTAAAACATACATTTTATATTTGTTTGAGTTTTATTAAGATTTATTTGCTTTAAAAAAATTTAAAACAGGATAAAAAATTATAATAACTTTTTTTCTTAGTTATTTATTATTTTATTCTTATTTTAACTAGATGCGCAAATAGCCCTAGTTTTAGGGACTGATCTTTGTTTTATATTATTAATTAAAGACCCCTACGGTTATCAACTTTAAATAAAGGATGTTTTAATAAGAGCGCCAGATTTCAGTGTTCAATAAAACATGGTTTTCTGTAGCAAAGTATGGACATATATAAGTATTGACATATTTATTGATTTAGAAAATATACATTTGGAAATTATAAATGAAACAAAATTTCTTATATGACCGCCACGGTTTTGCTGGCATTTGCATACCCTTTTGACGAAATTTTCAATGACGTTATTGAATATATGTCGTTGGTATTTTGATACAGCGTCTAATTTTGGCTTTCAATGCTTCGATGATTACAGACTTATTGGCATAAACCTGTAACTTCAGATAATCTCACACCCAGAAATCTAAAGGCGTTAAATCCGAAGAGCATGGAAGCCAATTCTCGTCACCAAATCGGGAAATGACACGACCAGGAGCAAATCGTACAAGATCGTCAATCTTTCACGGACGATACGGTATGTGGCATCATCCTGCTGAAACCATATGTCAAGATCAACAGCTTCCCAATGAGGCACAAGAAACTGTTATCATATCACGATAACGTTCGTCATTCACAGTTACTGCATTACCTTCTTCGTTTTCGAAGGTAAATGGTTCAATTATTTCTCCAGACCATAATGCACACCATACAGTGACCCGCAGTGAATGCATTGTTTTTTGATGAATCATTCGGGAATTTTCTAAGCTCCAAATGCGACAGTTTTACCTATTCACGAAGCCATTGAACTGAAAATGGTCTCATTACTGAAAATCATTTTGTTTCCAAAATCAGCAGGTTGCTGAAGGATCATATGGTATATTACCAAATGGTGAATTCTCTTCGCTGTTCATGGTCTACTATTTCATGTTTACTAACTCCCATCTGTTAACTTGCGATTTGTCACGTCATAATCATGAGACATTATGACTGTCAAACATGGCGCGCAATTCAAATCTTACGATCTTATTGAAAAACCTTTTAGAATGAAATAGTTAAACAAAAAAAAACAATGGTGTGTGAACTTATCTACGCGCATGATAAGGTATATATCTTTGGTATAATTAAAAATATGTTGTCAACCCACTTTTGCACCCTCTTCTGGTAGAGCCTGAACTGGCACACCAGTTACAAGTCATTTGTGTTAACTAAAAAATAATACATACATTTATAAACACAATTTGCTTTTAATATCAATACATTATATGCAAACGTATGTGTTACGGCAAAGATAAGGACACAGAACATAAAATTGTAAACACATTCAAGTGAGTAGAATTCAAATATAACAATTATTGTCTCAAATTTGAACTATCACGTCATTTGTTTCAACTATCATTTCGTTTTCATTCAATTGCCAATTTTTGCTATTTATCAGTTGTGTTGGCTGTGAATATTTTGCGGAAAGTTACTATAAGTTAATATGAACTACTATTTGTGCCATAAAGTACACTAAACATGCAAACTTCAACAAGCACTTAAAATTAATTCTCTTTCACATGCCCTTTTGAAGATAGTCAACCGCTATTTTTTCAAAATTAAATATTTAATTAGATAAGCATAATTGGTGGGTATTAAATTTTACGTTGGATTCATGCGTTCTTATCGCGATTAAGTAGGTGTGCGAAAAATTAGCACGATAAAGTGCTAGGAAGTAGATGAAATATGAAATTATAAGTTCTGTAACTTAAAAATTAACGACAAAGTGAGTTATAGAAGCGATTTGAAAAAAAAAAACATCTTTTACCAATTATATAAGAACGTTTTGGTGAAATTGAATGAATCTTTTAAGTTAAACAAAAAAAGGATGCAAATCAATAAATCATTAAAGATTTAAAAGAATATTTGTTTTGAGTAAAATATTGCACACAAACTCAAGTGGCAATAGTTTAATATAAATAACTTAAAATTGTTTTGTACGTTTTAATTACTTTATGTAATAAATTAATTAAAAGATTTTTAATTATTTTTCTCAAAAAACTATCCGATAGAATAAGCATTGAAATAAAATCTGAGAAAAAATCTTTAAATGTTAATCAATATAAGGAATAGAGCGAGTAACTAGGAGGGTGAGTGCCTAATAATGACTTCGTTTTGTGAGATAAATGAAACAAAGTCGGTAGAAGGAAGACATTGTAAATTACAGACCGAACTTCTTACCGGAAATTAGTCCCTACGAGAATAGTTAAACCACAAGATTGATTCAGTTGACAATTCCGCTGGCAGTTTCTTTTCTTGTTTGCCATCGTTTTTGGATTTTAACAAAAACTTTAATTCATATTTCCAGTTGTATGCTTTATTATTTCCGTTTTCTGTTTATCTCGCATTCAAATAATTGGAACCACGTAAAATTCAGCAAAAACAAAAGAAATAAATTAAGTTTGAAGAAATCAATTTTCCAACGCCAAAAGCATTATTCAAGGTACATTCGTGTAATTCTAACGTTAGTACATTTATTCTAAATACGAGTACATACGGTTGTACTTTTATACATTAACTAATTTTTTCAAACATTAAAAAAGCTGCACAAATCCAAACGCTTTGATTTGAGGAATAATATAAAAAAATTATAAGTTAAAAAAATATTTTTTGGAAGCAATAAAAAGTTGAGGCAAAATTGTAGTGAAACTAACAACAATAACAGTAAACGAGAAGCCCAAATAAGTTATCATAGTTCCCAAACGAAACGTTTGGAGTTTCATCTTGTCTACCAAATATGAATCCATATAGTTTATGGCAAAACTTATCTTTATATTTGCACTGAAATCCAACAAAGTTGCACATATTTAATCCTGCTATTTTCCCAATATGTACTAACTTTTTCATAACAAAATTTCTCGTACTTAAAATAAAGTTAATCAACTTTCGCAATTTTAATATTGATTCATAAAAGTAGCTACTTTCTTTTGCCCTAACGAATTCACAGTTAATAAATTATATGTACAGGCTTTTTTCCTTTGATGAACTACTTCTTATTTTACGTTGGTGGTAACTAATTGAAATTGGTTTCAATTTATATGTGCACCATTATTAATGTACAGGACCCTTCCATCTAATTCTCTTTTTCCCTTGAATGATTAATATACTCTAGGCTTAGGTATTAATGACAATATACTCAACACACAACAATCTCAAAATGAAAACCAACGTTTCGAAATTACATTTCTCAAGTAACAATAACAAAAGCTCAAGTATTTTTGAAGTTATACTTCTTAAGCGGCGATATGAAAAAATAATGGAACTAAATTTTTAATAAAATGTGACGTCATTGCTACAGTAGGAAGTTCCTCGCAAACGTTTGGCGAGAATCTTCTAGCGATTGAAAGCTGGACCATTTTTGGGAGCGATTTGATAGTAGTAAAAAAGGCAGTCAAGTCGATCGCAACCACATGTTTTTTGTTATTCGGAAGAGGAAACCAACTGAGGATGAGATTAAATTTAAAACAGGCATCGTCAGTTGTTATTTTACACTTAAAACATCTATATCGTCGAGCTTAACATTTTCAATTTGTATAATTTGAACCATATCCATATTAATACACAATAGCTTAAATTCATTGAAAAGAAGGGTATTTTTTTAAATTCATCAATGCAATATGTAAAATAATGCAAGAAAAGTCGATTGATATATTATATTGCATTATGGTTTTCAGTATTTTAATTAAAATTCAGTTTTGATACATAAATATAAATGGGTAATAAAATTAAACAATTGCTACTGTATTAATTATATTTTTACACCGTCACTATTGGTCCATACTAAAGGTACAAGCAATTGACTATTTAGACAAACTGTATCTATATTCAATTGATAGTGTATTCATATCTATACATGATAGTTTTTTGACTAAAATCCAGTTCTATAAGGTAAATACTTTCGATAACTATTTTTCGAATAAACGACCCATGCTGTATTGATAAACTGTTTATTCATATATGTAAGATACAAATTTGTATAAGTAGTTGATTGTGTATAATGTTGTCAAATACTATACAGTATGTATAAATAGTCAACTAAGCCCATGTTTAAAGACATCAATAACTGAAAACGATGCATTTTTTACTTTGTTTTTAAATTGATTCACGAGTAAAACAGGTTATAATGTAAATTTACCTACAAAAGAATAAATCTTACGATATTAGAATTAAATTAACAAAAAAAAAACACAAATTAGATTATAAATAAAGAAGAAAATGCAACCTTGCCAGATATCGATGTCGCCAAAAGAAACATGAACCACCAATTTAACTATTATTTGAACACTAGTAATTTTCTGGGAAGTATTCATAGCCTCACTCTGACAAAAATAACAATTGGCAAAATTTGGCAATTAAATTAAAACGAAATGACAGTTGAAACCAATGACAACGACCAGTTGATTGAAAATTGAGACAATAATTATTATATCTGTATTACCATTATATCTTTGTTTTCTGGCTTTGTCGCCATACACACATTTGCCTACTATATTGACATTAAAAGTAAAAATTGTTTTTAAAATTGTATCATATTTTGGTACCACAAACTACTTATAGCTGATGTACCATTTTAGGTAGGTACTACCAGAATATGCTATGGCAGTGGATTTGGTCATCTCAAAGTGACTATGGTAAGGAGTAAGATATCCAGATACAGTCAAAAATACCTGAAAAGATTGGAAGAACACCTCAACTATCTGACTGTTAATCTTCTAGACAATTTGGGCCATCATCAAAAGCAATCAAAAGCTGAATCGCGTTTCATTTCTAGAACTACCATCTAGACGCCCTGCAATATCATCAAGGTACCTCTCTTAAGATGTGCGGTCTTTCCCAACTGATTTTTCCTATATGCTTAAAAAAAACAGCAAAAAAAAATATTTAATCAACTCCTGCTCCTTTAAAATCATCCGGCTTCCCAAATCCCTTATACGTTTGACAAAACATTTCTTGTAAATCTTGTATGAGATTTATATTTGTTTGTATAAAAAATAAAATATAAATGCTAGATAATCCATTTTAGATACTCTCCTGATGGTTTGTTTTTAAAATTTTTCAATTTATTGGAGCTGTGTTAAGATAATTTTTTATAACTCCTCAAATAAAAACTGAAGATATAAACACAACAAGATGACGCATTTTATTGTCAAATATTTATTCGAATGAAAACAGAAAAACCGTAGCACGAATGTATTAGGGTGGCAGCAGAAAGATAAATAAAAACATTTGATTGTACAAGTGCACTGGACGGGTTATTATTTTCTGAACGGAAATGTGAAATTGTCTACCGGACGGCGGATTTAACACGTACATGTTCGAGGAGGTTTTATCGCGTCAGCACTTGCTATCATGATAAGCACGTGTCCGCTTTTCGCTAAGGTCAACATCGCGAAATTGTTTCCTACAAAAAACGATATTTATGTTCTTTCATTTCCCACAAAATCAATTAAACAGAGGACTCGAAGTTGTTTTTTACGTTTTGCTTGTTTTTCTGCAAATGCTAGAATAGAAATACATTTTTCAAATAACTTGGTTTTTGAGATTTAAATATTTATTATTATATATTTAAGTAAAAATCATACAGTAAAAAGAACAATTTTATTCGAGAAAATGATTGATTCAGTGTGTCAGTAATTTTCCGGTTCGGTTGTTTTACTTTTGAAATTTAGTAGATGTATGGATAAGAAGGTATGACGGATCCATAAATGCTGGAATGTCCATAATAGGGGATGATTGATCCAGGCATTTGATGACCAAGGTATGCATTACGTTCTAAAATAGTAGGAGCTACATAAGGCAATTCACGAATGGCCAAAGGATCAACAACCGATTTTAAGTAGGGAACTTGAGCGATGGGAGCAACTGGAGCGATTGGTGCAATGGATGACACTTTGGCGACTGATTCAACAATTGGTGCCAGTTTGGTGATTGGATCAACAATTGAAGCTATTTTGGTGATTGGTTCAACGATTGGAGCTACTTGGGCGAAAGGTTCAAGAACTGGCGCCACTTTGGCAATTGGTTCAACAATTGGCCAAACTCCTGCATGGTTGACAATTTCATTAGTTTTTGGTAAGTTGGTAGCTGCTACTTGGAATCCAGTGATTGGATCAGATTTGTAGTTGACTGTTTGCAAAACATTGTTGGGATCTACGTAAGAGTAAGTTCCGTGGGTCACTTTGTCCACACTTTGAACTTCACTCCGGGAGCTAAGAGGAGTGCGGTACCCAAAACTGTATTGCCCGATGGCATCTTGACTATGGTATTGACTGGTTTCAGGAATTCCAGGTACCACTGAAGCGACTGGTGCCACAGATAAAACATTTGGTCGGGCAGAGCAAGCTACTGCCAAGGCAGCTAAAACTACCTTTAAGAAAAAAATATAACAATGAAAACTATTTCTTCTAATATTCTAATGAATATTCATATTGTTAATACTTACGAAAACTTTCATGGTGATAATAGTACAAACAAGTTGTTGAATGTGATTTTTTAATTTTGAACGCGAATTTATATACAAAAGCCCTAATGACTATGTGGCGTTTTCAAATCATTAATAAATTTCGATTACGATCTTTAAATTTTGTTTCAAGCTAAATACATTCTCTTTAATTATTATTATAAATCATCAATATCAAGCAATAAAGATTTCTATATGATTTTGGTCAAATTTTGACAAAATTAGATATTAATGACCCCAGTTGTATGTCTAAAAAATATCTTTTTTATATTTGAAAAAAATAATAATTCTAGTGAGCCAATATCACACTCGAAACATTTAATCCTTTACAAAACATTTTTTAGATAAGAGTTCAGTGTTTGCTAAGATAGTAAGATTTTTTTTTCCCTAGAAGATTTTCTTGGCTAAAGACAAGCGATTAATATATTATCCCTTAATTTAATTTCATTTTGATAGGTTTTATATTTATACTCTCTTAATCGTTTCGATGCTATCACGCAATATTAATCCCTAAGAACTTGGTAATCACCACACCGTCTTTATCGAATGAGTTTCAACTGTTTTAATAGAATCAATTTTTAGATAAAGATTAATTTTGAGATTTTGACCCCTTAAGGCTCACAACCAAATCGATCTAAGGATTTGATATATTTTTTACTTATATCACCTCTAAAATAAACAAGTTCACTAAATTTGGTTTAGTTTCATGGATTATTTTTACATTTATTTCGTTTTTTAAATACTATCGTTTTTCCGGCCCAAAACAAAGACGTAGAAATATTTAAACGAGCCAATAAATAAGGTTGTGGTGGACTTAAGTTGGATATTATAGAAGGAAAACCGAAAGCCCTAAAGAATAGTTGTATTTTGAAACTGCTAAAATAAAGAACAGGATCTAAATCTATGCTTGAAGATCTTCGGTGAGAACAGGCAAAGCAAAAAAATAATATAGCTCAATGAAAATTAAAACTTATTTACAATTTACACAAATTTCCTGGAGGTGATTTGTTGGATTCGTTAAGTGTCAGTATTGGACGTTGAATATTTCACGGGAAATAACTAAATGTGTATTAAAATGGATATTGTTTAGACTGTAAAATTTGAAAACATTTAGTTCGAGAATGTCTATATTCTATAATAAAAATACGAGTGACAGTGACTTTTAGCCTGCTTTAATGGTAGTAATTTTTAAACTTCGTATCTGGTTTGAGATTGCATTTTATATTTGCATCAAAATATAAAAGTAAAATATATTTTTAAAAGTCGCACTTAATTCGTAAGAATAAAGCAAAAGTATATGCATTTAATTATATCCATATCAATAATTGAAAATGTGGCAATATAACCAATATTAATTATCATACACAATTCAATTTTTGGTGGTATGAAGTTCACCGGGTCCTCTAGAAATTTATAAAAATAAAACAATGAAAATCTAAGAATTCGGAAAATCTACATAAAGATAAACAATTAGTTTAAAGACTGGTTAAGATTAGAAATCTTAATGGATTTTTGATTTTCATTAATGGTGTTGATCTTTTAGTATAAAAGAAGATGATTTCAAAGCAATAAGGATAGTTTGTCAAGTCGACTTTCGAAAACATCAACAACAATGAAACTTTTGGTAAGTCTTTTTAATAATATAAAACATAAAATAGAAAAAAAAACTATTTTTTTAAGCTTTTATTCGTCGCTTTGGTGGCTGTTTGCGTTGCAAGCCCAGCTCCAAAACCAAACCCTTTGGTTTTTGGAAGCCACATTGTAAACCCATTGTTGCCAATTGAAGATTCTATTGAAGGAGTTAAGAGCAAAATGGACTTTTACGCCAAAACTGGAGTGATTGGAGGAATTGAATACCCATATTACTATTATCCACGCAGCTATGTTTGGCCTTCTGTTGCTCCTGTTGTTCCCACCATTGTTTAAATTCAAGAACGAGAAAATTTTATGTTAACGAACAATTAATTTGTAAAATTAAAATGTAAACTTTTCGAATAAAAATTTCATTGAGCAATCATACAAACGCTATTCTACTTACAACACTGGCTCCATAAAATTTTTAGTAAAACCAAAGATGTGAGAATTACAAAACGTATTTTCTCTAATAAAACGATTATAAATTCACCATTACGACTAAAGTTCTGTTAATATATTTGCTAATAGTTGAATAAAGCCATTATAATGATTTTAATGTTAATGCTGACAGTAACACTAATATTAATAGAAATAATAACGAAAACAATATGGTTCAAAACTTATACATTCTTTACAATTGTTAATGTATCAACATTTTATATCGCTAACATTAAACGAGAATAATTTCATCTTTTATTGCGGCAATATAAATTTCCGTGTTGTCGTTTCTAGAATTTAACAAATGCATTATAAGATGTTCGAGTTTTGATGGAAAAAATAAAACGAATAGAATAAAATAACAAAATACTTTTATAAGAAGCTTTATTTTTTTAACAACTAACGTTTTCTTTTTATATTTTCTATTTTAAAATTTTGATCATTAAAATTGGGTTGCAGGAAAAATGGTCAACTTAAACAAAATCATTATATCTCCTTTTTCTGTCCTTCCATTCCTATGGGTTTGGTGATATCATCTCCCATGTGTTTCTGTACTGTGCTAGTTGCTTTAAGTAATGAGTGTTCATTTTGCACATTTATATGACAAGACTATCGTGTGGAGGATCTTTTGCCATGTAACCTTCCACTTTCTTTTCAGTCATAAATAGTTTCATTTTTCCAGTTTTCCTAGCCATATGACCAAAGTATCGATAATATACTATGTTTGTTCAACATATAAGTACATCATATACGCTTAGTTCTATCAAGATGGAATTATAACTTCTTTGTTTCCTTTCGTAAGACTCTTTTATATTGTACATACCCAAAGTTCGAAAGCTTCAATTTTTTTGCTTGTCGATTATTTTTAGGGACCAAGCTTCCAGGTGTATGAAGCGCTTGGAAAAATTAGCACGTTATTTAGTTGTTTTTTAATCTTTTTCCGAATGGATGTATTTTTCCATATTTTCGTTAGTTTCACCGTCGCTTTTCTGGTTATTGCTATACACCATTTGATTTCTGCACCGCACCTTTCGGTACTAGTGACTAGGGTTCGGAGGTATATGATCTATTTCGCTACCGTTTATTTCACTGATTCATTATAAAATAGAGAAGTTTAAATGTATTGAAGGTTGATTCATCTACTATTTGGAATTTCAACTACTAATTATTTTGAGTTTGTGACACATATTAATCGCCAACACACGCTAGGAAATTTACTTGAATTTTGAAATAATCAAAATAATTTTTTTTTCAGAAACTGAAGTCAAACGATATCCCGATGCAGTTTTAGTTTGCATAATGGTATGAGAAACAAAAATAATTTTTTCAGTTTTTTTTGGATCAATTTAATTTAGTGGTTGTTAATTCCGCAGCGTTTCGTCACGTATTGTGATTTCCTCAGACATCTAATACATAAAAATATTATAAACATACATAATCAATTATATAATAATAATATTTTTATGTATTAGATGCCTGCGGAAGTCACGATACGTGACGAAATGTTGCGGAATTAAAAAACAGTAAATTAAATTGATCCGAAAAAAATGGAAAAATTTATTTCATGAATGTTTATATGGGATCTGAGGATAATATAGGTATTATTATAAAAGATCTGAGAAACGTTTGGCTGAAAATGAGAATTTTTAACGAAAAACTATCTTCACAAATGAAGCTCGTGTTCATTTCGGTGATTGTGTAAACAAACAAAATTGCTACATCTGGGGCTCAGAAAATGCACACGTGTATTCGGAAAAGTTCATGAATCCTGAGAGAGTTGGTGCGGATTTTGAACCGAGCAAGGAGTTGCCGTTACCTTCAATGATGAACGTTACTGCTTCATGTTAAATGAATTTTTGTTTCCCTAAATTAGAGAGGATGATTAAGGTAATATTTGGTTTCAACAAGATGGCGCTACTTGCCATTTAGCCAACGTTTCAACTGCTCCATTGCGTACTGTTTTCGAGAATTGAATAACCATTCGAAATGCATTTGTAAATTAGGGAGCCGTTAAAGATAAATATTACGCTAACCATAACAACTTCAGACGATATAAGCACTGAAGAATGAAATTGAAGCCGCTATTAACAGGATAGAAGCTCTAACAATTGAAAATGTGCTGAAAAATTGGGTTGATAGAATAGGTCACTGTAAAGTCATTTGAAAAAAAACAGCACTTTGAAAAAAAATATTTTTTTTTTCAATAAATATTATGTTTGTGCTTTTTAATAGAAATAAAATTTTAAAAAATCCTGATAAGTTTTTGATTTAAAATTAAATTAAATAGCATTTTTTTATTCTTATTCCACTAAAGTGAAATTAATTTCAAGATTAATAAAATCTAATTTTTGAATTTTAGATTCATTATTTTCTAAAATATTACATTCACAGTTTGTCCCAAAAAATTATAAACAAAATGTATACATTATAAGTGAATTTTAAACATTCGTCACAATTTTAAATATTTTATTTGAATAATTATTCTTCTTAAATTAGTTTCCATTTAACATTAAGGAGCACCTTGAGTACTATTTTTGTTTTCATTTTTTTGTCATGTGAAGTTGATTAAATTTATGGGAGTCTGAATTTAAAAGGAAGGATGGTTTTTGTTTTTAAAGAGAAAAATGATAAAGAAAAAAACATAAAAAGTAATGATTTTCTAAACTTAGAATGATAATCTTAATTTTTTCCCCATTACTCATCACTAGACATCGGATTATATGCACTATCAAAATATCAAAATATGCATGCAAATATGCACTAAAAAAGGGCAAAATATGCATAATCAAAAACCATTTATTGTTAGAATTTACGCTATTTGCACATTATATTCATCTTAATATATATAATTCTTCAGTATTTATGTATAGTCCTATACTTGTCCTAAGCCGCCAAAGCTATTCTCCAGAAATTTTCTGTGTGTATTTGAGTGGGAATTTGTATAGTTAAATCCACAATTGAACCATATAGATGATATCGATTATATAGATAAAGAATTTAAAAAGCTGAAAATGAACTTTCGTCGTCAACTTACGTTACCGGATAGAATTTGAAATTCGGCGGAATTTTCGGAGATCTCTTCAGAATTTTCGTTGATAAATGCATCAATTTTCTTAATTCCTTCAAAATCAGGGTTTTTATACAAAACGGTATTTAGTTTGCCACAAATCTATTGCAATAGTTTACTCGAAAAGGCGTTATTCAATTTAATCATTTTTCCAAAATTTTATGGATTTGCACAGAGGAATGTTTCTAATTTCTCAATAGCATTGAGTATAATGCTGAAATGTGTTGCATTAAGAGCAATATTTTTTTGTTGATTTGGTGGATCCTCAACTACCCATTGGCTTGAATTGATTGCATTACAAATTTTCATTTTTTTTCAAATTTTCCAACTACTTCTTTTATGGCTTTGAAACATTCAGCATAAAGCAATAAAGCTTTCTACCAAGTACCCAACCGTGTTAAAATTGATTCTAATGGTAGTGTTACGTTTGGTAATTGCTCTTTATATGCTTGTTGTCACCATAGTACTTTTAAAAGCACTTTTTTTGAAGAAGAAATCAATTTATTGACTGTCCCGAACTCGTTTCTGATCTTTTCCGCAACTTGATATAATCCGTGAGCTAGCCAGGTTATGTGAAGCAATATTGGGTACAATACTTTCAGAGCTCGACGTAAGGGGGATGTGTCGATGATATAATACAACACACCAAATACGAATAACTACAGAAATAAGCTTTTACCATGAAAAAGTATCAAAATATACAATAGCGCTACAAAAATAGAAATATATGCAGTTGCATATGCAAACATTCAAATGCATACAATTCGATATCTACTGATCAAATAGTTCAAAATTTAAAGACATTGTATGGTTTTTACGTAAGTTTATTTTGATTTATTTGTGTTAACTATAACTGTAAGAAAAGTATAAAAATTATTTTGTTGTACACCCACAAACTTTTCGAACAACAAAAAAATTGTTTTAGTAAAGAATGATTTATATATTTATTCTTAATCTTGATAGGGTTATTATGCACAGCAATTTAATAAAAATAAAAACGAGTAGAATTAAGCCGTACGCAATTTTTATTATGTGAATATAACTGTAAAATAACATGGTGAAAACAAAAATAAATGTGTTAAAAGATAATTAAGTTTGCGGTGTGAGGTTTGTTGGAGAATAAAGTCAACAGTCGACTGCAAAATATTACAAAACCCCAGTTCATTGGTGCCTCTAGATGCTAAGTTTCGATATTATGAATCATAAATATTTATTTATATTTTTTTTTATTTACATTATTTTACCCTCCATTATAACAGAGAAATTATATTTCGGTCGTAGAATATTAATGAGGAAAAAAAAATCTTGAAGTCATTATAAATCATAGACTTCATAAACGTTATGACTTTATTATTTTGGAATTATCAGCAACATTTAAGTACTCGTAACTATTGTTTTATATTAATTTCGTTATAAGTTAAACTTACCACCATTTGAAAAAAATAAACTTTCATATATAAAATACAATCAAACAAAGCCTGGATAAAACTGTATCCTATTAAAAAATAAAAATACTAACATAAAATTGTTGACTATATAAAAGTATTATTTTGTCCCTTTTTTTGAGTTTGCAAACAAACCTACACACAATGTTTTTAATATACATACTTCTCAGAAAAAAGCTGCTTAATTAAATCGAGCAAATTGATCCCAGAGATAAATATTTCCTCTTTGAAGCATCGGACTCCACTGATTTTATATAAATGCCTAATGTTAAATTGAATTTTAAAGTTTATATTGTTTTTTCGTTTGTTAGTTTTAAAACGAGAAAAAAGTATATTGCTTTTTCTAAAATAAAACAATCACATAAGTCTAGCATAGTCATAGAGATTGATTATTGGTTGTAATTCGATAATTTAAAAAAAAAAAAAAGGAAAAATCGTTTGTTTCGTATATTCAATATTTATCCATTTTACAATATTATTTTAATTTTTCCGTTTAAAAAATTAAATTGTTTTGTTTGAATGGAGCCTGTAGGCACTTTTTCTATTAAAATAAAAGCAATTTGAATATTACAAAATACAAATGCAATTCCGCTTAAATTGAAGTTAATATTTTATTGCCCTTGGAATATGTCTTAATGATTTTCTGTACTCATTAGATTTTTTGTGGCGCCGTTGCATTAACATATAAATTAAAATAAATATAATGGAAACTAGTAGGTTTTCAATTGGTTGAATAACTTAATCACCTTTTCTATATACCCTTGTTCGATTCTTTTATCTAAAGTCTCTTCTAAAGACTATTTATTTAGAAGTAAAACATAGTATGGTATAGGCATATAAGAAAAATGTTTTACTTTTTTGTTTTCATATTGATAAATAAAAATGTGCTACACTTTCAAACAGAAAATGTGAAATTCGGCCTTATAGTTATTGAAAGGATTATATACGCAAAAGTTACTAATAAATATTTTTTAAAAATAAACAACGATCGAAAATAGCCAAATCAATCGACAACTTTAAAAGATAATCGACAACTTAAAATTCATAACAAAGGTAAATTCATTCCAAAAATCGCATCTTGTTCTTTTCGAAAACGACAAGAAATACTTAATAAAGGATTTGAATATTTTATAAACTATTACTTTTTAATTTTTTTTTTCCTAGCTCAATATAATATGAATGGGACCGAAAAGTAAGGTCGTTTTTTAACATGATTATTAATTAATTAATTATTAATAATTATGATTTAATTAACGTTTGTTAAACGTGTATGTTTAAGACAGTAAAAAGTTTAAATAAAATATTAATTTTTATATGAAAATAGGGAATTTTTACTCGATTAAACCCATGTAACCCCTTAATTTATAAATTATCGTTGGGTTTTTCTTGTACAGAGAAGTCTTACATGCTTGGGTTGCAGTATTAATGCCTGTCTTTTAAAGATGGATCTTTTAAAGAATTTTTGAGTGGTTGATTAATCAACCACGACTGTTTAGAAATATTTAATAGCTCTTCGATTGTCTGGTATGGATTTGGTACTATTTTCTTCTTTAACATCTTATTGATTAAAGTTTTTTATCAATATTGGTTGGTACGAGTTGCAAAACTAAAAATAATTAGATGTGAATTTTGAAAAGCTTATCTATACTGATATATAAAATTCTTACGTCTGTCTGTACATTTCGATTTTGAACCTAATTTTAGGGTAAATATTTGTTTCAAGAGGCCCTTATTCCAAATTCAACATTTTTAAAATTTTGTCTGTCTGTCTGTGTGTCCTGATTTAACTAAAGAACGGAACAACCGAATTTAATGAAATTTGGTATTATGATACAACACAACTTCCTACATACTATAGGCTATTTATCATTCCAAAAAAAAATAATAAGGGAAGGCATTCCCTAGGGATGAAAATATAAAATTTTTCTTTAGACAGGCGAGTTATATATCATTGTCAAGGTAATAAAAAGTTACAAAATAATCCGTAAAAATATTTTTAGTTGAACTGATATAAAAGCATAGTAAATTCAATTTAAATTTTAAAGAATTGCCTCTTTGAAATATAGTGTGTGTGAAATAAGTGTTTTTAAATATGATTATGTTTTTCATAAAAGAAATAAGAAAAATAAAAATGTTCACATACCATCACAAATAGCAAGTCTAAAAAGGAAATATAATCTATAACTACGTTACGTAGACGAAGTCGCGGGGATCAGCTAGTTTAGCATAAAAATACACCTAATGCACTTGGAGTAATATTGAAAATATTTTAAGTAGCGACTTTACGGTACAACTCTGTAAAACCTGAAACGCCTACAATATCCAATGCGTATTCCCTGCATTTGTCTAACCATTTCAATATGAATTTTAGGAAAATAAATATTTTTTTAATCTTTAAAATAAATTATACACCAATAAATGGGAGTTAAATACCTATAAGTTCAGAAATGACATTATTTTCTGGATCCCCAAATATCTATGCCCTCCTTCTATGGAGTACTCCTTATCCTTCTATAGCTCTTCCATGAATTTTTCTCAAAATTCAATTCCCTTTTTTGTCGTTCCATATTTCCCAGCATTTTACTTATTTTCAGTTATAACTAGCCATAGTTAATTGAAGTAAGGAGTTAAAGCATCTTCTGTAAATCTATTAAAATAACCTGAGTTTTGATCTTCTAGTTACACCAGTTGTGTTCCTAGAAGAATACATGAACTATTTATCGATTAACGAATTTAATGTTTGCATATTGATATTTGCCTTTTTTTGTAAAGTAGAAATATTAATATATATTTTCCAAAAAAAAAAAAAAAAATTTTGAACTATTTTTTAAGACTATACCGAAGATTAATTGCAACTATATATATATTTTTTTTTTTTAGAAAAATTTAATAATTTTTATAACATTTTTTCAAAAATTTGTTGTTATTCTACAAATACAAATTTATTAAACATTTAGTCGAATTTTTTATCATTCACATACAATAATTTTTTTATGAGCTGAAACTGCACAATTTATTTTACTGTTGTATCGAATATGTGGTGCATATTTTTGATGACACGTTTTGTAGATTTAAAAAATAAAATGTTCAGAACTAAATTGGCAGCATTGGTTCGTGGTGCTTCTACTTAGCGTATATTTTGTATTTGTATTTTCCATTTTAAAATGGTAATTCGTTTTGGGGGAAACCTAATTTAAAAGTTAAACTCATGCATGACAAGTTGGATGTAGCATTATTAGAGAGTGATTTATTTGTCTGCTTACATTTCGAATTTTAACGTACACGAAATACTATTGCATTTGTTTATAAACTCGTTATGCCGATTAAAACAATATATTTTTTGCACCGAGGTACAATTTTTCAATTAAATTTAAAGAGGACCGATCTTGTATTCATTCTAACTCATGATGAATTTCTTTAATTCGGCATTTGTTTGTATTCTTCAACTTTCAGTATTGAATTGTATTTCAATTAATTTTGATATTAAAAAAAATAATTTGATTAAACATTTATTTAAAAAAAATGCTTAACAACAAAAAATTTTTTCATAAAACACAATTTAAAAATTAACTCTTTTCACTGTAACTCAATTAAATAGTGCCTTTTAATTAACTCGTTTTGTTTGATGAATAATTAAATAGAATGTTTCCATTCGTTTTTCAAAGGGTTGGTATTCAATAAGTTCAAATTAGTTTATAAAGTTAAATAAAAAATTTAATTTTTGGCCAATAAACGTTTTTATTTTGTTTTATAATAAGGAAAACTGTATGATTGTCTGACAAAACTAAGCTCAGTTATCCTTTTTTGTGACTTTATTATGCCATATTCGACCTTGCTTTTTTAATTTATTAATCTGAGTTGTAAAACAACAAGAGACAACGATGCTTAGTAATTACATTTAGCCTTAGGATAAATCCCACGGTCTTGTACTGAATTTAGTGCGGTAAAAACGCTTTAATGTCGCTTTGAGAATTATAAATTTTGCAATAAAGCTAACCCAACAAACACTTGTAAGAAGGATGCTGACTTTGCATGCCTGCTTTGACCAATGATATGAAGGATAATATGATATTACACATTCATATTTCTAACAAAAATAATAATTTTAAAGCATCCTTATATTATGTTGGTGTGGTTTGTAGCCTATCGTGACAACTCTTAGTTTTAATTGAGAGTATATTTATACTAACCAAAAAAGGAAAAATTATTCAAAGCATATCAATTAAGCAACTATAAATTGATTTTAGCCGCAAAGGTTTTATATGTGGGTTGAAATAATTGATGTCTTTTGTGCATAATTTATCCTAATGAATCTTCAGCTTTTCAATAATTGTTTGCATACCATATTAAAATTTATACCATTCACGTCTAACAAAAATATCATACTGATTAAATATCCAAAGGATAATGAAGATATGTATTTGTGTTGATATCAAAATTTGGCACATTGTGATTGGTGCATTGTCCCGAAAATTATTTGCCTTAACTAAGATAGTGAAAATGTTCACATTAAGATCCAACATGATTATTTTCCTTCCAAAACATTCAAAATGTTAACCACCATCGCATAGTTTGTGCTTTGTCGTGCCATCTGTATAGAACTTCGTTAGTCTTTAATAAAGTAGAAAATTCCATTTCATTATCATCTGTATGTTTCCATTTGCGAAAGGAATATTAACAATTCGTTTGTATTAACGTCGGTCTAGACGTATAACTGTCGATCGTAGAATTAGCGAAATAAAGATATCAACCTTGTAAATGGAAGGGAAGCCTTAAAACAAATAACGAAATTACCATTCAAAGCATGGACTTAATCAACTCAAAAGTTTTTACCTCAATATTATTTTTACTATATTTTCTGAAACCATTTTTTTTCGGTATTCGATATCGTGAATAGTAAAAAATATCATGTGTGATTCAAGGTGCAAACAATTTAAAAAGTTAGGCATACTTATTAGAGTCAGGAAACTTAGATTCCAAGGGTACCACTTATGTACTTTCTTATACATATTCAGCTATATATTTCACAGAGCTGTCTTAAAAGGAGTTATTACCATAATCCACTTATTCCTCTTTCATTTCTTAATCACTATATGGTAATCGGTGACCCAGTTTTAACGAAATAGAAATTTTGTTTTCTTCCTAGGTCCCATTAATTAAATTAACTATCAAAGACAATTCTGATCTATTTTTTTCCTCCTTGACATATTATATATTTCTGCTTGTGAATTATCGATATTTAAGTCAAAACTTCAACTAGCTTCATGTATGTGCACTGTGTATGCATTCGCAAAAGCGGTAAAGATATTTTTTTTGATTTAATTTTTTTAATTACTAGAGGACTCACTGAACTTTGTACCACCCAAAATTGATTTGCCACATTTTTTAGTAATAATATGGAAATAAATAGTTATTACTAATTATATTAGTTTCGCGTTCTTGGCGACAAATGTAGGAGGTGATAACTAGCACATTTCTAGTTATTCAATCAAAATTAAATTTTGCAAATAAACTGTGGTACTTCACATTTTTATATTATATTATATTTAAATTTTTCATTTTTTAAATATAATTGGAACAATAATTTTTAAAGTGACAAAGACAGTTAGTTAAAAAAACTAAATGTGTAAGATAAGAACAAATATATTATTTTTGCGTTTCCCATTGCGAGCGTTGTAATCCAAATTTGCAATGAACGAATGCAGCCAAATTGAAAAAATTAAAGGTCAAAATTTAATAAACAAGTCGACTTGTCATTTTTAACAATAACTATTTCGCTAATTTCTAACGATTTTTTTTAATATCGGTCATCAGGATTAAAGTCCTATTATCCGAATCTTACGACTTAATTCCATTTGAAAATTGTTTAATTATTAACGAACAAATTATTAATAAACATGTGTTAATATAATTAGTAAATATAATTAACATTTGCTGATATGTTAAATGAAATTAACCATAACTAGTTGGAAGACTATACAAATATCAAAATTAAATGTTGTCTTAATTATAAATGAAGATATTGATTAATCAAAGGTTGTTAAAGGTAAAATGACAATTCGCTTAGTTAATAATATCACGCGACAAATCGCGATTGATTGATGTATGTTTTATTTTACTTTGCTTCTTATTAATATTTCTTTTGCAGCTCTTTTGTTAAATCCTTAAAATTAGTTTCGCATCTTTGATGGTGACAAGTAACAAATTTTAAAGGATGATAGTTAACAATTTCAGTTATTCAATCAAGCTGAAATTTTGTACCAACTTACATGTTCATGTATTAAAATTTCAATTCGAACGAAGTTAATTTAATTAACTTTCATAAAATTTTCTCAATTAGAATGTGATCAAGAAGTTGTGATGAAACAAACTCAAATATAAAGTCAACTTCAACAATTGAAATATGTAATCAATGTTTTTGTCAAACAAAATGTAATCAATCGTTAAATATAAAGGACTTGGAATGAAAATTTTATTTTTATGGGTTACTTTTTTGAATATCATAATAAAAATAGGTATTAAGCAAACATAATATGTATGTTTGTTGGTAAAGACAGAATAAATGTGGTTATATCACATACGTGTGAGAGAAAACCAAATATAGTAGTCTCAAGTTTGAACTAATTGATTATAGTTATGATTTCAATTGTCATTTTGATTTCATTTAATGGCCAATTTTTATCATTTGCCAGTTACAGTATTATGCTGTGAATATTTCACGGGAAGTTATTGGAGTCTGTGTTGAAAATCTAAAAAATGGTAAACCTTTTCTGAGGTTTCTGAGAACAGCAACTCCTCCAACTTTCATTAAAATCAATCGAATAGTTTTAGAATTACATAAAGAACAAAAATACAGATATACAGACGCTAAATTGTTATAAGTAGACATCGGATTAAGAACAATCAAAATGCCAAAATATGCATACAAAAATGCACTAAAAGTGGGTGAGATAAGCATAATCAAAAAACCATTTATTTTTAGAATTTACGTTTATTTTCACATTATATTTATCTGACTATATTATTCTTCTGTGCTTATGTTCAGTACTGAACTTCTCCTAAGCCGCTAGACCTATTCTCCAGAAATTTCCGTGTGTATTTGAGTGGGATCCTGCATGGTTTAGATTCACAATTGGGCCATATAGGTGAAAATGGTGCAAGGCTAAAAATGAACTTTCGACGTCAACTTACGCTACCGGACAGAATTTAAAATCTGGCGGAATTTTCGGACATCTCTTTAGAAGTTCCGTTGATAATTGCATCAATTTTCTTTATCCCTTCAGGACGGGGTTTTTTATAAAAACTGCATTTGATTTGCCACAAACCTGTTGTAATAGTTTACTCGAAAGAGCGTTACAAAGAGCGTTGACAACTTTAAATTAGTCGCTTTGAACAAAGAACGTTTAAAAGTTTTTTCAGAATAAAAACATAAGTCAGGATGTAGTAGACCAAAATAAATAATGTTTTCTTTTATATATTCCAACTAGCAACGTTTCGTTAGTGTTATTTCGACTTCAGCAGGTAACCTTTTATTGAATGTATCAAAATAATTTCTGATTTCGATATACTTTATCAATGTTCTCAATGAAATGTTTGGTTGATGTATGATCAAAACATTAAAAAAGCTACGAAGACTTTTTACTGGAAAGAAAGGCGTCTCAGAATGTAAGAAAGTAAGAAGGATCGCCAAATTTGAGCGCAAATAATTTAACCAAGAAAACAAATTTACTAGACGATTTGATCTCATTACCATGTCGAGGATCCATCCATGAAAAAAAAACAATTTCAAAAGAATCTCAGGGAAATGAGAAAATTGCTTGAAATTTTATGCCATGTAGTACAGCAAGAGTCATCTGATTTTTTTGAATAATTTGCTCCGCAAAAATCAGAGTCGAATAATATTGGATCATATTTCTCGATAACGGATTTAATTAACCCTAGAGTTGCTAAAGGACCTTAGTAGTTATAAAGCGACGGTAAATAACAATTAATAAAAAAAAACGTTGGATGAGTTTTCTTAAGCATGAATTTCTTTTCGTTTTATATTTTGGATTAAAATTAACAAAAATTTTTCATAAGTAATATTTTATTTTTAATTAAAATATAACTATGTGTTTTATAAAATATTATTATCAATCGGTCATTGGTATCAAAAATTTTAAGTGCCGATATGATTATATTAAGAGGCGTGGACTGTATATGATAGTTGCTTATATGGTTAAAGATATCAGTTGTTATAAAGCAATTTTCAAACAAATATACTTTATTTTCTAAAACTACTTGTAGTCTCTTAAATTCTTTCTAAAATATTTAATCGTTCACAATGCTGTTTTAGAAATTCTTTTCAGTAATCATAAATGCAATCTATAAAATCAGTTCGCCATTCAATCTCATAAAAAATGAGTGCCTTATTCTTTTTTTAATATACTTTTCATATAGAAGACTTCATTCATTCATAAAAAGCGCGGAATGACTACCATTTTCATGTTTCCTTTGAACTGAATACATATTAATCCATTATTTATTATAAATTTTAGCTCTTCTAAAATGACTAAAATACAAAGGCTTGGGATTCAGAATCCCATGTTTTATAGATTCGTATAAAATATTTGAGTAGGAAAATTATTAATTTGTACATGAAATGTTCAGATACAACAACACAATTTTCATAGAATCCCAAATTAACTGATTATACCACATTAAAATTTGTTTATTATTTGTAAAATTGAACAGTGATTAACAATGTGCCAATGTAAACATGAAAATGAAATGAGAACGATTACGAAAATTACGAACATACTCATAATTTATAATTTATGTGTTTTTAAAATAGAAATCATAATAAACCGTTGACTGTAGAAATAAATGTATAAATTCTTGCCAATTACCTGACTATTTACCGAACTATCGGCTAAATGCCCATATAACTGTATTTGTTCAATCATACAAATGACAAATGGTAATCGATGATCTCATTTTTCACGTATCTCTTTAGGCAGTTTTTTCGCAAATTTAAAAGAAATGGAAAAAAATTAAAAACGAAAGACGACAAAAAAAAAATTAAGTTAATGATTAATGAATAAAAAATCGATTGGCTTTGTTCCTAAAAGTGCTGAATATATTTATATTTTTTTTTCTCCTTTGACCTCTCCCTGTTTCGATTTATGCCTCTGGAGCTTTTGGGAAAAGCTTTATTCACTCGTTCGTTTGTTATTTATTGATAGATAATTAATCATGACGTTCGAGTTCTGGATTATAATAATCGAATATGATTGATATCAAAATGAAATATAGATGGGGAACATTTTATTGTTTTCAATTGAATGGGCAAAAACTAGGCGGTGTGTCCTTAGAGGAATTAATGTGGGAGACAAACATCTTCTTAAGTCGTCCATATTTATGACAATAATGTAACAAAATTATTACTTTTTTTGAAATTGTTTTGTATGAAAATTAAAAACAAACATTAATTAATAAGATTTTTTCTTTATTAGTTCATCATTTTTTTTTCATATCAGAAGGAAGACGAATATTTTTTTTTGTGCCTATTAATTATTAAAACACCAAGGATGTGAATCTAAACTCATTCATTCGGTGGCTAACGGTAAAAATAAAATGAGGTGTGCTTTACGAAAAATAAGCATCATAATCCACATTCACTATACTTTATTTTAATTTAATTTTCTTTCCAAACGAATTTTACTAGGAAAAAGTGAAAGAAATATTTGTCAAAATTTACACATAGATACTCAAGTTCTTCATATCATCGTTATATGGAACGAATACGAATGAGTATTTGTACTAGAACATGGTTGCATGCTCCCGAACGTTTTGTGTTCTCAACTCGATGCTCGTTCTTGGCGTTTTCCTCAGGCTACCACCACTTTATTTCAAAATGGCGATGTTCCATGTCACAAAGTTATATTAATATCTTTTTCCAAGTAATATATGTCTGAATAATTTGCATAGTATTTGCTCGAAATTGTTTGATACTCTCTCTTGTCCTCACTTCCGGGATTTGCTTCTCAAGTCGAACGAGACCGGAAGAAAAAAATTTCTTGAGTTTCATAAAAAATTATGTATGAGAAAAAATAAATAACTGCTTTCGTTTTCAATAGCGACATTTCAATGGTACTATTATTAACTTTAATCAGAATCAATTTTTAGTAGGGAATTGATTGGAAATAATTCTGATGGTTTTTAATATTATTTTTTTCTAATCTTTTTACAACTTTTAAAAGTTTTACTTTTTTATTTTTAAAAATGTTATTATCAAAAGAAATGATTAAAAATTTTAAAATGTATGTCGTTTTAAACTCAAAGATTTTCTAACATAGTATTGCTCTTTTCGAGGAATAGAAATGGACTAAAATGGTGTTAGTTTTGATAAATCGGGTAATTTTTTTAATCTTTCTTCATTGAAGAAGGCTAAATTAATATCATTTTTAAAAATTACGTTACAAAAAATATCAGTTGGTTTCCATCCTTACTTATATTATGATATAAAAGTGAAAGTTTGTAAGAATGGATGTACGGACCTTTGTTACTCTTTCACGCAAAAACTACTGAAAGGATTTTAATGCAACTTTACAATAATATAGTTTATACATCAGAATAACATATAGGCTATATTTTATGAAGATATTGCGTGAATTGTCCAAAATATAACGATAAGTGTCAAGTAGGTACGAAAAAATTATGGCATCTGCGAGTTATTCTAGCGTGCGCTGCAAAAACCATTCGAGTTACAACATAGGTTTATATCTATGTTAATAGCGCATTTAGTTTACATATCTGTCGCTATAATGTAGTAATTAAGAGCCATGGGATCAAATCTCACTGTAACCATTTTTTTACTACATAGTTGTAAATAAACCCTGAGGGTTCCTTAATAAGGATATATTAACGAAAAAATGTTTTTTTTGTAAATTCCTACCCTAAAAGTGAAAAGGGATTACTAAGTTTGTATGAGTTAATTTAGAGTTAATCAACAATTAAAATTTTAAATTTAATAATTACCAAAAGCATTTAGGGAGCATTTTTTGTCATAAATTTTATTACCAATTAAAATATAAAATATTCCAAACTATTTTTTCTTCGGTATTTAGAACAATTTGAAAACCAATTATTGTTATTGAAAATAAATAAAATATTCGAATTTACTTCCACGCTTTCTACCTATTTCTAACAATTTTGTATGTACTACGTCCAAATGTGCGAAATCGAATTGCTTTTAAGTCTTGATAATCAAAATAAAGCAGATCATATTTTTTTTCGATTTACGTTGTATTTTCAAACATAAGTGTACGTTTGTGTCAATGAAATTTGGAAAATGTTTTACTTATACGCTGTAGATATATATTAAGAAAGGGTTTTTAAGAGTAAAAAATGATTGGAAAGTTTGTAAGGGATAACGTCTAATAAACAATCAAAATTTCAAATTTAATAATCAAAATCCGCTAAAAGCGAAACGTTATTACTGTTAAATATAAAACAAAATTGATTTATTATTAGAAAAAAAAATTAGAGTTTGCTTAAAAATTTTAACTCTGATAGATATATCTGAAAAGGTTAACTTAAGTTTATAAGTGAGCATTTAGTTGTTTGGTTTTTACATATTGTAAACCTGAAAATTTGAAAATTGTATACAAAAATAAATACATTAGTGAGCGAGTAACCCCAGAAATTTGGCGAACTAAAAGAAAATACTTACTAACATTTTTGGGAACTAAAGTTAGTGGCTCCTATCAACAGAGAATGAATGACAATTTAATGGAGGGGGGAGTGTTTTGAATGTTTAATATACGGTAAGTTATAATGTTAAAAGAAATTTCAAATACTCTTCCAATGCAGAAGGCATACGCCAAATCGTGTATAGTGAACTCGAGACTATCCAATATGGTTTAATTGTATAGTTGAAATTCAGATATTTTAATAATAAGTATATAGATACATAATGGTTATACTTGATTACGGAGGAACTGAGGGTTTCATGAAATTGTATAGAATTCAATTTCGCGGTAGTGTTGTATATTGCAGTAGTGTACTAGTTTTAGGAAAAAGGTTCATTCGGGAATCGAGACAGTGAGATGAGATTCCTACTAATATTCAAAATCTAGACCCATATCTTCTGTTATTTTAGCGCGAATATTTTGATAACTTTTTAATGTTTTAAGTCATAAGTAAGACCGACTAATTTGAACTTGAAGATATTTTTTATTTATGTATAGATACTGATTGGTTTATGGATTATTTGGTTCACGGTAGGTATATCTACCGTAGGTAAACGCAATAGACCATACTCTTTTTGAATATTTATAAATATTTTTTGAAAATTAATTGATCATTACATACAACTATTTTATTCTAAGCAACAGTTTATTACATGTATGTTTTTAAAGTTGACAAAATAGTGTTTTTAAGTATGATTAAGTTTTTCGTAAAAGAAATAAGAAAAATAAAAGTTTTCATTTACTACTACAACAGAAAATCTAAAAGAAAATATAACCAACACCTACGTTACGCAAACGAAGTTGCGGTCATTAGCTAGTATTTAATGAAATTTTGTAGTTTGTTGTATTGAAGAGTAGTCATTGGTCATGTAGCCAAATACACCATTGGTAAAGCTAATTTGTAGTATTTTATGTATTTTTTTAATTTTATCTGGATGTTTTAAACTGATTTTGATGTATTTAAGTGTTCTGAAAACTAAAAAAAAAAATATTTAAGAAATCCAGAACGTGAGGTAATTTGGCAAAATACAAAGTTTTATTCTAAAAAATTAAAATAAAATTATTGGGTTTATTAGGCTAATTTAAAGTCATAAATATATATGTACAATTTTATTTTGATTACTCTTTTATTTTAAAAAAATTGTGTTTGATTTAAATAATTAATAATGAAAAGTAACTTTAGCTTTAATAAGGATGAATTTTCTGTTGTATAATTAAACAACTTATTATAAATTATTATCTTATAAAATGATTCGATTATTACGATATTCAAAGATAAAAATAACATTTTTCTCGTTGTAAATTTAATTATTGTCATTAGTATTGTAATTGAAATTTGATTTATTCCAGAATTTTACCGAACGTCAACTGTAATTTTATTGACAACATCTGAGGCAAATTTCCGACGTTAACGCTGCTATGATGGGGAGAAACTTTATTAGCTATATCGAAGATTACATAATTATTTATTTTTCTAATAAATGTAGTAATTGAGTTTTAAAAGTTGTAGAACTCTTTGAGGAAATTTATTTTTTAAATAACACATTTAATACAAAATAAGACAGACATGACTAATATATTTATCGTATTTACCATGAGAAGTGTTTACCGAAAAGCGCATACTAAATCTTTAGGTCATTTTGATAAACGTTGCATTTTGAAAAAAAAAAACTTATAAAATATATATTACATTTACACGTAGAGGCTCAGTAAGAAGCTTTAAAGATAAATATAAAGAAGTTAATATTCTGTAGCCTATTTGTAGCCTAATTGTTCTAATTTTATCAATCAAAAGTCGGATTTTATTCGAAAGAATTTTCGTTAGTTTGTAACGGATTATTACCTTGATTTTTTCTTATAGTATTACAGGCTTATAATGTACCTACTTATATAGTAATACCGGCTTGCAGATAGATAAGAGCTCTATTTTAAAATGCATACTATCCTATAAAAGTTGTACAGTAGCAATATTTTTTTCCAATTGTAACCTATGTCCCGAGATTAGTTAGAAAATAAATCAAAAAAAGACAAACAACTCTAATGTAAGGATAATTAATCATTCAAAAGTTTTTATATTTGAGTTATTCTCTATTTTCTAACTTATGTTGTAGGCTGATGGGATTACAATGTTTAACTCTTGGCACGTTTTCCTATTTTTATCCTTTAGTACAGTATCGGATTTATTTGCTCTAATTAATCGATCAGAGTTTCTCACAATATGATAATTTCGTTTATACAAGTTTATATATCGTCGGTTTTCGACAAGAGTGACATAAATCAAACACGGACAATTTTGAGATATTTCAGTTATTATATTTGAAAAAGAGATTTCTTTTATCATATTGAAATTATATTTGGTAACTAAATTGCACTTATGTCATTTTTTAAATTTCACTGTTAGCATTTCTTCTTTTCAAGAATACCGATACATCTCTAACTGTTTAACAATAGTGATGAAAGAAGCCTTGTGGATTTTATGCAAGAACGGTATATTTTGAGGTAAGCCTTTTACTGCTGTAGACATTCTATAATAAATTGTTTCAAAAAAATATTTTGACCTTTCCGCCGAACTCAAATGGTTTACTAACTAAATGAAATCCAAAGGTAAAAAAGACTTCAAATCAAACAGTAAAAAAATAATCACAATATCTTTTATATAATGAAGTAGAGACAATTTTTCTTGTGATATACCTATGATATAATGATGATATATAGTCTGTGAAATATTGAATTATTCTTTCACAATAAAATTCAATAAAGTTTTACTAAAATCGTTCATTTTTGATTTGTGTCGTTCCTGTCGAAAACCAACTATATACTTTTATATATGTTTACACCGTTTGTTTGTTACCTATACGTAATGGTAAGAATATTTCAATATTCGGCAACTATCTTATTACTTCTTCAAGGATATTAGCAAACATGGAACAGTTTAATATCAGATGTCGGATAGTTTTATTTTAACATTCGACATAATCCAAAGTTGGGCAAATTTTAGCTAAATTTCAATGTTCATAGATAAATACCATTACATATAATCTATACTTAATGTAAAAAACTCACCTATGTAAATATATCTAAGGTGCATATGGCCTAAGTTGCTGAGCACCAAAATTTTAAATAAAAAAAAAAATAAAGTTGGGCTTTGTCCTGGTCTTAAAAATTTTGAACTTCAGACTTGCTCATTCATGGCTTTGCAATAATAAACGTTACTGTTTCAAACTTCAGCTATTCGTATGATTTCGATTCGTTGGCATTCTTTACAATTTCTATAACTATTTAATCCTTATTGTTGTTCTTCTCGCCCTTATCATTATTATTAACTTTTTGTAATACCATTTTATGGTACCAGGTCTAAATATCTACCTCTAAATCCTTCTCACTTCTAATTCCCTTAATTTTATGTAACACTTTCATTATTCAAATAAAAGATCGCATGATTCTTAAAAACCTAAAAACTGTTCCCAAGAAATATGTGGGTTTTAATGGATAATAATATATACATATGTCTTTGAGATTCAATTAAAAAAAAAAATTACTGACACCGAAATTAGTAATGCTTTTAGAAACAAATACCATACTATCATGGTCGCCCTTGACATCGAAAAGGCATACGAGATGGTATGGATAAGCAGAATACTAAAAACACTAAATGATATAAATATTAAGGGCAACACATTGGCCTTCATTCAAAACTTCCTCAAAGAAAGGAAAATCCAAGTCAAAGTAGGAAATTCACTATCTCCACTTACGACTCAAGAAAATGGACTACCTCAAGGATCGGTATTGAACGTCACACTTTTCTTAATAGCTATCAACGAGGTAATCAGTTGTGTGGAGAAGCCCAGCAAAGCATTCCTATTTGCCGACGACCTGACCATATTAAGAAAAGGCGCAGATGTGCAAACAACGACAGCACTAATACAGAACGACTTGGACAAAATATCCTCATGGACGCTGAAATCTGGATTCAAAATATCTAAGGACAAAACTGAAGCTATCATCTTCTCACCCAGGCGACCCAAAAATAACATAAAACTAATGTTAGAGGGAAAACAAATTAAAATGGTGTCAACAATTAAAATATTAGGAGTGACCTTGGACCAAGGAATGACCTGGAAAAATCATATTATGGCACTTAGAACCGATTGCTATAAAAGGCTAAACATTCTAAAAACATTAACATCAATAGGATGAAGGGGGCGTGAATTTTGATACCTTGAAAATGACATACAAGGCACTAATTCAACAAAAAATCGAATATGGTGCAATACTATACGATGCATCCTCTAAAAGCCGACTGAAGACCATAGAAGCGATCCACAATACAGCAATGAGGATATGTACTGGAGCTTTTAGAACCAGCCCAATCACAAGCATATTGGCTGAAGCAAACGAGCAACCGCTGATCTTTAGAAGGAAAGAAATAATCCTAAAATATGCAGCTAGAACTAAGCATGATCCCAACAACCCAGCTAGGGAAAGCTGCAGTAAAGACCAAGCGACTAATATTAATAATGAAAGTGTACCCCAACACCACCAACCATTGAAGACTCGAATAATAAAATACGAAAGGGAAATAGGGTTAGAGGTACCAAAGGGTTACTCACAACTCGACAATCATCGACCACCGTGGGAATCCTGGATCCCACCGATAGATACTTCCTTAGCCGAATATCCAATCGGAACTACACCTCCTGTACTTTTTGTTAAACTATTTATGGAAATCAGGAACAGACACCAAGGATACCAGGAATTATTCACTGATGGATCGGTACTAAACGGAAAATCGGGATGTGCCATCATAACAAACAACCAAGAAATCTCCCACAGGCTGAAAGACGGAACCTCAATCTTCAACTGCGAAGCCGTAGCTATAATGAAATGCTTAGAAACAATCGTAAAAAAGCCACAAAGGAAACCGTCAGTCATTTATTCGGACTCACTATCAACCCTTAACGCTTTAAAAAATCGGCATAATAAAAATAAAATAATAATTAACATACAAAAAAAAATAGACCACATGCTCAAAAACAATTACCAAATAAAGTTGATTTGGATCCCCGGACATCAAGGGATAGATGGCAACGAGCAAGCTGACGAAGCGGCAAAAAGGGCAACCACCGAAGAACTGATCGATGATCACGAGCTGGAATTAGAAGACTGGAAGAGGTTAGCCAGGAGTAAAGTCCAAAAATCCTGGGACAGTATGTGGAGAAATACACCGCAAAAATTAGCTACGGTGAGGGACTCAGCTACCCAAGAGAAATGTCCATCGGTAGCAACCAGGAAGGAGCAGACTACCATAACTAGGTTGCGTATTGGGCACACTAACCTGACACATATCCACTACATCAATAAGGAACAAAAGCCAAAATGCAGTCATTGCGATCAAGATCTGACCGTTAAACATGTCCTGATAGAGTGTGGGGCATACAACTGTCAGAGGAGCGCGACTGGCATGCCGACAACGATGAAAGAGTGCCTCAATACAGAAGAAGGGATTAAAAAGACTATAGAATTCCTAAAAAAAACTAAATTATTTGATACAATATAAAGTACAAAAACATACTTATAAGCCTAGTTTACTATTAGAATTTATTATATTATTATCATTTAATAGAATTTGTTAATTATTATCATTTATTAGAATTGTTAACTATTATTTATTAACTAAACATGTATTACCAATCGTAACATGTACATTATTTTAGTCATTAATGACCAAGATGTTAAACAGTGACTTTAAATAAAATAAAATAAAAAAAAAATAAAAAAAAAAAAAAAAATTACTTTATTACAACGCGTTTGTAATAAATTTAATAATTTTAAAATATATAAACATATATAAATATATATATATTATTATCCATTAATTTATTGTGATTCGGAAATAAATAAAATACTTATCAATGTGGGTTTTAATTAAGAAATTAATAATGCAAATTTTGAAGAAGGAAATCATTTTTATGGCTTCTAACAAAATCAAAACTTTCAGTATAATCTAGTCTTTTTTTTTGCAAAGATGGAGAAACCGAGAGATAAAGTTATAAGCTAGTTCGTCAATTTATAAATAAATATAAACATTGATTTCTAAGGGAAAAATTCATATTCATCAATATTTTAAAACAAAAAATTAAAATAATTTTTAGTTCTCGTTTTACTTTTCTTTAGCTTTTTGGGTATAAACATTTTTTTTTTATTGGAACCTTGGTCAATTGCAAAAAATATTTGCAATGATATATTATATCTAAACAAGGAAAAAGTTTAACAATTTGTTTGTTTGTACTAGAATTTATAGTCAATTTGCAATAAATATTTTTTTGTTTAGGTACATTTATAAATAAAATTGTACATATCATATCAATACAAAATCAAAGAGGGTTGAATTTGAAACGAGGCTAGGAGAAGCTTAGATTGCTTTCCAGGGATTTTGGCTGTTGTAAAATTGAAGTTGAATTAGGGGTCGGGTAGATTTATTCGCTCATATATATATATATATATATATATATATATATATATATATATGAATTCCCGATTTATAAAGTATGAAAATGTGAATCACTGACTACAATTCACATTAGATTGTAGGGTTATAAATAATAAAGGGGTACAGATCGTTATTATTGTTTGCGGTGCTATATCGAAGCCGCTTTGTTTTCAACGAACCCATCAAATCTCAAGAGGTACACCGTGCAAATGACGAAGGACTAAATTGTTATTTTGCAATAATTAAATGCCGTTTTAGATAGTCAAGCCTTTAAATTCAGTGAATTGTTTTGTGAAAATTACCGCGTGATTTGTTCACAAAACACGCCATTTTCTTGGTATGTAAATTTCTTTTCTTGTATTTATTTTTGTTATTCCATTTATTTGCAAAACGGAAATGATGAACACTTTAAACAATGCACATTTAGTGCAATGTTAGGAAGTTATAAATTTCGTTTGTGAAATGTAATGACCACAGTGGCGCTCGTTTTAAACGGACATTATCCGGATATAAGCATTATCATGAAGCAAAACGTAAATTGTAACTTGTTTGTACAACAACATTCACCCCCAATCCTCTAACTGGAAAATGGGATATAAAAACTGAGATAATCGCGGACAATAAAATCCTAGTGAGGAAATTACCACCTTTAATGAATGTGGTATTTTTTTTATTTTTTTTGGGGAAAGCATTTTGTATAAAAATACGTATTAAGACAATATAAATTAAATTAAATGCGAACAAAAAAGAAAGGAATTAAATAAAACATAATTCAATACAATATTACTAAGAATATTTTTTCCACTTTTTTAATGAGCAAAAGAAGAAAAATATATTTTTTGCAGAACTAGGTACTAACTTAATTCAATGTGATTTTTTATACAATATAAATAAATAACGTTAAATTTTTTATATATGATGTCATGTTCTTTAGATTTTTTCAATCACAAATAAAACTCGATTTATTAAGAATTGCTTCAATTTATTTTACAATCAAATAAACTTTCATTTATAACAAACTATTTGTTGGGAAGTAAAATTCTTTCTAATATTTTAAATGGATATAGGTATTATCTTGGAACAGGTGGGCATATGCTATAATTGAGTTTAATTTATGGAATACAAAACATAGAGGTTTGAATATTTCAAGGAATCCGAGTTCCTGTCTTGATTTCCGAATAACCTTTTCTACTAAAACCATTACCCTCCTGCATTGCTCGACACTGCCCCGAATTTGAAATTTGAAGATATTTAACCAATAATATATTTAACTATTGTATTTTTAACGCATGAATGATTTTTAAATCAACTAGAATTTTTTAAACGAACGCTTGTATTTACGTGGTATTTTTTTAATAAGTTTTATAATCGATAAAAATTTCGATATGCGAGTGCTCAATCATACCAAAAATTGATAAAATTGAAAATGTAATGAACAGTCAACAAGGTATCTTTGATTGTATAACTTCATTTCCAATTTTCATTGCTTTTATTCAAGCTAATCGACGATCAATAGCTTTATTTTCTTCAAAGTTAATTATTACAGACACAACAAAAGTTTTCGCGGTAAGAAAACTATAAAATCGAATTGTTTCGGCTTTAATAGGCTTATTGTAACATTTATACATACAGCATAAAGTTTTACTCTTTCATTGTCTAGGCGGAAACTGCATATCAAAAAATTGTTATCAAATATGAAAAGTGAGATGTTTTATAAAAAATATGTTGCTTTATAAAAAGTTATATGATAATTTTTACTTTAGCAAATAATTCATAAGTTTTTTAACTATAATTTAGCCATATAAACAGACATTAACTGTCTTAACTCAACCTTATAAGAGTACTTCATATTATATCCGTCAAACAGCGTATTGAAGTGGAAGATTTCCCAAAATCGTAATATTTTATCATACTTTTCACTTTCAAAATAAGCCCCTTCATCCTGCCTTCAAAACGTTATTCATCCTCTGTTCGCATCACTAATATACTTATAGTAATTCTGAGTACACTTATAATTCGGATTTCCCGGCTTACAATTTATAGAAACTGAAAAAATTTACACTCACGTATAAATACAACTTTTTCTGTTATTTTTTATGTTTCTTTAATATATTATATTACGAGGGTCGAGCTTCTTGACTTTTATGCTAACTAGCAAACGCCTCAATCTGTTGGGATCATTAATTGAAGCCTAGTGTGTCATTTCTTTGTTTGTTAATAAGTATCTATTAATGTTTTATGTTGAATAAAATCGTGAATAATTACGTCGTATAGCGTATCAAAAGGCCGATACTTAAGAAACTCTATAAAGTTTAAGGGAAAATTGGAAAATTCAACAAAAATTTAAGAAAAAAAACAGAAAATTTTTAACTAAGTTTTGCGAGTTGAGAAAATCATAAATAAAACATTAATAAAGCATGTTTTTAAGACAATTATAACTAAATAATAAAAAGCGAATTAATAATTCTACATTATATAAAATAATGAAACCGTGATATGCTGTCGAATTTATAGGTTGGCAGCGTTAGCAACTTTATTATGTCTCTCTCACAGGATGAGAGTGAGCATACGCGACATGCTCAACATGTCACAGTTGTGACAAAGATAAATTATGCGTTTCATTTTTATCTAACCAAATGTACTAACACTATACTATTGTATTATTGTATACATGACGGTACGTCTCAGCTGGTGAGTGTTGTCGCACTTTATCATGCACTTATTTATTTATCAAGTAAAAACCAAATTTTTGGTCTGTCTGTAATTTGTTTCTTAAAAACCGAATAGTGAATTCTAACAAAATTATGCAAAATTAGTTCCATGAAGTTTAAACTTCATATTCTGAAGGGAGGCCTTGAAGCATTTTGTTTTGCTAAAAAACTAAATTTAGTCTGTTCGATTAACGAATCTCCGTAAGATTACGTATAAAATCGTAGTATTTTAAAATTGCACTTACTTTTTAAAGACTTAGAGAATCGCTTAAAAATTTTCACAGGTACTTAAGCATTAAATAAAAAACATTCTTCTAAATTTTTAGTTATCTGGTAGCATTTTGACATACCTTCATCACATCCTTATTAAAATATCTTATCTTTTTTTCAATAATGCCAACTTCAAAAAAATAAATTGTTTTATTCGTGGATGTGACATGAAATGAAATTTTACAAATTTCTACAGAGTGTGTTCAGTGCCGCATGAAAGACAGCAAAACTTTATGTGTGGATTAATACAGAAAAAATATTTTGAAATTCTAATATTTACTAAAACTTAAAAAAATTTATTATGAATTTAAATTAAATTGTTACAATGAAATTAGAAGGGTGTAAAACATAATGTGTTTTTAATAAAGTATTAAATATGTTATTATGACATTTATATATTTTTTAATGAAAACCTTTTCTTTTAATTAATTTTATTTGATTTCGAAGAAAACTCAAAAGATTGGTAATCAAATCAAAACACAAGGATTTGCAATAATAATTTAATAAATAATGGAAAGTTGAAGTATCCAAAACAACTAGCTTAAATTCTCATGATTTTCCCTGGAAGCGAAAACATAAAAAAAAAGCTTTAGTCAGAAAAACCTTTTGATCGCGTAAAAAAACGTGGATTGATATAAACTTACAATTTTAATAATTCAATTATAAAAAGAATAATAAAGTTATAAATACCGTTATATTAATAACATAAAAAATTATTAAATACCTCAATTTTACACCATAAACAAGATTGAACTATTATTAATTACAGGTTGAAATTCTTATTTTTTTCCATTTGAAAAAATATTTAGTTGTACCCACTATTTTCGAAAATAAAACACAAGGAGGTGTTTATTTAAGGCAATAGTGCTGCCTCTATATTTCGCGCACGGTTCCCATAGCTGTGGTGAAGCCTAAAGATATATACATCAAAATATTATTTAATCGAAATTATCGAATTATATGATATTTTACCGTTAATAAAAATTCAATTATTTGTTTTTAACAATTGTTAATAACATTCAACTATGAATTTGCTTGTGATCCAGTAAAGGTTAAAAGTTTAGTAAGAGGCAACCTTAATTGAGAAATGTTAACATAGGCTGATTACTTAAGTGAAAATGGTGGAATATGTTTTAGGCTTCATACCCAACATTATTCAATTAGCTTGGAGTCAATTACCTATTACTTATGATTGATCCCCTACTGAGGTTGTAAAATAATCATCCTATTCACTTTTAATTCCCTTGTATTTTTTTTAAGGAATATATTTTTTTTTTGAGGAGATAAATTAAAAATATTTAAAGAAAAATTTCAAAACCTTAAGACCTCGCTTGTATCTATTGATAAATTGCACTAAACAATCTATATCTACACTAATATATAAAATTCTTACGTCTGTCTGTACATTTCGATTTTGAACCCTATTTTAGGGTAAATATTTGTTTCAAGAGGCCCTTATTCCAAATTTAACGTTTTTAAAATTTTTGTCTGTCTGTCTGTGTGTCCCGATTTAACTAAAGAACGGAACAACCGAAATTAATGAAATTTGGTATTAAGATACAACATAATTTCCCACAGACTATAGGCTACTTATCATTCCAAAAAAATAATAAGGGAAGGTATTCCCTAGGGATGAAAACATAAATTTTTACTTTAGACAAGTGAGTTATATATCATTGGAAAGGTAATTAAAAGTTAGAAAATAATCTGTAAAAATATTTTTAGTTGAACTGATAAAAAACACAGTAAATTGAATTTAAATTTTAAAAAATTACCTCTTTGAAATATAAACCTTTATATACATACAACAAATAGTTGATGTTAATAGCGTGATGGCTTACGTACCTAACATTCTGATGCTCCTAATTATAAAGACGTGGGTTCGAACCTTACATTAAACTTTTTTTTTTACAAAATTGTTGTAAATAGAACCTTAGAATTGGTCAATAAGGAAAAATTAACGAAAAAAAGTAATAGTAGTAGTTGTAATAATAATAATAGTAATAAAACTTAAAGTAAATAAGTTTTTAAAACCGTGCATAAATAAAATTCTGTATTTATAGATCCCCTTTGACTGTTGAAATTTTAATATTCGATGTATTCCTTATAAGAAGTAGACATCTAATAAGAATTTTTTTTTGAAAATTCCTACCCTAAAAGATTAAAAGGGGGTGACTAAGTTTGTATGAGAAAATGTAGAGTTTATTGTAGAGTTAAATCAACAATCGAAATTTTGAATTTAATAAGTGCAATTAATAAATAAATAAATAATTAATAATAAGTTTCTGTTTTTGTTATATCATTTTAACTACAGCATTTTAAATAATGTCATTTCACTTAATTAGAATGAAAGTATAGGTAGTAGGTACTTATACCAAATACCAAAGAGGTAGTTTTTAATTTTTGTTTGTTTTTCAACATTCAAACTTCTTTAAAATCTAATTTTTCTGAACCAATGATTGTGACCTGGAGCAATTATTTAACATTAAGGGAGCAATTTTTTGTCATATATTTCATTATCAATCAAAAAATAAAATCTTCCAAATCAACTTTTCTTCAATATTTAGAAAAATTTGAAAATCAATTATTGTGTTGAAAATAAATAAAATATTCGAATTTCCTTCCACGCTTTCTATCTATTTCCAACAATTTTGTTATACAACGTCCAAATGTGCGAAATTAAATTGCTTTTTAGTCATAATAATCAAAATAAAGAAGGTTATAATTTTTTTCGTTTTACATTGTATTTTCCAATATAAAGTCATATTTGTGTCGATGAAATTTGTAAAGTGTTTTTCTTATGCGATGTAGATATATATTAAGAAAGATAATTCCTCCTCTAAAAGAGTGAAAAATGGTGGCAAAGTTTGTACGGCAAAACGTGTAATAAACAATCGAAATTTCAAATTTAATTATCAAGGTATGTTCGTTATAGACGAAACGTTTTATCGCTTTAAATAATGGTTATACTTTATTATGGAGGAACTGGGTTTCATGCATTTGAACAAATTTTAATTTCGCCGTAGCTTTGTACATTTCAGTAGTGTAAAAGTTGAGACAATGAAATGGGATTTCTACTAATATTCGAAATATCTAGGCGAATGTTTTGATAACTTTTGACTGTTTTAAGTCATAATTATGCCTGACTTTATTGAACTTAACGATAGTTTTTATTTATGCAGATGGTGATTGATTTACGGATTAATTGGATCACGGTAGGTTTACCTACCATAGGTATACGCAATTGAACATACTCTTTTTAGATATTTATGAATATTTTTTGAAAATTAATTGATCATTATATACATCTATTTTATTCTAAGTAACAGTTTATTAAATGTGTCTTTTTAAAGTTGACAAAATAGTGTTTTTAAGTATGATTATGTTTTTCGTAAAAGAAATAAGAAAAATAATAATTTTCATATGCCACTATAAATAGCAAATTTAAAATGAAAATATAATCTACACCTATGTTACGCAGACGAAGTCGCGGGGATCAGCTAGTAAAAAATAAATTTATGAATAGAATAGTACCGATTGCATCATCGACATTAAGACGATTATAAGCACTTAATGAGAATCGTAAGTTATTTAGTTGTACATCAAGTCACGGATTTTCCATATTACCGAATTGTAAACCAAATTGCACCTCTTGTTTTGATACACAAGTAGATGGTTTAAGATTCTCATGAGTTAGCTAATATCGCTTTAATATCGATAGTAAACTCAGTACGACTCAATACATAAATTAATACATTTTAGTGTTATCAATAGTTATAAGCGAGGTTTTTTAAATCTTTTTTCAAATATTTTTTTTACCTTTTTAGTCTTTCATATGTCTTTCAATATATTTTTAATATTACTTTTGTCAATCATTGCTTCAAATTTGAACTAAATGATTCTTGTCATTCGTTTCAATTATCATTTCGATTTCCTTCATTTGCCAATTTCTGTCATTTATCAGTTGTGTTGGCTGTGTATACTCCACGGGTAGTCGTTATATGTTAATATTAACCACTATTTGCACCATAAAGTATACTTAACTTGCTAATTTCAACAAGCACATATAATTGACTCACTTTTATATGCGTCTTTGTAGGTAGACAACCGGAGATTTTTTTTAAAGGTAAATAATAGTTAAAGTAAAAATTGATGGGTATTAAATTTAACGACGGATTCATACATTTTCATTGAAAGTAAGCAGGTGTGCCAAAATTCAGCGCGATAGAGTGCCAGGAAGTAGGTGAAAAATGAGAATTTAAACTCCGTACCTTACAAACAAACTAACGACAAAGTGGCCTAATAGAAACGAGGTAAAAACAAATAATACTTTTTTGTAACGACTGCTTCTAAAGTTGAACTTTCGTGCGTGGGGGGGGGGTAAAGAGCCGTTTTCTCATCGTGGTGGCAAGCGTGCACGAAAGTAAATAACAGTGTGCAAAAGTAAAATAAATTGATACCTAAATAAACTTTGATAAGAAGTAATTAATATAGGTAATTATTTAGACTGTAGTTTCAACTAAAATGTCGTTGTTACTCATAAATTTTCTATAAATTATTTTTACTATAGAGTTGAAATTTTTCATATATAAATAGCAATAATTAATTTCTCAATCTGTTTCTGTTGAACTTTAGAAGCAGTCGTTACAAAAAATTTTGTTTGATACTTATGCTTAAAGTGAGGTACTTAGTAGGACGAAATTGAGACACTTGCTAAAGGGACTGATCATACACAACTTGATCTCTCGCCTGGTGGCCTCGTGGGGGTGCACAGCGCACTCGGTCTCGTTGTGTATGATCAGTCCCTTTAGCTCGTGCATCAATTTCATCCTACTAGAAAACCTCACTTTACGCATACGTATCGAAAATAACTGTTTTTTGCTAGCTTATTTCCTTGATTGGATGAAGAGGTCTTTATTTTTAATGTTACGTGCAGAGACTCTGCCTGTTTTTAAAATGTAATAATGATACAGACGCATATAGTGGACGAAAAGAACTACGAATGATTGAGCTTTCAAGAGAGTATAGATTGGCAAAGTCCTACTTGCCTTTTTTAAACATATATTACAAAAAGCCTAATTTACTACATTAGCCAATAATAGGCAAAAATTCCAAAGACGAAAAGACATGCACTGCTCATGATAAATCCAAGGGAGTAAAAGTAATTTAGAAAGAGTTAAAAATTTATAATCTTAAGTAATAAAAGAAGTTTATTGTAAAACTTTATACATATTTTGTGAGACTTGTATAACAATACATTCTTTCAACTCAGACTTGATTCTTTTCTTTTTTTGTTTTTTCAGTTTGAACTTCCCTCCAGCTCGGGTTTTTACATCCGTTTAAGTCTTTTTGGCAGGTTTTTAATTATTTGTTCTACTACTGACTTCAGGTGTCATTTATCCTACTAAAAACCATTATGAGTTTGTGAAATTGGAGTTTTTTTTTTTCTAAAGTGTGTTGTTATGTGCAACTCTTGACAAAAGACTAAATCCAGGTTCAAAATTAAGTTTCAACAAAATTTAATTTGATGAAAGCTTCAAATTTCATTGGATGATCGTTGTCATAAAATAAAAAGTAATTACTTTGTATTATTAAAAATCATTCGAGGGTATTCGTTTTCTTGTTTTTTGGTCAATGTTATAAAAAAAAAATAAACAATTGAGGAAACTGTAACTGTTGATTAAGAATTAAATTCAACAACTTCTTTTAAAGCAACCTTCTTTTGAATGTCATTTTGTTTTTTAGAAAATATTCACTTGGAATATTTTAATGAAAAAAAACAATATTTGAAATAAAAAAAGACAGATTAAAGTATATTACTACCTACTGGCGCTATGAAAAAACTTTTTTTAGATTTGTATAAAACATGTGCCATAGTAATTGTATGTTTTTTTTGTTATAAAATTGGTCATCGCTAGACGTTTTTCTATCGTTTACTTATCGTAATTTTATAATTAATGAACTGTTTAGCAGCTTAAGAGCTTAAAAGACATAGGTAATCGAAAAATATTGAAAATTGACTTATTACAAGATTTAAAACCAACATCTACATTTATACCTACTAGGTACTCTTGATTTTAATGAAATTTCATTGGAAAAATTCTTCAAGCTTATTTACTCAGAAGCTTTTATATACTTCACATATATATAAGAACAAATAAATCAACAAAACATATAAATGAGGCTGAATAAGCAATTAAATATGAAGAATAGAAAAGCTGGGGATAATGATGAACCTATTATAGATCTCTTGGAAAAAAAATCAGAGAACAAGCTTTAGCGTACAAACAAAGCTCATTGAATATATATCCCAAGAAAATCTATTATTTCTTTTGTAGGGGGGGTTTGATTTCAAGACTATTTCTAAAAATATTTAATTTGAACAATTTTGACATTTATCTTATATTTGATTGCTATAATTTTGAGCAAAATTCAAAAATATGAAAAATTTAAAAAGAGAGAATGAAAAAAAAATAACTTTTATAAAAACAATTGAGTAAAAGAGGACGTTATAGCAGTATGAAGAATAATCTCAATAAAAGTTTTTTGTGCATTACTAAAGAGAAAGCTTTTAATCGAGAAATTAGAGAAAGGATGTTTACAAAATGTCCTCCAACTAAATGCAAGAATAAACGGACACTCTACAATAAAATTGAATGAGAAACTTGAGTTTGGTATCAACAGAAAAGATAGTTTTAATATGTAGAGAATCAAAAGAAGAGTACTTCAACGATTGCTTTTAATCGACAACTTAATTTGATATATTCAAGAATAGACTTGAAAAATTCATTTCAAGAAAATACCAAAATTTTTTCATAAATAATCAATGTATTAGAGCTACAAGTACTAGAAATATAGAGTATTTGGATTGTTCTCGGAAAAAAACACACACCGGAAAACCGAACACAAAAATTCAAACTCTAGTCTTATCTGAACTTGGTAAAATTAAAAAATGGGTCCTATTAATGATTTGAAAGAAATCATAACCGGAGATGATCAATTCACACAGGAGATGGCGTCTAGTCGTAGTACGTATAAAATTAAGGACGAAAAAATTTGTGACTTCTTTCTTTGCAGTTTTGAAAGATTCAAGCAATTTTTTTTTAAATTTTTGATTTTTCTCTTATTTCATATTGTTAAATATAAATAGTTCAATAAAAATTCCAAAATTCAACGAGGTGGAATCAATGTACATCTAAACTTCAAGTTTGATTAAACTTTAATCAAAGGTAGTATAGGTATTCTAGGGATGTATTAACTCCTGTAGATGGAGTTAATGCATCTAAACTTCATGTTTGATTTAGCTTTAATTTTTAATTACTTTTGAATCAATAAAGAATGTAGTGCAAATTTGCTTGCATTCAAATTTTTTCATTTTTGGTATTAAAAAAAGAGGACAATTATTGAATTAAATTCAGTGTTTTATCATTAATTTCATTCAGTAGTGAAATTTCACTGAAAACTATAACATTTTTGGAAAATTAAAATTACTTCAAATAAATGAAGGGCAATCAATTTTTGTATATTATGTTATTTTGTGTTATAAATGACAATTACTTGAAAATAGTATATAATAATAAAACAATTATGGAATTTAATAGCAAAAAAGTAAGCAGAGTTTCATATTTTCATTTAATAAATTTCTAAAGTGTTTTCAAAACCAAGCATATTGACTTGATGCAAATAATATAAAATGATAATTACAACACTATATTTATTTTGGAGTTGGTTCTCCTCGTTATATTAATTTTGTCGATTATGTGAAAAGTTATAAAATTAAAACGTTACCCATTTATGCACCATACAAATATTATATTTCCTCTTCACTTTATTTTATTCCGTTTAATTGTCCACCAAGTAAAGGATGCATTTTTGAAAAAAAATTATTGACCACGTTGGAAAAAAGAACTTTATCAATTTTCATTGCTTTTAGCGTATTCAAAGACCCATATGCTTTGTAAAGTTTAGCTTAATTGATGACATTCGTCGAGCATGACGTGATGAAAACATAAATCGGGAAAATCCTTCGTTGAATTAACGTGAAATTCTCGCAAAACAATGAACGAATATGCAGTCATTTTATTTGTATCCGGCTGGACGTAGAGAAATGTTTAATTACAAACGGATCCGGGATCACATCTACTGAGCTCAACTATACATTATTAGAATTGTCTGGACATTTCTAGGTCTGATGGCCAAGTACTGTAGGACATCGCCATTCGACCAAAGCAAATTGTTCTTTTTTGAATTAAAACATAGCAGAGAGTAACGAGCAGTAAAAGAGGAAGTTTATTTTTACTTACTTGAGATGAATATCAGTACATATGAGAGAAAAATAAATAAATTGGGAAAATAATTTAAAAAATGTTTTTCACTTAGAACTTGTGATAAAATCGTAAAGAATGTATTAGTTCAATGTTGAGTTCATCCTTGCTGATAAAATGACGGCTTGAGACGCATAAGTTGTGCAATAAATTGGCAGCAACTGACAGACTGTAACGAGGTAAAGATACCGAAAACAAGACGTGGTTTTTGCCTGCCACTTTACACGAAATGGTATAACAATGTAATAAAGGTAGGTGAATATAACGTATATATATTCTTATGTGAAAACGAATATATGTTTGCCGGCTACTAATAAAGCAACCGCCTACAACTAAAGCAGCTGAGAGAAAAAGTAAACGGAAAATTTAGTACCACTTTGGATCGAGGCCGTTATTGTGTTTTTAGCATTTTGTCAAAATAAAACTCTATAACACATAAATAAAAAGGCATAAAAATAAATAAATAACCCTCCCGGAATCTCCGTTTCCGAGGACGTTACCATTTTTCGCATTACATCAGCGTTCACGGCCATATCATAAATGTGTATATCCAGAAAATATTACACAATCCGTTTATCTTATAAACAATTTACAGTTCGCTGGAGATTTGCACTCTTACGTTTTTTTGTGGTTTTTACGAAAATTGAATTTTGTTTTGAATTTTTCCATCTTCATTCTTACAAATTGTAAATTTAATATATCATACAAATCCAACGACGAATCATTATATTTTTATTAAAAATGCTAGGTACTTACGATTCATATCAAGTGTGACAGCACTAGAAATTGGTGCAATCAAATTATTGTTGCTGGCTTGGCATGTGAAAACTGTATGGAGATGCTTTCGTTGTAACTTTTCCAATCGCAATACATTTCGTACACGTCGTTCAGGTAAAACCTCGAAACTGTCATCAAGTAATGCATTTTCTTGCCACCACGTTACACGAGGAATAGGACGTCCTAGAAATCACAAAATTATTTTGAATGAAAAAAATAAAATAAGTCCCAGCTTCAGCAAATGCATTGTTTGCAAAAAGATAAATATTTTATTCAGAGTTTCAAGTTAAAAAATTGCGTGGAAAACATTCCACATTGTTACCATTTTCATTACAAGTGAATAAATATCAAAATGGATTATATTATTACTATAAATTTAGTAATGTTAGATACTATAAAATTTTTGCCAACAATTCATTTGAACCATTTAACTACAAAAATGCTAAAATTAATAACCATAAAAGTTTAAGTTACCGAATCAACATATTAATAGTATACTCGAAAAAGACTAAGGTATTCAATTAAAAAAGCGTTATTTGTAAATACAAAGAGGAAATTCGATGAATTATAAATGTCAATAAAAAATATAAAAGAAATATAAAAGTTAAACTTACACATGAAAGTTATCTTGAACGATTGGTTTTTGGCATTTTTGTAATTTAGTATTTTCCGATTGACACTTTTGTAAGCCAATAACTTGATTTTTTGAAAAATTACAGTTCTGCGATGTTAAAATTGTCTTCAATATAATAACATATTTTTATTGTAATTTGAATTGAATATATTTAGATCAGTGGTTCGTAACCTTTTTGAAAGTACATATGCTCATTCATCGAATTTTTCTTAATTAAAAAAATAATATATGATTTTTTAAAATTTAAAATATAGCTATATATTAATAAACTTTCTTCCAATCATTTTAAAATTTATTATTTTTGTCCTATACAAATAAGAGGAGCACATATAAATGCAACCTATACCGGAAGCCAAACTTCCCGTACAATAGAAAAGCTGTCAAAAAATCAACTTTTTTTAAAATTTTCTTTCAAAAACATCATTAGCTCTTAGACCAACATATAGGGTAGACTTTTTTGAATACAAACTAATGATTGCCCAGCCAAATCCAACTTTATTTACTATGGCTATTGGTAAAACATGTTTTAAAATGATCCTATAGTTTTCGTTTTTCAAAGTTAAAAAATAGATTTACATACCGAACGAACTAAAAATAGAAAAAAAATTGCAAATTTTGAGAAAATTTGATCCGTAATTGATGTAAAAATTCAACAACTACTTTTTTCACCTTAATTTAAATATCTTACGGTAATTGGGAGTGCATTTAAGACACAAATTGCAATAATCTTTAAGCAAAATTTAATCGCCGTTTTATGACTGATGGAACTTTAAAGGATGTGGCCACAATTGTGAAACTGTATTCGGCTTGTAAATATTTAATTAAATAAGAGATAGAACGATATTATTTAGAAATTAATAAGTTTTTTATCTTGGGAGTTTGGACTTTAAAAATGAAAATTTTAAATTATAACTTTATTTTTGCTTCTTCAGGCAAACTAAAAATATGAACAGTAAAAAGTAAACTAATCAATACTATAAACTAAACATGAGAAAATTAAATAAATAAAAGTTGATATTTTTAAAGTAATTTAATTTAAAATTATTTACAAACTTACCTCCAGTAGCTACACAAGTGATATCTATGCTAGCACCTTCATTATATGGTCCAAGAATGTAATGTGGAATATGTGCTCCTTGATCATCCAAAATGCTCAATTTTTCCGGTGGAACTATAACAAGAGAAAATTAAAATTTTTATAAATTTACAATAGGAAAGAAGAAAGCAATAAGTATTTGCATTCTAGAAATGCCTTTGTTTATCATAATAGTCTATTCAAATGCAAGTGATTATATTAAGTTATGGCTCTGATATGTATAACATTTATGTAACATATAGTTTGCATGATTCAGATATTATAACAGCATTCCATTGAAATAGATTGAGCTGTAACATAACTCTGACGTCCTGAAAATATTTGTAGAGTGTAATCAAATTATTTTAATCGGATGATATATGAATACTAAAATTGTTTATGATTTTTTAATAAGCGCGAATAGTAACAGACATTTATAGACAGATATTCGTTGACTATTTCCATTTTTATTAAATTAAAATGTTTTATATAAAATGTTAAAGAGATATTCTATACAAAGTTAAAACACAAGTTTTTTTCAGGTTTTATTAAAATAAATCTTGGAAATTGTTTCTTTTATCAATTTTGTGAATTTAAGTCGCTAACACAACGTTCTTGTTTGAGGAATTACACGATTGTCAAATTCCGGGATTTCTGAGACCGGTCGGGATAAAGCAACCGCTACCTGCCTGTATCAAATATGTCAACGTAGTAGTAAATTGGATTCTGCTGTCACTAGAGTTTTCATCATCAATAGAAATTTCGTATTCATACATGACATACACAAGTCTTGTGGATAATAATGTGTTGTGTATTCCGTAGGGGGTTTGGAATTCTGTTTATTATCTAATATTTTTCCATACAGCTTTTATTTATGCTAAGAATTGCGTAAGTATCAACCTTGAACTGTCATAGTTAGAAAATAAATAGGTAAGTAAAAATCAAGTGCATGAATGGAAAATATTTGAAGTATGTTTTTCATTTAAACGTATTCACGTATAGTAGTTTTTGTGTTGTGTTTCCTCGTCTATAAGTGGAAAATGAGGAAATTTAAAATTTATAAATGCACGTAATTATACTATAATTATTTTTCACATTCATGCCATAAATGGAACCGTTTTCTAGTCCTCTCATTATAGGAACAATAAAAATCAGCAATTACACGATTTATTAAAGCGTTAGATTGTAAAATTATAAAGCTTGAATACCACATTCGAATAATTAGGATACGAAAATTACGACTCGATGGAGTTGTTGAGCATTTTAAATCAACAATTAAAAAGTCTATGTTGGCGTCAAAAATTATCAAAAAGAGAAAATAATTTTCATTCGACCACTTTAAAAAAAAAACGGATTATTTTAAATGTATGAATTTACAGTATATAGCATGTATAGCTTAAAATGTCCTAAATATGTCATAGAGATAGAGAAAATTGATTTTTAATTCAATCTGAATTGATTTATAACGCCCATGAAATCATAAAAAATATGTTATCATCACATGTGTATCAGCGGTCAAAGAGAAATGCAATTTGTCGTTGTAACAATTAAATTTGCGGAAACGCGTATAGGAAGTGATATGCAAATAAATCAAAAAGTTTAAACTTTGGGCCACACCGTATCCCGGATATCGAAGATTGAAAACAATTATATGGGGGCCACGCAATGGAAATAGTGCACAAATTAAATAAATTGACAATATATCAAAAGCTTTCGTGGCAGATTAAGAGGGAAATGTTTGAAACGAGACGGAGAATTTTGATGACATTTGTCACGGACTACCAATATATGTTGTAAATCATGTGAGCATAATACTGAGATTACATTGGAAATGAATAATTTATATTCAAATAAACTGAATTGAATCCTCTTTGTTACTGTATACGACATTGTTTATACACAAAACAACAGGATATGATTTGGGATTTCACCTCATTATATTTTTTCAGCACAAAGCTCTACTTTTGAATCACATTTTTGAACATAAAAATTAAAAAAAAAATGCACAATCTTACCAGTCGTATTATTTTTGTTCTAAACCATACAGTTCTCATACTCTTCATTAAAAAGTGTTGAGCTGTGATATTAAAATTTCATTTCACCAACTACAACAGTGATATTGAGAACAGAAAAATTAAAAAAAAAACTTATGAAAAACTCAGTCGAATATAAAGCTCTTGTGGTGACGATTGTGATCTAGGGAAAAGACAGACCACAGTAAAATTATTTTTATGGTTATGGTTACGGTTAGAATTTACGACCCTTGGTGCATTGTGTTGGGATACTTATGCCATGATTGTTTTTACAACTGAGTTCATAAAACGCTCGCTCTTACTTATGATATTTTAAATTATCAAAAATGACTGAGACGTGAAAAATTTCTCAATAAAGATATAATTTAAGTGATTTTTACCAACAACTAAAAAAAATTTCAAGACCATCTCTAGTATTATTTAAGTACTAGCTGATAGCCGCGTTACGTATGATGGTATTATTTTCTTTTAAAACTTTCAAATTTAAGATTTGTAAATCGAAAATTTTACATTCCTATGAAAAACGTTTTCAAATCAAAAAAATCAATATCTTAACGCCTTTAAACGGATAATTTAATGAAATGTTTTTCTTTAAAGTCACTATAAATATTCTTTTTATTATGACAGAATATCTGATGAGGCTTAACACGATTATATAAATTAACATTTTTTACCCATTATAGGATTGATGCTTACTGCCTATATATTTAAGCATCAACAAATCAACTAGCTATGTATGGATAAAAAATATCATAAGATCGATAAGTTAGGCGTAAGTGAAAATATAACTTAAAATAGACAAATAGAATGAAATATCATTATTTTAAATGAAAATATTACCTTGAAATGGTTATTGAAATTGGATCAATAATTCAAAAGTATAGAGCCCTAGTATTTTGTAAATTAGCTAAAAATAATTTTCAATCACTGCTCCAATTCACAAATGAACGTTTCTCCCAAAACCACTATCCTTCTGGGCACAACCTCGAATTTGAAATCTTAAAAATTTTACAAAATTTAATTTTTGATGCTTTCGATCACATACTCATATACAAACAATCGTAACGTTAATCGTATTATATATTCAACCACTGAATAACGATACGCGTATATTGATATTTGAATTTTTTACAATGAAACTATATATAGTAAAACTCTCTCAAGTTCACTACACGCGGTATAAGTAAATTTATGTTTGAAAAATAAAATTAAAGTCAGTAAAGCCAGTACCTTCCTGAGATAGTTTTAGTATTTAAATTTTTATCGGTATAAATAAAATATAAACAAATAAATGCAACTATTACTGGTAGCCAGACTGTCAGTACGCTAACCAAAAGACCAATAGAGGGTACATCGAAAACTTAGCTTTCTTTAAAATATTCCATCTCAAAAACGTCACTAGCTTTTTGACAATACATTGAATATGGTACGGATATTTGTCACTACTTTATCTAAAAAAATGAAATAAAAATAAAAATACGACATGTATTGTTTTATCATATAAGCTATAAAATATTTCGCTGTTTAAAAATTATTATTTATTTTGCCATATAGGAACCCTTTTGCTTTATTACCTTCTATCATCTCTCAGAAAGCCTCATTATGCTTTCTTTCCAAAATTTCGTGTTTTGAACAATAAATAATCGCGAAGGTGTAATTTTATATCGCTGATGGATTAAAAATATTTTATATATATATAAATTGACTATCTTGCCGTGCGTCCGTGCAGAATAGACTATACTCATGCGCTCTGTTATTCCCACTAACGCATTCAAAACATTGGTAGGAGTACTGACTCACTAATGTATTTATTTGTGAATACGTATTTCGGATTTTCAGGTTTACAATATGTGAAAGCCAACAAACTTAATTTTCACTTATAAACTTAACTTAATCATTTTCAGATATATCTATCAGAGTTTAAATTTTTAAGCAGATCCTAAGTTTTTGTTTCTAATAATAAATCAACTTTGTTTTATATTAAGCAGTAATAACGTTTCGCTTTTAACGGACTTTGATTGATTATTAAATTTTAAATTCCGATTGTTTATTAAACGTTATCTCTTACAAACTTTGCTACCGTTTTTCACTCTTTTAAGGGAGAAATTTTCAAAAACCCTTTCTTATTATATATCTGCATCGTATAAGGAAAACACTGAATAAATTTCATCGACACAAATGTTCACTCATATTTGAAAATACAATGTAAAACGAAAAAAAAAAATGACTTATGTTAGTTTACATGACTAAAAAGCTATTCGGTTTCGCACATTTGGACGTTGTACATATAAAATTGTTGGAAATAGGTGGAAAGGGTGGAAGTAAATTCGAATATTTTATTTATTTTCAATAACAATAATTGGTTTTCAAATTGTTCTAAATACCGAAAAAAAGTTAGTATCGAAGATTTTATATTTGAATTGACAGTGAAATAAGGCAAAAAATTGCTACCTTAATGCTTTTCAGGCGAATATATAATTACTCCAGATCACAACCATTGGTTCATAAAAAAATAGATTTTAAAAAGTTTTTAATTGTTGAAAAACGAACCAAAATTTAAAATCGCCTATCTGGTATAAGTACTTACTACATTAAGTATTAAACTTTCATACTAATTTATATTAATTCTATTAATTCATATTAATTTGTTACTAAAATGATATAAAAAACACATACATTTTATTTCTTAATATAATTTTAGATAAACTTCTTTTTTACATTAACAACACTTTGATTATAAAATTTAAAATTTCGATTGTTTATTAACTCTACATTTTCTCAAATTAAACATTTTATTGAGATAAAACCTTTAGTTGCGAATGCAACGGGCAACTACTAGTTTAAAGATATAAGAATTTTTTAAGCCTAGAAAGAAGTATTAACTAGATAGAGCAAGATTTGCGCAGTATGCAGAAAAGCATTCCAATCAAACGGTGTGAGCTTTTTTTCTAACGCAGCTTTTCTCGCTGATGCAGTATGTAGTCATGCGCTATATCATGATGAAAAACGCATCTACATGAATAAAATTGGTCCAAAACTCAAAAAATTCGGAAAGAAGACATAATAAGGCTTCTTGAGATATGAAAGAAGGTAAAAGAGCAAAAGTGTTCTAATATAACAAAACAAATTATATCAAAATAGTAAATATTGTATATTCATTTTATATTTCAAAAAGGGAAGAACTTATGGAACAACCTAATATATTGATTTTAATTGAATGCATGCTGAAGTTAAGGAATAAATAGAATAAAATAAAAGTTTTAAATACAAGTAAAAAGATATGAGTCAAACACAAAAAAATACTGAATCTAAAAAATCATTAAAATTAAATAAATTATATGGCAAGTTAATTATTATTGATTAGACATTATAAGATTATAATTAGATAATAATATCCACTGAAATAGTTAATTTAATTTCAAGCACAAAGTTTTACCGAAAATCAAAATTATTTATTCAAAGTACTTTTTTTACTTTGTATAAGGTATGATAATAATATATTGTTGTGTACTAGGAAAAAAAATGGTGCATAAGCTTTGTCTAGTTAGTATTGCTTTTAATTGATCATAAAAGTTAGTGATAGCTATTCTTCTAGTTAAATTGTAGCAATACTCGCCGTTTGTTTATTAATTTTTTTCAGGCAAAGTAAAGAAAGTTAAGTATTTCACGGTAGAATTTTTTAATAACCAATGGCGTTATGGTTTTTTCCCCGAAGGACTAAAATAATACCCGAAACAAAATTGAGAAAGAGAAAATAAGCGGAACTGAGTTTTATATAACCTTTCTTATAAAGTATTTTCTTTTATATTAAATTTATTAAATTAGTTCATGACATAAAATACTATTAAATATTTAAAAATTAAAAATATTTTTTTGTTTGCTAAAATTTACGTAAAGAGGATAAAATATAATTGAAATAATTTGTGCTGTTACTCGTAAAACATTTAACTTAATAAGTTTATTTGTCTAAATTAAATTTTATACTCGGCTAAGTGAATGAATAAGTTTCAAACGAGAAAACGATTATTTCTCTCTCTTAAATGCAATTCAGTGATTTTGTATAGCTGCTGTTCAACAATCGTGTTCAACGGGGACGATTAAACAACAATTGGACAAAAGTTGAAACATGTGGTATGCAATATAGCCAGCTAACATATACTTCTGTAATCGTCTTTTTAGACGCTTTCACTAAAACTTACCGCCAAGCGCGTCTTGAACTTTGGTTTTGTGCTAGTTCATTTGGAAACCAACAAGATAATAATTAAGAAGTCATAATAATATTAATACAATTTTAAAATGTGTGCTTGAAAATTTGTGTAACAATGCCCACATGTTTGCGACAGTTTATGAACGATGTAAATATCGCGCTATGGAAACTTGGAAAATTTCCAACAATGACAAAGCAAAATGTTTGAAAATTCAAAATTTGATAGTGGAAAAAGAAAAAAATGGAAACTTACAGAAATTTGCGGAAGTTTTAAACTAATTATTTTTATACGTCGTCGATTAAATTAATATTTGTTGGGAAGCTTGAAAAGTTTTCCTGCGATGATTGCATAATTTGTTGCAGTCAACTAATTAAATACTAGTTTACGCTATTCTACATTAAACATTAACTTTTATTTTAAAGTAAACTTTAGTTTTCTAATGAGACTATTAAAAATATATACATAAATGGTGAGATTAATTACAAAATCAACATCATTATTTTTTTTTCTTTTCAGAAAATTAAAACATGGATAGGCAAATATCAGAAAGATTTAACAATTTTAATAGAAAATATATGTAATATCCTCAAAAAATAAATACTTTTTAACAATCAGATATTGCATAAACCAGTGGTAATCAACCGAAAACGTCACGCGGACAAAAAAAATTTTTTTTTCGAGTGCAGCCCTAGAAGAAATTATAAACTTCAGTATTATTTTTTTATGTAAGGAACAATTTATTTGTTTATATTTAAATATAAATAATCACACAAAAATTAAGTTGGTATTTAAAAAAAATAATCTAAAATACTATTATTTTAATAATAAATAATAATTCAATATTTATTTAATCTCAGAAAAACCTCCAATTCCGAGGTGGCCGAACTTACGGGAGTCTACTGTATATACATAAACAAAAAAAAATTCTATTATAATAAAAAATAAACGAAAATTAAAAAAAAATTATTAAAATAAAAAAATATAAAAACAATGGCAAATTTTTCAATATTTCAATATTAATTCACTATTAAAGGTTATGAGTATATCGAAGTTTACCAAAAGTTTTGGGTTCAGCTAGTTTAATTAATATTGTTTTTGTTGTTTAAAGTTACTATAAACATTAAGTTAATAGTTGTTCTTCATATAATCTTAGCTGATTAAATTTTAATATTGGCTTATTTCGAGTTTTCATGTAAGTATTTTTATATTTGTTGAACATAATTAACCAAATATTTATTTATTTATTTGCTTATAATATTAAAGAAATACTGTTGACCATGAAAAATTTTCTTTTTATCGCAGTTTTATTATTAACAGTCTTAAATCATTTTAGTTTTTACATTCTTTTGGCAACATTTTTTTAAGCCTTACGGTCCATTTATTATAAATAATTGAAATAGAGGTTTCCCCATAGAGGTTTTGTTTGATTTAGATTCAGTAAACAGGAAGTTTTGAAAAAAAAACACTTTATATGTATAAGAAATATAAATCGTTTATATTCTACTTAGTTTACACATTAGTCTACTCCCTATATATTTGGTATTTAAAAAATTTTATAATCACCATAGTGATTATTTATTTTTCAGCTGTGAAAATAAACCCGTAAATGATGGGAATGTTAATCGCAACACTCAATACATTCTCAACTTTTTCTTTAATAAATATAAAAACAAAATTCAGGCTACTGAAATAATGAATGATGTAAATAATTTTGAAACAGTTACAGCCAATCAAACCCAATTTTAGTTTCGTTCTTTTTTTCGGTTATTGTAGTATGAAAGAAACATTCCGTCCTGAAAGCAGTCTTGTTGAATATAACAATTTAATCCGAGAGGTTTTTGGAGGTCAAACATGTTTACAGAAAACCGCTGATCTATATTTCCATTTTAAAATCCTTGGCCAACCAAAGTAAATTTTAAAGCGTCCCGTTAATGAAAAGCATTCTTTGATATTTGGATTATGTGGAAGTATGTGAATAGGAGAAAAGATTGTATATTAAAAAGAAAAAAGCCTTTTTTAAATGCTCAGTTTATTTAAAGTGCAAAGGTGCAAACCCAACCCAAATTTAATATTAGTTAATAAGTGCAAAGAGGAAGAGTAATCGAAAACAAATCGTTATTGTGGTGGTCGGTCAATGTAAAGCTTTCGGAAGTTCTTTTTCAAGATGTACATCTCTATTCATTGTAAGCTCGATCTTTCATTGCCATATGGTCTTCGGGATATGGAACACGCATCGCCGGTGCTGCAGCCTCTGGTGCACCTACCATTGCAATTCGCTCATTGGCATCAAGGTCGAAATGCAAAGCATTATCATTGATATTTACTCGTTTAAAGCCTAGCGATAATTACTGTAGGGGAGACTGGGTACAAAAGTAACGGTGAGTCGAAAGTAACAAGTGCTTTCTTGGTTTACCCAATGGGCGAACACCGCTTTGCTGCCATCAGATGATAGTCTAGAGCACCCCCCTCAATTGCATTAAGTTGACGCGTGCGCAGTGCGTTGTTAGGTTATATAATAGAACGTAACGTGTTTTAACGAGTCAAAAGTAAATTTTTCGGCGTTTTCTTATTTATTGTTTACATAGTCATAAAAGGATCATAATTTTCTGAATGTTTGCATATCAGTTCTTGATTAGATAAATTATGGATTGCTTAGATTCGTTATTGTCTAGCACATTCCAGTTTAAGGTTATATTACACGTTTTAATAAAAAATATATATATATATATATATATATATATAGCATATTAGCATAATATATATATATTATATAATATATATATTAGCATAATAGATATATATATATATATATATATATATATATATATATATATATATATATATATATATATATATATATATATCTATTATGCTAACTCTTCTTCGGTATTTAGAACAATTTGAAAACCAATTGTTATATGACAAAAAATTGCTTCCATAATGCTTTTTAGCAGAATATATGATTGCTCCAGTTCACAATAATTGGTTCAAAAGTTTGATTGTTGAAAAACAAACAAAAATTAAAAACCGCCTCTATGGTATTTGGTATAAGTACCTACTACCTAATCTTTCATACTAATTAAGTGAAATGACGTTATTTAAAATGCTGTAGTTAAAGTTATATAACAAAAACAGAAACTTATTATTAATTAATTATTTGTTTATTAATTACACTTAGTAAATTCAAAATTTCGATTGTTGAATAACTCTACATTTTCTCAAAGAAACTTAATCACCTCAATTCTCTCTTTTAGGGTAGGAATTTTCCAAAAAAAAACTTTTCACATGCCTACTTCTTATAAGGAATACACCGAATATTAAAAATTCATCTGACAGAGGAAATATATAATTACATGATTTTATGTATGCACGGTTTTAAAAACGTATTTACTTTAAGCTTAATTAATATAATTATTTTTTTTTACTACTACTGTTACTTTTTTCGTTAATATTTCCTTATTGAGCAACCCTAAGGATTTATTTTCAACAATTTTGTAAAAAAAAGAAAAAAAAAGGTTACTTTAGGATTCGAACCCACGTCTCCTTTATTGTGAGCATTAAAATATCAGATACGTAAGCGAATGTGCTATTACCGTATAATTCTATTAAGTGTTTATTAAGTATAATAACATTTACATTTCAAAAAGGCACGTCCCAGGGGAACGACGGGAACGGGGTAAAAAGTATTCTATGCCCTTCCCATAGTTCTTAGCTACCTCCCTACTAATTTTCAGTCAAATCGGTTCAGCCGTTCTTGAGTTATAAATAGTGTAACTAACACGACTTTCTTTTATATATATAGATATAAACTCTTGAAATAAATAATTTGTGGATTTACTAGTACTACTGTTTTCATTTAACAACCCCTTTATCTTGTTACTTTCGACCGACAATGTGTTACTTTTGACCTGCCTACGTGATCGAAAGTAACAACTGACAAGTTTTTTTAAACTCTGTGTTGTTCATATAAAACACACCATAATTTATAAATCGAGTTATCATTGCAAAAAACATGAACTATATTTATATGTGGTTATATTCATTTAAAAGTAGAAATTGTTACTTTTGTACCCAGTCTCCCCTAATAAAAAGACATATTTTTTAATGAATACCAGTAAATTAGCTGATAGAAATGTTAAAAAAGTATTGTCAATTTCATACTATAGAATTTGTAATAAAATATATACTTAATTTATGTTAAATTGAGTATAGTTATAAGTTAACATTTCTTACTTACTGCATTTGAAAGCTGAACAGAATACAGAGGCAAAGCTGCCACTAGTAATACTACTGATATTTTTGCTATTTTACTGCTGTTTTTTTTTAGTTATTATTAAATGTAAAGAGCACAAATTTTTGAGTTATAATATCAAATTACGGATTTCAGATTGCTTTAATACCAATAATTGAACATTGAAAATATTTTTATTATTTATATTTAATATATATTTAAATTTAATATATAAATATATTTAAATTTATATTTTTCGATATCGCCAACGGTGGAATGAAACTTCAACCCACAAAAATAACTATCTTTTAGGTAAGTTTTAATTCTTTAAGTACCTTCGTTAGGATGAAAACTATCAAGACAAAATGAAAATAAAGAAAAAATGTGCTAACAACTTTTTATCAAATAAAGTTTGTTCATTATGCATTTTAACTATATGCAGTGGTACAAGAATATTCTGAAGAGAGCGAATTTGAGAGAATTTAATTTTCTAGACAAAGACTCTTATATGTTCATTTATAATTAAGTAATTAAATACAGTCTTATGCTCCTCACAATGGATTTTCTTTATAATAAAGTGCAAATGCTTGTTAGATTCTAGTTTGAGAGATAATAATGATTATTTCAAAATACGAAAAGCTTAAACGTTTTTCTGTGAATTAATACGTTTAATTGCAATGAAATGATCAAAAGATTTATGATATTTTCACTTAGCCATCGTCTTATTAAAATGCAACGTGTTTAGTTTTCAATTATAAATCTCATTCTTCTGGAGATAAAAATTATTTTAATTAAAGCATAATGCTTTGAATCGCAGATATCATTTAAATAAAAAAAAACGAATTCAAGTTTTACTGACAAGTATTGCGACGGAAATATTTAATTATTGTCTTAATTGAAGCAAAAGTAAAAAAAGTTAATTTTATTTCTTATTTATAAATTTATAAATTTGATAAAATTTTTTGAAATAAAAAATAATTTATGATCGTTTTGTTTCATGAAAAATTAGTTGCTGTGTGTAGTTATGTGAATAAAGTTAATCGGTCACCAGTGATCCAGTGAACTGTGCAAACACCATTTTCCGTCTGTCTATCTGTCCATCCGTACCTATATTCATTTGACCGCTTGCCAATCAAAGTTCGTTAAAATAAAATGGGGGTTTGTTCATCGATTTGACCCCAACTTTAATGGATGATTTCATATGAATTTGTATTTAAGTACCGCAAAATCATGGTTTCAAGTAGACAAAGCTTTTTCCTACATCAACTGTATTTTTTTTGTAGTTCAACTGACGGGTGCCAGTCATGTAAACTTTGAATTAAAATAAAATATTACAGGCAGCAACGTTTAATAAATGTATACTCTAAATTTCCATTGGTTTAAATATTCTCCAATTATATAAACTATTTTATAAAACAAAAATTATAGAACTAATAAAATTTAATCAGCCTCCCAATGAATGTACTTATTTTATTTGTTGTTTGTGGAAAAACATAACTTTTTAAATAAACTAAATAAACTAAGTTAATCAATAAAATATGTTGAAGAAGATGATGATATAAAAATATTTAAAACACTAATCGTTTTCAAAAGTATATTTTTTTTAATTCTATTTACCGTAGCTTGATAAGGTCTTTAGTGACTCTAGAGTTAGTGAAACCCGTAAATTCCATAAATCTTGGATCGGTCACCTTGATCAGTCAATTACAAGTAGGCTAAAAATATTTGATAAATATAGATCCTTCATCCATAGACCATGGACATCATAGTTTCATAGAAAAACATATTTTTGCAAATATTAACGAAAAATCTTATTAGTCCACTGGTGAATCAGTAGTCACGGTGGCAACTTATCCTAGGCATCTAAGCCCCTTTCGATATGCTGCTCTATTACTTCAAAACAAGATGGTTACCAAGTTAAAACGTCTACTTTTCAAATATTTAAGTTATGATTAATTTGTATTAACTCTAACAAACTTTCTTATGAATTATTAACTCATCTGGAAAATTTAAATTTAAATAGAGCTTTTTTAACTACAACAGAAATTTTAAAAGATTAATATAACTCACCACCTTTTACCAATTAGTTCATATGATATTAACGACTCCTACCTACCTTTGGATAGTGTGAAACCGTCAATAAAATCATCATTATTGATTTCTGGCAGAAGTTAGGTTCAAAACATAATAATGTCAAGACATTAGTCTATTTCGGCCCATACTTGCACATTAGTAACTTTTTACCTTTTTCAGGATACACGAAACAAATAAAAATTACAATAGTTACATCGTAATTCTGGATCAGACTATCACTATCTTATTCTGTACAATATTTTTTTTAAATTTCCTATTTTTTAAAATTAAATTTTTACGTTATAAGATCGTAATTATAACAATGATTTTCTGTAAATAAAAGCAAGTCAGAAATAATGATGCAAGCAAAAGAGACAGAACTACTACTAATATCCCTAAACTACGAATGACTCCATTTGAGTATGTATACGCTTATGTATGAACTATTTCTATAAGTGTGTTGAAGCTAATTGATGTGTCCACAAGTTCTTCGTCACCGGCCAGAACAAATGAGGCAATAAGAAATCATCGCTAAACGTTTCCGAGTAACAATTATATAATATTGGGAATAAAATTTCAGTTTATGTAGAGAACTAGATGTAAATGTATACCAATGCAATATAACTTTCATGGTAAATTTTTATGTTCGATTTTTTTCATTATTGAAAATATTTTCAACACATTGTCTCAAATACATAACTTTTGTCAATTGAAATTTACGACATGGCATTGCAAAAAATGTAAAACGTTAGTTCAGGTCCTACACGCTAATATAATACAGCAGATTTTACGATATTATTTTTGTAATTTTTGATTTAATTTTTTCCCGTATAGAAAAAGATCTCATCTCTGAAGAATTTGTCCTTGGGCTAAAAAAATCCACTAAGGAATGTCAAAATTGGGGTTCACATCTCGAAGACTTGGTGAATGCAATATATTCCTTATATTCAGTGCGGAAGGGATACCTTCGGTATTTTGTAATGTATTTATAAGTAGTTAATGTTAGTGAAATTGTTTTTTATTAACTTCTCTCTTTCACGTCGTTAGCATACTAGATTGTTTTAGATAAGTATGATGAATTTCAATTTCCAGGATTCGAATAGGGTTTTTAATGTTGTTTAAAAAAATGAATATGATAAACTGAAATTCAAATAAAATAAATCAATATTTAATATACTTTACTGGATAGTTTCCATTCATTCACAGCAATACTTACAAATAAATTTTTTAATTTGAATTTTCCGTACATTTTTTGGCATTCTAAAAGCTATGTTTTTTTAAGCTTAAAACTGTTACTGGATGCGAATCTTGTAACAATCTGTTAATACTTTTAAGTTTATTGTATTAGCTCTTGAGTCACAAAAGATTTAGTAGTTATATTAGTTATTAAAGAAGTGTGAAATTATTAAGATCCTCAATTATAAATTTTAATTTTTCTTAAAAGCAAGTCTCAAATTAAGTTGTATATTTGATTAAAATATCAATCAGTATACTATTTAATGATCAAGAGATTCAAAAATATGGATAAACTATAAAATACTCATGAACTTCTTCCTGCAAAATAATTCCTTTACCATTTTCTTGGTAAATATTACATCTTTTATTTACTAGTTTTTCTTGGAATTTTCTGTATTGTATTCCGTCTCAATTAAGTGATTGTTTTAACTTTTACTGAAATTTCTAAAGTAAAAAGACAAATTATATCGTTGTCTCTATTTTCGTTATTCTAATTCTTTTATAAAAAGTTAATTTGATTTGTGTAGGTTTTCAGTAATCACCGAAAAATACTTTCTTAAAAGCTGCGTTATAACTGCAAACAATTATAAAATTGAACGCCATAAACGAAAAATTTTCGCATTTTTATGCGGTCCTTCAGTTGGTATTTCCTTATTTTTGTTTTAATTTGTATTTTTATTAAAATGGTAAACAATTTACCAAGGATAATTTCGCCATTACAATGCTCCTTAATGCCAAAAAGTAAAAAAGTAGACACTTAAAAAGAAAACTATGATCTAATATTATTACACATAGAATATTAGATTTCCTATTTGATAATCCTTGTTACGTCATTTTTAAAGGAAACATAAAGCTTTTTTTCTACACTTTTTCTTTCCTCAATCCTATAAGCTTGGACACATGTGTTCCAATAATATTTGTTCCAAATTTCCTAGAATCAACCAATAATTGTTGTATTTGTTCTCTTTATGTCGAAAGGACCAAAGTAACAATGTGATTAGCAGGAAAAATTATCTACTTTTTATTTAAGTTTTAATTATTTGTTACGAGAGATAATTAAATTTTAATTATTTTGAAAATTACTAATTAAAAATAATGGAAGCCATGATCATAATGCAATATGATACTGCAATAATGCAAAAGAACCCTTTTATGTGCTACCGTAAAATTTCGTCCTTCTTTAATACAATTACCATTGTGGTTTTTATTGTGAAATTTTCAATAACAGTTTTATATTCACAACTCATTTAAATGAAAATGATTTAATTATGATCAATTTGTTTCGGTTTGGAACATTTTGAAAATAATTAATTTCGTTTACTTAATTTAAGCGTATGTTATAAATGTTATGCGTTCCAAAAGCAAATTTTAATTTAATTTTAACAAAAAGGTATTTTTTTTGTTAAATCACTTTTTTTAAAAAAAAATATATTTTGGTTTTCAACTTGTGAACAGCAAAAAAGTAGTCTCTATATAAGAGTATAAGAATAGTTTGAATATGATGCTTAATGTACTGAAGTACATAGTTGAGGATGAAACTTAGGAATCGTATTCATAATATTTTAAAATGAAATGAATACATTTCCTTGTTACACATTCATACATAATACAATTCATTGAAACTTGTTCGCCTTTTACGTTGAGTCGAAAGCAGAGCTTTTCATTGTTAAGTGACGTTAATTGAATAAACGTTTTCATTGTAACTTTAAAATGTTCTCTCTCTCTTAAGTAATAGCTAAGTGGATATTTGATGAGCGACTAATTACAGAACTCTTCAGCATAAAATGCATTAAAAATAAATGGAAATGGAAATTTTTGTTTCAAACTACAAAACTTATTTTCAACTCAATGATCTTTTCCATGTAGTAAACAGTGTACCCATACAGAAAAGCCTTAAAACTTCCACTCTTCATTTTTGTGAGTTTTAAGAAGTGTGTAAAGGTTTTCGCTATAGAAAAGTTCAATAAAATTTACATGACAATAATTTTGATTAATTGAAAAAGTAGACAATTTTATTGGATATGAGCTGTTAAATTTTAACCATAAAAAATAATTTTGTATCGGTATTTTTTTAATTGTATTAAATTTTATAAAATATATCTACTTCTTTGAAATTTTGTCATTCTGAACTAGCTTACGATTAAAGTGTTATAACGATGAAAAGCTTAGAACCAGAAGAACAAAAAAACTTCAACAATCATTCAAAAATTAATGCAAGGTTGAAGTTATAAAATTTGTACCTATATACTACATATGTGATGCAAATTAGTGCCATAGGAAGTACTAGGGGGTCCGGAGAGTAATGTTGGTTTTTTAATATAAAATTAAAACACAACATTTGGAAATACTTTTGATTTTAAATCAATGATTTAATCACCCTCAATAGTTTCAACGTTTTGACATCTAGTGTGCAAATTTTGTAAGTCAGGTCAGATTAGTAAAAATCAATTGATTACTAAGGAAAATGTCAAAAAATTACATTTTGATTATCACTTAAGCTTGACTAAAGCTGACTGAAGCAGACATAAGCTTTTAATTTTTTAACCACTTAGTAAATATTGTATTACGATTAAAGAAATATAAATCTGATTGAATAACCTTGGTCAATTACAGTGGAAACGGCAATATCACCCCTCTTTAATTTATATTTTTCTTCAGGAGTTTTTTTTTAGCCGAGTAGTCTTGCATTACCGTGTTGAAGAATAAACTTTTATCTGTTAATAGTTCTTGAGCACTTTTAGGTATTTGATTGGTCGACTAAAATTGATTAGGAATATTTGACAGCTCTTCGATTGTCTTCTCGTTGGTACCAGTTAGTACCAATGACTAGCTTCAAAACGGACTTACTATCCGGTCCACCTAATATATGGACTGCGTATTCCACACCTCAACAATGAAACTCTTCTGGAGAGCAAATTATATATGATAGTATTATAGCTTATTAACTCGACTTTTTTATAGGAATTTAATTGAAATTAGAGATTTTTTTTGAACTGATCATGAAAAATATCTTTTAACTTTTTTGTTATTCTCTAAGAAAAGTAGTAATCTTATACTTGTACTTAGAATTATGATGATGTGAGTTTTGAGTAAGCAAATAATAGTATAGATTCGACCAAGCAAATAATAAATCCATCTACTACCCAAGCATTGGTTAAAGTTAGTACATATATTAAGAAAAATCATATCGTCAGCTTAGATTGTTAACCTGCTATGTCCATTTTGACAGTTTTTACAGGGGAAGGAAAAAAGAGAATGTAAGCTACATAAGTTTGTATATAAAGCAGGTTTTCGTCTCACGTTAAACTTTGAAATTCCCTTTCTAATGGAATAAAAAAAATCCTTAAAAATGAACTTAGCAGATTAAAACTTTCGTCGACGATATCGCTTAATAGTTCAGAACCAGAAAAGCGTTAAAGCTCCAACAATCATTTGCTTTAGATTAAAGTCATGATTTACATAGAGTACATGCATTGCAAATTTGTAAAATCTTTCTGTTTTGTTCCAAATAACATACAATACATTTTCTTCTAACACATCCATTTTAACTAGAATATTTTTTTTCCTGCGAAAACTTAAAATCATCACATAAAAGTACCGCTGTATAAAAGTTAATATGAATTACCGTACATTTTTAAAATGGAGTTTTGAAAATTAAAACGATGGGTAACTAAATAATTTTATTCGATAGAAGATAGTTCTACGTTATCTAAATTCAAATTGTAGAGGAATTTTGAAAAGTTATTTTTTTATATTACAAAAATCAAATTTTTGGTAACTGTCGTTATCATTATGGAAAATTAAAATTAAAAACCAACTTACTTATAACAGTAAGATTGACCAGAGAATTTCTCGTGGGTGATTTTTGGAAATCTACTCTGCATTTGTAAATTCCACCATCGGCGTCCTTAATATTCTCGATTTTTAACTTGGCTGGATCTTCGGTATAATGAAACGATGCCCGCCCACCTAAGCTGTCGTCAGCCCAATGCTTAGCTTGATCAAGAGGTATAAATCGCGCGTCAAACCTGAAAAAATAAATATGTAAATTACCAAACTTTATAATTATAACCAATACACCTAGCTTCTATTGAAACAGAAAATTTATAAAAAGTTTCACCTTTGAAAACTAAAATTACCAAATAATTATTAAAATAGTTATGTGACTACGTTATATGACATTTCACCTAATTTCGGATACACATAGCATAAGGCGTCGAAAATGAGACAAAACTTGAATATTAGTTTTGTAATTGGTTTAGTTTAAAAGAGAAAACTTCCAAAACTTAAATAATTTGATTCATTAAAATAACATCATCAAAAACTTGAGAGCTTTCAAACAATCATTTGGTACATAAGTTTTAAAAGCTCAAAATATTTTATGTCAACCTCATAAAGAACTATATTATTATGTCTTAAATTTGTACAAGTAAAGCTTAATAATAGCTATTTTACAAAGATTAATTTTTCAAAAAGTATTATTCTGTAAATGATGAAAGAAAATTGTAGTATCGTATATATACAATTTAAATTTTAAAATCAATTTTCTATGAAACTATTGAAAAATATATTGTACAAGAGACATAGTTACTAAAAAAAATCACGCGAGTAATAAGCTGTTAAATAACTTTCATATATTTACTGTCCTCATATTTCCAATCTTTTTTTTTGATCATTTACTGTCATATCTAAATGTCATATCAACTTATAGTGTTTTAAGTTACTAATAGGAGACATAAAAAGACATTTAAAGTTATTAATATTTAAATAAATTAAAATATAAATTCTCATAGTATGTATATAAATACTTGTTAACAACTTTTTAAAGTGTGATGTACTTTGCACAAATCATCCAAGCAGCGTCTGTTATAGTTCTTGATCCAGGTAAAGAAATGGAATTGTACAATACATTGCAATTAAAATATGTGTAAATTAGTTACATCGGTTTTTCCATGACCAAGCCAAAAGTAATCGGCATTACTTAAGAGAAAAAAAAACAAAGATTATACTTGACTTTAGTTTACTAAGACAATATCTTATTCTTTTGTGACTGTATTTTTTGTATTTATTGAATAGATTATCAAAGGTGTAGTCACTGATGCTTCTGCTTATTTGGATTGGACCATTTTTGCAGTAAACAAAGAATTCCTGCATTTAATTTTTTGTCTGTATTTGCGTGGGTAGTTTCCCAGAATTCTCAACAAATTGTTTTGGACTCTGTGCATTGTTAGATACATGATTCTTCTTACTGCACTCCAGACTAGACATGCATATGTTAATATTGGTTTAAGTTTTTTTTTTACTTATTGGTACATAGTCTTGATTGTCTATTTTGCAATTCATTTAGTATAAAAGTTGGAACCATTAATTTGCTTTTTGCTAGTTTAATGTATTCAGTAAAGTTGAGCCAGAAATCCAGTTGCATCCCCAAGTATCTAATTGTTTTTACCCATTCTATATTTTTCCCATTCACTAATATCTTTAAGTGGTGTTATTAGTATTTATATTCCATTTGTCATTCTTTAAGACATTGGGATTTCTTTTGTATTTGCTAAAAATGAAGAACAACGCTCAAATTTTTTTTGAGTTAGCCTTAAATGAGTGACTTTTTCTATCCGAGTACAGTTCTCGGTATGTAAAGTAACTGTTTGGAACTACATGTACCATACTTGTTCACATTCAAAGCTAAATCGTAGGTTGGTGTGTTTATAAGATGTTCGTCGTGAATCCTTGTAACTTTAAAGAAGTTTAAATTTTTATATTTTTCAATTATTTTCAATTAATTTTCAAAATGAACATTAAATAAGTAAATGGACTAACGCTACTTAAGTTGCGGTTTTATTTTGCTTATGAATTTAAGGAACTTATCGAGATAAGATTTTTTTGAAGGATAAAAAAGAATAATTAAATAAAACAAGATTTGGAAAGTAAGCAGAATGCGGATTAATATCCCAATCAAACTTTATGAGCTTTTCTCCTACCGTTAATGCAGTATGTGCTTGCGCACTATCATGGTGAAAATCGCATCTCCAGGATTAATATTGTTCCAAAACTAAAATTTTTTGGAAAGAACGCGTATTGTGGCTTCCTGAGAAATAGAAGGTAATAAATCAAAAGAGTATTTGCATACCAAAATAAATTATATTAAAATATTGTATATTCATTTCATAGTAGAAAAAGGAAAGAAATTATGGGACAGCCTAATATAACTAGTAACCCGTCCCGAGTTCACATAGAAAGGACATGTACTTCTACATTTTTTCCGTCTATATCATCGAATTAATATTGAAATAAAGAAACTATATAACTATTACTAATTTCTATACTATTTTTTTATTATGATACGTTTTTTGGATTTCGTTAGCCAAAATTTTTAAGTGCTAAAAAAATGGCGAAATTGGTGTTTCATATTCAAAGCAAGGATGATTCCATGTAATTTTTTAATGAATTTAAAACTTTATTGTTTTTTTTTATTCTTCAGTGTAACAATACAAAGATAAAAAAAAGTAGTAACGGATTGGAACAATCGTTTATTCCCTGTAACGGACAACAAACGCTAAATTTTTGATTAAGAATTTTAACTTACATGGTTTTGGAAAAATTTAGATAAATGTTTTTTTATTAGATGATAAAACTCAGATCTCAGGTTTTATTTAATAAAGAAGACAACTCAGGTTATTTAAGATCGGATTTTTTTTTCATTTGATGTTTTTTAATTTTTTAAAATTAAATTTAGTTTGAACTGAAACTAAAATGTTTTTTGTGAATCAAGAAGTCTGATGAAGTTACGATACGTAACGAAACGTAGCTACTTTGAAAATAAAAAAACATCAAATAAAAACAATCCGATCATAAATTACCTGAATTATCTTCTTTATTTAATTTTTTATGTAACAAGAAAATAATATTTTATCACAATGATGATTGGAACTGTTGCAATATATTTGCAATGTTTTGAAAAAATGGTTTGATATACGCTTTTTTTTAAGAAATATTGAGTAAAATTTAAATTTTGATGAAGTGATTCAATAAGCGATAGTGATAAAAATAAATTTACATTAACTTTTTGTTGAAGTTTACTTTGTAATTTTAAAAGAATCAACTTTTAAAAAGAAAGCAATTTGAAAAGAATGAGAATCAGTTAATCTTTTTTAAGTTATATATTTCCAAAGAAAGTTGGTAATATTTTTGTCAAAGCAATGTTGATATAATTGTGGTCGTTATCTCTATTTGATGGGTTTTCATTTAATTGAATAAGTAGCAAAACGATTGTTATCGTGGATCGTAAACAAATAAATAAGATAAATCAGTTTCTCATTTTACACAATGAATTAAATTTGGTCGTTGCAGCATATCCCGCCATTTATGGTCCTGCAATGAGCGCAACGAGAATTGTAAAATCGTCGATTTAGATTTTTATTCGACCGTAAAGGTTGAGGGAGGTCACACAATACTAACACATAAATAAACAGACACAATTCAAACTATGAATTGAAATCAGTTAGTTTCAATTCGCAACAACTTACTTATGCCATTTACAACAAACCATTGAATATTATGGTCAATATTTGTAAATAAATTTATAATAAAAACATCGATAACGAAAAGCATTGTTGGAATTGTAGAAGTGCTCTCTATACTTGGATAATTTAAAATAGAATTCGGAATTCAATGTCCGTTGAAAAAGACGTGGCGTATAAATGAATATAAATAACGAGGTGGATGTTAGCATTTTTCAAATAGAAAAAAGAAAGAAAACTTAAGGTGGAAAAAACCGATGCCATATGGTCCATGAGTCTAGACGACAGTAATTTTCTAGTTTGCTTTATGCTAACGAGTTTATGGTAGGTATGGTCCAACGCTTGAGCCATTTCAAGTAAAAACATTTTGAATAGGTATATATAAAAAGAATTGATTTTGAAACTTCGTGAAAAAATTATAAACCAAAAACCAACTGAAAAAGTCAATTACGTGAAGAAGTTATTTTAATTTCTGCTTTACTTAACAAGAGCTTTTATAACTCCATGCAAACAAAAAAAGCCATTAAAATAAATCTTTTTATCAAAAAACTATAACGGTTAAAGCGAACTTTTAACCCACTTACTTCAGAAATGAATTATTGATAATTATTATGTAAAATGAAATATTTTCCAGAGATCTTCTCAATTTGTATTGAATACAAAGAGCAAAAAATTCTCAAAAAGAATATTACCTAATCTGTTTCAAGCTTTTACCTGAAAAAAATTATTAATAAAAAAAACGTTGAGCTAAAGCATAAATGAGTTAAATTAAAGATGAATTAAAATATTTAAATATAATTAACTATATACCCATATAATTCACAAATTTTTGTCCTTTACTAAATAGTTATTTGATATAAGTCTCAGTAAAACAACAAATGGTTCGTCTCTTGTGTGTAAATAGTGAAAAAAATATAAGTATAAGATATGTGTAAGATATTTAGATTAAGAAGGAAATACAAAAAAGGTTTATGCTAAGGATAAGGAAACAAAACGTCAAGCCTAATAAGAGCGCAAGATTTCAATTGCGCGCCATATTTGACGGTCATAATTGATCATAATGTCACATGATTATGCCGTGACAAATCGAAAGTTAACAGATGGGAGTTAGTAAACATGAAATAGTAGACCATGAACAGCGAAGAGAGTTCACCAATTGGATACTTGAGCAACCTGCTGATTTTGCAAGCAAAATCATTTTCAGTAATGACGCCATTTTCAGCTCGATGGCTTCGTGAATAAGCAAAACTTTAAGGTTTAAAAAATCCACGAATGATTCATCAAAAAGTAATGCATCCACAACGGGTTACTGTATGGTGTGCATTATGATCTGAAAGAATAATTGAACTGTTTTTCTTCGAAAACGAAGAAGGTAATGCAGTAACGGTGAATGGCGAACGTTATCGTGATATGATAACAGTTTCTTGTGTCTCATTTGGAAGCTTTTAATTTTGACGACATGTGGTTTCAGCAGGACTATGGCACATACCATATCACCCGTGAAACATTGACGATCTTGCACGAGTTTGCTCCTGGTCGTGTCATTTCCCGATTTGGTGACCAGAACTGGCTTCCATGCTCCTGCGATTTAACGTCTTTAAATTTCTAGCTGTAGGATTATCTGAAGTTACAGGTTTATGCCAATAAATCTGCAATCATCGAAGCATTGAAAGCTAAAATTAGACGCTTTCTCAATGAAATACCACCACATGTATTTAAAAATGACGTTAATGTCCGAAATCAAAAATTACTCAATTTTATACTTATACGTAAAGGGTTTTAGCTTTTCCCTCAAAAAAGATATTAAAATAATTGTTGCTTTATTTGATTGGGTATTAAATGTTTATTTTATAGTATAAACGAAAACTTTACTGATACAATAAGACACAAATTCGAAACCTTCTGAGTTTTGCATAATTTTAACGATTTTCAATTGTGTCCAATGATAAACCTATTGTAAATTGAAAACGGATATTTCTAATGGATTAATTTCAAACCATTTTGATTAAAAATTTTGAAAATTGATCATTTTGAAAAAAGTTCAACTTTGAAAATTAAAAATCTAATTTATATGTATATATGTTTATATGTATATATTATATGTATTCGAATACATAATGGTTTTTCAACTTATCAAAACTTTTTTAAATGTCTCTTAATATAAATAATAACTAATATTCATATTTCAAAATTTTATTTTTAATTGTCAAAGTGCAAGTGCTTAGTATAATCGAGTTTAAGTGCAATAATTGCATGTCACCAATGCTGTTATTTTGTTGGGGAACTACCGGGACCCAAACATAACTATAGTGTTTGTCGATAAGATTTAGATTTAAAAAGTATCACAATTAAAATTACAAAGCTTATTAAGAAATTTTAAATGAAAGTATTCTTAGCATTGAGGATACAAAGATTAGGCATAATTTTCAGAAAACTTCATATTTTGGGTACAAGATGAAGTGTAAACCTTACACTGGAGAAATGATTATGCCACTTTGCGTCCTTTCATTATTTACATCAAAAAAATAATGTTACCTACAGTAAAACACATTTTTTAATAATTTACTGTTCGACGTATAATACTGTATCTTTTTTCGTTTTTCAAAAGGCATTTCTTGAATTTATAAAAAAAATAAGTTGAAAAAAATATTATTTTAGTAATGGTTTGGCAATAAAAAATGGATTTTATTAACTGTCATTATGATGAAGATTTTGGGTAAAAGGCAGAATAGATTTTGTTCGCCATTTCTCATGGTTAAACTTCATCATTCATGTAATGGGGCTGAAGGTACAACCAAGCGAATTGTTAAGAACCCTTCATAGGTATAGGTTATTTTTTCAAAAACATATGTCTAGAGAGGTAAAAATAACAGAAAGACACTAATTGGACTAGAATAACACAAGTTTGAACTATATTTTCTCAAAATAATAGATCTTTCCTCAACATGATTTCTTTGAGATCCAAAGTTGAGCTTCTTTCAAAATGATCAGTTTTAACATATTTTTTTTCATAGAAAATATTATTTTAGGACAATGTTGACTTTTTCACGATTTCAGAAGGGTTTGTAAATTATTCATAAAAATATCAGTTCCTAATCAACCCTTGCTTTACTATAGGACGCAATGGAAAATCGTAAAAATGAGTAATAATTGGGCAAAATTTTACATATTGTACGGGCTAAATTATCATTTATAATGCAGAATGTAAATTACTACTAATACATTTATAAAGTCTTAAATAATTCAATATTTTTTTAAAAAATAAATATTCTTCAAGTCCTATTTGTTATATATTATTCACTAATTTTTTAAGGTATTGGTATAATACAGCGAAAACAAATAAAAACCACTTTTACGCTCAACTGCTTTTGTTTTTACAGGAAAATTAATATAATTTTAACCATAAAAAAATTATCCAAGTACATAAATTTTTATTTTGTAATTTTTTTTTCAAGTTTTTTTTTTAAAATATTCCCACCATGGATATTTTTTATTAAAGAATCGATTTTTAGTTAACGAATTCAAAACCTACTTTTTTAAATTTTTTACTTCATTTTATTATTACACTAAATTGTAATGATATTCATAGTTTATTTTTAAAGTTGTCTTTAATTTTAATGAATAATTATTTCATCATCTAAAAAAACCTAATTTTAGGTTTTGTTACCTATATCTTTAAATCTAACCCTTCAATTATTTAGTTAGGTGCAAGTGATGTATCGATTTGCCTCGAATGACGTTGATGCAAAAAACTTATTTACAATCAATCTGGGAGGGGCTTTATTAAATTTTCAAAATTTTAATAATCAAAACAAATGAACATCTTTGAATCTCCCAATCCCATTGGTTAATAGATTTTCAAGAGATCTAAAATCTTTATGAAATGAATACTTGTATAGTTTGAAACATTTTTTCCGTGTGGATATTATGTATATTTTCTGAATAAAACATATTTAAATTATTTATAGCATCTTTGCTTAATATTACAAATAAGCAACCTACAGTGCCCTACCTGGCCATATTATTAGACGCACTTAAGATTTTGTACAAAATGTACATATTCTACTACTTAAAATAAAGTTAATATTGTTAAATTTTTGCATTACAAAAAGTTATATTGATTTTTAAGAAATACATTTTCTGGATAGGGTAAAACCTTGTTTATTATCCCTATTACTTAAAACTGAAAACTGAATACTTTAGGATAATAGTTTTGATTTGAAACTCATTAAAAATATGTGGAAATTGCTGAAGGAAAAAGCAGCTAAAGAGGTGGTTTAAATAGAAAAATAGCCCTTAGAAAAAAATATTCACGTATGCAATCCACAAATACAGCAGACGGTATTGTCCTACATAGACAGCACAGACTACGCAGAATGGTAACTTAAATATCAGTAGACGAGTTTTCAATTAAATACTAAACAATTCAGCTCGCCATAATTAAGAAAATGCTTAATTAATTTGAAAGAAAAGAATAAATTTAGTAAATAGGTATGATTTTTGGTCACGCTAGTTGATAATAACTACTTACTTTAGGTCTTATACAAAACCTATATGGTCTATTAATATCGCCAGAGACTGTATATAATTCCTTAAAATAATATTTTTGTTATCATATTTTAAAGTTTACGTTAACGGAACTTTGTATAATAAGCTTTATTATTATCGACAATAATATGGTTTTAATTAACTGATTTAAGTGATATAAGTGACTCTTTTCTATTCATACTTTCAATAGCTTTAACCGAAAAAGACATAATTTATTTTTTTTATTATAATGGAATTAATAAATAGAAATAATAAAGGAATACTAAAAATGTATCTGTTTACTTATAAATCAACTCTATGGTATCATTGTATTCGGGTATATAGGATAGTGGACTGATATTGTTTCTGCAATCTGTCTTCCTTCCCAAACGTTAAGCTATTAATTAATAGATTTTAAAAAATAAATATTGTACATTTTCTGTGTATCTGTGATTCAATAGTTTGCGGAAATTATTCCACCCTTTAATTCAACGCATTGATTTTTTTTATCGAATTAAAATTTTTGAAAGTTATAAGTTTACATTGAAGTTAAGTAACAGGTTAGTAAAAATTAAAAAAAAAAAACATTTTCTTTACCCCCTTTTTGGTTAGAAATTAAAAAACGTATGTTCCATACGAAGTTAGGGTTGGTTAGGGCGTTTGTGCTTTTTGCAAAAATCATGTTTATACGTATACTAGTTTATGTAAACAATTTAAAAATTTGCTAATTTCGATATAAATGTTTAGATACTTTTCGTTAAAGATTGTAATCGCTAATAATAGATATTTGTTACCGAGATCAAAACCAAAGCGACAATTTATCTAATTTATCTACAAATTAAAAAAAAAATGAACTCAATCGAACCAGAATGTTATATTGTACAAAGCCTTAAACGGACAGACAGAGAAACGTTATATTTTATACAAGTAAAGATTAGTATAGATATATCAGTATTTATAAATCAGTGGAAAAGGGAAAATGACTATATTTTTGTTTTGTTTAATTGTTACTAATTATAAAGTACAATAGCTAAGCGTATAATTAGAATTGTTGATCAGAGATATTTTGAACAATACGATACCGGTACCGTACTAAGTGGAACTGAGAGTACGGGGTGCGGCATTAAATTATATTACAACCAAGTTTTACCTGCAGAGGGAGCATAAACGGGTCTATGGTCGTGATATATGACGGTCTATGTTAATACAATTTCTCTTGACAATTACCAAAGGGGTGTGTGGGTTGATGGCCAGTAGAGGACACTTTTGCATGCGGCTGGGAGCAATTAATGATTCTGTAGACAAGGTACGCGGGAGCCAAGTGCTTAATGACAAGGAACACACAATTAGAGGTCAGATCCGGCGGTCTTGCTTTGCTGCACCTTTGATTTCCGTAAGGCCATCACTCTAAATCTCATTCATTGTAAAACCAACCGCTTTTTTAACAACTGACAATTCGTACAACTTTCTTTTCCTCAAATTTATTTTACATCATTTATTTACGCCCTAATAAAATAAAAATGTATATATGACATTGCTGAAGTATAAAGACTGTGCTATGATGATAACTTTCCGACAATACTTATTATCTTCAGCAGATTAGATTTAACGAACCGAAAGCATACAAAATCAAATCAAAGGCTCTTGTGGTTCAATTTTTTTCATATACATTCACGCAACTGTTAGATTCAAGAAATGTATCCAATAAACGTAAAATATCAGTTTATCCACAATATTACTATCAAGCTCAGGACATTAACTTAAAAGTCAAAAAAATCAAATAACCGGTTATGGTTTATGATTTGCGATAACTATATGCTTTTTTATGAATTTAAGCATAAGAAACGATGATGCTTTGAAATATTAACTAGTTTGTATATTTTGAAAATATTTCAAAACATATCATTTTACAACGAAATAAAGTTATCTAAACAAATCAGTTCCATATCCAGGTTATATTTTATCAAGGGAAAATGCCGTTTATTTATAATGTTCCAGTCGTGTTGACGATCGTTTATGTTTGAATATACAAGTAATCTAATATAAAGTTCGAAAACTTAATAGTCTAACGTGATTGGAATATTACAAGAAAATACAAATAAGCTTTGTGTGGAATAATAAACGGAAAATTATTTTAGCGAATTGCTAAGTGAATTTGAGAGTTTGGGATTATTTTCATTTACTTATTTTGAAGGACGTTCTGGATTTCAACGATACGGATTTACTCGTAATCCGATAAAGTATACACGTGTTTGTTGAATTTTCTTAAAAAAATATAGCTACATTTTTATGTTGAATTTTCATTTTGGCTAAATTTAAAATTCATTTACATTACATAAAGCTTTAAATAAAACAAGGAATCCATTTTTTTACAATATTATGAAATGAAATTACTAGAAAAAAAAAAACGCTTTCACAAGTTTGTTCAACTTTTCTATGGTAAATTTCAATAGGCATTGGTGATTACTTTTTAATTAAGACCCTTTGTACTATTCCCAAGTATTTTTACAATGACATACCTATTAACTGCGTTTTTCTAGTTTTTCTAATAATTATACTAATACATTAGAATAAAATTAGTTTATACCAATTCCTACATAATAGTAATAGAATTTTAAATAGCAGATTTCCTCGCTATTTTTTATTTAAACACATCTTATGAAAGCAAAAATCTTGCCGAAAAGCTCCTTGTAAAAAAACGGCATTTAAAGACATTTTGAAATCATTATGTTTAAAATGCCATTAATAACATTAAACGACTATAAGTTTTTTGAATATTAAATCATCTTTAAGTACCCATCCCCTACCACTTTAGATTGGCGGAAATGTAACTGAAATATTAATTGAACGCAAAGAAATTATGAGATAGAGATATATATTGTCTTTATTACTCTCTATCAGGAGTTGTTAATTTGTTTTTTGGAAGGCAGAGCTGGGTTGAATCATTATTGGCGGCAAAACACAAATTCAATGAGCATCCTTTTAACATAATGAAAATTTACTGAGTGGGCACGTCCTGTTGCAAAAAATATATAAAATATTTTCAATCAATTTAATTTAACAGCTAATTGAAGCAAATAAAAAACGTCAACCAAAATTAAACAAATTGATATTATGAAATTGTTATCGCCACTTAGTGAGTTTTCAATAGAACATAATAGAATCTATTTGACGGAGTAATCGAGAGATCAGTTGTGTTATTAAACGCAGCCCAATATAAACTCAATTGAGTTTTATTTTTCAATCTTAAAAAAATAGTATCTACATATTCTCAAATCTTTATAGTTTTTAAATTGTTAGAATATTAATTACGTTATTATTTATAAATATATCTATAAAGTTGCGTTTTGGATATTGTTGCGAATTATCGCGAATTACCGAATTGAATAAATATTATTAACGATCTTAAAACTTTTTTTTATTTAGAACAGTTTTCGTTTTTAGAAAGAATCAACAACTGTGTTTCTAAATTGAGAAAATAAGATGGATTAGAGATATAAAGGAACTTGGGAATCAAAAGGGTGATGTCTTTTGATTAGCTGTGATGGTAAAGGAAATGTCAATGACTATCTTTAGAGTAACTTTTAGAATAACTTCCAATACTCTATGGTATATCAATTCCTAAAAAGCGGTTCTTATTTTTACTTCATTTTTCGAGAAGTCTTAACAAAATTTGCACAAATCACATGAAAAATATAAAGCTTAACTGATAAAAACTAATATTATTTAAGATCAGATTTTTCACATTTTGATACTGACATTTATCTTACAGTTTTTTTTTTCAAAATTTTGAGGAAAGATGCGTATTTTCATCTCAAAAATTGTTAAAAAATTAAATAACTATCCTTAGAATATGGTCTATTTATTCGTGAGTGGAATTAACGCCTCTTAATGGTTCACATACGATATAATTAAAAAACTTGAATAAGAAAATATCAAATTAATAAATTCTTTTAACTGTAAACTTGTAAATACAAATAAATTAAATATTCCCTTCAGCTATTTCCTTCATTGCAATCTTATACCATGCATACATTTTCGATGTAATTGATTGATGCTTGTTTCGCTATCATTAACCGATAATAAATTGAACTACCGATTACAAACAAATCAATTGAATCGACCAATCGATTGTCTACAAGCAATTGCGTTAAAATCAATTGAAAACATCAAGAACCATCCCTTGTCGTTCTTTGATGACACCGACATATAATATTCATAGAAACAAATCATTCTCCTCTACTGCAAGATGAAATTGGATATAACTCATGTATACAGAGCATTGAGAAGGCATTCTCTATTTTATATTGTATTTTACAATATACTTGCGAATATTGGTTATGTATTGCATAGATTTGATTCAATTTATATTACATTTTCTATGAATTCTAATACTGCTGTACCTTGTTAATAAATCATAAATTATTCAAAGAAAATCAAATTTATAGAACCTCAATATGAATTCTGTACTGACGAATATCTCAAACTATTAATAAATTATCGATCTATGAATAAATTGAACGTTCCAATATGTCAACCTCAATATTACAATAATATATAACTGAATCTAACAAAGGAAATAAAAAAATTATTACAAAAATAAGACATTTATAATTTGAAGGGTTTTGAAGATAAATTAAAAAAGCGAGAAACCTTTTTCATCCCTTTTATTCATCCTTCAATGCTAGTAAATCAATTCAGAATCTATGATGTGTCATCTATTTGTAGTAGCAGTCATTAAAAAATCGGGAATTACTGATTTTTTTTCATATTTAGCTATAAGAATAAAAACCAAACAATTTGATTTTTAAAGCTTAAAGCGTATTGTTTTATATCATAATTTAAGATATCGAAGATAGTGAAAGGAGAGCATTCCAATTTTAATTTTGAATCAATGTAACAGATAGCGCATAAGTCACTTGACCATGTTCAATGCAATTTGTTTTTCTCTGTTATTTATTATTTTTGTATCTTTTCAGGATTATAAAGTAAAACCTTTGGAATATTTACCATGAAAAAATTTACAACCGAAAAAAGAGTAAAGATAATTGAATTTTATTTTGATAATAAACACTCAATTATTTTACTTAAACATTTTCTATGCGCTATTTCAATGTTATATTATTTTACAAGCCTACAATAATTAACTTGATGAAGCGTTTTCGAGAATAGGATTCTATTGCTAATCAATATAAAGTTTATGAGTCAATTGCACTTACATAGGGTTACAATACGATGTGGAGTTGAACTTCAGAAAGGATTATTGGACCTTATTTCTTTGAGGATGCTTAAGAAAATATAGTAACTGTAACTGGTGAGCGATTTAGAGAAATGTTGGTATATTTTACTCAACCTGAAATAGAAAATATGCCAGGGTATTGGTAGCAGCAGGGTGGTGCAACTGTACTTATGGCCAGGACCATTTTGCAAATTTTAACTGCAATGTTTCAAGATGGAATAATTTCCCGAAATTCCGATTTTTATGGCTTCCACGATCCTCTGATTAAATAGCACTAGACTTTATCCTTACAGCGATATCATAAAGAAAAGATGTATGTAAATAAACCTCCAACTATCAAACAACTTCAAGCAAGCATACATAAGGAAATTAGGTCCATTAGTCTCAGATACTAAGAAACGTCATGAAATACACCTTGCGAAGCTGAAAATGAAGGCCATTTAGGTGATATAATTTTTCATATACAATCAAAATAAAATTGTAATGTTTAAGCTTTGTAAACAACAAAAAAATAGCTAAAGATACCATAATTTTGAAAACAAAATTTTATTACAACTTTTAATTTCAAATCAATAATACAATCAGTCTTAATGGAATCAACCTTTTGACATCTATTGTGCAAATTTCTAATGCTAAATTAGTAAAAATCAATTGATTTTAAAGGACAATATCAAAAAATTATATTTTGAACATCACTTAAGTTTTCTATTATTTTACCACTTAGTAAATATAATGATTAAAATAAATAGAAATCCTTTTATATCATAGAAAGGATATCATAGAGAAAAGGAGTATGTAAATAAGCGTCGAACTATCAAACAACTTAAAGGAAACATACAGAAGGAAATTAGATCTATAGTTTCAGATGCTAATTGAATTTGATAACATTTTAAGCTTTGCTAACAATAAAGCATTATTAAAATACAATAATTTACAAAAAAGATATAGAGACCATAATCTAAGGGTTTGTGGAGTTGAACAGTTTTGCCTTTAGACAAACGTAGGTTTTTCGTTGAGTAAAAATGAATTAGAAATTTTGGAAAGAGCAAAAATATTTACAGTTTTTAATGAAAAAAATAATATTAGTTTGAAATATATGGCAATATATTGTATATAGGTAAATAATGGTAAATATTCATGGTAAAATCAATATTCATTAATGGTAAAAGTTCAAAAACTACGTTTTGAATAAAACGCGATTTTGGTTAGTTTTAGCTGTGGAGTTTCGGATTTTAGTAATTTAATTGTTAAAAAAGAAATAAAATTAATAAATTGAAAGCACAACGTATATAAATAAAAAGAAATAATAAAATATATAAATTTATAAAATTTTAACAGTGTTTAAAATTTTACTGCGAAAATTTTCTTATCTTAAGCAAATGATTTTTAACCAAATATTATTTTTCTAAATTAAGAAAATAAATCGATAACACAATGTTAAGCTATTAATAAAATTAATTAATGAATATTGTTTACATTAAAATTTGATATACTAACGTGTAAATGGGTTTGACGACACCTTCCTTGTACCATATGACGAGGGAAACTTTGTCTCCGGGTAAGGGTGGATTGATATTACATGGCAACTTGGCTACGCCACTTTGCACTGCTTGCTGTTCATTCACCATCACTGCAATAAGAAAATAAAAGTTAAAAATGTAGCGATCAATCAAGGTTAAATCGTAATGTGCGACAAGCAAATCTCATTTAATTTAAAACAAAAATTATGTTTTCTAACAAATAAATCATAAATATCGTATAAATATAATTGAATTATTTGATTTATTGATCTATGTAGGTTCACCGTCGCTGTATGTGTAATATTTGCAAATCATTTGAAAGCATTTTTCCCTCATAATAATAAATGTACCGCAAAAGTTAACATAGTCCTTAGCAAATAGATAGTTTTATACATGTGCTAGTTAAATAGTTGACATTAGTGATATAAATTTCATTCGTTATTGTAACCGGAGTTATATTTGATTATCAATTTCGTTGAAACTTTTGAGTTCTGCAATGCGCAAATTGAGAACATATTTGTAATTTTTCTTTTTTTATCATTATTTTTGAGTATGTAAACAATAAAATAATTGTATTTCCATTGAAAACTGAAATAATATTTATGAGATTTGTTATTTACATTACAAGTATTGATTCATATTTTTTTAAACTCAAAATATGTTTGAATAACTCAATGATTATCTACAATCTTCATATTGAGAGAAATGTAGTAGGTTTTATATAAAGTACATAAAATTTTATTAGGAATGCAGTGAACCGTTACTAACTTTCAATAAATTGAAAAATTTTAGAGAAGACCAATTCATGAGATAATATATTTCTATTGTTTTTGCTTTCGAAAGCTTGTTATAATTCAATATAATATTAAAGCTTTTACGTTTTTTAAAAAATGTTTGTATAGTATGAGCAAATGTGCTTACAATTTGACTATATGGGTAAACGCAAATTTAACAGCTTCCTAAAAACTGCATTTTTTTTGCCTTTTATAACAAAGCTAATAATTCGGAATTTGTGAATTTTTATTTGTCATTAGTTGGTGTTTTTATGTTGTTTGAGACAAAAGAAAAAATGTTACAAAAGAAAAAATTTCATAACTTGAATATTTTCCCCGAAAAAGCCAATTAAAGAAATAGCTCGATTTGGGTTATTGTCCAAATATTGAAATATCGAAATTTTTTTTGCAATTAAGTGATACTTTTTTTTCGTTCGAGATTATTGAAAAAAACAAATTACTGCTTGCATATTTTTCCGGGAAAAGCCTTTTAAAGAAAAATCTCAATTTTCGGCTAATCTCCAATACCTACTGAAATTTCGAAATTTTATTGCACGAATAATTGGTGTTTTTTTTGTCGTTTGAAAGATAAAACTTCATAGCTAGTATATTTTCCCGTAAAAAGCCATTTAAAGAAAAAGCTCAATTTCGGTTATTTTCCGAATATTAAAATTTCAAATTAATTTTCCATCATTAATTGGTATTTTTCAGTCGTTTTAAAGTTTCGAAAAAAAAATCATCATAGTTTACATATTGTTGTTTATTTTGACATTTGACTGATATCGAAATTTCAAAATTTTTATTTCACCATTAATTGGAGTTTTTTTGTCACTTGAGATTTTAGAAAAAACAAAATTTGTCACTTGTTTATTATCCTGGAAAAAATCACTTCATGAAAAAGCTCAATTTTGGTTATTTTGCAAATAATGAAATTTCTAATTTTTTTTTGCATCAATAGTCGCTGCTTTTTGTTCCTCAGGAATTCTGCAAGAAACAATTTTATTCTTTGCATATTTTCGCTATTTATAAACGCTATTTAAATTAAAAGCTCTCTTTGTATATTCCGCTAATATTGAAGCTTTAAAACTTATGAAAGCAAGCGACGAATTTTATATATACGAGTGATGAAATTATTTCTTTCAGAATTTTTGAACAACGAAAAAACACAAATAAATGGTGCGCAAATGTTTCTGAAATTTCAATATTAAGGCATAAATAACCCAAATTGAGCTTTTGTTATAAACAGTGTTGTTCGAGAAAATATGCAAGTTATGAAGTGTTTCCTTTCGGAAATCTCAAATGGTAAAAAACACCAAAACAATCAATAGTTTCAAAATTTCACTATTTGGAAAATGGTCCAAATCGAGCTTTTTCTTCAATGATTTTTTCCGGGAAAATAAATGTTTATTAACAAAGTTTTTTCTTTTTCAAATCATAAGCCCCAAATTACCCCCAAACACTAATTAATGGTGAAAAAATTGAAATTTTAATAATTATAGAAAAACTCTAAACGTAAAGTTAGCACTACATAGAGTTTTCCTAGAAAATATGCGAGCGACAATTTTTGTCCACTCTTAAATGACCGAAAAACACCGAAATATTTCGTAGTTGTTTTTTCTAAATTGCAAAAGTGTAGTTGTATAGTTGATGGACGTGATTTTTGAAACCTCAGTATTATCTTGATTTAAAAGTTCTTAGTGGTTCTCCAAAATAGAATGCCATTTGTCCAAACGGACTTTAGGCTAATTTGCCGTCTGGGAACATTGCGGACTTCTTTCTAACAACTTTCTCATATTGGGTTCTTTTATCGAGAATGTGGTTTCTCCAGGTTAATCTCCATCTGTATAGATTTGCCATTCCTAAGTACCTTAGGAATTTAATATTCTCTTTGTCTTTATATATAAAAATGAATGTTTATCTGTAAGTTCTTTATAAAATCGTAAACTATGCATTTGATCGTGTGATGATCTTTAGCAAAATTATTGAGTATGAGCCCACGAAGGTCTCTGAGTTGGTACGACCAATTTTAGTCGTTAAAATTTGATCACCAAATTTATTTTAGATGGTGGTGTAGCAAAAGCGTGAAGCGTATAGCTATTGGTTATGAAGTGGACCCTTTAATTAAATGCCTTTGTTCATTTTTATGATATCAAAAACTCAGCATATTTTAAATTAGGGGTGGCCAACCTAAATGATATTACGGGTCACTTCGAAAATTTTTCGTAACTCCGCGAGCCATCATTAAAGTTATATCTCAAAATGTCCATACTAAATTTAGATAGGTACACTGTAAACATTTTTAATATATTGCTTTTCACCACTTTGGTCATTATAAAATGTATACATTTTATAAAAGTCTTATGCATCACGCGGGTCGAAAAAATTGTCAAGATGTGTCTTTTGCGGCCCACGGGTTGGCCACCTCTGACAATTTTTGATTTAAATTAACAATGAATAATCTGTCGTATATATATATATATATATATATATATATATATATATATATATATATATATATATATATATATATATATATATATATATATATTGTAAAATTGGTTTAGATAGATTTCAAAAACTCAAAAAGTTCTGCATCGATTAAGCTCAAATTTTGTCGCGATATACAATTGCCTCAAAGATTGTTTTTTTTTTTGCGTTAGTAACATACCTGCGACCGCAAGACAACGGCTTTTTCAATGGTCAATGCAATAACCGCTAACTGCTAATACTTTATTGTAATAATCGTGTCGTGATTTTTAGAGGTAGAGCAAATTTTCTCAAAACGTAATTAATAAATGTATATCTTGAAGGTAAGTTATAATCGGTATAATAATTGGTACAACGAGGGATACTGCGGGTTGATAAGGGAGGTGATTGTATTAATTCACAAGCTTTTTTTCCTAAATTCGATTTATTTATTTACAAACATTCAGAACAACGTCTGCCAGGTTCAGCTAGTTTCAACTAAAATAACATTTCACTTAAATTTATTCTTTGTACATTTTTACTGTTATTAATAATTGCTTGAAAAAGCAGTAAGACACTTCGAAACGTTGCAAAATAATAAATATAAAGCGTAAATTATTTAAAAATAAAAAAGATTCTAAAATTCCCGAAACTACAACAAATTTAAGATAAAGTATAAAATCGGAATCAGTAATAAATATATAATAAAATGAATGTAGTTTCCAACTTATAAGTTTTTTATGCATTTGTTAATTAAAAATTATATTTTAAATAAATGTTTCATCGATAATTAAAATAAAATTCAATCTGACTATCTTAAAAATTGATATCTTATTTTGTTAATACCACGACTGAAAATTATGAGAGGTTTATGTAAAAGCACAAAAAACCACAAAACATGAAACTTATTCTTCGTTGTTCCTGTTATGATTATAAATGTATTGATGTAAAATGTTTACAGTAAACCTCTTTGAAAAATTCCAAACATACAACATGGACGATGGATGGTGTTTGTGTTTTATTCAATCAAATGACTATTTGCTTGCCAAATTAAATAAAAATTTTGTGTTGCGCTTTTTCTTTTGGAAACCAAAATATTTTGTTTGTATTAAGGTGATGAGGTTCAAAAATGTAATAATTAAATAAGTGTTGTGAGTACACTATACAAATTCATATGATTATAATAATGAAATAATTATTTTCTGTTAACATAGCGACCGTTGACAGCAAAACAAGTTGGGGGGCGATAGTTTACTAAGTTACAAAACAATACAGAATAATAGCGCCTACGGACTTGTACAGAAGTTGTTTCATTCCCAACCCCGTCATCTTTTATTGTGAATGAAGTTTTCCCTGTTGGTGTATGAATGTAGTTGAAAGACAACGCAACTACAGCGACTACTTCTATGTTCTCATACATGTACAGTGCTCACCAATCGAGGAATGGGGAGTATATTATGGATAGAAGGGTGGTTGGTATGCGAAAACAGAAAACAGCATCCGGAATGGAACTTGCTTTCTAAGTTATAGCACATCTTACTCTTATACATTCAACTATAGCAATGTCAGTCAACATTTCTAGTTTTCGTTGTTGCGGGACTTGGTCATGTTTTAGACCATTTCATTTAGGCTGCAACGTATTAAATTTAGAATAGACTAGAGAAAACAGAGGTGGAAGTATGCACGTTCATTTAAACGTATTCATGTATACGAGTATATATGTATATACTGCCACTAGGCATTAAATGTGCGAACATCATTTTCAAACTATTGTTCTCAACTAAGAACATACGAGTACACAATATTATATCTTATCTCTGCTCGACATGCATATACTATTCGACGATATAGGCCCCAATAAAAACCGAAAATTCACGTAAGTATATTTTAATTAACTAGGCACGGAAATTCTACGGAATTAATACCTACAGAAAATTAGCTTTTTTTCTTGTATTCTCGATCTCCTACTGGTTAAATCCAATTTATTTTATATGAAAAAGAAACAAACTTTCAATCTCACTATCAATAAATAAATCTTGACGGTCAAGCTCTTTTATTTGTTCTTTACTTATAAACAGATTTTTTTCTATTCTATGGTTAAATTTAACTTTTATCTATCCAATTTCAAGGGTCCGTTTATGGGTCAGAGATTTTCGCGTAAGATGTCGCGGTAATCAAATATCAGTAAGCTTTTCCACAAATGTATCAGTTATCTTTGAAAGATCTTTGATGATAACTATATGTCAATGTCCAGATAATAAAATAACTTATTTAACGAAATCAATGATTCTTTATCTTTATCTATAATTGATTTAAAACAATTTATTTTTTATACTTTTCAACAACTAAAGACTTGGTATTTTATTATAAAAAATCTTCCTTTTTTTGTTTGTTTAAATCCTCAAACTTTTATTTTTGTAATAGGTTTCCGATCACTTATAATTCTAAACTTTTTAAAGTCAAAACATATTCATTGTTCATTAAAAAATCTCTAGTTTTTGGTTCCCAAATCTGTAATTAATAACTTTGTACGACCATAACTAGACGGTATGTGCATGAACTTAAAAATTTGTTTTATATTTATCAAGTTAACGGTCATTTGTAATAGTATTCTACATTTGTGTCATTTTCCTGTCCATTGGAAGTTCGCTCAAATCATTTTGATTTAAGAACCTGAAATAGTTCCCAACAATCCTGCTTCTTACCGACTCATTGGCCTCCTATATATTATGTTAAATTTTTTTTGATAAACTTCCCTTGAAACAAATTAAAATAGCTCTACTTTTTGAAAACCAATACTAAACTACCAATTCGGATTTAGAAAGCGTCACTTTGCCATTCAACAATGCCCCACCAAATAGAGAACTTTTTCAAAGAGGGCTTCGAAAGTTAACAGATATACGCAGGAGTATTTAAAAATATTCAACAAACATTTGATAAAGTTTGACACGAAAATTTATTGTATAAAAAAAGTTAACTCCAAACAATATTTCTCTTAAAACTATACCTTCAAGATAGATTCTTCCAGATAAAATTTGAAGCCAGGACATCCCATAAAATCTGGAGTTTCCCTAGGAAGAATTTTAGAACCATTCTTATATCTCTTGTTTACTTCAGACTTACCACTAAAAGAGGATACAATAATCACTACCTTTGCAGATGATACTGTAATTTTTTCCATAGACGAAAACCTAAACGAAGTAGCTTTTAGGCTTTAATCTTACATACACTACTTAGAAAAATGGCCCCAAAACTGGAAATGATCATCAATCCTTAAAAGTCAACCCAAATTGCTTTCATCACAATAATAACATTCTTGTTCCACAAAAGGATAACTTAAAATATTTGGGAATCATAGTAGCCATCAACACATAGTAGCCAAAAAAATATAAATAAATATCAAATTTAAAAAATATGTAGGCATCTAGGAAGTGAATCTGGTCTTTCAATAGAAATAAAATTGAAGCGTTACAAAACAATACTAATAAAGCCAATTTGGATATGTGGACTGGAATTTGGGGGATGCGCGAAAGTATCAAATACCAATACCATTTAAAGACCACAATCGAAAATCTTACGATCCATAGCTATGGCATATAAGCAACTAAACACTGTATGATGACCTACATGTATTTTTATTAAAACTAAATCAAGAAACGAAGCAATGAGCATGTAAATATACTAAGTGAGGAACTATTTAATCAACCATTAATACAATAAAGATAAAAAAACATGGCTTGAGGATCTATAGGAATGATCTCTAAAATGGGGTGAGTAAGAAATGTGATATAAGTCAGGATGGAGGCCGGTACTACCCAATACTGGCAATCAATTTATTTATTATTCTATTCTTTCATTGTCAGTTGAATAATTCTTTGTCTTTCTTCCTTCTTTGGTACCACTACATTTTGTTTTTGTATGATTTTGCGTTTTAATATTATCATACCAAAAAGATAAATTTCTCTTTGTATTGTATACTAAGCAGATTGTAATATGACAAATAAATATTAAAAAAATAAATATATTCATGAAAATTTAGTCGATGCATTAAGTCAAGGTACAAGACTTTTCAAGTAAAGTTTAAATTTCTGTTAATTGTTTTCCGTAAATCAATTAAATACGACAAAGTTTTCATCTAGATATGAAAACTTTTTGTCTCAAGATTAAACTACAATCTATCTTATGGTTTTCATTTTTTATAATTATAGTTTTTCATTACAAATTATATTTCCACAGATTAAGGCACATCACAAGTTACTTTATATACGAAACTTGATTGATAAGTTATTGGGCAAAAATTTTGATTAAGAAAAATTAGCTCGAAATCGTAAAATAAGTACAAAAATGATACATTTACGACAAAAAAGACAGTCTTAGAATATATTTCTCAATTTATTACAATTTTCACAAGTTTTATCTTAGATTCTTTTTCTGGTCTCTATCCAAAATGATCAATAACATTGTCGTATGTTTTGTTAAAATGAAACACATATCTTTACTAAGAACTTGCCCAAATATAAGTAAAGAAAATTACTTTCTTGCATTTTACAATTTAACGACCTAATTAAAATAGTTTTTAATTAAATAAATTAATTCAAATTTTTAAGAACAGCAACAATATAAATTGCGAGGAATGTGATAACAGCAACACGAATCTAATTGTAAAGAGAAATAGTTTATCTCGTTTTAAAAGCTCCTCTAAATTTCCCTTCTTACATAATGACAAAGAATTACGGTAATGACAACAGATGCTTAAACTGTTGCATACAAATAGAATTATGCTTGCATTTTGCATTGTTAATGAATATTTAATGTAAATAAGAAGAAACAATTAAACCTTTTGTATACATTTTAGAGTTCCTGAATTGCTTTATAATGAGTCTCAATTTTATTTGATTTAATGATAATTTTTAAATATCTTAAGTAGCACAAACACTATTTAACGTTAAAATTTCAGAAAGGCACAGATTTTTTAAATATAAGAAAACATGGAATTAAATTATCAAATCGGCTCTTATTTTTAATTGTTTCGTCCACAAAAATGGTTCATGTCTCATAACACAAGACAAGATCAGTATCACTCAAAGAATTGTGCCAATTCTAATTTTCAACAATTTTGTAAAGTTCTCTGCCAATCTTATGCGGGTAAATTAATTTTGTTTGTGAAAGATTTTTTTTGTTGTTATGAACACTTGAGGACTCGCTATTAGATCTTACGGACCAAGTTCTTGGTATTAAGTTTAATAACTTTTAATTGTTGACGTTTGCGATGTCGCCACTCTTAGAATCTTACAACAATAGTGTAACACGGCGAAAAATGGTCTAAGTTATCCTTTAGCGCACTACGTGTGAATGCAACGATCGTAAAAGGTTTGTATGGGTCTGCTCGACCCGGTAGCGACGAAATATATTATTGTTTTTCCATGTTTATGTTGTTATTATTTACCCATGGATGATCGAAAATTAGTGGAAGAACCTTGAAGAAAACAAAGAAAGGGCGTTTTCACTTTCAGCTTATTACAGCTGGATGATCGAAAATTACTCGCAATTACGTAATAGTAGTGCGACTGCTTCACATATTAAAAATAATTTCGGTGTCCAGAAACTCAATCAAAGAAATCTTTGTATCTAACACAATATTTACATTAAAATCTCCACCTAAAACCTTTGGAATTTCATTTTGTTATGAATTTGCGATACTTCTGGTGTATGTTTTATTAAATTTTCGATGATGAACTTTTTGCGGTCTTTTTAGTTCTGTTTTCTTTTTTTATTAAATGAAATGTTTATGTAAACAATACACAATTCACCACGGTTGTTATAACGATTATTCTCAATCAGCTCAATACGCAGTGTTATACTGTAATGTTTTCTATTAAATTTTTTCGTTCGTTAAATCTTATAAATTTATATGTTTAACTGTCGTTTTTTCGTTTCAAGAAATTTAAAGTCTCAACGATGTTTAAGAAGTTTTGACTTTAAAAATTGATTTTATAGTTTTCGGATGTTACGAGTATGTGTATACATATTATGTTCCAATGAGTTTCAAAACGTATACAAATTTTCTGGTTATAAACTTAAAAAAAAGTTTTATTCTTCAATTTGGTTTTGTTTTTTTTTAAATAAACTTTTACTTACTTTTAATCATTATTTTACTGTTAGTTTTTTTTTTGTACGGTGTTAATCTATTTTAAAATTAACCTTTAATATACGAAGTTATTATTTAACAACAAAATTTAATTGAAAAGGAGATGTTTTCAGAGAGTTGTGTGTTATTAATGATAATAAAACGTTTGATTCCTTTTGTCATCATCTAAGAATATAATTTAGAATATAAGTTGGGTTAATTATAGTCGCTAGATATTTATGCAACATTCTCATAATAATACAACCTTAAAGAACGAAAAGTAAATGTAATTTCAAGTTTAATGGTTAAAATTAAAGCTTTTTTTTTGAGATATGAAAAACAAGGTAAATATTTTTCAAACTCAGTCATTAGAAGCTCTATGCTTCAAAAGTATGTCTTCGGGACGAGTTTCCTTATCTTAAGGAATGTACACTTCTATATGAGTCTTCTATATGTCTTTTGCACATTTGCCAATTCTACTGAGGTGAATAATAATAAGAACGGTAGATAGATGAGGCAAAAACTTAGTATGCAAAACACAATTCCTCGACTTGTAATTTCATCTTGTGAACGCGGTGTCGGAGTTGGAGTCGCATGTAACTTTGTAACAAAAATAACAAAGGTATTTCTGTTATACATATTATTTTATGAAAGTCCTCTGTAATAAACATTCAGGTGTACGAATTTCAGTACATTTCTTATATTTTTCATGGAATCTACTACAGTTGGAGTAAACTCTTCGTCGGATTCTTCATTTATAACGAACATAAATCAATAGTAGCAAAAATATGCTTACTTTATGATTTCTTTCAATAAATAATTTTTAATTTCCAACTATTCAGCTACGGCCTTTTACATTTTCAATAGGGAGTTGATTTTAATGCTGTTGATTTTATAAACCAAGAAAATTGATGCTATTTTTTTGTCGAGAAATTATTTGAAAATTTATGGATAATTTAAAGCAAAGTGTCACAGGCAGCACAAAATAAATAACGACTTTTATATTGACAAGGCAAATGCACGTGAGCAAAATGCAAAGTATTATGACACGCCTGACCTAAAATGTGATTAATCAACAGAGATAAGCAGAACGTTGAAGTGAAAGCAGTACCCAGACCACATTTCCTCCATCAATCTAACAACTTTAGCCAATTCGTGTTAAAACTTGGATCGTTGATGACAAATCCCATTAATTACCCCTTAATCTATTATTGTTTATTCACAAAATATGTCACTGAATATATCTTAATGGACGTAGAGAACATTCAAATGATCTTTTCGTATTAATTATATTAAGCTCTTTTGAGCTTTTTTATTTCTTAGAGCAATATTATTTTAATAAATTAATCATTTTTTGTGCTACTTATTTCATAATTTAAATAGGTAACCCTTAGTTGATAAGAAAATTCAAGCTTCCGAATTGAAATTTTTAAAGAAATAAAAAAATACATTAGTCAAGACCTTAGTCAGAGTATCCCTTGGTGTTTTATATTAACAATGATTATATTCCAAACATGGACCCCCAAATCATTGAATTTCAACTCTAAAGAGTTAAAACTTAAAACTATTAACAGTTGGAAATACTTTAAAGAGTACTTATTTTTTTAATATGAAAAACGCAATTTCCAAATGATTCGGGATATTTATTTTTAAAGTTTCAAACAAAAAAGAAAATTTTGAAATCAAAATTTTGAAATTTTGAAATATATCTGTTAGTTTTTCTATAACTTTTCTTCTGCAGAGGAGTCTTGCATTACCATGTTGTAGAATAGACTTTTATCTGTTAACAGTTCTTGAGCACTTTTGAGTATTTGGTTGGTCAATTAAAATTAATTAGGAATATTTGAAAGCTCCTCGATTATCTGACATGGATTTGGTACCACTGCCCTCCTTAACATCTTATTGGTTATTTTTGTCATTGTTCGATGGTATCAGTTGAACTTAAAAAAACTAATATGGTATTAATTAATATTGAAACATCGAATTTGAACATCTAATGCACGTAAATAAACATTGAAAATGTTTTAAATTACAAACTTGCGTTGCTATCCTGTGAAACTCGATGAGCATACAATACCGATTTAGTATTCCTTCGGATTTTTGGTTTTACCATTTTAAAATAGATTTCAGAATAAAAAATATTTTTAATTTCTCACAAGTTAATATGTCACTCTAATCATAAAATGTTTTTAGTACCACTTTGAAATAACTCATAAATAAATGGCAATTGAATGACTATAACTTTAAAAACAAAATTACTTTCCAGTATACCTAATATATTACATATCATAAGACAAAAGTAATCATCAGAATAAGATTGAGATATTGTAGCATATTCTAACAGCTCCATATTGTGATATTTCAGAAAGGTGAACTACCGTAGTTAGGTGCTGCAGTACCAAAAATAAAAAAAAAAAACAAACAAATATTTTTGTTTAAAAAATTACTGAAGACAACAGGAACATTCCCACTAAAAATGTTTTTAGAAATATTAACGCATGTCTAAAAACTCAGGAATAAGTGAGATTTAATGATTTTTTGTAAGCATTGAGTTTTACTACATATGTTCAATGTTTATTTAGGTATGAATCTAAATATATAAAATACAGTTTGTAATAAAAATAAGATTTGCTAATACAGTTTGTAATTAAAAAGCGTACTTTTGTAGCTGATAATTAAATATTTGCTCATTAATATTAATTTTAAAAATTAAAATTGCGGTAATATTATTGAAATAATTGAATTGATTTTAGCAATAATTTTTTTGAGAGATGAAATCTTCCGGATCTTTTAGTTAGAATTTAAATAAGCTTAATAACACTGAAAACGTTTTACAACTAATAGCATGACCAGCAAGTGATCATATTTTAAAAAACTTGATAAATTTCTATACTAAGTACATTTTAGTATTTTTGATTATCTATTTCAGATTAATGGGTGTTGTCCATAAGGGCATAATTTTAGTATCAGAACAATTACCCTTTCCCAATTTCAATGTCTTCCTAACATCAGTTACTTTCAACTCATCACTTTTATCTCAGGAAAGTGATTTTTACATTTCTTTTTGTTTTATCAAATGCTTTTTTTCCCTATTAACCATTATTATTTTTTAATCAAGAAATGAGTGAAAAATATTTCTGTATTGAAAGAAAAAACAATTTTTACGGTTTAAATATATTTTCACATCATATTTTTAATTGTTTAGTCGTTTCGATTATACTTTTATTTCCTAAGAGTATAAAGCATCATAAATATGTTTTCAGGTGGATGCACTTTTTTCTATAAGAAAAAAGAACAATGTTTTCAAGCAACTTCTATTTTTATAGTTTATACAGCAGAAAAAATAATTTTAAATTAAGTTCAATAAACATAAACATAATGTAATATTATAAATTCACGTTTTTTCTTTGCTTATACAACATGACATTCCCCTAATTGACAAATAATTTAGTCATATGTAATAAAAAAAATAACTTACTTAAAGCTTGAAAGGGAAAAACTTTATTTTTTTTCCAATTATAAATCATGTCACAATAAAAGAGGAAACAACAAACAAGTAATTAATAACGATAAAATGCTCAATGTGGTACGGTAAAAATGAAAAATTAAGTTATAAAATTGCGCATGAATAAAATGTCATACTTAAAAAATGTTACAATTTACGAAAGTGTGAAAAGAAAATATGCATTTATTAAATTGCTTCCATTGTGAATATTAATCGATTCATTTTGAAAAAGTCAAACCGAATTCAAATGACTTTCTTTCTTTCAGCTGTGCAAACGTTTTTAAATTAGATATTAGTTCACGTTATAAAACTATATCTGGATTACGTTTAATGCAGATGTTGAAGTGATAAAGCTCTAGTGAAAACAAGGAAAAGTACTTTGAAAATATGCTAACGATGAAAATGAATTTCTTTTATTTCAAGACGCTACGAATAGAGGTACATCTGATTTAAATATTCCCGTTTTTACGAGTAAAAGAAATCATTGAGAACTTTACACGATAGAAATAATATTTTCACATAAATAAATATGCGTGACAGGTGAAAATGAGCTTTAAGCTCGCTTTGTTTCACTGAGTAGCTGTTTCATACTTTTAACATAAATTTCGTGCTTAAATAGACATAGGTAGGTATATACAGAAAATACTTTTGCTCGAAATTGTATCACTATTCAGTGTCGTATGCATGTACGAGTATGTGACAAAGAAAGGGCGTATTTATCCGTGTATTCCCAAACTTGGTGTTGATTACTTATGTGTACACCTAATATGCGTCATGTCTTCATGCTTCATTGTCATACATATGTAGATGTATACAAAGACTTTTCATCCGTTCTGTTTGTATTAAAATAATGTACATTAACGTTGAACATACCTCCTCGTGTATTTTATGTACTTTAGACATAGGAAGCGATGAAAGCTTTTTAATCGTATTTGTTATATAAATGCCGAGGAACATACACATCTGCGCATATCGTAAGTTTAACCGATTTGTAGGTTGCACAATGCAACCTTTTAAACCATACGGTTACTTTAACACTTCACAAAGTTTCACAAGTCAATATTGAATTTTCTAAGCTTCTGACTAAAGGCAAACTAAAATATTAAAATTAAACTTTCAAAAGAAAAGCTCACTTATCCGCTCAATTTTATAACATTATTATGTTTTCACTTAACTTAGACCTATAAAATATTCTATAGAAGTGTAAAAATCTCATATTTTTGCATTAATTCTTTGGGGAAGATCAAAAGACGAAGAGACACACTTTAGTCTTGCCAGTGGATTAATGCTTTCATTTTCCTTTGTAAATCTCCCCTACAGCAAATTCTTTCACTGGTACAGCTTTCGAAAATGTAATTTAAAGATGTACTAATTAGATTTTATGATTCTGCAGTCCATTAATTTTATTCGATTAATTTTATTAAAAGAGGGACGGCTGTTTGAAATAATTTTCTTAAATGATGTATTTTTCATATAAAGAATAAAATTTCAAATGTACTATTGAGGTTAATTCTACAAAAAAAGAAAAAGAAAAAAAAACATAATGTGGAAGAATAGAATACATGAAGAAACATATTTATGGCTTTTATGTTGTTTAATTTACCAAAATGTAAATGAAATTATAATTTATTATTTGTGCTAGCAGAAATTAGAGAATTAGAAATTATAGAGACAATTAAAACACAAAACATAATTTTGTGTATGTGGTACGTCCACTGTACATTTATAATATAGAAGCACATTCAAACGAGTTATCCAAGTCTATTCAGGGGATGAGCTACAGATGGCTTATGAACACGTAAACCATAGAGTCACAACACCCTTTATTAATTAACAATAATAAATGTTGGTTACGGTCCTCTTGCAAATATTATAACGATTCTAATAATATATTGATTTCAGAGAATATACCCAATAAATAATGTCTATATCTAACGTGAGAAAATTATTTACGAACCAAAAATTTTCATTCATTCCTTTTTTAATTAAAAAGTTTATTTACTGATTGTTTTAGGAAACATAAAATATCATAATTTTTTATTTTGACAAATATAATACCGAATTTTCAAATAGCTAAGAATGTAAACTTATGATCTTCATGATTATAAGTTTTCGTAAGAAAATATTCAAGTTTGAAAAGTAAAATATAATTGAAATGAGAACATATTTCAACAAATCCCAATTTTCTGTCTTGATACGGACGACTGAGTCCACAATTGAAATATTTAAGCAAGCCTGACTAAAGGGGTTGGTTTCAAGTGTGCTGCTTGATATCTGCTTTCACGGACGGGTGATTGTTTTAACGCTTCTTTGTTCACTTCCTGAGCTTTTCTATATCTATATTGTAAGTCTCTATCTATACATAATGCACGTGCTGTAATACAACGTGCTTAGGACTTAATGTTGACTAGCAGTTGGACGGTTGTGTATTTTAAGTGAAGCTTTCCGACTACAGAGTCTAATTAGGTACAAAACAAGGGTAGCTTAGTTGTTTCGTGATAATAAGTTGTGATGTCTAAACTTAAAAAAATTACGCACTACAATAAATTTCTTCACCACTTATGTCAACTTTTGCTACTAATTGCCAGTACCTTAATTATAATCTAAACTCAAATTCATAGTTGCAGTAAAAATAAAGTTTCCGAGAACCAAAAGATAGTATTTGCAGAAGAATGTCTAACAATCAAGAACGCCGCTTTTATTATATCAATTTTAATTTGATGAACTTGAAGTCCGTAGAGAAAATTTACATTTACATTTTAATTAAAAGAAGTCAAGATGACTGATGAACTTGAGAAGATAAGTGAATTGAAAATATGGCGAAAGCTTGTTTTAATAGAAATCATTCCAACACATACAAGTTTACCGGAAACAAAAATTATTGAGGGCACCGATAATTCATATCACTTAACATGTTGTGTTTTGCACAGTCTTCTCACCGATAAGATGTTCAATATCCCAATGTTTATTCGATATCCCAAAAATTATTGATCATTGTTTATTTTATGTCTAAAAGTATACAATTACTTTTAATATTAATTTCTATTTTCCATTTCTGTAAAGTGCTTACTATATTTATTGAGGTACATATAATTAATTTGTAGAGTAGTTTTTTTGAAAATTTTTATAATTAATGTCAAATGTCAGCCAACCAAAGTAATTAGATAAAGCGAGTAAAGACTGTTGAAAATGATTTAAAAAAGTGAAGAAAGATAATGGCAAAAAAGATGACAATAAGGTAGCTAATAAAAGATCATCCAACTTTTAGAACTTTATAGGCCAGAAACAAAGTTTTATCGATATTATATTGATAGGCCTATGGTTATATATATGGTAAAATGGCCCCGCAAAGATATAATAACACTTTTTAGTCAAAAAAAAAATTAAATGAATTTTAGTGTTTTGAAAATAAAGAAATTAAAATAAGACAAAAAAAACTCTTAACGGGTTGATCTAAAATAATGTTATGATTTAGGGGTTGATTTTGTTTTTTTTTTTATATAACAACTATATAGTTTTATGAAATTTATAAATTATTTTTTGTTGAAAATTTAATTTAAACCATAAAAAATGTTGATATCTCTATAAATTTTTTCCAGTGAGTTATTCTTTTTATAAGGTATCTTATATTTTTATTTTAGATTTTTTAAAACCTTTTTACATAAAAGAAAAAAATAAAAAAACAAACCACTTCTACACTTATTGTCAAAAAACAATGTTTTTTAATTTTTATTTATCGTCATTTTATAATTAACAAGGTTTCAAACGACTCTAGAGTTAAAAAAAAACGTAAATGGAGAAATAGTGAAACTTTGCTCGAAGATCCAAGATTCGAACCTAACATCTATTTTGGAGCGGTCACCTTGATCACTTGGCCACCAAAAGGCTAAAAACAAATTATTTTACCGGAAAATATGCACTGTGTTAATGGCATTGACTCTAGAAATAGCTTTGTTTGAATTTTGATAAGTCCATTAATCAAAATAAATGAAAATCTTTAAATTTCGCTATCCTATTTGATTAAAAGTCAAAAATTGATTCAATTGATAATTTAAATAGTGTTCAATGAACTAAAATATAATTGTTTTAAAACTAAATTAAATGTTATAAAATTCTAAAATTCAGATGTTTTTGTAGTAAGAATGTTAGTTTCAATTGTCAATTGAATATTATATGAAAAATCAATATTTCCAGTTTAAATATTTTAATGGCCTAGAGCTATAAACAGATAATAGGCTTTGGAAAGTATTTGTTTGATGTTCTTAATATTTCCAGGATTTCTAAGAATTTGTTATTTTTCATATTTTCTATCCATTTAAAACAATCGACCCATCGTTTACTTCACTAAACAAATGTATATTAAGCTTGATGGTAGTTAAAATAAAACATTTTTGAAAAATTGTGGAACAAAAATAAGAAATAAATATTTGTAATTTTAATTTTTTTTTGTGGGTCAAATTCATGTTCATATTTTGGACAAACAAAAGCAAGCAATATTGAGTGTAAAAATTGTTTATCTTATACTCTTTCAAAAGTCTGTAAAATCTAGATATTATATAGAATAAAGATAAAATGTTCGCTGAAAACAATTTTCTTGTAACTATATAGTTGTTATGTTTGTATGAAAAAGAAATTGTCTATCTTTAAAATTATATTAAATTTTTAAATCATTCGGGGAAGTAAATTCTAAGTTTTTTTTTCTAATTTTTACTTATTTTATTTATACCGACCTAGTTAAATAACAATGACTTTCGTTGATAACACAAGATTAAATCCGGTTGGTTAATTATTGACAGATGTTTATAATAACGATTGTATATTTATTTTTATTAAAGTAAAGAAAATTAATGGCTGACTATAACGAGAATATTTTTTTAACCAAATTTTCCAACTTTATCTCTTATCTGAAAAAATTAATCAATGTTTTAGAATATCGACAGATCGTTGCAAAAATTTAAATATTTAACATTAGATTATTGTTTATCCAAGATCCAGAAAAACATTTAACCAATATAAAAATAACATAGATAAGATTCGACATACAGGCATAAATTATTGCTTTCTTTATATGACCTAACATTACTCTAAACCTTACCATATAGAATTAAATGACACTTCGCATTAGTGCAAATTACTATTTGAACCCACAATTTTTTCTTGCCATTCAAGCGTTATTTTGTTGTATAGAATAAAGAAGTAACATTTCATAAAATTATAATTGGGTAAGTAAAATATTTCTTTGATTTTTCAAGCAAAGACTAATTTGTACACCTTCACAGATTTGCTATAATTTTTTGGTTTATTGCAATAGTAATTTGAAGTGATGTGCTACAAAAATCCAATCAAGATTTTATTCATAATTTTACCGTGGTAATCATAGAGGAGTAATTTCAACCTTATTAGTCTTATTTTTAAATTTAAAGTGGATAAGTATTAAATTATTTGCAGACAAATACATAAAGGTTGTAATTATTTCATGCAGTTATTTCCATGAATTAAAATAAATTGGAATTACCATGTTCATGTGTAAAATGTTCAAACTTAGAACTTCTGGAACTGTATGAAAATTACCAGAAAACAATATCCACTTAAATAAATTAATAAAATTACACGGCTATTATTATTATTTGCATGAGAAAAATATGTAAATCTTATTAGTATTTAACCGAATAATTTGTATGTTTCATAATTGTGCAACACTTTAACGATGAAAACTTATGAAAATAATAATACGTATACAAATATTAAATTCATACCACCTTGTTAATTTAACAAAATGCGGCTTTATTGCAATGTGATATTTATAGAATAACAAACATTTACATATGTCATTGCCATCCTCGTATGTTGCGGTTGACCTTTTGTCCAATCAAAAGCGACATATATATGACTACAATAATTATGAAGGAAGGTTTTAAGTCTGCCTCTCATCTCATAATCTGTCAATTATAGAGGGAGACAACGCCCGTTATTATTAATTAACTTTTATTCTTTTTATTGTCGCTGCGTCATTCTGTAGACATTGTAAAGGAAATGTTATTCTTTTACGATCAATTGTTAAAAGGAAAAAAAAGCTATGTGCCAGTCTGAAGGAACTTGCCAGCCTTCGAAAGCCGAGTCAATAAGTACCAAGCAAAGCTTTTCATTAGTAATAAGTTTACTTAGGGCAAATAATTTTTAAATGTTATTCATTTTAAAAATTACTTTCAATAACAACTCATCGTAAATGAAAATTCAACATAGTATTATTCAGAATTCAACGTTATTTCACATTAAATTTAGCAAGAATTTTTTTGAACGTTTAACTTTTTATTAGCGGCGTTATAAAATAATGATAACACTGAACTTTTAATAAAAGGTGACAATGTAGCTTCAGAAAGAAGTTGCTCTTTGCAAACGGTTAACGAGAAACTACAGACCGAAGCTGGCGAATTTTCGGAGCGATATTGATAGTACTAAAAACGCAATCGAGTCGACCTAGTCGATCGCTAGTACATGTTTTTTTTTGTTTTTCGTTAGGGGAAACAAACTGAAATGATCGACGACGAAGTAAAAGTAACCATCTGATGGTTTTTGTATTTAAAAAATCGATATCGTCGAACTTAACATTTTCAATTTTTAAAAAAAAACGTAAAAGAAAGGTATTTCTTTGAAATTCTTCAATTCATCATATAAAATAATACAAGGAAAAAATATTGATTCCTTATATTGCATTATGTTTTTCTATATTTGAATTAAAAATAATTTTCAAAACAAGGGTTAGAAATGAGTAATCAAAATACAAAATTACTTTTGTACTAAATTAATTATTACTATGTCGGTATTTGCACAAGTTGTAGGTACACAAAATTCACTATTTAGGCAAACTGTATTTATATATTTAATTGACTGTTAATTCACATCTATACATGATAATATATGACTAAAATCCACTCCTATATGGTAAATGTTTTCTATTACTATTTTTCGAACAAGTGATCCATGCCGTTTAAAAAAACAGTTACATCATATATGTAAAACACAAATTTGTATGGGATTGTGAAATACTATACAATATGTACAAATAGCCAATTTAGCTCAAGTCCCATTTAACGACAATAATATCCGGTAACGTTGCATTTTTTACTTTTTTTATTTTGATTTTCGATTAAATTAATCCATATTGAAAATTAACCAACAAAAAAGTAAATTATACGATATAAGAATTGAATAAACAAAAAAAAATCATGAGTTAAATTAAAAATAACGTTGAAAATGCAACGTTACCAGAATTTACGGTTATAAAAAAGAAGTGAACTTTAATGTTCTGGAAAATATTCATAGCTCAACATTGACTGACACAACAGACAAACGGAAAAAAATTGGCAATAGAATGAAAACAAAATGACAGTTGAAACCAATGACAATAATCAGTTAATTCAAAATTGATACAATATTTATTGGTTTAGAAAATAAACATTTGGAAATTATGTAGCGTAGCGTTCTTAAATGCGTGTGGTGGTATTTCATTGATACAGTGTCTAATTTCGGCTTTTAATGCTTCAATGGTTGCAGGGTTATTGACATAAACCTGCAACTTCAGATAATCCTACAGTTAGAAATCTAAAGGCGTTAAATCGCAAGAGCATGGAAGCCAATTCTGGTCACCAAATCGGGAAATGCACGACTAGGAGCAAACTCGTGCAAGATCGTTAATGTTTCACGGGTGATACGGTATGAGGCATCATCCTGCTAAAACCACATGTCGTCAAGATCAATAGCTTCCAAATGAGGCATAAGAAACTATTATCATATCACGATAGCATTTGCCATTCACTGTTACTGCATTACCATCTTCGTTTTTGAAGAAAAACGGTTCAATTATTCTTCCGGATCATAATGCACACCATACACAGACCCGTTGTGGATGCATTGCTTTCTGATGAATCATTCGTGGATTTTCAAAACCCCAAATGCGACAGTTTTGCCTATTCACGAAGCCATTGAGCTGAAAATGGCCTCATTACTGAAAATGATTTTGTTTGCAAAATCAGCAGGGTGCTCAAGGATCCAATTGATGAATTATCTTCGCTGTTCATGGCCTACTGTTGCATGTTTATCACGTCATTTGTGACATTATGATTATCAAACATGGCGCGCAATTCAAATTTTGCGCTCTTATTTAAACACCGTTTATGTGTTTATTATTTACATTTGTCTATTATATTGACTTTAAAAACAAAAATTGGATCTAAAATTGTATCATGTTTGAGTTATCACTAACTACTTATAAGTGATGTACCATTTTAGGTCCTACCGGAAAATTCTGTGGCAGTGGATTAAAAAATTGAGTTTTAAGAACTACAAATAAGTGTAACTTTTTACGTGCGTACATAAATAGAAATACTGTTTTTTTATATTATTACAATTTATTTATTTTTTCACAAAAAAAAAAAAATATAAAAATGTCACATTTCAAAGTAAGAAGAAATATTTAATATTCTATTTTACATGCTTTTAAGTCTTGACATATTGTAAAAAGACAACATTCTCTTCTACAAGACGCAGTATAAAAAAAAGAAAGTGTAAAAAAGGATTTTCGATAAAATTATTTGTTAAGAATAAATTGTTATCAACTTATAATTAGTTTCAATTTTTCTGTCTCTTGAACAAACAAAACATTTTCTTCAATAATGTCTTGTGGCTACATTTAAGTAGATTTAATTCAGTAAAATGAAATTGCTCTTCAAGCATTATCGATTTTAAAGCGACACGAGCCGTAAAAATAGACAGTGCGAAACTTTTAATTTAATTAATTTAAAAACTTCTCGACTTTGTTATACAAAGAGAGATTCTCTTTATAGGAAAGCATTAAAATTAATTCTCTCTTTTTTACTCTGAAATTCGGGCGTTGAGTGCGTTGCGTTACGTACAAGATAAATCCACTTGGAAGTCAATATAGAAAATTGAAAATTTCTTAGATTTGAATTGTAAAGTAAAGGCGTCTTATGGATGCTTTGGTTATTGAAATTTTAGAGATTTTAATTGATATTACCAGTAAGGTGAATTGAGAAATTTTGATCTATCAATGTTGAAAATAAATTATATGATTTGACATTTGTTTAGATGATTGAATATATTGAATCACGTGATTTATTTTCGATCGGCTGTAACGATAGTGTGTAGTATGATATTATTGTAACATATAAATGGACATCACGCTCGGAGCTTGTGATAATGTCGGTTAATTAATGATTGGCTTGTGATTAATTAGAGAATTTCATCGACACGCCTTGTCGTCTTTGATTGGAAATGTTTCCAGTATCGGATCTAGATCATCAATGCCCAATTGTTTATAAAAGAAAAACTCCCACACAAAAAAGAACATCATCTCCACAAACACCCTTCTAAATTATTATATGCATCAATTAATTATTCAAAACATAAATAAAATTTTATATTAAATTTAATGCCTGTAATTTATGTTTCAATTATAAATTAAATTAATTTTAATGGTCCTCAATCAATTTAAATTCCTCCATCATACAACCACTAAATGTCTTGAACTCCAGAAACTCATTGATTAATAATAATTTTATTTTATAAATTTAGAGTTGAGATGCGAATTTACTGTAATAAATTTAATTTTTATTTTAACAAAATGTGTTGTTTGAAAGTTAATTAATTGGAAAGTCTAATCCGAACATTCATACTCGTAAATCTTGTCCAAATTGAGAGCCTTGACAACTTGAAATTCACAAAGGCATTTAGATGGTTATACTCTTTATAGACAAACCACAAGTATAAAGTTCACAGAGAGACAATATCCTTTCTCGTTTTGCTGTCAACTCTCTGCTGTTTGCCTTTGGGAGTCGTTAAACTGAATCACCGAAAAAGAAACATGCTCATGTTGGCAAAAGCGAAATATTTCCTGTAATTGCTGAATATTATGACAAAACAAGAAACGTTCTTTTCTCAAGACAAACTTTTTATAAATCTAATTATATTTTGAACTCATTTAATGAGGAATTTGTTGTTTAAAATGATTTGCGTTATTTTATGCAAATATTTGAAGATTTTGTATTATGAAAATATTTGTTAATCCTCCAGTAAAATGATTTCAATGTTAATTTTCTTTTCTCAAGTTCTAATAAACTTAAAAGGGGAAATTCAAAACAAAGTGTGATAATGCCTCCCCTTATTTGACCCAAATAAGAATCCAATAGATGATCTAATTACTGACGTAACATAAATCATCAATAATCGAACTCTTGTAATTTATTTGTGTTTACAACACAACATAAACAAATAGTATTAATTTTTATAATTTCTAAACAAATAAAACTGGTAATTAATCTTACGTAAATCATATTATATGATTGGTATAAGGTTCGAATAATAGATACAAAATATGACTAATTACAATCATTCCCAACTTTGGGCAATCAAAGGGATTATTGCTTTTGTTTGGATCCGTTGGGTAACGAAATTGTTTGAAAATCAACTAGAATTGAGTTCATCACAAACACTATTCTCTGTGGAATAATTTGAAGGGAAACGGTACATGCAAACATATTACATACAGCTAATTGGCGATTAAAAAACCTTTCCAAAATCCAACAACTAAAATATTCAATTTTAGGAAAATCTTAAACTAAATTAATCAATCTTTCAATTTAGCCTAATAAAACACCCTCACGCTATTGTGGGAAATGATTGACCAGTATTTCCCTATGTGGGAACTTTTGATTGATAATTCCATAGTCAAGGGAATCAATGCGAAAACGGATTTGATCGAAATATGAGTTGACCGTATTGCAACTATCTGTTAATACCTAAAATCAATTTAACTAGCTATCGATTTAAAACCAATTCAAAAATTCTCATCTCAAAATTTCTGGGGGTACTCGCTCACTAATGTATTTATGTATAAATACCTATTTTGGATTTTTAGGTTTACAATTTGTGAAAGCCAAAAGACTTTATGCAATATCTATTGGAATGTAAATTTTTAAGCAGACCTTAAGTTTTTGATTTTGTGTTATTATAATTGTGTTGAATTATAAAGAAACTTTGTTTTATATTAAGTGGTAATAACATTTCGCTTTTAACGGAACTTTAATTATAAAATTTGAAATTTCGATTGTTTATTAGACGTTGTCCCACACAAACTTTGCCACCATTTTTCACTCTTTTAGGGGAAGAATTTTCAATAACTCTTTCTTATTATATATCTTATTATATATGAAAGCGTGGAAGAAAATTCGAATATTTTATTTATTTTCATAACACTAATTGGTTTTCAAATTGTTCTAAATACCGAAGAAAAGTTAGTATGGAAGATTTTATATTTTTATTGATAATGAAATATATGACAAAAAATTGCTCCCTTAATGTTTTTAGCCGAATACATAATTGCTCCAGGTCACAATCATTGGTTCATTAAAATAAGTTTGACTGCTAAAAAACAAACAAAAATTAAAAATCGCTTATTTGGTATAAGTACTTCATATTAAACTTCCATATTAATTTAGTGAAATGACGTTAATTAAACTGTTGTTATTAAAATTATTTAACAAAAACAGACACTTATATTTTATTTCTAAAAATAAATATAGATGAATTTTGTTTTATATTAAGCGGCAATAATGTTTTTAACAGCAGTTTGGTTATTAAATTAAAAACTTTGATTGTTAAATAACTCTACATTCTCTCATACAAAATTAGTCCCCTTTTTTCACTCTTTTAGGGCAGGAATTTTCAAAAAAAAAAAAAATATTTTCACATGGGTTATTCTTATAAGGAATACACCGATTATACAAATTTCATCAGTCAGAGTGGGTATATACATAATTATACATAATAAATACAAGATTTTATATATGCACGGTTTTAAAAACATATTTACTATAAGCTTTATTACTTTTCTTTTTTTCGTTAATACTGTCTTATTGACGCTTTTTTCTTATTATGACTTTTTAATTATGAGCATCAGATATGTAAACCAATTGGCAATTAACATATTTATAAATCCTATGTTTGTATATAAAAATGTTTATATTTCATAGAAACGACTTTTTGTGTACCTACTTTAAATTAAATTTACTGTGCTAGTTATTAGTTAAACCAAAAAGATTTATTCATTTTTGTCATTACTTTCAAATAACTGTCCAACGACATATAACTCATCTGTCTATAGTGAAATTTTTTTTATCCCTTAGTATTATTATTTTTAAGGAATGATAAATTGCCTAATGTAAGTGGGTAATTGTGTTGTATCTTAATACCACATTTTATTCAATTGAGTTGTTCTATAATTAAATCTGGACTTGCAGACAGACAGACAAAAATTTTAAAAATGTTAAATTTGGAATAAGGACATTTTTAAAACAAATATTTACTCTAAAATTGGGTTCAAATATAAATGTACAGACTGGTACAGACAGACGTAAGAATTTTATATATTAAGTATAGATTTACAAAGTCTACTAATAAGCAAAGATAACTCCCCTTTTCTCATAATTCCCCATCGCACTTCTAAATGAATGCATACTTTATGAATCAAAGGTAGGTTACAAATACTGAAAGGCTTGAAAATATCGATGCAGACATTATATATATTATATAATAAGCGTTGGTAAACAATTTAGTTGATGTTGCGACGCCCAATGTCTCAAGTACTTAGCATATGTAATATCCATTACATCATTTTCCATATTTGTCTTGATGTCGGTACCTATGCAGCTGCTTTGTTTATCTTCAATTTGATTTGGCATATATAAGATGTGTGCTATTGAAAGTTCTCTGAATCGTAAGCTCTCCATGCTCTTGTGGCAAATTGGGAATGATATGAGACATTCCCAATTTATATTTAATATATACGTAGAATGTATACCATTCTCAACGTAAATACTTGGAAAATTTTATATTGTAGACATGGTCACATAAAATGGTCTACACTTGTTTGAAACAGTTTATAAATATTATTAAAATAACGAATTAATTTTCTTATGGATTATGCATAGCTTTAAAAGTCCATCTTTTCATGTGATATTTCATCACGCGGTTAAACCAACAAATAAAAGCATTTGCTAATAATCGTGCAGAAACCGCTTCGTTCAAGCTTTTAACATGTGGTGCACCCATAAATTTAATACAGTTCAATGTTTACATTCACTGAAAAGTTCGAGTTGAATAAATAGAGAGATTAAAATTAGTAAAATATTTACTGAAATAATAGTTAGTAAAACGATATTCCTAATATTTCTCCCAATTTATCAAAACAAACTCTTCGCTATCGTTTTGTCAAATAGTAATTTTTTTCTTAAAAATTTCAACAATTAAAACGTATTATTAATCGCTTGTATTGATGATATATTTTTGCGTCTAATGCAATGCACTTCAATCTTCGCTTAAATAAAAAGCTTTTTTATAATGCGCTTTTAAGCTTTTACGATAATTGAGTAAATCTTATTATCTGTTAGATGAATTGCTTCATGAATGACTGTGGAAAAATTGTATTTACCTAAATATGGAAACTCTGGTTTTACCTCCAACCAAAATGGCTTTCATTGAAATAAAACTGTTAAAATGGTACTGAAATCATTTCGCAACGTTTCTATTAAAATAAACGATAGATGTTATCGACAGAGACATAATTTCATAGCCATTTTATACGAATTCTATTCACTTAAATGGAACAAGTTTATAGAATTAACTGGAAAGAAACGTATTTGATAAGTTTTTTAGATAAAATATTTTTTTGGTATGATTCTAACAAAAGTTTTATTGTCAAGAAAAGCAAGTTTGTAAGTAGTGAAAAGTATTAAAATTGATTAATCCCACTTTTCCATTTTTTACCCTTTTCAAAGAAAGGATCATTTTTTTAAACTTCCACGGTATTTGAATGTTTTATACCATCATGCTAGTTTCTTTCTGCAACAGCTGTCGTACACCAAATGAACGACTACGTTAACCTCCCCGTTAGTAAACTACGACCCTTATAATTTACACATTTGTATTTCGATTGTATTAAGCCTTTGTGGAATAAATCGAATTGACACCCACTTTCCTAGATTGCTTTTACTCAAATGAAGAATAAAATAAAGCGTGCATATTAGAACGTGCTCAATCGGTTTTCTTTCATGTACTCATTGTGGATAGCGTCTTTTATTTTTATGATTGAGTTCAACAAAAATATTCAATAATCATAAATTCGATATGCTTTAACATGATTATAAAATATTCATGAAATTTTTATCATCTTGGTTTTTAATAAGTTAATGTAGATTGTTGTCTTTTTGTCTTTCAGAGAATCTATGAATGTTTTTTTGGAAAATTTTTGAACAAAATTTTTTGCATTGAAAACCAATTTTATAAAAGTACATTATGCCCATTAATATCTAAGAGCATTTGCCAACTTTCTTGTGACATCATAATTCTATAAGTATCATGTTTTTGTGGTTTAACAGTGAAAAACTTGATCAAACCATTTTAAGCGGCTCTTTGATCAGTAATTTTTTTCCTATCAAAAGAATTTAGAAGAAACCGAAACAAATAGTAGTCGAACGATACAGCGTTCGGAGTATGCGGTGAATGTAGGTAAGACTTTTCAAGTGTCATCAATTTGTTTGGATTTGTTTTAAGTGTGTTTGGCTACGTATTGTCATGATAGAAGATAATTGCTTTTCTATTTGCCTATTCTGGTCACTCACTATATCGAAGAAACTATTGTATCGCAGCTTTTTTAGACGTTGCTCAAGCTTTCGACGAAGAGTGGCATTTTGATCTTCAATAAAAAAAAAAGACACTATCTACCTGAGGAATACTTTTTACTTTTCAAATCTTACCTCCATGATACACTATTTCAAGGAAAATTAGGAGACACCCTAACCCTCTAACTAACCCTCAATGAATTAGAGTGGGGTGTCACAGGGTAGCGAACTAGGGGCAATACTATTCCTTATTTGCACACCCGAAAAGCCAACATTACACGACACCCACAAAGCTATAGTTACAGACAAAACGACCGTCATAACGATAGACAATAACGCAGAAATGGTCAGTATAAAACTCCAGAGGCCCTTGAAAAAGTTTAGCGAATGGGATCGAAAATGGAGAATTGGAATAAACGAAGGCAAATCTGTCTATGTTACTTTCACAATGAGAAGAGATACACGCCCGCTCATATACCTGAATGGAATAACATTGACACAATGCGATGATGTAAAATATTTTGAGACCATTGATCTTCTTTAACCTATTATCCAGGAATTTTCTATGAAATCAAAAATAAATGGAAACAGTTCAGCATAATGGTGGGATATACGATAAACAAGATGGGTGGGCATTTCAAAAATAATAAGGATACAATTCCGGATCGACAAAAATTAGGAATTTATGAACTTCCTTGTACGGGCTGAGAAAAAATCTACGTACAGCTACGAAGCGATCTAATAGTACTTGATGATAACTCTGAAAGATTGCTTGCCTATCAAAATACGTATCTAGGCAATACGGCAGTATTTCATTTGTTTGAATTGTTGCTCAAATGTATGTTTATAGTTTACTTTTGTAAGACCACAACATTGTAAAAATAGAGGCAACAAACAAATTTGCAAATAAGAACGATAAAGAAAAAGATTTAAAAATGAAGTTTCAAATACCTATAGAAAATAAATTCACTCGACAACAGCGAGACTGTGGCGTTGCAATTTGAAATTACGAGCCACCAAAGGCGGACCCAAGGATGCGCCACTATCGGCCCAAAAACCGGGCCGGCGGAAAACGGTCGAAGAGTGGGTCCAGTGGGTCCAGCACGACCGAACAAAACAGATCACCCGTAATGGTTATTCTAAGTACGAGTGATTCGATTAATTTAAGGATAAGCGTAGTAGTGTATTAGTAATAATAATAATCTAAGGTGTAAATAAATTAATCACTTACCCATAATAGAAATTAACGACAGTAAAAAGATTACATCTGGAATGATTTACTAACTAGTGAGTTAAAATGTGGCGTTTGTTTTTCACCGTCACAAGACGATAATTAGGATAAAGAAATGAGAAATCTGGGAATTACAAAATAAAAGAAAATCTTGATAAATAAACTCAGAACTCAATACCACAATAAAGGAGATAGATCATTGGACTTATCCCTTCAAGAAAATATCAATTCGGTTCACTTATATTCATTATACACTACCATACTGTGAAATTCAACTGTGCAAATTTTTGTGATTTTGAAAGATAAAAAATTATTTCTGATTTTTAGACTATATTGGTTAAATTCATTTTTGTGAAATAATGAAGCAATACTTAAATCTATTTTTTCCATTGGGGTTGTTTTCTTGAATATTCATTGGTGACCATTTTTTTTTTTTTTTTTTTTTGATAAAAAGCAAGTGGTTGACAAGTGCCAACATAAGATGTCATGTGTGATAAGGAATTTAATATTCCATTTGATGATAAATATATTCAATGATTTCTTTCTTGAATGTGTTTTTTGTACGTATTTTTTTTAGATACACTTAACTTATGTTATTTGCGTATTTATTTTCAAAATCATACCTTAGGGCTTAGGCTAATGAGAGAGTAATATTTTTCTTAAATAAATAGCCACTACAAAACGGGCACTACTACGGGAAGAGTTCTATAAAAAATCAATTTCCACATCATTTTATCATTTTTTTCTTAAAACTTTTGTTTAATTTTCCATTATTTTCCCAAGAATAAAAACTAACATTAACATTAAATATGTAAACATTGATATAACATTGAACTAGATAGTTAAATTAAACTAGATAGTATTTATTTTCTCATCACTTCTATGAAATAAGAATATTAGTTGACACTGAATGATCATTTGAGCTTTTGTACATCTAATACGTTTTTCTGGAACTGTTCAATTATTACAGACTACATTTACATCAAGCTTTCTTTAAGTTTTTTTTAAAGAAAATAAAAGCTTCACATTTATACATATATTGTCTTATTTAACTGGAATACGGAGGAATAAGGTTACATTCAAAAAAAAAATTAAGTAAAAAAATAACTATGCTGAAAAAACGTTTCGTTTCATTTATGAGTTTGTAATCAAAAAGCAATGTTCCGATGAAAAAATTCTTTGTCTTTCATTTTTACACTCCGATGCCAAATAAATATTGCAGAGGCATTGATCATAAAATTCTTACAATGTGAATGACTACAATGATTGTACGGGATGTCTTACATGAAATCATTTCTCCAGAAAAATAAACGAACGAAAAGACAGAGAATATGGTAAAGTTACATTTTTTTGTTCCTCTGATCATAAGTAAAAGCGCACGAATAAATTTCAATGTTAAAATGTTACTTCCTTCATCAATAGCTGATTCATTGTCTATAGTAGGGGTGAGAATTATTGATTTTTAATTTACATTCATCTCCATTATTATCAAAAGAAAAGTGTTAAACATTTCATTCTAAAAGTGTTAAATGAACTGTTGCAATGATTCTCTGTTTAATACGATTTTAAAATGAAATATTATTTGATTCCGACTTGTCATTAATATTAAGTTCGATTTACATTTATTTTATACTTCTCTCGTTACATGCTGGAAAGCTTTGAATTTTAAAAATTCGCTCCAGTAAAATAATTTATGGTACAAAGTGAACACAAGGCTTTATTCATCTCAGATACAAATTTTGTAATTTTATTTTTTACGTTCACGGCACTGTTTCTTTCACCAACCATCTTTTTATCTTTGATCTTGTATAAACTTAGAGCTTTTATTATCTTTAATAAATCATTAAGTTAGCTTTGTGAGAAAAATACTAACCGTCCTTTTATCTTGTGCCATATGTCGAATTTATTTCCTGTTGCATATTTTCAACATTCTTTAGATAAATTCCTTTCATTTTATCCGTTCGGGAGAAAAAATACTTCCGATTTTTTAACGCAGCTCTTTTACTTTTTATATTAAAATTATATATTATGTTTACTTTTAAAAGCCATAAAAATATATATTTTGAATAATTTCGATCAGAAAATATTTATACATTCCGAATATCACGTATTATCTTTCGGTTGATTCGCTTGATGACCAAATTGTTCACGACATGCATTTTGATTATCAAATGTCGTTATTAATTATGTAGGGTTTCTCTAACATAGTATCTCATCAAGTTGAACCCCTCTCAATGTGGTAAGTTCGCCCTGAACGTTATCGTGCTTTTCATTATTCGCTTCATTAATGGTTCGTTGGAACGATGACTCAGTAAATGTCTTTAGTAGCTCTGCCCGTATCAATTATTAGACACGTATGTGTTGAAAGGAATTTTCGGAAACAAGGGTGGAAAAAAAGGATTTCAAAGATAAAATATCATTGTTATTAAATTATTGAAAGGAATTTTATTTAATGTTTGTTTCCTATCCAAACGAAACGAAAGATTTTCCGATTTTTTCAAGTATTTCAGTGACACTCAAAGTTTGTGATTTAAATTTTAGTGTCATCTAACATTGGTTTTTAGTACCAATAAAATTTCTTGTTGTTTAAGTAGTCACCCATAAAAGCTTTATCTAATTTTATTTCAACAACCTAATTGTCTCGACTTCCTCATTTTTAGAATCTTTTGTCTCAATCTTTTTCCCAATTAAAAGTTTTTATATATTTTCAGTAATGTTATCCTTTGTTTGCAAATAAATTGAAAAAAATATTTGAATCTTCTATACGGAAAAGCCATAAAAAAGAATATATCTACAAAAGCGTAATAAAACATTTAAAAGTAACGCACGTTGGTGCTGCGTGAAAATGACCAATATTTGTGTTTGTACCATCAAATCCAAGAGTCACAAACGCCAACATTTGAGAGAGCCACAATTCCAACCCTAACAACACACGTGCGACATAAACATAGCGACACAATTTCAAGCTTTATTTACCACCCGCCCATATGTGATCATTATTCATCTGGGAACTATTCCCTTTTCCATAAGGCCATCATATAATCACACCATTTAACTAAGTTCCGGCAAATGCATTGCACATTCTTGCATTAAAATATGGTTTCACATAAAAGATTTTATATATTTTTTTTATTTTTAATAATTTTGAAAACGTCAAATAAATGAATGAAACTGTGTTAGCTATTGTACCAAGTAAACAATAAACAACATGTTACATAAATATTTAACTACAACTTGTCTTATCAAACATCTTCAATAATACCGAGAATTACGGTTATGTAATACAAACAGAAAGTTAAAAAAAAGACAAGTACTGCTGGGGGACCTCTGTCAGCAACTAAGCGCCTTATACTTTTTCTTCAAGTTCAAATTTTCTTGGAAATAAATATGTAAATTTTGTATTCCTTTTTTTAAAGACAAATTATATAAGACAACGAACAAAATCCAAAGGTTTCATTGAAATTATTGGAAAAAATATTAATTAATTGAAAATTTTATAAAAAATTTTAAAGTTTAACTATATAAATATATTAGAGGTTACTTAAGACTTAACCAATTGGAGCAATTTTTTCTACTAAATGAGAGGCTTTGTTTACCGCATAGTTGAGTTTAATGCAATTTCACAAGTACATTTTTATGCATTGCTGATGCATATTTCTAAATATTACATCACATTTTCTGGATGTATATATTTTTACATTAATATTGTCGGGTATTTTTATCTCTAATATTCTCATGACTTTATTGCATTCATATTTTTTTCATAAATTTATCGGCCTGCATAACATAATTGTTTTTCCTTCCTTCCATCGTAGCCAACAATACTAGAGTAATTTCCCCATATTGTAGATTCTTATCTGTTTTGCTAGACTACACAATTATCTTGAAGAATATTCATCAGCTTTTTCGAATTCCCTCGATCGATCAAAAGCTTTCTGCCAGTCGAAGCCATGCATATTTCTTTTTGAAACAAAATTGGTTCTCATCTTGCACCACTATCAATTTCCTTTCCAATATTTTGCTTAGCGATTTGTTAATAACGTTAGTATTGTGGGAGATGAAATTGATAATTCAGTAATCACTTAGTGCATAAGGTTTCTTTTTTAGAGCTTTCATAGTACTATCCAAAAGTTTGAGGATCATTTTCATGAAAAGTAAATGTCGTTTATTACTTTTGTTAGTAAATATAAAGGAGGTTAAAACCATATACGATAGCCTGTCATCAAACATTTCATTTTTTTTGTTTGGTATTTGAAATTTTAGTTCTTTTGTTGTTATAATTTATCACTTATCTGTAAGACTTTGTATGCGTCACTATAATTTATTTGTAATTGAATTATTTCGTGTTGCATGTACAATACTGCACTTTTAAACATATTTTTAAATAATTCTAAGATAAACAAATTTTAATTTCAAGTTTAAACTTGAAAATAAGTATCTACAAACTTTCGCAGCTGCAAAAAAACCAAACTATAAAAAAGTGCTCATTAAGTCCGGTGTATTGGGCTTGTGAGAATATATTATTGAATCTAATCATGAATATCTACCAAACATTGTCATAATGCTGAGAACATTCTTAACAACTGCCATTAGCCAGCCATTAGTAATGCCAGTTGAGAGAAAAGCCTCCCTAACTAAGGTTAATTAAAAATTATCAAAGATTGACTACGGCTATGTTGAAACTCAAATTTAGCTATATTGACAATCGAACATAACTTACATATTGACATTGGTAGCTGTATAAATGATAAATGATTTTGCTTTAATAAAAACACGAAGAGTACAGTTTTAATTAAATTAATTAATTAATGAATTTTATGATATTTGTCTTTTGACTTATTTTCCACACTAATGATGAAAATAAGTGGCGACAAATTTCCGGTGAGCCTCGGGCGGCGTAAACCTACGCTACGTCACTGTATTAATCAAATATTATTTTGTTTACATTGAGAAAAAACTGAAAAATGAGAAAAAATGCTTATTTTACAGTTTTTCTTAATAAGAATTATTTACTTTAGTTTTTCAAAAGTTCAACCCCGATTGAAATGCTTAGCTTGGAAACTTCGAATAGTGCTTCTATAATTATAAAAACACAAAAAACTCACTTATAAACAAAAGAATTTGCAACGAAAGAAATCTTAAATCAAATATTCGTGAGCTGTTTGAAGATCAAGAAGATTTTTATTATAATCAAAATAGAGCATTTCTTCATTATCGTTATTTGAAATTTGGAATTGGACAAATCGGGTTTCATCAAATGATTTTCATATTCTCCAGGCGTCCACTGTTTAAACTTTATTTAAGGGTTTATCAAAGGTAGAAATTATCCACTAAAATTGATAATATTTGGTCAATTGAAGATTGAGAGAGTAGGCATTAAATTTCTAATGAATAAATTCGGAATTCAGTTGCTTTACCTGCTTTAAAATTTTAACACAAGTTGTCTATAATTTGGGTTATTGCTTTACACATAATTATGATGTTTAACCACACAATATAAATTAACTTTGATTTCATGATTTTTTGGTAACAAAGCCTGATATGAGGTCAATAATTATAAACAATAATAAAGAAATACAAATTTGCAATAGCATTCTTTTCATACTTATTGTTATGCTTTGTAAACTATTTGAAATATCTTACCATTTATATAAAAATATTTTATCACAGCACCATTTTTGTAACGGTAACATTTTGTATGACATAACGTTCTTCATTTCTATTCTTCACTAATCTTTGAATTTGAAAACAAATATGAGTCTATCGTAAGTTTGATTTATCATGAATATTATAATTGTATATTTGTGTAACTTAACTATGTAAATCGTTTGTAATTGAATAGACGTTACTTTTATAGTAATTATGTGTATGCACTCAAACTAAAGAGCGGAATTCTTTTTTTTGAGAAATATGAAAGTAATTTGATGTTGTAGCTAGGGATGCAACATTGCTCATAAAAATCATCGATTCTAGAACATCGATATTTTTGAAAGTGTCATATCGATATTAAAAACATCGAAGTTTATGAACGATATATCAAGTTTTTCGATAAATTATACCACTACTTTTGTATTTGATCAAATTGTATCCAATTAAAACGATCAAAATGCTTTTTGTAATTACTTAACTAACAATTTAATTTTGGCCAAATTTAATACTTTTATTTTTCAATCATTCGTATAAACGCTTATTTGTGTCAACCTTGTGCGATAGATTTGAAAATCTTAATATTAAAAAAAAATTGTATTAGTTCCATTTGATAAACAAAGAAATACTTTTCAAAATCATACCAGGATTTTATTGAAATTTATTAATAGCTTGGCTTTTGTGCAAACTTTATTAAATTTATTTCTATCAAGTTCGATTTTTTAAAGTCATAACAGTATATTGTGAAATGTGAATTCCGTATACTTTTCAAATTTATTTTCATTTCTAAACTCAGAAGCCATTAAAATGTATAATACTCTATAACCATATGTAGGTACATTGTGATTTTAATAAGTTTTTATAATTTTAAAACATTTTGCCTCTAAGAAAACTTAACATAATGGTATTTACTATTAATTTTATAAAAGCACATATGTCGTTGCTTATTTTAAATTAAAACGAAGCAATATTTATGATAAGAAAGGCTCAGTGAAATACATACATATATAATATCGAAAATTTAAATATTCATCTCAAAAAAGTTAATGCTTTTTTTAGGAAAAATATGAACAGGAACCACAAAATGACAATTATGTTAAGTTGAATACTTATACGAAAATATTAATTCTTATTTATGTAACGTTAAACTTGTATGTAATATTTTCGGTAACATTATATGCAAATAAATAAAACCTCATAGAAATTCTCATTAATTCATGAAAAAAAAAACAAATGAATAAAATACGAAGTAAATCTCAGACTCGCAAAAGTTTCAAAGTTAATAAGTTATAATATTGCAGTTGTACCTTATTTAATACATACGACATGACCTAATTAGTATGTTCTCATTATAAAAACGACACCGGACATCCGACTCATGCAAGCATAGGTAAGCACAGGTAATGTAAGCACTCCATGCTTCATGTAATGACTGCACCCTTAACTATGCATAAGCACAACCCCACAGGTACATTTCATACAGTTTATTTACTATACTATACATACTTTGTGCAGTTTCACTCCTCATCAAATCGTCAACTTTCCTTTTGAAAGGATTGCTCCCTTTCAATACCTGAGTTTTTTCAATTCGAGAAAAATGCATGCAAAACATCAATAAGAAATATGAATTGCGTCGCATATTTGAATCAAGGAAAATTCTAAAAATACAGTCGTTTTAATGGTTGTAAAAAGGATTGAAAAATTATACGCCATAATGAACTCTTCTTAGTAAAAGCTTTGCCATTTTCAGAAAATTAGAAGCAAAATGAATATAAAATAGATGCATTTGTGTATTTGTAGCGGTTGCAAACTTGAATACCGTAATAAATTTAATTATTTCTTCTTGTTTAATTTTTCTCAAGCTTTTTAGTCAATCATGTCGAAAAGTGCTTTTAACTTTGAAGTTAATAAAATTTATATTTATTTAATCAATATAAAAATTAGTATTTCAATGTTCATTTAAAATAATTTCATAAAACAATCTGTATTTATTAACAAACTTCAAATAATTCGAAAAGCATCTGATCAATTTCTTAAATCGGAATAAGTTAATATATGCACTCGATATATTCCTATTGCTTTTTCTAATTGTATATTAATATGAGAAATTTTAGATATACAAGATAATGATTTAATATGAACCAAATACAGCAATTCTAAATCTCACCTAACTATAATGTTTTGTGTGTTGTAAGCACGATTAAATGCCATCATTGATCGCTGAAGAGCAAGCTGCATTTGTCAAGAGAAGGAGAATTCGGTAGCACATTTTTAATGCGAGACATCTCAAAGATAAGGTTAGGGAGTATGGTATCTTTATGTATCTTTGCTTTGTTGATTATGAGAAGATTATGAAATCGACTTACCGATCCATCTAATATTTCTTGTTAGAAACCAATGTGAAAGCTCTGAAGCAATGGTAAATATCGACAATACCCTATCTGATAAATGCAATATTTGAAAGAAACAAAGAGCATTTTTTCATTCTTATTTTATGCACACAATGAGATTATAATGTGATGCACTTTGAAGGAGTGGTGTGGGAAAACTAAAATTAGCGAGAAGCGATTTTCCAACCTTCGTTATACAGACAATATGACTTTAATTGCGAACAGTAAGAAAGATTTGCAGGACCTGTTAAGACTTGAAATCGTGAGTCTAGATTTTGGTTTAAAAAACATCAACAAGATCACATTTTTTAACGTAGATTGCAATAACGATAATGAAATTCAACTAGAAAGAATAGGTCACTTCATAGTGAATATATTTGTATATTTAGGCTCGATCCTGCATAAAGTTGACTAGAAGCACGATTGGAAGCACGAAATTAGATAATGCTTTTAATTGGTTAATCAGTCATAATGCAATGTCTATCTAATGGAAAGATTGCAATATAAAGAAGATCACTAAAATTAGATGCCATTGAATTGTGAGTTTGAAGGAGAACGCTGCGAATTCCATAGACGGTGAGAAGAGTACCTGTTTTATCTTAAACAAAATCAACTCAGTGCAATGATTCTCTTCGCTAAGGTATGGACAAATCCTCGGATTTTTCATACATATCGCGCGCCACGGTACCATGGAAAACAAATGGTTTATGAACGCTTTGAAGAGATTTGACCCCCTGAAAGGAAAAAGAAAAGCGGGTGACCAACTCGTTTCACTGAAGTGGTCGAAAAGTTCGAGGATTTAAGATTTACGTCCACAGCACGACAAACAAATATGCGTAATCACAGGAGCAGGACCGTTCACCAGGATGTGAGAAATTCAGTACACGGTGACAATCATATTAATCACCATCCATCGGTCGCGACGTTAAAATTAAGAAGAATACAAAATGTGAATATCAATATGAAACAAGAATAAAGATTTTCGAAGTGTTACAATTACAAAAATAAATAAGGTTAGATATTTATCAATAATTCGTTATTTTTGTTCGGTGTTTTGTAGTTCTTTATAGTTTTTTTTCTATCTATTTTATAAGTAAAATATTCAGTGTAAAAGATTGCAGAATTATACAAAATTGTTTATAACACGTAAATCATTTTAATGGACATTATTTTAGTCAAGAAAATTTTTTAACAGATAACTACTTTTTATAAAGAGATTTTAAAAATAAAACCAATGATAGTAATACTCATAAGAATGACATAAACAGTTACCAACCAATTAGCCATCTCAGTGGGTTTTCGAAAATTTTAGAAAGATTAATACTTGAAAGAGCAAACTCACATATTGAAATAAACAAAATATTCCCAGAGGTACAATATGGCTTCAGACGAGAACTATAAACGATACATCAACTTCTACGAGTCGCCAGGTACATAGAAGATGGCTACGAAAAAAAATACAAGTTTTGATGGACTTCTCATAAGCATTAACAAAGTCTGGCACACAGGGTTACTATATAAAATAAAAAAAAAAACAGGACTTCCCAGCCTAAATTCAAGCCATACTTACTTCATTCTTACAATAGCCTAAATTCTGTATCAGAATAGGATCAACAACCTCCACAATAAGAGGAAAATAAGACGGAGTAGTACAAGGATCTATTTTAGGTCCAACTCTTTTTAACCTATACGTTAGTGACATACTAGCTCAAGAAAACACGAAACAATAAGACTTATAAGCAGCGATAGAAGACATCCAAAAAGCAATTAATAGCTAAAACGAATATTTAAAGAAAAGGGCAATCAAGCTTAATCTTAGCAAATATCAGACGAAAATATTCACCCTCAATTAAAGCACACCAAATCGCAGTTTGCAAATAGACCAAAAAATAATTCCCTGAAATGACGACAGCATATCACACGTGAGACTGGAACTCAACAAAAGATTGAACTATAGGGGACATTTTACCAATAAAATTAAAAAATACAATGCAAGATTGCATCAACTATACCTCATCATGTATAGCAAGTCACGTCTGAAGATCAACTGCGGCATACTACTTTACAAGTCCGCTATACGCCCAATACTAATATATAGAGCATCCATCTGGAAAAACACTGCACAAAACATATGGACAGACTTTAAATAATGCAAAATAGAATAATAAGAATCACAACCAAAGCCCCATGTACGCAATAGCCAAATTCACAGAAAACGCCCGATAAACTCGGTTACGGAATGCGTGAAGGACATAGTAGAGGGATTATTCGACTAAGGCTGGTTCTACAATTAGTCGCTTGTCGTTGACGGGAGTCGCTAGTCGGTTGTCGTGAGTCGTCAGTCGGGAGATAAACGGCAGTGCATTCTACAATTGCGTAACGACATTTATTTTTTATTGACATTTATTTATTTATTAACAATTATTTGACACAACCTAAATGCGAACGATCCATATTTGGGAGTTGTTTACAATGAATATCCATGGTTTCCATGTTTTATAAATAAGAACAACAAAAATAATATACTGTCGTTTGTCGTAAGTCGGGACAAGTTGAGCATTGGCGAACTCTGTCCGCGACAACGACTCACGTCAACGACAGCTCATTACGACAACTGTCAAATGCTGTCAAAGTAAACACGCATGCGCCCGACAGACGACAAGCGACTAATTGTAGAACCAGCCTAACCAAAAGAATTCAACGTAAATAACTGTAAAAACCCTACAAACCATAAAAAGACGGCGTCTCCAACGCTCACAAGAGTCATTGACAATATAACCAGGATAGTGCAGTTTTATATGAAAGGTTAAAGTGAATTGAAGTGAAAGATTAAAAAGTGAAAAAAATAATAATAACTAAATATAAAAAATAATAATAATACTAAGTTAACTTAAAAATACCCGACAACAACTCTATGCATTATAATTACAAGCATTAAATTTGTAGAAATAATATAAGATATTAAATTACTCTTTTCTTTATTTTAAGTTATATCTTTCTATGCAAAAATTAATTATGTATGTAAGCATCAAAATTTTTTCAAACCAATAATCAATTTTTAAAAAAGCACGAAAACACAGATAAAAAGCGACAATAATGCCTACGTTTGCTTAGTATTGAATTGTTTGTTAAAAATAAGTCCTACGAAAATACAATGGCTCAAATACTTGGATTATGTTGAGCTGACAATTGGAATCGATCGTATTAACAGAATTTAGTTAATCGAAAAAAGACACATCATGTCGTTTATATTATTGATTTCGTAGCGCCCATTTTAATAACATAATCATTCAGCTCAAATAAATTCGTTTATTCCGTGATGATCGAAAATTTATTAATTCTCTATCATAAGCGAGATATTTTATGAAATTTAAAATGGCTTTTTGAAATTTTAATAAACCGTTTTTATGGTTCGCAAATATTTTATGGGTGACCTAGCATTGAATCACTAGCATAGAATTCATGACACCGTCCCACTAGTATTCAATACGACGATGATATATAACACTAACATTATATTTTTGATGTATTTGCCGAAAATTGAAAATTCAAATTTAGTAGACTATAAAACTTATTGTGATTCTAATCTTTTTATAATTGAAATTGGGTGAAATAGGGAAATATTTGTTAAATTAAAATTTAATAAGTATTTTTTATAAATAAAGTTTATAGTTTTATCATATACTAGCTAACGCACCTAGCTTCGTTCGGAAACATTTCGTTATTTTCAATATACATATTTTAAAAAAAATATATTCATTCGTAAATTTTAAATTAACTGGGAAAAATGAATCTTGTACCGGGACACGGACCTCGAAACTGGGACATGTCTCGGTGTACCAGGACGTATGGCAACCCTACCATAATTGCAATTCGAATATTACATATAACTATTAGGATAACTATTGTGAGCGCGTAAATTTGTTTTTAAGTTGTTTTAAATACCGGAAAAGATAGTATTAAATATTTTAATTTTTAATTGAAATTTGTAACAAAAATTGCTCCCTATATATATACTCCAGCAGAAGATATAACTGTTCTAAGTCTACAATTGGTTCAAATCATTGGTTCAAGAGAAATAGACTTCAAAAAGCTTGAATGTTGAAAAATAAATTTGGATTTTTAATTTTGCTTGATTTTTATCATACAAATAAATAAAACTAAAAATCGCTTTTTTGTATTAAAACCAAAAATATTTTCATACTAATTTTGTTTAAAACTGTTATTTTGGTAAAACCAAAACAGACACTTATTTTTTGGTTCTAAATATTATATAAAAATAAAAGTTCAATTATTGATAACGTTAGAACTGTCAATAAAATAAAATAAATTCAATCTTTAATCCTCAACAAACAAAACAGTTTTATATTAAACGGTAATAATATTTCGTCTTTGTTGGCACGTTGATTATTAAATTTGAAATTTCGATAGTTAGACCACATAATATCCCATGCAAACTTTATTACTCTTTTTTACTATTTGAGGAAAAATCCTTCCTTATCAGATGTCAACATCGTATAAGGAATACAGCTCTCAAACTTTATCAGTCAGTTGGGACAAACAATTATAATATATGTATAACATTAATTAGTACGCCAACAATAAAACGTTTATACATTTTCACTATTCGCTTTATTATTGTAACTATTTTCGGTAATTTTTTGCAGTAAAAAAGGATACAATGAGATACGAACCCATGCTCTTTTATATACTACTTAAAGACACGAACTATTGCGCTAATAATGACTCCAATGATGCAACTGTTTGTTAGGCTATACAAATATTTATATTTCAAAAAAACACTACTTTGTTGGAAGACAAATTTTGTCACCGTTTATCATATTTTTCACTTATATGGTCCAATAGTGAATCTAAACCATCCAGGATTCCTGTCAAATTCATACAGAAAATTTCAGCAGAATAGATCCAGCGGTTTAGGAGTTCTGTCCTGTACACACGGACAGAAGAATAATATACATAAGGTTTAATTAATAAACCAACAATAAATTGTATATACATTTGTACTATTAGTTTTATTATTTTTACAATTTTCGGTAATTTTTAGTAGCCAAAAAAAAAAAGAAAACGGGACTCGAACCCATGGTTTTTCATGGTCTTTCATATATAACGGAACGACGTTAGCCATTGCGCTAATATTAATTTCAGTGGAGTTTATGTTTGTGGGGCTAAAAGAAAATTACATTTCAAAAAGATACTATGTTGTTGATCGACAAATTTTGCCACCGCTTTTCATCCTATTCACTTTTATGATCCAATTGTGAATCTAAACCATCCAGGATCCCACTCAAATATACACAGAAAAATTTTGAAGGATTCTGTAAACATGTGTTTGTATTGATATAATTTTTAGAAGCCTGATGAAGGTCAAATAAAGGACCGAAACGTCGCAAAATTAATAATTAGTTTATGGATTTACATCCTTCAAGTCCACTATCCTACGAAAAATAAATAATACATAGAAAATTTCAGCGAAATAGGTCCAGCAGTTTAGGATGAGTTCTGCCCTGTACACACGTAGAGAGGAATTTTATATTTAAAGAAGATGAAGTTTCCATTTCTCTTGACTGAAGCTTTCTTTAAATTTGCTCGTTTGCGACAAGTCTCAAACTAAATTCATTTAACTTAATTTCAGGATATAATTTTTAAAATTTTTTAACTTAATTGAATCAAAACAATAATGTGAATAGATAAAACGAATTAAAACCGGCAAAATTGCGGTCATTTCAGCAACAATGAAAGCGCGCCAGTTTGACAACGGAGTGACTTTAAAAGGATTGCAGAATAGATATATGAAGGCAAGTTTACTAAGCGTGCAATTGTAAGGAAGCTCATTTACGCCTCCCGGTCAAAGAGATAAGAACCTTCTACACACATTCCCATTCCTATTGAATGAACCCTTCTAATGTTGTATTTTGCTCTTAACAACACTGAATAAATGAAGCGCCAAGGATGGCATACTAATGAGCTTCTTAATGGCATACTTTCAGAGGTGTCGCTACACAAGACGCGCTTTCGTACTTACGTCTACTTAAAACAATATGAGTTTAATTTTGTAGTTAGATATTTTTACAAAATCGAGATGAAGCGAGAAATATATGTTTGAGTTTATTCCTGAGACAGTACTGACACAAGAGATGTGATTTTTTTTTAAAGAAAAACGTTTTAATTTCTTTTGTTTTTCTTTTGAAAAGTTTATTATAATTAAAACCGAGCATCTGAACGCTTCGAGGTCTTACACCTCCTTTTCAACTACTTTAAATATAAATTATAAAAAGGATAGAAAATGTTTTGTTTGGTTACACAAAATTCAGAAAAGATCAAACAAATACAAACAACTAAACATCCCATAAAAATTATAATGGTAAATATTGGAAGAGGATGAATTCGAATCGGTATCTAGGAAATGTTATACGGTAATAGTTTCATTCACCCTCGTCTGGGCAATGTTTGCGGTGAACGTTCAAAACCCAGAATAATAAAATATTGAGTTTGTAAAATGTTTAATATTTAACCATTACCATATAGTTTTATTAGGTCTGCCAACAGGAACACCCATAGTTTCAAATAATCGTTGACCTAAAGGCATTAAAATCTACTAAACTTCCATTTAGATCTTTAAGTTAATGCTCCTTTCATGTAGAACTAATTATCGTTTTTACCGATCAATATTTTTATCAAGTTATATTACAAAAAAGCTGTTGTTCTTTAATAAATTTAAACTGAACTTTCGGTTCATTGTGTTCTTGAGGCTCTTGATTTATCATATTCATTTAACTAAATATTACGAATAACTCATTTGAAATTTAAAGTATATTGTCATAGTTAATACAATAAATTTACGAGATGTAGTGAATTCCTTTTGTTGAAATGATTTTCGAGATCTAACAAAATTATCAGAATATCTCAAATCAAATGGCGACAATCAGGTGACATTCTAAAAGTTTGTTTCTCTAGTTTGCTGAAGGAATTTCGTCTGCATTCCATTTCTCTGCTTCCGCATTCTAATATGAACACCATTATCAACGGATTTAGTTTGTTATTCAATTGTAGAGTAAAAACATTAGGTTTTGATATCCCGGTGTTTAAGTTGGGGGAAAGCAGTTCCCAATTCCTTTCATTGTGGTTGCGAGTTTTAGAAATACAATCGTAGCACAAAGCTTTTAAATATAGAAACGTTGAATTTACAAAATTTATGTATAAAAACTTCCTTCGTTTTGCTTTTTAATTTAAAATTAAAATGAGTGGCTTATTTGTTTTTGGTGGATTTGTTTGGAGGAAAAAAAGAGTTTTTTTTTTGTTAAATAATTAAATACAAAGTGAAGTTTAATACGTAAAAATTGTATTATATTTTTTTAAGTGTATCTTCACCCATAAGCAAACATTGTTCAAGTATTCAATTAGGGTGTAATTTCAATCAGTTCATTATTAATTTTTTATGACTGGCTTTTACAGACGTGAGATTTTACGATGCCGTTTAACACATTTTCATTGCATCGTTCCTAGCATTATGTCATCGAGACTGGTGGAGGAACACGTCATAATGAAAATTAACACTCATTGTTATTCCAACGTAATGCACAATATGCTGGATTAATTATTGTTAAAGCGCTAATTATTGAGCAACCTTTGTAAATCAATGCATGAAATGAAACGGGTTCAATTTAAAGGGCGGCATAATCAGTACTTTGTATTATTATTCGAATTCAGGTTATTAATGACTAATTAATTCGTAATGCAAATAATTGAAAATGATACTTGGTTTTTTATATTTTTATTCGCATGTCTATTAGCATAAAAAAATTGACAAAATGAGTAATTGAAACATTTTAATGAAATGTAACACTAATCCTTCGGATTTTGTAATTGGATAGTACATTTTGGACGTGACAAACTATGTAGCTCCTGCTAACGTTAATGTAATGATTAAATGTAATTTTTTGTGATGATAAGAACATTATTCGTTAATTCTATCATGAGCTTTTGTTTTGTATAATGTAAAATTCAAAGTTATTATAAGCTTAAGTCAAATCAGAGAACCACATCGGAGCGTTACACAATTTTGTTTCTGTACTTAAATTACTTAAAGTAAAATTATATAAGTTTGAATATATAATGTATTCTGCAGATCAACTGAATCAATTTCGAATAATTTTACGTTGGTAGCAAATTACATTTTGCCGAAAAAAATATTAACATCACATTTTTGACAAACAAATACATCTTCAAAATTCTCAAACCATGAAAGAACAACCAGCCGGAATATACTAAATTAAATGTGGTTCTTCAAAAGTTCTTCATCTTCAAATCTTACAATGCATCAATGCGATGAAAATAATAAGCGCATAAATTTTAAGACAAACTTTAATTCAAAAGAAAACAGTCTAATAAAAAAGTATATTTTGTGGTAAAAATGTGAACAAAATTTGTATTAACACGTCGATTAGTCCGCTAATTGTCGCCGTAAAAAATTAGTTTTGACTAAACATAATTTTATACAGCGACAACTAGGAATGTAATATTGCTCATAAAAACATCGATGCTTCAACATCAATATTTTTAGAGTGAAATATCGAAGTTAATGAACGGTATGTATTCAATTTTTTCAATGGTTTTTACCACCATTTAAATAAATTTATACCGTAAAATTGTAGGCTACGTCAATTTATAATGAATAATCTAATCTAACCTAGCCTAGCTTATCGTTAGTTTATATTCCCACACATCATAAACTGTCAAATACAGAAATATACATTTGTAACTGAGGCAGGTATTTTTGTTTATCCAAAACGAGAGAGAAGATAGCGTTATGATACAATATTGTTCATAAAGCATCGCTCATGAAGAACGCTATATCATTGCTGTTTTGAGGTTCAACATCGACATTAAAACATCGATATTTATGAACGATATATCGATGTTTGAAAAAAATTGATGCATCGTTTGCATCCCTAGCGACAACTATTGGTCGACCAACAAAATCTCTAAGATTTAACGACATGTTGACCCAAACTTTGTCCACATTTGCATCAGAAAATTGAATTTTTATATACTGTCTTTTCTCTGCTTAAACATCTCTATATTTGCGAAAACAATATGTGTCCTTTCTTTTGTGCCCTTTGAAGGATAATATATTTGACTACTTCTATAACTATGACTAGGCCATATAATATTAAATCAAATAAGTTTTCAAAAAATAAGGATTTAATATTAGTTTACATCACAACCGAATTTACTTCATTGCTACTTGAACTTATGTTTTCATAGTTGAAAAATTTATAGTTAATAAACTAAGTGTTGCGAATAGACCCGTCAATCGTTATTAATAATAACTTGTAATAGTCATATTTATTTGAATTTTCATTGTTTAAATATTTTAACTTGTATAACCACGAAAGAGAATTACACGAACCACGAATCGAACCAGTCGACACGCTCTTCATTTTATTCAAACCTCACGTCCACTAAGCATAAAATTGACTTAGACCATTTTTAAAATATATAGAGCTCCCAAACTTGATTCAACAAATATCAACAAATATACACAAAGGCAAATTATTTATAATAAACTCGTTTTATAAAATATGAAACTTGACAAATTGGGAAAACACCACCTGACGATGACAGCCAGCTGCTGTTAAAATGCGCAATAAAAAAACAATCTTAGGATAATAATAATATAAAATTCAACAAATTTTTGCTAGATAATTACAAGTCAAATTAAACTATTTATTTGAATGAGTAGGAGAAAATAAGAAATATTTCATTATCAAGGTTTTATTTTATCTAGTGCATCGCCAGGAAAATTATTTATTACAATATTACAATTATTAATATATATATATATATATATATATATATATATATATATATATATATATATATATATATATATATATATTATATATATAATTATATATATATTATATATAAATAATAATTATATAATTATTCATTTATGGTAATATTCATTATTATCATATGCATTTTACAGCTAAATTATTTAAAGGAACTATATTCGGGCTACTAAGCATGTTTATAAATATTTATGACACAAGTAATGGTAAATATATTTCAAATAATGAATAAAACATTTTTAGAAACATTATAAAGTTGTACATAAAACTTTTTTGTAAATTAGTGAAAAAAAAATGATACTGTAACTCCTAATAAAACAATTATTTTTACTAGTTTCGTGTCTAAGCCGCTGGGCTGGTTATAATGAAATTTTTGTTGAAAAAGAGCAAAAGCTTTTAGAATTGATTATTATGGAAGCGCGATAAAAGACCTAAACAAAAAAAACCTTCTCAGATTGTCACAATAAGTTCCAAATCGACTTTGTTTCCACTTTGATAGCACTTAATTTATGGAATTATGAATTTCATTGCATATGCAATGGGGATGAGGACTCAGTAAACTATGTTATACAAGCTATAAAACCATTAGGAGAATGGAGATAAACAAAAATTGGGACTTTTCTATGGTTGCAAAAATAATATCGTCCGATTTATTGTGATTTTTGTGGTGAAAATTCGGTTGATCGTTAAAATATCATTGTTTCTATTTTGTTAATATGTTCATTTATGATATTTAAATATAGATTGACGTTTAATTTAAAAGCACAAAGCAGAATATAGCTTGTACTTTTTAACGACGTATTTATTTATACTCGTAAAATTTAAAAAAATGGAAATAATTTGTTATTTGCATCTGACTTAAAGTGGTGTTAATAATTTCTGTATGATAATATTATTTTTAAAATATATCTTCTGAAAATTTTAAAATATTAATAATATGGTAAGCCAAATTATAAAATATTTCATCATTGACTTTTGCAGATTGTAAATCGTGGTTATCGTAGTATATTATATTATACTTTAAATTCAAAATAATATAACGTTGTTTCATTTTGTCATCATATTATATTATTAAAAATTATTCCAATAATCGTACCAGAAAAGCTGAAGAGTGAAATCAGTTTACAAACTAACAATAGCAAGCATAAATATTTTTAAAAATCTGTGCTTTGAGCATATAAATTTTCATCGTGTTTTGTTCTTACCAAGTATATTTTCCCGGCTTTTAAAAGCTATTATAATTTTCGTCATATTTCTATTTTCTATTTTATAAAATGACACCATACTGGTCGTTCGTTTTTTTTTTTTTTCATCCAACTAATGAAATATTGTCGTGTAGTGCAGCGTAATACAAGTAAATTATATCTGCGTTCTACTAAAATGATTTATATTTCTAAGCGTTTCACATATCATCCTTGAATGTACGAGGGGTCGTCGTTTTGGTCAATATATATTGCTTTCCTGTTGTGTATAGCTCAACCATAATAAAAGACATTTATTTTTATTATTTTTTTCCTTCTTCTAACAATGTGACGATACATTTTAATATTGCAATAAAATGAACCTTAATATATATAAGTAATGTGAATGATTATTTTTAATTTCAAAAAGAATATTTAAATGACGAATTCAATAAATAGAATATGGTTTAATGAAATTCAAGGAAAAATAAATATGTTGAGCACTTAAAATTTTTAAGTTTGTTCTTTCAAATAACTTTCGTAACTAGAATTAAAAATTTTGCTTTTCTTTACACAAATACTTGATTTTTTTTAATTCTTAATTTTAAAGTGAAAATACTAATAACTTCGATCAAATATTTTAACAAAGAACGATAAAACATGCAAAAAAACTTCTTGAAAAAATATTTTATTAATTCCGAGTATCAATTAATTAATTAATGAATTAATTAATGAATTAATATTTATATAAAGCTGTTTTATAAAATTTGAAGATGTTGTTGACCAAGTTTGGAGAAGGTATGCTTCTTGTATCTAATTCCAAAAAATTTACCAGTTCGGCCAATATAGAATTTTTCTCATGAATTACTCAGTCATATACAGTTCATAAGTTAAAAAGTTCATAAGAAAGCTGAACAATTACAAAAATTTTAATATATGCTGAGAATAGTAAACGAAGTACTCCAACCCGAAGGATTATGTCGATAAGGAGGAGGAGTAGCTCTTCAATGAATAGAGGAAGCAAACCACGAGGAAAACTTAACTTTCTAGAAGGTAAGAAACAAAATTAAAAGCAAAACAATGAAATTCCTATGTACACTAATTTCTTTATATTATACCTAATTATATAAATATATAAGATTATTTCTTTCAACAAAAGATTAAAAATACTAGCGCCTTTGTAATTGATCTGCCAAAAATTGAACTCAAACTTCCTAACAATAAGAATAAACTTAATTTTATAAACTTTAAAGAGATAAGTGGGTCTTAAAAATTGCGATACACAAAAAATAGTTCATCAATTGTTTAAAACGAAAAAAATTGGATATATCAATCAAATAAATCGATCAAATAAAATGACAACATCCATTTATAGATACGATTCCGGAAAGCGAATAATAATATGTTTTTATTTCCTCTTTTTCACATGAAGTATTGAAAGAAGAAAAAAATATGAAACAATGAGATTTTGATGTATATTTAATGGATTGATAATGATAGCCGGAACATTAAATCACGTTAATGGCTTCTATTGGTTTTATTGGTATAGATTTAAATGTTGAATGAATGTTCATTTTATATTCCCTCTAAAATTAATAATTAATTTATTATTTAATTTGAATTCGTGTGTTTATTTTTGGGCTTATTAAGTATATTTTTGTGATATAAACGATAATATTTTTATATGATTGAAATGAATTTTATTTACTTAATAAAGAAAAGAAGTACATAATAATTTCATTTAAGATAAATTTCAAAGAAAATTGCGTTCCACTTGAATTAAATTCTAAGAAATTAATGTTTAATACAATTGTTGGACGTGAATGTAATGTTGTTTTCTGTCGTAAATTGAAGTAAGACGATAGTTGGATGTAGAGATTGCCAAACATAATCACTATTTTGTACAAATCGCCACTTTGTTACATGGCGTGAATGAAGATTGATGATTTTTCCAGACATGAAATCCACATGCCACCTTTTCTATTCCCAAACGAAACACTTACAAACGTCATGTATTGTACAATTACATTTTTCTAGTTTTGGACAAACAAGGTATAATATCTCTTGTAAATGTCATATTGGACAGCTTTGAGCTTTTTTATTTATTTATTAAAAGCTAGCTTTAGTTAGAATTTCTCTTTTATAGAGTGTATTATCGCCACATAGTGTCATGTGTATAGTATGTGTATAAGCGAGTACGTAGGATATGCGATATAAATGTTCATTTATGATTCAATAAAATCTTCAATTTGTTTTCAATTTACATAATAAAGAGTTTAATTTTCTCGTATATCTAGGAGCTTTTATTTAATAAAAATCTTCTATGATAAAAGTGACATATTTCTCCTCCATAAAAATGAAATAAATTTTTAATTATATTTAAATTCTTCTTGAATTTGATTTATTCATTTTTTTTACAATTATTGTTTTCAACCCTAAAACAAAACCTATCAATGCTAGATATGTATGCATATTGAAATATGCAGAATAATGACAACATATTGAACAATACACTAAATATAGATTCATCAAAAATATATTTTCCACAAACAGAATAATTGTCAAACTTATAGAGCAACAATAATCCTTCGGTGAAATTATAATCTAACGGATTATTGTCAATAATTTTATCTGAATTAAAATTTTGTCATGGATTTGACTAAAAGTGACTGATAAATTTAACGAAATAGCAACTAACAGAGGTTTGCGTTATTAAAGTTTTTGTAATAAACATGGCGTTTTGAATGTATTAAATGATTAATTAGGTAAAACAAAAGAGTGGGTGTTACTTTTAGATGATTTGAAAATAAATTCTTTAGTTTCACATAATACGTAGCCATGTTTTTTAAATCTCGCCTAATAGTCAGTTCTTAATTCTCTTGTAAATTGATGATGAAGTTTTCTCTTTTCCGAATTAGCTGACTGCATGATATGAAGTAATGAAATATGTCTTTGATAAAATTCAGTACAATAAACAATATTGGAAAGTTTGAGTAGATGTAAATTGTAAATATGGCTCTTGGATATACTAAGCTTGGATATAGCTAGCTTGCATATACTAATTTTTTTGCTTTATTTAGAAGCGTGATAGTATAAACAGACAAAACATTAACTTAAGGTAGATTGACCCAAAAAAGATTTTTTTACCGCAGTAAACAAATTTTAAACATGTTCCACTGGTACAATCTGAAGATTGTATTTATTCGTCTTAAAATTTAATAAATTCATTAACAACTGTGCCAGTTCTTCGAACATGGCCGTAACATTGCTAGGACATTCCCGGTTTCTTTTTTTGGTCTGTTATCTTTCAGTTATCCAGTTTTTGGCAATACTTCTCCGAATTGAGCTTTTCGTTTCATTTTTAAAGCTCATTATGTATTAGGCCTTGAACGTCCCACCATATACTCAATATTCTCTTATTCAGAATCAAATTTGGTTTAGAAGTAGAAGGACTAGGTTTTCGGGGCTCACAATATACTCTTTTTCTTATATTGTTGTCTTAAGTGACTTTTCATCTCCAGTTATCATTCGGCTTAAATGAAATAAGTTTTGCTTAATACTATAATATAAACCACTGGATTTTAAAGACATTTTGGAAGTTGGAAATTTAATTACAAAAAATAAAATTAAAGTGTTCCATAGAAATCAAAAATAAGTATAAACAAAAACTTTCACACAAATACCAAAATATTAATCATGTTTTTAAAAATGTATATAAATAAAAATAATAGCTTTTCAGAAAAAACAAATAACAGAGATGTGAAAAACAATATTGGAGTTGCAATTGGGGGAATAATGGAGAAGTTGATGAAAAAAAAACCATCTAGCTATCTTTAATAATCTTGTGCTATAGAAAAAAAACTATCACAATAAGCAAAAATTTAATCTAAAAGAAATTGATATGAAATTTAGAACCTACATTGTTTGAATTTATTCCATATAGATAGAGCAAGGCGTATTAATTACAACCCATTTCTTAGACAATAATCATTTCGGCTACAATGGTGTGACATTGCGGGTCGATTTAGTTGCCGCTTATAATAGAACGCGTAATTAAACTGAAACCACCCGTCCAATCAAGCACCATTCGATTTCGACCAAAACCACCCCATCCCAATCGCCTATAGCTAGTACATTGATAATTGAGCCAAGTGCGATGCCGATCACGTGGTAACGTTATAATATCGCGACTGCTATGTCATTATTAGTAACGATCTCACATAAACTTCCGGATTATGGTATTGTTTACGAATTTTACCATAATAATTTCATTGTCACGCAAGTGCTATATAATGACCGGACTCAACAGGGCCCTTCTGAAACAACATAACTCAACTAAATTCAAACTTTGTGTCATCAATATTCCATGATATAAAAGCAAATACTTGTGTTATATGAGGTCCTAAAATACTATATACTTGTACGTTGCTTTGTTATTATTATTACCGTCGAAGTATGATCGTCAAGTTTCAATATTATTTTAGGTCATCTTCATAACTGTAGGAATTTCCATTTTAATTTATTAGATATATGAGAATTTCGACTTTTATTTACTCATTTTAAATTCGTGTTTTTATTTTTATTTCTATATTTACGACATGGACGATCTTTATGATAGCACATTTGACTCTCGAGGTAGACAGGAATATTGAACGTTGACGAAAACTCGTTGATAATTTGACGTGTAAATTATGGAACGGAGAAGATAAGCTCAGTAATAATAGATGACCATTGCATGAATGTGATATATATTTGTAATTAGGACGAGTATGTGGGTGAATGTTATGACATTGCTTAATGTTCGTTTCATATTTTGTCTGGACGGAAATTTATGATTTTAAAATATGGCACTGTGAAAAGTCACTTTACGTTGCATCGAGCTGAATTAAGGTAGGTAGGTGCAAATTTATCACTTACTCCGTAAGTGCATACAATAACTACATAAAAATTTTATGAACTATTCTTCCAAAGTTATTCCTTAGTTGAAAATAAAATAAGGTAACACAAGTTTTGATAGTTTATAAATTAATGATCACAAGTTTACGATTTTTTCACTTTAACGGAACAAAACCAAACCGTGCGTTGTAAAACAAAGAAAAGCTGCAACGATTTGCAAAGTTTTAAAATATTTTAATGAATTTACATTAAGCTTCTAAAGCATTTTTTTTTTTATAAAAAGACAGACATAAAAGTTTCGATTCTCATTAAAAGTATCCAAACATAAAACAAGATACAGCACTACTTAAGTTAAAATAACCACCCGATTTTAATTAAAGTTGCCCATCTAAGAACTGCCATCGTCTTGAAGAAAAAATTGCTTACCTAAAACAAACAGAAAACAAAGTTAATAAAATATAGAAGTTGAGTAATTTTATCTATTTATTATAATAAGCACAAAATTTCAAACTATCAACTCTTTTATGGCCTCAACCTTTTTTGTTCAAAGAAATGAAAACCGTCTGAAAAAGATAGTATTATTTTCAGCGTATACATTGAATTTTTTAAAGAAATGTTTGTCTTCGTATTTTTTTATTTTTGCTAATAACAATGATCGTTGGTCCGACAAGCTTAGATAAACAAATATTGTCTTCTGTAAAATGAACATCACGTTGTTATTGGGACCCGAGAGAGTTTCAACGTGTAAAAGGGAACAACAACGATACTACAGCTTCCTTGTTTTCCGGACTATTGTGTTGTTGGTTTAGGTTGCGTATTTACGGCGTAGATTAAACTGATACGTGAGTCCGATGGTGATGTTGTTGATCATGGTGGTGAGGTATATGATACGATTGTTGCAATTTACAATTTACCAACGCCAAAGCCTCATAATATCCATACAGAGCTCAATCAGAGTCATATACCAACAAATTAGATTAGTTAATTGAAAGCTTTAGAAACATAATTGGGTTAGTTTTATAATTTACTAGCTGATTTTTATGACTTCAATTGAATGACATATTATTATGTCAGTTATATTTTTCATTTAAAAAAAAAACGGTGTGTGTACTAAATGTACGCACGCAAGAAGTTATACTTATTTGTCGTAATTGAAAAATAAGCATATTACAGTAGTGTCTGAAATGGTACATCAGTTATAAGTAGTTTGTGATAATTAAAATTTGATGCAATATTAAACACAATTTTTACTTTTAAGGTCAATATAATAGAAAAATATGAGTATGGCAGCAAAGTTAAAGAACAAAATATGTAAACACTTACATGTGAGTGTAATACAGATATTAGATATAATTAATAGTCATAAAATTGTCATTTATCTGCTTATAAATTATTTCAAAGTGGTACTAAAGATATTTTATGATTAGAGTAATTTATTAACTTAGATAAAATTACAAAATATTTTTATTCTAAAATCTATATTGAAATGGTATGACCAAAAACCCGAAAAAATATAAATTATTCGGTATTGCATGCTCATCGAGTTTCACAGAATAGCAACGCAAAGTTGTTACTAAAAACATGTTCAATGTTTATCTAAGTGCATTAGAAATTCATTAATGCTAAATGAGTTTTTTTGAGTTCAAATTCCATCATTTTCATTTCTCCAACTGGTACCAACAAAATATGACAAAAAATTTAACCAATTAAAATTTAAGAGGGGAAATGGTGGTTAATATATGCCAGAAAGTCGAAAAGCTGTCAAATAATCCTAATCAGTCTTAATCGATCGGCCAAATACCCAAAAGTAGTAACAGATAAAATTCTATGCTGCAACACGGTAATTCAAGACCCCTCTGCAGAAGAAAATCCCTGGAAAAAAACTATTTAATTAAGGAAAAGGTGATATTGCCGTATCTACTATAATCGCCCAAAGTCATTTCATCGGATTTCTATTTATTTCAATCATTACCACATTTAATAAGTAGTTAAAAAATTGAAAGCTTAAGTGATGTTCAAAATGTATTTTTTTGATACTTTCCTTGCTAATCAATTGCACACTAGATTTCAAAACGTTGCTACTATTGAGGTTGATTATATCATTCATTTAAAATCAATAGTTGTAACAAAATTTCGTGTTTTAATTGTATATTGAAAAAACGACATTTTTTCCCGGCACACCTATTGTATTAATTATTGTCTCAATTTTGATATAACTGATTGTTGTCATTGGTTTTAATTGTCATTTCGTTTTTATTTAACTATCAATTTTTGCCATTTGTCATTCTTGTCAGTGTAGGGCCGTGAATACTTCCCAGAAAGTAACAGTTTTCAAATAATAGAATAATTTAGTGACTAATATCCTTTTTATTGACATCAATATTTGGCTACATTATATTTTCTATACTTTGTTTTTAATTTAAACGGAAGTTTTTTGTTAACTCAATTCTACTATCGTATAATAAACTCTTTTGTTGGTAAATTTTCATTATGACCTGATTTACTCACGACTCAATTTAAAAACAAAGTAGAAAAGGCAACGTTATATTGATGTCACTAAAAGGGACATGAGCCAAATTGGCTATTTAAACATATTTCATAGTTTTTCATAATATACACGATTAGTTACTTATACAAACTTATATCTAACATATATGAATTAACTGTTTATCAATACAGTATGGATCACTGGTACGAAAAATAGTTATCGAAAACATTTACCATATAGAAGTGAATTTTAGTTATAAAATATCATGTTAAGATATGAAAAAACCAGTCAATTTTATATAGATACAGTTTGTCTAAATAGTCAATTGCGTGTACCTACAACATGTTAAAATAGCGATGGAGAAAAAATTAAATTAGTACAATAGTAATTGTTTAATTTTATTACCCATTTATATTAATGAATTGAAACTAATTTTCAATTCGAATTTAAAAAACATAATACTATACCATATAATGTATAAATCGACTTTCGAGTTTCTCGCTAATCGTTTGCAGGCAACTTTCAACTATAGCGTCATGACATCATTTTATTTCAAAAATTTAGTCTTATTTTTTTTTATAACGCCGTTAAAAAAGAATAATTTCAAAAAAAAAAAAACATTATAAAGGTATCCAAAATAATTTACAGTGATTACTATTTTATTAAAGACAGTAATTGCTTATTCCCAACATTTTCTATTTTAACTTTGAAAACTTAATCAATGAATTAAATTAAGGCATTTTAGATTTTGCGATAATGAATATGACAAAAGAGTTTTTAGTTTTATACTTATGCTAATCATGAAAAGTATCTTGAAAATAGTTTTTCAATTTTTCTTATTTTCATTAGTTTCATTCTTCAAAAAGTATACATTAGGTGAAAAGAGTTGGTTGTTCAAGCTATAATGGAAGTCATGGGACTGTTTCGAGGATACTTATGTTAGCCAATGTGGATTCCCATCAGGTCCTTAGTGTTCTTGTATCGAATGATATTGTCACGTCGGCAGTCTACTAACGAGTCAACTAAACATTATTTCGAGTTCGAAAACGGATGATAGTAATGCAATTTTCAACAAAAGTTTGAACACGCACACTGAACGACACAAGTTCGCTCATTTAAAGAATAAATAAAAGAAAAATAAACACGTTTTTTTCAATTTCTTCAATAACGTTTTTAAAAGTAAAAACTATATAGAAATCGTTAAAAATCGACTATCTCGCAAATTTGAATTTCGGTTAGTTTAAACAAGTTTATGACTTAATCAAATACACTTATAAAAAATTTCATAATGTTTTTTGCCACTTGACTCTTTGTCTTTTCTTCTTTTTTCCGATTTTCTTACTTTGTTTTATGATACAAAATGAATCGCTGAATTCATTTACAATAACGCGTTCTTCCTATATTATTAATTTTAGGGGTTCGCTCTCGTTGTGTAGATACTTTCACTTAATTTCAACGCGGGGTGGTCTGTCTTTTCACCCCAAAAAACATCCCTAGATTCTCATAAAGATACGCGAGACCGAGGTACGTAGATGAATGCGAATTACAACAGCTCCCATTGGACCGAAGTAACTCCGCGACTCAAGTGCTTCTTAAAAAAACCTCAACAACGTAAAAACTCACCGAATTTTTCGGTTGTTTATCGTTTGGATATGTTTGCTGAATTTTAAAATAATTATTGTATGATGGAGACGCAGTCATAATGCATTAATAATCGTAAAATATAATGACATTTTTCTTTTGCTCTATACTTTTTTACTTCTTTCCATTTAAAATAATATCCTTTCTTAAATAATTAAATCGTTACTTACAGTGTTTATAATAAATTCGAATTGTTATTAAAATAATACGTTCCCGTTTATTTTTTTTATTCCATAATATAATGTATTTTTTTCTTGTCTTAAAAAGCTCATCAGCCTCTACATAAATTTTCAAGAAACTCTTTATGCCGAAAGTTAAACATTCAAGTATCCTATGACTTTACGATCCTTAACGAATAAATTATTTAATATAACGTATCTTCATATTTTTGAATAAAAATCGCATTCGGAAATGCAAACAGGTGGATATTTAAGTCTACATATATATATAAGGAAAGCACATTTTGTTAAAATTTACGACATGCTGATATTAAAACTGCTGTCGCTTGCGATTTTTGAAAATTGCCAAGAATTTGTATTTGGGTGAGTTAATAGCCTCAATTTCAACAATGTGAAGGTTCATTTTAATATGTAATTTTTCACGAATGGAAAATTGTTGGGTCTAGAAAAAATGGATTATTACAAAAAAGTTTTAAGAAAAAATCAAAAGAAAAACTTTAAATTTTTACCCAACTAGAATGAACATTTAACTCAATTTTTGATGGCAATATCACAAGTTTAAGCTCAAATCTTTTTTGTTTTAAATTACGGAATATTGCGTTTTATTTTTATTATACCACGCTCTGTAATGCAACGAACGCTTACCTTATCGTTTATACGAAAGTTCAGTCAAATGTTTCGAATCATAGAAAAAGGTAAAAGTTGAAAATGAGTTCAAAAGAAGGGAGCAAAAAAGGCCAAATAAATAGTTACATGGAAATGAAAAATCCCCTCGAAAAATTTTTTAATCAAATATAACTCCCAGATATGGCAACAATAATCTGCCCATGGCCAGTTCCCTTACACATTTGGTCAAATATTTCGTATGAGATTAGCACAGTTGGAATTTAATTAACTATTGCATAAAAATATTTATTATATTTTTGATTAAAACGTTGCAATTAAATATTTTAATATGTTTCTTGATAACATGAAATTGCTTGTTTGTTCCAAGAAGATACTGCGAAAAATGTAAGGAAACTGGATTCAAACTGTTGACTATAACTATAAGTAAAATGTTTCTTACATTGTATTGCTACGGCATATTGATACTTGGCACTCATTTTTTATAATATTTTTATTGACTGACTAATAAAATATACGTTATTGTATTTATTTAATTTTTTGGTGCTATGAACAGGTGAAATGCATCTCTATAGAAATACTACCAAAAGTAAAAAAATAAATAAATATAATAAAAAGATAAATCAGATCAATAGGCCAATGGAATATCCTAACAACAAAGCTATTAAGTAAACATAATTTTACAGCAAATCAAAATGGAAAAGAAAATGCTTGGTTTTGGCATTTAACACATCAAATTTAATTTCAATTTTCACGAACGAAACTGTTTAAACCCGATTCGAAATCACAAGTTTGTTAAAAACTGTAGAGAAAACCCAATGCTTCACGTTACATTTTATGGATGCGACTTATTCGTCGTGGAAATTAAAATTAAATGATCACATTATAGTATCAAACGTTTGTATAAAACATAAAGAAAAAAAATACTTTAATTGCCTTAGCTTTTCTATAAATAGTCTAAATTTCACCAGAACTTATTAGTAAATGAAGATCAATGATCAACGAAGAATTGTGAGAAGGCAATGATTTATCTGCAAGGTTTGATTCCCATATACTATTTTTATCTTTTAATCATGATTTATTAATAAATTTTTCATTATTATCTTCTTTTTTGGTCAAAGCAGTTCGAACACTTCTTAGTGCCTTTTAACTAAAATGATGGCACATTAGTTTAATCCCGTTTTATAAAGCCTAAAAAAATTGGTGATTCGCTATATATGTATAATTGTTTCTTTGAAACCTTGTATTCCAAATCTAAATTTTAATTGAAACATTTTTGAAGCATTCGTAAAAAGATAAAACTCCTTTTTCTGTATTATTTATTAATGTTTCCACAAATTAAACGTAAATATAAGAAAAAACTTAATTTACGAAATCCCTAATGGAAAATTTTTTGTTACCACAGAATGATACCATCGCAAGAAACTTCAAATCAAAAAGTAACGAGGTTAAGTTTGGTACCTCATTATTTCTGTCTACACCTTAATAATGGTGTGAAAATAGTGGTTAGTTTCAAATGTTCATTCGTATATAGCGGACGAATGCTGAAAGAGATTTAAAGGAATGGGGGATGTTTATAGGATGCGATCCGATTTTCTCGTAGATATGCGGGAACGTTGTACACATCATGAATTCTTTATCACTTTTCCCGTACATCCCGATACGTTTCTATCTCATTTCTATGTACAACGCATACATCACATACTTCTTTATCTAACTATTTTGAATATATTATTTATAACAATCTGATACGAATGCATTTCGATTATATATTATGAATGGAATGGACATATTTCTATTTATAACACAATAGATCATGTTACATTTATCGGAAACTTTCGAAGTAAGTACAAAATACAAATCCGTGCTAAGATGAATATAAAAACTAAGACATGCCCGGATTGTTAAAATCACGTTTTATTCAATTCATAAATTCAGCAAACTTTGATATTATTGCGTTATTTCAATTGAACGTGTGTCAATATTTGTTTATTTGCTTTTTAATTAGATAATGCATTGTACTCTAGAATAATATTGGTCGTTCAACGACAAGTGTCCTTCTCGGGATGTTGCACAAATGCATTATTCCTCTATGTGTCCTCTGTAAATCATCCATCCCTCATAGAGATTGCTCTACGTAACTAAGCAACAATGGCCATGATAAATAATTCTCCATAGACCATTTGGTTTATTGCATCGTCAATAAAGACAAAACAAGTAGGTAGGAATGGACGAACAGTGATGTCCTCTATAGAACTATATAATATGTGTATGTATACATTACACGAGTAATCGTTATTAGGATTTGTGGTCGTTTATTTATTGGATTTAACTCTACTTGTTCAATTATTAAATTGTGGTTGGCTCTTTTATTTCTAAGGATCATTGCACGAATCCAATAATAAACATTATTATGCAAACAAGACATAACTATGTGTAAAACAATTCATCAATAAATCCATGATACATTAAACATTGAATTTATTGTACAATATTTCATTTTTTTTTAATGTTTTTTTACATCACAACTTCATATTCGTGATATTAGATTATTTTAATAATACTATAATTAGCAAGGATAATAGCTTAATTTTATTGTTCGTAGACTAAAATAGAAAAATATTTACTTTTTAATTTTTAAAAAATGGAGAATGTTTTCCGTTCTGTGAAATATTATGGCTTGCAACTCGAAAAAAAAAGTATATAAATTTTAATTTTCGGTTGACAATTTGTAGAATCTCATTAAAATATCACTGCAATTATGACTAAATAAAAATTACATATCATATACATTAACCCGTAATACACATTATGGAAGAGATTTCAAATGCTTTATAATAGACTCCTAAAGTTATAATTTTCACTAACCCAACTATACAAATCATATTTGGTCGTAAAATAAGTAAATCTTGTAAAGTATAGATTGGTAAACATGAAAAAGAAATAGACAAAAAAAAGAAGAATCTTAAAATATTTTCGTTGAAAATCAAAATTTATTCAAAAGTATTGTAAAATACACTCAAGTGCATATAAAACCATAAAAAAGTGTAAACATTTTACCTTTAAGGCAAAAGTTAACGCCCTTACTTAAAAGAAACGATTTATTTTAGGGAACTGGTTTACAGAATTAAATCAAAGGCCATTATGGTAAAACTAAATATGGTTTAGCCTTAAAAAAGGAGGAAAAAATAAGCATTGATCATGAAAGTCGTTAGTCCAAATAAAATATCATAGATCGTTAAAAAACGGATGTTATTCCTTGCGTAAAAACTATGTAATATGTAGACCTACCTACATATCGTACAAATACGATTGATTGCAATTTGAATAAACTATAGTATAATAATAATAAAATTTGATGATGCGGCGGTGGTGATCTTGTCAACAAAAAATTGGTACCATAATTGATGTTTTTTGAGTCTGTTCAACTACACAGGGAATGATTTTATTGCACAAAGATAATAAATCATCAATTCTACAAAAAAAAAAAAATGTATAGGTATGCTTCTGTAAAAAATTAAGCATGGCAGTGCCTGCAGCAACTAAAGTTACCAATTTGCTTTGTTTAACAGCTTTTTTTTAATCTACTGAAAAATTAAAAATCAATTTATTGCGTTAGTTAGGTGTAACGACTACGAGCTTTTTTATATTATGTTCTAGATATATGTTCTAATAGTCGCTACATATAATTGCGATTAATTTATTGTAAATTTAGAAATTTTAGCACCGCTTATGTCGTTATATATTGTTCTTAATTCAAATGTTAATTTTCAATAAGAGCGTGAAGAAGGTTAGCATTTTTCTTGAAATTCACTGCTCTATTACTCAAAATATAGTTATGTCTCAGTCAAAGGCTTTTTTAGAGATTTTTTTATTTGTGTAAAGATCATTCTGAGAATTTTTTACTAACTTCCATTCTGACTCTTTTTAGATATTGACCTCAGAAAATTGATTTTTAAAGGTTATTGTTATTTTTGTATGGTTCTAGAAAGAAAAGGAGTGTATTCTCAGGGCTAAGGATTATACTGCATATTACTATATTGGTATTAAACACAAAACCAAATATCATTAGAGACCCTATTTCTTCATAAAATTTTAGTGTCTTAAACAGTAACAATATTCAGATTTCTTCGCAATTTTTGCAAAAAAAAAAATATCTAAAATATATTCTGTGCCCAACACACTAGTTTTTGAATTATTTTGATATCTTAGATACTAGCTGATTTTAATAACCTGATAACCTGCAGATTTGGCAAAAAAAACATTTTCAGTAATGAGGCGTGAATAGGTAAAACTGTCGCATTTGGGGTTTAGAAAATCCACAAATGATTCATCAGAAAGCAATGCATTCACAATGGGTCACTGTATGGTGTGTATTATGATCTGGAGGAATAATTGGACCGTTTACCTTCGAAAATGATGAACGTAATGCAGTAACGGTGAATGACGAACGTTATCGTGATATGATAACAGTTTATTGTGCCTCATTGGGAAGCTATTGATCTTGACGACAAGTGGTTTCAGCAGGACGGTGCCACATACCATATTGCCCATGAAACATTGATAATCTTGCACGAGTCTGCTCCTAGTCGTGTCATCTCCCGATTTAGTGACCAAAATTAGCCTCTACGCTCTTGCGATTTAACACCTTTAGATTTCTGGATTATCTGAAGTTACAGGTTTGTGCCAATAAATTTGCAACCATCAAAGCACTAAAAGCCGAAGTAAAACGCTGTATCAATGAAATACCACCACAAGTATTCAATAACGCTATTGAAAATTTCGTCAAAAGAGTATGCAAATGCCAGCAAAACCGTGGCAGCCATTTAAAAAATTTTTGTTTCATACATAATTCCCAAATGTTCATTTTCTAAGGCAATAAATATGCCAATACTTTGCTACAGAAGACTATGCTTTATTGAACACTGAAATCTTGCGCTCTTATTGAAACATCCATTATAAGGAACTTGTGTTTAAAGAATCATAAAAATAAAACAAATTTGATCAACTTTTTTATTAAAATTGGACGATTTTAAATGGATTGACTTGAAATTATTTTTCTGGAAAGAGGAATCAAGTATCACTATCCCAATCTAAAGAACCTCACCGAATACAAAAGGCGCTGGAGAAAAAAAAAGAGTTCAGACATGCGAAACAATGAACCTTCGATTAGGAAAAAAATATATAAAAACAATTATAGTTATTTTCTTAGCAAATATTTTTGGTTGCAATAATCCAAAACTTTATGAAAATCTTTTTGATTTCTATCATTGTTTCAGCAAAATGTGATTTTTAAGAACCAAATTTATTTACTTGGTGGCACATTAATCAAATTTTAGTTAACATCTATTTTATTAAAAATTGGAATATAGTATAACTGCGACTACAATACCGAAAAACCTATATGATTTTGAAAACAATTGAATGAATTTTAAAAAAGCAACAGACTGGAAATATTTGTATTTAATTTTTAATAGATGCCACAGGGAAATAAAATAATAACACAATGTTCAACAATTAGTTTCACAAAGCATGTGTTTGATAAAGGAAAAACAAAACGCAACGTTTTCAATATCCATTAAAAACCATTAAAAAGCTTTTTGATTGATAATTTCAAATACAATTGAAAATTATATTTTAGTTTGTATGCTTTGTAGGGTTTATTACCAACTTTGATGAAAGATATTTTTTCGTCTTAGATTTTAAATTTTTAATCAACAGAACATTAAACGTTTTAGCCGCTAGATTAAAGTATCTTACAAAACTGAAACCGTATGCAATTAATAATGAAAATCAAATGCAAAATACTTGTTATTTTAAACTTTGTAATCTTCCATGCAATTCGCGCTTGTTTAAATTGGAAAATATGAAACTTGAAATGAACATTAGAACACAAATGAAAAGCTCCAGACAAATTAAACTATTGAACGTGTTCAAAATGAACTTAATATGTTTATTTCATTGTAAACGCTTTAGAGGATGAACAAATTTCCAACCTCTATTAAAGTTTTAACACATGCTGACCTCAAATGGGAGTAGAAATCATCCATATTTAAATTACTGTAAAATATCAGTAAATGTACATACATTCACATAAGTATGAGTGAAAAAGCTGCAATATGTAAATGGTCCTGTACTTATGTATGCGAAAATAGTCGACCTTTATGCCTTAACGGAATTCATTTGAAATAACGATGCACAAGAGTCAGTGCAGCGCTTCAAATGTTCGACAAAAAATGCTCATCCAGCGTAACACGACCACAAACATTTTCCTGATGAAACGTCCAGGATGGGTATGGGAAGAAATAACGTACCTACGGCTTTTAAATTTTTAGATATACATAGGTAAAGCAATTTTATATTGCACAAAACTTTCAAAACGTAACACGTTTTTATTGTCCGAGTGAATCTTTTGAATAACAATTTCAATCGGAACCATTTCGGCTTTATATCCTAGATTTGCTTCGGATTTTCCAAATCAAACGAAAATATTTTCAATTTTATTGAGATACGAAGAAAAAAACACTAACAAACAACATTCCCTATACGGAAGACATGTCTTAAAGCATTTTTTTTAAGTTGATTTCTAAGGTTTGATTCTTTCCTTCGTCCTTCGTTTTCAATAGAAAACTAAACTATTTGACACGTAAATCCTTTGACTATGTAATTCCATACCTTTATCAAAGTTCTTTTTATCGTAACTGACAAACTACACTCCATGGTACAAATGCATGATAGTAATTTACGTTACAAATACGAATGTGAGTTGGAAGTTCAATCTAGCTAATAATAAATCACTTTCGGCATCAAATAAGAGGCAAAAGAAGTGGAATGAGTTGAAAAAAGTAATCATAGAATAGAGAAATAAATGTCATTTGATCAAAGCCTTTAATATACCTTTTATAGAAACCTTAACCTTTACAATATATAAAATCAAGAAAGGGGTTTTCCTGGATTTGTCACATTCAATATTACGGTAATCAATTACTTTCTTAAGGAAGTAATTTGTCAACAATTAAGATAAAAAAAATATTTTTTTTTCTAAATCAATAAGATATCTTAAAAGAATTTTTCCGTTGAAAAATAAACATGCAATGTTTATTTATTCCAAACAAGATGCTAATAAATGCAATTGTTGGGTTCCATATGCATGCATCATGCATAAGGCTGAAATTTAAAATTTTGTCTATGTGTATTTTAGTTAGAAGCGTTTCCTACCTTCGTAATAAGTCTATAATCAAGTTATACCAGCGAGCGGCAATAGAAACGACTGCAAGACCAGGGAAGGATTATCATATGAATGTGAATGTTTCCAACAAGTTCATTATCGAAATAGTATGAAGATACACAAAGTCTACATAAATATACATCTACCCATAACTCTTCACTTATACGATTCTGTTTTTTGAGCATATATAATAGTACCTCGGATAATCTGTGTTTATCTTATAAAATTGGATAATTTAGGGTCGTGCCTGATACACGGAAAGATTATTCACTGTTGATTAAATCCTATAAATCTATTTATAAATATTTGATTAAAATCAAAACTTCAAGAAAAAAAGGTCCGATAAAAACTGGGTACATACCGACCTTGAAATTATCGAACTAAAATTATCGTTAAATGAAATATTGTAGGATAGAAGAAAGAAACTAAAATACATTTTTCAACGAAAATATAACAGAGAAAATATAGCAAAACAACGAAAGACGCCGAAAACTAACAATTCTCTAACATTTAAAATAGCTTTCAGGTATTTCTTATTCAAAACCTAAGTAATTAATGTTATTTTTCCGAAACTTTTCAAACTTAAATAATGATCAATTAAAACTTTTTGATAAATACCTAGGGTACAAATAATTCATTTGAAATTATTTGCCGCGGGTTGTATTAAAACAAATATTCCATGATGAAAAAATGTTCCCGTTTTACAATATACAGTAAATTATCCAAAACACGCACATAGTATATTCGTTTCAAATAGAAGACCACACGTAATTTTTCAACTACAAATAAACAGCAAAACAAACAAAATCTCATTTAATTTCAATTAATATTCGTTTTTTCCTGTTCATATTCACATGCTTGCACAGAAATGTCACTGTAATTTTCTTTTGAAAAATGATTTTTTTGTTGTTTAAATAATTACACCTTGTTTTGAATATGTAAATTTGATAATTATATGTTTCAATTTTTTGTTTCTTTTCGATTTTCTTAACAGATTTAACCTGAATCCAACTTCGAATTGAAAAAATATAGTGTAACTATTTATGCCGAAAATTATATGTTCCCAACAAATGTTTTTTTTTGCCTTAACAGTAATATTAAATAATTCTTTATTTGAATGACTTGGTATTTTATTTTATCAACAAAAGTTAATTTCAATGGTTTCATGGTGGGGTAATTTTTTAACAATTTAGGAATAATTATCCTCTCTTTAAACCAGCTACCGGCTCGGATTCACCCCAACTTTTCAGTTTTGTATAGTTGCATTCATTTTTCTTGCATTTACATGAGTATAAGTATGAAGTCAAGCAAAGGGAGATTTCTACCTTAAATTTCTTTCCATAGAGAAATACAACTCAAAATATTACAATAATATTTTCCATCAATAAAAAGTAATACATAAGCGGACCCGGCAGACGTTATTCTGTTCAGAATGTTAGCGTTTCATTTGGCTGCCATAGTTTCGACAATAAAACAAATAATATAACATCATCACTATTACAAATTCACAATATGATCTCCAATTAGTGACATATTTGTTTCAAATTTAAAATTAATCAATGCATTTTACAAAGTATTAAATCAATGGTCAACAATTATTACTATACTACAATAAATTATATACAATATCCATATACATGATAAAATTGAATCCGCGTAAGAAATAAGCCAAACTATGAAATACAAATACAACAAATTAATAATTTTTTATTTTGAGATATCATCAATACATCTTAGGAATCAATGATCGAATTTGCATTTCTCGATAATTCGTTGTTTACAATACTTTCAATGTCTAAAGTTTATCACTACACTATTCATTTCCTTATGTTTATCTATTTTTTTTTATTCGTCAATTGTTGAATTGACAGAATTCTTTGAAGAAAATAATTCGTAAATTTCCTGTGATTATTAATATAAAAGCTTTTTTAGTTCGATTTTTACGTTCTAAATAATACCTAGTTCCAATCCACAAATTTCACAGTGGTTAGAATTTAATATATATACAATATAGATATGTATTTTTACTCTTCAAACTCGACAAATTTTGCAATTCAATTTTATCAATAAGTACGTATGTATACATATAAATAACTGAATGCAATGTTTTGTATTGCACGGCTCTATGGTTATTAAATTTTAAATTCCGATTGATGATCAGATAAAATTCGTCTAATCTTTCCATTTTTCTCACCTATAAGGTCCAATTGTGAATATAAATGATCTAGAGCACCATTCAAATGTACACAGAAAATTTCAGCGGAATAGGTCAGGAGTCAACTTAGGAGTTTAATGACAACCACGCGAAGTTCAAAAAAATTCTCCAGGAAGCCAATTATTATTACGCTTATAGCCCTAAAAATATCGACAGGATAAATATTGCGAAACTTGCTAATATTTTCTTGACGTACCTGTACCTTAAAATAAAAAAGCCAAAAAGTTAAATGTCAAATTCTTAAAAAAATTCTGAAACCTTACTACAATTTCCACTATAGGGCTAATTGACTATCTAAACCATTCAGGGATTCATTCAAATACAGTAAAATTTTATCAAAATTGATCCAGCACTTTGAAAGTAGTTTAGTAATATTCACACGTAGGCACGGAAAAATATATTTAGGTGAAAATATACATGTTCAAATCATTAAACTTATTTTTCTCAAAATTTTGATTTGAAATTGGTACTCTCGATTGCTGCCGATCTAATTAATCCATAAAAAAAATTGTTTAAGAACATCCATGATTCAAAACTATCCGAAAACTGGAAAATGAAGTTTTCTTTGTAATTTTTTATTAAAAGATTCCCAGTGTTTTATTTTTACGTATTTTTCGGATTTTCACAAATAATGGACTAGAAAAATGTATTCATTTCAAAATATTATATGAATATTTGTTGGTAGACATTGTGGAAGAGCTTTATGCGGGCCACTGCGACCAACTTCAGTTTCAAGGAATCAACTTCGGTGTCAATTATCGCCACAGTGCAAGTCACGGAGCAGAAAATAAAATAGAATTAATTTATTGATTGGTCAAAGCAATTATGCAATAGATTTGTACTATATAAACTTATACGATCAAATTTCACACGCATCATATTACTTTCTTTTTCTTCACTCATGATCTGTTTTTATAAAGGATCGGTACAAAAGGTTAACGTTGTTAACTACATCGTTATTTTTTAATAAAATGATTAGTCTATTATTACCACCATCCGAACTTAGAAATATTCAAGAAATCATCTTGATAATGGTTTATAAAATTATAATACCTGAAAAAGAACGGGTATCAAACCTTTTTTTCACAACAAACATCGTTTTCTTGAAGACATGCAATATAACACTTAATTAAAGATGTTGTGCTTTCTTTTTAAAAACGAGGCAACACAATAAATTTGCAAAAGGCGCTATGTAAAGTGATTATTATCAAACTTTACTAACAAGCATACCGATAAGTGTGAATTCACAATTCTTTTTTTAAGAAAAAAGGGTGAAACCATCATCATTATCATCATCGTCATCGTTCTCTTTCCACCGTCATTTACATATAAATTGTACATGTGTGTGTATATATCTCATACTAACGTCGTAATATCAAGTAACATGAGTGACGATCAAAAGATAAAACATCCCTTGGAATCTCATTTCTATTTTTGCTTTCATCTTCACCATAGCCTTGTTTAAATGCGGCATTCTTGATATAACATACGGTGTAAATTTTAATAGATTGGCATAAATGAGAATCAAATTTTATCTTTATCCAAGACAAATCGAACAAATTATCATAAGATATATCAAAATTGTAATTAGTTGATGGCAAAAATAATTAAAAGTTATAGCTATTAAAGTAATCAAAATATTGACTCTCCCTAAACATTAAAGATATACGTAGAAAATGTATAATTATAATTAAAATTAATCAAAGATAAAAAATAAGAAAAACTTTAAAAATATATCCATAGCAAAATAAGGAGATAGGTTTAGGTTTTAATTTTTTTATGGATAAATTATATAAACTTACGTCAATCTATACTTTAACGGTAACCTTCAAAAGTGCATATATTATTATTTATTGATTCTTTGATGAAAAAAATTTGGAAAAATTTCATGCTCTCATGCTTGAATCACACGTTTTGAAGTTATACTTCTTTACCGGTTTTTTGAAAAAAAATAAAATAATGAGAGTGAATTGTTAAAAAATATGATGCCTCAAACCATGCTTTTAAGTAACAGTATGAAGTTGCTCGCAAAGGGTTAGCGAGAAAGAACGGTTAAAGCGGGCGAAATCTGGCCGATTTTTGGAAGCGATAGTCATAGTAGTAAGATGACTAAAACACTCTATCGCATCGATCAAGTTAAGCCAACACTCGCATACGTTGACATATGTTTTTCGTTTATCCGTGGACTCGAGGGGAAAAGACTCGATCACTCCGAACAATCCCGAATCAGATACGAAGTTATAGCTAGCGAACAGTTAGAAACACTCAGAATAGTTAGAACCTGTAGAACATGGAGAAGATAGATATCGTTGAACTAAATATTTTTGAATCTTACAGTCTGAAAATATTATCCATATTATTACATATATAGTAATTTCCCGTAATATATTCACCGCTCAATACTGACACAACTGACAAATGGAAAAAATTGGCAATTGATTGAATGAAATAAAATGACTGTTGAAACCATAGCGACAATCATTCAGTTCATATTTGAAACAACGATTGTATTTCACTCACACGTATGTGTACACAATATTTATCTACCTTTGCCGAAATATATGCATACATATTACTTACATTTGCCTATTATTATTATGAGAAGTAAAATGAATGTAAAAGATAAATATTTTTCTGAAATAATTCAGTGTAATATTTGAAATAATGTAATAAAAGTCGATTGATACATTACATTTCATTATAGTTTTCTATATTTGAATTAAAAATCAGTTTCAATACATAGATGTAAATGGGTAAATAAAATATACCATCACTATTGTAAGTATAAAATTTTTAGGACATCGCTATTAAGGATTGTTTATACATATCTATACATGATTTTTTATAGCAACAATCTACTTTCATATGGTAAAGGTTTTTGATAAGTATTTTTCAAACATGTGACCCAATCTGTTAATTCGGTTAAACGGTTAATTCATATAACATGTAATATATATTTTGTATAAGTATCCAAATGTGTAAGTATACAGTATTTATATCTAAATAGGCAATTTAATCTTTTATTTCAAAACCAGAAATTTTCCGTGATATATTCACAGTTCAACACTGGTACAACTGATAAATGACTAAAATTAGCAATTGAATGAAACCAAAATGACAGTTGTAACTAATGACATGGTAGTTCAAATTTGAGCCAATAATTATTACATTATATTTATATTCTTTGCACTTGTCTTAGCCGCAACACATAGGTTTTCTTATTCTTTATTTTGATATTAAAAGCAATTTGAGTTTAAAATTGTACCATATTTTAGTAATCACAAATCTTATTACTGGTGTGTTAGTTCAGGCACCATCGGAAGAGGCTACGGCAATGGATCAAAAACCTATTTTAACTATATCAAAGAAGTATAACTTCTCACGTGCATATATAAGCACACACACACACTGTTTTAAAGAATATTATAAAACTATTAAAATATATCACTAAATAAAAATTAATTAAAAAACAAAGTTAATTTAATAGAACTTTATGGATACAAAAGAGTCCATAATAAAGTTAAAATTGTAAATGCATGTACAAAGGTATTTTTTAAAAGCAAAAAAAAAATCCGAATAAAAAAAAACACTTGTTAAAAACTAAAAGTTCGTTTAGTTGCAAAATTTAATTTAATTAAATTTTAAAAATGGGAATCAAAGACGGAACTTTTTTTTCGGCTCATGGAAAAAAATCTATCGGGTTAGTTTCACGGTGCAATGCATTTCCCATTTATTCGATCCATTCAAATTTCCAATTAGATACTTGCGAGATGTTTCCAATTATTTTTGTTCGTCGTTGCTTTGAAAATGAATTTATTAATCCCGGTTTGTAATTAGACGCTCATTTCAATGCAATTTGTAACTGGTTGGTGCGAGGGCAAATGACGAGCACTTAAGCAAAAAAGAGGTGAAATGTTCGTTCAGAGGGCAGATTTATGCGTCTTTTTATTTGATTAAAAGTTGATAAATTTTCATATTGGTGACAAGGGTACATTTATTTCAAAAATGAAAAGGGAAATTAGCTGATGATAAATTAGTGGTCGACTTTTTCGATGAATAAAATTATAATAAATTGATAAAAATTGATATGGCTATATTTGCTCTCCGAAAATTCATAATTTTTTTGTTGAAACTAATATGAGTTTTGGGCCTCCATTTCCATTATTATAATCAACAATATCTCAATTCATCACAAAAAATATTGAAACACAAACGTTTCATTGTAAATTTTAGCATTTAAAAAGAACAGCCAATTAATATTGTAATGTGACTTTTATTTACATGTAATTAAAACGATATGAAAACTCATTCACAATTACATTTGATCAATGCAAAGATTAATTAACTTTAAATTTCATTTAAATTCACCATGTTAATAATTTGTACATTACAAAATATGATGACAGGGTTTTAATGTGATTTTCAAATTATTCGTTACAATAAGAGAAATTTTGTACATTGTTACGTTAATTCTAAAACTCAGTGAAAAACTAAAGAACGGATGGAAAACTTTATGACTCAAGAAGTTGTTAAAGAGAAACTTTGATGTAAACACAATGTTAGTTACTTATAGACGCTATAGGTATATATTCCGGCTTTAAGCCTATTTATTAAAAATAAGAACATGTTTCATTAAAACGTAACATAGGAACAAATTCAAAAATAAAGACAATGTTACGATTTATGATCCAAAAATCTCAAAGCTATGAGTTCCATTATCAAAACTTAATATTTGTAAAACTTTACTAGATAAATTTGGTTTTAATTGATGTTAATATCTTTAGTAATGAGACTTATATTTAGCTTTATTAAAATTCTATTAAACTTAGTATTAAAAAAAACTGATTTCTAACCCAAATATTGAAAATGTTTTCAAACTTAACTATTTTATTAAATCAATTCGAAAATAATTATCAAAAAATTATTACTAAATTATTTACTATTCTATCCGAAAAATAAACTCAAACTTAGATACGTAAACTTTAGTTTCTAATTCCACCTTAAAAATTTCGGTAAGTTTTCGGAAGAATATTTTGTACATAGTTGGTGCAGATAAAAGGCCTACCTAAAGAAGATTGGAAATGAAATGAACACTATGGGTTCGAATCAACTTTTCAACTTTGAATGTAAATTAAACCGATATATAAATTACTATAAAATAAAAATAAGAAATGGTTAATTTTGGCGTACACAAAAACAATATTAAATACTTATAAAGACCTTGTCATAAGGCTTAATTTTATACTATAGTAGTATTATATGGCCAATTGCTTTACCACACATAAATAATCAAAAAAGTCTTTTTATGTTTGGTGACCCATTGTAATTTCTTATCCCGAAACTCAATAAACTAGTTGCAGATCCATCACCCTATAGGCCCATAAATTTACTATTTTCCAAAATTTTTGAAAGACTACTTTTAGAAAGAGTTTCCTCTATACTTCAAAATTATAAAGTTAATCCTTTTCACCAATTCAGTTTCTAATTGTTTTACTCTACAACTCAACAGTGCCTCAGGATCGTAGATTAAATTTCAGAGGCTCTTGTAAGAAAACAATACTGCCAAGGAGCATTTTTGAAAGTCAAACAGGCACTTGACTGAGTATAGCATCCAGGACTTTTGTACAAACTTAAAGAATTTACCATCCCAATACTTTCTTATCCTCAATTTGTATCTTTCCGACCACTGAAGTCTCTCCATTCATACCCATCCTTGCCTCAGGGTAGATTATTGGGTCCCATCCTTTACATCATATACACATTGGATATTTCAATTCATCCCCACATAATGATAACCACCTACGCAGATAATACTGCAATATTTGCGACCGATCCAAATCCGTTCCAAGCCACCAATAAAATGCAGCGACACCTCGACTTTATTATCAAGTGGTGCCAAAAATGGAAAGTAAAAATTAACAAAACTACCTTATAGACAACGATTATATTTTACCAATATCCACAGAAGTTCACTATCTAGGGTTTTACTTAGATGGCCGTCTTACCTGGAATTCACACACAAGACTGAAACAACAAGATCTCAACAGACGCTTCGGACTCCTAAGAAAACTTCTAGGACATCAATCTTCAAAGTTACAAAACTCTAATAAGATCTATTTTAACTTAAGGAATAGAACTCTGGGGCTCCACAACACCCTTAATTTTTAAAAATGCTTTTTAGTCAAAAGCTCTTCAAAAAATTCTGAACGCTCCATATTATATCACAAATGAAGTAACTCACAAACATAAACACAAATTTGAGTTAAAAATTAGTTTCAAGTCATAAATATAAATGGATAATGAAATTAAACAATAACTTTTACCTTAATTTTTATTTTTCTCCGTCGCTATTTGAACGCAATTTTCTATTTATATAAACAGTACTTTTAAATAATTGATTGTTTATACATATCAATACTTGATAGTTTATGACTGAAATCCACTTTTAAATGGTTTAGGTTTTCGATAACTATTTTTTGAACAAGTGACCCATACAACATTGATAAACAGTTAATTGATATATGTTTGATACAAATTTGTGCAAGTAATCAATTGTGTAAAATGAAATACTACACAATATGTATAAGTCACCAATATGGCTCATATCCCATTTAGCGTCATCAATATCTGGCAACGTTGCATTTTCTTCTTTTTTTTAATTGATTGACGAGTAAAATAGGTTATTATGAAAATTTACCAACAAAACAGTAAATCATGTGATGTTAGAATTAAGTTAGTAAAAAAATCGCGAATTAAATTAAAAACAAAGTAGAAAATTCACCGTTGCTAGATATTGATGTCGCTAAAAGGAACATGATTCATTAATTTAATCTATTATTTGTAAACTACTTACTTGCTGGGAAATATTTACAGCCCAACACTGACAAAACTGACAAATGACAAAAATTGGAAATTGAATGAAAACGAAATGATAGTTGAAACTAATGACAATAATTAATTAGTTGAAAATTGAGACAATATTTATTATATATGTGTTTCACTCACATGTATATGTTTACATTCTATGTTCTCTGTCTCGCCATATATACATTTGCCTATTATATTGACAGTAAAATAAAAATTGTGTTTAAAGTTGTATCATATGTATAATTGATAAACTATTTCAGACTCTTCCGGAATATGCTATGGCAGTGAATTAAAAGCATTTTTTTAATTACGACAAATAAGTATAACTTCTCACGCGCGTACATTAGTACCACAAAGAATAGATAACAGGAGAAAGAACGAGATAGGCAATTTGTTAGTTTTCGGAAATAGAGTTAGTTATTTTTTCGGTCACTAGTGGCGCATTATCGCTAAGAAAATAGATATTTACTAAATGTTTAGCAGTTTTTCGCTTGTCACAATTGTTATTAATCTTAATAATTCAAACTTAAGCCGACATATGTTAAAATATGAGAATATATAGGAATATATGGTGTATGGGAATATAAAGATAATAATTTTCTCTGTTAGACTGTAAAATATACCATTAGTATTTCTTTTCAAAACATAATAGGTATGGCTTTGCATTTTGAAGACATTCATCTGGAAAAACGTATTTGCCAAAATATGGAGATGTGCCTTTTTCGATATTACTTATTCAATTGAATATGTGCCATGCATATGAAATCATTGATATTTTTGATTTACAAAGATATTATTTGGTTGTTGTTTTGAAACAAATTGGAATAAATACCACCCTTTCGATTTGCGATATAAAAAATAAAATGATGGATCAGTTGTGGACGCGTGACGATAGTCGTAAATTGTCTGCGACTCTGTCCGCAACAGTCATGGGCGGATTCAAAGCGATTCAAACACCACCCACGATATTTTTGTGTTGTAGAGATTCCATCACAGTACATACTTAGAAGCAAATCAAATTATTAGAATTATTAAAATATAATAATAAAATAACAGAAAGAACATTAGTGAAATTCTAGTCTATTTCTGACTGGAATTGCGAATTTTATTTTCGTGATCCCTTTCACGCACTTGCAAATGAAAGATGATATTGTGCCCCTCCCCAGAAAAAAATCCTGAATCCGCCCTTGAATGAGTGTTTCTTCTGCTTCAAAGTACAAGAAAGTTAAAAAAAAATCCAATTTAAAAGATTTCTTTATAAATTCTAAAAAAAAAATTGTACAATTTTCCAGAAAATGAAAGAAACATAAAATTAAGTGTACGTATTCTCGATATTTACAACCCTAATAATATCCGCATGTTCCATCTCAATTAACACACTTTACAAGTTTATGCGAATGCTCGTTTTTCAAATATTTTATTTTTATTGCTACCTATAACATAAAGCTTGAAAGTTAGAGCGAGTGTCGCGCCCATTACAGTAGTAATAATTCGAATATGTGTATGCATCGTATATAAAATATTCTCTGATCGCACTAACCACCACAACATACGTAAACTCATATTTCTTATTATGTGACACCATATTTTGTATTGGCTGAACGAGACGATCTTTCTTAGATGAGTGAAGCGAAGAAATATGGTAAATGGGTTGTGGCCATCAAGTGCACTGGTGGTGCAAATCGTGCAAATATTAGTAGACATGTTTTTACAGAGTATATGAGAAAGCACATAGCAAATAATAGTTTATCTTATAAACAAAATGCGCTATACTCACTTGACACGTATGTTTTTTTACTATAAAGCTAGTATGAGGATGGGTATGTTTGTATTTCGGAAACTGGGAACTTACGATAGAGGTGGTGCACCAGGTCAAATGAATGCTGCAGCCTGAACTGGGCCCACTACGTTTGTCATCCTCTAAAATTCTCTATTTGCGCGATACTTACCTTCGACCACCCCATTTACCTCATTCTACCCTGCATTGCCGTGCTATAAATGTGTGTATTTGTGTGTGCGAGAACAATATTCGAGCATGAAATATGGCGATTACTTGTTCGGAAACATGGAAAGTCTGTAGTTGAAAGCTTAACAGACCGCGTATAAGTTATAATATTTTCCTCGTCTTACACGCGCCCTCTCTATGCTACCTATTAATATCTTTGTTTGGCGCACAATGCACACATTTACTCTATATTTGCAGCAATTACAAATAAATGTGTAAACTTTGACATTTTGTTTGTGGTTTATTTTATTAGAGTCATTTATTATAACCGTATGTAACTACACAATGAATTACATTACTTAACTGATTCAAGTATTTAACATCAATTTTTTATAAAAATTACAAAAAAAAATTTGTTACAGCTTTTCATGTGAAAGCAAGTTTCGTAATTAGATTTCCAAAAAAAAAAATTTTTGATAAATAACAATTTAAAAATTTCGGCCATTGTAGTCTTTTGTTTTTTTGAAAAAACAAAATTTTGTTTGAAAAAAAATATTTTTTTCAAACAAAATTATTCTGTTGGAGAGCCAGCGACACAAGTTTCATGAAGTGTTCGATGTACCTTGAAATTTTGTAAGGCTAACATGTATGGGATGAGAAGTAGGAATACCTATGTTTGCCTAACCCTACCCGGGACACCAGGTACTGCGTATAATAGAAAGGTATAATAAAATATAAACCAAAAAAATTGTTCGATTCACAGGCCCACAAACGATAATCGAAAGTTTAGGTAATCTTAAATTAGAATTCAAGATGGCAGACACTTTTGAGGGGGTTTACATACAATTAGTTCCCCCCAAAGTTGTTGGAAAATCAGATGTTCCTGGATTACTATAAGAAACATTTGCATCGCTTGAAAAATTTGCTTGTGAATTATTTGGTTACAAGAACGTTGCAGATATTAATAATGCACGATTTCAAAAGTTTTGCTCAACATACAAATCTAAAAGTACAGATGAATCTTTTCAAAATATTTTTTAATATTTTTTATCATGATACTAAGCCTATAAAATTGACTATATACTATATTCTATTTTAAATAAGATTTATTTTTACGTTTGCCGGTAATTAAACCCCAACAAAACTGTCTGGCTTTTTGTAATTAATTTTTTAAATATATAATTAAGAAGCTGTTAAAATTTCAGGTGGAATCAAACACTTCATTTTGTATTAAAAAACTACTTTGGGGGGAGTTAATTATATGTAAACCCCTTCAAAATTGTCTGCCATCTTGAATTCTAATTTAAAATTACCTAAACTTTCGATTTACGTTTGTTGGCCTGTAAATCAACCACTTTTTTTGGCTTATATATTATTACACCTTTCTATCATGCGCAGTACCTAGTGTCCCGGGTTGAGTTAGGTAAACATAGGTATTCCTACTTCTCATCTCATAGATATTAGCCTTACAAAGTTTCAAGGTGCATCAAACACTTCATGAAACTTGTGATACTGGCTCTTGGACTAAAAGTTTTCAAAAAGGATTTTAATAAATTTGTATCCAAAGAATGGGTAAATGGGTATAAAATTGTTATTTTATATAGATCAAAATAAAATAGATCATTTGAGTAAACAAATTTAGTACTTCAGGATTAGATTGGGACATTTAAAGTCATAAAAAAGGATTTGATTTTGTGATTCATGAGATTCGTAACTTTTAAAGACATATTTAGGCGATACACATATTGGAAAAATACTAGTGACATTAAACTTAAACTAAATTAATATATATTATTCTGTTCTATCCTTCAGTGGCTTTATCATACACAAGCAATTAAAAAAAATGGTGTCATAACTTAATGATTTCTTTGAAATTAATCTAATCAAAAACATTTAAATAATAATTTGACAAAAATAGTTATTGAAAATAAATATTTTAAAACTTTTTTTCTAAGACGAATCAATAACAAAGCATGCATATACGTTGCAGTAAATTTTCCTTTAGAATCGAACAGTAGAGCAAACGATTTCAAAGATAAAACAACCATATTGATCTATTTTTCAATGTGTTCTCAATTTCCATAATTTATTTTACCTCGAAATATCAAATTTTTTGTTATTGTTTTTATAGTTTATTGAAGTTTTTTTGGCTTCATTTCAATGTAAATGCAACATTAATAAGATGAACATATTGTTTTTCAAAACAGTAGTCGGTAATAATCTTTTTAAATTGGGGTGCATAACAGGAAATTGATTCCCAAACATTAGTTAACTTTATGTTACGGAAATAATCGGTGAATGGCTACAAAATATGTCCCGAGGAAGAGATGTCGTATATATTTATTTCTATTTTCCAATGGATAATTTAATATTCTCGTTCATTGATTATGGGAAAAAGAAAATTCATTTGAACGGACACGTTTGCGTTCAATAAAATTTACAAAATATGACCGGAGAAATAATTTTGCCACGTATATTTTCTCACCCTTTCTATTTTAAACTTTATAGTTGCTTTTTTATTTGTTAAGAATTATTTTGGGGAAAAAATTGTAACGAAAATAGTTTTTTGTGGAGAATTCATTGAGAATGAAAAAATATATTAAAAGAATTTATTTTAATCTTTCCATTTCAAGAAAAATTATTTCCCTAAGATTCTATATTAAAATCAATAACAATGACTTTCTACCCAGGATTCTCGGTTTTCATATTTGCAAAGCGCTACGACTATTTATATGTAAATATCCCACAAAACAAGATAGAGAAATATAACCCAATGTTTGTATTATCCAACGGCTAGGAGGATAGAAATGTCCACAGCTCTCATTCATTTGCTTCCAGCATGCAAATATAATGTGCATCCAGACGTTGGAACTAAACGTAGTTATATGCATTCCAACATGACTTGTATTTGGGAGGTAAGTATGAGTGTTGTAAACATGCATTATGAAAGATAATAGAATACACCAAATGAACAAAACATTAATAAGATAATCAAAACTTTGGGAATTGCAAGACCATCGAATGAGTTTCCGCCATACCCCAACATATGTAAGTATACCGTTTTCCCACTACACATTCCTACGTGCCATAGACAAAATAAATATTTGTCCATAAATGCATCAAAGTTTTACGGCTACAAATAAATGAAAATTTATTTGCTCTATACTAGCATTTCATTTTTTGGTTTCCATATTTGAATATATAGCGATCCTATCGAGCAATTCATGCAAACCGTTTACCAAAAAATGAAATTGAATGCAGAATGAAAAATGAGAGCAATGTTATCTTTTCTTGCAAATGAAAAACGCGGAGTGTTCGATCTAAAATTTGAATAATAAAAAAAATGAGTACATCAATTTATTCACTAATTAATATGGATATTCTAGATAAAATGTATTTGATTTAAAAAATATGCAAATGAGCTGTTGCTTTTTGTAGCAGCTAATGATCTGGAAGTTTTGTACATAAACAAAATAATTTATATTTTATGAGTAACTTATTTAAAATCAGTAAATTGAAAGAATTTCAAAGTAATAAAAATGAACTAGAGAACATGAGTACTTAATTTTTGTCGACTAACGATTGATAATGGTATTAATATTGAGATTGATAAATTGAACCACTTCACAATATAGAATATCATGAAAAGCTGCGGTAAGATAAATGAGGGTAATCTTTTTTACGATGTTTTGTAGATGAAAATTTAGAGATTTTATTGATGTTTTATTTTCTTCTTCTGCTAAATATTTCAAGAAAATAAAAACTTTTATTTTCAAGTCTCAAGAATTATCTACCGCTAATGGTCAAAAATTGAGTGTATAATATAAAAACTAATGGCATTTAATCAAATGTTGGTTTCTGTAAACAATCCAAACTATAAAAGAAACAAACTTAAATTTAAATTTCCTTGATTTTTTTAATTTAATTAAAGCATTATATTGGGATTAAAAATAAAGACGTCAATCATTTTGAATGAGAGAATTACAGCCTTATTGTTATTAATTTAGTAATAAAGTTTGATATTCCCAAATTGATTTTGTTCATCACACCATGAAATTGGATAAGAGCTGAAACTTATAAAGAAAAAGAAAAAAGTTTTCGAAAATGAAAATGATAGTGTTACGACATTTTAACCGAGGCTGAAAAGAGTTTTCTTAGATTTTCATTTTCACATTCTGAACGTAACAGCCATATGGTAAACATAAGTTAGTATGTATAGTACTTTTTGGTATACACGTTTAATAGTATCTACCTATATGTAGATATATATTTTATGAAAGGATCGCGTGGAACCATTTTCAAAACTTTTTAATGTAAGTACACAAAACAACAAAATAAAAAACGATGTCTTTGTCTATTTTTTTAAGTTAAACAGTTTTGAAATAGGAAAATAAACTTTAAGGATAACAGTTTCCTTGCATAATATACAGAAAACAATTTCAAAAAAAAATGGGAAATGAAATAAGATTTATTATATATTTTTGACAAAGATATTATAAATTGATAAAAAATAAAATTTTAAGGCGATTCACTTTCTTGATCAATGCAAACTTACAGGGTTAAACCTTAAAATTTTCAATCAATACCCTATGTTTTAATATCCATTCATAGAGCATTTAACATAACCATAACGAGCAATTGTCGCCATATTTCTTGTGTTCGTATTTTATCGTTTCTTAATAGTAGTCTAATTCTATTGTTCTTATTTTGGTTCTGATGTTTGTTTTTAATGGCCATATTTCAGCTTCGCACAAAAATATACTTTTGATTATACTTTGAAAAATTATTTTTTTGTTTTCTTTGGTAAGTACATATTAATCTACCTATATGTATGGTTCTACGCTTTTTTTTCTATATCTCTTAAGCAAGAAACATCGCGATAAACAGTGATTCCAAATATTTAAAAGTTTGGCAACTTTTAGTAGTTTTATCATCTAATTTTAATATGCAACCTGTGGTCTAATACATAAGTATTTCGTTTTATCCAAATTTATTGTGCGGCTCCAAGTTTCAAATTCTTCTCATAGCTTCCATATTAAATAATGAGCCATACCTTTCTGCCCAATTCAGCCCAATGTTTCCCAAGTGCCAAAGTAAATTAAATGAGGCTTTTCTTTTCTTTAGGTAGGATTTTTTCCAAACTGCTTAATTGTTAATAATTCAAGTTTGGTAAAAAATTATCTTTTGTTGCTACTTATAACGGTAATTTTATTGGCGAATTGAATTAAAAACATATAGATAATTAAACATTGAGATAGTGATTTGTACAAAAGCTACTTGTACACAAGCTTTTATAAGATATTATCTTTACTCCTCCCAATTATGTTTTACATACTTAGACTTAATACATTTGGTTAATATTCAATTCATTGATACTTTAGGTCATTTTTGCAAAAAGAAAGTACTAATATACTTTCTTTTGACCTCGTTAATTTGTGCGCATCCTTTGGAATAATTATGCTAAGTTTTAGTGAACTTTATAAGAAAGTACATCAACTACAATTTAAAATATTTATAAACACGTATTTATACTTAAAAAATAACTATGAAATCTAGAAATAAAAAAGGTGTCACTAAAATTTACTCCAATCGCTAGAATTGCATAAATGCAATGCTTCGCTATTAAAACGCAGCAGTAATAAGGAAATATGTAATATCAAATAAGAACTTACTTGGAAATGTCTGCGAAAATTGTAAATAATAAGAAAATATGAAGTAATTGTTTCAAATTCAGTATACCTGTATTGTTTATTATTTTACTTTGATGTTTTATTTTACTTTTTGGTGTAGAATCATGGATTATATTCCTTCCGTTTAATATTTCGAGTCAATGTTTCGTTCCACGAAGAATGTATAGGTATTTCTGGCAATTTTAAATACGGTGGATGGATATCAACACATGATGAAAATATAGTAATTTTGCAAACGAGTATATAAGATGTGAAAAAATATCAACTTGAATAAAATTTCCTCCATGCACTTCTATCAACCTACTTCTAGTAGCTACTTGTCTTTTCTATATTTTAACGACTTTTACCGAAAAATGCATTTTTGTTCTTATTTTTTTTTAAAGTTACTACTAACTAAAGATAATTTTTTGGACTTTGAACCGAAAATGCGCAAAAGCTAAAAATTATTTTTCTCAGCTTTTTTGCCTCGACTATGACTATGGCTATTTTGATAAAATTAACAAATACATTAATATAAAGGATAAATCAGGATGTGGTAGACCAAACAAATTAGCAATGTTTTATTTTATTTATTCCAATTTGCAACGTTTCGTTGGTGTGATTCCAACTTCATCAACCTTGTAATATTTAATAAAAACATAAAGTCACATGATTCAAAAAAAATATTTTACGTTAGACTTCTGGTGTCTAACGTATAATGGTCTACCACATCCTGATTTATCCTTTATATTCTACATCGATTTAGACCTGAAAGAATGGAAAATAAATACATTAAAAAAATGTTTTTTCTTTTTTTATTTCAAAGACTTAACTGGACTTAACTTTGTGAGTTTGTTGTACAAGTTGATGATATCCATTGAAGCTTTATTGAATTATTAATTTCTTACACATTTTTGGAACAATTGTCGTTATTCTTACCCATGCTTGATAACTTTTAATAAGGGATCACGAAATCATTGAATTCATTTTGTTTCAAATTTACTGAAATATCAATTATTATGACTACAATAAATAAAAATAAAACACTGCTAAATTTTTGGTCTACTACATACTGACTCATCCTTTATATTATTATGATATTATAAGAACCTTAGTTCCTATTATATTATATGATGATAATTCAATATCTTTAGGTAAAGTTAATAAAAAGAAATTTTGAAGTAACAATGATTTTAGAAATAAATATTTTGATGAAAAACACTACGAAACTTTTAGTAATCTACGATTTTAATATAAGACACAAAGTTTTACTATTTAATTATATTTTTACTTCTCGAAAAAAAAAACATAAGAAATATAATTTTAAGCTTATTTCAAGCTTGCATCACAATAGGTAGTAGGTGTCTCACAGTAGGTGTATCGAATAAAATATCTTTAAATTAATTATGATTATTATTTTTGTTGAATGTTTTTTTATGAAATAAACAATAAAACAAAACGTATTTATTTAATCAATATTGCCACGATTATATTCTTAATACAAAGAAAAAAGAGGAAGAAAGCTTGTGATGTGTGTAATCCAATCTTAATGGATTTACTCCTATAAAAATTAACTGCTTACATTTAGCTTTATTCACGCTCATTCCAAAAACACTTTTATCTAAAATTGTTATGCTGCACGTATCCACTTAAAACTGCTGAAAAATACTTTTAGCTTCAACGTACAAAAAGATACAAAACTACATGAGAGTTAAAATTAACTGCTTTATTCTGCTATTTAAATTAAAATTTAACATCGCTTTAAAACAATTAACAAAGTATTCGTAAGTTAATGAATTCCACATCCTCTCCTAAATAATTACACTAATAGTTCGTACTCCAGGTTTTATGAGGGTCCTCTTGAGTAGGCTTAGTGATTTAATTTTAAAACGGGCACTGTAATTATGTAAAAAGTAACGTAGAATCATTTCATTAGTCCGTTAGGAATCAATTGAAAGAAGTGCAAGATATCTGCTTATCAACTAACTCAGAAGTCAATGTGAGATAGATGAATCGCTACATTGTTTGAGGGTAGTACATTTGTTTTATGGGGAAATTATTGCTTGGGATTTTTTCTACACCGATTCAATTTTACGTGGTACGTTTTTAAATAGACACAGAAACATCCAAGTGGGTTCTTGAACCACGTCGAGCGTTGCATTTTGATGAGTGCTCGATATTCGGACGTCTCCTAATTCTATGGCAAAGAAATTCCAGTACTTGCTCAGCTTCCGCCACATCGGATTGAGCTAATATCCCTTGAGAGTCTCCGTATATGTCTTTTATACGAATCATATTCGCTTAACAGTTTTTTCCATCGAAAATTTAAAATCATAGAACATCATAAAACATCTTTTATCGAGATAGTTATTCATACCGATTGATTTGAATAATAAATGAGTTTAGAGTTGTTCAATAGTTTATTTTAAGTGAACTTTTCAAACGTCGTTGAAATTTTATGATAAATTATTGAAACGATAAAATTTATTAGCCAAATAAATATGAATTTAAAAAAAAAAAAACAATTTTATTATATAATCATAATTCAAAAGAAAGCTTAACAAATTCATGTCTTATTTTCATATTTTACTGATGCATTTATATTAATTTTTTTTAAATAAATATCAAATGGTTTGAAAAGCAAAGCTTTCAGAACGAACCGGAAAGAAAGTTGTTACAATCAAGAAGTTAAGTGACGTTAGCTAAAAGTTTTCAAAAGCGCATGTTATACGATTTATCTAAGTTCATTTATGTGAATAAACCGAAGAGATATCATAAGTTTTTCGATTGAACAAGATCCTGGAGTTGACGATAATTTTACCGCAACTTATCCACTTGCAGATGTAGAAATGGAAGCGGAATGAAAACTTTCCTTTGGTAAATAGTAACTTTTATAATATATATACCTACATTTACTTATTCATCATACTACTTTATATGGTTTATTCGGAATTACCGTCCACGGTTAGAGGTTACAACTGTCGTGATCTAATATAAACATTCTTGAATGTTTTAAATAGAGTAGATATTATGTACTTAACGTAAGTGGTAAACGATCTTGAAAACATTTCTATGTTTTTATGAGAAACAAGTAAACTTAATTTACCTTGCCGATCCTTGATTCAAGCAATTTTCATTATTTTTAAATTTAAGTTTTTTTTTTTTGAAGTATTTTTTTAACATTCGAGTCGCTATAAACCGTAGCAGTTATAAAGGGACAATAAATAACAACAACAGAAATAAATAATTACAACAATATACATACATTGTTGTGCGTATAAAAAGCCATTTTGCATTAATATGATTTATTTTTAGATACTCAGGCGCTCTACTTCGATGCTGATATTTATAGGAGAAGCCCAGAATATGAATTATCCGTACCGTTAGGAGAAGCTACTATATTCCAAGTGAAAACAAATGCATTGCTCATCTGTGTACGGGAATGTTGAGGAGGTGTCTTAAAATTACTTGATCGGCATATTCACCGATAGTAAAGTTGCATTGAAGGTCCTAGCAAAACCACTGATCAGCTCCAAACTGATCTGGAAAAGTAGAGAAACTTTTACAAGCCTGGTCACCAAAAACAAGGTTAACTTGATATGGGAACCGTGCAGATGCCCTTGCCCGGCAAGGATTTCGAACACCATTCACAAGCCCGCAGCTTGAACTTGGTGTCACAAAGTCGGCGATGAAAAGCTCATAAAGAAGTGGATTAATAAACATCATTGTACAATACAGAGGAACACCATCGGGAAAAAACACAAAAAAAACATTACGGGAAAACCATTCCAGAACTAATAACTAATAACTAGGTACGGGAAATTAAATAATCACAAAAAACCTAACACGTCGGTTGCTGAGATTCACCCAGCTTCTTGGTTTTAACAAGATGATATAGGGACTCAGGAAACAAATAAGCCCCGAGGTAGCTGTGTTGAAGTTCAACTAACCTCATCCTGAAAATCCCAATTTAAGAAAGATATTCTAGCAAATTTAAATAAAAACAAAAGTTCAACAAATCATAATAAATATGCAGCAAAATTCTTTTATTTTTGAAGCAAATACTTAAGAATTACGTTCACGACTGTACGTGTCGTGGAGAGGACTCCAATGAATTATAAATTTCGTCAAATTATAAAATCTTTCAAGAGTAGAATGTCTTGTGTCGTCATGCAAAAGCTTCTCAATGTTCAAAGAAAAGCTTTTATCGAATTACAATATGACATCCTTTAATATTGTTCCAATATAACGTGGTTTGTATTTGAGACTTTATTTCATTTTGCAAAACAATTTTAATTTAACTCGTGGTTTAAGTATGGACTCCAAATAAATTTAATGTTTATATTAAGTGAAAAAAATGTACAAAAACAAAATTTTTGTGTAGCTTTTCTAGAAACATTAAAATGTTTTCAATTGTTTTTAAGAGTGTTTATGTTGTTTCAAATAAATTTTTGTTTTAAAAATATATTATAGATTCCTAAGAAAAACTTCAAGTTTTTTTGTCAATAGAACTTTATAAAACGCAATAAATATTTAGATATTTGCACCAAAACACCAAAAGAAGAACCTATCATCTAAAATTTAAATTTATTATCTATAATATTGTAGACAAAAGAGTACATTTATCAATGTCAAAACATATAATTAAGAAATTAATTTATTCTAATTAATATAAATGAACCCCGCATGGTTGCGTTAAAAATAATTATTTCATATTTATAAAAAGTTTTAAGTATCATAAATGTTTTTAATTAATTTAGAAGTTATGTAATTGCAGTGGAAAGAAGGTACTGCATAACGATTCTATTTTTTATTTTTCTATTTATTGGTATATATATATATAATTTTCTATAATCTTTAATAATTAACCAAATTTGTTTCTCTATAAAATAAAGTTTTTATTAGAATTAAGATTATTAATTACAATAATGAAAAATTACCTATAAAATAAAGAAACGACAATTAAAGCTAATTATTCGTACAATTCTAATATTTGTAAAACTATGTTATTGCAATTTATAATATTTGTAAAAATTAATTATTTATTTTATGTCAAAATTTTGTATGTTATAAATCAAGCGGCTGAGGAAGTACGCGCCAAAATTAAAGGGAATATATTCTCTTTACATCTCCCCTCCTCGAGATGTAACTCCTGCGATGTTTCGATCATTTTCATTATTTAACATTGGAATCAATTTTGTTACATGGAATAGATTTGTTTCTTCATTTCTTTTTCCAGTCTTTATTTTATAAATTGAATTTGAAATTTTTTTGTCTATTGTAAATGGTCCGATTCTTAGTTCTTCTAGCTTCCTTCTATTAAGTTTGTTTCCACTTTCTATGAATACCATATCCCCCACGTTGAATTCATGGTGTCTTCTATTTCTGTCGAATATATTTTTATTATAGTTATGGGATTTCAATGTTCTCTCTAATGCTATCTTCTTATCTCTTGCCCAGTCTTCTCCATTCTTCCTTCTTCTCATTTCCTCCGGTATATTACTGGTGTCTGTACCATGTAATAGATATTCTGGTGTAAATCCTGTAATTGTATGTTCTAATGTATTATAAGTATTAACACATTCCCTTGCTATCGATGTCCATGCTCTCTTTTTCTTCTTCTTTTGTAATAGTTCGTTATTCATCTGATCCAATTTTATTTCATCTATTTTAACCATTCCAACATCATACTTGTCCTTTGCAAACACTGACTTGTTGTTATCCATTAATTTTTCTATCTTAATTCTTTTATCTTTATCTAAATGTTCTAGTTTACTATCAAATTCATCTACTTCCACGTGTTCGTTAAAATTAACTGAACAATTTATGGCTTTATTTTTGTTTGTATTTAATATTTTTTTCGGGTTTTCTATGTCATCTATTTTCTGTGAAACTTCCAAATTTTCATTCATTTTCAACTTGAACACGGGAATTAAATCTAGTCCTATTATAAAATCTTCGAAATCATCTCTTTCTACTATGTACACGTCTACTTCTTTTTCTATATTGAATATTTTTACCCTCAATCTTACCAATCCATTCGTATGATTCACACCATTGACAGACTTTATGAATATTTTGTTTTTATCCTCACTATTACCTTTTATCTTAATCCACTTCGAATTTATTAAAGATACTTGAGAACCCGGATCATATGTACCCATCATCTCTATTTTATTGCCAATTATCATCCTAAGCCTGATCAATGGTGTTACTATTCGTTTTTTTGCTTCTTTATTTAGACTTACTTCTATTACTTCATTGATCCCAATAGCTTTAGGTCTCCTCACTAGTTTAAACCAGCACTTCTCTTCTGGGTGATATCTTACACCTTTACCCAAATCTTCACATATCTTGCATGGTTTTTTTTCTTCAATTTTTACTTTGTATTCGGGTCTACCTTCTCTTTTAGATATTTTTCTTTTATCTGACATTCCATCAAGCTTTTGTAATTCATTGATTAAGATTTTTGTATTTAGTATTTCATCCCTGTCAATTTTCTCTCTGATAAATTCTGGCAGACCAAATGCAATTCTATCTATCATTGTATCAGCGTCCATATTCTTATTTATTTCCAATAATAGTCGTTCTTTCGTTATTGCATATTGCACAAGTGAACCCTCTTTATACTTAAAGTAGTGGGCATATGCTCTGCTGCTCCATCCCTTACTTGAAAAGGTTTCTATTAACACCTGTTTCCATCCATGCCAATCATTTTCATGTTCTCCTTTAATGGCTGTAGAGGTGTACCAGTCTTGGGCAGTTCTATCTAAAAATGTCCTTAATAGTTCGATTTTGGTTTTATCTTTCTGGATTGAAAATCTTTCACATTCTTTGTCGAATGTGTCTAACCATTGTCTAACATTAGATGTTTTATAATTATATTTTTCTATAATAAATTTATCCGCTATGTGTTTTAAATTTTTTTCCTCTTCTTTTTTTTCGGATTTTTCGACTAATTTTTCTAATATTCCTGCTAATTCTGATTGTTCCTTTATATCTTGAAAATTTTGCCTTAAATATTTTCCTCCAAAGTGAATATTCCCATCATCGTCCAAATATATCTTTTGCAATTCTTTTGTTAGCGTTATCCATATTATTAATTTATCATTTCTTTTTACTAATGAATCTTTGACTTTTTTAAAAACAGCCGTATTCCTTAACTCTTTATGGGAATCCGCATAAATGAGTTCGTCCGGTATTGCATATCTATCACCTTGTTCCGTCAAAATTGATGTTATGGCTACCACTGTAGTTTTACTATCCTTTGGAGAAGCCACAGCCTTAAACTCAAACTTCAACTTCATTTTGTACAGAAATTGTCGTTTTATAATTTTCTATAATCTTTAATAATTAACCAAATTTGTTTCTCTATAAAATAAAGTTTTTATTAGAATTAAGATTATTAATTACAATAATGAAAAATTACCTATAAAATAAAGAAACGACAATTAAAGCTAATTATTCGTACAATTCTAATATTTGTAAAACTATGTTATTGCAATTTATAATATTTGTAAAAATTAATTATTTATTTTATGTCAAAATTTTGTATGTTATAAATCAAGCGGCTGAGGAAGTACGCGCCAAAATTAAAGGGAATATATTCTCTTTACATATATATATATTGAATTAATTGAATTAAATCGATATTTTAAAAACAAAATGAAATTGCAACGAACGACTGCTTCGGAATGTTCATGTCTAGGATAACTGGCCGGTGTCCAAGTTAACTTGAAATTTTTCTGCTAAAACATCCACACAACCCTTCGTTTTTCTTTCATATATCTTTCGCTAAAGCCGATAATGGGGCAATCAATTAAATTGCGTCTGTGAGTATTGAGACATGAACGTATTTTATTGTTATGCTTTACTTCTCCGTGAATGGTAAAAACTTAAAAGGTCATTTTCTAAACTTAACTAGCTCGACTAAAAGCTCGTGTAAATCGTACTAAACGTTGGCATCTATGTTACCTTTTTAAATGAATTTATTTTGGTTTCCCGTTGACTTGATTGATGAACGAAGTTCATGCATTCGACAAATTCTTTAAGCAAATTAGCAACATAGAATAATGAGTGTTTTATGCCCAATATAGAAGGTGTAATATAATGCAAATTAATACATAGGTACTTTAAATAGTTTTAGTTGATTGTTCTATCTTTTTCGTAATACATACATTTTGATTGAATATCTATTTTATATATCAATTTCTTAGAATTGAATTCGTAGTAAAGTTAGGCAACAGTGAAATATTCCCGCTTTCACATACTCACACAAACCACGTAGAGTAGAGGACACGAGTAGTTTGTTGATAAAGTTTTCAGACCGGAATTCCCATCAGGCCACTAAAATACGAGACACTAGGCGGAACAGATAACACAGAAGCTCATGATGAGGAAGAAGAACTGGCGTAAGAAGTTCTATGCCTGTATATTCATTTTGAAAATAGATTTTCAATAAAACTCAGTTTCACAACGGTTTACAAAGACTATAAAATGTATTGAAAATTGTTTTGTTTTCTTCTAAAAGAGATATAAAATCATTTATTCAAAACAAACGATCTCAATATTTAAATTAAAATTGTGTTATTGGAAAATATTAAATGAAATACAAACTACTTTGGAAATGAAAATTACACAAATTTAACAATAACACTTATTTCGACTGTTTATTTGTAAGAGATATGAGCTTTTCCTAGTGTCAATTTGCTCTAATTGTAAATGTAGTAAAATAAAGTATGAATTTCATAGAACTGGTTATATCATTTTCTATTCAGTATATTTTTTTTATAATTTCAATCAAATGAAAAATAAATTAATAGTGTTTTCATCCACTTAAAATGTACAGTTAAACCGAAAAAATTCAAATAAACAATAAAAATAATAATTGGAAAAATAAAACCATTTCTTACGTAGTTATAACTATAAAAACCGTTCATTATTGTATACGTTTTTCACAAATCGTTTTTGCGACCGCCCCAAAAATGTTGGTCGTGCTAAAGAATATTAGAGACAGATTTCAAATCTCAGCCTTTTATTGCTATAATAAAATAAAAAAATGTGGACTTCTAAGTAGGTAAATTTTATCGCTATAAATTTTTCCAAGAAAAATACGAATTCTTAGGAAACAATTTTTTTTCTTAATGTATGGTAAAAAATATTATGAATTCCGAGCTTAAAAAATATTTTTAATGAAGATGATTTTTTTTAAGCAGGTACAGAAAAATTAAGAAAAAAAACATTGTGAGTACTTCTTTTGCAAGTCTTGTAAAGTAAAGATTGGCAAGCATGAAAAAGTAATAGTAAAAAAACGGTGTGTCTACTTGTGTACAAGCGTGAGAAGTTATACTTCTTTTGATATAATTAAGAAAATGTTTTCAACTGCGATTTGTAATAACTAAAATATGATACAATTATAATCACAATTTGTTTTTAATATCAAAATACATAATAAACAAACGTATGCGTTGCGGAAAAGACAAGAGCAAAGAAATTTAAGTCATAAACACATCGATATGAGTGGAATACAAATACAATTATTATTGTCTCAAATTTGAACTATCATGACATTAGTTTCAACTTTCATTCCAATTTCTTTCAACTGCTAGTTTTAGCTATTTGTCAGTTGTGTCAGTGTTGGACTGTGAATATTTCACGAAAAGTTACTGGTTTTCAAATAAATAATTATATTGGCTATTTATATATAGATACAGTATGTATACATAGTTATTTAACTGTTTGTTCATTCCGTGTAATACAGTCCCTGGCCATACTATTAAACGCAATTAAGATTTTATACAAAATATAAATACTTGACTAAACTAAATTTCATATTGTTTACTTTTACATTAAACAAAAATTGTTTTGATATTTTAGAAATATATTTTCTGAATAATTTGATGGTAAAAACTTATTTTTAGTATATATGATTTTTGATCACGCTAGTTGGTAATAAACGTAATAAATAAAATTTGTACCGGAAAGTTAAACTTCATTGAAAATATGAAAAATATGGACCCAAAATAAAATAGCTCTTACTTCAGGCTTTATACAAAACCTATAGAGCGTCTATTAATACAGCCAGGAACTGTATATATACACATTTGACTACAAAATGTATATTACATGAATTGACCATTCATCAATACTGCATAGGCCACAAGTTCAAAAAATACTTATCGGAAACATTTACTATATAGAAACGGATTGTGGCCATAAAATATCATGTATAGATATGTTTAAATGAACATAAACAGCACCGTCATAAAAATTATATTAAAACAATTGATATTGTATATTTTATTTACCCATTTATACCTATGGAATGACACTGATTTTCAATTAAAATATAATTTAATCTAATATATCAATTGTCTTTTGTTACATTATTTTAAATATTGTTTTGATTAATAACAAAAAAATGTCTTTCTTTTTAATGTATTTCAATTCTCATAAAAATAATAGGCAAACGTATATAATATGTATGCATTTATAACGGCAAAGACAGAAAATAAATATTGTAAACACATACGTGTGACTGAAATACAATCATTATCCCAAATTATAAATGAATGATTACCGCTATGGTTTCAATAGTCATATTGATTTCATTCAATCAATTGACAATTTTTACCCTTTGCCAATTGTGTTAGTATTGGGCGGTGAATATTTCACGGGAAATTACTAGTTGTGTATTATCATGGATATTATTTAGACCGTAAAATTTAAAAATATTAGGTTCGACAATGACTATGTTCTTAATAAAAAATACAAGTGACTTTTCGCCTGCTGTAATGGCTGTAATTTGTACCTTCGTATTTGGTTCGGGATTGTTCGGGATGATCGAGTCCGGTTCGTTCTCCCTACCGACAAACGAAAAACATATGCTAGCATTGAGATCGACTCGATCGACTCAATAGTGTTTTAGTGGTTTTAGTCGTTTTAGAACTCTGCAATTCGATCTCAAAAAGAGGTCAGCTTTCACCCGTTTGAAATGTCTTGCTAATAAAAATTCAGTCTGCTTTTTTTTTCATAACGCCGCTAAAGAAATATTACTTCAATAAATAAATAAAGAAACGAATAAAATGGCGCATACTATACCACACTTTGAAAACAGTTTTCAACATACCTGAAACAAAAGGAAAAAATATAATTAAGAAAATATACATCATAATGTTGAGTGCAATAAATATAATTTATATATTTCGGATTATATGCATTTGAATGTTTGCATATGCAAATGCATATGATTATATTTTTACAACGCTATTAGATATTTGATACTTTTTATGAACAGTGCTTATTTTAGTAGTTATACATGTTAGGCGTGTTGTATTGTGCCGTCGACACGTTCACCTGACGCCAAGCTTAGAAAGCTTTGTGCCCAAAATTGCTTTACATCACCTGTTTAGCCTAAGGATTAGATCAAGTTGCAGAAAAGATCAAAAAAAAGTTCGGGGTAGTCAAATAATTATTTTCTTCTATAAAAAAGTGTTATTAAAAGCGCCATCGCGAGTACAAGCATATAAAAAGCAACTATCATACGTAACACTACCCCTAGAACAAATATTAACACAGTGGGGAGCTTGGTGGAAAGCTGTATTGTTTTATGCTGAGAATTTCGAAGTCATAAAAGAAGTAGTAGGAGAAATTGACAGACCATTCGCCATTGCTGCCATGGCCATTATATCAAGCCAATTAGTTTGAAATATAAACTTAAAAAATATAACTCTTATTGCAACACATTTCATCATATACTCGATGCAGTTGAGAAACAAGAAATATTCCTCTGTTTTCCAAGTTCTTGGAAATAATAGAAAAAATGATTAAACAAAGTAACCCCCTTCTGAGTTCACTATCGTAAAAGGTTCGTGGCAAAATGCATGCAGTTTTGTATGAAAATCCTGAAAATCCTAGTCTTGAAGGAGTAAAGAAAATTGACGCAATTATCAACGGCATTGGGAAAACCGTACCTGAAATGTTCTTTGAAAGAAACGCCAAATTTCTTGTACTGTCCGGTAACATCAGTTGACGTTGAAAGGTCATTTTCAATGTTCACCATTTTTACCTATATTCCTTTATGGTCCAGTTGTGAAGCCATCAAGGATTTCATGCATAATTTGATATTTTGATAGTGCATATGGTTCGATGTTTAATAATTTGCATTGATTTCGTAGAGGTAAACAAAAAAATTCGTTTTAAAAATAGTATAGTATAAATTTTAAATTAATGATCCAAAAGAGTATAAAATCTATCAAGTAAGTATATTTATCGACATTGTTTTGAAATTATCTTTAAAATTTCACTACACAAAAAGTGCATTTAAAACGCCGTAAAATTTTTCGAAGAGTGTGCGATTTTTTTAAGAAAAGGATTTTTTCCACTTTTAAAAACTTATTGTCAAATTTATTAAAACTATTAAAAGAAATCTAGACCATATTATGTTTTACATTAGTAGGTAATGTCACGGAAATTAAATTTCATACTGCGCTCCAAATTTTGAAGCAAGTAATTTAAGTCTGAAACGAAACTATGTGTTTTTCTCTAATGTCATCTAATATGTTAGTTCGTGAAAATCTAATTTTTGTTTTGTGAATTAGATTTGAGAGTAAGCAAATCTATTAAAGTTAGTGAGATGGTCTAACCATATTAACAAATTACAAAACGAGGAGCATTTGGATAAAAATTTAAACCATAGTCGGTGGTTCCTCTTTGTCAATTTTCTTATCTCACAGATTTGGTGAATATTTTTAAATTTCTAAAATAATGATACGAGTTTATAACTACATAAAATGTATTGTTTATGTATATGTAACAGCAGTATCATCTCTGGCGAGATAACTCAATAAACAAAAAGTAATTTTATTTTTCATTTAACTTAAGTTATTTTACAATACAAACAATAACTTTTAATCGTCGATGTTAACGTCCATTGTTAATAATAATATCATTGATAGAAAATATAGACAACAATTCGCTTGCTAAACTTTTTTAATTTATTGCCAACGTTTCGATAGATATTGCTGATTTTATCAGGACTCTACATGAGAAATATAGTTACAATATAACATTTGTAACATTAATAACAATGATATTATAAATAACTTTAAATATCTTATAGTCAAATACCAAATTATTTACAATTTCAATTTTACAGACACGAAATTTCATTAATTATACATTGAATATAAAAAAAACACATTTTTTATACTTCCTGAGGAATAAAGAGAAGAGAAAAATTATCTTAATGGAAGCAAAAGCAAAAATTTATAAAAACTGCTATTTTAATTTTTAATTAGTATATATTTCAAACAATATAATGGAATTTATTGTGAAAAACAATATTTTAATTAAAAAAAAATATTTTCCAATTTGCTTTCACATAGAAATGGCAACATTTGCAGTTAATTTTTTGCTTAAATCGTTTTTTTTTTAATTGATTCGATTTTCTTTGAATTTAATAATTACTATATTAAAGGGACGGAAAAGTAATTTCGTTCCAGAATCTAGAGGTAATAAACTTCTAATTACCAGCCTATATATTATTTCAAATCATACTAAAACATTTTATGATTAGAGTGATTTGTTTACCCGTAAAAGGTTAAAGTATATTTGTTATTCTAACATTTATATTGAAATGGTTAGACAATTAATTTTTTAATTTAATTTAATTTATTACCAGGATGTAATACAAACATATTTACATACAAAATGCATACAAAATTACCTGAAGGAATATTAATTCGGCATTGCATTTCTTGGAATTTTACAAAGTAGTAACGCAGTTTCGCTACCAAGAAACTTTTTCAATATTTATCCAAATGCATTCTGTTCATTACTTTCATACTTTTATTAAAAAAATAAATAATTAAATATTAAATAAAATATTTTTTCCTGTGTGTTAATCTCCAGGCGGGGATGTGTCATTGAGTATTAATTTCTGTGAGGAATTTTCAATGTGGGCAACTTTCATGCAAGCAATAATGCTAGTGAGTGACTTTCTGTGAGCAAATTTTGTGTGAAGATCTTTCTTGAGGGCAAGTATCTGGCCAATATAATTTTGCGCTATTTACTTCTTCTTTTATTTTATGCTTCTATGACTTTTGATGTTTGAATACTATATCATGGTCCAAATAATGTTTTTTTTAATTTTTCTTTACACGTGTTGTGGGTGGTTATTACAAAATCAAGGAAGAAAAAATAATAAAGATCTCAACCCTCAAAGATGGAATAACTAAAAATAATCAACTATGAGATAATGTTGCAAATGTGGCATTTAATATCATGAGATGATCATTGGCTTATCAGCGGATGATAGAGACATTCGGGTCAAGTGTGTGCACTTAAGGATTTAAACCGGAGTATAAGTTAAATAATAAGGAATAATAAAAAAAGAAACCCTGCATTTGATAAAGTATTTATTGGGCTAATAATTAAATTTAGTAACAACACATAAAACTTTGACACTTAAAAAATAAAAAAGGTTATCTATCTAGAATGATTCCAAATGCTCACACTTGACTCGATTTGCAGATAAGTGTGCGCAATTGTTCGGGTAAATGTACCCATTTTTTTATAGTTATAATGCTTAGATATCGACTTAAAAATATAAAAGCACATAAAATAAGTTGACTAAAAATTACGAAATTAAAGTCAAATTCAGCGTTCCCTTATGTGGCGACCTTTTTGTAAATTTCATTGAATAACCGAGCTACATGGTATTGGGTAATAGCCTTTCCAGAGTACCCTAACATTAATTTATCGCGTGCTACGGAGTATTTAGTTTTCAGAGGATCAGAGGACTGAAAAAGAATCTGTCCAATGGTTGTAGCTTGTGATTTCCATGTGGTAACAATGTTAGCATACTTATGTTCTGCGCCCACTTACCCCAGGCCGAGATTTTTGATATATACTCATATAACTTAGCTCATACTAAATATATCCATATATAAAAGAAATTTAATAATAGATATATCCTAAATATGAAGAACAGAAAACTTGAATAACTTACTAACATGAAAAAAAATGATTTATCTTGGTAAGTGTATTCAGTACGATATGAGAATCTTTGCCGTGATGACAAAAGTTATATTGTTACAATGCCGAATTTTAATAATTATTTTTTAAAAATGAATTACACCATGTCGCGATCTTGTAGATAAGTTAGTTTCTCGTTACCGTACCTTTCAGTCAACTATACATAATATAACTTATCCCTTCAGTCTTTCAGGATAAACGGGATGCGCACACTTACCCACAGTGCAAGGTTACCCCGAATAACTACAGATATTTTTGAGTGGTCTTTCATAACTTAAAATGGTTGTTTAACAAATAAATTTGTTAATATTTGTAAGTTTTTATGAATAATTAGGCTTATATCTATTATTATGCATTACAATAATCAAATATAAAAAGACTTTTTTAATTATTTGTGTTAGTTTAATTATAAGGCCTTATTATCCTACTACAGAATTAAAGCCTGCTAACAAAATTTTTAAAATTTTTAAATAGTGTTTTTGTTTACGCCTAAACTTATCATATCCTGTTTATATTTTATTGTTATTTATATATCGGTTTAATTCAAATTTGTTGATTCGGCCACGTATTTTTCATTTCATTTCATTTACTATATATAAAATATTCTTCCAAATACTTAACGAAATTTTTAAGGTGGAATAAAAAATTTAAGTTTACGTATCTAATTTTGAGTTTATTTTTCAGATAGAATAGTAAATAATTTCTTACTCCTTTTTGATAATTATTTTCGTCTTGAATTAATAATATGATTAAGTTTGAAAACATCCTTTTTTGGGTAGGAAATCAGTTTTCAAAAAACAAAACCTAATTGAAATTCTAGAAGGAAGATTTAAAGTTTTATTTATTAACATTCAAGTTATGATAAAATTTTAATAACATTAAAGTAATGATCATTTTATTTACCTTATTTTGACGAACGAATAGTTGTGAAACTTTTAATTAAAACTAATCGTAAAAGAAAGCCTGTCACATGTGAAATTGCATCTTTCATAAGCAAGGGTAGTGCATTTTGCTAAATGCTTGTTTTTAATAATGCAACGATCGCAACGAAAGTCTCTTTGTCTTAACACAGTTTACAATTTACGACATGTTACGAAGTAAACGTATAAAACACTGGATATTAGAATTTAGTTTGAAGAAACCACACAATGCTGGTGTCCAACATTTGTCGTTGTCGAGAAATGTTTATGACATTATGCCAAGACGGTATGATGAAGAAATGGGAAGAAAATGTCATAATATCAAGCTAAGAACAACAATAAACACACGCTAATTAGAAATTTCCACATGCATGCTTCAGTTGCAAAATAGTGAGTTTACATGTTTAACGAGAATTTGGGGTAAACATGGATGAGATTGGTTGGTTGGTATGTTGGGTGAAGTTGTATAGATGCATATATGGAGTCTCGCTGGTGGCTATGCACAAAACCTTGTCCGGGACCACAAATCGTGGCTTCTGCGGCATATTATTAAATCCCGCAACTCTCTTGTGGATATTGAGTAAACATGTATCGCTACTTGAGTCTCACAAATACCTTCAATGCATACGAAACCAATTCCTAAGCTTATACTTACGACACAAGAAATAATATCAACATTACAAATGAAGCAACACTAATTAAACTGTCCCCGTTTGTTTCCGAAATTCCTGAAATCCTTTGTAATTACTCTAATAGTCATTTAATTACAATTATCTTTACTTATATGTCAAGAGAAACGGATTTAGTTTTTTATACTCAATCACGTAAAACGCTAAGCCGACCTCAACCAAACCTTTTCAGCGTTACTTCCTATTTAATTGTGGGTTCATATTAAATAAACCATTTCACAAATACTTGTAAAGTTTTTACACATGGAAAGAAATCTTTATTTTCCTTTATTTTGAATGTAATTTACAAAAGTAAGTAGTCATAGTTCAGTAGTTATAAAAAAATAAAAAATAAAAATGAGTTTGAAGTAGGATGTTCTTGTGAAGTGTCTGAAACTATGTAGCCTTAGAGAAGTACCTAACTAAAATCTCGTTAGTTTAGAGCAGGGATGGGTAAACTAAACACTGGTATGAACGATAATAATTTTTTTTACATACGATCGACTTCGAAAAATGGGTTAATTTATAAACAAATGCATATTTAAGGAGTAACATGGGTTTCGCCGAGGAAAAAATGACCTATTTGCAGCATTTTTTTGTCCATATAAAAAATAAAATATTGAATTTAAACGTATTTAAACTTTTTACTGTTTTAAACATACACATTTTTCAAAAAATTGCTGAAACTTTTGTTGAAAATTATTTAAAACTTCCCCATTGTGATGTTATTTCCGCAGACCCTTCGGAAAAGGTGCGTGGGCGTTGACAGCAAAACTGATAATAGGATCACCCGTGAAAATAATTGAAAAATAAGTGAAAAAAAAAAATAAACGTGTTTTATAGACCATAAACCATTCCTTGGAGGAACGAAAAGAAAAAAAAGTGAAAATTGGATTTTTGATTAACATTTTAACAAAAAAATGCAAATTTTCGTTAAATGCTCTACTCTATACCGATTAGCCAACAAAATATTAAAGTTTGAATTATCCAAAAAAATTTTTGGCCAAATTATACCAATAATTACGATAGTAACAGGATTAAACATTCATTTATGCGCTGCTACTTAATAAATGACGATGTTTATGACAATAAAATTCAAATATAAATTAAAGTTTTAAAATTAAAGATAATAATTCCCCACCGCACTGCAAAACAACTTTAAATCATTTAAATATTATGCTAATGATTTACGATCTACACATCCTTTATTCTTAAGGAAAAAATTGTTTGTCATTTTTAAGGTTACAAAACTGTTTTTCATGATGTAAGATTGTGACATATGTCAAAAATTGTGGAAATTATTACTGTTTGTATGGCAACTGCACAATTATATGTTTATATCTTGGTTTCAATACGCGTACTGTGACGTCACAGAAGACCCATTACGCACCCATCGTTTTCGGACTCCCAATTCCTCATTAAAATTAAAACTTTTTTCGGCCAAAATGCAAATTGTCCATAACTAAAAATTTAAATTTTCTCTTATTAACATTGCCCAATATCGGTTAAAAATATATAAATGGTCTTTTGTGAAGATCAAAATGATGAAAGTCAAGGATTATGAAGCAACTATCATAACTATCATTAACTTTCTTGCATAGAGTTGATGAAGGTGAAATATCAACAAAAATATGAAAATAGCAAATGTTTAGAAAATTTATATTCCGTTTTTTAGATATCAATTTCTGAACCAAAATCACGGAATTGAATTCATATTGAGTTTATAGTTATGAGAGGGTCCTTTAGTTGATAATTTAATAACCTTTGGTTCAATTATTCTTCCTATACTAAATACCACAAAGCGAATGGTTAATTGATTGGTTGACTATTGGTTCGGAATTCATATCATATTTCGATTAGAAGAGCATTCATCACAATAAATCTTCTATTGTCATTCATTTTGCAGATGAATTATATTCACAATAAACAATGGTCTATCATTTCCAATCAGAATAAATCTAAGCAATTATAAGTCGTATTTAGGAATTTATTTGTTTGAAAAATAATTCATAATGCTAATGGCTTTTCATTATGATTTAATATTCTCATTTAATTTGTGAGTACTTGAACCATATGCATTTCGACATTTTTGTCTGTACATATCCAGCAAACGAAATGTCGCCACAGATATGTATATAATAAATTCATCAATTTTACAAAGCGATACTAAATGCAGGCTTTGACGGGTTCAAGCATATTTGAAAATATAGGAATTTATTTGAAATATTATCGAAAAAAAGTATTTTAAGAAAAAAAAATCGATAAGATAAGTTGGTTCAATGCATTTTAAAAACGTAGGTGTAGATACTTCAAAAATTGTTATTCAAAATATTAACCTAAAATACCGATTCATTTTTGTGAAAAAATAAAGTTAAAATATTGATGTTCTATACGCCAAATTATTCAGAGACTTAAACGCTTAATGAAAGGGAGTTTTTATAGGATATGTAACTAAACAAATCGTTCTATGGTTCCATAGTTCCTTAGTATTTCTTTTATTAGAGGGAAGTTTTAATCTTTTCTTCACCTATACTACTACTACGTAGGCAGTAGCTTTTCAACCAAAACTGATTTTCTTATCCTTTGGCTCTTTTGCATTTGATTTTCTCCTGCATGTTTGTTTGCCGAAAGCGATAAACCATAAGGTTTGTGATGTGCTTTTGCATCTATCAAGCAAATAATTAAGCTAGAAATCTTGAAAACTTTCAGCATGAATTACTGTGATGTTTTTGTATTGAACGTTATAAACCTTAATCAAATATTAAATTATAAACAACTCATCACATTAAAGAACAATCAGTCGACTGAACTATACATTATTTTGAAAAATTGTACGGTCAAATTATCGTCAAAAGTTACATTTATTACATTCATAATTGACCAAAACTATGGCCTTTCTTTGAAAATGTTTTTTTCCCAATCAAAACATACATATATTCTTCTTGTATTTTTGCTTGTTTATTGTACTATCAAAGAAATATGCTTGCAAGTCATAAAAGCTTTCCTTGTTTCCATTTGTTGTGTATGTTTTCAAATTCAAAATAAATTTTAAAAAATAAATAGTAACTCATTTCAAAACTTAAACTTATTTTTGCAATGATTTCAAAAGATGAATCCAACTGACTGTTATTTTGAATGTTTTAAGCACAAAAGAATAACAAATGTAACTTATGTTCTTCTGTTATGAATTCATTTTCTATCCATAAGTTTTTGTTGACTAGAAAGAAAATATAAACGGCATCCGGACAACTTTTTATCCTTGTCAATATACAGATGGAAATTTATGTTATACTGTGTCTTCCTTAAATGCACATACATTCAACGATGTTCTGAACATATTTCACGCGATTCCATTATATAGTATTACAATGCGATCAATGATAACAGTATGAGCTGCTTTTTATATATTTGAATACGTTGGCAGTTTCTATTATTTGATTAACGCTTATCTAAATGCTCATTGTAACAAAAATTTTATAAGACACATGTAAGTGCCATACGTAGGTACACATGTAAAATCAAGATAGAATTATTTTTTTTTATTTACTGTATAGTATGTATAGTATGTATTTTATTTACTTAGATCGTAAGCGTACTAAGAGTCGCATGAACTAAGAAAAGAACTAATAAGTCCACCATGCATGAACTAAACATACATGATACTCATAAGTTGAATACATAAGGCATATTTGCGGTATTTGGGTCATGTGGCTATAATAAGAACCGGTGCCATGAAACTACGTATAGTTGAAGGCAAAGTGGACGACAAACATTGCCGAGCAAGATCTTCAAGAAATCTGTATTTTAAATCCAGGCAATAAAGACAAGAATGCATAAAGGAACGCTCAACTTACGATTTTTAAAAATATGGATATGTTATACTTATTTAAGTATTTAAGTATACATATCTTCCTTTGATACGAACTTCAAGGATATTTTCTAACATCGACGCCACGATTTAAGAATTTTTTTTTGTAGAAGAAGTAAAAATAAATCCAAAATTAAGAATACCAAAATGCGAGCTTTTGCTTCCTTTTAAAGGAAAATTGGTTCTTAGATCAAAAATATAAAAATGTTATTTCTTATGAGAAATCAATTTGTATTGATTTGTAATTTCACAGCATATTTTACTCATATTTTATGACAGTATTTTTTTTAAAGAAAAAAAAAAATCAAAATGAAGTTGAAAATTGATTAAGGCAGTTATTAAATTTGAACAATATCATAGCGACAGATATAGGAATTTTGAATTTATGAAAATAATAAAATGTTGTATTTTTTCAGGTTTTTACACAAATAAAATCACAAAATTGTACTCAGACACTTAAAAAGTGGCCTAAAAAAACGACCGATGAGGACAAATTCATTTCCATGAGTGAAGAAAGACAAAGTTTATTTACTAAAACTTTAAAGAATAGCCTATTGAAATTCAAAGAGATGTTTTTTTCCCCCCGTTTTTGTGTATTTGCAATCTGTCCCTGGAGAATGAGCAAATTTGATCTACGTCCGCGCTCTATATTGACTCTATATTGAGTCAAATCAAGCTCCTTGAACTTACTCCCTGTGAGGCAATTCCAGAAACGTGTAGCGCTTCAGTCTATTGTTCTCTCCGCTGTTGTCAAGTAGGCTGATCGCCAGATGATTGGCGTGGTCTTCCAGTCTTTTTTGATATTTTTGGCTGAATCTGGCGATCTCTTCTCTCACGGTGGTCACCTTCAGGTCTTTATGTATGTCGTGGTTAGTGATATACCATGGGGCGTTCGTAATGAGTCTGAGTGTCTTAGACTGAAAGCGCTGTATGATATCCACATTGGAGTTGCTAGTTGTTCCCCACAGTTCGATGCCGTAGGTCCAGACTGGCTTCAGAATTACTTTGTATATCAGTAGTTTATTGTCCAGGGACAATTGCGACCTCCAACCAATCAGCCACTGCAGTTGACGGCATTTGGCTTTAAGCTGGTCTCTTTTGGCAGCTATATGTCTCCGCCACGTTAGTCTTCTGTCCAAGTGCATTCCGAGATACTTGACTTCTGTCGCCTGCGGCACCTGATGGTTGTTGAGATATACCGGTGGACAGGTATCTCGCCGAGTAGTGAATGTCATATGAACAGATTTGGCTTCATTGACTTTTATTTGCCATTTATTAAGACATGGTTCCAGATCGTTGAGGGCCCTTTGTAATTTTTCAAAGTGTCGTCCGCGTACGTTGCAATTACCAAATTGTCAGTGATAGGCAGATCTGCCGTATAAATTAGGTACAGTGTGGGCCCCAGTATGCTACCTTGTGGCACCCCAGCACCGACCGGGTGGAGTCCCGATTGATCTTCGTTGTAGCTGACAAAGAATTTTCTATCCTCCAAGTAGGACTGGAGGACGCGGTAGAGCGGGTGAGGTACCACCTTTTTTAATTTATACAGCAGCCCCAGATGCCACACCTTGTCGAAGGCCTGTGTGATGTCCAGAAAAACTGCGGAACAGTAAGCCTTATCGTTTAGCGTCCTCATGATTGTAGATGCTATCAAAGAGATGTGAGTGTCAGAAACTATAGTTGAAACGGGTAACAATCTATATATAATAATTATCTAAATATTATCGTAAATTACGTTATATACTAAACGTATATACAATCCTGCTTATTATTTCCAATTTTTAAATTAAAAACTATCCGTCGAGTAGGTTCCGAACTTTCGACTTGTTTAAAGATTAGATGGCGAATTGCCAAAACGGTACATTTCATAAAAATTCTATTGTAAATTTTAGAAAAATATATAGTATTTCTATACACAAAACAGCAAATGAAGCATACTTTTTCGATCTATAGTGACAATATATAACACTATAAAAGCGAATATTTATCGAAATTTTAAACTAAATTTGAAGTTTTTTTTTTCATAATAGATGATAAAATTCAGATCTCAGCTTTTATTTTTTTAAATAAGAAGACAATTCAGGTTGTTTAAGATCGGTTTTTTTATTTAATATTTTTATTATTCAATTAGCCTACGTTTCGTTACTTATCGTAACTTCATCAGGCTTCTTGATTTACAAACATAAAATATTTTCAATTTAAATTCAATATTTTTTTTTTCATTTTAATAAATTTGAGGGATATTTCAATTTAAAGAATTGTTCATATCGCTGATTTTAATAATTACCTACTAGTATACCTTGTAAATAAAAGTCGCAAATTTGTTATTACATTTTACTTAAATTCATTTTAAATAAAATTTATTTGGAAATTCTTTGAAAAAATTCAATAAATGACAGTTATTGTTATAAAATGCTGAAAGAAGTCAAAACTAATACCAGAAGTCAATCGTTTATTCCAGTCTATTTCTCTAGCTACGGAAGCAAAACCAATAACATTCAAGTAATGGTTGAATTGCCATAAGTTTCTTTTACGCTGTGACAAACTTGTCGTTATAAATATGTCCCCGGCGTTCAATTGCACAATTCATAATGCATTTTTTTTTCTCAAATGTTAACAGAAAAAAATAACAATTATTTGAAAGTTCCAAACAAAAATGAACATACCATCATACCAATGTCTATGATACGTTAGTATTTTTGTTTAAAAATAAATTTCGACAGCCATAAAATATTTGCAAAGCCTTAGACTATTGCCAATTGTATTATATTTTCTATTTATTTACATATGTGAGCATATTTACGAACGTTGTATTCAAAAGTTGTTTCGAGTTAAATTTAGCATATCATTTGAATTTCAAGACACGCTTAATATCATTCAAGTTCCAAAACCATAATTAATTTACGTCAATTACATTAGTTTTCGGTTTCGGGTGAATTGGGGCAATGGAGAAAAGTGCGCTCTCCGTTTATTTCATTCGGGAATTGAATCGAGTACGCAGATGTTCTATGCCCGGCTTTCACATCCTTGCGATATTTCTGCCATAGTCCTAATTTGATTTCTTCTTGCCTGCACAAAATTCACAGTATAACAAAATACACTACGTCTCCCACATGTATTGACAATGTATGTTTTTCAGTGCCTTTACACGCATATTAGAGCATGTATGTTCTGTTTCAAGTTTTAGCTATTTAATTAGAATAGACCTTTCCACGGTAACTACAATAGCATGAGAAGTACACACATATAGATAATACCTTACCCACAATATGTGTTGCGTTTATCCTAAATAAGCCGTCTCGCTTTTACACAATTATTTTCACTGGAAATGTTCCGAAACTTTCCTCGTTTTATTTCGCGATATATTCTCCTGTTTTACATCTATTTGATAGGATTGAACGTCGTGCGATGGGGGTCAATCTGTAATACTTGGTTAAAGGGTTACATTATTCTATGTATATACCAACGACAAATATGCTTGTATATTGTACAAACGTATATGGTAGGAGAAAGTATATATGAGAGTATTGATGTGGTTCTGCTCATCCTCTGCATGTTCCAAAGTTACGCAATGCGAACTTCTCTACAGTTTTACAACCACCACTTTTGGATAAATTAAATATTCACCTAACATTGAGAAAAAGAGGTACTTTTTGAAAAATTCGCAAATTTATTACAAATATTATAACAGTCTATAACCACATTCTTAGTTAGTTAGAAAAAAATCACTTCTGCAATAGATGCAAATCAAAAAAGCATTAATCGGAAAATTACCCACTCCTAGATGAAAATAATGTATTTCAAACCAAGGAAAACATCCAAAAGACCAAAAAACATCACCGAAGGAAAATAATAAAAGTTCTGATTAAAAGCAAATAATATCTAGTTACTAAGAGCCAAAACACTACATAACAAACCATATTATCCAATCAGACCAAACAGAAATACTCCCAGAAATAAAATCAGATGCTGATGAAGATTCTAACAAAAAACCGAGAGCGGCAAGCAACAGTTCCCAAGAAAACGAAATAGGGCTCACAAAAAGATTAACACAAGCCAAAAAATCAACTATTGGAGAAGCTAATACTAAAAAAACAAAATGCATCAAAAAACAATAACGAACAAACTTCAAAAGAAAAATACAAACGAACTCTTGAAGCCAATCGAAGAAGTCATAAACACAAACCCAAATGATTATATTTAAGATTACCACCAACTTATTCTCAGAAGTACCTCTATCAAAGGACTCAATTAATGTTATTTTATCATACACCCAGAAATAAAAAAAAATTGAACAAATGTGGCATAAACTGTACCCTACACTAAAAGAAAGGTCCATTAAAGCGAAATTTACAAGGATACGTACTTTCCCAAAACACTTGAAAAATAAAACGGAAAAACCAAATGTAGAACAAAGCAGATAAAATGCAACTAGTACAACAATTCATCAGATTCAGAAGATGGCATTGAGAGAGATATCGTGGAATATCAACAATGTTTGGTTCATTCGACCTGAATTAGATCAACTAATTGCTGTCATACAACCAGACATTATCTGTCTTCAGGAACAAAATTAACAATCGATAGCAAGTTAAAATCAAAATATACCCCGTACATAGGCAAAACTTTATTACTGATGGAAATACAATTGATACCGTTATGTTTTACATATTGTACTTATTGTTATTGTCATTAATTGATGTAGTCCTTTTTATTGCTGTTACTTTTTATTGAACTCAATTTTATTTATTCTATTTTATACTGTTTACTGTTGTAATTTAAGAACTATGCACTAACCGTAATGATGGTTAGGTTCTGTTATAATTTATAACCTTCCCCATCTTGTTATTAGTAACAGTGTTTATACTAAATAATTTTACTATTGTTATTAGGTATCTTGCCGCAGTTGATTAATTAAACGATTATTTTACTGTCATTATAAGTCCGAACCTATATGTGTAACTATTGTGTAAGACTACTTTAGTATTATATATTAGGAGGACCAGAAAGAATTGTCGTTTTTTCAATGTATAATTAAAACACCAAATTTTGTTACAACAATTGATTTAAATCAATGATATAATCAACCTTAACAGTTTCAACGTTTTACTTCTAGTGTGCGCATTTTTAATGTCGTATTACTAAAAATCAATTGGTTACTAAGGACAATATCAAAAAATTACATTTTGAACATCACTTAAGCTTTCAATTTTTTTACCACTTATTAAATGTGGTAACGATTGAAATGAATAAAAATCTGATGAAAGAACTTTAGACGATTATAGTGAATATGGCAATATCACCTCTCCCTGAATTAATTCGTTTTTTCCCGAGCTTTTCTTCTGCAGAGAAGTCTTCCATTACTGTGTTGCAGCATAGAATTTTATCTGTTAACATTTTTTGAACACTTTTGGGTATTTGATCGATCGATTAAGATTGATTAGGAATATTTGACAGATTTTTGCCTTTCTGGCATACATTTGATACCATTTTCACCCTTAACTTTTTATTGGTTAAATTTGTCATATTTCGTTAGTATCAGTTGGAGAAATTAAAATTATTGGATTTGAACTTAAAAAAAATAATTTGGCATTAATGAACTCCTAATGCACTAAGATAAATATTGAAAATGCTTTAAGTAACAACTTTGCGTTGCTATCCTGTGAAACTCGTTTAGAATACAATTCCGAATTTATATTCTTTCGAGTTTTTGGTTCTACCATTTCAATATTGATTTCGAAATAAAAAATATTTTGTTATTTTTACTAAGTTGATAAAAAAAAATACCTTTAGTACCACTTTGAAAAAACTTATAAGCTGATAAATAACAATTTAATGACTATTTGTTTAAAAACGACATTATTTTCCGGTATAATATTAAGGATTACATGTACGCGTAGTTCTAAAGTAAGTCGCTAATAACCCAATAAATTGATGCGACTCAAAATAAAGTAAATTAAAAAAAACTGTGTTTATTTACTTTGTACGTGAAAAACCAGATTAACATGCTTTGCTAATAAAACCGACAAACGATTTTTTGTGTAGAATTGTGCGTAAAATAACTCCACTATAAACAAATTGTAAGTCAAATGAAAATCAACACATTGAACAAATGGAACACATTTACTAAATACACTAATTTAAATTTAAACATGAAAGCTCTTTTGAATTTCATATTTGTAAATTTAAATACAAAATTAGGAAATTTAGATTTTTATTAGAGATAAACGGTTTTTTCTGATGGGACTTTTTGTGTGTTTACCTTAAATATTTAAATAAAACAAGAAGATAGTAATACGCATCCATATAAATGTTAAAAAAATTGACCTAAACTGGCTTGCTTCCACAGAGAATATCCTAAAAGCTGTCGTATAATATTATTACTTCAATTTTAAAATGGATATGTGTGTTTGCCACATATCCCAATGCGATTTCATTTCATGTAAATAATAAATGTTGTCGCAGTGTAGATTCGAATCTCTTTACGAAATAATGAACTAACAGTTGACGCGGCAGACAACGAGCGACAAAGTAAGAAAAACTCCGACTTGATTCAAATAAAAAAATTATATCTTTTTAAAATTCTTTTCGAATGTACGACTTCTTCTTGATTAATTATTTTGCATCTAAAATGTATAAAATTTTACCGATTTGTAAAAAAAAAACATAAATAAAACTGTCTATTTTATTCAAGAAATATATGTATACATAATATACAATGTACATTCACAGGAGTATTCGCACAGGTTCATACTTTCATTAGTACTTATGCATTTAAATTTCGCAAATATTATGAAATACAATCATATTTTAAATTACTTTTGTATAAGTATGAAACACGAACCATATTTCCGTATTTATTCATTGTATGACATATACTCAGGAAATGGTAATTTTAAAGTTGAAAAGTTCCTGTTTATTACAACCATAATGGAATTCCATTTATAATCGACTGCAAATCATATTCTGACTTTGATGCTAAATTTTAGATGGAAGAAAGTAAGAAATAAGATCTGCTACGATAAAGTCTAAAACACTGAAAGCTTTGAACAAAAGTAATTGAATAAATGTTAACATTAAGTAGAAATAATTTTTAACAAATAAAAATCTTTTCACAAACGATCCAATAATTCGAAATATAGATTCAATTCGATCTGAAATTTATACGTCTATTAAGTAACTTGCTTCACTATTTTAGAGTTTGTTCGGTTTAAGAGATGCAGTAAAAAATCGGACTGATTTACGAGCGAAGACTGATCGTTTTTGAACTTGAGTATATATTTGAAATAAGTTTTATTCCAGAACGAAATCGTATACCCCAAGGGATTTGTAGCTAATAAAAGGTTAAACAGTGCAGAAACATTGTCAAAACGTAGTAATTTATGGGGTGTAACATTAATTTTAACACTTCCAATAAAAAGTTTCCCCCACAAAACTTACACGTAATCGTAAAAGTAAACTTGAAATCATCTCATTTGTTAAAAGTTTTCAATAATTACTTTACACACTCGCAATGCAACGATGACTATGCATAAAATATCAAATGCATTTCGTCATTTACATGGTGGTTATTTGAAGAAAGTTAAACAATGTTTGAAGAGGACAGAATTGATGAATATTTTAGTGTAAAACGTTCAATCTGCAAAGCACAATGCTGCATGATATGACTTAAGTGTAACGTTTTCGGCAAAGTTACGACTTCCTGTCGTGTTTGAATAATGTTACCTCATTGCAAAGCTTACGTAATATCTAAAACTATAACAGCAACTCGTCATCTGCTCACAATACCAACAAAACTTAACTTTATCACTGCTCTGATTGAAAATGAATCAATTACAAGGGACAAGTTTTCAAAACATATCCAAGTTTCATATTAACATGACAGTCATTCATCGTTATCATTGCTTTTGGTGGCAAATATATGTAAAATCTTTCGAGGTTTTCGAACTGAAAGATTCGTTATAATGTGCGAAAAAATTTATATGAAAATTTGAAAAAAAAATCCAACAACTTTTTGTTCTTCTTTCGCTCTATTTGTGTTTTTATTCCAATATGTTTTCTTGCGCTTTCGTAGCCGTTCTTTCTTCTTTTTTTTATGATATTCCCACAAAGTTAGCAGTGTGTGTGAACATTGCGTGTTTCGTATTACTTTTTTTATATTTGAATACCTGCTTGGTTGAAATCCAATAAAAACTTATCCAATACTTGGTAGAAATTGACACGCGGAAAAGAAAAGCAATGTCGGTACGATGAGGATGAAAAAAATACTTCCTCGTTCCCTACAGATTTTATACAAACACGAGAGACGTTATATATTACTAGCAGGTATGCATGTATACATACATACATTTCTATCATAGTGAAGGAAATCTAACACTCTTTTCACTATTCCATTATAATTTCAAGCTATCCAACTCATACAGTTGCAATGGGAGACAGATTTATATGCAGTTCCCAGTTCCGTTTGTTGACAGTCAACGTTTTCCTGCCTTTTTAGATTTTAAATTTTCAGATATGTCATCCATTCAAGAATACTTGTTTAGTTCATACGTTACAAAGATTATATTTTATATTTTTCACAGAGTTTTCCTTATTTCTATCATGCTAAAAGTTTATAGAAACTTTTAGTGAATGCATAATACTTTTACAAAATCAATTATATTATACAATTTTCCCTAGATAAATGGATGAAAAAACTCCACAATATTTTTTGAAAATAAACTTTTATAGTGGTGTTATGAAAAAATAATCAAACTGAATGGTTAATAAAACGTAACGCCGTCGCTATATAAGAAAGTTGAAGCTCACAAACGGATAGCGAGAAGCTTCAAGCGGATGAAAGCTAGCCATTTTTTGAGAGCAATTTGCATAGTACTAAAAACCACAATCAAGTCAACTGAGTTGACCGCTAGCACTAGTTTTTTGTTATTCGGTAGGGGAAACCCGACTAAAATGATCGACAACGAAGTAAAAAAGTCCCAGCAGAAGATAACAGTCACAAAAAGCATTGTCAGTTGTTATTTTATATTTAAAACATCAATATCATCGAACTTGACATTTTCAATTTTTATAGTTTGAACCATATCCATATTAATACACAATAGCTTAAATACATTAAAAAGAAAGGTATTTTTTTGATATTACTTAATGGAATATGTAAAACAATGCAAGAAAAGTCGATTATTACATTAAATTGAATTATATTTTTTCATATTTGAATTAAAAATCAAATTCATTATACGAATATAAATGGGTAATAATTATTATTGGGTAATAATTGGGTAATATAAATGGGTAATAATATGGGTAATAATAAAAATTAAACAAATACTTTTGTATTAATTGAATTTTTACTTCGTCCCTATTTCTACATGCAGTAGGTTCACATTTGTCAAATTAAGCAAACTGTATCTATATACACTTGACTGTTTATTCATATTTATACAAGATAGTTCATGACTAAAATTCACTTCTGTATGGTAAACGTTTACGGTTACTATATTTCAAACAAGTGGCCCATGCTGTATTGATTAATAAATAATTCTTATATGAAAGATACAAATTTGTATAAGTAGTTAGTTGTGTATAATATAGGGAGTTACATTACACTTTGTATTTGCTTCGTGCACGATGGAAACGACATCTGGCGATTGCACTAAATTATATTACAATATCTGTTATGTGGATTCATTTTTGAACTTTTGATTGTTCTCGTCATTGTTGTGATTCTCGTCGCTTTAAAAAAAAAAGAAATATGAATAAAACAGGAAAAAGTGTTGATGTATCAGGGAATTTTTTATTTATTCATACATATATAAGTGATATATATATATATATATATATATATCAATTTTTGCAACTAATAACACAACTTTAAGGAACCAACTTAATTTAATTTTGACGTTTTTTTTAAAAGAGCAATACAAGCAAAACCAAACGAAATTTCGACCACTTTTAGTGCTGTGATCGATTTAGTTGCCCCCACCATGACTTCGTCTCGGCGAATAAATAGGTAATTTGTAGCATGTCTTTTTCAATTACATCAATATTTGGCAACGTTGCATTTTCTACTTTGTTTTGAAATTGATTCGATTAAAACAGGCGAGTAAAACAGGTTATTATGAAAATTACCAACAAAACAGTAAACTATACGATGTTAGAATCAGTTAGCAAAAAAAATCGGGAATTAAATTAAAAATATAATAGAAAATGCAACGTTGCCAGATATTGATGTCGCTAAAAGGAACATGAGCCACCAATGAAATCTAATATTTGAAAACTAGTAACTTTCTGGGAAATATTCATAGCCAAACACTAACAAAACTGACATATGGCTAAAATTGGCAATTGAATGAAAACAAAATTACATTGATACCAGTTGATACCAATGACAACAATCAGTTGAAAATTTAGACAAAAATTATTATATTTGTTTTACACTCATATGTAGGGGTTTACATTCTTTGTTCTCTGTCTTTGCCACCATACATACAATTGTCATTTATATTTGCATTAAGAGTAAAAATTGTGTTTAAAATTGTATCGTATTTTATTATCACAAACTTTTTATAACTGATCTATCATTTCAGGAACAACCGGAGTATGCTATGACAAGGGATCAAAAACATTTTTTTTATAACGACAAATATGTATAACTTCTCACGCGCGTACACATACCGTTTTGTTTAATTGGTATTAGTTGACATTTAAGCAAATAAAAATTTATGTGAACCATCAAAAATTGGATGGTCAGGGGATAGAGACTATTCCCAACTAATCTTTCATCCCAAGCGGACGTAAAAGGAAGCTATTTTACTGGACCTGACGTTTGATATATTTATTATCAGCGTTAACTGTTTTCGAGACTGGGACACTTCATTCCAAGTTTGTGAATGAGTTTTGTGGTCGAAGATCAATACACATGCATGCATGTACATATATAAATACATCGAGTAGATTTGCTTTGAAGCGAGTGAACCGTTCACATCTTCTGCTATATAAACATCCATAGTATCTTTTCATTCACAATTCTATTTCTATCGGTTTTTAGTTTGTTGCAAGCTCTTTCATACCATTATTATCGGTTTTATTCGAAGCATAATATTTCTCCATACCCATACGAAAGAGGTAGAATAGGGCGTACGTTTATAGATAATGCTCTACAAACCTATATATTGACAAAAGAGAAGTTCTTTGTAATTTGATATGGATCTTTATCGAAAAGTTTTAAATGTGCCACCGCATTTCAATCTTATTTAGACGCGATGAAACGATTTTGGATGTAATATCGAATAACACTTCGATAATAACGAGTAGAAACGTTATTGCTTAGATTTTTGTATTATGAATTTACCTATTTATTTCCTCTATGTACCGGCATTCGTAGTTATTGAATTGAAAACATTTAAATAAAAAAAAAATGCTTTCAATAAATTATTTTTGAAAGCTTTTTCTTTTTAGCTTTATGTAAACGTTGATCCACTGTAATGTATCAAAAATAAAGGTAAAAATTTATTAAGCCATATTTTTTCGCATATCCATCTACAAATATTTCTATGAATAACGTTCCTTCATACCTCCTAAATAACATCAGTCGAATAGCCAAACTGGATTTTATACGTATACAAGAGCTGAATGATTTGTGTGAGTTATTTATTTCAGGTGAGTTATCATTTTACATGACTACCATATATAATGGAAGAGTCCGGTCCTGGACGTTGCCGAAGCTAGACGGTTGCTTCTACTGTACTGGCAGGATTCTCTCACTTTCCTGTATTAGAGTTTCGCTAGTAACAGTTTAATAAAACGAGCATTCAGCCTGGACTTATAGGACAACGTCGAGCGCAATTTCAAAGATTTATTAGCTTTTCGTTGCACAGAATAAACGCTTTGTTATGTGGTTTACGTTTAAAAAAAATACGTGAAACAAAAAATAAATAATAAAATAGGATGAGAGTTTGGACAATACGGATTACATTATCAATTGTTTCAAAAAGCATTTGTGTATTACGATTTTTTAACAAAGAATTACTTTCTCAATTGAAGTATTTCAAATAGAATTTTAAAATTGATTTCATATTCATATGTTATAATAAAGAAAAAAGTATATAATTTAAGCCAGTAAAATGTGCTTTTGCATATATTGAAAAATATTCATTAGATAAAACTAAAATTATCGCCAAATCCTTTGAATTATCCGAGACTATTTGCTCGAGTGCTTTGGTCGATAATTTTAACAAATTTCTTTTTTAAAATTTTAGGGTTGAAATTAATTTTTATAAGCTTCATTAGCAAGCAAAGACTTTCATAAAAATCGAATCCGTAATAAAAATTGTACACGTTTTTCATTATTGCCTTAAAAGAATACGAATATCTGTCCTGTGGTTTTCGGGTGATGCGCACGCAAAAAAGTGGCAATCTTTTTATTTCTAACAAATGAAATAGTTTCATACCAGTCTTTTTCTAGTGTATTAAACAATTTTTTCTTGTTCTTTTTCTATAATGGTTCAGAGAATTAACGAGCTTTTAGTACTATTAAAATTATAAAAATAAGTCGTATAATGTTGAAATGATAAATCACTATAATTTTCACAAACGTAATACTAATTTGATCGAGGAAATAACATTGAAACAGATATAACTGCCGAGAATGTGATGGGGGATGTTAAACGCACGTATGAATCTTTAAATTATCACGCTGCTGCAGTCTCGTCAAGATTCCAAAGACATTCCATTATTTTTATAAGACAGGAATTGAATTCCTTCCTATGTGACACACGAAACTTCTGTATAGTTTCAGGTTATTCATCAGAAATGGTTTTGTCATATTTTTATTTCAATAAAATATTACAAAAGTGTCTTTACTAGCTGCCAAACAAAATTTAAAAATGTTCCAAGTGAATATCGTAGCTGTTAATTTTTAACTTTACATGAAAGAATCTAAATTGTTCATTCTAAAATTGTTTATTTGAAAATGCAAAAAGAAATTGTTTAATTCACAATTCTAAAAACGAACTTCTATTGGGCGATATTAAAATGACGTCACAGTACAGAAACATAAAAAGCCCATGGACGTTTTTCTATGAAAAATTCATTTAAACACAAACAATAAGGTTGTTTAAATTGTTCAAACTAAATGTTTATGATTGAAACCTTCAATAATGTGTAAAAGTTAGAAAGGTTAGGTATATTTTATTACATTTCGTAATTTTTTTGAAGAAAAATTATATTTATTAACACTTTAGAAATCACTTTTTTACAATTAATTATCTGAGCATAGAAGTAGAAAAATTATTTGCTTCAAATAGTTATAATGAAGATTGAAGCCTATTATTTTTTTTGACTAAAGTCTTTTTGTATATACTTTCATAATTTAAATTTTGATCAAATTGGTTCATTCATTGTTTAGAAATTTTTTTTTCCGATTTATTGTTTTTTCTTCGATTTATTCGCCAATAAAAGTCATAAGAAGCAGAAATTTGAAGTATGGGAGTATGAACGTATTTTTTTAGTACCAACATATCCATCAAAAGTGGTCCAAATACCTTTCTGAGGCCTATTTTTCATTGTTATCGTCCTATAGCTTTTATTACACTTTTCGCACATTTGAATTAGAAGAAAGTTAAATACTATAATTTTTCCGAAATTTCAGATATAATTTGATTGATTGCGAAAATAAAGTTTTCCTTAAAAACATATTATAAATCCATTCACAAAACACATGCTTTTTAAAAAAAATCCTAATTTTCCACCTGGGTAAATAAAATTTAATTCTTTAGGAAATTTTTCACTCAACTTAGCATCAAATTGCAATTATAGTTTTATCTTTTGGAAAAACATTTTTCCGTACTTATCATAAAAGACTCAATCACTAAATGATTAATGAGAAGCTTATTTTTTACAAACACTAAACTCAATTAATCAATTACAATAGAAACAAACAATTACATAGAAAAAAAATGAGAGTAATTTTTAATGCATAAAAATACTTTCCGTGGCGAAAAATGTAAATATTTCAATAAATGGACTGTGACGTCACAGAAGACCCATAGGTGTAGCCATCGTTTTTGGACACTCATTTGCTCATTAATATTACAACTTTTTCTTAGAAAATAAAACTTTTTAGAACAAAAAATTGTTTCTTACTTTAAAAATGTCCTTTATTGATTAAAAAAATGTGCATATGGTCTATTGATAGTTATTTTCCCGTTATCACATTTATTTAATTGTATTTTAACAATCCAAAAGCATTAAAAAAATAGTTAAAGAAACTATAAATGTAGCATTGTTATTAAAATTTTCCTTCACATATTTTTTTCTGTACATTAGAGATATATTGATGATGGTTTTTAACATTTTATGGAATAGTAGAACTTATACTGAATTTATGAAAGTATTCATGTAAGGCCCTTGAATACCAACCCAGCGACACCAAGGTCAAATAAGGTCAGTTAAAAACGAATTTTTAAGTTGAAATTTTAAATTGCCTTTTTGATAATATTCACTAGGGAGAAATTATTTAATAATTACATTGCTTTTTAATAAGGCTCATACAAAATGGAGTTTCACACAAATATAGTCATAGATGAACCCTGAAATCTTTTGGCTCTTAATCATTAAATCAATATTCTTGTTTGATATTATAAAAATATATTATTCCACGAATCTTTTAAACAAAAATTGCAAACCATTAAAATTTTTAGAACAAAATTTCACTTGCATAATTTTAACATTGTTAAATATTTTATTTATTTCCGAGTCACAATTGATAAATTAATGAATAATAATATATGTCATTCGACTCAATTTCTTCTTTATCACGATGCGTTTCAACAGTGTTTGGCCGTTATCATCAGGTAATGATTATTTTGCCAGTTGTAAACATATTTCAAATAGATTGTTTAATTTATATAATTTTTCGTTAAGGATGTAATTTTGGTCTAGTTTGTGTGCTTTTTATATTTCATATTCTTCTAAAGTGTTCATATGTGATCATTTCTTACAAATATGTAATGGCCTAAAATTTGTTTCGAAACTTAAGAACTGATAATTTTCATCATAAAGGTGTTTTGTAAAATTTGAAGTAGTTGTTGAAGTAGGTTTCTTGGGTGTATGTCTTTTGTATCTTGTTCCGAAGGATCTACCAGTTTGGTCAATGTAGAATTTTTCACAGGAACCACATTTAATTTTATATATTCCGGTTTTATTTTTCGTTGTAATTTGGTTGTTCTCCAATGGTTTAAGAATTTTCATCATGTTGTTGTTTGTTGAAAATGCGATTTTGAAGTTATTTTTCTTTAGGAAGTTGGCGATTATAAGACTAAGTATATTATTGAAGTTTGATTTTATATAGTTTTTGTTTTCTTTTGGTGGAGTTGGAAGAATGGATTTTTTAGTAAATTTGGATATTATTTTGTTTACGATTGAGCTGTTGTATCCGTTAGTAATAGCTATATGTTTAACTAGCTGATCCCCGCGACTTCGTCTGCGTAACGTGGGTGTAGTTATATTTTCTTTTTAGATTTGCTATTTGTAGTGGCATATGAAAATTATTATTTTCTTATTTCTTTTACGAAAAACATAATCATACTCAAAAACACTATTTTGTCAACTTTAAAAAGACACATTTAATAAACTGTTACTTAGAATAAAATAGTTGTATATAATGTTCAATTAATTGTCATAAATATTTATAAATATCTAAAAAGAGTATGATCTATTCCGTATACCTACGGTAGGTATACCTACCGTGAACCAATTAATCCGTAAATCAATCCCAATCTCTGCATAAATAAAAACTATCGTTAAGTTCAATAAAGTCAGTCATAATTATGACTTAAAATAGTCAAAAGTTGTCACAACACTCGCCTAGATATTTAGAATATTAGTAGAAATCCCATTTCATTGTCTCAACTTTTACACTACTAAAATCTACAAAACTACGGCGAAATTAAAATTTGTTCAAATGCACGAAACCCAGTTCCTCCATAATCAAGTATAACCATTGTGTATTTATGCACTTATTATTAAAATATCTGGATATCAACTATATAATTAAACCATTTTCTTTCAGTTCGCCGAATTTCTCGCTATTCAATATTGGCTCATTAATGTATTTATTTGTGATTACGTATATCGAATTTTCAGGTTTACAATATGTGAAAGCCAAAAAACGTATTGCTAACTTATGAACTTAACTTTTTTTAGATATAGGATATATTAGAGTTTAAATTTTAAAGTAGATCCTACGTTTTTGTTTCTATTAATAAACCAACATTGTTTTATTTTAAGCGATAACTTAAATAATAATAACTAAAATAATATTGATAACATAAATAACTTAACTAAGCGATAAATTAAATTTGAAATTTCGATTGTTTATTAGACGTTATGCTGTACAAACTTTGCCACCATTTTTCACTCTTTTAGAGGAGGAATTATCAAAAAACCCTTTCTTATTATATATCTTCATCGTATAAGAAAGGCATTTTCCAAATTTCATCGACACATGTATGCATTTATATTGTATACACAATGTGAAACGAAAAAAATTATGGCCTTTATTTTGATTATCATGACTAAATAGCAATTCTATTTCGCACATTTTGACGTTGTACATACAAAATTTTCGGAAATAGATAGAAAGCGTGGAAGAAAATTCGAATATTTTATTTATTTTCAATAACAATAATTGAGTTTCAAATTTTTCTAAATACCGAAGAAAAGTTGGTTTGGAAGATTTTATTTTTTGATTGATAATGAAATATATGACAAAAACTTGCTCCCTTAATGTTAAATAATGGCTCCAGGTCACAATCATTGGTTCATAAAAATTAAATTTTAAAAAAGTTTGATTGTTGCAAACAAACAAAAATTAAAAACTGCTCCTTTGGTATTTGGTATAAGTACCTACTACCTAAACTTTCATACTAATTAAGTGAAATGGCGTTATATAAAATGCTGTATTTAAAATGATATAACAAAACCAGAAACTTATTATTAGTTAATTATTTATTTATTAATTACACTAATTAAATTCAAAATTTCCATTGTTGATTAACTCTACATTTTCTTATACAAACTTTGTCATTCCTTTTACTCTTTTAGGGTAGGAATTTTCAAAAAAAAATTCTTATCAGATGTCTACTTCTTAAAAGGAATACATCGAATATTTCATCAGTCAGAGGGGATATATAAATACAGGATTTTATATATGCACGGTTTTAAAAACGTATTTACTTTAAGTTTTATTAATATTATTATTATAACTACTACTATTATTACTTTTTTTTCGTTAATATGTCCTTATTGAGCAACTCTAAGGATCTTTTTACAACAATTTTGTAAAAAAAAATGAAAAAAAAAGTTTACTGTAAGGTTCGAACCCACGTCTTAATAATTAGGAGCATCAGAATTTTAGATACGTAAGCCATTACGCTAGTAACATAAACTATCAGTTTATTATATATAAAGGTTTATATTTCAAAGAGGCATTTTTTTAAAATTTTAATTGAATTTACTGTGCTTTTTATCAATTCAACTAAAAATATTTTTACAGATTATTTTCTAACTTTAAATTACCTTTCCAATGATATATAACTCACCTGTCTAGTGTAAAACTTTCTGTTTTTATCCCTAGAGAATACCTTCCCTTAATATTTTTTTGGAATGATAAGTAGCCTATAGTCTGTGGGAAATTGTGTTGTATCTTAATACCAAATTTCATTAAATTCGGTTGTTCCATTCTTTAGTTAAATCGGGACACACAGACAGACAGACAGACAGACAAAAATTTTAAAAATGTTAAATTTGGAATAAGGGCCTCTTGAAACAAATATTTACCCTAAAATTGGGTTCAAAATCGAAATGTACAGACAGACGTAAGAATTTTATATATTAGTATAGATTATCTTAAATTCTTCTTTACGAGCTTAGGTGCTAAGAGGAAACTTGATCGCTATGTACACAAGACTGTTGTAAGTTGCCATTTTTTGGTTTCTTGGGTGAAATGATGTTTTATAGATGGTTGTGTTCGTTTAAATAAATTAAATCAAACTTCAATAATATATTTAGTTTTACAATCGCCAACTTCCTAAAGGAACATAACTTCAATGTCGCATTTTCATAAACAACAGAATGATGAAAATTCTTTAACCATTGGAGAAAAACCAAATTACCCAACGACCAAATTATTTATAAAATAAACAGCCAATATGAAATTTGTTTACAACTGACAAAATAATCATTACCTGATGATAACAGCCAAAAACTGTTGAAACGCGTCGTAGTAAAAAAGAAATTGAGTCATAGGACATATATTATTATTCATTAACTTCCATAATCTTAATTATATTTGTACGTTTCCACGTAAAAGCAGTCAATAATTTAATTTGAAAAGATTAATAGTAAGTACAAAACTCTCCTGTATGATGTGCTTCATTGAATACAGATCACTATCATATTCGGATACGGATAATTTTTCTCACAAATAAATCAATACAAACGTTTTTTTTTTTTACTTTGCCTGTTTCCTTATTACATTTTCAAAACTCAAGGTAAAAACTGGAAGTAAAGAAAAAGAAAACATGAGGCAAAGAATAAGGCAAATCGGATGAAAAAGATACGGAAAGAAGATGAATACTGGATAGGGTGTGATGAAGATTGTAATGTGTACTCAGATCTGTAGAAGATAAACCTATCACTCCCCGTATCCTAAATAAACTGCCGACGTCTCTTCAAGCGTCTCATCTCATATGTAAAAAGGCGTCTTTCTCACACCAACATTTTCTCTTCATCTTTATATTAGCGAACCTCATGCCAACCCAAATGGATTTACTTCTTTTTTTTGGAAACTGCAGCTTTTCATAAATCATCTCTAATTTATGTGGAAATGTAGATATTGGATTTCAATTCAATAACATAAATTTAACACTCTTTTTTATGTAAATAAGTAACTTCAATATGTATTTCCTTTACCTTAAAATCGAATTATTTCTTATATATACAATACGTTGAAGTAATTTTTCTTGGTTCTAATAATAGTCGTTCATAATAAGAAACTTTAAAAATGAGGTTGCCTTTGATCGAAAATAAAAATTCTACTCATAATTTAAGTTAAAAATAATAAAAAAGTTTTCCAAATTTGCTTTTCAAAGCATTGAAGTGGATGAAAAAAATGGAAAAATACTCATTTGTTCAGCAAAAATTATAATAGATAAAATATTCAAGTGTTAAATTCTGCTTTAATCTCACATTCAAATTCAGTGAAATAAAAAATATTTTTCAATTACTCTTAGAATATTTTTGTTCTTATTATAATGTATCATCAAAAACTACCTAAATTTCTAAAAAAAAAAATATTGCTTAACACTGAAATAGAAACGTTTCTCCACTTTCAAAGGACAAATTGTTCCATTGGATATTATTTGTCTCGCATGTAATTTGGGTAAGTATTGTAACACAATAAATTGTTCAAGTGAAAGCTTCGGAAAATGAGTATTATACAAAATCATACCCGGCTTTATTAACATAAATATATAAACGCAAGATGAATAACAAAATATATTCAGATTTACTTTGAAATTCGTAAAAATTCAAATGAAGAGATTTTTCTCGTAAAAGTTAATGTTTTTTTCAGGTTTTGTTTTTGTGTTCTGTTTATAAAATTAGAATATTAAAAAAAGTATTAAAAATAAAAGGAACAAAGAAAAGAGGAAAACGAATTTCTATTGAAATCATTATTTATTTAAATGCTTTCATGGAAAAATTTAATATTACGGTAGGTCGATTATATATCATACTTATTCGGCAAGGAGCTTCAACTCGTACTGAAAAAAACAGAGGCAAATTATTTTAATTTTATAATTGCAAAAATGACTCATTTAATCCTTTATATGAACTTTCAATATTGATATTATTAAATATAATTTGAGTTTACATGAACTGTAACCTGTATTCTTTGAATTAGGTAGTCAAAAGAATTTTCATCGGCAGGAATATTTTAGTTGTAGACGTGCAATTTTGGAATAGTTCACATTTTATGTATAATTAGAATGTAAATAATTTATTTTGTGATTTATTCTGTGAATGTTGTTTCATCGATTTTACTTAACTCCAAAATATGCCTGAAATATATTTGCACTAACAATAAAGAATTATCAAAGAAACATTGACAATTAACGGTTATAAAAACAAAATACAACATTAAGAGAGGTACAAAAATTTAAAGCAAGACCGTACCTTGGGTGACGTAAATCAAAGCTTTGTTTACAATTTACGTCAATAACTATTTTTCAAGTTGACTATTTGAATAAAAATACCATGGAAATGGTTTGAAACCTCTGTGATCTAGTGTGGACATTGTGCTTAAAATTCAAGTAAACTCAAGTAAACTCAAGTTCCCTCATTATATATGAGGGAACATGAAAGTTATCAACGTCCATCAAATTAGTATGATACTTTTGGAATTTGTTATAACTATGAAACTATGAAATATTTTGGGGTTATTTTTGTCATTCAAGAGTTCTGTATCACTCGCATACTTTCATGGAAAACCCTATGATAACTTGGCCTTAAGAGCTTTTCTATAAATATTGATAAACAATGATTCTTTGTCTGTTAAAAAAATTGTTACCTAGTTACCCGGAAATCACTGTTTGAAGAAAATACTCGATTTGGGATATTTTCCGACAATTTTTCCTTCATTAATTGATATTTTTTGGTCGTTCGACAGATATGAAAACAAAAATATTTTCGTCCGCATAAGGCTATATTCCAAGAAAATGTTTATAGAAAAACTGAATACAAAGATTTTCTCAAATATTAAATTTTCTGAATTTTCCAAAACTATTCTTTACCTGCTTTGAACTTTGTTATTAAAATACTTTAGAGAAACGGCCTAATTGAACATTTTATATAAGTAGCATACTATGGGAAAATATAAGAGTGACATTAGGTACTTTTCTCTTTCAAATATCTCGAACGACAAAAAACGCCAATGATGAGCGCAAATTATTTTTGGAAAATTCAATACTTGAATAATGCTTTAAATCGAGCTTTTTCTTCAAAAGGCGTTTTCCGGAAAATTATACAAACAATGTTTTTTTCCTTTCAAAAATCTCAGATGAAAAAGAAAACACCCACTTATAGTGAAATAAAAGTTTTAAAATTTCAATATTTGGACATATCAAGTCCAACTTAACGTAATAACGATATATTCGCAGATGAAACTAAAGGCGATCCTAAAGTTTTTCTTTTAAGAAGTGTGTTGAAAAATAAAATAGATTTTGAAGAATAAATAGGGAATTGAATAAAAAAATGCCAGGTTCTCAACTCGGCGCTAGGTACGTTTGTAAGTACCGATATTTACAAAACTATTATAATATATTTAGGATCGTAGAATCTATCGAAGGATATTTAGTACATCAAGTAAAAATTTTCAGTGGAACAGACATAAAGCGGTTTTTAAAACCATTTCGCAACGATTCAAAAAATAGCTACTAATCAATTTCAATTTGTAGGTTATTTAAGTCTCCAGGGGGGTCTAACTCTTATGGCAGACTTGGTTCCCGAAATATCATACTTAGCCCGGCCAACTATAGATGGCGTGGCAAGCATTTCTAGTTTTAAGTAGCACAGACCTGGAGTAAAGAACAGAAGTTTGGTAAAAGCAGGGGGGTCTAACTCTTATGGCAGACTTGGTTCCCGAAATATCATACTTAGCGCGGCCAAATATAGATGGCGTGGCAAGCATTTCTAGTTTTAAATAGCACAGACCTGGAGTAAAGAACAGAAGGTTGGTAAAGGTAAAGATGTTGGTAGTAGTGAAATCATCTGAACGAACTTGTTCATTTCAAAGTAAAACTGACGCTATTAACAGCTGTCGATCTTAATTATTTGGAATCGCATTTTTTTCATCGATTTTCATTGTCGCGGTCTTCCATTATAGGAAACGTGTGTATCTTTGTAGGCAGTGTTGTGTGTTTTATGTTAAAAAGTCACCACAATCAAATACATTTTTTTACTCCTCAAGATTATTACAAAGGTATGTATGTATTTATTTAGTAGCTGAGACCCACTGTTTTGTGGCAAACCCAAATATGTTTGAAATTCAAACTCGGGATTTACTACCTACTCTCATTGGAATTTTATTTTTTTAAGTGAAATAAATTTGTTTCAGCAACGATTCGACGATTTTTCTAAGTCGTCGCAATTCATGGCAATCGAGAAGGATAATTTCCAGAATTTAGCTGTTATTTCCAAATTAACGCATTTTTAAGTATACTTTAACATGTTGTCTGTAATTTACTTCAATTAAAGGAAATTGAACAATGTAAAATTTAAACTTATAATTATTACTATTTCTAAAATCATTGTCCAGTTTTCTGTATTGATCATATTTTGTTTTAAGCAATTTAAATTTTTCAATGCTTAATAATGTTATGTTTTGTATTTCAATTTTTGTAAATAAAATGTAATTTTCAATCAAATTTTCATTTTTCTATATAAAATATTTCAGGAATAAATTAAATTTGAAAATGGCGCTTAAATCCAAATTGATTAAAAGTAGATATCGTTATTATCGGCTGTGCTACTAAACTAGCGCCATCGGTACTTGGCCGCAAGAAATAGACCTTTTGGAGGAACAAAAAATTAACATTGAGTTAGCCTCCCATGTAAGTCTCCTTCTCTTTTTGGTCTGTTAATTTTCACAGCAATCCTCTCTTTCCTATTTTTCTCTAAAAACCTACGCAATTCTGAATTCTAGACTGAACCTTTGTCCAGTATAATTGAATCTTTGGAAAAACGTTAAGTCCATAGTCTTAAGTTGTTTTTTGACTATAAATATGGTCGGTAAAAGTGCTTAGTTCCATGGCTACATGTTTTATATTGGGAAGTTTCTCTTTCCTGTTTTCTTCCCGGCTTACCCAAAGCATTTTTTTCCTCAATCTATATTTGCGATTCAATAAATTTTAGATTTTAAATACAAATAGTTATCCTATCGCTATCGTTGTACAAAATTAATAATCCTCTTGCACTTTAATTTTGCTACATGCTTACGAGTACATTATCAATTTGAATTAATTTTCCAGACTAAAAAGTTCTTTTTATCTTCACTTTCTTTTTTCTTTTCTTGTATATGTTCTTTTGTAGATGTTTCCAAGAAAACAGTTCTCAAATTTTTCATTATATATCACACGGGATATTGGCAAAAAGTAATTGAACTTTTATTAATTTATACTTGTCTGTAGAATGTAGATACATGCAGACTTCTTATAAATTTTCATTAATAATCGTCACTAATTTCTTAGTTATTCCTGTTTTTCAGTTTTAGATGGATTATTTTACTTTAATCGGCCTTTCAGACTAACCAGATACAATGAACTATGCAACAAAATAACGTGTAGCGTCCATTAATTCTGCAGTATATACGATACCTTAAATAGCTTTAAATCAAATTCTTCTTCTTGGAAAGAATTTTTTTCTGTCATAGTAATGAATTGTATTTATAATTTTCAGATGTCAATAAAAAAATATCATTGTAATACGTTAAAGCCTCAAATATTTAATTATGTTGAAAAGCATTTGTAGTAAATATTTTTATTGCAATGAAATGATAATCTGATTAAACTATTTGCTGCATATAATAAAACATTTCATGTATAAAATAATGTAATAATTTCCTTTGATATAATTTTAAATATTTTTAATATGATTACATTATATTCATTAATTTTGATTTTAATTGAAGTAAAAATAACTTGAAAGTATCTTTTGTACTTATTTTTTTTACAAACAGTATATTTTAGGTATTTCTCATTTGTTCGTTAAGCTATGTGGATAACTGGTTCATTTGGAGTAATGGTTATGATAAGAGAAAAGATATAAGCTGCATGGCACTTGGTTTTTGTTTGATTTATTTTTCTGTCAATATTCTTCTACTAATATTAAATGTTCAACCCGATTTATTGATACAGAAACTAGTCTGCCTTTGTGGTGGTATAATTTTATGTTACACAGGAACTGACAATATAGTATCTCAAGGTTTGTTAGTTGTCGTATCCTGAAATGGAATGAATGAAATATTGTGAATATGAAATGTCGATTTAAATTATTAGTTTACCAATAGAAATTATACTTTGATTTTTCGAGCCATTAATTTTAGGATAAACTAGCAATTTTACCATTAGAATTGCACGAAAAGCAGACAACAAAATCTAATTGAACTGGACAATATAAGAAGAAAATCATTAAAAACCTACTGGTGGCCGAGTGGCCAAGGTGACCGCTCCAAAACTGATAGGTATTGGGTTCGAATCTTATATTGAGAAAATTTTCGATATTTATCTATTTATGAACTTTTATCAACCCTAGAGTCGCAATAGACCTTAATAGTTATAAAGCGACGTAAAATAACAATTAAAAAAATATTGAAATCTTAAATTTATTTTTAAGTTTTGGAAATATCCAATTTTAAAGATATATTTTGTACATATTTGAGAATCAAAATAATAGTTATTTTCAATTTTTTCATATGTATAACATAGATATATACATTACCCATGCACGTATTTCGTGTTATAGAATATATAGCTAAAAGTTGTTGGATTTCAATTAGCATATTCTTCTTATTTTAAGACTCTATACGTTTTCGTCGATAAACTTAGGTGTCACAAAAATTATTGGGTCTCAGAATGATTTACTTAACAATTTTATAACGAGAAGAAATTTTTCAAGTCAAATTCAATAAAAATCTTTCCTTTATTTTAACTATTGCTTCTGATCATTAGTTCTAATAGAATAATCTCTCTCTTTAGTCCTTCCACCCTTACAAGTTTGATGATATCATCATTATCCATGTTTTCCTCCCCTGAAGCAGGTCCCTGATAGTGAGTCTAATGAACTCATTTACATGGTCAGACCATCATTTGGGGAATCTTCCTTTGCTATGTTTAACTTCCAAAACAGAACAATATTTGGCTGAAATTGCCAAAAATTTTATCAAAATGACACAATATCGAAAAATTTAACATTCGTTGAAATTCATTAAATATATCTAACTTTGAAAACAGCTGGAAATGTTTTATATATTGAGTAGAACAATATATGGATCAGAAACGTTTCTCAAAAGAAAAAAAAGTAAAGAAACTATGTAAAGATATTTATTAAAAAAATTTAATTTGTGGCACTGGAAATTTTTTGCCGCGACATTGATTCGTAATCTGTCCGTGTACATTAAACGAATGGGATGAGAGAACAGTTGGGAGATGACTATACCTCTGAAGAGAGATATCTAAAGGTGTTACAGGGTTTCTGAGATAGCTCCAAAAGTGAGACGCAATTCAGCCTTTGATGATGACCCGAATTACCCAGAAGATTGATAGCTACATAATTTGAGTGTTCTTCCAAACTTTTCAGGTGTTTTTGACTGTATCTGGCTATCTCACTCTTTACCGTAACCACTTTGAGATCTTAGTTTATGTCGTAGTTAGTGATTTACCTCAGATTTTTTGACTGAAAACGTTGAATCTGGCTGCTCCCCGCAGCTGTGTTCCTAATGGGTTTGAGTATGGACTTCTAAATAGTTAACTTGCTGTCCAGGAGTAGTTGCGATCTTCCATTCAAGAATCACCACAGCTTTCGAGAGGTTATACTCAGCTGATTGCGTTTGTGGAGAATGAATTTGGACCAGTTGAAATGTCTATCCAGGTGCATCCCGAGGTACTTGATCTCCGTCGCTTGGAGCAAAGCGTGACCAGTTAGAGAAACAGGAAGACAAGTTTCTTTTCTTATGATCAATATCACGTGAACAGACTTGATTGATAATGATTTCCCACTTGTAGAACCGTAATTGAAGTTCATTCAGAGCAGTTTGGGCCCTCTAGGAGGCTATTACAAGACAATTATGAGCAGCCAGTAACGCAGTGTCTTCAGCAAAAGTCGCGAGTGTAATTTTCTCATTGATCGGGGCATTTGCTGTGGAGATAGTATAGAGAAGAGATTCGGGAACACAGTTCTGTGATACTCTAGACCCTATCTGATTTTCTGCAATGATGGCTCCACCATAGGTGAAGTAGAATTTTCGTTTTTCTAGGTAGAATTGGAAGATACTTACGGCTCAAGTTAGTGCAGGAGATAAATAAATTTTAAAAATATAGGTAGACAGATTGAGTCAAGAATTGGAAGTGTTGATGAAGACAATGAAGAAAAACGATTATCGCTGTGGCAGCAAAAAAAAAATAAACATGTCCACACTTTTAAAGGAAAAGGGCTATCTTTGATAATGATTATGGAAAGAATTACGAACAAAATAGACGGATTTCAATTATAGATGGAATAAAGTAAGAGTGTATATCCGGATTTAAATGTACATCCTAAATAAAAATCATGAAAACAAAAATTTAGCTTGGGACAAAAAATCAAAATTGATTCCGATCTTGAACTCTTAAAAATTACGAATTTCAAAAATATCGGTCATTTCATATTTTAATTCTATTCAAATCCCATATTTATCAAATCTACATTTTTCAGAAGAATCTCATAATGCATTTGAAACGTACATTTTGGCAATATTTTACTTAACGTCAAGCATGTCGATGTTTGTACTTTTCATATTAATTTTTTATCAAAAGGTATTGCATTTTGACAAATATTTTAATTTTAAAATTACGAAATATTCTTTGAAATAATTCTATAGAACTGATTGATTTTTCGTAACATACATTACTGGGGAAACTACAAATAAAATAAGTAAACGTACTAATTTTTAAAAGCTCTTGCAAATGTCTCTTCACATTTATTTAAACTTATTAACGTTGGTAATTGATATTAAATCTATAAAAACTATCGAATATTATGATAGAAATTTATGCTTACAGGTACCATTGATAGTATCAATATCATTCGTGCACGAAGCATTTCAATGGAGTATTGTGCATGATGATTACAACAATATGAGTTGTTTGTTTGTCGGTGGTTATATAATTTTGCTTGCTATTTTCGTTTTAGCAGATTTTTATGATAATACACCAAACAAAATTGAACGAGTGATTATACTTTTTATTGGAGTACTTTTGCTTTTTTTTCTTGGTTTGGCGAATATAAAAACTAAAGGTGAATTTAATTTTTTTTTTTACTGAGTTATTATTAGTAAAGGCATTGTGAAATTATTTAGTCATCATGCAACATAACTTTTCTTTTAAATTGTCACATATACGGAAATAAACAATAAATATTTTTTGATTGACGGTTTAGATAACAATCTCAGTTAAAACTAAAAGATTTTAAATGTATTAGTAAAACTAAATTGTAGTTCGCAAATTCGATGTTTCGCAATAACTAAATACTTACTTTTTGAAAATTTTAAGCCACCTAGTTAGAACTGGTTTAACTTATTTGACTATTAAATTATTAGCAGCAAATAAAAATCTGTGTTTGAATATTTTATACACAATTTACAGATATTACAACGTAATTGACAGTGTTGTTAATACAATTTTAGAATACAATGTTTATTGGAAACATTCAGTAATTATGAGTGCATGTAATTTTACTGCCGCGTTTCTATTAATTGGATCGATCATTGCAATTGTACAACAAACATATTAAATTATGCCAAAACATAATTAGTGTGTAAAAAGCACAGTTTCCAGATTGTTATACCTGAACTAATGAATAATTTATAATGTACAAATTAAATATTTATATAAAATTTAAAATAAAAATAATATGAAAATTTGTTTAAAAAAAATACAGTACTAGTTTTTACCGTAAATTTCGCTTTTAAATAGTCATGTAAATTGAGTTCATCACTATATCTGATCCACTTTGAAAAATGCAATAACAAACACAGCATTTTAAAGAGTAAAATCAATGGCAGTTCATAGCTTTTGGTTATTTTTTTTTAATTAATACTCATTTCAACAATTCCGAACAATCCGGGTTTTTTCATTATGGAGTGATGAATATTATTCATAAAATATTTTTAGAATTTAATTTACCAATTATGGTGGTTGCAGATTTATGCATTCTAAAAAGAATAATGTTTGAAAAAAGGGTTAATTTTTATTTTTGCTGTTGTTTTAATACCTGGAATCCAATCGAGACAAAAGAAGTGTATTTTTTTAATTTTTTCATCTACTTCTGAACTTGTCAGAATATTATTAGTTTAGTTAAAAAAAAAAAATATTTTTTGAATTTTATCAAAATTTTTATTGTTTATAAATAATTACAGAGTTATCCAATAGCTCTAGACATAAAAATTTTGTAGCAAGAAAATTGATTACCCGATTTGAAATATTAATCCACCCTCATCATAAAACCGTATTAAATAACTATTTAATATAGCAAACTAAGTTTCAGTAGAGCAATTACTTTTTGTGTTTGCCAAGTTAAGGGATTCTACAATAATGAGAAGAAAGTGTTAAAAGTTGATCCTGACAAGTTTGGCACGTTAGATCCTGACTTTCAAAATGCTTCTTTATTTAACAATGCATAGCTGCTAACTGATGGAGATCTTAATGATTTGGTTCCTGATTCAAATTTATACAAACATCCGGCCAAAGTTTTGGGTTTACGATAAAAAGAATGGCGGAGTTAATTGCAACAAAGAACAAAAGTAATAAGCATTCGGAATCGAGATGATGTTACACCTTTATTGCACTTGAATTCTTTTGCAGAAAATTTTTTTGTCAGAGATTTTTTGGTCCCATCTGGTTTTTGACACTTATAGCAAACCAAAACATGTAGATAGATATGTTATGGCTGAATCTATATGTCTTAATAGCCATAAACTGACTGTTTTTTATTACTTAGTGATCAGACTCGTAAATGTAAAAAATCTGTTTTCAAAAGAATTAGAATACATCAAAGTAGTGGATTATCCTTTAATAGATACTCCATCAAAAATGTAGACAGAATCCTAAAAAGGGATCTTTGAAGGAAAAAAACTGTCGGAAATCACTTTACTAGTAGTGGAAGGACAAGAAGACCGTTTGTCGTCTCTAGCACATTATCCGGACATTTCCCATAAAATCGGAAGGATATGGAAACAGTTCGGCATAAAGACGGGATTCACGACAAACAAGTGAGTTTAGGTGGGCTTTTCAAAAGTTGTAAAGAAAAGATCCCGGATCTAAAGAAGTGAAGAATTTATGAAATCCCAAGTACGGGCTGTGAAAAAAGCTACTTCGGTCAGACTAGAAGACAAATAGGGGTTAAATATAAAGAACATCAGGCGAATATAAAATATGCGAGAGTAGAAAATTCATGTGTGGCAAAACTTGCAATAGAAACGAGACGGTATACTTTTGCTGAAGTTTTGCCTCTAAAAAATTTCACCTCACGAACACTCGATGCACTCGAGAACAAAGACATTTTTAAGTAAAAGGGAAATATATTAAACAGGGAGAAAAGGTTAATTCAAAGTTCGTCACTTTTCGGGTTGCTCACAGCCCCCTCCCCCTTCTCATCGGCCACAACTATATCGCAAAAAGAGAAAGGCTCGACGTATAAATTGAGATCATTCCATGATTATCTTTCGTGACTCATCTTATAGCATTTACGGAGCAATCCAATACTTCTTGATGACCGCTGATGAAGATTGCTTGGCAATCGAAATACATATCTGGGCACTACGTCACTAATACATTTGTTTGAACCTTTGTTTAAATTTATTTTTAGAGTTTACCATTGTAAATTATATTACATAAATAAGATCACAATATTATATTGAGTATATATTTTAAATAGAAAGTTTAGGCTAATCTTTTACAAATTGGTTATGAACTTCCCTCCATTCCCATTGGTTGTGTTGCAACAATCTTATATGCGACAATTCTAGGAAATTATGTATATCTTGGATAAAACTCAGTATAATGAACATTTAAATGGAAAGTTTGCGGAAATTTAAACGTTATTGTCTATCTTTTAGAATTACAATTTAGATATATATTCTGTTTTTTTTTTATTTATAAATGGGACAGAAAAAATCATTACCTCAAAAAAATCTGTTACAAAAGAGAATTTCTTTCACAAGGTCGAAAAAAAATTTTAACATGGCACTGTAGTATAATTTAATGATGTATTTTTACCTTCTTTACATATATAATTGGACTTCATGAAAAACTTCGTAAAAGCAATGGATCGGAATCGTGATTGATTCTTATAATAAAAAAAAATAATTCGCAAAATCGGTTAGAAAAAAACTACAGAAGGCATATTTTTAATTCTTCATTTAAAAAAAAACATATTAAAGATGAAAATTTTAAGGAAAAACTGAAGTGATTTTTGGATTGAAATTTTCTTGAAAGTTTTCGATCAGTTGGCTATAAAATTATTGTTTAAAAGCTTTATGGTTCTTATAAGGCATGGGGTTTTCTCATATCCATAAAAACTCCATTTCCTAAAAATTTGGACTCCGTCAACAATGAGCATGCTGAATGATTTCACAAGAAAATTTCTGCAATAGAGAAACGATATCAGGGCTAATGTAGGCGAACTATTGTTGGGCATTACAATGAAACGTCCTCGAGGGAAAATGCTGAAGAAAATCGTAAAACTTATGATGTACTCAACAATGCAATAATATTTCAAGTGATTTCGTTTAATTAAATTAAACAACATTTTATACAAATAATCTAATATTAATTTTAAAATTTTAATCTTGTTCTAATTACAGTTAGTTAACCGTTTTCTTTGTTACTCAAAATTGTCAATTAAAGTGAATTTTTGGGCCAATGTTATTTGTTAATCAATACTTTCTTAATCGGTACCAATTAAAAATGAATTCACTTTATGTTTAATTCTTAATACATGTCTACCTTATTGAACCTTTTGAGAATATCCACGGTAGATTAAATGTATGATGAGATTTGAGAAAGTAATTTTCCTGTTTCATCTTTCTAGTTTGTATGTTTAGATACAGCGTTTCTCAGCAACTATGCCCATTAAATGTATATACATAGGTATATATTTGAAATTCCCTAAATTCCACAAAGTTTATGCATACGTGAACGTTCCATAGAGGGATATCGTGATGAGTGAAGTTGGGTAAGTGATAAATGAAGACAATTATAATTTGAGATTGTTGTTGTTTAGACAGGGAATTTAGACGGAGTGGTAGATGGATTCACATATGGTTACTATATGTATACCTTAACTATCATTATATCTGAACGTTCAAAATAGGTTTATCAAGTCTTTAATTATTTTCCCTTAAATAATCCGATTGCTCAATTTGGTTAAGTATATAAAGAAAAGCTCAATAGAAATTAAATACCTAATCAAAACACCAATACATTAGAATTTAGTTTAAACATAGAAGAGTGTAAGAATTTTTGCAACGAAGAAAAGAAAATATACATTTTTCAGTTTACAAATACGAAAGCGTATGAAAATATATTTCGTGTGAGATTACATTTGGTATAATACAAAATAACAATATTGAATTTTTGGTGACAACAAACACAAATATGAATGCGCAATGCGTTCAATAAATCGAATGAATATTTTATAAAGATCTATAAGCAAAATAAAAAAAGGCAAACACAAAAATACGTTAGAATTGACGAGAAAATATACGCATCATAAAGATTCGATCTTGCTGGGTAAACAAAACATCACAAAAAAATATCACATTCGAGATGGGACGATCTCGTAAAATGCAAAACAAACGTTGATTTCCAGTGAAGCTACTTTGCAGCAGCAGCGTTGACTATGAGAAAATGTTATGCTTTTTATGTTAAATCATTGATCATTTAATATTCTGCACGATAATTTCGTATGCAAGAGAGGAAATTTATAAAACAGATTGTTGCTTGTATCAGACAACAATACAGCAAATGCAATTTTTACATATCACATTTTTTTGATAAAAATATAGTAAAAACTTTATTTATACAGTGAAATAGTTTTCCGCAAATTGTTCGATGAAAATCAACACCAGTTTCATTTTATTTTGTAATGAGATTCTCATTAAACTTTTAAACGGAGACTGTAAAAATTATGATCGCTTGGTTATTAAAAAACTTCCAATCCAAAAAACGTAGCAAGACATCACCTAAGCACTAAGAGTAGTTATAATTTAATTACTTTTATTAAACTTTTCGCTCATGAAAACTTTCATCGTGTTTGAGAATTATTTAATTCTAAATAGTTTTCAGGTGTAAATTGTTCTTTGCATATTTTACACTTAATCTTCAGTCCCAGTGCTACGAAATGCAAAATTCGATAAAGCTTTTTTTGCAAATAGCTATAATGATTTTACTGAATTATACTTAGTACACGACGCACATGCCAATTTTGTACTTTATATATTCAACTAAATTAAGCATAAATTTGCATGTGAACATTTTGCATACAATGAACTTATAAAACTTCCCGACAAGGTTAAAATTATTGCAGAAAAAAAATATTTTAATAGTTCAGATCAATTTGAAGGGGAACAACATAAAGGTACATAAAATCAAACATAATTTACTTAAGTCAACAGATGTAGACATAACATGATTTGGCCAATTAAAATGTGTCGACAAGTATTTTATTTTTCTGAACTATTTAACGCTGCAAAACCCTTGAGCAAAATTCTTACCTGTTTAATCTAAGTATATTCCAATTATCTCACCCTCTTCACAAGTGGCGACCCTATAATTTTCAGGTGTAACTTCTCTGTTTGTTAACGACTAACACTTGGTCAAATTGGTTACTACTTAAAACTCGGCAAGTTTTACATACATTAAAAAATACATAAGTAGACAGGAAAACACTGAACCATATCTAATTTCTCTGTTATTTTTCTGTTATTTCTCTGTTACGTTTATGCATCCAGTTCCAGGCTTAGGAGGGACTCTAGGAGCGACCCTAGAGTTCTTTTCTGTCATATTTAAGGCTATTTATTTTATTGTATCGCCAACATTCTTTTAGTATGCGTTATTTAATGCGTATTTAGTATTCATCACCTGTTTATTTGCCAATTGCCTTATCTTTTCTTTCTTTTATGGCATATCGAATTCATTCATTTTCACGTTCAGTATTATTCATTAGTCTAAGCTTAAATATTGAAAAGAAAATTAGATTGTCTGGCAATAGGAGACAAATCAAATAGCAAATCAAAGTTAATAGCATTTAAAGCATTTGATAAATTATTTGCTATTAAAAAAGTATTGACTGTTGTCTGTTGACTGTAATTTATAACAAACTTAAATGACAGAATTTTATAAGTAAATAATACGAAATTAAAACAAAGAACTACAGTATGTTATTACACAGTATAGTAATGTATATTCTCAATTTCTATTTATTATTCTATGACCTTATCTACCAGAGTCTCTCTATCTAAGTGAGAAACTTCTATAAGTGAGGAACAAATCTTAGTCCCTTCAAGTCTCACTTATGGAGGTTTCAGTGTATATCAACAAGAGTGTTTTTTTTGTTACATAAACTCAAAGATTCAAAAATGCAGAAGAAATGTGTTGAATTAAGAGGCGAGAACATAATAAATTGTTTCAAAATTTCGAAAAGAACTACATTTGCGCGTAGTGGAAAGAGATTTAGCACGCATTTGTTATAAATAATTTAAAAAGCAATTTTTCAATTTGCAAAAGATTAAATACTCATTAAGGGCGTTTTAAAAAATTCAACACTTTTATTTCATCATATTTTTTGTGCTCAATTTTGATGGATGGAATGAAATTGAGGCAGTTTTTATATGTGATGATTTATGTCACACAATTGAAAACATGTTGATACTTCTTTCCCACTTCCATCGTTCTATTGCGCAATCAACCCGTGGAGGATTGGGATTGGGAAACTTTCTAGCTGGCGGCAAAAACACACGATGAATATGTTGTTTTGTGTTATGTGTGATAAAATGACATGTGACGCATCGAACATCAGAACATTTGTCAGTTGATACAGAAGAGGATGATTGTTCAACACGATCGCTACACGTAAAAAACATACAAATGGAGAGGAAAATTTGTACTAAATATACTATAACAAAAAGTCATGAATTGAAATGAAATTGCATTTTTTATTTAACAACAGATAAAATGTAACTAAAATGAACGCTGGCTCTCGCACAAAATGAAAATGTTCTAAAAAGAAAATATATTCCAATTAGATTTTAATTTCACATGTACATCGTGAAATTATTCAGTCATTTCAATCGCATTTTTATGCATTCATTAAGAGCAGACGAGTACGGTTAAGAAAGAACAAAAAAAATATATATAATCTGCTAATTAAATTAAACCCCCCCGATAAGGCAGGCAACAATTTTACTTTACATTGATTACATAGTACATTGTAACTCGTCGTAATCGTTTTTGGTTATAAAACGTCCATAAAAATCAATTTCCATCGATATCAATTTAATTCCAAGTCTCTCCTGGATTCTCCTACTACTTTGTCATAAATAGTGAAATGAACAATTAAAAATTCTTCGCGCTTTAGCAGAACTGATCTTTAGTAATTAAAGGAAATACATACCGTTGAAATTTTCCATATTGATTGCATCACAAATCAGACAATAAACGTTAAATATTTTTATTCGCAATGTGGAAAAATGAGCAAATTGTGATAGAAAAAAAAGAAAAGTTTTTTGTAATTTTTATTCTGAAACCAATTAATTTTCTCACGTCCGAATGAAAATATTTCTTAACTGGCCCAATAAACTTTTTAAATTAATGTCATTATAATTTAATACTAAATCATTTATTTTTTTTCCACACGATAAGTTTGTTTTCCATATGAATGAATGTTTAACACCCTTTTCCCTGGCGTGGATTTTCATATTAAGTAATGTGGATTTTCAATAAAGTATTGTCAAGTATTTTAATTAATTCCTAATTTTTGAAATAACCCGTATATTTTTCAATCATTTTGTTGGTTACATTTACATATCGCATCCAAGAGCACAGCTATTTCGAATGCTCAATTGTGCGATGTGTTGCGGCCGTTGGAACATTCAAACTCTGTAATTTGAAAACAACCACTAAGTATAAGATGTGGGCCTGTAAAGAATGTTTGAGGCCTTTGTCGGGCAAGGGCGTTAGCCTTTTCATTAATTTTGATACCTTTATGACCTGGCACCCATCCAAAGTTTACCTCGTTTAAAATTCGTTGTTTGTTTAAAACAATTATCGTTAATTCTTTGTTTACTATTTTAAATATTTCTATGCTTCTTAGTCTAATTGATGTTCTTCTAAAGCATTACATTGAACGCTTTGTTTATACATTGTTTCGTATTTCCTGAATATTCAAACTTACTGAGAAATAATTATATTAAATGTTTCCGGATTTCTAAAGAAAAATTTATAGTTCATCAACCAAACGATGCTTTACAACTGAACATAGATTTCCCAAAGTACATTATGTTTTATTGACTAAAATTTGATATTAAATTAAAATTTTAATTAAATTACTGAAATTAAAAAAAATATCGTAGTTTTTCTCGAGGTTTAACAAAAATTTAAGTATATGATTATTAGTGACAATGGCTTGGATATATACCATATTTTCAATTGGCCACTTTTACGCTTTAAGAGTTAATGCTTTTTCGATTCAAATAACTTATAAACTTTTTTATTTGCTTTGCTTAATTGTTTTTATGTTTTTTGATTGGTTGGTTTCTGTAAAAGTTTTTATTTACTTGCTGCAAATTTTTCTTTAATCAATTAAAAAGTTAATATAATAGTTTCAAAAGAGGTCTCTTGTTGATTAATAGGTTTCGTCAAGCCCTCAAATCTGGAAACTTTGATAAGAATTTTCTACAATAAATATTTTTTTTTTCTCTTCATAATTTCTCATCTTAATCTTTACTTTTGTTTATTGTCTACTTTATGTTTAGGTAATTAAAAATCGCTTAAAAAATTTTTCAAAACTGAGATAGTAGTGCTCTCTACATAAGCGTTAAGAATTGTCTGTGTTAAAAGTTTCGATGCAAAAGTGCATAATTTTTTACGTATATTTAGCCATTTACTGCAAATGAGAAATCTTCAAACAAATTTTTATTTCAGTGCCAAATTAGGGATTCGTTATACAAAAAAGTAGAGAAACTCATTCGATTGTTATTCAGAATAAATACTTTCGGCTTTATAATAGATTTTTTAATAAAATATGCATTCAAATATTTTACTAGGAAACCCATAAAGATAATTTATCTCAGTATAAATTTTATATTTTATGACTCTTATATTGTTTTGTTTGCATAAAAGAAAAATCGCACACGCAGCTATATTTTAACTCGTAAAATTTTTGACGACGAAGTGATATAACAAAAAGCACGACGGCAAATAAAATTTGTCATTTGTGCTTTGATATTGGGTTTCATTAATTGAAATATTCCATACAAGCTTTGGAAATGTAAAATAATGACTTGTAAATAAAATAGTTTCTTCACACTATTGCTTCCTCAGTCCTTATGAAACATATTTCTTTTATCTTAAGTTTCCACGAGATGAAAACAAATGTTTAGTTCTTAGGAATCATTAATTTAGACTATGTTTAACTAAACTTTTGTTTTACATCTAATTTTTGTAAATTTTTGAAACCAATATATTTTAATAAATACTTTTTAAGCTAAAGCAATCTTGGTTTTTTTTTCTTTAAATATTGAATCAACCTTCCTATAGCCCATCTTCCTACAGACCTACTAGTTTACTCCCTCTTCTCTCTAAAATTCTAGAAAAACTTCTCCTTAAAAGAATTCTTCCTATCCTGGAAACCAAAAATATAATTCCACACCATCAATTTGGTTTTCGCTCCTTTCACTCTACGACTCAACAGTGTTTTAGAGTAGTTGATACCATTTCCGCAGCCCTTGAAAATAAGGAGGTGTGCCTTGGGGTTTTTCTGGATGTTGCACAGGCGTTTGATCGCGTGTGGCATCTTGGTCTCTTATATAAGCTCAAGGCACTTCTACCTTCCCAGTATTTCCTTATCCTACAATCCTACTTATCCAATCGCAGCTTCAGTGTGAGATGTGGAGCTACATACTCTGCCTCGTTTCCTATTCTTGCTGGAGTACCACAAGGGGTATTATTGGTCCTCTTCTTTACATCATCTATACGTCCGATATCCCAACTCACCCACATACCCGTATTTTCACTTATGCTGATGATACAGCAATCCTTTCCACTGACCCTAACCCCATAAAAGTAACCAATACGTTACAGCACCCCCTCGATCTCATCTCGGGATGGTGTCAGAAATGGAAGATAAAAATAAACAATGAAAAAAGCGTGATGATACCATTCACGCTAAGACGACTGACATACCCTCCGATTTACTTTGACAACGACACTATCCCAATTGCTTCCAAGGTTCGTTATTTAGGTTTCTACCTAGACAGCCACTTAACCTGGAACCCACATATTAAATTCAAAAAACAAATACTAAACCAACGATACGGACTATTACGTAGACTTTTAGGACCTAAATCTTCAGCTAATACAAAAACTAAACTCACCATTTACAAAACTCTACTACGACCTATCTGGGCTTACGGAGCAGAATTGTGGGGCTCTGCAAAACCATCCAACATCCAAATTATCCAATCTTTCCAATCAAAAGTCCTTCGTCAAATAATCAATGCTCCTTATTATGTTAACAACCGAATCATACGCAATGATCTTAACTTTCCTTTTGTCACTACCTTAGTCCAAGAACGATTCCAAAAATTCCACTCCAAGTTAGTCGACCATCCTAACCCTAATGTCCAAATTCTTTCCTCTGAAACTCATCCAGACAACATGCCACGAAGGCTGAAACGACGTTGGCCTCGCGACCTCCTTACAAATTCTTAGAGAGTCCCAACATTGGTTGGGCCCTCTCAACATGTTTCGAAAATACAACACCAGGGTCGAACTACGGTTTTTATCTCTAGCGTGGTACATAAGCAACCAAAATAAAATTTGTTAGCACATTGCATAGTATATAAATTGTAAATATATAGAAGGAAATAAAAGATTTTAAATAAAAAAAATAAATATTGAATCGTTTTTCAAAATCAATAAAGCTTTTCTGACAAAATCCAATTGTCATTATTTTTTTGAAATACTCATTGATATTTTTAGTTTTCTACTATCCAGCTTTTAAATACTAATTGGCAGTTTTCCATGTTAAGATGAGAAAACTTCTGGCGTTGATACAACAATCGATCTATAATTAGCTCTAAGGAAGTATTTCTCCAGATACCTTATCGTTGCACCTAGATCGGACTAAGTTATTTTTGATATTTTCTAACAGGAAATTTTATTTTTCACTAAAGGAATAATTGTTACATGAAAAGATAAAAATATTTAATAAATAATGCGTTGTAGAATTTCAGTCTGGAAAGATGAGGTTTATTGAATTTTTGTACTCTTATCATTGACTAGCTGATCCCCGCAACTTCGTCTGCGTAACATAGGTGTAGATTATATTTTCTTTTTAGATTTGCTATTTGTAGTAGTATATGAAAATTTTCATTTTTCTTATTTGTTTTACGAAAAACATAATCATACTTAAAACACTATTTTGTCAACTTTAAAAAGACACATTTAATAATTTGTTACTTAGAATAAAATAGTTGTATATAATGATCAATTAAACTTCAAAAAATATTTATAAATATCTAAAAAGAGTATGTCTATTGCGTATACCTACGGTAGGTATACCAACAGTAAACCAAATAATTCATATATCAATCAGCATCTATACATAAATTAAAAATATCACCAAGTTCAATAAAGTCGGTCTAAATTATGACTTAAAAAAAGTCGAAAAGTATCAAAATACTCGCGTCAAAATAACGGAAGTTAAGAGTCTAGATTTTTGAGTATTAGTAGGAATCCCTGTCACTGTTTCGATTCCCGAATGGACCTTTTTCCAAAAACTATTAAACTATTGCAATGTACAACATACCCGCGAAATTGAAATTGATACAATGGCACGAAACCCAGTTCTTCCATAATCAAGTATAAGCATTATGTATCTATAAACTTATTATTAAATATCTAAATTTCAACTATATAATTAAACCATATTGGATAGTCTAGAGTTCACCATACACGATTGGGCGTATGTCATTTGTTCTAGAAGAGCATTTTAAATTTCTTTTATCACTATGGCTTACGGTAAAAACGTCGGTATTTTCTTTTAGTTCACCGAATTTCAAAGGGTACTCGCTCACTAATGTAATTATTTCAGATTTTCAGGTTTACAATATGTGAAAGCCAAAAAACTTAAAGTTCATTTATAAACTTAACCTTTTTCAGATATATTTATCAGTTTAAATTTTTAAGCAGAGCCCAAGTTTTTGTTTCTAATAATAACCCAAGTTTGTTTTATACTAAGCAGTAATAACGTTTCTCCTTTAACGGACTTTGATTATGAAATTTGAAATTTCGATTGTTTATTATACGTTATGCTGCACAAACCTAGCCACCCTTTTTTCACTCTTTTAGTGGGGGGAATTATCGAAAACCCTTTCTTATTATATAACGGCATCCTATAAGGAAAAAACTTTCCAAATTTCATCGACACAAATATGCATTTATAATTGAAAATACAATGTAAAACGAAAAAAAATATGACCTTCTATATTTTAGTTATTATTTAAAAGCAATTCGATTTCGCACATTTGGGCGTTGTACATACAAAACTATTGGAAATTGGTGGAAAGCGTGGAAGTAAAATCGAATATTTTATTTATATTCAGTAACAATAATTGGTTTTAAAATTGTTCTAAAAACCATAGAAAAGTTAGTATGGAAGATTTTATATATTTATTGATGATAATGAAATAAATGACAAAAAATTCCTCCCTTAATGCTTTTCAGCAGAATATATCATTGCTCCAGGTCACAATCATTGGTTCATAAAAATTAGATTTTAAAAAATTTGATTGTTGAAAAAAACAAAAATTAAAAACCGCCTCTATGGTATTTGGTTTAAGTACCGACTACCTAAACTTTCATACTAATTAAGTGAAATGACGTTATTTAAAATGCTGTAGTTAAAATTATATAACAAAAACAGAAACTTATTATTAATTAATTAATTACACTTAGTAAATTCAAAATTTCGATTGTTGATTAACTTTACATTTTCTCAAAGAAACTTAATCACCCCAATTCACTCTTTTAGGGTAGAAATTATCAAAAAAAAAAAAACTTTTTCACATGCCTACTTCTTATAAGGAATACACCGATTATTAAAATTTCATTTGGCAGAGGAGATATATAATTACACGATTTTATGTATGCACGGTTTTGAAAACGTATTTACTCTAAACTTTATTAATATAATTATTTTTTTACTACTACTGTATTTTTTCGTTAATATTTCCTTATTGAGCAACTCTAAGGATTTATTTTCAACAGTTTTGTAAAAAAAAAAATAAAAAAAAAGTTTACTGTAAGATTCGAATCCACGTCTCTTCTATTGCGAGCATTTGAATTTCAGATTCGTAAGCGAATGTGCTATGAACGCATAATTGTATTCAGTGTTTATTATGTATAGAGACATTTATATTTCAAAAAGGCACGTTTTTGTATTTTAACATTTTTCATTTTTCAAATAAGTTACATTTTTAAACTTGTGATATCTTTCGAATGGAATGTTCAAATTGAATAACTCAAAAAGTTATATAATGGTATTGAAGCAAACTTAAATATGAAGTAATTTATTTTGATAAGGATTAATCCCAAAGTATAAATAAAAGAGCTTTTATAACGGTGCCAATTATATATATTTTTTAAAATGTAAAAACACTTATTGTGACATAACTATAATAGTTAGACATATGCTGTCGCTTTATTTTTTGTAGATAATGATATGTTCTACAAAATCGTAATACATTATTTTGTTATATAACCAATAGTTTTCGCAGCGCACGCGATAAAATAATGTTTTTTGGTAATTTTTTTCAGACCTTGGGTTACATTATTGGAGTTTTAGTATGGGTCCTTATTTTTTTTGAAAATTTAATATAGCCCATGTTCACCGGAAATAATTTAGCTTTCTAACAGTGAAAGAATTTTTTAAATCGGTCAAGTAGTTTCGGAGACTATTCAAAGCAAACAAACAATCAAATCTTTCCTCTTTATAATAATAGATAGATGATATCAACAAATAGAGTATTCGAACAAACGAAAATACCTTTTAAAGAATTCATAAAAATGTTTTATACCTAGGTACTTCGAATCTAGCAAATGAAAAAATACACTTGAAAAATAAGTAAACCAAAAAAACGTAAGTGAAATTAGGCTTAAAGGACAATCATATGGCATTTTTTGCTTTTTATACAATCGTTTTTTGTATTTGAGGTAATTATTCCAACACGCAATCATTCAAAATAAATAATAACCAATTCCATCATAAACGACTTGCTGATCCCCGTGACTTCGTCTGCCTAACGTAGGTGTAAATTATATTTTTTTTGATTTACTATTTGTAGTGGTATATGGAAATTTTTATTTTTCTTATTTCTTTAACGAAAAACATACTCATAATTTAAAACACTATTTTGTCGACTTTAAAAAGACACAGTTAATAAACTGTTGCTCACAACAAAATAGTTGTATGTAATGATCAAAAAATTTTCAAAATATATTTATGAATATCTAAAAAGAGTATGTTCAATTGCGTATACCTACGGTAGGTATACCTACCGTGAGCCAAATAATCCGTAAATCAATCAACAACTATACATTAATAAAAAATATCGTCAAGTTCAATACAGTCGGTCTTAATTATGACTTAAACAGTCAAAAGTTTTCAAAAATACTCGCATCAAAATATCAAAAATTAAGGGTCTAAATTTTCGAGTATTAGTAGGAATCCTATCACTGTCTCGATTACCGAATGAAACTTTTTCCCAAAACTTGAAGTACCCTCCTGCAAATAGGTACCACACTACCGCAAAATTGAAATTTTTACAATTGTCAGAAATCCAGTTCCTCTATAATCAAGTATAACCATTGTGTAACTATAAACTTATTATTAAAATATCTGAATTTCTACTACAAATATAAATATAAATATAAACCATCTCGAGTTCACTATAAACCATTTGGCGTATATCTTTTGCTCTGGAAAAGCATTTTAAATTTCTTTTATCATTATGACTTACCGTATATTTAACATTCAAAACACATACCTCCACCTGTCATTTTTTCTCTATCAATAGGATCCACAAATTTTAGTTCACAAAAATGCCTGTAAATATTTTCTTTTCGTTCGTCGAATTTCTCATTAATCGGTACTCACTCACTAATCTATTAATTTTTGAATAAGTTTTTCGAATTTTCAGGTTTACAATATGTGAAAGCCAAAAACTTAATGCTTATTTATAAAGATAACTTTACCTTTTTCAGATATATCTATCAAGGTTTAAATTTTTAAGCAAACCCCAAGTTTTTGTTTCTAATAAAAAACCAACTTTGTTTTATTTTAGGCGATAGAACGTTTCATCTATAACGGTACTTTGATTATGAAATTTGAAATTTCGAATGTTTATTAGACGTTATGCCGTACAAACTTTGCCACCCTTTTTCACTCTTCTAGGGGAGGAATTATCGAAAACCCTTTCCTATTATATATCTGCATCGTATAATGAAAACACTTTCCGAATTTCATCGACACAAATATGCACTTATATTTGGAAATACAATGTAAAACGAAAAAATATGACCTTCTTTATTTTGATTATCATGACTAAAAAGCTATTCGATTTCGTACATTAGGACGTTGTACATACAAAATTGTTGGAAATAGAAAATATGGAAGTAAATTCGAATATTTTAATTATTTTCAATAACAATAATTGGTTTTCAAATTGCTCTAAATAACGAAGAAAAGCTAGTTTGGAAGATTGTATATTTTAATTGATAATGAAATATATGATAAAAAATTGCTCCCTTAATGCTTTTCAGCAGAATATATAATTTCTCTAGGTTACAATTATAATTTCATAAAAAATAGATTTTAAAAAGTTTGATTATTGAAAAACAAACAAAAATTAAAAATCGCCGCTTTGGTATTTGGTAGAAGTACCTACTACATAAATTTTCATACCAATTGAGCGAAATAACGTTATTTTAAATGCTGTTATTATAATAATATAACAAAAGCAGACACTAATTTTTAAATTATTATTAACTAGCGACCCGCTCCGGCTTCGCACGGGTATAAAATACAGGTGTCTCAAAAGAAAGTTTACATTTGTTTTGATTATTGCGTGAACGCAACTATTCTGAGAGACACGCGAGAGGGGTCAATCGGTAGCCTGGATTTTGGGAATTTAGTCACTATGAAGCGTTTTTCGGGAGCGGACCGTGCGTTGTGCATGCGCGAGTTTTATAAAAACGGTGATTCGGCGACTGTAGCGCGTAGAAAATTCTGCACCATTCGACATATTCGTCACTTAAATAATGTACCAATCACTCGACTCATTGCAAGATGGGTCAAGAAGTTTGAAGAGACCGGTTCAACACTGGACAAACCGAAATCCAGGCGTCCAAGATCTTCGAGAACGGTCAAAAACATAGACAGTGTCGCCCAGTCTATTCGGGACGATCCGAACCTTTCGATTCGGAGGCATGCTGTAGCCTTAAACGTGCACAGATCGTCCTGATGCTGCATTTTGCATAAAGATTTAAATCTTCACCCGTACAAAATTCAGTTGGTGCAAGAATTAAAGCCTCAGGATGCTGGTCAGAGGCTTGACTTCGTAAACCAGATGATTGAGCGCTTTCCAACGTTTAACAACATCTTGTTTTTGGATGAAGCCCATTTTCATCTTACTGGAAATGTAAACAAACAAAATTGCCACTACTGGAGTGAAACCAACCCAAAACAAAAACATCAGGCACCCCTACATTAACCTAAAGTCACCGTATGGGCCGCAATGTCGGCGCGAGGAATTATCGGCCCTTACTTTTTCGAAGATGGAAGAGGACGCACAGTTACAGTTGATTCAGAGCGTTATGTGGAGATGTTAGACCACTTTTTCGTTCCTGAGCTGCAAAACTTTCCGGGTTATAACCAAAGAACATGGTTCCAGCAGGACAGAGCAACTTCACACATGTCCAACAGGTCTTTGCCAAGAGTTTGTGAAATTTTTCCTGGCAAGTTGATCTCCAGGAGAGGTGACATAAGTTAGCCTCCATGCAGTCCCGATTTGACAACCCATGGACTTTTTCCTGTGTGGTTATGCCAAATCCAAAGTTTACACTAACAAACCGACTTCCCTCGCACAATTAAAAGAAAATATTCGTCACGAAATCGCAGCCATCACGGAGAATACCTGCCGAGCCGTCATAGGTAATTTTAGTACTCGATTAAAGGAACGCCGTGAACGCAACGGTTTACATTTGGACTATGTCATTTTAAGAAATAAATTCCCAAACAATGTATTTTAATATGCAATAAATATTTTTTCAATAAACTCCTTCCTTTTTTTTAAATTATAGTTTTAAATATGACATTTCTTTTGAGACACTTTGTATATAGCCATTGTCACTCACTGAAAAAATGATTAAAGTCGATCCTATTAAATTTATTAAATTTTATATATATTAAATGATTATCGCGCAATTAACGTAGTGGCCAGTAGTGGCAGACAATTTTAAAGATACCAAAATGACATTTTGAAATTTAATTGTTTAGATCAGAGAAGAGAGACTCTTCTCTGGTTCAGATGGGCGACCGTTAGTTAGATAAGGATGCTGAATACCATTTATCGGAGTTTGCGCAGTGGCTCAAAAAACACATGCAGCTAATATTCAGCATCCTTATCTAACTAATTGTCGCGCATGTGCACCAGAGAAGAGTCTCTCTTCTCTGATCTAAACAATTAAATTTCAAAATGTCATATTTTTTGGTATCTTTAAAATTGTCTAATAACAGTATTTCTCCACTATTTAATGGATGTTATTATACATATAAACCTTCCTCTTTAATCACTCTATCTATTAAGAAAAACCTCATCGAAATCCGTTGTGTAATTTTAAAGATTTAAGCGCACAAAGGGATATAGGGACAGAAAAAGCGACTTTGTTTTATACTATGTAGTGATTACACACAATTTAAAATTTCGATTATTGATTTACTTTACATTTTCTCATATACACTTAGTCACCCTCTTTCTGTCTTTAAGGGTAGGAGCTTTTAAAAAAAATTCTAATCACATGCCTATTTCTTATAAGAAATACATCGAATATTGAAATTTCATCAGTCTGAGGGGGTATATAAATGCACGATGTTAATGCACGATGCAAGATTTTAAAAATGTATTTACTTTAAGCTCTATTAGTATTACAACTTTTACTTTTTTTCGTGAATATTTCCTTACTGAGCAACCTTTAGGGTCTATTTACGACGTTAATTATGAGCACTAGAATGCCAGATACGTAAAACAATGCGCTATTGACATACCTATAGATTCTAAGTTTATTATATATATAACTTTTATATTTTAAAGAGGTAATTTTTGTACTTTAAATTGAATTTATTGTGCTTTTATTAGTTCAACTAAAAAGATTAATAAGTATTATACGCGCAACTCGGAAGTGTGTAATCAACTATATAAGTAGTTAGATAAGCCATTTCTATCATATTTATATATATATAATTTTCTATAATCTTTAATAATTAACCAAATTTGTTTCTCTATAAAATAAAGTTTTATTAGAATTAAGATTATTAATTACAATAATGAAAAATTACCTATAAAATAAAGAAACGACAATTAAAGCTAATTATTCGTACAACTCTAATATTTGTAAAACTATGTTATTGCAATATATAATATTTGTAAAAATTAATTATTTATTTTATGTCAAAATTTTGTATGTTATAAATCAAGCGGCTGAGGAAGTCCGCGCCAAAATTAAAGGGAATATATTCTCTTTACATCTCCCCTCCTCGAGATGTAACTCCTGCGATGTTTCGATCATTTTCATTATTTAACATTGGAATCAATTTTGTTACATGGAATAGATTTGTTTCTTCATTTCTTTTTCCAGTCTTTATTTTATAAATTGAATTTGAAATTTTTTTGTCTATTGTAAATGGTCCGATTCTTAGTTCTTCTAGCTTCCTTCTATTAAGTTTGTTTCCACTTTCTATGAATACCATATCCCCCACGTTGAATTCATGGTGTCTTCTATTTCTGTCGAATATATTTTTATTATAGTTATGGGATTTCAATGTTCTCTCTAATGCTATCTTCTTATCTCTTGCCCAGTCTTCTCCATTCTTCCTTCTTCTCAATTCCTCCGGTATATTACTGGTGTCTGTACCATGTAATAGATATTCTGGTGTAAATCCTGTAATTGTATGTTCTAATGTATTATAAGTATTAACACATTCCCTTGCTATCGATGTCCATGCTCTCTTTTTCTTCTTCTTTTGTAATAGTTCGTTATTCATCTGATCCAATTTTATTTCATCTATTTTAACCATTCCAACATCATACTTGTCCTTTGCAAACACTGACTTGTTGTTATCCATTAATTTTTCTATCTTAATTCTTTTATCTTTATCTAAATGTTCTAGTTTACTATCAAATTCATCTACTTCCACGTGTTCGTTAAAATTAACTGAACAATTTATGGCTTTATTTTTGTTTGTATTTAATATTTTTTTCGGGTTTTCTATGTCATCTATTTTCTGTGAAACTTCCAAATTTTCATTCATTTTCAACTTGAACACGGGAATTAAATCTAGTCCTATTATAAAATCTTCGAAATCATCTCTTTCTACTATGTACACGTCTACTTCTTTTTCTATATTGAATATTTTTACCCTCAATCTTACCAATCCATTCGTATGATTCACACCATTGACAGACTTTATGAATATTTTGTTTTTATCCTCACTATTACCTTTTATCTTAATCCACTTCGAATTTATTAAAGATACTTGAGAACCCGGATCATATGTACCCATCATCTCTATTTTATTGCCAATTATCATCCTAAGCCTGATCAATGGTGTTACTATTCGTTTTTTTGCTTCTTTATTTAGACTTACTTCTATTACTGCATTGATCCCAATAGCTTTAGGTCTCCTCACTAGTTTAAACCAGCACTTCTCTTCTGGGTGATATCTTACACCTTTACCCAAATCTTCACATATCTTGCATGGTTTTTTTTCTTCAATTTTTACTTTGTATTCGGGTCTACCTTCTCTTTTAGATATTTTTCTTTTATCTGACATTCCATCAAGCTTTTGTAATTCATTGATTAAGATTTTTGTATTTAGTATTTCATCCCTGTCAATTTTCTCTCTGATAAATTCTGGCAGACCAAATGCAATTCTATCTATCATTGTATCAGCGTCCAAATTCTTATTTATTTCCAATAATAGTCGTTCTTTCGTTATTGCATATTGCACAAGTGAACCCTCTTTATACTTAAAGTAGTGGGCATATGCTCTGCTGCTCCATCCCTTACTTGAAAAGGTTTCTATTAACACCTGTTTCCATCCATGCCAATCATTTTCATGTTCTCCTTTAATGGCTGTAGAGGTGTACCAGTCTTGGGCAGTTCTATCTAAAAATGTCCTTAATAGTTCGATTTTGGTTTTATCTTTCTGGATTGAAAATCTTTCACATTCTTTGTCGAATGTGTCTAACCATTGTCTAACATTAGATGTTTTATAATTAAATTTTTCTATAATAAATTTATCCGCTACGTGTTTTAAATTTTTTTCCTCTTCTTTTTTTTCGGATTTTTCGACTAATTTTTCTAATATTCCTGCTAATTCTGATTGTACCTTTATATCTTGAAAATTTTGCCTTAAATATTTTCCTCCAAAGTGAATATTCCCATCATCGTCCAAATATATCTTTTGCAATTCTTTTGTTAGCGTTATCCATATTATTAATTTATCATTTCTTTTTACTAATGAATCTTTGACTTTTTTAAAAACAGCCGTATTCCTTAACTCTTTATGGGAATCCGCATAAATGAGTTCGTCCGGTATTGCATATCTATCACCTTGTTCCGTCAAAATTGATGTTATGGCTACCACTGTAGTTTTACTATCCTTTGGAGAAGCCACAGCCTTAAACTCAAACTTCAACTTCATTTTGTACAGAAATTGTCGTTTTATAATTTTCTATAATCTTTAATAATTAACCAAATTTGTTTCTCTATAAAATAAAGTTTTATTAGAATTAAGATTATTAATTACAATAATGAAAAATTACCTATAAAATAAAGAAACGACAATTAAAGCTAATTATTCGTACAACTCTAATATTTGTAAAACTATGTTATTGCAATATATAATATTTGTAAAAATTAATTATTTATTTTATGTCAAAATTTTGTATGTTATAAATCAAGCGGCTGAGGAAGTCCGCGCCAAAATTAAAGGGAATATATTCTCTTTACATATATATATATATATATATATATATATATATATATATATATATATATATATATATATATATATATATATACATGTAAAGATTTAAAGTTACGTAGTAAATAAAATAGCCAATTTCTTTCTCAACAAAAGTATATAATAAGCACATTATATCGAAAAAAATAAAATAATTTATAAAAATAGTTTGAAATGAGCAAATTTCTTCAATTCTTTCTTCTACTTCTATAAAATATTTTGACCGACGCTATACAAACCCTTAAGATATCTGAAGGAAAACAGTTGCAAAAAAAAAAAAAACGGACGGTTCAATAAAAAAACTTGTAAAGATAACGAGACTGTAAGTAACTCTGTTGTCTGAGTTTACTCTTAATGGATAAGAAAACTTGACATTTATATTTTTTTTACAAAATAACGACAAATGATAATTTTTCCATTAAAATTTCTAAATTAAAAAATAATATTAACAATCATTACAAATTATAAGTGCTATGTATATTAAAAGTATTGTAGAGAATGCATTACAAGATAATAGTTTTACTTTGAAAAAGTAAACATTAGTTATTTCAAAAGGTTTTTCCATTTTTTTAAGTGACACATCTTTAATTTTTCTTATTTTTAAACGATTTTTTTATACTTTAGTACCTCATTATATATATTTTATTACCTCTATTTAAACAATGTGTTATTAATGCCTACATCAGAATTAAAATTTAAATTACAATTACACTGTACTCTTTATATTTACAGCACAAAAACACTTTTTTACAATTTTGCAAGCTAATATTTGCCATCTTCGTTTTCAAAAAAATCAATCATCGAATATTATTTGAATCGTTATGTAAAAAAAAACTAATATAAATGGAAAATCAACGTAAAAACACAATATGAAACTCAGACAAAGATTTTTTTCATTTCAAAATAACAAGAAATGTAGGTACGAGTATATAACGCGATCGATATGCCTCTTCCTCTAAATGCATTTGCGTAATTTTATACAGCCAATGAAGATACAATCAAGTGGAAGTCGACAAATAGAACAATAAAATCATATCGCTAGTAAAGCCGATGGTAATTGCCTTTTCATGCTTTGTACAAGAGCATCACCCTATCATTTATTTTTAGTATATCACGCAAATGTTGCAAGTTATCTACAAAACCTGCATTTTTAAGGTATCTTCAAAAAAAAAAATATATGGTAAAAAAGTTATTAAGCTAAAACCACTCCATCTGATAGATAAATACACCCTATGATTTTAAATCAATTTTGCTTAGAAGCAAAAAACGGACTAGCTATAATATTTACAATACAACAAATAAAATATGCATATTTTCTTATGCAAACACAGTTGAAATAATAAATAATAATAAAGCCATATACTAGCCGACTAAAAGCTTTATTATATATGCACTTAAAAGCTTTTATATTCACAAAGACGAAAGAATCTAAAAAGAAGAATTCAGCTATGTAGTAGTTGATGATAACGAAGACGAAAGCTTCACATTTTTAATAGCTAACTGTGCGACGAAAAAGGCTGCATTCATTTCATAATGTAAATATGATTTCTAAGAAAAACGCATACATTTTCAATTATTTCATATACAAAAGCTCAAAAAATTAAAGTTATGACATAAAATTACTGTCTTAATAACATAATAACCTTGAGATTTTGATTTTTGTAGTTCAGTAAATTTGAACATAATATTGTGTAAATGACCTGGGAAAATATCATTCCGAGGTCACTTTTTTTAGTATTAATTTCGTATAATTTAACTAGTTGTTTGTTGTTTCAGAAAAAATACAGCTTTAATATGTTTAAAACTTTCTTATATCAACTAAATAAAGTCTTTTGAAGAAAAATGCGTCACTTATTGAAAAATCCTTTTTATTTCCAGTATACATCATGAGTTTGGCGGGCGAAATTAAAAGAAAATATAACTACTGCAAAACTGTTATAAACAAATTTTCTTCTGGTTCCTCTTTACGTATTTATGCTTAGCATGATCTCTAAAGTTCGAAGCAGGTATGTTAAGTATTTTCTAATGAATATTTGCATAGTTAATAATTCTGAATATCTGTTAAGGTCTCTTTTTAAATGTGAGGATACTGTAATGTTTTAATAAATATGACGTTTCTTGACTAGAAGGGTTTGTGTAGAACTTTAAATGATCCAACAAAAAAGGATTGAATTTTGCAAAATGTTCCACGATTCCAATAAATTACCGTTATAAGGACCTTCATTTTTTTCCCCGAAAATGGTAGTCCTCTATTAACAAGTGATTTAACAATTGAATAATGTAAAATAAATTGAGAAGTTAATTCAGTAAAATAAATATTTTTCATACTTTATTGAAGATGTTCTATAACTTCATAGCAAAAATAGCTCAATTCAATTTCTAAATTTGAATTGTTCCTACATTAATTCACCTTTTAAATGTTGGCATTTCAAAAAATTTACTACCCTTAAAACTTTTACTGTCCTAAGTCCGGGCTTCAAAAACCTAGATTTAAATCTATCACTGACCAGGAATTTCCTTTCTTTCATTTCTATTGTAGAACAAATCACGAAGGTCTATCAAGTATAGACTATAGTTATACCCAAAGGCACTTTCTTTAACTTGATACCTTCTTCTTACTATATTACTCGCAACCATGTAAATAATGCTTTAAAAGCTGAAACAAATTCCAAGAGGGTAAATCTTGCTTCGTTAGGAAGAGTTACAATTTCTCAAAACTACCTACCATCAATTCAAAGAAATAATAGAAAAGGAAACAAATAAAATTGAACTAATATTATGTTAATCAATTTTATCGCAAAAACTTACAAAACTTTACACCATCAATAAAAATGTACATATTGTTTAAAATATGTAACGGATATATTAAGGACATTGATTTTTTTTAGGTCCACAAGTCGTATGTTTCTTATCATTTTTTTTGAATTGTTAACTAAATCAATATTACTACAAGAGAAGTTGTTTATGTTTCAGAGTTCCCAAATTTTTCTTTTTGGTTTACTTGCATATCATCTTGCCAACATCTATATTTGCCAACATGAGTAAAACATAAGCTAATATATTCATAATGGATATAACTGGAATTGTCAACATATAAATCTATTTGAAAAATAACGATATTTTTTTTGATCAATCTTTAAGAACATTTCAACAAAGATTTATTATTGAAATCTCCATACAAGCATTAATCTTATTTGACATTTTTTACTTAAATTTGTAAATGTATGCATATGCTTTCAGATATTATACAACGAATTATTATTATTGTTCCCATATTTGGACATTAAATTATTTCTTTTTTTATTCAATAATTTTTCGTGGAGTATCAGTTTCTATGTGATTTAAATCTTAAACTTTTCACACATTGTATAAATATTTCTTCAATATTAAAAACATCAAAGATTTATCGAAATGACTAAATAATTTTCTGAAATTCTTTAGTGTTATTGATTTGACATTTGAATTATATAGAAAACTGAACAACCAAAGATTATATTTCAAATTTAAATTAGAATTTAAAAAAAATGATGTACGCTATAATCGTTTTTTGAAATTTCAAGATTTTAAGGTCTCTATTTTAAATTAAGTAATTATAATACCGCGTTAAATATAGTCAGCTTTCTGATATTTGACACGGAAATTAAATATTCTGTGTTTTTTTGATGGTAAAATGATACGTTTCAATAGTTAACATTAAAAAAAAATGATGAGATAAAATCAGAAGCTAGAATGGTTATGAATTATTTAGGGTGAATAAACTTTTCACTTAAATTAATTTCTTAATTAATCAAATGATTTCAGTTTTTGCTCTTTGAAAGTTTCACAAAACCATGAAATTGCATTTATTTAAATCTGATCTTTTCAACAACCCACCAATCTGGCTTACTAAGTTCTTAATACAAGAGATAATCACTCAAGTTTTAGCTTTTAAAGAGAGATTATATCACTGTTCGAGGTCGCCTAACTTTAACTTAATATTATTTATAGAATGTCTTTGTCAAAGTGAAACATTTGAGCTTTTCAATTATGAGATTTACATAACTAAGTATATTTAATTTATTTCATTAGATTAATATAAATATGGGTAAACGCTTAAAGACTAAATTTTTCAACTCTAAATTTGAATCAGTAAAGTATTTAGGTATATCTTTAGATAGTAACACTTATCATCCAAACAAAATTTTATTCGAAAATTAGAAAAACCATACAAAATTTCACCTAAGAATGGTAATTTGTGTATGATTTATCCATTCGATAATTTTCATCTATCAAAGACTGATAATAAGCCAGATATACACCGGTCCAGTGTTCCGTATGTTAATTTCTTCAGGAGTTTAATTTAAAACAATAATATCACATACCTATGCTGTTAACTTAATAAAATACAATTTACTTTATTTGAAGATATGATCGTAGTACAAATGTTTACTACAATGGTATATCTTTACCACAAAGTAAATAAAGATAAAACGATACATAAAAGAATAATTTTATTTCCTGAAATTTTTTCGCTATCGAAATTGCGAGTACGAAAAAATTCAAACAATTCTTTGTGATTCATGCTGGGTATGTTCCCAACATGATTTTCTTTTAAAAATATTATAAAGAAGCTTAACAAATTTAAAACCTCTTACATTGAAACTTATTGATACTTTAAAACTTATGCCAAAAATATTTTATTTTTATTTAAAAAAAGTAAAATTATTCAATGATTGGTAAATGAAATCGAATAAAACATTGTGTGAACATTTGAAAGAATGATAAATTCAATAGACACAATATCGAGGTTCGTATATAATAATTTAATGTTTGTATTGTGAAAAGTTATTGGAAAGTTATAAACTTGATTCCGAAAAAATCTAGGGGGTGGTGCATAGACTAAAAAGTTACAGTAACATTTTGCAAAGAATATGAATTTATGAAGATATTTTGGGAGTTTAAGTCGTATTGAACTTTAAAACGCTTTAGAACGCTGTTGTGCAGACGGACCCTGAAATTATCTGTTCGCCTGAAGGTTCTCAGATGCTATGTGTGGTCGAGTCTCCTTTACGGCTGTAAGACCTGGACACTCAAGGTGGCCATGATGAATCGCCTAGAGTCCTTCAAGATGTGGTGCTACCGTCGAATCTTAAGAATATCTTAGAGGGAACGGGTCACCAATGAGCGCGTTTTGCAAAGATTGCAAAAAAACAGAGAGCTCTTGGCAACGATAAAACGGCGCAAATTGGAGTGCTTTGGACACTTGATGCGTGGACCTAAGTACCAATTACTGCAGACCATCTTGCAGGGGAAAATCGAAGGAAAGAGGAGGGTAGGCCGAAAGAATTTATCATGGCTGCGAAATCTCCGAGCGTGGACAGGGCTCTCAGTCGGGGAACTCGCTAGGGTGGCATCCAATCGAGAACGCTTCAGGGAACTAGTGACAGCTGTATGATGGTCGCCGTAAGCTTGGACCAGGAAAAAAAAACAAGCAAGGCACCATAAGAAAAAGAACTTTAAAATTGCTTCAAAATTATTATAAAAATGAAATATTATTATAAAATATATTTTATCAGCATTTCACTTAAATGGAAAATGCTTTACATAAACAAAGGATCTAAATTTATAATCGTAAGTATGGTGAATCAGTCTCGTGAAGATAGAAAGTGTTTCAATAGGAGCGCAATATTTCAGTGTCCAATAAAACATGTTTTTTTGTAGCAAAGTATAGCAATATTTCTGATTTAGAAAATATATCTTTGGCACTTATGTATGAAACAATTTTTTTTAATGGCCGCCACGGTTTTGCTGGCATTTGCATACCCTTTTGACGACATTTTCAATAACCTTATTGAATACATTTGGTGGTATTTCATTGAAACAGCGTCTAATTTCGGCTTTCAATACTTTGATGGTTGCAGACTTATTGGCATAAACCTGTAACTTCAGATAATCCCACAGCCAGAAATCTAAAGGCTTTAAATCGCAAGAGAGTAGAGGCCAATTCTGGTCACCAAATTGGGAAATGACACGACCAGGAGCAAACTCGTGCAAGATCGTCAATGTTTCATGAGCGATATGGTATCTAGCACCGTCTTACTGAAACCACATGTTGTCAAGATCAATAGCTTCCAAAAAGAATTTAAATCACACTTAAATTTTCGGACATAAAATTCCTTAAAAAAGAAAATATCAAACAATTGAAACAAAAACTGAAAATTTTCAACTTAAAAATAAATATGTACAGAACGATGGTGTTCTTGAAAATAACTGTTGTATATTTTTGTAAATTAAAGCCTTCGTTCTGTGCATAATTATTTTTATGTTAAAAATTTTCTGTTTTTGTTTCAATTGTTTGATATTTTTTTTTGTAGGATTCTTATGCTTAGAAATTTAAACGTGATTTCAATTCTTCTTTAATTTCTCTTTTTTGCAAAAGCTTTGATATGAGAATTACATCGATTAGCTTAGAAGATATTATTTTTTTCTTTTTAAAAATGTTTTCAGCCTGTCAACAAGACTCTTAACGTTGGTCCCACAGAACATAAAATGAAGCTTATTAATAGTTAAAGAAAAATACTTTCCCGAAATATTTTAATTAAATTTAGGAAATTTGTTTATTAAACATCTATATTTGTGACTATATATTTAGAGTAAATAGGAGCAAATGCTATTAAGCACGGAAGTGGTTCAGACAATATAGAGAGTACGAAATATTAGTTATTATTTACCTTAAAATATGATTTACCCTTAAACCATATATAAAAAGTTTAAATCAATCTGTTTTTTCAATTATTGGTAATATTTTTTCTGTTTTTTATTTATTATTTTTTTGTCTCAAAAACTTATTTAGATAGAAATGTGAAACTTCCAGAAACTCAGTATTTATTATTACCAACACATCTCTAAAGAATCATTAAAACCATTAAAATATCATTCCGGAGTCAATTTTCCATGCTCATACTCCTGGGCACTTTTATGTACAAAAATTATTATAATAAATCGCTGTATGCAGTAAGATAAAATATAAAACTTTAAGAAACAATTATGAAACTATAGCTGAAAGATTCGTCACTTGAAAACTTTAACTTTTTCACTATTTTGTATCGTTATATATTTGATTTATGAATTATATGTCATGATTTGATTTATCACAAATACGATTGAAGTAATATCAGCTCAAAAAGTGGTAACAAACTTCAAGCTGTAAAGGTTTGTTTTTTTTTTCTTTTATATTTTTCAAGTAGGAAAAACTTTTACTTCGAAAACTACAAAATTAATGAATCGAATGTGAAGTAGGAAAAACATAAAAACATGATCACTTATAATGCTTACTTTTAAAATAAAATCATCATTATGTAATAAACTTTATATCATTGCAAGAATAATGATTGATTTCAAAACATTTTGATAATAAAAAACGAGCCAGTTGAACGAATGATTCAACAAAAATTAATATAAACTATGTGTTTCTTAATAATAAAAATTGTTCGTATTGTTTAAAACTATAATTCGATTTCCACATACTTTAAAAAGGTAAAAAATTACAGGAATAAGTTCAATTTTTTTATAAGTCTCATAAAAAATGTATGAAACTCGTTGAGTTCGATAATATGAATAAAAATTCAAATTTGACAAATTACAGTTATAAGCATATACCCACATTTATAAATGGGATTAAAAGGAAAAGGTTTGTATGATACCTGGAAATGAGTTTCATGATAAAAATGAAAAATAAGTTGACCAATCCATAGTCAAAAAATATTATTAACATTAACGATTAAAAAAATTTTAGATTTACGAAAAACAATGCTCTAATTTATTAAATGATAGTATTAAACAATCAATTTCAATACGAAAAAAGTGGTATCTGTACTTATGGACTTTGTAAAAGTATTAAGAGTTACAGAAGAATAAAAAATTATTAATTTTTCATGTTTTCAAACAAATTTATTTTATGACCAATCGATAAATATTATTAATAAGACTTGATCAAAATGGGAAATATTCAATTAAGATTATTGTATGTTCAATTTTTTTTAAGTGAAAGGAACTAATTTTGTAAATAAATCATGTTATCTAAAAAAAAACACACTTTGTCATTCGAATATTAATTACTTTTACTTAGAAAAGTTCACCTCTTATTCAAGGAAATAACTGTTCAACTAAATTAGATAAAATGAAATAAAATTATTGTTCTTTATATTAAAAAGTATATTTTTGAGTTTTGCTGATCTTTTGTCGGCAAGATATTTTATGATCCGTAAAACTAACTTTACAATTTGCTTCACTAATTTTATCTCATTTAAAATAGAGTACGAAGTGATCTGTTGTCCATAATAGTATATCGTGAGAAAATTTTTAAAAATCAAAGGCATATTGTGAATAAAATTAAAATTTACATTCAACATTTTCGCCAGAAATTTTAGGTTTGGCATTCGTTTGCCTTTTTGTAACTCGATAGTATTTAAATTAATTCTGATCAAATTTGATCGTAAAATATTCAGTTTCTACTCATAAAAGAGTACAAAAACTACTCATAAATCGTTATCGAAGATAATAAGAGAAACGTATTATTCATATAACTTGAACATGCTGTAAAATCGATCCTAAATAACCATGAGGCATATCATTGGATAAGACTTAAAATATTTTTGAAAAATAACATACTTTTGTGAATGGGTAGATTTAAGATTTTTATTTCCGTAATGGACCAAAGGAAATGTTCAATAGTAAAGCAATAGCAATAATTATACGAAATGACCCAAAGGTCACAAGCGGGTTTAAGTCAGTCACTACATGTTTGGTGTTCATTTTTTTACCAATTTGAAACATAAAAGAAAGAACATATCTGGGAGTTTTTTTTTTATATACTATGTACGAAATCTAACATCTTTTAAATGTCTTTCATTTTCCGCTTCACCCTAACGAGCTTTTTCGACGACATTGTTCATTACAGCTTTTCACGTCTCTGGCTCTATTGCTCTAATTTCGGCACGAATATTTTCTTTAAGTTGTGGAACTGTCTGAGGTTTCTTTGCGAAAATTTTTCCCTTCTTTTAATTTTTCCCACGACACATCTTTTAAAGATTATTCGATCGCCAAAAATAGCCCCTACAACTTCCGATCTGGCTTCTACTATATGGCAGGTAACACCATATTACTGAAACCACATTATTGGTCTACGTTCTACTGCAAATCTCACAAAATTCTGAAGCACAGCCCTATATCTCATGTTCACTTATATTTCATGGTGTTACTCAACATCAAACAATGCTAGAATACCATTGGAGGGTTTCAGTAGTTCGAAACCTGTAGTTTTGGTTGCATCTCTAACGTTAAAATGACGACAATATGCTCGTTCCGTTCTTATAATTGAATATTGATTCTCAAAGTTAAAATTGAACGATATTGGTGCGTCGCATCGTGTTGTATTTTTTCAAGTTAAATTTTTACATTTGTAGAGTGCAATTTTGGAAAAAAAAAGAAAAAGAAAAAGGAATATTTGATTATTAAAAAAAAATGTAGGTTGTTCAAACTCCTCCGTGACTTTTGGGCCGTTCTTTACGTAGATGGCCCAAAATTAAATACGTTGGACATGCTTAGTTTAATAATTACGAGATACACGCTTATTAATGTGTAAAGGTTTGCTAAAGTAACATAAACAGATTTTTTAAATTCTTAACTTTTCTAGCAAAAAATTCTGTGGCGTTCGTCAATTTTATATTTTAATATTGTGTTTCCTGAGGAGTATTCAATGAAATTGGAAAATTATTCAGTGGTTCATTGCTAAATTTCAACTTTAAATAGTGCGAATATAATTTTTTTATTTAACAAGATAAACTAACAAATAATTTAAAAAAAGGTATGCAAAATTCGACATGTTTTAATGGATACTCATTACTTGAATTTGTTGGAAAATAAGTGACAAGGGTTCTCTGCCATTTTAGTAATATTGGTCAGATATAGACTTGATAAAATGCCTTATTAGCCGCACATTAAATCTTATCATTATAGCAAAGCCTCTTTAAAGAATACAAAAATAAAATAAAATTTTGAATTGTTCGTTTTAATATATTTATATAACAAAATCTCAAACGGACAAAAAAAAACAAATTCGAACAATTACTAGACAATGAATCAATGCTTTTTTGCTAATAATTACATAAATTTAAAGCTTTTGTTATATTTATATTAAACATAATTTTATCTGGGGATTATTATGTTATGATTTTAAAAGATTCAATGGAAAGAAAATATTTAAAAAATTATTAAATGCGGGTGTTACTCTATAACCTAAAAAGGAGTGCAGTGTTAATAAAAAATTTTTATTGTTTAATCAATAAATTCAAAGAAAAAAATTAAAAAATTAAAAAAAAAACAAGAGGTTTCACTTTACATTTTATTCAAAATTTCGGGTAGTAAATTAATCAAATTTGTTCAGATAAAAATCTTCGCCTCAAAACGATTATGAAAATTCAAAACCTTCACAGCTGGATAAAACTGAATAAATCGAATACCCTGCACAATGGACTTCAAATGATATCATGTTAAATCCTTTTTATAATGAATCCTAAGGAATTTGATATGAAAAAAAGGTTCTTAGAATTATTATAAATCAAAACATAATGATCCATTTAAACACGTTTTATAAAACTTGAAAAATATTTACATTATGTTTTATGTTTGAAATAGTTAAACGTTTGAACTTAAATGTTTGACGAATGAAGTTTACGAAAGTAAAAAAAAAGAAGGAAATTCATAAGTCTCATGTTGGTTAATGTTTGCACGAAATAAGTTTCCCAAGTATGTCGCCAAGTTTTGTTGGTATTTTAGTTTGGAAACAACGCAAAAAAAAATTCCTCAGCTCTGTATGAGATAATTTTCACACCAAATAAATACAAATTAGTGGAGCGAAAAATGAATACCAAATGGAATAAGTATATTAAAAAAACTAATTAAATTTAAAAGCGGTGTAACATGTGTTCAAAAAATTTTCGATTATTGTTGTGAAAATGAAAAACGAAACGAGTATTAAATTAAATATAAATCATTTTAAAATGTTTTAATTAAAAAGCATATTTTAAGTTACATTAACACGTTTCTAAAAACTTATTAACAACAACTGATACATGAACATTTTGTTGAAATATTTTTTTAGATTAAAGCATATCTAGAAATCTAATATCCGCAATACAGAATAAACAGAGAGGCGCATATCTATTTAAATGAAAATGCACAATGAATTTCAATACTATTGTCTGTAAATCCTTTATTAGATAAAATGGACTTGGTTCGACATTAAAATTACAATTTATTGGTTTATAAATCAAGATTGTTATAAACGAATGCGATCCAAAATTACAGTCCATGCACTTCATTCTATACGCGCCAGATTAAAGCTATATCATCCTTCTTCTCTTCTCTTTATATTCAATTAATGGTACTATATATTTTAGTGAAATGAATTTTAGGCTCCTTGACACACGAAACGCAAAAAGAATAAACTATATCTTTACATTGTGCACATTCGGCTTTATTTGTATGTTTATTCTTTTAAAAGCTTTACGCAAAATCTTTAGAAGATTATTTATTAATGTAATCTCAAATGACAAGTTAGCTTGTGAAAATATATAAAAAACTCGTAAAAAGTATGATTGTCTAATGGAATTTATTAGAAAAGAAAAATGATATAAGTTTATCTTTATGTTTTTTTGTGAATCTAAAACTTTTTTTCTATTAAATAGTGCCAGTTTATTAATAGGCAAGTTTTATACATAAGTGAAAGTAAATTTTGTGTTAAAAACGGCTCGTTTATAGTGTGTTACTAGATTTTAGTAAGGCACACTTTGACTTGAACAAAATTATAATAAAAAAATCCAAACTTTATATGCTACTGAATGTCTTTGTAGTCGATTAAGAAGAAAAAAACACTTATCTGAACGCTTTGGTGTATAAAAACCGTTTTTTCTTTTAAATCCAATGAGGTCCAATGTTCATTAAACTATATACCAAACGAAAAATTGAAGAAATTTCGTAAAAGCTCAACGATAATAAGACGTCAGCAATAAAATTTTCAACAGAAATAGACACAAAAAATCGAAATAAACTGGTTAAAACAACCTCGATTCGTTGTACTACACACTAATGTTTCCGCTACTATTTTCTCCCCCAAGTTTCACTACCTATTCCGAATCCCTAGGACCCTGAATATATTCAGGAAATTTTAAAATATGTTTCGCTATATGTCACTAATTACACAGGTGAAAATAGGACATCGACTAAGGATCTATTTTGTCCACATCTTAAATTATAAGAGATGTTTCAATAAGAGCGCAAGAATTGGATTACGCGCCATTTTTGACAGTCATAATGTCACATGATTATGACGTGGCAAATCGAAAGTAGACAGATGGGAGTTAGTAAACATGAAATAGTAGACCATGAACAGCGAAGAGAATTCACCAATTGGATCCTTGAGCAACCTGCTGATTTTGCAAACAAAATCCTTTTCAGTAATGAGGCCATTTTCACCTCAATGGCTTTGTGAATAGGCAAAATTGTCGCATTTGGGGCTTTGAAAATCCACGAATGATTCATCAGAAAGCAATGCATCTATAACGGGTCACTGTATGGTGTGCATTATAGTCTGGAGAAATAATTGAACCGTTTTTCTTCGAAAACGAAGAAGTTAATGTAGTAACGATGAATGACGAACGTTATCATGATATGATAACAGTTTCCTGTACCTCATTTAGAAGCTATTGATCTTGATGACATGTGGTTTCAATAGGACAGTGCCACATACCATATCACCCGTGAAGCATTGACGATCTTGCACGAGTTTACTCCTGGTCGTACCATTTCCCGATTTGGTGACCAGAATTAGGTTAGGAAATTTTTATAATTTTTAAATTAATTTTTTCTCCCTTTGAGAACGATTTTTAACTTCTAATTTGAATAGGACAAACTTTAAAATATTTCTTATTCGATAAGAAAAAAAAAACGAAATTTGATCATTCTTTAACAATATTACTTGGTCATACATTAAGAAAATATTTAATTGTCGAATTAAGCACCCACCTTTAATAGTGATTAAAATTAGTTCAACTTTTATTATAAAAATGATAGTCAATAACCATTGACAAAGGATAGGATAAAATTATGTCAAATTATTTCACACATATTAACGCTTTCGTTTGACGTAGTAACAAGTGAACAAATAGAGCTAATTAATTGAATAATAAATCGTTATTTATAAATTGTTACATTTAGTTTTTGAAATAATTTTTTATCAAATAATACCAATGATGCTTTGATTTTGTGAACTATATTTTGTAAGTTATTTATAATAAATTTTTATCATTTTAAAAACGAGATACTACTGCAGTTGAAATTAAAGGAAACTTTTTTTTTTCAATTCCCATATTTGATATCAACGAGTCTGAGTTTCAAAGCCCATAGAACAAATCACTGATATATAAATCGAGAGATCTGTAAATTATGAGCTCTGTTAGAAATAGCGATGCTATCAAAACTACGGCATCGGTGATTAAGAGCGTTCGTTCTTGTTGAACTTTCCTCGTTCATTGCAGTTGATTATCTTCTTTTTTTGGTTAGTTTGATTACTTTTTTTTTGTTTCTATGGTTTTGATCTGAGCCAAATGTTTCTGCACCAACATTGAATTTCATAAGGGAAACTACAGTGATTCGCATTGAAAATAAATTGCTTTATTTTCCACTTCTTTTTTCATATGAGAATTACATTCATAACCATATCATTCATCAAAAAATGCAGTGATTGTAATTAAAACTAATTGATTTGAAATCAATCAAAATCATAAAAAATCAAATAAATTAGCCACATGGAGTTCTTGTCAATTTAATTAACTTTTTCTTCAAGGGCTGTATTTTCCTAGAATTTACTGTGCATTGTGTAATTGTATTTTCAAATCCTTAATTGGGTGGAATCATTGTTTTGCAAAACGTTTAAACAAATATTTGTTTTAAAAAAGCATGTCAATGCAGACATAGAGTACCAATTAACAGAAAATAAATTTTGTACGGTTCGTAGGTACTCTATGCGAATGCATCTACGGTTCGGTAATTTATATTTATTAAGTGTTAAGCTTAGATATAAGGGATAGTGGTATAAATTTACCAAGTCCATTATCATGATAGCGCTGTTTTGTGTTTAGTGGCCATACGTGATGAAAAGGTTTAATTTCCTCCATACAAATTGTCCTATATAATACATCTTGTCAATGTTAAAGCAAATGTTAATTTGGGGAATGTGCGAATCGCGGTAAGATCGTGGGCAGATGCTGAGATGCTTTAAGCCTTTATGGCCTAATTCTTTTCATCAATCACTCATTCTGTAAAACAATACAAATTTCGAATTCAATTGTGTGTTCTGTATTAAATAAATTAAAAGCATATTTACTTCGTTTAGTTGCTATTATAAAAGCAATTTAGTACTTATAATTAGATTTAATATCACTGTACAATTGATTTTCACAGATTTTTTTTCCTCTACTTCCTTGATTCATAGAAATTTTGCAAACTTTTTAAATGCGATAATATCATGCAAAAATTATGAATAATATTAATATGTATTATCATTTTTTTTCTGAAAGAGACTTAATAAAGGACGTAACGAACTATTTACTGTTTGGTTACATAAAAAAATTTCAACATAATAATTTTACATGTTCTAAGAAAATTTGAAAATTTTGCAATAATTAAACTATCCAAACATTTTTTAAATATAGTTTTAGAACAATTTAAAAGATGATAAAAACTAGTTTTACATTCTTATAATCATATTATAATTACCTAATATTACATTCATTTTGGATTTTAATGGAATTTATAAAGTTGAATACTTTAGAAAACAAAGCTAAAGCTAATAAAGAAAATGAAAAATCTCTTTTTTAACATAAAACCATAATACAAATTTTTGATGAAAGTGTAAATACTTATTCAGTGATATGATCGCTCTAAATATCATCAACCTTTTCACATCATTAGGCATATTTGACCGCTCTTAGGCTGTTTGACATCAATCTTAACGTTTTATTATTCATTCATAAGTTTTTATTATTCTTAGATAGAGCATAAAATTATCGAATTGGAACTTAAAACAACTCATTTGGCAATATTGAACATCTAATGCACTTGGATAAATATTGAAAATGACTTGGTAATAACTTTACATTACTAATGTGTTAAACCCAAAGATCATACAATACCGAAATTATTTTCCTTCGAGTATTTGGTCTTATCATTTCAATAAAGATTTTAGAATAGTGAATATTTTAACAAGTAAACAAGTCACTTTTTATTAGCCAATGAATGACAATTGAATGTCTATATGTTCTGAAAAGATATAAGTTCCCGGTCCCCTTTTATTACCTAATTATAAATTATCAGTCAAATTATATTGAATGGCATAAAAATAATTGAGAACAATTCCCTAATTTGTTAATACTAATTTTTTTAAATTTCTTTATTTACAATTGAAGATTTCAATTTTATATTTCGTTGGCTATAGATTTTCCAGGTTATTAAAGAATAATTGTTTGGTTATGTCATTTCTCCAATTTGAAAAGTATTTAGGCACTTGACATAATATGATTTCTGATCTCTAGCTTATGACAACTTTTTAATGTAATTCAATATACTTGGCGTATTAATTTGAAACGAGAAATTGCCAATAAATAGTCGGTTAACGTAGCTCTAACCAGATCAAGTTCTATGAGATTATTGCAGGAACTTATCTATTATACGTAAATTGTAATTTATTTAAGTAATGTATTTAAGTATTACAAAATTTATTGGCATCAAACAGTAATCAATAAATAAACAACGTTAATATTTGTGAACAAATTGTGTATCAGTGAAATATCATGAACTCTCTAATGTTCTGTTACTTTCTCATTGGTTTTAAAAGGTCATGATTGCAGTAAAGGTACATGTTTACCGATAAAATTTTAGCAGCATATTCTTAAAATTAAGTTCTCTTTTTAATATTTACTTATATTTATTTAAGCATCAGACACATATAAATTAGCCAACCAATTTGGGCTGGGACTAATTTTTGTGAGCTATTGAAATTCATTATTGTTTTGTAAAGATCGTGATTTTCTTTATTAATACTTCTTGAAAGGCATCTTCAAAGATAATTTCATTCACTACAAACCAATGTTAGACCGTTTTTGAGACTTTAAATATTTTGCAAAGAAAAAAAAACATCGTCTTAAATTACATAACAAACAAAACAATTTTAAAGAGACTAAACAAAGAAGAAAAACATCTTAAATTTTCCAGGTGAATTTTATTAAATAAACACAAAATTTTCTTTTATTATCTTTATGTCAAACCACAAACAACATACCTTCTATTGTAACTAGAGTACTTTCAATTTCTATCGCTATTATTTGGGTAAAAGCCACATACATTATTTACTTATTGTATACGTTACAAAAGCGACTTGACTATTTTGAAAATCTTCAACGTTAGTTTTTCCTTTGTGTTTTAATATTTAATTGAAAATGTTTTTGATGTACCAAAGTGGCTCTCGAAACGTTGTGGCCGCTATTAAGATAGAAAATGTACGAAAGTAATAAAATTGGAATTTCTAATTATCTTTGTTGCTACAAAAGATTGTGAATTAATTGGTGTTGAAGAGATTCGAATTTTCAGTGCTTTGTATACAAATTTTTGTGAATTTTCCGAGAAATGAATGTAATAATTAAGCTCATCGATTTATTTCAGTTAATGCCAAAAGGAAATAAGAATAGGAAAAAAAATGTTAAAATATGAGTAGTTCTCTTTAATGGAGCTTATAAAATATGACAGCGTACAAAAGCGTGTTCAAAGTTTCAGGGGTGTGTAATAATACATTGGAAATCACACATGCGAAAGATCACTTCAATCTTTTTGCAACGAGCTCCCTTATATACTTACATATATTTCACACGTCTCTTCGCATATGCGTCGGGGCAAATACACACGAGTGCAAAAGCTTGCTTTTGTACAATAGGGGCGCCCATCATGAGGCGCAAGACCAATGATGGAAAGCTTGACAGGGGGTGAAACACGTCGCAACTCTACCTCTTTTCACGTTCACAATTAACGATGTCTTTGTTTTCTACTGGTTATTAATTCATATACTCTGACATGAGTCTACTTTACCATGCTTTTTCATTATTTATTTCAATGATGGTTAGTTGGAGTTAATATTCAATAGACCCTAAATTATATAATATAATGAATACCTTATTAGAACTAATCATAGTCTACATAACTTTCAATCAAAATATAAATATTTTTTTGCTTTTTATTTAGTATAGAGGTAAATTTGATTACAGCGATATAAACCGAAACAAGGTTTCAATCAAAGCATTTTTTTGTGAAATAAATATGATGCATTGTTCTATTCGTGTATCAGTCAAAATGATTATGATTAAAAACATCATTATTAAAACAAAAATAAAGCTCTAATAATTAATTTCAAAAGAAAAAAATTAAGGAACAATCATATTTTGACTAGTTGCGTTTTATATTACATATTACATAATGAATGCCTTATTAGAAGTAATCATAATCTATACAACTTTCGATCAAAATATATAAAAAAATGTTATTTCATTTTGCGGTATAAATCAAAACATGTTTTCAATAAAAGCATATTTTGTTGAATTAATATGATGCATTGTTCTATTTGTATATCAGTCAAAATGAAAATGACCGAAAACATCATTATCAAGATCACCTATATTTGAAGCAAAAATAATGCTCGAATAATTTATTAAATAAAATTAATTATCAGCCAACAATTAGTTATTACGGTAAAAAGAGTATATTCTTCAAAAAGATAGACATAGCCAATTCGAGGAAGTATCCAATTGTATATAAAATCTCTTATCTAGTTTCTTTAAATTTATTATCTCACAGCTATTTTCTAAGTTGGAAAAAATCATCATAATTCCAACTTTGCGCTACAGTTCGATGGTATTTTATCTTGAAATTTGTTTCACTGGATTTTTTCTATTAATTTTTATTAAAATAATAGAACAATTTCCGTATTTAGTTTATCTAGTAAGAGTTAGAAACAGTGGCTTTTTTCCCAAACAATTAATCCTTTTAATTTCAACATCCCCAAAAATTGTACTCCATAATCTTTTGTGTCGATTTAGTGTTTAAACTCTATATTTAAACTTTTTGATGTTTCCATTACATAGCTGTTATTTTGATTCAAATTTAATTGAATGGATCCCGGTTTTGTCTATAGCTATGAATTACCGTCAAAATATGTTGACTTTTGCTTGAAATTTGGTTATATTCGCTGTTTAAATGTCAATTCGATTCTTCGTATTTAATACTTACACCTTAGGAGATATCTATCGTTTTAATTACCCAACATAATGCTTTATGAGATTCCTGGGGCAACTACTGAAAGTCTGGTGATTACTTTTTGGACAGCTTCTATATTAACTCCGAATTGTTCATAGTTTTTCCCATTAAGGACAAGGATTGTTCTTCACGTCTTCATCTTCAGTGGATTTTTTATTTTTAATTCATTTGCTTTATAAATTTAAAAAGTTAATATTAAGTAGAATCTCCAGGATATATTTCTATTAACTTAGCGTTATTGCCAATAATGTATATTTTTGGCATTGATACTTGATAAGTTTCTCCATTTTATTGTTATAATTTCGATCTTTCATAATTTCAAGTACATGCAGTTCTCAATGAATAATGATATCTACTAGTGTTTACTTAAACGCAATCATATTGTTTAAATTTTTGAAACGATTCAAAATGCACAAATTATTTCACTCAATTTATTAAAGGTCTCACAAGTCCATACATAAAAGGGTGGAAGAACACCCAAACAAGTTGACTTTGGGAAAACTAAATGTTCCCTCACGAGACTTAAGAGGGCATATTAATGTTGTACTATAATCTTCTGAATTTTAATAACTTTTAGTCAATTTATGGTATGATTTTGAATTTTATTTCTTATTTTGATTTTTGTATATAGATATTAAGATTTTTGCTACCTTTATTTCCTCGTGACGATGATCAGAGGAATGTAAATATTTTGAAATTTTGTCGGACTAATGTAGGCTAATGACCTTACGTGTACCTTTCCTACCAAATAAAATAAAACTTATAAAATAAAAGTACTTTTATTTCTATCTTCCTACATAGTTTATTAGAATTTTTAAATTAAAGGTAGGTACGTACTTACAAATGGAAACAACATTTGTATAACCATGTAAAATGGTTGTATAGAAAAGAATTATTAATTATTTGTACTTACGTCAGATATTGTTTCAGTATAAATCGATATAAAGCTGTCAATTTAACTTACCTGAAAAGAAAAAAAATATTTAAATTGTTATTTAATACGTGAACAAATATATTTAATTGGTATACAAGTAATCAATGGGGGGATTGATTAAATTTTTTGACTTCCGTCTTGTCTAGACAGTATAATTTTTCTTTTTACACTTGTCATTTGAAAATACAAGCTCATAATATCTCAACAATTTGTATCAAGAATAAAGCTCCTCAATGAAAAATCGGCATCAATAAATAATCCAACTACAGAATACGTTTAATAAATTCAATGTGCGAAGTCGAGGAGTTGCTTTAGAAATGTGCAAAAAATGCACTTTACAAAATGAAAGAAATATTATTTCATGAAAAAAATTGATCTATATATTTGTATTGATTGACATGACTGATGCGATAGACAGATATAAATTCATATTGTTTATTTCATTCATTTCAGTGGATGAGAAAATAAAAAGCGTTGCCAACAAAAACCTTTTTGCGAACGTATGGGTGTTCGTCCCATTATATTAGTGTCTTTTAATATAATTGAAACAATAAACATAGAGACTCTGAAAAATGATAAATCACGAGCATATCAAACATATTTCATCAACGATACGACAGCTTTTTTCATTTCTTTCTTAATTGACTGTTGTTCTTAAAAGCATTCGTGTTCAAAAGGGAAAATGAATATTATCTATTTTTTGCTTTTAAATTTGTCGAAAAAAAGTATGGTTAATCAAAATCCTTTGATTCTGTTACTGTGATTAAATTTCCGCAATAAAATTTAAAATAGGAAAAAAAATTATCTGAATTTAAAATAATTTTTGTCTCCGATTTGTAAAATATTTTCCATATATTATACAACTATTATGGTAATATAATTTAAAACCTACAAAGTAAGTGTTTATGCAAATTGTTTTCATAATACATGAAGGTCGACAACCTCGAAAAATATTTATGAAAAATGCAAAAGGTGCACTTTCTGGGATTGTTTTGTCAGATACGAAATATAGATTTGCATTTATTATCTGCATGTAATCAGAAATATTTCCATTCTGTATAACATTACAGACAAAACAAAGACGAAAAAAAAAATAAAAGGAAAATTGGTGACATGAGAAGAGGAAAATTATTCCAAGGCTTTAAGTGCTTTTCTCGATAACTTAAACTTGTACAATATTGTGTAGATAACTCCTCCAGCTATTTTACAGTTCAAGTTTGAATGCAAAAGAACAGAATGAGAATATTTTATTGTAAAATTTTCCATCGGAAAATATACCTTAAATTAATCAAAATACTTTTTTTTTCTTTTATATGAAAAGAAAAATGGAATGCCTTATAAAACCGTGGATATAACTACTTTAAAATACGTCAAATAAGATAATAAATTGGGCTGTGAACACAACAAACATGTAAAAGTCTTAAAGCAAAATCATGGCAAAGAGACGACAATCATAGAGTTTACGACAAACACGTTACGGGGATATGGTTTTATTGACTCTTTTACGAGAGTTGGCGCATAAACGAAATACTAATAATACCGAATGATTTGCATTTGCTTCTATTGAATATCATCGTTTGTGTCTATCAATTTTTTATTCGAAAATAAGTAAAATGTAAATAAAGATCAGCTATAGATTTCGATAGATTTCTTACGATTGGGGTAGTAAAAGAAATTAAATTACCTGTAGACTATACGTTTTTCTAAACTCTACCTTGAAACTGCTGCTTTATAAACTTTTTCTATTAGAACGTGATAAAGTGAAATACAAATCTCGTTTAGCGAACTCACAATTTTTATATAAACTAAATTTTCAAGACGCTAACTTAAAATGAGAAATAAAAGTTTTACTTTCGTTTCTTTTTCTTTTTTCATCTACTTATAGGCATTCCAGCGACTAGACTTCGTTCGGAATTTTAGTTGATGTTCCTTCCTAATCAATTATTTTGTTCGTCATTCAGTTATAAACTCAACGAGGACCATTCGAATTGATCTCTATAGTTCTTAATTTTCAGTGCAAAGACCACCGATTGTCATCAACGACTTACCTGCACAAGAACGCTATAAAACTCACGAAAGTGATTGCTGTTCTATTTTTATCCCGAAAATATTCTCGTAAACAATGAGATGAACAAATACAATTTTGTACAGTTTTTACAGGTCTCAATTCGTTTACTAGTTGAAATATCGTCAACTATTTCTATACACATAAGCTTACGTGACTCAAAAAGAGTTGACTTGTACTTTTCGAATAAAAACCGAATTGCCATCGTAGAAATATATTGTCACCCGAAGGGGTTATCATAGTGGAGTAAAGCAAGCATCTTATCATCCTATCTGGGGTCTCCGAAGATCCAGAAGGCTTCAAATAAAATTCTTTCACAGTTAACGATAAGAAAAATTCTTTATCTTTCACGATTTTTCAATCCTTGGTATCCATTGACGGCCATACTTTTAAATACTGTAAAACAAATAACTTAGAAAACGTTTATGTGCAATAGACGTGCTTTAATTTCAATTTATTTTCATCCAATAAAACTTATTGGATTTCTTTAAGTTTGCTCCAAACCAAGTACTTCACCAAAAATTGATAAATTTTTTAAGGCTTTAAGACTTGATATTGATGCAAACCACCTTCATGTACTGTTTAACTTATAATCTATAACTAATATATGAGACTAGAGGACCCGGCGAACTTCGCATGACCGAAAATTTAATTGTGAAAATTAATTGGCATCAACAATATGGCCACAATTTTAATTATTAATATGGATATAATTCAATACACATTATATGCTTGATTATAACAAATGAAGTGCGTGTTTTAAATATACATTTTATTTAAGATATTTAGATTTATACCTGTGAGAGCATTGATCATATTAAAACCCATATGCATAAAAATCACACTTATTCATTACACATACAATTTTAGGCAAACATAAATATTTCTTAACATATTTTTATTTTTGGTTGTTTTCATTCCTCGAAATGGCATTGTTATTTTGACCAACTCGCTTCTAAGGTCACTATTAGCCAGGGACTGGATGCTTACTGGGCATACTTCTGTTTTCTTCAATACTTTTTCAAACTGAATATTTGTTTGTTTCTTTATCATTTGATACTTCAGCAAATAATTAAGGAGGCTCCTCTTTCTGTATTAGTACAATGTAGCTGTTTAAATGTGCTACAATTAAATCTCGATTTAATTCTGGTAATTATTTTTATCTTTTCTGTGCTGTCGTTTGGAGTGAACCATAGTCTTTAGATGTATAGTATATTAGGTAGGGTGATTCAAAAAAATATTTTTTTTTATTTCTTTTGAATCACCTAATATTAGGGGTTGGTTGATGAAATAGGTTCTCTTCTTTTGGTACAATTTTCATTTTTTTGTACATATATTGATCTTTTTTCAATTTTTAAAATGGCGAATAAAACTTTAAACTTGTTTTTAATTAATTTGTCAACCCTCAAATGATCCTCTTTATGACCGGGTATGCATAATAGTTTTGGTAATTTGATTTTCTTTTGGTGATTAGTACTGTTTCTTATGTTAAAAATAATTTCTACCCTTTCACTACTCTTTACACTTATTACGCATTTCATAAATATAGAAAAAAATATTCCTGAAATCTTATCACCATTTTGATCATAATTCTATAAATATCTGAACGAAAAATATTGTGAAGATTGGTCCTATTGTATTGACGTTTTGGAAGCATTTGATTTTTTAAGTCGCGGCATTGTTCATAATAATACTGTCACAATAAGATTTATTAAAAACATTGACACAAAGTATGAATTAAATTATACCGGGTATACCAAAGAAAATTTGGTTAAATTTATTTTATTCAGTGTCAAAACGAACCCCTGAGTTTGAATCAAAAAAGTAGTTTTCCCGTACAAACCTTGCTATATCCTTTGATACTTAAATTCAATAGATAAAAAAGTCAAATCCAAGCGGTTGCTATGCGTTTTTCGCAATGACCACGGACATCAAGGATTACAATTAAGGTATAAGTGTGTGACATGAGTAAACAATTGCGGAATATGTTAAACCATATTTAATTAAAAATTCATTTTATTTCTTATTTTACAGATATTATAGTATTTATTTTATTAATTTAGGCGTAGACAAATCAAACAAACCATAAATGATGAAAATCGATCCAGCTATTCATCAGTTTTAAATAGTCTAACACGATTTTGTTTTATATGTACAAGATAATTAACAAATGTAAACTATGAACATAAATTTGAATAAAAGCTCAAATATGTTTTAAACATATTGCCCATTTACAATTCTATATACTTAATGTTAAAATAGTATAACTATTCAAAGTCAGTGAAAAATATTATTTGGTAAATTAAATGTAAACTTGACACAAAAGAACAGTCATCGACGTGATGCAAGGAAAAAGCAGGCTGTATATATCATTTTCTAATCAGAAGGATCTCATTGGAGATTTAAAATGAAGCAACAAGCACAATCATGTATGGTATTAAAACTACCAAGAATCAAAGAAGAGAGTGAAGAAGAAAAAGAAATGCAATTTAAATTTGCTTTGAAAAGCAATAACTTTACTTCTTTCATTTTCAAATCAAGAAAGGTAGCATTCAACATTTTTGTTAAAATATTATCTTTTAATACGGTTAACCTAAACTTTAGCTCATTTTTTTACAAAATTTGTAAATGAAATATCTCGTATTTTGTAATAAACTTACATTACGCTAAAGACAGAAATAACCATTTAAATCATAAGGTAAGTATTGTATACCATGTACTTACGCATATATTTTCTTTATTAAACATTGATTTTCTTATTAACTTAAGGGGGCGAAAAAATGTTTAAAAGATTTAAGTGATTTTGAAAAAAAAAAAACATATTTACATTTCACGCGTTTGGTTTTTCCTTATACCATAAAATGAACAATATCTAAGAGCTTCAATATGTTTGAACTTGAAGTTATTTTTTTAAAAATTATCTACAGAAATATATTATATTCCCTTAAAATCGTTGAAAATAGAATTTTATTTTGTTGTTCTATCATGAGAGTACCTATTTATAAACAATTATATTTGAATAAAGTATGAGTATTATATAATATATTTTATAACGTTAAGTAGGAACAAAAAATATTTTCTTCTAAAAATAAAGAATAATATAAAGGCTTTATTATTACCACAATAGCATTTACAACGGTTTTTGACTTGTAAGGATCATACATTCTTTTCGACGTCTGTAAATTGTTAATACTTAATGCGGGAAAAGTGGCACGTTATGACGTTCCGCAATATTTCAACTACTAAACCGTGAATATCTCTTTGACTTTTATTAAAATTACCGCAGTATAACACAATAAAAACCTTTTTAAGCTTAAACATACAGAATTACTAGTTGATACCTACGACTTCGCCGACGTGACTTGATAAGATGATAATATTTCTTTTCAGGTTTACTCTTTATCGAGGTATATAGCAATTTTTAAATAATCCTAACAAAAAATGTATTAATACCTATAAAATGCGCTCTAAAGGCCCCCACAAAAGCACAAATAATGTCTTCTTGATTTAAATAAGTCTATAGTCAACGAATTCATCTGTGTAACACAGTAAAAGTCATATTTTTTGTTCATTTTTTATTTTTTCATATTACCGTCATTGAATAATTTCTTTATCATAATGTTTGAAGTACAATTTACCATTTTCATACAGAGAATATTAGTATTTTTACTGTTACTGTTTTTATTACAAAACTTTATTACTTTCCAGTATTTTAATTTTGAACGACTTGTAGATTCTAATGATCATTAAGATGAAGAATTGAAAAAATAGAAACGACAAGAAACTAGGATTCGAATTTCAGCACATGACGGATGTGCACAAAACAGATATTATACCACTGAGCCATAAAGATGTGACATTATATTAATAATAATGTTTGCATGTGTTTAAAAAGGTGTATATTTTTAACAAAGCAAGAGTCAAAAAAGAAAAAAAATCAATTTCTATGTATGATTAATTATTAAATTTTTCCATGCATGTCTCGCAAGAATTTCTTTCTAATCGGTCTTATACTTTTTATTAATCTCTCCGATAAATATGGTAGGCAAAAATAGATTTATGTGAATTTTCATACGAGCTTTCATCCCCCATTTCACCCCCATGTAAATTGTAATTTCAAAAATGTTGATTTGTTTCTTGTGAAGTTCTTACATACGAAGTTTCATTGTTCAACAAAAAGTACCTATATTAAAATCAAACTAGATTTTTTCGCTGACTTTGTACAGTATAACATGTAACTGTTAAGTGATTCATCACATTACAATTACGGAGCGATCTAATACTTCTTGATCACCACTGAAGAAGATTGCTTGGCAATCAAAATACGTATCTGGACAAAACGACAAAAATACATTGTTCAAATGTATGTGTTTTGTTAACTTTTGTAAATTATACTATAAAAACAAGACCATAATTTATTCGATATATTGAATAAACAGTGGATTCTATTCTTTTCAATGTGTGATTCACGATGTATAGATACAAGGAGTTAAAACGGTATTGGTTTTTACGAAATATTCTTGTACACAATAAGAAACCCAGATTATAGTTGTCTTTTCTGCCACTAATAGCGCAAGCATTCAGAACGTACCTAAGATTACTACAGTTGAAAGAAGGCTTTCCAATCTTGAAATGTATGGAAGGAAAATGTGTCAAGATATGGTGCCGCTATTAGTGTATTTGTAGTACTAAAATTGAAACTAATTTAAGACAACTGTCAATTTTGACATATTTTCCATCGTGTAGAAGAGCAAAAGCGCAACAAACAGATAAATAGACAGTTACTTTCGCATTTATAATATGATAAGTGAGGATGTGGAAAGAAAAAGTTGTATCCGTTTTTTATAGAAACTACTTTACTAAAATTTTCTCTTTATTGAAAATTTGTTAATAATTGGTCAGTAAAAATAGGTGGACCAAGAGATAGTTTTATTAGTTTTACTAATCAAATTATTGATTTTCCCAGACACCAGTCTACTGCTACACTTTAATGAAATTTTAGATTTAAGGAGCACGACAGAACGACCACTTGAAGCGTTGCTCGTTTATGTTATCGATAAGCATTATTGCATTGACGATAGATGCTGAATAGAACATATTTGAATAACCACATTTGATCGACGAGGAAAATTAAACCTAATCTATGTTCGCTACAATCAAGTACAACAACCAATATAATGCATAGACCAAGATTGTAATGATATATGGTGTAATTACATTTCACTTTATATCAAACCTTTGTCGCTAAAACATTTGCCGAATTCTTAAGTGCTTAAATTTTAAGTCATTACTCCATTGTAGAAATTGAGCAAAGTGAATCGAGTGCAGTGCATATTAGCCCAAGTCCTCATTATTTGATTCTAGCATTTGGCATATGATCAACTTGTTCGTATTATCAAATATTTGGCAAGAAATTCTCATAACTAAGCAAATGATAATATATGTAATAAATTACTTTTTTATAAATTTGCATTTTACAATTTTCCTGTTCTGATATTAATATTTTTCATCACTAAAATGTTTAATATTTTTAATAGAAATATCCCAGTAAAGATTAACAATGAATTTCGATTATTGTACGAATAACGGAATAATAGATAAAGAAATTCTATTACTTAGTTTTGTTTTTAATTAAACGTTTCCACAAAACATTATTATACCCTAATTAATGCTTCATTCACAAATATTTAGCTTTTTTATTTCTTAATGTACAATTAAAACAACATCAGTAGGATAAAAATAGGATTTATGTGAAACGAACAAAGCTTCAAATAAATAGTTTTTTATTTTGAATCGAATAATCAAAACAAAAATGTGTTTTTCATTTAAGAACCATTCAATAAACGTGAGCTTTTTCACAGTTGTATAAAGAGCTTAATTGTTGCAATTGGAAGTATATTTGTAAATTTAAGATGACGCGACGTAATGATGAGGAGACGTTGAGATTTTAATACATTCACTATCGTCCTTGTACACCGTCTTAAAGCTTGCTATAATTACAAAACTTGAAATCAAAAGCGTGGATAGAACGAGTATGGAAACAATGAAAATTATTGCAACAAAACGTTGATGGCGCTACGTTGTTATTATTATTTGTATAAGTGAATGATTGACATTAGCGGTGAATAATGAAAGTAACGCCATGTTTAATTAAATACATGGCTATACATGGTGTTGTCTCCTCGACATACCATATAACATACATATAATTAGTTTCAATGTACGAAAAATATCTTCAGAAAAAATAACTATAAGGTTTCGGAACTATACAAGTAGCAAATTTAATGTAAAAACATGTACTATTTTTTTTTATAAAATATTCTTTTGTTATTTCTTTTAATTTCATTTGCAATCAGTATATGTATATGTTACAGTGAATTTGTATTTAGACAGTGATAATATATTCTCACTGGTGAAAATATATAAGGTAGACATTACCAAATTAAAAAATAATAGAACGTGTCCATGGGGACAGTGTATGGGCCTTTCCCCGGCGAATTATTTTTAATTTGCTTAGGTCTACCTAATAGATAATATATCTACCTAATATATTTTTACCAGTATATATTCTCACTGGTAATACAAATTCACTGTTACAAACATATAATACATAATACATTTAGCAATTGAATTATTAGTTACAATAACTTAAAATAAGACATACCTAAAATAAGAAACTATTGAATTGAGAAAAATTCAAGGGTCAAATAAAACATTGATATCTGGATGAATGGCTCCACCCAGCACTTCCTAGGAATTTGAACGGCGATCTTTCAGCCAACGTCGCTTTAAGCGACGTGGAGGATTTTTCGGGTGTTGAGTAGAGAAAACATTTTGAGCTTCTGGATTAGAATGGGAGAATAATTTATCGTAGAATTCAATGAATCTATCGGAAATCTTTTCAGAAATATAAGAGACGTTAAGATCTTTGTGAATTACAGTAAACTCTCAACTATTCGTGTGCGGTTTATTCGGTTTGTGGATTATCCATGTATGATTTTTTAAATATTTGAGGGGGAGTCATAAATTTTCTTACTAATTAAGACCATTAGCATGGTAAAACAATTTTGCCTTAGACATTTAAACAAAAGGTCAATTAAAAGTGTTTCTGAGATATTGTCCAAATATGTATTTCGATTGCCAAGCAAACTGCTTTGTGAGGAGTTGAGCGTTATGGAGCGATCCAATATTACTTGATTACCACTGAGGAAGATTGCTTGGAAATCGACATACGTATCTGGGCAAAACGTTAAAAATAAATTTGTTTTAACTTTTGTTCAAATTTATGTTTCGAGGTTACTTCGGTAAACTATTTTATAAAAATAAGACCACAATATATTATGTATTTTAGATATAAATAATTATAGTTCGGAATATCTGTGTTTTTCAAAAATCCGTGTCGCTTCTCCCCAACATTAGCCCAAATAATCGGGGGTTTACTGTACCATTTCATTTGTGACATAATATGGAGCATTAGAATTTTTCGAAGAACATTTGACTGAAAAGCTTGGATACGCATAATATTAGAGGGTTTTGTGGAGCCCCACAATTTTATGCCCTAAGTTAAAATAGGTCAAACAAGAGATTTGTAAGATATTAATTTATTCGGATCAGTGGCAAGTATTGCATCTGCTAAGGTGATTATCATTGTGTGGGGATAAATTGGAATATCCGATATGTGTGTGGTGTAAAGGATGGTATAGGATGGTACGATTTGGGAATTACGATTAGGATGGTAAACATTTTTTAAGTTTTTATAAAAGTCCTGGATGCCATACCCAGTCAAATGCATGTATGACATCCAAAAACGTTTCTTGATAGTATTGTTTTCTTTCAAAAGCCGCACAAATTTCATCAACGACCCTGAGACATTGCTGAGCTATAGAGTGAAACGGTCAGAAATTGAATTGGTAAGAAGGAATGACCTTACGATTTTCAAGTATAACGGTGATTCATTTTAAAAGTAGTCTTTCAAAATTTTTAAAAAATAGAGGAAGTAAACTTATTATAGGGCTTATAGGATGATGAATCTGCAGCTGATTTATTGAATTTCGGTATAAGAATTACAATGGAATATTTCCATTGTGATGTCAAATGCATAGTATAAAAAATCGTATGTTATTAAAAACCAAATTTGACATAGATTTTTTCTTTAAATTATCACAATATGATGACAACCTTTAACGTAAATATTTTTTCTCAGTACCTATTGAAGACAAATTCATATTATTAAAACTATAAATAGCTATCAATAAACTAATTACAATTTTTTTTTACATGGAGGTCAATATTTTAGCGATTTTTATAACTTTTGATTTATAACGAGCATGTTCAACGAGATTATAACGAGATAGTTCAGTAAATCCATTACACTAGTTGAAGATAATTTTGATAAAAAGTTTTCTACGCCGATTCAAGTTCTCATTTTCAATCAATTCTTGCATTGCATTCTGCTGATTTTATGGCTTCTTTTTAAAAGCAATATTGGTATCGGCAAGTTCTACATCAGATATCAATCTTTTATCAAAAGTGTTATTTAAAAACCTTGCTATTTTGCATGATTATTTTACCACTGCTAGAAGCTTGTTGTCTAGAACATTATGTAAAAAATTATATTATTTACCAATAGTAATGTACAGTTTTCTGTCGTGGTATGAAAAAAATCAATGAAAAACGAGTATTTCAGCATTTACAGCGTCTTTGGAAAAGTTGAAATTAATTTTTCAATGTTTGAAAATCTATTATTGAAATATTGTACTAAGAATTGATAGGTCGATTTTAACAGAATGTAAAAAAAAACTTCGTTTAGTTACAGTAATTACAATTTGTTTTTCTGAATAAATTAAATAATTGTCAACGTAAATTGATTATCAATGAAAATATTAAAATTGAAAGGACAGTTTAGATTGTTCATCTTTTTCTTTTCTTTTTTGTCTGATGGTACGTTTAGTTTTCCAAGTGGTTAAATCGTTCTTTTCCTTTTATTCAAACCCTCCTTTTAAGAAGTTCAGAATTTCAGTCCGTCATTTTCCTTTTCTTTTTGCTATTTTTTTCAACCCTTAGGCAGTGGATTCCTTTAAAAAAAATCCTCTTACTTCGAGGCGATACGGGTGTCGATACAATTTTTGATGCCTTCTGAAAAATCGTAACGAGCAATATTCGAAGAATATGGCCAGTAGGATGAGACATTCCATTGAAATGCTTCCTAAGTTTCTTTAACCACTTTTGTAACATGTAGCCCAACGTTGTCATGGTGAAAAAGAACCTTTGTTGGACTCCATGTTGATGATAACTATTCCCAGAAATAATTTGGAATAACGCATAAGAGATTACTCCGATCTGATCTTACTAAATGCTAACAAATTGCATACCATGAATATTCGAATTCATCGTTAAAGTTGATGCATAACCTCAACCCATAGTTATTCTCATATTTTTCCATCTTTGGATTGTTGGATCCATTTTTTGTCTATCATCACGATTCTATGTAAAAACGCATTCCGCTTTTGCCTTTGGACCAGTTGTTCGCACGTCTCTACTTGAATCCGTACGAAGCTCAGTTGCCCTATTTTCATCAATGGTCGTAAGATGGGATAAATCCATTGTTAATTTCACTTCCCAGATTCCAGCGAGCTCCTCTGGAGTTTGACATGTACCTTGATTTATTAATTGCCCCAATTCAACGTTTTCAAACTTCACTGGTCTACCTTCGCATTTTTTGCCTCTAGTATGAAAATTACGACTTTGAAAACACCAAAACCAAAATTTAAATGTTATTATTAAAGAAGCATATTTCTCATTTTCTTCACATAGCAACTAATGTTCATTGGTAGTTTGTTTGGGTTTTAATTTGAAACCCCAAGTTTTCACAAATTGCGATTTGTAAACACAAACATTTACAGGTAAGAGGACAAATAAAGTATCTTGTTAATATTTCAGCAAAATGGTAGACAATAATTTTTAAAAGGAAAGGAAAAGCTTTGATATAAACATATTGTAACGTGACGTCTCAAAACTGTATTGAGATAGCCTTTATTCGTTCTTTTAATTTCTTTTGGAAATAAATAATCACTTTCACACTTAACAATCACTTTTTTTATTTCACTTTTTATTACACAATTACACTTGTCAAAACAATCACTTAAATGACAATAATTAGTTTTAATTCAAATCACACTAATAATCGCTTTGTAATCGCTTTATTGTAACAGAAATTCACAACTGAATTTCTATACAGACCTGTGATACAGAATTGTCCCTGGGCTTGAACTGAGCGACTTATATACCCGCAACCCAACATTCTAGAATGTTCCACCACCTACTAGATGTTTCTAGAACAATCTATATGTGCATTGGTGGAAGAGAGATAGAAGTCACTCAGCCAATCGCGTGCCGGCATGGTACAAAGAGAGAGGCAGACTTTGCCCCTTTCTGTTACAATATGTTAGTAAAATTATAATCCATAATAACTTAACTCCAGTTACGTGATTTTTTCTAATCCTTCAAAAATTATTGTATATCGTATTAAAATATTTTGTCCCTCATATTTTCAATAACTGGAAGCATAAGAAACTATTATGAAACTCGATAAATTTTAAATTTTGACAGAAAAAATCATTAAACGTTTAAACGGCTCAATTTAAACTTTGTTTTCAATTTGAATTAGTGGTGTAGCGTATGTAAATTGCAAATGCACCTGAGACGTTAGTAAATTTACCACCTTTATTTTATCAACTTGAATCAAAAAAGTCCCAAGATTTACGCATATTTTAAATATTTTTTGAGTAAGAAATATCGTTTGTTATATTTTTAATAAAAGTCGAAAATATATTAGTTAACATCCATGAAAATTATTTATTACGAATTTTCATTTCTCTAAAATTTTATCGATTTTAACGAACCACTGTAATACTCTCGTATTATGTCATTGATTTGATGTAAACCAAAAGAATCACATATAATGCCTGTCACTAAAATATAAAATTAGTTTTCTGCTAAAAATTATTCGTGAATTTTTATTAAGGCATGATTTATAAATGATTTTTGAGTTTTTCTTCACTAAAAAACATATGTTGAAATAAAATGAAAAATATTGTATAAAAGTCTCCTCAGTAGGAGATATAAATTTTAGTTTAAGTCATCAATATAATAAACTACTGCTGTTATAAGTTTTAAACTTAATAAATCAGAAAAATAAAAATCTTTATTTTAATTCAAATTAAATTGCTTATTAATGATACTTTTATAAACTTATAACTCTGACATAACTTTATTTTTAAATAAATTACAGGCGAACGGAAATCCTACCCTACTACTAAAATGTTTTTCTTTAAAATACTTCTAGTTTGTTGTTTTCGTAAATTTTAACTTGTTCTTCAAGAAACATATAAAGAAATCTTTACAAAAATCAACATCAAGAAAAAAATATTATTTCAGTAATTTACCAAAGTTCTTAACGTTTACAAAAATAATTAAAGCACCGGATCTTTAAATATGAATAATTTTATAAATATGAAGGTATTTTTTTAATTTTATAAAGCATCATTTATATAATTAGAAAAGCGAAAGCAATTACGAGTGCAGTATTCTGTTTTATATTAAAAAGTGAGGTTTCACCAAAATGTTTTTTTAAGTTAATAAGCATTTAAACATTTAAAATATATTTTAATGAAATATCAAAATTAATCATGTTTGAAACTTATTGTGCTCATATGTTCATCAAATTTTATGAACCTAATTATTTACCGAAAATTGTAGCTTTTGAAACGTAGATTCTGCAACAAAAAAGGCCTAGGGCATTGGGATTAGGTAATCGGGACCGGAAATGTATTTTATTGATTTAATGATAATGAAAATATTTGTAACCACTAGAAAAATACTAAGGTCCTGGAAGTCTTAATCCTCTATATTTCAGGTTATATAAATAATATAAAAAATTATTTCATGTATATGTACAAATATTCATTTCATACTGCTTTTTCAGTATTTTTTTGAAAAAATTTCACGAAAGTATATTTATGTAACTTTCAATAAGCTTTATATATGTTTAATGAGGTAAGCGAAATCAATGCTAATACATATATGTATAGGGACACGAAATACGGAACATTTTGTTTAGCTGTTGTCATTCGAGATCTATTGACATATGAATTATAGAATATTAAAAAGTAATAATTGAAAATACTTTGAAGTAGACAGAAAAAGTTTAAAATTAAGTTTGTTTAATGGGGAAAAATATAGCAATAAATTTAAAAGTATTTGATTTTATTTAACTGAGGCTATTATTATAACTAAGAGTAATAATATACTGAAAATTACAAAATGGCAACAATTAGTTTTAAATTTGTCAAATAAAAATCAAATTACTTTCCTGGGTGAAATATTAATAAAAATATCTAGGAAATAGAGCATGAAATTAATATATAATTAAGCAAGAACTTTTGGCATGAAGTTCGACGGTGGTTATTAATTTATTGTGTTTTCACTACGTAGTACTCTTTCAATAATTTAAAAATAGCATACATTATTTAAAAAATATATAAATCTTAAAAAAGAATTTATGGCATTGGTACCAAGACTTTAGGTATCAAAACATTCTAAATCACATAAAAATTTTGAATCAATCAATAAATTAAATTCTAAGAAAAAAAAATGAGGACGTTTTTCATTTACCGCTTTTATTTCACAAAACTCAATTAACGAGATAGAGATCTGAATCTTCCAAGATCTTATTATAGATCTAAAGAGTACCCCCATATCTCTTATGTACCACAAGGTCCAATGTAAATAAAAATATCACATAATCCATATCCTTTTTAATTTACATAGTTGTGACAGACAAATGGACATCCAGTTACAGGCTAGAACAGGGGTGGGCAAACGGTTGATCGCGAACAGGTCGACAATCGATCGCAGGTATTTTAATTTTTTTTAGGTAAATTTTAAATCTTTTAATTGAAAATGTGTACTAACAATTTAGCAGACAATGAAACTTTAATTTAAAACTAAACACATACCTATTCTGCAACAGATTTTACCGATTCCCAAATATTGCTTTTAATACTCCCTTCTACTCATTCCCTCTTTAAATTTGAATTTGTTTTTAATTTAACCCATTTTTCGAAGTCGATCGCGAATAAATAAAAAAAAAACTATTGCCGATCATACCAGTATTAAGTTTGCCCATCTCTGGGCTAGAATAAATAAAGTGTTTATAGCATTTGATTACATTTAAAGTACCATAACAATTTTTACAATTATTTTTTTTTATATTTTCATTTATTGTACGATTTGCACGGTGCAATAAGTATCTTTGATCTCGTAATCCATAGAAATAGTTTGGTAGTCAAAATCTACCAGGTAGGTCAGTGGTATTCTACTTTTGAAATCTTACATTGATTTTACTGTTATCCAGTAGATTTAGAGAAGGTTGTTTGAATGTCCATCCAGTCTTTCCAGGTATTTTTTGCGTAACCTTTTTACCTCTTGTTTTACCATTTTCGCTTTTGTGTACTTTGCAATTGTTTCTGTATCAAAAAGCATTGATTATTAGGCGCAGTGTTTTCGATTAGAACCTTTGGAGTCTTTCAATGTTGGAATTTGAAGCAATTCCCCACATCAGGATCCCGTATGTCCCTACCGGTTTGTCTATACTGCTGAGCAATATTTTTTATTTCCTTTTGCTTCTCGAATTGTTTTTACGATTTGATTGCTATTAATTATTGCTATTATTATTATGACAACTACTACTATTACTTTTTTTCGTTAATTTTTCCTTATTGACCAATTCTAAGGGTCTATTTACAACAATTTTGTAAAAAAAAAGTAAAAAAAAAAGTTTACTGTAAGGTTCGAACCCACGTCTTTATAATTAGGAGCATCAGAATATTAGATACGTAAGCCATTACGCTATTAACATCAACTACGAATTGGATGTATATAAAGGTTTATATTTCAAAGAGGCATTTTTTTAATATTTAAATTGAATTTACTGTGCTTTTTATCAATTCAACTAAAATATTTTTACAGATTATTTTCTAACTTTAAATTACCTTTCCATTGATATATAACTCACCTGTCTAGTGTAAAACTTTCTGTTTTCATCCCTAGGGAATACCTTCCCTTAATATTTTTTTGGAATGATAAGTAGCCTATAGTCTGTGGGAAATTGTGTTGTATCTTAATACCAAATTTCATTAAATTCGGTTGTTCCATTCTTTAGTTAAATCGGGACACACAGACAGACAGACAGACAGACAAAAATTTTAAAAATGTTAAATTTGGAATAAGGGCCTCTTGAAACAAATATTTACCCTAAAATTGGGTTCAAAATCGAAATGTACAGACAGACGTAAGAATTTTATATATTAGTATAGATTAGCATGTTTGGTTTGTATTTACACGTATTAATTGAATCTAATGAATTAAACCGCCCTAATTTTTAGAAACATTAAGGAAGAACAAATAAAAAACATTGGGAATCCATACTCATATGTGCAATATTAAACAGACTTTCCATAGCATCTGTTGACTTATAAACACAAACTTTGATGTACCATTTTTGATTCAAGAGCAATTAAAACTCCACTTACGAAGAATTCACTGAATGACATAATTACATTATTTTCTCCATGCCACAAACTCAAGAATACAATTAAGAAATTGTTATTTACAAGCCAATAATGAGCAAAAAATATTTCAAGGAAAAGACCAACACAAACTCATTTTGGAATAACAAAGTTTTCTGTTCTACGCAGATTTTGTTGAACGTATTTTATTTGGAAAACGCAAGTCCTGAATTTTAAATTAAATGGTCTGTTTATACTGTTTCGTAACATGTTTATGTTCCCGTGTGTTTACCGCATTAAAATTTATGCAATGAGAAAATGTTTAATCCTTTTTTATACTTATTTTGTTTATCTTTACAGTTGCATAACTCCAGCTAAAAACAATAAATAATTACTTTTAATCAACTTTTAATCTCTGGATTGAATATTAAAAAATCTTCTGTGTTACGACGTTCTATAATTTCGAAGGAAATATGTTCCACTTCGTTCCCAAGTTGATAAGAATGTTACTTCTCCCCTCGAAACATTAACTGTCTTCTAAATAAATAATAATTTAATTAAATATAAATTCCAAGAAAGTAAGGTTGAAAATCATCAAATTATAAACGTATATTTCACTTTAAGTGTTGAAATATAAACTTTTTAATAAGTAATGACAGAAATGTGGCTACATTATTCATTTTTAAAAGACGATCATTTCTCATTTAAAGTTTCTAAAGTCTTATAATTTATATTATAAGTTTTGCTTAAATAATGCTACTGTGATTTTATTTGTTTTAAAATAAATAAGAATTTTAAATGCAATCATATGGTCAATTCATATTTAATAAATTTTAATTCGACGTGGTCGTAGAAATAGTAAAAGAGATAATTAAAAGGCGTGATTTTCATGAATATCTAATGTAATTTCGACAAAAAAAGTTCATGTTTCCGACTGAATGAATTGTTTATAATTATACAAACAAGTTCTAATTAGGGCACTAAAGTCATTCGTAAGATATGAATCCGCTCTACCGCAGTGCAACAGTATCAACTTGTCTGATTTATTTCGACATTTTCTTGTGTCGCACTACCCACTAAGCTTGTCTTCTTAATTCAAACGAAAAAGAATCTCTTAATGTAATCATATGATCATCAGAATAAACCTACAAAGTAAAGCTTTATTTTTTCGGGGATTTTTTTACGTGTAAAGTTTTATGATAATGAAGAGCTACCTCCGTTAAATTTGTTTTTCAATAAAATTAAATAATTGAGCTCCTTTTTAGACGCCTACTGTCTGAGTGTAAGAAGTGAATTATTACAAACGTTTTTATTTTTAAATTCAAGTTTAATTTCTACCGTAAATACTATTACAATTACATGATTATGATTATGATTTTTTTTTATTGCAAATCAAAATAATTTCTATAGCAAAGTTGTTATGTTAAAACATAGATCTCTAGGGATAAAAGCAAGTATCATAATCTTGCAATCAACCACTTAATGACTTATTCTACACATATTTCTACTTTTTAAACTTATATTTAACTCAACAATAGAATTACGTACTCTTCTTTGTGTTAGCTTTATCCGATCAAACAGGATCGGTTACCAATACTTCTTCTCCACCTGCTCTTATTCCAATCCTCCAGAATTCAGTTCAACCGAATCAAATCACTACCTATGACGTTGGTCAGGATATTCTTTGTCTTGCTACTTTGGTTCTACCATTGTCATCGTCGTTCTCCATATGAATACTTGTTTCTTCTACCAACATGACCCTCATTCATTTCTTGAGTCTTCCTCTTCTAGTCCACACTGGCTGTTTTCTCGTTTTTCATCCTTCAGGATACATCTCAGCAAACAAATATAAAATCGGATTTAAAAAAAAAAACTAAAAAAATATGTAAGGGTGGTCCTATACCGTACCTACTGGAGTATGCTGGTGGTTTATTATGAAACAGGATTTTTTTTTCTGAAAAATATGTTTTACTTTTTTTTATTTGGAAATAATTCCCCCTATTAACTATTATTTTTTATAATCATTAATCAATTCTTATTTTTATCAAAAAAAAAAACGTTATCGAGTCATTTTTGTAGGTTTTTATAAGATGCAAAGTGCTGCTCATTAAGTACGTGTCCCATGGTTGCAAATAAGCAATAATCTGAATTTAAAATAATAATTAATCTAAAATCAGGGGAGTTAGCCGCATGCGAAAATATTCCCATACCGAATATCTCAATCATATCCATTACTCGTTTTTCTGTGTGACCAGGGGAATAACCATGTACCAAGATCACTTTGTAATGTCTATTTTGATATTCTGAACGATTTTTGCGCTAAAGCTTGGTTCAAATCTACTATCGCTAGTTACGTTTGGCTACTATTCGCATCGAACAACTCTAACGATTCAATGTCTTCAAACTTTTTCTGTGGTCTTTCATATCCTTTTTTCTCCACGTTGATGTCGTCATTTAATTTTTTTTAAATTTGAGATTTCCTAAGAGCATGCTCAACGTAATCTTCGACAAGTATTCAATGCAATTCCGCAGTATTTTTTATTTCAATGGAAATAGAAAATCAGTGCTGTCCACAAATCGTACTTTTTATGCATAAAACTCGACATATTCAATGTTATTAAAAATAATGAATTCGATAAATTGGTTGTGTCCATATTTTATATAATTTTATTTATTTTTAGTAGGATAGTGGACATGAAAGGATGTAGATCCATGTACTAATTATTAATATGAAGTTCACAATATACATCACAATAACATCGAATTTTTTTTCTTTATCGCACACATACATTACAAATTTTTTATTTAAATTAATTTTTTTTCTTATATAGAATTTATAGGTGCAATATACAAGCCATGATTAGTATCGTTGCCTTTTTTAAAAATGTTTAATCACCACGATTTTAACTAATTGTATAAATAATTTTAATGTAAACAAATTTTAATATATAAAAAAAAAATAATTTAAATAAAAAATTTGTAATGCATGTGTGCGATAAAGAAAAAAAATTTCGATGTTATTGTGATGTATATTGTGTACTTCATATTAAGAAGCCTGATGAAGGTCTAATAAAAGACCGAAACGTGTAGCAAAATTAATAATTAGTACATGGATCTACATCCTTTCATGTCCACTATCCTACTAAAAATAAATAAAAAATAAAAAATAATGAAATCGTTGTAAATTTACCCTGTTGCAAATTGAAAGTCTTTGTCAAATATAAATTAAAAAAAAAACCTCAATGTCAAGGTTTGGCCAATTTTCTATTTTCTATTGACAGCCAATACCACTTATTGATAAGTTCAGGATTCATATTAACAAACATAATACTTATTTCACTCAATTTTGATTTATTTCAAAAATAACATGTACCTATGTATAAAATTTTAAATTCAAAAATGAAACTCAACCTAAAACCAGAATTTCATAAAAAATGGTTTAGAAACTTATTGTTGTCATGCTTAAGGTAGAAACTATTATCATTATAGAAACCTCAAAAATATTCAATTTTTTTAATAAAGTTGTATTATGAACATCACTTTCATAATAACCAAACAAAAAATAACTAAAAGATCTCATTTAAGAATAACTAAACAAGAGGTTTTTGATTGGTATTCAATTAGAAAAAATGCTTACTTAGGTATTTTTTTACTATTCAATCCCCATTACCCCAATTCATATAAAAATTAATTAAGCTTATATTGAGGGACAAAAAATGAAAATTTAGCACGAAGAAAATACGAAAAGAAAAAAAATTAATCAGCGAAAAACAAGAAGCGCATGTAACAACCCCTAAAACGTCACCAGAGTAAAGCAATTGAAGAAAAAGTATCTACAATATCATTGCAAACTAATCATTGGAACACGAAAATAAAAAAAACACATGCGTGCAGTTCAAACGCATAAAAGTGAAACCTTAAAAAATTTGAGCTACAGGATACTGAGACAAATGTAACATTTTAATAGTAGGATAATTGCAGGGTTTCGTTACGATAATATTAATACCAAGTTTAAAAAACAATTATATTTTATTCACACATGTATTTTTAAATTTTTCAAGACTCTGAGTTTGCATTTTCGATAAATGGTAAATTTTAGTTTTGATTTGATCAATAGATCTATCATTATCATACAAGTAATTACGTCGACGGGAAGAACCTTGAAGAAAACAAAGATAGGGCGTTTCCAACTTCAGCCAATCACAGCAGGATGATCGAAAATTACTCGTAATTACATAATATAAATCCACTTAAAATCTTTGAAATTTTATCTTGTTTAGAATTTACGATACCTCTGATGTGTATTTTATTAAACTTTCTGCGGTCTTCTTACTCTTGTTTTTTTTATTCGATAATAACGATAATATTCTGTGTATCTGTTATCGGCATATTTTGAAAAGGTTTTAAATAAAAAAATGAAATGTTTATGCTAACAATATACAATTCACCAAGATTGTTAGCACGACTATTTCTAAGCAGCGTAAGACGCAGGCGCGCACGTACTTAAAAAGACTGTACTGTTTTATATTTCATTCTCTCAGTCGTTCAATATTAAAAATTTAATCATTGTTTCAGGTCTAAATTTGTTTATAATAAAAATAACAAACTATTGTTTGTTTTTACCAGATGTTAAAAGTAATAACTTTGTAGGATGAGACTAGGTATTTTTAATAAAGATTCCAAGGCTGTCTGATGAAGTGGGAATTACACCAACAAAACGTCGCAATTTGAAATAAATAAAATAAAGCATTAATAAATTGATCTACTACATTCAGACTCATTTTTATGATAGATTTTTTATTTTATCTCTTTTGACTGTCACTTTTTCGTTTCAAGAAATTTCTAGGCACAACGATGCTAAAGAAGTTTTTACTTCAAAAAGTTTTAAAAAATTCAAACAATTAGAAGAAGCTGTCCATTTATTAGTAAATGTATTTATTTTTATAAGGAGCTACTTTGATTATAAGTAAATTGTTAAGAAGATAAAAAATAAAAACAATTTTAGAGGTGGATTGTATATCATGATAAAATTTGAGCTTAATCGATGCAGAACTTTTTGACTTTTTGAAATCTACCCAAACCAATATAACAGTTTTACATATGTCGATAAACGAAAGATTATTCATTGTTTATTTAAATCAAAGGTTGTCAGAGGTGGCCAATCCGCGGACCGCAAAAGGCACACCTTGACAATTTTTTCGACCCGCGTGCTGCATCAGACTTTTATAAAATGTATACATTTTATAATGACCAAAGTGGTGAAAACAAATATATTTAAATGTTCACAGTGTACCTATGGAAAATTTGGGGTATAACTTTGATGGTGACCCGCGGAGTTATGATGCATTTCCGAAGTGACCTGTAATATCATTTGGGTTGGCCACCCCTGATTTAAAATATGCTAATTTTTTGATATTTTAAAAATGAACAAAGATGTTTAATTAAAGGGTGCAATTAATAACCAATAGAGCTATACACTGCGAGCGTTGCTACACCACCAACTAAAATAAATTTGATGTTCAAATTTTGACGACTAAAATTGGTCGTATCAACCCAGAAACCTTCGTGGGCTCATGCACAACAACTTTACTAAAGATCACCACATGATCAAATGCACAGTTTACGATTCTATAAAGAACTAGCTGATCCCCGCGACTTCGTCTGCGTGGAAGAAAATTCGAATATTTTATTTGTTTACAATAACAACAATTGATTTTCAAATTTTTCTAAATACCGAAGAAAAGTTGGTTTGGAAGATTTTATTTTTTGATTGATAATGAAATATATGACAAAAAATTGCTCCCTTAATGTTAAATAATGGCTCCAGGTCAGAATCATTGGTTCATAAAAATTAAATTTTAAAAAAGTTTGATTGTTGAAAAACAAACAAAAATTAAAAACTGTATAAGTACCTACTACCTAAACTTTCATACTAATTAAGTGAAATGGCGTTATTTAAAATGCTGTATTTAAAATGATATAACAAAAACAGAAACTTATTATTAATTAATTATTTATTTATCAATTACACTAATTAAATTCAAAATTTCGATTGTTGATTAACTCTACATTTTCTCATACAAACTTTGTCACCCCTTTTACTCTTTTAGGGTAGGAATTTTCAAAAAAAAATTCTTATCAGATGTCTACTTCTTAAAAGGAATACATCGAATATTTCATCAGTCAGAGGGGATATATAAATACAGGATTATATGTATGCACGGTTTTAAAAACGTATTTACTTTAAGTTTTATTAATATTATTATTATTACTACCACTATTATTACTTTTTTTTCGTTAATATGTCCTTATTGAGCAACTCTTAGGATCTTTTTACAACAATTTTGTAAAAAAAAAATATAAAAAAAAGTTTACTGTAAGGTTCGAACCCACGCTTTATAATTAAGAGCATCAGAATATTAGATACGTAAGCCATTACGCTAGTAACATAAACTATCAGTTTATTATATATAAAGGTTTATATTTCAAAGAGGCATTTTTTTAATATTTAAATTGAATATACTGTACTTTTTATCAATGCAACTAAAAATATTTTTACAGATTATTTTCTAACTTTAAATTACCTTTTCAATGATATATAACTCATCTGTCTAGTGTTAAAATTTCTGTTTTCATCCCTAGGGAATACCTTCCCTTAATATTTTTTTGGAATGATAAGTAGCCTATAGTCTGTGGGAAATTGGGTTGTATCTTAATACCAAATTTCATTAAATTCGGTTGTTCCGTTCTTTAGTTAAATCGGGACACACAGACAGACAAAAATTTTAAAAATGTTAAATTTGGAATAAGGGCCTCTTGAAACAAATATTTACCCTAAAATTGGGTTCAAAATCGAAATGTACAGACAGACGTAAGAATTTTATATATTAGTATAGATTGTATAATATGTTCGCTAGGTCATCTACTGCTTAGGTAAGACTGGCATTATTTTAACCAGTCTATCCAAACTTTTGTTATGCATAGTTGCATTTCCGGTTTGTAGTGCCCGAAGAAAGCGGAGATTGAAAGCTTTTTAATATATTCTCTTGTGTCAATTAATAACTAATTGTTATATCCCGATTTTGATTTTAAAATGATTTTTACTTTTTATTTACATCCTGAATTGATTAAAAATTTTCTGCGAATCCGTAAAACAGGGCATTCTTTCTTGCGAATTCTATTATTATATTATAATACATTATATAATTTTAAATAATATCCTTATTAGGGAAACTACTGCTCAGATTAGACCGGAACCATTTCTAATTTTGATATTCCAACTTTTGTGCTACATAATTGAATTTCCGGTTCGTTGTGAGTATTGAAAATATGGCTTAAAAGCTTTTTAATATGCTTTCCTGTGTCAATTAATAATTATTTGTTTTTACCTGATTTTCATTTCATAATAAATTTAAATACACTTAGCCACAATTCTGGAGAAAATAAACAGGATGATGTATAATTTAATCTCTGGCCTTTTTGTGTATGGAACAAAGATGTTACTACTACGCCATTATGATATTCAACTTCAGTAAATAATACTTTGGATTTAAAAATATCTATATTTTAAAAAACAGTTATAATTACTAATTATTACGATAACTTACTTATTTACTACGCTTATAATTGGTGTTAAGAAACTTGGTTCAGAAAACAAGAGGGCCATGAGGTTCAAGTTTTGATTTGAAACGATGGCAGTGAGCTTAACAGTGAAAACAATGAAAGTAGCAAAATTGTTTTTATTGTTGACAATTTTAAAAAATAGAGCAAAGAATGAATTATTTAATTATTATTGAGCCGATCGCCAACCTATAAAGTAATGTTACCAAGTTTCAAAAAAAAGTAAAGTAATGTACCAAATATACCAAAATAAAGTTAATGTACCAATTTAATACCAAGAATCACTCAAGTGAACGAAACACTCAAGTGAGATTAATTTTTTACTTGAGAAAATTAACAATTGGTTTAAACAAAATGTTTTAAATAAAATGTTTTTCTAATGTTTCAAATTTTTTACAATAATATACCTCACAAATATATACTAAAAAAAAATTTTTTTACTTTTAAGGGAATGCCTTCCCTTTTTAATTTTTATTTTTATGCAATGTTATAACTACAATCGACATGTATTCTATTGTAAGTGCAAAATTGTTTGGTTTCAACATACCAAATTTATTTATCCGTTCTTTCAGAAAAGAATACTTACAGATTGAATAGTAAAATTGGAAAAAAAGCTTATGCAAAAATATTTATACAAAAATTGGATTCAAAATTAAAATAATTAGACAAAGGTTAGAATTTTATATATAAATAGAGATATAGCTTCATTCCTATAAAGATTAATCATTTATTAATTCATTCATCAGATTAATTTGTAAGCATAATTGTTTTGATAAAAAAAATAAAAAAAGTTTTTGATTACTACCATTAAGTATATTCCTGTTTGGCTTATAGTAAGAAAATAATAATTTTAATTAAAAATAAAATAATCTTACATGGAAATTATTTTCTTGAAAGTTATTTATTTTCTTGTGAAAGCTTATGCACGCAATTCAGATTTGAGCTTTAATTATGTCAATGTTAGTAGTAAAGTCAATGCTAGTTGAATTACGTTGTTTAACTTATTTTGCTTAAGTTGAGTAAACTAATATCAAAAAATAATTACACACATAAAAAGCTTCTCAATTTTTCTTAATTTGTTTGATATTAATCTAAATTTATCTCTAAAATAATATAAAAAACGCTAGAAACTTGAAATGCTACAATTTTTGTTTGATTGCCTTATGTTTCTCTTCACGTTTCATTTGAAAGGATATCTAATTTCTGAAAAATGAATAAGTTAATTAAGAAATTGGAGGCAATTCACGTTATTGGTTTATATATAACTAGCTGATCCCCGCGACTTCGTCTGCGTAACGTAGGTGTAGTTATATTTTCTTTTTAGATTTGCTATTTGTAGCAAAAAAAATGTGCTTAAATTTCGATGTTATTGTGATGTATATTGTGTACTTCATATTAAGAAGCCTGATGAAGGTCTAATAAAAGACCGAAACGTGTAGCAAAATTAATAATTAGTACATGGATCTACATCCTTTCATGTCCACTATCCTACTAAAAATAAATAAAAAATAAAAAATAATGAAATCGTTGTAAATTTACCCTGTTGCAAATTGAAAGTCTTTGTCAAATATAAATTAAAAAAAAAAACCTCAATGTCAAGGTTTGGCCAATTTTCTATTTTCTATTGACAGCCAATACCACTTATTGATAAGTTCAGGTTTCATATTAACAAACATAATACTTATTTCACTCAATTTTGATTTATTTCAAAAATAACATGTACCTATGTATAAAATTTTAAATTCAAAAATGAAACTCAACCTAAAACCAGAATTTCATAAAAAATGGTTTAGAAACTTATTGTTGTCATGCTTAAGGTAGAAACTATTATCATTATAGAAACCTCAAAAATATTCAATTTTTTTAATAAAGTTGTATTATGAACATCACTTTCATAATAACCAAACAAAAAATAACTAAAAGATCTCATTTAAGAATAACTAAACAAGAGGTTTTTGATTGGTATTCAATTAGAAAAAATGCTTACTTAGGTATTTTTTTACTATTCAATCCCCATTACCCCAATTCATATAAAAATTAATTAAGCTTATATTGAGGGACAAAAAATGAAAATTTAGCACGAAGAAAATACGAAAAGAAAAAAAATTAATCAGCGAAAAACAAGAAGCGCATGTAACAACCCCTAAAACGTCACCAGAGTAAAGCAATTGAAGAAAAAGTATCTACAATATCATTGCAAACTAATCATTGGAACACGAAAATAAAAAAAACACATGCGTGCAGTTCAAACGCATAAAAGTGAAACCTTAAAAAATTTGAGCTACAGGATACTGAGACAAATGTAACATTTTAATAGTAGGATAATTGCAGGGTTTCGTTACGATAATATTAATACCAAGTTTAAAAAACAATTATATTTTATTCACACATGTATTTTTAAATTTTTCAAGACTCTGAGTTTGCATTTTCGATAAATGGTAAATTTTAGTTTTGATTTGATCAATAGATCTATCATTATCATACAAGTAATTACGTCGACGGGAAGAACCTTGAAGAAAACAAAGATAGGGCGTTTCCAACTTCAGCCAATCACAGCAGGATGATCGAAAATTACTCGTAATTACATAATATAAATCCACTTAAAATCTTTGAAATTTTATCTTGTTTAGAATTTACGATACCTCTGATGTGTATTTTATTAAACTTTCTGCGGTCTTCTTACTCTTGTTTTTTTTATTCGATAATAACGATAATATTCTGTGTATCTGTTATCGGCATATTTTGAAAAGGTTTTAAATAAAAAAATGAAATGTTTATGCTAACAATATACAATTCACCAAGATTGTTAGCACGACTATTTCTAAGCAGCGTAAGACGCAGGCGCGCACGTACTTAAAAAGACTGTACTGTTTTATATTTCATTCTCTCAGTCGTTCAATATTAAAAATTTAATCATTGTTTCAGGTCTAAATTTGTTTATAATAAAAATAACAAACTATTGTTTGTTTTTACCAGATGTTAAAAGTAATAACTTTGTAGGATGAGACTAGGTATTTTTAATAAAGATTCCAAGGCTGTCTGATGAAGTGGGAATTACACCAACAAAACGTCGCAATTTGAAATAAATAAAATAAAGCATTAATAAATTGATCTACTACATTCAGACTCATTTTTATGATAGATTTTTTATTTTATCTCTTTTGACTGTCACTTTTTCGTTTCAAGAAATTTCTAGGCACAACGATGCTAAAGAAGTTTTTACTTCAAAAAGTTTTAAAAAATTCAAACAATTAGAAGAAGCTGTCCATTTATTAGTAAATGTATTTATTTTTATAAGGAGCTACTTTGATTATAAGTAAATTGTTAAGAAGATAAAAAATAAAAACAATTTTAGAGGTGGATTGTATATCATGATAAAATTTGAGCTTAATCGATGCAGAACTTTTTGACTTTTTGAAATCTACCCAAACCAATATAACAGTTTTACATATGTCGATAAACGAAAGATTATTCATTGTTTATTTAAATCAAAGGTTGTCAGAGGTGGCCAATCCGCGGACCGCAAAAGGCACACCTTGACAATTTTTTCGACCCGCGTGCTGCATCAGACTTTTATAAAATGTATACATTTTATAATGACCAAAGTGGTGAAAACAAATATATTTAAATGTTCACAGTGTACCTATGGAAAATTTGGGGTATAACTTTGATGGTGACCCGCGGAGTTATGATGCATTTCCGAAGTGACCTGTAATATCATTTGGGTTGGCCACCCCTGATTTAAAATATGCTAATTTTTTGATATTTTAAAAATGAACAAAGATGTTTAATTAAAGGGTGCAATTAATAACCAATAGAGCTATACACTGCGAGCGTTGCTACACCACCAACTAAAATAAATTTGATGTTCAAATTTTGACGACTAAAATTGGTCGTATCAACCCAGAAACCTTCGTGGGCTCATGCACAACAACTTTACTAAAGATCACCACATGATCAAATGCACAGTTTACGATTCTATAAAGAACTAGCTGATCCCCGCGACTTCGTCTGCGTGGAAGAAAATTCGAATATTTTATTTGTTTACAATAACAACAATTGATTTTCAAATTTTTCTAAATACCGAAGAAAAGTTGGTTTGGAAGATTTTATTTTTTGATTGATAATGAAATATATGACAAAAAATTGCTCCCTTAATGTTAAATAATGGCTCCAGGTCAGAATCATTGGTTCATAAAAATTAAATTTTAAAAAAGTTTGATTGTTGAAAAACAAACAAAAATTAAAAACTGTATAAGTACCTACTACCTAAACTTTCATACTAATTAAGTGAAATGGCGTTATTTAAAATGCTGTATTTAAAATGATATAACAAAAACAGAAACTTATTATTAATTAATTATTTATTTATCAATTACACTAATTAAATTCAAAATTTCGATTGTTGATTAACTCTACATTTTCTCATACAAACTTTGTCACCCCTTTTACTCTTTTAGGGTAGGAATTTTCAAAAAAAAATTCTTATCAGATGTCTACTTCTTAAAAGGAATACATCGAATATTTCATCAGTCAGAGGGGATATATAAATACAGGATTATATGTATGCACGGTTTTAAAAACGTATTTACTTTAAGTTTTATTAATATTATTATTATTACTACCACTATTATTACTTTTTTTTCGTTAATATGTCCTTATTGAGCAACTCTTAGGATCTTTTTACAACAATTTTGTAAAAAAAAAATATAAAAAAAAGTTTACTGTAAGGTTCGAACCCACGCTTTATAATTAAGAGCATCAGAATATTAGATACGTAAGCCATTACGCTAGTAACATAAACTATCAGTTTATTATATATAAAGGTTTATATTTCAAAGAGGCATTTTTTTAATATTTAAATTGAATATACTGTACTTTTTATCAATGCAACTAAAAATATTTTTACAGATTATTTTCTAACTTTAAATTACCTTTTCAATGATATATAACTCATCTGTCTAGTGTTAAAATTTCTGTTTTCATCCCTAGGGAATACCTTCCCTTAATATTTTTTTGGAATGATAAGTAGCCTATAGTCTGTGGGAAATTGGGTTGTATCTTAATACCAAATTTCATTAAATTCGGTTGTTCCGTTCTTTAGTTAAATCGGGACACACAGACAGACAAAAATTTTAAAAATGTTAAATTTGGAATAAGGGCCTCTTGAAACAAATATTTACCCTAAAATTGGGTTCAAAATCGAAATGTACAGACAGACGTAAGAATTTTATATATTAGTATAGATATACAGATATATTCAAGTTAGTAGACCAAAAATAAATAATTTATATTCGTAAGCCTTATTTATGTGGCTCAAAAATTAAAAGGTAAATAATTTTCCTTTAATTAAAAAAATAGAGTAATTTGACAAATTAGGGCCAAAAATTTACTAGTTAAAGAGGTGAAGACAGGAATATTCCTTGTCTATATATGATTATTAATAAAAGTACACTGTGTACCTACATTTAAAACAAGTAAATACCCAGAAGTAGAGTTCATTTTTTAAATTCAATTGATTTGTTTGTGTTTTTTTATTTATAGTTCATTTTATTTAAAGTTGTTCTAATTACTAGGGTCATGTGGTCGACTGCTTTTGACCCTTTTTTATATTCATACTTTATTATTCACAATTAACCAAACTATATTAAAGTTACACACATACTACCACTCACATTACTCTTCCCATATTCACCCTAATCACAATATCTAGAACCTGAAAACAGGGATTCGTATATCTTGATATATATTCGTATAGCTCCGCGGTTTTAAGGAATTTAATGGACGCTTGAATCCCTTCAGCTTTATTCAGGTATCCTTCGATATCCTGCAGTACTTGACACCACCTGCTTTTCATTTCTTTCTGTAAATGTAACATTCCAGGAAGATATGGTCGACAGTTAATTGGCTTCCCTATCTCCTGCATACCGTTTGTTCACCAGTCATCAGATGAGCTTTGGAAAATAAATTTTCAACTTACCCCCTTGTGGATTTCTGGGTGCCAAGGAACCGAAAAAAACGAAAGGACTGATTAGGAAGCAATGGAATCAACAACAGAACCAATCAACAATGAACTAAAACTAAGCCTGAAAGACACCATCAAGATGATTCAAAAGTTATCAGGACTCCATTGGAATAATATTTGGCGGTCAAAACCACAAGAAAACAATAATGGAAACCCCAAAATAAGGCGAACTCACCCGGAAACATTTAAACAACAACTCACACACATTGGTTCATAAAAAATAGATTATGAGTAGTTTGATTGTTGAAAAAAGAACAAAAATAAAAAATCGCCTATTTGGTATAAGTACTACATATTAAATTTTCAAATTTAAAATTTTGTTATTAAAATGATACAAAAAAACAGACACTTATATTTTATTTCTTAATTTAAATAAAGATGAACTTTGTTTTATATTACACAGTAATAATGTTTCATTTTTAACGACACTTATTAAATTTAAAATTTCGATTGTTAATTAACTACATTATCTTAGACAAACTTAGTCATCCCTTTTCACTTTTTTGGGTAGGAATTTTCAAAAAAAAATCGTTAATATTTTCTTATTTAGTAACTCTCAGGGTTTATTTACAACAATTTAGTAATAAAAAAGAGGGTTTGTGTGGGAATTAAACCCGTGGCTCCTTGAATACAACATTATAGAAACGGATATGAATGAATGAATGAAGAAACTAATGTGCTATTTACATGTGAGTAACGCTTATGATTGTTTGTATGCCAAAGCGTTTATAATTCAATATACCCAGCGCGCGTTGCTACGTCAATAACTAACATAAATTTGAAGACCAAAATTCGTACCAACTCAGAAACCTTCGTGGGCTTATATGGAAAAACTTTGCTACAGATCATCATATGATCAAATGCATAGTTTACGATTGTATAAAGGACATACATAGAAACATTCATTTTTATATATAAAGATATTAGATATTAGATATAACTTAAAAAATAGACAGTAAAAAAATGTTTTAGTTTTACATTTACTCTACAGTATTTTTTTATTTTAAAAATATTATCTAAGCTTGTATATGTATCGATAGTACGTGCAGAAAAAGATTCTATTTCATTATTGGATATAAGAGAAACATCTAAATATTTTCCATTGGTACAAATGTGAGCGACTAACATTTGTCAACAGTTTAAAAAATTGGGAAAGAACACTGTGATCCTCGCAAGGCGTGGATTTTATCCTTATATTCATTTCATTAAAAGCGGACGCGCGAAAAACCCCCGTGCCACTGCTTATGGTTGGCAAATTTAAGATGAAGAAAACGAGAGACTAGCTGGGAACTTGGCGCCAACCACTCGGCTTGATATGACGTTATATTTCACTTCAATTTCTTGCTCATTCGCTCTGTCCGTTTGTCTGTCGTTTCTAAATCCTCGGTGAGTACTCAATCTTTCACAAAACTTACCACGTCACTAAGAATTATGTGTGTGTATGTTTTTTTTCTCAAGCGATTCCGTCATCGCAGATATCTTTCATTGTTAAAATCGTCAACTGCGCTTTTCTTTAAAGAAAAAAAAATTTGTACAGAAAATAAAAGAGTAGTATGAAAATATGTGAACATTATAAAAATGTACATTTTCTCACTCTTCTTTACACATTCCTTTATACACCCGTGTCGTTGGACGTGTGCTCTTATTACAATGCATCACTAACAAAATTGTTGGAAACACATGGGAAATACAGTGCGATATTTTTTACAATTATTTTCTAGTGTGTATTTTATAAAGAAAAATATGCTTACATAAAAAATATACCCATTATTTTTACGCTTCATTCTAACATTGTTGAATATTTTTCATTTTTCCCGTTTTTATGATGGCATACTCTTATAAAAATTATAAATTCAAAAATTTAATCGCACTTAGAATATTTTCTATGAAAATCATTAAAAACCAAACTATTTATTATTTCTCTTTCACGAAAAAACGACCGCTACAACCACTTGAAATAACAACGCCTCTAATTCGTATTCTTTTATAAATCGTGCTCCATTTCTAATAAACTTGACATAGACGATAACATAATGTGTCGTATTATGATTTATTTATTCCATTCTATCAATGATAACTGCAAATGTCGTCCGCTATATGTGACAATCCATCTCTTGGAAACATTTACAGCAAAACATACAGACGAACATTTCCAGACCCAAAAATAATGGAATCACATTCATTCTATCCCATTTTGTTCCTCACATTGCGTACATTTAGCAGAAACGAGTATGGTGCAAAACCTCCACCATTTTAAAGCAGTTGTTTTTAGTTGAAATTCCCGAAATGGATTGGGTGCGTGTTTGCTCTCGTGGTTGACAAAACTTGGCACATTTTCATGTGTGATTTGTCACTGTTGATTAGTACGCCAACAATCATATTAGTGGTTGGCGCCTTGGCCCGACGACGATGTCCGCCTTTCCTGTGATTGAAAACCCGATGTGGTTTTGTTGGCGACAAGTCCTCCGTCTTTTTCTTTCTCGCATTTAGCGCAATGTAATTAGCTCAACTAAACTAACAAATTGACACAATTCTTTATACACATGACTGATATTTTATCTCACATTTTTTGTTCATTAGTTACAAATGAAATAATTATTCTACTTATTTTTGTTGTTGCAAAGCAACTTTAGAAGCTTTTCATCGAAAACAATAATTATCATTTCTATAAAACCCAATCTCGTGTAAACCAAGTCAAACATCAACAATTTTAATAAGGTCATAAAAGAAATTTACTTATAATAAAATGCTCTCAATGATTTTTCATTAACTGAAAGCATTTATAATTTTTTTAACTTTAATCATAACTCACATTTTCCTTACAATCTTCATTTCAATGAAATTCATTTAAAAGGTTTATGTAATGATTTTTTTAAACACATTAAGAGCCAGTATTCAAGAAAGGTCCCATGAATGGACCATATCCTTGATATTTTTTTAATTGACCAAAAATTTTCCCTTTGATAAATCCTATATATTTATCCTACGTGATCGTTGATGAAAATACGTATGTATTGTTTATTATCCGAATAAAATTTTATCTAGAAGATAAATAGCACAATACGCTAGATATTTATTTTTTAAATAGGTGATTTTGCACGCCAGATTTAAACATTTAACTCCAAGATAGATCAAATATACGTATAATTAAGTATACAACAACACAATCATGTACAAAATATAATTAAAAAGGCCTAGTAACGTACATTTTGAGGTCAAATTAGTAAATTAAAGGAATAATTAATGCTTTCTTTACTTTTGATGGGCGCCTATATTTACGTTTTTGACCTAAAAGAATACATTTAGTTTCCTCAGGGACTTGATTTTTTTCGTACGGGTTAGAAGACCCAACGTATGCTTGCACTCATATTTTATTTGAAATATTGGACACGTACAATTACATTTACTAATATCAAACGCCTTAGTGCCATAAAACAGTTCACAATCTTCAAAAGTTCCCCAGTCTTCAATAATATATTTGGTTATCAATTCTGAAGTTATACTTTTATAACTCAAATTTGAAGTACATACATAGTATGTATTATGCACTTTTATTATTTCCTTGTTTTGCAATGCCCAATGATAAGATTCAGTCCATTCTTTTAAAGTAACTGTTGGTTTCACAGAAAAAAAAATTGTACCATTGCAGCTCTGGATTTCTATCCATAGACAATTTAATTATTAAATCATTTAATTTTTTTAAAAATTGAGAAACAAATAAATGAGTTCATAAAGTGTATTCTTTTTTGATTATGGAATTGGTAGATTCAATCCCATTGTTTGTACTTCGATACCCTGATGCTGTAGCATCGAACTAATTTTGATATGATTTTAATGACTTTTTTTAAATTGGCGAATAAATTATAAATCTAAACATTTTTACTAACTTATTATAATATTTAGATGTTGTTCATATTTAAAACAATTATACATTATATAGCTGTAAATTAAATTTTAATGCTGTTAAATAACCATTGCTGCATTTTTTTATACAAAGATGTCCAATATAATATTTTTCTGTACATATTATAAAAGAACTGTTCCCTCTTATTATCTGGCGTTAAAACACACTTTTTTGGCGTAATTTTTACCATTTTCAACGTAGGTACATACAACGAAATTTCTTTTGAAAAAATTATAAATCAAAATATCTTTTGAAAGATTCAAAAATTGAAATGGTATACTGAGTAAAAACCCATCACAACTTGCTTTGAAAGTAAAGATTCTTAGTCTTTTTTCCTTTGTCTTCATCATTTTACAATAGACAGACAAAAAAAATAAAAATTACTTTCGCAACATCCAAATCCAGGACTAGACTTTCATCAATTTCATTATTACAGAGTTGTTTTTTTAACTTACTATTAATATTTGAAAAATTACGATTTTATAATTTAAAAACTAAAATTTAAAACGTAAGTAATAAACAGAACTGTGCAATGATTTGTACTGATCAAAATAATGTAAATCTTGTCCTGGATTACAAATACGGCAGGTTTATAAGGCAGGTTTTTACTCAGTAATACCATTTCAATCTTTGGTTAATATTCCAAAGTATTTTTTTTTTAATATGACACCCAAAATATGCCTACATTTCAATGCTCGCTAATAGGGATAATCGTTAATGACACTGGCAGTTAAAGCGATTGTAAATAATCAAGAAAAAAAAGATTGTCCACAAATCAGTAGTTTTTATTTTTTGAACCCATAAGGTAAAGAATAAAATCGTCTATGCGATTTTCAAATAGTTTAAACAGTAATTATAGACTGCTCATTCTTTATGTAAGGTATGAGGATAATAAGGAATGTCAGCTAATAAGAACTAAGAAACAAAAATACACTTCAAAATGATCTATGTATATCACTTAAGATTCATACTTGCAAGTCGCAAACACTCATTAGTAATGCCTCAAACTTTTGGTAACGTATTGGATTGCTTGTTGCCACAATATGTATTGTGGGAGGTGGTTGTACGGTATAATAAAATATCGTGGGAATGTAACAATATTTTTTGATTATTTATGTATGTTAAAGTAAAAAACTTTATTATGCTCTTGTAACTTATTATGCTATTGTATAATAAGGCCGACTGGCAAGGCTAATAAAATTGCTAAATTTTGTCTTTGTTTACGCCAATAGTTACCATTTTCTGTTTATATTTTATAGTAATTTGTGTATCGGTTAAAATTACAATCAAATTTGTTGATTGGGATACATATTTTTTATTTCATTTCAAATATTCCTCAGTTATGAGACTTATTACCCGTACCTATTGTATTACTAAGAAGATCTTTATAATCAAACTGAAGAAAGTTTAATGCTAGATTACGATATTACCATAGAAATGTTGATCATATTTTCTGTTCCGTACATTAACAATTAAAAATGAGAACGTTGTTATACCTAAGCCGGTTCTCCAAAAAAATGTACTTGAAAATGTAATTATAAAATTTAAATAAAAATGTAGCTAGCAATTTGATTGATAACATAATTAAACTAAAAACCAGTGCTACAAAAAATAGGAAAAAAATAAAGAATAGGAGAAGATTTAGAAGAAATGTAAAAAAAATGTTTGGTCAAATATTTCAAAAAATTTCAGAAATTTTTTTTCACTCGTTTTTATCTTGGAAAATAATAATAAAGTCTTATATTTACCTCTCTATGTACAGTAACATAATTTAATTGGATTGCTATTATAATTGATTTCGAGAAACATGTATTTTGTACTTGATAAGAATAATGTTTTTAAACAATTTCATATTTATCAGTATTTAATTGGGATCTTGGCGTATAGTTCTGCCAGTTGGGTTATATTGGAATTTATATTTATGACATCTGTGGAGTAATTTTTAATATTTGAGCCCTGAAGAACTCAAAAATTATTTGACGAAACGTTACACGAAAATAAAATAATATTCCATAAATAAGTTGGTTCTTATTTCCCACTGTCCAAAGTTGATTAAAATTTAAATGTTTACAAAAATTTTCTCAGAACTTACTACTCTAATGGTATTTTTAAAATTGATGTATTGAAAATTCTAAATACTTTGTTAAACGAAGCGATAAATCAGTTTTTCAAGTGGCGTTAACAAATAAAAAATAAATTATATAACTTGTAAATATTTTAATTCAAAATTGAGTTTGTAACATTAAACATTAACGAAACATACTTATAAAAGCAGCATTTTAAAATATAGACTCTTGAAAAAATTACCTTTCCAAAAATAAATTATTAGTTTAAAACATCATCTCATGAATAAATAAAAAATTAATCTTTCAAATATATCGAACAACTATGTTTAAAAATATTGGAAAAATGACAAATTTGTTTTTAAAGCGAAGTTTTAAAAATTTTCAAAATATTAAGAAAAATAAAAACGTTTTTCATGAATAAATAATGTACTTTATCTTGCGCTCATATTCCCATTTCTCCGTGCCCCATTAGCTCGTCTCATACCATGGAGTAACTATAGACTTATTTGGAGTGAAGAACTTTTCGTGAAACAAATTACAAATTAGAAAAGTAAAACCGACCCTTCTCAAAAAAGGAAAAAAAATCTTATACATGACAATCCCAAAATAACAAGTAAACTAATGAAAACTTCCAATACCTAATCTTATTTTATCTTTGATCAAGCGAAAAAAAATCGTAATAAATTTTACGCAAAGGTTCTTTTAATACCGTTAATTAATTACATACATTTCAAAACCTACCTACCAAAATCAATTGTCAAAAACTGTGATATTTTTTTTTACTTATTGTACAGATGAATAAAAATTTAATTTAATTTAATCAATATTTCAATACGCATTTCAGTACCGTAAAATAATCATTTATATCTCCACACAGTTTCTTATGAAAAAAGAATAAAATCAGTGAAAAATAAATTTCCAGTATTTTTTAATTCTTTTAGGTACACACTGACCCAAAAGTAATGGATAGGTTTGACCTACATATAACTTTTTTTATAATGAATTTTCTAACTTCTTTTTTCCAAATTTACACTTAGTAAGTGGAAGAATTTACCATGCACTATGCACTCAGTCTTTAACAATTAGCAAGAGAGGAAACCAACTTCATGAATCACTTGAATACATTCGAAAAGTTTATTCCCACCTAAATATGCACAACTGCATATTCTGGGCAATTAAAAATCTTAGAATGGTATCCCAGCATGAATTGTATTCTGTTAAATGCACGATTTGGCATGGAGGAACATCACAAGACATAATTGGACCGTTTTTTTTTTAAAAGACAATATGGTAATGCTGCGATCGTAAATGGAGAACGATATAGGGTCATGCTTTAGAATTTTGCAAGATCTGCTATGGAACTGCTATGGATAATGGACCAGGAATGTGGTGTCAACAAGATGATGCTATTTGCCATACTGGAAAAGCTGAAGCCACATTGAAAGTTGTAGGGGTCATATTTGGCGACTAAATAGTATCGAAAAGATGTACCGTGGGTTTTCCGCTACGATCTCTGGAACTCACGGCCTTTGATTTTTTTTATAAGAATAACTGAAAAGAAAAGTGTTCGAAAATAAACGTGAGGTAATTTCGTAACGCGAGGAAAATATTCGTGACAAAATTAGGACAATAGATCCAGAGACGTTAAGAGCTGTAATCATGTCGTCAAAAGAACTATTCTTGGCGAAGTGAAAAATGAAAAACATTTAAAAAGTATTTTATTTTGTACTTATTATAAATAAATAAAAAAAAACTCCAAAATTTGTTTTTTCTTTTCACTTTGAAATAATAAAAATATTAACATCAATCATTTAGTGATTAAAATCCTTTCATGACTTTTGAGCTATTCCATAGTTTTAATATAATCAAACCACTTTAAAGTTATATGCACTATCACTTTACATTCTTTTTTGTAACTTATAATTTACCAAAAAAGTCCAGCTGTAATACACAAATGTTTTTCTTACTTCAACAGTAAGATAAAGTATGATCGTAGTTCTGATATTATGCTTATGTTACCACATTTACTTATTGAAGGACCCATAAACAACACATTGAAACCGAATACTTCACTATTAGTTTTGGTTTGCAATATTTAAAATATTAAAATATTTTTCTTTCAATTTCAGGTTAAATGAGAGAAAATAATTTAAATTTGCCTTTTTATTGAGACTTAGAAAATATTAGTTTCTTGAGCTGCTCTTAATATTGTTTTAAATAGGAGTTTCCTTTTAAGTCTTGTGAATTGTAAACTGCAGAGAAAAAATCTCTTGAGAGTTTAAGTTTCATTCCCAAAATATACGATAGTGGTCATATGTAATTCTCATTGTGAAGTTTGAAGTTGCAATTTAACTTGAATTGAAAATGGCTAGCCAAATGTTTCATTTAATGGGCGGCACACAGGTTCGGATTTGATAAAAATGAGGTGATCAGCAAAGTAAAACACAAGTTGTTGATGGAAAATCTATAAATGCGCTCCAATTCCAAAACAACAAAATAAAATCCAAGCAATTTCTACGATTGTATCATTTCTAGTAGTTTCATTAAAGATTAAACAGCATAAAATAGAAAATTACCGTTGATTTCTTCAATTTATTTTTCAAATTCAATTTATTAGGTCTTTATTGTGTCAATGTTCTGGAACTTTTATATAAAAAATAGCGAGCTTAAGAGTGCAGTACAGGTGGCATAAAATAAATTTACACCATTTTGCGAACAAATTGCACTCAAAAGAGTCATTTACTTTTCGCAGCTTGACTTTCTTGCCGTACATGTGTGCCTTGTTTATCCGATGTTAACAATTGATTGATCGTAAATCTTTCCTTCTTGGCTTTCAAGAGAAAATGCATTTTTCTATAACCACCGATCTTAATAAATGACGGTTGCGCCCTGTCCCCTATTTAAAGTCCGCTCCGTTGAATTTTGTCAATCGAATGACGTCACTTAATCCTGAACTTTTATTCATGAATCAGGACTTCCTTATTACAAAACAGATGAATTCCATTTTTACCCTAACGTAATATAAAAAAAATATTCTTGTTCTTTTTGATGCTTTAGAAACATAATTATTGTAATTCTTTGATCTTCATGACATTTGTTAAACTTTTACCCAACGTAATAAAAAGGTACGCTTTCTAAAACATTTTCTTTTTAAAAAGCAAACTTAAATTACAAGAGATAAAATACAGTTTTAATAAGCTTTGCAACTGAAGGAAATAACAGAACAACAAAGTACACAAAAGTGAAATGGATTCATTGCTTATTAAAAACGGAAATGTTTCTTCGACTTAAAAAAATCAATCATCTTTTTTTAAAATCTCATACTTTACTATGCTTCATTATGCATCAACAAAATCATCAAAATGCAATATATAAACAAATCGCAAGCATTCATAGAGTCCCCTGTCCCCTTTGAGATTGATTGAAGACCTGGAATAACTATGTATTCTACCTACTGAAAAGCATTAAGGGAGCAATTTGTGGTCATGTATTCATTATCAATTAAAATATAAAATCTTCCAAGCTAACTATTCTTCGGTATTTAAACATTTTGAAGACCAATGTTTATTATTGAAAATAATATTAGTAAAAGATATTTATAAAAGATATAAAAGATATTATAAAAGATTATTAATAAAAGATAATATTTTTTCGATTAACATTGTATTTTCAAATATTAGTGGACGTTTGTGTAAATGAAACTTGGAAATCTTCAAAATTTGAAAGATAATAATATAAAGAAAATGAGATGAATGTGTAATTTTGAGAGTGGGTTAATTGTAGGGTTAAGTTATGATAGTATTGATACCAAGTTTAAAAATTATTTTACATTTTATTCACATATGTATCACAAATTATTCCAGACTCTGAGTTTGCATTTTCGATAGTTAATATAAGTGGTTGATAGTAAATGAGTATGAATTACATACTTTAGTTTCGATTTAATCAATAGATGTATCGTTGGCATACGGCTAATTACGTCAAGTGGAAGAACAGAACAGAAAACATAGAGACAGCGATTCCAATAACAGCCAATCACAATTGGATGATTGAAAATCGATGGAAAAACCAACCATAAAGCATAGAGAGGGAGTTCCCACCAACAGACAATTACAGCTTAGTCTTGCAGTCTTGTTTTTTTTATCACGATAATTTCCTGTATTCGTATTCGGCATAGGTACTTCAAAAATGTTTTTATTAAAATAAAGAAATTTTTATGTAAACAATACACAATTCACCACGGTTGTTAGAACGACTATTTTCAAGCGGCATAATACGCAGGCGCGCCTATACATAAGAAACATTGAAATGATTTAATAAATTCATTTTCTCCTTCATTAAATCTTATAGATTTATATGTTAATCTCTATTAACTGTCGCTTTTTCGTTTCATAAAATTTCAAGCCACAACGATGCTAATGAAATTTTCACTACAAAAAGTCTTTAATTAAAAATTTTAATTTTACTGAAGCATCAAAAAAATTATAATTTGTTAGATAAATTTAAAACATCAAACGACTTTTAGCTAATCGTTTTCTATGCACTTAAAAATCGTCAACATATTTCAGTATCATCACTTCGTTGGATTAGAAATGTTTTTGCCATTTCCATGAAATCTTTTTATTGTTGACGAGCATGATTAAAAACGCTAGTTGGCAGGAATATTAATTTTTGGTTCTAGATACCGCATTTTCAAGCATTGTAAAGAACGGTGTTTGTATTATACATACATTATATCGTTATTAAATTCGTGTGGAAATATTTGAACTTTCAACACATATTTAGGACATGAAAATATCACTTAAATAATTTGAACAAAAGCACGGTCATTCAGTACAATGCACACATGAATCTCCGTTATTGTTGTGTGGTGTGTGGATTCATTTACATTGCACAGATAAGGAAATTGTTGTGGATTTTATTATTTTATGCTCCATTTTTTTATTCTTTTTACAGAAATATGTTCATATGTTAATTTTCTATTTATTATTTGAATTTTAATAGAATTATACAGAACTAAAACATATCTACTTATTTAACAGGCATTTTCACTTAATAATAATTTGATTAATTGAAACCAGAGTTTCATTTTGTAGAATTAAGTATATCTATCATAATGTGTAGTATACTAAAATGTCACTTGGATAAAGGGGCTTTAGTAAACTATTAATTTAATTTATTAACTTTCTACTTTCAACATATACAACTTATATAGGTACAAACATGTCATCCTCCAATTTACATATCAGATATACATATATGTATATCTTTTTTTTAATTTTGTTAACTCTCTTAAGTAAAATTTACATAGGGTAAAATCGTATCTATAAAACAACAACCCGTAAGACTGACTCTTAAACAAATCTCAAAGTTGACATCAGCTTTGTGTACATTGAACAACAAATTTTGTTCCCTTTGTTGTCGTATATTAAGAAATATGTGAGATTCTAAATGAGGATTGTAATAAGCAGTTTACATAGAATAACAGCAACAACAACAGGCTATATAGAGAGTAAGACAAGTTTTGCTCATACGAGGTAAATTTATGTGTACAAAATAGTGAGATTTTAGATGTGTACCTTTCATTTTGGCGAAAGAAAGGAAAAAAAAGTTATGTAAACGAGGTTCGTAATATGCAAACTTAGTTGTTATCTAGCTGAAGAAAATCTAATATATTATGTTATTTACATTTTGTGAAGGTTGGCCAAATAAAAATGCATAGTTATAGTTTCTTGTGAAACTTTATATATTTTTTTAAATAGAAAAAAAATATTTGCTTGTTTCTCATAAATATATCAATAAGTTTTACATTGAAATTATCCACTGTTCATGTGTGAAACTAAAATCCTTATAATATATTAAAAAATAACTAGGTTCGTCATATTATATTATACGCACACGTAAAACTTTAGTTCACGAAAGAATACACACAGGCATGATGTTTTCTGTGCGATGGCTCGTCGTCGTTGTGGAAAATTGTACCTACATCATTTTTGCGAAAAACCATCCTTGAAATAATGACGCTTTTCTTCTTCTCTAGTCGCTATAAAAACATGCGGCTGCCAGGAAACTACGGTGCCCCTCTATTTCCTTTGTGATGCCGTTATGCTTCTATACATGTTACACATTCATATTTTCAAAACGTATACATGTGTGGTGTTCCTTTTTTCTTCGTTTCAATTTACCATTTCAAATATTAGCTTCGAAAAAAAGACGTATCGCATTCTATCATTGCCATTTAATCATTAAAATAAAAAATAAAATTGGTTTATTATTTTCTTTCAATGTATAGTTCACTTCGAAAAAAAAAACTTCTCGTTTATTTACAGTGATATCATTCATCAAACTAAAATTATCCATTAAAAACGGCTAATGGAAATTATTACAAGCACGTAGTTATCGTTCATCATTGCGTTGTAGAGGAAACAATTCATTTACTTGTTGGTATAAAGTTTGAAATTACTACATAAAAGTTAGCGAGAACTATGCTCTAATTGTTTTTCATTTCACTGTTGCACTCATACTATCAATTTTTCCTTACTATTCACAACTTGGATAGGAATTGTATCACATATACCATCAAAGAGACAAACACGTTTTCTTCTATGTATATAGTATACCTTTGTAAAATGCCCTCTACAAATAACATGTCGGTGCACGAGACTTGCTCAAAATAAGAACAAAATCAAGATGAAGAACACGTTACGAGAACAAGTCGCAAAAGTGTTGCAACTTTCCACCGGACCAACTTCCTGATTGCATTTATTTTTTAGTTTTTCCGACTTTTTTTTTTATCCTAACAATTTGAAATGTTGCTGTATACGCTGAGGAGCACATTATCCAGATAATATGTTTAACATAGAATTCACTTAAAACTGGAATTTTTATTTAAAATGACTAAATAACTTTAGTATTCCTGATTTTAATTAGGTATAATTCATATACTTAAAATTCTCTTGATTTCAATCTATTCTAATAGATAAACTTCTAGATTTAGATATATTGTTCTTTGAAATTTCAATTTTTGATTCAACTTTGGAATAAGTTTTAATGTACTTCACCTTTATTCCAAATTCGACATATTCAAAAACTTAATCTTCATGTTAGTACCTTTTCTTTTTACTCAAGAACGACTAAACAGATTTTAATATAATATTTGTTTTCATACAACTCATGAATTGGTCCTGCATTGAATAAATAGCATAACAAAAAAATACACTGATTTATTTATAGATACATAAAATTGGAATCTTTCTGAAACTTTTTATAAGTTTATAACCACTCTTTCATTTAAAACAATAGTTTGGTGAGATATATGTCGCGGAAGTGTGAAAATATGTAAACTGAATTTCAATAATAAAATTGAATGAATATTTAAATTCATAATAATTTATGAATTTTCATTTATATATTCAAGAAATAGAAGTTTTCAACGAATTTAAAGAAGTTTTATCATTTTAATGATCTATTCATATTGATTTGGAACCATTAAAAACTACGCTGTTATTATATTTTTTATAATCTTCATAACATTTTTGGGAAAAAAATGGTACTGGCTTAAACTTAGTGTACCTGGTTATAATTTATTTGCATGATTGTCTGTCATAAGAATGTGAGACGTTTTGTCAAGTTACTTAAAGTTTAACACCTTTAATAAAATAAACTAAACGTACATTTTTTTTACATCGATAAAGAACATTATTAAAATGAGGAAGAAACCAACTTTTAGTTTTGAAAAACTCATATATTCACAGAAAAAAGTTTTAATTTTAATGTGCAAATGAGAGTCTGATGGATGTGCCTATGGGTCTTATGTGATGTCACAGTCCATTTAATGAAAACGCGATATAAATAGATCATCGAGTGGTTGTCAGAACGACAATAATAATTTACACGATTTTTGAGATTTTCACAACGGATAACATTTTTCTGTCCTAAAAACACTCATTTCAATACTGAATCTATTAATAAAAGTAAGAAAAACTGTTCCAAACGATAAAACCATAACTGATATTTCAAACCGGATCCAGTTAATAATTTTTGATACATTAAATTAATATTGACTAGGCTAGAAAATGAGGAAAATTGTCTGTAATAGTTAAGAACACTTTTAAATCATTTTAAATTATGTATTGATGTATTTATTTATTTATGACATATGTATTGAGTCTTTTGAGTTTGAATTGCTGAAGCTCGATAAAAATATCTTCTAGTAGAAAATTTACTATAGGTTTTGCATTCCAAATTAGACATTTTATAATTCAAATAAGACAATTTACCCATTAGGTTTAATGGTTCATTCCATTGAAAATTATTTGAAAAATTAACACAATTTTTAAATACGGTATGATTTGTTGTGAACCAAGCAAGTATTTATAAATTTACTTATTATTAGTGTCCAACCGAAAGTAGTTTTAACGGCCGAAACCGAATTCTGGCATCATTCTCAGTTTTCACCGAAACCGAAACTTCCATAAAAGATCATGTTTTTATAGGAAAAAAGTTAATTGGTATTTATTACTCATTTAATCTTCATTTAATACTATATTTCAGCGAATCATGAACATAGCATATTATTTTCACTTTCAAATGAAATATTTCTGTTGAAATAAGGGGTTGATTTTAAAGAAAAGCACCCAATTTCGTTTTAACATTAGATATTAAAAAACAAAATTATTATCAGAATTATAATAATTAGATATTATAATAATTATCAAAATTCATGATTGAAGAATCTAATATTATAGTAAGTGAGAAACAATAATTTCTCAACATTTTCATCTCACGAATTCAGCTTCGGTTTCGGTCGTAGTTTTGATCTGACGATAGACGAAACTAGCTAAAACTCGTTTTTATGCTAAAACAAGGCGAAAATCGAAACCGAAGTTCGGTCGGACACAAGTTATTACTTAAACCATACACTAATTTTTACCACTATATACCTACGCCAATAATGAATCCTTTTGAACTTTTCAATATTTGAGTTTCAGAAGAGAACATATTTATAAAGTATGAGCCCAAAATATAATTTTCAATTGGAAATTTGCCTTCGTAACTTCTATGTATTATTATAATCAGACATAATCAGCAGCCCGCCGAAGAAAATTTTTAAAATCAATTTACATGTAGGTATTTATAATTTTGTTTCACTGCAACTTACATTAATTATCTTAAATTACTATTATACGTATTGTAACAGAAAGGGACAAAGTCTGTCTCTCTCTTTATGCCATGCCGGTACGCGATTGGCTAAGTGACTTCTTTCTCTCTCCAACCAATGGGAATGCACATATAGATTGTTCTAGAAATGTCTAGTGAAGTCTAGGGAAAGCTAGAACATTCTGGAATGTTGAGTTGCGGGTATATAAGGTGCTCAGCTCAAGCCAAAAAGAGTTCTGTACGGAAGTTCAGATTTTAATTTCCGTTACAACAAAGCGATTATTAGTGTGATTTGAATTAAAAGTAATTATTGTCATTTAAGTGATTGTTTTGACAAGTATAACTGTGTAATAAAAAGTGAAATAAAAAAAGTGATTGTTAAGTGTGAAAGTGATTATTTATTTCCAAAGAAATTAAAAGAACGAATAACGCCATATCAATACAGTTTTGAGACGTCACGTTATAGTATGATAAACACCAAAAGAGTAAAGTGTTCAATTTTATTAAGCCCAATTTGGAATACAAAACCTGTACCGCTTATATATAGGTAGCTGTAAAGTCGTTTGTATTTTCTTTCAAAATTAAAATTTTATATCATTTATCAGTGATAATGAAAACAATGGCAATTTTGCTAAATAGTTCTAGTTATTTTTTATTCTCTTTTGATTGTTTTTGTGAAAATTTTTGAAGATTATTTCATTGGTATTTTTTTTTTGTTCAAAAGTATACTTGTTTAGAACCTTATTCCTTCCATTTTAGACTTCTTTAAACAGTATGTAAGAAATTTAATTAAGTAATAAGTGTATAACAGTCTTGTACGATATTATTGAAGCCAATGTATAAGATTCTTTTTTTTTAAATATACAGGTTATATTCAGGGGACATTTACAAAATAGGGAGAAACCCACTAAAAAAAAGTATGAAAATACTGTATATTTTATAGTTTTAATGAATGTGGTGTAACTTAAACCAATTTTTGCATTCGTGTGAATCTCGTGGAATAATGTTCTTTATTAATTATCATATTTTTACGTAGCCACAATTTTTATTAAATTCAATATTATGAAAACAAAACAAAAAAATAAGTAACCTACTTTTTGTATGGTAAACTAAAATTGTAATTAAAAACCTCAATAAAATGCATTAAAATCAATTTGAATCATAATATGAAAGAAATTAATGAGTTTCCTTACTCAAAAAAGTACATTCTACAATTTTTATAGAATAACACAAACTTCAAATATTTCTTCTTGATTTCATTCAATCAATACAGATTGTACCTTAGGGACGTGACATTAAAAAGCCGTTTAAACGTTAAAATTCGTGCTGGGAATGATACGTTACCTTTACAGAAGGTTAAAGAGATTTGAATGAAACTAACTTATCCGTAAAAATTGTAAATTTAAAAGAAAATTTTTATGTTTTCAACACTAGTATAAAACCAAGTTTTTTTTTCTAATTACAGCAATTTACTCAATAACATCATATATTTTTTTAAATTGATTTATCTTAGCGAAACAATTAACTTTAATTTCCAATCTTTCTGCTAAATGTTTATAGTATAAAAGAACGTAATGACGCTAATCAATTTGTTTTTATTTTTACAAATACTTGAATCTAAATAGTTTGTGGAAAAAATAACAAGAAATGTTAAATTAAAATACTTTGAAGTTACAATAAAATTGTTTAAGTATGAGCTAGGGATGCGAATGCTTTGTCTCCTTTAGCTGTTTGATCAGGATTGGCATTTGCCCGTATAGAACGTACCATTCTATGTTCTTTCATCTTAGATAAGAACCAATTGTAAATACTTTGATGAAAATAGAACAAAAATGAAGAAGTTTAGCTCGACCTTATGTTCCATTTCTCAAGTCTTAATGATTAAAATTCAAGCTCAAAAGAAACGAGATTGAAAATCAGTTTAAGTCAAAGTTTTTTAGGTACCTACATACAATTTACGGAAAACATAAGTCTAACGGGTATTTTACCATATTAATAATAAATTTAAAAAAATTTGTTTGAACATATTAATCTTTAATAAGAACAGGCAACAAAGGATAGAAAACTATATAGATTTAAACTGTTTAAAGCAAGCATGATATTATAATGCAATATTATAAAGATAATTAAACAATCACAATGACTTTATTAAGCAAAAATAAATGAACTTATCTTTTAAATTTGCATACAATAAATTTAATATAATCAAAAAATTTACTTTGGAACAAAAGAAAGAGAATAACAATAAACCCGTAATGGTTTTTGCTATTATTGCTACAGAAAGTTTGTACATTTATAAGAATAGAAAATATTTAAAAACAGTTAAAAAAACATTTTTGTGTATAACATGCAAGAACATTTTTATTCAAAAGTTAATATAAAAAATACATGCTTTGTTAACCTCAAATTATAAGTGGTTTTTCAACTTGAGGTAAACGTGTCTAGTCATAATTAAATTCTTAAAGAATTGTTCGTATTATATAGTTATGGTATGGAACGCATATCTTTTGTAATTAGAAACCCCTAGCCATCAACATTTGCATTTTAATCAGGTAATTATTTAAAGTATGCAGCAACAACAGTTTATGTTAGAAAACAAACACCGATAATCATCTACCCATCACCACGGGACAAAAATTGATCGATTATACCCTATAATTTATTGATAAATAAATTACATATCAATTAATGTTTCAATTAAAAATATATAATAAATTAAATCAGTAGAATATTTTAAAAATATAATTTACTTATTCCCAAAATTCAACTCTATAATTATGAAAATTTTAATCATTTACTTTACCCCAAAGAAAACAAATTTTTAAAATCGATTAAGCAATCTTTGCATTGTTTATCTATTTAAACACAACTTATATCGTTATTGGCATGTCTTGTAATATAGGAGTCAGGAATTCCTTTTCCTCTGTTAAAGACTTGTTATAAACGAAACAAAGACAAAAAACTATTCAAGCTTCAATGGAAACTTGTGGTGAAAATAACCCTCCATTTAATTATTGAGAATTTCCTTCTACGAGAAGAGAGTTGTTTGCACAATGAATTTGCTACATTTGCCCTTCATTTACATCGCTTAAGTTCAATAAAGAAAGAGGAGGAAGTTTTAGAAATTTAATTTTCAACCCTTACTCTTAGATACAATCACTAATGAATGAGTGATGATGAATATAAGGTTGCATAATGTTATAAACTATGGCAAATGCAGATAAAGTGTATTAATAGGTGCCACAATGGATGACGAAAATCAAATATTATTTTTAGCTTAATCTTCACATTAGTAGCACTTATAAAATGAGTGAATGGAAAGGATGGTGTTAAATTTGTTTAAATGTCGTTAAAGTTGTAGATCGTTGCAAAACTATGTTGAAGTAACGTTCAACAATAAGTAAAAGTGTTGACTGTGTAATAATTACATTCGTATTCAATTTATCAAGGAATGATAGTTGCGACTAACGGATTAGCACTCGAGAACAGCTAGAGATCTGTTGAAGATGACCGGTATTTCATATCGACAAGTAGTCGGTGCTAATGGCAATAAAGTATGGGTGGCTCCATTCATGAAGGGCCAAAGATTGATTCAAACTTCTCCATTAACCACCTATTTCTCATTAGACGTACATTTGAGAGAATGAACCGCTTCACTGGTTAGCAATTAAACGGGGATTCTCCAGCAGTAACATCCTCTCCCGCTATTTCAACTACACCATCCTCACAATCTGCACTGAACTACATCAAACCAAACCATGTTATTTGCTGCTTTAAATCGAGTGTTTGCATTACTCGTTCGGATTCCCGTAGTTAGAAGAACGCGTTTTTCCCCAACACCAGCTTTGGTCAACTGCTGAGTCCTCCCGATTATATGCATGCAAAAGGATATGTGTTAGCGTACGAAGAGATGAGTATATATTTCCCCTCATTGCAGTTACTGCTGACGGCTACGCTGTCCTTTCCTTCTTATAACCCATACACACACATTCATATATATCCTCTCCAATAAAACGAAGCTGCCCTCGTTTCTACTAATAATTCTGTCCATGGCGTTTGTGTTTTATGGTCGTTGGATTCTACAAAAGTCATTTTAAATTGGTGCTGCATGACAAATGCTTTTGCAGTTCGACATTTTGGTTTTAATTTATGTTTATTGAAGAAGGAATTATTCAAATTTTAACTTGCCCGTCGATAAATTTTATTTTTTTCTCAATCAAAGCATTTTTTTTTCTTAAAATGTAAACTTACCAACGAAAAAAAACTAGAAAATATTCAGCCTTCAATTTACTCACCTGAAAAAAAAATAAATCAATTAATTTTTTAATCACTTCTTCTTTCATTTAAAATCAATGATGACTTTTTGAGATAACACACAAATTGAATTAAAGGAAAAGATATAACATATTTAATGTTATCAAACATTTACCCAAAATTAGGTATGGACACATGAGGCAATGGATATACTGGTTCACCTTTGATTTAAGGATGTTACGGAGGTATGTCAAAATGCTACCGGAAAACTAAAAATTTAGTAGAATATTTCATATTTAATGTTAAAGCAATTTAAAAATTTAAAAGCGATACACTAAGTAGTTAAAAAGGTATTGCAATTTAAAAATACAATGATTTTACATGTAATCTTATAGAGATTCGGCAATCGAATAGACTAAATTTATTTTATTAGCAAAAAACATGCTACCTGGCATCCCAAACTTTTAAAATATGTAGTTTAATCTTTAGAAAACTAATTTTGTATAAGTTTATTTGAATTAACTGCGTGATTCTTAAGAAAAAAATTAAAAAAAGATCGAAAATGAGACATTAATACATTAATCAGTGTTTAAGAAAGTGTAAGAACCCTGTCGTCAGCTGAGACGTACAGCCTTGTATATTAGTACAAGCTGTATTAGTACATTTGATTAGATAAAAATGAAATGCATAATTTATCTTTGTCACACTCACGAGTCCACAGCATATAGTGGAAAGAGAAAAAATATGTCAAAAAAAATATTTTCTAAATGTTGATCATGTCACGCATGCTCACTCACATCATGTGTGAGAGACATACTAAAATTGCCTACGCTGCCAACCTATAAATTCGACAGCGTTATCATGTTTTCATTATTTTATATAATGCTAAATTAATTTTTTTTTTTTTTAGTTATAATTGTCTTAACAACATGCTAGTTTAATGTTTTGTTTATGATTTAGTCATATTAAAAATATTAATATTCAATAAAATTTTGATTTTTCAAGTTGAAATCAAGACATATTCAGTCCCAAAAGTTAGTTAAAAAAATTTTATATTTTTTTTTCTTATTTTGTTTAAAAATTTTGGTGAAATTTCCAATTTTCTCTTAAACAATATACACTTTTTTAAGAATCGACGTATTTCTTCGCCTCATGGTATGCTACACGACGTAATTATTCACGAATTTCTATTTTTATGTACTTTTGTCTCCGATTGTATCTCTATAACATCCTTAAGTCAATAATGATTTTTTGAGATAACACACATCCATTGAATTTAGGAAAAAGATATAACATGTTCAATGTTGCCAAACATTTACCCAAAATTAGGTATGGACACAGGAGGCAATGAATATAATAGCTCATTTCATTTTCCTTTTCATTTTCTAAATTTCCAGTGTCAAAATGATTACTTTTAAATTACAATTAGTAAAATTATTACTTATCCTTATGAATGCCACAAATATTCGGCTACTATTTCGATCTATTCAACTACTTTATTAATATTCGGTATTCGGCCAAATATACCATATTTAGTGGAATACCGAAAACCAAATCATCAAAAAAAAAAAAAAAGAAAAGAAAAGAAAAGAAAAGAAAAATGTTTTTTACTCAAAATAGTATTAAGACAACCGCAAAATTTTATAAATTTCTTAACATAAAAGTAAAACACAAACTTTTTATACAAGTATTATTTTCGAATTTGATAAAATCATCACCGGTTTGATCAATAATATGCGAATTCTTAATTCTAAGTAAGAAAAAAGAAATTGATTAGAAAGTAAAATATCTATTATTATATATATTATATAAAGTAAATCATATTTTCAATATCATTCTTAATGGTAGCACTAAACTTATCACACATGAAAGGTATCAAGTGTCGCCGAATTAGCGAATTAGCGGTATTCGGTTAAACGATATTTGTAGCATCTTTAATGAATACATTAAGAACCATTTTTTTCCAAGATTTATTACTAAACAAAAATTATCTTCTTCAGAGTAAAATACTGACAAATATCGCGCCACTTACAAATATGTAAGACCCTAATTAAAATAAACATGAATGAAATTAATTAAACGTTTCCTTATAGTGGCTATTTTAAAGTAATGAAAGTATCATATTATCGTTGGAGAAAATTTTTGTTTTCAATAATTTAATTTTCGCTGTAAAGACCGTAATGCTACTTTGTATTATATTCTTTTTCAACCCTTTCTAAACTCACTTAACTTTTCTTGTGAACTCAAACTCCGTGATTTATTTTGCGTTTAAGTGGTTGTTTTTCTTTCACTAACATTTAGGTCAAATAAGTTTTTGAATTATTCCACAATTTTTCCACAATAATAAATAATGCTATACAAATTGATGAAAATTAAAAATATAAAACAAAAAAGTACTTAAGCCATTTAAGCAATCATAAGCAGTGAATATGTTACTGTAGAGCAGCCCTAATAATAAGACGTGGGTTAATCTTCAAAGAGCCTTCTCATTGGCTGGAAGCTTTCAGCTTGTCCAAATATTTTTGATAAGTCAATTTGTTTTTATGTACAATAATGATTGATGATATACCAATAAGTATCTACCTATTGGTTTTGTAAGTCTTTCCCTGTATTCCATTAACCCAAATAATCATTAATATAACCTTAAAAATCATATGGCTGCTATCTAATTTTCACTGCAGACTCCCACCAATTAAGCTCACCTAACTATGCTTATACTTTTCAACAAAAAAAAAACAAGTGTATAGAATTTTTCTATTAAAATTATTGGTATCTTTAGCTTAAAAATAAAAAATGATAATCATTTTTATTAAAACAGCTTAATCCTATCTTCTCAATCATTGAAATTAAAAGTAATTAGTTTGTCCAACCATTGCTTCTACGCCGAGCAGTGATATAGCCAGTTACCTTCCTCGACCAACTAACTATCCAATAGATTTCATTTTAATTGTTATTTACTTTCGTTTTATAACAACTAAGATCTTTAGCTTAAGGCTTAATAAAAATCCGTAATCGAGAAATATCGATAATTTTCTCAATACGAGGATCGAACCCAACACCTACCAGTTTTAGAACGGTTACCTAGACCATTCGACCACCAGTAGGCTTTCAATACATTATTTTTTTTCTATTTTATCGGATTAATATTTTTTCGGCATTAGTACCTACATACAAACTTATTTTCTCCAGTAGTATGAAAATAAAGATATAGAAAATAAAAACCTACAGTTAGGTTTTATAAAATTTTCAATAAAAAGTACAATAACAAAAGATGGGAAACTATTGTATAGAGAAGCAATTATCAACGAGCAATTTAATCGAAACCAATTTACAAAAAAAAGGTCAATTTATCCGCAATAGAACATTAACACGCATTTAAGAAACCCTTCATAAATCACTTGAGAGTTTGTTTGGCTATTTCAATCCCTTGCTAATAAGATTTAAATTAGTTCTTCTTTTTCCTAAGCGAACATTTTTTGTGAAAAGTAGGGTATTAATAATGTTCAGATAATTTAATTTTGATACTTCATTCATTGATACTAAAGTAATAAATTGAATACTTACTTTTATCAATTTGATTATTTGATATGTCTTACTTGAAACAAGTAAAGTATATACAGTTAAAGTTAATTTAAGTATAATTAAAAATGGAAACGGAAAATAACAGCAGTTTAAAAGTTTATTGATGAATTCAAAACAATGAAAGAATTCAAATTAGACGTTTTCGTTGACTTTGAACGGTTTTAGTGTTTAAATTCATTATATAAAATAATTGTGGTCTTATTTATGTAAAAAAATACAAAAATAAACTATAGACATTAATTTTTACAAAAGTTCAAACAATAAATTTTTGACGTATGACCCAGATTCGTATTTTGATTGCTAAATAATTTTCCTCAGTGGTCATCAAATAGTATTGGAGCGCTCCGTAACTGCTATGAGTAAAGTCATAATCATTCATCCTGGAGCGATCCAATACTACTTGATGACTACTGAGAAAAGTTGCTTTGCAATAGAAACACGATTCTTAAGAATTGAAACTTCAAAATTCAAACAATCTTTTAAGTTTATATTCAACAACGTTTGCTAAAATTTACTTCACCGATTACAAATCATAAAGCATTCTGGCTCTTATGAGGATGTGTCTAATATAATTTTAATGAATATAACAACGTTACTTGTGTAGCTTGAATAACAAGTACCTTTAGAATTTTCTTTTATCTTTAAATAATATATTAAGTGAGCAATTCAACGACTCTTTAATACACTTACTAGCAAAATAGCTTTTCAATCTCAATGATCCATTAAATAGAGTTAATAAACTCTTTTGCTTCTTAATTCAATCGTAAAAGTTCCTAGTTAAATGCGCTCAAATGCATTTATTCTCATTACTAACATTCTGATAGGACATTGGGTTGAGAGAAAAAGATATTTATAGTTCCGTACCTATACACGTACCTTAGCGTATGTAATCCGATCGTAGCGATAGTCACTCACCCTTGTTAATCTAGGATTATCGTCTTCAAAGGGTCAGCCATATTCAAAGTAATAGTTGAGTGATCCTCGTGACTACTGGCTCCAATTGTGCGATCTTTCTCGTAGAGCATTTCAAATTTTGTTGATAATACTATAATTAATTGAATTGGTATGTCAACGTTTCCTAATTTACCGGAAACAACATGTTCCTGTATCTGTTTTAACCCCCGTTTTGTCGCTCTCGTTATTTAATGTGTGCAATTTCAAATGAAAATACCTTTGTTTTTCAATTCCAGGAGGATTAGTTCGTAAAACCTTGCTTGAAAAATATTATTTGAAACACGACCTTGTCAAACAGGAAATTTTAAATGATAAAGGATTTAAGCACTCGCCATTTTATGGATAGTATTATTTTAGAATTTATATTTCTATCGTATTGTTATTATTATTAGGTAAGTTTTTAAAACTATGAATAAAGAAAAAAAATATACATTTTTCCTTTATAAAAATGATGAATATAATGACTCATTTAATTAATTGTAAAGAAGTCTGCAAAAATATAACGTAATTGAAGCCACCCTAGTAATGAAGCGTCTCAAATTTTTGTACTTCCTTAGAATATTTGAGAAGCCATTTATAATATTTAAGCTCAAAACTTAAAAATGGTAGAGTCATCATTTTTTAAAGACACTATTTGTTATATTTAATGGTTTTTACAACCACCACCAAAATATATAATTTCTTTGCTTAATGTTATTTCTAATTTAAAAGCTGATTTACAGAGACTTGCGACAGACGAAGTTAAAATGTAATATAATACGTCTAACCCAATTTTGTAAGAAAATTCTTTTTTCACTGTACGTATAATCAATTAAATACATACTTAAAAAGATTAACGGAGATGACATATTTTTGTCATCCCATTTATCAATGCTTAATATTGTTTAGTCCAAAATTATTGTTCAAAGATCACGACATTTTTGAGTACAACATTTATCCGAGCGGCCAAATAATTTATTAAAGCATATTTCTTTTTTTTTTTTATTAATCGTTAAATATTGTTCAGATAGAATATAATATTATAACAAAAATTGTAAAAAAAATGTGTATAAAGAACGCGTTAAGAGAAACATATGGGATAATAAAACGTGGAAAATAATTCTGTTTTTCCATTTTCCTTTTTGCTGTTTTATTTGAAAATGATATTATTCATTTCAGACTTTTCTTCCGAATTATTACTAAAATGTTTTATGCTAGTTTCGCATTTGTTCTTTTTTCATCCTCTCTATTTGAATTCATTTTTTTTTTTGCAAAAAATATGCAGATATTTATTGTATTGTATATGGCGCCCAAATATAAATCATTATATACACAAAAAATAGCGTCTGTTATTTTATTTGTTCAAAACGTAAGCACTAAAAAGTTTTCTGCGCTTTTTCTTTTAGAAAATACAATGATTAAGTTTTTTCTGTTTGCTCTATGTTAATTTCAATCGATGTTTCATTTTACATGAAAAATAAGTTAAAATAAATAAATAACTTACCTATATAAAAATTAAATATCAACTCAAATCTGTGTAGAGAAAATTGGCGTACCAATTTGAATTTCGTGTTTACAGAGTTTGGAGTTGTTAAACAAAATTTAAATTATTAAAACACTATCATAGTATTTAGTGAATAAAAACTTTAAATGGAAGTTTTAAAATACTAAAATTCACGTAAAAACGTAAATTTTTCTTGAATATGGGAAAAGAGAAAGAAAAAGGAAAAGAATAAATATGCGTTATAAAGTATTGAGCAAAACAAAACTTTATCTAAACATACAAGTGGCCGAGTTAATTATGTTAAGGTGAACGTTCCAAAAGTAGAAGGTATTCGGTTTGATTTTCATACCAAATTTTCAATATTTCTTGATTAACAACCCTGTTGTCACTAAAGATTTTAGTAGGTTTTATTGTAAATAACAATAAAAAAGAAACTTTAACTACAAATATAGAGACATAATATATACTTTAAACTATTAAGGACAAATATTTTTTGAACATTATAGAACAGAGACGTGTATTCAAAATTTATTTATATTAATACATATCTAATAATATAAACGCGCAAGTTTGTATGTATAGATGTAGGAATGTTTGTTTCTCTTTCACGCAAAAATTATTGAATGGATTTTAGTGAAACATAACAAAATGAAACTTTTAAGTTAGAATAACACATAGAATGTAATTTATAAAGATTTAGTGTGGATTGTCCAAAATATTACGAAAAGTGTTAAGTAAGTAGGAAAAAAATCTGCCATCTGCGAGCTATTCTGGTGTGGGCTGCAAAAACCGTTAGACTTATACATATCATACAATGTATAATGGAAATGTTTGTCTTAAATAGTCCTACAAAAATTTAAAAGCCTACAAAGAGTTTAAATGGGAATTTCAAGACATCAAATGCCATCAATACCTCGAACATCAATTGATATTTACCGATGGATCAAATGGATGAAATCAAAATGCAAATCGCAGAGGAGCGGCGTACTTCTCAGAAAATAATAACTCATACAAGCTTCCACCACAAATATCTATCGACTTGGCAAAACTTTATGCAATAATGAAAGCTATAGAAAGCATACCTTTCTAGGAAAGACAGAAAAAAATATTAATTTGCATTGACTCGCTTAGTATTTATGCAACCATAGAAGATTTCTGGACATGTACACACCCGTATACGACTAGGATCCACGATGAGATCGAGAAAGCTGTAAAAACGCGACAATCGAATTAATATGAATTTCTGGCCATTGCGGAATTGATGGTAACGGAAAAGCTGTCCTGGTTGCCAGAAGTTCTAGGATGATTGACAATATCACGATCGAATTACTAAAGACGACTAATAGGCAGAGACCCAAAAGGCTATAAGGTAGAGATGGTGGAGAGAATGGCACGAAGAAGTAAATAATAAGCTTCGGCCAATAAATATTTGGAGAACCTTGCTAAGAACTGATTGAGCAGATGAAATAAAATCTGCCTACTCAGATTAGGGCATTACAATTTCTCACGCGAAGACATGGTGAAGAAGGAAGAATTTCCAGTGTGTGTAAGTTAAAAAATAAAATATACTTGTAAATGCCTTTACAGAAGGACAAGAAAACGATGAAAATATCGTTTACAAAGAAATTTTTTGCCAACTAGTCAATATTTTCAACATTTCATGTAAAGTTTTTCTTAATTGATAAAGGAAAATACATAGCGTCAATGTTATTTTTTTGTTGAAAACATATTTAGCCAACCCAATTTCTTGCTTATTATTTTAGGCAACATATATTTTATTTTTTTTGTGCAAAATCGTTGTTTATAATGTGAGGGAACAAAAAATGCGCTGCAAAAAAGTTCATAAAGTTTAAAATATTACAACAGAGGTCCTAAAAGCAACAAGACAACACTCATTTGTTTGAAGCGCTGAAAGCTTAATGTCATCCATAAAGCTCTCGGGAGACTTCTATATGTATTTTTTTTTTGGTCTCACCACCTTAAAACAACACACAGTACCGCTAAAATTCTCATGAATTTATTGAACATGTTAGTAGTTTGGCGGTTCAATTGTTGTTGGGTTGTCGGTGTCACTGACAGACCACAATTAACGTTGCCCTAATGTACAACAAACACATTAACTTTTATATTGTCACTAATTTATTATGACACGTTTGCAATGGCGCGCTTCTGCCATTGATGTTCACTGTAATGACTGCTGATATTTACGCCAGCGCAATTTTTGTACATTCTAATATTTTTTCATATTTTTTCACTCTTTATGCTCAATCATATTAATATTACTAATAAACAAAACATCAACAATACTATACAAACAGCAAAATTCATTTAAATTTTTGGGAGATTGATTAAAAAAAATTTTTATTCTCATCTAATAAATGAGCCAGTTAACAAATGTTGCTAATATTTCATAATTAATTAACACATAAATGTCAAAGCCACAGGATTGAATAGAGTTTGGTTTTTTTTTTAAAGTATTGGCTGCATTTAGCAAAAAGTCGTGATGAAAATAATTTACATCAACAACGTGTTGAAGCTGCAATATGATGAACGGGACAATTTGATAACAATTTTCTTAATTATTTACATTTGCTAATATTGGTTTACAATGAACAAAGATTTATAAAAAAGTTATATACAGTTTCATTTTTAAGTTTCATACCAATGAAATCCACTTGGTCATATTTTCGACAATGATTTTTTTTAATTACAAAACTAAAAGAATAAATTATTCACTTTACACCTGAATCTAATTTAATCAAACAAAATATTAAATAATTTCACATTTATTAATTCTGACGACCCTCTCTAAAACCACATGCGTGGAAATAAAATGAAGCATTATTAACGACGCTTAAATAAATCGTTATAAATAGATAGTTAATTTCTCCAAACTAGATATTATATAAAAATTGATACAATCGGATAAAATCTTTGAGATATGAAAAACGCCAATGCCTTTTTCTATTTATCAAGTAGTTGTCCATAGCATCTTTGCTGGTATTTTCAGAGTACGGAATCATTGAAACGTTAAACTCAAAACTATAATATTAAGCACATGAAAGCAACTTTCCGCGGTTCTTAAATATGGGAGAGGTTCTTAGATACGCGTTTATATGGGAGATTAAGGGATCAAATTATATGTGTTTTTATTCCATATATTAATTGCTACCAATCAAAATAAATATAAATATAATGATACCCAAACATAATATGGAATTATCTTTTACTATAACCATACAACCATAGCATAAAATATATTAAGGTTAAAAAGTAAAAGAGTTTCACAAATTAAATAAATCTGTATCAATGTACAATCTTTAGTTATATTTCTTTCTTAGTAGGCAATAAACGTAAAATTGAATAGAGACCTCTTGGAGACCACTAATTTGTGTTTCGAATGATCCAGTTGCATTTAGCAATATTAGAGTTGATCATTTTAACCATTAATTCTACAACTCTAACTTTTTATTCGCGATTGCGATAAAAGCATTTTTTATAATTTTTGAGTTTCAACACATTAATCATTGTTTTGTCTTATTACCAAAATACAATAAAAACAAATCGAACTTTCAATGTTTCGTTAGTATAATAAACAATGAATGATATTTTCATAGCAAAGGTATAGTAGGTATAGTAGTTCTTCATACAAAATGTTACAAATTCCCATAAAGTATATTTTAAATCCTAATGAAATTATAAATGTAAATGTGAGTTTGTTTGATAATTACCCTTTCTCGCCTAAATCGCTTATTATGAAATTTTCTATAAATTTTTTAAGGAGTACCGAAAAAAACATAAAAAAAAAATTGTTTTCGAAAAAACAATGATCAACTTATACGATTGACACTTTTTATGTTATTACCTCGTTCGGGAAATTTAAGTGACCAATTCTCAATTCGAATTTTTGATTCGGAATGTAAATGAATATTTTTTTAAATAAATTTAATATTATAACACTTTTTTTTTATTTAAAGCGACACTAGTCAATTAAAGGTGCATTTTTAAACGCGTTAAAATGATGTTATATTAGATATTTGTTGGACGAATTAGACCTTATGCACATCTAATAAAAGTAATTTAAAATGTTTTTTTAATTTTCGAAGATCTTAAAATATTCTAATATCAAGACATAATGTTCCTCTTCACTTTACACTTTGCAAAAAAAAATCATTAAATTCAAAATAATTAAAACGAACCCCTATTGGGTCGGTATTAAAATGACGTCATATTGCAGAAACTTCAAAATTTTAAGTTGTATTTTTTTCGATTTATTGGAGCATTATAGCTAAAACTTGGAATGTGAATGTCTCTTTTCAGTACCAACATGCCCTCCAGAAATGGTCCAAATACGTTTCTGGGGCCAATTATTTATTGCTATCGTTCTTTGGTTTCTTCTACACTTTTCGCTTTAGTCAACATTTTTGAACTATCACAAAAATATTGATCATACTTTACTTCAAATTTTAGATAATATTTGATTGATTGCGAAAACAAATTATTCCTTAAAAACTTATTGTAAATTCATAAAAAATGACACAAATTTTGAAAAAAATTAACAAATTTTTCTCATTTTTTAGCCTTATCAATATTTTTTCAATCTTTAAAACAGTATTCACTGGATCTTATTTCCAATTGCTACTATAGGAAGATTATAGGAAGATCGTTTGGGAAAATTTTTTCTTACTTGTTTGAAAAGCTTAGCAAAGAAATGATCAATGGGAAGCATAGTTTTTACATACACTAAACACAATTAACCTATTTTCCATAGAAAAAAATGGAGACTAGTTCTTAGCGTAAAAATATGAAAAATGTTTTTTGTGGCGAAAAATATGAAGAATTGTTCAAATTTTTAATGCTTTTATGACAACTGCTCAATGAAGTGTTTATATCTTGGTTTTAATAAATGGACTGTGACGTCACAGAAAATCCATAAGTGCACCCATCGCTTTCTGCATCACATTTGCTCATTATTATTTAAAAAAAACTGCATTTATTTTTCGGAACTAAAAGTTGATTTTTCCTCACTTTTATCGTACCATTTATCGTTTAAAATTGATATTGTCTATTGACATTAAATGAGCCAATTTTTCTTTAAAACCAGGATCACACAATTGAAGCAAACTATACTTTTTAACCCCTTTTTTAACTATTTAGGTGTAGGAAAAGAAAGATTTCACACCGCAAATCACAACAATCCTCATGGATTTACCATTTCGATTCCAAAGATTTCAGCTTTCAATCAAACTTAGTTTTTTTGCGTTAACAAAACACAAAGACAAACATTACAGATTGTAGGAGTGCATTTGAAAAAGTCATGCTTTTCTCAAGCATCTGATAATAAAGTTTGCTCTATCATTCTTTAATAATGTACCTACTCTTAAATTATCAAATTATTTAATTTTCTTTTCAATGATTTTTGACTTTTACTTATGAACAACAACATGAGTAAAGTCGAGGGAAAAAGCTTTTAGCTAAAAATTTAAAAATTAAAATTCAAACAGAGTGTAAAGTTTCATCCCACAGACGAAGTCACAGGTATCGACTTGTATTTAATATCCAGCCCATATTACTTAGAATTAACAAATTATTATATTAATAAAAGATTAAATTATATTAAATTTTATTTGTGTATAAAACCTCTAAGTTGTAGACAAGCAAGGTTTTTTAAGAAACCTGCATGATTTTACGATTAGAATAGTCGGTTTATGAATTAGATGTTTTATTTAATGTAATTTTATGTTATAAATATTTGAAACAGTCGTAGCAGAAATAATTTAAATTTGGTATTTTTTTATTTCTTACAAAAACAAAAAAACACAGTCAATACTTGTTAAAGCGTGGGTTTCGGAAAGTATTGATGATTTTATTATAATCATTATATATGGTCAATTTATTTTCTTGGAAATTTTTAGATTTAATTAATTTTTATACTGATTATTCGTATTTGCATTATGTTTGCTTTCCTGTCTTATGATTGTACTGATTTCCAGGAACGTCCCAAACCCTTATTTTCTAACTTTTATAAGCAATCAGTTTGCGAGGCAAGCGAACATCAAATCTATTGCAGCTCTCCCTGTTAGCAGCAATAAATGTGACATATTGTAAAAACAAAGGTAATTTCTTTCGGACAAAGCAATATTGCAACTACTGTTTAGATACAATTTCAGTACAGACATTTAAAATATAATCTTCTTACCATTTTCTTATAATTCTACACAATTCTTAGGATAATATACAAGAAGGTATTCCAATCTTGCTTCAATATATGATGGGATGATGTGGCACCACCATAAGTGTATATTGAATACTTATTCACCGCAACCATATACTTTTAGGCTAACGGTTAATATTAACACTCTAAACACACTTGAGGTGGCGCCACATCTTGACAAATTTCCCATCATGCATTGAAGGATTAGAATACCTTTTTTTATATTGCCTTATCAATTCTGAATTTCAATAGTGCCTTCTACGGATGAAACAATTATTTCGGTTTTTCCACACAATAATCTTTGTTTGGCCAAAGAGCTTTTAAGATATTACTAATTTTTACCTCCTTTATTATATAAGCACTTCTATAGAGTACATATTCATTGTCTCTATTTTTCACGGATAGATTGAATAAAATACGCTGTAATAATTTGAATCATGTTTAAATACCATAACTAAAAATGTAATAAATTTACTGTTTAACATAATAAAATTATAAATGTTGCGTACGATATTATACAGAAAATAGAGGAAATTTTAAAATATTATTCATTCGGCGATGTCGTAGGTTGACACTCCCGTTTTGCTAACAGGAGAGCCCTTTTCCACACGTACGCATCCGTATGTGTTCTGAACCAAATGCACACATGTCCTACGGCACTCACCACCCATAAATAAATGTGTTCATAAATTAATTTATAATTTCCTCTTTGTGTACAATGTTGTTTTAAAATATGTACGCATGGAACATAAAACAATTATTGTTTAAACGCATTTTCCTAGTTTTAGCCGATATATAATTAATTTCTATTAACATGGATAGCAAAATTCATTTGCCGATGGTATTTCAAACAGTTTTTTAAAGCTTTTGTATAAAATTTTCATAGTTTTGCACTGATAAAATACTAATATGAAGCTTTTTACTTTTGTTTTTCAAAAAGCAAATAAAACTGCAAAACTTTTTTGAAATCTTAGCACAACGTCAATGAAGAACTATGCAAATATTCCAGAAAAAAACATACAAAAATTAACTGCACTAAAGGTTCAATTGACAAGAACAAGCATTTCCTCATATTACAAGGTTGAATGAATTTTTCACAATAATCTGATATTATTTATTCACAAAATAAGGATTAAAATAACAATCGCTTTATTTCACAAAGCGTACGAACGCAATTTGGGAATTTTAAAATCTACATGTTATGATTATTTCAAAATTATATTTTGTGAAAAATGTTTTTCCTCAAATACGAACACTTTTTGTACAAAAATTATTGCAAAAATATATTCAGTTTAACACACAGTACTGTTATTCAAAATCATTAATATTTGTTTATTCAACGCTCTTATTTTAGTAACTAACAATGAATTTATAAATTATTAAAATAATGATGACTCTGTTGCTTGGTTAGAACTACCTGTAATTTGCCTGATACGTTAATACCATGGTATTAAAATATTTATTAAACAGTAAAATTTGTTCAACAAAAACTATTAATAATCTCTTTTAAATACTAGTTGCTGAACAAGTGGATATTTAAATATTGATTTTGGTAAACAAACCTTTTTTTAATGATCAAAAGCATGATCATTTTCTCCTTTTTTTTTAAATTTTGAATATGTTTAATTCAGTACCCTGGAAAAATACAGACTGGGAAATAGAGACGTTTAGTTTTAATATTTAACGTACTAAACCTATAAAATTATATTCGAAAAGTTTGGAATATTGTTGTGGGGTTTCTGTAGAAAACCAATAAAAGCAAAAGATCTAGTCAATCCATAACTTTAGTGTTATATTCATCAACCACACGAGTATTAATGCTTACTGTTAAAACACTAAAATGGTAAAAAAGTCAATGTTTTAATCTCTTCCTTCCTACTCGTTGCTCGATTTTGAGCACCGTTCCTTATCATGACTTCTCTATAATTTGCGGTTCTCATTATTTCTGCAATTGATATATGTGTGAGGCCTTTAATTCTAAGGCCTTAGAATTCTTAGAATAAGGCCTTAGATTCTAAGGTCTTAGAGGCTCTAAGAGTCCTTTCAATATAACAGTAGATTTGTCTCTCGTTTTCCTGCCGTCCACATAACCATAGAACACAATATTCTTCATCCCATTTTTCCATATCATCCAACAAAAGTATTTAAGTTTGCGTCTGTGGATTGCTGGAAGCAGCTTTTCATGATCACGTATACTCATTTCTTTACATATAAAGGTATTTGTGCTCTGTTCAAGGGATTTTAATTATCCGATATTAGCATATTAGTAGTTTGAAGTATAAGTATTTGAGCTATAAGAATAAATATAAGAATAAGTAGAAGTATAAGAATAAACTTTAAAAATGAGTAAAAAAATACTGTTTGAAACAAAAAAAAAGTTAATATTGGGTGCAGAATTGCTTTACGTTCCTGTGTTTTGATATACCATTTATTTTTAGATTTATAACACTTATATCGTGGAGCAAAATGGATGATGATTTCAAAAAAAAAAATATAGTGGTGTCAAAATTGTACCATGAATAAAAAATTAAATTTTAAAAAAACGCACGGACATAAACAAAAAAAAAACGCATAGTACCATGACTGGGTACCCTGAGATGTTTTGTTCTTAAGAGTTGGTTATACCAAACTAACCCACTTTCACCTGATGAATGGTGAACAAAAAGGATTTAGAAGATATAGGGACGAATGGACTATCGCCCATATCCACCTGAAATGCCAGAATTACAAAAAAATAGGAAGCAATGTGAAATACCACAAGGTATCGAGGAATGCCTGAACACAGCTAAAGAAATTCAGAAATTATACCAAGACCTATGAATCTCTGTTTTCAAGGACAATAGGATAGGATTTTTTTGTGAGGATCATTTTTCTACAACTATTTTAAAGTATTACAGTCATTCATAATAACGTTGTTGAACATATAAATCCACTACCTGCAATGATTTTTTAAAGACTTAATCAATCGTAATTATTAATAACTAGCTGATCCCCGCAACTTCGTCTGCGTAACGTAGGTGTATATTATATTTTCTTTTTAGATTTGCTATTTGTAGTAGTATATGAAAATTTTCATTTTTCTTATTTGTTTTACGAAAAATATAATCATACTTAAAAACACTATTTTGTCAACTTAAAAAATATTTATTTAATAAACTGTTACTTAGAATAAAATGATCATATATAATGATCAATTAAACTTCAAAAAATATTAATAAATACCTAAAAAGAGTATGTCTATTGCGTATACCTACGGTAGGTATACCAACAGTGAACCAAATAATTCATAAATCAATCAGCATCTATACATAAATAAAAAATATCGCCAAGTTCAATAAAGTCGGTCTAAATTATAACTTAAAAAAAGTCGAAAAGTATCAAAATACTCGCGTCAAAATAACAGAAGTTAAGAATCTAGATTTTTGAATATTAGTAGGAATCCCATCTCACTGTTTCGATTCCCGAACCTTTTATGAATGAATTTATAAATGAACCTTCTATGAACCTTTTTCCAAAAACTATTATACTATTGCAATGTACAACATAACCGCGAAATTGAAATTTGTACAATGGAACGAAACCCAGTTCTTCCATAATTACCCTTTTAGGGTAGAAATTATAAAAAAAAATCTTTTCACATGTCTACTTCTTATAAGGAATACACTGAATATTAAAATTTCATCTGGCAGAGGAAATATATAATTACACGATTTTATGTATGCACGGTTTTAAAAACGTATTTACTTTAAGCTTTATTAATATAATTTTTTTTTACTATTACTGTTTTTTTTTTCGTTAATATTTCCTTATTGAGCAACCCTAAGGATTTATTTTCAACAATTTTGTAAAAAAAAAATAAAAAAAAAGGTTACTCTGAGATTCGAACCCAGGTCTCTTATATTGTGAGTATAAGAATGTCAGATAAGTAAGCGAATGCGCTATTTACGTATAGTTGTATTTGGTGTTTATTATGTGTAAAAACATTTATATTTCAAAAAGGCACGTTTTTGTATTTTAACATTTTTCATTTTTCAAATAAGTTACATTTTTAAACTTGTGATATCTTTCGAATGGAATGTACAAATTGAATAACTCAAAAAGTTATATAATAGCATTGAAGCAAACTTACATATGAAGTCATTTATTTTGATAAGGATTAATCCCAAAGTATTAATAGAAGAGCTTTTATAGCGGTGGCATTTATATAAATCTTTTAAAATGAAAAAACACTTATTGTGGCATAACTATAATAGTTAGACCTATGCTGTCGCTTTGTTTTTTGTAGATAATGATATGTTCTACAAAATCGTACTACATTATTTTGTTCTATAACCAATAGTTTCCGCAGCGCACGCGATAAAAGAATGTTTTTTGGTAATTTTTTCAGACCTTGGGTTACATTATTGGAGTTTTAGTGTGGATCCCTAACTTTTTTGAAAATTTAATATAGCCTATGTTCACCGGAAATAGTGTAGCTTCCCAACAGTGAAAGAATTTTTCAAATCGGTCAAGTAGTTTCGGAGACTATTCAAAGCAAACAAACAATCAAATCTGTCCTCTTTATAATAATAGATAGATTAATTAATTCTTAAGATAAATTAGAGAAATATCTTCTTGTTTTCTAATTTTTAAGCTTTAATTTTAAGTAATAGGACCTAGAGATACATACACCTTTTACACAATTTTATGAAGTAAAAATAAATGAACTAAAGCACGTCAATATCAAAAGATTATAATTTACTTCTCTGAGTAAAATACCCATAAAACTAAACAGAATTTATGATAACCAAAGAAAAGTTAAGCTTTAAATAGTTATACACAATTACGTATATGCTGGAAACTAAAATAATTTTTAAAACAAAATGCAGCAAATTGCGGTGTTATAAAAAAGAATAGGTATATTTATACATTTATGCTAGCGTATTGCCAACTGCAGTATTCTTATGCAGAATGTGTATATTAATAGTTGTTGGTTTTTCTCAGAGGAAAAAAAAACCGTTTGCTTAGGTTTACTTCGTTCGAAAAATAACAATTTTGAGGATGAAGGCCTTAGTGTTGATTTGACTATATAATAGAATTTATAACTCTAAAAAATATTTTTTTAATTAAAGTAAAGCTGTCCTTTTCGTTGAAATAAATTTTATGTAAATCTCTAAAAATAAACAATGTTTATTTCACATTATATGTCCGTTTCTTCATTTTAACCTTTTTCATTTTATTGAATGTTTAAAACGTTGAATAATTGAAGTAATTAATAATTTGTAGCTATTAAAGCTAATATGTATAAATAATTAAAAAATTTCAACCAGCGAATTGTGGCATTTTATTTGTACATCCCATTATCACATTGATAAATTATTCTGTATGTAGTTTGTATTTTTTGAGCACATTTTATACATTTAAGTGCGACTACATAATAACATAGCGAAGCAATACGAGAACGTGTGTAGTCGCAGCCACTTTATTACCATTTTTTAAACATTAAACTGAAATTAATGAGAACTGTTGTTTGTGTTGCGGACGCATTGGAGGATCTGCAACTACTGCAATGAAAAAGATAAATTAAAATAATTGCAAACGGCCGTGTATAACGTCATCATACAATAACTGCAAAAATATAAATCACATGAAATGTCGATTGGACTTTATGACGATGTGAAAATCATTTTTTTTTTCAAACAAATATCTATCTATGCGAAAATTAATTTTCATTGAAAAGTAAATTATGATGATGAGATAATTTAGGAATAGGGAAGTGTTATAATAGGGTGGGCAACCGAATCTGATAACCACGGTGATTATGTTCTTGAAAATTACCTACTTACGTCTATAATGATTTATTGGATGTGGTGTCAATTGCTGTTTTCGTGGCAGTTTCACCAAAGTAACTTATTGGAATGTTCTGAATTCATGTTTTCGTAACCTCACTGAATATTTTATGAGAAATCTGGAGATAATTTGTATGATCATTGATCATTAAATTCTATCAAGAAGGGAATATTGGTAATACCTTTATACTAACAGGACTTTTATTTACCTAATTACTAAAATAGCAGCTTTCTGAACATATTTTTCATTAAAGCCCGGAAAGCTTCCCATGAGAAAATTCTACGAATAATGAATTATTGTATAAAAAGGTGTTTACACTATCTTATGAAATGTTATATTATACTAATACACACATATTCATGTTCTTAAGGAAATGAGGAATGTTATGTTAAAAAATGAAAATCAAAGTCCATTTTGCAAAGTTCCATGCAATCCTATTACATACGTTTGCCAATTATTATTGAGAGAATGAATATTTAAAAAAAATATATTTTCTTGAAAGTATTCAATGCAATATTTTAAATAATGTAAGGAAAGTCTATTGATGCATTATATTACATTATATTTTTCTATCTTGAATTAAAAATCCTTTTCAATGCATAAATATAAATGGGAAAATAAAATATACAATAACTTTTGTATTATTATAATGCTTAGGACGTTGCTATTTGAAATTGTTTGTACACACCTACCTATACATGATATTTTATGGCGACAATCTACTTCCATATGAGAAATATTTTTGATAAGTATTTTTCGCACCTATGACTTATGCTGTATTAATAAATGGTTATTTAATATGATATGTAAAATTAATTTTGGATAAGGAACCAAATGTGTATATATATTAAACCAAATGTACATTTAGCCAACAATGTATACATACAGTATCCATGTATAAATATACAATTTAATCTTTTATTTGAAAATCAGTAACTTTCCGTGAAATATTCACATCCGTTTACATATTATTTGATCTCTGTCTTTGCCGTCATACATACATTTGCCAATTATATTATCATTAAAAGTAAAAACGTTTTCGTTGTTGATAATTATGCGCCAAATGAAATTTTCTATTTCAAAAAAAAAATACAAGCATTTCAATGTCTATAATTTGAATATAATGTAGTATTTAAAAAGTATTTAGATTATAAGTTAAATATTTATAAATCCAAAAATCATTTACCAGATTTCGATTGTTAAACTAAGATGTAAACGAATACGTTTTTCGTAAGAACATAAAATTTTCGACATACAAATCTCAAAAGAAAATATTACCATATAATACGTGGCGCAGACGATGTCGCTGGCATCAGCTAGTGTAATCATATATTTATAATATCTACGAAAGTATACTTTTTATAATAACTGTGTTTCATCCTCTAGGCCAGTGATGACGAACCTATGACCTGTGGGTCAGACACTGACCCATGCAAGCTTTTTAACTGATCCGCGATAACTAGGCAACCATTCGTTTGTTATGTTTTTAGAAAGAGACTTCCATAGCACTTGTATAGCCCCCTCTCTGTTTCACCTTGTCAGGCGCTAATGGATGCCATGCACGTAAATGACCCACAAGCTAGTATTAAAAAAAATTTGAACAAGATTTGACCCGTGCCTTAAAAAGTTTCGCCATCCCTAGTCTAGGCTTCACTCTTGGATAAAAGCTACATTAAAAAAATATGAGTTGCTAAAAGAAATATTGATTGTTGCATAACAAAGGTTATTTTTTCAATTATACTTTTAAATTTATTTATTCTTACAGTTCGTTAAAAAGAAATTAGTGATAAATGATTTAAGTCAATCTGAAGACCAATATTCAATTTTTCTTGTTTTTCGATATCTCGTCTATTAGAAATCATTAAAGAAGCGACTCATTTTTCCAAAAATTGTACAATTTAAATATTTTTATTTTCCAACAAAGGAGCTACATTCCGATGTGTTATTTTTTCCATTCAGTTTTTTTGATTGATCCATAACTTTCGAAATTCTTAAAACTAAAATTTTGTTTGACAATCCCAATTTAATTTTATTCCAATACGTCGGCACTGATTCATCATTTCTAAGTATTTTTTGGAAGTAAATTATTTAACACAATTTGCGGGTAATATGATTTGAAAGAAATCGTCTCGTAAGGAAATGCAAAAAAATCATTTCTTTCTCTCTCTGAATTAAGATTAATATATATATATATATATATATATATATATTTAATATATATAATTGGGATTGTCAAACAAAATTTTAGTTTTAAGAATTTCGAAAGTTATGGATCAATCAAAAAAACTGAATGGAAAAAATAATTTTAAAAATTTTATTTAATGTTTTAGTTGAATCAGCTTGGGGAGTTGGTCCCCGAAAGGAAACCTATATTGAAACTTAATATTGACTTGATGTACTAAAATAATTAATGTAAATTTCGCGACCGAATTCCCTGTTGACCTTGAGATTTAGGTAAAAATTTCCGTTCCCATAATTATTATTCAAAGTGATATACCTCAAAAATATATATATATATATATATATATATATATATATATATATATATATACAAATATATATATATTTGTTTTATTTTTAAAGTATAACAGAGTTTTGCGTTGGTTTCACTTCTCCAGCTTAATTACTTTTTGAGGTATATCACTTTGAATAATAATTATGGGAACGGAAATTTTTACCTAAATCTCAAGGTCAACAGGGAATTCGGTCGCGAAATTTACATTAATTATTTTAGTACATCAAGTCAATATTAAGTTTCAATATAGGTTTCCTTTCGGGGGCCAACTCCCCAAGCTGATTCAACTAAAACATTAAATAAAATTTGAAACGACAAATTGGGAATTATGGTACCTATATCACGCAAACGAAGCTAAAGCAATAGTGAAAAAACCAAATACAATGTAGAAACACACAATTGAAAAAATTGTTTGACAAATGTTACACCCCGAAACTGATATGTTACAAATCATTGAAGTGCTATCATATTAGGCAATTAATGTTCTTTACGTAATATGTAATAAAATACCGAAAATCCGGTAATAAATGTGAAGCATTATAATATGTACGAGTGCGAAAAAATTTAATTAAAAGTTTGTTTACGCTGCTGAAATGTGATATACAATCGTTCCAATTGGAGCGGCGGCGTGCCTTCAATATAGGAGAAAAAGAGAGATGCGGTTCAATAAACCCAATATAAATCTTATTTGACAAGACGACCGCTCTCGTAATGAATACCTTTACCCTTCGGCGTTTTTCGAAAACATACCCTCTTCGAATTCACAATACTATCAAATCAAAAGTCAATCTATTGTAAAAATAAAATAATGCTGTATACAACATAAACAAAACGGTTCGATAGGCATTCTAGGAGAAAAACGATCATCACAAATATTATTTGTTATTTTTGTTGTAATAACGTTTATTCAAGTTTAATAATTATCTAAAATATTCGTTTTTAGAATGAATTTTTCAAATGCTTAATATTATACTCACAATTGATTCAAAACATAATTTTTACATTTTATTAAAAAATTCTAAGTAATTTTCAGTTTCTTTGTTACAACAAACGAGAAGGTGAAACTGTTAAAAGCGTAATTTCAATTCTTTTCGTAATTGCAGCTAAATTCTATCGTTGTGAGTAATAACTTAATTTGGTAGAACAGCGGGTGGTAGTCATATAGAAAAGTAACCGCCACAGTATAGAACATACCGGTAGCTTAATATATGACAACTCAATTTGTTGAACCGAGAAACGTTCTTGTTATTGCATCCAAAAGTGATATTACTCCCTCAGCAAATATGACGCAATAATGTTATTACACACTATGTTCGTATTTTTCAATTTGAACAGAATGTGCCCACTTTCTGAAGCAAACTCGCCATTAAATTGTATAAATCAAATTCTCAATTCAATCCTTTTATTTTATCGAATAATTAAATAACACAGCAAAGAAAAGTAAATGACAGTAATAATTGAGTCTTTTTACAGCAATGCTCTGCAATTACAATATAATGTTATGATCAGACAGGTCTACCTGTCTTAAGCTATATAAATACCTACGATAAATAATCATTTTAATTGAGATTCGATTCTCAATGCACTAGTAAAACCAGTTTATTTAATTAACGAGAAACTTGCGAAAGAAAAAAATAGTTGCAAATATTTTAACACGTAAATTGAAGAAAATTTATCTCATACCGTTATAAATGCATGTACATATGCATGCACAGTTTGCACATGAATTAGTTCAAAATATAATTGGCAAAACGCATTGCAGTGGAGTGATGCATCGATCATTAAATTTATATTTCAATTTTCAAGATTCAATATTTTTGTATCACTATGATTCAGAACTTGATTGGATATAACTACTGGTATTCAATACATATAACGAAAAATCATTCGTTGATATGATATCCAAGTGCAATCGCTGAATGAAATGGTCATTACCGGACAAGCCATTCAACTGCAACCATTGTAGAATATAATACATCCGTCTGTTGTAGAGATGCGCTTTTGCAGGCCAGGACTTTAACAACTTCGTTACAATAACGATGATATGTGAGAATATTTTGCAATACACTCTTAATATAATTTGATGATGCCACTTCCCTTATTCATTGGTTTTAATTTATTTGACTACAATAATTTTCATTAATGACGACCTCAAAAAATATAAATAGTCCTATGATTACGATGAAAAAAATGCATATAACACTGACATAAATTCCAATTTTATTCATAACTTAAAAATTTATTTGTAACATACAAAACGAAAACGAACATATTTTTTACAATAAGAGCTTTTTCATTTTATCTCAAATATTACACATTCAATAGAACATTACAATATTGTTACGTTTAATAAATGTTTATTAACGTTCAGAATTAAAATATTATCATTTTCTATAACTCAATTTATTTTTTATATTAACTTGTCTTTTTATTCTTACAAATTGTAGCATAGAAAATTTAAAGAGGTTATTATTGATCCAAAAAAAGAAATAAAAAACAGATAATGTTGGGGATATATTGGGGATATGGGGATATTTCATGGTACCCGGAAAGCAAACTTTAGGTTTTTTGATTGCCAAACATTAAGTTTTAAAATGATCTGTTTTCTATAAAAATTTTTAAATGTCTAAATGTTTTGCATTTTCATTTTGTTGGTCTTAAATCATTATATTTTAATTTCTTCATTAATTTAGCGGTTGTGAACAATAAACTCGGAAAGAGTCCATATAACTTTTTATGGTATTTTAATTATCAATAGTTATAAACTTTGATTTTTATAAATTTGCAATGAATGCGTTAAATAGCATGTTTTAATGCCACAAAATCTGTAATCTTGTTATCTTAGGGTTATTTTTATTATGTTTCCATAAATATACTTTAATTACTAAATAATCTTTATCAATGGTAATCAAAATGCATTGAACGATCCGTAACCGCTATGCGACCAAGGATTGATTTTTATTTATATTTCCTTTTTTTCATATTCCTCGTCGTGGAAGCTAAAGGAATGTTTTAAATTTTTTTTCAACTCGGAAATTTTATCATCGTAATGTCTGTATTGCATCACCCAATTATTTTTAATGAATTCAAAACATCGGTATGACAAAATTATAATTGATAATCAAAGTACATATTAGAAACAATTTATTAAAAATAATCTAAACAATGATCATTTTGTGTTTAAAGTCGAAATTTGATGTACCAAAACATGAAAATGAAATGACTAAAAGCATGGTAAGCAACTCCGGAAAGATATTTTAATGATACTTAAGGGGCTACATGGGGTTCACGGTTTCACCAAATCGATTTTTTTAAGGCCTTATTAATTTTTACAATATTTCTAGAATATTTTCCTTAATTTTCGAGTTGATCCGAGTAAGTTTTGGAGATTTAGCTATGGAAAGCTTAGCGTATCGCAGGTATATCGGTGTGGCTGCTCATCTACTGTCGTGCTTTTCTCAAAACTGTGTTTTCAAAGTCGGTTGTAAAGATCTTAGAGAACTACTCAACCTATTATGATGAAATTTTACACAGGTTTTCGAGCTCCAGCGCGCTCTAACAAAGTATTGCAGGTGGGCTGATGAGTGGAAAATAATTATTAATGTAAAGAAGTCAGTCCATGTTACTTTCACTACCCGAAAACAGTGCTGCCCGCCAGGAATGCTCAATAATACTGAGGTACCCCAAACGGATCATGTCAAGTATTAGGGAATGTACCTGGATAGACGGTTAATCTGGGCAAAACACATAAAAGAAAAAAGAAAGCACTTAACAAGAAATACGGAAAATTGTTTTGATTGATTGGTCATAAGTCACAGTTGATCAGAGAAAATAAATTTGTTCTGTACAAATCAATAATAAAACCAATTTGGATCTATGGAGTGAAACTTTGGGGCACAGCATCCAACTCAAACGTGAAGATAACTGAAAGATTCCAATCCAAGATTCTGCGGACAATAATCGGTGTACCATCATATCCATCGAATCCACGATTACCTACCGGTAAAACATGCGAAGTATGTGATCACTTAGCAAGCGCGGGCTTATCAAACTAGACTCAATGATTATCCAAACTACCTTGCCTTGAATCTGCTTGATAATAGTGCGGATGTTAAGCATCTCAAAAGAGTGTCAATACTTGACCTAACTGACCACTTTTAGTAATATTAGTTATTAGTGTTATTATGTTTAAGAATACTATTTATACTATAATTATACCTAGAATACTATTACTGTTGTTTTACTATAATTTTTAACGTTAATTATGTCATTAGATACAACACACCCACGTGTGTTGTAAGTGTGACACATTGCAATTATTGCTAAAAGGCGGATGGTGCAAAAACAAAATTTTAAATTTTCAAATATGTTTGTTAAGTAAATTCTTAAAAATAAATCGTTTTTCCCCGAGTAAACCCCTAAAAGTAGTAACCCGTTAAAAGTAGTACAGGTATTAATAAATTCTAAGATCCTGCAAGTTTCCAAGCTCCATTTCAATTAATTTTTGTGAAAAGGTATGCAAATAGAAAAACCTACAACATTTTACCAAAACTATTCAATAAGCCTAATGTATTTAGTAAAGTATGATAAGCGCCTAGTTAAGTGATAGCACACTCACATTAATGGCTGTATTTAACATGACAGTGCTGTATTTAAAGATTTCCTGTGTTATAAAAATGCGTCTATATTCGTCGAACACTTAAATCAGACTAAATAATAATGCACTAAATAGTTGCATATACGCGTTAAAAATCTTCTGGCACCAATAACATTGCCTATAAGCTCCGTGAAAATTGATAAAAACACAAATCCTAGAATTTTTGAAATATTCCTCATAATTGTAACAAATTATTTATAATCAAATTTTTTGAAATATCTCAAAGGATCGATTTTTAATGTTTTAAATTGAGTTCTTTACTTTTATGTACTTTTGGATCCATTTATTGTTTAAATTTAAAAAAAAATGTTTTCAAATAATTTAATGCCTTTTAATTAAATATAAACACATAGAAAAAAGTATGCAGTTAATTGCAAGGTTAACAATAGCTTCTGATTAAAATATGATACGAACATAAATGCACAAATGTAATTTAATGGAGGTACAATATTTTATTATTTTACCTTTTTAAACATGGCTTAAATTTCATGTGTTGGGGCCTTTGAAACTCAAAACTTTGTGTACAATGTTTGTATATGCGTAATTGATGTGAATTTTTTTATGATACTTATTAATATTTGACAAAAATAATAGTTTTCAGGATAAAATTCGTTTTAATTTAGCTTCATTTAATTACAAACCTGTGTTCAATGAAAATAACAATACAGTTTTTATTTCTACTCAAACTCATGTAAAAGATTAATGAAACGAATATTACTACAACAAATATGCATTTCATTATCGTGATAGTTAAAGACCTAGAAGTTAACTTATTCGGGTAGTCTTGAGTTTGTAAACAATGGTTGTTGGTATGTAGAGATATTCGTGCGAGTATCCGCAAACTTAATTTACTGTATGGCTGCACTCAAATGTACTTGGTCTATGAAATAATTCCGTATTAAATTTCATGCTCAATTATCAAATAACTGCATCAAGTATTAACAATTTTATGCAATTATATCAACGACTAATAACAAATTGAAAACGTGTGCAACATATAAAAACCTCTTTTCTCGTATTTAATTTAATAAATTTCTGTTATAATAACATGCTTCTATACAATTGCTCTACTTACGACCGTCTTTAATAGAAAAAATTAATAAACAAATAAAAAAACACCAAGAATATTTTTAAAATCTGGAAAATAACATTTCAATTAAAATATTTATCTGATCTTCAATATGAAGCAACGTGCTCAGAAGTTAAACTGTCTGTAAATATTTTGAATTCTATTTTTACAGAGATTTTATCTTAAAAATTTGTGGACATAACTTTAAAGACATCTTTGTTAAAACCAGAAGTATCCTTTTAATAGGAGTAATAATCGCTGATTTTTGGTTGTGTTGTTATTATACATAACGTAAAACGAAATCTGAAATTATTTTAATTTTATTAAAACGAAAATAAAGAAGAAAAAATAAGAGTGTATGTACCATTCAATTATACTCAGGGGGCACATTACATAAAAACCAATTATTTTATGCAAAGTGAGAATATGGGAATGTAAATGAACTGCTAGAATAGTAAAAGCAAGGCGCAAAAAGATTAAAAACTAAACAGTGTATATTATAATCCCGTAATCAGATATGATATCGTTGATATCACGTTACGCAAATCAAACGATATAATCCAAATCCGTTCCTGTTTAATACTCTAACGTGGTCAATCAAACACAGTGGTCATTCAGGGCCAACAAGTTCGTTATCGTAGCACATCTGACATTTAGCTGTCCATCATTCACGAAAAGTAACGTTCGGCAACCAACAAATTCTACTGGCGAATCTATAAATTACACAGTATATATATATATATAAAGTCCGGTTAAGTGTCCCGGTCTCAAATGTTTACACACATAACATCACGTTACTGAAAGAAAAAACCTATTTATTCAAAAATCAATAAAACCCAACCGACCCCAAGTTATTAAATTGTATATTTTAAGTTTTTGTTCATCCAATTCTCATATTTTAATTGTTATTTTTTTAATAAAACTTCATTTTGTTGACTTAGTCCTTCTTTTTCAACTGAATAATTCATTTCAATTGAATTACCTTCAACTATGTTTTAATTAAACTTTTTACCCTCACTTTTCACAGTTAACATAATTAACTTTTCATAGAATAATTGTATACAAGTCAATGAAAGTTTTCGTCCTTTATCAGTTCTTACCAGCTTTTACAGAAAGCGACAAATTTTTTTTGCCTGTTTCATTTTTTTTTAAAAAACTCCCGTTTTGTGCTATATGAATATATTGACTTATTGTTTAAATTGTAATCGAAAAATATAATTTTATTTAATAAATTTCACAATTTAAATGATAAATTTAAAAAAATTATTATTTATAAATCGTTTGCAACAATGCAATATTTTGCATCATTTGGTGCTTATGTATATTTGACAGATGTATCTGTCAGGAATGATATAGATAGGCGGCCTCATAGGCCATGTGATGTATTCAGTGAGGTATCTAGAAGAAATTCTAATTCTTAAGTGTTAGTAGCATTGGTAACAATATACTTATTGTCCGACCGAAATTTCGGTTTCGGTTTCGGCTGTCGTCAAGCCGAAACTACGACCCAAACCGAAACTGAATACGTGAGATAAAAATGTTAAAAAATTATTGGCTTACACTTATTAATAATAATAACTTTCAGTTGGTAAAAATTTTGTTCTATATTATCTTTAATATATTTTTTTCAGATCGATAGAAAACTGATCAAAGTTTAGAAGAAACTATTTTGTTTTTAAGATATAAGAAAGAGTACTTTCTATTTTGTGTACCCTAAACATATTAGGTAAATAGTAATTTTGTTTTGAAACTTTTCTTTATTATTTTATGTTATTCGTCACTAATATTAACAAGAAATATTAGGTGCATTTCTTTCAAATCAACCCCTTATTTCAAGATAAATAATTTATTTAAAAAGAGAAATAATAATAATATGTTACGTTAATGATTAGCTCAAATATTAGGAACTAAATTATTATGAATACCTATAGAATTTAAAAGTAAAGACTGACTAATTATGATTAACTTTTTTTTCTACGAAAACATAACCTTATATGGGAGTTTTGGCCGAAACTGAGATTGATGCCGAAATCCGATTTCGGTTTTGGCCGTAAAAACTAGTTTCGGTCGGACACTAAATATACTATAATCGCGCGTATATTTAGTCAATACGTTATAATATTATCTTCTGACTGATTTACATTTCAAAATTCTTCGTATGACATCAGTTTTTTTTCTAAAGGGTCAACTTGTGTAATTAATAAACCGTGATAGATATTCACGTTTGCTGTAAAGTATAATCCAAGGTTTCCCAAACTATATTCCGTGAAACACCAGTGTTCCGTGGATCTAAAATAGGTGTTCTGAGGAGCCTTAAAGATATTACCCCAAAATTTAGACTAAATTGAAAAATTAAACATATTCTATTACGTATTGTTGACTGAAACAAATCCCACAAATTGAAACAATGATATGGATGAAGCTGTAAAAATGATAAACTATGTAAAATTTAGGCCAATTCAATTCAGATTATTTAAAATTTTGTACGATAAAAGGGGTAGTGAATGTGATGCATTTCTATTTAATACTGAAGTGAGATGGCAATCACGAGGAAAATCACTATATTAACCTTAACTCCGAAATTAATGATTGGCCTTCTTGAAGAAAAAGAAAATTTACAACGTAATTTTTACAAATTCTTAACAAATCCTTCGTAGTTGATACATCTTGCATATCTGGCGAGTATTTTTTCAAAGTGCAATGATGTTTACTTATCATAACAACAAAAAATATGAGAAATAAAATTGAACCTTTTAATAAAAATTACAATTTTTGATTTCAACAGTAGAATCTAAGAATTTGGATTTATTTCCTGTCTTAGATGAATGTTTAAATGAATTATATTTTCAAGTTGATTAAAAAATTTCACAAGTTTTTTTAGAAAACCTTTATATCTTGAAAAAAACTATTTCGGAATATGTTCCGAAACTAGTAGGACGATTCCTGGGTTTGGAACCCATTTTCCGTGGCAGTTAAATCAGTGGGCTTAAACGCATGGCATTAAGAGCATTTGATTAAGTTAATTAATGAGTCTAATTTGAAGAAAAAATTTAAAGATCAGCCATTGAATGATTTCTGAGCAAATCTGACTGAAGAGTTCTTAAAGTGTCAAAACACGCAATGTTTTGCTTATTTCCATTTTCTGCGACGTATTTATACGATGTGGGATTTTCTTAATATTTTGCAACAAAAACAAAATACAGAAATAGACTAGACGCCATGGCAGATATGAGAATACCATACAACTGACCAACATTGTGCCTGATATTAAAAAAAGAGATGTTAATTTAGAACCCAACATCATAAAAGTTATTAGGAGTTTAATTTATTTGTATTTTATGATTATTAAAAAAATGATATTTCTGTTATAACATTTTCTTTTTTTTATTCTAGTATGATTTACCTAACCTTGAAAAATCAGATAATTCCGCAAAATTTTCGGATTTGCCAAGCGCTCTGTCTCAGAAAAAAATTGGTAAGCCCTGCTAAAATCAATTCGGAACTTTTGATGATGTCATGTACTGTATTTTGTAGAACCAAAAGAAGTCGCAAAATACAACACCTACGGCAACAGAAAGAAAATCTAACCGGGTGGCAATTGAAAAGAAGAATACTATCAAATATCATATTTGATTTGTTAATAGAAAACTGCGTCTGGAAAAAAAATGTAGTTTCTTGGAAAATATCTTAGCTCTCAACAAAGTTGTTTCTTTTAAATCTCTCGTGCCGCTAAAACAAACCAAATAATGCGCGAAAATTAAATGGAAAATCCAACATTTGAAAAAAACTTCAATTTGAGCATTACATGGCAATTTTTCTCGGAAAATATGTGAGCGACAGAATTGTTTCTTTCGATTCTTTTGAACTACATAATCATACTAATTAATGATGCATTAAGCTATTTTTATAAATAGCGTTTTCTTGGAAAATATGCAAATGTAAACATTTTTCTTTTAAATCGTTTGAGCTACAAAATTACAACAATCTATAGCGTAAAAAATTTGAACTTTTAATATTTATAGAAAAGCTTCATCATTTTAGCACGTCATTTTAGCACTATGATTTTTGGGAAAAATATACATTTCTTTCTTTAAAATTTCCCGAGCTAAACTACAAAAAAGCGACAAAATATTTCGAACTAAGTTTTTATAAATTCCAAAAGTATAATGTTAACTTGATGGACATATATATTGAAGCTAGAAATATTCACTTATTCTTGTTGTATTATGAATTTTTGTCACATAAGAAATAATTTCTTTCTTGATAGATTTTTTTGTTTTACTTTGATTTTATTTAGCAATAATAATTTGAAAACTTACATGTTTTGCTAACAAACTATAGTTTATAAAATAACAAAATATATTCTAAACGATTTTGTATAGTTTACTTATGTGTAATCCATGTATTTTGGAGGCATATACATAAATTTTATTTTATTTCCTTAGTTTCCTGTACAAAGACGAAAGGGTCGTCTATCTACTTATTATCTACATGGTTAATCTGAAAATCGATTCACATATGATGAGTTAACTCGGGATGTGCAAGCATTAAAATGGTAGTACTGTTGCTGATGCTGCGGATCATACGAGTTGTAACTTTCAAGTTTATTGGTTGAATGAATGAAACATAAATTTTGAACTCGCAATTTAGGGAATCACAACTTGATTGATAAGACAATTGGTATGTATGTATATCTATTATTTAACGAATTCCACTCTCTAATGTTTCCCCATAATTAAACTTCAATAACCCGCATATCAAAGTGACTCACTAATTTTTTCGAGTGAAGTGTTTCAAACCTTTCTGGTATTCCATTAATTCACTAATCCCTTTATTGAACTGTTTCGGGTATTAAATCAATGCTGTAAAAAGTTGGCATATTGTTTCAATGATATACAAGTTCATTATTTGCTACAAATTATAAATATATGTACAGATTTGAAACTAGTTTCGTTATGATTTATATTTATGATTTGTAGTTCCTTCACGACTCTAACGTTAGTGAATCGATTGTCGGAATGTCGTTGTCGCGTGTATGAATGTATCTATTTCCTGGTTTACAGTCCCAACCGGAAAAACTATGGTTCCCTTCGAAATAAATTATCTATCATTTATTGCTTAATACAGCATACAATTAAATCCTTCTTTAAATAAAATTGACAAAAAAATATTTTTAACCTTTAATTGATTAATAACAAACCTTAATTATTTTGCCGTGTTCCACTAGTTTATTTGTACAAAACTGGAAATTTATTGCTACCTTCGAATGTAATTCGTGTCTAGTTTAAAGGTTCATTAATTAATATTTGGTATTTAGAATCTGATTAACTTTTATTGAAATTAATTACATTTTGATTAACACTATTTGAGTCGGAAATAATATATTTTTATCCATTAATTGTTATCAATTGAATTGATGTGCAAAATATAAAATATTATGATACTTTTTTTGCAAAAAAAATATTAGTTTGACTAGAGAAATATTACTTAACTGAAACATTTGATACTTAAGAACCCAAAAAAGTACTAACAAAATTATTAGCTTCCAACTATAATGTTAATGAAATAAATAAAATATTTAAACTCGATTTGATATCTAGTTTTCTTAAATATATTTATTTATAGACCTTATTAACTAAATAAAAATATTTTTTCTACCTGATAATTTTCTTAACAAATGACGCATGTTTTTTTTGACGATTATTGATGTAGAAATCTTAATATGTTACAAAAAGAGTTTCTTCTCGTGAAATATACGTTATTTAATTTGTTACTATTTTTACCTATATAAAATTTATTGAAAAATTAAAGTCTTAACGTAGTAATTTTAGAACAAACCGTACAGTTTATCGTTAACTTATGCAAATCGATTTAAAGCTCCAAAGCTATCACAGATCGAGAAATGAAAGGTCTTATGTTCACTTTGTTACAATGGAAAGTTATTTATTTGAGATTACTCCATGGCTGCAGGGGTTTCTGCCACATCAAAGTGCACAAACTAATATTTCATAATCCTTTCTGAGGAAGTAAATAACTTTATGAAATGGTTGAGCTTTTAACATCTGATTTTCCTATTTTAAGATGCAAAATATTCAAAACATGAAACTTTAGACACATTCAAAGTACTACAATTCATATACTAAACGTTGAATTGTACATTCATACATACATGCTATATCGTACATTCACGAGAAATTAGAAATAAACGATGCAATAGACAAGAAACTGAATTCATTCAGCAGAGTTCAAATTTGGTATGGAAATTGAATTGGAGCGTTTACCGCTTAATTTAATTTGGAATGTCGAAAGAGTTCTGAAGTACAAGTTGTTCAGTGCAACTGTTAAAAACATAACTATCTTAACAAAAGCAGTATTTAAACAAAGATCTTATCCTCATTATCATTGTTGTTTTAAACTTAATCAATTTTTATTTTACCGCTTTCCACTTAAGTTTCTTTAAAACCAACTTAATTACATAAAGATTTTAAGCACAATTTTTATACACCTAAATACAAAATCAATCGAACGGTTTCTTTGAATTTTTTTCTAGTCTTTGGTCTAGTACAATACTATTATGTACCTCTATGGAGTAATAATTCAGACTTAGAAAAATCAGCATGAATTTGTTTAATTTACAAAATAAAAAAAGCATCTAATAGCATGAGATATGCATCAATTTTTGCGTAGTACTTATGTTTATTAATCAGAAGTTTTAATTTCAATATAAGTCATTATATGTTGAAATTGAATTATTGACTAACTTGCAAACGGAAAAACTTCGCGAATGTTTGAAGACACAAAATAGAGAATGAGATGTTATCATAAACTGAATTATGTAGAAACTACTTGTACCAAATCATGATCATTTTGTTTTAACAAAAACTAGATTTGTGTATATTGTATATTTTGTATATCGTATTTGTATATTGATCGATTTTGTATTTGATTGTATGTACCAACTAGAACACAAATAAGTTTTTTTAATCATTTGTGGAACTAAAACCATATTTTTCGTTTCTAATTATATGTGATTTTAAATTCACTGGCTTCCACTTCTGCTACCACATCTTTGGGACAATTCTTAAGTTGAACATATAATTTTGTACATTGACGGGAAAAATGTTTTATCCAAAGAGAATTGCTTCGGAAACTTCTGCAAAAATGGTTATTAGCAATAATAAGAAAAACGTGAAGCAAATATTTCAGAATTCACTATACTAGTTTTGTTGAAAAATTTAGTTCGAACTTTTATTTTATTTTTAGTTATAAAATCAAAGAATATATCTATTCCTTTTGATATCTCGAGGAATGTTCATTTTTTTCAATTTCAAATATGACAGAATCAAAAACGTGGTGAAAATGTTATTTTGCAGGTCAACAAATAAGGCCCATAAAAAATACCAGCGTGAACAAAATTCCCCTCCTCCCCATGCATTTCAACCAACCCATTTGTAGTAATTGTCTATTCTATACTTTAACCCACAATAGTTTAAATACATTTAAAAGAATGGAATTCTTTGAAATTATTCAATACAATATTTTAAATTATGCAAGGAAAGTCGTTCGATACATTAAATTTTTGTATATTGGAATAAAAAATTAGGTTCAATAGAAAGATATATATGGGTAAATAAAATATTCAATTACTATTGTAATAATTTAATTTTTACTATTTCAGTATTTATACACTTTGTATATACACACAATTGACCATTTAGGCAAATTGTATGTACATATAATTAATTATTTAATCATATCCATAAACGATAATTTAGGAATACAATCCATTTTTGTATGGTAAATGCTTTAAATAAATATTTTGAAACAAGTGACCCTGTCTGTATTGATAAACAATTAATTCATAAATGTAAGATACAAATTTGTATAAGTTGCTAATGATGTATAATATAGTGAAATACTATACAGTATGTGTAAATAGCCAATTTGACTTATGTTCCTTTTAGCGATTTCTATATCTGCCAACATTGCATTTTCAATTTTGTTTTTAAGTTGATTCGCGACTAAGACAGATTATAATGAAAATTTTACCAACAAAAAAGCATATTTAACTATGCAAGACTTAAATTAACAAAAAACCCGCGAATTAAATTATTACCAAAGTAGAAAATGCAACTTTGCCAGATATTGATGTCGCCAAAAGGAACAAGTAACCAATTTAATCTATTATTTGAATGCTAGTAACTTTATGGCAAATATTCACAGTCCAACACTGACAAAACTGACAAATGGCAAAAATGGGCAATTGAATAAAAACGAAGACAGTTAAATCCAATGACAATAATCAAGTAGTTCAAAATTGAGGTAATAATTATTATATCGGTATTTCACTCACATGCATACGTTTACATTCTTTGTTTTGTGTGTTTGCTACCATACATACATTTGCCGATTATAATGATATAAAAAGAAAAAAATTCGTTTATAATTATATCATATTTTAGTTATCACAATCTACTTATAACTAATGTGCCATTTCGGGCACTACTGGATGATGCTATGGCAGTGGATTAATTATTTTTTTTAAATTACGCCAAAAAATTTTCACTTTTCATAATTTTTTACGCGTTCATAAGTGCACACACCTTTTTTATTTATTTCGTACTTATTTTTATACTATTCAGATTTATTATTTTGTGTATAATATATATTTTATGTATAATTAACAATAAATGAATTTTTTTCTTAAAATATTTAATGAAATCTTTTGATTTGAAAATTTCATACGTTCTTTGACATAATTTGCCTCAAAAAAAACAGTAATAAAAAATAGAATGTATAATTTTTTTTCTAATCTGCAATTGAAGAAAAACCGTAAATATCTTAATTCCTGAGGGAGTCCCAATACAGCACTCGTTTTCTTTTTATTATTATTAAAATAAATAAAAAATCTGCTATATGTTTTGAACCGCATTGCATTGTTCTTTAATTAAAAAAAAAACTCATTAATTCATGGTTATTGATTTTCATTTAACTTATACAAAATATTAATAGCTTGTTCAGGTAATTTTTTCCGGAAAATTTTTGACTGTTACGATAATTACGAAAACAGTATGATAATAACAATCAAAGTAAAATTGTAATTTAAAATTGTATATGAAAAGCTTCACAAAGCTTTCTTTAGAGTCAATTTGAAAATTAAAATATTGTATAAAAGATGTCTATAATTACATATTCAAAGATAATAAACAGCATGGTACAATTCAGTATCAAACAAAACCACAAAAGTATCCTCGTCGACACTAATTAACACTCACAAGAGCCACTCAAATCGTCATCAATTCAGGTGCACGATGGTTTCGTTAATAATTATAATTAGTTATTCTGTCTAACGATCGAATGGATCTTCAATTTTAATAACAGAAAAGAAGAGCAATCCAGCCTCGAAGCTTTATTCATTTCCTCCCTCAGTTATTTCCATTCCCACGTAAAGCCCCTCGTCACTTCAAACCAACATACATGAATATTAAATTTCAATGATAAAATTAAATTTTTCGCCAAATTAATTATTTTTTTCTTTCTTCCCACTTCGTTCAAAATTACCATTGTAATGCACACTTGATGTTTACACATGGGCATACGTTCTAAAGTGCATCCACTGAACGTAAGCATTTAATTTTGACATCAAAGCGTACAAATTTCCAAATTGACATGAAAATATTTGGCTGTAACCAATGAATAATGTGAACGGTGTTTTAACTTCTTAAACTACTTCTATTAATCTTCCATACAAACCAAACAAATTTCCTCAGTAACTCGAAAAACAAACACGTTCAGTGTGCAGTTATATAAACCCGTTGAAGAGAAAAGTAAAGTTTAAATGAAGGATTCACATTGTCTGCTTTTGTACCATTCTTAACAGAAAAATAATATATTCCAACGATAGCAACCAAAGAGTAGGGAGGTTACGTTTTTTTTTTTGTTACTTTTACGAATCACAGTTTGTTTTTCATTTAAAGTTCGTTCTTCGTGAATTTCGGAATGGGAACAAAACGTTTATATTACTTTCATTCTCACGCTTGTGCATTCGCTGTTCAAACGTTGTTTTAATTATTTCCTAAAGTATAATAACAGCCAGAGAATGACCATTTAAAAACAAATGAAGGGTTTTTGATTACACTTTTCAAGTATTACAGAATTCTGTAAATAACACAGTAACGAATAGAGCTTTAAAAATTCAAGCAAATAATTTACGTTTGATGAATATACAACTACTTGTTATTATCAATTATTTCATTCAAATGGGACATACAATGTATTTATCAGTTAGACCGATAATTTACTAATACGTACCTAATGATTTTGCGTGAATTTAACTACCAATTACAGCATCAATTAGTTTTGAAATGTTCTGAGAAAATGAGAAAATTTAGATAAAAAATTTAACAAAAGAAAGATGAACAACTTTTAAGGATATTTTGGTGCTGTAACTTATAGGATTACCCAGAGAAAGGTATCTTGAAAAGTCTACTATATCATCTACTATATGTTAATGGTAGAGCGTATTAATCACTTTGTCCATAACATTCCGCTCCTGATCATTCGTAGTCGACAATAGCTGTAAGCGTTCATTTATTTTCGCTACATCGCATTATGTAGGTACAAATATCTAAAACTATACTTTTGCAAAATCAATTTTTATACAATAATTGAAACTCAAAATTTCAATAATAAATAATTGAAAGATTTCAAAGTTTGAATGAACCAAATTATCATTACAAGAGTGCAGCGAATCCTGAAAGCAAGTATTATAAAGTGGTCATGGGTTATTGTCGGCGCCAGAAATAATCAGTTCATGTTTGTTAAATGATACCAGGGGGCGGGCAATTGCAGTGCATTTTAAATATTTCGTCTAAATGCAACAACGCACCTTACATGATTCAATATTCGAAAAAGTTTTTAACGTTTATACAATGAATATTTTACTGTTTTATTGATTCAATGAAACTTATCATCTCCGTGGAAGATGTTAAAAATTGTTCGTCAGAAGATCCTTATCAGAGACTTATGAACTTTTTCATATGAGACAATCTCAAATGTAAAGTAAACATCAATAATTTCACTTTTCCAGTGTAATTAAGAAGAAAAAGTATTTTAATGGAAATGGCAGCATTCACAAAAATTGAACAAAAAGCTATCATGATAATGTTGAGCAAAGAAAAATTGTCGAGGGTATATGCACCATTGTAATCACTAGGATTGTTTGAAACAATATATAATGTAAAAAGGTATAAAATATCTTATGTAAATATCATTTATAAAATACTCGAAAAAAAATTTTTTGAAAAAGTATGTTTTTATTTGATAATAAAATGCTATGTTATAGATACCCTTGTTTTGGAGAGTTTAGAAATGTTTTTAAAACATATTTTAATTTAAATCGCTTTACCAATTTTTAATAATATTTTTACAATACACTCGATTTCTTTTTTATGCAGTTTATATTTTAAGATTTTTTTTTAAATTATTATAATAGACCATTTTTAAATGTTAAAAAGGTAAGAAATTCGGAGAATTTAATTTCCAGATATGTCGCTTGCTACCATGACAAGTGTGATGGATAATTCTAAAGAAAAAAAAAATAGAAAAAAATATTAAATTTATTAATTTGGAGTTGGTACGACCAATTTTGGTCGTCAAAATTATGGTAAAAATTTAGTCTTCAAATTTATTTTAGTTGGTGGCGTCGCAACGCGCGCAAGGTATAGCTAGTTTGAAATATTTTACGTTAACAAACTAGAAAGATCCAAAACATTATTTATATTTTAGCCCCACTAAAAAGTTTTAAAACAAGCCACTGAAGCTTACATTTAACGTCCACATACGTCTACATATCATTGAACAATTGAATATTTGAAAATTTTTGTTTATTTGCAATTTTTATTTCAAGGGAATCATAATCTTATTAATAAAACAAACATATTTTCAATATTTTTTTCATTCACAAATAGAGTTTTCTATCTTTCTATCTTTCTGTCTTTTTTCTGTTATTGGAAGAATGAAACTATTAATTGATAGACAATATTAAATTTTTATGGCAATCCTTGATATTAAAACGGTAGTATTGGTTTTAAAATATGTGAAACGTATATCTATAGAAATACTGTTTTAAAGTATTTTGGTTGCCTATTGTACTTCTAAATTAAATTCTGATTAATCACAATATATTAACCTACATTCATATATTGCAATTATTGAAAAAGAAAGGCTTCTTATTAAAAAAACTTTCTTGTTCATATGTGAATATAAATTTTATACTTAATTGATATTAACTAAACGGCAAAATCATCAGTAACGATAAACCTTTGTAACAATTTAACGGCGTTGCAGAGCATATTGAAATCGTTTAACAGTATTATATTGCCATTGTTTTTCCTGCCACAACTTATCCAACAACTTGAAATAATTTTAAACGTAGCTTGTGCCTATGTCGAAAAAATATATTTGTATAAAGATTATAGTTTCTCTAGCCATGTATGAGAAGCTTTATAAAGATTATTTCCAAGTTAAATTACACACTCACGTTATGAACAAAAGCTTTTGAATCAGAATGGTTTACAATGCATTCAGCATAAGATTATTGTAATATTAATTTAAACTTTACATTTTCCACCTCAGAAGATACAAGAAGATAAATCAGAAGTAAACTTATTGAGTCGTTGTTATAAGTTGGGCTTACAGTAATATTTTCAAAAATTTATGGTTTTATATGAAACGAAGTTTCAAAATAAATTATGCAAAATTTTTACTGCAAATAAAAATGACCAGATGCTATATTGTATTATTTAGAACAATAATTCTAATATAAATGAAGACCTATAATATACTATCTTTAGAAAATATTTGTAACTAAAATTATAACTCTTAGTTACTTCAGAAAGGTAAGTTTATCTTTTCTCTTGATTTTTTTTAAAAATAATGCAATTTATTAATCCAAACTAACAGTAATTAGTAGCAGGTGTACGAAACCTTAAAAAATCAGACTTGTCGATTCAGGTGTGCCTCATCCGCTAAACCAAATAAACCGCAATAGCTTAAAAACATTTTGTTCCAAAAACTATATTGAGTATAAGTGTAAAGTTTTATACAAAATGAATTCATTGTTTTTATGAAAGCATCACATAATATGATCATTTGCTTGGACGTTCAGTATTATACAATTTTCCTATACAATTACTATAATTTGATATTACAATGATTCTTAATCTAATTTTTAGTCTAATCCAGTAGTTTTTCCTACAATAATGTGAGCATTATTTTATTCTTTCATTTTCATACCATAAAAGTGCTTAATATCAATATTAGATCATTTTTTTTTAAAAATTTCTATAATAAAGGCTTCATTTTTCTTCTTCCCGCTTATCGCTTAGCAGCAATACATAATTTTTAACATCAATAGTGATTTCTTTCAAATGTTATATAGCATTTGAACGAAAAGAAATGTTAAATTTTGTATTCATAATTGTTTTGAAAGCAGGTCAAATTTTCAGAAACTACATTGCTTTCAATCTTGTAAAAATATGTTTTTATAAAATTTCATAGGTTAACGATATTTTCTAAAATCTATGGATTTTTTCAACCAACATATAAGATGTGCATTAAAAGAAAGTTTTGAAAATAAAGAAAACCGTTTTTGAGTTGTAATGAGAAATAAGAGCGAACAAAAAACAATAAATTTGGATTAAGAGCATCTTCAAATGAATGTATATTAAAAACTGGAACCAAAAATTATGTATAAACAAAGCCACGGATTTTATAATAAGGCTTTTCTAAGGTGATAAGGTGATACAAACCCATAAATAAATTTTAAATCAAAAATTTTAAGCTATTTTCACTGAATAAATATTGCGTAATTGGATAGGGTAGCAAATGTTAATTTTACTTAAAAGAAAAACTGAGCTAGTGCAACTAGAAACACAAAGGCGACTGTCTGAATTTTCAGAATTTTCACTCGTTTTTACGATTTTTAACTAGGTCCTGTGTAAAACCAGATGCAGATTAAGAAATTATATTTTGTTATAAATAAATAATAAACTCTTCTGATGCCACGAAAAATTAACGTTGTCCCAAAATAACATTTTCTGTGAAAAAAATGAAATTAGGTCATTATAAAAAAAGCTCAACTTTGGGTCCCAAAGTTGTCATGAGATGGGAAAAATAAGAACCTAATACTTTGAAAAACCCTAATCTATACTTATGTTTTCTATATTCTTGTTAGTGCTATTCTCTTATTTTCACCTATTTTGAAGATATGATTTCTTTGAAGTACCATTTTTACAAAAAAAAAAGATAATGATTTCGAAGTGAAATCATGTCTAGAATATTTATACAATTCATTAACATTGTTAGAATTATATCTATTTTTGGTTAAATTAAAGAATATAAAACCAAATAATTAATATTATTTTCGAATCAATCCGATAAATGCAACGCAGACTGTCTACTTCTGATTTTATCACGGAAAAGAGTTTTATCAGGGGAATTTGTTTTTCACCAAAATTTCTTAGAGCAGTGATTCTTAAACACTGTTCAATTAAACGCTAAGAGTACGGTGAATCAGTCTTACAGGTTCGGCGGATATAACGTTTTAATGTTTTTTTTTTTTGTTTTGTGCATCAAATATTTGTATAAATAATACCTTTGCTTTGAATTTGAAAAAATCATATTTTATTGTTCTAAAAAGGGTTCGATGAATGTCCATGTGAAAGTGGTGGAAATCAGTACCTCAAACAATGTTATGAGCCACTGGTTTAGAGCCGACTGGTGGTTGAGTGGTCTAATGACCTCTACAAAATTGGTAGGTGTTGGGTATTGAGCAAATTTTCAATATATCTCGATTACGAATTTTTATTAACTTTAGAGTCTCTTAAGACCTTAGTATTTGTAAGACGACGGTAAATATCATTAAAAAAATACTTGAAGAACTAATCTATGCCTATCTTTGGTTCTTACGGTTCATAAAAATTCGCTTGCTTGTACTTACAGCACCATCACATGGATTTTAACCATAAGAAAGGAAGAACAATTCTACTTTACTTGAAAAATCAAAACAAATAAATATTCTGAGCAAATGAACGAACTTTATAATGTTTTCGATGACTTTTTCGTATACGTTTGCCGCTAAGACAATCCATTTGATAACCAAATGTATTAAAGTTTTTTATTGTTAAATAGTTCCGCGAATTTTGACACAATATCAACATTATTTAGGATTTTTTTTCACAATTTATTTGTGCTACCTCTTCCAGCAAAGTTATCCTTTTTTTAATATCATTCCAAAAAAAAAAAAATAATCACCCCTGAACCAATGAATTAAGCTAGCCAATAAAACAGAGGGAAGGAATTAAAAAATTAGTTTATTTACTATTTTTTGAATTACACATACATATATATATAATATATATATATACATAAATATATAATATATATGTATATATATATATAATATATATACATACATAAATATATAATATATATGTATATATTATTTCGGGTGGTTTAAAGAAAATACACAATTAAATGCTTTTCTTAGTATATTTATCCATTTACATACAAAATATATAAAATTGCATGGACAACATTTGGAGTAGATTCCAATGAAGTTCATTCAACACAGGATAGAAATACATTATAAGCAAGATTGAAACTAGTGGCCGAAATTGTATGTGTTACGCGTGCTTTATTGCTTAGATAAGATTCACACCATGTCTAAGTCTTACTGTATTTTTATACAGCAGATTTATATTTCCATTTCATGAATATAACCAAAAAAAGGGTTAAAAGCATTTTAATACGAATGGTTCTATTTATTAATATAGCTTTGTTATAACATGGTTTTAATTTCATTTTAAAATTTATTTTAACTTTTCATCCTGAATTGAAAATGATTGGCAAGGAAATTGAATTTTTAAAACAGAATATCGTTAAGTATAACATTGATAAATATTTTATTTATTTCCGAGTGGCAATTAATAAATTAATGAATAATTAAACATGTCCTTTGACTCAATTTCTTCTTTATTACGACGCATTTCAACAGTTTTTGTCTGTCATCATCAAAAATTGTTGAAACGCGTCGTAATAAAGAAGAAATTGAGTCAAAGGACATATATTATTATTCATTTATTTTAGAATACCGTTGCTTGATAACTGGAAATTTTTAAAAAATATTAAATTATAAAAGTACATAAAAAAATACTAATTATTTTTATAAGGGAGACTGCTGGTCTACTAGTTTGGCTTTAATAGGTTTACTAAACATGTGTATTACATAATTGCATTTTCCATTCATAAAGACCTTCGATAATATACTCAAGGTTTTTAATATGATTTTCTCGACCAATTAATAGTCCTTTGCGCGTTTACATCCTTATGTACCGTTCTGAATTGAGTACTATTGCTTTTGAAAAATCATCAATAAAACTTGTCTCGTGATGGACGCCAGAAAATACTCTTAAAGCAAGATTGTCCATTTAAAATTTGGACTGTATTTAAATTTAAATACAAAAATTTATCAAGATTTTTTAAAATTTTAATTTTAAAATATTAAAATTTGCTTTCATGACTATTGATCACCTTAAAATGAAGTGGTAGAGACTACACATTTTCGGCATAGATACTACAGAGCAGTCAATGCAACATTTGCTAATATCTAAAATTTTCAAATGTAACTAAATATTAACTTAAACCTATCCTGATAATGTACCTTCGGACAATATATATGCAATAAAATTAATTAAATTATATTAATTCGTTAATATTTGTATCATAAATATCGCAAATAATAACCAATTGAATTAACTAATCTTAAAACAAAATAAAGGAAAGTAATCATGAAATTTTTAATGTTCAATATTCTTTTCATTGATTATAACAATACGATAAAATAGCATTCAAATTGTAATCGTAAAATAAATTAAGACCATTCAGCAAACATATTATATTCATTAAATATTGACCATTACTTTTAATTACATAATTGATAAATTAACTATTAAGATATAATAATATCTGTGTATAAAACGCAAAACGCTTATTATTTTCGAAAAGCAAAGAGCTACCACCAAGATAGTCTATCCGTTAGTCAAATGACGTCATTCTATTACCCTTCTATTCTCCAATTTAATTATTAAGAATATTTTATTATTAAATAAATGTAAAATGCTTATTATTTTCGAAAAGCAAAGGGCTACCACCAAGATAGTTTATCCAAGTATTGCTCTTCTATTCTTCAATTTAATTATTCGCATGTCATTTTTGAGTATAACTATTTATATTATCTTTCTTTAGGATTTATTTTTATTTTTTCTTTATTGTTGTACAGTGTATTTCATAGGTTTCCCGATTTCTTCAGGTACTAATATAATCCGTTATAACACAATTTAAAGGTCAATTCTCTATTTTTGACTAAAATATTCAAAAGACTTAAAAAGGAGTAGAAATATAAGAAAATTATAAGGTAACTCATTCATGGCTCAAAAATAATAAGATTTGTCAAGGTTACATTACAACATTTAAATCGCTTGCACTTACTTCTCACATTTTCAATATATTCATTTAAATCAAATATATTATAATTTCCTGATTTGCTTGATTAATTAAAATTTAATTTATCAAATTTATTATACTTCATATCATGAATGATTTAAACTGCATGTAAAGTAAAAAAATTTCAATTATTTTACCATTCCTTAAATATTTTAGAAAAAATAAAAGATTATGTGAGTAAGACAAACAATTTAAGCCAAATATTTATTTAATAAATAAAAGCACTGAATACACAGCAAGAAGCTCGTTTCGAGAAAAATATCAGATTAAAACGAAAATATTTATAAAACGTAATGAGAAAATGTAAACACTACCTCTTTTGATACCGCTTCGTTATTGGTTGAAGGTTGGTGTAGACAAAAAGTTAAATGAGTTCTTTTTCGCGTTTTTTTTTTCAATTACGTTCCTTTCAATGAGGGCAATAATAATCCGATGAAATAATTAAGAAAAAAGTCTATACAATTTTTATTTTGTTCACAGTTCATTGTATTTTCCGTAAAGTCAGCATTTGCAATGATTTATTTATCTTTTCGGTTCGTTAAATTACTCAAAAAACGAAATTTTTATGGTAAGATTTTTCTTCAATTATTTCAGCAACATTATCTCAACTAAATGAAATTTTAAAGTTTGCCGATACATTCTAATTTTTGGTTAAATTATATGAGTAAATATGTGATTCCTAATATCCTTATTCCTACTTTACTATTTTAAAAATTATTGTATGTCTCTGTGTATCTTGTTATAACCATAAAAAGGAATTATCGGTTTTGATAAAATTTGATATTAACATACAAAACAATGCTCCAGCCTTTAAATGGTGTACATCAATTCGTAAAAATAATAAAGGAATTTATACCCTACGGTAAACTAAAGGATGAAAAAAAAATCTATACATAGTCGTATGATATATCATTAGAAAGAAGACTCTTTTAATTAAACTAATAAATAGCACTGTAAATTTATATTATAAAGTATAAAAATTGTTTATATTAAGCATACAGACAGTTCTTTATAAAATAATTTATGGTTGATGTTGCATATCTTAATACCGCAGTGGTAACGTTTTTGTTATGTATTATAAAAATATTGGACTCAAATCTGACAAATTAAGCTAAATAAGCTTCAAAAATAAGCTCCAGAATAATATGGAAATAAAAATAATAATAACCACCCCACTTATTTTTTTCCCATATTTCGAACGGTTTTAAGTAAATTTATATACCTACAATAAGTATCCTAACGGTAAAATGTAATATTCGATTTGCGATTATGGCTATTCTAATAGGTATGTATACGTGGAGCCTGAATCTTTTGACTAGAGCGAATTATAAATGTACACTTTGAAAGACATATCAAGAAAAGATAGAGTTGCGTGTATAAGTGAGCATACAACTTTTCTGTCACTTTTCTGTAAAACTTTTCTTGAAACTAAAATAATTTCGTTAACCACAATTAGTAGTCCATACCGACAGAAGATGGATAGCTTTTTTTAATTTGGAAGAGGGGAGGAGGATTTCATAGTACAAGATATAGTAAATTATAACGACAAATGTCATTCAAATATTCAGACAGAGTAACCAACATATGTCAATCGCTTATGTTGAAGTCGAGATGGTCCAATACTTGAAATTCAAATACTTATAATATAGGTACTATATATAATAACCAAGTTAGTTAAACAATGGTTAAATATACCTACTAGGACTGGCAATATGAATCCGAAATTTTCCAATAAAGACCAATAAAAAATCTGCCAAGCCCTATTATTGAAACTTCGAATTGTTAGATTTGTTGGATAAGAATGGTAGTATAATTAAACGACAACTTACGATAGTAAATCAGAACTAAAACTTATTTTAAATGGATATATTATCTTGATATGGTTATTGAAATTAGGTCAAAAATCTAAAAGAATGAAGTCTAGTTTTTTTGAAAATATGTAGGAATTTCAGCCACTGCATCAATTCCCAAATGAATGATTCTCACAACCTCTAATTGGAAGTTTTAATAATTTTACGAAACCTAATTCTCGATAATCACAATCTCATACTCATAGACGAATAACCAAAATGTTAATCGTATTAACTATTAAACCACTAAACGTATAAATTAGAATTTTATACAATGAGACTATGTGGAACTGTCTCGAATCCACCACACACGATTGACGTATCTATGCTAAACGAAAGAAGTATGAAACTTAAAATGTTCCCACACATATTTTAAGTTTAATATATCGTTATAACTTGCCAGACCTAACAATTTCAAAATAACGTTCGTTTTCTGTCGGTAGGGATCATTAATTTTAGTTTACGAAATTGTGGTTGTTTTCCAATTACCAGTGCTTAGTGCGACATAAGTAGTGCCGCACTATGCGAGCCAATGCGAGCCTTAAATTGAAACAAATTAATTCCTAAGTGCAACGGTAGACTGCATGAGACTGCATGAAAATTGCATTATCGTCAACTATTTTAATTAATTCTTAATTTTTGAAATAAACCGTAAATTTTTCAGTCATTTTTTTGGTTACATTTGCGCATCGCACCCGAAAGCACAGCTATTTCGAATGCTCAATTGTGGGATGCGTTGTGGCCGTTGGAATATTCAACGCTGAGCATTATGCCGCATTATGCGCTTTTGTGCTGTAATTGGAAAACAACCTGTGTGTATTTTTTTTCTTAGTTCGCGGAAATTCTGGAATTAACCGCAACTCAAATAAGGATCATAATTGGGATTTGTACGTTTATAATTTATGTTAATCGATACTTATAAACGTTGCTCTATGTTTTCCTAATATATGTCGCATAGTATATTTAAATTTCTATGAATTTAAATAATCCATGTTATAGGCAAGTGGGATTAGAATATCTGAATCAGAGTAACGAATAACTTTTTGGTCTTCTGTTTTGGTCTTACTAGTTAGGTACTCAATTTTGGAATTATTTGTATAAATGATCGCTTAATACCGCAATACTTTTCAGCTTTAAATTTCAGCCCCTTAGTTTACCAATCGAAACCAGGCAAATTATTTTTTGCTTTAATTGTATTTAAATTACATCATTTGAAAATTGCAGAGATATTGAATCATTAGTTTAAATTAAAAAAGAGTAAGGAAACTTTTTAAAAACCTTTCCAATCATACAACTTTTTAGATAACTTTTTTTCATGCCCCTTTTGTATGGAGGAAAGACCTGTTCTTGTTATTTTTATCTTATGATATTAAAGCTTGCAGTGAGAGGAGGATTGTAATGTATCTTAATGACAAATTTCATAAAAATCACTTTGTATGTACAGGAAGAGATTGATGATGAATTTTATACATTAATAGTATAGATATGCATTCAGGAAGAAGCTGATGGTTATATTTTGGCATTACAAACACTACACAATTTTAAATTACCCACTTTGAAACTTCAATTTAATTTTTATGTTTTTTTGGTAATATTTTGGCTTTTTTTAAACAGAAAAATTCAAACCGAAACATTTAAGTATTCAATATTTTTAAATTCGTTTAATGTTTCGTATTTAACGGCACTTTGATTATTAAATTTGAAATTTCGTTTGTTGACGGTTTATATGTGTTACGGCATATAAACTTTGCCACCCCATTTCACTCTGTTAGGAGTGGAATTTTCAAAAATCCGTCCTTATTGGATGCCTACGTCATTTAAGAAAGGTGCCCTCCAAATTTCATATGAACCGAATATTTTTGCGAATATTATACAACGAAAGAATAAAATATTTTCTTGCAAACAATTTACAACAATTGCAACTGTTTTACTTGGAAACAAGTAAATTTGGAAAATATTTGAGCAAAAAATAATTTGCCAAAATTTTCTAGGTTGAAATTTTGAAAAGAATCATAGATTTCGTTTCAATAATATTTGACAATTATATGAAATGTGTAAAATTTAATAAACGGTAAAAGCGTGATGTTATGACGTTTAAGCCTTCTTTACAGTTATGTTCGTTACATCTTCGTTGAAATTGACTGCAAATCTTAAGTGTCTTCGAGTAGAGCAAACATGTTTACACGAGTAACATAAACATCGTGGTATGTTTTCTAACAGGAAAATATGTGGTTCCATATTAATTGTTTAACTGTATAAGCAACCAGCTGAAACCCTCGATTTCGCCTGCGTGGCATGTGGTCGTGTTATCTTCTTCTTTCACTAATGATCTACAGCGTTACATCGTACATAGATATTTTAAGTTATTTTTATGAAAATCGTATTCAAATCGTAAATATATGATTTTTACGCCTATATAGAAGAACAACTAGCAAACTGTTGCTTCGAATAAAAAAGTTGTTGGCAACGTTCAATTAATTTTTAAAAAATATCCAATAACATTCCACAGGATTATGTAAATCGCAATTTTTGATCAGTATCGCGTATTCCTACCGTGAATCAATTCATCTGCAAATCTATAGCTATGCATAAATAATACGTATCATCTTGATCGATAAAGTCAGTGTTAAATTAATGACAAATTTTTGAAACTGGCAAGTGATTTTTGATGGGTATATTATCTTAAAAATGGATTTGTCTTCATTGAAATTGTATAAGACCAAACCAAAAAAAAAGTATTCATCTTCTTATCAAAACTCATCATCGAGTCATTTTGTAGGTCTTCGTAAGATGCTATGTGTTTGCAAATGAATAATAATCTAAAAGAGCCAAATATGGGGAGTAAGCTGCATACGAAAGTATGTCCAAACTGAATGCCTCAATAATATCCTTTATTCGGTTTTCTGTGGGACCAGGGGAATTATCACGCTACAAGATCACTTTGTATTGCCTATTTTGAAATTTGGGCAGCTTTTCAGGCTAAAGCTTAGTTAAAAATAATATTTTATGCCATATTTCAACTTACGACTTTTTTATCGATCCAATGACATTTTTATTCATGCATCGCTGATTAATTTGCGGGTGTGTCTGTTTAAAGACGTTAATATATTAATTTTTAAATTCGCATACGTTTTTCATACGAATATAAAATTTTCGATTTTCAAATCTTAAATATTATCCAAATTTTAAAAGAAAATAATACCATTATTGGGGTCGCGTAGGTGAAGTTGCATCAGCAAGTTTTATTTGATAAGCCGAAGAGTTTATACTTTTTGGTTTTCAGGTATTAATTTCAATCAAAAAATTTGGTTATAATTTCATGTCCTTTTTAGTAGTAATGCTTTTAACATTAACGAATCGATTTGGTTTATTTTAATATTGGAGTGTTACAGAAAGCGGTCATTGCATCAATTTTAACAAAAGCTGCAATATTAAAATTGTAACATAGAATAATGGCTTGGTTGTATATTAGATGATTGCTATGATTATTAAGATAATTTAAATGAAAATACGAGTTCTTCGTTTAATATACGTACAAGAGAAATTTCATTTGATTAGGGGAATGGTGACATTTCCAATCCGGAAACATTTGTAAGGTGTTAGAATCCTGCGGCAGTTATAAACGTTACGACAAACGTACAAAGTAAAATAATTCAATCTATGTTTCTACAGAGGGAATATTTACAAAGAGTTAAAATACAATCGTGACATTATAATATAATATTTACAGAATATAGGCAAATCGTATTATTTATAACTAATGTAAACAATGATAATTATTCAGACATCAATGAACAAATGCATTAGCAAAGCAAAGAATGGTGAATTTGACTTGCAGCATTGTAGAAATGTTGAACAAAAACATAATCCTTTATTCTCGTTCCGTTCCATTTCGGGGCTTAATTAAATATTCCCATATTTATTCAAAAGAACAAGTAATATGGTTTTTGCATATGTATGAAAAGTAAATATGACCGTTTTATTAAGTTAAAATAAAATTATAACTATTTTTGCTTTGACAAAAATATTTTTAAATAAAAATAAAATGCAGTATAATATTTTACATCTTTAAGCAAGTGAATGTGCAACTAGCATGTTGAGTACTTAGTGCATCAAATAAACTGTCATAGCCATGGTAATTTAATACTTGATTCCTTCGTGTTAAAATGACCGTGAATGCTGCTGATCTTCTACTTCACACGAATGTACATTGTAACTATCAAGTGGAAGTAACTAAATTAATTTTCAATCATTAACCACCATCTCTTAAGACGTATTTATTTATCCTGCATTTTTATTTTCCTCCTCGATAAATTTCAAATTGACAAATTGAGTACAAGAGATAAGAAAAGCATTTTCGTCGCTATAAATTTTAATGAAAGAAAATCAATTTTTTCAAATATTTAAATTGAGAATGGAAATTCGTTGAAACGAGTAAAAACAATGCCAAGAATTTAAATACTAAATTATAAAGACAAAATACCATTGTAGTCGATATCGTTTCTATTTGTCATTGAACGTGTACAATTTTAACTACGAGTTCAATATGAGAATGCAAACCTTTAAGTTACGCTTGCCTGACTTTGATTCTTTTATTTACAGTTGTCTTAAACTATAAGATACACTGATCAAAATTTAAAAAAAGAATAGACCTAGATTTCGGCAAAGTTTTGCTTGGTTTTAAGGTTTTTCCAAATGTAAATTCTTAATTTTTATATGAGCATTCTCGTCATAGTAGTTTTCCATTAGGTTAAGTTTTTTCTAGTAAAAAATAGAAAAATTAGAATAATTATAATCTTGAACGCTTTTATACGTCAATACAAATTACTTAACATTTACCATAAATTGTTCACCATAGAAAAGCTTAATTAAAATAAAATAAAAATACTTTATTTTATTATAGTTTATTATATATTTATTACATTATTGGTACTTACTTATATTATTATCATCATTTTAGTTCAAAATTATCAGAATTGTATATTAGACATCAAGCTAAACAAATTAAACAGTAAAATGTGAATATTATAAAATATTAGACAATAACTATTATAATCTAATCTGTTCAACATTGACATATATAGTTGCTAATAACCAGTGTAGTTGAAGCGACTTTAAAAAAAAACTAAATAAATAAAAAAAATACTTCTTAAATCATTTATTTAACTTTTCATAAAAACAAATATCACGTTTTATTTAAATTTAAGTAAAAAAAAAACATCGCTAGTTGCGATTGGCGCCGGTAGTAGGGTGCAAAGGGGTTTATACTTAAAAAAAAAGGAACAAAAAAAAAAGGATGACGAAATAATTATTCCACTAACATTTGAATAAAACTTATGGAACCTAAATTGTGTGTCGTCGGCTCAGGGTATAAAGCTTCTGTCTACACTTTTTGCCTATAATAAATTTTTGATACCACAAGAAAGAGAAAAAAGCCTGCATATACGACGATAAACAACTAAGTCGAAATCAAAATACAAAATACGTTTTTTAACAAAACGTAAACCTGCTATTATAAGTAAATTAAAGTTATAAAGTGAAAAGCAGCTATCTCGATGTTAGTAGTCTCTTTTTATTAAGATATTGTAGTCGCTGTTCTTTTTTGTGATCGTTCAATGTATTATATTATTTAAACAAGTAAAAAAAAGTTATTTATTGCACAAATAGAATTAAAACAATCAAAACAAAGTATGAATTTATATTGAAATGATTTATCTTTGTGAATAGAGCTTAAATGGATTCGACAATGTCAATTTTGATTACGTCTATTACAATGATAGTGGTGCATTTTTAATGAAGTATTTAATGAAGTATTTAAAAAGTCATTATACTGATCATTACTTTAGTAAACATGTTTTTACAACAACTTCTCCATTAATATCCGACGATGAAGAAGTGCAAACTTGAAGCTTGATTCCATACGACACAGATACATATAGCGGTATATCTGAAGAATTTCCAACAAAGTCTACAAATCGAAAAAAGCGAGTGGTAGTTAAAAAAATTTGAGTTATATACGATACAAAAAAGCAAGCAAAAGAAGATGTATTATAGGCAGAAGAAAGAAGATAGTCAGGAATTAAGAATATCTTAAGTAGCCCCGTGATTTGAAAGTGGCAGGTGCAAATTTAAGAATACAAAATTTCTGAAATGCACTTCTTTTAATGAAGAAATACAACATAATATTTTTGGATATTGACATGAGGACAAAAAAAATTTGGTCCATAATTTGGAAACCTACCAATTAAAAGAAAAACTATAACACAAAGTGAACCAAGATTGGCTCAAAGGGTGTATTACTACTTAGAAATTAATGATTCACTGATGAGAGTATGTAGAACTGTCTTTAAATACTATAGGAATCGCTGGTGTACTATTCTATTCTTCATTGGAAAACTTCGAAATTCGGAAAAAAATTAATCGAACGAAATTTATCAAGACAAATTTATTTTATTAATATTTTTTGTGATTGATATTATGTTATTTTTGGCTCATTTCCTTTTAAGAACCATTAAATAATTCATTGCATTCTCTAAATTGTTTTTAATTTAATTTGCGAATAAATCGGACCGTAATGTAAATTTAAATAAAAATAAAACTATAACTTCTTAGAATTGGATTAACAAAAATTCGCGAGTAAAATAAAAAACAAAGTAGAAAATACATCATTGCCAGATTTGATGGTACTACAGGGGATATGAGCCTTATTTTTTAATAAATATAGTACTCCAACCAAACTTGAAATATTTGTTTTATAAATTCAACTAGTACGAAAACCTGTTATGTATATTTCAATATTAACTATTTTAGTAAGAAAACCTCTTCATATTAAAAAGCTAATTAATAGAAGGTAACTAAATATTTCAAAATGGTAATCAGTCAATTCAGACCAGAACTATTAAATCTTCTATTGGTATTTTCATTTCTTCAATTAGAATTATTTTTAATTTTTTGCAGTGTTTTTATTGTCCTTTGTATAATTTAGTCTGATGTCGATGGCAGGTTTACCTTCTAAGCCGACGGTATGTAAATATTTAACTTTGGTTATCAATGGTTAATAGCACAGTAAACGCCATTGCATTTTCTTAGAAATAATCATGAAAGCTCCTTTTGTGGTTACATTGACTCTTAAATTTTACTTGATCTTTGAATTCCCTACGGCTGTTTAAGATAAAGTAATGTATTACTTTGATATCAATATATACATTACTTTTGATACGTAAAAGAAGGAAATATCGATAAGTCAATATTATTTTTCCCAAAAGAATCTGGAAAAATTTCAACTGTATTTTCTGTAAAACATATTGTTATTAATTTTCATTTTATTTGAGACAAAAGTACGTCGATTATTAATAGATTTAAGTTAGAATTTAGATTCCATTTTTTTTTTGTTCTTTTTTAATTAGTTTGAAGTCTTAAAACATTTATTAAATAAGCCAAACATTCTTCTTATCGATTGTTAATGAATCAATTCCTTAAAAACAATTAAAATTATCATTAATAATAAATTAAAGTTTAATTCAAGATAAGAAGACACAACAATTTGCAACATCACTATTTCAATTAAAGAATTGTCTGAACCAATAAAATCGGAAAACCACAGGGTGAAAGTAATAATAAAGACATTGTATAGTTCTTTATTTAATTTGTAATTAATTAAATTAATAGATAGTTTCTACATTTTAGAAAAGGATATAATTGTCTCATTTTATTTAATTAAAATAACGACACTAAATGCAAGTAATTACTACTGTTTATTTCCGTTAACAATACTTAGAATTTATGCTGGTTGGAAATATTAGTTCATGGGAATTAATATCGAAAGTGCAGAAGAAGTAAAAAATGATTGTTTCTATAGTAAGTAAATTAAAATGTTAAGTTTTTAAAATTCTAGACAGATAACAATGATTAATGAAGTTCAAGTAAAAACGTTTGTAAGCCAACAAATTTGAGCACATTAAAAATACATTCATCTAGAAAATTCTCGCTTCTTTTATATGTATTATGATAAAATACAATGAGAACAAAACATCCTATCGCGGTTGATCATTTCTAAAAGAAGCCAAAACGCTAAATTCATTTATGGACTCGAAAATCCTATGATGTATTTATCCGCCTGAAATTCCATTAGATTGAATCCTATAAATTCATTCGAGAAATCAGAAAAACGTAATAAACATCATATTTTGTTTGGGGAAGAGAAATTGAAATGTTCCTCATCCGGGATGGTAATGGAAAAAAAATGTATATAATATACACATTTTCATGTAACAAAATCTAAATGTACAGATCAAAGAATGATTTGAAAAGCATGAAAATCTCTTCGTGATCTTCGTGAGTCGCGAAGAAAATTACCATAAGCGAATGGGAAATATAAAAGAATATAATACAATTGGAAGTATAAAAAGGAACATATATATCACAAACAAATATTCTGAGCAAATGTGCGAATTTACCGGTTTCGTCTTCGGTGACTTTGCCGCATACGCTCGTCGCTAAAACAATCCACACCAGAACCAAATGCATCAAAGCTTTTCGTCGCTGAGTTTCTCCACGAATGTTAATTTTCATACACATTTTCAACATTGTTGTAGGAATTTTTCCACAATGCAATTCTAATGCTTCTTACAGTGAATTTTATCTTCTTCTTTATATCACTGAAAAGTTTCTTTTTTTCTTTAACAACACTGAAGCAAAGTTGGCACCAACAAAAAAGTTTTTATAATTTCACACAAAGACACAACAATAAGCATTTCATAAAGTACTGACATTAATCAATATATATATGGAATGGATAAAACACCATAAATTATTAAATTATCCTTTTTTTTATTATTAGGTATAAGCTAATTATCACTTAAATTTATAAGAATTCGGATAAAAGAACAAATCAATTGTTACGGATAGTTTGTTTTAAAAACTCGTAAACAATATGAAATAGTTTAAATACTTTTATAATAGTTTGGTGAGATCATTGTTGGTGACACTGAGTTAAAACAAGTCAATAAATAAAAAAAGGAATTAAAAAAATTAAAAAAAAGTTTTTGATTTTTTATTGTTTGTTTATATATTAATAATAGTAATAATATATAATTTTCGATGGTCTAACGAGAACACGCGTCGATAATATTAAAAATATGTTTTAATATTATTTACTGAAACGATGGGAAAAAGTACAGAAGTTTGCGTGTTTAACAATTGGGATAGATCGCGGTGAAGTTCATTCAGCACAGGATGAATGTATAAGCACAACGAAAGCCCGATTGAAACTAGTGGGCGAGATCGCTTGTGCCGCGCGCGCGACTTGAACCAATAGGGCGCAGACCGAACCGTGGCGAACCACGCCGAGGTGACCCAGGCCTCCGCGACCTCGCGACATACCCAATTATTATTATTATTATCATCCACAAGATGAAACTCATCATCATCAGCGATGTACATCTTACAATCTTTGATAACCTGTTGGAATCCCCAGCAAAAAAATTTACCACATTATCAAATTGTTACTCTTTGAACCAAACACAACCAATTGCTGCTACTCAATTTGCAAATTGCACCTCTTTCGATTGGCTGATCAAAAGCAATTCCCCTACCGATTAAATTCTGCAACTTTTTACTCTCACATTGCCTTTGTAATTTTCTCATTAAATTACAAGCCTATAATATGAATTATATACTATTATCTATAATAAATTGAACGAGTAAAATATACATTTATAATTCCATAGACTTTTAGTTATGTTATCTACCTACAAATAAGTTAATTATTGAAACTTTAAATAACTTGTTAAAACTTCCTTAAAATCCTATAACTCGTACGTAAAGTAGGTTCAAGAATTTAAAATTAATTTTAGTATCTTCGATATGTCTGTCATGTAAGTACAAGCTAGGCAACAATGCGGATACATAATTATTTCATATATCTGTCGACTAGTAAGTGCACTCTCGCCTACCCTGTGAAACATAGTTATGGACCCATTGCTTCGGCAGCTAAGTGAACAAAAATACTCCACCTTATGACATGGTCGTTATCATACAGGCTAATTACACAGGCCTCCAATGGTAAAGTTGTCTTAGGGTGCGTTCCGATATACACTGGTTGTTTTCCAATTACCAGTGCTAAGTGCGACATAGTGCCGCACTATGCGAGCCAATGCGAGCCTTAAATTGGAGCAAATTAATTCCTAAGTGCAACGGTAGACTGCATGAGACTTGGTTTAATTGAAGAAAAATTGAGTTTGACAAATTTTGACAACCTTTCATGGAATTTCAAATAATAAAATTACGTTATCGTCAACTATTTTAATTAATTCTTAATTTTTGAAATAAACCGTAAATTTTTTCTGTCATTTTGTTAGTTATATTTGCACATCGCACCCGAGAGCACAGCTATTTCGAATGCTCATTTGTGCGAAATAGTGCGGCCGTTGGAATATTCAATGCTGAGCATTATGTCGCATTATGTGCTTTTGTGCGGTAAGTGGAAAACAACCACTGAGAGCACTGGCCAGTGGTCTTATGACGTCATAAGTCCCGCCATTTTTGTATTGGAGAGCACTGGTGTTTTCGAGACCAATGAAAAGTTAGCACCCCATCCAAGGATGTGCGAACTGGTAGTAATCTTAATCGTTCGGTCAGTTAAGGTCCGATATTTTTTTCGTTAGGTCTCCCATAGTTTTTTTATAAATAATTGTTAAAATTTTGCAAAAAAAAATTTTCACGTTAGTACCTCAATTAAAAGGAAACTAATTTATTTTGATGTTTTTGCAATTCTTTATCGTTAGGTACGTATTGGTCCTTCAAATTTATTATCATGTTATTTGTTGTAGTTATTTTTTTAGTAATTTTAAATTAATTAAAATTAGCGCATGCGCATACTGTATTTGTTTCTAACATAGCGCGAAATTTAAATTCTTCCTTTCCTCTTAATTACTATATGAAGAGTCTAAGATCCAGTAGCTGGCTACCTGTATGAAATTGACCAGACTTATATTTTTGTACAGGGGGTCACCATAACCGAACATACATGAATTCGTGAGTCACTAAGTCCAGCGTGGTGGGCGTAGATGTTGCGCAGGTACCTAAGGTGTTAGATAAGGATGCTGAATAAAAGTAAATAAAAGCAGTATGCGTTTCTTGAGCCATTGCGCAAGCTCCGATAAATGGGGCTCTCAACCAACGGTGTAAGGTCGATTCTATTTTATAAGTCGTTCTTACTACTGAGACCGTTGGTTGAGAGCCCCCATTTATCGGAGTTTGCACAATGGCTCAGAAAACGCATACTGCTTTTATTCAGCATCCTTATCTAACTAATAGAGTCGCGCATCTGAACAATTAAATTTCAAAAATGTTCATATTTTTTGATATCTTTAAAATTGTCTTCCACTACGTTAACCGCGCGATAATGGTCTGCCATAGTTATTTTTCAATAATAATAATATATTTTTAAATTTTCAAACGGTAGCCGTGGTCAAATACTTTTAAAATTAGTAAATTTTTAACACCTGAAGTACCTGCGCGACATCTACGCCCGCCACGCTGAACTTAGTGACTCACGAATTCATGTATGTTCGGTTATTGTGACCCCCTGTACAAAAATTTAAGTCTGGTCAATTACATACAGGTAGCCAGCCACTGGCTCTTAGACTAGAATATTTGACTCATGTATGCGAGAAGCACGCACCAATCACCCTATACGATATTCGTATAAGATATGTTTAAAATATCGGACCTTAACTGACTGAACGATTAAGATCATTACCAGTTCATAAATCCTTGGATGGGGTGCTAACTTTGCATTGGTGTTTTCGAGGTAATGTGCTCTCAGTGGTTTAGTCACGTGATCGACAAAATTTGAAAAATGCGCGTGAAGATTTTGAAATGTAAAAAAAAAGTAAATTTTTTATATATATAATAACCTGTAACCTATTAAATAATAATTAAAAATAAACTTTTAATTTTAGACACAGGTTATTATTTTTTTACCATGCTTAATTATTATTTTGATTAAAAAAAAAAAAAAAAATTAAAATTGCTTGTTTGATTTTGAAAAAGTAATTGAGAAAAAAGCAAATTTTGTATTTTTGTAATAGTCTATAGCGTATAAATTAAGAATTAAACATGGATTTTCGGTTTAGTGACTCGGGTAATTACTTCCTTATCATGCTAAAAGAAAACTCGTTGAGAAAATGGAAAAACAATGCAAGTACTGGCCAGTATACTTGACTGCGTTCAATTTTAAACAGTAACCAGTAGCTACTACTAACTATAAAAGAACGGCTTCGCAGTATACTAAATTGACGTCACACCTTTCAGTGGTCGCAGTGTATATCAGAACGCACCCTTAAATATAATAACATATTTTTATTGTTATTTTGTCCTGATTATGGAAAAACAATGAAAAAAAGTCCATCACGTAAGGTTTTGTGACAAATTACAATTGAAAATTTGTTTTTTCGGCCAAAATCGGGGTCTCAAATCAGACCACTTTTTCTGTATTGAAAATGATAGAACCGGACCTCTCACTACTAGCGCTGGTGTCGTTTTATCTTCCATTGGTAAGAGAAACAAACCGATACAAAGTTTAAAAGTGAGAGTGAAATAACAACAATCATTTTTGTTTGCTAAAATTTGTAAATTATATAAATATTGGTTTCTGAATTTTTTTAAAATAAAGGCATTTATATTTTTCAACCTAATTTAGTTGCCTGTTTGCAATCGTTGGATATCCGCCAAAAACAATTTTACTGACAATTTTTAAGACATATATTTTTGTTAATTGTTTACGATTTAATAATTAATTAATAATTTGATGATTATATACAAATACAATACTTTGATATACGGTTGCGTATTCATTATTGTGATGGATAGTGCATCTCCCAAATTTACAACGATACAAATTAGAATTGTAAATTTTGAATATTTATTGATATTCTTTTCAATGTTATAAATAAAAAATACGTTTTAGTACGATACGCGTAATTGCTATAAAATGCTTATTGGAAAAGGAAACAAAAAAGCTTTAAAATAAAACGTGATAAATGAAACATATAATTTATTGTCTGTTATTAATTTGATGCACAATTTTAATTTTATTACTCTATACATAAAGTTGATAAAGTTTCACCGACATAAACGTCATAATTTACTTTTACTACTCCAATGAAAACCAACGCACACCGGTTCGAACACAAGTATTGCATGTGGCGTGAACATTTCCAAAAACGACTGCTAACAACCTCTCAAATAAAATAACAATATAAACAAATTCATTAAGCACTTTGCTACCCTATCAAATCTCCAGAGAATTATTATTGGTTTTATTTCGTGAGAATTGTTTCTTTATGAATCGTGTGCTTTTTAAAGTGAGAAATATGATGTTTTCATTGGTTTTTCATTGGCTTCAATATTCGAAGAGAGTGCGTGTAAATATAAAAATATATTTTTTTTCAAAATTGTTATATATTGTAATACATTATGTTCTAATCGAAATATCCGGGACAAGTATGGACAGCCAAAGAAAAAGCACTAAACTTTTTACTACAAATTTCCAGTCTAAAATTCCTCCCAAGTTATGCTCTTTGTTCTATGTCCTCTGTTCCCTAATATGTGGTTCGTTAAAACTTTTCGATAAACCGTTATTGATTGCTTTGAGGATTTAAGACGTTTGAATGAAAAGGCAAATTAATTACGGATTGGAAATAAAAATTTATCAAAAAAGCTAATAAAATTCAACATTGATAGTAACTTTAACAGTTTAAATTATGTTTTCTATTGAAGAGCCATGATATTTTTCATCAACCTTGTATAAGTTTAAGTAAAATTAAATTAGTAAGAGACTGATTAAAAATTGAAGCCATCGTTCTATAGATATTTACATACAAACGTATGTTCATGGACGGAAAAAAGAACTAGTAAATCCATCTTAAAAATAAGTGATGGACTTATAAAAGATCAAACAAGATATACTTGCAATACTTCGAACATAAGGCTCGAGGAACCAAAGAAATAGGTCAACTAATAGTTGAAGGGAAGATATAAGGCAAACATAGCAGAGGAAAATCCTCCACGTTATAGTCTGACCGTGGAAAGGAGCTGATTGGCTACTCATTATCCTCAGAAGCCGCACTTCTAGCATTAGACAAGGAAATATAAAAGATGATACCACTAAGCCCAAAGAGGTGAAAGAACAAAAAAAAGAAAAGCGACTGACGTAGAGATTTCTGGGATAAAACACCATTAAATACAACAATGAAAAACTCCATAGCAAAATTTAATCGAAACCGATTAGTTTTCAATAATGATATTTGTGAAGATTGAATTTTATCTACGGTCAAAAACAACCACAAAACCCTAAAGTACTAGTCATTATGCAAATTATATGCCATGAAAAAAGAATATCATACACATTTAAAGCCAAGAAAATTAGGTTTATCCTAGATTTTCTACAGTCTTAATCTTATAGGTTAAAATAAATTGTAAGTTTATCCGCATGAAACTTAATCAAAATCATTCAAATAATAACAGTCATTAACGATAAAACATGTACTTGTTTGAATAAACTTCAAATAAAAAAAGGAAAATAATCAAATACGGAATTCTCCTCTTAAAATACAACATTTTAAAGCTGTTTATTTTTAACTTTAATTGGTAAAATTTTATAAATAATCATAAAAAATAAAAAAATAAAACGTTAAATTCAGAACGCCTAAAACAAACTCCTATTATCTCGGTATTAAAATGACGTCACAATGCTAAATCTTAAAATCACATGGACGTTTTCCTACGAAAAATGTACTTAAAGACAAAGGGAAAGGTTGTTTAAGTCGTTTAAACATTATGTTAATGATTCAAGTCATTAAGAATCTACTCAACCTTTATTCTTAAGGAAAAATTGATGTAGCTTTTTGTGGATAAAAATGTTTTCCATGGCGAAAAATTGTGGAAAATGTCAAAAATTGTTTAAATTATTGCTGTTTCTTTGATTGCCAGTTAATGCTCTATTTGTATCCTTGTTTCAATACGCGTACTGTGACGTCACAGAAAACCATTAAGCACACTTCTCGTTTTCGGACTCTCATTCGCTCATAAAAATTAAAAAAAAAAAATCTGCCAAAACATAGGTTTAAAATTGTATTTTTTCTCTTATAAATAATGTCCTTTTTTGATGAAAAAATTTACCTATGGTTAATTAAGTGAAATTTAATATTTTGCTATCAAAGAATTGTACATTTGTGTAAGAAACAGTGTCGGACTGTTTTTTTCTTTAAGTTGCTTGCGATTTGTAATATTTTTTTGAGTACGTGAAAAAAGTATAAGGTGTAAGTTTAAATGATAACATTAGTCAAGCATTCAACAATTGAAAAATGAAAGCAATGTTCAATTTAATTATGTTAGTAAACCTGACATTGTTAGAAAATTCAAAAGCTTCTCCATTTTATCAAAAAATGTACACAAACCATCTCTGTTAAAAAAGGCATTTTGAATTCATTACCTTCAAAACGCCTTTAACAACTTTAATCGTTTAATAGGTTTTCAAAATGCATTCAAATGTCATTTTTAACAGAGATGCTTCTTGTTCCTAATTTTGGATGCATTAATATCGTTTTATTAATTTGAAATATTGTCATTAACAAACCTATATCCGTTAAAATGAACCAGAAGTTATCGTTAACTGTAATTGCTAATGATATGGGTTTCGTATTCAAATTCTTTTACTTTTGAACGTAAGACCAGTGGTAGTTTGGTCACTTTTACGGATCGCTGGTTTAAATCCTCGATATTAAAAAAAAGCGTTTGTGAAGACCAGTGAATAAAATTGTTCCAGTTTCCTTGATATACAATTCTGTTATTTCATAGAATTAGTCTACAATCCATGGTGATTGTCACTACAACACACTCATTAGATAATTTGAAAGGAAAAATTTCTACTGATATTTTAGTGACATTTATTTACCAGATATTTTTTTTTCCTGGGTTTGATCCTCGTATAAAGCAAACTTTTTATGCATATTTCTTGATTACGGATTTTTATTAACCCTAAAGTGGCTAAAGAATTTAGCAGTTATAAAGTGACGGCAAAAAAACAATTAAAAAAAATATACGAACGATAGAAAAAAAAATTTTTTTTTACTTAAGCAGGCCATTCACGCTCCGACTTCCAGTCCAACTAGTCGGACTGCTAGTTGGATCGCCTAAATGATCCGACTAGTCCGACTAAACATCTAACTTCCAACGATACCATTCACGGTATGACTTGGTCCGACTTTAGATCCAACTTCGAAAGTCGGATCACAAGTTAGACTGCAAGGCGGTGCATAGTAGGTATATCAATCTCTAAGTGAAAATTTCTTATGCCATGAATTTGGCTAACGATAGAAAATTCAAAACTTAATTGTGATTATCAATATAAAACATGTTCACAGAAAAGATTCAAAGAATTTTGTAATTAACTATTCAACTTTTCCGTTTTTTTTTCTCAAATATTTTAATGCTCAAAAGGAACAAGCAAACACAAGTAATATTGGAAGAAATGTTAAATTAATCAGACACGTAAGACAAGTTTCATGATACGTTCGCATTTTTTATTTTTTTTTTCATTTTTATTTTTGCCATCCAAACCGCGAGTATGCAAATAATTTCTCTCGATTGCAAAGAAGCGTTCACACCCGATTGACTGTAGACAAAAATGCAAGCTGCAAACGCAACAGATTTTAAACCGTTCCAATGATTGATATATTTTATTTTCAGAATGAATCCTTTTCAAAAAAACAGACCACACAGCTTTGCATTACAAATAATTTCACGGTTTCAACAATTTCGAAATCCACTTTTACCAAAAATGGAGAGAAAAGCTGACAAACGGAGGTCACTCAAAACACATTCATGTAAATAAGCATTGAAAAATTGTCGTTGAATTATTCAACAGATTTTACTATCACATTTCACCCTTAGAAACGTTTTAACTTTTTCCGCAAGAAAAATTTCTTTGATCTGTTTGTTTTTCATTCTCTTCTTTGTCGCATTGAAAAGTATGACACTAAAAAGTCCGGGCATCCAAGCTTTAATAATGTTAATTTTAAGTTGTGGCACACATATATTAATATGTACGAAGCAGAACTAATTAAACCATTTTCTAATTAAAAACTTCGGCGATGTATACACAGGAAAATTATTCATATGGCTACACATTTTCAAGTATTCTAAACTTCCTCACACTTAGCATCGTATGTGTTTTCAAACCGGAAAATTTTTCGAAACTAGCTCTACAAAGCATAAACTATATTCTTATATAATATGTTAACACGTGTATAGTTCTTTGTCGTCATATTAAGCTCTAGTACAAATAAAGAAAACTTAAAGCTTGTGAAAAATTAAATTTTAATTTGCATATTATTTTTAAACATGTTTTTTTAGGTTCATTTTTTTTAAAAATATTTATTTTAAATTGAGTCATACAACATATAAGTGTTCATTAATTTATTTCCATTCTTTCAGGATTAAAACGATGTTTAATATAACGGATAAATCAGGATGTGGTAGAACAAACAAATTAGCAGTGTTTTATTTTATTTACTCCGATTTGCAACGTTTCGTCGGTGTGTTTCCAACTTCATCAGGCAACCTTGTAATATTTAATAAAAACACATAGTCACATGATTCAAAAAAATTCCTACGTTAGACTTCTGATGATACACATCGTAGTTAAAATTTAGTACTGGCATTACTGCATTATTATTACATTATTATGCATTACATAATGCCAGTACTGAATTTTTACTCCGATGTGTTTCACTAGAAGTCTAACGTAGGTATTTTTTTGAATCATGTGGCTATGTGTTTTTAATAACAAATTGGAAATTGGAATTAATAAAATAAAACACTGCTAACTTGTTTGGTTTACCACATCATGATTAAACGATTATATTATTCATTTATTTATTTATTTTTCTCCAATATTATAAAATAAAATATTCATCATTGTTAAATCTAATTGGACTTACATATTACTTCATAAATTTATTGATATAACATTGTTTTATTTTCCTTGCAACATGGTTTTTTCTTTGTACCATTTTGTACTATTTTTTAGTTCTCCTCCAATAGAACTCAATCATAAAATATATATAAATATTTCACAGTGAAATCAAAGGGTCACTTAGTGAAGCATAAATAGGTTTCATGTAGAATACCTTTTAGAATACCTTTTATATTTTTTACTAAGGAAATTCTCCTTTCGTGTCAAGAATAGCCTCCAAGAAATCGAAACAATGTGAACGAGGCAGCTATTTAATAGCAGTATTTTAATACCTTAGTTTAACAATCTTAATCTGGCAAAAAATTGAATATATGAAAGCTTATATTTTTTTTTCAATATAATATTGCATTTGACGCATTATAAATAACCATGAAAACTCCTAGCATTAGTAAATTTATGTTAATCACATAAAATATACATATGTCAGTAAAAATTAAATAAACTTTCAAAAAATAATTATTTACTATTTTACCTGTACAAATAAATGCAACTTTTACCGTCAGCTAGGCTGCTCGTACGCTGATCGAAAGAGCGATAGAAACTATATAAAAAATCAGTTTTCTTTAAATTTTCTCTTAAAACTGTCGCTAGTTCTTAGACACTATATACACTTTGTACAGTATGAATACCTTATTCAAATTTTGCCAATAAAAAGTAAATAAATAAATAAAAAAATAAAAAAGCAACAAATATTTACACTTTTATCACATAAGCAATAAGGTGTCGTGTATTTTCCACAAAACAGGAATATGTGGGATTTGAACTCAAACTCTTCATATACAAACCAAAAATGTTACTACCACGGCATAACTAAAATACGCCTTATTATAAATGATTGTGTATAAAAATATTGAATTCTAAAAATGACAATTTTTACAATGTTTATAATAATTTACGGTTTTAATTGTAATAAGCTAATTAGGGTTAAACTATGCTTAAGGATGTTATGACTTATGGAGGTATATCAAAATATTACTAAGCAACTAAAAATGAATGAAAATGTTTCTTATTCAATGCTAAAGTACCTGTGGAAATTTTAAAGCGATTTACTAAGTCGTTAAAAATTTATTGCAATTTAAAAATTCTATGATTTGCACGTAATCCTATGGAGATTGATTTGGTAATCGAACAGACTAAATTTATTTTTGCTACCAAAACAAAAACTCTACCAAGAATCTCAAACTTTCAAAATATGTAGCTTAAACCTTAGGAAACTAATTTTGTATAGGTTTGTTTGAAGTCAATGCACGGTTTTTAAAAAACAAATTAAAAACAAACCAAAAATTTGGTTTTTAGTTGATAAATTAGTAAGTGTATAAAAAATGCGGCAACACAGTCGTCAGCTGAGACTTACCATCTTGTATATAATCCAAGTTGTGTTAGTACATAAAAAACATAATTTATCTTTGTCACACTCATGAGTTAGCACTATAAAGTGGAAAAGGATGAAATATGTCAAATAATTTATTTTTAAAATATTGAGCATATCGCGCATACTCACTCACATCATGTGAGAGATATATACTAAAGTTGTCAACGCTGTCAACCTATAAATTCGACAGCATTATCACGTGTTCATTATTTTATGAAATGTTTAATTATTAATTTAATTTCAATTATTTAGTTATAACTGTCCTAAAACATACTAATTTAATGCTTTATTTATGATTTAAGTAGGGAAACTTTTTTCTTTCCAATTATAAAAGACTATATTGTTTATTTTTTTTCTTCCCTCAGTTTTACATGGAGGAAGCCTTCCCTTATTATTTTCATGTTATCATATAAAGCCTGCAATGATGAGTGAAGCATCGTTTTGTATAAAAATACCAAATTTTATGCAAATCGGTTTATCGGTTTTTTAATTTAAAGAAGACATATAGAATAACACAAAAAAATAAAACAGCATCGTGAAGCATTTTATAAAGCGGAAATATTTTTGTTTTTAATTCAATTCGAAACTTGTTTTTTTTTTAATTTCATTCAGCGATAATAATATTTTGTGCTAACAACACTTTTATTATTAATTTTGGATTTTTGGTTGTTGATGACTACAAAATACCACATACAAACTTTTTCTCCCCTTTTCTTCCGGTTATATTAGGGGAAAAATTTTCAAAAATCTTTTCTTAACGGATGCCTACAACATGTAAGGGATGAACCCTCTAAATTTCACGACTCAAAGACCAGCGACGTACACTGTGCGTTAATAGATCAATCATTTATTTAGTCAACCAATCAGGATTAACGATTTAATATAATACAGTGCCGCAATGTTTAAAATCTTAAAAAATTCTCGTATTCTAATTTTCCATCCTTTTTAGCCAAAAATATAGATATATTTTACAACATTTTAGATAATAATTACAACTTCACCACTTATTTTAATACTGATTTCACAAAAAATATTTTGGTAAATTGAAGTATTTTAATTTTTATCGTATTCCGTTTTAGGTTCTACTTATTCACAACTGAAAAAAATAAACGTTACATGGCGTATCTTCTGTCTCACTACCCTTGAAGAAACACATTTATTCAATAAAGAATTCTTGTTAGTGGTTAATGTAGTTTAAAATTATAAATACCAAATCCCTGTTGTGCCCACCCGTGAGCCACTTATACGGTATAATTCAATTTGTGTTTCAGTAAAAAACAATAAATAACATTTTAATAAATAAAAAAACAACCAACTCAAAAGCTTAGAGTAATTTAATTTGGTTAAATAGATAAGTGATTTATTTTGTCCAAAAATTATTCCAAATATTGTGAAATATTTATTTTTATTTTGCTGTTTAATTTTTCCATTTGGTTCCAATCATATTACTATTCAATTCACTTGATTAATGCAAATGAATACATTATCATTTTAAATAAAAATCCTTATAATAAATTACATACATATAGGCAGTCGTTAATATTTCTATTACAATAATTTTAAATTAAAAAGTTTATAGATATGTATATAATTTTTCTTCATTAATATTCGATTGTATTTTCATATGGAAACCTCACTTTTATTCATCGAACAGATTAAATAAATAAATTAATTCTAGCGGTAAAATATTAGTTTTGACGTAGTAATGCATAAATATGTTTGTGTATATACCTATTTTAATCCGAGATTATAACGTAAATTCATTTTATATCATGAATATAAAAATGTCACGTTACTATAATATTAAACTACACCGAAGTGAAACTAGATTATCCTTTCAGTCATAAAATTCAGTTTAGAAATCAAAGATCAAAGAAATGTTTAGTCACATAAAATATTAATTTGAAGCTACAAGTGGTATAATTTTCCATTTTAATCAATGGATCATAAAATATAATTAAAATTTTGTATTTTTTTTCACTTATAAAACTATAAAGAATATCATGTTCAAAAATTAGTGAAACAACTTTCAATTTATTTTCGAACTATAAATGTTCAAATTGAAATACGTGTTAAATTTTTATATTATTATTATTTTTATATCATTCAACTTTTTAGGGTAGACCCTGTTCCTCTCAGAATATCGTGTCGAATTCACTGCTATACCTTAGTATACACGACTGATATTCCGCTAAATGGCGAAGTACTAACAACCACATTCGTGGATGAAACTGCAATAGTAGCCACAGCAGGAATTTCAAAAAAAAATTATTGAGAAACTCCAAACTCCAAACAAACTCCAAAGTTGCTTTGACGAAACAGCCCATTGAAGTACGAAATGGCGAGTAAAAATCAACGCCAACAAATCCACTCATATTACATTTACAACCCATAATGACACTTGCCTCCCAGTAGTATTGGTACAGAACTATAAAAACATCATTAAATACATGAGTATACACTTAGATAGGCAGCTGATAAAGAAAGAACTTAAAATAAATAAAAAAATAGAAAAAACATTATTGGCAAATGGAGATATCATCCTCATTGTCAGCAGGTTGTTAACTACGGAATCTTTAAGGTTATGCTACAGTCCATCTGAACCTGTGATATCCCATTTTGGGGCACTGCCTGATTAAAGTGATTTGTTAACTCATGAAAAATTTAAAAAAAGTACTTCTTTGTAATTTATATTGAAGTTGGCAGATAAATATCCAACGAAATTGAAATTCGAATAGGTAGGCTCTTTGAGTAATACACGATACTAACGCAGAGTTGATACCAAAAACTTTCAATATTTATTCAAGTAGTTCACTTACGCCAAATGAATTTTTTAAAGTTTCAATTCGATTATTTTGAGTACTTAAATTAGGACTAACCAAGATGAAAAATGTAAACAATAATATATTAAGGGAAGAAGTGGTACCAAATGTATGTTTGACAATCAAAAAGCTGTCAAATATTTTTAATCAATCTTAGTCGACCAACCAAGTTCCCAGAAATAGCCAAGAATTGCCAAGAGAGAAAACTTTAGTCAGCATCACCATAATACAAGATTCCTCTTAAATTAATAAATTTAGGTTGGTTGATATTTCCATTGCTACCATAGTCGTCCAAAGTTGTTTCATCGGATTTCTGTTGTTTCAATCGCTGCGAAATTATCTAAGTGATTAAAAAAACCTAACTGATGTTCAAAATGAGATTTTATGATATTTTGCTTAGTGATTAATTGGTTTTTACTATTGCGGCATATGCAAGTATGCAAATTTGCATACTATATGTCAAGAGATTAATGCTATTAAAAATGCTTATATTATTGATTTAAATTTAATTCTTAAATGAAAATAACATAAAAAGTCTTGAAAAATTAAATAAAAACCTTTAAGCGTACAAATTTAACAAAAAACGATTTCAGTACAGTCATCAAAAATGGAAGAGTAAAGAATTTAATTATTGTTATATTCAAATAATAGTCTTTTTAATGCAAAGGGCAGTGTTCTATAGGCATTAAAACATAGGAAAGGTGGACCTTGCTCGTACCTTTCGGTTCTTTTGTTTTACATAACTGAGGACTAAAGCTGGAAATCATTTAGCATATGTATCAAACGTCGCTATCAAATCCTCAACAACATAAAATACCAACGATGACGACTCATGATAAGGTTTATATATGTACATACACATACACATTATACACTCCACTTTACTCAATGGACCAAAAGGCATTATAGGGCAAATTTAAATTGAACATAAACAGGTTTCAGGAGATTCATCTTCTCTTGTGTGACATGAGATAAAATTATCTTCATATCTATCAACTAATTATTTTAATTTGTTTCCTTCACTTTTAAAGTAGCTATATTTGCAGCTTTTATCAACACTTAAAAAAAGACAACCTATCGATGATAAAATCATATGGAAACTTGATTAAAGCTACCATATTTCGCTACTGGTATCCATTATGTTATGTGTACGTGAATAGAATATATAACTGCAAACAATGCATTAAATATTTCTGAGTTTTAAATGCAAAAAAAATAATTGCTATACTTTAATTTTTCCTATAACAATGTTTAGTAGAAGACAAGAATGTAAATCATTTTCTATTCTATTGTAACAATGATATTCATCTCGTTCAATAATGAAAAATACAAGTTTATTCAGATACAATTTTGAAGGAAACAATTTTTCTTAAAAGTGTTATGGGTACACAAATTGTAAGTAACTTAGAGAACAACTCTTACAATATTAGATTGTTCGAAAAATAATTTCATTTGTTTTTTTTTTGTTTTTTGTGAAAATGAATGAAAATTTTCGCATAGTGAGTAAATATTTTATTAAATTACATAATGGCCATCTGGTTCAATACCTTTTGACATCTTCCTAACAGTAGCATGATTTTTCAATTAAAAATTTTTTGCTCTTTTTTGGTCAAAAACTGAATCCTAGGGGATTTTGGACGTCCTCATTTGAACTATAGGTTTTACCATCTAAAAATTTTTGCAGTAACCATAACAAATAATAAACCGAAAATTCCAGATCTATAGAATATTATGAATATGGCAGATAATTCCATTCAAGTAGTAAAAGTTATATGAAAGTAACAAAAATTGTAAGAGATAATAACATAGCAAACCCGTATATCAAACTTTAATTTTAAATCTAGGCCTTTCAAGTGGCCAGAAACAATTGAATTTTATTAATTTGACCTCTCACGTGCTGTTATTCGCCAGTTTGCATCAACTAATGATTTCATTGTGTCTTTATCAACTTCAACCGGTCTTCCAGACCGTGGTGCATCTTCGGCATTACAATTGTCAAATCAATATTTTGCAAACCAGTGTTAGCACTAGCCTGCGGTCAATATATCTACTGCATAGCATCGGTTAAAATTTTCTGAATTGAACAGCATTTTAATTTTTCTGTAGCGGAAGAGTAAAATATGAGAAAAATTTTGAATTTTGCACTCCATATTTAAAAGGCCACGAACCAAAAACTACTGCGTAGAATCAATTGAGCTTTTTCCCAAACAAGCCTTACAATATTAGCTCATATAAGTTGGGTGCGAAAAAAAACAATTAAATCCTCTGTGTGGAAAAAGCGAAATTACTTTCAGAACAACCCAAACCATAAAACAGTCAAATAGAGGGCCATAAGACGATAAGTAATAATCTGAGAATCATACTTGATATTGAAGAAGGCAAACTGGAAGGTCCACGAAACCTGAAATTCTTTCAAATGTCTTTTTACATACTTGCGCCTTTTTAACTTACTTTTTTTTTACATTTATCTCTAATTATTATAGCTGGAGTTGAAGTATTGGCTTTGGAGCCACAGTCAACGACGTTCAAAATTAATAACTTCCGAGTCGAATCCTAAGCTTTAGAGTCCGACGGAAACTATTTTTTTCGACCCAAAGTGAATCATTTTTTCAGTATCGAAAATGGTAGTACCGGAACTCTCACTACGAGCGCTGGCGTCGTTTTATCTTCCGTTGGTAGGAGAAACAAACCGATAAAATTCTTAAAAGTGACACCGAGCTAACAGCAATCATTTCTATTATCTCGCTTTCACTTTTAAACTTCGAATCGGTTTGTTTCTCCTACTAACGGAAGATAAAACGACACCAGCGCTCGTAGTGAGAGGTTTGGTACTACCGTTTTCGATACAAAAAAAGGCTTCGGGACTCGAGTTTCGGTCAAACCTTATTAAGCTTATTTAGGTGTACTTCTTAAGTGGTGAAATGATCGATATACTACCGGTAAAAGACAGCTTAAAATAAAAAAAAAGAAAATGTGAGCCGTCACGGGACGCCTGGTTGATGTGAAACATCGAGTTTGTACAAGTAATATGCATTAAAGACAAGATTAGGAAACCACCATGATTAGAAAATTAATTAATTAAATAATTTTTAGATGTTTACATTCATGACAAATAAAAATAAAAACATTCGTGTGCTATTCGCTATCAGCTGGTTTTGAAATACAATTTTGTCAGTCGTTATTAAATTTTGAAATAAGTATAATAAGAACGAAACTTAACTCAATAATTAATTGATTTAATTATAACAAAATAATATATACAATAAAAAATTGTATAAATTTCAATCTACCAAGAGAGTAGATTTTACTTCTTGACGCTTGAAAAATATAATTACGGATGACTTGGTAATGCGTCATAGTGTATTCTTGCTTTCTTTGCAAGAGGATGTTCACTTTCATTTTCGGAATTATCACTGTCTGACAAATTTTATTGTTTATTTTTTCAAGTAAAACATAAGTCAACATATAGGTTATGCATACTGTAGTAAACAAGACCATCAAACCGAGTGAGAAAGGAGTCACACGTCGTTTGCGCATGGCAACGCGTCGCCATATTGTACACACTACTACTACTACTACTACTACTACTACTACTACTACTACTACTACTACTACTACTACTACTACTACTACTACTACTACTACTACTACTACTACTACTACTACTACTACTAACTACTACTACTAACTACTACATGTAGACTGTATATCATTAGTATAGCTTGGCGATCGCTCGCCATCTCTCTTTGATCGCCACGCGAACGATCCGGTTTACCCTGCGCCTATAGATGTTTCACATCAAATAGAGTGTGGGTACTTATGTACGCGCGTGAGAAGTTATACTTCTTTTATATTTATAAAAATAGGTTTTTAATCCACTGTTGTAGCCTCTCCCGGTAGTGCCTGAGCTGGCACACCAGTTATAAAATTTGTGATTACTACAATATGATACAATTTTAAACTCAAATTACTTTAAATATCAAAATACATAATAAGAAAACGTATGTGTTGCTACAAAGACAAGGACAATATTAATACTTATTGGCTCAAATTTTAACGACAATGTCATTAGTTTTAACTGTCATTTCGATTTCATTCAATTGCTAATTTTAGTCATTTGTCAGTTATGTCAGTGTTGGGCCTTGAATATTTCACGGAAAATTACTGTTTTTTAAATAAAATATTAAATTGACTTTTTATGCATAGATGCAGTATGCTTACACATTTGATTACTTATACACAATGTATACGTGTATTACATATTATATGAATTAACCATATAACCGAATTAACAAATTGAATCACAAGTTCGAAAAATACATATCGAAAACATTTACCATATAGAAGTAGATTGTTGCTATAAAATATCAGTTATAGATATGTATCAACAATCTTAATAGCGACATCATAAAAATTATATTAATACAATAGTAATTGTATATTTTAGTAACTCATTTATATCTATGTATTGAAACTGATTTTAAATTCAAATATAGAAAAATAAAATGTAATATAACGTATCAATCGACTTTTATTACTTTATTTTAAATATAACATTAATAATTTCAGGAAAATATTTCTGTTTTCAATGCATTTTAATTCTCATTATAATAATAATAAACAAACGTAAGTATTATGTATGCATTTATTTCGGCAAAGGTAGATAAGTATTGTAAACACATACGTATGAGTGAAATACCATCATTGTTTCAAATTTGAACTGAGTGATTGTTGCTATGGTTTCAACAGTCATTTTGATTTCATTCAATCAATTGCCAATTTTTACCATTTGTCAGTCGTGTCAGTATTGGGCGGTGAATATTTTACGGGAAGTTACTAGATATGCATTAATATGGATATTGTTTAGACTGTAAAATTCGAAAATATTTAGATTAACAATCTTCTCCATGTTCTAAAGATTCTAACCGTTCTAAAGAAGAAATACATACCCTAAGTGTATATGACAGTGTAGGTATTTTTTGACTGTTTGCTAGCTATAACTTTGTATCTGATTCGAGATTGTTCGGGATGATTGCCCCTCCCTCCCTTTCCGATAAACGAAAAACATGCGATCGCTGGTTTAACTTGATAAATGCGATAGTGTTTTAGTCGTCTTACTACTATGCATATCGCTCCTAAAAATCGGCCAGATTTGACCCGCTTGAGCCGTTCTTTCTCACTAACCGTTTGCGAGCAACTTCATACTGTAGTATTAAAGCGTCAATTTTTAACAATTTTCAAAACACTGGTAAAGAAGTATATCTTCTAAAATATTATGGAGTTTTAACTAGTTAATTGAAAATTTTATTTGACGAAGGATGTTTGTTAAATAAATAATTGTAGAAATATTTAAATTTGTAAAAATTATTTGTTAGTATACAATTTTGTACCTATCTATTAGTTTGGCAATAATGAGAAACACTCTTCATGAGATTATCTTTGTAAAAATTGCCATAAGATATTTCGTCCTTTTAAATCACCCAATGTGATTGCCTGTGACAGAACAATGCAGAACTGTGCACGCATCACTTGATTAGACATTGATTTAATGTTACGTAGTTTTCAGCATCATCTGCTTGCTCTTACACTAAATGTAGAGAAAAGACAGAAAAAAGAAGTTTTCTTTTTTCTGTCTTTGCCAGATTAATTTAAATGGTAAATTATCTGATAATCGAATAATAAACGTCAGCTTGTTGTAGATTGACGCAATTGATGAAAGTGTATTTTCGTTCTATTTTTTTATCCGATGGGATGATTTAAATATGTTTTAGTTCATGAATAATAAACTTTAAATTGTTGCGAAACTTGGGATAGTGAACACTATAGTAAACAGCCCGCGGTATCAGGACAGTCATAACGAGAATAATTCCAGTACAGAACACCACCCATACAAGCCGATCGTGTGCGTTTCCTGTGGTGAAAACGAGATGACTAGGGAGGATATTTGCACTCAAAACGTGCTTCTGCATTTCATCAACGATTTGAAAGTGGGAGATCATTTTCATCAGACAAAGACGTGTGCCAATGACTTGTTGAGGAATGACACTTGTTAAAATACCCTTTGTAATTTGCTCTACCATATAACACAAGAGGCTTTTGATGAATTTGAATAACATTTTTTTTTCTCTCCAGCTTAATTTCTACAAACATACAAACAAAATATCAACGATATCATGTGATAAAATAAATTTGTAGTAGAGCAAGTTCAATTCAAACAACCTAAGCGCCTAAAACACAAGTCATGAAGGAAAGATATTGATGTTGCGGTAAAATCCCTGACGGATAAAAACCAATTCCTTCGCTGTACAATCTTTAAATTTGTGCTCCAGTACTGATAAGAAAGACAAAAATACGATAAAGAAGAAAAACATCGTATATACATCTCTCTATAACACATTACACACAATAAAGTTAATCTACTAAATCCATAAAACTTTGTTAAGAATGACTTTATAAAACAAAGGGTGTAAATTGAAGTAGAATACACGTATCCTTGTTTACTGAATGAAAACACACAAAGTCTTCGACAGATTCTCTGAAAAAGATATACGGACACCGGTCACGGAGACAAATCCCATCATTAAACTGAAGGAACAGCGCATTGTTCTTAGCACGGACTGATCCGTTCGACTCGCTCTTTTCACCCTGTAAATACTCTCTGCAAGGGGCACGATAACTTCCTGAACTAATGTCGCGTAGTTCACTGGATTTCATTTATATTCACTTCAAAAAAAAAAAACACATTCAGACCTGAAAGCAACCCAACAGGCGAAAGTGATTAAAAATCAATCACTTAAGAAACGTTGGTTATTGTAATAACCTGCAAAGCACCATCCCTAGAAAAGCTTTCAAATTTTCACACATACGTTATAAATTTCTAACTTATACATTATGTTTTGTAGCTTTAAAGCAAAAGTATTAAACTCCATTGCCCAAAATTCTTCGCAAAATAAATTGAAGATTGAAGTGGGTAAGATATGACCAAACAAAATGCTTGTAATCAATATATGCATTATGACATTTAACATGTACCTACACATGTCCACTGTCTTCTTAAGGTTGTTTACAAGAGGAGATTTCTTTATGCTTTTAAGTAGGCATTGTAGATATTTCTATTAGAAATTTATACACTAGGATTGAATTTTGACATTATTTTCTATCTTTACATTAAAATATTAAGCTTAGAAACTCCCACATGTTAATGCTATTGATATTAATCGACGCGGAATATGTCAAAGAATGCATCGCTATTTTTTTAAAAAAAAGTTCAGTTCTATGAAAAGAGCTATCACGAGTTGATTGCGATCACGCATAACTTTTTCTAAAAACCCTGTATCAAGTGGTTCAGAATTATACAACTTTATCTTTTCTTTACTCCGTTAATAAGCTCCAATTCAACTTGATATTTTACAGAGACCTGGCTCAAATAATTGACTACCTACAGTATTAATTTCAATTTTTTCTCACTACTTGCGATTTTTTTCTAAACAACCTTAAAGGAATACAACGCTATATGTACAAATTAAGGATAATCAATAATTTGACACATGCAAAACTATTTTTTAAAGACAATTTAAAAATAACTGAAATTCCAAAACTATATAAGGAGGTATATTGCGTTAGCTTCTTTTATAATAAGTACTTTTAATTAATTGTCGCTATTTTTTACAAAATCCTACCCCATTCTCGCTACAACAAAAGCACAATAAGTAAATTGGATTCATTTATCAAGAAAATTTTTGGATTTTAGTAAAAAAGGAGAACTAAAAATTTTTTTCTCTCAAATCCCAACTATTACTAACAGGTAGTTTTTTTTATCAAATTATAAAAGTATTATTATTATATTATGAGTCATGTGTACTCTGAACAAATGCAACATCCGAAGTATTGCGCCTTTACAAATTATTACTTTGATTTATATACAGAGTATATTTACACAAAAGGGAGATTTTATTTTATACTTGAAAAACCATGATTGTGCTTATCGTGATTATTTTCATGAGCATAATAGTTAATTTTACAAAGATCAAATAACGTTAGATTCTTAGAGTTACAATTTATTTGATTATAGTACAAATCAAGTTATGATATTTTTTACAGCTATTCTTATAAAAACTCCATGTTGTTGTGACAGAGTATCTTCGTCTTATTCAATAATGAAAAAAATAAGTTTATTCAGGTGCAGCTTTGAAAGAAAAATTTGTCCTCAAAGCATTGTTGGTACACAAATTGTATAACACGAAACATTGATGATATATAAGTTCTTGTAATAACAACCTATTCCATATTAAAATAAATTAATCAATCAACTAAAGGCCAAAGGACAATAAGTAATATTTTGAGTCATACTTGATGTTGTTGAAGGTCCAAGTTGAAATAAAGTTTCAACTAGAAAGTCCAAGGAACTTGAACTTCTTCCAAGTGTCGTATAATATTTTAATTATCATTATTTTTATATTTAACTCCAAATTTGTCTTCTTAATCCAACATCACTGCCGATGTATGGTGATTAAAAAAATGGCTGTCACGTGAGGAGTTCCAGGTTTCTCAGAATCTGCTGGTTGGTCCTTCTTCAGTGATTACGCTCTTTTGCCTGTCGCGTTGCGGACGCGAAACTCGAATCAATGAGCTTTTCCACCACTTCCACTCAACGGGTTGGTGATCTCCTTCGTATTCTTTTCCCTTCAGGTCGTCCTTGTACCATTAGCTATTCCATGGTGTCGTGGCGCGCGATATGTCCGAAAAACCTGAGGATTCGTCCATACGTCAGTGAAGAGAGTCTTTGGGCTGGCTTAACTTCGTTCAAGGCAGAGACATTAGTTCATTTAGCCGTCCATGGGATCCGTAGCATTCTCCTCCAGACCCACATTTCGAAGGTATCAAATAGTCGCCGATCAACTCCAAATTTACCCCCTACAATTTTATCTGTAGCTGAAGCTAGAATTGAAACTTTGGTTCCAAAGTCACAAAAATTATAAGCATCAAAAAAATTTTTATGAAAAAATAATTTTAATTAATACATTGAACCGATATAACAAGGGACAAAAACATTGACCTAGAAATAAAGAAGCTGACGTGAAAACGAGTTGAAGAATTTTCGTAATACGGTATGGTTCTACAGTTGGCATGGTTTCTCATTATGTTTTTTTATTGTGTCAGAAAAATTCTCTTCATACAGTAACTTATGTATAATTTCCATCCAGTTCCATGGAATTCTAACTACTAGAATAAATTGGTGATAGGGTGAATGGGTATATTAATTATTTTAAAATTTTCTAGAATTGTAACAGTTGAGGTTCGGCAAAATGATTCAATTTTTCCTGTGCATTCCTGTGCATTCAGCTATGTAAAAATAGAATTCATACACAAAATTTGCTTTAGATAAATTTGAGCTAATAGTATGTATAGACTTTAGTGTTTCAATGATGAAGTATTATTATTTTCGAAGCAACTCATGTTGAGTGTTGAAATAGATTTTTTTTGGAAAATGGAAAGTTGTTATACAATATATACTAGAAACCCACAACAACGAACATAATCATCAATAATACATCATTTCACCTAAGAAACCCGAAAATGAAAGTTTACAGCGGTCATAACACCGAAGTTCATCAACATGAATTAAATTCTACATAATTAAAGGTGTAGGTAAAACCAATGGATACAATTGCTCAATCTAAAATAAAATCATATCAAAATATAATAAAAATCAATCTTTCAATTCTATCAAAAAAGAAGTAAGTACCATAAAATCAAGTATCATTCATATATTTGGTACTACAGTTTCCAACTTTTTAAAGAAAAAAAATTATAACATGCATTTTCCACTAATAACAAGAACATGAAAATTCTAAAACCAATGAAGAACAACCAAATTACAATGAAAAATAAAACCAGAATATATAAAATTAAATGTAATTCATGTTAAAAATTTTACATTGGCCAAACTGATAGATCTTTCGGAATAAGATTTAGGTACATATACCCCGGAAACCTAGTTCAACAACATCTTCAAATTTTTCGAAAAATCTTCGTGACGAAAATCATAAATGCCTAAATTTCAAAACAAACTTTAACCCGCTACATATTTGCAAGAAAGGATCACATAAACATCCAGGAAGAATTTGAAAAAGACCAACCAAAGCCCACAAATGGATCTAACTAATATCCTCAATGAAAAATTATTTAAAACAAACACTATATATGCATTGTGTTTTTAAAATTGACACAATAAACTTTATACCTACTTGATGATGACAACCAAAGGTTGTAAAGTGCGTTGTATTCAATAAAAAATTGAGTCATACGCTGTTTATTAATTGTGACTCGGAAATAATAAATAAAATATTTATTAATGGTATTGATTTGCCTATCGTTTGAGACTTTCTTGTCTTCTTTACTTCTATTGCGACTTATTTAGTAAAAGTGTCAATGTAACCAAATGTTAGAGATTTGTGTATTAAATACGGCAGAAAACCCTTTTAAAAGAAAAAAATTATCATCTGAACTAATCAATGAAGTTCTTATGCCAAAATTTTTGCTAAAAAGGAAGGTTAAAAAAGAATTTAAATCATACTTAAATTTCTGAGCATAAAAATCCTGAAAAAAAATATCAAACAATTGAAGCAACGACTGAAACTTTTTAACATGAAAATAAATATGTATTTTTTAATTAAAATTTTTCATCGCATATCCTCACAATTTTTGTTAAGCTTCTTCAACATCAATCAGGAACGTTAATTTCATTACGTGTTCTAAAACTTTTGGAATAAAAAAACATTTGGAGGAATGTTTTTAATATGTTATCTCATGTTTAACTTTATTGGATTTATCACATGTTTGTATTGACTAGATTAAAAAAAATAAATTGATAAAGGAACTCGTCTTGGCATATCAAAATGACTACATCAAGTTTTACTGTCATGTAACACCGAAAAAATGAATTACAGACACAGAAAAATGTGTTTGATATTATATGAAACGGAGTTGTAAGGAAGACCTGTAACTGATGTTTATTTTGTCATCAGAGATGAGATTTAAGTAAGCAATTTGTCTTTGTTAATTTGAATTGCAAAACATGTATAAATCGTATAATTACAAGTACCATTTCTAAGGATTAATTACTTTGGTCGTTTTCCACCTCTCTATTTATCTCTTTCTCTCGTGCAGCTTACATTTAAAAGAAAAAAAAACTTTTATTAAAGGTATTTCTGTACTAATCTAAGGTTGAAAAAATATATTTTTGAAAATAAATTTGTACACTTTTTAGCCAGTAAAAAAAAACAAAAAAATAAAATAAAACCAAATCGGACTAAAATAAAGGTGCCACTTTGAAAATTTAAACAATTAATCTTTTATAAGTAGTTCAAATAAATTTTATTATTAATGTTTATATTTCCGATGTTTTTTAAAAAAACTAAAAAAAATCTAAATAAATGATGCAGCAGTATTTCATACTAAGTGTTGTCCATCATTAGCTACTACTTTTCCTCATTTTTCTGGCCGCAAACTAAGTGTGTTAGTATGAAACTGGATTTATTTAAAAAAAAACTCATTATTTTTACAAGAAAAATTTATTGTATTCAAAATAATTCTTTATATACTCCTTATAACCCCTAAAATATTATTTATAACTTCTTTTATAACCTATATATTTAAGCCATCTTTCTGAAAATTTATGGATACCATGGCAAAATAATTCTTTATCTTCTGAGCAAAACTCACCATCGGGTCATTTTTGTAAATCATTGTAAAATGTAAGTAATGATTTGAAGAAGCCAAGTCTGGAGAGTAAACCGCATGCGAAAGTATTTCCAAACTAAATGAATTACCATACAGAAAGATCACTTTGTGTTATCTATTTTGAACGGTTAGAAAACCGTTTTTTCACACTAATTTTTGGTTCAAATCTTTTATCGTAAATTTTTGTTACGTTTGACTACCATTGTCATCCGACTACTCTTACAATTCGACGTCTTCAAATTTTTTCGGAGGTTTTCCACGTTTTTTATTATCCACGTCGATATTGCTATTTAAATTTTTTAAGCTCCTCAAAAGACTGAGATTTCCTAAGAGAACGCTCAAAGTACGCTTTGATAAGCATTTGATGTGATTCCACAACAGTTTTCGTTTAAATCGTTATAGAAAATCAGTCCGTGAATACGTACTTTTTTGGCATAACAAAACTTAACATATTCAATGCTATTTAAAACGATGAATTCACAGGAAATATGAACTTTTGTGAAATGAATTTTTTGTCAAATTTCAAAAAAAGCTTCAATGCCATGGTTTGGCAGACCCTCTACTGGCTATCAGAACCACTTATTAATTAATTATCTATCAATTTGTACCATAGTCAAATAAATTGAAAATCTAAGAATCTAACGTTATTGGTAAACAATCTTTGTAAAATTAACCATTATGCTCATGAAAATAATCACGATTAACACAATCATGGTTTTTCAAATATAAAATAAAATATCCCTTTTTGTGTAAATATACTTTGTATATAAGTCAAAGTAATAGTTTGTAAAGGCGCAATACTCTCAGTAAAATTAATGATTATCTTTAATTTGTAAATATAGAACCGTATTCATTTCGTGGGTGATTCGGTAAAAGCTCTAGATGACTTTTCCGCGCTGCTGTATCAAAAATTTAAGCCATGATGATCACCATTCTTTTACGTTGATGGAGCACCATAAGAAGAGGGAGAATCTTTTGAAAGAAAACATAATGGAAAATATATTTTTTAGTATTCTTATTCTGAATTATTTTAATTTTTAACAATTACCATAAACAGATGGTGAGTAACTAATATAATGGAATTAAGCGGTTGAGATCAACTGTCTATATATTTTCATAATTGATTAGAGGGATGACCACGAGAATCCATTGGAAATTTGAAAAAATCGATGTAAAGTTTGAATATTTAACATCGAATAAAAATTATTTTATACATAGTATTTCTTAAGTGAACATTGTCAGCGAATTTATTAAGTTAAGCATATGTATAAAAAACTGTGTGAGAAAAACAATACGTTATGGACGATGTAGTTACCTGTAATAAAGGAAATAGGTAAAGATTTTATGTTTAATTCATCTTTTAATTGTGACAATTTAAGAGAAGGTTGATGTTAAAATTTAAGATAATTTTACTGGGAAACGAAAGGAAACTGGGGCAATGTGTTTTTTTTCATTTACCTAACATCACCTAATTCTATTACCTAACATTAAATTTTTTCTTTCCAATTTTCAAACAAGAAATATTTAAAAAAAATCAATTTTTCAATTTTTTTTTTAAATATATTTATTTTCTATATATTTAAAATGAATGTTTGTCTGTATGTCCTTTATAGAATCGTAAACTATGCATTTGATCATATGATGATCTTTAGCAAAGTTGTTCCACATAAGCCAACGAAGGTTTCTTAGTTGGTGCAATTTTGGTCTTCAAAATATGGTCAAAATTCGGTCTTCAAATTTATGTTGTTTGTTGTGGTAGCAACGCGCGCAGGGTATATTGAAATATATATATATATATATATATATATATATATATATATATATATATATATATATATATATATATATATTGAAATGTATACAAATAATTATGTTTTATTCACATGTTTATAGCGCATTAGTTTACATATCCGTTTCTATAATGCTGTATTTAAGGAGCCATAGGCTCAAGTCCCACACCTACCTTTTTTTTACTACTAAATTGTTGTAAATAAGCCCTGAGAGTTACTCAATTAGAAAATATTAACGAAAAAAAATTTTTTTTGGAAAATTCCATAAGACTGAAAAGGGGTGACTAAGTTTATATGAGACAATGTAGAGTTAATCAACAATCGAAATTCTAAATTTAATAAGTGTCGCTAAAAACGAAACATTATTACTGCTTAATATAAAACAAAGTTGATCTTTATTTATATAAAGTAAAAAAATATAAATCTTTGTTTTTTATATCGTTTTAATAACGAATTTTTTAACAAAGTTATTTCACTAAGTTAGTATGAAAGTTTAATGTGTAGTGCTTATACCAAATACCAAAGAAGCGGTTTTTAATTTTTGTTTGTTTTTCAACTTTCAAACTTTTTTAAAATCTAATTTTTATAAACCAATGTTTGTCACCCGGAACAATTATATATCTTGCTGAAATGCATTAAGGCAGCATGTTTTTGTCATATATTTCATCTTCATATATATATAAAAATGAATGTTTATCTATGTCCTTTATAAAATCGTAAACTATGCATTTGATCATGTGATGATCTTTAGCAAAGTTGTTGTGCATGAAACCACGATGGTTTCTGAGTTGGTACGACCAATTTTGGTCGTCAAAATTTGAACATCAAATTGATTTTAGTTGTTGGCGTGGCAACGCGCGCAGGGTATAGCTATTGGTTATAAATTGGGTCTTTTAATTAAATATCTTTGTTCTTTTTTAAGGTATCAAAGAATCAGATTATTTTAAATCAGGGGTGGCCAACCCAAATAATATTACGGGTCACTTCGGAAATGCATCATAACTCCGTGGGATTCCATTAAAGTTATATCTCAAATTTTCCATACTAAATTAAGATAGGTACATTGTAAAGATAACATTATAAAATGTATACATTTTATAAAAGTCTGATGCATCACGCAAGTCGAAAAAATTGTCAAAATGTGCCTGTTGTAGTCCGCGGGTTGGCCACCTTTGACAACCTTTAATTTAAATAAACAATTGATAATTAATCTGTCGTTTATCTACATATATGTTATTAAACTGTATACATATATATATAAACACCTTGCAAGAGTGGTTATGTTTTAAAAAACTTTCTTGAATTTTTTCCAAAAATTTAAAATGACGTATAAAATAATACAACTTTTTTATTATTTTATACGTCATTTTAAATATTTGGAAAAAAGTTCAAGAAAGCTTTTTAAAACATCAATACATTTGCAAGGAAGAGTACAGCTGAATAACATGCTGTCTTGCTTTATATGTTAACTTTAAATTTTGCGTGAAGAAGCAGAAATAAAGTCTGCAAAACATCGCAATTTTTATAATTTGACATTTTCATTTATAATGTCCAAATCCCAAGATAAAAAATTTATTAATTGCCAATATATTGTTATGATCATGTAGTGATTTTTAGAGGTAGAGCAAATTTTCTCAAAACGTAATTGATAAATGTATATCTTGAAGGTAAATTATAATTGGTACAGCGAGGGATGTTGCGGGTTGGTAAGGGAGGTGATTCTAATAATTCACAAGCTTTTTTTCCTAAATTCGATTTATTTATTTACAAACATTCACAACCATTGACGGCCAGGACAACGTCTGCCGGGTTCAGCTAGTATTTTATAAACGAGTTAATGATAGAATCGATTAGAAAAAAAACATCAAGTATCAAATGGCACTAATGAACAAACTTATATTACTGTATGGATGAATGCGATTATTTATAAAATGATTTATATATATATATATATATATATATATATATATATATATATATATATATATATATTAGAGCAATTGTAAAATTTGAATGAAATTTTTCGTTCAGTACTATTTTTAAACGACTCTTCCGACTCTTGCAACTATTCCGGGAGAAAGGGAAAGCGAAGGAGAATAACTATAATAGAAAATATAATAGAAAATTTGTTTTAATTTTCTTCTAACACTGACTTTATAATTTTATTTTGGTCAACTGTTTAATTATTTTTATTGGGATAGAAAATATACATGAAGTTTACAAACACCTACATCCACAAAAAAAATAATTCAAGCATTGAAAATGTTTTAGACAGTGCAGTTTATTGTTTTAACAGAGAGAGAAACAAACTTCCAGAAAGTGTAAAAACTTTTCTCCGAAAGTTCCAGAGATACCAAAGGGACAGATAACGAAGTTTTTATTTAAAAATTGAGCGATCGCTTTTCTTTGTTCGGAAATGCTAACCAACTAAAACAAAGAACTAAATACGCCAACAAAAAAATAAATATAACATAGCTGAAAAATAAAAGGGAAAATTCAATTTTAAAACATGATGTACGCGAGAAGAAAAGTTTTCGTTATATCTAATAAATGATTTTACGTTTGAAATGGCAAGTTATTCCGGTAATCTTATAAGAAAAAATACAAAAAAAAAACGAAGTTTGTCTACAGTTATAAGAAATTAGTTTCGTATTTCTATATGTACAGAGATCTCATCTTTTCAATAAAGCAACATGTATTGCATTTGAAATGCAAATATAAAATATTTTTAATGAGTATGCACTTGCTTTAACAAACAAGTTTTCGATTTTCTTTTTAATACACATTGCACTTGATTTCCTTTTAAAACACCTGCACGAGATTTAATTAATATTGACGACTTTTAACATGAAAGAAATGATTGATGACATAAAAGTTACTTCATAAATTCCTACTCCACAGGGAAGGCGATAAGGGTTATCATTAATATATATTCCTATAGGTTCGATAATTAATTTTTTACACTTTTATAATACGAGTATTGGAGTTTAATTAAATTAGATGATATATATATTTTATACTGAATTTGACAGAAATAATTAAATATAATTAATACCCTAACTCAAACTATAGAAACCAAACTTTTTTTCCTGATTAGTTGTAATTCATCATAAACGAGCAGAGTATACGACAACATTTTCCAAAGTTTTGGTTCATTTTTACCGAAATAGTTGCATCAAAATAATTTATTATGTTTTGTTCTTCCATACATTTTACTAACGCATTTTTTGTACAAATTTGTAGATGAAGCGTTATGATTAAAAATAAATAATTGATAAGGGGTTTGTGAAAATTTTTTATAGAATCTCAGAAAGCTAAGAAATTTATACATTTTATTTTATATATTAAATGAGTTATTCTTGTATGTGTTTTGGTTTGTGAAATCGGCTCTAATGATTTTGATTAAAATTTGTAGTTCAAGTTATCTTCTATGGAAAAACGTAAATTTCTACGAAAAGTGGCAAATGGTAAATAAAAGGTTTGAAAATTTTGACTTAAATGAAAAAGTACGTTTTGCTCTTTCAATTCATCTGATAGCTGAAAGCTGACTTTAACTCGGTCGTCCAGGTGCTTTAATCTTATTTCCTTAAAAATGAATACAAGAAGAGAAAAATTACTCCGGTTATTAATCTACATTTCTTTCAATTACTCTGGCAATTAAACCAAGTTATCAGTTAAACCAAGTTATGTCAATAATTGATCCAAAAAATTGGTGTAGTATACTATTTCAGTATTAAGTAATAGACGAGGGTTTGATGCATTTGTACATACGAGTTTGTTCTTTGTTCCACACCAGATCAAGAGAAGTCCAGAATCGGGCTCCATTCATAATGAATTACACCAAATCACAAATTGTATAGGGAGTAAATACAGTAAACTCATAACGAATGAATCAAAGAAATATTTCCATTCATATAAAACACTCAGAAAAGTCATTTTCTTTTGTGTATTTTTTCAAAGGTTTATACCAGAGATTTTACCTTTCTAAACCTTTGTCAATCGGAACCACTATATACCAGGCTGAAACATATGCCGTGCTGGTTTGTGCGTGAAAATGCTTACCGAAGAGCTGAAAAAACCGTAAAATCTATATATATATATATATATATATATATATATATATATATATATATATATATATATATCCGACATTCAGACGGTGTTAAAAGCGATGATAAAGCCACAAGTTAACTCCAAACTTCTTTGGGACTGCCAGCGTATCTACTGATCAGACTGCCAAAAAACAAATAACAATGGGTTGAGTGTCAGACTATAATGGAATACTGGAAAATGAAAAGGCAGATAATCTTGCCCGTCAAGGAGTGGCGGCATCATTCGTTGCTCGAGTACTTGAGGTCGTAAAATCGTCTATAAGAAAAATCATCCAGCAGTGGCTTGGTACCAATCATTGTTCCTTATACAGCGACATAAAGGGGCAAAACCCCAATCGAAGAAATGACGGAAAATCCATCCTTTTTAGGGATGCAAACATTATATTGTTTTTTTTTCAAACATCGATTTTTCTTTTATAAACATCGATGTCTTAACATCGATCATAGATATTGATGATACATCATTCTTTATGAGCGACTTTTTATGAACGATGTTATATTATAGTCAGTTTATAATACGAGTATAAGGCGTGAAATTATACACTAACGATACGTAAAGTTTGTGGTTAGATAGCGAGCTATCAACGTTGGATTATAAACTGACAAAGTTTACAATTTTGTGATATCGTATGTTTTTATTAATTTTTTTTTTAATATATGTACTTAGATGGTAGTAAAAGCCATCGAAAAAAAATCCATATATCATTCATAAGCTTCGATGTTTCACATTTAAAAGTATCGATGTTTTTATGCGCAATGTTGCTTCCCTGTTCCCCATATCTAACCGCAAAAATATTGAATTTAAGTAGATCTAAGACCAGATTGATGACAAATCTCAAAACCGAATGCTGTAGCCTCAGAAACCTCAGCATCTTTATACTATTGGAGTACTATTAAACCCTTCAATATGCTGATTGCAGACAGAGGAAGAAACTGCTTCTCACATTCTATTGGAATGCAACGACTAAAAGAGCCAAGGATCTCCGATCCCAGAATAAAGCTAGTCGAACACCTTCTTATTCGCCGGTTACTAATATTTTATCGGCTTCTTGGCTTGTAATAGATGAAATAAGGACCCAGGGAACACAATAGTCCTAAGGATGCAATGTAACAATGTTACCTTCAAGATATAAGATATACATTTTTAAATTAATTTTGAAAAAAATCTGTAAAACTAAAAATATCGATTTTAGCTCGAAAATAGCGACAAAAAACAACTCACAGCATCACTTGCAGTACCTAATAATATATGACTTAACTATGTTTTCTAACTTTACTTAAACGATCGATAAAGTACTTTAGGAGATTTGCGATTTTTTACGAACACGCTTAACATGTTTAACGAACATTATTTTTTTATAAGTAGAGATATATTGACATATTATCATTATTTTATTTGAAGCAATTTTATGGCATACATAACATTAAAGGGATGTTTTATTAACAAGAGCAATAATAATTTTTTTAAACATGTATGCATACTGCAAATTTTGTAATTTAAACAAAGCTTTTCTTGACTATATTCATAATAATTAGGACTTCTGTAAATACCCGTTCAAAGGATAGGAGTTTTTATGATACTTTTAATGAAGATCAACTTAAAATACAAAATTACAACAAACATATGTTAAGACATTAATATTAATCAAACTTAATTGTATTTCTCTCATTCTTTATACATTGTATATAATTATGTCTAAAATTTCTTTAGGAAAATTTTTCTAGCAAAAGATTTTCAAAAATTACAACAAAAATATTGATTTTCAAGTAAACTTTAATAGGATATACCCTATTATTATAATTTTAATATTTTAGAAACTATGTATAAAATATTAATTGTATATTTATTATATATAAGTGTATTATATACGGCTGAAGTCTTACCGCAGTTGACCCGTACTTATCTATTTAAGAACTTTAAAGGTGATTTTTTTTTTAAAAATATTGATTATTTTTAAAAGTTTTTGTTTTATTGGGTACATTATTTTAATGTGCCCACTGTATTTCTAAGATCCTAAAATAGGAACAACAGAAGATAATAAATTTACTAGTCAATATTTTTGAAAAGCGTTATAAAGTCAGTATATTTTAATTAATAATATCACACAAATAAAATCAGAATTACAATTTTACGACTGCCATAAATTTATAATAATTGTTAACATTATCGTGCATACAATACATCTTATTCACATTTTGTCAAAATTATATAAATATAGTATTTAATCAAACTCTAATTTATTATATATAATTTTATTAATAAAACAAGAAAAGTTCTACGAAATTATTATAATAGACTTTATGTTCCTATTTAATTTTAAATTTTATATTTATCGCCATGAATAGTCCTGTACAGTACTAAACAAAAAAAGATTTAATGAATAATTGCACATTTTTCATAGCCATAACGCGTAAATTAAATTAGTGTTGACGGCTTTTGTAGTAAGCCTTCAAATTAGTATTGGAGCTTTCGTATAACGAACGTCATCAACGTTACTATTGATTCTACAAAATTACGTTAATTTCCACATCAACAACGATAAACTTCGTACTACGTCAGTATTTTACTATCGAACTATTCAATTTTTATTTGTTTATATTTTCTTTTGTCTATCCTTTCTTTGCTATTAGAAAAGAAATGAAGTAAATTTAATTTTACTTTTATTTTACGTTTACTTATTTCGTTTTTCTTAAAAAGATGTGTGTAAATTATCAGTAAATTTATAGTTTTTCTTACTAAATGCTTAAATCAACTTTTCCTTTGTCTTAATATACATAACCTCTTCTCTAACAGTTGCAATATATACATTTCAAAGATTATGTATCGTAGGTGCCAATATAAATGTCTCCTATAAATTGTTTTCAAGAGTTTAGCAAGATTATTCTTAATTTATAAATTTTTTTAATATACATTTTCGGAATGATATTACCGAAATTTCGGTTTGACCGATTTTAACTAAAATATCAGACGCATAATATAATGCTTAAGTTGGTTGAAGTACACAATTATAATTTTCTTCGATTTTTCACTTTTGAACTTTTCGATATATAAATAAAAAGATTTGCACTCATGAGTACGCACGCAATTATAAAAATGATTGATATGGGCCGCAAATTAAAAAAGCATAATAAGTACAAAAATAAACATCCGTTTCAATTCAATCATGCATTCCACGTAAAAGCGCAGAAAAATATTATTCATTAATTTTTATAAAAATATAAATATGATGATTTTATATTCAATATAAAATTTTAAGATATTAAGAAGATTCTAGGAAAACTATGTAGGTAACCCTAGTGATAACAAACGAGATTTCTAACAATCGATTTTATATATTCGAATACCTGTGTAGGTTAAATTTCAACCGGGAACTGGTTGCGTAGTTACGCTGGAGACGTGGTCGTCTTTAACCTTAGCCAAAGAAAAATAGTATTAAACATCAGTAAAAAGTATCTCTTCTCTGTTAAAAAGTTTTACTTAGAGTAATAAGTAAAGTAATGCATAATTGTTCAATGAGCATAATAATAGGTCACGATAGATTTTTTTTCCATTGCAACATTAAAACTTTATTATCAATTAGTTTGATACTCATAATTCTGCCTACGTGACTTATAAAATAATATTGTATTTTAAAATTTTCCATTAATAAAAATGTTTTTATTCTTTTTACGAAAAACGTATGCATACCTTAAAATCAATAACGTACGTCTTTAAATAGATGCTGTTGAGTTTTAGTAAAGAAGTTATTATCAATAATTCTCTTAACTAATAAAATAAGATAAGAAGACATTTAACACGATTATGAAAATTGATATTTTTACCCCTAATGTGTACAATGCAACCAGTTGTACAAATATTTAGTCATTCACAAATTAATCAGCACGGCATGAATAAAAAAATATCACAAGGTCGATAAAGTTGGTCTTACGATGAAATATTGCTCAAAATATTTCAAAACTATACTTATTTTAAGGGAAAATTGAAATAAGTTAGAAATTTCAAAACGATGGATTTGAATTTCATATGTATTCGTAGGACTTTCAGTTATTGTTCGCTCTGATTCCTGAATGAACGTTTCTATGTTATGACACTAACTCCTCAATAATAACGATCATAAACCTAGTGAAGGATTTAAGCCTAGGTCCGTGAGACTCAAGCCTAGGGCGGTAAAATTTTCGAAACGCCAATACTTTAGAGGCGATAACGTACACGCAAATCATATTTAAAAATTGATTTGAGCTAGTTTTGCTATGAATTTACAAAACATCTTCAATAAAGTATGCAAAATATTTATTTTAATGAATTTACTTTTCAATTAATCTGTTCACATTTTTCAATTGTTAAATCGCTGGTAATTAAAAGACTACCATTTCGGGGACATTCAGATCAACTTGAAGATTCTTATAATGGTAATTTTTTAGAAACCGTAGAACTTTTGACTAAATTTGATCCATTTTTGTTAGTATATTTAAAGGTGTATGCAAGTCCTGGTAGTCGAAATTATCTTAAACATTACAGTATCCTGACACTTAAGCAGAGATCTTAATGGATGAATATATTAAAAAATAATATCTACTTAAAGAATCATTACAAAATAGTGAAAATATCCAGTTCGCACAAAATATTTAAAATACAGTCCATTCTCAGAAACTTAGAGATGTGAATCCTAATGTTGACACTGTTATGCGCATTTTTTCGAGTTTAAATGACAAATTGTGCAGAATAAAGATCTTTTACCACCCTAGAATGGATATAAAGCTACTAACTATAATGTTTGACGTAATGCTATTTACATGCAAATATTGGCTAAGATAGATTTTACACCCTGTTTGTATTATCTATTGGAGCTTAATTAGAGCAAAAAATCGGTTACAATGATATAATCGCCATTGTTATGTAATCCAAAGCTAGGGAGAGGAGGTTAATATCTTAAGTGAAGCTGGAAAAAAGCTAGAAGTTTTATTTAATTATGAAAAAAAAAGAATTAATACGTTATTTTATAAAATTATATGTTAACAATAAGAAGTTTTGTAAAAACTAATAAAAATTAATTCATAACTTCTGTATTTGATTTGAAAATTATATATTTAAATTTGATAACTTCCTTGTTATGGAGCAAAAAGAGAGAAATATTGAATAGGGCCTAGGGCGACTTCGGATTTAAATTCGCCACTGCATGTACCTTTGTAACTTGATAGACGAATATAGGTTCTCATATTCGAATAATAAAAACCATAATTTGTACATTACATGCAAATACTGCATGAAGATATACGCATATTAATATTTTGATTTGATATAATGAAACATATTGAACTGCCTTGAGGGCACAATATACGATTAATGTATATCCTATAGTCTATACTAGTGGTTTTTATGTGCGGCCACTAAAGGATTTTCCTGCAGCCACCAACAAACATTCCATCAATAAACGTTCCATAGTAAATATTGAAATGAACAATTTTCATGAACAATAACAACTTCCATCTGAGTTATTTTTAAATAAATAAAATATTGATATGCTTAAAATTTTCATATTGAACCTATATTTATAAGTTAATTCATTTTTATTTAATTACAACAGCTATTTTTAGCACATCCCTAAATCCATATTTGGTGTGGCCACATGGCAAATCCATAAGACTTTGATTGAAATATACAGTAAAAAAAAATCACTGAAGATATTTATTTGTCTAGTTATTATTACCTAATTAATTCTTATTGATTATCAGCTAAGCATAAAAAATGTAAATTCTTTTCTTTGATAATGAAAATCAAAGCAAAACTAAAATATATCAAGCAATAAATTTTTATAATTTTATGAAAACTGAGACATATTTCACATACTTAGCTTATTAGACGTAGTTTTTTTGAGATTAGACTAGAGTAAATTAATATATTTAAAGAGCTCTTCTTATATTTTCATAATTTTTGATCAATGAATTTATAAAATTCTCATTAAAATTTTTGTTATTTGAGGATTTTCTTTGTCACACCGGATCAACAAAATATTAAAGCAAACCGTCATTAAAATATTTGCGAAATAATTTTAATATATCCTTTTTTATATGGGAATGAAATAAATTATTCGTTATGCACAGGTTTTCTATGTAAATTTAGTTATTACAATTTCAATAGCGTTTTTCCATTAGTAAAACTTCGAGTTTCTAATAACAGTTATTTCATGGCGATAATACAGGAATATTTGTGATTTCATCCGTGCGCATATTTGGGTGGAGAATTACTTGGAAATTATTCTTGAATTTACATTCCAAATGCACAATGTTCAGTTTCTTATTTAACAAAGATTATTTGCAAATATTATTGCAACCTTTTCCGTTATCTCTTTCTATCAAAATAAAATCAAAAAAAAAAAAATTATCACAATTTGTAGAGATATAAAACAAGTGTCATCTTCTTTAATAAAATTGCGAGATAAATCAAAATAGCATTGGTGTTAGAATGCGCGGACATTCAATTCCCAGACTATTATATTATTTACAATTCCAAAGAGAGCTAAAATGTGATAGGATTGCTCTGATTAAACATTTAAAATTTAATAAAATTTACGGCTTTTGGTTCAACGTGGGCGATTAATATAAAATCAATTATATTCTTTTCTGTTCTGATCTAAAAAAATATTTTGATATTTTGTTTAATAGTAACATTAAATAAAATTTATTGTTACCATTCACCAATGGTTCAATAGGCAAATCATGGTAAATGTTATTTCTACATTTGTGTATTATAGTTTACATATACCTATGTATTAAATTTGTACTCCGATGAACAGTATTATCAACAACATTAACTAAGGCATATGCAAGCATTATAATGTGTAATGATATCTACTCTAAACAATGGAATTATAGAAATAAATGTTTGCATTGAACATTAAGCACACGTCTTCAGTAAGTATATTGAGTAGAAGAATTATTACCTGTTTGTTGGTCCCACACTGACATAAACCAAATAAAAGAAAGCAAGTGTTAAGTATTACTGAATTTAAAAGCGATTCTAAAGTTAGCGGAGTAAAATTTTGAACAGGTTTCTTTAAATTTTGCTAGACCTTTATATTCTTATACTGAATAACGCGAGCCTCAATACCATTTATACAAACGCAGTTTTCTAATGCGACCAAATTTGGAATCAAAAATGTCAGATCGATCAATTTGTAATAGAATAAAAAAAAGAAATATTTACATACAAATCTTTTTTGATCATACTGATAGACGGTCAAAGTGACCACTCCAAAACTATTTAGTAGATACAGTTCTAATCGGACGATAATCAAATTTTTAAGAAGTTTGATAAGCCCTGGAACAATGTTTCATAAACTGGAATGCCCGCAGCCCTGGTGGTGCGAGAAGGTATTCTTGGGAGTGCGTAAGAAACCCCTAATAATTTAAATTATGAAATTTGAGATTCTAAATTTCACAAAAAAAATATTATTCGTAACTAAAACGACCAAACACATTTTTCAATAGGTAGCGAAGATCTATTTTCAAAGGGGTGCAATTCACTTAAAAGGTTAAGAAACACCCCCCTAGAGCAAGCCTGTGTTATATATAGCCCACAAATTTGTTAAATTTTATGTTATATATGTATAATTATCACGCGTAGCTATCTTTTTTTGGCCCACTGCGGAAAAAAAAGTCTTAAATCTGGCTCTCAAAAAAATCATCATGGATACCCTGGCCAGTGGTGGATTTAAGTCCATTGCCACTATAGGCCTCGGTCAATATTATTTTATTTTTATTTTTTATCAATTTATCAATTATTAATTTATTATCAAGATAAAACATTTAATTTTCAAATAATTTACTGAAATTAAGAGTTAAATTTTATCAGTTTTTACAAAACTTCTTATGAGTTAACATATAATTTTTTATAGATCACTTATTAACTCCAATATTTTTTTCATAGTTGAATAAAACTTACAGCTTTTTTCTAGTTTCACTTAAGACATTAACTTTTTCTCCATAGCTTTAATTTAAACAAAAATGTCGAATATATCATTGTAATCGATTTTTGCATTAATTAAGATTCAATAGATTATAAAAACAAGGTACATAGTCTATCTTGATCAATATTTGCACGTCAGTAGCTTTATATACATTCCAGGGTGCAAAAAGATCTTTATTCTGCACAATTTGTCATTAAAACTAGAAAAAATGCGCAAAACAATGTTAACATTAGGATTCACATCTCCAAGATTCCGTGAATGCAATGTATTTCAAATATTTTGTGCGAACCGAATATCTTTACTACTTTGTAATGGTTCTTTAAGTAGATATTATTTTTAAATATACCTATTCATCCATTAAGACCTCTCCTTAATTGTCAGGATACTGTAATGTTTTAGACAATTGCGACTACCGTTCGCATATGACTTAAAATATTCTAATGAAAAAAGATCTAATTTAGTCAAAAGTTCTACGGTTTCTAAAAATTTACCATTATAAGAATCTTCAAGCTGATCTAAATGTCCCCAAAATGGCAGTTCTTTAATTGCCAGTGTTTAACAATTGAAAAATGTAATGTGATAAATTGATAAGTAAATTTATTAAAATAAATATTTCGTATACTTTATAAGTAGGGTTCATAGAAAAACTATCTTAAATCAATTTGTAAATTTGAAATGACCGTTCTAGTTTCACCTCTAATTGTTGGCGATTTGAAAATTTTACCGGTCATAAAATCGTGCTGCCCTAGGCCCTAGCTGCACAAACCTAGGTAAAAATTTATCCCTGGCTCAAATTTCAAGTAGTTAAAAAGAAGCAATATTTTTCAATATTGCTTAAAAATTTTATCGTGTAACAAATTTTTGAAGGTAGACACATACCAAATGAAGCAAATATTAAAGAGCGATATGATTAATTCCGAACTCTGTTCTCATCTCTATACTCATGTAATGAAATCGGTCCTCAGCTTGGTTACTGTAAGTAATTAGTATTCAATTCTGTTCACTTCCAATCTAGTTGTTAACTGTTACAATAGGTACAACTTTGAAGCTTGATTTTTTAATTGTTTAACCGTCCTTAAACAATGAACAATATTTTTAAATATATTCTTAACTTTTATACTTACATGTATATCTCTCCTCCTTGTATTACATTTTATAGTTAATAAGATAGGATAAGAGATTTGTGCAAGTGAGATGCTACAATAGTTAATAAGTGACCAGAAATTACTTTGGTTACATATATTTTCAATTCATTTGAATTGAATATTTGCATACATATATAATTGATACATACCATTTCCTTTAAATGTGGATAGCAAACGAGAATTGCAACTTTAATTTCACAGAATACAAATGGTTCTGTTTTTTGTTTTACTCATAAAATATCATCTAAAATTCTAACATTATGATTATTGGATCATATGGTAGCAAAGCTGAAGTGTTCATGTGTCGTATCTGAGAGTGTAATGAATGAGAGGCAACGATGGTAACGATTGCAGATATGCTATTAGCACCAGTATAGTCAGCGGTTTCTAATTGTTATTGTTTTTGTGTCTGCATGGTTAGTAAACCTTTTCCCACTATGCGCTATTAAGTTGTACCTGGGAGAATCGTTATTAACCGTTCGTATCAAGCAATTTTAGCGAAAGCACAAAACTGAGTTTAAAATGTCAGCGAGTAGTTAAAGCAACTATGTTCTATGATTGTAAAGCTAAAGTGCATTATTTCTCAGAGAAAAAATATATTGAAAAATCTAACAAACTTTTTACGCTTTAATAAATTCAGTTCAACTTTTTTTGGAATTAGGTGATTTACATTGGAATTTAAACCTTATTCAAATGCAAGGATAAACTTTTGATAAATAAAAACATAAAATATTTTATGTGGATACCCAAGATTTCCTTGTGCACGCTTACACATTCGTAATTTTTAAGTTTAATAAAAAAATATATATTTGTTTGAAGATGCCGTTGGTGTAAACTAAATGTACATAGCCTTTTTCAACTTAACAATCTCCAAAGACTTTATGATGATCATTTTTAATGTGCTATAATTGTTCCATACATTATAACGTATAAAGTAGAAACTATGAATTAATGAATAATTATTTCCCAACATCTAAGTCAAAAATACGGTTTTCTCGTTTTTATTTCTGAAATAATGTTCCTTCTTTTAATAACGATATTTTATTTTTTTATTTCCGAATCTGAAGTAAGGAATTTGTGTATAATTAATTATTAAGATCTAAGGTTACCAACTCTCCAGTTTTAGCCCGGAGACTCCAGAAAAATAATGTTTTCTCCAGACTCCAGTTTACAAAAATAATCTCCGGATTTTTTTACTTTTATAAAAATTACAGTGTTATTTTTCTGTCGCAACAAAATGTATGTAACTTAGGGTTACCAACTTTCCAGTTTTAGCCCGGAGTTTCCAGAAAAAATAAAATTTCTCTGAACTCCAGTTAACAAAAATCAATCTCCACGTTTTTCGATTTAACAAAAATACAAGTTTCTTCACTACCCTCCAGCGCTAACAATTGATTCTATAGTAACAAAAATGTATATTTCTTATATTTACATTATAGAACTAGCTAGTAAACGTTATGATTATGAATACTTGCTTAGTTCATAAAAAAAAATTAAATCTACTCTCATACTGAATGCAACTCTCCGGATTTAGTGATACGGTCTCCGGATTTTCTGTAATTTAAAGTTGGTAACCCTATTAAGATCGAATGACTGAAATTCTTTATATTATTATTAGTTACAACGTGTTTATTAAAAATTCTTGTAATTAATAAGAAATAAAGAATTTGAGTCATACGACATAAATAACATAGGCCTGGAAAAAAACTTTTTTAAGTTATTTTGACTGTAATAGATCAATTCAATGTATTTTTTGCGTTTATTTCAAATATGAATTCCATTTATTTTCATCCCGTAAGATTATCTCACAAAATGAGAAAATATATTAGGAAAAGTAGCAAATAGCGGAATTTTTAAAAAAAATGTTTCCCAAATTCCATGGAATAAATAAGTTAAGTAACAAAACAAATTTGTCCCATTAAAATTAGTTAAACATGGATATAATATTGGGCTCAAGTGTACTTTAGCACACCCACAATCTGGCAACGTTGCATTTTCGACTTTGTTTTTAATTTAATTCGCGATATTTTTGTTAATTCAATTCTAATATGGTATAATTCCCTATTTTGTGACTAAATTTTCATTATGGACCGATTTAATCGCGAATTAAATTAAAAATAAAGTCGAAAATGCAACGTTGTCAGATTGTGGGTGTGCTAAAGTACACTTGAACCAAATATTGTAAATAATTATCAATAAGGGTAATATCTATACATTTTTCTAACGAAGCCAGGGGCTCGAAGCAAACCACTTTTTCTGTATCGAAAATGGTAGTACTTCACCTTCCATTACTAGCGCTGGTGTCGTTTTATCTTCCGTTGGTAGGAGAAATGGACCGACACGAAGTTTATAAGTGAAAGCGAGATAACAGAAATGACTGGTGTTATTTCGCTCTCACTTTTAAACTTCGTATCTGCTTGTTTCTCTTACCAACGGAAGATAAAGCGACACCAGCGCTAGTAGTGAGTGGTCCGGTACTATCATTTTCGATACAGAAAAAGTGATTTGATTTGGATCCCCGATTTTGGCCGAAAAAAATACTTTTCAATTGTGATTTGTCACAAAACCTTACGTGATGAAGGTTTTTATCATTTTTCCATAATTAGGGTAAAAATTACAATAAAAATATGTTATTATATTTAAAACAACTTTAACCCTCGCAAGTATGTATAATTATTCATTAATTCAGGTTCTGAAATAAAAAATAAAATATCAATGTTAAAAGTATAAACAATATTACGAAAATAAGATGTTGGACATTTCTTATGATTCGCTGGTTCTAAAGTTTAGGGGTATTGATACTTTGAGCGTCGCTAAAACAATGTAACTTAAACGAAGATTCACCAGGTTCTAGGTTCCCAAGTTCCGCAGTTAGTTATAAACAATATCAACCTCAATAATTGAAATATTCTGATTTTTAAACGCTCATCGATATTTTCATAAATTTTATTCATATTTTCGACATTTATAAAATTATAGTTTTGTATTACAAATAGTAAATATTTTGTTTGATATATGAACTTATATAAAGGTCACTTTACTTCTATAAAGGTAATCTCGAATATTATTTTCCCCAATTTCTTAAAGTTAAAACGCACTCCATTTTTTTATTGGTTTGTTTTAAACCATATTTTTTTCTCCAATAACCTCCTCCATCTCCTACATACAAATAATTATTTATAGCAAAAAAGATCTAATAATTGTATTAACCAAACGTTTTTTATTTGTTTCTTCTTCAATAACGAATTCTTCTTTTATTTGAAATTTTCATCAAAGGTTGAATATTTCAAATATAAACTTAAAAAACAACAGGAAATATGAATTCACATAAGAATAGAAAAAGCGTATTTACTTATACTAAAAATCAAGCATCTTGTAAGGTAGCATTTCTTGATTTTCACAAAAAAAAATTTGTACAGAATCTGCAATTAATTTTGCATAAATGTATTCTACGCCTTAGCATTTACATCTTAACAAAAGACCGACAATTATGTACACGGAAGTTCATTTTGGATTCACATCCAACATATGGATTAAACGATTGTCCCCTTAAGGTTGTAACATTGTTCTTAATTTAATCCATAACACATAAATTACTAACTAAATCATTTCACCATGTATAATGTATTAAACCTCATTACAAAATGAATTATTTTGTGAGAAACCGCAATTTAGCCTACGGCGCAGAAAAAGCATAATGCATTTGAATTAATCATATAATTAATCAAGATTTTGCCTTCATATTTCTTCATGAGTTAGAATTTAATTTTAAATAAAAAATATTTTATACATTTAATAAATTTAAAACTAAATTCCATTGATTATCAATGCTTTTCTAACAAAAAAAAAATCTTAAACTTTTTTCTAGTAATAATTTATTTTTGAGAAAAACCAAAAGTAAAAGAATAAAATCTAATAATTTATTGAAACTATCAATTTTTTCTATCATTTTATAGCACAAAACTGACATTGTTATTGGATACTATATAATTTCCAATCGGAAATGTGTTTCGTTTTCATCCGAAAAAAGAGAAAAAAAACCGTACTCAGTCAAACGTCGTAAGTTTCCAATATCTAAATGGTTGTACAATAAGAACGGGGAAAAATATTTACCGAGATGAAGGAGAACGAAAGGCATAGAGGCGAAGGACGAAGTCTTAACAATGGTAACTATAAAGGATATATTTATGTCGCAGTATCTGCCACTTGTTTTTATTGTTTCTCTTTCAAATTATTTTTGTGATATATCGACCTAACAGCTTTTTAGAACACACGCAATAATAACTTATTTTGATTAAGTTTCCGATAGAAATACCATAGAAGCTTTCGAATCGAATCGCTATACTGTTGTTTTTGATAAATAATTGATTCTCCAGCATATTGGGAATATATTATTTTAAGTTCATTTTTTAAAATAAAACTGAGATTTACGGGAAAGCAAATTATTTAATTTTAAATTACATTTAATGATTATTATTATGTAAGTACAAATTACATCATGAGGTCAAGAAAGGTTATGGATACCCCGAGGCTTAGATTAGTTTCATAATTTAAAGAAATGTTATCAAGCTTCCTTGTATTTCGCTCATTCTGGATTAAACATAACGTAATTATTTTCATTATAATATTTCAAGCTTTAGATTTGGTATTAAAAAAAATACTTTGTCCCTATTTATTTTCTACGTGTAAAATGCTAAGTTATCAAATACTTTTGTTCAGAATTCATCAATTAGTTTCATTTGGGGTCCGTCTTTTATGATGAAATAATAACGTGGTCCGTTTCTATTTTTTTTTTACAAAGAACTTAATTTTATTAAATATAAAAATACAATATTTCAAAGCACGTATTAAAGTATTTTTTTATGTTTGGGTGGAAAAAGATATTTTGCTTCGTGAATTATCTGTTTAAAGATTAGAGTAAAGTTAGTACAAGCTATGATCATCGAGATGTTCACTGGAGATGTTCATCGATAAGTCGAAATTTATTTTTAATGAAGCTATTCGAAAATAGTAGAAAGTTGCAAGGTATTTTTTTTAATTCTGAGTATTTATCTCCTTACACGAATTTTACCTAGTACTCTTCACAACTTTTATATGTTTGTGTTTTCATGCAAATCGAGTATTTCTATATACAAAGTAGCTTTAGTACTCTCAAATACATTTGCAGCTTCTCTACTTCATTTTTCGAATTATTTATTCGTCTCATGATACGCTATACGACTTAATTATTTACGAATTTTTATTTTTATGTATTTTTGCCTTCGATTATATCTCCATAACATCCATAAAGAATGATTTCTTTTTTTTGTTAGGCTAAGGCGGAACATAGTTTTGAAACAGCCAGGTAATTTTAATGTGCAAAGATCTAGACATTACATTTTTCAAAATAATCTTCAACTCCTTATTTTTAACCATGATTTGCAAAAAAAAATCAGAATTCTTCTTTCATTTGTTTTCTTTTAAATGTATAAATGGTTACGTTTCTAGTTCACAAATAAATGGTGTTTCAATTAGAGCGCACGATTTCAGAGTTCAATAAAACATTGTTTTCTGTAGCAAAGTATTGAAATATTTATTGATTTAGAAAATATACATTTGGGAATTATGTGTGAAACTATTTTTTTTTAAATGGCCGCCACGCCTTTGCTGGCATTTGCATACCTTATTGACGAAATTTTCAATAACGTTATTGAATACATGTAGTGGTATTTCATTGATACAGCGTCTAATTTCGGCTTTCAAGGCTTCGATGGTTACATGCTTATTGGCATAAACCTGTAACTTCAGATAATCCCACAGCCAGAAATCTAAATGCGTTAAATCGCAAGAGCGTGGAGGCCAATTCTGGATACCAAATCGGGAAATGACTCGATCAAGAGCAAACTCGTGCAAGATTGTCTATGTTTCACGGACGATATGGTATGCGGCAACGTCCTACTGAAACCACATGCCGTCAAGATTAATAGCTACCAAATGAGACACAAGAAACTATTATCATATCACGATACAACTCACCATACACCATTACTGCATTACCATCTTCGTTTTCGAAGAAAAACGGTCCAATTATTTCTCCAGACCATAATGAACACCATACAGCAACCCGTTGTAGATGCATAGCTTTCTGATGAATCATTCTTGGATTTTCTAAGCCCCAAATGCGAAAGTTTTGCCTATTCACGAAGCTATCGAAGTGAAAATGACCTCATTACTGAACATAATTTTGTTTGCAAAATCAGCAGGTTGCTCAAGAATCCAATTGGTGACTTCTCTTCGCTGTTCATGGTCTACTATTTCATGTTTACTAACTCTCATCTATTAACTTTCGATTTGCCACGTCATAATCATGTGACATTATGACCGTCAAACATGGCGCTCAATTCAAATCTTGCGCTCTTATTGAAACAACCTTTATAAATATTTTTTTTAATTTGTTCAGCAGTATTATTATTAACATAAATGAAACCGTAATTTTTGGTATAAAAATAGAAATAAAAATGTTTTACGATTAGCAGCTGACATATTTACCAGACATTATTTTTTGTTGCGTATTTGCGAAATGCAACAATATTAGGTAGATTTCCAAAATAAATGAAATTATAAAAACAAAACGATTCCTCATTTAGTGGCTAAAGTAATTCGATCATTATGGCAAATATTTTTAAGCCAGTTCTCTCCTGAAATTGTCATCATATAAAATATGAGTTGAAGTCTAAGTTGATAAAAAACGTTGGAACGTAAAATAAAAAATTAAAAAACTAATATTGAGTTTAAAATTTAAACTTCGATCTAAAGTAAAATATAAGTACTGATTCCTTTGGTTATTTTTTTTTCAATTTCTCCGAGAAATACTTATCAAGTTTTCAATTAATTATTTATAAATCTAAATAAATCTTAACGTTTGGTTTTCCAATAATTTTTAATGAAGTTTCAACAAGTTCTCAAAACACTCAAATAGTTTAATGCGATATTTAATCGTCAATCTATTTTCTCTGCGTTATTTCATAATGTTTTTGTGTACACGACTTCACAAATTCGGAATTTCACTTAATAAATTTTAACTTTTACAACAAATATTAATATTTTTGTTTTAACAAGACATAAAGCAATTAGTTATATCCCATCTTAATTGGAACAATAATTTTCATGTATTCTAATGTCTAGACGCCAAAAATCTCTACTTTATATTATATGTGTATAATGTTTAGACGAATATTATTATATATAATCGGTAAACTACTTTTTTTTAACGTCAAGCAATGATTTAAATTAATAACAGTCATGACAATTTACCACTTTGTCTATTTGAACTTTAATTAATTAGATCTTGAGTCTCTTTTATTTTACTTTGAATGAAATTTAAAATTTACTTTTCTTAGCATTGAATATTTCTAATTAAATAAACTTTGATTTAATTTAAAGCAAATAAAGAAAATCTTTGATAGATCAGTTAAAGGCTAGACGGCTGATCTTCGTTGAATGTAGAATGAGTAAAAGCTTATTCAATGTTCAACTGATTTTATTTGCCTACCTTTCTAAAAGGGGAAAACATAAGAAGCCCTTTACAAAAACGAATCGAGAATGAATAGTTGATTTTTCAATCAATAGTTAATTTTCAAAGTATTAGTTCAATAAGTGAAAAAAGTAATTTAATTTTATTTTCATATTGCAGAAAAAAAATTTAATTGATGGATTACGTATTTTTTTAATGGTAGTCGTATTATAATTTTATTACAATATCTGTGCTATTTTTCTAAGTAAAAACCATCAAATTTATATTCATGAGTTTTCAACAAATGAAATTTCTATGAATAAAAGGAGAAACGCACAAATAATTTAAAGCAGTAAAATTTTTCACTGAAAATAAATTTGTTTCAATCATAATACAAATGTAGCCAAAAAATGTTTTTTCTTTAGCGTATACAAAACTAAAATATAAGAAGGTTTTCAACAACTTTAAACGAAGAAACTTACTAATTATATAATAAGAAAATCAAAATAGATTCATAAAATATGAATCCAACAGATAAATTTTTTTTTTTCCTTGAAAAATTAATTAATATTTTATATAACACAAGAACATGCCTTCGATTTCTTATTTTTTCAATTTCTTTCTTTTCTGTTTAAATAAAGAAAATATCTCACAACTTACAGACTTTGTTACTATGAAAAATACATTACTTCTAGATCTAGTCTCAAAAAAAAAGGAAAGCTAAACGCGATTGACTTATTACTACATCTTGAATCTTCATATATACTAAAAATTAATATTTTAACACCTTTAAATGGCAAATTTTATGAATTGTTAATTTTTGTTTTACAAAGTAACAGTAAATATTTTATTAATTTTCAAAAAGTATTCGATAAGACTCATCACGATTATTTAAATTGTTGTTTGTTACCTCTTATGCGTATATAAGTATATAACTATATATTTATTCATCTGCAAATCAATCTAAGCATTAATTAATACTGTTATGAGATCTATAAGTCGATCATAAGTTAAAATATGTAGTATCGAGGATTTGGTGTGACTGAAGATCTAGTATGAATGAGTAAGTGAGAGAGAGAATGAATATGTGTCTGGTTACTATAATTTAAAAGCAAGAGTATGTTGAAAACAATTGTATATAAACAGTAGTATTTTCAGATATTTTGTAATGATATTATTATTAATATTAAAAGCTAAAAAATTCGTTGACATTAATTATTAATTTTCTACTGTTTGCGATCAACCAAAACCATTCCTACAATTATGACTTAAAATAGACAAGTAAAAAAAAATATTTTAAAGTAACCCTTATGTTTAATGGATATATTATCTCGAAATAGTTTTTTTTAATTAATTAATTATGATTAAATAATAATTAATTTATTAAAATAATTAATTATGATATAATATTAAATAATTAATAATTTCTTCTTTATTACGACGCGTTTCAACAGTTTCTGGCTGTCGTCATCAGGTTATGAATTTTTTTTTTCAAAATTGTGTCAAAAATTCAGTTAACCAAACAAAATCTGGTAATTGATTAAAAATATTCTTTTTTACCTTTAAAAATAGAATGTACATAAATAAATGCAATTATTACCAGCAGCCACACTATCCGTACGCTAACCGAAAACCGATAGAGGCTATATCAAAAACTCAGTTTTTGTAACGACTGCTTCTAAAGTTGAACTTTCGTGCGTTGTGTGGCGGGGGTAAAGAGCCGTTTTCTCATCGTGGTGGCAAGCGTGCGCGAAAGTAGAGAAACCGTGCGCGAAAGTAAATAACAGTGTGAAAAAGTAAAATAAATTGATACCTAAATAAACTTTGATAAGAAATAATTAATATAGGTAATTATTTAGACTGTAGTTTAAACTAAAATGTTGTTTTTATTCATAATTTTTGTATAAATTATTCTTACTATAGAGTTGAAATTTTTCATATATAAATAAAAATAACTAATTTCTCAATCTGTTTCTGTTGAACTTTAGAAGCAGTCGTTACAAAAAATTTTGTTCGATACTTATGCTTAAAGTGAGGTACCTAGTAGGACGAAATTGAGACACTTGCTAAAGGGACTGGTCATACATAACTTGATCTCGTGCGCCTACCCCCACTCGCCTGGCGGCCTCGATCTCGTTGTTTATGATCAGTCCCTTCAGCTCGTGCATCAATTTCATCATACTAGAAAACCTCACTTTACGCATATGTATCGAAAATAACTATTTCTTTAAAGTATCCCCTCTCAAAAGTATCACTAGCTCTTAGGCAAATACACTGAATATGGTATGGATACTTCAAATTTTACCAAAAAGAATAACCAAATATAAACCTGCCATATATTACTTTTATCGTATAAGCTATAAGTGACTTGTATTAGCCGCGAATTTGTATAACTGATTATTAAGCCGACAATACACCGACGTTATAAATACTGTTACTCTATGTCGTAGGATTTATATTACTATTTACTTTTCTCTTATTACCATAAATACTATTTTATCTTATTACTATTAGTTTTTAGAATCGAATACGTTTTTCGAGAGAATATATGATTTCCAGCATGCAAACCTGAAATATTACCAAAATTTTAAAAGAAAATAATACCATCAAATATGTCACGTAGACGAAGGCGCCTGCATCAGCTAGTAATCTTTGAGACATTCATCGTATTTCGCCTTTATAAAGACGTCAGTGACTTGGAATACATTTCCCATCATTATTATTTTTTTTCGAAAGTTTTGCACTATCAGCCTCTTGGCTATAATTGCAATGTGTCATTCGTTCAACGATACGTTCAAGAAATATTAACATCTGATTTAAAAATTATTTATCAAAAAAATTTTTCTGAGGAAAAATGCATTGTTTTTTTAAGAAAAAAAAAATAATGAAGAAAATTATTTTATTTTTAAAATTTAAATACTTTTTTATTATTACTAGCTGATGCCTGCAACTTCGTCTGCGTAACGTAGGTGTTGATTATATTTTCTTATTAGATTCGCTATTTGTAATGTAAATTTGTATTGTAAATGGAAATTGTTATTTTTCTTATTTCTTTTACGAAAATATAATTACACCTAAAACACTATTAAAAAAACACATTTAATAAACTGTTGCTTAGAATATAATAAATGTAAGTAATGATCAATTAAAGTTCAAAATATTTATAAATATATATAATGAGTATGGTCTTTTGCGTATACCTACGGTAGATATGCCTATCGTGAACCAAATAATCCGTAAATCAATCACCATCTAAACATAAATAAAAATATCATCGGTTCAATAAAGTCGATCTTAATTATAACTTAAAACCATCAAAAGTTTTCAAAAATAATCGCGTCAAAATAATAGAAGTTATGGTCTCAATTTTTGAATATAAGTAAGAATCCCATCTTAGTGTCTCGATTCCCGAATGAACCGTTTCTCCAAAACTATTGCAATGCACAACACTACCGCGAAATTTGTATAATTGAACGAAACCCAGTTCCTCGATAATCAAATATAACCATTATGTAACTATATAATAAATATTAAAATATCTGAATTTCAACTATACAATTAAACCCTATTGGATAGTCTCGAGTTAACCATAAACAATTTGGTGTATGCCTTTTGCTCAGTAAGAGCACTTTAAGTTTCATTTATCATTATAACTTACCGTACATTCTTTCTCAGTCAATAGGAGCCACTAACAAGTCACAAAAATACCGGTAGGTATTTTCTTTTAATTCGCCGAATTTTAGGGGCTACTCCCTCACCAAGGTATGTATTTGTGAATACGTATTTCGTATTTTCAGGTTTACAATATGTGAAAGCCAAAAATCTAAAAGCTCATTTATAAACTCAACTTAACCTTTTTCTGATGTATATATCAGAGTTTAAATTTTTAAGCAGACCCCTAGTTTTTGTTTCTAATAAAAAAACCAACTTTGTTTTTTATTAAGCAGTAATAACGTTTTGCCTTGAATGGACTTTGATTATTAAATTTGAAATTTCGATTGTTTATTAGACGTGATCCCTTACAAACTTTACATCCATTTTTCAATCTAAAAACCCTATTTTATATGTATACATCGTATAAGGCAAACACTTTTCAAATCTCATCGACACAAACGTACACTTATATATATGAAAATATAATGTAAATCGAAAAAAAAAAATCTTTTTATACTTTGATTATCATGTCTAAAAATCTATTCGATTTCGCACATTTGGACGTTGTACGTACAAATTTGTTAGAAATAGATGGAAAGTGTGAAAATAAATTCGAATATTTCATTTATTTTCAATAACAATAATTGGTTTTCAAATTGTTCTAAATACCGAAGAAAAGTTAGTACGGAAAAATTTTATTTCAGTTGATAATGAAATATATGGACAAAAAATTACTACCGTAATGCTTTTCAGCGGAATACATAACTGCTTCAGGCAGTGGCGTAGCTAGGTAACCAAGGGCCCTGGGTCAAATTAAAAAATGGGGCCTCACTGCTATGTAAACTGATTACGTTTTATCGAATAAAAATATGAAATATACAAACACTTTAAAAATGCTAAGCTATTTTGGCTCTTTTTTATGCACTGCAAGGCAGGTAATAAAAATATTAAACAGTAATAACATAAATTGCAATTAATACTTGGGGTAGGTTTGGCTAATAAAACGAAATACAAAAGATTCAAGGGTTTATTATATAAAGGTCAGGCCTACCAACTGACTAAATAACAATTATATTTACAATGTTTTCCTAGCTTTAATTTTTGCAAAAGTATCAATGACTTCGTTTAAATCCAGGATTGATGCAGTTTTGTTTTCAATTGCTATTAGCGATAAATGTCGGAGTCGAGTTTGGCCCATATTATTTCTTAAATATTTTTTTTATTATTTTTAATTTGCTAAATGACCTTTCAGCTGCTGCAGAAGTGACAGGATTTGTAAAGAATAATAACATCGCTGTAAATACTTCCGTTAGGTCACATTCTAGCACTCCATATTTGCTCATTATTTCCTTACATAATTGCTGAAAAGTCCATTCTTGAGTTAGTTGAGGTAAAACTAGTTCGTAAATATGTATTAATAAATTGAAGTGAAAAACTAGGGCCTATTATATCTGAATATTTTCTTTGGAACTCATCACACTTTTGTAATAAAGTTGCTTCATCAACATATAATAAGTTAGAAAATCAAATATATGACAGACTGCAATCATACCAATAAAACGTGTATCTAATTAAGTCTAGTACATTATTGAAAATCTCAATTTTAAATATTTTTTCTTGGTTTGGAAATCGGTGATCAGTAGCTAATTCATCAAAATGTTTTTTAACTTTTCTTTGCCTTTTTTCTTGAAAATGGGTATCAATGCCATATTTTCTTGCAGTTTCACTGGCTTTGCACTAGAATAATTCGAAATCATTTCTATAAATTAACAACTTTGCTTTGGTCTCTGCTAAAACTTTACTCGCCTCGCCCAAATTGATGTCGCATTTTTGTAGTTTTGGATGCATAATTGATGTCGTTCAATACACTGTGCCTGAATTCGCAAAGCAACACAAAATGGGAGAAATTTCCAAAAGTTCAGTTCGATCGAAATTTCTAGTAAGGATTCGAGGGCTCCCTGAGCTTGAGCGGGGCACTACCCCGCCTAGTCCCTTGGTAGCTATGCCACTGGCTTCAGGTCACAATCATTGGTTTAAAAAAATATTAGATTTTTAAATTTGATTGTTGAAGACGAACAAAAATTAAAAATCGTTTATTTACGTTGTTTAAAATTTTGTTATCTAAATGATGTATAAAAAAACAGATACTTATATTTTATTTCTAAATTTAAATTTAGATGAACTTTGTCTTACATTAAGCAGTTTCAATGTTTCTCCGTTTTTAACAGCCCTTTGATTATTAAATTTATAATTTCGACTCTTGATTAACTCCACATTATCTCATTCAAACTTAGTGGCTCCTTTTCACTCTTTTAGAAATAAATTATAAGTTTAATGGAACTAAATACCGAGCTTAAGAATTTACATAGTATTAAATAAATAAAAAAAAATAAGTACAAAGTTAGAAAATGGTTACAACGGAATATACGTAGCGATTTTGAAGCAAAAAAAAAACTATATGTAAAACTACTTATCAATTGTTCTATTTTCCAAAATTTCGTACCATAAAATTGACTATATGAAAAATAATTTTAATAATAAAAAGCTCTAATTTTTAGTAGAAACATAAAGCGTGCAGCTTAGTAAATAATTAGATATCAGTGGAAAAATTTTCATGAAAAATCAGGCAATGTTAATCATATAAGTTATTCTTAAAGAAATGCTTCAGCAGAAAAGTGCAATAAAAAGTAATGTAACTGGGCATGGAGCGTTTTGATGAGAAGAATGATAGTCCAGAACTGTTCATTTGTTTATCACACGCACATACTTGATTCAACCGATAGCTGTTCGAATATTCCTGTGGGACCTATGTTGTTACTAATAAATTCTAGTTTATGACGTCGTTCGTCATTTTTTTTGGTATCAATAATTTTTAAAGATAAATTTTTATTTCATTCACTTCATCACAAAAATATATTTCATATTTTTTTCTACTACCATGTATTTATTTATATAATAATAGATTACTTAATATATATTTATGTTTTCATAATAAATGCATACAATGAAGTATATATTTGCAAAAACAAAAATATCTTATCTCAAATATTCTCAAAATTATATTTTTATTGAATTGATCTATTCCTTTTATCAGTATTAGCTTTTAATATTCATTCAAGAGTAATGAAGCGTAAAATAACTAAAAGTGTAAATTCGGCAAATTTTCAGTTCAATGCTCAAATATCTGAGGATAATTTTAAATGGGCAGCTTTACAATCATTACAGGATTTAATTTAACTTTAAATTGTTTTCTCTCTAATAAAATTAAACTTAGTATAAAGTCAGCGTTACAATATTATAGATTTAGAAATAACGATCGTATTTCAATGTATTACAATGAAATTTGATTTTATAAATTGCTAGTTTTTATTGTTTTGGTAAGAATTTTTAGGTGTTTATGATGTTAATCCATTCATATCCAAATATGAACAAATAAAAGTATGTTTCTTAGAGAAGTATAGTTATATAGTGAATTTATTCAATTGTTATCTGTATCTAGAAAATTGTCTGCATCTGCAGTAATATAAAACTAAAAAAGTTCAAACATTTTATAACTTTTCTGATTCAATAAAACAATAATTTTTGCTCTATTCAATTGTCAATTATTATAATTTTTATGTTCAATTGAATTTAAAACGATAGCCGATAGTCTCAAGAACATTTTATTTTTTTTTCTTGAGACTTTATTGATATTTCAACTTGCAGAAATAATAAGTTAAAATATAAACTTCGCTTCAATTGAGCGTGATATTTTCAAAGAACTATCTATCATGGAAAACAAGTTCATAAGTTGAATATGAAATAGAAGCTTTTATTATTTGAAAAATGTTATCTATCGTAAAGAGACTTCTTCTGAATGTTGCCTGTTTGAAATATATGATAAATGTTTCAAAATTTATGTCATTTTTCGCATGCAAAAACATTAGAGAATAACCTAAAAAGTCGTGCGCCTTTATTTTCAGAGACGTAATAATTTTATTTTTAATACTTAAAATAATGAAAATATATTTCTTTAATCCTAAATATTAGGGCTTATATTGTTTGGGTTTGGTGCTTTGATTTTACGGAAAATTGTTTAATAAATTGTTAGACAATTGTAAAACATTTCCTTCCACATTTTTTGGAGCACAATAAATTTGAATAACCTCCAAGGAATGCGACTCTGGAACAATCGGGGCATAGAAAACTGTAGTGGGAATCACGAAGTGACCATAAAAAAGACGTGTGACATAGCAATCTAGCAAAAAAATCTTTCTCTTTCAGTTCAAGCGCAAAACTTTGTCCGTTTTTCTTCGTTTCCTTCTTCTATCCGTTCTTCTGTTAGTAATTCTGATATTTTATTTGTGACGTAATATAATGCAGTATGACGTATGAGTGAAACGTGTGAATTTCTACATGCTAGATTTATAAATGAGTGCAAAAAGTGAATCGTTTTCGTAATGTATACACAGTAGACTGAGTTAGCTCGAGCACTATCATCATCGCTAAACTAAATCTACTTTTCAACTTTGTCTACATGAAAATCTGAGCAAGAATATCAAATGGAAAATGTCGTCTGCATTTCCCAACGTTACTAACATCTTGACTAATCCCACATTAAGGCATCATGCGAAATTTAAATTAGATTAACGTTCGAGATGGGTGGAAATAATAAAAAAAATCGTGTTTTTCTACTAGTTTTTCCTACTTTTACGAGATGGCAAATGGGATGTAAAAAATATATTGTTTTTGTAATAGCATAAAATTTTAAAAGTTAGTTTCAATCAGAATTCAAAAGCTCTACGCTTTATACTTTAAGGCACTGTCATTACCCTGTTAAAAAAGGCATTTAAAGGTATGTTAAATGTTCAAAATCCCATTAGAAGTCGTTTAAAAGTATTAAAGACATTTTAAAGTTAGTGATTTCCTCTAAATGCCATTTTTTTATAAGATGGACACTAGGGTGCCCCAAAAAAACAAAACTTTTTTTTTCAACGGTATGCGTTTAGGGGGTATGCCCCTAATTTTATCTGAATGTTGTTAAAACAATTGAAAATAAATTTTCATACATCTAGAACCACTGCAATTCTTGCCGACTTGCACCAAAACATACCAATACTTGCGTATACGAAGGCGCGCGGGAGTTAACATATGTATGTGTATTTCTATTGCTAATTTGATTTATAAATAAAAAAAAATCATTCTGTCAATATGTCGGTGAAATTATGCAGTTCTGAAATGATTTTTTTTTAATAGGAAACGTCAAACAATAAATTACCAGTTCCAAACTTCCCTAAAACTGACAAGGACAGGCAGTTTCGTTCTATAATATTCGTGAAGTAAACTTATATGTTAATAAATGTGCAAATCTATTCGCGAATGCATAATTTATTGAGAAAAGGCACATAAACCATATAAATCTTTACGAAGTATGTAAAAAAAAAGCGACCGTATACTAAACTTAAAGAAATTTACAAAAAAAGAAAACTAAATTCTGCTACAGTAAAATTTGTCGTCTGATTCTAAAACAATGGAATTACAGGCAAATTTGCCCATCTCAACTAATAGCACACAATTCGATGCTAACAAAACTTTAACTAGGAAAAACTTCATAACTCCAAAATCAGTGGTACTATTGGGTAGGCATCAGTTATAAGAATTTGTTTGTTTATTACTGAAGCAACTATTGACGCACTGGGACATACCAATGAGGAATTTCTAAAAAGTAATTCCTCCATTCAAAGAATTCGTAGGGAAAAGCAAAACGAGCACCAGAAGTTATGAAAGTAGATTCCCAAAATGAGTAACAGATAAACTGTCCATTATGATGATAAACTTTTCCTGGCTTTAAATGCATGAAAATCAAAAGAAGAACGATTACTGATAGTTATTTCATATAACAAGGAACAACTTATCGCTGTACCAAAATTGGACACCTCTTGACTAGAATCTTAAAAATAAAGTGCAATTTTTTTGTGGTGATACTACTGCTTCACATACAGGTTGTATTAATAAACTTCTGTGCTTCTTGAGCAGAGACTAACGAAAGAAATGATCCCTTTTACTTACTGCCATCATGTCTACGAATTAGTATTCAAAGGCGAGTTTGAAGAAAAAATTAGCCAATTAAAAAGTCTTGGCATTTGATTGTTGGAAAATTTCCGTGAAAATTGAAAAAATATTGATTTCAAAAAAATACAGAGTAGTGCTGAAAAGTTGTCATGTCTCAATGTATCAGAAATGAAAAAAATGTTAGAATTTTACCGAATTGAGTTAAGTAAAGAAATCACTAAAGATGACTGTTGAGAATTAATTACTGGTATTTACTGTTGACATACAACGCTAACCGTGACTGCAATGCAATTTAGCTTTATAAACACCTTACCTGGTGATATTTTATCACCAGGAAAAAAATAGACAAATGGATCTCAAAATCAGTTTTACAGAAGTTCCGCCAGCATTGTCAGTCTTTTCCGTTGATGATTATGTAGACCAGGGATGTCAAACTCAAAAGCATACTTGGGCCCAAATAAACAATGCTTAACTTTAGATAGGCCGCAAAAAATAATGATCATGGAAAGAAATATTTTATTTTGAATAGTACATTGTAATAAACATTATCAAAATTTAAAGTATCGTTAACGTCCTGATACTTAACAGCTCTTCTCGGCTGCCATCTTTTCTATTTCAGGAGACATTTTACTGGTTGAGACTACTTTCAAAATTGGCCCAACGTGAACGTTATTAATACAATATAGTTGTTAAATAAAGTATATTATAATTTTTTATGCTGGTTTCGTTTCTAATTGCGTCAGATGTATTAACTGGGCCGTAAAACGTTCATCCTAGGGCCGCATGCGGCCCGCGGGCTGCAAGTTTGACACTCCTGATGTAGACTAAGAAGAATTTAGTAACACATTTTATGGTTAGTTTGGCAAGTTATAGTATAAGTTTCACTTATTAGATTATTTAGATATATGATAAGGGTAGGCTTATTTTTAATTTCAGAGAAAATCATCGATGACTTTGTTTCAATAAAGTTATATTCTAACTGGAAAAAGCAAACGTTGATAGAAAAACTACTGAATAATGTTCTTTTAATAAAAAATACTTAATAAATATAAGATACAGACACAGCAGTGTTTTATTTACTAAATTAACAAAGATCATATATTCCTGTGTGGTTTTTACATTAATTTTTATATTAAAACTTCTAGATCAATTCGGCACGGGTTCTCGTTGTTCGATAGCGAGAATTTTTAGTTTTCTTGGGCCAAATAAAAAAAAAGAAGATATGCGCATCGAAATTCAAAAAAAAAATATTTTTGCCATTATAGCTTGGGACACCCTAATGGACACTGGTCACACCATTTCTTAATGCTTTGAAATGTGGTAAAGTTATAATTTTCAACAATACAGCCTTTTTATATAAAACATATTAGAAAATTGTTTTAGATGTTTCATCTTGTATCATATTCCACTCACAACACAGCTACTTATAAAAGACATTTTTAATATAAGTGGAGAGCTATGAGCATGGAGAATCAACCCCGAAAAAATATTTCAATAGTTGTGAAAAAAAGTGATAAACAAACAATTTTATTCACAAAACTTACTTACCCTAGTCATTTTAAATGTTAATTTGATTTAATAATGTCCATGAATGGTCTGTATAAAAAATAAACACTTATTACTTGATATTTATTATAATTTTAAAACGCATTATTTATTTATATAGGAAACTTAGGTTATTATAATTAACTTAAGAGAGGCAATACATTTGGTTAAGAGTGCTATATGCTCAATATCTAAATAAAATAACAAATTTGTAATGAAAACAAGAAACTTTAGGGGTTGATAATGCTTTTTTATACAAAAACTAACGACTATGAGCTTTTAGATTCTTCTATAATACGGTATTACTTTTATGTTTCAAATGTTATTTTTGTTTTACTTACTAATCTGTATAGTGTATGTGTATGTGTGCTTTTTTTGAACGAATAATAAATCGTGAAAATAAATAAAATCTTTTTCTGTACTTAATTTCAATCGCTCTTGCGTCTATCCAGAATATGAATATAAACAAAGATAAAAGAAGAGAATTTACTTTCAGATATGCTAATATTCATTCATTCTGTTTTTCCTTCATTTTGGAAAAATATTTCAGCAAAGAATTTTTCCATAAATATCAATAAATTATATCCCTATATAATATCCCTTTATACCCTTAGGCCCTTTTCAATAAATTTTTCTAATAATCGTTGATTATACGTCTCAAATTAAGCTTGACTTCGAAAGATTTTTATAGACTGTGAAACACTAACATCTGCACCGAATTTATTAAATTAAAAAATTAAAGAAAGTTTTATTATTAAAATTATTGAAATAATTTCGCAAGAAATATGGTTTTCAATTTACAATTTCAAAACTTTTGAAGTTTTTGAATGTTTTTCTTAAATCCTCATCTCGATAAATCCGACACTGTTTAACTTAATCGACTTCAAACATTATTGCGGTGACCACAGTGTTTGTGTATTTTTAAAGAAGTATTTATAAACCGATAAATCAGTAAGCATGTCTTGACAACTACTTCTCCATTAATATTTGATGATAAAGAATTACAAACTTAAAGCTGGGTCCATACGTCACAGGTACAAATAACGATATATCAGAAGAATCACCAACAAAGTTAACAAATCGAAAAAAGCTAGTGATAGTAACAAAATTTGAGTGGTTTGTGATAAAAATTAGGACGAAAGGAATAATATGGACGGCAGAATGAAGATGGAGCCTGGAACTATGAAAATCTTAAGCATTTCCGTTTTTTGTAAGCCAAGTGCAAATTTAAGAAAATAAAATTTCTGAAATGAACTTCTGTTAGTAAAGAAATACAGCAAAAGATTTTCAAGATTTTTGGAAACTTACACGAGGACAAAAAAAAATTTGGTCCATAATATGGTCACCTGTAAGCTAATTAAAAAAAAACACAAAGTGAATCAAAAAAAGCTCAAAGTGTATATATTTACTTGGAAGTTGATGAATCCCTAATAAGAGGATGTAGAATTATCTTTTTACTACAGGAATTGGTAGACGGACCATTCCCAATTAGAAAACCTCAAAATTTGGAAAAAAAATGCCGAACCTAGTCGTTCAAGGCCTTTTGGAAAAAAGCTTAAAGAACTAACGAACAAATAAATATTTAGAAAAGAACAATATAGATTCTTAAAGGGAATTAAATTCTCTACAAAAAAGGTCTCTTAGCGTTCTTACATAAAAACACTTTTTCAAAATTGATTGGCTCAACAACGAAAGAAACAATAATTTAATTTTTCTTTCAACTTTAATTGTAAATAACTATTGAAAAAGTTATTTTATGTAAAAACGTTAAGAGACCTTTTTTGTAGAGAATTTAATTCCCTTTATTTGTTCATTAGTTCTTGAAGCTCTTTTCTAAAAGGCCTTGAACGACTAGGTTCCGCATTTTTTTCCGAATTTTGAGGTTTTCTAATTGGGAATGGTCCGTCTACCAATTCCTGTAGTAAATAGATAATTCTACATACTTGTATACTTCAGTATTAATTATTTTGGTAAGAATATCAGCAAACATGATAAATAGCACATTTACAAAAGGTAACTAAATATTTCAAAATGGTATTTATTGGTAATATGGCCAAAACCATTCTATCTTCAAATGGTATTTTAATTTTTTCAATTAGAATTTTTTTCAATTTTTTGCCATGTTTATATTATTTCCTAAATAATGTAATCTGATGTATATAGCAGGTTCTAAGCCAACGTTATACATACCGTTAGTTTTCTTTTTTTGTTTTAATCTGATTGGTTATAATTCATTTATAAACAACAATTAATTCACATTTATAATCGAAATTAGAATTAGAGTGAGTACCTACGTGTCGACAAGAAAACAGATTTATTAGTAGCTCTCTGAAATTTGATGATGACTCGGCTTGTTTGTAAATTGTGGACTTATCTCAACAGCGGAACTGGTACGATGTATTTCCGGAAAAACGAGAAGCACGTCCGCACCTCCTGTTATCCTGTTAGATTCTGGAGAAGTATATTCTTTTGACGTTGTTCACGTTCTCCCTTACAAATGCCGTTACTTTCAGAAACAAGACGAACTAGATACAGTCTTATATACGAAACGAGTTTATTGTTCTTTGACCAGGCTCTATCAATAAGGACGGCTATCATATATTATTCACGTGTACGTCCGGTTTGTTACAGCCTTTCATTCCGAAGCACCAAATATATTTTTCTTTCATCGGAAATTTAATTTTACCTTACGACATTGCTACTTTGAAACAAAGTGATCTGTGTTCGACCTGATAGTCTCTAGTTAATATTTTTTATAGTTCACCTTTTTTGTGATTCTGCATTTGATATTATTCTCCTACTTCAATCATATTAAGAGTTTACTTTTATTTGTTTCTCATTCAACTGAAACTTTTGTACAATAAAAATTGAAATTTTCGCTTTGCCATCGTAACAATGTATGTAAATTTTGAGAATGCTTGTATAACTTCATAAGTCAAATTTGTATTTATTTCCCTAGTTATAAAAGTATAATTCTAAAAATATTACACTTCTTACAACACATTTCCATAAAAATTTGTGCGATAAAACGATACATATGAAGACGATGTAAAATTCGCTTACTTGAACATTTTTGTGACTCTCAATAAATAAAATTCGTACAATGTTTGCAAACAAATTTTCAAGTATCATTTGAACTTTTATACTGTATATTATGTATTCTTTTAAATATTTAGTGATGTATGTTTTGAAAATTACACTTTTAATTATATATCATTCAATATTATTTGAAACACTAAGTAGTCAATATCAGAAACTTCGTGAATATAACATTATTTTCGTGAACATAAAATACATCAACAATATTACTGATAAGTTTTACTAGCAGTCTGAAAATATAATTTGTTTAATTATTTTACTCAATATTATATGAATTTTTCGTATTTAAATAAAAACATTTCCTACATCTAAATAAAATTGGCTTAAGATAGTAAGTAAAAATTTGTCTTTTTTGATCGATAACTTCGAACCTTATTTTGATTAATAAAAATAATTTACCTAAAAAATGACCCCAATCAAACCACTAAATTCAATTTCATAAATTCGAACAAACGGGTAATGAAACGTTTAGTTTTATATGTATAAAGAAGCACAGAAAAATAAACTATTAAACCAAATACAATTAATTGCACTTTTCATCAATCGAATGGAAATAGAAAACAAATTATTATTTAAAAAAAAAACTAATTTGAATGATTATCAAAATAAGGAAAGACTTTGATAAAATGTTTCAACCATCAAAAATCATTAATTTTAATAAATATTTCATATGTTGATAAAATATTCAAAAGATTAGACAAAGATCACTATAGAAGTTTATAAATTGTAGAACCTATGTGGTACCGAACAACTTAGATATATAATTTATTTACTGACAAGAAAGTCGATAACGATTTGTTTTGAAACCGTCCATTTTGGATACGAAATTTCATCCTTAAATTATGCCAACTCCCTTAAAAATTGTTCAAATTGTTGATACATTTCATCAACCCTAAAAAAATAAACAACCAATAAACAAACGTTTTTATCAAAAAAAAAAAATGTCTGACCTTAATTGCGTGCAAGTTGATAGGCCATTAACCACAAATTTCGGGCATATATCTGCATGGAAAGATCGTGTATGAAATAAATAACCACTAAGTACCATAAATAGAAGTTCATTCATAGGAAAATGAGATGGAAAAACGCCTTTAAACTTTAAACGAGCTATGTGAACCTAGAAATAAAAAATATTTGTTCTTTTGATCACAAAAGTAAAAAGTTTTAACATAACAAAATTAAAAAACTTCAACAAAACAGTATATTACCTGAATAATAATAGCTACTGCAGCCATATAAAACGTAAGTAAAGAATGAATGTAATAAACAATTCCACTAGCAAATCCAGCCAATAATGAAAACTGGAGTTTATCTTGTTTATTCCTTCGACATAACCAACAATTGATTAACTAAAAAATAAAAAACTATAATTTCAAGTAAAACGTTAAAGCGAAAATAGAACATAGAGAAGTTAAACGCATATCATGAAATTCTTAAATAAAATGTACAGAAAAAAAATTACATCGAATATATTATATACATACCCTATATATACCAACATATGCACCAACAAAAATGCCAAATGTATATGTTGATTTTTTATTAAAAATGTTTTTTAATTCAATCAAACCTCCCTTTGCCCATATTTTTCGAAAGTTATTTACAAATTCCTTAACAATCTGAATTCCACAACCTACACCAAAATACAATAACGGATCCTAAAACAAATATCAAATTAAGATATTTTTCATTAGCTTTTATATAAAAATTTTCATTATAATAGACGAATTTATTTATTTTTTATTATTTTAAAAATTAAATAGCATTGATTTTTTTAATTTTAAGATAGTAAATTTTAGATTAAAATAATTCATACCTTCAAGCCATATCGTAGGCAAGATTGATCATGAGGACAGTATTTATTATCTCCATTTATTAATGTTCTTAGTTTTGGAGGATTCATGAACCTGAAAACGATTTCTTATTGCACTTTTTCTTTTGCAATTGGAAAGTTACAAAAATTAGAATATCAAATAATTTTTATAACTTCAATTACAAAAGTTTATCTTCATAGAATAAAGTAGGTAAAGAAAAATGATTAATTTTCTTATAATCAAAAATAAATTTAATGTGAGATAATAATTTTTTTTTCTAACAAAACATCAACAACTGAAAATTCAAAAAACCAATTTTGGAACACATTAGAATAAACTTTGTAATTGATTATCTAAACTTCTGGATGATACAAGACTTAATGAAAACCAAATTTAATTTTAAAATGCCTTTCAAGACCACCATAAATCAAAGAAACGATTGGTTAGAGAAAAATAAAGTACTAAGTGATAAAGTATGGCTTAATAACGAATTTGAAACAAACGATGGGGTGGACGCTGATATAAGGAGAGAAAATCCTAGGACACGAATAGTCGTAACCACCAAGCCACAATTATAACCATTGAATATTACCAAATGAACTCTAAACTGATCTGAAAATGCAAAACACTCTTCATTCAATTGGTGACACTCAATAAAGTAACACTTGTTTAACTGCCAGGATATTCTGGTAGTTAAAGGATAGCAGAATGCTGGCATGTTAATTATGAAGGGACTAAATTTGTAAAAGCATATCCAAACTATTGGAATAAATACTGAGTCAAGCGCATGCAAGAAATGAGTTGGAGGAAAAAGAACTGCCTTCTTGTACTGTTTCTTTTTGGAAAAAAATCAGATATGAGCTGGGGAACATACACAAAGATGTAATTGATAGTATGCTGAAATTTATTTCAGAAGTAGACCTCACCAATTGGAACCAAGAACAAATGAACACAATAGTTTATTTTAGGGCGCAACGAAAAGAAACTCTTAGAAGAGGTTCTCAGGATAAAGAATGAAGAAGAAAAAGAAGAAGAAGAAGAAGAAAAAAAAATATAGACTACCAATCTTGTATCAAGGTTGTCGTAGCAGAAAGTGATTTGAGAGTAGCATCTTGGTTCTTTTTTCAGTTTCTTTATTGCTTCAAATAGAAGGTGGGCAGAAAAATTTGCCTATTTGAAAATGTATTAAACAATGAAAATCTTTTTGTTGGAATTAGAAAATTCTCTTCACCAAATTTTTTCAAGATTCTTTATATTGGTACGGAAGTCAGAGGACAACGCTTAAAAATAATTGAAATCAATTTCAATGAAAAATAATTTAATGACCAAAGAAAAACGGGAAAAAATCGCACGAGAAAACCACGGATCTAACGATTTGCGGAATGATCTCTAAAGAATTGGATAGAAAAATGGATGTAAAGATCTCAAGACAACGAACTAGTTCGAAACTACAAGTCGAGGACCTACCACAATATAGGGTAAAATAAGACGAAGCAGATTTATTTGCTATATTTTCCCACGATAACACTATTGTTTTGGAAAATAGCTGAGTAAATCAACCATTTTGAAAAGACCGTAGTTTTGATTTTTACTGAAGGCTTTTTTTTGAACTTTTAATGAAACATGAAAGAATTTAAGTAGGCTCTCTATTAATGCTACTATTACTTACATTGTAAAGATTGTACTTGACAAGCTTTTTAGTGTCATCTGCATCTTCTTATAGTAAAAATGCATATATGTACACAGTGGTATAAATCTCTTTGCCATATCAAAATACAATATATTTTTTTATAATTAATTTTTTCTGCTTCTTTACAGAATTATACAGTAAACTTTTGGAAATTTAACTATAAAAAAATTCACAACCGAATAAAGAGTGAAGATAATTGAATTTTATTTTGAAAATGAACACTCAATTCTTTTAACACAAGGATACACTAAATCATTGTTAGGCATTCTCCTCTTAAGTTTAAAATAATTAACTCGATCAAGTGTTTTCGAGACAGGATTCTAGAACAGGGTTTTATTGCTGATCCACGTAATTTTTATGCAAGTCAATTGCACCCACGTAAGATTAAAGTATGGTATGGAGTAGCTTCAAAAATAATTTTTAGGCTTTATTTCTTTGAGGATCCTTATGCAAATGCTGCACAGACAGCTAGAGCCACTATGCAAATTTTAATTGCAATATTTCAAAATAGAATAATTCCTCGAAATTTCGATTTCTTATACTTTCCACAATCACCTAATTTCACAGCACCAAACTTTTTCTTTGGGGATGACTTAAAAAAGGTTTACGTAAAAAAGCTTCAAACTTCAAAGCAACCTAAAGCTAAGATACAGGAGGAAATCATATCCATACAGTTTACCGAAACGCCTTACAAAGAGCTTGTGTTTGCGAAGCTGAAAACAGAGGTCATTTACGTGACATACATTTTCATACATAATAAAAATAAAATTGCAATTTGTATGCTTTAGAAACAATAAATAAATATTAATATACATTGATATCCAAAAAAGATATTTAATTTTGAAATGGTAAAGCGAATTATGCGCTATTCTGTTTTTGATTAATTCGCTGGATTCGCCAAAAGACTCAAGTATCTTTCCTCCTTTACATACGCTTTATTCTACTACTTAAAATTTTCCATGAAAGACAAAAAATGTTGAATTTTTTTATGTGATAACCATTATGAAATTACAAAACAAAAATAAATTGATATTTTCCTTTCAAATCTCATTGCAATAGACATAATTATATGTAACATATTGCGTGAGATAGAAGTTACAATAATCTATCGAAACGATAGAGCATACATAAATATTTTAATACTACTGGAATTTATAATGTATATAACGAGTTTCAAATTACTACTTTTGAAATTGACATCTAGATAAATAATCTTGAAGAGTTAGAAAATTTAAAAATTGATAAAGCAACAGACATTTTCAATCTTTTCATGAACATTAATACCATTGACTCTTTAATAGTGTTTGTTACCAGTAATAATGATTTTGAGTGTAATGTGCTTCTTTGCTGTATTCCTCACGCAATAAATAAAGTAAATATGCATTGACAAACATAAAACAAACAGTATCGAAGTATTTGGTTCTTTTCATATTAGTAGTTTGTTCGATTTGACGAATAAAAATCTCCAACCCCTAAATAAAAAGAATTTGTTTGGTTATTTTTGGTTAGTACGAACAAATATAAATTACCGATTTAGATTAATAAATTATTACTGAAACTTGACAAAAAAAAACTATTTTAATTTGTGTTTATTCATTTATGCCTGACACATATTTGTTAATTTTTAATAGTCTAAAGTTTTCGAGTAACTTACACAACTGAAAATTATGTCAAAACTTTACGGGAGACAAGAATACAAAAGCAATGGGCAAAGTTTTTATTACACTCTATATTTGTTTTAAAATAATATTCTTACCTGACTAATAAATGTGTGGGAAAACAGAGATCTTTTATTACTCCGCTCTAAAAAAATACTTGCACCTGTAAAAATTCCAGGAACAAAAACAGCTCCGAAATAATCGAATTTTCCACGCACTTTCCTAAACAGAAACTTGCATTGTTATTATTTAAAACCGGGTTAATTAGTTTACCTTAAAAGACAGCTAAAAAGTACAAAATGTGAAGCTAAACTCGCTGTAAAAATCACCGGATAAACAAAGTCTTTTAATTCCTCCATTAAAAACTTTTTATTTAATTTAATTTTACGATATTTAAGTATCATTTTGATCTAAAAAATATATATTTATATATTATTTTAAAACACACAGTTAATATTTTGGAGTCGTAAATAATGTTTTACCAAATTGAAAACTACATAAAATTTACAACTTCCTTTCACAGATGACCAAAACATCATAGCATAAGCTTTTCCACAATTTTCGTTCCATGGATGAATGATTTGATGGCACTTTAAATTCCCAAAAATTTCGTCAAATTTTTGTTTACTAATAACCGCCATTTTTACAAGTAGATATCAAGCGACTGCTGAAAAAAAATATTTTAAAATTACTCTAGCTTATTATATGTAAATGACTGAAGGTTAGTAGATCATTCGTATATGATGACGAATGTACAATATAAAATATATCTATTGTCTTTAAAATTCAATTTTGCTTACTTTATAATAATTTTGACCTTCACCGTAATTCTTTAACCTGACTATAATTTATTTTTATCTTCCTGTCCAAACTTTATGGAAACTAAAAATTAATTTAAAAAAATAATCATACAACTATCATGTAAGAATAAAGATGGGGGTAAAATTTACTTCTAATAATTCACTGAAAGTCAGAAAATTGTTCTTAAACCTCATAATAAAACCTTATAAACCTCAGGTTTATTAAGAGTATCATCTATAACTAATTTTTATTGAATTTTATGTATCTTGGAAACTTATTATTATTTTTATCAACTGTACCATATCTATAAAATGAATCATGACAAGGATTATTGTTGACAAAATTAAAGCGATTGTTTATGAATACCTGAGGAAGGCTCAATAAAGGGCCGAAACGTCACGAATAAAAATCATGTTTTAACTACTTATTTTAATCTTAGTCCTCTTAAAATTTGTATTAAATTGCTATCCCCAAGGATCTCCAATTTTACCATAATTTGTAACAATTTTTTTACAATAAAGTTACTTTTTCATCCAAAGAACATCAAGAACTTAGTTGTGCACCTAAAAAGAAATTAATGGCATAAATAACTTAAAATAAATTATTAATTTCTATGTTATAACTGATTATGAAAATTGTATTTGGCCAAAATTTAATTAATTTACTTCCCAATATAAAACAAAGACCGTAGAATGACAACACAAATATATTATATGCCATTTGTAGTTTTAAAAATACATATAAAACAATACTATTATTGGGACATATGCAATGACTAATGGTATAAATCAGACATATACTACCATTTCAATCGTGATTAAAAAAAGAACATAAAAATTATTTAGTAAAAAATCAGTGAACTTCAATTAATAGAGCTATAAGTTTACCGAAAAAAGAGAGAAGTTGAATTTTATGGTACACCTATTTATAAATATAAGGAAGAATAGAACTTGTAGAAAAAGGAACATTAAAGTCAGCCTAGCATTTTCCAGGCTAATAAAATTATTTTTGCTAAATAAAAGCTTTTTCGTCGATCTAAACGTAACTTAGAAAAACAACTCTTAATTATTATTCCTAAATTTTCTAATCCACGGACATTTATTTTTGTTAGTGAAAATTAGTATAATTAGTTGTAAAATAGATTTTATTCTACCCTCCCCAAATGAAATCGTTATCTTGTTTGACAATAAGTCGCTGCTCTTGATTAACGTGAAAATGTTCATTTTATATAGGGATTGCAATCCAGCAAAGTGGAAACCCGGGGATCCAGTGAGATCCAGCTCAATTTTAGCCCCTGCGGGATCCCGCAGGATCCCGCGGTTACAAAGTCAATCCAGTAAAAATCCCGCGGGGTTGGAAACAATGCGGGATTGAAATCCCTAATTGTATATGACATTGATTTTGGGAGAGGATTTGTCAAATGATCAAATTCAAGTCAAACAAATGAACATCTTTAAATCTCGTAATATCATTGGCAAATAGCCTTTTGCATATGCAAAATTTGATTTAGTGCACAGCTAGATTTATTAGTAGTTTAGATACTATGACTTTCAAGTACCGAAATGAGCATTGCTTGATATGGCAGAGGATTTGAACCGCCTGGATAATACTTTTTAGCGATGTAAAAATAAATTAGTGATCGATTAAATCGCGATTAAATGCCTTCATTGATCACCAGATTGCTGAGGAACAGGCTGGATTTGTCAAAGGAAGGGGAACTCGAGAGCATATTTTCAATGTGAGACAGTTGATTGAGAAGGCCCGGAAGTATGGAACTACCATGTATCTCTGTTTCATCGATTATGAGAAGGCCTTCGATAATGTTAGGTGGCCAAAACTGTGAAACACATTATTTGACTTAGGCGTACCAATCCATCTGATCTCCATCATTAAAAATCTATATGAAGGCTCAGAAGCAAGGGTGAAGATCGAAGAAACCCTGTCCGATAAATTCAATCAATTCAATATTCGAAAAGGCGTCCGACTGGGTTGTGGTCTACCACCCTTGCTTTTTAAAGTATACAGTGAGATTATAATGAGATTCACATTGGAGGAGTGGAATGGTGGAATCAAAATTGGCGGGAAGTGATTCTCCAGCCTTCGCTTCGTAGACGATACAACCTTAATTGCGAACAATAAGAAGGAACCAAGTCGTGAACCAAGATTTTGGTGTAAAAATTAACGCCAATAAGACCAAAATAATGATTGTTGACCGTGCTAACGAACATCAAAATCAGCCGGAAAGAAAAGTCTCCTTCTTGGTTGTGGATAGCTTTGTTTATCTGGGATCGGTGATACATAAATCCGGAGCATGTGAGCACGAAATTAGACGACGCATTGAAGTCGCTAGATCTGCCGTAACACAATTGTCCAAAATATGGAAGGGTCGCAACATATTAAAAGCTACTACAATCAGATGGGTTGGTATACTGATTTTTCCTATCTTCTCCTACGCTTCGGAAACGTGGACTATCCGTGCAGCTGATCGGCGACGAATTGATGCCTTCGAAATATGGATCTGGAGGAAAATGCTACGGATCTCAAGGGCGGCTAAAAGAACTAATGTCTCTGTCTTGAACGAAGTTAAGCCAGCCCAAAGACTCTTTTCACTGACATATGGATGAATCCTCAAGTTTTTCGGACATATCGCGCGCCACGAGACCATGGAAAAGCTAATGGTACAAGGATGACCTGAAGGGAAAAGAAAACACAGGCGATCACCAACTCGTTGAATGGAAGTGGTGGAAAAGCTCGTTGATTCGAGTTTCGCGTCCGCAACGCGACAGGCAGAAGAGCGTAAACGCTGGAGAAGGACTGTCCAGTAGGTTCTGAGAAACCTGGAACTCCCCACATGACAGTCATTTTTTTTAATCGCCATACATCGGCAGTGATGTTGGATTAAGAAGAAAAAATAAATATAGTTTCTAAGTATATGACTGATACCTTCCTCAAATTGGTCCTATTTAATAATTAATAATTTCTGCGAGCTGAAGCGTAGGTAATCTAAATCAAAAAAAAATCAAATTAAAAATTTGATTTTCTCCATTTTGAATTTTTCAAACGGTAATATATTTTTTCTTAATTTGAATATAGAGTTTCCATGCAATGAAAATTTATATGTAACGAAAAACTATTATTAAATTGTGATATTAAAAACCTACTGACATGAAAAAGCTCCATTTTCTATATCATAATTTATGAATATACAATGTATTTTTTATGTTCATTAATTTAATTTTACGTTATTATTTAGTTTCGTCCCTCAAGATGAAAAAATTACTGTCAACACTTATGTTTGTAACGTTTATAACAAAATACACTTTTTTCAAGTTATAAAATATTTGAAGTATTCTTTACTACAGATACTACGTTTTCTACAACTGAAAGCATAATAAAAAATTATTTTTTTTTGAAATATGGAAGGGATATCTAACATCATTGACATTTTTTTGCTGAAAAACAAGACGTACAAAAAATAAAAACAATTTTATTAGGCATCTAAAACAAAGATCGTCCATAAAATTGACTTATGTTTCATATGTTTATTGTATCTTTTTATAAAAAATCTTTCTAATATTGATAAAAAAAAGTTATAAGAGATTCACACTTAGCCAAAAGTGTTCATAAAAAACAAATATGAATATCGACGAGTCATTATAATCGATATTATATCCAGAATGGAAAATAATAAATATTTTATCTTACAACGGTAAGAATTTCAAATTAAAACCTTTTATAAATCCTCATTCGAAAAATCTTTGGATTAAAACATTTGATAAAATTGATTCTAACCGGTTTGTAAAATATCTTTATCTTCGTAGGGTTTGCAAAAGCATATCAGAAATCAAATCTGAAAAAAATACCATAATTTGGACAAAAAAAGAAGAATTAGATAATATTGGGACATTCGAGTATCTTCTTCATCTTCTATATAAAATCGTGCGGTCTGATGTAATGAATTAAAATCAAACTATAATTAAAACTACTGGTTGTAGAGTCGCGAAATTTGAAAGGCATATTCCTTATATGACGTAGGCATCCGATAAGGACGGATTTTTGAAAATTCCACCCCTAACAGAGTGAAATGAGGTGGCAAAGTTTATATGTGATAACACATACAAAGCGTCAAAAAACGAAATTTCAAATTTAATAATCAAAGTGCCCTGAAATACGAAACATTATCGTTGAATGAAATTGAATATGACATTTTTATTCATGCATAGCTGATTGATTTTTAGATTATGAAATATATAGTGAGCATACATCCTACGTATGAGGTGTAAAAAAAATCAATTTAATTAATCGTGTTTAGTCTCATCGAATAATTTCTTGAAATTAATATAATATTTACAGTTACTTTTTTAAAAAAATCAACATTTGATAAAGTGTGACAGTTTAAAGGCGTTAAAGTATTAATTTTTAGATTCGAATACGTTTACAAATCTTTGGTTTGTAAATATCAAAAACATATAATAACATATTAAAAGCTTGAAGCTCAAAATGTGTACGAGAAAATGGCTGCTTTAAGTATGTCATTCAGGAATTCGAGACCAGTTTATCGTATTAAAGTGTACAACCACCTTATACAATTGTACTCACATTTACAACTGGTTTCGAATCCATAAATGGCATATTTGAATCTGCCTTTTTCTCGTACATTTCATATCATCATTTGAGAGTAGAATTGTTTGCAATTCCACTCCAGTTTGGAATTAAACCGGATTCGCTCACAATATTGATCATAGTGGAACAAGAGTTGGTAAAATTGAACGTAAAGTTTTGTCTACCTGAATTCTATCGTACGACTCAAGAACAGGTTTATCGATGTCGATGGTATTTTGTTTTCAGATACATCCTAGTGTTTCACCAAAAAAAAAAGTATAAAGAAGGTCACGAACAAGTCTAATCTTAATAGTTGTACAAATATTTTATTCTCGTTATACTTTAGGTTCCAATTTAAAGACAGCTTTCGTGATTTGATAGAACCTTTTTAATTAATTTAAACTAATTTTTCTTCACAAAAAAAAGGTAACTACTTAGTATTTACGTTTAATTATTAACAATAAAAGTAACATTCAAAAGAAGGTCGATTATTTGAAATTAATAAATACTCATTAGTTAGATATTAACTAAAACCTTTAACTAAATATCTATGTTCTTTTTTAAGATGTCAAAAAATCGGCATATTTTAAATCAGGGGTGGTCAACCCAAATGATTTTGTAGGCCGTTTTGGAAATGCATCCTAATTCCGCGGGCTGCCATTAAAGTTACATATCCTAAACTCAACACTTAATTTAGATACACTGTTAACGGTTTTATCTGAGAACGTTTTTATCTACTTCTTGCGTCAGTAACATACCTGTGATCTCAAGGAAAAAGCTTTTACAACGGTTAGTACAATAGCTGCTAACTGTCAATGCGTCGTTGCTACGATCGTGTAGTTATTTTTAGAGGTATAGCAACATTTACTAAAACATAATTGAAAAATGTATATCTTGAAGGTAAATAATAAAAAGTACATCAAGGGATGCTGCGAGCTGCTAAGGGAGGGGGTTTTAATGTTCCAAGAACATATTTATAAATCCAAGATATTTATTTACAGCCATTATAATATAGACTGGCAGGACAACGTCTGGCAGGTTCAGCTAGTAGGTATATATATAAAACAAAGTCGTGTTAGTTGGACTATTTATAACTGAAGAATGGCTAAACCGATTTCCATGGTCTATGATTTATTGGAATATTTTACTCCTAGGTTAACAGATTAACTTTCAAAATATCAGGAAAGTTATGAATGAAGTGCGTTTTTCAATAAATAAGGTTTAACATATTCTGCAATTTTTTACTCACCTCACGCACACATATATATTATTTATAATCATTGACACCTATGGTTTATAAAAAACGCACATCAACCGTTTGAATTTGACTTTTTTATTTTTTGAATTTAAGTGTCAAATATATAATTTAATTATTATTTTGTGTGAGTGTTATTAATAATTATTATGTGAAAGTATTATAATGAACAATGCCGCGACCTAAAAGTACTAATGTTACGTATAATACGTCAATAACCTACACAAAACTAATTTGCTTTATATTTTTCATACTGATTATGACCAAAATGGTGATAGGATTCTCTGGAATACTATTTTTTTATATTTAGCAAATGATTAAAAAGTGTAAAGAGTAGTGAAAGGGCTTAAACTATTTTTTATTTCAGAAATAGTACTGAACATTACAAGAAAATCAAAAGCAATAGAACTTTTATGGGTACCAGGTCACAGAGAAGGTCACTAAAGGGTCGACAAATTAACTGAAGAGAAAGATGTTTAAACGCCATTTTGAATGATCCATTAAATCTGAATTCTTTGGAAAATGAATGAATTTGAAAGTGAGCAACTGAGAGGAAAATCTGAAATGTCATAAATATGAAGTACTTGAAGTATACTTTCGATATATTAAGATACTTTATTTAAATATTTCTCTATATACTGCATCAAAACCAACTATATAAAATTACGTAAATTATTACCTTGTTATATAATGATAAGAAAAATATGTACCATATTATTTCTCTATAGAAGTTTTATAACAAATTATTTTCAACCATTTATTACATAAAATCTGTGCAGCAAATCTTGCAGTCATCAATATTAAAACAAGTGCAACTTATATTCTTATCATTAAAGGCTTTTTCGGGATACCATTTAGTGGCACAAATTATGATTATTCAAATTCATATGATTGAAATTAATTCAAATGTTTCCATGATTGAAATATTATATTAATGCATCCTTTAAAAATTCAATCGGATTTATTAACAGATAAAAATATATATTTGGTTTCCTCATCTTAATTTCTTTATAACTACAAAAATATTGATAAAATTAATTTTTAACCAACATCAATTTTATTCAGGCAAAAAATTTTAGACAAATTTAAAGGAAATTATTTTTTTTAAAGTAAATTGCTAACGAAGAATTTAATATTTTTTATATTCCTTACATAGATTTACCTTTCCTCATCATAACTTATTTTGTTTCATTCTTCGTTATTTCTCTTTATCATTTTTTAATTTTCCTTTTATTATTTTACTTTTAAGAAATCAGAAAATTCAAATACTTTAGCTTTGATCGTTTTACATTGCAACCAGTAATTAAAAACGCAATTTTATTGTACATATTTGATCAAATAAATTCAACGTAGAAATAATTAGGCTATAGTCCTCAAAAATTAAAAGTAAAAATCATTATTAATTATGAAATGGTGAAAGAAGACGATATAATTAATGAAATTATGCCAGGAAACATTTTCCTTTGAAGAAAAAGAACGTCTTTACGTTTTTTTTTTTCACGGGAACAATGTTACACATTCATATTGAAAAGATTTGTTCCATTATGTATTATGAAAGATACTTGTTTCACTTTCAATTAATCTAATTTGAAACAGATAGGCATACATCTATTATCGTATTTCATATGAATTAGGAAATAAATTTTAGGGTGATACATTAATGGAAATGAAATTTTGATTATATAGAATATTCAAATGTATATGATTTCCATCAATTATGGAACTTCATTGTCAATATATCTTTATTTTAATTGGCTATTTGAATAACCAAACGTAGAACAATAATAAATATTTTACTTAGTTCTTGTAATAAAGGTTAAAGCTTTTTTTTAGATACATTCATCTTGAATAATGAAAAGTTTTAGAACAATGCATTTTTGATGAAACATTAAATACAACCAGTGAAGAAAGTTCTTTGTCAATTGATCAAATGTTTGCGGTTGGTACATCCATAGACGGACAAATACGATGTTGGAGTTGTATAACATTTGAAATTAAACACAATTCTACAAAGCTTTGATATAGCAGGTTTGACAAGCGGTTTGAAATTTAAAATTTCAAATGGAATCGTTATGTGTGTGAACTTTTATTTGATTTAACACTTCGTAGAACAATCGATACTTGTACGATTTAATTGCACAAATTCGCTTCAGGTATGGGCTTTCAGGTTTATTTTTATTCTTTTATAAAAAAACGCATTACATATTTATAATCAATTCAATTAAGCATCTTTTTATTAAATAATATTTTCGAGACATTGAAGATGGAAAAGCACTTTTTCGTAAATGGACAAACTATTTAAATCCTTCGAGACATATTTCATGACGTTCAAGTGGCTTCTAGTAGGATAATCCATTATTGTTACAGAACATTGAATGGAGAATTAACAATGTTAGCAAATTGACACCTACCAATCGGAAACACTGAAATAACCCGTGAGCATTTACAAAAGGAGCTCTAACTACAATGAATGCCCTAAATTACACTACAAACAATTACACACGAAGTGACAAGTTGAACATTAATTATGGTTGAATAAAATTTCAAAATACATACATTTTAAAAAGAAAAATACACCTCTGTTTTTAAAAATTATTATCAACGATAAGTTATAACAATTAAACTCAACTTCGAACCTTGGAACATCTTTTAAAGAATTGATTCACGATTTCAACTTCTAAGGTATATATTTAAATTTTTATAACCAAATAGTTTAAAAACAGCGAGGGATTAATTTTATCTTAACTCAGAAATAACAATAATTGATTGACCAGCACCGGTTGGAAATGCCTCGCCAAGGACAGATGGTGCTGGGCAAGAGAAGTTAGTAACACAGGAAACGAAACGTTAGTCAGAACCTAAAAGAAAACCTATTTGCAAAGCCATTATATATCCATTGATCAACTTTTTAATTCATGTATTGAGATGTATGAAAACGAAATTTGTATATATCATGTTTTTTTTGGTATTCGCAAAAGTGTAAATTTTCTACGACTCCATCAGTTTCAATAGCATTGATAATGTCGAGTTTTGTGCCTGAAAAGTATGATTCACGGACAGCATTGATTTTCTATCATATATTAATTTAAACGAACTATTCTTGTAATATATGTATGAATTCATTTTGGTTTCTGAAACAGCGCTAACGATTTTGATAAAAATTTGTAATTTTATTGAGTTTTGTTTTTTAAGTTTATCTGTAAAGTTGTCTTCCATGGGAAAAAGGAATATTCCACAAAAAATAGAAACAAATTTAAAATTATTGCGCCATCTTTTGTAAATTTTCACTATGTGCTGGTAAAAATATTCACTAATATAACAATTAGTTTCAATTGTTATTATATTTTTTGCGTCTAACTTTCTTTAAAATACACCAACAATCTCTAATCGAATCGCTATGTCAAAACGACATCTGATATTTTGGACAGAAATTATATAAAATATGCAACAGCAATTTGCTGGTTATTTCCTTAAATTAGGCAACGGTGAACTGGCATTAAATACAATGGAGGAAATCGAAATGCTAAGATGTCAGAGATCAGTTATGCTCAGAAGATGAACAATCTTTTTGGTATAATATCCACAAATCGTCAGAATGAGGGTAAAAATGTATGGTTAATAGAGAGAATTAAGAAAAAAATAAGTATTTTTATAATGAAAGCTTCTATTTTAGAAAAAAAAATCCGTTTTATACTGAAATTCATATTTTTTACTAGGCACACCTTGTAAGTACAAAAATTTAGCAACCATGGTTTCTAATTTCTTTAATTTTCATCACAAAGTCAAAAGTATACATTTTTTAAATCAAAGAAGAAAAGCTACATTTTTATTTTTCTTTATCTTGTTTGAATTGTTGACCATTGAAATACGATGGTTACAAAATATTATTGTTTAACCTTATCTTATATATAAAAAACTCATGTCACGGTGTTTGTAGTCGCATCCTTTCCAAACGGCTCGACCGATTTTTGTGAAACTTTTTATATATATTTAATAGGTCGTAAAGTATATTTCATACCGCTAAGTGATTCGGGTGTTTCAATTGATTGATAAATTCATGATCCTTATTATTGATGTCACGCATGTTTAGATTTGAACTTTTTTTTAATGAATTTGTGTTAAATTTTTAGCTTTATTTTCAAATTATGTGTGGGAGTTATTAATAAGCCTTATTGTGACAGAATTATTATTAACAATGCCACGACTTAAAAGATCTAATCTTTCAATAACATATGTATTTCAATAAAAATTCTAAAATAAATAAATTTAAAAAAGTACTAAAAAAACAAGAACATTTCCAGTAAGTATCCAGTGGCTAATAGTAATCTAAAGAGTAAATTGGCCAATAGAACTATATAATTTTGAGGGACATAAACGGTCAAAAATAAAAATATTTTTAAAAAATATCTATGTACGCCTAAATATTCAGCAGTATGAGAAGTTTAATAAATTTTTGTATGTTTACGAATTTTAATTTGATCAGTGTCATATAGGTATGAATCTAAATAATTTTGTACGAAAATAAAATATATATTTTATATATTTAAAAGACGCACTAAATTAGTTGAAACCAAGCATAAGTATATGTATTTAATTACATCCATATTAATAATTAAGTATGCCCCTATAATATCGATAATAATTATTTTTGGAAAATTAATTGTAGGTGGTACGAAATTTACTGGATTCTTTAACGTATTATAACTAATACAGCTGTTCTTAAATATAATTTAAATATCACACCATTCTCATGAATATCTTCAAAGTTTAAACTAATTCAATATAATGCATTAGGTTTGTTAGACTTCAGAGCAAACCGAAAAATAAAGCCTCAATAGGTATAATATGTTTACCTATTTATGCGAAAGCCTTTTAATGATACTTGTTTAGCTCTCGTAAAGCAAACTTTTGATTATCAAAGCTTCTCATTAGCGGAGCTGAAGTAAATGATATTCATATAATTTATAAACGATCAGATACAGGTAATTGATAGATTGCTCAATTTCTGTGGTAATTGTTATATGGCAATAAAATCTAATTCAATTTTCAAATAGATATTGTTTACTTGTTGTGTATGAGTTTGAAAAATAGAATTTAACCAAAATAAATAATATTACACATTACCATAAAGACATACTATATTATATTTGCATAGATATTTTTAGCAAAATCTCAGAGACAAATATATTCAGAAACTATCATATTATCTGCGACATATCTGCACAAACGTTTTACAATTTAGATTCGAATTCTTTTCAGTGGAAGAAGCACGGAAATATTATAAAATCTGGCGACAATAACTACGTTATTTTTTAAATTACGATTTCGTTTTATAACCGCCAAACTAAAGTCATAAAATTTAGTGTGTAAATGTTTGCAACTTACGCTACCCTAAACTTTCTTCTTATCTTGTTAAACTTTTCAATCGATATACATATTTTAAATCAGTTTTGGTGATATGCAAATGGCACGAAGGGGAAACCGACACAAATCTATTACAATCACAATTTTATGTCTTCGGCTGAGATTATTTTCAATTGAAACTCAATTATTTTTCTATGGGATTTTCTGTGCAATCGTTTCGGTTGAGATTTAAATTATGACCAAGAGTCGCTCGATGTTTTTATCAGACTGAACTATACGACTTTCAAGTCAATTAATTCTCTAACCTCAAGCTTACAAATAAAGGATTTTCGCTCATTTATGCATCTAGCAAAAGACGAGGCAATCAAGGCTTTGAATCTTCGATAAATGACGGAGTCCGCATTGGCCGTACACTAACGAAACTATTTGTTCACGTGACATTCTGTTGTTGTAGCGACTTTGATAATTTTACGGTGTATTAACTAAACGTACAGAGTTGCACGTTCAGCTTCATTGCTCCCCGATATACTATAGTACCTGTCCCAGATGTCACTGGCACCGTTAACTCCATCGTTAAATTACACAAAAGTCCTCGTGCAGTTTTAATTGCAAACAATCCACTTTGAGCGTTCTTAATGAATATAAGAATATTTTTAATATCTTTTTTAATTAGAATTTTTTTTATAATTTTTCTTTCCAGCTTATATTCATTATAACATTTCATTTTTTAAATAAATATTTCTTTATATTCGTTATCAACCACTGTACATTTATATAATCTACATGTTAACTGTAAATGTTGTTAATTTACATTTTAACTATTTAAAAAATCATATTTTAGTTTTGGTAAGAAAGTTCTAAAAGACAATTAACATTTAAAAACTTTAAAATTAATATATTTAAATACCAACAATAGAGAAATAATTCATCCACTTCACAATTTAACTATTCCTTAATAAACTTAAGGGGGGAAGCTGGTCTAGAATTTTGAAGAAACCGATTTTTTTTTTGTCTTAAAAGGTACTTTAGTGTCTTAAAATAACATACTAAAGGATGGATGCCGGCAAAAATGTCTAAATGCCCAAACTTTCGTAGATTAAAGGCATCGCAGATTAAAGGTATATACGCATATAATATGATTTTATAGTACTTAAAACTTTAAACGCGTTTTTCTCGAAATCACTTTTTTTGAACTGGTCGAAGACATAACTCGAGTAAATCTTCACCGATCTATACGAAATTTTGACAGTACATTCGAAATACCTTTCTCCGGAGACATACGTAGGATTTTTTTTATATTGCATAGTTTTTTTTTTAATCAACAATTTTGTCGTTTTTTATAGTGAAAATTTTAATGTTTTGTTCAAATTGCACCATTTCGCGAAAAAACAAAATATCGAAAAAATCCTACGTACGTCTCTTGCTGTTGTTATATAAAAACTAAAAATTTTCAGGACTAAAATTAAGGAGGTTACATCTTCGGCCATGGACCCGTCTAAAAAATGTGGCGCCTCCGAAGAAATGCTGGACAGCCGCCATTTTGAATTTAATTGACACGAAAAAATTTGTATTTGTATATTAAAACCTAAATTATAAAACCTTTTTCACAGATTTTCAATTGATATTTTTATTGAGTCACAAAAAATTCATAAATGATGCCCATTTATTCACGCTCTAGACCAGCTTCCTCCCTTAAGGGAAGAAATCAATTTTCTTGCATTTTTAAATCGTATTTAAAGTGTCCAATCGAAACTAGTTTTTACCGCCGAAACTGAAACTTCCATATCAGGTCATGTTCTCGTTAAAAAAAAGTTAATCATAATTAGTCAGTCTTTACTTTAAATTTCTATAGGTATTCATTAATCATTGAGTTCCTAATATCTGAGTTAATCATTATCATAACACATTACAAAAAATTTTTATTTCAAATAAATTATTTATGTTGAAATAAGAGAATGATTTGCAAAAAACGCACCTAATAATTCTTTTTAATATTAGTTACAAATGACATAAAATAATAAAAAATAGTTACAAAGCAAAATTACTTTTTACCCAATATGTGTATGTACACAAATTAAAATTTACTCTTTCTTATATCTCAAAAACAAAATAATTTCTTCTATACTTTGATTAGTTTTCTTTCGAACTGAAAAAAAATATTAAATAAAATTTTAATGAACTGATAGTTATCAGTTTTCATAATTGATGAATGAAATAATAAGTGAAAAACAATATTTGTTTTACGTTTTTATCTCACAAATTCAGTTTCGGTTTCGGTCGTAGTTTCGGCTTGACGACATCCGAAACCGAAACTAAGCCAAAATTCGTGTTTTGGCCGAAACCGAAAGTTCGGTCGGTAACAACTTATTTCTTTTTCTAACTTATGAATTACAAATTAGCAAAATTAATATATATCTTCTTATCCATCATCATATCAATATAAATATGACGAGCTAGATTTTCTATCAAAAAATATATCATTTATTTAAAATGTTATTTTTATTGAAAACAAATAGACAAACACTTCAAATGCCATAAATGCATACGAAATTGGCAGTTATTGCAGTTATACGTAAAGGTTTTCGGAAAAATTAAAGGATTAAAATAAAAGTGAGCTTATTTATTCCAGTTGTTGGTTAGCTTTCTGTATGTGCAAAAATTGGGCATGCAAACAACTAAAATGTTTTTTTTTCTACATGAATGTGCATAATATCTCTTCTATTAGAATATATGTAAAATTATGAATAAAATAAAATACATTTTTAAACAAGTTAGGTTTTAAGGACGTTATGGAGGTATGTCAAAATGTTACCAGACAACTAATTTAACAGAATGTTTCTTATTTAATGGTAAGGCATCTGTAAAAATTTTAAGCTGATTCACTAAGTCTTTAAAAAGTTATTACAATTTTTGAAGATTCGGTGATCGAACAAACTAAATTAATGTTTGTTAGCAAAAAAAATGCTATTAGGAATCCTAAACTTTATAATTATGTAGTTTAAACTTTAGGAAACTAATTTTGCATAAATTTATTTGAATTCACTATACGGCTTTTAAAAACAAATTATTAACAAACCAGATTTTACGTGATAAATTAATAAGTGTATAAAAAATGCAGCGACACTGTCGTCAACTGAGACGTACAGTCTTGTATATAATACAAGCTTTAGTAGTATATTTGGATAGATAAAAATGAAACGCATAATTTATCTTTGTCACACTCATGAGTACACAGTATAAAACGGAAAAGGATGAAATATGTCAAATAATTTATTTTTAAATTCTTAAGCATGTCGCGCATGCTCACTAACATCATGTGAGAGAGACATAATAAAGTTGCCAACGCTACCAACCTATAAATTCGACAGCGTTGACACGTTTTCATCAATTTAAATAATGTTGAACTAATAATTTAATATTTATTTTTTAGTTATAAGTATCTTAAAAACATACTTATTCAATGTTTTATTTTTTAAGAAGTTGTACATTCATATCTTATGAGCATTAAATCACTAATATTTTGATTTGTAAAGTTAAAATCATGATATACTCAGTCCCAAAAGTAAGTTAAAAATTTTCTATATTTTTGTTTTTCTTATTTTATTTAAATTTTTTGGAGAAATTTGGGATTTTCCCTTAAGCTATATACAGTTTTTTATGTATCGACCATTTTATTCACCTCATGGAACGCTATACGACGTAATTATTCACGAAATTCTATTTTTAAAAACTTTTGTCTTCGATTTTGTGAAATGATCTGATTTGCGAAAATTTTGTGAAAATTCACTGAAATATGAAGATGATTAATGAAGATGGTATAAAAAAAATCATTCCACCTGGATGATTTACTAATTTAGACTATGTCAAGTTATAGGAACATCTTTAGTTATTTTAATTAAACCATCGACGTTTTCATTATTTTATCTAGATTAACATTATTTCTACCTCAAACAAATCGAAATAATGAAATAATATTTAATTATTTTCATTTTTGTGTTAGATATGCAATTTGGCACGAATGAAATTCATGAGTCGAGCTATGCGTGTCGTTACTGCAATCAACCCTTTCGAAAAAAATTTATTTGATTTCAGAAAAAACAAATATTATATCAATTGAACAATGTTAATATTATCATTGTATTTTGATTCAAAATATACAGAAATTTATTGAAAATGTGCATATATCTCGATATTAGTAGCATAACCACAAAGATACTAAATTAGTATTATGGAAGATACTATCATCTACTGAAATATGAGCAAATTGATTAAATAAATGATTTAATCGTTTCAAAATATGAATCCAATTGAAATTTATTGACTCACACTTTCTTAGAATATATTTTCAACTATTAAATGTCAAGAAAAGTGGCTATGTCCTATATAGAGAAACAAATAGCGAATTTAGGGAATAGTGAAAACAACAGATTGTGAAAACAACCTTAAATTAACAACATTTACTTAACATAAACTTACCAATGTTTATGTAGGTTTTGTTTATATTGATAAGTTAAAATTGAGTTACTTACAGGTGTACCTTTCTGTTTATTTGAGGACTAACGACTGGGGGGATGTGTGTACAATATCCACATAAGATTTGTGATGTATAACATTTAATGGAAAAGTATTCGATCAGGAAATGTTATTAATGGTAGAAACAACTTAGGTAATGTTAACTTATTAATGTAGTCACTAGCTATATTTATAAATTCATGTTATCCCTGTTCTTGATTTTGTAGAAAGGTAAAGTAAATGTAAATATTAGGATATTTTATTTTTGGGACAAATGAAAGAGCAGGTTGAACACTACATCCTTTGGAAATGTTGTTTTTCCATAATGAGAGATTCAATTGTTACCAAAGTATATAATGACCTACCCGTATGGAATATTTGTGTTGGGTAACGCGAGCCATTCTTAGGTAAATTATACAGTTCTTGTTTTGCAAGGAACGTTTGGCACGGGCGTCAAATTTAAACCATTGGAAGGCTGGAGGGCCTTGTTCGTATTTTACATAAGGCTGATAGTTATCTTATATACTGTGTAAACTTTATATATATATATATATATATATATATATATATATATATATATATATATATATATATATATATATATAGCATCAGCATGTAAAACGTTCATATTATGTGTAGTGTAATATTTCAATTACATGAAGCATGCCGACATTAGAAATGAATCCAGCACTGCGGCAATTGTAAACGTCATCCTACTACAAAACGACGCGGCATGGCGTTACAATTTTCACCACGGCTCACATCAGATGTGTTTTAATTATTCACAATTGGTCTCTGATTAGTATTTTACATTACTTTAAAAAAATCAGTTCTTTTTTTCTATATACTTATATGCAAGAAAGTATTGACTAATTTTGGCATGACATTGTATGTATATAGACGTATCGTATGCAGTGATGGATTAACGCCTAGGCCCGTAAGGCCTGGGCCTAGGGCGGCACGATTTTAAGGGCTGCAAAATTTTAAAGGCGAAGAATTCACGGACAGTTTAAATTCAAAAATTTGATTTCACTATGAATTTATACATTATTTTTAGTAAAGTACAATAAATATTTTTTGTAGAATTTACTTACCAATTAATCACATCACATTTTTCAATTGTTAAATCTGGTATTCCGGGGACATTAAGAACAAATTAGAGATCCTGATGATGGTATTTTTTAAAAACCCTAGAACTTTGAGCTAAATTCGATTCTTTTTTGTCAAAACATTTATAGTCTTATGCGAACCTTGGCAGTCGAAATACGTCGTACTTATCTAAAACAATCTAGTATGCTTACGATTAAGGAGAAATCTTCGTTATAAAAGTATTAATGTATAATGAAGTAGGTTTCTTACATTATCTTCTTAAAATTCAATATTAAAGATATCCGAAAGTATTTGGAATATATAGCATTACGGAATTTTCGAGATGTGTTACCCTAAAGATGACAATGTTCTGTGCTATTTTTGAATCCCAACACCAAATTGTACAGAAGAATGATCTTATTGCACCCTGAAAAAACGGGAAAGTTACTAACATGCAAGTGTGGGCCAAGTTTACTTAATGTCCTGGCAATATTATCTATTGAAACTGAATTAGTACGAAAAATCGATTACGATTATATAGTTGAAGTTTTCCGCGATCCAAGACCAGACAGAAGAAGTATAAATCATAAGTGATTGTTGGAAAAAAATTGAAAAATGTTTTATCTTGATAACTACGTTGCTATGGAACAACAAGGGCGGCATATTTAATGAGGCCTAGGGCGGCATCGAATTTAAATCCGCAACTGATCGTATGCATGTTAACCACATATCTTTAAGCCACCAATAAATTGTAATATGCCATTTTACTGTTCTTAGATATAATAAGGCTAATAAAGTTTTAAATATTTTGAGAAAATAAATTCAAAAATTTTCACAGTTTAAACTGCGGCAAAAAAGAGGAAATCTTATAGCATGTCTAAGAAGAACGTGTTTATGGTTTTATAAAAAAACAACCACAATAAAAAAAAAATGGTTATTTTTCCATTAAGAAAGTGAAACTAATTTAATTGTGGAAATAAATATAGTTAAACCAAAAAACATAACTAACTAACGTATCGTATTACTTAGCCTCAAGTAATGTGACGTTAAAAACCAAATTTTAAATGAAATCATAACAATTGTTCTGTAACCAAAATAATGTAAAAAACAAACTCAAAGACGTCAAAGAGAATATTAAAGACAATTAATAGAGACATATACGAAATAAGTGGCATCATTTCTCGTAATTTTTACTATTGTAAAGCCAAATTCAAAAACCCCAAATCCACCTTGTTAAAACTTTCGTAGACAATCGTACTACAGGGAACAATGTGTACGACTTTACATAAAATGTGGACCATTTTATTTTTTTGCATCAAAATGATATTTATGTTTCCGAAACAAAAAAAAATCGAATGGAATGAGCAATGTCTTTAAAAATAAATGCAGTTTTTAATAAAAACGCATAGGTTCTTTTCCAAGTTCTTTTATTTAGTATTACAATCTACTCAGAATAGACACAATATGTTGGTTTTATTTAATTTTTGGAAATAAATTGAAAAATTCTATCTTTTAATGCTCATAAAGTGAAACTCAAAAATGTTTTCAGCCAATGACAGGCGAACGTTCAAATATTAAAGTTTAAAATGAACGAACTTACAGTTTTCAATTATAGAAGATATTACGAAAACTTACTCTCAAAATTTACATGCTTTACTTACAACTTTATCAGGTACATCATTAGAGAAGTTTCCCATAATACTATAGAACATTAGATTTTGAGGAAAAAAATACTAAATGAAAAAAAGAATTGATTGAACAATTTGTACTAAAATTTGATTATGATTTAGGGGTTGACAAAACCTTTTTTTGATTACTATAATGCTTTATAAATTTTAAACTCCATGAAACATTTTTGGTACTGCTTTGACACATTTTTTTTAAATTTTACATACTATTTTTATGGTGTCCAAGTTTTTCTCTAGTTTTTAAAAGCGTATTGACGAAAAATAAAATTAAAACCTCTTCCACCCTCAATGAAAAACCTCAATCGCTTCCCTGTTAAAAAATGAATTTAAAGGCATTTGAAATTTTCAAAAAACCCATTAAAAGTCGTTCAAAGTTATTAAAGGGATTTTGAATGCCATGATTCCAAAATACCTTTTTTTAACAGAGTCTTATTTAACCTTACATATTCATACAAAAGTAAGAAAATAATTCCACGTATGAAAATATTGGTCTTAACTGTTTTTCCTGCAATTATTCAAAAATATTTTAATCATACAAATATTTCATGTCATTTAATCCATTTTGTTTAATGACAAACTTATTATTGCAATTTTTTGTAGGATTCATTATATTACTACACCTAATTGTAAATATTTAATTTACCTTTTAATTAAATGTTTTTTTTTTCTTTTCAATTATACAAATTTATATTTTAGTTATTGCTATCAATTTTACAGTATTTTTTTAACTTTTCCCTTTAATTATATGTACGTGTCGATAGACTTCGAGTAACGTCAGTGCACAAAACTTTCTATATTTCATATATGAATTCGTCTTCATATATCGTATTGGCTTTGGAAGTGGCGTTGTCAAATTTTCAAAACTTCAACAATCAAAAGTACTGAACATCTTTAAATATTGTAACCTCATTGGCTAATTGCCTCTTGCATTGAAGTACACTGTTACGTCGCATACTCGTAATAATCGTATTAACTTGGAGCTCAACTCTTATTTCACTGAACATTTTATTTAAGGCTTATTGATATTTATGAAACAATACTTTCCTGAAAGATTTTTACCAAAAAGACTTGTATGAAAAAGTATGTCCCGTATATTGTAAACTTGAAATTATTTTCTTTTTTCTTGTCTGTATATGATTGGTTAAATCATATTTAATTGACGCTAAGCGCGAAAGTATTTTTTTTTAAATATTTTCAAAATAATACCAAAATTATTTTAGGGTCAAAAAACAGTGTGTGTACTTATGTACGCGCGTGAGAAGTTATACTTCTTGGGTATAGTTAAAAAGAAGTTTTTAATCCATTGCCGTAGCGTCTTCCAGAGTGCTGGAACTGGCACAACAGTTATGAGATTTATGATTACTAAATTATGTATATTTGTATTTAAAATTGTTATGTATTGTTGATGTATATTTGTGTTTAAATTACACAAATTACAAATTACACAATTGCACAAATTACTTTTAATATCAAAATACATAATTAGAAAACGTATGTGTTGAGGCAAAGACAAAGGCAAAGAATATAAAGTTTTAAATACATCCATGTTAGTGGAATACAAATATAATAAATATTGGCTCAAGTTTGAACCTTCATGTCATTAGTTTCAACTGGCATTTCGATTTCATTCAATTGCTAATTTTAGCCATTTATCAGTTGTGTCAGTATTGGACTATTAATATTTCACGGAATGCAACTGGTTTTCAAATAAATTATTAAATGGACTATTTATGCGTAGATACTATATGCGTACACATTTGATTACTTATATAAAATGCATATTACATATTATATAATTTAACCGTTTAACCGAATCAACAAATTGAGTCCCATGTTCGAAACCTACTTATTGAAAATATTAACCATATAGAAGTAGATTGTTACCATTAAATATCATGTATAGATATGTATAAACAATCCTAAATACAACGTCCTAAAAATTATATTAATAAAATAGTAATCGTATATTTTATTTACCCATTTATATCTATGTATAAAAACTGATTTTTAATTCAAGTATAGACAAATATATTGTAATATAATGTACCAATTGACTTTTCTGATAATATATTAAATATTACACTGAATAATTTCAGAAAAATATCTTTCTTTTAAATGTATTTGCATTCTCATTATAATAATAATAAATAAACGTAAGTAATTTGTATGCATATATTTCGGCAAAGTTAAATAAATATGGTAAGCACATACGTGTGAGTAAAATACAAACATTGTTTCAAATTTGAACAGGAGGATTGTCGCTATGATTTCAACAGTCATTTTGATTTTATTCAATCAATTGCCAATTTTTACCATTTCTCAGTTGTGTCAGTATTGGGCTGTGAATATTTTACAGGAAATTAATATGGAAATTTTTTAAATTGTAAAATTCGAAAATATTTAGATCAACGATCTCCTCCATGTTCTAAAGGTTCTAACCGCTCTAAAGAAGAAATACACACATTGTGAAGTGACAGTGTATGTATTTTTGACTGTTTACTAGCTATAACTTCGTATTTGATTCGGGATTGTTCGGGATGATCGCCCCTCTCTCCCTGTCCGATAAACGAAGAATATATGGCTTAACTTGATCGATGCAATAGTATTTTAGTCGTCCCACTACTATCGCTCCCAACAATCGGCCAGACTTCGCTCGCTTGAACCGTTCCTTCTCGCTAACCGTTGCGAGCGACTTCATACTGTTACTTGAAAGCGTCATTTTTTTAACAATTCACTTTCATCAATTTTTTTTCAAAACACCTATAAAGAAGTTTAACTACTACATACTATAAATTCGAAAAAAAATATATATTTTTGAAAGAGACTTTAAAACTTTATAATTATTATTTTTTTATAAAAAAGGCATAATTAACCAATTTTAGTCACATTTTAAATCATACAGTTCAGTCAATTCTAAGATTTTTTTTACATTAAAATGTCTTTTTTCTCAAAAGAGTTGAGGTAGATAAACGAAACTACCAGGATCTAATAATATTTTAGCAACTTCACATTTTTAAGTATCATAAACATTTCTTTGCGGAACTGATTCCCATACTGATAGCCCCAGGCCCTTTATTCATTTATCATTTTTAAATTGGCATGTAACAAACTACCGAATCCGTCAATATAACTTTTGTAAGAAGCTGCAAAATTGAAGTATAATTTATTATTTAAAATAAGTTACTATATCAAATAAATTTGAATGTTAGCCAAAAGAAAACACATTTCTCGTATAACATATAATGTAACATACAATTAATTAAGATGTTAAACTGATAGTGTTGAATATCGAAGAGACTTAATAAAATCCAATTTTGTTGACTCAAGTGATGACAAGAACTATGTTTTATTCGTCAGAACTCTATCAGTCACTGTCATCGACATCGACGACGGCATTGACTCAACTTTAGCTGGGCTGAAGTGGCATTTTCACTTGGGGATCTTTATTTTCTTCTTAACGCTTATACAAACAGGGGAGGCTACGCCTCTTAGTAAATGCTAAAAAGCTTGCAATGGAGATTGATATAATAAAAACGAACAAAAAGCATAAGCCCGTTTCATTTTATCGAGAAAATGTACACTTAAAATGCATATACCTAACCGTACATATATTGATTGATACAGTGAACCATTTCCATCAGTGAAATTTAATTCTTCGAGGCAATTCTATGAGCTATTATTTATCGCTATCGTCATATCACTACCGTCTGCAAATATAAATAATTAATAAATGATTTATCAAAGATTTATAGAAGAAAAATTTAGATAATGAATTAGCTTTTCATTATTTCTACATCAATTTTCATTATATTATTCAAGTGATTTAATTGTAGACTAAAAGTTGAACTTATGAACGACAAATTTATTCAAAATATTTCACAAAATTAATATTTGAGAACTATTTCACAACGTTAAGATTTTAGGAAAATTATGTAACGATATATCTTAGACGTGACATCGTAAGATAAGAAGTGCGGTTTGTGTTGTCTGAGGCCAAGAAAGGTCCTATTAAACGAAGCTTTCCCCAGTGCATCTTTAATGTATTCAAACGAATCGTCTTTGTCGCAGTTGTCAGAGATAATATTTGTTATTATAAATCTTTTAGAATTCTTTTTATTACTATTTTTTCATTCTTTACACGTGCCACATTACATCAAACTCAACTAAAAATTTTGGACAATTTTTTTTTCAAATATCAAAGCTGCAATTGTCAGAATAGCATTTCAAATTTGTTTTAGTCTTTTAAAAAAATTTAACTATGTTAATTGTATAGAAAAATAAGGACATGCATTAAAATAAAGAATTGGAAAATGGAGTTTTAAACATTAGAATCAAGTACAAAAGTTTTTGTTTTCATTCAATGATAAAATCATCCTTGCTGTTATAAAGTTTTTTTAACTAGGTTTTCAATGTTAAATCCATAAAAATTAATTGGTTTCTAAGAAAGAGGTATGAATATCGTGTTGTGGAAAAAATCAACTTCAATTTCTTAAATCGCTATACCTTCAATTTTAAATTATTATTTTTTCTAGGGTTCCTTTTCTATTGAATGACCCTACATCAATAATTTAAAGAAAAACTTTGCATTAGAATATCTACAAAACAACTAGAATATCTAACAAAGTCGTGTTAGTCGTGTTAGATTATTTATAACTGAGAAATGGCTGAAGCGATTTTCATGATCAGTTACTTATTGGATTCCTCTACACCTAGATTAATAGAATAAATTTTAGAATATCTGGAAAATTATAAATAAAATTCGTTTTTAAATAAATTCCATTTGACATGTTCCGCAATTGTTTGCCCACATCTCGCACACTTATACATGATTTGTACTTATTGCCGCCTGTGTTTGCGGAAAACACATAGCTACCATTTGAATTTGACTTTTCTATTTATTGAATTTAACAGCCAAATTTATAATTTAATTCATATTTTGTGTGAATGTTATTAAAATTTTATTAAAAATTTTATTGTGGGAGTATTATTATGAACAAGGCCTAAAAGATCTAATGTTTCCAATACGTCAATAAAATATAATCAATCGTTATATTTTTCGTGTTGATATTTATAGAATTATAGCCGAAATGATGATAACATTTCAGGAATATTTTTTTTATATTTATTTTATGCGTAAAATGTGTAAAGAGTTGTGAAAGGGTAGACATTATTGTTAAAATCAAAAATAGTACTAAACAGTACAAAAAAATCGAAATCATCAAAACTATTATGGATACCAGGTCACAAAGAAGAACACTAGAGGGTCGAAAACTTAAAAAGAAACCTGTTTAAAAGCTTCATTCGCCATTTCACAATCAGAAAAATGATCAATATCTGGACAAAGAAACGAATAGTATATCAACGGAAAAGAAACTAATACGGAGGGTGGTCTGAAAAGTTGCCGACCTATCATAGATACAAGAATTTTTATCTTAAAATTTATTTTTATTTTTCTACATAGTCTCCTTGTGACTCTATACACTTCTCCCAGCGATGCTCCCATCTCTTAAATCCGTCCAAATAGTACTCGGCGTTCTTCTCTACAAAACAATTGTTCACGAAGGTGATTACTTTCTCATTTGACAAAAATGTTTGTCCTCCGAGCGCAGTTTTTAGTTGAGGGAACAGAAAGAAGTCGCTTGGGGTTAGATCTGGTGAATAAGGTGGAAGGTCAAGCAGTTCAAACCGTAAATCATGGATTTTCGCCATGGTAACTGTTGAGGTGTGAAACGAGGCGTTGTCTTGGTGAAACTGGATTTTCTTTTTCTGCAAATGTAGCCGTTTAACCGCAATTTCTACCTTCAGCTTGTCAAGTAATGATGTGTAGTATAGTCCTGTAATGGTTTTTCCTTTTTGAAGATAATCGATTAGGATAACTCCATGGCTATCCCAAAAAACAGTCGTCATCACTTTCCCAGCCGAAAAAACCGATTTTGCTTTTTTTGGAGCCGGTTCCCCCTTTGTAGACCACTGTTTTGACTGTATTTTTGTTTCAGACGTATAGTGGTGTATCCAAGTTTCATCTATAGTAATTAATTGGCGCCAAAACTCGGATTTATTGCGCCTAAACTGTTCCAACAGAGCATTGGAAATGTTCATTTGAACACGTTTTTGGTCTAACGTTATCAAACGCGACACCCAACGCGTAGACAGTTTTCTCATGCCTAGATCTTGATTTAATATGTTCTTTGAACATTTTCATTACCTCTGCTATCTCTCTCATTTTAATTCGGCGGTCGTCTAACACCATTTGGTAAACTTTAGCGATGTTATCGTCAGTAGTTACAGTTTTTGGACGTCCCGAACGTTTATCATCTCCCAAGCTCTTACAGCCACGTTTAAATTCAGCTGTCCAAAATTTCACTGAGGCAAATGACGGTGAAGTTCCCTAATGCAGAGTCTAACTCATCTTTGATTTGCGCAGGTGTATTCCCTTTCAAAAACAAATATTTCAAGACAGCTCTATACTCGATTTTTTCCATTTCCACAAAAATACTCACATCGACTCACTCAAACGTCTATCAAATAAAAATTGTTCATCCACAATGGTTGAAACTTTGGTGTGTCGCTTTCAAAAGATCCACAACTACATTCCCTGACTTTTACTGACGAGTGCTGCCATTTTCACGTTGAGGTCGGAAACCTTTCAGACCGCCCTCTACATCAAATAACTTCTAATATATTACACGTACGATGGCTTTAAGACTATGATTCACTCCAAACTGAAGCACAGAATAAAAAATAATTACCAGAATAAAATCGGGACATCATTGTAGTTAATTCAAACAGCTATATTCTACTAATGTAGAAAAATGAGCCACCATAAGCATATGCTGAAACATCAAATGATAAAAAAACAAACTAACATTCTGTTTAATAAAATACAGAAGAAAACAGGAACATTCCCAGTGAGCATCCAGCCCCTAACAAATAGTGACCTTAAGAGTGAATTGGACAAAACAACCATGTAATTTTGAGGGACACAAATAGTCAAAAATACATAGCAATTATGTATAAAAATATTTTTGTGTATCTAGAAACTCATGAATTAGTGAGATTTTATGATTTTGCATATGGGTTTTAATCAAAGAATTATGTCCAATGTTCTTATAGGTATGAATCTAAATAAGTAAAATAAACTTTATATTTTAAAAACGCATTTAATTTGTTATAATCAAGTATAAATTAGTTTATTTAATTATATCCATATAAATAATTAAAATTATGGCAATATTATTGATATCAATTAGTTTTCACAATTCAATTTTCAGGGGTACGAAGTTCACCGGGTCCTCTAATCGCTTATAAAATGTAGTGATTAAGATGACGAATAAAGCTTTACCGTCAATTTAAAGCTAATATTTTTTCTAGGGTTTTTCTTACTTAGAATGATTTTGCATCAATGATTTAACGAAAAGCATTGTGTTAAAATATATTAAACAAACAGTAATAACTTTCCAAATCAAATGTTATACCTTTCACTAAATGCACTAAATATAGACTCGTGTGCAATATAGGACTTATCTATTTAGTGTAGTACTCTGAATACTATTTAATGTAAATGTTAAAGTTATTTTAGATTTAATAAATTTGCAACTTCTCCTCTTATGATTGAATATTTAATCAAAACCAAACCAGAAAAAATTTAACTAATTTCTATTCTATTCTCTAGGTATGCGACTGTATTTATTTTTCTTTTCCAACATTTTTTTTTTCAATCTTTTGAAAGTTTCATTTTAAAAGAAAATTGAAAAAGTTCAAAGTAGTTTTGTTGGTGTGATATCGTTTTTATTGTTATTACAACATCGTGCTGTTTTGAAAAGTAATGTAATGATAAAATTTAGATGTTTTGTGACCATTTAAGAGGCCAGTTAGTACCGTTTAAACATTAGAATGAACATGTGACGGGATTTTTTAACTTCTTTTCTTTTTTATTCTTTTTGTTTAGTGCTTACTTTTTGGAATTATTTTATTTGTGAAGGAAAGACAAGTATGTGCTTAAATGAGTATAAATATATTTACAATACACGTTGATTTATGCTCTACATTGATACCAAATCGCATATATTTTACGATTGTGCATATAAATTTTTAAGTTTGCAACATGCAATCTATGTGTATCAAGAATATGGTGTGTAGTACGCGTTCAGAAACAAACTGATATGGAACCGCAACTTGATCTTACATTATTTATTACCACTGCGCCATACCATCATCACAGTATTCCCGGACCCATACCATAATGCCTGATATCAAACCTGAACCCCTCTTTAGCCAAACACGTACTAAACACATATTATAATACAAATTCAATGTACAAAAGTTATTTATATGATTTGATTTTCTTCTATGAGTCGCCTCATGTATCCCTTCATGAACGCATTTTTCCCAAGTCTCATTTAACGCTACAACCCCTATTTGTTTTCTGTATGCAATTTTCGAAGGGATGCGATTATTTTACGTATTAACTTTTATGTAACTCGTAAAAATATCCGAAACGATAAACATTCAAATAAAATTATATTTTGTATAAATTCTAGAATACTTATTGATGAAAAATAACGTGAGAATTTGCATTTTCTTTCGCTTTTGCATTATTTTGAAATTCAAACAAATAACGAGTACATACTGTATTACAAAGGTGTTTGTAATATTAGCATACAACTCATAAATATGCCTACCTCCACTCCAAGATAAAATCAAATAATCTTAAAACAGACTTTTTCAAATATCTTTCAGAGGATATAATTTATTTTAACGAAATAATATTTTTTCGAATTTTAGAGGAAAAAATGACTTTTCGAAAGAATTTTGAGAGATTTATTGTTCGAGACATTAAAAGTTCTAGAAAAATAGATTTCCAAATTTCTTGAAATCAAGCCGGTGGATGATATTTTTTGCAGCTTATAGAAACAACAAACTACTTGAAACTTGCAATATTTAGCAGAAGAACAAAATGAAACATCCATTATTAATATCATCTTTAAATAATTTGAATTTAACCATGAAATAATTATTGTAATGCAGCATTAACCTGTTTGTTTATTGATTAGGTACGCCTAAGCTTGGGTTAGTTATACTGATTAGAAAATCAATTCAATCACGATTTGAATACTGGGTATATTATAATGTGTTCATACAAATTAATGTTATATTGTAACAGAATGTTTACATACATTGAAGAACTAAGTTACAGTTTAAAATAATCGTGGTTTAACAATTTCATTTTAAACGTACAAATAATTGGTGAATAGTTTAACTAATATTTGGATAAACATAGCTCACAATAGGTTTGTATATTTCTTCTCTTAATGAAGTTTGTCGTAAAATATTATTCTTTTTACTTCGAATTGTACGTAAAATATCGAATTTAGGGTGACGAAATTTGTATGTTTATTTATTATTATTTATTTAATATGAGATACCTCGATCGATTAATATTAGAAGAATTTTTCACGATACGGTAAATGAAAATGTTCAAGTATTATACCATAATTTTGGCAGTACATTCCGAATTCCCCAATGCAAAGTAATGATTTGGGATGTTTATTCCGATAGTATCGATTTCAAAGTAAAAGATCTAATGAATCGTATGTTGAATCATTAAAAAGTTATGTCTTCAAGAAAAGTCATTGTTACTGAACCAAAATAATCGATTTCTTTGAAAACGAAAAATATATTTTTCGACACGAAATTCTACACTTCTTTAAAAATTACAAGGATTACAGTATCTGTTTGTAATAAAAATTAAACCCTCAAGAACAAACATAAAATCCAAGTAAAAATTTCCCTCATGCTCGTATTATCTTTAATGAGACTTTCTTAATTATTTTCTCGAAAAAACTTTCCCCAGAAAATTGTTTTTGCAAAGGGTTTCACAAAGGTAACTATTTCCAAGCCTAAATGTGTCGATACATATCACAAGTTCGATATATTAGAAAGAAACAAAAATGGCTGAATTAACAATCGCGGAGTTACGTTTGAAAAATTGTGTAAGTAGGCGTATGAGAGGAAGTACGGAAGTAAAATTCTACCTCAGTGAAGTTCAGTTTTCCAACCACAGCAAATTAAAAATGTATTGAATCGAATCTCAAATACTCATATTACTGCTAAGAAGAATAAAATTAATTCAAAAAATGGTTATTCAAAGAAATGAACAAAAACCAAAACCATATAGGTAAGGTTGCCACTTCTTTTTTGTGCAAATAATATATAATGGTTATTAAAGGTGGGAAAAAAAGTATATTTCGTCCAAATAAAGTACGATTTATTTTATTTTGTCATTTTGCTTAAGAACATATTTTGTATTACTTTCAGCAATTTTTTAACAAGTAATAATCATTGGTAAATAAATGTACAGCATCTTTACACTCTATATTTAAATTAATTTTCATTTCTATTTTGCACAAAATTCTTACAATCAACCTTTTTTGGTATATTATAAATAAAATAAATTCCAGAGAGATAAAATCAGGTGTATTTTTGCGTACTTTTTTTTATATAAAGGATAGAGTACAATTACCCTAAATAGAGGTCAATATTTTATATTAAAGTACAGGTGGCAACCCTACATACCTATAGGTGAAAAAGGTGAAAAAAGCGATGTCAAAATTTGTCTAATCAACAGTCGAAATTTCAAATTTATTAATCAATAGACCGTTAAACACTAAACATTTTTACCGCTTAAGGAAGCCATTCACGCTCCGACTAGCAGTACTGCTAGTCGGACTACTATTTGGATCGCCTAAATGATCCGACTAGTCCGACTAGACATCCAACTTCCAACAACACCATTCACGGTTCGACTTTATATCCAACTACGAAAGTCGGACCACAAGTTGGACTGCAAGTCGGAGTGTGAAGCCTTATCTATACTTATTCATTCATATAAATTAAATGGAAGTGTCAACGAGGGTAATGTTTGTCATGTAAAAAATTACATCACACTTTTACTAAATCTATTTCTATACTATGGATACATTTATTTCTAAATAGTTTGAAATTCGATATTGTTAAAGATTTTGTTTTTAACGTAAAAATTGAATTAATAAGAAAAAGAAATTAAAAAACAATTTTCCTCAACAGACGAAGAATTTTCAAAAAAAGATGAAAATGTGAAAATTAATAGCATAGAGATAGGCTATATACATTGAACGTATTGTAAACAAAGATCTATCGAGAAATGGAAATTCAATCTGATTGATTTTAAACGTTCATTTTAATTGAAATATAGGGCAAAAATTTCTCGCCAATTGCTACAGGTACCTATTTGTTCATAAAAAACTTAAATTTTAAACAGTTTGACTCATTTTATAATTTTTAAAGCCTTTTCAACGACAGTATATAGTAATTTTTTTTCGCCCCCACTTTTAAGCAGGAGATACTTTCCCTTATTATTTTTAAGTAATGCATTTTAGTCTATGGTGAGTAGAACATTGTAGTGTCCGACCGAAATTAGATTTTACGGCCGAAACCCAAACCGAATTTCGGCATCTGTGTCAGTTTATCACCAAAATTTTTACACAAAGTCATTTTTTTCGTAGAAAAAAAAGATATTCATAATTATTCAGTCTTTACTTTTAAATCCTATAGGTATTCATTAGTCATAATCATTTAGTCCCTAATTTTTGAGCTAATCTATCTATTATTATAAAGAGGAAAGATTTGATTGTTTGTTTGCTTTGAATAGGCTCCGAAACTACTTGACCGATTTGAAAAATTCTTTCACTATTGGGAAGCTACACTATTTCCGGTGAACATAGGTTATATTAAATTTTCAAAAAAGTTGGGTATCTACATTAAAACTCCTATAATGTAACCCAAGGTTACATTACCTACAAGGCTGAATTAAGGTGTTGATTTAAAAGATATTCACCTAATATTTCTTTTTAATATTAGTTTTTAACATTTTATATAATATAAAATGTTATTCATATATTATATAATAAAAACAAATTAATTTCTTTCTTTCGAACTGAAAAAAATATTAAAAATATCATAAAAAAAAAATTAATGACCTGATAGTTATCAGTATTCATAATTGAAGGATCAAATAGTAAGTGAAAAAAAAAAATTAACATTTTTATTTCACTAATTCAGTTTCGGTTTTGGTCGTAATTTCGGCTTGACCACTGCCGAAATCGAAACTAAGCCGAAACTCATTTTTTGGCCGAAACTATGCCCAAACCAAAACCGAAAGGTCGATCGAACACTAGAACATTGTTTTGTACCATTTCTTAGACATAAGAAGACTGACAGGCTAATAGACGAACATTTTTACACAAACGTTTTTATTAATTTTTGATCAACAATTAAAATGTAGAAATAGACGATTGAATTATATATGTTAGTAAAGATCAATACATATTAGATTTGAAATTTTTTATTAATATCGCTAATGCACTGCTGCTGTAAAAATCATTTGTGAATTAATTTATTTTCTCTTTTTTGCTCTTACCTTTCGTTTTATTTTATGTTCAACAAAATTAAATTTTTGTGCACTTCATTTTATAATTTTAGCCATGACACTTCTACTGATTAGAAGATATTTAAACATAGGTTTATGTTCTTCTTTTTTTCAACAGTTATTCCAAACATAATAGTGAACATCAAACGTGAAACATGAGCTTTTGATATCAGATAAAACAACGTTGTATTCAAGACACCCTCAAATGACGTTCTGGTTTATTATTAATATTTATTAAAACTAACGTGTGTTTTATTTCAAAGTTACATTACGATCAAATTAAATTCTGTGACATATCTCGTTATAAAGAAAGTAAGAAACGTATAAGAAACGTACTTGTACTTGTAGGAAGAAACGTTAATAACACATTTAAGGAAAACGAAGCAATAAAAACTGAAATAAGCATTGTATCCTCAAATAACTAAGCAAAATTTCATGTTTAATTCAGTTCGTCTTCCTTATTTAATTTCTATGCAAAAGTTTCCGAAAACAGAAGTGAATAGCAAAATTGTAACTTCTGTTTTTCATGCAAACTTCTACAAATCAAATATCTTCGCCTTATTTTTTTTTTATTTTTAAATATGTAATATCCAATATCCTGCATATTGAGCGTTCAAATAAAATCGTATCATTAAATCAAGGTAAAAGTATTAATATAAAAACTAATTAAGGCAAACTAAGTGGTGAAACGTAGAACTTTGAGTTAGTAGTATACGAAAAGTATGGTAGCTTATTAAGGGTGAAGGGTGAAGGTGTTCTTAACCACTTTCGGGTAGGTCCCTGAGCTACTGGACACCACACAACAATAGCTGAGAAGCATTCTCTCTGTCAAAAGGAAACCACCCATGAACTTCTTGGCTATCTTATTAATCATTTACAAAGAGGAACAAGACACTTTCGATACTATCGAGATAATAGCAGTTATTCACATGGAAATTTTATTAGACCTATGCACAAGGGGTGAAATGATAATGTCGCTGGAAGTTACGTAATGAATTTCTAAGATTTTAATATCCCTGTTACTTTGAAACTTATCTTTGCTTGTAAAATATTTTCAGTAAAAAGTATTATTTTTTTTAATTCTTTAATCACATAAATTTTAAAATGAATAGCTTTTTAACTTATGTAATACCAAAAAAAAAAAACACAGTACAATATAAAAGTCATTCATATTTTTTTCGTATTACCTAGTAATCCATTTCATTGCTTCTAGTAAAATGATAAAAGAAGATGATATATTGTTTTGTAATCAAAACTTAAAATTACAGTTTGCTTAATTTTGAGGTCACTATTCAAATTCAATTCAATAACAATTCAGAGCGACTTGTCGTTAATTTCTATGTTTTCAGTATTGTGAAACCTATATAATGCAATATGGTTGAGGCAAAAAAATTGCATTTTTATTTATAGTTACTCTACCTTCTAGGTTTATAGCGGTCATATATTTATAAATTAATAATAAATAAATAATCATGTTTTTAAAAAATAAAATATAAACTTTTATATATACAAAACAAAGTTGTGCCAGTTACACTATTTCTAACTGAAGAATGGCTGGATCGATTTTCATGATTTATAATTTGTTGGATTCTCCATGGATAAGAGATTAACTATTAGAATATCTGGAATATTATGAATAAATTACGGTTTTAAATAAATTTGATTTGACATACTCCTCAATTGTTTGCTCACGTTATGCACACTTAAACATTATTTTTAATCATTGATGTCTGTGGTTTGCGAAAAACGCATAACAACCGTTTGAATTTTGACTTTTTTATTTACTGAATTTAAGTATCAAACTTAGAACTTAATTCACATTTTGTGTGAATATTATTCGTAAATTTTATTGAGGGAGTTTTGCTATGAACAATGCCGTGACCTAAAAAATCTAATGTTTCCAATACGTCAATAAAATATTGGTAGTTTTAGTAAATTTTTCGTGCTGATATTTATAGAATTAAGGCAAAAATGGAGAAAAGATTTCAAGAGTATTATTTTATATTTAGAAAATGCGTAAAAAATGTAAAGAGTAGTAAGAGTAGTAAGAGTACCCAATCTCCCCTACTTAACACAACAAGAAAATCAAAATCACCAAAACTGTTATAGGTACCATATTACAAAAAAGGTCACCAGAAGGTTGAAAAATAATAATAATAAAAAAAAAATTAAACCTTCATCACCATTTTACAATATAAAAAAGAGCAATAAATGAACTAAGAAATGAAGAATATATCAAACGAAGCGAAACTAATTCATCAAACTTGTTATATATTACACATTGTACGATGGCTTAAAGACTATGGTTCCCTCCAAAATACAGCACAGAAAGGAAAAAAATCATAACCAGAATAAGATCATGACATCATTGTAGCACATTGAACAGCCACATTGTTCTAATACAGAAAGGTGGGCCACCTTAACCATCAGCTGAAGTGTTAAATGATAAAAAGGCAGTGTGTATACTTATGTACGCGAATGAGAAGTTATACTTCTTAGGTATAGTTAAAATGGGTTTTTAATCTACTGCCGTAGCCTTTTCCAGTAATGCCTGTACTGTCACACCAGTTATAAGATTTGTGATTACTAAATTATGATACAATTAAAACACAAATTACTTTTAATATCAAAATACAAAATAAAAAAACGTATGTGTTGCGGCTAAGACAAGGACAAAGAATATAAAGTTTTAAATTCATCCATGTGAGTGGAATACAAATATTATAATTATTGGCTCAAATCGAACTACCATGTCATTAGTTTCAACTGTCATTTCAATTTCATTCAATGGCTAATTTTAGCCATTTATCAGTTGTGTCAGTATTGGGTTATGAATATTTCACGGAAAATTACTAGTTTTCAAATAAATTATTAAATTCACTATTTATGCATAGATACCATATGTTTATACATTTGGTTACTTATAACAAATGTGTATTGCATATTATAAGAATTAACCGTTTAACCGAATTAACAGATTGGGTCACATATTTGAAAAATGCTGATAGAAAGCCTTTACCATATAGAAGTAGATTGCTGCCATTAAATATCATGTATGGATATGTATAAACAATCCTAAATAGCGACGTCCTAAAACTTATATTAATACAATAGTAATTATATATTTTACTAACCCATTTATACCTACGTATTAAAACTGTTTTTTAATTCAAACATAGAAAAATATAATGTCATATAATGTATCAATCACCTTTATTACATTGCTTTAAAAATTACACTGAATAATTTCAGAAAATTATGTTTCGAATTTATCTTTTAGATAAATATTTAAACACAAACGTGTAAGTAAAATATAATCTGCTATGATCTCAACAGTTATTTTGATTTCATTTAATCAATGGCCAATTTTTACCATTTGTCAGTTGTGTCAGTATTGGGTGGTGAATATGTATATCACTCTCAAAAATCTGTCAGATTTTGCCCGCTTGGACCGTTCTTTCTCGCTAACCGTTTGCGAGCAAATTCATACTATTACTTTAAAGTGTAATTTTTTAACAATTTACTCTCATTAATTTTGTTTTAAAACGCCCGTAAAGAAGTATAACTCTAAAAAACAGATTTTCTCTTTATATGCCTCACAAGGAAAACTTGAAATATAGTAGGGCAGTCGAAACATATTTATTTTCCGTAATGTAAAGACTCGCACGTCATCAGTTGCATAATCTCCCAAGATCCGATCAATTGGTAGTTTGATATATTCCCGGAGTGGGAGGAATTAGGCTTAAGAATATATTGTTTGTTGGGTTCATTATATTTATGTTGTTAAGGTAATTGATTAATTTCGTTTTGATTGGTTTGGAATACATTTGCTGTGGGATTATTTTTAATGTAATTTTTACAAAATTTTCGGTTTTGTCGTTGAACTTTGCATTTTTTATCGTTTAACTATATCATTCTTTTTTCTTGAATCATAATAAAATCGCAACAATAGAATCATCGTTGGTTTGAAGTTAACTAAGATTCCATTAAAAAAGTGAAAATAAGTAGACTTTTTTACGTTATTTTTAGTTTTCTTTTTTCCATGTAGTCGAAGTCAGAATTGAAAAATTACGCTCTTCATCAATCTACGATTCGAACTTACTCCAATGTTTTGAATTCCCTTTACAAACTCTGTCGAGAAAATCAAAATGAATTTAAAAGATTAGTATACTAGTTTTTGAACACCAATTAACTATTTTCTATGAAAAATTTTTATATAACGATTTTGGAGAGTAGAAATGTCACTATGTAATTTTCTATTACTATCATTGTAAATCATTAATTTCAACTACTAGAATTTGTATGTATGTTGACTTATGGATAAATATAGTAAACGTTTAAATGTAGGTACTTACTTTAAAATACAACATTTAAAAGATCAAAAATAATTTCAATTTTTTTGCCCAACTGGAATCCAGAGAAATATTACTGTAAAAAAAAAACATAAGCTTTAATCTGCAGTTAATTCTGATAGAAGTAATATTAATGATGTTACTGACGATGATAAAATCGATAATACTCAATGATTATGAATTTTGGATGATTATGTTTTTTATCTTTTTAGCTTTGGTTGTTATATGTGCATATTTTACTTTTCAATTTTAAAGAAAAATATTTCCTGAAGAATATATTTTGTCGTAAGTTTAATATAAGTTCGGTGAAGTTAAATAAAAATCACTGTGACTGACTGAAATCGCGAAACCATTAAATTATTTTTATATAAGTTTTGTTTGTCCTAACATTCACAATGTATATTTTTGTTCTGCATAAATTTTTCCTTTTTGAGTCTTAACATTATTTTTTTTTAAACATAAAGATTGGATCAAATAAATGAAACTTTCATGGCAGTTATAACCAAATTTTACTAGATATACCTTCTTTTTATCTTCAAGTCTAATCTGCATCATTTTTATTGATCAAACAATTTTATTTTTATTAAAATTGAAAAAAATATAAATGAAGTATAACAATTTATAATAAAAATTTCAACTAACTTTTTCTTCAATTTAAATTCAATTTATTACTAACGTAGGCTAATATGTAATGTTATGAGTTAATTAATTAATTAACTGTACAGTTGTATCGTTATAAAGGTGGTGAATGCGGGTGGCAATCACATTCCAATTCAAATCCAATAAGCATTATTACTCCCATACCAACAGGATATGCGCCACCATCTACAAGGTTTAAACTTCCCCCTAACATCCTGACTATGTCTCATCATGTATTGATTTTAGGACTCGTTTGTAATCCTACATAATGAGCTTTTTACATCAATTGCAGTAAAGAAAATTACTTCCTACATTTTATTTCGTTGTGCGTCGAAATTTTTAAGTATATAATGAAATATATAATTTTTAAATAAATTAGTTAATTATTTCAATAATTTTATTTACATTGGAAAGCAAATAATACACCAGCACGAAATATACATACCATAAGTCCGAATATAATGTTAAAAAGAAGTAACCCAAATAACAAACAACGTTTTTATTCTAAATCCTTTATATTTAACTCTATATCACACTTTATTTAAAAAATAGAAATTTACTTTATATTTGGCATTGTTTCATCACATTCTCTTGATCACATATTAAATGTGAGAAGTTTATATAAGTTAATTAAACTTACTTCCATCAAGCTGAAATTTTAATAGATGAAAATGAAGATAACGTAAGTGTATGTGCTACATTTCTGGTCGATTGGATAGCTGGAAGTGTGTTAATTATCACCTTCAAAATTATTCGCCAAAAAGAACATGGAACTATTACAAAGGATTTAAAAAATGGCAATAATTTGGTGTCCAGTACCGGTAGAGCGCGTTACTTTTCAAAGAGTACGCGTTTAAGTTATTATGCGGGTAGTGTTATTATTATAAACAATTGTGAATATTACTTTTTTGCACGATGGAAAATATGTCAAGAAGATCGGATGTACTACCTTTTGTTATCTTAGTTATTTTATATAAAGTACATAGTTTCGGTTTAAGTTAGTACTGCGAGCACACTAATGACGGCGCCATATCTTGATACATTTTCTATCATGTATTGTGAGGTTGGAATACCTTCTTAACACCTTACATGCATTCTGGGTATAAGCTTGGATCGGGAACATCGAAATTTGAGAACTGTTTCGTAATTATTCCTGTACGTATTGTTCACTCGAATGCAATTTGTACGTAAATTTTGACCTACGCCAGAAATGAAGAAGCGACGGTTATTTTCAAATATATATTATCTAAAATATATAACAGAACGTAAAAATTAAACAGTTCAATAATGCGACAATAAATATTACCTAAGTATATTTTTCATTTCGCAAATGTTTTGGAGTTTCCTTTCATTAATAATAATACATTACAATTTTTCACAAGTGTTTTTTCCATAAAAAAATAGACTCAAGTCCATTTTAGCACACCCACAATCTGACAACGTTGCACTTTCGACTTTGTTTTTAATTTATTTCGCGATTAAATCGGTCCATAATGAAAATTTAGCCACAAAAGAGAGAATTATACCATATTAGAATTGAATTAACAAAAATATCGCGAATTAAATTAAAAACAAAGTCGAAAATGCAACGTTGCCAAATTGTGGGTGTGCTAAAATTGACTTGAACCAAAAATTTAATTTTACATATTACAATATAAATACATATTTGAAAATAACCGTCGCTTCTTCATTTCTGGCATATATCAAAATTTATGTACAAATTGCATTCGAGTGAACAATACCTGCAGGAATAATATCGAAATCATTCGAAATAGTTCTCTTCAGTTCTGAAAATGTCGACGGTCCTGATCCAAGCTTATACCATTGCGGACTATCATCTACATTAGTTTTTCATGTTTATGTTCTATATTATTATACAAAAGTTATTGACGTTGATGTTATAAAAAAACGAAAATAAAAACGGGTAATTTAGTAGAATTCATTAGATATATTAGAATTTATGTTATTTAAACTTATATCTTGTTAATTAATATTTATTTTTATATGGATATAAATTTGTATATACATATTTTGTTTTAGAAATTGTAAATATAATAGAATTATAACTTTAAATTGAAATATTAACGTGCGAATGTGAATATGCAAGCTCCACTCAAAGCATCTGATTTAAATTAATTTAATTAGTTTATATTATTTTGAAAATTTCCATCAGAACGAAAGAAGCTGTTCCTAAAATATTGATTCTTAATGCTTTCCAACCTTATGCTCAAAAGCGTTAGATATCGTTGCATTCCAAAAATTTTAGTTGTGTTGCAGAGAAAAACTACGTAATCGATAAAATCTTTCATCATTTACTTTCATCAATAAAAATCAGACTAACAAAGTCATTCTAACTTTCCTGTATCCTGTATTTAGAGACACAAACCTGCTCTTGATCCTCCTTCTTCATAACATTTCAGGGATTAGATTGACAATAAGTCGCTCGTATTTCCGCCCAAGGGACTTCCTCACTTTCACAAGTATCTGTTCATTTCGAGTTTTATGAATTTAACACACAACGAACAAACCTATCTAAAACAGAGTTGGGCTTTTAGTTCAACCGAAGAGGTTTTCGTAAAATATTTATGAACATTTAGAAAGGCGCATGTTACACACAATGCCCATTTATAGTTTATAGTTCGGCCATAAATTATAATGAATCATAATAAAATTTTCATAACTCTTATGTTTGGGAAAATAGATTCGTTATAATCTTTGTGGAAATCTTTTTGGTTACCCATATAACTTTTAATTTTACCAATACTTTCTCATAATTATTTCTCTTCTAAATCTTATAAATACAAAAGAATTCTTTATTGATTTTTTTCTTACAAATTATAAGACCCATCTAAAAAATTCTTTCAACATAATTTTTCATTATGTTCATACAATTCTTAATGTTTAGATTAGATTTACGAGTATAGAAAACATAAAATCAAATCTAAAATATAAAATATAAAAGACACCTACATTGTAATACGTGATTAAAAATTAAAAGTTTGTTGTAAATGGCAAATAGAAAGACAACGGTATGAATTGTTGTTTGAAGCTGCTGAATGTCGTTGGTCTATCAACACGTAATGCGGTTAATGTGGAAATGTAGCACAATATGCGATGTGACAAACTTCATGTAAGTTATGTTTGTACGTACTTGTACTCGAGTAAATATATTCCTACATCTAAACTGACTATAGAAGTCTCAACCGGAAACGAAACACACAAAATGAAATTCAAAAAAGGAAATAACTTGCACTTAAACTTAAAGACTCGGTTTGATATAAAACTATTGTTACATATAATAACGAATGTTGAAAGAACTGAATATATTTTAAAATTGAATTTAAAAACTTCTTACAATATAATATGCCAACGACATAGAAGCGAAATTGTATTCATTATACGTAGATAGTTTTTGAAAATAGCTTTTTTGTTGATATCTTAAATCTTTAAGTTACCTGTATCTATTTTTTAAGAAAAATCTACTTCAAAATTATTTTCTTTTTATCAAAATGATATCTTTTAATATTTTTCTTGGTTCCATAAATCTGAAGATCATTTTGTTTTTAAAAAAACCATAAATATTTTTTTATTTCTGTGGCACAATTAGTTATTAATAAATCACTACTTAATTACTCAATTGTTTTCTTTTCATATTGCGTTTCAACTGTGGTTAATGGTCATCGTTAATTGGATTTTTTAAACGATTGAATTTGGTGAACAATTTTAAATTAAAATCTTTCTTAAACATAAGTACAGTAAGCTCTCGATTATCCGAACTAATGTTGGGGAGAGGCGGCACGGATTTTCGGAAAACACGGAAAATCTGAACTAGAGTTATTTATTTCTAAAATACACAGTATATTGTGGTCTTATGTATGTAATATAATTTACCAAAGTAGCCTATAAACATACATTTAAACAGAAGTTAAAACAAATTTATTTTTAGCGTATTCCCCAGATACGTATGTCGATTGCCAAGCAATCTTCTTCAGTGGTAATCAAGTAATATTAGATCGCTCCATAACGGCTAATTCATCACATAGCAGTTAAATTGGCAATCAAAACACATCCGGGCAATACGTCAGTTTTGATTGACCTTTTGTTGAAATGTCTAAGGCAAAATTGTTTTAACACGATTATGGTCTTTATAATAAAAAAAAATTATGATTCCATCTCAAATATTTAAAAAAGCATGCTCGGATAATCCACAAATTGGATAATCCACACAGGGATAATTGAGAGCTTACTGTATTGTTGTAACCGTAAGATATAGCGAAAATGCACATATTCTAAAAATAAACTAACCTTTTTTAAAAAATTTCGAAACTTATCTTCTTATATATAAATTGGCTATCTTGCCGTGCGTCCGTGCAAAATAGGCTATACGCATGCGCTCTGTTATCCCCACTTACGCATTCAAAACGTTGATAAGGATAGTCACTACTAATGTATTTATTTGTGAATACATATTTCGGATTTTCAGGTTTACAATATGTGAAAGCCAAAAAACATAATACTCACTTATAAACTTAACTTAGCCTTTTCAGATATATCTACTTATGAGAGTTTCAATTTTTAAGCAGACCCTAAATTTTTATTTCTAATAATAAACCAACTTTGATTTATACTAACCAGTAATACCGTTTCGCTTTTAACGGACTTTGATTGATTATTAAATTTGAAATTTCGATTGTTTATTAAACGTCATCCCTTACTAACTATGCTACCGTTTTTCACTCTTTTAGGGGGGAAATTTTTCAAAAACCCTTTCTTATTATATATCTGCATCGTATAAGGAAACACTTTCCAAATTTCATCGACACAAATGTGCACTTATACTTGAAAATACAATGTAAAACGAAAAAAAATAATGACCTTCTTTATGTTAGTTAACATGACTAAAAAGCTATTCGATTTCGCACATTTGGACGTTGTACATACAAAATTGTTGGAAATAGATGGAAAGCGTGGAAGTAATTCGAAAATTTGATTTATTTTCAATAACAATAATTGATTTTCAAATTGTTCTAAATACCGAAAAAAAGTTAGTATCGAAGATTTTATATTTGAATTGACAGTCAAATATATGGCAAAAAATTGCTACCGTAATGCTTTTCAGCCGAATATATAATTACTCCAGAGCACAACCAGTGGTTCATAAAAAAAAAAATTAAAAAGTTTGATTATTGAAAAACGAACCAAAATTTAAAATCGCCTATTTGATATAAGTACTACATAAATATTAAACTTTCATACTAATTTAGTGAAATGACGTTATTTAAAATGTTGTTAAAATGATATAAATAAAAACACTTATATTTTATTTCTTTATATAATTTTAGATAAACTTTTTTTTATATTAACAACACTTTGATTATTAAATTTAAAATTTCGATTGTTGATTAACTCTTCATTATCTCATATTAAACATTTTATTGAGATAAAACTTTTAGTTGCGAATGCAACGGGTAACTACTAGTATCAATATATATTGGAACCGTTAATTCGTAATTTCACTTAATAAAATGTAAAAAATATTCACATAAAAATGAAACAATAAATATTATAGATTCTATAATCTAATTTATATCAAACGAAACCTGCAGCTGAACAATAGATGTATATTGCTCAAATTTCTATAGTATCAACAGATTTAAGACATATTTCCTATTAATCTATCATTCGTTTCAACGAAAAATATCCCCTCTACACAATTATAAATTTCGATTTTAAAGATTGAATATTTATATTTGGAGTCTCAGTAGCCTCAAAACACGAATATCTCGGATTTTCGCAACAGTGAATGAATTTTAAAAATTCAAAAAGGAATGTGTAGTTATTTATATATAAACAAAAAGTTGCCCATTAAAAATTTGTGTTTTTATTTTATTTTTTTAATTTCTTGGGATTAGATAAGTCAATTTACCTCTAACAAAATTTATTGCATTATACTCTTATAAGTTATACTACAATCCATTTATTGATTTTCTTTAACGTTCAACTGATAAGTTGAAAACGGCCGCGACGTAGAAACAGAAAGACTAAAACTAGAGATGATAATGGTTGAGCAATCAAAAGCATCATCTCTCTAAAAAGGTCAAAGTGTTCTTGGAAATAAATTGAACTTTTGTACACCAAATGGATTATTAGTAATGTTGGTAAAAACAATTAAATTCAGTTTCACCTGTTATTTTTTATAACTATAATCTCCCCCGTGAAACAAATTGATTACTTACAAAATTCAAGTTCACCTTTTTCATAATTCAACGTCTAATAAGCAATTATAATTATAAGTAATTATCAAATTAATCCTTGCTTTCAATTTTGCCGTTTTTCACGCATTTGCCTTCATTAGGACGGAAATATTGATGAAAAGCTATGTTGCAATGTTCTTGTATGGTTCTACTCTATTGCTAGCGTAAATGTTATACGAATTAAAAAGTAATTAAAAACTCAAGTTCTTTCATGTCTCGTCCTTTTAAAAGCCAATCTCATCCTGTTTGCTGAGTTAATGCCGTATTAATCCCTAACACCAAATGAGGTAACTGCATCTCTTAAAAAGGGACCGAATTTAAAACATCAGCATCTTGTTTAAAAACGGAAAGCGGAATTAATTTTTCATTGACCCAAATTAACATTAAAATTAAAAAGTTGTTATTGTCCTCATTTGATTAAAAAATCTTTTATATCTTTTAATTTTTATTCAAACTAAATTCAATGTAAAAGCTTCCTTAACTTTAATCATCAAAATTATAGAATATTTTTTAAGCACATGAGTACTTCTAGTAAATTAAAAACGCTGCAGAAAAATAAAAGGTAGCTCAACCTACGTATGATACATAGTAAAAGTGTATTGAAAGCTAAGACCTGCTCGTGATGATTGTAAAATAAGTAGTTTAAATAAAACAATGGTCTTAAAAAAATGTAGAGGTTTTATTATGTGCAAAGTACCTACATGTTTTGCGTCACATTTTCTATTATATTTTTTTATGAAATAACTATAGGAGTATATTAAAAGAAGTAATAAATAAATAGTCCAATCGTATAAAAAATACGTTCAAATCTATACTAATATATAAAATTCATACGTCTATCGGTACATTTCGATTTTGAACCCAATTTTAGGGTAAATATTTTATTCAAGAGGCTTTATTCCAAATTTAACATTTTTAAAATTTTGGTCTGGCTGTGTGTCCTGATTTAACTAATAAACGGAAGAACCAAATTTAATGCAATTTGTTATTAAGATACAACACAATTACCCATCCATATTAGGTTACTTAGCATTCCTTAAAATTAATAAAGAAAGGTACTCGCTACGTAAAAACTAAGGGATGAAAAAAAATTACTTTCGACAGGCGAGTTATATATCGTATGAAATGTGATTAAGAGATATGAAATATTCTGGATTAATATTTTTAGTTGAACTAATAAAAAGGACAGTAAATTCAATTTAATTGACAACAATTGTCTCATTGAAATATAAACATTTTTATGTATAATAAACAAAGAATTTATAAGTATGTTTATAGCGCATAGGCTTACGTATCTGACATTCTAGTGACATTCTGAGCTTTAAGTTTTTTGACTTTCACATATTGTAAACCTGAAAATCCGAAATACGTATTCACAAATAAATACATTAGTGAGCAGCGAGCACCCCTTGAAATTCGGTGAGCTAAAAGAAAATTCTTACCGACATTTTTGTGAACTAAAGTTAATGACTCCTATCGACAGAGAAAGAATGGCAATTTAAAAGGAGAAGGGAATGTTTTGAATGTGTAATGTACGGTAAGTTATAATGATAAATTTTAAAATTAATTTTAAATTTAAAATGCTCTTCCAGAGCAAAAGGCATACACCAAATCGTGTATGGTGAACTCGATACTGTCCAATATGATTTAATTATAAAATTGAAATTCAGATATTTTACTAATTAGTGTATAGAGACACAATGGTTATACTTGATTTTGGAGGAACTGGGTTTCGTGCAAATGTACAAATTTCAATTACGCGGTAGTGTTGTACATTGTAGTAGTGTAATAGTTTTGGGAAGAAGGTTCATTTGACAATGGAGACATTGAGATGGGATTCCTACTAATATTCAAAATCTAGACCCTCAACTTCTGTTATTTTGACGCGAGTATTTTGATAACTTTTTACTGTCTGAAGTTATAATTAAAACCGATTTTATTGAAATTGATGATATTTTTTATTTATGTATAGATGCTGATTGATTTACGTATTATTTGGTTCATGGTAGGTTTATCTACCGAGGGTATGCGCAACAGACCATACTCTCTTTAGGTATTTATAAGTATATTTTTAAAATTAATTGATCTTTACATATAATTATTTTACGCTTAGCAACAGTTTATTAAATGTATCTTTTTAAAGTCGACAAAATAGTGTTTTTAAGAATCATTATGTTTTTTATAAAAGAAATATAAAATTCATATACCACTAATAGCAAATAAAAACAGAAAACATTATCTACACCTACGTTACAGGTAGGTGAACACAGACGAAGCCGCGGGGGTCAACTACTAAAATATAAATCCTGCAAAAAAAAAATCCTAACCAAGGAAAAAGCCCGTACCAGAAGGAGATTAGTTGTTTTGAAAATAAAATTAACGCGGAAATCGTTTCATCCATTGGATGAATTTTCGAAGGAAAATGAATTAATATATACAGTTGGTAAACAGTTTTAAAAAAAAAAAATAACTTTTAAAAAAATATTATGTATTTTACAGCGGTACGAATATTCAAAAAACTATATTGATAGTACAATAAAGAAAAAGTTAGGCTACCATTGTTCTAAAATTATAACTAACTACGAACCCAGGAATGGCATATGTGCTTAGTTCAGTCTTTGCTTATCTTTTTCTAATACTTTATTATTTTGGCATCTAAGATTTTAATATTCTCATCAAAATTGAAACTAGACGTAAATACATTAATTTTTGTGTTCTGTTCCTTGGTATTTTTCAAGGTATTCAAATCTACAGGTGCCAATATTTTTTTTTTTTTTTTTTTAGATACAACATGAATGGGAAAATTTTGTAGATAAATGTTTTCAGTTTGCAGCTTTTCTGTTTCTCATAAGAAGAAGTTACGTTTATTTTAACGTTACCGAAAGATCAATGCCAAATTATACTTGTACTATTTTTATACCTTTTTTGTTTTTTTTTTTTTTAATAAAAAGAAATATCGAAGAACAGAAGAATTGATCAAACTCTAATTGTAAAATCAAAATAAATATTTTGATCTGCAGTGTAGGACTCGTGATATCTTAAAACAAATGTTTTATATCTGGATGTAAATTATTGTTTTACTCCTTAGAGGGTAGATTCAAGAACGGAATAAATAATCAAGAATTATTTTATTACTGTTATTTTCACAAATCTGAATATTTGAATATCATAAACTTTTTTCTTAAGCCTTACGAAGGATAATACAAAAGAAGATCTTTTGAAGAAAAAAATGTTGTATACCAATGATTCCCCAAAATTTTAATAAAAAAAATGAAGTTTTTTTTTGTTGAAAACCAAATTATAATTTGGTGACATGAGTACCACGAATAAATAGAAGGTGAAAGCGTTAATTAAGATTGATTTAACTTATTAAATATTAAATTTCTTAGCTGATTTCTAGTAAAATAAAACAATTTGTTTCATCGGGTCCACGGAAGTACGTGTCGTAACTTATTAATTGGTTTAATGCTAATTATTTACAGAAAAGGAAAGATTCTTAAATAAAAGCATAAAAACTATTTTGTTCTTACAAAGTTTTTTTTTTATTTTCCTTTGTCTTTATATATCGTTAGCTATTTTCTGTAAACCAAGATGAATCTTGTGAATATTTAATAGGAAATTCGTGTAATTCCTCACTAAACTACTTAACGAAATCTCAAACTTTATAACAACCACGATATTGATCAACGTTTTCGAATATATTTACAACATTACTCAATTTCTTTTACTAATATGATTATCAAGTTGTGTTCGATTAAAACTTTTCTTAATTATCTTGTTCGAATCTAAATATTTTACGAGAAAGAATGATAAATGTAGTTTAAAGCACAGATTTTGATATAAATCTAAAGCTAGGAAAATTTTCTCTTTGTGATTGCATTAAAGAGAAAAATGCTTTCATGAAATGTCACATATTTTGACCCATACCTATTATAGTTTGATCTATGCAGGTAGATGGAAATAATAAAAGATTAAAGAAGGGTTTGTCACACTTTGTGTATGTGAGGACTGGGTACTTAAGAAACATCTATGTTATCCTCGAGTTAAAACGTTTTCAAGTGCTACTACATCAGTGTCGAAGCCGCGACAACTCCAAGAATCATACACATCTAAAATGATAATCGCAACTTGAAAAATAAGCACAAGAAGTATATGTGATACATCATCGAAAATAAATCTAAAAAAAATGCAATTACAAATGCATTCACTTTTTAAATGTATCTGTTATAAAAGAAATTCCGATTTAAATGAAAGCTCTAAAAAGGCGATAAATTCAAATAAAAGAGAAGATTTTGAATGATATATCCTCATCTTAACTTGCCGAGTGCCAGTCGAGACTTGGCTGAGCTTTTGTTAAAAGTAAATCCAACCGCACTCAGAACCGTGCTATTTGCACTACGGATTATCTTTTATCGGCTAGTTTGCAGCTTCATACATAGTGTAAAACAAATTTAATTGAAAATATGATTGAGCTCGCCTGATATTTTCATTTAAAAGTCAATTTATTTCTTTCACAATTACAAAGTTATAATCATAACCAAAAAAAAAAAAAAACGAAAAGAAAAGAAAGAACTTCCCTCGCTTTTCCGCTATGTTTTTTATATTCTCTTTAAAAGAATTTAAAATGTTTATAAGACTTTTAAACAAAAATGGAAATTGATGTTATTGTCAAACAATACTTGAGTAAAGAATAAAGTTGTCAAATATAAGAGGCAGGTTTGTTTTTCTCGAGAAAAATTAAAACTTTTTCACCCACACTCAAATCCATTCAATTCACACTGTTGATTTGGACAAATAAAAATTGATGAGTTAAGGAGGAGGCAGAAAATTATAAACTTTAAAAATAAAAAAGTGGGAAACAAAAAAAAAATCATTCAAAAATGATAACATTGAACAAATAATTCTACCTTTAAACAAACCGAAATGGATAGTGAGTCGTATTTATTGTCGTTAGTGGAAACAGAGACAAAAAACAATATATATAAGATAAAAAGTTGATACACAAACATTCTCGCAGCGTGAGATATTCAGTTTTATATTCTCTATTGTTGTTTTCTTTATAAACAAAACTCACCCCGAAAGCTTGAGGACCTCCTGTAGAGGCTCACCCCCGCAACTTTGTGTCGACGGTTCTTCGGCGACTGCCGTAAATCATCAATAATCGTTTTATTGCCCTGTGTTTCACTTCACTCAACTCGCAATAACAAGTATCATGTTATATAATAATTTAATAAATATTTAGTTATTTCCACAGTCAACGCAATTTCATTCGTAGACTAATTTGATAAACACTAAAGAATATTAGGAATTTCTAATCAATACGATATCTAATTTAAATAACCCTTAGTATTCCATTAAAAATTTTGATTAGGGCGACGAAAACAATGAAAATCGGAAGTTTTAAGAACGTTCAAGTAAAATTCTAAATCATTATTTTATTTTGTGCGATTTTTTAATGCAAAAATTGAGAAGAAACATAGGTTATTCGTTTTTCATTACCAGACAAGATTCAAAACTTGTGTTTAAAAAATTTGAAAATACAAAAGTTTTAAAAATTATTTTTTAATATTAGTTACTTTATTGTTTATTAGTGTCCGACCGAACTTTCGATTTCGGCTGTTATCAAAACTGAATTCGTGAGATAATTATGTTAATAATTTATTGTTTTTCACTTATTGTTTGATTCTTCTGGTTATGAATACTGTTAACTATCAGTTCATTAAAAGTTTGTTTAATATTATCATTAATATTTATTTTTTTTAGTTCGAAAGAAAAATGATCAAAATTTAGAAGAAATTATTTTGATTTTAAGATATAAGAAGGAATACTTTCTCTTTTGTGTACCTATGCATAGTAGGTAAAAAATAATTTTGATTTGTAACTTTTTTTTATTATTTTATGATATTCACAACTTATATTAAAAACAAATATCAGGTACATTTCTTTCAAATCAACCTCTTATTTCAGCATAAATAATATATTTGAAATGTTATATTAATGATTAGCTCAAAAATTAGGGACTAAATGATTATGACTAATGAATACCTATAGGATTTAAAAGTAAAGGCTGACTAATTATGTTGAATTTTTTTTTTCAGCGAAAACATTACCTTATATGGAAGTTTCGGTTTCGGTCGGACACTTTTATTTATTGTTTACACCAACCATGCTTGTTTCCCAAGTTTTAAACGTAAACGCTTATAATGAGAAGTCTGGTAGAAGTTTTACTTTTACTCAAAAATTGATGATTGTATCTAAGTAAGTTCTATTTACGGAAGAAAGCCACTTATCTTTTGTATTATTAAAAGAGAAGATATTATCTATGAAAACTCATGAATATGTTGAGCCCATTCTAACCTAGATATTTACGGTATCAACTTGAAGCTCAGGCTATGTTTACTATCCAAAAAATTATAAACATACAAATAATCCAATATCCATATAAGGGCACACATTGAAAAAAATAAAAGTTGTATAGTAGTAACGATAGTAATAAACTCCTACAATATTATTAACTGAACAAAATGATCTGTAGATGGCACTAATACCTTTATGTTGGATTATCCAGGATAAGGCTAGAGACTAAGTGTGCTTTAATAATACAACCTTAGGCTTATTGGGTTTTCTAGTTCTCAATTTCTGCTATTTGAAAATGAGTCGTTGAGAAAACCTCAACAATCGCGTCAATAAATGTTCTTCTTCTTGAACTTCAAAAAAAAAATCAATTTTATAGAATTATAGAATTAAGGTGAAAGTTAAGAAATTATTTTTGCTAAGATTGTAAAACAAAAATTAGTTAAATTATTATTACTATTATTCTGTTGGTACAAATTTTTTTTCGATTGGAACATCCCACAGACATGTAAATTCAAGTTTATTTAATTGATTAAAGAATATTATTATATTAGTAGGTATTAAAATAACGAAGGTAATCATGAAAAAATTCTATATGTAGATATCCTAACTCTTTATTAGGGGTCTAAACTATCGAAAACTTAGTTTGTAAAAAAGAGGATAATAATTCCTGTATACTTTAACAAAACCTTCTAGTGTTTATAAAATAAGATTTATTTAATAAAATAAACTAACAAAATAATCTTTACCTGATGATGACAGCCAAAAATTATTGAAACGCGTCGTAATAAAAATGAGATTGAGTCATAGGACATATATTATTATTCATTAATTTAATAGTGTATTTTTTCTTGTATTATCACAGTTTTTTTATAAATTTGAATAAGGAAAACATGAAATTATAAACTATGAAGAATAAAAAAAAATAGCAGTAAGGTATACTATAGTTGTACTATGTATCATTACCGAACCTAATTGTTAATCCATTCAAATTCTTAATCCGTATTGTAATTTCGCTTATATGCATTTACACGGGAGGTTGTAGTTTAAATGGAAATTACTATGCAGTGTACGCAATCAAATTAATAATGCACTTCTATGCTAATCAAACGAGTAAATGAATATCTAAGGGTAAAACCGTTGCACCTACCCTTATAAACCGTATGTACGTTCTACCATAGAGGCTTTGCTTGCAAACAAGTACAAGAATCATGTTTTTTTCATTCTTTCAACTACAAAACACCAATTAAAAGTCATACTAACCTAATTTCAATAGGGTTTTCATTCGAAAATGTTGAAAACATATTTTTTTGGTATTCTCCATGTATAATGCATATAAGGTGTGTACCTATTAAAACCTTAATAAACCATGTCAATAACATAATTCGTTTTTAATCCATTGTAATATACGATAATTAGAATTACTACTTTTATAGAGAAAACTGCAAGTTCAAAAGAGATAAATTCTGTAGAAAAAAGAATGTTTTATGCATAGTAATACAATGGGACGAAATAACCTTTCATTTCGTTTCGAGGGATGTTTCAAGTAACCCTAGTATCCATACGTCATAGGATTGCAAAATAATACCTCCATGGCAATGGACATTGGACATTTAGGAAAAATATTTCCCACTGATCAGGAAGTGATAAAAAAGTGGTAACATTCCAATTTAAGCATCAAAACTTGATCCTTTTCATTCGGAATGAATTAATGATTAAATGATTTAAGTCATTTACTATCTTTGACATTTAGTGAGGCCATGTATATTTTATTAAACTTTATTAAATTTTTAAAGAAAATTTACTCTTTAAAAAACACTTTACAGCTAGTCAAGTTAATAATGATTTAGGTGTTATAGAGAACATTAAATTATTTTTAGATTTGTGTTTACCTTTTACGAGTATGTTGGGTACAGAAATAATATTTAAATTTTGATAATTTTATAAGTAATAAATTATAGATGGGGAAATATCAAATAAAATAGATATATTCTTTTTTTCAAAAATTGTATTAAGGTATTGAATATTTTACAATATAAATACACATAAACACTGACAGTTTGAATTTAACATTGGTTTATAGGCAACATTCACTCAAGCCATACAATTTCTTTGCTAATTCTCAGTATTGCCTTTATATTCTTTCATAATTTATCCTAGTTACATTGAAATTGATTCATTGATGAGAAAAACAGTGTTTTCGAACTCATTTCGATCTATTTGCAAATAATAATTGATAGAGAGCTGAAATTTGAAGTATGAACGTATCTTTTCAATACCAAAATTCCTTCCAGATATTATCCAAATACCTTTCTGGGCCCGATTTTTAACTATTTTCTTTCTATGGCATTTTTTAAACTTTTCACTATAATCACCGATCTTGAACTATCGGAAAATTATTTGCTATACTTTTTTCTAAATTTTTGATATAATTTGCTTAAATGCGAAAATAAAGTTTTGCTTAAAAACTTATAATTAATCAGTACACAATTACACAGGCTTTTAAAAGAAGAATTGTTTTCTTTATTTTGCTCGTATTAAATGTTAATTTAAATCTTTAGGAAACTATTCAATGAATCTTGATTTAAATTGCAATTATAGTTTGATTGCTTGGAAAAAGTTGTTCTTATTTGTTCTGAATGGTTTAGCATTGAAATGATTGATGAAAAGTTTAGTTTTTAAAAACAATAAACATAGAATTACTCAAAATACAACTATCACTTATTCCATAGAAATAAATAAATGACAGTAATTTTTAGGGTAGAAAAATATTTATCATGGCGAAAAATGTAAAAGGCTATGTGAGCTTTTGGTGTTCTGATAACAACCTTTCAATGATTTATTTATATCTCGGTTTCAATGCATGTACTGTGACGTCACAGAAAACTCAAAGATACATCCATCGTTTTCTGACTGACATTTGAAGTATGAACGTATCTTTTCAATACCAAAATTCCTTCCAGATATTAAAATTAAAATCATTAAAAATTTTTTTTCGTCTAAATATATTTTTTAAAGGCTAAAGATTGGGTTTTTCGCACTTTAACTGTGATCTTTATCGATTACAAAAATAAAATTACAATGTGTGTGTGACCTATTGTAATGAAATTTCAATTATTGCTTACTTTTTAGCATTGCATCTTTTGTACAATATAAGTTAAATTATAAAAAACAACTTAGATTATTGTACTTCCAACATAAGTGTGAATAATTTAATCAAGTATCTACACACTTAATATTTAGATATGCCGTTTTAAATAGTAAATCTGAAGTTCCCCACTTTCTTATTGTAGTTTCCATAACCAATAAGATTTATTGGCTTAAACCACCAAATCATAGAATGAAATTAAATTTTAAATGCTGTGCAGAAATTTTCTTTATTTTCATTTGAAATATAGAAGAAACGCCTTCACGATCAAAGAAAAATAACATTTACAACAATAACTAAGATTAAGATTTAATTAGAAAAACAAAAGTTAATTATAGACTTTTTCCAATTTTGAAAATAACCATTCACATATAAGTGAATTTTCCGGAAAGCTACTGTGCATGGATCATTCTCTCCCACATATTTTTTAAACTGAGCATTCCTAATCTCGAATGGAATCTACGCCTCTTGTTTGATGACAACGTTTCGAATCCTAAAAAGTATTCGTCGCATCTTAGATCAGAGGTGACTTTCTGCTTTGAAAGTAGAGAAATTGGAGAGGCGAGGAGAGTTGAAATTCTCATTCGCCGTTCGTTTTATTTTGTAAGACACAAGTAAAAATAAAAGAAATGGAGGAAGGAAAAAAGTCGTATCTGTTCAAAGTCCCGTACTAGGACAAGCCAACGATGCGACGTTTTCAATTTACTTCTTGTTCAGTTTGGAAAAGCCCAACCACATGAATGCGACAACTACTATCATCCTCGAATTTTCTTTTAATGCCAATGTAACTTACCAATATTATCATTTATTAAGTCATTTGAAATCGAGACCACTAATAATATAATGGTTGTTCTTACTTATCTGTAATATAAATAAAAATTTGATTGTTTATTTCCCAGAAAAACTTAAATAGAAACGTACACTTCAAACATTCCTATAGGTATCCATTCTAACTCTTTTCGGTTAGATATTTGTAATTTGGCATATTACAGAAACTGCAAAGGTATCATAATTTATTTTTTTATTTTAGATTAGTATTTTACTAGTATATAATTTGCGTAGTATACATTAACCCCGCAAAGATCTATCCATCAATTTTACCAAATCGTCTAAGACAAGGTAAGAGCAGGTAGGGTCATGTTAGAATTTATAATTCGCTTTCATTAAAATCAAAATTACAAAAAAAAAGATAATAATAAATCATATTCTTATGTTTGTGTACTATATGTGCTTATTGTATACAATTGAAGAAAGATTCGTTCTTCCTAATTGCCTAGTAGTGGGATATTTATTATTCAATGTTCACGCCGAGGCTATAATACAGAAATCGTTACAGGATTGTTTCGGTCCTAAATTAAATGGAATTGTAATAAACAATAGAAGATATTTCCACGACATCAATCAATTGTGATAAATATACAGCTGGAAGAACAGCTCCAAAGCCAAATGGATGGATACTCTACCAGAAGAATTTGGCAAAAGTGGTTTGGAAGTTAATACCACAAAGAGTTAAAACTATTCAGTAGAAATTCACGAGAAAATAACGTCAAAAACACCTTAATAAAAATGAACTACTCAAGTGATGACATAAACAGTCAAATTAGAAGAATTGAAATAATTAAAGCCTAAGTTTTTTTAATATGAAACTGTTTTTATATCATCCAAAACAATCCTTACGGATGCGAGACATGGACTTAAAAGCAGGAAAACTTGAGAAAATTAAACCCATTTGCGATGTGGTTGTACCACTGGATGATAAGAATGAATGCGACTTCCAGAACAACGAACGAAAAAATTTTGTCAAATTACCATACCTGATTACCGCCCTTAAGATAAAAAAGATAGGGTACCTCGGTTGCAACTTGCGATAGAAAGAATATAAATAACTAAAACTCATAATAGAGGGTAAAATAAAAAGAGGGCATACGTAGTATCGGCAAAAAAAAATAATGACTGCGAAGTATGGCATAAGGGACTAAACCCAGACTAACGGAAACGACTGGATCGTTCTTAATCATTAAGCACTCAACGCAATACATAAGTACGCTATACTACGGACTGCATACCTCAACAACGATGGCACTTAAGATGAGAAGAGGGATAGTTAAAAATGGAAAGCAGAAACAAAAATTATAAACTTTTTTTGATATAACTATGATTTTGTATGATATACAGTCTCTGGCCATATTATTAGACGCACTTACGACTTTATACAAAATGTACATATTCGACTAAAGTAAATTTATTATTGTTTAATTTTTACATTGTAAAAAGATGTATTGATTTTTAAAAAATATATTTTCTGGATAAGGATAAAACCTTGTTTATTATCCCTATTATCCTACCTTAGGATAAAAGTCTTGATTTGGAACTCATTGGAAATATGTGGAAGTTACTGAAGAAAAAAGTAGCTAAAGAGATGGTCACAACAGAAAAATAGCCCTTAGAAAGAATATTCACTTATGGAATCATCATCTACAAATACAGCAGACGGTATTGTCCTACATAGACAGCATACTGCGCAGAATGGGACTTAATTATGAGTAAACGAGCTTCCAATTAAATATTAAACAATCCAGCTCGTCATAACTAAAATGTTTAATTAATTTGATAATAACAATTTAATTTTTAGTAAATATGATTTTTGGTCACACTAGTTGGTAATAAGCGTAAGAAATAAATTTTGTACTGGAAAGTTAAGCCAACACAAAAATATGGACCCAAAATAAATCAGCTCTTACTTCAGGTTTTATACAAAACCTATAGCGCCTCTATTAATATGGCCAGGAACGGTGTATAAATTAAACAATTTCAAATGCAATCTTTAGAGTAATAAGTAATATGTATTATATTTATTATATTTTTTAAGTTAAATTTTATAAAAAAAATGTACTCATCTGCTATATGAACAACAACAATGTAATGCACTCCTTTAGAAATACCATTAGAAGTAAAATAATAAAAAAAGAAATCAAAGAAGCTATGTGAAACGTACATCAAAATTGTACGTATGTATTTCAACAATCCTTCTTGTCAATTTTTTAAAATTTGGTTTTCATCAATCACTTATAACTACGAGGAAATAATAAATTTTAAAAAGGAATTGTCAATTTGAAAATATTCGTAAAATATAGAGCATTGAGCATATTTTTGAAATCGTTAACTTATCTTAAAACTAAGTGTTATATCTACGACGTATATTTCCATTTTCCATTTTCCACGTAATCGGTTTGCCGGAAGGCTGAAGGAGCGAACGCGTGCAAACTCTCTTCTCTATTCTCCTTCCTGCTTTTTTTTATTTCAATTCTTTTTCTTCCAAAACATTGACCAATTTGTCAGCCGCGGGCCAAGAGTCAATGCTCAACAAACTCACCATTGCATTACATTTGGCAAATATTATTTATTTCCCTTTTTTTTGTTACATTCATTCGAAATGTGATATTCAAGCGAAAACATTTGCATTTGCTGAAAAGTGCAAAGTGTTGGCGATTCTCAATGGTCGAACCAGCACATTTGTATCGGTTTATTTTTTGGTAAATTTTAGTTTGAATAGAATACCAACACTCGCTTTTTTTTAAAAAAAAAAATAACAATTTTCAAATTTAAGAATTATTATAACAATCGTATATCAAAGTTACGCACATTTATAGTCGCATGACGCAAAGAAATTTGTAGGATAAAATAAAAATTCATCAAATAAACAAGTCACGATTTTCTTCCTCAAACCTCTTAAATTGCAAAATGCAAGCTATTACGGCTGGACATTCGCCAAAGTGTCCGGGAGTAGGACAGCGACGGTCAAACAACCCTTTCATCACCTCTGTTCGCCAAGATAAAGTCACCCTCGTCCTGTGTCACCCACAATTCTCCGGAACTGTAGCGAGGCGGCCAACGACGGAACTAAAGCGACAACTAAACTGGTTATATCAGATTAGCTTTTAGGTGTTCGTTGTGAAACCATAAACTACCCAAGTCGCATGTACTCACCCCTGCTATTTAGACAAACAAACCAAGTGCGAATACGATTCAGCCTTTAAGTAACTATCTTGACTGATTTACGACAGTAAACATGAAGTTCAATTCATTTAATTATTAAACATTAGTTTTTGTTGAGAACTTAAAAAGTTTAATTGTAATCTAAATCGATGAAAAGTTTTCCTCACAAACCTCTGATTAAAATTGATTATTCTATAACCAAAATAAATATTTTTATTTTGAACAATACAATACAATAAATATCGAAATTTAAAACTGAAGTTAATTTTCCAATAAGTCAATTTTTTTATAGTAAAAGATAAACTCTATTATTTCAACGAACATTTTTAGGTCCTTTAAGATTAGAGATTGAAAAATTATTTAAAAATAAAACTATAAGAGCCTACTGGGGGCCGAGTGATCAAGATGATCTTTCCAAAATCGGTAGGTGTTCGGCTCAATTCTCATATCGAGCAAATTTTCAATATTTTACGGTTATGGATTTTCCTTAACCCTAGAGTCAATTTAGATCTTAGAAATAATAAAGCGACGGATAATAATAACACATGCCCGCGATGGTAAAATTGTCTTAAATATAATAACTTATTGTAATTTTTGCCCTGATTATGAAAAAAAAAATAATGAAAATAGTACATCACCTGAGGTTTTGATACAAATTACAATTGAAAAATTGTTTTTTCGGTTAAAATCGGAGGCTCAAATCAAACCACTTTTTCTGTAGCGAAAATGGTAGTACTGCACCACTCACTACTAGCGCTGGTGTCGTTTTATCTTCTGAGGGTAGGAGAAACCAACTGATACGAAGTTTAAAAATGAGAGGAAATAATACCAATCATTTCTGTTGTCTCACTTTCACTTATAAACTTCGCATCGGTTCATTTCTCCTACCAACGGAAGATAAAACGACGCCAGCGTTAGTAGTGGGAGAATGAGTACTATCATTTTCGATACAGGAAAAGTGGTTTGCTTCGGGCCCCTGGCTTCGTCCGAAAAAACCTATAGATATTACCCTTATGGATAACTATGTATAATATAATATATATATTTAATTAATTTTAATGTTACTAATTTGTCGTGTTACTTAACTTATTTATTCTAGGGAATTTTATGAAACATGTTTTTTTAAAAAAATTGCGTTATTTGCTACTTATTCTTAATATATTTTCTCATTTTGTGAGAAACCCTTACGTGATGGAAGGAAATGGATTTTATATTTGAAATAAACGCAAAAAAAAAATACATTGCAATGACTTTTTAAAGTCAAAACAATTTTTAAAAAGTACTTTTTGCAGATCTGTATAATTAATAATAAAAAACGGTATATATACTAATGTACACGCGAGAGAAGTCATACATATTTGTCGTAACAAAAAAATGTTTTTAATCCACTGCCATAACATATTCCAGTAGTGCCTTAAATGTAGAAATGAATTTTAGTCATAAATTATCATGTATAGATAAGAATAAACAGTTAATTGAATATAGATATAGTTTGTTTAAAAATAGTCAATTGCGTGTACCAACAGCATGTACCAATAGCGACGGAGTAAACATTAAACTCATACAATAGTAATTGGTAAATTTTATTGCTCATTTATATTTATGTATTAAAAATAATTTTTAAATCAAATACAATATACTGTTTCAATCGACTTTCCTTGCATTATTTAACACATTATATTAAATAATTTTTCCAAAAACATCTTTCTTTTAATTGTACTTAAACCATTAATATGGATATGGTTCAAACTATAAAAATTGTAAATATTAAGTTTCGAAAATATCGATGTTTTAATTAATAAATAACAACTGATGATACTTGTGACTGTTATTTCGTCCTGGCTCTTTTTAACTCCGTCGTTGATCATTTCAGTTGGTTTCCCTTACCGAATAATAAAAAACTTGTGCTAGCGGTCAAACCGCTTGACTTGATTGCGTCTTTAGTACTATGCAAATAGCTCCCGAAAATCGTCTTTCACCCGCTTGAAATTTCTCGTGGCATCAAGCCGTCACAGTTCATTAAAAATAATGTTTGATTATTTTTTCATAACGCCGCTAAAGAAATATAACTTCAAAAGCTATGCAGTTTTTCAGAAAATATAAATAATTTTGCCGATAACTTTATTTTACGTGATTTCAACTTTAACAAGTGTTACAAATGTTCAAATTTAAACAGTTCATGATTTTTAATTGATACAGTTTAAAAATTTTGCAAATTTTAAAAAGCGATTCAACATTTTCATGTGAATAATTTTTTTTTTTTTTGAATTCTACATCAATGCATATGTTGTTTATATTTCCCATTCAATATTTTGAATAGATAAGATAAAGCATGTCGCATCCATTTTATATGTATGCATTATATTTATATCTATGAGTAGCAAACGGGCGAACTGCAGGCTACAAAAGTTTTGCCTACACACATCATATGACAAGACATACGAAAAGTCTTCTGAGTCTAAGTCGTGCAATTTTATTTGCATACACAAGAAATGGAAGATATTCGTTATGAGAAAATACTTGAGACATTGCATTTATTGTTGAGAATGCACCAACAGAATGTCGCACTTGTATCTAATATTCATGCTTCAGGCTAAACTAACCCAAAACCGTAGGTATACGTAGATACACAGGAAATAAGATGTGTTGCCTTGTTCAATAGTCAGTTTACCTTCTATAGAGCTCAGGGTATACATATTATTCATATAGTCTTATAAAAGATTTCCATATTTTGCAACTTTAAAATAATAAATTAACAGCTATCAGGTAGAACAACGTTTCTTCTTATTTTCAAATTAATCTTTGATGTAATATGGTATTAGTCAATTATATCAAAGTATTATGTTGAAGATAAACACTAGCACATTATGTACATCACTTCTTTGAGCTTATTATGGAGTTTATTATTCCACAACAGTAGATATAGATTACATTTTGTTAAACTACGAAAATTCATTTGGATTTAACTAATGACACATCTTTATTAATTTTATAGATATTAGGTGTACTGTAAAATAATGTCATTTTTAAACCAATAATCATTCAACTGTCATTTACCTGCTTATAAGCTAGTTCAAATGGTACTAAAGCCATTTTTTGATTATAGTAAATTATCAACTTGGTAAAAATTACAAAATATTTTTTATTCCAAAATCTATATTGAAATGATAAGACCAAAAACCCGAAAAAATATAAATTTGGAGTTGTATGCTCATCGAGTTTCACAGGATAGCGAGAAAAAGTTATTACTAAAAAGATTTTAATGTTTGTCTTATTTTATTAACGTCAAATGAGTTTTTTAAGGTCAAATATGTTAATGTGTATTTGTTAATTTTCATTTCTCCAACTGGTACCAACGAAATATGACAAAAAATTTAACCAATAATAATTTACGGTGGAAAATGGTACCAAGTGTATGCCAGAAAGTCGAAGAGCTGTCAAATAACCCCAATTAATCTTAATCAATCGGCCAAATACTCAAAAGTGTTTAAAAACTTTTAACAGATAAAATTCTTTGCTGCAACACGGTAATTCAAGATCCCTCAGCAGAAGAAAAGCCCTGTAAAAAACTAATTAATTAAGGAAGTGGTGATATTGCCATACCCACTACAATCGTCCAAAGTTATTTCATCGGATTTCTATTTATTGCAATCGTTACCAAAGTGGTTAAAAAAATTGAAAGCTTAAGTGATGTTCAAAATGTTTTTTTTTTATATTTTGTTGTTAATCAATTGATTTTTACTAATATGGCATTAAAAATTTGCACACTAGATGTCAAAACGTTGATACTGTTGAGACTGATTATATCATTGATTTAAAATCAATAGTTATAACAAAGTTTAGTGTTTTAATTGTATATTGAAAAAACGAGATTCTTTTTCGGTACACCTATTATTTAATTTAATATTTTATTTCCTTTTTTTTGGTAGAAAGATAAAATCAAAAAGTGAATAATAAAAAGAAGATCAATGAAAAATTATGGGCTAATGAATGATTTTGACTAAAACCTTATTCGTAAACTAAAACCGATTCTGATGGATTTTTAATATTCGTAATTTTTCAAAAATATTGACCAAAACACATTCTATTCTACAATCGGAATCTATGTAATCAATATTATTGAACGTCATAATCTTTCTAAACGTTGTAACGTCGTAATCAATTGAAAAGTTAACAATGCTGGTATTCACTGTTTAACATTACAAGAATATACTGTGTCCAATGGAAGAATCACTTTGTTCCCTGACATCCATGACAAGATATTATGCAACGAAATTTAAACTACAATATCAGACCGTGGTGGCATTCTTAAACAATGCTTTATAAATTAGAACTAACCTACTTGGAATTTTTGCTCAAGAACCATTTTAGTTTTGATAGTAGTTGAAGATATAACAATAAAAATTTATCGTTTCAAAAACTGTTAAACGTAACTTAAACAAGGCACAAATTGTTAGTTGAGAACCAAATAATATTTTTTGCTCATAACAATTTGAAAACTAAAACTTTATAATATCGAACTATTTAATAACTAACATTGTAAATGATGACGATGTAATTTAAATACTAACACCTATAGACAAAATATTTGTATTATAATTTACGATCACAACTACAAAAAGTATAAACTCATATTTTATAGACGTTTTCTTATGTAGGTATTTTGAACAATTTGATCATACTACATATATAATGTGTTTTATTTCCACTTGAGTTAATTTCCATTGTTTCATTTCATTAATTTTCTTCTCCTTCTTCGCTCATTCATCAGATTCTGAAAAAGATAACCGAAATGGATCAACATTTTACGAAATTATCCTATATTTTGTAATAATGACATAGCATTTCAAATACTTTAATTGTAATTTTATTTTAAATGAATTAATTTTTTAAAGTCGTTATTTATCGGAATTAATTCTGAAGTAATGGAAAAGCATATATTCAATCATAACAATAGAGCCCAAGTTTTATGTACACCTTCATCTTTCCCTTTTGAAGAATCAAGTAGAATATATTTGTATGCTGGTAAATATATTTGGGAAGCAAAAATTATAAACATCGTTTTCATTAATCTTTACTTCTCAAAAACGTTTATAACGTAGATTTGTCAAAACAAGAGCATCCCAAACAATACGTTGTTTTGTACAACCAGGTAGTCTGAAACCGCATTTTGTTGTTTACTGAATACTCAATTTTCAATTATTTTTTGTTACCTTATTTACTTTTCGATATTTAAGTTGCTTTTTAGTATTTAAAAATATACTTTTTAAGTAACAAGATAAACTTCTTCTTAAAAAGGAACCACTAGTAACTTCTTAGCAACAAAATGGAACTAAGATACAATAACTTACTTTAAAAATACTTTAAAGTATCTATAACTCTTTTTCTGACATCACTGCCAGTAATACCTTCTTTTTGACCTCTCCCATGAAGAGGAATCAGTCCATTATTTCATCAAAACTATGCATCTTTTAAACAGCAAGTACAACCGAATAGCAAAATTTTACTGTCGATAACTGATTACATTATCCTGCTGAATAATACACATGGTGAAATATTTAGCGATTCTTCGCCATTGTGTACACTAATTCACGAGTACCTGTAAGGTCTCTGAAGACTAGTTTTACCGATTTTTTTCTGACATCCTTCCAATATTCTTGGACCCAAGAGGTCTCTTCTTTTCAATATCGTTTTGTCTTTAGATGCTTGAAAATCTTATTGTAAATTTTTGACTTACTAAAGCAAAAGTTACTGGAATGGCTAACTGTAATCACGATTATGATACCTTGACCCGTTGCCCATTCTACTTTGAAGTTAAAGCCGTGATTTCCGTCGGTCACTCTTTATCCCTCAGTATAAAAATTTATCTCAATATAAATATTTTTTAAATATAATTTTTCTTTTGAATAATGTTCGTTGATGGAAGATATTATCGTAAAATTATAATGGAATAACAAAAATATATTATTATATCCTTGTATCTTCACCAAAAAAAAAAAAATAACTTCTACAAAGTATGAATTATTCAACACCTCCAAATTCAATTAGGATGCCATCGAATAGATCTCATTAACATATAATGTTTTTTTAATCTCATTAACTTAATCAAATTTGTATTTATTTATTGAATTTAAATTAAAAATATTTTATTTTTGTGAATCAAGAATCCTGATGAAGTTACGATATGTAACGAAACGTAGCTAATTGAATAATAAAAATATTAAATAAAAAAACCGATCTTAAACAACCTGAATTGTCTTCTTATTTAAAAAAATAAAAGCTGAGATCTGAATTTTATCATCTATTATAATGTACATATGTACAGTACAGTTATTTATTTAATTGTGTATTTGTATATTTCAGTTACTTATTATCTATTTCTGTTTGAAGTTCTTTGTTAAAGCATTTTTCGTATTTAATTTACATTCACATAAAACCTACAAATTACTGTTGGAATTTTAATAAAATAAAGTAAAACAACTATTTTACAGAATGGTGTAGGTATTTATGAGTTAATTAAAAATATGAAAAATGATTCATGATAACAATTATCAATGCTTTTTTGTATCAATTAGTTTGTTATACAGTATTTTTGCTTTAACAAGCAACGAATGAGTAGAACACAAAATAAGGTAATTGAATATCAATAACGTTTTTAAATTTAACCATTTTACCTTTATTTTTTAGTGGATTTGTGTTCAAGAAATTACACTTTAGTTTATGTCTCTATGGCGGAAAAATACTAATTAAAAACACTGTGTGTAAAATAAAAAAAGCTTTAAATTTATGTATCGATTACGACTGTATTTATTTTTAATCTAGTTGTATAATTTATTTCGGGAAAAATTTCAAATATTTTTATTAGTTTTTATTTATATTTAACGTACAAACTGTGCAAAGAATATTTTTCATCCACGGAAATAAATTGGTTACCAAAAACAAGCTTTTTTACTTATGTCGCACGTAGCATTTCATCATTCACAGTTTGATAGCTTTTCTAACTTTTCATATCATATTTTTTCCCGTTTTTTAAAAGTTTGCTTATCTCACCCCAACTATTTTGAATACAAATATATTTTCTGAAACAATCTCCCAGAAATATCAGCAATTATATAACAAATCAATTCTTTTTTGGTAAAAAATAAAAAAAAAGTTTTTTATATCTCTTTTTAGGAAAGAAAACAAGTTTCTTTAAACGATCAGAGATCTTGAATCGGTTGCTCAGCAGGATATCGAACATTGTCATTTATTACTTACTACTCTCCAACACACACAATGGCTTAACATAAGGAATAATCCGTCGAAAAAAATGTCCAGAAGACCTTTTTTTTATCAACCTGTTTTATTGGATAACCTTAGATCCGATTCTTTGATTGCAGATAAAGATCTTTAACAAGAGAATTCCTTTTTAATTTATTGTTAATCATTAATTGAGATATATGAGATGATTTGAGGCATTTCTTGTTCACATCGAAGATGCATTGAAGACATTATTTTCTAATTGGTGCGTTAGATGCAAAAGGATCATTCTAAATAAGAAATAAAATATAAACTCAGAAAACATATATATATATATATATATATATATATATATATATATATATATATATATATATATATATATATATATATGTATATATATGGATATATATATATATATATATATATATATATATGGTTATATATATTCCAATAAAGAAAAAAATGTAAATAATCCCTATTTTATATAAACCATTAAAGTAATCGCTAATAACCTAATATTGCTTATATTTAAAGCTTAAGGTATAATTGAGAATACTTAGGAATTTAAATTTGAACAATGATTATTTTATGGTAGTACTGAGTAGTTTTTAATGGACGATTGTTTGGAACGAATTTTTGTCGATCTTTGCCAACACTAAGAATGAAGAGCTTAGCTTTATCATAAATTGAAGTGATTGTCTACTTTAATATTTTAATTACATATTTATAAAATTGCAAATTTAAATGCGTTTTTACTTTGACAATTTGGGAAAAAAACAATCTACTTAAAAAATTATATAAATTAAATAATTCAAGTATTATTTTATTCACTCCCTACTTATGTGGCAATAAATATCTGCGGTAATGGTATTTTCATTTTAATTGTGAACAAATCGAAATCGTAAAACAAATAAACCCAGACAGTTCAATTAAAAGTTGAACCCTGCGGTTACCAGATGAATTAATTAAGCAGAATTTTAATATGAGAGACCGACGTGTCTTACTGTTAGAATAGAACAAAGCCAAAGGGGATGTTGTCTTATGGCGGCGTTTTACCTCTTCTAAGATTTGTTCGTCTACTACAAGAACGGAAAATACCAGCGTTGTATTTGAAACTAAGGCCTGTTAAAGTTGCCCCCAATCTTCTGTGGACTTCTTACCTAAGAATGTCCACGGAAGAGGTGATTAGAAGTACCTGAGACACTGAAGCAAAGCATGAAACTTTCCCGGTTTCTATTATCAAACTCTAAACACGTCTTGTAAATTCCTTTAGAGCACAACAATAAAGTAACAGCTTGATTCATTAATTTCTTTGGCTACTTCAATTTTCTAAAGATAGCCTTTCAATGCTATCTTATTACATCAGTGTTAATTTGCTTTAGATACCCCGATATGAATTTTGTATAGTCGGAATACTGAAAGACATCTGTATTGTTAAAAATTATTTTATGTTTCATAGAGTTCACAATATAGTTTTAAATAATAAATATAAATATCATTTTATATTTTATTTTATTTTTATACTCTACTCGTTTTACACCAACTAAAAAATTTATATACTTGGAAAAATCACTTAATTTTGTATAAAACAATAATTAAAAAAAAAGTAATAGTTTCTTAAATATTTATGAATCTGCTATGAAAGCAATGTTCATCTGCTCTTTTGTATTTGAAATATATAAACAGAAAAAATAGGATAATTTAATACATCTGGTTTGTATCAGAGGAAAATATTTCTAAATAAATATAAGCTTCATGGTTCGGCAATAATAATTTGCTTACTAATTTTAATAATTCGAAAATTAATAAGAAATTATTCATTTTTTGTCTATCTAAGATTAAAACCAATTTATGCTAAGCGGAGGTACTTTTATAAAGTAATTTAATTGATGCATTAGTGGAATAACTCTACATATTTGAGGTTTGAGATAATATAAATTTAAAATTATTTGAATTCTAAAAGCAGCCAAATTATGCAAGTCTAACGTAATAATTTAATAATTACCGTTATTGTCGTAACTGATTCATGATCACTTCAATTTTTTTTCTATTCTACTTTGTATTATAAAGGTTATTTCAATAAGAGCGCAAGATTTGAATTGCGCGTCATGTTTGACAGTCATAATGTCTCATGATTGTGACGTGATAAATCGAAAGTTGACAGATAGGAGTTAGTAAACATGAAATAGTAGGCCATGAACAGGGAAGAGAATTCACAAATTGGATCTTGAGTTACCAGCTGATTTTGTAAACTAAATCATTTTCACTAATAAGGCCATTTTCACTTCGATGGCTTCGTGAATAGGCAAAACTGTCGCATTTGGGGCTTAGAAAATCCACGAATGATTCATCAGAAAGCAATGCATCCACAACGGATCACTGTATAGTTTGTATTATGGTCTGGAGGAATAATTGAACCGTTTTCCTTCGAAAACGAAGAATCTAATGCAATAACGGTGAATGGGGAACATTATCGTGATATGATAACAGTTTCTTGTGCTTCATTTGGAAGCTATTGATCTTGACGACATGTGGTTTCAGCAGGATGATGCCACATACCATATCATCCGTGAAACATTGACGATCTTGCACAAGTTGAAGACTCCTGGTCGTGTCATTTCTCGATTTGGTGACCAGAATTGGCCTCCTCGCTTTTACGATTTAACGCCTTTAGATTTCTGACTGTGGGATTATCTGAAGTTACAGGTTTATGTCAATTGTCAATAACCCTGCAACCATCGAACCATTGAAAGTCAAAGTTACACGCTGTATCAATGAAATACCACCACATGTATTCAACAACGCTATTGAAAATTTCAACAAAAAAGTATGCAAATGCCCAGCAAAGACGTGCTAGCCATTTAAAGAAAATTGTTTTGTACATAATTCCCAAATGTATATTTTCTAAATCAATAAATATTTCAATACTTTGCGACAAAAATCCATGTTTTTTTGAACACTGATATCTTTCGCTCATATTGAAATACCCTTTCGATGTCAACTTGAACATTTTTTTAAATAAGAGACCGAAATTTTTATGTTAACAATCTATGTTTCTATTGATGATTTAACAAATTTATTAAATGCTCAGGTGCTTAAATGTGTAGACTGTAGATTTTTAAGAAAAGCAGGATTAAATACATCACTCTATACACAAAATCATTCTATATACGCTTTATTTAAACACTATAATTTATTTTCTGACCTCAAACAATTTTGGAATTCAAACTTGTATAGCTTAGTGTCAATAAATATGTAGCTAACGTTTAACTTTGAAATATAAAATTTGATCTTTATACTTTATATATTAAACTTTTTGATATTAATTTAAACTTACTTGAAGACAAAGTTATAATAATATTACTTTCGGTGAAGTAACAAGGAAATTTTCGTTTTCAAAATATTAAATAATCATAGTGAACTAGTTCGGGAACCATTTGCAACATTTAACACGGGGAAGAAAACATACCAAAGGCATGTCCCAAGAGGAGATCGATTTAAAATCTTCTACCTCACAATCAAAGGCAAAATCGAAGGTTGACGAAGAGTTGGAAGAAAGCAGATGTCATGGCTGAAGAACATTCACGATTGAACTGGTATACGCAGTATTGAAAAATTATTTAGATAGCACTCAAAAAAGAAGAATTCAAACAGAGTGGGTCAATAAAGAGGACCAAAATTATTTACGAATTTTCTAGAGGTATTTGTGGGCTTTTATAGGCAAGAATGCCTGAAATATATTATTAGCTTATTTAATCCACATACCTTAAAAATATATCTTCCTCTGACTTTTTAGGGGGTGTACTTTTTAGTAGTTTTCTTAATCATTACAACTCACTTTTTTGAAACTAAAAACACTTTTACTTAAACACAAGATAACCAAAATCACAATATCAACTATTGATATTCACAAAATAATTATGTACCTGAATATTGATTTAATAGAAATAATAATTAATTAGCATAAATGAATTACCGATAACTTTCATTACTTCAGGGAAGATAAGATATTTGAACTTTGAAAGAAAATTTAAAAAAAACAATTTTTTTATTGATTAGATTAGTTAGGTAAATCAGCGATAAATTTTTTTCTTGGAATACAAAAACAGTATAATACTAAATATTGAAACAGAAAAGGACAAAGTTTGTCTCTCTCTTTGTGCCATGCTAGGACGCGATTGGATGAGTGACATCTTTCTCTCTCCCACCAATGCGAATGCAGATTGTTCTAGAAATGTCTTGTGAAGTCTAGAGAAAGCTAGAATATTCTGGAATGTTGAGTTGCGGGTATATAAGGCGCTCAGCTCAAGCCAAAAATAGTTATGTACGGAAGTTCAGATTTGAATTTCCGTTACAACAAAGCGATTAAAAAGCGATTTTTATTGTGATTTCGATTTAAAACTAACTATTGTCATTTAAGTGATTGTTTTGACAAGTGTAATTGTGTAATAAAAAGTATATACAAGTGTAATAAAAAAAGTGATTGTTAAGTGTGAAAGTGATTATTTATTTCCAAAAGAAATTAAAAGAACGAATAAACGCCATCTCAATACAATTTTGAGACGTCACGTTACAATATTTTTTACTAAAGTATACATGTACACATATCCGATTTACACGGCACTTGTTTTACACGATTGGTAAAATTTAGTAAAAATGGTAATTTCGCCCCATATATGCCTATGCAAAGATTTGGTGGTATTTTTGATTTTTTTCCTATAGTAATCTGATGAAAAGAACAGAAAATTCCCGGTTTTGCAAACTGCATGCATTTAGGGAAATTCCGGTAATCCATACTTAGGTATGTATGTTTCTGTACTGTATGTGCATATTTCACAATATATACTTTCATATGTGCGTTGTCTTACGAACTAAGAACAACTTTGACTTTTCCAAGATTTCAGATTCTGATTTTACTTAAATAAAACACTGAATCGTAGATATTTTCTTTTTATTTTCGTTTTTCATGATTTTCCAAAGCAAAATCAAAGGTTTCAGTTTACACGGTTCTGTGTAGAACGATTTTATCGTGTAAATCGAGGAATGAGTGTATACATAAATATATGTGATATTCAAACATTAATGTTAAAAGCATCACTACAAATATTGAGTTATTCTTTATTTAATATATATTTAATATTTTTATATTATTTATTTATATTTAATAGATTATTGAAAATATATTATTACAATTTTCTTTATTCTGATTTTGAACTATATATTATATTTATTATGACTTATTTTGCCCTCTGAACAAGAATACGTGAAAAAATTTAAATAGTTTCAAAATGACACGTATTTAAAAAAAAGAAACCAAAAATTTATCGTTTTTCGTTCCTTCCCCACCAAGAAAGACTAAATCTTAAAATGCCTGCTTCACTGCTGAAAATATGTCATAATTATATTAAATACTACTAATTGTATCAGAATTAGTTAAAAAATTCTCCTCGTTTCAGTAAAAAAAAAAGTTTTTTGTAGTTATAAAATTTTCGATAAGCCGCACTAAAAGTAATTGCCAACGCCGTCTACGTAGGCACAAATTTGGAGTGAACTAATTAAAACGCCACAGTGCATGAGTTAGAATCGTCGAAAGAGAGGCTGATATATAGAAGTTTCTCTTCTCTAGTATGGGGAAATAAAATAAAAAGCGCTTGTTTCGAACGCTTATTTGTGTGGATTTGCGCTCATCTGCACTTAATTGGTAGCTGTTGTTTTAGTTACCATAAAAATGGGCCTACGTAGACGGCACCTCGTACACCGCACTAATTTTTTTTCTATTTGACCCCATATGCACGGCCTGTTCATATAAAGTACGTATCATTTCGTCTATTCGTTTCTGTCGAGTAATCTTGTTAACTCATTTTTATCTACATAAGTTTATATGCATAACAAGGAAGCGATATTATCTGACTGAATAAAAATAAATATATACATGTAAACCAACTTTAACTTATTAGTTTTCTACTTATACTTAAGCAAAGAGTTCACAATTTATCATACTTATAGTAAATACATTATTTTCTCATTATAAATCATTGACCTATGGTTATCTTTATAATTGTAAGCTAATTTTACAATTTTATCTTAGCAATTAAATGTTAAATATATTTTTAATCATAAGTCACTTTTCGAAAATAATCTATATATTAATAAATAACTTATAAAATTAATAAATATTTTTGACATTTTTCATTGAAAACTTATTATTCAGCAATTACCTATTTCTTTAACAATCCATTTCGTCAAATGTTTTCCATTTAATTTCAACTACTCATGACTTATTTAAACATGTAGATACTATCTAAAAATTAGTTGTTCATTTACAGATGAATACAGATCAATGTTGTACAGCAATAGTAATCTTTTAAGGTCCTAGATTTTTTTGCACCCATTTTTTCGTTTCCCATACACCTATGCTTTATATGATAGAAATTAGTCAATAGCGCAATGATTGTAGTCAATTTTTTAGTTTGCGGAATCAATTATCGAAATTTAAATTTTAAAAACAATTTTGGGTATGAATTGGGTCGAAAATTACTATTTTTAATTAAAGTATATGTTGTAAAATTTCAGAATTAAGTGGAAAATGGGAGGTCTACACTGTTTGAGGTAGTTCACGTTAATTTTAATGAATTGTTTTAACTTTGCTATTGAAAGTTGATACATAATAACACATAATAGCATCAACTGTCTATTCATATGTTTATAATAGAAATTTAATGTGATATGCTCTGAAACTATTTTGATGAAATTTGAAATTAAAACTCAATAAACTTTATATCAAGCATTAAAATTTTCAGTGCTTCAACATCATTTTAAAATACAATCCTTTTTTATTTTATAAATAATACATAAAATAAATAGCTTTAAAAATTCAATTTACTTTTCTTACTTTACAATCCTATAAAAGACTTAGTTATAGACACATTGTGAAGGAAAAGTAAAACGAATAGCCTCAAATGAAAGTGGGTAAATCGTATCTAATTTTTATAGAATGAAAATTCTTTTATATGAAAATGAAAATAATTACAATTCACTTTAGCCTTTAACCGCTTCGACATAAAAAATGAATACGATCGATCTAATCAAACGCATTTTCCCTTTTTATGGGTAAAGAAATCAATAATCGTCAAAAACCCACATATATACGATAGTAGAATGAAACGATTTTCCTTTAATATCCCAAATCCAAACGTACGAATAATCCGTCTCATTGATATTATCGTCACAAAGGTTTAAATCCTGTTTACTTAAATGCGTTATAAAATATTAGAGTTGAAAATCTTGAACCCCAAGCAAACGGCCTTAAATTTGTAGACTTGCCCAATGGAACTGGTCGTATTTGTTATCAGTTTTAATCAAATTTCTTTGTTACAGTTTACCACTCGAATGCAAACCGCCTGTCATTTCTTCTTTCTTTTTTAAATTGATATGATTTAAAAGCGACACTTTCATTTAATTCGTCCGAAATAAAAATGAAATATTTTCATTTTATTTGCCGTATCTCGCTGCCGGATATAATGTACTTTGCGTTTAAAATATCGGCGAAATTACACTGAACATCTACGGGTGCAATGAGCATTGTTATTCATTGCAGTCTGCTACTATATCACTAGAATTAAGTAGAGATAAAACCTTCCATGGAGGACTAGTAAATATACAGTGGTTGAGTAAAAAAAAGAAAGAAAGAGATAGTGTGAGAGAAGTGAACGTGACAAAAGCTTTTACCTTAAAAGTGAGAAATTTAGTCCACGATTTAAGATTAAGCGCATTGACAGTTTAAATTAAATAAGTTTCTATTGAAATGTAAAGAAAAGTCAACCAGCTTAAGGTCCAATTTCTGTTCAATTATTCTACCAATCCAAACAGTACGAGTTGAAAAGAATTTCCGTGGAGCATTTTTTTTCCTTCATTGTTATTTCTATACCAGTTTTAACGTAATTGAACTTAAAGATTTATTAAAAGAAATCATATACTCTGTGCAAATTATTTAATTGTGAATGGATGTGTGAATTTTCTCATTTTATCATGACTTCAGATAAACGAAAAGTTTTATATGAAATGTAAGCGACCACAACAGCTCTATTGGTGTCGCGTGTTGATTCTTCTTATACTTCTTCCTCGGCATTGATATCTGAAAACTTGAATTAAAGATGTCACCAACAGATAAGAGAATGCCAGCTCCAAAATCACCACGAATTCGATGAATGCACACCAACTGTTCGTCAAGAATTGAACAAGTCGGCTTATTTAAAACGCGCCATCTTACCACGAAGAAAATATAACTTTTTTCAAATTTTCCTCATTATTTTTCTCCATATCACTCAAAAAAATAATCAAATATAAAACGATTGGATTTCTTTTTAAATTAAATAAAAAGCAATCACATTACAACCATTGCATTCATTTCCTGTACAAAAACTCTTGAGAAATTTGTGTTTAAATAAAAACTGTTCTGAATTGCCACTGTACATTAGAGTTGTAATGAATAAATCTTTCTTTTCCTCAGGGATGAGGATAGTTCATGAAATCATATATCAGGATTAGTATGATCCTTTCTGCAATGTTCGCAAACAAAACAAAAAACATTATCTACTCTAATGAAGCGATGTAATTCTCAAACGTGGTAGTTTGCTTTAATGGACAAAATGTCGTTTCATTTAGCACTAGATATTCGTTTTTGTCTTATCCTCAACCATTTTTTTGCCAACTTGACAATTGTTTTAATTCTACAATTTATAAATTATTCTTCTCATTTTTGCTCTAACATGATATCCTAATTTAAAAACGAATAGTTTTTGAAATAAAAACACCAAGTTCTTACAATTAAAATAACAAAAATCTAAAGTGTGTTCCATCGAAAGTCAAACTTTTAAACAATAAATCTTCTCTTTTATGGACAAGTTAATCTAGAACAAAAAATAAATTTCCTGAGCATGACACTTGCTTGAAACTAAAATAAGCTGTTGTCTACATTCCTAGGCTAGTTCGCACCTTTGTTTGAGAAACTTTACTCATAATTCACTGAGAATCAATGCCTATAAGCCGATACTTGAAGTCCAAAGCATTCTCTCGATACTATCATTGTTATCTCACATAGGCAATAAACCTTTCCCTTTTCACAGAAAGACTTCATCATTACCAAAAAGTACACCACTTCTTAGCGATTGGATTAATAAAGTTTAACACATTAGTTGTTTTAGTCCATGGAACCGGAAATTGGATGAAAGCAATAAACACGAAAAACTTTTTACATCAGTCGATATTTACTTATTAATATTAATCAACCTTCGAATTTATCAACGCTTAACATTAATGATAGAAATATTATCGATTTATCTATCCGCAAGACTTGTGTAAAGAAGTATTGAAATATTAAGTCATTTATTTAATATTTACCCACAAAGAAATATCTTCTTAATTGACAGACAATTTAATGATTAATATGATATTATTTATTTATTTTCCTTAATCAAATTGAAAAGAAGCTATCAAGTATATTACTCTTTCAATTCCGAATTATAGACTCATATCAATTGTCTAACTAAAGAATATTTATGTTAATGATTTGTTTATAAAAGCTTTCAGCGCAATGCATACTTTATAAATTGATAGGAGAAATTTTTCAAACAACAAAATGAAATATCATTTTATAACAATACATGGTGAATTTAATGCGTTCCTTTGCATGTGTTGTTCTGTGGGCGTTTTAATACAGAATGACCCGAAAGTCACGAAGGTGCTTTAGTGTCATCAAATGTTAGGAGTTTAAATTTTTTTTTACAAATTTAAACCATAAAATAAAGAAACATGACATCTTTTAAATGTCTTCAATTTTCCACTTCGCACAAATGGACTCTTTTGGATGACATGCTTCATTATAGCTTTCAACATTTCTGGCTTTATTACCCTTATTTCGGCACGAATATTTTCCATGAGTTGTGAAATTGTTGAGATATTTCCATATTATTCTAGGTAAATTTGCCAAAAAATTTCCCTTCAAGTATCCTATAAAACAAAATCAAGGGTCGTGAAGTATAAAGACCACGGCGGATAATTCACGGTAAATTTTTTCAAGATAATTTGGTTGATAAAATGGTTCTTACAACTTCCAATATGGCTTCAACGGTATGGCAAGTAGCGCTATCTTACTAAAACCATATTAATACAAAAATCTGAAGCATAGGCCTGTATTGTTCTTCATTCACGGTTTCTGCATTCCTGTTGTAGTTATGGAAATAAAACGGTCCGATTATGTTTTGTGATGATACTGAAGCCCAAATCGTACATTTAATAGAACGCAATTTATGCTGAAATACCATTCTAGAATTTTCAGTAGTCCAGAATCTACAGTTCTGATTATTAACCTTTCCATTGTGTAAATGAACTTCGTCAAATATACTCAGACGATCCATTAAGTGGTGTTCCTCTCCTACTAATAGTTGAAGTGTGAATGCATAGATCAGCCATCGTGGGTAATCTGCAGGTTTTTTCTGAACCATTTGAATTTTGCAAGGATAAAGATAAAAATCATTTAAAATCCGTTGTAGTGAGGTTCGATTGATGTTAAGGTGAGTAGGTCGCCTCTGAGTCGACGTTTCTGGGTCTTTTTCGATACTACTTCTTACAAAATTCACATTTTCTTTTACCCTAGCTATTCGTAATATCCCGGTTTGTGAAGATTACCTACAGAACTCTGTTGCTCAAACGATCTATGAAGCGAAAAACCATTCCCTCCGAGAATGTATCTCTTACGTTAAAATGACAACGGTATATATTCGCTGCGTTTTTACAATTGAATGTTAGCTCTCTGAGTAAAACTGAACAGTTTTGATGCGTTGTAAAATGCTGTTTTTCAAATGGTAACTTTTCCCACCTAACGAGTGTAGCTTATGAAATAAAGAAGTAGGAAAGTTCAAAAAAAAAACGTCATTTTATTATGGAATATGATATTTTTTCAATTGTTGTTTACTGTCGCTATAAGGTTTTTAGCGACTCAAGGAATAATAAAAATCCATATTCGAAAAATATCGAAAATTTGCTCGAATCAAAGATCGAACCCAATTCCTACTGGTCTTAGAGCGGTCACCTTGACCACTCGGCCACCAGTAGGTCCATAAATTATTGAAAGTCTCGAAAAAAATTCTTAAAATTTCGAAGTTAAAGCTGACAACTGTTATACAAGTCCATGTGAATACAGTTTAGTTTTCTTGTATCAAAGTTTTGTAACACACTATTGAAAGTATTCATTTCAATGAAGCATTAAATTTTTTAAATGTAATTACTCTAAATATGATACATCAACTGTTTACGTTGAAAATTCAAATATGCTCTGTTCTGTAAGTAGATCATTAATCATTCCTTTATGCAAAGATCGTTTAAACAATCTTTTAATAAAAGAAATATTTTTCATATTAATTAGCGACTAGCGAAAGAGAAACAACTTACTCAATAGTGCATCTTTGCATTTTTTGTCACATTTACCGTTAGATATTCCATTGGGTAACAAAAAATAAGCGAAGACTAGCATTAATAACTATAAAAACAAGCGTTTTATTCTACCAACTATAGTGTGTAAAAATATGTTAAAAAAAACAACAAAAATATATATTCCATAGAAAAAAATACTTTAAAAAGGGAAATAAACTTAATTTTAAAAGAAAGCTTTTGTAAATCTTTGAGCTTTTTCTATTTGCAATGGAAGGAATACTATCGTTCGTACAATGCTTTTTTTATCGAAAGAGATAGAATGATATTGATGAATGAAAGGTTGGGAGAAGATTATATTGACAGCCCTTAGATATTACCTTCAGATGTAGCTCATCGAAATTGGATTTCATGGTAGCAAACACTTCTAAAGTGTCTTCTGTAAAAGTGATTATAAAAAACATTTTATCGCAAAGACTTTGAATTAGATGATGGTGGCACACATCGAAGTCATACATTAGAAGTATAAAACGGTTGTTCTTAGAATATTTTTTTTCTATAACAGTTTAGATATCGATCTTTTTAACTTTATAATTAATAGGTTTAGAGATTGCGACTATAATTTTCAACAGATATAAGAATGCTTCAATCAAACTTTCTTAAAATCTTTCACAGTTTTGTTGAAGGGTTCTCGGAAGTTGATTTTATTTCAATTAAACATTGGTTAATGTTACTTTATTATTTAGTAATTCGACATAATGTAAGTTGGTAATAAAATACACAATGATCTACATGTGGAGAAACGTGAAACTTTATGAGGTCAAATGTAATATGTCTGTATTTGGCGCCACTCAGTATCGACACCGGGCTGTCCAAGTTAGTGTGAAATATGTAAGAAAAGCTAATGGAGCCCGTCTATCTTCACCCCTTTCCTCATGATACAAGGACTTCATGACGAAAAACGTTCTGTCCCCTCCCAAAACACCAACCTTATCCTTCCAACTTCTGTCATGTTAAAATTTATTTTTTCCATTCTCTCATAAATATCATAGTTTTCCTAAAAATTTATCATTAAAAAAGATATGCAATAACATAATTCCATCTAAAATAGTGACAAACGTCTCGCAAAAAAAATCAAATCTTTTCTGGAAAAGAAATGTTAACTATTGAAATTTGAACTTGAATATTTTAGCCACAACGGCGACCGTCAAGGAAAGTGAGATTTTTTAATCAATACCTACTCGAAGATGAGATAAACAAGGAACTACTAGTCTAGCGGTCTGTGAGCTGGACAATATTTTATATTAGTTATTTTATTTTCTTACTTTAATCTTACCAATTGATTTTTAATTTATACGTAACTATTCTTTTTTATGTAATTCTGTGATTTTATTCTATAATCAAGAAACGTTTTGATTTTGCACTCTCCGCACGCCCTCACCGAATCATAATTTATTATCGTAATATCCACAAATGCAATACTAGAATCTTTAATTTAACTATAAAAATCATCATTTAAAATAAACTAGCGACCCGTCCCGGTTTCACACTTTAAGGATATAATTCTATATTTTTTCCTTCTATCGTATCGTAATCGTATTTGAAAAAGTAAAGATACATAAAACGTAATCAAAAATATTTGTTTGCATACAAAGGAAGGAAAGGAGGAAAACGCTTTCCACCTATTACCAACAATTTTTTATGTACAACGTCCAAATGTGCGGAATCGAATAGGTTTTTAGTCATGATAATCAAAATAAAGGTAATATTTTTTTTCGTTTTACATTGTATTTTACAATATAAATGCATATTTGTGTCGATGAAATTTGGAAAGTGAAGAATTATACGATGCAGATATATAAAAAGAACGGGTTTTTAAAAATTCATACCCTAAATGAGTGAAAAATGGTGACATAGTTTGTGCGGGATAACGTCTAATAAACAATTGAAATTTCAAATTCCATAATCAAAGTGCCGTTAAAAACAAAATGCTATTACCGCTTAATATAAAACAAAGTTGGTTTATTATTAGAAACAAAAACTTAGGGTCTGCTTAAAAATTTAAACTCTGAGAGATATATCTGAAAATGCTTATGTTAAGTTTATCAGTGAGCATAAAGTTTTTGACTCTCAGAAATTGTAAATCTGAAAATCCGAAGTACGTATTCACAAATAAATACATTAGTGAGCTAGTACCCCTTGAAATTCGGCGAACTAAAAGAAAATACTTACCGGCAGTTTTATGAACGAAAGTTAGTGGCTCCTATTGGCAGGGAAAAATGACCTTTTAAAGGAGGAGGGGGTGTTTTAAATGTGTAATATACGGTAAGTCATAGTGATAAAAGAAACTTAAAATGCTCTTACAGAGCAAAAGGCGTAGCTCAATCATGTATAGTGAACTCGAGACTGGTCAATATGGTTTCATTGTATAGTTGAAATTCAGATATTTTATTAATGAATATATAGTTAAACAATAGTTATACATGATTAAGTTTCGTACATTTGCACAAATTTAAGTTATCTGTAGCGTTGATGTGTTTTTCTTGTTTTTATACTTGTTACAGCTAATAGTCTACGTAATTTTATACTTGTTTTATTATATTATATGAAGAAATAATTAATTAGCAATTAGTGAGTCTCACAATTTTACGAATTTCTAGTTTATCAATACAATAAACAAAATATTTTGCCAACATATTTGGCTTAACAATAACAATAATAATAAAAATCTGAATAAGATTGTTGGCATACATACACAATAAAATTTAATCCGTTATTATTAATCAGATCGAATTTCCATTTCTTGATAGTTCGTTGTTTACAATACTTTCAATGCCTACAGTCTATCTCTACACTATTTATTTCCGTATTTTCATTTATTCTTTTTCCAATTCTCCGATTGTTGAATTGGCTGGATTCTTTGAAGTAAATCGTTCTTACATTTCCTTTGGTTATTATTGTATTAGTTCTATTAAATGGAATTTTACGTTCTACATAACATATTGTTCTTAATTAACAAAATTTACAGTGGTTAGAATAAATATATCAATAGTAGATATCTATATGTATTTTTTACATTATACTCTCACCAAATTTTGCACTTCAATTTTATTTATAATAGCGAATGTATGAATATAAATAATTGGTAATAATTTTTAATGACCTTTTGATTATTAAATTAGAAATTTCGATTATTGATTTGACAAATTTTGTTACTGCTTTTTACCTTTTTTACTCATATGATCCAATTGTGAATCTTAACCATCCACTCAAATACACACATAAAATTTTAGCAGAATAGGTCTGGTAGTTTAGGAGTAGTTCAATGACAAACTCAAGTACAGAAGAATTATATTATGCTTTATATTAAATGATTTCAATATTTTCTTTAATTCCATAACGTTTATATTGAAAAATAGCAAAACTAAAAAAGTTACCCAGAAAAACAAAGTTTTCATTCAAAATCCTTTTAATATTCGATCACATTTTATTATTCTATTTTCGAAACATTTGTGGTTTTCTAGAAGATTGAACTTTTGTAGTGTTTTATTACTAAATGTGAGAAATTCATAAAAGTTAATTGGGTATTCCCTTGGATCAGATATATCAGAAACGTCAGCGTGGATCAGAACCATTATAGTCCAATTTATTCACGAATTACAGTAAAAACAAAAGAGAAAATGCAACGTTCCTAGATATTGACGTCCCTAAAAAGGACATGAATCGATTAATTTATTGTATTTTCTGTGGTTTTGATTGAATTTTAGCGAATAAATTGGGCCATTGGCACGCTGACGTGCCTGATCCTCGAGAATACCGAAAGGTATTTCCTTGAATAACTGGAAAACGCTCGATTGGATAACTGGAAGTGTATTAATTATCATGACTATCGCCTCCGAATTTTATCGCCATAAAAAAAGCGAAACTAAAATAAATAATTTAATAATTAAAAGGCTGCTATAGAAAATGATATTAATGAGAAACAAAGTAGAAAAAAAACATAATATCAATCAATATTAGAGCAACAAATCATTTACTTTTGATTAAACAGTATCTTCAATTATCACTAACTCCATTTTAACATTTTATCACAAAACGATATGAACAATAATTTGCACATCTTTATTGACAATTTGTTCGGCAACAATTAAGCAATTGATAATTTCGAATAGAATTTAGTTGCATAAAATTAGCAAAATAATTATTGTAAAAATAACACATCGACTTGTTAATTAAATTTTGGCACTCAATTTTTTCAATTTGGTTAAGTTCGTTCTCTGCAAATTCGGATTACTTCGCGTGCTATGGGAAACGCAAAAACAATATATTTATTCTTGTCGAACACATTTGGTTTTTAAATTTACAGTATTTTCATTTAAAAATTATTGGAACTATTCAATTTGAAAGAGTTGTTTTTGTCTTTCACATTTAAATTTTCAATTCTCCGTTTCTGTCACCTCATAATTATCGATAAAGTTACATATTTCAAATGAGCTATATTTGATCAAGCTGAAATTTTAATAGGTGAAAATGTAAGATAACATAAATATATGTAGATAATTTCAGCTTGATTGGATAATTGGAAGTGTGTTAATTTTCACCTCTAAAATTAGTCGTCAAGAACGCGAAACTAAATATAAAGAATTTAAAACATTCAGTATTCTTTAATTCATCGTTTTTACTGATATTTCTAATATAATTCGTGGTTTTTTTCCATTAAACATATTTTTCAAACGTTTGAGACACTACATTGGCTTATGTTAATTAAAAATATAAATATGAGTCTACTTTTCAAATTTGGTATCAAATAATTAAACATTCAACAATATTTCAACACAAAGGCCTCATACGATATTAAATATAAAATTTTAAATTAGAAGAAACGTCTGTCTTAAATAATCTACATGACAAAAAGATCCTTCTTTCATCGCCTAGTTTAAAACCACTTATAGAAAATAAAAGATCTGGCCCATAAAGAACAAATCATATTATTTATTTCGTGCCGCAGCGTCAAATGATCAGATCAAAGAGTTGGAAGAATTCAAAGAAGGATCCGCTAAGAACTACTGCCAAGGATCTTTGTAGTACATCAGAAACAACAGGTGTCAACACACACACAGCGGCGGTCACAGGTAAACGGTTCAAAATGTATGGAATAATTCGTTGTGCTTTATGGATTTATAAAGATGCCGAATTTTTCAAAGACAAAAATAAAAGCAATAAAACTATTTTTATGTGTTTAGTATCCGGATGGGAATTTTGTGATTTTTCTGTGAAAACATATAAACGTCTTAATTTTTTTTAAATAATAACGTAATATTTTAATAAAACTTTTGAGCGACTTTAACTTTAAAAATTATTGTTTTATAAAATAATAATCAAATACAATACAATTCTGTCTAATCTTTTTACAAATAAATAATTTGAAATATCATATATATGCAGTATTTCTAGTTAAAATTTCAAAAAAATAAATAGGTATTGTAGGTATATGACATAAATCTAATTTGTTTATATTGATTTTCGTCGAATACGACTCACTGTCTCTTCTTTTAAATAACATGGCTTGATTTTGACAGCACAATATTACAATCTTCAGGGCCATTTTTACTGCATATATCATAATATGATGCATATATTTAAGCTGAGTCTTTCATTCAAACAACGTGTTTATGAATATATATTTGAAAGCTATATCCCGCATACAGTTCTCTTTTTATTTAACATTGTGTATTTTATGTTGATCCACACACTGTTGTTGATGGTGTCGTACAAAATTATAGGTACTTTTTTAATACTCCAAATTTTAATTATAAATTCTGAATTCACGTTTATTTTTACATGCAAATACATTCTTATTTATACGATACATAATACACCTATACTAAAATGCCAATATTTTATGAACCATCTATCATATTTAAAAATGCAACTCTTCTTCGGCAATGGTGAAATGTGTAAAATATTTTGTTTAAATGAGTATATAATTGTAAGCAATAAAGTACCCAGTTTAAAGGTTTATGAGGGTATCTAAGAATAAATGTGTAAATGGTGTATGATAATGATGGACTTGAATGATTGTCAATGTTAAAAACATTCCAATTAAGATTATCTGTCAATATGTTAATTCAAGTCTAATTTACAAAGATTAAAAAACTACGAGATGAAAAATGAAACGATCATTGATTAGAAATTGTTGAACCTGTTGGTGGATGATTCTTATTAAATTCTGAAATTAATAAGAAAGAAAATTATAAAAAATATTTCTTAATTTTTTTTTTTTGGTCAATTTTTTTAGTATTTGTGTAACTAGATTTTACCACTTTAGTGGTCCATAGAATAAACATATTTTAGACGAATAAGGATGACTTATAATTTCGAAAGCGAGGGAACGGTTTTTATAGGCCATACCGTCATTGAATCGTGTCTTTAATTGTTTGATAATAAGCAAAAAGTTTCGACCCTAACAGTATTATTGTTACGTTAGTATAATATCGTACTCCTTTATTTGCTATCTTTCCCCGTCAAAATGAACTACGTGTATCTCTGCATTGTATTTACAGAAATAATTTTCACTAAAGTCAATATGAATGATGTTCTCATCTTTAAGCAGGAAAAAATGGTGAACTTAAATATTAAATAAGCAAAGAAATAGAAAAAGTCAAGTTCAGCTAGTTTAAAAGCTAAAGGGTGTTTCACTAAGAGCGCAAGATTTCAGAGTTCAAAAAAACATTATTTTCTGTAGCAAAGTAATGGAATATTTATTGACTTAGAAAATATACATTTGGGAATTATGTGTGAAACTATTTTTTTAAACGGCCGCCACGGTTTTGCTGGCATTTGCATACTCTTTTAACGAAATTTTCAATAACGTTATTGAATACTTGCAGTGCTATTTCATTGATACAGCGTTTAATTTCCGCTGTTAGTGCTTCGATGGTTGCAGATTTATTGGCATAAACCTGTAACTTCAGATAATCCCACAATAGGAAATCTAAAGGCGTTAAATCGCAAGAGCGTGGAGGCCAATTCTGGTCACCAAATCGGAAAATGACATAACCAGGAGCAAACTTGTGCAAGATCGTCAATGTTTCACGGGCAATATGGTATGTGATACCGTCGTGCTGAAACCACATATCATCAAGATCAATAACTTCCAAATGAGGCACAAGAAACTGTTATCATATCACGATAACGTTCGCCATTCAGCGTTACTGCATTACCTTCTTCGTTTTCGAAGAAAAACGGTTCAATTATTCCTCCGAACCATAGTGCACACCATATAGTAACCCGTTGTGGATGGATTGCTTTCTGATGAACCATTCGTGGATTTTCTAAGCCCCAAATGCGACAGTTTTGGCTATTCACGAAGCCATCGAAGTGAAAATGGCCTTATTAGCGAAAATGAATTAGTTTGCAAAATCAGTAGGTTGCTCAAGGATCCAATTGATGAATTCTCTTCAATGTTCATGGTCTACTATTTCAGGTTTACTAACTCACATCTGTCAACTTTCGATTTGTCACGTCATTACCATGCGATATTATGATTACTTATGACAGCTTATGACTGGTTTATGACTATCAAACATGGCGCGCAATTCATATCTTGCGCTTTTATTGAAACACCCTTTATTTAGGTAAACAACTCATAATAAATTGTATTGTATGGCTAAAAGACAATGGTTTACTCCAAACCATAGAACAGAAAAGATAAAAATTCGAGGAATGTTTTCAGAGTTCAGGGAAGTGTACTGTAATTAAATCATATAGAGCTTATAGACTTATAGAGCTTATTGGTGCTAGTCAAGTCATGATATGTTAATGCAATTATCTGGTGCAATATTGGTCAGTCTCATTTAGGTATTCGATTGATAAAGACACGCTTTCATAGCACTGGTTTTGGAACCATGAAAGACAGCAAAATCTCACAAAGACAATAAATTTATTTTTGTGGAAAGAAGGTGTGAAAACGTCAGAAATTATTCAGCATCTACAAGGAGTGTTTAGTCCGTCTATAGAATCCAAAAGTACTTTTTTTCAGTGGATGGATCATTATAACCGGTAGAATATGACTAAAAGCAGTAGGCGCCCAAGTACATCGGTAAATGAAAGAAAAATTAAAGCCGTCGAAGACCTACTGCAAGAGAACGGGCGAATGATTCGTCAAATTAGTGTACGCCTAGGGATAGATACACTACAAATTCATGGCATCTTGTATGCTTGACTGGGCGTTAGTAGGTTTCGGCGCGTTTAGTTCCAAGTGTGTTGAGATCAGAACAAAAATTCAATAGATCTGATACTAGTCATCCGCTTCAAGAGCTGTTAACTAATTACGGTGATGAATTTTGGCAACAAATTGGAAACATGGATTCCTTTTTTCAATCCTGAGACCAAAAGTCAATCTTAAGGCCTTCACCTAAAGTGTGTGTAATTCCGTCTTTGGGAAAGATAATACTTACTGTATTCTGGAATTGATAAGGGATTATTTTTATGGATGATCTGGCAAAAGGTACTATACTAAACGCAGAATATTATTCGAATTTATTATCTGAATCACTGCGACTGACACTTTTCAAAAAACGGCCCGGAAAAATACAAAAGCGTCCGTTACTGCAACAGAATAATGCAAGACTAACCACTACAAGAAAAACGAAAGATGTTTTGAACGATTTAAGATGAAAATTGCTTCCTTAGCCACCGTGTCCCCCGGATCTTACACTCAGTGATTATCATCTGTACCCAGGTTTGAAAAAAAACTACAATGTTACTACTTCGTTCACATTCCCCGACTAAACCAATGTAACCCTTTAAGGAATAACTTTTAATTGAATGTTTGAAACTGTATAAAAAATAAATTTTCTATTATTAATATATTCCTGATAAAACTTTTGATAACATTGTAGACGTTGACTGAAACTTTTGGAAAACAGTGGCGTTAGTAAAAAAAATATTTTTCGCCTTTTTTGTTGCCCATAGAGATTTACCACCTACGAAGATAAAAGAAAACGCCCATAAAATTCCTCCCCTCTAAATTAAGATCAATATAATTTAGTTGGGTGTTACCCATTTAATATTAATTTCTTCGACACTACTATATTTCTTTTGAAAAAAAAAAGTTATTTTGTTTTTTCTTGTTTTAAATCTGATATACTTTTAAACAGAGATTTGACTTACTATTTAATGGTATGTTCTCAATTAAAACTAGAAAATAATTAACACTTCCTTTTTAAAAAATGAAATATTTGAATTTATTTTATTTCCCTTATAGTGTTAGTAGTTTGTAATTCTCTACAACTTTGCGAATTGAAAGATGTCCCCCAAAATGATATTGAGCAAAAGGTTTAACTTTAACAGATTTTCGATCATTGTTAGATTCACTTAACCATACCAGAGCAATATATACCTTAATCGGTAATTCTCACGAAATATCGAAATTCTTATCTTTTCAGTTTTTACAAAAATTTAAATCCTACAACTCTACTAATATCAGCCCGAAAAATATTGCGAAGATAACATTTATTTTATTGATATATGGGAAAGATTTAATCTTTTAGATCGCGGCATAGTCAATAATAATACTCTCACATTGAGGTTTATTAATGAGACAACAAAATATCAATTAAATTTATAAAAACGTCTTAATGGCCTTTAAACGGCCTTTAATTCCTTCAATGCTGGTTTCTGGAAAAATGTTTACAATTTAAACACGTTACATTTTTTTAAATATTAGAAATGGTGATATTGACAAAAAATGAAACATGTATTTTATCAAAAATGGTCAGACTTATAGCTGCTAAAATTATTTCATTTTTTCTTGACAAAAAATTATAATTTTACCTTACTTGGATTAGAATTTAAACAGAATCTTATTGAAGTTCAAATTTGAAAATTTGCAAGATAATATAAGATTTAAGACGTTTAATATTATGTATTTATATATGTGACTATGCAACAATTTGAAAAAGCCTTGCAGCCTAACAATAATAAATCAACCCCAATCCCATTATTAAATTTATGTATGGAACACTACACTACATTATTACAAATACAATTTTTATGAGCTTGTAAAGCGGACTGTACACTTCAAAAGACATAAAATCACTCAAGACGATCACATAATGTAAAATAAAAATAAAAAGCATACAAGGGGAAATGAAACAAAAACGAAAAAATCCTGGAAAAAATCAAGAGGGCCATTTAAAAGTATGTGTAAGATAGAATAAGAATGATGAAGTATTATATATATACAAATATACATACATATAGTCACATGGTATATCTGCACAGTGATAATCAAAACAAGAAGCCACTTGATGAATGTTGGAAACTGAAGGACTCTTGAAGCAATACATGCATGACGTTAACCAGACGTGATTAACAAATTAATAACCATCTACACATCACACATTTCATGATAATATATTCATAATTATCCGTATTAATTAGATACAAGAACACAAAAACTTTCTTACCAATACTTTCAAGAAATGTTCAAATTATTTATTGCAACTACTGGTACCAAGTTTAAGTTATTCTAATTTCATTAAAATTACAACTACTATAATTATTTCACTCTTATTTTGATATTAACATCACGACTTTTACGATATTGCCAAATTTTATTTGGTTTTTGTACAAAAGGTGGCAGACCTGGTAATTACATATTGTGCAATCTCATATTCAAAACTCATAACTGAATCTCTACATTTAGATATTGTAAACATTTCCTAAAGGCCTTATTAATTTTGAAATTGTATTGCGAAGTGGTCCTTGTTAAATTTGAACATAGAAATCTTAAAAGTGAAAATGTAGATGATTTTCAAAGTAGATTCGAAAGGAGGTAGAAGTATTGCGAATTTACGTAATTGAAGCGAAAATTCGATTTAATAAAAGAAAAGGTGTTTTTTTCAAAGAAAATACAATGTAGAATAGCTGAGGGTTGTCGAAAATAGCTCACGTACTTACCAAATATTCGATTATGGAATAAAATGCAAGTGATAAGGAAAGCGAATAGAATATTTCGTGATCGTTGGTTGGTGGTGGTTTTTAAGAACATGAAAACAATCATTTTTAGATTCCTGTTGGTTGTTCTAGCGCAAAGAACAATATCTTTCAATGCGACATACCGCAGCGTCAATCGCATATGTTATATGAGAAAATAAAATACGAACAAAAATCGCATCCCTACGAGATCACGTTAACTTAAAATTGCATTTGAAAAGACGAACGGCATTTTGGGATTTCTTCCTTTTGTTTACAAATCAAAAAAAAAAAGAAGAAATTAGTCGAAGAGAAATTATTTTCAAAAATTTTCATCCCTAATTCTATAATTTCTTATTTTAGTTTTAAGCCACTAAAACTAGGTTTTTTAAGTCAATATATTTGACTACCAGGGTGATATAGTGTACCACATTACTTTGTCTTTCCAAGAGGAAGGAAAATAAATTGAATTATTTTATTCTTATAATTCAATTTACGCTTTTAAAATTAGCATTAGGAAGTTTTATAAGTTTATTCAACATAAGGACCAACTTTTGCTTCGTCCAATTTTGAAAAGTTTGCCAATGTCTTACATAAAGTGAAAATAATATTTTAATACATTCTCAAAAAGCCAGAATTTTCAAAAATCGATGAAAAATTCATGAAAGATTACAACTACGTCCATATATCGACTGTTAGTAAAGGTGTGAGATAATGATGTTCTATTATGAATCACATACAAAAATATAGGGGAAGTCCGGGCATAGTGAATAGCCCGGGCAAAGCGAATACCCTACAATATTTCGAAATGGCTAGAGCAAATTTGCCTGTCGTAGGCCACGTGATCCGTCCTCCATTCCTCAATCGTAAACAAACAGAGCTAGCGTAAGGTAACCCGTCGTTTGGCAAAAAAAATAGTTAAAATAAATAAGTGATACTTTGTTACGATATTTCAAGATAAGTATTTTCATAATTACTCATGTACATGTGATGTTACTGTTTTGCCTTATTTGTATTTTTAAAGTGTATTCTTTCTTATTGAATTACTGCAAGTTTTATTTGGATATTGTTTTTGGATTTGGTTGTAGGTTAGATTTGGTTCACCAAGAACCTATTGGACAAAGTGGATACGTATCCACTTCAATTTGCCTGGTAGGCTTTCTGATCAATGGCTTTCATTTATAATGCTATAGATGGTTTACAAATATAAAAGGAAAACTAATCAAGCCAAATAGAGTGAGAATGTTATGATGCTTGCGATAGCAGACTGTAATACTGATATTCCAGTAAAAACTACAGCAAGAAAATATGGCGTACCTTATGCTACTTTGTATAGGCATTGGAAAAAAGGTAGTTCTACTGCTCAGCTTGGCCGTTTTCGCAAGGTTATTAACAACGAACAGGAGAACGATCTTCAATCGTATTTGCTGATAATTAAGTAGTTATATATCTATCATTAATTTCATTCTTCTTACATTGATTTAAATATTTTTTCTTTAATTTACCATGTGTTCACTTTGCCCTATGATCCTATCCATTTTACCCAGTTGGTTGGGCAAAGCGAATAGCTGAACCAATTTGAATATTGTTAGTAATTTTAAGTAAAATATTGATGTTACTAAATTTTTGATGATTATATTAAAAATTATAATAAATACTTAGTCATACTCAGCAATTGTTTTATTCCTATGTCTATACGTTTTCTTGCTATCGTCGTTAAAGCTTAAGGTGTCCACTTTGCCCGGACTTCCCCTATTTGAAAATATGTATTTCATTCCCAACTCAAAAGATTTTTGAAAATCAATTATGTTTTTAATAGATTAGTCTTATTCGCAACCATTTATTTTTTTGAAAAAAAAATAATTTAAAAGTTCAAAAAAGTTTAAATCTTAAGTTTGGGACATAGTGAGGGAATGATTTTCAGGGTACTTTTTACTTATTTTTCTATAGAAATATTAATACATGATTCAAAAATTATAACCAGCACTATTAGCTCTAGTGATGTTCTTTTCAAGGAAAAAAATCCATCTTTTGTCGCTTAAATTTTTGTATTAACTGAAATGATAAGAATTTCGATATTTCATGAGAATTACCCATATGTATATAAATTTAAAATGGTTCTTTTTTAAATTAAAATTCAAGGCTCTCAGTGGCTTAGAGTATTTGCACCGTTGATATATTGACAGTTGTTTTACCTAAAATAGTGAAATATGAATTGTATGAATAACTAGCTGATCCCCGCGACTTCGTCTGCGTAACGTAGGTGTAGATTATATTTTCTTTTTAAATTTGCTATTTGTAGTGGTATATGAAAATTATTATTTTTCTTATTTCTTTTACGAAAAACATAATCATACCTGAAAACATTTTTTGTCAACTTTAAAAAGACACATTTAATAAACCGTTACTTAGAATAAAATAGTTGTATATAATGATCAATTTATTTTCAAAAAATAATTATAAATATCTAAAAAGTACCGAAAAAAACCGTATACCTACGGTAGGTATACCTACCGCGAACCAATTAATTCGTAAATCAATCAGCATCTATACATAAATAAAAACTATCATTAAGTTCCATAAACTCAGTCATAATTATAACTTAAAACAGTCAAAAGTTATCAAAACACTCGCCTAGATATTAAGAATATTAGTAAAAATCCCATTTCATTGTCTCGACTCTCGAATGAATCCTTTTCTCGAAACTATTTCTCTACTCCATGTACTGCATGTACAAAACTACCGCAAAATTAAAATTTGGTCAATTGCACGAAACCTAGTTCCTCCATAATCAAGTATAACCATTGTGCACTTATTATTAAGATATCTGAATTTCAACTATATAATTAAACCATTTTCGTTTAGTTCGATATTCGCTCACTAATCTATTTATTTCTGAATACGTATTTTTGATTTTCAGGTTTACATTATGTGAAAGCCATAAAACTTAATGCTCACTTATGAACTTAACCTTTTTCAGATATGGTATATATATTAGAGTTTAAATTTTTAAGCAGATCCTACGTTTTTGAATCTAATAATAAACCAATATTGTTTTATTTTAAGCGATAAAACGTTTTGTCTATAACGAACATACTTTGATAATTAAATTTGAAATTTCGATTGTTTAATAAACGTTATGCCGTACTAACTTTGCCACCATTTTTCACCTTTTTAGGGGAGGAATAATCAAAAACCCTTTCTTATTATATATCTGCATCGTATAAGAAAAACACTTTCCAAATTTCATCGACACAAATATGCATTAATATTGGAAAATACAATGTAAAACGAAAAAAAATTATGACCTTTATTTTGATTATCATTACTAAAAAGCAATTCGATTTCGCACATTTGGATGTTGTACATACAAAATTGTTGGAAACAGGTAGAAAACGTGGAAGGAAATAAGAATATTTTATATATTTTCAATAACAGTAATTGATTTTCAAATTTTTCTAAATACCGAAGAAAAGTTAGTTTGGAAGATTTTATATTTTGATTGATAATGAAATATATGACAAAAAATTGATCCCTTAATGTTTTTCAGCAGAATAAATAATTGCTCCAGGTCACAATCATTGGTTCATAAAAATTAGATTTTAAAAAGTTTGATTGTTGAAAAACAAACAAAAATTAAAAATCGCTTTGTTAGAATAAGTACTACTTAAACTTTCATACTAATTAAGTGAAATGACGTTATTTAAAATGCTGTAGTTAAAATGATATAACAAAAACAGAAACTTATAATTAATTATTTATTTATTAATTACACTTATTAAATTCAAAATTTCGATTGTTGGTAAACTCCACATTTCCTCATACAAACTTGGTCACCTCTTTTACTCTTTTAAGGTAGGAATTTTCAAAAAAAAAAAATCCTGATGTCTAGTTCTTATAAGGAATACATCGAATATTAAAATTTCATCAGTCAGAGGGGATATATAAATATAGGATTTTATGTATGCACGGTTTTAAAAACGTATTTACTTAAAGTTTTATTAATATTATTATTATTACTACTACTGTCATTATTATTTTTTGTTAATATTTCAATATTGAGCAACTCTAAGGGTCTATTTACAACAATTTTGTAAGAAAAAAATTAAAAAAAAAGTTTACTGTAAGACTCGAACCCACGTCTTCATAATTAGGAGAATCTGAATGTCCGATACGTAAGCAATTACGCTATTAACATCAACTATGTGTCTTATATATATAAAAGTTTATATTTCAAAGAGGCAATTTTTTAAACTTTAAATTGAATTGACTGTGCTTTTTATCTGTTCAACTGAAAATATTTTTACATTTTATTTTCTAACTTTTAATTACCTTTCCAATAATATATAACTCACTTGTCTAAAGTAAAAATTTCTGTTTTCATCCCTAGGGAATACCTTCCCTTATTATTTTTTGGAATGAAAAGTAGCCTATAGTTTGTGGGAAATTGTGTTGTATCATAATACCAAATTTCATTAAATGCGGTTGTTCCGTTCTTAAGTTAAATCGGGACACACAGACAGACAGACAAACAAAAAATTTAAAAATGTTAAATTCGGAATAAGAGCCTCTTGAAACAAATATTTACCCTAAAATTGAGTTCAAAATCGAAATGTACAGACAGACGTAAGAATTTTATATATTAGTATAGATATAAAATGATAATATAATTCTGATACAATTTAAAATGCAATTCTTTTCAATGACTGTAGAGATCTTCTCTTCCCAGAGTTCCATTTCTGGATAAAGCCCCATTTCACTTAACCAGTAAATATTTGAGCGTCCTACTATTAATATACTTTAAGCCAGTGATTCCCATCGTGGGGCATGATAATATTTTAGTGGGTCATGGGCAGAACGTGCATCTTTCGGGGGATTATACCAAAGATTATGGAGTAATTCGAGAATGAATTATTAACACAGTTGTTTTTCATTCATTTCAGAATAATGTTTCATTCAAATATTTGCTGTTTCTGCATTTCAGTTCTCTATTATATGTTTGGTAACTTTATTTATTTACTTGTTCTTTAATTTTTTATTTGTCTCTTTCATTGATGACTTATTCTTTGGAAGCTTGTTTAGATACCAAATAATCGCCTTTTAAGCTTCCTTCGGGTGAATAACCGTAAAATTTTGAATACCAAAATTTAAATATCACGAGGGAGGCATCAGAATTTCAGAAATGCCAAGGTCGAACATGGCCCAAAATTGGTTGGTAACTACTGCTTTAAACCGTATACAATAAAAACAAATGTTTTTAATCAAATTACTCGGGCAAAAATGTGGACTAGTCATCCATTAAAAAAGTAGAATCTCCTTTTTTATTCAAGTAAAAATACATCGAGTTATAGAATAAAATTTGAATATTAATTATAAATAATTAATTGATTGTTATATGCATCACAATACCTTAAACTTTTTGTGTTTACATTTTGTAAATTTTGAAATTGTTAATATCGTCGAAGAGCCGGAAATTACGTTCAAAGAGAGACTGCAACAGGGGACAGTATAGATGGAAACGTTTTCAAAGAGTATGAAACCATCAATGCCCTATGCACGTTTCGTCTATTACCGCAGACCCAAGCAGGTCGATTATCTGATATGCCCAACAGGAAGCATCGAGACTTGCATATAAAGGACTCCTTACATCGTTAAATATTTTAAATGTAACAAGTTTGTATTTTTCCCTGCTCCTTCTGTTGACGAACGTCAATCGAGGAAAAATTATAAAATGAGTCTAAGCGGGTGTAACCAGTTACTTATTTACTTGTACTTCAATTGATCATTCCCAAAAATGTATTAATATTATAATAAATTGACCAACTTTATTATTTGTTTAAGATATATAGTGTAATAAAAAACAAAATTAAAGAACCATAAAGGACTTCTGGGGTTTAATGTTTGAGAAGCTGAGTTGATTGCAAAATTTTTATACCTCTTTGGGTGATCATGAAAATTATTAGATTCCAACTACGATAGAAGAAGAGATGTTAAATTAAAATACCTAATACATACATTTAAAGTATTCTTAATAAATAGTTATAGAAAATTAGAGGTTGCTTCTCAAGAAGTGAAAATTCCAGAAAATATAAACAAATTTGAAGGATTAAACAATTTAATTGGCTACAACAGATTAACCTCCTGGAGTCCTGGCATTTGTTATGATTCATCAATAAAATAGGAACATAATTATCAAGTTTTTTTAAGAAACAATACCTAGTAATTTTTCCAATTCTCGAAATTTTCACCTATAACAACTACCAGTTTAACTACTTTCATTTAATCAAACCTTCAAACTGTCTTATGGAAATCATATTTTCGATCTACCCTTCATTGTAAAACTTGAAATTGAACTTTTATTCATTCACTTAAGTTAGAACTTTTTAGTGAAGAGAAAGGTTGAGGATTTCGGATCCAAAGCCGTATAAGAAGATGGATGATGTCATCAACGTTTCGCAACCTCTCCGAATCGCATGTGATTTTTTGGATTTATGCTCACCAAAACCTAGGAACAAAATTCGTTGAGCAAAATTATATTCGACTATTTGAACACTTAAACCTCATTTAGCTTCATGGGTAATAGTGGCGGTGAATGCAAGAGTTCAAAAGACAAATCTTGTTTTGGGAATACTAAATATAATTCACTTCAAAAATTATTTGGGATTTCTCGGTAAGTTTTATAATCACTAACCACATATTTATTTAAGGTTTTATAATTTGGTTCTTCTTAAGTACTAATCACTTTTGGTTTTTCTCTTCGCCAGTCTAGATCGTCTTGAGATCTTTATGTAAGTTATATCTAGTATTTCCCATCTCAAAGTATTCTGTTAATCTATTATGATTCGTGTGTTACTTATGTCGCAGGATTGTGTATCTTTTTCTTTAAGAACTTATCGGTATAAAAATCTTCGTTAACCTACTCGCAAATGTCACATCCCCTTCTATAAGTCGACGGTATGAGGTTTCCTTTCTTTTACACAGATTTTTCAGTGACAGGAATCCAAATGAATTCCACTTTGTTTTCTTCTGCTGCGGAATGTCGTGTGCAATTCTAGACGCATATTAGCCATAAAGTACCGCCTTGAAATCATCCCATATCAATACTATTTGGTGTCCCAAAATTGTCACGATGATGACTGATTTACTGATCTTTCAATCACATACTCCTCTGCAAATATATGGACAGGAGAGGGGAGGTAATTCAAAGCTATTCGGTTCATCGATTCATTTTGGGTTACCAAAGCAGTCCCTATATGTATGTTCCTATCCAATGCCGGTGCTTTCGATCCACCCAAGTATATTGCTAAATATTAATTGGGGTTTTGTGTCATCATTACCTAAATTTCATTTGCACGTTAATGGGAAAGTCATTTCTTTATCTATTTTCTTAAGTTTAATATTTACTTTGCTATCTTTGTTTCCTATGGAGCTATTCTAAAACGTTTTTAGGTTTCTATTTCGGTCTGTTTGCATCACTAGATTTAGGACTTTTACTATCAGTCAAGAGTGGATTTAAGGGAGGGGCACGGGGAATTTTTGCATACTGTAAAGATTTCATCACAGCATATACTTAGAAGCAAATCAAATTATTAGAGGTGTTAAAATATATTAATAAAATAACAGAAAGAGCATTAGTGAAACTCTAGTCTATTTCTTGCTGGAAATGCGAATTTTTTTCGTTGCATCCCTTTCACGCACTTTCAAATGAAAGATGATATTTTATCCTGATAAAAATCCTAAAGCCACCCTTGCTATTAGCGGCTAGGTTCTTTTCCATATTCTAAATGAATTTTGCTTAAATTCATAGTAAATAATTATTAACAACTTATGTTTATTTTATGTTTCATTTTTTCACATTTCCACTGTAAAGCAAGAATGTTATATTATTAACGAGTCGTATTAATAGTAACTGAAATGCGGAGAATAAGTGGTGTCTTCCTAAAAATAGAAGATTGATAATCCGTGGAAGATGGTGTGAAGGAAACCTTAAAGTTTCTAAAAGTGAATGGAATGTTTAAAGACCTATAAGCCTTGTGAGAGTTCTAATGTGGTGTGTTAAAGTTTTAAGTGCAAGAGTCTCAAAAGTGATAGTCGCTAATAACCCTGGTAGTTCAAACGACAATAAATAGCCAAAGGAAACAAATATATAAATGTAAAAATGAAATTTTTAATTATTATTATAAATTATAATATATTATTATAATTATTAAATTATAATAAAATTAAATAAGTAATAAGTACGCATTCGTTAGTATTATTGTAAGGCTAATTTCAACGCTAATATTGGGAAAGTATAGTCTATGAAACGAAGCATTCAAGTCGAATGAAAGAAAATTGACTAGGATTCTTTCCACGGAACATCATCTAAAATAGATTTACATATAAAAAGAATGGTACATCTTTCACACAAATATCCATTTTATATATTTCTTTTCATTTTACTACTTACCTTTGCATTCAACCTTTCGAGAATGAATCAAGCTATTAGAAGAAAAAAATAATAAAGGTAGAATGATTGTTTCAATATGACTGTTACATTTTATTAAACGTCTTCGTTCTTGCATGGTTATTTTGCCTGCAGGATAAATGAGTAGCATTTCATTGAAATCGACTGCACACGAATCGATCAGAAGGATATCTTAGTGTATTATACGGTATTCTGTTTCACATTTCTCTTGTTCCACCTCGTTTGAATCGTTGAATTTATTATGTACCATCCATATTCCCCACAAAAAAATTGAAACAGATTTTTTTTTCAACTTCATACACGATATTTTAATTTGATTTCACTATGAAAACCTCAATTTTACGTCGCTATCATGTATATACATTTTTCAGCGAAAATATTTCTTATATCATAAAAGGTGAAACTCAACTTTCAATTACTTTTTCATCCGTCGACATTTAAAGTGTAGATTTGTGAAAATGAAGGAAACGCCCTGAAAATGGTTAACATAGCGAATATACACATGTATAATGTATATAAGCTTTTTGTACATATGTAAAAAAGGAAATCTCTGCATCTTACGTAAATATGCTCATATCAACAAATTACATGTAATGTGTTATATGTTTTAAAATAAACTAAAAATCAAATAACGACGAGAGACTAAAATTCGTTCATCATCATATACAAAATTATTTGATATTTGTAAGACTTGACTGATACAAAGTTGTAAAATACGTGAGCAAAATTAAGTTTGGCTCCCTATTTCACACTAACAAATGGTTTTGTCTGGATTGAAGCTATTTCATAAAATGCATTTGTAAATTAAAATAACTCCGAAGTTATATATACACTAGCCAATCTGTACAAAATTTCATATTCTAAACTAGAAAATAAAGTTTCAGTTTCTATGTATTCCTTACATAAAACCATATAAAACTTTAATAAAACTAAATTGATCATTTATGGTTAAAATTTCCATTAAAACTTTTGTGGTTGTAAATTGTTTTATTTTCAATGGCTAAAAGAAAAAAAAGGGAAACTATATGACAGTCACACCTGTCCAATCATCTCAAAGGAAGCTAATACACACTGTTCTGAGTTTACTGAGCGTTAAATATTGTCGAAAGTATAAACGTTATAGCGTATTGTCTCTATAAATACAATCGAGTCCGGCCCGGTATGAAAATTAACGGAAGTGGCGTTCTCATCACAAAGCGCCTGTTCATAAATTGCATTTCCATGTTGGAAAATTAGCTTTTACTTTAAACGAAATTTGAAACGAGCCGTAACAGCCACTGTACTTTACCGTTTGTAGCTCCCAATCTATATTAATGGAGAAAATACTTTAGGTTCTTAGAAAATGATAACATTAAAAAAAAAATATAAAATTCATAATCTACCAATTATTGAAAAACCCATTATAAAATTAATTGCTGACGAAAAGTATTTATGGATAAGAAATTGATTAGGTTAGATAATTTTAGAAGATAAATGGATTATGAAGTATTAACAATTTTATTATTTTGATTTTTGGCATATATATCCTTTTTTATAACACTATTCATTTCTGCATTATTCATGATTAAATATTACATTTGGTGCATTTTTTAATATGAATATAAACATTTATATAATAGAAACCATCATCCGTCCGCTTCGCTGGACTAAATATAAAATCTAGACTTAAAGTATGATTGGACTTCTTCTTTTAGAGCTAGACGTGTTTAATTGCATTTTTATATAAATTGCTAACTAATTTTTAATAAGTAAAAATTAAATTATATTTACATATTTTTCATGTTCTTATATTTGTTGAAAACAAAAAACACTGCCCTTCAGCCCTTTCTGGACATTAGCCAAGTCTTTGATAAGGTAGGGCATGACGTTCTACTCCACAAAATAAAAAATCCTACCTGCCTACTTCAAGATACTACAACCCGACCTAGCAAATCGTCAATTCAGAATAAAAATAAATGAAAAAACTTCCAATTTCTATTCAATTACAAGAGGTGTTCCCCAGGATAGTGTTCTGGGTTCTATATTATATCTGCTATTCGTCGCTGACCTACCGACAACTAACGATACTACCACAGGTACATTTACGGACGATACATCGATAATGGCTATCCATGAAGACTCTACGTTCGCAATAACTCACCTGCAACATCAACTTAATCGCTAGTTGAACTATGAACAGAAAAGTGGAAGATCCAAGTAAATGAAACAAAATTATCAATGGTTAACTTTGCTCTTAGAAAAGGAAAATGTCTAGCAGTAACACTGAAGGACTCGGAAATCAATGAGAATGGATCGATTAAATATCACGGACTCCGCCTCGATAAAAGGTTCATCTAAAAATTCACATAACAAATAACGTACCCAAATTCTGCATCGATAAAACGATACGATTTAAACAATTGTACTAGTTGATGGGATACAAATCAAAACTATCGTTGGAAAACAAGCCACTGCTTTACAAAACTATAATCATATCCATTTAGTCATATGGGATAGAGCTATGGGTATGTGCGAACAACTCAAGTATCGTAGTGCTCGAGCGAACTCAATCGAAATTTCTTCAATAGCTGATGCACCGTGGTACATAACAAATGACACCCTTCACAACGACCTAATAGTAGTCCCCATAAAAGAAATATCGAGGTTGAAAAGCCGGTGCACTGTGAAAAATAGACGTCATTCCAATCCAGAAATCTACCCCCTACTAAACTTCAAAGTAGATAAAAGATTAAAAAAAGCTACTACAAGAACTGGTAGAAACAGATCCTGATACTAACCAAGAGGAGCACCGCCAGAAAGAACACCTTCATAAGTGAAAGACTCACAATCAGATTAGCTAATAGTATTATAGTATTGAACTGATTGCTTATATGTAAAAAGAAATAAAAAATTGTTATGGCTAAAAACCTACGTAATTTCATAGTTGGTTCTAATGAAGTGTAGAAAAATACCCAATCAAAGTATGGTAATATGAAGAAATAATCATTCAAAGTACCTGTTTTAATATGACATTCTTCAGGTGCTGACAATACATAGTGACTAGGTGAAGACACTCTCATGCATGCCTCATAAAACTGGCCATATACGTAGTAGTCTTCCCTCTAATCGATTTCTACTGCTTTTAGTGATTAACCCTGTATTTCATTTATTGCCACAACAAAACACAACTGCAGTGCAAAAAAATACGATATTTTAAACTCAAATAGATACTTTAACGGTATAAGTAACAGTATAAACACTAATTCATCTCGAATGTAGCCAGTAAGTACAGTAATCTTTACCAAATTTTATTACCTGGTTTTATTACATAACTTTGGCGGATTTAGATTTTGCAGTAGCATAACTGGAGCACCCACTTTTAGGATAAGTGCATAAGATAGAAGACCATGAGTAAACTGTATTACGGAATTCCACAGAAGAGTTTATAGTACCATTGGTATTCACCAAAGTATTAACAGTTTACCAAGAGTAAAAGAGGTGACCTAGTTTGTATGAGGAAATGTAGAGTTTACCAACAATCCAAATTTTGAATTTAATAAGTGTAATTAATAAATAAATAATTAATTAATTATAAGTTTCTGTTTTTGTTATATCATTTTAACTACAGCATTTTAAATAACGTCATTTCACTTAATTAGTATGAAAGTTTAAGTAGTTGGTACTTATACCAAATACCACAGAGGCGGTTTTTAATTTTTGTTTATTTTTCAACAATCAAACTTTTGAAAATCTAACTTTTATGAACTAATGATTGTGACCTGGAGCAATTATTTGGACTGCTAAAAAACATTAAAGGAACAATTTTTTGTCATATAATTCATTATTAATTAAAATATAAAATCTTCCAAACTAACTTTTCTTCGGTATTAAAAACAATTTGAAAACTAATTATTGTTATTGAAAATAAATAAAATATTCTAATTTGCTTCAACGCTTTCAACCTATTTCCTACAATTTTGTATGTACAATGTCCAAATGTGCGAAATCGAATTGCCTTTTAGTCATGAAAATCAAAATAAAGAAGGTCTTAATACATTGTATTTTCCAATATTAATGCATATTTGTGTCGATGAAGTTTGCTAAGTGTTTTTCTTATACGATGCAGATATATAATAAGAAAGGGTTTTTTGATAATTCCTCCTCTAAAAAAGTGAAAAATGGTGACAAAGTTTGGACGGCATAATGTTTAATAAACAATCGAAATTTCAAATTTCATAACCAAAGTACCGTTAAAGAGAAAACGTAACTACCCTTTATTATAAAACAAAGTTGGTTTAATATAAGAAACAAAAACTTTGGGTCTGCTTAAAAATTTAAACCCTGATAGATATATCTGGAAATGGTTAAGTTAAGTTTATAAGTGAACATTAAGTTTTTTGGCTTTCATATATTGTAAACGTGAAAATCACAAATAAATACGTTAGTGAGCGAATATCGAGTAGCGAGAAATTCGGCGAACTGAAAGAAAATGGTTTAATTATAAAGTTGAAATTCAGATATTTTAATAATAAGTGCATAGATACACAATGGTTATACTTGATTATGGAACAACTGGGTTTCGTGCAATTGAACAAATTTTAATTTCTCGGTAGTTTTGTACATTGCAGTAGTGTAATAGTTTTGCGAAAAAGGTTCATACGGGAGTCGAACAAAGAATTGGGATTTCGACTAATATTCTAAATCTAGACCCTTTACTACTGTTATTTTGACGCGAGTATTTTGATAAATTTTTACTGTTTTAAGTCATAATTATGACCGACTTTATTAAACTTGATGATATTTTTTATGTATAGATACTGATTGATTTATGGATTATTTGGTTTACGGTAGGGATACCTACCGTAGGTATACGCAATTGAACATACTCTTTTTTGCTATGTATAAATATTTTTTGAAAATAAATTGATCAGTACATACAACTATTTTATTCTACGCAACAGTTTATTAAATGTGTCTTTTTAAAGTTGACAAACTACTGTTTATAAGTATGATTATGTTTTTCGTAAAAGAAATAAGAAAATAATAATTTTCACATGCCACTACAAATAGCAAATCTAAAAAGAAAATATAACTACACCTACGTTACGCAGACGAAGTCGCGGACATCAGCTAGTATTTTTATAATATTGTCTTCTCAAATAATGAGTTCAGTGATACTTTTTGTTTTAAACTGCAAATGATTGTCTACCACTCGGTTGACGCATCACAACGTCCTACAATTTCTCACGTTTTCCCCGTAGCATTTTTCACCGAACACATTAAATTGAAACCGAAATCACATTATGAAAAGTGGGGCTATATTACGCGCGAATGATGCTTCACACAGGTTTAGTGGCATCTTCAAAATATCAGGCTAAAGTGCCAAGCAGATGGATTCGATAAAAGTCTTCTCTTGCATTTTTTTTCAAGTTCTTTAAAACCAAAGCTTTACTCTCATTCTTTATATATTCACCCAGAAATAAATTTAGTAAAAAATGATCGATTTTAACTCATATTCAAAAACATTTATCGTTTAAGTTACAGATATGATTGATTTCTTTTTTCTGCCTTCCCTTACCTCATATTTTTCAACAGTTTTATCTGAATTTAGTATCATACTATTCATCTTATTAAAATAGTTGAAAATGATAAAGTCGTTTTTTACTTCATCCCAATATTACTTATCGCATATATATTGACTGTCACATAAATTTTCCATCAATCAATATTGAAAAAAATTTCACACTAATTTATTCATACCTGTTCATCTTTCGTGAAAAAGTTTTCCATCAAAAACCTTTCATTTAAATATCATTCAAACGTAAGCATGAATTTTTCCTGAAGCTTGATTTTTTTTTTCAAAACAATAATTTTACCTGGATAATATTTTCATACATTGTTGGGTATAAAATATACATCACGTAATCTACCTTATTTAAATTTTTAGGGGGTCAGAACCAACAACAATTTGACAGTATAATATCTATTCATGAGTTGATATTTCGTTTATTTTAACCATCTTTTGTGGAATTTATTAGTTTTAGACTTTCAAAATAGAAACAATAGGATAATATGCTCATTGTAACAGAAAATCAAAAAAGACGTTGTTTTTCACTTCCTCTTTATTTTCTTTTGAATATTTTTCAGTACATTACACATCAAATTTCGTTTTTCTGAATAAAATATTTACAATGGATATAGTTTATATATACATATATAGTAAATACTATAGAAAAAGTAAATCAACAAAGAATAATTTAAAAATACAAACACGAATAAAATTCATTGAAACATGCATCACGAAAATATTTTTTCTTTTCATCCAATCTTTCAGACGAACATAAAAACTGTAATACATATACAGGCTTAAAATTACATGAACCATAATTTGGCGGTCCACATTGAATGGTATTCCAATCAAAAATTTTCATCCAAACTTTCTTTAAGAAAGCCTATTTTTGTGGGCAACATTCAGAACGACTCAATTTATAAAACGATTTAGTTCGTTAGAAAATTTGAACGATAAAAAAAAGTATAGACGAAAGGTGTTGAATATTCAATGTTTGATTTAGGTGAATTGAGATGAAAAAATAACACAGATATTCACGTCTGGATGAAAATATAAAAAAAAATCTTGGAAGAAACTTTTTATATGATTTGTCAGATTATATCATTCTGGGGTTTCTTTGATTTTAAATTGAATTTCAGCACAGGAAAAAATGTTTAATCAAAATATTCATTTTCAATATGAAATCAAAGCTCATTGCATTACTGATTTTTGGTCTAGACGGTAACATAATTGCTGTAACAAATACTTTATAGACTATCAATTACTACAGGAACCAAAATATTCCAACGAAAATCTTAACTTCAAATACTGCCTGAAGATGTTGAAAAATATGTCAACAAAGTTGGGGAAAATTTAAAAAATAAACATCAAATTTTATGTTTATCTAAGTCCTCGAGAAATATTATGCCAAAATTAAAACAACATGAATAAATTCCGTCGCACTTAATTAACAACTACGTCAAATTTATTGTTCAACAAAACGTTAAATGGAAAAATACACTAAATAATAGTACACTAATTTTCACTCTTATTAACTTTTCTATTTCATCCTATTCTACCATTTATTTATTGATAAAATATAATGTTAAACTATGCAAAAGCTAGTCATACGATACAAAATGTTCTTAGACACAGATTTTTCAATTTCTGGCAAAGTTTGATTACTTCTTTTAAGTACATAGACGTACCGCCAGAAACGGTACCATGTAGGCAAAAATCCAAATTGTACACTTTTTTTTATATTAAATTATTAATTTCTTCCCATGTAATTATTACAATATCAATACATAAAATACAAGATTTAAAGAGCTTAATTTCAACCTGATATAGAAAAACATATGCTTACCAAAATACATTATCTATAGCAGGGGTGGGCAAACTTAATACTGTTATGATCGACAATATTTGTTTTCTAATAATACGCTATCGATCTTACAAAATGGGTTAATTTAAAAATAAATATAAATTTAAAAAGAGGATGAATTGAAAGGAGTATTAGAAACTCTATTTGGGAATTGGTATTATCCATTGTAGAAAAGATAGTTAAAGGTGTTTAATTTAATTTCAAATTTCACTGTTTTAAATTTGTAGTACACAGTTTCATTAAAAGATTTGATTTAAAATTTAATTAAAAGATTTGAAAACTTTACCTAAAAAAATATTAAAAATGCCTGCGATCGACCATTTGCCAACCTCTGATCTATAGTCTCATTATTCAAATAGAGAAATCTTTATCTAATTTACTCCAACTATCCCTTTCGTTATTTTATCTAGATTTACTCTATCATAATCCCAAACAATTCGGTTTGTAGTTAATTTTTTACTATTAAATTTTTGGTATTCAATATTGAGCGAATAAAATTCATAAACCAAGCTAGACGTTTTCTTATAGTAAAAGCGTTTTTGAAAAAAAAATATATATAAATTTATAACAGCTAATAATTAAAACAGAAAATTTGAATTAGCGGCAGTAATGTTTGATATTCAACTTTAATAGGAAAAGTTGGAAAAAGGCAGCGTCGTTGAAAAAACAAATTTAATTGTATTGTATTTAAGAAACAATAAACATTATATCAAAGGATCAATCTTACTGATTTATAAGTTTTAAACAAAATGTGGAGAAATTTATTAAAATGATACCCCGATATTAGTAATAAGTATAACACTAAGACACTTACTTGGTTTTAAGGAAGATACTAGTACCTATCTAAATGAACAGGTTAATACAATAAATAGTTTAATCCTTTCAAAATTTGAAGCATCTTCAATTTATTATTCAGTTGGCACAGTTAAATGTTATATCGGGAGAAAAAGATTGTCCAACGAAATTTTTAAGTTTCTTGATTACTCCCGGAATTCCACCGTACAAATAAGTATTAAACATTGGTTCAATTTGTATATTACCTAAAACGTAAGATCTAAACGAAGTCTAAGCTGAGAAACTGTAGAAGACTTAAATAGTTACTTCAATCGAATAGAGTACTTCGATTTGAGTACCTTCGTCAAGGATACGCTATGCTTTTTACGTGGCCAATTATATGTTGCACCGTATAGTCGTAGATTTTTGCTCTGGGTCAAGATAACTATCATAAGTGTATGGGACTTAAATTACTAACAGATTACATACATATGATGCATTAATTTGCACCATTTACTCCTATATATTTATGTAACATATGCATATACATACAACATTGATGGACGATAGATATCGACGGTGTACTGTGCAATTGCTGCCATAATGGTTATTAAATCGTATTAAAATCAATAATAACAAAATTAGATTTAAACCTCAACTATTAGAAGTATTATAAATGATAAAAGGGATAAAATAAACATTAAGAATTAAATAAAAACTAAAGGATCTACTCGTTTAAGACTTTTGTACAGAGGTTCTTCTAAAACTTCGGTGGCCAATTTATTTAGATGATTCGCAATTCGTGGTAGATACTTTTCACCTTGCCTTTTTATAAATACCACTACTGGTTCTATACCTAGATCGCGGTATATTATGTCGTTTTTGACATAACGTCCAACTTCAACGAATGTTCTAAAAATTTTTGCCTGTTATTTCTAAATTAATTCGCATTAGAAGGGTTTGCAGCGCCTCTTATATGAGCACCATATACCCAAGTTCATCTGAGTATCGCTTTATACACCGTAACCTTTAACCCTTTGAACTCCGATGTCGAGGTGGCGTCGACATTTTTTACTATAGTATTTTAATTATTATTAATATGCGCCTGTTGATTTTTTGAACTCTTGTATTTTTTTTCATCACGTCATCACGAATCCATCGTAAAGCTTTTCAGTGCTCATATGTACACTTTACGACTTGTTTCGATTTTATCTATACATCTCCCCACACAAATGCATAAATTTATACGTATACGAACTATTAATTTTTTTTTCATTTGGAATGTTGGGTAATGGTAAAGAAAAAATATATTTCTCCTTTTGCGATGAATCACCCATTCATACGGAGTTGCTGATAACATTTTTGAAAATCCTTCGGAGTGCAAAGGGTTAAGGATAGATTCAGAGATGATCTCGAACCAATTAACCATTTAAGATTACGATGGAAAATTCACAACTGTGTCAGTTTTCAGATATGTGGGTCTTCCACGTTAGACGGCGGTCTAAGTGAAGACCCAAGAATTTTATTTCGTGGGCATTCTGAGTAAAGCGACCATTATCATATATTTGACCACATAATTCTTTACGAAGATTAAAAGTGATAATATCCCAATGTGTCATTTATTTTCCCACTCCATTATCCTATAAGCGTGCTCCTGCAATTCTGTGGTAGCTAAAAAAGCGTTAGTGTTTGCATATAAAATAGCGATGTCATCTGCAAATGTTGATGTATTTATGTCATTGTCTACTGGTAAATCGCCAGTGTAAATTTTATGCAGAGTCGGACCAAGCACACTACCCTGAGGGGCGCCAGCAGTCATATCATGCGATTCGCTGGTGTCTTCTCGGCATTAGATGTTGAACTTTCTATTTGATAGAAAGCTAGCGACAATTGAGTAAAACTGGAACGGCAAGTACTTTTTAATTTTATGTATTAGGTTGTTCGGAAAGTAATTTCGTTTTTTTTTGTGATAATGAAAGGCAATTTTCGTATAGTGAATAAATATTTTTTTAAATTATATATTGGCCATTCTAGGTTCAATATCTTTGGCCATTTTTCTGGCTGTAGTATGATTTTTCACTGAAAAATTTTTTGCTCTTTTTTAGCCGAAAACTGATCTTGGAGGATTTTTGATTTCCTCATTTGTAGTAAAGGTTTTACCGTCTAAAAGATTTTTCAGTGGTCAAAACCAATAATAAACCGAAGGTGCCAGATTTGTAGGATATGATAGGTATGGTAGTTTATACCATTCAAGTTGTAAAAGCTTTTGGGAGAGCACAAAACTTGTATGAGGTCAAATTTCTCCCTATAAAAACATAGGGAATCCATATATCGGGGTTCGAGGTTAATCCTAGGTCTTTCAAGTGGGTCCTTAACTATTGAATTTGGTAAATTTTTCCTTTTACCCATCTCACCTGCTGTTATTCACTGATTTGCATTAACTAATGATTTCATTGTGACTTTATCAGCTTCAACCGGTCTTCCAGACCGTGATGCATCTTCGACATCAAAATTACCGAATCGAAATTTTACAAACTAGTTTTGGCACTGGCGTGCCGTCAATACTTCTTCTGCATACACTTCAGTTAATTTTTTTTCTTGATTGAACACCATTTTAGCTTTTCTATAGTGAAAAAGTAATATATGAGGAAAATACTGGTTTTTGCTCTCCCTATTTAAAAGGACATGAACCAAAAACTATCACGTAGAATCACTTGAGCTTTTTCACATACAAGCCTTACTATATGAGCTCTGAAAACATACAATGATTATACGGCTTGATTATAAAATGAGTGCAAAAAAATACAATTAAATCTTTTGTCGGGAAAAAACGAAATTACTTTCCGAACAACCCAATAGAATTCCTTTAATGTGTCATACATGGTCAAAAGCTTGTGTTCCGTCGAAAATTAGCCCAGCGAAATATTTCTTTTCATCCAAGGTGTTTTTTATGAAATTAATTATTCTATGGACTTGTTCAACAGTACCATGCCTCTGCCTGCATACAAATTGCTCTATAACAGGGATGGCGAATCTTTTTGAGGCGTGGGCCAAATTTTGCTCATATTTTTTTAGTACTAGCTCGCGGGTCACTAATGTGCTTGGCACTCATTAGCGCCTCTCATGGTGAAACGGAGAAGGGACGATACAAGTTCTATGGAAGTCTCTTTCTACAAACAGAACAAACAAATGGTTGCCTAACTACCGTGGATCTGTTAAAAAGCTTGCGTGAGTCAGTGTCTAGCACACGGATCATAGGTTCGCCATCACTGCTCTATAACTTAATTTCTCCCGAATTCATCTTTATTAATCGCTATAATTTAACAATGAATTAAGATCCTCGATTTTAAATTTTTATAATGTCGAAAAATTATTTTGAAAAATTTTATCTTTTTTTTAAGGAAGTTAGTAGTCTCATGCATATTTTGAGCCAAATTTTATGGAGATATTTCAAAAAACAAAGAAGCTGTAAAGCTTATTGATTGGAGATTTCTTACTATAATCAATTTGTCCCATATGGGTTGCTTAAGAAAAAAAAAAAATTTATAGCTTAAAATTTAATAGCTTGTGAGTTAATGTATTAAACGTTTCTAATTTGTAATTGTATAAAAGATGAAAATTTACTTTTTCTTGGAGCATTTTAGATCACTGTTGATAATTGAAAGTAAATATTAAGGTGACAATAAATAAACTTCTTTTGATAAATTCAAGAATTCTCAATTATAAATAAATATAATCTACCAATTTAGAAAACAGAAATGAGTAAGAAAGATAAGAAAATTGGATTGATTTTTATTAAATATACTCATATTAAATATTTAAATATAAGGGTTAGGTACAATAGTCATTGTTTGAGAAACAAAGTTTAATAAATTACAGGGCTACTTTTAAGTTGCGAATATTCACCGATATTTCAATTATGTAGACTATGTAATCTAATTCTCTTAGATATGCGGAGATGGACTCAGACATTTAAAACACGTCAAATATATGCCATGAAAAATTGGATAGAAAACCTTTACATCGAATTCTACAAATGAATTAAAACTGCTTACAAAATGCTTTCCTTGGATTTCAAAGAATTCTAAATTTCTTAAAAGAGTCAAGCAAAAAACAAAAATTTTAATGATAGAGTTGAAGAGTTTTGAAAAACTTAAAAATAAAAATACTGTTTACAAAGTATATGATTATAATTAATGATGTTGTGGAACGAAAACTTAAACTAGTAAAATCCAACTTTTATTATTACAATCTTATAAAAAATATTTGTAATAATTAGTCTAAGAACTATTAGTATAATAGACTAACAGTCAAAAAACTATAGTGTAAGTACAAGTGCAATTATTACTAAAGATAAATCATCGCAATAAAATAAAAGAAATGTCTGACATTGGTCTTTTTTGAAAAATATAATATTTTTCTGTTGTTATGGGCCATCGAAAACCTAACCATATAAATTATTGTTGCCATTAATCACTGTTGTCGCAATTCGGAGGAGTTTCCAGGCTCTCTCCGCGGGTATCAAACCACTTAAATCCATAAAATGCTTGCAAGTTTTATTGACTATTGTTAAAGAAAATCTTGTATTAAACTTTTCCATTTGTATATAGCAAAAAAATAACTCACAGCTGCCAGTGGGTTTACCGATATTAAAGTGTTGGGAAAGAGCCTTGTAAAGTTTACACAAACTACTTAAAGATTGTTATGGATTACCTAAACTTTGTACTTTGTTTGTAACGTAACACTGATAACGCGCTTGGGATCGCCTTCATCAATCCTCATCCTTTCAAAACTCTCAATTTCTTCACCTACATTCCAATTTATTTTCGTTTATCTACGCAACATAGCAGATAAGCCCAAAACATTGAGTTTCCATTTCATAACCCATTTTCTTCAAGTCTTTTATGTTCATTCCCGCTAAAAGTTTAATTTTTTAAAATAAAATTTCCGTTCATTTGAATTAATTCATATCATTATCATATTAATTTTCAAGTCTTTCAACATTAAGGCGGATCACACAGTTCCGGTTATCCATGCTGTATGTTCCCAATTCGTATTCAAGTAATAAAACAAGATATTTTATTATTGCAAAACCTGCTCCACTTTGTCCATTCAACGTTGATAGGCGATAATTATAGAGGTATGTAAAGCCGCCAACAACAATTTTCGCGCCCCAACATTGCCCTAAAGTCATTGTAAAAATATTAACAGGAGCGCATTCCTTTCTCAACACTTTTAAAACAATTAATTTAAAAAGTAAAGGTCGGGTTAGAACTCGTTATGGCCACTTGTGTATACAAAGGGCTTAAAAATATTTTTTTTAAATAAAAAAAGTTTTTCATCGCATAAAAGTAATATTATAAAAGTCTATAACTAAAAACATTAAAGTTTAAAAATATTTTTCATCTCATATATAAACTCTTAAACTACACACAAATATTTCCATCACATAATTTATTTTTAAACTTCTTAAAAGATATAATAATTTTACCTATACTTATTACATATATGAACAGGAGAACTCTGTAAATTTAAATATCAGGGATAATATATAGAATTATAGTAAATATAACTACTATGGTTCTATTTCCAAAAATTTTTACTGACTAACCTAACTTTGTTTCTAGTCAAGGGTTGTATTTCATTACGGTAACTAAAGCCATTTAATACGAGGTAATGCGTGGAACGGTTAAAGCATCGATTTTGAAGTTATTGGTCGAGTTTCCATATGAAAGAATAAAAAAATCTAAAGGTGGATCAGTAAGAACTCAACATATCAAAATTAGAAGATAATTTCAAAAAGTAAACTTTGGAAAAATAATCAAAACTTACACATTTTTTAAGGAAAAATCAAGGACGTTATGGAGGTGTGTCAAAATGCTACTAGACAACTAAAAATTTCGGAAAATGTTTCTTATTTTAATGCTAAAGCATCTGTAAATATTTTAAAGCGATTCAATAAGTCGTTAAAAAGTTATTGCAATTTAAGAATACTATGATTTTACGAGTAATCTTAATGGGGATTCGATGATCGATTAGACAAAATTTATTAGCAAAAAAAAAATGCTACTTGGCATCCTAAACTTTCAAAAAATGTAATTTAAACTCTAGAAAACTCATTTTGCATAAGTTTATTTAAACTCACTTCACAGTTTTTACGAAACAAATTAAAAATAGACCGAAAATGTGAGTTTTACTTAATAAACTAATACGTGTATAATAAAGTGTGGCAACACTGTCGTTAGCTGAGACGTACCGTTTTGTATATAATACAAGCTGTGTTAGTACATTTGGTTAGATAAAAATGAAACACATATTTTATCTTTGTCGCACACATGAGTACGCAGTATAAAGCGGAAAAAGATGAAATATGTCAAATAATTTATTTTAAAAATGTTGAGTATGTCAGGCATGTTCACTCACATCATGTGAGAGAGACATACTAAAGTCGCCAAAGCTGGCAACCTATAAATCCGACTGCATTAAAACGTTTTCATTATTTTATATAATGTTGAATTTTTAATTTAATTTTTATTTTGTAACTAATAATTATCTAAAAAACATGGTGCTCTAATATTTTATTTATGACTTATTCGTAATAAAATATTCTTTATTCATATTTTATTAGTATCAAATCAATAATATTTTGATTTATTAAAAGTTAGAAAAAAAATTCTATATTTTTTGTTTTTTCTTATTTTGTTTTAACATTTTTGGTGAAATATCCGATTTTCTCTCATATTATATACAGTTTTTTAAGTATCAACTAGCTTATTCATCTCATGGTATGATATACGACGTAATTATTCACGAAGATCTATTTTTATGAAGTTTTATCTCCAATTGTTTCTCCATAACATCCTTTTGGTAGTGTCTGACCGAAACTAGTTTTTACGGCCGAAACCGAAACCGAAACCCAATTTCGACATCTGTCTCAGTTTCGGCCGAAACTTCCAAATAAGGTCATGTTTTTGTAGGAAGAAATTAATTTTTTTTCTTAATGATTTTTATTTGAATTTTGTACGACGTTTCGCCATCTTTCGGGACATTATCAATTACTGTAACAAAAAATTACAAATGCAATCTTGAACATTATCTAGGCTGGAGAATTTTTAATGAAACTTATAATTTAAAACTAGTGTCCGACCGAAATTAGTTTTTACGGCCGAAACCGAAACTTCCATACAAGGTCATTTGTTTTGGTAGAAAAAAAAGTTAATCATAATTAATGTCTTTACTTTTAAATCTTATAGGTATTCATTAATCATTTAGTCCCTAATATATGAGCTAATCATTAACGTAAGATATTATCATCTCTTCTTTCAAAAAAAAATATTTATGCTGAAAATAGGGCTTGATTTAATAAAAATGCACCTAATATTTATTTTAAAATAAGTTACGAATGACATCAAATAATAAAAATAAGTTACAAAACAAAATTATTTTTTACCTAATATGTTTAGGAACACAAAATCGAAAGTACTCTTTCTGTTATCTTAAAAACAAAATAATATCTTCTTAACTTTGATCAGATTTCTTTCGAACTAAAAAAAAATATTAATCATAATATTAAACAAAATACGAATGAATTGATAATTATCTAGTATTCATAATTGAAGAATTCAATAATAAGTGAAAAACAATAAATTTTTAACATTTTTATCTCACAAATTCAGTTTCGGTTTCGATCGTAGTTTCAGCTTGACGACAGCCGAGACTCGTTTTTTGGCCGAAACCGAAAATTCGGTCGGATACTACCTTATGGTGGTCCAAAGCTATGTACACTTTTGATGTAGCTACAGTTATTGTACATGAAATAATACATAAAATGGTATTTTCTATGAAATATAAATAAAATAAGATGACGTTATTTCGATATAAATTAAAATTTGGTAAATAATATTAAAATTGGAATGAAATTATCACCGTTGTAAGTCTTTTTTTTTCATTTCAGAGATTACAAAAAAGTTCTGGGCGAGGGATGTTGATGACCCGAGATCTTCCTTTCCCAGAATTCAATTCCTGGATAAAGCTCCATTCCACCTAACCTTTTACACTGTTGTTAAATATACTTATGAGTAATCAAGTATAGTTATGCATAATAAAAATAATGTTTTCACACTAAATTACATAATTAATCAAATGAGGGCAGAATCACGCACATTGCAGTGTGAAATAACGTTTACCTTTAAAACGTAAACTTGGAATTGATTTAATACTAAGTTAGTACCTACTAATTTTTTCAGGTCATTTATTTTTTTGTGTAGCAAATAATTTTTCAGACACAATGATAGTTTTTTTTAGTCTTTTTATTTTTAAACTCTAATAATCGTCCATTTCAGTAACTACCAATCCAGGTGTTTTTTTCATTCTAACATTGTTTAAGAGCATATAGTAGAACAAGGGATTCTTCGAAAAACGAATATTTGCTACCAATTCCAAACTGAATTAATAATGAAACTGAATTTGATAATGTTATTATTTGTGCAACATTAACTATTTAATGTTTAGAAAAATCAAAAACCAATCAATCACCGTTTGCAAAATGAAATGTATTTAAATAAATATTAAACTATACTGTAATGAAATGCTATATAGAAACATAAGGATAACAGCGAGTTAATTTAACATATTTATTTTTTTTTTTAATAGAATCCATTTAAATTTAAAATAAGGTACACATAGACCATATAAAAGCTTTAATATGCAACTAAATACATCGATTTAAATTTATGGATTTTTTCTCTACTGCGTCAGTTTGAACATGTTGGAATTAATGGACCGTGATTCAAGCAGCCCTTCCAGTGAATCACTTCTCATGACTTCCAATAGGATTTCATAGATATTTTTCTAACCCATATCAAAATAACACCTTTACGAGAACCTTTTAATGACAATTTTTTTATATTATTATAACCATCATCGGTTTTTACACTTCCTTTATTTATTCTTGCCTGAATCAAAATAAAAATGGATCGTCGCTTATAGGAAAAAAAACTTCTCAGAATTTTAAATTTGATTATTTAATAAAGATTTTAGATACTAAATAAGTAGAATTTCAATATTATTAAACTAAATTGCCTTAAGATGTGGGCGGTGAGTCAGCAATTCTTAACAAAGAATATAACAAATAATATATAAATTCTTTGTTCAACTAGTGAAGAGCATAGTAGTTTTTGTAATAATTCAAATTTACAATAATTCTTACGAAAATACATAAAATAGTGAGAACATGAAATACTAATAAGAAAGAGAAGAGTGATTGAAAGTGGCTAACATTAAACAGTCGACCTTATATATAATCTAAATTTATATTTTAAATTTCAATTCCTGAAATATTGGTAAAGTATATAGTTCCCAACCAACGATATGAAATTATTATAACTCTTATTTACAACTAAAGGACCTGCTAAACTTCGTATCGTCTAAAATTAAATGGCGAAAATTAATTGATTTCGGTTATATTGCCACATTTGTAATTATTAATATGGATATAATTAAATATATACTTTTGCTTGATCTTAACAAATTATGGGCGTTTTTTAAATATACATTTTATTTTACGTCTTTAGATTCATACCTATAAAAACAATGAACATATTAAAACCTATATACATATAAAAATTCTTATAATTTTACTTATTCATGAGTTTATAGATATACATTGATATTTCTAATCACATTTTTATTTTTAATTGTTTTTGTCCATCGAAATTCTAATGTTCTTTAAGCCAATTCACTCCTAAAGTCATTATTACTTGGGGACTGGATGCTTACTGGGAATGTTCCTGTTTTCTTCAGTACCTTTTTAAACAGAATATTTGTTTCTTTTTTATCATTTGACATTTCAACACATGGTTTTGGTGGCTCACCTTTCTGCATTAGTAGAATATAGCTGTTTGAATTAACTACAATGTCCCGTTTTTATTCTGGCAATTATTTTTGTACTTTCTGGGCTGTAGTTTGGAGTGAACCATAATCTTTAAGCCATCGTACAATGTGTAATATGTTTGAAGTTATTTGATGTATTAGTTTCTCTTCTTTTGGAATACTCTTCATTTCTTTGTACATATTTTGATCTTTTTTCTGGTTTTAAAATGGTGAATAAAGGGTTGAAACACGTTTCATTTTAATAAATATGCCGACGCTCTAGTGACTCTTTTTGTGACCTGGTACCCATAATAGTTTTGGTGATTTTAGTTTTTTTGAGTGTTTGGTATTATTTCTGATTTTAAAAATAATTGTACCCTTTCACAACTCTTTACATCTTTTACGCATTTTTATCCCATAATTCTATTAATATCACTACGAAAAATGTTACGGAAATTGGTATTTTTTATTGGTGTATTAGAAACATTAGATCTTTTAGGTCGCAGCATTGTTCTTAATAATACTCTCATGTATGTATATATAGAATATAGATATAATGTAATTGTAAAGAGTCTCATCTACATGTATTTTTTAAACTATATATTAGAAACTTCGATTCAATCTATAGTCAAATATTGATTATATTAATATAACCGTTTATAGAACGAAATTTTACAACTCTAGGCCATGAGAGTGAATTCAAAAGTTCTTTAAAAGTTTTGAATTAGGTCATTAATTATAATGTTATAAAAGACAATTTTAATTTCTGAAAATTTATTTCACTGTAAAACAAGCAAAGAAATAAAACATTTTGAAGAGTTGTTTAAATTGATAATGTATTTAATATCAACTGAAAAAAGTATCACATCCGATAAATTACCAACTCTTTTTCAACAACATAGTATAATTTATTATTGTATGGCTATGAATTCACATATAATATATTAATTTAAAATATAATATCTTCAACAATTGATCTCTAATTTAGTAATAAAGAATCCTTAAAGGGAATTTTAATCTGAAAATAAATGAAGTAATTTAAAAGGTAAATAATAAATTAAGGAAAAAAATAGGCGGCTCATAAATCAATAATTTTGTTTATAATTAGAATTGAACCAAACGTTGATATAGAAATAAGCTAACCTGATGAAGGCTTCTTATAACGTTACGCCAGCAGCCACTGAAACCGACCACCTTTCATAACCGCCTTCTTCAATTTCGGGTCGTTCTCGTTCCATATCAGACAGGTGGTGTTGTTATAAAAAATATTATACGAAAATATTTCAACTTCTTTGTGGAATATTAAACATGATTTTATTAATAACGACATACATCCATATGTAATATGCAAAAGTTCTAAAGCTATATGTATATAGTACTTGTATCTTGCATTACATAATCATTTCTCATGATTGTTCATTTTAAGGAAACAGTTATAGAAAATTTTAAAATTAAAATTATTTAAAATTTTAAGGAAAACTTAGCTTCCCTTTCCAAACAAAAAAAAAGAAAAAATTATATAACATATACCAAAATATACTGCAAGGCATTATCAATACACTGTAAGACGTGACAGCCAGCTTTGGTAGCCTACGGTATTACTCGATATAAGGAAGTATATTTATCGAATTTCTTTTTCCGATTCCATGTACTAATTTAATTTCCAATTTACAGGAGGAAAATAACCAAATATAAAATAGACTTAAAAACAAATCCAATAATTCGGTTTTCCGATGTAAAAACTACGTAAAGAAAGTACGTATATATTAATTATATCAACAAATGTTGTTATAGAAATTGTTAAAATAATATCCTTGCATTTGACATCTTGTCTAAAATTAAATTCATTTTACTCTAAATAGAGTTTACCGTATCTAAGAGTTTCAACTACAAAAAATTTAATCTGCATATTGTTACGATGTTGGAATCGTGCGCCTCCGAACGCATTCGGATAAATCCATGACGCCACTGTCATGGCGGCGAGGACTATAAAAGGGCGTGGATTCCCACGTTTAAGGGCTTTTTTGAGGTTATGTAAAAATATATTAAGTGCAGAGCACGTGGTTCATCTTTAGAATTGTTGACCATATCAATTAATTGTAAGCTATTTGTACTGATTGTGCACGGGTTGCAGTTGGTTAACCCTGCATTTCAGGTAGCGTTGATAGTAATTGATAAAATGGTACAGCTAATTAATTTTTTATATTAATGATAACCTCTAATTATTGATTGATAAACTCTTGTGTGTGAGTGGAGAATTTGTGGCAGCGTGTCAATATTGTGTTGTTTTTTTTTAACGTATAAAACAACGAAAACCAGAAATCGTGATTTACCGGAGCCCTATTCACCTGCCCTGTCCATGGTACCAGCGGAGGATCCAACCAGCCACGTCCAGGACCACATCTGAACATGTTTATGGAGCTAAGTGCTAGTCAGGCTAACCCACGAAAACGAGACACTTTGTTAGATCTCGAATTACGTTTCCCCAACGTAACAATGGCGCCCAACGGGTTTTAATTAGTTATTTTAATTAATTAAGCTGACTTTATTTATTTCAGAGGTCAACTGGAAATCTATCTGCCTTTCAATCGATAAGGTAGTAACTAAACGTTGAGCAGCTATCATAAAGAACGCATCGAAAATAGCGACGCATAAATGATAGAAACAACCAAGTTTTATAAAGTTATTTATTTATTTTTATTATATAGTTATTGACAGGTGTAACAAGCAACAGGCTAAGAGATTCTGATCCAACGAATGAAATATTGTATGTCCATTTATTAATCATAAATTTAAATTAATTGCTTTTCTTTTACGGACAAACGGACGATAACAATTGTAAAAATGGTTAAGACACGCAGGGCTCAGAAGGAAATACAGGAAGAGATGCAACAGCTGAGAGAGAAAGTTACAGAAATAAGCAAGACTTTAGCGGCAAGTACATCACAGCTACAAGTGGACCAGCAGAAAGAAATGGACACGACAATAATTAACTTTCCAAAAATCACAGATATGAGAACATTAAATACACCATTACACATAAGAAAAAGTAACCAATGGGCAGCTGGAATCCATACCAGTCAGTCATATGTAGCACAGGACAATGATGAAGACAGCAGCGAAAGCGAACAAGAACAAGAACCAGCGAATGGAAGCCGAGCAAATGGCAACAGATACAGAATTGATGGAAACAGTACATTCCTGACGAATGAAGAGAGGTTATGGAACACGGTTAAAAATAAAAGACAAACGTTCCTAAAAACAATGCAGGAAAATAAAAAGCTACATGAAGAAATTAATGAGTGGTGTAATGCAATGGCAAACCACATACTCTGGACAAAAGAAAAAATAAGATGCGAGAAAAATGTGGAAGTACAAGTAGAATTAATCAACTCGTTACCAGTTATTACAGAACAAAACCTGATAAGACGCTTGGATCAAGAACTAAACCTAGATCGGAGTAATCCAGGGCATTGGGGAAACCCAATATTGAACTATATTGCTAAAGGAGTAACACTATTCGACGATACAATATACGTAGAGGATCCACGGATTAGAAACTCGACCAGAATAATAAACAGGCGAAGTGAGATAAAATCACATAAACCAGAAGGACTAAATAGCAGTCAAAGTCGACCCAGAGATCAATGTCATAACTCGAGATACCACCAACAACAATACCAGTCTGGATCAACTAACCAATCGTACGGATATGGAAGTGATTTGAAGAGAACAGCTGACAAGATTAAAGCAATGGAGACACTGATCAGAGTTAAGGACCTCACGTACGGTAAAAATACACAACCAAGGCAATGGTTACAGTCATTCACAGAGACATGTGAAGACCATAGATTAAATTTCGAAGACAGGATAGAACTTTTAAAAATTGCACTGAACAGCGAAAAAGAATGGATCAAGCAGAATATAAATACCTGGGCAAATTGGTATGAGGTAGAAGACACATTTATAATGACATTCTGCAAAACAATAAAAGACTCGGACATATTACAAGAGGTGTTTAATATGTACCAGCAGAAGAATGAAGATCCTCACCAATTTGTGAAAAAGATGAGAATAAAGTTCGACGAGCTGAATGACCAAATATCAATAGAAAAACAGATTGATATATTATTACCAAAACTTGAGGGCGATATTCAAAAAGAATTAAACACGCTCCCAGTGATAACAACATATAGACAATTAACAGACGCAATTGCGATTGCGGAAAATAGAATCTCAAATATAAGAAAATTCAAGGAAACCAGGAGATCAGCTATTAGAAGATTGCAGGGTACAAAAGATTCTGTACAAGAAGAATCGTCTGATACAGACTCAGAAGTGGAAACATTCAGACGGGTGCAGAAACGAGAAAAGAAAAAGAAAAAGGAAAATTCACAAAAGAAAGAAAAGTGTAAAGACCACGATAAAAAGGTGAGTGTTCTTTGTGAGAATAAAAATAATAAAAATTACAGGGACAAATCAGTGTCGAGGGAGCGACAAAGATCAGGATCTAACGGCTCAAGATACAGTACAAAATCCGTAGGAGATACCTACATTTGTATCAACTGCGGGGAGAAAGGAGGACACCGTACCAGAGAATGCAGAAATGAACGCATAGATATCTGTGTGTGTTGTTTCAGAGTGGGTGTAACGGCAGCTACATGTAACTGCCACACGTCAAAAAACTAGGAGTGCGAGCGCGATGCAAACAGGAGATTGCGCCCAGCCCACTTGGAGCTCCTGTACCCCATGCATCAGTCCTTTGCCAGGGGGGAATGCTATCCCGCCACTTCCAGCTAGATGCAGAGGACGAGCAATGCATTACAGACGACCACCAGACGACAAGTGAATCGGAAGTAACCGCGGACGAGTGTGAAAGTTGCGATAATAATAAAGAAAAATTCATCCAATCTAGAAGTGACGAGATGGGTAATGTTTGGAACTGCTGCATTGGTCAGAACCTTATGGGACTGGAAGTAGAAGAGATAGAGAGGAAGGTAGTTGGAACGGGAAAACAACTCCGGCCGGGGGGTCAAGAAGTAAGGATAAGGACTTGCAGGGCGTTCGATACCATGGCAGGTAAACAGTTTACATGTGGTGTTAAAATTAAAAAACAATCATACCTGGCTTTGTTCGACTCGGGAGCTACCAGAAACTTCATGGCACAGAATGTTGCAGATAGTATCCCAGACAATATCCAGAAAGTTAAATCTAACCGATCTGGAAGCTCATTTATTTTAGCGAATAATTCTTCAATTCGGAGTGTCAATGCAGTCTTTGTTGCCTTCGAAGTTGAGGACATAGAGATCAGCGCATGGTTCGAGGTATTCAATCAGATGCCAGATGATATAATATTCGGAATGAAATTCATGATGGATCATGGAATACGCTTAAATGCGGACAACATGACATGGACATGGAAACACGACACCGATCAAAGACTTATGAACAAGTTAGCACCGAGTAACCAAATCTGTAGTATCTCTTTAACGGACGCCGATTGGGCGAGATTAAGTAGCTTTTTGGATTCGGAATTTGCATTAATGGACCAGGCTGAGCTCGGGACATTAAAAGGGGTCGAATACGAAATCGAACTAAATGATTATACACCAATTCACGTCAAGCCATATAGGAGATCACCTAAAGTTACCGAGGCTCTTCATAAAATCATCGAACAATTACTGGAGCAAGGTATCATGCAACCCAGTACCAGTGAGTGGAGTTTCCAACCGGTAATGGTGAAGAAAAGGCTATTACCAGGACAAGACGTAGACGACATCAAAGCATGGAGAATGTGCATCGACTACAGACCGCTTAACAAGGTCATGAAAATAGTCAACTACCCAATGAGACGGATTGACACCTCACTGGAAGTCATTCGAGAGGGTGCGTATCGAAGTGTGATTGATTGTACGAACGCTTATTATCAGATTTCAATAAAACCGGAGCATCGCCAGTACACAGCGTTTGCGGTAGAGGGAATGGGCTCTTACGAATTCGTGAGAATGCCGTTTGGTTTATCAACAGCGCCCGGAACGTTCCAGCGAAAAATGGATCTGATAATCCAAATGATCAAAAAAGTATTGCGCCAGCGTGAGTTACCAGCCCATTGGATCAATTATGTACACCCTTATATGGACGATTGGGTGGTTGCTACACCGACGATGGAAATTCATCTGGATATGCTGAAAATATTATTTGAAATTTTCAGAGAAGTAGGTTTAATGATCAAAAGGGAAAAGTGCCGTTTTTGCGTGCCCGAGATGAAATATCTCGGATTTATCATCAAAGGGAATGAGCTTCACCCCGATCCAGAGAAACTGCACGCAATTGAAGAGTACCCAGAGCCTACCAGTAAGAAACAGCTAAGGAGATTTTTGGGAATGGTTAATTGGTACAGGCGACATATGAAGATGGTTGCAAAAGTACAAGGTCCATTAACATTAATGACCAGTGAAAAATCCAACTGGACTTGGGGACCAGAACAACAGGAGGCGTTTGTTAAAATTAAAGAAATGCTTTTAAATGCACCAGCATTGACGGTACCGGATTATAATTTACCTTTTATTTTATATACGGATGCCTGCGATATCGGAATCGGTGCAGTACTGACTCAGAAAGGACCAGATCGAGAATATCATCTGACAGCAATTAGCCGATCTTTGAATAAACACGAACGGAACTATACAACAACAGAGAAAGAGTGTCTCGCAGTTATTTGGGCCTACCAGAAACTACGAGGCTACTACGAGGAATATCCAGTGACAGTAGTTACAGACCATGCCAGTCTGAAGTGGCTACAAAATGTCAAAAATCCGCGAGGACGACTTGCCAGGTGGGTCGCCGAGTAATCATTATGGACAATTACTATAATTCATCGACCCGGCATTAACAATGAAGCGGCTGACGCTCTCTCTCGAGCGTATGAAGATAATGAACCGGAAAAAGAGAGAGTAAGTCGAGTACGGGACACACGACATCAGTGGTACGATAGAAAGATGAAGGAGGTCAAGGCTACTCCAGAGCGGTTCCCTCAATGGAAACTCATAGAGGGAACTCTATATTATTATCGACCTAGACACCCCAGTGAACTGTTCACAGATGCGCCGGAGCATTGGAAAATGGTAGTGACACCAGAAGAGCGCATGTCAATAATCACTAAAGCGCATGACGAACTCGTGTCAGGACATGGTGGTATTGCCAAAACATACCATTTGGTTGCCAGTCACTATTATTGGCCCAATATGTACCATGATGTGATGAAATATGTAAGTGAGTGTACTGTTTGTAAGTTACAAAAACCAGACACCAATCCACCAGTTGTTGTACCAAGGCATAGACCAATTACGGAACTATGGGAGAGTGTTTCTCTGGATACAGTCGGACCTCTTCCCAGGTCAACCAATATGAAGACTCACCTATTTGTTTTATGCGATATGTATTCAAGGTATCTAGAGGTTCAATCTATTTCTGAACCAACTGGGCAAAAGGTTGTCTACTTTTTGCGGACAGTGTTTAACCGTTGGGGCTATCCACGAGTAGTTGTGACCGATAACGGGACCGAGTTTGTAAATAAGACCGTTACAGGATACTTACAGGCGCAGCACATAATACATGAACTGACACCAACTTATCATCCGCAGGCGAACCCTGTGGAAAGAATAAATCGTAACTTAAAGACACTAATTCGAACTTTTCTTTCAGATAAACATTCTAAATGAGATCAGAATCTGCCAGAACTCGTGTACGCTTATAATACATCTGTTCACAGCTCGCTGACTGTCAGTCCAGCTTATTTGAATTTTGGCCGAGATCCAAGATACTTAGACCTTCATCGGGGAGGAAAAGTTTTGACCGAATTAGGGAACCAGAATAATCGCACCACTGTAATTGCGTTAATTGATGAGCTACGACATTACATCGAGTACTTTATGATAAAAGCTCAACGAAAACAGGATGATCGGGTACCAGAACCAAATATTGACTTAGCCGTTGGAGCCGAGGTATTCATCAAAAATAAACAACTGAGCAAAAAGGCTGATAGGTTTTCAGGGAAGCTCGTCCCAATAAGGCGAGGACCGTATTACATCCATAGTTTTTATTCAAACAGTTTAGTTAACGTGTGCGATAAGGCTAATAAATTGATTGGTGTTTTTAGTGTAAACGATTTAAAAATACCGCGAAGATCTAATCGAGGGGATCGTAGGGGAAGTGAGTTAACTAATTAAACTCTGTATAAAATACTTATGACAATGTAGTGTGACCCATAATGACAATAGTATCAATAGTATTAAGATATAGTATAGTATAGTAGTATATATAGTATTGTATTGGATAGTATTGATTGTATTGTATAGTATAATAGTATAGTATTAGTATTTAGTATACAATAGTATTGTTAGTCTTAATGTTTACATATTAATATGTTACTTACACTATTATAAAGTTACTATTATTAACTGGGATACTAGCTAAATTGTTGTACAGCTGTATTACCAGAAAGCCACAGTATGAATGCGATCTTTTGTTATGAATGAATGTCGGCGCTGAGTGACTGTGACTCTAACCAGGCATTGGCTAGTAAAATCGGGTAATCCAAAGTAATCCGTAATCCAACCCGGGTTAAAGTCAAGGAGGGTGGTGTTACGATGTTGGCATCGTGTGCCTCCGAACGCATTCGGATAAATCCATGACGCCACTGTCATGGCGGCGAGGACTATAAAAGGGCGTGGATTCCCACGTTTAAGGGCTTTTTTGAGGTTATGTAAAAATATATTAAGTGCAGAGCACGTGGTTCATCTTTAGAATTGTTGACCATATCAATTAATTGTAAGCTATTTGTACTGATTGTGCATGGGTTGCAGTTGGTTAACCCTGCATTTCAGGTAGCGTTGATAGTAATTGATAAAATGGTACAGCTAATTAATTATTTATATGAATGATAACCTCTAATTATTGATTGATAAACTCTTGTGTGCGAGTGGAAAATTTGTGGCAGCGTGTCAATATTTTGTAAATGGTACAGCTAATTAAATGGTTTATATTAATGATAACCTCTAATTATTGATTAATAAACTCTTGTGTGTGAGTGGAGAATTTGTGGCAGCGTGTCAATATTGTGTTGTTTTTTTTAACGTATAAAACAACGAAAACCAGAAATCGTGATTTACCGGAGCCCTATTCACCTGCCCTGTCCATGGTACCAGCGGAGGATCCAACCAGCCACGTCCAGGACCACATCTGAACATGTTTATGGAGCTAAGTGCTAGTCAGGCTAACCCACGAAAACGAGACACTTTGTTAGATCTCGAATTACGTTTCCCCAACGTAACAATATCAACAAAAAATATTGAAATTTCGTATCATTTTTCTATTTTTTTTTTCTGAAAAATATTAATTATAATAATTAGTTTCGTTACAAGTTTATTATCATGTCTTATATTTTGATTGAAAAACTTCTAATGAGAACGTAAGCGAACTAAAAACTATCTCAATAGTTAACAAGTACTTGATATACAAAAAGCATAAATTTTCTACAGCTAATAACCACATTTACATTTTCCCGTCGATTTTTTTCTTTAAATCTTTAACACAAATCATATGAAATATTTATACATATGCCTACCAAAACAATAATATTTTTGCAGCACCAGTGTCAGTAAAAAACGTAAGCAACAAATATATTTATGTTTTTTCCCCGAAGTTTAACGAAAGAAAAAATAACAATATACAGCCTGAGAAAGCATAATTTTTTGCGTATTAAATAACGTTATACTTTGTGTGGATAATGAGGTAGCATAAAAACCTTTCATTCACCCATTGTATAATTCTTAAAATAAACAAAAGTCTAAAAATTTCAAAAAGTGAACATAGAAAAAGTCGCATTAATACTTACCTAAAATTGTTTTTTGAAACAAATAGCTTCACTGTAAAGTCAATGATAACATTAAATTAAAAATATTACAATATAATGCTCAATATTCATATAAATACTTTGAAACAGTAAATATTTTATTGAAATAAGTAAAGTAATGAATGGGACAAAAGTCCCGCTACCATTTTGATTTCCTATAACTTTGTTCAAAAAAAAGATAAGTAGATTTGGTTTTCATAAAAAGTTTATTTGGTCTTTAAATTTTTTTTCGTTATGATTGAAAAATTAGATCGGTTAAATGGTGACCGCGATTCGCTATGCAACTCTCGGCTCTTTTTAAGGCATTTTTCATGACATCCTGTAACCAGTTTTCTGTATTGATCATATTTTGTCTTAGGCAATTTAAAATTTTCAATGCATAGTAATGTTATGTTTTGTATTTCAATTTTTGTAAATAAAATGTATTTTTCAATCTCAATCAAGTTTTCATTTTATATAAAATATTTCAGGAATAAATTAAATTTGAAAATGGCGCTTAAATCCAAACTGTTTAAAAGAAGATATCGTTATTATCGGCTATGCTACTACACGAGCGCCATCAGGACTTGTCTGATGGAAATAAGTCCTTTGGAGGAACAAAAAATTAACATTGAGTTAGCCTCCCCTGCTTCAAATCTTCCAAATTCACTTCCCAAGTTGCAAAGCACAAAAACATAAATTCCGGATGTTACATTTAAAATCTTAAAATTTAAATGTTGCAATATGTATCTTGAAAATTTCGAATCAAAAAATTTAAACCAAAATTGTTGGTTTAGTAAATATGTATATAACACGCTCAAATGTACTCACGGTTGCCTAAAGAACACTTAAGCAAGCTTTTCGAACCTAAAGCTTATTTTTTTAAAAAATTAGAACAAGTCGATGAAAATATTATTTTTGTCTCTTTTAAATAAAACGTTTGCTATTGTTGGAATGTATCCAATAACAGGATATATCCGTTAAGGGTTAATGAAATTAAATAGATGAAACAAATTTATACTGCTCCCATTAGAGGAGAAGTAATTAAATAAATAAATAATTTATACAACAATGAGAAAATATAAATTAAAATAGGGCCTTTACTAAGTCGTTCTCAGTTGTAGTAGTAGCAGTGTTGATGATTTGATCAAGTTGGAGTCGATTATTATGATGTGAATCACATCTCCTTTTATACCTAATTTGGGCCAAATCTGGTCCAATAGGATTACCGAATAAAATACATTTTAAAAGAGTTTTAACAACAATATTTTTATGTCTCGACAACCAACGTAACTATATTGTTAACAACATTGACTTGTAATGATCTATGATTGAGGAAAATGGTTTTAAATAGTGTCCGACCGAATTTCGATTTCAGCCAAGTTTCAGCCAAAAAACGAGTTTCGGCTTAGTTTCGATTTCGGCTGTCGTCAAGCCGAAACTACGACCGAAACCGAAACTGAATGAATTCGTGAGATAAAAGTGTTAAAAATTTATTGTTTTTCACTTATTATTTGATTTTTCAATGAAAGATTCTTATGAATACTGGATAATTATCAGTTCATTTGTTAAGAAACTTGGTTCAGGAAACAAGAGGGCCATGAGGTTCAAATTTTGATTTGAAGCGATGGCCGTGAGTTTAACAATGAAAACAATGAAAGTGGCAAAATTGTTTTTATTGTTGACAATTTTTAAAAAATAGAGTAAAAAATAAATTATTTAATTTATTATTGAGCCGATCGTCAACCTATAAAGTAATGTTACCAAGTTTTTAAAAAAGTAAAGAAATGTACCAAGTATACCGACAATAAAGTTAAAAGTACCAAATTTAATACCAAGAATCATTCAAGTGATCAAAACACTCAAGTTAGATTAATTTTTTAACTTGAGAAAATAAACATCATTAATATTTTGTTTAATATCATGATTAATTTTTTCTTTCAGTTCGAAAGAAATCTGATCAAAGTTAAGAAGATATTATTTTGTTTTTAAGATAAAACAAAGAGTACTTTCTATTTTGTGTTCCTAAACATATTAGGTAAAAAATAATTTTGTTTTGTAACTTATTTTTATGATTTTATATTATTCGTAGCTTATATTAAAAAAAATATTAGGTGCATTTTTATCAAATCAACCCCTTATTTCAGCATAAATAATTTATTTAAAATAAAAAATGGTAATAATATCTTATGTAATGATTAGCTCATATATTAGGGACTAAATGATTAATGAAAACCTATAGGATTTAAAAGTAATGACACTAATTATGGTTAACACTAGATAGTGTTCAAGATTGTATTGATAAAGTCCCGAAAGATGGCGAAGCATCGTACAAAAATCAAATAAAAATCATTAAGAAAAATATTTTATTATACTTTTTAGTTCAAAAAACCCAAAGAAAACAACTAATTTAACTAATAATAGACATTAATCCTGTGAATCTTCCTCAGAATTTTATTCAAAGTTGCATCGATTTTTAAATGTTTCAAAACTTGGCCATTTATTTTTAAATTTTCAAAAAAAATTATAACATTTACGAGCATTTTGTCACTGATTAATTCGTATACGGCTCATTTGTGAATTTTCATGTTTTGTAGAGTTGTTAAAGCCTCATCGTACATTTTTTCATTAACGTAATGCCAGGTAAGTTATACTTAGTGATCTCTGTGATAAATTCATTATTACATTACGTGGAATTCATATTCCAGAAAATTTTCCATTCTTCATTTCAAAGCTCTCGAAAGCTTGCCGCTAGAGGGTTTTCATATGTATTAAACAGGTATAATTAAAATTTTATTTTTTTTCGAATACTTATTTGTAATATGTTGAACAATAGAAATTATTTTAATTACAGCAAAATTGTTTTTTGTTGAGTTTGAATCCGTACAAAATTGTTGGTTAATTTAATAATAAATGTGAAGCCATTGATGTGCATTTATTATTAATGGAAGGTTGCAATTCCAACTTAATAAACAAAAGTCGCAATTACATTAAATGTGTATTTAATACGCAGCTCATATTCTCTACAACAAAGCTTTCTAAAACCATTTTAATTGTACGATTGTATTTCGTGAGCTTCGTGTAAATGCAAACAAAGTAACCTTCCATACCTATTGTAATTGTGTTGTAAACAAACCGCAAAAACATCAAACTTAAATGAGCATCCTAACCTACATCAAAAGTAACCCACATGGATTTATAAAAGCGTTCGAAACAAAACATTTACCTCCAAGAAGTATTCTAAAGTAAGAAAGAAAAAAAAAATAACGCAAACAAAAAATTAGACCTTTTGCTGGACAAAAAAATGGGTAAAATAAATGGCGACCAATCAATTTACAGGGCATAAAATCCAAGTACAAATCTAGAATTGAACTATTTTACAGCCTGTTTAACGTTATATTTATTTGATGCAAGTTTAAAACGTGGAGAGAACACACCCCTATTCACGTTACTATTCGACGATGTCCATCAGCGTGAACAGGGCTATAAAGAAAACAAGATTAGTGAATGTAGCATGGTTAATCCTCGAGCCTGGAGCTGTTCCAACTTTAACGATTTCCAAACCTTATACCAATTTCTTCACTTGATAGCTTAATTTTATCAAATTCTGATGGCTTCACTGTGAATCGGCATTGTACTATACGACATTGCGCATTATCAGATAAGCGAAATAGAAACGAAAATATATGCAAATCTTAGATAAAATTTTCAATCTGAACTTCTTCAATAATACTTTTAGATCGACACATAAGAATAGTATAATTTATTTTTAACTAAAAAAAATGGTTTTCTATTATAAGCCAATCAAAAACCGCTTATCTTAATATTAGTGTGGCCTGGTCACAAGGGCAATAGGTACCAATAGACTCTGTTGGTACTCTTACATGCTTCTAAACTTTATTCCCGGGGTCTACAGTGAGACATATATCATACTCCAAACTTTGTGCCGACAACAGCTTATGTTAATGACGGCATTCATTTATTTTACATAATTAAACCCCTAGAGAAAACATCCCTTACATTTTCAAGTCATTCATGCTTTCATGACAATTACAGTAAAATTGTGCGTTTGGGTAAAACATTATAATTTAAACAATATTTTTTTCTACCTGTTTATACAATTACCAACAATTACCTAAAATTGTCAAGATATAAACCAGCCTGTCTAGATGTAAAGTTATTTCAAATAAAACAAATCAAATTCAAGTGGATTCCTTGAGCAACTGCCATCTACACAAGAGCTGGATTAACTTAAGTACATTTATAAACTGTGAGGAGCTGCGGTGCCCTCGAGAATACGAAAAAGAAGATTTACGAAATGAGATTCATAAGTATATACCACAAATATGATATCTCATTTCTTTCTCTAGTTAAAAAATAATCATTTTTCACTAAGCTTGAATTATTTTCTTCGATGTATACCTGCAGAAAAAAAATGGCATCATAAAATGTAACGTCATACAATTATAATGGAAATACAATTTAAATAAATATTTTTAAAATTGCATATTTTGAAATAATTTTTCATTTGATGTACAGCCAACAGTCGAAACATTATACAATATGTGCATTTAGAAAATACTTCAACAGATATATTAAATTTAAATATTTTGATGAAAAAATATCGATATAATTGCAGAGTTAAAGGTATCAAAATTGCAATTAAAATGATAAATAGATTTCTAATTTTAATCAAAAGTTCAATTCCCAGCATGATGTTTTTATGTAAAAAATCAAAATAATTTTTTTATGATAATAATAAACAGCAATAAAACTTAAGCGAGGTATTTTCATTCTGAATAAACTATCGACTATACGTATCAATTTAAAAAAATTGAGCATGTTAATTATTATTACCTACTACTAAAATATCAAATTATTTTTTATATATATAAGCCTTGAAAAGTGACACTTTATTAAAAAAATTCTACATAAAATAAACCGGAACATGTTATGTAAATTAAGTATATACATATAAAAAATTAACTACCTCGATAATTTTTCTCTACAGTTTAAATTTTAAATACGTCAATTGTTAAAACAGTCATAATTTTTTTTTAATTAATGGAAAGAAAACTCAAAAAATTATAAGATAGTGAAAAAATTAGAACAAGTGTTGTAAGTGAATTTAATTAAAAAAATATCATTGATTTTGAAACGGAATACTTTTGGTATTCGTTCATATTCTTATTCTTTCAAATCCAAATTAATCTGTTTAATTAATCTCAAATCCAACTAACTAGCATTCAACCCTTCAAGCTTCAGACCCTTCAGATTCTACAACCCCTATCACCCCTATATTGTCATCAGTCTCCTAACGACCTCTAGCAAAATCGCTATATAAACTGAAGCAAATTAAAAAAAAAAAAAAAACAAAAATTAAAGTCAAACAATACAAGTTTTACATCAATTTGACAAGAACGCAGCTCCATAGAATATGCCATAATTTCATTGAGTTCAATTTTTAAATTCAACCGTATAATTGTTATTCTTATTATAAAGTAAAAAATACTGTATGCTCTTATATACGCGGGTGAAAAGTTATATTTATTTGTCGTAATTAAAAAAAAATGTTTTTAATCCACTGCCATTTGCATCTTCCGGTAATGCCTGAAATTGCATATCAGTTATTACCTAGTAGTTTGTGATAACTATAATATGATTCAATTTTAAACACCATTTTTGCTTTTAATGTAAATATAATAGACAAATGTATGTAAAAGACAGAAAATAAGGAATGTTAACACATTCATGTGAGTGTAATGCAGATAAAATAATAATTTTCCCAATTTTGTACTAACTAATTGTTGTCATTGGGTTCAACTGTCATTTAGGTTTCATTCAATCGCTAATTTTTACTATTTGTCAGTTTTGTCAGTGTTGCACTGAGAATATTTCCCAGAAAGTTACTAGTTTTCAAATAATAGATTAAATTGGTGGCTCATGTCCCTTTTAGCCACATCGATATCTGGTATTGTTGAATTTTCTACTTTGTTTTTAATTTAATTCACGACTTTTTTGTTAATTCTAATCTAATATCGTATAATTAGCTCTTTTGTTGGTAAATTTTCATTATGACTTGATTTACTCGCGAATCTAATAAAAAACTAAGTAGAAAATGTAACGTTGCCAGATATTAATGTTGTTAAAAGGGACATGAGCCAAATTTGCATTTTATACTTATATTGTATGTACACATAACGTGACCATACGTCCCGCTTTGGGTGGGACAGACCCGCTGTCCCCGAAGAACCTAAAAATGACCCGCTTTGAGAAAAAGTGACCTGTGATAGGTATTAATTCATCACACCCAAAATCATTATGCAGGTATACTATATACCGTATACATACACATATACCTATAGTGTAAAACCCATAGGCCATAAACCTATAGTACATGGATAAAAATCATACAAAAATAAGTATCTATAAATTTTAGCTAGTTATCGCTGCCACTACTGCGTGAATCCGTAATAAATAGACCACACATATTATCTTAATTGTTTCGTTACCTTGTCACGTATTAAAATTTACAGGTGTCCCGCTTTGAAGCAAAAAAATTATGGTCACGTTGTGTATACATGCTATTAGTATATACTGTATAGTATTTCACAATATTTTACACAATTTACTATATATACAAATGTATATTTTACATATTTTATGAATTAACTGTTGAATATGAAGTAACTATTTCTCAAGACAGCATGGATATAGCAGTGGATTATAATAATACACTATCATGAATAAATTTGATTAAACAATCAATTGTATAAATATACAGTTTAAATAAATAGCCAATTGTGTACACCTACAACATGTACAAATAGCGATATAGCAAAAATTAAATTAATATAATAGTAATTGTATATTTTTATTACCCATTTATACCTATATATTGAAACTGATATCTACTGGTATCTACTTTCATAGTATTATTCTAAATATTGCATTGAAATTTACATTCATAATTGGACCATATTCGCTTCGTGCGCGATGGAAACGATATCTGACGACTGCGTTAAATTATGCTCGACAATTGTGGGCATTATAAGCATATAACTGAAAATGTGTTTATATTTTGGTATATATTTGGTTGTAAATTAGAAAATCATTAAAATAATAATCTTAGTTTCTTAAACAAAGTAAGGATAAATAATTAAAAATTATTAATTTTAAAAAGATACTCGTACAGAATTTACAACAGTGAATTCTTGTGGAAATGAACTTTTTAATTTTTTGACTTTGTTTTATTTAAAAAAAATTTTTATTATTTGAAAAATTAATTATCATAGTTATGTCGGAGATGATACTCACGGACTAAGTCCTTAAGAGTTGGGAATTTTCAACGGTTTTTATTAAATTTTTTATAATATTTAGTGTCAAAATGATACAACTTTGAAAAAGGTGTTATTACTGGATTAAATTGTATTTAAGTTTTTTTTTTATATACTTGGCCTCGTTTTTCCAACTTTTGGCCACTTTTTTACATTATATTTGATAAATTCTACATATCTAACATTTTATAAAATAAATTTATACCGTTAATCCATAGAAGCCATACCAGCATAAAAAGTATCTTGCATACCATTATAAAGTCAAACATATATTTTTACATATGTATATAAATATATATTATATTATGAATTATTATCGTATTACTATATTATATTTAATTGATGTTTGTTGTTTTTTTTTTGGTTTTTAAATGTATCTAAACTTAAACTTTAACATATTTCCAATTTGAAACTTTCACACCTATTTTTATACGTTTAAAATTCCCAGTTTTTCTATTTGATTTTTTACATTTTTTGTTTTGAATTTTTAGAAATTTTAAAGCTATTTTCGACACGTCACTGTTAGGGTCACTTGTTAATCACTTGGTGTAATTTTGTTAATTACAGGTTGCAAATAATTTATTGTCAATTTGCTAAAAACAACGTAGATATTAGTGATTTAATTTTAGTAATTGATTACTTTTTAATCGTAATTTATAAGTATCTATGAAATTATATAAAGATTTTTTTTAAAAAATTATTGTTAACAAACGAATAAACGAAAAGATATGTTAGCACTCATCTTAAACTCCAATTTGTAATTACGAAATGCCAGACGTCATAATTCATATCACAAGACTATCGTATGTGTTTTGAAAGAATATTTAAGGTAGGTACATATATATCTTATAATTTTCTATTTTTTTTCTAAAGTATTTGTTTTTATTGATGATTGAAATTGTAGTTTTTTTTTAAACTGTTACACATAGATTGCCTGATGAAGTTAGAATAATAGTGATGAAACGTTGCAAATTAAAATAAATATATGACAACATCGACAAATTTGGTCTATGATATTCTGAATTATTTTTTATTATACTGTAACAGAAAGGGGCTAAGTCTGTCTCTCTCTTTGTGCCATGCCGGCACTCGATTGGCAGAGTGACTTCTATCTCTCTCCCACCAATGCGAATATACATATAGATTGTTCTGCAAACATCTTGTAGGTGGTGGAACGTTCGCGAACAATGGGGTACATTCTAGAATGTTGGGTTGCGGATATATAAGTCGCTCAACTCAAGCCCAGGGACAGTTCTGTATCACAGTTCTGTATAGAAATTCAGTTGTGAATTTCCATTACAACAAAGCTATTTTTAGTGTAATTTGAATTAAAAGTGATGATTGTCATTTAAGTGATTGTTTTGACAAGTGTAATTGTGTAATAAAAAATGTATACAAGTATAAAAAGTGTAAAAAAGTGATTGTTAAGTGTGAAAGTGATTATTTATTTCCAAAAAAAAATAAAAGAACGAATAATGCCATCTCAATATACTTTTGAGACGTCACGTTACAATACATATATTTAGACCTGAAACAATAGAGCTATGTTTTTTATTACAAAGTTGTGAGTTTATTCTTTTCTTACTCTATTAAAATCAACCCTAAATATTGTATACTAAACCCGCGTAAGATACGATATCAGAACTTTTGGTCTCTAATTATATGATTCATGTTATATTGATTGATTACGTAATGTTACATATTACTGGATTACGATGTTAAAATGTAAACCAAATGTTTAAGCCTTAGAACAATAAAAATTAATTAATTTTTCTTTTTATTATTTATTATTAATTTTTCATTACTAGGAGCAAATTATAATTAGTTAATATTTTTTGAAACTAAAGATGGAACTATTTTTTAAACTTGCATTAAGAAACATGATGCTATCATTTTGTTGACCCAAATGCGTTTCTTATCCATGTGATGGTTTTGTGAATAATTAATTTAAATTGGAAAAATTCAATTGTATGACTAAACCATCATTTTAAATTTATAGTTTTAAAAGATAATTCCATTGTGTTCTATTCGTTGAAAGTAAAAATATATGGATTGTTTTATATGAATAGAATACTGAAACAGACTTTTGTCAAAGCTGTGGGTTTCAATATGAATGTTATGCGAAATAAAAATGTATTTTTCCAAGTGAAGCTTTATTTAAATGAGATGACAGAATCTTGTTTGTCTTAAAAGCAACGCCAGTATAGAATTTGAAGTTCGTAGATATTTTGCTTTGAAATAAGAAGTATTTTCATTCAAACCTACTTTATAAATTGTATTGTATTTTCTACATATTTGAATAACAACTTTTTGCTACATGTAGGTATTATGGGTTTTAATAAATTTACTTACTTTACTTTCGTGCTCATTATACGTATACACAGTGCTACGACCCTTAGAATGTATTTTTCTACCCTATAAACAGTGTACTTTATTTTATAAAAGTTCATTATTGATAAAACTCAACCCGAGTTGTTGTTTAAAAAATAAACATTTGAAGGAATAGAAAATTATATACAACAATCCCTGGTAAAAAATACAGCCACTTTGTTAACTAAAGAAAAATGGATAATTATATGATTTTGAATGGTACATTTTGTTTGACTATTGACTAAACTCTTATTGATAATAAATGTCAGGAAAAATATTTGGGAACTAATTTTCCTCTATTCTTAAGAGAGCTCTTCATTTAGTCAATAATATACTGTTGATACTTTGGGTAATCATTGCTTTAATATCAGGTTTTTTTATCGAATTTTAGAAATTATTAGTTTCAAATTATGTAGGGAAATGTTCGGGGAAGATTTTTAAAATTCTACACATTTTCTGGAAAGCTGTCTGGTTAAGAAATAATTGGGATATTACAAAAAAATAATTTATCTTACACATTATAAGAAAATGATTGAGAACACTGTTATACTTAATATTGCATACATTTTTATTTTATTTTTTCACTTAAATGAGGCATTATAATGAGGCATTTTTCAATTCTTTTATAAAATTAGTGGTGGTTCATTGTTGCACCAATGACACCACCACACATACACCAATGACATAAAATTTACCACAATGAGTACAAAAGTAGAAGCTGTTCTAATTTTTTGTTCAAAATATATTGATGGAATATAATAATCCGTCATTAGATATACTTATATTTAAAAACATAATATTACATATACATACAATAGACCATTTGCAATTTTTTAATTTTTAATCAATAAAGGACAGTATTAATATGAAAAAAAATACTTTTTAGGATTGAACAATGGTGTTTTGGCAAAAAAAAATTTAATTTTAATGAACAAATGATAGTCCAAAAACGATGGGTGCGCCATTAGCCATTTGTGACGTCACAGTACGCATCAGTACGCGTATTGAAACCGATATATAAAAAGATCATTGAGCAGCTACCGTAGAAACAGTGATAGCTTACACAATCTTTGATATTTTCATAATTTTTCACCATGAAAAACATTGTTTTACCATAAAAACTACTATCAATTTTTCCATAGAAATAGACGATGTGTAGATTTTAAATCTTAAACATAATGTTTAAGCGATTTAAACAACGTTTCCCTTTGTGTTAAAGTATATTTGCCATAGGACAAAAACGTCAATGATATTTTGAAGTTTTGTATAGTGACGTCATTTTAATGCCGGACCAATTGAGCTTGTTGTAGGCATTTTAAATTTAACGATATTTTTTGGTATTTTTAAATGAATATTTCTTAAATTTTATCAAGTAAAGTTAAATTAATAGCTACATTATGTTTGGATATTAGTTTAGAACATTTTCCAAACATTTTAAAGTATTTTTAAAAATACATTAATTTTTTTTTTGTTTTTTGATATAGTTAAATATTATTCCACATAATTACAGGTATACATTAAGTTTACATAAACTTTTTTGGCTTCTAATATATTTTGAATTTAGAAAATAATTTTAATATTCATGATTTTATATTTATCATTAAACACATTAAATCGCTCATTTCTTATATTTTTTTTCGGTAATAATGAAACTTAAGCACGATTTTTGGATTCAATTTTAAATTAAAATTTAATTTATTTTAATGTACGTGGAAAAAAATTAGCTCTTTTAACACTTGATTTTTTTGAAACTATCAACATATTCCTTTGACCTAATTTTCGTTATAGTACCTTTTTTATCATCTAGTAGCACATAACTAAACGAAAAATATGATTAAACTAGTGTAGAACTTGACTAAAATCGGTTCTTTTATATGAACAGCATGAACAGTTTCCATTGCAATCAATAGTTCCGTTTGAAGAACATAGTAGGCGACAGCTAGCTTCTAACAAATTTCCCTCGTTTTAGGGGATCATATTAAATTTTATTATTGTATAGTAAATCAATAAGGTTAAAATTTTTAGTAATCCATGTAAGAAATAAGGGAAACTAAAGCAATATGGAAATTAACACAATAGTAGAGAATTTCATTACAAATTTAGCTACATATGGAAATAGTTGGCAGAAAAAAATAGGAGTTTAGTTGAAATTATAATTTTCTATTGTTACAGAGTAAATACTTAATGAATCATTAATTGTTATATCGTAATCACGCAGTTAACACACAGCATATATGACTTGCAAGTTTTTATTTTTTTTACGCTACTAAATGACAAAACAATTAGAAATACCATTAAAATTAGTTTATAATGCAAAAATTTGCATCTATAAACTCGGTTTTATTTACAACAATCCACATTTAAATTTCAAGATAATACAATTTTTCAATATGCATTTCTAGTTTATTATTGGGAATTGTGTCACAATCTCTAATTTTATTGTTTCAAAAACTATTCATTATTGTAATAATTTGTATAATTATCATTTATAGTCTTTCAAACGCAGGTCAAACAAAAGTAAGTGCAACAATTATGGTTTTAAAGCATAACACTTTTCAACGTTTGATTTTAGAGGTAAATTTACGAACTTATGAAATTATTTAAAATAGAAATTAATTTCTTTACAAATGGATATCTATTTTGTATTCTATTTCATTATTGTGTCTTCATATGTCAATTCTATAGGCATGCTATAAATATCTCCAGGCAACTTTTTTTAGAAAAAGCGTTTAAAAATACAAGAAGATGGTAAAGAAATAGAGGTACTCACCATCAACAAGTGTTGAAAGTAACAATGATGCATTTCTTTTGTACTAGTATAAGAAATTGAATAAATTTCGGCTACTAAACCTTACTCTATAATAATAAAATTTTCGCAGACTATAACTAAGATTAAATTACATATAAATTTACATCACACAATGAGTATAACTATTCGTTGAGTACGTATTAATAACACAGGCCTGCAAAAAATACTTTTTAGAAATTGTTTTGACTGTAATAAGTCATTTGAATGTATTTTTTGCGCTTATTTCAAATACGAAATCCATTTCCTTCCATCAAATAAAGTTTTCTCACAAAATAAGAAAATATATTAGAAATAAGTAGCAAATAATGCAATTTTTAAAAAAAAATATATCCTAAATTCCTTGGAATAAGTATGTTAGATAACACAACAAATTTGTAACATTAAAATTAATTAAATATAGATATTATATTATGCATAGTTATCCATAAGGGTAATATCTATAGCTTTTTAAGATACAACTGTTTATTGTGGCTTTCGGATCCAAAGCCGTGTCAAAAGATTGACTATGTCGCCAACATTTCGCAACTTCTCCGGGTCGCATCTTCAGGGCGTAATTGCTCTGAAGCTAATCGCAGGATAGTCCTCAAGCCGTCCTATATACCATCCATTGTGGGTGGAAAATAAAGTTCCCTCTCTTTTAGTTGAAAAGATATTCAGCTTGACACGGCTTTGGATCCGAAAGCCACAACTTTTTCAATAAAGAGTTGTATCTTGAATACGACCGTGAAAGCCTTAAATCTAAAAATCTAGAGCTTTTTTCGGACGAAGTTAGGGGCCCGAAGCGAATCACTTTTTCTGTATCGGAAATGGTAATACTCCACCGCTCGCTACTAACGCTGGTGTCGTTTTATCTTCCGTTGGTAGAGGAAATGAACCGATAAGAAGTTTATAAGTGAAAGCGACATAACAGGAATGATTGCTGTTATTTCGCTTTCACTTTTAAACTTCGTATCGGTTTGTTTCTCTTACCAACGGAAGATAAAACGACACCAGCGCTAGTAGTGCGTGGTCCGGTACTACCATTTTCGATACAGAAAAAGTGGTTTTGGGTTGAGCCCTCGATTTCGACCGAAAAAAACTATTTTTCAATTGTAATTTGCAACAAAACCTTATGTGATGAACTTTTTTCATTATTTTTTTTTTCATAATCAGGACAAAAGTTACAATCAAAATATGTTATTATATTTAAGACAATTTTACCATCGCAGGCCTGTGTAATTAGTCTAATAATATATCAGTTTAATTTCTAGTTTTATTTTTTAAGAGGTCGAATATTCTTCTAAAGACATGAACGAATGATTAATAGTGAAGTTGGCAGTGTGGGATTTTTACTCACTGAAAAACCCTCTTTCTGTCCATCCCTGAGTCCAAAAGCCAATTTCGCATTACTTTAGCCTGGGTGCGCTATTTAGCGTTTCCTTTTGTGGACTGCTCTTTGTAACTTCTTTGCTTTTAGCACATCCTGCGTGTAGCTCATGATCCCTTCCCATTTTTGTTCGTAGCTAGTCATATGGGAACCGAGATTTTCTGGGCTCTGCGTATCTCCAAGGGTTGCTTCAGATGTGTTTCGCTCTGCCACCCATCTATTACAATGAAAGAATGTGTGGCAGACGTCTTCGATGGTTGTTGGATAGAATTTGCACATAGAGCTATTTACAAGCTCCATACGGTAAATAAACTCATTGAAGTGTGAGGTAGAAGTTGGTTTCTCCATAGTTGCAGCCCATCCACCTTTGCAGATCTGGGATTAGTATAACCGTCCCAGTATCGGCGTTTTGCCATCTCCGTTCCCATTCTCTAATAGAAGTGCCTTCTATCGCTCGTGCTTCTGGTAGTGGTCATCGAGAGCGTCCGCAGCACATTGTTTATGGAGTTTTTTACACTTTTTGATCATGAGGCCTATCGACATCGTCTTGGTTATAACGAGCGTCGCCACTTCCAAGAATGTGCGATTCGCGCATAGCAGTTTAATTTTTTTTATGACTTAGCAATGAAATTCGTGAATTTTTTATGCCCGCATGAATGGAACTACGTATCATTCGTTAGATGGGATATATAAACGACTTTATAGTCAATTTTTATACCATACCGTCCATGAACGTCATAGTGTCGTCAACGAATCAGAAATTAGTGAGTTAGTGACGTTATTCATCTTCAGGATATAAAAGTAAAGCTATCTTTTGCATAAGGAAAATGAATCCTGCTTGCAAAATATCCATCTTAGAACTATGGAATATACAAAATTCAATTTATTTTTGATAAGGGTACCTCATTTATCATTTTTACCTGCAATACATCCATAAAACAAAAATTCAAAAGATTAAAAATTTCAAAATACTTGAAATATTTATTTTTTTATCAAATTTTAAAAAATCCTTATATTATTGAAAATATTTGGTTTACAAAAATACAAAAAATAAATACATTTATAATATAATGTCTTTGCTTTTATATGCAAAAAATTACGCCTTCTGTACAAGTGTTAAGGCAATTATTAAAATTTATCATTTCCCTGAATTTTATAGTTTCGAGCACTCAAAAAAATTTAATGTAAGTACACCTATGGCTGAATTAAAAATTTCAAGACTTACGACTAAAAAAGCTGACGTTTCCTTATAATTCATTTTATGAATTATAAAATTGCTTAATACATTTTCCACTTCTTCTTATTTGGATTTTCATATCTAAAAACAAATTTCGAGTAATATTATCATTGTAAACTAGAACTTTAATAAAAAAACAGTGTGTATACTTATGTACGAGCGTGAGAAGTTATACTTCTTTGGTATAGTTAAAAATAGGTTTTTAATCCACTGCCGTAGCCTCTCCCGGTAGTGCCTGCACTAGCACACCAGTTTTAAGATTTGTGATTACCAATGATACAATTTCAAACACAAATTACTTTTGATAACAAAATACATAATAGGAAACGTATGTCAACGTATGTGTTGCGGCCAAGACAAGGACAAAGAATATACAATTTTAAGTACATCTATGTTAGTGGAATACAAATATAATTATGGGCTCAAATTTGAACTATCATGTCATTAGTTTCAACTGTCATTCCGATTGCATTCAATTGCTAATTTTAGTCATTTGTCAGTTGTGTCAGTGAAGTTGGGCTGTGATTATTTCACGGAATGTAACTGGGTTTCAAATAAAAGATTTTTTTTATTTTAATTTATTTAATAGTCGCATATACATCATGATCATGAGCGACTTCTAGATTACATAATAATTAATAATTACAATAATTTTTGACCCAATACGGGGATCGAACCCACTACTGCCCACTATCTACCAGTATTGGAGCGGTCACCTAGACCACCTAGACTCGGCTTCCAGTAGGCTAAATAAAATATTAAATCGACTATTTTTTGGCATTTTTTTGGTGACTAAAACTAGTTGTTATGTAATGACTAGACAGCTAGACATCGGATTGTATGCACTTTCAAATTGTCAAAATATGCATGCAAATATGCGCTAAAAAAGGGCGAAAACTGCACAATCAAAAAACTATTTATTTTTAGAATTTACGTTTATTTTCACATTATATTTATCTCAATAAATATTATTCTTCTGTACAGTACTGAACTTCTCTTAAGCCGATAGACCTATTTTCCAGAAATTTTCGGTGTGTATTTGAGTGGGAACCTGGATAGTTTAGTTTCACAATTGGACCATAAAGATGAAAATGGTGAAAAGCTGAAAATGATCTTTCGACGTCAACGTAGTTACCGGACAAAATTTGAATTTTGGTGGAATTTTCTAAGATCTCTTCAGAAGTGCCGTTGATAAATGCATCAATTTTCTTTATTCCTTCAAGACCGTGGTTTTTATACAAAGCTGCATTTAATTTGCCATGAACCTTTTGCGATAGTGAACTCGGAAGAGCGTTACTCTATTCAATCATTTTCTCTAATATTTCCAAGAACTTCCACAGAGGAAAGCTCCTAGTTTCTCAATTACATATTAATGTATATCGCTGAAATGCATTGCAATAATAGCAATATTTTTTTTGTTTGATGGATCCTTAAACGTCGGTTAGCTTGAACTTATTGCAATGGCATCTGGTTTGCCAAATTTTTCAACTACTTCTTTTATGGCTTCGAAATTTTCAGCATCACTACATAGTATAAAACAAAGTCGCTTTTTCTGTCCCTATATCCCTTTGTGCGCTTAAATCTTTAAAATTACGCAACGGATTTCGATGAGGTTTTTTTTAATAGATAGAGTGATTAAAGAGGAAGGTTTATATGTATGATAACATCCATTAAATAGTGGAGAAATACTGTTATTAGACAATTTTAAAGATACCAAAAAATATGACATTTTGAAATTTAATTGTTTAGATCAGAGAAGAGAGACTCTTCTCTGGTTCAGATGCGCGACCGTTAGTTAGATAAGGATGCTGAATATTAGCTGCATGTGTTTTTTTAGCCACTGCGCAAACTCCGATAAATTGTATTCAGCATCCTTATCTAACTAACGGTCGCGCATCTGAACCAGAGAAGAGTCTCTCTTCTCTGATCTAAACAATTAAATTTCAAAATGTCATATTTTTTGGTATCTTTAAAATTGTCTGCCACTACTGGCCACTACGTTAATTGCGCGATAATCATTTAATAGATATAAAATTTAATAGATTTAATAGGATCGACTTTAATCATTTTTTCAGTGAGTGACAATGGCTATATACAAAGTGTCGTACGAAATGTCATATTTAAAACTATAATTTAAAAAAAAGGAAGGAGTTTATTGAAAAAATATTTATTGCATATTTAAATAAATTGTTTGGGAATTTATTTCTTAAAATGACATCGTCCAAATGTAAACCGTTGCGTTCACGGCGTTCCTTTAATCGAGTACTAAAATTACCTATGACGGCTCGGCAGGTATTCTCCGTGATGGCTGCGATTTCGTGACGAATATTTTCTTTTAATTGTGCGAGGGAAGTCGGTTTGTTAGTGTAAACTTTGGATTTGGCATAACCCCACAGGAAAAAGTCCATGGGTTGTCAAATCGGGACTGCATGGAGACCAACTTATGTCACCTCTCCTGGAGATCAACTTGCCAGGAAAAATTTCACAAACTCTTGGCAAAGACCTGTTGGACATGTGTGAAGTTGCTCTGTCCTGCTGGAACCATGTTCTTTGGTTATAACCCAGAAAGTTTTGCAGCTCAGGCACGAAAAAGTGGTCTAACATCTCCACATAACGCTCTGAATCAACTGTAACTGTGCGTCCTCTTCCATCTTCGAAAAAGTAAGGGCCGATAATTCCTCGCGCCGACATTGCGGCCCATACGGTGACTTTAGGTTAATGTAGGGGTGCCTGATGTTTTTGTTTTGGGTTGGTTTCACTCCAGTAGTGGCAATTTTGTTTGTTTACATTTCTAGTAAGATGAAAATGGGCTTCATCCAAAAACAAGATGTTGTTAAACGTTGGAAAGCGCTCAACCATCTGGTTTACGAAATCAAGCCTCTGACCAGCATCCTGAGGCTTTAATTCTTGCACCAACTGAATTTTGTACGGGTGAAGATTTAAATCTTTATGCAAAATGCGGCATCAGGACGATCTGTGCACGTTTAAGGCTACAGCATGCCTCCGAATCGAAAGGTTCGGATCGTCCCGAATAGACTGGGCGACACTGTCTATGTTTTTGACCGTTCTCGAAGATCTTGGACGCCTGGATTTCGGTTTGTCCAGTGTTGAACCGGTCTCTTCAAACTTCTCGACCCATCTTGCAATGAGTCGAGTGATTGGCGCATTATTTAAGTGACGAATATGTCGAATGGTGCAGAATTTTCTACGCGCTACAGTTGCCGAATCACCGTTTTCATAAAACTCGCGTATGCACAACGCACGGTCCGCTCCCGAAAAACGCTTCATAGTGACTAAATTCCCAAAATCCAGGCTACCGATTGACCCCTCCCGCGTGCCTCTCAGAATAGTTGCGTTCACGCAATAATCAAAACAAATGTGAACTTTCTTTTGAGACATTCTGTATTTTATACCCGTGCGAAGCCGGAGCGGGTCTATAAAGCATTCTACCAAGTTCCCTATCGTGTTAATATTGGTTCTGGAGATAGAGCTACGTTTGATAGTTATTCTTTATATACTTATACTCGCGATGGTGCTTTTAAAAACTCTTTTTCATAGAAGAAATCAATTTATTGGCTATCCTGAACTCATTTTAAGTCTTTTCCGCAACTCAATGTAATCCGTGGACTAGCCAGATGATGTGAAGCAATTTTGGGTACAATAATTTCAGAGCTTGACGTATGTGACGTATGAGGGACATGTCGACGGCGTAATACAACACACCTAACACGTAAATTACTGATGTAAGCTCTGTCAATAAAAAAGTACCAAAATATGCAATAACGTTATAAAAATTGAATTATATGCATATGCAACATGCAAATACATATAATCCGATGCCTATTAATGACTAAGTCAGTTGCTATACAATAATATTTTCTTACCCTAAATTTTGTCTTTTTACATTAATTGCAAATTAATGTCTTTTATCTTTTCACAGTTTGATCGACCACTAAAAGTAATGCGGCTATTGATACAACCAACAAAAAAAATTTTTTTTTGAGATATGACATTGTTAATCATTTTTTTGTTAAAATAAAGATAAAAAAAATATTTGTTTTTCAATGTGAGCTTAGAATGTGTAAATTAAAATTTTGAGATTAGTTGAAAGTTATAATGAATTTTATAATTTATATTGTCGTAAAACATTTATTATTAATCTAAAATTTTTATTGGCAACAGTTCTTAATAGCAGTGAAATTAGCACATTGTGAAAAACATTTAGTACCTTGTAAAATCTTACAAGTGGTTTTTATCATGCTTTTAATAACTTACTTCCTTCTCACAACGACCAGAAGTTCTCAATTTTTTATCAACTGTTCCGAAATTTAAGGCAAAATTATGTCGTTATTGAACTGTTTTTCATTAAATAGATAAACCATAAAATTGATTTAAAAACCATTTAAGCAACAAATTAAACCAGCAAAAAAAGAAACAGAAAATCGGAGAATACATTTAATCATTTCAACATTAATGAGGCGGAATCAAACTAACAAACGAATTACGTTTGGAGTGATTTGCAAAATTTGCGCTAAGTTTTGCATACCAATCGCACGGTATTGTAGGATGGTTTTCAGTTGTCATCTATGCCATTTTATGCTTTACAAGATTCATTCGTAAGTTTCATAGTTTGATGCTGACTCATAATTGGGAATTTGAAAAAAAAAATTATTGATTTTTTTCATGTATTTTAAAACTTTATTATTAATAATATTGATATTTAATGCAAAAAACTTAAAAAAAAATTTTTTTCAATTAATTATAAACGATTAAAAATTGATAAAATTTAAAAAAAAATCACGTGACTATAAACGCGCAATGAATGGTCACCATAGTTGTGACGTAATAATGTTATAGCTATTTAATAACAATACAGCGTTTACAGCTATTACAGCTATTACACGTGACTAGACAATAATATTGAAAATTTATTGCTAAAAAACGAGTCGTTAGTTGATTCCAATTAGCTATGTGTGATAAAGGATTTATAAAGGCAAAGTCTGATAATATTCCTGCACTGCTTGAAACCATTTATTTCGACGTTTGCCATCTTGGGGAACATTTAAAAACATTTTGTTAGGAGTTGTTTTTGTAGTATTCGTTCATAATGGTACAAAACAAGAACGATAACTTTTAAGGTTCGACATGCTCAATATAAATTTCAATATTTAACTATCACAACAGAATTAAATCAATCAAAACACTGTAATTATTTCTGTATCAACTGCAATCATTGACAACTAACATTAGGACGTCACACGCGCTCGTGTTTGTTCGGGAGCTGTCGGCGTGTTTTCGGTACTAGATTCAAAAAATTCAAAAATTAATTTTTATTTTGAAATAACTTTTAAATTATTGCGAAAATAAAAAAATAAAAAATAGTTTTGCTATAAAACTTATATTTGATCTTTCCATTTATCACAAAAAAAAAAAAAAATCACAAACCCAATTAATAAAAACTTGCCTTGGCTATTAAAAAACAAAGTTTTCGTTGGTTCATTTTTTAATAAAAAAAATTTTATTTTAAATTTTTAAAAGCTTCCTCTTGCACTTCCTTACCCATTCCCCGTGTAAACTCTTTTCACTATATTGATGCCGTCGCAGAAGAGTTCTGTAGAGATTTTTCCTAACCATTTACTAAAGTTTTGCAGCCAAAGCTTTCTTGGTCTTCTGGGGCCATGCTTTCGTCTATTTTCCCTTACAAATAATTTTCCTCGATATTCCGGTGAAAATATTAAGTAAATTTTCCGATAACTATATCGAGTTACTTGGAATATGCTCAAAATGTTGGTGCGTCACATCTTTCCAGCTTATATAATCGTAACTAATTTTCCTTAGACTTCAATTTAAAATGTCTTTTTTAATTAGATAGCTCTGAATGCTGGTGGGGATCAGTACCTCCAACATGGTAAAGAACCACTGCTCTAAATCTTTATTTTTGAAAATTTTTTAGTTCTTCAGAAAATTCAAGCTGATCTTTGAAAGACAGGTAAAAATACTAGGTCATTTTATCCTTAGGTTGAACCTGTCCAAACGAAGATTTCTTCTAATTTCCAGAAAACTTTTAAAACTCCAAATAAAAATTTTACTAAAACATACAACAGAATAATACGTAATTTTCTAGGATATGTTTCGGGTACTCATTCTTAAGAACGTTATTACAAACTTCCAGTACTCATACCAAAAGTTTTCCTCGATTTTCGAGAGTGAAAAATTTTAAAAATAGTTTCAAAATATTATTAAACGACAATAATAACTGTGCATAAAAAAGTTTTAAATCGACGTATTTGTACGACTGAGATAATGGATTTTAATCCAAATGGTTTACCAAAATCACTACGGCGAGTTGGCTTCCAAATGGGAACCTATATCGAAATTTATGTTAAAATATCGACTGGATGTACAAACCCATTTTACATTTTGTGACCAAATTCCCCTTAGTCCTTGAAATATGAACCAAAATGTCCGCCCGCATGCCTACTATTCAAAGAAATATTTCTCGAAAAATAATTAAGCTAGAGAAATGAAACCAACACGAAGCTTAATAATGATATACTTTACTTGTAAAGTATATATGATATACTTTACTTGTAAAGTATATATGATATACTTTACAGAGTATATCATATATTTTTTCATCAAACATTAAAAAAAGGTACCTAATTAGATAGATTTTGTAAAAATATAGTCAATTTGATGAAATATATCGAATTATATGTAATTGTTGCGTTTTTTGTAAAGTTTCGGTTTTATTGATCTTTGGGTATCTCAATTCGGTTACAGAAAGACTATTTTCGGAATTTGTCGTGTTGAACGGTGCTTGATCCAACATTATATCTAAAATTTTATCATCCATCGCCATCTAATTCACACATTTTTCGTTTAACATATCTAAATATTGAAGGATACTATTTTTTCAGGTATATCTTTTCCAATTTCAACCTAAAATTTTGTAAGGATTTGGGTAAAGAATGCTCTCTCCAAACGACAGGTTAACTTTAATTTGTCCATTTTGAAGTGAAAACTTCTTTAGTATCGTTGTAACCTGAAAATTTATGAAACGAAAAAGCGACAGTTAAAAGAGATAAACATATAAATCTATAAGATATAAAAAAACGTGAGAATGAAATAGAAAACAGTGTTTTTAATGTATGTGCACGCCTGTGGATTACGCTGCTTGGGAATAATCGTGCTAACAACCATGGTGAATAGTGTATTATTTACATAAACATTTCTTTATTTTAATAAAAACATTTGCAAAGTATACCGAAAACAACATAGAATATTTTCGTGAAAATTTCATAAAATACATTCCAATATCGCAAATTCTTACAAAGAAGAATTTCCAAAAAAATTAAGTGGAGATTAAAATGTAAATATTATATAACATATAACGATCTCTTTGATTGATTTTCTGGACACAAAATTATTTTTTTAAATGGGTAGCAGTCGCACTGTTTCAACAAGATCAAAAACAGTAATTGACGATATATAACGAAATTACGAGCAATTTTCGACCATCCAGCTGTAATTGGCTGTTGGTGGAAGCGCCCTCTCTTTATTTCTGCTTGGTTCTTGCACTGATCTTCGACCACCCAGCTGTGATTGTTTGTTGGTGAGAATGCCCTTTCTTTGTTTACGTTATGGTTCTTCCACTGATTTTCTATCATGCAGCTGTGATTGGCCGTTGGATAATTTTTAAACTTGGTATCAATATCATAAGTAAACTCTACAATTATCCCACCCTCGAAATTTTCAGTTATCTTATTATCTTTCTAAGTTCACATTTTTGAAAGTTTTACTTTTATCTCTAACAATCAATAATTGTTAACACCCACACATACACACAATTGTTGGGATTACACAAAAGTCCTGTCACGGTCGCCAAATGCAGCGTTTTAGAAAAGTTTCACTTTAATAATCGAATCAAGATAATTGACGCATTCGCTATATGTAATTTCTTTTTCATCACATAGTTATTTATTTTAAAAAATTATGTTTCTACAGCAATTATAAATCCAAACAATTTAAAACTATTATTTTATTTTTCTACTGTTATAATATGCAATATGAAACTTAAAAAAGTATATCTTTTATTTATAACTTCTTTTATGTTATTTGTAATAATTATTATACTACTATGATATTTGGTGCAAAAAGAATAACATTAAAGCAAGAAATTGGAGGTTTTAAAATAACTAGTATCAAAAAATGTATTTGGTAATATTCTCTAACAAATAACGCAAAGAGCTTACTATATATTTTTCGTAATTACAGCCCCCTATCACTCGCTATCTGATGAAATTAAATTTACAATCGGGAAGCCAAATTACGATAATGAAAAAAATCGGAGATGTTCAAAGTATTATAAACGCTTGTCGAATTTTCATTTTTCAGTATTTAATTTAAAATTGGCATACATAATTTATAGTAGAATTGGTAATGCTTGGAAATATATTGTTTTTCTTTTGAATATTTACGCTTTTAGAAACGCATGTGATGTAATTAGAACTATTGAAACCCATTTTTGAAAAAATATTTATCTTGCTTTTCTTGTTTCCTTAATTTTTCACCTTTATCCACACAACTCACCTTTTACGATATGAAAAACATTTTGGTTTTTATCAAATTTTCATTTTCGACAAAAATTAATTTAAAATTATGTAACCATAATTCATTTTACTTTATTTATCAGAATATTTAGTCTCCAATATAATAATATGATAAGCGGTTGTTACTTACGTGCATTTTCTATTTTAAAGCATGAAATACAGGCAATAAATAATGCTTTATGAACCAATTGTGAAATATAACTCATTCGAATCAAAAAAAAAATCATTACTTATATTAAAGAAAAAACTAACTTTTATTTGCAACTTTGAATTATCATTTCTAAAAGATGTATAGTTCTGTAAGTAGAAGAGAAAAAACATTTTTTTCTGTGATTGTTATTTCATTGTGTGCGACAATAATTGTATTAAAACGAGAAATCGATAATTGTAAAGCAAATTGTAAGAGGGAATTAATTAGGTATATTTACTGATTCTCTAAAGCAGGCCATTAACGCTCCTACTTGCAGTACCGCTAGTCGGACTACTAGTTGGATCGCCTAAATGATCCGACTAATTCGATTAGACATCCAACTTCCAACACCATTCACGGTCCAACTTTAGATCCAACTTCCAAAGTCGGACCACTAGTTGGACTGCAAATGTGAATGACCTGCTTAACAAAAAATTCTATTACTTTAATTGTAACAATAAAATCGATTGCAGCCTCAATGCAGAACCAAAACATTATACATTTCCAATTCATTCACAAGCTGATGAAATTAAATTTACTACCGGAAAACCAAAATACGAATATGAAAAAATTCGAAGACGTTTAAAGCATACGCTTGTCGAATTTTCGTTTTTATTTAAAAATGAAATTGGAAACTTGATTGATGAATTGAATAAAAAACCACTAACTACATCGCCACAAACGAAATCCAATTTGTTAAAGTTGCAACTATTATACAAAGAATTCAAGAAGTAAGAATACCTAATGTTTAGTAATTTAGGAAAGAAACCTGACTGTTATTAATACAAGTTATTCATATTTTCAGTGCTATGCTCAATGATTTCGTAAGACTTAAAAAAGCCGATGGTTTCGATGCGTGGCGAGTAAGAGTTCAACACTCTAAGTAACATTGTCCAAGAACGTCTTCATCATCTACAAAATCCTCCTAATTGCAAAGAAGCAAAAAAAATTATTTGTAGATTACAGAGTGTATAGTCCACCCTAACCCCTTACTTACCTTTATACTTGACATATTACACTTTTTAGGTCTGTGGCTTCGGATGTGAGACACATCATTTAGTTGATTGCATGATGGCATCATATTTCACGGGCAGAACTTTAGTTCTTGATTCCAGAAGTTGGCATTACAAAAGAGGTGCGGGATGGAATGGAGTATTTAAACCTTTAAGTGAAACGTGTTCAAACGAAACAGAATATCAAAGCGACCAAGTATCACAATGGCCAGGTAATAATATTTTCATTTCTCAAATATTCTACAATTATACCGATTTCAAAAAATTCAATATTTCTTTGTTTTAAAAATAATTCTAATACAATACCTTAATTGTTACCCTTTTCTGCTTATATCTTTAAAATTCTAATAACATTACACAGGCGGTTTCATTTCTTCGAAAATCCCTCAAACTTAACATTGTACGTAATTTCAAAAAAAAAAAAAAAAATAAAGTATAAAACAACTTGCATATATCCTATTCACGTATACAAAAAATGTAGATTTGTAGATTGTAGAATTTATTACCACCAATTAAAAGAGGGCTAACCTCGTCTATTTGTACGTACAATTTACGTCCATCAAGTTAGCATTACACATCAGGAATTTGTAAAATACTTCAAATTTAAATTTTTCTTTAAAATGCGTTTTCTCAAAATATATGCGAGCGACAAAAGGCATTTAACTTTCAATTCTCTCGAGGTACATTATCACACCAATTTGTGGCTAAAAAAATCGAAACTTTAATATTTACGGAAAAGGTCTCAACGTTAACTAAGCACTAAATACCAAAAAAAAAAAATAATGTTCGTACTTATGTAAGCGCGTGAGAAGTTATACTTCTTTGGTATAGTTAAAAGGATGTTTTTAATTTACTACTGCAGCTTTTTCCGGTAGTGCCTAAACTGGCACACCACTTATAAGATTTGTAATTACTCAAATATGATACAATTTTAAACACAAAGTACTTTTAATATCAAAATATAATAGAAAACGTATGTGTTGCGGCAACGACAAGGATAAAGAATATAAAGTTTTAATTACATTAATGTTAGTGGAAAACAAATATAATAATTATTGGCCCAAATTTGAACTAAAATGTCATTAGTTCCAACTGTCATTTCGATTGCATTCAATTGCTAATTTTAGTCACTTGTCAGTGTTGGGCTGTGAATATTTCACGGAATGTAATTGGATTTCAAATAAAAGATTAAATTGGCTATTTATGCATAGATACTATATGTTTACACATTTCGTTGTTTAAGAAGGCCATTCACGCTCCGACTTGCAGTCTAGTTTGTGGTCTGACTTTCGAAGTTGGATCTAAAGTCAGATCGTGAATGGTGTTGTTGGAAGTTGAATGTATATTTGATCCAACTAATAGTCTGGCTAGTTGGACTGCAAGTCGGAGCATGAATGGTCTGCTTTATACAAAATGTATATTAGATATTATATGAAATAACCGTTGTTATAAGCTTGGATTAGGAACGTCGAAATTTGAGAACTGTTTCGAATGGTGTCGTAATTATTCCTGTCCGTATTGTTCACTCGAATGCAATTTGTACGTAAATTTTGACATGTGCCAGAAATAAAGAAGCAACGGTTATTTTTAAATATGTATTATCAAATATATATAACAGAACATAAAAATAAAACAGTTCAGTAATGCGACAATAAATATTACCTAAGTATATTTTTCATTTCGCAAATGTTTTGGAGTTTCCTTCTATTAATAATAATACTTCACAGTTTTTCATAAGTGATTTTCCCATAAAAAAGTAAACTTCATTTAGAAAATTGGGTTCAAGTCCATTTTAGCACACCCACAATTTGGGAACTTGAATTTTTGACTTTCTTTTCGCGATAAATCGGTCCAGAAAAAAATTTAGCCACAAAAGATAGAATTATACCATATTAGAATTGAATTAACAAAAATATCGCGAATTAGATTAAAAACAAAATCGAAAATGCAACGTTGGCAGATTGTGGGTGTGCTAAAATGGACTTGTGCCGAAAATTTAATTTTACATATTTCAATATAAATATATTTTTGAAAATAACCGTCGCTTCTTCATTTCTGGCATATATCAAAATTTACGTACAAATTGCATTTGAGTGAACAATACATACAGGAATAATATCGAAACCATTCGAAATAGTTCTCTTCAGTTCTGAAAATTTCGACGTTCCTGATCCAAGCGTATACTTAACCGTTTAACCTAATTAACAGATTAGAAAAATAACAGAAAAATTATATTTTTCTCTATATGAATTAAAAATTAGTTTCAATGCATAAATATAAATGGGAAATTAAATATACAATCACTTATGATTGTTTATACATATCTACACATGATATTTTATAGCAACAATCTACTTCTAAATGGTAAAGGTTTTTGATAAGTATTTTTCGAACATGTGACCCAATCTGTTAATTCGGTTAAACGATTAATTCATATAATATGTAATAAACATTTTGTAGAAGTAACCAATTGTGTAAACATATAGCATCTAGGTATAAATAGTAAATTTAATATTTTATTTGAAAACCAGTTGCATTCCGTGAAATATTCCCAGCTCAACACTGACACAACTGACAAATGGCTAAAATTAGCAATTGAATGAAATCGAAATGACACTTGAAACTAATGACATGATAGTTCTAATTTGAGACAGTAATTGTTAGATTAGTATTCCACTTACATGGATATATTTAAAACTTTATTTTCGTTGTCCTTGTCTTTGCCGCAACAAATACGTTTTCTTACTATGTATTTTGATATTAAGGGAGTATTCTAGTCTAGAGGCATGAATTTCAGGTAATTTTTGAAGTGTCATAAAAAAAAGCTAATTAATATTTTTAGTATCCATTTTTATCAGTTATTTATTGACATTTCAAGAATACAGAAAAAAATAAAAAAGGTTAAAAATTTCAAAAACTAGCAGCTGTGAAGTGGGGGGTCTCAAAAAATTGGCACGTGACCATACCCACGATTTCAACCCTCCTAGTAATCTTAAAACAAAAAAAAAAAGATTATTAATTTAGAATAATGTCGCAATGTCTGGAACTACGGAAAAGTATGAAAAAAAAAATTTCACAAAATGGCAACTGCCTGAAAAAAAACAATTTTTGTACCACTTTTTTTGACTGTTTCGAATTTTTTAAAAATAGTAAAAATCAAAATTTGGGGATGGGGATAGTTCCAGACATAGACAAGTCTATAAAGAAGACTCTCTAAAAATTTCAGGTAAATCGGTTCAGTAGAACCTGAGAAATCGTGGGTATCGTTTTGAAAAAGACAGTTTCGAGAAAAACGCGTTTAAAGTTTTACGTTAAGTTTCAGGCAGCGTAATTGATAGAATAGTATGTATTACTTACATTTTCTTAATCAGCCATCCCAGCTTCATACAAAACCGCTATAACTTCGGAAATAATTTGAATTTTGAAAAATCCTTTAAGGAGGATATTTTTGAATATCTAAACTATCGGATTATGAAAAAAAAAATTTTTTTGATTTTTTCAAATTTCTAGAGTAGAATACCCCCTTAAAAGTAATTTTTGTTTAAAATTGAATCATATTTTAGTAGTCACAAATTTGACTGTAAATTTGACACAAATTTGCCTAGTAGTCACAAACTGACGTGCCAGATCAGGAAGAGGCACGGTAGTGGATTAAAAACGTATGTTTTACTATACCAAAGAAATATAACTTCTTACCCGCATACATAAATACACAAACTGTAATTTTTTTTTTTTGTAAAGTTGATTATTTTTATTTTCTGAAAACTAAAAACATTGTTAATAAAATACTTAACATATTTTTATTTACTCCGTATGACTATGACTAGCCTGTATGTATTCAAGGCTTAATTTTAATAGTTTTTCTGGTTATATTTTTCGTTAGCATTTTATGGATGATGTATGAATTATGCAAAATTAGTATGAATCTAATTATTTATAGCAAAAATAGAAGACAATAGAAACTTTTATTCGGCTACTAAATTTTATATATTTAATTTTCAGGTAACAGGACAAACATGATTGAGTATCCTTATAGTCCCTCAGTAAGGGGCCCTAATCCTTTCGTCGTTCCCAATTTACCGCATGATATTTTATCTCGAATTATTTACATTCACGATAACCCCCATATATGGTGGGTTGCCCAAATCATTAAATATTTTTTTAGATATCAACCTGAAACCGAAAAAATGATAGAAAGAATGTCTTATTCTTTAAATCTTCAAGAAATAATTGCTGGGTAATTATGTTTTATTTATTTAATTAATTTAATAAAATATTACCTTATGTGTAGTTTACACGTACGACGTACTGACAAAAAAAGTGAGGCACCTTATCAATCGCTCGGAAATTATATCAGAAAAGTTTATGAAAATTACCAATTTGAAACTAACGAACCGGTATTTCGGAAAAAGAAGATTTTCCTAACCACTGACGAATTGAATGTTATCAAAGAAGCCAGGCAGAACTATTCAAATTTTGAGTTTCTAACTGATCCAATAATCGCTGGATTGAAACCTGTCGGAACCCATGACGAGAGCAATTTAAATCAAACTATTTTCAATTTGCATGTTTTAGCCCGTCTTTCAAAAGTGGTTTGCACGTTGAGTTCAAATGTAAGTTATGCTTATGTATAGTCGAAGTAAACTGTCTTTTAATGTGCCATTAAACACATAATACTTCCGAATATTTTAAAAATAATTTGAAATGTATCGTCGCGTATATAAGAAATTCTAACAAAAATATATACCCGAAGCTTTCAAATGGCCGATAAACCGAAATTAACAATTCTCGCCATTTTATTACCAACGTCTCAGTTCCTCGGCTTATAGTAATTTTAAAAACTAAAGCTACCGGCTAATAAATCTAAAGATATTAGAACTTATTAATAAAGTTATATAACTGCAAAATACCAGATATTATTCAAAAAAAAAATACATTCACTAGTTATAAATCTGTATACCTGCGGCCGAACATAAAAATAAAAAAAAAAATTTTACCTTAAATTTACGAATGATTTTCGCAAAAATTGTTCAAGACTCTAAATTACTTAATTTTTGTAATCTATCTTTATAACTGATAACATTTTCATAAAAAAGTTTCAAAATATAACGCAGGCAAATGCTCTTATCTTTGGTTTATATTTTGTTGTTTATGGTTATATTTATATTGGTATTTTTGGTAATCTTTGGTTTAAATTTTTTTCTCGTCTATTCTTTCTGATTTATTTTAATTTTTTAATATTTTGCGTCATCCCAATATAATTACTGAGATGTTTAGTGACTACTTTTAACAAAAATCGTAAATCAAAAACTATCGAAAATTTTGCCGGTCATGAGTTCTGACCCAACACCTACCAGTGTAGGAGTCGTTTACTGATCTGTATAAATCAGCGGTCGGGGAACTATTTTAACCATTGGATACCTCAAAATATTTTTGCGTAAGCCGATATTACCCCCCCCTCGAAAACTCGACTTCAACCAGAAATAGCGGCCCGGTAATACTTATTTATAAGTTTTTTCAAATGAAACCGATGGCCCAAATCGAACCAATTTTTGTAAATGGAAAATGGTAGTACGCCACTTCTCACTACTAGCGCTGGTGTCGTTTTATCTTTCGTTGATAGAGGAAATGAACCGATACGAAGTTTATAACTGAAAGCAAGATAACAGAAATGATTGGTGTTATTTCGCTCTCACTTTTAAACTTCGTATCGATTTGTTTCTCTTACCAACGGAAGATAAAACGACACCAGCGCTAGTAGTGAGCGATGTAGTACTACCATTTTCGATACAGAAAAAGTGGTTCGCTTCGAACCCCTGGCTTCGTCCGAAAAAACCTATAGATATTACCCTTATGGATAATTATGTATATATATAATATATATGTTTAATTAATTTTAATGTGACTCTGTTGTGCTACTTTATATATTTATTCCATGGAATTTAGGAAATATTTTTTTAAAAAATTGCGTTATTTGTTACGTATTCTTAATATATTTTCTCATTTTGTGAGAAAACCTTACGTAATGGAAGGAAATGGATATCTTATTTAAAATTAGCGCAAAAAATACATTGAAATGACCTATTACAGTCAAAACAAATTTTAAAAAGTATTTTTTTTCAAGCCTGTGTTATCTAATCGTATTTCCTATTTCTAAAAGTAAATAGAAAATGATCAATAATACATTTCTTAAAGTTTATTTTAATATAGAAGAAGTTAGAAAAATGCAATTTTTATTCGTATCAGCTGTTATCATAAAATATATCGCCGCTGCGCCTTACAAACTCCATATGTGATTTTCCTAAAGTTTTGGGGCAACTTTGGAGCAAATTATAATGTAATTTCCAAGAACAATGTTTTATACATGCTGTATAAAAAAAATACATTCTATATACACATATTATTATCCAGTATTACTTAATTTTAAATAATAAAATATAAAAATTTAAAAATGCACATAAAGAATTTGGCAGGCGCAGCGATGATATTGAGTTGCTTAGTTTCTTATTTTAAAATAAATAACCCAGATAAGCCCAAAAATATATTGAATTTCTAAACCCAATGCTTTAGAATTCTGTTCTAGGAATGTTAATTAAAAACAATATTGAACGGAATTTTCTACAGTTATTACATGCATTGAAATTCATTTCAGTTTTGCCGTTTGGCGTTGGAATTAGCAGCCGCATTGTATCCGGATGAAACGTCTACATATTATTCTTTAGATACTGTCTATATATGGCCTTTTAGTAAGGCTTTCTACCATATCGCTCATATAGCTCATATCGCTACAGATGCAACGGAAATGAGTTTGGAAATTGGAGATATAATTCATCTTGAAGACATACGTTATAATTATCTCTCACTTAAAGAAAACACCGGATACTTTACAGGTTTAAATTTAAGAACTAAAAAATTTGGAAAATTTCCTACATTCAAAACGAAAAACATGCCAGCCAAAATGGAAAATCCAAATTTCAATAATGGAAATATGTTGTTCGATATTTGATTTCTAGCTATTATTTTGATACTCAATAAGTTCATATGTGTTACATTATTACTACACAGCATTTCCCGGTCATTTTGAGTAGTAACTTTTTCCAAATCAAATAAAACCCTTTCGAAAGTATTTGCGATTCTTTTCAGCTCAATTGTCATCCATTTAAACTCCAAATGCATGCAAATTGACCACGCGATGATTTCATACGATTTGAAAGAAAATTAAAGCTTTGATTTGGAAAAGATTTCAGTAGACTTGGAAATGCTTGGATATATATCGTTTTTCTTTTTGATATTTACACTTATAGAAGTAACTCGTGTTACTGCCTCAGAACAATAAAACTCATATTAAAAATTATTTATCTTTCTTTAATTGTTTCCTCAATTTTCCATTTACAACACTGTTCACCTTTTACGCTTTTACGATATGATAAACATTTGAGTTTTAATCTGATTTTGCTATTCCAGAAATCATTTATTTAAAATTATGTTACAACATTTCTTTTTACTTATTTTATCAGAATATTTTTACTCTGCAAAATAATATTATGATAAGCGGTTGTTACGTATATTTTACGTAGGTATATTTTAAAGCATGCAATACGGACAATAAATGTAACGGGCCATATAGAACAAAGAATTGAAACAAAATAACGACTGTCAACACAGAGACCCTATACCGATTAGCCAACAAAATTTAAAAGTTTGAATTTTCCAAAATTTTATTTTGCCAATCGATGGGAAATCGTTCCCAAAGGTTTGTGAAAAGAAATCATTTCGTTTGTGATAAAATAGTTAAGTAGTAATTAATTAAATACGAAAAATTAATTATATAGTCATTGATATAGTAAAATATTAAGAAAATAGGGTTTTTAAAGACATAAATAAACAAAAATGAAAGAAAATTAAGAAAACGGTTGCTTATAAATAATAAAAAAAAATTTAAGAAAACTTAACAGGATCTGCCCCCACCCCTCGCTCAAAAAAATGGAGAAAAAAGAGTTAATGGAATTATTTTTTCCCTAAATTATTTTTTTTTAATTTATTTAAAAGTCGCATAAACAGCATATATATATATATATATATATATATATATATATATATATATATATATATATATATATATATATATATATATACGTTCATATTTCAATGAGGCAATTGTTTAGACTTTAAATTGAATTTACTGTGCATTTTATCAGTTCAACGAAAAATATTTTTACAGATTATTTTTTAAATTTTAATTACCTTTCCAATGATAACTCGCCTGTCTAAAAAAGAAATTTTCTTGTTTCATCCCTAGGGAATACCTTCCCTTATTATTTTTAAGGAGTGATAAGTAGCATGTGTGGGAAATTGTGTTGTATCTGAATACCAAATTTCATTAAATTCGTTTGTTCCGTTCTTTAGTTAAATCGGGACACACAGACAAAAATTTTAAAAATGTTAAATTTGGAATAAGGGCCTCTTGAAACAAATATTTACTCTAAAATTGGGTTTATTCATATTTCATAATTGATGATAATAGCGTAATGGCTTACATATCTGACACTCTGATCGTCCTAATTAAAAAGACATGGGTTCAAATCTTACAGTAAACTTTTTTTTACAAAATTGTTGTAAATAGACCTTTATAGTTGCTCAATAAGGAAATATTAACGAAAAAAAGTAACATTAGTAGTAATAATAATAATAATAACAGTAATAAAACTTCAAGTAAATATTAAAACACTGCATACATAAAATCCTATATTTATATACCCCCTCTGACTCACTGATAAAATTTTAATATTCGATGTATTCCTTATAAGAAGTAGATATCTGATAAGATTTTTTTTTGAAAATTCGTACCCTAAAAGAGTAAAAGGGGTGACTAAGTTTGTATGAGGAAATGTAGAGTTAATCAACAATCGAAATTTTGAATTTAATAAGTGTAATTAATAAATAAATAGGTAATTAATTGATAATAAATGTCTGTTTTTGTTAATCATTTTAATTTTAATTTTTAATAATGTCATTTCACGTAATTAGTATAAAAGTTTATGTAGTAGGTACATATAGCAAACACCAAAGAGGCGGTTTTTAATTTTTGTTTGTTTTTCAACAATCAAACTTTTTAAAATCTAATTTTTATGAACTAATGATTGTGACCTGGAGCAATTGTTTATGCTGGTGAAAAGCATTTAGGGAGCAATTTTCATATACCACTACAAATAGAAAATCTAAAAAGAAAATATAATCTACACCTACGTTACGCAGACGAAATCGTGGGATCACCTAGAAATTAATAATTACAATAATTGTTGGCACAATACGGGGATCGAACCCACTACCTACTGGTTTTGAAGCGGTCACCTAGACCACTCGGCTACCAGTAGGCTTCCCTAAATTATATATTCACTAAATTTTCATAAATAATATAAATATTTTTATCGTTTGTGAAAATCAGTTTTTCCCACAAAAATTTTTTGAATAACGACATTTGAAATAACACATGTTACTGAATCCCTCTAGTTGTGTTTAGGCATTCTTCAATATCCTGTGTTAATTCCCACTGCTCCCTTTCCTCCCTGTAGTTCTGACATTCCACGAGAATATGGTCCACCGCTAGCTCGCCTCCACATCTGTATCTCGTCTGTTCTCCGGTCATCAGGTGGGAGTGGGTCAATTTGGTATGACCAACTCTCAACCTGATGGACACCATACTTTCTCTCCTAGTCAGGGTACCCAGGGGAGGACTACCCAGCCCCGATTTTCTTACTCTCTGCAGCTTTTGAGGATGGCTCTGCCATACATTATCCCATGTTGCCCAACTTCGTTTATGGCACTCTCATTTGAGTCCTCCATGGTGAGTCCTCCCTACGACGATCTCTCGCTTCTCGTAGCTTCTTTAACTGCTTCGTCCGCCAGCTCATTTCTCTCAATCCGTTGATGTCCTGGGATCCACACGAGCTCCATGACTCGCGTCTCTTCCAGCGTAATTTGCGTAACCTGCATTGTATTGCTTTAATTATAGTATTCTTATTGCTACGATTTTCTATGGCAGAAAGGCTTGCTAAGGAGTCCGTGAAGGTAACACCTCGATCAATATTCAGAGGTTCCTCCCCTAGAAGTTCCAAGCTCTTTGAAATGGCTCTTGCTTCGCAGGTGAATATGAATGATCCATCTGGCACTCTTTCTTGGTAGGTTTTGCTCTCAGTTACAAAAACCCGCTCTTTTATTTCGAACTGAGCCATCCATAAAATACCGTTCATATTGGTGATATTTATTAGCTAATTTGTGGGAATAATTGGTTTTCACAAACGATGAGAATTCATGCGTGAAAATCGTGTTTATTGTTGTTTTGATTTTTGCCAGATTTGATAAGTTGGCTACATCAGAAAGTGTGCAAAATATTTTCCGAATTTTAAATATAACACCTAATGTTTTATTTCACTTATTTATTTTGTAAAAGTTTTATGGGAAAAATTGATTTTCACAAATGATGAAAATTCATGTGAGAAAAACCTGTTTTTTTTTTGTTTTGATTTTTGCTAGTTTGGAAAAGTTGGCTGAATCGGAAAGTGTGGAAAATATTTTCCAAATCTCAAAAAACGTTCAATGTGATATTTCCCATATTTATGTTCTAAAAATTTTTGTGGGAAAATTGATTTTCACAAACAATGAAAATATTTTGGTGGAAAGCATGATTAATTATGTGTGATTTTTGTTTTTTTTTTTTTTTGGAAAATTTTGTGAAAATATAATTTACAAAAAAAAATAATTTCTTAAATTCCTTTTTTTCTCCATTTCTTTTAGGTTCTGTTAAGTTTTCTTTAATTTTTCTTTTTTCAATATTTTCAAACCACAGTTTTCTAAATTTTTCTTAATTTTTGTTTATTTATGACGTTAAAAACCCTATATTCTTAATATTCTACTATATTAATAACTATATAATTACATTTTCGTAATTAATTAATTGCTACTAAACTATTTTCTTACAAACGAAATGGTTTCTTTCACAAACCTTACAACGATTTCCCATCGATTGACAAAAAAAAAATTTGGAAAATTTAAACTTTAAAATTTTGTTGGCTAATCGGCTTATTGGCTAATAGCGTAACACGGAGTCGAGCGAACGAACTATTAAATTAAAAAGCCTCCAATAATTGTTTTTATGTATATCTAATAATTTATATCGTAGATATTATAATATATCTTATTTATATATTGTATAATCTAATAAAATATAACGCAACCTATCTCCTAAATTCGGGCCATGGAGAACAGAGGATAGCAACATAAATAATGTTTTATGAACCAATTGTGAAATATTACTCACTCGTATCAAAAAGAAAATCAAATATTAAAAAACAATATTTTTATTTTTAAATAATCATTTTAAAAAAATGTATACCTCTGTATGTAGAAGAAAAAAAAACAATTCTTATATTGATCATTATTTCATTCGGTGTGGCAGTAATTATATTAAAACGAGAAATCGAAAATTTAAAAACTAGTTATTCTAGGAAATTAATTCGGTATATAATTCATTCTATAACATAAAAATTATGCTAGTTTAAATATAACAATTAAAATCGATTACAGCCTCAATCCAGAACTAAAGGACTGTAAGTCACAGTTGCATTCACAATCTGATGAAATTAAATTTATTACCGGAAAACCAAGTTACGAATATGAACAAATTCGAAGACGTTTAAACCATACGCTTGTTGAATTTTCGTTTTTAATTAAAAACGAAATTGAAAACTTGATTGATGAATTGAATAAAAAACCACTAACTACATCGCCACAAACGAAATCTAATTTGTTAAAGTTGCAACTATTATACAAAGAATTTAAGAAGTAAGAATACCTAATTTATATTAATTTTGGAAAGTTATTACTGTTTTTAATACAAGTTATTCATATTTTCAGTGCTATGCTCAATGATTTCGTAAGACTTAAAAAAGCCGATGGTTTCGATGCGTGGCGAGTAAAAGAGTTCAACACTTTAAGTAGCATTGTCCAAAAACATTTTCATCATCTACAAAATCCTCCTGATTGTAAGGCGGCAAAAAAAATCCTTTGTAGATTACGAAGTGTACGCCAAATCCTAAAAGCGTTTCTCCCTGAATAGTATATTTAACTAACGTAACTTTTTCAGTTTTGCGGATTCGGGTGTGAAATTCATCATTTAGTTAACTGTTTTATGGCATCATATTTCACTGGAAGAACTTTAATTCTTGATTCGAAAGCCTGGCAATTCAAGAAAAGTCTAGGTTGGAATGGAGTGTTCAAGCCTATAAGTGAAACATGTTCAAATGAGAATGAGTTCTGGCTCGAACCCACATCACCATGGCCTGGTATATCTCAAATAGTTATTATGCCAAATTGTTCGAAATACAATTTTCGTACCGAGCTAATGAAGAGTAATCAAATTAAATATTTGCGTTTAATTTTCAAAAGACATATTTCAGAGTATCCCCTTAAAATAAAAAAAAACATTGTCCGTACTTACTTACGTACGTTATGTTACTTATGTACGTATTTTACGTACTTACTTCCTTATGTACGCGCGTGAGAAGTTTTACTTCTTTGGTATAGTTAAAAATAGGTTTTTAATCCACTACCGTAGCCTTTTCCGATAGTGTCTGAACTATCTAAAGGTGTTCTAAGGGTTCTAACCGTTCTGACTGTTTCTAACGGTTCGCAAGCTATAACTTCGTATCTGATTCGGAATTGTTCGGAATGATCGAGTACTCTCCCCTCGAGTCCCCCGATAAACGAAAAACATATGCCAACATATGCGAGTACTGGCTTAACTTGATCGATGCGATAGAGTTTTAGTTGTCTTACTACTATGCAAATCACCCACAAAAATCGGCCAGATTTCGCCCACTTGAACCGTTCTTTCTCGCTAATCTTTTGCTAGCAACTTCAAACTGTTAGTTTAAAGCACGCTTTAAAGCGTCATTTTTTCAACAATTCACGCTCATTATTTTTTTTTCAAAACGCCGGTAAAAAGTATAACTCTAAAAAAAAAAAACAAATTGTTTTTGGCAGATGTTAGTGTTAGTTTTTCTGCATTAAAACTAAACATGTGCTTTTTAAGTATCTCATTGCAACAGTAAATAGAAATATAAAAATAAACTATTGATTTTTCTACTTTGATATTATCTACTGTTGTCAGAAATTCTTTCGCTCATAATATTTGGATAAAAGATTGAAGTGATTCCTGTATCTAGTGTTTTAAATTAGGAGATGTTTTTTTTTAATATTCATGAACAAGTAACTTTTGTATTGAAAAATAATAACCATTTATTGTTAAATTAGCATTTCTAACTTCTATATAAAATTATATGTTGATTTATTAAATTCAAGCTCTAGAATTGGATGTTACGAGTCTTTCAATTTGTTTACGAACAATTTACCATAATTACTGAAATTATTTTATCTATTTAAATTGGATTATTTATTGTTTTTTTTTTAATTGAGTTTGAAAATTGCATTGTTTAAATGGCTTAAAATATTAATTATTTTAGGTAACGAGACAAATACATTTGAATATCAGTATTATTACTTAATAAAAGGTCACAACCCCTTCACTGTTCCTACTTTGCCGCATAACATCGTCTCCCGAATAATTCACATTCATGATAATTCTCATATTTGGTGGGTAGCTTAATTCGTCAAATATCTTTTTAGATATCAACCAGAAACCTAAAAAATTATAACAGAAATGTCTAGTTCTGTAAAGTTTCAAGAGGCAATTGCAGGGTACGACCTTCAATATTTATTCATTTACAATTTTTATTAAAGAAATACATATTTTATAGCATTCACGTGCGACGAACGGACAAAAACAAAGAAGTTCCTTATCTTCCATTAATAAATTATATTAATGCTATAAATGAATTTTATCAATCTAAAACTAATACAACGATGTTTCGAAAAAAGAAAATTTACCTAACCACTGACGAGTTGAATGTTGTCACAGAAGCTAGACAGAACTATTCAAATTTTGATTTTCTAACAGATCCGATAACTGCTCAATTGAAACCTGTGGGAGCTCATGATGAGAGCAATTTGAACCAAACAATTTTCAATTTGCATGTTTTAGCTCGACTTTCAACAGTGGTTTGCACTTTGAGTTCAAATGTAAGTCATTTACGTAATTATGTATCCATCTTTAAATATTATTCCTAGTCTGTATAGTGTATACCAATAATTCCCAAAGGCAGGGTCGTGCAAATATTGGAACAAGGAGCATTTCTTTTCGTAGAAATAAGCAGACCTACCAAATGGTTTTATTAATGGTTTCAATTTTTTTTTGCTGGAAATATTCCTTTTTAAATAACTGTTATGAAACAAAGAAAAACTAAAAAAGAGGAGGTAATGCTATATAAAATAATAATGAGAATAAAATTATATCGAAACAGAAACATTAAATGAACATTAGAATCGTTTTTTGTACAATTTCAACTATGGTTTACATTTCCTGTTCAAATATTAGTAAAACATTATTCAATTTTTTAATAAAATTCGTTTCAGTTTTGTCGTTTGGCGATGGAATTAGCAGCCGCATTGTATCCGGATGAAACGACTACATTTCATTCTTTAGATTCAGTCTATGTATGGCCTTTTAGCAAGCCTTTTTACCATATTGCTCATATAACCCATATCGCTACAGATACGTCGGAAATGAGTTTGGAAGTTGGAGATATAATTCATCTTGAAGACATACGTTTTAATTATCTCTCACTAAAAGAAAATTCTGGATATCTAATCGGTAGAAATTTAAGGAATAAAGAATTCGGAAAATTTCCATCATTCAAAACTAAAAATAAAACCATTAGTACAGAAAGTCCTAGTTTTATAAATGTTTAAAATTTACATATTTTTTTTCAATTGTAAGCTCTTTCTCATAATTGTCTCTAAAAATGAACTAAATATTCAATGGTTAAAATATCTATTTTTTGCATAAACTTGGTGTTTAACTGGTGTCAATGTAAGCTTTTTTCTTGAACTACCATCCAATATAATATATTCAATAGTCAATTCTCGAAATATTCAAAATCATAGAAAAATCGAATTTTGATCTTTATTTATATTACAGTTAATAGCAACGCCATCTCTGTGACATACGTGAATACACTTTTTCAACTTAGTTTAGAATCTCACCATGTATTGAAACCATTAAAGTGATTAAAGTTCTCCAATTTAGAACGTTTAAAAGTTTAAAACGCTCTTATATTAATTAAAATGATTTTTCTTAAGTAAAATAACATATTTTTATTTACTCTCTTAAATTTCAATCGTTTCATTGTAATTACATATTATTTATACAACTAAAATATAATTGTAGTTCATAACGTTCATAACATAATTCACGCTCATTATTTTTTTTTCAAAACGCCGGTAAAAAGTATAACTCTAAAAAAAAAAACAAATTGTTTTTGGCAGATGTTAATGTTAGTTTTTCTGCATTAAAACTAAACATGTGCCCTCCACCCAACTAGCACTTTAGACTATGCTCTTGGAAGCGACATGGTGGGAACCCCTGTTCTAAGAGTTAAATTGTTTAAATTAAATCATTCATAAAATTCAAAACTTAGTGATAAATGAATTCTAACAACTAAATTGTATCATAAGAAAATTGAAATATTTATGTTAAAACAATGTTAAATTCGAAGAATTCTGTTAATTTTTTTATAACTTTAAAATATAATTATGTCTAAATTATATTATTATAAAAATAATTATGTCGCCATTTTTACGGAATTTAAATAAACCAATAAATAGTAAAGAAAAAACATAAAGGGAACATTAATTTTCGTTCACTTTTATAATAAATCTAATAAATGCTCAGTATAAATAATTGATTTTCTTAAAATGATCAAAATATGTTATTAATCCAAAATAGTTTTAAAAAAATAATTAATGTAATGCCAAGTTAAAAATTATTATTAACATATTTTGAACATTACATAAAAATTGTTTCAAAACGCTTCCACGCTGCAAGCCGATTGGTCCATTGCGTAAAAAATGGCTGTTAACAAAGCGCACTTTATAAATACGCGTTAAGTTTTACCGCGTTCGCGCCCAAGCATCATGTCAATCCCCAAAATTATTAAAAAACTAAAAAATTGGCAAGTTTATGGCAATTAATAAGTGAAAAGTAAAACTTCAATTGGTCAGCTACCGATTGAAACAACAATTTTCGATTCATGTCTGTAAACTGTTCGGATTTTTCGATAGAAAAATTAGCATTGTGCGTCTACCTATTAACGGCCAACAGGAAAAAACCATTTCCCTCTTCTATAATTTTTCGATTCAAAAACTACCAAATAATAATTTTTTGGGATAAATATTGAATACGATATTCTTTAATCGGTTTAATTTTTTGTGGATGGGATTTTTCTGAGCATTATTTTAGTGAGAATCTAAGGCGGGAGAGGTGGTTAGCTTCATCGGGGCAATATAGTTTTTGCAAACAATTTTTAACTTATAACCGCTTTGAAATGTGTGAAAAAACGGGAAAAATAATTTGTTATCTTTAATTTGGATGAAAATTACAGTTAGGTTTTCCTTTAGACTTGACGCCAATAAAAAGGGTACAAGAATACATGCGCGTAATTTTACTATCCCTTAAAATCTATCGAAACATTCATCTCAACTACAATTTTTTTACTTTCATGAAGAATAAATAACTAAGAAACGACCGAGATAGACAGTTTATATTTATTTTCACGTCTTCAAAAAATAGAGTAAAGCTAGTTACTTTTTCGGCCACTAATGGCAACAATGTTGAACAAACGTGTTAAGGTAGCATTTTGTATTCCAATCTTGCGATGCATGATGGGAAACGTGTCAAGATATAGAGCCGCCACAACTTTTAATTGAGTGATTTAATCGAAAATTCATAAAAGACCTTTTTTATAGAACGTAAATTTTACGTCAGAATAATGTAATTTTAAATCTTTTCATCCATTTGTTTCTGAGAAAAAAAAAAATAAAAGTAAAAAGTCAAATAATCCCATGTTATTTAAATTGTAAAAGTAACTTGATTCCGGCACGGTTTAATCAAATGAAAGAAATTAAAAGAAATATCAATTTAAAAAAAAATCACTTGAAAGAAATTAAGAGCTTAGTTGTATGGGATAATTTTTTTATATCTTAAACTAAAAATTCGGGGGGCGATCGCTCTAAAAAAATCAATTTGGGAAATAACGGATACCCTAATATATAGATATATTTTTTTTATAAAATATTTACTCTTCCGGAATACCATACCTCCAGAGGTGATCTTGGAATTAGATTTAAGCATTAGCCAGAAGTGTAGCCTGATGTGTGCAGAAGGGGGTAACCACGGGCGATACATGAAAATAGAATGGCATATTGACATTGCTAACTCCTTAAAAGATTTTTTTGCTTTGAGAGAAACACGAAGAAACATATTTAAACAATTAAAGAATTGAAAGATATATGACTTCTTATACCAATTATCTTCATTAATAATGATAATAGAAAGCGGCGAATTTTTGGTCAGATCTGGGTTGTGAAAACGCAGACAACGTCACTAGTATTACAAGACTTCCAATAGATGTAATAATACATTTCGGTTCGTTAAAATCAATCGTTGAGAATGCTGAAGAGCGCTAAATCCAAGGTTTATAAATTACACAGGTTGCCTCATTAAAAAAAAAAAATGACGTCATACGAAGAATTTTGAAATTTGATTCATTCTGAAGATATATACGAATTTCTTCTGTATGCGTCACGTAGCGCATGAGGCCACCTGTGTAATTTATAAACCTTGCTCTTAGCCGGGATTGTGGAGCTCTCATTGGTTTTGCTTCAGTTTGGAGACCATGTTTTAGACGGAGCCTCTTATGACCGAGCCCCCATACATAGTATAATGGTATCCCGTATGTCGTTATGTACGATCACATCAGCAATTCAGCGTAGTGGACTTTGTTTGCCTCAAGAGGTACTTTTGGAGGGTGGTAAAATTTCCCAAAATGATTTATAATATTTTGTAAAAATTAAATACAAAATAATGATGATGTCTCTTGCTTTAAAGTTTTTTAGAATTACCGTTTATTTTAATAAATAATAGTTTAATAAGGAAGTGGCGAAATTTTTGTCTACTCCGGGCAGTAGATACTACACCTATGCTGCACCACTGAACTACACACTGAAACATGTTCTGGGACAATGATTTATATATTGCTAGAAATTTAAGTTTTAGAGAAATTTAAGCGTAATCTTAAAAGAATAATGAAGGGTTTATTTTGAAATTGATAATATCTATAGAAATTTTTAATGAAGTAGATATAGGTAGGTACCAGGGCGGGTTTTGAGATTTTAAGCAACCTCGGTCAAAACAAATTTTGATACTCTTTTATATCTTTAACAATATACAAAGTTGCTACAAAAAAAAATAGTAAAAAGGCGACTTGCCCACCTCTTTATTTCACCGTCGTATATACCTACTGTGTTATTATTATTATTTAAATTCAAGTTTGGTAGATAATAGTTTATCAGTTTTTCCAAGCTTATTAAGTATAGATATCTATTGTTGTCTATTGTTAAGGAATTGTCAAAAATCATAAATAAAGATATCATACAAAATAAAAGAAGTTTAATTTTTTATTAAATTTTTATACAAGAAAGAGTAAATAAATGCATTAGTTTGCAAATAATTTTACATAAATAACGTTGTAAAATTTAAATTTTTTAACTTACTAGCTGATCCCCGCAACTTCGTCTGCGTAACGTAGGTGTAGATTATATTTTCTTTTTAGATTTGCTATTTGTAGTGGTATGTGAAAATTTTTATTTTTCTTATTTGTTTTACGAAAAACATAATCATACTTAAAAACACTGCTTTGTCGACTTTAAAGAGACACATTTAATCAACTGTTGCTTAGAATAAAATAGTTGTATGTAATGATCAATTAATTTTCAAAAAATATTTATAAATATCTAAGAAGAGTATGTTCAATTGCGTATACCGTCGGTAGGCATACCTACCGTGAACCAAATAATCCATAAATCAATCAGTATCTATATATAAATAAAAAATATCGTCAAGTCTAATAAAGTCGGTCTAAATTATGACTACTAAAAAAAGTCGAAAGTTATCAAAATACTCGCGTCAAAATAACAGAAGTTAAATGTCTAGATTTTTGAATATTAGTTGGAATCCCATCTCATTGTTTCGATTCCCGAATGAACCTTTTTCCAAAAACAATTTTATAAAAAAAAAGTCTAATGTAAGATTCGAACCCACGTCTCTTTTATTGTGAGCATAAGAATGTCAGATACGTAAGCGAATGCGCTATGAACGTATAATTAATCTCAAAGTATAAATAAAAGAGCTTTTATAGCGGTGGCATTTATATATATTTTTTAAAATGAAAAAACACTTATTATGACATAACTGTAATAGTTAGACATATGCTGTCGTTCTATTTTTGTAGATAATAATATGTTCTGCAAAATCGTAGTACATTATTTTGTTCTATAACCAATAGTTTTCGCAGCGCACGCGATAAAATAATGTTTTTTAGTAATTTTTTTCAGACCTTGGGTTACATTATTGGAGTTTTAGTATGGATCCTTATTTTTTTTGAAAATTTAATATAGCCTATGTTCTCCGGAAATAGTGTAGCTTCCCAACAGTGAAAGAATTTTTCAAATCGGCCAAGTAGTTTCGGAGACTTTTCAAAGCAAACAAACAATCAAATCTTTCCTCTTTATAATAATAGATTGCAACCTGGAGCAATTATATACCAGATGTGTAAGTATGAAAGCGAAATTTGCCTATAAGTGGCGCTAGATGTCGGTGCAGTTACCGACACATCACGTCAGCGGTGTCTTGTTATTGTATTGATATCCATCAAATATTTCCAACTCACAATAACACGAGTTTCATTCAGTAGCATTAGTTTATTAGAGATAAACATTTCGAGTTTTGTGCCAACAAATTACGATTTGCGGACATCACTACTTATTTGTTTTCATCTGAAGAAAACCGCAGCCGAATCGCATCGAATGCTTCTGGAGGCGTTTGGTGAGCATCTCTCGGTAAATCCATCGAAATCCATTTCTCCATCGAATTGTGACTGGCGATGAAAAGTGGATATACTTCGAAAATCCTAAGCGCAAAAAGTCATGGGTTACTCCGGGTGAACCATCAACATCGACGGCAAGACCAAACCGCTACGGACGAAAGACAATGCTGTGTGTTTGGTGGGATCAGAAGGGCGTAATCTACTACAAGCTGCTGAAACCTGGGGAAACTGTCAATACTCAACGCTACCGACAACAAATGACCGATTTGGATCGAGTTTTGCGTGAAAGACGACCAGAATACCAACAAAGACAACACAAGGTAATTTTGCTGCATGACAATGCGCCAGCACACAAAGCAAAACAGGTCCAGGAAACGATAGAGTCCTTCCGTTGGGTGATTCTTCAGCACGCGCCTTACTCTCCGGACCTTGCCCCATCCGATTACTACTTGTTTGCATCGATGGGACACGCACTTGCTGAGCAGCGCTTTTCTTCTTACGAAGATGTACGAAAATGGCTCGATGACTGGTTTGTCTCAAAAGAGCAACAGTTCTTTTGGCGCGGAATCCACAAATAGCCAAAAAGATGGAAAAACTGTATAGATAGCGACGGACAATACTTTGAATAAGTTACTTTGTATCATATCATTACAATAAACGTGTTTTGTCTGTACAAAAATTCCGGTTTCATATATATAATATAAATATAATATATATAATAATATAAATTTATATATATATATATATATATATATATATATATATATATATATATATATATATACCTATATATTTATTGATGATAATGAAATATGACAAAAAAATGCTTCCATAATGCTTTTCTGCAGAATACCAGGTGTGTAAGTATGAAACCAGAATTTTTGTACAGACAAAACACGTTTATTGTAATGATATAATACAAAGTAACTTATTCAAAGTATTTTCTTCGGTATTTAGAACAATTTGAAAACCAATTGTTGTTATATGACAAAAAATTGCTTCCATAATGCTTCTTAGCAGAATATATAATTGCTCCAGTTCACAATCATTGGTTCATAAAAATTAGATTTTAAAAAGTTTGATTGTTGAAAAACAAACAAAAATTAAAAACCACCTCTATGGTATTTGGTATAAGTACCTACTACCTAAACTTTCATACTAATTAAGTGAAATGACGTTATTTAAAATGCTGTAATTAAAATTATATAACAAAAACAGCAAGTTATTATTAATTAATTATTTATTTGTTAATTACACTAAGTAAATTCAAAATTTCGATTGTTGATTAACTTAACATTTTCTCATATAAACTTAGTCACCCCCATTCACTCTTTTAGGGTAGGAATTTTCCAAAAAAAATATTTTCACATGCCTACTTCTTATAAGGAATACACCGAATATTAAAATTTCATCTGACAGAGGAAATATATAATTACACGATTTTATGGATGGACGGTTTTAAAAACGTATTTACTTTAAGCTTTATTAATATAATTAATTTTTTTACTACTACTGTTACTTTTTCGTTAATATTTCCTTATTGAGCAACCCTAAGGATTTATTTTCAACAATTTTGTAAAAAAATAAAAAAAAGGTTACTTTAGGATCGAACCCACGTCTCTTTTATTGTGAGCATTAGAATATCAGATACTTAAGCGAATGTACTATTACCGTATAATTCTATTAAGTGTTTATTAAGTATAAAAACATTTACATTTCAAAAAGGCACGTCCCATGGGAACGACGGGAACGGGGTAAAAAGTATCCTATGTCCTTTCTCTAGTTCTTAGCTACCTCCCTACTAATTATCAGTCAAATCGGTTCAGCCGTTCTTGAGTTATAAATAGTGTAACTAACACGACTTTCTTTTATATATATAGATAACGGGATGCTTCGAATGCAGCTGTGATTCCAGAAGTTTCATATCCACCAAAACGGATGGTGCGTTTATTTTTGATTTTTTTGAAAAAGAAGATTAGTGAAGAAAATATTTCACTTTGAATTATTTTTCTGATTCTAAGAACGTTGGAAGTTGTTTGCAAGGCGTGAATTTCAATATGGGTGGCAATTTCAAAGGGATGATTAAAGTGAGTGCTTAAATTGTTTGGGCTACACAAAAGCATAGAGTTATTCGGGTCAAGTGTGTGCACTTAGGAATTTAAACCGGAGTAAAAATTAAACAATAAGGAATAAGAAAAAAAAGAAACCCTGCATATGATAAAGCATTTATTGGACTAATGATTAAATTAAATAATAACACATAAGACCTTGCAACTTAAAAAATAAAAACATATTATTTAGAATGGTTCCAAATGCGCATATTTGACCCGACTTACGGGTAAGTGTACGCAGGGGTTTTATCCTCCTGGTAAGTATTTATATTTAAGTTAAAGCATGTATATTTCTATACTAATCCACTTGTTTCTTTAAGAAAAGGAGTTAAGTGTAGTGAATCGTTTTGTTTTCCACTGTAAAAATATTCCGCTTCGTTACGCGCGCATTTTATTCTACATTGAATACATTATCGGTGGTTATGCGTGAACTTTAACAAATCTATGCTATAAAGCGTAAAATTTAAGTCTTTATTCGAAAGTTTTGGAAAAGTTTCGGGAAGTTTCGAAAGTTCGTGTCCACATCTCGATCAATTTAATAAATGCACTTTGAGAACTCTTTAGTGATCATCAATACCTGGAGTTATGGTATTGGAAGTGGATGTTATTCCTAACACATTTGATTCCTTTTTCGCTAGAGGGTGTCGGCTCTTAAGTAGAACCACTTATTGTCACATTTCTGTTTTTTTTTCCACGTGCAGCTAAAGTAGATTTTGTAAATAAAATGTAATAATTGGAAAAGTTAAAAAAATTCATGAAAAATTTAATCAAATAAAAATATTATCTTAATAGAAATTAACAATAGTTTACAATAGTATAAGAATATTTAAAACGTAATACTATTTATAACTAAAATAAAATTTTAAAATAAGAATCGGGAACACTGTAAAGCACAATAATAGCTGGATTATTTTCATTACATATACTGAATATATGTTCACTTAATTCCAAAATGTACTTCTTTTGTCCAGGACACCTACAAATAAAATATTCAATTAAAAACTTATTATTTTATTTTATTTTTAAATATAACAAACTTTAAATTTGATCATCAATTTATAAGCAATAAAGATCCAAAAATCATTTTTTTCTATGAAAACATTTAATGAATCGATATATGTTTATTCTTGCCAATAGAGCTAGATATTGGTTCACGGTGACCAGACTTTTGCTCACTAGAAAAACCTTCACACGAAATTTGTCCACAGAAAGTTGCTCACTAGTACTATTGCTTGAGGAATTTTCACTGTGAGTAAATTTCTATGTGGGCAACTTTCGTGTGAGGAATTTTCTAGTGGGTAACTGTCATAGAACCATTGGTGCACACCAACACTGCCTATAGTGCATTATAAAAAAAAGTTTATTTTATCAAATTACGAGATACTAAGTACTTACAAATTACCAAAGAAAGTTTAGACAAGTAAAATTAAGAGAAGTACGAGAGAAAATTGTAAAAAAAATATTAATATTTTTAAGCAATACATCAAGTAATTAAGTTGTGCGTTATCTACAGTTATTTACCATAAAATAATTTATTTTAAAATTCATTGTAAATACCTTTCTATGGCACAAGTTACATCTCTTTGAAATTCAGAATAATCGGATTCCAAATCAATATGTGTTATTAACGTTTTTATCATGCTGCTATCAAGATGTACAGCTAATATAATAACCTTAGAACGATTTGATACTTGTTGCAATTTCAATGTTAAATGCGATATTATCTGAAAATAAAAACATTTGTGTAAAAATAAAAAATATCACAGATAGTGCATCATACGGATTCAGAAATGACCACACTTTAAATCAAATACAATATTGAAAGTTTCGCAAACTCTAAAAAAAATAGACAAACCTGACTTTCCAGTCTTCTTTTGGCAGTGGCGGATAATTTTTCGTGAGTAATAAATCTAACTGTTATATCAGGTAATAGGTGTCCCGGTGAAGTGTCACTACTAATTGAAGATGTTCGACTTTCTGATCGAGAGTATAAATTATTAGACGATACTGTTTCGTTGTTTGAACTATTCCAGGTTCGTAATAAACGTTGAACAAAGTCAACCAATTCGGAGACAGGAACTTTCTTTTCTTGAAATCTGTAATAATAATTATGATAATGACTTATCTAAAATTCGTTAAATTATCATTGAAAGTAACCTGTCTTTGTCTGAACTTCTTACTAGTGCCATACCCATATCTGAATCTTTCAATACGACCGTATGAACGCTTTTGATTTTTCTTTTTTCGTCCAAATTATCATACATAAGGTTTGTGTCAACCAAACTACATCTTATTCCCGCTGACCAAAAGTCACGCAAAATCTAAAGAAAAAACAATATTATATAGTAATTCATAAATTTAACTTATTTTTCACAATTCCATACCGAGCATTTTTCCCGAATCATTGGTTTTGAGCCTGTTACGCAAATATGAACGTTTGTATTTGCATTGTTTATATCGTGCTGTTCTTCACGTAAAATTTGTATGAGTGTATCAATGGAAATTGAAATTCCAGCTCCTGATAAAGGAACATCTCCTTTGGTAATAATTCCTGTCTGACCTAATATAGATCTACAAAAAAATAATAATAATAGTAATAAATAATTTTTATTTGAAAAATTTGCCAAATAAAAATATGAAGACAGTAATAAAAGCTTGATCAATTATTTAGGTCTAAGTTGATTACTCTAATTTCCTATTAGTATAACCATTCAAAGTAGTCAATAATCAGCACTTTCATATATCAATAATAGTTTCAATACCTGAAACTTTGTAACATTTCATCATAACGTCCTCCAGCGGCGATAACGCCCATTGTTTTCTTCTTTTTTGATTGCAATTCGCATACAAACTGACACATGACCCCGGAATATTGTTGTATATTATGAACCAAACCCGGAGTAACAATAATATTACACTAAAACATTGCAATTAAATTACAATTTGATATGTTGAATCAAAATGATTTCAATTTATGAAAACTCACTTTAACACCCAGTGCTTCTGTATTGCTTGTAATTAGTTCCAAATCATCGATAGCTTTCTTTGCCAAATCACCGATTTCTCCTTTTCTTCGTGTTAAAGGCCGAAAATGAGCTTTCACATTTTTCAACGAAACCTCAGTTTCCATAAGCTTTCCCACTTGAATTACACCATTGTCGGTCAAACATAAACTAATTAAATGAGTTTGTACTTGAAATTTGGACAGTTTATTATCCTATTGTAAAAATTATAATAATTTTCTATTAAAAAAATTCGGTTTGAAGTAAGCTACTTACTCGAGCATCTGATAATATTGAATAAATATCATTATGTTTCTCCTCTTCAATACCACCATATAACAACATCGCACGTAGTAAAGATCTATGATTTAAACGAATTGTATAATTTTTATGTTTTATCTTTGGAAATTCCTGTATTATTTCATAAACTATAGATAATAATTCCGCTTCAGCCATTAATTTTCCTAAAATTCATGAATTAGTTTTGCTCTTAAATTTTCTAATAAACAAATAATATCTATAAACCTGGAAGGGGTGTAATGATATCAAAGGCACATTCATATAATTCTCTAGGATGAAAACCATGTACTTTCTTTTCACGGTACACACGCTCTATAGAATAGCGCTTCATTAAATGGATGTTATTTCGAGCCACATATCGAGCAAATGGTATCCTAAAAAGAAAGAAATAAGCAATAGCATTTTTAAAGATTTTAGATATATTTCTTACCTGAGATCATGTGGAATTGTAACAATATAACCTGAGTGAGTCATCATTTTTACAGAAGAATCAATTCCTTCATAATACTTGGATTTAGGCATAAGTAACGGCGTAGTCAAACAATCTCCTCCATGCAACTTGAAAATTTCAATAATAGTTTCCTTCACTTTTTCTATTAAAAGGGGTCGTTCAGCAATGAAATCGTCACGTGGTAGATCATATGTAATATCATCTAAGAATGAAATTTTAAAATTATTATAGTGTCAAAAAACTAGACTGTTGATGAAATTCTAACCAGCTGTTGATAAATTTTGATCGAAACAAGATGAAATGAGATACTTGTAAGCTTTTGTTTGGGTATTGGCTAAAGTTCGTCTAAGTAAATCTTGAAGTTCTCCTTCTTCGATTTGGGGCGGAGGAATATGTTGAGATTGTAAAAGTTCCTGAGTGGTAGGTCGTTGACTAGGATCGTGATTTAATAACCACCTATAAGAAATGTGTTATCATTATTATTACGTGTACCGAAAAGTAATTTCGTTTTTACACTTAGTCATTCAATTGCCATTTATCTGCTTATAAGTTATTTCAAAGTGGTACTAGAGACATTTTATGATTAGAATGACTAATTAACTTATTAAAAATTACAAAATATTTTTTATTCCGAAATCTATGCTGACCAAAAACCCGAATGAATACAAATTCGGTAGTGTATGCTTTTCGAGTTTCACAGGGTAGCAACGCAAAGTTGTTACTAAAAACATTTTCACCGTTTACCTCAGTGCATAAGATGTTTATTAATGCCAAATGAGTTTTTTTAAGTTTAAATTCGATACTTTTCAGTTCTCCAACTGGTATCAATGAAGAATGAAAAAAAAAATGACCAATTAGTTGTTAAGGGAGGAAGTGGTCCCAAATCCATGTCAGACAGTCGAAGAGCTGTCAAATATTCCTAATCAATTCTAATTGACCGACCAAATACCCAAAAGTGTCCAAAAACTATTAACAGATAAAATTGTATGCTACAACACGGTAATGCAAGACCCCTCTGAAGAAGAAAAGCCCTAGAAAAACTAATTAATCAAGGGGAAGGTGATATTGCCGTACCCACTATAATCGTCCAAAGTTATTTAATCGGATTTCTATTTATTTCAATCTTTACCATATTTACTAAGTGGTAAAAAAATTGAAAGCTTTAGTGATGTTCAAAATGTAATTTTTTGATAAAATCCTTAGGAATCAATTGATTTTTATTAATTTTGAATTAAAAATTTGCACAATAGATTTCAAAACGTTGATACTATTGAGGCTGATTATATCATTGATTTAAAACCAAAATTATAACAAAATTTTGTGTTTTAATTGTATATTAAAAACACGAAATTACTTTCCAGTACACCAAGTATTAAAATTTTATAGTAATATAGTACGTGATAAAAACAATTGTGATACAATTGTGTCTGTATAAATCAATTCTGTACAGAAAAAAATGAAAGGAGATTATTAAACTCAACTCAAAATTTAGTTTAATTATTGAACTAACTATAAAATCCACTTATCAAAGTTAATTGTTCTTTTAATAAAATTTCTTTTCCTTGCCTTTTAAAAACTATTACAATATCCACAGAAAATAAATTTCTAATTGCAGTACTAAATTCTGATTTAAAAAAAAGCATTAAATTCATATTCTATTTTTTTTTTTACTTTAATGGTGTTTATATAGTTTAATTTACCTGATTATTCGTAAAAATCGAGAATATTGGATATCGTTGAAATCAGTTGGGAAAATAATAGTCTTTTGACGTAGATTAGCTAAAACTTTTACACGTTCCATAGCTGTAGGAAGAGGTGGATATACCATTTCAAACAAAATAATTCCCAAACTATAAATATCTACTTTTTGATTATAAATATATGTTTTGCTCGCTTTTGTAATTATTTCAGGTGCCACATACAATGCAGTACCAACTTCTCCAGTTAGACTTCCATCGCCAACACTTGGTGTGTCCTGTGAGTTTGATTCCCCAAATTCTAAGAAGAATTTAAAATTGATTCAAATTTCATAAATAAAATAATTGAATAAAAAATTTACCTTGTGCACTTTTGTTAATTATTTCGATTCCTGGATTAGATCTCGCAATAATATTTGAGGTAGCAAGTCCAAAATCACCAATTTTCACATGATCGTTCGAATCCAAAAAAATATTTACTGGTTTTAAATCTCGATGAATCATACCCTGCTGGTGGATATGAGATAGACCTTTAAAGTTTTGAAATAAATAAAATGAATCATACAACATTCTTACACAATAAAATTAGCTTACCATCAACAATTTCGCGAAATAATCGCCACACACGATCATTGTCTTTATGAAGGCCTTTATCTATGGCAGTTCTAAAAGTAATAGTTTTTAAATTATAAATAACTACAAAACTATGAAATTTAAAATATTTATTTTTACCGTAATGTACTTTTCTCGCAAAGTTCCATTTGAATATACATAAACTGAATTTGCTTTGTTATTGAATTTTTCACGTTTAAGGTCTTTACATTTTTGGCAGATTCTTTTACACTTTGCAAAGATGCTGTATCTGAATTAGTTGAATCTCTTTCAAACTCAATACTATCCGACGATTCACTCTCTGGCCGATTCTCAGGGCTTTAAAATAGAAAATTATAATATAAATCTAAAGTCATGTTAATAAAAATTGCTATATCCATAAAAAATTTCCAAGTCTATCAATTATTATTGAAACGTAAGACATTCTAAACACATCAGAAGTAAAAAAAATCAAAACTAATATAAATTTGATGGAAAACGATCAAATCTGTACACTACTGAAATGTATAAAATCAATGTAAAAATTGAAATCTGTATATATATAAAACAAAGTTGTGTTAGACTATTTATAGTTGAAGAATGGCTGAACCAATTTTTATGATCTTTGATTTGTTGGATTCGTCTACTCTTAGATTAACAAGATAACTATTCGAATATCTGGAACTATATGAATAAAATGCGATTAAATTAAGTAATTAGGTTTAACATATTCCGTAATTGTTGGCTCACTTTGCGCACTCTTATACATTATTTGTAATCATTGATATCTGTGGTTTGCGAAAACCCCATATCAACCGTTTGAATTTGACTTTTTTATCTATTAAATTTAAGTATTAAATTTATAATTCAATTTATATTTTATGTGCGTGTTATTAATAAATATTATTGTGAGAGTATTAATATAAAGAATGCCGCAACTCAAAGTATCTAATGTTTCCAATACGTCAATAAACTAAAACTAATCTTTTGGTTACTATACCAAAACTATTATGAGTACCAGGTTACAAAAAGTCGCTAAAAGGTCGAAAAATTAAAAGCTTCATTCACCATTTTAAAATCTGAAAAAAGATCAGTATATGTACAAAGAAATGAAGAGTACACCAAAGGAAGAGAAACTAATTCATCAAACAACTCCTAATATATTACATATCATACGATGCTTTAAAGACTATGGTTCACTCCAAACTACAGCACAGAAAAGATAAAAATAAATGCCAGAATAAGATCGGGACATCATTGTAGCACATTCAAAGAGCTACATTGTACTAATGTAGAAAAGTGAGTCACTTTAACCATATGCTGAAGTGTTAAATGGTAAAAAAAAAACAATAAAATATTATGTTTAAACAGATGCTGAAGAAAATATTCCTTGATTAATAACGATCTTAGGAGCACATTGGCCAAAATGACAAAACATTTTCGAGGGACATAGTCAAAAATAAAATGTGTTTAGAAGAATCTATGTATGTCTATAAACTGACGAATAAGTGAGATTTTATAAAATTTTATACGCATATTGGTTTTAATATGCTCAATATTTTTATTGGTATGAATCTTATTGGTATACTTAAATTAAATTGGTTTAATAAAATGTATACTTAAAAAACGCTGTTTATTTGTTATGATCAAGCATGAGTATGAATATTTGACTATATCGATATTAATAAATAAAAATGTGGCAATATTATCGATATCAATTAATTTTCGCAATTCAATTTTAGGTAGTACGAAGTTCATCGGGTCCTTTAGTAAGATAAAATATATAGGCTTACTTGAAAACAACACTCCATTCTTCATCGTCGCTGGAATCTTCATCAGATGTAGAATTTCGGTTTTTATCTTCACAACTTGTTGACCATTCCAACTTATTGGGATTAATTTGGTCTAGATCTTCAATCACAAACTAAAATAATTAATAAATAACAAGAAAAGCAAAAAAAGCAAAAAAAAAAAATTGAGGTGGAGTAAATCATGCGTTGAGCAAAAGATTATCGTCCAAAAACTTATTATAACAAAATTATATTTTTGGTACTTATAGAACTGATTTACAGTTCAAAAGCATATATTCATCTTATTTATAGTTTCTATGTTTCTGAGTTAATATTCGAAAAGTGTATACAAATTTTACGTAGATGCTACGCCTCATAAATTGGTCAGTCAAGAGGGGCAATTTAACAGCGACATTAGCTATTTAAAATTGAGTTACCAAGCTAATGATTATCGTATTATGGCCAAAAGTTAAATAATACAATCATTTAACGTGTTACTATACTTTGATATTTTTTTCTATTTCTCTCTCTCTCTAGTGGTTTTTTATCATGCTATGTCTTTCACTCTTGTGGCACACTAGACAAATTATCTTTCTCAATTTTTTTTTGTACCGTGCATGTATGCAACCATGAATATTATTCCTATTCTCAAGCATGTCTCTTCACTTTGTTTTATCTCTTATAGATTAAATATAGACCATTTTTTATGTAAACTATCCATGAGAGCGTCTTTCGTTTTGGTTGAGTGATATTTTGGATTCGATACGAAAAACTGCAGTTAGATTCATAGGTTCATTGTAATTGTTTTATTCATAAAACTCAATAATCATTCGTTATGTATTTGGTCTCGGTGTAGTAATTATCAGTCATTAAATTCGTTTTAAAATAAATTGTGACAATTTTTTATAGTAAAATACAATAAAATTTCCCAAAAAATATTTATTTTGTAAAGAGTAAGTTTTGATTTGCTTGAATGAAATTTAATTTAAGCTTCATTAAACATTGAGTAGTTGAAATATTATTTTTATCACGAATGATTCACCAATCGAAAATTTCAAAATTTTGAAAGTTATTTGTTTTAAAATTGAGTAGTACAAAATATTATAGTTAATCAAACACAATTATATATATGTACATAATTTATATCAAAATTCATTATGAACTTACCCATTAGATTTGTATTCAATAATAATGATAAAAAAATAAGTATTTATATTTATGGCTCTAAATACAACCGCTGCTTGGATTTAAGTTAGTTTAGTTAATATTTCTTTCTAATATTTTTCTTCTTTATATTCCAATAACTTTTAATATAAGTCATAATCAGTTTTAAACATAAAACTGAAACTTTTTAATATGAAAATAAATATGCCCAGAATGAGAGCATTATTAAGAGTAACGGATTTTTATACTCAGAAATGTTAGTGTGATTTTAATTCTTTTTAACTTCCATTTTAGCAAAAATTTAGACGAAGAATTTTAACGATTAGGCCAAAACATATCTTTTACTTTCTTTTAAGTGTTTTTAACCGTATTAGCTATATAAATAACTATTTAAAGTTATGTGTAAGTCAAGAAACTATAAGAATTTCAGAAAGGTTGAACATGAAATAAAAAGGTTGGAAAACACTGCTTCATGTCATACTGTTTCTAGTTCTATAAACTATATCTATATTTTTAATCATGTATCACTATTAAATAAGTATGAATATTTATGTTAGTGGTCTAATATTTTTTCGCTAGATTTATTACTAATATTTTGAGTAAAATATGCTTAGGCTTTGTTTAAGCCTTTTGTTGTGAATAAAAAAATCTTAAAAATAATAATCTTTTGCACCAACCTAGATTTCCTCTACACTCAAAATTTGTAAGCATTTAATCCTACTCCAGTTAAATCATCATTGTTTTTGGTTTTTCCTCCCATAGGACTCGCATTGGCAGAATTCTTTCCAACCGTATTTTCTTCTTTGATATCCGCTTTCTCAATCCACGAATTGTAATATCGTACCACATTTTCATGGCTCAGTCGCGACAGAAGCTTTACTTCACGTGTAATTTTTCGATTTAATTGAATGTTATTTGGATTTAGGCGTATTCTTTTAATAGCGTAACAACCTCCATCTAATTTATTTTTTACCTAGCAATAAAATATTCAATATTTAATGTAGTATTCAATGATATTTGCTACCCTATTTTTAATTATTATTGCATCTATACTTTTTCATTGAAAATTGAGGAAATTGCATAGTTAAATGGTTGCTACATAATAATTTGAAAACAAATCTTGAAATCTTACAAAGAAATGAAAACAAAGTATATCTTGATATTTTCAAAGGTGTTTCCTATATATATTTAGGTAAACGAAGATCCAATTACAAAATTTATTTATATAAACTGAACTAATGCTTTTGAATTCAATTCTATTTACCTTTAAAACATCACCAAAAGCTCCTCTTCCTAGCCATTTGAGAATTTCAAATTCAGTTTGTATTCGTGACTGTCCTCCATTTTGAACTGGTATTAAGGAATGTATATCGTAATCATCACCAGAATCATCATCATTGCTTTTATCGGAATCACCACGTCCATCTCCATTTCTTGGGGGTGTTGAATCAAGAACTCTGGCGGGAGAACAACGTTCAACTCGAGCTCGAATAAAATTATGTTTCAATAACTGAGACGCAGACCAGCGATCACGTTCATCCGCAACTATGCATCTATTATATAATTAAATATTATTTAACAAAGAAATATTAAAATTTCAAACATAAATTATACTTATTCAAAAAATCGCGCATATCTAATGGAAGCTTAATGGGAATTTTTAAATGCTTTTCTTCATTTTCATTTATTACCGACCCACGTATCAAAGACAAAATTAAAATTCCAAATTTATAAATATCCGTCTTTTTGTTTTCTTTGCGATGCTGATTTTGAGTCCTAGTACTAAACTCGTAAAGTCGTTTTTCCACGCTACAATCACCCAACTTAACAACACCTAAAAATGATTAACATCATACCATGTTCATTGAAATTTACTTAATTAATTACCATTGTTATCAATAAACACACAAGAATCTCTAATATCTCGATGAATAACATTATTCTTGTGCAAATAATCCAACCCATTTAAAATTTCCTCACAAAAATATCGAATCATATCGTACTCCATTGTATAACTTCCGCTTTGAAAGAACGATGAACATGTTGTACCTAATTTAAAAATTAATAGAAATCTTTTCTTTTTATCAAATAGTACTTACCAATGACAAATTCTTGTAACAAATACACAAAAATGCATTCGTTTTCTTGCACAGTATATTTTATGTTGATATAATTTACAAGATTTCTGTGACGAAGAGTTGTTAGAAAATTAAGTTCTTGTTCTAAGATTCCAATACATTTCATACAATCAGACAAAAGAAAACAATCAGAACCGTTTTTCGGACTCTCTTTTACGTTAGAGTTTTTTAATTTAAATTGCCATTCAGTTACAGATACAATTTCTCCAGTCATCTTGTCTAAGCCAGCATACAATGTATTTCCTCGAGGAGAATGTCCTAAATGCAAAAAAAATGCTATTTTTTCAACTAAGAAATAAATAATTAGTGTGGTGAAATTCATTACACTGACATGCAATTGAAATATGTTTTTTTTTTTTATTTATACAAGTTTATTAAGTTATTTAAATACCTAAACAACGACCACGATATATTTTACGTTCGCCTTTGCTGGTAAATACTAACTCCTTCACCCCTCTACACTGTGAACTTTCTATATTTTCAGACGAACTAATACATCGTTTTCTACAATAAATAATAATATTGAGTTACAAAGCATTTAGAAGACTTAAATATAAAGATTTTATAGTGGTTGTAAGAAAATCAAGATGGTAGTTAAATAATGGACAATAAAGTGTTTAATAACACTGCCTACTGATGAGGACATAAAAAGGATGCATTACCCAACATTATCAATAATGAAAATAAGAGTTCAAAGCACAAAGCCGGTATGTCAACAACTATAATAATTGTAATTTAAACGGTAACCAGACACTTGCTCACTAGAAAAATCCTCACACGAAAATTTCCCACAAAAAGATGCGCACTAGCATTGTTGCGTACAAGAAAGTTGCCCACATAGAAAATTCCTTACACAGAAGTTAACGCACAATGATATATCCTCACATGGAAATTAACTCATAGGTAAAAAATATAGATTAATCAATATTTGATTTATTGTTATTTTATTATTAGTATTAAACCAGTTTTGTTAGTATAACGGTATTAAAATTGAATTAATAAAAAATCGGAATTAAATTGAAGATAAAATAGAAACTGAAATATTAACAGATATTGCCGTCTCTAAAAGAGACATAAGCCTTTTTTTTTTTAATTTATAACGTTTTCAAAAAACAAGATTTCTTTTACAAATAGGTTAGTCGTGTATTACAATACTAATAATAAAATAACAATAAATTAAATGATAAATGAAATAAATATTTTTTTCTGTGGATTAATTTTCATGTGAGGGTATATCATTGTGCGTCAAGTTCTGTGTGAAGAGTTTTCTCTGTGAGTAAATTTCTATGTGGGCAACTTTCGTGTGAGCAGCAATGCTAGTGCGCAACTTTTTGTGAACAATTTTCGTGTGAGGAATTTTATCACGGACAACTATCATAGAACCAACTTAAACATACTTAATTTTCACTGTAAAATAAATTACAGATAATAACTTACAATTTGTATATTAATAACCCTAAAATAACAAAGGGGAAGTGAAAAATAATTAATTGTTTTTGTTAATAAAATAAAAATATTAATGTAGAGTAAAATCATCAAAGATTATAGGACATAACTTTCCCACCATAAACAAAAATAGGAAGGAATTATGATGAGCTCCTGGAAAGTTTTACAAAACTTGAATAATTTTTTTACAGAAATGTGTAGAGTAGATAAAATAGCTCTTTATTAAGGGTTCATATAAACGTAGTCTTCAATGTTTTGAGATTAATACTAGTATAAAAATAGATTCTTAATTTTTCAAATTTTCAAAGTCTTCACATTTTTTTTTAAGAAAAACCACTAAGAACATTGATTTTTATAGCATTCCAATAAATCAAGAAGTCAAAGTTATTACCTGGTTGTCATTCTAGTTCGTTCTATAGCAGGATTAATTAAACCACTATCACTTTCAGAAACACGGCGATAGTTTCTTCTGTTCCGTTGTTCTGATCGCAGCATTTCTTCTCGTCGTAAAATTTCATCTTTAACTCTTCGACGCTAAAAAAAATTGTGTTTTTAACGAATTATGATGAGAGAACATATTAATTATTACTAGAGACGTGATTAGTAAGTACTTGCATATTTTTTTTTAATAAAATAAAACCTTATAGTAACAAAACGAATATTAAATTTTAAGGCTTGCATGTGTATATTATCTAGGGACTCCAGAAGTTGAAGTCCGATCTTTATCAACTCTTATCGGTTAAGCCCACAATTGCAAACATCAATTTTAACGAACTTAGCTCTCATTTTTCATGTCTATGGGTAATTCTCATAAAATATCGAAATTCTTTCGAAAATCTAAGCGACCTATATGATGGTATTTTTTTCCTTGAAAAGAACATCACTTGGACTATTGGTATTGGTTATAAATTTTGAACCATTTGAATATTTCTATAGAATAATAAATAAATAATACCCTGAAAATTATTCCTTCACTATGTTCCAAACTTGAGATTAGCACATTTTTGACCTTCTAAGTGAAAACATTTACAAAAAAACTGTATCCGAATTTAACCAATCGATTAAAAATACAATAGATTTTCAAAAGTCTTTTGAGTTTGGAATGAAAAGTAAGGAACACGTTTTCAAATGTTTTTAATGTGTCCCATAAAAATAAATCATTTCTTCACACCTTTACTAACAGTCGATATATATGTCTATCTCTAATCATTTAGGAAAGCTCTTATCGAATTTTGATTGTTAGCAATACTAGCAATTATTTCGCATATTTAAGACATCTTACACGTGTATCCATCCCAAGAAAAATATGTAAATTATTTCAAGATTACATTTTCAGTCGTCATTCTTTCACATTGACGAAAAATTGAGGTATTTAATAAATCTTAATAATAATTGCACAGTAAAGTAAGTTGTAAGAGACAGTAAACTTTTATAAAAATTTAGAGGTAACAAAAGTTTATGTACCAAGATTTTTTAAGTTCTACTTCATTTCGTCATTCCCTCATTACAAATTGAAACGAGGGAATGGCGATATAATGTTGAGGTATGGCTTTTAAACTAGTCGAATTTGGCTCTTGAAGTTAAACTTCTTTGGCGGCGTTATAAAAAAATAATCTGCCTGATTTTTAATAAAATGTGACACCGTGACGCTTAAGTTAGAAGTTCAAGCGGATGAAAGCTGGTCGATTTTTGGGAGCGATTTGGATAGTACTAAAAACGAAATCGAGTTGACCGCTAACACTGGTTTTTTGCTATTCGGTAGGGGAAACCAATTAACAACATTAAGATTAACAACAAAGTTAAAAAGTGCCAGGCTGAGATAACAGGCACCGTCAGTTGTTATTTTATATTTAAAACATCGATACCGTCGAACTTAACATTTTCAATTTTTGTAGTTTGAACCATATCCATATTCATAAACAATGGTTTAAATACATTTAAAAGAAAGGTATTTGTTTCAAATTATTCAATGCAATATTTAAAATAATGCAAGGAAAGACCATTGATATATTATTTTGCATTATCCTTTTCTATATTTGGATTAAAAGCCAGTTTCTATACAAAAATATAAATGGGTAATAAAATTAAACAATTACTATTGTATTAATTCAATTTTTACTATATCGCTATTTGTACACACAATTGATTATTTAGAATAACTGTAGGTTCAATACAGTTAACTACAGTTGAACAAAAAAATCGTAAATTAAATTAAAAACAAAGTAGAAAATGCAACGTTGCCAGATATTGATGTCGCTAAAACATGAGCCAAAAAAATCTATTTGAAAACTAGTAACTTTATGGAAAATATTCACAGCTCAACACTAACATGGTAAAAATTGGCAATTGAATCGAAATTAAATGACAGTCGAAACCAATGACAACAATCAGTTACTTCAAAATTGAGACAATAATTATTATATCTGTAATACCCTCACATAAATGTGTTTCCATTTTTTGCCGCCATACAAGCATTTGCCTATTAAATTGACAATAAATTAAAAATTGTGTTTAAAATTGTATCATATTTTAGTTATCACAAACTACTAATAACTAATGTACCATTTCAGGCACTACCGAAATAAGCCATGGCAGTGGATTAAAAACATTTTTTTAATTACGACAAAAAAGTTTTTTTATTTCTTTGTTTATTTAATTCTTAAATTAACCATTTTTTCCTATTTAAAGATGAGCACATCATTCATGCTGACTTTAGTGAAAATACTGCTGTAAGTACAATGTAGAGATACAAGTAGTTCTTTTTGACGGGGTCGTAAAATAAGTTTATTCTGAGAGCACTATATTTGTAAAATCCACTTACACAAATACTACAAAATTGACCAGAAAAATCAAAATTTTTGGTGTAATTTTTTTTCTACCTTATTTTGAAATTTGATGAGAATTACCCGTGTTTCTGATTTGATTATTTGAGTCTCAAGATTCAATTGATCACAATTTTAATTTTAGAGAAGTCTATAAGGAACTTTTATTAGTAAGTTTGAATAATTTCAATACTGATAATATTCTCCATAACTGTTTTTATTACAATTCATGTTTTCATTTTTCTTTCTGCATAAATGTGCGACGTGCGTGTATTTATTTGCATTTATAAATAACAACAGTTTAAGGATGTTACCTCTTCATCTTCTTGAATCTGCTTGGCTAGCAATATTTGCTGTTTTTGTTTTTCACGGCGACCAAACATTTCGTCCCAAAAGCTTTCATATTCTGGCTTATAGTTGTGCTCATGAAGAAACAATTTTGCATGTTCTATTAATATATGAATCATAACTTCCCCCTTACTTTTTACAGCCAGATTCTCCAGTTCTGCTTGGAGTTTTTTGATTTGTTCATTCGACAACCCACGACTGTTTTCGAGCATGATTGTTGGCACTCTACAAAATTAAATAATGAATTTGAAATTATAGACTAAGTCTAGCGTCTATTTATTGAATATGTACGTGTCAGGATATTCGGGAGAGCAAATCACGTGCATATCTATTTGTGCATGATTTTCTTGCAGTCCAGAGCTCCCTTGCTGTGGAAAAACGGTAACCTGAATTTCCAACGGCACCCATATGTCTGATTGTCGTAGGTCGATCAAATTTTTTTCAAATATTGCCTAGTGAAAATAAAATTAGTATGTTTTTAAATGGTTGTTTAAGCTGTATTTAAACCACCTTCAGAACAGCAATCTCATTATTTTGCCTTTCTTGGTAGGTCTCATCGCTAGACATGATTATTAATATAGTTTTACATTGTTGAGCTTATTTCTATGATAGTTTCTTGACAAAAATATTGACTTCTTGAGGGTATAACCTCAATAATTAGCGTTGGTTCCCTTAAACTAAAACAAACATATAGTTTAGTTACGTCAATTGAATTCTTATGTCTCTTCTCTGGTTAAAGCATTGGGCATTCAAGTTACTTGAAATTAGCAAAATTTTATCATTGTTAAATTCACCAAAAATCAGCGAGGCGCTAGTTGATTCATTTAAGTTGCATCGCAAATATTTGCGAATTCGAAAAGTGGTATAAGACATTTATTTTTCTTTTCTATCATCTTATTTCACTAGGTAAGTGCGAGTGTGATAGGGCAATTGGCGAAATAAGGTTGGTTGGGTTGATGTAGGGATATTTGTGTTTTGCGTAGTGGTAATTACTAGAAACAGTGCAACTGCGGTGTATGTAAAATGAACTCTGGTTAAAGGCTATGAATGTATTTATATTATTGATAAAGTAAGTAAGTTTTTAATTTTGTCGGTATCTGATAAAAGTGAATTACTTTTTGACTACCAAAACATTGCGGGTTAACAGTAAATAGTTGAAAAAGTTGAATGTCAATAGTTGAAATATTTTTTGCATTTTCATGATAGCCTTTAACAGGGTAGAGTTTTGGCGTACCGGTTCATTTATGTATTCATCCGCTCAATAGCGCTAATGATAGTGACATTGGACGTGTTGTTTTGTGGATTAGTGAACGCGGTTTGACGCTGTAGTTCGTTTCAGACGTTTCTAGATTATATGTAATATCAAAATTGTATATGTGAAAATTAATTATTATAAAGTAGAGTGTAGTATTTGTGTTTAGGAAGACTTTACCTCAACGACCATGTCGGATGAGGCACACCCGAAGACGCTTTATGTAGGAAATCTGGACGCCAGCGTGTCGGAAGACCTTCTGTGCGCCCTGTTTTCGCAAATCGGCGCTGTGAAAGGGTGTAAAATAATTCGTGAACCTGGCAATGACCCTTATGCCTTTGTAGAGTTTACGAATCACCAATCGGCCGCAACAGCTTTAGCTGCAATGAACAAACGTTTGTTTTTGGATAAAGAAATGAAAGTGAACTGGGCTACGAGCCCAGGCAATCAACCAAAGCAGGACACATCGAATCACCATCACATATTTGTTGGTGATTTATCTCCTGAAATAGAAACGCAAACACTACGAGAAGCCTTCGCCCCATTTGGAGAAATATCCAATTGTCGCATTGTCCGCGACCCACAAACTCTCAAGTCAAAAGGTTATGCTTTTGTTTCGTTTGTCAAAAAAGCCGAGGCAGAAACTGCCATTGCTTCGATGAACGGTCAGTGGCTCGGTTCCCGTTCAATAAGAACCAATTGGTCCACCAGGAAACCACCACCTCCTCGTACAGACCGGCCCACCCGCGGGCCTGGGAAACAACCAACTTTCGATGAAGTTTATAACCAAAGTTCACCCACAAACTGTACAGTGTATTGTGGCGGTTTCGTCAATGGCATTTCCGAGGATTTGATGCAGAAAACATTCGCACCGTTTGGTCAGATACAAGACATTCGTGTATTTAAAGATAAAGGTTACGCTTTCATTCGTTTCGCAACTAAAGAGGCGGCTACTCATGCTATCGAGAGCACGCACAATACTGAAATTAACGGACAGACTGTTAAGTGCTTTTGGGGTAAGGAAAGTGGTGGTGAAAATACCGTCAATCAGCAAGTTATTCCGCAACCCACGGCGCCCGCTCAACAATATCCTTATTATCAACAACAAATGGGTTATTGGTACCCAGGGGTAAGTTTATTTCACGCTCTCGTCCATGACTAGCAAAACTTCTGCTCACATTTATTACGGCAGATTTTAGCTAGCCAACTAGTACAATTCAAAAAAATAATGCTTAATACCAAGTAAATGTACCGTACGGAAAACTAAAATTTATTTTTGAATCCAGATGTTATTTTAACGATTGACAAGACTATCACCATTCAATTTCGCAGAGAAATCGCTACGTCTAAAATACGATCAGTCAAGATTGCGCTCGATGGCATCACATCAATGGGTTAACCTACCCTATAAGAAAAGAAACAATCATTTAATCAAGTTCACTTGATTAACTAAAAAAACAAAATGTCTCACATTAGGGGCTCTTCATTAATAACAAATTAAAAAGCATTTTGACCTTTCCACCTCTTAGAGATCTTAAGACTAAACGAAAGCTTCCGCCTCGCCGTTCTTAGTATTTTTCCGGATTTCTGCGACCGTCCCCATTCGCACTTAGTACCGTAATAAGCAGCCCCTTTCTGTAATTGTGATTTCTAAAGTGCATGAAATATTAAGGCAGGAAATATTTCTGCAGACTATAGTCATCAAGTGTTTTCTGTGACTAGATTCGGGAAATTACTTCAAAAGGTTAACAAACGATAATCTGCATGCGTTTTGCTTATTTTTGAGTAGCGCAAGTATCAAAAAGATTCAATAAATGTAAGATTAAATGTAATAATTCCACATCCCCAATGTTATTTCATCCTTCTAATCACATACACTTTGTCTATGTTCTGCCCATCTTTAGTTCTATTTTTTTCCTTTAATCCTTCCCTGATTTTTCTACGTTTCGAACCTATTATTCAAGTATTAATACTTCCGTTTTGATGTATTAGTATCGGATTAGACAAAATATCAATTTTGGAAGCATTTAGGACCATATTTTACTTTCCTAATTTTCAACAAAAACGAATAATCGTTAACGAACCTACTTTTGGTATATCTTGTGTTGGTAGTTATAGAATAAAATTTGAAGATCTGACTTTCCCGGATTTTTATCTTTATTTTTCATTTGGTATTTCAAATCGTATTTTAAATATTTTCAAAAAAAATACTAACAAATAAACGAAAACTTACTAAGTTTATATATTTTTTTAATTTATTTATTAATTCAATAATTTCGGTTCAAGTAAATTCTACTAAAATACACTATTGTAATGTAATTTGATATGGAAAAATCGAGCTAAACGTAGCTAGTCTTGCAATAAGTGGATATTACAGAAATGCAAACTAGAGGAATAAGAAGCTTAGAGAAATTTTAGTCCAATTAATGAAAGGGTTTATCGTTTTGATACGGATTACTTCAATCAAATTACATTACAACTCTTTGTTTCAAATATTCTACGTTAAGAATATACAACTATTTTATATTTTTAGTTTATTAGAAAAAAAAAAACTAAAGAAAATGTAGGAACTTACACTCAAATCTAGGAATATTATTTTTAATAGCATGAAATATAACTAAACAATGTTTGTTTATGTAAAATCATCAATCACAAAATTAGCAATTGTGAAATACACCAAAATGTTGTGTTCATTTATTATCTCTATTTCTTAAGTCTATTCACAACTGGTCATATGCAATAAGGTGGAAAATACATAATTAGACTTAACTGGATTTTCTTAGTGTGAAATCCGTCTTGAATAGAAATATATATATTTCAATCAATCAATAATTCACAATTTATTTTAAAACCGAAAAAAATATTTTTTTCTTTCAGAATGAAAACTGAACACTATACATAATTTCATTTGCTGCAGAATCAAAGTTCTTTTTTTCCTTAAATGCTTTTTTGTAGGAGTGGAACTTATCTAGGCAAATCTGATTTCTACGACATAATACTACATATTCTATATCATTCTATACCATTATTATCTAACTTTGACAAATTATTACTTTCTTAAATATAATCTGTATGCAGTATCACTCCCATTTATCTATACTTTTTACATGCTACACTATCTATATTTATGAAATATAATTTTATAGGAACATAAATTATAATAACATAAATTAAATTCAACTCTGTGTTAACTTAAAGAAAACCTATGTTTATGTTGTTATTTTCTTTATCAATGAAAAAAATTGAGCAATATTGCTACGTTTCATAACCATCATTGAATTAAAAATTTTAGTGAAATAATTCATGAGTTTATTGTATTCTATACTATTATGAACTCAGTAGCCTTCGATTCAAATATTGTGAATGATGAAAGAATTAATTTTCCGGTTTTCGGAATTATTACGATCCAAGAGTTGCTAAAAACCTAATCATTCAGTTTACAAAATTAGGGGCTTTGCTATTTGTAGCAGGTTTTCCTCTCCTTAGTTTTTATTCTTCAATGGCTGAACCAATAAAATTGAAGTCAAACTATTTTATATCATCAATATCGACTAAAAAACTGGTTTTATGGAAGCAATAATAAGTTTATTAATTAAAATTCAATTTGTCAAAGCGAGTGGACATCGAATCATTGGTTTTTATAAGTCAGTGGTTTCTCAATCGTGTTTGTGAGTATTGTGGCACCCACTAATAGTTTTACATTTGTCCAACGTTGTACCAATACCATCAAAATTTTTAAGTTTTGGTATTTTATATGTGTATTGTTAAAATGGTTCTGCCACACCTAATTAATACATTTACTGCACACAATGTGCAAAAAAGTTGGAGACTTTTCCCATAAGCGAAAGATCCAAGTTTTAATCCCGAACTTCTATAAAGGAGGATACAAATTTTCTGTCTCCAATTAGAAACATTCAATATTAAGGGAGAAGGTATTTTTTTAAAATGAATGCTTAATATGTTAAGAATATTGTGTCAAAATTTCAAATCGATTGGAGCAAAATTGACGAAGTTAAAGTGTTGTAAGGTAAGCCGATAAAATTTGCTTATAAACGTTTTATATCAGATTTCAAAACAGTGTTCAAAACTTTAAACCGTTTTTCCCATAACTCACGTTTTCAATGTCGGTGCCCCTCATAACATTAAAACTACTGCACCGATCTTTTTGAAATTTTGAACATTATTTCTGTACATAATTTACGAGGTAACGCTGGAAAGTTTTTCAAATTTGTTAAAAAAAAATATTTTACAATAACAAATTAGCCGATTTTTTTTCACCAAAAATCGCGTTTTTCCCTTCAAAGTGTTCTAAAAAAGTGAAAAATTAAAATTTCAAAAAATCCTCCCAGCGTTATCTGGGGAAAACTATTATCGAACGAATGATCGATAAGGAGCACCGCAATTCTACTTTTTTCCGAGACACATCCGAATAATTGCTCTCATTGGCGTATGTTGTTATTATTTCTTTTTTAAAATTTTATACAACATTCTTCAAATGTCATACTTTAATGTGCTATTGGTTTTAATAAAGAGATATTAACTGGGTCTTCACAAAAAAATGCCGTTTTTCATACGAATTAACCTTCCCCTCCCTTAAACTCAATAACTGATCACAAGAATGCCAAGTTTTCCATGACGAATTGGTGTAGCGATAGCATTAATAAAACCATATTGAAATAACCGAAAAATAGTGAAAAGTTTGGAGAAAAAAACAATTAAATAATAAATTGTCATGGAAAGAATTGCACGCGCAATAGAAATTGGTTAGATAATTAAGGACGTACTGTCATCTTTGCCATTTTGCCATCCACTATGCAAACCTCAAAGATCGTGGTTAGAACAATAATTTAATGAAAAATAATTTCAAACTTAGGTTTCTTTAAAAAAATCTTTGGTTAACTACTTACCAAGTTCATGAAACGTTTTGAAAATGAGAAATTAATTAGGAAGATTTGTTATAGATAACGATAACTAAAGAATAGAGCATTTCTTCACAATTCTTATAAAAAAGAATCGAAGAAAGTCAGACTCCCGGAAGAATTACGAATCCTTATAAATCAAATATACTAAAGAAAACGATAGTGTTCATGAAAATTGCATCTTAAGATAAATGACTCTTTTGAGGTTCTACAATTTAAGAATGTAATGTTTCAAACGTACGAGTTGCCTATATGTATGTTTATTTTACGTACAATTCGCCAAATTGGCAAATCGCATATGAAACGAACAATATTTTGCTCGATCTAAAATAAAAGAAAAAAAATGCCCCTGACTATCCCAACAATCCTAAACCGCGAAATGATTAAAAACACTACCCTTTTTCGCTGTTTGGAAACTGAGAAAAGTTGAATTTTAATACGTTTCTTTATTAACAGGGTTATCCAACTACACAAATGCAGACTGGGTATATGCCAGCAGGATATCCGGCCGGTTACCAGCAGTATCAATATGCGACTCCGGCAGCGGCTGCTGCACCTCAGCAATACCGCATGGTCCCGCCACAGGGACAATGGCCCATACCGAATGCAGGTCCGCAACCAACAAATGCACCTCCGCTAATGTATGCCGCCGCCACTATGCCCCAATTCCAGACACAATGAACCCATCTCATGTGACAGTCAACAATAGCTTGTAACAACACAACCCAAAACCTTTTCCCGAGTTTGTTAACGTTGATCAAATGATTTATCTGAAAGATATCTTGACACTTAAAATATTTCCTTCAAATCGAACATTTGATGGACGGTGACAGGCTTTTTAATCGGTTAGGTTCGTTGTTAAATATTTAAGTTTAATTAATAATTAACGCGTAAACGAACGTTATGACATTGTTATTTCTGTAATTTCAACCATTTCCGTTATTTGAAACGATAAGAAAAATAACTGAGTAATTGCAAGATATTTTCCAATGAGTTTCATATCAATTATTGTTTAAAATGATTAAATGTGACAAAACTTTTACTTGACAAAATTGTATATTATACAAATCAAATTAGACTCAGATATCTAATATTTATAACGGTATATTTAAGTATGTATGTTTAAGTTTAAAAGTTCGTCAGATTACGCTTTTCTTTAAGAAAAGAAAAGAGAAAACGTTCGACGCGTGTAAATGCAACCATTAAGTTATTTTTCTTTTCGAAGAACATGGAGTAACAGCAATCATAATATTTAAAAAAATATGATCATTTTATTAAAATAAATTTGACAATTTGAAATTTTTTGTTTTTTATTTTTTTTTTTTTACATTTGTACTGTAGTTTTTTACTGTATTAAAATAGAAACATTGATACATGTAAAATAACCCAAAAAAAAAAAACACAGTTTTCACATGGAGCAGTATGTGTTTATTCATAGTAGGTTTTATTTATGATTTTTACCACTGTTTTCAATGATATTGATTTACTTTACACATTAACGTGGAAAAATTTGTGACGTAAATTTGCGACATAGAAATTCGCAAAATAATACTATAGTTTAAATAACTTATACGTTACATTTTTTTCTATATGTTAATGTATGGACTATTTGATTTCCATTTTGTTGTATTATTATGTTGGGATTTTTCATCTTTCTCATTGAAGGATACAATAGAAACCTTCTTAAAATATATATATTTCTTGTCGCTGATCGTTTACTTAAATCAACTATTAGATAGGTGTTTAATGACAACGAATTGTAGGTTTCCAGACGTAGTTTCTTCCAAAAAAATTAGACAATCATCGTGAAACAAACCGCATGAATGCGAAATCGGGAAGATTTAGTCTAGTCATTTACTTTCCCTATTGGATCTATTTTTGAATGGCACGTTTGTGATATCTAATTGGTCCCTTTAGAATGAACCCCTCGTTTAATTAAACTATCAGCAACAAAATGTATAAACTGAAAAAAATAATATATATATATATATATATATATAAATAAAATATTAATAATAATAAATATAATGAAGTAATAATAATGAAAAGAACAGTGAGATGTACATGCCACAATATGCTGATTCTACAGCATAATTATTTGGATACATAAAAAAACCTTTTTGATTTTTCACGTTAATTGCATGAAATCATTACTCCATTAAAACAATTAGTTGATTTCAAATATTAACATAATGAATAAGCTGCTTCCTTTGAGAATGATTTATGTGTAAGAATTATTTTCACTGAAATTAAAGTTTGTACAGAAAACTTAGATATGTAATTGCTAATCCATATATAGGGTAAGTTCCGTAAAAATGCTGTAAGAAAAACCGTAGAATTTAGTCAAACATAACTAAGTAATATTAATAAGAAATTTTTAATATAGTCGAGGAATTCTAAAATAAAATAAAAATGGTTTAAAAATTATGAAACACAATTTTGGAAAAATAAGATATCTACAAAGCGTTGGGTATATTTTTCAAGATTATTTGCTGTAAAAAACATATATTTTCTTTATTTAGAATGAATCGACTATATTTATTTAATAAATATAAAGGCTAATTTGTCTAAAAGATCGGATTGTCCAGGATGTACTTATATAAGTGTGGCCTTTTTATGAAGTAAATATGAGCATTAAATTTAAAAAAAAATGAGAAAAGTACTTAAATCGAACAAATACCATGAGTACAAAATGAAATAGTTATGATATATGCAAACGTTCAACAAGCTGTGTCTTCTTTGTTCACTATTTTTATTATATATGCACATTACATAAACAGTAACCAAAAATTATAATAATCAAATTTAAATATACCAATTTATTTAAATAGTGGCAATTTAAAACATAAATATAGTTGAAAAAAAACTTTTATAAGACCCTTTACAAGAATATTGAACGTTAAAGAATATGTAAAATACAACTATAAAGGTCATTTTGTCAGTAAATTTAAAATTGAGAAAACTAACAAAATATTTCATTTAAAAAAGTATTGATTTCCAAAATTTTACAGTTTTAATATTATAATGCAGCGAAACTTTAACTGTCTTCTATTGCCTATAAATAATCTATGTACTTTTAAAGTATAAATAATCTAAGCCTTTACTTAGTTAAGAAGTAAAAACCAAACAATTAAAATTTAGAACACTGAATTATTTTTGCAATTTATTCAGTGGAAAACTTATTAATTGCTCAATTTACTTAAAAAAATAGGATTTTAACGTAGCGATTCACTTCGTGATGCGACACATTTGCATATTTTCGAGTGCCTCAGGTGTGTGTATATTACTATATATCATAAAAACTATTGAATTTTTTACTATTGAACTATTCAATGAAACGTGATTGCATATTTAGAATGGGTTGATTTGATTGTAAGCATTGAAACCATACTTTATAGTATATAGAAAAACTCAGTGGTATAATCGACCAAAACCTTTGTGTCTAACTATTTGAAAATAAAGAACGTTAAATGAAATTTATGTATTAACAAATTAGCCTTACTATTCCAAAAATGCCTTCAATTTAAAGCAATGTGCTACTTTGAAACAAATGGTGACTGATGAAATAAGTATTTATAGTTCGTTTTTTATATCTTTTATACATATGAAAGAAGAGGAAACTAGCTAGTAGGTTCAGAATAAGTTGAAAATGATGTTATCTTTTCACGATTTCAGCAAAAAGAAAGAGGCATTTTTTTATAACATTTTGCAATATACTCAAGTCTATTTCTTTTTGCTTTATTCGTTTAAACTAACAACATTTACTAGTGCTCCTTCGAATTGTTAAGATGGTTTAATACAGCTAGATTTGTCTATAAATATCAATTTTATATGTAAAAAGATCTCACTAACGTTTTGTGGTCATTTTATTGCTGTTATGGGAAAAAGGGGTATATGCTAAGTATGTAGTTGATGCATAAGAAACTCGATTATAATGCATTCGTATGAATGTATAGTAAATAAATGCAACCATGCTTATTATGTTCTTCTTTTATATCATACACGTTATTTTTGTAAAATCCGCTGCAAGTTTGATTTTAAAAGTAAACTAATACTATTATTAAGAATTAGAACTTTCACACAACTTTTGTTTAGTTATCTACTGTAACTGTATGGATCACTTGCTTCAGAACTGTTACCCAAACAATTTTGTTTGCATTAATTTTTGAATTACGATCATTTTTTTTATTAAATGAAGGTTTATTTATTAAAAGTGAGTTAAAAAACGGTCTACCTAGAATGGGGTAGGTTTGTGTTAATATTACAGCTGAAAAGTTTATTGTATTATCAAGATTATTATATCCATTGAATCGATCCCCAATTCTTGAATCGGCCACCTTGCCAAAGAATTGTATTCCATCAAGAAGCAGATTTTTTCTTTTGTCTAATAAACCTTGCATTATCGATCAATTTACGTGCACCTCAACAGAAAACACGTGCTTCTTCAGACCATATTAATCCCAATGCCCGTCGGGCTTGAATTTTCGGTTAGATCTTTTCATCTTTTTCTTTCTACGTTTTGGCCTCTCAGTGTTATTCTACACTGAATAATGGGTTTTGTAGACTGAATTTTTACTGGCATTCACCGTTAACTTTATGATTCCAAGCATTGATCGTGGGTCAAAGAAGAGTAAGAGCATATTCTCTCGTACTGTCTATTACATCCTTGTGATTGAGTACTCTGTTTTGATGGCTAAATCAGTAACAGTGTGTATATATTCCCAGATCAGTTTGGAATTAACCTATGGTACTGTAAAGGGATTTGATCCTTTTGTAAAAAGAATCAAATTGAAGTATTTGCTATTTTCAAATGCGATTCATAACAACATTACTATAACTTACTAATTGTGTTGTTCTTAACACAATGAATGAAGCACAAGCTTCAATACAGTAGGTGTAATTTAATATTGTGAAGAGTCGATTTGGAGTTAGTTTTAAGGTTTTTTTTTTACAATTAATATCATTTATTCTAATTGTTGGGTAGATTATACATTTGCAATGTAAAGAACATATTTGTAAGTTATGTTATTTATTTTTCTACCCTTTTACAAATGAAGCTAAAAGAACAGAAGATGGAACGAAGAAGATAAACAGACACCTTTTTTATTCTAACAAATAGAAAAATAATGACTTACAATCGCCATCATACCGTGCTTGAAAATCACACTTTTGCAGCGGATATCATACAAAAACCTATTTTTTTGGAAATTGTCTTCCCGATCAATTGCTTTTTTGAATATTTCAATACTTATCATTCAAACGTTATGAAAAACACCAATTTTCTACAAAACATTTGATATAGAAATATATTTTATAGAATATTTTTAAAATTGATCATAAAATGTTGTCTTTGTGTAATTTTTTTTTTTTTGGTGTATTCAGTTATCTGCTATCACGTAATGCAGGACAAATAAAACAAAACGTTCCTGTTTACGATTTAAATGTTGTAGATCTGTGATTTAAAGCAGATGTAAGGAACAAAGTACAAAAATTAACATAAATTTACGGAACATATCCTAAATTAAATACCAGTATGTTTCATATAGTGGCAAAACCTTACTATTTACTACTATAATAAATAATTAATATTAACACCGTATTTTTGGCATAACGATGATTAAGAGCAATGAGATTGCGTGACGCCCGTTTTTGCCACATATACGATATATACAATAGTGTTACGGTAAAATTCGTTCAAAAAATAGAGTTAATAATGTAGCATAGAGCCAAGTTTTCCTATTAGAATTTTCAAGTTTCATTTGATATAGACTAACCGTTCTTGAAGAAAAATTATATATATGCTAAAAACCAATATATTGTAGGAACAAACCACCTTAATATTATGGGTTGTTTTGTGCCTTCGCTTTTAATATTAACGTTGAATAAAAAATACACTGAAACTTTACCCTCATAACCGAAAATATTTGTTTTCTTCGTAACTTTAACTACAGTGAATGATTCCGAGTGTAGCTTCAATTAATTTGTCCAAATAACACCAAGAAAATCTACAAGAAAAATAGTTTTAACGTAGTAGGAATTTACTCAAATGACAGAAATTAAGACTTGACGTTAAATTGAAATATAGGAAATTGAAAATGCTTGATTTCTGTAAAAAAAGATACAATTTCATTCATATTGAATGCACTAATAAATGAAGAAAAATGTCCTACTTAGGCTTCCAAAACTATTCAAGTATAAAAAATATTCTACAAATAGATCAAATATGTGTGTTTTTTTTTAAATTTTTGGTGTACATTTTTTTATATTTATATGTAATGTGAAATAATAATTAGAGTGATAAAAACTATGCTCGGAACAGTTTTTTTTACACGACGAATAAAAGTTAGTTCGGTCAATTATATGCACAAAGGAAGTATTTGAAAAGAATTCACGTTTAAACGCTTTCTTTTATTCGAGGACTATTCGCGTGGAAGAAAGGAACGCAGCACGGCATACATTTAAAATTTATATTTAGCCCATAGATATGTAATCGTAGTTTAATATCAGTTAGATAGGACAAAATATAAAATAAAGAAGTCACAATTAATACAGAAAAAAATAAAAAAAATATTAAACTAACAAAAAATTTCAAACTGACAAGGCATATAAAGAAAAACAGATTTGTGAAATTTCTTCGACTTCTTTTTCGTTGAGAATACTCTCTCACGTTAGGTTGTAAATCAAAAATACAAATTTTGTTAAATCGAAACAATGTAAATAATACAAATCCTGTAATTTATTTTCGATAACATTTTCATTTTTACTTAAATCATTCACAAATCTGAAAATAAACGAAATGAAAAAAAATTGTAAAATACAATAAAATTCCACTGTGGCTCATTGATTAAATTATAATTTTAATATATTTAAGACATTAAGATAGCAGCTAGCATATATAAATTTAGTTAATGTGCGAATGGTTCATTTTGTTTGTATGTCGATTACTTAAATTACGTTGTACGATCTGAAAAGTGGGCAAATTATTCAATTTTGGTAGCTGGTTACCTTTGTTTTTATATAATAGCAATTTGCACCTCTATAGGACTGTGACAACGAAGTATACACTGTGTGTAAGATAAGACGATAGAAATGTTTCATTTTTGTAAAAGAAAAGTGTATGATGCTGGTTGTTATAATAAAAATATTGGGCCCGGGAATCTGCTACTCTTTATTATTTAATTAATCTTCCTCCTTATTTGTAAAAATAGTTGGATAAAGTTTTATATTTAAATTCAAGGAAAATCAAGGTGAGTGAGATATTGTTTTTTATAATTGTATTACCGATATTACCACTCTAATACCCAGTAATTACATTTTAGTTTCTATTATCTTGGCAAAAGCACATACAAAATTATCATGGCATAGGGTATCAAAAATATGATAAATGTAAATTACATAAACTTTACACATACATATTAGGCTGGGCCAAAAAATTCAACATTTTTTTTTGTTAAAGATATATCAAAAATATTATTCAGAGTGATTATTATTACATATATATAATGAAATATTATTACATAAAATGAATTATTCAGAGAGACAAAAAATAAAATATTGTGATATTTTGAGCTCTTAATATTGATACTAAGAGGTCTATCATCGCAATTTTTGATTTTGAAAAATCGAAAATTGCGATGATAGACCTCTTAGTATCAATATTAAGAGCTCAAAATATCACAATATTTTATTTTTTGTCACTCTGAATAATCCATTTTATGTAATAATATTTCATTATATATATGTAATAATAATCACTCTGAATAATATTTTTGATATATCTTTAACAAAAAAAGTTGCTGAATTTTTTGGCCCAGCCTGATACATATAACTAATTTGTACCTCTCTGTCATTTAATATTGAGTATTAAATGCATTTTTTATCATTTTATAAGACAACTACTTTTAACATTGATAAATATATTATTTATTTTCGAATTACAATTAATTTATGAATAATAATATATATCTTAGGACTCAATTTTTTCATTATTACGACGACTTTCAACAGTTTTTGGCTGTCATTATCAGGTAATGATTATTGTGTCCTATATAATGATATGTGATTAAATATAATTTAAGTATATAATCATTACCTGATGATGACAACCAAAAACTGTTGAAACGCTGTTGAAATAAAGAAGAAATTGAGTCATAAGACATATATTATTATTCATTAATCATTAATTTGATTTTAAAAAAATCAAATTTTCTGCTTTCCAACTAAAAACTGTTGTAAAATAAAATTAGCTATGATAATTATATATTCTAAATTAAGAGAAAAAATTATCGCTGAATTTTAGACAGGCTTTGCAGACCAATCTAACAGCTTACAAATTTGTAACGTTTCGTTATCTTGTTGCTTATTTCTTTATATTAATATCTTATTATTTTTATTAATTCGTATATTTTCAATTTCAGAGGAAATTGTCGGCGGAAATGAAGTTATTCGTCTAAATATTTTTATATTTTATCTTCTTTTACTTTTAGTTTCTTTCGTTAATCTTTAACATAAAATGAGACAAAAGAAATATATTTAAGCTTTCGCAAATTACTAATTTAACTAGTTCACAAACTATAGGATAACTGGAGCAAAGTGCATACAAGCTGCATTAAAATGTTATATATAGAGCTTGCAAGTTGCATAAAGCATGTTTCCATGTATTTTCAAGCACAACAAATCAATATCTACTTAGTGTTACATATTACACAACCATAGTAATAGAAATATTTTTCAACTAAATAAAAATTGTTATTTGTAATAAATTTTGATTAAAATTATTAAAAAAATAAAATAAAAATAAAGTATATCTACAAGGCGAATACAGAGAAAATATAAAACTTCAAATGTGGTATTTTTAGAAGTTTATAAATAGTACCATACAACTGGGACATTCACATTTTACTTCTTTAATTTCTTTTTAATTGCAAAAAAATAGAAAATTGTAAAACCTTCGCATAATGACATCATTGGTAAATCTTCTTCCATTGAATGGTACGTCTGGAAGTCAAATTCCTGTCATTGGATTGGGAACTTGGCAAGCGAAAGATAAAGAAATTTATGATGCAGTTACTTGGGCATTGGATTTGGGATATCGACACATCGGTTAGTAAATTTAACACTTACAACATTTGTTTTGATTTTGTTTCATTGACAGATACAGCGTTTAATTACAATAATGAAGAAGCTATTGGTTCTGCGATTAACGATTGGATTAATAGTGGTAAAGGAAATAGAAAAGATTTGTTTATCACCACAAAGGTTAAACACAAAATTGCGATTTTCAAATTGACATTAATTTTGTTGTATTTTAGTTGCCTCATATTGGAAATCGGCCATCCGATGTTGAAAAGTTTGTAGATTTATCCTTACAGCGGCTGAAATTAAATTATATAGATTTATACTTGATTCACACTCCCTTTGGATTCCTCTATGATCCAGAAAAGTTATGTCCACTTATCGATGAACATGGAATTTATCAATTAGATCAGAATACTAATAATGTCGCTACATGGATTGTAATAAAATATATTATAATTAATGATTGTTATTATAAATTATTAATAATATTAAGTTATTATAAATAATTTCAGGCCTTGGAGGAGCAAGTAGCTAAGGGGAAAATTAAAAATTTGGGTGTCAGCAATTTCAATTCTCAACAATTGTTGGAAGTTTACAATAAAACCAGTAATGTTCTACCAAGTGTACTACAAATTGAACTTCATGCGTATTTACAACAAAAAGAACTTCGAGATCTTTGCAAACAACTGCGTATGGTCGTCACTGCCTATTCCCCTATAGGAAGTCCAGGAGCAAAAGACCACTTTCTTACAAAATACCAATACAAGTAAAGAACTCGTAACTAAAATTTTATTTATATCTAAAAACGTTGAGATCAATCATGGGCTTAAAGAGCTCTCTACAAAAGGTTTATAAGCATATGGCACTCTTATTACATTCATAAACAGAAATGTGAACAATTAATTCTTATACTTTTTAGACTTAAGCTTTTTTAGACTAAGTACTATTTTTGTTTCGGATTCCAGTTAATATACCATAGTCCGTATAACTTTCTTTTTATTATTTACATGAAAAAACTATTAGATAATAGTCGGTTTATATTGGTTTCTCGAATTTGTATAGAGTACAAGACTTTAAGGACCCATTTATTTTCAAACATGGCTAAATTGTATGTGGTACATAAAGAATATGGGACCTAAAAGTACTGTAAAAATAATTTAAACAAGTCTAGTCACAAAGATTTTGTAAAGATGATATTTAAATAGAAACATTATTTTGTAATTCCTAATAAGTTTAGCATTTTATTTTCTAGGCTAGATCAATATCCAAATCTTTTAGACCAACCAATTATAAAGGAACTCTCAGAATTGTATAATAAAACGCCAGCTCAAATTCTATTGCGACACCTCGTCCAAAACAATATTGTCGTCATTCCGAAGAGTTCAAATCCTCATCGGATCAAAGAAAATTTCGACATTTTTGACTTCAATTTAACGGAAGAACATATGCAAAAGATTGACGCTCTGGACCGAAAAGAGGAAGGAAGGATCTTTAACTTTCTATTCTGGAAAGGTGTTGAGAAACATGAACAATATCCTTTTCCGATTAAGGACTATCCAATCAAAGGTTAAATACCATTGCTCTACTATTTAGCATCCATGCGACAAATATCAAAGAAACCTTAAGAACTCAAAAATATTCCTTTTTAATTTTAGCGATCTAGTTTTGCATTCTTAAATATTGTTGAATACAGGAATGTTGATTTTTTATAGTTTATTAAAACTTAAATACGCTTAATACCAACACATAAAAATTAAAATTATAAGACAAAGTTATAAAATGTGATAATTTTCTAAACAGGTGTTACCAATTTACGAACAATTTGTTCATCTAAAGAAAAACATATTAACAAGAGTTTAAATGAAGATGTTGAATAATTGAACTGAATGAAAATAACATTTTGAAGATCGCGTACATACTTTAATGCATTGTTACATTTTTAAAATAAAATATTTGAAGTTAAAAACTGTCTTATTTATTTTTACTATATATATCACTTTAAATTTAATAGGAATATCGACAAGAATTTCAAAAAAAAAATTGTAAAAACGGTCCTTTCATTGTTGCTTTTATTTCCTATGTTTTTCCTATCTTATATGTACCCAATAGAAAAGAATAAAAAAAACGTATATATGTCAAACAATTATTAAATATTTTATTGTTAACGTTGTTTAATAGTAAAGTGTATTGTAGTCGATATAAATACATAAAAGGACAACATGCTGCACCTGTTACATATATGTTACAGGGCACACTATACATTAGCCGTTTATTTTGAAAGTGGCCTAAATCCATTTCAAGGACAATCCATACAACTTTTGATTTGTTGAAAGACCAGATTATGCTCATATTTGTACGATTAAAATTTTTCAAATTATTGATATGTTATTCGTTTTCGACCTACTAATAATAACTTCTTTAATTGTGAAATTTATGTATTTATTGTTGCAAAAAATAGTAGCCATATGAGCTATTCTTGAAATGGAGTTAGGCTACTTTCAAAATAAACGGCTCATATATGTATTCCACGAGTCTTACATGTATGTCACTCAACAACGCAATTGTATTCAGACGTCTTTTATATAACACGGCTAATTCGTACCGTACTATATCGAAACTCTGTTACAGCATAACTTTCTTATTTGATTGTTTATCCTTAGATGCAATGTAAAATAAAGTAAATTTTTATTCACTTTTTTTTTATTTTTTCACTATTTTCCAAAATTTAAAAAAAAATGCAAAAACTTTAACCGTTGAATGAAAATTCATTTCATTCAACACTTCAACGTAACATCATTTACAAAGATCAAATCGTATATTGATTGCGTCACTACTTAAAATGGAAATCAGTATTAATAAAATTAGAGATTTTCTCTTTTGCATGCCATTTGATAAATAAAATCCACCAGAAGACCTATTCAAATTTTTGGAATCCTTTTACGTTAATCTCAGGTTTTATATCATGTACTATATCGATAACGTGGTATAATAATCGCTAATTTTGTACGATGTAATATCGAAATCGTATTTTACAAGGACTGTATTATGCGTGGACAGCTCTACTTATCTATCTCGTAAATAAAAATGTGCTTTTTTATCATTTTATTTTTAAAAGCATCTAAAAATATTATGTCGTTAGTTCTATACAAACGAGTAAGCTCGAAAATGCATTTTTAAGTGCATCATTTTAAGGCGATAAATAAAGTCAATAAAGTCTTCATTCTCCACCGAGAAATATACAAAACATATCAAATTTTGTTAATCGGAAGTCTTTGGGGACGCTGAAAACGAATATGGGAATTATTAAGTTCAGTGGTGAAATTTTCCGATTAGCCAATTTATCTATATTTGTTTTATAATATTTTCACGATTCAGGCGCGTTTTGAATGAAAAATTTAAACATACATAATACTTTTTTGTAAGCGATGACTCTATTCTCTTTACCAGTGCTGACCAGTGCTTTGCAACCTTTTCTCAACAACGACACACCAAAACTTTTTCTAGAATTTCGTAGCACACCAAAAAATAAAATATATTGTAATTTACGATCCGTGTTAAAAAGAGGTATTTAAAATTTAATTGTTTTTAACATTTTTAACAGTAAGTTGCATTCTAACAAGGTTAATAGAAAAATAAGTGATAGAAAAGCTGATAGGCATGTAACAAAAAAAGGATAAATATGGATAAATTGGATAAATATGGCCGGTGATCACACATTCTACGAAACGCTACGCATCAGTTGCATATCTTTTACCACTGAATTCTATATATTTTCACATATTCTATCCTTAATGGATAATAATATATATAAGTCTTTGAGATTCAATTAAATTTCTTTATTACGACGCGTTTCGACAGTTTTAAACTGTCATCATCAGGTAATAATACAGAATAATAATTATTATTTTTTTTTTAAATATATATAATTATTATATATATATATAATATATATAATAATTATTATTCTGTATTATTACCTGATGATGACAGTTTAAAACTGTCGAAACGCGTCGTAATAAAGAAATTTAATTGAATCTCAAAGACTTATATATATTATTATCCATTAATTGATTGTGATTCGGAAGTAACTAAAATACTTATCAATGTTATTCTATCCTATTTCTAAGCTTTATTGGAGTCGTTTTTAGTTCGCTTTTCTTACAAATATATAACTTTATAAATATATTTATAAATAATAACGTAATTAAAACTTTGTTAGTTTCGAAACAGTCAAGAATTGAGAATATGTACTAATTTTTAAGGATTTAATGTTCAAAAACCCATTAGTAATCTTGAAAGATATTAAAAGCATTTTAAATGTTATCATTTCAAAAGGCCTCTAATTGTTTTTTTAACAAGAAAATATTTGAGAAAATGTCAAATAAATTGTATTTGACCGCGGTACACCTATATCCGGCTCACGGCATACCAGTGCACTGTTCTATACAATATTATTCACGTTCTTATCCATGATTTATATAATATAGTAGTAAGTGAATCTTCTTTGGATACTAAATACTTGATTTTTTTATTTTACCTTCGTACAACATTCCGTTACTTTAATAATCTCGGCATTAGTGGATTCGATTCTTGTATCGAACAAATTTTTAATTTTTCTCAATAACGGATTTCATTAACTCTAGAGTCGCTAAAAGACCTTAGTAGTTATAAAGCGACGGTAAATATCAATTTAGAAAAAAATATCGGTATTAATAATCATCGTAAAATCAGGGCCGATTCTAGCAGGTGTGCAGTGTGTGTACCGCACATGGTCGGCCAAAATAGAGACAGAAGAAGCCCCCTTATAGTTTTACCAAGCAAATTTTTCTCCAAATTGCAAAATAAAAACTTTAAATAGTTATTTGGTCAAGCCAACGAAAAATATATCCGCATTAATACGACAATAATAACATGTTACTAGTACCCTCTTGTAATATTACAGTATGTTAAGAATTAACTTATTTTATAAATTTTATAATTACAATATGTTAATTTTTAACATATTGTAGTTTTACAAGAAGATACTAGTAGTAAGGGCGGATTTAAAGGTATTTTTGTGTACTGTGGAGATTCCGTAACCGTACATACTTAGAAGCAAATCAAATTATTAAAGTTGTGAAAATATACGAATAAAATAACAGAAAGAACATTAATGAAACTCTAGTCTATTTCTGACTGGAATTGCAAATTTTTTTCGTGATCCCTTTCACGCACATGTTATTATTGTCGTACTAATGCCGAGATTATTATACATGAATTTAACAATTAATGTTTTGTAATTTAGTACCTGATGAAGCTATGAAAATAGTGAAACGTTGTACTAAGATGAAATAAAATCATCAAGTAGGTATTTAGTATCCAAAAAAAGAAATACATTTACTGCTCTATACAACTGTTATTTGAACCATTTTTTTAGTTTTCACAGACATTTAGAAATAACAAGGGGGAAATAATTACTTCTTTTTAAACTTTTCGGATGCCTCTGAGATTTGATTTTATGGATATAATTTGTGGAACCACTTCCACAACCTTTTAAATTTTTTCTTCGATATCATTTTACCAATTCAAGATTATAAAATTTAAGCGTTATTGTCTATTTATGTTTAAGGGTGGATCACCGTCAGAAAAAGAAAATTTTCGATTTTTTCTTTCCATAAATGTCTTCTTATAACATTCAAGAATAACGTGTTAAAAGGATTAGAATAGCTGACTAATGTATTTTCACTGATAAAAATTGAATAAATTAATAATAACATAAAAAAATATCTTAAAAAAACTTTAAATGCGTTTTTCTCGAAATCAACTTTTTAAAACTGGGAGACAAGATTTCTCAGAAACTATCCGACGGATTGACTTGAAACTGGAGAGTGTTATAGTTCAGCACGTTTTCTTGGTACTGAACCTCTGAAATTGACCAAACTTCCCCCCCCCCCCCCCCTCAACGTGGGAGAGGGGGAAAGGTCCAAAAAAAGGTCGTTTTTTTAATTTTTTTTTTCAAAGTCGCGCCATTTTGTGAATTTTTAACTTTTTTCGGATTTTCATGGTTCAGTAGCCAGAAGACGCATTACCAAAACCTACATTTTTTGGAAAATCATGATCCAACTTCCGGTTTCCGAGAAAACTTGTCTCCCGTTTGCCTCCACATTTTTGAGGACCCATTTTCAAAGCGCTATAAAAGGGAGAGGGGGACATATCAGGGCAAATAAAAAAAAATAGTTTAAAACTTCAACTTTTACGTGCCGAATACCGTTTTTTAATATCCCTAAAAAAATAGCAGCATTTTAAAAAAAACATTATTTTTTACGTTCTGACGGTGACCCACCCTTAAACGATTGGAATTGTTTAGTCCTCTATTTGAATTTACAACCATTCATGTATTAGGTATACACAGGTATACTTTATTTATTATATATATACCACGGGCTACCGACTCCAATGTTAAAGTTGTCCCTAGTAGACGGACAGAAGATATCCCACCACCTATCCCACCTATAACATTTTACTAGAGCGGTTTCACCATTTCATGTCGTCGCTAAAAGGGACGTGAGTCCTTAAACTAAAACTTTAACATAAATATTTCATTAAAGGTAACATTAGATATCTATTTTTTTCGAAACCTAGTTACTAATACTTAAATATAAAGACTAACTAACAAGTTTCTTTTAATGTAATTTTCGAAATTTTCATTGTTATTTGATATTTCTTACTGAAAAAGCCTCACAGGCCAGCCAAATAACTTTAATATTTACCAGTTAATGATTAAAAATAATAATATACCAGTTCAAAAAGTATAGAAATTATTTGTACACTTTTCTTTAAAAATGAATTATTTTACAGTTATCTAGATGTGGCACTGAAAATTAACTTGTTCATAGACACTAATGACAAATTTGAACATTTAACCTTATTATTTAAAACTTATTATTTTCAAATTATTAACTAGTATTTTTTCATATATTATAGCATATTAAATGCTAATTTTTTGATGTCATAAGCTTAATATACTTAAGCATACATTTGTCATTGTTCTCCTGAAACAAACTTATAATACTCGTAAGTCATATATTTATTTCTGCTTTATATTTTTTTATGACCTTAACAATGATCTACTCGATTATTCGAATACAAAGAATAATCTACAATTAGTATTTGCACAAAACAATTTCTTTTGACTTGGTGAATTTTTGCTAGTAATCAAACAATACAATTGCTTTCAGAAATATAGATTGATAAAATATAATCAGAATTATAGATTGTAATTCATAAATTTATTTTATTCTTTGTATTTTTTAAAATAAAATAGTATTTTTAGTGCTTGAGTTGAAAAAGTGTACTTTTTCCCGAAACTTTCAAACTTTAGGTTATTTTCAACTTCGTCAGGAAATATATGAAATATATTTTCAATTAGTAAATAATTCACAAGTCTTTATTACAAAAATTGCCCGTTGAAGTTAAAACTCTAGTAAACTGATATTATTTATATGATTATTTAAATTCAAATATTTTTAAATTAGTAATAATATGTCAAACTTTATAAAAATTTACAAAGCGTTTTGAGAACAAGTTCAGATTCTTCATCGACTTTTTTACTGTTTATTACTTATATCTATAAACTTTCATGAATGAAATTTAATTAGTCATTTTTGCAAAACAAAAGTCGTTAAGAATTCATATACATGAATGCCAATAAAATTATAGATATTTTTATTTATTTCCCATCTTTATCAAAGTAAACATTACTCAACCAGCTACACACTCCCTTCAAATCCGAAACGTAGTCGATTGAATGTATTGATTTCCATCGGTGTTCGACTGCTTTTTGGTTTCCACATAATAAAATCATTTTCTGCTACTGCATATGCTGAAAAATATTGTATAAATTTTATTATTTGATCAAAAGAAAAAAAATATAACTAGCAGTTGTATAATGGCTTTAAACTCGAATGTGATGATTAAGTTACAATGGAAAAATGATATTCGTATAATTAGTGTTTATTCATTAAGACTAAGAGACGGTATTTTCTTTTATGGATGGATAGACCACATCCTTAAGATAGCTAATTTATAGAGTAAAATTTATCTGTTAGATTTCTACATATATTATTATTCTTAAGTGCAAATAGGAGTTTTTTTTACCCTCCAGATAAAATTTGCCGGCCCAATGTATGTTAAAATTAATTTCCCTTTTTTCGATAAAAATTCTTGTAAATTTTATATTAATGACTTTCAATAAACTTACATATTTACATTTATTTCCCATGTTTGTTGCCGTAAACTTTGTTCAGCTGGGTAGGACAGACAGAACTCCTTTCAAATCCCAGACGTAGGCGATTGGATCAATTGCATTTCCCTTCATTTTCCAGTTTTTTGTTTAAATTGTTTGTCATTAAGGATTTTTCTTATGCCGCCTTTATATCTGTTGAAAATTATTGTTAGAATTTTAATCGATCAATAAAAAAATACAAAAATAATTCCTACTTTTACAATTACTTCAAACTCTGAAGTTATAACGATTTAACTGCAATAATCAAATGATTTTTGTAGTTATTGTTAAATACGTAAGTAATTTAAATATTGCTAATATTTAAAGCAAAAATTTTAGTTAATATTTTATTTTTTTCAGTTTTTGAATTTTAAGAATAAACAAGACTTACAAAAAAAAATCCTAATTATTAATATTTCAAACATTTACAGTTCTGCGTTTTAAGATATTTTATTCCAGACCTACGAACTCATACAGCTCAAAAGAAATATTTTTATTTTGTGATTTCAAAATCTGGTTAAATATTCAACCCTAGACCAATTAATCAACAAAACTTTAAAACTTGAATTTTCCGAAATTTTCTTTGGCAATCTATACGAAATCGTTCGTAGAGGTTTGCTACAAAATAGTTTAATAGTAATTAAATAAATACGAAAAATTAATTATTTAGTCACTGGTGTAGAGGAAAATTAATAAAATGGGATTTTTATAAGGTCATTTAAAAGCAAAAACGCAGGAAAATTTAAAAAAATATACTTCAATAAAAAAAAACAACCAAAAAAATTAACAGAACCTCGGCCCCAAAATAAAAAAAATCGAAAAAACAAGGCATTTATTAAAATTTATTTTTTCGTATCATTTGTTTTCACAAATTTTCAAACAATAACAAAACTTGAGACATCATTTATCACGCTTTACACGCAAATATTTTCATCGTTTGTGAAAATCAACTTTTCCCACAGTAAGCTTTAAATTTTCAAACACAGTATTATTTCCAAGTTTTAAATTCAAAAATTTATTATGGGAAAAGTTGATTTTCACAAACGATGAAAATATTTGCGTGAAAAGAGTGTTCAATGATGTTTCGATATTAGTTATTTTGGAAAATTTTATTGCAAGAAATATCAAGAAAAAAAAAACTAAAAATTCCTTTTTTTACAGTTTTTTCGTTGGGGGAGGAGGTAACGTTAATTTTCCTTTCATTTTTGTTGTTGTTATGTTATTGAAAGATATTTTTCTGCATTTTTACCTTTCTACGTCGCTTAAAAATCCATTTTCCTAACATTTTTCCTTAATTTTTTTTAACCATGATACAGTTTTGGTACCGCTGGAAAAGTATTTTTTTTAAGTAGAGTATACTACTTACATAATATGATATTTTTTTCAGTTATTTTCAAATAGTACTTCATAGTGAAAAAAAAATAAAAACAACCATTTTAGTGGTGTATGTCAATTGCTTTTACTTAATCTGAATATACATACATATATAAATACACATATATAATTGTATATATATAATGAGTAAGACCTTTTAATAAAAAAATAACAACTATGTAGGTTTTGAAAATCTTTGAAAAAATGAAATTGTTTTTAAACTTTATTCTTTTAAACCATGATACAGTTTTGGTACCGCTGAGAAAGTATTTTTTTAAGTATAGTATACTACTTACATAATATGAGCTTTTATTCAGATTTTTTCAAATAGTACTTCATAGTGAAAAAAAATAAAAACAACCACTTTAGTAATGTATGTGTGGTGTATGCATGTATATATATATATATACATATATATATATATATATATATATATATATATATATATATATATATATATATATATATATATATATATATATATATATAATTATATATATGTATGCATATTCAGATTAAGTAACAGCAAGTGGTTGTTTTTATTTTTTTTCACTATGAAGTACTATTTGAAAAAATCTGAAAAAAATCTCATATTATCTAAGTAGTATACTCTACTTAAAAAAAATACTTTTTCAGTGGTACCAAAACTGTATAATGGTTTAAAAAAATAAAGTTTGTTAACAATTTCATTTTTTCAAAGATTTTTAAAATCTACATAGTTGTTATTTTTTTCTTAAAAGGATCTTATTGACTCCTACAATATATAAAATTTTTAGAACAATCGGTGTAGTAAGTTCGGAGAAAAAAATTGTCTCTTTTTTTCCACATTTTATTTTTTTTTGGGAAAAATAATGATCGTAGAGAAATCAAATTTACAGGATCTGAGTATTTTATTAGTATCTACACACACTGTAAATTTCATAAAAATACTGTAAAAAAAAATCCAAAAATTATTTTCAATGTTATTTAGATAGGATTTTTGGTCGGTGCTCAGAGGATTTATAACTCTCGTCGTCTGCACTATTTTCCCTCCAAATGGCGTTTCATTAGTGCTAGAAAGATAAAGTAAAAACTGCCTTCGTGGTGATGTTCTCTAGGATAAAAAAATCCCCACTCTTAACAAATTTATCAAGCACACCTGTCCTTAACGCTTTTGGTGATAGAATTCAAAGCATTCAAGATTTAGTTACAAGTGGTGTTTTGTACAAGTGCTGTAAGCAGCAAGAAACGCTAAGAAATAAGTGAAGAAAATGTGGCGAAAGTAAGTTTCTTTTGTTTTTCCTCAATTTTTCTTTTTTTTCCAACAAGAGGGATTTATCCTCTTGTTGGAAAAAAAAGAAAAATTGAGGAAAAACAAAAATAATAAAACCCCCCACTCCCGGACGCCTAGTCGGGAGATACACATACATACAAACATAGTAAATAAAAACTTGCATACATATACAAGTAGATAGCAAGTACGAACTAATACATTCCGTATCTTTGTCTTACATACTGACTATATCTTCCTTCGCTTTTTCCCTCTGATTTGGTTGACTGCGTTTTCAAGCTAAAATATTCGTCAGAATATTCGTTAGAATTTATACTGAATATTAACTCTACAACGATCAGCCAACAAAATTTTAAAGTTTGAATTTTTCGAAATTTTCCTTTGCCAATCGATGGAAAATCGTTCATAGAGATTTATGACAAAATAGTTTATTAATAATTAATTAATTAATTATTTATTATTAATAATTATTGATAATTTAACCATTGATATAGAAAAATGTTAGGAAAATGGATTTTTAAGCGACGTAGAAAGGTAAAAATGCAGGAAAATATTGAAAAATATTTTTCAATAATATACCAACAACAAAAATTAAAGAAAAATTAACGTTACCTCCTCCCCCAACGAAAAAACTATAAAAAAAGAAATTTTTAGTTTTTTTTTTCTATGTATTTATTGCAATAAAATTTTCCAAAATAACAAATATCGAGACATCATTGAACACTCTTTTCACCCAAATTTTGTCATCGTTTGTGAAAATCAACTTTTCCCACAATAAATTTTTGAATTTAAAACTCGGAAATAACACTGTGTTTGAAAATTTAAAGCTTACTGTGGGAGAAGTTGATTTTCACAAACGATGAAAATATTTGGGTGAAAAGCGTGATAAATGATGTTTCAATTTTTGTTAATATTTGAAAATTTGTGAAAATAAATGTTACGTAAAATTAAATTTTTATTAATGCCTTGTTTTTTCGATTTCTTTTCTTGTTTTGGAGGTGAGGTTCTGGTAATTTTTCTGGTTGTTTTTTTTTTTATTGAAATACACTTTTCTAAATTTTCCTACATTTTTGCTTTTAAATTTTCGTAATTATTTAATTGATTTAATTAATGTAAATAAACTATTTTGTAGCAAACCTACGAACGATTTCCTATAGATTGACAAAAGAAAATTTCGGAAAATTCAACTTTTAAAGTTTTGTTGATTAATCGATGTAGGGTTGAATATTTAACCAGATTTTGAAATCACAAAATAAAAATATTTCTGTTGAGCTGAATGAGTTCATACGTCTGGAATAAAATATCATAAAACGCAAAACTGTAAATGTTTTAAATATTAATGTTTAGATTTTTTTGTAAGTCCTCTTTATTCTCAAAATTCAATAACTAAAAATATAAAACATTAACTTAAATTTCTGCTTTAAATATTAGCAATATTTAAATTACTTAAATATTGAACAATAACTACAAAAATCATTTGATTTTTGCAGTTAAATCGTTATAACTTCAGAATTTGAAGTAATTGTAAAAGTAGGAATTATTTTGTATTTTTTTTTATTGATCGCTTAAAATTCTAACAATAATTTTCAACAGATATAAAGGCGGCATAAGAAAAATCCTTAATGACAAACAATTTAAACAAAAAACTGGAAAATGAAGGGAAATGCAATTGATCCAATCGCCTACGTCTGGGATTTGAAAGGAGTTCTGTCTGGCCTACCTAGCTGAGTAAAGTTTACGGCGACAAACATGGGAAATAAATGTAAATATCTAATTTTATTGAAAGTCATTTATATAAAATATACAAGGATTTATCTGGAGAGTAAAAAAAATCTTTTTGCACTTAAGAATAATAATATATGTAGAAATCTAACAGATAAATTTTATTCTATAAATTAGCTATCTTAAGGATGTGGTCTATCCATCCATAAAAGGAAATACCGTCTCTTAGTCTTAATGAATAAACACTAATCATACGAATATCATTTTTCCATTGTAACTTAATCATCACATTCGAGTTTAAAGCCATTATACAACTGCTAGTTGTATTTTTTCTTTCTTTTGATCGAATAATAAAATTTATACAATATTTTTCAAGAGATGCAGTAGCGGAAAATGATTTTATTATGTGGAAACCAAAAAGCAGTCGAACATCGATGGAAATCAATACATTCAATCGACTACGTTTCGGATTTGAAGGGAGTGTGTAGCTGGTTGAGTAATGTTTACTTTGATAAAGATGGGAAATAAATAAAAACATCTATAATTTTATTGACATTCATGTTTATGACATCTTAACGACTTTTGTTTTGCAAAAATGATCAATTAAATTTCATTCATGAAAGTTTATAGATATAAGTAATAGACACTAAAAAAGTCGATGAAGAATCTGAACTTGTTCTTAAAACGCTTTGTAAATTTTTATAAAGTTTGACATATTATTTCTAATTTAAAAATATTTGAATTTAAATAATCATATAAATAATATCAGTTTACTAGAGTTTTAACTTCAACGGGTAATTTTTGTAATAAAGACTTGTGAATTAATAACTAATTGAAAATATATTTCATAAATTTCCTGACGAAGTTGAAAATAAACTAAAGTTTGAAAATTTCGGAAACAAGTACACTTTTTCAACTCAAACACTCAAAATACTATTTTATTTTAAAGAATACAATGAATAAAATAAATTTATGAATTACAATCTATAATTCTGATTATATTTTATCAATCTATATTTCTGAAAGCAATTGTATTGTTTGATTACTAGCAAAAATTCACCAAGTCAAAACATTGTTGTGTGCAAATACTAATTAAAGATTATTCTTTGTATTCGAATAATCGAGTAGACCATTGTTAAGGTCATAAAAAAATAAAAAGCAGAAATAAATATATAACTTAGGTGTATTATAAGTTTATTTCGGGGGAACAATAACAAATGTATGCATAAGTATATTAAGCTTATGACATCAAAAAAGTAGCATTTAACATGCTATAGTATGTGAAAAAAAATAATAGTTTATAATTTTTAAAAATATTAAGGTTAAATGTTCAATTTTATCATTATTGTCTATGAACAAGGTATTTTTCAGTGCCACATCTAGATAACTGTAAAATAATTCATTTTTAAAGAAAATTGGACAAATAATTTTTATATACTTTTTGAACTGGTATATCATTATTTTTAATTATGATGTATAATATTTATAATAACTGGTAATTATTGAAAATGATTAATATTAATTAGTATTAACTGGTAAATATTAAAGTTAAAGAAGTTAAAGAATAAGCCAGACCATAAGGAAAATTTAGCAATAAAAGAAAAAATTATACGATATTAGAATTGACTAAACGAAAAAGTCGCGAGTTAAATTAAAAACAAAGTAGAAAATAAAACGTTGCCAGATAATGTCGTCGCTAAAAGAGACATGAGCTGTTTTAAGATATATTTATATATTTGGGCCAAAAATACCTAATACTGGTTAATGTTAAGGATAACATATAATGTAGTAATCATTTTTAGTTGGAAAAGTTTTGATATTATAACGAAACATTAGTTGATTATTATATTATATGTAATTTCTGAATTTGAAAGTAATGTAAATAATTAATTTAGGTGTGTTTAAAAAAGTTGTAAATATTGTGTGAAACTAAAAAACAAAACAAAATAATAACTACAAATTTTTATGAATAATAAAAAAAACATACTTGTGAACCATTTCTTATTTTATTTTCGTATCTATATTCTCAGAATGAACTTGTCTCATATTTTTTTCATTTTAAAAGTTAGCAAAGATAAAAACCTTAAATATCCCACCAATTCTATGATCTGTTTGTTTCGCATTATGCACTAGTCTGCAAAAATGTATGAAATCATATGAAACAGTGAAACCGCTCTAGTAAAATGTTATAGGACACCAAGTGGTGGGATATTCTCTGTCCGTCTTCTAGGGACAGCTTTAACATTGGAGTCGGTAGCCCGTGGTGACACCTAAGGGCAGGGCCCAGGGCCTAGGCACTCTTATGGGAGACCCAAAAATCACCAAACAGCAGATGAGAGGTAGCCTTATGTAAATGTCCATATGTTAAAAGAGATAGATTTCCACAACAGGTCTTTCATTTTTTCTTATAATACGATTGGCGCACCTGGGGTCATGGACGAAGAACGGTTTTTTATTAGTTCTAAGGGTTCTAAACGTTCCTTACTGTTCGCGACACAATCACCGCAGGACGTACAACGACTGCGTTTATGTTCTGCTTTTAATTGATAGATGGTGTTAACAAGCACAGACAAGCCAGACAATGTAATTTTGGAGTGTTTCAAGGCCAACTATTCTTTCCTTTGTAAGTGGTGAAGTGGGGATAGCTTAGTGAGGAGAATTGTCTCCCTGTTGTCGTTGTTGACATTGCAAATGAATTTAAAACTAGCAGACTCGAATATTAAGATTTTTAAAAATATTTCACTTCTTCAACGATGAAAAATTTATATTTTTGTAATTGGAAAAAATACTTGTGGACCTTTTTTCATTTTCCTAACGATTATTATTCTAACTTGGTAAAAAAAAAATTTTCCGCGTCATTAAATTTTAAATTTATTTCATATAATTCATTTATAGGATATCGGTTATTTTAAAAATACAATATTTACATGTCAGATGTTAGCCGACAACTGGCGATTGGAAATTTAAACGATCTTTAACATTAAAAAAAGATATTTTCTTTAGAATTTAAAAAATTACTCTTACGTATTTCTTCATTTTCTTACACTATTTTTTTAGTATAATAATGATAATTACCCTAGACACAAATTTAAAAAGTCTTTTCCACCTAAAAGTCATAACAGTATTTTTCATTAGAAAATAACAAACAGCCGCAATTCGATTATAACTTTATTAAGCTATAAATACCTGTAGATTCGTTTTTTATGTATTATAATTTTTATAAATAGGTTCATACAAGTACATTGCAAAGATTTAAGCTTTGTATCTATTGATTTATTTCTCAAGCAAAAAATTTATCTCTCTTGAGTGGTTCATTTTTTATAACAATTAACATTTTATTCGAAGGACCATATTTTATTATCGTGACAAAATATAACGTTTGCGTTATTGACAATGGGGGTCCATTTATACATGTGGGTGCATTAGGTTTTTGTTTATAGCGAAATTTGGTACTATAACTAAAGGGTTACGATCGCCGCAATTATGATTAATAATTTCTTATTTATTTTATTTTCAATAATGTTAACAATGCCAATAACTTCGTTACTATTTGTTCTCCATTATACAATTCATAGCCACTATTCCAAATTAAATTTTCAATTTCATGGCCACCTTCAATTTGAACCAAGTTTCTTTAACATCGATAATAGTTTATATGTGACTCATTGTTCTATAGCATTGCTAATGAACGTTTTTTGCTCCAAAAATAAATCTTTTTCTTCAACGCTTTTACGATACTTATTAAAACATCGACTTTACTCACATACTCTTTCATAAAATTCATTTCTAATTGTTTTTTTTTTTTTATTTTCATTTCAGTATCGCACCTATGTCTGCAGAATGACGTAACTCAAAAAAAACTATTTTCAGCCAAAAATGATTTTTGATCACAAATTTTTCATATCTACTTTCACTACGAAATATTTTTTTTTGGAAAACAATAGTATTTCACTATTAAGGATATATACAAGTGTGCATTAAGAGAAGTAATGAAGGCAGAAGTTTATTTTGGCTTCAGGAGTAATGAGTAAGGAGGTAGGGAGCCTATTATAGGCTGAAAAAAAACTTCGGGGTCGAAGTGGAAGTGAAGATGTGACGCCGCACAAGGATAGATTTAAGTGGGGTACGGGGGCATGTGTCCCCCAGGGTATATTTGTGTATTGGGGAGATCCCGTCACAGTACTTAGAAGCAAATGAAATCATTAAAGTTGTGAAAATAGATGAATAAAATAACAGAAAGAACATTAGTGAAACTCTTAGTCTATTTCTGGCCGGAATTGCGACTTTTTTTTCGTTACATCCCTTTGTAAACATATATTATTAGAACCCTACATGAAAGATGATATCGTGCCCCCCCCCCCCCCCCCAGAAAAAATAAATCCCGAATCTGCCCTTGACGCCACAAGTACCAATGTTTGAAAAGTGCAGCCATGTTTTGCTTTTTATTTGTTTAAAATGATCTAAAAAAAAGAACAAAAATTATTTGTAGAAAATTACTAAAAGCCTTTTGCCTTTAGATAGCAAAGTTTGGTCATTTGGAACGTAGGAAAGTAAAACTTAGTCGGAAAATGTTATGAATGTTTGTAAGTTAATTTGTATGTTAAACATTTTTCCGAATATAGACAAGTTGTCCGAAGAGAAAAGTAATAATTATTTTGAAACATTACTAAACTTCTGCACTTAAAAAATATAAAATAAGAAGAAAACGTTTATGTACTCCACACGAGAAGGAAGTGAAACCTTCAAAAATGTGAACTTGAAAAAAATTAGAGGAATGTAAAATTTAAAGAGTAGGATAGGTGTAGGGTTGAGTTATGATTACATAGGTACAAAGTATGAAAAAAAAATATAAAATAAACACATATATGAAATATATTTTTCCAGGCATGGAGTTTGTATTTTCCATAAATGATACGAAAGGTTTATGCCGACTGAAGTAAGGAAAAAATACTTAACTTTCGTTTTGAAGAATATATATTTTGGGAATATAAAACTTAAATTAGATACTAGTTTTGATATTTTTATTGATACCGTACGACTGTTGTAGATTGTTAAATACATATGGTGCCCAGAAATAAAACCAGACTTACTGGGGGCCAAGTAGTGTAAGTGAGCTTTCCCAAACTGGGTTCGAATCTCGTATCGAACAAATTGTTGATATTTCTCGATTTACAGTTTCCTATTAACAGTACAGTCACTTAAGACCTTTGTAGTTCAAAAGCGAGAGATTTAATTAAGTAAGTCCTCTCCGATTTCTTTGTACGGAATCACCATCATATTTATTTTAAAGAATATACATATAAACTTTATTAAAAATTTGGATACTTCTTTCAAACATTACAATATTTAATTATTATTACAATATTTGGACAGATATTTGAACCAAAAAAAAATTTCTAGTTCCAATTAAATTTTATTAAAAATTAAAAGCCTACTTGGTTAGAAAGTAGGTATAATTTATTAAATAAGAAGGAAGAAACAGTCGATTTTAGATTATTGTCTTAAAAAATCCACTAGGAATGCAGAGAAGCGTCATTCATGGCTGAAGTGAAAGATTTAATTGATGCTCTAATTTCTCAAACAAAATGGAGGTAAAGAAAACTTCATGATATATCGTAAGAGTTAGAGTATTTGGAAGAAGAATTTTGTGGTTTACAACTGAAAAATTCAAGAGACATACATTCGGGTGAATTTTCTTCAAAAGTATGAAGTTTTAAATATCATACAACGATATAAATCCAGAACCTGTGAACAGCTTCTTACTTGGATATTTCAAAAATCATACACAATTATGGATTGATAGAAACCAATGCAAACTTGGAAGTCGCTTAAGTGAGAGAGGTAAAGTAAAAGTTTTTAAATAAATTAAAATTAATTTTAAAATTTGCCGTGTTTATGTAAATTATCACCTCATAATCTGAAATTAAAAGTGGGATGAGTACTTAAACAGAGTAGAAGTAGAAGATATAAAAAAACAATGTCTTTAGGAAAACACCCGAATTGCGATGGAAAAATAAAGGAAGGACGTTACTGAAGCTTTCACTACGAAACGAAAAAACAAAGGTGAAGATGTTTTGATTACACAAATCCCAATAACCTCGAACGACATGCCGCGCGACTTAAAAGAAATGAATTAAAAATGTGGTACACATTTGCAATGTGGAAAAATAAATGACAAAAAGCAGTTATAGAATGGTTGTGGTGACAATTTTGAAAAATAATAATTTTCACATTACTTATTATGTATCGATTGTAAACACAAGTACACACGCAAAGAAAATATTTCGTAAAATAAAAAAATAAATCGCACTTAATAAAATAAATCGCAGGCACTGATGCGATGTGGAACGTAACAAATGCAGAATGAAATATAAAAATTACGTTAATTGTGAAACTCTTCTGAATTAAGAATTAAATAATGATATACATAATGATAACACATAAATGAAATAATTAAGGTCATATTGAAACGGTAGCTACGCGTTATAATACAGAAAAGCAGAGCCTAAAATGATTAGAAAAAATGTATCGAAATAAAATGTGAGAAAAATATGTAGGTAAATACCAAAGGATACCGTAATCTAGTGAAAGTATGAAATAAACATTACGTGCGAATCTCCAGCCTACCGAATATACATAGAAAATATAAAGTATAAATGTAAATATAAAAAATATATAAAAAAATCGGTCGAGCCCTGTCGTGACATGAAATTTGACGTAAAAGAAGATGAGACAATTTCTGGACAAATATTCTATTAATTTCTAAGATAAATTGTTATATTAAATAAATGAGACACAGGGGAACGTGTTTCGTACATAGCAATACATTCATTACTATTTAGAAGTAGTATGTATAGTTTGATATGATTGGTTTTTAAAATTTTTATTTGATGCATATGTATGTACGGTTTATCTATACACAAAGATTATTGAGTCAATGAATGAAAATACGGAGATCACTATTGCTAACGTACAACAAACATGATGTGCAAAAGCCGCCGATTTAAACAATTGGATTTTGTAAATATCAAGACAGATTAATAAAGATAATAAATGAAACTAATATATTAAGAAGGAAGTAAATGAAATAAACTAAACAAAAAAGTTTACCTTACTTAAATAAAGTTACAATTAGTAAAAAAAAATTTAGAGATGTATCATAATTTCAATGATAATCAATGCGTTTATGTCAATGTGAAATAAAATTCATATTTATTGAATATAGAGTTTAGCATGCTTTACAATGTCAAATATTAGTATTAGGTAATGGAAAATAATAAAGTATTAATGAAGTAGTGTAACAATGAAGTAGAATATGAAGTAATATATGAAATGCAGTAATTGAAGAACGTGATCTGCATAAAATAAATATTTCTCCACAAACACAAAGAGGAATGCAAACCCAATGAAATAAGTATCAACATATTGAAGCACCATAGCAGTTGATAAGAAAAACGTAGCATGAAAGGATAGTTAAAGTATGCAGTAACAGTAACAATTGAATTTTGCAAAAAACTTGATCTTCTTTATAATTACCTTAGACAAGAAGTCTTCGAAAATTTAACGTATATGGAAATTCTTCTTTGTAAAATAAATGCAAAGCAGCATATAGCTGCCTAGAAAGAATAAGACGGTATAGGGGCATTTTACGTGAAGCGGACAGCGAAAAAAAGTGACGTTCTGAAATTTGTTAATATTCGAGATAATTATATTTCTAGTAAGAATGAATGTGTATGCAAAAAAAAATTTTCGAGTGATGATTCTTTGTCAAGTTAAACGCTTCTAAAGATTTGTCGTTTTTGAAATATGTATTTTTTGAAAAAATAAATTTCCAATTAATTTTTTTTAAGATATTAAATATGACGGTTTAAATAGAAAATTAAGTGTTCTTTCTAAGTAAAAAATAAAACTGGACATTTTAATTTTTTTTAATATACAAAACTGGAAGTAAACTTTTCAAATTAGAATTATAGTAACTTCGACCATTTTGTTTTTTAATTTTTTTATTTCAAAATATAGCCTAAGTAAAGTACATTTATAATACACCAGAAGTTTCATAATGGAATCTGCAATAGTATAGAATATAAATGAATTAAAGTACATACGTGTCGTACTAAGCGTCGTACAATGTCTTCCTTAGGTCAACGTATGCAAAGTTAGCACCCCATCGAAGGATTTGCGAACTGGTAATGATCTTAATCGTTAGATCTTTGGTAGGTCAGTTGAGGTTCGATATTTTTTCGTTAGGTCTCGTATTGTTCTTTAATAAATAATTGTTGAAATGTAGGAAAAAAAATTTGCATGTTAGCACCTCATTTGAAGGAAATAAATTTATTTTGATGTTTTTGCATTCTTTATCGTTAGGTCAGTATTTGTCCATCAATTTTATTATCATATTATCACATTCTAATTTGAAAAGATTACTTTCGGTTTTGTATATAAAAAAAATTTGAAATATCTAGTTTTATTTTGTATTTAGAAAGAACAGTAAATGTTCTATTTAAATCGCTATATTTATATTTTAAAAAAAAAATATTCGAAAACAAAAAATTTAAATGTAATAATAAAAATAACGAAAATTCTTAAGAAGCTTATAACTTGACAAATAATCAGCATTCGAAAAAAATATTTGACACACACATTCTTACTTACGTATAATTATGCCGAATATGAACAAATGTGAGAACGTCACTTTTTTTCGCTGTCCGCTTCACGTGAAATGCCCCTATATTCATAAACCTATGTAAGTGTCAAGGTGGGAGTTGGAATATTATATTTCTCAAGGAGTTAAGGGGAAGAAATGTATGGTTCACCAACTTTTAGTTTTTCTGCCGCGGCAATACTGGTAAAGTGGAAGAGAGAGCGATGAAATGGGCGTTATTAGTGACAGTTTTGGGGATAAAAAACTCACACTCCACAAAATTGCACCAATAACGTTGCCCGTTTAGAAATGACGCGCAATTCAACTTCAATCCAACGTTGAGAGAAGCGGAGATGTTTAGTATCGTACAAGTCGTGATCGAGAGTGGTGTGTTTCAAAGTGTAAAGTGTATCAAGTGTTAACAATGAGAGACGCTAAGAATTTTGAAGAAAATACGATGAAAGTAAGTTTATTTAGTGGAAACAACAGTTTTTATTTTCTTCCTTTATATTTATTTTCTTGTTATCAAGAGGAAATATCGCTCTTGGTAATAAGAAAATAAATATAAAGGAAGAAAATAAAATAAAACCACCTCTCTCCCCGAAGGGAAGCAGGGTGCGCTATGGATGGTGCGCACGTTTTCTGTCCCTTATCTGCTGTAATCTCGTTTTGAAGTGGAAGAGAAAAAGATATACTGGGCGTTCTTAATAGTGTTTCATGACGACGATCGTCAAAAAATTGGAAAATGGGTAGTAGAGTCGCGCAATCTAGCGGTAAAAAATTAAAACAAATTGTAGATGATGAAATATTGTGCAATATAAACAATTACTTAATTGTGGAAAAAGAAAACATAATTTTCAAAATTTTATGAATTATTGCCAATTCCACATTAATTTGAGAAATCATGAAATTTTGTTTTCTAAATTTATAATAATAGTAACAAATATTTTTTGATATAAAGTGTATAAATAAATTAAAAAAAACATATAATAAAAACGTTTTACATAAATAGTAATTAGAAATATTGAATAATTGCATGAAATTGTTTAATATGTAAAATAAAAATGGACTAAATAAGAAGAATATATGAAATTGAAAGGAAAAAGTAGGATTAGAAACAGTATTATTTGTAATCAAATAGTAGTATAAAGGTAGAAAGTAGTGGAGTTATTGTACCCTTATACATTTGGCGTTGTTTAAATGAATATAGAGAAAGCTGGTTTGTAATCAATCATTAATGCACGAAAATTTTTACCAAGTAATGTGAAACTTATATGTAGTTTTTATTATAATAATAATATTAAGCAAAGATCAAACGAAAGAGTTACTCCAATTGGTTTTGGTAGATATTGCACAAATATTTAGAGTACGTAATGAAGTCAGGAATACCGGTTTTCCATCGTAATTTATTAACTATAGTGAACTATAATAGTTTGCAGTATCTAATAATAGAAGTTGAAGTAACATAATTGTCGTACGTAAAATCAAACCAACTAAAATCAATATTTTACAGCAAATGCAGAAGCAACGTGAGAGAAATATTGAGAATGGCAAATGATTTCATAATGTTCTACGGTAAAGAAACAATCACGAATGGAAATGAAAAAATGGAATGGAATGCGATTGAGATTTGAAAGATGGAGAGCCCTGCCTGAGTAACGCTGGATGCGGTGAATATACAAAACAAATGTAAATACTTAATTTAAAAATAATGATTAGATACTTTATTTAATTGCAACTCATGTATATGAAATAGAAAAGATTTTCAATTGTACCAAACAGGTAGCAAACATTTTATTTTGAAAAAATGGTAAATGAAGATATTTGTCGAAAGTGAAGAATAGCTATTATTGTTAAAAATGATTGTAAAGTTTTTCATTTTTTTTTTGAACATCAGTTATCTGTGTGGTAACTGTAGATCACAGAAAGAAGTTATTACAATTTTTGTTGTCAATCAAGTCTATATTTGTGGTAGAACGGAAAAGAACAAAACTGAAAGTTACGAATAGCGTTTTCCCATATTTTATTTATTACAATGAAATAGTAATAGCTGAAAATATGAAAGTAGGAGTATCATTTAAATACGTTCAATAAAATTAAATTTTATTAAATATTTTACAATAGATGCAGTGGAGGCATTGGCGACGTGGCAAGAAGTTCGTGTGCAGCAGAAGCGATTCATAATGAACACGGAAAACAATCGCCCGGAAAGGGAAAACCACATCATTCAACAAAAGGCGTTTGGGATTAGGCAGGTGTACAGTATTCACTGAGTATTATTTGCTCTGATAAAATTGAGAACCAAAATAAATTTCATTGCAAGTCATGAACGTAAAGTATAAATGAATTTAGATTAAATAAAACAATAATTGTTAAGTAGTTTGTAAGTAAGGCATACGAAATAGAGACGGAGAAAGTCGTTGAAAGGTTTCTAAATGCTTTTTGTAAATTTGAATTGAAGTACAATCCCCGGCTATATTAATAGACGCACCATAGATTTTGAGGAAAATATGAAGTAATAGCTATTTCATTTTGTGTAACAATTTTTTATTCGATTTAACGTTCTTATAAAGATATAATTTTTTACACTTATTACCAAATAATGTGACAAAAAAAATTATATTTACAGAAAAATAACTTTTACGATAATTTAAAATATCTTCTTAATTATGGCAAACTTAATTGTTTAATATTTAATTAAAAGCTCTTTTACTGCTATTAAAGCTTCAATCATTCGCAGCGTACTGTATATGTAGGAAAAATGTCCACTGCATTTGTGAATGTTGATTATATTTATGCATATTTTTCAAAGGGTTATTTTTCTGATGTTATCACTTATTTAACCACGTTTCTCGCCATCAAAGCCCACATATTTTGAACGGGCTTAAAATAAGGGCTTTTACCTAACAATAGGGTAATGGGGGTAATAAAGAAGACTATACTGTTACGTAGAAGAAATATTTCCTAAAAACCTACTACTTTCAGTAATGCAAGAAGGAAATATTATAAAATTAAATTTAGTAGAAGATATAAAATTGGAAAAATACTTAAGTACGTCTAATAATTTCATCAGGGACTGTAAGTTAAAGCATTTGTATGAAACACAGATTTGAAAGACTAATTATTGGAAAGAAAGAATGTAAGTTGATAAATAGTGAATTAGTTAAAGAGAATTCTATAAACGTACGAATAAAGTAAAAAGTTTTGGAAATATAAAAATGAAAAGAAAAACGTTAAAAATTTAAAGCACGAACATGAGAAATTTAATCGCATAGAAAGTGATAAAAATGAAACAGACTAAGATATAAAAAAATTTTCTCTGTATCTTAAACATTATTTAAAGTTACAAGATACGGTTCGTTTTGAAAAGTATCGAAAGTACTAGTAATTTTTTGTTAATAAGTAAAAGAAATAAGATGGAATATCGTAAATATTTAGAAGCAACTATAGTACTCAAAGAAAAAAAAATATACCTAGTTGTTTGTAACAGTTGTGATGGAAAGTAATAAGGAATAATATGGTCAGTGAGTTTTGTCACAGCAAAAGTAAAAAAACAAACAATGGAAGTAGTCTAAGTCTTGAATAAAGTAAAGTAGTTTAGAATATAAAAAATTATTTAAATTGTATGCCATGAAAATTAAGAATGTAACTGTTTACATTTCAAAGAAAACTACTTTACTTTCAAAGAAAGTACTTTCAAAGAAAGATACTTTTCAAAGAAAAGTATAAAATTGGACAAAATGCATTTTTAAAAGTAGGAAGAATAATGTGAAATATATAATTTGTATGTGGGAACGATTTGGTATAATAAAGAATTGGATTGAATTTTTTAAATCGAACTTTAGAAAGTGCAATTCGTTTTATGATTGAAATATGATATTATTGGAAAAATGCATTATGTGTAATTTGTAGATTGAAAGTAATTTACGTAAATGTTACGAATAGAAGTAGTGTATTATAATATATTCCAAAAAATTGGAAATATGTCATTGCTATAATAACGTACTGTGTGGAAATGTGAAAAGTGCAAAAAAAAGAAGACAGTACAAACACTTAATTAAAAGAAGCAATTGAAATTCTAATGAAGAAATTTACATTAACGAAAGTAATAATATTGGTGAGTTGCAAACAAAATATAACAAATGTAAGGAATAATACTTTTGAGAAACAGAATCAGAAGATGGCTGTTTCTTTTACAATAAATCATATTTAATGACTGTAGAAATAAGAAATAAAAAGAATTAATTGAATGATTAATTACTTACTTCAGGAAGGATGATTATGTCTTAGTGGATGTAGAAGAGGAAATATTTTAATAAAGGAAATTGCTTACGTCAAATTATTTGTAATATAAAAGAAGAAACAATATGGTTTTGGAAGCGTAAATGCTAGGAAAAGTGTCATTGTGTATTAGTTTTACAATTTAAATCGTATATAAGTGTATAACTGGAGCCATAAAGTTAATATAGGAAAAAAAGAAAAAATTAAACGATGTACGAACCGAATAAAGAAAATAATAACGAATGAAATAAAGAAGAAAATAGAATAAAATACTTTGCCTGATTTTGGTGCTTCTGAAAGTAATACACGAAAAAAAGAAAGAAATAAATTGAAAACAAAAGTTTGCGAAAGTTAAAAAAAATTAAAATCAACATTAACATTTTGAAAAAGGGAAATGGAATGCAAATATTAATTGGCTCATGAAAATGCACAGTAGATGTTAGCGTGGCAGCAAAATTTTAGGTTGTGTAAAATTTTAGGTTTGTCATCACTAAGTAACTTTGTTGTATTATTGAAATTATGTCTCAAAACGAGGAAGGTAATAATCAATTACTTAAATTTTGTGTTTTTGGAATTGGAACGTAAGTAAACAATGTTTGCCATTTTACTACTATTTGAATTATAAATATTGAAAAAGAAAAGGCGAAAATTATGAAAACTCAATCTCAATTTAAAAATGTTAAATATATTTATAATTGCTAACGAAAAATTTCTTCAGTGCATTTACTATGTAGATAACAAAATGACCTTATGATAACATTATTTGTAAGGCAAGATGAAGAAATTATAATTTATCTATATTAGGAAGTAATACTGTAGTATATAATCAAGATTATTTAAGTAGAAAGTTATGAAATAAATATTTTCGAAAATTAGGAGGTTCCTATATGAGGAAATAATAAAGAAAACTTTTATGTTAGCATTTGTGAAAAATTATCTTGACAATTGGAGAAGTAGTTTAAAGAGAAACTATGAGAAAAATTATATATTAATAACTGAAGTAATGTTAATTTTAACTACAAGCAATTTTTACAGTATGTATAAAGAACAATGTATAATGTAGTAGTAATGTATGTTTGAAAACAACAACGTATAATAATAGTGTACGGACGGTACTGACATATTTTTCGCAGAGATAATTTAAAAAATTGCGAGAAAAAAATTGTTTAATTTTATATTTTATTTGAAAGAAGTAAAAATAAGTACCTAGATTTGTACAATATTTGTTATTACAAGATGTAGAAGTAAATTTACGCAAATGTTATGAATGTAAAAAATGTACTTGGGTAAATAAGAAAAAAGAATATATTTGTAATTTATTTAATAATATTTTAAAAACTTGAACAGCAGTGTAAAACAAAACTGTATGTTTTCTATGAAAAATAAAGAAATATATATATATTTAAAAAAAACATTTTATTTTATTATACCTATAGAGAAATACAATAAATGAACTTGTAAAATTTTTCACTTTTAAAGTCATCAAAGATATAAACCACCTGCAGTCCATTCACTTCTATAACTGTTTCCTTCCAATTGTATGTACTAGTCCGTCGAAACTTATAAAGTAGTGATACGAGTTTAGTAAAACTGCAAAAAATGGTATAGAAATGTGGGATCTGCTGCGGTCAGCTGATTTTCAAATAACATTAGGTGCCGAACCCCTGGCCGAGGCCCTGGTTGTGAGCATTCAGAACTGATAGAAACTGTTCTTCTTCTATGAAACCAAGTGCGCCAATCGTATTATAGTAAAAAATTAAGTATCTATGGTGAAAAGTCTATCTCTTTCCAACTGCATTGATTTTGTATTTGACTATCGCATAATCCCTGTCCGTCTGTCTTTACGTTCGTCCTATAGAGTCGGTAGCCCGTGACAGGGAAGATGAAATTAGTGATGTGGCAGGTTTTTATTACAATAGTAAAAAATTATATATCTTCGGTTTTGAAGATAATATGAACCAAGATGAAAATCTAAGTTCTTGATCAAGATTGATTTAGTTCTTGATTTAGTTGCAGACAGTTTACTAACTGTTATTTTTTAGCTAATATTTAAAATATTTATCATGTTTACTATCTTAAAACTTTGTATAAGTAGCATTATTTATTTATATATAATGAATTATATTTATTAAATTTCATTATCATTAAATAAAATAGCTTTTTATATTCTTTATTTTCAGATATCTAATTATAATATATTTTCATGTTCATGATTGTTTCATAATTAAAAATTAGCAATGATTCAAACCATTACTATAGAGTTGTATAAACGTATCAGTTCCTTGTACCAAATCGTACCAGATGTTCTAGAGAAAATGGTCACTAACAATGAACTAGAAACGACGGCCCTGGCCCTTCTTTTTGGCCACATTTACGCATAGTGTGCAAACACCCTGGCTTATGACATCAAAAAATTAGCATTTAATATGCTATAATATATGAAAAAAAATAATAGTTAATAATTTGAAAAGAATAAGTTTTAAATATTAAGGTTAAATATTCAATCTTGTCATTAGTGTCTATGAACAAGTTAATTTTCAGTGCCACATCTAGATAACTGTAAAATAAAATTCAAATTCACACAAATTCACTGTAACATATACATTCTAAAATAAATGTTTTATATCAAATCAAGTTTTATATAAAACAAAAAAAAAAACGCCATTTTACCTTGGTACAATTACTTTTTGTTTTCAAATATAAGACATTTTTATTTTTTTAATTGATACAATAACCGAATTTAATAGAACATTTTAAGTATACAGAATTCCATATAAGATTGCAAGTATTATGTATATAAACACAGAAACACTGATACCATTTGTTTTGATTTATTTTATTGACGATAATTCAAAACTTAACGGTAAACTACTTATAGTTAGTAACTTCAACAATTGGCTTCGATTTCCATACCTTTAAATATTTCGTAAAATACTCAATCTTGTATCGCAATTGTCTTTTACAAAATTAAAACTGGTCTTTTATTTGCTTAAAATTGACACATTTTGTTATAAAACTGAAACAACGAATAGAAACTATATAAAATATAAACTATATAAGTATATGTATTCGTAAATAAACGACTAATTAACACGGCAAATAAAAAAAATTCAAAGCTATAAAGAATCTTAACAATAAATTTAAATAAAAAAATACCTGCAATTATAGAACACTTTGAAGCTTGATTGTTTGAGGATAGAAATAAGCCTGAACTAATAATACTATGCTTTAATAATCATAAAAATTAGGACTTTCCGTTCGAAAACCTTTCAATTCATCAAAGTTTCTAGTTCTTGTTTTATTTACATTTAAAGTAACTATGTCTCACTATAAACTGTATATTATATGATATTTTGTGTATTGTAGAATTTATATGATTTAAGTAAGTACCTAAGTATGGTGATTTAGTTCCAGAAAGATATCTCAATAATCTTTTCAGAATATATAGAAAGAAACAATACAGTAATTTAGCGAATTTCAGATTTTAGATATCTATCGATTTGAGTTTTTGAACAAATAGAGAAAAAAAAAAAACAGAAATTAAACGCACTGAATATGAACTATATGCCCACTATATGAAATTTGAGTAATTTGAATACATATTTAAGAATTGTATACATACAGATGCATTTTTCCGAAACTTTATTATTTGCTAGAAGCCATATGTCAACAAACGTATTCTCCTTAAAAAAATTCACAATAAGCTTTAGACCAGGATATAAGGCTATGACTTCTTGGAATCTTGGTCCATAACAATTGATTTATTTCAACTAGTTAATGGTAAAGTTTCGGAATATGTATCTGTATACCTATAAATCATAAAAACTTTTATAAATTATCCAAATTTCATATAATGTACTTCAAACAATTCAATTTCCGATTTTTGGTTAGAAACATTAGAGTAAACCATTGTTCAGACGTTTTCAATCCCGAAAAATAGTTTAATACAGTAGAACGCCGATTATCCGAAGTAATTGGGACTGGAGTCGATTCGGATAATCGAAAATTCGGATAATCGGACATAGACTGGTAATAAATAAAAACGAACTAGTTATTCGCAATAATTTGGTTATTTAAACATTTTGGTTATTCGCTTATCATATAACCATTTAAAACAGCGATCCGTACAATGAGAGAGGGAGAAGCTCACTGACAATACATTCAATATTATTGAGTTGAAAGAACTCAATATTGGAAGCAAAACAAACGTTTTGTTTTCGTTCACGTCCGAGCATGACATCATAATGAGACAAGAATTCACGGAAGCCGAGTTGTTTCGACGTGTGCTAATACCATTGTAGCGTGACCGATTACGCTTAGGACCGATTCGGATAATTGGCGATTCGGTTAACCGGCGTTCGGATAATCGGCGTTCTACTGTATAAATATTCTGTCAATATTCATCAACATTATGATAGAGAGATCAAAACGAATTACGAATTTGGTTTCAATATTATTATTTTACGTAAGACATTAAAACTTCGGAAAATCCTAATCAAGAAATAATGGTTGCATACTTAATTACAATACAGATACAACAACTTAAAACAATACAAATCATATTTTATGAATTATTTGTGAAAATTGTAATATATGTATCGTATATATAAAATAAAATATTTCAACATAATATAAAACATGAATTTTCTATATAAGTTATGGTAAAAGATGAGATTTGTAATATAAATCAACAAACACGCCAATTTTAATAACGTCTGAATGTATGTTTGTAATATTAATTTGTTAATTTGTTTGTAATATTAATCAATTTTAATATTGATTATTATATATTTATTAATGATTATGTTAATTTAAAGTGAAAAGTATGCAGGTTATACGTATCTATACATATTTATTATATTTATGTTTATGGATATATGACGACATACATAGGTTTTTGGTAGTTAAAAACTGTGACTTTAGACTCGTTCAAGAATTGGATTGGTTTTCAAAATCAAACTCAACTTTGTTAATACGTCGGAATGATAAAAGAAATATTTTTTTAAAAGTTTTTAACACTTGTATCAGTTGCTCTAAGAATTATATTTAATAAATTCATTGAAAATAAGAACAGTTTAATCGTTGAATAATTTCATTATATTTTATCTCTTAAGAAGTTTAACTTTATTAGCAATTTGATAAAGATGTGCTATATTTGCATTAAAAGAATAAATTTTTCCTGGTTGTGAGTAACAAGGTAAATTTATATTTATTTAAATAATGAGAAATAAGGAAAAGAAAACGCTATTGATAGGGAAATTCGTATGAGATGGATAAAACTTGATGTGGCTAAAATGTACCTAACAGTTTATTAAATCTATCTAGTAACACACTGAGTAAAATGTATCAAAACAAAATGAATTTTGCCAGAAGAACAGATGGTATGAATTTTCATTATGTAAACAGGGATTAATTGAGGAAACATTTTATGATATAATAAATATGGTATTATTAAAAAAATCAATAAACAATCACAGTGAATTATAAAAGTATTGCAAATAGGTAGTTTAAATATTACCATCAGTCTCTGCAATAGAATAGAGGAATATTTTTGTTCAATTTTTAAGATAAAAAAAAATGTTTTAGTAGCAAAAGTTTCTAATATCAAGCAGCCCAGATAACTTGCATAAGTTAGCTAAGCAAACATTATTTATCCATTGCTCACTTTTCCCCAAATTCAGAATGGAATTATAAGAGATTTTTTCTTATTGGATCCTTTGTTAACATTTGAAAATTATTCAACTACAATTTTTCAACAAATCTTTGATCAAATTGACCTCATTAAGTACTTTAATGTAAAGTTTTTGTAATAAATTTCAATTGTTAAACCCTGCTTACCCACATCAACTAATACAAGTTTGATTTCAAGTGAAAACACGTTGAACAAGCCTATATATTTTAGTGTGTTTTACAAATAAATATAAAGTTTTACTTTTATTAGTTAAAAAAAATAAATATTTTATCACCATACAAGTCAACATGATTTTTTTTTGTTTTTCCTAAATGTGATGTAATTTTGATGTAAGAGTTTTATTTTAGACATATATACACATATTCTAATACACAAATAGTCATTATTTAAAGTATATGGGTAGGTATTTATAATGGATATTTGATATAATTAATGCTTCTTTTTATTGTTCTGTAGGGGTAACAAGGGTGATTTTGTCATATGAGGGTTTCCCTTAAAAAAAAAAGATAGGTACATAAAATTAGTATTAAAACGTTTAGAACATTTAAAATTGCAATATTCCGGTGGTGAAAATCTAATTGTCATACTCTCGTACCTATGAAATATATATACTAAACATAGAAAATTCTTCGCCAAACAATTTAATATTGAAATGTACGGTATTTGAAAAATAAAAGAAAAACGTGCAAATAAAATTTAAAAAAATGTCAATCGGTCATTATTTTCATCTTAATTAATTTTTATATAATATTTCCACTACATAATATCTATTTTGAAAAGATTACATTTTTGTTTATTTAATGAAATTTCATTTTAGCTTCATTAAACTTTGAATACTTGAAATATTATTAATGCGTAGATGATTCAAGAGTTGAAAATTTTCAAAGTTGTTTGTTTTAAAATTGATTAGCACAAAATAATATCAGGATAAAATTTCTGAGTTTTCTCAAGATAGCAATAAAACATTGGAAAATATAACGAATGCCCCTCAATATTTCGTCCATCAATTTGCTCACATCCTTCACCGGAAAGTAAAACAAAATCCAGATTCTTATCAAAATACCTCAATATTCTTCGCATCTACAAATTCTTTATGGACGTAATCATTGAATTTGTATTCATTAACAAAAATAAAATAAGTATTTATGGCTCTACCAACAACTGCAGCTTAGATCTAAGATAATAAAAATGAATATTTTTTTCTTTATTTGACAAAAACTTTGGAAAAAGTTTTGAAATACGGCTAAAAACACTTTGAAGAAGTAAAAAAAATGTGTGCTGAGCTAATTGTTAAAAAATCTTATGCTTAAAACTGTTGCTAAAAAGTAGTTTATAAATTGAAATCCCTCTAAAACTTCTGCGCATAAAAATCCTAAAAAATAAAATTGTCAAACAATTGAAGCAAAAGCGGAAACTTTTTAACATTAAAGGAGTAAACTCCATTCGTGCGTCGGAGCTGACACATATATTTTTTTTGAGAGAAGCCCTCATATGACAAAATTACACTCAAAATTACCAGAAAAAGTATTTGAAGCTCACAACTCTCCGGTGTTGGTAAATATTCTTCTGATTATAATTTCTCGATTTTCACATTGGTTTGTTGCAGTTATATGATAATGTGTTAGAAATATGTAAGTACTATCTACGTAATCTATTTACTTAGTTAGGATACATGAAAACATTTGTATTGAAAGTGTATTATTAGTCCTTTTACAAATTTAAACATATGAACATAAGAGTTCATTAGATGGAATGATAAACCAACTAGACCTACATAAAAGAGATTACAAATATAAGATGAAATGGTAACAAGTTTGTAGGATGAAATCGTGTAAATAGTAAATACCGAGCGAAACTAACACAACTTCAGGTTCATTTTTTTCTTTTATTAATATGAATCCGTTCTAGCGATTGTTTTTCATTTTTAATAAAAAAATTAAACTGAAGAATAAGTTTCAGATCAGTTCTGCTTGTTTAACTCTCTGTTCTTATATATCCAGTTCAATTTTGAAAATTAAAGATGTGTCCTCTCTAAATTTTGAAGGTTGAACACAAAGAGTATAAGAGACTAAGACCAGAAAAGTCAATGTGAAGTTATTTATTTGGGCTTTATCTATGGATTAAAATAAAAGTATTTTTGAAATTTGGGCAAAGATTGATTATCCAATTGAGTACGTCTACAAGTGTTTGATAGTTATATTATGTACCGACGAAGCAAAGTCAAATATGAACATCGGATCTGTTTTAGATATTTTTTTTCAGAATTTCATGTTTTTCAACCCACAGATTTTCCATAAAGCTTCAAGCTTTAACTTTTCCTCTATCTGCAACTCTTTAATCGAACCAAAAGTGTATATAGTAAATATAAAATTAATTTAAAGTTAATTTTATAATGTAATGTTTAGTTTCCGCAATTTTGTACGTTTCCAATGAATGATTTAAAATATTTTATTATTGACTGAAGCGGCGTGTTTTGGTAATTTAAACTTGTGAATTATAATATGTTTCCATTATTTATATTATTTACACATTATATATTATATTTATACATTATAATTATATATTATATATACATTATACATACAGTATACCCGGTATACCCTCCGACGGCGCGGGTTTTCACTGCGCGAGGTGTATTTTAATAACAATTTTTCAAACTGCGCGATTAAAATTTCGCGTTGCGCGGTTTTTAAAATTCTTTTCTTCCTTAGTGCTTTAAATATTGGCAGAAATTTAACAGTTTTTTGGTTGGCCATGAAAAATGTGTAAGAAAAAGAAAAGGCTTGGTAAACACTCTAAGATAAATACCTAGTTTTTTTTCAAAGATAAAAAATCTCATCAAAATATAACGACAACTGATTTTCTTTTACTGCAGTGTTTTCTAAAGAAATTCATGTTTATGCAGTTGCTTTTTTTTAATTTTATTTTTGTTTTTAAGTTTATAATATATTCAATCTTAATTTTTGTTTTACTACCATTTTGAAATGTATTTTTTGAAATTTTTCTAAAATTTGGAACCTGACCCAACCATTTTCATATAAAAATGGTTTCACATTGCGCGATTTTGTGTTGCGCGCCGTTTTTGGGGGACGGAACCACCGCGCAGTCGGAGGCATTACTGTATTAATAAAATTAATATATATTTCGAATAAGAAATGATACAATGAAGCCGTTTAGTTAAATTTTCAATTAAATCATCAAAAATCTATCGCCAGAGATATTGAAATTTACCAATTCGTTGCAAAATGGTAAAATATAACCACATAACTCAATCGAAAAATTAACTTTAATTAACTATCATACAACCAACTTACGTTACGAAGTCGTATATGTGATGCACTGTGTGTGTGTGTGTTTTTTTACGGAGAGGTAGCAAATCATGATGATGATGATGATGATGATGATGATGAATGATTTTGAAAATCATTTAAGCCGTTTGATCAGGCCCTACGCCAGCCAGGAAACGACCCGGATTAAAATCTCTATTAATGAAAGAAAAACCTTTAAAGTCGTCTTGGGTGATTGAATTAACCACATCCAAATTAATGGGAGTTAACATCGGTTCTTCTTTGGTGAATTCCTTATCGAAATTTAATCCGTCTCGTTTATTTTTCTGTAAGAAAAACCGATTTTTTTGATCAATATTAAATAAATAATATTGATCAATTATCAAAAAATTCGTTTACTTACTATTTTTGGTTTAAATGGTGGTTTTATTCGACGCGTTTCTAAAGCTATCCAGTCAACATCTCTGAAGAACGGATGCGCTAAGATGGCTGCTTCGGTGTTGTTTTGGCCAACGCATCCTAGTCGTTTGCTAGGATTTTTTCTCATAAAACCTTTTAAAATCAATACAGATTCTTTATTAAGCCAAACTGGAAACAAAACATCGTCTTGTAAAATTGATTCAAACAAATAATCTTCATTATCAGCCTCGAACGGTGGTTGTCCAGCCATCATTTCATACATTAGCACCCCCAACACCCACCAATCTACACTTGGTCCATAATCCATTTCTTGTAAAATCTATAAAAAATTCAAAGTTAAAAATATGAAAATTTATTAATACACATAACATTAACCTCTGGCGCTATATAATCGAGTGTTCCACAAAATGTAGTTGTGGTACACCCATCTAAAATACCTTCTTTGCACATTCCAAAATCAGCTAGTTTACAGTGGCCGTCTGCATCTAATAAAATATTATCTAACTTAAGATCTCGATAAATCATCCCGTGTCGATGTAGAAACTGAAGAGCGAATGTTACTTCTGCGACATAGAAGCGAGCTCGTGGTTCATCGAACTTACGTGCTCGTTGAATTTGAAACATGAGATCTCCTCCATTAACATATTCCATCACGAAAAATAAACGTTCCTGGAATAAAATTGATAAAATTGCGTTAGTAAAAAAGACCCAATTCAATCTACCTTCAACTGGAAACATGAGTGCAACGCAGTGAAAAAAGGGCACTTCGCTGCTAGAGCTAGAATCCTTTTCTCGGTCATTATGCAGTCTACATCATCATCTTGAATAATAACATCCCTCTTTAATTTATTGTTGGCAAAAATTTCGTTACTAATTTTTTTCTCTACTAGCATCACTTTTCTAAAATTATTTTTATCCAATATTTTGATAAATGTAAAATCGTCCGCAGTCAATGATGGTTGATCATTACGCGCTTCTGATAATGCTGAACACGGTTCCAATCCAGTACTTAATTTTTCTGAATGAAAAATGTAGGGTAATCAAATTTCGAAAAATCAAAATTTTCAACTACCACACTCACCGTAGTTTTGCTCACTTAACTTTTGCGATCCCCATCTCCAAGACCGCGAACATTTTCCGCGGTATTGAGAGTGTTAGCTTCAGTGCCACCAGAAGAACTTGTCACCGGACGACAAGATCGATTTAAATATTTTGAACGACTAGAAGGGATCCAGAGAGATTTCGATCTCCAATAAGATTTCCGCCATTTGTTTCGTTTTACTTCCACAATTATTTGGCACTTTTTTGTGGCAGCAGTTATATAATATTCATATAAAAACTAAAAACCAAAGCATTGTTGTGATAAAATATCAACGCATAATGGGAGAAATTTAAAAATTTCTGATTACAAATCAAAAAGTCTTGTATGTTTTTCTTTTGTGAATTTTTTCTCAATTTTCATCATCCTAACGACGATACCTCGTAAACTCTACATCAGTCATTCCCAATGTGGGACCTGCACCGGCCCCGCTGGTGGAGCATGGCAATATTTTGGTGGGTCATGGGCAGGACGTGTACCCTTCGGCTGACTATACCAAAGACTATGGGGTAATTGGAGATTGGGTTAATAACAGTGAACTGTTTTTCATTCATTTCATAATAATGTTTCATTCAAATATTTGCTTTTTCTGCATTTCAGTTCTCTATTATATATCATGTTTGGAAACTTTATTTATTTCACTATTCTGTCATTTTTATTTTTCTCTTTCATGGATAACTTATTCGACTTATTCTTTGGAAGCTTGTTTAGATACCAAGTTATTGCCCTTTTAAGCTTGCTTCAGGTGAATAACCGTAAAATTTTGGAAACAATTGTACTTTAGCACACCCACACGTTGCATTTTCTGGCAACGTTGCATTTTCGACTTTGTTTTTAATTTAATTCGCGATTAAGTCGGTCAATAATGAAAATTTAGCCACAAAAGAGAGAATTATACGATATTAGAATTGAATAAACAAAAATATCGCGAATTAAATTAAAGACAAAGTCGAAAATGCAACGTCGCTAGATTGTGGGTGCGCTAAAGTACACTTGACCCAAATTTTGAATAACAAAATTTAAATATTACGAGGGAGGGGGGCATCAGGATTTTAGAAATGCCTAGGTGGGACATGGCCCAAAATCGATTGTGAACCACTGCTCTACATAGTCAAATTTTTCACCCTATATCGATTACCCAACAAAATTTTAAAGTTTGAATTTTCTATATTTTTTGTAATTGATGGGAAATCGTTCATAGAGGTTTGTGAAAGAAACCATTTCGTTTGTAACAAAATAGTATAGTAGTAACTAATTAATTACGAGAAATTAATTATTTAGTCATTGACAGATAATAACTAAACTTTAGGAAAATTTAACAAACTGTTGCATAATAATAAAAACAAAGCAAAAATTAAAGAAAACTGACCAGAACCTCTTCTTCCTCCCACCTCCTCCCAATCAAAAATTGGAGAAAAAAGGCATTTATGAAATTAATTTTTTTCCTCAAATTATATTTTCATGAAATTTTCCAAAATAACAAAAATCAAAACATAATTAAACACGCTTTTTATCCAAATATTTTAATTGTTTGTGAAAATCAATTTTTCGCACAATAAGTTTTTGGACTAAAAATATGTGAAATATAACGTTACGTGTTTTTGAGCATTTGGAAAATATTTTTCACACTTTCCGAACCAGCAAACTCTTCTAAATTAACAAAATTATTTCTTTTGGCAAATAATTATATATTAATCAGGTGATCACCAATTTGTGATGAAAATTAGCTAACTGTCCGAAATGACCGACTGTGACCAAAAATTTTATGACCTTCATTTCGCCTTTAAATAAGATAGTCTTATCAGTCCGTCAGTCACAAGACCATTAGCGGACAGTCTTCTGCCCAAAATTAAAAATGACGGTCATATCACATCTTTATGAATCTGCTTTTAACGATATGTAAAAATAGGACGAATATTAATGTTCATATCGTACCCTTGCGACTAAAGTGACGCCCATCAAGTTAGCACTACACTTTTGGAATTTGGAAAAACAACTACGATATATTTTGGTATTTTTTTGTCGTTCAAGAGTTTTGGAAAACCCTATGTAGTGTTAATTTTACATTAAGAACTTTTTTATTATAAAAATAATAAAATTTCAACCCCATTCATGTAACGCAACTTCTTCAAAGTGAATAATTTACAGTTAGGTACTTACCGGAACATTGCAATCCTTGCCATAGCAGTCCATAAAGGAGTGAGGTGCAATGATCGCAGAATATGAATCGTTTGTAATTGTGCACAAAAATATATATGAGGAATATTAACGCTAAAACCACTGCCCGGTTGTGAATTTTGGCTGCTAGTCTGAAAAATTTCATTAAAAATAAATCACAATCATTTCTTTATTCAAAAAACAAAAGCAAAAAAGATATCAACAGTCAAAAAAACAAAAAGGAATAAGGAAATAAGAAACAAATAATAAGGAAAAAAAAACAATAAGGCTTAAATCAAAAGAGTTAGCGAGAAATCATACGAGCTATTTTTTGTAGAACTTTAAATCATCAATATATATACAAAAAAATCGTGTTAGTTACACTATTTATAACTCAAGAACGGCTGGACCAATTTCCATGAAATTTTCTATGTATATTCGGTAGGCATGGGAATCGGATAAAAAGTATATTATATACTTCTAGAAGATTAAGATGTCTCTCGACATCTTCTGCAAATTTTTACGCCTACTTGCCTATATTCTATTTGTAATCATTGATGCCTGTGATTTATTTTGAAAAACGCTTAGCAACGTTTGAATTTGGCTTATTTTTATTTATTTAATTTATGTGTTATTTACATATTTTACTTAATATTTATTGTAGTATGGAACAATTGGGGAAATGACAATCATTTGCCAATATTGTAAGGCGTTAATCTGTACAGCGGTGAATCTACTCAGTTATGTTGTGCTGGTGAAAAAATAAAATTGCCCCAATTGGTCCCATCACTAGATCCATTACGCTCATTAGCTTATGGGATAGGAAATAATTCAATTTTGAAAGACACAAATAGACAAATACAAAAATATGTTTAGAAATATCTATGTATGTCTTTAAACTCATATATGGGGCATTTCACGTGAAGCGGACAGCGAAATGAAATTTGTTCATATTTGGCATAATTGTACTTCTAGTAAGGATGAATGTGGATACAAAATATTTTTTTCGAATGATAATTATTTGCCAAGTAATACGCTTCTAAAGAATTGTCGTTTTTGAAATTCGTATTTTTTTGAAAAAAAAATTTCGAATTAATTTTTTTTTTAAATATGAAATATGGCGGTTTAAGTAGAAAATGAACTGTTCTTTCTAAATAAAAAATAAAACTGGACATTTTTATTTTTTTTAATATACAAAACCGGAAGTAAACTTTTCAAATCAGAATTTTAGTAACTTCGACCATTTTGATTTTTGATTTTTTTATTTCAAAATATAGCCTAAAGTACATTTATGATACACCAGAAGTTTAATAATGGGATCAGCAATAGTTTAGGAGATAGAGGAAAGTACTTACGTGTCATACTGAGCGTCGTACCCCAGCTTCCTCAGGTCACCTGGTTTACGCGATATAACACTAAATCGCTGCAATATTTATATTTACTATGCTACTTAAGCGTATTTAAGCCTCTAACAATGTTGTGGGTTAATTATTATTCAAATTAAAATTGTACTTATTGAAAAAAAATATAAATAGGAAGCAATAGTTTAAAATAAATTTCATGATAAGTAATAAAATCGTTTGCTAGCCAAACAGGTTAAATGACTAGAGTGAACGTGCTCCATAAACCCCATGTTAAACTTAAACTTTCATTTCCCCTCAATTTTCCGAGTGATCGTACCCCTTCCACAACATATTTGTACATAATTGTTCTAATAGTTTTTACGAAGAAAGGAGAGAATATATTTTGTTCAAATATGCTGTGGAAGGGGTACGATCACTCGGGAAATTGAGGGGAAATGAAAGTTTAAGTTTAACATGGCGTTTATGGAGCACGTTCACTCTAGTCATTCAACCTCTTTAGCTAGCAAACGAGTTTATCCCCTATTAAGGACCACCCTAATTAAGATATGTTAATAGCTATTCTGCTACTTGAAGCGATGGCGAATTTAACCAATCATTAATCATCAAAATCGATCCAGCCATTTTTTAGTTAAAAAATGATCTAACTAACCTGACTGTATTTAGTATATTTGAGATATTTGATTTGACAAATCGTATGTCAATGTAGTAAGTGGTAAGGTGCTTCACTGATGCACTTCAATAAATCAAATGTATTGTTGGCATGCCATTGAATGAACTAATTTTTAGATTTAAGGCTTTCACGGTCGGTTTTATACAAATAATAACTCTTTATTGAAAAAGTTGTGGCTTTCGGATCCAAAGCCGTGTTAAAAGATTGACTATGTCGCCAACGTTTCGCAACCTCTCCGGGTCGCATCTTCAGGGCGTAATTGCTCCGAAACTAATCGCAAGATGGTCCTCAAGTCGTCCTATATACCATCCATTGTGGGTGGAAAATATAGTTTGAAGCAGAAGAGCAGGTCAACCAATAAGAGAAGAATATTAATATAATAATCCCTCTCTTTTTAGTTGAAGAGCTATTCAACTAAAAAGAGAAGGATTATCCCCTTTCTTCTCTTATTGGTTGACCTGCTCTTCTGCTTCAAACTATATTTTCCACCCACAATGGATGGTATATAGGACGACTTGAGGACCATCTTGCGATTAGTTTCGGAGCAATTACGCCCTGAAGATGCGACCCGGAGAGGTTGCGAAACGTTGGCGACATAGTCAATCTTTTAACACGGCTTTGGATCCGAAAGCCACAACTTTTTCAATAAATAGTTATTATTTACAGAACTAATTTTTGTTTTTTATTTAATTTTTACTCGCTTTGTATAATATACTATTCTAATTAAATATTGAACGTCATAATTGTATTCGTTTTAATTTGTTATTAACATTGTAAATTAAGTGTAGCTAAAATATTCGTTCATAAAAACACTATGTTCAATTCCTGTTAGGCACTACGAAGTTTGCAAGGTTAGCTAGTTGTTTAATAATTTTTTGAGATTTTAAGTAATTTATGATTGTCTTTTAACATTTTTAAGAAATTTAGTTTTTAATTTTTTGTAGTGAATTACATTTATTTAAATCTCTTAAATATTGAAGACAATCTTAGGGAATCATAAACGCAAAGAACTCGATTACTTAAAATAATGTTCTAGCTTTTAGCAGATTCCAATAAAAATTTAGTTTGCCAAACTTTTTGGTATATATTGATGGTGACGAGTTTGAGAATAATAATGATATTAGTTTTATAATTTAGAAACTATGTTAGTTTTTTAATTTTATATCCAATTTGTAATTGCGACGTAATTGCAACCGATATAACAATGAACAGCAGTAACTTCAAAGCCATCTATTAGGAAACCTAGAATCTCTTAGCAAATATTTGAACCACATTATTTTAACGATTTTAACACACGCGCAGTTCATCATTGCCACCAAGGCCACCAATTGCCACATCATTGCAAATCTAAATTGAAAGTTCGAAAATCAAAACGATTCGCGTTCTGATCCAATCTGAGACAAAAGTACATAAATATAAAAATCGTGAATAATTACGAAGCATAACATACCATGAGGCGAATAAATAGGTCGATATTTAAAAAAAATATATCCAGTTTAAGAGAAAATCAGAAATTTCACCAAGAATTTTAAACAAAATAAGAAAAAACAAAAAATATTGACAATTTTTAACCAACTTTTGGGACTAAATATACCTTGATTTCATCGTAACAAATCAAAATATTATTGATATATATTTATAAAATATTATTATTGATATTATTTCTAAAATAAAATAATAGATGGCATTGTAATACAAAATATCACATTGCATTGTATTGAGGAGCTTTGTATCACTTTGCATTGTATTCGCATATAAATATGCGAAGTAACACACTAGGTGTATTTTACGATTCAAAATTTTTTTTTCAGGGAAAAATTGATTTTCGCAAACGTGAAAATCTACGTATGAAAAGCGTGTTCATTGTTGTTTTGATGTTTGTCAGTTTGGAAAAGTTGGCTGATTGAAAAACATTCAATGGGTTATTTCACATATTAATATTCAAAAAATTGTTGTGGGAAAAATTGATTATCATAAACGATGAAAATATTTGGGACAAAAAATCCTTTCTTGCTATTGTTAAAATTGCGAGAAGAAAGACGGATTAGATCCAGGCCCGGACCCGGACCCGAAATATAATCATAGACTCGATTCGGACTCGCTGAGTCTTTTGGAATTTGTTAAAAACAACTACCAAATATTAAAACAAATTTTTCACTCACTTATTTTCCCGGAAAACGTCATTTAAGGAAAATGCTCAATTTAGGTCATATTCTAAATGCTGAAATTTCGATTATTTTTTTGCATAATAAATTGAGTTCTTTTTTTGTTGTTGTCCGAGAGTTCTGAAAGAAAAAAAATGTGGGACACGTATTTTCCGACAAAGCGCTGTTTAAAGGAAAAGCTCCATTTACAACATTTTGAAATATTTATTTTTCCAAAATTATGTTTCCCCATTAATTGGTGGTTTTTGTTGCTCGAGAGTTCTGAAAGAAATATCTTTTAAGCTGCCATATTTTTGCGAAAAACGTCGTTGAATAAAAAAAGCTCTATACTGATATTTCTTAAATATTAAAATTTCCCAAATTTTTATTTCCACCATTTATTGAGAAACATTTTGTCGCTCGCATATTTTGCAAGAAAAAAATATTTAAAGAAAAACCTCGGTTACGACATTTCTCTAATATTAAAAAACTTTAAGACATATAAAAGGAAGCGCAGAATATTATATAGGATGCAAGCGATATAGTTGTTTTTTTTTCAGAACTCAAAAGAAACGAAAAAATACTAATTAATAGTGCAAATTTTTTAAGAAAATTTAAAATTTTCCAAAACTTTTTCTGTAACGAGCGTTTTCTCGAAAAATATGCGAGCGACAATTTTCTTCTTTCTGAACTCTGGAATGACAAAAAACACTAAAATATTTCGTCGTTGTTTTTCACAAATTTTAAAAGTGTAGTGCTAACTTTATGGACGAATAAATTTTCGCATTTTACCTACATAGTATGATTTCAAAGCTTTATCAGTTTAATAGGTTTAAATAAAGAATTAAAAAGGCATCTTTTCCGTGTTAAACACAGAAAATGAATTTCTCAGAAAATAGTTCAAATCGAAAAGAAACTAGAATATGTAATTAATTCATTCGTTTACACACTGATTATAATATAATCAAAATAACAGTAATCTACTAGTAACTAATATGACAGTATATTACTAAATTTTCATAATTCTCAACGCTAATTTCATGTTTTAACCTTTAGAAATATAAATATCAATAAAAAAACTCTCTTACCATCTGAAACTAGCCTCTCATCTTCCCAAATTGTTTTTCTTCCAAATTAATACCAAACTGTAAACACAATCTGAAATTAAATTTTCATCACCATTCGAAAATAATTTTGCAACCATATATTGCTTTAGAATACATTCTTCTTAAAGAATATTTGAACGTTATGAAAATTTACTCATTTGTTATAAATTGATTGAAATATTTTTCGAAACATTACGTGCGTAAAAGTTAATCTTTAAAACTTGATTTTCTGACTAGGTACATAATATTTGAAAAATTTTTTTCATTGAAAATGAGGCCAGAAACATGAAAATTGTTTTAAGATGAATTTTAATTCCTTCATTTTTCTTTTATTGGTCGTAATAATAATATTTACGTCACCCAAATTTACAAAAAAAAAAAAAATCCTTTTTTAAGAATTAATTTAAATTTTAGAGAAATGTAGCAGCAGGTATGTAAATTATTCCTTTTGCTTGTGTGAAAATGAGATATGTTAGAAAGATATCTCCAAAAATTTACCATTATTACTTTTGTAGACTAAAAATTCACAAAATAAAATGGCACTAATAGGAAATAAAAATAGCTTATATTACTGAGTGTAAAATTCATGTTCAAATCGTTTAAGATGACAAATTAGATTTTTAAGAAGAAGCTTGATGAAATATATTTATTAGAAATTTTTATTGACCACGTCGTTGGCTTCTTCGATCTATGGTTTTAATTAAAAAAAAATATTACAAAACAATTTGTTTCACTATTTTAATCGACTTGCATTATATTTGCCTGGCAATTCATTGTTCAAAATTGAATTTGATAACTATTTTAAAAATGTAAGTTCGCCATTTTTACATCTACTGTGTACTGACTGGATAAAACACAATTTGCAATAATTAATGAAATAATCGTGGCAAAAATAAAATGAAAATATTTTTCTTTTGGAAACCTACTACATAGTCTCTTTTTGGATAAACTAAACAAAACATGCATTTTACATAAACTTATTGATAATAAACTTACCAAAATAATTGTACAAATAGTTAAAAACGATATAGAACAATTACATGTCAAACATTTCAAAGTTTTCTAGATTTCTTTCATTTTCAGTTATTGATGGTTCGTTTTTTTGGCCGCAACAGCAACAAAAGAATAAACCAAATAACACTATTGTTAATATTATTAACCACACCAAAGGTTCTATTCCCGTAGGCATAAAATCGAAACCCATTTTGAACGTTTGTTTTATTTTCAACAAGTCTTTAAAAATTCTCTTGAATTATTGTTTACCTCTATTTTTTTACAATTGTAAAAAAATTTAAAATATAACTTTACTGTGCCTAAAAATATTTTATGAACTAAGTTTATCTTTTCAGAAATTTAATATTTTTTGTTTGCTTTTTTGAACTAAAGATCAATCACCAATCACCAATTTAGTATTAAGACAAACTATTTTCAAATCACTTATTTGTTAATATTTTCATATAACTGTTGGTATATTTCGAAAGATTCGAACAAGGAGTAGATACGAATGAGATTATCACACACAATTGACTGACGTGGGCATTCTAATTGTTGCAACTCTCTGTTCATGCGCAAAATGTGTATGTGAGAAAAAAAATTCAAAATTATCTCCAGAAAGGAAATAATTGGCCACTGAGCACTACCACCGTTTTAATAAGTTTAGCGATAGTTGCGAAATTTACGGGTAGCAATCATTTGCATTATAGTCTAAATTGCAGTTTGAACTGAATTAGAAATCGAAAGAGACGAGTTTATAAATTTTCTGTTCCTCCTCTTCATAATTTACCATATCTATGCTTTGTTACAATTGCGCACTGGCGCTATAAATTGATTATTAAAAACAAAATAGCATTTTATAATATATAATGTATAACAAATTAAACCTTCTTCTAAGACTATCCTGATCATGTTTACAAGTACTACTAAACTAATGAATAATTATGGGGCATACAACATACATAATTATTCATTAATTTATTAATTGTGACTTGGAAATATTAAATAAAATATTTAACAAATTACTACCAACGACTAAAAATTGATATTCAAATTCCACAATGGCTGTTTTACTTAAAAACTGATGAACCCAATTTCTAAAACGTGAAGTTATTTGTGCATAATTGACATAAAGTAGATGATTTTAAAATATATTGATTTTATTTTTCCTGATTTTTATTTTACAATATATAAAAACCTACTAAGTTATTAAATGATTAGATGATATATTTCAACTGGATTTACGTATCGAAAACTTAAATATGAAGTAAGGTCAAGGTAATTTTTCAAATCATTATCCAAACAATTATTTCATATTAACCGACTAAATGTTATTATTTTTTTCAAACTTTATTTTTATAATGTTTAAAATTCAACCTTAATTTTAAATGGTTGTCATTGAAGTCATTGAGTCAAACAAAACACATTAAAATTGAAGCCTAGTTTATTATAAAATTACACCGACAGAAAGCTGTTTTTACATTTTCAATGATCAAATTTTGCAAGCATTAAATTAAGAGTATGATATTTTTTTAATACTTAGAATATTGATATCTTTGTTGCAAATTAAGGAGCTCCGGGTGCACAATTTTTCAATTTAGGTACTCACTCAATAGCACCCGGATTTTAAAAATATTTTCTACCAAATTCAAATGCATTAATTTTACATCTATCAAGTTTACATTACACTTTTGGAATTTTTAAAAACAATTACATAATATTTTGGATTTTTTTTTGTCGTTCAAGGGTTCTGGAAAAAAAATTGTCGCTAGCATAATTACCAGAAAAACCTTATAAAGTGCAAAGTTGACGTTTGGAGCATTTCAATAAATATTATAATTTTGATTTTTTTTTTACCATTTATTGGTATTTTTTGTCACTTGATAGTTCTGAACGAAAAATATTTGTCGTTTGCATATTTTCCCGATAAACGTCATTTAAAGAAAAAGCTCGATTTTGAACATTTTTCAAATATGGAAATTTCGAACTTTTTTTGTACCATTTATTGGTGTTTTTTTGGTGGACGAGAGTTCTGAACGAAAAAAAATCAAAATAATAATATTTTTTGAAAAAAATGTGAGCTGTAACGGGACGCCTGCTAGATGTGAAACATCGAGTTGGTACATGTAATATGCATTAAAGGTAATAGTCTAAATTAGTACATGAAAGATTAGGTAAATAAAACCTACACCACTTCACAACAGTGTATTTAAATAATTTAAAAACCATGGTCGCCGTTTATCTTCTTAACTTTTATATTTTCCCGAAAAAAGCCAGTTGAATAAAAAGCTCCATTTGGGTCATTTTCCAAATATTGAAATTTTTAATTTTTTAATTGATTTTTTATTTTTTTTAAAACCTCAAGTAAGCACTACGTAGGGTTTCCTGAAAAAATATGCGAGCGACAATTTTTTTTTTCCAAAACTCTTGAACGACAATAAAACACCAAAATATTCCGTAATTATCTTTTCCAAATTCCAAAACTGTAGTGCTAACTTGATGGACGTCTTTTATTTTATTTTTAGGTATAAAATCATGAACTTTATCCTTTTCTTTTAATATTTCGAGTAAATATCTATTTCTTTCCATTTTAAATATGATGGAATCCAAAACGTGATGAAAAAAAAAACTTTATTTTACAGACGAGTAAATAAGACGCAAAAAATAACAACTTGAACAAAATTTCCTACCAAACCATTTCTAGTTATTGTCTATTCTATATACTTTAACCATTGTATCTTCACATGATAGTTTATGAATAGAATCCATTCTATTCGGTAAAGGATTTTGATAAATATTTTTCGAACAAGTGATCCTTTCTATATTGAAAAAAAGTTAATTCATATACATAAGATACAAAAATATTAGTAGCCAATTGCGTATTATAATTATAAAATAGTATAATACTATACAGTTTGTGCAAATAGCCAACTGAGTTTAACATTGATAAGTATTTTATTACTTCCGAATCACAATCAATTAATGGATAATAATATATATAAGTCTTTGAGATTCAATTAAATTTCTTTATTACGACGCGTTTCGACAGATTTAAACTGTCATCATCAGGTAATAATACAGAATAATGATTATTCTGTATTATTACCTGATGATGACAGTTTAAATCTGTCGAAACGCGTCGTAATAAAGAAATTTAATTGAATCTCAAAGACTTATATATATTATTATCCATTAGCCAACTGAGTATATAAAAAAATTGTATAAATAGCTAATTTGGCTCATGCCCCTTTAAGCAACATCAATATCTGGCAACGTTGTATTTTCTACTTTGTTTTTAATTTGATTCTCGAGTAAATCAAACCACAATGAAAATTTACCAACAAAAGAACAAATTATACGATATTAGAACTACTTTAACAAAACCGTGGACTGAATGAAAAAAAAAGTAGAAAATGCAACGTTGCCAGATATTGATGTCGTTAAAAGGGACATGAGTCGTCAACTTAATCTATTATTTGAAACTAGCAACTTCCTCAGAAATATTCACAACTCAACACTGACAAAACTGACAAACGGTAAAAATTGGCAATTGAATGAAAACGAAATAACAGTTGAAAGCAATGACAACAATTAGTTGGTTCAAAATTAAAACAATATTATTATAATGGTATTGCACTCACATCCATGTGTTTATATCCTTTGTTTTCCGTCTTTGCTGCCATACATACATTTGCCTATTATAATGATATTAAAAGCAAAAGTTATGTTTATTATATATATTATACTAGCTAAACCCGGCAGACGTTGTTTTGTCAGCCAATAGTTGTAAATAGATAAATTGAATTTAGGAAAAAAAAGGCTGTGAATTATTAGAATCACCTCCCTTATCAACCCGCAGCATCCCTCGTTGTACCAATTATAACTCACCTTCAATATATACATTAATCAATTACGTTTTGAGAACCTCTACCTCTAAAAATCACTATACGATGATAACAATGAAGTATTGACAGTTAACGACTATTGTATTGACCGTTGAAAAAGCCGATTTTTTGCGATCGCAGGTATGTTACTGACGCAAGAAAAGAGAAAAACAATCATTAAAGTGGATTATATATTGTGACAAAATTTGAGCTAAATAGATGCAAAACTTGTTGAGTTTCTTAAATCTACACAAACCAACATAACAATTCTATATAAGTAGATAACACATAGATTATTCATTGTTTATTTGAATCAGAGATTGTCCGAGGTGGTCAACCCGCGAGATGCATCAGACTTTTACAAAATTTATACATTTTATAATGACCATAGTGGTGAAAATTAATATATTATAAATGTGTACAGTGTATCTAAATTTATTATGGAGAATTTGATATATAACTTTAATGGTGGTTCGCGGAGTTATGATGCATTTCCAAAGTGACCCGCAATACAATTTGGGTTGGCCACTCCTGATTTAAAATATGCTGATTGTTTGATATCTTAAAAAAGAACATAGATGTTTAATTAAAGAGTCTAATTTATATCCAACTAGCTGATCCCCGCGACTTCGTCTGCGTAACGTAGGTGTAAATTGTATTTTCTTTTTTAAATTTGCTATTTGTAGTGGTATATGAAAATTATTATTTTTCTTATTTCTTTTACGAAAACCATAATCATACTTAAAAACACTATTTTGTCAACTTTAAAAATACGTATTTAATAAACTGTTACTTAGAATAAAATAGTTGTATATAATGATCAATTAATTTTAAAAAAATAATTATAAATATCTAAAAAGTACCTAAAAAATCCGTATACCTACGGTAGGTATGCCTACCGTGAATCAAGTAATCCGTAAATCAATCAGCATCTATTCATAAATAAAACCTATCGTTAAGTTCCATAAAGTCAGTCATAATTATAACTTAAAACAGTCAAAAGTTATCAAAACACTCGCCTAGATATTTAGAATAGTAGTAAAAACCACATTTCATTGTCTCGACTCTCAAATGAACCCTTTTCTCGAAACTATTTCACAATTTACTAAACTACCGCGAAATTAAAATTTGTTCAATTGCACGAAACCCAGTTCCTCCATAATCAAGTATAACCATTGTGTATCTATGCACTTATTATTAAAATATCTGAATTTCAACTATATAATTAAACCATTTTCTTTTAGTTAACCGAATTGCTCACTACTCGATATTCGCTCACTATTTCTAAACGTATTTCGGATTTTTAGGTTTACAATATGTGAAAGCCAAAAAACTTAATGCTGACTAATGAACTTAACCTTTTTCAGATATATATAAGAGTTTCAATTTTTAAGCAGATCCTACATATTTGAATCTAATAATAAATCAACATTGTTTTATTTTAAGCGATAAAACGTTTCGTCTATTACGAACATATTTTGATAATTAAATTTGAAATTTCGATCGTTTGATAGACGTTATGCCGTACTCACTTTGCCACCATTTTTCACTTTTTTAGGGGAGAAATTTTCAAAAACCCTTTCTTATTATATATCTGCATCGTATAAGAAAAACATTTTCCAGATTTCGTCGACACAAATATCCTTTTATTTGGAAAATACAATGTAAAACGAAAAAACTTATGACCTTTATTTTGATCATCATAACTAAAAAGCAATTCGATTTCGCACATTTAGACGTTGTACATACAAATTTGTTGGAAACAGGTAGAAAACGTGGAAGGAAATAAGAATATTTTATATATTTTCAAGAACAATAATTGATTTTCAAATTTTTCTGAATACCGAAGAAAAGTTAGTTTGGAAGATTTTATATTTTGATTGATAATGAAATATATGACAAAAAATTGCTCCCTTGATGTTTTTCAGCAGAATAAATAATTGCTCCAGGTCACAATCATTAGTTCATAAAAATTAAATTTTAAAAAATTTGATTGTTGAAAAATAAACAAAAATTAAAAATCGGTTTGTTAGGATAAGTACTACATATACTTTCATACTAATTTAGTGAAATAACGTTATTTAAAACGTTGTTACTAAAATGATGTAACAAAAACAGAAACTTATAATTAATAATTTATTTATTAATTGCACTTATTAAATTCAAAATTTCGATTGTTGATTAACTTAACATTTTCTCATACAAACTTAGTCATTCCTTTTACTCATTTAGGGTAGGAATTTTCAAAAAAAAAAAAAAAACCCTTTCCAGACGTCTACTTCTTAAAAGGAATACATCGAATATTAAAATTTCATCAGTCAGAGGGGATATACAAATACAGGATTTTATGTATGCACGGTTTTAAAAACGTATTTAGTTTAAGTTTATTACTATTACTATTATTACTACTACTACTATTATTATTTTTTGTTAATATTTTAATATTCAGTAACTCTAAAGGTCTATTTACAACAATTTTGTAAAAAAAAAAATAAAAAAAAAAGTTTGCTGTAAGATCCGAACCCACGTCTTTATAATTAGTAGGATCAGAATGTTAGAAACTTAAGCCATTACGCTATTAACATCAACTATGTGTTTTATATATATAAAGGTTTATATTTCAAAGAGGCAATGTTTTAAAATTTAAATTGAATATACTGTGCTTTTTATCAGTTTAACTAAAAATATTTTTACAGATTATTTTCTAACTTTAAATTACCTTTCCAATGATATATAACTCACCGGTCTAGTGTAAAAATTTATGTTTTCATCCCTTGGGAATACCTTCCCTTATTATTTTTTTGGAATGATAAGTAGCCTATAGTCTGTGGGAAAGTCTGTTGTATCTTAATACCAAATTTCATTAAATTCGGTTGTTCCGTTCTTTAGTTAAATCGGGACACACAGACAGACAGACAGACAGACAGACAGAAAAAAAATTTAAAAATGTTAAATTCGGTATAAGGGCCTCTTGAAACAAATATTTACCCTAAAATTGGGTTCAAAATCGAAATGTACAGACAGACGCAAGAATTTTATATATTAGTATAGATTAATGGATGTCCATTTAATAATTTTAATCTTCTTCTAAATGCAACTTTTATTATTAATAATTAAACGTAACCTTTTCTTCCGAAGAAAAATTACTTGAACTTAATTACAAAGTTTTTATCAAAACAATAAAGCTGTCTTTAAATTGAAACTGAAAGAATAAAATATTGGTACAACTATTTAGATTAGACTTGTTTGTGACCTTTATACTTATTTTTGGCGAAACACGCCTAAAATATACCTGAAAACAAAATATTATCAAAATCAATAAACCTGTTATTGAATCATACGAAAGAATGTAGGGAGGCAGAAATTTACGTTCCAATAATCGACCTTTGATCCATAATGATCAATATTCTGACCGAAACCGACTTAATTCCAAGCTGGTGTGAAATTGCAAACGATTCTCTATCGACCTGCTATCAACCGGTGGTATAAAATAGCATAGTAAGAGCTTAAAGGCCAAAATGTGTGAAAAAGGTAGAATCAGAGGTGTCACTAATGAATTCGGAAAGAGGTGTTCATGTATTTATAATTGACAACATAAAATAAATACCTACCTCAAACTTGTTCCAAATTCCTGAACGACATAGTTAAACTTGCCATTCTCTCATTTTCGCCTTCAAGCTTGTACTATGGTATTTCATATCAACAATTGAGCATATGATTGAATTTTTCGTATATATACAATTTAATGATATTTTAAATGTTTTTCCAAACAAACCAAATTTCAAATTTCATTTCATGGTTTCATTAAATTCTTTTGTGTATGGTAATAATATTAAACACATTTAAAAATAAAGCGTTTTACCGATTGCCTGTGATACGATTGATATGTACTTGATTATGTTATATGTAAATATTATTTTATCAAATATCAGAGGACTCGGTTAACTTCGCTCCACCTAAAATTGAATTGCGAAAATTAATTGATATCGGTAATATTGCTACATTTTTAATTATTAAATTACTAATAATAACAATAATTATTAACAATTAAATTAATATACATTGCATTTTACTTATTTAAATCTACACCCTTAAAAACATTATGCATGTTAAAACTCATATCACATATGCATACGAAAAATCCTTAAATTTTCACCTATACCTATGTATATGAGTTTAAAGTCATACATAGATATTTCTAAACATATTTTTGAATTTGTCTATCTGTGTCCTTCAAAATTGAATTGTTTTTTTGGTCAATTCGATTCAAAGATCGCTATTAATCAGGGACTGGAAGCTTACTGGAAATATTCCTGTTTTCTTTAGTAGGTACTTCCTTAAACATATTTATTTTATGGACGGAACTTGTAAACTACTATTTAGTTTTTGAATATTGGCCATGGAGTTTTTACAATCATTTTCTATCCCATAAAATAATGAGCGTAATGGATCTAGTGATGGGACCAATTGGGGCAATTTTACTTTTTCACCGGCACAATATAACCCAGTAGATTCACCGCTGTATTTTAACGCCTTACAATATTGGCAAATGATTGTCATTTCTCCAATTGTTCCATCTATACATATAAATAAAATTGGAGTGTCTGTTTGTAATATAGAAATAACCGCTTTTTACTACAAGCATATATGAGTATATACGGTACATACACCAAAATAACATTTTTCAAAATTTTTGTCTGTCTGTCTGTTTGTTCCGGCTAATCTCTGAAGTGGCTGAACCGATTATGACGGGACTTTTATTGGCAGGTAGCTGATGTAATAAGGAGTAACTTAGGCTACTTTAATTTTAGATATAAAATATCTTTTATTTTAGCAAAACAAAGTATTGTTGCAATTGAACAATCAACAATCGAAACTTTGAATTTAATAAGTGTAATTAATAAATAAATAATTAATTAATAATAAGTTTCTGTTTTTGTTATATCAATTTACTAACAGCATTTTAAATAACGTCATTTCACTTAATTAGTATGATAGTTTATGTAGTAGGTACTTATACCAAATACCAAAGAGGCGGTTTTTAATTTTTGTTTGTTTTTTTTGTCGTATATTTCATTATTAATTAAAATATAAAATCTTCAAAACTAACTTTTCTTCGGTATTTAGAACAATTTGAAAATCAATTATTGTTACTGAAAATAAATAAAATATTCGAATTAACTTCCACGCTTTCTATCTATTTCCAACAATTTTGTATGTACAACGTCCAAATGAGCGAAATCGAATTGCTTTTTAGTCATGATAACCAAAATAAAGGTCATAATTATTTTCGTTTTAAATTATATTTTTCAATATAAATGCATATTTGTGTCGATTAAATATGGAAAGTGTTTTTCTTATACGATGCTCATATATAAGAAGAAAGGGGTTTTTGATAATTCCTCCTCTAAAAAAGTGAAAAATGGGGACAAAGTTTGTACGGCAAAACGTCTAATAAACAATCTAAATTTAAAATTTAATTATCAAAGTACCGTTAAAGACGAAACGTAATTATATAGTAAAACAAACTTTGTTTTACTATAAAAATATAGTAAAACAAAGTTGGTTTAATATTAGAAACAGAAACTTTGGGTCTGCTTAAAAATTTAAACTCTGATAGATGTATCTGAAAATGGTTAAGTTTATAATTTGAGCATTAAAGTTTTGGCTTTCACATATTGTAGACCTGAAAATCCGAAATACGTATTCACAAACAAATACATTAGTGAGTGAATATCGAGTAGCGAGAAATTCGGCGAACTTAAAGAAAATGGTTTAATTATATAGTTGATATTCAGATATTTTAATAATAAGTGCAAAGATACACAATGGTTATACTTGATTATGGAGGAACTGGGTTTCATGCAATTGGTTTAACAGTTTTGAGAAAAAGGTTCATTCAGAAGATATATCAATCGACTTTCTTTGCATTATTTTAAATATTGCCTTGAATAATTTCAAGAAATATACTTTTCTTTTAAATGTATTTAAACTATTGTGTATAAATATGAATATGGCTCAAACTAAAAACAAAAATATGAAAATGTTAAGTTCGGCAACATAGATGTTTTAAATATAAATTAACAACCAATGTGTTGCAAAAAGAAAAACCTGTGATGTGTATAAAATACTTTATTTACAATCTCACTTTTATCACAAACTAACAACGCTTATGTTTTTACGGTTACCAAGTAACCTCTTGTGAGGTGGCTAGTGCTGCAACACAATGTCACTGTTACTTCGTCGTCGATCATTTCAGTTGGTTTACCTAACCAAAAAACATGTGCTAGCGATTGACTCGACTGCTATCAAACTCGCTCCGAAAATCGACCAGCTTTGGTCTGAAGGCGCTCGCTAAACGTTTGCGAGCAACTTTGTACTGTAGCATCGGCGTTACTTTTTATTAAACATTCAGCCTGATCATTTTTTTATAACCCCACTAAAGAAGTATAACTCCAAAAAAAGTTTATCTCCTAAGTGTATGTTTAAAGTTAAACGTTTGCTATTAGATGTCAGATAGCAAAAAACAGATGCCCAGTATTATGCCGTAAAGGATTGAGAAAAAGAAAAAAATAAATCAAAATTATACTTCTCCAATTCGTGGAGAAGTCGATTTAATAAATTTAACAATAATACAACAAAAAGAAATATAAAACAAAATAAATTCAAATGTATGTTAATAATAGAGAACAATTGCAAGCAACAATAAATACAGAAAAGTTTCTTACTCAGTCGATTGCAGGTGAAGTGGAGTCGTTGATTGATCGAGTTGCTTTCGATGATTTATGAAGCAACATCCATCCCTATTTATACAAAATTTGGACCAAACTTGGCACCTCAACCAATCCTGTGGTGTTTTTCTTTTGATAAATTGGGATAGATGTTATTCTGTTGTTGTCGAAATTTGGTCGAAAGCAAAGAAACTAGTCTGTATTTGGCTTATTTCACATTTGATTTCAAATTTTATATTAAAGACAGAATGAATTAGGCAAATTTGGAATAAAATTTCAATTCAATTCATTGTTAAGAATGAAAAAAAGAATGGATATGAAAAAGATAACTCGATTGTTGTTTTGATATTGAACTCTCAGATCAGCCGCATAAACTCTATTGATACGTCGTCTGATTGCTAAGCACACACAAATGAAAATAATAAATATACTGATCCCGAATGTGGAAGAAATCATCAATAAGCCTATCAACCGATCAGGTGCATTTGTAGGTGTAGTCCCATTTTTAGATCTATTTATAGTTGCATAGTTATGATAGAACTGCGGAAAATAACTCATCGTTGAATGCTTAAAATAGATTTCAAAGTTAAATTAATATTTGGCTTAAGTCCATTTTAGCACACCCACAATCTGGCAACGTTGAATTTTCGACTTTGTTTTTTATTTAATTCGCGATTAAATCGGTCCGTAATGAAAATTTAGCCACAAAAGAGAGAATTATGCCATATTAGAGTTGAATAAGCAAAAATATCGCGAATCAAATTAAAAACAAAGTCGAAAACGTAACGTTGCCAGATTGTGAGTATGCTAAAATGAACTTGAACCTAATATTATTGCTCATAATTAACAAAAACGTTAATACTTAGAATCAACATCGCACAAATACATTATAGTGAGTTATAAAAGCATAGAAATATTCACACACAAATATATATATATATATATATATATATATATATATATTTGAAAAGTATATCGAAATCATTGTTCAAGGTGACAAAAAAAATATCGGAAAAGTTTGAGCCCTTAATAGTAATATTAAGAGGTCTATCATCTTTAATTTCGATTTTTTATTTGTGCTTTCATTTTTGCGTCAAAGTTGTCAAACTATCAAGATAAAAAAATTTATCTGCACATATATTTATAGAAAATTAAATTCCCTACAAAAAATGTCTCTATGAAAATTTTTGCCAGACATGCCGTTTCCGAATAATCAAGCTTTAAACATTGATATAATTTTTAGATTTATCTTCTTTATTTTCGAATTTTGTAACTAACGAACAAATAAATATATAGAAATGAACAATATAGATTCTTAAAGGGAATTTAAGGCTCTACAAAAAAAGTCTCTTAACGTTTTTACATAAAATCACTGTTGAAAGTGCAACAAGTAAAACTGGAACAAGTAAAATGCAAGCGCTTATTTACGTAGACTGGCGTTCATTCGCGCCCACTTGTCAGTCGTTGGTTTTAGTTATAAAAAAAAACTTGTTCTGTTAGATGGCACTGCATATGCATGTTATCTTCCCCTTCTTTATATTTCACGCCATATGTACGATCAACACATATGTGAACATATTGCAAGGTTTATAAATTACACAGTTTGCCCCATTAGAAAACAAAAATGACGTCATACGAAGAATTTTGAAATTTGAATCAGTCTGAAGATATGTACGAATTTCTTCTGGATACGTCACGTAGCGCATGAGGCCACCTGTGTATTTTATAAACCTTGAACATATTGTACAGATCATTGGTACTTACATATCGTCGGTTTTCGGCAAGGGTGACGCTAATCGAAAATAAATGATTTTATTAAGACCGTGTTGAATTTTATAGTTAAAGAAAAATTGTCTCTACTTCATTATTTAAAAGGATATTGTGATTTTTTTTTTACTGTTTGGTTTGTAATCTTTAGCTTTGTGTCGTTATTCTTTTCACAAAAATCGTCTAGTTGTGTTGTTTTTATCATTCTGTACAAACTTGTTATTTATAACGAAGTGGGAAATAACCAAAATTTAAGTTTATCAATTCAACATTGTAACTTTACTTAACATAAATACATAATTCAAAAACTTATAGAATAACATAACACTTAGTAAAAGAAATATTTATTGAATAAACAATTACAATAACTACAGGAGTTATTACTATTATCTATGAAATTAACATGACTTCTATCTATTAACATGACTATCTATGACTTAACAAATTTTCCAATGAAATAGTCTATTTGTAAGGTATGACTATGGTTTTTACGGTGCTACGTTTTGAAGACTAAAGGCGGATTTTTATAGATCATGACAAAATGGAATTAAAAAATAAAATAAAATTTGTCGACATCATCCCAGGTCCTCTTATGCATAGTTTTTGTAGCATAAAAAATGGGTCAATCCGTGGTTGTATGCAATTACCTTTTTGTTGAAAATCTAGAGAATTCCGTCTAAAACAATGCATTTTTTTTACCAATATTATCTCGTAAACTAAGCGATATATCGAAAAATAAAATATTTCTTTTCATTTTATTTCGTAGAGACCTATATAAATTCGTCTTCAGTCTTCAAATCGTAGCACCGTAAAAACCGTAATATTTCCATTTTATAATGTTAATTGGCCGATTCAAATGGTATATTTAACTAAAAAAACTCATTTGGGTTCAGCGGAAAGGCCAAAATATTTTTATTGAATCAATTTATTATTGACAATTTAAAGGATTAAGTGGCTTACTTCAAAATATAGTTCTTGAATAAATTCAATGAAACTTCTTTCATCACTGTTGTTAAACAACTAGAGATGTGTCAGAATTCTTGAAAAGGAGTACGCTAACGGCAAAATTTAAAGAATCGCATAAGTACAATTAGGGATAAAGAAATATAATTTCGATATGACAAGTACTACCTATGCCAGATAAAAGAAAACCCATTTTCAAATATAATAACACAAATATTTCGAAATTGACGTTTTCTGACTATTGTTACCCTTTTCGAAAACCGACAATATTATTATATTTTCTAGTCGCACTTGCACAATCGATGCTGCAATCCTCTTCACTTTCAATTTATAGAATCTGAGTTAATCTATCATGCATTTTTTTACAATAGATACATATGATTACCTTCTGCAGAATTTGTTCACAACTGAAAAACATTTATTTCAATTAAATTTTCTGATAATTAACCCCTCATACACAACTTGACATTCATTAAAAAATAAGTCTTAAGAACTTTTTGAAAATTTTCATTGCTATTGTAAACCTTAGAAATGCGACAAGTTTTGCAAAATTGTTAACGAATTAACGAAATAAAATATAAAACTTTCAATATTAAAAAAGAACGTATTTTTAAATAGAAATACGAATCTTCAAGATGAAAGTTTTATGCGTAATTCTCGAATAAAAAATCAATTTTAAAAAACAGACAATTGAAGATAAAATAATTAAAACTTACCAAAAATTTATTTTTAAAACACCAACACGTGTTTTTTTTAAGATCGATATTTATCACATTTGTAAAAGTATTATTTTTAAAATTTTTGGCAATGAAAATGCTTTATCAATAATTTCGAATTCTATTCTACCAATCGTTGTGTTTTAGAAAAAAACAAATAAAAAACATTTAAACGTTTAAATGATTATCAATTAATAGAAAATGGCTTTAGCTTTTTTATCATGTAGAGGCAAAAGAGAAAAAACAGAAAACTATATCCCCAAACTAAAACATAAAACAACTAAAAAAGTTGCCAAAAGAACGCAATCGACTTTGTTATCGGTAAGATCTTGCTGATTTTGATTTTCTGGATCCATGATTTATTTTAAAAACACCGACAGACAAGAAATATTTTTAAAAGTTGTTATGAAACTCAATCCACTACTTCGAGGGACTTTAACCTCAGAAGAACTGTCCTTGAACAAAGCCAGTTGATAACTGACTATGTATGCACATGATCACAATCCCTGCATAAACATTTTCCCAAAGAGTGTTTCCCAATTAAAAACTGTGCTCCAACCAAGCAATTTTCCAACGACATTTTAATTACTTCATACACTTGCGCTTAACCCAGTCAATATCCGATTGGTTAATTTTAAAGTTAACTGCATCGCGTGGTACCTACCCCCGTAGTAGAGGGAACATTATAAATTGATAAAAAAAACAAACTATACACCAATACGCACTGCAAAATGTTCATCAATTACGGTTATGATATGATTAAGCTCACGTGAGAAAAAATTTAAAAATTCTTGACCGAAAATCAAAAGTTATTGCATTTTTGCTTAACAAAGATTCATATAGATTAATTTTAAAAGATTTTCAGACTAGAATAGCGTATCATTAATATTTTGCCAAAGTTTCAAATAATTCGAAATTTAATCTTTGAAAAATGATTTTCAGACCATACACTTATACTTATACACTTAAAACTTCGCAGAGTAAAATATTTGAAAATTTAAAACTTAAGAACTTAGTATAAACTTAAGAATTTAGTAACTTTTTTAGGGAGTTCTTATATACGTGTTAGTGGAGATATACGTACAGTGGGGACGGGTCATACATTGACTAGTCAATGCATGCATTCGCGGAATTAACGCTTTTACTGTAGCAATTACAATAAATATGGAATTTAAAACTATCGATACTTCAAAGAAACAATCTTAGCATTTTTAAACGAACGTTATTTGCTAGTCTCTCTTTTTCGGTCATATATGAAAAGATTAAAGCCTGCAGTATACAACTTGTAAGTTCTCTTGGTATGTTGTTCATAATTGATATTTTGTCCATCTCTTGGAAGACCCTCTTAAGGGGTATCGTACCCATAATTTACGATTTCGGCGCAATTTTTGCAAATTTTCTCTGACCATCCTCATTACGAGATCATTCCAGGATGCGTTTCCATCTAGTTGTGTTTTCCAACTCGTATTCAAGGGTGGATTTAGGGGGGGGGGTAGGGGCACGTGCGTTCTCCCACGGTATTTTTGTGTATTGTGGAGATTCCATCACAGTACATATTTAGAAGCAAATCAAATTATTAGAATTGTTAAAATATATGAATAAAATAACAAAAAGAACATTTATGAAACTCTAGTCTATTTTTGGCTGGAATGGCGATTGTTTTTCGTTGCATCCCTTTCACGCACTTGCAAATGAAAGATGATATTGTGCCTGATGTGATATGTGTGATGATATTGGGTGTATTAATATTAAATTCCATTAAAATCTATCTATCCGTTGTGGAAAATTTGGAAAAAGGGAATTTTAAAACAAATATTAGCCTAAAAATTGGGTTAAAAATTAAAATGTACAACCAGACACCAGAATTGCATAATATGTTAATACAGATTACCGATGCAGCACAAATAGGGGAACATGGGGCGGAACGGGGTACCAAAGCTTTAATTACAATATACGAGAAGTTTAAAGAAACAATCTCATTGTTTTGTAATTTATATATTTATTTAATTCATTCTCTACAAATAAAAAAAGGTTTTATTGATTTAAATTAATAATTAGTATTAAAAATTTAGGTTTCAAAAACAAATGGAAATTTTCCGTTGTGCCCCACCCCCTGGGGCACAATGGGAAATGAGCCTGGAGTGCAATGGGATTCTTGTTATTGGTATAGTTCGCAGATGAAGACACTGTCATCGTCGTATTTAGCCCAGCACATGCCAAATGTACCCATTTTTGACAAATACTGCAGGAACAACAGCATTCATTAGATTTGGGGTATAAATCCTGACAGTATAAGCAGATTACCTCTGCATTTTCCGACCTTTCTTATATATGGATTGTCGGCTAGTTTTCCTTATTAGGTATATGTACGCACTATCTGCTGATAAAATAAAAATGTCTATCTGAATGGGAAATACTATCTGAATGGTATATCCCATTCCGCCCCACCCATTGTGCCCCAAAGCACCTTTCCCACAGGCACGACTATTATGGCAGGATATATTGGTTCTATTTGAACTACCACAAGGCTTTAAGTTAGTCAACAGTATATTTAAAAAAACATGTCATGTTAATATTCAAAGAAAAAATAGTACATAGTATAATTATCTTAGTGTAACTTTGCAAAAATTGGAATTTGGAAACGTTTATTTCGACTTTTGATAAAAATAAAAATAACTGCACTCTTTATTGGCGATAGCCATTTCTTATGTGGCACAGTAAATTGAACAATGAGTATGATTGTTACGCGTTTTTGTCACCTGTAGCAACTGTTAATTCAATTTCCCATTCCGCCCCATGTTCTCATAGTTATGATTGGTTATGATGTGATTGGTTGTAAAATAAAATCTCGTCATATTATAAAAGTGCCTAGTTTCTACAATGTGCTTCTATAGTGATGAAAATCTGAGCAAAATCGAAAAAAAATTTCCAATGTAAGTTAATTAATAATTACAAAGATCAAAGAATGAAAAACCGTAATATAAAAAGAGGAGTGCATTATCGTTTCAGTCTTTACAGTTCTTTGAACACTAAAATTGATTGAACATAGTGCAGCCGCAACAAAAAGGAATTTTTTATTTACTTTATGCGCAAAAATTACATTGAAAAATTAATTTGTAAAGAGATGTAACTAAGGTTAATTCCGCCAATGCATGCATTGACTAGTCAATGTATGGCCCGTCCCCACTGTACGTATATCTCCACTAACACGTATACAAGAAGTCCTTAAAAAGTTAGTAAATTCGCGTGGAAAGTCACACAGTGTCTCTCTATATAAGTACAGTCTTCATACGATATATTATTTTAATTCGTTAAGCTCACTGGAAAACCAAGTGTGTTATTTTAAAACACATACATGTATTATTTCCTTGTAGTCACTTTTTAGACGTTTCCCGGTGTGTTATTATCCGTGTTACTTGAATACACATAAATGCGTATACACAATATATATATTGTTATTTAACTATTGAATAATAAAATACAAAATAAAATTACAAATTATAATAGCAAATAATTATTAAGTTCCTAAATAATAGCATCTTGGTCGAACGTATATATGACACATCTCGGTGCTTCGTTCTCTACCGTTTCCAAATCTTCAGCAGACTTTAAAGCCTGCAAAAACCGTATGAAAAAAAGGGAAAATTAGATTGATATTCATGACAGTGAAAAGATATATCACATGATGAATCCATATCTGTTTAATGATAATTAAGTCTTTCATCCCATGCTGATTTTTTTTGTTAGCAAGATCTTTGCACAAATACTCGAATATTGTAATTAATTTATTTTGAGTTTCCGACAAACTACAAAAGTCAGCCATTTTCTCATCCGCCACATATTTTACGCATTTACACCTTCCTTCTATAAGGCAATACACTTTTTTTCTATTTTTTCACTGCAATTAAAACTTATCTCTTTATGTAAAAAAAGAATTCTTTATATATTTTATATTTGCCGGTTAAATGTAATAAGAATGAGAATTCGGGAATAAGTACTTAAATCCCGCCAACACACTACCGCCAGGCTCATGAGACTTCGCGCGAGCTTATGAGGCGTCGTAGGAGCTCATACATTTCACACAGATACCCAACCGCACTATCTAGTCAACAATGATAAATTTTGAAAAAAATAATAATGAAAAATAATAAAAAAATAGAATTATTATTTTTGAAAAACAGAAAAATGCACTTGTAGAAAATTAAAAAATCTACAAGTCCATTTTTCCAAAATTTTTTTTTTTTTATTACTTTATTTATTTCCTTATAATTAACAATTTATTCTGTCTTCTAGATTTATACGCGTCACTTGACTACCGCACACTGCCACACACTTTTTCTATGAAAGCTTTTTATTTACTGTTTCTTTTTCTATTTTATTAAGTATAAAGGTATGCCTTTGTGATTATTAGAGTTATCATAATAATTTTGTTAATAAAATGATCGGTATAATAGAATGCGATAACTATAAATGAATTAAATACAGCTAACATGTAGAAACGTGTAATACTAACAAAACGTTTAGTTTTAATACACTTTTGTGCATAAAGTGAAGTGTATTTTAGATTTAACACATAAAAAAATGCATTATTTATTTGCACAGATAAAGCGTGTAAAATAATGCATTTAGTTGTGTTAAAACTACACGTTACGTTTTTCAAGAGTGTTATTTCAACGCATATAATTTCATTTACACGTTTAGACGTATTATTGCAGTGAACTTACACATCTTGGTACATTGAAATAATACGCTTATTAACACACTTGGTTTTGCAGTGCTCTCTATGTTATATTAATACTTATAAGTCAGTCGTTGGAGACGAGCCGCTCTAAGCGGAGTCTGATCCGACAACAATTTAGAATCTCTCGTTTGTTCTCGCAAATTTTCCGATAACAATAGAGAACTAGAGAAATATATAAAATTCACCTGAAAATAGTGAAAAAAACATCTGACCGAGTCAAAACAAATCCCAAAAAGGCAATAATAGTGCTTGTATGACACAGCGTCATCCAAAACACCATGGAGACGAACGAAGGATTCCAAATAAAGCTGGCACCAGCGTGCACGATGCACAAACCTACAAAACGTCCAAGATCACCAGAGGTGGACTGCAGCAAATTGGAAAGGGCCAACAAAGCCATTGCTCGACCCTCAACATCCAGAGAGCAGGAACCGGCAACTAAGGCACCTATCCCTACAAGTAATAGATATGAGGCTCTAACGGACTACAGTGACAGCGATCTTGAAAGTGACTCGGAAATTCTAAGAAGACATCCTATGAGTCAAACCAAAACGCAAAAACCAACACAAAAGGAACGAGTACCAACCATAGTGCTCTACAGCTACTTCCAAAACCACCAAGCGACCTTGCATAAGCTTAAGTCAAGCTTGCAAGTGCAAGAAATCAATTTAAAATATAAAACAAACAGACTGATAGTATATGCACGCACTATACAGGACCACAAAACAATGGTGTCTGCCTTGAACGCTGTGAATGCGGAATACCACACTTACCCGTACCCAACCGAAAAACCCATCAAAATGGTACTAAAAGGCCTCGCCCCCAACATCACCGAAGACGAAGTCAAAGAGGACCTTCAAACCAGGGGCCTAAACGTTATACAAGTGCGACAACTTGCGAAAACTGAGACAAATGGCCAGAAGAAGCTCTACCCAATATACGTTGTGACCTTCCCAATGAATACAAACAAAACCACTGTCCTGAAAAATACTAAGGTGTGCGACTTTATCGTTAAATGGGAAAAATATACAAGTCAGCACGAGCTCACACAGTGCTACAGATGCCCATCATTTGGACACACAGCTCCACACTGCTATCGCCAACCAAAATGCGTCAGATGTGTGGAGAGGCATCTGACCAAGGATTGTCCAAGAAATTCAAAGAACGAACCAAAGTACACAAACTGCAACGGCCCACATCCAGCCAGCTACAAGGACTGTCCTCATCGGCTGCGCCAACTACAGACCAAGTATCAAGGACGCAACAACCACCATAGCATGCAGCCACAACAATCACCAATAAGGGAGTACCAATATAACCCTAAGCAACGTAATACCCACTACCCAAAAAGACACCAAGATTTCATCAGTAATATGAAAGATTTTCCAACCCTACCCAATGCTAATCCCAAAGCCATTAGCTCCGAAACTCCAGTATGGCCTAAATGCGGACCTGTCAGCGCGAAACCGATGAACTCACAAAGCAAAGTTGGTTTTGACCTGTTCGCGGAAATTAAACAGTGTTTTTCATCGTTTAACTTGCAAAAAATAATAAGTGAAATAAAACTTCTACCAGGTAAACTGAAATCACAGAACGACCGTATCAGCAAAGTAATGGTCTTGATAGAATTCGTTGCAAGCATCTTTAGCGACAATGAATAACGACAAATCAAAAATAAATACAAATGGGCGGAATGTGAACACAGCTGATACACAAACCGATATCAAGGTAATGTTATGGAATTGCAGAACCATCAATAACAAGATTGGAGAATTGGAGGCAACATTGGTCGAAAACAAGATTGACATATGTGGTCTAAACGAAACTCGGCTAGACCAAAATATAAAACTAAAACTAACATATTTTAACATATACAGAAAGGATAGAAATTCTCACGGTGGTGGTGTAGCTTTATTAGTTAAAAAAACAATCAAACACAACATACTAAAATTACCCGAAACAAACAACATGGAAACTATTGCTGTAAAAATCCATACAAAAAATGAACAAATAGCAGTCATATGCGCTTATAGCCCACCCAACAAAACATTAAATAGCAAAAATTTTAAATCATTATTCAAGGTCAGTCATAAGGTAATAATAATTGGTGATCTAAACGCAAAACATATCGGATGGAACTGCATAAAAAATAACAATAACGGCAAAAAATTATTAAATTACTCTCTAAATTTAAATTTTAGAATTTTATTTCCAACTGAAGCTACATACTTCCTTGAGAATTGTCTCTTAAATCCTAGCACTATCGACTTAGTAATAACTAAAAACTTAAATAATACTACCCAACCCATTACCAAAACATTACTGGACTCGGATCACAATCCAGTATTTTTCGAAATATCAACACGACCAGAAAAAACACCAGCGCACTTTAGGTATGATTTTAGTAAAGCAAACTGGTCGCTATTTAGAAACATTATAAATAAAAAAATTCGAATTAGAATTAGCGGTTGCAAAAATCACAGACGTAATTTCCTACGCATGTAAAAAAACAATTCCATTAGTTAAATCTACGTTAAATACTCGTCCACTTCCCTTAAAAATACTTTTACTAATTAAAATAAAAACAAAATTAGGAAAATGTACCAAAAATGTCATGTACAATTTTATAAATTATTATTTAACTATTTATAAATACAAAAGTAAAAACAGAAATAAGAGAATTCAAAAACGATAACTTCACCAAATATACCGCAATGTTAGAAAATAAAAGTGACACGTTATGGAGGGCAGTTAGGAACATGTAGGGTAACGTTACAAATGTCCCTCCAATAAAAATCGATAATCATCGATATGCAACTACAGATTACGAAAAAGCAAATTTATTGGCCTCCCATTTTGAAAAAATATCCACGCAAAACCAAAACTTAGGTTCACGGGCGCACACTCTCAAAGTGAACAGAACACTAAGCAAATTTGCTAAAGACAGGTCAGAGAATGAAACTAACTACCCTGTCATATCGCCAGGTAAAGTAAAGAAAATAATTAAATCGTTAAAAAACAATAAGGCCCCTGGCCCTGATAAAATCACCAATAGAGCACTTAAAAACCTTCCGCGGAAAGCCGTAGTATATTTATCATACACCATTAACCATATTTTTTAACCATAGTCGGCAATATTTCCCTAACCAATGGAAACAAGCAATTGTCAAAGTCATACCAAAGACAGGTAAAGACCTCAAACAACTAAATAATTACAGACCCATTAGTTTACTAGACGCGCTAAGCAAGATCACCGAAAAAATAATACAAGATCACCTAATCAATCACCTAGCAACTAACAATATCCTGATCAATGAACAATTCGGTTTTCGGAAACAACACTCAACAATTGCTCAGCTAGCGAGGCTGGTTGACAATACAACCGAAGAGTTTAACAAAAAAAAGCACATTGGCTTGGTTACTCTCGACATAGAAAAAGCATTTGATACCGTCTGGCACGCTGGGCTGCTATTTAAACTAATAATATACAGATTTCCGAAGTACCTAATTAGATTGGTCTCTTCCTATCTCCATAACAGAACTTTTTGGGTTCAGATGGCGAATACATTGTCTGACCAAAAGAAAATAACAGCCGGTGTACCCCAAGGGTCAGTTCTAGGACCTATATTATTTATTATATATTTAAATGACATCCCTTGTAGGAACAACTTAGCAGTGTCACTTTTTGCAGATGATACGGCACTGTCCGTGTCATCCTGGAGAACTGACACAGTAGCCAATAAAATAACGAAAAACTTAGATCGAATAAATAGGTATTTCTTAAAATGGAAAATTAAAATAAATGCTGGAAAAACAAAAGCCATTTTAATAACTAAACGAAGGCCAATTAAAAAGAAACGTGTTAGAATTGCCAACCAAGAAATAGAGTGGTCTCCCACACTAAAGTACCTGGGGGTCACCTTGGACCAAAAATTAACATTCACAGCACATATAAATAATATAGTGCAAAAAGGAAAGGGTCTAATTATGGCCCTATTCCCCTTGCTAAATAGAAACAGTGCTCTAAGCACAAAAAAACAAAATACTTTTGTACAAAGCTCTGGTAAGACCAATTCTTACGTATGCTGCACCATGCTGGAGTTTTACTAGTGAAACCAATCTTAAAAAACTCCAGGTGACATAAAACAAATTTTTAAGATTTGGTCTAAATGCCCCCAGGTATACAATGATTAAACAACTACATCAAGATGGAAACCTTCCAATGATAAAAGTATTTTTAAGGGAACTGTGTGAAAAATTCTTTTTAAGATGCGAGGATAATGAGAGTGCCCTAATAAAAAGTATAGGCAGCTATGACCATAATGTCACAAGAAAACACAAGAGAATAAAACATATTATTCTCTAATTTTTAATTAACAAAATAAGTGCTGGGTTTTTTAAGGTCGTTTTTCCCAGTGATCTGAGACAGATATCTTTAAATATTTATATAGTTAAGAATCATATTAATTTTTTTTCTATTTTCTATGTTTTCTAAGTTGTTGAAAGGCAAAGACATGCGTCTGGAACTTTTACTATTATATTATTTTATTTCTTTTATTGTATATATATATATTGTTACTGTAGATTAGACCAATAAAAATCTTTATTATTATTATTATTATTATTATTACTTATAAGTATACGCTGTATATATTGACTAGTCAATGCATGCATTCGTGCAATGGACCCTTTTACTGTAACATACATACTAATAGAGCAGTGGTAACATTTTTGTACTATAAATAAAAAGGTCAGGATTCAAACCCGTCAGAGAGGGACAATTGTGGCAGTGTCGTGCACAGAGATTTTAGGCAGGGTAGGCAGAAATTTTTAAAAGCTTCTTTAATATAATCAAAAATACTGCATGTTGGTTTTAGTTCGTCGTCATGGTGAGTAAATAATGATGCTGATATTTTTAACCACAAATATCCATAGATAGACTCATTTTGTAAACGTAATTAATGAAATACAATATAAGCATCAGAATTAAATAATACAGATTAAATAAAAGATTATACATTATAAAAATTTATTGGAACTAAATAATAACAGTGAAAAGATGGTGGTGTGAGTATACAGATCTATAAAGTTAATTATTCTTTTTACTATTTGTATATTAAATCTACACGTCTATCTTTCTGTAAGAATATCTGCAATATGGAATCGTAAAAGTTGGGAAGGCGTTTCATTTCTGTAAGAAGGTTTTTTTCTATTGAAACCATGGAAAGATCTGTAAGTCGTCGCTGTCCTTGTGTATTTCTTAAATAGGTGTGTATACGTTTTAGCGATGAAAATGACCTTTCAGTTGAAGCACTGCTTGCGGGAACTGTAACAATTAATTTTGCTAAACGTAGTACTTCGGGAAAAACTGTATTTATGTTATTTTCGTAAAAATGTTCGATAATTTTGTAAATACTAAGGTTTTTGAATTCGAGAGATTTATAAACGCATTTCAGTTCATTTATAAGACGGTCTAAGTTAAAGTCGTATGATTTATAAATATTAACGAATTGTGCTACTAATTTAACCGGAAAATTTTCATTATACTTATTAAAATTTTCGCATGATAGCAGTTCAAAAAATTTTAGCTCTTTCAGATTTTTATAACGATCACGACATTCGTTAGATATATTGTCTATAATTTCAATAAAAATCCGCTTAAAATTGATTTTTGCATCTACAACATCTACAACGTTTTCGTTTTGGCGGACCTGTTATTTTTTTTACGTTTTCAAAAATGAATTTAAACTTAGATCTTAAAGATTCCAAAAATGATTCAGACTCTTTAATTTTTTTAACGCAATAAGTCACATCCGATGTTTTGTTTTGCATAATTTCGTAAAGCACATCAGTTTCTGCGAATATTTCGCTAAACACATGAAGTAAAAATTGGAATTCAAAGTCTTTTAAATTGTATAACACAGACGAAACTTGACTTAACGTCTCGCCATCCCATGAGTCTTCGTTTTCAGCCATATTCTCAAATAAATCGATTAAATGTGAAGAAGAATTAAAAATAACATTTACAGTACGCGAATTGTAAGTCCATCGATGTGTCAGCAACGCGAGGCAATTTTTTCATTTCAGCCATTTTATTGTACCTAGTGGTTTTGCCTTTTGGTACTATTATTAAAGAAATTGGCTAATGTTTTTATAAGATGGAAAAAACGTTTAGTTTCAGAAATGCGTTCACAGGACTTGGATAGTACCAAATTAAGAACATGGGCGGAACACCAGACGTATTCAGCAAGAGGGCATTCCTGCCGAATAAACGACTGAACACCGTTCAATTCAGATGACAATACAGCAGCACCGTCGTATGTCTGTGCTATTAATTTCGATGAACAGTTAAATTCGGATAACACCTCCAGTATGATGGCGCTTAAAGTTTTTGCGGTGCGGTCGGAACTTACATCAATATATTTTATAAACCGATCAAACACTTCTGACTCACGAAAATATCTTAAGACCAGTACCAATTGTTCTTTTCCACTTACGTCTGGTGTTTCATCGACCATCACAGCGACAAAAACAGCTGAAGCGATTTGTTGTTTTATTGTTTCACTCATCACAGCTGCTATACTGGAGATTAGGTCATTTTGAATACGATTTGATAAACCTGTAAATGAGCTAGTTGAATTTAGTAAATGATTTTCCAAAACCCCGTCGTATTTTGCTATCAAGTCGACCATTTCTAAATAATTTCCCTTATTCACTGATGAAACAGATTCGTCATGTCCACGAAAAGCGAGCTCTTGTTTACCCAAAAAGCAAACAATGTCAATAAGTCGCTGAAAAATATTTCGATTTCGATCGACTTTGGCGTTATGTCTGTCAATGTCGACTTGTATCTGAGAATTTAAACGCGTCTCAATACGATTTTTTCCAAAGGTGTGATACTTAAGGGAAGCTTCTAAATGTTTTTCCGATTGCTGGTGTTTTTTTTTTGCGGCCATAGAAAAATTGTGAACATCGTTGTAACCGGTATCGTTCCAGACGGTTTTATTGTTGGTAAATAGAAGACAAGGGAAACAAAACAACCGATTACTGTGTATGCAACCTGTCAGCCAATAATATGATTCATATTATTTTATATTGAATTAACGATTGACTTTACCCTTAGTTTGTATTAATTGCAAATCCGGTGTACAACGACCTTTTACGATCACCTGTTTTTTGTCATCGAAAGATAGTTTCGAAAACGCATAATTTTTTATTTTCTCTATACACACACTATCTGAACAAGTTTCGCAGTGAATATTATCCATTTTTCTCTATTATCAACGTTAAAATCTTAAACACCTGATAATACAACCACAATTCACAAATAATCGGAACTTAAATCAATATAAAAACAATAAGACGAAAAATAAATAGAGCTGTTTGTGTACGTAGATTACTGATCGTTAAATCGATTATTGAGATCAATCTAATTCACACTTGTAATTGTGACGGTAATGAATAAGAAACGATCCTACTTCGGTAGCTATCGTAATTTGTCGTGTGTAAGAAGACAGTGTCTTTCTATAAGGTTGTGTGCGTGCGTATGTGTAGAATTATATATTTGTATTATACGAACGCACACACTGACATACATATGGCTATGAGTGCACACATATAAATATTTAGACATGAATAGTTTGTGTCTTTCCCGAGGCTTTGCCGGGACTTAGCGGCGCTAGTGTATCTCAAATCCAAATATTACCCGTTGCTTACTTGAAATTGAACAAACGAAACGAGATAGCATAATCTGTATACTGTATAAATGATATACGTTAAGATTATTTCTTTATTGATATTTGGTAATACTTGTAAAAAAATAAAATTAGATATCAGAACAAGATTATAAATATTTATTTGAAATATGTAGGGTAGGCAGTGTCTTTTTGTCTATATGTACTGCACGCCACTGAATTGTGGGGAAGTGCTTACCGTTCTTAATCATCAAATCGACTGCACAGCCCTAGTCCACGGGAGGAAAAAGTATGGGTTAGGACATAACCTTAGGAACATACTTAACAACAGGGACGCAATAGGAAAGACTAAGACTTAAGGTGAAAGAGACAAATAAATAAATAATTACAAACTATAAACATAAATGACTAAACGAAAGTGAACAAAACATATAGCCTGTTAACGTTAAAATTATCACCGGCCCAGTAACTGGTTAACAAGTGCATGCACCGAGGATTGGTAGGAGTTGACCTACGAAACGAATGCTTTACTCATGGCCAACTGTCGAGGGTCGGAACTCCTGAAGATATTTTCCTGCCACAAAATAAAACAACATCAAATATCGTTTGGCAGGAAGCTCTGACTCAATAAATTTAAAGACTTTTGTTTTGTAGATATGATCTTTAAAAAAAACATTAGAAAAGAAAATTAATTAATCAAAAGTTAAAAAATAAGAAAAAAAAAATCCCAACTGTCTTTATTATGCACTCTTTCTTAGTGACTGGCGTCTACTGACGCAAAAACAGTGGTATATGACTGCGATTGTGTACTTATGTGTTAAAATTTTTGAAATTTTTGTTAAATACTCGTACGGAGACGGGACGGGCAGCTATGCTAAATAAAATTAAAATTGAATTTATTATTGAAAATATAAATTGCATTCAAATTATTTATTTACAACTATTATAGTATAGACTGGTAGGACAACGTCTGCCGGGTTCAGATAGTACCTAATACAACTAAAAGTTTTCCAAAAATTATTTTTCATTTCACACTTTATTCTACTAATTTCATTTGGTATTTAGACGATCATTTTAACATAATATTCAAAAATTCCGCCACGTATAAGTTGATCGTTTATTATTTATATCTATCGTTTTTTTATCGAAACTCAGTTCTTAAAATCTGAACTGACATGATTTCTCAAAAAATATTGTAATGAGTTTGTTGAAACCTTGATAAGATTGACAAGTGATTGGCATGGGGTTAACATTTTTTGTCTATTTGAAACAAATTTCTTTATTCTGCATGCCTATAAGTGTCTAAAGAAAATTCCATCAATAATGTTACCTTTTTGTGTACAACTCTATCAAATAATTAAAACAAATAATATTCGCAAATAATAATTAATAAAAGTCAGAAGACTTTTAACAATTCAATTAAAAAGAAATTTTTTAAAATATTTTTTTTAAATTACTTAATTCTTCTTAATGACTAGTAATTTTCTTCCTTTTTTGTCAGGCTTATTGCACTAGTTCTATGGAAACAATTATGTGTATCAATCGAGAGAAGGATATAAAGCTATCCCAAAGGAACTGAGGATTTTTCTAGAGTTGAAGATATTAAAAAGAAAAGTACAAATCAATTAACATTGCACATATACTTAGAGTATGGTCTTCATAAATATTGTAGTAAGTTGGCAGTATTTATGCTTGTGATATAATGATAAGGAGTTGACGATCCTTTTTTTTAGATTTATGTATAGGCAGAGGAATGACACTATGTAAAAGCGTTGAATGACAATTTCTCATTCAACGGTAAATGTTAATAATATTTGGTTGGAAACTACACAACGAGTAATCTTCTTACTCATTTCGTAAAAAAAATCGTGTTTGAAACCCATTTTTATTTTACTTTTCTCCTAAATCAGATGGAAACAAAACGCGATTTACATCTAATTTTCTTGTACGAGTTCAAATTGAATCATAGCGCAGCTCAAGTTTCGATGGATCCATTCAAAATGGAGGCACAAATGAAAAAAATGCTCGATATTGACTCCAAAAATTTCAATGAATCACAGAAGACAATAGAAAACGGTCAAGCAAATGTGTAAAGATGGGTAAAGATTACACCCCTAAGTCGAACTTTCACCAAAAAAGATTATGGCTACCGTATGGTGGAATGCCAAAGGAGTGATCCCTATTCTTTTCCTAAAATCAGGCGAAACCATAACAGGGGAGTCCTATTGCCGTGAAGTAGATTTAATGCACGAGAACAAAAGAAAAAACAACTCCATAAAGCTTCCGTCACAGTTGACAAATTAACTTCCCTACAAATTGAAATTTTACCGCATCCTCCATATTCACCAGATATTTCACCTACCGATTATTATCTTTTCCGTAACTATGAATTGTTCTTAAGAGAAAAAACAAATAATAACCAAAAGGATATGGTCACAGATTTCGAATAATTAATTAATTTTAAAAATGAAATTTTTTTAAGAATGACATATACGACTTGCCCCCCCATCGATGAAAGAAAGTCGTATATGCCAATGTAAATTATTTCGATTAATTAAAATAAATAATGATAAAAAAAGGGCCTTTTGTTTTTAGTTCTTATTCAACGCCCGTTTCATAGTTTCTAACCTAATACATTGAGCCAACAAATACTAGTTGTTGAAAATTTAAAAAAGACAAACGTATAGTGTCAAAATTTTGGATTTTTTTGCCGGTCAAGAGTTCTGGAAAAACAAAATTGGTTGCTCGCATACTTTCCAGGAAAACCCTATGTATTGGTAACTAGACGTTTTGAGCTTTTCTATAAATATCTATTCAAATTTCGATTTATACAATGTATAGAATATAATGCGGTCCAATTTATGTAATATGATTCAATATAATAATAATATATAAAAATCATACCATAAACATAAATTTTAACAGAAGTTCAAACAAAAATATTTGTGACGTATTGCCCAGATACGTATTTCGATTGCCAAGCAATCTTCCTCAGTGGTCATCAAGTAGTTTGGATCACTCCGTAACTGCTTTGTGATGATTCTTCTATAAATATCTATTCAAATTTCATTTTTTTTGGGCCATTAATTGGTGTTTCTTTATCGCTTGAGATTTTTGAAAAAAACAAAATTGTTACTTGTATATTTTTCCGGAAAAATCCATTTGAAAAAAAAGCTCAATTTGGGTCATTTTTCAAATATTGAAATTTTGATTTTTTTGCGCCACTAATTTGTCGATGTTCGATAGTTCCGAAAGATAAATCTTTATAACTTTTATATTTTCCCGGAAAAAGCCATTTCAATACAAAGTTCATTTTGGGTCAATTTCGAAATATTGAAATTTGTTTTTTTTATGCCATTAATTGGTGGTTTTTTGTCGTTTGAGAGTTCCGAAAAAAAATTCCTAGCTTGCATATTTCCTCAGAAAACACTGCATAAAAAAATCGTCAAATTGGGGGTAATTTTTCATACCTTTTTTTCACCATTTATTGTGATGTTTTTTTGTTAATCGAGACTTATGAAAAACATTTTTTTTTTCACTCGCATATATAATATTCGTCGCTTGCTTTCATAAGTTTTAAAGCTTCAATATTAGACAAATTTCAAAAAAGAGCTTTTTCTTCTTTTTTGTTTTCGAAAGTTTTTATTTTGTGTAACAGATCGAATGAAATCATAATTGTTGTGGAAACATATGTTTCTTTAGATTTTAATATTTGTAATTAAGTTATTAATATACATATATTATCAAGTCAGATTATAAAATATCTTATATTTTATTATATTGATTATTGTCACATAATTTTTAAATATTGAAAAAATGCTATTTGTTGATAAAAAAAACATTTTCATTATTCTTAAAATTTATTTTATTTGCTTTAATGCGCTACCATCGCTGTAAAACTGATATTAACTGACTTAATATACATGACAACATTTCGGAAGCGACAAAAAAAAAACTAATTAATGGCGCAAAAAAAACCGAAATATTAATATTTATAGAAAAGTTCCAAACGTCAACTTAGCACTGCAAAGGGTTTTTCTAAAAAATTTGCGAGATTTTTTTTTATCTCCAGAATTCTTAAACGAAAAAAAAAATTCAAAATATTTCGAATTTATTTTTAACAAATTCCGGAAGTGTAAATAATGTTTACTTGATGGACGTGAATTTGTAACATAAAAACAGTTTTCTTATTTGATTTTCTAGTCAATACACTTCACTATATACGTTTAAATAAATAATTTTAATTAATGGTATAATTTCAAAAATCTATAATACAAAAAAACTTTCAAATTAATTTAAAAAAAAAGAATACAATTCTCAAAGAAAAGTTCAATGTGCTTTTCAAACATATTTTTAATCAATTTTTGAATTAAATGATTGAAAACAATACTGCAACCCCGATTTTGATAACAATGACTGTAAAAATCGAAAAATGTTGCACTAGGAAAAGAATTTCTTCTTTACGAAATAGCGAAAACGTACTTATATGATGGTGCACATTAAAATTAATATTGAAGACAGAATAGAATATAAATTTCAAATTCCTTTGATCTGCTTGAACTTAAGAAATAAATTCCTCTACTTTTTCAGAAATTTTAACAATAGTGTAAAGTGCGATTGATTATAATTTCGTATAAATGTATAAAAATAAGGAAATATTAGACCTTTAAGTTAGCAGTAAAAGCAGCAAAACGTCAAAGTGCCATACCATTGTAAAAAAATTATTTGATACAGTAATTAGAGTACCTATGGTAGTGCATTTGCCATTTAACACATTGGTTTGATAAATGTTTTAAGGTTTGTCTAAACTAATGTAGCGTTAATTATGAGTGGAAAGAATTAAACTAATTTTTAGTTGTAACATTAAATTGTAGGATACTCATTTTTTTATTGAAAACGTTTAATATAAATAACAGTTAAAAACTTACCGAATTGTGTTTTGCGATGTTGTACCTGTTGTAAAAATGTACGCGATAAAACTATTGCAATTAAAAAGAACATATTGTAAAAGAATCTGTACCGAAATAACAATGAAATTCTCGTTAAAATTAAAAGGAGAAATTATAAAGTTTTATTTTATTTTATCTAAAAACGCCCATTTAAGAAATGTTCGCTTAAAGCCTACCGCCACTATACCAAACAAAACCCAGTTCTTTACACGCATTTTCAATTTTTGGGTGTTTATCTAGTTGTTTGTCGCTATAAAGTAAATCACCGTCCATATAGCTACCGCAATGGCTACAATAATAGCGATCGTTACCACAGCATTTTTCTCGCAACCAGAATGTGGAAACTCGTCGTTATCCATTTGAAAAATTAGAATTAAACTTTTGAGATGCAAACAGGTATTCGGTGCTGGAAACTCAACGTCGGTTCCAGGAGAAAAGCGAATTTAAACCGTCCTTGAACGAGGTTAATAGTTAACTAAACTTAAAATTGAGAATAACTCGCCGGATGAAATGATTTGTCCAAAATGGTGAAATGCGCACCCTCCGTTAGTCATTTCTAGTTTGTGTCTAGACTAGGTACCTATTTTATAAAAATTATAAGAAAAACTAGCTGACCCGATAAACTTCGTACAAATTTATTTTTTTATATATATAATATATATATATATATATCTTGTTGTCCAGAGAAACGTGTCGTGTCGGAATCAGCCGACTAAGTTTGGTGGAGACGTTCAAACTTACATCATATATATATATAAATATAGAACCGTCATTTAGAACCTGTAAAAAATATAAAAAACTTTCATAAAAATAAGTTATACAAAAAATGTCCTATAAAATTTCCTCATAAAATTGATGGTTGCGTCAAAAAATTGAAAAAATATTAAAATTTCTCTTTAATTCAACTTTGACCTCTAATAACTTTTGAAGAAATAAAGATATCAAAAACTTGTAAGAGACATTTTTTGTAGATCGTTCAATTTTCTACAAGAATATACATTGGCCATTCCGAAATATTGTCACCAACGTGAGCTATTAAATTCCAAAATGCAAGAGAATATTGTGCCCATGTTATTTGAATGGAAAATCGAAATTTGCGATGCGGCACCTTTAATATAATATTAAGAACTTAAACTTTCACTGTATTTTTTTTTGTCATTCCCAACATTATTTTTGTTATAACTATGAAAAAAAAATCATCATTGTTTTTTTTGAATCAGTCTAATATATATACCTATATAAATCTAAAATACCCCATTTTCGATTAAAGCACTACCTATTAGATTAGTTAATAATCTCGTTGCCAACAGATTCTAAATTGTCAAAATTAATATTAAATAGATATTTTCCATATTTTTATCCATCCCGAAGAATCTACATTTAATCAATTCTATTATTTTTAGGTAAGAATTGATTATAGTCTAATATGAATTATATTAAGTATTGAATTGTAAATTTAAATTAAAATCTATTATTTTTAGAATCAAATTAAAGTAGTTCTTTTAATTCCGTACTTATATATATATATATATATATATATATATATATATATATATAAGTACGGAATTAAAAGAACTACTTTAATTTGATATATATATATATATATATATATATATATATATATTTGATATATATATATATATATATATATATATATATATATATATATATAAATATTTTCAAAATAAAATTCCAAAATAAAGAAGATAAATCTAAAAATTTTATCAATGTTCAAAGCTTGATTATTCGGAAACCAGGTGTCTGGCATAAATGTTCATAGAGCCATTTTTTGTAGGGTATTTAATTTTCTATAAATATATGTGCAGATCATTTTTTTTACCTTGATAGTTTGACAGCATTGACGCAAAAATGAAAACACAAATAAAATATCGAAATTAAGGATGATAGACCTCTTAATATTAATATTAAAGGCTCAAACCTTTCCGATATTTTTTTTTTGTTATCTTGAACAATATTTTCGATACACTTTTCAAAAAAAAATAGTCTTTTTTTTGGCCCAGTCTAACATATATAAATATATAAATTGAAAAAAATTAATCCCTAAGTGCGATGGTATAGAGTGCATGAGACTTGGTTTAGTTGGAGAAAAATTGAGTTTGACAAATTTTGAAAACCTTTAATGGAATTTTAAATAATAAAATTTTGTTATCGTCAACTATTTTAATTAATCCTTAATTTTTGAAATAAATAAATATATGTAAGTACGTGATTAAAAGTACTACTTTAATTTGATTCTAAAAATAATAGATTTTATTTAATTTTAATTTACAATTCAATACACGTTATATAATTCATATTAGATTATAATCAATTCTTACCTAAAAATAATAGAATTGATTAAATGTAGATTCTTCGGGATGGATAAAAATATGAAAAATATCTATTTAATATTAATTTTGACAATTTAGAATCTGTTGGCAACGAGATTATTAACTAATCTAGTAGGTAGTGCTTAAATCGAAAATGGGGTATTTTAGATTTATATAAGGTAGAGTCGCCAAATAACGTCCCCTTTTTGAAAAATAAAAATTTCGAAAAAAATGTTGCGATTAAAGTAATCAATATAACGTCAAAGTTTAGTTATAACATTTCTTTATTATTTTAAATAAAAAAAATCTGTTAAATTCTTTATTATTTATACAAAAATGTTCTTTACGAAAAAGTAGACATTCTTAAAATCATTGTTTGGGCACCTAATTACGTCCCGGGGACGATATTGAGATCACAATAATCAGGACTTACCTACATAAACATAAACTATATTTTTAACAATATATAATTATTAGTATAATCATAATAATAACAATATCTAATTAGACTTATTAATCATTGATGTACCAATAGTTTAAACTTTAAGTAATTTTAATTCTCTTTGCAAATCGAACTAATAAAGTTAGGCCCTGAATTTTCAACACAATCCTCATGCATCCATTGGAAACATTTTGTGCATCCTATCCACTTTTCTCCCATTTTATCATGGTGCTGATCCCTGTTTCGTCCACACTAAATATTTTATTGAAAAAATGATTGTTGAAAAAATACAACTGCCGAATAACGAAGTAATCTTAATATCGTCTCGGGGGCGATATTAGGCTTATGTAAGGGGACGATATTAGGAATTTGCCAGTTGTGTTGACAACATGTATTCAACCAAAAACGCATGTTATAACCTAAATGAAAATATAATCGATTTAATTTTACGCGGTAACATCAAATTTTGGAAAAATTTCGTTTAAATAATTTAAGAACATCACCATTTAAACCTTATCGATAGTATTTCAATCAAAAACTTACCTTGACAAGTTTTTTATTTTTTTAAATATCTTGACACAGACCCAACATTTCACTGCTAAAAATTTGAAATGATTGTCTGTCTTAACTGAATTTAAATTCAAATTATAAAAACTAGGTGGTGTTATTTAGAAAAAAGGATACCCAAGGGGGCGAAATTAAGCTTGGGGTCGAAATTTGGTGACTATACCTTATATATATATATATATATATATATACTAGCTGATCTCTGCGACTTCGTGCGTAACGTAAGTGTAGAATATATTTTCTTTTTAGATTTGCTATTTGTAGTGGTAAGTATATGAAAATTTTTATTTTTCTTATTTCTTTTACGAAAAACATAAACATATATAAAGCATTATCTTGTCAACTTTAAAGAGACACATTTTATAAACTGTTGCTTAGAATAAAATAGTTGTATGTAATGATCAATTAATTTTCAAAAGATATTTATAATAATAATAATAATAATAATAAAACTTTATTTCCTCCAATTAATCTACACTTGTAAGTTTACAAATTTAAAATTTTGTTTACTTATCTTAACATTTTTGTTTAACTTAAAAGTTCCTTCTTGTGTTTACCACAATATTTTACCTTTTAACTTTTTCTACTCATTTCCCTTTCCTTTATTTTTATATTTTGATTTCATTATAGGGATGCCTTTTTAAGGGGGAGAAATTCAAAAACTCCCTCTGTCATTGTTAAAAAAAAAACAAAATAAATAACTTTTTAAGAAAGAAAAAAAAAACATATGTTTTAAAAGTACCTAAGTAAATTAAATATAGTTGGTTAAGTATTAACAATTAATAGGTTAATCTCAATTAAGTTATAAAGACTTTTTTTTTTCTTTTATTATATTAGCCCGTGTTTTATTCTTTTGTGTTTGTAGATACCTTGATCGTAGTGTAGGTCTTTTAGTATATCCTTATCAGCTACATTTCCCCGCTCATAAAATTTTTTGGCATATTTTTTAATGTGCGTTTTTATAAAGTCTATTTCTAGATCTTCATGCATTTTTTTTATGTACGTATTTCTTGGATAGTTTCCTACCAGTCTTAAGAATTTGTTCTGGAGAATTTGTAGTTTGTTATATGTGGTTTCGCTAACAGTGTGCCACACTGGACATCCGTAGGTTATTACAGGCCTAACGATTACTTTGTATAGTAACAGTTTGTTCTCTACACTAAGTTTTGATTTTCTGTTAATTAATGGGTAGAGTGTCAGTAGCAACCCAATGCATTTGTTTATCACCCCGTTGACATGATTTGTGAATGTCAGCCTCTGATCTAGAGTGAGTCCAAGATATTTGACATTCTTAGACCATTCCAGGGGGACATGATTTAATTCTATTTTTTTGGTAATTTCTGGTCTTCTTTTTGTAAATATGATGCATTCCGACTTTTGATCATTTATTGTGGTCTTCCACTTATTAAAGAACTCGGTTATTCCTTGTCCTGCCCGTTGTAGCCTATTTATAATGGCTGTTATTCTGTACGATTTAGTGTATGCACAGGTATCATCTGCAAAGAGCGCTACTTCCACATCTTTTGTTTTTGGAATGTCATTAATATAAAGTAGATAGAGTTTGGGACCCAGGACAGAACCCTGTGGGACACCTGCTACAATTTCTTTGATGCTTGACTTATATTCGTTGTATTCTACATACATTTTTCGATTTTTTAGGTAACTTTGTATTAAGTATATTATGTATGTGGGAAATTTGTAATTGATTAGCTTGAATATGAGTCCAGTATGCCACGCTGTGTCAAATGCTTTCTCTATATCTAGAAAAATGGCACCTGTATGTTTATTGTTATTAAATTCTCTTGTTATGTCATTTACTAGCCTGACTAACTGCATTTCTGTGTTATGTCGCTGTCGAAATCCAAATTGTTCTTTTATAAGTATATTATTTTCCTTTGCATGCCTGGACATCCTAATTTCTACTATTTTTTCCACTAATTTGCTTAAATGCGAGAGAAGACTAATAGGCCGATAGCTTTCCACGAGTGTGGGGTTTTTATTTGGTTTGGGAATTGCAATTATCTTAGCCCCCTTCCATTTTTCTGGAAAGTATCCTAAGATCATTATTTTATTAATTATTTTTGCCAGAATTATGTTTCCTTTTCTCGGCAGTTTTTTTAGCATAGTACCCGTAATCTTATTATCACCAGGTGCTTTATTATTTTTGAAGTTTTTAGTTATTTTAGCGATTTCTCCTGGTGTTGTAAGGCGGACTTCAAGTGAATTTATTTTGTTATTTTTAAAATAATTACGAACGTGAGTGTTAATGTTTTTTTGATGGGTAATGGGACCTTTATTCAAGTTCATATTATGGACATTCCTAAAGTTGTTGGCAATTGCTTCGACCTTGTCTTTCTCGCTGTACAGATATCCATTTTTTGAATAAATAGCGGGAATTTCAGTTTTCTTACTTTTTCGATTTTTAACTAGCTTCCATAGTGTATTATCTCCTGGTTTTGCACTTTTTAGTTTGGTCTCCCATTTTGAGTTGTTCCACTCTTTAATTTTGCTTTTGATTATTTGTATCAGTGCCTCCATTATTGTTTTGTAATATGACACTCGAGTTTTTTGAAATTTGCGACGAAATTTATTTTTAGTTTGAACTAACCTAGCGATATGGGTAGGGAGAACGTCTTTTATATATTCTGGTAGAATTGGGACCGAGTATTCTAATGCAGATTTTAATATATTTTCGAATTCCAGTATTTCTAAATCTAAATGACTTTGGTCTTTGATTTCAGTATTTATATTTATATTATGGTTTATATATTGTCTAAATTTTTTCCAGTTTGCTTTTGTAAAGTCGTAGCTTAATTTTTTATTTTTTAGTTCAATATTTTTATTGATCATAATTTCTACCGGATTATGATCAGAACTAAGTGCGCTTATACTTTTAGCATCGGAATAGTTTTTAATATTTTTTATTAAAAATAGGTCTAATATGCTAGGGGCACCCCTTTTAGGGAAATGAGTAGGTTCGTTTGGGGCAACAATTTTTATATTAGAACTGATGGAAAGTTCAAGCAGTTGTTTTCCTTTATTATTGCTTGAAATACAATTCCAAGCAGTATTTCTTGCATTAAAATCACCCATTATAATGCATTTGTTTTGTATTTGTTTAATTTTTATTAAATCAAGTTTACAGATTTTAATGTTTGGTGGAGAATAAATGTTAATAATTTTGATTTTTTCGGTGCCTGTGTTTATTTCAATGGTTACTGATTCTATGCTTTTGAATTTATCTTGTATTTGGTAACTTTCAATGTTTTTTTTGACTAGTAGGGCAACTCCTCCCCCATTCGTGCATCTATCTGCTCGAAATATTTTGTATCCAGGAACAATCCACCTGAACTTTCCATCAATTCTAGTTTCACTTATGCCTAATATATCATATTCATTTCTATGGGCAAAATCAACAAACTCGTGCCTTTTGTAATAAATGGAATTTGCATTCCAGATTAGTATTTTTAATTGTTTTGATTTTATTATACACATATATCGAAAATAGCTTCTATTATTATAGCTGCCTTTGTTACGCTATCTTTTTCATTTTTTATTTTGTTGATTGTATTTTTGATTATTGTCAAGGCACGTGTTATGTTGATATTGCCTAACAAATCTTTTATAATTGAAATTGTACTTTTCGCGTCCTTTATATTAACATTGTTTGCTTTATTATTTTTATCTATTCTATCCTTGTGTATATTTTGCATAAGAATATTACGATAAGTTTCGTCTACTTGCTGTTTTGGGCTGTGGTTTAAACTGGTCCGTTTGGCTGCACTGTCAATCCGCTCGTTGTCATTTGCGCTACGGGATCTTGCAAGTTTTTGGTAAACCGGGCAGATTGTGTCACTCGAAACATGTTTACCTGCACAATTCACGCACTTTGGATTTAAGGTTCTGGACCTTATCGGACAGTCCTTTGTACTGTGGTTATCCGCACATTTCTGGCACCTTGACTTCTTATGGCAATTGCTGGACACATGTCCAAAGGCCTGACAATTGTAACATTGAGTGGCACTTTTTTTGTTTTTATACCTCTCCCACGTTATCACACAGTAGCGTAGTCTTTTTATTTTTAATATATTCCTGTTTTGTGTATTTGGCGGGAATGTTACAATGAACACCGGCATTTTGATTTCTTGTACATTGTCCTGCTCTTCCTGGGATTTTTTCTTGTTTAATTGCTTGATATTTTTTACTTCAATCTTATGTTGATTCAATTCTGTTTCTATTTCTTTAGTTGAAACATTATTTGGCAAACCTTTAATTACCAGTTTTGTTGTTTTATCTTCTTGTTTTGTATATGTGTGATACTCAACTGATGATTGTTTAATTTCACTTTCAATCACTGCGTAATCTTCTTGATTTTTTGGATATATTATCATTTTGTTTGGCTTGCAATTGATGATCAGATCTTCCTTCATTCTGTCCTGCATTTTTCTTAGCTTTTCAGTTTCCTTTGCTTGTCCGTAAACAACTATTGGCGGTACTTTGTTTCGTTTTTTCTTGTCCAGGTTTTGAGTAGAAGTAGTCGCTTCTTCGGTGTCTTCCATGGGTTCTTCTGATAGCATTTCGTATCTATTTGTTAGGTTTATTGTGTTTGATAAATCACTTTCTAGTTTTTTACGTTTATACGGTTTTTTTAGGTTTTCATGAGATATGAAACTCATTTTTAGTTGTTATTAGTTTTTCAATAATAAGTTATATTTATTATCTCGAAACAATGAGCCGACTTGTTTTCGTTAGCTCGGTTTGATTTCAACTGAAAAGATATTTATAAATATCTGAAAAGAGTATGGTCTATTGTGCATTCCTACGGTAGGTATACCTACCGTGAACCAAATAATCCATAAATCAATCAGCATCTATACATAAATAAAAAATATCGTCAAGTTCAATAAAGTCGATCTAAATTATGACTTAAAACAGTAAAAAGTTATCAAAATATTCGCGTCAAAATATCAGAAGTTAAGGGTCTAGATTTTCAAATTTTGTTAAAAACTGTTAGGTATATTGATAAAACCAAAACAGACACTTAATTTTTGGTTCTAAATATTATTTAAAAACAAAAGTTCAGTTATTGATAATGTTAGAACTGTCAATAAAATAAATTCTATCCTTCAATCTTTAATCCTCAACAAACAAAACAGTTTTATATTAAACGGTAATAATATTTCGCTTTTAACGGCACGTTGTTTATTAGATTTAAAATTTCGATTGTTAGATCACATTTTATCCCATGCACACTTTGTCACCCTTTTTAGACTATATTAGGGGAGGAATTTTCAAAAATCCTTCCTTATCATATCAGATGTCTATTATCCAGGGATTTCCCAAAAAATCGAAAGGATATGGAAACAGTTTGGAATAAAGGCTGGATATACAACCAAAAAGTTGGGTGGATTTTTCAACGGTTCTAAAGATAAAATTCCGGACAAACAAAAATCAGGAATTTATGAAATCCCTTGCACGGGCTGTGATAAAAGCTACGTCGGTCAGACTAGAAGACAAATAGGGGTTAGGTATAAGGAACATCTGGCAAACAAAATATGCAAGAGTGGAAAAATCATGTGTGGCAGAACATGCACTGGAAACAGGGCATACATTTGCAGAAGCATCGAAAGCATCGAAATTGTTAAAAGAAAGGGAAAGGTACTAAATTAGGAAAATGGACCAAAATTCAAAATTCGGCACTTTTCGGGTTGCTTACGAAGGATTCGGTGAAAGTAAAGAAATTTGGGAACACCCACCCCCCTCCATAACCACATCGCAAAAAGAGAAAGGCACGACATATAAATTGAGGTCAATCCGTGATTATTTTGTGAATCATCACAAAGCAGTTACGGAGTGATCCAAACTACTTGATGACCACTGATGAAGGTTGCTTGGCAATCGAAATACGTATCTGGGCAATACGTCACGAATATTTTTGTTTGAACTTCTGTTCAAATTTATGTTTGTAGTATGATTTTTATATATTATTATATTAAATTATACTACATAAATTGGACTGCAATATATCTTATATATTTTATACACAGTATAACTGTTCAAACTCAGCAAAAAAATCTTATTTTGTTGTTGTTTTGAAAATTATAAGTTTAAATTTTGAATACATTTTACTAAACGTTACAAATTTTTTATAAGATATTACCCTTCATAAATTATTTATTGAACTTAGAATTATCTTTTGCACAATAATTTCAAATTCAAAATTTGCTAATATTTTTGTAAAAACGAATTTTTGATTCATGATCTTGATAATTTCATAAACTTTCAAAAGTCGCCTACGCAGGTGGTTTTATTATGAGTAGAATTTAATTGTTATTGTTGTTATCACGTGTTGATATTGTAATATCAAAGCCAAGCAATTTATTGGAAATATTACAATTTCCAATCCTTAATTGCACGGAAAAAATTTCGAGTGTCTAAGTTAAATTTTAAATGCGTATGCTTATTACATTAATGGATTTTTGTGTAAAAAAATCTGTTTTTATTTTTTTTCCATATGGCGTACTGTTTTTTAAAATTTAAAAAACTCACCATTTTAAAGGAAATTGAATTGGGAATCCGAAAAAAATAGTTTCGTAATTGTACCAAAATTTTCTCATGGTTAAAAATTCAAATTAAAAGAAAAATCACTCTTTCTTCAAGGATTTTATTAACCGATATAGCTCTTAATTTTTTTTCTGAAAGCTACCATCAGCCCCTAAAACATACCCAAAATTCAAATAAATCGATTCACAACTTTCTGAGAAAATATTTTTTCCTGATTCCCATCTTTTTTCGATTTTTGAAGAAACGGGAATACATAGCGATCTGAAACTAGCCGAATCAATGTATCTTAATAGTACTAACATACTCTGAAATTATAAACCAAATACCCTTCTGAGGCCGATTCACTATACTTATCGTCCTATGTCCTTTATGATGAATGTGTATAAAATATATATTTCTGAAAAGTCAATTGTTACACTTTAAAATAATTACCGGTGCTAATTGTAATTAGCTAATTATAGTTAAATTCTAAGATATTCAACCCAATAACACGGCTATTACAGATATTCATTCATTTCTAGGATAAATCTTTAGTAGATGGATCGTTCAGCAATGCAATTTTTATGTTTTCTTCCAGGGGAAGTATCTTCATATGGTTCATTAATCTGATAATTAAAGGCAAGCATTTACTTTTTAGACAGTAGTCGATCCTTAATGTCTGAAGTCGTCCACTTCTGCAATTCGAAATGCAAAACGACCAATCTGGAAAAGTGATTTCCAAACAATTTCTCAGTATTGGTAATGGCAAAGTTCCTGTTGACGCATCATCTGGATACATTACATCCCCCGCCAATTTTTACCACTTTACTAAGCTAAAGACCGATCTTATCAAGATGGTGTTCCCAAACTTCGCTCATAATTACAAAAATTATATTTGGTTGAGCGAACATGTTGTATTGGTTTCAAATTGCGCATATCTCGATAAATGGGGCTCTCAACCAACGGTCTCAGTAGTAGTAAGAACCACTGTACTTACAAAATAGAATCGTTCTTACACCGTTGGTTGAGAGCCCCATTTATCGAGATATCCGCAATGACTCAAAAAACGCATCCAGCTGGTATTTACTATCGAAACATATGCGAGAGCTGGTTTAACTTGATCAATGTGATAGTGTGTTTTAGTCGTCTTACTACTATGCATATCGCTCCCAAAAATTGGCCAAATTTTGCCCACATGAACCGTTCTTTCTCGTAAACCGTTTGCGAGCAAAAGAGAGAATTATACCATATTAGAATTGAATTAACAATAATATCGCGAATTAAATTAAAAACAAAGTCGAAAATGCAACGTTGCCAGATTGTGGGTGTGCTAAAGTACACTTGAGCCGTACACTGAGCCGGTATAACTTCAAAAATATTATTCCTTTACTCTAGGGGCTACGAGTGTGACATTAAGTATATGGCTATCTTAGATGAAAAACAATAAAATCAAGGTAAGATCCCTTCATTAGACGTGAGTGGAGTTTACAAATGCTTAATCCGCTAAATCTTTTGGTATTAAGATTCAAATTTATTACAATGTTCCACTCACTGCAAAATTGCCAGTGTTTGTAACACTAGAAAAAAAAAAAACAAAAAAAAAAAGAGACATCAGAGATAAATTTCTTATTAATTAATTTAGATGAGTGAGTTTCCAGAGTTATTTTTTCACCCGAGTGTTAATTAATATTGTACTTAGTTTGTTATTTTGCTAGGAGTTGAATTCTTGTTATTTTTTTTTAATTAATTTATTTTCATTACTTCCGTTTCAAGTATCAATAATATTTTTCATAATTAAAAAAACACGAAGTAAGTAAAATATTTTTATCCATTACAAACACGAATATAAAAAGTAAAACTTTGACTTAACTGGATTGAAATACTGATAAGTAGATATCATTTTTAAATTATTTTCTCGGAAATAATTAATATAGGATAAAAGAACAAAGTTCAAGAGTACAAGTCAAATTTCTGTTGCATCGAATTTTCTACCTGATTGAACAAAATTAATTGCGATTCCTTACATTTTATTATATAATCAAAAACCAATGATAGCACAAGTTGTTAATGGAAAAATTGTATAGTTAGCAAACTCATACAGTTAGTAAAAGAAATAATTTATTATATTTACAATTTTAGCCATTATATAGTTTTCTTTTTATTTCATATTATCTTTATTTGAGCTTCATGGTAAACAAAGTGACTAAAACCTGCAAACATTATTTCTGGCCATTTACCGTTGTGAAAAGTGAAATTAATTATTGAAAATGTTGTAAATCGATGCAAAAATGTAATTTCTTTCTGTCCGAAAGTGTTGGTTTGTGATCAAGAATCAAACAACCATAAAGCTAATCACTTATTAGGGTTAAGTGTAGGAAAACCATTTCTAGCGATTAATAATGAAAGAACTGTCGCTATCTGTGATATAAGTACCTACCTACCACATTTAATTGAGAGCTTGCGAAATAATTTCGTTAATCCAAAATTATAACTTTTTGTAGCTAAAAAGTCATGCAAAAATATGCTTTAATGATTCTTATGACACATTCAAAATTGATCAGGAAATCACAACAAACAGGGCAATGCTCAAAACAACTATCACGTGATAGTTGATTTGATTTCATGGGAGTATTCCCATGAATTTAACCAACTTCCTGAAGGATTGCGTAGAGGTGAGTCTGCCAGAATAGGTTTTCTTAATCCTTTTGTAAGTTTCCACAAGGAATAGCCTATCGCTTGCGTGTTGTCAACATTCGCCGTAAACTCCTGAAATTTTTCATTGGTATGCTGATGAAGTGCATTTTTCAGTTGTTTCGTGGCCTTGTTTAACAAAGCTTTTGCTCTGGGTGACCTAGATTTTAACCACTCTTTTTTGGCGGCTCTTTTTTCCTGAACCAGGTGTAGAATTATCTTATTGTAAGACTGTGACGTAAATCGACAGAGTCTGTTGTTAGTTTGGTAGGTGGTGGCCTGAGCCGCAGCTTCACAGATGGAACAGGTGAGATACTGTATGGCTTGGTCTATATCGTCTGTACTTCACAGTCTAAAGTTTTCATTGAAAGAATTATTGAAAACAATTCTAGAGATCTTCCAGTTGGTGGTTCCGTTTGTCAGCCCATTTGGAGGTGGAATATCATGACATGTTTCATAAAGTTTGTAAATTGTTGGGAAGTGGTCTGATGAAAGTTCATGGATTGTTTTGGCTTCAACTCTGCTACTGCTGATACCTTTGTAAACTGCAAAATGAATGATATCCGGAATTTTTCTTTTGTCAGTTGACCAATAGGTAGGAGAGCCACCAAAAATGCATTGCAGTGAATTAGCATTTATTGAAGCCAAAAGGTTCTTTCCTCTTGGTGACTTGGTGATGTTAGTCTCGAGCCCCATTGCGGAGATTTGGCATTATAGTTGCCCGCAGCGATAAACCGTTCTCCAAGTTGCTTAAAAAGATTGTTAAAATCCGAAGTAGTTGTTTTTTCGTTTGGAGCGCAATATACAGAAACCACGTTCACTTTGAATTTACAGAGATTGAGTTGAATAGCTGCAGCATCAATCGATTGGAATAGAAATTTATTGATAGGATGATGTTTTATGCGGCTCCTAATCAATACAGCCGTACCTCTTGGTTTGTCGTTTGTGTAACCTGTAGCACCAATAGCACGTGTGACCTGCAATCTTGAATCTATTTTTGCTAGTGAGGTGAGTTTCCGATATTAATGCCACATCCCCGCAATGAGTATTCAAGAACCATTCTAATTCCAGCCTATGGTTCATGATTCCATTGGCATTCCAAGCCACGATTATTAGTTCGTTCCTGGTCTCGATAGTCGCTCAAGGATTTCCGTCTGCTTTGACAGCAACACCTGCATGCCATTGATTGCGGCTACCAATCTTTGAACACCATTAATTGTAATCATCATTTGAGTGATAGTCTCTGTTTGGTGTATCTCTGGAGGATTTTGAGTATTGGAAGCGGATCCAGTGGCCTGAGCATAGGTAATATCAGGGCATAATCTTTGTTGATTTACATCACGATTAGGAGTCACTGATCTTGCGTTATCGCCAGACGGAAATCCCTGTTTATCCGTATTTCCAGATGGAACCAGTTTCTTTCTGGTGCGATCCATAATGTCTTTATAGACTGGACAGCCTCTATAGTTTGCCGTGTGTTGACCATCGCAGTTACTACATTTTTTCTTTGTAGTATCTTTTTTGTCGTAAGTGCATTGCGCGGTGGTGTGTACCAAAAACCTCCACAAGCAACACACACGCTCGTCAGCTTGCAATAGCCTTTTGTATGGCCATACTTTTGGCAGTTGCTGCACTGCGTTGAACCTCTTCTTTTTTTTTTGAAAGGATTCTTCGACAGTCACTCGTTTATGCAATATGTATCTAATATCATAGATAGAATGAGAGCTGCCGCGTTTTATTCTGCTGCACTCCGAGGTAAGCTCCACTTTAAACATAGTTTGAAAATATGATCTTAAAAAACAAATGGCATCAATGGTTTTATCTCCCAACCTACTTCTCATAGAAATACTCATGTAGCCAGCGACCGAAAAGGCTCTTTCTGCTTCTACATTTGTTGACTTGATAGTTTATACATAGTTGTGCAACAAAATCAAATATTTTCCTTTCACTCCATCGGTTTCAAATGCTGTCATTTCTTCCTTTGATATTTTATCAGTTTTTCTCTTTTGTTGTTTCTGTCTGTTTAGTGTAATCTTCATTGTCGTGTTTTAGCTGCATTTCTAATACCTCTTGTGAAGTTAAATTATTTTCCAGAGATTGTTGGCTATTATCTGCAACTACGTCTACGTCATCTACAAGTTCTATGTTCTTAGCGTCGTCTTTAATGACTCTGCATAAAATGTTTTTCATTTCTTGCCGTAACTTATTGTTTTTTGGCATTACAAATGTAGGATTGGGCGTTTTCAAATCTTGATCATACTTAATTGGATGCTGTAAGTAAATCAACATAGTAATAATTTCACTACGTCTTTCTTTCACTCTCGCACGTAGAGCCACGGAAAGTTCTTTACTTAAAGCTGTATCTTGCTTTTCCAATTTCTCCAAAATAAATCGAAATATTGTGTCAGCAGTTATTAGGGTAGGCTCTCTTCTGCATAGTACTTCAACAAACGCGTCGCTGAGTAGATTAAAGGCGGTAATTTGAATAAATTTGCACCGGCTGATGCTTGCGGAATCGCATTGCTGATCCGCAAGATATTGCGGGATCCCGCAGAGCTTAAAATTGAGCTGGATCACGGGATCCCACTTTGCTGGATTGCAATCCCTAGTGTTAACCACATTTGATTCCCATGGACTGTTACTAAAATTTCTGTGGAACATCAGTCGTGGATGTGCTTTATGGACTCTAAATTCAGGTAGGTAGGGTTTATGGGAAAGACACAAGCTTTTTTATAAAACGGTTTTAGAAATGCAGTCCAGCACTTGAATGCATCTTGTGAACATTTGCTGACATTAAAATGTTTCGGTCTCTGTCGAGACGTATGGGCAGCCCGGGCAAGATGCATAGTGTGGATAAGACGAATACTCGATGTTATTAAAAATCTACAATCGATAGCGCTACTGGACGAGCTCAGGTGGTAAAACGACAACTTAGCCATGGCATGACAGTTAATTCAAAAGAATAAATGAGTACACTTGTAAAAAAAGTAAAAGTCTTTTGCTGTTTTGTTACGATTTTTGGCAAGTTATGTATAATGAGTTTTTGTATTATGTATTATGTATTAACTGTTAACGAATAGACTCAGTTTATTCAATCGCGTATTTTTTGAAGTTTAATTTGTGTTTGTAATTTTTAATTACAGGTTGAAATTTTACAGTAGGATAATATAACTTTTGAATATTAGTGCTTTGGGCAAGACGGATATGGGCAAAACGGATAGCTATTCGTTTAGTCCGGTTAGCCCAATAATACTTTTTTTATCGAAATTAAACACATTTAATTAAGTCCATTAGCGTATAGGTGTAGTAGTATGCAATTAGTGATATTATTAATATTATGTGATTAAAAAGACTAATCAGAAGGATGAAACAAGTTGTTTATGTTTAGTATGCTCAGAAGTATATATTGAACCACCTATAGAAACACTGGATAGAGTGCAACCAATGCAAGAGGTGAGCACACGAGAACTGTGCTTCTTATTTAAGGCTAGGCAGTTACTATTGCGGTGACGGCGAAGATTAAAACACCATTTGCTTTACTTAACCTTTTTGCCCTGGTGGTATATCCATTTTACCCGGTGACGTCGGGCAAAACGGATAATATGCAATTTTTTTTGTTGTCAAAAATTTATGTAGAGTTTATTTAAGTTTCTATTTTTTTACTAGCATTTTCTAAAGATGATTAACTAAAGTACAAATTAATAATAAAAAGACTGTTGTTGATTAGAAATTTGTGTGTGTTTTTTAGCCTTTCCCTTAACATATTCGTCTTGCCCGGACTTCCCCTACAAGTTTAGCCCATTCTTCAGGAAGCTCAATTTGATTTTGATTTGAGCCTTTTGATTTATGAAGGCCATGTTTCGGTCATATTCCATACAGGAGTGACCTCTTATCTATCTATCTATTATTATAAAGAGGAAAGATTTGATTGTTTGTTTGCTTTGAATAGTCTCCGAAATTACTTGACCGATTTGAAAACTTCTTTCACTGTTAGGAAGCTACATTCTTTCCGGTGAACATGGGCTATATTAAATTCTCAAAAAAGTTAAGGATCCATACTAAAACTCCAATAATGTAACCCAAGGTCTGAAAAAAATTACCAAAAAACATTGTTTTATCGCGTGCGCTGCGAAAACTATTGGTTATAGACAAAATAATGTACTACGATTTTGTAGAACATATCATTATCTACAAAAAATAAAGCGACAGCATATGTCTAACTATTATAGTTATGTCACAATAAGTGTTTTTTCATTTTAAAAAATATATAAATGCCACCGCTATATAAGCTGTTTTATTTATACTTTGGGATTAATCCTTATCAAAATAAATGACTTCATATTTAAGTTTGCTTCAATGCCATTATATAACTTTTTGAATTACTCTATTTGAACATTCCATTCAAAAGATATCACAAGTTTAAAAATTTTAGTTATTTGAAAAATGTTAAAATACAAAAACGTGCCTTTTTGAAATAAATGTTTTTATACACAATAAACACTATTTTGAATTATACGTTCATAGCACATTCGCTTACGTATCCGATTTTCTAATGCTCCCAATAAAAGAGACGTGGGTTCGGTTCCTGAAGTAATCTTTTTTTTTATTTTTTTTTTTACAAAATTGTTGAAAATAAATCCTTAGGGTTACTCAATAAGGAAATATTAACTAAAAAAAAAAAAACAGAAGTAGTAAAAAACATAATTATATTAATAAAGCTTAAAGTGAATACGTTTTTAAAACCGTGCATACATAAAATCGTGTAATAATATATCTCCTCTGCCAGATGAAATTTTAATATTCGGTGTATTCCTTATAAGAAGTAGGCATGTGAAAAGATTTTTTTTTTGATAATTTCTTCCCCTAAAAGAGTGAATTGGGGTGATAAAGTTTCTTTGAGAAAATGTAAAGTTAATCAACAATCGAAATTTTGAATTTACTAAGAGTAATTAATAAATAAATAATTAATTAATAATAAATTTCTGTTTTTGTTATATAATTTTAAGTACAGCATTTTAAATAACGTCATTTCACTTAATTAGTATGAAAGTTTAGGTAGTAGGTACTTATACCAAATACCATATAGGCGGTTTTTAATTTTTGTTTGTTTTTCAACAATCAAACTTTTTAAAATCTAATGTTTATGAACCAATGATTGTGACCTGGAGCAATGATATATTCTGCTGAAAAGCATTGAGGAAGCAATTTTTTGTGATATATTTCATTACCATCAATAAATATATAAAATCTTCCAAACTAACTTTTCTTCGGTTTTTAGAACAATTTTAAAACCAATTATTGTTACTGAATATAAATAAAATATTCGATTTTACTTCCACGCTTTCCACCTATTTCCAATAATTTTGTATGTACAACGTCCAAATGTGCGAAATCGAATTGTTTTTTAATAATAACTAAAATATAGGTCATATTTTTTTCGTTTTACATTGTATTTTCAAATATAATTGCATATTTGTGTCGATGAAATTTGGATAGTGTTTTCCTTATAGAATTCCGTTATATAATAAGAAAGGGTTTTCGATAATTCCCCCCACTAAAAGAGTGAAAAAAGGGTGGCAAGTTTATGCGGCATAACGTCTAATAAACAATCGAAATTTCAAATTTCATAATCAAAATCCGTTAAAGGAGAAACATTATTACTGCTAGGTATAAAACAAACTTGGTTTATTATTAGAAACAAAACTTGAGGGTCTGCTTAAAAATTTAAATTGATAAATGTATCTGAAAAAGGTTAAGTTTATAAATGAGCTTTAAGTTTTTTGACTTTCACATATTGTAAACCTGAAAATCTGAAATTATTACTTTAGTGAGCGAGTACCCTTTGAAATTCGGTGAACTAAAAGAAAATACTGACGTTTTTACCGTAAGCCATAGTGATAAAAGAAATTTAAAATGCTCTTCTAGATCAAACGACATACGGCAAATCGTTTATGGTGAACTCTAGACTATCCAATATGGTTTAATTATATAGTTGAAATTCAGATATTTTAATAATAATTTTATAGATACATAATGCTTATACTTGATTATGGAAGAATGGGTTTCATACCATTGTACAAATTTCAATTTCGCGGTTATGTTGTACATTGCAATAGTATAATAGTTTTTGGAAAAAGGTTCATTCGGGAGTTGAAACAGTGAGATGGGATTCCTACTAATATTCAAAAATCTAGACTCATAACTTCTGTTATTTTGACGCGAGTATTTGGATACTTTTCGACTTTTTTTAAGTTATAATTTAGACCGATTTTATTGAACTTGGCGACAGTTTTTATTTATGTATAGATGCTGATTGATTTATGAATTATTTGGTTCACTGTTGGTATACCAACCGTAGGTATACGCAATAGACATATTCTTTTTAGATATTTATAAATATTTTTTGAAGTTTAATTGATCATTATATACAACTATTTTATTCTAAGTAACAGTTTATTAAATACTAGCTGATCCCCGCAACTTCGTCTGCGTAACGTAGGTATAGATTATATTTTCTTTTTAGCTTTGCTATTTGTTGTGGTATATGAACATTTTTATTTTTCTTATTTCGTTTACGAAAAACATAATCATACTTAAAACACTATTTCGTCAACTTTAAAACAACACATTTAATAAACTGTTGCAAAAAATAAAATTGTTCTATGTAATTATCAATTAATTTTCAAAAAATATTTAAAATATCTAAAAAGAGTATGTTTATTGTGTATAGCTACGGTAGGTATACCTACCGTAGACCAAATAATCTGTAAATCAATCAGCATTTATACATTAATAAAAAATATCGCCAAGTTCAATAAAGTTGGTCTTAATTATAAGTAAAGAGCGGTGACTATGCGACATTTTTCAAATAACTTACATTTTAAAACTTGTGATATCTTTCGAATGGAATGGTCAAATTGAATAACTCAAAAAGTTATATAATGGTATTGAAGCAAACTTAAATATGAAGTCATTTATTTTGATAAGGATTAATCCCAAAGTATAAATAAAAGAGCTTTATAAACGGTGGCATTTATGTAAATTTTTTAAAATGAAAAAACACTTATTGTGACATAACTATAATAGTTAGACATATGCTGTCGCTTCATTTTTTGTAGATAATGATATGTTCTACAAAATCGTAGTACATTATTTTGTCTATAACCAATAGTTTTCGCAGCGCACGCGATAAAACAATGTTTTTTGGTAATTTTTTTCAGACCTTGGGTTACATTATTGGAGTTTTAGTATGGATCCTTAACTTATTTGAAAATTTAATATAGCCCATGTTCACCGGAAATAGTGTAGCTTCCCAACAGTGAAAGAAGTTTTCAAATCGGTCAAGTAATTTCGGAGACTATTCAAAGCAAACAAACAATCAAATCTTTCCTCTTTATAATAATAGATAGATGTCTTTTTAAAGTTGACAAAATAGTGTTTTTAAGTATGATTATGTTTTTCGTAAAACAAATAAGAAAAATAAAAATTTTCATATACTACTACAAATAGCAAATCTAAAAAGAAAATATAATCTACACCTACGTTACGCAGACGAAGTTGCGGGGATCAGCTAGTAGATAATATAATTGTGACAGCCTCTAAGCGGTTGCAACAGTGAATCATGTAGTGTAGCATTCTAAAAGTGATGTAATTGTTATTTTGACCGCCACATGAGTCATAGAAAATTGTAAGAGCCCTGCCTTGTATATCCATTTCATGGCATATGAAATGAAAGAGATGATAGGCTACAATATCCGATTACTTTTTTTTCCAATACTCTTATGTTATGAAGATAGAATAAGATGCGGAATCAGCAAGGACATGAATATTAAACAAATATAAATTAAATAAATTAAACATAAATAATTAAGCTGCCTAAGCTTTATAGTAGACGTCGGCGTCGTTCGTAGTTATATTTGGTACAGGGAGGTTTTTTGAGAAACCCATCGCTATCGCGATTGTTGCGGCACCCTGCGACACTGACTACACTGATGTCACAAAAGAATTATTAAGCTAGATGGCAGGTATCGCAGGAACTGCGAGACAACGGATGGACATTTATCATTATTGCCGTGAGCACGTGTGACGCTGAACATTTTATCTATGTACCGAATTTTTAAAAATCTATTTATCTCGGGATTGTAAGCGATATTGCTGAGTTTGTAAACAATATTATAAACTGAACAGTGAACATACCTACTGCCCGAATGACATACTTACTTAAAGTTACATTAATTTTAGACATTCATCATTATTGCAGTGGACCCTTCATATGTTTTGCACACAAACCTTTTGCCTTTAAAATGGAATAATGTTTCGAGCTATAACGTTCAGATCGTCGAGTGGCATCGCTAAATAGCTAGAACTGATTACTTTATAATCCGAAAATGCATTCTACACGTCGAACGCATATTCCCATTCCACCGCATTGCGTTGAATCACTCGAATTTTAATTAAATCACCCCCAATCAACAAATTACTTGATTAAAATAATTCAATAACTCCATTTGGAGAAGCCTGCTTTGCTAAATGATTACTACATACGAGTAGGAAATATGTACTGATAAATGTTTCAGTTAATGAAGAAGTCTAGGCTGTAATTTACCCTATATCGATTAGCCAACAAAATTTTAAAGTTTGAATTTTTCATTATTTTTTTTTGTCCATCAATGGGAAATCATTCGTGTAGAGGTTTGTGAAAGAAACCGTTTCGTTTGGGACAAAATAGTTTAGTAGGTAGTAGTTAATTAATTATTTAGTGATTGATATAGTAGTAAAATGTTAAGAAAATAAGGTTTTTAGCGACATTATGCAAAAACAAAAATTCGGAATTTAGAAAACTGTTGTATAGTAATAAAACAAAAAGAAAAATTAAAGAAAACTAACAGAACCTCCCCGCCAATCAAAAAATTGAAGAAAAAAAAAACACATGTGTGCAGTTCACACGCGGTAGAAGTGAAACCTTCAAAAAAGATGAACCTCAAGATATTGAGACGAATGTAAGATTTTATGAGTAGGACAATTGTAGGGTTTATTTTACGATTTATTAACATATATATTACATAAATTTATCCTGAATCCAAATATGCATTTTCGATAAATGATACGAGAGCTTATGATAATGGAAGTATGAAATAAATCCAGTGGTAGTAAAGATGCAGGTATCGTTTAATATTTGAAACTATTGTATTTGGAAATCGTTGGAATTATATTTTTCTCGATTGCTTCAAAATACGTGCAGCACAGTAACATATTATCATTTGCATTAGAATTTTTAATTATTATCCATAAAAGATCTTCATGTCCTGGGCGTTGTGGTTTTAAATTTCGTTGGAATCATAATCATTCACAAAAGGAACACCTATTATGGCCGAACATATTGTTAAACAAATTTTAACGAAATTCTTCATGAGCAACTTTATTTCGACGAAATTGTAAGTACGTAAGGAATCGGCTGTCATTCATTTGAGTATTTGAGTAGCACCTGAAAAACAGTTCGTAATATTATGTGATATCAGAATTAATTTTAAATTAGCTTTTATTTTATTGAAATTTCGTGATTAAGGACGAAATATGTGATTAGAAAATATTTAAGTACTTACTAGCATCATTTTCACTATTTTGCACAGTCGAGTCATTATTAAACGTATAGGAACTATTATTTTTCTTATTTAATAATTCTTTTTGGCGTGCCTGAAATTCACGAACACGTTCTGTTGATCATTTTGACGTCTTTATAGCCTTCTTTTCTTTAATTTTTTTTTTGACAATAATCCGTATTCATCAACGGTAAACTTAAAAAATTAATTTTATTAAATTAATGAAATGTTTATGCTCACAATTATAATAAGCAATTTAACACGGTTGTTATTGGTCGCTATGAAAACCATTCTCAAGTAGCGTAATACGCAGGCCCGCACAACCATAAGAAATGCTAATGTTTCCTACCTCATTCTCTCTCATGTTAAATCTTATAGATTTATGTATTTGTTTCTCTTTCTATGTATATGTTTCCGTTTCATAAAATTTCAAGTCACAACGATGCTAAAAAGTTTTCACTTCAAAAGGATTTATGAAATGATTTTTTTTTATGTGAAACATCTATAGGCGCAGGGTAGACCGGATCGTTGGCGTGGTGATACGTCACTATATATATACTATGGATATACAGTCCACATGTGTAGTGTGTACGATGTGGCGACGCGTTGCCATGCGCGAGCGACTGTGTGGCTTCCTTCTTCCTCAGTTCGATGGTATGTTTACAACGGTATATATAACCTATGTTTTACTTGAAAAAATTAACAATAAAATATATCAGATAGTGATGATTCAGAAAGTGAACGTGAACATCCTCTTGCAAAGAAAGCAAGAATACACTATGACACACTACCAAGTCATCAGTAAGTTAATTATAATTTGGTAAGTTGAAATTTATACAAAATTTTTATTACATATATACATTTTTATATATAAAATATTTATATATGCACCTACATATATATAATAAAATTTTTATTAACTGTACAAACTCGATGTTTCACATCTACCAGGCGTCCCGTGGCGGCTCACATTTTTTTTTTCCTTAAATTGTATTTTCACAAAATATTCCAAAATATTCAATTATTTTATTCAAGTAATGTAATTGTCGGGTGAATTAATTGAAATTCGAGTGATTCAACGCAATGCGGTGGAATGGGAATATGCGTTCGACGTGTAGAATGCATTTTCGGATTATAAAGTAATCAGTTCTAGCTATTTAGCGATGCCACTCGACGATCTGAATGTTATAACTCGAAACATTTCATTTTAAAGGTAAACGGTTTGTGTGCAAAACATATGAAGGGTTCATTGCAATAATGATGAATGTTCAAAATTGACCGATCAAATGAGCCCGCCGAGATTGGTCAACGTCAAAGGTCAACCTTTGCAAAATTTTAAAATCACCCAATCCAGGAAAATAATGAAAAACTCGACTATAATTGAAAAAATAGAAAAACAAAAACGTACAAAACGACCATCTGAGTTTTTCTGATACACTAAACGTCTACAAATCATCATCGAGAACGAGACATATATGGGTGATTCTCAGATAGCTGTGATTTTTTATGTCTAGTACTTTATTTATGACTCAACATGACTTTTTTCGATCAGTAAACTATAAATAAAATAAATTTGATAGTATTTTACCTTCGACATTGTATATTAAAGCATAAGTATTCATAAACTATAAATAAGTTACAGAAATATACCCAAAATGTCAGTACCGTGGCATGTCTGATTTTTGTTTTTCAAACTAAATGTATAAATTTCTATAAAGACTCGTCTTATAATCTAAATTTGAGTTTTCATAACTAAAATCTATTGTATATTTCATCGAATTATGCTGCAATTATACCCCAATATTGATTGGTAGAAAGAAATAATAATCATTGATTTATGTCCTGAAATGTTATTCAATTTTCAAATTCAAAATATTTGCCGCCTAAGTGCCATCTTTTATTCGATTTCGTTCGCTCGCTCTGGTGGTATTTTACAGAAGGACTATTTGTGTACTTTTCATAGCTGTGTGTTTACTTTAGTTATGACAGAAATAAGTTGTTTTGTTTTTAAAAAGGTAAGTCATTAAATTACATGTCAGTACCGTGGTACTGAAGTTTACGCGTAATAATATAATGTTTAGGTTAATTATATTGAATATTTATTCATTTTTACGTGTGAAATCGGAATTATTTGGATAATCATTTTAATTGTGTGCCGGAAATTAGATTAGATTAATTATACATTCAAATGTCAGTACCGTGGATGTCAGTACCATGGTAAAAATAATAAATAATATGTCTAATATGTTTATTGAAGTTGTAGTAGAACTACGTTCCAGGCTTAATTCTGAGCACAATAAAAGACCAATAGTACCAAGAACACAAGTTTTAGAGCATTTTTCATTTTTTAAAATTTTGAGTTTTAAAAATCACAGTTATCTAAGAATCACCCATATAGTATAATTGACCGATCAAACGAGCCCGCCAAAGGCGGGCGAAGTCTATGCAGTTTTGGGTCAGTGCCAGATGATCATCGGTTTTGAAGGCGACTTCTGTTACGCTGGAGTTATTTCAGTGTAACTGGAACTGGAGTCGCGGTGTAGACTTCATCCTGCCTTAACTATCGGGGCATTTCACGTGAAGCAGACAACGAAAAAAAAGTGATGTTTTGAAATTTGTTCATATTTGGCATAATTGTACTTCTAGTAAGGATGAATGTGGATACAAAATATTTTTTTCGAATGATAATTATTTGCCAAGTTATATGCTTCTAAAGAATTGTCGTTTTTGAAGTTCGTATTTTTTGAAAAAAAAAATTCGAATTAATTTTTTTTTTAAATATTAAATATGGCGGTTTAAGTAGAAAATGAACTGTTCTTTCTAAATAAAAAATAAAACGGGACATTTTTATTTATTTTTTTTAATATACAAAACCGGAAGTAAACTTTTCAAAGCAGAATATTAGTAACTTCGACCATTTTATTTTTGATTTTTTTATTTCAAAATATAGCCTAAAGTACACTTATGATACACCAGTAGTTTCATAATAGGATCGGCAATAGTTTAGGAGATACAGGAATTACATACGTGTCGTACTGAGCGTCGTACCCTAGCTTCCTTAGGTCCACTGGTTTACGGTTTATTACACTAAAACGCTGCGATAATTATATTTACTATCCTATTTAAACATATTTAATGCTCTAACAATGTTGTTGGGCAATTATTATTCAAATTAAAATAGTACTAATTGAAAAAAAATTTATTAGTAAACAGTAGTTTAAAATAAATTTCGTGATAAGTAATAAAATCGTCTGCTAGCCAAAGAGGTGAAATGCCCCTATTATAAAGTTGACATATGACGGTGTGGACGATTTTTATCATTTCCATAACGACGGAAATCAATAAAAAACAGTGTGTGTGTATGTAAAAATCAATCAATAAACTCAGCGCAATCAATATTCGAAAAACATAAATCAAAATAATCAATTAATTTTCGCACAAACAAGTGGAATCAAATTGTTATATATCAAATAAAAGGCAAGAGTCTAGTTATCGTGGTAGAGGCATTTTTAAGAATTTTTTGTTACCTTATGCTTATTTATAAACATAAAGTAACCGTTTTAGAAAAATAATTTTGAATAAAAAACTCAAAATTCGACCATCGAAAATTTAAGCGATAGTATTACAGAACTGTCATAGTCGACGACCACATTTACAAGCCAGCAAATAAAAGGTATAAGCTTGGATCAGGAACGTCGAGATTTGAGAACTGTTTCCAAGAATTTCGTAATTGTTCCTATAGGCCATGTTCACTCGAATGCAATTTGTACGTAAATTTTGACATGTCAGAAATGAGGACGCAACGGTTATTTTCAAACATGTATTTATATTGAAATAATATGTGAAATTAAATTCTCTAAATAAAGTTTACTTTTTTATGAGAAAAACACTTGTGAAAAACTGTGATGTATTATTATTAATGAAAAGAGACTCCAAAACATTTGCTAAATGAAAAATATACTTAGGTAATATTTATTGTCACATTACAAAAGTGTTTAATTTTTATGTTCTGTTACAATTTCTTAATTTGTTTTTTGCATTCTTTTGTTTTAGATACGAAGTCGCCGAAATTGTTAACTCATTATGCTTTACGGCAAAATACTACAATTTAAAATAAATTCAACTCAATTACTCAATAATTCCCATGTTTAAGAGATTAATTTCAACATTAACATTTTGGAATTGTGCTTGACATCTTTGTTTGGAAGAATAAATGTGTGATGGAAATTATTAAAATACTGTTTGTTTTATCATTTATTGTATTTTTGGACATGCATTCTTTATTTTTTGTAAATATATAATATAATTTATGTAGCATTTGCACTTGCGTTATTATTAATGAATATACAATGCATTTAGTTTATAAGAATATTATCAGCAAGACTCAGGACTGTGTGTCGATTTATGTATCATATTTAAAACTAATCTGGGTGAATTTTGTAATAAGTGTAACTACTAAAATTGAATAAAAAATTATCCTTCAACTGTAAATTTGGAAATGAATTATAGTCAAATCTGAGAGACCAATTCGTACATATGTGGAATTTCCGATGTAAATTTGAAAAAATGTCTTCTGTGTGAAGAAAATTTAACATACTCACATGCTGTTAAAATGGCCACAACTGCTGAATCAACATCAAATTAAGCCCAAGATATTTCGTTCGCTGCAAATCAAGTAAATAAAATTGCATATAACTGTGAAACCACAAAATCTTCACATCCTAAGCAAACACGTGGATATCGAAGAAGTCATTCCCAAGAAGGAATCGGAAAAATCATATGGCGGAAAGGTGAGGCAACTTCATCTTACGACAACAACAATTTCCATCATAGTTGGAACAATTTCAAAGAAACGAGATCGGACACGAGACGGGCAAGAGGATTTGGAAACCGAGGACATTTTTCCATTCCAAGGAATAGAACCATATGATTATTTATGGAACCATATGATGAAACTTCACCTGGAAGAAAACATAAGAATTGCATTGCTGAACGATCCATCTGCAGAAGATTTATCACAGAAATGAATGAATATCGGTAATAGTCGTGTTATTGGTTTGAATTTTTATTCCAATTAAACTGATTAAAACGTTATTCTACTGTTTTATAAAAAAAGTAGGTGTTGCGGTATGCCGCGATAATTTGCGTGTTAGCGTATTTTTATTACTTCTATTTGTTTATAATCAATAATGGACAATATGGCAACGCATCCCCGACTTCTCTCTGCAGTTGCTAGTCACGTAATGTCCAAAATCTCCCTTTACACACTACAAGTGAAATCAGTGATGCGCGCGCATTGTCGTTACACTTCGGAACGGTTGAGAGCAGTTCAGAATCAATTCACATACTTAACAGTAGGAACAGTAGGAATTAGGTAAAATTTTTTCGAATGGGACAAAATTCGAAGGAAATGAAGTCAATACGCTTGATTCGTCGACAAAAACACTGTCATTACCGAGATTCAAAAATTGTTTGGAAAATTCTTCAGTAGATTGATCATTCCGGAACCCAACTCATGTCGCCAGCTGAAATTTTTTCACATTGTGTCACAGTTTTTAACGCATATAACGCATGAACCCAAATATATAGATTCAATAAAGTAAATCGTCGGCCTAAAGTCTCAATCTGATAAGTTCACTTTTAAAAATTTTTGTTTTTTTGTTCCAATAGGAAGGAATTAAAAATTCTATCGAATGAAAAACTGATAAATCTCTTTAAATATAGAAATTTCTCAATATATAGCATGAATCGGAAATCTGCTTTATGTAGTAACTTATGTAGTTTATACTCGCTTTCTTTCCTTTTCCTGAAAAAACTGTTAAAAAGAACTCAGCAGCTTAACACTTTAGACCGACGAAATGTGTTGGCTGACTTGGAATTGAAATAATTGATTTTTTTTTATATAATTTTTGTTTTCTTTTTATATACTTACTATTCTAATCAAGTATTGAACTTAATTTTATTCAGTTTATTATTAAAAATTTAAACAAAGTGTAGCTAAAATTTTCATTCATAAAACACTACGTTCATTGCCTGTTAGGTAGTACGAAGTTTGCTGAGTCAGCTAGTACTTGTAATGTATAAGATGAAATGATGAAATATTAATAATAATTTAGCTGTAATAGATTTTTATTGTTACTTAATTAAAATACAATAATGTTATGATATTAGAATTTCATTTCAAATTTAAATTCCCTCCTTTATTTACGCATGCGCTTTGAAATTTAAAGGCGCAGCCAAGTACAGTTTTGTACAGCGCCAGCTATGGGTCGAAATGCAAAAGCTGCCGACCCAAGCGCCTTTTTCGTTAACGTGATCATTGAAGTTCTATGTTAGTCTCTCTTCTCTGATTGAAACTGCTGCATTGATTCTAAAAAAAACCTTTTACGCTACCCTCCTAAATAATGTTAAAATTGAGTATCAGAATTAATTATTTCACAATAGAGTAAAACGATCTGTGACAAAGGAATTCCTGTTGGAACTTATAATATCTAGTAAGCAACTATAAACTCATTTTTGCATAAGATGTTAATTTTATATCATAACACCTTTATATATAAATAGAAAAACAAATAATTAATTAATAAAACTGACTGTGTATAGAAAGGAAAGCATTTTTATTAAATACAACATATAAAGCATTTAGTCAGAAAAGGAATGATATATCGCAACTCTGCAACAGGTTATGAGCCCAGAAGATCCAGAAAGAAATTAAATTCACAAAAGCAAGTTTCATTACAAAAGAAAAGAAAAATGGATACCAAGTTCAATCTTGACAAGTTGACTGAATGTGGTAATGGAAGTGGAAAGACCAACTATGTATCCTGGAAATTCAAGTTGAATCTATTATTAAGAATGAAAAATTTGTCGGACATCGTCTCAGGTGTAAATGTTAAACCAAATCAACTACGAAGCTCAGGCAATTATTAGTTTAAATGTAGACGAAAGAATAGCCTTAAAAATTTCAACTTGCAAGTCTGCTGCAGAAATGATAACCAGATTGGAAGGACTTTATGGAAATAAAAATCAAAAATCAACGGCTATATTACAACAACATTTTTTTTGTTATAAATATGACGAATCAAAATATGTTGTTGAAAACTGTTCCCAAATTGATGAACTAGCACAAGAATTACGGTCAAATGGAGAAGAAGTCAAAGATTGTTGGATAATGTCACGAATATTGAATTCTCTACCTCCGAAATTCGATATCATTTTCACGTAGCATGGGAATCAGTATCTGAAATCGACAAATCACTTAAAAATTTACGTGATCGTCTACAACGAGAAGAAAGTCGACTTCAAAATCGCGAGTCAGAAATGGTCAGAAATGCGTTTATTGGAAAAATGGAAAAATTTAACGGAAAGCAGTTCAATAAAAATGACAGAAAATCAAAAAGGGTGTTTGACAATTCAAACGTCAATCACTTCAGTCCTGGAAAATTTAAATGCTTTAAATGTGGGGAAAATGGACATTTGAAACGAGAATGTAACAAAAAACCTAGCTTTGAGTAGCTTGGATATTGCAAGAAAACTTACGGCTGTAATTATTGTCATGAGAAGGGTAATTTTGCGAATGAATGTCCAGAGAAACATAAAACTGAAAAGAATAATGCACAATCGTTTGTTACAATTGCTTTGCCGTCAAAAATTTTGGATAATTTGAATAATCAATGTGAAGCATGGATTAAGGACAGTGGTGCTACTCACCACTTGACTGGACATTTTAAATGCTTAACAAATGTACGTTTATTAGACGTTCCAATATGGGTAGAAATAGGAGATTCAACTAAATTACAAGGAATTGCATTTGGAGATGTCGAACTAAATGCATACGATAGTGAAAAATGGTACCCCATAATATTACGCGATGTATTATTTGTACCTGACCTAAACTTCAACCTATTCTCTGTTAAAACTGTTCTGGATAAGGGATACACACAAAAGGCGACAGCAAATACTTCATTTATAATTGAAGGAGAGAAAATTGTTGTAATGGCAGAAAGAGTTGGAGGATTATTTAGAATGATATTTCGCTCCAGGAAAGAATACAGTTTGTCAACGATTAGTTTACAGCTTTGGCATGAAAGATTTGGCCACCAAAATATTCATCAAGTCAGAGAAATTTTAAATAAGAATGGTACACGATATGTGGATGATTGGAAAGACATTTGCAAAAGGTGTGTATATGGAAAACAACATAGAGTATCACATTCGAAAAATGATAACATTGCAAAGGCTCCTCTCGACAAAATTCATGTCGACCTTGGTGAAATGGATGTTTTGTCCCTTGATGGTGCGAAGTATTTTTTATTATTCAAGGATGATTTCAGCAGATTCCGAACAATGTACTTTTTTAAACGGAAATCCGACGCAGTTAATAAATTAGAAATATTTTTAAACTTAGTTGAAAATCAATTTAGCCGAAAAGTAAAAATCTTAATGTCTGATAATGGAACCGAAATAAAGAATGTGAGAACTAGGAATATTTTTGCGAAACTCGGAATATTTAACGAACGATAAGCGACATATACGCCTCAACAAAATGGGAGAATTGAACGGGAGATTCGGACAATGACTGAAGCAGCGCGATCAGAAATTCATGCCAGAAATCTTGAACCATCATTGTGGGCTGAAGCTTTAAGTTACTCAGTTTTTACAATAAACCAAACTGGAAAAAGTAATGTTGCAGACAAGTGACCAGCTGAATTATGGTTTGGCCGTCGCATAAATTTGAAATCTCTGAGAAGTTTTGGTTGTGATTGTTACATGCTGATACCTGATCATCAACGACAGAAATTGGACATGAAAAGCAAGAAAGGAATTTTCGTAGGATATGACATTGAAGAACATGGATATAGAGTATATTTAAGAAATGAAAAACGTGTCGAAGTGTCATGTAATGTTATTTTTGACGAAAAAGGTAATACAGAAAATAACCACATGGAAATAAATTGTAAGTTAATGGAAAATGAAAACCCAAAATCAATTACTAATACTACAAGAAATCTTGAACCTTTAATAGAAGATGTCAAAGGCCAGGAGGAGTATTGTGAAGATTTGGAAGGAAATGAATCAGAGTTAGAAGAAAGAAGGTCAAGTTACAATTTGCGAAATCGTAAGAATATAAATTTACCTTTGAAATTTAGTGATTACGCGATGATAGGTGAAATCGAAGACATCTCTGTAAAAGATGCCTTAAAGGATCCAAGATGGAAAAGCGCCATGCAAGATGAAATAAATTCATTAAATGAAATGAAAGTATGGGAATTGGTGGAACTACCGAAAGGACAGAAACCACTGACATGCAAATGGGTTTTACGTGAAAAATCGGACGGAAGATTTAAAGCAAGAGTGGTGGCACGAGGTTTTGATCAAAAATATGGAATTTTAGTTGATTATGGAGGGCCGATAATTTGGATATCACAAAAGCAACGAATTACATCGATCTCATCGGCTGAAGCAGAATATAGACCTGCAGTGAGTGCAGTACAAGAAATCTGTTGGCTAAGAAGAATAATGAAGGAACTGAGAATCAGCAACCTGACTAAACCAACAAATTTATACATCGACAACCAAGCAGCAATGCATATGCTGGAAAATATTGAGGAAGGAAAACTTACTAAAGGAAAGAAACATATTGAAATAAGAAGAAAATTTGTAAACCAACATATAAACCTAACAGTGAAATTAATTTATGTAGGTACTCAAGAACAAATTGCCGATTTGTTCACAAAAGCTCTGTCGAAGCAATCATTTTGTAAATTTCGTTTAAAGTTGCTTAAGGAGAAGTGTTGGAACTCATAATATCAACTATATAAAGCAACTATAAACTCATTTTTGCATAAGATGTTAATTTTAGATCATAATACCTCTATATATAAATAAAAAAACAAATAATTAATTAATAAAACTGACTGTGTATAGACAGGAAAGTATTTTTATTAAATACAACATATAAAGCATTTAGTCAGAAAAGGAATAATATATCGCAACTCTGCAACAATTCCACTATGCAAGAATTAATGAACATTGATTTAATGAAGCTGTTGCGTAGCTTTACGTGCCTTAGGTGGCCGAGGTCAGCCGAGGTGTTGAAAATCACAGCATACTACCTGAGTGAGAGTGTGACATAAAATGTAAAACGAAAGACAATTTTAAAATAAAAATTCGTTCAATATTATTAATAATACGCATTGGAACCCAACTGATTATATCAAAACAAGTATTATAATTCAAACAGTGACCTACCACAACAACCTACAGTCCACTCACTCCAACAGAAGCACTTTAATTATTTCTTAAATTAAAGATACAAAAGAAAAGTATGTGTAACCGTTCATGATTTTTGCGAACTTATCACTTTATCACTGTCCATATCAATCTTGAATGTAATTAAATGTACCAAATTCGTAATGCATCTACGCTTTGTGATACATTGATAAGTATTTTATTTATATTCATAATTCATATATATTAATTATTACCTGATGATGCCAGTCAAAGACTGTTGAAACGCGTCGTAATAAAGAAGAAATTGAGTCTCATAAGACATATTATTATCCATTGCTTTATGATACTTTGAAAATAAAAAAGCATACTCCACATTTATGCATACAAGGACTGTGTGTACTTTTGCATAGTCAAAAGTACTTTATCTTACGTAAATTTCTCTAGAGAAAGCTCTTCTAATGCATTTACGTGTCCGACAAGGGCACAGTACAAAAGAAGAAAAAAAAACATTTTTCAACAATACAAGAACTATATTTATCCTTGAAAAAACTTTTTTTAATCAATTTTAAAGTAACAATACCAACTTGTACATTTACTAGATGATATTAAAGACTTGCGATTCAAGACAAGCGTGACACACTGGTATTGTCAAAAGTATTTTCATTTACAGGAAAATAGATGTAAAATGTTAAAATGTAAACACAAAAAAATTGTACTTACAAAATATCTTATTAATGACATATTTGAACTTTTATTTCCATTAAATTTCACAAGTTTCTTATTTGATTTTCAATTTTTTGGCGATACTAAGTCGGCATTCTTCTCTATTTTTTTCGATTATTTCAATGATTTTATCATTTTTTTTTTGACTATAGATCTTTTAGAGAAATGATGTTTTGACACATTGCAAAATTGTTACAATATCGAAATCGTATTTTTTTTGGTTATTTTTATAATTATTTATATGTATAATTAATTATATATTTAATAAATATTTAATTTTAGTTTTGGTAAAAGCTTGGATCAGGAACATCGAGATTTTCAGAACTGAAGAGAACTATTTCGAATGGGTACGTATTGTTCACTCGAATGCAATTTGTACGTAAACTTTGACATGTGCCAGAAATGAAGAATTAGCGACGGTTATTTTCAAATATGTATTTATACCATTGATATGTGTTTAATTTTCTCAAGCAAAAAATTAATCTCCCTTGAGTGTTTCGATCACTTGAGTGATTCTTTGTATAAAATTGGTACATTAACTTTATTTTGGTATACTTGGTACATTACTTTACTTTTTTGAAACTTGGTAACATTACTTTATAGGTTGACGATCGGCTCAATAATAATTAAATAATTTATTGTTTGCTCTATTTTTCAAAATTGTCAACAATAAAAACAATTTTGCTTCCTTTATTGTTTTCACTGTTAAACTCACTGCCATCGTTTCCAATCAAAACTTGAACCTCATGGCCCTCTTGTTTTTTGAACCAAGTTTCTTAACAATTTTCCCCCCGTTGAGAGGATATTCCGAACAACAAATATGATACTTAACATATAAATATAACTGAAACAATGGTACAAAATTAACTTAAAGTCTTAAGGAATAAATAATTAATCTGCTTCTTGATTGTTAACAGGTATTGGTAATATTGAAAGTTTTTTAACATTTCGAATTAAAGTAGTTTTTGATGTTTTCACTTTCATTGTGCGAATGACTCCATCTTCTCACGGAAAGCATTCAATGACACGTCCTATGGCCCATTGGGAAGGTGGTAAATGATCTTCCCTTAAAAGAACTACAGCTCCTTTTGGAATATTGGGTCCAGATTTATTCCATTTTATTCTAAGATTTAACTCGTTTAAGTATTCGAGTCTCCATCGTTTCCAAAAATCCTGCTTGACACCTTGGATGTGTTCCCAGGTAGATAAGCGATTAGTAGGAATTCCGGCGAGGTTACGGTCATGTAAGTTGGTCAAAGAGTCACCGATTAAAAAATGGCCAGGGGTAATGACTAAAGGGTCATTAGGGTCTAATGATATGGGAGTTAACGGTCGCAAGTTCAATATGGTTTCAATCTCCATTATCAGAGTGTTAAATTGTTCATAAATAACTAACATTTGATGGCCCGTGACATGGTACAAATGTTTTTTAAAACTATTAACTGCGGCTTCCCACAAACCTCCAACATAAGGTGCAAATGGTGGTGTGAAATGCCATTGGATGCCTTTTGTGGTTAAATATCCTTGAATTTTCTCTTGAACTTTTGATGTGTTAAATTCATTGATTAGCTTTTTCAAAATATTATTTGTTCCAACAAAATTGATTCCGTTGTCACTGTAGATATCTTTTGGTAAGATTATGGGGTATTTTGCCTCAAAAGGTAAATTTGAGAACGATAGACGCCCACCGACTCTAATAATTCCATCTTCATCAAGTTTAGGGTTCAATCTTGAAAGTTTTGCGGTTTTGCTCATTGGAGAGTTTGGATGTTTCAAGGATTTTACGTCGTCAGCGAATACCTGTCGTTGAATTGCTTTAGTTATACAAACATCAACGTTGTGCAATTCCTTTAAAAGTAAAGGACCTTTTGGTAGACGGTTATGAATGAATCCAAAAAGTAGTAATTTTCAAATTTAACGTTTTCGCTAAACTTTTAGTCATGAAATTAGTGGTTGAACATGTGTCAAGTAATGTTCGAGAGGAAATACTTTTCTGGTTTGCATCTAATACATTTACCATGGCGGTAACCATAATATCATTGGATAAAACATCCGTCACTAGGCTGGTATGCATTCCTATTTTTGTTGAAGGGCTCTTGGTCTCGCTACTTTGATCCTCCAACGATATATTCCTGTTCATATTCCCGCTACTGGTGTTATTAAAATTGGTTGGTGAGGTATCTCTTTAACATTGATAAGTATTTTATTTTATATATATATATATATATATATATATATATATATATTATCCATTAATTTATTGTGATTCGGAAGTAAATAAAATACTTATCAATGTTAAAGAGATATCGGAGTAATTTTTTAATTGAATCTCAAAGACATATATATATATATATATTTATATATATGTCTTTGAGATTCAATTAAAAAATTACTTTATTAAGACGCGTTTCGACAGTTTTTGACTGTCATCATCAGGTAATAATAATAATATAATAATACTACCTAAACTCTCATACTAATTAAGTGAAATGACGTTATTTAAAATGCTGTAGTTAAAATTATATAACAAAAACAGACACTTATTGTTAATTATTCATTTATTTGTAAATTACACTTATTAAATTCAAAATTTCGATTGTTGATTAACTTTACATTTTCTCAAAGAAACTTAATCACCCCAATTCACTCTTTTAGGGCAGGTTTTTTAAAAAAAAAATATTTTCACATGCCTACTTCTTATAAGGAACACACCGAATATTAAAATTTTATCTGGCAGAGGAGATATATAATTACACGATTTTATGTATGCACGGTTTTTAAAACGTATTTACTTTAAGCTTTAATAAAAAAAAATATTTTTTTACTACTACTGTTACTTTTTTCGTTAATATTTCGTTAAAATAGGGGTTGATCGTAGAAGGGTGAAAATTAAGAGTAATATGATTTTTTGTTATTCTAAGTCATGACAAAATAAAAATCTAGCCAAAAAAATTAAAGTTTTTAATTAATAAAAAAATAAGGGTTGATCAAAGAGGAGTGAAAATTTAGGGTTGTATGTATTTTTGTATGATGTATCATAAAAAAATAAAAACAAAAAATTTTATCCAAAAAATAAAAATAAAAATTTAAGGGTGGACCACCCTTACCATTTAGGGGGATGAAAAATAGATGTTGTCCGATTCTCATGCCTACCGAATATACATAGAAAATTTTATGAAAATCGGTCGAGCCGTTTCGGAAGAGTTTAACTACGCACCCCGTGACACGAGAATTTTATATATTAGATGGTAATCAACGACATAATGAATTTATTAACCACCATATTAAAACAAAACTATTTCACTTTCAATCAAAAATTTTATCACCAAAAGGAAGGCTTGGCCATGGGTTCCCCTTTATCAGGACTTCTAGCCGACATTTACATGAATCACTTTGAAAATAAATATATTATGAACAGTACATACAAAAATAAAATAATATATTATGGAAGATATGTAGATGATATATTCATATTATTTAATGGAACTACCTGACAGATTGACAATATGGTATCCGATCTGAACAAAATAAATCAGAAAATAAAATTCACTTCTGAACACGAAATAAATGGAACAATCAACTTTTTAGACACAACGATCATCAAAGAAAATGGAAAGTTGTCATATAATATATACAGAAAACCAACAACAACAAACGCCACCATCCATAAAACATCATTTCACCCAAGAAACCAAAAAATGGCAGCTTATAACAGTCTAGTATACAGAGCGATCAAGTTCCCCCTCAGCACCAAAGCTCGTGAAGAAGAAATTAAGATAATTAAACATATAGCCATTACTAACGGATACGACAGTTCAATCATAGACAAAATAATATCGAAATTTAATAAAAAATCCATTCTTCCAACTCCACAAAAAGAAAACAAAAAATATATAAAATCAGATTTCAATAATGTATTCAACTTTACAATCGCCAACTTCCTAAAGAAAAATAATTTCAATATCGCATTTTCAACAAACAACAACATGATGAAAATTCTCAAACCATTGGAGAACAATCAAATTACAACGGAAAATAAGACCGGAATATATAAAATTAAATGTGGTTCCTGTGAAAAATTCTACATTGGCCAAACTGGTAGATCTTTCAGAACAAGATATAAGGAGCATACACCCAAGAAAACTACTTCAACAACAACTTCAAATTTTACAAAACACCTTTATGACGAAAACCATCAATGCTTAAATTTCGAAACAAATTTTACGCCGCTACATATATGCAAGAAAGGATCACATATGAACACCCTAGAAGAATATGAAATATACAAAGCACACAAACTAGATCCAAATAACATCCTTAACGACAAATTATATAAAACAAACAACCTATATGAAATTTGTTTAAAATTGACAAAATAATTATTATTATTATTACCTGATGATGACAGTCAAAAACTGTCGAAACGCGTCGTAATAAAGTAATTTTTTAATTGAATCTCAAAGACATATATATATTATTATCCATTGAGGTATCTCTTGTTTCAACGTGTAGTAATGAATTATGTCGTTTCGAACATTTTTTGCATGACGCCCTTGACAAACAGGATTTGACTTGGTGTCCCTTCCCAAAACAATTGAAACACAAATGTGCCTCGGTAATTACTCTGCGACGTTCGTTCACAGATAATTTGCCAAATTTTACACAGGTGTATAATTGATGCAATTCGTTACAAATAGGACAGGAAGATGATGGTGAAGATTTTGTCTTGTCGTTTGATACATTTGTAGACTGTTGGTTGTTAAATAATGCTTGCGAATGTGAGCGATGTTGTGGAATGTCTCGTTTTTGTATTGAATTTAAATGTTTTTCGTGGTACTGCGAACTATCACCACATAAAGCTCTTTTTTCTAAAAACTTTAAAAGGTCTTTATATGATGGTATCCTATCATCGGTTAATGTAAGTTCCCAATGCCATATAGTACCAGGATTAAGTTTGGATAAAATTAAATCAACTAAAGGAATATCCCAAAACGAAACCGGTGCTTTTAAATTTTCTAATGCTCTTGTATGTTGGTAAAATGTATCAACAAGTTGGTTAATTGATGACGCAGTGTCCTTTTGCAAACGTGGGTATTCTCGCAAAATAGACCAATGACGACGAGTCATTTTCCTTAATGATTCGTATTTTTCTTTTAGGATATTTAACGCGACCTCATAATTTGCATCAGTTATCTCAAGAGAATCAATTGCGTTCGCTGCTTTGCCAGTGAGTGATGTCCTGAGATAGTTTAATTTTTTAAACGGTGGTAAATCTTCCTGATCAATCAAAACTGAGAATAAATTAAAAAAGGCAGACCATTTTTCTGGTGAGCCATCGAAAGTGGGTAGGGATATCGTCGGTAACGTAACTACAGGTTTTGTTTGGATTATAGTGTGGTTCATGGACGGTTTTTCATTTGGAACTACAGGTAGTGGGGTCAACTCTTGTATAACAGTTTTCGCACGAAACTGTTCCTGGAAAAACGCTTGCATATAAGTAATACGATTGTCAATTTCATTTTCGTCCAACTCTTCTAGTTGTTTTTGAATATTGTCAAAGTTTTCAAATGCATTCACTGTGGACTCCAGTAATGACTTTATGAATATTACGGTTTGCTGGTTCGACATCTCCGACATCCAGCACCTTCTTTAATGTCGTTATCATGGCTTGAATGTGCCCGCGTTGTCTTTTAAGGCGACTTACACCAACCATATTGAATTTTGGAACGATAATCAAGGTGTACAATTTGTTTTTTTTTTAACAATTAAAACAATTTTTAATTGTGATTATTGGCCAATTTTTTGGTGAATTTTAAAAGACCAACTTACCTTTTACTGCAATCACTGATGATGAACGACGAAACCCAATTTGTTCGATCCGTTGGACAGCATACAGTTTTCTGGGTCACCAATAGCACTTTAGTTTTTCCAGGTTGTTTCGATCTTGGTATTGGTGACAACTTTCAATTGGAACAGCAAACGAAATTTGGCACTTTTATCACAACTATTCAATTCACTTCGGCTCGAAGGACCATGTTTCTTTTCTCAAGCAAAAAATTAATCTCACTTGAGTGTTTCGATCACTTGAATGATTCTTTGTAGTAAATAACTTTATTTTCGGTATACTTGGTACATTGCTTTACTTTTTAGAAACTTGGTAACATTACTTTGTAGGTTGACGATCGGCTCAATAATAATTAAATAATTTATTGTTTGCTCTATTTTTCAAAATTGTCAACAATAAAAACAATTTTGCTTCCTTTATTGTTTTCACTGTTAAACTCACTGCCATCGTTTCCAATCAAAACTTGAACCTCATGGCCCTCTTGTTTTTTGAACCAAGTTTCTTAACAATATGTATATATGGATAGACTATGCATATGGGGGCAAAGAGCAATTTGAAAAATCTAATGTAGCGTACGAAGCGCTATCTACGTGAGTACAGTTTCTAGGATAACTAAGAACAACTGATGCAAATTACGTGCATAAATGCTTGTCCGAAGTGTAACAAGACCGATAATGAGAGCAGAAATGGGTTGTAAGGGGTGTTACTTCATTAAATATTTCAAGAAAAACAAAATTATATAATATCATATAAATATATAAATATGTAGGGTTAACAATAGTACATGTAGCATTAGAGATAATTAAATTATGTTCGCTATAATATTATTCACCAATATAGGCCCTCAATCATTGTCAATAAATATATATATAAATATATATATACATCAAATGTTTATCATAAACTCCAGCGATGCATGATTGGGTAATATACTGCTTGTTAAAGTAGTCAAAAATATTTCACATTGCATTGAAAATTGTGAAAACATTAATCACATTAAATCACTTAAATAATTGTTTGTTTTGGCTAAAACTTACTTTTAAAGCAAACAATTATTTAAAGTGATTTAATGTGATTAATGTTTTCACAAGAAATATTTTATGCAATATATTATATTTATATGCAATGTGCAATTTGAAAAATATAATGCAGCAATATAGGGCCTCAATCATTGTCAATAAATAAATATATATATATATATATATATATATTCGACAGTTTTTGACTGTCATCATCAGGTAATAATAATAATAATTATTTTGTCAATTTTAAACAAATTTCATATAGGTTGTTTGTTTTATATAATTTGTCGTTAAGGATGTTATTTGGATCTAGTTTGTGTGCTTTGTATATTTCATATTCTTCTAGGGTGTTCATATGTGATCCTTTCTTGCATATATGTAGCGGCGTAAAATTTGTTTCGAAATTTAAGCATTGATGGTTTTCGTCATAAAGGTGTTTTGTAAAATTTGAAGTTGTTGTTGAAGTAGTTTTCTTGGGTGTATGCTCCTTATATCTTGTTCTGAAAGATCTACCAGTTTGGCCAATGTAGAATTTTTCACAGGAACCACATTTAATTTTATATATTCCGGTCTTATTTTCCGTTGTAATTTGATTGTTCTCCAATGGTTTGAGAATTTTCATCATGTTGTTGTTTGTTGAAAATGCGATATTGAAATTATTTTTCTTTAGGAAGTTGGCGATTGTAAAGTTGAATACATTATTGAAATCTGATTTTATATATTTTTTGTTTTCTTTTTGTGGAGTTGGAAGAATGGATTTTTTATTAAATTTCGATATTATTTTGTCTATGATTGAACTGTCGTATCCGTTAGTAATGGCTATATGTTTAATTATCTTAATTTCTTCTTCACGAGCTTTGGTGCTGAGGGGGAACTTGATCGCTCTGTATACTAGACTGTTATAAGCTGCCATTTTTTGGTTTCTTGGGTGAAATGATGTTTTATGGATGGTGGCGTTTGTTGTTGTTGGTTTTCTGTATATATTATATGACAACTTTCCATTTTCTTTGATGATCGTTGTGTCTAAAAAGTTGATTGTTCCATTTATTTCGTGTTCAGAAGTGAATTTTATTTTCTGATTTATTTTGTTCAGATCGGATACCATATTGTCAATCTGTCAGGTAGTTCCATTAAATAATATGAATATATCATCTACATATCTTCCATAATATATTATTTTATTTTTGTATGTACTGTTCATAATATATTTATTTTCAAAGTGATTCATGTAAATGTCGGCTAGAAGTCCTGATAAAGGGGAACCCATGGCCAAGCCTTCCTTTTGGTGATAAAATTTTTGATTGAAAGTGAAATAGTTTTGTTTTAATATGGTGGTTAATAAATTCATTATGTCGTTGATTACCATCTAATATATAAAATTCTCGTGTCACGGGGTGCGTAGTTAAACTCTTCCGAAACGGCTCGACCGATTTTCATAAAATTTTCTATGTATATTCGGTAGGCATGAGAATCGGACAACATCTATTTTTCATCCCCCTAAATGGTAAGGGTGGTCCACCCTTAAATTTTTATTTTTATTTTTTGGATAAAATTTTTTGTTTTTATTTTTTTATGATACATCATACAAAAATACATACAACCCTAAATTTTCACTCCTCTTTGATCAACCCTTATTTTTTTATTAATTAAAAACTTTAATTTTTTTGGCTAGATTTTTATTTTGTCATGACTTAGAATAACAAAAAATCATATTACTCTTAATTTTCACCCTTCTACGATCAACCCCTATTTTAACGAAATATTAACGAAAAAAGTAACAGTAGTAGTAAAAAAATATTTTTTTTTATTAAAGCTTAAAGTAAATACGTTTTAAAAACCGTGCATACATAAAATCGTGTAATTATATATCTCCTCTGCCAGATAAAATTTTAATATTCGGTGTGTTCCTTATAAGAAGTAGGCATGTGAAAATATTTTTTTTTTTAAAAACCTGCCCTAAAAGAGTGAATTGGGGTGATTAAGTTTCTTTGAGAAAATGTAAAGTTAATCAACAATCGAAATTTTGAATTTAATAAGTGTAATTTACAAATAAATGAATAATTAACAATAAGTGTCTGTTTTTGTTATATAATTTTAACTACAGCATTTTAAATAACGTCATTTCACTTAATTAGTATGAGAGTTTAGGTAGTATTATTATATTATTATTATTACCTGATGATGACAGTCAAAAACTGTCGAAACGCGTCGTAATAAAGTAATTTTTTAATTGAATCTCAAAGACATATATATAAATATATATATATATATATATATATATATATATATGTCTTTGAGATTCAATTAAAAAATTACTCCGATATCTCTTTAACATTGATAAGTATTTTATTTACTTCCGAATCACAATAAATTAATGGATAATATATATATATATATATATATATATATATATAAAATAAAATACTTATCAATGTTAAAGAGATACCTCACCAACCAATTTTAATAACACCAGTAGCGGGAATATGAACAGGAATATATCGTTGGAGGATCAAAGTAGCGAGACCAAGAGCCCTTCAACAAAAATAGGAATGCATACCAGCCTAGTGACGGATGTTTTATCCAATGATATTATGGTTACCGCCATGGTAAATGTATTAGATGCAAACCAGAAAAGTATTTCCTCTCGAACATTACTTGACACATGTTCAACCACTAATTTCATGACTAAAAGTTTAGCGAAAACGTTAAATTTGAAAATTACTACTTTTTGGATTCATTCATAACCGTCTACCAAAAGGTCCTTTACTTTTAAAGGAATTGCACAACGTTGATGTTTGTATAACTAAAGCAATTCAACGACAGGTATTCGCTGACGACGTAAAATCCTTGAAACATCCAAACTCTCCAATGAGCAAAACCGCAAAACTTTCAAGATTGAACCCTAAACTTGATGAAGATGGAATTATTAGAGTCGGTGGGCGTCTATCGTTCTCAAATTTACCTTTTGAGGCAAAATACCCCATAATCTTACCAAAAGATATCTACAGTGACAACGGAATCAATTTTGTTGGAACAAATAATATTTTGAAAAAGCTAATCAATGAATTTAACACATCAAAAGTTCAAGAGAAAATTCAAGGATATTTAACCACAAAAGGCATCCAATGGCATTTCACACCACCATTTGCACCTTATGTTGGAGGTTTGTGGGAAGCCGCAGTTAATAGTTTTAAAAAACATTTGTACCATGTCACGGGCCATCAAATGTTAGTTATTTATGAACAATTTAACACTCTGATAATGGAGATTGAAACCATATTGAACTTGCGACCGTTAACTCCCATATCATTAGACCCTAATGACCCTTTAGTCATTACCCCTGGCCATTTTTTAATCGGTGACTCTTTGACCAACTTACATGACCGTAACCTCGCCGGAATTCCTACTAATCGCTTATCTACCTGGGAACACATCCAAGGTGTCAAGCAGGATTTTTGGAAACGATGGAGACTCGAATACTTAAACGAGTTAAATCTTAGAATAAAATGGAATAAATCTGGACCCAATATTCCAAAAGGAGCTGTAGTTCTTTTAAGGGAAGATCATTTACCACCTTCCCAATGGGCCATAGGACGTGTCATTGAATGCTTTCCGTGAGAAGATGGAGTCATTCGCACAATGAAAGTGAAAACATCAAAAACTACTTTAATTCGAAATGTTAAAAAACTTTCAATATTACCAATACCTGTTAACAATCAAGAAGCAGATTAATTATTTATTCCTTAAGACTTTAAGTTAATTTTGTACCATTATTTCAGTTATATTTATATGTTAAGTATCATATTTGTTGTTCGGAATATCTCAACGGGGGGAAAATTGTTAAGAAACTTGGTTCAAAAAACAAGAGGGCCATGAGGTTCAAGTTTTGATTGGAAACGATGGCAGTGAGTTTAACAGTGAAAACAATAAAGGAAGCAAAATTGTTTTTATTGTTGACAATTTTGAAAAATAGAGCAAACAATAAATTATTTAATTATTATTGAGCCGATCGTCAACCTATAAAGTAATGTTACCAAGTTTCAAAAAAGTAAAGTAATGTACCAAGTATACCAAAATAAAGTTAATGTACCAATTTTATACAAAGAATCACTCAAGTGATCGAAACACTCAAGGGAGATTAATTTTTTGCTTGAGAAAATTAAACACATATCAATGGTATAAATACATATTTGAAAATAACCGTCGCTAATTCTTCATTTCTGGCACATGTCAAAGTTTACGTACAAATTGCATTCGAGTGAACAATACGTACCCATTCGAAATAGTTCTCTTCAGTTCTGAAAATCTCGATGTTCCTGATCCAAGCTTTTACCAAAACTAAAATTAAATATTTATTAAATATATAATTAATTATACATATAAATAATTATAAAAATAACCAAAAAAAATACGATTTCGATATTGTAACAATTTTGCAATGTGTCAAAACATCATTTCTCTAAAAGATCTATAGTCAAAAAAAAAATGATAAAATCATTGAAATAATCGAAAAAAATAGAGAAGAATGCCGACTTAGTATCGCCAAAAAATTGAAAATCAAATAAGAAACTTGTGAAATTTAATGGAAATAAAAGTTCAAATATGTCATTAATAAGATATTTTGTAAGTACAATTTTTTTGTGTTTACATTTTAACATTTTACATCTATTTTCCTGTAAATGAAAATACTTTTGACAATACCAGTGTGTCACGCTTGTCTTGAATCGCAAGTCTTTAATATCATCTAGTAAATGTACAAGTTGGTATTGTTACTTTAAAATTGATTAAAAAAAGTTTTTTCAAGGATAAATATAGTTCTTGTATTGTTGAAAAATGTTTTTTTTTCTTCTTTTGTACTGTGCCCTTGTCGGACACGTAAATGCATTAGAAGAGCTTTCTCTAGAGAAATTTACGTAAGATAAAGTACTTTTGACTATGCAAAAGTACACACAGTCCTTGTATGCATAAATGTGGAGTATGCTTTTTTATTTTCAAAGTATCATAAAGCAATGGATAATAATATGTCTTATGAGACTCAATTTCTTCTTTATTACGACGCGTTTCAACAGTCTTTGACTGGCATCATCAGGTAATAATTAATATATATGAATTATGAATATAAATAAAATACTTATCAATGTATCACAAAGCGTAGATGCATTACGAATTTGGTACATTTAATTACATTCAAGATTGATATGGACAGTGATAAAGTGATAAGTTCGCAAAAATCATGAACGGTTACACATACTTTTCTTTTGTATCTTTAATTTAAGAAATAATTAAAGTGCTTCTGTTGGAGTGAGTGGACTGTAGGTTGTTGTGGTAGGTCACTGTTTGAATTATAATACTTGTTTTGATATAATCAGTTGGGTTCCAATGCGTATTATTAATAATATTGAACGAATTTTTATTTTAAAATTGTCTTTCGTTTTACATTTTATGTCACACTCTCACTCAGGTAGTATGCTGTGATTTTCAACACCTCGGCTGACCTCGGCCACCTAAGGCACGTAAAGGTACGCAACAGCTTCATTAAATCAATGTTCATTAATTCTTGCATAGTGGAATTGTTGCAGAGTTGCGATATATTATTCCTTTTCTGACTAAATGCTTTATATGTTGTATTTAATAAAAATACTTTCCTGTCTATACACAGTCAGTTTTATTAATTAATTATTTGTTTTTTTATTTATATATAGAGGTATTATGATCTAAAATTAACATCTTATGCAAAAATGAGTTTATAGTTGCTTTATATAGTTGATATTATGAGTTCCAACACTTCTCCTTAAGCAACTTTAAACGAAATTTACAAAATGATTGCTTCGACAGAGCTTTTGTGAACAAATCGGCAATTTGTTCTTGAGTACCTACATAAATTAATTTCACTGTTAGGTTTATATGTTGGTTTACAAATTTTCTTCTTATTTCAATATGTTTCTTTCCTTTAGTAAGTTTTCCTTCCTCAATATTTTCCAGCATATGCATTGCTGCTTGGTTGTCGATGTATAAATTTGTTGGTTTAGTCAGGTTGCTGATTCTCAGTTCCTTCATTATTCTTCTTAGCCAACAGATTTCTTGTACTGCACTCACTGCAGGTCTATATTCTGCTTCAGCCGATGAGATCGATGTAATTCGTTGCTTTTGTGATATCCAAATTATCGGCCCTCCATAATCAACTAAAATTCCATATTTTTGATCAAAACCTCGTGCCACCACTCTTGCTTTAAATCTTCCGTCCGATTTTTCACGTAAAACCCATTTGCATGTCAGTGGTTTCTGTCCTTTCGGTAGTTCCACCAATTCCCATACTTTCATTTCATTTAATGAATTTATTTCATCTTGCATGGCGCTTTTCCATCTTGGATCCTTTAAGGCATCTTTTACAGAGATGTCTTCGATTTCACCTATCATCGCGTAATCACTAAATTTCAAAGGTAAATTTATATTCTTACGATTTCGCAAATTGTAACTTGACCTTCTTTCTTCTAACTCTGATTCATTTCCTTCCAAATCTTCACAATACTCCTCCTGGCCTTTGACATCTTCTATTAAAGGTTCAAGATTTCTTGTAGTATTAGTAATTGATTTTGGGTTTTCATTTTCCATTAACTTACAATTTATTTCCATGTGGTTATTTTCTGTATTACCTTTTTCGTCAAAAATAACATTACATGACACTTCGACACGTTTTTCATTTCTTAAATATACTCTATATCCATGTTCTTCAATGTCATATCCTACGAAAATTCCTTTCTTGCTTTTCATGTCCAATTTCTGTCGTTGATGATCAGGTATCAGCATGTAACAATCACAACCAAAACTTCTCAGAGATTTCAAATTTATGCGACGGCCAAACCATAATTCAGCTGGTCACTTGTCTGCAACATTACTTTTTCCAGTTTGGTTTATTGTAAAAACTGAGTAACTTAAAGCTTCAGCCCACAATGATGGTTCAAGATTTCTGGCATGAATTTCTGATCGCGCTGCTTCAGTCATTGTCCGAATCTCCCGTTCAATTCTCCCATTTTGTTGAGGCGTATATGTCGCTTATCGTTCGTTAAATATTCCGAGTTTCGCAAAAATATTCCTAGTTCTCACATTCTTTATTTCGGTTCCATTATCAGACATTAAGATTTTTACTTTTCGGCCAAATTGATTTTCAACTAAGTTTAAAAATATTTCTAATTTATTAACTGCGTCGGATTTCCGTTTAAAAAAGTACATTGTTCGGAATCTGCTGAAATCATCCTTGAATAATAAAAAATACTTCGCACCATCAAGGGACAAAACATCCATTTCACCAAGGTCGACATGAATTTTGTCGAGAGGAGCCTTTGCAATGTTATCATTTTTCGAATGTGATACTCTATGTTGTTTTCCATATACACACCTTTTGCAAATGTCTTTCCAATCATCCACATATCGTGTACCATTCTTATTTAAAATTTCTCTGACTTGATGAATATTTTGGTGGCCAAATCTTTCATGCCAAAGCTGTAAACTAATCGTTGACAAACTGTATTCTTTCCTGGAGCGAAATATCATTCTAAATAATCCTCCAACTCTTTCTGCCATTACAACAATTTTCTCTCCTTCAATTATAAATGAAGTATTTGCTGTCGCCTTTTGTGTGTATCCCTTATCCAGAACAGTTTTAACAGAGAATAGGTTGAAGTTTAGGTCAGGTACAAATAATACATCGCGTAATATTATGGGGTACCATTTTTCACTATCGTATGCATTTAGTTCGACATCTCCAAATGCAATTCCTTGTAATTTAGTTGAATCTCCTATTTCTACCCATATTGGAACGTCTAATAAACGTACATTTGTTAAGCATTTAAAATGTCCAGTCAAGTGGTGAGTAGCACCACTGTCCTTAATCCATGCTTCACATTGATTATTCAAATTATCCAAAATTTTTGACGGCAAAGCAATTGTAACAAACGATTGTGCATTATTCTTTTCAGTTTTATGTTTCTCTGGACATTCATTCGCAAAATTACCCTTCTCATGACAATAATTACAGCCGTAAGTTTTCTTGCAATATCCAAGCTACTCAAAGCTAGGTTTTTTGTTACATTCTCGTTTCAAATGTCCATTTTCCCCACATTTAAAGCATTTAAATTTTCCAGGACTGAAGTGATTGACGTTTGAATTGTCAAACACCCTTTTTGATTTTCTGTCATTTTTATTGAACTGCTTTCCGTTAAATTTTTCCATTTTTCCAATAAACGCATTTCTGACCATTTCTGACTCGCGATTTTGAAGTCGACTTTCTTCTCGTTGTAGACGATCACGTAAATTTTTAAGTGATTTGTCGATTTCAGATACTGATTCCCATGCTACGTGAAAATGATATCGAATTTCGGAGGTAGAGAATTCAATATTCGTGACATTATCCAACAATCTTTGACTTCTTCTCCATTTGACCGTAATTCTTGTGCTAGTTCATCAATTTGGGAACAGTTTTCAACAACATATTTTGATTCGTCATATTTATAACAAAAAAAATGTTGTTGTAATATAGCCGTTGATTTTTGATTTTTATTTCCATAAAGTCCTTCCAATCTGGTTATCATTTCTGCAGCAGACTTGCAAGTTGAAATTTTTAAGGCTATTCTTTCGTCTACATTTAAACTAATAATTGCCTGAGCTTCGTAGTTGATTTGGTTTAACATTTACACCTGAGACGATGTCCGACAAATTTTTCATTCTTAATAATAGATTCAACTTGAATTTCCAGGATACATAGTTGGTCTTTCCACTTCCATTACCACATTCAGTCAACTTGTCAAGATTGAACTTGGTATCCATTTTTCTTTTCTTTTGTAATGAAACTTGCTTTTGTGAATTTAATTTCTTTCTGGATCTTCTGGGCTCATAACCTGTTGCAGAGTTGCGATATATCATTCCTTTTCTGACTAAATGCTTTATATGTTGTATTTAATAAAAATGCTTTCCTTTCTATACACAGTCAGTTTTATTAATTAATTATTTGTTTTTCTATTTATATATAAAGGTGTTATGATATAAAATTAACATCTTATGCAAAAATGAGTTTATAGTTGCTTACTAGATATTATAAGTTCCAACAGGAATTCCTTTGTCACAGATCGTTTTACTCTATTGTGAAATAATTAATTCTGATACTCAATTTTAACATTATTTAGGAGGGTAGCGTAAAAGGTTTTTTTTAGAATCAATGCAGCAGTTTCAATCAGAGAAGAGAGACTAACATAGAACTTCAATGATCACGTTAACGAAAAAGGCGCTTGGGTCGGCAGCTTTTGCATTTCGACCCATAGCTGGCGCTGTACAAAACTGTACTTGGCTGCGCCTTTAAATTTCAAAGCGCATGCGTAAATAAAGGAGGGAATTTAAATTTGAAATGAAATTCTAATATCATAACATTATTGTATTTTAATTAAGTAACAATAAAAATCTATTACAGCTAAATTATTATTAATATTTCATCATTTCATCTTATACATTACAAGTACTAGCTGACTCAGCAAACTTCGTACTACCTAACAGGCAATGAACGTAGTGTTTTATGAATGAAAATTTTAGCTACACTTTGTTTAAATTTTTAATAATAAACTGAATAAAATTAAGTTCAATACTTGATTAGAATAGTAAGTATATAAAAAGAAAACAAAAATTATATAAAAAAAAATCAATTATTTCAATTCCAAGTCAGCCAACACATTTCGTCGGTCTAAAGTGTTAAGCTGCTGAGTTCTTTTTAACAGTTTTTTCAGGAAAAGGAAAGAAAGCGAGTATAAACTACATAAGTTACTACATAAAGCAGATTTCCGATTCATGCTATATATTGAGAAATTTCTATATTTAAAGAGATTTATCAGTTTTTCATTCGATAGAATTTTTAATTCCTTCCTATTGGAACAAAAAAACAAAAATTTTTAAAAGTGAACTTATCAGATTGAGACTTTAGGCCGACGATTTACTTTATTGAATCTATATATTTGGGTTCATGCGTTATATGCGTTAAAAACTGTGACACAATGTGAAAAAATTTCAGCTGGCGACATGAGTTGGGTTCCGGAATGATCAATCTACTGAAGAATTTTCCAAACAATTTTTGAATCTCGGTAATGACAGTGTTTTTGTCGACGAATCAAGCGTATTGACTTCATTTCCTTCGAATTTTGTCCCATTCGAAAAAATTTTACCTAATTCCTACTGTTCCTACTGTTAAGTATGTGAATTGATTCTGAACTGCTCTCAACCGTTCCGAAGTGTAACGACAATGCGCGCGCATCACTGATTTCACTTGTAGTGTGTAAAGGGAGATTTTGGACATTACGTGACTAGCAACTGCAGAGAGAAGTCGGGGATGCGTTGCCATATTGTCCATTATTGATTATAAACAAATAGAAGTAATAAAAATACGCTAACACGCAAATTATCGCGGCATACCGCAACACCTACTTTTTTTATAAAACAGTAGAATAACGTTTTAATCAGTTTAATTGGAATAAAAATTCAAACCAATAACACGACTATTACCGATATTCATTCATTTCTGTGATAAATCTTCTGCAGATGGATCGTTCAGCAATGCAATTCTTATGTTTTCTTCCAGGTGAAGTTTCATCATATGGTTCCATAAATAATCATATGGTTCTATTCCTTGGAATGGAAAAATGTCCTCGGTTTCCAAATCCTCTTGCCCGTCTCGTGTCCGATCTCGTTTCTTTGAAATTGTTCCAACTATGATGGAAATTGTTGTTGTCGTAAGATGAAGTTGCCTCACCTTTCCGCCATATGATTTTTCCGATTCCTTCTTGGGAATGACTTCTTCGATATCCACGTGTTTGCTTAGGATGTGAAGATTTTGTGGTTTCACAGTTATATGCAATTTTATTTACTTGATTTGCAGCGAACGAAATATCTTGGGCTTAATTTGATGTTGATTCAGCAGTTGTGGCCATTTTAACAGCATGTGAGTATGTTAAATTTTCTTCACACAGAAGACATTTTTTCAAATTTACATCGGAAATTCCACATATGTACGAATTGGTCTCTCAGATTTGACTATAATTCATTTCCAAATTTACAGTTGAAGGATAATTTTTTATTCAATTTTAGTAGTTACACTTATTACAAAATTCACCCAGATTAGTTTTAAATATGATACATAAATCGACACACAGTCCTGAGTCTTGCTGATAATATTCTTATAAACTAAATGCATTGTATATTCATTAATAATAACGCAAGTGCAAATGCTACATAAATTATATTATATATTTACAAAAAATAAAGAATGCATGTCCAAAAATACAATAAATGATAAAACAAACAGTATTTTAATAATTTCCATCACACATTTATTCTTCCAAACAAAGATGTCAAGCACAATTCCAAAATGTTAATGTTGAAATTAATCTCTTAAACATGGGAATTATTGAGTAATTGAGTTGAATTTATTTTAAATTGTAGTATTTTGCCGTAAAGCATAATGAGTTAACAATTTCGGCGACTTCGTATCTAAAACAAAAGAATGCAAAAAACAAATTAAGAAATTGTAACAGAACATAAAAATTAAACACTTTTGTAATGTGACAATAAATATTACCTAAGTATATTTTTCATTTAGCAAATGTTTTGGAGTCTCTTTTCATTAATAATAATACATCACAGTTTTTCACAAGTGTTTTTCTCATAAAAAAGTAAACTTTATTTAGAGAATTTAATTTCACATATTATTTCAATATAAATACATGTTTGAAAATAACCGTTGCGTCCTCATTTCTGACATGTCAAAATTTACGTACAAATTGCATTCGAGTGAACATGGCCTATAGGAACAATTACGAAATTCTTGGAAACAGTTCTCAAATCTCGACGTTCCTGATCCAAGCTTATACCTTTTATTTGCTGGCTTGTAAATGTGGTCGTCGACTATGACAGTTCTGTAATACTATCGCTTAAATTTTCGATGGTCGAATTTTGAGTTTTTTATTCAAAATTATTTTTCTAAAACGGTTACTTTATGTTTATAAATAAGCATAAGGTAACAAAAAATTCTTAAAAATGCCTCTACCACGATAACTAGACTCTTGCCTTTTATTTGATATATAACAATTTGATTCCACTTGTTTGTGCGAAAATTAATTGATTATTTTGATTTATGTTTTTCGAATATTGATTGCGCTGAGTTTATTGATTGATTTTTACATACACACACACTGTTTTTTATTGATTTCCGTCGTTATGGAAATGATAAAAATCGTCCACACCGTCATATGTCAACTTTATAATAGGGGCATTTCACCTCTTTGGCTAGCAGACGATTTTATTACTTATCACGAAATTTATTTTAAACTACTGTTTACTAATAAATTTTTTTTCAATTAGTACTATTTTAATTTGAATAATAATTGCCCAACAACATTGTTAGAGCATTAAATATGTTTAAATAGGATAGTAAATATAATTATCGCAGCGTTTTAGTGTAATAAACCGTAAACCAGTGGACCTAAGGAAGCTAGGGTACGACGCTCAGTACGACACGTATGTAATTCCTGTATCTCCTAAACTATTGCCGATCCTATTATGAAACTACTGGTGTATCATAAGTGTACTTTAGGCTATATTTTGAAATAAAAAAATCAAAAATAAAATGGTCGAAGTTACTAATATTCTGCTTTGAAAAGTTTACTTCCGGTTTTGTATATTAAAAAAAATAAATAAAAATGTCCCGTTTTATTTTTTATTTAGAAAGAACAGTTCATTTTCTACTTAAACCGCCATATTTAATATTTAAAAAAAAAATTAATTCGAATTTTTTTTTTCAAAAAATACGAACTTCAAAAACGACAATTCTTTAGAAGCATATAACTTGGCAAATAATTATCATTCGAAAAAAATATTTTGTATCCACATTCATCCTTACTAGAAGTACAATTATGCCAAATATGAACAAATTTCAAAACATCACTTTTTTTTCGTTGTCTGCTTCACGTGAAATGCCCCGATAGTTAAGGCAGGATGAAGTCTACACCGCGACTCCAGTTCCAGTTACACTGAAATAACTCCAGCGTAACAGAAGTCGCCTTCAAAACCGATGATCATCTGGCACTGACCCAAAACTGCATAGACTTCGCCCGCCTTTGGCGGGCTCGTTTGATCGGTCAATTATACTATATGGGTGATTCTTAGATAACTGTGATTTTTAAAACTCAAAATTTTAAAAAATGAAAAATGCTCTAAAACTTGTGTTCTTGGTACTATTGGTCTTTTATTGTGCTCAGAATTAAGCCTGGAACGTAGTTCTACTACAACTTCAATAAACATATTAGACATATTATTTATTATTTTTACCATGGTACTGACATCCACGGTACTGACATTTGAATGTATAATTAATCTAATCTAATTTCCGGCACACAATTAAAATGATTATCCAAATAATTCCGATTTCACACGTAAAAATGAATAAATATTCAATATAATTAACCTAAACATTATATTATTACGCGTAAACTTCAGTACCACGGTACTGACATGTAATTTAATGACTTACCTTTTTAAAAACAAAACAACTTATTTCTGTCATAACTAAAGTAAACACACAGCTATGAAAAGTACACAAATAGTCCTTCTGTAAAATACCACCAGAGCGAGCGAACGAAATCGAATAAAAGATGGCACTTAGGCGGCAAATATTTTGAATTTGAAAATTGAATAACATTTCAGGACATAAATCAATGATTATTATTTCTTTCTACCAATCAATATTGGGGTATAATTGCAGCATAATTCGATGAAATATACAATAGATTTTAGTTATGAAAACTCAAATTTAGATTATAAGACGAGTCTTTATAGAAATTTATACATTTAGTTTGAAAAACAAAAATCAGACATGCCACGGTACTGACATTTTGGGTATATTTCTGTAACTTATTTATAGTTTATGAATACTTATGCTTTAATATACAATGTCGAAGGTAAAATACTATCAAATTTATTTTATTTATAGTTTACTGATCGAAAAAAGTCATGTTGAGTCATAAATAAAGTACTAGACATAAAAAATCACAGCTATCTGAGAATCACCCATATATGTCTCGTTCTCGATGATGATTTGTAGACGTTTAGTGTATCAGAAAAACTCAGATGGTCGTTTTGTACGTTTTTGTTTTTCTATTTTTTCAATTATAGTCGAGTTTTTCATTATTTTCCTGGATTGGGTGATTTTAAAATTTTGCAAAGGTTGACCTTTGACGTTGACCAATCTCGGCGGGCTCATTTGATCGGTCAATTTTGAACATTCATCATTATTGCAATGAACCCTTCATATGTTTTGCACACAAACCGTTTACCTTTAAAATGAAATGTTTCGAGTTATAACATTCAGATCGTCGAGTGGCATCGCTAAATAGCTAGAACTGATTACTTTATAATCCGAAAATGCATTCTACACGTCGAACGCATATTCCCATTCCACCGCATTGCGTTGAATCACTCGAATTTCAATTAATTCACCCGACAATTACATTACTTGAATAAAATAATTGAATATTTTGGAATATTTTGTGAAAATACAATTTAAGGAAAAAAAAAATGTGAGCCGCCACGGGACGCCTGGTAGATGTGAAACATCGAGTTTGTACAGTTAATAAAAATTTTATTATATATATGTAGGTGCATATATAAATATTTTATATATAAAAATGTATATATGTAATAAAAATTTTGTATAAATTTCAACTTACCAAATTATAATTAACTTACTGATGACTTGGTAGTGTGTCATAGTGTATTCTTGCTTTCTTTGCAAGAGGATGTTCACGTTCACTTTCTGAATCATCACTATCTGATATATTTTATTGTTAATTTTTTCAAGTAAAACATAGGTTATATATACCGTTGTAAACATACCATCGAACTGAGGAAGAAGGAAGCCACACAGTCGCTCGCGCATGGCAACGCGTCGCCACATCGTACACACTACACATGTGGACTGTATATCCATAGTATATATATAGTGACGTATCACCACGCCAACGATCCGGTCTACCCTGCGCCTATAGATGTTTCACATAAAAAAAAATCATTTCATAAATCCTTTTGAAGTGAAAACTTTTTAGCATCGTTGTGACTTGAAATTTTATGAAACGGAAACATATACATAGAAAGAGAAACAAATACATAAATCTATAAGATTTAACATGAGAGAGAATGAGGTAGGAAACATTAGCATTTCTTATGGTTGTGCGGGCCTGCGTATTACGCTACTTGAGAATGGTTTTCATAGCGACCAATAACAACCGTGTTAAATTGCTTATTATAATTGTGAGCATAAACATTTCATTAATTTAATAAAATTAATTTTTTAAGTTTACCGTTGATGAATACGGATTATTGTCAAAAAAAAAATTAAAGAAAAGAAGGCTATAAAGACGTCAAAATGATCAACAGAACGTGTTCGTGAATTTCAGGCACGCCAAAAAGAATTATTAAATAAGAAAAATAATAGTTCCTATACGTTTAATAATGACTCGACTGTGCAAAATAGTGAAAATGATGCTAGTAAGTACTTAAATATTTTCTAATCACATATTTCGTCCTTAATCACGAAATTTCAATAAAATAAAAGCTAATTTAAAATTAATTCTGATATCACATAATATTACGAACTGTTTTTCAGGTGCTACTCAAATACTCAAATGAATGACAGCCGATTCCTTACGTACTTACAATTTCGTCGAAATAAAGTTGCTCATGAAGAATTTCGTTAAAATTTGTTTAACAATATGTTCGGCCATAATAGGTGTTCCTTTTGTGAATGATTATGATTCCAACGAAATTTAAAACCACAACGCCCAGGACATGAAGATCTTTTATGGATAATAATTAAAAATTCTAATGCAAATGATAATATGTTACTGTGCTGCACGTATTTTGAAGCAATCGAGAAAAATATAATTCCAACGATTTCCAAATACAATAGTTTCAAATATTAAACGATACCTGCATCTTTACTACCACTGGATTTATTTCATACTTCCATTATCATAAGCTCTCGTATCATTTATCGAAAATGCATATTTGGATTCAGGATAAATTTATGTAATATATATGTTAATAAATCGTAAAATAAACCCTACAATTGTCCTACTCATAAAATCTTACATTCGTCTCAATATCTTGAGGTTCATCTTTTTTGAAGGTTTCACTTCTACCGCGTGTGAACTGCACACATGTGTTTTTTTTTTCTTCAATTTTTTGATTGGCGGGGAGGTTCTGTTAGTTTTCTTTAATTTTTCTTTTTGTTTTATTACTATACAACAGTTTTCTAAATTCCGAATTTTTGTTTTTGCATAATGTCGCTAAAAACCTTATTTTCTTAACATTTTACTACTATATCAATCACTAAATAATTAATTAACTACTACCTACTAAACTATTTTGTCCCAAACGAAACGGTTTCTTTCACAAACCTCTACACGAATGATTTCCCATTGATGGACAAAAAAAAATAATGAAAAATTCAAACTTTAAAATTTTGTTGGCTAATCGATATAGGGTAAATTACAGCCTAGACTTCTTCATTAACTGAAACATTTATCAGTACATATTTCCTACTCGTATGTAGTAATCATTTAGCAAAGCAGGCTTCTCCAAATGGAGTTATTGAATTATTTTAATCAAGTAATTTGTTGATTGGGGGTGATTTAATTAAAATTCGAGTGATTCAACGCAATGCGGTGGAATGGGAATATGCGTTCGACGTGTAGAATGCATTTTCGGATTATAAAGTAATCAGTTCTAGCTATTTAGCGATGCCACTCGACGATCTGAACGTTATAGCTCGAAACATTATTCCATTTTAAAGGCAAAAGGTTTGTGTGCAAAACATATGAAGGGTCCACTGCAATAATGATGAATGTCTAAAATTAATGTAACTTTAAGTAAGTATGTCATTCGGGCAGTAGGTATGTTCACTGTTCAGTTTATAATATTGTTTACAAACTCAGCAATATCGCTTACAATCCCGAGATAAATAGATTTTTAAAAATTCGGTACATAGATAAAATGTTCAGCGTCACACGTGCTCACGGCAATAATGATAAATGTCCATCCGTTGTCTCGCAGTTCCTGCGATACCTGCCATCTAGCTTAATAATTCTTTTGTGACATCAGTGTAGTCAGTGTCGCAGGGTGCCGCAACAATCGCGATAGCGATGGGTTTCTCAAAAAACCTCCCTGTACCAAATATAACTACGAACGACGCCGACGTCTACTATAAAGCTTAGGCAGCTTAATTATTTATGTTTAATTTATTTAATTTATATTTGTTTAATATTCATGTCCTTGCTGATTCCGCATCTTATTCTATCTTCATAACATAAGAGTATTGGAAAAAAAAGTAATCGGATATTGTAGCCTATCATCTCTTTCATTTCATATGCCATGAAATGGATATACAAGGCAGGGCTCTTACAATTTTCTATGACTCATGTGGCGGTCAAAATAACAATTACATCACTTTTAGAATGCTACACTACATGATTCACTGTTGCAACCGCTTAGAGGCTGTCACAATTATATTATCTACTAGCTGATCCCCGCAACTTCGTCTGCGTAACGTAGGTGTAGATTATATTTTCTTTTTAGATTTGCTATTTGTAGTAGTATATGAAAATTTTTATTTTTCTTATTTGTTTTACGAAAAACATAATCATACTTAAAAACACTATTTTGTCAACTTTAAAAAGACATCTATCTATTATTATAAAGAGGAAAGATTTGATTGTTTGTTTGCTTTGAATAGTCTCCGAAATTACTTGACCGATTTGAAAACTTCTTTCACTGTTGGGAAGCTACACTATTTCCGGTGAACATGGGCTATATTAAATTTTCAAATAAGTTAAGGATCCATACTAAAACTCCAATAATGTAACCCAAGGTCTGAAAAAAATTACCAAAAAACATTGTTTTATCGCGTGCGCTGCGAAAACTATTGGTTATAGACAAAATAATGTACTACGATTTTGTAGAACATATCATTATCTACAAAAAATGAAGCGACAGCATATGTCTAACTATTATAGTTATGTCACAATAAGTGTTTTTTCATTTTAAAAAATTTACATAAATGCCACCGTTTATAAAGCTCTTTTATTTATACTTTGGGATTAATCCTTATCAAAATAAATGACTTCATATTTAAGTTTGCTTCAATACCATTATATAACTTTTTGAGTTATTCAATTTGACCATTCCATTTGAAAGATATCACAAGTTTTAAAATGTAAGTTATTTGAAAAATGTCGCATAGTCACCGCTCTTTACTTATAATTAAGACCAACTTTATTGAACTTGGCGATATTTTTTATTAATGTATAAATGCTGATTGATTTACAGATTATTTGGTCTACGGTAGGTATACCTACCGTAGCTATACACAATAAACATACTCTTTTTAGATATTTTAAATATTTTTTGAAAATTAATTGATAATTACATAGAACAATTTTATTTTTTGCAACAGTTTATTAAATGTGTTGTTTTAAAGTTGACGAAATAGTGTTTTAAGTATGATTATGTTTTTCGTAAACGAAATAAGAAAAATAAAAATGTTCATATACCACAACAAATAGCAAAGCTAAAAAGAAAATATAATCTATACCTACGTTACGCAGACGAAGTTGCGGGGATCAGCTAGTATTTAATAAACTGTTACTTAGAATAAAATAGTTGTATATAATGATCAATTAAACTTCAAAAAATATTTATAAATATCTAAAAAGAATATGTCTATTGCGTATACCTACGGTTGGTATACCAACAGTGAACCAAATAATTCATAAATCAATCAGCATCTATACATAAATAAAAACTGTCGCCAAGTTCAATAAAATCGGTCTAAATTATAACTTAAAAAAAGTCGAAAAGTATCCAAATACTCGCGTCAAAATAACAGAAGTTATGAGTCTAGATTTTTGAATATTAGTAGGAATCCCATCTCACTGTTTCAACTCCCGAATGAACCTTTTTCCAAAAACTATTATACTATTGCAATGTACAACATAACCGCGAAATTGAAATTTGTACAATGGTATGAAACCCATTCTTCCATAATCAAGTATAAGCATTATGTATCTATAAAATTATTATTAAAATATCTGAATTTCAACTATATAATTAAACCATATTGGATAGTCTAGAGTTCACCATAAACGATTTGCCGTATGTCGTTTGATCTAGAAGAGCATTTTAAATTTCTTTTATCACTATGGCTTACGGTAAAAACGTCAGTATTTTCTTTTAGTTCACCGAATTTCAAAGGGTACTCGCTCACTAAAGTAATAATTTCAGATTTTCAGGTTTACAATATGTGAAAGTCAAAAAACTTAAAGCTCATTTATAAACTTAACCTTTTTCAGATACATTTATCAATTTAAATTTTTAAGCAGACCCTCAAGTTTTGTTTCTAATAATAAACCAAGTTTGTTTTATACCTAGCAGTAATAATGTTTCTCCTTTAACGGATTTTGATTATGAAATTTGAAATTTCGATTGTTTATTAGACGTTATGCCGCATAAACTTGCCACCCTTTTTTCACTCTTTTAGTGGGGGGAATTATCGAAAACCCTTTCTTATTATATAACGGAATTCTATAAGGAAAACACTATCCAAATTTCATCGACACAAATATGCAATTATATTTGAAAATACAATGTAAAACGAAAAAAATATGACCTATATTTTAGTTATTATTAAAAAACAATTCGATTTCGCACATTTGGACGTTGTACATACAAAATTATTGGAAATAGGTGGAAAGCGTGGAAGTAAAATCGAATATTTTATTTATATTCAGTAACAATAATTGGTTTTAAAATTGTTCTAAAAACCGAAGAAAAGTTAGTTTGGAAGATTTTATATATTTATTGATGGTAATGAAATATATCACAAAAAATTGCTTCCTCAATGCTTTTCAGCAGAATATATCATTGCTCCAGGTCACAATCATTGGTTCATAAACATTAGATTTTAAAAAGTTTGATTGTTGAAAAACAAACAAAAATTAAAAACCGCCTATATGGTATTTGGTATAAGTACCTACTACCTAAACTTTCATACTAATTAAGTGAAATGACGTTATTTAAAATGCTGTACTTAAAATTATATAACAAAAACAGAAATTTATTATTAATTAATTATTTATTTATTAATTACTCTTAGTAAATTCAAAATTTCGATTGTTGATTAACTTTACATTTTCTCAAAGAAACTTTATCACCCCAATTCACTCTTTTAGGGGAAGAAATTATCAAAAAAAAAATCTTTTCACATGCCTACTTCTTATAAGGAATACACCGAATATTAAAATTTCATCTGGCAGAGGAGATATATTATTACACGATTTTATGTATGCACGGTTTTAAAAACGTATTCACTTTAAGCTTTATTAATATAATTATGTTTTTTACTACTTCTGTTTTTTTTTTTTAGTTAATATTTCCTTATTGAGTAACCCTAAGGATTTATTTTCAACAATTTTGTAAAAAAAAAAATAAAAAAAAAGATTACTTCAGGAACCGAACCCACGTCTCTTTTATTGGGAGCATTAGAAAATCGGATACGTAAGCGAATGTGCTATGAACGTATAATTCAAAATAGTGTTTATTGTGTATAAAAACATTTATTTCAAAAAGGCACGTTTTTGTATTTTAACATTTTTCAAATAACTAACATTTTTAAACTTGTGATATCTTTTGAATGGAATGTTCAAATAGAGTAATTCAAAAAGTTATATAATGGCATTGAAGCAAACTTAAATATGAAGTCATTTATTTTGATAAGGATTAATCCCAAAGTATAAATAAAACAGCTTATATAGCGGTGGCATTTATATATTTTTTAAAATGAAAAAACACTTATTGTGACATAACTATAATAGTTAGACATATGCTGTCGCTTTATTTTTTGTAGATAATGATATGTTCTACAAAATCGTAGTACATTATTTTGTCTATAACCAATAGTTTTCGCAGCGCACGCGATAAAACAATGTTTTTTGGTAATTTTTTTCAGACCTTGGGTTACATTATTGGAGTTTTAGTATGGATCCTTAACTTTTTTGAGAATTTAATATAGCCCATGTTCACCGGAAAGAATGTAGCTTCCTAACAGTGAAAGAAGTTTTCAAATCGGTCAAGTAATTTCGGAGACTATTCAAAGCAAACAAACAATCAAATCTTTCCTCTTTATAATAATAGATAGATAGATAAGAGGTCACTCCTGTATGGAATATGACCGAAACATGGCCTTCATAAATCAAAAGGCTCAAATCAAAATCAAATTGAGCTTCCTGAAGAATGGGCTAAACTTGTAGGGGAAGTCCGGGCAAGACGAATATGTTAAGGGAAAGGCTAAAAAACACACACAAATTTCTAATCAACAACAGTCTTTTTATTATTAATTTGTACTTTAGTTAATCATCTTTAGAAAATGCTAGTAAAAAAATAGAAACTTAAATAAACTCTACATAAATTTTTGACAACAAAAAAAATTGCATATTATCCGTTTTGCCCGACGTCACCGGGTAAAATGGATATACCACCAGGGCAAAAAGGTTAAGTAAAGCAAATGGTGTTTTAATCTTCGCCGTCACCGCAATAGTAACTGCCTAGCCTTAAATAAGAAGCACAGTTCTCGTGTGCTCACCTCTTGCATTGGTTGCACTCTATCCAGTGTTTCTATAGGTGGTTCAATATATACTTCTGAGCATACTAAACATAAACAACTTGTTTCATCCTTCTGATTAGTCTTTTTAATCACATAATATTAATAATATCACTAATTGCATACTACTACACCTATACGCTAATGGACTTAATTAAATGTGTTTAATTTCGATAAAAAAAGTATTATTGGGCTAACCGGGCTAAACGAATAGCTATCCGTTTTGCCCATATCCGTCTTGCCCAAAGCACTAATATTCAAAAGTTATATTATCCTACTGTAAAATTTCAACCTGTAATTAAAAATTACAAACACAAATTAAACTTCAAAAAATACGCGATTGAATAAACTGAGTCTATTCGTTAACAGTTAATACATAATACATAATACAAAAACTCATTATACATAACTTGCCAAAAATCGTAACAAAACAGCAAAAGACTTTTACTTTTTTTACAAGTGTACTCATTTATTCTTTTGAATTAACTGTCATGCCATGGCTAAGTTGTCGTTTTACCACCTGAGCTCGTCCAGTAGCGCTATCGATTGTAGATTTTTAATAACATCGAGTATTCGTCTTATCCACACTATGCATCTTGCCCGGGCTGCCCATACGTCTCGACAGAGACCGAAACATTTTAATGTCAGCAAATGTTCACAAGATGCATTCAAGTGCTGGACTGCATTTCTAAAACCGTTTTATAAAAAAGCTTGTGTCTTTCCCATAAACCCTACCTACCTGAATTTAGAGTCCATAAAGCACATCCACGACTGATGTTCCACAGAAATTTTAGTAACAGTCCATGGGAATCAAATGTGGTTAACACTAGGGATTGCAATCCAGCAAAGTGGGATCCCGTGATCCAGCTCAATTTTAAGCTCTGCGGGATCCCGCAATATCTTGCGGATCAGCAATGCGATTCCGCAAGCATCAGCCGGTGCAAATTTATTCAAATTACCGCCTTTAATCTACTCAGCGACGCGTTTGTTGAAGTACTATGCAGAAGAGAGCCTACCCTAATAACTGCTGACACAATATTTCGATTTATTTTGGAGAAATTGGAAAAGCAAGATACAGCTTTAAGTAAAGAACTTTCCGTGGCTCTACGTGCGAGAGTGAAAGAAAGACGTAGTGAAATTATTACTATGTTGATTTACTTACAGCATCCAATTAAGTATGATCAAGATTTGAAAACGCCCAATCCTACATTTGTAATGCCAAAAAACAATAAGTTACGGCAAGAAATGAAAAACATTTTATGCAGAGTCATTAAAGACGACGCTAAGAACATAGAACTTGTAGATGACGTAGACGTAGTTGCAGATAATAGCCAACAATCTCTGGAAAATAATTTAACTTCACAAGAGGTATTAGAAATGCAGCTAAAACACGACAATGAAGATTACACTAAACAGACAGAAACAACAATAGAGAAAAACTGATAAAATATCAAAGGAAGAAATGACAGCATTTGAAACCGATGGAGTGAAAGGAAAATATTTGATTTTGTTGCACAACTATGTATAAACTATCAAGTCAACAAATGTAGAAGCAGAAAGAGCCTTTTCGGTCGCTGGCTACATGAGTATTTCTATGAGAAGTAGGTTGGGAGATAAAACCATTGATGCCATTTGTTTTTTAAGATCATATTTTCAAACTATGTTTAAAGTGGAGCTTACCTCGGAGTGCAGCAGAATAAAACGCGGCAGCTCTCACTCTATCTATGATATTAGATACATATTGCATAAACGAGTGACTGTCGAAGAATCCTTTCAAAAAAAAAAGAAGAGGTTCAACGCAGTGCAGCAACTGCCAAAAGTATGGCCATACAAAAGGCTATTGCAAGCTGACGAGCGTGTGTGTTGCTTGTGGAGGTTTTTGGTACACACCACCGCGCAATGCACTTACGACAAAAAAGATACTACAAAGAAAAAATGTAGTAACTGCGATGGTCAACACACGGCAAACTATAGAGGCTGTCCAGTCTATAAAGACATTATGGATCGCACCAGAAAGAAACTGGTTCCATCTGGAAATACGGATAAACAGGGATTTCCGTCTGGCGATAACGCAAGATCAGTGACTCCTAATCGTGATGTAAATCAACAAAGATTATGCCCTGATATTACCTATGCTCAGGCCACTGGATCCGCTTCCAATACTCAAAATCCTCCAGAGATACACCAAACAGAGACTATCACTCAAATGATGATTACAATTAATGGTGTTCAAAGATTGGTAGCCGCAATCAATGGCATGCAGGTGTTGCTGTCAAAGCAGACGGAAATCCTTGAGCGACTATCGAGACCAGGAACGAACTAATAATCGTGGCTTGGAATGCCAATGGAATCATGAACCATAGGCTGGAATTAGAATGGTTCTTGAATACTCATTGTGGGGATGTGGCATTAATATCGGAAACTCACCTCACTAGCAAAAATAGATTCAAGATTGCAGGTCACACGTGCTATTGGTGCTACAGGTTACACAAACGACAAACCAAGAGGTACGGCTGTATTGATTAGGAGCCGCATAAAACATCATCCTATCAATAAATTTCTATTCCAATCGATTGATGCTGCAGCTATTCAACTCAATCTCTGTAAATTCAAAGTGAACGTGGTTTCTGTATATTGCGCTCCAAACGAAAAAACAACTACTTCGGATTTTAACAATCTTTTTAAGCAACTTGGAGAACGGTTTATCGCTGCGGGCAACTATAATGCCAAATCTCCGCAATGGGGCTCGAGACTAACATCACCAAGAGGAAAGAACCTTTTGGCTTCAATAAATGCTAATTCACTGCAATGCATTTTTGGTGGCTCTCCTACCTATTGGTCAACTGACAAAAGAAAAATTCCGGATATCATTCATTTTGCAGTTTACAAAGGTATCAGCAGTAGCAGAGTTGAAGCCAAAACAATCCATGAACTTTCATCAGACCACTTCCCAACAATTTACAAACTTTATGAAACATGTCATGATATTCCACCTCCAAATGGGCTGACAAACGGAACCACCAACTGGAAGATCTCTAGAAATGTTTTCAATAATTCTTTCAATGAAAACTTTAGACTGTGAAGTACAGACGATATAGACCAAGCCATACAGTATCTCACCTGTTCCATCTGTGAAGCTGCGGCTCAGGCCACCACCTACCAAACTAACAACAGACTCTGTCGATTTACGTCACAGTCTTACAATAAGATAATTCTACACCTGGTTCAGGAAAAAAGAGCCGCCAAAAAAGAGTGGTTAAAATCTAGGTCACCCAGAGCAAAAGCTTTGTTAAACAAGGCCACGAAACAACTGAAAAATGCACTTCATCAGCATACCAATGAAAAATTTCAGGAGTTTACGGCGAATGTTGACAACACGCAAGCGATAGGCTATTCCTTGTGGAAACTTACAAAAGGATTAAGAAAACCTATTCTGGCAGACTCACCTCTACGCAATCCTTCAGGAAGTTGGTTAAATTCATGGGAATACTCCCATGAAATCAAATCAACTATCACGTGATAGTTGTTTTGAGCATTGCCCTGTTTGTTGTGATTTCCTGATCAATTTTGAATGTGTCATAAGAATCATTAAAGCATATTTTTGCATGACTTTTTAGCTACAAAAAGTTATAATTTTGGATTAACGAAATTATTTCGCAAGCTCTCAATTAAATGTGGTAGGTAGGTACTTATATCACAGATAGCGACAGTTCTTTCATTATTAATCGCTAGAAATGGTTTTCCTACACTTAACCCTAATAAGTGATTAGCTTTATGGTTGTTTGATTCTTGATCACAAACCAACACTTTCGGACAGAAAGAAATTACATTTTTGCATCGATTTACAACATTTTCAATAATTAATTTCACTTTTCACAACGGTAAATGGCCAGAAATAATGTTTGCAGGTTTTAGTCACTTTGTTTACCATGAAGCTCAAATAAAGATAATATGAAATAAAAAGAAAACTATATAATGGCTAAAATTGTAAATATAATAAATTATTTCTTTTACTAACTGTATGAGTTTGCTAACTATACAATTTTTCCATTAACAACTTGTGCTATCATTGGTTTTTGATTATATAATAAAATGTAAGGAATCGCAATTAATTTTGTTCAATCAGGTAGAAAATTCGATGCAACAGAAATTTGACTTGTACTCTTGAACTTTGTTCTTTTATCCTATATTAATTATTTCCGAGAAAATAATTTAAAAATGATATCTACTTATCAGTATTTCAATCCAGTTAAGTCAAAGTTTTACTTTTTATATTCGTGTTTGTAATGGATAAAAATATTTTACTTACTTCGTGTTTTTTTAATTATGAAAAATATTATTGATACTTGAAACGGAAGTAATGAAAATAAATTAATTAAAAAAAAATAACAAGAATTCAACTCCTAGCAAAATAACAAACTAAGTACAATATTAATTAACACTCGGGTGAAAAAAGAACTCTGAAAACTCACTCATCTAAATTAATTAATAAGAAATTTATCTCTGATGTCTCTTTTTTTTTTTGTTTTTTTTTTTTTTTTCTAGTGTTACAAACACTGGCAATTTTGCAGTGAGTGGAACATTGTAATAAATTTGAATCTTAATACCAAAAGATTTAGCGGATTAAGCATTTGTAAACTCCACTCACGTCTAATGAAGGGATCTTACCTTGATTTTATTGTTTTTCATCTAAGATAGCCATATACTTAATGTCACACTCGTAGCCCCTAGAGTAAAGGAATAATATTTTTGAAGTTATACCGGCTCAGTGTACGGCTCAAGTGTACTTTAGCACACCCACAATCTGGCAACGTTGCATTTTCGACTTTGTTTTTAATTTAATTCGCGATATTATTGTTAATTCAATTCTAATATGGTATAATTCTCTCTTTTGCTCGCAAACGGTTTACGAGAAAGAACGGTTCATGTGGGCAAAATTTGGCCAATTTTTGGGAGCGATATGCATAGTAGTAAGACGACTAAAACACACTATCACATTGATCAAGTTAAACCAGCTCTCGCATATGTTTCGATAGTAAATACCAGCTGGATGCGTTTTTTGAGTCATTGCGGATATCTCGATAAATGGGGCTCTCAACCAACGGTGTAAGAACGATTCTATTTTGTAAGTACAGTGGTTCTTACTACTACTGAGACCGTTGGTTGAGAGCCCCATTTATCGAGATATGCGCAATTTGAAACCAATACAACATGTTCGCTCAACCAAATATAATTTTTGTAATTATGAGCGAAGTTTGGGAACACCATCTTGATAAGATCGGTCTTTAGCTTAGTAAAGTGGTAAAAATTGGCGGGGGATGTAATGTATCCAGATGATGCGTCAACAGGAACTTTGCCATTACCAATACTGAGAAATTGTTTGGAAATCACTTTTCCAGATTGGTCGTTTTGCATTTCGAATTGCAGAAGTGGACGACTTCAGACATTAAGGATCGACTACTGTCTAAAAAGTAAATGCTTGCCTTTAATTATCAGATTAATGAACCATATGAAGATACTTCCCCTGGAAGAAAACATAAAAATTGCATTGCTGAACGATCCATCTACTAAAGATTTATCCTAGAAATGAATGAATATCTGTAATAGCCGTGTTATTGGGTTGAATATCTTAGAATTTAACTATAATTAGCTAATTACAATTAGCACCGGTAATTATTTTAAAGTGTAACAATTGACTTTTCAGAAATATATATTTTATACACATTCATCATAAAGGACATAGGACGATAAGTATAGTGAATCGGCCTCAGAAGGGTATTTGGTTTATAATTTCAGAGTATGTTAGTACTATTAAGATACATTGATTCGGCTAGTTTCAGATCGCTATGTATTCCCGTTTCTTCAAAAATCGAAAAAAGATGGGAATCAGGAAAAAATATTTTCTCAGAAAGTTGTGAATCGATTTATTTGAATTTTGGGTATGTTTTAGGGGCTGATGGTAGCTTTCAGAAAAAAAATTAAGAGCTATATCGGTTAATAAAATCCTTGAAGAAAGAGTGATTTTTCTTTTAATTTGAATTTTTAACCATGAGAAAATTTTGGTACAATTACGAAACTATTTTTTTCGGATTCCCAATTCAATTTCCTTTAAAATGGTGAGTTTTTTAAATTTTAAAAAACAGTACGCCATATGGAAAAAAAATAAAAACAGATTTTTTTACACAAAAATCCATTAATGTAATAAGCATACGCATTTAAAATTTAACTTAGACACTCGAAATTTTTTCCGTGCAATTAAGGATTGGAAATTGTAATATTTCCAATAAATTGCTTGGCTTTGATATTACAATATCAACACGTGATAACAACAATAACAATTAAATTCTACTCATAATAAAACCACCTGCGTAGGCGACTTTTGAAAGTTTATGAAATTATCAAGATCATGAATCAAAAATTCGTTTTTACAAAAATATTAGCAAATTTTGAATTTGAAATTATTGTGCAAAAGATAATTCTAAGTTCAATAAATAATTTATGAAGGGTAATATCTTATAAAAAATTTGTAACGTTTAGTAAAATGTATTCAAAATTTAAACTTATAATTTTCAAAACAACAACAAAATAAGATTTTTTTGCTGAGTTTGAACAGTTATACTGTGTATAAAATATATAAGATATATTGCAGTCCAATTTATGTAGTATAATTTAATATAATAATATATAAAAATCATACTACAAACATAAATTTGAACAGAAGTTCAAACAAAAATATTCGTGACGTATTGCCCAGATACGTATTTCGATTGCCAAGCAACCTTCATCAGTGGTCATCAAGTAGTTTGGATCACTCCGTAACTGCTTTGTGATGATTCACAAAATAATCACGGATTGACCTCAATTTATATGTCGTGCCTTTCTCTTTTTGCGATGTGGTTATGGAGGGGGGTGGGTGTTCCCAAATTTCTTTACTTTCACCGAATCCTTCGTAAGCAACCCGAAAAGTGCCGAATTTTGAATTTTGGTCCATTTTCCTAATTTAGTACCTTTCCCTTTCTTTTAACAATTTCGATGCTTTCGATGCTTCTGCAAATGTATGCCCTGTTTCCAGTGCATGTTCTGCCACACATGATTTTTCCACTCTTGCATATTTTGTTTGCCAGATGTTCCTTATACCTAACCCCTATTTGTCTTCTAGTCTGACCGACGTAGCTTTTATCACAGCCCGTGCAAGGGATTTCATAAATTCCTGATTTTTGTTTGTCCGGAATTTTATCTTTAGAACCGTTGAAAAATCCACCCAACTTTTTGGTTGTATATCCAGCCTTTATTCCAAACTGTTTCCATATCCTTTCGATTTTTTGGGAAATCCCTGGATAATAGACATCTGATATGATAAGGAAGGATTTTTGAAAATTCCTCCCCTAATATAGTCTAAAAAGGGTGACAAAGTGTGCATGGGATAAAATGTGATCTAACAATCGAAATTTTAAATCTAATAAACAACGTGCCGTTAAAAGCGAAATATTATTACCGTTTAATATAAAACTGTTTTGTTTGTTGAGGATTAAAGATTGAAGGATAGAATTTATTTTATTGACAGTTCTAACATTATCAATAACTGAACTTTTGTTTTTAAATAATATTTAGAACCAAAAATTAAGTGTCTGTTTTGGTTTTATCAATATACCTAACAGTTTTTAACAAAATTTGAAAATCTAGACCCTTAACTTCTGATATTTTGACGCGAATATTTTGATAACTTTTTACTGTTTTAAGTCATAATTTAGATCGACTTTATTGAACTTGACGATATTTTTTATTTATGTATAGATGCTGATTGATTTATGGATTATTTGGTTCACGGTAGGTATACCTACCGTAGGAATGCACAATAGACCATACTCTTTTCAGATATTTATAAATATCTTTTCAGTTGAAATCAAACCGAGCTAACGAAAACAAGTCGGCTCATTGTTTCGAGATAATAAATATAACTTATTATTGAAAAACTAATAACAACTAAAAATGAGTTTCATATCTCATGAAAACCTAAAAAAACCGTATAAACGTAAAAAACTAGAAAGTGATTTATCAAACACAATAAACCTAACAAATAGATACGAAATGCTATCAGAAGAACCCATGGAAGACACCGAAGAAGCGACTACTTCTACTCAAAACCTGGACAAGAAAAAACGAAACAAAGTACCGCCAATAGTTGTTTACGGACAAGCAAAGGAAACTGAAAAGCTAAGAAAAATGCAGGACAGAATGAAGGAAGATCTGATCATCAATTGCAAGCCAAACAAAATGATAATATATCCAAAAAATCAAGAAGATTACGCAGTGATTGAAAGTGAAATTAAACAATCATCAGTTGAGTATCACACATATACAAAACAAGAAGATAAAACAACAAAACTGGTAATTAAAGGTTTGCCAAACAATGTTTCAACTAAAGAAATAGAAACAGAATTGAATCAACATAAGATTGAAGTAAAAAATATCAAGCAATTAAACAAGAAAAAATCCCAGGAAGAGCAGGACAATGTACAAGAAATCAAAATGCCGGTGTTCATTGTAACATTCCCGCCAAATACACAAAACAGGAATATATTAAAAATAAAAAGACTACGCTACTGTGTGATAACGTGGGAGAGGTATAAAAACAAAAAAAGTGCCACTCAATGTTACAATTGTCAGGCCTTTGGACATGTGTCCAGCAATTGCCATAAGAAGTCAAGGTGCCAGAAATGTGCGGATAACCACAGTACAAAGGACTGTCCGATAAGGTCCAGAACCTTAAATCCAAAGTGCGTGAATTGTGCAGGTAAACATGTTTCGAGTGACACAATCTGCCCGGTTTACCAAAAACTTGCAAGATCCCGTAGCGCAAATGACAACGAGCGGATTGACAGTGCAGCCAAACGGACCAGTTTAAACCACAGCCCAAAACAGCAAGTAGACGAAACTTATCGTAATATTCTTATGCAAAATATACACAAGGATAGAATAGATAAAAATAATAAAGCAAACAATGTTAATATAAAGGACGCGAAAAGTACAATTTCAATTATAAAAGATTTGTTAGGCAATATCAACATAACACGTGCCTTGACAATAATCAAAAATACAATCAACAAAATAAAAAATGAAAAAGATAGCGTAACAAAGGCAGCTATAATAATAGAAGCTATTTTCGATATATGTGTATAATAAAATCAAAACAATTAAAAATACTAATCTGGAATGCAAATTCCATTTATTACAAAAGGCACGAGTTTGTTGATTTTGCCCATAGAAATGAATATGATATATTAGGCATAAGTGAAACTAGAATTGATGGAAAGTTCAGGTGGATTGTTCCTGGATACAAAATATTTCGAGCAGATAGATGCACGAATGGGGGAGGAGTTGCCCTACTAGTCAAAAAAAACATTGAAAGTTACCAAATACAAGATAAATTCAAAAGCATAGAATCAGTAACCATTGAAATAAACACAGGCACCGAAAAAATCAAAATTATTAACATTTATTCTCCACCAAACATTAAAATCTGTAAACTTGATTTAATAAAAATTAAACAAATACAAAACAAATGCATTATAATGGGTGATTTTAATGCAAGAAATACTGCTTGGAATTGTATTTCAAGCAATAATAAAGGAAAACAACTGCTTGAACTTTCCATCAGTTCTAATATAAAAATTGTTGCCCCAAACGAACCTACTCATTTCCCTAAAAGGGGTGCCCCTAGCATATTAGACCTATTTTTAATAAAAAATATTAAAAACTATTCCGATGCTAAAAGTATAAGCGCACTTAGTTCTGATCATAATCCGGTAGAAATTATGATCAATAAAAATATTGAACTAAAAAATAAAAAATTAAGCTACGACTTTACAAAAGCAAACTGGAAAAAATTTAGACAATATATAAACCATAATATAAATATAAATACTGAAATCAAAGACCAAAGTCATTTAGATTTAGAAATACTGGAATTCGAAAATATATTAAAATCTGCATTAGAATACTCGGTCCCAATTCTACCAGAATATATAAAAGACGTTCTCCCTACCCATATCGCTAGGTTAGTTCAAACTAAAAATAAATTTCGTCGCAAATTTCAAAAAACTCGAGTGTCATATTACAAAACAATAATGGAGGCACTGATACAAATAATCAAAAGCAAAATTAAAGAGTGGAACAACTCAAAATGGGAGACCAAACTAAAAAGTGCAAAACCAGGAGATAATACACTATGGAAGCTAGTTAAAAATCGAAAAAGTAAGAAAACTGAAATTCCCGCTATTTATTCAAAAAATGGATATCTGTACAGCGAGAAAGACAAGGTCGAAGCAATTGCCAACAACTTTAGGAATGTCCATAATATGAACTTGAATAAAGGTCCCATTACCCATCAAAAAAACATTAACACTCACGTTCGTAATTATTTTAAAAATAACAAAATAAATTCACTTGAAGTCCGCCTTACAACACCAGGAGAAATCGCTAAAATAACTAAAAACTTCAAAAATAATAAAGCACCTGGTGATAATAAGATTACGGGTACTATGCTAAAAAAACTGCCGAGAAAAGGAAACATAATTCTGGCAAAAATAATTAATAAAATAATGATCTTAGGATACTTTCCAGAAAAATGGAAGGGGGCTAAGATAATTGCAATTCCCAAACCAAATAAAAACCCCACACTCGTGGAAAGCTATCGGCCTATTAGTCTTCTCTCGCATTTAAGCAAATTAGTGGAAAAAATAGTAGAAATTAGGATGTCCAGGCATGCAAAGGAAAATAATATACTTATAAAAGAACAATTTGGATTTCGACAGCGACATAACACAGAAATGCAGTTAGTCAGGCTAGTAAATGACATAACAAGAGAATTTAATAACAATAAACATACAGGTGCCATTTTTCTAGATATAGAGAAAGCATTTGACACAGCGTGGCATACTGGACTCATATTCAAGCTAATCAATTACAAATTTCCCACATACATAATATACTTAATACAAAGTTACCTAAAAAATCGAAAAATGTATGTAGAATACAACGAATATAAGTCAAGCATCAAAGAAATTGTAGCAGGTGTCCCACAGGGTTCTGTCCTGGGTCCCAAACTCTATCTACTTTATATTAATGACATTCCAAAAACAAAAGATGTGGAAGTAGCGCTCTTTGCAGATGATACCTGTGCATACACTAAATCGTACAGAATAACAGCCATTATAAATAGGCTACAACGGGCAGGACAAGGAATAACCGAGTTCTTTAATAAGTGGAAGACCACAATAAATGATCAAAAGTCGGAATGCATCATATTTACAAAAAGAAGACCAGAAATTACCAAAAAAATAGAATTAAATCATGTCCCCCTGGAATGGTCTAAGAATGTCAAATATCTTGGACTCACTCTAGATCAGAGGCTGACATTCACAAATCATGTCAACGGGGTGATAAACAAATGCATTGGGTTGCTACTGACACTCTACCCATTAATTAACAGAAAATCAAAACTTAGTGTAGAGAACAAACTGTTACTATACAAAGTAATCGTTAGGCCTGTAATAACCTACGGATGTCCAGTGTGGCACACTGTTAGCGAAACCACATATAACAAACTACAAATTCTCCAGAACAAATTCTTAAGACTGGTAGGAAACTATCCAAGAAATACGTACATAAAAAAAATGCATGAAGATCTAGAAATAGACTTTATAAAAACGCACATTAAAAAATATGCCAAAAAATTTTATGAGCGGGGAAATGTAGCTGATAAGGATATACTAAAAGACCTACACTACGATCAAGGTATCTACAAACACAAAAGAATAAAACACGGGCTAATATAATAAAAGAAAAAAAAAAGTCTTTATAACTTAATTGAGATTAACCTATTAATTGTTAATACTTAACCAACTATATTTAATTTACTTAGGTACTTTTAAAACATATGTTTTTTTTTTCTTTCTTAAAAAGTTATTTATTTTGTTTTTTTTTTAACAATGACAGAGGGAGTTTTTGAATTTCTCCCCCTTAAAAAGGCATCCCTATAATGAAATCAAAATATAAAAATAAAGGAAAGGGAAATGAGTAGAAAAAGTTAAAAGGTAAAATATTGTGGTAAACACAAGAAGGAACTTTTAAGTTAAACAAAAATGTTAAGATAAGTAAACAAAATTTTAAATTTGTAAACTTACAAGTGTAGATTAATTGGAGGAAATAAAGTTTTATTATTATTATTATTATTATTATAAATATCTTTTGAAAATTAATTGATCATTACATACAACTATTTTATTCTAAGCAACAGTTTATAAAATGTGTCTCTTTAAAGTTGACAAGATAATGCTTTATATATGTTTATGTTTTTCGTAAAAGAAATAAGAAAAATAAAAATTTTCATATACTTACCACTACAAATAGCAAATCTAAAAAGAAAATATATTCTACACTTACGTTACGCACGAAGTCGCAGAGATCAGCTAGTATATATATATATATATATATATATAAGGTATAGTCACCAAATTTCGACCCCAAGCTTAATTTCGCCCCCTTGGGTATCCTTTTTTCTAAATAACACCACCTAGTTTTTATAATTTGAATTTAAATTCAGTTAAGACAGACAATCATTTCAAATTTTTAGCAGTGAAATGTTGGGTCTGTGTCAAGATATTTAAAAAAATAAAAAACTTGTCAAGGTAAGTTTTTGATTGAAATACTATCGATAAGGTTTAAATGGTGATGTTCTTAAATTATTTAAACGAAATTTTTCCAAAATTTGATGTTACCGCGTAAAATTAAATCGATTATATTTTCATTTAGGTTATAACATGCGTTTTTGGTTGAATACATGTTGTCAACACAACTGGCAAATTCCTAATATCGTCCCCTTACATAAGCCTAATATCGCCCCCGAGACGATATTAAGATTACTTCGTTATTCGGCAGTTGTATTTTTTCAACAATCATTTTTTCAATAAAATATTTAGTGTGGACGAAACAGGGATCAGCACCATGATAAAATGGGAGAAAAGTGGATAGGATGCACAAAATGTTTCCAATGGATGCATGAGGATTGTGTTGAAAATTCAGGGCCTAACTTTATTAGTTCGATTTGCAAAGAGAATTAAAATTACTTAAAGTTTAAACTATTGGTACATCAATGATTAATAAGTCTAATTAGATATTGTTATTATTATGATTATACTAATAATTATATATTGTTAAAAATATAGTTTATGTTTATGTAGGTAAGTCCTGATTATTGTGATCTCAATATCGTCCCCGGGACGTAATTAGGTGCCCAAACAATGATTTTAAGAATGTCTACTTTTTCGTAAAGAACATTTTTGTATAAATAATAAAGAATTTAACAGATTTTTTTTATTTAAAATAATAAAGAAATGTTATAACTAAACTTTGACGTTATATTGATTACTTTAATCGCAACATTTTTTTCGAAATTTTTATTTTTCAAAAAGGGGACGTTATTTGGCGACTCTACCTTATATAAATCTAAAATACCCCATTTTCGATTTAAGCACTACCTACTAGATTAGTTAATAATCTCGTTGCCAACAGATTCTAAATTGTCAAAATTAATATTAAATAGATATTTTTCATATTTTTATCCATCCCGAAGAATCTACATTTAATCAATTCTATTATTTTTAGGTAAGAATTGATTATAATCTAATATGAATTATATAACGTGTATTGAATTGTAAATTAAAATTAAATAAAATCTATTATTTTTAGAATCAAATTAAAGTAGTACTTTTAATCACGTACTTACATATATTTATTTATTTCAAAAATTAAGGATTAATTAAAATAGTTGACGATAACAAAATTTTATTATTTAAAATTCCATTAAAGGTTTTCAAAATTTGTCAAACTCAATTTTTCTCCAACTAAACCAAGTCTCATGCACTCTATACCATCGCACTTAGGGATTAATTTTTTTCAATTTATATATTTATATATGTTAGACTGGGCCAAAAAAAAGACTATTTTTTTTTGAAAAGTGTATCGAAAATATTGTTCAAGATAACAAAAAAAAAATATCGGAAAGGTTTGAGCCTTTAATATTAATATTAAGAGGTCTATCATCCTTAATTTCGATATTTTATTTGTGTTTTCATTTTTGCGTCAATGCTGTCAAACTATCAAGGTAAAAAAAATGATCTGCACATATATTTATAGAAAATTAAATACCCTACAAAAAATGGCTCTATGAACATTTATGCCAGACACCTGGTTTCCGAATAATCAAGCTTTGAACATTGATAAAATTTTTAGATTTATCTTCTTTATTTTGGAATTTTATTTTGAAAATATTTATATATATATATATATATATATATATATATATATATATATATATATATATAAGTACGGAATTAAAAGAACTACTTTAATTTGATTCTAAAAATAATAGATTTTAATTTAAATTTACAATTCAATACTTAATATAATTCATATTAGACTATAATCAATTCTTACCTAAAAATAATAGAATTGATTAAATGTAGATTCTTCGGGATGGATAAAAATATGGAAAATATCTATTTAATATTAATTTTGACAATTTAGAATCTGTTGGCAACGAGATTATTAACTAATCTAATAGGTAGTGCTTTAATCGAAAATGGGGTATTTTAGATTTATATAGGTATATATATTAGACTGATTCAAAAAAAACAATGATGATTTTTTTTTCATAGTTATAACAAAAATAATGTTGGGAATGACAAAAAAAAATACAGTGAAAGTTTAAGTTCTTAATATTATATTAAAGGTGCCGCATCGCAAATTTCGATTTTCCATTCAAATAACATGGGCACAATATTCTCTTGCATTTTGGAATTTAATAGCTCACGTTGGTGACAATATTTCGGAATGGCCAATGTATATTCTTGTAGAAAATTGAACGATCTACAAAAAATGTCTCTTACAAGTTTTTGATATCTTTATTTCTTCAAAAGTTATTAGAGGTCAAAGTTGAATTAAAGAGAAATTTTAATATTTTTTCAATTTTTTGACGCAACCATCAATTTTATGAGAAAATTTTATAGGACATTTTTTGTATAACTTATTTTTATGAAAGTTTTTTATATTTTTTACAGGTTCTAAATGACGGTTCTATATTTATATATATATATATGATGTAAGTTTGAACGTCTCCACCAAACTTAGTCGGCTGATTCCGACACGACACGTTTCTCTGGACAACAAGATATATATATATATATATATATATATATATATATATATATATTATATATATAAAAAAATAAATTTGTACGAAGTTTATCGGGTCAGCTAGTTTTTCTTATAATTTTTATAAAATAGGTACCTAGTCTAGACACAAACTAGAAATGACTAACGGAGGGTGCGCATTTCACCATTTTGGACAAATCATTTCATCCGGCGAGTTATTCTCAATTTTAAGTTTAGTTAACTATTAACCTCGTTCAAGGACGGTTTAAATTCGCTTTTCTCCTGGAACCGACGTTGAGTTTCCAGCACCGAATACCTGTTTGCATCTCAAAAGTTTAATTCTAATTTTTCAAATGGATAACGACGAGTTTCCACATTCTGGTTGCGAGAAAAATGCTGTGGTAACGATCGCTATTATTGTAGCCATTGCGGTAGCTATATGGACGGTGATTTACTTTATAGCGACAAACAACTAGATAAACACCCAAAAATTGAAAATGCGTGTAAAGAACTGGGTTTTGTTTGGTATAGTGGCGGTAGGCTTTAAGCGAACATTTCTTAAATGGGCGTTTTTAGATAAAATAAAATAAAACTTTATAATTTCTCCTTTTAATTTTAACGAGAATTTCATTGTTATTTCGGTACAGATTCTTTTACAATATGTTCTTTTTAATTGCAATAGTTTTATCGCGTACATTTTTACAACAGGTACAACATCGCAAAACACAATTCGGTAAGTTTTTAACTGTTATTTATATTAAACGTTTTCAATAAAAAAATGAGTATCCTACAATTTAATGTTACAACTAAAAATTAGTTTAATTCTTTCCACTCATAATTAACGCTACATTAGTTTAGACAAACCTTAAAACATTTATCAAACCAATGTGTTAAATGGCAAATGCACTACCATAGGTACTCTAATTACTGTATCAAATAATTTTTTTACAATGGTATGGCACTTTGACGTTTTGCTGCTTTTACTGCTAACTTAAAGGTCTAATATTTCCTTATTTTTATACATTTATACGAAATTATAATCAATCGCACTTTACACTATTGTTAAAATTTCTGAAAAAGTAGAGGAATTTATTTCTTAAGTTCAAGCAGATCAAAGGAATTTGAAATTTATATTCTATTCTGTCTTCAATATTAATTTTAATGTGCACCATCATATAAGTACGTTTTCGCTATTTCGTAAATAAGAAATTCTTTTCCTAGTGCAACATTTTTCGATTTTTACAGTCATTGTTATCAAAATCGGGGTTGCAGTATTGTTTTCAATCATTTTATTCAAAAATTGATTAAAAATATGTTTGAAAAGCACATTGAACTTTTCTTTGAGAATTGTATTCTTTTTTTTTAAATTAATTTGAAAGTTTTTTTGTATTATAGATTTTTGAAATTATACCATTAATTAAAATTATTTATTTAAACGTATATAGTGAAGTGTATTGACTAGAAAATCAAATAAGAAAACTGTTTTTATGTTACAAATTCACGTCCATCAAGTAAACATTATTTACACTTCCGGAATTTGTTAAAAATAAATTCGAAATATTTTGAATTTTTTTTTTCGTTTAAGAATTCTGGAGATAAAAAAAAATCTCGCAAATTTTTTAGAAAAACCCTTTGCAGTGCTAAGTTGACGTTTGGAACTTTTCTATAAATATTAATATTTCGGTTTTTTTTGCGCCATTAATTAGTTTTTTTTTTGTCGCTTCCGAAATGTTGTCATGTATATTAAGTCAGTTAATATCAGTTTTACAGCGATGGTAGCGCATTAAAGCAAATAAAATAAATTTTAAGAATAATGAAAATGTTTTTTTTATCAACAAATAGCATTTTTTCAATATTTAAAAATTATGTGACAATAATCAATATAATAAAATATAAGATATTTTATAATCTGACTTGATAATATATGTATATTAATAACTTAATTACAAATATTAAAATCTAAAGAAACATATGTTTCCACAACAATTATGATTTCATTCGATCTGTTACACAAAATAAAAACTTTCGAAAACAAAAAAGAAGAAAAAGCTCTTTTTTGAAATTTGTCTAATATTGAAGCTTTAAAACTTATGAAAGCAAGCGACGAATATTATATATGCGAGTGAAAAAAAAAATGTTTTTCATAAGTCTCGATTAACAAAAAAACATCACAATAAATGGTGAAAAAAAGGTATGAAAAATTACCCCCAATTTGACGATTTTTTTTATGCAGTGTTTTCTGAGGAAATATGCAAGCTAGGAATTTTTTTTCGGAACTCTCAAACGACAAAAAACCACCAATTAATGGCATAAAAAAATCAAATTTCAATATTTCGAAATTGACCCAAAATGAACTTTGTATTGAAATGGCTTTTTCCGGGAAAATATAAAAGTTATAAAGATTTATCTTTCGGAACTATCGAACATCGACAAATTAGTGGCGCAAAAAAATCAAAATTTCAATATTTGAAAAATGACCCAAATTGAGCTTTTTTTCAAATGGATTTTTCCGGAAAAATATACAAGTAACAATTTTGTTTTTTTCAAAAATCTCAAGCGATAAAGAAACACCAATTAATGGCCCAAAAAAAAATGAAATTTGAATAGATATTTATAGAAGAATCATCACAAAGCAGTTACGGAGTGATCCAAACTACTTGATGACCACTGAGGAAGATTGCTTGGCAATCGAAATACGTATCTGGGCAATACGTCACAAATATTTTTGTTTGAACTTCTGTTAAAATTTATGTTTATGGTATGATTTTTATATATTATTATTATATTGAATCATATTACATAAATTGGACCGCATTACATTCTATACATTGTATAAATCGAAATTTTAATAGATATTTATAGAAAAGCTCAAAACGTCTAGTTACCAATACATAGGGTTTTCCTGGAAAGTATGCGAGCAACCAATTTTGTTTTTCCAGAACTCTTGACCGGCAAAAAAATCCAAAATTTTGACACTATACGTTTGTCTTTTTTAAATTTTCAACAACTAGTATTTGTTGGCTCAATGTATTAGGTTAGAAACTATGAAACGGGCGTTGAATAAGAACTAAAAACAAAAGGCCCTTTTTTTATCATTATTTATTTTAATTAATCGAAATAATTTACATTGGCATATACGACTTTCTTTCATCGATGGGGGGGCAAGTCGTATATGTCATTCTTAAAAAAATTTCATTTTTAAAATTAATTAATTATTCGAAATCTGTGACCATATCCTTTTGGTTATTATTTGTTTTTTCTCTTAAGAACAATTCATAGTTACGGAAAAGATAATAATCGGTAGGTGAAATATCTGGTGAATATGGAGGATGCGGTAAAATTTCAATTTGTAGGGAAGTTAATTTGTCAACTGTGACGGAAGCTTTATGGAGTTGTTTTTTCTTTTGTTCTCGTGCATTAAATCTACTTCACGGCAATAGGACTCCCCTGTTATGGTTTCGCCTGATTTTAGGAAAAGAATAGGGATCACTCCTTTGGCATTCCACCATACGGTAGCCATAATCTTTTTTGGTGAAAGTTCGACTTAGGGGTGTAATCTTTACCCATCTTTACACATTTGCTTGACCGTTTTCTATTGTCTTCTGTGATTCATTGAAATTTTTGGAGTCAATATCGAGCATTTTTTTCATTTGTGCCTCCATTTTGAATGGATCCATCGAAACTTGAGCTGCGCTATGATTCAATTTGAACTCGTACAAGAAAATTAGATGTAAATCGCGTTTTGTTTCCATCTGATTTAGGAGAAAAGTAAAATAAAAATGGGTTTCAAACACGATTTTTTTTACGAAATGAGTAAGAAGATTACTCGTTGTGTAGTTTCCAACCAAATATTATTAACATTTACCGTTGAATGAGAAATTGTCATTCAACGCTTTTACATAGTGTCATTCCTCTGCCTATACATAAATCTAAAAAAAAGGATCGTCAACTCCTTATCATTATATCACAAGCATAAATACTGCCAACTTACTACAATATTTATGAAGACCATACTCTAAGTATATGTGCAATGTTAATTGATTTGTACTTTTCTTTTTAATATCTTCAACTCTAGAAAAATCCTCAGTTCCTTTGGGATAGCTTTATATCCTTCTCTCGATTGATACACATAATTGTTTCCATAGAACTAGTGCAATAAGCCTGACAAAAAAGGAAGAAAATTACTAGTCATTAAGAAGAATTAAGTAATTTAAAAAAAATATTTTAAAAAATTTCTTTTTAATTGAATTGTTAAAAGTCTTCTGACTTTTATTAATTATTATTTGCGAATATTATTTGTTTTAATTATTTGATAGAGTTGTACACAAAAAGGTAACATTATTGATGGAATTTTCTTTAGACACTTATAGGCATGCAGAATAAAGAAATTTGTTTCAAATAGACAAAAAATGTTAACCCCATGCCAATCACTTGTCAATCTTATCAAGGTTTCAACAAACTCATTACAATATTTTTTGAGAAATCATGTCAGTTCAGATTTTAAGAACTGAGTTTCGATAAAAAAACGATAGATATAAATAATAAACGATCAACTTATACGTGGCGGAATTTTTGAATATTATGTTAAAATGATCGTCTAAATACCAAATGAAATTAGTAGAATAAAGTGTGAAATGAAAAATAATTTTTGGAAAACTTTTAGTTGTATTAGGTACTATCTGAACCCGGCAGACGTTGTCCTACCAGTCTATACTATAATAGTTGTAAATAAATAATTTGAATGCAATTTATATTTTCAATAATAAATTCAATTTTAATTTTATTTAGCATAGCTGCCCGTCCCGTCTCCGTACGAGTATTTAACAAAAATTTCAAAAATTTTAACACATAAGTACACAATCGCAGTCATATACCACTGTTTTTGCGTCAGTAGACGCCAGTCACTAAGAAAGAGTGCATAATAAAGACAGTTGGGATTTTTTTTTTCTTATTTTTTAACTTTTGATTAATTAATTTTCTTTTCTAATGTTTTTTTTAAAGATCATATCTACAAAACAAAAGTCTTTAAATTTATTGAGTCAGAGCTTCCTGCCAAACGATATTTGATGTTGTTTTATTTTGTGGCAGGAAAATATCTTCAGGAGTTCCGACCCTCGACAGTTGGCCATGAGTAAAGCATTCGTTTCGTAGGTCAACTCCTACCAATCCTCGGTGCATGCACTTGTTAACCAGTTACTGGGCCGGTGATAATTTTAACGTTAACAGGCTATATGTTTTGTTCACTTTCGTTTAGTCATTTATGTTTATAGTTTGTAATTATTTATTTATTTGTCTCTTTCACCTTAAGTCTTAGTCTTTCCTATTGCGTCCCTGTTGTTAAGTATGTTCCTAAGGTTATGTCCTAACCCATACTTTTTCCTCCCGTGGACTAGGGCTGTGCAGTCGATTTGATGATTAAGAACGGTAAGCACTTCCCCACAATTCAGTGGCGTGCAGTACATATAGACAAAAAGACACTGCCTACCCTACATATTTCAAATAAATATTTATAATCTTGTTCTGATATCTAATTTTATTTTTTTACAAGTATTACCAAATATCAATAAAGAAATAATCTTAACGTATATCATTTATACAGTATACAGATTATGCTATCTCGTTTCGTTTGTTCAATTTCAAGTAAGCAACGGGTAATATTTGGATTTGAGATACACTAGCGCCGCTAAGTCCCGGCAAAGCCTCGGGAAAGACACAAACTATTCATGTCTAAATATTTATATGTGTGCACTCATAGCCATATGTATGTCAGTGTGTGCGTTCGTATAATACAAATATATAATTCTACACATACGCACGCACACAACCTTATAGAAAGACACTGTCTTCTTACACACGACAAATTACGATAGCTACCGAAGTAGGATCGTTTCTTATTCATTACCGTCACAATTACAAGTGTGAATTAGATTGATCTCAATAATCGATTTAACGATCAGTAATCTACGTACACAAACAGCTCTATTTATTTTTCGTCTTATTGTTTTTATATTGATTTAAGTTCCGATTATTTGTGAATTGTGGTTGTATTATCAGGTGTTTAAGATTTTAACGTTGATAATAGAGAAAAATGGATAATATTCACTGCGAAACTTGTTCAGATAGTGTGTGTATAGAGAAAATAAAAAATTATGCGTTTTCGAAACTATCTTTCGATGACAAAAAACAGGTGATCGTAAAAGGTCGTTGTACACCGGATTTGCAATTAATACAAACTAAGGGTAAAGTCAATCGTTAATTCAATATAAAATAATATGAATCATATTATTGGCTGACAGGTTGCATACACAGTAATCGGTTGTTTTGTTTCCCTTGTCTTCTATTTACCAACAATAAAACCGTCTGGAACGATACCGGTTACAACGATGTTCACAATTTTTCTATGGCCGCAAAAAAAAAACACCAGCAATCGGAAAAACATTTAGAAGCTTCCCTTAAGTATCACACCTTTGGAAAAAATCGTATTGAGACGCGTTTAAATTCTCAGATACAAGTCGACATTGACAGACATAACGCCAAAGTCGATCGAAATCGAAATATTTTTCAGCGACTTATTGACATTGTTTGCTTTTTGGGTAAACAAGAGCTCGCTTTTCGTGGACATGACGAATCTGTTTCATCAGTGAATAAGGGAAATTATTTAGAAATGGTCGACTTGATAGCAAAATACGACGGGGTTTTGGAAAATCATTTACTAAATTCAACTAGCTCATTTACAGGTTTATCAAATCGTATTCAAAATGACCTAATCTCCAGTATAGCAGCTGTGATGAGTGAAACAATAAAACAACAAATCGCTTCAGCTGTTTTTGTCGCTGTGATGGTCGATGAAACACCAGACGTAAGTGGAAAAGAACAATTGGTACTGGTCTTAAGATATTTTCGTGAGTCAGAAGTGTTTGATCGGTTTATAAAATATATTGATGTAAGTTCCGACCGCACCGCAAAAACTTTAAGCGCCATCATACTGGAGGTGTTATCCGAATTTAACTGTTCATCGAAATTAATAGCACAGACATACGACGGTGCTGCTGTATTGTCATCTGAATTGAACGGTGTTCAGTCGTTTATTCGGCAGGAATGCCCTCTTGCTGAATACGTCTGGTGTTCCGCCCATGTTCTTAATTTGGTACTATCCAAGTCCTGTGAACGCATTTCTGAAACTAAACGTTTTTTCCATCTTATAAAAACATTAGCCAATTTCTTTAATAATAGTACCAAAAGGCAAAACCACTAGGTACAATAAAATGGCTGAAATGAAAAAATTGCCTCGCGTTGCTGACACATCGATGGACTTACAATTCGCGTACTGTAAATGTTATTTTTAATTCTTCTTCACATTTAATCGATTTATTTGAGAATATGGCTGAAAACGAAGACTCATGGGATGGCGAGACGTTAAGTCAAGTTTCGTCTGTGTTATACAATTTAAAAGACTTTGAATTCCAATTTTTACTTCATGTGTTTAGCGAAATATTCGCAGAAACTGATGTGCTTTACGAAATTATGCAAAACAAAACATCGGATGTGACTTATTGCGTTAAAAAAATTAAAGAGTCTGAATCATTTTTGGAATCTTTAAGATCTAAGTTTAAATTCATTTTTGAAAACGTAAAAAAAATAACAGGTCCGCCAAAACGAAAACGTTGTAGATGTTGTAGATGCAAAAATCAATTTTAAGCGGATTTTTATTGAAATTATAGACAATATATCTAACGAATGTCGTGATCGTTATAAAAATCTGAAAGAGCTAAAATTTTTTGAACTGCTATCATGCGAAAATTTTAATAAGTATAATGAAAATTTTCCGGTTAAATTAGTAGCACAATTCGTTAATATTTATAAATCATACGACTTTAACTTAGACCGTCTTATAAATGAACTGAAATGCGTTTATAAATCTCTCGAATTCAAAAACCTTAGTATTTACAAAATTATCGAACATTTTTACGAAAATAACATAAATACAGTTTTTCCCGAAGTACTACGTTTAGCAAAATTAATTGTTACAGTTCCCGCAAGCAGTGCTTCAACTGAAAGGTCATTTTCATCGCTAAAACGTATACACACCTATTTAAGAAATACACAAGGACAGCGACGACTTACAGATCTTTCCATGGTTTCAATAGAAAAAAACCTTCTTACAGAAATGAAACGCCTTCCCAACTTTTACGATTCCATATTGCAGATATTCTTACAGAAAGATAGACGTGTAGATTTAATATACAAATAGTAAAAAGAATAATTAACTTTATAGATCTGTATACTCACACCACCATCTTTTCACTGTTATTATTTAGTTCCAATAAATTTTTATAATGTATAATCTTTTATTTAATCTGTATTATTTAATTCTGATGCTTATATTGTATTTCATTAATTACGTTTACAAAATGAGTCTATCTATGGATATTTGTGGTTAAAAATATCAGCATCATTATTTACTCACCATGACGACGAACTAAAACCAACATGCAGTATTTTTGATTATATTAAAGAAGCTTTTAAAAATTTCTGCCTACCCTGCCTAAAATCTCTGTGCACGACACTGCCACAATTGTCCCTCTCTGACGGGTTTGAATCCTGACCTTTTTATTTATAGTACAAAAATGTTACCACTGCTCTATTAGTATGTATGTTACAGTAAAAGGGTCCATTGCACGAATGCATGCATTGACTAGTCAATATATACAGCGTATACTTATAAGTAATAATAATAATAATAATAATAATAAAGATTTTTATTGGTCTAATCTACAGTAACAATATATATATATACAATAAAAGAAATAAAATAATATAATAGTAAAAGTTCCAGACGCATGTCTTTGCCTTTCAACAACTTAGAAAACATAGAAAATAGAAAAAAAATTAATATGATTCTTAACTATATAAATATTTAAAGATATCTGTCTCAGATCACTGGGAAAAACGACCTTAAAAAACCCAGCACTTATTTTGTTAATTAAAAATTAGAGAATAATATGTTTTATTCTCTTGTGTTTTCTTGTGACATTATGGTCATAGCTGCCTATACTTTTTATTAGGGCACTCTCATTATCCTCGCATCTTAAAAAGAATTTTTCACACAGTTCCCTTAAAAATACTTTTATCATTGGAAGGTTTCCATCTTGATGTAGTTGTTTAATCATTGTATACCTGGGGGCATTTAGACCAAATCTTAAAAATTTGTTTTATGTCACCTGGAGTTTTTTAAGATTGGTTTCACTAGTAAAACTCCAGCATGGTGCAGCATACGTAAGAATTGGTCTTACCAGAGCTTTGTACAAAAGTATTTTGTTTTTTTGTGCTTAGAGCACTGTTTCTATTTAGCAAGGGGAATAGGGCCATAATTAGACCCTTTCCTTTTTGCACTATATTATTTATATGTGCTGTGAATGTTAATTTTTGGTCCAAGGTGACCCCCAGGTACTTTAGTGTGGGAGACCACTCTATTTCTTGGTTGGCAATTCTAACACGTTTCTTTTTAATTGGCCTTCGTTTAGTTATTAAAATGGCTTTTGTTTTTCCAGCATTTATTTTAATTTTCCATTTTAAGAAATACCTATTTATTCGATCTAAGTTTTTCGTTATTTTATTGGCTACTGTGTCAGTTCTCCAGGATGACACGGACAGTGCCGTATCATCTGCAAAAAGTGACACTGCTAAGTTGTTCCTACAAGGGATGTCATTTAAATATATAATAAATAATATAGGTCCTAGAACTGACCCTTGGGGTACACCGGCTGTTATTTTCTTTTGGTCAGACAATGTATTCGCCATCTGAACCCAAAAAGTTCTGTTATGGAGATAGGAAGAGACCAATCTAATTAGGTACTTCGGAAATCTGTATATTATTAGTTTAAATAGCAGCCCAGCGTGCCAGACGGTATCAAATGCTTTTTCTATGTCGAGAGTAACCAAGCCAATGTGCTTTTTTTTGTTAAACTCTTCGGTTGTATTGTCAACCAGCCTCGCTAGCTGAGCAATTGTTGAGTGTTGTTTCCGAAAACCGAATTGTTCATTGATCAGGATATTGTTAGTTGCTAGGTGATTGATTAGGTGATCTTGTATTATTTTTTCGGTGATCTTGCTTAGCGCGTCTAGTAAACTAATGGGTCTGTAATTATTTAGTTGTTTGAGGTCTTTACCTGTCTTTGGTATGACTTTGACAATTGCTTGTTTCCATTGGTTAGGGAAATATTGCCGACTATGGTTAAAAAATATGGTTAATGGTGTATGATAAATATACTACGGCTTTCCGCGGAAGGTTTTTAAGTGCTCTATTGGTGATTTTATCAGGGCCAGGGGCCTTATTGTTTTTTAACGATTTAATTATTTTCTTTACTTTACCTGGCGATATGACAGGGTAGTTAGTTTCATTCTCTGACCTGTCTTTAGCAAATTTGCTTAGTGTTCTGTTCACTTTGAGAGTGTGCGCCCGTGAACCTAAGTTTTGGTTTTGCGTGGATATTTTTTCAAAATGGGAGGCCAATAAATTTGCTTTTTCGTAATCTGTAGTTGCATATCGATGATTATCGATTTTTATTGGAGGGACATTTGTAACGTTACCCTACATGTTCCTAACTGCCCTCCATAACGTGTCACTTTTATTTTCTAACATTGCGGTATATTTGGTGAAGTTATCGTTTTTGAATTCTCTTATTTCTGTTTTTACTTTTGTATTTATAAATAGTTAAATAATAATTTATAAAATTGTACATGACATTTTTGGTACATTTTCCTAATTTTGTTTTTATTTTAATTAGTAAAAGTATTTTTAAGGGAAGTGGACGAGTATTTAACGTAGATTTAACTAATGGAATTGTTTTTTTACATGCGTAGGAAATTACGTCTGTGATTTTTGCAACCGCTAATTCTAATTCGAATTTTTTTATTTATAATGTTTCTAAATAGCGACCAGTTTGCTTTACTAAAATCATACCTAAAGTGCGCTGGTGTTTTTTCTGGTCGTGTTGATATTTCGAAAAATACTGGATTGTGATCCGAGTCCAGTAATGTTTTGGTAATGGGTTGGGTAGTATTATTTAAGTTTTTAGTTATTACTAAGTCGATAGTGCTAGGATTTAAGAGACAATTCTCAAGGAAGTATGTAGCTTCAGTTGGAAATAAAATTCTAAAATTTAAATTTAGAGAGTAATTTAATAATTTTTTGCCGTTATTGTTATTTTTTATGCAGTTCCATCCGATATGTTTTGCGTTTAGATCACCAATTATTATTACCTTATGACTGACCTTGAATAATGATTTAAAATTTTTGCTATTTAATGTTTTGTTGGGTGGGCTATAAGCGCATATGACTGCTATTTGTTCATTTTTTGTATGGATTTTTACAGCAATAGTTTCCATGTTGTTTGTTTCGGGTAATTTTAGTATGTTGTGTTTGATTGTTTTTTTAACTAATAAAGCTACACCACCACCGTGAGAATTTCTATCCTTTCTGTATATGTTAAAATATGTTAGTTTTAGTTTTATATTTTGGTCTAGCCGAGTTTCGTTTAGACCACATATGTCAATCTTGTTTTCGACCAATGTTGCCTCCAATTCTCCAATCTTGTTATTGATGGTTCTGCAATTCCATAACATTACCTTGATATCGGTTTGTGTATCAGCTGTGTTCACATTCCGCCCATTTGTATTTATTTTTGATTTGTCGTTATTCATTGTCGCTAAAGATGCTTGCAACGAATTCTATCAAGACCATTACTTTGCTGATACGGTCGTTCTGTGATTTCAGTTTACCTGGTAGAAGTTTTATTTCACTTATTATTTTTTGCAAGTTAAACGATGAAAAACACTGTTTAATTTCCGCGAACAGGTCAAAACCAACTTTGCTTTGTGAGTTCATCGGTTTCGCGCTGACAGGTCCGCATTTAGGCCATACTGGAGTTTCGGAGCTAATGGCTTTGGGATTAGCATTGGGTAGGGTTGGAAAATCTTTCATATTACTGATGAAATCTTGGTGTCTTTTTGGGTAGTGGGTATTACGTTGCTTAGGGTTATATTGGTACTCCCTTATTGGTGATTGTTGTGGCTGCATGCTATGGTGGTTGTTGCGTCCTTGATACTTGGTCTGTAGTTGGCGCAGCCGATGAGGACAGTCCTTGTAGCTGGCTGGATGTGGGCCGTTGCAGTTTGTGTACTTTGGTTCGTTCTTTGAATTTCTTGGACAATCCTTGGTCAGATGCCTCTCCACACATCTGACGCATTTTGGTTGGCGATAGCAGTGTGGAGCTGTGTGTCCAAATGATGGGCATCTGTAGCACTGTGTGAGCTCGTGCTGACTTGTATATTTTTCCCATTTAACGATAAAGTCGCACACCTTAGTATTTTTCAGGACAGTGGTTTTGTTTGTATTCATTGGGAAGGTCACAACGTATATTGGGTAGAGCTTCTTCTGGCCATTTGTCTCAGTTTTCGCAAGTTGTCGCACTTGTATAACGTTTAGGCCCCTGGTTTGAAGGTCCTCTTTGACTTCGTCTTCGGTGATGTTGGGGGCGAGGCCTTTTAGTACCATTTTGATGGGTTTTTCGGTTGGGTACGGGTAAGTGTGGTATTCCGCATTCACAGCGTTCAAGGCAGACACCATTGTTTTGTGGTCCTGTATAGTGCGTGCATATACTATCAGTCTGTTTGTTTTATATTTTAAATTGATTTCTTGCACTTGCAAGCTTGACTTAAGCTTATGCAAGGTCGCTTGGTGGTTTTGGAAGTAGCTGTAGAGCACTATGGTTGGTACTCGTTCCTTTTGTGTTGGTTTTTGCGTTTTGGTTTGACTCATAGGATGTCTTCTTAGAATTTCCGAGTCACTTTCAAGATCGCTGTCACTGTAGTCCGTTAGAGCCTCATATCTATTACTTGTAGGGATAGGTGCCTTAGTTGCCGGTTCCTGCTCTCTGGATGTTGAGGGTCGAGCAATGGCTTTGTTGGCCCTTTCCAATTTGCTGCAGTCCACCTCTGGTGATCTTGGACGTTTTGTAGGTTTGTGCATCGTGCACGCTGGTGCCAGCTTTATTTGGAATCCTTCGTTCGTCTCCATGGTGTTTTGGATGACGCTGTGTCATACAAGCACTATTATTGCCTTTTTGGGATTTGTTTTGACTCGGTCAGATGTTTTTTTCACTATTTTCAGGTGAATTTTATATATTTCTCTAGTTCTCTATTGTTATCGGAAAATTTGCGAGAACAAACGAGAGATTCTAAATTGTTGTCGGATCAGACTCCGCTTAGAGCGGCTCGTCTCCAACGACTGACTTATAAGTATTAATATAACATAGAGAGCACTGCAAAACCAAGTGTGTTAATAAGCGTATTATTTCAATGTACCAAGATGTGTAAGTTCACTGCAATAATACGTCTAAACGTGTAAATGAAATTATATGCGTTGAAATAACACTCTTGAAAAACGTAACGTGTAGTTTTAACACAACTAAATGCATTATTTTACACGCTTTATCTGTGCAAATAAATAATGCATTTTTTTATGTGTTAAATCTAAAATACACTTCACTTTATGCACAAAAGTGTATTAAAACTAAACGTTTTGTTAGTATTACACGTTTCTACATGTTAGCTGTATTTAATTCATTTATAGTTATCGCATTCTATTATACCGATCATTTTATTAACAAAATTATTATGATAACTCTAATAATCACAAAGGCATACCTTTATACTTAATAAAATAGAAAAAGAAACAGTAAATAAAAAGCTTTCATAGAAAAAGTGTGTGGCAGTGTGCGGTAGTCAAGTGACGCGTATAAATCTAGAAGACAGAATAAATTGTTAATTATAAGGAAATAAATAAAGTAATAAAAAAAAAAAAATTTTGGAAAAATGGACTTGTAGATTTTTTAATTTTCTACAAGTGCATTTTTCTGTTTTTCAAAAATAATAATTCTATTTTTTTATTATTTTTCATTATTATTTTTTTCAAAATTTATCATTGTTGACTAGATAGTGCGGTTGGGTATCTGTGTGAAATGTATGAGCTCCTACGACGCCTCATAAGCTCGCGCGAAGTCTCATGAGCCTGGCGGTAGTGTGTTGGCGGGATTTAAGTACTTATTCCCGAATTCTCATTCTTATTACATTTAACCGGCAAATATAAAATATATAAAGAATTCTTTTTTTACATAAAGAGATAAGTTTTAATTGCAGTGAAAAAATAGAAAAAAAGTGTATTGCCTTATAGAAGGAAGGTGTAAATGCGTAAAATATGTGGCGGATGAGAAAATGGCTGACTTTTGTAGTTTGTCGGAAACTCAAAATAAATTAATTACAATATTCGAGTATTTGTGCAAAGATCTTGCTAACAAAAAAAATCAGCATGGGATGAAAGACTTAATTATCATTAAACAGATATGGATTCATCATGTGATATATCTTTTCACTGTCATGAATATCAATCTAATTTTCCCTTTTTTTCATACGGTTTTTGCAGGCTTTAAAGTCTGCTGAAGATTTGGAAACGGTAGAGAACGAAGCACCGAGATGTGTCATATATACGTTCGACCAAGATGCTATTATTTAGGAACTTAATAATTATTTGCTATTATAATTTGTAATTTTATTTTGTATTTTATTATTCAATAGTTAAATAACAATATATATATTGTGTATACGCATTTATGTGTATTCAAGTAACACGGATAATAACACACCGGGAAACGTCTAAAAAGTGACTACAAGGAAATAATACATGTATGTGTTTTAAAATAACACACTTGGTTTTCCAGTGAGCTTAACGAATTAAAATAATATATCGTATGAAGACTGTACTTATATAGAGAGACACTGTGTGACTTTCCACGCGAATTTACTAACTTTTTAAGGACTTCTTGTATACGTGTTAGTGGAGATATACGTACAGTGGGGACGGGCCATACATTGACTAGTCAATGCATGCATTGGCGGAATTAACCTTAGTTACATCTCTTTACAAATTAATTTTTCAATGTAATTTTTGCGCATAAAGTAAATAAAAAATTCCTTTTTGTTGCGGCTGCACTATGTTCAATCAATTTTAGTGTTCAAAGAACTGTAAAGACTGAAACGATAATGCACTCCTCTTTTTATATTACGGTTTTTCATTCTTTGATCTTTGTAATTATTAATTAACTTACATTGGAAATTTTTTTTCGATTTTGCTCAGATTTTCATCACTATAGAAGCACATTGTAGAAACTAGGCACTTTTATAATATGACGAGATTTTATTTTACAACCAATCACATCATAACCAATCATAACTATGAGAACATGGGGCGGAATGGGAAATTGAATTAACAGTTGCTACAGGTGACAAAAACGCGTAACAATCATACTCATTGTTCAATTTACTGTGCCACATAAGAAATGGCTATCGCCAATAAAGAGTGCAGTTATTTTTATTTTTATCAAAAGTCGAAATAAACGTTTCCAAATTCCAATTTTTGCAAAGTTACACTAAGATAATTATACTATGTACTATTTTTTCTTTGAATATTAACATGACATGTTTTTTTAAATATACTGTTGACTAACTTAAAGCCTTGTGGTAGTTCAAATAGAACCAATATATCCTGCCATAATAGTCGTGCCTGTGGGAAAGGTGCTTTGGGGCACAATGGGTGGGGCGGAATGGGATATACCATTCAGATAGTATTTCCCATTCAGATAGTATTTCCCATTCAGATAGACATTTTTATTTTATCAGCAGATAGTGCGTACATATACCTAATAAGGAAAACTAGCCGACAATCCATATATAAGAAAGGTCGGAAAATGCAGAGGTAATCTGCTTATACTGTCAGGATTTATACCCCAAATCTAATGAATGCTGTTGTTCATGCAGTATTTGTCAAAAATGGGTACATTTGGCATGTGCTGGGCTAAATACGACGATGACAGTGTCTTCATCTGCGAACTATACCAATAACAAGAATCCCATTGCACTCCAGGCTGATTTCCCATTGTGCCCCAGGGGGTGGGGCACAACGGAAAATTTCCATTTGTTTTTGAAACCTAAATTTTTAATACTAATTATTAATTTAAATCAATAAAACCTTTTTTTATTTGTAGAGAATGAATTAAATAAATATATAAATTACAAAACAATGAGATTGTTTCTTTAAACTTCTCGTATATTGTAATTAAAGCTTTGGTACCCCGTTCCGCCCCATGTTCCCCTATTTGTGCTGCATCGGTAATCTGTATTAACATATTATGCAATTCTTGTGTCTGGTTGTACATTTTAATTTTTAACCCAATTTTTAGGCTAATATTTGTTTTAAAATTCCCTTTTTCCAAATTTTCCACAACGGATAGATAGATTTTAATTAAATTTAATATTAATACACCCAATATCATCACACATATCACATCAGGCACAATATCATCTTTCATTTGCAAGTGCGTGAAAGGGATGCAACGAAAAACAATCGCCATTCCAGCCAAAAATAGACTAGAGTTTCATAAATGTTCTTTTTGTTATTTTATTCATATATTTTAACAATTCTAATAATTTGATTTGCTTCTAAATATGTACTGTGATGGAATCTCCACAATACACAAAAATACCGTGGGAGAACGCACGTGCCCCTACCCCCCCCCCTAAATCCACCCTTGAATACGAGTTGGAAAACACAACTAGATGGAAACGCATCCTGGAATGATCTCGTAATGAGGATGGTCAGAGAAAATTTGCAAAAATTGCGCCGAAATCGTAAATTATGGGTACGATACCCCTTAAGAGGGTCTTCCAAGAGATGGACAAAATATCAATTATGGACAACATACCAAGAGAACTTACAAGTTGTATACTGCAGGCTTTAATCTTTTCATATATGACCGAAAAAGAGAGACTAGCAAATAACGTTCGTTTAAAAATGCTAAGATTGTTTCTTTGAAGTATCGATAGTTTTAAATTCCATATTTATTGTAATTGCTACAGTAAAAGCGTTAATTCCGCGAATGCATGCATTGACTAGTCAATGTATGACCCGTCCCCACTGTACGTATATCTCCACTAACACGTATATAAGAACTCCCTAAAAAAGTTACTAAATTCTTAAGTTTATACTAAGTTCTTAAGTTTTAAATTTTCAAATATTTTACTCTGCGAAGTTTTAAGTGTATAAGTATAAGTGTATGGTCTGAAAATCATTTTTCAAAGATTAAATTTCGAATTATTTGAAACTTTGGCAAAATATTAATGATACGCTATTCTAGTCTGAAAATCTTTTAAAATTAATCTATATGAATCTTTGTTAAGCAAAAATGCAATAACTTTTGATTTTCGGTCAAGAATTTTTAAATTTTTTCTCACGTGAGCTTAATCATATCATAACCGTAATTGATGAACATTTTGCAGTGCGTATTGGTGTATAGTTTGTTTTTTTTATCAATTTATAATGTTCCCTCTACTACGGGGGTAGGTACCACGCGATGCAGTTAACTTTAAAATTAACCAATCGGATATTGACTGGGTTAAGCGCAAGTGTATGAAGTAATTAAAATGTCGTTGGAAAATTGCTTGGTTGGAGCACAGTTTTTAATTGGGAAACACTCTTTGGGAAAATGTTTATGCAGGGATTGTGATCATGTGCATACATAGTCAGTTATCAACTGGCTTTGTTCAAGGACAGTTCTTCTGAGGTTAAAGTCCCTCGAAGTAGTGGATTGAGTTTCATAACAACTTTTAAAAATATTTCTTGTCTGTCGGTGTTTTTAAAATAAATCATGGATCCAGAAAATCAAAATCAGCAAGATCTTACCGATAACAAAGTCGATTGCGTTCTTTTGGCAACTTTTTTAGTTGTTTTATGTTTTAGTTTGGGGATATAGTTTTCTGTTTTTTCTCTTTTGCCTCTACATGATAAAAAAGCTAAAGCCATTTTCTATTAATTGATAATCATTTAAACGTTTAAATGTTTTTTATTTGTTTTTTTCTAAAACACAACGATTGGTAGAATAGAATTCGAAATTATTGATAAAGCATTTTCATTGCCAAAAATTTTAAAAATAATACTTTTACAAATGTGATAAATATCGATCTTAAAAAAAACACGTGTTGGTGTTTTAAAAATAAATTTTTGGTAAGTTTTAATTATTTTATCTTCAATTGTCTGTTTTTTAAAATTGATTTTTTATTCGAGAATTACGCATAAAACTTTCATCTTGAAGATTCGTATTTCTATTTAAAAATACGTTCTTTTTTAATATTGAAAGTTTTATATTTTATTTCGTTAATTCGTTAACAATTTTGCAAAACTTGTCGCATTTCTAAGGTTTACAATAGCAATGAAAATTTTCAAAAAGTTCTTAAGACTTATTTTTTAATGAATGTCAAGTTGTGTATGAGGGGTTAATTATCAGAAAATTTAATTGAAATAAATGTTTTTCAGTTGTGAACAAATTCTGCAGAAGGTAATCATATGTATCTATTGTAAAAAAATGCATGATAGATTAACTCAGATTCTATAAATTGAAAGTGAAGAGGATTGCAGCATCGATTGTGCAAGTGCGACTAGAAAATATAATAATATTGTCGGTTTTCGAAAAGGGTAACAATAGTCAGAAAACGTCAATTTCGAAATATTTGTGTTATTATATTTGAAAATGGGTTTTCTTTTATCTGGCATAGGTAGTACTTGTCATATCGAAATTATATTTCTTTATCCCTAATTGTACTTATGCGATTCTTTAAATTTTGCCGTTAGCGTACTCCTTTTCAAGAATTCTGACACATCTCTAGTTGTTTAACAACAGTGATGAAAGAAGTTTCATTGAATTTATTCAAGAACTATATTTTGAAGTAAGCCACTTAATCCTTTAAATTGTCAATAATAAATTGATTCAATAAAAATATTTTGGCCTTTCCGCTGAACCCAAATGAGTTTTTTTAGTTAAATATACCATTTGAATCGGCCAATTAACATTATAAAATGGAAATATTACGGTTTTTACGGTGCTACGATTTGAAGACTGAAGACGAATTTATATAGGTCTCTACGAAATAAAATGAAAAGAAATATTTTATTTTTCGATATATCGCTTAGTTTACGAGATAATATTGGTAAAAAAAATGCATTGTTTTAGACGGAATTCTCTAGATTTTCAACAAAAAGGTAATTGCATACAACCACGGATTGACCCATTTTTTATGCTACAAAAACTATGCATAAGAGGACCTGGGATGATGTCGACAAATTTTATTTTATTTTTTAATTCCATTTTGTCATGATCTATAAAAATCCGCCTTTAGTCTTCAAAACGTAGCACCGTAAAAACCATAGTCATACCTTACAAATAGACTATTTCATTGGAAAATTTGTTAAGTCATAGATAGTCATGTTAATAGATAGAAGTCATGTTAATTTCATAGATAATAGTAATAACTCCTGTAGTTATTGTAATTGTTTATTCAATAAATATTTCTTTTACTAAGTGTTATGTTATTCTATAAGTTTTTGAATTATGTATTTATGTTAAGTAAAGTTACAATGTTGAATTGATAAACTTAAATTTTGGTTATTTCCCACTTCGTTATAAATAACAAGTTTGTACAGAATGATAAAAACAACACAACTAGACGATTTTTGTGAAAAGAATAACGACACAAAGCTAAAGATTACAAACCAAACAGTAAAAAAAAAATCACAATATCCTTTTAAATAATGAAGTAGAGACAATTTTTCTTTAACTATAAAATTCAACACGGTCTTAATAAAATCATTTATTTTCGATTAGCGTCACCCTTGCCGAAAACCGACGATATGTAAGTACCAATGATCTGTACAATATGTTCAAGGTTTATAAAATACACAGGTGGCCTCATGCGCTACGTGACGTATCCAGAAGAAATTCGTACATATCTTCAGACTGATTCAAATTTCAAAATTCTTCGTATGACGTCATTTTTGTTTTCTAATGGGGCAAACTGTGTAATTTATAAACCTTGCAATATGTTCACATATGTGTTGATCGTACATATGGCGTGAAATATAAAGAAGGGGAAGATAACATGCATATGCAGTGCCATCTAACAGAACAAGTTTTTTTTTATAACTAAAACCAACGACTGACAAGTGGGCGCGAATGAACGCCAGTCTACGTAAATAAGCGCTTGCATTTTACTTGTTCCAGTTTTACTTGTTGCACTTTCAACAGTGATTTTATGTAAAAACGTTAAGAGACTTTTTTTGTAGAGCCTTAAATTCCCTTTAAGAATCTATATTGTTCATTTCTATATATTTATTTGTTCGTTAGTTACAAAATTCGAAAATAAAGAAGATAAATCTAAAAATTATATCAATGTTTAAAGCTTGATTATTCGGAAACGGCATGTCTGGCAAAAATTTTCATAGAGACATTTTTTGTAGGGAATTTAATTTTCTATAAATATATGTGCAGATAAATTTTTTTATCTTGATAGTTTGACAACTTTGACGCAAAAATGAAAGCACAAATAAAAAATCGAAATTAAAGATGATAGACCTCTTAATATTACTATTAAGGGCTCAAACTTTTCCGATATTTTTTTTGTCACCTTGAACAATGATTTCGATATACTTTTCAAATATATATATATATATATATATATATATATATATATTTGTGTGTGAATATTTCTATGCTTTTATAACTCACTATAATGTATTTGTGCGATGTTGATTCTAAGTATTAACGTTTTTGTTAATTATGAGCAATAATATTAGGTTCAAGTTCATTTTAGCATACTCACAATCTGGCAACGTTACGTTTTCGACTTTGTTTTTAATTTGATTCGCGATATTTTTGCTTATTCAACTCTAATATGGCATAATTCTCTCTTTTGTGGCTAAATTTTCATTACGGACCGATTTAATCGCGAATTAAATAAAAAACAAAGTCGAAAATTCAACGTTGCCAGATTGTGGGTGTGCTAAAATGGACTTAAGCCAAATATTAATTTAACTTTGAAATCTATTTTAAGCATTCAACGATGAGTTATTTTCCGCAGTTCTATCATAACTATGCAACTATAAATAGATCTAAAAATGGGACTACACCTACAAATGCACCTGATCGGTTGATAGGCTTATTGATGATTTCTTCCACATTCGGGATCAGTATATTTATTATTTTCATTTGTGTGTGCTTAGCAATCAGACGACGTATCAATAGAGTTTATGCGGCTGATCTGAGAGTTCAATATCAAAACAACAATCGAGTTATCTTTTTCATATCCATTCTTTTTTTCATTCTTAACAATGAATTGAATTGAAATTTTATTCCAAATTTGCCTAATTCATTCTGTCTTTAATATAAAATTTGAAATCAAATGTGAAATAAGCCAAATACAGACTAGTTTCTTTGCTTTCGACCAAATTTCGACAACAACAGAATAACATCTATCCCAATTTATCAAAAGAAAAACACCACAGGATTGGTTGAGGTGCCAAGTTTGGTCCAAATTTTGTATAAATAGGGATGGATGTTGCTTCATAAATCATCGAAAGCAACTCGATCAATCAACGACTCCACTTCACCTGCAATCGACTGAGTAAGAAACTTTTCTGTATTTATTGTTGCTTGCAATTGTTCTCTATTATTAACATACATTTGAATTTATTTTGTTTTATATTTCTTTTTGTTGTATTATTGTTAAATTTATTAAATCGACTTCTCCACGAATTGGAGAAGTATAATTTTGATTTATTTTTTTCTTTTTCTCAATCCTTTACGGCATAATACTGGGCATCTGTTTTTTGCTATCTGACATCTAATAGCAAACGTTTAACTTTAAACATACACTTAGGAGATAAACTTTTTTTGGAGTTATACTTCTTTAGTGGGGTTATAAAAAAATGATCAGGCTGAATGTTTAATAAAAAGTAACGCCGATGCTACAGTACAAAGTTGCTCGCAAACGTTTAGCGAGCGCCTTCAGACCAAAGCTGGTCGATTTTCGGAGCGAGTTTGATAGCAGTCGAGTCAATCGCTAGCACATGTTTTTTGGTTAGGTAAACCAACTGAAATGATCGACGACGAAGTAACAGTGACATTGTGTTGCAGCACTAGCCACCTCACAAGAGGTTACTTGGTAACCGTAAAAACATAAGCGTTGTTAGTTTGTGATAAAAGTGAGATTGTAAATAAAGTATTTTATACACATCACAGGTTTTTCTTTTTGCAACACATTGGTTGTTAATTTATATTTAAAACATCTATGTTGCCGAACTTAACATTTTCATATTTTTGTTTTTAGTTTGAGCCATATTCATATTTATACACAATAGTTTAAATACATTTAAAAGAAAAGTATATTTCTTGAAATTATTCAAGGCAATATTTAAAATAATGCAAAGAAAGTCGATTGATATATCTTCTGAATGAACCTTTTTCTCAAAACTGTTAAACCAATTGCATGAAACCCAGTTCCTCCATAATCAAGTATAACCATTGTGTATCTTTGCACTTATTATTAAAATATCTGAATATCAACTATATAATTAAACCATTTTCTTTAAGTTCGCCGAATTTCTCGCTACTCGATATTCACTCACTAATGTATTTGTTTGTGAATACGTATTTCGGATTTTCAGGTCTACAATATGTGAAAGCCAAAACTTTAATGCTCAAATTATAAACTTAACCATTTTCAGATACATCTATCAGAGTTTAAATTTTTAAGCAGACCCAAAGTTTCTGTTTCTAATATTAAACCAACTTTGTTTTACTATATTTTTATAGTAAAACAAAGTTTGTTTTACTATATAATTACGTTTCGTCTTTAACGGTACTTTGATAATTAAATTTTAAATTTAGATTGTTTATTAGACGTTTTGCCGTACAAACTTTGTCCCCATTTTTCACTTTTTTAGAGGAGGAATTATCAAAAACCCCTTTCTTCTTATATATGAGCATCGTATAAGAAAAACACTTTCCATATTTAATCGACACAAATATGCATTTATATTGAAAAATATAATTTAAAACGAAAATAATTATGACCTTTATTTTGGTTATCATGACTAAAAAGCAATTCGATTTCGCTCATTTGGACGTTGTACATACAAAATTGTTGGAAATAGATAGAAAGCGTGGAAGTTAATTCGAATATTTTATTTATTTTCAGTAACAATAATTGATTTTCAAATTGTTCTAAATACCGAAGAAAAGTTAGTTTTGAAGATTTTATATTTTAATTAATAATGAAATATACGACAAAAAAAACAAACAAAAATTAAAAACCGCCTCTTTGGTATTTGGTATAAGTACCTACTACATAAACTATCATACTAATTAAGTGAAATGACGTTATTTAAAATGCTGTTAGTAAATTGATATAACAAAAACAGAAACTTATTATTAATTAATTATTTATTTATTAATTACACTTATTAAATTCAAAGTTTCGATTGTTGATTGTTCAATTGCAACAATACTTTGTTTTGCTAAAATAAAAGATATTTTATATCTAAAATTAAAGTAGCCTAAGTTACTCCTTATTACATCAGCTACCTGCCAATAAAAGTCCCGTCATAATCGGTTCAGCCACTTCAGAGATTAGCCGGAACAAACAGACAGACAGACAAAAATTTTGAAAAATGTTATTTTGGTGTATGTACCGTATATACTCATATATGCTTGTAGTAAAAAGCGGTTATTTCTATATTACAAACAGACACTCCAATTTTATTTATATGTATAGATGGAACAATTGGAGAAATGACAATCATTTGCCAATATTGTAAGGCGTTAAAATACAGCGGTGAATCTACTGGGTTATATTGTGCCGGTGAAAAAGTAAAATTGCCCCAATTGGTCCCATCACTAGATCCATTACGCTCATTATTTTATGGGATAGAAAATGATTGTAAAAACTCCATGGCCAATATTCAAAAACTAAATAGTAGTTTACAAGTTCCGTCCATAAAATAAATATGTTTAAGGAAGTACCTACTAAAGAAAACAGGAATATTTCCAGTAAGCTTCCAGTCCCTGATTAATAGCGATCTTTGAATCGAATTGACCAAAAAAACAATTCAATTTTGAAGGACACAGATAGACAAATACAAAAATATGTTTAGAAATATCTATGTATGGCTTTAAACTCATATACATAGGTATAGGTGAAAATTTAAGGATTTTTCGTATGCATATGTGATATGAGTTTTAACATGCATAATGTTTTTAAGGGTGTAGATTTAAATAAGTAAAATGCAATGTATATTAATTTAATTGTTAATAATTATTGTTATTATTAGTAATTTAATAATTAAAAATGTAGCAATATTACCGATATCAATTAATTTTCGCAATTCAATTTTAGGTGGAGCGAAGTTAACCGAGTCCTCTGATATTTGATAAAATAATATTTACATATAACATAATCAAGTACATATCAATCGTATCACAGGCAATCGGTAAAACGCTTTATTTTTAAATGTATTTAATATTATTACCATACACAAAAGAATTTAATGAAACCATGAAATGAAATTTGAAATTTGGTTTGTTTGGAATAACATTTAAAATATCATTAAATTGTATATATACGAAAAATTCAATCATATGCTCAATTGTTGATATGAAATACCATAGTACAAGCTTGAAGGCGAAAATGAGAGAATGGCAAGTTTAACTATGTCGTTCAGGAATTTGGAACAAGTTTGAGGTAGGTATTTATTTTATGTTGTCAATTATAAATACATGAACACCTCTTTCCGAATTCATTAGTGACACCTCTGATTCTACCTTTTTCACACATTTTGGCCTTTAAGCTTTTACTATGCTATTTTATACCACCGGTTGATAGCAGGTCGATAGAGAATCGTTTGCAATTTCACACCAGCTTGGAATTAAGTCGGTTTCGGTCAGAATATTGATCATTATGGATCAAAGGTCGATTATTGGAACGTAAATTTCTGCCTCCCTACATTCTTTCGTATGATTCAATAACAGGTTTATTGATTTTGATAATATTTTGTTTTCAGGTATATTTTAGGCGTGTTTCGCCAAAAATAAGTATAAAGGTCACAAACAAGTCTAATCTAAATAGTTGTACCAATATTTTATTCTTTCAGTTTCAATTTAAAGACAGCTTTACTGTTTTGATAAAAACTTTGTAATTAAGTTCAAGTAATTTTTCTTCGGAAGAAAAGGTTACGTTTAATTATTAATAATAAAAGTTGCATTTAGAAGAAGATTAAAATTATTAAATGGACATCCATTAATTGGATATAAATTAGACTCTTTAATTAAACATCTATGTTCTTTTTTAAGATATCAAACAATCAGCATATTTTAAATCAGGAGTGGCCAACCCAAATTGTATTGCGGGTCACTTTAGAAATGCATCATAACTCCGCGAACCACCATTAAAGTTATATATCAAATTCTCCATAATAAATTTAGATACACTGTACACATTTATAATATATTAATTTTCACCACTATGGTCATTATAAAATGTATAAATTTTGTAAAAGTCTGATGCATCTCGCGGGTTGACCACCTCGGACAATCTCTGATTCAAATAAACAATGAATAATCTATGTGTTATCTACTTATATAGAATTGTTATGTTGGTTTGTGTAGATTTAAGAAACTCAACAAGTTTTGCATCTATTTAGCTCAAATTTTGTCACAATATATAATCCACTTTAATGATTGTTTTTCTCTTTTCTTGCGTCAGTAACATACCTGCGATCGCAAAAAATCGGCTTTTTCAACGGTCAATACAATAGTCGTTAAATGTCAATACTTCATTGTTATCATCGTATAGTGATTTTTAGAGGTAGAGGTTCTCAAAACGTAATTGATTAATGTATATATTGAAGGTGAGTTATAATTGGTACAACGAGGGATGCTGCGGGTTGATAAGGGAGGTGATTCTAATAATTCACAGCCTTTTTTTTCCTAAATTCAATTTATCTATTTACAACTATTGGCTGACAAAACAACGTCTGCCGGGTTTAGCTAGTATAATATATATAATAAACATAACTTTTGCTTTTAATATCATTATAATAGGCAAATGTATGTATGGCAGCAAAGACGGAAAACAAAGGATATAAACACATGGATGTGAGTGCAATACCATTATAATAATATTGTTTTAATTTTGAACCAACTAATTGTTGTCATTGCTTTCAACTGTTATTTCGTTTTCATTCAATTGCCAATTTTTACCGTTTGTCAGTTTTGTCAGTGTTGAGTTGTGAATATTTCTGAGGAAGTTGCTAGTTTCAAATAATAGATTAAGTTGACGACTCATGTCCCTTTTAACGACATCAATATCTGGCAACGTTGCATTTTCTACTTTTTTTTTCATTCAGTCCACGGTTTTGTTAAAGTAGTTCTAATATCGTATAATTTGTTCTTTTGTTGGTAAATTTTCATTGTGGTTTGATTTACTCGAGAATCAAATTAAAAACAAAGTAGAAAATACAACGTTGCCAGATATTGATGTTGCTTAAAGGGGCATGAGCCAAATTAGCTATTTATACAATTTTTTTATATACTCAGTTGGCTAATGGATAATAATATATATAAGTCTTTGAGATTCAATTAAATTTCTTTATTACGACGCGTTTCGACAGATTTAAACTGTCATCATCAGGTAATAATACAGAATAATCATTATTCTGTATTATTACCTGATGATGACAGTTTAAATCTGTCGAAACGCGTCGTAATAAAGAAATTTAATTGAATCTCAAAGACTTATATATATTATTATCCATTAATTGATTGTGATTCGGAAGTAATAAAATACTTATCAATGTTAAACTCAGTTGGCTATTTGCACAAACTGTATAGTATTATACTATTTTATAATTATAATACGCAATTGGCTCCTAATATTTTTGTATCTTATGTATATGAATTAACTTTTTTTCAATATAGAAAGGATCACTTGTTCGAAAAATATTTATCAAAATCCTTTACCGAATAGAATGGATTCTATTCATAAACTATCATGTGAAGATACAATGGTTAAAGTATATAGAATAGACAATAACTAGAAATGGGTTGGTAGGAAATTTTGTTCAAGTTGTTATTTTTTGCGTCTTATTTACTCGTCTGTAAAATAAAGTTTTTTTTTTCATCACGTTTTGGATTCCATCATATTTAAAATGGAAAGAAATAGATATTTACTCGAAATATTAAAAGAAAAGGATAAAGTTCATGATTTTATACCTAAAAATAAAATAAAAGACGTCCATCAAGTTAGCACTACAGTTTTGGAATTTGGAAAAGATAATTACGGAATATTTTGGTGTTTTATTGTCGTTCAAGAGTTTTGGAAAAAAAAAATTGTCGCTCGCATATTTTTTCAGGAAACCCTACGTAGTGCTTACTTGAGGTTTTAAAAAAAATAAAAAATCAATTAAAAAATTAAAAATTTCAATATTTGGAAAATGACCCAAATGGAGCTTTTTATTCAACTGGCTTTTTTCGGGAAAATATAAAAGTTAAGAAGATAAACGGCGACCATGGTTTTTAAATTATTTAAATACACTGTTGTGAAGTGGTGTAGGTTTTATTTACCTAATCTTTCATGTACTAATTTAGACTATTACCTTTAATGCATATTACATGTACCAACTCGATGTTTCACATCTAGCAGGCGTCCCGTTACAGCTCACATTTTTTTCAAAAAATATTATTATTTTGATTTTTTTTCGTTCAGAACTCTCGTCCACCAAAAAAACACCAATAAATGGTACAAAAAAAGTTCGAAATTTCCATATTTGAAAAATGTTCAAAATCGAGCTTTTTCTTTAAATGACGTTTATCGGGAAAATATGCAAACGACAAATATTTTTCGTTCAGAACTATCAAGTGACAAAAAATACCAATAAATGGTAAAAAAAAATCAAAATTATAATATTTATTGAAATGCTCCAAACGTCAACTTTGCACTTTATAAGGTTTTTCTGGTAATTATGCTAGCGACAATTTTTTTTCCAGAACCCTTGAACGACAAAAAAAAAACAAAATATTATGTACCTAATTGTTTTTAAAAATTCCAAAAGTGTAATGTAAACTTGATAGATGTAAAATTAATGCATTTGAATTTGGTAGAAAATATTTTTAAAATCCGGGTGCTATTGAGTGAGTACCTAAATTGAAAAATTGTGCACCCGGAGCTCCTTAATTTGCAACAAAGATATCAATATTCTAAGTATTAAAAAAATATCATACTCTTAATTTAATGCTTGCAAAATTTGATCATTGAAAATGTAAAAACAGCTTTCTGTCGGTGTAATTTTATAATAAACTAGGCTTCAATTTTAATGTGTTTTGTTTGACTCAATGACTTCAATGACAACCATTTAAAATTAAGGTTGAATTTTAAACATTATAAAAATAAAGTTTGAAAAAAATAATAACATTTAGTCGGTTAATATGAAATAATTGTTTGGATAATGATTTGAAAAAATTACCTTGACCTTACTTCATATTTAAGTTTTCGATACGTAAATCCAGTTTAAATATATCATCTAATCATTTAATAACTTAGTAGGTTTTTATATATTTTAAAATAAAAATCAGGAAAAATAAAATCAATATATTTTAAAATCATCTACTTTATGTCAATTATGCACAAATAACTTCACGTTTTAGAAATTGGGTTCATCAGTTTTTAAGTAAAACAGCCATTGTGGAATTTGAATATCAATTTTTAGTCGTTGGTAGTAATTTGTTAAATATTTTATTTAATATTTCCAAGTCACAATTAATAAATTAATGAATAATTATGTATGTTGTATGCCCCATAATTATTCATTAGTTTAGTAGTACTTGTAAACATGATCAGGATAGTCTTAGAAGAAGGTTTAATTTGTTATACATTATATATTATAAAATGCTATTTTGTTTTTAATAATCAATTTATAGCGCCAGTGCGCAATTGTAACAAAGCATAGATATGGTAAATTATGAAGAGGAGGAACAGAAAATTTATAAACTCGTCTCTTTCGATTTCTAATTCAGTTCAAACTGCAATTTAGACTATAATGCAAATGATTGCTACCCGTAAATTTCGCGACTATCGCTAAACTTATTAAAACGGTGGTAGTGCTCAGTGGCCAATTATTTCCTTTCTGGAGATAATTTTGAATTTTTTTTCTCACATACACATTTTGCGCATGAACAGAGAGTTGCAACAATTAGAATGCCCACGTCAGTCAATTGTGTGTGATAATCTCATTCGTATCTACTCCTTGTTCGAAACTTTCGAAATATACCAACAGTTATATGAAAATATTAACAAATAAGTGATTTGAAAATAGTTTGTCTTAATACTAAATTGGTGATTGGTGATTGATCTTTAGTTCAAAAAAGCAAACAAAAAATATTAAATTTCTGAAAAGATAAACTTAGTTCATAAAATATTTTTAGGCACAGTAAAGTTATATTTTAAATTTTTTTACAATTGTAAAAAAATAGAGGTAAACAATAATTCAAGGGAATTTTTAAAGACTTGTTGAAAATAAAACAAACGTTCAAAATGGGTTTCGATTTTATGCCTACGGGAATAGAACCTTTGGTGTGGTTAATAATATTAACAATAGTGTTATTTGGTTTATTCTTTTGTTGCTGTTGCGGCCAAAAAAACGAACCATCAATAACTGAAAATGAAAGAAATCTAGAAAACTTTGAAATGTTTGACATGTAATTGTTCTATATCGTTTTTAACTATTTGTACAATTATTTTGGTAAGTTTATTATCAATAAGTTTATGTAAAATACATGTTTTGTTTAGTTTATCCAAAAAGAGACTATGTAGTAGGTTTCCAAAAGAAAAATATTTTCATTTTATTTTTGCCACGATTATTTCATTAATTATTGCAAATTGTGTTTTATCCAGTCAGTACACAGTAGATGTAAAAATGGCGAACTTACATTTTTAAAATAGTTATCAAATTCAATTTTGAACAATGAATTGCCAGGCAAATATAATGCAAGTCGATTAAAATAGTGAAACAAATTGTTTTGTAATATTTTTTTTTAATTAAAACCATAGATCGAAGAAGCCAACGACGTGGTCAATAAAAATTTCTAATAAATATATTTCATCAAGCTTCTTCTTAAAAATCTAATTTGTCATCTTAAACGATTTGAACATGAATTTTACACTCAGTAATATAAGCTATTTTTATTTCCTATTAGTGCCATTTTATTTTGTGAATTTTTAGTCTACAAAAGTAATAATGGTAAATTTTTGGAGATATCTTTCTAACATATCTCATTTTCACACAAGCAAAAGGAATAATTTACATACCTGCTGCTACATTTCTCTAAAATTTAAATTAATTCTTAAAAAAGGATTTTTTTTTTTTGTAAATTTGGGTGACGTAAATATTATTATTACGACCAATAAAAGAAAAATGAAGGAATTAAAATTCATCTTAAAACAATTTTCATGTTTCTGGCCTCATTTTTAATGAAAAAAAATTTTCAAATATTATGTACCTAGTCAGAAAATCAAGTTTTAAAGATTAACTTTTACGCACGTAATGTTTCGAAAAATATTTCAATCAATTTATAACAAATGAGTAAATTTTCATAACGTTCAAATATTCTTTAAGAAGAATGTATTCTAAAGCAATATATGGTTGCAAAATTATTTTCGAATGGTGATGAAAATTTAATTTCAGATTGTGTTTACAATTTGGTATTAATTTGGAAGAAAAACAATTTGGGAAGATGAGAGGCTAGTTTCAGATGGTAAGAGAGTTTTTTTATTGATATTTATATTTCTAAAGGTTAAAACATGAAATTAGCGTTGAGAATTATGAAAATTTAGTAATATACTGTCATATTAGTTACTAGTAGATTACTGTTATTTTGATTATATTATAATCAGTGTGTAAACGAATGAATTAATTACATATTCTAGTTTCTTTTCGATTTGAACTATTTTCTGAGAAATTCATTTTCTGTGTTTAACACGGAAAAGATGCCTTTTTAATTCTTTATTTAAACCTATTAAACTGATAAAGCTTTGAAATCATACTATGTAGGTAAAATGCGAAAATTTATTCGTCCATAAAGTTAGCACTACACTTTTAAAATTTGTGAAAAACAACGACGAAATATTTTAGTGTTTTTTGTCATTCCAGAGTTCAGAAAGAAGAAAATTGTCGCTCGCATATTTTTCGAGAAAACGCTCGTTACAGAAAAAGTTTTGGAAAATTTTAAATTTTCTTAAAAAATTTGCACTATTAATTAGTATTTTTTCGTTTCTTTTGAGTTCTGAAAAAAAAACAACTATATCGCTTGCATCCTATATAATATTCTGCGCTTCCTTTTATATGTCTTAAAGTTTTTTAATATTAGAGAAATGTCGTAACCGAGGTTTTTCTTTAAATATTTTTTTCTTGCAAAATATGCGAGCGACAAAATGTTTCTCAATAAATGGTGGAAATAAAAATTTGGGAAATTTTAATATTTAAGAAATATCCGTATAGAGCTTTTTTTATTCAACGACGTTTTTCGCAAAAATATGGCAGCTTAAAAGATATTTCTTTCAGAACTCTCGAGCAACAAAAACCACCAATTAATGGGGAAACATAATTTTGGAAAAATAAATATTTCAAAATGTTGTAAATGGAGCTTTTCCTTTAAACAGCGCTTTGTCGGAAAATACGTGTCCCACATTTTTTTTCTTTCAGAACTCTCGGACAACGACAAAAAAAGAACTCAATTTATTATGCAAAAAAATAATCGAAATTTCAGCATTTAGAATATGACCTAAATTGAGCATTTTCCTTAAATGACGTTTTCCGGGAAAATATGTGAGTGAAAAATTTGTTTTAATATTTGGTAGTTGTTTTTAACAAATTCCAAAAGACTCAGCGAGTCCGAATCGAGTCTATGATTATATTTCGGGTCCGGGTCCGGGCCTGGATCTAATCCGTCTTTCTTCTCGCAATTTTAACAATAGCAAGAAAGGATTTTTTGTCCCAAATATTTTCATCGTTTATGATAATCAATTTTTCCCACAACAATTTTTTGAATATTAATATGTGAAATAACCCATTGAATGTTTTTCAATCAGCCAACTTTTCCAAACTGACAAACATCAAAACAACAATGAACACGCTTTTCATACGTAGATTTTCACGTTTGCGAAAATCAATTTTTCCCTGAAAAAAAAATTTTGAATCGTAAAATACACTTAGTGTGTTACTTCGCATATTTATATGCGAATACAATGCAAAGTGATACAAAGCTCCTCAATACAATGCAATGTGATATTTTGTATTACAATGCCATCAATTATTTTATTTTAGAAATAATATCAATAATAATATTTTATAAATATATATCAATAATATTTTGATTTGTTACGATGAAATCAAGGTATATTTAGTCCCAAAAGTTGGTTAAAAGTTTTCAATATTTTTTGTTTTTTCTTATTTTGTTTAAAATTCTTGGTGAAATTTCCGATTTTCTCTTAAACTGGATATATTTTTTTAAATATCGACCTATTTATTCGCCTCATGGTATGTTATACTTCGTAATTATTCACGATTTTATATTTATGTACTTTTGTCTCCGATTGGATCTGCATAACATCTTTAAATTGGATTTCTACTTACAATTGGATTCTTTTAATTTCCCTAACATAAAACCAATTGCTAATCGGGTCGTTGCAAGATTAGCATCATTAGCATCGTCTCTGCTAAGAGCTTCAACAGTTAATTTAATAGTAGCGTTAATTTGATGGTCGTTACATTTAACTTTGTATAAGCTAAAGGAGAAAATCATTTTTGAAATTGCTATATTGTTACTGGTTGTTTTTAACACAAGCGCGGAATTGCTACATGGTAGGTGAAAATGTGTGCATTTGATTTTATCCCGTTCCTGATTCAATTCTAATTGTAATTTGAATTTTAATGCACTTGAACGATTAATCTCAGGAAAATTTGAACTTGAAGAGATTGTTACATTGGCCAATTTCGGGATACTATCAGTAGTTGTATTTGTTTCCTTTCTTGTAATAAGTGTGTGAAATTTCATTAAGAGATTATCTCACCCTTAATGAAAACTTTAGTGAAATACTATTAAAATCTAAATGAAACGCGAATCGTTTTGATTTCGAACTTTCAATTTAGATTTGCAATGATGTGGCAATTGGTGGCCTTGGTGGCAATGATGAACTGCGCGTGTGTTAAAATCGTTAAAATAATGTGGTTCAAATATTTGCTAAGAGATTCTAGGTTTCCTAATAGATGGCTTTGAAGTTACTGCTGTTCATTGTTATATCGGTTGCAATTACGTCGCAATTACAAATTGGATATAAAATTAAAAAACTAACATAGTTTCTAAATTATAAAACTAATATCATTATTATTCTCAAACTCGTCACCATCAATATATACCAAAAAGTTTGGCAAACTAAATTTTTATTGGAATCTGCTAAAAGCTAGAACATTATTTTAAGTAATCGAGTTCTTTGCGTTTATGATTCCCTAAGATTGTCTTCAATATTTAAGAGATTTAAATAAATGTAATTCACTACAAAAAATTAAAAACTAAATTTCTTAAAAATGTTAAAAGACAATCATAAATTACTTAAAATCTCAAAAAATTATTAAACAACTAGCTAACCTTGCAAACTTCGTAGTGCCTAACAGGAATTGAACATTGTGTTTTTATGAACGAATATTTTAGCTACACTTAATTTACAATGTTAATAACAAATTAAAACGAATACAATTATGACGTTCAATATTTAATTAGAATAGTATATTATACAAAGCGAGTAAAAATTAAATAAAAAACAAAAATTAGTTCTGTAAATAATAACTATTTATTGAAAAAGTTGTGGCTTTCGGATCCAAAGCCGTGTTAAAAGATTGACTATGTCGCCAACGTTTCGCAACCTCTCCGGGTCGCATCTTCAGGGCGTAATTGCTCCGAAACTAATCGCAAGATGGTCCTCAAGTCGTCCTATATACCATCCATTGTGGGTGGAAAATATAGTTTGAAGCAGAAGAGCAGGTCAACTAATAAGAGAAGAAAGGGGATAATCCTTCTCTTTTTAGTTGAATAGCACTTCAACTAAAAAGAGAGGGATTATTATATTAATATTCTTCTCTTATTGGTTGACCTGCTCTTCTGCTTCAAACTATATTTTCCACCCACAATGGATGGTATATAGGACGACTTGAGGACCATCTTGCGATTAGTTTCGGAGCAATTACGCCCTGAAGATGCGACCCGGAGAGGTTGCGAAACGTTGGCGACATAGTCAATCTTTTAACACGGCTTTGGATCCGAAAGCCACAACTTTTTCAATAAAGAGTTATTATTGGTATAAAACCGACCGTGAAAGCCTTAAATCTAAAAATTAGTTCATTCAATGGCATGCCAACAATACATTTGATTTATTGAAGTGCATCAGTGAAGCACCTTACCACTTACTACATTGACATACGATTTGTCAAATCAAATATCTCAAATATACTAAATACAGTCAGGTTAGTTAGATCATTTTTTAACTAAAAAATGGCTGGATCGATTTTGATGATTAATGATTGGTTAAATTCGCCATCGCTTCAAGTAGCAGAATAGCTATTAACATATCTTAATTAGGGTGGTCCTTAATAGGGGATAAACTCGTTTGCTAGCTAAAGAGGTTGAATGACTAGAGTGAACGTGCTCCATAAACGCCATGTTAAACTTAAACTTTCATTTCCCCTCAATTTCCCGAGTGATCGTACCCCTTCCACAGCATATTTGAACAAAATATATTCTCTCCTTTCTTCGTAAAAACTATTAGAACAATTATGTACAAATATGTTGTGGAAGGGGTACGATCACTCGGAAAATTGAGGGGAAATGAAAGTTTAAGTTTAACATGGGGTTTATGGAGCACGTTCACTCTAGTCATTTAACCTGTTTGGCTAGCAAACGATTTTATTACTTATCATGAAATTTATTTTAAACTATTGCTTCCTATTTATATTTTTTTTCAATAAGTACAATTTTAATTTGAATAATAATTAACCCACAACATTGTTAGAGGCTTAAATACGCTTAAGTAGCATAGTAAATATAAATATTGCAGCGATTTAGTGTTATATCGCGTAAACCAGGTGACCTGAGGAAGCTGGGGTACGACGCTCAGTATGACACGTAAGTACTTTCCTCTATCTCCTAAACTATTGCTGATCCCATTATTAAACTTCTGGTGTATCATAAATGTACTTTAGGCTATATTTTGAAATAAAAAAATAAAAAATCAAAATGGTCGAAGTTACTAAAATTCTGATTTGAAAAGTTTACTTCCGGTTTTGTATATTAAAAAAAATAAAAATGTCCAGTTTTATTTTTTATTTAGAAAGAACAGTTCATTTTCTACTTAAACCGCCATATTTCATATTTAAAAAAAAAATTAATTCGAAATTTTTTTTTCAAAAAAATACGAATTTCAAAAACGACAATTCTTTAGAAGCGTATTACTTGGCAAATAATTATCATTCGAAAAAAATATTTTGTATCCACATTCATCCTTACTAGAAGTACAATTATGCCAAATATGAACAAATTTCATTTCGCTGTCCGCTTCACGTGAAATGCCCCATATATGAGTTTAAAGACATACATAGATATTTCTAAACATATTTTTGTATTTGTCTATTTGTGTCTTTCAAAATTGAATTATTTCCTATCCCATAAGCTAATGAGCGTAATGGATCTAGTGATGGGACCAATTGGGGCAATTTTATTTTTTCACCAGCACAACATAACTGAGTAGATTCACCGCTGTACAGATTAACGCCTTACAATATTGGCAAATGATTGTCATTTCCCCAATTGTTCCATACTACAATAAATATTAAGTAAAATATGTAAATAACACATAAATTAAATAAATAAAAATAAGCCAAATTCAAACGTTGCTAAGCGTTTTTCAAAATAAATCACAGGCATCAATGATTACAAATAGAATATAGGCAAGTAGGCGTAAAAATTTGCAGAAGATGTCGAGAGACATCTTAATCTTCTAGAAGTATATAATATACTTTTTATCCGATTCCCATGCCTACCGAATATACATAGAAAATTTCATGGAAATTGGTCCAGCCGTTCTTGAGTTATAAATAGTGTAACTAACACGATTTTTTTGTATATATATTGATGATTTAAAGTTCTACAAAAAATAGCTCGTATGATTTCTCGCTAACTCTTTTGATTTAAGCCTTATTGTTTTTTTTTCCTTATTATTTGTTTCTTATTTCCTTATTCCTTTTTGTTTTTTTGACTGTTGATATCTTTTTTGCTTTTGTTTTTTGAATAAAGAAATGATTGTGATTTATTTTTAATGAAATTTTTCAGACTAGCAGCCAAAATTCACAACCGGGCAGTGGTTTTAGCGTTAATATTCCTCATATATATTTTTGTGCACAATTACAAACGATTCATATTCTGCGATCATTGCACCTCACTCCTTTATGGACTGCTATGGCAAGGATTGCAATGTTCCGGTAAGTACCTAACTGTAAATTATTCACTTTGAAGAAGTTGCGTTACATGAATGGGGTTGAAATTTTATTATTTTTATAATAAAAAAGTTCTTAATGTAAAATTAACACTACATAGGGTTTTCCAAAACTCTTGAACGACAAAAAAATACCAAAATATATCGTAGTTGTTTTTCCAAATTCCAAAAGTGTAGTGCTAACTTGATGGGCGTCACTTTAGTCGCAAGGGTACGATATGAACATTAATATTCGTCCTATTTTTACATATCGTTAAAAGCAGATTCATAAAGATGTGATATGACCGTCATTTTTAATTTTGGGCAGAAGACTGTCCGCTAATGGTCTTGTGACTGACGGACTGATAAGACTATCTTATTTAAAGGCGAAATGAAGGTCATAAAATTTTTGGTCACAGTCGGTCATTTCGGACAGTTAGCTAATTTTCATCACAAATTGGTGATCACCTGATTAATATATAATTATTTGCCAAAAGAAATAATTTTGTTAATTTAGAAGAGTTTGCTGGTTCGGAAAGTGTGAAAAATATTTTCCAAATGCTCAAAAACACGTAACGTTATATTTCACATATTTTTAGTCCAAAAACTTATTGTGCGAAAAATTGATTTTCACAAACAATTAAAATATTTGGATAAAAAGCGTGTTTAATTATGTTTTGATTTTTGTTATTTTGGAAAATTTCATGAAAATATAATTTGAGGAAAAAAATTAATTTCATAAATGCCTTTTTTCTCCAATTTTTGATTGGGAGGAGGTGGGAGGAAGAAGAGGTTCTGGTCAGTTTTCTTTAATTTTTGCTTTGTTTTTATTATTATGCAACAGTTTGTTAAATTTTCCTAAAGTTTAGTTATTATCTGTCAATGACTAAATAATTAATTTCTCGTAATTAATTAGTTACTACTATACTATTTTGTTACAAACGAAATGGTTTCTTTCACAAACCTCTATGAACGATTTCCCATCAATTACAAAAAATATAGAAAATTCAAACTTTAAAATTTTGTTGGGTAATCGATATAGGGTGAAAAATTTGACTATGTAGAGCAGTGGTTCACAATCGATTTTGGGCCATGTCCCACCTAGGCATTTCTAAAATCCTGATGCCCCCCTCCCTCGTAATATTTAAATTTTGTTATTCAAAATTTGGGTCAAGTGTACTTTAGCGCACCCACAATCTAGCGACGTTGCATTTTCGACTTTGTCTTTAATTTAATTCGCGATATTTTTGTTTATTCAATTCTAATATCGTATAATTCTCTCTTTTGTGGCTAAATTTTCATTATTGACCGACTTAATCGCGAATTAAATTAAAAACAAAGTCGAAAATGCAACGTTGCCAGAAAATGCAACGTGTGGGTGTGCTAAAGTACAATTGTTTCCAAAATTTTACGGTTATTCACCTGAAGCAAGCTTAAAAGGGCAATAACTTGGTATCTAAACAAGCTTCCAAAGAATAAGTCGAATAAGTTATCCATGAAAGAGAAAAATAAAAATGACAGAATAGTGAAATAAATAAAGTTTCCAAACATGATATATAATAGAGAACTGAAATGCAGAAAAAGCAAATATTTGAATGAAACATTATTATGAAATGAATGAAAAACAGTTCACTGTTATTAACCCAATCTCCAATTACCCCATAGTCTTTGGTATAGTCAGCCGAAGGGTACACGTCCTGCCCATGACCCACCAAAATATTGCCATGCTCCACCAGCGGGGCCGGTGCAGGTCCCACATTGGGAATGACTGATGTAGAGTTTACGAGGTATCGTCGTTAGGATGATGAAAATTGAGAAAAAATTCACAAAAGAAAAACATACAAGACTTTTTGATTTGTAATCAGAAATTTTTAAATTTCTCCCATTATGCGTTGATATTTTATCACAACAATGCTTTGGTTTTTAGTTTTTATATGAATATTATATAATGCTGCCACAAAAAAGTGCCAAATAATTGTGGAAGTAAAACGAAACAAATGGCGGAAATCTTATTGGAGATCGGAATCTCTCTGGATCCCTTCTAGTCGTTCAAAATATTTAAATCGATCTTGTCGTCCGGTGACAAGTTCTTCTGGTGGCACTGAAGCTAACACTCTCAATACCGCGGAAAATGTTCGCGGTCTTGGAGATGGGGATCGCAAAAGTTAAGTGAGCAAAACTACGGTGAGTGTGGTAGTTGAAAATTTTGATTTTTCGAAATTTGATTACCCTACATTTTTCATTCAGAAAAATTAAGTACTGGATTGGAACCGTGTTCAGCATTATCAGAAGCGCGTAATGATCAACCATCATTGACTGCGGACGATTTTACATTTATCAAAATATTGGATAAAAATAATTTTAGAAAAGTGATGCTAGTAGAGAAAAAAATTAGTAACGAAATTTTTGCCAACAATAAATTAAAGAGGGATGTTATTATTCAAGATGATGATGTAGACTGCATAATGACCGAGAAAAGGATTCTAGCTCTAGCAGCGAAGTGCCCTTTTTTCACTGCGTTGCACTCATGTTTCCAGTTGAAGGTAGATTGAATTGGGTCTTTTTTACTAACGCAATTTTATCAATTTTATTCCAGGAACGTTTATTTTTCGTGATGGAATATGTTAATGGAGGAGATCTCATGTTTCAAATTCAACGAGCACGTAAGTTCGATGAACCACGAGCTCGCTTCTATGTCGCAGAAGTAACATTCGCTCTTCAGTTTCTACATCGACACGGGATGATTTATCGAGATCTTAAGTTAGATAATATTTTATTAGATGCAGACGGCCACTGTAAACTAGCTGATTTTGGAATGTGCAAAGAAGGTATTTTAGATGGGTGTACCACAACTACATTTTGTGGAACACTCGATTATATAGCGCCAGAGGTTAATGTTATGTGTATTAATAAATTTTCATATTTTTAACTTTGAATTTTTTATAGATTTTACAAGAAATGGATTATGGACCAAGTGTAGATTGGTGGGTGTTGGGGGTGCTAATGTATGAAATGATGGCTGGACAACCACCGTTCGAGGCTGATAATGAAGATTATTTGTTTGAATCAATTTTACAAGACGATGTTTTGTTTCCAGTTTGGCTTAATAAAGAATCTGTATTGATTTTAAAAGGTTTTATGAGAAAAAATCCTAGCAAACGACTAGGATGCGTTGGCCAAAACAACACCGAAGCAGCCATCTTAGCGCATCCGTTCTTCAGAGATGTTGACTGGATAGCTTTAGAAACGCGTCGAATAAAACCACCATTTAAACCAAAAATAGTAAGTAAACGAATTTTTTGATAATTGATCAATATTATTTATTTAATATTGATCAAAAAAATCGGTTTTTCTTACAGAAAAATAAACGAGACGGATTAAATTTCGATAAGGAATTCACCAAAGAAGAACCGATGTTAACTCCCATTAATTTGGATGTGGTTAATTCAATCACCCAAGACGACTTTAAAGGTTTTTCTTTCATTAATAGAGATTTTAATCCGGGTCGTTTCCTGGCTGGCGTAGGGCCTGATCAAACGGCTTAAATGATTTTCAAAATCATTCATCATCATCATCATCATCATCATCATCATGATTTGCTACCTCTCCGTAAAAAAACACACACACACACAGTGCATCACATATACGACTTCGTAACGTAAGTTGGTTGTATGATAGTTAATTAAAGTTAATTTTTCGATTGAGTTATGTGGTTATATTTTACCATTTTGCAACGAATTGGTAAATTTCAATATCTCTGGCGATAGATTTTTGATGATTTAATTGAAAATTTAACTAAACGGCTTCATTGTATCATTTCTTATTCGAAATATATATTAATTTTATTAATACAGTAATGCCTCCGACTGCGCGGTGGTTCCGTCCCCCAAAAACGGCGCGCAACACAAAATCGCGCAATGTGAAACCATTTTTATATGAAAATGGTTGGGTCAGGTTCCAAATTTTAGAAAAATTTCAAAAAATACATTTCAAAATGGTAGTAAAACAAAAATTAAGATTGAATATATTATAAACTTAAAAACACAAATAAAATTAAAAAAAAAAGCAACTGCATAAACATGAATTTCTTTAGAAAACACTGCAGTAAAAGAAAATCAGTTGTCGTTATATTTTGATGAGATTTTTTATCTTTGAAAAAAAACTAGGTATTTATCTTAGAGTGTTTACCAAGCCTTTTCTTTTTCTTACACATTTTTCATGGCCAACCAAAAAACTGTTAAATTTCTGCCAATATTTAAAGCACTAAGGAAGAAAAGAATTTTAAAAACCGCGCAACGCGAAATTTTAATCGCGCAGTTTGAAAAATTGTTATTAAAATACACCTCGCGCAGTGAAAACCCGCGCCGTCGGAGGGTATACCGGGTATACTGTATGTATAATGTATATATAATATATAATTATAATGTATAAATATAATATATAATGTGTAAATAATATAAATAATGGAAACATATTATAATTCACAAGTTTAAATTACCAAAACACGCCGCTTCAGTCAATAATAAAATATTTTAAATCATTCATTGGAAACGTACAAAATTGCGGAAACTAAACATTACATTATAAAATTAACTTTAAATTAATTTTATATTTACTATATACACTTTTGGTTCGATTAAAGAGTTGCAGATAGAGGAAAAGTTAAAGCTTGAAGCTTTATGGAAAATCTGTGGGTTGAAAAACATGAAATTCTGAAAAAAAATATCTAAAACAGATCCGATGTTCATATTTGACTTTGCTTCGTCGGTACATAATATAACTATCAAACACTTGTAGACGTACTCAATTGGATAATCAATCTTTGCCCAAATTTCAAAAATACTTTTATTTTAATCCATAGATAAAGCCCAAATAAATAACTTCACATTGACTTTTCTGGTCTTAGTCTCTTATACTCTTTGTGTTCAACCTTCAAAATTTAGAGAGGACACATCTTTAATTTTCAAAATTGAACTGGATATATAAGAACAGAGAGTTAAACAAGCAGAACTGATCTGAAACTTATTCTTCAGTTTAATTTTTTTATTAAAAATGAAAAACAATCGCTAGAACGGATTCATATTAATAAAAGAAAAAAATGAACCTGAAGTTGTGTTAGTTTCGCTCGGTATTTACTATTTACACGATTTCATCCTACAAACTTGTTACCATTTCATCTTATATTTGTAATCTCTTTTATGTAGGTCTAGTTGGTTTATCATTCCATCTAATGAACTCTTATGTTCATATGTTTAAATTTGTAAAAGGACTAATAATACACTTTCAATACAAATGTTTTCATGTATCCTAACTAAGTAAATAGATTACGTAGATAGTACTTACATATTTCTAACACATTATCATATAACTGCAACAAACCAATGTGAAAATCGAGAAATTATAATCAGAAGAATATTTACCAACACCGGAGAGTTGTGAGCTTCAAATACTTTTTCTGGTAATTTTGAGTGTAATTTTGTCATATGAGGGCTTCTCTCAAAAAAAATATATGTGTCAGCTCCGACGCACGAATGGAGTTTACTCCTTTAATGTTAAAAAGTTTCCGCTTTTGCTTCAATTGTTTGACAATTTTATTTTTTAGGATTTTTATGCGCAGAAGTTTTAGAGGGATTTCAATTTATAAACTACTTTTTAGCAACAGTTTTAAGCATAAGATTTTTTAACAATTAGCTCAGCACACATTTTTTTTACTTCTTCAAAGTGTTTTTAGCCGTATTTCAAAACTTTTTCCAAAGTTTTTGTCAAATAAAGAAAAAAATATTCATTTTTATTATCTTAGATCTAAGCTGCAGTTGTTGGTAGAGCCATAAATACTTATTTTATTTTTGTTAATGAATACAAATTCAATGATTACGTCCATAAAGAATTTGTAGATGCGAAGAATATTGAGGTATTTTGATAAGAATCTGGATTTTGTTTTACTTTCCGGTGAAGGATGTGAGCAAATTGATGGACGAAATATTGAGGGGCATTCGTTATATTTTCCAATGTTTTATTGCTATCTTGAGAAAACTCAGAAATTTTATCCTGATATTATTTTGTGCTAATCAATTTTAAAACAAACAACTTTGAAAATTTTCAACTCTTGAATCATCTACGCATTAATAATATTTCAAGTATTCAAAGTTTAATGAAGCTAAAATGAAATTTCATTAAATAAACAAAAATGTAATCTTTTCAAAATAGATATTATGTAGTGGAAATATTATATAAAAATTAATTAAGATGAAAATAATGACCGATTGACATTTTTTTAAATTTTATTTGCACGTTTTTCTTTTATTTTTCAAATACCGTACATTTCAATATTAAATTGTTTGGCGAAGAATTTTCTATGTTTAGTATATATATTTCATAGGTACGAGAGTATGACAATTAGATTTTCACCACCGGAATATTGCAATTTTAAATGTTCTAAACGTTTTAATACTAATTTTATGTACCTATCTTTTTTTTTTAAGGGAAACCCTCATATGACAAAATCACCCTTGTTACCCCTACAGAACAATAAAAAGAAGCATTAATTATATCAAATATCCATTATAAATACCTACCCATATACTTTAAATAATGACTATTTGTGTATTAGAATATGTGTATATATGTCTAAAATAAAACTCTTACATCAAAATTACATCACATTTAGGAAAAACAAAAAAAAATCATGTTGACTTGTATGGTGATAAAATATTTATTTTTTTTAACTAATAAAAGTAAAACTTTATATTTATTTGTAAAACACACTAAAATATATAGGCTTGTTCAACGTGTTTTCACTTGAAATCAAACTTGTATTAGTTGATGTGGGTAAGCAGGGTTTAACAATTGAAATTTATTACAAAAACTTTACATTAAAGTACTTAATGAGGTCAATTTGATCAAAGATTTGTTGAAAAATTGTAGTTGAATAATTTTCAAATGTTAACAAAGGATCCAATAAGAAAAAATCTCTTATAATTCCATTCTGAATTTGGGGAAAAGTGAGCAATGGATAAATAATGTTTGCTTAGCTAACTTATGCAAGTTATCTGGGCTGCTTGATATTAGAAACTTTTGCTACTAAAACATTTTTTTTTATCTTAAAAATTGAACAAAAATATTCCTCTATTCTATTGCAGAGACTGATGGTAATATTTAAACTACCTATTTGCAATACTTTTATGATTCACTGTGATTGTTTCTTGATTTTTTTAATAATACCATATTTATTATATCATAAAATGTTTCCTCAATTAATCCCTGTTTACATAATGAAAATTCATACCATCTGTTCTTCTGGCAAAATTCATTTTGTTTTGATACATTTTACTCAGTGTGTTACTAGATAGATTTAATAAACTGTTAGGTACATTTTAGCCACATCAAGTTTTATCCATCTCATACGAATTTCCCTATCAATAGCGTTTTCTTTTCCTTATTTCTCATTATTTAAATAAATATAAATTTACCTTGTTACTCACAACCAGGAAAAATTTATTCTTTTAATGCAAATATAGCACATCTTTATCAAATTGCTAATAAAGTTAAACTTCTTAAGAGATAAAATATAATGAAATTATTCAACGATTAAACTGTTCTTATTTTCAATGAATTTATTAAATATAATTCTTAGAGCAACTGATACAAGTGTTAAAAACTTTTAAAAAAATATTTCTTTTATCATTCCGACGTATTAACAAAGTTGAGTTTGATTTTGAAAACCAATCCAATTCTTGAACGAGTCTAAAGTCACAGTTTTTAACTACCAAAAACCTATGTATGTCGTCATATATCCATAAACATAAATATAATAAATATGTATAGATACGTATAACCTGCATACTTTTCACTTTAAATTAACATAATCATTAATAAATATATAATAATCAATATTAAAATTGATTAATATTACAAACAAATTAACAAATTAATATTACAAACATACATTCAGACGTTATTAAAATTGGCGTGTTTGTTGATTTATATTACAAATCTCATCTTTTACCATAACTTATATAGAAAATTCATGTTTTATATTATGTTGAAATATTTTATTTTATATATACGATACATATATTACAATTTTCACAAATAATTCATAAAATATGATTTGTATTGTTTTAAGTTGTTGTATCTGTATTGTAATTAAGTATGCAACCATTATTTCTTGATTAGGATTTTCCGAAGTTTTTATGTCTTACGTAAAATAATAATATTGAAACCAAATTCGTAATTCGTTTTGATCTCTCTATCATAATGTTGATGAATATTGACAGAATATTTATACAGTAGAACGCCGATTATCCGAACGCCGGTTAACCGAATCGCCAATTATCCGAATCGGTCCTAAGCGTAATCGGTCACGCTACAATGGTATTAGCACACGTCGAAACAACTCGGCTTCCGTGAATTCTTGTCTCATTATGATGTCATGCTCGGACGTGAACGAAAACAAAACGTTTGTTTTGCTTCCAATATTGAGTTCTTTCAACTCAATAATATTGAATGTATTGTCAGTGAGCTTCTCCCTCTCTCATTGTACGGATCGCTGTTTTAAATGGTTATATGATAAGCGAATAACCAAAATGTTTAAATAACCAAATTATTGCGAATAACTAGTTCGTTTTTATTTATTACCAGTCTATGTCCGATTATCCGAATTTGCGATTATCCGAATCGACTCCAGTCCCAATTACTTCGGATAATCGGCGTTCTACTGTATTAAACTATTTTTCGGGATTGAAAACGTCTGAACAATGGTTTACTCTAATGTTTCTAACCAAAAATCGGAAATTGAATTGTTTGAAGTACATTATATGAAATTTGGATAATTTATAAAAGTTTTTATGATTTATAGGTATACAGATACATATTCCGAAACTTTACCATTAACTAGTTGAAATAAATCAATTGTTATGGACCAAGATTCCAAGAAGTCATAGCCTTATATCCTGGTCTAAAGCTTATTGTGAATTTTTTTAAGGAGAATACGTTTGTTGACATATGGCTTCTAGCAAATAATAAAGTTTCGGAAAAATGCATCTGTATGTATACAATTCTTAAATATGTATTCAAATTACTCAAATTTCATATAGTGGGCATATAGTTCATATTCAGTGCGTTTAATTTCTGTTTTTTTTTTTCTCTATTTGTTCAAAAACTCAAATCGATAGATATCTAAAATCTGAAATTCGCTAAATTACTGTATTGTTTCTTTCTATATATTCTGAAAAGATTATTGAGATATCTTTCTGGAACTAAATCACCATACTTAGGTACTTACTTAAATCATATAAATTCTACAATACACAAAATATCATATAATATACAGTTTATAGTGAGACATAGTTACTTTAAATGTAAATAAAACAAGAACTAGAAACTTTGATGAATTGAAAGGTTTTCGAACGGAAAGTCCTAATTTTTATGATTATTAAAGCATAGTATTATTAGTTCAGGCTTATTTCTATCCTCAAACAATCAAGCTTCAAAGTGTTCTATAATTGCAGGTATTTTTTTATTTAAATTTATTGTTAAGATTCTTTATAGCTTTGAATTTTTTTTATTTGCCGTGTTAATTAGTCGTTTATTTACGAATACATATACTTATATAGTTTATATTTTATATAGTTTCTATTCGTTGTTTCAGTTTTATAACAAAATGTGTCAATTTTAAGCAAATAAAAGACCAGTTTTAATTTTGTAAAAGACAATTGCGATACAAGATTGAGTATTTTACGAAATATTTAAAGGTATGGAAATCGAAGCCAATTGTTGAAGTTACTAACTATAAGTAGTTTACCGTTAAGTTTTGAATTATCGTCAATAAAATAAATCAAAACAAATGGTATCAGTGTTTCTGTGTTTATATACATAATACTTGCAATCTTATATGGAATTCTGTATACTTAAAATGTTCTATTAAATTCGGTTATTGTATCAATTAAAAAAATAAAAATGTCTTATATTTGAAAACAAAAAGTAATTGTACCAAGGTAAAATGGCGTTTTTTTTTTGTTTTATATAAAACTTGATTTGATATAAAACATTTATTTTAGAATGTATATGTTACAGTAAATTTGTGTGAATTTGAATTTTATTTTACAGTTATCTAGATGTGGCACTGAAAATTAACTTGTTCATAGACACTAATGACAAGATTGAATATTTAACCTTAATATTTAAAACTTATTCTTTTCAAATTATTAACTATTATTTTTTTTCATATATTATAGCATATTAAATGCTAATTTTTTGATGTCATAAGCCAGGGTGTTTGCACACTATGCGTAAATGTGGCCAAAAAGAAAGGCCAGGGCCGTCGTTTCTAGTTCATTGTTAGTGACCATTTTCTCTAGAACATCTGGTACGATTTGGTACAAGGAACTGATACGTTTATACAACTCTATAGTAATGGTTTGAATCATTGCTAATTTTTAATTATGAAACAATCATGAACATGAAAATATATTATAATTAGATATCTGAAAATAAAGAATATAAAAAGCTATTTTATTTAATGATAATGAAATTTAATAAATATAATTCATTATATATAAATAAATAATGCTACTTATACAAAGTTTTAAGATAGTAAACATGATAAATATTTTAAATATTAGCTAAAAAATAACAGTTAGTAAACTGTCTGCAACTAAATCAAGAACTAAATCAATCTTGATCAAGAACTTAGATTTTCATCTTGGTTCATATTATCTTCAAAACCGAAGATATATAATTTTTTACTATTGTAATAAAAACCTGCCACATCACTAATTTCATCTTCCCTGTCACGGGCTACCGACTCTATAGGACGAACGTAAAGACAGACGGACAGGGATTATGCGATAGTCAAATACAAAATCAATGCAGTTGGAAAGAGATAGACTTTTCACCATAGATACTTAATTTTTTACTATAATACGATTGGCGCACTTGGTTTCATAGAAGAAGAACAGTTTCTATCAGTTCTGAATGCTCACAACCAGGGCCTCGGCCAGGGGTTCGGCACCTAATGTTATTTGAAAATCAGCTGACCGCAGCAGATCCCACATTTCTATACCATTTTTTGCAGTTTTACTAAACTCGTATCACTACTTTATAAGTTTCGACGGACTAGTACATACAATTGGAAGGAAACAGTTATAGAAGTGAATGGACTGCAGGTGGTTTATATCTTTGATGACTTTAAAAGTGAAAAATTTTACAAGTTCATTTATTGTATTTCTCTATAGGTATAATAAAATAAAATGTTTTTTTTAAATATATATATTTATTTATTTTTCATAGAAAACATACAGTTTTGTTTTACACTGCTGTTCAAGTTTTTAAAATATTATTAAATAAATTACAAATATATTCTTTTTTCTTATTTACCCAAGTACATTTTTTACATTCATAACATTTGCGTAAATTTACTTCTACATCACGGGCTACCGACTCTATAGGGCGAACGTAAAGACAGACGGACAGGGATTATGCGATAGTCAAATACAAAATCAATGCAGTTGGAAAGAGATAGAATTTTCACCATAGATACTTAATTTTTTACTATAATACGATTGGCGCACTTGGTTTCATAGAAGAAGAACAGTTTCTATCAGTTCTGAATGCTCGCAACTGTTCGTGACAAAATTATTTTTCAACTTGTTAGTTTTTGTAGCCACCATAGCAAGTTTGGTTCTTCATTGTGAGATGGTGCTCACGAGCCTAAATGAGTTATTTATTAGAGAAGAGAGTTAAGTGATGTTAGCTCACGAGTACTTTATAAGTCTTACACTACTCATACCCCTTATGCCCCTGATCCAGACAATCAGTATCAATGATATCATATAATGAATTATATCGAGAACAGCTTATTTTTTACTAATAAGTTATCCAATATTTCGATAGTGATAATATACTTTGAAATAAGGTTTTATAGTCTGCAATAACTAAATTTTGAAATAATACAATAAACATAGAAATATTTTGATTCAAAGCACTTAAAACCAAGCGTTTTTTCAAACTATCTAAAATATACTTCTAGAGCTTCTGGATATGTTAACTTTCTCTCATAGTGTTGGTTTTGGTTACAACCGTTACAACATTTATATTGTTTAAACCTAGTTTGTAATTAAATAAATATTGTTTCTTTTGTATGTTTTGTTTTAAACTTGTTAATTAATAAATTAATTACAATAAATAAAAAGTATTTCTTTTCCTTCAAAATAATTAAAATTTTCAGCTAAAGTTATTGAGTTTCTAATTATTAGTGAAAATCCAGACTTTTTAATATGAATACATATTTTTTAAGAAGCATCTTCCTCACTTTTCTGCAATTTAAAAGAGAAACACTTATTCAATATTATTTTTTGAATATTAATAAAATTATAATTTCTATCTCTCTATTACTTTTTACTTTATATTACTTAAGGCGAAAATACAATCTGCTAATACTTTTTTCCACAATGGAGACCTCACAAAATATTTCTATACTATATATCATCGTTTCTTTAAATTAGCTACGTTTATTATATGTGAATTATTTTTTTTTCCAAAGTGAATGAATAATAAACGTTTCAATTACATGTGTCAACGAATTTACAAAATCTTTATAACACATATCCTTCAAATTTTACTAATTTCTTAGGGTGGGTTTTGTTATATTTTCATGTTAAGCCACTTATTTATTGTTATTGTTAATTGGTAGTTTTTTCTATAAAAAAGAAACATAAATGATGGTATGTACAAAGACCCAGCGTTTAGTGACTATATTATCGATAAATTATTATTGAACGAGTTGACATAATTTTGTTAAACAGAATTTTGTAAATAAATTGATATAATATTTTCCGCAACTATGTCATATTCTATATATATATACATACTAGCTGATCCCCGCAACTTCGTCTGCGTAACGTAGGTGTAGATTATATTTTCTTTTTAGAATTGCTATTTGTAGTGGTATGTGAAAATTTTTATTTTTCTAATTTGTTTTACGAAAAACATAATCATACTTAAAAACACTATTTTGTCAACTTTAAAAAGACACATTTAATAAACTGTTACTTAAAATAAAATAGTTGTATATAATGATCAATTCATTTTCAAAAAATATTTATAAATATTTAAGAAGAGTATGTTCAATAGCGTATACCGTCGGTAGGCATACCTACCGTGAACCAAATAATCCATAAATCAATCAGTATCTATACATAAATAAAAAATATCGTTAAGTCCAATAATGTCGATCTAAATTATAACTAAAAAAAGTCGAAAGTTATCAAAATTCTCGCGTCAAAATAACAGTAGTTAAGAGTCTAGATTTTTGAATATTAGTTGGAATCTCATCTCACTGTTTCGATTCCCGAATGAACCTTTTTCCAAAAACAATTTTGTAAAAAAAAAGTCTAACGTAAGATTCGAACCCACGTCTCTTTTATTGTGAGCATTAGAATGCCAGATACATAAGCGAATGCGCTATGAACGTATAATTAATCCCAAAGTATAAATAAAAGAGCTTTTATAGCGGTGGCATTTATATATATTTTTTAAAATGAAAAAACACTAAATGTGACATAACTATAATAGTTAGACATATGCTGTCGCTCTAGTTTTTGTAGATAATAATAAGTTCTGCAAAATCGTAGTACATTATTTTGTTCTATAACCAATAGTTTTCGCAGCGTACGCGATAAAATAATGTTTTTTGGTAATTTTTTTCAGTCCTTGGGATACATTATTGGAGTTTTAGTATGGATCCTTATTTTTTTTTTGAAAATTATATATAGCCTATGTTCTCCGGAAATAGTGTAGCCTCCCAACAGTGAAAGAATTTTTCAAATCGGCCAAGTAGTTTCGGAGACTACTCAAAGCAAACAAATAATCAAATCTTTCCTCTTTATAATAATAGATAGATGATTGCAACCTGGAGCAATTATATATTCTGCAGAAAAGCATTATGGAAGCAATTTTTTGTCATATTTTATTATCATCAATAAATATATATATATATATATCTTCTATGCTAACTCTTCTTCGGTATTTAGAACAATTTGAAAACCAATTGTTGTTATATGACAAAAAATTGCTTCCATAATGCTTTTCTGCAGAATATATAATTGCTCCAGTTCACAATCATTGGTTCATAAAAATTAGATTTTAAAAAGTTTGATTGTTGGAAAACAAACAAAAATTGAAAACCGCCTCTATGGTATAAGTACGTACTACCTAAACTTTCATACTAATTAAGTGAAATGACGTTATTTAAAATGCTGTAGTTAAAATTATATAACAAAAACAGAAACTTATTATTAATTAATTATTTATTTATTAATTACACTTAGTAAATTCAAAATTTCGATTGTTGATTAACTCTTCATTTTCTCAAAGAAACTTAATCACCCCAATTCACTCTTTTAGGGTAGGAATTTTCCAAAAAAAATCTTTTCACATGCCTACTTCTTATAAGGAATACACTGAATTTTAAAATTTCATCTGGCAGAGGAGATATATAATTACACGATTTTATGTATGCACGGTTTTAAAAACGTATTTACTTTAAGCTTTATTAATATAATTATTTTTTTTACTACTACTGTATTTTTTTCGTTAATATTTCCTTATTGAGCAACAGTAAGGATTTATTTTCAACAATTTTGTATAAAAAAAAAAAAGATTACTCTAGGATTCGAACCCACGTCTCTAGTATTGTGAGCATTAGAATATCAGATACGTAAGCGAATGTGCGCTATTACCGTATAATTTTATTAAGTGTTCATTAAGTATAAAAAAATTTACATTTCAAAAAGGCACGTCCCACGGGAACGACGGGAACGGGAACGAACGGGGTAAAAAGTATCCTATGTCCTTCCCCTAGTTCATAGATACCTCCCTACTAATTTTCAGTCAAATCGGTTCAGCCGTTCTTGAGTTAGAAATAGTGTAACTAACACAACTTTCTTTTATATATATAGATTATATATAATAATTATATATACATATAATTGTATATATACATATTATAAAATACAGTCCCCAAACGCGACACAAATATTTGAAATGTGAAATTAGCAATGAATTTTGAGAAAAGGTAAGTTACCGAAAGGGACAAGATTTAAATTTTATTAGATTTAAGAAGCAACAAATATTATATCAATGGACCAGTTTTAATAGTTTTGCAAATTTCTCCTTATAAACCTACAATTTTATTGTCAAACTGAGTATTATTTTTTTTCTATAAGTCCACTACTATTCACTACCTTTAGGTAGGTAATTCATGAATGAAATAATAGCATACATTTACAAGTTCCTAGGTACGTCTAAGTAATGTATAATAATAATTGTATAGTTTTTTATTTATTTCTACTACTGCAAAGATAATTAATAATATATTTCTGTTGCCTTCTTTCATTTGACGTAAACAAGAATTGGTAGGTCAACAATATAATAAAAACGAATATATAAAAAATGTATTAACATTGGTTCGTAATTTATTTGCTTTGTTATTACGTTAGCTTTATTGTGATTATTGTTGCGGAAAATATTTTGTTCTTTTGCTTAAATCATAAGTGGAATGTGTGCAAAAATATTAAAGAAGTTGAGATTTCATTTTTGAAATATGGACAGTATTTTCATTCAACTAATTATAAGTGAAATTAAAGTAATGATATTTGTCGCTAAGGTAAGTCAAATTTAAACAATTACATTCTTGACGTATTGTTATGTTACATCGGCGTGGTATCGTGCATCGACTATAAATTAATTTTTTTTAAATATATAGGGAAATGAAGTAGATAATCAATTAGAGTTTTGTAATTTTTAAGACATTATGCGAAGTTGGAACCATCAAAATGTACCAACATAGGTTCTAGCTCCGACTCTTTTAATATCTAACGACTTTTTAGCTGCGGACTCTGGTTCCAACTCCCCAGATTTGATTAAAATAAAGTCTTATTTAATTGTAAAATAATTGTGTCGTTAAGTTGTAAACGGAACCATCAATTTGAATTAAAGAATTACAATTTTTTTCAATTTTTGTTTGCTAAGAACAATTCTATATCAATCAGAAAAATGGATATAGACAAATTTGATTTTCATATGCGACAAAAAATCATAATATATGTAATAGAAAATTGGGCCAATGTACTAATCGATGATTACTTATATAAATAAATTCCATTTTCACTCTATTGCTAGTTTGCTTTAAGTGACAACCAAAACTAAAAATGACCGCTTGAACAATGGTACAATTTCTTTGGATTTACCAATACTAAAAATAAAAAATAATAATAAAAATAATATTTTTTAAGTAGAGCATACTACTTACATAATTTGGGATTTTTTTCATATTTTTTCAAATAGTTCTTCATAGTGAAAAAAAAATAAAAACAACCACTTTAGTGGTGTATGTCAATTGCTTTTACTAAATCTGAATATACATACATATATAAATACACATATATAATTGTATATATATAATGAGTAAGACCTTTTAATAAAAAAATAACAACTATGTAGGTTTTGAAAATCTTTGAAAAAATGAAATTGTTTTTAAACTTTATTTTTTTAAACCATGATACAGTTTTGGTACCGCTGAGAAAGTATTTTTTTAAGTATAGTATACTACTTACATAATATGAGCTTTTATTCAGATTTTTTCAAATAGTACTTCATAGTGAAAAAAAATAAAAACAACCACTTTAGTAATGTATGTGTGGTGTATGCATGTATATATATATATATATATATATAATTATATATATGTATGCATATTCAGATTAAGTAACAGCAAGTGGTTGTTTTTATTTTTTTTCACTATGAAGTACTATTTGAAAAAATCTGAAAAAAATCTCATATTATCTAAGTAGTATATTCTACTTAAAAAAAATACTTTTTCAGCGGTACCAAAACTGTATAATGGTTTAAAAAAATAAAGTTTGAAAACAATTTCATTTTTTCAAAGATTTTTAAAATCTACATAGTTGTTATTTTTTTCTTAAAAGGGTCTTATTGACTCCTACAATATATAAATTTTTTAGAACAATCGGTGTAGTAAGTTCGGAGAAAAAAATTGTCTCTTTTTTTCCACATTTTATTTTTTTTTGGGAAAAATAATGATCGTAGAGAAATCAAATTTACAGGATCTGAGTATTTTATTAGTATCTACACACACTGTAAATTTCATAAAAATACTGTAAAAAAAAAAATCCAAAAATTATTTTCAATGTTATTTAGATAGGATTGGATAGGATTTTTGGTCGGTGCTCAGAGGATTTATAACTCTCGTCGTCTGCACTATTTTCCCTCCAAATGGCGTTTCATTAGTGCAAGAAAGATAAAGTAAAAACTGCCTTCGTGGTGATGTTCTCTAGGATAAAAAAATCCCCACTCTTAACAAATTTATCAAGCACACCTGTCCTTAACGCTTTTGGTGATAGAATTCAAAGCATTCAAGATTTAGTTACAAGTGGTGTTTTGTACAAGTGCTGTAAGCAGCAAGAAACGCTAAGAAATAAGTGAAGAAAATGTGGCGAAAGTAAGTTTCTTTTGTTTTTCCTCAATTTTTCTTTTTTTTCCAACAAGAGGGATTTATCCTCTTGTTGGAAAAAAAAGAAAAATTGAGGAAAAACAAAAATAATAAAACCCCCCACTCCCGGACGCCTAGTCGGGAGATACACATACATACAAACATAGTAAATAAAAACTTGCATACATATACAAGTAGATAGCAAGTACGAACTAATACATTCCGTATCTTTGTCTTACATACTGACTATATCTTCCTTCGCTTTTTCCCTCTGATTTGGTTGACTGCGTTTTCAAGCTAAAATATTCGTCAGAATATTCGTTAGAATTTATACTGAATATTAACTCTACAACGATCAGCCAACAAAATTTTAAAGTTTGAATTTTTCGAAATTTTCCTTTGCCAATCGATGGAAAATCGTTCATGGAGGTTTATGACAAAATAGTTTATTAATAATTAATTAATTAATTATTTATTATTAATAATTATTGATAATTTAACCATTGATATAGAAAAATGTTAGGAAAATGGATTTTTAAGCGACGTAGAAAGGTAAAAATGCAGGAAAATATTGAAAAATATTTTTCAATAACATAACAACAACAAAAATTAAAGAAAAATTAACGTTACCTCCTCCCCCAACGAAAAAACTATAAAAAAAGAAATTTTTAGTTTTTTTTTTTTTTCTAAGTATTTATTGCAATAAAATTTTCCAAAAAACAAATATCGAGACATCATTGACCACTCTTTTCACCCAAATTTTGTCATCGTTTGTGAAAATCAACTTTTCCCACAATAAATTTTTGAATTTAAAACTCGGAAATAACACTGTGTTTGAAAATTTAAAGCTTACTGTGGGAGAAGTTGATTTTCACAAACGATGAAAATATTTGGGTGAAAAGCGTGATAAATGATGTTTCAATTTTTGTTAATATTTGAAAATTTGTGAAAATAAATGTTACGAAAAATTAAATTTTTATAAATGCCTTGTTTTTTCGATTTCTTTTCTTGTTTTGGAGGTGAGGTTTTGGTAATTTTTCTGGTTGTTTTTTTTTTTTTATTGAAATACATTTTTCTAAATTTTCCTACATTTTTGCTTTTAAATTTTAAATTTTCGTAATTATTTAATTGATTTAATTAATGTAAATAAACTATTTTGTAGCAAACCTACGAACGATTTCCTATAGATTGACAAAAGAAAATTTCGGAAAATTCAACTTTTAAAGTTTTGTTGATTAATCGATGTAGGGTTGAATATTTAACCAGATTTTGAAATCACAAAATAAAAATATTTCTGTTGAGCTGAATGAGTTCATACGTCTGGAATAAAATATCATAAAACGCAAAACTGTAAATGTTCTAAATATTAATGTTTAGATTTTTTTGTAAGTCCTCTTTATTCTCAAAATTCAATAATTAAAAAAATAAAACATTAACTTAAATTTCTGCTTTAAATATTAACAATATTTAAATTACTTAAGTATTGAACAATAACTACAAAAACCATTTTTGATTTTGATTTTGCAGTTAAATCGTTATAACTTCAGAATTTGAAGTAATTGTAAAAGTAGGAATTATTTTGTATTTTTTTTATTGATCGCTTAAAATTCTAACAATAATTTTCAACAGATATAAAGGCGGCATAAGAAAAATCCTTAATGACAAAAAATTTAAACAAAAAACTGGAAAATGAAGGGAAATGCAATTGATCCAATCGACTACGTCTGGGATTTGAAAGGAGTTGTGTCTGGCCTACCTAGCTGAGTAAAGTTTACGGCGACAAACATGGGAAATAAATGTAAATATCTAATTTTATTGAAAGTCATTTATATAAAATATACAAGGATTTATCTGGAGAGTAAAAAAAATCTTTTTGCACTTAAGAATAATAATATATGTAGAAATCTAACAGATAAATTTTATTCTATAAATTAGCTATCTTAAGGATGTGGTCTATCCATCCATAAAAGGAAATACCGTCTCTTAGTCTTAATGAATAAACACTAATCATACGAATATCATTTTTCCATTGTAACTTAATCATCACATTCGAGTTTAAAGCCATTATACAACTGCTAGTTGTATTTTTTCTTTCTTTTGATCGAATAATAAAATTTATACAATATTTTTCAACAGATGCAGTAGCGGAAAATGATTTTATTATGTGGAAACCAAAAAGCAGTCGAACATCGATGGAAATCAATACATTCAATCGACTACGTTTCGGATTTGAAGGGAGTGTGTAGCTGGTTGAGTAATGTTTACTTTGATAAAGATGGGAAATAAATAAAAACATCTATAATTTCATTGACATTCATGTTTATGACATCTTAACGACTTTTGTTTTGCAAAAATGATCAATTAAATTTCATTCATGAAAGTTTATTGATATAAGTAATAGACACTAAAAAAGTCGATGAAGAATCTGAACTTGTTCTTAAAACGCTTTGTAAATTTTTATAAAGTTTGACATATTATTTCTAATTTAAAAATATTTGAATTTAAATAATCATATAAATAATATCAGTTTACTAGAGTTTTAACTTCAACGGGTAATTTTTGTAATAAAGACTTGTGAATTAATAACTAATTGAAAATATATTTTATAAATTTCCTGACGAAGTTGAAAATAAACTAAAGTTTGAAAGTTTTGGAAAAAAGTACACTTTTTCAACTCAAACACTCAAAATACTATTTTATTTTAAAGAATACAATGAATAAAATAAATTTATGAATTACAATCTATAATTCTGATTATATTTTATCAATCTATATTTCTGAAAGCAATTGTATTGTTTGATTACTAGCAAAAATTCACCAAGTCAAAAACATTGTTGTGTGCAAATACTAATTAAAGATTATTCTTTGTATTCGAATAATCGAGTAGACCATTGTTAAGGTCATAAAAAAATAAAAAGCAGAAATAAATATATAACTTAGGTGTATTATAAGTTTGTTTCGGGGGAACAATAACAAATGTATGCATAAGTATATTAAGCTTATGACATCAAAAAAGTAGCATTTAACATGCTATAGTATGTGAAAAAAAATAATAGTTTATAATTTTTAAAAATATTAAGGTTAAATGTTCAATTTTATCATTATTGTCTATGAACAAGGTATTTTTCAGTACCACATCTAGATAACTGTAAAATAATTCATTTTTAAAGAAAATTGGACAAATAATTTTTATATACTTTTTGAACTGGTATATCATTATTTTTAATTATGATGTATAATATTTATAATAACTGGTAATTATTGAAAATGATTAATATTAATTAGTATTAACTGGTAAATATTAAAGTTAAAGAATAAGCCAGACCATAAGGAAAATTTAGCAATAAAAGAAAAAATTATACGATATTAGAATTGACTAAACGAAAAAGTCGCGAGTTAAATTAAAAACAAAGTAGAAAATAAAACGTTGCCAGGTAATGTCGTCGCTAAAAGAGACATGAGCTGTTTTAAGATATATTTATATATTTGGGCCAAAAATACCTAATACTGGTTAATGTTAAGGATAACATATAATGTAGTAATCATTTTTAGTTGGAAAAGTTTTGATATTATAAGGAAACATTAGTTGATTATTATATTATATGTAATTTCTGAATTTGAAAGTAATGTAAATAATTAATTTAGGTGTGTTTAAAAAAGTTGTAAATATTGTGTGAAACTAAAAAACAAAACAAAATAATAACTGTACAAATTTTTATGAATAATAAAAAAAAACATTATACTTGTAAACCATTTCTTATTTTATTTTCGTATTTATGTTCTCAGAATGAACTTGTCTCATATTTTTTTCATTTTAAAAGTTAGCAAAGATAAAAACCTTAAATATCCCACCAATTCTATGATATGTTTGTTTCGTATTATGCACTAGTCTGCAAAAATGTATGAAATCATATGAAATAGTGAAACCGCTCTAGTAAAATGTTATAGGACACCAAGGTGGTGGGATATTCTCTGTCCGTCTTCTAGGGACAGCTTTAACATTGGAGTCGGTAGCCCGTGTTCTACATCTTGTAATAACAAATATTGTACAAATCTAGGTACTTATTTTTACTTCTATATTATATAAAATTAAACAATTTTTTTCTCGCAATTTTTTAAATTATCTCTGCGAAAAATATGTCAGTACCGTCCGTACACTATTATTATACGTTGTTGTTTTCAAACATACATTACTACTACATTATACATTGTTCTTTATACATACTGTAAAAATTGCTTGTAGTTAAAATTAACATTACTTCAGTTATTAATATATAATTTTTCTCATAGTTTCTCTTTAAACTACTCCTCCAATTGTCAAGATAATTTTCCACAAATGCTAACATAAAAGTTTTCTTTATTATTTCCTCATATAGGAACCTCCTAATTTTCGAAAATATTTATTTCATAACTTTCTACTTAAATAATCTTGATTATATACTACAGTATTACTTCCTAATATAGATAAATTATAATTTCTTCATCTTGCCTTACAAATAATGTTATCATAAGGTCATTTTGTTATCTACATAGTAAATGCACTGAAGAAATTTTTCGTTAGCAATTATAAATATATTTAACATTTTTAAATTGAGATTGAGTTTTCATAATTTTCGCCTTTTCTTTTTCAATATTTATAATTCAAATAGTAGTAAAATGGCAAACATTGTTTACTTAGGTTCCAATTCCAAAAACACAAAATTTAAGTAATTGATTATTACCTTCCTCGTTTTGAGACATAATTTCAATAATACAACAAAGTTACTTAGTGATGACAAACCTAAAATTTTACACAACCTAAAATTTTGCTGCCACGCTAACATCTACTGTGCATTTTCATGAGCCAATTAATATTTGCATTCCATTTCCCTTTTTCAAAATGTTAATGTTGATTTTAATTTTTTTTAACTTTCGCAAACTTTTGTTTTCAATTTATTTCTATCTTTTTTTCGTGTATTACTTTCAGAAGCACCAAAATCAGGCAAAGTATTTTATTCTATTTTCTTCTTTATTTCATTCGTTATTATTTTCTTTATTCGGTTCGTACATCGTTTAATTTTTTCTTTTTTTCCTATATTAACTTTATGGCTCCAGTTATACACTTATATACGATTTAAATTGTAAAACTAATACACAATGACACTTTTCCTAGCATTTACGCTTCCAAAACCATATTGTTTCTTCTTTTATATTACAAATAATTTGACGTAAGCAATTTCCTTTATTAAAATATTTCCTCTTCTACATCCACTAAGACATAATCATCCTTCCTGAAGTAAGTAATTAATCATTCAATTAATTCTTTTTATTTCTTATTTCTACAGTCATTAAATATGATTTATTGTAAAAGAAACAGCCATCTTCTGATTCTGTTTCTCAAAAGTATTATTCCTTACATTTGTTATATTTTGTTTGCAACTCACCAATATTATTACTTTCGTTAATGTAAATTTCTTCATTAGAATTTCAATTGCTTCTTTTAATTAAGTGTTTGTACTGTCTTCTTTTTTTTGCACTTTTCACATTTCCACACAGTACGTTATTATAGCAATGACATATTTCCAATTTTTTGGAATATATTATAATACACTACTTCTATTCGTAACATTTACGTAAATTACTTTCAATCTACAAATTACACATAATGCATTTTTCCAATAATATCATATTTCAATCATAAAACGAATTGCACTTTCTAAAGTTCGATTTAAAAAATTCAATCCAATTCTTTATTATACCAAATCGTTCCCACATACAAATTATATATTTCACATTATTCTTCCTACTTTTAAAAATGCATTTTGTTCAATTTTATACTTTTCTTTGAAAAGTATCTTTCTTTGAAAGTACTTTCTTTGAAAGTAAAGTAGTTTTCTTTGAAATGTAAACAGTTACATTCTTAATTTTCATGACATACAATTTAAATAATTTTTTATATTCTAAACTACTTTACTTTATTCAAGACTTAGACTACTTCCATTGTTTGTTTTTTTTACTTTTGCTGTGACAAAACTCACTGACCATATTATTCCTTATTACTTTCCATCACAACTGTTACAAACAACTAGGTATATTTTTTTTTCTTTGAGTACTATAGTTGCTTCTAAATATTTACGATATTCCATCTTATTTCTTTTACTTATTAACAAAAAATTACTAGTACTTTTGATACTTTTCAAAACGAACCGTATCTTGTAACTTTAAATAATGTTTAAGATACAGAGAAAATTTTTTTATATCTTAGTCTGTTTCATTTTTATCACTTTCTATGCGATTAAATTTCTCATGTTCGTGCTTTAAATTTTTAACGTTTTTCTTTTCATTTTTATATTTCCAAAACTTTTTACTTTATTCGTACGTTTATAGAATTCTCTTTAACTAATTCACTATTTATCAACTTACATTCTTTCTTTCCAATAATTAGTCTTTCAAATCTGTGTTTCATACAAATGCTTTAACTTACAGTCCCTGATGAAATTATTAGACGTACTTAAGTATTTTTCCAATTTTATATCTTCTACTAAATTTAATTTTATAATATTTCCTTCTTGCATTACTGAAAGTAGTAGGTTTTTAGGAAATATTTCTTCTACGTAACAGTATAGTCTTCTTTATTACCCCCATTACCCTATTGTTAGGTAAAAGCCCTTATTTTAAGCCCGTTCAAAATATGTGGGCTTTGATGGCGAGAAACGTGGTTAAATAAGTGATAACATCAGAAAAATAACCCTTTGAAAAATATGCATAAATATAATCAACATTCACAAATGCAGTGGACATTTTTCCTACATATACAGTACGCTGCGAATGATTGAAGCTTTAATAGCAGTAAAAGAGCTTTTAATTAAATATTAAACAATTAAGTTTGCCATAATTAAGAAGATATTTTAAATTATCGTAAAAGTTATTTTTCTGTAAATATAATTTTTTTTGTCACATTATTTGGTAATAAGTGTAAAAAATTATATCTTTATAAGAACGTTAAATCGAATAAAAAATTGTTACACAAAATGAAATAGCTATTACTTCATATTTTCCTCAAAATCTATGGTGCGTCTATTAATATAGCCGGGGATTGTACTTCAATTCAAATTTACAAAAAGCATTTAGAAACCTTTCAACGACTTTCTCCGTCTCTATTTCGTATGCCTTACTTACAAACTACTTAACAATTATTGTTTTATTTAATCTAAATTCATTTATACTTTACGTTCATGACTTGCAATGAAATTTATTTTGGTTCTCAATTTTATCAGAGCAAATAATACTCAGTGAATACTGTACACCTGCCTAATCCCAAACGCCTTTTGTTGAATGATGTGGTTTTCCCTTTCCGGGCGATTGTTTTCCGTGTTCATTATGAATCGCTTCTGCTGCACACGAACTTCTTGCCACGTCGCCAATGCCTCCACTGCATCTATTGTAAAATATTTAATAAAATTTAATTTTATTGAACGTATTTAAATGATACTCCTACTTTCATATTTTCAGCTATTACTATTTCATTGTAATAAATAAAATATGGGAAAACGCTATTCGTAACTTTCAGTTTTGTTCTTTTCCGTTCTACCACAAATATAGACTTGATTGACAACAAAAATTGTAATAACTTCTTTCTGTGATCTACAGTTACCACACAGATAACTGATGTTCAAAAAAAAAATGAAAAACTTTACAATCATTTTTAACAATAATAGCTATTCTTCACTTTCGACAAATATCTTCATTTACCATTTTTTCAAAATAAAATGTTTGCTACCTGTTTGGTACAATTGAAAATCTTTTCTATTTCATATACATGAGTTGCAATTAAATAAAGTATCTAATCATTATTTTTAAATTAAGTATTTACATTTGTTTTGTATATTCACCGCATCCAGCGTTACTCAGGCAGGGCTCTCCATCTTTCAAATCTCAATCGCATTCCATTCCATTTTTTCATTTCCATTCGTGATTGTTTCTTTACCGTAGAACATTATGAAATCATTTGCCATTCTCAATATTTCTCCCACGTTGCTTCTGCATTTGCTGTAAAATATTGATTTTAGTTGGTTTGATTTTACGTACGACAATTATGTTACTTCAACTTCTATTATTAGATACTGCAAACTATTATAGTTCACTATAGTTAATAAATTACGATGGAAAACCGGTATTCCTGACTTCATTACGTACTCTACATATTTGTGCAATATCTACCAAAACCAATTGGAGTAACTCTTTCCTTTGATCTTTACTTAATATTATTATTATAATAAAAACTACATATAAGTTTCACATTACTTGGTAAAAATTTTCGTGCATTAATGATTGATTACAAACCAGCTTTCTCTATATTCATTTAAACAACGCCAAATGTATAAGGGTACAATAACTCCACTACTTTCTACCTTTATACTACTATTTGATTACAAATAATACTGTTTCTAATCCTACTTTTTCCTTTCAATTTCATATATTCTTCTTATTTAGTCCATTTTTATTTTACATATTAAACAATTTCATGCAATTATTCAATACTTCTAATTGCTATTTATGTAAAACGTTTTTATTATATGTTTTCTGTAATTTATTTATACATTTTATATCACTAAATATTTGTTACTATTATTATAAATTTAGAAAACAAAATTTCATGATTTCTCAAATTAATGTGGAATTGGCAATAATTCATAAAATTTTGAAAATTATGTTTTCTTTTTCCACAATTAAGTAATTGTTTATATTGCACAATATTTCATCATCTACAATTTGTTTTAATTTTTTACCGCTAGATTGCGCGACTCTACTACCCATTTTCCAATTTTTTGACGATCGTCGTCATGAAACACTATTAAGAACGCCCAGTATATCTTTTTCTCTTCCACTTCAAAACGAGATTACAGCAGATAAGGGACAGAAAACGTGCGCACCATCCATAGCGCACCCTGCTTCCCTTCGGGGAGAGAGGTGGTTTTATTTTATTTTCTTCCTTTATATTTATTTTCTTATTACCAAGAGCGATATTTCCTCTTGATAACAAGAAAATAAATATAAAGGAAGAAAATAAAAACTGTTGTTTCCACTAAATAAACTTACTTTCATCGTATTTTCTTCAAAATTCTTAGCGTCTCTCATTGTTAACACTTGATACACTTTACACTTTGAAACACACCACTCTCGATCACGACTTGTACGATACTAAACATCTCCGCTTCTCTCAACGTTGGATTGAAGTTGAATTGCGCGTCATTTCTAAACGGGCAACGTTATTGGTGCAATTTTGTGGAGTGTGAGTTTTTTATCCCCAAAACTGTCACTAATAACGCCCATTTCATCGCTCTCTCTTCCACTTTACCAGTATTGCCGCGGCAGAAAAACTAAAAGTTGGTGAACCATACATTTCTTCCCCTTAACTCCTTGAGAAATATAATATTCCAACTCCCACCTTGACACTTACATAGGTTTATGAATATAGGGGCATTTCACGTGAAGCGGACAGCGAAAAAAAGTGACGTTCTCACATTTGTTCATATTCGGCATAATTATACGTAAGTATGAATGTGTGTGTCAAATATTTTTTTCGAATGCTGATTATTTGTCAAGTTATAAGCTTCTTAAGAATTTTCGTTATTTTTATTATTACATTTAAATTTTTTGTTTTCGAATATTTTTTTTTAAAATATAAATATAGCGATTTAGGCGATTTAAATAGAACATTTACTGTTCTTTCTAAATACAAAATAAAACTAGATATTTCAATTTTTTTTTATATACAAAACCGAAAGTAATCTTTTCAAATTAGAATGTGATAATATGATAATAAAATTGATGGACAAATACTGACCTAACGATAAAGAATGCAAAAACATCAAAATAAATTTATTTCCTTCAAATGAGGTGCTAACATGCAATTTTTTTTTCCTACATTTCAACAATTATTTATTAAAGAACAATACGAGACCTAACGAAAAAATATCGAACCTCAACTGACCTAGCAAAGATCTAACGATTAAGATCATTACCAGTTCGCAAATCCTTCGATGGGGTGCTAACTTTGCATACGTTGACCTAAGGAAGACATTGTACGACGCTTAGTACGACACGTATGTACTTTAATTCATTTATATTCTATACTATTGCAGATTCCATTATGAAACTTCTGGTGTATTATAAATGTACTTTACTTAGGCTATATTTTGAAATAAAAAAATTAAAAAACAAAATGGTCGAAGTTACTATAATTCTAATTTGAAAAGTTTACTTCCAGTTTTGTATATTAAAAAAAATTAAAATGTCCAGTTTTATTTTTTACTTAGAAAGAACACTTAATTTTCTATTTAAACCGTCATATTTAATATCTTAAAAAAAATTAATTGGAAATTTATTTTTTCAAAAAATACATATTTCAAAAACGACAAATCTTTAGAAGCGTTTAACTTGACAAAGAATCATCACTCGAAAATTTTTTTTTGCATACACATTCATTCTTACTAGAAATATAATTATCTCGAATATTAACAAATTTCAGAACGTCACTTTTTTTCGCTGTCCGCTTCACGTAAAATGCCCCTATACCGTCTTATTCTTTCTAGGCAGCTATATGCTGCTTTGCATTTATTTTACAAAGAAGAATTTCCATATACGTTAAATTTTCGAAGACTTCTTGTCTAAGGTAATTATAAAGAAGATCAAGTTTTTTGCAAAATTCAATTGTTACTGTTACTGCATACTTTAACTATCCTTTCATGCTACGTTTTTCTTATCAACTGCTATGGTGCTTCAATATGTTGATACTTATTTCATTGGGTTTGCATTCCTCTTTGTGTTTGTGGAGAAATATTTATTTTATGCAGATCACGTTCTTCAATTACTGCATTTCATATATTACTTCATATTCTACTTCATTGTTACACTACTTCATTAATACTTTATTATTTTCCATTACCTAATACTAATATTTGACATTGTAAAGCATGCTAAACTCTATATTCAATAAATATGAATTTTATTTCACATTGACATAAACGCATTGATTATCATTGAAATTATGATACATCTCTAAATTTTTTTTTACTAATTGTAACTTTATTTAAGTAAGGTAAACTTTTTTGTTTAGTTTATTTCATTAACTTCCTTCTTAATATATTAGTTTCATTTATTATCTTTATTAATCTGTCTTGATATTTACAAAATCCAATTGTTTAAATCGGCGGCTTTTGCACATCATGTTTGTTGTACGTTAGCAATAGTGACCTCCGTATTTTCATTCATTGACTCAATAATCTTTGTGTATAGATAAACCGTACATACATATGCATCAAATAAAAATTTTAAAAACCAATCATATCAAACTATACATACTACTTCTATATAGTAATGAATGTATTGCTATGTACGAAACACGTTCCCCTGTGTCTCATTTATTTAATATAACAATTTATCTTAGAAATTAATAGAATATTTGTCCAGAAATTGTCTCATCTTCTTTTACGTCAAATTTCATGTCACGACAGGGCTCGACCGATTTTTTTATATATTTTCTATATTTACATTTATACTTTATATTTTCTATGTATATTCGGTAGGCTGGAGAATCGCACGTAATGTTTATTTCATACTTTCACTAGATTACGGTATCCTTTGGTATTTACCTACATATGTTTCTCACATTTTATTTTGATACATTTTTTCTAATCATTTTAGGCTCTGCTTTTCTGTATTATAACGCGTAGCTACCGTTTCAATATGACCTTAATTATTTCATTTATGTGTTATCATTATGTATATCATTATTTAATTCTTAATTCAGAAGAGTTTCACAATTAACGTAATTTTTATATTTCATTCTGCATTTGTTACGTTCCACATCGCATCAGTGCCTGCGATTTATTTTATTAAGTGCGATTTATTTTTTTATTTTACGAAATATTTTCTTTGCGTGTGTACTTGTGTTTACAATCGATACATAATAAGTAATGTGAAAATTATTATTTTCAAAATTGTCACCACAACCATTCTATAACTGCTTTTTGTCATTTATTTTTCCACATTGCAAATGTGTACCACATTTTTAATTCATTTCTTTTAAGTCGCGCGGCATGTCGTTCGAGGTTATTGGGATTTGTGTAATCAAAACATCTTCACCTTTGTTTTTTCGTTTCGTAGTGAAAGCTTCAGTAACGTCCTTCCTTTATTTTTCCATCGCAATTCGGGTGTTTTCCTAAAGACATTGTTTTTTTATATCTTCTACTTCTACTCTGTTTAAGTACTCATCCCACTTTTAATTTCAGATTATGAGGTGATAATTTACATAAACACGGCAAATTTTAAAATTAATTTTAATTTATTTAAAAACTTTTACTTTACCTCTCTCACTTAAGCGACTTCCAAGTTTGCATTGGTTTCTATCAATCCATAATTGTGTATGATTTTTGAAATATCCAAGTAAGAAGCTGTTCACAGGTTCTGGATTTATATCGTTGTATGATATTTAAAACTTCATACTTTTGAAGAAAATTCACCCGAATGTATGTCTCTTGAATTTTTCAGTTGTAAACCACAAAATTCTTCTTCCAAATACTCTAACTCTTACGATATATCATGAAGTTTTCTTTACCTCCATTTTGTTTGAGAAATTAGAGCATCAATTAAATCTTTCACTTCAGCCATGAATGACGCTTCTCTGCATTCCTAGTGGATTTTTTAAGACAATAATCTAAAATCGACTGTTTCTTCCTTCTTATTTAATAAATTATACCTACTTTCTAACCAAGTATACTTTTAATTTTTAATAAAATTTAATTGGAACTAGAAATTTTTTTTTTGGTTCAAATATCTGTCCAAATATTGTAATAATAATTAAATATTGTAATGTTTGAAAGAAGTATCCAAATTTTTAATAAAGTTTATATGTATATTCTTTAAAATAAATATGATGGAGATTCCGTACAAAGAAATCGGAGAGGACTTACTTAATTAATTCTCTCGCTTTTGAACTACAAAGGTCTTAAGTGACTGTACTGTTAATAGGAAACTGTAAATCGAGAAATATCAACAATTTGTTCGATACGAGATTCGAACCCAGTTTGGGAAAGCTCACTTACACTACTTGGCCCCCAGTAAGTCTGGTTTTATTTCTGGGCACCATATGTATTTTAACAATCTACAACAGTCGTACGGTATCAATAAAAATATCAAAACTAGTATCTAATTTACGTTTTATATTCCCAAAATATATATTCTTCAAAACGAAAGTTAAGTATTTTTTCCTTACTTCAGTCGGCATAAACCTTTCGTATCATTTATGGAAAATACAAACTCCATGCCTGGAAAAATATATTTCATATATGTGTTTATTTTATATTTTTTTTTCATACTTTGTACCTATGTAATCATAACTCAATCCTACAACTATCCTACTCTTTAAATTTTACATTCCTCTAATTTTTTTCAAGTTCACATTTTTGAAGGTTTCACTTCCTTCTCGTGTGGAGTACATAAACGTTTTCTTTTTATTTTATATTTTTTAAGTGCAGAAGTTTAGTAATGTTTCAAAATAATTATTACTTTTCTCTTCGGACAACTTGTCTATATTCGGAAAAATGTTTAACATACAAATTAACTTACAAACATTCATAACATTTTCCGACTAAGTTTTACTTTCCTACGTTCCAAATGACCAAACTTTGCTATCTAAAGGCAAAAGGCTTTTAGTAATTTTCTACAAATAATTTTTGTTCTTTTTTTTACGATCATTTTAAACAAATAAAAAGCAAAACATGGCTGCACTTTTCAAACATTGGTACTTGTGGCGTCAAGGGCAGATTCGGGATTTATTTTTTCTGGGGGGGGCACGATATCATCTTTCATGTAGGGTTCTAATAATATATGTTTACAAAGGGATGTAACGAAAAAAAAGTCGCAATTCCGGCCAGAAATAGACTAAGAGTTTCACTAATGTTCTTTCTGTTATTTTATTCATCTATTTTCACATTTTTAATGATTTCATTTGCTTCTAAGTACTGTGACGGGATCTCCCCAATACACAAATATACCCTGGGGGACACATGCCCCCGTACCCCACTTAAATCTATCCTTGTGCGGCGTCACATCTTCACTTCCACTTCGACCCCGAAGTTTTTTTTCAGCCTATAATAGGCTCCCTACCTCCTTACTCATTACTCCTGAAGCCAAAATAAACTTCTGCCTTCATTACTTCTCTTAATGCACACTTGTATATATCCTTAATAGTGAAATACTATTGTTTTCCAAAAAAAAAATATTTCGTAGTGAAAGTAGATATGAAAAATTTGTGATCAAAAATCATTTTTGGCTGAAAATAGTTTTTTTTGAGTTACGTCATTCTGCAGACATAGGTGCGATACTGAAATGAAAATTAAAAAAAAAAAAACAATTAGAAATGAATTTTATGAAAGAGTATGTGAGTAAAGTCGATGTTTTAATAAGTATCGTAAAAGCGTTGAAGAAAAAGATTTATTTTTGGAGCAAAAAACGTTCATAAGCAATGCTATAGAACAATGAGTCACATATAAACTATTATCGATGTTAAAGAAACTTGGTTCAAATTGAAGGTGGCCATGAATTGAAAATTTAATTTGGAATAGTGGCTATGAATTGTATAATGGAGAACAAATAGTAACGAAGTTATTGGCATTGTTAACATTATTGAAAATAAAATAAATAAGAAATTAATAATCATAATTGCGGCGATCGTAACCCTTTAGTTATAGCACCAAATTTCGCTATAAACAAAAACCTAATGCACCCACAAGTATAAATGGACCCCCATTGTCAATAACGCAAACCTTATATTTTGTCACGATAATAAAATATGGTCCTTCGAATAAAATGTTAATTGTTATAAAAAATGAACCACTCAAGAGAGAAAATTTTTTTGCTTGAGAAATAAATCAATAGATACAAAGCTTAAATCTTTGCAATGTACTTGTATGAACCTTTTTATAAAAATTATAATACATAAAAAACGAATCAACAGGTATTTATAGCTTAATAAAGTTATAATCGAATTGCGGTTGTTTGTTATTTTCTAATGAAAAATACTGTTATGACTTTTAGGTGGAAAAGACTTTTTAAATTTGTGTCTAGGGTAATTATCATTATTATACTAAAAAAATAGTGTAAGAAAAGGAAGAAATACGTAAGAGTAAATTTTTAAATTCTAAAAAAAATATATTTTTTTAATGTTAAAGATCGTTTAAATTTCCAATCGCCAGTTGTCGGCTAACATCTGACATGTAAATATTGTATTTTTAAAATAACCGATATCCTATAAATGAATTATATGAAATAAATTTAAAATTTAATGACGCGGAAATTTTTTTTTTTACCAAGTTAGAATAATAATCGTTAGGAAAATGAAAAAAGGTCCACAAGTATTTTTTCCAATTACAAAAATATAAATTTTTCATCGTTGAAGAAGTGAAATATATTTAAAAATCTTAATATTCGAGTCTGCTAGTTTTAAATTCATTTGCAATGTCAACAACGACAACAGGGAGACAATTCTCCTCACTAAGCTATCCCCACTTCACCACTTACAAAGGAAAGAATAGTTGGCCTTGAAACACCCCAAAATTACATTGTCTGTCTTGTCTGTGCTTGTTAACACCATCTATCAATTAAAAGCAGAACATAAACGCAGTCGTTGTACGTCCTGTGGTGATTGTGTCGCGAACAGTAAGGAACGTTTAGAACAGGGGGTGTCAACTCGACGATAATTCATATGTCGGCACTCGGAAAAAAGCACCATTTTTATAAAGCATTTTACTAGACCAGTTTCACCATTTCGGATGAATTTGCGAACTAGTACAAAATATGAAAGAAACGCAATAGAAGTTATTGGGTTCTGATATTTGTGATTTGGAAATTTACAAAATTATGACAACAGGAATAAAATTCTATAGAATAAAAATACAAAAGATTTTTCACATATTTTTTTTATTTTCCATACTATTTTGTACAAACATAATTTTCATATTATTTTACACATAGATAATTTTTTTTATTTTTAATCTCACATACGATGATGGTAGGTTTTCGTTTCTTGGAGCATTCGAAGTTCCAAACACGCAGAAATCTGAAATAATAATAGATTTTTAATTGTTAATTTATTTAACAAATAAAAAACATTTAATACCTTCCAAAATTGAAGACAGTTTTTCCATTGAACATAAAGTTGAGCGGTATTTTTGAATTAACCTCAAAAATAGTTCATTGTTTGTCGAGAAAAAGAAATCTTCCTATAAAGAAGGATACGAAATTATAAATACCAATACATATGTAAAAAAACGCACTACTACATTTACTAAAGTGACACCTAAGGGTGTCGACCAGGGGTTCGGCACCTAATGTTATTTGAAAATCAGCTGACCGCAGCAGATCCCACATTTCTATACCATTTTTTGCAGTTTTACTAAACTCGTATTACTACTTTATAAGTTTCGACGGACTAGTACATACAATTGGAAGGAAACAGTTATAGAAGTGAATGGACTGCAGGTGGTTTATATCTTTGATGACTTTAAAAGTGAAAAATTTTACAAGTTCATTTATTGTATTTCTCTATAGGTATAATAAAATAAAATGTTTTTTTTTAAATATATATATTTCTTTATTTTTCATAGAAAACATACAGTTTTGTTTTACACTGCTGTTCAAGTTTTTAAAATATTATTAAATAAATTACAAATATATTCATTTTTTCTTATTTACCCAAGTACATTTTTTACATTCATAACATTTGCGTAAATTTACTTCTACATCTTGTAATAACAAATATTGTACAAATCTAGGTACTTATTTTTACTTCTTTCAAATAAAATATAAAATTAAACAATTTTTTTCTCGCAATTTTTTAAATTATCTCTGCGAAAAATATGTCAGTACCGTCCGTACACTATTATTATACGTTTTTGTTTTCAAACATACATTACTACTACATTATACATTGTTCTTTATACATACTGTAAAAATTGCTTGTAGTTAAAATTAACATTACTTCAGTTATTAATATATAATTTTTCTCATAGTTTCTCTTTAAACTACTCCTCCAATTGTCAAGATAATTTTTCACAAATGCTAACATAAAAGTTTTCTTTATTATTTCCTCATATAGGAACCTCCTAATTTTCGAAAATATTTATTTCATAACTTTCTACTTAAATAATCTTGATTATATACTACAGTATTACTTCCTAAAATAGATAAATTATAATTTCTTCATCTTGCTTTACAAATAATGTTATCATAAGGTCCTTTTGTTATCTACATAGTAAATGCACTGAAGAAATTTTTCGTTAGCAATTATAAAAATATTTAACATTTTTAAATTGAGATTGAGTTTTCATAATTTTCGCCTTTTCTTTTTCAATATTTATAATTCAAATAGTAGTAAAATGGCAAACATTGTTTACTTACGTTCCAATTCCAAAAACACAAAATTTAAGTAATTGATTATTACCTTCCTCGTTTTGAGACATAATTTCAATAATACAACAAAGTTACTTAGTGATGACAAACTGTTACACAACCTAAAATTTTGCTGCCACGCTAACATCTACTGTGCATTTTAATGAGCCAATTAATATTTGCATTCCATTTCCCTTTTTCAAAATGTTAATGTTGATTTTAATTTTTTTTAACTTTCGCAAACTTTTGTTTTCAATTTATTTCTATCTTTTTTTCGTGTATTACTTTCAGAAGCACCAAAATCAGGCAAAGTATTTTATTCTATTTTCTTCTTTATTTCATTCGTTATTATTTTCTTTATTCGGTTCGTACATCGTTTAATTTTTTCTTTTTTTCCTATATTAACTTTATGGCTCCAGTTATACACTTATATACAATTTAAATTGTAAAACTAATACACAATGACACTTTTCCTAGCATTTACGCTTCCAAAACCATATTGTTTCTTCTTTTATATTACAAATAATTTTACGTAAGCAATTTCCTTTATTAAAATATTTCCTCTTCTACATCCCCTAACACATAATCATCCTTCCTGAAGTAAGTAATTAATCATTCAATTAATTCTTTTTATTTCTTATTTCTACAGTCATTAAATATGATTTATTGTAAAAGAAACAGCCATCTTCTGATTCTGTTTCTCAAAAGTATTATTCCTTAAATTTGTTATATCTTGTTTGCAACTGAACAATATTATTGCTTTCGTTAATGTAAATTGCTTCATTAGAATTTCAATTGCTTCTTTTAATTAAGTGTTTGTACTGTCTTCTTTTTTTGCACTTTTCACCTTTCCACACAGTACGTTATTATAGCAATGACATATTTCCATTTTTTTGGAATATATTATAATACACTACTTCTATTCGTAACATTTACGTAAATTACTTTTAATCTACAAATTACACATAATGCATTTTTCCAATAATATCATATTTCAATCATAAAACGAATTGCACTTTCTAAAGTTCGATTTAAAAAATTCAATTCAATTCTTTATTATACCAAATCGTTCCCACATACAAATTATATATTTCACATTATTCTTCCTACTTTTAAAAATGCATTTTCTCCAATTTTATACTTTTCTTTGGTAAACAGTTACATTGTTAATTTTCATTACATACAATTTTAATAATTTTTTATATTCTAAACTACTTTACTTTATTCAAGGCTTAGACTACTTCCATTGTTTTTTTTTTTTACTTTTGCTGTGACAAAACTCACTGACCATATTATTCCTTATTACTTTCCAACTTACAACTGTTACAAACAACTAGGTATATTTTTTTTCTTTGAGTATTATAGTTGCTTTTAAATATTTACGATATTCCATCTTATTTCTTTTACTTATTAACAAAAAATTACTAGTACTTTTGATACTTTTCAAAACGAACCATATCTTGTAACTTTATATAATGTTTAAGATACAGAGAAATTTTTTTTATATCTTAGTCTGTTTCATTTTTATCACTTTCTTTGCGATTAAATTTCTCATGTTCGTGCTTTAAATTTTTAACGTTTTTCTTTTCATTTTTATATTTCCAAAACTTTTTACTTTATTCGTACGTTTATAGAATTCTCTTTAACTAATTCACTATTTATCAACTTACATTCTTTCTTTCCAATAATTAGTCTTTCAAATCTGTGTTTCATACAAATGCTTTAACTTACAGTCCCTGATGAAATTATTAGACGTACTTAAGTATTTTTCCAATTTTATATCTTCTACTAAATTTAATTTTATATTTCCTTCTTGCATTACTGAAAGTAGTAGGTTTTTAGGAAATATTTCTTCTACGTAACAGTATAGTCTTCTTTATTACCCCCATTACCCTATTGTTAGGTAAAAGCCCTTATTTTAAGCCCGTTCAAAACATGTGGGCTTTGATGGCGAGAAACGTGGTTAAATAAGTGATAACATCAGAAAAATAACCCTTTGAAAAATATTCATAAATATAATCAACATTCACAAATGCAGTGGACATTATTCCTACATATACAGTACGCTGCGAATGATTGAAGCTTTAATAGCAGTAAAAGAGCTTTTAATTAAATATTAAACAATTAAGTTTGCCATAATTAAGAAGATATTTTAAATTATCGTAAAAGTTATTTTTCTGTAAATATAATTTTTTTTGCCACATTATTTGGTAATAAGTGTAAAAAATTATATCTTTATAAGAACGTTAAATCGAATAAAAAATTGTTACACAAAATAAAATAGCTATTACTTCATATTTTCCTCAAAATCTATGGTGCGTCTATTAATATAGCCGGGGATTGTACTTCAATTCAAATTTACAAAAAGCATTTAGAAACCTTTCAACGACTTTCTCCGTCTCTATTTCGTATGCCTTACTTACAAACTACTTAACAATTATTGTTTTATTTAATCTAAATTCATTTATACTTTACGTTCATGACTTGCAATGAAATTTATTTTGGTTCTCAATTTTATCAGAGCAAATAATACTCAGTGAATACTGTACACCTGCCTAATCCCAAACGCCTTTTGTTGAATGATGTGGTTTTCCCTTTCCGGGCGATTGTTTTCCGTGTTCATTATGAATCGCTTCTGCTGCACACGAACTTCTTGCCACGTCGCCAATGCCTCCACTGCATCTATTGTAAAATATTTAATAAAATTTAATTTTATTGAACGTATTTAAATGATACTCCTACTTTCATATTTTCAGCTATTACTATTTCATTGTAATAAATAAAATATGGGAAAACGCTATTCGTAATTTTCAGTTTTGTTCTTTTCCGTTCTACCACAAATATAGACTTGATTGACAACAAAAATTGTAATAACTTCTTTATGTGATCTACAGTTACCACACAGATAACTCATGTTCAAAAAAAAAATGAAAAAATTTACAATCATTTTTACCAATAATAGCTATTCTTCACTTTCGACAAATATCTTCATTTACCATTTTTTCAAAATAAAATGTTTGCTACCTGTTTGGTACAATTGAAAATCTTTTCTATTTTATATACATGAGTTGCAATTAAATAAAGTATCTAATCATTATTTTTAAATTAAGTATTTACATTTGTTTTGTATATTCACCGCATCCAGCGTTACTCAGGCAGGGCTCTCCATCTTTCAAATCTCAATCGCATTCCATTCCATTTTTTCATTTCCATTCGTGATTGTTTCTTTACCGTAGAACATTATGAAATCATTTGCCATTCTCAATATTTCTCCCACGTTGCTTCTGCATTTGCTGTAAAATATTGATTTTAGTTGGTTTGATTTTACGTACGACAATTATGTTACTTCAACTTCTATTATTAGATACTGCAAACTATTATAGTTCACTATAGTTAATAAATTACGATGGAAAACCGGTATTCCTGACTTCATTACGTACTCTACATATTTGTGCAATATCTACCAAAACCAATTGGAGTAACTCTTTCCTTTGATCTTTACTTAATATTATTATTATAATAAAAACTACATATAAGTTTCACATTACTTGGTAAAAATTTTCGTGCATTAATGATTGATTACAAAGCAGCTTTCTCTATATTCATTTAAACAACGCCAAATGTATAAGGGTACAATAACTCCACTACTTTCTACCTTTATACTACTATTTGATTACAAATAATACTGTTTCTAATCCTACTTTTTCCTTTCAATTTTATATATTCTTCTTATTTAGTCCATTTTTATTTTACATATTAAACAATTTCATGCAATTATTCAATACTTCTAATTGCTATTTATGTAAAACGTTTTTATTATATGTTTTCTGTAATTTATTTATACATTTTATATCACTAAATATTTGTTACTATTATTATAAATTTAGAAAACAAAATTTCATGATTTCTCAAATTAATGTGGAATTGGCAATAATTCATAAAATTTTGAAAATTATGTTTTCTTTTTCCACAATTAAGTAATTGTTTATATTGCACAATATTTCATCATCTACAATTTGTTTTAATTTTTTACCGCTAGATTGCGCAACTCTACTACCCATTTTCCAATTTTATGACGATCGTCGTCATGAAACACTATTAAGAACGCCCAGTATATCTTTTTCTCTTCCACTTCAAAACGAGATTACAGCAGATAAGGGACAGAAAACGTGCGCACCATCCATAGCGCACCCTGCTTCCCTTCGGGGAGAGAGGTGGTTTTATTTTATTTTCTTCCTTTATATTTATTTTCTTATTACCAAGAGCGATATTTCCTCTTGATAACAAGAAAATAAATATAAAGGAAGAAAATAAAAACTGTTGTTTCCACTAAATAAACTTACTTTCATCGTATTTTCTTCAAAATTCTTAGCGTTTCTCATTGTTAACACTTGATACACTTTACACTTTGAAACACACCACTCTTGATCACGACTTGTACGATACTAAACATCTCCACTTCTCTCAACGTTGGATTGAAGTTGAATTGCGCGTCATTTCTAAACTAGCAACGTTATTGGTGCAATTTTGTGGAGTGTGAGTTTTTTCTCCCCAAAACTATCACTAATAACGCCCATTTCATCGCTCTCTCTTCCACTTTACCAGTATTGCCGCGGCAGAAAAACTAAAAGTTGGTGAACCATACATTTCTTCCCCTTAACTCCTTGAGAAATATAATATTCCAACTCCCACCTTGACACTTACATAGGTTTATGAATATAGGGGCATTTCACGTGAAGCGGACAGCGAAAAAAAGTTACGTTCTCACATTTGTTCATATTCGGCATAATTATACGTAAGTATGAATGTGTGTGTCAAATATTTTTTTCGAATGCTGATTATTTGTCAAGTTATAAGCTTCTTAAGAATTTTCGTTATTTTTATTATTACATTTAAATTTTTTGTTTTCCAATATTTCTTTTTTTAAAATATAAATATAGCGATTTAGGCGATTTAAATAGAACATTTACTGTTCTTTCTAAATACAAAATAAAACTAGATATTTCAAATTTTTTTTATATACAAAACCGAAAGTAATCTTTTCAAATTGGAATGTGATAATATGATAATAAAAGATGTAATTGATGGACAAATACTGACCTAACGATAAAGAATGCAAAAACATCAAAATAAATTTATTTCCTTCAAATGAGGTGCTAACATGCAAATTTTTTTTCCTACATTTCAACAATTATTTATTAAAAAACAATACGAGACCTAACGAAAAAATATCGAACCTCAACTGACCTACCAAAGATCTAACGATTAAGATCATTACCAGTTCGCAAATCCTTCGATGGGGTGCTAACTTTGCATACGTTGACCTAAGGAAGACATTGTACGACGCTTAGTACGACACGTATGTACTTTAATTCATTTATATTCTATACTATTGCAGATTCCATTATGAAACTTCTGGTGTATTATAAATGTACTTTACTTAGGCTATATTTTGAAATAAAAAAATTAAAAAACAAAATGGTCGAAGTTACTATAATTCTAATTTGAAAAGTTTACTTCCAGTTTTGTATATTAAAAAAAATTAAAATGTCCAGTTTTATTTTTTACTCAGAAAGAACACTTAATTTTCTATTTAAACCGTCATATTTAATATCTTAAAAAAAATTAATTGGAAATTTATTTTTTCAAAAAATACATATTTCAAAAACGACAATTCTTTAGAAGCGTTTAACTTGACAAAGAATCATCACTCGAAAAATTTTTTTTGCATACACATTCATTCTTACTAGAAATATAATTATCTCGAATATTAACAAATTTCAGAACGTCACTTTTTTTCGCTGTCCGCTTCACGTAAAATGCCCCTATACCGTCTTATTCTTTCTAGGCAGCTATATGCTGCTTTGCATTTATTTTACAATGAAGAATTTCCATATACGTTACATTTTCGAAGACTTCTTGTCTAAGGTAATTATAAAGAAGAACAAGTTTTTTGCAAAACTCAATTGTTACTGTTACTGCATACTTTAACTATCCTTTCATGCTACGTTTTTCTTATCAACTGCTATGGTGCTTCAATATGTTAATACTTATTTCATTGGGTTTGCATTCCTCTTTGTGTTTGTGGAGAAATATTTATTTTATGCAGATCACGTTCTTCAATTACTGCATTTCATATATTACTTCATATTCTACTTCATTGTTACACTACTTCATTAATACTTTATTATTTTCCATTACCTAATACTAATATTTGACATTGTAAAGCATGCTAAACTCTATATTCAAAAATTTTTTTTTTTTTTTTTTTTTTTTTTTGTTATCATTTTTATTTATAATTTTTGAATCAGATATAAATATATCTCTAACAAAATTTATTACAACTCTTAAGTCTAAAACTAAAAAAAAAAAAAAAAAAAAAAAAAACTAGAGTAATTAGTCCTCCCTACACCTTTGTGTAGAATTGGATGTGGAAGGTGGGTCCATCATTGGCCTCGACTATTGATTTCAAATTTACTCCATTAGGTTCAGTGGATCATTTCGCTTGAGTCTCGTGAAACGTTTGGCTTTTAAGATCTTCTTGGCTGATTGGTTCGGGTGTGAGTCAAGTCTTTTCTTGTAGGTTTTACTAATTTTCAAAGTGACTTCTTTGACTGTTTCAGTGTCGGTATCTCTAAGTATTATAGAATTTCGCACGTACTTAGGAGCGCCAATGATGGCTCTAATAATTTTCGATTGGCAGCGGTCTATTATTTGTAAATTTGAATTTTTAGCGGAACCCCAAAGTTGAACTCCGTACGTCCATATAGGTTTTATTATAGATTTGTATATGATGATTTTTGTTTCTAATTTTAATTTTGATTTTTTTCCAATGAGCCAATATAGTTTTTTAAATATTATATTCATTTGTTCCTTTTTCTTCGAGATGTGTTCACGCCAGGTTAATTTTTGGTCAAGATGTATTCCCAGATATTTGACCGAGCTGCTTTGTGGTATGTTATGGATTTGTCGTTGATTCTGATCCTTGGACTTATGCTTTTCTTAGGGTAAACGTGACTTGGATTGATTTTTCATCATTGAGTTTAATTCCCCATTGGTCACACCATTTAGTTATGACATTTACATGTTCCTGTAGACGACGTTGGATTATTTTAGGATCTTTGTTGGTGTAAAGTAGAGCTGTATCATCTGCAAATGTGGTGGTTGTAATTTGATCGTTTGTTGGAAGATCGCTTGTAAAAATTAAGTATAATAGTGGGCCCAGAACACTGCCTTGTGGTACTCCCGCTTTTATAGTTCGCGACGAACTGAATTCCTTACCAAATTGAACCTGGAATGTTCTACTGGTGATGTAGCTGTTTAGAATTTTGTGGTATTGGATTGGTAGTAAGGAGTATATTTTGTAGAGTAAACCATTATGGTTGACTTTGTCGAAAGCTTGAGATACGTCGAGGAAAATTCCCGTACAGATTGATTTATTTTCTAAAGCATTTTTAATTTCGTTTACAACTCTGTGGACTTGTTCAATTGTACTGTGGTTTGATCTGAATCCATATTGATGTTGAGGGATGATTTTTAGTCTAGTAATATCCGCATTCAAATGTTCCAATAAGAGTTTTTCAAAAATTTTGGAAAGGATTGGTAACAGGCTGATGGGTCTGTATGAGTTAATTTTAGATAGTTCTTTTCCGGGTTTAGGGATAAGGATGATTTTTGCTTTTTTCCAGGAAGTAGGGTAATAATTTAGTCGAACGATTGCGTTGAGTATGTGAAGAATACCTTGATGACCGCTTAATGGTAACGATCTAAGTGCTTGTCCACTTATGTTGTCAATTCCGGGAGATTTTTTGAAGTTTAGCTCATTTATTTTATTTGTCACCTGGTATATGGTAAATTTGATTTGATCTGATTTGTTAATTGGTCCTTGAATTTCGACAGGAACTGGTATTGGCGAGTTGTTCGTGAAAATGTCTTCTAAATAATTGGCAAATTCCTCACATTTATCCTTGTCATCTGTCATCCAATCGCCTTGACTATTTTTGATAATTTGTTTGGTAATCATTGGTTTTTTAATGTTGCGGGTCGTCTTCCAGATAGAATTGTACGAGTCGGGTAAATGTGTCATTTGCGCTACTGAACGCTGTATGTTGTCGTTTTGCGCTTGACTAAGTGCTTTTTTAAGAAGATTTGTGGCGTTGTTTAAGGCATTTTTAGAGACTGGAGATCTAGTTTTTTGCCATTTTCTTTTGGCTTGCCTTTTTTTAGTTACCAATTCCAAGATTTTCGGCGCTGGAATATTCGTTTGTTGACTTTGTCTGAGAGGGTATCTGTGGATTGTTGATATATCCATACTTTCTTCTAGAGTTGATTGAAGATATTTAAGACTGTTGTCAATGTCTTCTTCACATTTAAGTTTTATATTGGGATTGAACGTTTTCTTGAAAACTTTTTGGAAATGTACCCAGTTTATTCTTGGTTTCGTGTTGTTTGTTTGATTGATGGGATTTTTTAAGGAGAGGTTCAGGTTTATTATGGTTGGAGAGTGATCTGATGAAAGGTCCATGGTAGTTAACAACATAATGTTTTTTGGATGAATATTTTTCGTAATTACAAAATCGATGATATCAGGTATTTTTCTACGGTCAGTCGGCCAGTAGGTTGGTAATCCTCCTGAGAAACAGCTAAGGTTTTGTTTTCGTATGGCTTGTAAGAGTTGTTTGCCTTTTGGAGATGTTAGTCTGGATCCCCAATAAGGTGATTTAGCATTAAAATCTCCCGCCATTATGAATGTTGAATTAAAATTTTCGAAAAATTTCTCAAAATGCGTAGATTTAACCGCGTATTTAGGAGGGCAATACACTGATACAAGGGTGAGATTTTGTGATTGCTCCGTTACATTTATTGCGGTGTATTGAAGGTGTCTGCTTTGCTTATTTTGAAGTGGATGATGACGAATTCGATTTTTAATTAGTATGGCCGTTCCTCCACAGGGCTTGTCATCAGGATGATTGGTGGCGTAGCACGTGTATCCAAAAATTTTGAAGTTGTGTTTAGATGTCAGATGTGTTTCGCAAATCAGCATAATGTCTACTTTATTAAAAGATAAGAAAAATTCTAATTCAAGTTTATGGTTTTGTAAACCGTTTGCATTCCATTGCACTATCTTAAGAGTGTTCATTATTTAACAAATTTGGTTAAAATTTCCATTTGCTGTCGTTGCAGCTCCTGCATTTGCTGGATTGAACCTGCCAATTGTTGAATACTATTTACAATTAGCATCAACATTTGGGTGAGGTTTTCGGTATTGTTGTCAATTGTTGGCACTGATGATTCTTTAGGTTTCAAAGCTTCTGCATATGAAATAGTTTGTTGCGGCCTATTTGAAGTTATTCTTGGATTTGCCCTTGGCTGGTTAGTTATTTGCTCGGTAAATTTTGGTGTAATAGGTGCATGGAGCTGGAAATGCTCTGCTTTTTTTTTCATGGTATTAATGGCAATGTAAACTGGACAACCCCTATAATTGGCTGTGTGGTTTTCGCCACAGTTGCTACATCGTTTTTTGGTTACATCTTTTTTGTCATTCGGACAATCGGAGGTCCGATGGTTGCATCCACAAGCTACACAAGTACTTTTTAGCTTGCAATAAGCTTTGGTGTGCCCGAATTCCTGGCAATTAAGGCATTGGATAGGACCTGATCGTTTGTGAGGCTCTTCGATGGTGATTTTTCGGTGAAGTACGAATCTTAATTCATAGATTGGATGCACTTTACCTTTTGCAGGCTTAGGAGAGTCGGCAGCTAATTCAATTTTGAACATAGGTTGGGGTTGCTTGAATTTGTTCAGTATATTGTGAACCCAGTTCACTTTAAAACCCATGTTTTCTAGGTCTTGTTTGATTTCCATGGGATCAACTTGGTAGTCAATGCCTTTTATTACTACTCTGAGCCCTTTTTGGTTCTTGGCTTGAAATGAATAGTACTGTTTTTGGTGATCATCCAACCATTTAGTAACGACTGTATAATCAGTTTCGTCGGATAATTGCAATTTTGTCTCGAAAAGGGCTCCTTTTTTCAGGTCTACGATGTAAAAGTTATTTTTTATTTGTTTTTTCAATTGATCGTGCAGAAATTGGGAACTCCTTTCGCGAATGAAAATTGGTGGCGGTTTAGATTTTTTTCCTGCTGCCTCATCGATTATCGTTAGTGGGTCAAACCGATTTGATAATTCGATGCTACTTTTTTGCAAGCCAGCATTTGATGTTGTAATATTCCGTGTCGTTGCTCCGCGTTTACGTTTTTTGTTGACCACAGGAAAATAGCGTAAAATACCGCTGTGATCATCATTGTTGGTGTCGTTGATGCTTGTTTCCATAGATTTGTCAATAATTGGAGATGCCATTGTCGAAGGATTCACTGCAGGAGATTTTGGGTTTGCAAGTTTCGAAGATTTTAAATTATATTTGTCATAATAATAGTAGTAGTCTTTCGGCATTTCGCCGTAAACACATCACTATCACGATAACACTGCCACAAGTAAACTGTCAATAAATGTTTGTTATTAGTGGTCATAAAAATGTTTTTATTTTTTGAAAAAAAAAAAAGTTTTCTAACATAAACACACCAGGTCAATGACCTGTCGAGTTTAAAAACAAAAAAAAAATTGCACCGACCTGCATTAGTATTTGTTGCATTAACATAAAACGATTTGGACAATAATAATTAAAAATATATAAAAAACACGATGTGTACAATACAATCGATGATCCTAGCATTGATACTCCTTCGATGAGCACGATGAACTGACAACTAATTGTAATTAACAAATTAAAGAAGTTCGAATTGTTTAATTATTTGTTGACAATGCGGTAATGTATGTATCACACACAATTTCACAAACAAACACACATATTCAAAAAATATTAATTTTATTTCACATTGACATAAACGCATTGATTATCATTTAAATTATGATACATCTCTAAATTTTTTTTTACTAATTGTAACTTTATTTAAGTAAGGTAAACTTTTTTGTTTAGTTTATTTCATTTACTTCCTTCTTAATATATTAGTTTCATTTATTATCTTTATTAATCTGTCTTGATATTTACAAAATCCAATTGTTTAAATCGGCGGCTTTTGCACATCATGTTTGTTGTACGTTAGCAATAGTGACCTCCGTATTTTCATTGATTGACTCAATAATCTTTGTGTATAGATAAACCGTACATACATATGCATCAAATAAAAATTTTAAAAACCAATCATATCAAACTATACATACTACTTCTAAATAGTAATGAATGTATTGCTATGTACGAAACACGTTCCCCTGTGTCTCATTTATTTAATATAACAATTTATCTTAGAAATTAATAGAATATTTGTCCAGAAATTGTCTCATCTTCTTTTACGTCAAATTTCATGTCACGACAGGGCTCGACCGATTTTTTTATATATTTTCTATATTTACATTTATACTTTATATTTTCTATGTATATTCGGTAGGCTGGAGATTCGCACGTAATGTTTATTTCATACTTTCACTAGATTACGGTATCCTTTGGTATTTACCTACATATTTTTCTCACATTTTATTTCGATACATTTTTTCTAATCATTTTAGGCTCTGCTTTTCTGTATTATAACGCGTAGGTACCGTTTCGATATGGCCTTCTTAATTATTTCATTTATGTGTTATCATTATGTATATCATTATTTAATTCTTAATTCAGAAGAGTTTCACAATTAACGTAATTTTTATATTTCATTCTGCATTTGTTACGTTCCACATCGCATCAGTGCCTGCGATTTATTTTATTTAGTGCGATATATTTTTTTATTTTACGAAATATTTTCTTTGCGTGTGTACTTGTGTTTACAATCGATACATAATAAGTAATGTGAAAATTATTATTTTTCAAAATTGTCACCACAACCATTCTATAACTGCTTTTTGTAATTTATTTTTCGACATTGCAAATGTGTACAACATTTTTAATTCATTTCTTTTAAGTCGCGCGGCATGTCGTTCGAGGTTATTGGGATTTGTGTAATCAAAACATCTTCACCTTTGTTTTTTCGTTTCATAGTGAAAGCTTCAATAACGTCCTTCCTTTATTTTTCCATCGCAATTCGGGTGTTTTCCTAAAGACATTGTTTTTTTATATCTTCTACTTCTACTCTGCTTAAGTACTCATCCCACTTTTAATTTCAGATTATGAGGTGATAATTTACATAAACACGGCAAATTTTAAAATTAATTTAAATTTATTTAAAAACTTTTACTTTACCTCTCTCACTTAAGCGACTTCCAAGTTTGCTTTGGTTTCTATCAATCCATAATTGTGTATGATTTTTGAAATATCCAAGTAAGAAGCTGTTCACAGGTTCTGGATTTATATCGTTGTATGATGTTTAAAACTTCATATTTTTGAAGAAAATTCAACCGAATGTATGTCTCTTGAATTTTTCAGTTGTAAACCACAAAATTCTTCTTCTAAATACTCTAAATCTTACGATATATCATGAAGTTTTTTTTACCTCCATTTTGTTTGAGAAATTAGAGCATCAATTAAATCTTTCACTTCAGACATGAATGACGCTTCTCTGCATTCCTAGTGGATTTTTTAAGACAATAATCTAAAATCGACTGTTTCTTCCTTCTTATTTAATAAATTATACCTACTTTCTAACCAAGTATACTTTTAATTTTTAATAAAATTTAATTGGAACTAGAAATTTTTTTTTTGGTTCAAATATCTGTCCAAATAATGTAATAAAAATTAAATATTGTAATGTTTGAAAGAAGTATCCTAATTTTTAATAAAGTTTATATGTATATTCTTTAAAATAAATATGATGGTGATTCCGTACAAAGAAATCGGAGAGGACTTACTTAATTAAATCTGTCGCTTTTAAACTACAAAGGTCTTAAGTGACTGTACTGTTAATAGGAAACTGTAAATCGAGGAATATCAACAATTTGTTCCATACGAGATTCGAACCCAGTTTGGGAAAGCTTACTTACACCACTTGGCCCCCAGTAAGTCTAGTTTTATTTCTGGACACCATATGTATTTTAACAATCTACAACAGTCGTACGGTATCAACAAAAATATCAAAACTAGTATCTAATTTACGTTTTATATTCCCAAAATATATATTCTTCAAAACGAAAGTTAAGTATTTTTTCCTTACTTCAGTCGGCATAAACCTTTCGTATCATTTATGGAAAATACAAACTCCATGCCTGGAAAAATATATTTCATATATGTGTTTATTTTATATTTTTTTTCATACTTTGTACCTATGTAATCATAACTCAATCCTACAACTATCCTACTCTTTAAATTTTACATTCCTCTAATTTTGTTCAAGTTCACATTTTTGAAGGTTTCACTTCCTTCTCGTGTGGAGTACATAAACGTTTTCTTCTTATTTTATATTTTTTAAGTGCAGAAGTTTAGTAATGTTTCAAAATAATTATTACTTTTCTCTTCGGACAACTTGTCTATATTCGGAAAAATGTTTAACATACAAATTAACTTACAAACATTCATAACATTTTCCGACTAAGTTTTACTTTCCTACGTTCCAAATGACCAAACTTTGCTATCTAAAGGCTAAAGGCTTTTAGTAATTTTCTACAAATAATTTTTGTTCTTTTTTTTTACGATCATTTTAAACAAATAAAAAGCAAAACATGGCTGCACTTTTCAAACATTGGTACTTGTGGCGTCCAGGGCAGATTCGGGATTTATTTTTTCTGGGGGGGGGGGGCATGATATCATCTTTCATGTAGGGTTCTAATCATATATGTTTACAAAGGGATGTAACGAAAAAAAATTCGCAATTCCGGCCAGAAATAGACTAAGAGTTTCACTAATGTTCTTTCTGTTATTTTATTCATATATTTTCACAACTTTAATGATTTCATTTGCTTCTAAGTACTGTGACGGAATCTCCCCAATACACAAATATACCCTGGGGGACACATGCCCCCGTACCCCACTTAAATCTATCCTTGTGCGGCGTCACATCTTCACTTCCACTTCGACCCCGAAGCTTTTTTTCAGCCTATAATAGGCTACCTACCTCCTTACTCATTACTCCTGAAGCCAAAATAAACTTCTGCCTTCATTACTTCTCTTAATGCACACTTGTATATATCCTTAATAGTGAAATACTATTGTTTTCCAAAAAAAAATATTTCGTAGTGAAAATAGATATGAAAAATTTGTGATCAAAAATCATTTTTGGCTGAAAATATTTTTTTTTTGAGTTACGTCATTCTGCAGACATAGGTGCGATACTGAAATGAAAATAAATAAAAAAAACAATTAGATATGAATTTTAAGAAAGAGTATGTGAGTAAAGTCGATGTTTTAATAAGTATCGTAAAAGCGTTGAAGAAAAAGATTTATTTTTGGAGCAAAAAACGTTCAAAAGCAATGCTATAGAACAATGAGTCACATATAAAATATTATCGATGTTAAAGAAACTTGGTTCAAATTGAAGGTGGCCATGAAATTGAAAATTTAATTTGGAATAGTGGCTATGAATTGTATAATGGAGAACAAATAGTAACGAAGTTATTGGCATTGTTAACATTATTGAAAATAAAATAAATAAGAAATTATTAATCATAATTGCGGCGATCGTAACCCTTTGGTTATAGTACCAAATTTCGCTATAAACAAAAACCTAATGCACCCACAAGTATAAATGGACCCCCATTGTCAATAACGCAAACCTTATATTTTGTCACGATAATAAAATATGGTCCTTCGAATAAAATGTTAATTGTTATAAAAAATGAACCACTCAAGAGAGATAATTTTTTTGCTTGAGAAATAAATCAATAGATACAAAGCTTAAATCTTTGCAATGTACTTGTATGAACCTTTTTATAAAAATTATAATACATAAAAAACGAATCAACAGGTATTTATAGCTTAATAAAGTTATAATCGAATTGCGGTTGTTTGTTATTTTCTAATGAAAAATACTGTTATGACTTTTAGGTGGAAAAGACTTTTTAAATTTGTGTCTAGGGTAATTATCATTATTATACTAAAAAAATAGTGTAAGAAAATGAAGAAATACGTAAGAGTAAATTTTTAAATTCTAAAAAAAATATATTTTTTTAATGTTAAAGATCGTTTAAATTTCCAATCGCCAGTTGTCGGCTAACATCTGACATGTAAATATTGTATTTTTAAAATAACCGATATCCTATAAATGAATTATATGAAATAAATTTAAAATTTAATGACGCGGAAAATTTTTTTTTTTACCAAGTTAGAATAATAATCGTTAGGAAAATGAAAAAAGGTCCACAAGTATTTTTTCCAATTACAAAAATATAAATTTTTCATCGTTGAAGAAGTGAAATATATTTAAAAATCTTAATATTCGAGTCTGCTAGTTTTAAATTCATTTGCAATGTCAACAACGACAACAGGGAGACAATTCTCCTCACTAAGCTATCCCCACTTCACCACTTACAAAGGAAAGAATAGTTGGCCTTGAAACACCCCAAAATTACATTGTCTGTCTTGTCTGTGCTTGTTAACACCATCTATCAATTAAAAGCAGAACATAAACGCAGTCGTTGTACGTCCTGTGGTGATTGTGTCGCGAACAGTAAGGAACGTTTAGAACCCTTAGAACTAATAAAAAACCGTTCTTCGTCCATGACCCCAGGTGCGCCAATCGTATTATAGGAAAAAATGAAAGACCTGTTGTGGAAATCTATCTCTTTTAACATATGGACATTTACATAAGGTTACCTCTCATCTGCTGTTTGGTGATTTTTGGGTCTCCCATAAGAGTGCCGAGGCCCTGGTGTCGACTCTTTTTCGTCAGATAATGTAAGAACCCATGTAAAATTGCAAGAGAGAAAGCCATAGACAAGGATGACGAACGTATATGACATAGCGTATGCTATATAGCGTTTTTGTGTATGTGTGTAATGCTAAAACGCATATGCATTATTAGCTGCATTTTTCTTGAAATCCTTGTTTATGGATTAAAATTTTACAATTTATGATCAATTATACACTTACATGTTATCGCACTGTGCTGTTATACTGTTCCAGAAACAAAAATCAGTCAAAAATGTAGAAAATTAATTCATTTAGATACTTAAACTTGAAATACATTCTTTGAAAACAAGTTAACACAAGTCGCAAACAACTTGTCTACTTTACTGGTCTTGACAAAACCGACCAAATATGACTTAACGCGCCGCTTGCACATGCTTATTGCTGTTATAAAGGAACAACAAGATTGGACGAAATGACGACACGTTTTTACGTTATCCTACATGATTGGCTAATTGTTTCATACAATTGTAGTAGTGTCTTCTATTATGTGGTATCCTTTTCTCCCTACAGTGAAGCACAACATTTTATTTTCCTTGCTCGAATTATCTATTTTTGAATACACTTGCAATATGCCACTTGCAGTATACGTATACTGTGACGAGATGTTAAGTCTGCAATGGATAATTGTGAAATAGCTGTATAGTGTTTGTTGCGGGTAGAAAGAGATAGAATTTCTGTAATTGCATTTACTGTGGGTCCAAGGTTTATAAAGTTTATTAAGTTTATAATTATATAGATATATTTTTCATTTTCATTTAAGCTTTTATTTTAATTAGTTCTACAATTGAACCTTGAACTTAAACACATATAAGTCGTCTATCATTTTTAAAGGTGTATTTTATTTACAGAAGTTATAACATACATATTTTTTTCCTTACTTAACAAAGATAATAAATACATTAATTGATTACCTTCAAATTTTACCTAATACGTTACGAAACTAAATCCATACATTATATACAAAGTAACTAAAAAGTAGCTTCTTAAGTATCTTAAAAGTAACTTTAGATAAGTATTTAAGTTTCTTTTATTAAGAGTAATTTAATACCCAAAGTAACTTTTAATACTTTTAAAAGAAGCAATGAATCTAGATACTTTCCTTCTGTATCTTTGACAGCTCTGACTATTAGACAGCATATGTTTCAATTTTGAAAATTACAAAACCAACAATATTCACATTTCAATGTAAACATTAGTATGTTTACCTTTCATAATGTGCCTATTGATTGATTTCTTGTAATAAATCCACGGATTTGTAGCGAAGTTTCACAAGTGTAACGTAACGAATTTTATTTTTAAATCGTAGGTGAACATATCTCTTGTGACCAAAAGTAATTATTAGGAAATAAGGATCATTCCTGCTTGTATTTTGGTATCTGTGTCTTTTTGATATAGTATTTTGTACTCAATTCCACACCACCACTGAGGTAGAGTACTTGGCGCGTTTTTTTTTTTGTGGTATCCCCTTTAGGCCTAATCCACCAAGGTTTATAAATTACACAGGTTGCTCCAGTAGAAAAAAAAATGACGGGATACGAAGAATTTTGAAATTGAATTAGTCATGAAGATATGTACGAATTTCTGGATACGTTACGTAGCCTGGTAGCCACCATGAGGCCACCTGTGTATTTTATAAACCTTACTAATCCACTATATGCTCCCACTATTTAGATTTCCTGATAAACATTGTTAATTTCATTTATGTTTAATTTCCCAGTCACAATTTATAAATTAAATAATAATAATGTATGTCCTATGACACAATTTTTTTCTTTATAACAACGCTTTTCAACAGTTCTTGGCTGCCATCAGCCAAAACAATCATTACCTGATGATGACAGCCAAAAACTGTTGAAACGCAAAATTCTGAAGCATTGAACAACTTGTATCGTTTAGTGGAAAGTAAGCTGTTTTCGATATAAAAATGTAAATGATATCAACTGTATAATTTACGCTGCAATGAACCCTAATATAAAGGAAATGAAACGTTACGAGTCTCGGTGTTAGGTATCATTAACATTAATGATGTTAATGTCGATTTCTTCCACTTCTACTTCTTCATCATATTCTTCTACCATTAATTCATCTTCTGTAGGCCTTACATTATCTCTATGTGTCCAAATTTTATCCACAGCTCTTCTTAATGGTAGTACTAAATTATTGCGTTCTTCATCTGTAATTCCATTGATGTATTCTGTTTTATGTAAAATAGGATTTATTTTCTGACAATAATTGTTAATAATTTGAATACAGACGTAGTCCAATAATTTATTTATACTCATATCCTTATGAATATGGCATGTGTACCAATCAAACCTTATTTCTTGTAATAAACACGTTTTCAGTCGTCCTTTTAAATTTCTGTAATGCAGATATCTGTTTAAGAATTCTTCCGTAAGCCATTTTATTTCATGGTAAGTTTTAATCAACTGGGTACTAGGAATTATGGGAGGATTTTGTCCCAGGTTTTTACAAAAGTTTATATAATGTTTGGAAATGTCGCTATTTTCTACTACTAACTGTCTGCAACCTTCACAGTATTTCACTTCTTTCAAGAAGTTTTCAAGGGAGATTACACAATTCTTAATCATTACTAATGTACTCAGTAGACTGTCATCTTCTGTGATTGGATGGAAATCGTTTATTGATGGCAATTCTATAATTTCATTGTCTACAATGCTGTCTGTATTATCTGCTAACTCGTTGTAACTAAGTAAGTAAACTGCATTGTCCGGAATGCAGTTTGAATTTATCGAATGGCTTTTATATATATTGTTTAATAATGCGGTTTGTAAATAGGTTTTAAAATTTTGACAAGTCGGGTTTACATTCCTGACACCTTGACTACGTATAATTCCAAAAAAATTTTCAAGGGGATCTTGATTTAATCGTCGTGTCGCTATTTTTGCCAAAGAATTATCATTTATGATATTTTCACAAATGCCCAATAAAGATTTTATCGTAAATATTAAATTTGACAAAGTTGCAATTCTTCCCATTCTTCTTGTACAACCTTCTTTAAGAACAAATTTAGCATCCTGTAACTTAAAAACCATGTCTCTAAAAAAAGCGAAATGCGGGGACCCTGCCTGTATGACGCTTTTGTACGGTTTGTCTTTTACAATGTAATTAGTCGTGTTCATTGCGTCAAACATATTATCAAGCATTAGTATAATTTCTCCAGTTTGTCGAGCATCATCATCTATCTTTTTGTCATTAACGCAGACTTGTATTACTGTTGCGACTGTTGCACTGAATACTTCCGTGCAGTATTTTACTTTCATTTTATTTCTGCCTTTAACATTTAAATGATCTTCGGTTATTTTGGGCAGCAATGAATATGGCCCAGTATTCCCTTTGCTCTTTACTATGTTATATACATTCCGTATATGTTCCCATTTTGCAGTTTTCTCTCCAATAACTAAATTATACTTCATAAGGTTATTTCTAATACCCTTTAATAAATGGGGAGGGTCGTATATATGAAATATTTTTAATCCATTTACTACAAAAAAGGTCTCATTTCCTTCTGGCCCACGTTCTACTAAATTATTTATGGCCTTTTCGTTTCCAGCAGCCTGGTCACAAATCGTGGCTATAATTTCAAAACCAGCTGCTTGCACTGTCTGAACTATTTCTAATATCCATTCCCTTATAGTACTTGATGTTGGTGTACTACTTATTAAATAATAAGCTAATAATTGCTTGAAATCCTTCATCACCCCCCTCAACATAAAACAGAATGCTTTATCAGCATACAGAATGCTTCTGTCTGACGTATATGTTCCCAATTCTTGTAAACCTATGATTTGATCCACTTTTGGACAATAATATACACCATGAGACAGAGCCATCTCGTCAAACATTAGTACACATTTCTTTTCGTTTCTATCGTAATTTATGGCTGTGGACGCTAAAAACTCAAATAAATTGAAATTAATACCAGGACTAAGTTTTAACTTCAAAGTTTTTTTAACTGTTTGCAACGAGGGCAAGCCAAACAAATCTTTTAATTCATTATATTTACGGACGGACAATTTAGAACGAAAATATAGAGCTGTTAACACTATATCATTGGAATACCTGAAACCTCGCCTACTTCTATTAGCATTACTTTCTACATTATCAATTATAATCTGTAAAACATTAGAACAAGATTTTTTTATATTTTCTAGCCTTTCTCTTTCATGTACAGTAGCATTTTGCAATTTATTATTTAACTCATTTATTTCTAATTGTAATATTTGTATAATGTTCCTATTTTCATAGTCGACATCTGACTGTGGTATCGAAGGAGATTCTTCAGTACCACGGGAAGTACCAGGTGTTGGGTTTGCTTCCTGTAGATCATGCTCGTGATGCTCCGCATGCTGTTCAACTTCTACTCTTTCGGGAGAGGAAGAGTTTTCATTACCATCTAGAAGGAAATACATAAGGAAATATATTACTGGCAATGTCTAGTGTGACGAAAACTAGACTGTATGTACAAAATGAAAGAAAAAATATTCGTAATGTTTAATAAAAAAGAGAATAAAGTTTCCTATGCGCAAACATTAAAAGTATAAACGTTACACAATGTTTTACATACTAATGAAAATGTATTAATTACCGAATGTTTGTAAATTGCACAGGTTGTCTCATTAGGAAAAAACTGTAATGAATTATAATATTATTGTAAAAATTATATTTAAACACACCGAAATTCAAAGATTGTGAATGATTTAACTTCATTAAATTTAATTAAAATGATTACAGCATCGACAGCACCTTTACTCTTTGGATTTATACACATTTTTCGTACGAAAACGTCGGTAGAATTTTTAATTTGCTGTACTGTGGCGTCGTTTTAATTAAGGGGTTAGGGGTAGTCAGGATTTTCAAAAAATCATTTTTTTTTTTGCATTTTCGTTAAGTGTAATATCTTAAAAATATTCTCTGAAAATTTCAAGTTGATCCGATAATAACTGTAATAATGGTTGAAGAACTATTATATGGCCCAGGAATAGATGACTCCGTGTAAGTGATTAAATAATTAGTATTTGTGTATGTAAATCTAGTGTGAAACTTTGAATGCGTTTATCTCAAAACTATGTTTTTTGAACTGGTGACAACTGTAACTTGATAACCGCTCAGTAGATTTTAATGAAATTCATACAGCTTTTAGAATACATAATAAAATCAGGCCTGATCGAAGGATTTTTTTTTAAAAAATTTCGATTTTTTAAGACCAATTAACTGCTTATTTTTCCCGAAAATTTAGAAAAAAAATTCCTGTGGCCGCCATTTTGTTAATTTTTGAAAAAAAAAAAAGCTTCGATCAGGCCCTGGATTATCTATTTATAAAACTAATTTTTTTCATCCGAATGATTTTAGATGAATCTGCAAGGACTTATGATTGTCACCGCAAGGACAATTTTTTGAAACTGGGTCAACACAGACAGCTATAACTTTGGAAATTATATTTTTTTTTTTCAAATTTTCGTGACTTTAAGTCAAAACATTGTAAAATAATGCCATATTATTACTTTTGTAAAATAACATGATTTAATAGCAAAAAAAAAATTACTGAAAATTCTCATTTTTTCGTGTCTCTGACTACCCTGTTACGATGTTGGCATCGTGCGCCTCCGAACGCATTCGGATAAATCCGTGACGCCACTGTCATGGCGGCGAGGACTATAAAAGGGCGTGGATTCCCACGTTTAAGCCTTTTTTGAGGTTATGAAAAAAATATATTAAGTGCAGAGCACGTGGTTCATCTTTAGAATTGTTGACCATATCAATTAATTGTAAGCTATTTGTACTGATTGTGCATGGGTTGCAGTTGGTTAACCCTGCATTTCAGGTAGCGTTGATAGTAATTGATAAAATGGTACAGCTAATTAATTATTTATATTAATGATAACCTCTAATTATTGATTGATAAACTCTTGTGTGCGAGTGGAAAATTTGTGGCAGCGTGTCAATATTTTGTAAATGGTACAGCTAATTAAATGGTTTATATTAATGATAACCTCTAATTATTGATTAATAAACTCTTGTGTGTGAGTGGAGAATTTGTGGCAGCGTGTCAATATTGTGTTGTTTTTTTTAACGTATAAAACAACGAAAACCAGAAATCGTGATTTACCGGAGCCCTATTCACCTGCCCTGTCCATGGTACCAGCGAAGGATCCAACCAGCCACGTCCAGGACCACATCTGAACATGTTTATGGAGCTAAGTGCTAGTCAGGCTAACCCACGAAAACGAGACACTTTGTTAGATCTCGAATTACGTTTCCCCAACGTAACAATGGCGCCCAACGGGTTTTAATTAGTTATTTTAATTAATTAAGCTGACTTTATTTATTTCAGAGGTCAACTGGAAATCTATCAGCCTTTCAATCGATAAGGTAGTAACTAAACGTTGAGCAGCTATCATAAAGAACGCATCGAAAATAGCGACGCATAAATGATAGAAACAACCAAGTTTTATAAAGTTATTTATTTATTTTTATTATATAGTTATTGACAGGTGTAACAAGCAACAGGCTAAGAGATTCTGATCCAACGAATGAAATATTGTATGTCCATTTATTAATCATAAATTTAAATTAATTCCTTTTCTTTTACGGACAAACGGACGATAACAATTGTAAAAATGGTTAAGACACGCAGGGCTCAGAAGGAAATACAGGAAGAGATGCAACAGCTGAGAGAGAAAGTTACAGAAATAAGCAAGACTTTAGCGGCAAGTACATCACAGCTACAAGTGGACCAGCAGAAAGAAATGGACACGACAATAATTAACTTTCCAAAAATCACAGATATGAGAACATTAAATACACCATTACACATAAGAAAAAGTAACCAATGGGCAGCTGGAATCCATACCAGTCAGTCATATGTAGCACAGGACAATGATGAAGACAGCAGCGAAAGCGAACAAGAACCAGCGAATGGAAGCCGAGCAAATGGCAACAGATACAGAATTGATGGAAACAGTACATTCCTGACGAATGAAGAGAGGTTATGGAACACGGTTAAAAATAAAAGACAAACGTTCCTAAAAACAATGCAGGAAAATAAAAAGCTACATGAAGAAATTAATGAGTGGTGTAATGCAATGGCAAACCACATACTCTGGACAAAAGAAAAAATAAGATGCGAGAAAAATGTGGAAGTACAAGTAGAATTAATCAACTCGTTACCAGTTATTACAGAACAAAACCTGATAAGACGCTTGGATCAAGAACTAAACCTAGATCGGAGTAATCCAGGGCATTGGGGAAACCCAATATTGAACTATATTGCTAAAGGAGTAACACTATTCGACGATACAATATACGTAGAGGATCCACGGATTAGAAACTCGACCAGAATAATAAACAGGCGAAGTGAAATAAAATCACATAAACCAGAAGGACTAAATAGCAGTCAAAGTCGACCCAGAGATCAATGTCATAACTCGAGATACCACCAACAACAATACCAGTCTGGATCAACTAACCAATCGTACGGATATGGAAGTGATTTGAAGAGAACAGCTGACAAGATTAAAGCAATGGAGACACTGATCAGAGTTAAGGACCTCACGTACGGTAAAAATACACAACCAAGGCAATGGTTACAGTCATTCACAGAGACATGTGAAGACCATAGATTAAATTTCGAAGACAGGATAGAACTTTTAAAAATTGCACTGAACAGCGAAAAAGAATGGATCAAGCAGAATATAAATACCTGGACAAATTGGTATGAGGTAGAAGACACATTTATAATGACATTCTGCAAAACAATAAAAGACTCGGACATATTACAAGAGGTGTTTAATATGTACCAGCAGAAGAATGAAGATCCTCACCAATTTGTGAAAAAGATGAGAATAAAGTTCGACGAGCTGAATGATCAAATATCAATAGAAAAACAGATTGATATATTATTACCAAAACTTGAGGGCGATATTCAAAAAGAATTAAACACGCTCCCAGTGATAACAACATATAGACAATTAACAGACGCAATTGCGATTGCGGAAAATAGAATCTCAAACATAAGAAAATTCAAGGAAACCAGGAGATCAGCTATTAGAAGACTGCAGGATACAAAAGATTCTGTACAAGAAGAATCGTCTGATACAGACTCAGAAGTGGAAACATTCAGACGGGTGCAGAAACGAGAAAAGAAAAAGAAAAGAGAAAATTCACAAAAGAAAGAAAAGTGTAAAGACCACAATAAAAAGGTGAGTGTTCTTTGTGAGAATAAAAATAATAAAAATTACAGGGACAAATCAGTGTCGAGGGAGCGAGAAAGATCAGGATCTAACGGCTCAAGATACAGTATAAAATCCGTAGGAGATACCTACATTTGTATCAACTGCGGGGAGAAAGGAGGACACCGTACCAGAGAATGCAGAAATGAACGCATAGATATCTGTGTGTGTTGTTTCAGAGTGGGTGTAACGGCAGCTACATGTAACTGCCACACGTCAAAAAACTAGGAGTGCGAGCGCGATGCAAACAGGAGATTGCGCCCAGCCCACTCGGAGCTCCTGTACCCCATGCATCAGTCCTTTGCCAAGGGGGAATGCTATCCCGCCACTTCCAGCTAGATGCAGAGGACGAGCAATGCATTACAGACGACCACCAGACGACAAGTGAATCGGAAGTAACCGTGGACGAGTGTGAAAGTTGCGATAATAATAAAGAAAAAGTCATCCAATCTAGAAGTGACGAGATGGGTAATGTTTGGAACTGCTGCATTGGTCAGAACCTTATGGGACTGGAAGTAGAAGAGATGGAGAGGAAGGTAGTTGGAACGGGAAAACAACTCCGGCCGGGGGGTCAAGAAGTAAGGATAAGGACTTGCAGGGCGTTCGATACCATGGCAGGTAAACAGTTTACATGTGGTGTTAAAATTAAAAAACAATCATACCTGGCTTTGTTCGACTCGGGAGCTACCAGAAACTTCATAGCACAGAATGTTGCAGATAGTATCCCAGACAATATCCAGAAAGTTAAATCTAACCGATCTGGAAGCTCATTTATTTTAGCGAATAATTCTTCAATTCGGAGTGTCAATGCAGTCTTTGTTGCCTTCGAAGTTGAGGACATAGAGATCAGCGCATGGTTCGAGGTATTCAATCAGATGCCAGATGATATAATATTAGGAATGAAATTCATGATGGATCATGGAATACGCTTAAATGCGGACAACATGACATGGACATGGAAACACGACACCGATCAAAGACTTATGAACAAGTTAGCACCGAGTAACCAAATCTGTAATATTTCTTTAACGGACGCCGATTGGGCGAGATTAAGTAGCTTTTTGGATTCGGAATTTGCATTAATGGACCAGGCTGAGCTCGGGACATTAAAAGGGGTCGAATACGAAATCGAACTAAATGATTATACACCAATTCACGTCAAGCCATATAGGAGATCACCTAAAGTTACCGAGGCTCTTCATAAAATCATCGAACAATTACTGGAGCAAGGTATCATTCAACCCAGTACCAGTGAGTGGAGTTTCCAACCGGTAATGGTGAAGAAAAGGCTATTACCAGGACAAGACGTAGACGACATCAAAGCATGGAGAATGTGCATCGACTACAGACCGCTTAACAGGGTCATGAAAATAGTCAACTACCCAATGAGACGGATTGACACCTCACTGGAAGTCATTCGAGAGGGTGCGTATCGAAGTGTGATTGATTGTACGAACGCTTATTATCAGATTTCAATAAAACCGGAGCATCGCCAGTACACAGCGTTTGCGGTAGAGGGAATGGGCTCTTACGAATTCGTGAGAATGCCGTTTGGTTTATCAACAGCGCCCGGAACGTTCCAGCGAAAAATGGATCTGATAATCCAAATGATCAAAAAAGTATTGCGCCAGCGTGAGTTACCAGCTCATTGGATCAATTATGTACACCCTTATATGGACGATTGGGTGGTTGCTACACCGACGATGGAAATTCATCTGGATATGCTAAAAATATTATTTGAAATTTTCAGAGAAGTAGGTTTAATGATCAAAAGGGAAAAGTGCCGTTTTTGCGTGCCCGAGATGAAATATCTCGGATTTATCATCAAAGGGAATGAGCTTCACCCCGATCCAGAGAAACTGCGCGCAATTGAAGAGTACCCAGAGCCTACCAGTAAGAAACAGCTAAGGAGATTTTTGGGAATGGTTAATTGGTACAGGCGACATATGAAGATGGTTGCAAAAGTACAAGGTCCATTAACATTAATGACCAGTGAAAAATCCAACTGGACTTGGGGACCAGAACAACAGGAGGCGTTTGTTAAAATTAAAGAAATGCTTTTAAATGCACCAGCATTGACGGTACCGGATTATAATTTACCTTTTATTTTATATACGGATGCCTGCGATATCGGAATCGGTGCAGTACTGACTCAGAAAGGACCAGATCGAGAATATCATCTGACAGCAATTAGCCGATCTTTGAATAAACACGAACGGAACTATACAACAACAGAGAAAGAGTGTCTCGCAGTTATTTGGGCCTACCAGAAACTACGAGGCTACTACGAGGAATATCCAGTGACAGTAGTTACAGACCATGCCAGTCTGAAGTGGCTACAAAATGTCAAAAATCCGCGAGGACGACTTGCCAGGTGGGTCGCCGAGTACTCATTATGGACAATTACTATAGTTCATCGACCCGGCATTAACAATGAAGCGGCTGACGCTCTCTCTCGAGCGTATGAAGATAATGAACCGGAAAAAGAGAGAGTAAGTCGAGTACGGGACACACGACATCAGTGGTACGATAGAAAGATGAAGGAGGTCAAGGCTACTCCAGAGCGGTTCCCTCAATGGAAACTCATAGAGGGAACTCTATATTATTATCGACCTAGACACCCCAGTGAACTGTTCACAGATGCGCCGGAGCATTGGAAAATGGTAGTGACACCAGAAGAGCGCATGTCAATAATCACTAAAGCGCATGACGAACTCGTGTCAGGACATGGTGGTATTGCCAAAACATACCATTTGGTTGCCAGTCACTATTATTGGCCCAATATGTACCATGATGTGATGAAATATGTAAGTGAGTGTACTGTTTGTAAGTTACAAAAACCAGACACCAATCCACCAGTTGTTGTACCAAGGCATAGACCAATTACGGAACTATGGGAGAGTGTTTCTCTGGACACAGTCGGACCTCTTCCCAGGTCAACCAATATGAAAACTCACCTATTTGTTTTATGCGATATGTATTCAAGGTATCTAGAGGTTCAATCCATTTCTGAACCAACTGGGCAAAAGGTTGTCTACTTTTTGCGGACAGTGTTTAACCGTTGGGGCTATCCACGAGTAGTTGTGACCGATAACGGGACCGAGTTTGTAAATAAGACCGTTACAGGATACTTACAGGCGCAGCACATAATACATGAACTGACACCAACTTATCATCCGCAGGCGAACCCTGTGGAAAGAATAAATCGTAACTTAAAGACACTAATTCGAACTTTTCTTTCAGATAAACATTCTAAATGGGATCAGAATCTGCCAGAACTCGTGTACGCTTATAATACATCTGTTCACAGCTCGCTGACTGTCAGTCCAGCTTATTTGAATTTTGGCCGAGATCCAAGGTACTTAGACCTTCATCGGGGAGGAAAAGTTTTGACCGAATTAGGGAACCAGAATAATCGCACCACTGTAATTGCGTTAATTGATGAGCTACGACATTACATCGAGTACTTTATGATAAAAGCTCAACGAAAACAGGATGATCGGGTACCAGAACCAAATATTGACTTAGCCGTTGGAGCCGAGGTATTCATCAAAAATAAACAACTGAGCAAAAAGGCTGATAGGTTTTCAGGGAAGCTCGTCCCAATAAGGCGAGGACCGTATTACATCCATAGTTTTTATTCAAACAGTTTAGTTAACGTGTGCGATAAGGATAATAAATTGATTGGTGTTTTTAGTGTAAACGATTTAAAAATACCGCGAAGATCTTATCGAGGGTATCGTAGGGGAAGTGAGTCAACTAATTAAACTCTGTATAAAATACTTATGACAATGTAGTGTGACCCATAATGACAATAGTATCAATAGTATTAAGATATAGTATAGTATAGTATAGTAGTATATATAGTATTGTATTGTATTGGATAGTATTGATTGTATTGTATAGTATAATAGTATAGTATTAGTATTTAGTATACAATAGTATTGTTAGTCTTAATGTTTACATATTAATATGTTACTTACACTATTATAAAGTTACTATTATTAACTGGGATACTAGCTAAATTGTTGTACAGCTGGATTACCAGAAAGCCACAGTATGAATGCGATCTTTTGTTATGAATGAATATCGGCGCTGAGTGACTGTGACTCTAACCAGGCATTGGCTAGTAAAATCGGGTAATCCAAAGTAATCCGTAATCCAACCCGGGTTAAAGTCAAGGAGGGTGGTGTTACGATGTTGGCATCGTGCGCCTCCGAACGCATTCGGATAAATCCGTGACGCCACTGTCATGGCGGCGAGGACTATAAAAGGGCGTGGATTCCCACGTTTAAGCCTTTTTTGAGGTTATGAAAAAAATATATTAAGTGCAGAGCACGTGGTTCATCTTTAGAATTGTTGACCATATCAATTAATTGTAAGCTATTTGTACTGATTGTGCATGGGTTGCAGTTGGTTAACCCTGCATTTCAGGTAGCGTTGATAGTAATTGATAAAATGGTACAGCTAATTAATTATTTATATTAATGATAACCTCTAATTATTGATTGATAAACTCTTGTGTGCGAGTGGAAAATTTGTGGCAGCGTGTCAATATTTTGTAAATGGTACAGCTAATTAAATGGTTTATATTAATGATAACCTCTAATTATTGATTAATAAACTCTTGTGTGTGAGTGGAGAATTTGTGGCAGCGTGTCAATATTGTGTTGTTTTTTTTAACGTATAAAACAACGAAAACCAGAAATCGTGATTTACCGGAGCCCTATTCACCTGCCCTGTCCATGGTACCAGCGAAGGATCCAACCAGCCACGTCCAGGACCACATCTGAACATGTTTATGGAGCTAAGTGCTAGTCAGGCTAACCCACGAAAACGAGACACTTTGTTAGATCTCGAATTACGTTTCCCCAACGTAACAACCCCTAACCCCTTAAGAACTCCTTTAAGGCATTTGAGTGAAAAAGTTTTTAAAAATTTTTTTTAAAAATTATAGCAGATAAATGTTTTACACCAAATACGAATATTAACAATTATGAAGTGGATGTTACAATTACATGTATTGTCTATAAATATAAAGAAATAAAACAAATAATAGTAACTGCGTTTGTCGAGATGAATTATAATCATAATAAATAATAATGATAAAACGATATATTAACATGCATTAATTATTATGTTTGTTGTTACTCACCTAATGGTAATTGCTCCAAAACGTGTAAAGAAAACGATGGAAGAAGTCTGTTTGTGCATGATAGAAAGTAAGGTGGTATATGAGTTCGACAAATGGCGAAATGGTTGTAATTAGCATCCGTAAGGCCTTTGTTGGCAAATTTGGCGATCCATTGCATTTTATATTGTTGCGGTAAAGAGTGTTGTAGAGTTTTCCTCTTTCCACACAATATGCAAGTACGAGCCATGTTGAAATAAGAACTAATAACTACCGTATCACTATAACTTATGAAAACTTTAAAACTAGAACTTATAACAATTATTTTATAACTAAAACTTATAACAAAGTGAATTTAAGAGATAAAAAATAATTAATAATAAAAGAAAAAACTACAAATAAAATTATTATAAATGTAAAGAAAACTATTTAAAAATAAAATTTGAATTTCTAAAAACAAAAAATCGAACACTGAATAGAATGAATAAACTTGTATTTTCGCACTGTTAACTTTATTCAGAAATTATCCTGATTTGAAGTGTTTCAATGTTAAACGACAAGTGAAAAAAAAGAAAGTAGGATAAAAGTTTACACCTACGTTACCTATGCAATGGTTTAAACAGGTAAACCCATGTAATGACCAAAAAAACCCAAACATTTTTACCTGGAATTGTCTAAGGGTTTTAATAATTTCTTGTAAAAACTTTCTAAATTAAGGAACGCAAATATTATAACAGAAAGCTTATTTTATATGTAAATAAATATTTCAAAATTTTTTAACATTTGATGGGGAAGAAAATCTGTAATCTACCAAAATTTTTATTTTAATTATTAACCCTTAACCACTTGAGAGGAATAAATTTTTAATGCATCGCTGGATTAACATGTGTAGGCATATCCTTATTTTTTTCGGATACATTATCCTTGGTGTGGGTGCTTAAAACATGGTTGGAAATTAAATTCGATGTGAATGTCCACAAAAACGTCTTATATTTAATTTTTCTTTTCAATTACATTTAATTTTATCAAAGAATAGAATATATAATTTTTGTGTTTATCATTTAACCAAATTTAGTTGAGAAATAGCCGAGAGCCTCCAACATGCCTAGATAATGAGAACCGGATAAAATCTTATATTGTACTGTATTTATTTTATTCCATTGCATTCATTTCGTTGCACCTAAATGTTGACGATGTCTAAACGCTGTGCAACTGTTTACCACAAATACAATGATTTATCATCCAAAAATGATAAGTGCTGCCAATTTGGAAAAAAAATTGGGAAAACTATGTAAAAAATATAATATTATACAAATTGTATGACCCTACACTGACATGAAAGAATAATATTAAATCTGCGCATTTTTTTGTTTATTTGGTATATTTAAAAAACATGAATAAAAATGAACCAAAAGCTCAAGTTCTGTTTAGCACAGTCAAATCTGGCAATGTTACATTTTCGACGTTGTTTTTTAATCTTTTTGCGATTTCTTTTTAATTTAATTTGGTAAATTGGTATAATATGGTATAATTTTCTGTTTTGTGGCTAAATTTCCATTATGAGCCGATTTATTCGCGATTTACATTAAAAACAAAATGAAATATGCAACGTCGCTAGATTTGACTGTGTTAAAAGGGACTTGAGCCGAAACATATTTCTAAACAGAAGAAAATATGCAATAAAAAAGAAAATAAAGTTTGTTATTTTGATACCGATTGTATGTGTCTTCGATTATTTTAAATGAAGCTTGATACTGGGAAATTACGAAAAAGGAGATAATAAATAAAACATCGCAATTTCAAACAATAAATTAATGTACTTTATTATATATATAATATTGTATATACTATAAACGTATGTATACAAATATGTGTTTTTTAAAAATTTCTGTCGAACGATTTATACAAAAAATATTTTGTTAGTTAACCATAAAAATCAAAAGCTACTGTTAGGAATATTAATTTAAATTGTTTTAATATTTTTTTTTCATATAGGCATATTATTTAGTGGATATTCATGATATATGCAAAATATTCATGACTATTACGAAAACAGTAAGGCTCATAAAGACTATTATTGCTACTTCCAATTATCTGTTACTAATGGAAAATTAGAAGCGATAGAAATAATAAAAAACTTATATACATACTTTTTAAAAACAAAAATGGTCATTTTATATGTAATTACGAAAAGTAAAGTTCTGTTGTTCCAATGCTGATTGAACGAATGCAGTTCATAAAATATTAATTTAATGAATTCATCTCAGTTTTAAAATAATAATCTATGTAACCTATAGTACATGGAACTACATTTTTGCTTCTATTATAATTATGTCAGTATGAGACCCGAAAAAAAAATAAATAGTTCTTTTTGCGCCATCGCAATATAAGTATATAAATATTGAGGGACGTGTATAATTTTTCTTCACGCTAATTTCTGGAAAGAAATTTGAAAACATGATAAATACACTTATTTCAGTATGAAACTTTAAATAAATATTAGATTAGACGATTTTCTGCATCACAGGATAATATAATGTAATAAATGATGCACGATAATAAAGCAGTTTTTTGTTTTGTATTTCTAGTTTCTTTTCTATAAAATTAAAAATCATTATTGTTTAATACACCTACTTGACCTTGAAAAAAATTATAAGAATCGAAAAACCACTCGTTTGTGCTTATGAGCACCATCTATCACATAAAAATAAAATCTTAGCAAATAAATTCCTTATTGTCGCGAACAATTTCGAACCAAAAGAGAACGCTCCTCCGCCGCGATACCAGGTGCACCAATTCTATTATAGGAAAAAATAAAATACCTTCTCTGAAGTTCTAGCTCTTTCTACCCGCAACAAACGCTCTATACAGCTATTCCACAATTATCCATTCTCAAATATGGCTATCCTTGTCTCATTTCAGAGAGTTAACAGCCCGTGGTTTAGAACCCTTAGAACTAATAAAAAACCGTTCTTCGTCCATGACCCCAGGTGCGCCAATCGTATTATAGAAAAAAATGAAAGACCTGTTGTGGAAATCTATCTCTTTTAACATATGGACATTTACATAAGGCTACCTCTCATCTGCTGTTTGGTGATTTTTGGGTCTCCCATAAGAGTGCCGAGGCCCTGTCCTATAGAGTCGGTAGCCCGTGATGAAATCATATGAAATAGTGAAACCGCTCTAGTAAAATGTTATAGGACACCAAGGTGGTGGGATATTCTCTGTCCGTCTTCTAGGGACAGCTTTAACATTGGAGTCGGTAGCCCGTGGTGACACCTAAGGGCAGGGCCCAGGGCCTAGGCACTCTTATGGGAGACCCAAAAATCACCAAACAGCAGATGAGAGGTAGCCTTATGTAAATGTCCATATGTTAAAAGAGATAGATTTCCACAACAGGTCTTTCATTTTTTTCTATAATACGATTGGCGCACCTGGGGTCATGGACGAAGAACGGTTTTTTATTAGTTCTAAGGGTTCTAAACGTTCCTTACTGTTCGCGACACAATCACCGCAGGACGTACAACGACTGCGTTTATGTTCTGCTTTTAATTGATAGATGGTGTTAACAAGCACAGACAAGACAGACAATGTAATTTTGGAGTGTTTCAAGGCCAACTATTCTTTCCTTTGTAAGTGGTGAAGTGGGGATAGCTTAGTGAGGAGAATTGTCTCCCTGTTGTCGTTGTTGACATTGCAAATGAATTTAAAACTATATTAAATGGAGGAATTTAATGGAATCAATATTTTCGATCATCGACTAAATGCTGTAAAATTCCACATACGTTAACTAATGTTACTTCTTCAATAAAATATTGTCAATTATTTTTACACTATAAAGAAATATTAAAACGCTGAAATTATACTTTCTTGTGTTATTGTTTCACTTAATATTATTTTAATGCTATTATAAACCTAACATTGTTTTAAAGACTAACACCTGTTACAAAAACATACGAGGAAAATACAAACGATTTAGGGAAATATTAAATTTAAGAGAGAGACGTTTAAATTGTTTGTTCAAATATATAAGTATGTAAGCGAATTTGTTACGAGGAAAGCATTCACGAATGTACCATAAAGTTAAAATAAAAACTATGAACGTTTCTAGGAATCTCGGAAAATCTATTACCTTATTAAAAAATCGTAGTCCTTATATACCAGTGTAATAAAACGTCGAGGAAAACTATTTCCTGATCGAATAATCATTTGGATGAAAATTCTCGAATTTACAATTTTATTTCATGGGAATTCTGTAATGTTTATTACTTTTAAAAAATAATACAATTTTACATGTAATGTTAACAATGTCGCCAATGAAAGATTTAAAAATTATTAGTAAAAAAAGTATATAAAATACCTACGCTAGTTTTTCTTTTTTTGCATCGACTACGAATCTTGACTTCATTTTATATAATCTTAGCAATTTACAGTCTATTAATAGTATTTATTTGTTGTGCAATTTATGTGAAAAAAAGAATTTCAAGAATTTTTAAATCACATTTTGTTGAAGAATAATTATTCCATTTTAAGATAATGCTCGGTTATTTTAGAAAAACTACAGTTAATAACTGGGTAATTTTGTCATAAAGCGGCTTTTCTCAAAAAAAATCGTAGGCACATAAAATTAGTCTTAAAATGTTCAGAACACTCAAAAATGCAATATTCCGGTGGCGGAAATGAAACTTCTATTACAGTTTTTCCAAAATAAAGCCAAAAAAAAATGCATTATAATAGACAATAATAGACTTTAATAGACGAATAACTATAGAATAACTGATTCGTTTCTGAAAATACAACGGCAAAAATTCTACAAAATTATCACTTCTCGCTTAAAGCTACATATCCAATAGAATTTTTTCCGCAAGATAAAAGTTTATCTCTTATTTCCAAAAAAACTCAGCTTTAAAACTCAAATTACCTCAACATATTCTCAACTTTTAGCACTCCTAGAGAGTAGCCAGAATGATCCGGATTCATAAGCCCGGTAAACCCAAAAATGAGGTCTCTACATATAAACCAATCAAACTTCAACCAACGTTATCTAAACTATTCCAAAGACTTCTCCTGCACAAACTGATGCCCATATTAGAAGAGAAGGAGGTCATATCGAATCATCAGTTTGGATTTTGGCAGGAGCCTGTCATAATATAGCAGATCCACCAAGTCGCTGATACTATAATAAAATTCCTACACCAAAAGAAATACTGTTCTGCAATATTTCTTAACATTAGTCACCTTTTGCAACGTTTTACAGAGTTTCAAATCTAAATAAGTACGGTGAACAAAAATTCTTAAATTATAAGTCTTAAATTCAGGTTTTATCCTGTATGAATTTTATTCTCAAAAAATTGCTTAATTAAAGGAGTGACAGCAGCAGTTGTGGAAAGAACTTTAAAATTTATTTTTGAACTTCAAGATATTACGGAGATACAATCGGAGACAAAAGTACCTACATAAAAAAAAGAAATTCGTGAATAATTACGTCGTATAGGCTTGAGTACCATGATGCTAATAAATAGGTCAATATTTACAAAACTGAATATAGTTTAAGAGAAAATCGGAAATTTCACCAAAATATTTTAATCAAAATAAGAAAAAACAAAAAATATAGAAAATTTTTAACTTACTTTTGGGACTGAATATGCTTTGATTTTAATTTAACATATCACAATATTATTGATTTGATTCTCATAAGTTATGAATGGAGACTTTTTAATATGATTAAATCATAAAAAAACATTGAATTTGCATGTTTTTTGCGATAATTATAACTAAAAAATTAAAATAAAATTAATAATTAACATTATATAAAACAATGAAAACGGGATAAAGCTGTCGAATTTATAGGTTGGCAGCGTTGGCGACTTTAGTATGTCTCTCTCACATGATGCGAGTTAGCATGCGCGATATGCTTAACATTTTGAATATAAATTATTTGATAAATTTCACCTTTTCCGCTTTATGCTGTGTACTCATAAGTATGAAAAGATTTTTGGGTTTCATTTTTATCTAACCAAATATACTAACATAACTTGTATGCAAAACGGTACGTCTCAGCTGATGACAGTGTTGCCGCACTTCCTTACACACTTATTAATTTATCAAGTAAAAATTCCATTTTCGGTCTGTTTTTAATGTGATTTTTTAAAGTCGTGTAGTGAATTCAAATAAACTTATGCAAAATTAATTCCTTAAAGTTTAATCTACATATTTTGAAAATTTGGATTACCTGGTAGCATTTTTTAGTTAATAAAAATAAATTTAGCCTATTCGATCAACGAATATTCATAAGATTACATGTTAAATTGTAGTATATTTAAATTGCCATAAGTTTTTAAGGACATAGTGAATTGCTTTAGAATTTTAACAGGTACTTGAGAATTAAGTAAGGAACATTTTACTTAGCTTTTAGTTGTATGGTAGAATTTTAATATATCTCCATATCATCCTTATCTCAGTCTTGAGTTAATGCATCATTGTTTGAAAAAACTGATATTTTTTTTAATTGCATATCCATGATGACTTAAAGTTCTACTTGCAATTAAATGTTGCAACAATAGTACATTGTTGCAATGTACTATTGCAACAATGCAATAGTACATCAATATAGTACTTCATCAATAGTACATTGATGAAGCAATAATACAAAATGAGCATGAGTGATTGGAAATTAAAATTCTGACCACGTCACCGCTCTAGCAGCCTATACTAATTTACAATGAATAAGGGTAAATAAGGATTAACATTCACAGGATAATATACTTGGGGGCAAATATACTTTGAGGAAATCTAATCTATCATCATATCAACATATTGCCATGGTCGATCCACAAAGAGCAGTGTGGCAATGGGGTGTAATTAAAAGTCGCCGACAAGGGGGTGAACATAGGACTGATACTTGTACCGAATATAAATTATATTTGCTGTCATATCAAATCAATGATCAAGTTCATTGGCGTCGAAAAATAAAAGAGTTTAATGAAAGCGTTGCCAGCACCCAAATCTTTGCTCTCTTCCACTGAAACTCGATTAGTTTCCACGAAAATTTAATGCTGGTCGCCAAGTTATTGATGTGCTAAAAGTTTTATTATTTCAACAGATGACTTGTAGGTAATGAGAAAATTACGTGGACATTTCTAAAGCATTGAACTTATCAAGCACGTCACAAGCAAAACATTAATTTTGCGAAAGTTTTCATATTTGTCAACGATCGTCGCTGAGAACCGCATCACTTACGATTAGTGTTATAGCCGCAGTTTATGTAAAACTTATGATCATCAACCCCTGAAGCCCTCTATTTTTCATGATTTTGTTATACTTTTTTTGGAGCAGGAGATGCGAATAGTAAATTAATAGGAAACTTGTGCTTGTTATGGGAAGGGGGATATAAAATATTTGTATTCAGCGGTGTTTGGATGGATTATTGGCCCCTTGTGGATGATTATTCGAATACGCCCCTCATTCCATTCATTTACGGTGGTGTAAAACTGTTGTACATTCGGGCGTTCTGGTACACGTGTGTGGTTGGTTTGGTTTACGCTTTCCTGTCAAGAAAATTGACAATAATGAATTTGGTCCTTTTGTGACCAATAGCGTCTGTCTGTACGTCCATCCCCTAGTTAACCATCAACATTGACTATTGCAAATGCCAGTTTCAACAAAAATATATTTTAAAACTTTTAATTTTACTGGATTTCCCAACCTGTTTTTTTTTGAAGAACATTTAAAATGTTCATAGCAATATAAAAAAGTTACCACCTCATCAATAAAGCTCCCTTAAGACGAACCACGTCCATACTGACATGGAATATTTAAATGTTAATACAAGGGTTGTATGTATACATTTAGACTAAAGATTCTAGATTGGGTTGCAGGGTGGGAGACATCGGAAAGCACTTAGTGGTGAACTACGCTTACACCCTAACTTGACACATTATTTCCATTCTAGATGGATCATTCTGGATCGCTGTTTCTCGCCTCGGGAGTATCGAATGCAGCCATAAAATTACGAATGCAGTTTGTAACAATGATATAATTTTCTATATTGAAAATTTATGTTGAATTTATGAAAATGAATAAAAATATATGATTTGAAAATTGAAGAAAAAAAATTAATCTATACTAATATATAAAATTCTTACGCCTGTCTGTACATTTCGATTTTGAACCCAATTTTAGGGTAAATATTTGTTTCAAGAGGCCCTTATTCCAGATTTAGTATTTTTAAATAGTTGTCTGTCTGTATATCCAAATTTAACTGTAGAACGGAACAACCGACTTTAATAAAATCGTGTATTTTATATCGTTTGACTGATGAAATTTTAATATTCGGTGTATTCCTTATAAGAAGTAGACATCTGATAATAATTATTTTGTCATGAAAATTCCTCCCCTAAAAGAGTGAAAAGGCAGACGAACTTTGTATGAGAAAATGTAGAGTTAATCAACAATCGAAATTTTGAATTTAATAAGTCTAATTAATAAATAACTAATTGATTAATAATAAATTTCTGTTTTTGTTATATCATTTTAATAACAGCATTTTAAATAACGTCATTTCACTTAATTAGTATGAAAGTTTATGTAGTAGGTATTTATACCAAATACCAAAGAGGTGGTTTTTAATTTTTGTTTGTTTTTTAACAATCAAACTTTTTAAAATCTAAATTTTGTGAACCAATGATTGTGACCTGGAGCAATTATATATTCTGTTGAAAAGCATTAAGGGAGCAATTTTTTATCACATATTTCATTATCAATTAAAATATACAATCTTCCAAACTAACTTTTTTCGGTATTTAGAACAATTTGAAAACCAATTATTGTTATTGAAAAAAAATAAAATATTCGAATTTACTTCCACGCTTTCTGTCTTATTTCCAACAATTTTATATGTTCAACGTCCAAATGTGCGAAATCGAATAGCCTTTTAGTCATGATAATCAAAATAAAAAAGGTCATAACTTTTTCTCGTTTTATATTCTATTTTCAAATATATTTTCAAATAAGTACCTACATATTAGTGTCAATGAATTTTGGAAAGTGTTTTCCTAATACGATGCAGATATATAATAAGAAAGAGTTTTTAATAATTCCTTGTAAAAATTATAAAAAAGGACTTTCAAAATCCATTGGAAAAAAAATTAATCATTCATAAACATACAAGTGAAACGTATATACAAACCAAGGTTTGTAAATTACACAGGGTGCTCCATTAGAAAAAAAATGACGTCATACGAAGAATTTTGAAATTGAATCAGTCTGAAGATATGTACGAATTTCTTCTGGATACGTCACGTAGTTACCATGAGGCCACCTGTGTATTTTATAAACCTTTTATACAAACGTAGTAGTCAACAATTTATTTGTCCAATATGGGAAAAATCACTGCAATTGCTACCATTTTTATCGCAAGAAAATCGTACGATCTCACAGAATGTACATACGATGACATTTTACATTTTTTTTTCAGGTTTTTTTTCTATTTTTGCTGAAAAGTGATGAAGTTGTCGATAAGACTGAACGAAATGGAAAAGCTTGTGTTTGTCGCCGTATCTACACATCATTTATCAAAAAATCCAACGTGTCATCGTTCCCCTAACAATTTGCAATGACATCAACACGTTTATTCCCGACAGGAAATCGTAGCAAATATGATTTTCAAGAAAAAACGGAAAGTTCGATATATATTGAAATAAATGTTGAATTACATTGATCTGTCCAGACTCAGAAATTAATTGCGCATTATATTATTCTTGATTTATTTGTAGCATTGAAAAATTGAAGCTCTATGCCAATTTACGAGTAAATAGGTAGAAGTTAATATTTAACGTTTATAAACATTAAAAATAGCGATGGAAAATTGCAGGAATTTTTTTTCTGTTTTTCAACACAAATCAAATGTTATTTCTAGTCAAAACATTATAAACCAAATTACATCGAAAAATAAAGCTGAAATGTTGCATGATGATGGACAGGTTTAAATCATATAGAAGAGTCATTCCATATGAAATCAACAAATGGAATGTTCCGCATGATTTTTGTTTTGAATTAAGAAAGTTGAGGATACTCTTTGGGGTTCTAGAACTACTAAAACGCTGATTTTTTTTATTGTGCAATTTTTTACCAGTTCCCATTCGAAGTTCAAAATTGGTCAATTTTATACTTGTACGTAATGGACTAGAGCTTTTTGTACAGAATAAATATTGAAATGAATATTGCGTTATTTTATAGGGTAGTATATGTGCATTTTATATTAAAAAACTGGGCTAGTGCAACTAGAAACAAAATTGCATCCATCAGAATTTTCCATAGTTTTACCTCAAAATTTTCCATGGAATTTTCCATAGTTTTACCTCATTTTTTACGATTTTTAAGTAAGTCCTGTGTCAAATCAGGTGTAGATTAAGAATTGATAGTTTTTATGAAGAAAACATAAACCCTTCTGATACCATACAAAAAACAGCATTCTCCAAAAATAACATTTTCTGTATATAAAAAAATAAATTTTGAAAACTGAATAGTTCGAAAAATGCTCAATTTTGACAACAAAAAATTTATGTGGAGGAAAAAATAAAAATTCAATATTTTCAGAAAATATAGTCTTTACCTTTGTTAATCATGGCCATTTAGTGCCATTGTGTTACTTTTACCTTTGTTGAAAATATAATTTTGTTGAAGTACCATTTTTCCGAAAAATCTAAATAAATGATAAGAAGTTGAACTATAAGCAGAAAAGTATAAAATTTATTTAAACTTTAAGAATTATGTCAATTTTTGATAAAATTATAAAATAAAAGACGAAATATTTAATGTTGGCTATTTATTTTGTTGAACATTGAGATAAATTATTTCAAATTCCAAATATCTACTATTTCGAAATTTTCTGAGGTTGAAAATCGTTGAACATTTAATTTATTGTTTGGAATTGGGACAAAACGATGGTAAGATCTTGTGTTTTTTATTGTTTTTACATTTTTGAATCGATCTGATAAATACATCTCAGCAACATCAACATCCGATTTCTAGTAGATACCCAAAGATTGTCCTCAATTTTAACATTGAAAAGTATTTTATTTACTTCCGAGTCACAATTAATAAATTAATGAATAATAATATATGCCCTATAACTCAATTTCTTCTTTATAACGACGCGTTTCAACAGTTTTTGGCTATCATCATCAGGTAATGATTATTTTGTCAGTTGAAATCAAAATTCATATAGGTTTTATATAATTTGTCGTTAAGAATGTTATTTGGATCTAGTTTGTGTGCTTTGTATATTTCATATTCCTCTAGGGTGTTCATATGTGATCCTTTCTTGCATATATATAGTGGCTTAAAATTTGTTTCAAAATTTAAGCATTGATGATTTTCGTCATAAATGTGTTTTGTAAAATTTCAAGTTGTTCTTGAAGTAGGTTTCTTGGGTGTATGTTCCTTATGGTATATCTTGTAACGAAAGATCTACCAGTTTGGCCAATGTAGAATTTTTCACAGGAACCACATTTAATTTTATATGTTCCGGTTTTATTTTTCATTTTAATTTGGTTGTTCTCCAATAGTTTAGGAATTTTCATCACGTTATTGTGTGTTGAAAATGCGATATTGAAGTTATTTTTCTTTAGGAAATTAGTGATTGTAAAATTAAATATATTAACAATAATAATATCAGGTTCACGGGTAATTGGAATATATTTAAATTGATTTAAACAATCATTGATTTTGCGACGTTTCGTCTTTATTATCAAGACTTTTTCAAGCTCTGAAAGTATTACAATATTAACAACATTATAAGAATATTTTTATAATTAGCCCTTATCTATATTTAAACAATCGTTAAAAAATACATTAAAAAATGTAAAATTAAAATTAATATTGTAAAAAACTATTTGTAGCTTTCAAGTATGTTTTTTTTTTTTTATATTTTTAACAAGTCTAACAGCCAACTGAAAACATCAGTTCATAGTTGCTAAGCCACGCACTTCAAAATATATAATATCAATTCAAAAATATAAATAAAATATACAAATTTGAAAGATAATAATAAGATAATTTTAGACCTAGGATGTCATTATACATCAAATTTAGGTTCCGTGTGTCAGATCTCAGATTTATTGTCCTATTCAATTTTATGAAAACCATTTCACTCAACGAACGCTTAAAGTAATTAGATTCACTATCTAAAATTGAAACTTCATCAAACATAAAATTATGCTTGATATTTACACTGGAATTGAACCTTACATAAAATACATTAAATATATTATTGAAGTTTGATTTTATATTTTTGTGGTTTCTTGGGTGAAATGATGTTTTATGGATGGTTGTTTTCGTTGTTGTTGGTTTTCTATATACGTATATAATATGAAAAATTTCCATTTTCGTTGGTAATGGTTGCGTCTAAAAAGTTGATGGTTCCATTTAGTTCGTGTTCTGCAGTGAATTTTATTTTCTGGTTAATTTTGTTCAGATCGGATACCATATTAATGTAATGAAAGGAATTATTATTAATGTATCCATGTTTCTATTATTAATGTAAGGAAATCACCTGTTATCAGTGTCGAAATTGTACTTCGTTTGTGTTAAAAATATTGACTTCAGACGAACATCAATGATGAACTTATAACGAGTAACTTAGTGAGAACGATTTTTCCACATTTTTCAATGGTGTTGCATTGATCGAAGAATATAAAGGAAAAAGGAAGAAGATTGTATCGAAAAAAGGGGGAGTTCCTAATATCTCCGGCGCCGCGATTTAAGAACGGATTATGATAGAAGAAGCAAAAACAAATCGAAAATTAAGAATACCAATTTGCGAGTTTTCGCTTCGTTTTCCTAGAAAATAGGTTTTTAGTAGAAAAATTACAATGTTATTTCTTATGGGAAAAAAATAATTTTGAGTTTGACCAATCGATGAAACTTTGCGTAATTTATACATTATAAAAAGCGTTCATGAAAAGCGCTGTGATTGGCTACAACTGGCTTTAAATATAACAATCCTAGTAGGCCAAGGAAATATGCTCTTTAACTAAATCACTTCGACCATATTTAATTCAATTAAAACATCTGGAAACATCTTAAAAAATTTGAAAATTATAAGAGATAAGAATGCCTACTTCATTAGTGATTTTTGGTTAAAAACGTATGCAGGTTAATTTCATTTCCCCTTCATCATTGTTTAAACTTTACAATGAATGAAAAAAAAATTCTATTATAATTATAGTCTTTGGATTGACTCAAAATAAAAATGATTGAAAACCCGTTATAACAATCGTTTCATCAATAATATCATTCAAAAAATAGTAGTATTATTATTGCCGCGACTTCATTTTCCGAAATATGTTTGAATGTATTACTTTAAATTTTCACACTCAATGAAAATATTTGCGGAAACAATGAAATTTGAATTTATGTGCATTACGGAGGGAGGTTATGTTTTGCTTGGAGAGATTTAGTTATTGTGAACTTTGAAACGGCTAAAAAGACTCAAAACGAGAAGTAAAAAGCGAAAATTTGTAAATTCTGTAAAAACTATCTACAGTTTAATTCGGTATTTAAAACATATGCTTGAAAATTGGTATAAAAGTCTCGCCAGGCTTACGTCTCAATTTTCTGGTGAAAACTCACGTCAATGATCATTATGAAACCCATTTTCACAATGTTTATATTCCAAACAATTAAAATTTGAAAAATTCTTTGAAACCGACAAGAATCGAAAATTAAAACATCAGTAGTGGGATATGTGACCAACAAAAAAATCAATTATATTTGCATTTATGGAACTTCATGAGTGATATTGTGTAAATGTAAAGGCAAAGTAAAACTTTCAAATTCAAAAATAACGTGTTTTTATCCAAAACATTTCATTAAAGTTGACTGTTTTAATACTTCAAATACAAGAAAAAAAATCGAGGGAACTGCGTAATAAACGCTAATGTGAACTATTAAATTTGGTGGACTTCATAAATTTTAAACCCGTAAGTTGAATCAGTTACAAAAAGATGTAAATTTATAGAAAACATTTCTTACTCTACCTAATTTACAATTTTCTTCTAGAAACGAACAAAAATTTGAAATTCATCCGTACCATTTGAAAGAAAATAATTCAACTAATTCTCGAAGTTATTCAAATATAATGTGACTGCCAAATTTGTATAAAATGTAGTTGGTGCAAGGATATTGCGAAGTGTATGTTTCGAAATTAAATGAAAATATTGGTTTGTGTTTAACGTTTGGGAAATGAATGAATATAAATTTAAATATTATATTTCTATTTTTTAAGATTCTTTCATCAAAAATCAGGGCTTTTTCAAATTAAAATTCAACAAATAATTTCGAAGAAGTGTTGGAAACCAAGAAATCAAATACTTTATCAAATGTAATTTAAAGAAAGCCTAAAACATACGTAAAGAAAAATTGTCACAATAATATTTTTGAAAATTTAAAACCGAATAATGAATAAAAAAGTCAAAACCCAAATAAAATACCTACAACACTCGATTATAAACATTTACAAGGGATCATATATACACATTGGACACGATAATTAGAAGTATTGTACTTCAAAGAGAGCAGATGATTACTAATAATAATATCCTGAGAGGCTTTAGCGAATTTATAATAAAAAAAAAATGTGTAAACTTGGTGTTACAAAAAGTAATATGCTAATTTAAATAAGTGATCCAACAACGAAAATTAAACCCTTATTGAGTATCTACGACACTCGCTTATAAACATAAATTGTTAATCTACTCACAGGTGAGACAGTGATTAGTAGTATTGATAGTTCGATAAGGACGGACGACTAAAATAAATAATAACACGAGAGAGACTAGCGAATTAAAAATGAAGAAAAATATAGATACGTACACCAGGTTAAACTTGCAGTAAATTGTGAATTTTAAGGAATAATAACCCGAGATAGATTAACGAATTAAAAACGTAGAAAGATATACATGGGTACGCCAAGCTAAACTTACAGTAAATTGTAAATTATAAGAAATAATAACCCGAGATAGATTAGCGACTTAAAAACGTTGAAAGATATAGAAGCGTACACCAGGCTAAAGTTTCAGTAAATTGTGAATTTTACAACATAATAACCCGAGATAGATAAGCGAATTTAAAACGTAGAAAGATATAGAAGCGTACACTAGGCTAAACTTACAGGAAATTGAGAATTATAAGAAATAATAACCCAAGATAGATTAGCGAATTAAAAACGTAGAATGATATAGAAGCGTAAACCAGACAAAAATTAGTGTAGATTGGGAAATTTACACAATAAAAACCCGAGATGGATTAGCGAATTTAAAACGTAGAAAGATATAGAAGCGTACACTAGGCTAAACTTACAGTAAATTTAAATTTTAAGAAATAATAATCCGAGATAGATTAGCGAATTAAAAACGTAGAAATATATAGAAGCGTATACCAGGCTTAAGTTAAAGTAGATTGTGAATTTTAAGAAGTAATAACCCGAGATAGTTTAGCGAATTTAAAACGTAGAAAGATATAGAAGCGTATACTAGGCTAAAGTTACAGTAAATTGTGAATTTTACAAAATAATAACTCGAGATAGATTAGCGAATTTAAAACGTAGAAAGATATAGAAGCGTACACTAGGCTAAACTTACAGGAAATTGAGAATTATAAGAAATAATAACCCAAGATAGATTAGCGAATTAAAAACGTAGAATGATATAGAAGCGTAAACCAGACAAAAATTAGTGTAGATTGTGAATTTTACACAATAAAAACCCGAGATGGATTAGCGAATTTAAAACGTAGAAAGATATAGATGCGTACACTAGGCTAAAGTTACAGTAAATTGTGAATTTTACAAAATAATAACTCGAGATAGATTAGCGAATTTAAAACGTAGAAAGATATAGAAGCGTACACTAGGCTAAACTTACAGTAAATTTAAATTTTAAGAAATAATAATCCGAGATAGATTAGCGAATTTAAAACGTAGAAAGATATAGAGGCGTACACTAGGCTAAAGTTTCAGTAAATTTTGGATTCTAAGAAATAATAACCCAAGATAGATTAGCGAATTTAAAACGTAGAAAGATATAGAAGGGTTCACCGGGCTAAACTTACAGAAAATTGAAAATATTAAGAAATAATAACCCGAGATAGATTAGCGAATTAAAAACGTAGAAAGATATAGAAGCGTATACCAGGCTTAAGTTACAGTAGCTTGTGAATTTTAAGAAGTAATAACCCGAGATAGATTAGCGAATTTCAAACGTAGAATGATATAGAAGCATAGACTAGGCTAAACTTACAGTACATTGTAAATTGTAGGAAGTAATAACCCGAGATAGATTAGCAAATGAAAAACGTTAAGAGATATAGTTGGTAATTGAAACTAATAATAATGTGAGAGCGACTAGCGAATTTAATATGAAGAAAAGTATAGATGCGTATTTTAGGTGTTTCTTAATTTAAATAATTAATTTTATGAAATTTTAAACCGTGAGAGATTGGCAAATTAAAAATGTGGAAAAATATTGATGCGTATATTAAGTGTTACTTAAAATAATTTGTTTATTTTTATTTATTATCCAATTCAAATATCTGGGATAGTTTAATAAATAAAGAATGCAAAACCTTTACTGGTCAGTGCATATAATGTTCATAGCTCGAAGGTGATAGGTAATAAGATTTAATAATATCCCGAGAGAGATTAGCGAATTAAAAATGAAAGTTATAAACGCATATATTTGTTGATACTTGAAATGATTTCGTCTTAGTTAACTTGAACAAGAATTTCAAGTTTACTATAATTCTTTCCCGGTGAGACTTATTTTGAGGAAATAGTCAAAAATAATATCCTGAGAGGGATTAACGATTTAAAATTAAAATACTAAAATGCTAATGTAGGGAGACATTTTATGGAAAACTGATCTTAAATTTGGTAATGTTATTTTCATAAGTGGTTCTGAATGGATCAGAGTTACCCGTTCCAAGAAAATATAATTTCTTATACTGTTAAATTTTAGTAGGCTATTCTTTTAATTTTTATTAAATAAATTTTGTCTTTCTTCATTCTTGTAAAATAGTTCAACCTCATCAGTCGTGTTTTTAGTGTGATAATTTGTGATTTGACAAAATTGAGTGAATTTGTGACAATAGGCTGCTTCATTTATTGGTAAGGTAGCCTAAATTTTATATACATTAGTTTAAAAATTTAATTGTAGAAACTTACGAAAAAAAAATTGGAAATGAATTTAGAAACATTTTATGAAACATTTCCAATATCTGTCGTTTACAATTTTTAAAATTAAATGCCTGTTAGACTTTTGAAATCAATTTTCAAATTCGATTTGTACTTTATTTTCGCTAAAACTCGACCATTATAAAATGTTGAATATTTCCTAAAATATCCCTGCTGTAAAATTGTTGTGACAACAGCTGCCCATTTTACTTAGTAACATTGATTGCAAGGTACCTTGATTCTTGATCGAATAATTTAAATGAAATATGGAATTAACTCAATCTACATGCCTAAAATAAGGACCGCAACAAAAACCTTTGCGTTGAAAATATCGTTATCCGTTGAAGTAGGCCGTTGGCGGATTTATACAAATTGATTTCCCATAAGAAATAACATTGTAATTTTTCTACTAAAAACCTATTTTCTAGGAAAACGAAGCGAAAACTCGCAAATTGGTATTCTTAATTTTCGATTTATTTAGGCTTCTTCTACCATAATCCGTTCTTAAATCGTGGCGCCGGAGATATTAGGAATAAGATATTAGGAATTTTAACGTAGATAGATAAAGATGCGTACACCAGGCTTAACTTACAGGAAATTGTAAATTATAAGAAATAGTAGCCCGAGATAGATTAGCGAATTGAAAACGTAGAAAGATATAGAAACATACACCAGGCTAAACTTACAGTAAATTGTGAATTTTAGGAAGTAAAAACTCGAGATAGATTAGCGAATTTTAATATATATAGATAAAGATGCGTACACCAGGCTAAACTTACAGGAAATTGTAAATTATAAGAAATAATAACCCGAGATAGATTAGCGAATTAAAAACGTAGAAAGAAATAGAAGTATACACCAGGCTAAACTTACAGTAGATTGTGAATTTTAGGAAGTAATAACCTGAGATAGATTAGCGAATTTTAACATATATAGATAAAGATGCGTACACCAGGCTAAACTTACAGGAAATTGTAAATGATAAGAAATAATAACCCGAGATAGATTAGCGAATTGAAAATGTAGAAAGATATAGAAATATACACCAGGCTAAACTTACAGTAAATTGTGAATTTTAGGAAGTAATAACCTGAGATAGATTAGCGAATTTTAACGTAGATAGATAAAGATGCGTACACCAGGCTTAACTTACAGGAAATTGTAAATTATAAGAAATAGTAGCCCGAGATAGATTAGCGAATTGAAAACGTAGAAAGATATAGAAACATACACCAGGCTAAACTTACAGTAAATTGAGAATTTTAGGAAGTAATAACCTGAGATAGATTAGCGAATTTTAACGTAGATAGATAAAGATGCGTACACCAGGCTTAACTTACAGGAAATTGTAAATTATAAGAAATAGTAGCCCGAGATAGATTAGCGAATTGAAAACGTAGAAAGATATAGAAACATACACCAGGCTAAACTTACAGTAAATTGTGAATTTTAGGAAGTAAAAACTCGAGATAGATTAGCGAATTTTAATATATATAGATAAAGATGCGTACACCAGGCTAAACTTACAGGAAATTGTAAATGATAAGAAATAGTAGCCCGAGATAGATTAGCGAATTGAAAACGTAGAAAGATATAGAAACATACACCAGGCTAAACTTACAGTAAATTGTGAATTTTAAAAAATAACTCGACTTAGATAAGTGTTGATACTTCGAACAGGACAGTTGATTGAAAGTAATAATATCCTGAAAGTGATTTGCGAATTAAAAATGAAGAAAGATATTGATGCGTTTACCAGGTATTACTTTAATCTTTTATTATTACTTTTTAAAATAAATAATTGAGTTAATTTAAAAAAAAAACAATTGAAATTTCGAATAAACTCGAAGCTTCAAACATTCCTACCAGATCACAACGATAATTATAGTGTTTGCTTTGTTTTAATTATTTAATTATAACAGTTGACAAACATTGAAAATCAATAGAAGTCAACATTTTAAATTAGATTTCAGTCAATTGAAATTTTTAGTTAAATAAAAAATCAAACTTAACGTAGGTATGTATTGTTAAACTATTAATCATATAAAAAAATATAATTTTTTAATTCAAAATACAGAATTTACTATGGAGCATGAAGAACTACACCCATTGCTGAAAATTTTTTCTACCATTACGTCTTACCCCGATATCATTGGCAGTTCCGATATAGCACAAAAATTTTTAGAAGAAATGCGATTAGTACCCAGCCGAGATACAGATCCTCCTTTATGCTGCGGTAAAAAAATGAAGGTTGAAACTGATCGGCGTTCGAAATTGGGTTGGCTTTGGCGATGTGCAGCGTCGAAATCCACTAAAAAAAAAGGCAATACTCCATGCCGCAAAACTAAAAACCCGAGCAATGGAACTTTCTGTGAAGGAAATCATTTCAAAATTTCGATGGTAGATATACTGATAATTATTTTTGGGTTTGTGACGGGGAGAAAAGTCACTACAATTTTTATGGACTTAAAAAATTTAAGAAAACAGCATAATTTGGAAAATGTTCATATAGATACAATTTCAAATATTTTCACTTTTTGCAGGGAAGTATGTGAGGTTATCGTGTCCAATTTAGAAATTTCACTTGGGGGGATTGGAAAAACAGTTCAGTTTGATGAAACGTTCTTAACTAAACGTAAATATAATAGAGGACGCGTAACCGAACAAATGACTGTTACAGTTCTTGGATTGTTTTGTAAGGAGGATAAGACAGGGGTGTTTTTCAAGGTGAATTCCAAAAGTAAACAAGATTTATGGCCTTTTATAAAAAAGTATGTTAAGTATGATACGAGTAGAGTAGCGACTGATGGTGGAAAACAATATGATGGTGTACAAAATTTGTTTAGTTCTAGTACAATTCACTTAACGACAAACCATAGTAAAGGTGAATTTGTCGATATTAACGATCCATTAAATACAATTAACGATTTAGAAAACCAAAATAAATTATTTAAACAGTCCTTACCATGTCGTAGAAACTTAAAAAATATGCATCAGTACATGGCTGAATTTTATTACCGAAGCAACATTTTAAAAAAGTATGAAACTGGGTCTCAGATCATGCAGTTCCTATTAGATTTAGCGAAAGTTTATCCACCCTTCATCGATGGTATGCAACAGGAGCCTTTGTTATTACGTGCTATTGACGAACCGACAGTAGAGAGCACTGGTATTGAACATCTAATACCTCACAAAGTTCCAAGACTGCCTACTATCGATGAAGAAATAGGAAATGCATTATCTGACGACGACCATGATGAAGATATTTAAATTTTTAAGTAATTATTATTTTTTATTTGTTTCATAAACCCATATTGTTTTCCATCATCAGAACCTAATTTTTAGTTTTCAAAATTTTTTACACAGCATTGACAATTTAACTAGCATCTTGAAAAACAACCTTGATTTTTAAAATTTTACATATTTTTTAAATATTTTTCCATTTTTTGTTCTCTTTCTTTTTTTTTTAGAATGATCCAAATTTTCAGTTTAGTTTTTTTATTTATTTTTCCTCATAATCCAAGAACTATAAAGTCAATTTTCCCATGCTGTGATTATTTTTCGGGATTTTAAAAATTTTTCTTCTAAATTCAAAATTTTATTCGATGCTCACATTACCCACAGACCAACCCATTTCACATGAAAAAATGAAAAGTATTATATTTTTCAACGAAGGGTGTAGTAAGTATTATTTCAGAAAATTAACACTCAATTGTAATTATATTTGTCATAAATTTCTGTTAAATTGAAGATACTTGCTTCTATAATGGCTATAGTATTACTTATTAATTACTGCTATAATTTTATTGAAGAACTTGAAGCTTAATTGCTTTGAGTATATAAATTGTAGTGAGTATATAATTATATTTTAAAATTTTTCATAAATACCTATATTTTTTAATTTAAGATTTTTTAGGAGTCTGGCTTATCTTCAATGATTTTATTTGAAATTTGTATAAAATCATTAATACTTTTTTAAGAAAACAATAATGAACATTTTAAATCAATTGAGCCCGTTGACATGGAAGAGTGTGTTAAAATGTTTAAAGGGTGATTTAAGCATCAAAAGAAGAAAAACCGATTCCTGCAATTTTTGTTTGTCTTTTTTTTAAGATATTCATAATTACATTTTATTAATATTATATTTTGTAGATGCAGATAATGAAAAAGTAATTTTATTTCTATTTATTGGAGAATTTTTTATAGTTACAAGAAACGTGAAAAGGTTATATTCATTTTAATTCAAAAGACAAAGTAAAAAACGGTATAGTGAATATTATTTTTAAATACTTTTTTAGAAAAATATACTTTCAGTAGTTTATGCGCACTTTTACGTTTGGATAAACATTGATGTAATAAGGTTCGACGTATTCGTAATCACAAGAAGTATAGATAAAGAAAATGTCTTCCAAGGAACTTGATTCTTGGGTCAAATTTAGTAAGTATAACAAAAAAAATTTTTTTCTCTTGCGGAGGAAATATTTTTTTCTTGATAATACATCGTTAATTTTTTTGTAGAAGAATTAATTTCAGAAGAAGAAAAGCCATCATTTTTATGAATTTAATAATATGAAATATAATTTCTTAATGTGGTAAACAACCATATATGAAAATTTGTTGACTTTTTACAATGATTCTACCCAACGTAAAACAAATACTTGAAGTTTCGTTAAAAGTTCTGAATTTCAAACAAATACATTGTTTTCATTTTTGAAAATCATTCACAATTTGATGAAGAAAATAAAAAGAGGACGGAACGATATCTAAGTTTCATTTATAAAATACGCTAATTACAGTAAATTTCTTAATTCGATTAACATTTTTGTGATTAACCATTGCATTATACTATACGTCGAAATTTGATTAACTTTTTTTTATATTTAATATAATTAAAGTTTAATTGTAATAATTTGTATATCTTGAATCTAATTTTTATTTACTAAAATTTGTAGATTGATATGATATTGTCCATGTTAAATTATTTCAGTAAATAAAATTGTATATTGTAAAATATTTAAATTTAAAGAAAACAAAAACTTATTTTTTGAGTTTAAATGATGCGTTAAAAAAAAAGTTTTTTTTTCTTTGTAAATCTCAATTTATTTTAAACATTTAAATCAAAATTCAATATTTCTTTGAAATCTACCATTTTATGGCTCATATACGAAAATTAATTTTTTTGATGTTATTCTGATTTAAAATTCATTACAATTTTAAAATAAAAAAATTCAATATTTTATAAGAGAAAACATGTTTTTCTCTCTTAAGTAAAGCAAACTTAAGTATTTTATTTGAAAAATTAATTGTTTTAAAGAAATCTATATATTGTAATGTAACAAAAACAAGCGAATTAAAAATGAAGTTATAGATGTACATGAAAATTGTACAAAGAGGTACATAATATAAATTGTTGATTTTTTATCAATATTCGAAAAGGATTGGCAATTTAAACTAATAATAATGCGAGAGAGACTAACGAATTAAAAATGAAGAAAAATATAGTTGCGTATTTTAGGTGTTACTTAAATTAAATTGTTAATTTTATGAAATTATAAACCGTGAGAGATTGGCGAATTAAAAATGTGGAATGATGTTGATGCGTATATTAAGTGTTACTTAAAATAATTTGTTGATTTTTATTAAGTATCCAATTCAAATATCTGGGATAGTTTAATAAATAAAGAATGCAAACCTTTACTGGTCAGTGCATACAATGTACATAGTTCGAAGGTGATAGGTAATCAAAATTAATAATAACCCGAGAGAGATTAGCGAATTAAAAATAACGAAAGTTATAAATGCATATATTTGTTGATACTTGAAATGATTTAGTCTTAGTTAACTTGAACAAGAATTTCGAGTTTACTATAATTCTTTCCTGGTGAGACTTATTTTGAGGGAATAGTTAGTGAAATATAATATCCTGAGAGGGATTAATGATTTAAAATTAAAATACTGAAATGCTAATGTAGGGAGACATTTTATGGATAACTGATCTTAAGTTTGGTAATTTTATTTTCATGAGAAAACATAGGTTCTGAATGGATCAGAGTTACCCGTTCCAAGAAAAAATAATTTTTTATACTGTTAAATTTCAGTAAGCTATTCTTTTAATTTTCATTAAATAAATTTTGTCTTTCTTCATTCTTGTAAAATAATTCAACCTCATCAGTCGTGTTTTTAGTGTGTTATTTTGTGATTTGACAAAATTTAGTGAATTTGTTTGTGACAATAGGCTGCTTCATTATTTGGTAAGTTAGCCTAAATTTTACACACATTAGTTTAAAAATTTAACTGTAAAAAAAATTGGAAATGAATTTAGAAACATTTTATTTCCAATATCTGTCGTTATAAAATTTTTAAAATTAAATTCCTGCTAGAAACTTTCGAAATCAGTTTTCAAATTCGATTTGTACTTTATTTTCGCTAAAAAACGACCATTATAAAATGTTGAATATTTTTTAAAATATCCTTGCTGTAAAATTGTTGTGACAACAGCTACCCATTTTACTTAGTAACATTGATTGCAAGGTACCTTGATTCTTGATCGAATAATTTAAATGAAATATGGAATTAACTCAATCTACATGCCTAAAATAAGGACCGCAACAAAAACCTTTGCGTTGAAAATATCGTTATCCGTTGAAGTAGGCCGTTGGCGGATTTATACAAATTGATTTCCCATAAGAAATAACATTGTAATTTTTCTACTAAAAACCTATTTTCTAGGAAAACGAAGCGAAAACTCGCAAATTGGTATTCTTAATTTTCGATTTATTTAGGCTTCTTCTACCATAATCCGTTCTTAAATCGTGGCGCCGGAGATATTAGGAATAAGCCCGTAAATGCTAGGAAAAGTGTCATTGTGTATTAGTTTTACAATTTAAATCGTATATAAGTGTATAACTGGAGCCATAAAGTTAATATAGGAAAAAAAGAAAAAATTAAACGATGTACGAACCGAATAAAGAAAATAATAACGAATGAAATAAAGAAGAAAATAGAATAAAATACTTTGCCTGATTTTGGTGCTTCTGAAAGTAATACACGAAAAAAAGATAGAAATAAATTGAAAACAAAAGTTTGCGAAAGTTAAAAAAAATTAAAATCAACATTAACATTTTGAAAAAGGGAAATGGAATGCAAATATTAATTGGCTCATGAAAATGCACAGTAGATGTTAGCGTGGCAGCAAAATTTTAGGTTGTGTAAAATTTTAGGTTTGTCATCACTAAGTAACTTTGTTGTATTATTGAAATTATGTCTCAAAACGAGGAAGGTAATAATCAATTACTTAAATTTTGTGTTTTTGGAATTGGAACGTAAGTAAACAATGTTTGCCATTTTACTACTATTTGAATTATAAATATTGAAAAAGAAAAGGCGAAAATTATGAAAACTCAATCTCAATTTAAAAATGTTAAATATATTTATAATTGCTAACGAAAAATTTCTTCAGTGCATTTACTATGTAGATAACAAAATGACCTTATGATAACATTATTTGTAAGGCAAGATGAAGAAATTATAATTTATCTATATTAGGAAGTAATACTGTAGTATATAATCAAGATTATTTAAGTAGAAAGTTATGAAATAAATATTTTCGAAAATTAGGAGGTTCCTATATGAGGAAATAATAAAGAAAACTTTTATGTTAGCATTTGTGGAAAATTATCTTGACAATTGGAGGAGTAGTTTAAAGAGAAACTATGAGAAAAATTATATATTAATAACTGAAGTAATGTTAATTTTAACTACAAGCAATTTTTACAGTATGTATAAAGAACAATGTATAATGTAGTAGTAATGTATGTTTGAAAACAACAACGTATAATAATAGTGTACGGACGGTACTGACATATTTTTCGCAGAGATAATTTAAAAAATTGCGAGAAAAAAATTGTTTAATTTTATATAATATAGAAGTAAAAATAAGTACCTAGATTTGTACAATATTTGTTATTACAAGATGTAGAAGTAAATTTACGCAAATGTTATGAATGTAAATAATGTACTTGGGTAAATAAGAAAAAAATAATATATTTGTAATTTATTTAAGGGTTACATTTTTCGGCCCACCAAAAAACATATTTAGAACGACAAATTTGGAATTGCAGGCGACAAAAAAAATATACAACGACAAAAAATTAATAAAACGACAAAACATGTAAACAAACGGCAATTATTGCAATTTCAAATCGAAATATGTATTGGCACTACAAATTACTGGCAAACCACGTCCGTTCAAAATTTGACAGAAAATTTAAGGGTATATAAATTATATAAACTGTATAAACTATACAAACCCAAAGAGATTGTATAATATTGCCATAAAGTCTCATTGTACAAACCATGTAAAAATATCCTGATAAAGATTGCGTATATTTTATGAAGGTAATATATAAATATATATATAAATATATATATATATATATATATATATATATATATATATATATAATATATATATATATATAAATATAAAACATTTTTAATTTTTTTTTTAAATTTTTATTTTTTACCCTTACAGTAGTATAATGGAATAAATTTCTGGTTTATTTATTATTTAATACTTAATAAAAAATAAGCATCTGTATACAACTAATGCAAATAAGGAAAATATAACTTATAAATTTGACGGTTGTCGATTGTCGCTTTAAAATCTATTTTTGTTTTGCTTAAAACATAATTTGTCGTGACATGAATAGTTTGTAAGGATATCTAATTTGTCGTGCTAAATACCTAATTTGTCGTTAAGCTTACTACTTTTACAGCTGACAATTTGTCGTGTAAATTACGTTTTTTGATGGGCTATTATTTATTCCCCTTTATTTAATAATATTTTAAAAACTTGAACAGCAGTGTAAAACAAAACTGTATGTTCTCTATGAAAAATAAAGAAATATATATATATTTAAAAAAACATTTTATTTTATTATTTTATTATAATGAGAAATACAATAAATGAACTTGTAAAATTTTTAACTTTAAAGTCATCAAAGATATAAACCACCTGCAGTCCATTCACTTCTATAACTGTTTCCTTCCAATTGTATGTACTAGTCCGTCGAAACTTATAAAGTAGTGATACGAGTTTAGTAAAACTACAAAAAATGGTATAGAATTGTGGGATCTGCTGCAGTCAGCTGATTTTCAAATAACATTAGGTGCCGAACCCCTGGCTACAGCAGTTACAGTGATATTGAACTTCAGTCCCGACTGGTCTCGACCGTTTCGACTGATCTTGACACAAAACATATACAGAATCAAATTGCTCTCGAAATTTTTATTTTCCTCTAACATTAAATCGTAATTTCTGTAAAATGGCTCAGCCGATTGAACTAATTTCAGTAGAGAATCCTGTTTTTCGGGCTTATGTATTTTATTGTGCGGTTTTGGTCATAAAAATGCTGTTAATGTCACTTTTAACAGCCAAGCAGAGATTAACAAAAAAAGTAAGACGATTTTTTTTAATTTGTAGTTAAAACTAATTGTTTTTACCGATGATTTTAGATTTTTGCTAATCCTGAAGATGCTACATTGAAAAATGCAAAAGTTAAATATGACGATCCTGATGTAGAACGAGTTCGTCGGTAATTATCTATCATATTTAAAATGAATGACTTGCCAGATTTCCGCATTTATGAATATATTTTGACCTTGATATTTTTTTTTCTTTTTAGAGCTCATTTGAACGATTTGGAGAACATTCCCATTTTCATGAGTGCAGCCTTTTTTTACCTAACCACAAATCCAGCTGCTTTCTTAGCTATTAATTTATTCCGGGCGTATACGTTGGCTCGAATTGTACACACTATTGTCTACGCTGTTGTTGTGATTCCTCAACCAGCCAGAGGATTATCTTGGGCAATTGGCTATGTTATTACTGGATTCATGGCAGTTACTACAATTTTGCATTATCTTTAATTAAGACACATCTTTTATATTTCTATGTTGCTATTCTGCACACATTGTTTGTACCATAAGTTTATAGTAAAATAAATTTGTATGGACTTTTTAAATATTACTTTATGGGTGACCAGACACTTGCCCACTAGAAAAATCCTCGCAAGAAATTTGCGCACACAAAGTTACTCAGATAGAAATTTACTTACATAACAAATTCTTTATACAGAAATTAACGTATAATCAGGGCTGATCCTAGCAGGTGTACAGCGTGTGCACCGCACATGGTCGATCAAAATAGAGAGCAACCGCAGCCCTCTTATAGTTTTATGAAGCAACTTTGGCTCAAGTGTACTTAAGCACACCCACAATCTGGCAACGTTGCATTTTCGACTTCGTTTTTAATTTAATTAGCGATATTTTTATTTATTCAATTCAAATACTGTATAATTCTCTCTTTTGTGGCTAAATTTTCATTATGGACCGATTTAATCGCGAATTATATCAAAAACAAAGTCGAAAATGCAACATTGCCAGGTTGTGGGTGTGCTAAAGTACACATGAGCCTCAAACTTTTCTCCAAATTTGCAAAAAAAAAAACTTTAAATACTTATTTGGTAAAGCCGATGAAAAACAAAGTGAAAAGCGAACAATCGAGTGTTGAAATTCAAATTTTTGTATTTAAGACAATTCCGAGATATCAACACGTGTTTAAAAGCTATAAATATTAACCGATATGAAAAATTTCAAGAATCAAATGTAACAAAATGTTTTTAAATTGAATGTATCGTTTCGGAACTCAAACTCCTATTTTTGAATTGCCAAGTTAGCGCCCGACTAGAACAAATAAAAATTAAAAATATATTTTTTGAGATTGGCTTTTCATTGTAAAGTAAACATTTCCGTTTTTATTGATACAATAAGTTTCATTTGAAGGAAAATAAACCACCTTTTATATCCCTATTTTGCAGTTGAAATTGTCCTTTTTGAAATTTTTAAATTAAATTATGGTAATCCTGTTGCACACAAGACGAATTTTTTTTCACATTACAATTCAATTGGGTTTGTGAATTTTTTTTTTTTTTGTGATAAATGGAAAGATCATATATAAGTTTTATAGCAAAACTATTTTTTATTTTTTTATTTTCGCAATAATTTAAAAGTTATTTCAAAATAAAAATTAATTTTTGAATTTTTTGAATCTAGTACCGAAAACACGCCGACAGCTCCCGAACAAACACGAGCGCGTGTGACGTCCTAATGTTAGTTGTCAATGATTGCAGTTGATACAGAAATAATAAGTACAGTGTTTTGATTGATTTAATTCTGTTGTGATAGTTAAATATTGAAATTTATATTGAGCATGTCGAACCTTAAAAGTTACTGTTCTTGTTTTGTACCATTATGAACGAATACTACAAAAACAACTCCTAACGAAATGTTTTTAAATGTTCCCCAAGATGGCAAACGTCGAAATAAATGGTTTCAAGCAGTGCAGGAATATTATCAGACTTTGCCTTTATAAATCATTTATCACACATAGCTAATTGGAATCAACTAACGACTCGTTTTTTAGCAATAAATATTCAATATTATTGTCTAGTCACGTGTAATAGCTGTAAACGCTGTATTGTTATTAAATAGCTATAACATTATTACGTCACAACTATGGTGACCATTCATGGCGCGTTTATAGTCACGTGATTTTTTTTTAAATTTTATCAATTTTTAATCGTTTATAATTAATTGAAAAAAAAATTTTTTAAGTTTTTTGTATTAAATATCAATATTATTAATAATAAAGTTTTAAAATACATGAAAAAAATCAATAATTTTTTTTTTCAAATTCCCAATTAAAGACCATATTTGATAATCCTTTGAGAAAACTAGATCTCATAACAAAAACTCACCCCCTGTAATGGCCCAATTTTAGTCGAAATTTGACGCAAGTAATTTTACTTCCTTAATTTTCCGTTTTGATTTCCCGGCCATTTATCTTGTTTTTTTTTTTTTTTTTTTTTTTGTTATCATTTTTATTTATAATTTTTGAATCAGATATAAATATATCTCTAACAAAATTTATTACAACTCTTAAGTCTAAAACTAAATCTAAAAAAAAAAAAAAAAACTAGAGTAATTAGTCCTCCCTACATCTTTGTGTAGAATTGGATGTGGAAGGTGGGTCCATCATTGGCCTCGACTATTGATTTCAAATTTACTCCATTAGGTTCAGTGGATCATTTCGCTTGAGTCTCGTGAAACGTTTGGCTTTTAAGATCTTCTTGGCTGATTGGTTCGGGTGTGAGTCAAGTCTTTTCTTGTAGGTTTTACTAATTTTCAAAGTGACTTCTTTGACTGTTTCAGTGTCGGTATCTCTAAGTATTATAGAATTTCGCACGTACTTAGGAGCGCCAATGATGGCTCTAATAATTTTCGATTGGCAGCGGTCTATTATTTGTAAATTTGAATTTTTAGCGGAACCCCAAAGTTGAACTCCGTACGTCCATATAGGTTTTATTATAGATTTGTATATGATGATTTTTGTTTCTAATTTTAATTTTGATTTTTTTCCAATGAGCCAATATAGTTTTTTAAATATTATATTCATTTGTTCCTTTTTCTTCGAGATGTGTTCACGCCAGGTTAATTTTTGGTCAAGATGTATTCCCAGATATTTGACCGAGCTGCTTTGTGGTATGTTATGGATTTGTCGTTGATTCTGATCCTTGGACTTATGCTTTTCTTAGGGTAAACGTGACTTGGATTGATTTTTCATCATTGAGTTTAATTCCCCATTGGTCACACCATTTAGTTATGACATTTACATGTTCCTGTAGACGACGTTGGATTATTTTAGGATCTTTGTTGGTGTAAAGTAGAGCTGTATCATCTGCAAATGTGGTGGTTGTAATTTGATCGTTTGTTGGAAGATCGCTTGTAAAAATTAAGTATAATAGTGGGCCCAGAACACTGCCTTGTGGTACTCCCGCTTTTATAGTTCGCGACGAACTGAATTCCTTACCAAATTGAACCTGGAATGTTCTACTGGTGATGTAGCTGTTTAGAATTTTGTGATATTGGATTGGTAGTAAGGAGTATATTTTGTAGAGTAAACCATTATGGTTGACTTTGTCGAAAGCTTGAGATACGTCGAGGAAAATTCCCGTACAGATTGATTTATTTTCTAAAGCATTTTTAATTTCGTTTACAACTCTGTGGACTTGTTCAATTGTACTGTGGTTTGATCTGAATCCATATTGATGTTGAGGGATGATTTTTAGTCTAGTAATATCCGCATTCAAATGTTCCAATAAGAGTTTTTCAAAAATTTTGGAAAGGATTGGTAACAGGCTGATGGGTCTGTATGAGTTAATTTTAGATAGTTCTTTTCCGGGTTTAGGGATAAGGATGATTTTTGCTTTTTTCCAGGAAGTAGGGTAATAATTTAGTCGAACGATTGCGTTGAGTATGTGAAGAATACCTTGATGACCGCTTAATGGTAACGATCTAAGTGCTTGTCCACTTATGTTGTCAATTCCGGGAGATTTTTTGAAGTTTAGCTCATTTATTTTATTTGTCACCTGGTATATGGTAAATTTGATTTGATCTGATTTGTTAATTGGTCCTTGAATTTCGACAGGAACTGGTATTGGCGAGTTGTTCGTGAAAATGTCTTCTAAATAATTGGCAAATTCCTCACATTTATCCTTGTCATCTGTCATCCAATCGCCTTGACTATTTTTGATAATTTGTTTGGTAATCATTGGTTTTTTAATGTTGCGGGTCGTCTTCCAGATAGAATTGTACGAGTCGGGTAAATGTGTCATTTGCGCTACTGAACGCTGTATGTTGTCGTTTTGCGCTTGATTAAGTGCTTTTTTAAGAAGATTTGTGGCGTTGTTTAAGGCATTTTTAGAGACTGGAGATCTAGTTTCTTGCCATTTTCTTTTGGCTTGCCTTTTTTTAGTTACCAATTCCAAGATTTTCGGCGCTGGAATATTCGTTTGTTGACTTTGTCTGAGAGGGTATCTGTGGATTGTTGATATATCCATACTTTCTTCTAGAGTTGATTGAAGATATTTAAGACTGTTGTCAATGTCTTCTTCACATTTAAGTTTTATATTGGGATTGAACGTTTTCTTGAAAACTTTTTGGAAATGTACCCAGTTTATTCTTGGTTTCGTGTTGTTTGTTTGATTGATGGGATTTTTTAAGGAGAGGTTCAGGTTTATTATGGTTGGAGAGTGATCTGATGAAAGGTCCATGGTAGTTAACAACATAATGTTTTTTGGATGAATATTTTTCGTAATTACAAAATCGATGATATCAGGTATTTTTCTACGGTCAGTCGGCCAGTAGGTTGGTAATCCTCCTGAGAAACAGCTAAGGTTTTGTTTTCGTATGGCTTGTAAGAGTTGTTTGCCTTTTGGAGATGTTAGTCTGGATCCCCAATAAGGTGATTTAGCATTAAAATCTCCCGCCATTATGAATGTTGAATTAAAATTTTCGAAAAATTTCTCAAAATGCGTAGATTTAACCGCGTATTTAGGAGGGCAATACACTGATACAAGGGTGAGATTTTGTGATTGCTCCGTTACATTTATTGCGGTGTATTGAAGGTGTCTGCTTTGCTTATTTTGAAGTGGATGATGACGAATTCGATTTTTAATTAGTATGGCCGTTCCTCCAAAGGGCTTGTCATCAGGATGATTGGTGGCGTAGCACGTGTATCCAAAAATTTTGAAGTTGTGTTTAGATGTCAGATGTGTTTCGCAAATCAGCATAATGTCTACTTTATTAAAAGATAAGAAAAATTCTAATTCAAGTTTATGGTTTTGTAAACCGTTTGCATTCCATTGCACTATTTTAAGAGTGTTTATTATTTAACAAATTTGATTAAAATTTCCATTTGCTGTCGTTGCAGCTCCTGCATTTGCTGGATTGAACCTGCCAATTGTTGAATACTATTTACAATTAGCATCAACATTTGGGTGAGATTTTCGGTATTGTTGTCAATTGTTGGCACTGATGATTCTTTAGGTTTCAAAGCCTCTGCATATGAAATAGTTTGTTGCGGCCTATTTGAAGTTATTCTTGGATTTGCCCTTGGCTGGTTAGTTATTTGCTCGGTAAATTTTGGTGTAATAGGTGCATGGAGCTGGAAATGCTCTGCTTTTTTTTTCATGGTATTAATGGCAATGTAAACTGGACAACCCCTATAATTGGCTGTGTGGTTTTCGCCACAGTTGCTACATCGTTTTTTGGATACATCTTTTTTGTCATTCGGACAATCGGAGGTCCGATGGTTGCATCCACAAGCTACACAAGTACTTTTTAGCTTGCAATAAGCTTTGGTGTGCCCGAATTCCTGGCAATTAAGGCATTGGATAGGACCTGATCGTTTGTGAGGCTCTTCGATGGTGATTTTTCGGTGAAGTACGAATCTTAATTCATAGATTGGATGCACTTTACCTTTTGCAGGCTTAGGAGAGTCGGCAGCTAATTCAATTTTGAACATAGGTTGGGGTTGCTTGAATTTGTTCAGTATATTGTGAACCCAATTCACTTTAAAACCCATGTTTTCTAGGTCTTGTTTGATTTCCATGGGATCAACTTGGTAGTCAATGCCTTTTATTACTACTCTGAGCCCTTTTTGGTTCTTGGCTTGAAATGAATAGTACTGTTTTTGGTGATCATCCAACCATTTAGTAACGACTGTATAATCAGTTTCGTCGGATAATTGCAATTTTGTCTCGAAAAGGGCTCCTTTTTTCAGGTCTACGATGTAAAAGTTATTTTTTATTTGTTTTTTCAATTGATCGTGCAGAAATTGGGAACTCCTTTCGCGAATGAAAATTGGTGGCGGTTTAGATTTTTTTCCTGCTGCCTCATCGATTATCGTTAGTGGGTCAAACCGATTTGATAATTCGATGCTACTTTTTTGCAAGCCAGCATTTGATGTTGTAATATTCCGTGTCGTTGCTCCGCGTTTACGTTTTTTGTTGACCACAGGAAAATAGCGTAAAATACCGCTGTGATCATCATTGTTGGTGTCGTTGATGCTTGTTTCCATAGATTTGTCAATAATTGGAGATGCCATTGTCGAAGGATTCACTGCAGGAGATTTTGGGTTTGCAAGTTTCGAAGATTTTAAATTATATTTGTCATAATAATAGTAGTAGTCTTTCGGCATTTCGCCGTAAACACATCACTATCACGATAACACTGCCACAAGTAAACTGTCAATAAATGTTTATTATTAGTGGTCATAAAAATGTTTTTATTTTTTGAAAAAAAAAGTTTTCTACTAATTATTACAATCAATTAATGAAATTATTGTTCACTGCGCTTCACAAAATTCTCAATAATGCCTTTACAAACATTGTTGAAAATTTACACAATTATTGCACAGGTTGCTTAACACCGGTAAATGTGTGTTGCTTACTCGGCTACACTTTGTCGAATGATTTATCTTGTAAATATAAAATATTTTTGGTCAATATCGTTAAGAATGATTCAAACAATAATATTATTAAGTTCATTTTAAGGAAAATAAACCGTTCCTTATATCCTTATTTGAAATTGAATTGTTTTATGAAAATTTTTTCGTCCTGTGTGCAACAGGATTACCATAATTCAATTTCAAAAATTCAAGAAGAACAATTTTCAACTGCAAAATAGGATATAAGGGATCGATTATTTTCCTTAAAATGAACTTAATATTGATGTTTGAATCATCCTTTACGATACTGACCAAAAGTACTTTACATTCACGGGATAGATGACCCGGAAATCAAAACGGGAAGTTAAGGACCTAAAAATTATGCGACAAAATTCGCCAGAAATTGGGACATTTCAAGGAGTGACTTTTCAATATGAGGTCTAGTTTACTGAACGGATTATGAATCAAGGCCTTCAAGTGAATTGTAATAAAAGTTTTCGTCCTGTGGGTTACAGGACAACTCCAATTCCATTTCAAAGTTTCAAAAAGGACAATTTTAAACATTTCAAATAAGGATATAAGGGATGTTTTTTTTTCGTTTAAACTGAGCTGAATATTTTTGTTGAATCTTCTTTAACGTTACAAATTAAAAATAATTTGTTTTTACGGGATAGTTTGCCGGGAATTCAAAACGGAAAGTTAAGGAGCTAAAACGGATTTTGAATTTAGGTCATCAAGTGAATTATAGTGTAAAAAAAATTTCGTTCTGTGGGTTACAGGGCCACCACAGTACGATTTCATATTTTCAAAATGTATAATTTTCAATGAGGATATAAGGGAAGGATTTTTTTTCTTAAAAGAAACATAATATCATACGTCCAGATCGACAGTATGATAACCTTGTAAACAAGTATCTTGTCTTCCACGGAAAGTTTAGAACCCTTTGTCAGCAGCCAGTGAAGTTATTTGAACCTACTGTTGTGTTTTCTATAATAGGTAAATCAGAGATGTACAATTGGTATAGTAACGAGCCCCAAGACACTTCCCTGTGGTACTCCAGATGTAGTAATTGGTATATTGACGGAGTAATCGCGAGGTTTACTCGTACTTTAAAGAACCGATCCTGGAGGTACGATCAGAACAGCTTCTAGGTATGGGGCATTTATTTATTATTTTGAAAAGTATGCCATCTTGCAAAACATTATGAAATACCGATCCTTTATCCAGGAATGCAGATAGATAGTAATTTTTCTCTTCAAAGGCGTTATTTATATGTTCAACTAGTCGTTGTCATCGTTGAATAGTTGAGTGTTGGCGCCTAAGGTCATTTTTTAAACAAAGAAATATACCATACATTAGATTAAAATGAGTTTGAGGTAGCATAAATAGTTGATATATGTAAAGATATTAGTTGTTAAAATGAATATCTGTTAGAAAAAATTTAGATTCGTCATTTCACAAAGGCTTTATTTACGATCCGACAGAGAAGTAAACCTTGTATATAGTCAAATAAAAATGGATTAAAAATTAATAAAGTATATTGCGAAACTTTAATTGAAGCCTGAATTACACTTTTTTACGACATTGTTTAAATATATTATCTTTTGTCAATATTAAATAATATGCATCACAAAAATGACCTATTTCCACTTATATCTACTATATCCATTATATCTACTTATAAAACTAAATTTTCGTTTTTTTTTTAAGTTTAACGAAGATTCAAGTACAAAATATTCCATCGTTAGTCAAAAATTTAATTTTGAATTTATTGTTTCAAAATGTTTACTGTGGTACACAAACTTGTTCGAAAAGACCCAAAAAGAATTTCCCATTCTTTAGTGCGTTGTATGTCCCAATCGTCCCAATATTATCCAATCGATGAAAGTATTTTCAGATTAAGTGAAGAAACAATACAAGTAAATATCACTAAATTGTGATTTTTTCTAACTAATTTTGTACTAATGTGATGTTTTACATTGTAGTTAAGAAAAACGATTTTTGATTTTACCCAAAAAGAACTAGCCCCATTTGCTGCGCAAATTGATCGGGAAAATGGGTGGAAAAATCTAAGGAAGTTTTGGAAAAAGTTAGGAGATTTGGGATGTTTAGGTAATGTTTTTATAAAAGTTTTTAGTAAGAGTTTGATATGTAGGATATGTAGGAAATATATTTTACAGGAATAACAATTTCGAGTGCCTACGGAGGGACGAATAGTGGATATTTAGATAACGTTGTTATAATGGAGGAGATTTCCCGAGCTTCAGCTGCGATGGGAGTGAGTTATGGGGCTCATTCAAACTTATGCATGAATCAAATTCATAGGAATGGAACTGAAGCACAAAAGAAGAAATATTTACCTAAAGTAATTTTTTTACTTAAAACAATAACAATCAATAAATCACTTCATTCTAGTTAGCATCCGGAGAACATATTGGTGCCTTAGCCATGTCTGAAACAAATGCAGGATCAGATGTGGTTTCTATGAAATTAACAGCAACCAAAAAAGGAGACCGTTACGTCCTTAATGGAACAAAATGTTGGATTACCAACGGTCCTGATGCCGATGTTTTTGTGGTAAATTTTAAAACTAACCAACTCCTAATTCAAATTCTTCACAATGATTTTTCTAGGTATATGCTCGGACCGATCCAGTCGTGAAATTACCACAACACGGAATTTCAGCTTTTATCGTTGAAAGATCGACTGAAGGCTTTTCAACGGCTCAAAAATTAGATAAATTAGGAATGCGTGGCTCTAATACATGTGAGCTTATATTCGAAAATTGTGAAGTTCCTGCAGAAAACATATTGGGCACAGAAAATAGAGGCATTTATGTTTTATTTAGTGGATTAGACTTGGAACGACTGATCATGAGTGGAGGTCCTATAGGAGTGATGCAAGCTTGTTGTGATGTTGCTTTTCAATATGCACATAACCGAAAACAATTTAATCAAAGTATAGGACAATTTCAATTGATCCAAGTCAGTATATAATTTAGTTAATCATATCCCTATTACAAAAATCTATGACGCAGAAAATGCAATGCGTATTCCAAAATTTGATGATTTATACGAAAGCAGGTTCTGAAATACTTGAGCGAAAATTTGATGAGAAATTTCACGATATGCCTTTGATATTAAGCGGATATTTCAATTTTAACTTAAGAGATGATAAAAATTTACCGGCAATTAAATTTGTATATTCACATTAAGTTTAAACATGTCCAATGGTAAAAAACTCAGCACTACAAATTATAAAACGACGATTGATGCGATTTTTACATAAAAGCAATATTTAGATACTTTAGTTACCACAGCCCTACTGTATTCTTTTTAGAATAGGTATGATTAAATAAATGCTAGTAAAAAATAGTATAAATTGTTGAAAGAAATTACAATAATCATGTAAATAGTTAAATTTATAGGCATTTATCTAAGAATATTAATACCCACTATATAATTAGGAAATGTTAATACTATCTCTGAATAAAATAAATTTAATTAATTCATCATGTTACTTAAATTGTAGATATTTATAATATGTGCTGGGCTAGCGATGGGCTTGATATGTTTTAATTAATTATTAAATTGTAGAAAAAATAATATAATTGCTGCTGGGAGTACCAATAGATGTGAAAAACAGACTTATGTTAATGATAATAATAAATAAGCTATAAAATTTTGATTTTTGAAACAACAATAATCAGAGTATCCAAAATTGATATTAAGATTTCACTTCTGTCGGCAGGCTTCGATGACTCCTCTGATTTTAATAATTTTATTAATAGGCTTATAGATAAGAAAAAGCTAGAAAAATAATGAACATGTGAAAAAAAAAGATAAATTTACTCGAATCACTGGAAGGCGTTTTTGAAAACGTGAATCATTTGAAGTGTACCTAATATATCAACAACTAATTTGGTAACCACACTGGGTGATTTTTTATAAAAACAAACTTCATATGATGATCATTAATGTTTTTCTATATTAAAATTATTTGGAAAAATGCTCAAGAGCAGTTTTGTTTTGAAATCATCGTTCTTAAGAGGGTCAGAGAAGAGAAAAATTTATAAGATTGTATGAGTTTATTTCATATTATTTAAAAGCAAAATTAATCAAATTATTTAGGCTAGATGTTTTTTATAGACAAGGTCGGAGAGAAATTGAATTTGAGCCTTGAAAGTCAAGAATTTAGTATTAAAAAAAACACCAACATCCTGAAAGTGCTAATTTGTATTAAGGCATTTCTTGTCTGTTAAATGTAGAACTAAGTATAGCAATTGAACACCAAAAATTTGAAGATGTCTTTATTTGTCAATTTCTTGAAAAGTTTAATCATCAATATTTATAAATTATTCGTATTTTTTTTATTTCAGGCAAAAATTGCTGATATGTACACAACTTTAAGCGCTTGTCGCAGTTACGTATATAACGTAGCGAAAGCTTGCGACGATAATAAAGTAAATCGAAAGGCTTGTGCTGGAGTTGCTTTATATACCTCTGAAAAAGCGACAAAAGTCGCCCTAGATGCTATACAGATTTTAGGTATTTGAAATTTTTCTTTTACCAATTGATATTGCAAGTACTTCATAAACTTTTTTGCAGGCGGTAATGGATATATAAATGATTATCCAACTGGTCGTTATTTACGAGACGCAAAATTATATGAAATTGCTGCCGGAACTTCTGAAATTCGACGTATAGTAATTGGTCGAGCAATAAATCAAGAATATTGTTAACACAAATGTTTTGTATTGCATTCTGTACTCGTTTCAAAACATTGGAATAATTATATTTTTATTTGGAATTTGAATTTCATACAACTATAATTCTAATGTCTTCCATATTTTCAATCTATTTTAACTTCCGATCTATGAGGGATGATCGAAAATTAATAAATTTTTAGAGGTCCATCAAAATTTCTAAGTATTGGTACAAAAAATCATTTGAATATAGTAGCGGCTCGAAGATTTTTGATTTGAGAGGGGCTTGATGCCAATGAAGCAAAAGTTTCCTTCAAATAGAAATAAAAAAGGAGATCTAAAGCTGTAAATAGTATGTAAGGGCGGATTTAAGGGCACGGTCCCCCCACGGTATTTTTATGTACTGAGAAGATTCCATCACAGTACATACTTAGAAGCAAATCAAATTATTAGAGTTGTTAAAATATATGAATCAAATAACAGAAGGTACATGAGTGAAACTCTTGTCTATTAATGCATGGCTTTAATGCATATCCATCAAGACGTTGCGGCAAAAATGAACCGAAATGAAGTGCTAGACATCTTTAGCAGAAACCATAAAAGAAAACTGTCTATTAAACATTTAACTTTTCTATTGTTTTGACACTTTCATAAACCTTTCTATACATACTTGTACTTGTAGAAATAAACTGTTTGTTGTAATAGTTATTGTTGATTTTTTTGCCATCCGCCACTTGTGCTCCCCCCCCCAGAAAAAGTCCTGGACCCGCCCTTGATAGTATGAGAACTCATATGAGTTGTGGAGCGGTATAACACTACATTTTTAGTCCCCTGGAAATTTTTAAAAAAAAATCCATTTTAAAATCTACACGTAGTTTGTTTGTCTTTTAACAAAAGTTTTCACAAAAAAATTTTTTCAAAAGTTGTACCCAAATAAGTATGTTTTCAACTGAATTTATTTTGGAATTGCACTTGAATTAACAGCGAACTCTACCCACATACAGGACTAAAAATTATAGTAATAGTTTAGGTTTTTTAAAACTCGATTTCTTATCGATTTTTTAAAGGAAATATGATAAATGAAATTCAGGTTTCATTAAAAAAAAAAAATAAATAGCAATTATTTTATGTGTCGTGAAAAAAGCAGAAATATAATACATTTAATTATTATTTAAGAAAAAGCTTTAAACAAATTAAGTTTTTGGTTTATTAATACACTCTTAACTTAAAAATTGTTTATTGCGCAGGACGAACTTCAGATGTTACTATATTGATTGTTCAAAAGCTCTTTCATAGCTGTGATGAAATGCAAGTATACACCAACCACAGTTAATTTTTTTCCTATCTTTGCCTAATCGACAGATTCAAATTCCCACGTGTTTGAATTTATTTATTTTAAATGAAAAATATAAATAAATCTTACGATATATTTATGCCTAGCTGATCCCCGCGACTTCGTCTGCGTAACGTAGGTGTAGATTATATTTTCTTTTTAGATTTGCTATTTGTAGTGGCATATGAAAATTTTTATTTTTCTCATTTCTTTTACGACAAACTAATCATACTTACAAACACTGTTTTGTCAACTTGAAAAAAACACATTTAATAAACTGTTGCTTAGAATAAAATATTTGTATGTAATGATCAATTAATTTTCAAAAAATATTTATAAATATCTAAAAAGAGTATGTTCAATTGCGGTAGGTATACCTGCCGTGAACCAAATAATCCATAAATCAATCAGTATCTATACCTAAAAAAATATCGTTAAGTTCAATAAAGTCGGTCTTAATTTTGACTTAAAACAGTAAAAAGTTATCAAAACACTCGCGTCAAAATAACAGAAGTAAAAGTTCTAGATTTAGAATATTAGTAGAAATTCCATTTCATTGTCTCACCTCCCGAATGAACCTTTTTCTCAAAACTATTACACTATTGCAATGTACAAAACTACCGCGAAATTAAAATTTAATCAATTGCACAAAACCCAGTCCCTCCATAGTATAACATTGTGTATCTATGAACTTATTATTAAAATATCTGAATTTCAACTTTATAATTAAACCATTTTCTTTTGTTCGTCGAATTTCTCGCTACTCGATATTCGCTCACTAATGTATTTATTTTTGAATACGTATTTCGGATTTTCAGGTTTACAATATATGAAAGCCATAAAACTTAATGCTCACTTATAAACTAAACTTAACCATTTTCAGATATATCTATCAAGGTTTAAATTTTTAAGCAGACCCAAAGAATTTGTTTCTAATATGAAACCAACTTTCTTTTATAATAAAGAGTAATTACGTTTCGTTTATAACGATACTGTGACTATGAAATTTGAAATTTCGATTGTTTATTAGACGTTATGCCGTACAAACTTTGCTACCATTTTTCGCTTTTTTAGAGGAAGAATTATCAAAAAACCCTTTCTTATTATATATCGGCATCGTATAAGAAAAGCACTTTCCAAATTTCATCGACACAAAATTGTTGGAAATAGATAAATAGATCCACAAAATTGTGGAAGTAAATTCTATTTTATTTATTTTCGATAACAATAATTGGTTTTCAAATTGTTCGAAATACCGAAGAAAAGTTAGTTTGGAAGATTGTATATTTTAATTGATAATGAAATATATGGTAAGAAATTGCCCCCATAATGCTTTTCATCAGAATATATAATTGCCCCAGGTCACAATCATTGGGTCTATAAAAATTAGATTTTAAAAATTTTGATTGTTGAAAAAAAAAACAAAAAATAAAAACCTCCTCTTTTGTATTTGGTATAAGTACCTACTATATAAACTTTCATACTAATTAAGTGAAATGACGTTATTTAAAATGCTGTTATTAAAATGATATAACAAAAACAGAAACTTATTATTAATTAACTATTTATTTATTAATTACACTTTTAAGGTAGGAATTTTCAAAAAAAAAATTTTTACCAGATGTCTACTTCTTATAAAGAATACATCTAATATTAAAATTTCATCAGTCAGAGGAGGTATATAAATACACGATTTTAAAAACGTATTTACTTTAAGTTTTATTACTATTATTATTATTACTACTACTATTACTTTTTTTCGTTAAAATTTCCATATTGAGCAACTCTAAGTCTATTTACAACAATTTTGTAAAAAAAAAGTTTACTGTAAGATGCGAACCCACGTCTTTTTAATTTGGAGCATCAGAGTGTCAGATATGTAAACCATTACGCTATTAACATCAAGTATGTGTTTCATATATACAAACGTTTATATTTCAAAAAGGCAATTTTTCAGACTTTAAATTGAATTTACTGTGATTTTTATCAGTTCAATTAAAAATATTTCTATAGATTATTTTCTAACTTTTAAATACCTTTCCAATGATATATAACTCGCCTGTCTAAAGTAAAATTTTTTTGTTTCCTCTCTAGGGAATACCTTCCCTTATTATTTTTAAGGAATGATAAGTAGCATGTGTGGGAAATTTTGTTGTACCTTAATACCAAATTTCATTAAATTCGATTGTTCCGTTCTGTAGTTAAATCGGAACACCCAGCCAGACAGACAGACAAAAATTTAAAAATGTTAAATTTGGAATAAGGGCTTCTTGAAACAAATATTTACCCTAAAATTGGGTTCAAAATCGAAATATACAGACAGACGTAAGAATTTTATATATTACTATAGATTTATTAGATGATAACAAGTTTAATTTTAAGACAAGCAACTATTTTTTCGAAAATTATGTAAATTCTAATGTCAACAAAAATAAAAAGTATACCGGATACATAGCTTACATAATTGAAAGAAATCTTACACGCTATCGAAATAAATTTGTGAAATAATCAATTAGTCGCTTATTTAATATATATCTACAATTTTTTTATTCAAAATAACCGGTTTTTTACAATAACTAAAAAATAAACACTTTCTCTCTAATCTCTCTTAAAAGTTAACTATCGTTGAAATTCCCATATGCACATTGATATACAAACCGATGGTATAAGCAATTGCACGGATCGGTTGACGAAGTGGAACAACCGCATAAACAATGGTATGAACATACCGCGTTAACGTAAATAATCTGAAGAAGTTTACTGCAATTCCTTCATTTGGATTGGTTAAGAGATACACAAAAGCGGTGGCGAGGAAAATGGGAATGTTTTCCAAATCATTTTGATGAGCTCTTGAAAAAGAAAAAATCAACATTATTAATACATTTTTTCCATTTTACTGGGAATGGAAAAAACCTTCGAATCCTCTCAACGTCAGGATCGTCGTATTTAACGGTTCCGTTAGTGAAACTCGTATCCTCTGGACTGATTGCAACCTGAAAATAAACCATTTTTTGTGACAAACATAAAAACACAATTGTCTAATAATTATACTTAAAATACAAATGTTTATTAGAATTGACTAAGTTTTTATTTAAAAAAGATTAAAAAGATGTTGAATTCACTGCTAAACTGCAATGAACGAAGGCCAATACTAGAAAACACATTTTTTTTCGCTAAAGCTGAAAATCATAATATTATTTTAAAACATGTTTCATTAATCAAAATAAGATTTTTTCCGCTGACTTTGAACAGTTATACTGTGTATACAATATATAAAATATATTGCAGTCCAATTTATGTAGTATAATTTAACATAATAATATACAAATTTAATATAATAATATACAAATTTAATATAATAATATATAAACTCAATATAATAATATATAAAAATCATACCACCAACATAAATTTGAACAGAAGTTCAAACAAAAATATTCGTGACGTATTGCCCAGATACGTATTTCGATTGCTAAGCAATCTTCATCAGTGGTCATCAAGTAGTTTGTGATCACTCCGTAACTGCTATATGATGATTTGAGGATTGTGTGAATCATCACATAGCAGTTACGGAGTGATCACAAACTACTTGATGACCACTGATGAAGATTGCTTAGCAATCGAAATACGTATCTGGGCAATACGTCACGAATATTTTTGTTTGAACTTCTGTTCAAATTTATGTTGGTGGTATGATTTTTATATATTATTATATTGAGTTTATATATTATTATATTAAATTTGTATATTATTATATTAAATTTGTATATTATTATGTTAAATTATACTACATAAATTGGACTGCAATATATTTTATATATTGTATACACAGTATAACTGTTCAAAGTCAGCGGAAAAAATCTTATTTTGATTAATGAAACATGTTTTAAAATAATATTATGATTTTCAGCTTTAGCGAAAAAAAATGTGTTTTCTAGTATTGGCCTTCGTTCATTGCAGTTTAGCAGTGAATTCAACATCTTTTTAATCTTTTTTAAATAAAAACTTAGTCAATTCTAAATATTATATATTATATTCTATATATTAAATTTGTATATTGTTACGTTGAATTATACTACATAAATTGGACTGCAATATATTTTATATATTGTATACACAATGTTTTATTAATTATTGTAAAATTTCAGATCCTCGATGATAATAGATTAATAAAATACTCAGAGGACTAGGATCGAAAATAATCAGTTAAAACTTTATTTTTACATGCGACGTTTCGGTTCCTTTATTGAGCCTTTCTCAGGCGTTCGTAAAAAATCGCTTTAACTTTGTTAATAATAATCATTGTCAATTAACCCCAGGTTGGGTTTTAAAATAGTGTAGTTTTTAATTATTTTTTATTGAAATTGTATGTATCTTGGAAGTTTTATTATTGATTTCACCAACTGTACCGTGTCTATAAAAATGAACTATGACAATGATTATTATTAAAAAAGTTAAAGCGATTTTTTACGAACGCCTGAGAAAGGCTCAATAAAGGAGCCGAAACGTCGCATGTAAAAATAAAGTTTTAACTGATTATTTTCGATCCTAATCCTCTGAGTATTTTATTAATATGTTTCATTAATATCTATAAAAAAAAAATAGAATTAATATAGTTTACGAATAAAAATTTTTGTCTCACATAATTTTAACTCGGATATAAGCCTATTTTGATTTCGAGGGTTTCGAGATCTTGAAATGCTAGATAGATATTTAAATTTTAAAAACAAATGCCTCGCAAAGGAGCATAGAGAAGGAAATTTCCAGTTTGGCGATATGTGATTAAGGGGACCGGTGAAGGGAGAGTTAGGGATTCTCAAAATTCTTATTTTCTATGGCATAAAATTAATTTTTAATTTTTTGTTGGAACGCAACGGGGTCGTAACTAGTGAGTGATATAGTGTAAAAGTAACGTACCTAAACAACGTCTAATTTAAAAAAAATTGATAAACTCGGAAAATTATTTTTTTAGAAATAACTATTTATAAGTACTACCTCGCCCACTCACTCATACTCTCAAGTACGATGAAAGTCAATGCACTAGATTCAATAATTTTTATTTTGTTTTTTTTTTTTTGTAACCATCGTTACCCTATCTTAAATTCAATACCCTTGCGAGTAATTCCCCTGTGGGATTGCACATGGATGGAATCTTAAAAAGAAGACGGAAACACTCAAAACACTCAAACCATCGCAACATTTATAATAAAACATTGAAAATGTTAGGAAGATAATAAGTGTCAAGTGTAGAAGTACAATAAACGATTCACCACAATCAAAATAATTTTTATAATTTTTATTAACTCTAGAGTCGCTAAAGACGTAGGCAATTATAAAGCGACGGTAAATAACAAGAATATATTTTTTTTACTTTGGAGTAGATTTAGTGCTATAGTTGAACATAATTAAATTACCTTTTTTTCAAGTCGTTTAATTCCAGTATAAAATGACATGAACAACATTTTAAAAATGAGCAATATTAAATAGAAAACATAAGCACGAAGAACTGGATTTTCCCGAGTCAACAATTGAACAATATCTCCTTCCATGCTAGCGATTTATCAATAATTCCACACAACAATGAACTCGCAAAACTTTTACGAATGGACCAAGCCAAATTTAGAAATGAAAATCAAAATTAGTAAGAAACATTTATTAGCAATTTACAATCTTCGTTACGTAATACGGTTAAAAAACCCGTTTGGCCAGATTTCACTTTAACCGTACGAAAAACAAGTGTGTGTAACTTGTAACAATGCGACTTTGAAGTGAATGGAAATAAGTTGTTTGAAATGTAAAAAATGAATAAAGATTATTAGCTTTTTTTTTCTTATTTTTTTGGCGAAAAATATACAAGAAATAAATGGATTTTTTTTAAATTTTACATAGCATTATCGTACTATTGTTATGAAGGTAACTGTTCAATTTTCATACTTGACTGATTAGTTTCTTATAACTTTTATTTTACTAGAATTGAAATTCGCTCATAAATTAATCAGAATTTTTTTAAAATTATATATCTTTTAATTGAAAGAATATTTAAATTGTGTGAAAGGTATAACAAGTAATAATACTTTTGAATTTTATTCTAGCGATTTTTTTCTGAAAATTAACAGAGTTATTGTTCATTTTCTATACTTTTTTATAAATCTTTGCACACTTAATGTGTAGCGTGGAGTTTATTTGACTCTAAGCAAAATCCGTTCTCACACATTTGAATTGTTTCCTAGAAATATCTTACTATACATTTACATCAGTAAGTATGTCTTTATTCCAACTTTAATGAAAATATCCGACTTAAAGATAACGATGATATAGAACAAGCCATAGCACAATAACTGGCAATAGCCATAACTCTATTAACGAAGCCGTAATGCTTTCCACGCGCCAATCTATGAAATCATACCGAAATTGTTTTCATTGGCGTCATTATCCGTTAACAAACGAAAACAGCGACTTTTACAAGAAAAAAAATGAGCTAAAAAGGAGTGGCTTAAGTATAGATTTCCAAAAACAAAGAAACTTCTAAATCAGGCTACAAAAAAACTGAAATGTGAACTCCAAAAAAACACCAATAATTCATTTCAGCAGCTCTTAGGAATGCTGCTCAAAAAAGCCAGTTTTAATCAACTCATCTATTCGTGATCCATCGGGTGGTTGGCTTAATTCCTATCATAAAAAGGCGGAAGCTTTTGCCACACATTTGGAGAAGATCTTTACACCCAACGATGCTTCGGATTTGGCCCTTGTTCCAATCACTCAAACACAAAACAGAAATATGTGTTCGCGCTTTAAAATCAAATTGTCATCACTGCTCAAAAAGATTAATGATTTACAAATTAGTAAGGCCTCGGGATGCGATCTACTGTCGGGCAAAATGATTAAGGAATTGCCAATGAAAGGCTTACGGGCGATCCTTCTTATTTTAACGCCATCCTGAGACTAGGCCACTACCCTATAATTTGGAAGGAGACAAAAGTGATCATGGTACCAAAACCCGGAAAGAATGTCACGGACATTGAATCCTGTCTGGTGCCTGTTCTTTCCAAGCTCTTTGAGCGACTCATATTAAACCTCATCGATCCAATTTTAGAAGCGAAAAATATAATATCGAGTCACCAGTTCGCATTTAGAACACAGCACAGTACTGTCGAGCAAGTGCATCGCATCACTAATTACATAAGTAGTGCACTGGAGACAAAAAAATATTGTGCGGAATTGTTTTTAGATGTTTTGCAAGCATTTGATCGTGTTTGGCATCAAGGTTTATTGCATAAGTTAGCCAACATTTTGCTCACCTAATTACTCAAACTCTTGGAAAGCTATCTAATAGATAGAAAATTCTATGTTCATTGGAAAGATAAACCAATTTCTCAACATAAAATAGCTGCAGGAGTTCGACAGGGCTGTGTTCTTGGACCAATGCTGTGTATTGTTTACACGGCGGATATTCCAGTTGAGGAAAATATATTGAGCGCAACATTTGCGGATGACACTGCAATCCTAAATGCAGCCTAAGCCCTCACATTACAATAAAGAAGTTGCAGGCTCATATGGATAAAATAGTGGGTAACACGATGGAGAATTAGGCTAAACGAAACTAAAACTAAGTTGGTTACGTTTACTCTGAGAAAGAACTCTTGTGGACCCATTATAATAAATGAGCACTTTATCCCGAATAATGGCTCTGTTAAATATTTAGGCTTTTTATTAGATCGACGACTCAACTGGAAGATCCACATAAACAAGAAAATCGCTCAGACCACAGCGCTGCATCGCAGGATCCCCTGGATGACAAGCAAAAAGTCTCCGCTAAATCTGGCATCCAAGGTGATGCTTTACAAGGCAGTGTTCAGACCAACATGGGCATATGGAGTCCAAATCTGAAACGTGGTAAAACCCAGATATTGAAATGATTAGGAGATGCCAAAGTAAAATCCTTCAGTCATTTCTAGGAGCTGGTCGTTATGTAAAGAATAACATTATTCAGCGGGATCTTAATGTCGATGATGTTATCCAATTCATTAAGGACCTTACAACGCGGTATGTAAAAAGGGTGGAAGAACACCCAAACAAGTTGGCCCTAGAAACACTTAATGAACCCCCTCACAAGACACTAAAAACAGGGTACATAAATGCTTTATTGTAACATTATGAATTTTAACGGTCAAAATGTTACTTAGTTTTAAATTTCATGTTTTATCTTAATTTTTTTTTTGTATAAGTTAAGTTTAGTTGATAAAATTTCTGTCATAATTATTCCTTCGTAACAATGGTCAGAGGAATATGTTTTGTTATTTTGTAAAGTTGGACTAATGTAGGCTAAGGACCCTGCGGGTTCAATTCCTATAAAATAAAATAAAAAGTTAAAAAAAAAGTATGTCTTTATACTTTGAAAAAAAGTTAAATTATTACAATGAATTATTATTTTTGCACTATTTGTATTACAGTATTCAAGTTTTAAAATTATGTAATAGTGTACGTAAACGCAAACGTAAACGAAATTATATTAAATGTGAAAACACAAAATTTGCTTACCTTTTATGTGTTTCAAAAATAAATTTTATAACCGAAAAAAATACTGAGCACACGGGAAAAGTATACAGTGAAAAATCAAACTCAAAATTATTTATATGCTTAATGTTTATTCATTAAACTTATCCGTTATTATCGTTGATGCATGAGGCGGTATATTGATGCAAGTACTTAGGTTTGTTAATAGAAATTATGGTCAAAACCAAAATTATTAATATTTGTAATCGAAATTTTGTGTGCTCAGACTTTAGTGTAGGAAAACGGATGAGGAAATGGCCACTGAAATTTTTTTCCAATTTTATGAATATAAAAAATTGTAATCATATCCTTACAATTTAAAACAATATGCTTACCTAGGTATAGGATCAATCCCTTGAAAATATTAAGTGAATTATTAGTAGATAGGCATTATAAAGAGTATAAAGAAAACCAATGAAAGCCAATAGGTAAAATGTCTCAGGGAAGTAGAAAAAACCTCTCATCGTAAATGTAAAATGTGCCTTAGAAACGAAAGTAAATAGTTTTTCCAAATATATTCATTATGAATCCATTTAATTGCAAATAAACATCGAGATTAAATGTGTCGGTAACAAAAATTCAAAACATAATATTGTAACGTGACGTCTCAAAACTGTTTGAGATGGCGTTTATTCGTTCTTTTAATTTCTTTTGGAAATAAATCACTTTCACACTTAACAAGCACTTTTTTTATTACACTTGTATACACTTTTTATTACACAATTACACTTGTATACACTTTTTATTACACAATTACACTTGTCAAAACAATCACTTAAATGACAATAATCACTTTTAATTCAAATTACACTAATAATCGCTTGGTAATCGCTTTGTTGTAACGGAAATTCACAACTGAATTTCTATACAGAACTGACCCTGGGCTTGAGCTAAGCGACTTATATACCCGCAACCCAACATTCTAGAATGTACTCCATTGTTCGCCAACGTTCCACCACCTACTAGATGTTTCCAGAACAATCTATATGTACATTCGCATTAGTGGGAGAGAGATAGAAGTTACTCAGCCAATCACGTGCCGGCATGGCACAAAGAGAGAGACAGACTTCTTCCTTTTCTGTTACAATATGTAAAAATAACGGAACAAAAGTTAGCTTCTCGTATTAACTAGAGGACCCGGTGAATTTCGTGCCATCAAAAATTGAATTGCGAATATTCATTGATATTGATGAAATTGCCACATTTTTAATTATTAATATGGATACAATTAAATACACATACTTATGTTTGATTATAACAAATGAAGTTCGTTTTTGAAATATACATTTTATTTTCCATATTTAGATTTATACCTATAAGAACATTGGACATATAAAACCCTTATGCATACAGAAATTCAGAAAATCTCAGTTATTCATGAGTTTTTAGACACATCGATTTTCCTCGATACATTTTTATTTTCAACTGTTCTTTGAGTTTTTCGAAATTATATTGTTCTTTTGGTAAATTCGATCCTAAGGTCGCTATTTATCAGAGGCTGGATGTTCCTTACTGGGAATGTTCCTGTTTTCTTCTGTACTTTTTGAAATAAAATATTTGTTTCTTTTTCTCTTATTTGACAACAATGTAAGTTTTTTTACGACCATGCAAACCAAAAAATATTATGGAGAAAGCGGAATGAACTAATTTATTGTTATAAAATCGGTTTTTATCCAGAAAGGTCAGGCTCTATACCTAGTGAGTTAGAAAAGAATTTTTAACTACAAAATGTTACAATCGCGAAGACAAAAAATTCAAATTTGTATTATTTTAAATTTTAAATCAAATAAAAATAGCGTTGTACAAAATCGATAGCCAATTCGAAAGCAGCACGAACTTTCAGAACAATTCAATACTAATTTTAACTTTATTGCGTGGAAAATAGTTTATCTAAAGAATTAAGTGATAAAAAGTGAATATAGAAGATAATCCATTTCTAAAATGAAATCCTTCAGACTTTTTCCGTAAATACGATGAGTGAATACTTTTCCCCTATTATTATATAAGAACTGTATCGTAAGCCGGAATATGAAGCCGGATTTCTAGCAAAAAATATGTATAGTTTTTCATCCAAATCAATTAAAATAAAGTGAGGTTTCTGGATACCCTTCTGGAGAATATAAATAAGAAATTGTTAAACTGATTTTCTATACTATTTGTATCTACCAATTGTATAAAACGTTTATAAATCATTTTTTTTTTTGAAATTATATATTGATGAGATATTATGCTTTTCTATAGATATAAGTATAAACATAAAAACAAAGTCATACAAACAAAGTCGAAAAGCTATTAGTAAAATATTTTTTTTATTCGAGAATTAATTGAGCGGGCCGTATATATCTAAATATGTTGGCTAGCATATCTATAATAATATATACAATTAAAGAAAAACTTCTATCTTTTAAAAATATCCTATCTATTTTAATCTATTCAATTATTTACAGTAAATATAAATTATCTGCATGGAATTAATTCAGAATCAACTTGACTTTTGAACCGTTTAAAGAAAAAATACTTTTTATACATCGCACAAATTGTTTATTCTCTTATTCTCATAAAATTTACTTTACTTTTTTGAAGAGAGTAAATTGCATATTTTCTAATGAATATTTTAACAATGGAAAATCCTGTTTTTCGTTCTTATTTATTTTACACCAGCATTTTGGTGTTAAAAATGATGATAATGTCAATGAGAACGGGAAACACACGAAAGAAGAAGAAGGTTGGTTTTGTTTGGTGAGATTCATATATATTTTGTGAAAAAATAATTTTCAGGTGGTGGCAAATGAGGAAGATCTGGTTTTAGCCGAAGGAGCTAAAATTAAATTTGATGATCCTGATGTGGAACGTATCCGGAGGTATGAGTAATCGGTTTAAATATACATAATTTTTCAATAGTGATAGCTTTCGTTTATTTTTTATGACAGAGCCCATCTAAATGATTTGGAAAATATTCTGCCCTATTTTGCTGCATCGTTCTGTTATATTTTAACCAATCCAGATCCATCATTGGCGATTAATTTGTTCCGAATTTTTACAGTAGCTCGAATCATTCACACTTTTGTATATTCAGTGGTAGTGATTCCACAACCAGCTAGAGGATTATCATTTTTCGTCGGTTTTGGTGTTACGGGATTCATGGCCGTTTCGGCTATTGTAAATTTTATGCGTTAATATCCTATCTATAATAATCTTATTTTTTATAACTGTTGAATGATTTGACATAATTAAATGATATTTTCATATCTTTAAGTATCACACAAGTCAACATTTCTGTAAATGATGAAATGGCTGGTTCAAAGATTACATAAACATGTTAAATTATTTCAACCTTGAACATCTATGTAAAAATATACTATTAGTAAATAGATGTATGAATCGTTTTCTTTAGCCAACTTCACGTTTCCAGTTTCAGGTGTCCAAAATTGTAAATAGATTTTGTTTACATTTGTACACACAAATTGAGTAAATAAAATTTTAAAAATGCAAATTTTAAATCCGGAAAATCCTCTTTTAAGGATATATATTTTTTATTCCTGTATTTTAATTTTAAAAATGCTATTTATGTCATATTTCACTGGAAAGGTTCGTCGCCAAAAAAAGGTAATACAAATGTATAATTAATTGATTTTGATACTCTAATTCAAAACTCATCTAAACTTTTAGGTCACTGCCAATCCAGAAGATTTAAAATTGATTGAAGGTTTGGTCATCAAATATGATGACCCTGACGTTGAAAGAGCCAGAAGGTATTTGCCTTCAATATTTTTTTTTCGTTTAATACCAACTTCTATTAATTTTAGGGCTCATCTGAATGATTTGGAGAACATTTTACCGTTTTTAACAATTGCCTTTTGCTACATCTTGACCAATCCAAATTTGATTTTGGCAACGAATTTGTTTCGTATTTTTACAATAGCTCGATACTTTCATACTTTCGTTTACACCATTATCGTTGTACCACAACCATCACGAGCGATATGCTTTATGGCTGCAATCGGGGTTAATGTCTTCATGACCTTATCTACAGCTTATAGTTTTTTATTATAAAATATCTTAATGTTTTTGTTACGCTTTATGATTTAAATATAAAGTATTTCAATTGATAAATTCAACTCCATATAATAATTTCACAGTACTAAACATTACTATAACTAGTAAGCTACCCCATAACAGGAGGTAATATATTCATCATATCCACCCTACATGTATCCCTTTTATGTTTTTTTATTGTTAAATTATATGTACATTATGGATTATTTTGTTCAATGAGTTGCCAAATTTAATGATGTATTCATAATTTTCAAATATCACGAAAGTGTAAAACTTTTTTAATTTTCCTTTTTTGTACAATTTCTTTCCCATAATCGCTATTAAGTAATATATAATGTACTTGCTATATAGTAAGTATACCGGAAAGTAATTATGTTTTTAAATCTATAGACTATTCAATTGTCATTTATCTACTTATAAGTTATTTCAAAGTGGTATAAAGATATTTTATAATTAGAGTGACTTATTAACTAATAAAAAAAAAATTAAAAAAATATTTCTTATTCCGAAATCTATATTAAAATGATAGGATCAAAAACTCGAAAGAGTATAAATTCGGTATTGTATACTCTTCGAGTTTTATAGAATAGCGACACAAAGTTGTTAGTAAAAACATTTTTAATGTTTATCTACGTAAGTGCATTAAATGCTCATTAATGCCAAATGAGTTTTTTTAAGTTCAATTTCGATAATTGTCATTTCTCCAACCAGTACCAACGAAATATGACAAAACATTTAACCAATAAAAAGTTAAGGGGGAAAATGTTGCCAAATGTATGCCTGAAAGTCAAAAAGCTCTCAAATAATCCTGGTCAATCTTAATCGATCGACTAAATACCCAAAAACTGTTTGATAAAATTCTAATCTGCAACACGGTAATTTAAAGCCCCTCTGCAGAAGAAAAGCCCTGGAAAAAACTAATTAATTAACGGGGAGGTGATATTGCTGACCCACTATAACCGTCCAAAGTTATTTCATCGGATTTTTGTTTATTTCAATCGTTAGCAAAGTGGTTAAAAATATGAAAGCTTAAGTGATGTTCAAAATGTATTTTTTTGATACTTTCCTTGCTAATCAATTGATTTTTACTAATCATTAAAAATTTGCACACTAGATGTCAAAACGTTGACACTAGTGAGGCTGATTATATCATTGATTTAAAACCAAAAATTGTAACAAAATTTTGTGTTTTAATTGTATATTGAAAAAACGACAGTACTTTCCGATCCCCCTAATATATTATCCTGTAATTGTCTAATACATTGGAATTGCATCCATTAGCACATTTTAATATTAACCATGTATTAGTCTGTCTATTTATTTATGATTTATTTGTCTCCCTTAGTAAGCCAACACTTGTCCTCTAATCACTTCTTTTTTATTATATTCTATATCGAGATCTTCCTAAAACTGTTTGTTGTTAATGTATCACGGTACGTTTAACCCATTTAACCCTTAACTCGTGGGGAGTCAATTTTACTCCAAGCAAATTTTGATCTCATCCATTTCGGACACTAAAAAAATCCACAATATTTGGTTTTTTGACGAAAAAAAATTTCAAAACACCGGAAAAAGTATTATTCGTCAATAGAAATTAAAGCAAAGCCAAAAAATATAAGAATAACTTTTCAAAATCTTCGAAAAATGGAAATGATACTTTTGCGCTAATATGTTCATGCTAGTTTTAATTTGAGAAGAGGCATTAGAAGATGATCATTGATATTTTTTTCCATTTCATGGATGTATAATAATTACAAAATGCATTTACAATTTATATCAATCATAAACTTAATTAACTCGAAAGACCTAATTTTTGAGACAATCGAGTGAATTATTAATAGGTAAACATATTATAAAAATTAAATAACAGAACAGAAATATTAAATATCTTTCAGAAAGAAAATTTTATACGTACTATGGTTCTGATGTAAATATATAAAATGTATCTAAAAAACCAGAACAACCAATTTCTTGTAAAAGTTCTCGTTTTGTAAAACTTTCCTTTGTAAATTATTTTGTAAGATTAAATACGTAGATTTCCAAGTGTCATCTGTAAAAGAGGTGATCGTTGTAATATTTTCGGTAGTTCGACACTCTTGAGCGATGAAATTACTTTTTTTTTCGCTAAAATATTACATAAATATTTCATTTTACATCAACCTTGAGCATCAACAACAAAATGTATAATGAAGTAAACCATTAATCTATGTTTTTTTCATCACACTTCACGTTGCCGGTTTCAAATGTCCAAAAATTTTATCAGTTTTTATTTACCTTAGACTTACCATAAAAAATAAAAGTTTGAAGATGCAAATAATATCTTTGGAAAACCCTCTATTTCGTGGGTATATTTTTTATTCCAGTATTTTGATTTTTAAAGTGTTATATATGTCATATTTCAATGTTAGAGTTCGTCGTCAAAAAAAAGTAGGTATACATTGTTAATTTGGACATTATTTTTCCCATTTAAGCTCCAAATCAATCCAAATTTATAGGTCAGTACCAATCCAGAAGATTTAAACATAATTGAAGGTTTAGTTATTAAATATGATACCCGGATGTTGAACGAGTAAGGAGGTATTTGACTGAAATATTTTTATTTCATATTTAATACCAATTTATACTTATTTTAGGGCTCATCTGAATGATTTGGAGAACATCGTACCGTTTTTCACAATTGCATTTTGCTACATCTTGACCAATCCAAATTTGATTTTGACAATAAATTTATTTCGTGTTTTTACAGTAGCTCGGTACTTTCATACTTTCGTCTATACCATTGTCGTTGTACCACAACCATCACGAGCAATATGCTTTATGGCTGCAATGGGGGTTAATGTCTTCATGGCCTTATCTATAGCTTATAGTTTTTTATTATAAAATATCTAAATGTTTTTGTTACGTAATATAACATAAAATCTCTTTGAATATAACCGGTTTAGTTATTTAGAATTAAAATTTTAGATATCAAGTTTTTATACACTTATACTAAGTATTTATATACATTGACTGGATCTACTGATAAGTTTTCATTTAAAACATTTTATTGTACTTGAAATATCTTAATACAAACTGCTAACATTAAAACTAAAAAAGCTGTATTTAAAAATGTTATCTAATTGTTCTAACATCTCAATTATTTCATATAATAAAATAAAAATATTTTTACTAACTAATACTCTCAACTTCGTCTGCATTGTACTTACATTCACCCGAGGGCAGTTCAAGTCCTGTGCAGCCCCAATTTATTAATTAGCGTCTTTGTGTTTAATTGACTTGCTTCTTTATCCTCAATAGCGATAATTTGATCTTTCACTCCTCCTGCAGTAGGATCTTCCATTGCAATAAATTGTAAAAAGGCCTTTTTAATTCAAAACTTAGTCAATCTTTATTAAGGAAATAAAAGGAGTTTGCTAGACCGGGAGCCCGAAAGCGTTGCTCCCTGTAGCTACACCACTGGCGTTTTTGCTGAGATTCGCTGAATAGGGAAAATAGAGATTATTAAGTCTGATGAATTAGTAGTTTCAAAGAAAATTACAACTGTAGTTATTAAAATTTGAGGATTTTTATGTACAGAAGCGTCATATAGTTTGTTTATAACTTTTTTCCAAGTAATGTATTAGCAATTTGTATACATACTTGTTGTCATAAAAGTCCTGTATTAATCTTTTTCACTTTCAAAGTAATGAAAACCCACAATGAAAGTGTAATTCCAATAATAATTTAACAAATACCAATTTAAATAACAACAATTAACTTGACGTAATGATAATATTTTTTACTTGTTGTTACTTTTATCTACTGTTACCTACCATATCTACTATTACTATTATCTATTATATAACATATATTATCTACTATATTTATCTCTTATGTTTATTCACCTGTTATTATGGTAAATAATTGACTTGGTCTTAAGCAACAATATATTTTACCGTACGAAACTACGAAGCCATCCTAAATTCCACAAATCCACGAGGTTACATTTCTTTCAAGTTGGCATCCGATTTGAGAAAAATACAATTTAAAACATACATATTTATAGGTAGATATTTATTTGTACTTTAACCAGAAATACGTTATGAGATTTTTTGACAATAAAAGCTCCTCTTTGTTAGATTTTCAAAAATCTTCAACGATAAAATCCGACCGCTATCCCGTTTGCACCAAATTGCCCCAAAAAATTGTTGTTGGTACCTACCACCTAAACCAATTCGTTTGTATTGTTTGTAACTATATAAAAAAAATTTGAGTAGGAATTTTAACAATTTACATTACAGCCTATTTTAATTATATTTTAATTATATAACTTGAATTTCAAAGATAAGAAAGCAATAAAAATATTCTTACATTCTTACGTAGTAGAACAGTATACTACTGAAGTAATTAGACATTATGTTTTCTGTATCTATACATCTATACCGTCTATACCTACGATATTAGTTACACTACATGTCGTTCATTTAATTCAAAGAACTTAATCTGTGTTTTATATCGTTTTGAAAGTGTTGCTCCCTTAATTAATTTTACTTGAAAATTTAGTCTAATTTTACTTATTAGTTATACTTAGTCTATTCGAAGATAACAAAAAGTGTGTTTCATTAAAGATAATATGAAGGTAATTCAAACAAAGCTACAAGAGTTGACAAGTAAACAATTTATATTGTCCTTATAATTAATAAAAATATATATTTCGGATCAACTTTTAAACAACATAATCAATATAATTATCAACTGAACGTAAAACACAAACATTTTATAATAAATGAAGAAATTGACAATTGGTTTCAATTCATTTATATACGGTGGGTATAGTTACTCGCGTGGTTGAACTGGTTGAACTGTTCCGTCTAGCATCGCCTATCCCTGACTAGGTTCTTTTCGAACAATTAAGAACTATCTAAGATAGTTTTAAATACACATTGAAGAACTCATAAGAGTTTATAACAATATTAAAACTTTTGATATTTAAACGCAATGAAAATAAATTCTTTATTTTTATTTTTAATATCAAAATTTATAATGTGTATTTGTGTAATAAGAAGCTCATAGACGTGATGTTATAAATTTTGTGATAAAAGTTATCATTCCCGTATAATTTTTAAAAAGTATGTTTCTACTAATAGAGTTTCTCTTTTATGGAACAAATAACATATATGTATAATATATATAGTATATTATAGGTATAATAACTTTAGGACGTAACGTAAATAATTTGTACTTAGTTATTAATAAATAAATGCAAACGAGATGATAATATATGTAGCATTGATATCTATGTATTGAAAAATATGTATTTTTTTATCATTGGAAGCAGTTTGAAAACAATTTAAAACAAATATATTTATTATAAAAAGTGAATTTGTCCTTTTTAAATTTTATAGTTTACTCATATTTTTTTATTTTATTAAAAACGATAACAGTAACTTTTAATTATAGTTTAAAAAATTATCTTATTTTTACGATAAGCAATTTGGGGCCACTATACTTAGACGAATAACATGAAATAGGAAATTCAATCCATTAAAATATTTTGTTCAGGTTTGATCGGTTTTTTTCAATTGTAGTTCAATTCTTAATAATACCAAAAAAAAATCATTTAAAAGGTAAAAATATTATTTTTCATAGTTGTAAATTGCTTTTTTTGTATTATTTCCTCTTTCTCCTCTAAAAAAAATGTTGAGTCTGAAATGAGAAACACGTCGTGATTTGTGTATTTTAAGCTGAACATTCCTTTTATTTTGTATTGATTTGAAGAAGTTGTATGACGTGACGCTCTTCTCCTCTTCCACTTGTTGCAAACTACAGAATTAATATGGAAGATTTTGTGGCTCCGAATCAAAAATCTAAATGCACTTGGTCTCCAAATAGTCAAAATGCAAATCCACATTCAAAACGTGGCGTGTAAGTGCAACGAAAAAATATTGTGTATAAATTATAATTCAATTCACAGTGACTAACTATTATTTTAATTTTTAGATGTCCACGTGCTAAAATTCTTCCTAATATTTTACATGCAATTGGCCAAACTCCACTCATAAAACTAAATAAAATTCCGCAATCGTACGGAATACAATGTGATATGTGTATGTAATTTACTTTCAAATATATGTAAGAAATTTTAAAAAAAATATTTTTCAGATGCAAAATGTGAGTTTTTAAATCCTGGAGGATCGGTAAAAGATCGAATCGGATATCGAATGGTCGAGGATTGCGAGGAGCGAGGACTAATTAGTCCGGGGATGACTTTAATCGAACCAACCTCAGGAAATACAGGAGTTGGAATTGCGGTAGCCAGTGCCGTAAAAGGTAAAATTTGATAATTTCTTTGTTAAATAAACAAAAATACTAACACCATCTTTTAATCTTAAGGCTACAAATGTATAATTGTAATGCCCGAAAAGATGTCCGAGGAAAAAGTTTGCGTTTTAAGAGCACTCGGCGCGGAAATAATTCGTACACCAACCAGTGCTGCATTCGATTCACCCGAAGGTTTAATTGCCGTTTCTCAAAAATTAAAAAAACAAATTCCCAATTCCTACATTTTAGATCAGGTATTTTTCCACTTATTATTGCAATGCTAATCTTTTGAACCTTACAAAGGTCATTTCCAATAACAAAGTACAATAACACCATCTTTTATGTTTATCTATTTTTTACAGTACCGTAATGCTGGAAATCCGTTGGCACATTATGATGGAACTTGCGCTGAAATATTAAATCAACTCGACGGATCTGTAGACATGATTGTAAAAATATCATTTTTTCTTTTCTATAATACAATTTCAATGTTTCTATTTCTTTAAGGTGGGTGGAGCAGGAACTGGAGGAACGTTGGCAGGAATTGGGCGATATTTAAAAGAAAAATGCCCTAGCTGTGTCCTAGTTGGAGTGGATCCTGAAGGATCTATTTTAGCACAACCAGAATCCTTAAATGACACAGAAACAACATTCTATGAAGTTGAGGGAATCGGTTACGATTTCATTCCGACAGTTCTTGATCGGTCTGTTGTACATCGTTGGATTAAAACCAATGATAAAGAAGCGCTCCCCTTAGCTAGACGATTGATTAGGGAAGAAGGATTTTTATGCGGTATTTTTCAAATTTTTATGCTTTTACTTTTTTTTTTACTTTTCTGTTTTAATAATTTAGGGGCTAGTAGTGGGTCAGCACTTAGCGGGGCTTTGAAAGCTGCGAAAGATTTGAAAGCTGGTCAAAAATGTGTTGTTATTCTTCCCGACAACATTAGAAACTATTTGTCTAAATTTATTAATGATTCTTGGATGGCGGCACGAAATTTATTGCCCGATGAACAAAACGATCATTGGTAAGAAAGTTTTTTTTTACAAGTTGTCCTGGAAATTTTATTTTATAACTTGTATTGGAAGTGCAAGCTGTAAGAAAAGAAGTTTAAAAGAAAAAGCTATCAATTTTCTTAGCATTAATATGAATTTAAATATACACAGTTTATTTGGTTTATTTTAAATAATTCTTTATTAGATCCGAATTAGAAGATAATTAAATATTTTGTTCTAACTATCGATATTGCGGTTATTACAGGTGGTGGAATTCAACGGCAGCAGATCTTTCTTTAAGTACTCCAATAACTGTTGATATTTCAGAATCTTGTGAAAAAGTCGTTCAAAAAATGAAGAAAGAACGCTTAAATCATTTACCAGTCCTTGATTCCAACGGGTAAATAGTTTAAGTATTTTTTTATTTTTTTACTGAGGCATGTTATTACTTTTTAGTGCTATTAAAGGTGTGATAAGCAGTAATAAACTTATGACCAAAATAATAAGTTTAACTTGCGATTTTAAAAGTGTAGCCGCCAAAGCTTTATATACACAAATAATTAAAGTTCCTATTACAACAAATTTGGGTCGAATTTCTCGAATTCTTGAGAAAGAACAATTTGTTCTCATTGTTAAGGACCACTTGAAAGGTACAGTAGTAGAGTTTAATAACACCATTATTTCGTCAAAATCAAAGAATGCCAGATGATCGTAAAGTCGCTGCATAAATAGATACTTTGAAATATAATACTAATCGCAAAAATCACTGCCTTTATTTGCAAAGATTGTTTTATTTAGACTTATTTGAATGCATTCACCAACTTTATGATCATTAAATATCTTTATTTTTCCCCGTACTTATATTGCATGAGCAAAATTATAAATAATCACTTTTTTATAGATACAGAAAAACTTATTGGAATTGTTGAATCGCAAGATATTTTAACATTTATTTCTCAAAAACCAAAGTAATATCTGGTAAGAGATTTTTTTAAATAAAATAAATTGTAACATACAAATTGTATAAATGAATTTGAAATAAATTTTCTTATTAATATACTTAAATATAACAAATTTTAAGAACGGTTAACATTAATATGAAATTTACAAGCAGGTAAAGTTTGAACTTCAGCAGTAACAACACTATTTATTCCTAGATTGGCCAATCCACCTCGAATCACACCACACGTAAATGCTACATACTAAAAAAAATAGTAATCTTTAGACCTTTGATTAACAACAAATTAAACTTATTACTCTTGGAGCCATGTTTAAATATTGTTTGGTATTGGAAAGTTTTGTCAAACAACGGAATGCAAAATCCTGGAGTACATAGATTCCCTGATGGTTTGTTCTTAAATTGTCTATGTTTTTCTTATAAATAGCAGTCCAAAAATCGGTGCATATAAATTTCAGTATGTCCAATTCATTCTTCAATCTAGACCGTTCTTTAGTCAGTCTGAAATAAAATAAAATATAATAATTTTGATTATTTTTCCCATAACTATTTCAACTTAGTGCAAAATAACGGTAAATACGTCAAATTAAAGAAATAATTGTTCAAATTTTCCCTTTCTAAAAATAAAATAGATTACTCATAAATGTTTATTTTTAATAGATACAGTATTATGATATAGTTGTAGAAATCGAAAGGGAAAATTTAATTGTTCTTTACAGAAAAATCCAGACATTAGTTGAGTTAATGACTTCTAAGTTGATTTTTTTTAATAAAATGTATGAAAAGTAATAAAATTTTCTGTTAGAAATTCCTAATTTACCTTTTTCCTGTTTCGTTTAAAATGATATAAAAGGTTCAAATCATTTGATTATTTTACTAAAATGAGTGAAGTTTAAAAGAAAAAAATAACTAATAGAAAGACAATTTAAATCAGTCTGTTCGACATCAAAGAAGTGGTAAGTAAAATAAATTTATAAATGATAAATATTTGTTGTTTTTAAAAAGAATTAATTAAAGACTCAATTTATTATTACCATCTGGATTATTTACAGAAATTTTAGATGCCATTAATTTAATGCATAATTGCAAATTAAACTTCTTATTTTTTTGCAGTATCACAAATATTTTTCATATACCATATTTGACTTGATTAGATCAAATGCGACTTAACGGTTTAAGAAAAACGATTAATACTAAAGCATAGTAAAACATTTCGGCAAAATTAAAACCTAACGATTTATTTACTAAGATCTAAATAATATCCATGTAAAAACATGCAGTAATGTGGCTAGTTTATAAATATGTAACTATGGACTATTTTTATAAAATGTAATTAAGAGAAGGCACTAATTAAAAATAGTAATTTATTATCATGTTTGTTATCATACTATATACTTCTATGTAACGTAAGTTGCGTTACATATTTAATTTTTCACATTATTGGTTTTAATAAAAGTTTGTACTTTCAGTTTTTAATTCATATACATCGTAATCTCACTAATCCGGCACTATTTAAAACCGGAGGGTGGCGGATTATTGGAATGTTCGGATTATTAGATTATAGTGAAAAAGTCATAGGTAATGAATAAAATAAACCATTTCATAGAGGGAATAAATGTATCCACAGATATAGTGACGTGAGAGAGGTGTGGGCGGAGGGCGCCAGATTATTGGACGTGCCGATCTATCGAAGTGCCGGATTAGTGAGATTATATTTTATAAACATCTTCTATACGGTAAATGTTGGTGATAAATATTTTTCGAACAAGTAGTTCATGCTGTATTGATAAACAGTTAATTCATATGATATGTTACATACAAATTTGTATAAGTAGTCAATTGAGTATATGATTGTGAAATACTATAATTATGTACAAATAGCCAACTGTGTATACATACAATATAAACAGCCAATTTGGTTAATGTCCCTTTTAGCGACATCAATATCTGGTAACGTTGCATTTTCTACATTGTTTTTAATTTGTTTCGCGAGTAAATTAGGCCAATAAAATTTGTTTTCACTTAATTTTGGACTTTGATAAGAATTATCCACATATTAATAGGTCAAACTTTCTTAGTGAAGTAAAAAATACATCTCATCGTAAATGAATAATGTGCCTTAGGAACGAGAAAAAAGTTTTTCCCAATAAACTCATTACGTAAAAATTTCAATTGCAAACTGAACGTCGAAATTAAATGTATCGGTTACTAAAATTCAAATTGTTTTTTATATTAAAAATTAAAATAGTTATAATACTGGACAATGTAAAAATAAAGGAAGAAACATTAGCTTCTATTATTAATATAAACGTATTTTTAAGCAATTTAAAACAAATTTTGAATTCACTTTATGATACGTATATTCCTAGATAAAATGACTAAGGATTTTAATCGAAATTGATATTTAAATGCCGAAAAAGAGTTATATAAATCAATTGGAAAGAATATTTTTCATTTTAGTTTTTTTGAGAAAAATATAATAGGTAAATTTTTATTTAGTTTAAGAGTAAATAGTTTTAGTTTTTGCATGTTTTCTATTATTTTATGATAAGATTAATATTGAGTTGAAAATTTTCGTTTTTCTTTGGTCAAAACAAACCAACATTTTTCGTCCAAACCGTTATTGATTCTTTTAAAACTTGCACGTTAATGTTGAACTGATCGAAATAAATTACTTTTTTATTTATTATTTGTATAATTAAACATTAAATTCAATGTTTTTCGCATGAAAATTGTACCTTTCAATAATTCGATATCCAGTTGAGAAGCCTAAATATTCAAGTTTGGAGAGGTCCTAAAAACAATTATAAAATTATTGTAATAATATAATTTTTCAAATAATTTGAAAATAATATGTTTTAGTTACTTCTTTGTCGACATCCTGATCTTTTTGGTCGAGAAAATAGTTGATAATTTCGAAATGCAGAAAATCAAAAACAGCCTCATCCGCCATTGCTAAGTGACAGCTGCCACATTTCGCATTGAATGCAAGTGGGTGCACAACGTGCGCAGCCTTAAGGTGCATAGAGGTAAATTCATTTAAATTGATTTATTTGAAAGAAAAAAATATTCAAATTAATTTGGCAATTATTTTTCAAATTGATTAGTCAAAGTAGATGGAAACAAATAGAAATCATTTTAATGTAAGTGAAATATTTTAACATAACCTAAAAACATTTCATTTGCCATGGAAACCTGTAAGCCATACATTACTTTTTTATTGTTTTAGATTTTTTCATTTATTAGTTTGGGACTAAATTAAAATAGTTTAAGTGAGGTTATTTAATGAAATTGATAAAATATGTTATATTTCGATGCATTCATCGCGCAACGCGATTCTAAAGAGTAATTTTGGAGTTGGGGAACTAATAATAGACGCAATGTCAGATACAGAATTAAATGTCAGATATAGAATTAAAGGCGGTTTTCTTTATAAAAAACGCAACCTTTCAAAATGAATTCATTCGGTGTTTGTGCTGTATGTGGTGCAGGTGATCAAATTTTACGCTGCGGTCGATGTCAGTTAGTATATTATTGTTGCAAAGAACACCAACGTCAGGATTGGAAAAAGCACAAAGTGAACTGTCATTCGAAATCACCAAGTTCCACTAGTCAAGAACCGGTAGCAAAATTAGACGATAACCAAAACACGCAAGCGATTACATACGAGGGTAGTTCCGAGAATGAAATTCTAAATACTCAAACCCAAGTGTTGTCAAACGTAGACTATCCGTCAGCTTCTAATTCCACAGCAACGCACGTAAGCGCTGCCATGCCTCCGATACAGACCTCAAATCCGTTAGTTACGTCCAAAAGTCGCGAATATACCGAAATCGACATTAGCAATAGCGAACCGTACAAGTTTCGACCAATCGACCCAAACGTAATCGAACAAATTTGCCAGAATGTGATAAGTGATCTGGAAACTTTCGGCGTGTGTGTTGTTGACAAATTTTTAGGAGTCGAACGCGGAAAGCTCGTCTTAGACGAAGTTCTCGGTATGTATAAAAGTGGAGTTTTTAAAGATGGACAATTAGTGTCCAACAAGGGTAGAAAAGGCGACCACAAAACAATTCGAGGGGACCAAATCACATGGATTGACGGACGTGAAGGCGAATGTGTGCACATAGGACAACTAATCCAGGAAGTCGATGCCGTTATTCTTCGAGCCAATAAAATGTCCACAGGCAAACTTTCCAATTACACAATCAACGGACGAACCAAGGTAAAAAAAATAATTTCGTCCTCTAAAGCATGCACATTGAGACCGTTTCACTCATTTGGATTCCCCGAATGACTCACCATTGTTTACATACAACTTGCATCCAACTTTCGGTTACATTAACTCTTAAAATACCATTTCCGATAAGCTCTTTAAACTACTCCTCCTTCGATCATAAAAATTAAAAGACTCAACCTATTAGTGATGCCCACTAACCACTGGATAGGAGAAACTGGATCATAAACGACTTACAACAAAACTACAGAAGAACGATTTGTCGTTTATGTGTAAAAAAACACGTAACTTCGAACTGACCAATTTACATTGTTCAAATCAATTGAATTTTTTTTTATCGCAATATAATTTTATTAAACAACATCCAACTAGATATCTATAATTTATAAAGTATTTAGTCATAAGAATTATTTTTGTTTTTTTTTCACGGCTTGATAAAAAATAAAAGGCTCAAGTACCTTTTAAACCAGTCAAACCTGGCAACGTTGCATTTACTCGAAATTTCAACTTTCTTTTTAATTTTATTTGAGAATAAATCGGTCCATATTGAACATTTAGTCACAAAAGAGACATTTACATCATATTAGAATTGAATTAACAAAAAAAAAAAATCACGAAAAAAATAAAAAAACAAAGTCGAAAATGTAACGTTGCCAGATTGTGGGTGTGCTAAAATGGACTTGAACCTTTGAGTTAAATAAAATATCCAAAGCAAAATGCTATTAAATATTCCTTACTTTAGGGTTTAAGATAATTCATTCTACAAAAGAAAAAAAATTGTTACCTAATTTGTATATTCCAACTACATAACTTCAAGTCAAGAACCAATTTGTCAAGTTTTATAAATGCGTAATATTTTGGGAAAATAACCAGCGCCTGCGCAATATAATACATACGTTACAAAATTACTGGATTAATTTTAGCTGGCTGTCGAGAAATACATAGTTATAATAGCTGACCCAGCAAACTTCGTACGCCAAACAGATAATGAACGTAATTTTTATGAAGGAATATTTTAGCTTCGCTTAGTTTTAAATTTTAAAAACGTAATAAAATGAATTCAGTTATTAAGTTCAATATTTCATTAGACTAATAAATATATATTAAGAAAATTAAAATTAAATTAAAAAAACAATTCATTTGCTTTATTGAAGCTTTGTATTTTGGGGTCTGCGTTGCCCTCAGATTGATTCTCTCAATTGAAACACCTTACCATTATGCAACCAGATATATTTAATATATAAAACAATGTCAGGTTAGTTAGACCATTTATAACTAAAAAAATTACTGAACCGATTTTAATGATTTATGATTTGTTAAATTAATCTTCGTTCCAAAGAGCAAAATAATTATTAACATATCTACACAATTCACGTAAAAAAATGAATTTTTAAATAAATTAGGCTTTGTGTTTTCCACAATTAGTAGTTCACGCCACCCACACTTAGATATCAATGCTGTCAATTTATTATTGCCAGTAATTTTTGTTTAAAAAACGCATATAACCGTTGAAACCATTGGAAGTTCTACAAAACGACTCAATATGTTTTGAAGGTGCAATTATTTTACTGTTTGGCGATTTCCCTCAAACATTGCCAATCATTCCAAAATCGGATTCTACCAATAAAATAAACATTTGTTTAAAACCATAAAATCTGTGGCACAATGTCAAGAAATTTCAGCTGGCAACATGAGAGTTACGATACAGAATGATCCATCTGCTGATAAATTTTTCAAGCAATTGTTAAATATCGGTAACGGCCGTATTCCTGTCGACGAATCAAGCGTATTGATTTTATTTTCTTAGAATTTTCTCAATTTAGTCTATTTCAAAATTTTACGTAATTGCTAGCTTTTTTACAAAACAGCTGAATAACGTTTTAACCAGCTTAATTTGAATAAAATTCAAATAAATATTACTGCTTTTGCCGATATTAATTCATTTGTAGGATAAATCTTCAACAGATGGATCGTTTAGCAATGCAATTCTTATGTTTCCTTCCAAGTGAAGTTTCTTCATATAGTTCCATAAATTTGATAATTTAAGACAAGCATTTATTTTATCGACAACAGTCGATCCTTAATGTCTGAAATCGTGCTTTTTCTGGAAATGCGTCAAAACATTCAAATTTAACATGAAAACATTGGCCGAATTGTAGAACGACCAATTTGGAAAAGTGTTTTCCATCAATTTCTCGATATTGGTAATGTCAAAACTCCTGTTGACACATCGTCTGGATACATGACATTTCCTGCCAATTTTTGCCACTTTACTAAGTCAAGGACAAAACTCATTGAGGTGGTGTTCCCAAACTTTGCTCAAAACTCCTGACCAAAACTTTTGTCTAATTTAGATGAATTTCCTTAAATCACCCATTTTATTCTACTATATTCAAGTTTATTCATTTTAACAATAAACACGCAAAAGGTTCCTTATCATAATCTCACCCTACTGGCGGCCGAGTGGTCAATGTGACCACTTCATAAGTGGTAGGTGCTAGGTTCGATTCTAGTATCGAGTTCATTTTCAATATTTCTCGACTTAAGGTTTTTTATTAACGCTAGGTTCGCTAAGAACCTGGGAAGTTATAAAGCGACAATCAATAATGACAAAAAAGTAATATCGAATATAATCATTTAAGCGATAGAATGCTTATTATTTTTTGAATTTTATCGTCTTTTTATAGCATTAATTGATATAATTTTTACCTCATTTTCCTAAGATAAGTATCAGTAAAATTGTTTGTGTACGTGCAAACTTTTCAGTTTGTAATCAACTGATCTTATAATTTACTTTTTTAAAGATATAAAATCCTTTTTATGGTTTCACACAAGGTAAATGAAATATGCCTGTGCAAATATTTATTTTTCTTCGTTTCAAACATTAATCCAAAGATAAGGCATTAGTGCCGAGTAAAATATCATTGTCAGGACGTTTTAGTTTCGCAATTTTCGTAGACTAATTATGCTTAGCGTACTATTTATTAATTGAAATTTAAATGTTTAATATGTTATATTATTTGTTTAATATGTTGCTTGAAAGGCATTTTTCACGTGGACAAATTTTAATGTTTGCTTAATTATATTATTTTATTTTATAGCTATGAATAGAATGAAATGTATGTAGTATTAAAGTACCTATTTTTTAAATCTCGTCTTGGGAATGCTTTATGTACTTGAATGTGTTTGCCACTCCGTATACAAATACATATGTATAAAACTATAGACTCTGTAGGTCATGCTGGTAGTCACGTACGCAAACTTCACTATGTATTTGAGAATTCAAATCGTTTTTTTTTAATTTGGGGAATTTAAATAGCAGGTCAAATAGATCGTTTCCCTATTAAGATTATATTGTAAAATTGAAATTATTTTTTACGATATTTTATTAGTCTTATTGTTAAATTTGGTCAAAAATTAATATAGTATAGTAAATAATAAATATGTTTTTATATACATATCAGTTCATTATCAAATAATACATTAATTTTGATTTCTGAAAAATATTGGTTAAATTTTTTATATAATTTATTAGTATTGATTTTACTTAAATCTAATCTAGTTTCATGTAAACATTTAAAATTTTTATTGGATTTTTTTTTCAATTTGATTTACTGAATTTAAGTGTCTAATTTATAATTTAATTCATATTTTGTGTGAATGTTTTCAATAAATCTTATTGTGACAGTATTATTATGAACAATACTGTGACCTAAAAGATCTAATGTTTCCAATACGTCAATAAAATAAAACCAATCTTCTTAATATTTTTCGTGCTGATATGTGTAGAGTTATGGCCAAAACGGTGATAAGATTTCAGGATTTTTTTTATATTTATTTAGTAAATGCGTGAAAAATGTAAGGAATAATGAAAAGGAAGAAATTATTTTTAAAATCAGAAACAATACTAAACAACTACAAGAAAATCAAAATCACCAAAACTATTATGGGTACCAGGCCACAAAGGGAGTTCCTAAAGGGTCGACAAATTAATTAAAAAGAAACATGTTTAAACCTTCATTCGTCATTTTAAAATCTGAAAAAAGATCAATATATGTGTAAAGAAATGAAGAGTATAACAAAAGAAGAGATACTAATTCATCAAACAAAATTAATTCATTCATATTAATTAATTCATCCTAGTATATTACACATCGTACGATGCTTTAAGGGGATATTCTGGTCCAGACGTTCAAACTAAGATTTAAAAAAATGAAAAACATTTTTTCTTTAAATTTTTTTATATGATTTTTATTGATATTTGAAGAATATAAAATAAATTAAAAAAAAAAAAATCGTTGAATTTTAGGCCGGTGGAGTGGGGTAAAAACGGTATTCCCTGGTTGTCATGATTTCAACCCTTGTAGTGATTTAAAACAAACAAATTAAAAAAATTCTTCATTAGTTAAGATATAGCTATCGGATTGACCATTCCCAAAGAAAAAAAAAGAAGAAAAATTCACAAAATGACGTCGACTTAAAAAAAAATCCTCCTTTTTGTGACCATTTCGATTTTTAAAAAATACTTATAGTTAAAATTGGCTCAAGTCCATTTTAACACACCCACAATCTGGCAACGTTGCATTTTCAACTTTGTTTTTAATTTGATTTGCGATTAAATCGGCCCGTAATGAAAATTTAGCCACAAAAGAGAGGATTATACCATAATAGAATTGAATTAACAAAAATATCGCGAATAGAATAAAAAACAAAATCGAAAATGCGACGTTGCCAGATTGTGGGTATGCTAAAATGGACTTGAACCTTAAAATTTTTCAAAATCCGAGACAGGAACAATTTTCAAAGGAATCGGTAATGTAGAACCTGAGATATCATGACAACTAACTCAAAAAAAGTAGTTTTGAGAAAAACGCGTTTGAAGTTTGAGAAATAACGCTAATAGAATATCTCAGATAAACACAAAATCGCTGTATCTCCGAAAATAATGCGAATTTTGAAAAACCCGTTTAAAGGCATATTTTTGAAGGTGTAAAATTTGAAAATATGTTAAAAAAGAAAAACCAATTTTTCAAAATTTCTAGACCAGAATAGCCCCTTAAAGACTATGGTTTACTCCAAAGTACGGCACAGAAAGAATAAAAATAATTACCAGAATTAGATCGGGACATCACTGTAGTACATTCAAACAGCTACGTTGTACTAATGCAGAAAGGTGGGCCACCTTAACTATGTGCTGAAGTGTTAATTGGTAAAATAAAAAAAGGCATTCAAATATTATGTTTAAGCAAATATTGAAGAATCCAGGAACATTTCGAATAAGCATCCAATCTTTGATTAATAACGACTTTAGGAGCAAATTGGCCAAAAGAACAATACAATTTTGAAACACAGTCAAAAATGCAAATGTGTTTAGAAATATCTATGTATGTTTATAAACTTATGAATAAGTGAGTTTGTGAATCTTTCTATTCATATGGATTTTAATATGTTCAATGTTCTTGTAGGTATGAAACTAAATATGACAAATAAAATGTATATTTAAAAAACGCACTTAATTTGTTACAATCAACATAAGTATGTGTATTTAATTATATCCATATTAATAATTAAATATGTGGTAATTTTACCAATATCATTGAATATTCGCAATTCAATTTTTGATGGTAGGAAAATTCACCGAGTTTTCTAGTTAGTGTACATTTTAACAGTGTTCATACTTTCACGGTGGCTTGTATAATGTATATTATTATTAAAAATGTGTATTATTATTATATTATTAAAAAAAAAACAGCTAGGAATGAATTAGGTTTGTTTTCCCAAAAGGTTTAAAGTCAATCTTTTATAGAACAGAAAATGGTAAATCTCGAAAAAGTTATTTAGTAATTTTACTAGTTTCAATCTAAAATTCAAACATACAGTGTGGTTCAATACTTTGAATACTTTGCAAGAATGGCATACATAATCATAAAATTATTTTTCACAAAAATATCATAATTATCGAAGCTATTTTGGCTCGACGAATTAACCATGAACAACAAACATAGAACCATGTTTTTTGTTAGGATTGTCTCACTTAGCCGAATAGTCCGGTTTTAAGGCACCGGAAACTCATCTTTTATTCGCTTTCGTTAGTTATACGGCATATGCCATGCATTGTCCAAAAATTACTCGGCTCATGTCTAAGTGGACGAGGAAATTGGACTTTTTGAAATCGTGTTCAGGAGGCATTTCTCAGGATTTTATACAGTATGCTTTTTTGGTATTCCACACCCTTCTGGAGTCTTATCTCAGCAGTAACACTTAGCCTTAAGGCATATCGAAAAAGTGAATATTGTAATAAGCAAAGGGGATAAAATCAGCAGCGGAGAAGGAGAATATCATATTGTTGATTTTGATTATCCAATTATTTTTATTTTAATATTGATATCATTTGAATTGGAAAAAGTATTGCCAAGTGAGTTTAATCAGTAATTAATCATGAAGTTTATAATTTTATCTATCAAAAAAATGCCGTTTTTGTTTTATGTATATGTATTAGTTCCAATAATGATAGTAACATTATTAATAAACAAGTACGTTAGAATATGGGTAATTCTCATCAAATTCCGAAATTAGGTAGAAAAAAACTTTGAAATTTTTTTCTCAATTTTGTAGTATTTGTGAAACTATATTTTACCAATGCAGTAGTTCCCATAATAAACTAATTTTAGACGAATTAATAAGAATAATTTATAGTTTTGAAAGTGAGGGAATAGTTTTTATAGGCCATACCGTCATTGAACCGTATCAATTATTGTTTAATAGAGAACAAAAAGTTTCGGCCATAACAATATTATTATTACCTTAATATAATACTCCTCCGTAAGTGTTATCTGTTGTTCTGTACCGTCAAAAATGAACTTGTATCTTTGCATTGTACTTACAGCAATAATTTTCACTAAAGTCAGTATGAATGGTGTTCTCATCTTTAAATCGCAAATTACGTTTAATTTAAGGGTTAAATAATCAAAGAGATAAAAAAGTCAAGTTCGACTAATTTAAAAGCCATTACCTCATATATCGTCATTCCCTCGTTTCAATTTGAAATGAGGAAATAACTATCAATAATTAATCTTGAAATAATCTTGAAATAATTATCATATTTTTATTTTGCGATAGATACTCTAACACGTGCAAGATGAATTAAATATGCGAAATAATTTATTTATTGTCCACAAAGGTGTGAGAGAATGATTCTTATTTATGGGAGACATAAAAAATGTATTTGAAAACGTGTTCGTTACTTTTCATTCAAAACTCAAAAGATTTTTGAAAATCGATTGTGTTTTTAATCGATTAGTCAAATTCGCAAACTGTCATGCGGTTCAGAGACTCAGCAGTGCTGAGCGGTCAGGTTTAAAGAGGATCATTTATAACTAATTTTGTTTATTTTTTATTGAATCCTGGAAGTTTTTATTATTAATTTTATTAACTGTACCGTATCTATAAAATGAATCATGCCAAGGATTGTTGTTGACAAAGTTAAAGCGATTGTTTATGAACGCCTGAGGAAGGTTAAATAAAGGAGCCGAAACGTCGCGAATAAAAATCAAGTTTTAACTACTTATTTTGATCCTAGTCCTCTGAGAATTTGTATTAAACTGTTATCACCAAGGATCTGAAATTTTAGCATTATATTGAACTACATAAAATTGAATTTAAATAAAACAAAGTTCATTTATAAATTTAATTAAATGGTAAATGAATCAGGGACGTATATAAAGAAGGGGCTGAGGGGGCCGGACCCCCCCTCAAATCTTATGTCACATATAGACAATTTATAAAAGTTACTAATATATAATTTTATGATAAACTGATGACGTTCAACTATAATAATAATAATATTAATAACAATTTTATGATAGGTACAAACATTTTGTAGAGTACTGAAAGTTATTTTTGTTGCAATAACAACAAATATGTGGCCATCCCTATCCCATACTCCCAAAACCTTGCCCCCCCCCCGATTTTTTTCGTATATACTCTCCTGAAATGTATATAAGGTTACCAACTCTCCAGTTTTAGTCCGGAGACTCCAGAAAATTAATGTTTTCTCCAGACTCCAGTTTACAAAAATAATCTCCGGATTTTTTTAGGATTACCAACTCCCCCATTTTAAACTGGAAATTCCAGAAAAATGTAATTTTTTCTTGACTTCAGTTTACAAAAACGATTTTTCACATTTTTCAATGTTAATAAAAAGCAAAATTTTCCACTATTATCAAGCGATAACAATTGATTTTATAGTCAAAAAAATATATATTTATTATATTTCGAATATAGAATGAAGCAGTAAAGCTTGTGAGTGTTATCATTTAGAATACTTGCTAAATTTTTAAGACTGTTTTTTATTGAATACAACTCTCCGGATTTAGTTATACGTTCTCCGGATTTTGTATAATTTAAAATTGGTAATCCTAAATGTATACCTTAAAAACAATCAAACAATGAGGATTCGAGCTGATAAGATGGTATCACTTTTATAAATATAACCGTATACCGAGTACCGTGGTAACCAGGCCTAAAATAAGGATCAAGATCAAAACTCATTGGACGACAATGAAAATTGGTTACAGATATTAAGAATTATGCTTTTGTATGGTTAAATTCTATTAATATTTATTCTTTATTCTTCTTAGTATCTATTGAAATATTCCCAGTGAACAAAATTTGTTCACTGTTTTTGTGATATTTAATATCATTATTTATGATTTCAAATTTAGGTACATATGTGAATATTTCTGATATTATATTGAAATAATTTTCAATAAAGTCAAGTACAAATAAATAAATTAATTAATTTCAACGCAACTGATTTTTGTTATTATGAAAAGCGTAGGATATTTAATATTTATTGATTTTTCATTTCTTTCTCGAAGTTGCACTTATGAGTTTTCAGAGTTAAGTATTATCTCTAAACGAGCTCCTTTTTTGAAGGTTTTCTATAATTTACCTTTGAAACGAATATTATTTATAGCAATGGCTTGTTAGAATTTCTATATTATTTTATATGAACTAAATTTGTCAAATTATTATTTTTCTGCAGCAAATTGTTTCGTAATCAGTCAATTAATTTAAATTAATAGCCCAAAATTTTAATCTAGTTAATTAATTTGGTAAACTGGTTTCAGGCAATGGTCGCATGTTACCCCGGATCTGGAGCACATTACGTTAAGCACGTAGACAATCCGAATCGCGATGGACGTTGTGTAACCGCTATTTATTATTTGAATGAAAATTGGGATGCAAAACGCTGCGGAGGACTCCTACGAATTTTTCCAGTCGGAAGCGATAAGGTTGAATAATTTTTTTCTTTTTTGTATCACTAACATTTGGTAATTGCAATTTTTATATAAGGTAGCGGATATTGAACCACTGTTCGATCGTTTACTCTTCTTCTGGTCGGATCGTCGAAATCCTCACGAAGTACAACCAGCCTTTCAAACTCGCTATGCCATCACGTTATGGTACTTTGATGCTCAAGAACGAGAACAAGCTTGTCAACGATTTCAAAATAGCAGTAAATTATTTTCTAATTAAACATTCTTACAGTTTATGCTTAATGTTAAAAAAATCGTAGTTATACAAAATTAGTATTAAAATTTACAGAATAATTAAAAAAGATATGCTAACGTTTTTACCGTTTTTGTTAATTTCTCATGGTTGTATAAAAAGCGATACAAAAGGATTACATTTATGATTTAGTCAACAAAAGCTAACAGAAAACATCGTAAAATTTGTTCATTTTCATGATAAAAACGTTAGCATTTCATAAACAACCATGAGAAAATAAGTGATTCAAAAATAATAAATTCAAAATGATGGATGATTTTTAAAAGAGCTGAAACTTGGAGTAAAAAAAACGTACAACACATAAACAAAGCAAATTGTAGCATGTGTCTATTTTCCAATTTGGTCTTGAAAATTTTTTAACACGCACGGCTCTGGAGAAATTCTGAGAACTCTACTGATTTTTTTCCAAATTTTTTTTCATCTTAATAACAGATAGAATATGAAAAGGACTCTTTTAGTTCTATTAGAAAAAATACCATCCAATTAGGTATTAGCAGAAAATCTGTACGACAATTTGGTATAGAGTAATTGTCAATCAAAACTAAATAGTTTTTTATCCCTTTGATATTAAATAACTCTGGAAATAACTATCGTATAGAGTAAACTGTTTTAAAAACGATAAAATAAATTTTAAAACAATGTTTTTTGACGGTTTTAACAGGGTTACTCCTGAGCCGTAAATATTAAACTTTTTTCAAGGCCTGATCTGAAAATAAGGCATTGAAGTCACATTTTTTCCCATTTTTCTCCCAGTTACTGTTTGTTGAAAGGCACCTAAAATTTTTTTTTTAATTCTTTAAATTGTTTGATTTGCATATTTTTCAAATGTAATGATATAAATTTACTAGACCTATGTTTTTTTTGTTAGTCCAAAGCATTTTCCTGTAAGTTTTTCATATACATCAATTTATTGAATATTTTTAATTTCTTTCAGGTTTAAAAGCGAATACATCGTCTGGAAAAAGTGAAACCTGATATTGTGTTGAATTCTCTATTTGGGTCTTAAATCATTTCGGAAACTTACGCTGAACAAATAATTTGTACATATTTATGATGAAGAAATATTTATTGTTTAAATACAAGATTCTGGGAACATTTCCCATTAAAAGAATTTTGTGTAATAACAGTTTTGACAAAATAACTTTCCTATGGAAGAAAAAAAGATGATTAATATGTAAATAAGAACAGATTTTGGTTGCTGAAATAATTTGTCTTGTAAACGGGTATTTAACAATATTTACTTAAAATGATCGCAATGAAAAAGAAACGAGATATTGTACAGTTAACCAAGAGAAAGTCTGATAAATTATTTATTTTTGTATGTATTGTATAAAGAATTTTGAAAACTATTTTAGGAGTCATTTATTTAAACATGTTTTGAGAATTTAAAGACTAAATAGACTTTATTGAAGTCGTTAAATCGGATTTTTCTTGTTTAATCTTTAAAGCTTCTCTTGATGACTTCTTGCTTTGCGTAAGTTTTAGATCTAGTATTTCTCGCGAAAATGTTGATTTTTTGTAGTATTTATATAATTTAGTAGTTCTATACAAAATTAAGAATAAAATGATAAGAATAAAGTTGTGTTAGTCATTAAGTTGAAAGAAATATTTCAAAAATTTTATGGTCAATTCAAAATTGAAATTTTGACCAAAAAAAAAAATGCATTAGTTATACCCCGAAAGCTTTTTTTGATCTTTCGATGAGTAAATTTCATAAAGATGGTTCAAAGCCACCATATTAGTAAGAGCAATTATTATTAGTTAAAAAGGGAGTGACTAGAAAACCAAAGTATAATTCCTTGGGATTTTTCAGCTCAAAAAGCATATAATTAGGAAAACTTGTATTTTATTTATGCATTTTTTGTAAAAAAAAAAACGGAACCAGTAAAGTCTATTTTTATAAATCTTTAAATGACAATTAGAAACTCATAAAACATTCAAATCAAAAATTGCCTTTATAAATGTAAAATGTCTGCAATATGTATTGTATATACTTCAAATTACAATCTCTGCGTATGGAATAAGGTCCATTTATCTATTGTTAAAATTATGTTGAAAATAAATCTGAAAATTTACCGCATATCATCTGCAATACAATAATAGAACAATTTACATACATTGATTCGTTTGAAGTCTACAGTTGAAATTTTGAAAAAAAAAACGATAATGCCTTGTGGCAAAGATCCGTATTAAACTTGACACATTGTTCTTTTAAGCCACAGTTTACATTTCAAATGGATAGTTTGAATTTTTATTTAATGGAAAATTCATTTTTTTTTTGTTCATTTCTTTATTTCGGCCGATTAACTTTCGATACATCAACTAAATATTTCTTTAGTTTATAGTGCTTCTTATCTATTTAGTTGTTTTGAAAAAGTATGGCCTTTTAATTGCAAATTTCGGAAAATCAAGTGGACCAAATTCTAATTTCATAACTGGAGGTTGTTAAATACGTTTTAATTATTTAATTTCATTTTGTGAAAAGATTGCCCTCAAATAAATATGATTTACACTACTATTCTATTGATTAAATTGTGGTTTCGCTTCGAAATCGTTTAGTTATTAATCAAATAAAATGTAAATAACTGTCGCTGTAAAAACGCTACTCGTTGCCATTGTAATTAGTAATAATTTAATTATAAGTTGTATTATTGTGTAAAAAAATTAATCAATATTTTTTTTTTTTGAACAAATTGTGTCTAACTCATATTAGTTAGATGTCAAATAAATATGGAAATTCTCAGACCAAGTTTGTTCATTTTTGATCTTGAAAGTATTCAAAGGTATGAAAGAGATCTGTGATATTTATGGTCGAGAAAGATGTTTTATTGTAGATAAGCCTTTGGATAATCTTTTTTGTTTTTAGTTAAGACTAAAAATCCTCTACTTAGTTTACAAAAATATGATGAATAAAGAAAACTTGAATTTATAAATTATTTTTTTTAATTAATAAATTTTATCATGTTTAAAAAATATGAAAAAAGGACTATTTATCATCAAAAAGCAATACGGATTTTTAGTAATATGGGTTACATTTTAATGTCATAGTGATAATGGCATTAAGAAGTTTAAAAACATTTAATAATTAAAAAATACAAAATGTTTTTTTGTTTCAATTTTTTTTATTAATCTCAATTAAATTATTATTTTATAAAAAAATATCAATTATAACAGTTCTGCTGGAATAAAACTGTCCTCGATTTCTTTTGTAGCTGGATAGTATACTTTGAAAGAAAAATCATTTTGCGAAAACGGACCCTGAAATAAAAATAAAATACTATTTGTCTTATAAATATTAAATAAACTTTATTTTTTGCAATTAGAGAACCAAATAATTAAGATAGTTTCTGTTAAAATTAGTATTTTAGTACAATTATCAATTCTTACCGGATTTATTATGGAGCAATTTAATTCTTTATGAGAAAACGCTTTAGATTTATCTGCAACAACTAGCACATCCGGTAAAGGATATAACGATAATGCATAATCATACTCCCAATGCACCGGCAATACATTCAAAGTAAACGGAGCTAAATGTCCTTGAGCCATAATAGTTTTGGCAAACTATAAAAAGAAAATATGAAAAACTTCAATTAGTTAAATGAAAAAACATACATGTTCGGCCACATCTTCTTCTTTATCTAAAAATCGAATTGTATTTCGAAACATTTTCCCCACTATATCTTCTCGAATAACAACAATTTCCTGTGTGCAATATTGAATTCTGCAAGGATTTGTAGCGAATATTGTATTGGGAACCTTCTTTTTGAAATCTTCGACCAAAATTGAAGGTAATGGCGGTCTAGAACAAATTTTTTGATCAGAGGCGGACACATAAGGATAAGTAGAGGCGGTTGGTTGTCAATGCAATCACATTAACTTGTATTTTGTTACTTTAAATATTTACTTTGAAACAAGCTTCAAACAATTACGTCCGATTTAAAACCGAAAACTGGTTTTTGGAGATAACAAATTACAATAGTTTTTAAACATACCGAGGTAAAATACATTCAGCGATCGGATCACATTTTCCAGGGACAATTACAAAAGTAGACTTTTTAACAATATTTGTATACTGTGAAATTATATCAGCCAAATTTTTTAAATGAGTTTTTAATTGATAGGCTTGCCTAACACTTTCTTCAGCTGACATAAACCTACCACATAGGATAAATGCAATAGGTGGATACTCATTATACCCTTCAAATAATACTTTTAATCTTTGTAAAACCTAAAAACCAAATAAAAGAATATATCTCTGAAATAGCACACAATCAACTTCAACTCTTACTTTTGGACGATCTAGCCAAATTTCTGAAAGAAATACTATTCCTGAACTATTATTTTTTTCTAAAGAATACAAAGCTTTGTTGTTTTTTAATGATGTTTTGGAAGGACCTCCGAATATGTTAACATCTTCAAAACATTCTCTATAAAAGTGAAAATAAAGAAAAAAAAATAGTTTAACAATTATTTTATTGATAATTACCGGCTAACTTTACTCAGTTCTGCTGGAGGATGTATCATAGATCCAACTGTTAAAACTTTATCCTCATAATTACCATCACACATTACAAAGCAATTTTCGGTGAAGAATCCATAATGAAAACTGAAACAATTATGTTTTTAAAGAAAGATTTAAAGGTGAGTTGTGATTGAGATTTTTATAGTTGTATTATATAAAATATATTACAATTTGCTCCACTAAAAATATATTTCCCAATATTTTAATTGAATGCGAGCTTAAATTTTTAAAATCATAAGATACCTGACATGAGATAAATCCAATTGCAGAATTCCTGTTGGATCTTCCAAGTAGAACTTTCCCTCAGTCAGTTGTGTAAGAAGCCCCAATATGATAATATTATCTTCTTTTAATCCGCGACTTATAATTGATTCGATAGTACGTAGCTGAACATCAGCACTAGTGTCTCCCAGTATTGTAGGTTTGAATAAATCATTTCGTAAAATTCGTTGCAATAAAATTGAATAACTAAATTTAATTTAATATATAAGGTATATAATTAATTTTGTATACAAATCCATGATTTTCTTACCGATCTTTAAAAATATTAGATTTTGCAATGGCTGACCCAACTATGGCTTTTTTCATATTTTCACATTTAACAAATTTTTTTCGATCTATATCATACTGAAACTTAGGAACTTCAAAAGCACTAATTACATTTATGCAAGCTTTTGGATTTGCTTGATGCACAGTTAAACATTCCTGAAAAATGAAACTAAAACAACAACTCCAAAGAACAATTGACAATTTACCTTGATGATATCATTAATGAACTCAACAGTAAGTTTTTCAATTTCTAAATTTTGGCTTTGAATGTAATCGATAATTCGATTAATCCAATGTTCTAAATCTTCAGCCTCATCATTCCAATTTTCAAGGAGTTTCACGCAAATTTCGCTGTTTATTTGTAATGAAGATTGAAAAGTTACTTTATTGGTAATATTGTTTTACTTACCTATTAATAATAAATCCATTTAACTGGAAAATTCGATTAACTCGATTTTTTAACTTAACTTCCTCAGCCATATTTCTACTGAAAATATAAATCTTACATTCGCGCGCTTTTTACTGTCACTGATACTGACACTAAGCCACACTAAGCGCTAGTAGCTAAAGTTGCTGCGCCATCTCTATCACAATCAAAAAATTCTTAGCAAATATTTTCACCAAAATATAGCGATCATAGCGATCATAGTGATCTAGCGATGATCGTAATAATTTTACATGGGGGTGTCCAGGGGAGGCTAACTCAATGTTAATTTTTTGTCCCCTGAGAAGGCTTACTTACAGGTTACAAGTACTGATGGCGCTAGTGAAGCAAAACCGAGAATAACCGATAATAGCCGACAATATCCAATGATGTAAGCGCCAATTTCAAATTTAATTTTTATTTCTGAAATTTTTTTTTGTAATAACGTAAACTTGATTAAAATTAACATTTTATTTAAAAAATTGAAATACAAAACATAGCATAATTTAGTATTGCCAATTTAAATTACAAAGAAATATGTTCAATACAGAAAACTGGACAATATTCTGGTATTAATAATTATGTCATAATAATAGTTTCAAGTTCCTCATAACAAATTTAAAAGTGTCCAATTTTCTTTAATGATAGAAAATAGCAAATATTTTATGCTATATTTAAAAATACGTTATGTTGGAGATGACAGTTGATTCCTGGAAATTGTCCTTTTCGATCGCCAGGAATTGTGCCTGCCTAGAAAAATCGTCGAATCGTTACTGAAACCAATTTATTTCACTTAAAAAAGTAATGAGCTCTCAATCAAAATGTCGTCATACTTAACTAATTTTGTAAATGTTGCTTTAGTTCAAACTTTAGAGTCCCATTTTCGTAGAAAATAAAATTGAACAATATTAAAGTAGACATACGTATTATCATGCTGAACAATCCCCTCCAATTCGTGTGATGTTATTTATCATCCAAGTTTTATATGCACTTTTGAATTGTAACGCCGAAGGATAGTATATTAATAAATACATACCATTGTAATGATCTTGGGAAGTAGAAAAGTTTATTTACCGATGATCTTTTCGTATAACATAAACAATACTGGTTTTACATGAAAGAAAGTCAAAAGAAATATAGCCCGCGATTTCAGACGGTAAACGTTTGCATGCGTGCCATGCGTGTTTTCATTAGTACCAACTTGCTCACTTCTACCCCTTCTACCAATCTATTCCTTATCCAAGTTCAGTATCACTTAAAACTCGGAATATTGCTGACAACGCCATCTCTATTTGGGACCAAAACTAAAATTTAACGGAACCGAGTCTGCCATAAGAGTTAGACCCCCCTGGGGGTGTCGGTCTAAACGACTAGTAATTTCCCGTAAAATATTCACTACCCAATACTGACACAACTGACAAATGGTAAATTATAATGTTATAATGGTCAAAGCGGTCAAAGATACTTAGGGAAAATATCTTTAAGATACGTCAAGATACTAGATAGCCTAGATAAGTTATTTTTTTTAAAACGTATGCGAAATTACTATTATATTTAGTTAATCTTAAGCAAACTTAAATACTTATATTAAGATACTTGACACACTATATGCGACAATCTGTATACCAATGTATGCTATGTATGTACAAAGTTTCGTAACTTATTTGGTAAAGTCGTTAGCGTCGTTAGGTAGTTAGATAACGTACTTCTTACCTTTATTAATTTAGAAAAAACGAAAGTGTATATGTCCTTTAGGTCTAAGCCCTTGGAAATATAATACCGTATAGCGCAATACACTTAAATAGAACGATAGAAGATTAATAGAAGAGATATTGCATTTTACAGAACTAAGCAAAATAAAATTCTAATTGAAATAAAGCAATAATTAAAAACATCAAATCATACTTATATGTAGACAGTTGGAGTAAAATAAAAATAAAACAGTTAAAATTTGTCAAAACCAAAAAATCTACAAGCAATATTTTATTCATTATATTTTTTCCATTAAATGTGGAGCTGTAAAAGAATTATCTATACCTAAGTTAGTTGCGATTGCCGATTGCACTATTCCACCAAAATATATTGTTGAAGTCATAGAACATTTGATAGTTCTAATTGTTAGAACTTTCGAATATTCTGACAATTAGACTGAAAAGAGACGGAAGACGTTCAAAAACACTCCCCGTGAGGTTCTAATGTAGTGAAAGAAAGAAATAGAAAACATTCGAAACTGCGAGAAGTGTCTGGAACAGTCTTAAACCTTTCAGAAGCTGTAAGTGGGTATATAAATAAGGCGATCGACCGTCGCAAAAACAGTATTGAAAAAGTTACAAGTTGCAATTACGAAAGAGGTACAAATAAGTTTCACAGTTACAATCCATAAATATAAAATGATTAAAAAGTGTAATAGTAAACGTGTTTACTATTTATGTTTAAAACTTATTTATAACAAGAGCACCATTTAATGGTACTATTGTTTTATGTTCGAAAACAAATCCTTACAAACCTGTAAATATAAATAACCGTAAAAACAGTATGAATATTTAAGTGTAAGTGTAATATATATGTATATATTAAAATTTAAATATTATATATAATATTTTTTAGTTACTTGAAGAAAACAAGCACTGAATCTTTATTGTTAAAATTCTTATATTATTTTTCAGATTAAAAACTGAAATCTAGTTCAAACGCAAACCAATCGTATTTTTATAGGTAAAAGGGGTAAAAGCGGTAAAAGGCTCAAATCGTTTTGCTGAATCATTGCAACTGAAGAAATTTTTATAGCGAATTGGGTTGTTTGAAAATCAATAAAAACTTAATAAAAACGCTTTTATAAAAATTAATGAAAATGAACAATGAAGGTTGGAATCAAATTTCTTATAATTCGCTTTACTTATATACCTACACATCTATTCATTTTTTTTCCTATTCAGAAAGAACTATTTCATACAATGATGGCTCATACTATCCATACATTCAATTAGAGTTACTTAATATAGAAATAACTGGAGATTTTATGGAAAATGGCTTCCCGATATATTTTGGTGGGATGGTACAATCGAAAATATGTTAGACAAAGGATAATTCGTTTACTGTTTAAAATTTAATGAAAATAAACATAATGAATCAAACATTTCATATGAGTTTTAAAGACAACAATTAAACGTTAAGATGTGAAACATACTACTTGTAATTAAAAGTGCTAGAGCAAAATAGACATACAGTATGTTCAACATTGTTGATCATAAAGATATATAAATTAATGAAAATAAATTATAAACTAAAAAAGTTATATCTAACATTGTACCCATTGTATCTACCAACCTTAATTCAAAAGTACTTTTAAGAAAAGTATATAAACTACAACCTTAAATCAAAAACTTACATTTTGTAAGTGTTATATGGAAGTAACGTAGCTACTTTAAAGTTTCTAAGATTCGGTATCTAAGTTTTTTTATTAGTAAAAAGTAACTAGTATCTTAGTTACTTTTTAAGAAAATTTATATCTCGTAATTTAAAAAGCATCTTAGATACAAAGAAATTAGATTCAAAGTTTTATTTTGTTTTGTTCTACAATATTCACATTCTACCTCTTATATTAATCTTCCGTCGATTTTAAAGTATGTTGTGTTTACTGGAGATTAGACATACATACTTTTCTTTTTTCTAAGTTAGTAATGATAAGAAATACATTATCTGATTCCCTAAGAGCTTTACCTGAAAGACTATAAAACTTAGTATATGTACAATATATAAAATAACTAAAAAGTATCTTTAAAATAACTAAAGATAAGTATTTAAGTACCTTTTTTTAATACTTAGTAACATTGGATACCCAAAACAACTATGGATATTTTTTAAAAAGTACCTTATCTGGTATCTACATGAAAATTATTGATCATGAATACGAATTAAGATCAAAAACTAAAATAATTTAAGGGCTGTCATTATCTTACAAGTGTTTTGCTCTGTGGCCATTTTATGAAAGTATGAGTTGTATTCGTTGTATTTAATAAGTAAAGAATTATAGGTATGTACAAATATAACAATTACAAGAAATATGTATTCAACCTTCACTCGGTATTTTCATATACTTTCTAAAAGCATTTTTATTAAGTTTTCATTGATTTTCAAATAGCTTTATTTTCTCTTTAATATTCTTTGGTTAAAATGATTCAGCCGTATACTTTAAGACTTTTAACTATAAAAATACAGTTTGTTTGCATGTGAATCAGTTTTACATTTTCGATCAACAAAAATACCATAAAAATATTATTAATTATGCAGTGGTTCAGATTATGTTTTGTTCAAGTAACTAGATTAAATTAAAACTAAATTAATTAATACTCTCTTATAACTGTATTTAAACTTCACTTTAAGCTTTTGATATCTAATATTACCGCAAGAGGAGTAAATTTTACTAAAATTTTAACATATAAGCAATATATAAATAACTGGAATTATTACGAAGAACGGTTTCATGATATATTTTGGTGGGATGCTGAGATCGAAAGCATCGTGGATATAGATAATCCTTATACAGTTAAACATTTAATGGAAAAAGACATAATGAATGAAACATTTCATGTGGGTTTTTTAGATGACGATGTATGAATGGTCCACAACCCATTTTTTATTTGACAATAAATTAGTAATTAATATTATTTTTAGCAATATCCTGTTTTTAGGGTTGACTTTAAAAATAATCGCTTTGAAGGAATAATGGGTGAAATTTGGATGCATCTAGTAGAACGTTTCCAACTTAGGTACTTACTAGATTTAATTCATTTAAATACGCTAATATTTTAAATAAGGAAACTATATAAGTATATTTTTAAAAACTAACTTCACCAATACAATAATTCAACGATTAATAAAAACAACAAAATTTTAACGCTATTAACTGGGTTGCTTTTTGTCGCTCGGGAGATCTAAAAGAATTTTTTTGTCGTTTTTATAATTTATATTTTGGAGCATTTTCCAAATATTGAAATTTCGAACTTTTTTTTGAGACTTTTAATTGGTGTTTTTTTGAAGCTCAAGATTTATGAAAAACTTGGTCACTTGCATATTTTCCTGGCAAACGTCATTTTAAGAAAAAGCTCACTTTGGACATTGAAACCACGAAATTTATATAAGGAAGCAAAATATTCAAGTCTTAAAAAATTTCTTTCGGAATTGGCGAGTGATTACATTACAAATTAAAGGAGTGAAAACAAAGTTACAAATCATAATATTTGAGAAAAGCTCCAAAACAAGCTTTTTCTTTCAAAGGTGTTTTCCCGGGATATATGCATACTCTGAAGTTTTCTTTTTCGGAACTCTCGGGAGACAACACAAGCAACATAATTAATGCGTCAAAAATTGAAATATTAATATTTATAGAAAAGCTTTAAACGCCAACTAAGCACTACATTGACATAGGTTGTTTCTGGAAAAACACTAAAATATTTCATAGTTATTTTTTGAAAATTCCAAAAGTATAGTTTGACCTTGATGGACTTAAATATAAGTTGCATTTTTCAAAAGCTGCACACAAATTTTAAATTCATAGTTGAGTACTCAAAAATCAATATATGTTAAATTTGTTTTTTTTTATAATTTTAACTATAAATTTAGTTCTTACAACTAATGAGTTGTAAGAACTAAATTTAGACTGTGAAATTTGGTTCTAGAATGGAGCTTAAATTTTTTTTAAGTAATGAATCTATTATTAATTTTTGATATTTAAAGTCGAACTATGAATTTCAATATGTAACCAATTTACATTTGAGTGTTCTATTTTGTTGGACAAAAAATTCTGGCCGTAGTATAAATAGTTTTAACTTTAAAGTATTTTTTATCTCAACTTATTGATTGATTATTTTTAGATATGTAATAATTGATGAAAGCGAAGCAGATATGGATCTCTCAGCTCATTATATTACAGAACATACCCTTTACCCACTTTACCCAACTTTACCCTTTACCCAATCGCGCGTGTACCGTAAGTACTTATTTTCATAAAATTTTATATTCTGAAGATAAAATTCAACAATACGCTTATAAGGTCATCGGTTCTTTTGATAATAAAAAAAAATTGTGCTTCCTTGGAAGGTAAGTTTGATTTTGTTTAATTTATAGCAATTATTTGTTTGCGAAATATCCTCGAACCTATAACGATTACATAAAGTATTCAAAAATCTTTCCTATGAATTTTTTGATTGTAACAACGACTACAGTTTGTATCATTGGAATCGGGTTATGGTTTCAAATAAAGTATTTTGCGATTTCGGAGGAAACGTCAATTTCACTCAGCATTTTAACGATTTTTGGTGGGATTTGTGGGCAAGGTTTGCACTTTTATATCTATGAATTAAAACGAGAAATTAATTTGTTTCAACTTTCAGGTGTTTCTATTACAACTCCCACTTTTTTGAGCAAAACAGTTTTGATGATTGGAAATATTTTTGCAATTTTTATCCTTACAGCTTTTACCTCCGATATTAAAGCATTTATGAATTTGTCAATCCAAAATTTAAATGATTTGTTACATCAAAGTGAAGTTAGCATTTGCATTACAAATTCAAATTTGAAGACATACCTAACGAATCACGTAATATTTCATAGTTCAAATTATAATATAGCATTATTATTTATCTGTAATGATTCTGTCTTAAAGCCGTATTTTGTGTGTGTGTTTTTTTTCATTTTCAGGGATTCAATTTCGATGTTCACGTAAATGGACCTCAATGCGGAGATTTAAAAACCATTACACATGTTCTGGAAGCGCTTTGTAAAGATAATGCAATTATTTTTGATAACCTTCTCACCTTGCATAGCGTAATCAAAATGAATCGAAAATTACATCGTTGTAATTTTGTTCAGTTACCTGAACTTCATAATGAAGAACAAATCAGTTTTTTACTTCGTAAAAATAGGGAAAAGGCCAAATATAGATACATCCTGAATTTATAGTAAATCAAATAACCTTTATATTACATTGGAAATGATTTGGCTAAGAATTTTCAATTTTAGTTTGTTAAAACTCGATCAGTTTGGTTTGCTGAAGCACATCAATAAAAAAGCAATGGAAGGTCAGGCACCGACTATAGATGATTTTTTTCAATTAGGTGTAATAAATCCTATTACAATGGGTAATGTTTCGGAATTATTTGTTTATTTATTCTTCGGGTATTTAATTGCCATTGTAATTTCTATTTTGGAGTGTATTCAATTCAAAAGAAGAAAAATACAAAATCTTGTTTAGATATGTTTTCCAGATGAGTGAAATACAGAAGGTTAGTTGTGAAACGCAATCCTTGTAACTAAAAGTTCAAGATGCTAAAAGCTTAAGTAAAAAAGATGTACATAAGGACCGTTTATTTTAAAAGTGGTGTAAGTCCATTTTATATTATTTCGATAAAACTAAAGATTAACATATCTGTAAATTAAAAAATGTTGATTTATTGTATGAAGTCTGGCAATGTTTTTACTGATTTATCGATACGTAATATGGTTGGATAATTTTTTTTTGAGAAAGGAGTTTAATTGGATCTGTATTGCGAGTTGTCGCTTAAATAGGAAGCTATATCGAAACTTTTGTTAAAATATCTATTGGATTTACACTACAAACACATTTTATGTACATTTTGCTTATTTTTTGTTACTCAACAATTTGGCTTAATATTATAACCAATAAGGTCGAGGGGTTAAAGTGGTCAAGATGACTGCTCTAAAACTGGTAGGTGTTAAGTTCGGACCAATTTCCTCGTTGATCTTGAGATATGGACTGTCCGCCCGCATGACTATTATTCAAAGTTGTAATCCTTAAAAACTAATTAAGCTAGAGCCATGGAACTAACTCGAAACTTAAGGCTTTTTTACAGAGTAAAGGTTCACATATTATTTATATGCTTTAGAAAAAAATAATATATATATTAAAAAAACAAATTAATCATATTTCTTTTATGTGTTCTCTGAGAGTGACAATCACGAAAACAATATATTTAATGCTCTTAAAGAAGCCCTAATACTCATAAAAAATCGTGAGAGAAAATTGGTACAACACTTCGAAAAAAAATATGAGCCGTATAGAAACGGGGTGTACTATACATGGGTAGCTAACTCAGTGTACTATAAGGCGTGAATCAGTATTTATTTTTTTTCAGTGTTGCATTATTTTTTTTACGAAATTTTTAAGAGTAATAGTGCTTTTTTAGGAGCATAAAATATATTTTTTTTCGTGATTGTCACTCTCAGAGAAAAACAAAAAAATGTGTTTCATTTATTTTTTTTTTCAATATTTTTTTTTCTAATAATTTATAAAAAGTATATAATATACCCTGTAAAGGAACATTACGCTTTGCGTTGGTTTCATTTCTCTAGCTTAATTAGTTTTCAGAAATATTACTATGAACAATAGTCATGCGGGCGGACAGTTTTGTCCATATCTCAATCTCAACGGGGAATTTGGTCGCGAATGTACATAAAATGTAATCGTACATCAAATCGATATTTTAACATAAGTTTTGATATAGGTTCTCATTTGGAGGCCAACTTGCCATATAGATCCGGCTAAATCCTTTGACTAAATTAATGAATGCTTACGGGCTGCAAATGGACTTAAATCATTTTCAAAATTATATAATTGTAAAAATCGTTTACTTTCAATTTTGAAAAATCAAGTATCACCTAAAATAGACTTCATATTAATTCTGTTTACAAATAATTACATAATATAAGAATAGAAGTATTGTTTCTAATTGTAGATGTTTATTCGATTGAATTCGTTAAAATGATAAGGTATTAGTAGTATTTACTTATGTTCTGCATTTGGGACTGTTTACACAATGAAACCATATTGGATAGTCTCAAGTTTATCATACACGATTAACGTATGCCCTGTACTCTGTAGGATTAATATTTTAAGTTTCATATATTGTTGTAACTTACCATATATTACACTTTTCAAATACTGCTCTCCTTTTTCAAATTGTCATTCACTCTCTGTCGGTAGGAGTCACTTAGTTTAGTTCACAAAATTGCCGGTGAGTATTTTGTTTTAGTTCGCCGAATTTCAGTAGGTATTCGCTCACTAATGTCCTTAATACCGAATTATAGTGTCAAATATACTTTCATATTAATTAAGTAAAATATTTAACCAAAACAGACCCTTCATATTTGTTAAGTATAGATGATGTAAATCAACTTTGTTTTTACTTGTTATAAGCGGAAAAAAAAATCGCCTTTAACGGCATTTGATTGTTAAATTTGAAATTTCCATTGTTCATTAGACTAGTAACATTACATGTTATTTCATGCAAACTTTTTCACCATTTTTCTTATTTTAGGGAAGAAATTTTAAAAACCCTTTCTTATTAGATGTCTACGTCATAAAAAGAATACATCCTTCACATTTTTCAATTCAAATCAAATCAAATCAGCTAAGCTTATTGTAAAAGTGTTTTAAAAAAAATACAAATATTTATTAGAAACAATATATTTCAGCATATAAATTACATATAAACTTAATTTAAAATTATAACTTAGTTATTTAATAAACATAAAATAATAAATGAATTATAAGTGTTAAAAAAATAGGTTTACAATAGACGGTATTAACAAAGTAATCTCTTTGATATGATTTGACAAAATCATCTATTAAATATGGTACAGCTTTTGGCAATATAATTATATAAATATTTATCTACAAAAATACTGACTTTAAAATATTGTATTTGTGTCGCTGAGTTTTAAGAATTGATTCATAGGTCTAAAAACAAAGAAAATAAATATTAATAATATTTTTCTTTTTAGATTTGTATAATTTATTTTCTTACCCATCGTTTCTTGTTGAATTTCATCTTTGTAAGAAGGATTGTTGTATCATGCTGGTGAAACTCTCGTTGTACAAGTGGTAGAAATTGCAGCTTTATTTTGCTCGTGTCTCTTCACCAACATTGAAGTTAACACCAGTGATGCAAAAATCGCTATTGCAGCAATAAAAGCAACTACAACCAAAGGACCGTAGTAGTCGCCTTCTTGTTTATTAGCTTCTACACCCGGCATACCAGCCAATTTGCCTAAAAAATACATAATTTAATAAAATTAAATCTTTTAGCACCATTACATACACTATTTTTAAATTTACTTGTAATCGATTCTATATTATATGGATTCTGCTAGCAATTAATATATCTATTATATATCTATCTAATATATAAAATTCTCGTGTCACGGGGTGCGTAATTAAACTCCTCCGAAACGGCTCGACCGATTTTCATAAAATTTTCTATGTATATTCGGTAGGCATGAGAATCGGACAACATCTATTTTTCATCCCCCTAAATGGTAAGGGTGGTCCACCCTTAATTTTTTTTTTTATTTTTTGGATAAAATTTTTTGTTTTTATTTTTTTATGATACATCATACAAAAATACATACAACCCTAAATTTTCACCCCTCTATGATCAACCCTTATTTTTTTATTAATTAAAAACTTTAATTTTTTTGGCTAGATTTTTATTTTGTCATTACTTAGAATAACAAAAAATCATATTACTCTTAATTTTCACCCTTCTACGATCAACCCCTATTTTAACGAAATATTAACGAAAAAAGTAACAGTAGTAGTAAAAAAATAATTATTTTAATAAAGCTTAAAGTAAATACGTTTTAAAAACCGTGCATACATAAAATCGTGTAATTATATATCTCTTCTGCCAGATAAAATTTTAATATTTGGTGTATTCCTTATAAGAAGTAGGCATGTGAAAATATTTTTTTTTAAAATTCCTGCCCCAAAAGAGTGAATTGGGGTGATTAAGTTTCTTTGAGAAAATGTAAAGTTAATCAACAATCGAAATTTTGGATTTACTAAGTGTAATTAATAAATAAAGAATAAATTAATAATAAGTTTCTGTTTTTGTTATATAATTTTAACTACAGCATTGTAAATAACGTAATTTCACTTAATTAGTATGAATGTTTAGGTAGTAGGTACTTATACCAAATACCATAGAGGCGGTTTTTAATTTTTGTTTGTTTTTCAACAATCAAACTTTTTAAAATCTAATTTTTATGAACTAATGATTGTGAACTGGAGCAATTATATATTCTGCTAAAAAGCATTATGGAAGCAATTTTTTGTCATATAACAATTGGTTTTCAAATTGTTCTAAATACCGAAGAAGAGTTAGCATAGAAGATATATATATATATATATATATATATATATATATATATTTATTGATGTATTGATGATAATGAAATATGACAAAAAATTGCTTCCATAATGCTTTTTAGCAGAATATATAATTGCTCCAGTTCACAATCATTAGTTCATAAAAATTAGATTTTAAAAAGTTTGATTGTTGAAAAACAAACAAAAATTAAAAACCGCTTTTATGGTATTTGGTATAAGTTCCCCTACTACATAAACTTTCATAATAATTAAGTGAAATGGCGTTATTTAAATTTCTGTTATCAAAATGATATAACTACAATGCCCATTGTGTAAGCATAGGGAAACCGCCCTCACTCTCATTTTCCCCACCGCACTTCTAAACAACCATAACTACAGCTGTGAATATACTGGGTTATGTTGAGCTGGTGGAAAAGTAAAATTGCCACAATTAGTCCCATCACCAGATCCGTTACGCTCATTAGATTATAGGCTAGGAAATGATTCTAAAAATTTCTGGACCAAAACTCAAAAATATAACAGTTGATTACAAACAACGTCGTTTGGGGCAACGCATATTGTGCTGGATAAATTCATGTCCCCCTTCAAGGTATAATTCCATAATAATTTTTGGATAACATTTAAATTTTAATTTTTCAAATAATTTAAGAAAATGTTTGCAGATACAAGAACAAATTTATCACTTACTGGAAGCGCTGTTACCACTACTAGATATCCACTACTAGACCACTACTAGATCATCAAATCTTACAAATGTATTTTATGAGCAATACAGATACAGAAATTGATAGGCGTTGTGTTCATAATCCGTAAACATAAACAATAAAACGATTCATTGTCCAAAAACTACGGAGGTATCTGAAAATGCAGAAAATTGTAGTCGATTAAAGTCACACGACACGTCGTTCGGAAAACTGAGATATGTGGAATCAAAATGTCTTCTGCTTTGTATTTTCAATTCAATTTGTAACTTCGATAAGGTTGCTCATTAATTTTTTCACCGCAAGTCGGGTGTTATGACCAAAACGTGGTTGATCTATATATTCCACAACATAAGGATTACTGATCCAATTTTTAATTGGATTATGAGGCGGTAACCCGGAGAATTTCAGCGAATTTAAAATTCTATCCATAATTGAAAACATCATCTTTATTAGTAATACAATCAACCGAATTGCAGGTCTCTAATTCGCCAGTTTTCCTATTTTGAATCTGAACTATCTATTTCATTAATATCATTTTCGTTGACAACGTTTTTTGGGGTCAATATAACACGTTCTCTCAACCAAACATGATTTTTGTAATTTGTAACCAAGTTTGGGAACACCCTCTCGATGAGTTCGGTCTTTGATTTAGTAAAGTGACAAAATTGGCAAAGAATGTAATGTATGCAGGTAATGTGTCAACAGAAATTTTGCCATTATCGATCAATATCGATCAATTGTTCGGAAAACACTTTTCTAAATTAGTTATTCTGCAATTCGAATTACATTTTCGAGTTTAATTTGATTGTTTTTAAATATTTCCATACAGTGGACGACTTCAGACATTAAGGATCGACTGCTGTCGATAAAATAAATGCTTGCTTTAAATTATCAAATATCTGGTACCATATAAATAAACTTCAGATGGAAGAAAACAAGAAAATTGTATTGCTGAACGATCCTTCTGCTGATGATTTCCCCAAGAAATTAATAAATGGCCGTGTTCATTGTTTAAACTTTTATTAAAATTAAGTTTGTTAAAACATTATTGAGCGGTTTTGTGAAAAAGCTAGCAATTATGTAAAAATTTTAAATGAGACAAAATCCAAAAAATTCAAAGAAAATGAAATCAATACGCTCGATTCGTTGACAGGAACATGGTTATTACCGATATTCAACATTTGCTTGGGAAATTTTTCAGCAGATTGATCATTCCACAACGCATTCGTGGAATACTTGGCACTGGGGGAAATCACCAACAACAAAATCATTGCGCTTTCAAAACATATTGAGTCAATGCGAAGATAGATCTTTCAATAACTATCGTTATATGCCTTTAAGAAAGAGTTACAGACAATATGAAATTGACAGCATTGACATCAAAGTGTGGGTCACATGAACTGCCAACTACGGAAAATTCCGAGCCTAATTATTTAAAAACTGATTTTATTCAAATTTTTCCGTGTATTATTAAGATATGTTAATAGTTACTCTGCTATTTGGAGCGATGGTGAATTGAACTAATCATTAATCATCAAAATCAGTCCAATATTTTTTTAGCTAAAAAATGATCTAAATAACCTGACTTTATTTAGTATATTTAAGATATTTGATTTGACAAATCATATGTCAATGTTGGTCAATGTAATGGCAACGTACTTCAATGAGGAGAATCAATCTGAGGGCAATGCATGCACCAAAATTCATAGCTTCAATAAATTAAATGAATTGTTGACATGCCATTGAATTAACTAATTTTTGTTTTTTATTAATAATTTTTACTCCCATTGTATAGTATAATATTATTATATAATATTATTCTAATTAAATATTGAACTTCATAATTGTATTCGTATTAGTTTGTTATTAAAATTATAAACTAAGAGTAGCTAAAATATTCGTTCATAAAAAACACTACGTTCAATTCCTGTTAGGCACTACGAAGTTTGCCGGGTCAGCTAGTATATCTATAATAATCTATAATATATCTATATATCTATTATATATCTATAATATATCTATTATATATCTATAATATATCTATTATATATCTCCGGACCATGATATTTCAACGCTTGTTGCTTAATTAAATTAATTTCTAAAGTAACATTAAATCCATATAAATCTGTAAATAAAGTTAATTATAAATATCGCAAACATATTTTTTAAAAATGTAATTTCGATTACATCTAAACACACGTCTTATATGATGCTCATGGATAAAAGAAACAAAGAATATATAAAATCCCAAAAGAATGCTTTAAAAATGATAAAGTATAAGCCATTGTGCACAAGATAGTTAGAAACCCGTTCATCATTGATTAACAGATTAACTATTATTTATTTAAAAAAAATAAATAACAGGTTTGTTTACTTTCCAAAAAATCGTTAATAATTCATTAGATAGCTACTATTTTTAATAGAAATGATAGCGTCTGACTGAACTTTTGGGTTCAGCAAGTTTTAGCGCTATATTAGAATTTCGATTTCAACGAAAAATCTGCCGATACTGCTACCGAAACCAAAAAAAGTTTGTGAACGATACAGCGTATAGTAGAAACTTAGCTACATAAAGAGTCGTTCAGAAAGAAGTAAGTAAAATCATTAAAATAATTAAAAAAATTAAAATAATTAAAAGACACATGCAAAAAATTGCCTTAAAAATAAGTATGATTTTCGGTTTCGGTTGTAAAAACTAATTTCACTTATTTATGATTTTTTTTTTGGAAATATACCTATGTAACCTTCTCTGTTTTTGTTGATGCATATTAAAAGTTATTCACATGTAATTATTATTTAAATTTTAAATAATAGAATATACCAATTTTAGGAGGAGGTGTGATTCGTAACATATTTTTGGATTGAAGTTCCGTTTGTTGTCCATGGAAGGAATGAAGTAAATTCCTACTTCGTACTCCATGTTTGCTTTTAAATTTTCAATAGTGTAACTAGTAACCGCTCGAAGAATGAGAGGTGTAGCGGTGTATACCGCGTTTACCATGCCATTACGTCAGTACGTGCAGTACGTCTGTAGTCTCTCGAAGAGCTGGCTAAGGTGTTTTTTATGTTGCCCCTCGTCCTCCGACGCTATGAGGATGTCGTCTAAGTACGAGTAGCAGTGTTCCAAACCCCGTAACACCTCGTCGATGAACCTCTGGAACGCCTGCGCCGCGTTCCGAAGCCCGAAGCTCATGAATGGGAACTCGTAGAGTCCGAATGGTGTTGTTATGGTGGTTTTGTGGATGTCCTCCTCCGCCACGGGTATCTGATTGTATGCCCGCACCAGGTCTACTTTTGAAACGATTTTCTTACCCCTCAACGTTTGTGCGAAGTCGTGGATGTGTTTTATTGGGTAACGGTCTGGAATTGTCCTTGCGTGGAGTGCACGATAATCCCCGCAAGGTCTCCAGTCGCCGCTACCCTTGGGCACCATGTGCAGTGGCGCTGCCCAACTGCTGGACGATGGTTCCCAACTGTAACAGTGTTTCAAACTGTTTTTTGGCTTCGCGCAAACGTTCAGGGGCCAGGCGTCGAGGTTTTCCTGCCTCTGGTGGTCCCGGCGTCGTGTGGATGTAGTGCCTGGTGTCGTGCTTGATTACTGGGGCTCGTCCGTCTGGCCGGGTTATGTCCGCGTACTTTGCCAGGAGGGTGTGATAGGTCGTAGACCCGGTGATGACCTTCACGCAGGGGATATTGTACTGGCCTATCCGTCCTCGTGAAGTCAGACCCGTGGTTTGATCTATCAGTTGTCCGCCGCGTAGATCGACTAACAACCCGTAGTGGGCAAGGAAATCGGCTCCAATGATGGGCCGAGAAACATCGGCTATCACAAACCTCCAAGGAAAAATCCTTCGGAGTCCGATATTTACGGCCTTTTCACTGGAACCGTATGTGGCAATTGTCGTGCCGTTTGCCGCTGCCAAGTTGTAGTCTGTTTGTTGTAGTCGTCCGTGTGTAAGTTGCCGTGGGAAAACGCTTAGATCCGCACCCGTGTCGATCAGGTAGCTGGTGGCGTTATCCCGGTCTCGGACAATTAGACGGTGAAGTGTGGGGCCCTCGACAGTTGCCGCGTTCAGCGAGAGCCGTTCTCGTTTCCCGAGAACTCGCACGGTTTGTTGCATTTACGGGCCGCCGCCCCGTACGTCCGGTGATACCAGCAGTTTTTAAATGGTCCGTCGCGTTGTGGTGTGGTTTTTCGTCGCGACGTGGACCTCTGACGGTATCGATTGTCGTTCCTTGTGTACTTCGACCTGCCGCGGAGTTCTTGACGGAGTTCGGCCACCTCTTGCACTAACGAAGCAAGTTGTGCCAGCGTCGGATTTGCGCCTGGACTGACCTCGCTGACCTGAAGGTTTGGTCCACGGACGGTCTCTGTAATGGCGTCAGCCAGTTCTGCCACTTTGTCCAGCGACGTGTCTCGCTGTGTTGTTAGGATCGCCTGGGTTGTGACTGGCAACCTGCTCGTCCATATGGTGCGATAAAAATTTTCTGACACGGTTGTGCCACCCAGATCCTTTAGGTGCCTGAGGAACTGTGAAGGCCTACGGTCGCTCATCTCCTCGTGTTCTGTTCAGTCGCCGAGTTTTCTGCTCTTGAGAAGCGCTGAAGCGCTTGATTAGCTCCGCCTTTAGAGTTGCGTATGGAGTGGTTGCCGGCGGATTGATGATCAAATCCTTTATCTCCAACGCATACTTGGGGTCGAGCGAGCTGACAACGTAGCTGAACTTTGTGTTCTCGGTGGTGATGTTGGCCGCGTCGAAGTTCCGTTCAGCCAAGCCGAACCAGAGCTCTGGTTCGGATGGCATGAACTGTGGCAGCCGAATGCTGATGCGGGCCATCTCTGGTGTCGTATTGGCCTCCATCCTTGGACGTATTTTTTTTGTCTTTAATTAACTCTTTATTGAACTTTGATTCTAGTCGAACCGATTGATATATGTCTTTAATTTAACTCTTTGTGAAAAACGCAAATTCGAAGGCGACGTTTTTGTCCGTCGTCGGGGTCACCACTATTGGGATTAGGTGGTTTTGGATGGTCAATCTGACTAGTAAAACACTAATTCCCAAATAATGATAGTCTTTTTATTTTTGCGTTTAAGAGTAGTCCTAACGGACTGAGAATATATAAGTTCGGTCTTAACAGACCGGTGAAATAAGTTGAGTCTTAACAGACCCGGGAAATATGTCGTTTGAACGTCCAGTGAGGTCCAGTGATGGATGGCTCGACGTTGGCTAACTTGAAACAAAGACGATCGAAGAAGGATCGAACGGGCAGAGTTGTCCTTTGGAAGCTGTCTTGAAGCGATAAGGCTGGTTGATGATCCTCTTGTAGATGTCCAGAGCTGACTGATTTTGTACGTTTTTTTTTGGACAAAAATAAGGTGGGGGAAATCTTCAAAAGACACCCAGGAAGACGGGTAGTGTCGGATTCACATAAAGCGCCTACCGACTAAAACCCCCACCTTATTGGTTACCAACCATTTAGGTTCTAAACCAGAAATGAAAGAAGAGGGTCCAGCAAAGGAATTGCTGGACACTGACTGAGCTCGGAAATTGAAGTACTTCAAGAAACCAGAAGAAGGCCAGGCCTTCTAAAGCGGTCAGTTTTCTTGCATTTGAAGGATGCAAGAGTTCTGATAGTGGGGTTTGAGTGAGCAGATATCGATTTCCGCAGGTTAGCTGCGTACAGTCGGGCTGCTTCGGGAAGAGAATGAAGTTTGGTTTCCTGAAGGATTTGTTTATTACGAACAAACCATGGAAATTTTAAGGCGGAACGGAGTAGGCGAATGTATGTGCCGTTAAGTTTATGGATCTTGTTTGGGGTGGCGGAGCCCCAGATAGGAAGGCCATACGTACAGATGCTTCTGATGATAGCGTTGAAGGCTCGCTTCTTGGTGGATTGAGAGACCTTTGGGTTGTTGAAGAAGGGTTTCAAACTGACGAAAGCCCCAATGGTCTTGTTGCGTGTGGCGGTTATTTGTTTGACCCAGGTCAGACGTCTGTCGAAGATGACGCCGAGATATTTGGCGGAATTGCTCCAGTTGATGATGTGGCCGTTCACGATGATATTGGGAGGTGTACGTTTACGACGAGAAAACAAGATGACCTCGGATTTGGTTGGATTGATGTCGAACCTCCATTTCCAGTACCAGTCGAGTACCTTTGGGATGAACCTGTTGAGATGGGAAGTGCAGCCATGGATGACCCTGGAGGATTGCAGGAATCCCACGTCGTTTGCGTATTGAGCTGTAATAATTTTGTCATTAGTGGGACAATATATGTCGTGACAATATATGTTAAATAGAGAGGGTAAAAGTTTGGAGCCCTGTGGGACTCCGGAGTGGATTAGGTGAGAGTCGGAAAGTGATTTTCCCACCCTGGTGATAATACTGCGGTCGGTGAGGTAGGATTTGATAATGCCGATGAGGTATTGAGGAAAATTGAGTTGAATTAATTTAAAGATGAGTCCATCATGCCAGAACGGTCGAATGCTTGTTTGCAGTCAAGTAACAGCATGGAAACGTGCTTCCCTTTGTTGAGATTGTCCGTCAGGTGTTCGGCGACTCGAAGAAGCTGGTGTGACGTGCCATATTTTGGACGGAATCCATGCTGAAAGTCTGGTATGATGTTATTCTCGACGACGAATTTGTCGAGGCGGGTTAGGATTACACTTTCGGCAACTTTGCTAAGTGTGCAGAGAAGGCTGATGGGGCGATGATTTGAAGGGTCACTGAGGGGTTTTCCAGGTTTTGGAAGAAATATGACGGTGGCTGTTTTCCATCTGGATGGGAAGTAGTGAAGGCGTAGCATTGCATTGACGATGTTACAAATAGCCACTATGTGCCTTCTAGGTAAAATTTTGAGGACTCCATTGCCGATGCTATCGTCACCGGGTGCTTTCCTATTTTTGAGGGTTCCAATCACAGTTGCAATTTCCTTGGGGGAGGTGGGGGGGAAATCGTTGTTGGTGATGGAGAAGCTATTGACGGTGTTAATCACGATGTCATGAAATTGGCGGTGTTTGTTCACGCTTGGAAATGGTGAGCACTGGTTTTGGAGAGAGTTTGCGAAGACCTTGGCTTTGTCGACGTCGAGAGAGTATTTGGTGTTGTCCTTGATGAGGGCAGGAAGGTGGGTTTTTCGGTTGCGGAGAGCTCTGATGACTTTCCAGCAGCTTCTGGGGTGATGTTCGGCTTCTGAAATAAAAGTTTCAAATTTTTGACTGTTGACTGCCAGAAGGGCAGCTTTGATTTCTCTTTGGATAGTGTTGAGAGAATGGCGGTGTTGTGGGTGTCGAGTTCATCGCCACCTCTTACGGATTTTATTCTTCTTCTTGATGAGAAGTTGAACTCGAAGTGGCAGGGTGCTTGCACGTGGAGAGAGGGTTTTCGTTGTGGTGGCGAGAGCAATGGAGTTTTGAATTTCGGCAGTCAGGTCGTTGACTGCAGCATCGATGTCAGAGATGGTTTTGATGTCGGCACATTTGAAGTTGTAGGTTTCCAAGATGTACTTCAGGTGGAGGAAATCTAATTTAGACTCAGTCGGATTAGCTGGTAAGGGGTGGCCGATTATCTCCAGGTATACTGGAGAGTGGTCCGAGCTGAGTTCGGGCAACGTCCACGAGTCTTTGTTGAGTGAGATGTTCTTCGTCAGGTAGAGATCTAAGATACTAGGTTTGTATCGCGGGTTTGATGGGTGATAAATGGGTTCATTGGGAGCGTCAATTGTGATGTTGTGCTGGAGAGTTGTTTTCAGCAGTTGGTTTCCTTTCTTGTTCGTATTCTGGCATCCCCACGCCCTGTTATGGGCTTTGAAGTCACCAGCGACAATAGTAGGAGTTGTGTGATCGAAGAACTTTGATAGTTTGTGGAGATCGTTGATTTTGGGAGGTGAGTAGAAGGTGAAGATTCTTAGATGGCCTGTATGGAGACTTATTTCCGCTCCAATGGATTCGCATGATTGAGGACCTGCATCGATGCCTTTGTGCTGGAGTATATTGCGGATGTATAATATCACTCCGCCACCGATCGAATCTGGACGGTCTTTCCTGTAAACAGTAAAATTAGGTAAATGGAAGGTTCTTTTAGGTTTGAGGCGGGTTTCGGTGGTACAGGCTATGTCAATAGCTCTGGCATCAAGAAGTTGGATTAGTTCCAACCGTCTGGGGGCGGAGAGTCCGTTTGCATTCCAGTTGAGAATGCCGATTGACTCCCTATTGGATGAGGTGTTTGTGGGTGTCAGTGAGGGAGGATAGAACCTGAAAAAGCTGCCCCAGGTTTGGGACAGCTTTGGGTTTGTTGGTTTTGGGTTTAGTGGTTGGAGACGAAGAGGCATATGCAACGCTTGCATAAGTCCGGGGAGCGTTTGGTGGAGGTGGTGCCCTCCCTGTGGTGTTAGGTGGTGGTGGTGCCCTCCTTGAGGTGTTAGGTGGTGGTGGTGCCCTCCTTGAGGTATTAGGTGGTGGTGGTGCCCTCCTTGTGGCTTTTGGTGGTGTTGGAGCTCTGGTAGGTGGGTGGGTATTTTGGGGTGGGTTTGATGGGTGCTTTAGAGCACCCACGATAGGTGGCACGATGTGGGCCACGACAATGGAAGCACGTTGGTGTGGCATCCTGGTGGTTTTTGGCGGTCCAGGAGGCGGTAGCATGGTTGCGGCCACAAAAGGCGCAGGCCCATGGGGCGTGGCAGTAATTCGCCGTGTGGGCAAATTTGAGGCATCGCAGACATTGTGGAATCTGCGATAATTTCCTCTTGGCCTTTCCTCGACCTTGATGGTGAGACCGGCAAGCGTCTTCAGTTCGAAGATGGATTTTGCCGACGGCGCTGCCTTGTCCAAGTAGACCGCAATGAGGGGCCAAATTATGTCGCCCTTTTTCATCCAATGGATGGATTTGACGGCTGGATTTTTCCTCTTTAGTTCCTCGAAGAGAGGTTCATCGGGAAAGGCCTCGTTGACGCCGCGAATGACGACGATGAGGTCCTTGTCCTGGGAAAGCTGGTTGGTGGTGTATTCGATCTTGTGTTTGGTTAGAGTGAAGGTGATCGAACGAAAATCTTTGACGGTTTCGGGGTACACGAGGATAACGTCCGTTGTGTTTTTAGCAAAACGAATGGATATATCGTCCTTTCGGATTCCAGAAAAGATTTTGGCCACATTTCCTTCCGGAGAATGCGGTTGGGGGGGGGGTTTCTCCCGGGGCTCTTCAGCTTCTTCGTTCGAAGAGGATGATGACGAGGTGGAAAGAAAGTCGTTGCTTGCCGATTTGGTAGTCGAGGTGACTGCAGTGGGCATAGGAAGACGCTTTCGTTTGTTCTTCCTTCTAGATTTGACCGGGATGAAGTCCTGGCCAGTTGTGGTGTCCATGAGACTGGGAAAGTTGGTAGGTACGGCGGTGATGTCCATTAAATTTGGAAGTGTTGGAGGTTCGGTGACGGTGGCCGTAGTTGGGGCTGAAAGGGCGGCTTCACAGATGGATGTGAAGTTTCGAAGTTGTACAAGAATTGAGACCAAGTCGTCCCTGCTTAGCGACGAGATGTCGGGGAAAGACATGTCCGTGGCCATGACGGTGACGGAGAGAACTCCGATCACTTTCGTAGATGGTGCGATGAATTTGTAAGAAAGTTAACGATTGAACAGATGGCCTGAACACAGTACGATATTGATGATTATTCAATACCGATGTGCAGTTAATGCTTATTCAATGATGACCGTTGTGTATTGATTTTGTACGTGATTTTTCTGCCTATTTATACCATTTCTGGGTGTGGGCGTGATCTAGTCCTTCGTCCTGATTGGTTTCCATGTTGGACCAATCAGGATCGTGTCCTCTCAGTCCACTGTTCGCTGTGTCGGCGGAATGTTGTGTTTGTACTTTCCAGGATAATTTTCTGGCAAAAATTGATCCTGGAAAGTTGTTAATGTTTGGCGCTTGCCGCCACACATCTTTTATTAGAAACAGAAAACTCACCTGGGGCTCGCGTTTAATTGATGTGCTGTGGTTGTTGCTGTGGGTGGCAATTATCAAAAGGCTGCGACATATATAAATCATCTCCGCCACCCACATTGTGATATATATTTCCCGAAATAAATGATGGGTTATTAATATTTTTATTATTAATATGGTGCAAAATTTGTTCTATGTGGTGCGTTAACATTTTGTGTTTGATATGGAGAATAAGTGTTAGGATGAACATGATCAATATTTAAAGAATGTAGCAGTTGCGATTCTAAATTAGTATCAAGAGGTTTACCTGAATGATCCAGAGGAATTGTTGAAACTTTAATGACTGTTCCCGGAGGAGCTGATTGGATTATAGATGGATGTTGCTGATGTAATAAATGTAAAATTTCTTCAGACGACAAAACATTGTGAGTTGGAGTTTTTGTAAGTTTAGGTAAATCAGAATTTGGTATTTTTAAACCGTGACCAATATTATTGAAATAATCGGAAACGTCGGAAACTTGAGGTTTATAAGGACTTTGAATTTGTGGTTTTGTAATGAACGGTATAGCGGTTGTTGTTTTTGAAGATTTTGGTTTTGTAGGTCTAGACGTATTAATAGATGAAGGGATATTTTTATCTTGATAGTCAGGTGTTAAAGGTCCCACAAATTTAAATGGATGTTTCTTATTTTCATTTACGCTGTTTAAATTAGAATGAGGTTTTAATGCATCTGATTCCAACGTTGGATTAATAACTTGATTAGAGTTATTTTCAAACTTGACATCAGTTTTGTTATTTTTTGAAGTGTTAATAAAAGCATTTTTATTGTTACTGGTAGGTGTCTGTGGAGGTACAGGAGTTGGTAACAAAAAGCCACCAGTGGTTGATTTATTAGATTTTGATGAATCGTCTGATGGTCCGTCTTGTTTGGTAATCGACTACGTGCCTGAAAATCGGTCGATTTTGTCGCTTTTTGATTTCGATTTTGTCGATTTCATCGCTTAGTTAACTTTTCTTCCAAAAAACATTATACATAATTACTTTAACGTAAAAAATTATTATTGCCTATAGCAATATTACAAAGGAAAGAAAAATAATTGTTTAAATTGAAATTATTAATTATAAAAATCTTTCGAATAAAAATTCAGTTTACGAATAGGTAAAAATAATTAATAAACAAAAAATATTTATTTTATTTCTGTATATCAATCAAATAGATCAGCAACTAAAATATTTTCGATTCGTTCCATGGTTCAAAGAAGAAGGCTTCAAATTTAATAGAACAATATATATGCAATAATATTTATTTCATAAATAATACAAAGAAATAAAAATTAAAATTTTGTTTCCGCAATATATAAACGATATTTAAACGATTATATTGAAAAAAGCATCCTGAAGCGAATCCAGAGGTATTGTCAATGATATAGAAATATTTCACTAAACCGTGGAGTTAATTTTAAAATTGTCACATTCATACTATGGAAAAAGATCGAAATCGCTAGTATAAATTTTATAGGGAATATTTTTGTCGCCCAAATATCGTTGAAACAATCGATACCAAAATTTCATTCGGTCGTTTAATGGATTTATGGCCATCGTTAAATTGGGTTGGAAGACCAAGTAGGATACGTTTTTTGATTGAATTGGGTTCCAATTAATTTTTGAAAAGAGATCGTTAAAATCGAACGAATTTGGATTTCCTGTTCGAACAAAGTTGATCAACATTTTCTTGTAACTCATAATACTTGATTTAACCAACGGTGCATTAATGTAGTCTCGAATATGATAGCCATTTAAATTTTCATGGCTAAATGCATACGCTGAAATACAAATAATGAAAGATATTTTTTCATTTCATCATATACTTTCTTGTTACATATTTCATCACAGTGACCACAACGAGGATATAACCATCCTACTGATTTAGAAATTAAATTAATTGGAGTATTTAAGTTAAATTCATATAGGTAAATTGGTATACTATAGTTCGAAACATGAGCCATTGTTTTAATAGTTAATAAATTTGGAAACTGGAAAAACTCATCACCACTTATCTGTAAAAATCAAATTTGTTAAGACTATTGCAGAGATATTAATAAAAATCTCACTTTTGCCATAATGAGAAAGTTTTGATCACTTGGAATCTCTTTTTGGAAAAACATGTCTTTGACTTCTTTATTCATTGCTTCTAATTCAAATTTAGATAAATATTGTTTCAAGGTGTGGGGCATGAATTCAAGAAATCGTGTATAGTTGTTGCTTTTTTGGGCCGCTATTCTGTGAGTTGTGGTGCCTTCATATTCTACAAAACTGGCTAGAATTGGTATCCGTGCAAATTCACCTTGTACAATCAAATTGTCAGGAAAATCAGTTAGGAAAGGATTCGGATTGTTGATTTTTGATTCCACTACAATTGATATTGGATAGTAGGCTCCCCGTGAATCCTAAACGGTAAAAAGAGTTAATAAACTTTAGAAATTTGATATTGGGGAACTTACGTATGTGCCAAAGTGTTTTCTGTAACTTTCTATTAATATTTTTGCTGGTAATCGCGTTAAATAAGATAGGAATGCTTTTTCGTCACGTATGTCATTTGTGTAGTTAACAAAATGGGCTAAAAGGTCCAAGTGTTTATCTAACACATAGAAATCCATTAAAACTGCACCACTTTGCATGATAACTTTACTGAAAAGTTTGGTCGCTAATGGGTGTACCATTAGTGCATTAACCATATAAGCTCCACTACTGCATCCACTAATCACTACGTTGCTACGATTTCCACCAAATTCATGAATGTAATTTTGAACCCATTGTAGCAGTAATACCACGTCTTTTGCACCAGCATTACCAGGAACTCGCAATTTTGGATCGTTCAATGATAAAAAACCTGCATATTTTAACATTTTAGTTTTGCCGAAAATGTGAAAATGATTTTTTACCGAAAATGTTGATTCGATAGCCGAAATTAATATAAATTAAATTTTCTTCGTCCATTATGTAATCGGGGCCTAAGCTACTGGCGAAACCATTTTGGTGTAGCCCGCCGAAAATTTGAACCCAAACATCATTGATTGGTTTCTTGCTTAGCTGAAATTTTATTGCATTTAGAAAAATAATTAAGTAACTCGATTCAATACTGTACCGTCCGTGTGTAAATGTTTAAATATAGACAATCTTCAGAAATGGGATCAGTTACATTATATTCATGTACTACATATATACAATGGTCAGCAGAATGGGTCGCATTTAATACTTTACGCCATGGACCAGCCGGAATGGGATCCTTAAAAATATATTCTATTTCATATTAAATAACTTTTATCTTAACTATTTTATGTAAAGAATATATAAATTTTCAACGAGTTAGTTATTCAAAAATAATAAATAACTATATATGTTTTCACATAAAAGGTTTTAAATTATTTGCTCTCTTCTCTGTATTTTTTCCACCAACCCCTTTTCCAATATTAACCTTAAATCTTAGTTCTCCCAAAGGCGGTTTAGCATAGGGAATCCCTTCGAAAGCAAAAAATTCAAATCCATTTAAACTGGTTTTTGTGTATCCAATCAAAGGCCCCAACGATGTTTCCCAATAGACCTCTCTACCAGTGAAAGTTTGAATACAAAAAAACAAAATTAAAAGACTGTATCGAACCATAACTTTGTTACACATTTTAAAGTTCATCTAAACTGATATTCGACCGGCAAATTTATGAATATATAGTGAAATATAGTGTTGTAAAACCAATATTATGTGGATTCAAGTTTTTACTAAAAAATAAAGTAGGTCATTTTCCTTATCTGGTTTTATGGTGTATGTAACTCTTGAAATAATTTCATATTTAAACGACACTATCCCGAAAACCTTGGTTCTAACTCAATAGCATATAATTTGTAATGTAATGATGTAAACAGAGCTGTTAGAAAACAGTATCTTAGTTACTTTGAAGTATCTTAGATACTTTAAGTATCTTTAAGTATCTCAGTTTTTGTATCTTAGTTCCTTTATTTTTCTGACTAAAACTTGTATCTTAGATACTTTTTTACAATTGTCTTTTTTTTAATTGTTATTTACCGTCGCTGTATAACTACTAAGGTCCTTTTAGCGACTCTAGAGCTAATTAAATCCGTTATCGAGAAATATTGAAAATTTGCACGATACGAGGATCGAACCCACTACCTACTAGCTTTGGAGCGGTCACCAAGACCACTCGGCTACCAGTAGGCTTACAATTATTAAATTGTGTATTTATTATTTCCAAGTCACAATTAATAAATTAATGCATAACTATGTATGTCCTAGGACTCAATTTCTTTATTGAATACGACGCGCTCCAACAGTCTTTGGCTGTCATCATCAGGTAATGATTACAAATAATCAAGTAATGATTATTCATTACCTGATGATGACAGCCAAAGACTGTTGAAACGCATCATATTCAATAAGAAAATTGAGTCCTAGGACATACATAATTATTCATTAACTTTTTTACAAATAGTTACTAAAAATAAAGATAACAGATTTAAGAAATAATGGGGTAACTGATTACTTGGTCGTATAAAATAATGTTTATTTTTTTTTGTTTTCAATAAATATTAACTGCTTTCTTTATATTTTATTCAAATTAGCTGGAGTTTTTAGTTTTATAAAACTCAATATATTCCTCTCATCTTAATCTTTTAAGTGCATTGTATTTCGAGGGGTTTAGACTTATATACTTTCCTTTTTCCTAAATTAATAATAAATACATTATCTGATTACCTAACAACTTTACCAAATTCGTTACGAAACTGAATGCATACCTATATAACTCCTTCTAGATGCAAGATAAGATCTTAAGTTCTTTTTCTTCAAGAGTAACTAGATATTAAAAGTAACTTCCCTTGTATCTAGATATTGTCCTAAAGTATCTTTGATATCTCTGGATGTAAAGGTCAAGGCTAGACAACTAAGTCCTTATCTATCTCCAATTGGGTCCTAAACACCTTAATAATTTAAATTTTTCAATTTATAATGAATTTAAAAAAATAACTAGGACACATACATAAATTTTAGATTGGCAATCTAAATCTTGTAAAGATAACGAACATCTTGAAAAAGGAGAAAAAGGGTAGTAGGGTCAATAGAAACTAGGTGTGACTTACTAAATAATAACACTTATAACACTAATTACACATAATTACTTATAACACTTTTGAAAAGTGTTTTAAAATATTTTGGAATTATTCAGTTTTAAACCTGTTAAAGCCATCCGAATAGCATCATTTAATCGTTATGAAACATTGAATGAATTATAACAAAAGTGTTACAAGATTAACAAATATAAAGAGATAAACTTGTGTGATAAGAAAAATGATTTTCGAATACTTTACTTGGAAAAATATATAATAAAACGAATAAAACATAGGCATTGGTGCTAAAGTTACAGTGTTTATTGGACAAAACATTTTTTTTACATCAAAAATCAGTTCATTAATAAAATCAAGTGTTATTTAATGTTAAATATGTGTGCAAAATTAAACGTTCAATACTTTCTTATGCTTTTGATATATTGTATTAAAATAATTTCACCCAGAGAGATTTATTGGGAAACATCTTTGGGGTCTTTGGTTGGATATACAAAAAGCAGCCTCAGTGGCTTTGAATATATTGCGTTCGAAGGAATTCCCTATGCTAAACCACCAATTGGAGAATTACGATTTAAGGTTGCTCTAAAATTCAAATATATTATTCAGTTTTAGGGATGTGTTGAAGCCAATTATAAAGTGATATATAAGCCAATGATTTAAATCGAGGTTTATAGATCCACTGAAAATTTTTTAGCTGAATCCTTCATTTTTTATAATCGTACTTACTATTGACCAATAGTGCATCCAGGGAAGATTAAGAGCCTAAACTATCCCCCCTCCCCACCAAGCAAAATATTTTCTAAGTTGTTCTACATACAAGTTCTAAGTTCTTCAACATTTTCTAAGTTGTTTTTTGTTTACTTTATAAGATTTTCCTTCAGCGCATCAAGCCCCCCTACAAACTAAAATCTTTGCTACTGGATTTGCAACTGCTATAGATTCTGTTTGATATATATTAGCAATTAAACAGAGTGGAAATAAGAGTGAACGTAAGAATGTATTAGTTATTAAGTGAGAATAAATTGAACTCGAAATATTTTGAAAATTTCGCCTTCATCAAGTCTACTATCTATTATAATTCTATTATAATTTACAAAACAGTTTATATCTTGAAAACTCATACCATTTCTTAATCAATTTGTTTCGATTTTTTTCAGGTTCACTATTATCTAGTAGACACCCTTCCATATGCATCTCTGTATCGCTTATATTTGTAAATGAAACACTGAAACAAGCCTACTGGTTGCTACTGGTGGCCGACTGGTCTAGGTAACCGCTCCAAAACTGATAGGAGTTGAGTTCAAACCTGGTATTGAGCAAATGTTCAATATTTCTCTATTATGGATTTTTATTAACCCTAGAAAGATCTCAGTAGCCCTTATTAGACATATTTTGCCCTTATTTAGTAGACCTTAGAACTAAAAACCTTAATAGTTATAAAGGGACGGTAAATAGCAATTAAAAAAACACTGAAACATACAGACAGAAAAACAAGAAGGAAAGGGTTTACACAAATTTAGTTTTTAATATTTGCTTATGATAATAAATAGTAAAAATATTAAATTTATAATAATTATTTATAATATCATATAATTAATAATAAATTTATATTTGTTTAGGCTCCAATACCAGCAGATACTTGGTCTGGAGTTTTAAATGCGACGCAGATATCTCCACATTGTATTCAAATTCAACGAGAATATTTTCCTACAGACTTAGAATCAGAGGATTGCCTTTATTTGAACATTTATCTACGAAATGTAATTTAAAATCATAAAGTAGTCAATTTGAATTTATAAGATGTTATTTTAGCTTTCGACAGTATTGAAAAATGATATTTTGGTGGGTATATATGGAGGTTTTTTTCAATTTGGTACTATTAGGCAATTGGGTCCCGATTATTTGATGGATCATGAAAATTTAATTGTTATTAATTTCAATTTTAGGGCAAATATTTTTGGTATGCTTGCGATCAGATAATATGAACCATATGAACTATTTTTAATACACAAATGATTTCAGGTTATTTATCATTTTATGATCCAAATTTGCAAGTGCATGGAAATGCTGGGCTTAAGGATGTGGTTCTTCTGCTACAATGGATTCAACGTTATATACATGAATTTGGTGGTAATCCCGAAAAAGTAACAATAACTGGCTGCAGTAGTGGTGCCCAATTAGTTAATTTGTTAACACTAAATCCAGTGGCTTCCAAACTATTTCGACACGCAATTGTTCAAAGTGGGTCAATATTTTTAGATACGTACAGACATAACAAATTTTATGAAATTCTCGCCTATTGCACCAACTATACGGGAAATGTGAGAGACGAAAAAGCTTTCCTCAATCACTTGACACATATTTCCGCACAAGAGTTGATTGTTATGTACAATACCTTAAATTCTATTTTAGTAGGTCTTCTAAAAAATAATTGGAAAATATTAGTCTTAATGAATCTTTTGATTATTGTAGGAAAAAACTCCCATGCGGTTTCAAATATCAATCGTAATTGAATCGAAAATCAACAATCCAAATCCATTTCTTACTGAATCGCCCGACGAATTACTACTACAAGGCAAATTTGCTCGCATCCCTTATTTGGTTGGCTTTACACAATTGGAAGGTGCATGTTTAAATTATTATTCGAACACGTTAAATAATACGAGCCAAAATGTTGATGAATTTATTCCCACTTATTTACCCAAATATTTATCAAATTACGAAAAGAAGAAACTCAACGAAGAAATTGAAAAAAAATATTATGGAAACGTTCATGAAAAGATACAACTTAGCACGATAAAAGTGAGTATGGGAAATCCAAAAGAGAAGAATGAAGAATATTCCAACCGCAATAAATTAACAACGCCTAAATCTAAATAGTTTAGATATTAAATTAATTAAAATAATATAATTCTACAAAAAATATACAAATGATTTTTTAAATGTATTTGTAACGATAGAATTTATTCATTTATCGAAAAATACATACCCATTAGATTTGAATTTCACTACTTAAGTCTTACTTCAAATAAGAACGTGACTAAATCTAGATACTGGATAAAAGGAGTTGTGGAATTTAAACTTGATTCGAGTGAGATAACCAATGTGCATTGAACAAATTCTCTTAGAAGATACATGTGATACCTGGAATCATAAAAAAATTCGTAGGAATAACTCAAGTTGTCATAATATTCAAAATTTAATCAAGAATTTATAATTCTTAATCTTCTTTACGAGACTTGAAGTCTATTTTTCTTACCAATTAATTCAATACTAATATTAAGTGTTTCTTAATTTCAAGACTCGTTTTTTTTTCTCGAATATCCTTATTATACTCAACTGCTTAAAAGATTACTCTATTTAATTTAATTTTTAGATTTTTGGGGATACATTTATTTTGTATCCGAGTTTATTCACTTGGAAAACAGTGGCTGCAGTATCCAATTATGAAGTTCCCATTTATATGTATGAATTTAATATGAGAACTACTATAAATAAGTACTCACTGATTTATAAGATCCCGGAACCATATTGTGCTCATTGTGAGGATATTGGTAAATTACATGATGTGATTCAATTTCAAAAATTAATCTTTATTTATTTATTTTCTTACCTAATAATTTAATCCGTTTGAGTTTCAATATTGTTTTGTACTTTACTATTAAATCGTTAATATAAGTTTTTAAATTTACTTAATATTTTTAAGTGAAATAAATAATAATAAAATAATAATTTTTTAAAACTATTATTTATATTCGTTCTCTAATACAAAACATAAAGAACTGAACCTTTATACATAAACCCTAAGCCAATAGAAGACTGTCACACAAATTCCACAAACCAATTCATTTGACTAACACAAATATATTTTCAGGATATCTTTTTAGTTCCGAGGGTATGTTTAACTTTTACATCAAAGATCACATACATAAGCCACAGGTAAGATGGGGCGTTGAAAAATTTACGAAAATAATTGTTAATTTCATACGAAATGGAAATCCAAATTCATTCGATCCAACGGAGGAATTATCTAAGTATCGCTGGAATCCAATTAGATCAAAGGATATGAACTACTTAATTTTCCAACCAAATTTGACTATCACTAAAAATCCATTTAATGACCGTATGACTTTTTGGCGGAAAATCTATCGAAAATATCTGAAGCACAAAAATATTCCACAAAAAATTTTTACTATTTAAATAATCTGTAATATGTTATGAATTTTTGATTTGTAAATAAAATGCAACGGGTTTATTTTTAATTTAAATTCAATAATAACTATTAACAATAGCAGATAAGTTAAAGCCTACTGGTGGCTGAGTAGTCAAGGTGAATTCCAAAACTGGTAGGTGGTGAGTTTGAATCTTGTAACGAGAAAATTTTCGATATTTCTCGATTTACGGATTTTTATTAATCCTAGAGTCGTTACAGAGCTTAATAGTTATAAAACGACGGTAAATAAGAATTAAAATACATATAATAAGGTTTCCCTTTTTATTGACAAAAATGTGTTTTTCTAAAATATTAAGAATTTATATTGAATAAACTTACCTAAAATATTAAGAAAAACAACATTTAAAGTCTATAATTTACAGCTATTTATAAAATTATGAATAACAATAAAATTTTAGTTTCTATCAGATGTTAAGTTTACAATACAACGCCATCTTTAAGAAAAGTATTATTTTCTTTACATCTTCCCCCCCCCTCAGAGAGAATAATTTTAAGTATCATTGCTGATAGTTTTCCTTTCAGCAACAGGCACTGGATATAGCTTGGTTATGTGGTATAGATTTGATTCGGGTTTCTTATGTCCAGTATCAACTTCATAAATTGAGTTTGAAATGTTTTTTAAAATTTTGTATGGACCAATTCTCAATTCATCCATTTTTTTTCTATTAAGTCGATTTACGTTTTCTACGTAGACTCTGTCTCCCACTTCCAATTTGCATTGTTCTCTATGGAGGTCGAATATTTTTTTATTATAATTATGCGATTTAATTGTATTGTCTAACGCTATTTTCCGATCCCTTTTCAAATCTTCTTCTGTAAATGTTGACTTCAGCTCAAATGGCAGAACATTCACATTTTCGCCCTCCAAAAGGTATTTTGGAGCAAACTTCGTCACTGTGTGTTCTGTTTCATTGTATTTTTCAACACATTTATGTGCGATGGTAGTCCATGTTCTTTTTATATTCCCTTAATTTATTTTACATCTTATTTTATTTATGATGGTTTGATTCAGTCTTTCATTGAGACCATTTGAAAATGGTGCATCCACAGCAGTGAAAACTAATCTTACATTTTCCTTATTTAGGAATTCTTTAAATTCTTTGGAGTTTATACCAGGATATTGGTCCGTTAATACCATACCGATATTGTAGCTTTGTGTCACCTTTTTCAATAATTTTATAAAGTCACTGGAATTTTGATTTCTTGATGTTGAAATGTAAGCATATCTCGTAAAATGATCTACCAGAAGATGTAGGTATTTTTTTGTTGACCGTGATCCTCCGAAACCTCCAATCGTATCAATAGATACAATTTCAAATGGAAGTGTTGCTGGACCTAAATGTGACAATAAGCCATATTTTGACTTTCTCCTTGATTTGTTTTTTATGCAAGTTTCACATTCATCACAGATTGTTTTAATGTTGGTGATGATATTTTCTGCTAGACAGTAAGTATCGTGAATATCTTTTATTAGAATTTGGCTAAGTTCTTCTGATAGTACGATTTTTTTTCCTCTTTTATTTTTTTTGTAGTAGATCCCATTTTCCAATACAAATTTTTTGTTTTGTAGCTCTAAATTCCTATGCTGGTCATTTTGTATATCTTTTAAGCTTATTAAGTTCACTACTTTTAAAAAATCATCAGTGTTTTCATAAGATTCTAGAACTGGATTTCTACTTAAACAGTCTGCTTCTTGATTTGATTTTCCCAGGTTATACATTATTTTAAAATTGTATTGGGATAAGTAATACATTAAATCCCCTAATTCTTCATCGGTTCTAGCCTTGATGTTCATATTTTCCAATGGTTTGTGATCTGTGTGGACTATAAATTCTTTTCTTATAAGCCAATGCTGCCAATATTTTACAGCTTCTTTTATTGCCAAACATTCTAAATATATTGCCTTTTTTTGTTTTTAAGCTTCAGTTAATTTTTTTGAAAAATAAGCAACTGGTTTACTGTTTCCGTTTATATCTTCTTGTTTCAACACCGCTCCTACTCCCTTGATACTTGCATCTGTGTAAATATGTATTAATAATTCAGGATCAAATATCTTCAGAATTGGTTTTGAACACAGTAATGCTTTAATCTTATCGAATGATTCCTGACATTCTGAGGACCATTTGAATTTCACATCTTTTCGTAATAAATTGTGTAATGGGTCCAGAATAATTGCACTCTGTGGTATAAATTTGTGGTGGAAATTTATTTTTCCTAAAAATTGACGAATATTTTTTCTTGTTTCTGGAATTGGGAAGTTTTTGACGGCTGTTAAATAATCTTTCAGAGGTCTGATTGAATTGTTTTCTATTATGTGGCCTAAATATTTAGCGTATTTTTTTGCAAACGTACATTTCGTAAATTTTAGTCTAAAACCTTCTGTTTGTATTGCCTCTAGTAGTTTTGATATATGTATTATATGTTCTTCAAAAGTTTTAGAAAAAAATAAGATGTCATCTATAAAATTTACTGCAAAATTAGAGAGTCCATAGTTTCTCATGATGTTTCCCAAAATTCTTTGGAAAATTGCTGGAGCAGTCTTTAATCCAAACGGAAGATACGTCCATTGGAAGTGGCCCTCTTGTGTAACAAATGCAGTTTTGTATCTATCTTCAATTTTCAATGGAATTGACCAAAATGCTGAATTTATGTCGAAGGTAGAAAAATATTGACAGTTAACAGTTTTAATCATTAGATCCTCTATTAACGGGAAAGGTTGTGATTGAGGAACGATAATTTTGTTTAATTCTCTGAAGTCTATGCATAACCGGGTTTTCTTTTCATCTTCTTTCTTAAACGCAAGAGTTACCGGAGCCGCAAATGGGCTATAAGATTCCTCAATTAATTTTTTTTGTAAAAGTTTTGACACTTGCTTTTCTATTTCTCTTCTATCTTCAGCTGTACATCTGTATGGGCGTTTGTAACAGTATTTATCCACCATCAAATCAATATGAGCTTCATAGTCTCGTACGGTACCAATGTCGTATTTGTCTTTAGCAAAGACTGTTTTATATTTTTTTATCAACTTATCAATTTCTGATAGTTGGTATAGATTTAGGTGGTTTACAAAAATTTCAAACTCACCTGAGTTATAATGTTCATTAAAGTTTATTTCACCTTTATTTATCTTCTTTATTTTTTGTTTCAATCCTTCTTTATTATTGTCACCTAGTACATCAGGAATTTTGACATCTGGATTGTAACATTGAATAATCTTTAGTTTTTCATTTTGTATTAACTTAAAGTTTTTTATACAATCTAAACCAATTAGAAAATCATAATTGAAATTTTTACTATCTACTACAAAAATATTCATAATTCTTTCAATGTTGTAGATTTTTATTTTTAACTTTACCATTCCTATTGTTTTCTTTTCACCATTAATAGTTTTCAAGTTAACCGTTTGTAAATTTTTTGAATTTATTTTTGATTGTATATTTAATAATTGTGAATTGATTAATGAAACATTTGAACCTGAATCGTAAATTCCAGAAACGCTTACAGTATAATTTAGAAGTAACTCTATTTTTATTAATGGTGGCACCAGGGCCTCGGCACTCTTATGGGAGACCCAAAAATCACCAAACAGCAGATGAGAGGTAGCCTTATGTAAATGTCCATATGTTAAAAGAGATAGATTTCCACAACAGGTCTTTCATTTTTTCCTATAATACGATTGGCGCACCTGGGGTCATGGACGAAGAACGGTTTTTTATTAGTTCTAAGGGTTCTATACGTTCCTTACTGTTCGCGACACAATCACCACAGGACGTACAACGACTGCGTTTATGTTCTGCTTTTAATTGATAGATGGTGTTAATAAGCACAGACAAGACAGACAATGTAATTTTGGGGTGTTTCAAGGCCAACTATTCTTTCCTTTGTAAGTGGTGAAGTGGGGATAGCTTAGTGAGGAGAATTGTCTCCCTGTTGTCGTTGTTGACATTGCAAATGAATTTAAAACTAGCATACTCGAATATTAAGATTTTTAAAAATATTTCACTTCTTCAACGATGAAAAATTTATATTTTTGTAATTGGAAAAAATACTTGTGGACCTTTTTTAATTTTCCTAACGATTATTATTCTAACTTGGTAAAAAAAAAAATTTTCCGCGTCATTAAATTTTAAATTTATTTCATATAATTCATTTATAGGATATCGGTTATTTTAAAAATACAATATTTACATGTCAGATGTTAGCCGACAACTGGCGATTGGAAATTTAAACGATCTTTAACATTAAAAAAATATATTTTTTTTAGAATTTAAAAATTTACTCTTACGTATTTCTTCATTTTCTTACACTATTTTTTTAGTATAATAATGATAATTACCCTAGACACAAATTTAAAAAGTCTTTTCCACCTAAAAGTCATAACAGTATTTTTCATTAGAAAATAACAAACAACCGCAATTCGATTATAACTTTATTAAGCTATAAATACCTGTTGATTCGTTTTTTATGTATTATAAATTTTATAAAAAGGTTCATACAAGTACATTGCAAAGATTTAAGCTTTGTATCTATTGATTTATTTCTCAAGCAAAAAAATTATCTCTCTTGAGTGGTTCATTTTTTATAACAATTAGCATTTTATTCGAAGGACCATATTTTATTATCGTGACAAAATATAAGGTTTGAACGTAGGTATGAACGTTTTTTGCTCCAAAAATAAATCTTTTTCTTCAACGCTTTTACGATACTTATTAAAACATCGACTTTACTCACATACTCTTTCTTAAAATTCATATCTAATTGTTTTTTTTATTTATTTTCATTTCAGTATCGCACCTATGTCTGCAGAATGACGTAACTCAAAAAAAAAAATATTTTCAGCCAAAAATGATTTTTGATCACAAATTTTTCATATCTACTTTCACTACGAAATATTTTTTTTTGGAAAACAATAGTATTTCACTATTAAGGATATATACAAGTGTGCATTAAGAGAAGTAATGAAGGCAGAAGTTTATTTTGGCTTCAGGAGTAATGAGTAAGGAGGTAGGTAGCCTATTATAGGCTGAAAAAAAGCTTCGGGGTCGAAGTGGAAGTGAAGATGTGACGCCGCACAAGGATAGATTTAAGTGGGGTACGGGGGCATGTGTCCCCCAGGGTATATTTGTGTATTGGGGAGATTCCGTCACAGTACTTAGAAGCAAATGAAATCATTAAAGTTGTGAAAATATATGAATAAAATAACAGAAAGAACATTAGTGAAACTCTTAGTCTATTTCTGGCCGGAATTGCGAATTTTTTTTCGTTACATCCCTTTGTAAACATATATGATTAGAACCCTACATGAAAGATGATATCGTGCCCCCCCCCCCCAGAAAAAATAAATCCCGAATCTGCCCTGGACGCCACAAGTACCAATGTTTGAAAAGTGCAGCCATGTTTTGCTTTTTATTTGTTTAAAATGATCGTAAAAAAAAAGAACAAAAATTATTTGTAGAAAATTACTAAAAGCCTTTAGCCTTTAGATAGCAAAGTTTGGTCATTTGGAACGTAGGAAAGTAAAACTTAGTCGGAAAATGTTATGAATGTTTGTAAGTTAATTTGTATGTTAAACATTTTTCCGAATATAGACAAGTTGTCCGAAGAGAAAAGTAATAATTATTTTGAAACATTACTAAACTTCTGCACTTAAAAATATAAAATAAGAAGAAAACGTTTATGTACTCCACACGAGAAGGAAGTGAAACCTTCAAAAATGTGAACTTGAACAAAATTAGAGGAATGTAAAATTTAAAGAGTAGGATAGTTGTAGGATTGAGTTATGATTACATAGGTACAAAGTATGAAAAAAAAATATAAAATAAACACATATATGAAATATATTTTTCCAGGCATGGAGTTTGTATTTTCCATAAATGATACGAAAGGTTTATGCCGACTGAAGTAAGGAAAAAATACTTAACTTTCGTTTTGAAGAATATATATTTTGGGAATATAAAACGTAAATTAGATACTAGTTTTGATATTTTTGTTGATACCGTACGACTGTTGTAGATTGTTAAAATACATATGGTGTCCAGAAATAAAACCAGACTTACTGGGGGCCAAGTGGTGTAAGTAAGCTTTCCCAAACTGGGTTCGAATCTCGTATGGAACAAATTGTTGATATTCCTCGATTTACAGTTTCCTATTAACAGTACAGTCACTTAAGACCATTGTAGTTTAAAAGCGACAGATTTAATTAAGTAAGTCCTCTCCGATTTCTTTGTACGGAATCACCATCATATTTATTTTAAAGAATATACATATAAACTTTATTAAAAATTAGGATACTTCTTTCAAACATTACAATATTTAATTATTATTACAATATTTGGACAGATATTTGAACCAAAAAAAAAAATTTCTAGTTCCAATTAAATTTTATTAAAAATTAAAAGTATACTTGGTTAGAAAGTAGGTATAATTTATTAAATAAGAAGGAAGAAACAGTCGATTTTAGATTATTGTCTTAAAAAATCCACTAGGAATGCAGAGAAGCGTCATTCATGTCTGAAGTGAAAGATTTAATTGATGCTCTAATTTCTCAAACAAAATGGAGGTAAAAAAAACTTCATGATATATCGTAAGATTTAGAGTATTTAGAAGAAGAATTTTGTGGTTTACAACTGAAAAATTCAAGAGACATACATTCGGTTGAATTTTCTTCAAAAATATGAAGTTTTAAACATCATACAACGATATAAATCCAGAACCTGTGAACAGCTTCTTACTTGGATATTTCAAAAATCATACACAATTATGGATTGATAGAAACCAAAGCAAACTTGGAAGTCGCTTAAGTGAGAGAGGTAAAGTAAAAGTTTTTAAATAAATTTAAATTAATTTTAAAATTTGCCGTGTTTATGTAAATTATCACCTCATAATCTGAAATTAAAAGTGGGATGAGTACTTAAGCAGAGTAGAAGTAGAAGATATAAAAAAACAATGTCTTTAGGAAAACACCCGAATTGCGATGGAAAAATAAAGGAAGGACGTTATTGAAGCTTTCACTATGAAACGAAAAAACAAAGGTGAAGATGTTTTGATTACACAAATCCCAATAACCTCGAACGACATGCCGCGCGACTTAAAAGAAATGAATTAAAAATGTGGTACACATTTGCAATGTCGAAAAATAAATTACAAAAAGCAGTTACAGAATGGTTGTGGTGACAATTTTGAAAAATAATATTTTTCACATTACTTATTATGTATCGATTGTAAACACAAGTACACACGCAAAGAAAATATTTCGTAAAATAAAAAAATAAATCGCACTAAATAAAATAAATCGCAGGCACTGATGCGATGTGGAACGTAACAAATTCAGAATGAAATATAAAAATTACGTTAATTGTGAAACTCTTCTGAATTAAGAATTAAATAATGATATACATAATGATAACACATAAATGAAATAATTAAGAAGGTCATATTGAAACGGTAGCTACGCGTTATAATACAGAAAAGCAGAGCCTAAAATGATTAGAAAAAATGTATCGAAATAAAATGTGAGAAAAATATGTAGGTAAATACCAAAGGATACCGTAATCTAGTGAAAGTATGAAATAAACATTACGTGCGAATCTCCAGCCTACCGAATATACATAGAAAATATAAAGTATAAATGTAAATATAAAAAATATATAAAAAAATCGGTCGAGCCCTGTCGTGACATGAAATTTGACGTAAAAGAAGATGAGACAATTTCTGGACAAATATTCTATTAATTTCTAAGATAAATTGTTATATTAAATAAATGAGACACAGGGGAACGTGTTTCGTACATAGCAATACATTCATTACTATTTAGAAGTAGTATGTATAGTTTGATATGATTGGTTTTTAAAATTTTTATTTGATGCATATGTATGTACGGTTTATCTATACACAAAGATTATTGAGTCAATCAATGAAAATACGGAGGTCACTATTGCTAACGTACAACAAACATGATGTGCAAAAGCCGCCGATTTAAACAATTGGATTTTGTAAATATCAAGACAGATTAATAAAGATAATAAATGAAACTAATATATTAAGAAGGAAGTAAATGAAATAAACTAAACAAAAAAGTTTACCTTACTTAAATAAAGTTACAATTAGTAAAAAAAAATTTAGAGATGTATCATAATTTAAATGATAATCAATGCGTTTATGTCAATGTGAAATAAAATTAATATTTATTGAATATAGAGTTTAGCATGCTTTACAATGTCAAATATTAGTATTAGGTAATGGAAAATAATAAAGTATTAATGAAGTAGTGTAACAATGAAGTAGAATATGAAGTAATATATGAAATGCAGTAATTGAAGAACGTGATCTGCATAAAATAAATATTTCTCCACAAACACAAAGAGGAATGCAAACCCAATGAAATAAGTATCAACATATTGAAGCACCATAGCAGTTGATAAGAAAAACGTAGCATGAAAGGATAGTTAAAGTATGCAGTAACAGTAACAATTGAGTTTTGCAAAAAACTTGTTCTTCTTTATAATTACCTTAGACAAGAAGTCTTCGAAAATTTAACGTATATGGAAATTCTTCATTGTAAAATAAATGCAAAGCAGCATATAGCTGCCTAGAAAGAATAAGACGGTATAGGGGCATTTTACGTGAAGCGGACAGCGAAAAAAAGTGACGTTCTGAAATTTGTTAATATTCGAGATAATTATATTTCTAGTAAGAATGAATGTGTATGCAAAAAAAAATTTTCGAGTGATGATTCTTTGTCAAGTTAAACGCTTCTAAAGAATTGTCGTTTTTGAAATATGTATTTTTTGAAAAAATAAATTTCCAATTAATTTTTTTTAAGATATTAAATATGACGGTTTAAATAGAAAATTAAGTGTTCTTTCTGAGTAAAAAATAAAACTGGACATTTTAATTTTTTTTAATATACAAAACTGGAAGTAAACTTTTCAAATTAGAATTATAGTAACTTCGACCATTTTGTTTTTTAATTTTTTTATTTCAAAATATAGCCTAAGTAAAGTACATTTATAATACACCAGAAGTTTCATAATGGAATCTGCAATAGTATAGAATATAAATGAATTAAAGTACATACGTGTCGTACTAAGCGTCGTACAATGTCTTCCTTAGGTCAACGTATGCAAAGTTAGCATCCCATCGAAGGATTTGCGAACTGGTAATGATCTTAATCGTTAGATCTTTGGTAGGTCAGTTGAGGTTCGATATTTTTTCGTTAGGTCTCGTATTGTTTTTTAATAAATAATTGTTGAAATGTAGGAAAAAAAATTTGCATGTTAGCACCTCATTTGAAGGAAATAAATTTATTTTGATGTTTTTGCATTCTTTATCGTTAGGTCAGTATTTGTCCATCAATTACATCTTTTATTATCATATTATCACATTCTAATTTGAAAAGATTACTTTCGGTTTTGTATATAAAAAAAAATTGAAATATCTAGTTTTATTTTGTATTTAGAAAGAACAGTAAATGTTCTATTTAAATCGCCTAAATCGCTATATTTATATTTTAAAAAAAAAATTATTGGAAAACAAAAAATTTAAATGTAATAATAAAAATAACGAAAATTCTTAAGAAGCTTATAACTTGACAAATAATCAGCATTCGAAAAAAATATTTGACACACACATTCATACTTACGTATAATTATGCCGAATATGAACAAATGTGAGAACGTAACTTTTTTTCGCTGTCCGCTTCACGTGAAATGCCCCTATATTCATAAACCTATGTAAGTGTCAAGGTGGGAGTTGGAATATTATATTTCTCAAGGAGTTAAGGGGAAGAAATGTATGGTTCACCAACTTTTAGTTTTTCTGCCGCGGCAATACTGGTAAAGTGGAAGAGAGAGCGATGAAATGGGCGTTATTAGTGATAGTTTTGGGGAGAAAAAACTCACACTCCACAAAATTGCACCAATAACGTTGCTCGTTTAGAAATGACGCGCAATTCAACTTCAATCCAACGTTGAGAAAAGTGGAGATGTTTAGTATCGTACAAGTCGTGATCAAGAGTGGTGTGTTTCAAAGTGTAAAGTGTATCAAGTGTTAACAATGAGAAACGCTAAGAGTTTTGAAGAAAATACGATGAAAGTAAGTTTATTTAGTGGAAACAACAGTTTTTATTTTCTTCCTTTATATTTATTTTCTTGTTATCAAGAGGAAATATCGCTCTTGGTAATAAGAAAATAAATATAAAGGAAGAAAATAAAATAAAACCACCTCTCTCCCCGAAGGGAAGCAGGGTGCGCTATGGATGGTGCGCACGTTTTCTGTCCCTTATCTGCTGTAATCTCGTTTTGAAGTGGAAGAGAAAAAGATATACTGGGCGTTCTTAATAGTGTTTCATGACGACGATCGTCATAAAATTGGAAAATGGGTAGTAGAGTTGCGCAATCTAGCGGTAAAAAATTAAAACAAATTGTAGATGATGAAATATTGTGCAATATAAACAATTACTTAATTGTGGAAAAAGAAAACATAATTTTCAAAATTTTATGAATTATTGCCAATTCCACATTAATTTGAGAAATCATGAAATTTTGTTTTCTAAATTTATAATAATAGTAACAAATATTTTTTGATATAAAGTGTATAAATAAATTAAAAAAAACATATAATAAAAACGTTTTACATAAATAGTAATTAGAAATATTGAATAATTGCATGAAATTGTTTAATATGTAAAATAAAAATGGACTAAATAAGAAGAATATATGAAATTGAAAGGAAAAAGTAGGATTAGAAACAGTATTATTTGTAATCAAATAGTAGTATAAAGGTAGAAAGTAGTGGAGTTATTGTACCCTTATACATTTGGCGTTGTTTAAATGAATATAGAGAAAGCTGCTTTGTAATCAATCATTTATGCACGAAAATTTTTACCAAGTAATGTGAAACTTATATGTAGTTTTATTATAATAATAATATTAAGTAAAGATCAAACGAAAGAGTTACTCCAATTGGTTTTGGTAGATATTGCACAAATATGTAGAGTACGTAATGAAGTCAGGAATACCGGTTTTCCATCGTAATTTATTAACTATAGTGAACTATAATAGTTTGCAGTATCTAATAATAGAAGTTGAAGTAACATAATTGTCGTACGTAAAATCAAACCAACTAAAATCAATATTTTACAGCAAATGCAGAAGCAACGTGGGAGAAATATTGAGAATGGCAAATGATTTCATAATGTTCTACGGTAAAGAAACAATCACGAATGGAAACGAAAAAATGGAATGGAATGCGATTGAGATTTGAAAGATGGAGAGCCCTGCCTGAGTAACGCTGGATGCGGTGAATATACAAAACAAATGTAAATACTTAATTTAAAAATAATGATTAGATACTTTATTTAATTGCAACTCATGTATATGAAATAGAAAAGATTTTCAATTGTACCAAACAGGTAGTAAACATTTTATTTTGAAAAAATGGTAAATGAAGATATTTGTCGAAAGTGAAGAATAGCTATTATTGGTAAAAATGATTGTAAATTTTTTCATTTTTTTTTTGAACATCAGTTATCTGTGTGGTAACTGTAGATCACAGAAAGAAGTTATTACAATTTTTGTTGTCAATCAAGTCTATATTTGTGGTAGAACGGAAAAGAACAAAACTGAAAATTACGAATAGCGTTTTCCCATATTTTATTTATTACAATGAAATAGTAATAGCTGAAAATATGAAAGTAGGAGTATCATTTAAATACGTTCAATAAAATTAAATTTTATTAAATATTTTACAATAGATGCAGTGGAGGCATTGGCGACGTGGCAAGAAGTTCGTGTGCAGCAGAAGCGATTCATAATGAACACGGAAAACAATCGCCCGGAAAGGGAAAACCACATCATTCAACAAAAGGCGTTTGGGATTAGGCAGGTGTACGGTATTCACTGAGTATTATTTGCTCTGATAAAATTGAGAACCAAAATAAATTTCATTGCAAGTCATGAACGTAAAGTATAAATGAATTTAGATTAAATAAAACAATAATTGTTAAGTAGTTTGTAAGTGAGGCATACGAAATAGAGACGGAGAAAGTCGTTGAAAGGTTTCTAAATGCTTTTTGTAAATTTGAATTGAAGTACAATCCCCGGCCATATTAATAGACGCACCATAGACTTTGAGGAAAATATGAAGTAATAGCTATTTTATTTTGTTTAACAATTTTTTATTCGATTTAACGTTCTTATAAAGATATAATTTTTTACACTTATTACCAAATAATGTGGCAAAAAAAATTATATTTACAGAAAAATAACTTTTACGATAATTTAAAATATCTTCTTAATTATGGCAAACTTAATTGTTTAATATTTAATTAAAAGCTCTTTTACTGCTATTAAAGCTTCAATCATTCGCAGCGTACTGTATATGTAGGAATAATGTCCACTGCATTTGTGAATGTTGATTATATTTATGAATATTTTTCAAAGGGTTATTTTTCTGATGTTATCACTTATTTAACCACGTTTCTTGCCATCAAAGCCCACATATTTTGAACGGGCTTAAAATAAGGGCTTTTACCTAACAATAGGGTAATGGGGGTAATAAAGAAGACTATACTGTTACGTAGAAGAAATATTTCCTAAAAACCTACTACTTTCAGTAATGCAAGAAGGAAATATTATAAAATTAAATTTAGTAGAAGATATAAAATTGGAAAAATACTTAAGTACGTCTAATAATTTCATCAGGGACTGTAAGTTAAAGCATTTGTATGAAACACAGATTTGAAAGACTAATTATTGGAAAGAAAGAATGTAAGTTGATAAATAGTGAATTAGTTAAAGAGAATTCTATAAACGTACGAATAAAGTAAAAAGTTTTGGAAATATAAAAATGAAAAGAAAAACGTTAAAAATTTAAAGCACGCACATGAGAAATTTAATCGCATAGAAAGTGATAAAAATGAAACAGACTAAGATATAAAAAAAATTTCTCTGTATCTTAAACATTATATAAAGTTACAAGATATGGTTCGTTTTGAAAAGTATCAAAAGTACTAGTAATTTTTTGTTAATAAGTAAAAGAAATAAGATGGAATATCGTAAATATTTAAAAGCAACTATAATACTCAAAGAAAAAAAATATACCTAGTTGTTTGTAACAGTTGTGATGGAAAGTAATAAGGAATAATATGGTCAGTGAGTTTTGTCACAGCAAAAGTAAAAAAAAAAAACAATGGAAGTAGTCTAAGCCTTGAATAAAGTAAAGTAGTTTAGAATATAAAAAATTATTAAAATTGTATGCAATGAAAATTAACAATGTAACTGTTTACCAAAGAAAAGTATAAAATTGGACAAAATGCATTTTTAAAAGTAGGAAGAATAATGTGAAATATATAATTTGTATGTGGGAACGATTTGGTATAATAAAGAATTGAATTGAATTTTTTAAATCGAACTTTAGAAAGTGCAATTCGTTTTATGATTGAAATATGATATTATTGGAAAAATGCATTATGTGTAATTTGTAGATTAAAAGTAATTTACGTAAATGTTACGAATAGAAGTAGTGTATTATAATATATTCCAAAAAATTGGAAATATGTCATTGCTATAATAACGTACTGTGTGGAAAGGTGAAAAGTGCCAAAAAAAAGAAGACAGTACAAACAATTAATTAAAAAAAGCAATTGAAATTCTAATGAAGCAATTTACATTAACGAAAGCAATAATATTGTTCAGTTGCAAACAAGATATAACAAATTTAAGGAATATTACTTTTGAGAAACAGAATCAGAAGATGGCTGTTTCTTTTACAATAAATCATATTTAATGACTGTAGAAATAAGAAATAAAAAGAATTAATTGAATGATTAATTACTTACTTCAGGAAGGATGATTATGTGTTAGGGGATGTAGAAGAGGAAATATTTTAATAAAGGAAATTGCTTACGTAAAATTATTTGTAATATAAAAGAAGAAACAATATGGTTTTGGAAGCGTAAATGCTAGGAAAAGTGTCATTGTGTATTAGTTTTACAATTTAAATTGTATATAAGTGTATAACTGGAGCCATAAAGTTAATATAGGAAAAAAAGAAAAAATTAAACGATGTACGAACCGAATAAAGAAAATAATAACGAATGAAATAAAGAAGAAAATAGAATAAAATACTTTGCCTGATTTTGGTGCTTCTGAAAGTAATACACGAAAAAAAGATAGAAATAAATTGAAAACAAAAGTTTGCGAAAGTTAAAAAAAATTAAAATCAACATTAACATTTTGAAAAAGGGAAATGGAATGCAAATATTAATTGGCTCATTAAAATGCACAGTAGATGTTAGCGTGGCAGCAAAATTTTAGGTTGTGTAACAGTTTGTCATCACTAAGTAACTTTGTTGTATTATTGAAATTATGTCTCAAAACGAGGAAGGTAATAATCAATTACTTAAATTTTGTGTTTTTGGAATTGGAACGTAAGTAAACAATGTTTGCCATTTTACTACTATTTGAATTATAAATATTGAAAAAGAAAAGGCGAAAATTATGAAAACTCAATCTCAATTTAAAAATGTTAAATATTTTTATAATTGCTAACGAAAAATTTCTTCAGTGCATTTACTATGTAGATAACAAAAGGACCTTATGATACATTATTTGTAAGGCAAGATGAAGAAATTATAATTTATCTATTTTAGGAAGTAATACTGTAGTATATAATCAAGATTATTTAAGTAGAAAGTTATGAAATAAATATTTTCGAAAATTAGGAGGTTCCTATATGAGGAAATAATAAAGAAAACTTTTATGTTAGCATTTGTGAAAAATTATCTTGACAATTGGAGGAGTAGTTTAAAGAGAAACTATGAGAAAAATTATATATTAATAACTGAAGTAATGTTAATTTTAACTACAAGCAATTTTTACAGTATGTATAAAGAACAATGTATAATGTAGTAGTAATGTATGTTTGAAAACAAAAACGTATAATAATAGTGTACGGACGGTACTGACATATTTTTCGCAGAGATAATTTAAAAAATTGCGAGAAAAAAATTGTTAAATTTTATATTTTATTTGAAAGAAGTAAAAATATGTACCTAGATTTGTACAATATTTGTTATTACAAGATGTAGAAGTAAATTTACGCAAATGTTATGAATGTAAAAAATGTACTTGGGTAAATAAGAAAAAATGAATATATTTTTAATTTATTTAATAATATTTTAAAAACTTGAACAGCAGTGTAAAACAAAACTGTATGTTTTCTATGAAAAATAAAGAAATATATATATTTAAAAAAAAACATTTTATTTTATTATACCTATAGAGAAATACAATAAATGAACTTGTAAAATTTTTCACTTTTAAAGTCATCAAAGATATAAACCACCTGCAGTCCATTCACTTCTATAACTGTTTCCTTCCAATTGTATGTACTAGTCCGTCGAAACTTATAAAGTAGTAATACGAGTTTAGTAAAACTGCAAAAAATGGTATAGAAATGTGGGATCTGCTGCGGTCAGCTGATTTTCAAATAACATTAGGTGCCGAACCCCTGGGTGGCACATTTAGTTTTTTGGATTTTCATTATTTAATTCAACCTCCAATTCTGAATTATTCACGCTTTTTACAATTGGTTTTTCATTTTTCATTTTAAACCAGCAATTGTCTTCAGAATGGTATCGTTTTCCTTTATTTTTGTTGACACAAATTTGGCAAGGTCTTTTTTCTTCCTCCTTTTTTCTTTTATTATCATAATATATGATACTTTTTTTATCATATTTATTTTTTTACACAAGATATTCTAATTTTCCAATTTCGTTGTAGAGATCTTCTGTTCCTTGTAGATTTTCTCTATTAATTTTATCCGTCACAAAATTTGGCAATCCATATGCAATGAGGTCTATTAGTGTTTCATTATCTATTGTTTTTCTTACTCCAAGTAGCAGTTTTTCTTTTTTTAACGCATACTGAAGTAACGATCCTGTTTGGTATTTGAGAGCTAGGGCATGTCTTATTGGTGACCATCCCTTGTTAGCAAATGTATCACAAAAAATTTTCTCCCATTTGCTCCATTCTGATTCCACTGAAGGTTTCATTACCATGCAGCTGTACCAATCTAAACTTGAGTCTTCTAAAAAGTTTTTTAAAATTTTAATTTTGTTGTTGTCTTCAATGATTTGGAAACGTTCACATTCTCTATTAAAATCTTTAATCCACTGGTATGCATTTAAGTTTCGACCCGTGAATTTTTCAATAGTAAATTCTTTTGAAAGTTTCCCTAAATTTTGAGTCTTTGTTTGTTTATCTATTAGTAATTTTTCTAACAATTTTTCTAATGTTTTATTTGGGTCATTACTTATAGACTTTGAATTATTTGTTTCTTCTGTAATTTCTTCTAAGTAAATATCATTAAACTGTAAATTTTGTTCCTCATCCAAATATATTTTTGACAAAGCTTCTGTCAATTTTATCCATATTTTTCTTGTTTGATGTCTTTTTTTTAATGACCTTTTTACCTTAACATAATTTGGAGTATTTGTTATTTCTTCGTGTAGATCTACAGGCTGGTATTCGGCTGGTATTCCAAAAACCTTCCCATCAGATGAAGCCGATGAAGCTATTGAGCTGATACATATTATGTTTGATTTCCCACTCGCTGTTTGTTTCACAACAAAATCAAATCTCAACTTTTCCATTTTTCGTTAAATATTTGACAAAAATGTTGTTTTATAATAAGGTTTCCCTTTTTATTGACAAAAATGTGTTTTTCTAAAATATTAAGAATTTATATTGAATAAACTTACCTAAAATATTAAGAAAAACAACATTTAAAGTCTATAATTTACAGCTATTTATAAAATTATGAATAACAATAAAATTTTAGTTTCTATCAGATGTTAAGTTTACAATACAACGCCATCTTTAAGAAAAGTATTATTTTCTTTACATACATATAAATTGACACAATTCAACATTTTTCGATTTTCCTTTTAGATAGTTTTTGTTGAAACTTTATTGTTAATCAATAAGTAAAAATGTATTTTTGGCAAGAGTCTAGTTAGTACGGTAGAGGCTATATTAGAAATTTTTGTTACTTTATGCTTATTATTAAGCATAAAGTAACCGCTCAGGAATGGAAATTTTGAGTAAAAAACCCAAAATTCGACCATCGAAAATTTAAACGATAGCATTGAGAAACTATCAAATTACAACGACCTCATTTACAAGTTAACGAATTTGAAAATAGTATTTTTAAATATGTAACTCAAGTTGTCAACGTTACCATAAAATTTATTGATTTTTCTTTTTCCAAGCGCCATTATCTTCAAATTATTCACGATAATATTTTATTGAAATATTATAAATTAAAATTCCAAAAACTTCACATTTTCAGTTTGAATTTAATCCAGTTTTAAATTTCACTAACACAAAATATTTAAATATTGCTTTCCATTAAAAATTTAATTCATCATGGTGTATCAATCACAATTATTCAATATTAAACAGTATTTTAAATAAATCTTTCGAAAATACACAAACAATACACTTATTAATTGCTTTTTACACTTATTAAATTAACTACACAAATTTCTTTGCGATTTAAATGCGAAAAACACCCCAACAGCACACCTCACAAATGCCATAAATAAAATATAATTGAGTAATATTTACAAAACAAAAATACGTTTTATTTAGATACAAATACATACTTTGATCAAAGTGTAACATTATTTTTTTTAAACAAGAACTGGGAAATTTAAAATATAAGAAAACTTGAATGTTACTAAAGAACAATTTATTTATTCCGTATTATTTATAGAGGAATTCGTAAATAAAATAAAAGTAGCTTTAATAATTACGTTTGGAACCAACCTCTTATCATTTAATTACTACACTTTAAAAAGTTGTAATTATAATTAGAAAATATAAAATGAAGAAAACAAATCAAAGAAATAATACCATTTTCTTTTTCGATTTTTTACAAGTCTATTAATAGCCGGAATTTTTCTGATTTTACTTTTTATCAATTGTTAATATTTGAATATTCATTAAATATATGTTAGCGTGCGTTCCTATAAACAATTCTGATTAAAAATCTTGAACAAATAATCTAAATAATATTGAATCATAAATAAAACTGCAGCATTCGATTATATTCATTTTAATTTCGCGAGAAAGTTTGATTTGTAAATATCTAGAAGTACTGATGATATGGTAGTAACATTATTTGGATTGTATGATTTTAAATTCGCGAGAATGCCAGCATTATAAATTTTTATAATTCTAGGAGTGCAATGATAGGGTATTTACGTGATTTGGAATATATGATTTTAAATTTGTGAGAGTTTCGGATATGGAAATATCTTGAAATACGGATGTTATGGTGTCTTTATTAGTTGGATTGAACAATTTTGAATTCGGAAGATAATATGAATCATTTTATCTTTGAGTCACCAATAGAAGTTTCCAAAACACATTTTATTAATGTTTAAATTGCGATATTATGAGAATTCTAGGTACTTATCTAAAACAATGAATGTTACGTGTTTAAGTTATTAGGAATATATAATTTTATATTCGTGGCAGCTTATGGATGATTGTTACTTGGAGTTGCACGTATTGTCTAAAAGTATTTTATTTATTTTAAATTCGCGAGGTTTTAATCATCATTTTTACTCTGAGTAGCATAAATTGAATAAACATATATTATTCATTTAAAATTCGCAAAAATTCTAGAAATGTACGTATCTAGAAGTACGAATGTTAAGGTATACACGTGGTTAGGATGAAATGATTTATACTTCGCAAGAGTTTCAGTATTATGTGTCTAGTACTATGAATAGTTAGATCCCAATGTGATTGAAAACAAATTCTTTCCAATTCGCGGAAATTTCAAAATAATAATTTCTAGAAGGACGAAAGTTGAAGTGTTTACAAGATTTGCATTGAATGATTTATAATTCACGAAAAATCCAATATTATGTGTCTAGTATTACGAATGTTAAGATGTCTATGTGATTGAAGATAAATTATTATAAATTCGCGGTGATTCCAAAATTATAAGTTTTTCTAAATACGAAAGTTAAATTGCTTACAAGATTTGGATTGTACGATTTAAAATTCGCTAGATTTTACGCTTCATTTTTACTTAGAGCTGCAAATATTATTTTAATTTATTTTATTAATTATAAATTCGCGAGATTTGCCTCATAATTTTTACTTAGTTTCTAATGCTTCCAAGAGGTATTTTGTTGATTTAAATTCGCGAAAATTAGAGAAATATATTTATCTTAAGGTAGGAATGGTAACGTATGAAATATATGATTTTAAATTCGCGGGAGTTCCAGTATTATAAATATCTAGTACTACGAATATTAAGATCTCTACGTGATGGAAAATATTTTTTTTCCAATTCGTGGAAATTCGAGAATCAGGATTTCTAAAAGTACGAAAGTTAATATGTTTACGAGCATTGGATTGTATGATTTTAAATTCGCGAGATTTTACATATTTTATTTACTCAGAATCGTATAAATTGAATAAACACAAACTATTCATTTAAAATTCGCAAAAATCCTAGAAATGTACGTATCTAGAAATACGAATGTTAAGATATACATGTGTATTGGATTAAATGATTTATAATTCCCGAGAATTCCAGTATTTTGTCTAGTATTACGGATGTTAAGATATCTACGTGATTGAAAATAAATAATTATACATTCGCAGAGATTGCAGAATTATAAATTCCTATTTTGCTAATTCCAAATTTTCTATTTAGGCTTGCACGTTAAATTTTGACTAGTATTTAAATTTCTTATTTATCACTGCTATCACATATCACTTTAGCTCCATTGCTTTTAGTTCATTAAAAAATATAATATATCCCAATTTGTTATTATATTTTACCTGCATGAACAGGATATAATTTTGCACGCTAAAATGTTAGAGCACAAATAGTTCCTATTACAAAACATTTCACTGCGACCTAATTGTGTATTTCATGAATCAAACAATCAAACTGAGGTAGGTAGTTGAAAAGTATCAGTTTTACAAACGCCGTTCAAATTTGATTTGTAATAATTAAAATTTAAATTGTTTGATTATTACTAACCAATTTTTTTTCTTAATAACACAATAATGAACTTTCAAATGCGATTATTATCAAAAAGTGGATATTGAAAGTGAAACAGAACCTAATAACGAATTTTCATAATTTCGGCTGAAATTAATGAAGATTAAAGAAAAATCTCGTTTTGCGTTTCGATTTTAATGAAAATAAACGATCTTTGATAAAAAAATCCAATGCTATTTCTTATATATAGAACTTATCATGGAGTCTAGTTTATACGGCTCCAAATTTTGAAGACGGATTCTTATAAAATGGACCAAAATAAATCGAAAATAAAGAGTACAAAAATTCTCTTTTTCGCTTAGTTCAGTGAAAAAAGATGATTTTTGATTCAAAAATCCAATACTATTTCCTATATAATAAACTTATCATGGAGTCTAGTTTATACGGCTCCAAATTTTGAAGACGGATTCTTATAAAATGGACCAAAATAAATCGAAAATAAAGAGTACAAAAATTCTCTTTTTCCCTTTGTTCAGTGAAAAAAGACGATTTTTGATTCAAAAATTCAATACTATTTCCTATATAATAAACTTATCATGGAGTCTAGTTTATACGGCTCCAAATTTTGAAGACGGATTCTTATAAAATGGACCAAAATAAATCGAAAATAAAGAGTACAAAAATTCTCTTTTTCGCTTAGTTCAGTGAAAAAAGATGATTTTTGATTCAAAAATCCAATACTATTTCCTATATAATAAACTTATCATGGAGTCTAGTTTATACGGCTTCAAATTTTGACGACGGATTCTTATAAAATGGACCAAAATAAATCGAAAATAAAGAGTACAAAAATTCTCTTTTTCGCTTAGTTCAGTGAAAAAAGATGATTTTTGATTCAAAAATCCAATACTATTTCCTATATAATAAACTTATCATGGAGTCTAGTTTATACGGCTTCAAATTTTGACGACGGATTCTTATAAAATGGACCAAAATAAATCGAAAATAAAGAGTACAAAAATTCTCTTTTTCGCTTAGTTCAGTGAAAAAAGATGATTTTTGATTCAAAAATCCAATACTATTTCCTATATAATAAACTTATCATGGAGTCTAGTTTATACGGCTCCAAATTTTGACGACGGATTCTTATAAAATGGACCAAAATAAATCGAAAATAAAGAGTACAAAAATTCTCTTTTTCGCTTAGTTCAGTGAAAAAAGATGATTTTTGATTCAAAAATCCAATACTATTTCTTATATAATAAACTTATCATGGAGTCTAGTTTATACGGCTCCAAATTTTGAAGACGGATTCTTATAAAATGGACCAAAATAAATCGAAAATAAAGAGTACAAAAATTCTCTTTTTCGCTTAGTTCAGTGAAAAAAGATGATTTTTGATTCAAAAATCCAATACTATTTCCTATATAATAAACTTATCATGGAGTCTAGTTTATACGGCTCCAAATTTTGACGACGGATTCTTATAAAATGAACCAAAATAAATCGAAAATAAAGAGTACAAAAATTCTCTTTTTCCCTTAGTTCAGTGAAAAAATACGATTTTTGATTCAAAAATCCAATACTATTTCCTATATAATAAACTTATCATGGAGTCTAGTTTATTCGGCTCCAAATTTTGAAGACGGATTCTTATAAAATGGACCAAAATAAATCGAAAATAAAGAGTACAAAAATTCTCTTTTTCGCTTAGTTCAATGGAAAAAGACGGTTTTGAGTTAAGTATTGATTGACATTGTGTTTTATTCAGAATTGGATAAGATTATGGTGAGATGGTTCCATAATTTTTTTAAGAACCGACCAATAGGAATATAAGTATATTTAGTGGAGGGGGTAATTTCTCTTAATTAAATCAATAAATTTGGCTTTTATACGCACAGATGTAACTGATTGTACTAAGTATATTTTTTGCTCAAATGATAATCGTTTTTGACATTGTAACTATGGTTTATTTTGTTTACATATTAATTGAAATTTTAGTCCCATAAGAAATAACATTGGTATTTTTGGAACGAAAACCCTCTTTTTCACGAAAACGAAGCGAAAACGAGACTTTTAGTATTCTTAATTTTCGATTTCTTTTGGCCGATTTTATAAGAATCCGTCGTCAGATTTTGGGGCCGTATAAACTAGACTCTCCCCGTATTTTTCATTTCGTTCAAAGCAGTCATTCTTCTTTTTTTGGTATCACTCAAACGTTGAAGATTAGCGGTCATCATGGCAATTTTTATTTTTGATACAGCAGCGCAAAAAAGTCCTCTAGTGCTTTTTCCGAACCACCCACGAAGTTTAGCTAGCCAGGATGTCCTTCTTCTTCCCAGAGTTCTTTTTTCTTCAATCCAACCCTGGAGTAAGCTGGAGTAACTATTATTTGTTGTTACACATGACGTAGCCGAAGTACGGTAACTTTCTCTTCTTTATAGATATCATAAGAGTTCTTGTAGTATTAAGTTTCGTTAGTACTTCTTCATTTTGCATGTGATCCCTCCAAGCTGTTTTCAGGGTTCGGCGATACACCCACCTTTTCGTATATTTCGTATAAGATAATAAGAAACACTTGACCATTTTTACTCTTAGTTTCAGGGATTAAGTTCGATCCACAAAGATTTTTCTCATCTTTATGAAGATTCCTCTGGTTTACTCAATGCGGTTGTGTATTTCCTGCTCTATACTCCACATAAGACTTCCGAAATAAGTGAACTACACCACTCTTTCTACTGCTTATCCGTTACGGTTTGGACATGTGGGGTTTCGATCTCGTTTAGATATTATTATAAACTTATCTTAATTAAGTATATTTATTTTTACACCGCACTTATAGCTTGCACGGTTAACATTATCAAAGTAACTGAACAAGTACCTGGAGCCCAAGCAACGCATCACGCGTACTAAAACCGTTCCGAAAACCAAACTGTTCTACCAAAATATGACTATCACACTGCACATGGATTCGTTTCAGGATTACTTTTAGGATATTAATGTTATGAAGTAAGATTTCAATCATTATCATGATTATTTTTATATTTAAATCATCTCAGAAATAACAAATCCTAAAAATATCAAAAAATAATCCTAATAGTTTAAAAATTTAGTTGCAACAATCTACCTCATTTTAATGTCACTGCATACTGCAGCGTTTGAATGCAAATTTTGACCAAAAAAGTTTACAAGCTTTGTAGTAATTTGTATCATTAGGTGATATTGATTCAAAATTGTACCTCGAATACAATTTTAGCTCGTCATTAACCCGAACTACACACGTTTGTTGTCAAAACGGCTTACTTTTACATCTCAACCAATTTCAATATTAATATGCCTTTCAGATTCACCTAAAGAATAACGAAGACTGAAAATAAATCACTAGGAAATCTAGACAATGTAAATTATTCTTTGCGTACACGAATACAACCAGTGGTGGGATTCAGTCGGGTCGCACCTGTTCGATAGAATCGTTTCGTAATTGATTCTCAAGTTCGGCGAACCGTTAGTTAAAAGTAAAAAAAAATATATATTTTAAATTTTAATTTCAAGCTTACTAATACTTTAATATCATAGTCTCCCAACCACATTTATTTTTAGCGAATCGGTTGTATAGTTATTGTAATCCCACCACTGAATACAACTATAATGATACTACGGTTGAATAGTACTTCAATACCAGTTCCATTTTTTTAAACATCATTAATAAATTCTAAAGTAAACTACACTTCCAAATAAAGAAAACAAAACAAATTGCTAAATTGCAAATTTTACATTAACTTGATACAATCACTGCGAAGATTAAAACAATTTTGATCTGTTTAATAGAGAAATGGACTAATTATTTTGATAAAAAAATATAAACAGCCTACTGGTGGCCAAGTGGTCTAGGTCAGTCTAAGTGACCGCTCCAAAACCAGTAGGTTTTGGGTTCGACCCGAGCAAATTTTCGATATTTCTCGATTACAGATTTTATTAACCCTAGAGTCGGTAAAGACCTTAGTAATTGTAAAAAATAATATGAGCGCAAAGTTTGAAAGACAGACATGAAAGGATAATATTTTTCTCGAAACATTTTGTATAAATAAAGCACACACATATTAAATAAAGGGGTTTATTAAGAATTTATATACAAACTTGTCATATTATATTACTGATATATTTTATCTATTTTCGCCTACGAGTCGTAGGCTGTAATCCAATTACTTACAAAGTTATTCTTTTATTCAATATATTTATATTTTTCTTATTCAATAGATATAGTATATATAATTCTAAATATTTTAGTAACTATTCTGTAAGGAGAATTGGCCGATTATTTATTTTAATACATAGTACAGATAGCCCATGTGCTGCGATCCAAACATATTTTCCAATATCTGATTTTCATATGGCTATTCATATTTTCAATTAATCTATGACATTAATTCGTCATTTTAGTTTAGAAGTTTGAACAAAAATTTTCATTGAATCTAATAATAGCTAAGCAATAAATAAAACTTTAATGACTAGTATCCATTAAATAATTTTTAAAATTGGCTATTTTTTATTTTTTCAATTGCATACCTACAACAATTAAAAATAAACAGTAAAATATAGGTCTATTGCACAAAAATGATATTTTTGTCGCCAAATATTTATACACTATCAACATAAAATATTCGTTAAAATTTAGAAATTTATATTGATATAGACAACACATTTTTAAATAAAAACTTGATGTTTTTATTAGTTAGTTTATTCAATTTTTTTTTTATTTCTTTCCAAAAACCTTTGATTTTAAAGATTTTTGTAAAACCAGAAACAATTTCGGAAGATTTGTAAAAAAACTCAAATTTTTATATACCGAACCATTCCAAATATATGAAAATTTAAAGAAACACAGTTTTTTATAGTACTTCAAGTACTACTTATTTATCTGAAAATCAAACACATATTTCGTAAAAATTGATACAACAGTTTAAACGCTTTTTTTTATTTCTAAGAAACAAGATCTAATTTTTTTCTGTATTTGTCAAAGTTGAAAATATTCTTCCTTGGTATAGACTCACCATTCTTATACTACCAGAGCATTTGTACTGATATTCATAACTTCTAAAAAAATAAGTCGATAATGATTTTTTTCTCTAAATTATCACATAATTGAAGAATAACAACAATGTAATTTATACACATTTTTCTAATTCAAAGAATTTGTAGACAAATATTTAAAAAAAAAAAATAATGTTTAAACTATTTTTGAAATTAATGGTGTTTTAACTCGGCTTCCATTGACTTAACTATAGTTTTGTTCGAACACCCATTTTTGTAAAGTCATGCAGCTTTTTGGTTCAATTTTAGTGTAAATTTAAACTTTGTTCAATTCCAAAACGAAATGAACTCTGAACTATAAAATTAAATTATTACTTTTTTTCTTCAAAAAGGGTTTGAAGAACCAAAAACAAAATTCCAATTCATAAGAACACAGAATTTGTGGATAGTTTTTGAATTGTCTTTCTGTGAAAGATAGATTTTTAGATACCTTAAACATAAAACTTTCAATCATAACTATGATTTAAATCAGGAAAAATAGTATTCAAATGTTAATTTTTATCTTATCTAAACTGTATTCGAACAAAACTTACATTCAATAATGTTAAAAATTAGGTTCTACTACAAATCTTTTCAAAATATTTTTTTTTATTTTTATAACTTTTAAGCTACTAGTAAGCATTGTTTTGTTGTTAATTTTGAAAATCAATATCAGTGAGCAACCGATAACAAAGTGTTTCTGTGTTTCAATAAGATTTAATCGAAAGTTTCAGAATTTTATATACAATTATATACCTACATATATGTTTCCCAGTAAATCTAGTTTGGTAACTATAGTATAGTATAAATAACATTTATCAAATTTATTATCAATTTTACTACTTCAATGTTAGGAAAGAATGGTTTATTTTAAAAGAAACATCGATTGTCTTGACATAAAAAAATTTGAGAGATAAACTGAAATTTTCTTTCATTAGATCAAACACAAATCACAGTGATAATATTTCTATAATTAGTATATTCTGTTTAAACTATTAATAATATTTCTCAGCTTTGCTTTTTCTTTTTTTTTTTGGTCTCAATATTACTGCATGAAATTTTATAGATTTCATCAATTATTTTACATTTAGTTTAAGTTTCCTTTAGAAAAAGCTACTTAATAAATTATAGGTATATGTTTAATATTAATTTCTGTATCAAAAATAATAGGGTGTGAAATTGTATAAAAATTATGCCTGTATATATACCAATGAAAATATCTGATATATTATACATTTTATTATGTTGAATCGTTATGAAAAGAAATAAATGAATCTTTTCAACGAGGTCAAGTTACTAAAGTAGCAAAAATTTAAAAAGATTTAATGAATTGAACCTACAAGAAATAGGTTTAGTTGGTTACGATTTTGTACAGAATCTACTTTTTTACTTAAAGTTATTCTTTAAAAAAGTCCTGTCGGTAAGTATAAAAAAATTGCACCAGATTTAGAACAATTAGAGGATGAGAATTACTGCTTAGTGTTAATATACAATTACTTAATATCTTATGTTCCCAATTTAATATCTTTTAGAGAAAATGGTATTATTTATTAGTCAAATGTCTTTTCCTTTAATTAGTGGTAAAAAAGTGTAAATTTCAATGCTATTTAATCCTTTTGACAATGTTTTAGGTAGTTTATCTTGTATTGTATTAAAAACCAGATTATGCTAACAACTTAAAAAAGTTTATTCCTTAAAAATTTGTACTTTTACTTACAATTTAGAGCACTTTTTTTCTGAAATGAAAGTATACTATTGATGTATAAATTAACAACAAAATAGAATAATAGAAACAGAAAATGCTATATTTAGGTTGTTTATATTCAATTTCACTTACGTTGTTTTACGATGTGTATATATCCTAGGTCATCCTAGGTGATTTTTTTAAAATTTGCATCGCATTGCAAAGTACACGACATAAGTACTTCAAGTTATATCAATGATGTTTGTCTGTTTACGTGACAGACATGCTTAGCAGACAAAGTTGCAAATAAAGGCTTCTTTCAACTTACCAAAATAAAGAAATTTGAAAAAAAAAACATTAAGGAAAATAATTTCATTTTTCAAGGGATATGATAAAACTTGTTTTAATATAATCTTGATACTTCTAAAGCTCAACCAAAAATAATATCTTTTTATAGAATTTTCCTTCTTTAACTGTAATTTAACAATAAATTGGGTCTTTTTCTTGAACTTTTTCATCTTATAAAATGAATAAAAAATTATCCAAAAAGCTAAATTGCTCTGTTTTAATGAAATCAAAAGTCTCTGAATCATTTTAAACTAATTTTCATTAATAGTTTTTACCACATTATTCTAACAATGTAGCCCTAATTTATCATGGTGATCGGTATTTTTTCAGCATATAACGATTGTCGAATATAATTTCAAAATTATAAATTAACTTTTTTTTTAAATTTATTACCAAAAAGAAAACTTTGTTTTTATATATTTATTCACAAATATCGCAAATTTTAGTGCATAATTTTAAACTGTAATATTGGTTGCCATCTATTTATCTTCAAAACTATGAGAGATTACTGTAAGATTAATCGTAATTGTAAATACTTGTAAATATCATTAATTATAATAATTTTACCTATTGCCACGCCATTTTAAAAGGTTCTGGTGCAACTTTTCATATAATACTCCGGCAAACCTCTTTACACAGAAATTATTATATTCCTCGTATCAAAATTTGGGACAAAGATTTATTGTTATTTAAGTAACAATGGATTCATTTAATAAAAAAATCAGTTCACAATATTAGTTTTATATTTTTTCACTTCAAAAAAAAAAAAAATAGGCAATAAAATAAAAGATTTTTAATTCTTAACATTTACTATATATATATTGAAAATCATCACAGCTAATCAATTTCACGGGAAATGCTAACAATAGATTCGACTCTTCCATGTAAATTATTTAAAATTGACAATAATTAATAGCTTTTTATTTGAATAAAAAAAAATATACTTTTTTTTTTAATTTTCATATTTAGTTTCACACTTATATCATATCATACTCTTATGGATTTCCACATTATGAGTTCCAGTTAATTATTTCATTAAGAAAATTTTTGTTTTCTTTGATCATTATTATAGATTTTTCCAGCAAATTACAACATTTTTCACATTACAAACTATTTTAATTATGCCGATAAGTAAGCAATACATCATCTATAAGAGACATAATATCATACATAGTATCAAGTGAAAAAGAGATAACTAACATTTTTTTTTATATTTTATTGACAACATATTTAAGAAATAAATAATTCTTTTCATGAAATAAACACAAAGATAAAACCTTGGGTTATAATTTGTATTATTTTATGATTTATAATTATATTCCTATATCTTTTTTTTCTTTTCTTTTTTTTTTCTTTTTGGTTTAAAAACCACCTAAAATTTAACATACATTGATTCGCATGATTGGTAGGCTCTAACTCAGTCTACATTATATTACAATGTTATTAACAGATTCTCATTTTCCTCAACTGCACAAGTTTACAATTGGTACATATAATATATGCAACTCATAGGTAGTCCAAGAAAACTAGATATTAACATGAAAAAAAATACAAATAGACTGAAAATTGTAGGTACAAATGTTAAAAATATTATATGAAAATTCCTGAATGAACAATTTTCCGTTTTTCGAGAGTCTGATACAACTGCACGTATTTATTTATGTGTATCGATACCCCTAAATTAAGCATTTCGATTTTTGTGAATATTTCGAAAAATAGCTTCAAGACATTGTAACTGAAACGATTTTTTATAAAATTGATTTGATGATAGAACAGTTTGACTAATTGACTTGACCGTAATGTGGAAGAAAAATTTAAGTTAATTTTCATCACCAAACTTTACTAATAAATGCTTTGTAACGTCAGTATTTTATTTATATACCTATTCAATTTTTAAACGTTTGTGTAATATTTGTGGAGCTATTAATTTCCCCTATAAAACGATATAAGAGTTTAATTACACACAGTCAGCAACACTTTAAAACCGGAGATAGAAACTAATGTATTGAAATAAATTGGAAAATTTGTAACACATTAACAGCACGCACAAAATGTACTTGGATAATATTACACAAAATAAAATTCCGGAAAACACTTCATTTTAAGATGACAGCTTTTTTGATATTATTACACTTCTTGGAAATAAGTGAGAATACAATACACCAGACACGCGAGAGCTACTGCCGAGCCTCTTTGTGCAATTTCTCTGTTGGTTTATAAAAGCATTCTGATTATCATTCAGTAGTTAATAAAAGTTATTTAAAACTGCTAGAATTTATGATTTTGTTGATGTTATATCAAGTTTTACCGTCCGATGAACTGAAAAAACATTTGTATTTCCCAAAAGTAAAGCATGTTTTTGTGCATTTCATACTCCAAGACCGCCTAAACTTATTAGTAGTACTTTATTTCCAGTATTTAAAAAATAAAAATCTTTATCAGACGATTCAAATATGAAAACTTTGCCTTACTATTTGATTCGATTAGTCGAGCTGGCAGCGTGATCAGGAACTTAAACAATAATTTTTTAAATATTTATTCAATTAACACTAGAATACATTCCAGCTTATACCAACATTTTTCAATCTTTAACAATATGTTAATGTCTATTTTTCTGGATTAAGATATTTATATGTGTATACATGTATATATTTATAAATAAATAATGTTATTAAAAATTTATATGTACAAAATAATAATTACTATATTCTTGACATTCTTGATTTTTTTTATATCAATACTTCCAATTGTTCAATTCTTCAAAAGCTCGGACAGCTCAACAATACGCGATTTGTAGCTTTGATATTAGAGAGCACGTTTAACAATGATCAATCCCGATAAATCAATAAATTTTATTCATTGTTTTATTTCTAACTGTCGCTTTTCTTCATTCTGTAAACACTTCTATTGCACACTTTATTATTGGCACATTTAATATTAATCACAAGGACATTTAGAAAAAAAAAACACATTGTATTATATATAAAAAAAATACACTGTCACATATAAGTATCATTTTATATTATTATGAACTTTAAAGGGTAAATTAAAAAGAATACGGTCCATCTATTGAATCGGTATAGTTTTTTTTTTTATTAAAGACTTATAGTTTAACGTTTAATTACCATTCGTGTTGCGATTTGGAGCAATAATTGTGTTTTTGTTATTCGAATCTCGTTCAGTGCCATATATTTTACCAGCTTTTCGTGCCATTGAGCCGAGTAGTTCCAATGAACATTTGTGTGCAGAACGTAACGATAGTGCCCATTCTTTTAATCCGATTTCATCCTAAAATTATTTCAAAATTACAATTAATCAATTGATGAGAAACTACCATAGGAAGTAACGAATATCCCTCGTAAATTTAAAACTTCAATTCAAAAAACAAACTTCAGATTTGTCTCAAAATTTGAAATGAATATTGTTACAAAATTTTTATGGTCGTGAAACCAAATAGATATCAACGCCATAAAAAGGGAATCTGGCAGAAAAAAGAAGATGATACGACCAATAAAATAAAGCAAAAAGGGAGGAATTATTAGCTTTACAGATGTTCTAATAGAAGACAATATTATAAAACGACATAAACTAATGTGGTAAAAGTAGATCAAGAACTTTAATTTGTCGATTTATATTTCATACAACCAAGTTGTTTATGTTTTAAGTTTAGATAGGATATTTTTTACATTTTTTTTATTCTTACTGGATTAGTTAAAACAACTTTTGCGTCCCTTGTACGGATGACGATACATTGTTCGCTTTTAACATGTACTAAATCGGCACTAATTTCTTCAATTTGATCCATAAATACAAGCTCGGGTTTAGCGCCTCCTGAATCCGGATGTAATTCTAAACGATTAGGATAGAGTTTGGCATAACGTGTTTGCCACGCCGAAGCAAATGGTCCCCCTAATTTCTTAATATATCCATGTAATATACAATCTGAATCTAAAAAGAAAAATATTGAAAAACGTTAACTTATATAATTATAAAAAAGAAGAGAAACTTAACAAACGTGTTTATTACAAAAATATGATATGTAAAAAAAAAATTAACAATTTTAATTGTTGTTAAGTATCTTGCTCTAGTATATTAAACTTAATTGCTTATTATTAAAATAACCATAACAAAATGCTGATTTGAAAGAATATTAGAATATAAATTTACACAGAATGAAAAAATGTATGTCTCACATTCACTTAATTCTAGAATATCAATATGAAACTTTCGCAGTGGTGTTGCAAAAAATTACAGTATCAAATAATTTAAAAATAAAAAGGAATATTACCTTTTTCATCAGCATCAAACTTTTGCTTTTGTTTGGCTTTTCGTTTGTTCTCAAGCTTGTCGGCTTCTTGGTTGACGGTTTCGAACACGGTTTCAGAGACCTCCGATTGCCAACGTTCTGATATAACTAAGGGGAAATTTTTATATAAGTCTTGATCAGCCTCTGTTAGTTTAATTCCTTTGGTATCTTCTTCGTCGAACGATCCAATATCGAAAGCATCAGCAGCATTGACTTCACCGCGTGGTGGTATTAACGGCGGTGTGTATTTTTGCAGATAAACCTGCTGCCAGTCGATTCCGTTGAAGAATGGATGTTCTTTGAGCTCATCGGCACCTTGGCCTTTGCAGCCTAATCTTTTATCAATATCGCGTTGTAGTAAACCTTCTAATAACTGCCGTAATTCTCGACTAAACGAATCTGGTAGTTCAACAGTCATAGTTAATGTCATTCGATCGATTTCGTGTTTATCTTTGGTTTTGTGCGGGCGAAAAGGACTATGCCCTTTTAATAACTTGTAAAGCATACATCCAAAACTGAACCAATCCGCGCTGGAGTCGTAAGCAGTGCCCTTTGATAATACTTCTGGTGCCATATACCCGTGTGTGCCTCTAAAATATTTAATTATAACATTAACGTTAGTTCACAAAATTGATTTGGCGGAATTTAAGAGTACGAAACTTGCATATTCTGGCTACCATTGATAACCAGTTAAAGGTATGAATTTTCAATATAAATTAAACTTTTTCTTAATATGTTTAGATACTTGTCGCTTAATTGCATTTTAAATGAAAAATACCAGAAAGCAAAAATTATTCAATTTAATATAGTTTTTGAAACAACGTTTTATTTATGAAAAGTAATTTAAAACTTCATTTAACTTTAAAAAATGTTTAATTACTACTCTATAATAAGAACTTCTTGGGATTACCATATTTTTTTAATATTATCATAAGCTTATGGTTGTTAACAACTTATCATAAAATTTATTTTCATCTTGTCCTGAAATTTAATAACATTGCACTTTTAAAGTTTAATACAATATTAAGTTTAAACATGATTGCATGATTTATAAGCTGTTTTATGTAAATAAAACACAAGAATTTATAATAACGTGATATGAAAATTTGCTATTTTAGAAGCATCGTTCAAGATTGATTTTTAAATTAAAAAATAATAAGCAAGATCGCTGGAAAATTGAATATGGAAAAACAAAAACGAAAAAGTCCTTGTTTGAAACGAAGCTTTTAAAAGATCATCTGAAACAACGGTCTATAAAAAAGTGACGCTTTTTGAATTATAAAAAGTTTGAATAATATGTTCAAATTTCAAATTTTTCTGGATTTTTTTTTTGTATGATGCTGAGAATTGTCTCAGAAAAAGTGCTTAGCAGAGAACTTAATTGACTGGCAAAAGGCTTTTGGTGAACGAATTAAAACAAAAATAATGAATACTCTTCGAAAAATTGAATTCGCCTAAGAAATAAAATATTAATCTCCAACTAATATAAGAAACAGAAAGTTGAGATTCGACATATAGATATCGACAAAGATTTTATCTATCTTTTCTTTGATTTAATTTCTACGCGGAATTTACAGTGTAAAATGCGGTAACTTTTTGACGAGTGGATTAAATTATAAGTTACCGAAGAAAAATGCAGAAACTTTGCAACGACTGGTGAGATATCAAAGTCGCCAAATTTGCTGATGATCTGTACTTTGCAAATAACGTATTGGTTGAATATAAACACAAAAATCTTAAAAATTATGACGAAACTAGGCAATTTCAAATCACCGTGAAATACGTAAAACTAGATGCATAGCTCAAAATAAATATTAAGACATCATCATCAATGACGAACAATCCGAATTGGGCAAATCCCATTCAACTGCAAGGCTAATCTGCTGAATGGAAAATCAGAACTCCATAAACATCTAGTAAAATGTCATGTGTTGTGTACAACGGCTATCTGGAAAGTTTTTTGTTAAACTCTCACGAATTCAAAACTTGGGACTTAAGAATTTTAATTTCCAACCTTCTTTGCTTTCGTTATGATGATCAAAAAAAGTACAAGGAAAGCACAAGAACAATCTTTGAAAATCTTCAATTTGAATTTATAAACCAAATACTTCTTTCACGGATATTTGCATGTTCTAGAGTTGGTAAGGTGTCTCATTTTTATGTTTTTCTTTCTTAAACGGACAAATAGTATAAAAATTATAGGCTATGCTAAAAAAATAACACTTTTTTCGCTCGAAACTCACAAAACATATTAATAAAAGGCATTTTACATGAACAAATTTGAAGATACTGAAATTTCCAACGATACGTAATATTAAATTTTCCACAACTATTATAATCAGAATAGAAGTTATATACTATATGCAGAGAAGCATAGAAAAATAAAAAATCACGAAATATATTAATATCTAAAGCTCTTTTCTTGGGATAAAAATAGCACCGCTATTTCAACTTGTTGATTAATTTGGCCTTATGTTACCTTAGGTATAATTGCTTTTTAAATTGTCAACTTCCATATTTAGTTTTCCAGCGTTCTGGTTTTTCATTAGTTGGAAAATCTTGAACGATGCTTATAAAATAACAAATTTACATAAAATAATGTTTAAATTTTTGTGTTTTATTTGCATATAGAAAACTATGAAGGTAATACAAAAAGTTATTAAAACATAAAATATACTTGTTTATAAATGTTAATAGGAAATTGTTTTCTTAATAGAATATTAAAAAATAGTTTTTCTAACATGGTTTCGTAATAGAGTGGTAATTAAAAAAGTTAAAATTAAAGATTAAAATTAATTTATGTAAGTCGTTTATTCAAAATAGACAATTAACAGATTGGGTCAATTAAATTCAAATTGTTGTAGGAGAATGGTAAATCCACGGTCTTAGATTTTTAAATTTGCATAAGCAATTTCATTGATCAATTTATGCATTCAAATAAGTACTTCAGTTTGCCAGTGGAAAATAATTAAGAATTATTAGCAAAGGGATGAGAACCAAAGTAGTAAACGGAACTTAATAAAATGAATAAACGATAAGAAACGGTTTGTGATGTCATATTAATTTAACTTATTTCATAGGAGAATTTTAATTAAAAATATTAGAACTTTGGTTTAAAGTTTGTGTGACGTGTGTAAAATACGTCATCAGAAAGATATTTAACTTCCGCGATGTTTAATCATTCATTAATATTTTAGTATTATATTTTACTTACACACTAGCGTGGGGTTTCTTCTTAGAGAAATCACATGCTAATCCTAAGTCTGAAATTCGAACATGGCCATGTTCGTCTAGTAAAATATTGGCTGGCTTTAAATCACGATAGACAATATACCTTCGATGCATGTGTTCCAAGCCTGAAATACTTAAATTGAATTATCGAAAAAAGACATTAAAAAAAAAGTTTACCAAGTATAACTTCTGCTGCGTAAAATTTCATTTCTGGTTCATTAAAAACCCCATGTTGGGATAAATGATAATGAAGATCACCTCCGTTCATCAAATCAAGAATAAAACAGAGTTTATCTGGTGTATGAAACGCGTAGGTCATACACACAATAAAAGGACAATCAGCCCCCGTGCTCACCAATGATAACATTATTCGTTCATTTAAAGCTAGGGTTTCGCCTTGTTTCATCTTAATTCGCTACAAATTGAAATCATAAATCCGATTATATAATTCCTCAAATTAAATTTATTAACAAACCTTTTTGTCAAGACATTTCATTGCGTACATTTTTCCCGTGTCAGCCTTACGACAACCGTAAACTTCACCAAATCCTCCCCGACCAATAATGCGATGAACACTGAAGTCATTCATTGTTAACTAAAAAAGAAAATCAATAATAAAAATATAAATAAATGAAAATTGTATTTTTTTAAATCATACTTGAATGTTGAGTTCCAAATTTTTCCATTGGCAAAATCTTGTATATTTATCACTGCAATAACAAAAAAAATGAAAAATTAAAACATAATATTATATTATAATACCCTTATTAATAATTTTAATAAAATTTCAATGATCAAAAAGTTAACAATCCAAATAAAATAACAAAAAATAAGAGTGGTTTTAAGATAAATTTTAACAAAATAAAAAACCATTCACAAGATTTTATAATGACATAAGTAATTAAAAATTTAATTATAAAAAAAATTATCTTCTTTACGAAATAAAAACTTTATAATTTTAATTTTTAGATTGATTTAATAAATAAATTTAAAGGAAATTTCATAGAATGATAGAAAAATATAAGAAACATGAACGAATATTAAAAGAAAATAAACATTAAAATACTCAAAAAATTAAGCTACTTTCTCAATTTTGATTTTGTTGGTGGAAAATACTAATAATAACGTCATTAACATATAATGAATAAGATAAATTATACATAAAGGTATACTAAACTAAAAAGTAAGAATAACTTAAAATTTAAGTAAAAAACTATCAATTTTTAATGTAAAAAAAGTTAAACTTTTCCGCATTTCTAATATCGTTTTAGATTGTGTACGATTGGATGATAAGTATAAGCATAAAAAAATATTGCCGTTAACCATTGGTGTTGATAGGAAAACGTAAGATGAACTTCCATCTCTTTGTTATAAAAGAAGATATAGAAATAATAAAAGAATACGAAATATTTTTTTAATCAATCACTGTTTAAACAGTAACTTACAGCATCTAAATTTCTGCCCTTTGCCAATTAATCCAACATCCCCTTACCGAGATCTCAAAAGTTTCATGTAGACATTTAAATTTGAAGTTTGGTCATTACAACTTCGATGCCGATTTAATTTTCGGCGATTGGGAAAAGTATTTTATTTTTCCTTCGGAGTTTTGTCGCTAACCAACGATATATACAGAGAATTAATACGCATAATTATGGTGGTGCAAAATTAAATATTTTTAAGAATTCTGGAACCATACTAAATTAGAAGGAAACTATTTTTTCTCCGCTGTGGAAAATTGTAAAGGGACATATAAAACTGCTAAATATTATTATGAAACAAATCAAATTACTTCGTTCTTATATATTACTTTTTTTTCGTACAAATTAAGTTATAAAAAGAAAAAAAAATGTTGAAGAGGAAAATTTACAAATAATCAAAGAGAATATTAAAAATCATATTTGAAAAGTTTAAAATAAGTTAACATTTTCAACATCTTTTTCTCCACCCTTTACATCGATTGCGAAAATTTACATTGATTAGTATTTGAGTATCAACCTAATTTATCTCATATAACCAAAATTAATTTAAAATTGAAATCATTAAGCAAGAAAAGAAAATTCACTCGATGTAACAAATACAATAAAAATTAAAAAAAAAAAACAAAGAAATAGTAAAAAATAATAAGGAAAAAATTAAATAATATAGCAAAAAAAAGTAACTAAATAAAATAAAATGTAATTGTTACAGTTACCTTACGCTCACCTTTCTATAAACTTTTTAAATGGTTCTCCTCTCAAATGATTGAAAATTTCTTCTATGTAAGGCTGTAAAGAAGTATAAAAACATATTTTTATTAAGGGAAAAAAACACTTTTAAGTATAGGGAATAGTAGAGAAATTATTTGAATAATAAATAATAAATTAATGATGAATAATTTAATTATTGATTTAATACCTCAAACAAATTAGGCGGGACCTCATTCTTCATCAAAAACTTCTGAACATGTGCTACTGACTCCTTGGAATAATCCTAAAATAAATTATTATAAATAAACAATTCCTAATTTTCTTAAACATTTGCTTTTAATTGTATAATTATTTTCAATCATAGAAGTACATTCGTAAGATTCTGTAAAGGAAGAAAACTTTAGAATACAGAATAATGGGTTTATGACCGATTTATTCGACCGATGTTATTTTCTGACTTAATAGAAGAAAAATTGGACCTATCGAAGATAAATAATTTTGTTATCTAAGAACATTTGCAAAACAGAAAAAAACCCTCAACAGTCAAATTTCCAGTATGATTGAAAACAATTCTGAAAATATATTCTACTCAACGACAAAGGTATAATTTATTTTTAAAGCACTGCATTATTGAAGAAACGCTTACGTGAGAATGGGCTAAAAGTTCTTTCATAATAAAATTATCGTAAATTTCTCGAGCTAATTTCCTCTTTTCGTCAAGACATTCAAGTTTTTCGTATTGTTTGATCTAAAAATAACATTAAAACAGACTTATTATATCGACAAGAGGAAATAAAATATAATAACGTTACCTCCTCGTAAAATCTTAACTGCGGTATTGGATCGTCAGTAACATTTTCGCAGAAATCCTTAAATAATAAATATCCTGGAAAATAAACAAACATTTTTGAGGATAAACAATTCCACACACAAATTTCATGTACATATTAATGTTTATTAAGGAGGATTGAAATTTAATCAAATTAATCTAGTCGAATTATCGACGATTCGACTCGTTTAATAACGCTTATTCGTTAATAAAATAAACATTTAACGATATACGTGCAGTATAAATAAAAAATATTTTTAAATTAAATGCTAATCAACGAAATCAACACCAAATTTGTCAAGAACGTGTATTAATGTTCTTATGTTATATTATTATTATGTTATATTATTTGTTCTGTTTTGTTTGAAATCAAAATAAAATGTAGCTATTAAAAGCTGTCCTTTTTCATATTATGAAAAAGGACACATTGTTTAATATCTAAACACAAAACAAATATTTCAGTTGTACACGGGAAAAAATATTACAAAAATTACGGCAGAGACATCATAATATATGACCGACCAGACTTTCATTTTCTTATTCTTTACAATATCTTATTTAAAATTTCTATTCACATTTGAATTTTTACGTTATAACATCGTAATAATTACAATAGTTTTCTGTAAAAAGTAACATTTCAGATATCGTTATAATCTTGTGAGTGCAAGTGAATATGCAAATATAACATATACGAATAAAAGAGATAGAACTACTACTACCGTCGTTTTCTCCCTATTCTCTGACTTCTCAACCAATACGAGTGACTATAATTGAGTATTTTACCTTATACATGAATTATCATAAACGGATTCAAGCAAGTTGAAAACATGAAGCCTCTGCTTATTATGACAAATCCTTCGTCACATTCGCCATGGCCAAAACAAATGAATCAATAATAAATCATCGTTAAACGTTTGGAAGTAACAGAGTTTTTATTTGGAAACAGAATTTCAATTCATGTAAAAAATAGTTGTAAATATATTATAATACAATATATTATTTTCATGATAACTTCTTATATTTTATTTTTTGTATTTTTTTTCATAATTGATATTTTTCAATTTTCTAGACCTTTTGGTTTGGATTATTATACCAAACAACCATTATAATCGTAAAATAAAATATCAAGGAGAATAGGAGAAACACTTCTTATGCAGTTAATCTTGTATGATCAATGTAATATTTCTTATTTGAATATCGTAAAATTTATGAAAGTAAATAGGACTATTTGCTGTTTCAAGTCGTAATTTTTGCTAAATGAATTTCACTATACGCATTGTAACAAATATAAAACGTAAGAATTTAAAATAACATCCATGGTTTATAAACAATCAAAACGTAACAATAATTAAAACAACATGAATGTGGGCAAAAGTTAATCTAACGCAGAATATTGATTCCGCAACGTTTCGGCCATTTTATTTCATCTTCATCAGGCGTCTCAATTTATATGCGTAACAATTTAAACCTTATCATAATCCATTCTTAGACCCGCACAGCATAATTAACAAAAAAATTTAAACAGTTTTGTTAATTATGTTGAGCGAGTCTAAGAATGGATTATGATAAGTTTTATATTGTTACGCATATAAATTGAGACGCCTGATGAAGGCTAAATAAAATGGCTGAAACGTTGCGGAATCAATATTCTGCGTTAGATTAATTTTGGATACATTCCTGTTATTTCAATAATTGTTTGTAAAACAATTATTCAGGTCTTGCACTCAAATATTATACCAACAGAAATTACGATATTATTATTGTATTTTTTGAAAAAAAATTTCCGTGTAGTTTAAATTAGTAAAATTAAAACAACTTACCCAAAACTTGATTGAAAATTTTGTCAAAATTAACTTCATTCTTTTTCTCTAAGTACTTGTGCATAACACTTCGAACACTGCAAAAGAAGATAAATTCAAATTAATAATTTCCTTAGATTATACTAAAGCTTGAAGAGCGTGGCACTAGGATGATAGGGATAGAAAAATTGTGTTTATTTCATTAGTATTATTCTTTTTCTTAATTTTCCGCAAAAAGATTGTTTATAATCAAGTTTATAAATAGAAAATAAAATAAATAAAATGGTTCTTTTCTTTCACTCAACTTGTCTACCTTTTGTATTTCAGAAGAACCTTAATATAATCAGTGGCGGATATAAACTAGATACCGTTTCAGGCCCCGTTCAATATACCATCCTGTTTGTGAGATATTGAATATTAAATTTGAAGATCTAGTTTCCAAAACAATTAAATTTTATTGGACAGTCTTGAAATTCTTTCGCGCTTCAATAAAAGTAGATACGTAAAAAATAGAGATTAAATAACTTATTCAAATAAGAAATAAATTTCAACAATTAAGTTCAATAACTAAAATAAGCATTGGCTTCAGTAATTTTTATTCTTCTTCGTCTTTCAGATCAATTGTTCTTAACAGGTATTACGTTAGGACAATGCTTCAATTAATAATACTAAATTAGAATGACCCATTTATAAAAGGTTAAGCATTACAATTTCAAGGGTCGTTTCAATCTTATTATGATAAAAGTCTTTGTCCTGCCTAATTTATCAACACCAAACCAAAACCGTAAAGAGTGAACAGTTGATATGTTAAATTTAAATTTACTTAAAATGCCGAAATTAATCTAGAATATGATTGTCAACATTAAACTTAATATGGAAATTTCTTTTGGTTTCATATAATGCTCAAATTATCACATATAATTTCTTTGGGCTTTTTCCAGTTTTCTTGATCACCATATTATTTGCACTTCATTTGCTTGAGAAGATAGTATGTATATTGTAAATGCATTATATACATTTTTTTATAATGTAATTTGTGTCTCAATAAATTTCATAGGTAGTCGTAAAATATGCGTAATAAAACTTTATTAATGAAAAATTAATCAATTTTCTAGTTGTACATAATATCATTGTAAGGACTGGTTAGAGAAGCTATCCATTGGAACATTTACCCTTTTGTATTATTAACACGTATCCCAAAATGGGAATTCTTGTTTCTCATCACGAATGAGTTAATTTCCTCGAAATACCAATAATTAAAGCTCTGTGGTAAACAATGATTTACGATTTCATTGTCATAGGAAACCAACTGTTTACTGTGTGATAATAATTACCAGTTACACATGCACGTTCCCTATTATACCTACGTATATCCACAAATGCACAACACCAAAGTGATAATTGCAATTTCACGAGTTAAAATGAAAATAAATTTCGTTTTTTTAAAATCAAAATAAAAACATTTCATATGTTGGTTAGTTGCAAAGACAATTATCTCTTAAAATATTGGAAATACATTAACGTTAACTGATAATCAAAGCACAACATCGCTAGTTGTCGCTTGATTAGTTTTTTTTTCATACGGTTGACCAGAACGAGGTTTGGGGAGCCTCAACACGGCAGTCATAAGTTTTTTGTGCTTTCTGCGTATTTATTTCACGATGTGTAAACCGAGAATTCGGCGAACAAGATGTTATTCAACTAGTTTATTAATGGAAGCGGAGATCCTCAGCTCTTTTATTTGCCATTCTTCTGACAAACTTTCATATCGGAGGATCTTACAATATCCCAATAGTATGAAGATGCTTTCTCGAACCACAGTGATTGGTTATGAGGCCTGTCTCAAATCGGGATTGAGATAAACTTTAATTTAGTATTTCAATAGTCAAATCTTGAAAAGAATTTCTCATCATTTTTTTGCGTCTAAGTGTTACGCCACAAGAAACAATGATTAGTATTAAACCACTCTTTGATGGCTTTTCTTAACGCCAATTTTGTGGCTTCAAACTCTGGTTCTGGACGAATCTTGACGAAAAAATTTGCCTTTTCGTTTACCGATATTCTCTTATGGTCCGACTCCCATCCTAATGTTACTTGGTTCTTGTCAGCCAGATCATTAAGCATACGTTGACACTTCCATATTAGTTTAGAATTGACCTTTATCAATGCTTTTAGGCAGAGAATATTGAAATTTTGCTGCTTTTCTATCCCTTCCGTAAACATTTTCATGCACAAACTAGCACAGCATGTGCTTAAGTTATAGCCTAAGTTATAAAAGTTCCTATTTTCAAAGATAATGATGATTTATACCATACATCCAGGTTTTTCCTTATACACCAGGCCCAGAACCATTATTTGTCATAGAGCCTTAAGTAATTCATGCTAGATCATGTGGCAGTAATTAGTTTTCGTACAAAATTATATTATCCCCACAGCAAATTAACTTTTTTATTATGAAATTTTACAATACTTGTAATTACTTATCGCTCATCATTGACGTATGTGCCTAACTTTTATTCGTAGACTGTAAAATTAATCTCTATATATGTCTTGTTTTTCTCGTTTAAATTGGTGATTTATCGAACATTGAACTAAAAAGCATTGAATTGTATCAAAAAATATTCAGTATACAAAAAGTACAAACGCATAGAAAATGTCTTCTTTATTTATTAAAGTAAAAGTAACATTTAACATATGCTTGTAATTCTATTGGCTTTTCAATCGGGCGCTTATATAAATAATTTACTTATGAATTAAATAAATAAAGAAAAAAAGTAAATCCGGGTGTTTGCTTTTCACTAGAAGAAAATCATAGTGTTTATAACAGTTTTCTATGAAACTGTGATCAAGTTTTCCTTATCCAATATTTTATTATGTTATTATTTTACTTAAATATAATGACTTTATTTTCAAACTAAATCAAACGAGTTTTATAAAGATTTTGTTGTCAAATATGTTTCGACAGTTTTGTAAAATGAAAAACGTTCATCTAATTACAAATCGAAATATTCTTACATAAATAGTTAACAAAAGCGTCACAGATGTAAAAATCATATAATAAGTACTTTGTTTTAATTAAACTAGACAAATACTATTTTCCGAATACGAATAACAGTCCACTAAACACTTTTAATACTTAAATATTAAAGTAATGATTCCTAATTGGGAATGAGACAAGATCTTTTTGATTAGTATACAATTTGGTGGAAAAACACGTTTAATGTATACCCTCTATTTTAATCTCTTTCCAAAACGTATATGCTGGTTAACATGAGAATCGAGTTCTTTTGAAGATCAAATTCGATCTTAAACTCAACATTTAATACTTCGAATCTAACTTTTAAATCCAATAAACACAAGAATGTTGCATTGCATTGAAATCCTCATTTAATGTCACAATATACAAAGTGCATAATAAAATGATATCTCATCGCTTTTGCTCAATCATTGATCCATCAACAATTACCCCTTAAAACTTGCGGCCCTTTACTTAAATAGTTATAGTAATTGTGTATTTTTTAGATCTTAATACCGGAATACCGGTAGTAAGAATTTTGGAAAAATAAAGAAAACATAGGTGATTCCTTTATTTGCTAGTTTAGTATGAGAGGAAAAAAAATTTAACTTATAAATGATAACAGTATATAAGGAATCACAAAGAATTAAAGGAGCAACGAGCATTATGTGTATTTAAATTACAAAAAAGTGTAAATATCACTATCCAGTCCATGGTACTATTACAAATTTTTGAAATGTGATCTTAATAAACATAATGCATCAATCGCTATGCCATTAAGCCTGGAAGGAATTTTGTACAAAAATTACCAGCTGTCGAAAACGCTCTTCCAGTATCTACGCCAGTTGGTGGTATTGTTAGCAAGGCGCAATATACTTTTTCCAAGTATTTACTTCGAAATCCCTATATCAAATAAATCGAATACTCGTCGGATGGTTTTGGATATGACTGATTTCTGTATTGTATTTTGGTTTATCGAATTTTTTTTAGTTATCGATAGCTGTAATTTTTGCCCAAGAGACAATTCCAATTCGTTATCAACACAAGTGTCATCTTCATCTTCGATAACTCTATCGAATTCTTCAGAATGTGAATAGATTTGTGGGTAAATAGTTTTAAGAAAATTTCCTTTAAACTCCATCAAATTCGAATTTTTAGTTAATCTCTTTTCTTCTTTTTCATTTCAATCATTATAATTGTGAAAATACCCTATGATATTTTTAACTCCAAGTTTGTATTCACAGCCTAATTGATTATACCAGTTAAGGCGACATAAAACAAAAATGAATACTATTTTGTTAGGATGGTGATTCTAGTATGTCTAGTAATGTCTAGTAAATATCGAATATAACGCCATATAAACTTGTGAATATCGGTATAACAAAATTTTACAAATGACTCAAAATACCGGTATTCGGTATCCCAGTATACCGATATTGCAATTCCTAGTTGTAGTGTACGCAAAATATGCATATCAAAATAGTCATTTAACATTAGAGCAAAGTGATTTTTTTTTAGAAACTAAATGTAAAAAACCCTATCTCGATTCGATTTGTCGTTTTTATGTGGAATATTGCCTCTGAAAAAAATATTATTATGTAAAGAAATGGTGACGTTTTACTTAAAATTGCATGAAATCGTTCATCGATATAAATATCAAATACTTATGTAATAAATCAATTTCTTTCACCTGCACATCATTTATTGACGTATTCGATTGGTAGAAAATATATATTGGTAAAATCATTTGAAAATTCATGATGACCTCCTTTGCTACGAAAATAATTTTTTATACAAAATTTTTCAATTTATTTCATGGTTGTAACAAATTTATACTATGTGTGATTGGAAGAAGGATTGAAAACTGCGTTTTCTGAGTGTTGCATTTTAAATTAGTTTAGAAAAATATTATAATCAAATGAAGTTATATTTGAAACATCCGCTGCAATATAAGTTGATTTCAAATTTTCAACACGGCTTTAATGAAGTTAGTGTCAAGATTTCAATTAAATTAGTTTACTGTTGCATCGAGATTCAATTTAAAAAAAAATAGGTTTCGTGTTACAATTGCATTAAATGCAAAATCCAACAAGGCGGAAATGTAGGAGTAAATCAAATTAAATATGTAAATATGCAATTATGAGAAAAATATTACTTGAGAAAAATATATATTCTGTGCTAATCCACAAAAATGCAAATGATAAACACTTGATTTATGTCAAATAATAGTGATGTGATTTATTAAAATTTCCATTTTCAAATTTTAGTGAAATTATTAAATTTGACGAGTTTCAGCGTCTTAGTTTTACGTGGTTGTCGGAAATAATCGACAAGAAACTGTGGCAGATGTGACTGTATTTTAAGGAAGAATAAAAAAAAGGTCGAAAGTCAACCAGAAAATATGGCCAGTGGTAAAGAAATTCGGGATTTTTTCATTTTTTTCTTAATTTGTTTGATATTTAGATGTTTTTTTTTAGAAAAAAAAAATTGTAATCGTAAATCTTTAATATTAAAGTATTCTTGTATGAATGTAGATATGTGTTTTGGTTTCTAGAAAAGGGCTCTAACGATTTTGATGAAAATTTGTTATTCAATAGAGTTTTGTTTTTTAAAGTCATTCATAAAGTTGTCTTCTATGGAAAAACGCAAATTTTCAGGAAAAACAGAAAAAAAATTAAATAATTATTGCGCCATCTGTTGATGAAAATTTTAACTATGTACCGGTATGAATGTAGACTAACATAACAATTGGCACAATTGGTTTCAAATGTTATTTCATTTTTCGTTCATTCAATAGCAAAACGACATTTGATATTTTGAACAGAAATTACATAAAATATACAACAGCAATTCGCTGACTATTTCCTACAATTAGGCAACGGTAAACTGGCATTAAATACAATGGAAAAAATCGATTTGCCACAAAAATCTTCAAGCAATAATATTATTGCTGAAGTGTATGATGATTGCAAGGTTAATCAAAATTGTTTTGTAATTAAGAACATAGCATATACTCGCACCATTCAAAAATAATGTTAATAAAGTTAACAATGACACATTTGCCAAGCTTCTTGGAGAAATCACAATTCGAAGAAAGATCAACCTGAAGTAGTACTGGAATTTACTACTGATTTTTTTAGTACTGTCAACAATTTAGATTTACCACCACACAAATTTAATTTGGAAAAAAATATATTATTAATGTGGCTGTGTAATTTAGAAGTCTCAGAAGATTTTTACAATAGTGTAAGACCCATTGTGACTAGTTTGTGTAACAAAATAATAAAGGCAAGAACTATTACTGATGAACAATCCGGCAAAGAAGTACATATACTCTTGGATTACTCTTGATTCACCGAAAGGTCAACTGGGAGGTATCATGCAACGATTTTAATTTCCAGTTATACCTGCATTTGCTATGAAAGTCGAAGGCAAACTTTTGAATTTGATGGGGTGGATTTGAAATCATCAGTTTTATGGAATGTTGTATGTAGCATTTTACCGAGTAAACGCGATCGAAGATAGTAAAAATTATTTTTTCTAATGAAAATCCTCGATATACTTGTCACATAGTATGGATTTAAGTTTTCACTTCAATAAGAACATTCTCTTTCTCGCAAAGGTGCAAATGATTCATAAAAGGTTTGGAAATTATCACTTAGGAGAAAAATAGACGTTTTGTTTTTCCAACTCATTTGGTATCTTATCAAATATCAAAAATCTTTTGATATTTGTAAAATATCTGGGATTTACATTTTGTACATCATTCAAACTTCCAATTATTTTACCTTTGAGGAAATTTGATCCTTTCAGCAACATTGGATAAGTGCCGTGATTGAGATAGTACTTTCCATCTAAATTTATTTCAAATTTCCATAGTTTTTCTTACACCGAAAGGTCTTACATCTTACATTATCGTGTTGGAAAAACGCCTTTTTTGGTTAACAAATCCAGGACACTTTTGGGTTCTTAGGTGGTCAATCAAGATTGGTTCGGAAGATTTAGTAAAGAGGGTCATTTTTTCAAATTATTGGTTTTTAACAAATTATATGGAATTAAAAAAAAATCTTCCCCCTGATTATTACTCTACCCACGCTGAATATATACATCGTCGGTTTTCGATAAATCAAAATCAAAAAAATCAATAAGTCAATAATCGTCAATTGTGAGATATTTGTGTTATTATATTTGAAAAGAGGTTTTCTTCAATCTGGGATAGTATCACATCAAAAATAAATTTGGGTACCGCTCAATTGCACTTATGTTATTCATTAAATTTTTCCGTTAACATTACTCTTTATGAACACTGACACATTTCAAATTTTTGAAAAAACAGAGATTTTATGCAAAAACGATATATTTTGAAAAATCCAATTTAATGCTTTAAACTTTCAATAATAAGTTGATTCAAATATTTCGCTGAACTCAAATATTTTCACAATTGAATAACCTATTTGGACTGGCCAATTAACATTAAAAATGGAAAGATTACGGTTTTTATGGCGCTACGATTTGAAAACTGTAAGCAGATTCGTATAGATCTCTACGAAATAAAACGAAAAGAAACAATACATTTTTTGATATGTCGCTTAGTTCACAATATATTGATACCTAAAAATTTATTTTTTTCCCTCTTTTTTTGACGAATATCTCTAGATTTAAAAAAAACGGTAATTGTTTACAATCACGGTTCTACCTAATTTTTGTACTTAAAAAATATTCCTACATAAAAGATCCAGGGGTGATCTCGAATTCTTTCTTTTCGTTTTATTTGGTCAAGAATAAAGATCAATAAAAATCGACCTTCAGTCTTCAAGTCATAGCGCCGTAGTCTTCCCTTAAAAATATTTCAATGGAAAATTCGTTAATTTCATTGATAAGGTTAATTTTAGCGGAAAACCTTTCCTGACAAAGGTGCTATAGATGCGGTTGAAACACGTTATGAAAATAATAAAGAATTCACTCATGAGACAATAATAATGCCTATAGGTATTGTAATTATTTATTTAATAGAAAGTTTTTTTTACTAAGTGTCATGTTTGTGTTGTAATTTCGAATTCATAAATTTATACTTTTGTTTTTTATTTCCCATTTTGTTATAAATATCAAGTTTGTGCAGAATGATTAAAACGATACAACTAAACGATAGTTTACTATTTCTGTGAAAACATTGACGACACATCTAATATAAAAAGCTATTTTCATTATCAAAAATAAATTTGCATTGTAAAGGCACAAAGCTAAAAATTTCTAATGAAATAGTTAAAAAAACATTCCATAAAATTTTACACATTTGATGTCAAAAGGTTGATGATAGGTGAAAGAGATCATTGATTCAAACGAAAAACTTCTTTCATTAATTGTTTTTTGTCGTACGATAAAAACGATTTTACTTTTCTGTTCCTTTTATACATTACTAGTAGATGCCCATTGCATTCGCAACTAAAGGTTTTATCTCAATAAAATGTTTAATATGAGATAATGTAGAGTTAATCAACAATCGAAATTTTAAATTTAATAATCAAAGTGTTGTTAATATAAAAAAAAGTTTATCTAAAATTATATTAAGAAATAAAATATAAGTGTTTTTTTATATTATTTTAATAACATTTTAAATAACGTCATTTCACTAACTTAGTATGAAAGTTTAATACTTATGTAGTACTTATACCAAATAGGCGATTTTAAATTTTGGTTTGTTTTTCAACAATCAAACTTTTTAAAATCTATTTTTTATGAACTAATGGTTGTGATCTGGAGTAATTATATATTCGGCTGAAAATAATTAAGGCAGCAATTTTTTGCCATATATTTCATTTGAAAAGTGTTTCCTTCTACGATGCAGATATATAATAAGAAAGAGTTTTTGAAAATTCCTCCCCTAAAAGAGTGAAAAACGGTAGGAAAGTTGATACGGGATAACGTTTAATAAACAATCGAAATTTCAAATTTAATAATCAATCAAAGTCCGTTAAAAGCAAAACGTTATTACTGCTTAATATAAAACAAAGTTGATTTATTATTAGAAACAAAAACTAAGGGTCTGCTTAAAAATTTGAACTCTGATAAGTAGATATATCTGAAAAGGTTAAGTTAAGTTTATAAGTGAGCATGAAGTTTTTTAGCTTTCACAAATTGTAAATCTGAAAATCCGAAATACGTATTCACAAATAAATACATTAGTGAGTGAGTATCCTTACCAACGTTTTGAATGCGTAAGTGGGTATAACAGAGCGCATGCGCATTGTCTATTCTGCAATGATGCACGGCAAGATAGCCAATTTATATATAAGATTACTAAACATATAAAATGAATTGAAAAAAAATCCATCTGTTTAGTAATTTAAAACAGTGCCTAGGAATTGAATTTTCACGCCATAAACTACCTAAATAGTTCACAAAAATAATCAACACAGTTATAACAAGATATAAACAGCAATTTCGTTATAATTTAAACTCTGCATTGATAAATAATAGAACTCGTAATTACAATTATTACCTAATCATTTTCTAGAACGTAGCACATACGAATCAGCTGTAATTCTAGCTAATAGATCAATTAAGTTTTAATTGGCTTCGATATGCATTTGATAGGTTTGGAAATGTATTTCAAATATCTATTTACGAAAACTAGACTTATATGTATGCAATGATGATTTTGTTTTTGGAAACAATAATTAGATTGAGTTGTGCAGACAATTTCCTCCTACAATATAACAGACAGATTTTCTGGAATTTAATTTCCATTTGGCGTAACTCATCAGTACTTTTATTGCAGTTAAATTTTTCATTCCATTTTTCAATCAAAAGAAGAAAAAAATTCTGCGGATATTAGAGTGAAATGCAATCAAATGTAAAATAATGCAATCTTGAAACATCACGTTTTTTCCTACCTACCAGCAGTAGACATTTCCGTTTTTTTTTAATAGAAAAATGAAGGAAAAAAAAGAAAAAATGTAACAGTATTTAACGATAAAATTTACATGAGCTTTGAGCTCATGTAAGCTTTAATAAGCTTTCTTTTTTCATTTTATCAATAAAAATAATTGAAGGAAAATATTCAATATAGTTGCCCTTTCATATCCAGACGCACACGAGTAATTTCATGGAAAAAAATTCATGTAAATAAATAGAAAGACGTTGCAATATTTTCTTATCGAAAAATATAATATTTAAACGAATTATTTTAAAAAAATTTCATTCATTCATAATTTCATTTGACTAAATCTTTAATAGTTTTAATTTTGATTTATTTTTTTAGTTTTTTCGAAGATCCCCATTAATAAAGAAAATTATTGAAAAAAAAAATGATTTCTCAAAAAACACTTATAAAGTGTATATCAATAAGAGTTCAAGATTTGAATTGCGCGCCATGTTTGACAGACATAATTGGTCATAATCGTCATAATGTCACATGATTATGACGTGATAAATCGAAAGTTAACAGATGGAAGTTAACAAATATGAAATAGTAGACCCTGAACAGCGAAGAGGATTCACCAATTGGATCCTAGAACAACCTGCTGATTTTGCAAATAAAATTATTTTCAGTAATGAAGCCATCTTCACCTCGATGGCTTCGTGAATAGGCAAAACTGTCGCATTTGGGGCTTAGAAAATCTACGAATAATTCATATGACAGCAAAGCATCCACAACGGGTCACTGTATAGTTTGCATTATGGTATGGAGGAATAATTGGACCGTTTTCCTTCGAAAACGAAGAATCTAATGCAGTAACGGTGAATGGCGAATATTATCGTGATATAATAACAGTTTCTTGCGCCTCAGTTGGAAGCTATTGATCTTGACGATATGTGGTTTCAGCAGGACGGTGTCACATACCATATCGCCCGTGGAATATTGACAATCTTGCACGAATTTGCTCCTGGTCGTGTCATTTCCCGTTTTGGTGACCAGAATTGGCCTCCACGCTGTTGCTATTTAACGCCTTTAGATTTCTGGCTGTGGGATTATCTGAAGTAACAGGTTTATGCCAATAAGCCTGCAACCATCAAAGCATTAAAAGCCGAAATTAGACGCTGTATCAATGAAATATCACCACATGTATTCAATAACGTTATTGAAAATTTCGTCAAAAGGGTATGCAAATGCCAGCAAAGCCGTGGCGGCCATTTAAAAAAAATTTGTTTCATACATAATTTTCAAGTGTATATTTTCTAAATCAATAAATATTTCAATACTTTGCTACAGAAAACCATGTTTTATTGAACATTAAAATCTTGCGCTCTTATTGAAACACCCCTTATTACCTACTTGTAAATATAAATAAGTTTGGAGAGATTCGAAAAAAATGAAGTAATTAGTATTAAATCATTAGGGATTATCTTTTAACTGTTATCTTTTTCCTTCGCAAATCAGAATCTACGATTTCGCTAAAATGTTAACAACATACTTTCTATACATTCTTTGTGCTTTAACTGTATCCATTTTTTTGTCCATAAAACACAATTTGTAAAAAGCCCTACTTTTTGAAGTTATACTTCTTTAACAGTGTTATGGAATAAAGATGAAAGGAAATTTTTAATTTAGGTGATGAAAGTGACTACAACTAAAATTAATCATTTTCCAACTGTACACCCCAACCCCAATTAATTTGCGAGATTTTAACCATTTATAATAGTTTCATCCTCCTAATTATTTACTTTCATATTCAAGCAATTAAAATACGTTACATAAATATGGATGTCATATTTTGCAATATATTCCATCCGCTAATCTAACAAACAGTGATACTGTTCAAAAACTATATAAATACAGTTTTGAAAATATTCATAATTTTAATCATTTCAAACACATCATTATTTCATAAATGATTACGTAAAATATTAATTAAGACAAAGCATAAAATATATTTTGAAAATGTTATGTGTAAAAAAAATGTGAACCATCCAGTTCCATTTATTCATTGTAGTAAGTACCTATTGTAGAAGTGTTCGTGCTGATCGTATCGATTGGACCTGAAGGATAAGTTCATTGAACGTTTCGTCCGGGATACGTTCTATATTCCATTGAAAGTTAGACATCACAAAAACTAAATCATATTATATTTCTATTACTCCGGTATTACACTCACATGAAAGAAATAATTGCATTTATATAAAAAAGAAATAAAAGTAGTAATAGGTATCTAGTTTTCCATTACCCTTTTTGTAAAAGCTTTTCCTCATTAACTATGACCTATTTTTGTAAGAGATAAACCCTCATAAATTATTTATAAAATAAGCGTGCATATATACAAAAATTTAGAATGCCTAAATCATAAGGAAAATGTTTTGAAAAAAAAACTATAAATGAAACACGTCAAAGTATGACAAAAAAATCCCATTAATAATTTTATTGAAACTCCCCAAAGACCAATGAACTTATTTTTCCCTAATTTATATCATTTAGTTTAGTTTAAGAAAAAAATTGAAATAACCACATTATATTGGTTTGTTAGACTCAAAAAGACTATTAGATATCAACTTTTTTCAATATTGTAATGTAAAATCGATAGTTATGAACCATTTTCAAAGCTTGAATATTTTTTCACGACCTTTATAAATGCTTTATGTCCTGCCATATGTAAATTAAGTTACATATATCGAATATATATTATTCTCAAGAAAAACTTGTAAGTTTTTTTTTTTTTGCTTAAACTGATGCATATATATATATACAGTTTATTACAACGCATAGGAACTGCATTTACTTGCAATTTAATTTTATATAACAGCGTTATATTTAGTTTCTCATAGCTGAAAAACTTTACTTCCGTTGAACAAAATTAATTTCCTAGCTTACCACATAATTTTTTTTTTCGAATATATTTATTCTTTTATAAATTAAACGAAAAAAAAATACATGCAATAGCAAACTTATGAAAAATTAAAGAGAAATAAATTACGTTTCAACCAAACTTCTGTACATTTGTTACAATACTTCTTTGAAACATAAATAAAACTTTTCAGTGGTATTTTTTAAAGTTTTTAATGATAAGATTGTTACTGAAAAAAATATTTTTTCAAGGAATAGAAGTTAATTAATTATTGAGTTATACTGAAATATGAATCCAGCGGGACATTCAACAATGCCGTTATTATTAATTTTCTCGAAAAATTATCAATACATATCGAACACAACAATGCATATTGAAAATATTTTCTGTTCATTAAAATTTATAAACTAATGTAGTCAAAGGTATGCCGGACCACACAAAACAAAATGTTTCGTAGTATGACAAAATATTCACAGGTAAATTACAAAGTTGACACTAGATTCAATAGTACTTTACAGATACCTCACGTTTTATAAACAACATTTTTCATCCCCCAAGTATAGAGATGGTGTGCTACTCCTATATATTTCACACGACTGTATAACAGATCATAAAAACCGCATTCCTTTTAATTGTTCCAGGTAAATTGTGAGTGATACCTTTACTATGAAACTCTTAAAATTTAAAGCTTTTTAGGTACTATACTATTTCGTTCCAACTTTCCAATCTTATTTGAACACAATTTTTCAGCTCAAAAAAAATCTTCTAATGGTGAAATTCTATGTAAATAGATGATTCTGATTATACCAGAAGGCCCTTTTCGGAAGATTATTTAATTAATCTTCATACTCACACCGAAGAGAATTTCCAAAAGCTTTGGATAAATATGCAAGCAAACAAACAGAAACAAACATTTGGTATTGTGCGTAAATATTCAACACCGATATACTAGCCAAGCTTTGTGTACCTACTCAATAATTAATATGCTTTGAATATACAAGTCATTCTAAAGTATATTTAACTAAAGGACTCAACGAACTTCGTACCACCTAAAATTGAATTGTGAATAATCATTGATATTGGTAATATTGCCACATTTTTAATTATTAACATGGATGTCGTTAAAAATAAATATTTATGCTCGATTATAACAAATTAAGTGCGTTTTTAAATATACATTTTATATTCCATATTTAAATTCATACCTACAAGAACATTGAACATATTAAAACCAATGTGCTTACAAAAATACCACAAAATTGCACTTATTCATGAATTTTTAAACATACCTAGAAATTTCTAAACATATTTTTATTTTCGATTGTTTGCATCCCTCAAAATCGTATTGTTAATTTAGCCAATTAGATCCTAAGATCGCTATTCGTCAGGAATTGGATGCTTACTGGAAATGTTTCAGATTTCTTCAATACTTTTCTAAACAAAATATTAGTTTATTTCTTATCAATTCAAGGGCGGATTTAAGGGAGGGGGGCACGGGGGCACGTACCCCCACGGTATTTTTCGTGTACTGTGGAGATTTCATCACAGTACATACTTAGAGAAAATCAAATTATTAGAGTTGTTAAAATTTATGAATAAAATAACAGAAACATTAGTGAAACTCTTGTCTATTTCTGGCTGGAATTGAGGATTTTGTTCGTTGCATCCCTTTCACGCAGTTACAAATGAAAGATTATATTATCCCCCCCACACCCCCTAGAAAAAAATCCTGGATCCGCTCGTGTATCAATTGATACTTCAGCACATGGTTAAGGTGATTTACCTTTCTGCATTAGTACAAAATAGCTGTTTGAATGTGCTACAATGATATCCTAATCTTATTTTGGTAATTATTTTTAACCTTTCTGTGCTATAGTTTGAAATGAATAGTCTTTAATCCATCGTACGATATGAAATATATTGGGCATTGTTTAATGAATTAATGTCTCTTCTTTTGGTAAACTCTTCTTTGTACATATATTGTTCTTTTTTTAGATTTTAAAATGACAAATGAAGGTTATAATAGTTTTGGTGATTTTAATTTTCTTGTAATGTTAAGTACTGTTTTTGATTTTAAAAATAATTTCAACCCATTACTCTTTACTCACTACTCTTTACACTTTTTGCGCAATTGCTAAATATAAAAAAAATATTCCTGAAATCCTTTAAACGTTTCAGCCATAATTCTATACATATCAGCACGAAAAATATTACGAACAATGTTTTATTTTATTGACTTATTGAAAGCATTAGATCTGTTAAGTCGCAGCATTATTCATTATAATACTCTCACAATAAGATTTATTAATAACATTCACAGTACATATGAATTAAATTATAAATTTAACACTTAAATACAACAAATGTAGAAGTCAAATTCAAATGGTTGCTGTGCATATTTCGCAAACCACATGCATCAATGGTTACACATAATGTTGATATGTGCGTGACTTAAGCCAACAACTGCCGAAAATGTCAAATCAAAATTATTTAAAAACGTATTTTATCCATTATTTTCCAGATATTATAATAATTATTCTGTTAATCTAGGCGTAGATAAATCCAACAAACCATAGATCATGAAAATCGGTTCAGTCATTTTTCAATTATAAATAGTATAACTAACACGACTTTGTTTTACATATATGGATAGAAGATGTTATCGACTGTCCAACATATTTATAATACTAATCTTAAATTATCATGGGGAAAATATCCCCACCTCTTTCTTGTAAGATAAACCCTGGAAACCCAAATTGATGATAAAATAATTTTAAGTGTATGCATTGAAAAATTTATAACCATACACCTACATAATGTCCCATAGATTTTGAAAATGTTAAAAATAAATTCACCTTCATAAAAATCAAAGCTCTATATTTTAGTTTTCATTATACTTTATATCCTAAACAATTTTAAATTTTACAAAATGATTAACGGTTGATTAATTTCTAGACATGATGCGCAACAGATATTTGAAAAATTTTCATTATAGTAGCAACAAATCAAAGAGCTAATTTGCATACACTTAGAGGCATGAAATGAAATATAATAGAGGGATAAATTTTCACGTTATGTACTTCATCAAAATTCAATATTTGAATTATTTTCGAGAAATCAATCATTCGAAATCGTCAATATTGAACTATAGAACATTTTAGTGTGATTATTATGTGCTTATTAGTAGATAGTCAAAGAGCAATAAAATCATATCAGTAATTCGCAATAAACATTTTCTACACTGAAAATTACCATTTTGTTGACAGCTAACTTAATTAAAATGCACATTATATTATTTCAACTAATGCAAAATATGACTCTGGTACAAATGACTAGTAGTACACGTGTACCTAAAATAAGAGGAAATGTAACATTTCAAAAAGCACAAATCTAATTAGAATATTATGAAATGATTGAATTAAAACATGATTTAGTGAATTTGAGAAAATTAAATGAAATATGTAAATTTACATTGAAAAAAACTGCCACATAGTTTCTGACCTTTCATATTTGCAAATTCTGTTACGTTGCATATGCAACATGCATTTTAGTAACATTACATTTATCATGTGCTGTGGAATACAATAGAATATATTTTCTTTAATAATATAATAATAATTATTTTCTGGAAAATATTCACAGCGCCACACTGATAAAGCGCAAAAATTGGCAATTGAATGAAAACGAAAAAACAGTTGAAACCAATGACAACAATTAGTTAGTTCAAAATTGAGCCAATAGTTATTATATTTGTTTTACACTCATATGTATGAGTTTACATTCTGTGTTCGCTATCTTTACCGCCATATATACATTTGTCTCTTGTATTGACATTAAAAGTAAAAATTGTATTTAAAATGGTATCGTATTTTAGTTATCACAAACTACTGATAACTGATGTACCATTTCAGGCACTACCGGAATATGGCATGGCAGTGGATTAAAAACTAAAGTATACACACCGTTTTTTATTCTGTATTAATTTTTCAAGGAAAATTATCTAAAGGAACATACGTTTTTCTTTTTAAATATTTCAATTGGGCCACGTTTTCTAGTTGCATATTCTTCGCATTGATGTTGAGGGATGTTTTCCCCTGTGATATCCACATTACTTTTGTCTTTCCTGTTATTTTCACAAAATACAACAATTATTTTAGTTAAGTTGTAATTGCTTTTCCATCTTAGTTAACAGTACTTGTTCCTTCATTTTCAATCTTCTGTGTAGGATTTGGGTATAAACCTTTGCAGTGTGAGATGTGAAACTGATAACTCTACTACTTTATTTGACAGAGTAAACTTTTTTCAATAAACATTAAATCGATTTATAAGGGACGAAATTCAATTATAATTTCACTAATTTATTTACACTTCCTGTGAAAAGAAAATCTAATAAAGTTTACATTTACAAATGTAACATACAATGCAAATTATTTGATTCAATTAAATCGTTGGAAAACGTTTTCATCAAAGTGAAAATATCTATTGTTTTCATTAACAACGAAGTATACAATGCAGCGCTGAACTCTTTATATTTTAATTTAACATTAAGAAATAAACTAATTTTAATTTCAAATGAGTCCAAACTTATTTATGCTAACGATTACTCATACGAAATATCAAAATCGCTTAGATATTAGGTTGGTTCTTGTCAGAAATTCAAATTCATTAATTTGAACTCTTCGAAACTTGAGTTCAATATCAGAATTCAAGTGTAAGAAATTTGATTTTCCTGTGGGATTTAGATGCACGAATGCAAATAGAAGTATTAAGAATATAATGTAGATAATAAATGGAGTCTGTAACAAATTTATTTTAATTGTTTTTAAAATTATTAATTTATTCAAGGGAACTCTTTAATGTTAGTATTTAAAGAACTGTTTATTTAATTCAGTTTTATTTTTTATGGAAATTCCTGTTCTAAAATCTTTAACAAAAACGCCCAAAAACAGCAATGCTTAAATAAAAACAAGTATTGCGTAATCAATTTTGAACTCCACCAGGAACGAACCTATTATCCCCTATTATGGACGATAATTATTTTATATTTTTTATAAAAAAAAAATATCAAAATGTATCATTTGAAAGACAAATATTCATTATTTCCGCTTTATATAAGAAAAAAAAAGACAAAAAGATGCAAATTTACAGTGAAGAGATTTTTTTTATAAATTCAATTTGTGTAAATCCTATTGTGTGTTTTAATGAATACGGACGGTGAGCTGGATGGAATGAATTGAACTGTAAAAGTACATTGTACTCGAAAAAATCATATGAAAATGTAATTTAAATGAACCCCAATCTTTTTTTTGTTATATTCTTTCAGTCATGGTATAAATACAAACAGGGGTGGGTTGGAGCTGGTTGTTAAAATTTTTGAAACTCGACAAAGTCGCATGTTAAATTAGTTATTATGTACAATAAATATTTTGTTTCGTTTTATATAGCGATATTGATGTCCCTAAAAAGGACATAAGCCAATTTAATTGTATTTGCTGTGGAATATGATAGAATTTTCGCGAATTGGGCCAAAATGGTTCTGTTCCACGTTGACGTGTCTGATCCACGGGAATACCAGAGAAAGTGTTGCTCTAAAACCAGATCATTACGCTGCTAATATTTTGGATCCATCTTATAAAAGTAAACATTTAGCTGATAAAAATTAAGCTAATGGTTCTGCTTTCATTTACGAATTGGCAGAAAGTTTGAGTTTAGATTTTGAAACTATTTCAAAGGAATTGACCAATTATTATCTGAATGAAAGATTTTGTAGTGAAAAATACTTGCAACCAACAATATTTACTATTTCAACGCTTAAATGGTGGAAAGTAATTTGTCGTAAAATGAAATTAGCAAACATTGCTGAAAAAATATTACCTTACCGACTACTTCTGCAGCCACAGAAAGAAGTTTCAGCACTCAGGGTTGAGTTTGTTGAGATTTAGTCATTTATACAATCATACCAAATAGAGAAGTTATTTAAAGTCCATATTTCTTGAATAAGTTAAAATTTTAGAGTATTTGTGCTATTATGCAAAAATAATAATATGAATATAGGATTATCAGAAGAAAATTGTAAAAAAAATGTCAAAATACATAGCTTAAACTTTAAGGAACTAATTTTTCAAAAATTTATTTCAATTCACTAAACAGTTTTTACGAAACAAACTTAAAACAGACCGGAAATGTGGTTTTTATTTGATAAATTAAAAAGTGTATAAAAATAGTGGCAACACTGCCATCAGCTGAGGCGTACCATCTTGTATATAATGAAAGCTGTGTTAATACATTATACTTATAATTTGTCTTTGCCGCATGAGTACACAGTATGAGGCAGAAAAAGATGAAATATGTCAAATTTATTTTCAAAATTATGTCGCGCATGCTCACAGACATACTAAAGTTACCAACGCTGCTAACCTATAAATTTGATAGCGTTATCACGTTTTCATTATTTTGTATAATGTTGAATTATTAATTTAATTTTTGTTTTTTTTTTTAGTTATAATTGTCTTAAAATTATGGAAATTTAATGTTTTATTTATGATTTAATCATATTAAAAAATGCTACATTCATAACTTATGAACATCAAAACAATAATATTTTGATTTAGTTATGTTGAAATCAAAGCAAATTCTATCCCAAAAGTAAGTTATAAATTTTCTATATTCTTGTTTTCTCTTATTTTGTTTAAAATTTTTGGTGTCATTTCCGATTTTACTATATACAGTTTGTTAGGTATCGATCTATTTATTCGCCTCATGATACGCTATAGGACGTAATTATTCACGAATTTCTATTTTTATGTACTTTTGTCTCCGAATGTATCTCCATCACATCCTTATTAACAATAAAAGTTGTTCCATTAACCCAGGGGTGGGCAAACGGTCGATCGCAAACAGGTTGTCAGTCGATTGCGAATAAGTTGACAATCGATCTCAGGTATTTTAAATAATTTTTTAAATGAATTTCAAATCTTTTAATTGAAATGTCTTATTAAACTTTAGCAGACGATGAAACTTTAATTTACAATTAAACACGTATTTATTCTACAACAGATTTTACCGATTCCCAAAGAGTGCCTCTAATACTCCCGTCTTCTCATTCTCTCTTTAAATTTGTATTTATTTTTAATTTAACCGAAGTCGATCGCGAATAAATAAGAAAAAATATTGTCGATCATACCAGTATTACGTAGACCCACCCCTGTATTAACTGTTAACGGAACAAAATAATTTAAAACTCTAATTTATGAAGTTTTTTGTATAAAATAAATACTTTAAATGGAAGACAGCAAAAATATATAACTTTTAATAAAATCAAATCTTCAAGATGACTTCATTTCTCTTCATTGAACTTTTAAAAATTCATTATGATTAAATTTTATTCAAGATTCAATTTTAATTTAACGCGCACAACTCCGCTGAAATGTAATTTTTTATTATTAATTATTTATTACATCTGTAACTCTCACAAGTTTGTCCATAAAATTGGAAATGGAACATAAAATTTAACTTGTTAAAAGTGAAATTCAATAGGCGTTATCATCGTTGCCTCGGGTTTATTTGAGAATATACCATCTATTGTCATCGTAGTTCAACTGAAGGACTCATACAAATCATTTTCAAGTCTTCTTCAATGTTCGTACTTGATCATATAATCCTTTTAAATTTTGTATTAGCTAGACATGAAAATCAGTGCGCTTTAAACACTAACTGCAATTCTAAAAAGCGTGCATGTTGCACAATTTAGTTGATTGGCATTCTAGTTGCTCTCAACACTTCAATAATGCATTACATAACAAGATAAAGCTTTTACTATTGCACTTTTCAATGGATTATTAAGTAGAAAAGATTACTTCCATCGTACTAATCATTTTTATCATTGAGATCAACAATTTTCCGAGTACTTGATTTGATTTATCTGCACGAAGGTTAAAAGCTCAGAGATGTTTTTTGAAACTAGTATTTTACGCAATTTGCTTGATATTCTTATTTCTGCTGCTCTTAAATTGCATTACAAGTATATGCTTTTATTATTAACCTACTACCGATAGAAAATCAAACACCCTTTAATTCAATTTCAGGATTCCTGCAAACTATTTTCAACCTTAAAATCAAAGCTTTTGTACCAATTTATTTTCTTTCCCTGTCCTTCAAACTATAATCTATGTATTCGAGAAAAAATGCAATGCTTTGAAGTTACATCAATTCCTTCACATTTATATATCGTACAATTTGTTGAATGCACTCTTCTTTTATTTCCAAAGCTTTAATATAGCGCGTTATATAACAAGATAAAGCTTTTACTAAGCTTCTTAATACTTAAAGTAAGTAGCGTTAAGGACTAATCTACAAAATTATAGTGCAGATTTTCGAGAAAAATTTATAAGTGCTTCATAATACGAGTATAAAATTGATTTCGCAGAAATTGTTTCATCGATATTTCTTATGTCCTTATTCGGCATGTAATGAAAAGCTTGATAATAACATAAATGTACGAATTCGTGGAATATATCTTCAACATTGAAATCAACAAGTTTCGGGAAATTATATACTTGAATATAATGTTACCTATAATGTTAATTTATCTTATAAAAACAGTAAAAACATACCTATATTTAATTTGAACAGACTGGTCTATATTGATCCAATTAATTGGGTATTTAGACAATGAAACTTACCCATAAAATATATATATATATATATATATATATATATATATATATATATATATATTTTCAATATTTTAATCATTATGTTACTACCTGAAGAATTTTCTAATGGTTACTATCGTATACAGCAGGGGTGGCCAAGGTGTCGACCGCGTGACAATTTTTAGTCGCCCGCTTATCTAATATCTTTGGTATTATAATTTTTTCCTATAAATTACTACTTTTCGATGTTAGTTGACCACCGGGAATAATTTTAGAAGCAAGTCGCCCGTGATCATCAAAAGTTTGGTCTCCCCTGGTATACAGGATACCCAACTAGAATATTTGCCACTTTACTTTGCAATTATAAATGCTATCGTTAAAGTGTACCTAACCAACAGCGAATTTACAAGTGTGCCACCAGTAGGCTATTTTACCAGCCCTACTGATCTCTGAAATTCGATACCCTATTTTGCAATCATATTAACTAGATTTAATCTATAAATGAAATCGCAATTAATGCTTCATCGTCGTTATTACATCAACTTTTCCGGAGATTAGTAAATTTTTAGGCCAAATTTGCCACCCTAAGCTTCAGCCTAGTCAGTTTGCTGTTAAATCTGCTATTGACCAAACGATAATAGTCTCAGTATTTCCCAAACTATGGGTCGTGAGCGAATATTGAATGGGTCCTAATGAGTGATTCGCTACTGTACTTGAATAAAAAAAATGGAAATGATAAATTTGATATTTCTAATATTATTACCAACATTTATACTGTCTTTTCTCTACGACAGCTAAGAGCTGATTCCCAAGAAACTTTTGTTTGATGGGTCAAAGTCCAGTCCACTTTGAGAACCACTGGTCCAACTTTTTTATACAACACTAGATGACACCCGCGATTTTGTCAATGTAACATTATAATTAGTATGTTAACAATGCTACTGATTAACTTTTATAGTTTTTCTTCTCCCATATTTCTATACTTTAACAAGTATATCTTAAGATTTGTTACTATGAATAAATTTTTTGTTCGTATATACTGCAACGTATTTTATTTTAAGATTTATGGTAATTTTAACTTATAATCAATTGAGATAAAAAAGTGTCATACGTTACTATTAATTTTTGAGTTTTTACAAGGTCATTTTTGGGAAGATTTGTTTAAAGTGTTCAACTCATTATTCAATATCAGAAGTAAAAAAATAACGTTTTTAATTAACGCAATTGATCTATAGATACATGCAACCAAGTTGGTGCGTTAAAATTATATTTAGATTCTACAATAAACCTGGACATATAAATTCATTCAAACGTACAATTGAATTTCAACGTTCGTCGATATTCGACGAAGCGCAAATAATTAATAATTGGAATAATTAATGTATCGACATTTGAGTGCATTATTCTAAAACTAATTTCAAACTATATCTACATTTACATGCATTATGACGAAAGACATAGGGTACATAATGTCAACTTTTGTGAAATTGACATTTGCATAATTACCCACTATATTGGTCGTTATGTATCGCAAATTAACAAATTCACAATGTTGAACAAATATGATGAGAATGTTAGTCAATTCTACAAAACTTTGTAAACCACATAAATTCACAGCATCGCATCTATTCAACGGTAAGAAAATATTTATTGAATTTTCATGTTGTTGTAAAGTATGCTTATTAGTAACTGAATACTCTCTACTTCCTCTACGTGACTCACTATGAATGCAGTACAAAATAACGTTCACCGTTCAAATACAAAGTTGACAACAGTTTTATTGTTGTTTAAATAGTAATAAATTTTCATATAAGTGTAGTATATTGGTATTATATAGAAATCCCCGCCTCCAATATCACATAGATGTTTTAATATTTTTCCATAAATTCCATATTTAAGCAATGGAATATAATGAAGAGCTTATTTTCATGCAAGCCATTTTTTATATTGTTGGCTTTTTCTTAAAAAATACATCAATTCAAGGACGAAGAAACGTTGATCTTACATCAACAAACGAAAATCTACAGAAATACATCAATTTCAAGGGAAAAAAGATCGCATTTAAAAATAAGGGGCTAACTTTAGGTTTGTATTTCTTCAAATTCCTTTATTTTTTTATAAAAAAAAACAACTAAGAACGAACAAACGAAAAAAATTGACGAATAAACGGATGAGAAAAAAAAATTAAAAATCCAAAGTCGAGGGGCTAACTTTCGGGAGCTATGAATAACTAGGCCATATTCTGTAAGGCAAATGATTCATACTTGATGTATCGATTGTATAAGTAAAATTGGAAACCCTCTCAAAAAAGAAGAGGCCGACTACAACCCAGGACGTATTAAGAAGAGAAATGGATTGCATTGATTTAAAAATTTCCCGCACGAACAGACGACGGTGGATGGAAGAATTTATTCAGGCGGAAAAAACAGAAAAAAGCAACGTTTAAATATTAACGATACTTTTTCAAATGTTGCAAAACTTTGAAATGAAAATAAACATTTTGCACCCATCGTAGAATAAAGGTACAACTCAAAAATTGAACTTGTCGGGAAGTCGTTAGTAAAGTTCTTGCTATATATAGAGTTCTCTAATACAGACTGAACATTAGTAACACCTTACGTTGTGGGGGAATATACTAGAGTTACCCTTCTATTCTACGTACAAAATAGGTGGCTTCTTCATTGTAAAACTGTTGTTAACTCAAAACTTGCAATTTTTGAGCTGATGGTTCACAGCTCCGACTTCTTTAGGTGACTTCTTCTATATTAGTACGTAAAGTGCATATGCATTTAATATTTTATTTGTGGTGCTAAAAGTTTTTAAGTAAAATGGTTACGGAATAAATGGATATATGTCGAAATTATAAAGCGGAGAGAAATGTTAAATTTGTCTTGTGTAGTAAAGAGGGGGGGGGGCGATGATTCTGAAGGGTTAGGAATGAAATGTTTCACAATCAAGATTACATCTGCATCATATGATACAGACGATTATACTTTAGAACAAAGTATTCTAATTTTTGGGGTCTGAAAGATAGTAACCGTGTTCTGTTTGGTTACATCCGCCTGATTGGCAATGATCTATTACTATGTTATCATGGTGAGAACTGGTGAGCTGAAATAAATTATTAGATGTACCGGAAAAGAATGTCGTTTTTAAACCAATAGTCATTCAATTGTCATTTATCAGCTTATAAGTTATTTCACAGTGGTACTAAAGACATTGTATGATTAGATTAATTTATCAACTTAGTAAAAACTACAAAGTATTTTTTTATTCCGAAATCTATATATTGAAATGGTATGACCACAAACCTGAATGAATATAAATTCGGTATTGTGTGCTCACCGAGTTTCACAGGATAGCAACATAAAGTTGTAACTAAAAATATTTTCAATGTTTATTTAAGTGAATTAGATGTTCATTAATGCCAAATGAATTTTTTTAAGTTCAAATTCGATAATTTTCATTTCTCCAACTGGTACTAACGAAATATGACAAAAAATTTAACCAATACGAAGTTAAGGGGGGAAATGGTGCCAAATGTATGCCAGAAAGTCAAAGAGCTGTCAAATAATCCTAATCAATCTTAATCGACCGACTAAATACCCAAAAGTGTCCAAAAACTGTTGACAGATTAAATTCTATGCTGCAATACGGTAATGCAAGACTCCTCTGCAGAAGAAAAGCACAGGAAAAAACTAATTAATTAAGGGGAAGGTGATATTGCCATATCCACTATAATCGTCCAAAGTTATTTCATCGGATTTCTATTTATTTCAATTGTTACATTTACTAAGAGATAAAAAAATTGAAAGCTTAAGTGATGTTCAAAATGTATTTTTTTGATATTTTCCTTGCTAATCAATTGATTTTTACTAATATGGCATTAAAAATTTGCACACTAGATGTCAAAACTATACTATTGAGGCTGATTATATCATTGATTTAAAATCAATAGTTGTAACAAAATGTTGTGTTTTAATTGTATGTGGAAAAACGACATTCTTTTCCGGTACATTTATTATTAAGATTCCGGTTCCAACTTCGAAGTTAATATTTGGTTCTAGCTTCAATTCCGACTCCAATTTAAATTAATACATATGTTTTTTTTTTGCTTTTAAGCACCAACACTTGCTTCGGCTTCTCTTAATCCTTTGATACATTGGTACTTTACACCGATATTAAATTCAACACTTTTAATTCATCAATTTAGGTATTTTAGGTAACGTACATTTGTACTTTTCGAAGATCGCCATAATATCTTTGACATATTTAATATATGGATACAATAACAAATTATTTAGCACTATATGTGGTGGTAAGAATAATTGACAATAGTAATAAACCATACAATTACGTAAAATATTTTCTCCACCCTTACTTTTTTGAAAACAAATATTTACAAGCACCTCCTTAACAAATCGTGTGTTCTAAAACTACTCCTATTTATTTATATAGTTAAAATGGTAAAGGTACAACGGTGTTTTCCGTGGTTTCAATTTCCAGAAAATTGACGTTTATATTTGGAACATTTCAGTATAAAAATAAATTATTTATTAATACAATATATTAACTATTTATTTCGAACCGAAAATCGGTCTGTTTGTTGTCCTATTTAAATATTTATTTCGTTATCTTTAGTATCTATCAAATTTTCTGAATTTTCGAAATCCTTTAAAATTATACCTAATAACAATTGGGAGTTCTCGGATTACAGAGTAGAACGAGACTATTCAAGTGAAAAACTTAGCATCACAGTTTACCCTCAAGTAGCAATAGGACTTAATAAGGAAGAAATATTAGATGGTACGAGTAGGAGTCCTCGGTAACTCGATTAAATGTCTGTGAAATAAAATAAAAACATAAAGCTTGAATGCTTCTTAGCCAGGAATATCCATTGAGAAAAGATGTTTTGAAACACATCTTGTAAACTTGACTCGATTTCTTTGTTTAGAAGAGAGTGAAATTAGACTCGAGTGCTGTAGAATCACATTAAATTAAAATTAAAACTTCGCTAAGTCGAAGTTACCTGCATAAGTTGACTTCTCGCCTTTTTGGCATTTCAACTTCAACTTATCGAGGTTCCGTTATATAGTTTTAAATACAACTAAAATGTATTAACCTGATATCTTTCGTAAAACAAATTTTCTCTATGATAAGTGATATCCGCACCAAAATTCATTACATAATTTAGAAGAACTAAGTAGAAATGGACCAATATTGCACTTCATCGTAAATAATTTCCAATTAATATACTTCCGTATCTACATATTTTTTTATTTGCTAATTGAAAGAATAATGATGTTTAATACTTATGTTCATTATTGTAAGAAATAATAGCCATTAAACTTTTGTTAGTTTAAAAAATACCTTCATTAAATGAAAATAATTGATCATTTCTTCCCTTCTGAATATCAAAATGCTAAATAATTTATATACATGAAATTCTATATGAATTTTACAATGTTATTATAAAATGTTGGTTTTCCTTTTTTAATAATTCATTATATTATAAATACTTATACTTACAATGATGGAATGTCTCTAATTAAAATTAAGTAAAATTCCAATTATATTTATAAACGTATTTCAATTTTATTGTATGTGGAACAAACAATTTGCATTCTTCGGTTTTCAATTTGTATTCATCAGATATTGCAGCAAGGAAGTAGGGTAATGGTAGAATCGAATCCAGGAAACTGGGAATAGAATAGATAAAAGCGTTAGGTAAGTTGTGTCGGGTTTACAAATAAAAAACTTTGACTACCAAAAAGGTTTTTTTTTTAAATCTGTAAATAATCAAAATTTAAAACTTTCTAACAATTTTAATTAAAAGAAATACATTTTTTCAAAATGTTTTCATCCCCCAATTTACGATTGAAGTGTTACCTCTTATTTTTTGTTTATCTTTGTAGCCACTATACACTTTTGTACGAATCAACTTCAGTGTTACTCGATAATAAATTCATCCGTCAAAAACATAATTTTGATGAATTAAGTTTTAATTTTCACAGTCGACCAAAACCGATTAAGATTCTTGAATATGGACTTTTAAGTAAGGGATACTTTACACTTTCCTTACCCTACTTATTCGAATCGAATGAAGCGTTTGTAAATGGACGATAGACGATATTAGGAGCTGTACTAATTCTATCAGTACTAAAAATTCTACAAAACTAAATTCATTGCTTTACATTATAAGCTTAGGTTTGAATAAAACACGATTGTATACATGTAAAACTTAGGGGGGAATACATTTTAACTTATCGAATTGTTATCCTATATAAATGAAAACAATGGTGCACTGTTGTGCAATTTTGCACTTTTGGTAGTTTTGTTTTTTCTAAATATTTAGAAATTTTTTCTCAATGGTAATTTTTTCTAAGGTGTGATAATCTTTGATCAGAACTTGATATAATTTTTTTAATTGGTCGTAGTTTGAAAAAAGCTTTATAAATAATTTAAATAAAAAACATCCCCAGTATATCCCAAGTCTGTGAAGAACTGTTTCAAAATTTTCGAAACCATTATTTTTTTAAATTTGACCCAGTCGTCCTCTTGATTAGTATTAAAATCAAGATATGCAAAAGAATTTTTCAGAAGGAAAAATCGGCTCCAGCCATTTTAGATCGGTCAATATCTGGCAACGTTGCATTTTCTACCTTGTTTTTAATTCAATTCGCAAATAACTCGGCCTATAGTAAAAATTTAGCCACTAAAGAGAAAAATATATCATATTGGAATCGAATGAACAAAAAAATCACAAATTAAATAAGAAAGTTGAAAATGCAACGTTGCCAGATATTGACTAACCTAAATGAGACTTGAGTCGAAAAATCAAAGAAAGAAGTTATCATGTTGATGACTTCTTATTAACAGTGTAATTTTGTCACCCCTAAAAAGAAGCCGAGCTACCTACGCCACTGATTTGACCTAAAAAAAAAACTATTGTTTCAAAAAAAATTAATTCTTTTTAGTTTTTGTTCCATATTATTTACAATTCAGCTTGCCTAATGCTTTAGCACTAATTTTGTTGACTTTAAACCGATCTTAAGTTTTCAAGAAACAAAAAAATCGACGTTAAAGAATTATAAACATGCATGTTCTGTTTTTCATTCGTTTATATTATGGAATATAAATAGATAAGACCTTCATAAAAATTTCAATTCCAATAAACAATAAAGTTTATCTTTTATCAATTTTATGTCTAAATTAGGTCGCACACCTGTTTATCAAATTATTAGATTTAAATTTTATTGAGGAATATATGAATAAAATTTGTTTGAATTAGAAAAAATAGATGTATGAGTCGCAATTGATCTACCAGCTTAAATAGTTAGAATACCAAGGGCGATTGAAATGGAATTAATGAGGAAAATTGGAAAATGTTAGTTATTTTATCCGTTTAGAATTTATTTCGTGTGAATGATTATGTATGGTAGTGGAATGGATTTTTTTTCTAAAAAAAAAAACTATCAAAATTTCGGTAAAATAAGAATGAGATTTCTTTCTTCTTTTTTTGGTTGAGTTGATTTAACAATTAGGCGTGTTGGGTTTTCTTGAAAAAATTTTGTAATGGATTTTGGTAGTGCAGTAGGTTATTTTTGGGGGTTGGTTTTTATTTTGATTAGATGATATGGATTTAATTAAGAGTGAAATTCAAGTAGTTGCAGTTAAAATGTTAAGTAGGAATTATTCGTTAGGGTGTTGGATAAAAGTTTTGAGTAGTTGTTGAAGTCGTTAAGTGTTAGGGGAAATTGAAGTGTTGGGAAATGTGAATATTAAGGTATTGTGGGTTAGTGGTTGGGTTATTTTAGAACCTACCTAGGGTCGGGTAAGACAATTTTTTTGCTGGCCCTTGCGGCAGGTGTACATTTGGACTTTTCCATAGCCATCAGGTAGCTGACATCAGCTAGAACAGCCTCCAAGTCAGCCATCTTGACTGTTGATTATTCACACACAAAACCACTCGAGCTCAATGTTAATAAGATGGTTTTGAAAAATCACATAATTTTTGCGACCATAGAGAAAACGTTCAAGAAATACTGCATATGGTTTATGATCATTTTGCCAAGTGAAATACAAATGCGATCAGATCACTCTAGTACGCACATTTGGATACATTATTGTTAATGCTCTGGCGAAAATTGTTGCTGACTCGACGGCACAACGCACTCTAATGACAGTCCAAGTCCAGATCGATGCATGCAGCGCACTTACCGATAGTTCTCGTATGAATAAACCGTTCGTTTGTTCTCGGAATTTTCTTCGTCTTCCTTCGACCACATCGTCTTCATCATTGATGATTTTTTGCTTTTCACCTGTCCTGTTTCTCAACTAATTTAAAATCCTTTCATCCCAGATGTGTAAATAACCATCAATATATTATGTGAAATGATGAGAAATCCTTCTATTCCATCGTTCTCTCATTCCTATCGCATCAATTTTTTATTCACTTGCCATCTAAATAAAAATAATCAAAACCCAGTTTTTCCCGTTCGTAGATACGAGCAATATTTAAGGGCAGTTTTTAATTTATCATATCCCAACTCTTATACCCTATCTTTAACTGGACACTCGCCAACTTATTTTGAGGCTGAATATTTAAAATTGGAGTTCCAATTTTTTTAAACACTTCCATAGAATTATGTATGGTATTCTATTAATAATTTCAAGATATATTTTTCTTATACTTTTCAATGGATAATTAAGTAGTAAAGAATACTTCCATTGTACTAATCATTTTTATCATTGAGATCAACAATTTTCCACGTACTTGATTTGATTTATCTACACGAAGGTTAAAAGCTCAAAGCTGTATAACATTAGCTGCAGCAGTTCTTTGAAACTAGTATTCTACGCAATTTGCTTGATATTCTTATTTCTGCTGCTCTTAAATTGCATTACAAGTATATGCTTTTATTATTAACCTACTACCGATAGAAAATCAAACACCCTTTAATTCAATTTCAGGATTCCTGCAAACTATTTTCAACCTTAAAATCAAAGCTTTTGTACCAATTTATTTTCTCTCCCTGTCCTTCAAACTAGATATAATCTGTGTATTCGAGAAATATTTCAATGCTCAAAAGTTATATCAATTCCTTCACATTTACGTATCGTACAATTTGTTGAATGCATTCATTTCCAAAGCTTCAATATAGTGCGTTATATAATAAGGTAATCTACAAAATTATTTCGAGAAAAATTTATAAGAGCTTCATAATACGAGTATAAAATTGCTTTCGCAGAAATTGTTTAATCGATATTTCTCATGTTCTTATTCAATGAAAAGCTTGGAAAATATAAATCTACGAATTCGTGGAATCTATTTTCAACATTGAAATCAACAAGTTTCAGGGAATTACATACTTGAAACATTACCTATAATGTTTATTTATCTAATAAAAACAGAACCTATTTTTTATTTGAACAGACTGATCGATATTGATCCAATTAATTGGGTATTTAGACAATGAAACTATTCGAACAATTTTTAAGAGTAGTTAATCATTTATCATATCTCAACTCTTATACCTTATCTTTAACTTAACACTCAGCAACCCATTTTGAAGCTGAATATTTAAAATTGGAATTCCGATTTTTTAAACATTTCCATAGAATTATTTATGGTGTTTTATTAGTAATTTCAAGATATATTTTTCTTATATTTTTCAATGGATAATTAAGTAGTAAAGAATAGTTCCATCGTACTAATCGTTTTTATCATTGAGATCAAAAATTTTCCACGTACTTGATTTGATTTATCTACACGAAGGATAAAAGCTCAGAGCTCTTTTCTGAAACTAGTATTTTACGCAATTTGCTTGATATTCTTATTTCTGCTGCTTAAATTGCATTACAAGTATATGCTTTTATTATTAACCTACTACCGATAGAAAATCAAACACCCTTTAATTCAATTCTATGATTCCTGGAAACTATTTTCCACCTTAAAGCTTTTGTATCCAATTAATTGGGTATTTAGAAAATGAAACTACTCGAACAATTTTTAAGAGTAGTTAATCATTTATCATATCTCAACTCTTATACCTTATCTTTAACTTAACACTCAGCAACCCATTTTGAAGCTGAATATTTAAAATTGGAGTTCTGATTTTTTTTAAATATTTTAATATAATTATTTATGGTGTTTTGTTGATAATTTCTAGATATATTTTTCTTATCAATTTATACATTGTGTACGATCTTTAGATGTAATCGATGTAATATACAATTTTAAAAAAACCGTGTATGTCTTAAGGTAAGCGTGTGAAAAGTCTACGAAGATGCCGAAAAAACTAGTTTCGGTCGGACATTACAAATAATAAATTAAATTGGTGACTCATGTCTCTTTTAACAACATCAATATCTGGCAACATTGCATTTTCTACTTTGTTTTTAATTTACAATAATTCACACTAGTTTCGTTAATTCAATTATAATATATAATTTGCTCTTTTGTTGGTAAATTATCATATTATTATTTGTTATGGCCTGATTTACTCGCAAATCAATTAAAAAACACAGTAGAAAATGCAACGATTGACGTTGCTAAAAGGGATATGAGTCAAATTGGCTATTTATACATAGTATTTCGCAGTATTATACACAATTGGCTACTTATACAAATTTGTATTTTACATATATGAATTAACTGTTTATCAATACAGTATGGGTCACTTGTTCGAAAAATAGTTATCAAAAACATTTACCATATAGAAGTGATATACCATATAGATATTAATAAATAATCAATTGTATATAGAATAGACTGGGTCAAAAAAATCGACTATTTTCTTTTTAAAAGTATATCCAAAATATTGTTCAAGGTGACAAAAAAAATATCGGGAAGGTTTGAGCCCTTAATATTAATATTAGGAGATCTATCATCTTTAATTTCGATTTTTTATCTGTGCTTTCATTTTTGCGTCAATGCTGTCAAACTATCAAGGTAAAACAATTCATCTGCACATATATTTATAGAAAATTAAATTCCCTACAAAAAGCGTCTCTTTGAAAATTTTTGTCAGATACGCCGTTTCCGAATAATCAAGCTTTAAACATTGATATAATTTTTAGATTTATCTTCTTTATTTTGGAATTTTGTAACTAACGAACAAATCAATATATAGAAATGAACAATATAGATTCTTGAAGGGAATTTAATGCTTTACAAAAAAGGTCTCTTAACGTTTTTACATAAAATCACTCTTTCAAAATTGGTTCAACAACGAAAAAAACAATTATTTAATACTTTAATTATGAATAACTTTTGAAAAAGTGATTTTATTTAAAAACGTTAAGAGACCTTTTTTGTAGAGCATTAAATTCCCTTCAGGAATCTATATTGTTAATTTCTATATATTGATTTGTTCGTTAGTTACAAAATTCCAAAATAAAGAAGATAAATCTAAAAATTATATCAATGTTTAAAGCTTGATTATTCGGAAACGGCGTATCTGACAAAAATTTTCAAAGAGACGCTTTTTGTAGGGAATTTAATTTTCTATAAATATATGTGCAGATGAATTGTTTTACCTTGATAGTTTGACAGCATTGACGCAAAAATGAAAGCACAGATAAAAAATCGAAATTAAAGATGATAGATCTCCTAATATTAATATTAAGGGCTCAAACCTTCCCGATATTTTTTTTGTCACCTTGAACAATATTTTAGATATACTTTTAAAAAGAAAATAGTCGATTTTTGGCCCAGTCTTATATACATAGTTTGTCTAAATAGTCACTTGCGTGTACCTACAACTTGTACAAATAGTGCCGGAGGAAGAATTAAATTAATACAATAGTAATTGTTTAATTTTATTACCCACTTATAATGTATTGAAACTGATTTTTAATTCAAATATAAAAAAACACAATGTAATATAATGTATCAATTGACTTTCCTTGCATTATTTTACATATTGCATCAAAAAAATACCTTTCTTTTAAATGTATTTAAACTATTATATATTGATATGGTTCAAATCATACAAATTGAAAATGATAAGATCTATGCTATCGATGTTTTAATTACAAAATAACAACTGTGAGTGCCTGTTATGACTGTTATCTCTTCCTGGCACTTCGATCATTTTAGTAGGTTTCCTCTACCAAATAACAAAAAACCTGTACTAGCAGTTAACTCGGTCGACTTAATTACGTCCTTTAATATTATGCAAATAGCTTCCGAAAATCGGCCAGCTTTCACCCGCCTGAAGTTTCTCGCCAACCGATTGCAAGCAACTTCCTACAGTAGCGTCACATTTCATTAAAAAATCAGTTTGATTATTTATTCATAAAGCCGTTAAAGAAGTATAACTTCAAAAATGGAACACGAGATTAATCTTTGAGATGTTTGGATCCAAAACGTCCAAAAGTGGTTACACTTAAAATTTGAACTTATCAAAAATGGTAGATCTCACTAGTATATACTTAAATATATTTTTAACGATAAAATTACTTTCCATTATAGTAATTTTACATTGATTGACATCTATAGTAAATAACTTTACTTTACATATACTTTAATAATGCTTATTCTAAATTGTCCTCGGTTTTCTCTTTTTGGTCTTCTTGACTGTCCTCTTCGGGTTTTTCTTTTTCGTCGTCATCATCGTTTTCGCTGGAATCAGAATTTTCTTCTGTGCTATTTTTTTCTTGTTTATTTGGTTTTAGACCGCGGACTCTTTTCGCCTTTAATTTTTCCTTTTTTTTGAGTCGCTTCGCTCGTTTTTTGGCTGTTTTTGCTTCGGCTTCTTCGCGATGTTTTTCTAATTTTTCTTTGTACTCATTTTCCAAACGTTCACGTTCGCTTATTTCTTTGATGAATTTTTGACGAGCGTATTCTTTACGTCGTAGATGGCGATATACGTGAAATTCACCTGAACCAGCACCAGCACTTGAGCCCATTACATTTCGAACAAAGTCGGGGACAGCAGGAACATTTTTTACTTTTGGTCGTTCGGGAATAATAACCGGTTTTTGCTGTAGAAAAATACATTTAATTTAACGATTGTTATTGATATTAATATTTTTCTTACGGGATTTTTCATAAGTTTTTCTAGTTTTAATCGTTGGAGATCTGCTAGGTTCTTTATTTTTATTACTCGATCGTCTGATTCTTTTTCTACCTTTTCGTCAATATCTACTTGATTTTCAATCAGAGACATTGTGAACACATTAAATATTTATCTGCGTCACTTTCAAGAAAACTTTTTTTCTGAAGTTTATTTGTCAGTGTTTGTCAGTGTTTGAGTGTGTAAAATGTAGGTTAGGTAGATTATGTCAGGTTATATTTTATTTATGTTTACGAATAAGTATAGCGAGCAATAGCAAGTATAGCTACCTCAAGGTTTATAAAATACACAGGTGGCCTCATGCGCTACGTGACGTATCCAGAAGAAATTCGACTGATTCAAACAGATTCAAATTTCAAAATTCTTCGTATGACGTCATATTTTTTTTCTAATGGGGCGACCTGTGTAATTTATGAACCTTGTAGCTACCTAGCTGCTATTGGTCAAAGTTTATAACAGTTTATAATATACAATGTTTGTCACAGGTTGCCTATTCAAACGGAACCAATCAGAATCTTTGAAAATAGAAGCGGGAATGACGTTTCAAAAGTGAACTTAAATTCACTCAAATTATTTATTTCGTTTTTTAATTACATTTTAACTATATTAAGGGATTATGCCTAGTTGTAAGTCTAAAAATACGTGCTTTTACTGATTTTTTTTGTGAAGAGGATTTTATTATACAAACACATTAAAAACATGTACATTTAAAGAATTTAATGTACTTTAAGATCCCACGTTTCGTTTTTAAAAATATTGAGTTTCCTTTCTCCTGTAGATGATCTACTGAAGGATCTCGGCAAAAAGCTGCCTGACGGTGAGAAAGATATCTTTTGTACAAATTATGTAAAAGAAAAAATCCGGACGATTTATTTTCAAAATGATTCAAATAGATGAGTACAGATAATTAACGAAGGAATAGTCAAAATTTTGATTTTTGACAAAGTAGTGCCTTCCCAACAAAAAAAAGTTTTTTTTCGAAAAAAATCATACTTTAAAGTAGCTTGAAAAAATTGAAATTATTCTCAAATATCTTTTATTCCTTCGTTAATTACCTAAGTCTTTACTTGTAAATCCTATAGGTATTACCTAATCATTTAGTCCTTTATATTTGAGCTAAGCATTAACATAACATGTTATTATCATTTCTTATTACAAATAAATTATTTATATTGAAATAAGTAGTTGATTTGAAAGAAATGCACATAAAATTCCTTTTTAATATTAATTACGAAGAACATATAATAAAATTAAAAAAAAAGTTACAAAACAAAATTAGTTTTCACCTAATATGTTTAGGTACACAAAATAAAAAGTAATTTTTCTTATATCTTAAAAACAAAATAATTTCTTCTAAACTTAAATCAATTTTCTTTCGAACTGAAAACAAATATTAAACAAAATTTTAATGAACTGATAGTTATCGGTATTCATAATTGAAGAATCAAATAATAAGTGAAAATTAATCATTTTTTCACATTTTTATCTCTCGAATTCAATGTCCGTTTCGGCTTGACGGCAGCCGAAACCCAAACTAAGATAGAACTCCTTTTTTGGCCGAAACCAAAAGTTCGGTCGGACACTAAAGATTTGATTTTTTTTTGTGAATTTTGAAGTACTTGTGTACCTAGCTTTTATTAATATAGTTGTTCCTAGAGTAAACTGATTTTAGACGAAATTATAAGAATGATTTATATTTATGAAAGTGACAGAATGGTGTTTATAGGCTATACGGTTATTGAATCGTCTGTTATTATTTGATAATGACCCTTCAATTTGAAATGAGGGAATGAAGTATAACTTAAAAATTTTTAGTACATAAAGTTTATTACGTTTGTTACCTCTGAATCTTGGTCTAAATTTACTATCCTTGACAACCTACTTTACTGTACAATTATTATTAAGATATAAATACTATTTTTTTTAATGTGAATGAATGACGACTGAAAATGTAATCTTGAAATTATTTTCATTTTTATTTGAGGATAAATACTGTAACATGTGTAAGATGCCTTAAATCCTTAAATAATAGATTCATATATCGACTGTTAGTAAAAGTGGGAAAAAATTATTTTAATTTAGGGGACACATAAGAAAGATATTTGAAAACGTGTTCATTACTTTTTATTTCAAACTGATATTTTTTTTAAAAATCTATTGTATTTTTAATCAATTAAATCACTAAAATAAAATTTTACTATTTCTCCGAATTAACTTCAATTTTCAGAGAATATACATAAATATATACATTCAAACAAGCAAAAAAAAAAACGATTGTTTGAAAAACTAGGCATATTCCTTAACTTCAAGTTTACGGTAAGCAGACACAAAATTTTAACTTTCATCCTTATTTTTTCAATAAGTAATAATATTCAAAAAACACTGTCCCATTGGTAATTTGTAATGACATTTTTTTTTTCATTTCATTAAATCCTTTTCCGTATTAAATGCTCAGCAACAAATCGTTTAGGACTTAGCTTCTGAAGTTTCGAAAAAAAAACCTGAACTTTAATACATTCATTCAGTATATACGAAACTCACACCTTCATCTTAAAAATCTTAAGTTTTTATTAAAAGGAAAAATCGTTTCCTACAATTATCTCATCTATTACATACATTTATAATAAACTAATATCGAGTTTTATATTTATTCAGTTTTTAATTTGCTAATCAGAAATCAAAATTAAATATAATCAATTTCTATAGCTAGACATTTGAAAATATACATATATAAATTCAAAACTCCATTTCTATCTGTAAAAATATGGAATATTTCACTGAACAAATTTAATTAAAACATTAAACACAGTTTGGTTATTATTTTATTCCCATAGATATTAAAGATTTTGAAAAATATGTGCACCGTCTACATCTTCATTACCATTATCATCATCATCGTTAACTTTCATTCTATAATGAGTTAATTTTAAATTAAAAAAAAAGATATCAATAATTTTTGGAATAATATTTACTTAAATGTAGCCAATTCTTTACTTAATTCTGGATCATTTTGGAATTCATCGTCATCTCCACAATATATCACACTCTCATCTTCCACAGTTTCGGAAATGGAATCCGTTTCATTTTCGTTCAAAGACGCTTGAGAAGAATATTTATGTCGTTTGTACTTTCTTTCGACTGCTATTCGTGACGTTCTTGATGAAATATTCCACTCGTCTTCCATTTCATTTGCCAATAATTCTTCAACCACACGTTTTGTATTATTTACGTTTGATTCATCTTCTCCTGAATTAGTCATATTCACATTAATTGTTCCCGGAATATTGCCGCGCAAGTGATCCGTGGGCATACCTTGCAAACCCCCAATTTGTGGATTGACCATTAGGTTTGATGCAGGAAAGCCAAATCTTCCCAGTACCTTTCCAAAAAATACAAATTGAAAAAATTAAAAAAATAAATAATTGAAATGTTACTTGGGAGATATAAAAATGTTTTTCGGATTCTTGAAGAGTGTCCCACGCAGAGAGAACTATATTTTTAAGTTCTAATTTTGAAGTTGAAGGATACAACCAATGGTAGAGGGTTCTAGTTCGCTTGGAAAATAAAGATTTAGCAGCTTTGAGTACTTCTTCAGCCTTATCTCCAGTCGGTTTTGGAATACCAGCTGGATGTTTAGCGAGTGGGGATGAACCACAATCCTATTTATTATTCTTGATCATTTCAATTGAAAATTATAAGTACAAGTTTTTACCTCGTCATCGTACATATCTTTATACTTTCTTTTACGATATTTACGACGAGTGGGGGTTTCTGTATTTAAGGGTACATTAGCATTATCGATAACAGTTGAATTTTCCCGTCCATTAGTTTTTCCCTATAAATATTGAAATCTTGTTGTTTAAATCTTACGGTTAGTAATATGAATTGCAACCCAGCGTCTCTCCAATCAATGTTAGTTTGATAAAATAAGTGCTTATTTAGTTGAAAATATTATTAATTATATTTTATACAAAATAGAGGCTAAAATTAGTGCTGGATTTAAAAAATAGATTTTGTTAACTCAAGCAGGTGTGAACTAAGCTTTCAGAAAGCCTAATTGCACTTCATAAATTAATACGATGGTAGGTCTGTCTATCACTTGAATGAGACTTCTCGATAGATTAGTACTTAGATCAGCATTTATCGTATGGAATTGAACCCTACTGGATTGCAATTTTAAAATTGTATGATAATATATTACCTCATATTCAATGTAGGTTTTAATATATTCAGTTTGTTCTACTGGAATTTTGATCAAACTACCATCTAAAGGATTTACTTGATAATTACCCACAATATTATCTACTTCATTTTGACTTTGTTTACAATTTGTTTGATTTTGTTCAATGTCAGCACTACTTGCAGCCGTTATTCTAGCATCCTCAATTGGCTCATCTTTTGGTTGCGTAGTTGGGGTGAAGGGTTGTATATCATTATCTCGTATGCTTGTTTGTACAAAACTTGAATCACCAGCAGCTAAGTACCCGTCATCATTACCATAAGAGAAAATTGAACGAGATGTTGTGAAGACTCCACGAGATTTTCGAACACTTGATTTTTGGATACCTTGAGTAGATGATGTACTTGTTGATTCTAAATGATAACCATTTAACTGGACAGAAATATAAAATAACATTTTACTAAAATTTCATACAATAATTTCGAAAACCACATTTCGAATTTTGACAAACTTTAAACTGGCAATTTTATGTTTTCTTGGCAACGATTCACGGACAGAAACCCCCATTTTATTTACCTCTGGTTGCTGAGAAATTGAATCCGTGGGTTCTTCTGTGCTATTCATTTTTAGTTATGCAAATTTGTTAAAAACAATTTGCAAAAAAATCAATCTCGCCAATGCAATATTCAAGACCAGGAAGCAATTACCTAATATAATTAGGTAAAACTAACAAAAATATGACGATCTGGATGACAACAGATCACAGCCTTCTTTAAAAAACCTTTTTTAACAAATGAAAAATTATAAATCTTAATTCCAACGGATACAAAAAGGTCCTAGAATAAATACACAACTACATATTTTTAATGGTAAAATGAAAATTGTTTATTTTTTTAAGGAAGAAATTAAAAGCATTTCTAAAAAAATAATATAAGATAATAAACATTTTTTATACAAAAACATTTGACCGTTTTTATTTTTCTTATAAAAAATTAAGTCTTTCAATATAACTACCTAGAACCAATTTATTTAAATCAGACTAACGAATTGGAAACAAATACACAGTTGCTAATAATATCACAATTTTACATTTAAATAGTTATTGGTTCCGTTTTCACTAATACATTTTAATCCCTTGTAAAAATTGAATTAAATAAATAATATCTCAAATTGTATTTCACACCATTATGCTAAGTTCTTCACGGGTATAATTTAAATCCGTACAATTTGGCAATGTCTTATTCCCTACTTTATTTTTAATTCAATTCATCATTGATAAATTAATCATTGCTAAATTCGTTATAGTTTGCTAACTCGCGAGTTTAATTAGAAATAAAGCTGAAAATGAAACATTGCAAGATTGCATCGGAGTAAAGTATACTTGTGTAATGTTTACACACAATCAACAAAACTAGTTGAGATCTTTTAAAGGCGATAGAGGACGATTTTACATTTATATGTTATTGTTCGCTACATCAGGCAGTATCCATTCCACTTGCATCATAAGATTCATACTGATTCCTTCACTTTTAGATCACCAATTGGTACAAGTACAACCCAGTAAATTCAATATAAACGAAAAGTTTAAGAGATTTTTTTTGCACAGTACAAAAATATCATTTCGGCAACATTACATTGGGTAGCTGTAAGATGTATTTAAAGTTTAGATTTGTTTACCCCGAATGTATCATTACATCTGAATTTACCTGCTACCAACCGAATTGAACAAAACCATACATATGTAAAATCCAATATAATTATTGTTTTCTGGTATAATTATGATGTATTGACCTTATTTAGCTTAAAAAGTGAAAAAAGCAAATAAGTACTAAATTGTAAATTTGATAATCAAAAAGAACAACCACAAAAAAGTGCTTAGAGATACTGCATAATCCGAACAATTTTTTTCCTGTGATACATTTATAACAAAGGCATGTCCAATAAACAGGCAAGTTCTGATATTTGTTTTGCTCTGTTTTGTTTGGACTATAGTTATACCTAAAATCAAGGATAAGGCAACCAGATAATGGACAAAGTTGAGAACCGCCGTGTTACAAATATACATAAAATTTCCGTGCTGGAATGTAAATTGAGCAATAATTTATCATTCCTGTAGATAAAGGTAATACGTTTATAGAAATTTCTTATAAGGGATGTTTAAACTAACGCCTCACTAAATATTCTGTTATACTACTGTTGTCTAAAGACTGTGTTGTCATGTCTACTGTTCAATTTTAGTCGTTTCATATTAGGCTTAGTGGTTTAACAGTTAATAGTGAACGCTGGCTAGTAATCGTAGCAATAACAGTACGTTATTTAAAAATTAAATATTAAATGCTTTAATGTAAATCTGGTTTTATAGATATACAGTATAGACAAATATACAGTTCCTAGCCATATTATTAAACGCACTTAAGATTTTATACAAATTGTACATGTTTTACTAAAATAAGTATTATATTGTTCACCTTTTACACTTTAAAAAATTGTATTGAGTTTTAAGAAATATGTTTTCTGGATAAGGGTAAAACTTTGTTTATTATCCCTGTTACTCTACTTTAGGATAATAGTCTAGATTTGATACCCATTGAAAATATATGGAAGTTGTTGAAGAAAAAAGTAGCTAAAGAGGTGGTCACAACAGAAAAATAGCCCTTAGAAAAAATATTCACATATGGAATCATCATCCACAAATACAGCAGATGGTATTGTCCTACATAGACAGTATACTGTGCAGAATGGGAAATTTAAATATTTGTAAACGTACTTTCAATTAAATACTAAACAATTCAGCTCGCCATAATTAAGATGTTTAATTAATTTGATGGTAAAAATTTATTTTTTAGTAAATATGATTTTTGGTCAGGCAAGTTGGTAATAAGGGTAATAAATACAATTTTTACAAAAAAGTTAAACCTAATCAAAAATATGGACCTAAAATAGCTCTTACTTCAGGTTTTATACAAAACTTATAGTGCGTCTAATATGGCCAGGGACTATACGATCATAAAAAAAACGAACACTTAATGATGTGGGATCGAAAAAAAACTTAATTTATGAAAATAACTATTAATAGAACACATATTTTTTTCCATTTACCAAAGTATTTTATGGTAATTCTATTAACTGTATACTTCTTTCTCTTACAAACTGTACCTTATTGGTATTTAAAATTAATGTAGAAATGTTAGATATGTACTTAAAAATCCAAAACTGTTTCAAGTAAGATTCAATAGAAAAATACGAAAAAAAATATCTCAAAAGAAAGGTATCAAAGATTTTGACAATGGGAAACTAAAATCAAATATAACAATACTTCTTAACATTGGGACAAAGAAAAAGCAGAGTGCTTTTAAATTGCATTCAAAGCATTGTAATTATAGAAAACTCATGAAAACTGTATAGACTAATACTTTTATGCTGGAGGACATATTTACTTCAAATATTGTGTTTGATTGTCTATTTTTGACTTTGAATTTTCTGGAACCATTCATATATGACCAAGAAACCATTTATAAGAATCGAAATCAATTTCTCACAACGAATATGAATTGTAAGTGAATTATGAATATATGTAGCATAGATCAAAAAAATTCCTAAAAAAATAAAAATTAGAATTGCAAATTAACTTGCATAAAAAGAAACGCAACTGTATAAAATGAATCATAAATGTTTTGAAAAATAAATACTTCTAAAAGGTAAAAAAATTAGAATAGACTGGTAAATTACGTGTTAATGTTGTATGAACATCCCCACGTCGTGCACCTGGCAATTATTTATATTTCTTCTTTCTAGAAATATTGAAATATTTTACTTTTCTTTAAAATAAAAGCAATTGAATTATAATTGTCGATCCCATCTCCATAATGTACCATCATCGCAAGCACAAATTAGCACAGAAGCGTCACGACTTAAACTGGTTTGACGAATCGCTGTTGTACAACGTGGATGTGTTAAAGTAAAATACTGAACAGCACTGGGTTCTGTAGCTGACAATTCCCACACGTAGGTTCGACCTGCTTGATTTCCAAGTGCTAAAGTCTGAAATAAGTAAAATTTAGTTCATGTAAATACGTCACTGTTACCAGTAAAACCTTTTGCCAAAAATCCATTGCGAATCGAACAAACCAAATTTCACATCCTTTATAATCAAATCGGTGTACAACAAAGGCCTTTGTTTCACCTGGTCGAAGTTCATTGTCTTCAAGTCGACCCGGTTTCCAACAGACAATACAATTTTCACAAGATTTACTAAGAACAAAATCACCTAACCAACGTACACAGTCAACATAGTTTCTATGGATATCGCGAGTAGAAAAATCAGGAAAATGTTCTTTGAGAGTATTAAATGGACGAGTGCTTCGGCCACTTTGCCATTTGTACGACTCGGCTACAGCCCTCTTAGTTTCTTCTTTATCCAATCTCCAAAGTTTAAGCGAATGATCCATCCCGCAAGACATAATTCTCTCACCCCGCATATCGAAATCCTGTTGAAATCAATATTTGTTCATATTATTTTCTGATAAGACTATATTGTACATAATAGACCAAAGTATGAAATTCAAAATTCTCAACGTCAATATATCTTTTTACTACAAGTAGCATTTATAATAATATTCTGCGTTATTAAATTTAACTTACAGCACTAAGAACCTCATCACGATGACCTTCCACTCCGCCGAAAATTACGATACAAACATCAGTCTTAATATTCCACAGTCTTAATGCGTGATCTTTAGAAACTGATAACAACAGATTTGGGTCTCGAGGATGAAATTTCAGTTCATTAATTGCATGCCCATGGCCAATATATTGACGACCACAAGACATATTAGCCGGAGTAATAATTCGAATAATTCCTCGAGAACCGGCTACGGCTAATAAAGGACGACCATTTTCGTCATCATAAGACCAGGCGCAAGTGTAATAATTTTCATCTATCTAATAGATATATTAAGAAAAAACTAGTTTCCATATTATCTCTAGAGTGGTTTTCAACCCCAACGACAACATATTGCTTTTTTCTTCAATATTTTTTTTTTTATAAAGGATACATCTGGATCGGCATAACTTTGTAACAATTTTATTCCTGTGTCTTTCGGGCATTCATAAATTGTAACTCTATTGCTTCCAACAGCCGCAAAAATTAGAGGCTGTCCTTCTTTCAAATGGTGATTGAATTGAGCTCCAAACAACGGTAGTCCATGGTCTTCTCTTATATTACATCTATTAAAAGCCAAATAAAATAAGTAAATTTATTCAAAATAAGTAAACATTCAAATCACACGTACGTATATTTATAGGGAACTTTCTGAGATTTAATGATTTTCCTTTTTCCACGCCGACCTTTTCGTCCTTTGTTGGTCGGTGTTTCACTTCGTGATGTATTGTCAGTTGTTGAAGTACTTCCAATGCTGGAGGTATCATCCTAAAAGACATACTTGAGACATGTTTTCCAATAACACAAAGCCAAAGCCCGTACCTCATCGCCAGAATCTTCAGTATTAGTCGAAAGTTCGGAATTATTAACTAGGTTTGGTTTACTTATTTTATTTTTCATAGTTTTATTGATCTATTTGAGTCTTTTTCAAAAATAAAATTACTTTTAGTTTAAATTATTATTGGATATAAAACGTTAATAAAAACCTAACAGCGCGCGGGAACCCAGCTGTTATCGGGTTTTAACGGGTAGCCTCGGTTTCTCCGATTTTTTTCCCACTCACTTTTTAAAATTAATCAGCGGTCTAGTAATATTATTTCGATAGAATTTTAAGCGTACTAAGGGTGTATAGAGAAAACAGATATAAAAATTCAATGAAAGAGAAAGATATACATTTACGTATTAACTGAAATTAGTTTTGAGGACCGTAGTTAGTTTAGGAATGTCACTTATATAATAATAAATTACTAACCTTAAATTTTAAATGTCAAAAATAAAATTTTGATCATTAAAAAATCATAAAAATAAAATAACTATTGCCGAGAATAATCATAAATATGTCGTGGTTAGAAATTACAATTCGTTCTTTTTCCTTACAATCAATTAGAAATAATAGAGTGCCTCTAATTAAATTTCGATCTGCAGGAAGTGGTCAAAAACCATCGGTAGGTCATCAGGTATTAGTTTATATTTTTGTTTAAATTTGTATAAAATAATTTCTTATGTAAAAGGGAGGCTCGTCATCTAGTGGACATTCAAGTGGCGGAGCCAAGGGGCTAATAGAAGATTATCAACTTCCACCTCGTTACCGTCGACGTCCCATTGATGAACAGGAAATTGAGTACATTAACAGAGGTGGTCCGGCTTAGCTTGAAACTTTACATGTCTTAGTCTTTACTATTTAAATATTTATGTTCAATTATACTTATTAATGAGAAAATAAAATTTTCTAATAAATTATTTTAAAAGGTCAAAAATTGCTTCAATTTAGCAATCTGTTCCAATAGTTTTATCTGTTCATGCAACAAATGGTAAGAAATTTTTATTTTAGCTGTAGAATTGCTTTTTATGAATGTGAATGTAGACTCAGCAAAGGATGTATTCGAGATAAGATATTCATAAATACACGTTCCATAAGCCTCAATTAACCAAAATGCACTCATATGTATTCGATTTATTTACTCATCTTTATCAATCGACTTATTGATTCGTTTACTTTACTCGATTCATTTATGATCTCGTTACACAATAGGTACAAGTCGTAAGTTCCTGACCTGGTTATGCTGATAGGGGATGGTTGCTGCTATTGTGCTCCTATATTGGCCCAAGCCTAGGCGTCCTCGTGCAAAACTGTCTAATATAATTCAATAAAAACAGTTACGAAAGAATGAAAAAGAAAGTATTTGGATCTGGAATTAAATACAAAGAAAAATAATTTAAGAGATAAGTGTGAGTTCTGAATTGGACATAAAGCTTTTTTATACAAAGAACCGCACATAGCTGTTTTCGAATTTCCAAGTTTATCCAGTAGAATCACCAATATTTTTATATTATTTATAAGATCACTGATTCTTATTTTAAATAAAAAAAATAAAGAAATAAGAAGATATTCATTTATTTCATTTGTTTGAATCACAATGTTTTTAATACACAACATCGACAAAATTTTAAATTGATTTAATATTACTTTTTAAATTATTCGCCAATTATTTTTGCTTTCACCTAAAATAGATAAAAATAATAAAGCAAAAAATGACACGTACGGCTATTATACAAGCATATCTATGGTATTTTTTTTAAATATTTAATAATTAAAGCAGAATGTAAGGAGGTTGATAAGATTAAGCACAAACGAAAGAGATTTTTTTTAAGATTTATTGGCTTTAGCTGGCACATACCAAATCTATACTTATTGTTGATGCAAGTGTTTAATGCATGCAACATACAAACAATAATACAACTACGTTAAGCTATATTTGATAATTAAATCATAATATACATTTTTAATATGCCCATTTTTCAATAAATCAAAGTTTTAAAGTGTTGTATAATGTATATACTGGTATATACTTAAATAGCATAGCATACTTATCCTTTTGCTTATGAAAACACAAACTATATCTGAATTTATTATATATTCAACGTTTTTGTCGCCAAATTAATATAAGCTATTTAACCTGAAGTATCATGAAAGAATTAAATTTAATTTTTGTACTTTATAGTAAAAACAAAAGGAACAATATCATAAAATAATTTTTTGAATCACCAATATCAAAATCAAAGTATTGATTTTTGATCAGTTTTTAGAAAACTTCAATCTGATTAAATTTTTTGAATACCTCTACGTAAGTGTTAACTTAAATGGTAGCTACATTTTTACCTTCTGAGTGTGCATTTGGAAGCATTCAATTATAGCAGGTCCCATTTCACATTCTTTGTAATCTTTTTTAGAGTTAACTAAAAAATAAAATAAATAACATTATTTAAAGAAAAAATGTTAGTATTTATGATAATACCGTACCCATTTTATTGCAAGAAGCAACCATATAATTGATAGCTCGAGCAATACGTCCATTTAATTTAAAAATTTCTCGAGGAAAACCCAAAAACAGGGAATTAGCTCGGAATTTATTATTATTTGTTATCATTCCCAGTTCATAGAAGAAACAAGTTAAATAACATTTTTCAATATTTGTTATTTTTGTTAGATCGACTGGATTGTTTTTCCATTTATCTATAATAAAGAAAAGTTGTTATCATTTTTTTAAACTATCTGAAATTTTTAGAGACATTAAAAGGGTGCTAAGAGAATCTGGTATACGTGATTTAATTCTATTCAATCAGTGGACTTGACGCGTATTTAAATATTGAACTTTTTGTTTAAAAATATTAGAAGTGAGAATATCTCGCATTGTACAAAAAGAATTTAAATGACAAAATGGGGCCGCGACCCTTTGTCGTATGAAATTATAAAGACTAACAATGTCTAATGTTTCTGTTAGCACCTTTTTGTAGCTCTAAAAAATTTTGCTGAATTTTTAATTTATTACCATTAACAATGCCTGTTTTTTGATAACATATTTTATCAGCTTGAGAGACTCTATCTGTTATATTAATGGCAAATTGTGCTAACACATCTTTCTAAAACAGAATTATTAATCTTATAAATTTATTTTAAATAGTATTTAGAACTTTATTGTGGTATTAAATGAATAAATTCATAACAAGGAAAATCAATGTTTACATTTTTAAAAGTTCTAATAAAATATAATCTTTTTTCTTCTTCGTTCTTTTAAAATATAATCCAAAATAAAAAAATGTAATTCATAAAATTGCTTTTATCGCTCATGAAATGAATATTTCATTTAATTATTAACTTACTAATCTTTTTATATCTAAGTTAATTATAGCATCCTCTAATCGTGGTCGAAGATGTTGGTCCGTTTTTTTTGGATTTAAAGGAAGATCTTCCAAAGTGAATACCATTTGAACTCCAAGGAATATTATTGTAAATAAAATCAATGCTAATTTTTCCATGCTGTCATTAATATTTAAAACAATTAATGTTTAGAATTTGAATGCATTTGTCAATATATAAAAGTTTAAATAATTTAAACTAATGTTATACTTTAAATTATCAACGTTTAATACAACGAATTCGGGCAACATTAGGATTTAATATAAATTTCTCGCCAATAAATTTTTTAAACAGTATTTCTTAATTTTTGTATACAGAAAAAAAACACTTTTTTTTGAAATATTGACTTACGTTTCTATTAAACTACGCAGCCACTAAAATGGTGTAACAATAAATGTTTCAAAAAGAAATATTTTATTTTCCAAGAATTGATTTAATATTAAAACTGTATTTCAATTTTTATTTTTAATGACATGCCTTTGCTTTCGTTTCCTAGAGTTTTAATGTAATTGATTATTGTGATATATTACTGGATAAGTAGGCCTTAAACGTTGATACTAATTATAATTTATTTTAGCCTACCCAAAACTGGTAGGTTTTGGTTTCGATTTTCGTATCGAGAAAATTTTCAATGTTTATCGATTACATTTTTATCAACCCTAGAGTCGTTAAAGACCTTAGTAGTTATCGTAGTTATAAAGCGACGATAAATAACATTTAAAAAAATATTGTAAAAAATTGGATCACGTTTTAGTGGTTTTGGTTTAATTAAACTTCCAATTTTAGTTGTTAGGTAACTAACAATAAATTGTCCTATAGATTACTAGAAACATGAGTTTGTGCACACGTTGAATATAGTATATATCTTTGTAAATATTTACACAATCATTAATAAATTACGTAAATATGGACTTGAAGCAAAAGTTTAAATTGTTTTTCTTAAAAGTTTAAAAAAATGAAACTTGAGCCTTTTAGGCAATAAATTGTATATTTTCTATTTATATTATTAAGTTTATTGGAAGAAATTTTATTTACAAAAAAATGATAATTTGTTTCTAATATTCGACGAGCATAGCTTTAGCGACTTGTTTAGCTTTTTCAAGTCCGGAAAGTTTTTCAGCTAAAGCTAAGCCGAAACGATATGCTGTTCCTGGACCCCGTGATGTAATCAACTGTTCATCCACCACGACGACATCTTCTAAATATTTGTAATCATTTTTCAATTGATCTGCCATGGCAGGATAGGAAGTAAGGCTTTTTCCTGCACATACATTATGGGCTTTGAGAACTGTAGGCGCAGCACAAATAGCAGCGATGATTCCATTTCGTTTTTCTTGAGCTTTGAGAATTTCACCGACTAAATTGCTTTCAGCCATAGCTTTCGAGCCTCCCAAACCTCCTGGCATAATAACAGCGTCATAATGTTCGGCCGATGCATCAACAAGACTTTTATCTGGTTTTATATTGATGCCGTTGCTACATTTAACAATCGAATCTCCCGCTAAACCAGCAATTGTTACTGCGACACCGGCTCTTCGTAAAATGTCAACGGTGATTACTGTTTCCATATCTTCAGCTCCATTTGCCAATATTACTAAAGCGTTTGTCATTTTTGCTACTGTCGTATCAAAAAAATAAAAAAAAAGAATATTAAAATTTGAGTACAGTTTATACCATTTATACTTTCATACTTACAAGTAGATTGAAAGAAAAAAAGTGCACTCAATGACAAATGTTGATTTTATATTGTTTTCAATGCCATTACGACTTGATTGTGACTATTGTGCGCATGATTTAAAACGCGCTAATTTTAAAATATATCTACAATCCACATGTGTGGCATTAATTAAGTTGGCTCAAGCGATAACAAAATAAAAATGTACGGAATGGAAAAATATACAAGTACAATGTTATAAAAAGTACGAAGTGACAAGATTCATTTTTATGAAAAAAAATAAATAAATAAAAAATTGGCGTTTGAATGAAATTTAAAAGGTGAATCGATGGAGGAAAATTTTTTCATCATTACTTTTTCCAGAAAGATCAAACCATATGTAAAAAGATTAAGAGAAATGCTTTTTTAACAGGATTATTTTTATAGTATAAAAAGAAGAGTATAAGCTTGGATAAGGGACGCTTATACCAAAAGAAGTACCGAAGTACGTTACGAGTAAAATAACATTTGCGAGAACGAAAACAACGCCGAAAAAAGTAATTCCTGGCTTTATGAGCTTTATATATAATACATTATTTAAACTAAAATAGTTACTTTTCCCTTCTTGTGTAATGTTAATAAGTTTAGTAATGTAAAACCGGTAAAACCCGTAAAACCAATGTTTCTATGTTTCAATGTTTCCATACATCCTACAGATCCTACATCTCCTACATCAACGTTTAAATTTTCCTACAGTTCACAAGTTTATTTAGAGATGGCGCTAAATTTGAAACTGCTTATTGTTGAATATTTAAATTGAGAATAAAAATCGTGTAAAACGATTAAACTACTGATTACCATAAATATAAAATATTATGTTTTTTTGCAACCTTACGACTAATAAAATATGTAAAAATAAGGTATTCGTTATTAGCGATACGGTGTCAGAGTGTGTAGAAGAACAATCTCAATTTCACTCCAAAGTGTTAAAAATACTTTATTTCAATCTCCTCCTAAATACTATAGTCTCCTTAAAAATTTGAGGGTTATATTTTTAACTTATTAATATTAATTATTTATCAAAATGATATTAAATGGTCAATTGCGAAAGTTAATACAACTAAAGGCAATTGAAAGTTGAATATTGAAAAGGTAACATCTATTTTACATTATTAATTAAATTATTTAATTATGCATTAAAGTAGAATTAATTCCTTTACTAGCAAGTACTAAGGTAAATTTCTATTAAAGCTCAAGGTTTTTTGTAAATATAATATGATAAAGTGTTAAAAATACACGTTGCACTTGCATAGTGCGACGTACAACTCAAATATATGAACTAGTGATGCATTATAATAGAAAAATGATAAGAAACCTGTCAATTATGTAACATTAATTTTGACGATTATATAAAACAAAAGTTACAAAAAATTGGTATAAAATAATTTGTTTGTGAAACTATTTATAAACTTCTGGTAACAAATTATATAGTGAATGTGCAAGTTCTATGTCAAGCTTACAAAAATTATTTGGGTCAGTAGACATACATATTCTATGAACGCTATGAACACATTGATGTGTTTACGTATTACTACGAATTGAAAGGTATTTTACAGTTTAAACTATTAATTTTATTTTATAAATTTTAAGTTCATACACCTATACTTTTTTTGGTACTAATGAAAATTGCTTCGAAAACAGAGAGATAATAATAGTCGAGTAATTCTAACCAAGTAGTGTTAGTGTAAAAGGGGAAAAAATGTATTGAATTTTTAAAGTTGAAAAGAAAAAATCAGATAAAAGAATTGAGGTTCATCTTCAAAAACCTTAAAAACTGACTCAAAAATCAAATTATCACAGTTGTTAAAATATATGAATAAAATAACAGAAAGAACATTAGTGAAACTCTTGTCTATTTCTGGCTGGGATTGCGAATCCGTTGCATCGTTGCATCCCTTTCACGCACTTCCAAATGAAAAATGATATTGTCTCCCCCCAGAAAAAAATCCTGAATCCGACCTTCATTTCAGCTATGTTATTCCTTAAATATAGATCTTAAAATTTTTAGTATATACTCATAAAGTTATATTTTAACGTAGTATGTCTAAAATATTCGAGGCCAAAAATTTTTTTAATTACTTTATTATGACAAATTTTCTGAGTTTTATCAAAAGTATGGACTTTTCGTGTTGCATAATACCTAAAAGCTACGTAGGTAGTTTAATCTATAATCTAAATGTATTTTTTGGAGAAAAAATGATGTAAAGTATGGAAAAAAAGTTTGAGCTTTCAGTTTAATGATGGTAGTAGCTTCAAAGCTACTAAGTGAAAACCTTTTATATATTGTAAATTATATAATTCATAGTTTTTGGATGCCAATTTCGGTAAACTTTGAAAAATTTACTCACTTAAGACAAGAAACTTCTTTGGTTATTTACTAAGTAGTAACCTTTAATGTATATATATTATATTCTACGGTTAAGAGAAAAAGCTTTTTACCGAAGAAAGTCGACGAAAAAAGACTGATAATACTTGAAAAAATTAATGGTGTCTGTCATATGCTAGGAAAAGAAAGGTAGGTACTCGTTATATGTTGTGCGATGAAAATGAAAGAACCTAAGAAAAAAAGAAGCGTAACTGATATTACGAACCTGTTGAGAATAAGTTGCTCGAATTTGAAGAATTTTGCCATGGATAAGTCGGAATATATAAATTAGATGTGGAATAGAAAATTTCAATTTAAAAAAAATACTTAATAAATAGTTTTTGAACTAAAGAAATTGTTTCCTTCAACAAAAAAATCGTTAACTCAAATAGTTGAATAGTTTCCTAAACTTTAATCTAATTCATTTTCATCTCACTTTCAAATCACTTTCTACCCTATTCTCATTAAATTTCATATTATGTTTTCTGAGTTGAATTTAAAACTTTAAAACCAAAGCAAAGTACATATGTATCAGAAGAAAATAGTTTGATTTAACAAATATACTTATATAGGTATATTCTAAAGCGAATCAACCAGCTTTGTACAAAAAATAAATATGATAGAGTTACTGTTATCTACGCAAATAAAAGACACGTAAAAAGTTATTGCCCAATAAAAGCAATAAAGTTTTGATATAAAACTGAAAAATATTTTTTGACCGTCACTTTGTAACACATTTTTTCGTAGTATAAAATTGAATTCGAAATGATTTGGCTACGTGTTTCATTATGTCTTTTACTTTGGGTGAATTAATTCTTATAAACTGCATTAAGAACATTGCAATTAACAGTTGTTTTTAGGTTTGCCTTTGTGCAAGTCAAGATTTAATAGCATCCATTCCTGCAGGTTCAAACACCGGTACCACAACGGCTACTCCAACCACAACGACGACGTCGAATCCAATTTTAAGTGCTATTTGGAATGCAATTTCACAACTTGGAACCAACATACAATCTTGTTTTAATAAACTATTTGGTAACACTAGTGTTTAGAAGAAATCAATATGTATTCTACGAAATATTAAACTATGTTAATAAGTATTCTTTAATAAATTCATTCTAAATTGCTTATAGTTGAGTTATTCCTATTTTTCTTAGTGTTATCAAACTAAATGCGTAAATCTCAATAACAAGTAACAAAAAATTTACATCTTTTGTTGTAGCTGATCGTCTACACAATAAATTTCAGCTTTCTAGAACTTAAGGAAATTACCTATCTGATTTGAAAACCGTATCTCCTTTTTATGAGAACTGTTCCTTATTTTCGTTGTTGCTGTTTGTTTGTGAATCTTAAACAGTATACCAAACTTTAATTTCCTAAGACTTTGGGAAGTATTCCAGAATGACAAAACGTTTCTAAGAAATGTATGTAGTACCTTGCTTTGTTTTAGTTCGTCTTGGCAGTGGCACAATGTGCTGAACAACTTCAACAAAAATATATTGAAATGTAGCATGGATCTCTACTAATACATTGTTATATGTCGGGGTGTAAATATGTCGATATATATCTTCAGTTTTTTGTCGTAAGTTTATAACTTTTGATTCTGGAGATTACCGAAAGCTAAACGGATCTTTTTAAAGTGCCCCAACCATATTAGATTTTCTACACGTCTAAAAGTCAAATGAATAAGTCATTGCTTATTAAAGTGATGAAAGAGTTCAGTTTGGTTCCCAATAGAATGCATATTTTTTTCATCCACTTTGATTCGTAATATCATCGGCTTAAAAGTTTAATTTGCTATTTTAACAGCTTTTACAGGGAAAAAAAATGAATGAAAGCAACATAAGTTAGAACAAATAGCAGGTTTTCGTTTCATGTTATATTTTGAAATTTCTTTATTTAAAGTGATTTATCAGTTTGTCATTCGATAAAATTTTGTTTCCTATCCTAATAGAAAAAATATCATTAAAAATGGACTTAGCAGGTTAACACTTTAGGCCAACCATATTTTTCTCGATAAGGGACGACTATGATTGTTGAATGCCAAGCGTGTTCCATTATTCAGGTGGATACAAAATTGTTTTTACGGTATATTAATAATCTTTGTGTATTCCAATGGACGAGTTGTTACCTTTAAGAAATAATGTACAAAAGTATAGAAATATGTTTCCCTACATAATTGATTTGACCAAAAAATACAGTTTTGTCAATTTTTTAGACTAAGTTTCTTTTTTCAGAAAAGAAGAGATTGAGATCTTAATTTTTCAATTTCATGATCGATTTATCAACTTAGAAAAAATAAGTAGGTATATATCAGTCATTATTAAAATTCCGAAATTAGGTAGAAAAAAAATTATAAAAAATAATTTCAAAAATTAGATTTTTTTTTGTCAATTTTGCAGTAGGTATTTGTGTAACTAGATTTTACAAATATAGTGGTTCCCAAAATAAACTTACTTAGACGAATTATAAGAATGGTTTAAAAGTAATGGAATGGTTTCATGAGCCTTACCGTCATTGTACTTACAGCAATAATTTTCACTAACGTCAATATGAATGATGTTCTCATTTTTAAACAGGAAAGAATGGGGAATTTAAGGATTAAATAAGCAAAGAAATAAAAAAAAGTCAAGTTCGACTAGTTTAAAAGCCATTATCGCAAATATCGTAATTTCATCGTTTCACTTTGAAATGAGGGAATGACGGTGAGGGAATAACGAAACCATGGATAACTTAAAAATATTGGTACATAAAGTTTGTTATTTTTGAATCTTGGTCTAAATTTACTATCCTTGACAACCTATTTTTCTGGACAATTATTGTCAAGATATAGTAAATTCATCTATTTTTTTGAGGGAATGACGACTGAAAATGTAATCTAGAAATTGTTTTCATATTTTGTTTTGGGATAGATACTCTAACACGTGTAAGATGTCTTAAATATAAGAAATAATACTTACATATACAAAGTATTACTTACAATCAAAAATTAATGAAAGCCTTCATGAATGATTACAGATGCGTTCATATATCGATTGGATCGATTGTTAGTAACGGCGAGGGAATGGTTTTATTTTATGGGGCATTATAAAAAAGGTATTTGAGAACGTGTTCTTTACTTTTCATTCCAAACTCAAAAGATTTTTGAAAATCTATTGTGTTTTTAATCGATTAGTCAAATATGGAAACAATTTTTCTGAAAATTTTTTAATTTAGTTAAAGTTCAAAAATTTGCCAATTTTAAGTTTGGGACATAGTGAGGGAATGATTTTCAGTTTACTAGTTATTTATTATTCTATTGAGATATTAATATGGTTCAAAAATTATAACCAACATCATTAGCCCAAGTGTTGTTCTTTTCCAGGAACTAAAAATACCATCGAATTCTTACGAATTTTTATAGATCTTGAAAAAATGAAACGAAAAGAAACAATGATTTTTTTCGATATTTTGCTTAGTTTACGAGATATTGATACTTAAAAAAAAATTTTTTTTCAGTTTTTCGACGGATTTATTTAGATTTTCGAAGAAAAAGGAATTGTTTATAACTGCGGCAACTGCGGTTTCACCTTTTTTTGTACTTAAAAACTATACATAAGAGGTCCTAGGGCAATATCGAAATTTTTTATTTTTTCTTTTCATTTTATTTTGACAAGATCTATAAAAATTCGTCTTCTAATCGTAGCGCCGTTAGAACCGTAGTCGTTCCTTAAAAATTCACTATTTCGTTGGGTCATTTCATGATAGGGTTAAAAACCTACCTGGCGAAGGTCTTATAGCCGCTGTTGAAACACGACTGCTGTTGAGTCATATGACATATGACAACAATAATTCATTAATAATTCCCATAGTTATTGTAATTATTTATTCACTAAAAAGTATTTTAACTAAATGTTATGTTATTCTATAAGTTTTTGAATTTTGTATTTATGTTCAGTGAAGTCATGATTTTGAATTGATAAATTTAACCTTTTGTTATTTATTTTCCACTTGGTTATAAATAACACGTTTGTACAGAATGATAAAAACGACACAACTAGACGATAATTTACTGTTTCTGTGAAAAGAATAACGACACTTCTACTCTAGAAAGCTATTTTCATTATTAAAAATAAAATTTGCATTGAAATGGCACAAAGCTAAAGATTTCAAATCAAATAGTTAAAAAAAAGATCAAAATTTCCTTTTAAATAATGATGGAGAGATCATTCTACTTTAACTGTAAAATTCAATACGGTAGTAATAAAATCGTCCATTTTTGACTTGTGCTTCTCGTGTCGAAAACCGACGATTTAAGATATACTTATAATATATACTTATATAGATTAATTAATTGCTTCCAACATCGAGATATGAAAATCCAGATAGGAATCTTACATCGTTTAAGGCTTATTACTATGTTCAAGTTATTTGACTAGTTTAGTTTATAAATTATATGAATAACTATACATTTTCAAGTTCATAATGCCGTATTACGTTTAATTGGAAATATCTGCTTTTAACGACTAAAGTAAATTGTTTTGCGTTTGCAGTAATTAATGGTTGAGCAATTAAGATACGAGTGAACGATAATTTATGAAAACCATGGTCTAGGCGTCTAAGCTGTCTATATATTATGTAGTTTGCAAACAAATGTTTGTAAATTTTTTGTGAAATTGTATTGACCCAAGTCGTTGGATAAATTTTGCACAAAACAAAAGAAAACAACCTATTACGAAGTTTTTCACAATGTTCTGTTGGGTTTTTTTCAAAAGAGTTTTAACCAAGGACAAAAGAAATCGACTGTTGAACTTCACGTGCTTTTATTTTTGAAATTCCCGAATGATATCAATAAAAGAGTTTATCAATCCAATAAAATGAATACGTTCGAATCATGAAAACAAACCATGAACTTTCATTAATTGTAATCGTTTAAGAAAGGAAGTTAAATCTAGTCAGATATTTTTTTACTAAGTGAACAGTTTTAATCATTGTACTATAAAACACTGTAACGAGTAAGTAATATACATGGCAGTTTCGATTGAGAAAATAAATAATTACAGCCGACATTCTCGGGAGGGATGGTAAGATTTTCCTATTTAGTTTGCCATTTAAATCGTTCCCACCAGTATAAAAGAGTTTTAAATTTGAGACCAAACCAGTTTTCTATCAGAGACTTTCCAGCGTGATCAGTTTCTAACGTATTTCATCAAGTTAATTGTAAATAATAGTTTTAATAAAGTACTCATTTTTACTGTAGTGTTTACTTTAATAAAATATATTTTTGATAATTATATAAATTATACACTATAACAGTTATGTTAATTTAATTATAAACTTATGAAAATATTCCATTCCGAATAATTATCAAATAATATATTAGTTCTTCATTTCTTGTAAGTATCAGTCAACATTAAATGTAATTTACATTACAAAGGATAAATTAAAATAAATATATTTTTTTAAATTTATATTTTTGACACAAATTATATACAGTTTTATTTAATTAATATTTATTTCAAAGACTTGGACATGTGATGTATTTCATAACTTAAAAATTAGAATAAACGAAATTATATCAATTTACTTAGTCTGAATTATTTAGTGTTTGATAAGTCCGTATTGAAATTCGGCACAAGGTTACTTATAAAATTCTAAAAGTTGTGGAACATTGAAAATATTCAAGAAATTTTACAATAAATCAAAAAAAAAAAGTGTTTTAGTCAATTTTTCGTACACATTATTATCTAATAAAAGTATTCAAATATTTCATTGTTTATTGATTGATTGCTTTAAATTTTATGATAGATTTCTTTATTTTTCCTTTGGACAATAATTTTTTTAGAAAAATTCACAAATTTGATAATCGCTAAACAAAACTTGTAAACAATGGAAGACAGATTTATGAAACATTCTAATACAATTCAAATATAAGATAACTTATTTTTTTAAAAAAAATATTTAATTGAAAAAATGTTGTATTTGAAAGAAGATTTTATATATTTTATCGGGTAAAAATAAAGACTATACTAATTTAATATCTCATGTGATATTGATAATGAAGAATATTTATTTATATATAAGTTTACTTAAATATCATCCAAAAAACTTATTTAAGTTTAATAAAAACTGTTACTTGTCGTAGCAGTTGTTCACTAATAAGTTTTAATCAGCTTTTTTTACAAAAAATGTATGCATTTTATCAAAATAAATTAGTCACGTCAATAACGAAATGTAAAATAATATTGTGCAACTAAAACAGGGGAAAAGTTTTTGCAAATGTTGCACAATTTCGTTTTGATTAGAATATATTGCAGGGGGTCTATAAGGTTGTAGGTTATTCTAGAGTTGTACACATTGTTATCATTTTATTTTTTCTTCTTTGTAATAAAAAGAAACTTAATCATGTGATTTTTCATGTACTAAAATAATATTGAAATCAATTAAATCAAAACATAAAGCAACGAAAAAAAATCGTGATAACATTTATTTATCTTTCAAATTTCTCAATTTAATTATTGTGATCTCATTTCTATAAGTCCAATTTAGACCATTTGATATTCAATAGAAAAACGTCAATGTTTGTGTTTGCAAATATATTGTTTATAAACCGAATATAAATTAAGGTCAATAAAAATTAAAGTTATTATATAAAAAGAATTTCTCCTACTTTGTTGACACATAAAATATTTGAGAAAGAAACAGATAAGATATTAGGAGTATGGAATTTAAGGTTTTATCGTTTGACATATATCCAGTGGCGAATTTAAGTCCGAAGCCGCCCTATGCCCCATTCAATATTCCGCCCTTTTTGCTCCATAACAAGTCATTAATCAAGATAAAATGTCTAATTTTCAAATCAAATACTTAAGTTAAGAATTCATTTTTATTAGTTTTTACAAAACTTCTTAAAATTAACTTATAATTTTTTAAATATAACTCATTAATTCCAATATTTTTTTTTAAAATTTCATATTATTCACAACTTTTTTCCAACTACACATAAGACATTAACTTCCTCTCCCTAGCTTTGGTTTACGCAAAAATGTCGATTTTATTATGGTAATTGATTTTTTGCACTAATTAAGCTTCAATAGATAATAAATACAGAGTATCATAATAGTACATTAATAATTGTTATCCCTTCCAGAGTGGAAAAAGATCTTTCTCCTGAACAATTTACCGTTTAGACTAAAAAAATGCACAAAGCAATGTCCATTAGGATTCACATCTCTAAGATTCTGTGAATGCAATGTATTTTATATATTTTACGCAGAGCGGATATCATGTGTTTTGTAATTAATATTTAAGTAGATAATGGTTGTGAACATACTCATCTATTAGGGTTTCTTCTAAATTGTCAGGATACTATAATATTATAGATATATACGACGTATTGCGACTACCAGGGTTTGCGTAGGACTTTAAATTTTCTGACATAAATGGATCGAATTTAGCAAGAAGTTCCTCGGTTTCTAAAAATTACCATTACAAGAATCTTCAATTCGTTCTAAATGTCCCCAAAATGACAGTCCTCTCATTAACAGTGATTTAATAATTGAAAAATGTGCTGAGATAAATTGAAAAATAAATTCAATAAAATAAATATTATACATACCTTATTGAAGATGTTCCATACAGTCATAGTAAAACTAGCTGAAATCAATTTTTAAACTTGAATGGTCCGTTCATTATTTCGCCTCTAAAATGGCTAAAGGGCGTTTCGATAATTTTTCCGCCCCTAAAATCGTGCCGTCCTAAGCCTGGGCCTTACGGCCCGGTTTGAAGAATTGAAAATTTTTGAGTTATTGATATGATTACAACAATGATTACTCATTGCAACGTTAATCGTTAGTTGAGTATAGCTAGTATATGTATAATGTTTTATTGGAAATGTGGTTATTTTTACAAACTATATGTTTTTATAATAGGTTAATTATACAAAATCTATGTACCAAATATGAATAAACTCTTTATCATTACAGTATGGGCCATTTGCTCGAAAAAAACCTATAGATATGACAAAAACAATCATTGCATAATCATGCATACAGTATATCTAAAAAGTTAATCACGTGTACTTACTCTATGAATAGCGGAATCCTTTAATTAAACATTTTCGTTTTCGATTATTGAGTATCATTAGCATTTTAATTATCTGAGAAACTTTTTATATATCATTTTCTAATTACTTTCGGAAGTTTTATTGGTTTTAGCCAAGTTGTTTAAATATTACTATAGTTAATACCTCTGCAATACAATTCTCTATTTAATTAAGTAAAATAGTTGTGACTATTTTATGACTATACTACTCTATTTTCGAATAGACTTCTTGACGAAAAAAATCTTCTATCTCATGGATTAAGTAAAACCATTTTTTGATAGAAATTAATAATGTTTAAATGGTTCATTACTTGTTAGTTGGTATTAAATGTTCAATTGATGATTAATTTACAATTACTTTAGATTATGTCAATTGTACAGCATTTCTATGTGCTTTAATATTCTGATTTCCGAAAAGCCAATTCATTATGAAAGAGTGCTATATTATATAGAGATCTAAGTGTTTACATATTTTCATTATTAGTTTAAAATTTTTAAACCGTGAATTCTCGCGAATTCAATTTACGTTTTCTAGGAATTACGTAGAAAACGACGAAAGGTCATTCAAAATACTGATAAATATATTCAATATTAATACAAAATGTTCATTGTTTTCATTCAAATTCCGGAAAACCATAAATTATATTTATAATATTTTTCTTTGTTATTTTTGTACCTACAATTTATCGGTTAATAGATTTTTTCGAAATAAATTGGTCAAAATGTTACTTAGTCATTTTCGACCATATATGTTAAGATATTTTTTTTTTGGTACCTAGATTACTAAATCGTCAAATACTCTTCGTCAAACAACGTTATTACTACATATTTAATAGTTAATGATAGAAACATATTAGTGGAAAAAATTGGGTGGCAAATATGGTTTGTAGCAAGGTGAACTATTTGAATTGAATGCGGTTGTTGAAAAAATCACTTAAAGATATTTGGAAATTGAATTGCGCAAAGATCTTATTGACTGCTACATAGCACTTCTGAATATAATAAAAATACGTGTCGGATCATGTACGCAATGAAAGGTTTTGCAGTGTGAAATAACAATTTTGCAAACTCTACAGTTAAAAGTAAACTTAATCAGTGAACAGAAAGATTCTATTTACACATACTACGAATGCTATGAAGTATCCGCTATTGTTTTAGAATCCTAAAAAATAAAATTGTGAGAAAGTGTTAATTTTTGTAATATTATACTTTTATAATAAAATTGGATACATTTTTATCGTTTCTGTACAATCTATTTAACCCATATATTTGTTACTGTTTATCAAGTAAATATTTTGAATTTTTTATACGACTGATATTGTTTAAAATTGATTTTTTATTGAATGTTTACTATGCAATAAAAACCCTACATATATTGTTTCATTGTTCTTGGAAAATTATTTAAAAACTTTTAACTAAACTAAGATTTACAATTTGAAACTCTTGATCGATGCTACTAAATTGTAGAAATGTTTTTATGAAAATATTATATTAATTTCTTATTCATTATATTGTTATTCATATAATTTGTTTTTCTCAAGAAAATTTTCTTTTTTTTCTGCATTGATTTATCGTAACGATTACTTGATTAGATAAGAACAAAATTAAAATCTCAAAAGAAACAAACTCGACAAAAATGCAAAGTTCATTTATCAAGAGTTTTTATGATAAGTAACATTTCTTGAAGGAAATCTAAAACTATTATCGTTTTCCATGCAAAACGTTAATGTATAGATAGGTACTGTGTGTAATATTCAACAATTTTGAATTTAATATTCAAATAAATGGTATTTAAACATGTCTTAAATTATTTAATTACTTATTAAGTTTACAATTACCTATTAAGTTTACTATATATTTTGCCTTAAAATTAAAAATGGAATAGCTTACACTTAGTAATAAATTAAACATAATGACAATAGATAATACTTACCTAGTTGATAAGGCAGACAATTTGTACAAAAATTCCCGTATCAGATAAAAAAAGCTATGCTTCATTATGAACAAAACTTCATTATATATTCGAGTCGTCATTATTTACAAACGCTTCATCTTTATTCAAATACAATAATGATTTTTTCTAATATTTTCAAGGTAAATCATGAAGTTAAGTAATTCAGATCCGAAACTGGCAGCATTAGTTCCTTCAGACAATAATATTGTACTAGTTTCAAATCCAGAAAAAATCATTAATCAGGAAGAATTCGAAGAAGAATGTTATGAAAATAGCACACTTTTTTCGCCAGTATTAAGACAAGTACGTTAATGTTTTCAATGTATAATTTTTTCTATACATAAACTATCTTAATGTTTTAGACTCTTGCTGCAAGTGGGCCTTTAATTGCAACTATTTGTTCAGGATTAACGACAGGTTATTCTGCAGTGTTACTTCCACAATTAAATGAAGCAAATAGTTCAATACCGATTACAATCAATGAGGCCAGTTGGATTGGTAAATATCAATATAATATTTTTTTGTTTTGTTAATTACTGTTAACGGTTTAGTTCTTTATGTTTTGATTGGAGTCGGGTGATTGTATTATTTTTAATATATTTTCATTAAGAAAGAAAACCTGATTTAGATCTACGACTGACAATAATGTGACCTTTTTTGGATTTGATTTTGATGTGTTTTTAAAAGGATTGTAAAAACAAATTTCCATATTGTTGATTTTTTACATTTATAATGAATTTTTATTACATTTTTAAAGACAATTGTGCACTTTCGTTATACACCATTTTCACAAAAGTAAAATTTGATTAGTAACACTTAAAAATCATAAAACTACTAGTGTAAATGGTAAATATTCATAAGCCATTTAGACAAAAACTAATCAAAATAAAATGTACCAACATCAGAGTATGTAAGTGCGTTTTGGCATTCACTTAAATTAACATCAACTTGTTCAAAATTGGATAAGGAAAAGAATGTAAACTACACCAGCAAGAATCCTATCGTTATATGAAAAGCAAATAAAAAATAATAAATGAGAACAATAGTGGATGTTACAATAATAAAAAAAAATGTAAAAAAATTCAAGCAAAGAAGTGCAGTGAAAAATACCAGACTCATATCCTACATTGTTAAAATTTTAACCAAAATACTAAGCAGAAAATTTGAAAAGAAAATGGAAGCAATATTGAACGAAAATCAATTTGATTTCAAGAGAGAAAAAAGTGTGTTTAATTAATCAACATGAGTAGAACTTTTAGCCGAGTGAATTGCAACATATAGCATTTTCCGATATAGATTATGAGTTATTGATTTCTATTTTCCGTTTGTATTAAACCAACCATTTATTCAGCAAAGAATACGGTTTGTTGAATTTTATTGTTCATATTTAAATGTGACCAATTTTTTGTATGGTAACCGCTCTTTTGCAGCGATATATATCAATAATGTTTATGACTTTATCATTAACATTATCATTTTTTCGTGTCTTTGTTACTAGTTCTACACAAAATTGATTTAACGCAATATATATATGTGTATACGAATTTATTGCTCAAGTTTTATTATATTTCTATGAAAAGCAATAATTACAGATAACGAAAGATTATGTAAATTAATTTTATTTGAATAAGCTAGATTAACTCAATAATTTTATTAGATAGGTGTGTTTCAGTAATAATTTGGATTGAAAAGGATTTAATAAGTACAATGCAAAATTTAACTTAAGTTACAATTGTTAATATTTTTTTTGTTTTCAAGATTTTTTTTAAACAAAAAAAAAATATAATGAATATTCCAAAAACAAAGAGAATATAATAAATTATGAAAAAGACTAATAATGGAAAAGAACTACCAAAATATTAAATTAACTTAACTTTTTCCTATTGAATTCTTATAGCTTCAATGTCTGCATTGCCAATGGCTCCTGGTTGTATTCTGGGTGGAATATTATTGCAACGATATGGCAGTAAAATTTCCCACATAATTTTGAATTTAATATATTTCATTGGATGGATAATCATCGGCTATGCGACAGATCTAACATTTCTTCTAATCGGGAGATTTTTAACAGGTTTGAACAATAAAGCGAGAATCGCAGATAAAATAAATTCATAAATCTTTGCAGGCATTTGTGTTGGTTTATTGGGACCACCTGCTACGGTTTACATTGCGGAGACCTCAGCGCCCAAATACAGGGGAATTTTTTTGGCTGGAATCAGTCTTGCTATTTCCCTGGGAATATTAATCTCTCATGTTCTGGGAACATTTTTACACTGGAAATACACAGCTTATTTATGCGCCATATCTCCCTTGATTTCAATCATTTTGATTCTGTTGGTTCCAGAATCTCCAAGTTATTTGGCTAGAAAAGGCAAATTTGAAGAGGCAAAACGTAGTTTTAAGTGGTTACGGGGTTGGGGTGTAGAAGAAGAGATTGAATGGCGCGAAATTCGTAGTAAAAATCGACATGTTTTCGAGACAAAATCTAAAGAGCTCTTAGCGAAAAAAGAATCGTTGAGCAAATTTAAAAAGTCGTACTTTTGGAAACCTTTGTTTATCATTGTATCTTTCTTTTTTATTACACAATTTAGTGGAGTGAATGCGTTGGCGTTCTATTCTGTATCCATAATTCAAGACACTTTAGGGACAAATTTTAACTCGTACTTAGCAATGATCATATTAGATATTATACGATGTGTTATGTCTATAGTTGCTTGTATTTTACTGAGACGGTATTCTCGAAGATCTTTAGCGGTTGTAAGTGGTGTAGGAACAACAGCGTCATTAATATTTTTATCACTATTCGGCCAATTAGGTATTTGGTACACATTTCCTCCAAATCTTGAACTAATTTCTTTGGTTGTACTAGTTTTGTATATTTGCTTTTTAAGTGTCGGGTTGGTTCCTTTGCCGTGGATGATGGTAGGTGAAATATTTCCATCGTCTGTGCGAAGTGCAGGAACTGGCTTGAGTTCATGTTTAGGATTTATTTTCTTTTTTACTATAGTAAAGTCAGGACCGTATTTATTTAAAGAATTTGGCACACAAGGGGCGTTTGGATTTTTTGGAGCGATAACTTTCTTTGGGACGATATTTTTGTACAAATATTTACCAGAAACCAAGGATAAAACATTGGAACAGATTGAAGATAACTTTGTCAAAGAAAATAATCCAATCAACTAAGTACATAGACATGATTAAGACTTAAGAAATATTCTAGTCCTTATTACTAGTAACTACCATATATATATATATATATATATATATATATATATATATAACTACCATATATATATATATATATATATGTACATACATTCATTTATAACAAACTATTGTGCGTTTAAAATTAATTCAATATTGCTGTAATAAATTATATACTCAAATTTTAGGGACAAAAAAAAAATACAAATGTACAGTTTTTTCTGACATTTATTAAAGCATGTATTTATAAATTGTATAAAATTTAATAAAAGTCCATATCTTGAAGTAAATTTTTGAAGAGTACTTAATGCAAAAAAAGTTCGATTTCAATATAATGGATGCAAACTTTAAGTACTTTTTCCATTTATTTTTTTTTAAGTAATTAAAGTATATAGTAAATATTTAAAAAAATGCAGTCTTCAAGTTTATATAAGTACAAAAGCTATTCTGTTTTCAATACAATGCTATGTTTATAAGTATTAAAATCGTTAATTGAAAGAATTTAAAATAAAAAAAATGATTTTCCCTCTGCACATTTATGCAGTTAGATGTAAAATGGAAGACATAGAGACGCTAAATTATTAATGTTCCAAGTTTAATAAGGTAAAGATGTAAATAATCAGATTTGAAATAGATGGTACAATAAAAATCAAAAAAACTTGGAGAACCACTGACATCCATTATTTACCTTATTATTTGAAAAGAACATTTTTAGTTAAAATCAATTTTATATTTGAAAAGTAATTTAGTGTCGTCTGAATCTTCTTGCTTTCAATTTTCAATTCACAATAAAACGGAATAAGAGTAACGAAATGCATTTTCAAAGCATCTTATTTGAAAATTGAAATGTTAAGCAACCTAAGAGCTAATGGTACGTAGACCCTCGGCATTTTAACAAATCCTGCACATATTTTCCATATAATAATCGAACTATATGAATTTCAGCGGCGATCCTTGAAGTGTGCATACAAGTTTACAAACTTCAAAAAAGTAACAATTCGAAGAATTTTAAGATTAAATTTATATGTATTTTGAAATTGATGATAAAAATCTGAACTTTCGAATACAGAAGGCATATTATTATAGTCTAAAACACAGGATTTGTTAAAATATTGCAAGGTAGCCGGTAAATATGTCTTAGCGACTAATAGGAGATCTTTTTATTTTATATTCTTTGAAATAGCGATGTTAACATTTATTAAACGTTAAAAAATAACACTTTAATTAAGCAACTTTAACAATAAATCTTAAAAATTAAGCTAACTGTAGAAAGTTAAAAATATCTAACCAAAATTATTTATCCGACTTTTTTTTGACTGAAGCTGAATTAACTTTACTTTTTTCAATATTATATTATAAAAAAAGTTTATATTTAAATTTTAAATAAATATTTACAAGTAAAAAAAAGCTACATTTTTCTCTGAAATTTACTTATGTTCAATTAAATATATTTTTACAAGTTATTATAAAATAAAATGTGGATATCTTAAAAGGAAAAAAATACACTTACTATCTAATACTTATTAGTTGCTTTGAAGCATTTAAGACCTAATCACAGAGAAACATTGAATTAAATAATTTCATATAGAATACAAATGCTATAGGGATTATAGATATTAATGTCCTTAATAATAATGTCATGGGTTCATTTAAATTGTGGGATAACAAAATATTTTTTATTATCTATAAAATAATTCACTAACCTACAGTTATTTCTGTGAAAATATTCATTCTTCTTGGATCAAGAAAATAACGCTAATTTTGTAAACTATTTTTGGCACGTTGTATTTATAATTTATTGTGTTTTAATTGAATTTTTTCAATTTTTGATTGTGATGTACTTTTTAGTGAAGTTATTCTTTATCAATATACAATTTAAAAAATGATTCAATATATTTCATACAAAATCATGAAGTGGATATTCCGTTTTTGATTACAATTTTCATGTTAATTTTTTATGGTTCTTTGGAATAAGTTATTTGTATTTATGTTGCCATAAATTAGTTCTATACGACATATATGAAATATACTTTAATAGATTCAAGCAATCGATATTATTCTAAGGTGGAGAATATTTACAAAATATATATTAGTAATTTTAACTATTAAGTATTTGATAGTTGAATAATTTTCAACCCTTTTCAAAATGTATCACTAGGGGTACAATTCTAGTGTTTAATGTAACTATGATATTAGGTGTACCGGAAAGTAATTTCGTTTTTTTAATATACAATTAAAATAGAAAATTTGGTTACAACTTTTAATTTCAAATTACTGAAATAATGGGCCTTAATACTGCTTAATACTATCAACGTTTGACATCTAGTGACCAAATTTTAAATGCTAAATTAGCAGAAATTAATTGATTACTGGGGAAAATATAAAAAAATTACATTTTGAACATCACTTAAGCTTCCAATTTGTTTCCACTTAGAAAACGGCGATTGACTGACTATAGGTTTAAAAACGAAATTACTATTCGGTACATCTAATGCATAAATTTGAAGAGCGTGTTTGTAAATTTTCGAATCTAGTATTATATACTAAACTTTAGATGAGTAAATTTTGTATTCCCATAAGAAAAAAATCAACTTATAAAATACTTAAAAAAAAATTTTAGACTATTTGAAGATTGCTATTTTCTTTATCAATGTTTTAATTTTACATTCTTTAAAATCTGAGTCAAAAAGCTCATCTTCATGATTTTGATCTTTAAAAAGGAATTACTATCTCATTTATAAGGGTAATTGAAGTTTTACTTAAAAAAATATGAGATAATTACATTTTTAATTCTAATGTGAAATATTAACGTTACAGTTTTTCACAATTGACCGTTAGGTAAAATACTGTTATGTAAATATAGTAGGTCGAAAAGCACTTGGATATAATAATATAATATAGTTAGTAATAATATTAATAGTAATTGCTAGAGCAAAGCACTTAATTATTCGTTCCTTTGGTATTAAAACAAAAAGAAATTAATATACATCTCCAAGAACTACATATTATTCTGCATAACGATTGTTACCATTTTATCCAAACAGATATGTACATAGTTCTGGTAAACTATTAAACTAACTTAAAAAATATCATCGACAAGTATAGGATAAAATATTTCTGTGACACCAAGTCAGAGTGATACAGCTTAAAATTTGATTTAAATTTAAAATAAAATCGTTTTTGATAAAATCAAGTTTTAAGTAAATGCGTTTTGGTATAGGGATATTTACTGAATCAAACAGCCGAATTTTTTCCAATGATTTCACCAGTTTTTGAAAACACGCGATGTCCATCAAACTCTATGGAGGTGTTTCGCTTCAAGGAACTATCGATAACGGGTTGCCGTTCTCCTCCATTGGCTCTCAGGGGCTCCTTTTCGTCTCTAATAAAAGATTTTTATTATTATAACAACAATAAAATATTAAGACTCTAAGATTTATAAGGTAATCATGCAAAAATAGCATAAAGGTTTAAGTTTAAAATATTTATATAAAACCTTAAATAAAATGCATATTAGGAAGCATAAGAAAAAATATGTTTAAAACAGAAAAATTAAATCAATTATTTATGGCTGTTGCATAAAAACTTATGCTTAAAGCAATCTGTCTAGAAAAATAAGTTTAAGTTAATAAAAATTTGCAGAAATGTTGCATTAAAAAAATTATACCATATTGTTTTACGAGATTTGTTTGAAAAGCTTAAATTCCTGGTTTCTATTATTTAGAACACCGTTTTTTGACTTTTTTTTAGTTCGTGTTGGTCATTTAAACGTTAGACTGAAAAAAGCCAAAAAAATGAATTGAAAGATTATTTTCGAGTTTTATCGTTAAAAAAAAAACTGTTTTTTTCACTCTTTCCAGTTCAGAATTTCCCAACTGAAAAACCTCATCTCACTAATTGAAAAGACTGTTTCTCTAATCCAACAATGGATAATGCGACCCAGGGTTTTGCTAAGCACCATTTTACAAGTAGAGGGAAAATATACGCAAGTATCGCTTTGGATTTTTTCATAAAAAATATTTTACATCGCCTAGATTTGTAAATTCAACAGTTCTACGCAAATTTTGATGAGAGGTTATCTATTGATGGAAAAGATTTTCAGATGGAAGGTAGTACACTTTGGTTTTGGTTGTTCATTCCATTAGTTTCCTCAGATAAAAACAGATGCGCCCCCAACGGCCGAGTCTTCCCTTTGAAAAGCTTGATAGTTGAAGTCCTAAGATGTTGAATTCAGATAAATTGAGTCGAGTAGTTCCATAATTTCCTGTGCTGGAATTTTTATTCCTGTTCCAGCTGGTATGCTTGGCTAGAGAATATTTTGACCGAATTTCAAATAATTTTCAATATTTTTGTGTAATCCCATAAACACAGGGTGCACTACTATATAAAATGTATAACAAAAATTCTCATTATTTGGCATTATTTCATTGTAGCTTAAAAGTAAGTCTTTATATTGCTTAGTATCTCAGTTTTATTGTGCTATAGTTTTAAGTAAAGTTTCAGTACAATTTAGTCTCCATTTTTTTGTTAATCCATAAAATTAGGTCAAGATATTGTCTAAAACTATAAGGCTTATTTTTTTAAAATTCATGAAAAAAATTGGGTGGTATTAAAACACGTAGTTTAAAGCTTTCCAAACAACCGTTTTCAAATTACAAAAAAAAAAAACAGTCACAAGATATAAGCTACAAACTCAAACTACGATTTGATTAGACTTTAACATACATTATAAATAAGTAGTTAGATTGTTAGACACGTGTAAAATAGTTAGATGATATTTGAATGATTTAATAAAGTCTAATCGCATGCGAATTTATGAGGCAATATTAAGTTTCATGCTGTTAATTAAGCGGATTAGATGAAGTCTTACATAGGTGAAGAAGTCAGCTTCACCGGCAACGGCAATGTAGAAGGGGGAACTACAGGGGTCGCCTCCTTATAGCTGCAATAAGGGAGTGGGAAGCGCCAACCATATAGACTAAAATAATCATCGTAACATTTTGTGATGCAACTAATCTTAGGACTAATGAAGCAAAATAGAAACTTCTTTCAACTTTGTAAACTACTTACACACCCAAACAAATCCAATTTTTCTACAAACCATGATCCATCTAGATTCTAGGTAATAGAATTGAGAATAAATTTTGCACCAGTTTCCCTTAAATTTGATTTGGTTAAACATAAATGGGATGTTTCATATAAACAGTTTAATGAGATATAGCCTAAAGCTTTAGAAAGAGTTAGTTTTTGTTAAAATTTGATGAGTGCCGAAATTAATTACTTATTTGTCTTATCTCTAGTACCATTTTTCATTGGATATTATTCGTTAACAGTTATGTAGATCATTTAAATTGACCGCTAATAACGAACTATTTAAATCATGTAGTTCTGGGAAAAACGACAAAAAAGCCAAGGTTTATAAAATACACAGGTGGCCTCATGCGCCACGTGATGTATCCAGAAGAAATTCATACATATCTTCAGACTGATTTAATTTCAAAATTCTTCATATGACGTCATTTTTTTTTAATGGGGCAACCTGTGTAATTTAAAAACCTTGCAAAAAAGCACAGTTTTTGAAAATGGTGTTTTGTTTCATCTATTTTATGAAACCTGTGAATAATATAAATCGATTTTTCTTAAAAATTTGTTTATTTTTTTTTAATTTTGAATCCTTTAATTCTACTTTTGTCTACCTACGTTCCATTTTAAATATTAAATTACCAAAATAAGTATGGATTAATCCATTTAAAATCGCCCAGGCATTGTTGCTTAACATTTTTATTTTCTAGATTCTTTGATTACGTGTTTCTTATAAGTAGACGGTAATAAGTTTGAATTGAAAAAAAATAATAAGTTTTAGCTTTTTCCTGCCAGCCATTTAAAAATGGCGGTTGGGTAAATATTAATGAATAAGGTAGTCTGCAGAAAATTTAATTGCCAAGCTAATTTTAAAGATATCAGAATAATTCAAAAACTAACGGTTCAGCAAAGAATAATCTTTATGTAGGGTAGAGTGGGGCTTAAAGGTCCGCGGGTATAAAGGTCCACCATAAGTATTTAAAATAATAGTGGCATATTGCTCTATTTAACTATAAAGTTAAGGATGAGGAAGTGTAAGAAGCATTTCGAGGCCACCCTGGCAGTAAACTACATCACAGATAGGAGATTTACGACGACACCTCGATATTTTTACGAAAGTAAAATTTTTAATTATTATTCTTTTCGGTTTCCAGCGGTAATATGGCTTTGACTAGACTAAAACATAGTTTAATAGTATATGAGATTTAGTGGTATTTCAGGATTTATTATAACTAGCTAATATAAACAGTAAACTAGTTATAACCTAGTAAAATCACTTGAACGTAATTGGGGTAAAAAGGTTCACGTGGGCCTTTTCCTTACCCAGACACGTGAAGGTTGGATTCATCGCAATCTTTGCAAGCAATGCCATGAAAACTATATTTTTAATCGAGTGTTCGTTTACTTCGTTTGTTATAATTGTGATTCAGGAAACGATGAGTCTGATTAAATTAAGATAAAGGTATAAAAAAATATTACGTATCTTACAATTAATGTCAATATTATTATAAAGAAAGAAGAGTTTTATGTTATGTTTAAAATGACTGTAATAAAATTTTCCAAATAAAAATCTAGAAATATTTCATTGATTAAAATACCGTAATTAGTTCATAACACCTGTTAAATACTTAAAATAAATACAGGACTTTTTTGCCCCTTAGCCGTCATTTTTGATCCTACTAAAGGGCAAAAAAAGACAGACGACAAGGTCTAGAAAAAATGTAAAATGACAATCTTCTATATGGATGGTTCCGTTAAAAATTAAATTAAACATGGCCAGATATTTGTTTGTTTGGTTAGCATTATACGTTTCAAATAAATAGGGTTAGTTTTCACAATATAATACGGAATAGTAAAACTGGACCCTTAAACGCCACCCTATACACACTTTTTATTTTCCGATCATGAAAGAAAATCAGTCATTTTTTATTTGCAAAAACTACGAAAAAATCTTAAAATTACACCTTTTGAATTGATTTTATGAAAAAAATTATGATGGAATAGAGAATTACTAATATTTTGTTTTTATTGAATCTCACTTAATAGACTCTTTTAGAATATACTCCTTTTTTTTTTCTAGAGCTTTACAAAAATGACCGAAAACCTAAAAACGTCAATTTCAGTATTCAACAAAAAAAAAATATCATTAGTGAGTCTCTATTCTTTTATAAAATTAATAAAAAAGAAGTAATTTTAAGATCTTTTCACAGTGAAAAATTTTTTTTAATTTTCTTTTATAATAGAAAAAAAAGTATGTATACATAAATACCTTACTTTTAAATGCATATAAACTGTAATAAAGTTTATTCTACGCAGAACGCATTGGTTTTTCAATTATTCTGATATCTTTAAAAATAGCTTGGCAATTAAATTTTCACCAGGCTACCTTTTTCATTAAAATTTGCCCTACCGCTATTAAATGGCTGCCAGAAAAAAAATAAAGCTTATTATTTTTTTTAAATGGGTTTTCGCGACGGTTTATCTATAAGGGACACATAATTAAAGAATCAAATAAAAAAAAAATCTATTGACACATATTGAACAATTCTGGAATAGAAATCTTATATAAATATTTTTTGAGAATTAGAGAACTGAACCATCAGATTTTACCAAAGAGTCACCTTAATTAAATTCAATAACTTTTCTTTGCATTTTTCAACTTTCACATTCAAGTTCTGGTCATTTTCTTCAAACTTTTTTTTTTAAGTTCCTTTATAGAATAGAAGAATAAATTAATATACGCACAACTAAAAATATTTTAAGTTTTATGATACAAGTAAATCTTATCGATATTGATTCTTTGGCAGACATTGAAAAAAATCTATTTAATTGAAAGTTGAAATAAAAAGTGGTCCTATTTATTTTTCAAATCAAAAAAATTAACTAAACAATTCAGTGAACAGTAAGGTACAAAAAATGAACCGTTTGCATTTTTGTATTTTTTTTGTTGTTGTTGTTGTTGCATTTAAGTTTTATTTTTGAAGTTAATAATTCCAAAAACTGTTTAAGATTCAATTCTGTATTTTAAAATTTGGTCCACTGTGCACTGACCAACTGAAATATTTATTGATCGAACTATATACCAACAAAAAATGGTTGCTGAGATGTTTTTTTATAAATGACAACAATTTAGAAAGAACAAAACTCACCTTCCCAATTTGGCTTCGTCATCATCATCGACTGGCTTGCCCCGGATTTTTTCGCAAATGCACATAAGAATGCCAGCTCGGTTCACACAAAAACAGGACAAATCAACAATAATGAGAATTAGGAAAACGGCAGCGATGACAATTCCAATTATCATGGCACTACTCAAAACAGGTTCTTCATGACGCGTCACCATCGTGTCCAACCCTAATCATAAAAACATTGACGTAATAAAAACGTTATCAATTCGACACTTAACAAAAAATCTATGATTTTTATATATTTTTTTTTAATTCTGGAAAAAAGCAATTAGTAAACATTTAGAAGTAGATATCGTTAAAAAAGAATCGTTCGAAAATTAACTTTCCAATTTTTGCTATTTTTCATCCGTTTTTATTGTGCTATAATTTGATAAAAATGCAAAAATTTATTGAAACATGCAGACTACAATTAAACTTTGTTATTAACAGTGTATATTAAACATTGCAAAGCAAGAAAGATAGTTATGAAAAGCATTTGAAAACATATTGAAAGCATTATTGTATTCTGATCGAACTCCAAACGAGGGGATATTGCCAAAAAATAACTTTATCTTGTTTTTAATAATTTTCAAGGTCTAATTAATTATAACATATTAATTAATTAATTAAATATTAATTATAACATATCTGTAAGCTATGGGGTTCACTAGCTGAATATTAATAAAAGATATATAAGTTGTACCACATTGGGCTTGTGGAAATTCAGCATTGAAATCTCCAGTATGTATAATGTACATTGTACACACATACCAATACATGTTTGTACAGCCATTATGAAATAATGAGGTATAAGAAATAAGCCATATATGATCCAGAGTTTACATAGGAGGGAGAGTTATAACAAACATTTACAAGAAAAACATAACTAGGACGGCAACTTTATAGTGTCTTATTATTTTTCCTTACGTTATTATTAAATGCGAGGAAAAAGAATATTAATAAGAGGGAAATTACAGATTAGTTAATCAAGACTAGCTTTATGGTAACAATAGGAAACAAACCAATTAAACATCTTCATTTTAAAAAGGTTTCAGTTATAAAAATTATTATAGGAAAAAAATAGTCTCAAATCGCTTTCAGATGGGTCGATATTTGGGAACGTTGAGTTTTCTACTTTGTTCTTAATTCAGGAAAAGATTAGGTCATAATAAAAATTTAGCTACAAAATAGAAAAATATACCACTGAATTAATAAAAAATCGGGAATAGTATAAAAAAACATAGTTGAAATGCAATGTTGCCAGACATTGACCGACCTAAAAGGGTCTTGATCCCAAAATTATAATTGAAACCCTTCATGAAGCGATTCGATCATCGAAAAAGTTAAAAGAATTGAGGCTCGTTATCCAATCAATATGCTTTCTGTTGCTGTTTAGAGTTAATTGTTAGTAGAAAGAAATAAAGCAGATTAGTAATTGGTTCTAGGATTACACTTATAAATTGTTATTTACCTATGGTAGGCATCCTGAGCGATTTGTAATCTTTTTTTTTGGAATTGGTTTGCAAAAATCAAAAATTATTCGAATACAAAAATAAAATGAAAACAAAAAAACACTCTCACAAAAGCACCATACACAAAATCACTTCACAAAACTGAACATAAGCATTGTTGCAAATAATTGCAATCGTTAATTGAAATAGAAATAATTTATTGATAACTATATGTTTTAATAATTGTTATATAACTAGTTTAAAACAAATATTTTTAGAATATTTTATTTAATTTTTTTTTTTGGTTGTTGAATCAAAATCAGCGACGTGTTGGAAATGCAGTCTTTGTGATCGTGAAACAGACGTAGAACATTAAAAAATAGAAAGTAGGTAAACTCCAAAGTAATGGACAACATTTGGGTCATTGAACGCTAAATATATTATAATTACGCGTATTCATGGAGATTTTAATTGAAAATCGTGGTTATCGTTATTTAAATCGTTATTATAACACTGTTTGATGCATAATTTTCATGGATTTTTCTTGTGTCAATCGAAAACTGTTCTTGTTGAATTTATAGACGAGACTAAATTTAACAAACACCTTTTTGAACTTCAAAAAATTTAAAACGCAGTTTCTTCTATGACATCACCAGCTATTGATGATAAATTTCAAGGTTGAAATGTTCCAGAATAAAACAGAAAAATTACATTTATAACAAAGAAAATGTATCATTTTCATTTATTACAGATTTCATTTGATATATTTACATTCATTGTTATATTATAATATAATTTTACTAATATTTTTAAAAATAATCCATTTTGTTCATTTCAATTAAAAATTAATTCTATCTAGAATTTTCTAAATGAAAAAAATCAAATTCGAAAATTGTACTATTACGTAAGTAAGAATATAAATTTGGCAATTTTTGAAAGGGTTTTAACGAACGAACCAAACAAACTCCATCGCATGCTTTTGAAGAGTTTTGACTTTAGAATTTTGTTCTGTACGTAAAAAAAAGCATTTGACCCAATATCAAAGCTCCTTTCCTCTAAATTTCAATTAAATAAATGAATTACAATTGCTAAAAGTTGTTTTTTTTTTTTTTTTTTTTTTTGATTCCTCAACAACCACAGAGATTATTTCAACGAAATTTGAAATAGGGTGTAAAAATTATTAACTCCCTATCGGTAAAATAAAATGTAGTGACAAAGTATTATCAAAGCAATTAGCCGGTATATTAAATCAATTTTGTAGATAATTCAGAAAAAAAATTAAGGCAAATATTTTGAACCAATTTTTGTACAATGATAGTGAAATTATTCAGGTTAAACGATGACACGTATCCGCACTAGAATCGTAGTTTTTCAATGTCAGGTCGAGAACTTTTCCCTTATCCTCCCACCAGATGAAATCATTTTTTTATAATCGATATTTTGTAACACTTATGGGATAGAAATTAGATTCGAAAATCACCCTAATCGACCCGGACTAACTTTTTTGATGTTCTACACTCTCATCCTTCCCCAATAACATGTTGCTCAAGATCATAATTCACTAATATTTTAAATTTTTTGAAGTATTTCCTGCAATTGGCTAACTTTAAAATAAGAAATTTAAAGATTGTAATTCCTTCATTCTCGAAATTAAAGGGACGATGGCTTATAACATTGAATAGAAAGCATTTCAACATAATAGATCAATAAATTCCAAGTCAATTTTTTTTCAAAAGCTGTTATGCAATTTTCGCATGCCAATTCGCTAGAATCCCTGGTTACATTTGTTTATAATCAATACAATTTTTCATATATTTATTTAAGTAATATATCAATTTTAGCATATTTAATTTTACAATCTAATATCGCAATTGAATCGAAAGAGTCTTTTCCTAACGTCCCTCTCAACATTTACCATCCGTTATCGATTGACGACTTGAATTGGTTTTATTGTCTATCTTCAACAGTTTAATGTTCTGATGGTAAATATGTAGTGTTTTGTATTATTCGATAAAATGAAGATTTGAATCAACTAAGATATAAATTAGGAATGCAATGCTTTTAGCTACACATAAAATAAAGAACTAAAACTTAAACTATTTTTTGGATTTTATTTACGACACTACTAAAATCATGCTGTAAAATAAACAACTAAAAAATAAAAATATTTTCTTCATTACAAAATCAAATTAAACATTTTTGAGATTCATGCTGTTTATGAAAACTAAATACTTCAACTAATGTATGGTAAGTTTTCCGATTTTTTTCAAGCAGCATTTGATTCAATGTCTAATAAATTTTATTGAATTTAAGTACGAAATCAACTTGAACTATTTCGTTAAAAATATAATATTGAATATTAAACGAATGGTATTTAATTAAAAAAACCACTTAGCAAACATTAGTTGAAGAAAGTTAAAAAATAAAAAATCTACATAACAAAAATCTTAACGACTACGAACGTATAGAGGTGAACTAATCAATCGATTTGAGTGATTCGTTTTAAACATAGAAAAAAAAATCATAAAATGATTGAAAAATCACAGTATCTTGAATAAAATTATTTCGATACTATAAACTTAAAGAACATACATTAAGAAATTAAAATAATTAGATTCTTACACATAGTAAACAATAAAAACGGATATAAAATAAATAGTTTTCTAAATAAAAAAATTAATCATAAAAGATAAATTAAGGTACCAAAAGCGAAACAGAAATTATTTATTTGTGACAAACAAGGATTCAAATAAGTGGTTTATTTTTGTTTGTTATAATACTGTTTTGATGAATGGTTCTTAACCAAATGATGCAACTCGACTAATTTTTAAATCAGACGATATTTTAAATTTTTTAACCAAATACCGTAGCAGGCAGTGGCGTGCATTCCATATAGACAAAAAGACACTGCCTACCCTACATAATTCAGATAAATATTTATAATTTTGTTCTGATATCTAGTTTTATTTTATTTACCAAATACCAATAAAGAAAAAATCTTAACGGATATAATCTATGCAGTATACAGATTATGCCAGCTCATTCGTTCGTTCGATTTCAAGTAAGCGACTGATAATATTTGCATTGCGCTCCTATAATATAGCGCTCCTGGCAACGCGGCGGCAAAGACACAAACTATTCGTGTCTAAATATTTATATGTGTGCACTCATAGCACACATACGTTTCAGTGTGTGCGTTCGTATAAAAACAATAATACAAATATACAATTCTACACACACAACCTCAAAAAAAGACACTGTCTTCTTGCACACGACAAATTACGAAAATTACCGAAGTAGCATCGTTTCTTATTCATTATCGCTGAAATTACAAGTTTGAATTTGATTCATCCCAATAATCGATTAAACGATCAGTAATCTACGTACATTTTTATTATTTAATTCTAATAAATTTTAATAATGTATTATCTATTATCCGTATTATTTAATTCTGACGATTATATTGTATTTTTTTAATAAAGTTTACAAATTGAGTTTATCTATGGATATTTGTGGTTGAAAATATCAACATCATTATTTAGCCTATACTGATTAGCCAACAAAATTTTAAAGTGTGAATTTTCCGAAATTTTTTTTGCCAATCGATGGGAAATCGTTCGTAGAGGTTTTTGAAAGAAACCGTTTCGTTTGTGACAAAATAGTTTAGCGGTAATTAAATACATAAGATAAATTAATGAATTAGTCATTGATATAGCAAAATGTTAAAAATATAAGGTTTAAAGCTACATACAATAACAAAAATGAGGGAAAATTTAGGAAACGGTTGGTTAAAACTAAAACTAAAAAAAAGTCAAAGAAAAATATTTTTCGAATTTCAAAAAACACTTAGGTACTTAATGTTCTACTTCGTATATATATTTTTTCAAAATTTTTTTGAGTGATAAGTTGATTTTCATTAGTAATGAAAAATTTTTGGAGAAAAACCTCTTTAATTATGTTTCGATTTTTGTTATTGTGAAAAATTTCGGGAAAATATAATTTGAGGAAAAAAATTAATTTCTGAGTTGCCTTTTTTTTCTATTTTTTTTCGAAGGAGGGAGGTTCTGTTTAGTTTTCCTTAACTTTTTTTTTAGTTTTACATTTAACCAACTGTTTCCTAAATTTTCTCGCATTTTTGTTATTGAATGTTGCTTTGAACTATATTTTCTTAACATTTTACTATATCAATGACTAATTAACTAATTATTTTTTCTTAATTAATTTTTTAAGCGCTAAACTATTTTGTCACAATCGAAACGGTTTCTTTCACATACCTCTACGAACGATTTCCCATCGATTGGCAAAAAAAAAATTCAGATTATTCACACTTTAAAATTTTGTTGGCTAATCGGTATAGGGTTCATTATTTACTCATCATAACGACGAACTAAAACCAACATGCAGCATTTTTTATTATATTGAAGTAGCTTTTAAAAATTTCTGCCTACCCTACCTAAAATCTCTGTGCACGCCACTGGTAGCAGGGTATGTCAGCAGCTAGACGTTTTGAAAATGTTTCCTATTTTTATTAATTTAATTTCCCTTGGAACTAAAAATCCAAATATAATTGGTTAAGTGTTACGATTTTGGCTTCAGAAATATTTCCACCAATTTGCAAGACATGGGAAACGAGAAGGTTCAAAATTACAAGTAGGACGTAAAACTTAGGAGTCGGAGTTATAATATTTATTTAGACAGAGTCAGAAAAAAAAATCATGACCCAGCTCTTCACAATTTTATGTTTAAATCGAAAATTCAAACGGTTCTATGGAGATTTTTTAAAATATTTACTTCCCCATTGTAATTTTGAACACAATCATTCCATGCACCGTATCTTAGTCAAAAATATTCCTGAAACTCGAGTTGCATTGTTATGAAAAATTTGGATTGAAGTCACATCATAACCACAAATGATTACCTTATTTTGGTAGATAAAACAATTTTGAGGATTTGAAAAATGTGACAAATATTAAATGATTAAGAACCACTTCCTCTCATCACTTAAGAAACAAGAAAACAAGCTTACTAACAACAAAATCATACTTTTTGATTACTCTAAATAATAATCAAATTCATAAACACATATATTAGTCAAGATGTGGTCAATATTTAATATCCAAAATGGCATGTGAATACTTTATTCAAATAAGATTCGATACTATATTATTTCCATTACTGAATAAACGTCTAAGTTTACTAGTAAAATTAATTTTTATTTGAATAAAGTCGTTATTTATTAAAATAGTGTTTATTTCGTTAGCAAAAGCATGCTACTTGTGTACTAATACACTAAAAACGATGTTTGTATGTATATGGGGCTGGTTGTTTGTATATACTGATAGTAGATGTGTCAATTAAGTATATACCTATTTAGATGTTTAATGATGATAAAGCGATTATACCCTTTTTTAGTTAATTTGAAATGCTTTCGATGGAAACTATTAATAAATAACTCAAAGATCATCCTTAAAAATATTATAAAATCTGAGAGTATGTTTTTGATTAGTTAATATATATTTTCCATTTAAAGCAGGGTGTAGGTGTTTATTATATAGGATATGCCATATATGTTAACATTTATTCATAAATGCGATAAAATTTATAGGTGTTTAGAACCAACTTTAGTGGGTGAAGTTTAAAAAGTAAAAGAATAATTTGATAAGAAATTAAAAAAAATATTCAAGGAATGATTAAAAGCAGGCCTGAATAAATGAAAATTAAATGTTTGGTGGAATACCAAAATTATGTGAATTTTCGTGACATTTTTTTTAAAGGAAATCATAAAAAAATATCCTTCTCAATATTGTTGAAAGTAAGAAATCATTTTAGAATGAAGAATTATTTTTCACATTTGTCATAGATTCTAGATTCTGAAAAGTTCAATGCATTTTTCTACAATCATTTCAAATAAAATAATTTTTTGAACAATTTATTCAAAAAATTTTCGGTAAAATCGTAAAATTTGTATTTTTTTTTTTTTGAAAAATCGTTGGTAAGGAAAGATATGATTGGAAAACATTATATTTTTGTATACAATATATAGGATATATTGCGGTCCAATTTATGTAGTATAATTTAATATAATAATATATAAAAATCATACCATAAACATAAATTTGAATAGAAGTTGAAACAAAAATATTCGTCACGTATTGCCCAGATACGTATTTCGATTGCCAAGCAATCTTCCTCAGTGGTCATCAAGTAGTTTGGATCATCAAGTAGTTTCATCTTTGTGATTGTGAATCATCACAAAGCAGTTACGGAGTGAACCAAACTACTTAATGACCATTGAGGAAAATTGCTTGGCAATCGAAATACGTATCTGGGCAATACGTGACGAATATTTTTGTTTGAACTTCTGTTCAAATTTATGTTTATGGTATGATTTTTATATATTATTATGTTAAATTATACTACATAAATTGGACCGCAATATATCCTATATATTGTATACACAGTATAACTGTTCAAAGTCAGCGAAAAAATCTTATTTTGATTATATTTTTATAAAGCGGTCATGATAGGCTGTTTCCTAATTCTTTTAAAAAAAACAAAAGAAAGTTCATGACAAAATTTAGTTTGTCCAACGTTTTCTGTAAACTTTTTAAGAAAAAATTGGCTTAAGTTTTAAGAATTTTGTTAACTAGGAATGAAAAACGTTAAAAGTATATTTCCTTTCGAAAACCAATCTTACTTTTTTACAATTTTGAAGTGGAAGGAATGATTTTTCAAAGTTTCCCTAAAAATATAGTGTCACAAATATTTCCAATATCTTTTTGGACAGTTACAAGTTATATTCAACAGAATCTACTCAACTGTTACTTTTAATTTTTGGATATAATGGTCCATTTAAATGAGACGAAAAAAGATCGATTCCAAAATATAGGTACGTCACTACACATTTTGGAAAGGCATTAAATTTGGGGTAAAAATCAACAGGAAAATGATCAAAAACACTAGATACATGGGCGCCCGCAAAAATTTTTCTAAAGGGAGGGGGTCAATTTTTTTAGGTAATGTGATAATGTAATTTTTAATTTACTGTAGCGTATTTGTATGGTAAACGAACGGACAGGACACTGCATTAATGAAGCATTTGTACTGTAACACTTTTCCAGAGGGGGGGGAGTCTCCCCCCTGTGGACGCCCATGACCAAATATGGCGACAATACTGTTGCGCTAACCGAAAATGACCAGGATTTGTAGTGGCTTTATTTATCTCGATATGGCTTCGTCTCCTTTGACTGACCAAAAAAATGTTTAATTAAAATCAAACTATATAATTTACAGTTTATTTAAGAAAAAGTGAGAAATCTTTAATGTCGAACTAAGTAAATAACAAGTGATAAATTTCTCACTAACGTATTAATTACAACTTGTAAATTAACAATTCTCACCCACAAAGTAAAGCTCTAATTGCAATGGGGTTTCTACACACATATATCAGAGAACTATTTGATTCTAAACAGTCAACACAAATTTTCCAGTATACAGTTATATGGTTCAATTATGATATTGTTTATTATCTTGTATAGTTTTTAAATGCAGTTCGTTAATAATTCATATTTGAATAAAAGTTTTAATCCGATAAATAAAATATCAACTTTGGCTTTATAAAATTAGTTTAACAATTAGCAAAAAAATTTACGCAGTTTAACAGTTTTTTTTTTTTTTTAATTTAAAAAATTTGTTGAAATAAAAAGTTTATTTTTAATTGACAATAATATTTCAAGAAGAAACTGTAAATATTGAAACATTTATAGATACCTATATTTATAAATTCCAGAGAATACATCAATCAACATTCATATATTTTTCGTCAAATATTAATATGTTTTTATTGGGTAATATAAGTTTGGCAGTTCCGAGATTTATTGCGTTTAGTGAGTATAAACTTTTTGACTTTTATTACTAACAAAAAGACAATATGCGATGTCGGTAGAATTTCAATAATCCATCTCCCCGTTCGCCATAGCTAACGACAAGAAGATGAAAAAACGGTCGATTTCAATTATGTTCACTAAACATTGTTTTAAGATCTTGATGGTAATTTAATTGTCCTGCCTTGAGACGAGTTATCGATTTTAATAAAATATAAGTACGAATATTAGAGTGGACATTAAATAAGCAATGTCGGACGGTGAGCCTGTGGTTGAACCTCCATAAAAGCCACCTGTATTAGTAGCCCATTATTATTAGGTACAAGTAGAAAATATTTGATATTCATACAGAAAACTTTTTCTAGCTGCATCGAGTTTTCAGTTTTCTGTACAAGTGTTTATGAAATTTGAATGTGGAGTTAAAATAAACATAATAATGATAATAAAGCAAAAGAAAAACAAGGTTTTCAGCAACAAAATCAAAACTTATGAAGAGATAGGAATGTTGTACAATTCAAATAGTTTTTGGTCCTTAATTTATCTTAAAATATTTTCACTTTGAAATTAATTCTTAGTTACAATTTTGAGTGTAATCCAAATAAAATTTTGGAATTAATTGAACTGTAAAGCTCGACACTTATACACTATTAAACTTAGTGGTAAGTTTTTGTTGATTATTACACAATGACATTCCTATGACCCCACATTAATGCAGTGGTGATAAAAACAAATAATAAAACAGGATTACATTGTATGAAATATGAGGAAGAATTATTGTAATATTCGTAGTAGAGCGTTTGCTTACCGCGTGCAGTCTTAATAATCAGTTCTGCGGGAGTGCTGTATCCGATTGCATTATGAGCTCGAAGTTCTATCTTGTAATACGAATCAGGAATCAGTTTGTTCAGCTCATATGCGGTCGTTTCGAAAGCGGCAAATTGTTCTTCTTCACAGTCCTCCGACTGGGTTGTCCATTCGTCGTTTACTTTATGTATCTGTTACAAATATAATTTAATATAAAATAAAGTATAACTGAATTATTAAGATTGAATAAAAGGCATTAGACAAATTACAAGAAGTGTACAACATAATTTTATTTAATTAATTACTAACAGTCGCTTTTTAACCACTTAAGCGACTCTAGGAGTTCAACTTGGTCACTCGGTTATCAGTAGATAACTTTTCACATAAGGTAAAAAAAAAATAATGTCTGCATTATTAGTTGACTTTCATTTAAGAAATAATTGATGCAGTAAAAAAAACGGTATGTGTACTTATGTACGTGGGTGAGAAATTAAACTTCTTTGGTATAATTAAAAAGATGCTTTTAATTCACTGCCATAGGGGGCCATCCATAAATTACGTCACACGTTAATGAGGGGAAGGGTATCACCGTAATGTGACATAGTGTGACAAGGGGCAGGGGGGGGTCAAAAGCTTTGTGACGTCACATGTTAAAATTTGAAATACTGAAACACGAAATTTATATGTGAATAAAAAATTTTCGAACTTGATCAATATTTTTAATAATTTAGTACTCTCGCTTAATTAGTCGCTTTTTGTTCCCTAACTAGTCGCTTTTTCTTTCTGTTATCAGAAATATTTGACTTTATGTTGATTTTATTGAAGATTGTTCAATAAAAATAAGAAAAAAATGAAAACAACTTTTTTCTTTTGATTATTTTTAAATACCTGCATAAGTTTGAAAAATTTGTGACTTCAAACCAGGGGGGGAGAGGGCTCTCAAAATGTGACAATCTGTGACAAGGTCGGGAGGGGATTAAAAATTCTAAAATTAGTGTGACGTAATTTATGGATGGCCCCTTCTGCCTGAACTAGCATACCAATTATAAGTGGTTTGTGATAACTAAAATATGTTACAATTTGCTTTAAATATCAAAATATATAATAAGTAAACGTATGTGTAGCGACAACGACAAAGACAAAGAATATAATATTGTAAACGCATCTAGATGAGTGGAATACAAATATAATAACTATTGCCTCAAATTTGAACTATCATGTCATTGATTTCAATTGTCATTTCGATTTCATTCAAATCGATTCATAATATTCCAGTTGTAATAAACTATAACAGTGACGATAATTTTTTTTATTCTTATTTTAATAAAAATTGAACACTAGTTGGTTTTTCTTTTCTTTTGGGATAATTATTTTGACTCTTCAAAGTAATTATCTTCAGAGTAAATATAGAAAAACAAAAAAAAAAAAAAACTAATAAAACATTTGTTTTTGTGTTTCCTAGAACTTACAATTATGAAAATAATATATGTTTTGCTCCTATATGTGATCTAATTTTTATTGAAGTTTTGTGAAAAAAAAATGGTGCAACACTTCGAAAAAAATAAAATCGAGGTATACTATTAGGCGTAAATCACATTTTATTTTTTTTCAAGGTGTTGCACCAAATATTTTTTACGCACTTTTTATGAGTTATAGTGCTCATGTAGAAGCTTAAAATATATTTTTTTCGTGATTGTCATTTTCAGAGAACACATGAAAAAAATTATTTCATTTGGTTTTTGGATTTTTTTGTATAATTTTTTTTTCTAAAAATTTCAAAAAAGATATGATATACTCTGTAAAATAATCTAATGCCTCGCGTTGGTTTCACTACTCTAGCTTAATTAGTTTTTGAGATATATAACTTTGAAAAATAGCCATGCGGGGGGACATTTTTGCCCATATCTCAAGGTCAAAGGGGAATTTGGTCGCGAAAAGTATATAAAATGTGTTTGAATATCAAGCCGATATTTTAACATAAGTTTCGATATAGGTTCCTAATTGAGGGCCAACTCGCCATGTGAATCCCGCTAGACCCTTTAACAAAAAAATTGTTATAGTATATATTTTTTTAAAATCTATTCATTCAATACTTTGTTTTTGCAAGGTTTTTTAAGTAAACTTTAAGAAATTTATTTATTTAGGGGTTTACCGAAACTTTGAAATTAATAACAAAATTTGGTATAGCTTTTTCTGATGAATTTAACATTCTCTTTAAATTATTTCATACAAAGTTTATGAAGTAATTTAATAACTATATATATTTTGTTGGTAAATACTGAATTCAAAGTACTATTAAAACTTTGTAGGAAATAATATGTTCTATAGATAAATACAAGGCCGTCGTGAAATAGATGAATTTAAGATAGGACTACGGTTGCTATACATGGGGTGGACGTAAAACATGTACTTAATTTGATTGATGAATCGATTTCCATCGTAGGTCCTTGTGAGTGTAAATGAGTTAGTAAAACTTAATTGTTGAGAGTGGGGTGATTGGCAGATAAAAATCCAAAATATTAATTTTGTTGAGGTTTAAATTATTATCTCAAACACATTGTAATCACTACATTTGAAATAAGTTTATAGAGTTTATCTCAGTTTACTGTGCAAATTATCATAATTGGTGTTTTTTTTTTCAAAGTAGGGCATTTCCCCTAATTATCTTCCCCACATCTAACTATGGTTTCCAATTTTCTGATGTCAACTTTATAATGAAAAAATGTGGAACTATTTGCTTATATAAATATATAAAAAAATGATTCGCATTTTACCGGGCAATATTTGATTTGATAGAAATCAATGCGTTCGCCATTGTCGGCTGGAATCTTCCATCGAAGTTCATAATGGTCAGCATAAGGAGAAACCACCGGATTATTGGACACTGTGTTTGTCAAGAGTTTTGGTTCTTCAGGGGAACTTCTGCTCGGCATCGTTTGCAATTGATCACCACTCCACGGTCCCATTCCTACAAGATTATGAGCAGCAAATCGGAAATTGTACGTCCTCTGCGGAATGAGATTTTCAACAATGTATGACGTATCTGAGAAAGAAAAAAGAAATGTGAAAATTTTGAGTTTTAATTAAAAATTAATTGAAAATCCTTACCAACAGACCAAGTTCTATTTTTCGCATTGATCCAACTAATTTCCGATTCCGGCTTGTATTGAACCGTGAATGCGGTGAGAGGCATGGCTCCATAGGTCGGCGGGGGAATAATACTGAATTTAATTGTTGTTGCAGTGATAACTTCAACTTTAGTTTGCGTTACAACACCTGGTGGATACGCTTGTTTTAATTCAATATAGTGCTCGGCTTGTCCATATTTATTTGTAGCCAAGCATTTGAATTTAGTGTAATATTTCGACATGATCGGTGTTACGATTAAATTGGACTGTGGTCCGGTTCCAATAATTTTTAAGTTTGGACTGCTAATAATCGGCTCATTTCCTAAACGCCATTCAATCGTTGCATTTGGAATTGATTCTGCCAAACAACTTAAATTACCCGGCTTATTATTCCATGTAAAAACAGGGGGTTGATTCAAGCTGTTTGCAAATGAGGGCTTAAATTCGACAGTCAAATGGCCGTTTTGATATACAGTGGCACCTTTATTCGAGGCAATGCATTCGTATAATCCGTCATCAGAACGGGATAATGGGTTGATTATCAAAGTAGAGATAGTTTCACCTCTGGCTTCATCTGGTTGGGTATCGACTATTATGCGATCGTCATTAATTTGCACTCCGGAGATGAACGGTTCTTTGTTGCTGAACTTTCTGAATGTGATTCTCGGTGCTGGTCGTCCGGTAGCTTTACAAATCAATTTAGCTTCAGTATTTTCAGGTATTGAAACGTTGTACAATTCATAAATTTTCGGTTTGACCAAAACGTTGACTTTGATAATTTGTTCAGCACGTGCCGCAGGATTTTCAGCCACACACTTAAAATCGGAATGATCGTTTTGTTCAACGCGGCTAATTGTCAAGAGACCGGTATGCTTGTTGACGGAGAATCGTTCAGTTTTTTCTAGATTTTCCTGGGTGGAGGATTTGATCCAGGAATAGATTGGGTTTGGTTTTCCTGTGGCTTTGCACGACAAAGTTGCAGGTTCTCCTTCGACAAATTCGTAGATGTGCTGGGTGTTTTCGATCATTTTAGGAGGAGTGTGCACTTCAACTTTGATGTGGCGTTCTTCAACTTCTCCGGTTACAACAACAGACGCGCGGCAAGTGTAAATTCCATCATCGGTTTCTTGAACGTTTCGAATTAATAATCCTTTCGATTCAACTACGTAACGTTGACTGGTTACGATGGGTTGTCCATTTCGTAGCCAATCGACAGTGGGAGCTGGACTAGCTTGAACTTCACAACGAATTTTATAGTCTTTTCCAACAATCGGATTTTGTTCAGTGGGAGCATCTTTCCAAGTGATTGCAACTATTAATACAAAAGAAATACATTAAATCTTTTTGTTTCTAAATTAACGTCGGCAGCTTTGGGTTGTCTCAAAGAAAGTCTATTTTCAAATATTTAAGATGAGAAAAATATAAATGAAAACAACTACTTTTTCATCTCCAGAATAATGTAGGAAGATGATCACCCAGAAGATCGGGAGGCCCTTTTGTCCATCAAATTAGTACCACACTTTTGGATTTTAGAAAAAATAACTACGGAATATTTTGGTGTTTTTTTGTCATTCAAGAGTTCCATAAAAAAAAATTTCACTCGCATATTTTCCATGAAAACCCTATGTAGTGCTAACTTAACGTTTTTAAATTATCTACAAATATTTTTTTTTGCCAATTATTGACGTTTTTTGGAAGTTGAAGAGTTTCGAAAGAAATTTTTTATTACTTTTATATTTTCCCTGAAAAAACCATTTGAAGAAAAGCGCAATTTGGATCATTTTCTGAATATTGAAGTTTCGATTTTTTTACGCCATTAATTGGTGTTTTTTTGTCGTTCGAGAGTTCCGAAAGAAAGTATTTAATAGCTCGCTTGTTTTTCCGGGAAACGATATTTAAATAAAACGCTTTTTCTAACTTATATCTAACTTATATCTAATATTGAAGCTTTAATACTTATAAAAGCAACCGACGAATATTATATATGCGCGTGATGAAATTAATTCTTTCAGAACTATCGAGCAACAAAACAACACCAATTAATGGCGCAAAAAAAAATCGAAATTTCAATGCTTGGAAAATGGTCCAAATCGTGCATTTTATTCAAATGACTATTTCCGGGAAAATACAAAAGGTATGAAAATTTTTCATTCGGAACATTTTAATATTTACAGAAAAACTCAAAACGCCAAATTAGCACTACATAGGGTTTTTAGGGAAAATATGCGTGGAATTTTTTTTGCACCATTAATGGGTGTTATTATGTTGTTCGAGAGTTCAGAAAGAAAAATTTATTAAGTTGGTATATTTTCCCGTAAAAGCAATTTGAAAAAAAAGCTCAATTTGGGATATTTTCCAAATATTGAAATTTCTAAAACTTTTCCTTACGAATAATTGGTGATGTTTTGTTGCTCGAGATACCTGAAAGAAATAAAATCATCACGCGTACATGTAATATTAGTCGCTTTCTGGTACAAGTAGTAAAGCTTCAATATTAGAGATATATTTAAAAAGAGTTTTTCACTTAAATAGCGTTTCCCGGAAAAAAATGCGATATGTTAAATATTTTCTTTCGAAACTCTCGAACTACAAAAAAAAACACCAACTAATGGCGTAAAAAAATCGAAACTTCAATATTTAGAAAATGATCCAAATCGCGCGTTTTCTTCAAATGACTTTTTCCGGGAAAACATAAAAGTTATGAAAATTTTTCTTTCGGAACTCTTCAACATCAAAGAAACATCAATTAATTATTTATTTTAATAAGCGTTTCCCGAGAAAAAAAGTAAGCTATTAAATATATTCTTTCGGAATTCTCGAAGGACAACAAATACCAATTAACGCAGTGAAAAAAATATTAATATTTGAAAGATGACCCAAAACAAGATTTCTCTTCAAATGGCCTGTTCCGGAAAAAAAATACAAACCACGAAAAGTTTTCTTTCGGATCTTTGGAACGATAAATAAAACAATTAATGACGTAAAAAAATCAAAATTTCAATAATTAGAAAATGGCCCAAATCAAGCTCTTTCTTCAAATCGTTTTCCTCAGGTAAATATGCAAGCTATGAAAATTTAAAATTCCCAAAGTATAGTGCTAACTTCATGGACGTCTTATTTTGTACTTCCGACTAAGCATTTAATGCGAGAAAAATAAATTTTCGAACAGATGCATTGTCCTACGTAAAACATACATATTTTATTACACAAGAGTTTCAAAAAACTTTACCATTTTATTTAAACGTGAAAATTCAATGCAGCATTTAGTTTAAGAAATTTTATTTCGCCAGGTGGCCCGTAAACTTTTTGTAATAAAGGACTGCCAGTTGCCGACTTTTGCTTTGATCTAGATATATAATATTAATATAAAAAACATACTATTGACTTCCAATCGAACACTTGCACTAAGGCGTTCAGTCGTTGCATAATTAGCAGTGCATGTATATGTACCAGCCATGTTTTCAGTGATTGATGGAATATACAATTTCAAAGAATTTTCAATTGTATTATGCTCAGTCATCAATGGCAATCGTTGAGTTCCAAACCTAAACGAAATTATTTGTGATATATTCTCGATAATAATACGTTGTATATTTATCAATACTTACATATTGGATTGAATTGTACGGTTATTGTAGTCACGCCATTGTAAATCTCGAATTAAGTCAGGATTCGGAACTCGAGGTCTGCATGTAAGAATCATTGATTTGCCCACGTACTTAACTTGCACAGGTTGAGCGGGAAGAATTTCCAATTCGGGAGTTTGTCCAAGTGACAAACCTGAAAAATGACAGAAAAATAAAGAGATGTTGTGAAAACTAATCTGAATGCGAAAGCTTAACATTTTGCAAATTACTTTCAAGCCATTAGCATATATGTCATTCTAAATGAATTACATTCGAATGAACACGATGAAAAATGTCACCCAATACAATTCCATTTTAAATTCGTATTCTATAATGAACTCTTCCCCTCTGCTTTGAATATGAAATACAATTTTAGATTATGAGAAAACTTGACAAATTTATCTACTACAAAAAGCTTAACTGCTTATCAATAACTGCATTAATGTTACTTCGGTGAAAATTTAAACGGAAAAATATCATTTGAAAGAAACACGTTCTCATAATTATAATTTAAATTTTCTATTCAAGTAAAACATTGAATGAATAGTGGTTGAACAGTAAATGGAAATTCCGTCGTCTATTTTATTAAACCATAAGGGTTGGTATGTCTAAAGGGACTTCATGGTGTCGTTCGTTTATCCTGACAAATATTATGAAATAGTCGGCTCTGTACCGTCATTATAGGGGATGAAAGTGAGAGCTTGGCACACCAAATTGAACATCACACACTCGTAAATATTAATAAAGAATACATTAGCAAATGTCGGAAATTGTAAGGGATGGTTACATTTTTGAGAATGTTATTTAGTTGTTAACTTTAATGCAGGACTAACTGATTTCATAATGCTGTTTCACAGTTGTCGTAAATTAAATCCACAAGTTTAACAGATAATATTAGTTATGAGTTTTGATGCGACAAGATATATCAATTAAAATAATTCGGTTGTAAATTTCAAGAACTTTTATTTTATTACATACAATAATATTAGTTTCTATATTAACTTAATAAAACACTAAAGAAAATACCTCACCATACGGTATTCTTATACTAAATTTTTGTTACATTCAGTACCAGCACCGGCATTATGATTTTCTAATTTAAAGCTAACTTACGAGAGAGGACAAAACAAAAATGTCCATGAAAAACCAATTTTTTATATGCAAATAGGTTTTATTTTTTCCCGTTCCAATTCTAGTTGGCAAATGTGAAGTGCATATGTTAGGTGCACAAATAAGTTCTAAGGGATTAGAAAAAAAATGATATAACATGGATCAAATCGTTACGGATAATCACTTAACTATTTGCATATATCATAGCGTGATCTTTTCTCATTAAAAACCATTATCTACCATTTCCCTGAAGTATTAATAACATTATTTCTTTGTGTTGTATCTATGTCAACTTTTGTGTCCACCAAACTGAAATTTGCGCGAAATACGGCACTTCTTTGTTTCAATTTAAAAAAATTGTAGCTGATGGACACTGATGAAGCATAAGAAAAACATGCTTCACCAAAAAGAACATGTGAATTTTTAAATGTGGAAATTTAGGTATTGGTGACAAAGAAAGTGAAGTTAAACCAGTAGTTTGAAGATGTTGAATTGGAGGAGTTATTAAACTAAGAAGTGATACAACAAAAACCATTTGAAGGTTTTGAATAGACAAAGCTGTCACATTTGGGACTTAGAAAATCCACGAATGATTCATCAGAAAGTAATGCATCTACAACGGGTTACTGTATGGTATGCATTATTGTCTGGAGAAATAATTGGACCGTTTTTCTTCGAAAACAAAGAAGGTAATGCAGTAACGGTGAATGACGAATGTTATCGTGATATAATAAAAGATTTTTGTGCCTCATTTGTAAGCTATTGATTTTAACTTGTGGTTTCAGCAGGACGGTGCCACATATCGCCCGTGAAACATTGACAATCTTGCATGAATTTGCTCCTGGTCGTGTCATTTCCCGTTTTGGTGACCAGAATTGGCCTCCACGCTGTTGCTATTTAACGCCTTTAGATTCCTGGCTGTAGGATTATCTGAAGTAACAAGTTTATGCCAATAAGCCTGCAACCATCGAAGCGTTGAAAACCGAAATTAGACGCTGTATCAATAAAATATCACCACATGTATTCAAAAGGGTTATTGAAAATTTCGTCAAAAGGGTATTATGAAGTTTGTTAACTAAAAAATAAAAATTCTTGCAAACGGCAAATGCTTCAGAGGCCAAATGTGTCTGTTTCATTTATTTTTGAAAATTTAAAACATTGAAATCGATATTGGAAAGTTTGATTCGTTAAATTTTTACTAGTTTTCGTTTGTTCGAGAAGAATTATTGTTTAATCGATCTTAGATATTAATATTTCTCAACAAAAAAGTAGCGTTTTTACAAGTGACAAGTGATTTAATGATCACAAACAGTACTTTGTTCTGTCGTTTGCCGGTAGATGACGGAAATCTTACAGGAACAAACGAAAATCTATAGAAATACATCAGTTCCAAGAGAAAAAACCGTATGTAAAAACCGAGGGGCAATCTTTAAGAAACTTTTTTATGATCACACAACTTTTTCAAAATCGGAAGAGTCTTTTTCTTAGAATCACGACGAGGAAGGAAACGTGAATTAAATTCGACCATCCATAGAAGAAATAATCAAGTCCAGCTATGTAGCAATTTTAACGGCGCAATTTCAAAATCCAATATTTATGGAAAGAAGTTAATGGTGTGAATTTTGTGTTACTAAATCGGAGTAATTTATAGTGAATTACTCCATCATAATGAATTACTAAGAATGATTTTCAGCAACAACTAATGCATTTGAGCCGAGAATTGAAGCTCAAACGCTCCCAATATACCAAAAGACATGAAAAGGTCATCGTTCAGCCCGACAAAATTCGCTTACATGTAGTTGATTTTGATGGGAAAAATTAATAGCTAGCCATTTTCCACTTAAAAAATGTAAGTGTTCAAAATAAAATTGGAATATTTAGTAAATCCTTCAACACTTGTTTGTCATACTTTGAAAAGTTTGTAACACAATAATGCTTTAAAATAAAACTTTTTAAAAGATAAGTTTTATTTTTGCCGAAGTTCATTAATAAACTATCAAAGCAAAAATAAATTTATTCATTAATTTTTTCAGAGTTTTATAAAATCCAGTTTCTGTTAGAGAAAAACAGCTTTCAATAGTTTTATACTATTTGCTGTAAGTAGTGATGAATATAGTTTTATAACAGAAACTAATATTTTTAGACAAGTCATAAAGTTAAACTTGGATATTGATTTCTTTAAGGTTGTACCATTTAAAATAATCAAAATAAAGCGAATATTTTTAGAAAAAAGTAATAGATCAATTTTAAACGATATTTTTTTTAAATGTTTGAGTTTTATAAAAAATACTAACATATTTTATGTTATACAAAGGAAGTTTATGTATTACCCCACTTTATCCTTTCGTACAAAACGAAGTCTGAAAGGCAAAGAATACATGAAACTAAAAGCTCTTGTGGAATATTTTCAAACGTTAAGAAAACTTGGGAATGTCTAGTACTTTTTCAATTTTTCACATTTCCTTTCGGTAAAGCTGAGCTTTTGATATTTCTCATTTAACGTATATTTCATAATGTAGTTGAAAATTCAAAGTAAATTTTATAATTAAATAAGAAATATTTGCATAAAGCAAATATTAAAGATAGAATAAATTTCCATGGCTCTATCTTATGTCAAAAATGAATTTACAATTACAACAGAAATATTACCCAAAAAATCATTTTGGTTTAAGTTTCATATTTTAACACGTTTTAGATTTCCTATTAAAGGGGAAAATTATTTTTGTTTTCATAATAAAATAAGTACTTTCTCTGGGAAAATTTCAAAATGGTAATTTTAAGCTTGCAAGATGAGAAACGGGATATAAAGTATTTTACTTTTTCTATTTAAGGAAAGCTTATCTTCAATTATTTTATGAAGGAGTCATAAATTTAAATGAATGAGAATTGGAATTAAGATTTTGGGATAAAAGCAGACGAAAAAGCTACACTACAGTGGTCTCTTATTACAACAGAGTTAAGCAGTGACACGCCCATCAATACATTTGGTGTTAGTAAAATGCAAACAACATGTTCATTTGCATTTTAAGTGATTAAGTAATTACAGCAAAGTACACATATTAAATCTACGCCCAACTATGGTGCAGCTTTCAATTTTAGAAACGATAAATACTGATTTTGTTGATTGGATCATGGAAATCGATCTATCCAGTATTTGTTCACTTTAAAATTGAAAATAAATTATTTGATGTTAAATGAAAATTTAATTATGCAAAATGTTTGTTTTTTGTTCAAATAGGATAAATATTAAAGCCTACGTAATTTTGAGCTTTATGATTTTTACTAGTGAGAGACACTTGTTTAATATAAGCATTAAATTTGAATTGAACAGTTTAATTTTTTACGCAATATTATGAGAAACAAGGATAGGAAATAAAACTATGTTCTTTTAACAAATTAAAAAAAATCAACTAATAAATTTAAGAAGTTCTTATTTCTGTAAATTAAACCAAATGTACTGATTGAGTTTTGTTCAAAACTGAAATTGATTTTTAAAAAAATCAATTAATTAAATACAAACTTTAAAATAAAAAATGGGTCAAAAGTTTAAGTCTTTTTTGTGCTAACTTTATGAAAAACAAGTATTGTTGGTATTATTGATGTGAAACAATGTGGGAAAATAAGAGAACTACAAATCAAGTTATGTTAGGATACTTTATTGAAATATTTTAGGGTAATCATGTTTTTATAAGAGCCTGATGTAAATATTAGCAGCCGTCTTCATAATCAAATCTTAAAGATCGCCTCAATTTAAGCGAGCTCTAAGCAGTACTTAAGCAGAAAATCCTTATTTATAATCAATTGTTAGATTTAAGCAGCCTTGATTAAAGGTCGCTTAAGTCAAACGCATATTTGTGCGTTTAAAGGTTGATTAAAGCCTGCCTGAATATTGAAATTTCAATATTTCAACGAAATTGATATTGTTATAATATCTGATTGGTTTCAATTTAGTTTATAATTATCTAAATATCTTCAAAACAATAATAATAATAATGGAATATCAGCAAATTATGAGAGACTCAAAAGTATTAAGGATATTACGGTCCAAGACTAGAAGAACAACTATTTACATTATAATATTTATATGATTTGGGCAATAAAAAAAATTAGGGGAGATATTAAAAAAAATCAACTTAGTAAAACTCGACATTGAACATTGAAATTCAAATTTCGTAATAACTGATAGAATTTCTTCAGTTTCGTTTGCCGGATTACTTCATATTTAACAATTGTTTTAAAGAAATCAACTCTTTGTTAAAAAAAATTAGCGAACAACTTGAAAAATTCAGTTTGACATCTAAAACGTAGTAGCCGTAATAGCAAAGAAGAGAGTTGAAATAGCATTCAGTAATAGAATGTCAGTTTCTATTACATTTTTAACAGGGACGTTACGGATAACATTGAGTTTACAATCCGTGGACGTTACTTAGTTACGTAAAGGTCGAAAATCATTTATGAATAAGAATGATTAAAGGTCGCCTAAATATTGAAGCCTGCTTAAGTAAGTAAACTTTAAGAGGTTGCTTAAGGAATCAGTAGCTGGACGACCGAGTTCAACTCGGTTTGAAATTAAATGAAATTTAATTCAAATATGTTTCGGCTATGTGGAAGTATTAGATATACAAACGAAAGATATTTAACACGTATTATAAAGACCAATAATTGTTATTATTTATTTTAGTTATTAAAATTGACTATGGAGATAATACTTTCAAAAAAAAAAAAAAATGCAAATCTAAAAGCTGGAAGTCCAAAATATCAAAATATCGTTTTGACAATGCAATTCGATAATAGATTTTTTTTATTTTAAAAATATTTAACGGACATATGTAAAAAAAATTTGAAATCAATTGTTAAATATTAGTTTATATTCAAACCAGCACAGATTATATTCATTATGTATACACATCAACAGATGACGCAAAAAAAATTTCGTTTTTCGTGGAAATTTGCGTTTTCCATAGAAGACAACTTTACAGATAAACTTTAAAAACATAATTCTATTGAATTTCAAATTTTCATCAAAATCGTTAGAGCCGTTTTCAAAAACCAAAATATATAAGATTATGAATACGGCTGTAGTTGATTAAGCTGCAACCTTAGATTCTGATTATAAAATTAAAAAATTGGTCACTTAAGAAAAGCTTCTAAATTTATAAATCCGATTAATAATCATTGAATAACTTAATCTTACTTAATATAAAATCATAAACAAAATTTTATTTAAATACTCAAGTCACCCTTAGGATAGGGTGAAAATACAATTTCACGTCATTAGACCGTTAAAAAGTTCAACATAAAACACTCAGTCCATGGTACTGAACTCATTGTAATATTTGCAATTTTCGTTAGTCAATTGTATAGTTTTATCAATTGATAATTTTCTGTAAAACACAATTCCGGTACCAAAAAATATAAGAAATCATGCATGGACGAATCTTTTGTTTGGCACATCACCCCCAATGTATCTTATCTCATAGATCATCCTATTTGCAATCCGACAAACTAATATTTATCGCAGATAAAAAGTTTTTATTGTTGTCGTTTAGAAATCAAAATGGTTTTGTTATTTTTCTATTTGGTCGCGGGGAAAATAGACAATGCGATTTATTGCAAATGCCGCCAGTCAAAGTTAGTTTCCCATCACAGTCAAACACGGCATGACTTCCCCCTATAATTTTCTGGAACAATATTACATCTATACTATCACCCAACATTTATATCTGATTATGCTATTGTGAGCTTGGCACTTTAAGAATTTGTCATCAGCTCAATTATACTCTACGATTGCGTCATGCACTATAAATTATAATGTTCGCCGTTTTATAATTAACGTGAATGTTTGACTCGTTTAATTTATACGATAGTCGTTTTATTAAATTAAGCTTCCGTCAAGTCAATAATGTATTGAACTTATAAATAAAAATGGATGTAAAATGAATATTTTAAGATTAAAATATCATTCAGAAGTCAATTGATTCGTTCTTGCATGAATTTGAAGAATTGATCGAAACTGGAGATCATATAAGAATTCCGAATTATGATTTGGCTCTAGGTTTTTGATTTACGAAAGAAACAAGACTGTTTGAAATTCTATCAGCATGCCATTTATATAATTTTAAACGAAGTTGTAACACGTCATATTTATTGTATTTACGTCCATCAAGTTAACACTACACATTTGAAACTAAGAAAAAATAACTACGGAATATTTTGGTGTTTTTGTCGTTCAAAAATTCTAGGGAAAAAAATTTTGCTCGCATATTTTTCATGAAAACCCTATGTAGTCCTACCTTGATGTTTTTGAGCTCTTCTATAAATATTAAAATATCGATTTTTTTTACGTCACTACTTGGTGTTTTTTTGTCGTTCCGGAATTCCAATAGAAAAACTTTTGTCGCTTGCATATTTTCCGGAAAAGAGCCAATTGAAAAAAAGCTCGATTTGGGTCATTTTCCAAATATTGATTTTTTTTTCGCAATTAATTGGTGGATTTCGTCGTTCGAGAGTTATGAAGAAATAATTTCATCACGCGCATATATAATATTCGTCACTTGTTGTCATAAGTATTACAGCTTCAACATTAGAGATATATAGGTATGCGTAAATAGGGCTTTAATTAGCATTTCCCGAGAAAATATGCAAGCTATTAAATTTTTTCTTTCGAAACTCTTGAACGACAAACAATACCAATTAGTGGCGTCAAAAAATTTAATATTTGGAAAATGGCCAAAACGAGATTTTCTTTAAATGACATTTTCCGGGGAAAAATACCGACAAGATTTTTTGTTTCGAAAATTTCAAGCGACAAAAAAACACCAATTAATGGAGAAATAAAAATTTTGAAATTTCAATATGATGAAATGTTAAAGTAAAGCTTTTCTTTAAATAACTTTTTCCGGGTAAGTAAGCAAGGTATGGAGACTTTTCTTTTGGACTCTCAAACAAAACTTTTGAAAAAAAAACACACATTAATGCCGTAGAAATAAACGATATTTCAATATTTGGAAAATGACCCACGTCGAGCTTTTTCTTCAAATCGTTTTCCAAAATATCATAAGTATTAAAGATTCAGTATAAGAGATATATTTAAAAAGAACTTTTTATTTTAATAGCCTTTCCCGAAAAAATTTGCGAGCTGTTGAATATATTCTTATGGAACTCTCGAACTACGAAAAAATATCAACTAATGGCGCAAAGAAATATTTAAAGAAAAGCTCAAAAAGTTAAGTTAGCACTACATAGGGGTTTCATGTAAAATATGCGTGAATTTTTTTTTGCACCATTAATTGGTGTTATTTTGTCGATCGAGAGTTCCGAAAGAAAAATTTTTATAGCTGGTATATTTTTCCGGAAAAAGCGATATGAAAAAAGCTCAATTTGGGTCAATTTCCAAATATTGAAATTTTAAAAACTTTTTCCCTAAGAATAATTGGTAAAGTTTTGTTGCTCGATATTTCTGAAAGAAATAATATCATCACGCGCATATACTTATAATATTAGTCGCTTGCTTTTATAAATATTAAAACTTCAATATTAGAGATATATATTACAAAGAGCTTTTTATTTAAATAGCGTTTACCGGAAAAAAATGCAACTTGTTCAATATTTTCTTTCGGAACTCTTGAACTACAAAAAACAGTAACTAATGGTGTAAAAAAATCGAAACTGCAATACTCAGAAAATGATAGTTATGAAAATTTTTCGTTCGAAATTCTTTAACATTAAAGAAACATCAATTTATTATTTATTTTAATTAGCGTTTCCCGAGAAAATAAGCAAGATATTAAATATATTCTTTCGGAATTCTCCAAGGACAACAAATACCAATTAATGGCGTGAAAAAAAAAAATCAATATTGCAAAAAGGACCGAAAACGAGCTTTTTTAAAATGGCTTGTTCCGGGAAAATATACAAACGACAAATTTTTTTCTTCCGGATCTCTCGAACGACAAAAAAACACCAATTAATGGCGAAATTATTTTTAGGAACTTCAATATTTGTGAAATGATAAAGTATAGCTTTTTATTTACATGGATTTTTCCGGGAAAATATGCAAGTTATGAAACTTTCTTTCGGAACTTTCGATCGACAAAAAAACACCAAAATATTCTGCAGTTACTTTTTTCCTAATTCCAAAAGTGTGGTGCTTACTTGATAGACGTTAAATTTTTCACATTGTCATTTACATTTATTAACCTCAAACAATCATTTAGCCGATATTGAACTTTGAATTCCACTAAAAAGCACCCCAACTAAACTTAGAAACGTTCATCAAGTTTGCATTACATTTTTGAAATTTGGATAAAATAACTACGAGATATTTTGGTGTTTGTTTTTTGGTTCAAGAGTTTTGGAATAAAAATTATGGCTCGCATATTTTCCAGGAAAATTTTTTGTATTTCTAACTTAATTTTAGAGCTTTTTTTATAAATATTAAAATTTCAAAACATTTTAGTGCTATATGTAAGTGTTTTTTGCCGTACAAAATTTTTGGAAAAAAATTTTTTTCGATTGCATATTTTCCCGGAAAAAGCCATTCAAAGGCAAAGCTCGATTTAGGTCATTTTTCAAACATTGAAATTTCGGCATTTTTTTATGCCGCTTTTACCCGCTAGAAGTTTCACGCTAACCTTTTGCGAGTAACTTCCTACTGTAGCGTCACGGCGTCATTTTATTCAAAGTTCAGTCTGATTATTTTCTTATAACGCCGCTGAAGATGTGTAACTTTTAAATGGTATATTTTATTTTTCATTCTTTCGATTCTACTTCTTGTATAATAGTTTTTCCGATGCATTATGACAGCAGTTTAGTGAAGTTTTCTCGAAACGAGATAATGGTTTGTATTTACATACATAGCTAGTTACTGTTTAGTTGTTTTTCCCGTTGACAAAGTCGTCGACTGTAAAGAATCTTTGATCTTGACAGCCAACTGTATAGAGATATGTATCTCTTTGGAGAAAGCGCTAATGGCCACACTAGTTACTATTTTCCATTACATAACGCGGTTGATGTGGAACTCGTCACAAACTTATAATACGTCTGGACCAATGACACAGCATCAAGACAATACACTGTTTATATATATTCTTCCATTATCTGCTCGAATTTATCTTTTATAGATTGTCTCTCTTCAACGTTAGAAAACAATAGTCTTGCCTCAGATATCGCACATCCATTCCAAGGAAATGACGCGGAATTTATATACATTTACTAAATGTTAGTCAACATGCAAAAGAAACGAAACATCAATTCTCTGAAAGAATATTTGCTGGACATTCGTTTTTTTTCTTATCTGAAATTAGTTTTGTTTCCAGTTTCTCGAAAAATGCAAATGGAAGATGTTCTTAAGGATTTTAATAAACTAATATAAAAAAAAACCCTACAGTAGCGTAGGGAGGAAGACAAAAAAGCTTGAAAACGTTCATTCAATCAAGATTTACTTAAAAATACGTGCGTAACTACAAATTTTATTGAAAAAGAAAATCATCAAGCTTTCTATTCTTCAAATCTAACAATAAGTCTGAAGTCGGATATCCGGTTGTTTGTTTCACCCCCCAACGAATTAAGTGTCATTTTATTGATTACACTTTTCCAAAATAGCAATTTTTAATTGATAGTGTAATTAAAAGATCGTCAAATTCATTCCATGTCCATTAAGCACAATAAAAAAAGCCGTAAAATATGCAATAAATAAAAATTATGTCTATTAAGATGTGATCTGAACGCACATATGAGTGAAAGGACTAACAATTTTTCCGCGTTTAATGGAAAGTAATATAAATGGGGTGGTTATTATTATCTGCCAGTGTAAAAGACTCCCTATGGTGGTGGCACTAACTCACCACTGGACAGAGTAATCTACCCCTAATGGAGATCGGCGACCCTTCGAACCGAATTGTTTGCTAACATCGTCAGACGTTTCTAAGGGGAAATATAGTCTAATGGCAATCTGTGTCTTTGACGGATTTTGTCTATCAATGTTCAATACACAAACCCATCCCCCCCAGTGGTTATCCAATTTAATGGAATTACACCTCTTTTGACAACAGTGCAATTCTCGATCCAATTTGAAATGAAAAGTTATAGTTTAAACAAAACGAAAATTATCGTTTTTGCACAAAAAATTATTTTGAGAATCACAAAAAGTGAGTAGATTATGGTTTGGAGTAAAAAATCGCAAATTTGTACAACTTATAGCGCTTTTGTTTATGAAAACGAAAGGCAAACATTTAAACGATCGAGCTTATAAAGCTTAAATCAGCTAAAATGCGTGCTATTACCGAATGCGGGCAGTTTAAATGTTTGTTTTTGATAAAAGTTGAATTTTAATTTGTTTAACTTTTTCATTGTTGTTGTGTTAGCTTATAGCTTATCTTAATCAATGTTTCCGGCTTCATTAAAATAATTGTTCAATGAAATTGTTAACACATTGGTTTTCAATCCGTGTTTCAACATTTTTGAAGTGAAAACTTCTTTAGCATCGTTGTGACTTGAAATTCTATGAAACGGAAACGGAAAGCGGCAATAAAAAGAGAAACATATACATAAATCTATAAGATTTAACATGAGAGAGCATGAGGTAAGAAACATTAGTATTTTTTATGGTTGGCGCGCCTGCGTATTACGCTACTTGAGAATGCTTTTCATAGTGACCAATAACAACCGTGTTAAATTGCTTATTATAATTGTGAACATAAACTTTTCATTATTTTAATAAAATTGATTTTCAAGTTTACCGTAAATGAAAACAGATTACTGTTATGATTATCAAAAAAAAGTATAGACAACAAGGCTATAAATACGTCAAAAGGTTTAACAAAACGTGAATTTCGGGCACGTCGAAAAGCATTATTAAATAATAAAAATAATAGTTCTTATACGTTTAATAATGATTCGACTGTGCAAAATAGTGAAAATGATGCTAGTAAATACTTAAATATTTTCTAACCGCATATTTCGTCCTTAATCACGAAATTTCAATAAAATAATAGCTAATTTAAAATTAATTCTGATATCACATAATATTACGAACTGTTTTTCAAGTGCTTTCAAATGAATGTACAGCCGATTCCTTAGGTACTCATAATTTATTCGAAATAAAGTTGCTCATGAAAAATTTTGTTAAAAATTTTTAACAATATGCTCGGTCATAATATGTGCTCCTTTTGTGAACGAATTCCAACAAAATTTAAAACCACAAAGCCCAGAACATGATGATCTTTAATGGATAATAATTTAAAATTCTATTGCAAATGATAATATTTTACTGTGCTGCACGTATTTTCAAGCAATCGAGAAAAAGTATAATTCCAATGATGTCCAAATACAATATGTAATTTCAAATATTAAATGATACCTGCATCTTTACCACCACTGGATTTATTTCATACTTCCATTATCACAAGCTCTCGTATCATTTATCGAAAATGCAAATTTGGATTCAGGATAAATTTATGTAATATATATGTTAATAAATCGTAAAATAAACTCTACAATTATCCTACTCATAAAATCATACATTCGTCTCAATATCTTGAAGTTCATCTTTTTTGAAGGTTTCACTTCTACCGTGTGTGAACTGCACACATGTTTTTTTTTCCTTTGTTCTGGAGGCCTCTCCTGAGAGTTCCTCTGCGCTGCGTCCTAAAAGGACTATTGCGCCCCAGTTTAATTTCAGTTCCAGTTGGTCAGGTCTGCTTCTGATATGAATCTCAGCAGACAGTCAACTGGATTTTTGTGTATGTTTCCCAGCTCATGTCCGGGTGGACCAAGCGAGTTGAAACGACTTTGAGTCATGGCTGGGCAGTCAAATAGTACGTGGGATGCAGTTTCATCTTCCACGCTGCATTTCCTGCAAGCTACTGACTCTGTGTTCTTTCCTATAGTTTGGAGATGTTTTCTCAAATTGGAATGTCCTGTTATGTCGCCTACCAGCGTTTTGATGTTCTTCCTTCTTAGATTTAGAAGTTTTTCTTTGTATTCTTTCAGAGGTTTCTTTATCATAACCTTTGAGAATTTGTCTCTTGCATAGTTATTCCAGGATTTTATTAGCTCATTCTGCATTCATTCGGCTATTAGATTCAGTGTTATGCAGTTTGATAGGCCTATAGCTGACTCTGGACCCATAAATGACATTCTTGAATCCGCCTTTGCGAGTACGTCTGCCTCCTCGTTGTCTTTGATATCAAAGTGCCCCGGCACCCAAGAAAGTGTAACCTTGTTGGATGTCGCCAACTGGGTGAGGAGTGATTTACATTTCCAGACCAGCTTAGAGCTAGTCTGGTAAGATTCAATCGCTTTAATTGCGCTTGGCTATCTGAGAAGATTCTTATCGTTTTATTGTGGTATTTTCTTCTCATGTTTTCTTGAAAGCAACTGATTATGGCGTAGACCTCTGCTTGGAATCGCTTGGAATAATACGCCATCATTTGTCTTTGATTCGTCAGTAAACCATATTATGTCACGTATTTCAACATAGAGGATCGCTTTGTTTTATTCTAGCGAATTGCTTTTTTCATTTATTATGATTTTATAAGATAAATCAAAACTAGGTTTTCGTGTAGTCGTCTTGTAACATCAAAAAATTGGAGAGATCGACCACATGATGAATTTTGGTGAAATTCAAGTTTATTTTTTTGGATCTTTAAAGCCTTGTTTCATCATTTTGGGTTGAAAATTAAAAAAAAAACTGGACAAAGGGTAGTTATTTTCAAAAATTATAGTTTTCTTTTTATTCATATTTTACAATTTTGATAAAATTATTCATCAAATGTGTAACTCTTTCATGTTTGAGAGCAATCTCACCTCAGGCGTCGAAGACGAAAGCTTTTACCGACTTGGCGTTAGAGGGGATGAAAAAATTCTTATTTAGAATAGTATTGGCGATTTCTTTATATTTAGTGTTTATTTGATCAAAACAGTTTAACGAAAAAACCAATAAAGCTTAGTAGTTTTTCTACGTGCCAACATTTTTATCGACAGTCTTAGGCTATTTATTTTTTTCAGCTGTGTAATATAAGATAAGAATAGTAAATCAATGTTAAGGTAAAAAAAGTATTAAAAATAAAAATAATGGGAACACTGTAAAAGTCGAAACATTTTTAAAAACGAAGTGTTATTTTGTTTTCCCCAAAAAAAAAAAAAGTATTCACACTGACAAGCTCAATTGTAAAATAAAGCTCGTTTTCACGTACCCGTATCGAAAAGTTACTGTTAGAGAACAATAAGTTTGTTTATTTTCGCTCGGAAAAGTTTTGTTTGATAAACTTTCGATTTTTTTAACTAGGAATTATTTTTGTGAAAACACATTTACTAAATAGTTCTATAATCGAAAAAAAACTTAAAATTTTGTTGTATCACAGCCGTAGAAATATGTGGACTCGAAAATTGTTATATGCAAAAATTCTGCGATCATTTAAAGCATCATTCGAGTAAAATATTTGAAATTATTTTTAATGTTTTTCCCCTCTCGGGAAATCAAGAAAAACTTTCTGTACGGGACACATTTCATCACCTCAAAAAACTCACGAAGATTTTTCTTATTTTTTTTTTTTGAAAAAAAGGGTTCTTTGTTTATAATAATTTTCTGAGTAAAAACATTTTTTTTTTTTTGGGAAATATAAAACAACTTCGTTGGCTCGACGGATGCATTAATACATTTCTTGAAGCTGAGAATTCTATCTTTCATACAAAGAGTTAAATTTCCAGAAAAACTCAAACATTTGCAGGAAATAAACATTTGATGATAATAGCTTATATGATCATATATAATCGAAAATGCAAGGTAATTTAATAATTACTTTGCCGCGTTTTTTTTTTCTAGGACTATTTTAAGATAATCATTTCCATTATGCATGATATACATGTAGCTCTAACGGTTTTTGCAGCGCACATTAGAATAGCTCGCAGATGGCAGAATTTTTTCGTACTTACTTGGCATTTATCGTTATATTTTGGACAATTCACACAATATCCTTTACAGCCTGTATGTTATCCTGATGAATACGATAGATTATTTTGCGCGAAAGAGTTATAAACATCCATACACACGAACTTCCGCATTTATACTATTAGTAAAGATTTTAATAAAAGAAAAAAAAAACGGTGTGTGTCCTATTGTACGCGCATGAGAAATCATAATAATTTGTAATTATAAAAAATGTTTTTAATCCACTTCCATTGCATATTCCTGTAACTTGGTGCCGGTAATGGTACCTACATTATTTATAAGTAGTTTGTCATTGGTTTTAACTGTTATTTCGTTTTGATTATAAATGATATAAATGATTGAATATAAAAATATAAAATAACCACGGATAGTGACTCTTGCTTCGTCGTCGATCATTTCAATTGGTTTCTCCTACCGAAAAACAATAAACATCTGCTTGCGATCGACTCGACTGCGTTTTTTAGTACTATCGAAATCGCTTCTAAAATTGGTCAGCTTTGAACTGAAATTGCTCGCTAACCGTTTGCGAGCATCTACTACTGTAGCTACTGCGTCACCTTTTACTAAATTTTCGGTCTGATCATTTTTTCATATCGTCACTAAGGACTTCAAAAAGCAGAAAGTCTATAAAAAAAGAAAAATTATAACCCAAATTGGATAGTTAAGGTTGACCGACGCTTGGTTATCACTTTGGGTCGATATTTAGTTTCCACTATTGGCCGATGATTGGTTGTCAAGCTTGGCACGGTGATATCATTCCAGTTATCGGCCAAAGATTGGTCGATATTCAGCCGATTCTTGAACATTGGTCGCTATGAATACTGGTCCATTAATGGACCGCTTTTCAATTTTTGTATAAATTGTAGAGCATATTTTCTTTTTTTTTTGTCCAATATCCACCGTTTTAACTACTGCAGTGGCCATTAAAATACAAGTTTTCATATTGTTATCAATTGCCATAGGTGCAGAATTATTCAAATCTTGAACAATCTAAAGTTATGTAAGTCTTTTTGTAAAACCAATTCGTAAGGCGATTTTGGGTTCAAAATTTGAGTTCTTGACTTTGTTTGCGAGTTGATAAAGAAAGAATTTTTTCTTCAATTTTCTTTTTGGTTTCTAACAAATCAAATTTTTGTATTCCAAATTTGCCGTACTAGTATTTGGTATCGTTTCTTCGTGCACTACAGAAATGATATTTTACACGATGTTTTTCATTGTGAAAAATATTAAAAATTATGAAAAATAGAGCAATTGTATGCGTTGATGAGTTGGCAATTCAATTTGTTAATATTTCATCAATTTTTAAAACGTTAAATCCAAAGTCTGTATTTAATTTGCTTCGAGTTTGTAAAATTTCACTCGATTCATAATGGTATTTTTTAATAGCTTCTGTTCATGTCACTGTCACAACAGGCATGATATGCAGGGATAAAACACAAATTGGGAGATGGAGGTTTTCCCACCCAATACATACAGCGAAATTTGTCGTAACATTATACAGCTTCTTTTCTATCAGCATCTTTCCGAATCCATTATGCACATAGTATATAAATGCATCACTCCCAACACTTCACCAGATAATGAAAACACTGTAACGTTTGTTCTCCCCATAGTGTACTAAAGATACTGCTCGAAATTTTACCATGTTTTTAGGGTGTTTCTCATTGAGCTAACGTTCGAAAACACCACATCACTAATACCCAATCATTCATCATAACAATGTCAGCAAATCAATCATAGTTAACCGAAATAACTTTCACAATTCTATAAAACTAAAATTTCAAAGAAAAAAATTCAAAAATCTAATTAGTGCTCGCCCTTGTTACAGTTTTTGTTTTAAATATAAGCTCAAATGATTTTTTTGATGTAAAAAAAAGTTTAAACAAGCTATGCAGTTTTCACTTCAATCTTATCTACTCGAAACACAAAGCACATATTACGTTACGCTATCCATTTAAAAGTATGTGTAAAATAGAGGTTTTACTCAACACTACCGACAAAGCCGAATAAAGAATGTAATTTTCTAAATAATCCGGCTTTGCCATGAAGCTTAACATTACAAATAACATAAATGAGTTAAAAGTGTAAAGTAAAGTTTTTGGTTTACAATTTTAAATAATCAAATTTGCAAAACATCTAATGCGTACCATAGTATTCCTTTTATGCACATTTCCTAAAAAATACCTATAAAATTTGTGACGGTTTGTTACTTTAAATATTTAACAGTTTTTTTTAAGAAAAATTTGCAGAAAATAATAGTTTGAACTTTTTTCACCATTACTTTTAAACATTAATCGGAAAATAGAATATTTAGATATTAGGACGGAGGAAGAAGATAATCCATTATTTTTTCGGTAGATGTCTGTATTTTTCTTTAGGAAGTTGGCGATTGTAAAATTAAATACATTATTGAAGTTTGATTTAATATATTTTTTGTTTTCGTTTCGTGGCGTTGGAGGAATGAATTTTTTAGTAAATTTCGATACTATTTTGTCTACGATTGAGCTGTTGTATCCGTTAGTACCTAATGGCTATATGTTAAATTATCTTAATTTCTTCTTCACGGTGCTAAGAATGAACTTGAGAGAATCATCTTTTGGTTTCTTGAAAATAAAATTTATATATATATATATATATATATATATATATATATATATAATATTTAATTATATTAAATATATTTATTATAGATATATTATTAGATTTAATATATATATATATATATATATATATATATATATTAGGCTGATTTTTTTTTGACTTTTTTTGGTCCCATCGTGAAATTTTGATGGAAATACCAAAAAAAAAAATTCTCTGAAAGTTTGAGCCCTTAATATTAATTTTAAGTCCTCGACCAAATTTCGAGCTTGTGAAGAAGCATTTAAGATAATTAAACATATAACCATTACAAACGGATATAACAGCTCAATCGTAGACAAAATAATATCGAAATTTACTAAAAAATTGATTGTTCCAACTCCACCAAAAGAAAACAAATAATATATAAAATCAAACTTCATTACTATATTTAATTTTACAATCGCCAACTTCCTAAAGAAAAATAACTTCAATATTGCAACAACATGATGAAAATTCTTAAACCATTGGAAAACAACCAAATTACAACAAAAAATAAAACCGGAATAGATAAAATTAAATGTGGTTCCTGTGAAAAATTTTACATTGGCCAACTGGTAGATCTTTCAGAACAAGATATAAGGAACATACACCCAAGAAACCTACTTCAAAAACAACTTGAAATTTTACAAAACACATTTATGACGAAAATCATCAATGCTTAAATTTTGAAACAAATTTTAAGCCACTATATATATGCAAGAAAGGATCACATATGAACACCCTAGAGGAATATGAAATATACAAAGCACACAAACTAGATCCAAATAACATTCTTAACGACAAAGTATATAAAACCTATATGAAATTTGGTTTCAACTGACAAAATAATCATTACCCAAAAACTGTTGAAACGCGTAATAAAGAAGAAATTGAGTCATAAAACATATATTATTATTCATTAATTAATTGTGACTCGGAAATAATAAAATATTTATCAATACTTATAGGTACATAATTATGTATACACATTTGGCTAGTATTAAATATTATACGAATTAATCGTTTAACCGAAATTAACGGTGAGGGTCATAAAATATTTACAACAAATAAGTTGTAGTCCTTTAATAATGCTTTTTCTTTTTGATACATTTATCCGTGATTAATATCCGAGTAAGTCTAGCCCAAAAATGGTCAAAAGCTCGAACAAAAGGATATGCTTTAGCGTTTCTATCATCCAAAAATGCACATTTTAAGATGGCAAGTGCAATCTTCATATTCCACTACAAAATGCACACAATGAGCAATGTTTTACTATGCGGGGGTGTTTGGGATCTCTGATTGCAAATATTGAATCCATTAAGTTTCTGAAGTGAATGAAGGTCCAGAAACCTAATTTCCTTGAGGATAAGAAAATTTTCTTTGTGATTAGTTGTAATAACGTTTTAGGGGTTTTTGGGGTTGTTAATTGCAAATTAGAGATTTATGAAGATCTCTGATATACCTGAGGATTGAAACGAATGTCATTTTCTCGTGTTTCTTTTATAAATTTCGAAAAAAATTAGTTCGAAAAACCATGAAGAAACTTCAGGAGACAATAACGTACGTCCATGAACGTTGGAGAACTTAATGTACATTATATTCGTCATCAGTGATTCAAAAAACTTTTCTGTTTGTTTTTCGTACTCATTTTACAATTTTTTTTTAACAAACTCTAGAAGATACTATCCATATATACATCAGCAAATACATCAGTGGAATTAATGGAGCTTATATTTATAAAGAGCGATCCCATTTAAAGAAAATTATTATCAATTTTAGAAGGTAAGGTTTCTGGACTTCCAGATACATGGAGGAATTTAATGGAATCAATATTTTCGATCATCGACTAAATGCTGTAAAATTCCACATACGTTAACTAATGTTACTTCTTCAATAAAATATTGTCAATTATTTTTACACTATAAAGAAATATTAAAACGCTGAAATTATACTTTCTTGTGTTATTGTTTCACTTAATATTATTTTAATGCTATTATAAACCTAACATTGTTTTAAAGACTAACACCTGTTACAAAAACATACGAGGAAAATACAAACGATTTAGGGAAATATTAAATTTAAGAGAGAGACGTTTAAATTGTTTGTTCAAATATATAAGTATGTAAGCGAATTTGTTACGAGGAAAGCATTCACGAATGTACCATAAAGTTAAAATAAAAACTATGAACGTTTCTAGGAATCTCGGAAAATCTATTACCTTATTAAAAAATCGTAGTCCTTATATACCAGTGTAATAAAACGTCGAGGAAAACTATTTCCTGATCGAATAATCATTTGGATGAAAATTCTCGAATTTACAATTTTATTTCATGGGAATTCTGTAATGTTTATTACTTTTAAAAAATAATACAATTTTACATGTAATGTTAACAATGTCGCCAATGAAAGATTTAAAAATTATTAGTAAAAAAAGTATATAAAATACCTACGCTAGTTTTTCTTTTTTTGCATCGACTACGAATCTTGACTTCATTTTATATAATCTTAGCAATTTACAGTCTATTAATAGTATTTATTTGTTGTGCAATTTATGTGAAAAAAAGAATTTCAAGAATTTTTAAATCACATTTTGTTGAAGAATAATTATTCCATTTTAAGATAATGCTCGGTTATTTTAGAAAAACTACAGTTAATAACTGGGTAATTTTGTCATAAAGCGGCTTTTCTCAAAAAAAATCGTAGGCACATAAAATTAGTCTTAAAATGTTCAGAACACTTAAAAATGCAATATTCCGGTGGCGGAAATGAAACTTCTATTACAGTTTTTCCAAAATAAAGCCAAAAAAAAAATGCATTATAATAGACAATAATAGACTTTAATAGACGAATAACTATAGAATAACTGATTCGTTTCTGAAAATACAACGGCAAAAATTCTACAAAATTATCACTTCTCGCTTAAAGCTACATATCCAATAGAATTTTTTCCGCAAGATAAAAGTTTATCTCTTATTTCCAAAAAAACTCAGTTTTAAAACTCAAATTACCTCAACATATTCTCAACTTTTAGCACTCCTAGAGAGTAGCCAGAATGATCCGGATTCATAAGCCCGGTAAACCCAAAAATGAGGTCTCTACATATAAACCAATCAAACTTCAACCAACGTTATCTAAACTATTCCAAAGACTTCTCCTGCACAAACTGATGCCCATATTAGAAGAGAAGGAGGTCATATCGAATCATCAGTTTGGATTTTGGCAGGAGCCTGTCATAATATAGCAGATCCACCAAGTCGCTGATACTATAATAAAATTCCTACACCAAAAGAAATACTGTTCTGCAATATTTCTTAACATTAGTCACCTTTTGCAACCTTTTACAGAGTTTCAAATCTAAATAAGTACGGTGAACAAAAATTCTTAAATTATAAGTCTTAAATTCAGGTTTTATCCTGTATGAATTTTATTCTCAAAAAATTGCTTAATTAAAGGAGTGACAGCAGTTGTGGAAAGAACTTTAAAATTTATTTTTGAACTTCAAGATATTACGGAGATACAATCGGAGACAAAAGTACCTACATAAAAAAAAGAAATTCGTGAATAATTACGTCGTATAGGCTTGAGTACCATGATGCTAATAAATAGGTCAATATTTACAAAACTGAATATAGTTTAAGAGAAAATCGGAAATTTCACCAAAATATTTTAATCAAAATAAGAAAAAACAAAAAATATAGAAAATTTTTAACTTACTTTTGGGACTGAATATGCTTTGATTTTAATTTAACATATCACAATATTATTGATTTGATTCTCATAAGTTATGAATGGAGACTTTTTAATATGATTAAATCATAAAAAAACATTGAATTTGCATGTTTTTTGCGATAATTATAACTAAAAAATTAAAATAAAATTAATAATTAACATTATATAAAACAATGAAAACGGGATAAAGCTGTCGAATTTATAGGTTGGCAGCGTTGGCGACTTTAGTATGTCTCTCTCACATGATGCGAGTTAGCATGCGCGATATGCTTAACATTTTGAATATAAATTATTTGATAAATTTCACCTTTTCCGCTTTATGCTGTGTACTCATAAGAATGAAAAGATTTTTGGGTTTCATTTTTATCTAACCAAATATACTAACATAACTTGTATGCAAAACGGTACGTCTCAGCTGATGACAGTGTTGCCGCACTTCCTTACACACTTATTAATTTATCAAGTAAAAATTCCATTTTCGGTCTGTTTTTAATGTGTTTTTTTAAAGTCGTGTAGTGAATTCAAATAAACTTATGCAAAATTAATTCCTTAAAGTTTAATCTACATATTTTGAAAATTTGGATTACCTGGTAGCATTTTTTAGTTAATAAAAATAAATTTAGCCTATTCGATCAACGAATATTCATAAGATTACATGTTAAATTGTAGTATATTTAAATTGCCATAAGTTTTTAAGGACATAGTGAATTGCTTTAGAATTTTAACAGGTACTTGAGAATTAAGTAAGGAACATTTTACTTAGCTTTTAGTTGTATGGTAGAATTTTAATATATCTCCATATCATCCTTATCTCAGTCTTGAGTTAATGCATCATTGTTTGAAAAAACTGATATTTTTTTTAATTGCATATCCATGATGACTTAAAGTTCTACTTGCAATTAAATGTTGCAACAATAGTACATTGTTGCAATGTACTATTGCAACAATGCAATAGTACATCAATATAGTACTTCATCAATAGTACATTGATGAAGCAATAATACAAAATGAGCATGAGTGATTGGAAATTAAAATTCTGACCACGTCACCGCTCTAGCAGCCTATACTAATTTACAATGAATAAGGGTAAATAAGGATTAACATTCACAGGATAATATACTTGGGGGCAAATATACTTTGAGGAAATCTAATCTATCATCATATCAACATATTGCCATGGTCGATCCACAAAGAGCAGTGTGGCAATGGGGTGTAATTAACAGTCGCCGACAAGGGGGTGAACATAGGACTGATACTTGTACCGAATATAAATTATATTTGCTGTCATATCAAATCAATGATCAAGTTCATTGGCGTCGAAAAATAAAAGAGTTTAATGAAAGCGTTGCCAGCACCCAAATCTTTGCTCTCTTCCACTGAAACTCGATTAGTTTCCACGAAAATTTAATGCTGGTCGCCAAGTTATTGATGTGCTAAAAGTTTTATTATTTCAACAGATGACTTGTAGGTAATGAGAAAATTACGTGGACATTTCTAAAGCATTGAACTTATCAAGCACATCACAAGCAAAACATTAATTTTGCGAAAGTTTTCATATTTGTCAACGATCGTCGCTGAGAACCGCATCACTTACGATTAGTGTTATAGCCGCAGTTTATGTAAAACTTATGATCATCAACCCCTGAAGCCCTCTATTTTTCATGATTTTGTTATACTTTTTTTGGAGCAGGAGATGCGAATAGTAAATTAATAGGAAACTTGTGCTTGTTATGGGAAGGGGGATATAAAATATTTGTATTCAGCGGTGTTTGGATGGATTATTGGCCCCTTGTGGATGATTATTCGAATACGCCCCTCATTCCATTCATTTACGGTGGTGTAAAACTGTTGTACATTCGGGCGTTCTGGTACACGTGTGTGGTTGGTTTGGTTTACGCTTTCCTGTCAAGAAAATTGACAATAATGAATTTGGTCCTTTTGTGACCAATAGCGTCTGTCTGTACGTCCATCCCCTAGTTAACCATCAACATTGACTATTGCAAATGCCAGTTTCAACAAAAATATATTTTAAAACTTTTAATTTTACTGGATTTCCCAACCTGTTTTTTTTTTTTGAAGAACATTTAAAATGTTCATAGCAATATAAAAAAGTTGCCACCTCATCAATAAAGCTCCCTTAAGACGAACCACGTCCATACTGACATGGAATATTTAAATGTTAATACAAGGGTTGTATGTATACATTTAGACTAAAGATTCTAGATTGGGTTGCAGGGTGGGAGACATCGGAAAGCACTTAGTGGTGAACTACGCTTACACCCTAACTTGACACATTATTTCCATTCTAGATGGATCATTCTGGATCGCTGTTTCTCGCCTCGGGAGTATCGAATGCAGCCATAAAATTACGAATGCAGTTTGTAACAATGATATAATTTTCTATATTGAAAATTTATGTTGAATTTATGAAAATGAATAAAAATATATGATTTGAAAATTGAAGAAAAAAAATTAATCTATACTAATATATAAAATTCTTACGCCTGTCTGTACATTTCGATTTTGAACCCAATTTTAGGGTAAATATTTGTTTCAAGAGGCCCTTATTCCAGATTTAGTATTTTTAAATAGTTGTCTGTCTGTATATCCAAATTTAACTGTAGAACGGAACAACCGACTTTAATAAAATCGTGTATTTTATATCGTTTGACTGATGAAATTTTAATATTCGGTGTATTCCTTATAAGAAGTAGACATCTGATAATAATTATTTTGTCATGAAAATTCCTCCCCTAAAAGAGTGAAAAGGCAGACTAACTTTGTATGAGAAAATGTAGAGTTAATCAACAATCGAAATTTTAAATTTAATAAGTCTAATTAATAAATAACTAATTGATTAATGATAAATTTCTGTTTTTGTTATATCATTTTAATAACAGCATTTTAAATAACGTCATTTCACTTAATTAGTATGAAAGTTTATGTAGTAGGTATTTATACCAAATACCAAAGAGGTGGTTTTTAATTTTTGTTTGTTTTTTAACAATCAAACTTTTTAAAATCTAAATTTTGTGAACCAATGATTGTGACCTGGAGCAATTATATATTCTGTTGAAAAGCATTAAGGGAGCAATTTTTTATCACATATTTCATTATCAATTAAAATATACAATCTTCCAAACTAACTTTTTTCGGTATTTAGAACAATTTGAAAACCAATTATTGTTATTGAAAAAAAATAAAATATTCGAATTTACTTCCACGCTTTCTGTCTTATTTCCAACAATTTTATATGTTCAACGTCCAAATGTGCGAAATCGAATAGCCTTTTAGTCATGATAATCAAAATAAAAAAGGTCATAACTTTTTCTCGTTTTATATTCTATTTTCAAATATATTTTCAAATAAGTACCTACATATTAGTGTCAATGAATTTTGGAAAGTGTTTTCCTAATACGATGCAGATATATAATAAGAAAGAGTTTTTAATAATTCCTTGTAAAAATTATAAAAAAGGACTTTCAAAATCCATTGGAAAAAAAATTAATCATTCATAAACATACAAGTGAAACGTATATACAAACCAAGGTTTGTAAATTACACAGGTCGCTCCATTAGAAAAAAAATGACGTCATACGAAGAATTTTGAAATTGAATCAGTCTGAAGATATGTACGAATTTCTTCTGGATACGTCACGTAGTTACCATGAGGCCACCTGTGTATTTTATAAACCTTTTATACAAACGTAGTAGTCAACAATTTATTTGTCCAATATGGGAAAAATCACTGCAATTGCTACCATTTTTATCGCAAGAAAATCGTACGATCTCACAGAATGTACATACGATGACATTTTACATTTTTTTTTCAGGTTTTTTTTCTATTTTTGCTGAAAAGTGATGAAGTTGTCGATAAGACTGAACGAAATGGAAAAGCTTGTGTTTGTCGCCGTATCTACACATCATTTATCAAAAAATCCAACGTGTCATCGTTCCCCTAACAATTTGCAATGACATCAACACGTTTATTCCCGACAGGAAATCGTAGCAAATATGATTTTCAAGAAAAAACGGAAAGTTCGATATATATTGAAATAAATGTTGAATTACATTGATCTGTCCAGACTCAGAAATTAATTGCGCATTATATTATTCTTGATTTATTTGTAGCATTGAAAAATTGAAGCTCTATGCCAATTTACGAGTAAATAGGTAGAAGTTAATATTTAACGTTTATAAACATTAAAAATAGCGATGGAAAATTGCAGGAATTTTTTTTCTGTTTTTCAACACAAATCAAATGTTATTTCTAGTCAAAACATTATAAACCAAATTACATCGAAAAATAAAGCTGAAATGTTGCATGATGATGGACAGGTTTAAATCATATAGAAGAGTCATTCCATATGAAATCAACAAATGGAATGTTCCGCATGATTTTTGTTTTGAATTAAGAAAGTTGAGGATACTCTTTGGGGTTCTAGAACTACTAAAACGCTGATTTTTTTTATTGTGCAATTTTTTACCAGTTCCCATTCGAAGTTCAAAATTGGTCAATTTTATACTTGTACGTAATGGACTAGAGCTTTTTGTACAGAATAAATATTGAAATGAATATTGCGTTATTTTATAGGGTAGTATATGTGCATTTTATATTAAAAAACTGGGCTAGTGCAACTAGAAACAAAATTGCATCCATCAGAATTTTCCATAGTTTTACCTCAAAATTTTCCATGGAATTTTCCATAGTTTTACCTCATTTTTTACGATTTTTAAGTAAGTCCTGTGTCAAATCAGGTGTAGATTAAGAATTGATAGTTTTTATGAAGAAAACATAAACCCTTCTGATACCATACAAAAAACAGCATTGTCCAAAAATAACATTTTCTGTATATAAAAAAATAAATTTTGAAAACTGAATAGTTCGAAAAATGCTCAATTTTGACAACAAAAAATTTATGTGGAGGAAAAAATAAAAATTCAATATTTTCAGAAAATATAGTCTTTACCTTTGTTAATCATGGCCATTTAGTGCCATTGTGTTACTTTTACCTTTGTTGAAAATATAATTTTGTTGAAGTACCATTTTTCCGAAAAATCTAAATAAATGATAAGAAGTTGAACTATAAGCAGAAAAGTATAAAATTTATTTAAACTTTAAGAATTATGTCAATTTTTGATAAAATTATAAAATAAAAGACGAAATATTTAATGTTGGCTATTTATTTTGTTGAACATTGAGATAAATTATTTCAAATTCCAAATATCTACTATTTCGAAATTTTCTGAGGTTTAAAATCGTTGAACATTTAATTTATTGTTTGGAATTGGGACAAAACGATGGTAAGATCTTGTGTTTTTTATTGTTTTTACATTTTTGAATCGATCTGATAAATACATCTCAGCAACATCAACATCCGATTTCTAGTAGATACCCAAAGATTGTCCTCAATTTTAACATTGAAAAGTATTTTATTTACTTCCGAGTCACAATTAATAAATTAATGAATAATAATATATGCCCTATAACTCAATTTCTTCTTTATAACGACGCGTTTCAACAGTTTTTGGCTATCATCATCAGGTAATGATTATTTTGTCAGTTGAAACCAAATTTCATATAGGTTTTATATAATTTGTCGTTAAGAATGTTATTTGGATCTAGTTTGTGTGCTTTGTATATTTCATATTCCTCTAGGGTGTTCATATGTGATCCTTTCTGGCATATATATAGTGGCTTAAAATTTGTTTCAAAATTTAAGCATTGATGATTTTCGTCATAAATGTGTTTTGTAAAATTTCAAGTTGTTCTTGAAGTAGGTTTCTTGGGTGTATGTTCCTTATGGTATATCTTGTAACGAAAGATCTACCAGTTTGGCCAATGTAGAATTTTTCACAGGAACCACATTTAATTTTATATGTTCCGGTTTTATTTTTCATTTTAATTTGGTTGTTCTCCAATAGTTTAGGAATTTTCATCACGTTATTGTGTGTTGAAAATGCGATATTGAAGTTATTTTTCTTTAGGAAATTAGTGATTGTAAAATTAAATATATTAACAATAATAATATCAGGTTCACGGGTAATTGGAATATATTTAAATTGATTTAAACAATCATTGATTTTGCGACGTTTCGTCTTTATTATCAAGACTTTTTCAAGCTCTGAAAGTATTACAATATTAACAACATTATAAGAATATTTTTATAATTAGCCCTTATCTATATTTAAACAATCGTTAAAAAATACATTAATAAATGTAAAATTAAAATTAATATTGTAAAAAACTATTTGTAGCTTTCAAGTATGTTTTTTTTTATTTATATTTTTAACAAGTCTAACAGCCAACTGAAAACATCAGTTCATAGTTGCTAAGCCACGCACTTCAAAATATATAATATCAATTCAAAAATATAAATAAAATATACAAATTTGAAAGATAATAATAAGATAATTTTAGACCTAGGATGTCATTGTACATCAAATTTAGGTTCCGTGTGTCAGATCTCAGATTTATTGTCCTATTCAATTTTATGAAAACCATTTCACTCAACGAACGCTTAAAGTAATTAGATTCACTATCTAAAATTGAAACTTCATCAAACATAAAATTATGCTTGATATTTACACTGGAATTGAACCTTACATAAAATACATTAAATATATTATTGAAGTTTGATTTTATATTTTTGTGGTTTCTTGGGTGAAATGATGTTTTATGGATGGTTGTTTTCGTTGTTGTTGGTTTTCTATATACGTATATAATATGAAAAATTTCCATTTTCGTTGGTAATGGTTGCGTCTAAAAAGTTGATGGTTCCATTTAGTTCGTGTTCTGCAGTGAATTTTATTTTCTGGTTAATTTTGTTCAGATCGGATACCATATTAATGTAATGAAAGGAATTATTATTAATGTATCCATGTTTCTATTATTAATGTAAGGAAATCACCTGTTATCAGTGTCGAAATTGTACTTCGTTTGTGTTAAAAATATTGACTTCAGACGAACATCAATGATGAACTTATAACGAGTAACTTAGTGAGAACGATTTTTCCACATTTTTCAATGGTGTTGCATTGATCGAAGAATATAAAGGAAAAAGGAAGAAGATTGTATCGAAAAAAGTTTAAAACCATTTTTTTTGCTATATTTATTTGAGATGCAAAAGTGCTTTAGTGCATAAGTACATAACTGAAAACCCAACCCAAAACTAGTTTATAAAAGCAAAGAAATAGTAAGTAATCGGAACCAAATCGTTATTGTGGTGGTCGGTCAATATGAAGTTTTTTGAAATTCGTTTTTAAGATGTTCACATCTATTCATTGAAAGCTGGATCTTTCATAGTCATATGGTTTTCGGGATATGGTACACGCATCGCCGGTGCATCTACCATTGCAATTCGCTCATTGGCATCAGGGTTTAAACGCATAGCATTATCATTGACTCGCGTACCAGACCTATAACTGTAATAAAATGACATATTTTGTAATAGATACCAATAAATTAGCTGATAGAAATGTTAAGAAAGTATTGTCAATATCATATTTTAGAATTTGTTATATAATATATACTTAAATTATGTTATATTGTGTATAGTTATAAGTTAACATTACTTACATTGTGCATTTGAAAGCTGAGCAGAATACAGAGCCAAAGCTGCCACTACTAATACCATTGATATTTTCGCCATTTTACTGTTGTTGTTTTAAGATATATTATTAAACTAGTAGTTGCCCGTTGCATTCGCAACTAAAGGTTTTATCTCAATAAAATGATTAACATGAGAAAATGTAGAGTTAATCACCAATCGAAATTTTAAATTTAATAATCAAAGTATTGTTAATATGAAAAAAGTTTATCTAAAATTATATTAAGAAATAAATATAAGTGTTTTTTTTTAATATAATTTTAATAACAACATTTTAAATAACGTCATTTCACTAAATTAGTATGAAAGTTTAATACTTATGTAGTACTTATACCAAATAGGCAATTTTAAATTTTGTTTCGTTTTTCAACAATCAAACTTTTTAAAATCTATTTTTTTATGAACCAATGGTTATGATTTGGAGTAATTATATATTCGGCTGAAAAGCATTAAGATAGTATTTTTTTGCCATATATTTCACTGTCAATTCAAATATGAAATCTTCGATACTAACTTTTTTTCGGTATTCAGAACAATTTGAAAACCAATTATTGATATTGAAAATAAATAAAATATTCGAATTTACTTCCACGCTTTCCATCTATTTCCAACAATTTTGTATGTGCAATGTCCAAATGTCCAAAATCGAATTGCTTTTTAGTCATGATAATCAAAATAAGGGACATAATGTTTTTTCGTTTTACATTGTATTTTCAAATATAAGTACACATTTGTGTCGATGAAATTGGGAAAGTGTTTCCCTTATACGATGCAGATATATAATAAAAAAGGGTTTTTGAAAATTTCTCCCCTAAAAGAGTGAAAAACGGTATCAACGTTTGTAAGGGATAACGTTTAATTAACAACCGATATTTCAAATTTAATAATCAATCAAAGTCCGTTAAAAGCAAAACGTTATTACTGCTTAATATAAAACAAAGTTGATTTTTTATTAGAAACAAAAACTTAGGGTCTGCTTAAAAATTTAAACTCTGATAAGTAGATACATCTGAAAAGGTTAAATTAATTTTTTAAGTGAGCATTATGTTTTTTAGCTTTTACATATTGTAAACCTGAAATATGTATTCACAAATAAATACATTAGTACCCCTACCAACGTTTTGAATGCGTAAGTGGGGGTAACAGAGCGCATGCATATAGCCTATTCTGCACGGACTGCACGGACGCACGGAAAGATAGTCAATGTATATATAAGAAATGAGAAGAACACAACGTTTCAAGTTATAATACTTGAAGTATGTTTTTCATATCGCTTTTATAGGGATAATCGAACAAAAGGGTAATTTTGTCATATCACGGCTTTTCTCAAAAAAAAATCGTAGGCACATAAAATTAGTATTAAAACGTTCAGAACACTTAAAAATGTAATATTCCGGCGGTGGAACTCTAATTTTCTTCACAATTATTACAAAAAAGCCTAAAAAAGAATACCATTATAGTAGACTTTAATAGACGTCAAAGTAACTGCTAAACGCATTTGCTTACAAGTACGCATGTGCAATAAAAACAAAGAGATGCAAAAATGACAAAGAGAACAAATATGAATTTAATTTGACAAAGCGCCCGGGAAAGTATAAAGTTAAATAATGTTGGGAAAATGATATTTTGATCGATTTATTCGCGAATTGAATTAAAAACAGAATAGAGAATGAGACATTATCAAATTGTACCGGTGTATAAGTTAAACCATGTCAAGTAAAATATATAAAATGATAACTCCAAACGTTATACGTATTAAACTTTTCATGGTAATACCAGAATGCCATAATATCACATAATTTTCTGCATGCATAATTTCCTGTTATGGTGAACTTCATATGAGTTCTGCTCAAAACTGAAAGCTTTTTTTGAAAAAAATTCGCCAAGTTCCCCTCGATGTACGTATCACTTTTTTTATATTATCTTAACGAATTTAAATTAATTGTTTCTAGTGTATATATGTATTAAATGGCGAATTAAAAATTAAATCTGGGGTAAAACAAAACTCGTGTTTAGTCTCGCAACGTAATATTATTGGCCTACCTTAAATTACCTAAGATTTAACAATAAAAAGATAAAAGGAACAAAATAAACATGGACTAATTTCAAATACTAAATAGAATTTTTTTCAACTATAAAATTTTAATTAGTAATTTATATACAAATAACTATATGACAACGTCCCATTTTCTATTCCGGTTTTAATTCAATTCGCGAATAAATTGGCCTTCATAAAATTTAGCATTAAAGAAGATGTTCGAGGTGAATTAACAACCAAATATCGAATAAATTCGCGAATTGATTTATAACACCATACAGTAACGTTAATAAAAGATATTTGTACCATAAAATTATGTAACCTGTTGGTCATTACTTCAAATCAGATATTTTTCTGTAATTTGGTTAATTTTTACTTTCCCGGCGCTTTGTCAAATTCAATTCATATTTGTTCTCTTTGCCATTTTTGCATCTCTTTGTGCTTATTGCACATGCGTACTTGTAAGCAAATGCGTTTAGCAGTTACTTTGACGTCTATTAAAGTCTACTATAATGGCATTCTTTTTTAGGCTTTTTTGTAATAATTGTGAAGAAAATTAGAGTTCCGCCGCCGGAATATTGCACTTTTAAGTGTTCTGAACCTTTTAATACTAATTTTATGTGCCTACGATTTTTTTTGAGAAAAGCCGTGATATGAAAAAATTACCAACAAAAGAAATATTTTTCGTATCAATAATTTGTAACGAGGATACTTTCTATTTTTTTGTTATCCAGTGTCCTTTACATTCTTGGATGTTTCCATTATTTAAATATTTGAAAACATTTTTTAAACGACAAGTATACAGGTAGGTATTATGAAAATCGGGACGTATTGACACGATAGTTTTTTACATCTTTACGTAGTTTTTATCAAAATATTTGAGAAAAAAAGTATAAAATGGCAAAGTCTTTTGCAGTAATCCAAAACTTTGAATTGATTTTGCATAATTTTAACTTATTTTACACCTTCAATCTTTTGTTCTAAATTTTTGGAATGTAAATACGAATAAATTTAGATGAAATTAAAGAAAATACATATATATCCTCATTTATCTGAGATCATTTAAAACCTACTTCTATCGTTGTATCAAGAGGAAAGGACAAACCTGTAGAAACTTTTATCATAATTGTAACGTTTTTGTATAGCTATTTATATTTGGCGGGCTCGTTAAAGATTTGTGTAAGGAAATACAACAAAACACCAATTTATATAGTTACGAAAATGTTATTTATTTCACACACAATACACTTATTTATTTTTCCAACAATCACAATTTCACTGTTTATAACTAATTATATATCACATACTGTTTAATCGGACTGTTTGTTATATGCGATTGTCTGTTTTCATTTGACCTATTCTACTCATGATCGAGCCCTTTATATAGTAGTATAGGTAGTATAGACATTCTTGCATTTTCAATTTCTAGAATACTATTTGTTGTCCGGTTTTAATATCCTGTTGTCCTTTTTTAAAGACCTTCACAGAAACTTCTCGATCATCTCTCCATCTCATTGTCCTAATTACATTTATGACTCCGCATTCGGAAGCCGTCTGGGTGTAAGACCCATTACGTAACATAATTGATATATTTTTTTATGCAAGGTTCAATTCCAGTATAAATAACAATAATAATAATATCAGGATCACGGAAAATTGGAGATACAATTAAATTAATTTAAAAAATTATTGATTTGCAACTTCTCGTCTTTATTATTAAGACTTTATCAAGCTCTAAAAAGTATTATAATAATTAACAACATTAATAATTAACGACATTCACAAGCTTCTAGTCCTTATTTGATTTAAAATATCTTCTCAAGGCGAACATTTAGAATAAAAACGTTTAGAGTTATTTTTAATAGCAAATGGATGGCTTGACAGAGGTGATATACAATTTCTTGAATACGATATGCTTTACGGTTTTAGCAATACGTACCTGTAAATATGTCGTTTAAAAAATTTTGTCAAATATTTTAAACAATGGAAACATCCAAGAATTTAAAGGACACTGGATAACGAAAAAATGAAAAGTATCCTCGCTACAAATTATCGATACGAATAATATTTCTTTCGTTCCATTGCCCCCCTATAAAAGCAATATGAGAAACATACCTCAAGTAGTATGACTCGAAACGTTGTGTTGTTCTCATTTAATATTATATCTTAAAACAACAGCAGTAAAATGGCGAAAATATCAATGGTATTACTAGTGGCAGCTTTGGCTCTGTATTCTGCTCAGCTTTCAAATGCACAATGTAAGTAATGTTAACTTATAACTATACACAATATAACATAATTTAAGTATATATTATATAACAAATTCTAAAATATGATATTGACAATACTTTCTTAACATTTCTATCAGCTAATTTATTGGTATCTATTACAAAATATGTCATTTTATTACAGTTATAGGTCTGGTACGCGAGTCAATGATAATGCTATGCGTTTAAACCCTGATGCCAATGAGCGAATTGCAATGGTAGATGCACCGGCGATGCGTGTACCATATCCCGAAAACCATATGACTATGAAAGATCCAGCTTTCAATGAATAGATGTGAACATCTTAAAAACGAATTTCAAAAAACTTCATATTGACCGACCACCACAATAACGATTTGGTTCCGATTACTTACTATTTCTTTGCTTTTATAAATTAGTTTTGGGTTGGGTTTTCTGTTATGTACTTATGCATCTATGCACTTAAGCACCTTTGCATCTCAAATAAATATAGTAAAAAAATGTTTTTAAACTTTTTTTAATATAATATTTTTCTTATTTCTTTTTATTCATTAATCAATGCAACAGCCTTGAAAAATGTTTAAAAATCGTTCGAACTAAGAGCCAACCACAGCTGATACTTTAAAAATCAGTGAAAGAACCAAGCAGAAATCTTAGAAAGGGCGTTTCCAACGACAGCTAGTCACAGCTGGATGATCGAAAATTACTTATTGTTACGTTATATGACTCGTTTATTTTGAAAGTGGCGTAAGTCCATTTCAAGGACGGTTTATATGGTGATTCTTTTTCTTATAACTAGAACAAAGTATGTTAATTATTTAACTGCTAAGTTTTGACAAATTATTGATTTCATTTTAGTTGTAAACAAAAACGTCAATTATTCCCTTCTTCTTAGTATTTTATGTTCCTATGTTTAAAACTGATAACACTATAGGGATTGATCTTGAAATGGATTTAACTCACTTTCAAAATAAACGGTTCATATGTCAACTAATTAAAATCTCAAAACCACTTAATATCTTTGAATTTTTATCATGTTAAGGGTTTGTGATTTCTTTGGTGTGCATTTTATTTCATTTTCATAGAACTTTCGTTGGCTTTTTTAGCCTTGCAGTCTTGTATTTTTTTTCGATAGACACGATAGTATTCTGTATTTGTAACTATGTAATAGATGTAAAAAAAATCGTGTCGATATTTTCCGATTTTTACAATAAGTACCTGTAAACTTGTCGTTTAAATTTTTTTTTTCAAATATTTCAATAATGGAAACGTCCAAGAATGTAAAGGATATTAGATTACGAAAAAATGCAAACTATCCTCGTTAAAAATTATCGATACAAAAAATATTTTCTTTGCTCGATTGTCCATATAAAAGCAAACCGAAAAACATACTTCAGGTATTGTAACTCTAAAAGTTGTGTTCTTCACATTTAATAATATATCTTAAAACAAACAGCAGTAAAATGGCGAAAATATCAATGGTATTACTAGTAGCAGTTTTGGCTCTGCACTCGGCCAGTTTTCAAACGTACAATGTAAGAAATGATGACTTATAAGTAGACGCAATATTACATCAATTAGATAATAATTTTATTTCAAACTCCAACATAGAGTGCAGAGGTCCTTAGGAAAATGTCCCCGTACAATGAAGATGAATAAAATTAAATCAGAAACAACAAGGAATAATTTGATAATTGCGTTTATAATTTTCGGTTTCAAAAACCTAAAGTAATGACTCTGTTAATATTTCTTGAAAAATATTGAATAATATGAAATTATTTCCGAATTAAAACTCAGGAGTTCTAGTTATAGTTATAATGATTTTGCGATTTTAGTGCAATCGAGTTGGATTAATCGAAGCGGAAGAGTCGCACAGGATGTGATTGAGTTCGGAAGTGACATGAGCCATGTCGGACTTGGTTAGAACGACCCTTGTCCTTGTTGTTTTCCGACAACATCGACCATATTTTCCCTGGAGAACTCATCCCCCCACGTTTACGTATTTGATGCATCTCTTTAATATTGCTTCACTTTCATTTTCGACTGAAAATTTCTTATTTTTTCTATTAGGAAATCGTTTCTTATACTGATCTGATCAAATAAAATAACACTTCTTTGTGACAAAATTATTATTTTTTTTCAAGATTATTTTTCTTAGAAAATTGACAAAATACATTATTGAATTAATAAGGGAAGTAACTGGGCAGAGATGAAAAATTTCTGCTTGCAATCGCCGAAAAGTGTCTAGTTTTCGGAAACTTGTTTTCGGCTCTGTCTTTAGAATTAACTTTCTTTTCTTCATTGAATATAAATTTCTATTCATGAAAATAATCAAAAAATTCAAACGATTTATTTTGAAATTTGGTTGATGATTTGCTAATATGGTTTCTTCTTAAACTGTATAAGCTATTGTCTTCGAAAGGGGCGTAAGTCCTATTTTTATTACATGGATAATGAAAATACTTGGAACTTTGATTTAAATTCGAATTTCAATAAATTCGTAATATTTTCACGAAATGTTTATAATTTTGAAAGAATGATTATGGATTTATGTTTATTGATATTAATCGTTGTCATTTACCGACTCTGTTGAAGAAAAGCGTTGGTTCATTAAAATCTTGTGTTAGAGAAAATTCCATTCTTCCTTATCTTCTTTACATACGTTTCCAATCAACCTTTTAATTTTATTTTCCTACTCTAAGTGATAAATTGGCATAGAAAGAATATCTGATCCATTTGTGTTTTTGTGACATCAATTTCATTAGCACATCAGCGGTAGGTGCAGCCGAGTTTCAAATTTTGATGAACGAATTAAATCAGGCATCAAAAACGATAGGATTGGAAATGAGCCCAGATTTAATATGAATCAATATTGATGGCAATGCAGTCAAGCATACCAATCAATACGTTAATCTCGATTAGCCTAGGGGGCTTATTTCTGAATCTATGCGAGAATTTTCGACGACAAATATTCTCGCATGTCGTTTAGAATTAAAAAAGGTTTTCTTAAACATAAAAGCGTCATATGCGAAAAATTCCCACTTCGACTTTCGTTTACAACTCTTTAGCTGATTTTTCAAATTGTGAAGAAAATATAGCACGGTAATGTCCATCAATAGAAACTTCGTACGAAATACGAATAATGGAGAACGAGGTCTTGAATTTTTGTATTTTATTATGTTTTTGGTTTTGTATCCTTCGTATTATAGGGAAAGGGAATATGGTAAACAATAATGCTTTTTAAATAAACGGAGGCATATTTGAAATATAGAAGAATCTAAAAAAACGAATTTACAAAAATATTATTGATAGATGTAAGGTAAGAATAATATCGTAGAAAAATATTTTTATGTTTATAAAAACACATAATTACTCATTGGAAAAAGTTTTTGGTTATAACCATTGATTTAGTGACGTTCGGTTTACTTGTTAAAATAAATAAATACTTGTTAATTACTTGTCCCTATCTTAGTTTGTTTAAATGTGACACGAATTAATTGTTTAATTAACTCAATATTTATACATAATATTTTTCATAGAAACTAATCAGTATATTACAACTACAGAAATTTGTATTGCACCTGTTAAATCGGTGTAAAAAATGTACTAAAAATTTTTGAGAATTAGTTCAGCAAAATTCGAAATCACTTATAGAACTTAAAGATTTCACCCACATTTATTTATTAAAATTGATGTGATTATTTATTATTTATTTTAAGATGAATAAAAACATTGCATATAATTTGAATGTTTTTATCCCAGCAAGTAGTAAAATTAAAACAAGTAAAATTAAAGGAAAAAATTTAATTAGATAGATGTGCTTGTTTTTTATTGCATAACAAAGTAAATCATGGTAGAATGTATGACACTGCTGACCGTAAAATCTGTTCAACATTTTTTAGCGATGAACGATAATTTAATATGTGTTAAAGCTGAGAAAGTACTTTCACTTAAATATGTGGTATTGAATGGCAGAAGAACATTTAACGCCATATCAACGATTGTGGAAAATTCAGTTCTAGTTCCGATCCAGATTTCAGTCAAGAGCGTTTTTGAAAATTGAAATTTTAAGTTTAAGTTAAGTCACTCGAAAGCTCAGCAAATTCCTTTGGAGCTTTAAGTGGCAGCAGATCAATATCCTTTCATAGGCCAATCCAAAACGGCTTTTGAATCGAAGTTACCTTTTAAGTGATCCACAGTAACTTTTGCAATAAAAGTTTTACATTTTCCTCGATTACAAAATTGTCGACACTGGAAAACATTTTGAACGAATGTTTTTCTACTCTACTTTTCTACATGTTGAACTTTCAATTTTATCATTCGAAGTAAATAAATCGCAATGTTTTCCTTGGTGAGACAAGTTTAGACCGTTTAATTTTGCAAAGATAGGCATAAATCTTTTTGAAAAAAATAGCTTTACATTTTAATTATTTTATATTTAATTATTATTATATTTAAAAATGTGTAAATTATTATTTCGATGTATTATTTTATTTTTGTAGGTATTGTTCATAATATATTTATTTTCAAATTTTTCAAAACACCTTTATGACGAAAATAATCAATGCTTAAATTTCGAAACAAATTTTAAGCCACTACCTTTTTGCAGGAAAGGATCACATATGAATCCCCTAGAAGAATATAGAATAAAGAAGGGCTCAAAGTCTACATTACTATTTAAAAGTTAATGAGTCACTGATAAAGTATTTAGGACTATGTTTTTAAATACTATAGGAATTGGTCAATTGGCCGTTCTCAATCTGAAAACCTCAAAATTTGGAATAAATTTAACCGAACCTAGTCGTTCAAAGCCTTTTGAAAAAAAGCGTAAAGAGCTTTATGGATTCTTCGATTCCCTACCCATGATGAAACCTCATTATTGCCAAGCGACAACCAACAAACAATATTAATTATTAGCAACGACCATATGAAATTTATTTTCCTTATTTTATTAATGTTTTATGTGATTGTTATTAAGTTATTTTTGGCCTTATTTACTGTCCCTTATAGAACTGTTAAATCTGGCAACGTTGCATTTTATACTTTGTCTTTAATATAATTCGCAAATAAATTGGCCCATAGTGAAAATTTAGTCTCAAAGATAAAATTACACCATATTAGAATTGCTCTAACAAAAAAATCGCGAATAGAATAAAAGAAAGTATAAAATAAGACGTTGCCAGGTTTGATGGTTCTAGAAGGGATATGAACCATATTTTTTACTAAAAATAGTACTCTTACTAAATTTGAGACGTTGTTTAATTAATTTAACTAGTATGAAAACCTGCTATGTACATTTCAGTATTAACTATTTTGGTAAGAAAACCTACTAATATATTAGACAGCTAATTAATAGAAGGTAAGGGAGCGTTCAAATATTACGTAACGTTTTTTTTTTCAATTTTTTACCCCTCCCCCACCGTAACTCATTGTAACAATTTGAAACCTACCCTCCTCTGATCATCATTTGTTACATAACATTATTGACGTGTTTAGAGAAATCTAAATTACTAAGTACTTTTCACATGATGGCGTTGAACTATACCAACTATTTTCATAGTAAAAGCGCGAAATTTAATTTTCAACTATCAATTTTATAAATACTCAATAATACTTATGATGTTACGTAACAGTACATGTATACCTCTCCTTATAGTAAACATAACACACAATAACGTTTCATTGAACCCCTCCCCCCGGGTTAAAATGTTACGTAATACTTGAACGTTCCCTAACTAAATATTTCAAAATGATGATCAGTCTATTAAGACCATGATCATTCAATCTTCAAACGGTATTTTCATTTTTTCGATTTGAAATATTTTCAATTTTTTCCAGTGTTTTTATTGTCCCCCTGTATAATTAAGGATGATATAGATAGAAGGTTTACATTCCAAGCCGACGATAGGTGAAATGTCTTATTGTTTGGGAAAAAAAAACAAGATCTTCGTAATTTTCTGGTCGCTCACCCCTTTCCAGCATTTCAGAAGCTAGAAAAAAATGTTTCTGGAATTTTTTTCTTAAAACAAAAAGAAAATTTTTCCTTTTATTTTAATTCGGGATTAATTAAGCGTGAAGTGCTAATTTTAACAACTCATTCATGAATATTGTACTATAGCCATAACAAAGCCCATTAGACAGACTTTTGCAAAAAGGGTAGTTAATCTCCACCTTTAATTACGAGGCACAGGTGTTTTTATTAATTCTCCGTCATTATCGCTGTTTGTATCATCTAAATTTCAAAAAAAAGCACTCATTCCATTCAAAATGAAAGATGCCGAGTTTTCGTTTTTAATTAACTGTAAGTGTTGGTGGATTTTTTCATTTCAATTTGTTAAGTAAATGCAATTTGTGCAATGCGTTGAAATCGAAATTGCAAAACCATAAATGTATGATGAATGAGATGATACTTTTCTTTTATGTTTTCCCGCCTGATGCTTATTGTGTTTTCATCGTGATACGTATTGCACATGCAAAGGCAAATGTGTGACGAACATAACAAACTTGTAAGTTTCCCATTATTAGATTAGAAATTCTCCAACGCTGTCTCATTTCCACAGAATTATTCAAAGGAATAATAAAATGAGATATTCTGTGCGAATGCACTGAATATTTCGCCTCACTACAATTCCCAGATACCTTCATTTCATTCTTATACAGTATATGAGGGGGCAATGTAAAAGCGAGTGCTAGTAAATTTGGTTAACTTGTTTCAGTTAGGGGAGAGTTTCGTTGGAAATGGAAAAGGGAAATGTGTAGTTAAGAGCTATACAAATTTATAAAGAATGCACATACAAATAAACATTGCCATCTTGTTTTTCCGTTATCAACGCTATGCTACATTTTTTTTCCTTTTGTTAAATTTAATTATAACACCAAGACAAAGAGGAAATGAAGTAAAGCTAACACAAAAAAAAAAAACAAAAAAACAAAAATAAACCTTATTCATCTTAGTATTTCTTCATTAGAATAAGCTTGATTTCAACGCGTACATACCTGAAACAAAGAAAAAATATGTTTTTAAATATGTTTATAAATATGAAATATGAATAAAATAACAAGAATAATCTTCCTCAATTACAAGCAAAGAAATTTGTTTGAATTTTTTCATTAAAAAATCAAATGTAAAGAAATATATAAAATTGTCTTGAAATACTTATGAACTAACAAATGCAATTTGTTATTAAGAAGAAAAAAAAACAGCCAGAGTAAAAAAACAACTATAATCTTATTATGAGAAATAAAATTTATTCTTCATACAATTATTTTCATTTTTAACTACTTAAAATTAAAATAAAATGAGGATGGTGACACAATAAATAAAAAAATAATAAAATAAAATAAAATAAGGAAAATTAGAAATTTTTCAGTTTCTTCTCCAAATGATAAAATCAATAAATACATAAACTATTCCGTAAGAATGTTATGGAGGTATGTCAAAATGCTACGAGGCAAACAAAAATTTAGTAGAATGTTCCTTATTCAATGCTTAAGCCCCCGTGAAAATTTCAAACCGATTCACTAAGCCAATGAAAAGTTACTGCAATTTAAAAATATGATTTTACACGTAACCTAATGAAGATTCGGTGATCAAACAGATAAAATTTAATTTTATTAGCAAAACAAATGTTACAGGGCATCACAAACTTTCAAAATATATAGTTTAAACTTTAGGACACTAATTTTCCATAAATTTATTGAAACCATTATATGATTTTAAAGAAACAAATTCTAAACAAATTGAAAATGTGCGTTTTTGTTGGTAAATTAATTTAACGTTATATTACGAAATTACGAGTAATTTTCGATCATCCAGTTGTGATTGATTGTTGGTGGAAACCCTCTATACGTTTTCTGCTTGGTTCTTCCACTCTTAGTAATTGTTCGTAACCCAACGATATAGCAAGTGATCAAATCGAAACTAAAATATCTATTTCATACTTCAATTACCTTAAGTCTCTCATATCATTTATCGAAAATACAATTCGGAGTCTGGAATGTATGCCTGGAATGTTATGTAATATATATGTGAATGATGGTATCAATATTATCATAACTTAATCCTACAATTATCCAATTAACCTGTTCTCATAATTTTATATCGTCTCATTATCTTGAAGTTGACATTTTTGAAGGTTTCACTTCTATCACGTGTGAACTGCACATGTGCTTTTTTTTAAATACCTATATAAAAAAATGTCAGTAATTTTAATTTTAAAACCGTGTATTTTGGTACCTTCATAGCTGAATATTATTTGTCAATGTATTCATAAAATAAGAATCGGAAAATCGGTATAATATAACGTTGATATTTTTATACTTCATTATTTGTGAGAAACTTATTATTATTATTATTAAATTTCAAACTAGTCTCAAAATGTAGTCAATGCAAAAATTAAAGTAAAAGCTCAGGTGCAAAAATGTGTAATGTGTTGATTTAATCGAGATGACCCTAAAGGTTTACACGGCACTTGTTAGTATAACTCCTAGCCAGAATGATTTTTGCTGAAATCTTCATCAATCATCCGCAAGTTTCAGCCAATTTATTCAAAATATTAAAAACTTATATCCTTTAATCTTCCTTGTGAATTTATTCGTTTATTGGTGAAAACATATCGAAATTCGATCAAAATTAATTCCTCAATTGCTGAGAAAAAATTGTCTAAACTAAATACAAATTAATTAAATTGATAGTAAATTGAAACTCGCATGATAAACGTAAGTTTCTAGGACTAACACATCTGGTAATAATGTCTCAAATACCTCTTCGGATCGATTCACTATTCTTTACACCAATGGCCTTTGTTAAAGTTATGCATATGTTGACCAAGTTAACCATAACTTCATCAATTTCTCAAAAAAGTATATTTTTGAAGTACCTCTCTTTAATATTTACTTTCAATGCAATATTTAAAATAATTTAAGGAAAGTCGATAAACACATTTTTTATCATTATATTTTTCTATATTAATATTAACAATCAATTTCAATCCATAGATATAAATGACTAATCAAATTTACAATTACTATTGTATTAATATAACTTTTAGGATGGTGCTATTATGGATTGATTCTTCATATTTACACATGATATACAATATAACACTTCTGTACGTGTGTACAGGTTGAACTCCTCCTAAACCGCCAGACCTATTCAGCTGAAATTTTCTTTGTGTATTTGAGTGGGATCTTGAATGGTTTGGATTCACAATTGGAACATATAGGTGAAAAAGGTGAAATTCTGATAATGATCTTTTGATGTAAATTAACGTTGCCGGACAGAACCTGAAATTTGGCGGAATTTTCAGTGATCTCTTCAGATAGAGATTGTCTGGTGCCGTTGAAAAATGAGTCAATTTTCTTTGTTCCTTTTCGACCAGGGTTTTTAATATGTTTAAAAAAAAACTTCATTTAATTTACCGCGAACCTTTTACGATAGTGAGCTCGGAAGAGCGTTACTCAATTCAATCATTTTTTCTATTATTTTCAAGGATTTGTACAGAGGAATGTTTCTAGTTTCTTAATTGCACCGACTATATTACTGAAATATGTTGCAATAAGAGAAATATATATATATTTTTTGTTTTTTGATTAAAGAATCCTCAAATGTCAACTGACTTGAATTGATTCAGGTATTTGACCTGTCAAATTTTTCAACTACATCTTTTATGGCTTTGAAATTCTCAGCATAAAACAATACAGCTTTTTACCAAGTTCCCCACCGTGTTAATATTGGTTCTGGGGGTAGTGTTACGTTTGGTAGTTACTCTTCATATGTTGTACTCGTGATGGTACTTTCCCGAACTAGTTTATAATCTTTTTCGAAACTCGATGTAATCCATGGGCTAGATAGGCGATGTGAAGTAATTTTGGGTTGAATATTTTCAGAGCTTGACGTAAGGGGGACCTGTCGATGGCATAATACAACACGCCCAACATGTATAACTACTGAAATTAGCACTGTCAATGAAAAAGTACCAATATATGCAATAAAGCTTTAACAATAGAATTATATGCATTTGTATTTGCAAACATGCAAATGCATATAATCCGATGTTTAGTTATCACAAATCTCTTATTATTAGCGTGCCAGTTCAGGTACTACCCGATGAGGCTACGACAGTGAAAACATCTTTTTAATAATACCTAAAAAGTATACATTTTTTTAATTTTTTTAGGCGATATAGCGAATATTGTAAAGCAAATATGAATTGGTTTTGCACCGATTTTTTGTTTAGCTGCATATAGCGAACATATATTTATAGAAATAAACATGACATTTGTTGTTTATTAAGTTTTGTCTCTATAAAAAATCTAATAAATCTATTGAAAAATATGTTTTGAGCTTTGTTGAAAGAAATGGCAGGCAAAAGAATTCGAAGTGCGCTGTTTTTTTTTCAAGTTTAATGTGAGGGTAGAAGAGTGACGCATCGCTAGTATAAGGGATGGCACAGTGGATGACGTGCGAAACGTGATATGCATTATTCTTTTTACAACATATTTTATTTTGCTTGTCATTGACAATAGGTTTTGAAAATTTTCCCCAACGACAATTTTCTGCATCCCAAAATATTCATTTCCATATCAAATATCGATTAACAATACGACAATTTTTACATCATACGTGCCAATGTAAATCTTATTTTTGTACATTCATCTTCATTGAAAATCGTTTACTTCATATTAATGTATACGAATTTTTTAAACAAGTTTATAACAGTTTTGCAATATTTCTTCATGTCATGTTTTTATCGGAGTTTAATTACGTGTAAAATTGTTACTGCCGTTTTATTTTTAGATGAAAAGAGGAGAACGAAAAGAAATTCATTTAAAAATGATATATTGGTTCACAGACGTGTTTGATTTTTTTAACACATAATATTGTAGATTGAGAATATTAAAGTCAAGTATATAATGCGGAATTTCGGAACATGAAATGTATAATTCTCGGTTCATTAAACTTCTATAATAAAAATCAAATATTCATTCTGTCACCTAAACCACAACTTGATCCCTTCCAGACGCAATCATTTCTTGCCGGATAAAAGACTGGAGGAAGGAAACATTGAAAGACGTAGAAAACTTTCAGTCACCACCAGGGGAATGTAACTCAAAGACACTAAAAAACAAAACTCACTCAACCGAGTATTTTTCTACAAACAATGAAAAAAAAATCTTTCGTCACTGTAAGTAATTTTTGGTGAATTTAAAATTGAAACAAATCTAATAAACGCCAAACATCAACCCATGTCCGTAGACAAAAAAAAATACAATTTGTCCTTGGATCTATAAAAGTTTTCTTATAAGTTTCTATATTACTTTGTAACGCCAATTTCATCAATGAAGAATTCTATTATATGTTATTAAGAAACATTTGTTAGGCGTCGTCATATAGTCAAGATGTGGAAAAAAGGAACGGAAGCATAAGAAGAAAAATATCTGACAGACTTCTCTTGAGGGAGACATGGACGCCAAATGACAAACGTGTGTTGAATATTGTGACTGATTCCCATTGGACTAAGATCGTGAGCTCACAACAAAAACTCCACTGAGCTGTGTGATGTGTCTATTATTTGAGGAACGAATTTTCCTTCTCACATTCCCATACTCATCTCTGTTATGTGAGTTAAAACAATGACTACATTTTCAATTGTACAACTGAAATTACAGAAAAGAAATGAAGAAAAAATAAGAAGAAGAAGCATAGTTATAAATTTGTTAATTTTGATCTTTTCTAAGTAATTTCATCAAGAATATTAGTGTCCCTTTTTAATATTTATATCTTCTATCGTCAAATAACTTTACAATTACGAAAAAAGTAGCTAATATCCTACCTACGATTTCATCAACAACGTTCTGATGGTCGAGAGGTTGAAAATAACTTTAAATTTTTTAAATAAATTTAAAAAGAATCCTCAAATTAACATGAAACTATTAACAAAATTAAATCCTAATTTCATCAAGATCAATTGAACATTAACAATATAAAAGAAAAAATACACAAAAATAACGCTTATATCACAAAAGCCGATAAAGGAAAGATCATCGTAATCATTAACAAGGATGAATAATGAATATACAAACAAAACGGAACAATTCATTAAAGAAAATAATATAATTCACATGCAAGAAGATCCAACTCCGAACTTCACCAAAACTTCATACAAGACCATAAATGAAAGCGACTATCTTTTCGAAAACGAATTTTAAAATAAAATCCTCTAGCTCCAATACTTCATGGTTTACCCAAAACCCATAAAATAAATATGCCAATCCGACCGGTAGTGGATTAAAAACTTGCTCCTGGATATTGCTTAGCCAAAAAATTAGTACAAACCATCAAATCAGGAATCAAATTAAAAGAAAAATATTCATTAAAAAAAACATATGCATTTATGAATAATATTTGAAACCTAAAACTGCCACAGAACATTAAAATGGCATCACTTTACAATGTCAACTTATACACAAATGTCCCTGTCGAAGAAACAATCAAAATTGTGGAATATAATCTAATAATATCAAAAATATATAATTATATGGTAATCAATGACATAATGAACTTGTTAATCACCATCTTAGAACAAAATTATTCCATTTTGAATCAAAAATTTTATTACCAGAAGAAAGGCAAGGCCATGGGTTCCTCCTTATAAGGACTACTAGCCGACATTTACATGAATCACATGAATCTTTAAAAATAATTATATTATGAACAATACCTACAAGAATAAAATAATATACTATGAAAGATGTGAAGACGAAACATTTATATAATTTAATGGAACTAGCCTACAGATTAACAATATGGTAAACATTAAGTCATTCATAAGCTTCCAGGTCTTATTTGATTTAGGATATCTTCCAATACGAACATTTAGAATAGAGAACGATTGGAGTTATTTTTTAACAGCAAATGGATGTCTTGACAGAGGTAATATACAATTTCATGAAAACGATATGCATTATGGTTGTAGCAATACGTACCTGTAAACTAGTCATTTCAAAAATGTCAAATATTTTAAATAATGGAAACATCCAAGAATGTAAAGGACACTGGATAACAACAAAATGCATACTATCCTCGCCAAAATTATCGATACAAAAATTAAAATAAAATATAATTGATTTATTATGAAATATAAAAGATTTATTATAAAATATAAATATTTTCTTTCGTTCCATTGTCCCTATAAAAGCAATATGAAAAACATACTTCAGGTATTATAACTCGAAAAGTTGTGTTGTTCTCATTTAATATTATATCTTAAAACAACAGCAGTAAAATGGCGAAAATATCAATGGTATTACTAGTGGCAGCTTTGGCTCTGTATTCTGCTCAGTTTTCAAATGCACAATGTAAGTAATGTTAACTTATAACTATACACAATATAACATAATTTAAGTATATATTTTAATACAAATTCTAAAATATTATATTGGCAATACTTTTTTAACATTTCTATCAGCTAATTTATTGGTATCTATAACAAAATATGTATTTTTATTATAGTTTCTTCCAGTTGGCGTAATGGACTAGCAAATGATAATGGTATGCGTTTGAAACCTGATTCCAATGAGCGAATTGCAATGGTAGATGCACCAGTGGCTGCAGCACCGCCCGTACGTGTACCATATACGACGTCCCGACAACCATATGGCAATGAAAGATCGAGCTTTCAATGAATAGATGTGAACATCTTATAAACGAATTTCAAAAAACTTCATATTGACCGACCACCACAATAACGATTTGGTTCCGATTACTTACTATTTCTTTGCTTTTATAAATTAGTTTTGGGTTGGGTTTTCTGTTATGTACTTATGCATCTATGCACTTAAGCACCTTTGCATCTCAAATAAATATAGCAAAAAAATATGGTTTTAAACTTTTTTCGATACAATCATTTTCCGTATTCCTTCATATTATTCAATCAATTCAACACCCTTGAAAAATGTGGAAAATCACAGCTGGTACTTCAAAAATTTGTGAAAGAACCAAGCAGAAATCTTAGAGAGGGCGTTTCCAACGACAGCTAGTTACAGCTGTTTGATCGAAAATTATTTGTTGTTACGTTATATTATATCGTCAACTATTTAAAATCTCAAAACCACTTAAAATCTTTGAAATTTTATCATGTTAATGTTAATGAACATTTCGCGGTCTTTTTAGCCTTGCAGTCTTGTTTTTCTTTTTTCGATAGTCACGATAGTATTCTGTATTTGTTTTTGGCATACTTCAAAAATATATGTTTTTAAAAGAATGAAAAGTTTATGAAAGCAATACTCAATTCCCCACGGTTGTTAGCACGACTCTTCCCCAGCAGCGAATCTTGTAATATATTTTAAAGTCCTATTACTTTTTAATCATTGATCGTTTTTTGTATACTTTGATTAGTTTAACATACAAAATATCGGATTGCATTTTTCTATTGCATCAAACCATAGAAACTTTGGGTTCTTATATGATGGGGATGTCCATTAAATCAAAATATGTCAACTAACCATACCTCTAAGGACGATATAAACTTTTAACAAGTTTCTAACTTTCAGAAGATATATATAAAAAGCAAACTTTTCAAATGAATAAAAGAAATACGAATTTATTACAAGATATATAATACGCAATCAAAGTTGGGAACGATAGTAAAATTTACTTCGATTTCGATTATGCCTTTCTCGTTACTAGGTAAAAATGTAAAAAAATAATATATTAAACCGAAGCAAAACTCAAATATAGAAAACAAGTATAGTTTAACTATATCAATAAATTCTAGAAGGACTGTTTTCATTGTTGAAACTTCTTGCGTTACCAAGAAAAATTTACGACTTCATTATTTACTGTTCCATTGTGACAATTTACCTAAATGGCTTAATTGATAATTAAAGAGAGTATTTTCAAGAAATATAATTTAACTACTTCTTTATCGATAGAATAATAGATAAGTTGCAAATTGAATGTGGAGTTCGTTTCTTTCCAAATTGATAGGAAAAGGCAAAATCGGAAAATAATTAAAGCACTACGTCAAAATAGATGGAAAAATGTTTTGCAGTTTTATCATTGAGAAAATGTTGTTTTTTTCGTTGGTTTATCGAAAGGAAGTCAAGTGCGGTGATCAAGAGATAGTGGTGGAATATTGTCCAGTTTAGCCGTATTTTTGCTTCATGATCGAGACAATTGAACAATTTACAACTCAGATTGAAATCGTTGGCATTGCTAGCGATACGATTCAACATGACATAACAAGCAGCATCATTATTCTCCTTTTTATATTGTGTACTGCTCTATGATGGAATTTGCAAAATCAATTTCTCATACCAAGGCAAAAATGTCGCATCAATTATTAACGTAGATCGTTTTTTTTTCACTTAATTCAAAAATGCAGAATTATCTACTTAATTGGGATTATCGTATTACTTAAAAGAACTTACAAAAAACCACATATGTGTAGTTTATATGCGATAGAAGTGGAACCTTCCAAAATGTCAACTTCAAGATAATAAGAAGAATGTAAAATTTCGAGAGAATATTGATACCATAATTCACATATATATAACATAAGCTTTTCGAGACTCCGACTTTGCATTTTCGATAAATGGTGCGAAAGGTTTATGGTAACTGTTGTATGAAATAAATATTTTAGTTTCGATTTGATCAATAGATACATCGTTGGCATACGAACAATTACGTAGAGAAAGAAGTTTTCACATCAAAAAATAAAACAATTTTAATGGTGAAAATCAGCGACATAATTCGTTGTGCAACTACAGTCTCAATTTCTTGATCACGTTTTTCAAGGGTAGAGAAAAACGTTGAAAAATCGTTCTTGCTAAGGGCCAATGTACTTAAAAAATCAGTGAAAGAACAAAGCAGAAATCTTAGAGAGGGCGTTTCCACCAACAGCCAATCACAGTGTTTATCTTTTGCTGCTGCTTTAAGTCTTAGAATCCTTTTTCATTATAATCAAGAAATTGAAACTGTAATTGCACAACGAATAAGCTGGTTTACACCATTAAAATTGTTTTATTTTTTGAAGTGAAAACTTCTTTAGCATCGTTGTGTCTTGAAATTTTATGAAACGAAAAAGCGACAGTTATAAGAGATAAACTTATCAATTTATAAGATTTATCGAATGAGAGAATTAATAAAAATTATTCGTATTTCTTATATATGTGTATAAAATGAGAATCTTAAGTTATTAAGTTGTATATCGAACGGAAAAAGTTTTCATAATACCAAACTGCTATCAAAATTGCATCCCTCGCTTTGATGCACAACTAGACAACTTACGATTCTCATTAGTTGTCTAATATCGCCTTTATATCGATTAAACAACCGGTACTAAAATTCAGTTCAAAAATTATTTTTTATTTTTATAGAGCATTATATCAATAGAAGTGAGGTTTTTAAAATATTTTTTAAGCTTGATTTTTAGACCAATAAATGAAATACAACAAAAACTGTTGTGCTTAAAATCTACCAACTCCCACATAAAAAAACGCATAATATTTTTAAACGATTTTATTTTAACACTATAGAATCATTAAATTTATTGATTTTAATTTGATTAATTTCACAGATATGTAGGTACAAATGTGATAATATCTTTATTATTACAATCATCATAAAAAATCCGATAAAAGTTCGTTTCTTAAATATCTCACTTATTATTTTATATCGCATGAAATGTTTGAATTTACTGAAAAGCCATTTGTGGAAAATTTTGATGAAAGAAAATATCAAAAGTAACTCGTTATAAGTTCATCATTGATATTCGTCTGAAGTCAATATTTTTAACACAAACGAAATACAACTTCGACACTGATAACAGATGATTCCTTACATTGCTTTCAATATTATTATATTTTTCCCAATAAAAAAATATTTGAAGAAACTATAATAATTGACTTTGAAATGTTGAGCTTTACAACGAAAACTCTGGCATAGTACATTACCGGAAAAACAGTATTTTAACGAAACGAAAAGTTGAGTTTATGTTTGTTGAAGAGCAACGAACCTCATTATGAGTCGCTTGGACATCCCCATATTATGTTTGCTGTAATGAAATAAATCACCAAGAGGGGATGACGCAGGTGATGTTTATAAATAACTTGGCTAGTTTACAGTTTTCCTACAGAATTAACTCTTAAGCTTAAAAGCATGTTTTTCCCACTAAATCACAGTTTAATCACTTTGCTAACAGACTTACGATTAGTACGCTTATCGAACTACGATATCGTTTCATAGACTCGAACAATATCTCGGGCACTATATAATTTATATTTATTAAAAGTTTTCAGAAATATCTTTACAAAGAATAGCGATTATACAAAACAGTCGATTTAATGGAAAATATTTATTAATTTTGCATCACTGAGTTTTCTAAAATTGCTTAGTTTGAAAAATTCTGATGTGTTACTTTAGTTTTACGTCTACTTAAGGTATGTTAGCTTTATATTTAGGGAATTCAGTGTTTTCTGCAACAATGAACATGCAAACTTTGTTATTAAAACTACACTCTAAAGTTACAATACCGTAGTTTCCCTGTGTTAATGAACTTTTAGATGTCAAGACTTCAAAAAACGTATTTAACTAACCAATTATTTATTTAAGTTGAAAACATTCTCACTGTTCAAATTTTATTACCACCAAATGCTACAAACAGGAATACTCATTATAATGAATTATTGGTTAATGATTTTTTTTAAAAGTTATTAGGTCATTATGAAAATCATGGATAACTGTTAGTAGTAACAAACACTGATTAAGGATTCTAGAAGAATTAATTTCATCGAATAAATTGTGTCCTCTATTTTTTCTATTTTTAAAACAATTGTACTGAACGTATTTACACAATATTTCCAGAAAACAGATGAAAAGTTTATTTGAATCGTCTGATATTTTATTAAATTCCATCATCCGAGCAAAATTATAAAATGAAATGTTTCAGAGTGAATGTCTACCTTTATGATTCGGGTTGAATTTCCAGGAAAACTCAACAGTTTTCCGAAACTAAATATATAAAGGAACACATTTAATTTAGTTCAATTATAGCTAACCAAACATATAGCACCATTTGAACAAAAACCATACATTTGCAGAGGATGTCTAATGAAAATTAGTTAAAATTTTAAGTCAAAAAATTCGAAAAAATAAGTTCGAAATTTTCCTAAAACTTATATCGAAGGATATACCAAAAATTCGAGCTACAAATAAAATATACCAAATATTTTTCAATTACCGAAAAACCAAGAAAAATATTTGGTCCGAAAAATCTTAAAAATTACTTTTTTAGACGGATTTTTCTAGATTTTCAAAAAAAATGTTTACAATCCGGAAGTACCTATTTTCTTTAAGTTAAAAACCTATTCATAAGAGGTTCAGGGATGATATCGAAAAACGTTATTCTTTCTTTTTTCGTTTTATTTTGTCGAGAGCTACAAAAATCCATTTTCAGTTTTCAAATCGTAGCGCTGTAAGAAACGTAGTCAAACCTTAAAAATAGTCTATTTAATTGGAAAATTTGTTTATTTCGTTGATAGGGTTGATTTAAGCGGAAAATCCTATCAGAAGAAGGTTCTATAGCTGCTGTTGAAACACGTTATGTAAAGAATAAAGAAAATTGAGTCATACGACTTATATAATAATTCCTATATTTACTGTACCCAATTATTTATTCAATAAAAAGTTTTTACTAAGTAAGAAGACAATTCAGGTTGTTTAAGATCGGTTTTTTTATTTAATGTTTTTAAAATTCAAATTAGTTACGTTTCGTTACGTATTGTAACTTCATTAGACTTCCTGAAGCACAAAAAATATATTAGTTTCAATTTAGTTTCAATTTTTTGAGTTTTTTCCCCAGTTGGTTATAAATGACAAGTTTAAACTGAATGATATAAACGACACAACCAAAGACTGATTCAGATTTTTTTCTAGGGGGGGGGGCACAATATCATCTTTCATTTGCAAGTGTGTGATAGGTGCAACAAAAAAAAATCGCAATTCCGGCCAGAAATAGACCAGAGTTTCACTAATGTTCTTTCTGATATTTTATTCATATATTTTAATAACTCTAATAATAAATAAAAATAATTTGATTTGCTTTTAAGTATGTACTGTGATGGAATCTCTACAGTACACAAAAATACCGTGGTGGGTAAGGGCACGTGCCCCCCCCCCCCCAAATCTATTTTACTGAAAAAAATATCAACACATCAAACATAGAAAGTTATTTTAATTATCAAAAGTAAAATTTGCATTAAATTTTTTTCTTAAACTATAAATTTCAATACGGTTTTATTAACATCGTTTATTAAATCGTTATTAACATCGTGAAACTGACGATATTTAAAATAAAATGTATATTTATAAAACGTACTTCATTTGTTATATTCAACCATAAGTACGTGTATTTAATTATATCCTAAATTAATAATTAAAATGTGCCAATACTACCGATATCAATTAATTTTTGTAATTCAATTTTAGATGGTATGAAGTTCACTAGGTCCTCTCGTTTAGAATGTCATGATTATTTATTTTTTACTACCTTTTTTCGTCTGTTCTGTATGTTTGTTAAAAACATTTTTTTTTATCATTATAACTTTTTGGCAAATTTAAATGATTTAGGCTTCAAATTAATAACTTTTACGTCAAGGTTAATTAAATTTAATCTCATGAGTTTACAAAGTATATTTCTTCTCTTATAATAGCATTTATAAGACATCTATACAAAAAAATGTCCTGTCGATTTCCTATTATCATGTTTCTTCATATTATTCAAAGCATTTAATTCTTTGTTCAATCAGTTCATTGCATTCTAAAAGTACGCTTATGTTACTGTAATTACAAAGTACAGAACACTTTTTAATTTCAATACACATATCAGTGGATTTCGATTGTGTTGAAAGAAAAAAGTTTAGACTAGAATTTCAAAGGCAAGTTTTATAACAGCATAAATGAAGTTGATTAAAACTGACAAAACTGTCAGAATAGAAATTCAAATCGGAACAAAAGTTTCCATAAAGTGCAGCAAAGAATCGTAAATTTCGTATGAAAACCGAGTATGAACGGTTACATTTAACTGACGGTCTCATGTTCCTTAATCAGATGAACCCGGCGGAAATAAAGTGAAACTTTGGTTTATAATGCATCCGGGTATCATTAACAGAAAATCACGTCATCCAACTGATACGCGGCTATGCGAGGGATCGAAACCCTTTTATTTTACTTCAAATATTTTATCATTATCGTACAGATGAAACACAAAACGGGACTACATGATCACTTTACATATGTATTTAATATTTTCACCAAAACTTTGCGTTATAAATTGGTTCAATTTTCGATAGTAAATTTGAATAACATTTTCCATTAAAACACCTTGCTTCATTTTATTAAAATTAAATTGTCGGTTATGCGCGGGCTATATTAAATTTTCCCGTATTAGTGTTTGCGTTTTCTTCGTGCAAAAAACATTTAGCCTTGAAATTGACTCATTTTCTAAATAGGCCGTTGCGTTTCATCTACGCAATGACTAATAAAATTTTATGGGAACAACTTTCGTTCACGTCAGCTTAATTTTTATGGGTTTGTTGTGCGCGTCTTCTTTTAGAAAAACTACAAAGATGGACGTATTACGAGTCCTTTGTAGCCACTTACACCCCTCGGGCAACCATAAAACTGCACTAGTTTACTACCCCAAGAGTCCGTATATATTCGGTTTTAAACGTATTTTTTCTGCTTAATACACTATTGAAGCAATATTGCGCCTAAAAGGTACTCTCCTCAAATTACTTTATCACACTTTCGGTTTTTTTCACAGAATTTTAACGAAACAAGTAAACAAATTAATCCAGGTTAATCGTTGAAAACTAGCTTTTCGTTTAGTCTTAATATTTGTTCTCGTCATATCAAAATTAAGAACAATTTTCACCAATATTTTTCATAAAAAAATCATCTATATATATATATATATATATATACATATATAATATATATAAAATCGTTCTGACTGATATACTGAATGAGAATCAAACTACAGCCCAAACTGCTGGTCGTAGAGCCGTGAAATTTAGAAGGTACATCCCTTATATTATGACGTAAGCACCTTATACGGACGGATTTTTGAAAATTCAACCCCTCAAAGAGTAAAAATGGTGGCAAAGTTTGTATGGGATAACGTCTTACAATAAACAATCGAAATTTCAAATTTCATAATCAAAGTGTCATTAAAGACAAAATGCTAATACCGCTTGATGTAAAACAAAGTTGGTTTATTATTAGAAACAAACACTTAGGGTCTGCTTAAAAATTAAAACTCTGATAGATATACCTGAAAAGGTTAAATTAAGTTTATAAGTCAGCATTAAGTTCTTCGGCTTTCACATATAGTAAACCTGAAAATCCGAAATACGTATTAACAAAAAAATATCTTATTAGCGAGTACTCCCTGAAATTCGTCGAACAAAAAGAAAATACTTATTGAAAATTTTGTGAATGAAAGTTAGTTGCTCCTATCGACAGAACAAGGATGACATTTTAAAGGAGGGGTGGAGTGTTTTGAATGTTTAATATACGGTAAGTCATAATGATAAAAGAAATTTAAAATGCTCTCCCGGAGCAAAAGACATACGCCAAATCGTGTATGGTGAACTTGAGACTATCCAAAATGGTTTAATTGTATAATTGAAATTCAATTTTTTTAATAATAAGTGTATAGTTATACAATGTTTATACTTGATTATGGAGGAACTTGGGTCTCGTGCAATTGTACAAATTTCAATTTTGCGGTAGTTTTGTACATTGCAGGAGGGTAATAGTTTTGGGAAAAAGGTTCATTCGGGAATTGAAATAGTGTGATGGGGTTCCTACTAATATTCAAAAATTAAGACCCTTAACTTCTGATATTTTGACGCGAGTATTTTTGAAAACATTTGACTGTTTTAAGTCATAATTAAGATCGACTTTATTGAACTTGACGATAGTTTTAATTAACCTATAGATGCTAATTGATTTGCGGATAATTTTTCACGGTTCACGGCAGGTATACCTACCGTAGGTATACGCAATAGATCATACTGTTTTTTGATATATATAAATATTTTGTAAATTTAATTGAACATTACCAACAACTATATTATTCTAAGCAACAGTTTATTAAATGTGTTTTCTTAAAATCGACAAAATAGTGTTTTTAAATATGATTATGGTTTTCGTGAAAGATAAGAAAAATAAAAATTTTCATTTACCACTAGAAATAGCAATCTAAAAAGAAAATATAACCAATACCGAGGTTACGTAGACGAAATCGCGGGCATCAGCTAGTAGATTTTATAAATTTGATTACATTTATCTTCCATTCTTCAAATATAGTTTTAGCTAAAAAAATTTAAATACATTATGTATTAATTGGCAAAAAAAGCTGAAAGCTTTTATAGTGAAACGCTGATCTGGTCTTTACAAGCAAAAAAAAAGAAGCAATGACCAACCAATCAAAACACGAAAAGGGGAAATTAATAACGAGTGAGTAAATTGAGTCTTATATTTTGCAAGGGCCACAAAATTTAAAATTATTCACAAGTTCACCCCAACGCCATAAATCACAATTTATATCATATTTCATATTTTGTTTTAAAACAACTTTTGCTCACATTTAATCATAATTATTATGATGCCACATTAACTCGCAGCTAAAGATTTAGATTAATTTTAAGAACTTCAGAAAGTTCAGTTATCCGAGCGGAAAAAGATGAAATATTTGACAGAAACTTAGAAAAATTGTTAGATTGGTGAACTTTCAATTCGTTTTGTTGTTTAAGTTTGCGTTGTAGATGTGAGGTGGAAATAAAAGAAAAAAAGCCTAGATGAACATAAATTACGTGTCAGCAAAATGAAAAGCTCGCCCGTGAGCTATTGGACTTAAGCTTTCGGTTTGGCTTCAATGTATTCTTTACAAGTTGCTTTATCACACCAAATATCACCACACTGAATAGTTTTATTTATTTTGGGCTTAATATACGATATATACAAACGAAACCCGAACATGAATTCATTCCATTATTAATAACAAAATAAACAATAGATAATTATTTTCAAGATTGTTTTCTCCGACTTTTTATTTCCTATCCCATTACTCTTCCCACATTAATCTTCAGAGTTTCATACCGAAAAGAAAAACAACTTCAGTTCCTTTTAACGAGAAAATATATATCATTATAATTTTTCTTTAATTTACAGAAATTAAACTTATAAGTTTTCCGTTATGAATGAGCCATATCAAGAAAAATCAAAGCAATAGTCTGCTTTCACAAAATGATTTCTTGGAATTATCCTTATTATTTTTTTAACCTATTTCTCCTAAGTGGAAGTTTTCAAGATTTCCACTCATAAATATCTTAAAAATGGCTGAACCCGCCAGACGTTTTCCTACCAGTCTATATTGTATTTAAAAATATATTATTGAAACATTAAAAGCCCCCCCCCCCTCTAGCCACTCGCAACACCCCATGCTGTATCTTTTATAACTTACCTTCAAAATATACACTTTTCAACTAAGTGTTGAGAAAATTTGCTATATCTCTAAAAATCACTTCATGATCGTAGTATTGTCAGTTAGTAGTTATTGTATTGACCGTTGGAAATACCGTTTTTTGCGGTCGCAGGTATGTTACTGACGCAAGAAATAGATAAAAACATTTACCGATAAAAATGTTAACAGTGTATCTTAATTTAGTATGGAGAATTTGAGATATATAACTTTAATGGTGGTCCGCGGAGTTAGGATGTACTTTCAAAATGACCCGCAATATCATTTGTAACGTGTGGAGCCTATACTGACAAAAGCCAGAACAAAAATGAAAAGTACTTCAATTTTCAATTTATCCCTTACTAGCCGATACCCGCAACTTCGTCTGTGTGACGTCTATAATGGTATTATTTTCTTTTGAAATTTGCATATATATGATTTATATATCGGAAATTTTATATTCTTACGAAAATATTGGTATTGGTATCTAAAAATTAATTATTTAACGCCCCTAAACATGCATCCAAATGTTGATTTGTTTTAAAACAAAATTCACAATTTGTAGAAAATATCTCATGAGACTCAACACGATTATTTAAATTGATATTTTTTACACCGTATGCGTAGGATGCATTCTTACTATATATTTAATCACCCGCAAATCAATCAGCTATGCATGAATAAAAAATTTCATTAGATTAATTAGTCGACCGCAAATTGAAATATGACTTAAGGTAGACGAATAGAAAAATATTTCAAAATTGCCCTCATTTTAAATGGATATATTATCTTTAAATTGTTAATGAAATTGGCTCAAAAATCCAAAAGCATAAAAATTGTAAATGTGTAAACCATTAATAAGAAAATATTTTCCACAAACGGGCATGACCAATCCAATTGACATAAACGCTCTAAAAAAATAAATGTCTTTTGGAATTCTGTTTTCTTTTATGTTCGTTTTTAATTATAAAAGAGTAATCGTTTATTCAAATGACGTTTTCTTTGCAAAAGGAATAGTAATGTGTTTCACAAGGCGTCGCTAGCATCTTTTGAATATAAATTCGTTGTAATAAAGAAGAAAAAACGATTTTATTAAAGTAAAGCCAAATGCTTCATGTTCTGATTAGTAAACAAGCCACAACTAATAAAGACCAAACGTGCAATCAAATCTTTTTTATATCAGATATTAATGAATCAAAGAAATGTTCAAGTTCGCCGTTACATAAAACGAAAGAGCTTTCCTAGTTACCGAATGATTGGTGTATATTAGATTTGCACGAAGATAGAAGCGTTTGATTGAGTGTTATTTGTACCAAAAAGAATTTTTTGATGGCAAAAAATATTTTCTCCTATAGAAAAAACCTTTTAAACCAAGTTTTACCTAAAAAAACATATGAAATAAAAACATTTTCCCAAGTGGTTACATTAGTATTTATAAAGAAAATCTTGTATCATAACAAGAGTGTTTGGTTTTAATCAGAATGAAAGTGCTACAACTATCAGATACCATATCGAATCTCTTCCCCTATCCAGGCATAATGCATACGTGCAATTCGTCCTTCTTGAATGGCTGAGTCCTCGACTACATTTACCGAGACCGGCAAAGTATGGAAAGTGGGAATATTTAAGTGTCATGTCAACACTGCTCAATGGTAGATTTGGAGAGGAGCTTGATTGTTTTAAAGAGTTATTACTATCTGTTCTATTTTGTTTGTCAAAGGTTTGAAGATATATAAGATGTAAACTGAAGAGTGTTTAACTTTATATCTACAGTCTGTAAAGCAAGCATTCAATAGAACTTAAAACAAATTTACTTTCACTTCCACGCTTGTAATATGTTCGAGCTTTCAAATTTTATTTGAACCCAACGAAATTATCAATGTTTTGAACTATTCTTATCCTTAAACCCAAGCAAAATTTTCTATTTGTTTAAAAAAATAATTTGGTAGAGCTTTTATTTCACACATACTACCAATAGGCAAATTTGGAGCCAAAGCTTTGATCAGTTAAGAGCATAACTTCCTTATCTTGTATAAAACATCGCGTTTTTTTAAGTGATCAAAAAAATACTAAACATTAAATTTCTTTGGAAACATAGAATTTCTCAGAATTTGTATCCATTTTTTTTAAAGATCTATTTTACAATAAAAAGTAATGGCTGGTATTTTGATTAATGATGCACAATATACGTACTGATTAAGCTATTGTAAAGCTTTAAAATCTGTGCATCCAATGTTGTTCTTCTTAAAAAATATTGAATAGCCCACGGATTTGATTAGAAATACTTTAATGTTTTGAAGATAAGAGACTTAAAATTCCTCGTTTAAAAAACGTAGCTGTATGTATACTATTTTGATTGATCTTAAATCCGCAATGAAGCTGACATATTTAACTGGAGAAGGGCCAAAACTGTCAAGTTTTGTCATAAATTATTACAGATAAAAGAAAATCAATAATGCCGCATTAATTTTCAAGTAAAAAATACAATAAGTGAAACGGTTTTAATATTCTTTTCTCTTTTTAATTTGATGACAAGTAATTGACTGATTTTTGATGTGAAAACTTCTTCAGCACTATAGTGCCTTGAAATTTCATCAAACGAAAAAACGACAGTTAAAAGATATAAACATATAACCAACATAATCATCCAAAATTTTGAAGTGTAAATTGGGCGAAAACAAACCCTGTTGGAATAAGTTTAAAATAGTTACAAAGGGTGAAAAATAATTGATGCAAATGGTAAACCAATTTATTGATATTGGCAATAGTTGATTTTTAAGGATGTTATGAACGTATGTCAAAATGTTACAGACAACTAAAAATTTAGGAGAATATTCCTTATTTAATGCTAAAGCACTTGTAAATTTTTTAAAGTAATTCATTAAGTCGTTGAAAACTCACGGCAATTTAAATATACTACGATTTTACACGTAATCTTATAGAGATTCGCTAATCGAAAAGATTAAATTTATTTTTATTAGCCAAAAAAATGCTACCAGGCATCTCAAACTTTCAAAATAAGTAGTTTAAACTTCATGGAACTAAGTTTGCATAATTTTATTTGAATTTACTATACGATTTTTATGAAACAAACTAAAAACGGACCGAAAATGTGGTTTTTACTGATAAATTAATAAGTGTATAAAAATGCGGCAACACTGTCAACAGTTGAGAGGCATCTTTTAGTGTATAATACAAGTTATATTAGTACATTTGGTTAGATAAACCAAATTGTCACATTCATGAGTACACAGTTTAAAGCGGAAAAAGATGAAATATGTCAAATAAATTATTTTCCAAATGTTGAACATGTCGCGCATGCTCACTAACATCATGTAAAAGAGATATGCTAAAGTTGCTCACGCTGCCAACCTGTAAATTCGACAGCGTTATCACGTTTTCATTATTTTATATAATATTGAATTATTAATTAAAATTTTATTTTCTAGTTACAATTGTCTTAAAAATATGCTAATTTAATGTTTTAATTATGATTTAATCCTCTTAAAAAATTCTACATTCATAACTTGAGCATCAATAATATTTGGATTTGTAATATTGAAATCAAGGAATATTTAGTCTCAAAAGTTAGTTAAAAATATTCTATATTTTTTGTTTTTTTTTTCTTATTTTGTTTAATTTTTTTTTCTTTTAAACTATATACAGCTTTTTGAGTATCAACCTATTTATTTGCCTCATGGTACGCTATCTGACGTCATTATTCACGAATTTCTATTTTTATGTATTATTGTCTTCGATTGTATCTCCATAACATCCTTAATTTTAACAGAAGTTGTAAGGAAAAATACCAAAGTCAAAAAATAGAATTTTACATGAAATGCAAACTGTTAAACTCAAAACCAATAAGTCTGAAATACTTTTCAATTGATATGATTACTGTCTATTAATTTAATATCATGTATAAAAGGAAGATGGAGAGCATTTCGCTATTACTGTCTGGTCAAGTCATTAACTTGTTAATAAACTCTGTTATGTGTAGATTTATCATCAAGTACACTTAAATTATAATAAATGTCTACTGTCTAGTGGTTGCTACATAATCACGTACGAAACAAGTCATCCACCCTTATAAAATCATTGTCAAATGGGATACTGTAATTATGAATGATAAATTACGCCTTGTTAAAAAAAATGCAACTTAGCATTTCCGAAAGTGGACTACAAATTAATTGATGATTTTGTGCTTTCGAATCTGAACTTTTTTATTGCTAACTAAACGCATAACGGTTGATTGCAAGTACTAATTAAAAATTGAATTAATTATCAATGTTTATATTGGAACTTTTATAGCGTTCGTCTCGTTTTTTATCAATTTCTTGCATCTATCAGACAACAGATGATTGCTTTGTATTTAATAAAGCGACAACCATATAAGCTTGTAATAATTTAATTGTGCAACACTGTCGTTATTATAACTTCTATATTATAACACATTTTTTTGCAATAATACAATTATATATTCGTTGAAATCTCTAAAGAAGAGTTGTGAATGTACACATTAATAACAAAAATTTGTAGCTACTACAACCGTTCGTCCGGAAATGGCAAATACATTGCATGATTTCAAATATAAAATTCATTTCCCCGTTGATTTTCTCCAACTGACGGTGTTGATTTAAAATACAACCTTTTGGTAAATTAGTTTCAGAAATTTTATCCGTTGTTCTTTTCACGTAATAAATTTAAAAAAAAAATCTCTTAATTACCGAGAGGATATAACGACTTACTTGTCCACAGCATTATATTACGCACCCCACTAAATGCATTCACATACTATGTATACCTACGTGTGGGTTCACTTCTTGTTTCGGTCGATAGACTGTTATTTATTGCTGCTTTTACCTCGAAACTGTCTACCGGAATTATTCACTGTCACCGGAAATTTTTATTCTATTGAATTATTTTTTATGATTTCTTCATTGGAAAATATATAAATTTTTCGAGCCATTAATCAATTATAATGCTCAATTAATAGACTCTTTATATTTCCTTGGAATAAGATGTGGTCAATTGTGATCAAGATTTGAAGAAAGCAGATAAAACCACCCTCCAATCAAACAATTCGTTATCGTCTCTGATGCATGGAGCAAATACATTTTACATACCATAGAAGGGTGTTGTGCAACTCTGGAATTTCAGCCCTTGATGCACATAATTCATATGGAATGTCCGTTCCACACAAAAGTTTTATGGGACATAGTGAGATTTAAGGAAAATAGGTTTTTCACCCCTGAGAAGAAAATCAGATTGTAAGAAATGTACAACAATGATTCTTGAGTGTGATTTGGTTCATAAACTGTATTGTTATATATAAAATATAAATCCATAAAACTCCGCGTGTTTCCCCCATTCGTGAATATAAAGTTTTATTTCAAATTTCATGCAGATGCACATTCAAATTGTACTTTTTAGAAATTCAATTATTTCCATATTTTAATAATCAATGTTTTATCCAATGTAAATTGCAAAGCATCGAAACGAAATCAGTGTGGAATATGTTCTTTTTTTATTAATCTGTATGCCACAAAGGTACCACTTAAATAATCCACTTGAATCCGTAATAGCTATAAGACTAATTTAAATTAGTAAATTTAAAAAAGAAATAAAAAATTGAATATAAACACTTTATTTATAACATATTTTGCTTGATTTTGCTTAAAACTGTCAAATTTTAACATTTGTTTTTTATTTAATAAGAGATCAAATATTTAAATCGTCTTCTGGGGGAAGAAACAATAGAAGTTGATAGTTTGCACACTAAAATTGAAATAAAATTCTTTATTTGCGTCAAAATTTTTGGCATAGAAATGATAAGATGATTAAAGACGTCCACACCATAATTTAAAATTATTTTTAATATTTTCCCGCTACCGGAAAGTCGTGCAAAAACATTAATACGAGTTACAGATTTTCTTCCTTATAAATGTTCGCTAAGGGTTTTCAAAAAGAAGTTCAGTCTTTGGATTTTTAAATTTCCCCTATATTTTATAACATTCCATAAGCAGACGAAAATATAAAACGTAAGATTAAGGAATGTCCCGGAAAATCGTACACTAAGTAATCCATAACTGACTACTGGAATTGCTGAGTTCTTTGAATAAAAAAAATACTTTTAAATAAGTAGTCGAGTGATGCATCGAAAATTGGGGCTTATTCGAAACAATTCAATAGTAAAAACAAGATATACCAAATATTTTTAATCATCAGAAAATTGACGAAAAATTGTTATCCTTAAATTAAAAATGATGTTTTTTTGGACGAATTTTTCCACTACAACAACATTACAAGATAGTCGATTTAGAGTTTTAAGACTAGTTGAATTTATCAAAAAAATCGGTAAAATATCAATTGTAACAACTCATCAACATACAGAAATGCTAAATAGGTAGTACTTAGTTATTAAATTATAGCCCCTAAAAATTGAGGATTGATTTAAAAAAAATTACCAATGAAAAACAAACTCAAAAAGGGAAAAATCCTTCTTAGTTTTAATAACTAATCTTGTATTATCTTTTGGTATATTGGGAGCATATCAGCATCAATTTTCGGGTCAACCGCGTTAATTATTGCCGACAACGTTTTCCAGTAATAATTTCATTAGGCTGAAGTAACTTATAATAGATTACTCCAATCTAGTCTCACCTAATGAACAACAATAACTTATTTCCAAGAATTTATGTTTCTTTGGACTGTTGAATTGGATGCAGGGATGTAACATTGCTCATAAAAACATCTATATTTTTGAAAATCGATTTTTTTTTCAATAACTTTTACTACCATTTGTGTAAATATATTTAAATAAAATATTTCTTAAATAAAAATAAAGGATACCGCAAAATTGTAAACTCCGTTCGTTTGTAATCTAACGTCGATAGATTACTATCTAACCTAACCTATCATTAGTTTATAATCTCACGCGTTATATTACAAACTGATAAAGTTCACAAATCTACGCTTAAGACAGAGAGAAGTTTATGTTTACGTGTGTAGATGTAGATCATGAACGGAACGAAAGGTGGCGCTATGATAAAATATCGTTCAGAAAACATCGCTCAAAAAGAATACATCGATACAATACAATACAATACATACATACAATACATCGCTCATCGATGTATTGGGTTTCAACATCGATGTTTATGAACGATAAATCGATGTTTGAAAAAATCGATGTATCGTTTGCATCCCTAATTGGATGCACTTTTAATTCGTCGTCACTATTCTAAACAAAAAATCTCTTAAGTTCGTGAAGAAACGGCATTGAGTTTCTTGACTTCAATTCATATGTTACCCAGCGTCTCGTTTTTTACGCCATATCCACGACCTTCAGATGGTTTAAAATCTTTTGTTGATACTCTTTCAAAATTTCCGTATATTCCTCTAGAATTTGGTATAAGTCGTAACCCAATAACTCTTCAAACTCAACGTTCTCAAACTTTACGCATTCTTTGTCATTGGCACCAAAAATAACCACTTTTAAGATGCCAGAAAAATCAAAAATCAAAAAATTATATGTTTTACCACAAAACTAGACATAGCAGATGAATTTTAAAAGGAAATGATATCGCTTTAATACGAATATAATTCAACTATAAAATGTAAAGATTTAATCTTAGTTCCGACATTTCTACAAACCCCTTAAAATTCATTTGAACACCTTAAATATTAAGTAGATGGTTACTGAAAGAAATTTTAGCGTTTACTAAGAATTTGGTTACAAAAAGAAATTTTTTGAACAATCAATGATGTAAACAAAAAAGTTAAAAAATATAAACATCTTAAATTAACATAATTTCTACAGCTAAAGAAAAATCTTTCAAAAGATAATTTCATTATTTCAGCATTCCTTGAGGAAGATAAATGTACGGATGTGGAGAAAATAACGTTTCTCTACTCTTTTTATTTTCCAAAGCAGATATATTTGCGAAGTTACGTTGGGAGTTTAGCTCATTTTTGTTTCATGCTGTACAAAAAAAATGAATTTAATTAAAAAGTGAGTTTACACCCTCAAGCATTTTGTCAATATGAAAATAATAGGAGTTTTTGTGGTGTTTAATATAATAAAAACGATCAACTTCCATTATATAATATAACAAATATGAAGAAACATTGGTGAACCACAAATATGATGATCATAACAAATATTCAGGAATTTCGTTGGTGAGTTCATGATGCTCACATCGGGGGTGTTCTTGTATTTTAATAATACGAGTATAGTGGATATAATACGAGTAAAATATACATATTGCAAAATTTAAATAAGAAGAACCAAAATAAAGCAATCTTCAAAATGAATATCCTGTTAAATTTAGAGAAAATCAATAAATAAGTTAACCAAAAAAAAAAAAAAAAAAAAAAAAATCTTAAAAATTATGGAATGAATCGTTCTGATTGTTGGTCGAATATAATAAATGTCATCGAAAATATAAATAGTGGCTAATTTACAGTTTTATTAAAAAAAGTTACAAATTTTCATTCAAAACACGCTTTCAAATGACGCCGTTATATGAGCAATAAAAACACATTGGGTAAAACGACCGTCAATGATTGCAGTATTATAAGGGGGGAAAAATATAAAACAGAAAATGCAAAATAGAAAATTTTTAAGTTGCATAGATTTTTGATTTGGCCGTCTGCTTACGCAAATAATCAAATATCGATTGTATTTCGTCATCGATAAAGCGTATATATTATATATATATATTATAGTGAAACTCGAATACATATAATGTTAACACTCGACAGTCAAACACCGCACGCGAACCATCCGGCGCCGTTTTCCGCCACAAAAAGATTCCTCCCCATTCGCAATGCAAGAATTCAAATGGAGCTTTTATTTAAAACATTCTATACACTTCGTGCATTCGTGTACTTATTCCGACTCACTGACTAGTCCAGAATATGTTTTGAATGTCAATTTTTTTACTCCATTCGGTCTTTTTTAGTTTACCATCTCGGGAAACGACATTTAGTGGCAAAAAACGATAAAACAAAAGCAATGCCAGCATATCAGATTATTGAATTTCTCTGAAGCAACTCCATTCTGTATTTTCCTTTGAATTAAAAGAAAGAAATCAACGTTTTTTTTTAATTTCACAATGAATTGATTGCAAACATGGATCTTATCTATAACTTAACTGAATCAACTCCAACGTGAAATTCTATGAGAAGAAGAAGATGGGATATTTAATGAAATTGTAGCGCAATGGAATCTCAATTAGGACACTATTGTAGCCACATAAACTAAACTAATTGGCATGGGGATTGAACGGTCGGGATGTTCAAACTAATCTTGGAAACCCTAAAAAAGATTACTCATAGGGCTCATAAGTCTTGTGCGTGTTTGATAAAAATATACCTTTACTTTATTACATGTTTTTGTCTTCATCTGACAAGATCTTTAACAGTCTTACTTCAAAGAATAACAAATATAATAAAATGCTCTTTGCTTTGTAGTTTTGATTAAATCTCCAAAAATGTAGTGGAAACGAGAGGAGCAGATCAAAAATATCACAGGAAAGTTGCGCATTAGACAAACTCAAGAATAGAAAATTAATAATAAAACTTACAATATTCAGGAATATTTAAAGTATAAGATATAGACGGTTACCTGGAACAAAAAGAAAAACAAAGATTAGAACAATTCTTGAAGAAATAAGAACATATTCCATGAAAGGCAAGAAAGATCTAAGTTTCTTGAAATGTTTTATTTGATTTTTTTGCACCAAAACCTTAAAGCTTTATAGCTTAGTTTTTGGAAAGTAGACGATTTTTTTTTGTAAATTTCGGATGTGAAAAACAAACTATTGTTTGCCTGATAGCTTTTAAAGGTGATTGATCCCAAAAACAGGGGAGAAAAAAGTATTAACTTCCTTTTCAAACATTAAAATTCATTATTTTTAGAACCACCTTTTAGTTTTCCAAGAGCAGTGGTTCTTACTAAAAATGTTCCTGTTGCCGCACCAAATATAGATTTTGGGATGTAGTAAAAATAGCTGTTGTATTTACATAAAAATTATTCATATGATATTATTTCATATTATGATACTATTTTATTATAACAGTGGTTATCATATGAAACCACCAAAAGTTTTCGCTGCAACTATCAACAAATATTCCACCAAAAAACGTTTTATAATAAATATTTTAAAAACAATTTATAATTTATAAATGCTGGAATGCCGTCTTCTACTGAATATATATTTTCATTATATATATGGAAATATTGGAACAACAAATATGAAATATTTGTTGATAGTTGCAGCGAAAACTTTTGGTGGTTTCATATGATAACCACTGTTATAGACTCTTGAGTATTATCTCCATAATTTCTTAAATACCATTATTTTAATAACAATTTATATTAATATCAATCGATAGTAATCGACTCAATCATCAGAAGTACCTTATTTTTTAATCCCATTAAGTTATCAGCTTGTCTAGGAAAAAAAATTTTGAACAGAAATATTTTACCATTGTGCATTTTGAGTTGTTATCTTTATATACATTTAGGATTGCAATACTGGACCAATAGTTCAATACCTGGTAATTGTATGTTTTAGATCTTGATCCGGAATGCCGGTTTTAATACTATAAGGAATTTTAGAAAAAGAATGAAAACATCGGTGTTTCTTTGTTTTATTTGCCAGTTTAATTAGAGAGAGTAAATATCACAAAGAACCATTTGTAATAGAACTGTAAACTAATAGAACTGTAATAGAACAGTATATAAAGAATTACAAAAAAGTAAAGGAATTATTCAGTCTATGATGCTATTACATATTTTTGAAATGTAATCTTTATAGGTATGTGTATAAAGATGCATGGATCAATTGTATTGCTATTATGCTTGGAAAATAATTATGAAGAAAAATAACGAGCTGTCGAAAACGCTTTTTCCGAACCGATGATAGTTGATGGTACTGCTAGCAAAGCGCAATATATTTTCTCCAACTATATATTTCTATATATTTAAATAATTTTTAGTCATCGATAACAATTTTTTATTTAAAATACTATCTTTTTTGACTATCAACACAAATATGACAAATGTCATCATCATCTATAATTCTATCGACTTCTTTTGAATGTGGATAGGTTTGTGGGTAGAAAAATTTAAAGAAAATTCACTATAAATTTAATCAAATAATTAGTTAGTTTCTTTCGTTGTAAATAATAGTGGAAATAACTTAAAAAAATTCTAGTAAATACAGAAAAAACGGTATAAAAATTTGTGAATACCGGTATTACAAAATTGTACAAATAGCTCAAACTTCGGTACCCTGGTATACCGGTATTGCAATCCCTAATACACATGCACCAGCATAAGGGAAAACCAAAAGGATAATTATCCTTTTTTTGGTGAAAAATGAGGATTGTGTGCGTAATTATAATTGTAATTAAAAAATCAATAATTAGTGACTGTAAACTGTTGGTTAACTACTTAAAACTTGAATGTAATCAGTGCCGATTTAAAGATATTTTCTTTACAAGAAAAGTCATATTTTCATCGGTTTCCAAGATCTTATTAATAAATAGACTTCACATAATTACGTATGAAACAAACGTTTTACAGCCATTTCTCTACTTCATGTTCTTCCTCCTAGCGAGTAGTTTTTTAATTTTAATTCGCGTATTTTTTTAATAGAAAGTTCTTTTTCTTTCAATGCTAGTTTTCCCTTGAATCGTGCCATAATATTTAGTATTTATAACTACAGTCAATGTTTAATTGATTTTATTGACAGTCAATAGAAGTTGGATGCTGGTTTATATTAGTTTGAAGCTTAGATTTTTCAAACATTGTTTTATAGTTCTAAACAAATATCTTTTCATTCCCACAAAAACTTCTACTCATAAGACAAATAAAAAAAAAATACCATTAGTTATGTAAAAATTATATGAGTATGAACTGAAAAAAAATCTATTTAAACTTCTTTTTTTTTCTAATTTATAAAAATAAAATTGAAGTTATAATTTTTCAATTTTTTTTATTTTTCTGTTGGTATTTCACAAATAGACGCGACTTGACAAATTTGAATTCGTCAGCGTCGCAAGAGCAGTTTAAATCAAATCAGTGATAATCTAACAGAAAATGATTCAATCCTTTTTCCTTTTGATAACCGTTTGCCTTCAACTTTCATATCGAAGCGTTGTACAATTTACATTTATATTATTTTTGTCACCATATTCTATCGTTTTATATGAAAATTTTCCCTAATAGGATAATATTTTATTTTAAAGCTTGTTTTAAACAAGGATTTTTATCATCCCATAATAGAAACTCGTATTTTAAACCGGATTTTTACAAAATGAGTTTCCGAATTTTTCCAAATTCTAAATAATTTATGAAGGGAAAAATAATACAAAATGAATATATTAAATTCATCATTAAATTATTTAAATATCTAACGTAAAAATGTGGGAATCATATGTAAGAAAAGTTTTTTTTGTTTTATTTAAATAGGAAGTAGAGTATAGTAAAAAAAGCCAAACTCTACGACATCAATGTCTATGTAAATAATTTAGGCGTTTCTCATGAATGATTATTTAATTACTGCAACTGATGAGAGAAAAATGGAATAAGACAAATCTTTTTGTTTCCTCTTTTAGATGACAAGAATTGATTCTATCGTTTTGAATTCTGAAATGAAATATCCGGTTTCATACAAACATTTCTACATTAACAAGTGTATTTACGAGATAAAAAATCTCATAGATTTTTTTTAAATCAGGTGTATTATAGCGCAACTCGGATTAAAACATAAAAGAAAAATTAATCATTAAAATACAAATCAAGTACGGATCTGTTTATACAATATATAAAATATATTGTGGTCCAATTTATGTAGTATAATTAAATATAATAGTATATAAAAATAATACCATAAACATAAATTTGAACAGAAGTTCAAACCAAAATATTTGTGACGTATTGTCCAGATCCGTATTTTGTTTGTCAAGAAATCTTCCTTAGTGGTCATCAAGTAGTTTAGATCGCTTCGTAACTGCTTTGTGATGATTCACTGCATTGCGAATTCACTGCATTGTGTACCATCACAAAGCAGTCACAGAGCAATCTAAACTACTAGATGGCCATTGAGGTAGATTGCTTGGCAATCGAAATACGTATCTGGGCAATACGTCACAAATATTTTTGTTTCAACTTCTGTTCAAATTTATGTTTATGGTTTGATAGATATATTGTACAAACAGTATAACTGTTCAAAGTCAGCGGAAAAAATCTTATTTGATCAAGTACGGATCTTTAAGAGAGTAAAACTCAAAGCTTATTTATTATTTGTTAAGGTGTATAATAGAGTACAGTCATGGAAGTTAAATTTATTAGTGAGCTCCCCAAAAAGTATGTAGAAGCCAATTTTTTAATTACATAAATGTATTAAGTCAAACATCAAAAAATTCATCACCAGGAGGTGCCGCGTCTCCATCTACAAATTGACTTTTCCGAAAAAAATCTTTATTATGTTATAATTTTTGAACTGTGCTAGATCGAAATAGTTCTTTAACAATTTCCCATAAATGCCATAGTTTGTCCGGAAAATGATGTACTAAGCTTTAGTGTCATTTTGCATGAAATCAGATTGAGCGCTACATATTGTGAAAATTTTGATTTCTTGACAAATATGTAAGTTTTTTTCTAAAAATCAAAATGAAAGTGATAACATACAAAGATTTTATTCATTTGATCTTATATATTAAACGAGCTATTCTTATATGTATGTATTTTGATTTTTGAAAATGGCTCTAAAGATTTTGATGAAAATTTGAAATTTAATAGAAATTTGTTTTTAAAGTTTATCTGTAGAGTTGTCTTCTATGCAAAAACTCAAAAAAAAAATTTTTTTTGCACCATTTGTTGATGTGTGTACATAATGAATATAATCTGTGCTGGTTTGAAAATAGACTAATATATAACTATTGGTTTCAAATTTTATTAAAATATGTATCTGTACCGCTCAAAAGTAAGTTCGCCACCCTGAAAATCTTGATTTTCTCAATCGTGTTCAAATAAAGGTCTGTTTTAAATACATATTTATATTTTTTTATTAACAATAATTATATAATAAGTCGAAAAAAATTATAAAATTTTTTGATTCGTCTATGTGACCTCCTCTGTATTTTCCAAAGATCTTCCTTTGAAGTTGGGCAATGTTTTCGTATTTGGCGTTCAAGTTCATCTCATAAAAGCTCGATTGGATTCAAGTCAGGTGACTGTGGAAACCATACCATTACTTTTAAAATGTTTTCTTCTTCTTTTTCCTTTAAAATTTTTTAACAAAGCTTCGAAGTGTGTTTCAGATCATTATCGTGTTGAAAAACAAATTTTGAACCAATCAACCGGTTTCCAGATGCCAGAACATTGCTAAAAGGTCTATATCTTTCTTTTTTTAAAATTCCTTGAATTCTTAGTCACCCATCCAAGAACCGCCAAAACATCTCCGAACTATAACCGATCCTCCGTCATGTTTAACAGAAGGTCTCGTACAACTTTCCTTCACTCGTTCATTACACTGTCACCGGACAAAAATTCTTTTAGTACCAAAAACTTCGAATTTGAATTCATCATTTCAAAGCAACTTTTTCCAAGCATTAGTTGTCCGACTTTTATGATTTTTAGCCCATTGGAGCCTCTTTTTTTTGTTTATAACTTTGAGAATTGGTTACCGCTATGCATTCTTTTGGCCCCGCATCTAGAAGCCTTCTTTTTACGGTAGAGACACCAATAGGTTTACTGCGACCCGCGTTAAATTCTGCTGCTGTTTCTGAAGCAGTAGAGAGTCTATTACGCTTGCTTCTAATTATTATACTTCAATCTTCAGTAGATTGTGTCGCTTTTAGTTTTCCCGAACGCCGTTTGTTGGAAGTTGTACCTTGAGTACTAAGCTTCTTCACAATATAGTCCATTGTTTGTCTCGGAATTTTTCTTAATTTTGAAATTTTCCGGTTATTCATACCTGCTTCATGAAGGCTGATGATTAACTTTTTCGTTTCTTCAGAAAGTTACATTTCTTAACCCATTTTATATTTTTTTATGAAACCAACAAGTTTCCTTGGCGAATAACGACAGGTAACTGATGTTTAGTCATTCTATGTGATCCTTTAAATATAAAAATGTTCAAAGCTTTGGAGAAACCCATTTCTAAAGAAAATTATTAAACCCTAAAGAACACTGAGGATTTTGAGTTCAAAGTAATTCCACCCAGATTAAAATTTCGGATTAATACCTAATCATAAATCAGAGAAGGTAGGATCATAATATGTAATCTGGAGAATAAAACGTGGTAACCAGCATTATGATTTTCTAAGAAATTATGAGAAATGCAGGTGACCAAATATTTTTTAGCGATAGTGTATATACTTAATCTTTTCAAGTATTGTTTTAAATAAAAATTGTCAACAAAATTTTAAATTGCATTTTTTTTTCATTTAATGAAACGTGATGCCTTTGTATTAAGTTAATTAAAGTAAGAGTCACTATGAAGTCATTGAAATACATTTAAAAATATTTTGTAATAAACTCTAAAGCAATTTAATGTTAATTCAATAGTGTTTAAATAATATGCTGTATTCCCCAAGAATTTAAAATGAGATTTCAGTTTAACTGTAAGTCGTATTGGTGCTTGATGGCAATATTTTTCCAGTGTCGACAACGGCACAAGCTGTGACGCCAATTAACAAGATAACTCCACCGAGGGTGAAGGACACCTCTTGTACAGCATCCTTATTGAATTCTTCCATTACATTTATTTTCTTCTTCCTCTTAATTTCGACCATTTGTTTTTGTTAAAATGTATATTTCACGATAGTATTGCCGCTAACGAATATCACGAAAATATTTTATTATTTCCAAGTTGGAACGATGAATTGGTTGAGGTGGTGGATATGTAAATTATTTGTTCAGCTACAGCATTAATTTTTATAAAAGGTAAAATAAAACAGCTTTCACAAACAGACGTTGAATGAACGTAATTAGAATGAATTTCGAGTACAAGACCAACGCGAGTCTCCGGTTAGTTTCCGGAACTGAAATCCGTGCGATTTTATCTCGCCAGGATAACTGGTCATCTCCGAATATTGCATACCTACTGTCGCTTCAGTTAAACGTCCACTCAACATGTGCTGGTTAATTGAATTCGTTTTATAATGGGAAAACTTTCATTAAGGTCACATTTGATTTGCACATAGACCAGAACATTTTAAAATGATCTTTGCGGGTTTGTTAAATATTTGCTCAGCTGTATCTTTGAGCCGTACAACCGTGTTTCCCATTGCATTTTTGTTCCCCATTAAATTTATTTATGAATCTCATGCGTTTAATTTATGTTTTATTTTTGTTATAAAACTTATCAACTTTTTGCACGAAACTTTTAGAATCGTTAAACGATGTGTGTTCATTTGAATTTATTTAATTATGGACGTAATAAAAAAGATAGAAAAATATACTATCGGAAAACTTTTCCGTTCAAACTTCACAAAAACTACGAACTTAATAATATGAACTTAAAATCATATGAGAAAAATTTATACAAACTTCTCGGAAAAATCCGTCTACATAAATTATTTTAACCAAACCAATTAGTTTTTCTATGTATTGTGATAAAAAATTGTTTCTAAATTTGAAAATTCAGATCGAATTTTCCTATTAACAAAATAATTATGACCCTGTCCATATATTTACATATAGTACTTATTTGTAGATATAGGTAAGACATTTTCATGTAAATCAATCTAAAGTTCCATAACAAAGTTAACATTGGAAGGACTAATATGAGATCCGCTTACGTTCGCTTGCATAAACCATCATTTTTAATTACATTACTATTAACGCCGGTATTTTCACCTAAAATAGATAAATCATACCCTCAAGACAGCAAGTTAATAGATACCAATTTATATCATAGATAAAAATACGCATATTTTCCGGATGAAACTTCCCCGTATAAATGCTATTATCTAGACGTGATAATCCCGGCTCTCAGTCACTGTATGCTTTGAATTAAAAGTCAAAAATAAAACTTTAAAAACAATCTCTACTGAAGTAAGTAAAATCTACTTAGAAGATAATTCTTTAATGGAACTCTGTGGATAATTTTGAAAAGTTAAAATTCTGTGAAGGCAAGTTTTATCACTGGCATTGGAAAATAGATTACGAATTATCTAATTTTAGGTGATACGACGTGTAACAAAAATCTGATTAACTGAATGCAAATTATCTTGTTTTTGTTGGATTTAGACCAATTAACGGTATAATTAAATTCCAAGTTCAAAAGCTTGTTATGGAGTTACGTTACAAACTTGGTTTTCAAGGATATATGCTTCAGTGTTAGTGTAATAAGATCTTAATTTCGATGGGACATACTTTTCTTCCTTTGATTTATATATAAGTTATATTAGCTTAAATTTTATGTGTCACTGTTTATTTAATTGCCACCAAATCTTGGTACAAAGGAATAAACCTTGTGATTTGTATTATATTTAATATTAGATCGTTTGTAATATGTTCACCGTTTTGTGTTTTCTGACTGATCATTTTATTTATAGTAATTATTATTTTATAATAAGTGGTATCTATGTTAGCGTTGCTGTTTTATTAAACATTACACCTTATTATTACAAGTTTTAATCTATTAGGTTGTTCGGAAAGTATTTTTTTTTTTTGTGAAAATGATAGACAATTTTCGTAAAGTGAATAAATATTTTATTAAATTATAAATTAACCATTCTGGTTCAGTACCCTTTGTCGTCTTTCTGGCAGTAACATGATTTTTCACTCAAAAAGTTTTTCCCTCTTTTTTGGCCAAAAATTGATCCTGGAGGATTTTTCACTTCTTCATTTGAAGTAAAAGTTGTACCGTCTAAAAGATTTTGTAGAGACCGGAACAAATAATAAGCCAAAGATGCTTGATTTGTAAAATACGATGGGTAAGGCTATTTATTCCATTGAAGCTGTATAAGGTTTTAGTGAGTGAAAAACAAGTATGAGGTCTAATTGCACCCAGTAATAACATAGGGAACCCACACATTGAGCTTCAAGGTTAAACCTAGGCCTTTTAAGAGGTCATAATCAATTGAATTTGATAAATTTTACCTCTTACCGATCCCATGTACTGTTATTCACGAATTTGCATCGACTAATGATTTCATTGTGTCTTTATCAGCTTAAACCAGCCTTCCAGTGGTGCATTTTCGGCATCAAAATTGTCGAATCGAAATTTTACAATCCAGTTTTGGCACTGGCGTGCTGTCAATACATCTTTTACATACAGATCGGTTATTTTTTCTGGATTGAACAGCACTTAACCTTTTCTATAGTGAAGAAGTAAAATATGAAGAAAATGTTAATTTTTGCTCTCCATATTTGAAACGACATGAACCATAAACTACTGTATAGAATCATTTGAGCTTTCTCACATACAAGCGTCGCTATATAAGTTCTCAAAACTTGAACTTGTGAACTTCCAGTTTCGAATCACGAAAATTAGCAGAGTTCTTTTTCTGCCTGCTTGGAACAAATGCTTCTACGGAAAGAATATTTTCTTTAATGAATAACTTTTGGACAAGTGACAAGACTCGACTTGAAATAGACACACTAAAAGCGATATTACTTACTAAAGTTAATTATGAAAAAAATTGTACAGAATTTCATACAACGCTTCAAAACGAAAAAGACCTACTGAAAAAGATACATAGTTTAGAAAAATATAAAAAGTTTTGTATTCAGTAATTCTGATTAAAAAAAATGATTTATTAAAAAAAACTGTTGTATATTATACTCTTAAATAGTATTTGTTATGTATAATTTTATTAAAATAATAATTAAAAAAATCATATTTAAGTTATTTAACTTAACCACTACCCTCCCCCCCTACAAGTTCCTGTCAAGAATTTGAAATAAAAAAAATGTGGTCACCTTCTCTTTTAGTAACGATTAGATGAAATTTAATTTCCTCAGTTGATTAATATGTTTTATGTGATTGACATTATGATATTTTTGGCCAATGATCTTTTTAGAACCGTTAAATTTGACAACTCTGGATTCTTTACTTTGTTTTGAATTTGATTCGCGAATAAATCGGCCCCAATATGAAAATTAGCCACAAAACAGAAAACTATACCATATTAGAATTAAATTAGCAAAAAAATCGCGAATAGAATTAAAAAAAAAAAACAGAAAAAACAACGTTGCCAGATTTAATAATTCTACAAGGGATATGAGCCTTATTTTTTAATGAATATAGTTTTCTAATTAAACTTAATATATTTGTTTTATTAGTTTAACTACTATGAAAACCTCCTATGTACCTATATTTCAATATTAACTATTTTGGTAAGAAAACTTGCTAATATATTGTAACAGAAAGGGACAAAGTCTGTCTCTCTCTTTGTGCAATGTCGGCACGCAATTAGCTGAGTGACTTCTATCTCTATCCCACCAATGCGAATTTTCATATAGATTGTTCTGGAAACTTCTAGTATGTGGTGGAACGTTGACGAACAATGAAGTACATTCTAGAATGTTGGGTTGCGGATATATAAGTCGCTCAGCTCAAGCCCAGGGACAGTTCTGTATAGAAATTCAGTTGTGAATTTCCGTTACAACAAAGTGATTACAAAGCGATTTTTAGTTTAATTTGAATTAAAAGTGATTATTGTCGTTTAAGTGATTGTTTTGACAAGTGTAACTGTGTAATAAAAAGTGTATACAAGTGTAATAAAAAAAGTGATTGTTAAGTGTAAAAGTGATTATTTATTTCCAAAAGAAATTAAAAGAACGAATAAACGCCATCTCAATACAGTTTTGAGACGTCACGTTACAATATTAAAAAGATAATTAATAGAAGGTAACTAAATATTTCAAAATGGTATTCCGTCTATTAAGACCAAAACCAATCTTCAAACGGTATTTTCTTTTTTTTTCGATTAGAACAATTTTCAATTTTTTGCAGTGTTTTTATTGTCTCCTGTATAAATTAGTCTAATGAAGATATCAGGTTTACATTCTAAGCCGATGAATTGATCTTTAACGAAGGTGAAAAGCTTTTTATAAGATAACCCTATCAAAATAAATTACATAGGTATTCGGCTTGGATGTCTACATAGCGGTTTTGGATGGACTCCTTTACCGTACCATTGTGGATTCCTACAAGTACTCTCATATTCTTTTCTATGGGATTTTCGTACAATTTTCTGAGAATCCAACATAGATTTCCCACAAAAAAATTGCATAGTGATTACATAGTGATTTCCCATAAAAATTTACAATAGGTACCTTTTTTAAAAAATTCTGATGGGAAACTTGAAATTTGGAAATTTAAAAAAACACAAAACGATGTTGAACAAAATATATTTTTCTTGTCTTCTCCTTCTTGAAGAAAATTCTTTTATGCTCCATAATATATATTTCATTATACTCTTGCTTCAAATGATATATTTTTTTCTGTGTATTGCCTTGGACGTAGGCGTTATTATTTCATTACTGAAAACAAAGCCATACAACCATTTGTAAATATCAAAATGTTAGAGGCAAGAACTTGAAATATATATTTTTTCTAAGAAATGTTTTCTTTTTCGGAAACACGCAAAAATCAACGCTCAAGTTGAATTGAGGTAAAAGAATTGGAGAAAAACGTTTTAATCTTATGAGAATTGTCACGAAATGGAAAGTATCTTCAAGATTTACTTGAGCTTTTTAATCAAAGTTTTGCAGTACTTTAGAATAAGTTTTCCGTTAAAGTCGGTAAAATAAATACGGTTATTACTTCAGAAAACTGACTGATGACAGTAATGTTCAATGAGCAAATACAATAAGCTTATTTTATACAACGTGAAAGCTTTCACCAAATATAGATACAGACACATCTGTGACAATTTTGCATATACACTCGACAGCGACACTATGCATAACAATAATTAATTAATGTTGAACGAGTGATAAAATCATTACAAAAAAAAATTGCATTGAAATTTCTTTCTTGTAAACTTTCTTCAAGTTTTAATGATTTACCTTTGCTTTACCTATCGATACGTTATACCGATTTGAAACATAATACAACTTTACAAACTTCTAACTATACGTAGTTATTTGTAGGTAAATTAATACGTATGCAACTTGCATAACACCCGTTATTGGCTTGGTTAGGTTCTAAGAACAAAACTAAAAACACAAGACGTTAACACAAACATATTATTTGTTTCTGGAGGCGTACAAATCAAATGTGTGCTATTATTTATTTCGTAAAATCATGATTGGGAACTTTTAAGATAGCTTTCCAAGCTAATGGAAAATTTCCATTTTTAAGGTATTTAGTGAATATGAAAACAAGTTTTGACTTCATAATTTATCTTTTATGATTAAAAACTAAAAAAGAGTTAGTTAGGAACGTTTTTCGCCCGATTTGCTTTGCAACAATCATGATTCTAGTTTCTTCGATTTGCCATAAAGAAGTAGAAGTCATTATTAGTCGATAATATTGAACTTGTATCGCTAATTCCACGTTTGTTATCGAAATCAAAGGTATACGGAAGGAAATAGTTTATCCACAAATTGAAAAAAATCTATAAAAATTGAACTCATAGATTTCTAATTGATCGAGCTTTAAGTGTACAGACATAGAGAGACGCTAAATTTTACACGCCAATGTAAAAATGAATAAGAAAAATGAATCCGTTATTTTAGATAATTTTATTAATTTATGATGAACTGCATTTAAGAACCGATTTTTTTTTGCATTTGATGTTCAAATTAAATTGCACAAATAAAGTCAATAAATTAATTCGAGTGTTGGTCGGAGAAAAATCATGCATTATATTATTATCAAAACCTATTGACTGAATTCTATGTATAAAATATTTGAATTTGATCAATAATTTCAATTAAACTATTTAATGTGGGAAAAGCATATTATTCCTTTAGTATTCTCCGTAATTGAGTGTTTTCATACAGGAATTTTAATATTGACAGTAATGAAATATAGTTAGTCAAAATGGCAATCAAATTTCGATAATATATTTGTTTTTAAGATTGTTGATTTAATTTTTTTAGAAATGAATTACAAAAATTTTTGTTAAACGTGTAAAATAAATGATTTTAGAGTAAAATATTTTATTCTGAAAGTATTTCAATTAAATAAAAATGATTAAAAATAATATTACAAGATACACAATATTGTGTATTAGTTTGTCGTAAAGTTACCATTATTGTTACTTATATAGCGCTTATTGTTACGTATATTGGCATGAAAATGGAAAAGCGAAAAGGAAGGCGATGACGTAATGTAACAGTATTAAGTAAAACGGGATATAACGTAATCGTTGAAGAATCATTAGTGCTGTAATAATTACCGTTCATGTAGACTTTATCTCCGGAAATTAACGATAGAAACGCAAACAAACTTTACAAGTAAAAAGTAAAAGCTCCCATATATGTATGTATATTAAGTTACGTTAACGTAACAAATTTTTATGTTTTTGTTTTTCTCATGCTAAATATAATATCCATGTATCATATCCTGCATAATATATTGTAACGTGACGTCTCAAAACTGTATTGAGATGGCGTTTATCCGTTGTTTTAATTTCTTTTGGAAATAAATAATCACTTTCACACTTAACAATCACTTTTATTTATTACAATTGTATACCCTTTTTATTACAAAATTACACTTGTCAACACAATTACTTAAATGACAATAATCACTTTCAATTCAAATCACACTAAAAATCGCTTTGTAATCGCTTTGTTGTAACGGAAATTCACAACTGAATTTCTATACAAAACTCTCATACAGAACTGTCCCTGGGCTTGACCTGAGCGACTTATATACCCGCAACCCAACATTCTAGATTGTACTCCATTGTTCGCCAACGTTCCACCCCCTACTAGATGTTTCCAGAACAATTTATATGTACATTCGCATTGGTGGGAGAGAGATAGAAGTCACTCAGCCAATCGCGTGCTGGTATGGCACAAACAGAGAGACAGACTTTATCTCTTTCTATTACAATATTAATAATAAAATCTTATAAAAAACCACAATTAATACGGAAAGAGTCATCCAAAAATATCTGATGTGGATGGAAAAATCTTTCAAGGAATCATAAAATACAATCCTAATCAGATACGTGGAACTTATAAAAGTTAGAACAAATTAAGACTTAGATTCAACTATACCTCCTTCCTTAGCCTTAATTGATTTTTTGCATTTACATAAACTAATTTTTACCATTAATTTTTTCGTTTGTTTATAGCTATATTTTCTTATACCTACCTTTATTAATTTATTAAGTAAAAACCACATTTTCAGTCTGTTTATAATTTATTTCTTGGAAACAGTGTAGTGAATTCAAATTTACTTATGCAAAATTAGTTCCTTAAAGTTTAAACTATATATTTTGAAACTTTGGGATGCCTGATAGCATTTTTTTGCTAATAAAAATAAATTTAGTCTATTCGATTACCTAATCCTTATAAGTTTACGTGTAAAATCATAGTATTTTTAAATTGCAATAACTTTTTAACGATTGAGTGAATCGGTTTAAAATTTTCACATGTGCTTTAGTATTAAATAATGAATAAATTTTTAGTTGTCTAGTAGCATTTGACTTACCACCATAACATCTTTAAGACATCGATTCTAATTTTAATCTCTAAAATTGCACTTTTTCAAAGAATATAAATATTCACTGCATTTCAAAGTAGAAACAATTTGAAAAGAAACTTAGTTAAAGACTTACTTTGAGAGTGTCGAAATGAAAATTTATTATGTAGATACCTATATCATTCCAATGTAAGAAATGATGGACGTATTTATAAGATAATGTATTGTTGATACAGCTTTATTCTCAAGAGTCAACTGAAATTTAAAATGTTTTGCATGTTCCATCAATGATTCTTTGGATCCAAACGAAACAAATCAAACTACAGTGACACAAAACATGAATTTTCTCTTTCCCAAGCCAATGGTTTGATTCAAATTCTAAAATCAGCAAAAAAGAAAAACAAACCTCTGTATAATATATACAGTATTGTATCTAAACAAGATTTATACGAGGCATGATTTGTTTTATGTACACTGGATTTTCACAGATGCTTCAGCATTGAATAAGAATCAATCTCCTAATTTTTTAGTTGTCTAGTAGGGTTTTGATAAGCCTACCTCCATAACATCCTTATTACAATAGTAATTTAATATTTTATTTTCCCACTCATAAAGGCTGTTTCAATAAGAGCACAAGATTTTACGCGCTATGTTTGATAGTTATAATGTCACATGATTATGACGTGGTAAATCGAAATTTAATAAATGGGAGTTAGTAAACATGAAATAGTACACCATGAACAGCGAAGAGAATTCAATAATTCGATCCTTGAGCAACCTGCTGATTTTGCAAACAAAATTATGTTCAGTAATGCGGCTATTTTCACCTCGATGGCTTCGTGAAGAGGCAAAACTGTCGCATTTGGGACTTAGAAAGTCCACGAATGATTCATCAGAAAGCAATCCACAACGGGTCACTGTTTGGTGTGCATTGTCGTCTTGAGGAATAATTCGACCGTTTTTCTTTGAAAACGAAGAAAGTAATTCAGTAACGGCGAATGGCGAACGTTATCGTGATATGATAACAGTTTCTTGTGCCTCATTTGGAAGTTATTGATCTTGACGACATATGGTTTTAGCAGGACGGGCCACATACCATATCGCCCGTGAAACATTAACGATCTTGCATGAGTTTGCTCCTGGTCGTGTCATTTCCCGATTTGGTGACCAGAATTGGCCTCTACGCTCTTACGATTTAACGCCTTTAGATTTCTGGCTATAGGATTATCTGAAGTTACAGGTTTATGCCAATAAGCCTGTAACCAACGAAGCATTGAAAGCCGAAATTAGACCCTGCATCAATGAAATACCACCACATGTATTCAATAACGTTATTGAAAATTTCGTCAAAAGGGTATACAAATCCCAGCAAAACAGTGGCGATTATTTACAAAATGACGGTTTCATACATAATTCCCAAATGTATATTTTTTTAAATCATAAAAGATTCCAATACTTTGCTACATAAAACTATATCTTATTGAACAGTGACATCGTGCGCTCTTATTGAAACAGCCTTTATATATATATTGAAACTGATTTTTAATTCAAATATAGAAAAATATAATGTATCAATCGGCCTTACTTACATCGTTTTAAATATTGCATTGAATAATTTTAAAAAAAAATCTTTATTTTAAATGTATTTAAATTCTCAAAATAATAATAAGCAAACGTATACGTATACGTATAGTTTTATGTAGCAAAGTATTGGAATCTTTTATGATTTAAAAAAATATACATTTGGGAATTATGTATGAAACCATCATTTTGTAAATAATATACGTAAAATGTATGCATACATGTCGGAAAAGAAAGAGAACTGTCGCAAATTTGAAATGAATGATTGTCGCTATTCTCTCAACAGTCATTTTAACATTCAATCAGTTGCCAATTTTTACTATTTAACAGTTATGTCTGTATTGGGTGGTGAATATTTCACGGGAAGTTACTACTTATGTAATTATATGAATCTTGTTTAGACGGTAAAATTTGAAAATAGTTAACTCGACGATGCTTATGTTCCAAATAAAAAATACAAGTGACAATGACTTTTAGCCTGCTGTAATGTTTGTAATTTTTAACTTCGTTTCTAATTCGGAATTATTCAGAATGATCGAGTCCGGTTCGTTCCCCCTTCCAACAAACGAAAAACATATGCGAGCGATGAGATCGATTCAATAATGTTTTAGTGGTTTTAGTACTATGCAAATCGCTCCCAAAAATTGGCCAGCTTTCACCCATTTAAAGTTTCTCGTTAACCGTTTGCGAACAACTTCCTACTGCATTTGGCAGTAACATTTATCAAAAATTTAGTCTGATCATTTTTTCATGACGCCGCTCTAAAGAACTGCAACTTCAATAAGAGACTCAGATGCAACACGCGAAAAAAATCCTATGCGACAACTGGGAAAATTCCTAGGCACACTTCTTTATTTTCACGAGCTGCGAAAATTGTTTCCACTACTCTAAATCGTTTTTCGGTAATAAAATAAAAAGAACGGAGTCCAAATTGATTTAATGGTATTATGATTTTGGTTTCCGTGATAGAAACAACTTTTTAAGAGGCGTTCTAGAGTTCATCAAGTATGAAGAGTAGATAAGGTACTATTGTTTTAATTCGCTGACTTAATTCGTTAGTACATTAAATGTTTATTGTTTCTTGATTGTTGTAATGTAGCAATTATTCGACTAAATGTTTTATTGGATTTTCAATGAATCATATTTGGTAGAATACTGCGCCAATTCATAAGCCGATTAATGCATTTGCTCCATTGAAACCCATTGACTTAGGATCGAAAATGGAAATTCATTGTTCAAATTAATTAGCCGAGTGAAGTAGAAATATTAAAAAGCTTTTCAAATAAATAATAACTATGAAATATTAACATTACTAACAGATTAAACGATTTGACATTAAAAACATAATATGGAATAATAGAAGAAAAATCAAAAGGCGTGAGAGATTATGATATCATTTTGTTTAATATATCTGTAAATATAAAATAAATTGTTGGGTTTGAAAAATTACTATAAATCTATTGAAATTCAGGACCCAATAATTTTTAGTAAAGAATAACGTGGAATAAAATTTGATTAAAAAACACGTTGATAATTTTTATCAGTATAGTCTGCAATGGATTTTTAAACATTTTCATTGAATCACAAAGTATTTGAAAGCATTAATTATATATTTACTTAAAATTGTACCAAAGTAAAATATTTATGAGAAGACTATATACATTTTTTTTAATCGATAATAAATTATTAAGATGACGAAAAACCAATTTTTAATTATGAAAAATTTATATTCAGGGAGAAAATGCTTAATTTTAATGAGCAAATTAGAGTCCGAAACAATGGGTGCACTTATGGGTCTTCTGTGACGTCACCGTACGTATCAATACACGTATTGAAACCGAAATATAAACAGGACATTTAGAATTTACCATAGAAATAGTAATAATTTACACAACTTTTCGCCATGAAAAACATTTTTATACCCTAAAAATTACGATCAATTGTTTTCCTTGAGAATTGAGGTAGTGTAGAAAATAAATAGTTTAAACCATTAACAAAGTATTAACACGATTTAAACTACCTTTCCCTTTGTGCTTAAGTACATTTGTCAAAGGATAACGTCCATGACATTTAAAAGTTTTGTATTGTGACGTCATTTTAATGTCGAGCCAATAAAAGCCCGTTTTAGGCATTTTAAATTTAATGATATTTTTGCATTTCAAAATGAATATTTCTTTAAATTTATTAAGTAGTTAAAAATGAACAGTTACATTTTATTTTAATATTAGTTTAGAACGTTTTTAAAATAATTAAAATTATTTTTAGATCATTTGCATTAGGTCTATCGTGACAAACATTTAGATTTTGGATCAATATTTATTATTATTATTTGAATTCCTTGTTAACAGGTAACTTAGGTCCATGAAAAGGCTAAAAAAATCAGATTTGCACTTGAATTTGCACCTGGCTTTCACTTTATCAATGGAAATCAAAAATTTTCAAGTGATTGTTTGATCTAAATTGTAGTAAAACATTTTCCACATTAGCGGAAATTAATAATTAAATATATAACATCAGGATGTAGGTTTATTTACTTTCTATAGGATATATCAAGAATAAAATAACTATTTACAATTAATAAGTCGCGAGCCAACCGTAGGCAATTTTTTATAGATCAGTTTAGACCGGACATCCTAATCAACTTGAATGCCGCTCACTAATATACTATGACGTTATAAAGCGACAGATTGGGCATAAAATATAACACAACAATTAACATACTGCTTTTAAAATAATTTGTGTCTACATATTAATGAAGCAAAAAAAAATGCATGCTATCCATGCTTTGCTAAATTAATTTGATTAGAACGAAAAAATTTCCATTTGTAAAAGAGGAAATGAGATCACGTTATGTTTTCAGCTACAAAACAGGACACATATTTTAATAAAAGGATAATTGAATTTTATTATAACAATAGAGTTTTATTTGATGTAGGTAGAGATTTCCGATTATTTATAGAAACAATGTCATCATTTTTATTTATCAGTGTACAAATCAAATAAATCATGGGGAATTAGAAAAAATGCGTAACTAAGATTAAATCGTTACGAACGGTCTTTTAACTTAAGTCATATCAAAAACCATTGTCTGCTATTTTGCTGGAGTTTTAACATACATACTTTCTTAGTGCTTTGACAATGTGAGCTTTTATGTAAGGAAAATCTAGCCGATCAACATTGTTGTATGAAACATACACTCCATCAATAAAACATGTGAATTTTGGACTGGCGCTTTAAATTGGGATTTTGTTTACCAGTGCCTGATTTGAAGGGGTGGAGTATCCTGATTGAATCAAAATTCGTGTGAAACTTCGTGAAAATTCAAATTATTTGAAGGTCATAAATATGATAAAAAACGGGGAAACTGGTTTCGTGCAAACAACTGTTTCAAAAGCAAAAGCGGAAAGGTTTTTTTAGATAGAAGCGTAACGGGGGATAAAAATTAAAAAGAAGAGAAAACCACGGGATAAGCTCCGCTATGCATCAAATCGAATACTCATGACAAGAAGTTGTCGCTGTAATTTAGGAGAGACCAGATCGAAGTAATCTTTTATGAGATATTTTGTTTCAATGAAACTATTACAGAGGAATCTTACCAGCAACAGTTGCAGTAATTGAGCCGAAAATAACTCAAACGCTCTCAATATCTTAGGTGTACCGGAAAGTAATTTCGTTTTTTTAAAATATATTATTAAAACGCAAAATTTTGCTACAATTTTCGATTTTAAATCAATTATATAATCTGCCTCAATAGTATCAACGTTTTCACATCTACTGTGCAATTTTTTCATGCTAAATTAGTAAAAATCAATTGATTACTAAGGAAAATATCAAAAAATTACAATTTGAACATCACAAGTTTTAAATTTTTTCATTACTTGGTAAATAATAAAACAATTGAAATAAATAAGAATCCGATAGAAAAAATTTAGATTATTATAGTGGGCAAGGCAATATCACCCCTTCTCTTTAATTTATTAGTTTTTTTAGGGCTTTTTTTCTGCAGAGAAGTCTTGCATTACCGTGTTGTAATATAGGTTTTTTTCTGCAAACAGTTCTTGGACACTTTTGGGCATTTGGTTGGTCGACCAAGAATGATTTAGATTATTTGATAGTTCTTCGACTCTCTGGCATTCATTTGGCACCATTTCCTCCCTTAATTTCTTATTGGTTAATTTTTTTTGCCACTCTTCGCTGGTACCAGTTGGAGAAATTAAACTTATCGAATTTGAACTTAAAAAACTCATTTGACATTAATGAATATCTAATGCGCTTAGATAAAATTGAAAATGATTTTAGTAACAACTTTGCGTTGCTACCCTGTGAAACTCGAAGAGCAAACAATATCGAATTTGTATTCTTTCGGGTTTTTGGTCTTACCGATTGTAATTTTTACTTAATTGATATTTTACTCTAATCATAGAATGTCCTTAGTACCACTTTGAAATAATTTACAAGCAGATAAATGACAATTGAATGACTATAGTTTTAAAAACCTTATTACTTTCCGATACACCTAATACTAAAAGAAATTATTATCGCTCACTACAACAATGCTTGGCGGCATGTCGTAAAAGTTATTAAGGAAACTTTGAAAGCACTTCAATGGGATGTATTACCCCGATTGCCATATTCACCGGATATAGCTCTGTCTGATTACCACTTAATGAACCATTGGTAGGCGGAGAAGCTCTTCAGATCTTTTAAAGACGCCAAAAATTGAGTGGATTCCTCAATCGTCTTTTAGAAGGACGAGAAACTTTTTTAAAAAGGAATTCGTACATTGCGTGAGAAATAAGAAAAAGTAGCATCTAGGATTGAGTAAAAAATAATGTGGTATCTTTCTGAGAAGTTAAAAATACAAAAAAAAAAAGTTACACCAAATAAAATAAAGAGTATAAATATATTCCGTCTCAAAAGTACATTATTTGCTGCCTCGTTATGATTGATCCTTTTTTTTTGGCACTTCACTTCTTTAACTTTTCTTCAGAAATTTGTGATTTAAAGAATGTCGAAAATAAGCGATTTTCATATTTTCATTGGGAAAAATTGCTGTTATGATATTCTAAAAAAGAATAGTAAGATAAACAAATAAAGGGTACAGCAAGGTTTGTATGGGAAAACTGCCCCCTCGGCTTTTTCGATTCAAACTCAGGGGATTGTTTTGATACTAAATAAAAAAAAATTAACCAAATTGTAGCCAAGTTTTCGAGTATTTCAATAAAAGAACCTCTTTTTTCGATTTTATTTATTTTTTTAATAGTAAAATTTTATTTAAAATTAAAAACCAATGATTTTTTTTATCATTCTTACGAGTAAAAGACATGAAAAAATATTAGTATATACCATACCTACTATTAATTGCAGATGGAATGTCGATTTTTAAGGACAAAAAAAAACTTAAATTAATTTTTTGAGAATGTTTCATGTTTAAGTAGAATGGTTCATGTTTATTGTTGATTTAGTATCCTTAACATTTTTTTTTACTGAACAAAGTGACCAATTTACCTCTTGACAATATTTTATGGTATATATAGTGTAAGCACACGTGCGTTCTTATCGGTCACGTATTTCATCTCAGAGAATATTAGTAATTTGTACGGAATATGTTACGTTGCCGTCGTCTACTGATGTTGCTAAGCTTTCGGTTTCGTTTTTTAAATTGAAAATAATTTAAATTTTTGAATCAATAAATTATTAAATTACCAATTTCTTATCGACTTTCATTGATTTTATTGGTTATAATATATATCCGGCTTAAAATTACTTTGGGTGACTTAGATCTAATGATACTTTTATTTTGCGGTGTTCAATTTTTGTTTGTTTTCTTCTAAAGATGAGTGGAAATTACTCATATTTTTTTTCTTAAACTTATATCCTTTTCTTTGTTGAGAAATAAATATCGAAGATGAGATTCGTCTGAAACATGTTTACCTGGTTTATTCCTTTGAAGCTCTTTCGCTCCTATTGAAATTCTTTGTATGCAAAATTTACTGCTATTAGACCACGGACTTGATAATGTAGAGATCAATAACGTCATATCGCTCATTAAAGTTGCTGGATCGTTGGTTATAAATATACTTGTTATTGTTACGAAGGTGTATCACATAAGACAACTTCGAAAGCATTTTTAATCCATACTAGTAATTCTGTTGTGTTTCAAAGTTCACTAATGTGATAAAGGGTTAGATATGTGACACATAATGGGGATGCTGGAGGAGCTTTCGGCGCCATAGTACACGCCGTCTCGGCGCCGAGCTTTGAGCCACACGCCGACAATCCCATAGTGAATCATATTCGCTTACGCCTACTGACATTTTCAAGCTCACACAAAAAAAGCTGTAAATACCGAGCTTTCGTAAAGCGCTGATTCACTTTTCAGTACGTGCTTTAAGAACGAAAACATTTTACGTCATATTTTTTTCAAATATTGATTTCCAGAAAACAATACATTATAATGTATCACAAATATTTAAACAAGCAAATTTGGATTAATTGATTTGTAAAAGACATTGAACTTTCTTTGTTTTGCCAAATTGGTTCGGTTTTTTTTATTATGTGAACATAAAGTCTCGAGGGATTAGTTGTACATAACCATGATGTAATCCCGGGAAACCATATTGGCTAATAGCCAACCTACCATTCGATTTGTTACTTCTTTACCACAAAAGTGGAACACAGGACTTTTCTTTGTTTGCCGTTGAATTATTGCTAAATTTGCAAATTTTTATCACCGAAAATGTCACATGATTTTTGAAAAACGGAATAAATTTATTGGAAAATAAAAAACGTTTGTGTTTGCCGCGTATACGAGTCGGTAATTAAAGATGAAAGTCTTAAAATAAAACAGACCAAAAATACGGTGTTTCATTTGAACGATAATGCCGGTTATTTTGATTTTATAGTCTAGCACATTTTTAATTAAACTTGCTAATATTTAACGAAATTTTCAACGTGACGAGAAAATTTATTATGTGTATCGTGTCGAGAATGTTAAGTATATTGCATGCAAATATTAATGCAAATAATGTATGATGTGGTATTTTCAAATTGTACGAGTACACATTACATTAGGATATGATATATTCTATCAATTCAAGGGATAAAATATCGCTACTGTTAACCACGTACGGTGAATGACTGCGTTTTTTAAACCCAAATTTTACTGTTTTAAAATTTATAGTTTTATCTTCCAACGTATACGTGGTATTCATGGGAATATAATGCTATTTGTATCAAATTCGATGCACGAAAGAAAACTTGTGGGATTTGGAATTTTTGCCTTTTGTATTTGAAAGTTTGTCACAAAACTCAATATCAGAAAAAAAATCAATAAAATAACAGAAAAAAAGAAGGTATTTACTATAAATACATTTAGTGGTACTTATCTTTTATTGGATGTCAATCATTTGGAATGAATTCGACCAATTAATCTAGACGAAACACAGGATGCTTACTTTCACTACCTGTTCTTTAGCAGCCTTACGAAAAAATGATCAAACTGGATTTCTAATAAAAGGTGACACCGTCCCTATAGTAGGAATATACTCGCAAACGGTTGACGAGCAACTTCAGCCGAAACTGGCCGATTTTCGGAGTTATTTTAATAGTACTAAAACGTAGTCTAGTCGATCGCTGGCACATGTTTTTTGTTTTTCGGGAAAACCAACTGAAATGATCAACGACGAAGTAACAATTACCATCAGTTGTTATTTTATATTTAAAACATCGATACCGTTGAACTTAAAATTTTCAATTTTTATAGTTTGAATCATATCCATATTAATACACAAAAGTTTAAATAAGTTTAAAGGAAAGTTATTTTTTTGAAAGTATTCAATGTAATATTTAAAATACTGCAAGTAAAATTTATTGAGGCATCTTACTGCATAATGATTTTCGGTATTTGAGTTAAAAATCGGTTTTAATACATAGATATAAAAAATAATCAAAAAAAAAATTACTATAGTAATAATTTAATTTTTACTATGCCGTTATTTGTACATATTGTAGGTACACACAATTGACTATTTGGACAATTTTTATGCATATGCAATTAACGGCTTATTTATATCTATACATGAAAGCTTATGACTACAATTCACTTCTATATGGTAAATGCTTTCAATAAGTATTTTTCAAACAAGTAACCCATGATAAACAGTTTTATTGCTAACAGTTAAGTTAATTTATTTTCAATAGTTAAATTCACATAATATGTAAGATACAAATTTGTATAAGTAGTCAATTGTGTATATAATTTAAAATACTATACATCACGCACAAAAAGCCTGTGTATAAATAGACAATTTGGCTCCATTTAGCGACATCAATATCTTACAACGTTGTATTTTCTACTTTCTTTTTTAAATTGATTCTCAAGTAAATCAAGTCATTATGAAAATTTACCCCCAAAGTAGCAAATTATATGATATAAATGTTGAAATCGTGAAAAAATCGCGAATTTAATTAAAAAAAAAAACCAAATTGAAAATGCAACGTTATTACATATTGATGTCGCTAAAAGGAGCATGAACTACCAATTTATTCTGTTTTTTGAAAACTAGTAACTTTCTGGGAAATATTCCCAACCCAACACTGACAAAACTAACAAATGTCAAAAATTGGCAATTTAATTAAAACGAAATGACAGTTGACACCAATGACAACAATCAGTTGTTCAAAATTGAGACAATAATTATTATATCTGTTTTTCACTTGCATGTATGTGTTTATATTCTTTGTTTTCTGTATTTGCTGCCATACATACATTTGCCAATTGTATTGATATTAAAAGCAAAATTTGTGCTTATAATTATATCATATTGTAGTTATCACAAACTACTTATAACTGTGCCATTTCGGGTATAACTGGATAATGCTATGGCAGTGGATTAAAATATTTTTTAGTTATGCCAAATAAGTATAACTTATCAGGCGCGTACATAAGTACATACACCTTTTTTATTTTGGGATAGATATTCGTATATATGTAAGATGACTTAAATATGTGAAATGATTGATAGTATTGTCAACAATCAAAAATCGATTAGAACCTTCATGGATGATTACAGATGCGTTCATATATCGATTGTTAGTAAAAGAGTGAGGGAATGATTTTCTATTAAAGGACACATATAACAATATATTTGAAAAACTGTTCTTTACTTTTCATTCCAAACTCAAAATATTTTTGAAAATCTATAGCGTTTTAATCGATTAGTCAAATTCGCAAAAAATTCTTAGAAAATTATAGATTTGTTAGTTTAAAAAAGACAAATCTCATGTTTTGGGACATAGTGAGGGAATGATTTTCAGAGTAGATAATATTTTCATATGGTTCAAAAGTTTTAACCAACAACATTAGCCCGAGTAGTGTTTTTTTCAAGGAAAAAAAATACCATCATTAATCGCTTAGATTTTTTAAAAGCTAAAAGAGTTTCGATATTTCATCAGAATTACTAATATAAAATAGCCCATTGATTTTAATTTCAATATTGATTAATAGGTGTCACTTTCAAAACTTTTCAACCTACTGTTAATCGAATCCGTTCATTTTCTATTCGATTTTGGAATGTATAGTGATTAAATGTATTTAATACTAGCAGTTATATCCTAATTTTGATTTTTACAGCGATTAGTAAAATTTTTCAAAGAATATTACAGGATATGGTTGAAATCTAATCATTAAAAATAAAAACAATAATAATATCAGGTTCACGGGTAATTGGAATATAGTTAAATTAATTTAAACAATCATTGATTTTGCAACGTTTTTGTCTTTATTATCAAGAATTTTTCAAGCTCTGAAAATCAATGATTGTTTAAATTAATTTAACTATATTCCAATTACCCGTGAACCTGATATTATTATTGTTGTTATTTACACTGGAATTGAACCTTACATAAAATTAAAAATAATCACTATAGTCTCTGTTTAAGGTCGAAAATATTTCAAACTTAATCTTTTTTATAGACGCAATACAATTTGACGTATTCTTTTGAAGTTATAAATAACTAAACAATGAAAGTTCATTATTTTTAACTACTCATATAATTGACATGTAAGAATTTCTGTAATGACACACATATATTTTATAGAAGAAACGGAAGATGAACTACATATATTGTCATAAAAAACCGTCTTATTCTCATTAGGCCGAATCTATAACTTTTTTGATCTTTATATTGTATTGCACGAAAGAAAACAATAAATTTTCAAAAAGTCAGCAAATAAAACTCGTATACAATTTATTGCACCATTTTTACGATGCATAACTTTAAAATAAATTTTATTACAGACATGGTTACTAAACGTGTTGCAATATCAGCGACAAGGGACAAAAACCCAGGAGGGTTTTATCTGTGTAAAATAATCGGCTTAAGTATTTAGTGGGACGTGAAAGGGAAAATGCGATACGATGATACTGAGTCGACGTTATATAATGCCTACTTATGTGTAGGTAAGGTTTGCTTTTCATCTGGCTAATTATATACTGTTTTCGACGAAGAAAATAAACGAACTGATGAAAATAAATTCAATAAAACTGTAAAGTTTACATGAATCTCTCCATTCGATTAGTTTTGGTAATTCAATATTTGTTTCGTTTCGAAAAAGGAAGCACTCCTTGTTGATTGTAAACAATTCTGTTTGCTATGCGAAGAAAAAAACGCCTTGTGTTTTTGTTATATTTCACCCACGACTATATTTATCCTTATAATTCTGAGTTCTCATATTTCACTTATACATGAGCTGTACAATTTAAATTCGGAAAATATTTTCGTCAACTTGTTCTGTTCATATAAAAATATGTGAAAAAAAAAACAACAAACAAATCATACCGACAAAGGCAAGAAATGAAACTTAATAACTAAACGGTCAAACTATTGGGAATAACTAATTTTGAGTCGGCGTCAAAAATCACACAAATTTTTTCAAGCATATTGTGTAAGACTTGCATCAGGTCTTGCATTCAAATCACACGATATTGTAAGCCAACTTTTGGTTGTAATCATTCTATATTTCAGACAACAAATACGTAATTGTAATACAATATTTTGGCGCCGACTCAAAATTAGGAGTTGAAATTTGGTTTGAAAGCTGCGTTATAAAAGTTAAAATCTTTATCTTATTTTTAAAGCGTTCAGAGAAAATGATCAAATTGAATTTTTAATAAAATATGACGCAAAAAAAAATATTTTTTGTCTTTGCGACATATATACATACATATTACATATGTTTGCCTATTATTATTATGAGAATTAAAATTCCTTAAAAAATATTTTTGTGAAATTTTTCAATGCAATATTTGAAATAATGAAAGGAAAGTCAATTGATCCATTATATATATAATTGTATACCGTTGTATATATAATTGTATACCATATGTTTTTCTATAATTGAAATAAAAAACATTTTAATTCATACATATAAAAGAGTAAGTAAAATATACAATTATACAATTACTTTTGTACTAATATAGCTTTTAGGACGTCGCTATTTAGGATTGTTTCTACATATTTATACATGCTATTTAATGGTAACATTCTACTTCTATATGATAAATGTTTTCGATAAGTATTTTTCGAACATGTGATCCATGCTGTATTGATAAATGGTTAGTTCTTATAATATGTAATAACATTTTTGTATAAGTAGCCAAATGTGTATACATATTATACAGAATGTACAAACAGCCAATTGTGTATATATACAATATCTACGTATAAATAGGCCATTTAATCTTTTATTTGAAAACCAGTAACTTAGAAAAACAGTAATCAGTAAATTTTGTGAAATATTTACAGCTCAACATTGACACAACAATATGTAATTGAATGAAATTGAAATGGCAATTGAAACTAATGACATGATAATTCAAATTTGAGACTATAATTATTATATTTGTATTCCACTCACATGGATGTGTAGGTAACTATATATTCTTTTCCTTGCCTTTCCCGCAACACACATGCTTTATTATTCTGTATTTTGATATTAAAAGCAATTTTGTTCAAAATTGTGTCATATTTTAGTAATCACAAACCTTATAACTGGTGTGTTAGTTTAGACACCACCGGAAGAGGCTTCGGCAGTGGATTGAAAACATTTTTTTTAATTATACTAAAGAAGTATAACTTCTCAGGCGCGTACATAAGTACACCCACCGTTTTTTTTTTTTTTTTGATTTTAAGTTTCTTGAGTACAAGTTATCTTGTATAGCAACAAAACTGTTCAAAAAATATGTTTCAGAAAAAGTTAAATTTCTTACAACTTCTATTGAATTATTGTTTCATTAGAAAACAGTAGTAACCATACCAGTATTGTAATTGCAACACTAAAATTTCATATTTATTTGACGAGAATAAAGCCTTCCCATGTTTCTAAATTACAGTCCCATCAAAGTAGACTACCCTTAGAATTTAGACAAGGGTGGTCCATTTGATATTCAATACATATTATGTTTCTTCCGGATCCAAAACCAGTTTGAATAACCCAAATCCTATTGGTTCTATAAACCGATCAAATTTCTGTTATCTATATCATTATGTTGTTCAAAAACATACAAACACGAGTCGACTATTTAAAATGAATATGGTGAATCAATTTCCACTAATAATATTTTATATTTTCTTTATAATTTAATAAAAAGAGTGTGGCATAGTTAATAAGGATATTGCATTCGTAAATTTGTATAAATTGAGGAAAAAAACTAAAAATAAAATCAATATTGGTTGGAAAAAACGGAAAAGTTTAAAATTGATTTGATTCAATTTACTCTCGATAAGCCAGAATATAAAGTTCTTGAATTTATTTTATGCACAATTTTCATGAAAGTCACAAGAGTTCTAAAGTAATAACTTCCGTTTGGAAGACTGACATATAAGTATTCACTTTGTTTCAAATCAAATGGTTGTGGTTGAAAATATAAATAAAAAATCAATATTGTCTCAACAATTTCATCTTATTATTTTATTTATTTCATTAAATCAGTAAGTAGGTAGACAACACTAGAGAGAGTAGTAAAATTACGCGGGAAGCAGTGGCGTGCACAGAGATTTTAGGTAGGGTAGGCAGAAATTTTTAAAAGCTACTTCAATATAATCAAAAATGCTGCATGTTGGTTTTAGTTCGTCGTTATGATGAGTAAATAATGAACCCTATACCGATTAGCCAACAAAATTTTAAATTGTAAATTTTCTGATTTTCTTTTTTGCCATTCGATGGGAAATCGTTCGTAGAGGTATGTGAAAGAAACCGTTTCGATTGTGACAAAATAGTCTAGCGCTAATAAATTAATTAAGAAAAAATAATTAGTTAATTAGTCATTGATATAGTAAAATGTTAAGAAAATATAGTTCAAAGCAACATACAATAACAAAAATGCGGGAAAATTTAGGAAACAGTTGGTTAAATGTAAAACTAAAAAAAAAGTTAAGGAAAACTAAACAGAACCTCCCTCCTTCGAAAAAAAAAAAGCAACTCAGAAATTAATTTTTTTCTTCAAATTATATTTTCCCAAAATTTTTCACAATAACAAAAATCGAAACATAATTAAAGAGGTTTTTCTCCAAAAATTTTTCATCACTATTGAAAATCAACTTATCACACAAAAAAAATTTGAAAAAATATATATACGAAGTAGAACATTAAGTAAGTGTGTTTTGAAATTCGAAAAATATTTTTCTTTGAATTTTTTTTAGTTTTAGTTTTAACCAACCGTTTCCTAAATTTTCCCTCATTTTTGTTATTGTATGTTGCTTTAAACCTTATTTTTTAACATTTTACTATATCAATGACTAATTAATTAATTTATCTTATGTATTTAATTACCGCTAAACTATTTTGTCACAAACGAAACGGTTTCTTTCAAAAACCTCTACGAACGATTTCCCATCGATTGGCAAAAAAAAATTCGGAAAATTCACACTAAAATTTTGTTGGCTAATCAGTATAGGCTAAATAATGATGTCGATATTTTCAACCACAAATATCCATAGATAGACTCAATTTGTAAACTTTATTAAAGAAATACAATATAATCGTCAGGATTAAATAATACAGATAATAGATAATATATTATTAAAATTTATTAGAATTAAATAATAACAATGTACGTAGATTACTGATCGTTAAATCGATTATTGAGATGAATCAAATTCAAACTTGTAATTTCAGCGATAATGAATAAGAAACGATGCTTCTTCGGTAATTATCGTAATTTGTCGTGTGCAAGAAGACAGTGTCTTTTTTTAAGGTTTTATGTGTAAAATTGTATACTTGTATTATTGTTTTTATACGAACGCACACACTGACACGTATGTGTGCTATGAGTGCACACTTATAAATATTTAGACACGAATAGTTTGTGCCTTTCCCGCCGCGTTGCCAGGAGCGCTAATGCATTGCAATGCAAATATTATCAGTCGCTTACTTGAAATTGAACGAACGAATGAGCTGGCATAATCTGTATACTGTATAGATGATATCCGTTAAGATTTTTTTCTTTATTGGTATTTGGTAAATAAAATAAAACTAGATATCAGAACAAAATTATAAATATTTATTTGAATTATGTAGGGTAGGCAGTGTCTTTTTGTCTATATGGAATGCACGCCACTGGCGGGAAGGTATACTTTTGAGTTGGACAGTTGATTGAGTAATACTGATTTCAAACTAATATAGGTACAGCATGAATAATTAATATTTTAAACAGTTTTACCCGTTTTGTAAGTTTATTAATTATTTCAAACTACGTGGAAAGTTTTGCTGCAAACTATTTCGCTATGCGATGAAAAACAATAATTTTTTTCGGTGTAAATTTGCGCATTAATCTTTCGAAGCGATTAAAAGATTAAAGGAATTACGTATGTGGAATAATTACAGAATAGTCTATATACCTTTAAGACAATTATTCATTTTGTCTTTGAGTGATTACAAAGGTCTATAATTTAACTCAATTTAAGTTTAACTTTATCAATTAAGCGGAGAATGCATGACTGAATCCCTAAAAATTAATTATCTTCCTCTTTCATACGTTCAATACAATGTAACAATGAAATAATTTAAGTTTATCGTTTTACATGCTACATTATTTCTTATTGCAGATGCAAAAGTTTTGGTGCGTTTCTTAAAGATTTATAAAGCAAGTGGTTTGCCGCTGTGTATGTTGGCTCCCTTTTCATACAGTCATCTCATTCAACCCTTTTAAAGTGTTTTATAGGATTTGAATACGTGTACATTAACCACATATTGGACTTTATGCTGTGGGGATGATAATGGAGGTGTGATTGTTAATTGCTTTGATGCACACCCTTGGTATTGTCGCGAACGATAGATACTTGGCGTTGAATTTTAAGTGCAATTTTGAAGATGGAATGATTCTGAAAAGGAAGCCATAGTGGCATAAATTGAGATTACAATATTATAATAGTTAAATGGAGTAAGCAGATGTTTGTTAATTAAATGGGATTCCACATTAGATTGTATCATAACACGCCAATATAATATATTAATTCTGTCATTTTAAACTTAAAAGAAAATGTTAAAGATAGTTTTTTATCGGTTGTATAAAGACCGCACATTGGCAGATTGATGAAAATATTCCAATCATAAAACTTAATATCCGTAAGAGTAAATTTAAAAAAAGTAAATCAATTTATTAAGGGTCGTATACGTAGGAAATTGAATATTTACAGCCAACTTCAAATCAGTAAAGAAACTAAAAAAAATCCCCTCTCTCCCTCCCTTCTGTCTGGAAAACTGTCTAGGAAAATCGTTTTTCCCAAACCGAGAAAGGTAAAACCTGCATTGACAGCTATCAACTGAATTTACTCCCGGTACTATTTAAGGTATTCGAACGACTTTTGATGGACAAAATACTTCCTATATTAAACGATAGAGACGTAATCCCTTTCCACTAGTTTGGGTTCAGATAGAACTACAGCACCGTACAATAGGTGCATCGCATAATCAACTACATTAAGAAGGCTCTAGACCAGTGGTTCCCAACCGATTTTGGACCGTGCCCCACCTAGGAATTTCTAAAATCCTGAGGCCCCACCATACGATATTTAAGTTTTGTTATTCAAAATTTTACGGTTAATCACCTGAAAGGAAACTTAAAAGGCCATTATCTTGGTATCTAAATAAGCTTCCAAAGAATAAGTCATCCATGAAAGAGAAAAATAAAAATGAAAGAAATGTTAAGTAATTTAAGTTTCCAAACATATTGAATTGAATTGAGAATTGAAATGTAGAAATAACAAATATTTGAATGAAACATTACTCTAAAATAAATGAAAAACAATTCACTGTTAATAACTCCTTCTCGAGTTACCCCAGTCTTTGGTATAGGCAGCCGAAGGGTGCACGTCCTGTCATTGACCCATGACAGAACGCATGACAGGATCATTCGTGAAAGTTAGTGAAAAAGAAGTGAAAAAATACATGTTTTAGTTAACCATAAAATTAGTAGACCATAAACTAGAACTTCGATGAAGGAATGAAAAATGGATTTTTGGTAAACAGGTAAATACGGTGAAATATGCTCTATATTTTTTTAAATAGTTGTAATTGAAAAAAAATCCATCCTTCAAGTCCTTGTGAATTGTATTTCGAAGAGTTTTGTAAAATTTTATCAAAATCGGTGGAGTAGTTTTCGAGAAATTTTGACAACCGACTTTGACAACACAATCTTGACAAAACGCGACAATAGACGAGCACTTCACTGATATAGGTACCTGCGGGGTTTCCCAAGGCTGAATTTCTTAACAATTAATTTTACTGAGTTTCCCAAGGCTGTATCTTCGAAACTATTACTCGGAATCAACTTAAAAACTTAGGATAATATTTTAAATATGGTGTAGAAATTAATAATGCAATAAAAAAATCGATTTTTTGAAGCCGTGAAACCAATATAACCCCTTAAAGAGGGAATTAGTACAAGGATGTATTAGAAGTATTATTGGGGAATCAGTAAAATCCGTTATCGAATAGATGCGTGTTTAATTTTAAATTCAAGTTTTAGTGTTTATTAAATTTTAAATATACATTTTCAATTAAAAGAATTGAAATTTACCTAAAAATTATTTCAAATATCTACGATTAACTGTCGACCTGTTCGCCATCTGCCGTTTGCCCACCGGTTAGATTGATATTAAAAGATTTAATAATCAGGAAAATTAGAAAAACCTTTTGCATAAGGCATAAATGATTTCTTAAATTCGATATAAATAGTTGCTGAAAATAATAATAAATATTTTAAAAAAACGGCACGATTTAGAAAAGATCTCTTCCTCCTTTGAATAGTTACGTGAAGTGAATAGTTTTTAACATGAAACTACTTTTTAAATATTTGTTTTTTATAAATTTTCAATAAAAATTTTTTGACTAAATCTTACATTACAGTGATAAATAGATATTTGGAGATAAAAGGATCATTCATGACAGTTTTGGTATCTTGAATTACCCTCTCCCCCAGTTTGAACAATCTTCACCAACTTGACTACTCCAATTACATGGGAGACGACAAATTGTCTCAATTAATCATTTTGAAATATAATCATTTGAATAGAACAGCGTACACAAGATATCCTCAAAACCTTCCCTTAGATTTTTATTTTAACAGTTCAAAAGTATTTTTTTAATATAACAAAAAACAACTTTACAGTCAATTTCTCTAATGTATTCAAATTTTGAAGATTTAGTGGATTGAAAATAATTGCAGGAGCCAATTAAAGAGGATATTACATGTTTTCAGACAAGAAATATATATCTAGAAAAGTTATCATGATGCAGTTTTCAGCAAATATTACGTATATACGAAATAATACTCAAAAGAGGATTATGTTAAAGATGGTCGTGTTTCAATTCAATTTGATTTTGTTATCATCATTAGCAATGTTTTGGTTTTCGAAGAGATCATATAAATTACGTGGCATTAAATTATTACAAGCACGTCTCATAATACATGAAAAACGTATTATAGCAGTAAAGTAGGTCTTGCAAAACTACTTGGAGTTAACGAACCCTTCCCGAACCAAATACATAAGGGCTAAATCCATCTAGAACAATAAATATTTTTCAAAGTTTCAAAAAAAAAACAGTTACATGTTTCACCTTCGAACATACTATGATGATCATCAAAAGAATTAATCTTAAATGAAATTTAATTTAAAAAGCATCAAAGTAAAACTGCATCGTCTATTTTTCTTCGTTCGTTATTTTCAAAGATAAGACGTTAAAATTCTCTGAATTCTTTTCGACTGAAATTGAATTTAACCAAGGCAACACTCGTTTCGGCACCCTTCATGACGGCTTTTCAGTGTACGTAGCACGACTGGTGGTACTTCCGTGGGCTTTCCGAAGGGATGCGATGTATTATAATTCAGGATAAGAATGGTAAGGAAGTTTAATTAGTATAAATTATCGTAGTTCTACCAATTAATATCACATTTAAGCATCTTGCGCTTTTATTAAACTTGGTATTTTAATTTCATTACTGGCGTCCGTTTCATTTTTAACGACTTAATAAGGAAAGTTTGCACAAAATAACTTCACTTTGAAAATAATTTACATGGATCATAATTTTAGAGACTATCTCGAGTTGTAACAGACAACAGTGGTAGCAATAATAAAGATGTGGAAGTTTGTGTTAAAATTTGTACTCCATTTATGAGGTAAAGTTTTTGGTTTTGATACATCGAAATACAGGTCAATGCACAGATTTAGTATCAGAATTCAGTATTTCAAGAAATTTTGTTATAAAAAAAAATCGTAAAATTCTTTGACATAGGTAAGTGCTGGGTTTTTACAAATCTTTTTTCCCAGAGATCAGGAAACTAAAGTTGGTTTTAATTTTATTAGGAAGTAAAAAAATGATTTAACGTCTGTTACTTTTACCAATGCCAGTGTCCAAATGTATTTAGTATGTCGCTTAAAAAAAAGATCCTTTGAGAGATCAGTGCAAAAGACAAGAAAGTACGTTTTTTTAATCAAATACCATAAAAAAATGTTAGTATCCTTTTTTCTAGAGTGTTTCGTCTTCTTTTTAATCCTAAAATCTTTGCCGATGCATGGTGAAAAGCTCTTCCTCAAAAGAATTCATGTCTTCCACCACTTCAGAGTAAAAGGTTGGTGATTACCCGTGTTTCCTATTTCTTTAAGTCATCCTTCTACCATTAGTTTTTCTGTATTATAGTATAGACCAGTGGTCCCCAATCGTATTCCTAAGAGCACCATGGTGCTCCCTTACCATTTTGTTACTCTTACCATTTACTCGCTGCTGAGTAACAATGATAAAAATTTGAAGTTTATTTAATTTTTTTATGTACTTTTACCGATTTACAGCCCTAAAAAATTATCTCGAAAAACAAATATTGCTCGCCATTCGTCTGATCTCGTAGAATGTGCTCTTAAGCTCAAAACAGTTGGATATCTCTGGTATAGTATAATACTATAGTATAACCCAACTCTATATGCTAGTGAAGAGAGTTTTTAGGAGGAGTTTGCATCATTTAAAATAAAAAAAAAATTCTTCTACCCGTCTATGGAACTCACAGCATTCTTCTCCAAACCCACATTTCGAAGGCAACAGTTCGTAGGATTTAGTCAACCCCTATCTTTCTGCCTTCCGTCGGCTTTGTATTTTCAGTTTTTGATTTTCCCATTTCTGATTTCGAGTTTGGCAAATACTAACAGTTTAAACTAATTTAATATTATTTCAAGTTAATCAATTTAATAATATGTAAATATAATAAGTAAAAATATGTAATTGTATATATGTATGTAGGTATGAATGTGGCAAAGACCATATTTAAACACATATTTGTGAGTGAAACAAAAAAAATTGAGTGAAATTCAATGGTAATAATAATTGTCTCAAATTTGAATTAACTGACTGTTGTCATTTGTTTCAACTGTCATTTCGAATTCATTCAATTGCCAATTTTTGACATTTATCAGTTGTGATGGATGTGAATATTTCACGAACAGGTACTATAAGTTAAAAGTAACTATTATTTGCACCATAGATTATACTAAACATGGTAAGTTTTACAAGCGCCTTTAAAATTAGACAATCGAAGTTTTTTCATAACTAAATATTTAATTTAAAAATAGAAAAAATAGATAGAGAATAAAAAAAATAGAAATACTTGATGGTTGATAAATTTTACGATGGATTCAGGCGTTGTCATCGAGATTAATTTGGTTTACGAAAATTTATGAATTATTTAGTATGATAAACCGACAGGAAATAGGTAAAAAATGAGAATGTAAGTTTCCGTACCGTACAAACTAACAACAAAGTGAGTATATAGAACGATGTAATAATAATAAATATCTTTTACACAAAAATGAACCATACAGACCAAGATATCTGCCTGTATTATTAAACGTTAAAGTACAAAAATATAACATTCAATTAAATGAATCTGAAAAATTTTCTTTTCCATCCGCAATGAATGATTGAGAAAATGAATTATCGTGTTAGAAAATGTGCAACGAAAATAAACATTTGTATATTACAATAGAGCTGACGTTTTTATTGCACTTGCCAAAACAGACTGCAATATCCATTTGTCATAAAGCAAAATATTTCAACCCAAGAATGGGATGATCTGTTTTATTTGTTTCCGTTTAATAAAATGCTAGTTCTGCCCCGATTTTTACCAGTTTCCAACAAATAACATTCACTGGTAATAAATCAAAGTTTTTTTCTTTGTTTTTGAAAAACAACATGCAAATAAATACTTACACATTGGTTTGTGCAAAAGAAAAATATTGAAGAAGACATTTGGGAAACGAACATACCTGAAACAAAAAAAATATAGTTATAACAATGGGAATTATTAAGTTATTGTTTTGCTATTAGAATTAATTAAATCAAGTTATGTGAAAATTTCTACGATATTTCGTATGTATGGAATGTTCTTGCAAGCTTCGAAATATTTCACAACAATTAAATTGAGCAGTAGTGGTTGAAAACCACAGCACTGACCACTGAACATTGGTGTTTTACATATAATTGTTTGCAACCAGAAATGCAGCTACATCAAGGAAGATGACCAATATTCTAAATCGGACATAACAAACAGCAAAACCACATCATACGTTTCTACATACAAAGGAGACGCATATGCATTCCACTTAACAAAACACGTACTTTACCATTTCAATAAATAGCATATCTTCTTTAATTGTTAATATTCTCGATGGAATTACTTCATATTAAACTTGAATTAAATAGAAATACAATACAGCTTCAAGTAACTGCTTTACAAATTTGCAAAGGAACTAAAAAGTTTATCGCATTTTAATTAATTAATCCTCTTGTTTTGTTTAAAAGTGCACATCGCTTACTTTTATAAATTGCTTGTTTTCACGGAAAATATTCGCGAGAAAACTTTTCGACAAAACAACAAAAGAAATCAAAATGGGAAAATGTGAAAAAAATGACGCAATTCATTTATAGTTCACCGTTGTATTCAACTTCATTTCAATCGTTTTCCTGTCAATTACAAAGAAAGTTTATTTGTTTCATTCGATGGATTACAGAGTCCTTTTTTCTTCGTCTTTTTCTTTATTAGGATGAGATAATGGTCAGCCATTAAAAGCATCGCGTTGCAATAACATTAGTAATGTAAGATGAAATTTGTTGAGAGGGTGGAAGACGCCCTAAGGAACAATTTCGTGTGAAAACCGCCTTTTGGGCGTTGTAATAATACCCGTATGCCTTGTTATACTTCCTAGTTAAATATAGGGATAAACATGGTGCAACTATACCCAACACAATAGTATGTATTTCTATACCGAAATCAAACGTTTCTTGCGTTCCCTGTTTTTTTCTTTCTAGAAGAAAAATATAAAATTAAAAAAAAACGGTATATGTACTTATGAACGCACGTGAGAAGTTATATTTCTTTGGTAAGGTTAAAAAAATGTTTTCAATTCACTGCCGTAGCCTCTTCCGATAGTGTCTGAACTCCCACCCCAGTTATAGGTGGTTTGTGATAACTAAAATATGATTATAAACACAATTTGCTTTTAATATCAAAATTCATAATAAGCTAACGTTTGTGCTGTGGCAAGACAAAGACAAAAATATGAAGTTGTTAACACATCCATATGAGTGAAATACAAATATAATTATTGGCTCACATTTGAACTACAATGTCATTAGTCTCAACTGTCATTTTGATTTCATTAAAGTGCAAAGTTTAGCCATTTGTCAGTTGTGTCAGTGTTAGGCTGTGAATATTTCATGGAAAATAACTAGTTTGTCAGATAAAAAATTAAAGTGGCTATTTACACATAGATACTGTAAGTGTACACAGTTATAAACAGTTTAGCTACTTATACAAAGTGTATATTACATATTATATGAATAAACCGTCTATCAATACAGTATGGGTCACATGTTCAAAAAATACTTATAGAAAACAATTACCATATAGAAGTAGGTAGTTGCAATCAAGTTGTAATCAATCCTTAATAGCAACGTTCTAAAACTTATATTAATACAATAATAATTGTATATTTTATTAACCACTTTATATCTATGAATTGGAACTGATTGTGCAATTCAAATTATAATGTAATGCAATGTATCAATCGATTTTCCTTACATTACTTTATTGAAATAATTCAACAACTAAAAAATAAAAGGCATTGAATAAATTCAAAAAAATATCTTTCTTTTAAATGTATTTTATTCTCATTACAATAATAGACAACGTATATAATATCTATGCATACATGTCGGCAAAGACAGAAAACAAATATTGTTAGCACATGCGTACAATCATTGTCTAAAATCATTCAATTATTGTCTAAAATTTGAACTGAATGATTGTCGCTATGGTTTCAATTAGAAAAAAGAAACTTATTTAAAAGTTCAATTTTCTGTTACATGTTTTGGCATTTAGGAAAGCCATGTAATCAGAGCTTCTGGGCACCGGCACTTAGATAGCGCTGTACAAAATTAGGGTTGACCACACCTTAATTTGCAAAGCGCATGCGTAACGGATAAAGGAGAGTATTTAAATTTGAAAAAAACGTCTTATATCATCATTAAAATATGGTAATAACTAAAAAAAACTTATATCTTTTGGAGTTCAATTGATATAAGTATTAGTTATATTATTATAGTATAATAAATGTATTTTTAAGAAGAGAGGAGGGTAGGTTCCATTCCAATACTGTGCAAAAGGAAATTTAGCATAATGATGCCATTTATCGCTTTGTTTTCGTAAAACTTGATCACGTTTTTGCCTTCCATTTGAATTGAAGTTCAATATAAGTCTCTAAGTCTGCCAATTTTTACCATTTGCCAGTTGCGTTAGTCAAGTGGGTGGTGAATATTTCACGGGAAATTACTAGTTGTGTATTGATATGGATATTGTTTAGTCTGAAAGATTTGAAAAGAGTTAGTTCGACGATGTCTATGTTCTAAATAATAAATACAAGTGACAGTGACTTTTAGCCTATTGTAATAGCTGTAAATTTAAAACTTCGTATCTGGTTCGCGATTGTTCGGGACGATCGAGTCCGGTTCGTTTCTCCTACCGACAAAAGAAAAACATATGCGAGCGCTGGAATCGAATCGATTGACTCAATAAAGCGTTTTACTTGTTTCGTACTATACAAATTGGTCCCAAAAATCGGTCAGCTTTCCCCCGCTTAAAGTTTCTCGTTAATCGTTTGCGAGCAATTTCCTATTGTAGCAATGGCGTCACATTTTAATAAGAATTCTGTCTGCAGATTATTTTTTCATAACGCCGCTAAAGAATTATAACTTCAAAAATATATATATATATATATATATATATATATATATATATATATATATTTATATAAAGATTCAGGAATGAGTCCAATATTTGTCTTCGACCAGGGTTGTAAAATTTAACTCGCATTACCTACAGTTCCCAACAAATTATAGAACTTATAAAAACTTATATAAATCGAGTTGTTCGCTTGGTAATCAGAGAAACATTTTGTACTAATTAAATTGATCGATAACGATTTAAAATCAGGACTGAATATAGTGAAATATTTTAGTGTACGAAACCTGTATTTTGAATATGAAAAAATGTATATTTTAGGAACGAAAAAAAAGGATACAATTTTTAAAGAACAAAAAAAAACGTTTAAGCCCATCAATTATTAACGTGAAACACGTGTTAGAAATGGATATTTTCTTTTATAATTTGTTTTTCCTTGTAGCCACTTCTATTTTGGTGGAGTGTTAATAATAATGTTCAAAGATATTACTTTGGTATTTACTTCTCACTTAGAAAACAGTGTTTTCAAATTGTTTTTATAGTTTGATAAATTGTCAATGTGAAGTCATGCAACAGTTTAAATGAATATTTTACAGTTGGTCGTGACCGAGACGACCTCATGAGTCTATGACTCAGTAATTTAGATCAAGTACTGCACAAAACAATGCTCCATTTTATGTCACAGCTAATGGGTTGCATGATTTCTCTCTCTTAGGGTTTCACATTTGAATATAAATATGCATTCACATTATGTCTAAACTAGAATGTAATATCTATTCATATTCATAAAAAGTATACAGTAACAAGTTCGCAAACAGGAATACGATGAGACCTCATTTGACTTTTGTCTCAATTTTCGCAAACATTATTGTATAAAAGGAAAAAAAATTAATTAGTCTAAGTAAAGTTTGATATACTCGTACAGCACCAAATAATAATAATAATAATAAATATACAAATTAAATTAGCACGAGTTGAAAGTAAAGGATTGTAAACTGTTAATTAAGGGTTAACCATTCCTATTTTAACCTGCATAATTTATTGGCCGCTCAACTAAATTGAATCATGTATTCTAACTGCTTATCCCCTCATTCTCCGATGGACAATATGAATTATTATTCTCCAAGGTAAAATAGATTTGTACCAAACTCAATAATATTTAGTCAGAAATTTCAAATTATTTGAATAATTTAGTTCTGCTTAAATATGTTTTATATATGATAAGTTGACTTACTAATTACAAATTAATGATCGTGTTGAATAATCCATTCTTAAAAGTACAATATTTGGATGGTCTTAAGGGGCTTAACATAAATAATTTTATATTAAAGATGTTTTAATATTTTATTGCATGGAATTACATACTCTCTTTTATACTGATAATTCTTTATGGTTTTCTCTCCTGTAGCTTTGAATATTTAATTTGTAAAAGTAATAGAATAATAATCTGCTCACAAAGGTTATTCTTGATTAGCCAAGACGAAATGATCCTGTTCTTTATTGATTACATGGAAAAAAAGAGACCTACACGATTTTCCAGTCGATTTCCCACCTCTATCATTCCAACAGTATAAATGTTTTAACTTTATTTTTTTTTTGTCTGATATACATTTAATATTGAATACTTAAATAATTCGAATATGAAAATAAAAATAGACTTTTTATGCGATTTTTTCCATGATCCTGAACTCTAGCAAAGGGAGGGATGAAACAAATGTTTTTATGAAAAATTTCAAATAAATTCAACTCATTTTTCTAAGATACAATAATTATTATTGTGTCAGTTTTTAGATTATAATATTGACGATTTTTCTTTGATTTTCCCGGTTTAGGAGTTTTTATTTTCAGTCACAATTACATTATCTGTCTAAAATTAACTCCGTTTACCTCACAATTCACCAAAAAGTAGTAATTTTACTTTGTATGCATTCTAGATACAAGAGGTGGCATCTTTACAGAGTTTTCCAGTATAGAAGGGATGAAATACCTCAGGTCTCAATTTCTTTTCTTCGCATAAGATGATGACTTAGAAATAGGAAATAAGACACTTGAGATGTTTTAGTCGATTATCCTAGGCCCCACCAACCTCTTAAAGACAAAAATCTGTTTTTGGGGATGTCAATTTTTTAAGCAGATAAAAATCGCTCTTGTACAAATGCAACATCTAGGGAATGAACAAAATAAATAGGGGAGAAAAAGAACAATTTTGAAGTGAAAAGGGATAATTGTAACCAAGAGTTGTAATTATAGCCAAAAAAAAAAACAGTTTTGAAATTTTTGAACATTTTTGAAAATTAAGCTGTCTTTCTTCTGTCTTTCCAGTCCTATAAGCTTTGATATATCATCTGCCATGTTTCCTTAGGCAATAAAAAACCAGTCAACTCTTTAACATGGTTAAACCATCGCATAGGGGTCAAACCATCCTCTGCTATGTTCGGCTTCCACTTTTGTATCACTAGTTGGTGATATATCTTAGTTCTTCTAAGATGGATTTTTTTCTTCATCCATAAGACTTTAAGCATGTGTTTATATACCCAAAGCCCAAAAGCTTCGATCTATCGCTTATCAGCTTTTTAGAGACCAAACATGTGGTGGTTGGAAAAATCAATATTTTTCCTAATGGAGAACTTTTCCATATTATTGGTAGTTCCGCTATTGCTATACGCCGTTTGATTTTTTTCACTGCATTCTCCAGTGTTAGTAGCTAGAGTTCCTAGGTATATTAGTATATAGGTATACTATATTAGAATAAAGGTTCCTAGATATATTTCTTTGGAACTACTTCGCAAGATTTCTCTAGGTGACAAAAAATGATGGCAATTAAAATCTAGAAAGTCTATAAACTAACTAAAAAGAATAAAAAAATCGATTTCATAAAAGAACTACAACTTCTCTGTTTATACAATATAATGAGGTCTTATTTATGAAATATAATTTACAAAATTAACCATTTAACTTAAATTTGAACAATAACTAATAAAAATTGACGTATAGCTCAGATACGTATTTCGATTACCAAGCAATCTTCCTCAGGAGTCATCAAGTAGTATTGAATTCTTTTTGCGATGTAGTTGTGGAGGGGGTGTGGGTGTTCCCACTTCACATTTCTTCCACCAAATTCTTTGTGAGCAACCCGAAAAGTTTTGTACCTTGAATTGGTCCATTTTCCCAGTTCAGTACTTTTCCCTTGCCCTTGAAAATTTGTATGCTCTCGAGTACATCTACTCTATTAGTACGGTGAATATTTTTTTGAAGTTTAGCTTCTGCAATGTATGCCTAGTTTCTATTGTATGTTTTGCCATACAAAATTTTTCCTCTCTCGCGTATTTTATATTCGCCAGATGATCTTTATACCTAGCCCCAATCTATCTTCTAATACGACCGACATAGCTTTTTTTATAGCCCGTACAAGGAATTTCATAAATTCTTGATTTTTGTAGATCCGAAATTTTATCCTTCCAGCTTTTGAAAACCTCACCCAACTTGTATGTCGTGTATCCCGTCTTTATGCCGAACTGTTTCTATATCTTTCCGATTTTATAGGAAATCTCTGGATAGTACGTTAGAGAAGACCAACGGTCTGTTAGTTCTTCCACTACTCGTAAAGTAGTTTCTGACAGTTTTTTCCACCAAAAAGCCCGTTTGAGGACATTTCTGCAATTGAAGCAAAATTTTTGAAAAAATATCAAAGGAAGTTCACACTAGTTTCCATATCTATGTATTTTCCGGTTATATTTAAGACAAAGAAAAAATAAACCGCAAAAACATGATTCTTTAGAAAACGTTTTAAAAAAAAATCTAACGAAAAATCGAATGCTTGTTTTTAAGCAAAGTTGCGAATGGAAAACTAGTATTTTTACTTTATATAAAATTATCCATTTGTTGTACTTTATTTGCTGCAATTACTGGCAAACTTGAGGCTATTTGCAATCATTTTAATGAATTAAAAGCATTATTTCTTTGTAACGAACGTACAAAGTTTACAGCAAGAATTTCTATTTGAATTAATAACGAGATTGAACGTAAATGACCCACAGGCAGACCATTTCTATAATAGCATTTTAATTTTGAATTGTATATCATTCCGAATAAATAAATGAGTTTCTTTAAGGAAAAATATATGATCTCAAATAATTTGTCTGGGAGAATTTATTAAAGCAATAAACCGGGCAAATTTAATAAAGTAAATAACAGAAAATATAAGAGCGAACATAAATCATGTGGGAAGTGAACACATTATTAGTTTTTGTCTATCTACGTTTCAAACCATTTGTGACGTATGAATCTCAATTTATCCTATCGAAAAGTTTTTACGATTGCGCTTGGAAAATCCCAAAGGGTATGAAGAAACAATATGTGTCTGTTTCGACGTCAACCTGGTTCACGCAAAGACAAAAACGAGGATTATTTTTGCTACATTTAACGCGAAACATTTATTCGTTCGTACTTCGCAATGAATTCTAAATAAAAAATATTTTCCACTTTACAAATTGTTTTTAATGAAGTAAATGGTATTTACAACTTTTGGATAAATTAATTGGTTTTAAATATTTTGAATCCACCAAATGATTGTATGAAATCGGAAAAAAAAACTATAAACAATTTGATGTACGCTTTTAAGTAATTTAATTGATAAAGAATTGAAACAACAAATGAATTCATCCTATAGCGATTAGCTAACAAAATTTAAAGTTTTTATTTTTCAAACAAATTTTTTGCCAATTGATGGGAAATCGTTCGTAGAGGTTTGTGAAATAAATCGTTTCGTTTGTGACATAATAGTTTAATAGTAAGCAATTAACTACAAACAATTAATTATTTAGCCATTGATATAGTAAAATGTTACGAAAATAGGAAACAAAGTAATATTTCAGCGTGTATTTTAGCCTTAAGAACTAAAATGAAATCTTTATGATTTTTTTTGTAATAAGGGCATTTCACGTGAAGCTAACAGTGAAAAAAGTGACCTTCTGAAATTTGTTCATATTCGGCAGAATTATATTTCTAGTAAGTATGAATGTGTACACGAAATATTTTTTTTCGAATGATGATTATTTGTTAAGTTATAAGCTTCTAAAGAATTGACGTTATTGAAATTCGTATTATTTGATTTTTTTTTTCGAATTAAACAATTTTTTTTAAATATTAAATATGCCGGTTTAAATACAAAATTAACTGTTCTTTCTAAATAAAAAATAAAACTGGACATTTTTATTTTTTTAATATACAAAACCGGAAGTAAACTTTTCAAATCAGAATTTTAGTAGCTTCGACCATTTTGATTTTTGATTTTTTTATTTCAAAATATAGCCTAAAGTACATTTATACTACACCAAAAGTTTCATAATGGGATCTGCTAGTTTAGGAAATAGATGAATTAAAGTACATACGTGTCGTACTGAGCGTTGTACCCTAGCTTCCTTAGGTCAACTGGTTACCGCGATATCACACTAAAACGCTGCAATATTGATGTATACTATCCTACTTAAGCGTATTTAAAGCTCTAACAATATTGTGTTATTATTATTATTATGGTTATTATTATTCAAATTAAAATAGTACTTATTGAAAAATTTTTTAGTAGAAAACAGTAGTTTAAAATATATTTCGTGATAAGTAATAAAATTGTCTACTAGCCAAAGAGGTCCATTGACTAGAGTGAACGTGCTCCATTAACTCCAATGTTATACTTAAACTTTAATTTCCCCTCAACTTTCCAAGTGATCGTACTCTTTCCACAGCATATCTGTACAAAATATATTCTCTCCTCTCTTCGTTAGAACAATTTTGTTCAGATATGCTGTGGAAGAGGTACGATCACTCGGAAAATTGAGGGGAAATAAAAGTTTTAGTTTAACAAAGGGTTTATGGAGCACGTTCACTCTAGTCATTTAACGTCTTTGGCTAGTAGACGATTTTATTACGTATCACGAAATTTATTTTAAACTACTGTTTCCTACTAAATTTTTTTTCAACAAGCACTATTTTAATTTGAATAATAATTACCCAACAACATTGTTAGAGCTTTAAATATGCTTAGTTAAGATAGTAAATATAAATATTGCAGCGTTTTAGTGTGATATCGCGTAAACCAGTTGACCTAAGGAAGCTAGGGTACGACGCTCAGTACGACATGTAGGTATGTACCTTAATTCATTTATCTCCTAAACTATTACAGATCCCTTCATGAAACTTCTGGTGTATTACAAATGTACTATAGGCTATATTTTGAAATAAAAAAATAATAAAAAAAAACAAAATGGTTTAAGTTACTAACATTCTAATTTGAAAAGTTTACTTCCGGTTTTTTATATTAAAAAAAATACAAATATTTTATTTTATTTTGTATTTAGAAAGAACAGTATATGTTCTATTTAAATCACTTCATTTTATATTTAAAAAAAAATATTTAATTCGAATTTTTTTTTTCCAAAAAATACGAATTTAACTAACTACAATTCTTTAGAATCTTTTAACTTGACAACTAATCATCATTCGAAAAAAATATTTTGTGTACACATTCTTGCTTTCTAGAAGTATAATTATGCCGAATAGGAACTAATTTCAGAAGGTCACTTTTTTTTGCTGCTGCCATACCAACGTCAGTATTGATTAGGGAAATAAATTTTACTAAAAAGACAACAGTTGGAATATTGTAGTTGAAGGTAATTGGAAAGATAATTTTATTCTTGTGTAAAAAAAGCACTCGTGCAAAAAGCTTCGCATGTGCAAGTGCGTGGTCGTACCATTCATACATAACCAAGTAAATTGTATAATTGACAACAATTCAATAGGACTGATTGACAATAATCTTGAAAAGAAACTGCCATTATTTTGTTGGCGAAGACTTTCGTTGATTCCAAGGAACAGTTTGAGACTGGGGTGGATAAGGAAGTAAAACGGGTATGTGTGAGTAGGACTTGTTAAATCGCAGGGGTTAAAATACCTTACCGGAACTATGTAGAGGGTTTTAGCGTTGTGGGGCTTCAGTGCGGAGACCGCAGCGCCTATGCGGTTCATGTCTGTCATTTCCGATTGTCTATTGTTACATTTGCTTCGTTTCTATGTGGTAATATTGTTAAATCTAGCACTGATATTTCAGCTTTATTGCAGATAGATAGTTTCTATCTTACTTCGTATAATTATTTTCTTAGAGGAGCTGATAACTAATGACTTATTTTGGAAGAGTTAAAAGTATCACATCAAAAATTGTAATAAAGCTTCATAATATGAAACAATTAATCATTTTTATTATGGTTACTATGAATTTTTTCCAATTGTGCTTGTAAAACTTTATATATTTTTATGAAATAAACAGCGTTTTATATAAATAAGAAACAAATCTGTGTAAATTTTGCGGTCGAAAATTTCGATATACAACAAATCTGAACAAATCTATTACATGATTTGTTAACAAAATGATATATTTAACAAACTCAACCAAAACTCAAATTTTCCGTTTAATTAAACAAAATTTCAATTTCATCAAAATCAACCAACACTAACGTTGATTTCAAAATTGGTCAAAACCAAATTCAACAAAGATATACAATTGATACAACAATCATTAACTGATGATGACAACAAAAGACTGTTGAAACGTGTCGTAATGAAGAAAAAAATTGAGTCATACGACATACATTATTATACATTAGTTTCCAAATTCAAAATTGATTTATCCCTACCCCAAACGTGCTTCTGTCACCTAATTTACGCTTTTAAAGCACAAAACTCCAATGCCTCTAAAACTAATCAGCTTTGGCTCCCATTTCATTTCGATTAACAGTGCCAGAAATTTATAAATCGCTTTTACAATTAATCAACATAATTGTTAACAACAAATTGTTGTTAACAATTTGTTGTTAAAGACAAACAAGGTTTGGCAGCTCTATTGATGTGAGAAGTAAAAATTTACGTCGAAAAAAAGAGTACAGAAGTGAAAATTTTAAAGGCAAAGATAAAAGCACTGAGAATCAAAAGTTTCGTTTAATTGATTTTATTCATCTTTATGGAAACAGATAACTGAATTCATCAACGACTGCTATTTCTTTTTTAATTTAACAATGATAAAGAAAAGAATAGTACTGATAGCTATTTTTTTTTCGTAGAAGTATTAAATGTGCTTTAATCATTTCAAGGAAAAAAATTAACGCCATAGGTCGCTTAGATTTTATGAGAATATCTTTGATCTGCCAAATATCTTAATAATGGTAATATGCCCAATATCTTTGATTTGCAGTATTGCACGTTTTGCAACCAATGTGGGTACATCTAATTGGTGGTTGAAGAATCAAATTCATCTGGTTAATAAAAAATGTACCCCCTAAGTGTTTATGTATAACTGTTTACACCATATATTTGAGTATCAAAAATTACCGAAAATTGTGCAAAAAATTGACAACCTTCAGAGAACTTAATGACTATTTAAACTTTGTGGGTCACTATATTGACATCTAACAATAAAAAAAATCGTTTATTTATTTCTTATTGCACAGTCCATTCAATTTGAACGTTTATCCAGTTTCATTGTTTCAATGAAACAATGGACCGTAATTGCACCTTAATTAATTTAATATCAATTTTTTGATTGTCTAATACGTGGTTTACATAGTAACACAGAACCACAGAGCTTATTTCCAATTTTCTGCGCATTTTTCTTTTATTTTTCTTTCTGTAGAAACCTTTGGCAAGGTATTAGAAAGTTCAAAAAAAATATTAATAAAAATGGTTAAGTCGTTCTCATGCTTCGTTTAGTTATACATAGACTATGCTTTTACGTACGGATTTTCTCGGTAAATTTTTCCCCAGATAAATGATGCCCGAATAATAATACATAATACTAGAAGCGGTAAAAGTATTTATTTTGAAAAAGGATCTATTAGTTGCTACTAACATTGTACATTGTATTCATGGTTCTCTATTTTGTCAAAAATGACTTACACATAAAATATAGGTATATGCTGTCGCGGTATTTTTGTAAGACTATTTAAGATAAACATTTCCATTGTACATTATGACTACTTTATGATACTTGACACTTGTCGTTATATTTAGAAAAATTCACACAATATCTTTATAAATTATAGCCTATTTATTATTCTGATATATAAGCTATATTATTTTAAAGCTTCATTGAAATCTATTCTGTAGCTTTTGCACGAAATAGTAACAAACATCCCTGCATCCATGCATACAAACTTTCGTGTTTATAATATTAATAAGGATTGGAATTATAAAATAATAAGATTTCAAAAAAATATTTTAGTTCCATGGTAAAATTCAATTTTTCGTTATTATCAATCAATACTAATTAAGTAGTATCTACAGTTTACATAAACGCCAGAAATACAATTTATATGTAAAATCAACGAGTAAATATTTCATGGCAACATTCCATAAATATATTAAAATTTCATTCAACCCCAACATGGACATAAAAAGTGTTACTCATATTATTTTTCCTGTGTATATAAGAAATAAAATTCGTAGCTATAAAAATAATGTTCCTCCACGGTAATATCAGATCCATGTACGTCTCGTATTGAATCAACCGTTTGCAATATCCGACTTACCTTTTTTTCTTTGCATACAACTTAAAGTTCGCTAATGCCAGTCTTCCCAAAGCACCATCTATCCTGTGGGATTTTGACGTGGCAACCCAAAGTGGTACGGCCGGGTTATTTGATGCTGTACAAGGTTATCGGATAATGCTCTTTAATAATGTATGGGTGTCACATGTGTGCGGTAAGCGCTTTCACTAACATAAACCCTGAACTGGTGCACTATTGCACATATCAACCTCTTAACTTGTAACGCCAATGAAAGATTGATATCTTTACTTCCGTAGCTATTCAATGGTATAACTATTCAAAAAAAAAAAAAAAAAAAAAAATAGAAATCGTTGATTTTCACGAAAAAATATTACTCGCATTTTTGTTAAATAAATTTCGTTTGCAAGAAAAGGAAGCAAAAACAAACATTACGTTATTGATATAATAAAAAAAATACTGAAGGAAACGAAACGGTCAGCGATCGAATTGATCTCAATGATAGGCGTCTACCGACCTTTCCGGTTGTCTGAACCATCACGTAAAACTAGACTGATCAAATTAAACCCCCTCGTCTTAAATTCGAAACACTACCAATAATAGAAGTCACCCTCTTCAACATTTTTTTCCGATTTAGTGTCAGCTATAGGTGAGACTCGTACTAAAAAATTAAATTGAAATTTCCTCGGACAAAGAAAATGTATCAACCAAATTAAAATACACAGAGAATAAAGGATATGCTTGTTATAACGGAGGATTTTAAGGAAGGGTTATAGTGTTATAGAAATACGTTCATATTTGAAAAACAAACTATGACGAGAACCTAAATTTAATATTTGCTTAGCTAGAAAACCATAAGCTTAAATAGAACTCATTAAAATATAAACAATAAACAGACGATATTAAGTTACCCTTTAGAACACTTAGAAGGTCTGACCGACCACTTTTCCGTCTCTATACTTCATACAATTATGTCTCGGACAAATATTAAACATTTGACACAAACACACACGTGTTACTTGTGGTGGACTCATTTCAACCCTTTGTATTTTTAATTCTTTTAATTATTTCGAAACGTTTTCAACGTTAAAACCGACGTGAAAATAAACTTTTACAAACAAAAAGACATTTTAGACAGTAGAAAAATTATTAGGGTGAATTTGAATCCTTACTTTTTACGCAAAATGTTAACATTTGCTATTATTAAATTCGGTCAAGTTTTAACTTCGAAATACTGTAAGGTATTAGACGTAAAAAAACAATGGTGTGTGTACTAATGTACGCACAAGGAAAGTTAGACTTGTTTGTTGTAATTGAAAAATGTTTTTAATCCACTGCTAAAGCATATGCCAGTAGTGCCAAAAATGGTAAACCAATAATAAGAAGTTGGCGATACCTAAAATATGATACAATTTTAAACACAATTTTTACTTTTAATGTCAATATATTAAACAAATATATGAATGGCGGTAAACACAAAGAACATAGAATGAAAACACAAATATGTGAGTGTAATCAAGATATAATAATTAATGACTCACTTTTGAACTAACTGATTGTTGTCATTGGTTTTAACTGTCATTTCGTTTTAATTTAATTGCCAATTTTTGACTTTTGTCAGTGTTGGACTGTTAATATTTCCCAGAAATTTACTAGTTTTCAAAAAAATAGATTAAATTGGTGGCTCATATCCTTTTTAGGAACATCAAAATCTGGCAGCGTTGCATTTTCTACTGTGTTTTTAATTTAATTCGCGATTTTTTTGTCAACTCAATTCTAATATCGTATAATTTGCTCTTTGTGAGTAAATTTTCATTGTGACTTGATTTACTCGCGAATCAATTTAAAAAACAAAGTAGAAATCCAACGTTGTCAGATATTGATGCCACTAAAAAGGAAATGAGTCAAATAAGCTTTTTATGCATACTGTATAGTATTTCACAATATTATACATAATTGACAACGTATATAAATTTCTATCTTACATAATGAATTAACTATTTATCAATACAGCATACGTCACTAGTTCGAAAAATACTTATCGAAAACATTTACCAAATAGAAGTAGATTTTAGTCATAAACTATCATGTATAGATATGAATAATAGTTTATGAATAATAATGGTTTGGTAAGATAGTTTCGCGAGTTTGGCGGAGATCAAAACACACCTACGACTCATATGGCCTGTATATACATAAAATCGACGTTTTCAACTTGAAAAAAAAATTATTCTACCAAAAAAGAAAGGTTTGTTGAATGCACTTATGAAACTGAAGGGGTTCAGTACCTCCAATAAGGTTAAGAACCACTGATCTAAATAGTCAACTGCAATCAGTACAAATAGCTTGTACAAATAGCAAAGGAGTAAAAATTAAGAAAATATAATAGTAATTGTATATATTTAATGCCTAATATTGTATTATATAATATTAATGTATTGAAACTGATTTATAATTCAAATATAACAAAATGTAATGCAATATAATATATCAATCGACTTTCCTTTATTATTTTACAAATCGCAATAAATAATTTCAAAGAAAAATACCTTTCTTTTAAATGTACTGAAATTATTATGTATTGATATATGTAAGATATGGTTCAAACTATAAAAATTGAAAATGTTAAGTTCAACGATATCGATGTTTTAAATATAATATTATAGTTATTTTTTCCAAATATCAAAAGTGTAGTGCCAACTTGAAGGACGACTTCTCTTGTCCTATTTGATTCGCAGCCACGTTAATGGTTTAGAACCACATATACATTAGCTGGGAAACACCCATTTAAGGATTTATTGTCTGATTAAATTTTTCATGAAAAAATAAATAAGGAGATATAATTGGAACCAGAAAAACTTGCAAAACAAACTTCCAGAAGTTAGAAGAAAAGTACCGTTATTCACCAACATAATTCAGCTGACAAAAAAAGATAGTGGATCATTCCGTTTTAATATCGTTTACTATCTACATCTTTCTACTGTAAGTATAATTGACTACCAAATACAATTTTGAATATATTCGTAATGAAAAGTAATATTTTCTATGCTTTAAATTTTGGAAATATAGTAAAAATTAAGAAAACAAATGAGATTAAAATTCCTTCATTCTACCATCTTTTTTTACTTAGCACATGGAAGATAAGTACTAGAATTTCGTTCTAAATAAAATCAGAAATTGTGTGAATTTTTTAATTAATTTTTAAATTTCGGGATATCAACCTTTGTTTTTCGGCCAAAAAAACTTCATTTTGAAAAAAGAGTTTTCTGAGAAATTTTTATTTATATTTTAGCATCAAGAAAATAACATTTCCTTAATATTTATAACGTTATCTTTTACCGACAATATTGTTTTTATATTTCAGCCAAAATTTGTGGTAATTATTCCGTTTATTTCTTAAAGTACTTTCTTAAATAAAATAAATTGGAATATTTCCTCCCTAAATTTAACTTTTAAGAATGCAATTGAGTATTTTCATAGGCGATTCTTATTTTATCTATATTTTATTACCAAATCTGAATATCTAGGATAAAAAAATGCATTTTTTAGAAAACATAATAAAACTTTACAATCAACTATCAAACACAACAACGAAAAACGACGGAAGCCAAATGACTGGTATAATTAACCCCAGCTAAAGCTTTATTAAAATTCAATTTAATTTGTAGTAGAAATAAAAAGCAAATCATAAAGTTTAAAACGTTCACAGCTATTTGCTCATACAAATAGAGTTGTCGTAGTTTTAAAACTACCAACTCGTAGTTGAAAAAAAAGGGCAGCGATGGTTCAAAAAGTAATTAATTTTACTTCATAATTTTCTGAGCAATTCACCACTTCTGTTAATAATATAGAAGCCAATAAATTCTATGGAGTATTCAAGCAAACGCTATTGAGAAGAACAATAAGCATTTGTACGTTAAAAAATACGAGGATGATTAAAAATTATTAAAATTTAAATTAACAAATTCACATTTGAAAAAGATTTAATTACTTCACTAGTCTCAATCGCAAAAATTAAATTCCTTTGACGCAGTTTACGTCAAATTTAATTAAAAAATTAATTGATTAAACCATTTATGGATGACTTAACAGTAATTGAGATGTCAGCAATGTTTATTTTTTTTATTTCGACTTTTTTTATAAAAGAAGCGAGAATCTTTTTTTTTTTTAATTTTCTAAGTTTTTTACAAACATACGGCTGAGAAAAAAATTAATGAGATTATTTTAAATTCTGGATACTGTTACAGACCAAAATAAATATGATTAAAACTTGGATACAATGGATACTTTCAAGCAAGGGTAAAACACATATTCGTCCCTTTATTTTTGAGAAAAATCCAATCCAGCCTTGTCACTTTCAACAGACACAATAATCTAATAATGTAAATTATCGAGGCATGTTTCATTAGTCGGCCCCTCATTTATGTGCTTCATATTGGCTGCATAGAATACATAATACGAACATTGCTACAATGAGTCATTTTTCTACAAATGATGGTTTCTGGTATATATAATATTAAATTTTCACATAATTCGGCATAAATTTTAATATTATGATACACGAATTATTATATTTTGCATTCACTTAAGGTAATTTTGTAAAGTTTATTAGAAGGAAATTCCGCAAAATATGGGTTCATGAGTTTTGTGAAAGTCGTTTTCTAGGTTCGAAATTAAAAATTGAAATCAACTGCTTTGACTTAATTAGGGGCCATCCATAAATTACGTCACACGTTAATGAGGGGGAGGGTATCACCGTAATGTGACATAGTGTGACAAGGAGCAGGGGGGGGGGGGGGCTCAAAAGCTTTGTGACGTCACATGGTAAAATTTAAAATACTAAATCACGAAATTAATATGTGAATAAAAAATTTTCGAACTTGATCTATATTTTTAATAATTTAGCACTCTCGCTTAATAAGTCGTTTTTTGTTTCCTAACTAGTCGTTTTTTCTTGCAGTTATCAGAAATAGTTCACTTTAAGTTGATTTTATTGAAGATTGTTAAATAAAAATAAGAAAAAAATGAAAACAACTTTTTTCTTTTGATTATTTTTGAATATATGCATAAGTTTGAAAAATGTGTGCCGACACATCAGGGGGGAGCGGGTTCTAAGAATGTGACAACCTGCGATAAGGACGGAGAGAGGGGTTTAAAAATTCTAAAATTCGTGTGACGTAATTTATGGATAGCCCCTAACTTGCAAAGCTACAAGTCCAATATGTTTAGGCTGGTTCTACAATTAGTCGCTTGTCGTCTGTCGGGCGCATGCGTGTTTACTTTGACAGCATTTGACAGTTGTCGTCGTTGACGTGAGTCGTTGTCGTGGACAGAGTTGGCCAATGCTCAACTTGTCTCAACTTACGACAAACGACAGCATATTATTTTTGTTGTTCTAATTTATAAAACATGGAAACCATGGATATTCATTGTAAACAACTCCCAAATATGGATCGTTCGCATTTAGGTTGTGTCAAATAATTATTAATAAATAAATAAATGTCAATAAAAAATAAATGACGTTACGCAATTGTAGAATGCACTGCCGTTTATCTCCCGACTGACGACTCACGACAACCGACTAGCGACTCCCGTCAACGACAAGCGACTAATTGTAGAACCAGCCTTAAACAATAAAAAAAAATCCTAACGAGAAGTTTGTAACTCCAAAAAAACCGTATGTGCACTTATGTACGCTCGTGAGAAGTTATACTTCTTTGGTATAATTAAAAAGATGTTTTCAATCCATTGCCGTAACATCTTCCGGTAGTGTCTGAACTGGCACACCAGTTATAAGTGGTTTGTGACAACTAAAATATGAAACAATTATAAACACAATTTGCTTTTAACATCAAAATACTAAAATTACTAAAATACTAAATTATTGTGCAAAAATCTGCACATGCTTTGGCATTGTTTTTCTTGGGTAGCTTAATAAAGTAAGATTTCAATCAAAGTTTATAGTTTGAAGCAATAGCAAAAATATATTATAATTCTGAGTTCATTGAAAGTTAATTAAATTGTCAATTTTTATTTTTATAATAGCGCCAACGTTCATTGAAATCCAAAAAAAAAAATATTCGGATGTTTTTGTAGACAATTTAGTTTATCTTAATTAAATTTTTGTTAAAAACATTGCTAAAATCTATTTAATTTTTCGTCTAAAATAAATCAATGTTTGCTTGAATAATTGTTAACTTTCTGTCGTACGTTGGCATTAAAGGATTATATCATTAAAGACCAAGTAAGTGAAATTAATTACAACAAATCAGTGATCTGAGAAATAAAACCAACAGCTGAGAGCATTCCTACATACGTAATTCGAAGCAAACAAATGGATATAATCTATCTAAAGATGACTAGTCGCAACGTACCATTTCATCTCGCTGAATTATCATATTTAATATCAGACATATTTGAAATTGGAGCAACGCTATTTCCAAACGGGGAAAATTACATGTAATCGTAAAACTTCAATTACATAATTTATAAATTTATCAAATCCACATTTCCATCAATCACATTATATATTAAACCATTATGTATTGTAAAATGATTTTTTTTTTCGAAAAACTCCTATCGAAAACATAATGGAATTCTGCTGATGCCTGTCTATCAAATGCAATTAAAAATGTCGATTATTGAATTTGTTGCACCGGATTTATCGACAACTAAATCACTTGTTACTCTCTAGTTACCGACCTTAAAACCGTGATTCTTAAACCTTGTTAAAAAGCTTTAGTTCAGTTAAGAGTGATATGGAGATATGTCTCAATACTACCAGACAACTAAAATTTTAGGAGAATATTCCTTATTTAATACTAAAACATCTGTGAAAATTTTAAACCGATTTACTAAGTCGTTAAGAAGTTATTACAATTTAAAAATACTATGATTTTACACGTAATCTAACGGAGATTTGGTGATCGAACAGAGTAAATTTATTTATATTAGCAAAAAAAAATGCTACTTGGCATCCGAAACTTTCCAATTATGTACTTTAAACTTTAAAGAACAAATTTTGCATAAGTTTATTTGAATTCACTGCACGGTTTTTAAGAAACAAATTAAAAACAGAACGAAAATTGTGTTCTTACTTGATATATTAAAAAGTGTATTAAAAATTGCGGCAATACTGTCGTCAGCTAAGACATAACATCTTGTATATAATACAAGCCGAGGTAGTACATTTAGTTAGATAAAAATGAAACGCATAATTTATCTTTGTCACACTCATGAGTACACAGTATAAAGGGGAAAATGATGAAATATGTCAAATAATTTATTTTCAAAATGTTGAGTATGTCGCGCATGCTCACTCACATCATGTGAGAAAGACATACTAAATTTGCCAACGCTGCCAACCTATAAATTCGACAGCGTTATCACGTTTTCATTATTTTATCTAATGTTGAATTATTAATTTAATTTTTATCTCTTAGTTATCATTGTCTTAAAAACATGCTTATTTAATGTCTCACTTATGATTTAATCATATTATAAAATTCTACATTCATAACTTATGAGGCATTAAATCAATAATATTTTGATTTGTTAAGTTGAAATCAAGGCTGCTCAATCCCAAAAGTTGGTTAAAAAAGTGTATATTTTATGTGCTTTCTTATTTCGTTTAAAATTTTTGATAAAATTTCCGATTTTCTCTTAAACTATATATAGTTTTAAATATCGACCTATTTATTCGCCTTATAATAAGCTATACGACGTAACTATTCACGAATTTATCTTTTTGTGTACTTTTGTCTCTGATTGTATGTCCATAACATTCTTACCTCAACTGTTAACATTTTCAAACCAAAATTGACCAATTTTACAATTTATTGACATTGAACAGTGAAAATTTGACTGAAATATTTTCGTTGTTACGCAAGTGATTCGTAAGACAATAATCAACTTCAAATGAAGCATTTAATGTTGAACGATTGAGAAATCACTGAAGAATAAATTTACTTTTAAATTTAAATAAATTGCGAACAATGACGCGAACGTGCCGGGACTGATTATTCTATTATGTTCTTCCCTACAATTGACGAAGGGTAAGAACACTTTCTCTAACAAATGATTAATGGACCACACTTTTATTAATATTTCCTTGTCAACGAATCTCGTCTCTCACTGCTATTATTTGTATCATACAAAATAAATTTTATACAATTCTATATATCCTATTATTTCGAGATCATCGAATACCAACGAAGGGTTGCTGCTATGCAGAAATAATGCATATAAATAAATTACATGGATATGTTAACAATATAATTTAAATTTTGAACAGCGCTTTCTATTTGATGAAATTATATTATTGACTTGTTTTTTTCTTTGTTAATGTGGTAAGGTTGTAAGCATAACAGAAAAATACAATTTAATTAAAAATTAATTTTTAAATGGACCCCGCGTTGCTCTCAATCATCAATTTTAATAACTAATAGCTTTTGTAATTCATAAAAAATAAGCTTAATGTTATTAGTTTCATTATTTTTTCTTTAGAAAAAATAACAGAACTAGAATTAAATCGTTCTAGTTAATCTTTTAACTTGGTTTATCATATGAAAGTGTTATCCTTTCCCTATAAAAATCATTACCTGCCAATTCGTTGAAGTGTTAACAATTCTTTGTGCTTTAACCATGTCAACTTTTGTATTCAAAAAATGCAATTTACGGAAAGTGCCGTTACATTATTGTTTCAATCTAATGAAAAATGCAGCCGATGGACATCAATTGCTGCGTAAAGCATATTGAAAACACGTTCTATCAATAGAAACGTGTAAATTTTGGTTCAGGTGTATTAAAAATGGTAATTATGGTATCAGAGACAAAGAACGAAGGATACACCAGTAAAGTTCAGAATTAATTGTTTACCAATACAGCATTGGTAACTTGTTGGAAAAATACTTATCAAAAACGTTAACCATATGATAGAAGTGGATTATAGTCATAAACTATCATATATAGATATGAATAAACAGTAAATTGGAAATGCATACAGTTTATCTAAATAGTCAATTGTGTGCACCTACAATACATACAAAAAGCGGCATTAAAAATTTAATTAGTACAAAAGTAATTATAAATTTTTACTACCAATTTATATCTATGAAAAGAAACTGGTTTTTAATTCGAATATAGAAAAACATACTGCATTATACTATCAATCGACTTTTCATGCATTGTTTTAAATATTGCATAGATTAATTTCAAAAGAATAGTTTTCTTGTAAATGTATTTAAACTATTGTGCATTAAAATGGAAAAGGTTCAAACTATAAAAATTGAAAATTTTAAGTTCAAAGATATCGATCTTTTAAATATAATATTATAGTTATTTATTCCAAATTCCAAAAGTGTAATGCCAACTTAAAGGACGACTTCTCTTGTCCTATTTGATTCGCAGCCACGAAAGCAGCCAGTTTTAAATATAAAATACAACTGATGGTGATTGTTACTTCGTCTTCGATCATTTCAGTTGGTTTTCCCTATCGAAAAACAAAATTTATGTGCAAGCGATTGACTCGACTGTGTTTTTAGCACTATCAAAATCGCTCCCAAAATCGACCAGCTTCAGTCTAAAGTTTCTTACTAACCATTTGCGAGCAACTTCGTACTGTAACAACGGCGATACCTATTATTGAAAATTCAATCTGATCATTTTTTCATAATGCCACTTTTTCATAAGAAGTATAACTTTAAAATTGAAATTATCAAGAAACCTTAAGAATATTAATAGACGATAAGCAAAAATATTTTTAAATTCATCGACCAATTTGTATTTATTTTTTTAGACGATTTCTTATATTAATTTCTCATGTTAATATGTACAAGTATCTTTTTAAAGAAGTCGTGTTTGTATTTTTTTCTTAAATGACGAGTTAAACGTTAAATTTTCTTGTTCTATTGACTTTGACAAAAGCCAGATTTTTACAGTTTCTTGTTCTTTTGAGAAGAAAGATGAACTTTTCTACGTAACAGAAAACGAGCATTTAAAAACCGCTTAGTACCCATTTTACTTGGTTACATTGTCGATATATCATCCAGAACACAATACATCTTCCGTAGCATCTCAAACTTGTAACATTTATTTTCACTTATGTTTAGAATAAGTAAGTAACTAAATTAGAATTCAATCTTCCGTACTGCATTTAAATCCATACTGGCAGTTTATATTTTTCTTTTAAATTCTTGTAATTCACGTTTTTTATTTCAGCATTTAATTTAATTTAGTTCATCAAAGATGTAATGCAAGAGAATATATCGGAGGGTTTTTTCACTGTTCGTTTATCGTTGAATAAAAGAAATACGTTGACGAGGCAAGAAAATGTACGTTATTTATAAGTTGTAGGCGTTAGAATGTGCTTATTAAGATTGTTGATAGATTCAGATGTAACTTTATGTAAGCAAGAAAGTTTTTCCGACAACAACTGATAGAATAAGTACTTTGTGGAATTACATTTTATACAACGTAGTATATTATTTTTCGAAAATATAAGTTCATAGTTAAAACAGCGAAACTAATTTAAACGAAAACAAATCTTCAAGATTATGATATTTCTTTAAAAATTGCTACATGTTTTGATATTTATTGAATGATAAATTTATAATTCAAAGGCATTTTCGTGTCACGTGGTGAAATTTGTTCAATGTGCGTACATAAAATAGAAATGAGGAACTAAAAAATTCATACATTTTTCAAAGGCAAGCTGAAGAAATTGACCCTTATCACTCAAGAGCCTCCCCAAATGTGCAACACTTGTAATATATCGTCAACAATTTTGTAAGCAATGTGTTTTTGTCGCTCAACTTTTCTTAACGCTGAATTCTTTTAGAAAAATAATATGTTAACCGAAGTACAAAATTTTAATAGAAAAAAAAATGTAATTTATTATCTAAACTAGCTAATGCCCGCAACTTCGTCTGCGTAACGTAGATATTGATTATATTTTTATTTTAGATTTGCTGTTTGTAGTGGTATATGCAAATTTTATTTTTCTTATTTCTTTTACGAAAAACATAATCATACTTAAAACACTACTTTGTCGACTTGAAGAAAACATATTTAATAAACTGTTGCGTAGAATAAAATAATTTTATATAATGATCAATTAATTTTCAAAAATATTTATAAATATCTATGAAGACTATGGTCTATTGTGTATACTTACCGTAAACCAAATAATCCGTAAATCAATCAGCATCTTTACATAAATAAATATATCGTCAAGTTCTCTAAAGTCGGTCTTATGACTTATTAATTATGACTTTAAACAGTCAAAAGTTTTCAAAAATACTCGCGTCAAAATATCAGAAGTTAAGGGTCTTGATTTTTGAGTATTAATAGGAATCCCATCACACTGTTTCGATTTCCTGCAATGTACAAAACTACCGCAAAATTGAAATTTGTGCAATTGCACGAGACTCAAGTTCCTCCATAATCAAGTACCATTGTATAACTTATTATTAAACTATACACTTATTATTAAAATATCTGAATTTCAATTATACAATTAAACCATATTGGATAGTGTCAAGTTCACCATACACGATTTGGTATATGTCTTTTGCTCCGGAAGAGCATTTTAAATTTCTTTTATCATTATGACTTACCGTCTATTAAACATTCAAAACACTCCCCTCTCCTTTAAAATGCCATCCTTTCTCTGTCGATAGGAACAACTAAGTTTATTTCACAAAAATGGTGGTAAGTATTTTCTTTTAGTTTGCCAAATTTCTGGGGGTACTCGCTTATTATTGTATTTATTTGTGAATATGTATTTCGGATTTTTAGACTCAAAATATGTAAAAGCCAAAGAACTTAATGCTCACTTATAAACTTAACTTAACCTTTTCAGATATGTCTATCGGAGTTTACATTTTTAAGCAGACCCTAAGTTTTTGTTTCCAATAATAAATCAACTTTGTTTTATACTAAGCAGTAATAACGTTTCGCCTTTAACGGACTTAAATTATTAAATTTGAAATTTCGGTTGTTTATTAGATGTTATCCCTTATAAACTTTGCAAACATTTTTCACTTTTAAAAACCCGACTTTATATATCTACATCGTATAAGGAAAACACCAAATTTTATCGACACAAACGTACACTTATATATGAAAATACAATGTAAATCGAAAAAAAAAATATCTTTTTTTATTTTGATTATCATGACTAAAAAGCTATTAGATTTCGCACATTTGAACGTTGTACATACAAAATTGTGAGAAATTGGTGGAGAGCGTGAAAATAAATTCGAATATTTTATTTATTTCCAGTAACAATGATTGGCTTTCAAATTGCTCTAAAAACCGTAGAAAAGTTAGTATGGAAGATTTTATATATTTATTGATAATGAAATATATGACAAAAAATTGCTCCCTTAATGCATTTCAGCAGAATACATAATTGCGCCAGGTTACAATCATTGGTTAATAAAAATTAGATTTTAAAAAGTTTGATTGCTGAAAAACAAACAAAAATTAAAAATCGCTTTGTTAGAATAATATCTAATAAACTTTCATACTAATTTAGTGAAATAACGTTATTTAAAACGTTGTTATTAAAATGATATAACAAAAACAGAAACTTATAATTAATTATTTATTTATTAATTACACTTATTAGATTCAAAATTTCGATTGTTGATTAACTTAACATTTTCTCATATAAACTTAGTCACCCCCATTCACTCTGTTAGGGTGGGAATTTTCAAAAAAAAACTTATCACATGCCTACTTCTTATAAGGAATACACCGAATATTAAAATTTCATCAGTCAGAGGGGATATATAAATACAGGATTTATGTATGCACGGTTTTAAAAACATATTTACTTAATTTTTTATTACTATTATTATTATTATTAGTACTATTATTGTAATTTTTTTGTTAATATTTTTGAATATTGAGCAACTCGTAAAAAGTTTGATTGTTGAAAAACGAACAAAAATTAAAAATTGCCTATTTGGTATAAAGACTACATATTAAACTTTCATACTAATTTAGTAAAATGACGTTATTTGAGATGTTATTATGAAAATTAAATTTAAATTTTAAATTTCGATTGTTGATTAACTCTACATTATCTCATACAAACTTAGTCACCCCTTTTCACTCGTTTAGGGTAGGAATTTACAAAAAAAAAAAAAAAACATTTTTTTGCTAATATTTTCTTATTAAGCAACCCTCAGAGTCTATTTGCAACAATTTAGTAATAAAAAAAAGATTACTGTAAGATTTGAACCCATGGTTCTTAACTACAGCATTATAGCGACAAATATGAAAACGAAGGCACTATTAACATGGTTATAAATATTATGTTGTAACTCTAATAGTTTTGTAGCGCACGCTAGAAACTCGCAGATATCAGAATTTTTTCGTACTTACTTGACACTTATCGTTATTATTGTAGAGTTTCAGATCCTCGATGATGATAAATTGGTAAAAATATTCAGAGGAATAGGATCAAATAATAATCAGTCAAAACTATTTATTACGTCGCGCATGTAATAAATAGTTTTGACTGATTATTATTTGATCCTAGTCCTCTGAATATTTTTACCAACTTATCGTTATATTTTGAAAAATTCACACAATATCTTCATTAAGAATAGCCTAAATGTTATTCTGATGTATAAGCTATATTATTGTATAGTTTCATTAAAATCCTTTCAGTAGTTTTTACCTGAAAGAGTAACAAATCTCCATACATCCATTCTTACAAACTTTCGAGTTTATAATATTAGTAAGAATATTTTGATTAATGCATATGCATGCATGTATCAATAATGCAAAACAATATTACGCAAATTGAGAAAAAGCATTCGAAAAATAATCAACCTATTTATATAATTTTCACCAATACCTGCGTTTCTATTGTTTATGAAAATGACATGATACATCAAGATGATTGAAATTTAATTTATGATAATTTTATAAATTGTTAAATGAAATTGTGTGCAGTCCCTCAAAACTAATGCCAAATATCATATCTTTTTAATATAATTTTCATAGTTTTCAATTTGTGATGATCGAAATTTTGAGTTCGCAATAAAGTTTCATTTGTTAATAGTTGCTGCAACCGTATTTATATACTATTTTTTGTTTAAATTGTATTCAAAATGATAATTAATATATGTATATACGTATCGAATGTATTACCTAATTGATATAATATGTTAGCGTTTATTATTAAAAATGAGTGCATTGAAAATATTTTTTGATACAAGTATTATACAAGTGCATTGGTAAAATCATAATCTATTTGCACTAATTGCGAAATTTGAATTGTCTGCATTATTTTATTAAAACCATACGATAACATCGCAATAATTAAATTTTCACAGATTAAGGCTACATTCGTCTCATAAACTAATAAATTAAATTACGTAAAAGCTTTCGATTCAGTTAAGCTCAAAGCTAGGGATGATACCAGATTTAAATAAAAATATAAATATATATATGCACTGCAGCTCAAAAGTTTGATACCATCATGATTTTATCAGAAAAAGGAAAAAAACTCAAAAACTTTGAAATTTAGGAAAAAAATATAGTCGTTGCTAAACGTAATGAATACTTAAAAATTAAAAATAATTATAATTTTAAATGAAAAAAAAAATATTTAAATCAAACCGATTTTTCATCGAAAAAGACTTATTTGCGTTTAATTATAGTTTCCATTAGTCTTGGCCTCATGGCTATTTTTTTATTGTTTTTGATACACAATTGCTTCAACTTTCTTGGGAAATCTTTCTCAAGTCTTCCGACGAAGGAAAGCAGTGATTTCTAACATTTTTATCGAACTTTTGGTCTATCGGGTTGAGATCGTGACTTTGAGGTGCCCTAATTACAATTTCCAAAACTTTTAGATCTCTAAAACTTTCTACAAATTTAAGAGTTGTGCTTGAGATCAATGTTCCGAACCATAATGAAACCATAGCCAATTAATTCTATCTTTTTTCCTAATTTCTTCAATTTGGACCGAATTTCATGTTCCATAGTCTAGGAAACCACTCCATATCACGATTAAACCTCCACCATTCTTTAAAGTTGCCACCACGATATCTGGTATCATCTAATCTTCGACGCGTGTATCGAGGGATGAGTGTACTTCAAATTTGAACTCATCAGTCCACAGGACTTTGTTGAAATCCTCTTCAGTCTAATTTCGATGGAGAAGTGTCCAACTTATTTTTATTTTTTATTTTATTATCATAATAGAGATTTTCATGCGGCAACACGACCAAACAAAATAGCATCCCTTAATCATTTTTCTATGGTTGTAAATGACACCGGTTTAGTTTGTAATTTCTTAACAGTAGCACTAATTTTTGGTGCTATTAGATGTCTATTACGCTTACTAGTTACAACTATATACTTGTCCTTACGAAAATTAGTAGCTTTTGATTTTCCTGAACGAGATCTATCCTGATGACTTCCCATTTTCTTGTGACTCACAATACTATTATAAACACATGTCTTTAATTTCTTAACTGTTAAGCAATTACGCGTTCGGAATTACCTTCTGCATAAAGAGTTGCAATACCAGATCGCATTTCTGTACTAATTTCGTTAACTTTTCCAATTCTAAAAGACATCTGGTCAGAAAAAACTTCAATTTCAAACTAAGTAGATTTTTTTTTGTATAAGAAAGATAAAATAAAGAAAACAAACCAGAAATAATAACAAACCAATACAAAAATATATTTTTTAAGAAATTTAAACAATTAATAAATGTAATGGAAGTAAAATATTTTTTTTGTAGTCTGAATATATTCAGAAGGTAATTAAAATATATCAGTTAAAGTAGATAACTTCTCCCACTCGGTACTCTTTAATGTTTTGAAACGAAACGTATTTGTTGCACCTAATTTCGTGGAAAAATAAATAAAAAATATTTTTAGACATTCGGTAATAATAAATGAATATGCAGAAAATGAAATTTCTCTTTAGTTATCAATATTTTGAGGCAAATTCAAGTAAACAATCACTTGTATGCTACTGGTCTCAAACTTATGGCTTCCAGTGTATATAAAACAAATCGTGCTTCGTATAAATCTTGTTTAGATGCAATACTATATATATTATAAAGAGGTTTGTTTTTCTTTTTTGCTGATTTTAGAATTTGAATCGAACCATTGGCTTGGGAAAGAGAAAATACATGTTTTGTGTCACTGTAGTTTGATTTGTTTCGTTTAAATCCAAAGAATCACTGATGGAACATGCAAAACATTTTAAATTTCAGTTGACTCCTGAGAATATAGCTGTTTGTATAAACAATACATTATCTTATATATACGTCCATCATTTCTTACATTGGAATGATATAGGTATCTACATAAAAATGTTCTTTCCGACACTCACAAAGTAAGTCATTAACTAAGTTTCTTTTCAAGTTGTTTCTACTTTGAAATACAATGAAGATTTATTTTCTTTGAAAAAAGTGTAATTTTAGAGATTAAAGTGTTATAGTGATAAGTGTGATGTTATAGTGGTTTGTCAAATGCTAACAGACAACTAAAAATTTAAGAGAATATTCCTTATTTAATGCTAAAACATCTGTGAAAATTTTAAACCGATTCACTAAGTCGTTAAAAAGTTATTGCGATTTAAAAATATTATGATTTTACATATAATCTTATGGTGATTCAGTGATCGAACAGACTAAAATTTTTAAACGCAAAAAAAAGTTACCCGGCATTTCAAACTATCCAAATATGTAGTTTAAACTTCAGGGAACTAATTTATTGCATAAGGTTATTTGAATTCACTACACGGTTTTTAAGAAACAAATTAAAAACAAACCGAAAATGGGATTCATACCTGATACATGGGGTTCATACTTGATAAATTAATAAGTGTATAAAAAACGCGGCAACGCCATCGTCAGCTAAGACATACCGTCTTGTATATAATATAAGCTGTGGTAGTACATTTGGTTAGATAAAAATTAAACGTATAAATTATCTTTGTGATACTCATGAGTACACAGTATAAAGCGGAAAAGGATAAAATAAATGAATTAATTTATTGGGTTGTTCGGAAAGTAATTTCGTTTTTTCCCGACAAAAGATTTAATTGAATTTTTTGCACTCATTTTATAATTAAGCCGTATAAGCATTGTATGTTTTGAGAACTAATAAAGCAAAGCTTGTATGTGAAAAAGCTTAAGTGACTCAGCGGAATAGTTTTTTGTGCGTGTCTTTTTGAATATGGAGAGCAAAACCCAGAATTTTTCTCATATATTACTTTTTCACTAAAGAAAAGGTAAAATGTTGTTCAATCAAGAAAATATTAACCGATGTATATGCAGAAGATGCATTGGCAGCACGCCAGTGCCAAAACTAGTTTGTAGAATTTTAATCGTCGGCAATTTTGATGTCGAAGATGCACCACAGTCTAGAAGACCGGTTGAAGCTGATCAAGTCATAATGAAATCATTAGTTGATGCAAATCAGTGAATCGTGTAAAAGGTGCACGTGAGATCGGTAAAAGGTCAAATTTATCCAATTCAATTGTGACCCAAAAATGACCCACTTGAAAGACCTAGGATTAACCTCGAACTTCAATATATAGGTACCCTATGTTTTTATGGGAAGAAATTTGACCTAATATAACTTTTGTTACTCGCCTAAAGCTTTTACAACTTGAATGGAATAAAATGCCATACCCATCATATTCTACAGATCTGGCACTTTCGGTTTATTATTGGTTTTGACCACTGCAAAATCTTTTAGATGGTAAAACCTTTACTTCAAATGAGGAAATCAAAAATCCCCCAAGAACAGCTTTTGGCTAAAAAAAGAGCAAAAATTTTTTCAGTGAAAAATCATACTACAGCCAGAAAAATAGTAAAAGGTATTGAACCAGAATGGCCAATATATTATTTAATAAAATATTTATTCATTATACGAAAATTTCCTTTCATTATCACAAAAAAAAAAAACAAATTACTTACTCACATCATATGAGAGAGACATACTAAAGTCATCAACGCTGCTAACCTCTAAATTCGACAACGTTATCGCGTTTTCATTATTTTACCTAAAGTTGAATTATTAATTTAATTTTTATTTTTAGTAATAATTGTCATAAAAATGCTAATATAATGCTTTATTTATTGTATAATCATACTAAAAATTTTACATTTATAACTTATTAGCATCAAATCAATAATATATAAATTTATCAACTGAATTTTAGGATCGATTGCACCATTGATATTAAGGCGATATTAGCCAATTAATAAGAATCGTAAACAATCTAGTTGTACATCAAAACGAGAGGTGCAACTTTCTTACAATATGATAATGTGAAACACCCCTCGCTTTTTATGTACAACTAGGTAGCATACGATTCTCATGGCTAATTATAAATATCGATGGTACAATCAGTACTAAGATTCAGTTCATTTAATTATTTTTCAACCATTTTAGTGCCTTTTATTCAAGGTAGATTTATTTAAAATATTTCTATGTTCTTGTAGAAATTAATTACAGTAGTTATTTAGTATACTTTGTAATCGTCACACATGAGCTGTGAAGCATTCCACCCTTGGTCCACGTAAAAAATGGTTTGGTAAGAATTAAGTAGTTTGTCAGCGACAAAGAGCATTGTTCAATCAATGCATACGTTGCAAGATAAGAGAAAGTATCGACAAAGAAATAGGGGACGTTACACCAAACTTCCCATAAAATAAATTTTCAAGTCCACATACATACAATTGCCTACATATAATACTAGGTGTGGCATAATTAAATGCTCCGTTTATTTTCAACTGAATATTTTCTAATGTCAAAGTTTATTTTTAATCATTCTGAAAGCGTTCACTTCCTACACAACCCTCTTTGAATACAAATAAAACGAATAACTTCACTCATAATAAGTATATAACTTTTTTCCTGAAATCAATGCGTTGATAACACAAAGAATTTACAAGTTATTCGTTAGTGATTACGTTTATTCGAGTTCACATAATATCTAATGATAAATGTAATTCTAAAAAAAGAACAAATTGAGGCAATCTAACCCAATAGTTCGAAAAAACGACCAGATGTGATTTTCGGGGTTTGCTTCCTTTAGGCATTTTTGAACAAAAAAATAATTATGACTCTTTATTTTTTAACAAGAACTTATTTTTGTTCTTTTTCGTTGAGAAAAGTACAAAAGAATTAAATCTTGTTACTCAGAAATTATTTTAACGAACATTAGGAAAAATTGTCTCTTGAAAAATGTATTGGCGATACATAAGGAATAAAGTATCGATTCGAATTTTCCTTTTTTTTTTGTAAATTTTTTTTATGTTTTTTAGACTTAAAATATACGACTTTAAAAAAGAATAAGCAAAAGTTTTAAAGTTTAAGTCATTTATACCATTAAATCGAAAACAAGAATTTATAAAACATTCATTTCAAAGAATAAAAGTTAAATAATATTTGCATTCATTAGAACGATTGTCTCAATTTACTCGAATGTATTCAGGAGAGTAATTTTTTACCAATTATATTTATTGACTTCTGAAATACTCTCATTTCAAACAATACATAAAATTCAAATATAGGGTATTAACATACGGAAATTTAAAATAGAGACAATGTAGAAAGTTTCATTGTAATTTTTATATCAGAGATACACTAAATTTTATATGCGTTTTATTTCTTAATAACAATCGCATTTTCTTCTGATCGCACATTTTAATTAAATCTAAATCATTCAATTATAAATTTCACCTACTTTTGCTTTAGAAAGCTTCCTGATAATAGTAAGCCTATGAGAATATCCCAACAATGAGTTAACAAAAGGATCATCAGTTTTTAGAAAGTAATTACACTTAATTTACGAAATATTGAAATGACTGTCATTTCCTTTAATAAAAATGTTTTAGTGAATTCGTTATTATTAATAAGTGAAGTCATTTATTCTGATTTTCTTGGTACAATTAAACTAAAGTTCTATGCTATATTTTTATATTCTTTAAAAGATCAATGTTTAAAAAACACTTAAGTATTAACTTTTTACCAATATATCATCATCGGCTTAGAGTATAAACCTGGTATTTACATCAGATTAAATACAGGAGACAAAACACTGAAAAAAAGGAAAATAAATATAATCGAAAAAACGAGGACACTGTTTAAAGATTGAACTGTTGTGGTCTTAATAGACAGATTATTATTTTGAAATATTTATATATCTTCAATTAATTAGGTTTTTAATATATTAGCATTTTTTCTCACCAAAATACTATACTAAAATGAACATAGCCGGTTTTAATACAAGTTAAATTAACAAAACAAATATCTCAAGTTTAGTATGAGAATGATATTTAGTAAAAAATAAGGCTCATATCCCTTGTAGAACCATTAAATCTGGCAACGTTGTATTATCTACATTGTATTTTATTTTATTCGTGATTTTTTTGTTAATTCATTTCAAAAAATGGTATAATTTTCTGTTTTGTAGCTAAATTTTCATTATGGGTCAATTTATTCGAGAATTAAATTAAAAACAAATTAGAGAATGCAACGTTGCCAGATTTAACGGTTTTAAAGAGGACATTAGCCAAAATAACCATAATGTCAATGGCATAAAATATTAATAAAATACGAAAAATAAATTTCATATAGTCGTTGCTTAAGGGACCACTCGGGTAATAAATATTTTTTGTTGGTTATCATATGGCAATAGTGGATTCCATCATCGGTAAGGAATCCAAGATTCCATAATGCTCTTTACGCTCTTTTTCAAAAGACTTTAAACGACTAAGTTCGGTTTTTTCCGAATTTTGAGGTTTTCCAATTAAGAATGGTCCATCGACCGAATCCTATAGTATTTAAAGACATAGTCCTACATACCCTTATCAGTGAATCGTCAAATTTCAAATAGTAATATAGATTTTGATTTCTTTCTTGATTCACTTTGGGATGAAGTTTTTCTTTTAATTGGTAAACAGATTACCAAATTATGGACAAAAATTTTTTTGTCATCAAACCAATTTCCAAAAATCTTTTGAAGTATTTTTTCATTAACAGAAGTGCATATCAGAAATTTTGTATTCTTAAATTTTAACAACCAAGGGTTACGTATCACGGGGTTGTTTATGATTTTCATAATTCCAGGTTCCATCTTTTATTCTTCCGCCCATAATTCGTCTTCTCCTGCTTCGTAATTTTTTTTTAATCGCAAACCACTCAAATTTCATTACTATCATTCGCTTTTTTCGTTTTGTAGACTTAATTGGTAATTCTTCAGATATATCTCTATCTATACCTGTGGCATACGAAACCATGCTTTAAATTTGCACTTCATCATCGGTTATTAAAGTAGAAATTGTTGTAAAGACATTTTCACTAATATACTGATCGGAATAATAATTTTTTGAAATACTTCAATAATAATACACGATTGTTGTAATAGACCGAATCAAAATTGACATTGTCGATACCATAAAACCATAAAACTCTACTCACGAAAATAAACCATTTCAATTTAATATTTACTTATGTTTGATTGTTTTAAATCGATCTTTTTCAAAAATAACACCTTTTTACTTATTTGTTAATAATAAAATAAACGAAAGGATCACAAAAACGTGCAGCGACTACAATATCTTAATACAAATAAAAAGATTTTCCGTGATTTTTTTAAGTAATTGTTGATAAAATTTTCAAATTTTCTTATATAATAAGTTAAAACATATCAATAGGAGTTGTAAAGTAAAGTCAACAGTTTTAAGATCATTTTGATGTAAGTTTTATCAAAGCTGTTCAAACAGCTATATATATTACTATATTATTTATGTATCGCAATTACTTATCATATTAATGAATATCAACGAGAAATTAGAAGAAAATATTATTACAAAATAGGATTAAATGTACGGTTCAGAATAACTTCACAAAATAAAAAGAAAATAGTATAAATTATTACATATTTTATCACATTAAATTCATAGCTTAAATTTTCTGCAGGCATCTTTTACAATGCATATGGCCACATTATGTCGTCCCAAATAAAGGCCTTATTTTTGTTTATATAAACTCTTTAAAAATAAAGATTCATCAGGAAAAAAATCGACATTTTACATCTGGTTTACATTCAGTAATATGATTATTGTTCTTTATTAAAATGACGTAATTTGGAAACGATTAAAAAATACTCACTCGAATAATTTAAACGAACAATTTTCATAACAAAGTTATCGACTAAAAAATATTTACGACTGTGAGCTGTTGATATATAGAGTTACTATTAAAAATAATGTGACAGCTGCATATTTAAATGATTTTCATACATTCGTTAATAGTAACAACAGCCGAGTTATTAATAGGTGCGAGAGGATGCAGGAGTGGTATCTGGTAGATTAGTATCATACAATAAATCGGGCGCATATTTAAACCTTTGATTGATATTAGTTAATTAGATTGGTTTAAACAATGCTGGGTATATAATAGTGATGCCTATATAATAACAATGTGTGTAGTGATAAAAGCTGAGTTACCCGCCAACCTATCCCGCTTATTGTTGTGCGGTAGCGAGAAAATAATCCTAAATGAATACAATGACCTATCGTTTAAATGAACTTCAATTTGTATCATGAAAATAATTATTTAATCTTTTGAAATATTTTCAAAATCAATACAAATTTTGGTTCAAGTAGAGATGGGTGTTTCATTGATATTAATTTGTAATGTTTAATGTTACGTTTAGTACACACTATTTATATTAAATTTGCATTGTTTGATCAGTGTGCTGTTGTAGTTAGGAATAAATGTTATCGTTTTGTAAATTAATTTTTCATGCAATTCATCAATATTTAATTTTAATTGCTTTAATTGAAAATAACATTGGTTATTAAAAAATAACTATTATATATTGTTAAAATATACATGAGATAAAATCAGTTTTTGTAAAACCTTATTAAAGCGCTTGGATTCGCATTGGGTTTTAAAATATTTAAGGGTTAATTTAGCGATGAATTTTTAGATAAAAAACTTTAAAAAAATAAAGTTTTTTTCACTTTAATTGAACTAGTTCTGTTTAAAAAAATATTTAACTGTAGATTAAGTTTACTTGAAATTTTCAACCCTAATCATTAGAAGAAGTTGTATATAACCGATTCACTTCAGTGATCAGATGACGCTATAGATAATAGAGGTTTGTGAATGAACTTTGTGTGGTCACAAATTGACCACAATTAACTTAAACCCAACTCCTGATTCTCTTCTAAACAAAACTTTCAATTAAGATTTTCTTGAAGGAATTGATTTAATGAAACAAATAATTAAGATTAAATTTGATTCAAAAATGAACCCTTAAATAGCAAAGCAAGAAAGAAATGTTTTGTCTCAAAATTCCGAAAATGATTTATATTTATTAAATTTTTTGTAGGATAATTGATTGCCATCGTAAATTTGGAATAGAATCTACTATCTTAGCTGTAAAAATACGTCGATTATGATGATAATTTTGTCATTGAAAAAGGTAATCATTGACGTTGCTACTGTATAAATTTGAGTATTAAATTCGTTTTTTGAAGAGTAGAAAATATGGGCTGATTGATAGCGTATACCTTATACTTAGAAATAACAAAGTCATTGAAGAATTTCACACCGTAATTTAAAGTTATTTTTAATATTTCTAGCTCCCGGAAAATTCAGGGAAATCATCTATATGTGTAGCAGAATTTTATCATTACGAAAGCTCAACAAGGTCTCTTGATTTTTGTTTTGTTTAAGCGATATTACTTTTTTTTAACTTTCTAATTAATGTTTCCGTAAAAAATTCCTGGAAAATATATAAATAAAAATTCGTTGGAACCCACTGATTTTTTGATTATATTTCTTGAGTATATAAACGTGATACTATGGGAAAATGCTACAGCATATGTATATTTTACCTACCTTTACAAATAGAGATTAATTTCTCGGAAATTTAAAAAAAAATCGGAACTGTTTCGTGGCAGATATACACTTATTGAACTTTTAATGTTTATAGTACAATGCAGAACAAATTGAACAAAAATATATATATGAAAACGTAACTTTGGGAAAATTGGTTAAAACTATATTTTTCGGAAAATTAAAAAAAAATCAGAATTTTCCAAAACCAAACCGAGTTAAAAATTCAAATGTCGAGGTTTTTTCAAATAATCCAATAGTAAAAATTAGATCTACCAAATATTTTCCAACCATCGGAAAATTCAGAAAAACGTTTTCGTAGACCAACAGATGCTTACAATTAAAATTACAATGCAGAAAGTTTAATTTAAGATTTACTAAATGTAATTAAATTAAGTTGAACGCACCCACAAAAAATACATTCATATTAGAAAGAAAATCTTACCTTCTAAAACTTGGGAAATAAAAACTTTTCAACAAAAAATAACACGAACCATATAACTTCAAAGCGAAAATTAAAAATAAAAACGGTGCGTAAGCTTATGTACGCACGTGGGAAGTTATACTTCTTTGGCATAGTTACAAAAAATGTTTTCAATACACTGGCATAGCTTCTTCCGATAGGGTCCGAGCTGGCACACCAGTTTTAAGTGGCTTGTGATAATTAAAATATGATACAATTATAAACACTATTTGATTTTAATATCTAAAATTCATAATAAGCAAACGTATGTGCTGCGGCAAAGACAAGGATAAAGAATATAAAGTTGTAAACACATCCATGTGAGTGGAAAACAATTATAATTACAGTCTCAAATTTTAACAATCGTCATTAGTTTCAACTGTCATTTCGATTTTACTCAATTGCTAATTATAGCCATTTGTCAGTTGTATGAAAGATTGGGTTGTGAATATTTCATGGAAAGTTACTGATTTTCAAATAAAATATTAAATTGGCTATTTATACATAGATAGTGTATGTACCTATATTGTATACACAGTTGGCTGTTTGTACATTCTGTATAATATGTATTATATACACATGTGGATTCTTATACAAAATGTATATTACATATTATATAAATTAACCGTTTATCAATACAGCATGGATCACATGTTCGAAAAATACTTATCGAAAAAATTTACCATATAGAAGTAGATTGTGGTCCTAAAATATCATGTAAAGATGTATATAAAATAAATCAAATAAATTTTTCAGGTTTTTTGGATTAATTTAATTTATTGTTTTTAAATTCCGCTACAAAATGTATATTACATATTAAATAAATGCATCTTTTATATATGAGTTAACAGTTTATCACGACGCAGTATTATATGCCGCTAAAGAAGTAAAACTTCAAAAACTTTTCAACAAAAATAGCACCGACCAAATAAGTGCAAAATGAAAATTAAAAAAACGTCACTTATAACTTTTTTTAATTTTTTTAAATTATTAGTAAATCATATTAAAAAACAATATTAGGTGCATTTTGTTCAAATCAACCCCTTAATTCAACATAAATAATTTATTTGAAATAAGAAATTATAATAATATGTTACGATAATGATTAGCTCAAATACTAGGGATAAAATGATTAATGAATACCATTAGAATTTAAAAGGAAAGACATTTTAATTATAATTTACATTTTTTTTTTCGAAAACATGGCCTTATATGGAAGTTTCGGTTTTGGTTTCGGCCGAAACTGAGATTGATGCTGAAATTCGGTTTCAGTTTCGGTCGGTCACTACAAAAATATTAACAATCACACGGAGTTAATGTGCATAAATTTTTCAATATTGAATTTTTATTCACTACACCATCGAAAATTGGTAATAATTTTCTGAGAGTTAACAAAGCAATACTTTTTTCCAGTTTTTTTCTATGAAACTTAATCAATTATAAAGGGAAAAAATATTTTTTTTTGTACATTGAAAAAGAACTTTGCATGCATGATTTTTGTCCTCATTCTCTGTGGCGTTCAGCCAAATTTAAACGATTGAACTAGAAAACTTTACATATTTGGCATAGTTACACCAACATGATGAGCTTGCAATGTATGTAATCGGGTTATATGTTATTTCTTGTTTTACGATTTCTAAGAAATTTTAAAAATGATATTTTAAAAAAAAATATTTTTAGAAATAAATAGCTTTAATCATCATCCTTAACAACATAAAGGAAGCAAATCAATCGATATAGTTACGAAGTTATTTTTTCTGATTTTTTTTATAATTTCCTTTTTCTATGTTCTCCTAAGAAAATATAGAAAGTTTTCTGCGAAATAGTTACGCCAAGATACCTAATTACGTTCATATGAAACTGCGACAACACGACCAAAGTAATAATGGAGAACTAATTATTTGCCCTTTAGAATCTATAGAGGCATTTGCCAGGGATACATCGTCTCTCTAAATCTTTTCAATATCTATAATGAGGACGAAACCAGATGTATGGAATGGAGAAATTTTAGTTGCTGGCAAAAAAATATGAACGATACAACACTGATAACTGAATCTCCGGAGAAAATATTGGATCTTTTAAATCATACTGAAACGACAAGGAATTAAATGTAAATAGGCTTTAAAATAAATGTAGAGAATAGTAAAATTATTTTTGTCGTTTTGCTGTACCGCTTTATCAATGACAAATATTAAAACACAATTCAAATCGTAGACCATATGATATATCTGGATTCAGTTATCAATAGCACCTAGTACAAGGAATAACTGAAAGTATAATGAATAAAATATTTAAGATCTGGAAAGACTGCTACACTACAAAAATTGCCAAAGTATTGATCTTCTCCATCTTTCAATATGGGGCCAAGACTTGGACAATTAAGGCAGCGAAAAAAAGAAACGATACATTCAAGATGTGGTGCAGAATATACATACCACAAAATCCGCAGTTAATTCGGAAAGAATTGAAAATTTAGAATAGAGATTGGCATCATCGGGGAACGAAAAATGACCATGAACCAAAAGACCCTCTCCAACGTAATGAACTAACCAGGTTCAAAAGACCATTAGCAGAGAATTAGTAGAACGATCAAAAAGAAAAATCATTTTTTTTTCTGGAAAATCAATTGATGAGGAAATCTAAAATTTATACGATCTTGACATATTACTACTTACTAAACACCTCGAGAACTTTTCAAGCTATTTCTAAAGTAATAATAATATTTTTGAAGTTATACTTCCTTAGCGACGTTATGAAAAAATAATCAGACTAAATTTTTAATAAAATGTAACGCCATGACGCTACAGTAGGTAGTTGCACGCAAATGGAAACCTGGCCAATTTTTGGCAAAAATTTGCATTGTACTACTAAAAAACGCGATCAAGTCGACCGAGTTGACCTCGAGCACAGGTATTTTGATATTCGGTATTGAAAACCAATTGAAATAATCGAAGACGAAATTTAAAAGTATCAGGAAGAGATAACAGATATAACAGGCACCGTTAGTTGTTATTTTATATTTAAAAAATCGATATCGTCGAACTTAACATTTTCAACTTTTACAGTTTGAAACATATTCATATTAATACACAAGAGTTTAAAAACATATAGAAGAAACGCATTTTTTTGAAATTATTTAATGCAATGTATGAAAAAATTCAAGAAAAGTCGATTAATACATTATATTGCATTATGTTTTTTGCATACTTGAAATGAAAATCAGTTTCAATACAAACATGTAAATGGGTAATAAAATTAAACAATTATTATTGTATTAATTTAATTTTCAGTCCGTTGCTATTTATACAAGCTGTTGGTATACGAAATTAACTATTTAGACAAACTGTAAGTATATACAATTGACTGTTTATTCATATCTATATATGATTGATTATGATTAAAATCCATTTCTACATGATAAATGTTTTCGATAAATATTTTTCGAACAAGTGATCCACGCTGTGTTGATAAACAGTTAATTCATAATATGTAAAATACAAATTTGTATAAGTAGTCAACTGTGTATAATATTATGAAATACTAAATAGTATGTATAAATAGTCAATTTGGCTCATGTTCCTTTTAGCGACATCAATATCTGAAAACATTGCATTTCTTACTTTTTTTTGAATTGATTCGCAGGTAAATCAGGTCATAATGAAAATTTACCAACAAAGAGCAAATTATACGATATTAGAAATGAGTTAACAAAAAAATCGAGAACTAAATTAAAAAACAATGTAGAAACTGGCATGTTGCCAAATATTGATGTCGCTAAACGCCTAGTTTATAAATTACACAGGTTGCCCCATTAGAAAAAAAAATGACGTCATACGAAAAATTTTGAAATTTGAATCAGTCTGAAGATATATACTAATTTCTTCTGGATACGTCACGTGGCGCATGAGGCCACCTATGGATTTTATAAACCTTGGCTAAAAAGAACGAGCCACCAATTTAATATTCTATTGTATTTGAAAACTAGTAACTTTCTGGGAAATATTCACAGCACAACAAAAATTGGCATTTGGAAGAAAACGAAATGACAGTTGAAACCAATGACAACAGTCAGTTAGTTGAAATTGGACATTAATTATTATCTGTCTTACACTCATATGTATGTGTTTACATTCTATGTTCTCTGTATTTGCCGCCTTGCATACATTTGTGTATTATATTAACATTAAAAGCAAAAATTGTATTTAAAATTATATCATATTTTGGCACATTTCAGGCACTACTGCAATATGCTATGACAGTGGATTAAATTTTTTTTATTTACGACAAATAAGTCTAACTTCGCATGTGCGTACATTAGTACACACACCGTTTTTTTTTTTTTTTTTTTGGGCAGGAAACATATGGTTTTATAACTCGTTTAAATTGATAAATAACAACATTGTTAGGAATTCATTTGGGAAAATGTTTTCATCAAACGATTGAAACAATTAAATGAGTTATATATACCAAATTGTATATGTAGTATATATGTTTATAGAATATTGTGTTACAAAGCGAATTTAACCGGTTTATGTTAAATGACCAGTTACTTAATTAATCATACTATTGCTAAAATTTAACGCCAATTTACAGCAATGTCACACATCAATTAACACTACTAAAACAGTCAACTAATGGTGAAATAATTGTGTTTTCATGCAATGAAATCAAATACAATCAAGTGAAATAATCGACGATTAATAATAAATTGTACTATATTTGTCATTTTTTTTTTTTTTTTTTTTAATATCTTCATAATTGTTTGCACAGTTGCTACGTGCATTCATAATTGTAATCATAATAAAGCGTCGCAGGTATAAATAGTTCAAACTGATGAATTTAAAGTAAATTTTTTTCACAAAAGCACACGACATGGAATCCATGTTTGTGCACAAGAACGTGATGGTTAATAACATCTCAAGTATTATGTTCAATCGTACATTATGAATCTAATATGCTCCACGACCATTATCTCCGTTTCAAAACCAGCATTTGACATGCTGCAGGTGGTTGTGGCACAAATCCCGGGGGAATTACAAAAACACACAAGTGGTGGTGGTGCAAAAAGGCTAACATGCATAAACAAATGTAGTCCACGTTATGTAACCCTCTTTTAATGGATTCATTTCTGTGCATCGGTGGTGTTGATGATGATGATGCGATGCGTTCAAATCAGGTAGTGGGAATTTTTCGGGTTTCTTTCAAGTGCCCTTTTCATCTTTTTGGCTTTCAACATTACCATATATATTGTTTATCTTTTTTGCAATAAAGTTGTATATATATATTCCATTAGACCTTTCTAACGACTCATATATCCTATTGACCAAATACAAAATTGAGATGTTGGACCATTTTCAAAAAACACATTAAATTTGATCTTTTCAAGCCCAACATTTCCAAAATAAAGTGAACTTGACGTTATTTTCACACTCTAAAAATATCAAATTTAAATTGAAAATAATTTTCTAGCTCGTTAACACATTTATTTTTATCACAACCTTTTCATTACACTGATATTTTTAAATTGACTTTTTCGACTTAAAATCGCACAACATGAATTTCTTTTGCTTATTTTCATGTAAAAAATCAATAGTATAAAAAAATAAATAAATGGGGAAAACATTGCTGGTATGTACAATTTAAATGTAGACCAACCGAAGTACTTTTATATGTAGATTTTAAAATAGTTTTTTTTTTCTAATTACCTACCATCGAGAACGAATCGAGTGGCCAATATTGACTACAACATGGAATTGAGTGGTTACTGTGCCACTTAAACTCTCCCTTTAACTAAAATCATAAAATGAAATTCTATTTAACCTGAATTATACTGACCTATTATTACAGTACTGTCTTTCATTAGAAAATAACGATGTTTCAAAAGAGCGCAAGATTAAAATGTTCAATAAAACATGGTTATCTGTAGACAAGTATTGAAACATTTATTGATTTAGAAAATATACATTTGGGAACTATGTATGCAACAAAACTTTTTTACATGGCCGCTTTTGGTGACATTTGCATACCCTTTTGACGAAATGTTCAATTATGTTATTGAATACATGTGGCGGTATTTCATTGATACAGCATCTAATTTCGGCTTTTAATGCCTCGATGATTATAGGCATATTGCATATTCCACAGCTAGAAATTTAAGGACGTTAAATCGCAAGAACGTGGAGGGCAATTCTGGTCACCAAATCGGGAAATGACACGACCAGGAGCAAACTCGTGCAAGATCGTCAATGTTTCATGGGCGATATGGCATGTGGCACCATTCTGCTGAAACCACATATCGTCAAGATCAATAACTTCCAAATGAGGCACAAGAAACTATTATCATATCACGATAACGTTCTCCATTCACCGTTACTGCATTACTTTCTTCGTTTTCAAAGAAAACCGATTCAATTATTCCTTCAGGCTATAATACAAACCATACAGTGACCCGTTGTAGATGTATTGCTTCTAATGAATCATTCGTGGATTTTCTAAGCTCCAAATGCGACAGTTTTGGCTACTCACGAAGCTATCAAGGTGAAAATGGTCTTATTATTGAAAATGATTTTGTTTGCAAAATCAGCAGGTTGTTCAAGGATCCAATTGAAGAATTCTCTTCGCTATTCATGATCTATTATTTCATGTTTACTAACTCCCATCTGTTAACTTTCGATTTATTACGTCATAATCATGTGACATGATGACTATTAAACGTGGCGCGTAATTCAAATCTTGCGCTCTTATTGAAACAACCTTTATATGCAAAAAATATTGAATAAACTTAGTTTCTAGTAAAAAATTGCTTTTATCTGGGTTTTATTTTTCAATTTCATAATAAAATTGATTTCCTCATGAAAAAGCTTCTTTTTTTAGAATATGGAAATGCTAAAATTGTTTCATCCTTCCTTTTTATTTGAAGGGATTGACAGAAAAATTTTCAATTGAGTTATTAATGCACGTCTCTTTTGTCCATACACGCTGTGACTTTAATTTGCATAATTCAATCTTTGAATAAAAGTTTTGTGAACTCAAATAAAAGATAATATCTATGAAAACTTTGCGTGCATCTATTTATAATTCGGCTTTTCAATTTTCAAAAGATCGTTCACACTGAAAATTTCATCTTCGCTCATTCTATTTGAAACGAACAACAATTCAATCCCTACTTTTAGGTTTTCGTTTTCCACCTAATTTAGTAACACTTTATTTTATCGTTTTATAAAATGTCCATGTCTGAGTTATGTAATTCTGCTATCGAAATGGATTACTGAACCGGTGACAAAAAAATTATATAAAATACTAACAGGAAATGTGTCACCAACATTAATGTGTTTTTAGCATATGCATATGCCACATAATCCTCATTCGAGATTGTCCAGGTTGTTATTGTTTTAAAATTCTTTCAGAAATTATACTATGAAAATATGTGCTATCTACATGTTTTATTCATAGCTTTTTTCGTTTTTCATTTTTGATAACACAAAAATATTACTTTTATCGTTCCATTCTCTTTGAACGTTGTTTCAATCCTATTTGTTATTAATATCAAGCTCATGAAAATATTTGGTCGGACACTTGTTTACTTTTGCATTTAACATCCAATATCGTTATAACTGTATAGATACGTATGAAGCAATTTAAGAAATCGACTAATTTTTAAACCCAACCTTGTTATTTATCCAAAATAGTTAATTTTCTCTTCACATTTTTTTCAAACGAAATACAAAATATCTGAAAAATTTTAAGATTGTACAAAACTTTTTAAATACTTCGATGAATATTGTGATTTCAATAACTCTATAGAGGCTACTTACAAAAGCATTAAGTGATGTTTCTTGAGGTGTTCTTTCCATCGCATTAACTGATTTAAAAAGTTATATTACTTTGGTATAATTTAAAAGATGTTTTCAATTCACTGTCGTAGCCTCCAACGTTAGTGCCAGAACTGGTACATCAGTTATAAGTTAAAAATGAAACAATTATAAACACAATGCTTTTAATATCAAAATTCATTATAAGCAAATGTCTGTGTTGCGATAAAGATAAGAATAAAGAATACAAAGTAGTAAGTACCATCCATATGAGTGGAATAAAAATATTAAAATTATTGTCTCACATTTGAGCTATCATGTTATTTGTTCCAACTGTCATTTCAATTTCATTCAATTTTAACCATTTCTCAGTTGTGTGTGGTGTCAGTGTTGGGTTATGAATATTTCACGGAAAGTTACTCGTTGTTTATTAATATGAATAATGTTTAGACTGTAAATTTTAAAAATATTTAGTTTAACGATGTCTACGATCTAAATAAAAAATACAAACGGCTGTAATTTTTAAACTTCGTATCTGGTTCGGGATCGTTCGGGACTAGGGATTGCAATCTAGCTCAATTTTAGGCTCTGAGAAATTCCGTAATATCTTATGGATCAGCTATGCGAATCCGCAAGCATCAGCCGGTGCAAATTTATTCAAATTGCCACCTTTAATCTATTCAGCGACCCGTTTTACGAGCGACGTTTTCTTTAGGGATTGTAATTCAGCAAAGTGGGATCCCACGATTCAGCGGGATCCAGCTCAGTTTTAGACTCTGCGGCATCTCGCAGGATCCCACTGTTACGAAGTCAATCCAGCAAAAATCCCGCGGGATTGGAATCAGTGCGGGATTTTAATCCCTATTTGGGACGATTGAGTCCAGTGCGTTCCCCCTACCGACAAACAAAAAACATATGCGAGCGCTGAGATCGACTCGATTGGCTCATTAGTGGTTTTAGTACTATGCAATTTGCTCCCAAAAATCAGCCAGCTTTCACCCGTTTGAAGTTTGTCGCTAACCGTTTTCGAGCAACTTTCCATTGGTGCAACGACGTCATGTTTTATTTAAAATTCCTTATGATTATTTTTTCATAACGCCACTAAAGAAGTATAGAGCTAGAGAGAAGTATATGCCAGCATCGAATTTGGTTAAATCTCATATCGATTGGGTTAGGATTGGGAGCGCTGGAAACATTGGTGAAGAACCGATGTTCTAGCGAAATGTTTATATTGCTTTAAATTTTTTTTCAACGTTTGATACAGAACTGACAGTTAACATCAACATTTACTCAGCGTTAAGCTAAAGCGAACAAATCACGTATATAAGTCATTGGAAAAATAAACATTTCATAAGATTTTATTACAAATCCAATGAAGTCGTTGATTAAAGTCACGATTTTGTTTATTTATTGATACATTTTTAAAGGGAACAAGAATCTTTTTTAATGTAACCAACAAAAATCATTATAGTACACACACAAACCCACAGCTTATACGTTTGAAAGTCAGTGATATACGAACGCCAACCCTTCTCTTGTAAAGCTCCGAAAAATGTCAACTTTCAAAACAACCAATCACCATTTGGATGTGAATTTGAAATCAAAGACAAATATCTGCATCAATAAGGTAGTAAAATGTGAGTTTGACGACATAAAAAGACAATTTATGCCAACAAAATGCAGGTCTTTGGTATTTGGAGAAAGATTTACAGAAGATATGTGTGCCATGTATATACAAACTGAATGATAGTTATTTTTTCTTGAAAAGACTCTACGTGATCAATGATGTCATATTTATTTATGGCTTTAAAAAATAAATCGATATACTTTTCAGTTTGACGGCTTTAAGCCTACAACAAGTTACCGATCACAAAATATCGAAAAGTCACGTAAATATTTCTCTATTTCAATTACACTGTAAACCTATATAGAATGTTATAAAACGTGATTTTACTTAAAACGTTAACAATTATGTCCAGCTTAAAAAAGAAACGTTAACAACCTTATTCGTGGTAAAAAGATTTGAGTAGACAAAAAAAAATGGAAGAAATTTGAAATCAAAAACATAAGTAATTATCAAAAATAAACCAAGTTGAAGCACACGTGTTCTTACATAGTCTCGACACACTAATGATTTTACAAAATCTAAACAAAGAATTCAAAGAATAATAAATCCAACCACTACTTCAAGACTTAATCTTGAACTTGTTACAACCATTATGTTTGTAAAAAGGCAATGCTAACGATATTTGGGTTCTAAAAGAAAGAAAAACACATTGAAATTATTCCGGAAACTATGAAATGATAACCTTGTAGAAAATTTCCGTCAACTAAAAATATCACCGCAGTTGAATTAAATAATTTTTCATTCCACTTTTTCTTTTCTAAATTTAAACAAAATAAGACCAGAATACTATTACTCGAACGACAATTGTTAATAATAGACACGAGAGGCACTAAAAACCGACATAGGTGTATAAACAGGCACATCAATCTTTTCCATTTCAGAAATGTATCGAAACTTTTTTATTATGTGATGCGACTAAAATTAACGTATAGAAAACAGAAAGATGTAACTATTTTCGGTTTGAACTGAGACTTATATTTTGTTTTTCTTCAGGAGTATACCGCAATAATTCGAAGAATTTTTTTATTGCTTAAGCGCTTTGATCAATCACTCATTTTTGTTGCATTATGAAATCTTAAAGCAAAAGATTTTCGCTAAATTATGAATATTTTTTTTTTAATTTTCTAACACATTTTGGGAAAAAAATAACGCTACTGTAAACTGTTGCCAAATGTTTTTTGGCGGAAATATGAGCAAAAAATACGTATTTTTAATTTTTTGTTCTTGCAAAGCGAAAATTTATAAATTCCATTAAAGGTTCAGAAAAAAAACGATAATTTGTCTTATAAAAATATAAAATTCAAATAAAAATTGCGTTATATTTGTTAAGCACGAATTATTAGTGTTCAATGGGAATTCTCGACATTGAACGGCCAAAGTACAGGAATAGGAAAATGAAGCCTGAACGATTCATAAACTGTTCTTGATTTAATTGAATTTTTCTTGGGCTTAGCAATTTATTGTTATAAGTGAACCACTTTTTCATTGAAACATAGTATTAGAGGGACCGGAAAGTATTGTCGTTGTTTAAGTATACAATTAAAATAAAAAATTTTGTTCTTAAAAAAATCCAAAACTTTTAATTTTAAATCAATGATATAATCAGCCTCAATAGTAAAAACGATTTGGTATCTAGTGTATAAATTTTTAATGCCATTTTAGTAAAAATCAATTGATATGCAAGGAAAATATCAAAAAAATACATTTTGAACATCACTTAAGTTTTCAATTTTTGTACCAATTAGTAAATGTGGTAACGATTGAAATAAATAGAAATCCTATAAAATAACTTTGGACGATTGTAGTGGGTACGGTATTATCACATCCCCTTTAATTAATTAGTTTTTTTCCAGAGCTTTTCTTCTGCAGAGAGGTCTTGAATTACTGTGTTGTAGCATAGAATTTTATCTGTTAACAGTTTTTGCACACTTTTGGGTATTTGGCCGATCGATTAAGATTGATTGGGATTATTTGACAGTTTTTCGACTTTCTGGCATACATTTAGCACCATTTCCCCCCTTAACTTTTTATTGGTTAAATTTTTTGTCATATTTCGTTGGTACCACTTGGAGATATGAAAATTAGCGAATTTGAACTTAAAAAACTCATTTGGCATTAATGAACATCTAATGCACTTAGATAAACATTGAAAATGTTTTTAGTAACTTTGCGTTGTTACCCTATGAAACTCGAAGAACATACAATACCGAATTTATATTCTTTCGGGTTTTTGGTCCTACCATTTCAATATAGATTTCGGAATAAAAAATATTTTGTAATTTTTACTAAGTTGATAAATTACTCTAATCATAAAATACCTTTAGTACCACTTTGAAATAACATATAAGCAGATAAATGGCAATTGAATGACTATTAGATTAAAAACGACATTATTTTCCGGTATATCTAATATTTTGTAGGAAGAATAAAGGTTCTCATAAAAATTGTGGCATGGAATTAGACAAGGTAATCTAGAATCAACAAAACGGATTATTGCACTTATGCATTCCGAGTATCACTTTGCCCCAAAGAATCTTCATTTTCTAACAAGAAATCTATAATATAGGTCAAATGTTACTCGAAGATATTTAATTTAGGTTTTGACGTCCAGGAACCTCATCTCTTAAAATGTATTCAAAATTTGCTTTGAGATTAATTCAAATCACTAACAGGTGGGTTTTAGGTACGTTGATTACGAATATAAAGACTATAAGGTTCCCCATCGTGTCTGGAAATCATCGCTTAAAAATTTTAATTTTATGTGGAAAATTTTAATCAAATTTCAGGAGAACCTCATATTTCTTATATTCATATTCAGCGATTTAAAGAACCCCGATATAAGTAATTTGGATTCATTTCAAGAAAATTCTGAATAGACTTCAGAAAATGGGGTTTCTGAATCGAACAGTACATCCAGACACTTAAAATCACCAACTGACAAAATTTAATTTTCATTTTGTACGTTTCTCAGCAAAAAAAAATAAGAATTTATCTATCGCAATCCAAATGCAACAATCCGTTTGAGTACAACAAACAATGGTAGTGCATGTTTTCAAGGTTTTTAGAAATTAAATGCAAAAAACCGCATCTCGATCTTCAATCTTGATTTCCTGGTCTAAATATATTTTTCCTTCTACCACATCGTCGTTTTTCTTTTTACAACTCGTTCTTATAATTTTAAATAAGCACATGTGGCATTCTTTCCGGAAAATAACAATCACATTTTCATTAATAATTCAATCTTCACATTTCTAAGCTTTTCCAACGTTTAAGAGTCTATCTTATTTCTACAATATTTGTTCATAGTTTACCTAAAATTCGTGATAATTGAGTCGTAAATTCTTTCAAGTAAATAAATTTCTTCACTAATGTAAACTGAGATATTAGATTACCCATTTTCAATCAATGCGGATGCTAACTTCACTAAATCATAACAGGAAAATACTTCAAAAAAATTATTATTTTATTCATTATTTTTCTCCATTTACTTCTACTGTCGGAAACTTCTAAGCTCCTAAAATATGCGTGAACTTAAAAATTTAAATATGTTTCAACAAAAAAGAAAAATATTTCAAAGCTCCAATTGGCAGAAAATTTGTGTTTTTATATCGGATTTGTGTTTTTCAGCAAACCAAACAATGCCAATTGTAATAATTTTCTTCCTCCAAAAACAGGCCATAATATAATTTTCATTTATTCTTTTAATATTAGTATGACATGGCTTAATTTCTACTTAATTACATTTGTAACAATTAGAGTTGTGTGCCTGAGGCAATTAAGAGATGTATTATTGTAACGAGACAAACTTAGAACAATAAGAGAACTAATCATTTTATTTGTAATGCTAGAATGTAACTTTCATTCCCTCAATTCATGTTTATGATAATTTTGCATTGGTTTTCCCTCAATAGTCATTTACTGCAGTCGCACAGTACCTCCAATGAAAATTGTCCAGTTCTTAACATTAGCTGCATTAAATAAAATCTCATGTCTAAATCTTCAACAATTTATAAACCAAAGTACTGAAATATCACTTCGATAACACATATTCTTAAGCAGAAGTATAGAAAATATTAACGAGAATGAATGGATGATTCAACCAGAAAAATAATAAAACCATTTTGCTTAATCAAATATTATATATCAGTGTTGAAACTAAGCGTTTGATGAAGCGCACATGCGTATGCAATCAATTAAACTACTCATAATGACTAATCATCCACACCTTGTTTCTAAAAAAATCTTATCAGTCAGTAAACAAAGATAACACCTAACCGAATTCAATATTAAGAAACAAAAATTTGAACTATTTAAATTTTTAATTAATATTTCCGCAACAAAAATCCATTTTTTCAAATGTATCTATAAGTATAAAATTGACCTAATTTAATCAATACAAATGGTAATATGAAAAAGACTAATACTTTTATCAATATTTGCAATTCTTTCCAACAAATATATAGTACAATGTTATCATTTTATCAATAACCTGTCGTAGAAAAGAACTTCAAATTCAAAACACAAATATCTCAAATTATTTACATAAATTTCTGGTGACATTCCTAAGATTCTAAACTTAAATTTCTGTTGGAAATATCCTTTAAAAATCAGTCCTTTTTTTAAATTTTCTTTATTGTGTGAAATCTTTGTATCAATATTTTATGCAAGCAGAAAATTTAACGGAAATTCCAAACTGTGGTCTGAGTAGAGGAAAATTAGTGTTAAAACTGAAGAAACATGGATTGCATCAAGGAAAAAAGTTGGTTTTTCTGGTTGGAAAAATATATCTTACTAGTCAATACTCGTGAGTTTGTCAACGTAAAAATAGTACCGATCAAGGGGTTATGCAAAGTTAGAATTTTCAAAAAATCGATTTTTTTTATTATTGCATTTCTCGAATGCACATATCAATGGCTCAGTTCAAAACTGAAATACCTAACTCAAAAAAAATTTTGAAATTAATATTTTCTAAAAGTATTTTGTATTTTTTTGTAGATAAGAAAATTTAAAATAGTTTATTTGGCTTTAATTCAATAATTTTTATGAAAATGAAAAGAACCAAAAAGGGTTATTTTCTAACAAGTTAATCAAAGTTTGATCAAGACATTAAGCTCGTTTATCTCAAAACTTTGATTTTTGAGTTGTTTCAGTTTTGAACTCAGCCATCGATATATTTAAGTATATTTTACGGTATATTTTCTGAAAATTTGAAGTTAATCCTGGTTGGTTCAAAATTTTGAGCCATATGAATATCTCTGTAGAAAAATAAATAAATAGTACCGGGAAAATCATTCCCTCACTATGTCCCAAACTTGTGATTAGCATATTTTTGAACTTCTATATCAAAAATTTTCAAAAAAAATTGTTTGCGAATTTTACTAATCAATTAAAAACATAATACATTTTCAAAAACCTTTTTAGGTAAAATAATAAAAAAATATCCTCCTCACAAAAAAATTGTGAAAAAAACGCTTTTTTTTAGACTTACAACTAGACATAACTCCTTAAATTAACAGATTTTCAACAGGAAAAAAATTGCCCGAATATCAATAATACCTTTAAAACGTCCTTAAAAGCTTTCGTCAACGAAATAAAATTTTCTAAAGTTATGAACTATTGAAAGTTTGAAAACAAAATTACTTTCAACCTCTTGTTTCACCATTTAAAAATCACGACTAATCAAATCGTGATGGTTTTAGTCTTATCTAAAACACGCACAAATTGTCAGTTCTGAACTTTTTTCGCTAAAATTAAAATTGCTTGTTTTCAACGATCGTTATCGAATTCACAGGTGTACTAAAATCAATGGAAATACTTTATGTACAAATTAAAAAAGGATCACCCAAGTGGGACTAGTAAATTTTAAATGATGAAGCTTTAAACACACAAATAAAAAAAGAAACGTTGAACCATATTTATAATATAATATTATAGGTGGTCGGATATGGATTGTAGGCGTTTTGCTTCATTTTATAAGTAGTTTTGCCGAAATTTCTGGCAAATATAAAATTAGCCCCTCAGTATACATAATTATTTTTTCTTATACTTTTTTTTGAATTTTTTTTCCAAAGGAAAGCTCAATTGTTTCATAAATATTAAAATCTATAAAAATAACATTTTAAATGTATAGAGGACAGTAAATTATTTTTACTATTTAAGGGGTTAGGTGAGTTTCAGAGGCTCAAAAGAAGGGTATTTTCAATATTTTTTTTTAATATATACAATCATATATTTTACCAAAACAATTAAGCATATCAAAGATGCATATTTAAACAGTATTTCGAGAAATTTTATTTTAAAATTCTGAAAATTCAGTCGTCGGACCTTCATTTTCCTTGACGTCTCAAAAAAAATGCTCTCGCCGTGGACATCATAACTTGTCATTGGTTTATCCAAAATTAAAAAATCAAAAATATTTCGGTAATATATATATTAATATCGTACTTGGACGAAAGGAAACAAAAAATAATAAATTTTTAATTTTCTAACAAACTTTGAACAAAAAATCTAATTTTTTGAACAAATTTTCGCAATGTTTTGGTTTCAAAAAAAATGAGTTGTAATAAAAATTAAAAAAAATCCCTCGTTCAATTACTAGCTAATGTTATTTTAAAGATATGTGCAAGGTTTAAACAAAATCGCTTCATAACTTTTTGAGAAATCGTGTCCACCGACTTCAAAAATTTAGTTTTGAGAAAAACGCGTTTAAAGTTTTAAATTTTAGTACACATTACACTGTGGCGAAACTTACAAAGGGTCAATCTCTTTGAATTTTTCTCAGATCGATTTACAATTTTGGGAGAATATTTTAAAGATATTGTACTATTTAATACTTCAATAAAAATAAAAAAGATTTTGAGAAATTTTCAAACCCACCTAACCCCTTAATAATTCCGATACTTTATTTGCATATAAAAGCAAATATTGCAGTGAAAACTAATTTTTTTGACAATTTTTTGTCAATTAATCAAATAGGAATTGAAGTTTCTAACTTCTCTTTGAAATTTTCAGGATGAGGCTGGTTGAACCTCAACACTGCAGCCTCGGAGCGTATTGTGTTTCTAACTTTAGAATTAATGTATATTATTTATGGAAGGGATAATGAATTTTAGATCTACTGGTTATTATTTTTTAATGGTAATCAAATTAATTTTTAATATTTACAGGAAAAAAAGATGATCTTAGATCAAATTTCGAACAGTCTTAATAAATAATAAGTTTTTTTTTATATCTTGGGATTTGGACTTTATAAATGAATATGTCAAATTATAAAAATTGCAACGTTTCGCAGACTTTATTTCTGCTTCTTCAGGCAAACTAAAAATACCAACAATAAATAATTAACAAGTCAATACTAAAAACTAAACATGAGAAAATTAAATTAATAATAATAATTACATTTAAAGTTAACATATAAAGCAAAACAGCATGTTATTCAGCTGTACTCTTCCTTGTAAATGTATTGATGTTTCAAAAAACTTTCTTGAAATTTATGCAAATATATAAAATTACGTATAAAATAATAACCACTAAACAATTACAGTTTTTTCAAATTTTTGATGATGTCACTATAGTTAAAACACTAAGTTAAAAAAAACTTATTAATTATTAAATCAAGGGATGAGATTCAAAATGATAGTCTTAATGAAACTTACCGAAAAACAAAGAATTTCAATTACTTTTACCAACTTAATATAATTGGACTGTGAAAAATATTGGAAAAAAACAGTCATTTCCCATGAAAATTTTTTTAGTGAAATATTGTCACCAGAAATTCCGGTCTGATAAATATTGATCATAAGCGTAAAAATGGTAAGAAATCAATTGACAAGAAAGTAATTTCTTCGCGGATGAATCTTTTGAAATTCCCGCTTCAACAAACAAAAACAAAGAGCAAGGTGCATTTGATACCAAAGTGTGTGAAGTTGAATCATTCAATGCATTTTCAATTGCCAACCAGTCAATGTATTATAGGCAGTTTTGTATTAGACAATGTGCAGTAGTGAGTACACTTGTCCACATATACACCGTCACGGAGTCGTGTACTTTTATCGTAATTACAAAAACCATGAAACATGCTCTCACCTGTAAAACATATGACGAAAACAAAACAAGATTGCATCAACAGTGCTGAAATCCACTGAATCTGAGCCATTTTTCGCGGGCAACACGTCCCTGTGGCAGCCACAAAATTCGCTCTTTCCACGGATGGAAAAATTTTCCAGAAAAAGTTCACCGAAACTTTTCACGACCGAAAATAACTTTGCGTCACTTCAATGAATAGAACGGTAGGAACGACTATACACAACGGCGAATCAAACAACTGTGCGCGAGGGAGCGCGTCGTGAAACTTGTTTGTACGACACTTCGGTTTCCATCGGTCTTATTCGCTTCGTGGGTGTAAGCAAACTTCATTCAAACTGACCAATTCAGCGATCAAAATTCAGCCTTTAACGACCACAAAATTGACCGTTAATCATTCATTCACATACAAAATTCTTGCCATCGTAGTCTGGACGCTTGTAAGAACATTAAAAATCGCTAAATTAAATTAAAGCAAGTGCATCCAACTGCACTATGATTCAGCTGAAATGAATGCACCATTGCACGTATATGCAGTGAAGGCCATTGTTGCGAAATGGCAGTCAATAAATTTCCTCACTGAAAGGTTTAGAGGATTATAGGAAGTCAAAGCAATAATTAAACGTTATATATTGTTTCATGTCCAGACAAAAGAAAAATAATTTACCCATCAATCAACTCAAGTGTTTCAATAACCAAACATTAAACATTTCACAGATGTAAAGCGATACACATTTAATCCATATTCGTTTAGCTTCTATGCATGCTTTTAACATATTTATTACATATTCTATACAGTGGAGTCTCTGAAGCCTCAAAAACACAAATAGGTACCTCAGACTTTCGCAACAGGGAATTAATTTTAACAATTCGAAATGGAATGTTTAGCTATTTTATATCCTATTCAAAAAAAAAAAAACATTTAAAATTTGTGCTTTTTGATGTGAAACATGTTATATTATAATAATATTATATTACATATTATCATATATATTACATATTATATTACATATTATATTATATTATATATTACATATTATATTACATATAATATAATAATTATAATCATAATATTATAATTAAATATAAGCTATTGATTTGATGACATGTGGTTTCAGCAAGACTGTGCCACATATCATATCGCCCGTGAAACATTGACGATCTTGCACGAGCTTGCTCCTGGTCGTGTCATGTCCCGATGTGGTGATCAAAATTGGTCTCTACACTCTTACGATTTAACGCCTTTAGATTTGTGGTTGTGGAATTATCTGAAGTTACAGGTTTATGCCAATAAGCCTACAACCATCGAAACATTGAAAGTCGAAATTAGACGCTGTATCAATGAAATACCACCACATCAATTCAATAACGTTAAAAATTTCTTCAAAAGGGTATACAAATGCCAGCAAAGCCGTGGCGGCCATGTAAAAAAATTTGTTTCATACATAATTCCCAATTTTTATTTTCTGAATCAAAAAATATTTCAATACTTTGCTACAGAAAACCATGTTTTATTGAACTCTGAAATCTTGCGTTCTTATTGAAACATCCTTTATTAATAGTATAAGTAGCTAAAAATTCCATTTTGAATTTTAAAATTCACTCACTGTTGTGAAAGTCCCAGGTAAAAACTTCTAGGCACTCCACTAATAACAAATTTCTTTCTTTCCTCAGCTTTAAGAAATGCTATAAATCAATCGATCCAAACGTATATCGAAACATATTATTTAACGATACAAATTTATTTTTATTTCAATCAATATAGGGTTATTTATAATATTCATACTTAAGAAGTTGATAAAATTGTTTTGAGGCATGAAAATTCTTTGCATATAAAATATTTATCAATGATTGATTTATGTATGGTAATTTCAATTATTGGTGGCCTCTCCTGAGTTCCTGTATGATGTATCACACCACCGATACCATTTCTAGTTTCAATCAATAACAATTGGTTCTAAAATAAATTTTAGTGGACACTCGATTAGATATTTGCAAATATTTCCTAGGTAAAGACTTCTTCAGAATTGAACCATAGATGACGAGCCAAATGAGAATCAATATTCTGCCACCCCACATTTTCTACATCCACTTTCGAATAAAAGTTACCTGAATTGTTGATAAATGTGCCCTTATACTTTATTAATAACCATTCACATTTTTGTTTCAAAATTTTAAAAACAAAAAGTCGTAATGAAAGTAGAAAGGCTTTTTTAAAAAGCAATTCCCAGAGGAAAGTCTATGGCGCTTACTGTTTGTTCAGTTGATTATTATCGTTTACGCATATTTCATTATTTACGCTGTTTTCAATATATTCGTTCAATATCCGAGCAAAATCATAACCAGAGTTCTGAGCACGTGGCCATATTGCCTGAATTGCGTGCGTATATTACCTTTAGGGCACAATAAATATTTACATCTCTCAGTTGATTGTTATTTTTGGTATTATTGTCGTTGAGAAGGAAAGTTGAGTGCATTTCAGTTAAGTGAGTAAAGAATGAAATTTCAACTCATGTCACATCCGAACTGGATTATTTTTCAATTTATACACTTTGCTCAAAACTAAGTAAACAACTCAAAATTAAGCGCTCCCCTTACGAAATTCGTGTGAGCTTCATATAAAAGCTTCAAGTTGTTCCTTGAATAGAATAATTTGATAAAATAATGATAAAGCGAATAATCATATACATTATTTGCACTTTAAAAACAAAACTTTGCTTTTAACGTTGTAATGAATTTGAAATTTCAAATGGATTGATTTTATACACACTTCTCAGAAATTAGTGCAACGTAAGCTTTAGCTTAGAGTACGGCTTAAGTATGCATGGTTACATTAAATATGAGTGAGAACAATATTGAATTTGTACGTCTTCAAAAGGAGCTTATAAATGAAATTTCTTTTTTAAAGAAAAAATCCTACATTACAATTAATCGATTATATTTTTAATGAAATATTATAAGTGTCCGACCGAAACTTGTTTCTAAGGCCGAAACCTAAATCGAAATTTCCACATAAGATCATGATTTCATAGGAAAAAAGATTTTCATAAATGTCATAAATAGTCAGTTATTACTTTTAAATCCTAAAGGTGCTTTTGGTTCATTTAGTATCTAATATTTGGAATAAGGGGTTGATTTGAAAGAAATGCACCTAATATTTCATTTTAATATTAGCTACGAATAACATAAAATTAAAAATAAACGGTGTGTGTACTTATTTATGCGCGTCAGAAAATATACTTCTTTGGTATAGTTATAAAGATGTTTTTAATTCACTGTCGTAGCCTCTTCCTGTAGTGCCTGAACACACCAAGTTATAAGTGGTTAGTGATAACTAAAAAATGATGCAATTATAAACACAATTTGTGTTAAAATACAAAATATGCAAACGTATATGTTGCGATGAAGAAAAGGACAAGAGTGTAAGGTAGTAAAAACGTCCATCTAAATGGAATACAAATATAATAATTATAGTCTCAAATTTGAACTATCATGTCATTAGAGTCAACTGTTGTTTCGATTTCATTCAATTGCTTATTTTAGCCATTTGTCAGTTGTGTCAATGTTAAGTTGGGAATATGGCACGGAAAGTTTCTGGTTTTCAAATAAAGGATTAAATTGGCTGTTTATATATAGATACTGTAAATAAACACATTTGGCTATTTATACAAAATGTATATAACATACTATATGAATTAACCGTTTATCAATATGGCACGGGTCACATGTTCGAAAAATGCTTATCGAAAACATTTACTATTTAGAAGTAGAAAGTGTACATAGTGTTGAATTAAAATATCGTGTATAGATATGTATAAGTAATCCTAAATAGCAACGTCCTAAAATTATATCAATACAGTAATAACTGTATATTTTATTTATATATATATTTTACCCATGTATATATATATATATATATATATATATGTGTGTGTGTGTGTGTGTGTGTGTGTGTGTGTTGAAACTGAATTTTAGTTCAAATATAGAAAATTATAATGCAATGTAATGTATTAATCGACTTTCTTTCATTACTTTAAATATTGCAAAGAATAATTTCAAAAAAAAATCTTTCTTTTAATTGCATTTTAATTCTTTTAATTGTCATTATAATAATTGGCAAACGTATGTTATGTATACGTATATATGTCGGCAAAAACGAAGAACAAATATTGTAAACATATAAGTGAGAGTTAAATACAACTATTTTCTCAAATTTGATTTAATTAAATGATTGTTGATACGATGTCAACAGTCATTTTGAACTTATTTAATCAATCGCCAATTGTGTCAGTTTTAGACTAAAAATATATCACGGGAAGTAACTAGTTATGTATTAAAATGGATAGTATAAAAAGTATTAGTATGGATAAAATTATAACTTCAAAAAGTTACAAAACAAGATTACCTCATACCTAATATTAGTACACACAACAAGAAAGTTTTCTATCTTACTTCAAAAAAACAAAATCATTTCTTCAATAATTTCTTTCTCACTGTAAAAAAATAAAAATAATTTTAATTAACTGATAATCATCAGTACTCAAAACTGGAGAATCTAATATTATAAGCGAGAAACAATATTTCTCTACATTGTCATCTCATGAATTCAGTTTCAGTTTCAGTTGTAGCTTCGGCTTGATGACAGCCGAATCCAAATCTAACCCGAAACACATTTCTTTGCCGAAACCGAAAGTTCGGTCATACACTAAATATTATCTTACGCTGACGAAGTAATTAATATTGGCTAGAAATATAGTAGTTTATAAAAGAAATATTCAAATTCATATTAAAAAGTTCACAAAGCAATTATTGGAGCATAATTAAATGATTCTTGAAAAATCGTTACGTTTGAAGAATTTATCTCAATTTTATCTTTTATTATTATTCATAAAACTTTTGATATACTTTGATAAAGTATTGGTAAATTTGGAAAAGACAAATTGCCGATAAAATAGACGTTTAATGGAATCTCTGAATTAATTTATAAAAATTTAAGAAAAAAACGTTTTTCTGTTTAAGTTCCAAAGACTGATTGGCATATAGCGCAAATAAAAATTGTCAATTTTTCTGTGGTTATTACAAAATTATAAAATAAGAGATTAAATTTCTTTAAATTTATCTATACTTTTGTTCAAGTAGAACTCTCAATCCATATTAAAATATATTTACCATGCAATTAAGTGTTGAACTCAGATCAGGGCTGACAGACGAGAAACGAATGAATTGAAATGTGTAACTATAAAGGGACCACCATAGTCGATATAATTAAAATAACGACAGAACTAGGTATAATTTACCACGGAAATTCATAGCTTTAGGTAGAAATTAGAGTAAAGGGCATTTTTCTTCCATAAAATATAATTTAAAGTTACCATAACGAAAAAGGTATCCTACTCGTATGTGTAACACAATAGCATTGAATTAAAAACAATAATAAATGTAATCTTAAAAAAAATGATTGTTCAGAATTTATTATCTTAAGGTTATAGTATATTTATAATATTTTGAAATATTAAATACTTTAGTACATACTTAAAGAGAAAATAACCGAAAATGATACCTATACGAGTCAATAATTTTGCAAAGTATTGGTACGTAAATATGAAATCGGAATTTGCCAATAAGTGTTGATGGCTATCAATAGAGGGTCAACGGAACTATATCGCTATAGCAATTTTTTAATTTTGATACATGACAAAGATTTTCAATTTGTAAACGTGTAAATTTCCCAAGACTTCATCATTTTTAAAATCATTTAACATGCCGAGTTTTGGGCCAAAAAATACGATTTGCAAACTAAATAAACAAAAATTTGAACATTAGTTCAAACAAAAATATTTGTGACGTATTGCCCAGATACATATTTCGATTGCGAAGTAATCTTTCTCAGTGGTCATCAAGTAGTTTGGATCACTTCGTTACTGCTTTGTGATTATTCATCATAAACACTTGTGAATCATCACAAAGTGACAAAGTGATCCAAACTACTTGATGATCACTGAGGAAGAGTGCTTGGCAATCGAAATACGTATCTGGGCAATACGTCACAAATATTTTGTTTGAACTTATGTTCAAATTTATGTTTATGGTATGATTTTTATATATTATTATATTAAATTATACTACATAAATTGGACCGCAATATATTCTATATATTATATACACAGTATAACTGTTCAAAGTCAGCGAAAAAATCTTATTTTGAATGATCATTTTGCTTGATAATTTCCCTGACCTCACAGAAAAGCGAGAGAAGAATATGATTGAGACATCTACTATTATTAGTTTTATTTTCTTTTTGCGTCGATGGGACACACATTTGTTAAGCATCACTTAACATCTTACGAAGATCTATAAATATGATTCAATGGCGGGTTTTATTCAAAATATGATCAATTTTTTTGGCATGGTATCCAAAAATTGGTCAAAATGTAAACTTAATAGAGGTATTTATCTATATATATAAAGCAAAGTTATTGTAGTTAGATTATTTATAACTGAAGAATGGCTGGACCGATTTTCATGGTCTATGATCTGTTGGATTCGTCTATGTTTAGATAAACAGAAGAATTGAATAACTAAGAGAATATCGGAAAAATTTTGAACAAAATTCGTTCTCAAATAAACTAGAATTGACATATTTCTCAATTGTTAGCTCACGTTACGCATGCTTATAAATTGTTTGAATCATTGGTGCTTTTGGTAAATTAATGGATAATAATATATGTCTCATGACTCAATTTCTTCTTCATTACGACGCGTTTCAACAGTTTTTGGCTGTCATCATCAGGTAATACCGGAAACGCGTCGGAATAAAGAAGAAATTGAGTCATTAAACATATATTATTACTCATTAGTTTATAAATTGTGACTCGAAAATAAATAAAATACTTATCGATGCTTTTGGTGTGAGAAAAACGTATAGTAACCGTTTGATGATGATTTTAAGTAGAGATTAAATTCAATATTGTATTAGATACATTGATTTCTTTGATTGAGTTTCTGGACACCAAATTTATTTTAAAAATATGTAGCAGTTGCACTGTATCAACAAGTTCAAAAACACAAAAACAGTAACTGATGATATTACGTAATTACGAGTCGTTTTCGATCATACAGCTAAGATTATCTGTTGATAGGAAGGTCCACAGTATGTTTTTTGCTTGGATCTTCCACTAATTTCGATCACCCAGCTGTGATTGGCTTAAGATGGAAACGCCCTCTCTTTGTTTTCTTCAAGGTTCATCCAGTGATTTCCAACCGACCAGCTGTGATTGGCAGTTAGTGGTAATACCTTCTCTACAGTCTTTGGCCATATTGTTAGACGCACTTAAGATTTTATACAAAAGGTATATATTCTACTACATTAAATTTAATATTGTTTACTTTTTACATTATAAAGAGTTGTATTGATTTTTAAGAAATATATTTTCTGGATAAGAGTAAGCCCTTGTTTATTATTCTTATTATCCTACTTTAGGATAATAGTCTTGATTAAAAACCCATTGGAAATATCTGGAAGTTGCAAAAGAAAAAAATTACTAAAGAGGTGGTCAAAACCGAAAAATAGCGCTTAGAAACATTCACGTAAGGAACCATCATCCACTAATACAGCACATGGAATTGTCCTACAAAGACAGCATATTGCGCAGAATGGGAACTCAGTAAACGGGTTTTCTATTAAATATTAAACAATTTAGCTCGCCATAATTACAAATATGTTTAATTAATTTGATGGTAAAAATTTATTTTTAGGAAATATGATTTTTTGTCACGCTAGTTGGTAATAAGCGTAATAAATAAAATTTGTACAGAAAAATTAATCCCAATCAAAAATATGAACCTAAAATAAAATAGCTCTTACTTCAGGTTTTATACAAAACCTATAACGCGTCTATTAATATGGACAGGGACTGTATTATTATTACTTGGTTCTTTCACTGATTATAATTGATCCAGCTGTGGTTGGCTGTTGGTGGAAACGCCTTGTCGATGATTTCTGCTTGGTTCTTCCAATCGACGTAATTACTGGTTTGCCAACGATACATCTATTGATCAAATCGAATAAGTGGTTAGAATATAAAAATATGTAATTAAGACACTGATAAAATTTTAGCGTGAATAAAACACTTTATTTTAGGGTGATTTTGATCAATGTTAACCCCCTCAAAAGTGTCTACCTTACTTATTTCGGTATTTTAAAGCACCTATTGACTTCAAAATCAAACACTTTTTTGGGCCTTATTTTAAAAATCTTTTTCTTATGCGCACCTTTAGCAAGTTCGTTAAAAAATCGAAATATTAATATTTATAGGACAGCTCGAAACATCAACTTTCCACTACAAAGGTTTTATCTGGAAAATATAAGAGTTATACTTTTTTTTCACAAACCTTTTAGCGTCTAAGTGACACCAAAATATTTCCAAGTTATTTTTAGCAAATTCCAGAAGTGAAGTGCGTATTTTGAGAGACGTATTTTATTTTAATATCGTTTTTTGCAATAACCGTTTAAAAGAAAGCTCAAACCATTGTTATTAAAAAAAAAACAGGATCCAATTTTAGTGTGCATTTGTGAAGATGAAATTCCACAACTCGTATTAAAATTTTTTTTTTCAATTTTGCGGAAGCTAGTGAATTTTAGTAATAGTTTCAAATAACTGTAAGAAAGTCCTTATGGTTCATAATAATTTAATGATTTTTTTTCAAATCGACTTATTTTTGCGCCAAAAGCCATGAATTTAATTTCAAATTTAAACGCAATTAACCTTAATAGAAAAAGACTTTTTATTCGATAAAAAGAGGTTCAACAGAAGTGGACTATACTGTAAGAAAATAATTAAATATTAAATTTAACAACGTTTTTTCGTTGATTGGAAAATTTATCCATTATTAAGCTTAAAGATAAGCATTCATTATTCGCTAAGAAGTTATCAAAAGTTTTACTTCCTAAAATAAAAAAAACAGGATAAATAAATTATAATAAGTTGTAAAACCAAGCGTCATAAAAATATGCACTTGTACATATTTTTATGAAAGAAATACGAGAATGTATGATAGAGCTTTATCTGGCTTTGTGAATTTTTATTCGTTACAACAGTATGAAAAAAATATAGGCTTTGTGTAAGGATTACGATTGATATATTGTTTACTTATTTCGCATGTGTTGAGGGGAATATCCAACACTTCGCCTTGGCTTCCGCGTCCCTATTTCAACCCGAACGATTCCCTTCAATGTCTATCGAAACTGTACAATATTCGCTTGCACTTAATGATATATTTGCGGAAAATCTTACAAATCGGTCACGTTTATGACAATTTTGTTTAGCCGAGGTTCGATAAGATGCCAAGCTCAATCTCTAATTTCATTAAATTAATAGATAAGGATAGTGACGCTTTTTCCTTATTAACTTTTGAAATGAACGTCCAATGGGGTGCACGTTGTGGAAAGTATACCATGTGCTTCAAATATGAACAATATGCCCCTTGCTCATTACTCCATTTACGCTCATAACATTCAACTACACAAATATATTTCTAAATTGATTCATCGGTCGTGCCTAATCCGTAATATTTAATGTTCTACTCCATAAAATTCAACGACCGTTCAAAATAAATCTTTCAGATCAACAGATCGATGAAAATAAACATTACATTTAAGACATCTGTTTGATTCTAAACTGTGCATTTATTGACGAATTGAAATCATACCCTGTAGTAAGTTATGAATAACAGAATCGAGAACTGATTTCTGATTTTTTTATTTTTATTTTTGGGTAAAACATTCTTTAATCAGTCTAATACCTCATCAAAAAATTGTGTTTTTAAATTTTGAAGTGAAAACTTCTTTAGCACCGTTGTGATTTGAAATTTTATGAAACGGAAACAGAAAGCGGCAATAAAAAGAGAAATATATACATAAATATTATATATAAGATAAAATATGAGAAAGAATGAGGTAGGAAACATTAGTATTTCTTATGGTGGTGCGTGCCTGCATATTACGCTACTTGAGAATGGTTTTCATAGCGACCAATAACAACCGTGTTAAATTGCTTATTATAATTGTGAGCATAAACATTTCATTGTCTTAATAAAATTAATTGACAAGTTTGCCGTAAATTAATACGGATTATTGTCTTGATTATCAAAAAAAGTAAAGAAAACATGGCTATAAAAACGTAAAAAAGTTCAACAAAACGTGGAAAACGTGTTCGTGAATTTCGGGCACGCCAAAAAGCATTATTAAATAAGAAAAACAATAGTTCTTATACATTTAATAATGATTCGACTGTGCAAAATAGTGAAAATGATGCTAGTAAGTATTTAAATATTTTCTAATCGCATATTTCGTCCTTAATCATGAAATTTCAATAAAATTCTAAAAAAGCTAATTTAAAAGTAATTCTGACATCACATTATATTACAAACTGTTTTTCAGGTGCTAAATGAATGTACAGCCGATTCCTTAGGTACTCACAATTTCGTCGAAATAAAGTTGCTCATGAAGAACTCATGCTCAACGCCCAGGACATGAGAGATGAAGATCTTTTATGAATAATAATTAAAAATTCTAATACAAATTATAATATTTTACTGTGCTGCACGTATTTTCAAGCAATCGAGAAAAATGTAATTCCAACGATGTCCAAATACAATAGTTTCAAATATTAAACGATACCTGTATCTTTACCACCACTGGATTTATTTCATACTTCCATTATCATAAGCTCTCGTATCATTTATCGAAAATGCAAATTTATGTAATATATATATTAATAAATCGTTAAATAAACCAACAATTATCCTACTCATAAAATCTTACATTCGTCTCAATATCTTGAAGTTCATCTTTTTTGAAGGTTTCACTTCTATCGCGTGTGAACTGCACATTTGTATTTTTTTTATTTTAAATATTATAGAAGAATGAATCGCAATAATAAAAATTGGTCAAACGTACGTTGAACACATATACTTAAAACTATATAAATAAGTATCTATCGTTTTGAATATAGCACTATCACATCCGTTAGCTCATTACTGCGGAATTTTATCATATCGTTGACATTTGTTCAGCAAAATATTACATAGAGAAAGTAAAGAGGTTTAAATTTTGTTTTAGTTGTAAAAAATAGTTAAAAAATCATTATTTTCAGTACATTCAAAAGTCAATTTTTCAGCAAAACTTCATTAATTTATTCGTTCTCAGAGATCGACTCAATAGAGTATAATAACCCTGCTAAAGAAGTACAACTTCAAAAACATTTTCATTATTCTCAAAATTCAGTACTTCTTAATGAGTGCAAATTTATTTAAATAATTTGCTCATTACAATAATGTACCGCTTATATTATTTCAGAGTTATACACAAACATTGTTCTTATTATGAAGATTATTCTTAAGTAATTTAATAAGATGAAGAAAGATATAAGGTTTCAAAATAATTATTCGAAAAACAATTATAAAAAAAAATCTTAAAATTTATAACGGGATGCAATAATAAATTATCTCTTGTAAACAATAACATTGAAATCAAATTGAACATCAAAATAATCAAAATTTTCAAATAAATATTAATATTTTGAAGCTAGTAAAAGCTACTAGAAGCTGGTAAATATCAATATTTACTTATATATTTATTATTATTTATATATTTGTAAAACAAAGTGGTGTTAGACTATTTATAGTTGAAGGCTGGCTGGACCGATTTTCAGTGACCGAATATTTGGAAAATTATGAATAAAATGCGCTTTTAAACAAATTAAGTTTGACATATTTCGCAATTATTTACTCACGTTACGCGCACTTATACATTATTTGTAACCATTGATGCCTGTGTTTGCGAAAAACACACAGCGACCATTTAAATTTGAATTTTTTACTTGCTGAATTTAAGTGTCAAATTTATAATTTATAATTTACTTTTTATATTTTGCGTGAGTGTTATTAATAAATCTTATTGTGAGAGTATTATTAGGAACAATGCCGTAATCTACAAGATCTAATGTTTCCAATACGTCAATAAAATAAAACCAATCATCGTAATATTTTTCGTACTGATATTTATAGAATTACGGAATTCTGGAATATTTTTTTTATATATTATCAAATGCATAAAAAGATTAAACAGCTGTGAAAGGGTAGAAATCATTTTTAAATCATAAAAAGTACTAAATACTACAAGAAAATCAAAAGCACCAAATTTATTATGGGTACCAGGTCACAAAGAGGGTCACTAGATGATCGACAAATTAATTAAAAAGAAACGTGTTTAAACCTTCATTTAGAATGTTAAGATCAGAAGAAAGATCAATGAACATAGAAATGAAGAAGAGTGTATCAGACGAAGAGAAATTCAATCATCAAACAATTCCTAATACCTATATTACTTATCGTACGATGACTTAAAAACTATGGTTCATCAGAAAGGTTAAAAATAATTACTAGAATAAAATCGGGACATTACTGCAGCACATTCAAACATCTACATTGTACTAATGCAGAAAAGTGAGCTACCTTAACCATATGACAAATGATTAAAAAGGGCATAAATATTTTGTTTAAAAAAGTACTGAAGAAAAAAACAAGAACATTTCCAATAAGCATCCAGTCCTTGATTAATAGTGACCTCAGGAGTGAATTAGCCAGAAGAACAATCCAATTATGTAGGCCTAAAAACTCATGAATAAGTGAGGTTTTCTGTACTTTTGTATGCATACGGGTTTTAATATGGCCAATGTAAAAAAGTATGTGTATTTTATTATATCCATATTAATAATTAAAAATAAAGCAATATTATCGATATTAATTATTTTTCACAATTCAAATTTAGGTGGTACTAAGTTCACCGGGCGCTCTAGTTATATTATAAATGATTATGAAAATTTGAGTATATATTTTTACATCCATGATCCTTCGTTAGTATTACAATCATGAACATAAAAATTATTCTCAATTAATGTAAGTAATTTTAATTAGTTAATGGTTACAATTTCAGTAACCCTGAATTAAATTAGACGAATTTTAATAGCAACATCTAAATTAATTTAAATATATCTGATATTTTTCTCAGAAATATTAGTAGTAGTTGTATTATGTATAGATAGAACAAAGTGTTGGTGGTAAAGCATCGATTTATAACAGGAGTATCCTACCTTCGATTCAAACAAAATAGAAAAATTTATAAATGAAATCCATTTAGTTAAATCGATAGAACCTATTTTTACTTTAAATTTGCTGATTTACTATAAACTGCAAAATTGTGTGCGTGATGAATATAATGGTAATATTTTTAAGATATTTTTACGAAGGCGTATACGGGAGCTTAACCATACAAGCTTTTTGAAAAGATTTTTAACTCCAAAAATAACTACATTTTTGAACACATTGGGAAAAAGCAAAAACAATTGAAAGATCTAGTATGAGTTAAAAATTTAGCATCTCTAACAAATTCTATGGGCCATTACAACTATTCTTGATAGTTTTAGTTCGATAATTTTTTTAAAAGCATTGTTTTTTTTTTGGTTTTACAATTAAAATGGCAAAATTTTAACTATCGTTCGTAGAAAGAAAAACATATTGAACTCAACGATGAATGTTACATCGAAAGTTTTTGTTCTGAATTGAAAAATTTTAATTATGACTGAGAGACAATTGCAAATACCAAAAATTTTCAAACAGTTTTTGAATTTAAACTTTCTCTTTTGTTGAATTCGATAACGAGGATATTTTATCAATTCTAGCTCAAACTTTTCATTTGAAATAATTGGATCTATAGTTGGAAATTTGAACAATATACAATTAAATAATATTCAATGAGCACATGCAACTGAAAATTATTTTTGAAATTTATTACTAGAAGAAAAATATTATTTATAAATAATTTTTGAAGACATTTTTACGATCGAACACGCTTAAATAAGAATATTTATTGTTGATCATATCAGTATTAAAATTGTACACTTAGTTCTATACCATATTTTAAAAATTGTACTAAAATGATTATTTAAAAAAACGATAGTGAATTGAAAACATCTTTTAAATTATACCATAGAAGTATAACTACTTACGCGTATACATAAGTACACACATCGTTTTTTTAATCTTCAGGTTCTTATTATTTTCAATTAGAAGATGCTACTATAAGTAATCTGTTTACACCTCTTCGGCGAATCTCTATGTGTAACTTTGGTTTGTTGAAAAGAAAACATAAATAGTTCATTTGCCCAGAATTTGGTACAAGTATGTTCGTTTTTTATGTTAAATCACTGATAGATTCAAAAACTGAGTAAATTTCATAAATTCAGTAAGTTTAGACATAATTTTCACAGTTAGTTTAGGATAGTGTAGAACAGATAGCTTAGATCTAGTTCTTGATAAAATGATTAGTAGTTTGGTAAAAAAAAATATACAATTTTGATAGTCTGAATTGTGGCATTGTAGTATGAAAAAAACAGTTTGCGTACTTATGTACGTGCGTGAAAAGTTAAGCTTCTTTAGTATAGTTAAAAAGATGTTTTTAATCCACTGCCGTAGCTTCTTCCGGTAGTGCCTGAACTGGCAGACTAGTTGTAAGATTTGTGGTTACTAAAATATAATACAATTTTAAACAAAAACTACTTTTACTATCAAAATACATAAGGAGAAAACGTATGTGTTGCGGCAAAGACAAAGACAAAGAATATGAAGTTTAAAATACATCCATGTTAGTGGAATAGAAATATAATAATTATTGGCTCAAATTTGAGATACAATGTCATTAGTTTCAGCTGTTATTTCGATTTCATTCAATTGCTATTTGTAGCCATTTATTAATTGTATCAGTGTTGGGCTGTGAATTTTTCACGAAAAGTTAACGGTTTTCAAATAAAATATTGAAGTGACTATTTATACGTAGATGCTTACACATTTGGTCACTTATACAACATGTATATTACATATTATATGAATAAACCGTTTAACCGAATTAACAGAATGGGTCACATGTTCGAAAAATACTTATCGAAAACATTTATTCTATAGAAGTAGATTGTTGTCATTAAATATCATGTGTTGATATTATGTATGCACAATCCTAAATAGCAACGTCCTAAAAATTATATTTATTCAATAGTAATTGTATATTTTATTAACCCATTTTTATCTATGTATTGAAACTGATTCTTAATTCAAATATAGAAAAATATAAGGTAAAATATTGAATCAATCGACTTTTCATATATTATTTGAAATATTGCATTGAATAATTTCAGAACAATATCATTCTTTTAAGGGTTTATATACAGGTAGAAGGTCGAAAAAAAGCGAATTTTTTCAGATAAAACTTTTAAATTTATTGATCTTAAAAATTTGTACACATATTATAGTATTTTTTAACTATGTTTTAAGACTTAGTATTAGTAAAAATATTTATTTGGAAAGCAGCTACAGCTGATCTCCGGGAGCTCCTCTCAAAAAATACGTTTTGCGCTGACCACTATATCTCTGAACAAGATCCTCTAAATTTAAAAAACCAAACAGATTTCGTTAAAGCAATATTAAATCTTGTAATTAATCGAAGGAATAAGCAAAATAAATTTTTTTGACAAAATGGCGGTTTAAAAAAAGAAATCGATTTTTGACAAAATTTCGGCTTATATTGTTTATAAAAAAAAAATATATTTATCAGTGAGAAAAAATCTTCGACTAATTACTAAAAATTACCTATATTTAAGAAGCTCGTTTTAAAATTTGAAACTAATTGGCTTAGCCGTTTCGGAGTAATGTTGGTCACCGACTTTGAAAACATCATTTTGAGAAAAACGCGTTTAAAATTTGAAAAGCACTTTACATAAGATTAAAACACCTTTTCAAATTTGTGTGTAACTTCGAAAATATTCACCGGAATGATATGAAATTTTCTGTATGTATTCTTAAATATAATACATTAAGAAAAAAAAACGATTTTTTGAAAATTCTTACTGTATATAGGTAACCCCTTTAATGCATTTTATTTCTCATAATAATATTAATAGGCAAACGTAGGTAATATTTTTGCATATATTTTGGTAAAGGTAGACAAATATTGTAAACATATACGTGTGAGTGAAATTCCATCATTGTTTCAAATTTGAACTGAATAATTGTTGCTAAAGTTTCAACAATCATTTTGATTTTATTCAATCAACTATCAATTTTACCATTTGTCAGTTTTGTTAGTATTGGGCGGTGAATATTTTACGAGAAATTACTAGTTGTATATTAATATAGTAATTGTTTAGACTGTAAAATTCAAAAATATTAGTTCAACGATATTTATCTTCTCCATGTTCTGAACGTTCTAACCGTTTTAAAGAAGAAATATATACACTGTCAGTATGTATTTCTTGATTGTTTGCTAGCTATTACTTCGTATTTGGTTCGGAATTGTTCGAAATGATCGCCTTCCTTTCCGATAAACGAAAAACATATGCGAGTGCTGGCTTAACTTGAACGATACGATAGATTGTTTTAATCGTCTTATTACTATGCATATCGCTCCCAAAAATCGGCCAGAGTTTTTCCACTTCAACCGTTCTTTCTCGCTAATTGTTTGTGAACAACTTCATACTGTAGTGTCAAAGCGACATTATTTTAAAAATTCACTCTCATTATTTTTTCTCCATAACGCCAGTAAAGAAATATAACTTCAAAAACAAGTGGGAAAACATGTGCAACAAACAAAATAAATTTTACTGCTACAGAATTATCAGTGGCCGTATTTGTTGAGTTCTTAAGCATTTGTTTAAAAGAACCATGAATTTGATTTAAGCCTGAAAATTATTTAAACTTGATTAAAGCACAATATCACTTTATCATGTACTCATATGTAATTCATTAAATTGAATAAAAAACAGCCTCTATTGGATTACTGATTTGAAGAATAGTAAAGATTTTTCGAATGGCAAAGTAGCGTGAAATAAATGGCAAAAGTTATTTACAATAAGTTGCTCATCCATCACTTGTCACATGCACCCTCCGATGCTAGAATATTAGCAGTTTTCTCTTATCGTTCAAATATGTTTATTTTACCAAAGACGAGAGTCGCTTCAATTAGCTTCCATGGCTGTCAGCGATGATCAGTGGCGATATAATTTCAGCAATGAAAATAATCAGTTACCGGCTTTTTGATCGTTGATGTGTAGTTATAGATAATGCACATTTCTTGGTGAGAAATTGCATCATAACGAAAATCTGCTTCACATCAAATTTACAAGCAGAACTAATCAATTTCTATGTATTCCAATATATTGTTTTGAAATGTTAACATGTTAGAATCATTTGAGTCCATGTTATTGTACAGACACAATGCACAATTTCACCCCCAATTCCAAAGCAATTCAGAGAATCAACCCCATATATTAATATACATAGAATATCTAATGGGACATGTATAGTGTTATTTTCCTCCTAAACGCGAGATGTATAAAAGTGACTCCGAATAAATTTAAATGATCCATAAAAAGATTACTTTATATTCATATGGTAGGTTTACTTTAAAAAAAAATATTTTTATAACATATTTTTTACTGCTTCGTTGAAAGAAAAAAGAAGCGACGAATATATTATACCAATTTGATTTATAATTTAACTATTCTAGGTGGTTCAAATTTAAATAATACAATCCATACAATATCTACGTAAAATATTTGAAATTAAATTCGCAAATACTTCTCTTTAATTCAAATAATTCGTTCATATTTGACTAGTTATGCAAAAGTTATTAAAAAGCCGCAAAAATTGCTTACGAACCTACGACTGCAAAAAGTGTAGTTGAACATTTTTCATTATAAATTCCGTAAACGTATAGTGAAAAAGTTTTGCGGTAGCCGGAGTTGTTTCAGGGTGGTGGATAATGTGTGAAAGTAAGTTTTATACAGAGGGTAAATATCTAATATCGCGGTGTCATAACTCCTTATTTCATCCTACTGCCTCCTTCCTTCTAGTTCCAATCATTTTTCTTTCGGAAACGCATCGGTTTAATTTTCAATGCAACTCTGGCGAGGTAAAAGTATATGAGAGATCTAGAATATATAAGAAATATATTGTTTCGAATTATTCGTTTCCGTAGATAGAGAATTCATTAAAACTTACATAAGTTAATAAAACTTTGAGTAAAAAATTATATTAACATTGGAACTTCATTAAAACATTGAATTATTGGCAAACTTATTTGCTCTTTGAGTTATGATTGCTAAATCAAAATGCTGAAAGGAAAAAAATATATAACTTTACCCAGTTTGGCCAGACTTAACACATAAACCTGGAGTTCCCAGATTTTTTCGGTTCCTGGTGCCTTTACTGCAACAGAATTTTTCTGTGGCGCTCCAAAATAAATCTCAAAGCAAACCAATAAGGAATGGTTCCCATTTACCAATGGGAACGTTACACTTGAGACTACGTTTTCCCGTAAGAGCTCTTACCAAATTATTCATTCCAGCATAGTCTACAAGAACGGAAAATACTGGTCAAATTATTTGGTCGGAGTATCATTTTATAAATTAACATGTTCTATAAACTACACAGGAAATTTTTTTACGAGAATAGATGTTGCATCCTAGGACCCCGCGGTGCATTGTTTGGGAAGGACCGGCATAAACTGTACATTGTGGCGATTACGCTATGTGTCGCTATGATTATATATACATAAAATTCTTTATTGGTCCATTAACAGTACAATTTATTATTTACAATAATTTAAAGCTGGAGTGCCAGAGCAGTTGCTCTTTCCCTCATACAAAATAAAATTAAGTGAAAACTAAAAATATCAAATTCTCTGTTTCTAAAGTTGGGAAAAAGGACCTAAAAAACCCAGCAAGGTTTAAAAAAAAAGGGCAAATAATAAAATAAAATAATAGTTCTTATATAATATAACTGGTATTCTTTTGTGCTTTGATCTATACTCTGATCATAAGCCCCAATATTTCTGATTGCTACATTTTCGTTTTCTTCGCATTTCTTAAAAAAATTGAAGCAAACTTCTTTAAAAAATTCTTTTACCAACGGTAATTCTCTTCAGTCATGAAGTTCCTGGATCCACGTGTACTTTGGTGCATTCAGAGCAAACCTCAAAAACTTATTTTGCACTATTTGTAATTTGTTAAAATAACTTTTACTTATGAAGCTCCAACTTACTCCTGCATAGGTTAACACTGGCCTAATAAGCACTTTATTAATAAAAAAATATTTTTTCCACTCAACCCGCTGTTTCTGTTTAACAAGGGAAAAAGTGCAACAATTAGACCCTTACTTCTTTGCACTAGGTTGTTGGTGTGAAGAGTAAATGTTAATCTTTGGTCCAACGTCACCCTTAAATATTTTAATGAAGAGGATCATTCGATGTCGTTACTGCCAAGCTTGATTTTTTTATTTATTACTGGTCTTCTTTTGGTGAAAATGATGGCTTTGGTCTTATTTAAGTTTATTTTTATTTTCCATCTCTTGAAATACTTTAATAACTTTTCTAAAGTATCGCTTAAATTTTGTATCTATTGTATCAATGCGCCATGATGGCAATGATATCGCTGTGTCGTCGTCAGAAAGGGAATGATTGTTTATAAAACATTATTGTTATTAGGAAGAATTGATATACTTTGTATTTTGTAAATGTTTATCTTGGTGTTTCTTAGTTTTTGGTTTTAACTGATACATGTTATTAGTGAAAAAATAGGTGAGTTTTAGTACGCACGTGAAAAGTTATACTTATATGGTATAGTTTAAAAGATGCTTTTAATCCACTGCCGTAGCTTCTTCTGGTAGTGCTTGAACTGACATACCAGTTATAAGTGGTTTGTTATAGCTAAAATATGATACAAATTTTAAATCCACTTTTGACTTTTAATATCAAAATACACAATAAATGAACGTATGTGTTGCGGCAAAAACGAGGACAAAGAATATAATGTTATTAATGCATCCATGTGAAAGGAATACAAATGTAATAGTTATTGTCTCAAATTTGAACTATCATGTCATTAGATTCAACTGTCATTTCGATTTCATGAAATTGCTAATTTTAGCCACTTTTCAGTTATGTCAGTGTTGGGTAGGGTGGTTCTTAATAGGGGTGTTTTCGAATTTCTTTGCTCCCAGGGGCTCAAATGCGTCCAAATTGATAAAAGAAAATCCCTGAAAATTTGAGTTCTTAATATTAACTTTAAGATAGTCCGCTTTCCAGCTAAAGTTTCTTACGGAAATAACGAAGGAAAAGTAAAATTTGTTCTTTAGAATTCTATTACTCAGCGACAAATAAATCGAAAGTAACTAATCATGTCATGATTATTGTAAATTTAACGCTCTACTAAAAAGGGCTCTGATGATTTTTCGTTAAATCTATTAGCTTAAGAGTTTATTCGAGCTCAAAGTTTAGTTATTATATAACTTTTAATTTTTTTAAAAAATCGTTTATCAATATAGCATGAGTCATAAGTTCTAAAAATACTTATCGAAAACATTTACCATATAGAAGTAGATTGTTGCCATAAAATATCATTTATAGATATGTATTAACAATCCTTAATAGCAACATCTTAAAAACTATATTAATGCAATAGCGATTGAATATTTTAATTACACATTTATATCTATGTTTTGAAACTGAGTTTTATTTTAAATAAAGAAAAATTTAATGTAATATTAATCGACTTTCCTTACATTATTATAATTGTTTTATTCAATAATTTCAAAAAAATTTCTTACTTTTAAATGCATTTTAATTCTCATAATAATAGTCGCCAAACGTATTAATGTAAAATGTATGCATATATCTATGTCGGCAAAGACAAAGAACATATATTATAAACACATACGTGTGAATGAAATTCAATCATTGTCTCATATTTGAACTTGAAATTTGAGCAACTTTATAATCTTTGTCCTTGTCTTTGCCGTATTTGGTTGCAAATTGGTTTTCATTAAGGTAAATAAAGTTTTGATGTTACTATAATTAAAATATCGCTAATTAATAAGTATCTTTACAAATTGGAAGATAATAACGGTAACTTCAAGAAAAATATTGTTTTTTGTGTCTATTAATATATAAAAATGTTTAGGTTCATTAAATTTGATTTGAAACAAGTAAAAATTTGAGTTTAAAGAGAACTTTATTTGAGATTATAGAGATGGCACGTATATGACATCACTTACCCTATCTAAGATTATTGATCTCGAAGGCATAAACGGAGATATATAAGTAATTTGATACAAAGAGAGTAGAACATGATTGATCGCCGATTTGATTACAGTTTATGTATAAAACATTTCAGCTATGTTTCGAACTAAAATGTGTTCTTTCATTTCTCTTTCTTTCATTCTTTTTCTTCTACTGGTTCATTAGTCGTAGCATACAGATAACTACTTTCAATGGTTTTTTTTTTAAATTAAAAGACTGTTCCTAATTTATAAGAATCTTTCATAAGAATCCTCATAAGAACATAAATTTCACCTTCAGTTTTGATTCCTTAAAGAACCTTCAAAATTGGTGAGACGATGACCGTTTACCAATCAACAATAATTGGGAAAGCGAATTGTCCTTTTGTTGAAAACCGTATAAACAATTTGGTGAGGTTTTGCATTGTAAGCGCAAGCTCACTTAGCTCTTTAATTGTATTATACATTTATAAATAAAGATTTCATTATAAAATGTACTTATGAAAATAGAAAGCTCTTAATATAAACGAATTATCACCGGATGAAGTCGCAGGTAATTGCGCAAATTGAGAGCTGAATGTTTTTAAATAAAATTTATTACTTTATTTCAAAAATAAAACCGTAGATTTGAAATATAATGAGTGTTTTAAATCAATACTTGACTTATCCCACTATCAAAGTAAACGATTCGCAAAAAATAAAGTAGTAAACCAAACAATTTTTTTTGTACAAAGTTTAAAAAATTCGTTTTTCAAAATAAAATAGAGTAGATAGAGGGCAGGTTGAGGACATAATTAATTATAACTTTTTAAATAAACATTTTAGATTCAAATAAGATTTTTTTCCGCTGACTATGAACAGTTATACTGTTTATACAATATATAAAAATAATAACGTAAACATAAATTTGAACAGAATTTCAAACAAAAATATGTATGAAGTATTGCCCAGATACGTGTTTCGATTGCCACGCAATCTTCTTCAGTGGTCATCAAGTATTTTGGATCGTGTGAGTCATCACAAAGCAGTCACGAAGCAGTCACCAAACTACTCGATGACCACTAAGAAAGATTGCTTGGCAATCGAAATACGTGTTTGAGCAATACTTTTGTTTGAACTTCTGTTCAAATTTATGTTTATTGTTTGATTTTTATATGTTATAATATTAAATTATACTACATAAATTAGACTACAATATATTTTATATAGTGTATAAACTACTTAAAGGTTTTTTTGTAAGTTGTACAAACTTCAACCCACAATTTGGCTATTTCAGTTCTTCAAAGTAGATATGGACAGGTTGGCGACACATGTATCCAGCCTGCCCCTTAGTTTTGGCTATAGCATAGAAATTATAGAGAAATTACTATATAATTTTATAGAAATTTTCTACACAATTATGGTGCATTTCCTTTTTAAAAATGAGTTTTGTGCAGGCTGGCAACATGCACGTTTCCTGCCCACTTGGAGCCATATTTTCGAGCGTGCGAACTGTTGATGCAGTTTCACGAAATATCTTCGCAATTTGGAAAAAAAAATTTTTTTTGCTAAATGTTCTACGTAAATCCCTCTAAGTTTAAATAAAAACTATGCATTGCACTAGATTCATTCAATTTCTACTTCAAAAAAAAAGTGGGAATTAAGGGTGTAAAATTAGTTTCTTTAGTAAAATAGAACGATTTCCTCACATAATCTCAAAATAAAATGTACGAGTACTATTGAATATAATTGAGTTTGTATGAAAAGGATGTGGCTTTTATAGGGTTGGTTAGTGCGGTTGTAAATAAAATAATATTTATGTATCGAAAACAGGACTATTTAATTTATCGCACGCCCTAAATGTTCCCTTATAGTCGCGTGTCTCTTACATATGTAAATTCAAACTCTATTTGAATTACAGTTCTTTGTTGTTGTGCTCTATAGATACAATAAATGGCACATGTGCAACATTTTCAAGTATGAATGATGTCCTAATTGAAACTTAAAGTTGCATACAGTGAATACGGTTGAAATTGCACATATTAATTAGATTATTTCTTATTAACCACTCTTATGTTTAATTACTCATTTCTGGTAACATCAAAGAATTATTTTCTTTTCACACATTATTTGAATTCATTTTGATGCTTTACGAGTAATAATTTTAAAATTAAATGAAATACATTGACTTTCAACTGAAATTAACGCTAAAGTTTCCCCTAAAAATTCTTTGCAAAAACCAGCATTAAAAGGCAATGCTCCGAGAAAAAAATGTTCTCGTCAGAATTATTATTTATTCAGTCAACGTATAGATATTAAAGTAAGGGCAAACTCGGCAAACTCTTAGGGAAAGTGTTGTTAAGTCTGACGCCTTGTCGATGTTATCGTTGGCCTTTTTCCGGTAGTCTTTTTCGAAAATATGCACGTGCTGAATACGAAAATCGACACAAAGTGATGGAAACCATAAAAGTTCAAGTTTAATAATAAGTGATGATTGATTGGAATTTTTCAAGTGTTGCATTAATGTACGATATTGATGCGATTCAATTGATGCATCACTGAGCAAAAACGATTCTGATGCTTTGATGTATTGTTGGTGCGATTGTGATTGAAATTCATAGGCTTTCGCATCGATAAACGAATAGTATTGCAAAGACATTCGATAATTCTTTCCTCTGTAGGTATGGACTTTCTTTGAATTTGAAAATACTAATGTAGATAAATTTTATCAAACACATAAATATAAACAATTATTTTATTCGATAAAATTTCATAATCTCGGGCATTTTACCTCGAAAAAAAGAATAAGTTCTATACAGACAGGTTAATAAACATTTGGAACCATAATATACATTTTGAGAATGCATAATTTTCCGTTGACAATTAAATTCTTCAGTCGCTGAGAGACATCAGTAGAGAAATTAACAAAATGATTCAAATTATGTTTTGGTGAAGATTTTTGGGGTCAATGATCGCGAATTTTAGGACAATTAAGTCTAACAATCTGCATTAATCCATCTAGAGGTCAAAAAGTCTCATTTTATGGAGTTTATGCAGATTTTTTTTAAATTAATTCAATTCATTTTCATTGAACTTTTTGGGGGGGCTAATAATAAATATAAGGTCCATAAGATTTCTCGACATTCCTGAGAATAGACGTGAAATTCATCTTTTGGAGTGCAATATTTTAGAATAGGGTTTCGTTAAACCTTGTCGCTATTTTCTTCAGTTTCAGCTAAAATATTGTTCATATAAAAAAATTAAAAAGGAAATTTTACAATTAGAATCTTTGATAAATATTTTATGTATGACAAATAATTATAGTAATAAAACATTTTTTTTAATGTTTCCAATGATAAAGTAAATCTTTATTCAGCTTCCCTATATTCATCTGCTTCTAAAAAGTAAATCCCTAACTAAATAGGGGACTTTGATATAATACAGTGGTTAACAATGAATACAATACTCAACCTGAGATATTTTAATTCTATAATTAGGGGAGTATCACTGTATCACATGGATTACTACCCCAAATGCGACATAGAATTAAAGTTTGGTGTGATTACATTACACGCTATTCAATTACGATTCAATCCCAAGTAATCAATATTTATTCGGTTTTTAAAATTGAAACTTGCACACGTATATTGTTTAATTTGAAACATTGAAAATAAAAATTAAATCGCATATTTTAATAATATCTAACACTACGACCCTTACAAATTGTGACAAAAGATTACATATTACACTATGGGGGAAATAATTTTATAAAGCACATGTTCAGTGCACACCAAGGCTTTTGTGAACATTTCATAAACATATATTGTACAATATTAAATTGATGTATTTTGTCTTTATATGTTGTGTCATATGTTATAGGCAATTGAATGGCACTACAGTCAAGAGTTTTCTATAAGCATCAGAAGAAACAGAAATCAAAGAAATAAGCTGGGTAAATATCAGGTAGTGAATTTAAGTCCAAAGCCGAATACCATTGATATTTTCACCGTTTTACTTCTATTGTTTTTAGGTATTTAATGTGAAGAACACAGCTTTTCTAGTTATAATACCTAAAATAAGTTTTTCAGATCGCTTTTAACTAATTTTAATGTCAAAGTAATAGCTTTTATTGGAATAACTCAATCATTCCACAAATAAAATTGTTAATCGTATCAAAACATTAATGCCTGATGTATGTTAATTGTTGGTATTTTCAAGATGAAACTTAAAAATAAATTCTCAATATTCAAAAGAATAACATATTATTTAGATTATGAGGAAGTAGGAATGGAAAGAAATATTATAATAAAAAAAGCATCGAGTTATCATTGGCATTTGCTCGAAAAGTTGATGACGCTATTTATGAAAGCATATTTTCTCGGAAAACACCGCTTAAAAAAGCTCAATTTGGACGTTTCTCTAATATTGAAGCTTTAATACTTATGAAAGCAAGCGACGAATATTATATGTGCGAGTGAGGAAATTATTTCTTTCAAAACTCTTGGCCACCAAAAAAGAACACCAATTAATGATGTGAAAATTGTTTGGAAAATTCAATATTTGAAAAATGACCCAAATCGAGCTTTTTCTTCAAGTAGCGCTTCTCGAGAAAATATACAAGCAATGAAGTTATTTCTTTCGGGACTCTTAAACGACAAAAAAAACCCTTATTAATCGAGAAAAAAAATCTAAACTAAGCGACTTTTGTCATATATTTCAATATCAAATAAAATCCCCTACAAACTATTCTCACCAAAGTTCACTATTCCCAACCCATACCAACTTTGCCACCAGTTTTCACTCTTTTAGAGGAGGAATTTTCAAAAACTTTTTCTTCATATATATCAACATCGTAAAAGGAAAACACTGTCCAAATTTCATCGGCCCGAACGGTCACTTATATTTGAAAATACAATGTAAATCGAAAAAAATATGACCTTTTTTATTTTGATTATCATGCCTTAAAAGCAATTCGATTTCGCACATTTGGACGTTGAATATACAAAATTGTTGGAAATAAGTTTGAATATTTTATTTATTTTCAATAACAATAATTGGAAAACAAATTGTTCTTAATACCAAAGAAAAGTTAACATAGAAGATTATACTATGCTTATAAGATTATACTAGGAAGATTACATAGAAAATTTTACTATGCTAACTTTTCTTTGTTTTCGCACAAATTGTAAACCTAAAAATCCGAATTACGTATTCTCAAATAAGTACATTAGTGAGCGAGTATCTCCTGAATTTTGGTGAACTAAAAGAAAGTGCTAGATGATTGAATAATAATATATGTCCTATGACTCAATTTCTTCTTTATTGCGACGCATTTCAACAGTTTTTGGCTGTCATCGTCAGGTAATCTGGATTACCTGATAAAAGGATTATTTTAAAATTATTATAAAATGATAAAAGAATTACCTGATGATGACAGCCAAAAACTGTTGAAACGCATCGTAGTAAAGAAGAAATTGAGTCATAGGACATATATTATTATTTATTTATTTATAATTAATGATTAAACGTGCAAAAATTCAATTTGCGATTAAATCGGCTTTTAATGAAAATACTGCCGCGAAAGAGAAAATTATACCTTGGAACTGAATTAACAAAAAAATCGTGAAAAGAAAAAAAAATGATGGGTCTACAAAGGATAAGTCTTATTTTTTAATAAATATAGTACTATAACCAAACTATAGTTATTTTTTTATGAATTCAACTAGTACGAAAACCGGCTATCAATATTAACCATTTTGGTAAGAAAACTTGTTTGTATATTAAAAAGGTAATTAATAGGGGGTAACTAAATATTTCAACATGTTAATCAGTTTGTTAAGACCAGGACCATTCAGTCTTCAAACGGTATCCCCATTTTTTCGATTTAAATTATTTTCAATTTTTAACAGTGTTTTTATTGTTCCCTGTATAATTTAGTCTGATGAAGGTAACAGATTTACACTTTAAGCCAACGATATAAAGTTTTTCTTTAGAGGGACAACCTTAAAAATGTATTATTTGACAAATTGATTTTCAAAAACGATAATAAAGATATACAAAGAGTATATTGACTTCTTTATTATAGGTATATAATATTCCTTTTTTTCTCGTTTTCATAATAAAAGGTTTTATAAAATTGTCTTCAAATTTATTTCTTAATATATTTTTTTCACTTTCCTATCAACATGTTAGCTTTGATACACCGTTTTGTAGCCAATTTTTGTGTTGAAATTGTGTTCTCCTATTAAATTTTATTTTACAGTTATTATTATCAGGAATGGGTGTGTGAAATTCAAAAAGTCCTGTGATTTTTTTTTTAATATCAACTGGAAATTAGATTTGTCGCGGTACCGTTTAGTATTGAACAACCCTGTTTTTTTTTGCATCCCTTTTTTTATATTGCAGGAATATGAAAATTATTAACGGTCGCATCTGACTGAAATGCATGTACATCTTATCGTTCAATAAATTCAATAAAAAAATTCTCTTATCTCGTCGAACATTCAATGCAATATCATTATACAATGAAACACATTGACTTGAAATGTTTTACATCAATATTTGAAACACACGATATAAATCTTTTCACATACAATTGTGCAATTTTTCATCGCTGCATTTTGCACAGCGAACAATAATTCAAACGGACTGAAAGCATTTTCAAACGGAAACGTTTTAATCACTGAAATATTCAAGTGAGACTTTGAAATGAAGCTAAATTTAAAAGTGTAAAGGTGCACCACTTAATTGGTAAGTAGTTTTCAATGTATTTACATTATATTTTATTTAAACTATGTTTCAAATTAGATTAAGTGAAGAAATAACTTTTGGATTGATTTTTTTTTTGAAATTATACTTCTTTTGCGGCGTTATGAAAAAATAATCAGACTGAATTTTTAATAAAATGAGAAGCCATTACTACAATAGGAAGTTGCTTGTAAATGAATAACGAGAAATTTCAAACAGGTGAAATCTGTTCGATTTTTGACTACGATTTGTATAGTACTAAAACCACTAAAATACTCTATTGAGTCGATTGAGTCGATCTTATCACTCGCATATGTTTTTCGTTTATCGGAAGAGGGAACGAACAGAATTCGATCATCCCGAATATTTCCGAACTTGAAACGAAGTGTAAAAATTACAGCCATTAGAGCAGACTACTATAGTCACTGTCGCTTATATTTTTTTACTTTTTTAGACATTGTCGAACTAAATGTTTTCAAATTTTCCAGTCTAAACAATATCCATATCAATACAAAACTAGTAATTTCCCGTAAAATATTACCCCTCTCCCATTACAGACAAAACTGACAAATGCTAAAAATTGGTAATTGATTGAATAAAATCAAAATGGCTGTTGAAAACATAACGACAATCATTCAATTCATATTTGGGACAAAGTTTTTATTTCACTCATACGTATGTGTCTCTGCCTTTGCTGACATATACATAAATACGAGTATAACATACTTTTGCCTATCAATACTAATGTATAAAATTCTTACTTCTGTCTGTAGATTTCAATTTTGAACCCAATTTTAAGGTAAATATTTGTTTCAAGAGGCCCTTATTCCAAATTAACATTTTTAAAATTTTTGTCTGTTTGTATGTCCCAATTTAACTAAAAAACGGAATAACCGAATTTAATGAAATTCGGTATTAAGATACAACACAATTACTCACTCATATTAAGCTACATATAATCCCTTAAAAATAATAAGGAAAGGTATTCACTAGGGTTGAAAGAAAAATTTACTTTAGTCAGGCGATTTATATATCATTTGAAAGGTATTTAAAAGTTTGAAAATAATCTGTATTAATATTATTAGTTGAACTAATAAAAAGCACAGAAAATTCAATTTAAAATACAAAAAATTGCCTCTTTGAAATATTTTCATATATATATATATGTTATATATGTTTACATATATATATATATTATATATATATATATATATATATATATAACAAAGTAACAAGCAGTTGTTAATAGCGTAATGGCTTACGTATTTGACATTCTGATGCTCATTATTAAAGAGACGTGGGTTCAAATCTTACAGTACACTTTTTTTTTTAAAAAAAGTTGTAATAAGACCCTTAGGGTTGCTCAGGAAGGAAATATTAACGAAAAAAGTAATTGTAGTAGTAATAATAATTATAATAACAGCAATAAAACTTAAAGTAAATACGTTTTTAAAACCGTGCATACATAAAATCCTGTATTTATATATTCCCTCTGACTGATGAAATTTTAATATTCGATGTAAGAAGTAGACATCTGATAAGTTTTTTTTTGAATTTCCTATCCTAAAAGTCTAAGAGGTGACTAAGTTTGTATGAGAAAATGTAGAATTAATCAACAATCGAAATTTTAAATTTAATAAGTGTAATTAATAAATAAATAATAATAAGTGTCTGTTTTGTTAATCATTTTAAATAACATTATTTCACTAAATTAGTATGAAAGTTTATGTAGTCGGTACTTATGCCAAATTCCAAAGAGGCAGTTTTTAATTTTTGTTTGTTTTTCAACAATCAAACTTTTTAAAAGCAAATATGTATAAACCAATGATTGTGACTTGCAAAAATTATATATTCTGCTGAAAAGCATTAAGGGAGCAATTTTTGTCATATATTTCATTATCAATTAAAATATAAAATCTTTCATGGTAATTTCTCTTCGGTATTTAGAAAATTTTGAAAACCAATTATTGTTATTGAAAATAAATAGAATATTCGAATTTACTTCCACGCTTTCCACCTTATTTCCGAATAATTTTGTATGTACTACGTCCAAATGAGCGAAATCGAATTGCTTTTTAGTCATGATAATCAAAATAAAGAAGGCCATAATTTTTTTCCTTTTTCTGGTATTTTCCAATATAAATGCATACTTGTGTCGATGAAATTTGGAAAGTGTTTTCCTTATACGATGCAGATATATAATAAGAAAAGGTTTTTGATTATTCTCCCCTAAAAGAGTGAAAAATTGTAGCAAAGTTTGTACGGCACAACGTCTAATAAACAATCGAAATTTCAAATTTCATTATTAAAGTACCGTTATAGACGAAATGTTTTATCGCTTAGACTAAAACAAAGTTGGTTTAATATAACAATAATTTTGGGTCTGCTTAAAAATTTAAAATCTGATAAATATATCTGAAAATGGTTAAATTAAGTTTATAAGTGAGCATTAAGTTTTATGGCTTTCACATATTGTTAACTGAAAATACGAAATACTCATATTCACAAATAAATACATTAGTGAGCGAATATCGAATAGTGAGAAATTCGGCGTACTAAAAGAAAATGGTTTAATAATATAGTTGAAATTCAGATATTTTACTAATAAGTGCACAGATACACAGTGGTTATACTTGATTATGGAGGAACTGGGTTTCGTGCAATTGAACAAATTTTAATTTCGCGGTTGTTTTGTACATTGCAGTAGTGAAATAGTTTTAAGAAAAAGGTTCATTCGGAAGTCGAGAAAATGAAATGGGATTTCTACTAATATTCTACTAATCTTCTGTTATTTTGACGCGAATGTTTTGATAACTTTTTACTGTTTTAAGTCATAATTAAGAATGACTTTATTGAACTTAGCGATATTTTTTTATGTATAGATACTAATTGATTTATGGATTATTTGGTTCACGGTAGGTATACGCAATTGAACATAGTCTTTTTAAAAAATGAATTGATCATTACATACAACTTTTTTATTCTAATCAACAGTTTATTAAATATGTCTTTTTAAAGTCAACAAAAATGTGTTTTAAGTATGATTATGTTTTTCGTAAAAGAAATAAGAAAAAAAATTTTTATATATACAATACAAATACAATTCACTACAAATAGCAAATCTAAAAAGAAAATATAATCTACACCTACGTTACGCAGACGAAGTCGCGGGGATCAGCCAGTGGTTCCATAAATTTGATAATTAAGGCAAGCATTTATTTTATCGACAGCAGTCGATCTTTAATGTCTGAAATCGTTCAGTTTCTGGAAATACGTCAAAACAAACAAATTTAAATCGAAAAGTTAAGTCGAATTGCAGAACGACTAATCTAGAAAAAAAATTTCAAACGATTTCTCGATATTAGTAATGGTAAAAATCCTGTTGACACATTACCTGGATACATTACATTTCCAGCCAATTTTTGTCATTTTACGTAAGTGAAAGATCGAACTCATCGATATAGTGTTTTCAAACTTTGCTCAAAATTTCAAAACCTATGTTTGGTTGAGCGAACATGTTATATTGGTTGCAAAAATGTTCATATCAACGAAATGATTATTCAGAATCAAAATAAGATAACTGGTGAATTAATGACATACGATTCGGTTGATTCCGTTACTAATCAAGATGATGTTTTCAATTGAAAATAGAATTTTTAAATTTACTGAAATTTTCCGGGTTACCACCCCATAAGCAGTAATTAAAAGTCGGATCAGTAACCATTAATATACATTGGGACATATAGACTAACAACATCTTTTTACTTACTAATGGACTTAGGCCACTTTCAAAATAAGCGACTCATTTATTGAAAATTCATTGGAGTATTTAGAAAAAAAAATGACTACTTCATTATTAAGTTCTTCAACACTTTTGAAATGATTCAATGAACTTAAAACATGATTCATAAAAAAATAATGTGCACTTTGGTTAACATGCATATCTGTATTACAAAATGAGCTTTTTTTTATTTCACTACACTATATTTGATTGACGGTTGCCGTTTTCAGTTCAATTATTGATACATTACGTGCTTCACGAACCATAAATTTAAGTGTAAATCAGTAATTTTCATGTACCAGTCATCGTTTGTAGCTTAGAAAAGATTGATTTGCATTATAAATGTAAGTACATATGGTACATATATTGTTCTTGAATTTTTTAAGACCGCTGCTCATTTGTATTAGTTTGTATGCAACTGAACACGCTGTTCTGTACAAATAATTAACTAGTGTTTCTTTAATATAGTTTCAAGAATTCTTAAAATGAAAGTGCTCGTATATGATAATTAAAATTTTATATTCTGTTCATGCATGTTGGTAATAACAAAATTATTTGAAATAATGTACTCTTTATAAGACTTTTTTCATTGAATATTATATGAAATATGTAAGCTTTGATATATCATATGTAAATTTAGTAGTTCAGGGTGTTGAGTTTTTCCGCTATACAAACTCTTTGATTTGCTATATCGAAATTTGCTTATTTTCTAGTCATATAAAATATATGGGTAATTCTCATAAAATATCAAAGTTCTTTAAATTTTAAGAAAAGAACATTACTTGGGCTAGTGCTGTTGGTGTTAATTTTTGAACCCTTTGAATATCACTGTAGAATAATATATATAACACCCTGAAAATCATTCTCTCACTATGTCTCAAACTTGAGATTAACATATTTCTAAACTTTTAAAATAATATTTTTCAAAAAAAAATGGGAATTTGACTAATCGATTAAGACACAATAGATTGTCAAAAATCTGTTGAGTTTGGAATGAAAAATATATGTTCCAAATATATTTTTTTTGTGTTCCATAAAAGAAAATCATTCCCTACTCCTTTACTAACAGTCGATAATCAACGCACCTGTAATCATTCATGAATGCTCCCATCGACTTTTGATTATTGGCAATTATTTCACATATTTAAATCGTGTTACACGTGTAAGAGTATCTGTCCCAAAAAAAAAAAAAAAATAAATGAAAATTATTTCAAATTTACATTTTTAGTCATCATTCCCTCACATTGAAGAAAATAGAGCTGGTTACTATATCTTGATAAAAATTGCACAGTAAAGTAGGTTGTCAGAAACAATAAACTAACACAAAAATCCAGAGGTAACAATATTTTATATGCCAAGATTTTTTTATTTATACTAAGTTTTGTCATTCCCTCATTGCAAATTGAAACGAAGGAGTGACGATATATGTGGTAATAGCTTTTAAATTTGTCGAACTTGATTTTTGTTATTTCTTTTTCGTATTGTATTCTTAAATTCACCGTTATTTCTGTTTAAAGATGAGAACATCAGTCATATTGACTTTAGTGAAAATTATTGCTGTTAGTACAATGCAGAGGTACAAGTAGTTCATTTTGATGGTGCAGAACAATAAATAACACTTTACAGAGGAGTATTATATTAACGCAACAATAATACTTTTAGGATCCAAACGTTCTGCTTTCTATCAAACAATAATATACACGATTCAATGATGGTATGGTCTTTACAACCCGTTCCCTAACTTTCAAAATTATAGATTATCCATACATATCACCTAAAATAAGTTAATTCTGGGAACCACTATATTGGTAAAATCTAGTTACACAAATACTATAAAATTGACAAAAAAAAATAATTTTTATTTTTTTTTTCTACCTTATTTCAAATTTTGATAGGAATCACTCATAAAGGATGTTTCAATAAGAGCGCAAGATTAAGTTGTGCGACACGTTTAATAGCCATAATATCACATGATTATGACGTGATAAATCAAAAGTTGACAAATGGGAGTAAACATGAAATAGTAGACCCTGAACAGCGAAGAGAATTCACCAATTGGATCCTTGAACAACCTGCTGATTTGGTAAACAAAATCATTTTCAGTAATGAGACCATTTTCACCTCGATGGCTTCGTAAATAGGCAAAACTGCCGCATTTGGGGTCTTGAAAATCCACGAATGATTCATTAGAAAGCAATGCATCCACAATGGGTCACTGTATAGTTTGCATTATGGTCTGGAGAAATAATTGGACCGTTTTCCTTCGAAAACGAAAAATCCAATGCAGTAACGGTGAATGGTGATCATTATCGTGATATGATATCAGCTTATTGTGCCTCATTTGGAAGCTATTGATCTTGACGACATGTGGTTTCACCAGGATGGTGCCACATACCATATCACCCATGAAACATTGACGATCTTGCACAAGTTTGGTCCTGGTCGTGTCATTTCCCGATTTGGTGGCCAGAATTGGCCTCTACGCTCTTGCGATTTAACACCTTTAGATTTTTGGCTACAGGATTATATGAAGTTATAATAAGTTATAAAAATAAGTTTACAACCATCGAGTCATTAAAAGCCGAAATTAGACGTTGTATCAATGAAATACCACCAGATATATTTAAAACCATGAAAATGCCACCAAATTCATGGCGGCTAATTAAAAAAAATGTTTGTTTCATACATAATTCCCAAATATCTATTTTCTAAGTCAATAAATATTGTAATACTGCGCTAAAAAAAACCATGTGTTATTGAACACTGAAATCTGGCATTCTTATTGAAACATTCTTTATAACTTATCTGCCTCTATTTTTTTATCCTTCAAAAATGAAACTAATTTTCAAATTCAATGAAACTTTTATTCAATAAAAAAAGTATCATAGTCAAACTAGTCTGTGAAAAACGTTGGTAGACTTTAACGAAAATCAAAATATACTTATCGATTTGAAAACCTCTATCTTTTGTCTGTTTAAAAGCTATTTCAATATTTAAGAAAAAAATATTTATTGTATCCACAGACTTACAAATTAAATCGTCAAAATATATAAGAATTTTCTCAGTGATATTGATTAAACATAAATTTAAGTGTTACAAATAGGTCAAATAGAACGAATTCAATATTTAGCAGAACGAATAAAGTCATAATGGGATTTTTATTAATATTGCATGATTTGATTTAATACCTGCGCTATTCTTCAGTCCAATTATAACGCAACATGATGTGTTATGACACTATCATTTAGTACAAACGATTGTACAAACTAAATGAAAAAGAAATATATCTTTTACCTTGTACAATACAATAATAATTTAGCCAACAAATTTATTTTGTAAACGTTTCTTATAGTGAACCTACGTGAAATAAGCAAACAATGAGAGGGGAATCAATTAAATTAGATTTCATTTATTGGTTAATCGCATAAATCATTAAACGATTGCTTTAATTTTTATTCCAGTCATATCGACTGACATAAAAATTGGCGTGATAACGCTTCACTCACATCTAGTGAAGACCTTTTTTTGCAGAAATTATATAATAATTATGAAGAATTTTCGTTTCATAAACATACAGTTATCTGAAATGTACGATTCGTATCTTTTGAAAATTAACATGAATTCTTTGTTTTAGAAAACTAGGCAGTGTCGCTTCCATATTAAAATGATGGAAAAAGCTTGGAGCTTTTTAATCTGCGCTGTGGCCCTGTTTGCCGGATGAAACGATGCCGACAAACTGGCGCCGGAAACCCGGCGCCAGTCGCTTCGCGAGACGCACATTTACTGAGATGTCGCGACTACTTCTCATTACCAACAAATTGACCTAGCGAGTGAACTTATTTGAGCTTTCGATGCTTCATTAAAAGTTTCATCCATCCCTATTTAATTTTTGATTCAGTAAATGACGCTTAAGTTTTATTTTCAATCATTTAATATTTTAAATTGATTGTTAAGGGGACCACTTTGAGAGGGCTTAATAGAACTTTCATCAACCCTCAACTTTGTCGAAGAAAAGGAATATTTTTTTAAGTTGGTTTTTCAGAGCACAGTCTTAAACCAATGCATGTTCATTTTAATATACAGGAGTCAGTTATAGAAGCGATTCGGCCCGGACTGTAGCACTTGCCAGGCGTCTTTAAGTCTTTTAGAAAAAGATGACAAAGAACTAGAACGAGGATATTTTGACGAAACTTTTGAAGTCATACTTTTTTATCGGAGATATAAAAAAAATAATGAGAGTGAATTTTTAAAAATATGACGCTTTAACACTTCAGTATGAAGTTGTTCGCAAATGATTAGCGAGAAAGAACGGATTTTTGGGAGCGATATGCATAGTAGTAGGACAATTAAAACACTATCGCATCGATCAAATTAAGCCAGTACTCGATATGTTTTTCGTTTATCGGAAGAGAATTCGACCATCCCGAACCAGATACGAAGTTATAGCTAGCGAACACTTAGAAGAATTAGTCAGAACGGTTATAACTTTCAGAACATAGAGAAGATAAGTATCGTTGAAATGTTGAACTAAATATTTTCCAGTTTTACAGTCTAAACAATATCTATATTAATACACAACTAGTAATTTCCCGTTTAATATTCACCGCCCAATGCTGACACAACTGACAAATGATAAAAATTGGAAATTGATTGAATGATATCAAAATGACTCAAAAGGACGGATTTGGGGGGAGGGGGTATTTTTGTGTACTGTGGAGATTCCATAACAGTACATACTTAGAAGCAAATCAAATTATTAAAGTAGTGAAAATATATGAATAAATAACAGAAAGAACATTAGTAAAACTTTAGTCTATATCTGGCTGGAATTGCGAATTTTTTTCGTGATCCCTTTCACGCTCTTGTAAATAAAAGATGATATTGTGTCCCCCCCCAGAAAAAATCCTGAATCCGCTCTTCAATATATGCATATTACTATACATATACTTATTACTACATATTACTTATGTTTGCCTTTTATTATTATAATGAGAATTAAAATGTGCTTAAAAGAAAAATATTTTTCTGAAATTATTCAATGCAATATTAAAAATAATGTAAGAAAGGCGATTGATACATTATATTTTTCTATGTTTGCTTTAAGAATCAGTTTCAATACATAGATAAAAATGGGTAAACAAAATATACAATTACAAATAATTTAGGATTGTTAACAATTTAATTAACAACTTGGGATTGTTTATACATATCTTTACATGGTATTCAATGGAAACAAAATACTTCTATACGGTAAATGTGTTCGATAAGTATTTTTCGAACATATGACCCATTCTGTTAATTCGGTTAAATGGTTAATTCATATAATATATAATATACATTCTGTATAAGTATCAAAATGTTTAAACATATAGTATCTATGTATAAATAGTCAATTTTATCTTTTATTTGAAAATCGTTAATTTTCCGTGAAATATTCACAGCCGAACACTGACACAATTAATAAATGGCTACAATTAGCAATTGAGTGAAATCTAAATGGCAATTGAAACTTCTGACATGGTAGTTCAAATTTGAGCCAATAATTATTATATTTGTATTCCACTAACATGGATGTATTTAACACTTTATATTCTTTGTTCTCTATGCCTATTATATTCTTCGTCTATGCCGCAATACTTACGTTTTCTTATTATGTATTTTGATATTAAAAGTAAATTGTGCTTATAATTGTATTAAAATTTTAGTTATCATAAACCACTTATAACTGGTGTGCAAGTTCAGGCACTACCGTAAGAGGGCAGCCTCTTCTGCCATCTTCTACCGTAGGGCAGTGGATTGAAAACATTTTTTTAATTTTACCAAAGAATTTCAACTTCTTACGCGCGTACATAGGAATATAAGTTGTTTTTTTTTTTTACTTTCTCAAGGTTCTTGTTACAGCGGCATCGATTTTAATTAAGAATTCGTTCGAATTTTTCATTTCAGAGAAAGAAGGGTTGAAATCATGCACGCCAGGACATCCTTTTTTTGAACCCCCTATTTTGTTTGCTCATGGCTTTGTGAATTTTGACTTTTTTTCGGTTAGTTTTTTAAGTAATCTTAAAATATCAATAAACAAATAATTAAAAATATTTTTTGTTTCATTTATACTGAGCTTAAAGGTTCGCCCAAAATTCATGTTTTTAAGACAAGAATGTCTCCTTTAGTTAAACTTTAATTTTATGTAATGTAAATTAAAATGAAATATCTTCTTTTTTTTTCTTTAAATTTTTTGTACACATTACAAAAAAGAAATATTTAAGCAAGTTCTTGCATGGATTCACCACAAACTTGCAATAGATATTATATTTTACTTTTGTGCTTCAAAAAGCTATAATTACAAAATTGTAAATTATAATATGAGTTTTCAATCACATTGTTACTATAATGTAATATAAAACAATGAGATCTCACAACAAATTAATTTCAACGGTAATGATTAACGGTAATCAAAAATGAGTGGAAATAAAGTGAATTTAATTGAAGTTCGTCTTACATAAATTTTTTTGTGCTTGTGATGAAAGTTTGAAAACGTTTATACTCGAATACCTAGTTAAATTAAAATAAACAAACCGTTGAGAAATCACATGAAGAAACGATATTGAGTAAAAAGAAAATTGTTTATTCAGGCTACTATAACGGAAAAAAAATCTTTCAATTTTCAATTAAAAACCTATTCAAACAGTCGACAAGAATTGTTCAAATCTAATTCCAAGAACGATAATATCAAAAAAAAAAAGTGTTAGATATATCCAAGCACTGATTAAATTTCAACACTTACAATATGTTAAAATTATTAAATCATTTACTGAACAAATTATTGAAAACTTAAAGAAAAAAAAAATGCAGAAACAGTCTTGCAAATATACAAATCTTAATTTTTAACATTGAACCCATTCTTTTTTTTTGAATAAGGCATTCTTCAAAAATGAGGTAAGAATATCTACACTTATTTCATAATAGTTGAAACGTATTTGACCAATACAAATTAATTTACGGGGGAAAAAAATAGATTCAATCTACTAAGACATACAATAGATAAATGATTTCTTTTTTAAAATCACCAATTGCCAGTCAATTTTGTATTTTTAATTATCTCTTTTACATACGAATTTAATCACTTCAAGTAAATTTAGGTGGTCAAAGAGTTACAAGGTAAAATTATTTTGATCATCTGCAAAACTCTTAAATTAAGTCAAGGAGAAAACAAGACAAATTGCAATTTAATTTGTGAAAATCAATAGAATAGATAAACTCAATAAATAAATCTATTATGGTGCTTGATTTGATTCTTTTTTTGTAAATTTTCGGTTAATTGAAGTTGAGGGCTATTATTATTTTATATATATTTATGTTGTAATTACATATTTCTGTTAAATACTTTCTAACCAAAGTGAAATACTTAATTTTAAAATTTGAGCTTAAATTCTTACTGTGATAGATTTACAAATCAAGGATTAGAAAAAGATCAAAGGAGTTACTAAAATTTAAATGATACAGATTACATAGGTCTGCAATAGTAATATGTCTTAAATTTAATAAAAGATATTTATAGTATTTTTTGCAATGACTATGGAAAAAATTATGAAACAATTTCTTCACGTAAGGCTTTGTCACAAATTACATCTTTAATATTTTTGTTATTTTCTAGCTTGACACATAAGTGTAAGCCTGTAATTTTTTGATAATCCACAAAATATCTCTTCTTAGTCATTATTTAAATTATTTAAAAGTTTGGAAAACATTAGAGGCTGGTAAAAAGAACATTACCAGAAAGTTTGTTGTGGATTCAAAAATAATTTTTAATTTACATTATATTAGGAGACATGAAACAATTTGTTGAGATATTACCAATGGAAGGAGTATGCTACATATAAAATATGTATATTACACTTTCAAAATACCCCCCCTTCTTTTAAATTGTCATTCTTTCTCTGTCGATAAGAGCCACTAACTTTAGTTCCCAAAATTGCCGGGAAGTATTTTATTTTAGTTCGCCGAATTTCAAGAGTACTCGCTCACTAATGCATTAATTCTTAAATATATATATTTCGAATTTTCAGATTTACAATTTGTGAGAGTCAAAAAACTTCATGCTCACTTATAAACTTATCTTAACCTTTTTTAAATTGATTTTTCGGAGTTTAATTTTTTAAGCATACCCTAAGTTTTTGATTCTAATAATAATAATAACAATACGACTTAAACGGCACTTTGATTTTGAAATTTCAAATTTCCATTGATTATTAGACGTTATCTCGTACAAACCATGCTACCCTTTCTTAATCTTTTAGGGTAGAGATATTCAAAAACTCTTTCTTATTATAAACATACATCGTATAAAGAAAACACTTTCCAAATTTCATCGACACAAATATGCATTTATATTGGAAAATACAATGTAAAACGAAAAAAAAAAATCTTTTTCGAAAAAAAAAATCTTTTTCGTTTTGATTATCATGACTAAAAAACAAATCAATTTCGCACAATTGGACGTTATACATACAAAATTATTCGGAAATAAGGTGTAAAACGTGGAAGTAAATTCGAATTTTTTATTTATTTTCAATAACAATAATTGGTTTTCAAATTGTTATACTACCGAAGAAAAGTTAGTTTGGAAGATTGTATATTTTAATTGATAATGAAATATGTGCTAAAAATTGCTCCCTTAATGCTTTTTAGCAGAATACATTATTGTTCCAGGTCACAATTATTGGTTCATAAAAAAATAAACTTTAAAAAGTTTGATTGTTGAAAAACGAACAAAAATTAAAAATCGCTTATTTGATATTTGGTATAAGTACCTACTACATAAACTTTCATGCTAATTAAGTGAAATGACGTTATTTAAAATGCTGTTATTAAAATGATATAACAAAAACAGATACTAAAGAAGTAAGAATTTTTGAAAAAAAAAATATTACATGCCTACTTCTTTTAAGGAATACACCGATTATACGAATTTCATCAAAGGGGGTATATAAATACACGATTTTATATATGTACGGTTTTAAAACTAATTTATTATAAGGTTTATTACTATTATAACTATTACTTTTTTCGTTAATATTTTCTTACTGAGCTACCCTCAGAGTCTATTATCAACAATTTTGCAAAAAAAAGTTTATATAGGATTTGAATCCACGGTTCTTTACTTATAGCATTAACAGCTTATAGCTGTTAACATTCATAAATCCTATGTTTGTTAGTATTTAAAAATGTTTATATTTCTAAGAAGCGATTTTTTGTACTTTAACACGAATATACTGTGGTAGTTATAAGTTCAATTAAAAAGATTAATGCAAATTATTTTCTAATTTTTAAATACCTTCCAACGATATATACTCGCTTGTTTAAAGCAAGCAAAAATAAATTTTTATCCCTCAGTTTTCCTATATTATTTTTAAGGAATGATAAATAGCCTAATATTAGTGGGCAATTGTGTCGTATCTCAATACCAAATTTCATTAAATTCTGTTCTTCCGTTCTTTAGTTATAAAGAGACACACTTGCGACAAAAATTTTAAAATGTTAAATTTTGAATAAGGGTCTCTTGAATCAAAATTTTACCCTAAAATTGGATTCAAAATGTACAGACAGACGTTAGAATTTTATATATTCGTATAGATAAAGAAATTAAAAACTAAATTGAACAAAAATCAATTATTTCAATGGCAGGGCAACAATACATTTGCTTTATTGAAGTCATGTATTTTGGTGCATTTGTTGGCTTTGGATTGATGCTCTCTATTGAAGTACTTTGCCATTACATTGACATACGAAGTTTGTCAAATCTGATAATATTTTAAATATATAAAACATAGTCGTGGTAGTTTGAATATTAATACCTAAAAATGATGAACAATTTTGATGATTTATGATTTGGTAGATTCGTCTTCGCTCCAAATAGCAGAATAACCATTATATCCATATACCTACAGATTCACGGATTTTTTTTTATATTAGTATAGATTAGACGAACCTTATGAAACTATTACTGGAAAACATTACCAACAATAATTAAAACAAATGGACTGAAAACTGAGGCTAATATTCCCCCAGTACACCCAATGGCATAAAAAGACAATCATTCAGCACGACAATGATCGATCACAGGTTGCCAAAGTTTCAAGAAAATTTTGAAATATATCAATGGGATGTTTTACTGGTTTCAATATATTCACCAATTATCAGTTCTTCCGATTACCATTTATTTGGGTCCATGGGCCATGGCTTGACTGAGCAGCTTTTAGAAGTTCTATGAAGATATCAAAAATTGAATCGAATCATGGATTGACTCGAAGGACGAATATATTTTTTAAAACAAATTTTAACAACTTCGTATACCGTCACAATGACGAAAAAAAATATTAGCTAGCGATGTATTGTACTTTCTGAAAGAATATTGCACCCCTTTTTCTGAATATTTAAAACCTTAAAATAAAAAATGCAAAGTGTATACCTAATGCTTAGATCATTTAAATGGTGTAGATACATTAAACAGCGCTATATTAATTTACATTTTAGCAATGCTGCTATAAATCTCATTTTAAAAAAGCTGCATTTTTCAATGTTTGAAAAAATGTGATGTGATTAATTCAATTTCATACCACACTGAACTAAATGATAAAATGTGTGGTAATGACTTCGACAGTTCATGTAACAAAATTGATTTTTTTTTTCGGAAAATCGTTTTAGATTATGGTTAAAATAATGACCGAGCCAAAGATAACAATGTTTGAATAGAATTTTAAAACCAACAAAACTGCCTTAAAGCTCATGACAATAGTTCACCACAAAAGCGGTGAGCTTTTCAGCTATACACACATGAAGTGGCGGCAATTGTATCCGCAATGTGTGCATATGTGTGAACAACAAAAACACAAACAAGAAGAATGAAAGCTATTTCAGTCTACATTTTCAACTTAATCAATTAATTATACTTGTCACTTGTATACAGCGACATATGAATCAATTTTTCAAGCAGAAACACTCCAGTTATGCAATTCAGTTGCATTCTTTGATCCGATATTAAAAATGCAAAACAATGAGGAATGTTGAATAAAATTTATTATTTTAAACATAGTAATTTAAAACGCTTTTCAAATATGAGAGACGTAATGAAAATTTTAAAATAAAAACTTAAAATAAATAAAAAATAACATGAGCATACTAATGACCTAATTGCGTGCATTTCGTTACATTAAGAAGAGATCAAGAAAATGAAAAGAAAACAACGAATCAATGTTAAATAGAACATTACTTTTGCTTGTTTTAACAAAGTAAAGAAATTTCAAGTTTTTCCTCAACATTTTCTCATTTCCTTCATATATTGGAAACTAAAGAATTACATTATCTTATTCTGGATAATTGTTTTTTCCATGCAAAAGGTTTTGCATGGAAGTGGAAAAGCAGACCACCTTGTATGGCATAATGTATACTTTATTTGATTAAAAAAAAATTTCAAAGTCGGTATAATAATGCTAACATAAATCGATTTTAGCATGTTTATCCCATTTCTAGTTTTCAAAGGAAAATTCGATGTTTTTAGTCGATATTTACATTATTATTAATCTTTCAAATTCAAAGCATAATTGAACTACCATAAACGGAAACCCAAAGTTTTGAAGATTGTTGAAAAGTAAAGATGAAGACTATTGTTTAACAATTGAATTTGTAAATATCTTTACACTATACCGATTAGCCAATCAAATTACCTACTTTTTTTATTTTTTTTTTGCCAATCGATGGGAAATCGTTCGTAGAGGTTGGGGAAAGAAATCGTTTCGTCTGTAGTAAAATAGTTTAGGAGTTAATGATTAATTCGAAAAGTTAATTATTTAGTCATTGATATAGTAAAATGTAAAGAAAATATGGTTTTTAGCGACATATAAAAACAAAAATGCAATAAAATTAAGAAAAACATTGTTCAATGATAAAACAATAAGAAAAACTAAAAGGAAAATTATCAGAAGCTCTCCCTCCCCCCAACCAAAAAATTGGAGAAAAAAAGGCTTTTATGATTTTTTTTCATTTATATGTATTTTCAGAAAATTTTCAAAATAAGAAAAATGGAAACATCATTAAACACGCTTTGTTAAAACCGATTTTTCTGCAGTAAGTTGTTGAATATAAATAGGTATGTGAAATAACTCATTAAGTGCTTTTGAAGATTCGGAAAATATATTCCAAAGTTATTGTAAAATGAAGATAAAAATTAATAAATTTTACTAACTTAAATCAAAGACACAGTTGTTGTTAGAGCCATTAACACTTATTATATTTTTATTAAATGGATAAAAATTCAATGATTACGTCTATAAAAAGCTTATAGATGCCAAGAATATTGAGGAATTTTGATTAGATTTTGGACTTTGTATAACTTTCCAGCGAAGCAAATTGATGAGCAAAATGTTGAAGGGTATTCGTTATATTTTACAATGTTTTATTGCTATCTTGAGAAGACTCAGAAATCTTATCTTGATATTAATGAAGCTTGTTTAATGAAACTTATTTGAAATTTCAATAATTATGTAAACATTTAATCTTTTCAAAAATGATGTTACGAAAATAATGACTGATATTTGTTTTTTTTCCTTAAAAGGTTTTTCCAGAAATTTTCCCAAAAAAACATGAATCTCCAACATTAAATATGCATTTTTTTCAAACATTTTTATTGTTTGTGAAAATCATTTTTCCCACAGTAATTTTTTTAATATAATAATAACACATTAAGAGTTTTTGACGATTCGAAAAACATTTTCCACATTTTTCGATTGAGCCAACTTTTCCAAACTGACAAAAAATCAAAACAACATTAAACACGCTTTTGACGCATACAATTTCTTGTTTGTGAAAATCAACTTGCGTTGATTTTGTTGAGCAAGACTGATTTTCACAAACGATGAAAATATTTGGATGAAATGCGTATTTAATGAAGACGAATCTATGGTTTTTTGGAAAAAAATTTGGAAATACATATAAAGAAAAAAATATATTCCAATGAAATGTAGCAAATATCAGTCATTATATTAATCTTAATTCATTCTAATCTTCTTATTTATAAAAATTAATGTTTGTCTGTATGTCCTTTATGGAATCGTACACTATGCATTTGATCATATGATGATCTTTAGCAAAGTTGTTGTGCGTGAGCCCACGAAGGTTTCTGAGTTGCTATGACCAATTTTGGTCGATAAAATTTGATCATCAAATTTATTTTAGTTGGTGGTGTAACACCCGCGCAGAGTTTAGCTATTGGTTAAAATTGGACCTTAATTAAATATCTTTGTTCCTTTTTAAGATATCAAAAAATCAGCATATTTTAAATCAGGGGTGGCTAACACAAATGATATTACGGGTCACTTCGGAAATGCATCATAGCTCCGCGGGTCACTTTTGAAGTTATATCTAAAATTCTCCTTACTAAATTTAGATACACTGAAAACATTTTTAATATATTGGTTTTCACCACTTTGGTTATTATAAAATGTATTATAAAATGTATATTTTATAAAAGTCTGATTCATCACGCGGATCGAAAAAGTTATCAAGATGTGCCTTTTGCGGCCCGCGGGTTGGCCACCTATGACAACCTTTAATTTAAATAAACAATGAATAATCTGTCGTTTATCTACATATATAAAATTGTTATATTGGTTTGGGTAGATGTCAAAAACTCAAAAAGTTCTGCATCGATTAAGCTCAAATTTTGTCCCGATATACAATCCGCCTCAAAGACTTTTTTAATTTTTTTTTGTGTCAGCAATATACCTACAACCGCAAGAAAACTACTTTTTCAACAGTTAATACAATAGCCACTAACTGCCAATACGTTATCGTTATGATCGTGTAGTTAATTTTAAAAGTAGAGCAAATTTTCTCAAAACGTAATTAATAAAAGTATATCTTGAACGTAAGTTATAATTGGTACAGCGAGGGATGCTGCGGGTTGACAAGGGAGGCGATTGTAATAATTCACAAGCTTTTTTCCGTAAAATCGATTTATTTATTTATAAACATTCACAACCATAGATTGGCAGGCCAACGTCTGCCGGGCTCAACTAGTATACTATAATATTTCAACTACGTAACATCTTTTTTGAAAAGAGTAAATGTTTACATAATTATTGAAATTTCAAATAAGCTTCATTAAACAAGCTTCATTAAAATCAAGATAAGATTTCTGAGTCTTCTCAAGATAAGCAATAAAACATTGGAAAATATAATGAATACCCTTCAACATTTTGCTCATCGATTTGCTTCGCTGGTAATTAAAGCAAAATACAAAATCGAGTAATAATTCCTCAATATTCTTGGCACCTATAAACTTTTTATAGACGTAATCATTAAATTTGTATCCATTAATTAAAATATATAAGTATTAATAAGTTAGAAAATGTATTATTTTTTATCTTAATTTTACAAGAACATTGGAAAAAGTTTTGAAATACGGCTTAAACCCTTTGGAAGAAAAAAAAATGTATTCTACGCTAATTTTTAAGTTATCCTATACCCAAATTATTGCTAAAAAACAGTTTAAAAAGAGAATTGATATCACATTTAAATTTTTGAGCCTAAAGAAGAAAATTGTCAAACACACATATTAACACATAAATCTAATATATAAAATTCTCGTGTCACGGGGTGCGTAGTTAAACTCCTCCGAAACGGCTCGACCGATTTTCATAAAATTTTCTATGTATATTCGGTAGGCATGAGAATCGGACAACATCTATTTTTCATCCCCCTAAATGGTAAGGGTGGTCCACCCTTAAATTTTTTTTTTTATTTTTTGGATAAAATTTTTTGTTTTTATTTTTTTTATGATACATCAAACAAAAATACATACAACCCTAAATTTTCACCCCTCTATGATCACCCCTTATTTTTTTATTAATTAAAAACTTTATTTTTTTTGGCTAGATTTTTATTTTGTCATGACTTAGAATAACAAAAAATCATATTACTCTTAATTTTCACCCTTCTACGATCAACCCCTATTTTAACGAAATATTAACGAAAAAAGTAACAGTAGTAGTAAAAAAATAATTATTTTAATAAAGCTTAAAGTAAATACGTTTTAAAAACCGTGCATACATAAAATCGTGTAATTGTATATCTCCTCTGCCAGATAAAATTTTAATATTCGGTGTATTCCTTTTAAGAAGTAGGCATGTGAAAATATTTTTTTTTTAAAATTCCTGCCCTAAAAGAGTGAATTGGGGTGATTAAGTTTCTTTGAGAAAATGTAGAGTTAATCAACAATCGAAATTTTGAATTTACTAAGTGTAATTAATAAATAAAGAATAAATTAATAATAAGTTTCTGTTTTTGTTATATAATTTTAACTACAGCATTTTAAATAACGTCATTTCACTTAATTAGTATGAAAGTTTAGGTAGTAGGTACTTATATCAAATACCATAGAGGCGGTTTTTAATTTTTGTTTGTTTTTCAACAATCAAACTTTTTAAAATCTAATTTTTATGAACTAATAATTGTGAACTGGAGCAATTATATACTCTGCTAAAAAGCATTATGGAAGCAATTTTTTGTCATATAACAACAATTGGTTTTCAAATAGTTCTAAATACCGAGGAAGAGTTAGCATAGAAAATATACATATATATATATATATATATATATATATATATATATATATATATATATATATATATATATATATATATATTTATTGATGATAATGAAATATGATAAAAAATTGCTTCCATAATGCTTTTCTGCAGAATATATAATTGCTCCAGGTTGCAATCATTAGTTCATAAAAATTAGATTTTAAAAAGTTTGATTGTTGATTGGTTCATAAAAAAAAGATTATAAAAAGTTTCTTTGTTAAGAAACAAATAAAAATTAAAAACCGCCTCTATGGTATTTGGTATAAGTTCCCCTACTACATAAACTTACATAATAATTAAGTGAAATGGCGTTATTTCAATTTCTGTTATCAAAATGATATAACTACAATGCCCATTGTGTAAGCATAGGGAAACCGCCCTCACTCTCATTTTCCCCACCGCACTTCTAAACAACGATAACTACAGCTGTGAATATACTGGGTTATGTTGAGCTGGTGGAAAAGTAAAATTGCCACAATTGGTCCCATCACCAGATCCGTTACGCTCATTAGATTATAGGCTAGGAAATGATTCTAAAAATTTCTGGACCAAAACTCAAAAATATAACAGTTGATTACAAACAACGTCGTTTGGGGCAACGCATATTGTGCTGGATAAATTCATGTCCCCCTTCAAGGTATAATTCCATAATAATTTTTGGATAACATTTAAATTTTAATTTTTCAAATAATTTAAGAAAATTTTTGCAGATACAAGAACAAATTTATCACTTACTGGAAGCGCTGTTACCACTACTATAGATATCCACTACTAGACCACTACTAGATCATCAAATCTTACAAATGTATTTTATGAGCAATACAGATACAGAAATTGATAGGCGTTGTGTTCATAATCCGTAAACATAAACAATAAAACGAATCATTGTCCAAAAACTACGGAGGTATCTGAAAATGCAGAAAATTGTAGTCGATTAAAGTCACACGACACGTCGTTCGGAAAACTGAGATATGTGGAATCAAAATGTCTTCTGCTTTGTATTTTCAATTCAATTTGTAACTTCGATAAGGTTGCTCGTTAATTTTTTCACCGCAAGTCGGGTGTTATGACCAAAACGTGGTTGATCTATATATTCCACAACATAAGGATTACTGATCCAATTTTTCTTTACTGATCCAATTGGATTCTGAGGCGGTAACCCGGAGAATTTCAGCGAATTTAAAAATTCTATCCATAATTGAAAACATCATCTTTATTAGTAACGCAATCAACCGAATTGCAGGTCTCCAATTCGCCAGTTTTCTTATTTTGAATCTGAATTATCTATTTCATTAATATCATTTTCGTTGACAACGTTTTTTGGGGTCAATATAACACGTTCTCTCAACCAAACATGATTTTTGTAATTTGTAACCAAGTTTGGGAACACCCTCTCGATGAGTTCGGTCTTCGATTTAGTAAAGTGACAAAATTGGCAAAGAATGTAATGTATGCAGGTGATGTGTCAACAGAAATTTTGCCATTATCGATCAATATCGATCAATTGTTCGGAAAACACTTTTCTAAATTAGTTATTCTGCAATTCGAATTACATTTTCGAGTTTAATTTGATTGTTTTTAAATATTTCCATACAGTGGACGACTTCAGACATTAAGGATCGACTGCTGTCGATAAAATAAATGCTTGCTTTAAATTATCAAATATCTGGTACCATATTAATAAACTTCAGGTGGAAGAAAACAAGAAAATTGTATTGCTGAACGATCCTTCTGCTGATGATTTCTCCAAGAAATTAATAAATGGCCGTGTTCATTGTTTGAATTTTTATTCAAATTAAGTTTACTAAAACATTATTCAGCGGTTTTGTGAAAAAGCTAGCAATTATGTAAAAAAATTTGAATGAGACGAAATCCCAAAAATTCAAAGGAAATGAAATCAATACGCTCGATTCGTTGACAGGAACATGGTTATTACCGATATTCAACATTTGCATGGGAAATTTTTCAGAAGATTGATCATTCCACAACGCATGCCTTATGTCTCCAACTGAAATTTCTTCACATTGTGCCACAGATTTTATGATTTTAAGCAAGTATTTATTTTATTGGTAGAATTCCATCTTGGAATACTTGGCACTGTTTGGGGGAAATCACCAACAATAAAATCATTGCGCTTTCAAAACATATTGAGTCAATGCGAAGATAGATCTTTCAATAACTATCGTTATATGCCTTTAAGAAAGAGTTACAGACAGTATAAAATTGACAGCATTGACATCAAAGTGTGGGTCACGTGAACTGCCAACTACGGAAAATTCCAAGCCTAATTATTTAAAAACTGATTTTATTCATATTTTTCCGTGTATTATTAAGATATGTTAATAGTTAATAATAGTTAATAGTTACTCTGCTATTTGGAGCGATGGTGAATTGAACTAATCATTAATCATCAAAATCAGTCCAGTAATTTTTTAGTTAAAAAATGATCTAAATAACTTGACTTTATTTAGTATATTTAAGATATTTGATTTGACAAATCGTATGTCAATGTAATAGCAACGTACTTCAATGAGGAGAATCAATCTGAGGGCAATGCATGCACCAAAATTCATAGCTTCAATAAATTAAATGAATTGTTGACATGCCATTGAATTAACTAATTTTTGTTTTTTATTAATAATTTTTACTCCCATTGTATAATATAATATTATTATATAATATTGTTCTAATTAAATATTGAACTTCATAATTGTATTCGTATTAGTTTGTTATTAAAATTATAAATTAAGAGTAGTTAAAATATTCGTTCATAAAAAACACTACGTTCAATTCCTGTTAGGCACTACGAAGTTTGCCGGGTCAGCTAGTATATTATATAATTATATAAATTTACTTTAGTATGTTCGTGTTAAACACACTTGTCCTGAAATTTTCTTTTCAGGGAAGAAATTGTCAACTATAATAACACGTTTGATTGTTGAATTTATAGCATATTTCACTTCTATTCCAAGAAAATATAACCTTTTCAATTTTGCAAGTATGAAATTATATTACCATATAATTGTGCCAACGAAATTTTAAAGTTTGAATTTGTCGATTTTTTTTACCATTCGATGGGAAATCGTTCGTAGAGGTTTCTGAATTAAACCGTTCCGTTTGTGACAAAATAGTTTAGTAGTTATTAATTAATTACGAAAAATTAATTATTCATTGATATATTAAAATACGGTTAAAAAACACTTTAAAGAAAAAAAATTATGTGTTTTGAGTTAATTGGTAAAGAATCTTAGACCTAAGTTTTTGTTAAATTGCAATTTAAAAAAGACTTGAAATCACACTAAAATATCTGAGCACAATTTTTTTCGAAATTAATTAATAACTACTAAACTATTCTGTCTCTGATGAAACGGTTTCATTCACAAACCTCTACAATTGATTTCTCATCGAATGGTAAAAAAAATCGATAAATTCAAACTTTAAAATTTTGTTGGCTAATTTCAAGGGTAACATCTTTTCATGTTTGCAAAACTGAAAAGATTAGAAACTGTAAACTGTACTAAACCATTTTGTCACAAACGGAATGGTTTTGTTCACAAACCTCTACGAACGATTTCCCATCAAATAGTAAAAAAAATCGACAAATTCAAAATTTCGTTGGCTAATTTATATGGTAATATATTTTCATACTAGCAAAACTGAAAAGGTTATATTTTCTTGGAAAAGAAGCAAAATAAGCTATAATTTCAACAATCAAATGTGTTATAACTGTTGATAAAATACAAATACCAATACTGAAATATGTAAAAAGACATTTTCCTTGAAAGAAAATTTCAGGACAAGTGTATTTATCACGGACAGACTAAAGTAAATTTATATAATATGCATGTAGCGCAATGTAATGTTTACGTTGATAGGATACAAAGTGCTGAAGGGGTCTTTAGAACTTAATATATGTATGTAAGTAACGGATATGTGCACACATATAAATAGAGGATGTTGTCAGCTTGTATTGAAATATGCATCTATAAAGACTGACTACTGAGGGTGAAAATGATGAATTGAGACCAAAAAGTGTACTATGTTTTATGTAAGCTCTCTTTTCTAATAATGTCTGAAACTGTAACACATTATATACAATATACGACCCTAAAATATTTCGTATCACTCACATATAACCAGAGAGAATATTTTCTTCATGTTCAGCCCTAAAGCGTCACAAAACTTTGTAACGATATTAGATACTAATATTGCAACCATTTTCATATTATAATAATGCAAACAGTAAACTAATTAAGATTATAATTTTCTCAAGATATTTCGTATACGAAGGAAACGAAAAAAAAATTATTTAGATATTTAAATACTATTCATAAAACCTTAAAAAAATTTTTTTAATGCTCCTTTCCAAAATCCTTGTAGAATTTTTAATACTCTATAATCATTCTCGTAATTGCATAAAAGTAATTCAAGTTTAAAATATGATATCTTTATTCCGAATTCAAATCAAATTTAACGAATAAAATATATATTATAATCTTTATCTTCCTTCTAAATATTTTTGAAGAAAATAAGCAGGTTTTTAATTACAGTGGTATCGTTTTTCTTTGAAAATATTATTTAATTGTTATACGAGTAATTAATATCTTGAAAATAATACTGAACTCTTTTAAAGAATTGCTTCCTTTGCTTGTATTATTGCATTAATTATAATTTTTATTTAGATTTCATTTAAATTGTACTAACGGTATTATTTCATAAGGATTCTTCAAAAGCTATTACAAGCAGTGGCGTGCATTACATATAGACAAAAAGACACTGCCTAGTTTCTACCCTACATAATTTAGATAAATATTTATAATCTTGTTCTGATATCTAATTTTATTTTATTTACGAGTAGGTACTATCAAATATCAATAAACAAAAAATCTTAACGGATATCATCTATACAGTGTACAGATTATGTCAGCTCCTTCGTTCGTTCAATATCAAAATTTATTTTTGCTAATCGATGGGAAATCGTTCGTAGAGGTTTGTGAAAGAAACCGTTTCGTTTGTGATAAATTAGATTAGTGGTAATAAATTAATTAAGAAAAATTAATTAATTAGTCATTGATATAGTAAAATGTTAAAAAAATAAGGTTTAAAGCAGCATACAATGACAAAAATGAGGGAAAATTTAGGAAACGGTTGGTTAAAACTAGAATTTAAAAAAAGTTAAAGATTTTTTTTTTCCGAATTTCAAAAAACACTTAATGTTCTACTTCGTATATATATTTTCAAAAATTTTTGGTGTGAATAGTTCAATTTAACAAACGATGAAAATTTATATGTGAAAAGCCTCTTTAATATTGTATTGATTTTTACTAGTTTGGAAAAGTTGCCTGGATCAGAAAGTGTCGAAAATATTTTCCGAATTTCAAAAAACATTTAATGTTCTACTTTGTATTTATATTTTTCCAAAAAATGTTTGTGTGAAAAGTTGATTTTCACAAACGATGAAAAAATTTGGGAGAAAAGCCTGTTTAATTAATTATTATTATAATATAATAATTAGTATAATTAGTTATTATTAGTATAATTAATAATAAATACTATAATTAATTATTTTGGGAAAATTTAATTTGAGGAAAAAAATTAATTTCATAATTGCCTTTTTTTCCATTTTTTTTTCGAAGGGGGGAAATTTTCCTTAACTTTTTTTTTAGTTTTACATTTAACCAACCGTTTCCTAAATTTTCCCTCATTTTTGTTATTGTATGTCGCTTTGAACCATATTTTCTTAACATTTTTCTATATCGATGACTAATTAATTAATTTTTCTTAAATAATTTATTACCGCTAAACTATTTTGTCGCAAACGAAACGGTTTCTTCACATACCTCTACGAACGATTTCCCATCGATTGTCAAAAAAAAAATTGGAAAATTCACACTTTAAAATTTTGTTGGCTAATCGGTATAGGGTTCATTATTTACTCATCATGACGACGAACTAAGCAGCATTTTTGATTATATTAAAGTAGCTTTTAAAAATTTCTGCCTACCCTGCCTAAAATCTCTGTGCACGCCACTGATTACAAGATAGTAATTAAATGTAGATACTTTTGCTTAACTTCAATATACTTTACTACAATAAAATCTTTCTTCAGTATTTCCAAGTGGAACCAAATATTGTGCCAGTTTAATTAATAAAAATGTAACTGGTAACAAACTTAATAGCGTCGAAAATTTTTAAAAAAATTATAATAAATAACATTTACAGTGCACTGAAAAAAGCCGATTAAAACGAAAGACCCCTTTTCTTCGGAGCTACTTGGATGGTTTTAATAAAATTCGATGCATTTCACTAACGATACCATTTTCTTATTCCTGAATTTGGATTTAGTTATTTATTTTTTAAAAAAAGGACCCATTTTTCGGCCACTCCTTCGTTCCTGTCCTTACCGGTTAAGTAATCAAATTTGGAATTCAGTACTCCCAATCAATCATGGTTAATAAAATGCAATAATTATAATAATAAATTACAACCTCGAGACAGCCACGTTTAAATTTGTTTACGTTACATGTCCCATGAAAAATCAAAAATTTTATAATTTCTTTATTTTTTTTCAAATTTTGTAAAAAAAATAAGAACTATAACGACAAATGGTAGGAATAAAGCATTAACTTTGAGAAAACGCATTCTTCCATTCATAAATTATTATTTTTCTTCGAAAATAAATAAGTAAATATAAAATCCCTCTCACTAAAAGTGCGACAAATCGTGTTTTAGGAAAACTATTATTTTATAGGAAAATATAAGTGTTTTAAATTGCTTCACAATGCATTTTCCTCAAAAGAAAATGCAAAATGTCAAGAGCTGAGAAATTGCATAGAGATGGAAAATGATTACCTAAAAGCAGATGCGCTACTTTCTCAACGTACACAATTGAAATAAATTACCAATAATGGATAATTATTTACTTACGTCCAACAAATCAAATACACTCTTCATCACAATTTACAAACTATATGTCATTTTAACAATTTCCTTGTATATTCGATTGCTTTATTCTATTCCTTTTTTTTTTGTATTTTTAGAAGGATTTGCATTAAGTGTACAAATTAGTTTTTAACTATTAGAAAAAAATGACGTCACTAGGATTACATCGTTACGAATTATCTTTCATCTACATTCAAACATTAAAGCTTTTCCATTGCTTCTAAAATCATTTTCTGCCACTTCGCTGAAGTGTCGAGAACACAATTTCTTTGATCTCTAACCATGATAACTTTTGAGCTCAAAAAACTCAATTTATGGATAGAGGTATTAATTTATATCAATTTAATGAAAAGGGCAACCAATGAATATTGATTGCAGTGTATAGCACCGTTATTCCCAACGTGGGGCGCATGCCCCACCGGTGGAGCATGGCAGTATTTTGGTAAGTCATGGGCAGGACGTGCATCCTTCGGCTGACCATACCAAAAACTATGGGGTAATTTAAGAACGAGTTATTAACCAATCAAGATATTTCCGGTTCCCCGGAAATTTTATTTTTCTCTTTCATGGATGATTTATTTCTTGGAAGCTGGTTTAGATACCAAGTTAATGGTCTTTTAAGCTTTCTTTAGGTGAATAACCGTAACAAATTTAAATATCAGGAAAAGGGGCATCAGGGTTATAAAATACCTAGGTGAGGCATGGCCCAAATTCGATTGGGAACCACTGGTATAGCGTATGAGGAACATGCTTCATCAATAAAAACTTCTAGAATTTGATTTAGTCGTTTTAAACTGTTAATTTTGATACATGTGACAAAGAATACAAAAGTAGAACAGTAAATTTTTAAAACGTTGAGGTGAAGGCGTTGTTAGATCTAGATTTATTGAAAATTGAAAAAAAAATCCCGCGGAAATCATGGAAATTAGTCAACCAATGGATTAAATTTATTTGATACCCTAGAGTATAGTGCAAAAACAGAGAAACTAGGTTCTATATAAAATCAAGTCAAAATGACGTCGAACACTGTTTCTTCGCATGCTGACAACTGCTTCAAGGACCAAAATAAAAGAAACTTTTGCATAGAATCATGAAGGACAAAAAGTAGATCCAATTTGACAATACAGAAATGAAAAATTTATAATCAAACTTTATTACGGTGTATTTGAAGGGATCAGATTGGAGTAATCTATTATGAGTTCTTCTTCTTCTTCATTTGGTGTCCTTTCAACGTTAAAGATTGGCGATCATCATGGCAATTTTGATTTTTGATACAGTAGTGCAGAAGAGTCTTCTAGTGCTTTTTTCGAACCACCCACGAAAGTTAGCGAGGTAGGATGTCTTTCTTCTACGCAAAGCTCTTTTTCTTTCAATCCGATCCTGAATGATAACCTGGAGTAAGTGATATTTATTGTTCCGCATGACATAGCCAAGGTACAGTAACTTTCTCTTCTTTCTAGATATCATAAGAGTTTTTGTGGTATTAAGTTTCGTTAGTAGGTCTTTAATTCGGACGTGATCTGGGTAAGAGCCCATCCTTCCATTTCGTATAAGACAATTGGGAACACATAGCACTTGACCTTTTTTAGTCACAATTCCAGAGATATAGTTTGATCCGCAATGATTTTTCCCATCTTTACTAATATTCTTCTGACTTTCTCAATGCGGCTGTGTATTCCCTATTCCATATTCTACTTCTCGTTGATAAGACATCCAAGGTATTTGAAGTGCTCTTTCTTCTGTCTCTCCGTTAAGGTTTAGGGGTTCAATCTAGTTTGGATATTACCATGTCTTTCTTCTTTTTATTTATTTTTATACTGTAGCTTGCACGGTTAACACTATCCGAAAGCACTTGAAGGTCCTTCGCAATAGATGCGATGTGTCATTTGCGTATTTGAGGTAGTTGATAAGCAGGTCATTATGGGTTACTTCAACCCAATTAATGAAACCAATATTGGGAAATATTACCAGTAACAATTATAACAATTGTGCCGAGAATTGAATCTCAAACGCCTTTAATTAATCAAAAGATATGACACAGTCGCCACATCACAGGTTACCAAAGCTTTTAAGGAAATTTGGAAGCAATTCAATGGAATGAAATATCCCATCCACCATAAGCACCGGATTTTCGCCTTCTCAATTACCACCTCTTTCGGTATATGGTCCATGATCTGGATGAGCAGGGTTCAGATTTTAGGAAAACGTTAAAAATTCTATCGAATCCTAGATTGTTTCAAACGTGCAACGATTTTTTTTAAACGAAATCCGTATGCTACGTTATAGATAAGGAAAAGTATTGGTGAGTAATGGACAGTACTTTGAATAAAAAATAAAGTTGTCTTTTATTTTATTTTAGTCTTTTAAATATAAAAAATAAAATTTACAAACTTATTTGGTGATCATATATTAAGATTATGAAACCAATGTAGACTTTTTTAAATTGAAAATTGCACTTCAATCTTATATAATTTTATCATCCTTTTCTATTTTGAATCAATTTAGTTTTAGAAGCTCAATTGAAAATATTCGGTGTCCCGAATTGTATTTTTTTTAATTTTTTTTTTTCGTTTTTTGCATAATGATTTTCATTGTCAATTAAAAGAAAATCTCTGCAACGTGAATGGATTTGTTAAGTTTTATACATTCACTGTTAAAATTAGATCAAAATCGATTATTAACTAAATCGTTTTAATTACTGTAAAGGTCATTTCTTCGTCAAATCATTTAAATTTGAAGCGCTTAAAAGTGATGCATTCTATGTCGTAATATAATACAATTCAAATTTACCTACATGGAATTTTTTATAATAACTACCTTGCGCTAAATGATTTTAATACAAAATAAATTAGCTACGCTACTAACTGTCAGAAATCAATTAATGAAAAGTGAAGTGTTTAATAAAATAAATAAAAGCAGAAAATTAATTTTGGTTTAGTATTTGAAAACAATGAAAAGTACGATTACTTGTACCTACTAAAACATAAGTGCTAAGCTACACAAATTGAGGTTTGTTTAAAATATGAAAAATTTAGACCGTAAAAACGAATAGTTCTTTTTTATAAATAATAGGTCTACCGGAAAGTTCTATCCGATTTTGGAGTAAAAGAAGCTACAAATTTTTCTCTCTGTCATATATGTAGTATGTACCTATATTTAATAATATAACTGCCAATTATTATCAATGACATCTTGCCAGCGTGAGACCAATGTATATATCCCATTTTTGAAAAATGTATCACCTATTTACTATTGATTCGAAAATTTCAACCAGTGCTTGTTAGATATCTTCTTTATTTTTGAATTTTTTTGCCGCCAAAAAAATTTGTATAGACAAAAACAAATGGCAGTCGGAGGTGCTATGTCCAGGGAATAATGCGGATGCGATTGAATCTCCCAGCCTAGTTTTGCAAATTTTTGACAAGTGCCCAAAGCCCTGCATGTGACCTGGCACTATTATGATGCAGCATGATGTTCTTCCTATTTGCACATTGCCGGCCTCATTTTTGGACTGATGTCTTTAAGTATATCCAGTCGTTGACAATAATTCTCCGAATTGAGCTTTTCATTTGATCTTAAAAGCTCATAGTGTATTGATCGTCGAATGTCTCATCATATAGATACACAACATTCTCTTTTTCAGAATCAATTTTTGTTTAGAGGTGGAAGGGTAGGGATTTCCGGGTTTACAATATGGTCTTTTCCTTGTAATGTTACCATAAGTAATCAACATTTCATATTCCATTATTATCCGGTTCAAAAAGGGCTCGATTTTGGGAACGCTTGCCCTTTGTTTTCTTTGAAGTTTATCCACTGGTTTTCGATCAACCAGTTGTCATTGGCTGTTGGTTTGATCGCCCTTTTTATGTTTTCTGCTTGGTTCTTCCACGTTATAAAATACCTGCCATCACTACCATGGTTAGCAAGTAAATTTTGAAAATTGCTAAGCTGATACAGTAATCCTCCGCGTTAAGGACGCTAGCTTAACGAAAATTCGATATTACGGGCATAATTAATTAAGTATCAAAATTTCGGTATACGGATGAAATATTCATAATTACGGACAATATATGTACATTTTATTTTCCGTTTTGCTTACATTTTTGGGAAAAATCCCAAAAATAAAATAATACTAAATATTTTTAATACAAAAATACAGCTTATGCTTGGTTTTGTTATACGGGGAATCCTAAAGTAATTATCAAACTTTCTAACGAATTAGTATTCGATGCTATGCGGTATAGTGCACTATTATTTTATTTACACTTTATATTTAATATGAATCTATAGTAAAATTGGGTCCTTTTACTAGCTGGAACGTATCTATCACTTCCCAACAGGATATCATAGTAATAGCGGATTCGTTTAACGGATTTTCGATTTACGGACAGTTTTGCAGAAACGCATCCTTTCCGTAAAGCGGGGGGTTATTGCACTTTCTAGTAAATATATCAAAAAAAAAAAAAAAAATTCTAGGATTTCTCTCGATTTTCAAAAATAAAAAAAAAAGTTTACCATCGCAGTTTCACCTATTTTTTTGTGCTTGAAAGTTATACATAAGAGGCCCAGGGTTGTTATAGAAAAATGTTATTCTTTCTTTTCATTTTATTTTGTCAAGATCTTTAAGAATCCGCCTTCAAATCGTAGCGTCGTTAGAACCGTAGTCTTACCTTCAAAATAGACTATTTCATTGGAAAACCTGTTAATTTTAGCGGAAAAAACCTACCTGACAAACGTCCTATAACCACGTTGAAACATAAAATGAATACATGAATACAAAAATTGAGTCATACGATTCATTCAATAAAAAGTATTTTTATGAAATGCTATGATATTCTATAAGTTTTGAATTTTGTATTTATGTACAGTAAAGTTATAGTTTTGAATTGATAAACTTATAGATAAACTTAATTTTTCGTTTTTATTTTCCCATTTCGTTATAAGTGACAAGTTTGTACAGAATGATTAAAACGGCCAATGAAACGATAATTTACTATTTCTGTGAAAAGAATACCAACACATCAAACATAGAAAGTTATTTTCATTATCAAAAGTAAAATTTGCATTAAAGAAACACAAAGCTAAAGATTTCAAATCAAACTGTAAAAAAAACACAATATTCTTTTAAATAATGAAGCAGAGACCATTTTTCTTTATCTATAAAATTTAAAGTAGTTAAAGTAGTAACAAAAATCGTTTATTTTTGACTTGTGTCACTCTTGTCAAAAATCGACTATATGTTTTGACCATTTTCCGAGATAATTTTTTATTTCAATATAATCATGTGTTTTCCATTATGTCGATATTAAGTGATCTATTTTGTGTTAATCATTCAGTGATGTAATCCAATAAGATATAGGTGCCTTCATATAATATAAATCCATCTGTGATGTTACACTTTCAACTTTCTCTAAAATGACGATTATGAAATTTTGATGATTGAGAATTGACTAACGATAATAAAAGTGCACCTGAAGATGTTCAAATGGAATTGTTACAAGTGAATTCTAAATAAAACAATTAGCGCCATTTATTATTTTGTTCTTTTTGAAGTGGTTTAAAATGGTTTTATAATATGCTGAACGGATTATTTTCTGAGCATTGCAAAATTGTTTAATTGTAAATCAACAAACCTATAACTTTTATAAATTTTGAATTTGCTTTAGATGGTGTTTTTTTTTTTTACTTTCAACGAGTAAAATTCAAAAATAATTTTAAAATGTTTTTTGTGAGCAATTTACTTGAGCTCTTTTTGTCAGAGGAATGCATTTCTGTTTTCCTATACACCAGTGGAAGACAACCGATTTGAAACCGATCATTTATTTTTTGGTTGCAAAAACATTTATTGCATACCAATTTAATATTAACAGATAGAATATCTCTGCAATATTTTGTGTCAATTAATATAATTAATAGAGTCAACAATAGTTAAATTCCATAACATTACAAGGAATGATTGAGATATTAAATGTCTAATTAAAAATGTGAGACCAAAGAAAAACCGGATGCAATACTGCAACAAATTATTATCTTATTCTTATACATAATATAAACAAGAGCAATTCACACATCTATATAACTTCTCAATGCAGATGAAAGAGTAGGTGTCTCCATTTCCACTCTTATGTACAAAGTAAGAAGATTTCACTTTCTATCAACAGAAATTTAATTGTGTTAAATGATTGCAATTCGTCATAATTCTTGACAAGTTACTATTAGCTCATAAAATACTATTTTGCAAATTTTTTTGTATTGATGCATATCAAATATTTACTTTAAAATTCATATTGATTAAACTAAATTTCTGGTCCTTTTGTAATATAAATGAATATAAGGGTTAATGTTAGCATTGATACGTATTTAAAATAAAATTCACTTCAGAACACGAACTAAATGGAACAATCAGCTTTTTAGACACAACGATCACCAATGAAAATGGAAAGCTGTCATACAATATATACAGAAAACCAATAACAACGAAGACCACCATCCATAAAACATCATTTCACCCAAGAACCCAAAAAATGGCAGCTTACAACAGTCTAGTGTACAGAGCGATCAAGTTCCCTCTTAGCACCAAAGCTCGTGAAGAAGAAATTAAGATAATTAAACATATAGCCATTACTAACGGATACAACAGCTCAATCGTAGACAAAATAATATCGAAATTTACTAAAAATTCCATTCTTCCAATTCCACCAAAAATAAAAAAAATAAAAACAAAAAATATATAAAATCAGACTTCAATAATATATTCAATTTTACAATCGCCAACTTCCTAAAGAAAAATATCTTCAATATCGCATTTTCAACAAACAACAACATGATGTAAATTCTCAAACCATTGGAGAACAACCAAATTACAACGGAAAATAAAATCGGAATATATAAAATTAAATGTGGTTCCTGTGAAAAATTCTACATTGGCCAAACTGGTAGATCTTTCAGAGCAAGATATAAGGAACATACACCCAAGAAACCTACTTCAACAACAACGTCAAATTTTACAAAACACCTTTATGACGAAAATCATCAATGCTTAAATTTCGAAAAAAATTTTAAGCCACTACATATATGCAAGAAAGGATCACATATGAACACCCTAGAAGAATATGAAATATACAAAGCACACAAACTAGATCCAAATAACATCCTTAACGACAAATTTTATAAAACAACCTACATGAAATTTGTTTACAATTGACAAAATAATCATTACCTGATGATGACAGCCAAAAATTGTTGAAACGCGTCGTAATAAAAAAGAATTTGAGTCATAGGACATATATTATTATTCATTAATTGCTTAATCTTAAATTTTATGAATAGAAAAGAAATAATTTTTAATGACATCCCAGGACAAAAATGCTTCTCAATTTAAAACCTTGGAATAAAGTTTTTCAGGTTTGTATTTAACATGTTACTTTTGTTTTATGGTTAATGTTAAAGTAGCGACCAAATTCTTTAACTACAGATCATGAATATCTCATCGTTGACCTGCATTATTTTGTTCAATTTTTACCAACGCCCTTTGCGATCATTCAAAAATCTATAAAACTATAATTTTGCTAAATTAATGAATATTACCATATGTCCTATGACTCAATTTCTTTCTTGATTACGACACCTCTCAACAGTTTTTGTCTGGTGTAAACAAATTTCATATAGGTTCTTTGTTTTATATAATTTTTCGTTAAGGATGTTATCTGGATCTAGTTTCTGTGCTTTGTATATTTCATATTCTTCTAAGGTGTTCATATGTGATACTTTCTTGCAAATATGTAGTGGCTTAACAATTGTTTCGAAATTTAAGCATTGATGATTTTCATCATAAAGGTGTTTTGTAAAATTTCAAGTTGTTGTTGAAGTAGGTTTCTTGGGTGTATGTTCCTTATGGTATATCTTGTAACGAAAGATCTACCAGTTTGGCATATGTAGAATTTTTTACAGGAACCACATTTAATTTAATATATTCTGGTTTTATTTTTCGTTGTATTTTGGTTGTTTTCCAATGGTTTAAGAATTTACATCATGTTGTTGTTTGTTGAAAATGCGATATTGAAGTTATTTTTTTTTCGGAAGTTGGCGATTGTAAAACTAAATATATAACTGAATTTTCATTTATTTATATTTTTTTAATGCTAATAACCTGGAAAGTTGAAGCGAATTTAAATAACTTTAGTAAAAAAAAACGGTCGTGATGAGTGTAGGTGGTATTTTTCGATAGTAAAAATGATTTTTTTTTAATTTAATTTAGCGATTGTGTGAGTATTAATTAATTGAATTTAAACTGAATCAATTCTTAGAGAATTTTATATTTTTAATTTTAACGGTTATTGATAGTTACATTTTTTATAATTAGAAATTTTTCATTGTTGTTATAAGAAAAATATCATAAAAACGACTGTCAGTTATCATGTTTGTACCTATTTTTTACCTACAGATATTTATATCTGTAAACAAACCCTCATTGTCTTACAGAAGTTATGACGGCGACTGTTTTTTTATCATTAAATCTCTGAAAATGAAAAAATCTAATAAAAACGTCGGAAAATTGTAAAAAATAGCTTGAAGTTCAATTTATTTAAAAATCGCGACGGTAGAGCAACTACGCTATACATATTTCTTCAAAATATCTGAGTTCCAATATTAAATGATGATGGGTTCGAAAAATTTAATAAGAAGTTGTCGTCTAAGCCGGAAATCAAAAACGATGCAAGTGTACATACAAAAACGATATAAGTATATATATTTTATATACTTACATGAAAACACTGTATAATTTTTATATTTTTCCACTTTCAGGAAAACATTTTGGATTGACTAAAAATGTTACTTAAGAAGCTTGTACAAAGAAATCCTATTTGTATTTTCTAAGCCGACGCTAGGAAAATATCCAGGAAACTCCGGAAAAGTGGACGTAGATAATATCTATTATCTAATCTAATGTATACAATTCTTACGTCTGTCTGTACATTCTAATTTTGAACCCAATTTATGGGTAATTTTTTTTTTCAAGAGGCCCTTATTCCAATTTTAAAATTTTTATCTGTCCGTCTGTCTTTCCAGATTTAACTAGAGAACGGAACAACCGAATTTAATGAAATTTGGTATTAAAATACCACACAATTACACACTCACAATAGGTAACTTATCAATCCTAAAAAACAATAAGGAAAGGTATACCCTAGGTAAAAACCGAGAGATGAAAAATAAATACTTTAGACAGGCGAGTTTAATATCGTTGGAAAGATATTAAAAAGTTATAAAATAATTTGTATTAATTTTTTTAGTTGAACTAATGACTAGCATAGTACCTAAATTCAATTAAAAGTACAAAAAATCGTTCCTTTAAAATGTAAATATTTTTATATATACACAAATATAGGATGTAACATTAAAAAAAAATTTTTTTTAAATTCCTACCCTAAAAGATTGAAAACGGGTGACTAGGTTTATATGAGATAATGTAAAGCTTGTAGAGTTAATCAACAATCGAAATTTTAAATTTAATAATCAAAGTGAAATTTCTTTTGTATAATTTTAATAACAACACTTTAATAACGTCATTTCTCTAAATTAGTATGAAAGTTTTATATGTAGTACTTAAACCAAATAGGCAATTTTTATTTTTCTGTGTTTTTCAACAATCAAACTTTATAAAATCTATTTTTTTTAATGATTGTGACTTGTGACCTGAAGCAATTGATACATTCTATATTCTTAAATTGATATATTCTACTGAAAAGCATGAGGGAGCAATTTTTGTCATATATTTCATTATCAAATAGAAAATCTTCCATACTTACTTTTCTTCGGTATTTAGAACATTTTGAAAACCAATTAATTATTGATATTGAAAATAAATAAAATTCAAATTTTCAAATATCTTTCCATATTCAAATTTATTTCCACACTTTCCACCTATTTCAAACAATTTTGTATATATAACGTTCAAATGTGCGAAATTGAAAAGCTTTTTAGCCATGATAATCAAAATAAAAAAGGTATTATTTTTTTCGATTTACATTGTATTTTCAAACATAAATGCACATTTGTGTCGAAGAAATTTGGAAAGTGTCTTCCTTATAAGATATAAATACATAAGAAAGGGTTTTTAAGAGTGAAAAATGGTTACAAAGTTTTTAAGGGATAATGTCTAATAAACAATCGAAATTTCAAATTTAATAATCAAAGTGTCGTTAAAGGTGAAACGTTATTACTGATTAATATAAAACAAAGTTGATTTGTTATTAGAAACAAAAACTTAGGCTCTACTTACAAATTTAAACTCTGATAGATCTGAATATCTGAAAAAGAATATCTGAAAAGGTTAAGTTATGTTTATAAGTGAGCATTAAGTTCTTTGGCTTTCACATATTGTAAGAGACTATCCAATATAGTTTAATTGGATAGTTGAAATTCAGATATATTTTAATAATAAGTGTTTAGTTACACAATGGTTATACTTGATTATGGAGGAACTGGGTTTCGTGGAATTACAAATTACAGTAGTACAAATTTCAATTTCGCGGTAGTGTTGTACATTGCAGTAGTGAAATAGTTTTGAGAAAAAGGTTCATTCGGGAATAGAGACAATGAAATGGGATTTCTACTAATATTCAAAAATCATTATTATTATATTGACGCGAGTATTTTTGAAAACTTTTGACTGTTTTAAGTCATAATTAAGACCGAATTTATTGAACTTGACGATATTTTTTATTTATGTATAGATGTTGATTGATTTATGGATTGTTTGTTTCATGGTAGGTATATGTAATAGACCATACTCTTTATAGATATTTATAAACATTTTTTGAAAATTAATTGATCATTACAAACAATAATTTTATTCTACGCAACAGTTTATTAAATGTGTCTTTTTAAAGTCGACAAAAAAGTGTTTTTAAGAATGATTATGTTTTTCGTAAAAAAAATAAGAAAAGTAAAAAAAAAATATTTACCATTACAAATAGCAAATCTAAAATGCGCAAATCTAGAAGTCGCAGGCATTAGCTAGGTAATCTTATTCTAAAGAAAATTAACTCTAATAAATGTTGCTGATAGGAAATATCTCAAAAAAAGAAGTTAAATTGAAATTTAAAGTTGTTGAAAAACGTATATGATCATCCTCCATCAAAAGGACGTCACTAATAGCAGACAATGTTGGAACGAAAAATTTAATGTATTTTAATTTTGGAACGATTACGATCTATGAATTCAATTTTTAGTTCGTCCGAAATCTTTTTTTCCACAGTGGTCCTACCTTTTACGTCACACTTTTCAATTTTTCCTAATTAAAATGAAAAATTAATTTTTGCAACAACAGTAGGTATTTTTTTTATATTAAATTAAGTATTAGGTGTGTTCTTCATGAAAACTACTAACTAATGCTCTGGAAGTTTGTCTATTGTAATATCAAATGATATCTTAAATTATTAATTTAATCAAAATTGTAAAATAATGAGGGCGTGATGTTACTTCCTCAAAATGGTTCCTAAAGTGGTAATTTAATTTTATTTTTTCGGCTTCTTATGAATTTTTATGAGTCTTAATTACACTCATCCGATTGCTCAATTGCATATCTTTATATAATAAAGTTAATTTTACAGCCAAAAAAAAACATTTTCTATTAAAATTATGTTTTGAGTTAAGAGATGAGTTTTTAAATGCACAATTTTTCTTATAGTGAAATTATCTATTGTTAATATATCTGCTATGATTCAAGTAAGCAGAATTTTTGAACAAATTATTTTCTTAGGCATATCTTGGCCTATAGGAATAGAAAACTTCACGTTTCAGTACTTGACACAAATATTTATTATTATTATCGATCTCATAAGTAAAGTGTGAATAAAAACTCAGAATGAATTTCAAGTGCGTTGTATATGTACAAGTATGTACGTATTTATAATTATTGAACAACTTTCCTGGTCCGACATTGTTCCAAATAAAAAATTAGTGCGGTTCATTGAAATATTATCTTAATAGAATATAAGTTAAAATGAAACTTGTATCAATACAAAAACAAGTAGCTGGATTTTTTTGAAAAAAAAAACCATACGAGAACACAATTTCCTATGCGAATTTCGAATATGTGAAAGTTCGAGACACCTAAATGAGAAAATCGATTGCTTTATGGAATATAATGTTACAAGTACAATGTGAAGGCAAACTCTCAAAAGGAGAAACAACTATTCTATACAAATTGCATGTACTTTTTTAAGTTTGAGTAAATAAAAATTAAAAATTCACATCACTTATTACCAATAACATTTGTTAATATTTTCAAAATTTAATGTTTTAGATATATTATATACCAAATATTACAGTCGTACTGGTAAACTTTTTTACTAACAAAAAATCAAAATTAAAAAATATTTTAATTTCCAGGAAATTATATCCTTGACACTATAAAATTACCATTTCTATTTGACTTATTTTTTGCACACTGCCAATATATTATGTAGTTGTAATTCTTGTAAGACAAGCACTTGATTAAATAAACTTACACTGCACTTTATTGCTTTCACTAATCATCTTCGTATTTATTTTTGATGAGAGAAATTAATAGTTATATATTTACTTTAGGTAAATGAGCAAATATATTTTCCAAGGAACAAACAAATTTTCATTTAATTTTTACAAAAAGAATTTTAATTTTAAAACGTAAAACATAAAATTTGATGCCCTAAAAGTATAGTCAAAATTCCAATTTACCAATTTGTGTCAAAATACTTAATTTTTGTAAAGATAACGAAACGTAAAAGTGAACAATAACAAAAGCGTGAAATACGTCCAAGTACCCATTGGAAAATACAAGTTCACAGATTTTCCAAAAACTCTTCCTAGAAATAGAAAACTCCACATACCATGACCATAAAAAATTCTACACAGATGGTTCAATGATAAACGGACAATCAGGTTTCGCAGTGTATACTGACGGCAACCCAATCATGGAAAGATAGTCGAATGGATCGTCCATATTTACTTGTGAGGCGAAAGCGATCCTGAGATGTCCTCAAACAATGGAAAAAGACCCGGGGAAGGAGGAAATTGTCATCTTCTCTGACTCACAATCCTGTATAAGGACCACAATGAATGAGAGAAGTCAGAACTTAACTGTGATACAGATACAGGTTAAGCTAAGAAAGCTCCACACTAGGGATATAAAAATCGTATGAATCCCTGGGTATATGGACATCGCTGGCAATGTCTTGGTGAATTTGGCAGTAAAAGATAGAGCTAGGACAGGAACAGGCTCTGACTGTGGAGGATGCACTTAGAAGGTGCAAGGAGAAAACGATGGAGCTGTGGGAAAGTTTTTGGCAATCTCACAGAAGCTAGCCGATGTCCAAACTTTCACCTCGGAAAATCTACTTGGACAGGAACTGTCAAGAAACCTGAGAGTGAGCCTTTGCAGGTTGAGGATTAGACACACAAGGCTGACCCACAGCCACCTATTCAGCAGAACGGTAGCGAGATGCAGCAAATGTGGACACGGCATATCCGTGAAGCACCTGCTGCTGGAGTGCTAGAAAGCCCAGAACCTGAAACGGAAGTGGTCGGTGCCACAAAACTTGAAGGAATGTCTGGGCACGGAGCAGGGGATGACAGGAAACCTAAACTTCCTCAAGGAGACCAATCTCCTTACCGAGCTTTGACGAGATGAATGGGAAAAGGAAGGAAGACGATGCAACAAATTCCCAAATTGTATATACGAAAGAAAGTATTACTTAAGTCAAAAGAGTAGCACCAACCGTTCATTTTCTTTTATTTATAACAATATTGCTTCTTTGTATTTTTTTTCCTCTTTTGACTCCGGTTCGATTAAAAACATATTGTATTTTGTATATACTAACGGATTACATTGAATGATATTGTTATGTGGTCGCTAATAACCAAGATGTTGAAGCGAAATAAACTTAATCTTTTAATAAACTTAAATAATATAAAAAATCGGGAACCTGTTAGATTCAAAAGTAATGGAAATAATTTTTTTTTTTTTATTTTACTTTTACTCATCTATCCAATACCTAGTTTTAATAATGCAGAACTTTAAATATTCTGTACTGAATTTACTCTAGTTCTATCTCCACAAAGGAGCGTATATAAGGAAAACTAAAGGTAAAGTTGTAAAATTCAACTGGTAAAATCATCTGGAAACCAGCACCCGGAAGAATCTGCAAAAAAATTATTTGTACATCAACACAACACTTACAAAAATCGTCAAAATTGTCCTTTGGATTGAGTAAAAAGGAAAAATTTTACAACACTCGTAATGCACCGTAATAAATGTCGTTTGCACTTCGTTAAGGGGGAGGGTTATGCCTTATTGTAAATCTAAAAAAACATTTTATCATAAAAATTAATCTAAAACATGTACATTTAGATAATTCAATGTGTTTTAAGGTTCCGAATTTCGTTTTTAAAAATATTAAATTTCCTTTCTTCTGTAGACGATCTCCTAAAGGGTCTCCGTAAAAAGCTGCCTAGCGGTGAGGAAGATATCTCTGGTATAAAAATATCTGAAATCAAAAAAAAAACGATCGATTTATTTTTAGGACAGATGAATACAGATAATGAACGAAGGAATAGTCAAAGTTTTGATTTTTGCCAAAATGGCGCCTTCCCTAAAAAAATTCTTTATAATTTATTTTTCGGTTAAAAATTAACAATTTTTTCGGTACAATTTTGTAAGTCTTCAGCATTAATTGTTTATGAGCCGTTGATTTTTTATGTGCTATAATTAACAGTTTCAAAAAATTAATCGATAAATTGGTTGTGTCCATAATTTACATAATATTATTTATTTTTAGTAGGATAGTGAACATGAAAGGATGTAGATCCATATACTAATTATTAATTTAGCGACACGTTTCGGTCTTTTATTAGGCCTTCTTCAAAACATTACTAATTGTTAAATTACCTTAATATGAAGTACACAATATACATCACACACATATTGATGTATATTGTGTACTTCATATTAAGGTAATTTAACAATTAGTAATGTGTTGAAGAATTCTGTAATACATGTATTTGTATGATTTTTAGAAGCCTGATGAAGGCCTAATAAATGACCGAAACGTGTCGCTAAATTAATAATTAGTTTATGGATCTACATCCTTTCATGCCCACTATCCTATTAAAAATAAATAATATTAAAAAAATTAATATTTCAAGTAAATTCAAAAGTCAATATAAAAATATATTTCAAATTTTAATTTGTTAAGATTGAGTTCAAAGTTGACATTAAAATTGGATGACTAAATTATCCTCTTAAAAAATGTTGACACCTTACCTTTTATAAAAATATAGTTTTCCTACATTTTTATTCATCAAAACAATTTTGCATTATAATTTGCGTTAAAGGTATATTAAAATTTATATGCGAAGAATTTTCATACGCATTGTTTCCTACACATTTTAATAAAATTTCAGTATAAGACAAATAGAAAAACTAATTAAATTCTCGCTGCCATTTTTTTCAATAAACTTAATTATACCATCCTTTTTATTTTACTTACAACTACCGGAGCCATTGTTCGGCATTTTTATAGTTAGATTCATTTTTACATAAGCAAATAAACGGAACTATTGTATTTTTATGAATCATGATTGAATAATAATAAACGAAATAAAAACGAGAGGAAAGGTAATGGAAGATCTCAGTTTCCTGATTAATTGTTGATATCACCACTTTTTATCACGTAGTATATAAAATAATTTCAATTGAATTGTTTCTTAAAGTGTTAATTTTATTCCATCATTACGACAATAAAAATAATATCTATTTGGTAATCGTTTTTTCCAAATAAGAAAATATCAGAACACTTTCTTTTTCATTTCATTATGTGTACTTACTACTTATTTTTAATTAAAACAAAACAATTTTCTAATTTCAATAGATTAAACTTTTCCAATTTTCAAATATACAGTGTTGAAACTTCAATAAGTTTTATTACAATTAATACCTAATGATTTTTTTTTTATTTTAAATCAATAAATTGTCGCATGTCGTTTTTCCTAGTTTCCTAGTTCATTGATATATTTTCCAAGTATGCGAGTTTTCAAAAAAACCTTATGATATTTTAGGCGATCCGGTTAAAGTATATACCGCCAGCTTAGAGTGTAAACCTGTTATCTACATCAGACTAAATTATACAGACAATACACTGTAAAAAATTGAATATAATTCTATTCGAAAAAATAAAAATATCGTTTGAAGATCGAATGATCCTTATCTTAATAGACTGATTACCGGTTACCATTTTGAAATACTTAGTTACCTTCTATTAATTAGGTTTTCAATTTATTAGCAGGATTTTATAGGATGCATTCTTGGAGTGGAGTATAAAACTGACCTGAGAGGTGGGCAAAGTAGTGACCAGTGATGAAGAATACTCTGAATAAGCTATTAATTAATTCTACCTCAAAATAATTGCTTTTTAATATCAAAAATAAATCGAATTTATTTGTACTCACAATAAATTTAGAAAATAATTTGGAAATGGTAAATTCGGTTAGTAACATTTACAATGAGAATTAGATCTGGGGAGTTACATGACCAAGAAGAAATTAAAATATTGTCCAGGAAATTAATTAATTTTTTATTAGCCAATGGCTCATATATCGTCGTGCATAAAATTGCACTAGTTTTTTATTTCTATATAATTACAATGCTGAATCAAAAAATATTACTGCACTTTTAAATGTTGGTCACTGTTCTCATATCGGCTTAAAAAATAATGTAGATGGTCGTAATTATTTGGCGAAGGACTTTATTATTAGATTATTTTTCCCTATTTTTCCTGTTTTTTCTACTTTTTGCTGTTGTTTTTATTCCTAAGATTGTATGCTTATACTTTCAATTTTCAACGTTATTAATCATAGTCATAATAAAACAAATATTTTAAGAGATTTAATTGCTTTCGGTTTAAATCTTTTCATGTACATCACAAACATTTTAACGATGAAGTTATAAATCACAGCTAATAAAATACCTACAACTATATATTTCAATTATAAATTTATCCGCCACTAATATCTAAACGCCTCATAAGTTCTAATATGTTACTCAATATGTTGAAGTTTATAACAGATTTAAAGTTGTTATCAACATAAAATTAAGATTATCATGTTTCTATCATGTCGCCCAAAGAAACAAATAAACCATCTTTTTTTGTTTAAAGCCTATACTTATAACCAATTGGAATACCATGTAGGACATTTACATTGAATAAAAACCTTTCACCAAATCTATCACTTAATCTGTACAATATAAGAACCTTGCATCTGTTTTATTTTTTGATAATGGTAGCAATGTTAATGTCGTTACGTTAACAATTTCATTGAATTTTGGGAAAACTTAGACTTCAAAAGGGCTTTGTTGTATTTGTGCCGAAAATTTCAAAGCAATTTGGCCATGCAACAATAACTTCTCAGGCTTTTCTCTTCAATTTTAGAATAAGTAACAACCCTCAACAATTCAACTGGTTTCAAATCAGTTAAAAGAACAAAAAGAACAACTTAAACTGGTATGATGTCCAGAAATTCTACGAATCCATATATAGTCGAATCGTGGATATTTTTTTAAAATTACAATTTCATGATATTATTTCACTTTAAAGTCTTACTAAAATTTACTGTAAATAAAACTGATTTTATTCATTGTTATAATACTTACCAAAATATTTCATGTATGCATAATTGTTACGCTTACTGAGGCAATTAGTAGTAACAAAAATTTTATAATAATATTTATGGTAAGAATAGCTTAGAAAGTGCGTTTGCAATATCAAATATTATAGTCTTCTCATTTTCAAAATAAGAATTTAAAACGAACGCTTCCGGATCTATGAAAAAAGAAATTGGAAATGTTGACAATAGTACAGCTAGAATTCAATTACATAATTTCACTTATTGTTAAAAAAAGAATCAACATACGATATATTTTGTACTATATGTAACCATTTTTAAATTGCCTCTTATTTAATTCTCATGTATTTGTTTACAATTTATATTAAATATGAATCATTTTCAAGCTTATTGCATTACACATTTATTTTTTGCAGCGTGCAATTTACATAAACTTCCGGTTAATGAAATATGATGGTAAAAATGAAATGTGAAAGAAAATGCGATATCATGTTTGAAACTCAAAAGAAAATTAATATCATATCTCACTGTTATTATAAAAGGCTTCAGTGAGAATTCCAAGCCTTTGGAACATAGTCGCTTCGTAATTTTTACATACAAATATTTTTCAACTAACAACACCCGTTATCGTCTTTGAAAATGCATATTTTTGTAATTAACTTTTTTTTCCTTTAGCAAACTAAATTTTCGTTTCTTTGGAGTTCACGTCAACACTTTTTATCTGAAAAAAAAATATTGCAAACACTGAAAAATAAAATTTAGAAATAGCACTGCTTTTTTTGAACATTTATCATTCATATAAACTTTTCAAATAATTTAAAATTTTGACAATTACACAAATAAACACTTTGAAATCTTTAGACTCCGTCTAACAATATTTTATTAGCGAAAAAATGATATATTCGTACAGTCGTTCAAGCAAATGCATTCACCAAAGAGTACACACAAGCCAATTAATTTTTTTTATTAATTGATATATTAGGCCCCAAACATGATTTCAACCCAAAAATCCGTCACCGGGGGATATCGCGTCTCTTCTCATTTTTTTTTGTGAACTTTTATGTAATTTGCACCAGTTCAGCAATGTGTCGCTATATCATGGTGATGATAACAGGCAATTGATCTTTAGCGGCGTTTAAGCTTCTCAAAATTGATTTTTCCAAAAATAAAATATTTCTTCATTATAACTTTTGAACCATGCTAGATACAAATAAAATAGTTATTATCACAATAAAAGCTGAGAATATATTCTACAAAAAAGGTTCTTTAATAATCTTCCATAAATGCCATAGTTTGGCTGAAAATTGATAGCGAAAGCGATACTAGCGCTTTAATTGTTACTTACCGTTGCTTTGTAGCTACTAAGGTTTTTAGCGACTCTAGGGTTAATAAAAATCAGTATTCGGAAAGTAGCGAATATTATTTCGAACCGAGGATCAAACCCAACACCTACCGGTTTTGGAGCGGTCCCTTGACTACTCGGCCACTAGAAGGCTTTAGTTTGTGTGTATATTATTGATGTTAATGTTGTCGATTTTGATTGCTAGCTCTTCGGGGGTGAATATAGCGTTCATTGTGTGGTCAGGCGTAACAGGAGTACTACGGTTCTGTTCCTGTTGGATGGCTCTATGAAAACCCTAACTTCAAGGATGAATTCAGTATTGTAGATATTTTTGTTGCTCGATCCCGGTTCCAACTAGACGAAAAAAACTGGCATCGGTGATTTATTAAAACTATTTTTCACAATCTATTTTTCATATTGTTACGAACTTTATATTATCCCAGCTAAAGTAATTCCTCTTATGTGTTTTTGTTGGAATTGAATATCTTGGTAAAAAAAGGCATTTTATTGATCGATTAAGTTATTAAAGTCGTTATATTAGTCGTTTTAGGTTATTAAAGGCATTTTAAATGTAATGATTTCAAAATTCCCCCAAATGCTTTATTTTAACAGGGCATCTTCTTTGTTTCGTTGATTGCAGTCTTAATGCACTTACCACATGTGTACCATCAATACCATCGATAGGTACGTATTGAAAATGAAAAATTTACCTCCATATTATTTATTTTTTAACATAATATGAAATACATTTTTATTTTTAACATTTCAAAATGTTTAAAATGTTATAAAAAGTTTGTACAAATGCACTAGCATTCGAGATCACTAAGAATCTTGAGATTTTTAGAATATTTCCACAGAGGCGCAAAAACAGACGGTTTTTACCGAGAATAATCAATTTATTGGGTCCATCTAAAAATTACTAAATATCTATTAAACTCAAAATGCTTTATGATTAAAAATTCAATGTCTAAGAATGTATATTTCATCCGGTAATGAGTTTTTGGCAATAAGTTAACATTTAACGTGGTTTTTAATATCTTCATAAGTAAGAGTTCAATATTTGAAACAAAAATTTAATAAAAATCTAGTTATTTTTAGGATTAACATTGATAAGTATTTTATTTATTTCCGAGTCACAATAAATTAATGGATAATAATATATGTCTTATGACTCAAAAATTACTTGATGATGACAGTCAAAAACTGTTGAAACGCGTCGTAATAAAGAAGAAATTGAGTCTCATAAGATATATATTATTATCCATTAATTATTTTTAGAACTTTACCAGATAAGAAAATATAGCTCACTATAAATAAATCATTTGGATTCCGATTTTTCCTAAAATGCATAATTATTTTCTAGAATATCAACAATAACGTAACAAATTTTTGAAAATGTAATTTTTGTATTTTCAACCGTTATTTTCACGATAAAAATTGGCACATATCGAAAATTATTAAAAAATATTTTTTGTAAGATATTTCCTCAACTTTCATTTGCATAATAACTATTTTATTTCTATCTGGCACGGTTCAAAAGCTATAATGAAAAAAACATTTTTTTGGGGAAAAATAAATTTTGGGATAGGGACGCGGCATCCCCCGATAACGGATTTTTTGATTGAAACAATGTGTGGGACCTAATCTTTCAATTATTAAAAAAATTGGCGTTTACATACTTGTTAGGGAGTTCATCAACAAATTTCACTTCCACGACTTTACGTGTATCTTCTAAATTAGTTTAAGAAAAAAATATATACTTAATTGATTTACATTATTTTGTTGTTAACGTTAAAAAAAATACCCAAAGCATCTAAAAACTACCAAATTAGAAAGTTAACAACTTACTCTAAGGGCAGCTGAAAATAACCATAAGAAAATAAAATCTCAAGGCTTCATCGAAACATTTTAGAACACATCATAAAAAATACAAGGTAGAACCTAAAAAAAAAACTTAAATAATTCGATACACCCCGATTGAATTTCGAGAAAAAATTCACAGTAATTAATCGAAAATAAATAATTATCCAACGTGAAGTCGTTGATTAAACCTCGATTTGTTTAAGCATTTATAGCGTTTAGTAGACGATTTATCTTTTTTTAATAGCCATTTCACTTTCAACATAAAAATCTTAGATTGACTCGATATTTTGAAAGTGTAAGTGCTTTGAACTTGATTTCCCAAATATCTCAGGGCCACAGTTCGGTTTATTACATCATGCATAAAAGAATTAATAGTCTGTCGTGATAACATTACTACATTACTAGTTAAAAACTCTCTTGTATGTGATTAAAATTTTAATTAGAAAAAAAAATCTTCAAAGAAAGTGAAAACAGAAACATTTAAATTTAATTCGAAACGATGACACAAACAAATATAATTTTGTAAAGATGTTTAAACGTTTTTCATTCGAAGAAATCGGCATTATTGTTCTGAATTTTGAAACCATCATATATACTTAAACCATTATACTTACACATTTCCAACATTAGTTAGAAATATTATTATAATGAAAATAATTCCTAAGTCAAACAAACTTATATTAGACTCATCCTACGGACCCATAAGCTTGCTCCTCTTATTTTTAAAAATCATGGGAAAACTCCTTAAAAGAATTGTTCTATGCCTTGAAAGTAAAAAAAATAATTCCTGCCCACCGATTTGGCTTCAGGCTTCATCATCCCACAACTCAACAATGCTTTACAGTAGATGAAATCTCTGCAACCCTCGAAAACAAATATTACTGCCAAGGAGCATTTCTGGATGCTGCACAAGTTTTCGATCGAATGTGGCATCCAGGGCTAATATACAAGGAGCGCCAGAGAAACTTAAAATGGAACACTTGTGTTTTCTTTCTTTTTCTAAAATTCTACTACCGGTATTAAAACCGGTATTTCGGTATTAAGATCAAAAAAATACCGAATCCAAGTATTAATTTTGGCCCGATATTGCCATCCTTAGTCGTAATATTGTTTTGTATGAAGTTTTGTATTAGTTTATTGTGTATACTAATTATAAAATTTGAGTTCTAGTAGTCCAAAACGTTGCAAATCGTTGGTAACATAAAGAGGATTGAGATCAGAGGAAAAGATTGCTGTTTTATAAGCATAGGTTGATAATACGATGTTGGGATGGATAGGAAAGTTTGCAGTATAATGTATTGTTTCCAAGCTACAACCTTGAGAAGCATCAGCTTGAATTTGTGCAATAAGAGAGTATTCGTTGTTGCACCTTACTTTAAAACAGCTGACAGAGATATCGGATTTAAAGATAAGGAACTATTGAGTTGGATAAAATGTTTGAGCTTATACAGGCTGCGCTAGAGAAACTTACTTATTTTAAAGGCTAATCAAAAAAAAAAAGTACTCCAGTTATTGTTTTAGTTCTTTTTTTTATTTGAGAATATAATGTCCCATTTTTTTCCATATAGTCTTCAAAATAACATCGGTTAAATGGCGACCTCCATTACAGTGATTAAGTCGATTTCTGAAGTTCGTCTCCACTCTTCACAGCATATCAACCAGTATATTGGCTATGGCGTCGCGAATGTTGTTCCTGGAGTTAGCTATGGTCTGTGGTCAATCGACATAAACCAGGGATTTCAAATAACCAATTATAATTATTCTATATGATATCCAAGGCCTTCATATGATTTGAAACTGCTTGTTTACTAACTATTCTAAACGTTCCACGAATTCCTTTTAAATTTAACACGAATCGTGCTTCAATAACTCTCCCAACACAGCGTCTTCAAGCTTTACTGGTCTACCTTCGCGTTCTTTCCCACTGGTACCAAAATTACTACTTTTAAAACACCGGAACTAAAATGCATATGTTCTTATTGATGAAACTTATTCCCCATATGATGTACAATGTAATTGATATCCATCTGTAGTATTTTCCTTTAAATTGAAAAAAAGGTAAATGAACTACTCACAAATTGTATTTTGTGGGCATTTTAAGTTGATATGGTTAGAGCACAAGGATATTATGTTCTCAGCAGTTCAGCAAACTGGCAGATAATAAATTTTGTGTATGAAAATTAACGCGTTGAAAAGAATATTGTTAAAAGATAATCCGTAAAGATTGAATAATAGATACGCCATTTTTTTCTAATCCCTCAAAACTGATTTGTACATCAAATAAAATATTAATCTTACTCTTCATCAGTGATATCAAAATCAACACTTTTAAAACGTCAGAATACTTTTCCTTCCTAAAATTTAGAAAAGTCTACTTGTTTTCAAATAAAGTATACTCATCCTTCAATTTACGCGGTACCTATTTTACGTGGTCGGAAAAAATTTTTTTTTAATAAATCATACATAGTTTGTGGCACGTGTCACAAAAATGCGTAAGTTCCATCAGATTACCCCCATTTCTAGGACCAGACGTCTGTAGCTCAGGTGTTTCGCTGAAGATTTCGATTGTTTAGAGTATAATTTAAAGAAATGTTAAACAGTATTATGTACATTTAAAAGCTATTCATTCAATTTACTGCGATCTTTGTTTTCTTTATGTCGCAAACAATTAAGTATTTTTTCACCTTAGAAATGTCTACACCTACTTTAAAGAAGAAAAGAAACACAATTTCTTTGGACATGAAGATTCGAATTCTGGGTTTCCTCTAGAAGGTGAAAATTTGATGAAAGGTGAAACCGCGTAAAATGAATGATGCGTAAATCGAGGGATGAGTGTATACATAATGTACTCGTTTTACACGATTTTCTGGTACCTATCCCTCTTCTTTATATGAACTTGAAGTCTCGATTTACGCTATTTTGATTTACGTGTTTTCTCTTGTAACGTAGCTACTACGTAAATCGAGGGATGAGACTAAGTGTCAAAAATAAATAGCGATGGAAAATGCATTTCAAAGTATAAACTAATGGTTTAAAATTGTAATTAGGAAGCTTTCAATGACCTTTAAACTTTTGAACAAAATTGTTTTTTATGTATTCAATGTATTTTACTTGTGGATAATGGATTTTATTCAAATTTTTTTGTAAAAACAATCAACCATTCTCTACTTTTACACCTTTAAAAGATTATTGAAATGTCCGAATAAAAATGGAAACAAATTTAATTCAATAAAAATATCATAAAAATCGAAATACTCGAAAAATGAAAGAAAATGCACAATGATGTAAACCTATAAAATTTAATGAACTATCGCTTTAAAAAGTGCTTATGTACATCACTTTTGTAAAGAAAAAACGTAATTTTTTATGAGAAAGAAAAATGTAACACTAAACCGGATCATTAACGAATATATTTCTTTTTCTTATTTTGCAATTGTTCATTAAATATTTGAGAAATTCGAGAGAAAATTGAACAAAATATTGAATTATATTATGGAGATACAGTAATAATGTTGAGTTATTAACTTTTAAATATTTGTTACGGTGATTCTAATAAGTAGATTATCCATTACAAATTAATCACTCTTTTTTTTTTCTTCGGGAAAAAATCGTTTTCCAAAACAATAATTGCATACCTCGTACATATCACATTCATCAGTGTGCAAAATATAATTGAAAGCAACAGCAGTAAGTGAATCATATAATACATTTTATTATAGGAGGCCCGAAGAGAACGGAAAACACTTTTCTTTCTCTCAAATTAAAGAAGAAAGTTTTATTTTTAGCGTTGCAATAATAATATGTATTAACACCAAAGCAATGTCGTTCAATCAATTACATCTGACACTAAGTGCACATAAAAGCAAACCTGTTGATGTAATTTGCAAAATTCACTTGCGTTTCGATATATTCGTTTATTGGCAAAATGATGTATGCAAATAAGCAAATAAGCCGGACATTTAAAGGCTTTTCACTTTGGTGGGTCAATGTCAAATTGAAAGTAAAGAAATGCAATTTGCAAAATTTAATGATTGTAATTTAAAATAAACAGAGTGTGAGGAAAGTATTGCCGTGGATATCTTCAGCTGTACTAAATATAATCAATGAAAATTAACATATTCAGGTGCTTCAATCGAACACCTATGCTTATATATTTTTATAGGATAATAAAAACGATTTTCTGATTGAAATTCAAAACCCATGAAGTACTTTTGTGTCCAATTTTAAAGCTTTTTGATCGAGGAGAAATATTCAATACGGCAGGCGTAAAAGAATGATTATTTAGTAGACTTATTTGAATAATCAGATATTTGTTGGTTCATAAATTCAATCATGATAACTAAAATTAATAATGTGCATGAGTTAGAGAAATGTATGTGAATAGTATTGTGAATCATATATTTAAAAATTATATAAAATTTCAATTTTCAAAGTTCAAGCAAACGCTACTGCTGCCACACGGAGGAATGGTTAATCCAAGACAAAGTAATTTGCAATATAATTCCTTTAATAGAAATTTTTTGAAACTTGGAAAAATACTTTAAGCTCGTTATTTAGTCTTGCCACATCCAATGGTATTAAATTCAAGTAGATGCAAGAGTGAAAATCAGTAATACTTTAAGCAGTCACCTTATGAAAATGGTTTAAGCTTATTATTCCAATATTGCAAAAGCTTGCAAATATTATTCAAAAAATTTCAATTTATTTCTTATTCAAACAGAACGAAAGATTACAAAATATAACATCTGGGAGTTTTTCACAAGAAACTATTCACCATCTTACATCTCATATTATTATTATTTTTTTGCTTAAACTAAGGAAAAAACTATTGTACTATGTGATGAATTGAAAAAAAATCCACAAAAATATATATTAAAAACCATAAAACTTTCATTATGATTCTAACTCAAAATTTCCCTAATATTTTAATTGTTATTCTTCTCTTTTTTATATGATTTTTATATTATATGGTTTTTATCTCACAAATTCAGTTTCGGTTTCGGTCGGAGTTTTGGCTTGACGACGGCCAAAACTAGGCTGAAACCGAAAACGAAAGTTCGGTCAGACACTATATTTTAGTTATCACAAACTACTAATAACTGATGTACCATTTCAGGTAGGATGATCCTATGGCGGTGGATTAAAACATTTTTTTAATTACGACAGCTAAGTATAACTTACCACGCACGTATAAAAGTGCACATAGCGTTTTCATTTTTTTAAAGGAATTTTATAGGTAAAGATAGGAAAAAGCAATAGCTAGCGATAGAAAGTTCTGGATGGACAAATACAAAAACAAAGTATTTGTACCCCCAATATTTTTTCTTATATTGTAAGAACTCATTCATATTTAATGTTGTTGACGAATATTTAAATATTTTAAACTAATCATTTTTCGTATCATATTATTAATGTTGATAATGTTTTTTTATTTTCAGCATTTTCAATATTTTCACAATTGTTTCCAAACGATTATAAACCCTTTATTTGAGTGCATTACAATATCAAAACTAAAATTACAAACCAGAAATTTCCTATTACAATGTAAATAAATATAATGTATCTCTATAAAATTACAACTGTATATATCGGTTTGTTAAATGAAAAGAAAGTTAACTCGGTCACATCGAAAATATATTATGTGAAGATATAGGTACATGGTCATCTCATTTTTATTTTAATCATAAAACATGAAGTATAAGTAAGAATTTTCTTGGCTAATTATTTGTATCAGTCATGTACCTATCTTACCTTACCATAAGTATTACCCCTTTCACTTTTATTCAATGCATAAAATAGTCTTCGATGCAACGGAATTCCGGTGCGTGAACAAAGCAAAAAACACGAATCAAGTAAATTTCTCATATCGACTTATATGACGTACCTACTATTATTAACGAGCAAAACCTAAAGCCACCAGAAATCGATTTTATTGTATTTGTAATACAATGATCGTTCAAGTAATATATATAAAATTTGAGCTGAAAAAATCATTTTAATCTTAATAACTAGTTTCTCAAACTATCAAACTTACGAGTTAATGATTAGGATTTGTTATCCCTACTTCCTTATGACTTCATTTATTCAGACCGCTGCATTCCCACAGAACGTGTGAAGTGATTTCTTCCTCTGTCTAATAGAATCTGCAAACTCAATCATTCACATGTACTTCAATTGGATGCAGGTGTTTTTTCAGCTCAGTTACTAAGTTACCTCTCTGTAGTGTCCAACCGAAATTAGTTTGACAACAGCCGAAACTCGTTTTTTTGCCGAAACTAGGCCGAGACCGAAACCGAAAGTTCGCTCGGACACTACCTCTTTGTCTTGAAACTAAGGGTTTCCGGTGATATTTGCGGGATGGTTTTCCCTTCATCCTTGCACTGCGTTTTTACTTGTTAGTGTTCGTCATTTTATAAATCCATTTATTGTTGGTATTTTTCCCTGTGAAGATTGTCTGAAATCATTGAAAAGCAAAGGCATTTGTCTTTTCATCGGTGAATATGTGAATCGAACTGTTTTTAATGTTCCAAAATTCCAAAACCTGAACCACCTTCTGTCCTAAAGCCATCTTTATACCAAATACCACATGACAATATCGTATGTCAAAGTTTTTCTTTCCCATTTTCACTATTTTCCCAGTAATTTAAGGTGGAACATTTTGTGATAACTGTTTAAATAAGGGGAATAAGCTCGAAATTTTGATAAGTTCCAACGTTTATTTCTAGATAATTTAAGATAGTTTGTGAAAGATAATTAATTTAAAACAATTCCACATTATTACTGGAACTTCAAAGTATGACCTTAAAATTTTTGTACAAAAAAATCTTAAGTTGATGTTTTTTTATTAATAATTTTTTTTCAAACAAAGTAATAGCAGTCAATTATCCCCTTTTATCCACCCTTAAAAGACTACTGTTGATTTCAATTAATGTTTGAAAAATTTTTAATGGAGACAATCCAGTGAATCATCACAAAGCAGTTACGGAGTGATCCAAACTACTTGATGACCACTGAGGAAGATTGCTTGACAATCGAAATACGTATCTGGGCAATACGTCACAAATATTTTTGTTGGAATTTCTCTTCAAATTCATGTTTATGGTATGATTTTTATACATTATTATATTAAATTATACTACATAAATTGGACCGCAATATATTCTATATATTGTATACACAGTATAACTCGTATAACTGTTCAAAGTCAGCGAAAAAATCTTATTTTGATTAGAGACAGTCCAGTTATTTATTTTTAAACAGTTAAAATTTGTTAACAATAAAATCGCTAGTATCCGTAACTTATACGCATTGAAATCCAAAAAAGAATTATAAATAAAATTTAATTAAAACCCTTTTTGTCTTCGTGTTTAAATTTCCATTATAATATATTGAACCACAGACAAACTAAGTTTCTTCAACAAAGACTTCAAATTGACTTAACCCAATGATTCTTTTTTAAAGTTGATTCAATTTTATCGAAGTAATGAAGTTGTGAACTTTGTAACAGTGGTTGAAACTTTTCCCTTCCGCCATTGCTAAATAATAAATGGTTTGAAAAATAAAAGTAAAACTTTTCAAAAACTAAAACATTTAATTAAGATAACGTCTTAATATTGTACATATAAAGATAAAAACCATGAATGACACAATAATAATTGTCAGTACAAGATGAATCTACGTTAATAAAGTGTTGCAATTCTATAACTTTAATTTAATCTCAAGCATCATTAAGTGAAGAAAATTATAACGCACCTTAGACTCTTTCACACGGTAGATACGCAAATGTAAATGTTAATTTTACGTCAACAACTAAAACTGTATTAAACAAATTATACATTGAAAGTTTTGCTACGGAAATGTTTTGAGTCAACAATGAATTTAAACAGGTACGAGAATGTTGGTTATTTAATTATTATTTTTTTATATAGAGGAGATATTTCTGGCCGTATTTATTCGGTATTTTACAAAAATAATTAAAATGTGGTAAATTTTTAAGTTAATTGTTTTCGTTGAAGAAAGTTTGAAACCTTATATTAATTATTCGGCATTCTCCAAGCCCAATTTGGTGATTCGGGATCGGCTTATGACATTCCAAACATCTTTAATGCATCATTAAGTATGTAACCGATATAATTCTTGAAATAATTGGATTTGACCAAAAATTCACTGACTGCTATCCAAAATAATCGTATCAATTTAAACAGGAATATATTATGGATATTATGGGAAGAAGAGATTTTCAGAATGAAACATAAGAGCTGTTTCGTTTCATAAATATTTCCGTACTATTTTTGAGACAAAGTAAATTCAAATTAAAACTTATAATTTTTACTACAATTACTACTTTATTTTCATGATATTTTTGAATTTATAGCTGTGGTGTTATAAAAGAAGAATGGGTTGTAGGCAAATCAATAAAATATATTCACTATTCATAAAAAGAATTTCTTTATCAAGTTAAGAAAATGGTATTTTTAAAGGAAATGTAATAACAAAAGTATAAAATTGTCAAAAATACTTTACTTTACTTTACATTTAATTCTTGCAACCCTTTTCAAAGTCAATCTATAAGTGCATATATTTTTGTTCTTATATTTCACCTATTTTTGATCAATTTTATTTGGTAAATCCGATAATTTTTTCCATTCCAATCTCTTTTTCATACCAATTATTGTTTCCCACCCTCTTGGTTCACTTTACACTACCCTTGAAAACTCACAAATTACAAAGATTACCATTTTAATTTTTTTTTTTGATCCCATTTTTATTAAGTTTTCATTTAGATTTTCCAGGATGAGGTTAGTTGAGCCTCAACACTGCAGCCTCAAAACTTATTGTGCTTTCTGGGTCCCTACTTCACCTAATTAAGACCAAGCAGCTGGGCGAACCTCAGCACTCATTCACTAGGTGTTCACTTGGTGCTTTTCGATAATTTCAATTCCAGGGGTTGTTGTCCCCAGTTCCTCATTTCTCCATTCATTCAAAGCATTACATTCCCCTAGAACGTGAGAAACGGTTTCATCTTCTACCTGACAGACCCTGCATTTTGGGTCATCCACATGTTATCCTAATATATGCAGGTGCTTCTTCATTCCTTGTGTTTTGTGATGGTTTTCCCATAATTCTTTTACTGTGCTTTTGTCCAATAGTGTTCTTCCATGTAATACAGTGGTTTTTGTAAACCCATTCTTTGATGGTATTTTTCATTGCCGATCTTGTAACTCCAAGTACAGGCTGTGGGCCTGTGAAGGGTGATAGGGATCCTTTCCTGGCAAAGGCGTCAGTCTTTTCATATTTGATTGTATGGTGAACATGATAACAAAATATTTGGAAAATTACGAACCAATAATCAGCGTTCACCTAATTGTTAATTTGTCTGATTTTCAAGCACTTTCAAGTCTACATTTTTTGGTCACGACTTCCTTCAAAGAATTATTATTGTACCAAAAACAATTTTTTTCAAAATATTTAACGTGATTTGACCTTTAAATTCCTGGGTATTCTACTTATAACGGTTAAAATTTAATTCATTTTTTTGAACAAATATTGTTCAATAAATGAATCTTTAAGTGGCAAACACTTTGATAAAACTGCGAAGGAATATGAAACATCGGTTTATTTTCCAGTTCACTTCCAGTTCAATTTTCATGACTGAAAAAATCTTTGATTCGAAACAAGAACATCAGGCTTGATATGATAATTCTTATAAATATTTTGAAAAATAATAGTTTCTAAGGTGAATTCAAAATTTTAGGCTTTTATCAAGGTATTTTCGTTATTTAACACCATATCCTTGCTCATCCTTTCTAACGACTTGTGCAAAAATACGCCCAAGGTTACTTTTTTTTAAATTTTAGCCATGACTAGCTTATTTTTCGAGCCCAAATTTTGTAGGATACTAGTTTTCAACTCCAATTGACTTCAATAATTGATGATAAAATTCAGATCTCAGTTTTTATTAAATAAAGAAGACAATTCATTAATGAACCTGAATTGTCTTCTTCATTGACTTCAATGTTGGTACAAATTCTGAAAAATAGAGCACTACGGAAACTATTTGATTTAAAGCTTTTGCTCGTTGAAGTTTACCAAAACAGCTAAATAGTTAAATTTTTTTTCCTTTGAAAATTGACAATTTTATTTTTTATTGCTAATTTACTGATGAAGCATACAAGGACTTTCGTTCTGAGAAATTTGTCATTGATTTGCAAATAATTTGAAATATTTAAATCGTTTGTCGTTAGATTGCTCAAATAAATTTAGTTTGAATTTCAATATATTCACTGTGTCGAAAATTTGACATGTTTTCATTTTGAGAAACGATCCAAGTTTAAATCAATTGATTTATTTACATATGCAAACATTAACTAACACTGTTATTACTTCTTCAATTTCATTACACAATTGATGTTATTACATGCAAATTGGATGACCACATGAATTATTTCTTTCCCCCATTTCTTCGGCTTTGCCATCGTCTTTGTTTATTTTTTGTATGTACAATCATTGAAAGTGGTAACAAATTATGGAAAAAAGAAGAAAAGACGAGCACAGAATGAAATAATGTGGTAAGTTTGCCCTCTCGACGCATTCTTCTCGCTAAACTCCCTTCTCTTAGTTTGGTTTGCCCGCCTATATGAGATTTCGGAAATTCTGACATCAAGTGAACATCCTATATAAAAGCGAGGAATGTCTCAAATAAAATAATCATTGTTGTGCATTGCATTGTTAAGTGCAACAGAAGTGTTTTTTTAACAGTGAAAAGTGAAATTTTTCAAGTGATAAACATGTTACGTTCATTTTTGGTAGGTGATCTATAAAATAATTTCAAATTTGAACTTAGTGTTTAAATAAATGATAATTTCGATCTTTAGGCTTTAATTTATAGACCAACTATTTTTTTTTAATTTAACCGATTTAGCCCTAAATAGTTATTGAAATTTAATTATTACAAAAAAAAATAATGAAGCAAACAATAAAAGTACAAGCGTAATTAGTGAAAAAAAAACACCAAAAATTGATTAATTTAAACGTAAAGTATCATATTTTTTTTAAAACAAGTAAATTTTCCTCGTTTTTTTTTCTACTCCTTGATATTCAACTTTTAAAATCATCTTTCAAATTCATTAAACTTTTGTAATTTGATCTTCATAAAATGTAAATTGTTGAATGAAAATTAGAGACCGTAGCTTTGATTTATAATTATTTTCACTTATTATAATTAATATCTGAAATGAAAGTAAGTAAATAATTTTATTATGTGATTTTAAATTACTTTTCCTCATCATTCTATTGTAGTCTTCGTAATTTATTAATCAAGTAAATTGCAGTTTCCATTTCATTTTTAATTTACTTTTTTCCGTTTTCTATCGTTAAAATCTTTCAAGAAAAGCTTGTGTAATCAATAAAAAAGAAATCATTTTTCCATTAAAATAGTTGACAGGAAAGTAAAATTCAATTAAACTGAAAAAGTGTCAACAATCAATTCAAAACACTAACAATGATTTTTCAAAAATTATTCTATCAAGAAAAGAATGTTTTGATGCACTTCTTAAATTGAATTTTCCTCCACACGAATCACAAATTTCAATCGTAGCGCAGAGAAAGGTCATTAAACGAGAATATAAAGCAAAAAATCATTATCTTCCCATTATAATGATGCAATAAAATTAAATTTGTTAAGATTTAATAACAGTGAAATTTCACTTCTCGTTTTACACTTCTTTAGCAAAAAGGAATAATTAATATTAACATAATTAAAATATGAAGCAAATAAAGATTAAATCTCTTCACTTTTGTATATTAAAAACATACCAAAAAATAAAAGATTTGAAATTTAATTATGCAGCATTAAGAAAAAAATTAAATGGTTTTAAAGCAAAACTAACAGTATAACAAATTGAAGACATTAAACCTATCATAAATGTAGTGAAATCGAAATTAATGGTACAATTATTTCCAGTACTATTGTCTCATGGAAATAATTGTAAAAAATAACATTAAAATAATCGTTACTTGTGGAAAAAAATATATCTTACTCTCCGCCAATTTGTTCATCCTTTTATCTGTGACAATGTCTAAGTTGAAGCTTCGCTTAGTTTTTTTTCCCAACGCAATTTTTCTTCATTGGCTTTCCTTTGTGTACTGAATCACTTGAAGATAATAATTGTCTTCCTTATTTTCACTTAATTAATATTCAATTCACATAATCGATTCCATCTCGTTTGTATCGATCACGTAGTATTGCATTAAAATTTTTATTTTTTATGTTCTGCAGGCATTGGTTGCGTTATTTGTAGTGGTAAGCTGCCGTCCAGAGCCACCAAGTTCTTATTCGGCTCCCAGTTCATCATATGGAGCACCAAGGCCTCAATACGGACCACCACCACAAGCTCCCACAATTCATAAGCATGTGTATGTCCATGTGCCTCCACCAGACAATGATTACGTAGCTCCTCAAAAACCAATTACTTTTGCTCCACCACAAAAACACTACAAAATCATTTTCATCAAGGTATCATTTTCACATTAAAAAGTTTCCAAATATTTTCTATTCAATTTTTGTTGAATTTTTCAGGCTCCAACTGCTCCTACTCCAACCGCTCCTGTTATCCCTGTTCAACCCCAAGATGAACAAAAGACTCTCGTTTACGTTTTAGTCAAGAAACCTGACGAACAACCAGAAATCAACATTCCCACACCAGCACCAACTCAACCAAGCAAACCAGAAGTTTACTTCATCCGATACAAGACTCAAGTAAGGACAATTACATCTCATGGATTTTTTTTTAAATAATAACATTTTTTACAGAAGGAAGAAGGTGGATATCCCAACAGTATTGCTCCAGCTCCAGGTGGTGATTACGGAGCGCCCGCTGGACCTCCAGCAGCACCAAGCAGTGAATATGGTGCACCCAGTTTTTAATTAATGTTGGCCAATTTTTTTAAAAAGTAGCTGAATTTTTCTGACTCCAGAACAAGTACGGACATTCCAGAAACTTTAAACACTTCTTGATTGTATTATTGTTGTAAATAACATAACCAAATGTTTTTATTTTTGTAATTTTTTTAAAAAATAAATTTTATAAAAAACTTGAATATGAATTTTTCTTATTGGAGCTAAGAATTTAGTCAAAATATTTAGATCTGAAAATTGCATGAACACATAAGAAATCGCCTTTTTTATATAATATAGAAACAAAGGCATTCATAGTGTGAAAATTAAACAAAAGCCACTAATTTTCATCATATATGTGAATAAGAAATTGAAAAATGGGTCTCTTTAAATGAAACAGCATTTTAAGTTCAGATTATTTCAGGGCAGTTGAATCCAGTTATCCCTTCATTTTCTTTATATTTTTACCCTTTTATACTTAGATGTATACATTTTTATTCCTTCATTAAATTTTCCATCAAAAAGTGTAAACTAGAGAAGATTATGAAACTTACGGATTATAAACATGCCAAGGTTCTGTTCGATTGTTAACATTGCAATTCATCATTAGTCATAATTATTACCCCTTAACATTGGTTAATTTCTGGTCAAATTCAATGAATGTAAGACTTCAATTTTGCAAGGATATATCCTTTAAATTGCAAATTTTGCTATGCAGTTACCTTGAAGTGTTTTCAGTCAACAATAGTCAGTTTAATTTTAAATTACCTTATTAGCTCTTTGATGTAAAATTATGACTGTTCTGCTACATACAGAACAATTTTTGGTTTAAAACCGCGTTGTTTCCAAAAACGACGTAACTTACCCTTATATGAAAGAGTAATCCTGTAAAAAAAGCCAATTTCAGACCAAATTAGATGAATGTTACTCCTCGTTTTTCCAAGGATTTGTTCTTAAAATTACAAAAACTTAAATGTAGTTACCTTGAAATGATTTCATTCAACGATAGTCGGTTTCATTTAAGGGAAAGAAATTTTCGCTTTTTTTCATATTTTATATTTGAAAATGTATTTTTTGTAATTTTGAAAGGAAAAAGAAACCCCCTAAAAATGCCTAAATTTAGACGAAATTAATGATGTTTGGAGTACTCGTTTTGCAGGATTTATTCCTTTAATCAAAAAATTATTTCTACAGATATCTTATTAAGCTAAGTGTTATTGGTTTAAAAATCGGAGAGAAAAACCATTTATTACATTCCTTTACATCATTCCTTTCCTTAGCTTCGGAGTAGCCTAAGTGTTGTTTCTCATTGCACCAGAAAACAAGTTTTTATATTCAGATCAACATCTTTATAACCGTCTATATTCTCAAAAACCGGTACGGCAATTTACGTTTATAAGGAAAAAGCATCCCTTGAAAATGCCACGTGAAATTTATATTAATGCAACCATTGATACATTGATGAAGCATTCTTTCATTCTGTCGCTCTCGTTATAGAACACAGTATGTAAATGTATTTGAAGTGAATGTTCTTAATCAATATTCAGTTTTTGTATATATTGAAGAGAAATAATTTTAGTACTTACATTAACTCGACGAAAATGTTATTAAAATTGACTGAACCAATTTTCAATTGAAGAGTATTAACATAAATATAAGGACCAATAAAAGAAACCACATAAAAAGTTAATTCATTTAATTGAATGCATAGTATTATTTTTTACAATATTACATCAGGGCGCTTTTTATATAAATTATCACAATATTTTATAAATTATTCACATACATCAATATGAAGTACTTCTGAACAAGAGTAATTTTTTTTTGCAAATTTTTAAAAAACATGTTTCATAATTATCTTTTTTCTCCCCATTGCCATAAAGAATAGTAAAATTAACATCATAATATATACGGTTGATTTCAGCCATTTATAACAAAATGAAAAAAAATATCATTCTGGCTTAGAATAAAAATATCTTCCAAAAAAAAAATAAAAATAATAATAATTTTAATCTTACAACTGTAAATCGATTCATTTATAAAAGTTATGTTTATAATAAGTGATTGTTTACATAGAGTTTTACTTAAAATTATTTCCTTACATTTTCAAAACTATTTTTTTTTCAGTTAAAAAAACAATGGCAGTAATTATATTACAACCAATTATTATAAATTTCCCTGTTTAATTAAAAACTTTAAAATTCATAATAATAATATATATTTATATATATATATATATATATATATATATATATATATATATGTATATATATAAAATGGACAATTTGCATAAAGTGTCTTATATACCTACTTACATGCACAAAAAATGATTATAGTAAGTATTTTTTAACTTCAAAACATACAATATTAAAATATAAATCAAAAAATAAATGAAAAATTAAAATTGATTAAAAATGTATAGAAAACTTTCGATTTAATAAAATAATCGAAAGAAATTAAAATCTATTTCCAATGAAATTTTTGAGATTTCCATAAAACAATCAAAATTGACCATCCAATGACTAGAAAAAAGCACTATACTAAACCAACTTTACATTTTCTTTTTAAGACATCTTAAAATTAAAATCTTAAACCATTGAACTTCACTTTAAGCCTTTTTTTTATTAAAATGATGAAAATATAGAATTTTTTGTGATAAGATACTTAAAAAATAAAAAAAATAAAAATTTATTCGAAGGTATTAAATTGTCACATATAAATGTTAATACTTAAAAATAGTTAAACTTATTAAATTTGAAGTTTAAATTTTGTTGTTCTATTACTTTTCATTACAAGCACTATGTATAATGATGATATATAAATACTTTGCAACAAATAGTAAAAACTGTTGCTAATAAAATGTTTATACTGAAAAGTAAGCTTTAAGTACGCAGTCCAATTAAAATAATATTTTATATGTAATAAATTAATGATCCCCTAAAATTAGATTATTTTTAAATATTATATCATTAATTGAGAATCATATTATATTAATAAATATGAAACTCTATTTAAGTAAAAGGCTTAAAACGGCACGCATATTTAGGATACCAATAATTTTAATGGAAGAATTTAGATATTTAATTTATAAGGCTGTAATTGATTTAAATTTCCTTAATTTATATAAATTAAAAATAAGTAATTACAAACAAGAAGTATAGAAAGCTTGTTGTAATGTGATGGCGCCTTATTCGAAATTTTTTTCATTTGAACTTAATATATGGGTATAATTTGGGTAGATTGGTTGAAAGTAAGAAAAAAAAAAGACAAATATTATTTATAGATCTTATCAAAGTATTAATGCGTTAGTAGATGATATCTGCGTAAAACGACTGGTTGCAAAGACAATAAAAACTTTTAATCTTTTTGATAATTAGAAATATGAGTTGAGCTACTATTGAACATTTTCGAGTTTTTCACTTTTAAGTCTCTGTCTCAATGTCTTTCTGTCTTAAAACCGAAAGATTGTTCTTAGGTTTTAACAATCTACTTTTCTTTTTTCTTTAACTTGCCTTGCATGGTAGTCTGCAAGAGCTCATACTTTATTATACTTCTACAGCTAACGAAAAACGGTATCGTTCGTTATTCGAGGTATCCAGGAAAAAATTGACAATATTCTCCCATTTCAAATGCACAGCACCAGAGAATGATTTTTAAATTCGGTGGCACAAGATGAAATTAAATCGAGTATGAGCCTAGCGACTTCCTTGATGTACCCATTTTTTTTAAATCTAAAAGTCTATTTTCAATCAAGTTAATACCTAAACATTACATAATCATATAGGAGTTATACACTCTTTTTCTGGTTGAAACTTCAACGTTTCATAGTTTGATTAAATATGGAAAATAATAAATATAAGCCAATAGTTAGGCTTTAACGCAAAAACACTTATTTCTTAATAAAAACATTTAATATGCTAATGAAAACTGAAATCTTCTTGCAGCGACTTATTATAAGTTTTACAATGCGGAACCACTACTATTTACCATGTATCATTGTGAATTCATAGTGGGAACTTATGCAAAGTTAAATAAAAAATATTCGCAACCAAATCTAAAGAAGTCGTTATACTAAGTTGGTGTGGATTGAGTTAGATCTTCTTTTATATAATTATTTTTAGCAAAGTAAATATATTTTCCACGCTATATCATATTCTCTTGGAATATACAAGATACAATAAAATATTGTGGCTATATTAATAATTCATAATCTTCTGTTATTGCTTGATATTTACGGATGATATGTTTCCATATGATTAAAACTAAAAACTAACCAGAATATAAAGCGAAAAAAAAATATTTAAAAATGTCATACCTACTTATTTCAATTTGTCTCAAATGAAATATTTATTGTCGTCCAAATGGAGAACATTCATTCATTTTAAGCTCTTATAAATTTTTGCCAATTCAAATTAGTTATTGGAAAAAACACAATTTAGCACCTTTCTGTCATAAAATTTTTTTTTCTCCTATGAAATATTTTTAACCTTCATTCAAAATACAATCAATCTATTGTCCCTATCTAACTTTTTAAGTAACATTCTCACATAATTTGTGCCAATCGACGAAGATGTAATAAATATTCATAGTATATTTAACAAATAAAAGCACTTTTGTCAACATTTGCCAATTATTATACAAAAATATAGATCATGGCAAAATTGTAATGGTATAAAGGCATTTTTTGAGCCATTTAAATAAAAGGTATTTAAATAAAATATATTCTGCACTACCATAATATACTAAATAATATGATAATAATAATACACTGAAAAAAGAAGGGATTTTTAGATTTGTGAACTTAATTTCAATACTTGAAATATTTCATGATAAATATGTCTTGGACGTTAGTTTAAATTACAACAGCTAACATTTTACGTACATCGCGTTTTTGAACGTTTTTAGTTAATTTCGGTTTTTCAGTTCTCGTATGCCATACGTAAATTTTACTACAATTATCAGCTAATGGTTCCAAATCTGCAACTGTTGTAAAGTACTTTAAAATTTCAGTTTCTTGATAGCCAGGTTTTGCGTCATATGAGAACACCGCATCTGGCTTTTCCAAAATGAGTTTTAAATTTATGGCAAATCCAGCCATGTCAAGTGGAAATGGCCGTTTAGGTTCCCAAATACTATTAAAGCTTGTTACACGGCCGGTTTCAACGTCGACAATTGGTTTTTCAACGTCCAATCCACCGACAAGACCGACCGGCCAAACTCCAACTTTTTGCACGCTGGAAATCTAGTAAGAAGAAAAATCGGTTTATGTGAATAGTTTAATTAAGATATACTATGCTAATACTTCTTTGAACAATCGAACGCTGTAAGTATTGTCATCATCCATAAAATAAACAACTCCGTTGTCTCTTTCTGCACTTAAATTTTCCCTTAACCATTTCAATCCTTCATTTCGTTGACTCACACCTCGCGGCCGTTGATGCCATTTGACTCCCTAATTAATTAATATTTTTAATTACATGTTTAAGTTTTATAATGACTCAATCGAAAAAGTGCCTACATCAAGAAATGACCAACCATTTTTTTAAATATTACAATGATCAACGAAATTGAATCATTTATCGATAGAAGTCCAAACATACGACTTGTTTTTGATACGACATAAAACATATTATATCGAGCACTTCTTGATAAGGAAACTATCGTTGCTTTAATACCTTTGTGATCTTGTACAATGAAGGAGTACTTGAAAAAAGATGAGTATATCGTAATGCACAGGGAATTTCGCGAAGAAAATTAACCACAAAGCTCGTTCTCTCTGGAGCATCTTCAACGACAACCCAGTGTACATTAGGAACCATACACAAGGTTTGGGAAATCCTACAAAATAAATATTTCCATACGAAAAAAATACATTAAAACAACTCTAACAAACCGTGTTAATTCCGGTTCTTGAACAGGTCGTGCATAAGTCGGGGTAATGCAATAAATTGTAGGTAAACTGCTCGAATCTTTTTTCGCACTATCGTATAGTTCTTGTTTTTTACTGCAGAAGGCCGCTAATTTTGTAAACTCATATTGTAGCTCTTTATTACTTATTATTGCATTCTTCAAATCTGTAACAAACATATAATTGTAAAGTAAACGTCTAATTTTACAGAATCAAGTTTAGTTTCATGTACATACTTAAATGACCATCCCATATCCAATACATTAAAAATAATATACAAACAGTTATAAATAATGAAAATAAATTTTTCAATCTCATATCTGAACTAGCAGACATCACCATTTGAGTAATAATTAATTAATAATACTTATTCACCGGATAATACCTCCGAGTCTTTACTTGAGGCCACTTGAGGCTAAATCACGTATTTCCTACTCAAATGTCAAAGTACGACAAAGATTTGTAAGTTTTTGGTTTTGTATTTCTGTTGGTCAAATTGACAAATCTATGCTTCTATTTCTCTCAATACTAAACGTCAAGTTTGTAAAGATATTGAGCTGATCCAAGTTAAAAACCTAATACTAAAAAGGTAAAGTTCCTCACTAAATTACACGAGTAATGCGAGTAATTCAGTAATTCCATGAATTCCACCGATTCTTCTAATTACACATTTTAAAAAAATATATAAAATTATTCGAATTATTCTTTGATTTTAATTAAAAAAATATGATGTTTTATTCACTTCTTTTAATCGTTGAGAAAATATTGAAATGGGTACTGAGAACATATTTATTTATTAAATATTGAAAAACCAATATGGGTCATATTATAACTAGTTTAACTCATAATAACATTTTTATCTATTTCACGTTGAAAATCCTGATGGAAATGTAACAATATTTGTCCTAATAACTTTCCAATCTTATATCTAAAATATTTCTACATTTCCAGCACTGACATATTAGTTTGAAAACTATTTTCAACGTAATTTACTAGTATTATTGCCTATTAATTCCAACTATCTTCAATAATCAAAATTAAATGGTTGCAAATTTAAGTTCAATCAAGCGGAAGATGGATTCCTTGAACTGATTATATAATTGATAAAAATATTGAATTAAAAGTACTCATACTTTAAAGATTACATTTAAAGATTTATTTATAAACGTTGCGGAAAGTAATTTTTGGGGAAAAAAATCATTTCATTCTATTGATTCGCAACTCTCAAGAATATTTTGAAATATTTTTCATCAAAAGTTAAATTAATTTTTGGGTAATACAGCTAGCTATCCACTTCTGTAGTTGTTCTAAAATATTCCAAATTGCCTACACAATATCTTAGATGTCTTAGACATTCTACCTCCAAGTATTTTTCTGTTTCTTTAGAATATGTAAACGCATTATATGCAGAGCAAAAAGGCTTTCAATTGGAAATTTCAATCCTCAATATTGAAGGATATTCGCTGTGTTATCATATATTACTCGTTTTAATATATCCCAAAATGTTTAATCTCCGAAGTGGCTCACAAATAAATCAATTAATTATGTTTTTAATTACAAATATAATGAAAAATCAAAAATCCAATATTAAAACGCTACATCAAGTTTAAATTTGTCATCCTTTTAGTTAAAAAGGTTTAAATTAAATTATAATTTTTACAAACATTGACACAAATTAACTAAATTGAGGAATTCTTCATTGGGTTGTCTTTTTGCAATAAATAGGATAACGATTTTGCTTAATGCTCAATGCAACAAAATGTCAATTTTTCGCTATGTGTGTTTAATTTTCAAGCTAAGTTGCCTGTATTTTCATTATTTTGTCGTTATAATCTTAGTTTTCACATAAAATTTGGTTAGTAACAGTACAATTAATTCAATGAAATGCAAAAATATAGTAAATTACAAACTGAATTCGGTAGTTATGAGATTTTTAATGACTGAAGCATATCTTTATTCACCAGTTTCATTTTTAATGTGTCTTGATAAAACTTGTTCTATTTACCTTTTTTTATTCTCTTCGTATTTTTTCATCGATAAAATAATGAAAACCAATATTTAGTTAAAAACTCTATTTTAATTTTCAAATTTCACATTATTAAAAACACTTTTCAAATTTCCAATTCCTTACTCTGACGAGGAAGTCAAAATGACTACTTTTTCGTAAAGCTTTATAATAAAGTTACAATTACGTAGTAATTTAAAATTCTGTTTATATATAAGCTTCTAAAGATCTCTTCTATGAATATAAATAAGGATATTCAATTATTCACAACGTTTTCCCAAAATCCCATGAATAAATAATATTTCCAATCTTTCTTGACAATAAAACCTTTAAATTTAACAAAAAAAATAAAAATAAAAAAAAAAAATAATAAATCAAGAGCTTTATTGTCAAGAAGTTCTTGATTAAATAGTACCTTGTAACAATTGCCAGGGTGTCTGCACTCTATGCGTAAATGTGGCCAAAAAGAAGGGCCAGGGCCGTCGTTTCTAGGTCATTGTTAGTGATCATTTTCTCTAGAACGTCTGGCACGATTTGGTACAAGGAACTGATACATTTATACAACTCTATAGTAATGGTTTGAATCATTGCTAATTTTTAATTATCAACCATGAACATGAAAATATATTATAATTAGATATCTGAAAATAAAGAATACAAAAAGCTATTTTATTTAATGATAATCAAATTTAATAAATATAATCAATTATAAATAAATAATGTTACTTATACAAAGTTTTAAGATAGTAAACATGATAAATATTTTAAATATTAGCTAAAAAATAACAATTAGTAAGCTGTCTGCAACTGAAAAATATAAGAAATATAAATAATTTTGGCTTTTAGACTTTGATCAAAAACTCAGATTTTCATCTTGGTTCATATTATCTTCAAAACCGAAGATATATGATCTTTTACTATTGTAATAAAAACCTGCCACATTACTCATTTCATCAAACGAAACCACAAATCCGTTCGTGTCATTAGAACCATTTCAAAATAAGTATTTCAAATTAAGAAATATAGTAAGGTATGACTCCTGGTTATAGAGCATTTATATTTGATGAAAAACGGTATACGTTAACAATACGTAGCAAGTTCGAATAATGTATCTTCTCAAAAACAATAGCAGAGCTGTTTTTCTCTGTTTGCGAAATACTGTTTCCAGTTTATAATTCACTCTTCTGTAGTTCCTACAGTTCATTTATTTTGTTCCCCATTACTCTTATCTGGTGCTGATTGAGACTGTCTTTCTGTTATTAGTACATCTTGAGGATATGATTCTTCGACGTCTTTGTAATTTTCTGGTTGGGATAATTCAATGGCAATGGAGTTAAGATCTAAAAGTTCAATTTAATGTTATTAAGATTGTGATATGTTCATTGATATAATAATTGTTCGTATTCTAAAAAACAATATTTTGAATATTGAAAAACTATTTCTACTTCATATTAGTAAAGTTTTATTCTATCTATCACATTATATTTTTTTTCATTATGAATAGACAAATTTAAACAATTTTTTCTTTTGAATAATTTTGTTTGATACAATGACGTTTAATTGTTGCTTTCATATTATTAGTATTACATATTAAACAGAGTACCAATCTCTAAATTAATTGTATACAATATATGGCTTTTAAATATAAAATTTGCGTATATTATTTCAAAATACATTTGTGTAATTAGGTAATTACGAATGGATATATTTTTTCAAAAAAAAAAATATGGTTGGCCATGAGTTCTGGCCCTAATTGCCTGTAATGTAAATTGTATATGGTCCTTATAATAATAATTTAAGTTATTTTTTGGGCCCAAAGTACGTTAGGCTCTAGGTACCAAATGGGCAAGCGACCAAAAGGTTATATAATATTACACGGAGCAAAAGGACTGTGCAAAAGAAAGTTAAAATTTTTTTTTCTTATATGAAAAAACGTGCAATATAAAATTTGTATTAACGAGCAATTGGGCCAGAATTCATCGCCACCCATACTTTTTTTTGAATAAATATTTACTAATTTTATAAATTTCATATGGGTAACTATGGCAATTACATATATTTATTCAAAAAAAAAGTATGGGTGGCGATGCATTCTGGCCCAATTGCTCGTTAATACAAACTTTATATTGCACGTTTTTTCATATAAGAAAAACAATTTTTAACTTTCTTTTGCACAGTCCTTTTGCTCCGTGTAATATTATATAATCCTTTGATCGCTTGCCCATTTGGTACCTAGAGCCTAACGTACTTTGGGCCCAAAAAATAACTTAAATTATTATTATAAGGACCATATACAAATTACATTACAGGCAGTTAGGGCCAGAATTCATGGCCACCCAGTTTTTTTTTGAATAAGTATATTTATTTGTAATTACCATAGTTACCTATATGAACCTAAAAATAATAATAAAGAAATTTTAAGCCAATTTTAAATTTTAAAGATTAAGTTAATTTAGGTTGGAACTCGATTCAACACATAATTGTAATTAATATTAAGCAACAGCAAAACTTAACTGTTACAAAATATTGTTTTCCCAATTTTTCTTTTCTTTGAGAGCAAACCTTATAAAATAAAACTGTATCAATGATGTGAAGGAGAAAAAAATGGCTTTACAATTCTAAATAGCGATAAAAGGAATAAAAACTTATCAGTCGTTTTGTTGTATTAAACATTACGAAGATGTTTGAATTAAATTGAATATTAATTCAGACTTACCAGAAAAATCATTATAAGCAAATATTTTTCCATTGCATATAACGCCAAAAAATTGTTGATGTAAATTTTCAAAATATGGTAATTATTATCAGTATTATTGGAATTTTAAATTGCTCCAATTCACTGTTGTCGCCAGTAAAAATTATTCCTCGAATCTTCTGATAGCGAACGGTATTAAGTATTTTGCATACCAAAACGCAACACTACATTTTCTTCACATAATTAAAACGTTAACCAAAAACTAATAATAAAAATAAAAATGTATGAAAAAGAAAATCAAGTATAAGAATTTTACTATACCTGGATAATAAGTTTCACCGTACATGTAAATGTACATTAAAATTCGTTATATTTAATTTAATGACTTGAATTAATTTAGTTACTGTACTTCAGTGTTTATAGTTATTTATGCTACATGTGGGATAAGTAGCAAATAATTTGACAGTCGTGCTTTGCGACATGAGCGTAAGGTTTATGGGGCATTCGTATGAAGACGAGTGTGGCAGATGTCGCAACGAGCCGTTAGGCGAGTTGCGATAGTCACACGAGTCTTCATACGAATGCCCCATAAACCTGACAGCGAATGTCGTAATCACGACTGTCATATTTGCTACTTATCCCACCAGTAGCATACAATAATTTTTACAACTACTGCTCTGGAAGTTCAATTTGAGAGAAATGGGATAATTTTAAAAATTATTTTTTCTATTATTTCAAATTTTAATTTTATTGCATAAAAAAAACGACAAAAAGTAATTTATTGTCGCGACATCAAATGGCGTTTCAGTAGTCTAATAAAGTGAGAAAGGTAGAGCGAGTCAAGGTACAGACTGTGTTCATAAGGTTATATTTCTATAGCCGTATAGTTTAGGTGGAATCTGTGCAGTTATGTCATATTTAACCGAACATGTGCGTTTATGAAACACATATAATCAAGTATGCGATTATTGTGTATTTTGAAGGTGACATACAGCACTCGAAAAGTCAACTTCCAGAGCAGGCGTTGTAAAAATGTCATTAAATGTTTGTCGTCACTAAGATTTTAAAAAGCAAAGACAATTCATATTTGAAATTTCATTATTAGTCAAATAATTGCTAAAAATAGTTATATTTTTGATCACTAGAGGTATTGCAGTATTCATAAAATGATTGTAGACTACAATAACTATGAAGTAAAATACGAAACATATATTTTATAACAGACAAGTGACCAACTAAATACAGGGGAATACAAATTTCCTGTCTGAAATCATGTGTCTCTCTCTTTGAATGAAAAATTATATAGCGTTATGTCGCTTTTTGGCCCTGCTATTTACGCCACAATTTCCTATGAAGTGCAGACACCCTGACAATTGCTATAAATTTTGTACATTTATTTTCAATCTTTCCTCACATAATCTAACATCTAATTTTCTATTCCTAACTTCTTCAAATGTTGCTACCTTAAACGAAACCCATATCTCAAATCAAATTTTATACTTCCTAAATTTCTAATGTATATTCTAAAAGTTTTATAAAAATTTATATTGGCTCTTTATTTTCATATCTAGACAGTGACATTTATCTTTCAAATAAAATTTTATCGGAAGGAAAGACAAAACAGGCGCAGTTCCATCTGTAGTATGATTAAGATAAATGACTAAGATTTATCTATCAGATAAATTTTTAACAATAAAATGGCCATCTTAAGCATATGGCCTATTTATCCATGAGTGAAAAATATTGAAAATACTGACTCTTATAGGATTAATTTTAATTCTCTAGGCATTAAGTATAATACCAAAACTATCACTATGGCTTACTATGGCCAATAATCAATTAGTCATATATATAACAAGAATAAGCGCCATACACGTAAAATTAAAACCCTTTAAATAGTCAAGATTCATCGAAAAATGAAATTAAATTACAAAATGAAGCTCATAAAATTTCAATATAAAACTACGTTGAAACAAACTCTTTTAAATATATGCTTGTATTTCGTAAGATATTGATTTACGAAAAAAGCTTTGATAAATTCTAAGTAATTTATAATAGTTTTTTAATCGTTGTCAATATGTAGGCTCATACAAAAAAATAACTATGTTCAGCACCGTTATTATTTCATTGATATCAATAGTATTGTTATTTTTTATCGTTTTATTGTTATTTACTGTTCATAAAATATACCACGCGGTTTCAATTGCATTGAAAAAAACTGATATTTTATCGTATTCCAATAGTATGTTACCATTCTCTAATGTTTGATACGACACCTTAATATGTTTAGGATTTGATTAATGATATCTTTTATTTTTAATAACCATTTTCTAGAAATATACAGTCTTATTTCTATATTTACGAAATACTTTTATTTTCTTACATAACTTAATTGCATAATTGTATATTTCTTTATAATGTCCTTGTTTCAAATTACATGACATTACACCCGTAAAAGAATATATAACGGATACCCACGATAAAATCAGTTTTCCGTTTATAAAAAACTGGATTTAAAAGATAAAAAATCTTTCTTATTGAATTTTAAGTACATTGTACTTATATGTCTGTATTTGCATGCTTTAAATTATTCTCATAGCATGTACAGTTTAAGACAATGAAAAATTTACTTAAAAATTTTCAAATTATTTTGCCAACCAGAATTTGGTAAGGATTAATTTAAATTTGTAAAGAACTGTTAAGAATTTTTTAAATTTCGTTCAGATTAATTATTATGAAAAATTATAAAAATAATTTAGGTAAAACATATTTCAATTATGCTAAAATAAAATAAAAAATATGGCGTTACAAATGAAAAGAAGTGGAAAAGAGGGTTGTGGGAGTATTTAATAAAGAAATCAATAAATAATGAACTTTTTTTTTTCGATTATAAGAATTATTTTAATGGAATTATAAATTATAATATTTATAATCCCTCAATGCATTTGATTCTGATGTAAATTCGATGTAAATAGTAAATACTTTGAATTATTTTTTCTAATTCAAAAGTATTAGGTATCCGTTTTATCTCAATAATGAGTACAGCCTATAACCGATCGTTATCCGGAACTAGTAACTATTTTTCGATGGGTTTTAATTCAATATGGTTCAACTTTTAATTCAATATGATCCTAATACTTCTGCTTTGATAAAACATAATGTTTTCTACCAGAGTTATTACTGTAAGGTGATTTTAGCTTTAGTTATTATAAAAAATTATTTTAAATTAAATTATAATTATAGAGATAAGATTTAAGACATATTCTTGTGTGATAAATGACAAGTTCAAAGCTTTTTTTTATAGTATTTTAAATATACAAACTTTTACTCTTATTGTTATAACTTTCTCTTTAAAGTTTATAATTATCCAAAAACCAATTAAATGTTATTTTTACATTGTAAATGAAGTACAGTGTTTACAATATTCATTTATAGAACAAAAATATATTTAATCAATGAAACTTATTTTTATTTTTCTGAAAATATTTGTGATCATTAAGAATTTTATGATTGTCTTTTAGTAAAGGTTCTGGATAAATAATTAATATCGGTGATCTAAGGCCATTGTTTTTAAATATTAATCTACAGATCTTTTAACTGACCTAGTCACTTAGGTGATAAGATCATTAAAATTGAATGACTTTTTTACGTGAGAATTTTCGTGCAGGAAAATTTATTCATATGGTCTACTTCTACTAAATAAGAAAAATTACACAATTTTTTGGGAAACAATACTCTTTAAAATCTTATAAAACAGGAAAAATAACAAAAAAGGCACATTACTTCTCCGGTCGTTGTCTTGTAAAAACTCTTCAACATTTAACTTATTTCAAATCCCTAAAGTTTTTCCAACATGCGACTTCTAGTAAGTGAATTTTCAATTTTCAATACGATTTTTTAACAATCTAATAAATTTTAGGGCGTTCTGCTTTTAATAGTGGCAGTAGTTTTTGTGTGTGCTAAGAATAATAAAATTAAAAAACGTGGACTTTTAAATTTGGAATATGGATTCGATGGATACTCAGGAATTGCCGCTCCAATTTTATATTCTAATCGTTTGATCTATCCTGCAATTCCAGCGCCTATGAGTTATGCATCGGTGACTAAAGTGGCGTATCCTAGTATTCCTATCTACAAGAGCCAACCTGTAATTCATAAAATTACACACGCACCCCATGTTTATCACGCAGGGCCCGCAGGGCCTTGGTTCCATCATATTCCTACATATAAAACTTATTATGGCTGATATTGATTATTAAATTATTATCATTTTAAGTTTAGAATAAAAAATCAATAAACTTTTTCATTTTAATCACCTTTTTTTTGTAAGTATTCAATATAAAGTTAAATTTCGGAATGCTGCTTTTCTGTTTTCTACAATTTAATTAAAAAGAATCTATGGTAGAGTTCACAAATTTCCATGTCCTATTAATTTCTTATGTTCATATCAAATAACTTTAAGATTTCCTATTAGAATAATAAGTATAAATTTAGGATTGTACCAAACAAATCAATGTTAGTCTAATAACCGTTCAAAATAACTCATTCAGTAGGTACCTATTTATTTTTCTACATTGGCGTTCGTTCTTTCTTCATTGACTACAAACTACGACAATGCACTGTAATTAAAAAATTAAGCGTTGAGTAATAGTTGTAGGGAAAAATGTCGTTTGATACAGATAATTATCAATCAGAACAACAATGAAGAGGAAAAAATGTAGAGACATGAAAGACTCGAGGCTACGGATTATATTTAACCGTATTAACAATCACATCTTAAACGAAAGTGTAATGAACGAATGAGATTTGATTTACGGAAGTGTATCAATTGACTCAATACTTGCCATAAATAAAACTATCTATTAAATCAGGTGTGTACATTCTATATACATAATGGACACAAATTCAACAATATCTTCATGTCCTTATATTGTGCAATCAATTAACCACGCGAGTTCTAGAAAACTCACTTTCATTCAACCTTGACTCCCTAAAACAGAATACTTTCGTGATTATAGTTAAGAAAATATTTTATCTCAAATATAGGTACCTACATTGTAGGTACCTGAAGATTTGTTAAGACCCATCAACAAAAAAAAACGTCTAAGTTAATTACATCAACGTTTATGTAATTATAAAACGTTTTTAATTGAAGTATTTTAAAATTATTTGCAGTATTTAAAAATATAGTACTAAACGAATTAGTAAATGAACTGAGAAAAGTATTATTTACAATTTTTAAAAAATTCTAAAATTGCGACAATTTCAATTCTTCTTGCACTGTGTTGCATAACAATCGTAGATGACTTGTTTGTCGTGTCTAACACAAGTATTTTTCATTTATGAAAGCGAAAGCTATTAAACTTGGTCTGATCATATATCCTTTAAAACCTGTGCCTATGATACACGATCTTAAAGTTACTATTTCATTTGTTGTTCCAAATAAAAAGAACTAGTTTTGTGATATAATTGGATTGCTATATAAACACCAGCAAAGGGCTCTTTCAAACATTGTTCCCGAAGACTTCAGTCAATAAACATTTTAATACTGTTATAAAGTACTAAAAAAAAAAACTATCATCATGAAATTTATGGTAAGTTGTTCATTAATATATGTTTGAATTTATACCAAATTTATACTCGAATTTATACTAAATTAAAAATTTATTGTTGCAGTTATTTTTGGTGTTTGCTCTGGTAGCCGCAGTCTACGGACAACATAAGGAAGCACAAAAAGTTGAAAAACGTGGAATCTATGGTGGATTGGGCTATGGATATGGCCATGGTCTTCCTTTGTCCCACGCTCCAATTGTGAGCCATGCACTTCCATCCTACGGTTTTGGACATAGTTTATCTTATGCTGCACCTTTACATGCTCCAATCGCTCACGCTCCTATTGCTCACGCTTCCATCGCTCATGCTCCTCTTCTGTCTAGCCACAGTTCATACATTGCCCCAGCTCCAGTAGTCACAAAGGCCATTGCTGCTCCACTTACTTTTGGACCCCATTATGGCCACTATGGTTATTCATCTTTAGATCATTTTGGACACTACGGCTATGGATTCCATTAATCTTTCAATCAATTATTTAAAAAAAATTCTTGTTATCTATCAGATTTTTTTGTTGTATCGATAAATATTGATTATATTGGCTTTTGATTAAATTTTATTTCTTTTTATTCTTCTCAATACCTATATGTTAAAGTATTTAGTGTAAGATTCAACTAAAAAAAATTAAGATCTAAAAAACAACGGAACTATTAAAATGTTTCATACAAAACTATGAGTGAAACCAAAATATTTCATTATCTATAGAATGTCCTCGTAATTATACTCTGAAGATGAAACCAAGTATTACTTAATTTTTTTTATTTTATTTTTATAAATAAATTTTACAAATGCTAATCACAGGTACAATATTATTAATATATCAATGTGAACATTCAAACGGAATCAAATTGTATAACAAAAAGAAATAATAAAAAAATTTATTAATGTTTATAAGGATAGTGAATATGGTTCCATGATTGATGTACATTTTCATGTAAATGGGGTACAGAAGAAATTTCATGTTGAACTTGATGACTGTGCGGTAAATCAATGTGATTGTGAATCAAATGCGAATGATTAGGAACAACAGGATTAGGAAGGAAAGGAAAGGGTCCATTGGGAACAATTGGAACTGCAGTATGCAAAGCTGGATTGGGTAATAGAGGTGTTAAAGTATTTTGAACTATTGGTACTTTTGGAAAAGTGGCGCTGTATGAAGTATGGAATGAATGTCCTGGTTTTAAGAAAGTAGGTTGTAATGGAAATCCTCTTAGAACTGGTGGAAAAACATTGGGATATTGAACATTTGGAAAAGCTGGAACAGCAGGGATGGCTGGAGGTATTACTGGTACAGCAGGTGCCAATGCTGAAACAGCTGGAGGTAAACCAGGAACAGCTGGAGGTAAAGCAGGAACAACGGGAGCTGGAGCAACTGCTACTGGATATGGATTATGAAACACAGCCCTTGGTAATGGCAAAACTGGATTCACAGTAATTGATGGTACTTTAATAACGGGAGTTTGAGGGATTACTACAGTAGGTTGCACTGCAGAAACAACAGGTTTAATTAAATGATGATAATGTATGTGGGAAGGATGAACGTGCTGAACATGGGTAGGTTGGACGTGATGGAGATGAGAAGGAATATGATGAGTATGGGAAGGATGAAAATGAACTTGAGTAGGATGAATATGAGCGGGAACTGTTGATACAGCTGGTACAACTTGTACAGGTGTAACAGTTGGTTGAGCTACCGCAGTAGTTCCAGGTCGTACATTTACTGTAGTTGGACTGGGACTTGGCAATGGAGCTTGAATTTGTACAGTTGTACCTTGAACCGAATGAATTGGTATTTGAAGAGAATGTCCTTGTTCCGGTTTTTGTGGTGGTCTTATTGACGGTGTATCAATTTGTTGGAAGTCTGGTTTCACAAAACCAGGATGAACAATTGGTCTAGCTGGCATTGAAGGCCTCAGTGGTCGCTGTGGTGAAGGTCGTCGTACTGGCAAATATCGATTAGAAGGAACATGATATCCGACCACGTATTTCAATGCAACTGGTCGCACTTTGTAGTGATGCACATACTGGCGTACTGGACTTATTAATGTCCGCTTAGGCTTTGATCTCATTTCTTCGTTTAAATCAATTCCAGCATGAATGGGATCTAAATGAGAGTGACGACCGAATTTTTGATGTTCATAAATGTGTTGTTGTAATGCTTCTTGGTGTTTTTGTAAGTTATCCTCCAACATTTGTTGGTTGTTTTGAATTGATTCCATTTTTCGTATGAGTGCATCTTCTTCTGACATTGCAAAGGCCGCCAACAATGTGGACATTAACACCTGCAAAGAAATTTAATTATTTAAATAAAAATGTATTGGAATCAGATTACAAGAACTCGCAAGAATAAATTAAAAGTAAAAAAAAAAACACAAATTTCACTATTTGATTCAAAAAATTTAAAACCACAACAATCAACAGTTAGTTTAGAATCAATGATCACAAACACAAATTATATTCCACGAGTTATTCATAATTTCCTGATTTAAACTTACCAAGAACGTCTTCATTATAATACATTCAAATTAACGCTCATCCGACTTCAACAACAAAAAGAAAAATATGTGATCAGAGCCTTTGCCTATGCAAACTTTATATGTGTTCTGATTTTCTCATTTACGTGCAATGCATTTCAATAATTTACTATGAAAACTTACTCAAATTAGGCAGTTGTGTTCAAAAGAGTTTCTTGTATGTATTTGAAACAATGAGTTTTGAATCTATTCAAGTTTGGCAATACAATATAATTGATATGATGTATGCGATGAATAATTTCTGATCAGTGGACGATTATAGTCCCTGTTAATAGTGAAAGTATTTCTTTTTTGCTTGTAAGCTTTCTTTGTAGTTTGTACATTTATAGCATTGAAATGTTTGAAATCAATTCAAAATGACCATATTAAATGATATAACTTTGTGCGAACAAATTATAAATTCTTTCGCTCAAAAGAAGTTACATAATGATTTGCATAAAAATGTTATTGTTTTAAAAGAGCATTGAATCACTTCACAGAAGTTGCATTCTTTTGCATAAAAGCAATAAGCTAAGAAAATAATCACGTAACAATAAATACATTTTAAAAGATCAGTTAATATAATTGTTTGAGAAATTGGTTAATATTTGCTTCAGTATATTTTTACCAGAATTTAAATGCTTAAATTAAAAGTAAACACTTACTTGTTTCAAATTTTAATAAAGCTATAACTAAATCAAACTTTCATGTTGTACAATATATTTCATCAATAGCCGTTTTTAATAGTACTGATTCAATGAAAGAAATAACTGGAATAAAATTTGAAAATTTATTGTTTACATATTAAATTAAAGAGGCGACAAACAAATATGTCTTTCTAACAAGCGGAAATAATTGTTGGCGTAATTGAATTAAAAATCAAATCGATGAAAAGGTTGCCGAGTTTTTGGAATTGATTACAAATACCAATAAAAAAAATTAAATTTGATTTCGTTTAATTAATCTCATTTTTAACTGAATTTCAACGAACCAACCAGATCCCAAAACAGACCTTAATGGTATTTAAATCTTGACCATCAGGGAACGGGCTTACAAAAAGCACTGTTTGATATAGATGAATATCTTCAGATAAAAAACCCAGTCAAAGAACTACGAGAAAACTCTTCCTGAACTACTGAAATTCTAAAACTTCAGAACTCTGACCAGAGTGATAACATGGCTTAATAGTATCGATCTAGTCGAAAAACACTTAGTATTCCAGGCACTGAAATTTACTCAGCTACTCAGTGTTAAGTAAGTCAAACAGGAACCTAGCAAATGCAGAAGGTCCTGCTCATCTTACTCATCCTGACGGATCGCATTGAATAAACAAGAATATTCAAGTCTTGTGGATCTGATCAGTGGTAGAATTCCGCTCTTGTTTCATAACAAAGTGGTTATCAAGATAAAATATCTAATTTTCATATATTTAAATCATTAACAAATTTTTATTAATTTTAACAATCTATTTACATATTTTTTTTTAAAATAAGTTGTCTACTTTAATATTTTCCAAAAATTAATATAACACAGCTTTTTTCCAACCATCACTTATGAAGTATACTTTTTCTTTCTAGCCTTGGTTCGCGAGAAAACGTCGATTATATCATCGAAATCAATTTCTTACACTAATTGAGATTCAATAAATAATAATGTGAGGGCATTTTATAAATTTTGGCCTACACTTGCATGTTAGTAACGTTTCACTCTTTCCCGGGCGGAAAAAGATCTTTCTTCTAAACAATTTGGCGCTGGGATTCAAGAAATTCACAGACCAATATCAACATTAAGGTACACATCTCGAAGATTCCGTGATGTAATATTTTCCATATATTTTCGGATATCTACAGTATTGAATTTTTGAAAAGGTAATGTAAGAGAATACATTCATTTACTAAAGCCTTTTATAAATTGTCAGCATAATTTTTTAGATAAGTACGATGTATTTCGAATACCAGGATTCGCATAGGACTTTAATATTTTCTAACAAAAAAGAATCGAACTTAGTAAAAAGTTTTACCTTTCTTAAGATATTCCCATTAAGAGGATCTTCAATTTGTTCTGAATGTTTCCGGAATGGCAGTTCTCTAATTGTCAGTGATTTAACAATTAAAAAATGTCATGTGATAAATTGGAAAGTTAATTCTGTAACAAAATATTTGTTATACTGAACTGAAGATGTTTCATAGATTCATAGATAAACTAACTCAAATCAATTTTTGAATTTAAATTATTCGTACATTCTTCGTCTTTAAAATTTTGGCGTTTCGAAAATTATGCCGCCCTAGGCATAGGCCTCACGGGCCTAGGCGTATTCCATCATTTGATCTAATATTACTTTGAACATGATTTTGGTTCAATAAAATTCTTGCATTTGTTAATGTTGTAGATACTTAAACCATTACGGTTTAAATAGTTATTGCAACTTTAAGAATATTTACTATTAAACAATTTTGAGATTTAACCATTTGAAAGCTCAATATATAGTTATTTGTTTTTTAAATTCTTAACATTTTTTTTAACTTTGAACTAGAAAAATGTATAGTTTTTTTTGATGAAAATTAGTTTTATCAGATACAAATAATTATTTCATAGTAATTAAAAAAACTTTAACACAATAATAAAATGTATAAATGGAGTTGTGAAAAAAGCTCATCTGCATACTAATTTAATTTGCATACAAAGTAAATGTAAAACTATCCAACTATCAAACTATCCAAACTATGTAATCAAAAATTGAATAGGAAACATTGTGACAAAATAATTAATATCCTGTTGTTGCAATATGAATCGATTGGCATGTTCGGAAGTGGTAAAGAGATCGATCGACACAGATATCTGCTTTGAATATCAATGAATGAAGAAAGTTCTTGATGGAATGATGGTATTAACAAATCCAATAAATGTATGTACGTCGATCAACTATCTCCTGATCAACATTCAAAGCCATTAATCGACTATGTCTCAAGCCGGTTCAAGGAAATATTCTGAAGCCCCTACATTGATAAGATTATTAGTTAAGTTCAACCGAAGAAATACAATGAAATTTGTGAAGGATTAATGCAATTTAACGACTGGTTTATTTTTATGTATATTGTATTGGGTAATTTGCCAATTTTTGCACGTCAACTATTCAAAAGCAATGATTAAAAAACTAATTTTGCCTTCAAAATAAATATTGTAGGTAATATCGAGCATTTTTTTTATAAATACTTTTGCTTAAGAAAATACTTTTTAATCTCATAAAACATTTTCATGTTTTATATTCAACATCAAGTCTTTTTTTATAAAAAGTTGTTTTCAAAAGTTTATTACCCACGGTTAGGTCGTTGATACTGAGCTCATAAAATGCATATAGATATGCAAATTGAATAGTTATAACTATTGATATTTTAGAAACGTTGTAATGATTTATTTAAATTCAAATGAAATTAAATATTTGACCGAATTATTGTGCTTATAATACAATTTTAAGTCATATCAAAACACTAATAATTCAATAGATTTCCTCGTTAGCTTTCTTTTCGCTTAATAATTAACTAGTACATAACGTGCCTTTATTATTTTACGTATTTGATATTGTATTCTTACTTTCAACGTATTTTCAAAACGGATTAACCCAGCAAATTGTTCCTTGACCAAATCAATCAATGCATTTTTTTTTAATTCAATCGCTCGAATTGGCTTTCATTTTTCTTTTCACTTATGTTTAATTTTTTTGCTTTTGTTGTGCAAAATGTGTATCCATTTTTGTCGTAAGAAAATTTTAAATGTTTTATTTTTGAAATTTTCTCAAATATTATTCTGCAAAATTTAAATAATATCTCTTTGTCTGCCTGCAAATATGCTAATAACTCGAGAACTACCAATTCAATTTACATTGTTATTATTTTATTATAAAATATGTGGTATAGATAGGTTTTATTATATAAACTAGATCATTTGATAATGATAGGTATTGCTGTATTCGAAAATTATGTTTCGCCAATCATTGTGTATGTGAATTACTATTTAGCATTTAAAACTAAAAGTTTAAAATGAATTGTAATATAAGGGACTTTTATTTTTGCTTTAAGTATCCCAAGCATTAAATTAATAATAAATTAAAAAAAGTTTTAAAGTTGAAAATTATTATTATATTTTTACCTTTCAAAGAACAATTTAAAACAGATTCATATTACATAAAACGAAAATAATGAATTGTAGTTATAAAAATCATTTACAGAAACCGAAAAATATATTATTGTCTTTATAGTAACTAATATAAGTATTTTGAAATTATAGTTCTCTAGTTATTAAATTCATGAATTAAGAAAATAATTTTTCCTTTCTTCTGTTGGTAAAAAATTCTTTGTTACATTACTTTAATCAAAAAGCGTGAAATTTCGGTTAACTTAAAAACCATTTACCAATATCATTCATTTTTTTGGTGTAGACGGTGTAGACTTTATTTTCCGCAAGATTAATTTTGCCAATTCCTCAAGTGAAATTTGTTCTTTATCAACCGCAGTCTTCGAATTAACTTCTTTGCGATTATATCACAATTATTATCTCGCAATGTTTGTAAGACAGTTAAGTTTGTGTTTGTTACTTTTCTTAGTGCTGAATGTATATGGCGATGATAAAAGTGGTACAAGAAATAAAAGATTTTTTGGATTAATCCTTCGAGGCTTGGGTGGATCGACAGGATCGTCTTCTCTTCCACCCTCAACAATGAAAAAAACAAATGTTGTTCCACCACCACCGCCACCAACTACACCAGCATCTAGTTCTCAGATATTTTCTTTGGGAAATACTTTTCAATTCAATTTTATCATTAACAAAACAAGACAAAATATACCATTAACTCCTCCAATGCCACCCGTTGTGACTGTGGCTCCTACAAAAATGTTACCTTCTACTCCAACTACTACTAAAGCTAAGACAACATCTAAACCACCGATTACACCACCGCCTCCAAAATATTATTGTCGTGGTGATCACGATACTCGTCAAGAAAAACTAGAAGATTATTCAAATCCACAAGAAAATCAAGAATTTACTAATTCAGAAAATGTTCATCAACCGTACGTTTCGAATGACGATTCTACATACTCTCAACCTTGGTATTATGATACTGAAGAAAGTTATTCAAATCAAAATATTGAAATTACACCTGATAAATATACAAAGCCATCAAATCTTGAAAATTCATACTTAGATACCATTCATAATTTTTGGGAAACATCTCCGTACTTTAATATCAAACCAACATTCCAATACAATCCAAATGCAAGTTTGAAAAAATATGAAAGTGAACATTTTTTCAAAAATCAGAACCACAATTTGGAAAACTCAAACGAACAAAAATATGATTTTGATGTTGAAAAAGTCACTACTCCTTATCAAAAAAGAAAATTTTATAGCACTAAAAGGAAAATGAAAGCTAAAAATAAAATCTTACCAAAAGTGAATGAAATCAAAGAATTTTCCGAGGTGAAAACAAATAACATCAATCATAACTACGAAAACTTAAAGTTGCCGACACCAATTCACAAAATTGAAAATGGAGAAAAGAACTATGGAAACTTCATCAGTCCTTTTGAAATTGAAAATGCAGAATCTGTAACAGTATTAGCAACGGTTAAAAGAAATTAACTTTTTCTCGAATCAAAACTGAAACTAAACTACAAAAAATGCTTATTTTTTTTAAAAATAAAAATTTTTGTTTATATATAGTTTTTTACAATAAATTAGCGCAATTACTGACTTGTTTTATATATCTTCCTTTCCATTAACAATGTTTATATTTTAATAATAAAATTTAACTTTTTTTATATGACAATTATGTCTTACAGCTATCGCTGAATTTTTAAATTTAGGAGTCCTTAAGTAATAAAAAAATATAATGTTTCAAATGTCATTTTCAAGATTACCGTCAGGGTACGGGATAAATTTTAAACCTATAAATAAATAATAAATCTGGGAAAATATTTTAGCAGACAAAGGAAGAGATTTAACTAATTAACGGATCAATTCGAATTGAAAATGAACCGAGTAAAAAATTCAAAAGATTGGTATTCTGACCAAAAGCGAATAATGATTTGGACTATAAAGATACTAAAAAATGGTGTGGTTTGTTCAAGAAACTCTAGGTGGTTCTAGAACCAATTACGAAATTGCTTACACACAAAAGTTGGAGTTTTTGTTGCTGTACAACTTAATTTCTTATGTCCAATTATATTTTACCCATAGTTAAAATGTAATGCCTAGATCATAAATATTGCACTATTTTTGAATACGACGAGAACAGTTTCAAAAACGGCTATTAAATCGATTATCAAATTATTTTGTCAAAGATTTTTTTAATAACATTTCACTTACCAATGTAGTTATACCTACCGGCAAATATTCTATAATTAATTATATAAGGATAAAAATGGCAATGTTAACGTATATTTAAATATACTTAAAAAAGCACATTGAAATGATCCTTTATTTTTCGTTTAATACAACTCTGGTAGTAAGTATAGTTATTTACAATAAAACACTTTAAAAAAATATATTACATAATTTTAGATCTAAAATATAATTTCATTATTTCTATATTTCACGTACTTTGGCTTTAATACAGATATATCATAGAGACATGTATATCACTAACAAATTTTACGATACTTCATTGCTTAATATATTTTCAATTATGTATTTTGAGGGCATATTGTTTATTCCTAAACAAATATTGTAAGTTTTAAAATAAAATAATTCACAAGACTGTTATTACCAAACACACTGATTATTAGTACGTTAATGAGAGCGAAATAGTCATTTAGATAACTTCAAATTTCCACCAAAATATATTTCAATATACGTTTTTTGTTTTGTTTTGTTTTGATAAAACGAGGTTGGTTTATAAATTATTATTTTGTTCATAAATTGAGCAATTGGATACTGCGATTAATTGGAACAAGAAGTGTGACATATTGCAGTTTTATATGTGCTATTTGTTTTAATTAATATCTACTTGTAAAAATAGATGGTCATTAAAGAGTTGTAATATCAAATTTAAAAATAAATGCATTTTAAATGCGTCTGTTTTATCATATTACTTTTTAATAAATCATTAATAAAAAAGACTAAAATAGCACCAAAGTTACACCTTCATTTTTACAAAACACATTAGTTTATCTTTTTCTCTACAAAACTTGTTGTTGTTTATCGGGAAATTTTTCTTTCAAAAACTCATAAACGTGTTCATACACCAAAAGCATAATGGCTCCTCCGGGTCCCAATCGCATTACTTTTGGGACTAATCCCTTATATAAAGCACGAAATCTAAAACCAAAATCATATTTTATACCTAATTTATTTTTTATTTCCTGAAAAATACCCTTCTTCTTTATTAACAAGAATAATCGTCTGTATGGTATTGCGATATTTAATGGTTCCTGGTACTGGTTGAGGTCCTTGAATCCTAGACTTGGCTACATCAAAAGGTATGTTGAACAAGGAGCCTAGCACACCGGAAGTAAAACCAATCCCTAATTTTCGGACAAATTCCTGAGTAGGATCCTGTTTGTTAATAAAATAAATGAAACATAGTTTTTTTAACTAAAATGGCTTAAGTAGCGCGAAGTGCGACAATATATTAAAGAATATTGTCGATTGCAATTTCTCAAGACATTTAATTGCTTATTACATTGTCTCAGTTCCCATAATTTATATTTTTTTTTTAATTAAAAAAATTACCTTCATAGGAGGATAAAATCCTTTAACTGAATGATAAAATCCGAAATAAACCATATTAAACAATCCATTACGACAAATGGTGGCCCCAACTCCTTTGTTGAGACCTTTTAAACCTAAACCATTCGCTTTAACTATTTGTCTGGTAACTGCCCAAGTGCTAGGTAATTCTTTTCCAGTGGCACGATTGGATTGTAGTGTTACTTTTACTACTTCAAAAGGATTAACTAAAATGGCCTCAGTAATTCCTGCTCCCAAACCAGCCAATGAAAATGTCTAAAAAATTAAAATTGTTAGCTTAAAATAGAACTTCATAAGTTATTAGGCGAGCGTAATGATGTAAATGAAAATTGTGAAAAACAAAGTTAAAAATTAATGCAACAATTACATTTCTCAGGTATCCTTTTCTTTTTACACAATTTGTACACATTATTTATTATAATACCACTGCAAAAGTTTAATTTGAGAATACAGTAGTACTAAAATCAAATTATTTCGAAAATGAGTGAATTTGTTCACACTTTTTTTGTGGTGACTATAACTTCATCTTCCGATATTTAAGGAAATATTGAACCATTCATGGGAAAAATAGGAGAGGAAAAGACCAAAAATATGATGGTGTGATCCATATCCACTTTATTCGAATGTAAGAAATTGACCCATAAATTAAAGCGCCACAATGAGTATCGCAATAAAAAATACCACAAACAACCCTTACTATTGGAGTCGCAGTTTTAGATCCAAACATAAAGAATCGTTGATATTGTTCGAAAGTAAGAAACTGAAATTAAGAAGAGCCGTCAGTAAGAAATCAATCACAGCTAGAAAAATCATACTTTACAAGCACGCTTTGGTGTTTCTGCTAGAATTGGCGGTAAGACTCCTTTCCAAAATGACCGGAACCCTTCATACTTGTACATTTTTTTCATGCAGTCCACGACTCCTTTGTATTGTTTCGTAGGATCCGCATTGGTCGTTGTATTTTGAATTTGTAACCGAGTTTTAACTAAATCTAGTGGATGCATTATACAAACTTCCACAAACCCGGCCGAACCACCCGCACCGACTTGCATGCAAGCCGTTTTCAAGTATCCTTTCCAATCACTCGACATTGTTTTCTTATTTTTTCTCACGAAATGTTATATGTTAGCATAATATGGAAACCTAAAAAGGTAACTTGTGTAATTAAAAAATCATTTACCCTTAAGTAAACTAGAGGAATCAGTAGTAAGGCAATGAAGATCGTTTTAAAAATTGAACAGTACTTCGATTTCGACAAGAAATTTTGAGTTTATTTGGTACTACATTTTTTATTCAAAATATCAGATGACGTAACATTTTTATTTTGAACTTTGTTCGATTGGAGTGAAAATTTTAAAAAGATAAACATTACAAATATATATACAATTAAGTCACGATCTAATCACATTTAATCAAATTAAAATGCAGTTTTCGAAACTATATTTTATTTAAAATTAATTTATTTTTTAATTTATGTATTAAATATATTTAATATATTAAAAAAAGGCTATACTGTTTTGTTAGTTGCAATCTTTGCAGTAAGTTAGATGAAAAATAAAAGATATGCCAAGTAATGTTTTACAATTAAATTTACAACACCTGAGAAAGTCGAAATTTTCTTGAACAAAATTGAAGTATCACTCATTTTTCGAGCTTGTTCATAAATTTTATATATTTTTCATTCCATAACTTAAATCTTACAACACCGATTGAAATACTAAATTCAATTTTTGGTATAATCTATATTTAATTCTTTGATAAAACAATTTCAAGTATCAATCCGAATACGTTTTAGGAAAACAAAGTATTTTTTTTTTCAAATGATAAAAAAAATAAGCTTGAAATTATTTAAGTAAACGAGACCTTGCACAGAGTAGACTTGGTAAACGAAAAATTTTTGAACTGAAATTAACGAAGCAAAAAAAAATCTCAAGGCTAATTCAATGAATATCAATAAAAAAATGTTTTTTCTTAATGATTATATTCACTACATTATACATTTCAATCGGCAATTGTTAATAAAAATTCGAAAATTAAAACTCCATATTATTCAATGATAATAATTAAAAAATTAAAATTGACTACTTTACGCCTTTTAATACTATACACCGGCTTACGCTTTTACGATTGAGGAACTAAACAAATTCAAAAGAAATAAGTGAAATTTCTTAAAATTACTCAGTTATGTTAGTTGTGGGTTACCGAAAATTTTAAAAATAACTTTTTTATGTGATCAAAAATAACACTTGTATAAACGAGACCGGTGAAAGTCAAAGATATGAACTGAAATTTGTGAACAGGGCCGATCAATTTGTAGTCAAATTTTAGAACAATTGAAATTGAATTTCAGAGATCAGTTGAATTAATTGTAACAATAAATTGTTACATTATCGTACTTTAAATAGTAAAATCTATTTTATGAATTAAAAAAAAAATACAAATAATTGCATTACGTTCCGTTACATTTATTTTCTTTATCTGTGTCTATAACTATATATAGGTATTATGTATGAAAATCGTTTGTCCTGATTTAATGATAGCTTCACCAAGCTACAGCCTAAGCCGCTGGTCATAGAGTCGTGAAATCCGGAGGGTACATCCCTCATATGATGTAGATACTCGATAAGAACGGATTTTTAAAAATTCCTCCTCTAACAGGATGAAAACGGGTGGCAAAAATTAAATATAACACGTTAATCAACCAAGTGTCGTTAAAGACGACATATTATTACCGTTTAATATAAAACTAATGTGTTTGTTGAGGACAAAGGGTTGAATTTATTTAATTTTATTGACAGTTCTATCTATACATTATCCAACATTATCGATAATTGCACTTTTGTTTTTATATATCATGGCTTGCTCTTATTTTCTCATATATCTACGACAGAAACAAAGTTGATCTATAGTCTATTGGTGGCCGAGTGGTTAAGGTGACCGCTTCAAAACTGGTAGATGTTGGGTTCGATCCTCGTATCGAACAAATTTTTGATAATTGAATATTGTAAACTTGAAAATCCGAATTACGTGTTCAAAATTAAGTACTTTAGAGAGCGAATACCTCCTGAAAACCGGCGAACTAAAAGAAAAATACTTCCCGACAATTTTTACAATATGTGACTACTTAATGACAAGTTAGTGATTCATACTGACAGAAGGTGAATGACATTTAAAGGGGGGAGGGGTATTTTGAAAGTGTTATATACGTTTTAATTATATCGATTTATGAAACTTTAAATGTTCATACAGAATAAAAGGCTACCGTCTATCAATCGGCGAGTTGTTAAAATTTAGATATTAATAAGTATATATTTTAACAATGGTTATACTGGATTATGGCGGAATCAGGTTTCGTAAATATATTTAAACTTCAAATTCGTGGTAGTGTTGAGTAGGGCACGAGGGTGATGGTTTTGACGGATAGATGCATTCGTGAATAGAGACAGTGACTAGGATTCCTACTAGTATACAAAAATTTTTTTTTTAAATGAATTTTGAATATGGTATATGAAATATATTGAATATATGAAATGAATGAATTTTTGAAAGTTTTATCTGCTTTTGTTTATCGTTTTTGTTGATATTTTTTATTTACGCATAGCAGATTGTTTTACGTATAATTTTCTTCACGATAGATATACAGTATACTCTATACACCAAAGGTGGCCTACCAAAATGATTTGCGAGCCACTCTGAAAACACATCATAACTCCGCGGGCGATATACAACATTATATGTTTCCATATTAGATTTAGATACACTAAAGAATTTTTTTGAAATTGCAAAATTGAAACATAATAAACTATTATTATTGTATTTATAATTATTCTTGTTTTCAAACATATATATTGTAAAAAATTTAAGAATCTCACGGGTCAGAAAATGGTAAAGGTAGGCTGTGAGTTGGCACCCTATCCCCATTAAAAATATGTTCAAAAAACCCATTAGAAGCCATTTAAAATTATTAAGGGCATTTTAAATGTAATGAATTCAAAATGTCTTTAAATAACTTTTTTTAACAAGGATGCTGTTACACAATAATCATTAGAGATAAAAAATATCAATATACCAAATCCTGTGAAATTTCATCGAATATTTTTTCAAAATTAATTCAACATTATCAACGATTTTTTATTTAAAGTAACAGTTTATTAGATGTGCCCTTTTAAATGAAATAAATAGTGTTTTAATATGAATATTTTTTGTAAAAAGAAACGTTATGGTTTTTCCCCTCTATTATATTCAATTTCTACGCTCAGATTCTTTGCACCCTGATACAATAATAGGATTTTCAACAAAATGCATCCAAACCTACCCAAAAAATTTAAATTAAAGGTATTTTAGCCTGCTTTAAATCCCAAAGCCCCATATTGCAACTTGATTAAGTGTCGTTGTCCCATCATTGAAAAAAAGCAAACATTTGTATCTCCCTTCCCAATCATCTCAAAAATTGTCGCAATGTATTTGAGTCCTTTGTTGCCTTCAAAACTACATGGCATTTATTCACCAGCCATTAACAATCATTGAATATATTAGTGCTTTCCTTTCAATAGGCTTCTCCTGAGTATTTTTTAGTCAAAAATAGTTATTTTTTTTGTCTTTATAGTAACTTAGAAAGCATTCTGTGAAGAAATAATTATTTTTTTAAAGAAATTTAAGAATTAAATGGCGATTTGTGATAAAGACTTTAAATTGTCGTTATCGTAAAGTAAAACTAAAGCACAGTAAAACAAAGTACGAAAGCATATAATCACAAAATATAAGTATAAGTATAATACTGTTTCGGCCAACAGTATTTATTAAATATTGATATATATAACACAAATACGTGTGGCTTATACAGCGTTTTATATTTGGTCTGTTTATATTATCTCCTAAAAAAATAATTTTTGAGACTCCGTCAATTGAAATAACTCAAATTTCAGCTAAATTATACTCATTTGATTTTACTATACTATTTCAACAAAACTGAAACTTTTTTAAGCAAATCGATTAAAGTAGAATCAAGGTTTGTGTAAACCAAATAACAATAAAACATCCTAATCCACCCCGATTTTTGAAAATTTTTATCTCTAAGGGCTGTATTCAAAATACAACTCTTTAAAGAAAAGGTTGTGATTCTCGGATACAAAGCCGTGTTAAAAGATTGACTATGTCGCCAACGTTTCGCAACCTCTCCGGGTCGCATCTTCAAAGCGTAATTGCTCCGAAACTAATTTTAAGATGTAATTCAAGCCGTATTATATGGTGGTCAGAATAATGACAACGTTAACGCAGAACAGTAGATCCACCAATCAGAGAGTATAGTCCTTCGGGGAAGGAAGTATATAGGATATTTTAGTAGGAGGCTTGAGCACCACCCTTAAATTATATTTTCTCAGCACCTTTCCAATACGGTTAGATACACCTTGCAGATACGAGAAAGATACGAGGCGATCCAAATTCTCAGCTGCATCAGGTCACGAGCCATTTCGTGTTCTCGACTTATTAACAATCGATAGAATCTACGAAAACATCGTGTATACTTCCTTCCCCGAAGAAAAAGCCCCCAGTTTTGGACAAACCTGGAGTATACAGAATTCCCTGTTCATATGCAAAGGTATATGTTGATGAAACCGGAAGATTCGTGAATACATGACTCAAAGAACATCGGAGGAATGTCAAGTTTGGTCAAACCGACCTCTCAGCTGGGGTTGAATATTGGTTGACTACTGAACATTCTTTTGCGATTTGACGAGATCGAAATTCTGTCTTCTTCTCGTGGCTTTTTCAAGAGAAAGCACCGAAAAGGAATAGAGATCCACAAGAATCCTAATAACAACAACAGGGATCCTGGTCTCGGACTTCATTTGACCTGGAAAGCGATTCTCCCGGTTTTTTAGTTAAATAGCATTTTAACTAAAAAGAGAAGGATTATCTCCTTCTTCTCTTATTAACATTTTCATTATTCTGACTACCATATAATGCGGCTAGAAGAGTATCTAAACATTAGTTTCAAAGCAATTATGCCCTGAAGATGAGACCCGGAGAGGTTACGAAACGTTGACGACATAATCAATCAAATAACATGGCTTTGGATTCAAAAGCCACAACCTTTCTTCTAAAGAGTTTTATTTTTTATATATCTTATCATGCAACCGTTATGGTCAATACGTCCTCCAATAGTATAGAAAAGGGACCACGTATGAGTTAGTCCAAGTATTAGTCAAAAAAGGATTTTAAACGAAGAGTTTGTGTAATAATAGTTATCGTATTATCTTTGAATTCCCAGAGTCTGTGCATACTACTTCTGTATAGTATGTTTTATGAGAAAATAATAGCTACAACATAGATTTTTAGTACTTCATGTAAGCGGTCAAAATAACATTTTCACATTGGTTAATGTGTCCAACGTTTGGGCAAATTCTCGACCAATGTGTCACATAATTGGCCTATGCGCAAAGGCAGCTTTAGATATAACACTATTTTATATTTATACGTTTTTGGTCGATTATACTAAATGTATATAAAACTAAAACTATTTATATTGCTTAAAAATAACTAAGACTAAATTTTTTCAATATTTTTTAAGGAGGTACTGATACCATTAACAAGCCACCATTGATATAATGAAATAAATGTCGCTGTAAATATGTGAAAGGCACGCAAATTAGAAGAAAAATATTAGTAAGAACAATAAGAAATTTAATATTTAAAAAAAATGGAATTAATATAATATAATCTAAGGAAACAGTTCACATATTGTTGACAGCAGATTCAGTGAATTGAACGTAAAGAAAAATATATAGTTAATTTTGTTTATATTCCACTGTTTATATAAATTATGAAGGAAGATAATTTTTGCATCTTATCACGTTTGAATAATATATGCTATTGATTAGCTTTGTATCGGAAATATTTATGAACTTAATCTTTTTGAATTTTAAGTTAAAAAACTATGGACTAATGATACTAATCAACATATGCATGTGTTTCACATGTACTTCTTTTTCTTTTGAATAAATCATGTATGAACATGCAACGATTTTCAATTTTCAACGAAAATGTATTATATAAAATGAGTATGAATGGTAACAAGCTTATTGTTATTACAATAAATATAATTTGCTGATTAATTAAATCAAAAAATCCAGTAAATGAAATTGAGGTTAGATTGGATTAATTGCCTGTAATAAACATAATACAATGTGACATTAGAAAGATGTGTCGTTCTTACATTTGATAAGAGTTAAATTAAATATTTAATGCGTAAAAATGAAATTATTTTAATATTTACCTAATGAAAATGTAATAAATGAAATTTGTGACGTTTGGGCGTGACAGGAGTTTTTTTTAATAATCATAACAATGTTGTCAAAATGAAATGGTTGTACGCAGTAGCACAACAGAAACATTGTAATGGAGATTTCACATTGATCATTGATTTCGATAGAAGAAAACGAAAACTTATTGTGTTAAAAATTTCTAATTACTTGAAAATTAATTTGTGCTAGATACAATGAAATATGGTATCACAAACTTTGGAAATTCTACGTCAAGGTGTTTGGGCGTCATTAACCGGGGGTTGGTTTTTTGATCCACACCAGGATGTTTACTGCAACACCTTCCACCTGTACCTTTGGCTATTCTTACTATGTTTTCCATTCACAATTTACCTTGTAAGTTTTTCATTCAAGCCCCAATGTTATTCTCATCAAATATTTGCAATTTTACCGACCCTCATACGTCATTATGCTAAGAGGTCAATGAACAAAATACGACCTCTTCACCTGCTAGTTAACTTTTACCAAATCATATCTAAAACCAGATTGGTATCAATAATTTATATGTATTCTCCTTTTTTTTAGTATAGTCCACCAGAAAACGCACTATGGTACATCTACTGTGTAATTGTAACAATTGTATTTGGAGTTATAAAGTTAGTAAATTTGGGACTTCATCATATGTACGATACAACAGAGTGTATTGCAATCGAACCAGAAGATAATTTACCTGAAAATGAACGTCGCAAACGAAATTCGTTCTCTTTTAAACCGAGACGGTAAATAGTTAACAATTTCTCATACATAATTTTCAAAAATATTAAAAAATATTTTCCATATAGAGAAGAGGAAGGCATTGAACTACAAGAACTATCAAAAAAACATCGTTCTCGAGGAAGTTCAACATCGTCCAATGATGGACCAATTTTTGATTTATCACAAATCACAATCACAAATCCCCAATATAACGAAACCAATGACCCAACCAAACACCCAAGAAACAATGAAGCAGAGGCTTGCAAAGCTGGAAGCACAATTGGTAAACAATTCAAGTCATACATTGTCCTTTGAGTGATTAGACCATCGTTTTCAGATTTAAAAGTTGATGTACATCGAAAAAACTCTTCTGAAAGCAGTGAAGAAAATGCATTCCGTCCAACAATCGAAACACCAACTAATAAAGAATCCCAAACTGCACTGCATGTGTACATTAAAATTGGGGAAAATCAAAGAAAAACTCTGCCAAATCCAGGCCCGGCAGGCGATGCTAGCACAGTTTTAGAATATGTCTCTCTAGATGATCTAGTCAAAAGAACCTTCCAAAGAAGAAATGTTATATGTGTTAAAAAGTATGTTTTTGCGGTATAGGTGAAAAGTTCGTAGACCATTACGTTCGTAGATCAAGTTATAGCTTTCTTGAAAAAATAAGGACCACATATTATAATAGATAATGCATTTTATAGTATACAAGGTACTACTCTCAAAGCATACGTTTCCAACACTGAGTCTTACTATAGAAAAAATGTGCTACACGAGCTCCATATTAAATTTAGTGTTTTCTTTTTGTTATTTAACGTCGCTTTATAACTACGAAGGTCTTTATCGACTCGAGGGCTAATAAAAATCTGTATTCGAGAAATATTGAAAATTTGCTCGATACAAAGATCGAACTCTAAACCTATAAGTTTTGAAGCGATTACCTAGATCATTCGGCCACCAGTAGGCTTTCTATCTTTTGTATTTTAGGTTTTCTAAATCTTCTTCCTAGAAAATGAAAGGATACGTCATTTAGATCAACTGATATTTCATTACATTCTTTATTCCACGTATTCTACGAAATGTAATATTAAAGTAAATTGCTCTGGCATGTGTAGCGTCACAAATCGAGGGGAATTTCTCGGAAAACTCAAAAATTCTCCGAAACTCCATGTGTGGAAGTATACATTTAATAATAAAATTAAACTGATTTTTACAAATCAAAAAAGCATAGTAATGAGAACAAAAATTTACAATGGAAAATCAGTTTGGAATTTTGCTAAAACTTAAATAGAGTTACCTTATCAAAACTGAGTTTATTCCAAGTAACTCGATAAACTAAATATTTTCCAATTGCTGGAAATTCTGAGAAAGTTGTTGAAGAAGTGAAAACTTCATTAGCATTGTTGTGGTTTGAAATTTGATGATAAGAAAAAGTGACAGTAAAATGATACAAATACATAAATATATAAGATTTAACGTGCGAGAGAAGTGTTTCCCCGGTTTCTAGTAATCATATGTTTATGATGGAAAGTGCACTGCAGTAAACAAAAAACTGCACTAGACGCAATGAAGTAACTGCTAGCGCCGTCTACGTAGGCACAAATTTGGGGTGAACTAATCAAAATGCAACAGCGCCTGTGTTGGAAGAGAGACTTATATATAGAAGTCTTTTTTCTCTGGTGTGGAAACTAAAGCAACCGAAGATAGAAAAATGCAAGCGCTTATTTGTGTAGATTGGCGCTCATCGGCACTCAATTGCCAGCTACTTTTTAATTACCATTAATTTCGAGTTAAAAAAAAATAACACGAGCCCTCTATTTTCAGAGACATCTCTGCGGTTTATATTTAGTATCAATATTATCATAACTGAACCGTACAACTATCCTAATCTTGAAATTTTACATTCGTCTCATTATCTTGAAGCTCACATTTTGGAAGATTTCACGTCTATCGCGTGTGACTTACACATAGGTTTTTTCTTGCTGTTGGGCAATTTATTTCCTTGAAATACCAATGCTCTTATTTAAAAATGCTATACCACTGGTAAACTAAGTTTGAAATGGAATTACTTTTTTGAAAGTATTGAGAAATAATGTAAATATTAACAAAACGAATGTTTTGTTTTCAACTACCAATTAATCATCCCCAAAAAATAAGTACTCAGTCACTTATTGACACTCAAATGCAATGAAAATTGATTCACCAGATTAAGTTAAGTAAAATTTTATTTCCGCCCTTAAATTAAACTGTAATTACGGCCCTGAGAAACACAAATATATAATTGTCTTTATTATATGAAAAATATATCAATATTTTTCATTTAAAGTTCTCAAAACTCGTACTAACTATAACACATATTTTGACTAATGTCGCTATATTTTGAACGAAAAACCGTCTACGAACTATTTGTCTAAACTTAAAGTCAATTATTTCAATAACTTATTTTAAACTTTTTTTCAGATCTAATAGAGCAGATAATGCAACTTCTCAAGAATGTAATTTAACTGATTTGTCAGATATAATTCCTACACCATGTTCGTCTCGACGTCGGCATTCAAATAACAGTAGTTTAAGTTGCCTTCCAGCTGCAGATCACATTAATATTAAGCCAACTGGATCGCTGGAATTAGGACATATCGATAAAAATTTAAATACCAAACTAACACCGGAAGGTTTTAACTATTGGAAAAATAATCGTTCAGGTGTTCGACGAATTAGAAGTACAGCATTGGAAACGTGTTGTCCTCCAGCGACTAATTTGGTTCCTCATCCAAATAGTTTAGAAGTGATTGGACCTAGTCAAGGAAGTTCTAATCGTAATTTTATCTTGCCTCCGCCAAGTTCAACACTTGTTCGAAATCCACATTTGAGTTTATGTCCATATTTTAGTTACGGCTCAGAAATTGTGTATCCAATCGCAGAACAGTCTGATGAACATCAAACGTCACACGGACCTGATACCGATATTGATTCGGTTCATCGCAATTCAGATAGTGATTATGAGGAACAAAATATTGGCAGTCGTTCACCTCTTCTTGTTCGTATCGAAAATTTAGCTGGAAACAATGTTGAGCCAACTATCAGTAGACTTGAAAGAAAAAGTGATGGAAAAGAAAAACGTAAAAATCGTAAATCGAAAAATCTAATACAAAAGCATTCGTCAAACAGTTATAGCACAGGTGCATTGAATACAAATTACAGTGTGTTTTACGACAAGCAGTTTGAGTCTGAGGAAAATGTGGAACGAACTAGTGCTACATCTAAAGACGCTCTTTTAGAAAATGATGTGTCTAATTCAAGTGCTACCCCGGAAATGCATGATGCTCGCACCGACTGTAATATAACTGATAATGATTATAGTGAAAAAAAATTAAGTGAATGTTCTTTATATTCCGATAGTGATACTAGTGTAGAGTCAAAAGATACAAAAAACAGCCATAGAGCAAATAAAAGTGATTCACATAAGACAGACAGTAAAAAATTATCCGAAAATAACTCCGATTTTCAACCATCGCGTAATACGGTTGGAAATCGCTGGAGCCGTCGGGTTATTAAAAAACGAAAGAATAAAAAAACTGTTGCAACTACTGCCTCGCAAACGAGCAGCAATGAAGATCACACAGACGGATCTAGTGTAGTGGGATTGAATTCTCTATTTGAAACATCGGATAGTGATCCACAAGTTTTAACGGAACTTAGAGGTAAGATAAAGAAATTTAGCTTAAGGAAGTCGTAAGATGGTCCATTACGTATATTGGCAAGACTACGATTCTTCCGGCGCCACGATGTTTTGACGGATTCTAATAGATCTCGATGAAAAAAAAACGAAAATGAAGAATAAAATTTTTCGATATCATGCTTAGTTTGCGAAATATCGACCCCTAAAAATGGATAAATTAATTGATTTCTTATACTTTTTTAGACGGATTTGTCAAGATTTTCATGAAAAAAGGGTAAATGTTTATAACCGTAGCTCCACCAATTATTTTTGTGCTTAAAAACTATAAACAAGGATTTCAGAGGCGAAGTCCCGGTGAGGGTTGGGGAGCGTCGCCCATATGTGGGAATATTGCATTTTCGATTTTGTGTTTAATTTTATTCGCGAGTCAGTCAAGCCAAAATTTTATAAACATCTCATTTTTTCCTTTTTTTTACCCGCACTGGAGCTCGCCCCTGGACCCCTTATTTATTTATTTTTTGCACAAACAATTGATGAAGCTGTTGTAAACATTGATTGAGGTTGTAAACATTTACCTTCTTTTTTCATGAAAATCTTGAGATATCCGTCTAAAAAATATTATTTTTTTTTAATTAAATTATTTTAATTTTTAGGGGTCGATATTTTGTAAACTAAGCACGATATCGAGAAATTTTATTATTTATTTTCAATTTTTTTCGTCAATATCTATAAGAATCCGTCAAAACATCGTGGCACCGGAAGAATCGTAGTATCCCCCGTATATTTCACAATTACACAACATTTTTATCCTCCGCATTTTCTTTAAACTTACTTCATTAGTTTCCACCAATTAAAAGAAATAAATAATAAATAAATTTACGCCTAATTATCTATGGAGTATAAATACAAGGAGTCTGAACGGTATAAGCTTTTTCACAATATTCATGTACTCAATAACTAACCCAGATCATAATTTTCTTTTCTGCCACTAACAGCGCAAGTATTCAGAACGTACCATAAGTCACTAAAGTTTTAAGAAGATATTCCAATCTTACAATGTATAAAGGGAAATGTCTCAAGATGTAGCGCCGCTATTAGTGAGTTTGCAGTACTATGCTATATAATTTCTGTAAGATAACTATGATAACATAAGTTTGTACTCCAGACACGTGCGACAGCGCTATATCTTGACTCATCTCCCATCATGTAGTACACGGAGTATAGATACCAGAAGTTCGAACGCAATGTTAAAAAAATGGCATCAATTTGAGGTCTAGTACCGGTATAGCGCACAACACTTCACAGGGTACGCGTTTGAATCTTTATGTGGGAAATGTTGTTTTTATCTATCCAAAACACCTTCCCATTTTTCCCATTGATGTTATTTAAACAAATTTTTAGCAAGTAATAATATATATACTTAATTAAATTAATTTTTGCAATACCGAGTCTGTACGTATTTTCTATATAAAAATAACAATAGTATCGATACGTCTATAAGGTATTCTAATCTTGCAATGCATGATTGGAAATGTGGCGCCGCCACAAGAGTGGGGAGTACTAACTTATGTTACCTTGTAACCTTACATAAATTTTGATTCAAATTAGTACTGCAAACACATTAATGAAGGCACCAAATCTTGACACATTTCCCATTATGCATTGCAAAATTGGAATACCTTCTTAAAATCCTAGTGACCTTTGGTACGTTCTGAATATTTACGCTGTAAGTGGCAGAAAAGAGAACTATGATCTGGGTCGGTTTTTGAGTACATGAATTTTGTGAAAAAGCCTATACCGTTCGAACTCCTTGTATCTATACTCCGTGCCATTACCATTCAATTACTGTGTGCCATAAACGTATTAACACGCACACAATGGGTTAAATGTTGTGGTCAATACATATGATCATACTGTAGAGAGAAGAATTGATATATTGGCCTACTGGAATAATTAGTTTCATGATTAGTGTTAGTTTACACATGAGTTCTAACGTTAGTGAAAATTAGCTGTCGTCAGTAATTGAATGAGCGTGTTAACACACCATACCCAGAATTTTCTGCTAACTAGAAAGTTTGAACTTGCTGACTCGTTAACGCTACTCGCTAACTTGTAAATTTTATAATATATTCAATTCAAAACCATTTTTCTCAAAGGATCCTCGCTTGTTTCACAGTTAAAATAATTAACCAGTCCGTTTTCATAATAACAATTATAATTATTACAACCAGGACTGGGGTGTCATAGTAAATTTGTTAAGGTGCCAATTCCAGTCTTAAGAGGTCCTAAAAAGAATTTTTTAATTGTTCAGTGTACTATATCAAATATTAAATTGTTGAAAACTGTAGTCACTTTAAATTTTGGTGGATCCAACTCCGAGGCTGCTAAAGTAGATATTTTAGCTCCAGCTTCGGCTTCAACTCATTCAAGATCTTTCGACTCCGATTTTCTAGACCTGGTTACAATAATTTTTCTTCTGATATGGAATTTTTTTCTTATGTAAATATTACATCCATTTTAATATGTGCTAACTACCAAACTAGTAAAATAATAAGCACACCAACAAGCTTTGTGTAACTCTAAACTAAAAGCACTCATTACCAATTTTTAACATTTTACGACTCATTTTATTATCGAATTGAATATGCAAATGAACTATCAAGATTAATCTGATAAAGTCAATAAAACATAGTAATTGATAATTGTTTAATTGAGCTATGAATTATCCCATTTTTTTGTGAAATTCTTATAATTAATTATATGTTTGTTTTTATTTTTTTTTTCAGCCACAGCAACCAATTCTAAAGAAGCTGAAACCGGTAGTTCAAGTACTACAACTAGTTTAGACAACGATGCCTATAAAGTAATCGGTGATGAATTAGCCGTTCAACAATGGCCCTCATCATCAAATGAAACGCCCAAAGTTAATACGAATTTAGGAGCAATTCCAAAGCAAACGCGACCCTTAAAACACCGACAGTCTTTACCAAACGATACAGATTGCCGTCCACGAGTCATTGGAATGCTCCCCAAAAGTGAATCTGAAAGACGTAGAAGTTATTCTCGTGGCGCAGTTATTGCAGTCAAACGAAACAATAGCACCGTAGACGAAGTCAACGTTAATTGTGGTCCTTCAAGATGCACAGAAAATGCTCCAGTACGCACATCCCGTATGTTACAGAATCAAAACTCAACGGAAGGATTGGAATGTTTGGTCGTTCAACGATCAAATAAGAAACAATCTCGAGTAGGAAATAAGTCGGTTAATCGACATCGTCGGCGAAACAGTAATTGCACGGATGCTTCTACCAATTCGAATAATGAATTAAGTACTCTGTTACCTGTTCCTGCTACTCCGTTTCTGGCAGCTTTTTTAGAAAGTCGCCATAACTATCCGCCGAATTTGCCGCCTCGAAATCGTGTCGAAAGCGCAATTTTAAGTAATTTGAAACGTGGCACACCAGTCTCACGTCGACTCCGAGGATTTACTCATGTGGCCGAATCGCATAATGATACGTCTGATGGGTCAATGCATTGTTTTCGTGATGAATATGGAAGTTGGTGGACGTATACGTTTGATGAACGTGGAACTGGTGTAGGTCTTCCATTTGCTTCGACGAACACAAGTGGAAAATTATTACACACTTTACTTCGTCAACAGCATAATCAAAATCAACTGACCGCTTCTGGGCTTGAAATGCTTTGGGCAGAAAACGTTGACACCGGCAGCAATAGTTCGTTGTCGTTGAATTCCTCCAGTTTAACGGTTGTCCTAGACAGTCCACCTGCACCTTCACAAAATACAACATATCCTTCAGACCTGGGTGTGCCTCCATTACTCACAGAACGGCGTGGACCTATGCAAAATGTTTCAAATTCTCAAGGAGAAACCGATACCGAAGCGAATACATCTAGACAATTTCCTTTCTATACGGTGGAAATAATCAAAAATATGTTTCCGCGTCAAACGTGCTATTACAAATATAAATTATGGCCACGGACTTATATCAAAATTTACACAGACCGTTTAAGTTTATTAGCTTTATTAGATAGAAATTTAACGTTATGGGAAACAATTCTATCGATAATACTTGCTGGATTAGTCGCATGTCTAGGTGCTTTAATGTTAAGTTTACACTTTTTTGAGGATATAATATATGCATTTTTGTTTTGTTTTGTGATAGCTGGTTGCCAATATTCTTTGATGAAAAGCGTGCAACCAGATGCTGCCTCGCCAACACACGGTTTTAATAGAATAATGGCGTTTAGTCGTCCAGTTTATTTTTGTATTTGTTCTACAATAGTAATTATTTTACACTATTCAATAGCGAGTCAAGTCGAGGAGACTACAATATATCTTTATGGTGTTAATTGGTTCAATAGGAATATGTTGATCACTGTGCAAGATATTTTAAATAGTTTTTTGTTGTGTTTTCCAATTGTTTTTTCTCTAGGACTATGTCCTCAAATTAATACTTTTACTATGTACTTCTTAGAACAAGTTGATATACATTTATTTGGAGGAAATGCCATGATTAGTTTAATAGGATCTTTCTATGCAGTGACCCGTTCACTAATCGCCGTATTTATTTTGTACGGTTTTGCTTACGGAGCCCTGATCGAAGAAAAGTGTTCTCAACACATTTTGTTTTCAATGTTTTGTGGATGTCTCATATCTTGTGCGTACAATTTGAGTCGTTTGACCAGTGATCCATCAAATATGTGGTACATTCTGAAAACACATTTTTGGCCGCCAGATATTTACCGGGAGCCAAATGTAAAAAATACGAGAACAAAAATAAAAACGAACAAAAAAGAGAATAAACCGGAAACCGAAAATGATGTGAACGAAAATGTTGATGAACTCGGTGGAGAAAAGTCTGTGGAAACTGAATTGGTTGATCCTCTTCCGAACAAACTGCAAAAAACTGTTAATTTACGCTTGAAAAATGATATAATCATTTGTAGCACAATTGCTGTGTTTGTATTTGCGATTCATACAACCAATATTTTTAATCTATTGAAACAGGAAGTTGTAGATGGATTTAAGATTTTTTTAACGATTTTTGGCTTTCTGTTGCATTTTATTTTACCTCAATTGAGAAAGCAGTTACCGTGGCTTTGCTTCGCACGGCCATTTCTTAGATCCTATGAGTATGGATTATTCGAGGTGCGAAATGCAGCACGTGTAATGTGGTTTGAAAAGGTACGATTTTTTATTCTTTTATTATCAAAGTATGTCTATTAATGAAAAATGTCCACTTATCACTAAATTTTTCGATTAGTAATCGAAATCCTAGTTAGTTAAATAATTCAGATGGTTAACAATCAAATACATAGATTTATCATAAAACGAAAAATTGTTGTCTTAAACTACGCGATTTGTGATTTATTATAACAATTGTTGTACTTTCAAAAGAATAGTGAATGTAACTAATTTTACAGATTGAGTGTAATATTTGCAAGCATTTAAGTAGCTATGATTTTTGTCGATATCGATCATTAGGCTCTAAACTTTTGTTGATTTACATGTATTCTTATTTACAGGTGTTCGTCTATTTGTGTTTTATCGAACGAAACTTCTTATATCCCGTTTTGTTTTTGTTAAGTTTAACGCAAGATGCTTGCGTTATAAACAATAAATTTGGGCCACATACGTCGGCATTAATTTTAGTTGTATGTGGAATGAAAATTTTACGTGGCTCATATTCAGATTGCAATCATCAATATCTAATACTTGCATTTTCAACGTTACTTTTTCGATGGGACTATGCCGCAATTAGTGAAACGTTTCTCATCGATTATTTTGTAATTTCCATTATTATCATTAAAATTTTTGAGCTCTTATTGAAAGTAAGTAAATATATGGATGAAGAAAACAAACATATTAAGAATATTTTTTTATTAATTTATATTTCTTTCAATTAGTTGCAATTTGTCGTCACGTATATTGCGCCATGGCAAATAACTTGGGGCTCTGCATTTCATGCATTTGCTCAACCGTTTTCTGTACCTCATTCCGCAATGCTGTTTCTGCAAACATTTGTTTCGGCACTTTTATCGACACCTTTGAATCCGTTTCTTGGTAAGTTTTGAACTTGATTAAAGAATTCAATGAGAAAAATAATGTATTATTTGTGTGGAAATAATATGTTTTGTTACAAAGACAAGAGATCATGGCAATAAGTGAAAGATCGTAACCGTTATTCAACTTCGGGTATTGATATTTTAAATTAAAGTTTTTCATTTCAAAATTTTTGAAAATAAAATAGATTAAATTTCTAAACTAGAAGTTTTTTTTTTTTATAAAAGTTGCAAATTTTGGTCTAAAAAGAAAAGGAATTTGTGTTGAACGAAAATCTAGGTACTCCGATCTTGTTTTTGCTGCAATTCAAATTACCAATTAAATACATTCAAAGGGTATAGCAGGGTTTATATGGGATAAATGTCCTCGGGGATTTTTCGATTCAAACTCAGGGTATCGTTTTGATAATGGATACAAAAAATTAGCCAAATTTTCAACTTTTTATCTCAAACGATTTTCGCGTATTTCAAAAAACCTCTTTTTTTGTAGTAAAATTTAAATTTAATGACCTACGATTTTTGTTCTCATTCTTATGAGTAAAAGGCATAAAAAAATATTTGACTATGAATTCCAGGTGGAATGTCGAATTTTAAGGACAGAAACAAGATTAAAATTATTTTTTTGAGTATGATTTTGAAAAGTGTCCACCGCCAAATTTTATAAAGAAATGTCTTTAGTACTCCTCTACACTCAGGAATTTTTTAAAGCGGTGGAACATTATGAAAAAAAATAAAAACTATATTTTTCCTAAATCTCATGTTAAAGCACACTTTTTTAGAGAAATATAAAGATAACTATTTTTCAACTCAAAATATATATGCAACTCATTAAAATATTTAGCAAATTAAAAAATTGTCTTTAAAAATTACTTTTTTATGCAAAAATTCATTAAAGTAATAATTCATTTCTATTGGCTGTAATAATTGCACGCTAGAGTGTCATTCTCACGTTGCAGCTTTCGTATACTATTTTGTGTATGCTATGTGAGAACAGCACCCTATAACCCTACCGTACAATTATTAGAGTTAATCTTATATATAAAAATCTCGTGTCACGGTGTTTGTAATCAAACTCTTCCGAAACGGCTGGACCGATTTTTATGAATTTTTTATCAATCCTGCCATTTCATTCCACCCTTGCCTATACATTATTTGTAATCATTGAAGGCTGTGATTTGATTTGCACAAACGCATAGCGACGAGAAGGTTGATTAAAATAAATTAATGGATACCCATTAATTAGATATTAAATAAACACTTTAATTAAATGGCTATGTTATTTTTAAGATATCAAAAAACCAGCATATTTTAAATCAGAGGTGGCCAACCCAAATAATATTGCGACCCATTTCGGAAATGCATGAGATTTGGAAAAAATTGTTTTTTTTTTTGAGATAAAAAGTTGAAAATGTTGCTAACTTTTTTTATTCCGTATCAAAACAATCCAATGAATTTGAATCAAAAAAAGCCTCAGGGGCAGTTTTCCCACACAAACCCTAGTATACCGTTGGTCTCAATTAATTACGATATATTTATTTTTTTAGGAAGTGCTATATTTTTAACATCATATGTACGACCGATCAAATTTTGGGAACGAGATTACAACACTAGACGTGTAGATCATTCAAATACTCGACTATCATCGCATCTAGAGCGTAATTTAGGAGCTGATGATAACAATTTAAACTCAATATTCTACGAACATCTGACAAGATCTCTGCAACATTCATTGTGTGGAGATTTGATGCTAGGGCGTTGGGGCTCAGTCTCTCAGGGAGACTGTTTTGTTTTGGCCTCAGATTATTTAAACTGTCTTGTTCACATAATTGAAATGGGAAATAATTTGGTTACATTTCAAATGCGAGGACTTGAATTTCGTGGAACTTATTGTCAGCAACGGGAAGTTGAAGCCATTTCGGAAGGCGTTGAAGAAAACGGTGGCTGTTGTTGTTGCAATTTGGGACATTTACCAAATGTATTAAGTGTTAATGCTGCGTTCAACCAACGATGGTTGGCTTGGGAAGTTACATCCAGCAAGTATGTGTTAGAAGGATATAGCATTTCTGACAACAATGCTGTGTCAATGTTACAAATATTTGATTTCCGCAAAGTTCTTATTACATACTATGTTAAAGTAAGGAATGAAAACATTTAAAAAAATATTTTTTTACTAACATTTTTAATTTCAGAGTATTATTTATTACACCACACGATCACCAAAGTTAGATGAATGGCTTAAAAATCAAAATATTCTTGATGCTCTTAGTCCAATGTTTGATAAAACTTTTGTTGATCTTGATCCTGTTTTCAATATTAACATTGATGAAGACTTTGATTTTCGTTCATCGGGAATAACTCGTGGAAGCTTTTGCAATGTTTTTTTAGATTGGATTCAATACTGTGCATTGCAAAGAAATAAGGATTTGAAATGTGATCGCGATTCGAATTTAGTTTTACTTTGTTTTGCATTAAGTTTACTGGGACGAAGAACTTTGGGAACAGCATCTCACAACACTGTTTCAAAGTATGTTTTACAAACTTTCTGAAATTTGTAAATGAAACCAAGTTTTATTAAAATTTTTGAGATAACTTTGTGCTTTTGTATTTTCTTAGCGTCGAATTATTCTTACATGGTCTCCATGCGTTGTTCAAAGGCGATTTTCGAATAACATCAATAAGGGATGAATGGGTTTTTACCGATGTTGATTTACTACGAAAAGTTGTAGCGCCAGCCGTTCGTATGTCGTTAAAACTACATCAAGATCATTTACGTGAACCAGACGAATATGAAGATCGAGCAGTTTTATACTTAGCCATATCTGATCATAATCAAAACTTAGTTATCTCTCATGAGGGTGATCCTGTCTGGAGGAACGCTGTTCTAAGTGGGACGCCAAGTTTATTAGCATTGCGGTATTTGAATGGAAAAAAATTACTTGAACTTATTAAATTGAATGGAAGTTTGAATTTTAGGCATGTATTAGATGATGGCACGGATGAATACAAAATTATAATGCTAAATAAGCGGTATTTGAGCTTCCGTGTGATAAAAATTAACCGAGAATGTGTTCGAGGTTTATGGTCGGGACAACAACAAGAGTTAGTGTACCTTCGTAATCGCAATCCGGAACGTGGCAGTATTCAAAATGCCAAGCAAGCGTTACGTAATATAATCAATTCTTCTTGTGATCAACCTATTGGTTATCCGATTTACGTATCTCCGTTAACAACGAGTTATGCAGAAACTAATGAACAACTGTGTAACCTAGTTGGTGGATCGTTAACTTTACTTGTGATAAAAAATACGTTATTAAATCTTTGGAAAACGTAAGTTTTTTTTTTTTTTTGAATAATACAAAAATGGAAAATTAATAATTATTATTTTATAGATTACGTCAAAGATGTGGTGAAGGTTGTTTAAGCGGTGGTTCCGTAGGCAGAACTACTGAAGAAGGTTGTTTTGGTAATGAGGGCATTTATGCTATGACTACCTGTAATTTACATGGAAATTCTCATACTGTACAAAGCCATTCAACGGAAGCCGTCAATTTTATTTCGGTCAATAATATACCAAGAGGTAGTCAATTTTATTTTTTCCAATGTTTTTTAAATAAAATGGTTACCAGATTCTTTGTACGTGCATCATACAAAATCTACTAATTATAATTTTGTATTATTTCTTTCATTCATTAGATTCTTGGTTTGTTATTATTTTTGTTTCATAATTCTTATTAAATTAATTTTTATACGATAGCCTTAACAACCGTAATTGCAGAAGATGAATTCATTTAGTTTTTCACCGTTTTATTCCATATATACCGGCTATAAACGAATGCCACCAGGAGTTTTATTTTTAAAATATATTTCTCGTCATGGATAGTGTTTCTGTTGTTCTTTGTATCATTTTAATGAAAAACTTCTATCATGGTTGCGAAGCTTATCTCCGCTTTAATAATATATAGGACTTTTGAAGTATAATACGGGAATTCACATTTAGTACTATAATTGATTGTCTGTACGAATTAACGTGTATTTTTTGCTTTTACCTTTGGTTAAAATAATATTAAAGTAAGTTGGCAAATTGGTTTAATGCCAAATTATTCCGGGAATGCAAACAATGCACCTTTCAGTTCGCAATATTAAGTGAAAGTGAAAAAAGCAGATTGAAATATTACGTTATTCTAACGGTTCTTACACCTAAATCAGTTATGTGTTATTACTATGATACGTAAATGTACACTTTAACGCGTGAATTTCTCTAAATTAATTAACTACATATTTAAATCTGCTATTACCTACCCGTTTCATCTAATCCGTCATTAAAAAATGAGTTGTTTGCTTTCAAACACCAGTTTGGAATTTGTGATAACCAGTTTCGCGCAGAATACAGTATATTGTAGAACATAAACTTATATAAAGTCGTATAATTGTACGTAAATTTTTGTCTTTGAGTGTGCCTTTTAATCACTCACGAACAAGTATACATATTTCGATAATATTTTGCATTTAAGTACAGATTTATATTTTTTTTCCACTTATACTATTCGTTGTATGTTTGAATATCCACTTAATTCTTCTAAACCATTTATCAAATTTCAATGCGGTTTTCACCATTATTGTATATTTTTTCTAGAAATAATATTTACTTATGTTCGTAAAATTTAAGGATTAGAACGCAGTAGTATGATGTCAAGCGGAAAACCTGGAAGTGCAACATTTGTAAGTTTGGCTGGTTTACTTTCCGACAATGGTTCATTTCGTAAACGAGATGATTTGAGTGTTAGTTCAAGTACCGTAGAGCAATCGCCTGCAACTGATAGTGCAGAACAACAAATTCCAGTTCGAGTTAGAGTAATGCATTAACTTATATTCAAAATATACAGATTTTAATATATTTTTTATATTTTTCCAGATAATTGATCCAAATGTTGTATATGATGCTATAAATTTAGGGAGACGAATTGATGTTATATGGCCTGATGAAAAAATGAGAGCTCGTGGAGGTCGATCGTATTGGAAAGATTGGCTTCCTGAAAAGGGAATGGAAGGAATAGTATGTCTATGATATTATTTTTGAAAATCATTTTTATTTTGTCATTTATTTGTAGGTCGTACACAAGTGGATACCAAGTCATAAGGATGCCAATAAAAGGTCTCATGTGGATCGAACAATTTTATTAGTGAAAATAGATGATAAATACGTTCCTATTGCTGAAAGTGGTGTACAAGACACTTCAGAAGTATAGCATTCATTATATTTTCACTTATTATCAGATTCACCTCCGCAACAATATCCGATGGACTATGGTTATTTTTAACTTCCAAGTGTAATTATTAACTATAATAAATGTTATTAGCTCAAAACTAACATTAATCCCGTAATATTGAGGTGATACACAAATTTTCTATAGAAACCAATGATAAATAGTATCGGTTTGGATATTTTACTTGGAAAATAGTTTCGTCCATTTATTATATCATGCATCAATTTTCAACTTAAAAAATTATCAAAGAAAAGTAGTGGATTTTGAACTGAGTTATATTTAGAATACTTTAATAATATTTATTAACTATTTAAATTGTGGTACGGTATAGTTAAAAAGATAACGTTTTATTTATTTCGTTTACGATTTTAAATTTATTTTACAAAGGGCATTGAGCTGTAAGGCAGGTGATTCAATTTCAGATACGATTTTTTTTAAGAATATGTAAGTAATTGGTCCCGAATCCTACAAATAGGGACCATTTGAAAAAGTTTTCTTTCTAATGTTTCGAAAATTTCACTAACTCCGCAAATTGTAAAGAAATTCGTACCTAAGACTAAATAATCATTTTTATACCTCTACGCCCTTTCAATTTTCTATTAGAATCACATTATGTAAATACCAATGTAAAAATCGAGCAGAAAGTTAAGTCTTAATAATAGTAATATGAACAACTATTAAAATTTGTGATGAATATTATAATTTTGAAATTCAATATAATACAGGTAATTGATATAACGTTTATCAAAAGAAGGAAACACGTGTACCCAGAAATAATTATTTGGTGTTGGAAGATTTTCCAATTTAATTTTTTTTCTGATAGATGATATATCTAAGAGCCTGTATAGTTTTGTGTTCCTTGTGAAAAATTATTGGTTTTATTTTTATGAATGGTTAATATTCGTTTGATAATGGAAAATTGTATTTGTACATAAAATACTAACTTAGTAACTATCCAGTCGATACATTTGTAATACAAACGGCGTATGTTTTGCCTGCAATACCAGATTGCCTTAAAATTTATTAGACTGATTTTTATAAAAATAAAATAAATTAAATAATTTTAAATACCTTTTTCTTTTCGTCGACATTTCTAATTAAAGAGATGAACAGCTATTGTATCAAATCAATTTGCAAATTATATTTTCTTTAAATCAATTAAATTTATAAGTAGACTTTAAAATCAATAATTTTCATAAATAAAAAAATTATTTTGGTTATATTTAAGTACAGCTGTTTATTTTTGATTATTTATTTTACCTTCTAATTTATTTTTGATTATTATTTTTTTTTTGATACACATAAAAATCTTGAATAGAACTCACGCAGAGATATTGTGATTTTTTTTTCGCAGCATTTACTTTTGTTTTTAAACAGGGTGCTTCAATAATTTTAATAAAAAAAATATTAATATAATTATATACTACAATTGTCATTTATAAAATATTTCTAGTCATTAAGTTGATGCAACGAAATATTGTAAAAATAATTGATTAAATCATAATATGAGAATTGGCTATGATTTTCAATCTATTTTAATTAAGAAAATAAATTTAGTCAGTTGCATAATTAATTTTTAAAATATAAATTGTAAGAAGTTAAATTATATTAAAGATCGAATTAAATCAAAATTGAATTTATAGTTGTAAATTATGTAACGTTTTTAAAATTTAAAGCACTTTGTACACTAGTCATGGAATAATTCCAATTAAAAATCCATTAGGTAATCACTTATCCATAAAGTTTTACATTTTGGAAAAAAGTAAATGTTATGTATGGAAAATTATAGCCAATTATTTCTTATCAAATTTGCATTTGCGATTGAAATTTTATCTTTAATTTCGGTTAGAGACAATACATTTGAAACTTCCTCTAAACAAAGTTAAATAATCAAATTCAGATAAAAAATCGTTTTGAAATTTCTTTAAGTCAATCACAATTATAAAATAAATGCGTTTTAATTTTTTGTCCATTTTTATACTTTAAAACTTATCCCGATTTGTTTGTATTAAAATAATAAAATTTTGAGTATTTTATTTTTAAATTGATTAACATAGATTTGTCATGTTGTTTCTTATATTTAGAAATTTTTGTATGCGTGAAGAATAATTGAATAAGTATTAAAATTCCTGTAAATAATTTCTTCACCTTTACATTTTGTTAGATCCAGTATTTCGAAGTTCAAAGAAAACTTGGTATGTTTTCTAAATGGGTAATTAAAAATTATTTACGGAAAAAAACGGTTCTTTTTTTTTATTCCATTTCAAAAAATGATTTAATTTAGGTGGCTAAGTAAAAAGTCCAAAAAATAAACCGGTGTTTAGTGATTGTAAGTTTACGTTATAGAACCCCATGGTTGTTTTCTCACCTTGTTTTAAATGTTTATAAATCGATCCGTAAACTCGAATCCTTATTCAGCTGGTCCTTATTTTATCCCATAATTTTTATTGAAAACATTTTTCTCAATTTCCTGCGCGATTAAACTATTGTTTCAGTTATGAACGAAATCCTTTATACCATAATAGTCCATGCCAAATTTTAAAGAATTGCCCTTTTCATTTACTTAAGTTTTCCTTCTACACCATCCAATATAGATTCGATCACTTATTCGGTTGTACTTTTTTTATTCTTAATTTGTTGGTTTTTCACAATACTTCTACAAGGTGTTCAACGGTTAGTCAGTATTTATGTTGGAAAAGATCACAGAATTATGTGATTTTAATTCAAAACTGAGAAGTCTTTGGTCGAGTCTTTTGCTTGAAATATGATCAAGAGAAATATGCGAAATTTGGTCTGGAAAATCAGGAAAACTAGCCACTTGATTTTTTCACCAGTCCATTTCAGCGAAACCGGGTAAAAAGAAACAAGCAAGTTGAAGTACGAGTCGACCAAGTTCATTTTTTTAGTGCTGCCGAATACTATATTAAAGATACCAACGGTTTAATCATCCTCAAAATAATTGAATTACAATAAATTTTATTTTGTGAAAAAGGTATCTAGTATTTTGTGTGAAATTAATATAGGAAAGAGTATCTAATTAAGCTGCTGAGGGATTCTCCTTTCACCTCTATTGAAAAAAAAAAGTTTATTTTTATTTCAATTTATTTTATTTTATTATCAATTTAACATAGATGTTTTAAATATTACTTTATATATTGCTTTTAATTAATTAATAATTCTCTAGTTGTAAAAAAAAAAAATTTATTAATATACATTTCCGTTAGAAAATTCAATGTTTACATGTAATTTATTACACACAAGGAAGACATGTAGTTCCAAATTAAATTTTTATTTTCTTTAAAACTTTTTTTTTAAATTTATGTGATATTAAAAAGCTTTGCAAGTGTTTTAAAACTATTTACATGAATTATTTTAAGATAAAATATGAAGTGATAAGCAAAGATAATAATTTCAGTGAAAAATACTGTAAGGAAATAGTTACATATTTAAATATGTGTTTGCTATTTACATATTTTTTTAATTTGTAAAGGCTTTAAGAAGTATTTTTGAAGTATTATCCTTTTGAATTTACTAACTTTCTTTTTGTACTTTATTGTATTTATTTAATTTAGAAATCAAATTTTGAATCATGGTAGCATCTACTAAACCTATGAATTTATCAACGACTAGACCATCTCGTACTGCAATTACTGCAGGGACCGCTTTCACTTCAAATGTGTGTACAAGTTCTGCGTTGTTTTCAACATCGACCACAGCCAAATCGATATCCTCCAGCGGATCAATCATTTTTTGTAGTTCAGGCGTTAAAATTTTACACGGCTCACACCATTCAGCATGAAAATTAACAATTACAGGCCTATTGCTGTGCATCACTTTCTCTAAAAAGTCATCGTGACTTTCAATTGTAAATGTTTTAAAATTAGGATTTGAATTTGAAAAGCTTCGAAGTAAACAGACGTTGGATTGACTATTGATTAAGGTCAATGCATTCCTTACGAATCGTAACGTCGACATCTTCCCGTACTTCACTTATACAAAATCCAACCTTGTATCTTTTTGGTCTGCAACAATTCTGTGTAATGTTGAAGTATCACAAAAATAAATCCAACAAACGCCGAAACACCAGTTAGGATCACTATTAAATTACGAGGAATGAAGAAGTGATCATAGATCTGAAAATAAATTAGAACAATATTACTACACGTTTTTGTATTACGAGTATTGTTTTCATAATCAATTTTAAGTTCTTGATTTTTTGCTCAAATACACATATCAATTATACCAATACGTGACCTACGAATTGTAAGTGGTAGTTGAGTGAGTAAATATAGGAATATAAGATTGACTATAAAAGGAAACAGAAGTTTTTTTGAAAAATTAATAATTATATGTATATTTTCAGGAATAAATGACTAGGGCTACGAACGTTTGGAAATCAGCATTCACTTCATTTCATTTTCGAAACTTCATCGTTTGCTATAGAAACTTCTTAAAACTGGCTAGCTAAAATATTAATACCTCCGACTTAGTGTGTGAATACAACAACGTATTGAAAACGACAAGTTCAATAGAAAAATACCAGCAGTATCAATAGTTTTTTGTTTAGTTAGGGTGCTCAGCGGTTAAGAAAGTTTAAGTCAGGGAATTTGACAAAAAGTTTTGAGAATTTTTAAGTTTTTCATAGCTTTATTGGTATGTAGGAATGGTAGTTTCTGAAGTTATACGGCGATATGAAAAAATACTAAAACTGAATTAATAAAACAATATCCATATTAAAACACAACTAGTAATTTCCCGTGAAATATCCACCGCTCAATACTGACACAACTGACAAATGTTAAAAATTGGCAATTGAATGAATGAAATCAAAATGACTGTTGAAACCATAGCTACAATCATTTAATTCAAATTTGAGACAATGATTGTATTTCACTCACACATATGTGTTTACAATATTTGTTCTGTCTTTGCCGACATATATGCATACATATTACCACTTATTACATACGTTTGCCTATTATTATTATGAAAATTAAAATGCATTTAAAAGAAAGATATTTTTTTGAAATTATTCAATGCAATATTTAAAATAATGTAAGAAAAAGCAATTAATATATTATATTACATTATATTTTTCTATATTTGAATTGAAAATCAGTTTCAATACATAAATATAAATGGATAAATAAAATATACAATTACTTTCGTATTAAAATAATTTTTAGGATATTGCTATTTAGAATTGTTTACACATATCTACATATTTTATGGTAACAATCTACTTCTATATGGTAAATGTTTTTCGAATACATATGTGACCCATGCTGTATTGATAAACGGTTAATTCATATAATATGTAATATATCACACATTTTGTGTAAGTAACCAAATGTGTATATATATTATATAGAATGTACAAAGTCAACTCTATATACCTACAGTATCTATGTATAAATAGCCAATTTAATCTTTTATTTGAAAACCAATAGCTTTCCGTGAAATACTCACAACCCAACACTGACACAACTGACAAAAATTAGCATTTGAATGAAATTAAAATGACAGTTGAAACTAATGACATGATAGTTCAAATTTGAGAAAATAGTTTTTATATTTGTATTCCACTCACATGGATGCCATGAATGTGTTTAACAACTTTACATTCTTTATTCTTGTCTTTGCCGCAACACATACGTTTGCTTATTATATATTTTGATGTTAAAAACAAATTGTGTTTATAATTGTATTATATTTTAGGTATCACTAATCATTTATAACTTAGTATGCCAGTTTAGACACTACCGGAAGAGACTACGGAAGTGGATTGAAAAGATCTTTTTAATTATACCAAAGAAATATAACTTCTCACGCGCGTACATAAGAACACACACCGTTATTTTTATAAATAAAGCCAAGGATATATGCGAATTTTGATATGGAAAGTTGGGGATTTTGGGTTAAAGGAAAAACAGAAAGTATTTTTAATGTAGTTAAGAAATAGTTGTATTATCAAAAGTAATACTTCTAAAAATACAAATTTTAGTGCGTAGGTAATAAGTGTTCGTTGACTATTAAGAAAATAACTACAAATTCACAAACCTTAAACGAATTCAATAAGAAAAATGTTACATTTAAAAAAGACAATTCATAACTGGCGCCACACAAAGCAAGCAAAGCCTACTTAGATCATTCAATTGACAATTATATGGTTTATTTATGATTGTGAAGTAATAAAATTATTAATATTGTATACCTCCGAAGGAACATCCAGAGGAACTTTTGTGTCTCTAGGAATCCGAAATAGAATTATTGTTAACACAATAGTAACAACGAAAACAACAATTATTGAATGATGATGGTCAGATCGATAGGACCCGATGCAAACAACTAGTGCTAATGACCATACGCTGATGAGAATGAAGAGACCCCAACCAACACCTAAAATATATTCAGACATATCTACAATCAATAATTCACATAATAATATGGAAATGTCTAATTGGTCTAATCTATATGAAATTAATGATTCAACTTCCACTGATCCTATTCATGTTGTGAAAAAAATTGAATCGTTACTATGGTTACTCACAAATTTAAACTTTTGTATATTGTTTGAATATTTTTTAACACATTTAATGATAAATTACAATAACTAAAATATCGGACGTTTAAAAACCTATAAAAGTAATAAATTCGAAGTAATAATTACTTTGTTAGAACAAACAAGTGCATACAAAATCTGGACATTTGGACTATGCCACTTTGTAATTTTCTTTTGTACTGACAATAAAGATTGCGATTCAATGATTAAGGAGATAATATAATGTAAAACAATAAAAATATCACAACTGATTGCAAAGTTAAAATTATCGAAATTATATAAACCTGCAAAATTGTTGCGAAGATTATACGAAAAAGTTATTTTTTTTTATTAATTTTAAATAATACTAGAACTAACATGCTTCGTCTTTGATCCTTCGATAATGAGAAATTGGTAAATATTATATTTATTTATTTCCAAAATTCACTTAAATCACCAATTTGAAGTATTCGACTTTTCCACTATTTTTTCTCTTACAATTTTAGTAACGACATTTGACGATAGTTGACATTTTGTCCAACCTCATTCTTGTCGCTTAAATTGAAAAAAAATGGTAAGTTTTTGATGATTATTGAAAATAAAGTATTTGTTGCATAGTTTCATTCATCTACTTATTATTATTTCGTATAAGAAAACATGAAAATTGTTAATGCATTTTCATTATCGGTTTAAATCTAGTTTTTAGGTTAACTCAGTTTGAAACCTTAGTCAAGTAATTTTTATTCATTTTTTAGCACCGTCAACGATACTTGAGCAATACAGCTTGGACATTATATCGAATAAAATTTAAACAGAGCCTAACAGCAAATAATGAAATCAGAAAGTATGACGTAAGTTCAGCTATATCTTACTATCGCTGTGAAAGATCCGGACCTAACTTCTGTTGTGGGAAATTTGAAGATTCATTATTATCACATTAAAAACCTTAACATTTTAGCTATAATATATGATTCAATTACAATCAAGTCTAGAACAAACGAACTTTAACTTGCACCATCTGTAAGATATAAACAAATAAATGTTTTAACGACGTAGGCAATTCCATGGAGGTCTAATTTTCTTTGATTTCATATTATATCCTATTAAGCATTGCACAAAAATTGAAAATGACCTATTGATAACGAAGCGGACAAGGTGACCACTCAGAAACTGATAGGTGTTGGGTTGATATCTCGTGATGAGCGAATTTTCAATATTTCTCGATTTACGGATGTTAGTAGCCCTAGAGTCGCTAAAGTCTTAGCTATAAAGCAACCATAAATCACAACTAAAAAAACTTACTAAAATGTATCCTTCAGGATACAAAATTTCCGTCGCTATTTGTCGTCTTGCAAATATCTGTGCTCGCTACGCTTTTAGATGGTGACTTATCTATAACTGGGTGCTCAGCAGTAAGGGAAACCTGGAAAGCCAGAACTTGACAAATACTTTTGGAAATTTTTAATTTTTTCATAAATAGAATTTAAATTCCTCAGAGTAGTATTTGTATATGAAGATTTCATCATAGATAAACTTATTATCTATATAAAAACTTGCATTATAAAAAATAGATCAAAAATCGTTGTTGTTTTATTTTATTGCATAGTATTGATTAAAGTCTAGTCGAGAAGTTCTTTATAAATAGGTTCATGTAAAAAACGAATTTCGGTCCAAAAAAATCCGGAAATTTGGTTTGAGGAGAAAAACTGGACATTTAAATACTTACATTTACCCTTGAGATTCTTTACATATCCCATTTTCAAATTGATTTCCCACGTTTCGGGTCCGTTACACTATAATAATGTTTCAAAAACAAAATTATTCTTCAGGTACGTCAATATTCGAAACAAGCAAAATCATCATTTGTTGGCCGTCTTTTCGATAATATTCGTGAAGAAATGAACAAGAGTAAATCAATGAAAGAATCGTTAAAAAAATTTCGAGAAGAACGAGAAAAATTGGAACATAGCGAAGCTTTAAAAGCTGCTAGGCATAAATTTCAAACAGTTGAATCGGAAGCTAACAAAGGCAGTGAAGTACTAAAAGAGAGACTATCAACCATTAAAGATAAAGTTCACGATGTTCTGGAAGAAGCTCAAAAAACAGAATTCGCGAAGAAAGCAGGCAAAATTACGGAGGATTTCGGTAAAACGGTTTCGTCCACAATTAGCGAAAAAGGTCAAATGCTCGGCAAGTCGGGAGCGTTTCAAAGTATTTCAGCTGCCACAAAAGCTGTCAAACAGGAAATGAATAGTCAAAGTATCCAAGGTCGCGTTTATCAAAGCCCGGTGAAGTTAAGAAAACGAAAGGAAGTTGATTTGACGGCAGAGGATCGAGTTTTCACAGCCAATACAGAAGCGACCGGCGTGGAACTACATAAAGATTCTCGATTTTATCAGTCGTGGCAAAATTTCAAAGAAAACAATCCTTACGTGAATAAGGTTTTAGACTGGAAAATGAAATACGACGAAAGTGAAAATCCAGTTATTCGAGCGTCGCGACTACTCACTGATAAAGTTTCCGATGTTGTGGGTGGATTATTTCAAAAAACCGAACTTTCCGAAACGTTAACCGAAATTTGCAAAATTGATCCGTCGTTTGAACAAAAACAGTTTTTACGTGAATGTGAAACTGATATTATCCCTAATATACTTGAAGCCATAGTGCGAGGCGATTTAGAAATTTTAAAAGACTGGTGCCATGAAGGCCCTTATAATATATTTTCAGCACCTTTACAACAAGTTAAACAACAAGGATACAAATTAGAATCAAAAATTTTAGATATAGACAATGTAGACATCGCTATGGGAAAAGTAATGGAACAAGGACCGGTGCTTATTATCACATTTCAGTCCCAACAAATAATGTGCGTGAGAGATCGTAACAACAATGTAGTTGAAGGCGATCCTGACAAAGTATTACGTTTTAACTATGTTTGGGTCCTGTGTAGAGATCCTAGTGAATTAAATCCAAAGGCTGCATGGAGGCTCTTAGATCTATCAGCACAAAGTAACGAACAGTTTGTATAAATTTAGTAAAACACTTTGTTATCAAGAAACTTAAATAATTTTTCAAAAATATTAGACTGTTACCAAATTGAATCTAGGTATTGATTTTATTGGTTTAAAATTGTTGACGAGGAAATTTAATTACGCTATTCTCGTTACAAAATAAATTGTAATACTTAATTACCTATTACATTCTGTGATTGATATTTAATTGAAGTTAAAAATAATTTTATCTTCTGTCAAAGTGAAATTAGTCAAGCACGGCTTATCAGAAAACTTACGCGAAATGAAAATTTATTGATATTTATTTAATTAAGGTGTTGTTGTTATTATGGAAAACATCATATTTTAAATAAATTATCTAATTTTTGTATTCTGTTTTGTACTCAATATTGTTTATAATGTATATAATATATCAAATTTTTATTTTCTTTTCTTTTATTTGGTTTTAATGTAGCGCTTCCAAATATTCAATCAAAGTTATATTGATATATATTGTTTAAATTAAAGATTTGTTAACGAAATATATCAATACATTATTTTGTTACGGAACAAACTTGTTTTACTTCAATTTAGATGAAAATATTTTGTTAGATTTACATAAATTGTGTATGTTTTACGCTGTAAAATATTTACAGGTCCTACAATGCCCCTCGTAGTTGCAACCCTGTGCATGTATAAACTGCAGTCGCAGAATTCTTTTATTGTATTACATTGAAAAAGGTACCAGAATTTTAAAAGAATGGTACTAGTCAGTATTAGTGGATGGATTGGCAAGGTAACCACTCGAAAACTGATAGATATTTAGTTTAAATTTTGTGTCACGGAAAGTTTCTAGTATTGGATTTTATAAATCTGCAGAAGATCATAAAAGTTATACAAAACTTTGCTAAAATGGATTACTCGAATTACTCATAAAATAGTTGTTTCTTAGTTAATTGGATCTGTTTTACCGTTACTTAATGATTTTTTATTTAGAGGAAGTTTGTCGTAACTAATTTTGAAACATAATGATTTTATTAATTAGAAATATTAATATAATTTATTTTCTACTAAGAATTTTATAAATCAATTTAAAAATATATTTTTTTAATTACCAGCGAAGGTAAATCTATTCAATAATGCAAGTAAGAATAAAAATAAAAGAAAATTAGGTCTTTCTAAAATGAGCCACAATCATTTGTAGTGATTCTTTTATATTATAAATCGGAAAAGAAAAAAAAATCATCATAGCTGTATAGTAATTCATTCAATACCACTAAACAATTTAACATTCCTCAAATCGTTTCGAATTTATTCTCTAGATGTCAGTTAATATGTCAAATCAACTGCATAAACATGTTTGTATGTTGAATCTTGTACAATTCTTAAGAATACCGTTATTAAAGTAAAAATTGGTTTAATTCAACAAATATTTATAATTAAAACGTTTAAATAGTGTCAAGTCAGTTTAGAAATAATATTGAATTTAATTTTTGTTGACATTAATTTGTATGGTTGTTAATTAAAAAGGGGTGGTGCTGGCTTTTGTATACATTCCTTATCTTGTGAGAGTTCCTGACTGAAATTTTAATGATATTAACATGTTTTAGTGTTGCTTTTGAAATGAATATATATCAGTTGTGACGCTAATCGAGTGAAATGGAATAAAAATCAAATGTTATATTGTATGGAAGTTTGCGTCGTACGTTAACCTAGATTCAGCAAGACATCTTGGATATGTTTTCCAAAAAGAAGAAAAAGCCTCTGATATCACCTCCAACTAATTTCGAACATCGAGTTCATACAGGCTATGATAAAAGAGAGGGAAAATACGTAGGCTTACCATTACAATGGGCCTCCATTGTTGCAAATAATCAAATTTTAAAGTCAACAAATCGTCCTTTACCACTGGTCGATCCGTCAGCTATAACACCAACAGAGATTTTGGATTTGAAAACAATTGTACGCGGTGATCACAACATCGAAAATCGCGTTAGTGCCCCACAAGTTCCTCCTCACAATTCCAATAGCAACGCATTAATTTTACCAAAAACCTCAAATGTCGCGAGATCCAACTCTCTACGTTCATCGAGTCCTCCTCGTTTACGTCGTGATTATCGAGTGAACGCCAACGTTCCACCATCAGTGCCCGAAGAGCAGTCTGTCGGTAATGTGTCGCCACAGTTTCCAGTTCCACTATTTCTTTATCGAGATCCAGTTAATGCCAAACCACAGCTACGTGGAAATTCTCAAGGAGATTGGCATCAAACGCATTCCCATCCACATGGCGTGTACCCACACAATATTCAACTAGAAACTTATCAGCACCAACCACATTCAACATATCTGAATGGAAACAACGAGGGACACATTACTTACAATAGAGAACCACAAAGCCAACCATCCCCGGTTGGATCTTTAGCCTCCTCTGGCCCTCAAAGACCTCTATCGCAATTGAGTGGCCATTCTCACACAGCGCTCGGATCTCACCAAAGCTTAACGCAACTACGTCCCTCTCCCGATCAAAATCAAAATATTAAAAACTCTAACGTTAGTGGAAATCCTCAAACCGCCTACCAATCCCACAACAACAGCAGCATACAAAATAGTCCGAATATATTGGCATCTTCTACACCAACATCAACAGCGACAAACACAACTGCCGCAACGACTGCAGCTACGAAACAACCCCACGAACAAAGACTAACTCATGAACAATTTCGAGCTGCTCTTCAAATGGTAGTATCTGCAGGTGACCCACGGGAAAACCTCGACCAGTTTATGAAAATCGGTGAAGGATCAACGGGAACCGTATGCATTGCAATTGATCGTCGTTCTGGTCGACAGGTCGCTGTAAAGAAAATGGATCTACGAAAACAACAGAGACGAGAACTTCTTTTCAACGAAGTCGTTATAATGCGAGATTATCACCACCCGAATATTGTTGAAATGTACGATAGCTTTTTGGTACAGGATGAATTGTGGGTAGTTATGGAATATTTAGAAGGCGGAGCCCTAACTGATATTGTAACCCATGCTCGAATGGACGAAGAACAAATCGCTACGGTTTGTAAACAATGTCTGAAAGCCTTGGCGTATCTTCACTCACAGGGCGTTATTCATCGCGACATAAAATCAGATTCAATTTTGTTGGCAGCTGATGGCCGTGTTAAACTATCAGATTTTGGATTTTGTGCCCAAGTTTCGCAAGAGTTACCTAAAAGAAAATCATTGGTCGGTACCCCATATTGGATGTCACCAGAAGTAATTTCTCGTTTACCCTATGGTCCGGAAGTAGATATATGGTCGTTGGGGATTATGGTTATTGAAATGATTGATGGGGAGCCTCCGTTCTTTAATGAACCACCATTACAAGCGATGCGACGAATTCGAGATATGCCTCCTCCAAAGTTGAAAAATTCACATAAAGTCTCCGGGCGATTGCAAGGTTTTCTCGAACGAATGCTGGTTAGAGATCCAGCGCAACGAGCAACGGCAGCTGAATTACTTTTACATCCCTTTTTAAGACAAGCTGGCACACCAGCACTATTAGTGCCGTTAATGCGAGGAGCTAGACATAGTAATTGTTAAAATACATAAAACTACCGTAAAATAACGAATGTAATACGTATTGTTTGTCATAATTTTCTCAGACAAGTTAGAGGTGCGCATTATGTTTATGTACAAATATTCTGTTCTTGACGGAATGGATGGACATATAAAATATTTTTTATTCCGTGTTTGAATTATTTAAGTTTGATGATGGTTGACAACCGGACTGAAATTACATAAACGATTTGTTTTTAACATAAAAGTCAGTGCAAACACCTCAGACAGACCACTCCAAAGTTTTATTTTAAAGGATGAATTACTTGATTTCTGTAAGCTTTAAACCAATAAGTATATCGAGTATACGTTACCAAACTATGACATATCAAACACTTAACTTTACTCATTCAAGAATAAAACTTGAGGATCTTATGGTCTTGTGTTTACACTGACTTTTGTCATTTCTATATTTAAAAATAAACTTACCTTTAATCAAGTTTGTTCTAATAAAGTTGCTAAATGATTCAAACACTTAATAAAATTGCTTACGAAGTTTTTTGATAAAAGTTATCTTAAAAGCAGTAAGTTATTAAGGGGAGAAATTTAATGAATTTGAAATTTTACATCAATAGTGGTGCGCATTATATTCGAAATTTTGCGACAGTAATAAAATTTTATTTATACTTTTTTTTATACAAATTTACGAATTTTCAATCTATACAATAATAGTTGACTGGAAAACAGAATTCAATTTTACTTAGTATATCCGATAATTTAATGCCAAACATACAAGTACTTATAAGTAAAATTACTTTTCTCCATAACGTGATAGATTTACAAAATTATTAATAAATCTGCCATAATAAAATAATATATGCCTTATACTAGAAATTCAGTATTATATCAAACCGTCCTTAACTTGTTATCAACTTGAATATTTTTAGAATATGTCCACCTATTTTATATATATAACTTATTTGAAATTGGGATATTTTTAAGACGATAAAAGAAACAAATTTTTATCTGCTAAAATCAAAGAGCTTATAATATTTTTAAAAAAAAATGTACAGTCACTTTAGAAAATGATTTGCTTTATAAAAGTTTTTAGCATTAAAAAAAGTACAAACTTAAGCAGACATAAATTATCTAATTAAATTGGCGACTACGAAAAAATTAAAATAACGTTAATAAGAGTTGAATGAATTAGCATCATGATTATTATATTCTAAGTTTTGTGCCTTAGAAATAAACATTAGTGCCTTCCACATAAAAAATAAATTTGGCACGTTTAAAAACAAAAACATTTAATATGAATAATCACTAATTGAATATTTTATAAATGCACCCAAAGTCAAATAATTTCAAGAATTATTATATAAATACTTTGTGTAATTTTATTCATTTCATTGTCAAATTTACTTGTTAATATTATAATTGTTAAGTTATTTTTTTTTAATTTGGAACTGTTGGTCAAAAATAATTTAGTGCATTCCATTTATTTCATAAACTTTATTTCTTATAAAAATTAATTGAATTTTGTAAAAAAAAATATGTTGTGTTAAATAATTTAAGTATAAAATTATGTATTACAATATTCTAACATAGTATAAATACACTGAGTTGTATAAACTTAAACTGTATATAGGACAACAAATAAATAACTACACCATATATATTTTGCGATTTATTGCAATATTAAAATGATAAAATTAGTTACAGTTGTCCAATAAATTCGACCAATCTGGAACTCTTCTGTCCCTAATATATTTTTCTTTAGTCAAGCAATGCGTATTAATAATATCCGTAACTCCATAAATAGCGCCTAGAAATAATAGTAAATTAATCACCAGTTTTTATTATGTTTTCAGATTTTACCTCCAAGCCATGTGGTATAGTTTTCTTTAGCCGGAGCACTATGGAATTTAAACTCTTTTAAAAAAAACTTGTTCTTATACTGATCTGTATTAGCATAGAAATACAATTCTTCCTTAATTCGAGATTTCATACCAGGAGCTAATGCTGTACCCCCAACAATTAAAATATTTTCTGCTAAAGGTTTTCTCATATCAACTCCACACTGAAACATGTTAATGTATTATGTTCTCAATATTTAATATTCAGTAGTGAATCCAGGATTTTAGTACGGAAGGAGTAATTTAATTCCGCTAATCAAAGTGAACAATTAATTTACAGTTACAATTTAAAAACATTAAAAAAGCACACAAATTGATTTTCCACAGGTGGAATCAGGAAATGGGAGCTTTCGTTTCCCCTGGATCCGCTACAGTCAATATTCATTTCAAAATACCGCCAAAATTGCATTCAAAATCATTGTTGTAATTGAAAGGCATTCAATATCTTGTTCAAATAAAATTTCAAAAGCTGTTTCTCGAACTTTTCCAGAGATAATAATATTGTCATCTCCTTGTAGAGGATATTCAACGCTAGGACATAGCTCGGGCGGATTATTGGAATAAAATTGTTGGGAACGACTTAGTTTCGTTACGAAACATGTGCGAACTAAAAATATTTTTTTTATTTAGTCCTTAAAAAAATAATAATCTTCAATGATTAATTAGTGCTTAAAACAAATTAAAAAGTTTGTATGTAATAATTTCAATACGGCTTTTGATTGCTTGCTAATACCTTCCATGATTAGTAAATAATCTTGGATTTCTTCGTGACTAATACGCAATATCTACCTTCAATTGCAAATAGTTAAGAAGCTTGAAATTTTTGTTAGCTACTGAATGATACTTGACAATTTAAAAGTATTAAATCAATTAGATTCGATTTTTCTACCTTTAATATCTTCAAGGGTCGATTCTTCTAAGGATTCCATTTTCAATAAAGCTTTTATATTGCTGAAATGAAAAATAAAATAAAAATAGAATGAAAACTATAATCATGCTCGGTAAGTTTATCTACTTATGAACTGTTTTGGATCCAAGAGGTAAAGCTTGCCAAGCTTTTAAAACTGGCACTCCTTTGAACACAGGAATCACAATTACTTCTTCATATCCCATATCGACTACTAGAGCAGTATCTGTTGCTAAAGTACTTAAACATACTAAGTGACTAGGCAACCATACTATGTTTCCGACCTACAAATTTATAAGATGAAAAACAAAATTTTATAATTGGTTGTATTCTACTTCAAAATGTGAAAACAAAACTTTGGCTAAAGTTTCTCGGAATAGAGTGATGCATAGCATGGATTCAATAATAATAATTGAACGATCTTTGGGACTAATTAAACCATTTCTAAAAAAAATAGTGTTAATTATTTTTGAACTACTTAATTAATGTCAATCTTATACTGCATAAAAATTGCATAAAGATAATCAACAAGCATATCATATAAATCTTGTTTATTTGTATATTTGGTTAATTTACGAATTTTCCCCGTTTTTTGGCATTTGATTTTGCTCGAAATGATACATCTTGGAGAATATTCACCGGCAAATCCAAATCTAAGATATCATAAAACTCATTAATATTTTAGTGAAACTTAATCGATCGAAACTTTTATACTTAGTGTAAGCTGCACCAATTTCTAATACTAAAGTAATTTTCTCAGTTATGCGATCGTAAAGTGACATTTTGTCAGGTTTCAATAATAGTAAGGGGAACAAATGGAAAATGACAAATGCAAATGTCAATTAGTCACAGAGTTATAGTTGGTTACAGTTGTACATTACGAAGCGCAACGAGCGCAACCGCTTTGTAAAAGACAAAAGATGTTGGCAAAAATGATGTTGAAAAGTAAGTGGTGTTTGACCAAGGTTTATAAAATACACAGGTGGCCTCATGGTGGCTACGTGACGTATCCAGAAGAAATTCGTACATATCTTCAGACTGATTCGAATTTCAAATTCTTCATATGACGTCATTTCTTTTTTCTAATAGGGCAACCGGGGCAACCTGTGTAATTTATAAACCTTGAAAATGAAGTACCTTTTACGAAATTCCTGGTTAGCACCAGAGAAGAGAGACGAAGAGAGACTTATATAGAAGTTCAATTCATATGGAACATCAAAACCAGGGGGGTCTAACTCGTCTAACTCTTATGGCAGACTTGGTTCCCGAAATATCATACTTAGCGCGGCCAAATATAGATGGCGTGGCAAGCATTTCTAGTTTTAAATAGCACAGACCTGGGGTAAAGAACAGAAGGTTGGTAAAAGTAAAGATGTTGGTAGTAGTGAAATCATCTGAACGAACTTGTTCATTTCAAAGTAAAACTGACGCTATTAACAGCTGTCGATCTTAATTATTTGGAATCGCATTTTTCATCGATTTTCATTGTCGCGGTCTTCCATTATAGGAAACGTGTGTATCTTTGTAGGCAGTGTTGTGTGTTTTATGTTAAAAAGTCACCACAATCAAATACATTTTTTTACTTCTCAAGATTATTACAAAGGTATGTAAGTATTTATTTAGTAGCTAAGACCCACTGTTTTGTGGCAAACCCAAATATGTTTGAAATTCAAACTCGGGATTTACTAATTACTCTCATTGGAATTTTATTTTTTTAAGTGAAATAAGTTTGTTTCAGCAACGATTCGACGATTTTTCTAAGTCGTCGCAATTCATGGCAATCGAGAAGGATAATTTCCAGGATTTAGCTGTTATTTCCAAATTAACGCATTTTTAAGTATACTTTAACATGTTGTCTGTAATTTACTTCAATTAAAGGAAATTGAACAATGTAAAATTTAAACTTATAATTATTACTATTTCTAAAATCATTGTCCAGTTTTCTGTATTGATCATATTTCGTTTTAAGCAATTTAAATTTTTCAATGCTTAATAATGTTATGTTTTGTATTTCAATTTTTGTAAATAAAATATAATTTTCAATCAAATTTTCATTTTTCTATATAAAATATTTCAGGAATAAATTAAATTTGAAAATGGCGCTTAAATCCAAACTGATTAAAAGAAGATATCGTTATTATCGGCTGTGCTACTAAACTAGCGCGACTAGCGCCATCGGTAATTGGCCACAAGAAATAGACCTTTTGGAGGAACAAAAAATTAACATTGAGTTAGCCTCCCATGATCAAAACCTTCAAAACTGATCAAAACATGATCTAGTATTTCTAAAAGAAACTAATAGATGGCATTGTAATGCAAAATATCACTTTGCGTTGTATTGAGGAGGAGCCTAACCCCTTCTATTCTTGAAAACATTATGTTTTGAATATCATCGATGTAGCTCAATATATCGATGTAGCTTAATATATAGGATTGAAATATTTGTATAAGATTAAATATTAATAATAATTTAGCTGTATTAGATTTTTATTGTTACTTAATTAAAATACGATAATTTCATGATGATATTAGAGTTTCATTTCAAATTTAAATTCCCTCCTTTATTTACGTATGCGCTTTGAAATTTAAAGGCGTGGCCAAGTACGGTTTCGTACAGCGCCAACTGAGGTCCGTAATGCAGAACTACCGGCCCAAGCGCCTTTTTCGTTAACGTGATCATTGAAGTTCTATATAAGTCTCTCTTCTCTGGTTAGCACATTTTATATTAACTGCATTAAACTGTTCGACTCATGCTGTAATGTTTTTCATCGCTTAAACAGTTTAAGTAAAGATTATTAAAAAATGATTTTAACGATATTAATTTAATTATGAAACAACCATCTGAAAAACGTGGAAATCATAACCATTAACTCCATCCCAAAAATAAATTTTATTATAAAATAAAGCAGTTATTCAAAAGAAAAAAAAAAATGGAAAGCCATACAGATCAACTACCATCATTTGAATGTGAGCTTAATATTTTACCAAATTCTGATGGATCAGCAATGCTTTGCGAAGGTAAAGAAATTTTCAGATATAGTTAATATTATCATGGAATAACAGAAACCAATAATACACTTGTTTTCGTAATGGCATTAATCAATTACAAGAATTCGCTGTCGTATTTGCGTCGTAAACTTTACGAACTCAGTTGTTCATATTTATATTTCAACTTTATTTATTATGATTATTCCAGGGGGAAAAAATTAAACAATATCTTCTCAATTTTTCCAACGTAGTTCAAGCTGTACTTGTAAACATCCCGATTTTCTTTTAGGTTCTTTTAAGTTACACTATTTTCTTATTACAGGCCGCTCCAGTGTAGTTGTATCCATTTACGGTCCGGTGGAGGTAAAATTTCAAAAAATGAAAATTGATAAAGCTACAATTGACGTTAATTATCAACCAAGAACTGGAATGACCGGTATTTTTAATATAATTATTGAAGAAATATATTTACTTATGCTTGAAAATTATGTTTTATCCAGGAGTGGCTGACAAAGTAATAGAATCTATCATATCAAATATTTGTGAAATCGTATTATTAACATCCATTTATCCGCGAACAGCAGTCAGCGTTCAAATTCAAGAACTTCAAGATTCGGGAGGAGTAAGTATTCAATATCATTACCAGTGTATGGTTACTCACTGGAAATAATGTTTTTCATTATTTTAGATTCTATCATGTACGATAAATGCGTGTTGTTTGGCATTGATAAACTCGGGACTGCCAATGAAATTTTTAGTGGCGGCTGTTACATGTGTCTTGGATACAGATTCGCAACAATTGACTGTTAATCCAGAACAGTCGACACATCAATCTGCTACATTTACTTTTGCTTTTGATAATATGAACCATAATATAATCGCCTCACACACAACAGGAAAGTTCACTCCAGAACAATTTAACGAAGCATTAAATAAATGCAAACAAACCAGCAAATATATATTCGATTATTATAGACAGACGGTACAAAAGTATGCAGCGAAAATTGGGAAAAAAGAAACGTTTTCAAATTAATTTTTTACATTTATAATCAATTAATATACAAAAACTTAAATAAATACAAAAATTAATGACTATCCATAAATTGTAGTTCTGATAGTAATAATAGAGTATTAGGTAGTGGTCGTGGTTGCGGAGATAGTACCGTAAAAGTTTGTCGGTCAATATCCACATTTGTTCTGAAAAAGAAAATGTAAATATTTTATAGACAATGAGAACAAAAGTATAACTTACACGCAAACGAATCCAGCTACATTTGTTTGTACCACATCTTCATCAGGACTGGCAGCGAAACTGACTGCTAAAATATGGTGCAAAATACTAGGACCAGGTTGAATCGGAACTAATTTCAACATATTATCTTCAGCTTTCATTCCTAGTGGCATACACGAATCAGGCAAAGCAGGAGCTCCTATTTTGTATATTTTCGCTTCACTCCATTTAACATCAAACGAATGCGGATAAAACGGAGTTCGATTTCCGTAAAAATATTCCCGAATACGAAAATCACGGGTTTCTCTTCGCACACTTTTACTTCTTTCGACGACCTTAATAAATAAAAAAAATATTATATATACATGATGAGTAGCAATAAGTAATGCGACGTGTAAAAGCACCTCGCAATATTTATTTGAGTTTTGCAAACATCAAAATTTGAATTATCTTACGCTATTGCATCCCACTTCCTCATGCAAACATTGAGTTGGCAATAAAATACTTACGCCACCGCTTTTTGGTAAGAACACAACTTTTACAAATTCAGGCATATCGCGAACTAATTCATTATAAAGGCGTTCATGGTCTAATACTAAAATAACATCAACTTCGAAAGTTTCAGCAGCAAAAACAATTTGCTTATATCCTTGATTTTTTATCCAGCCACAAGTGTTAATTATCACTCCGGATATTTTAGCTAAAATGTAGTTCATTTAAAAATAAAACATAACAATTATTTTATCTTATACCTTTTTTATGGGCTTGCATTCTATCGCTAAGAATCTCTGCCAAACGAGTTAAAAGACTGTTGTAAAGAGTTACATTAGCTGCAACGTCAACATACCCATAGTTAAATACCAATGGAGCCTCTTGTGAAAAACCCTCCTCCACCGTGGCTGGTCTTTCAACAAGTAGAGCTCCAATTGTTCCGGGTATTGATATTTGTCCTTGGCCAACATCCAAATCTACAAAGACGGGTCTGCGCCCTGTTCGGACGGCATAATTTAACAATAATCGGCAAACGGTTGATTTCCCTACGTCACAAGGACCTACAACCATCGTCACGGGTCCACGCTTTCCCGATTTTTCAGCCGCATTTCGAAGTTGTTCCAGTGCAGCATGACAATTTAAATACATTAACTACACAGAAAAATTAGCGAAAAAAAATTGTTGTAAATATATTCTTGAATTTTCACTATAAAATTACCATTGGCGTTTCTTTAGCTACATAACTAACATCAGTTTTTCCTTTCAACTCTATGGTACATCCTTGCCAAGTGTATACAGCTATTTTAGCTCCGGCAGTAAACTCGTAACTTTTTCCCTTAACAATTTCGGTTCCAAATATTTCCGCCAAACCATTTTTTAACTGTCAAATTTAAATATCAGCAAAATAAGCGTGAAAATAGTAAACTTATACAGAAAGTAAATTACTTCTAGGTAGACTTTTTCCGATTTTGATTCAAGTTCAAATCGGAGTTCACAGTCGGCATCCAATTTGAATTCTTGAGCTTGTGACGTTTTATTATCATCTGCCATTTTAATTCCTTACTACGTTCGCCTTTGGTTTTTGTATTTTTCAAATAACATTGACACAAATTTAGTATGAAAGAAGCATTCGTTGAAGGTGAACAAGCGACTAACATAACCTCAAAAAAATAAGCGACCACTGCTATTTGATGATGTGTTTGTTTTTGTTTAAATTTTGTGTCGCTAAATTATAATGATGAACGATATTAATAGAAATGAATTAGAATTGAAAAATGTTTCGCTAAGTACGAGCGAAAGTAGAGTATTTGTTAAAGTTCCTAGAAAAGTGCTTTATTTCTCCGACGGAGTAATTGAGGAATATAGCGATGAAGAGGACAACGTTCAAGAGGACCCGTCTGAAAATACAATTGATACGGTAAGGACTCTGAAAACTAATGGACATCAATTATGGCTTTAATAACAGTAACAAAGGGATTTCTATGGCTTTAGTTATAGTGATGAATCATTACTTAAAATATGGCATTGAAACATTTAAGGTGGGGCAAAGATTTTTTTTTACGATTTTGTTATATTTTTCTTCCTATTTCTTACCTGACGGCTAGTTTGGTAAGTTTAATTTTTCGCGTGCTTGATTTATCCCTTCAGCGGCGTCTATCCCTGGTAAGGTTCTTTAAATCGCAGTAGTTCATCCTTCTTTTTAATAAATCAAAGATTTCAATAAGGTTTCCATATTTTTTACCTAGATATTATAATTTCCTTTCTACCACATCAAGTATGAATCCTTCATGGGTAAAAATGTGATCCATCCAATTAGCTTTTCTTCTTATTTTCTTTTCATCCCATCGAGACTAGTTATAGATGTATAGGTCGTAGGAGAAGTTTTATTACAAAAAAACATAACATGTTATACTTTTGTCTTTAAAGTGAAAACTTTTTTAGCATCGTTGTGACATGAAATTTCATGAAACGAAAAAGCGACAGTTAGAAGAGACAAACTTATAAATCTATTAGATTTAACGCACGAAAGAATGAAATAGAAAAAATTACAGTGTTTCTTAGATATGTGCGCGCCTGCATATTACGTTACTTGGGAATAGTCGTGCCAACAACCGTGGTGAATTACGTATTGTTTGCATAAATATTTCATTATTTAATAAAACATTTTTCAAGTATACCGGAAACGAAACAGAATATTATCGTGATTATCAAAAAAAAAACAAAAACAAACAAGACTGCATGACTAAAAATACCGCAAAAAGTTAATCAATGATTTAATAAAATTCACACCAGAGGTATCGTAAATTCTTAGATAAAGTCCCAAAGATTTTAAATGGAGATTTTAAAGTAAATATTGTATCAACTACAATGACCTATTTGATTGAGTTTCTAGGCATCAAATTTATTTAAAGAATATATAGTTGTCGTACTGTATCAACAGTAAGATCAACGACAGTAATTGACGATATTACGTAATTACGAGGAATTTCCGATTATTCAGTTGTGATTAGCTCAAGGTGGGAACGCCTTTTCTTTGTTTTTTTTTTTCAAGGATTTCCACTGATTTTTGTTCATTCAGCTGTGATTGGCTGTTGATAAGAACGCCCTCTTTATGTTTTCTGATTGGTTTTTCCACTGATTTTAAATCATACTGCCGTGATTGACTGATGGTGGCAACGCCCTCTCGATGGTTTCTGCTTAGTTCTTGCGGCGTTATCATTCGTATACCAAGTACCAACGATATATCTATTGATTAAATCGAAACTTAAGTAATTATTTCATATTTCAGTTACCATACGCCTCTCATATCATTTATCGAAAATGCGAATTCGATATTCGAAATATTTTTAACTTGGTATTAATATTATCATAACTAAACCCATAAATTATCCTACTCTCGAAATTTTACATTCATCTCATTATTTTGAAGGTTTCACTTCTATCGCGTGTGAACTGCACACATGTGGTTTTTATTATTTACCTAATATTTTTTCGATGCACATTTCTTTCAAAGGTCTCCAATACTTCCGTGTGGTATTAAATACAATGAAAGCAAATAATTATTCTGTTATTTTTTTTTTAATGAAATGTAAAATCGAAAATTCCGATTCACTAAGAACCATTTAGGAACAAGAAAATCTTTATTTTTATAACTCATGTCGATTTAAATCATTTAACAATTAAAATTCAGTGGCAAATAAATCATTTTTTCATATTTGTGCATCATTTCTTATAATATTTTTCAACAATTTAATAATTTGCATTACTGAATTGCCAAAATTGCTTGGTATGCAACACAGTGAGTGTAAAAAGAACAATGGTTGCCTATATGAATTTCCTGCAATAATTATTGATCAGAAATGCTCTCCGGGTTGCATAAGTGAAACTGTTCGCCACGGTCCAGTTTCTCTTTTCCATATTTTGTTTGAGTATAGTAAAAATGCAAAAAAAAAAATAACAGTTCAGTAATGCAAATTGAATTGCTGGACAAATGCCAAAAAAATGATTTAATTAAAATGATTTAATTAGCAACAATTTCAAACATTTAAAAGACAGTGTTTGGGAAAAACCTAAGTATAATGTATAATGTCTAGTATAATGTCCAATAAATTAATTCACAAAATTAATTTATTATAGACAGTAATCGTGAATTATAATTTGTTTGGGTTTCGTCAAACAACCTTTAATATCAATTTTTACCTTTTTTCGATTACTTTTCGTGTAGATTTCAATACTTATTTATATGTTATTTTCACTAGCGACAATAAGCAATTAATTTTCGTTTTCTTCGATTTAATATAAACTTATTTACCTGTTTTTGTGCTTGACTTAATCGATTATTTTATGGCAGTAAAAATAGTATTAAAATTATACACAACTTTCTATTTTTCAGACAAAATTAACGTGGGGTCCATGGTTTCTGCATAAAATTGTTAGTACAGGACAAACGGCCTTAAATGCTTGTGATTATGTTGGTGAGGGTTTAGCTTCGTTTTTTGGGATAACCACCCCAAAATATCAGTTAGAAATTGAAGAATATCAACGTCGAGTAGCCGAAGAAAAGAAACGTATGGAAATGCAACAGGGGTGGATAGATCCAGAAGCGAAAACGTACTCAACTCAACCAGGCAGTGCGGATCCAACACCAGTATAAATTGCAATAATAACAAAAAAGCTTTTCATATATTATAATAAATTAATAATTGTATTTTTTATTTATTTATTGAAAAATTATTTAAACATCCAACTTTGAATTTCTTCTATACCTTCCCCGTTTATTGGACTAGCTTCAACAACGGAAATGTGTTGTTTTATTTTTTCTTTCAGTTTAACAAATTGTAACATGAGCAAAGCTTCGTTTTTCATTTGACGATAACTCACATCCATTTTTGTCAGAGCTAGTAAAATCTACAATCGCAATCAATTAGTATTCCAAAATTATTATTTTCATACCGAAAACATATACTTTGGTGTGTTGTAATTCAGGATCAACTAACAAAGAATACAGGAGAATACCGGCTGCCGAAATTTGACATAAATTTGAAGTATCGACAACATATAGAATTTTTGTTGTGCCTGGATAGTATTTTTTCCACAATGACGCCATTGAGCCACCAAGTTCGCGGACCATTAAAAACTTGTTTGGGTCCGTTGGAGAGTAAATTTTGAAGATATTAATGCCCGTTGTGGGAACGGAACTGGAGGTGACATCGACCGTTTCAAAATTTTGTAATTTTTTTAATAAAAGTGTTTTTCCCGCATTTTTCGGACCTAAACATAACACCATATCGTTGACTTCTTTGTATCGTTATGATTACCATAGTAACATCAACAACTTTAACGTAATTATATATTGATTTAAGAAATTTTCTAATATCCACAATTAGTTTAATCCAAAAGAGAAAAATCTCTATTGATTTGACTTTAAAATTTTCCTTATGAATTACCACAGGTTTAATTCAAATTTAGCATTTGCATTGTAAAATATTTTTAAAATATACTTTGTTGAGTTACCATGATATTAATTACATCGGAGATGGGATTTTGTTTGTCTCAGATAAGTTTGTTTTTACAAATTTTACTTATCAGAAATTTTAAAAACGACAACGTTTTTACGTTGAAGAAAGTATCATCTCAAGCTTACTGGTGGCCGAGTGGTCAAGGTGACTACTCCAAAATCGGTAGACATTTGGTTTGAATCTCGTAACGGCGAAATTTTCAGTATTTCTCAGTTTGCGGATTTTTATCAACTCTAAAATCGTGTTAAAAAGCGACAGTTTATTTTGGTTCAACTGCAGGTAGTCGATCTTTAAAACATCAGAAAATTATTCATCGTTTTTGCAGAAAAAGCAACCGTGAAACAAATACGTCCTGATGAATGAAATATTTATTAAATAATTTTTTCAGTATAAAGGTAGATTCCTTTTTTTTTGGTCATTGTTAAAAAATCTCAACGATCAAATGATCTTTGTCAATTTTCCTAGAGTAATTATTTTAGCTTAACATAATATCAACTGATGTAAAGTCTTGTAGAATATCATTTAATGTTAAAAGGTTTTTTTAAGTAAAACAACTGTATTTAAGTATTAACAGTCGTAAATTAAACATTTATGGTTTTATTTTTAAGATAGATAATTTGAGACTTAAGAAAATCAGTTGATAAAATTATAATTTCGCTTTGTGGGATAATTTAATTAGTGAATGGTAATACGGGTAATACTATGAAAACTATAGGTTTGAAGCGTTTTGTTAGGTTTCGATTTCATTTATTAGCTTTTTTAACTTTTGCACTTAGAAGCTTAAAGCTTCCTTGAGCCGTAAAGCGGAATAGTTTTAAAACTGCGAAACGAAAGTGTAGTTGTTCTTTTTTATACAAGATAAAATGTTTTTTCACCAAACTGCATATAAGGTCATAGTTTTTATAATCTATTCCGAAAATCTGCCCTTATAAGGAATTATTTATTCATCCTATCATTAGTGAATGATTCGTTTAAAAATATTATATTCATTTTCGGAGAAATACCATCCCTTATATCTATTTCTTTTTGCTATTGAAAATTGTCCTATTTGCAACTTTAAGACAAAATTGTAGCTGTTCTTTTATACACAGGACATACTTTTTTCACATCACTACTCACATAAGGTCAATGTTTTATAGTAATGAAAACTGCAAAATTGTTATTGTTGTATCGTATTGTTTTTTATACAAGTCTTATCTGCTTATTTATCATCTATTATTAAATATGAACGATGGAAATTTTAAATTTACCATAGACGACGGGTTTAGAATTTTGTTGGGAGATATGAGTTCTCAAATTATACTTTCAGGTAGCCATATAAATTTAGAATGGTTTGGGTGAAAGTATATGTTAAATTCATCATTGGAAACGTTCATCGTTGGGAATCGTGTGAACGTTCACAACAACGATCACCATCATGGGAGGGTTCATTTTTGAATTTAACATTCAGTCGACACTCTGTGATTTTAAATTTATATTACCACTTATGGGTAAAATCAACTCCTGGGAATTCAGAGCTTCCAACAAAATTTTAAACGCGTCAATAACGTCTTTTATGGTAAAGCCGTTGAAATTTCATTCAACGGGTAAAGTTAAAAAAATTTTATCGTTCAGAATTTATAATAAGATAAGTAGACAAGATATGTTTGGAAAAGACAATAGAATAAGGATTTGCACTTGTTGATTTTTCACGAAAACATTAAATATAATAGTTATAACTTAGTTTTAACCCCATCAATTGATTTTCTCAAGCATTAAATTCATAATCTGATAAAAACCATATACCACGTATTTTACATATTAAATACTGAATTATATTACTGAAGCAAACGCTTTCAATACTAAAAATTATCCCAAAAGACATTACATAATAAAATTAATTTTACATCTGCTTTGTATTCACTGATAAAAACGATTTCTAGATGGTCCCATACATTTGTATGGGACCATTTAGAAATCGTCTCATCGCAGGTAAATCTATCTTATCTTCGAAAATGGTGCATTTTCATGCAGTCGCTAGTTTCTAATGAGAAATATAGTCCTGTGATTAAAATATAACATTTAAAGCTAAATTTTGTTTAGCTATTTCGCCGGTTTCTGCCATACATGATGATCATATTCATTAGATATGATTTTCTTTAAACGTTTCCAAAAAGAGTTCATAGTCGGTTCATTTATATTTCATAAGCTGAATATTAACTTATTACTCGCAATTATATACACATACCTAAAATGGTACAATAAAACAATGATACAATAAAATGGTTATATCGGTTCATTGATATTCAAAAGTGAACTTCATTTGTCGCTCCAGCTTTGGCGCACATATTACATTTTAATCACGTGACCACATTTTTCGCTAGAAACCAGCGACTAGCGATAGCATGAAAATACACCAAAAAACTCCATTGTATCTATTTAATTCCATATTAATTATTTTGAATAAAAATTCGATTATATAAATACTTATTATTTTATTCCTACATTGATGGTCCGCGGATATAAAAAGGTTGAGAAATTATGGTATAAATGTTATGTTATTATAATAAAGAATCGTGACATGAATATTTCACAATCACCCGTTCGAATTAAGCTGCAAGTTCCGATTTTTCATTGTTGTTTTCCCAATATTTTCCGATAATGTAGAACCACATTCGATGATACATTTGGACATTCTATCGAGACATATTGCCTACCTTAGCTACTTTAAAAAAAGCTCTGAAACAAAATAGGCACGATTGTGGTAAGGATGTATTTTATTGGAGAAAACTTTAAAAATATTATTACAGCATAAAATTTAACTACGTACAAGAGTCGAAGTTTATAACTCAATTTCACTGAAATAAATAATCAAATTGAAAAATAATCAAGAAATATTTTATTTAGTTTTATATTAAAAATTAAAAAAAAGCCAATAAATAATTCTTTTATCATAAACGTAACAAAATTTAATTCTAAGAAAGAAATAAAATAAAAATCTTAATATTATCATTATACACTAATATTTAATTAAAATATTCTGATCAATCAATCCCTGATATTTCAGTGTATTATTTTTATTACATAGTAAATCAACGGTTAATGGATTTCGATTTTTAATTTCGGCTATGCAAATACAACCAAACAAATTTTTGCTCATTTCATCTTCAATTACATCAATGTTTGCATTTTCTGCTTTTTCAATATTATGCAAATGACATTTGATACTTTGCAGAGGAATCTGTAACCAATCAGGTTGCAAAGGTCGAACATTTTTCTTGTCAACAAATTCAACATTTCCAAAATCAGAAAAAAATATAAGATATTGCGAGCTATTTATGTATGAACTTGATAATATTTCACCTCTGTACCATTGATTATCTTCTTTGTATAAAGCACAGCAAGGTTTGCCTTCTTCCGGATCGTTTATGGGAGGTAAGTCACAAGCTACTTCTTGCATTTCTTTGAAAATTGTTTCATAACGTAAACTTTCGCGTAGAAAATAATTGTTGGTACCACATGGTTGTATATACCATTCTCGATAATCGTCACCAGCACTAACAACTTCTACTTCCAAACGATCAATATTAGACGGGATTTCTAGCTCCGTGTAATTTTGATTCGCCTTAATAATAGCAGTTTCTAAAATATCTGATTTGCTCGATTTATCCGAACAATATGACTGGTCATCGTTAACACTAACCGAATCTAAATCCATTGTAACATTGATTTCCGATTCATGACATGATCTATTCGAAGTATTTAACTCTTTTTGAAGATACCGAGCAAAACCCAAATTGACTAGTAATTCATTCACAGTAGTGTCATCAATATATAAATAAACGGAAACAGTTTTCGATTCTATATTTTTAACATTCGCTAAAATATCCTTATTCAACACCCATTTTCGAACATTTGCTATCGCATCTTCTATCCATATATTGATGCTATTATTTGGAACTATTTTATCTAATATACATTCAGTTACTTGTATGGGAAAATTTTGTAGCAATAATTGATTTCTCAATTGAGATGTTTGGCATAGTTTTTTATACCCATAGTCCACAAAATGAACGTAAGCTTTGTCATTTATTAACTTTACAATTTCACCGCGATAATATTTACCATCTGATTCAACAATACATATCTTTTCATCTAACCACTTATAATCCTCACACTTTAAATCAGTGTAATGATTGTTTAAAGTCTTTTCAATTTGAGTTAAATTATGTTTTTGTGTGATATCGTAAAGATAAATGAACATATTTTCATCTACGTGAGTAATACAGGCATCGAATTTCATGTGAGCCAATGGCAGTGCTGGTATCCAATTGTTGATAGCGACGGTTGAAATAAAAGGTTGACTTTGAAGTCCTGTTTGGTCCGGAGTTTTTGGAACATTAGACCAGTCTGATATAGTTCCAGCCATTTCAAGTTCCGGCGAAGCATAGTATTCACTCCAATCTAACATTTCTTGATTATTTTTATCTGGAATAGCTAATCCTTCTTGTGTTAAAACATTGTTGAAGAGTACCCATTTGGTTGATGGTAGTTCAAGAGCTCCGCAATCTATAATTTGTTTTTGAAACAAATAAATGCCGAGTGACTGAGTCTCTAAGCATTTACTTTTTTTAACGATAAATAATTCATTGGCTTCTGCAATTAAAGCATTGAGTCGTTCACAAGTCGATGCTGGCCAAACATTTTCTTTATCTCCAGCAGCTTTAATACCATATAGATGACATTTTGTCGATCCATCTGGTACGGCCTTAAATCGATCATCTAATACCCGTAAATTTTCAATCGGAACTGTTTCGTAGCGTACATAGTCTTTGAGGAAAACATTCACCATTCCGGGATTATGTTCGTCAAAGCTGCCAATTATTCCTCGATACCACATGCCATTCACAAATGCAGCACAAATATTTTTCACTTTCCATTCGTGATCAGATGGAGATGTTCCTGAATAAAATGATTCCAGTGCTGGTGGCAATTTCTGAAGTTGTTCTCGACGATTTGTCGGACGTACATAAATGCATCCAGGATTTACGGTTGCTAATACTGTAACTTCAATTCGCGGCATTTCATTCATATTTTGTATTGTTAATTTTGGTTTATCCGATGCAAGCTTTTTTGATGGAGGCTCTGTTTGAGTTATTTCCTCTGTATCATTTTTAAAACGATAGAATTCAGTAAACCGCGACCTATACATAAAAAAAAACAATTTAAAAGTAGATTTCGTTCATCAGACGCCCGTCCAAATTAAAATAGTTATTTTCTTGAAATTAAATTTTTGATAAACTAAATGCATTCAATTTCTATAAATTTTTGATCAAGTAATAATAACAGGTAGGAAACTTACGATATTCCAGTACTTTTAGCATGATTTTCTTTCACCAAAACTGCGTTAATATTAATGTCTTTCTCCAGAGATTGGTCGAACAAAATTACTTTTACTGGTACCACATTGTCAACTACTTTAATCCGTAACGTTTTCAAAAAAACTAAATTTTTGAAAAACGTAATTGTCTCCTTACTCCATTCTTCTGAAATTGGCACTATGTCGCATAGAGAAGCCATTAGAGCCTACAATTAGAAAACACGTAGTTACGAAACGGTTCTGTAAATACAAATAGGTGATTTTACCTGCACACAAATTTGTTTTAAATCATCGGTAAGTTTTCGGATCTTTTCCCACGAACAACGTATCTGTGTGCCATAGTCAACTAAAATGATTCCAACTTGACTTTTACCGGGTAAATGAGTAATTTTTCCTCTGTACCAATTATCTTCATGACAAACCGCACACAACATACCTGAAAAAAGAATTGACTACAAATTCATTTCATGAGTTTTCATTAACGCAATACGCACCTATTTCAGGACAAAAAATGTGTCCTTTTTCTTTACGTTTTTTGTATCTTTCATTCATTCTAACTTTTAAATTTTCAATAAATACTTGCTCTGAATCCTAAAATAAAACCCGTAACAAATATTTTAAACATAAAAAATACGATAAAATCATTACCAATTGGATATAAAATTCGTGAGGACTTATAACTGCTGATATAATAACATCAACAATTTCATCTTTTTTCAAGTTACTATGCGGAGCAATGTTCATTTTTTCCTTATTACTCAACTAAAAAAAAATGATCGTAAATTGGTAAAGATAAACGTATTGAATAAATGGCTCAAGTGTACTTAAGCACACCCACAATCTGACAACGTTGCATTTTCGACTTTGTTTTCAATTTAATTCGCGATATTTTTGTTAATTCAATTCCAATATGGTATAATTCTCTCTTTTGTGGCTAAATTTTCATTATGAACCGATTTAATCGCGAATTAAATTAAAAACAAAGTCGAAAATGCAACGTCGTCAGATTGTGGGTGTGCTAAAGTACACATGAGCCGAATAAATTCTCATATACTTTGGGAAGCGGAGAAGTTATATCATTTTTTTTAATTGACACAAAATTTAAAAAAATTAAAGCATCTCTAACGGAAACATTCATTTCACAATAATCAGTTGACATAACTAAGAGATCCACAAAGAGAATATCGTCAACCATTGAGACTACTTGAATTCGCACATTTTTACTGTAACAATAACATTTTGTTAATAATATGTTCAGTTCGGACTTAAAAAATTGTTGATTAAATAAAGAAACGTATTTTCTTTTGACTATCTGAAGTTATAGTATCCTTACTTTGTTATCATGCGTAACATCATTAATGTAGCGTCTTGAGACCATTGATTACTTGTAGGTTCCACATCGTACAAGCAACATTGAAAAGCTTTCGGAGGTATTTTCTTGAATTCTGATTCCATTTCTCGTAAACTAACAAAAAAAATATATTAACATATTAACAAATATAAAGCTACATGGATGAAACTAGGCAGGCTGCGCATATTCAATTTAGGGGTAAATTAGAGGTTGGTTCTCAGTTCTCAGGTTTAGGGGATACCAAAAGTGGAATTGAAAAAAATAAATAAAAATTATTTATAAAGAAATTAGATTTGTATTCTTGGAACTAAAATTTTTCCAACAATGACATACAAAATATTTCAACAAATAACAATAGGACCTATTGATGGCTGAGTGGTCTGACTGATCGCTCCAAAACTGGTAGATTTTCGATTCGATCTTTGTATCGCAAATTTTCAATATTTCTGGATTACGGATTTACATTAATCCTTGAGTCGCTAAAGACCTTCGTAATTATAAAGCGACGATAAATAACAATTAAACAAAAATAACAACAACCAATAACTGATGAAAATAACCCTCAATAATATATTTTTGCATTTGAAAATCGTTCTGTTTATAAAATAAAAAATAAATGGCCGTTGTTTGTTTTTACAAAGGAAGAAAAAATTATTTGTGAGAATACTAACTTAAATGCACGCATTTCATAATGATCGAAATAGAGAACGATTATTAGACCTTAGTAACCGTTTAAATTTGACCATTTATCCCCAGATGTTGTAAATTCTATGTAAATCAAGTGAGATAAAAGCTACATGGTAGAGTTATACATAAATTTAACCTATTTGAAACTAATCAAAATTCAATTGAAAATTCGAAATTATGTTATCTTCAAATCTTCCGCGACTTCATAATTTGGGTAAATCACATTATTAAATTGACATAACATCTAGTTACATTGTTTTTTCTTTATATTACGGTTAGGCAACCAATGATGCAATAATGTACGTCCGTTGCCTTTCAAGTTTAATATCTGCACAAAATCACTTGTTATTGTACGTGTATCGTATGTTTGCGGAAAGTAAAACTAATTAGAATTTACAAGAAGTGTTAAGATTACTTTGAGTTGAAATGAATTGATTTAAAAATCAATCTTTGGTTCAATGAACCCATGTGAACATAGCAAGAATTTCAATGAATTTCTAAACTCATTACAATTTAATAAGAAACATAGCTACCAAAAAAAAAGGACAAAAAGTTATAAATTTTTTCGACAGATCGTCTGATTTTATCGTCGGAATCCATATTCCGAATAATTTTGAAAAATTCCTCTTTTATTTGGCACAAATTTCAACTTTCACGTCGATTTTTATAATAAAACATTATTCTCGACAGATATATCAGGAACTCGGTAGTGTTTTAAATTTTGTTCAGTAGTGGTTTTATAATCGAAAAACTTGGTAACATTTTGATGTACTTAATCGCTATTTTCAGTATTATTAATTTAGTATTTGATTATTAAGTGAAGATATTCCATTACATTATTTTTCTTACCTCAAAAAAAAGTAGGAATACCAAAAAGCTATCAAATTTACTGATAGATTTTCGGAATATGATTTCAAGAAACTACTGAAAACAATCTAACTTTTTCATGGTCTGAACCTTTTTTTTTGGATACAATAAATTTGTACATGAATAGGACTATTTCTTAGTTTGTAAACTATTAACATCAAATCTAACGATTGAAGACACCAAAAGTTTAAATCATTTTCAACAGAAACTCGAATTTTCAAGAAATTCGGAAAAAAACAAAAATTAACAATTCAATAAACATAACTTAACATAACTGTAGAATGAGTTGCATAACTTTAACATTAAATGATTTTTTTTTATTAACTTTTTCGATTCTAAATATATTTGTCATTAACACGTTGACTGACGCGGGTATTATTTGAAGTCTTTCAGATCACAACAGTTTTTATATCAATAATATTGAAAATGACTGTTAATTTTTGCTAGAAGCTTTTCAATAAAAAAAATCAGCTTAGTCGTTAAGTGTTACGTCTCACCCCTATACTATCTTTTCTTTAAAAATTTATGTTAAATATGCTCTAGCTACATACCCGTACTCGGAACAAAATTATTGCATTTGTGTAGAAATTGATACACATGGTGTACCGAGTCCAACAGCGACTGTATCGTGGGATAGCGACTGTATCGTTGAGTAACTATAGTTATTTTCTTACTGTATCATTAGTAACTAATATCTAGCAAAAGATTTTGTTGTAATTTTTTGATGTTATTTATTAACAAACTCAAGAATAAAATAAGAACTAGTTTTAAAATTTGGGAATTTATCCATTTATTCCATTTTATGAATACTTATAGTAAAAACTCTACGCAGAATAAACTATTTGCAATAAAACACAAACATTTTCTTACTTTTCCTTCGAAACTTTTTCCGTATTTCCATAATCCATGAAAAACATTTCAACAATCTGCTCTTCTCCTTCATTGTCAACGATTGCTTTACAAATACCTCTGTGCCATTCCATATTCGCAAGCACAAAATACATATTGTCTGAAAAAATTGAAATAATTAATGGAACAATCAAAATAAAATTATCATACTTGTAATTGTTTGATTGTTAAAATTCACCAAGGTCTCATCTTTATTCTCATGAGTGAGATATACGTTGCATTTATAGTTAACGAATAGTAGGTAAGTGTCAATGGTGAATTTTTTATCGAATAAATTTATAAGCGAAAAAAAATTATATACTTATTTCAACCGTAGTGATTGCAGGAAGGTTTTTTGCAATTTTTTCATATTTCAAACATTGATCGAAGTAGTTCTTTTGGTCAACGAAATGTTGCACATAGAACAATGAAGGATTTATCACATGAGACACGTGGATTTGAGCACAAGATCCAGGCGTTAGTGGTTTTGGAGGTAAATTTTGTAATGATGCAATTGATATTCTAGAAGTTCGTCCTGAACTGGTGTTTTCAAGTGATTTGTTACTTTGAAGCGATTGATGTGACGTTTGCGAATTAGCTACAATATGAAAATATTGAGATTAGGGTTTCAGAAAATTGAAACATGGAACATTTGCAGAGAATTATTTATATTGCAACAAAACCGACTAAAAGCTTTAATACTTTTGGAGAAATACATGTTGGTCAGTAAGAATACGCAAAAACAATAATTCAGTTATCTTTTTTTTTAATTTCCTACAATCATCATCTGTCCATATTTTTTTTTATATTCACAAAAAGATGCACTTGGACACGAATTTGTGGAAATAATCTTATAGTAGTTTTTGTTTAATATATACTGCTATAAAACAAGTAGATTGGCGTAATATTTTCACTACATAGCTTATATTACGACGACTCCTTTTTCCTAAATTTAATATTTAAGAAAACTTATGTAAATCACTAGCACTGAAATTAAGAATTCGATTTCTTAATCACTTCTAGTTGCCTCCCTATTAATTGAATGTATTGTGTTTTGACTAAAGATTAAACTAACTAAATTATTCGTACCTGATGAAGATAATTCGGGTCGTTTCAAAAGGCCATTAATAACCATAGTATCTAGGATAGTATTTTCCTTTTCAATTGTAGCATGTTCTTTGATCAATTCAAAAATTTTCTTATCGAAAACAAATCTAAAAAAACAATAAAACATTTAAACGACACCAAAATAAAAAAAAAATATAAATTTAAAAAAAAAAAATTACTTTGTAGTGAACGCATTTTTCATATTAGACGCTTGAAGATATTGTGTAGATTCAACAATGAATTCTTCGATTTCTTCAATTAGAACTGGTAAATTTGTTTGTTCATAATACTTCTTCTTTTTCAGTAACGATATTTTACTTAAAAACATTGTTATAGTTTCCACTTTATCATGAAGAATAAATCGTAAATTCTCCAGATTAGAGTGTACAGTACCTATATTTTCTTTGATTTTCTTGTGATATTGGGACTCCAACTGTTGAAATATTGTGTGTAACATAACGAAATGTTGTTCAATTTGGTCATTTAAAGATGCAAGCAATGCAGGCTTTTCAAGCATATTATCACAAGTTTTCTGAAAAAAATAAATATATAATTAATACAAAGAATATTGCACTTTATCGAATAAGTAATATCAAATTTTATAACTAAAAGAAAAACTTATAAATTTAACCTTTTGAACAAATTATAAAATTTTAATGATATATTTAGTCGTACATACTAATTTTTTACTAGCCACTTAATTTTGATGGGCTAAATGCTCAAGATAGTGTAACATTTATTCATCGTTTTCTGTTAATTTTCCTTTCATTCTATTGTATGAAACTTTTCCAAAGAAAAAGAGTCCAAAGTTCTAAACCCACTTTAGATTATGTTATTTAAATGTAATAAAAATAAAACTAAATATCTCAAAAACAATAATTAAGTTGAATGAATTAATAAAAAAAATGGCAAAAATTATTTCAAGTAATAAAAACTTAAAAAAATAATGAAACCACGATAAAGGTAACCGTTCTTTGTCCTCCGTGTGAAAGCTGCTAAATTATAATTATTTCAATCAGACAATTCACAGACAGTCCCCATTTACCTTCTGCTGTATTATTTCCATGTTTTCAACAAATATCGATTCCCAATCCCTTTTACCGATTCCGTGCAAATAAAAAAACCTTCAAACCTCGACCAATCTGATAGATAAATAATTTCATTTGATGCAATATTTCTATTTAATGCAACGATGCAATAAACAGACGCAGTTATACAGAGTATATACCATTATATACCGCTATACAACGTAAATGCAGATATTTTGGATTCTGGTCGCCTCGAGCAAAATGAAAGTCAATTGAACCGTGTGAACTAATGCTTAGCAGAACTGGTGGTTATTTTGCAAAAGATTTTTTTTCAAATTTCAGTTAATAAAACAGTAAGGTGTATTATGTACAAACCAAGAATTCAGAAGGAACTAAAAAAAAGGGTATAGGTATACAAGTTCAAAGTTAATAGTAATAAGATCATAAAAAGGTTGTGATTTTCATTTAGACTCTATTAAACGTATTATTATATATAGGGATGCTTCACATTTGGGTAATTCTCATCAAATTCCAAAATTAGGTAGTTATAAATTTATAAAAAATATTTAAAGTAACTTGTTTTTTTTTTGCCAATTTTGTAGTATTTGTATCACTAGATCTTACCAATATAGAGGTCTCCAGAACAAACTTATTTTAAACGAACTATAATGACGATTTTTTAAACGGGAAAATCCGGGGAATTTAAGGATTAAATAAGCCAAGAAAGAAAAAAGTTCAGAGTTCAGTTCGACTTGTTTAAAAGCCATTATCGTATATATCGCCATTCCCCCGTTTCAATTTGAAATGAGAGAATGAAAAAGGGTATAGGCCGGTTTGTATGGTAAAAGTATTCTCGCGGCTTTTTCGATTCAAACTCGGGGGATGGTTTTGATACCAAATAAAAAAAAATTAGCCAAATTTTCAGCTTTTTATCGCAAGCGGTTATCGAGTAATTCGAAAAAAAAAACATTTTTCGATTTTGTTTTATTTTTTTTTTTTATAGTAAAATTTATTTTCAATTTTTTTTCTTATTCTTATTCTAAAAGTGTCCACCGTCATTTTTTTCTTAAAAAACATCTTTGGTACTCTTCTATACTCAGTAATTTTTTCAAATATTTTGATTTGGTGGAACATTATGAAAAAAAATAAAAACTGATTTTTTCCTATATCTCATGCTTAAGCATACTTATTCATTTTTTTGGTAAAGTAATATGACGATAATTATTTTTCAACTCAAAATATATTTCCATTTCATTAAACAATTTAGAAAATGAAGAAATTGCCATTAAAAATTATTTTTTATGCAATAATTCTTTGAAATACATAATAATATATTTTTATTAGCTCTAATAATTATACATCTTTAATAATTCGACTAAGACGGCTGTTAAAATGAGCAACTCCTTATTATTTTGAAATTGGTTGAAGAGGATAAATATATTAATTTGAGATATATTAATGCAGTTTAAATACAACAAAAGTTAAATAATTAGTTTTAGAATAATGATAGTCAAGCTAACACTATACACAGGATACAAGATTCTGAATGTTCTAGCAAATGATCCTATCAGGTAAAGATTAATTTAACACTTATGGGTTATGGATTGTTAACTAATAAATTGTTAAATTTGTTAAAATGGGAAATTAAATATCAGTAAATGGGCTTTTAATTAAATATAAAACAATTCAGCTCGCCATAATTAAGATGTTTAATTAATTTGATGGTAAAAATTTATTTTTAGTAAATATTATTTTTGGTCACGCTAGTTGGTAATAAGCGTAATAAATAAAATTTATACAGGAAAGTTAAGCCCAATCAAAAATATGGAGCCAAAATAAAATATCTTTTACTTTAGGTTTTATACAAAACCTATAGTGCGTCTATTAATATGACCAGGGACTGTAGGTACTGTATGTTATTTGAAGTTAGTATTAGTCTGTCATCAATGTAAACTGTTAAGTTACATTTTCATTTATTTTGATTCTTCACTTTTGACACCATTTTGAGGCGATGCTGTATTATGGTGGAGGCTTTTGTTGGGCTTTCGTTTGTGACTAACATAGTTATATCATCAACATATGTGAAAATTTTGGAATGTAAATGGGTTAGGATATCATCAGTGTATATATTATAGAGAATAAGGCCAAGGATACTTTCCTGAGGGACACTAGTATGTATGGGGGTGATAGGAGAATATCCAAAACGTCATCTCACTGAAGCTCCGATTAAACAGATATGACTGAAGAATATGGAAGTATTGCGTAGGAAGTAGTGATTTTAGTCTGTGTAGAACATTGATTCCACACCCAATCAAACGCTTATGCTACATCTAAAAAGGCTCACAGGCAAACATTTTGTTTGTTTCTAGGACCAGAGAAATTATGTTGGGAACTCCGATGCATATTGCTGGGTGGTTGAATGTGAGGAGCAAAATCCAAAGTGATAAGATGGGATATTGCTTTTGGAATTTCAATTGGGGAAGGATTCTTTTGAGCAGAATTCGTTCAAATATTTTGAATAGTAGAGGAAGAAGGCTATTAGGTCTGTACAAAGTAAGAGCAGTCATTAAATGTTTGTGACGTCAATCTGGAAAAGTCATACGCACTTGAAAAGAAAAATAACAATGTGTGTATCAAAAAATGTAACAATAAACAATTGGGATTTTTTAAAAAAAAATATTGATTTTTTTCATGTATTTAAAAACTTTATTATTAATAATATTGATATTTAACGCAAAAAACTTAAAAAACATTTTTTTTCAATTAATTATAAACGATTAAAAATTGATAAAATTTAAAAAAAAATCACGTGACTATAAACGCGCCATGAGTGGTCACCATAGTTGTGACATCGTAATGTTATAGCTATTTAATAACAGTATAGCGTTTACAGCTATTACACGTGACTAGACAATAATATTGAAAATTTATTGCTAAAAAACGAGTCGTTAGTTGATTTCAATTAGCTATGTGTGATAAAGGATTTATAAAGGCAAAGTCTGATAATATTCCTGCACTGCTTGAAACCATTTATTTCGACGTTTGCCATCTTGGGGAACATTTAAAAACATTATGTTAGGAGTTGTTTTTGTAGTATTCGTACATAATGGTACAAAACAAGAACGATAACTTTTAAGGTTCGACATTTTCAATATAAATTTCAATATTTAACTATCACAACAGAATTAAATCAATCAAAACACTGTAATTATTACTTTTGTAACAACTGCAATGAGTGACAACTAACATTAAGACGTCACACGCGCTCGGGTTTGTTCGGGAGCTGTCGGCGTGTTTTCGGTACTAGATTCAAAAAATTGAAAAATTAATTTTTATTTTGAAATAACTTTTAAATTATTGCGAAAAAAAAAAACAAAAAATAGTTTTGCTATAGAACTTATATATGATATTTCCATTTATCAAAAAAAAAAAATCACAAACCCAATTATGCCTGGTCAGGTAGTGTTGTAAATATAAAATTGTATAGAATTAACAAAAGTATAAATTTTGATAGTTCCGGCATTACTAGAATCAATAATTATCAAAACATCAAATAAAATAAATAGTTAATTAATTCAAAAGTTTTATCATCGTATTTTAATTTTTCTGAGACTGATGAACCAACAATTTGTTAAATTAACTTTAAACACATTCAAGCCATCTGCATCAAAAGAAAAACATTGCAAACTGAGTAACAGAACTCATATAGAACTGGTCAGCATTTGCAATATTTATTATTGTCATATTTTCACATCAATGAAGTCTCAAGTAGCTCATCGATATTATATCATGTCCATATTAAATTACCTTAAATGACTACGATTATGTGTTGTAGAGTATATAATTTATGAAAGTCGTACTGATATTACCACACCATGCATTAATATCAGGTATGCGATCTTCGTTAATATTCAATTTACTATTTTTTTAACATACTTTTACGAGGTGCTTCAAATTACAACAACCTGCGGCTTGGATTTTGTTCAACTCGCAAATTTCTTCAAGTGATTTTTTTGCCTACAATAAAACAAGTCACCTTTTTATTTTATAAATAAAAAAATGGAATGCTTTTTCCTCACGTAACTTGCAATCAATGATAGCATGAGATTTTCAATTGACTAAAACCACCGTTATTATATTTGATATTTAACAAAAATCAATATTATCAGCATCCTTGAATTGATTTAATTATCGAAAATTATATACTTTTGGAGACATTTGGATATACGTTTTTTTTTTTCTTCAATGTGAAAATCTGGGTGCATTTCTTTCGTTAAACCTACAAATCTTCTTCGACCGTCATTGCAAGAGAGTCTTAATGACTTTGAGGTCCATTCTATACCAGAATCACTGGAGTTGGTGGAGACCTCGTTGATTATTATTCCTCACACCACACAGTTCAAAAGTAAAAGTTACATTACTACACATACGTAATATTATTCTTAGTTTTGTTGTCGTTTTGTTTCGAACCATTCATTTACTTCAGTTTACGATTCGAACAAATACAGCCACGTACGGAAATATTTGTCCTAAACAATAACAAAAAGATTTGTGCAAAAATAAATAAAAAACAGTTCTGTTTAAATTTTAAAGTTTTATGATGTTATTTTAATCACCTTTTTTTGGACATTCACTTTCAATTGATACATTATTGTGTTGTTTGGAACGATAAAATCATAATGCATAATCAATGGATTTTGGCTGTGATATTCGTCTGTGTTGGCTATTTTATAATTACTGGTAAGCAACAATACCTTCAATACGAGTATACTTTCGTCAATTAAAATATGAACACTGATAAAGAATGTTAAACAAGTCCAAATTGTAAAATAAATAATTTACTGTTATATTGCATTCTATTTTTCACTAGGACAACTAAAGTTGATATGTTAATTGTTGTGAAACGATTCATTAAATTTAATAAATTCGTTAAGTGTAGCAAAAATTAATTTAATAGGTGATCAGACACTTAGCTACTAGAAAAATCCTCATATGAAATTTACCCACAGAAAGTTGCTCACTAACATTAGTGCTCATACGAAAGTTGCCCACATAGAAATTTACTCACATAGAAAATTCCTCACACAGAAAATAACGTTCAATGATGTATCCTTACATGGAAATCAACCCACAGGAAAAAGTACTTACTTTATTTATAATTTAAAAAGTTATTATTTTATTTTTAGTATTTTATTAGTATTGTTAGTATAACGGTGTTATACAAGAATAAAATTGAACTAAGACAAAAATCGCGAATTCAATTGAAGATAAATTAGAAAATGTAACATTATGGTAGTGACTGTCAGCTGTACCAAGCGGTTAAGTTTATTAAAACTATCAATTATAACTAATTAATATTGAATTTTATCCTGGAAGCTTTTATTATTGTTGACAAAGTTAAAGCGCTTGTTTATGAACGCCTGAGGAAGGCTAACTAAAGTATAAAGTAATAACTACTTATTTTGATCCTAGTCCTCTAAAAAATTGCATTAAGAAAATGAAACGTTGCCAGATATTGATGCCACTAAAATGGGCATTAGCCCGAATTAATTATTTTTTGTTTTATACTTATTACTTTTTCAACTTTTAAAAAAAAAACAAGATATTTCTATCAAACAGATTGGTAGTACATAACAGTAGTATATAACATTCGATTAAATAATAACAAAAAAAAAATTACTGTGCGTTAGGTTCAGTGTACGGAATTTTCTATGTGAGCAAGCTTCATGTGAGGAATTTTCAAGTGGGCAACTATCATAGAACTACTTTTATAATAACCTATGGTAGATACTAGAAATGCGCCCAAAATCTTTTTTCATTATCAGGTTTCAAAAAAAAAACAGCACTAAAATGTTTTTTTTCTCATATGTAATCCTTAATATTTTGGGCTTAATCGGCTGTTATTCAAATTATTGCAGTTGCTTATTAATTTGCAGCATTTTTTAAGTAAAAAGACAAAATTATCGTTATCACGTCTCAGGTGTTGACTTTTGTAATATTCGTTATATTTTTCATAACTAAAAGGGTGTAACATTAAATATTGGTTATCCTTCACACATTGATTTATAAAATAACGCGGGTGATTATAATTTGTTGGCCAAGGAATGTTCATCATAACTGAGAATTTATGCAGTTTATTGATGAATCGCATAGTATTACGGAGCGATAGAATACTACTTGATGATCATTGAGGAAGTTTGCTTGTCAATCAAAATACGTATCTGAGCAATAGGTCACAAATAAATTTTTTTAAGTTTTTGTTCAAATTAATGTTTATGGTTTACTTTTGTAAATTATATCATATAAATAAGACCATAATACATTTTTATATATTATATTAACAGTATAATTATTAAAAGTCAGTCAGCGAAAAAACTTGAATTTGAAAATAAATACAATTTAATGTAATAATAACCAGAAAAAATGTATTAAACTATTTTCCAATATTTTACACCTACATTGAAATAAATAAGAATTAGTGTTTCATTTTGGTTCAAAAACTTTCAATCTATTTTCATTGGTTTAAACCAAAAAATGATGTGTGTATTTATGTACACGTGTGAGAAGTTAAATTTCTTTGGCGTAATAAAAAATATTTTTAAAACCCAATGCTATAGCCTCTTCTAGTAGTGCCAAAATTAGCAAAATAGTTATAAGTGGTTAGTGATAACTAAAATATGATACAATTATAAATAAACAAAATTTTCACTTTTAATACCAACATACATAATGGGCAAGTGTATGTATGTATCGACTCAATAATTGAGTGTTTTAGTCGTTTTAGTATGTTTGTGTTGTTTATTTGATCGGACCAAAGAGATAATGTTTACTTCTCAATTCCTCTAAAATTATACAGCTTTTACTTTTAAGCAGAGCTTTGAAAGAAAAAGCGTTTACATCAATCTTGTTACACTATTACTGATCCTTTATTGCAAAATCGAACAAAAACTTCTATATTTGACCAAAAAATCTCCGTAATTAGACACAGAAATTTTGGCCTGCATGGGGAAGGAAAGACATCAGTGCTACTGGGACTTACATTGAACAAATGAATTTGTTCTTTATTATATAAATGAAGAGAATCTTTCATGAAACACCTAAATATGACCTTTTTTTGGCTTCCGAAAGTAAAAGTGTAAATAAAACGTGGATTTCCAATATTTGATTCGCCTAATTGTACAATGAGGTTTCAGAAAAAAGAACGTCTAATCGCGGCAATAATGAGAGAAGTTTCCCGATGAAAAAATTTGTCAATATTGTATAATCGATAAAATTATAGTTTAATCAAAATCGATTTGTTTTTAAATTAATAAAATATCACTAGTCTCGACTAAGTCGAAATTAATTCGATCAACTCCCGCGATCGCCTCGAATATTTCAAACTAAAAATTAAGTTGGAAATAATCGTGACTTGATTCTCCCATGTAAAAGTACATTTTTTTCAATAGTCAACTTTCAATTGTAATAATTGATAGCTATTTTGGCTAGCAAACAAACAATATATATCAACGAACAATCTTATTTGGGTCAAAACTAATTGTAAAGTGTAAAAAAAGAGATTAATTGCAAGTTAATCATAAGGGAATCAAATGTGAACGTTACAATTGACTTTTTATAAAGAAAAATTTGATTTGAATTACCGGAAGAGTTCACATAGAATACATTGATGAGAATTTTCTTTCTCTTTGTACTTAGATTTAACAATATCGATTTTCGAAGAAAAAAAAACCTAATACTTTTTTAGCATTAAATTATAGGTATTTTATTCCATAAACTTCGGAAAACAATATAACAAATATGAAGATAATTTGATAACCTGGCTGATTTTAAAATACAGGTAATTTTGGTAGAAAGAAGTGGTTGAAACGTTTGCCTAATATTTTATAATCTTTAAAGATTTTACTGTAAACAGAAAATTTTATATTTAGAATTATAAACTTTCTCCATAAGTCTAAAGCGGAAGCTAAAGTTAAATAATACTTTTATCATCTTAAATTCTTTACATCGAAGATTATTTGCTGTTTCAAAAATGATGATTAAGTATTCGTAGATAAATGTTTTTCAAACATTATTTTTCAGTGTTTTAAAACCGAATTGATTAATTTAAATATATTTCATGCAATTGGACAAATCAAGAATTATTTAGTATTGCGAAATCGAATTTCAATAGAGATTTTTCCGTATAATGGAAAAAAATGTTGATGATACTAAAACAATTAAGTCTCCTTATAAAAGATTGTTTTTTAGACCTTATTTATTTTCTCATAAACCAAATATATGGATTAAGTAGGGTAAGTATGAAGTTTAAGTGAATATTTTTCTGCTACCTTCGGCTAACGGTCAATTTACAGGTAACCGGTGCTAAAGGTAAGTAAAAATATTATTAAATGTTATTAAATTTTAAAAGCTTAATTTTACGAATGCTTTAGAGAATATAGTTAAAAAAAATAAGCACTACTGCCGGATACTTTTCGTCGGCCGTAACTATTAGCAGATGCTTTAAGGCTACTAAAAATACTGTGTAATTTTACTTATTTTCTAAAACTTGATTTTTATATATGATATTCAGGAAACTATTTCAATACTTTATGGGAAAAGCCAGACCAATCGGATGGGCCAAACATCCCCACAGACACACGCGAAGTGTAGCTATATAATCCGGTTAACTTAGATATTCACCCTTATATTCATATATTCACCCTTGCTTAAATTCCCAACAAGCTGAAAATTTGTATGAACGTTTTGGACTATATTATAATGATATTATGAAAAGTCCCTATCAATTCCATTAGTGCAAGTAAAATATTTGTGACGTATTGCCCAAATACGTATTTCGTTTGCCAAGCAATCTTCCTCAGTGGTCATCAAGTAGTTTGGACCGCTTCGTGACTGCTTTGTGATGATTCACATCATACTGTTTATACAATATATAAAATATATTGTGGTCCAATTTATGTAGTAAAATTTGATTTGTGAATTATCACAAAGCAGTTACGGAGTGATCGAAACTACTTAATGGCCACTGAGGAAGATTGCTTGGCAATCGAAATACGTATCTGGGCAATGGGTCACAAATAAATTTGTTTGAGTTTTTGTTCAAATTTATGTTTATAGTATGATTATTAAATATTATTATATTAAATTATACTACATAAATTATACCACAATATATTTTATATATTATATAAACAGTATAACTGTTCAAAGTCAGCGAAAAAAATCTTATTTGATTCAAGATCAAAGTTGCGCATGACTTTGATTTTTCTATGAAATTGTGAAAGTTGTGACCATAGTGTAAGGACAATTATTGTAGATAATTGTTTGACCAACAATTTTTGCCTGAACATTTTTATTATGAATCTAACCGTTACGCTGAAAAACTCAAAAAACCAATTTTTGCGACCTTTAACCTTAAAAAATTATAAGCACAAGGGATCGATGAGAATTTCTCATAATTTCATTGTAATAGTGTCCATAACGTTGATATAAATTTTCAGTTTGTTGGCAATTTATGCAAGAGTAAATATCTAAATTTCCCGGATTATATAACGACACTTTACGTGTGTTTGGGATTACGTGTGTTTCCCATAAAGTATTGAAACAGTTCCCTGAATATCAGGTATAAAAATCAAGCTTTAAAAAATAAGTAAAATTAAAAACAATTTTCAAGGGCTTTAAAGCGTCTGTTGAAGTTACGGCCGACGAAAAGTATCTGGTAGTAGTGATTATTATTTTAGAACTATATTCTCTAGAACAAACTTCAAATTAGCTTTGAGAATCAAATAAAATTTAATAGTACTTTTACTTTTTTTTAGCTTGTTAATTGTTCATCGACCGAAGGTAGCAGATACGCATTCCCTAAAAAGTTTATACTTACCCTACTTAATCCCATAAATTTAGTTTATGAGAAAATTAGACCTGGAATCTCGGCTTATCATTTTAGAAGCCAATTTTTGAAAACTTTAGATACTGTTTTGAGGAAATGTTCTCAGTTACAGAAAGACAGAAGAAATCTTAAATAATTAATGTGGATTTTTATAATTATCGATCTCATCAATTCAACTTCTACAAATTGAAAGAATCAAAGAATACAAAATAATAGAAAAGATACTTACGCTAACTACAAGATTCAACATTAATTATTTAAAAAAAAATAGTAAAACTTAAACACTGTTTAATATCTTGACATAATTTTAAAGTATTATAAAATTTTGAAACCTTTTTTTATCAGAATTGTATTTAAATTTTGGCAGAAGAAAATATTGATTTGAAATCATATAATTCTAAACAACTATGGAAATATTATTATAATTAAATCCTCCCACACGACAATGATGAGCGATAGATGTAGAGGAATGTACGTTTGGAAAACCAATTTGCATTTAGAGTAAATTATATTCTCAATTATCATATAAATATAACTATTTTTTTCTGAATTAATTATTGAATTCTAATAACTCGATTGACAGTAACGGTTTCGAAAGCGGATAGGAACACACTACCGTGTATTATTTTCAACAACAAAAAAATCAAAGGTTATCAGAAAATAATTAATCATAATAATTTCAATAACAATATTTTAACGCGTATACATACATTATGTATGTCTGATGTAATTTTAACGAGGGAAAGTTGAAGCAAAAACTTCTCCGCAGGCTAAAAGGGTGGATAAGTACATTGACTTAATAATCAAATAAGAAAAAAAAATATATTTGTAAAAATCATATATTTAGATATCAGATTAATCAATTGTGAAAATATTCTATATTCAATTTGTTTTAATCTGTTATCCTTTTGTAAATTATTATTAGACAACCATAATAAGTTATAAATCTTTATTCATATAATTATGACCGAATGAAAAGGAGTAACCTTCACCTAAAAGGCAAACAAAATTCATTGTTGTGATTCTTTTGTGACCACACGAATCGCCTACACAACAAATAATAGTTTCTCATCAAATTTCATTATAAAAACAATTATAAATTTAAAAAAAATATATTGTATTCGCTTGAATAATACTGAATCGCCAAAGAAATATAAATAAACATTTTATACATTTTTCACCAACAAACTAACACATAATTTCATTGTTGTGTAATTTTATAAACTCTGACTTTGTCTACCACAAATTTCAAATAACTATGAGCAGTTTTAACCGGCGAAATTTCGATAAATCTTTTAAAAAAAATATTCCAATCTGGCGAACTTAAATTTTTAGAAATTATAAATAGCTAAATGAAATATTAAATTTATTACTATTTTTTATTTCTTCATTTCTTATACGGTGGCGAATCGTCCATTGGGGCTTACACAATATTCGCTCGCGACTCATAGTTTGGGAAACACTGCATTAAAGTATCCATCAAAATTGGTCACAAATGGTCAAGTAATACTTCTTTGGCGGCGTTATGAAAATCAGACTGAAAATCAGTCAGAAAATAATCAGACTGAATTTTAATAAAATGTGACGCCGTGACGCTACAGTAGGAAGTTGCAAACGATTAGTGAAAAACTTCAAGCGGGTGAAAGCTGCACGATTTGCATAGTACCTTCTAAAAACGCAATCAAGTCGACCGAGTTGATCGCTAGCACAGGTTTTTTGTTATTCAGTAAGGGAAACCAACTAAAATGATAAAATGATAAAATAATCAACGAGTTAAAAAATGTCAGGACGAGATAACCGAGATAACAGTCATAACAGGCATCGTCGTTATATTCAAAACATCGATATCGTTGAACTTAACATTTTCAATGTTTATAGTTTGAACTTTAAACTTTTTATCTATATTAATACACAAAAGTTTAAATACATTTAAAAGAAAGCTATTTTTTAAATTATTTAATGCAATATGTAAAATAATACAATAAAGTCGATTATATTGCATTATGTGTTTCTGTACTTGAATTAAAAATCAGTTTTAATACATAAAAATAAATGAGAAAAAAATTAACCAATTATTATTGCATTAATTTAGTTTTTACTCCTTCGCTATTTGTACATGCTATAGGTACACGTAATGGACTATTTGGACAAACTGTAAGTATATATGCAAGTGACTGTTTATTCATATCTATACATGATAGTTAATGACTAAAATTCACTTCTATATGATAAATGTTTTCGATAAATATTTTTCGAACAAGTGACCCATGATGTATTGATAAAAAGTTATTTTATTTGTGTACGAAACAAAAATGTATAAGTAGTCAATTGTGTGTAATATTGTGAAACACTATACAGTATGCACAAAAAACAATTATGTATACATGGAATATGTATAAATAGCTAATTTGGCTCAGGTCACTTATAGATTCGCGAGTAAATCCGGTCATAATGAAAATTTACCAACAAAAGAGCAAATTATACGATATTAGAATTGAATTACCAAAAAAATCGTGAATTTAATTAATAACAAAGTAGAAAATGCAACGTTGCCACATATTGATGTGACTAAAAGGGACATGAGTTACTATTTAATCTATGATTTGAAAACTAGTAATTTTCTGGGGAATATTCACAGTCGAACATTGACAAAAACTGACAAATAACAAAATTGCCAGATATTAATGTAGCTAATAGGAAAATGAGCCACCAAGATTGAAAGACCAAATACTCTTCTCAGAAGACACTATTTTTTTTAAAAATTTTTTGCATCTATTTGTGTTTTTTTGACTACTATATGGAATTTCCATATAAATTTTTTGTCCTCATTTATGTGATATCTATTTATTTAAGTTATCTTTTTGTGGAACAGGGATGTTATTAACTTCAATTTCGGGTGCTGATTTTTTTGTTGTGTGAAAGTAATTTGGGTTAATTTTTGAGGATTGATGTTTATTTTTCAGTCTTGGAGCCATTTTTCTAAGTGGTGTATGCAGAACTGAAATTTATAGATCACTTCGTTTGGATTTTCGCCTATAGCAAAAATTGCAGTATCTTCTGCAAAGGTAGCGATTATTGTATTTTCTGCAACTGATAGGTCTAATGTAAACAAGGGTTATAAAAATTGTTCTAAATACTTCCTTGAGAAACTTCATAATTTATGGCAAATATTTCAGATGTTCTGGGTTCAGATTTTACCAGGAAGAATCTATCTAGGAGGTTTTGATTTTCTTGGAATGTTTTGTACTGTTTGAGATTTTAAAAATAATTTCTACGCTTTCACTAATCTTTACACTTTTTACGTATTTGCAAAATATAAAGAAAAAATCCGGAAATCCTATCATCACTTCGACCGTAATTCTAAATATTAGGATGAAAAATATTACGAAGATTGGTTTTATTTTATTGACATTGGAAACATTAAATCTTTTAGATCGCGGCATTGTTCATAATAATACTCACACAAGATTTATTAATAACATTCACATAAAATTAGAATAAAATTACAAATTTGATCCATAAATTAAATTAAATTCTAAAAATAAAAAAGGCAATACAAACGGTTGCTTTGCGTTTTTTGCAAACCATAGACATGAACGATTACAAATAATGTATAAGTGTGCGTGACGTGAGTAAATAATTGCGGAACAACGCATTTTATTCATAATTTTTCTGATATTCTAATAGTTATTCTTTTAATCTAGGCTTAGACGATTCCAAAAAATCATAAATTATGAAAATCGGTTCAGCCATTCTTCAGTTATAAATAGTCAAACTAACACGACATTGTTTTATAAATACAGATTATTATACTAAACTAAATGTAGCGAACACAAAAAAAATATTACAAAATCTGATGTAAATTAATCTGTCAGAAAAAAACCTTGACTAAAAATCATAACAAAATAAACCTCACACCTGGAATAATCGAACGTTCACATAAACGAAATAGAAATAAAGAATAAATGATATCAGTCAAAAAAATCTAATGCTCAAATTACGAGCACGTGTCCTCGTAATATTTCTCGATTTTCTTGTAGCTTTACAAATGTCTGGTAGTACAATCAGTTTCCTGTGAAAAAGGCCAGTTTCTAATATAAATTAATTAGCAGCACTGCGTCGGCCATTTGGTCTCAAAGCGACACTATAGCCATTTATCATCGTAATTTATTTGAATTGTTTCACTAGTTTCTTTATTGTTGCCTTATATCCACAGAATTATGGACTACTTTATAACGATTCTCTCTATCGTTTATAATGCTCGTTAAAAACCTCAACATTTGGCTTATACAAAATTGTAAATATCTATTCATAGAATAAAAGAAAAAAATACACACCTAACATTTTTTTTCCATATTTTTGTCAAAGCGACAAACACGATTTATTGGAGTGTAATAAAAATGCAAATAAAAAGAGGGCAGAACAAATTTATTGAACCGCAAGCATGAAATTCAGATGAATGTCCCCTGAAAAGTATACAAAGTTCTCGATTTGTACGTGGCAATATCGTTGAATCGTGACACGATTTTTTTTTATTTTCACATCGGATGTTTTCAGGCAATATAATTGAGTTTTGTTTGCTGAAAAAGGGTTAAGGTTTATATTAAATGTTCTCGTGGAAAAACTAGTTTGAGAATAAATTTTTGAAATCACTTTGAATGTCCGTATTTGAAAAAAATGTATATAATGCCTATATGGGTTTTAGATAATAGTTGCAACTTTGTCGGCTCATAGTAGTTTAATCCTTACTAATATTATAAACGTGAAAGTTTGTAAGAATGGATGGATGCATGGACCTTTGTTACTCTTTCACTCAAAAACTACTGAATGGATTTTAATGAAACTCTACAATATTATAGCTTTTACATCAGAATAACATTTAGGCTATATTTGATGAAGATATTGTGAGTTGTCTAAAATATAACGATAAGTGTCAAGTAAATTCCTTTTTTGTTTTTTTGTAAATTCCTGCCCTAAAAGAGTGAAAAGGGGTGACTAAGTTTGTATGAGATAATGTAGAGTTAATCAACAATCGAAATTTTAAATTTAATTATCAAAGTGATGTTAATATAAAACAGTTTATCGTTAATTATATTTACAAATAAAATATAAGTGTCTGTTTTCATTATATCATTTTAATAACAACGTTTTGATAACGTCATTTAATAAAATTAGAATGAAAGTTTATGTAGTACTTATACCTAATAGGAAATTATTACATATTGTTCGTTTTTCAACAATCAAAGTTTTTGAAATCTCATTTTTTATGAACCAATGATTGGGACCTGGAGCAATTCTATATTCTGCTAAAAAGCATTACGGGAGCAATTTTTTGTCATATATTTCATTATCAATTAAAATATAATATCTTCCAAACTAACTTTTCTTCGGTATTTAGAACAATTTGAAAACCAATTATTGTTATTGAAAATGAATAAAATATTCGAATTTATTTCTACGCTTTCCACCTGTTTATCACAAAATTTTGTATTTCCAAATGTGCGAAATCGATTAGCGTTTTACCCATGATATTCAAAATAAAAAAGATAATTTTTTTTTCGATTTACATTGTATTTTCAAACATAAGTGCTCGTTTGTGTCGATGAAATTTGGAAAGTGTTTTCCTTATATGATGTTGATAAATAAGATAGGGTTTTTAAGAGTGAAAAATGGTTGCAAAGTTTGTAAGGGATAACGTCTAATAAAAATTCGAAATTTCAAATATTATAATCAATGTACCGTAATAGACGAAACGTTTTACCGCTTAAAATAAAACAAACTTGGTTTAATATTAGAAACAAAATATTAAGGTCTGGCTAAAAATTTAAACTCTGTTAGATATATCAGAAAAAGTTAAGTTAAGTTTATAAGTGAGCACACGTTAAGTTCTTTAACTTTTAGTTAAGTTCTTTGGCTTTTACATATTGTGAACCTGAAAATCAGAAATACGTACTGATAAATAAATACATTAGTGAGCAAGTTCCCCCAGAAATTTGGCGAATTAAAGAAAATACTTACTAGCATTTTTGTGAACTATAGTTAGTGGCTCCTATCGACAGAGAAAGAATGACAATTTAAAGGGGGGAGGTGTTTTGAATTTAAATATACGATAAGTCATAATGATAAAAGAAATTTAAAATGCTCCTCCAGAGCAAAAGGCTAAACTCAAGAGTATTCAATAGGGTTTAGTTGTATAGTTGAAATTCAGATATTTTGATGATAAGTGTATAGTTACACAATGGTTATACTTGATTATGGAGGAACATGGTTTCGTACAATGGTATAAATTTCAATTGAGTTCAAATTTCAATGAGATGGGATTCCTACTAATGTTCAAAAATCTAGACTCTTAACTTTTGCTATTTTGATTCGAGTATTTTGATAACTCTTTACTGTTGCAAATCATAGGTTATTTTCCAATTACTAGTGCTTAGTGCGACATACTGCTGCACAATGCGAGCCTTAAATTGGAACAAATTAATTCGAAGTGCGACGGTAGACTGCATGAGACTTGGTTAAGTTGGAGAAAAATTGAGTTTGACAAATTTTGACAACCTTTAATGAAATTTGAAATAAAAAAATCGCGTTGTCGTCAACTATTCTAATTAATTCTTCATTTGGCAAATTCAATGCTGAGCATTATGCACTTTTGTGCTGTAATTGGAAAACAACCATAATTAAGACTGGCTTTATTGAGCTTGACGATATTTTTTATTTATGTATAGATGCTGATTGATTTACGCATTATTTGGTTCACGGTAGGTATACGCAATAGACCATACTCTTTATATATGGTATATGTTTTGAAAATGTATTGATCATTACCGACAACTATTTTATGCTAAGCAACAGTTTATTAAATGTGCCTTCTTAAAGTCGACAAAATAGTGTTTTCAAGTATGATTATGTTTTTCGTGAAAAATAAGAAAAATAAAAATTTTCATATACCACTACAAATAGCAAATCTAAAAAGAAAATATAACCAACGCCTACGTTACGCAGACGAAGTCGCGGGCATTAGCTAGTACTTAATACAATTACGAATTCGTTTTAATTTTTTTCACTGATCTGAAATTTGTCAACTATTTCAAGTACAGTGGAGGATTTAAGTTCGATGGTACTCAAAGTATCGTTCTTTTAATGGAATACAAATTAGTCAATCAAAGTTTTTACACATCACAAATATGAAGAGAATGCATTTCACTAAATGATGCAACCGTGAATTTATCTCGGCAATTCAAACTAGGCCTCCAACCATTTGTTCTTGTTTTACTTAATCAACGAATATTATTTATGTATTGTAATAGGTACGTAGTTCAAATATCTTTGGGCTCGGTTTCAATTTCCTAGATGTCTACAACTCGACTCGAACAATGCTAACTGTGTCATGGATAATGCTTACGAGTTTGATACCTCTACGAAACTATCATATTATGCATACCATGATTTTATATATGAAACTGTGCAATGAACTAGTAGATGCAATTTTTTGTTGGAAATCTGTGCTCCACACGACATAAATATCAAATACCGCACAAGAAAATGAGGTGCGGCGAAAAAATAAACCAAACAAATACGAACTGTATAAGACAATTTTGTTAAATTAAAACTCACTTAACCGAACAGTTAATAATTAAATTGCGATAATGGACCACTTACTTAATTAATATTGTTGAAATGCTGATAATGCAAACATTTATTGACAAATCGCCTATGATGAAATAACGATAACTGACCATTCAACTATTTCAAATATATAAATATTTGCCCTTTTAACTATTACATAAAATAAAAATATTTGCCTCCGGATGTGCAAAATTTTGACGTGAAAATTATACATTTTAATAATTCGTTTTGTAAAAAATGATAAAATGGGTGCAGACAAATGGAAACTTCTGCTTTAATTCAGATTTATAGAATGTAAAATATCGCACCTTTATCAATATATAATGTAACTATACAATAATAGTTTTGTAACATAAATTAATCGCACACATAGTGCATTTTATTTTACAACTATTCACACGCAAAATTGAGATCATATGAAAAAGAAAACTTTTTAAAAAAAAAACATGATTGATGTTTTCATAAAAATAAATAAAAAATCTAACTTTCCAAAAATTAAATCATATTAATTAGGTAAGTAATATTAACAAAAAGAAATACCTACATATGAAAATTATGAAACACATTTTTAATTTTGCAAAAACAGAAATCAAGGTGTCATTATAATTGGTAATTTTAAAACACTAGAAGCAATATATGGTATATATATTTTTTAATATGAAGAAATTGATTTTTTTTATAATTTATAAAAATTGCACGTCTATATTAAGTCAGTATTACGCTTTTGGAATTTGTACAAAACAACTATAGATTATTTAGTATTTTTTTATCGTTCAAAAGTTTTAGAAAAAAAATAATGTCATTCCTATATTTTCCAGAGAAACGTTATGTAGTTGTAATGAAAAAGTCAGTTTTGAACATTTTTTTCCTCATTTTTCTAGAAAATCAATAGAATAATAAGTAAAAAATAGCTATTTGTGTAAAAGCCGCTTAAAGTCAAAGTGGTGTAAGTCACATTATTGTGATGCGAAGATTTAATAACTTTTGAAGAAGTGTTTTATGAAGTGTTTTGGCATGCTATCTATCGGCAAAATAATGAAGCATTGACTTACATCAATTTTCCAATGAACAATTCATTAACAAAAGAATCGTTTTAGCTAATAAAAGTGGAAAATTCAAATTCAAAATTAGGACTTACACGATTTTGAGCGGCTCATATATTGTACCTATCATAGAGCTATCATAGACTTGCAACTCAAAAATTGCAAAATTTTGAGTTAGTCACAGTTTTACAATGAGGAAGTCACCTATTTTTACTAATGCTTACTAATATTTGTACTAAGATATTACCAATGTTCAGTCGGTTTTAATGAGGAGGTAGTCAAAAGTAACGAATAAGAACTTTCTTAACGATTTCTCAAAAAGTTTAATGTTTGATTTGTGCCTTTATTCTACGACAGGTGCGATATGACGTCAAAGACAGAGAACAAAGATTGTCAACATATACATGTGAGTGAAATGCAATATTTTTTTTCAAATTTGAACTGATTGTTGTCATTGGTTTCAACTGTTATTGTGAATTCATTCAATTGCCAATTTTCATCATTTTTTAGTTTTGTCAGTGTTGAGCGGTGAATATTTCATGGGAAGTTACTAGTATAATTTAATGTAACAAAAAATTCAAAACATCGCTACCTTATAATAGAGAAACACGAAAACATTTAATTTCAGATTACAGTACGTTTCAGAAGTACGAGAAAAATTCTGTTAGTTGGTTGATACATTATATTTTTCTATATTTGAAACAAAAATCAGTTTTAATACATAGATATGAAAGAAAAAATAAAATATATAATTACTATAATTTTTAAGGCATTGAAATTTACGATACATAATATTTTATGGCAACAATCTACTTCTATATTCTATATGGTAAATGGTTTCGATAAGTATTTTTCGAACATGTGTCATAGAATGTATTGATAAATTGCTAATTTATTTAATATGTAAAATACATTTTGTATAAGTAGCCAAATGTGTATACATATTACATAGAATGTACAACAGCCAACTGTATACATTACAATATCTATGTATAAATAAGCCAATTTAATCTTTTATTTGAAAACTAGTAACTTTCCGTGAAATATTCACAGCTCAGCACTGACACAACTGAAAAATGGCTAGAACTAGTAATTGAATAAAATGACAGTTGAAACTAATGACATGATAGTTCAAATTGAGACAATAATTATAATATTTGTATTCCACTCACATGGATGTGTTTACTTTGTATATTCTTTGTCCTGGTCTTTGTCGCAACACATACGTTTGCTTATTATGTATTTTAATATTAAAAGAAATTTTGTTTATAATTGTATCATATTTAAGTTATCACAAACCACTAATAACTGGAGTACATGTTCAGGCACAACCGAAAAAGATTACGGCAGTGGATTGAAAACATCTTCTTAATTATACCAAAGAAGTATAACTTCTCACGCATAAGTACCCAAACCATGGGGGTGTCACTCATATGGCAGACTTGGTTCCCAAAAAAACATAATTTCCCTTGACGTCGATAGATGGCGAATGGGGGCGAATGTGGGGCTGTAGTTCTACTTGCTGGCGGTACGAGGCGCTATAGTGAAGTGAAATTTGCTTGATGTACGTTTATTGGTTAATTTCAAATTTGAGCTCGCACCCCTCATTGTCAGTAGAAATTGCCGAAATCGGCTTACGAAGTATTAATTGGCTGTGTCGCCATGTTTTCGTATTTTAGTTAACAATAGTGAACCTCGTGTTTCTAATATTGCGTCAATTTTTTATGTGTTACGTCAATAGATTATCAACAGATCATCTGTTTAACTTACTAATAGAATTAAAAAGGTATGAATTAATAATTTACTGGCCAATATCCACCCTTTATGGGTTGCATTATAATATGTCAACATATAACCTTTAAATTGTAACTGCTCTCTAATATGGGAATCAATTCATATTTTCCTAATTAAACAAAAATGTAGCCCTGCAACTTTAATTTTAACTTGTCGGCATCAAAGGGGATCAATATTAATTAGAACTAAGTAACGGTACATAATTGTTGACATATTATTTAACAATTTTGAAGTACACATTTTTACAATGTTACTTTTTTTTCAAGTGAAGTAAATTTATTCGAGCAACTATTCGACAACATTTCTAAGCAGTCATAATTTATGGCGACTGTAAGAGAGAACTTCCAGAATTCATCCAAGATGTGGACATGGGCGCATTTTTATAATATATCCTTTAGCATGTTTTTATAATTTTGTAACTAGAAATCATATCATCTTATTTCTTGGTTATTTACATTTTATAATTTCAAATAGTGTTATATTCTTGTTCTGTATTTTAATATTGTAAATAAAAAAATAAATTTTAAAAGTTTAATTATTTTATGGGGGTAACATTTTTCAGAAATAAAATAAATAAAAATTTGAAAATTGCGCGCAAAGTATTTAAAATAAGGTCTCGTAGTTATCGGCACTAGCATCACATCTCCTACACTAGCACCGCCAGTATTCGGTAAGGTGAACTGAGCATTTTTAGGAACAAAAAATTAACATTGAGTGACCCTCCCATGACCCAAACCTTCTTTTATTATCGATAATGTTTTTTTTTTTGAAAATTTGTGTTTTCAAGTGCGGGTTTTTGACAATTAGACTTTCGAAATATCCAATATCGCAGGAATGTAAAACTTTTGAAATTAGAGTTTAAAGATTTTTTTAAGGTAAAACGTGTTTAACTTCCTGCACCAAACTACTTATATATTAATATTATCAAAAAAAAGAAAATTAACTATCACTTCTCTTAAATACTAATAATAGAAAACCTTAAAATTGAAACACCATGAGATCCATTTGGATGGCTAAAAAGTTATCAATGATTTAAATGCAAAAATAGTCATTAAATATGTAAATCCATTAAAAGGGCAAAGCAATTAGTGAATTACTAATTTATATTTTTGTAACAATTACATTATAACGTTACACAATGTGATAGAGTGATAGTTTGATTATTTTTTAATGGCTAAAAAGGTTAATAATCGATCTTATTAATTCTTAAATAACGAAGGCATACATAAATCACCAATTATTGTCTTCGAAACCATTAAAGTCACTTAAAAATTAATTGCGGTTCACGTATATCGACGTATGGTATATCACCCTATAACGAATAGCCAACAAAACTTTAACGTTTGAATTTTACAAAATTTTCTTTCGCCAATCGATGGGAAATCGTTCGTAGAGATTGGGAAAGAAACCGTTTTGTTAGAGACAAAATAGTTAATTAATTATGAAAAATTAATTATTTAGTCAATGATACAGAAAGATGTAACAAAAATAAGGTTTAAGCGATATATTTTCGCAAAACTAAGCAAATTATAAAGAAATCAGAAACTTCAATCATTTTTTCTTAAGTTCTCTTAACCGATGAAATCCCGAGACTTTTCAGATTTACCTCAGCTTTGAACTCTCGTTTTTTTTTTAAAAAATAATTATTAATAAATTAAATACCCTCGATTCTATAACCGCATAATAGCTCATTGCGCTGGCAATGCCATTGAAAAAAATAATAGTAGCAAATATTAAATAAGAGTTAAACTTGCGCATTGAAAAGGATGTCAAATAGATCATAAAAACAAAAATTTTGAATAAGAATTAAATAAAAGAATATTAAGTACCAATCAAAAAAAAGAAAAAAGAAAAAAACAATCAAGGCTGGTTTATTGGTGTGGCAGCCACAATAATAAATGACCCCGAAATTTTGTAACAATTGCTTGGTTTGATGAAATATAACAGACGTTTTTTCAATTTGAAAAATATATTTGGTAACATTAAAAGTCACGAAACAGTTGATATCAAAATATACTTTCTTTCCGATGAGAGATCAAAACACACCCATTTAAATCGATAGGCATTTTTGTAACACACCAAATATTTATTTGTATTTACAAATGACACAAAGGCTTTATTTTATTAAATAGAGAGGCGTCTAGGAAAGAATACGTTCTTTATGAAAAGTAAATAAAAGTCTTTTACATATCTAGTGCAATTTCAGCAGTTTTTCTTGACAATGTCACAAAAATTCTAAGATATATAGTCGTTGAGCTTTTTTTACTAAACGATTTATTAAAACGAAGTTTGGAAAGCTTAAACACTGTAACCTTAAACTTAATGAGTTCTTTAGAATAGAGCAACATCAAAAATCGATAAATTTCAACAATCGGTGAACAAGGTAGTTTTCGACTAGTTCAGTACTAAAATCGTACACTTCCAGCACTTTCAGTCTGTATATAGTCAAGGTGTTAAATTCCAAGAAAATATGTCATACATTTGCATCTTCTATTTGAGAAAATTAGCACGTCGGAGGATCTAACAAATTCCCGATAAAGCACAAAAGCATTGCCAGGCTACAGTAACTAAGAATTATAATATATTATCAGATCCAATTAGAATTAATAAAATAAAAATTTTCAGGTTTAAACGGAACAATTTTTAATTTTTCAATTCAGCAACGTTTCGTCACGTATCGAGACTTTCTCAAGCGCCTAATAAATAAACATATAAAAGATAATATATAAACAGCAATTTATGTCTTGAAATAAATAAATAATTACCACAAATATCAATGTTATAACAACAAATTAATTCAATAAATAAACAAACATTAAAGTTAGATAGCCTACCTGTGCATGGTAACAGGTACTATCGTTACTACTAAGAGTTTAAATTACACTATATTTTGGTATACCTATTATTAATTTACTTTTTTTGAGTGTAATTTAAATTTATACAACAAATTTGAGTAAATGTTACTGAAATTTTCTATGTCAATCTTGAAATTTAAGGTATTATTTGCAAAAATATGTATCATCTCACTAATATTTCGTTTCTACCAAAATACATTATTTACATTATCAAAATTAAACCTGTGTCTAGTTTCCATGTGATGTACACATAAAGCTGTTTTTTCTTTAATTTTACCAGCATTTTTACAACTATACAAATGGTGATATATTCTGTTTCCTAAATACTGACTAGTTTGCCCAATATATGTTAGTCCACAGCTACAAGGAATACTATATATTATATTAGAAACTTTCTTCTGATCATTTTTATCCTTTAATTTAGAAAACATTTGGCTGACCGTTTTTATATTATAAAATGCTGGTTTCCAGTATGTACCCAAGAAATACCGCGTGATTGATTTTGAAAGACCTTTTATAAATGGGAGCCTACATCTATTCGCCTGATTATTATTTATACTTATTTGATGACTACCAACCTCTTCTTAACAGTTGTTTATAGATCCCTCTATTCTTGCAAAGTTGTTATGAAAATGTATGTTTTTAAACTTATTTATAAACGTTATATTATAAACTGACGGAGATCACAATTATATGCTTGTGACTAAGAGAGGTGTATATTTATATGTATAGTTATATATTATATATTTTATAATTATCTTTTTTTTATTTATTTATTTTTTATTATTATTTATTATTGTATTTTATTTTATTATTTGTTTTATCGCTGTATCGTTATAGACGGAGGTGGCGCTATGACAAAATATCGTTCATAAAACATCGCTCATGAAGAACGATGTATCACTGATGTTTTGAGTTTCAACATCGATGTTAAAACATTGATGTTTATGAACGATATATCGATATTTGGAAAAATAGATAAATCGCTTGCATCCTTCACAGTGACCTAATACGAGACTTGCCACTAATTGGGATGAATTTCTCATCCTTTTACTGTTTTTTTTTTTGCCTTCTAGTGTAGCTCCACAAAGAGCAATAATTAACATAAAACCCCTCTAATGGTTTTTCTTACCACCGATTCGGTGACTCCAAACTTGGTTTGAACCAAAAAAATGGTATTATCTGCACAAGGGCATCTGTTCTGACGTTTGTCAGTATAATTTATGACCTCTATCAATATTGAATTTGGCATAATCCACATTTGAAAAAGTTTGGAAAACGATAAAAATGTTTCATTAGATCTGAATTTGAAAGATATACCTAGGTAATATTTTACTATAAATTTTTTTTATTGTTATAGTTTTCAGGTACTTAATACTTCAATCACGCAGGAATGATTTTAGTTAAAATTTATAACATTTAAACTATAGTTATTTATCTCAAACAAATTGACGTGTCTTCCATCAAATATTAAAAGAAATGTTAGGCTACATTTTTTTATGTGGCCAATCCTTTTTATTGTATTAAATGATGTTATAATTTATGAGCTATAAAGCATTTGGCAGCAATTAAATACGACAAAAGAATTCATAAAAACACCAATAAATACCATGTTACGAATCTTTAAGTGAAGGTCATGTGAAAATTTGTAATTTAATTTTATATGATAATTTAAGAAAACAACAAAATCAAAAATGGTATTTTAAACTTTAATAATTCATTCGAGCTATGTAGATAAAATTTTTATAGGACAAAAATGATCCCACACAACCGTAAAAGTAACTAGTAAAGGATTAAATAATTTCGTCGGATTTTATCTAAGAATTAACATATTTGTTTATATCGGCAAAACCGACCAACTAGAATAAAAAATGATTCCAAAATTGATTCTTTCTCCACGATTACATTTTTGGTGTGATATATTTAGTTCTAATAATTGTACGATTAGCCTACATTTGAATTTTTACGTTAAAATATCGTAATTATAACAATAGTTTTCTGTAAAAAGAAGTATTTTAAATTTTAAGATATTATATTGTTATAATCTTGTCAGTGCAAGTGAAAACACACCTATATAATATGTACAAGTAAAAGAGACAGAACTACTACTACTTCTCTGACTTCTTCCTACTCTCTGACTTCTCAACGAATGCATGCATACGAGTGACTTTATTTGAATATATAAGAGTTTATACAACTATTTCTATAAATGGTATCAAGCCAGCTGAAAACCTAAAGCTTCCGCTTATTGTGACAAATTATTTTTCACCTTATTTGGGAACAAAATTTCAATTCCTATAAGAACTAGTTGTCAATTTATTACAATATAATATTATTTTCATAATTTTTTATGTTGATTTTTTGTATTGTTTTTTTCATTACTGAAAATATTTTCAACACACTGTAACAAACAAATAATCTTCAATAATTAGCTAAAATGCTTTTTGTTTTTCTAGATTTCCTGGATTGAATTATTTCATACATTATGAAAATAACTATTATAATCGTTAAATAAAATATTGTGATAAATAAATAATTGATTTATAATAATTAATTCATCTCATTCATTATTTGCAGCCCATATTATGTAATATTTCCCTAAAGTAAATTTCCCCCTAATGTAATATTCTTAATTTGATTATCGTAAAATTTATGAAAGTGAATAAGGCTGTTTGCTATTTCAAGTAGTTATCTTTATCAAATGAATTTTACTATGCGGCGTTGTAAAAAGTATAAAGCGTTAGTTTAGGTTCAGGACTCTAATATTATACAGCAGCAAGTATGATATTATTGTAATTCTTGACATATTTTTTTTCCGTGTACTAGTGGCCGAGTGGTCAAGGTGACCGCTCCAAAACTGATAGGTGTTAAGTTCGAATCTTAAATCGAGATATTTTTCGATATTTCGATATTTTACGAATTTTTATTAGCCCTAGAGTCGCTAAAGACCTAAGTACTTATAAAACGACGGTAAATAACAATAAAAAATTGTACGATGGCCTTTCCTCTTACCACAACTTAAAGTTTTAGATAAAATTGAGCCAAGGTCAACTTAATAAACAGTGTGATTGACAATTATCATTGAGAGGCCACAAAAAATATTGATTTCATTTTCTTTGAAATTCATTTAATTTTTTTCCTTTTATTTCAGTCATTAAATTCAAATTTAATAGTTTGCTTTGTTGTATTACGACATTTGATCTTTTCGGGTGTAACTTCCACACCCATTAACGTATATAATTTACAAAGATTTAAATAGATTAACAAATGTAGTAAGAAATGGGTATGCATTCATTTAGAATTATTTTTTTAAAATTTTATTATAAAGATGCATCTTTGAATGTTATAATCTGAAATTCATAATTGTATGAGGTGCAAAATGAAGTCAAGGTTTCATAAGAAATTAATTGCAATACCGACAAATCGTTTTGATTTGAACGTTGCAGCCGGTCTGTTCATACAAATCTATCTTATCCAGGTATCATCATTGTGGAAAGTAAAAGAATTAATGCAAGAAGCAGTGAAGAAAGAACTCAATCCACATATGGAAGAGAAATCGTCTAATAAGGACTGACATACCGCATTGGTATCATTCCTTAGATTTTTTTGTTTGTCATCAGATGTTTTTCATCAAAAACTATAACTACCTACGTACCAAATTTTCAAGAAAATACTGGACTAAATTTAATGTCGATGTCATTACTTTTCTTTAAGTAAAACTTATTATGAAAAGTCGTTTTTACATTATCTTGCTCTTTATATTTGAAAATAATTTTCTTTAACGCAAACCGATTAAACTTACATTTTAATATGAAGGTTTTTTGATTTTTCAGATGAAAAATACAAAATTAACGATTTTTTTACCACAGAATCAATTTTGATGAAATTTATATTAACATATAACTAATTATTTCACTCATCATTAAAATATTCATTTATTACATGTAGCCACCAATTCCAGAGTGAGGGCTTTCAGTAGCTGCCTGAAAAGCACTGCTCGGTAAATTTCGGGACTAATAGTCCGGTCAATTTAGACATTCGAAGTAAGATTGATCAGTAAGATTCTTTAAAATATGATTAAAAATAAAATTTGAAAGTTCCCCATCTTCCCCTTGAATGGAATTTTTTTTATTCAAGGTTAAAGGTAAAAAAAATAGTTTTTCGCGATTTTCAGCAAAACGGTAAGTTTTAATAAAAAATACTTTAAACAAAAAATGTAGATCATAAAATGATCTACAAAAAATGTTACCATACTTTTTTTCCTACGAGCCATCGTTTTTGAGAGAAAACGATTCAAAAAGTTGTAAGAGTTGGAATCGTCATAATATGCATGAGTACGGCAAAAAGGGATGCAGTGCTAAATGTGGTCGCAAAAAAGTCGAACTGTTTTGTTCTCTGGCATATACACATTGTCAAGGCCGGTCGTGCTCTAATATTGGATCACCAACAGTGGAGGATCTGTTTGATTTGAGGCGACATGCGATACATCGCTATTAACGTAGTTTACATATAGTCAGGATGAAGATGCAGAAAAACAAGAATGATACAAGTGATTCAATATTAGAGCACGACCGGCCTTAACAATGTGTATATGCCAGAGAATAAAACAGTCCGACTTTTTTGCAACCGCATTTAGCACGGCACCCCTTTTTGTAAATGCAATAGACTTTTGATTCATATCTATAAATGATAGTTTATTACCCCAATCCACTTCCATGTGATAAATGTTTTTGATAACTATTTTTCGAACAAAAGACCCATGGTGTAATTATAAACAGTTAATTCATTTATATAAGAAACAAATTTGTATAAGTAGTCAATTGTGTATAATATCGTGAAATACTATACAGCTAATTTGGCTCATGCTCCTTTAAGCGTCATCAATATCTGGCAACATTGCATTTTCTACTTTGTTTTTAAGTTGATTCGCAAGTAAATTTGGTCATAATAAAAATTTACCAACAAAAGAGCAAATTATACGATATAAGATTTGAATTAATAACAAAATCGTGAATTGGATTAAAAACAAAGTTTAAAATGCAACATTGCCAGACACTGACGTCACTAAAAGGAACACGGGCCACCAAGTTTCTGGGAAACATTCACAGCCCAATATTAACAAAACTGATAAATAGAAAAAATTGGTAATTGAATGAAAACGAAATGACAATTGAAACCAATGACAACAATCAGTTCAAAATTGAGACAATAATTATTTTATTATTTTTTTTGATTCTTAGCAGGAAAAGGATGTAATTCCATACACTAATAAGTAAATCTGCAACATTTCGGTCTTTTCTTTGACCTTCATCAGGGTTCTAAAAAATCTCGCTTTTACCTTTAAGTCGTCCCTGTAGCATCAGCTTTTTCATGGTTTTGTGGCCCACGATATGTCCGAAAAATCCGAGGATTTATCCATGTCGGTGAAGAGTCTTTGGACAGGTTTAACTTCGTTCAAGATAGAAACATTCAAGAGAGGATTTAAAGAGGGGTGCTTGTGGATGATGTTTGTTAGCGCAGTCAACGATCATTGTTTTGGTCTTATTGGTGCTAATTTTTATACCAAATTTTGGAGACATGATTTCAATTCTTCGAATGAGTTCCAGCATCTCCTTCTCATTGTTCGCAATTAAGGTTGTATTTTTTGCGAAACGAAGGTTGAAAAATCGCTTCCTGCAAATTTTAATTCAACTATTCCACTCCTCCAAAACGAGTCGCGTTATAATTTGAATACCTTATAAAGTAATGGTGAGAGAATACAACCCTGTCGTACGCCTTTTCGAATATTGTATTTATCCGATAGGGTGTTTTCGATCTTTACCACTACTTCTTAGCTTTTTTATAGATTTTTGTACGTTGATGTCAATTTACGATTAATATAGAGGATTTTTTATTAATTTCATTGTATTTCACATTTCCAAACAAATTACTGTTACCAGATGATGATATAACATTAAATAAAGATATGTTAGATTATGATTAATTTGTATGCTTTGTCACGAAGAAACTTGTTTGCATATTACTCGATTATTGTATTGTTGGAAGAAAATTGCATTGAGAATTGCGTTAATGTTAGGCATACAAATCACACCAGATCACCAACAGTCTCTTATGTCATTATTCTTCATTTTTTTTCTTTTCATTGAGTTTCGGTTGTGATGAATCAGAATTTCCCATGTAATTTGTTAAGTATTCTCATAGGAATAAAGCATTTGGTTTTAATCCAAATTAATCGAAATTTATTAAAATATTATTAAAAAGTATAAAACCCAAACATACCTACTGATTTAAAAATGAAACGAATGTAATAACTACATAATTAATCTTGAAAATATCAAGGATATCTTAATGTAGATGTTTGGCCGCAAAATTGTCATTTTTTGTCATAAAAGAGGCAAAAATTCGATGAAATTGTTCCCGGAAGTACCTATACATAAATACCTATACTAAAGCGGTCACATTAAGATAAAACGCTAAAACAGATAAAACTTATGCAAATCGTCGATATTGATCGTTGGTGATTGTTCTTGTTTGATTTGATTCTTGACCTTCATTATCTGTCATACATCCGTGAACTTAAAAATAAATGTTAAGAACATACTTCTGTGTTGGCATTCTTTTCCATTCACTTTATTAATACTGATGTTTGGAGGATGAGATATTTCAGAGATTAGTTACAGCTTTTTATTGTTGATGTTAACTCTATTTCCTTTTCCTTAAGTGTTTTCAATCATTAACATTGGTGTTATGTGTAAAAAAATCAATTTCGTTTAACATTCGTTAGCATGTTTTTTTTCCGAGCTATTAGAGTGGAAAATCGACTCTATTATAAAAAAAAATGTGAAGAATAACTCTTCAAAACTTTGAGCACATACTTTCGGCGTCATTAAATGCAAAACGAATGATAAAAATCACAGTAATTACCTGGTACTTGAGAAATAAGTCACTGTATTTTTGAAGTTATACTTCTTTAGCGGTGTTATGAAAAAAAATTTGAGACTGATTTTTTTAATAAACGATAACGCCGTTGCTACAGTGGGAAGTTGATCACAAACGGCTGGAGAACAATTTCAGACCGAAGCTAGCCGATTTTGGAAGCAATTTTGATAAAAACGCGGTCAAGTCGATCGCGTTGATCGCTAGCATATGTTTTTTTTTTGTTTTTTTGGTAAGGGAAACCAACTAAATTTGTCGATGTGGAAGTAACAGTCACCATCAGTTGTTAATTTATATTTAAAACATCGATATCGTCGAACTTAACATTTTCAATTTTAATAGTTTGAACCATACCCACCTTAATACACAATAGTTTACCGTATATACATTTAAAATGAAGGTATTTTTTTAAAATTATTCACTGCAATATTACAAATAATGTAAGGAACTACTATATTATACTACCACTATATTTGAATTAAAAATCAGTTTCAATACATAGATATAAAGGGGTATTAAAATAAACAATTACTATTGTATTAATTTTATTTTTACTATGTTGCTATTTGTACATGTTATAGGTACACACAGTTGACTATTTAGACAAACTGTTGAATTCAATTTAGTTTTTAGTTTTTGGTTGCAATTGTCTTAAAGCAGAAATCAAGGTATATTCTTCTCAAAAAATAATTAAAAATTGTCTATATTTTTGTTTTTTCTTATTTTGTTTAAAATTTTTGATGAAATTTCCAATTTTCTTTTAAAGTCTATATAGTTTTTAAAGTATCGACCTATTTATTCGTCTTATGGTATGCTATACGATGTAATTATTCACGAATTTTTATGTACTTTTGTCTCCGATTGTACCTCCGTAACATTAACTACGACTATAAGTGTAACTTCTTAAGCGCGTACAAAAGTTGTCACACCGTTTTTAATAGGATATTAAAATTTAATTATGGAAATAGGGAGAAGATGGAAGTTTTACAAGGGATACAAATTATAAGGATATTCAAAAGATGCCATTTGAAAATATAGCTCTAATTCAATAAAAAGATTTAAATTTATAGAAAAGTTTTTTTATTTCTTAAACTTTAGTTAATAAGTTTCGAATCTATGTATATTTTCATACGATAAAAATAAGTTTAATTTATCACTACATAGTATAAAACAAAGTCGTTTTCTCTGTCCCTATATCCCTTTGTATGCTTAAATCTTTAAAACTACGCAACGGATTTCCATTAGTTAGATAAGGATGCTGAATACCAGCAGCATGTATTTTTGAGCCACTGCGCAAACTCCGATAAATGGTATTCAGCATCCTTATCTAACTGATGGTCGCGCATCTGAACCAGATAAGAGTCTCTCTTCTCTGATCTAAACAATTAAATTTCAAAATGTCATATTTTTTGGTATCTTTAAAATTATCTGCCACTACTGGTCACTACGTTAACCGCGCGCTAATAGTCTGCCATGGTTATTTTGCAATAATAATAATAATATACATATTTTTAAATTTCCAAACGGTTTCGAAAATTAGCCATTATTTGTCGTAAAAAGTAAATAACAAAAGAATGTTATTGTGGGATATCCATAAGAGATAGATATATACCATCGCAGAGTTTTTTGTAGACCTTTTCAATATTCCCAATACTTTGTAAATTATTTTCCGATAATAATATCGGAGCTCTCTAGCGAGTAAAATAACAATACTTAATAAAACCGTGCTTTTCAGCGCGACAATGTATCAATAATTATAAATAAGTTACGATTAATAATTGTATGATAGTAGTTTTAAAACATAAATGATATTCTATTCTAAGGTTAGTTTTTAAATCGCACTTATAGTAATCATAAGTACAAACGGTTAGATAAGATTAGATTAAATAAAACCATATTTTATGGATTGGAATTTTTTACTAAGATCTTGGTTAAAATTTAAAGTTAGATCAATTTAATATTAAGGAAATTATTTTCAAAAATCATAATTTAAGGAGAGGTATGTAAGTTCAGAAAAAGAACTTAATAGAATAGGTATCTTTTGTTGTTGATGATTTCAGTGAGTGCCAATGGCTATATATTTTATACCCGTGCGAAGCCGGAGCGGGTCGCTAGTTTTTGATAATCACCAAATTTATTTGATCAAAAATTGGATTAGTTACTAAACTTGCATCTGTCGATAGCTTTGTATTCATTCTGGGAAACTTAATTTCATCTTTCATACATTATATTGATCAACGAGTGCAAGATACTGTTATTCGCATACCTATAGATAACACAATAAATTAATAAAGTTTTAATGATATCTGGCAGACGCAACAATTGTAAAGCCCGACAGCATTTCTATTTTCAATAGAGAAATATTTCTATAGTTTCATACACTTCATGACTACGCTAACGACCTAACTACCGAATGAATTAATTAGCCTTCATGTCTTGTACAAATTGTTCAGTTGGTTCGACAAATGTAGTATGAAATGAAATTGTGATTCACTAAAGGAATCTAGATAATTATTTTAGTACAGTCGTGGATATTAAATTCTTAAATGATTTCATCAAAAAGTACGTAGAAGGCAATTCTTTTATTTATTGATAGATTTAGTCCCAAACATGATATCAACCAAAAATCCGTCACCGGAAGGCGCCGCGTTCCCCTACTCGGAAATTGACTTTTCCAAAAAAAAATCACTTTTTCTTTATAACATTTTGAACTATGGTAATTTATACAAATAAAATAATTATTATCAAAATGAAAAGTGAGGAAATTTTGTACAATGAAGTTTCTTTAATAATTTTCTGTATGAGCCAAAGTTAACGTGAAAATGACGATTGAAAATATATAAAAATTTACATATTCAAAAATTGTCTTACGCTATTGTTGATGTTTCAGGAACAAAATGATTTATTATTTGAAAGATATAATTTCTTATCAAAAGTAACTTGATTTTAGTAATTTTTCGTTTTAAATATTGAAGACCTTAACTCTTAATTATGAAGATATCAAAAATTTCGGCAAATGTTAACATACCATCAAAAATTAATTACAGAATGATATATTCTATCTTAAACATTTAATTTTTTAATTATAAATATTTTTGAGATTTTATTAAATATCTAGTCACTTTTATTTGGGACTTATTTGCAAGCGCAGAAATGGTCGTCGAATGATTTATCGCCAGAAAATTAGGGGTGGAAGAAAGGAGAAATTTTAGCTCCAGTTATGATGACACAGCCACCAGCCCCAAAAGATATTTTAAGAATGATTTTTATAATTGTATGAATTGAGGAGAAGCTGGGTTATGCAAAAAAACTTGCCTATTTTGCAGGGAAGCTTACGGGATTTACGGGATGCACAAACAGTTCTCCCGTTGAAGCTGAAGAAAGCGACAGTGCTTAAAACATAAAAATGTCACATTCACTTTCAATAAAAAAAATATGCCCATCATTAAACCACGAAAAATAAATTTTTAAAAAATCATTAGAAGTTCATTATCAGGGGTTCTATTTGGATAGTCATTTCAGTTGGAATTCACACATCAGATTGAAAAAAAAACAGGAACTTAACAGACGTTACGGACTTTTAAGTGGACTAATAGAACTCAAATTTACAGTTAAATCTGTAGTTGGAAGAAGGAAATAAACTCCAAAAAATCAAAAATCAAGTTTTTGCTTCAGTTTACTTCAGGATTCATAGATTTATCTTTAGAGAAGAAAAAAGTAATAAAAACTACACACAAAGGCTTAAAATATGACTTGGAAATTTTTACAGTTGGAAGAAAGAAACGAATCCTGGATTTATTGCCTTCTTCCAACTGTTAGGTAAATGGATGTCTGAGAAAAGACAACAGTGACGCGGTAAAACAACTTCATATTTCGGCACTAAAATGTTTTTTTAACAATATTATTATTCCATTAGTTGGTTATTGATCCATCTATGGCTCAAACTTTTTTTTTATTCAATTAAAAAACAAAAAAAGTAATAACAATGCTAACATATATAAGTCACAATGTATATTACAAAAATTGTTATTAATATTCACTTTAGTACCATCTAAATATAAAAATTCGGCATCCTATACTTTGAAAAAGCTCCTGTATAAATATCAAGAGAAACTAGATTTGTGAAGTGTGAAAAAATATGAAAACCGATACTATTTAATTTAACACTTGGCAATTATTATTTTGGTTGATTTATTGTCATTGTTGGTCTCCAGATAATTATTTTAGTTAAATTCAATTTTATGATCTTTATTGCAGTACAATAAAGGACCCAATGAGTTACCTTTTGTGGCAGTCGGATAATTGTAAAAAAAAATTAAGTAGGTACACTGATTTTGAATTATTGATGCGTTATCTAAACTTAAATTTCGAAAAATTATTTGTTTCTAATTTTATTGCAGTGCAATAAAGTAGGTACTCAGTGATTCATCTTTTTGGTAATCGGATGATTGTGAAAACAATTGAAGTCTATAATTTTTGAGTCATGGATGCGTTGTTTGGCCTTAAAACGTACTATTTTTTTTTATAATTTTTGTAATTGTAGTGCAATTTGTTAGTCACTTGGGCACTTTATTGCAGTTCCATAAAGTGCCCAAGGAGTACTACCAACAGACAACGTTTAATTAGATAAGATATCGATAAACTACAAAAAAATAGAAGACGTTCAAAAAAAATTATCTTACATACCAGAAGAAAAAGAAAATTTTATCAAAACATAGTTATGTGGCCTACAATACCGATGACGATGATAATGAGTAACTTTTCCATCTGTTTTAAAATATTTTATAAATATATATTGTTCTTCACCTTTTTTAAAAAAAATAATAATAAAATTACAACTGTAGGACAACTATAGCTTTTATAACAATTTTTTTTTATATTTTAAAGCTACTGTTAATTGATCTTATTCATCGTTTTTGAGTTATTTTTCTAATAAGTTAAACGAAGGAAACAAATTTATCATAGATTCAGATTTTTTTTAGGCAAAAACTTAATAAAAAACGACAAGCTAAACATCAATTTACGATCGAAATGATAAATCAAATTCGTGGTAAAAAAATATTTCAATTGATCGAATATTGAAAACTCTACACAGTTTTTTTCAATTTTCCGCATAACGAATTGTATGGAGTTATTTCCTTCTTCCAACTACCGATTCAATTAGTATGCACAATAAACTGGCTTTATATAAAACAATATTACGACCTTTGTATATGGATGTACAGACCATAACTGTGGGGCTTCGCTAAACGTCCCAATATACAACGAATTCAATCCTTTTAATCCAAATGTCTCCGATGAATCCTCAACGCTCCTTATTAAGTTCAAAATGAAATAATTCACAGAGACCTAAATATTCCCTACGTAGCCAAACTTGTTTCCCATACATTTCAAAAATTTTATGAAAAATTAAACTACCATACAAACCTAGAAGTGCAAACGTTAGTATCATTAGGGTACCCCAAAAACCTTTCACTTCGATTGAAAAGGCGATGGACAAGAGATCATCTTACAAATTTATGGTTTCAATAATTCATGATAAATTATACCTCTCATAAAATCCTCAAACGTGGTAGCTTTTACTTGAAATTCATTTTGAGCTAAAGTACACTATATTTTTATTTTTGTTTTACACTTTACCTCTTTTGCTTATTGTATATTGTATATATTGCCTTATCTATTGACTTAAGAATGCGGCACTAATGGTCAATGAAAATATAATGCATTGAATCTGATACAATGAACAAGTACAAAAAATGATGGATGGACTACTATAGCTACGTCGTGAAAAATCACAAGAATATATTGTATTTGCTTCTTTTTGATCATAAATACAAATTTTGCATAAGAAATTTGATATGTTTCTTAAAAATAGGCATTTACTTAATAATTATAGTTGATAATATTAAAAATTATATAGTAATTCAACTTTGAATTCGAATAACTCTTAAGCCAATAGATTTAACAAAAAATCATAAGAGCTCTTTTTTGTAGAGCGTTAAATTTACAATAAACATGACGCGATTAGTTACTTTCGATTTATTTGTCGCAGAGTTTTGGAATTCTTACAAATTAAATTTTTCCCACGTTATTTCCATGAGAAACTTAAGTCGAAAAGCGGATCTTAAAGTTAATATTAAGAGCTCAATTTTTCAGGTATTTTTTTAATCAATTTGGAAGCATTTGAGCCCCTGGGAACAAAGAAATTCAAAAACACCCCTATTAAGGACCCCCCTAATGTATATACTATTTTTGTATTCTAGTAAATAAATAAATATACAAATCTATTTAGAAAATTAAGAAATTGTCTTTAAAAATTATTTTTTTTAGCAATAATTCTTTGAAATACATAATAATATATTTTTATTAGCCCTAACAACTGTACATCGTTAATAATTCGACTAAGGCGGCTGTTAAAATGAGCCTCTGCAACCGCTGCGCCGCGGGGGCAGTTTTCCCATACAAAGCTGGCGATACTCTTTATCTTTTACCATAAAAAAATCGATTGATTCGCCTTCGATTACATAATTTTTCATGATTGAATTGAAAAATAGTTTAAACCCCCACATTTTTCCGACATTTTCATAATGTTTTAATATATCTCTTATATTGGAAAGTAGAAAAAAAAACATAGCTTTAGATTGTCTAATGACTAATTTTAATGGTGACTCATTATAATAATGAACAACTATCTTGAATTCGAAGAGCAATTTAAAATAAAATTAAAATGATTGCAAATTTACAATTATTATAACTATAAAGTTAAAAATAGACTTAACACTTTTTAGAAACGATTAACTAAATTATAAAGGCCCACGGCAAAATTTGGAGGTCGCTTGTGTATCCACCTACATCTTGCAATATCTTTTTTTAACAATTACAAACTATTAAAAATTACAAGTTTCAAATAATTAATTAAATGACGATCGTGTTACGAGTTCAACTTTCAAATGGGCGTGGATCTCTTAACTGCAAATCGTATTATTTTACTATCAAACTATAACTATAGTAAGTTTTAATTAAATTTTTTTTCCACTAGATGGTCTTGAAGAACGATCAAGTAGAAAAAGACCCCGAGCACCAGAAGCACCTGACGTAATCCTAGAACCCGATCAAGCACTGGATGAACGAAATGGACCACCGAAAAATCCACTACCGCCCCCCAGTTTTCTCAGCCCATCAGTGTTGGAATATTTAGAATTGGGAAAATCAATTCCAGGTAATAAGTAGGTTACGTATAAAACTATTGTCGCTATGTATCTAATTAGAGCGCTATGAAAAGCAATTTATTGAGATGAGTTCAAAAATAAAAATAGTCAATGAAAAGTTTGCAAAACCTTGCTCTAGATAAGTTAATAAACAGAAAATGTCGACCTCTAATATATAAATCAAATGAATATTTGTATGAATGCAGAAATAGTAAATAATTTATATTGATATCTATATATAGCATCGCATATATCAAGCATTAATTTGATAATTTGTTTATTTTCCGACAACTTTGATTTTGAATTAAAAAAATATATCGTTAGTTACTTTCTAGTAGTCTAAGATTCAGCTGTGAAATTAATACATGAGCATTGTAGATAATCCAAATATAATTTTTAAATACTTTTACAAGTGGAAGAATTAATTTTTCATAAGGTGCCAATTAAAAATTACCCGCTCTTACTATTGATTAAAATACTAATAATTGGCTTTTAGAGAAACATTTCGTTTATATCTTATAGAAATAAACCCTACACCATTTCACAACAGTGTATTTAAAAGATTTGAAAAGTTACAGTTGCTGCTGATATTTAGCCGCAACCACTACGCACTCCGATGTAAACATATATGTATTCGTGTGAACTTTTCGTTTATGACATAATTATTTATTTCTTTTTATTCTATTTATTTATGTTTTTTCTTATATTTATTTCTTTTGTACCACATTAAAGCCAACTTTTTCTGCATGTAATGTTATAAAGTTGTTCGTAAAAAAACCGCAAATCGCAGTTTCTTGCCCGTAAAGATATTAGGGGTTCTCAATCAATGGTCTAAGTAGTAGTAAGAACGACTCTATTTAAAGGCTTAGAATCATTCTTACTACTACTTAGAATCTTTAAAGACAGGAAACTTCGATTTGCGTTTTTTTACAAACAGCTTTATAACATTCGAATAAATATACATACAGAAAAAAATAGGTTTAATGTGGTATATGAAATAAATATACGTCATGAACGAAAAGTTTACATATGAGTACATACCTGTTTACATTCGGGTGCGTTGAGGTTGCGGCTAAGCAATCAGCAGCAACTGTGACTTTTGAAATCTTTTAAATACACTGTTGTGAAATGATGTAGGTTTTATTTCCATAATATGTAAAGGAAAGGTTTCTCTAAAAGTCAATTATTAATATTTTCATTAATAGTACTAACTGGCAATTTTTAATTGGCACCTTATGAAAAATTAATTCCTCTATTTGTGAAAATACTTTAAAATTAGATTTTGATTATCTACACAAGTTTGTGATCGTAAAATTGTCATAAAGACAATCACATACTTTTATTGTAACTAATAATGCCTAATTATGCAAAAAATAATGAAAAAAGTTCATCACGTAAGGTTTTGTTGCAAATTACAATTGAAAAGTATTTTTTTCGGCCAAAATCGAATCACTTTTTCTGTATCGAAAATGATAGCACCGGACCTCTCACTACTAGCGCTGGTGTCGTTTTATTTTCCGTTGGTAAGAGAAACAAGCCGATACGAAGTTTAAAAGTGAGAGCAAAATAATACCAATCATTTCTGTTATTTCGCTTGCACTTATAAACTTCGTATCGGTTCATTTCCTCTACTAACGGAAGATAAAACGACACCAGCGCTAGTAGTGAGAGGATGAGTACTACAATTTTCGATACAGGAAAAGTGGTTCGCTTCGGGTCCCTGGCTTCGTTCGAAAAAACTTATAGATATTACCCTTATTGATAACTATGTGTAATATAATATCGATGTTTAATTAATTTTATTGTTTAAAATTTGTCGTGTTACTTAACATATTTATTTTCATGGAATTTAGGAAACATTTTTTTTTTTAAAATTGCGTTATTTGTTACTTATAACTAATATATTTTCTCATTTTGTGTGAAAATCTTACGTGATGGAAAGAAATGGATTTTATATTTGAAATAAGCGCAAAAAAATTACATTCAAATGACCTATGACAGTCAAAACAATTTTTAAAAAGTATTTTTTACAGGCCTATGTTATTCAAAATAAGCCAGATACATTCATTTTGGATCTTCATCGATCTATCCATTAAGCTCATAGAATTCCGAATAATATTTCATATCTAAGCACCAAAATTTGATTCAATTATCTTCAAAATAAAATCAAATTTGTGAAAAAAAATTTAACAGATATTATTATTTGATTTTAGGTCGTCCCGGCAGTGATTATCCCGTTTTAGGAGACGTCCCCTATACAAATTTTTATTGTGATGAGCAACCCTATCCGGGATTTTATGCGGACACGGAAACTCGTTGCCAAGCTTGGCATTATTGCGACATAGATGGACGGCAGGCTACTTTCCTATGCCCTAATGGTAAAGATACAGTGTGAAGTACTGAATGATTTCACCCCAGTTTTCCAATTTACAACTCTAAAAGGATTTTAAAAATTTACAGAGTGATTCGAGGGGAAAATAGAAAACTTATTTTTCCCATAATTAGGCGTTCTAAAATGCATTATCTGCCTTATAGCCATCGTAAGCTACGAAGTGTTTTCTATTTGTACTGATTTTTTTTTTTGGGATAGTGGAAGAGTCTATTACATTCCTTTGCAACAATATCAGAGGAATGCATTTTAGATGTCAGAATTATGAAAAAAAAGTTTTCATTAATCATAAGAAATATCTACTCACATTATGTAGAATGACTTTGATTCATGCTATACATCTACTTATGTTGTAATTATCCATTATAAAAACTAATTCTTTGGTTTTTAGGTACACAATTCAGCCAAGCTGTTTTTGTCTGCGATTGGTGGTTTAACGTTCGTTGCGATCTCAGCCAACAATTGTATGCAATAAATGCTCGATTATATGGAACACCTCGACTAAGTCCGACAAGGCCTCATCGAGTAATTACCAAGCAATTGCTTGAGGACATTTTCAATAAAAAATAGATCATTTCAAAGTGGATGATCATACGGGACCGCCTTCGGCGGGCTTGTATGATCCCGAATAACTCGAGTGTCTCACACCAGAAATTACACTAAATTACATTCGTTACTTTTATTTTCTGGACCGTATTCGTTTCTTTTGTGGTCCAAAACATAAAAGTAATGACACAACTGTCGTCATATCAAAGTGTAAGACACGAAAGATAATTAATTATTCTTTCAACTCTTCTACGAACCAAACTAAATGAATGGTTATAATGATTTATAGCAAACACGATACCTTCTATTTGGAAGGTATTTCAATGCTTATTAAGTTCCAATACTATTGTACGAAATTTTATCAATCATTATTGTATTTATAAGAAATTGTCAATCTTAATTTGAGCCGTTTATTTGAAAAGTGGCCCAAGTCTATGTCATGGACGATTCATACGGTAAATTTTGTGCTTCTGATTCGATTTACATTTTTCAAAAATAAGAATATTATTTTCCTCATAGTAACAAACGATAATACTTTTGGGTTTGTTCTTGAAATAAACTTAAACCACTTTCAAAATAAACGGTTAATTATATATTTCAAAACTAGAAATTAGTATATAAGAAAACTGTAATTAATCATAGTACTTAAAAGTTATAAAAAGCGAGCTTGCTTAAACACATTTTATCTATAAAATATATATTTTTGATTAAAAGGTTAAAAAATTGTAGTAAATTAAAGGAAAATTTACAAGGAAACTATAAACTAAAATTTTCAATTGACAATACATCGACCATTAGTCGCCATCAAGATTTGACCAATTAATTTGTTGCATTTCGGGAACCTAAAGATGAATTTGGCATTGCTAAAAATGTGCATTATGAGCTCGCTTAGTTACTCTAAATGAATTACATTAATTTTATATTATTTGGCTCTCATTTGGGCCAATAGTTTAGAATACCTACGAATATTATAATGTAAGTGCATATTAATATTTTTTTTAATAAATACAGTGAGGTAAGATATTATTATTTTTCCTAAAACGACAAAAAATGAGTTGTAAGCTACAGAATATAATTTATTCTTTAAACAATGTGTTTTAAAAATAATGTACAAGAAGAATTAGGGGATGAAATTTATACAACGAATTCTTATTTGTGAAATAAGATATCTTATCAAATGTGAATCTGATTACCTCTTGTTGAATCAATTAGTGATTGATACGATAAGGGATAATAATCTCAACGGATTTTCTTAAAATTTAAACCCTCGACAAACTATTGTAGTTTTTTCATTACATTTACAATTAAGGAACACTAATAATGGAAGACTTTTCAGTATACCTTATTGATACTAGTATTTGGATTACCCAAGTACTGAATAAGATTTCATATAACAAACGTCTATAAAACTAAAATAGTACACGAGTATGTTTATAAAAATTAAGTAATTAATTGATTTTATTAAAAAAGAACTGGTCATTTTCATTAAATAACACTAAAGTACATTAAAAAGTTTCCCAAAACTTAAAACATATTATCTTACCAAATTTCTAAAAGACAAACGTTACGGCTATCCTTACCTGAAACAAACAAAAAAATCAATCATATGATAGATATTAGCGTATTGAAACTTCATAATTTTTTAAGCTACATCAATAGTAATATGTCACGTAAACGAAGTCTTTGACAATAGGTAGCGTATTAGATAAAGATAATTGTGCCAAACCTTATTTCAATAAATTTAATGTTATTTTTTATTGAATTCCACAACTGTTGTCGGAATCTTATACCAATTAGCCAACAAAGTTTTAAAATTTGAATTATCTGAATTTTTTATTTGTGAAAGAAAATGTTTCATTTGGGAAACAATAATTTAGTAGTAATCTGTTAATTACAACAAATTAAGTATTTAGTCAATGATATAAAGGGTATTTCAATAAGAGCGCAAGATTTGAATTGCGCGCCATGTTTGACGGTCATAATGTCACATGATTATGACGTGATAAATCAAAAGTAGATAGATGGGAGTTAGTAAACATGAAATAGTAGACCATGAACAGCGAAGAGAATTCACCAATTCGGATCCTTGAGCAACCTGCTGGTTTTGCAAACAAAATCATTTTCACTAGTAAGGCCATTTTCACCCCGATGGCTTCGTGAATAGACAAAATTGTCGCATTTGGGGCTTTGAAAATCCACGAATGATTCATTAGAAAGCAATGCATCCATAACGGGTCACTGTATGGTATGGATTATCGTATGGAGGAATAGTTGGACCGTTTTTCTTCAAAAATGAAGAAGGTAATGCAGTAACGGTGAATGGCGAACGTTGTCATGATATGATAACAGTTTCTTGTGCCTCATTTGGGAGTTATTAATCTCGACGACATATGGTTTCAGTAGGACGATGCCACATACCATATCGCCCGTGAAACATTGAAAATCTTGCACGAATTTGCTCCTGGACGTCTCATTTCCCGATTGGGTGACTAAAATTTACTTCCACGTTATTGCCATTTAACGCCTTTAAATTTCTGACTGTGGGATTATTTAAAGATACAGGTTTATGCCAATAAGCTTGCAACCACCGAAGCATTGAAAGCCGAAATTAGACGCTGTATCAATGAAACACCACCACATGTATTCAATAACGTTATTGAAAATTTCGGTGGCGGCCATTTAAAAAAAAATTGTTTCATACATAATTCCCATATGTATATTTTATAAATTAATAAATACGAGTATTTCAATACTTTGCTACAGAAAACCAGTTTTTATTGACAATTGAAATTTTGCGCTCTTATTGAAACACATTTATTGAATTATATGCGAGTGATAAAATTATTTCTTTCAAAACTCTCGAGTCAAGAGCGGATTCAGGATTTTGAGGGGGGGGGGCACAATATCATCTTTCATTTCAAAGGGGTGCAACGAACAAAATTCGCAATTCCAGCCAGAAATAGACAAGAGCTTCGCTAATGCTCTTTGATATTTTATTCATATATTTTAACAACTCTAATAATTTGATTTGCTTCGAAGTATGTACTGTAATAGAATCTCCACAATACACAAAAATACCGTGGGGGGCACCTGCCCCTGTACCCTTGTCTCGAGTAACAAAAAAAAACACCAATTAATGTACACTTATTTGGTGTACTATGTACTATTGTGTAATTACAAGGTGTACTCTTATGAGAATAAGTGTTGGAAAATTCAATATTTGAAAATTTTGTTGGCTAATCGGTATAGGGTGGTTTCTGAAGAATAATGTTTAAGAATATTTATAGACAATGAAGAGATTTTTATGCGAATAATTCAAAAGCTTAAATATTAATATTGAAAATTAAAGTAATTCCCAAAAAGTCACAAAAAATGACGTGAGATATTCTTTGATATTTTCCATACAATTGAATAAAATCAATATTTCCATTGGAAATATATCTTTCTTAATTTTATTAGTAAATGCAATTTCGTAAGTAGCTGTTAAACGACTAAATTAATATTTTCACTCATTACTGTACGATTGATCGTAAAAACTGAAAATGTTGTACATTCAAAGACAATTTTGGCGACGAAATGAGCATAAGAACCAATAAGCCATTAAGTAAAACTGCGTTCTGGTTTTTGTTCGTAATACTAGTTTCACAGTGATGCATATAGAGTCGTAGCAACCTATTGGTAGTGGTTAGTACAAAATGAAGCACTGCATGTTTGTTTATAATTAACAGTCGGACTCGTGTAATGTCCACAGAACAAACTCGGGAATGTCATCACCACTCACCCCCTACAATCCACAAAACCAATTTCAACTAGGCACTAACTTTTCAATACAACAAACTCAATCAGTCCCCTACAAACATATCCATACAGTATGTCTCCTGGTTGGCTCGTTTCGATGGAGATGGAGGAATAAGTAGGTTGGCTTTAGGGGTGGAAGAAAATGTGCATAGAAACTCTATACAATTCCACCTAGATGTAATATGCTTAAGTATTAGAATGTCGTCTGCATAGTCAATTATTTTCATTTTACAGCTCAATCCTGTTTTCGAAACTTGAACCAATCTCTCGTCCGATTAATTTAAAAGCAGAAAATATTTGCAATAGAGATGCGGAAAACCTACACCTTCCAATTTCATTAAGGACTATAAATGAATGAAAGTTTATTAGGCTGTGATGAAAGTTTCATTCAAATATAAACCCATAAAATAATTGCATTAAATCACCAAAATAAATAATGCTCAATATCTACACATCACGTTTCTACTTGCAATTTTGAAAAATAGTAAATTAAAGCAATCCCCTTGATAAAATTCCGGGTGAGATTAGCATGCAAAATGAATTGGGGATGGGATGGCATAGTGATGATGCAATAGCAGTGATTGAATTGATTGACAACATGTACATAGCAAAGTAAGTTGCACGTGGTGTTATTTCAAATGCGCAAATAAATCTATACCTACTTCATGAATTATTTTCAAAAAATAATTTAAAAATAATATGCAAACCTACACAATATTTTCTACATTAACGTTTCCAGATTCTCAAATTTTCAGTCTAATAGCTGGCATTAGAAATGCATTATAAATTTACGGAAAAGGTATTAATTACAATTAATAAATTATTATAACAACCTTTATCACTTAGCTAGAGATAAATTGCAGAATTGAATATTTAACGATAGATGAGCTCAATTTTAATGAGAATCAATGGTATGAATAGAATAATAAAGACATTTCGAAAATCAACTTTTGAACTTTAAAATTTTTTCTCTAGTTTTTTTTTTAATTCTGTAATCAGTAGAGACCATTAAAATTAAAAATAAGCAGATGAAAGACATCAAGATAACCAGGTAAGTTCTACGTAATGCTTGAGCTCTTTTATAATATATGTATATTTTCTAATGAATCATAATATGACTATATTTTTGGCAGTGTAACTTAAGTTTAGATCTTTGAAACAATTCACTTGGTGAAACAAAATTCTACGGAATTTTTTTTTATAACAAAAGATATATTATTTGTATTCTGTAGGAAAAATTTATAATGAGCAAAAGAGGTTAAATAGATTAAAACAAGAACATGTATTGAAACTTGACCAGAATTTTAAATACTAATTTATTAAAACATCACTTAAAGATTTGTGATAGAAGAACACAAATTATGAACGAAACCCTATTGAAATTTTTTTTCGATATATTTTTTAAGTTTGGAAAAATACATTTCTTGCGAAATTAACTATCATAAATTTCATAATTTATATTGATAAAGGCTTCTCCCGTACCCCTCTCACCAAAGGTTAAGAAATACTGCTCTAAAATAGGATTGAATTTCTTATAACCGAAAGCATATAACTTATAACTTTGATTTTTATAAATATCACTCATTTGGTATGAAGCGATTCATTTAAGATTTTTTTATTACAAAATGTTAAATGCTTTTCCAGGAAAATGTTTACAAAAAAGAAAAACATCTATCAATTTGTTGTCAGTCACATACATGCCGAAATGAACTTAAATTATTATTCGAAGAAAACGGGGAAAATTTCATTTAATGAAATTTAATTTAATTTCTCAGAGTAGGCTTACTTCATTGGTAATATATGGTGGTTAGATATGCATAAATGTAAATTTGTTTGTCTATGCTAATGGTAAAACTCTACTGATAGTGATTTCGAATAGGAAAAACTTATAATGATTCTAATCGATAAAGTTTAGAATTTTTAAAACTTATTTCAAATAGTGGAGAACCTAGGGGTTTTTACCTCGAACTTTTATAACAGTGAATGACTTTTAAGAATTCAAAAAGCAATGTTTATATATTTATATATACTTATATTTTTTTATAATTTTTGGATTAGATACGATTAGATAGTTATAAACCCCTAACAAAATTTATTGAAAATTAAAAGATAATTATATTTCCTTGTCTCTGTATATACCATAGTACCTGGACGATATAGTTCAACTCGGTTTGTTTCATGAAATTTCATTCAAATATGTTTCGGCTATGGGAAAGTATTAGATATAGAAACGAAAGATATTTAACACGTATTATAAAGGTCCATAATTATTGTTATTTATTTGAGCTATTAAAATTAACCATGGAGATAATACTTTTAAATAATGCAAATCTAAAAGTAGAAGTCCAAAATATCGTTTTGACAATGCAACTCGATAATATATTGTTTTTTATTTTGAAAATATTTGACAGACACATCTTATATATAAATTGACTATCTTGCCGTCCGTGCGTGCAGAATATACGCATGCGCTCTGTTATCTCCACTTACGCAATCAAAACGTTGGTACGGGTAAAACAGACTTTGTTATTAAATTTGAAATTTCAATTGTTTATTAAACGTTATCCCTTGCAAACTTTGCTACTGTTTTTCACTCTATTAGGGGAGAAATTTTCAAAAACTCTTTCTAATTATATATCGGAATAGTAGTTGCAACGGGCAACTACTAGTCTTATATATAAATTGACTATCTTGCCGTGCGTCCGTGCAGAATAGACTATACGCATGCGCTCTGTTATCCCCATTTACGCATTCAAAACATTGGTAGGGGTACTGACTCACTAATGTATTTATTTGTGAAAACGTATTTCGGATTTTCAGGTTTACAATATGTGAAAGCCAAAAAACATAATGCTCACTTATAAACTTAACCTTGCAGATATATCTACTTATCAGAGTGTAAATTTTTAAACAAACCCTAATTTTTTGTTACTAATAATAAATCAACTTTGTTTTATATTAAGCAGTAATGACGTTTCATTTTTAACGGACTTTGATTGATTATTAAATTTAAAATTTCGATTATTTATTAAACGGTATTCCTTACAAACTTTGCCACCGTTTTTCACTCTTTTAGGGGAGAAATTTTCAAAAACCCTTTCTTATTATATATCTGCATCATATACGGAAAACACTTTCTAAATTTCATGGGCTCAAATATGCATTTATATTTGAAAATACGATGTAAGACGAAAAGAAATAATGACCTTCTTTATGTTAGTTAACATGACTAAAAAGCTATTCGATTTCGCACATTTGGACGTTGTACATACACAATTATTGGAAATAAGTGGAAAGCGTAGAAGTAAATTCGAATATTTATTTATTTTCAATAACAATAATTGGTTTTCAAATTGTTCTAAATACCGAAAAAAAGTTAGTATCGAAGATTTTATATTTGAATTGGCAGTGAAATATATGGTAAAAAATTGCAACTTTCAGTCGAATATATAATTACTCCAGATCACAACCATTGGTTCATAAAAAAATAGATTTTGAAAAGTTTGATTGTTGAAAAACGAACCAAAATTTAAAATCGCTCATTTGGTATAAGTACTACATAAGTATTAAATTTTCATACTATACTATATTTTATTTCTAAATATAATTTTAGATAAACTTTTTTTTTACATTAACAACACTTTGATTATTAAATTTAAAATTTCGATTGTTGATTAACTCTACATTATCTCATATTAAACATTTTATTGAGATAAAACCTTTAGTTGCGAATGCAACGTGCAACTACTAGTATTTGAATAAAATTTGAAACCAATTATTATATATTAGTCTATACTCAAACCAGCACAGATTATATTCATTATGTACACACATCAACAGATGACGCAAAATTTTTATATTTTTTTCCATTTTTCGTGGAAATTTGTGTTTTTCTATGGAAAACAACTTTACAAGAAAACTTTAAAAGCATAATTCTATTAAATTTCAAATTTTCATCAAAATCGTTAGAGCCGTTTTCAAAAACGAAAACACATACATACAAGAATAGTTTAATATATAAGATAAGATAAGCATAGATGTGCACAAAGTAGATCCTTAGTTGATTTCCTATCTTCACCTCTGTAAATAACGACATACAGCAAATATATATAAATAAATGAAAATATGTTAATATATCTAAAACTACCTGAATTTATTCAAGATTCTGGCGATTCAGAATAGGTAGTAAAATGTAGTAAAAAAGGAGAGAACGGAAACAGAAACTTGAGCATATAATACACAATAACGAAACGATGTGAAAAGTGTGATAGCTTGGCGCCGACTTGAAATAAGCAATTTATTTCAATAGTTTAGGAACTTAGTTGTTAGAATTGAGAAGGTTTGTTTTATTTTTCGCTTTTTATTTCACCTTTTCTTGTTAAAATGTTTTTATTTGAACCTTTTTCAAAAATTATTTATTAAAGTTTTTTTTCAAATCTATTAGTACTAACTACGAAAATGCACTGTATAAAATGTCTTTCATTTTATCCGTAGGTAAATGCGATACTTTTTAAAATATAGTTCATTAACTTTTTCACATAAATTAACATTTAAATAAATTGTAATTCACATCAGTATTATTACAATGTTGAATGGCGTAAACATATTAATTGGAGCTGGAATTATTATTATTAACATTTACGGCAAACAATACATTAAATTGAGGAAATTGCTAAGAATTCAAACAATTTAATTTGACTAAAGTAAAGCCATATGTTACCTAATATTGCATTTAATTAACTAAATTAAAATAGAACTTCACCTTGCATCATTTTCTTTACAATTAAGGTCTTTGCTAACTTTCAATTGAAAATGAAAGTTAAAAAATGAATCCAACATGCATATTGTGTTTCCATAGGAATATCTATTCTTTAAATATTTAAAAACTGTATTCTAACAATTAAATAAAATGATAATTGTTTTCACAATATTTTAAACTACTATAGAACTATTGACATAGATCGATTGAAAAAGATCGAACTTATTTTATCAATTATATTATTTAACTTTTTTTATAGATGTTACTAGTTCATAAAGAAATATATTTTTATAAATAGCATAAAGATCAGATTTTAATAAATAAGTTAACAGATTTTGATGAAACGATATATCTCTGGGTATCCATAGGGCTTATTCTCTTACCTTATTAACGATTATGATACTATTTTAAATAAAAAAAAATATTGTAGCATAAACTAAGCATCAATTAAAACATTAGAATTACCGAATTGGATGAGGAAAAATAAATTTGAATAAATTGCAATAGAAATATTCACCTTCAAAAGAAGTAAAAAATACATATCAGTTTGATTTTTGTGTTTGTTTTACTAAATGAAAGCTTTGATTATAATCGTTCCAATCAAATTATGAGAGGTGCATATTTCAATTAATTTAAAATAAAAATAAAATAATGGAAAAATTTTATGGTACAAATTATGCAGTTTTAATGGCCAACGATTTGGAGAATGGCTAAATACAAAACATTGATGAACTTCCGAATTTCCGTGGATTGCGCAAGCTCAAATTTTATTAAAACTAAAAAATTAAAATCTTCTGAGAATTAAATCAAAACAGGAAGAATCAAGTACATTAAAAAAAATATTTCAACAAGAGCTCGTGAACTGCTATTGATTAAGCTTTGGAGAGCAAATTTGAAAGAAAAATATTTTCCTCAGCTCAAACCAAAGAAAAGTTTAATAAAATTTCGAGCTTATTATAAGTATCTCGAAAATAATGAAAAAAATTACCAAATATTTTTTAATTGCCTGAAAATTGAGTAAAAAGAGTTTTACAGTTACCAGAATTGTTATTTTAAATAACCGTTACAGTTGTGTCAACAAAAAAAAAATGGCATAGGAATATTAAAAAAAATAATGAAATATCAGGATTCTCAATATTGTCCACTAAATCTAAAAATCAAAAATATCGGGTTTTCAATTTTTTTAGACTAATGGAACTAATATCTCAAAAACCGATAATGCACAACAAGATGTATAAGATGTACAATGTACAAGATTTACCGAATCTTCTTGCATTTACGATTTTTTTTTCTTCAAATGTCCAGGTAGTACCTAGTTATTCTTTTGAATATATTTCTATTCCAAGTTTAAATAAAACTATGCACTTGATAATGGTTATCCTGCTACAATAAAACAGTACGGAAAATATGTCGATAATTGTACCGATTCGAGATATCCGTATATAACTACATATGTATATGCAAGAAATGAAAAATAATTAACTATAATTGCAAAATAAAAATTGACTATTTTTAGGTCGCCTATTTGACCGAATGGATTCTTAGCAAAATTAGCAATAATTATAATCCACTTGCAACAAATATGGGCAGCGATTGTGATGTTTCTAATTGTATTACTTTTAAGGAAGATTTTTTTAAAATATAACAAATTATTACATTAGGCATGGACGTACAATTGAATCAATGATTTCAAAAGTTTAGCCTTAAGGTACGCAGAACTCAACATAATTTTAAACTTTGATTGTGTCTGTTTAACGAGTGATTGTAAATCTACTTCAATATGAACTGATATTTTATTTCTAAATAAATTTATTATTTCCAAGTATTGTTGCTAACATGAATTTCTGCTATTGGTTATTAGTGTAAAATAAATTATGTTTAATCGATTTAGTATTTTCATCTGGACGACATTATTATTCTTACATAAATTTCTAGGATTGATGGCAATTACTTTCGAATGTCTCTTCTAAGATTTTGACTATCAAAGTAGGGCTTTTGCTAATTTACAATTAACCATATATTGGTTAACCATTCAATAAAAACTCTTTTCCTATGACTGTTGGAAAACTACAAGGAGAAATGTCCAGTTATTTTTTTTTTGAAGTTACAGTTCTCTAGCGGATAGTTCTCAAAACTATTAAATGCATCAATGGTTTGGAATTAACAAACTTTTTAATTTATTAATTACTTTTACATTTAAAAACCATATTGTTGAAAACAACAGAAAAACTTTATGTTGTTCAAACGTTAAGATGCACTGAAAATCATTAAAGATTTAGCATGCAATTTTTACAAACGAATATCCTCGCTGAATTATAATAAAATAATTTTTATCATAAATATATGTACATATAACATTATGTACCAAGAGACTTTTCTTTTAATTTTTTCCACTGTACACTTTAATTAAATTTGAAATGGATATTACATAAGGAAAATGAAAGGACAAAGGGAACGTATACGTAGGTATATGAACAAATAGACAGCAAAAGCGAACGTAAAAAGTAAACGCACGTTTTAATAATTCTTTGGAAACAAAAAAATAATTGAAATAAAGATAAAGCAAACAGATGGTGGGTGGGTAAGGTATTGGATGGGAGAAATGTAGCGGGCGTTATGCAAATAAATCGTAATTTACAAATAACTAGCTAGAGAATAATATAACAGAAAATGTTCTGACAAGAACATTCGGATCATCGCATATTCTACATTCAAATAGGAAAGAAATGTATAACTATTTGCATACTAAGTTAATTACTAAGTCTCTGTAAATACAGATGTTAATATTATGTGAAAAATGTTCCATTTTAATAAGATATTAGTCATACAAGTTTTTGAATATAAGAAAGGTAATATCTATTCATTTTAACTATTTACCAAAGAAAAAATATAATAAAAGTAAGATAACTAAAGAAAGTAATTTTTAAAAAATTATTTGACAATTACAAATGCTAAATTTGTATTCTGACGATAGAATATAAATATTTTAAAGAGAAATTTCGACTAACCAAAATGCTTATAGAAGAAAAAACATCTTTAATTTTGTTTGCTTTTCTTCTATTCCTTTTAAGAATAATTTCTTAGGATTTTTTTTTGTTTTAGTTAAAAGCTACAAAAATTAATAAAACTATTGAGAATACACATTCATTTTTGGCAATCAAAAGTGCATTTATTTTGAGAGTTAGTAAAAATATTATTTAAAGGATCACTGGTCACCATTTTTTCCACCTTATTTTGCAAATTTTAAATTCAACCAACTCCCGAATACTTAAATTTTCAATACCTCCAAAAGAAATGAACCATACAAGTGGTTTGTCAAAGTGTGCGTAGTATCGAATCTATTGGAATACCCAGCCGTAGGAACTGAAGAATACAGCGGGTGCAGTAGAATATCTCACTTTAGAATTTTCAAATATTTTTCCCTACTTTTGCAAAATAAGGTCCAGCGTTATCGTGCAACATAATAGCATTATTTTTTGTGTATGTTTTGGACGTTTTTCGAGCAATATATGGTTCAAAAAATCAATTGAAGTTTATTCCAATCATCCGTGATTGAATCGTCCGGTTGGAATAGTTCATAATACAAAACACCTTCTGGTCCCACTATAGATATAAATCATAGACAAATACAGTGCAGTATTTTTTTTTTTTTGGAGTTACTGTAAAATGTTCATATTTCACTTCATACAAAAATCTAATGTAAACGTTGCCTTTAAATATCTCTAGTTTTCCATTTACAAAAACAACCCAATTGCATTGCTTTTCGGCATACTTGAAAAATGTTTTTATTAAAATAGTGAAATATTTATGTAAACAATACATAATTCACCATGGTTGTTAGGACTAGTATTCCCAAGTAAAGTAATACGCAGGCGCGCACATACATATGAAATACTGTTCATTTTTTATTTCATACTTTCGTTCGTTAAATCTTACAGATTTATATGAATATCTCTTTTAACTGTCGCTTTTTCGTTACATGAAATTTCAAGTCACAACGATGATAAAGGGGTCTTCACTTAAAAAATAAAAAATATATTTAAATTAAAATAGAAAAGTAACATATCACGCAAATGCTATAGTATGCTAACAAAAAGTTTGACCTATCCAACGCAGTAATAAGTTTTTTTTTAAAACTCAAGGCAATATCAATTTATTGTTATCAAGAGATGTCTTAATCTTTCTGATACATTCAAAATTAGCTGTTACTAGCAAAAATAACAAGAGCGACAGTATTCGAAATGGACGGCATTTTTTTGGGTAATATTTGACCCGATTTTTAGGTCAATTTTTATGGGTTTAAGCGTGTAGAGTTTAGTGCTTGCAATCCCGCACTGTTTCCAATCCCACGGGATTTTTGCTGGATTGACTTCGTAACAGCGGGATCCTGCCGAAAATTGAGGTGAATCCCGCTGGATCGCGGGCTCCCACTTTGCTGGATTGCAATCCCAAGTTGAGTTAGTCCCAGAAAATATTTTAAGTATACTTTGGGAAAACAAGTAGATATGAATAAAATACTCGAATAAATCCCAAAAGTTTTAAATTCTTATTTCTAATATTTTTTTAGAAAAAGTATAAAATGTGAAAAACAAAAAAAAAAGTTTTTTTTTTCAAAACAGATTAACGGATTGATTTGAAAATATTAATTTTAGAGATTTGTTAATTTAACAAAAAAAAAAACGATAATAATAAAATCCATATAATGTACTCAGTAAAGCATAATTAGATGCAATCCTAATAAAACGATTTTAAAATAGAAATATGAAATTCAAGTTCATAAAATACAACTTATATTAGTTTTATTTTTCGATTTGAGAATTTAGTGATGTAATTGTCGCAAGCATTTAAAAAAATTAATTAAAATTAACAACACAAAATCAAATATATAATTACGAACGTAACACTTTTCACCTATTTACTTTTATTTCCCAATGTTCACGATTGAATAATAAAAAGTGATTATTTCAATTATCAATTATAGAATTAATCATAATTAAAATCTAGTATTTGATTTTAATTGAATTTTCTTTTCTATTATTTTGATTATTCACATATGAATTAGACATTGTATTCGGGAAGCTTGGGATTTGGTATTTTATATTGGCACCTGATCGTTAGAAAACCTTGACGAAAACAATCAAAAAGGAGGCAACATTTTCCATAAAACGGATAAATTTTTTTTGCATTGAAAAAAATTCAATGCAAATTTCCATTATTATTTTCCTGCAAGTTTACGATTCATGTTTTTTATTATTTAATTTCGAAATATTAATAAAATGAATGAAAGTATGTAAGGTGGTAATAAGTGTGCTGATGGGAAAGAGTCTTTTTCAAGGTAAAGTTTACAAAATTCACGTGATTGTAGTACAACTGTGATTAATTAAATTCAAGTTAAGAAAATACACTTGCAAATTAGGTTGAATGAAACGTGAAATACGTGAATATTTTTTTTATCGTTAATTACACTTTTATATGCACCAGAACGCATTGAAAAAAGACAATCAGAACAGAGGACCATTTTTTCGAAAATCATTTGAGAGTTTTTAGTAGATTAATTATTTGGTAGATAATTTATCGAAGAAATCGATTCGATAAATTATCGACCCTACCAAAAACCCTCAAATGATTCTCGAAAAAATAGTCCTCCGTTCTGATTGCCTTTTTTAAGTGCGTTCTGGTGTATATAAAATTCATCATTTTACTTATTATTTCACTTTCTGACTACTGTAAAATTTTTAATAGTTCAAAAATGATCTGTGTTTGGAAAAATATACTTTTTCAAACACGTTTTGCCCACCCACCCCCCAGCGGGAAAGGCTCAATTTTTGAAATCTTAGTTTAGTTCACATAATGGATTATAATAAATCAATTGCACCAATGGCGGCCTTAAGGGTAAATACCTACTTAGTGAATCTAAGTAAATACTAAGTGATGATACTTAGGGAATATTAAGTTCCTGCACATCAATATTGAAATTTTAGAAGTTTTAGATCTCTATCTCTTGTAGAATCTACCAAATCAAGAAAAGCAGACCCATAGAAAGGTGGATAGAGACACTCCATTGCAGTGCCTTTAAAATTAATAACTTTTTGAGCGTATTCGTATTAAAAGCTGACCAATTGTCCTGTCTTTTGGTATATTGTAGGCGTTTGACCAACAATTCTCAACTCAATTGCTTTAATTGTCGCTGGTAACGTTCTCCAATAATGATTTCATAAGGTTAGAGTACCCATTATGAATTATTTCGATTTGGTACCACTAAATTAATAGCAATAAATTTTTGCCATAAATATTCGGTTTCGACATTGAAATTGATTCACGACTGGGCTTACTCCTCGATTAGAATTCTTTGGATTCAAAGATCCTTTCTGCTTTTAACTGTAGAGTAATTCAATCAAAATTACCCCTTTTAAAACCACCAGAATCAAAATTGCATAAAGTATAGATTCAAGGAGGTCGAATGTAATGTTCAAAAAATGCATTAATTTGAAGTCCAATACCAGTAGAGCGCGCTACTCTACAAAAAGCATGCGTTTGAATCATTGTGCGGGAAGTGTTGTTATTAATTGTGAATTTCAATCTTCTGCACGATAGAAAATGTCAAGTTGTGGCGCCGCCACAAGAGTGTCTGCTGTACTACCCTATGTTACCTCAATTACCTTACATAAAACGATTAGTTTCGGTTTAAATTAGTACTGCCAACACACTCTTGATACATTTCTCATCATGTATCGGAAGATTGGAATGTCTTCTTAACCACTTAACAGTCGGATGTTTTTGAGAAAAGGAGTAAAAGCACTGTCGCCTTTGTTTTAATTTTTACAATAAATTTATTCAATAAGTAGTTTTAGTATATAATACCTCCCGTGCCAAAAACTAGTTTATGTTACTGTATGTATCATTCAAGAGTATTCCCACTTTTGAGAAGGGACGTTAAATACTCGTGCAAATCACTATCTTAGAAACCAAAACTGACAAGAGGTTAAAATCTTAAGTACGTTCTGAATATTGGCGCTGCTAGTGTTAGAAAAGAGAACTATGACTTAAGTCTGCTATTGTATACATAATGTGAAATAGCCTATAACCTATGTATACTCGGTGGTCATATGCTTCATACAGCCACTAATGTCCATTAACTACACTTTTCTTTAAATTGAAAAAAAAATCGCTTCCCACAAATTGTGGATATACAAGTTAATATGGTTAGATTACTACAAATAAAGTGTATGATTAACACATCAATACATCAACAAAATGGCCAATACTGGTTTTGGAAGAGAAAGAATAAGTATCGTTTTTCTTATTTCTAATTTGTCAAAATTTATTTGCACACAATTAAAAGTAACCAAAAATACCTATATGTTATATTTAAACTCCAACAGTATTAGCAAAGATAAAAAAAATGTAACACAATTCAATTAAGACAACGATTAAGAAATTTAACTATGAGAACTCTATTTGTTTGAGGAGAAAAGCCAAACGAGATATTTAATGATAATGAATATGAAAAATGGTTGATGGTAACATAAAAATACATGAGTGAAATGTAAATTTAATAACTGGAATATTTAAATTTTCTGTTTCACATTTAACCACATACGTAATAGACGAAACAATCTAGCAAAAAAAGGTTCAAAGTTTGAAGCAAAAAAGGACAGGTCGAATCAATACATAGTAGTTTGCATTTGGTTCTTTCCAAGGATTTAAAAATTATGTTACATTTATTTTAATTTTATACAAAACGAATTGGTGCATTTAGGCAGTCCAAAAAGGCATTTTTTGAATTTACAATTTTGACAAAATTTTATTTTTCTTACTCTTCTTAATCCAAACATCACTGCCGATGTATGACTATTCAAAATGGCCGTCACGCGGGGAGTTTCAGGTTTCTCAGGACCTACTGGACAGTCCTTCTCCAGCGATTACGCTCCTTTGCTTGTCGTGTTGCGGACGCGAAACTCGAATTAACGAGCTTTTCCACCACTTCTGTCCAACGGGTCTCGGTGATTGTCCTCGTTTTCTTTTCCCTTCAGGTTCCCTTCTTGTACCATTAGCTTTTCCATAGTCTCGTAGCGCATGATATGCCCGAAAAACCTGAGGATTCGTCCATACGTCAGTGAAGAGAGTCTTTGGACTGGCTTAACTTCTTTCAGGACAGAGACATTAGTTCTTTTAGCCGTCCATGGGATCCGTAGCATTCTCCTCCAGACCCACATTTCGAAAGCATCAATTCGTCGCCGATCAGCTGCACGGATATTCCACGTTTCCGAAGCGTAGGAGAAGATAGGAAAAATCAGTACACCAACCAATCTGATTTTAGTAGTTTTTGATATGTTGCGGTCCTATATTTTGGAAAGTTGTGTAACGGCAGACCTAAGAACTTCAATACGTCGTCTAATTTCGTGCTCACATGATCCGGATTTATGTAACACCGATCCTAGATAAACGAAACTATCCACATCCAAGAAGGGGCCTATTCTTTCCGGCTGATTTTGATGTTCGGTAGCACGATCAACGATCATTATTTTGGTCTTATTGGCGTTAATTTTTAAACCAAAATCTTGGCTCACGACTTCAATCCTTCGAATGAGTTCCAACATCTCCTTCTCATTGTTCGCAATAAAGGTTGTATCGTTTGCGAAGCGAAGGTTGGAGAATCGCTTCCCATCAATTTTAATTCCACCATTCCACTCCAATAATCTCACTGTATACCTTAAAAAGTAAGGGTGAGAGAATACAACCCTGTCGGATGCCTTTTCGAATATTGCATTTATCGGATAAGGTGTTTTCGATCTTTACCGCTGCTTCTGAGCCTTCATATAGATTTTTAATGATGGAGATCAGATGGATTGATACGCCTATGTCAATTAATGTGTTCCACAGTTTTGGCCACCTAACATTATTGAAGGCATTCTCATAATCGATGAATCAAAGATACATTGTAGTTCTACTCCCTACATTGTTACTCCCGGGCTTTCTCAATTAGTTGTCTCACATTGAAATTGTGCTCTCGAGTTCTCCTTTCTTTGATTAATCCAGCCTGTTCCTCAGCAATCTGTTGATCAATAAAGGCATTTAATCGTGCTTGCAACACGAATAGCATAATTTTACTGGTGTAAGATGTAAGTGCTATTAGACGGTAATTATCGCACTTAGTTTTAAGGCCTTTTTTATGTAGTGGTAACAAAATCGACGTGGATCAATCTTTTGACCATATTCCCGTCTTCCATATCTTTTGGCAGAGGAAATGTAGGATTCTCAGGCCTCGGTCATCCAGAAATTTTAACACTTCCGCCGATATTGTATCGATTCCAGTCGCTTTATTCCAAATTTTTTCTCAAATATTTTAAATTTCATCAATAGCTTTAGAAAGCGTGATTTGGTTAATGTTGGTTAATGTAACTGATTTGTAATCCATTATATAAAATGAAAAAAATAATTCGATCAATTTTTAATTGAATTACACACAAACTTCCACAGAAGTATGTTTTATTGAAAAAAAAAGTAATTAAATTTTTCGAAGAAAAAATCTTGTAATTGATTTAAAATGATAAAATTAATTTAACAGTTCAATTTTTTTCCTTCTTACTTTCAATTAAAATTTTGATACTTACATCTTGATTTGTGAGAATAAAAGAGAGCAGCTGGAAATTTGATTTAGTTTCGCTAGAAAAAACAAGTGTGAAGCCTAAATAATACTGCCAGACATTACAAGTAGTAGGAAAAGTAAGAAAATGAAAGTGCGTGGACAATGTATGAACATAAATCGTGTGACGACAAGGAAAAGAATAAGTAGTTATCTATATTGACTTTGAAATCAAGTTGTTTGAAATAATACATATTTGTAATAATATCCGAGCAATTGTACCTACTGTAGATCTGTGGTTCGATTTCTGAACACACTTTTGTGAAAGATCAACGATAGGTTAGCTCGAATAATTTTACTTTCATATTTTCAAAAGCAAAATAAATAGTTGATTTATAATTTGTATATATCTTGAACATTGTTTAAAAGGTATTCTTTCATATATTTTTTTGCTGTTGTTAACATCAAATAATTTTCACATTTTAATTTTAATAAAACATAATTGGCATATTAAGTTCTAAGAATAACTGTAAAATAATATTTTTTTTTAAGATTTTAGATAAATATTAAAATATTATTCATAGCTGATCCCCGCAACTTCGTCTGCGTAACGTAGGTGTAGATTATATTTTCTTTTTAGATTTGCTATTTGTAGTGGTATGTGAAAATTTTTATTTTTCTTATTTATTTTACGAAAAACATAATCATACTTAAAAACACTGCGTTGTCGACTTTAAAAAGACACATTTAATAAACTGTTGATTAGAATAAAGTAGTTGTATGTAATCATCAATTAAACTTCAAAAAATATTTATAAATATCTAAGAAGAGTATGTTCAATTGCGTATACCGTCGGTAGGTATACCAACCGTGAACCAAATAATCCATAAACCAATCAGTATCTATACATTAATAAAAAATATCGTCAAGTCCAATAATGTCGATCAAAATTATGACTAAAAAAAGTCGAAAGTTATCAAAATTCTCGCGTCAAAATAACAGTAGTTAAGAGTCTAGATTTTTGAATATTAGTTGGAATCCCATCTCACTGTTTCGATTCCCGAATGAACCTTTTTCCAAAAACAATTTTGTAAAAAACAAGTCTAACGTAAGATTCGAACCCACGTCTCTTTTATTGTGAGCATAAGAATGCCAGATACGTAAGCGAATGCGCTATGAGCGTATAATTAATCCCAAAGTATAAATAAAAGAGCTTTTATAGCGGTGGCATTTATATATATTTTTTTAAATGAAAAAACACTAAATGTGACATAACTATAATAGTTAGACATATGTTGTCGCTCTAGCTTTTGTAGATAATAATAAGTTCTGCAAAATCGTAGCACATTATTTTGTTCTATAACCAATAGTTTTCGCAGCGTACGCGATAAAATAATGTTTTTTGGTAATTTTTTTCAGTCCTTGGGATACATTATTAGAGTTTTAGTATGGATCCTTATTTTTTTTTTGGAAATTATATATAGCCTATGTTCTCCGGAAATAGTGTAGCTTCCCAACAGTGAAAGCATTTTTCAAATCGGTCAAGTAGTTTCGGAGACTATTCAAAACAAACAAACAGTCAAATATTTCCTCTTTATTTGGTATTTAGAACAATTTGAAAACCAATTGTTGTTATATGACAAAAAATTGCTTCCAAAATGCTTTTTAGCAGAATATTTACTTGCTCGAGTTCACTATTATTGGTTCATAAAATTTAGATTTTTAAAAATTTGATTGTTGAAAAACATACAAAAATTAAAAACCGCCTCTATGGTATTTGGTATAAGTACCGACTACCTAAACTGTCATACTAATTAAGTGAAATGACGTTATTTAAAATTCTGTAGTTAAAATAATATAACAAAAACAGAAACTTATTATTAATTAATTATTTATTTATTAATTACTCTCAGTAAACTCAAAATTTCGATTGTTGATTAACTCTACATTTTCTCAAAGAAACTTAATCACCCCAATTCACTCTTTTAGGGTAGAAATTATCAAAAAAAAAAAACCTTTTCACATGCCTATTTCTTATAAGGAATACACCGAATATTAAAATTTCATTTGGCAGAGGAGATATATAATTACACGATTTTATGTATGCACGGTTTTGAAAACGTATTTACTTTAAGCTTTATTAATATAATTATTTTTTTTACTACTACTGTTTTTTTTCGTTAATATTTCCTTATTGAGCAACTCGAAGGATTTATTTTCAACAATTTTGTAAAAAAAAAGAATAAAAAAAAAGCTTACTGTAATATTCGAACCCACGTCTCTTCTGTTGCGAGCATTAGAATATCAGATACGTAAGCGAATGTGCTATGAACGCATAATTGTATTAAGTGTTTATTATGTATAGAAACATTTATATTTCAAAAAGGCACGTTTTTGTATTTTATCATTTTTCATTTGTCAAATAAGTTACATTTTTAAACTTGTGATATCTTTCGAATGGAATGTTCAAATTGAATAACTCAAAAAGTTATATAATGGTATTGAAGCAAACTTAAATATGAAGTCATTTATTTTGGTAAGGATTAATCCCCAAGTATAAATAAAAGAGCTTTTATAACGGTGGCATTTTTATATATTTTTTAAAATGTAAAAACACTTATTGTGACATAACTATAATAGTTAGACATATGCTGTCGCTTTATTTTTTGTAGATAATGATATGTTCTACAAAATCGTAATACATTATTTTGTTCTATAACCAATAGTTTTCGCAGCGCACGCGATAAAAGAATGTTTTTTGGTAATTTTTTCAGACCTTGGGTTACATTATTGGAGTTTTAGTATGGATCCCTAACTTTTTTGAAAATTTAATATAGCCCATGTTCACCGGAAATAATGTAGCTTTCTAACAGTGAAAGAATTTTTTAAATCGGCCAAGTAGTTTCGGAGACTATTCAAAGCAAACAAACAATCAAATCTGTCCTCTTTATAATAATAGATAGATTAGTTCGTTTATTGCATGGATATAAAATCTGCAAAAAGAATCTAACATCCTATCTCAAATCAACTTTGTATAATCTAATATAAAAATGAGTTGAGACGTATGGGTCACACAAAAGCTTGAGAGATTGTCTGGACCGTTTTGGCTCATTTTGGTGTTGAAATATTTGTATAAGGCAAAAGAAGGTTTGAAAGGTTTAAACAGGATGAAGTTGTAAGGAAAATAGTAAAAACCAATAATTTTTTCCGATATACATTTCTAATAGTTGTCAAATAGGCCAAATAGGCAGAATAGGCGCTTAAACCAATAAAAATTTGACTACCAACAAATATGTCATTTCTTGGCTTTGTGTACCAGGTTGTTCAATAAGTTTTGTCGTTCGATAAGAAAAACACAATTTTATGGTTCAAAATACACTGTATTATTCAGTATAATCTCCCTGAACATTATTACACTTGCTCTAACGATCCTCCAATCTGTGGATCCCATCCCTGAAGTGAGAATCCAGAAGGCCTGCAAATTACGCTTCAACAGCCGTTATAACCTCTTTATTTGATGAAAAACGCTTGCCACGAATACATTTTTGTATGTACAAATGGAAGTTGCTGGGGGCCAAATCTGGTGAATACGGTGGGTGCTCCAACAATTCGAACTTTAATTCATGGATTTTAGCCAATGTCAAAATGATCTTGTGACACGGTGCATTGTCCTGATGAAAAAGGATTTTTTTCTTCTGCAAACCGGGTCTTTTTTTACGAATTTTTTCCTTCAACTGGTCCAAAAGGTTGCAATAATATTCAAAATTAATTGTTTTACCAGTTTGCAAGTAATCCACAAACAAAATTCCTTTCGCATCCCAAAAAACTGATGCCATAACCTTCTTCCGGACACGAATTCGTTTCGAAGCCGAACAACCAGGTTCACACCACTCTTTAGCCTCTTGTTTTGATTCAGGATCATGGTGATAGACCCAAGTCTCATCCATAGTGATGAATCGACGCACAAAATCCACTTTATCCTTTTTAAAACGCTCCAAATGTTGTTGAGAAAGTCGCATTCGAATGTGTTTTTGTTCCAGTGTTAGCGAATGCGGCACCCATTGTGCACACAGCTTTCTAAAACCCAAAATTTCACATAAAATATGGCTCATACTGCCTAATGAGATGTGTAGAGCCTCTACTAAATCTCTCTCAGTCAATCGACGATCTTCCAAAACCATATCCTGTATTTTGACTATGATTTCTGGTGTTGATGCGCTTTTTGAACGTCCTTCACGTGGATCGTCTTCAAGGCTTGTACGACCACGTTTAAATTCAGCAACCCATCTTTCTACTGTTCTAATTGAAGATGAACAATCATTATACACTTTTAACATTCCTTCGTGAATTTCATTTGGTGCTACACCTTCCAAAAATAAGAATTTTATCACTGCACGATATTCAATTTTTCCATTGTAAAAAAATACTGTGACACGGCGACACTAAATGGCTTGAAAACAAAGAATGAATTGACAGATTGAAATGAAACTTCACATACGTTTATATGAGGAGTGTACCAAGAAAACAAAAAAAATTTGGGTTAGTAGCAAAGCTCTTTCTTATCGAACGACAAAACTTATTGAACAACCTGGTATTTGCAAAAGTATTGTCATTTACTTATATTTTCATATTTTACTTACTACTTATTGTAATCTGTAACAATTGGGGAGATGATAATCATTTGTCAATATTGTAAAGCGTTAAAATACAGCAGTCAATCTACTGGGTTATGTTGCGCTAGTGGAAAAGTAAAATTGCCACAATTAGTCCTACTACCAGATCCATTATGCTCCTTAGTTTATAGGATAGGTGGAACATTTCCAGTAAGCTTTCAGTCTCTGATTAATAGGGAATTTGGGATAGAATTGGTCAAAAAAAAAAAACAATATAATTTCAAAGGATACAAAATATTCAATAATAAAAATGTGTTTAGAAATTTCTATGTATGTTTTTAAACTCATAAATAGGTGAGAATTTAAGGATTTTTTGTATACACATATATGAGTTTTAACATGTTTAATGTTTTTATAGGTGTAAATCAAAATAAGTAAAACACAATGTATATTAATTTAATTGTTAATAATTATTGTTATTGTTAGTAATTTAAGAATTACAAATGTCGCAATATTACCGATATCAATTAATTTTTTGCAATTCAATTCTAGGTAGTACGAAGTTCGCCGGGTCCTCTGATATTTTATAAAAATAAATATTTGCATACATAACATAATCAAGTAAATATCAATTGTAACGCAGGTAATTTATAAAATGCTTCATTTTTTAAATGTATTTAATATTATTACCATACACAAAAGAATTAAATGAAAACATGAAATGAAATTTAAAATCTGGTTTGTTTGTAAATCATTAAAAATATTATTAAATTGTATATATGCGAAAATTCAAGTATATACTCAACTGGCGATATTAAATACACAGTAAAAGCTTGAAGACCAACATAAAAGAATGGCAGCTTTAAATGTCGTTTAAAGAATTTGAAACCAGTTTGAAATATTTACTATTTATTGTCAATTATAAATACATTAACACCTGTTTCCGAATCCATTAGTGTTACCTTTTTCACACATTTTGGCCTGCAAGCATTTACTATGCTATTTCATACCACCCGTTGAAAGCAGGTAGAGAATCGCTTGCAATTTCACACCAGCTTGGAATTAAGTCGGTTTCGGTCATAATATTGTTCATAAGGACTCAAAGGTTGATAATTCGAACGTAAATTTCTGCCTACCTGCATTCTTTCGTAAGATTTAAGAACAGATTTATTGATTTTGATAATATTTTGTTTTCAGGTACATCTTAGTGTTTCGCCCAAAAAAAAGTATAACGAAGGTCACAAACAAGTCTAATCTAAATAGTTGTACCAATATTTTATTCGGATTTCATTTATGATTCCAATTTAAAGACAGCTTTACTGATTAGATAGAAACTTTGTAATCAAGTTCAACTAATTTTTCTTCAGAAGAAAAGGTTGCTTATTTACGTTTAATTATAAATAATAAAAGTAGTTTAGAAGAAGGCCTATTAAAATAAATAAACGGACACCTATTAGTTGGACATAAATTGGACCTTTTAAATAAATATCTATATTCTTTTTTAAGGTATGGAAAAATCAGCGCACCTGAAATTAGGAGTGGCTAACCCAAATGATATTGCGAGTCACTTCGGAAATGCATCAAATCTCTGCAGGCCACTTTTGAAGTTACATCTCAAATTTTTCATACTATATGTAGAAATACAATAAACATTTTTAATATATCGGTTTTCACCACTTTGGTCATTATAAAATGTATAATAATTTGTATATAAATGAATATAAAGGACCTGACTGTGTGATTATTACCCGCGTCTTGTACAGAAAAGGGAAACATGGAAAATGTTATTACTAACCCACAGAGGGGACAGGAGAGAGAATCATAATTACAAGTAATAAGATGAAATTGTTTTCTAGAAAAGTTGAGGTAAGCACATACAATATTTTCATATAAAAAAAAACTCAATTGTTAAATTACACTGACTTTTCATTCGTTTTTTATTAATAAAAGATAAGTGATGAGCAAAAAATGATTACTATATGATTGTATAAATAAATTACTTTAATTTGTCGATTAGCTTTAAATATTTTTTTCATCTAAGCAAAGAAAGATAAGAGAAACGGAAATTATGTTCTGAATAAAAACATGGATCCGATTATTTTTAATAGTTTTGGATTACATTGTCGATAAATTTTTTACTGCTGATACGAAATTATATTTATATGGAAGCAAGATAGTTAAAACGTTAAAATATCATTGATAATATTACAATATGTATACAATTTGGAGGAACTACAGAATAAAATTCTAGATATGTCCAACAAAAATGCGTAACATTTCTGCAATAAAAAGTGCTTATTGTTATTTTCTGCTTGAAAATATTTTTTTACGATAAAAACAATGTAATAATCGTAGCTGAATTACTGAAGGAAAAACAACTATTCCGCCCAAAATTAAGCATTTTATCGAGATTAAAAACATCAGAATAAGTGAAACTAAACTGCTTATTATAAAAATCTAAATGAGAAATTTTGCCTCTAAAAATTGAACTAAAAGAATGGCTTTTTAACTACTACAAAATAATAATAAATAACGGTTTGTTTTCAAAATAATGAAGACAGAGAAAAAAATTATACGATATAACTATAATGAAATTTCTCTCCTCACATTTTTATTCTTATTACCGTGAGATATACTTAAGTATGAAAATGAGTTCGAATCACACATAATATTACCATTTTCTCTTCAGTTTTATTTCAAATGTTTACTCATATAATCAATCTATGAAACATCACATCAATGAATAGGCCGATTAGAGCACCGTTCAAGAGAAAGGTGACCGAGATGATATCCACTTTATCATTCATATTTGTCCATTATAAAACTAGATATTCTCGTAAAGAATTACACTTCCATATTATCATCTATTGATCGCATACGAGTGTATCTATAACTTGCGACTAGCAATATTATTAATTTACCAAGGCAAACGATCCCATTTGTATTCTTGTCAGATCTATTGATATCTACGAGAAATTAATAAAATATTTTTTTTATTTATGAGTAACAAAGTATATTGATTGAATGCCATTATAATCAGAAAATAAAAGAATGAATGAAAAAAGACATGGATTAATTTCTTGAAAATATATCAAATTTTTATATTAATTGTTGTGCATTAGTAAACGTATAAGAAGAAAGGTATTCAGAAGAACTTATGAAAATGAATTTCAATACACCAGTGTCTTATGTTTAATACGTCATAATTCTCCTGTTTTGCATTAAGCATTTCGACTTTTAGTTGAATATTCTTTAACTATTATGTTATGAGAATAATTGATTTCGGAAGATGCATTTTTTCCTTGAACCCAAAAGTTTTAATCAAAACTAAAAAAAATATTTTAAAATAGCTAGTAAAAACAAAACACAATTGGAAGTTTATTCTCAATAGGTGAAAGTTTAAAAAATGGAAAAGTTACAAGTTACACGTGGATTATTTGGGGAATAGAAAAGCATCGATCAATCCTTGTATGAAAACTCAGCCTTCAAATCTTTCAAGTAGTAAATATTTAAATAATCAAATAATCACAGATAATTATAGAAGCTATTATTACTACCCAAATACGTGAAAAACATTGGTTGCACATCCAAAAAATTCTCAAAAAATAATGAAGATATGAGCTTTGATGAACACATCTTTCGTTAATTCCTATGATTATTTGACTTTTATTCTACTATTAGCTGATGCCTGCGACTTCGTCTGCGTAACTTAGGTGTTGGTTATATTATCTTTTTAGATTTGCTACTTGTAGTGGTATATGGAAATTTGTATTTTCCTTATTTCTTTTACGAAAAATATAATCATACTTAAAAACACTATTCCGTCGAATTTAAGAAGACACATTTAATAAACTGTTGCTTAGAATAAAATAGTTGTATGTTATGATCAATTAATTATCAAATAATTCTTATAAATATCTAAAAAGAGTATGGTCTATTGCGTATACCTACGGTAGGTATACCAACCGTGAACTAAATAATCCGTAAATTAATCAGCATCTATACGTAAATAAAAAATATTTTCAAATTCAATAAAGTCGATCTTAAGTTAAATTATGACTAAAAACAGTCAAGTTATCAAAATACTCACGTTAAAATATCAGAAGTTAAGGGTTTTGATTTTTGAATATTATTAGGAATCCCATCTTACTGTTTCGATTCCCAAATGAACTTTTTTCCCAAAACTATTGCAATGTACAACACTACCGCGAAATTGAAATTTGTACCATTGCACGAACCATGTTCCTCGATAATCAAATATAACCATTGTGTAACTATACACTTATTATTAAAATATCGGAATTTCGACTATACAATTAAACCATATTGGATAGTCTTGAGTTTACCATACACGATTTGGCGTATGCCTTTTGCTCTGGAAGAGTATTTTAAATTTCTTTTATCATTATGACTTACAGTTTATTTACCATTCAAAAGACTCCCCTCTTAAATTGTCATTCTTTCTCTGTCGATAGGAGCCACTAATTTTAGTTCACAAAAATGCCGGTTAGTATTTTCTTTTAGTTCGCCAAATTTCAAGGGGTACTGTTTCACTAATGTATTTATTTGTGAATACGTATTTCGGATTTTCACGTTTACAATATGAAAAGTCAAAAAAAAATTAAAGCTCACTTATAAACTTAACATAATCTTTTTTAGATATATATAATATCATAGTTTAAATTTTTTAAGCAGACTCAGTTTTTGTTTCTAATAATAAACCAACTTTGTTTTATTTTAAGCGGTAAAACTTTTCGCCTATTACGGTACTGTGTTTATGAAATTTTGATTGTTTATTAGACCTTATGCCGTACAAACTATGCTACCATTTTTCACTCTTTTAAGGAAGGGATTATCAAAAACCCTTTCTTATTATATATCTGCATCATATAAGGAAAACACCATAAGGAAAACTTTCCAAAAATCATCATATATATGTGCACTTATATTTGAAAATGTAATGTAAAACGAAAAAAAATATGTTTTTTATTTTGATTATCACGACTAAAAAGCAATTCGATTTCACACATTTGGACGTTGTACATACAAAACTGTTGGAAATAAGTGGAAAACGTGGAAGTAAATTCGAATATTTTATTCATTTTCAATAACAATAATTGGTTTACAAATTGTTCTAAATACCGAAGAAAAGTTAGTTTGGAAAATTTTATACTTTTATTGATTGATAATGAAATATATGACAAAATATTGCTTCCTTAATGCTTTTCAGCAGAATATATAGTTATTCCAGACCACAATCATTGGTTCGTAAAAATTAGATTTTAAAAAGTTTGATTGTTGAAAAACAAACAAAAATCAAAAACCGCCTATTTGGTATAAGTACTATATAAAATTTCATACTAATTAAGTAAAATGACCTTATTTAAAATGCTATTATTAAAATGATAAAACAAAAACAGTCACTTATTATTAATTAATTATTTATTTGTATTACACTTATTAAATTAAAAATTTCGATTGTTGATTAACTCTAAATTTTCTCATACAAACATAGTCATCCCCTTTTACTCTTCTAGGGAAGGAATTTTCAAAAAAAAAAAAAAAATTCTTATCAGATACCTACTTCTTATAAGGAATACACGGAATATAAAAATTTCATCAGTCGGAGGGGGTATATAAATACACAATTTTATATATGCTCGATTTTAAAAACGTATTTTTTAAGCTTTGTTACTATTATTATTATTATTATTACTACTATTACTTTTTTTTTCGTTAATATTTCCTTACTGAGCTACCTAAGGGTCTATTTACAACAATTTTGTACAAAAAAAGAAATTTACTGTAAGATTTGAACCCACGTCTATTTCATTATCAGGATCAGAATGTCAGATGCGTAAACCAATGTGCTATTAAGTTATCAGTTTATTTGTTTTCAAAAACGTTTATATTTCAAAAAACAATTTTTTGTACTTTAAAATAAAGTTTTCTAACTTTTAAATACCATTCCAGCGATATATAACTCGTCTGTCTTATGTAAATTTTTTTCTTCATCCCTCAGTTTTAACGTAGGGGGCACCTTCCTTTATTATTTTTAAAGAATGATAAGTAGCCTATTGTGAGTTGGTAATTGTGTTGTATCTTATTACCAAATTTCATTAAATTCGGTTGTTTCGTTCTTTAGTTAACTCTGGGCACACAGACAGATAGATAGACAAAAATTGTAAAAATGTTAAATTTGGAATAAGACCTCTTGAAATAAATATTTACCCTAAAATTGGGTTCAAAATCGAAATGTATAGACAGACGTAAGAATTTTATATATTAGTATAGATATTTCTAAAAAAAAACGTATCCAAAAAAGATAAATCTTGAAGAGCATTGAACATTAAAAATTATATATATTTCGACAAAGCAATATAACTAAATATATATAAATATAAATTAGTCTTATTAAATGATCTATGAAAGCCACATAACTTTTTGCTTCTCCTGAAAACTTAAGAATCACAGTGATGTTAATTTCACCAATAATTCATTTGCACCAATGATTCCCAAAAAGTTTAAAATTAGGTAGTTTATAACCCTATAATTATGATTAATTGAAGCCTATGGTTGTAATAATTCAGTACAATTTGATTATGTTATAAATCAAGCACAAGCAAATACGAAGAAGGCAGTTTTCTATTAATTAAACCTTAACTCTGCTCAAATAAAATATGAACTGAAATCTGTTCCTGAAAATGGGAAGATTTTCAATTTAATATATTCACTTTATATTCAAAGCAAAATTAATTCTTTGATCTTCGTTGCATTCATTCAAGTGCAATTAAATAGAGCTTCGCTGAAAATTGTTTCTTTGGTTTGGTGAAAAATTAAATTTAGAGGAACATAAGGCTGAGAGTTACGCTTCAGTTTTCTGTACTTGTTTCAATTTCTTACAAAAAGAGAACAAAAAATTAAAATCAATGATGTATACGTAACTATGTATGCAGAACAATTACGAATATGTCTAACTGAACCGATATTATTTTATTCTAATTCCTTTGTATGGATTTGGTTGCACATGAACAGTTCATTGATTACTTTGAAAATAATAAACGAATGAATGCACATAGATTACGAATGCGTTATGTGTATCATTTCCTCCATTTTTGGAAATGTACAAGCCTTTGTAAAGAGACCGGTCTCATCTATAACAGGGTTTACCAATGAAATATAAATTAACCATGTTTTAACAGTTGGATGGACAACATAATATTATTTTTACTATCATAATCATAATAATTACATTTAAAATGTCCAACCAAATACAGAGCTGGTTTATTTGACCGTTTGGTCTTTGCAAACATTGCGACGACCATTTATTAATTTTCACAAAATTACGACGAGAATGATCAAAGCCACCAAACTATTAGCTTTTGGGCTTGCATTGGCTAAAGCGATTAATTACACTGGTTGATTTGAACTTTTTCAAAAGGTTTTATATTCATTTTCACAAAATTCTTTCATTGGATTACCATACTCAATATTTATGATAACGTTTTGTCATAATTTGTTTTCAAAAATTTGTTAGTTCCATAGCCATTTCATAACATTATTATTTTATATTGAGCATGTTGATGAGCGTTTGTGTGTTATTGAAACTTCAGGGTGCATTAGTAATGCTATCATGAACAAAATAATTAATACTCTATTTGCGTACATATGCAGCTAAATATGTTTGATTTATTTGAGATAAACTGCAAAAAATAGAGAAGAAAATTGATAAAATTCGTTACTGCAATACTAAATAATCCCAATGACGACTTCGTTTGCTTGATACAGTATATAAAGCAGACTATTCATTTGCTTATTGGAATAAAACCATCCCCATTTTAAATGCTTTTTTTAATTTTGCGCGTATCAAATAATTTATGAGTCATCTATTGAATTTAATTTTTGTTTCTATAAAAGCTTTCGTTATGATTGCGTAAATTATTCGGTAACTGCTTTAAATTTTATCAGGAAGAATTGTTTCCTAAACAGAGAAAAACTCTTGATTGTCTTCCTTCAATAATTTCTTCAAACTTTAAAAATGTCTTGAAAAATTTAAGTAAAAATACTTAAATTATTAAGTTCCACCAGATTAATTCTACCAGATCTAACAGATATTGTCCTGTCCAAATATTTCAGAGACATTGTGTTTACTGTTTATTGTTACGCTTTTTGATACACAACATTGTTAGTTTTGACTTCTAGTGCGTTTGAATTTTCAAAATTTACGCCATGCCCTTGCTATTTATTTATCGACATTGCAAATTCAAACAGCACTGGAAATTGTAATCATTTAAAGTCGAAAGACATGCCTTTCATAATCATAGGAATACGTGCCAAATTATAATTGAATCAAGCTCGATAAGGATGATTAAGATGTTGATTTCGATTTCATCGATTCCATTCAACTGCATTTAATTGGTGGTCGAAGAATCAAATTCAACAAATTGTAAAAAATTAACCCCTTTAGTGTTTATGTATAACCATTTATACCACGTATTTGACTATCAAAACTTACCAAAAATTGCGCAGAAAATTGGAAAATTTCAGAGAACTTAACAACTATTCGCACGTCATTATTGAGATCTAATAATAAAAAGAAAATCGTTTATGCATTTCTTATTGCACAGTCTATTCAATTTGAACGTTTATCTAGTTTTGAATTTGTTGAGAAGTGTTTGATTGTTTATCGATATTAGTCGGCCATAATCACACGTAAGTTTAATAACAATTTTTGGTAAGTTTTGATTAACAAATACGTGGTTTTCATGGTTATACAGAAACACAAAGCTTATTTCCAATTTTCTGCGTAATTTTCATTATTTTTCTTTCTGTAGAAACCTTCTAAAAAGTAATAGAAAGTATAAAAAAAATATGAATGAAAATGAATGAAAATGATCAAGTCGTTCTCTTCTTATGGCATGACCAAAAAAAATAAGGATTAATTTTTATATATAAAGACTATGCTTTTCCTCATGGTTTTTCTCGATAAATTTTTCTCCAGATAATGATGCCCGAATAATAATACTGTTGCGGTCTTAGAATATTCGAATGTATTTATGGTTCACTATTTTAGCGATGCCTTGCACATAAAAGATAGGTAAATGCTTTCGCGGAATATTTTGTAGGACTATTTCAGATAAACATTTCCATCACACTTTATATACGTGTACCTCTAACGGTTTTTGCATCACACGCCAGAATAGATCGCAAATGGATTTTTTTTTCCAACTTGAAACTTATCACATTTTGGACAATTCACACAATATCTATGTAAATTATAGCCTATATGTTATTCTCATGTATACTCGCAAACTATATTATTGTCAAGTTTCGTTGAAATCCATTTAGTAGTTTTTGCGCAAAGAGTAACAAACATCCATATATACAAACTTCCGCGCTTAAAATATTAGTAAGGATTACAAGGTTTGATTTTTCTTTCAAATTTTCGGAAATTTAACTAAATATTTATCTAAAGTAATCAGCCAACCACCGTATTCCCCAGACTTAGCCCATTAAGGCATTTCACCTCCTTTAATCAGGAATATCTTTTGTTTTGACCTATTAAAGTTTCACGTTTGATGCAAAGAAAAATAGATTTAAACAAATACTTTTGCATATTGTTTTTAAAAATTTCTCAAATTGCAGAACAATCGGTCTACAATTTGTAGACATGAGAGAAATTAAGACAAATTAAATTTAATTATGTTTGGTAAATTATAGTTCAGTTTAATTGCATGAGAATACCGGTAAAATACACTCAAAATTCAAATGGTAGGTATACCAAAATTATTTTCTCTAAAAGCAATTAAATGATTTTTTTTAAATCAGTGGTCCACAAACACTTATCTTTCAGCGTAATAAATCTAATCTTAATTTCCTTTTCACAGTGAAACCGAATGAAAATGTAGAAAATTTTTACCACAATCCCACTATGGCTATGAAATATCATTTCTCTTATGGTGAATGTGTGAGATGCTGATTATCATATATTATCTACCAAAGTAGTTTAATATCGATAATTAAGAGACGGTTTTTTATCGCATATTTTACGACTTACCTACTAATTGGATGCGAATAGTGCAAGGTACATACGATGAGTATTATTGAGCCCATGTATTTGGCTAATTTGTTTCTGATTAAATGACTCGATTTCATCACTTTCCCATTATTTGATTATATTTGCTATTATTGAATACCAAATTAATATGACACGATAAATACAATTTTTCAACGACTTGATGAAATCGTTGAAATAATTGAAAACTGCGCGAGAAGAATGAGGAAAACTTGCTTGACGCTGTAAAAAACTAAGTAAAATTGAAGAGAAAGCGGTTTTTATTGGAACTAATTAAAAGCTTTAGATTAATTTATGATTTGTAAATAAGATAAGATTTTTTTTTAAATAATTATTGTCTAATTATATTTCGTTTTAGTTTCAAAAGAATCTGGACACTTTCATATAAAGAAAATAATTTTTCCATATTTTGCCTTTTTTATATTGACTAGTAACTTCCCGTGATAAATTCACAGCCCAAAATTGATGCAACTGACAAATAAGTTCCCGTAAAATATTCACACCGGTACACTGACGCAACTGACAAATCATAAAAATTAACAAGTGAATGAAATCGAAATGACAGATGAAACCATGATAACAATCAGTTATTTCATACTTGAGACAGTAGACCTAATGCACATGAACTAAAAATAATTTTAAATGTTCATTTTTAACTTTACTTTATAAAATTTATGAAATATGCATTTAAAATTGCACAAAAAATCGTTAAAATAAAAATGCCTAAACATACTCCTATTAATCCGGTGTTAAAATGACGTTACCATACGAAACTTCCAAATCTCATGGACGTTTTCCTATAAAAATATAATTTAACACAAAGGAAAAGGTTGATTAAGTAGTTTAAACACTAAGCTAATGATTTAAACCATTTACAATCCACACAAATTCAATTCTAAAAAATATATTTATTGTAATTATTAGTTACAAAAATGTTTTCATTTTATTCAAAAATTGTGTAAATTATTACTGTTTCTATGGGAACCATAGTTGAGCCCTGCAGCCTAAAGGGTTATTGTGCTTCCTGGGTTCCTAATTCACCTAATTAAAACCGAGCAATTATTATTCGCACTAGGAGCTTTTCGATAATTTCAGTTCCAGGGTTTGTTATCCCCAGTTCCTCATTTCTCCATTCATTCAGAGCATCAAATTCCCATAGAACCAGTTAAGCGGTTTCATTCTCTACCTGACAGACCCTGCATCTTGCGTCATCCAAATGTAATTCCATCGTTGGCAGGTGCTTCTTTATTTCACATTGTCCAACAGACCCGTTACCACTCTGACCTGTTTTCTTGTAAGATCAAGTATTTCAGTAATTAGTTTTTGTGATGGGTTTTCCATCATCATTTTACTGTGCTTTTGTACAGTAGTGTTCTTCCGTGCTATGGTGGTTTTTGGAAACCCATTCCTTGATGGAGTTTTTCACTGCCGATCTTGTAACTTCAAGTACAGGCTGTGGACCTGTGAAGAGTAATTGGGATCCTTTTCGTACAAGGGCGTCAACCTTTTCATTACTTTTGATACCCTTATACTCTGGCACCCATCCTAAGTTAACCTTTATTTTTTGGTAGCTCGGCTTATGAAGGTTTCTTTATACTTCCAGGTCAGTCAAGAGCTGATCTGTGGTTATGCTAGCGCGCTTAATACGGGGTGGCTATCGGAGAATATGTGGATTGTGCAATTTTTGAGACATCTTCTCAGACATTTCCGTGCACAGACTAGCACTACATTTGCTCAATGATCTGTTTATATTCCGGTTTCAATACGCGTACTGATGTGTACTGTGACGTTACAGAAGACCCATGAGCACATTTATCGTTTTCGGGTTGTCATTTGTTCATTGAAATTAAAACAATTTTTTTTCTGCCAAAATACAAGTTTATCATAACTAAAAAATTGGTTTTTCGTCATATAAATAATGTCCTAAATCGGTTAAAAAAAGGAATGGTCAAATGGTTTGTTATATTTAATTTTTGCTGACATGTGTTAACAATCTTCGTTCTTTGTCTTGACTGATATACAAATTACATACATATTTTCGTCTACTATTATATTAACTAGTAACTCCCCGTGAATCTATCGCAGCCAACACAACTGATAAATGGTAAAAATTGGCAATTGAATGCAATCGAAATGACAGTTGAAACAAATAACAACAATCAGTTTTAACTTAAGAAAATTATTATTTTTTTTTCATTCACACTTATGTGTTCACAAGCTTTGTTCTCTGTCTTTACCAAATACATACGCTTGCCTATTATTACATTGATTGTAAGAAAACTGTATTGCAATGTATTGAATAAAATCTATTAAATTATAATTCGAATGGAAATTTTTAATGAAATGAATGATTAAAAGTAGGTATAAATTAATACAAATTTAAATTTCCAAGACCAAATACTTGTGTTTATTTGTTGATTTCAAAGTGGCTAGGTTTAAAACAGGCATAATCTCCGATCTTCCTAGTAGTGCTATTTTGTTATTTGTGTAATCCGTGTAGATCACGTTTATTGCGAATTGTGATAAATTTAATGACAAAAATAAATGCAGACTGCATTCAATGTATGCAGATTTGTAATCAATTTCTCAATTTATCTGAAACCCACGTTCACAATTCAGATTTTCAGGATTCCATGAGTATTACATTGATGCATTTATAAGAGATTGTAAGTTTTTTTTTGTTTCACTAAACTAGAGCACATCTGTACTAATTGCATAAACAAATAGTGATGATATTGAATAGATAGAAATTCATGGGAGATCATTAATGCTCGCAAAGTCTTTTATTTACATTCATAACTTGCATTCTATAAAATAAATATTTCACGAAGCCGTTTATTTCATTTAAATTGGTTATGGTTTACAAAAATGATTTCACAAGTAAATTACTTTTGCCATACGATAAATGAAATGTCTTTTATATTATGAAAAACCATTGAATTTGAAAGGTTGTTTCCAGTATTTAATTTTTTTCAAGTCCTTTCAATTTTATTCAACCTTGATTAATGAAAATGAAATAGATATAAATATTTTTTTTTAAATGGAAAATTGTTTTAAATTTGATTAAAACGTTTTTTTTTTCAGACAAACAAATTGATATAAAAAATAAAAAAGAAAATATAAATATAAAAATAAAAAAAGTTTGTAAGAATGGATGTATGGAGGTTTGTTACTCTTTCACGCAAAAACTACTGAAAGGATTTTAATGAAACTTTACAATAATATAGTTTATACATCATAATATAGTTTATTCATAACCTTAAAATAAATACAGGACCTTTTTGCCCCTTGTCGTCTCTTTTTACCCCTACTAAGGGACAAAAAGAGACAGACGACAAGGTCTAGAAAAAATGAAAAATGACAAACTTCTATAGGGATGATTCCATTAAAAATTAAATTAAACATGGCCAGATATTTGTTTGTTTGGTTAGCATTATACGTTTCAAATTAACAAGGTTGGTTTTCACAATACAATATGGAATAGTAAAATTGGACCTTTAAGTCCTACCCTACCCTACCACTATAAATAGCAAATATAAAAAGAAAATATAACCAACACCTACGTTACGCAGACGAAGTCGCGGGCATTAGCTAGTCATATAACATTGGGAAAAAGTGAAAAATAGCTTTTATTCACTTCCCAAAAAATGTCTTTATAATTTTTAGATAAATGAACCAAGTTTAAATTCATTCAGGAAATATGAAGTTTAAGAAGACGATACAATAATTTATCGATTTGCATAATAATATCTAAATGATTAAAAAATGGCAATAAATGAAAGGAAACCAAGCATCTTTAATTTCATAAGAAAATAAAACCATTAAGTTTATTATTTCATTTGAAAATTGAAACAAACTAACTTAATGATCTCGCAAGCAATTTATATAGAATGTCTTTTGACCAACAATTACATAAATTGAAACTAAAAATATTTAATTGCAAAAAAGCGATTCATTTTTTAACACAAACTGAGAGTATTGATTCACGAGTTTACGAGTCTTTGATTGCCATTCACTTTCAAAAATTCAGTCATGCTAAAGATATAAGGTCATTTAAAATTATCTACTCGAAAACAATTATTATAATATATTTTATTATAATATAGACGGCAAATGATTTAAGAGTTGAGGAAATATATGTGCAACCTTTAAAATTCACGAGAATATAATTCAATTAAAAATATCCGATAACAACTAACGAATATAATGTGCATAACGCCCATTGCAGTTTTGTGTGCAGTTGAGCTTGCATCATTTAATAATCGCCAATGTGTTAATATTTTCATAAAAACATGCAAAGATTTTTATCGTTGCACATATCCAATCACTTTATATTATGTGGTAAAAGGCAAAAAGATGATGTATGACGATAACATTGCAGCTACTTTTATCAATGACCTATGACACGTGTGCTTAGATATTCGAAATTGCCTTTTATGCGATCTTGTCGTGAATGGCTGATCTTTTCAATTCCTTCCTTAGAACATAAAACGAATACATTAGAGACTTATGACTCCAAATAAAATGGACAGAAGGCAACAATGAGACCCTCAATACTCACGACAATCACGACCTACAATATATAGTACCTACAAATATATGATTCATGTATTTTTAACTTTTCGTTTAGAGAAAAATAAAGATTTTTCACTAAATTTAGATTTATGCCAATAAATCATTTTTCTACGAACAAAAATTCAAGGAAAAATCGTGATTTTGGTTGATATATTTTCCGTACGTAATCAATGGTATTTAAATAGTTTTTCTATTAATTTCAAAATTGGTATTTGTGGTGATTTACATTAACGTAATTGCAGAAAAAAAATAATAAAAATTTAATTGAAAATAACTATACTTTGATTTCAGAATACATTTCACTTTTATGGATGTTATTTTTTTAATTTTTGCATAAAATATTTTAAATTCTTTCAAAGTACTTTGCATAGTTTCATAAGAAATGTTAATTAAACTTACAATCAGAATGAAATATATTGCATATATATAATCAAAATTAGAATTTTCCTATTCTTTTAAAATAATTCATCCAATTCTTTAAGGTAAACGTCATATGAGTAAATATTGAAAAACAAATAAATTAAAGTCCTTTTTTATGTATGTTTCCTGAAACAACCACGAAAATAATATATGCAACGCTTCTTTACATGAAATATTAGTCATAAAACTATTCATAAACCATAAGTTTCGCGTTAATTTCATTTCCCTAGCTTAATAAGTTTTTGAGTAGTATAACTTTGAATAATAATCATGCGGCCGGACATTTTTGCCCATATCACAATATCAAAGGAAAATTTGGTCACGAAATGTACATACAATATATTTTGTAAATCAAGTCGATATTTCAATATAAGTTTCAATATAGGTTCCCATTTGGGGGCCAACTAACCATACAGATCCGATTAAACCCTTTGGAGAAAAGTAAAGCATATAATTTTCCAATAGTTCAAAAATATTGCCTAAAGCGAAAAGTGTTGAAAAAGTCATGAGACGATAACAATGAAAACCCAGACCGTTTTTGACCAATTTGGACCATTTTTGATAGCTTTGTTAGTACTAAAAAGATACGTTCATACTCCAAGTTATAACTGTTAATATTTTTTTATTAGCAATTAAATCGAAAAAAAAGATAAATAATTTTTTATTTCAGGTGCTCATAAAGTATGACGTGATTCATTTAAATTAAACACATTTCGTTTTTGAACATTAAAGTGTTTTGAACATTAGGTATCTTTCAAATCGCACAAAATAAATTCAAACCCTTGCACTACCTCCACGTCAGATAACGTAACACAAAATAAGATTCCGTTGTAAATGTTTTAGAATTATCAAAATGTCCATTAATTCCATGTCATTATACGAAAAAGAAAAATCAAGAAACTCTAATTTTATTATAATTGCAATCAAACATTGTAACAAACATTATATTGCATCAGATCAAAAATACCTATTGAAGAATGATAAAACACGTCAATATCAGCTCATTAAAATATAATATCATCTACCTAACCAATTGAAAGTCTAGCGAAGATTACCTTTAGAAATAAACTTCATTAATCTAACTTCTTTCCTTTACCTTTCATGGATCATAATTTTAGAAATAAGTAACAGAATTATTATATTGCACCTAGATTACAACATATGAATTTACTCCCATCCATATTCCAATGATAACTTTGCAATTTATTTTTTTAAGATAATATTAAATCCTATTTTTATGATAAAATATGAATAAATAATGCCTTAAACATAATTCACAAAATATTACTTTAATATCAACTCGTTTGATTTACTTTATCATTTGAAAAGAAAAATTTTAATTAAAATATATATTTTTCTTGATAATTTCTTGAGATAAAGTAAAACTAAATGTTAAAGCTGTTTGAACATTATTATTAAAATTAATCGCAAGAAACATCTTTGAAACAATGTTTAAACAAGGAACGATACAATTTCTTTAAGAATAAGAATATAATTAATCCCATTTAACAGTCGATGTAAAAAGATGAATGAGATTTAAAAATTAGGAGAAAACATTTTCAAAGGCAATGACGAACATTGATTTGATCAAATTAAATTTGATAAAAAACGATTTACTTTCCAATTTTGAACATTAATATGATTATACGCAGATCAATTTTCTTTTCACCCAATTGTTGTATTTAAGCTTTACTTGATTTGTAAAGAAATAATTTAATTTTTACACACTTATAATACACTTATTTAATTGCACTTATAATACACAATTATAAGCGCAATTCTGTCTTTGAATAACAACTTAATTGATTTATAAGACTTTTGAAGGGGAAAAGAAACTAATTTTATAAAATATCTTAATTAACATATTTTGGGATTGCAAAAATGGTAATTCGGCTAAAAAAAACGAATACAAGGGTACTATTTTAGTATCGAGACAAATTTTTAATATATTTTTTCGATAGTCGTCAAGTTTATACGAATAGGATCTTTGTTAATAGTGAGGGGTCATTTTTTTAGGAATCGCATACCAAAGCTTTATTTTGAATACGCTTAATCTTATCTTATATATTATAAAAATCTCTTGTCATGGTGTTTGTAATCATACTCCTCTGAAACAGATGGACTGATTTTTATGAATTTTTTTATGTATATTCGGTAGGTATGAATTCGAACCTAAAGTATATTTCATACCTTTAGGAGATAAGGGAATTCCTTGTCATTTTCCGCTATTTTTTACTGGCATTATTATATATTGCTATACATTATTTGTTTTGTTTTCCGAAAAAAGCGATCCATTATTTGACCTTTTGGGAATGCCTTGCTATTCTAAATCCTTCGTACTCACGAAAGTTGGCATAATGTTTAACTTTAACATAATGCTTTATCAAAAAGAGCATGTCATCCAATAAAAACTCATTAGCCTAAATTAAAAATTCAAATAAAATTTTTGAAACATTTAAAGTACTTATCTTACCAGCTTTCTAAGAAAAAAGTTAACGACAATCCTTACCTGAAACAAGAAATAAAACATTAAAATCAAACGTTATCATTTCAAAATATCAGTATTTATCTGATTTTTTTTTAATTAATCCAAATTAACGAAAATTTTGATGTTTAGTACAAAGAATTGTATGCTGTATGAGTTATTCATTAGAAAACAGAGGAACAATACATTTTCTAAAACTATTCAATGTTAATGATCCTTTCATTTGGAATATAAATCATTCAATGATATGCTTCTGATTTTGTCTGTGAAAAATCTCCAAAACTATCTTTTATGATTTTCATAATTGAAAGTGACTACAAAATTGAAATTCCCATAGAAATATTTCAAAGATGTCCATTTCCTCGGAATGCAAATGGCAGAACACATCAGACCAGAAAAGCAACACACGTAAATTTGCAATTAAAATACACCTTTTCTAAATGACTTACTCTTCTCGCAACAATTGTTTTTTATCTTATTGTTTTGCTGGCGGCTGCTGTGAAAAATCTTGTACGCACGCTATTTTCCTCAACAATTTCCACTTATGTCAGCCACCCGCAAAACCACTAAGTTTTATTCTATTTTTTTACGTGAAGAAAATACGTACATGTGCATTATGCATCCTTTAATTTGGCCTTAGTTTCTTTGTTTCGCGTCGCAAGTAAATCTATTTAACCATTTGCTCTTTCTTATTCCAAATAAATAACTATTTTAACACGAACTTAACATATGAACTAGAATAACGTAATCGAAGTTGCAACAATTGTGGATAGAAAAAAAGTTGAAAAGGTAACACTAATTTCAGTATGTCATGGTATTCATTGTAGGTGTTGAAAGACTTACGATTATTTTAAACTGTCAATTTCTTATCTAAATTTTTCCATCCAGAAATTATTTCCTAATCAATATATTTCCCGATTTCAAAATTAGTATCTCTAATTCAGATTTAAAACTGAATGAATTGTTTAGACTTTGTTATTTAGGATTGTTTATACATATCTATACATGATATTTAATGGCAACAATCTACTTCTAACATATATGGTAAATGTTTTCGATAAGTATTCATATAATATGTATAAATAAATAATAATAAACATTTTGTATAAGTAACTAAATGTGTATACAAGACTGGGCCAAAAAAATTAACTATTTATTTTTTGAAAAGTATATCGAAAATATTGTTCAAGGTGACAAAAAAAAAATATCGGGAAGGTTTGAGCCCTTAATATTAATATTAAGAGGTCAATCATCTTTAATTTCGATTTTTTATTTGTGCTTTCATTTTTGCGTCAATGCTGCCAAACTATCAAGGTAAAAAAAAATCATCTGCACATATATTTATAGAAAATTAAATTCCCTACACATCTCTTTGGAAATTTTTGCCAGACACATCGTTTCCGAATAATCAAGCTTTTAACATTGATATAATTTTTAAATCTATCTTCTTCATTTTGAAATTTTGCAACTAACGAACAAATCAATATATAGAAATGAACAATATAGATTCTTGAAGGGAATTTAATGCTCTACAAAAAGGTCTCTTAACGTTTTTACATAAAATCACTTTTTCAAAAGTTATTCACAATTCAAGTTGAAGGAAAAATTAAATTATTGTTGTTTTTGTTGTTGAACCAGTTTTGAAAAAGTGATTTTATGTAAAAACGTTAAGACACCTTTTTTGTAAAGCCTTAAATTCCCTTCAAGAATCTATATTGTTCATTTCTATATATTTATTTGTTCGTTAGTTACAAAATTCGAAAATAAAGAAGATGAATTTAAAAATTATATCAATGTTGAAAGCTTGATTATTCGGAAACGGCGTGTCTGACCAAAATTTTCAAAGAGATGTTTTTGTAGGAAATTTAATTTTCTATAATTATATGTGCAGACGATTTTTATACTTTGATAGTTTAACAGCATTGACGCAAAAATGAAAGCACAAATAAAAAATTGAAATTAAAGATGATGGACCTCTTAATATTAATATTAAGGGCTCAAACCTTCCCGATATTTTTTTTTTGTCACCTTGAACAATATTTTCGATATACTTTTCAAAAAATAAATAGTTAATTTTTTTGGCCTAGTTTAGTGTATACATATACTATATAGAATGTATATACAGCCAACTGTGTGCAAATAGTATCTATACATAAATAACCAATTGAATCTTCTATTTGAAAACCATAACTTTACCGTGAAACAAACCGTGAAATATTCATAGCCCAACTGACAAATGGCTAAAATTAGCAATTGAATGAAATCGAAATGACAGTTGAAACTAATGACATGATAGTTCAAATTTGAGATAATAATTATTATATTTGCATTCACATGGATGTGTTTACAACTTTGTATTCTTAATCCTTGTCTTTGTTAATGCCAGTTCAGGCACAACCGAAAGAAACTACGGCAGTGGATAAAAAAAGAAAGTAAGAAAAAAGAAAAAGAAGTATAACTTCTCACGCGCGTACATAAGTATACACACCGTTTTTTTTTCAATTTCATCCGTATTCAATGTTTGTTGTCTTCTTTTTAGAAGAAAAACACCTTAAAGAACATACGGCGTAAACTTGAATTAAAAGAAACTTTGTTTATTGAGCGAACGAACATCAATTGAATTCCAATTACCGTAATATGCTCAGTTTTACAAAGTGAAATGTCTATATTTGTAAATAAAAATGAATGCCAAAAACCACCACTAGGAAAATGAACAGAAAGACACAACATCATTTAAGGAGCGTGTAAAAACTCTCACTAAAAACTTTCAATTTTTACTTGAATGCTAATCAATAACAATGGAAAAGAAAAAGAAAAACGAATTCATTAAAACTAGAACGTAGAATATAAAAACGTCTTGTTTACGAGAACAAATATTACAGACTTTAAGATGATTATGTCTTATTCTTTCACATAAATGCCCCGGCATTGTTAACGCTCATCAAAAGCGGAATTATTCTTTGGGAAGTCATTTTTTTCATTTCCTTCAATAAAATTTTGACTGTTAAATTTCGAAATTTTATCATTGATTATTCCGTTAATAATTCACACACAGAGTTTATCAGAATTGATAAAATGTCTCTATCCAACCAACACCATCATAGTATTGTCTATTAATGATCAATTAACACTCGTACAAAACACAATGCAATTTGCATTTACTTATATAAAAATAAATATTACGTTATAAAACATTTTTCTTAAGCAAAAAAATACAATTAAATAAATTATACTATGTTTTTTCACACATCTAAATTTGGGATGGGATTGCATCTTTGCACTTACGCACCTTGGCACCTCAAATAAATATAGCAAAAAAGAAAGTGTTTTTCAAATTTTTAATATAATTTTTCTCCATTCCTAATTCCTCATAATCCAAAAAATATGTGATTCTTGTGATTATTGAGACTTGATTTTTAAAATTCAACTTGAAAATACCAACATACATCACGCGCTAAAGTTTTAATACGATTAAGAATTTTATTTGGGGAATGATTGAGGTATTCAAACAAAAGTTATTACTTAGCCATTAACATTTGGTAATAGCAATCTGAAAAATATGCTTCAGGTATTATAACTAGAAAAGTTGTGTTCTTCACATTAAATACCTAAAAACAATAGTAAAATAGTCAAAATATCAATGGATAATGTAAGATATGTTAACTTGTAACTTATTGAAATTAATATTAGGTAATTTGTAAGTAATATAAAATAAATTCTATTAGTTCTTTTTGACAAAGCACCTATATTATCTTTATTTTGATAAAGATAAGCCTAGTGAGCTTAAAGCATACGAAACATTTTGCATCCCATAGTTTATAGTTTTCATGCATAGTTTCCATAAATTCTTGATAATCGTTAGCTCTGTTGTTTCCGAGAAAACCATTACTATTGCTTCAAGGATGTAATATAGGTATGTCAAGATACAACTTGTTGTTTCTCATTCAATACTAAAGTACCTGTGAAAATTTAAAACGATTTACTAAGTCGTTATTGCAATTTAAAAATACTATGATTTTGTACGTAATCTTATGGAGATTCGGTGATCGAACAGACTAAATTTATTTTTAGTAGCAAAAATATACTACCTGGCTTCCAAAGTTTCAAAATATGTAGTTTAAACTTTAGGAAACTAATTTTGTATACGTTTATTTGAATTCACTATATGGTTTTCAAGGAACAAATTAAAAACAGACCGAAAATGTGTTTTTTTTTATTTGATAAATTTATAAGTGTATAAGAAAGTGCGGCAACACTGTCATCAGTTGAGACGTACCGTCTTGTATATGATACAAGCTGTGTTAGTACATGAAACGCATAATTTATCTTTGTCACACTCATGAGTACACAATATAAAGCGGAAAAGGATGAAATATATCAAACAATTTATTTTCAAAATGTTGAGCATGTCACGCATGCTCACTCATATCATGTGAAGAAGACATACTACATGTTGCCAAGGTTATCGTCCTATAAATTCGACAGTGTTAACACGTTGTCATTATTTTATGTAATGTTGAATTATAAATATATTTTTTTTAGTTACAATTGTCTTAAAAATATGCTCATATTTTTATCATATTACCATTTATTATTTCAAATAAATTATTTGTGCTGACATAAGGAGTTTTTTTTTAAAGAAATGCACTTAATTTATTTGCACTTATTTCATTGTAATATTAGTTACGAATAATATAAAATAATAAAAAAAAAGTTACAAAACCAAATTACTTTTTATCTTATATTTTAGGTACTTAAATTAGGAAGTACTCTTTCTTATATCTTAAAAACAGAATAATTTCTTCTAAGCTTTGATTAGTTTTTTTTTCGAACTGAGAAAAATATTAATGATAATACATATTACACAAAATATTGAACTGATAATTACCAGTGTTCATAATGAAAGAACCAAATAATAAGTGAAAAACAATCATTTTTTAACATATTCATCGCACAAATTCGGTTTCGGTCGTAGTTTCAGCTTGCGACAGCCGAAACCGAAACTAAACCGAAACTCGTTTTTTAGCCGAAACTAGGTCGAAACCGAAAGTTAGGTCGGATACTATTTAAAATTAGTAGAACAACTTTGAAGAAAACGTTGAGAAGGCGTTCCCACTAACAGCCAACCACAGCTGTATGATCGAAAATGGCTCGTAATTACGTAATCTAATCGTCAATTACTGTTTTAGATCATCTTGTTACAGTGCGACTGCTCACATTTTCAAAATGAATTTGGAGTTTAGAAACTCAATCAAAGATGTCGCTACATCTAATATAATATTTACATTAAAATTTCCACTTAAAATCATTCGGATTTTGTCTTGTTAAGAATTTGCGATACCTCTGGTGTGTATTTTATTAAATTTTTGTAGTCATTGTAGTCTTGCAGTTTTGTTTTTTTGTTCGATAATCTAGATAATATTCTGTATTCGTTTTTGGCATACTTGAAAAATGTTTTTATTAAAATAATGAAATGCTTACGTTAACAATACACAATTCACCATGGTTGTTAGAACGACTATTCTCAAGCAGCGTAATACGCAAGCGCGCACATACATAAGAAATACTGGAACGTTATCTATTTAATTCTCTCATTCGTTAAACTTCATAGATTTATTTATTACTAAAAATTGTACGGTATTATAAGTCTCCAAAAACTGTTAGATATTTGAGTAAAATATTCGACCAAGTGCAAACAAATATAATGGAATTTTACACTAATTTCAAACATTGATTACAAAGTGGATGCTTTTTTTACAAAGTGTACAAAAAAATATTCAAGTGTACTATTAAGGTTCATAATTTTTTTAACCTGCACAATTACACATTTACCCGATATTTTTCCAATGACGGATTTTTAGTTAAAATTTCTTTGAAATTAAACGATAAACGCTTTACGTCAGTTTAAAATTACGAAAACGATAAAAATTATCTTCTTCATACAAATAATAAGCAGCAATGCATCAACCCATGAACAACTAATGAATATTTTATTTTTAAAACGACTACCAAATTTGTAACTAATGGTTTACTTACGACTAAATTAATAGTTCAAAAATTTGAACGTCAAAAATTTGCAAAATAGTACAATATACAATAAAGCACATTAGATTCTTTTTCAAGGATCATAATCCATTGGCAAATGATTCTTGAATAAATTAGCATAATTTCGAATTCATACATTCCTATTTCCTTATTGCAGTTATTATTGACATGTGGTAGGAAAAAAAAAGGTAGCAATTGGAGTGTCTGAGATGGTTTGATATACTTTGTAGGCTTCAGTACTTTCCACAACAGTTTGTGGTCAACAATCACTAAGTTAACTTCTTCATACTTTTACTTGAAAAACCACATGACGAGTTGAGCTCCCACGACACGGTTCCATCTATTAAAAACACGCATGTTACAACGTCTTAATTTCATTTTTCTTAATTAAATCAATCAAAATGATATCAGAAAAAAATTACCTTTGATTCATTTTACAAGTACATTTTACATATAACGTGATTTTTTAAAGCTGAGTGTATTTGTGTTTTATCATGTTTGTAAAACAGAACGATAAATAAAGTTTAAAAAAAACATTAAAAACTAACATGAAATTTGTATCATCCAAGAACAATTCCTTCGGGATTATAAGTGTAGTTCTTCATTTAATAATTTGTAAGTATTCATAATGATTTTGTTTCATTTTATTCAATGTATAACAATTGTAAAATATATAAACCGCAATATGAATGTTTTAAGCAATGCATTTGACCATAGGTAATAAAACAATTAAAACAGGAAGGTCTGATTCGGCGCTTGAATTTTCATTAATAAGAAATTGTGTTACAAATTATAAATTAAATCATCGTTTGACTAAAGCAGGTCATTCACGCTCCGACTTACAGTCCAACTTGTGGTCCAACTTTCGAAGTTGGATCTAAAGTCGAACCGTGAATAGTGTTGTTGGAAGTTGGATGTCTAGTCGAACTAGTTGGATCATTTAGGTGATTCAACTAGAAGTTCCAACTAGTAGTCCGACTAGTTGGACTGCAAGTCGGAGCGTGCATGGCCTGCTTAAGGGTTTCACACAAAAATATTTAATTAATTTTATTCAAAATTCAAACTTTAAATTAATCGAATATAAATTTTCCTTAATGAAAACAACAAAAATTGTAGGAAGATATTTATGAGGGAGAAAAACTATATTATTTTATAGTATAATGCACCGCTTCTCATTTTTTTAAAACGTCAATAATTGGTATTAAATTTTGCCTAGATTATAATTTTAAAATCAATATTAAATTCTTCATTTGTGAAAAAATCGAATTTGCAGACATTTGTATAATTCTAAAACAATAAATGGATATTTCTAATCAAATTTCGAAACCAGGTAGAAAAAAAATATTAAAAATGTTTTTAATAATTTTATTTTATTTTTTGTAATTTTTGTATTATTTATATAACTAAATTTTACCAATATCGTAGTCTCTATAAAAAACTTATTTTAGACGAATTATAAGGATGATCTATGATTTTAAAAGAAAGGAAATGGTTTTTATAGACCATACAGTCATTGAATCGTGTCTGTTATTATTTGACAATGAACAAAAAGTTTGGGTCCTAACAATATTATTGTTACATTAATATAAAATTCTTCTGTAAAATGTTATTTGTTGCCTGCATCGTCAGAATGAACTACTTGTATTTCTGCATTGTACTTACAGCAGTATTTTCACTTAAGTCAATATTGAATGATGTTCTCATCTTTAAACCAAAAAACGGTGAATTTAAGGAATTAAATATGCAAAAAAATATAAATAGTCAAATTCAACTAGTTTAAAAGCCGTTACCTCATATATCGTCATTCCTTCGATTCAATTTTAAATGAGGGAATGACGAAATGAAGTACAACTTAAAAAATCTTGGGGTATAAGCTTGGATCAGGAACGTCGAGATATTCCGAACTGTAGATAACTATTCCGAATGGGTACGTATTGTTCACTCGAATGCAATTTGTACGTAAACTTTGACAAGCCAGAAATGAAGAAGCGACGGTTATTTTTATTATGGATCGATTTAATCGCAAATTAAATTAAAACAAAGTCGAAAATGCAACGTTGCCAAATTGTGGGTGTGCTGAAGTGGACTTGCCCAAAGTAGACTTTATTTAGAAAATTTAATTTTACATAATACATTTAAATACATATTTGAAAATAACAATCACTACTTTGTTTCTGACATGCCAAAATTAACGTACAAATTGCATTCGAGTGAACAATACGTACAGGAATAATATCGAAACCATTCACAAACAATTCTCAAATTTCGACGTTCCTGATCCAAGCTTATACCAATCTTGGAACATAAACTTTTGTTACATCTAAATTTTTGTATAAATTTATTGTCTCTGACGACTTACTTTACTGTGCATTATCAAGATATAATAAATACCTCTATTTTTCTTCAATGTGAGGGAATGACGACTGAAAATGTAATCTTCAAATCATTTTCTTATTTTTATTTTGGAATCGATATTCTAATACGTGTAAGATGACTTAAATATGTGAAATAATTGATCGTATAACCAGCAATTAACAATCTATGAGAGTCTTCATGAATGATTACAGCTGCGTTCATATATCGACTGTTATAGTACAGGTGTGAGGGAATGATTTTTCTTTTATGGGACACATAGAAAATATATTTGAAAACGTGTTATTTACTATTCATTTCAAACTCAAAAGACTTTTGAAAATCTATTTTGTTTTGAATCGGTTAGTCAAATTCGCAAACAATTTTTTTGAACAATTTGTGATTTAAAAGTTTAAATAAGTGCTCACCTTCGATTTGGAACATAGTGAGGGAATGATTTTTAGGGTACTTTTTATTTATCAGTCTATGGTTGTGAATGTTTGTAAATAAATAAATCGAATTTAGGAAAAACAGCCAGGGCCGTAGCTAGGGGGGGGCATTGTGGGGCAATGCCCTACCTTGAAACCACAATGCCCTACCTTAAAAATATCGCTGCTTGAGAGGTTAAGTGAAGTGTACGGTGAAGAGTGCTTTAGACAAAAATCGATACAATTGTTATTTGTATTGCTATAAATTGAAGATTCATTTATTTCGCGATGGATATACGGGCTTTCTTTGGAAAAAAACGAAGACTTGAGGAGCAAATTGACCACGAAAAACCTAACTGTTCAAAACAGGTGGAAGCACCAAATACAATCGCTACTCCTAGTTCCGTAGCAACAGGTAACGTTAGCTATGGTATTCCGTCTGATATTGCACAAATCGGAGAACCAATAGAACAAGTTGTTTTAGACACATATCCAAAACAACACAACAGGGCCTTTGTTTCCGATTGGTTCAAGCGTTATAAATGGTTGCAGTATTCTGTCGAGAAAGATGCTGCTTTTTGCTATCCATGCCAGCAATTTTTACCTCATGGAAGCAAACAGACTTCGTACACTTCCACAGGATTTAGAAACTGGAAAAATGCCACTGATTCTAAAACTGGTTTTCCAAAACATGAAAAATCAATTTCTCATATTCAAGCTATGTCGATGTGGCAGGAGAAATTACAAAGAATATCTACATTTAGCAGTGTTGAAACGTTAATAAATCAAAAAGTATTAGAAAAATATAGGTATTATGTAAAGTCTATCATGGAAGTAATACAATTTCTAATTGTCAACGAATTAGCTTTGCGTGGAAATTATATTTTGGAAGAAGAAAAAGAACAAGGATTATTTCAGAATTTATTTGAATACACATGTATGAAAGATCCAAATTTGAACGAGGTTCTCACTCATATACCACAAAACGCAACATATCGTTCACCCGAAATTCAAAATCAAATAATTCAAGCAATGGTTCAAGCGGTACGAAGTTCCATTGTCAAAGATATTAATGAATCTGACGTGAAATGGTTTACTCTAATGGAAGATGGGACGAGAGATAAAAATAACCGCGAAAATATTGCATTAGCAATACGCTACGTCAAGGATGGTGTCGTCAATGAGTCGTTGCTGATGGTTAAGACTACTGAAAATCTTGATGCAGCCACTTTCACGGAATTAACGTTAAATACTCTCACGGAAAATAACATTGACCCCTCTTGTATGCTTAGCCAATGCTATGATGGCGCAAGTGTAATGAGTGGGAAAGTTTCAGGAGTTGCGACTAGAATAGAAAATAAATTGGGCCGAAAAATTCCTTACGTCCACTGCTATAACCATCGCTTGCACTTAATAGTCATCAGGACTATCTCAGAAATGACTTTTATTCGTTTATTTTTTGACCAATGCATCATGTTACATGAATTCTTTCATCATGGCAAAATAGCTGCCTTATATGATGGAAAAAGGATTGGCCGACTCCTCGAACAACGCTGGTCTGGACATTTGGCAGTTACAAAAGTTGTATATGATAATTATTCATCGATTTTGCAGACTTTGAAAGAAATTAAAAATGGCAGATTCAACGGTGATGACGTCGCCAAGAGTATAGGTATTAAAAAAGTCATGCTTGATCTGGAATTCCGAATAGCCATGGTTGTGGCCAAAAAAATCTTATCCACGCTACAACCTGCAGACGCAGCTTTTCAAGCCCGAAGCGCAGGATTAAAAGATGCCATAACAATCATAAAGTGTGTCAAAGATGAAATTATTAAATTAAGATCAAATCAAATGTATAATCAAATTCTGGAAGAAGCTAAGTCTTTAACAAGCAATGACTGCGGCGAATCTGAAAATAGGACACAGACCTCGAAGAGGCAAGTAAAAAAACCAAATCGGATGGATGACTATTTGACGTACACCCCCTGTTCCTCCGCCAGACAAAATATAGATGAGAACGACGAGCCATTTAAGTCTGAGTATTTCGAAACGTTGGACATTTTAATTGCTGAATTACAAAGAAGGTTTTCGGACAACGATGATTTAATTAATTCGATTGCAAGTCTTGATGAGTTCGATGTAGATAAAATGGTTCCACTGAAAAATTTGGGTAAGTTTAAAAAAAATAATAATTCAAAAAAATTGTCATGTTCAATTTACAATTTTAACTAATTTTTCAGGTCTGAAAATTCCATCAAGAGAAGAGGCTAGTGTGGTTAAAGCTTACTTGAGTCGTAACGAGGATATAATGGAAAATACATTGCAAGTTTTGTACAGGCAACGAGAGGCGTTCAAAGATACATATGAACTTTTTGCGTCTGTGGCGACCATAGGATGTAGCACTGCAGTGTGTGAATCTACGTTTTCAACTTTAACTGCAATCAATAGGCCTCAAAGGCTGTCAATGGGTCACGAGAGAATGGCTGGTATGGTATTTCTGGCCTTTGAAAAAAAAAGAACAAAATCAGTTGATCTGAACGAAGTTCTTCGCATTTTTAATAACATGGCGAATCGTAGAATTCAGCTGTTTTAAATGTTTTTTATTATTATGTTAGTTGATTATTATAATAAGTACGCAAAAACAATGTGATCTTAATGGTATTTTTGGTCGTTTCTATTTACTCGTATCACCCCACCCAATATTTAATTATTACCTCACTCTCACTCAGACGTGGATCTCTACATCCAAATCTGGAAGTTCAACCATCTTATTCACTTGTTCTTCATCATTGAGGATTTAATAGCTCTTAGATCCATGCTCATGCACTGTCACAGTAATTATTTGTCTACGAATAACTATTCACATGATGGTGATATACATGGTGATTGATTTAGGAGCCCGTGTTTCGACGGCAGATCAATTATGATAATTTTTTTACTTCCGCCCTACCTGTAACTAATGCTGCCCTACCTCAAATTCGACCCTAGCTACGGCCCTGAAAACAGCTTGTGAATCAACTCCCTTACCAACCCGCAGCATCCCACGCTGTACTAATTATAACTTACTTTCAAGATATACATTTATCAATTACGTTTTGAAAAAATTTGCTTTACCTCTAAAATTCACTACACGATCATAACAATAAAATATTGGCAGTTAGCGGCTATTGTATTGACCGTTGAAAAAATCGTTTTCTTGCGGTCGCAGATATGTTGCTGACGTAAAAAAAGATAAAAAAAATCTTTGAGGTGGATTGTATATCGTGACAAAATTTGAGCTTAATCAATGCAGAGCTTTTTGAGCATTTGAAATCTACCCAAACCAATATAACAATTTTATATATTTAGATAAACGACAGATTATTCAATGTTTATTTAAATCAAAGGTTGTCACAGTTGACCAACCCGCGTACCGCAAAAGGCACACTTCGACAATTTTTTCGACCCGCGTGATCCATCAGACTTTTATAAAATGTATACATTTTATAATGACCAAAGTGGTGAAAAGCAATATATTAATAATGTTTACAATGTACCTATCTAAATTTAGTGTGGACAATTTGAGATATAACTTTAATGGTGACCCGCGGAGTTATGATGCATTTCCGAAGTGACCCGGAATATCTTTTGGGTTGGCCACACCTGATTTAAAATATGCTGATTTTTTGATATCTTAAAAGAGAACAACGATATTTAATTAAAGGGCCCATTTTATAACCAATAGCTATACTCTGCGCGCGTTGCTACAACACCAACTAAAATAAATTTCATGATCAAATTTTGATGACCAAAATTGGTCGTACCAACTCAGAAACCTTCGCGGGCTCATATGGAACAACTTTGCTAAAGATCATCATATGATCAAATGCATAGTTTATACGATTCCACAAAGAACAAACGGATAAACATTCATTTTTATATATATAGATGAAATATACAGCTAATATATAGGTATATATATATAGGTAAAATTTCCTGCCTTAATGCATTTCAGCAAGATATATAATTGCTCCAGGTCACAAACATTGGTTCATAAAAAAATAGATTTTGAAAAGTTTGATTGTTGAAAAACGAACAAAAATTAAAAATCGCCTATTTGGTATACGTACTACATATTAAACTTTCATACTAATTTGAGATGTAGTGAAGAAATATCTAGAAAAACAAGGTAAACTTGTCCGGGTCTTCCAGGACAATACACCAGGTCCCGATTTCATTGATTTTTTTTTCGCCAGAAACAATCTTTCAGACAGAATTGCCTCAAACGGTCCAAGTCGTCAGTCTTTTATAAATCTGATTGTTTTTTTTTCATTTTTTAAGAAAATAAAAATTTATTTTATAAATAAAGATAGGTACATTCTTCAACACTTAAGCTACATTATACGGGGAAACTTGGTTATCTAACACGCGTATAAAGAGTTTTATACTCAAAAAAAAAATAATGTGCAAGAAGCCCCAACAACAGGACTATTTGAACACTAATTCTAAATTAAGTTTTTTATGTGCGTGTATATTTTCAAATTTTTGGGCTAAATGTGTAATCATTAAGTTTATGTTGGTTCAATGTATATTTTTTAGCGCCATAATTTTAATTTTTCTATCATTATTATAAAAATGTTTGCAAAAAGTATATTCAAGTAGCCCTACTTTACGGTAACTTACTAAAATTAATATTAGGTAATTTGTAAGTAATATAAAATATATTCTAATACTCTTTTTTGACAAAGCACCAATATTATCTTTATATTGACTCTAGTGAGCTTAAAGCATGCGAAACATTTTTCTTCCCTTATTTGATAGCTTTCAAGCATAGTTTCGATAAATTCTTGATAATCGTTAGCTCTGTTGTTTCCGAGAAAACCATTACTATTGCTTTAAGGATGTAATGTAGTTACGTCAAGATACAACAAGACAACTAAAAATTTAGAATGTTCCTTATTCAATTATAAAGCACTCGTGAAAATTTAAAGCGATTCACTAAGCCGTCAAAAAGTTATTGCATTTAATAATACTATGATATTGTACGTAATCTTATGGAGATTCGGTGATCGAACAGTCTTAATGAATTTAATTTTTATTTTTTAGTTATAACTGTCTTGCCTATTTAAAAAACACGCTTATTTAATGTTTTTTTATGATTTAATTGTTTTAAAATATTCGACATTCATAATTTTTGAGCCTCAAATCAATAATATTTTGATATGTAAATAAAATTGAAATAAAGGCATATTCAGTCCCAAAAGTTAGTTAAATATTTTCTGTACTTTTTGTTTTTTCTTATTTTCTTTAAAATTTTTGGCGAAATTTCAGATTTTCTCAAACTATTTACATTTTTTTAAGTATGGACTTATTTATTCGCGTCATGATACACTATTTTTAATAATAGTAATAATTTAGTCATTTTTCACGAATTTTTATTTTTCTGTACTTTTTTCTCCGATTGTATCACCACAACATCCTTAATTCAGAATATTTTTGGTCCTTTAATATAAGAAAACTAGTAACTACGCGTGAAATATTCACAGCCAACACCGACAAAAATTAAATGAAAACAAAATGGCATTTGAAACAAATGACAACAATTAATTAATTCAAATTAAAAACAGTGATATTTGCCGACATTCAACCGAAAAGTTGGAGACTTGAATCAAAGTGAATATGTCAAACCTCAAAATTACAATGTTTGAATTTGACAAAATTAAGAAGTGGTTTATTTAAAATATCTACTTGATTATTTGAATCAGTCTCAGCATAGTGATCATATTTGAAATAATTGAAAAAATTTATAATACGTTGAACAACTATAGAAAAACATTAAAAATATGTATGCGCTAGAATAGACCTCCAATAGTTGTGTTATATTTGAATAATACATAAACAAAATTGTTTAATTTGCAAATTTTATACAAAAATATTTGTTTTGAAATCAATGAGGTCGATGAGCACGCATTAAAATATTTTTGTTTGGAATGAAGCTCGCGATTATAAAACAATTCGATATGTATACTAACTGAAAGGGATGTATTTAGCTAATACTTGTAAGAGGAGACAAATTTTATTTGCAATTTTCTCTCAATAATGAGCTGTTAAATGGTGCCGCAACTATATTTGCACATTCATTGTTTATAGAAAACTGTACATATAGATTATGTCAACAGAAAATATTGGAATCAAAAACGTGTGTACATGCTATTGATGGTTGAAACGGCATTATCGAAACACGTGACAACTGCAGGTATTAAAAGCTTATCGAAGGTAGAACGTTGCCTTCACATTATGCAACAAATCGGAAACAATCGTCAGATATTTTCAATTCACAATAGTCCTTTAGTCGATGTAGAAAACCAGATTAAAGATTAAAATACTTAAGAATGAAACCCAACGAAATAATGGAAATGCTTAACTTTTCTTTTTTTTTCTTCGTCAAATTACATATTTTATTAAGAAAAATAAATTGCCCAAATGTCCATTATGATTGTTAAAAACATAATGGAAATAATATTCACAACGACGGAACCAAATAATAACAATGTGTTGGAAAAAAATGAAAAGAAAACTATTATACATTGATAATAGTTACTATTGAGAGAAAGAAGTTTTAACGATGTCTTGTATAGAATGTAACAAATTAGTTTCCGACCTTCAATTAATTTTGCTATCATCGTAGGTACTAATAATACTTTTTTTGCTCTGATTATCGCTGATACTCACGTCGCGGTTTTCCTTTCAGTTTTGCTTAATTTTCAGGTCAATTTAAAATAAAATTATCTGAAGAAAAATATTTAAAATATCTGTAGACGTAAAGTCAGTAGACCAACAGTCTTGGCAGGCTTTTAAGTAATAATATAAACTTTGAGCTCTTTTTGATTCACTTGCGGTATAGTTTTCCTTTGAAATGGTAAACAAAATACCAAATTATTGGCAACATTTTTTTTGTCCTAATGTCAGTATCCAAAAATTTTGAAAAATATTTTTTTGTATTTCTTCATTAACAGAAGTGCATTTCTGAAATTTTGTATACATAAATTATAATTATCATGGGTTTTGTATCACGGGACTGCTTAAGATTTTCATATCTCCAGACTTCAACTTCTTTCTTTTGTCCCTAATACCTAATTCCTTGCTCCCTAATTTTTTTTTTATTGCAAACCATTCAAATTGCTTTACTATCAATCGCTTTTATCTATTCGTAGACTTTGTTGATAATTCTTCAGATATATCACTAGCTGTACCAATGTTGTACGGAACCAAGCTTTTAGTTTATACTTCTTCATAATCGAATATTAATGAAGAAGTTGTAAAAACATGTTTACTGATGTACTGATCAGATTAATGACTTATTTAAATATATCATTAGAAATGCACAAGTATTTTGGTAATATCCATGAAAGCTCTATTCACAAAAATTGATTATTTCAATATTAATTCCTACTTATTTTTGATTGTTTTAATTCTATTTTTGTTACAAAAAACGCTTTTTTATTTATTTAAATTATATGCGGAACGATCACAAAAACGTGTAGCGGCTACAATATCTATACTAATATATAAAATTCTTACGTCTGTACATTTCGATTTTGAACCCAATTTTAGAGTAAATATTTGTTTCAAGAGGTCCTTATTTCAAATTTAACATTTTTAAAATTTTTGTCAGTCTGTCTGTGTATCCCGATTTAACTACAGAGCGGAACAACTGAATTTAATGGAATTTGGTATTAAGATACAACACAATTTCTCACACATGTTAGGCTACTTATCATTCCTTAAAAATAATAAGGAAAGGTATTCCCTAGGGATGAAACAAAAATTTTTAACTTAAGACAGACGAATTATATATCATTAGAAAAATATTTTAAAGTTACAAAATAATCTGTATTAATATTTTTAGTTGAACTGATAAAAAGCACAGTAAATTCAATTGAAAGTCTAAAAAATTGCCTCTTTGAAATATATAATCGTTTATATACACAAAACACATAGTTTATGATAATAGCGTAATGGCTTACGTATCTGACATTCTGATGCTCCTAATTAATAATACGTAGATTCGAATCTTACAGTAATTTTTTTTACTGTATTGTTGTAAGTAGACCCTTAGACTTGCTCAATAAGGAAATATTAACGAAAAAAAGTAATAGTAGTAGTAAAAATAATATTAATAGTAATAAAATTAATGTAAATACGTTTTTAAAACCGTGCATACATAAAATCGTGTACTTATATACCCCCTCTGACTGATGAAATTTGAATATTCGATGTATTCCTTATAAGAAGTAGACATCTAAAAAGATTTTTTTTTAATGCCTACCCTAAAAGAGAAAAAGTAGGTGATTAAGTTTGCATGAGAAAATGTAGTTAATCAACAATCAAATTTTGAATTTAATAAGTATAATTAATAAATAAAGAATAATAAGTGTGTGGTTTTGTTAATTCTTTTAATAACAGCATTTTAAATAACGTCATTTCATTTATGTAGTCGGTACTTATACCAATTACCAAAGAGGCGGTTTTTAATTTTTATTTGTTAAAATCTGACTTTTTATGAACCAATGATTGTGACCTGGAGCAATTAACTATTCTGCTGAAACGTATTAAGAGAGCAATTTTTATCATATATTTTATATCAATTAAAAAAAAAACAATCTTCCAAACTAACTTTTCGTCGGTATTTAGAACAATTTGTAAACTAATTATTGTTATTTAAAATGAATAAAATATTCAAATTTACTTCCACGCTTTTCCGCTACTTCCAACAATTTTGTATGTACAGCGTCCAAATGTGGGAAATCAATTGCTTTTTAGTCATGATAATCAAAATAAAGAAGGATATAACTTTTTTCGTTTTACATTGTATTTTCCAATATAAATGCATATTTGTGAAATTTGGGAAGTGTTTTCTTTATACGATGCAGATATATAGTAAGAAAGGATTTTTGATAATTCCTCCTCTAAAAGAGTGAAAATGGGGGCAAAGTTTGTATTGCATAACGTTTAATAAACAATCGAAATTTCGAAAAAAAAAGGTAATTACGTTTCGTTTATAACGATGCTGTGACTATGAAATTTGAAATTTCGATTGTTTATTAGACGTTATGCAATACAAACTTTGCCCCCATTTTTCACTCTTTTAAAGGAGGAATTATCAAAAATCCTTTCTTACTATATATCTGCATCGTATAAGGAAAACACTTCCCAAATTTCATGGACACAAATATGCATTTATATTGGAAAATACAATGTAAAACGAAAAAAGTTATGTCCTTCTTTATTTTGATTATCATGACTAAAAAGCAACTGATTTTATGTATATATATATATAGTTAAGTTAAGTTCATAAGTGAGCTTTAAGTTCTTTGGCTTTCACATATTGTAAAACTGAAAATCCGAAATACGTATTCACAAATAAATAAATTAGTGAACGAATATCGAGTAGCGAGAAATTCGGCGAACTAAAAGAAAATGGTTTATTTATATAATTGAAATTCAGATATTTTAATAGTAAGTGCGTAGATACACAATGGTTATACTTGATTACGGAGGAACTGAGTTTCGTGCAATTGAACAAATTTTAATTTCGCGGTAGTTTTGTACATTGCAGTAGTGTAATAGTTTAGAAAAAAGGTTCATTCGGGACTCGAGACAATGAAATGGAATTTCTACTAATATTCTTAATCTAGACCCTATATTTCTGTTATTTTTACGTGAATATTTTGATAACGTTTTATTGTTTTAAGTCGTAATTAAGAATGACTTTATTGAACTTGGCGATAATTTTTTATGTATACCACTAAATAATTTATGGATTCTTTAGTTCACGGTAGACATACCTACCGTAGGTATACGCAACTGAACATACTCTTTTTAGATATTTATAAATATTTTTTTGAAATTAATTGATCATTACATACAAATATTTTATTCTAAGCAATAGTTTATTAAATGTGTCTTTTTAAAGTCGACAAAATAGTGTTTTTAAGTATGATTATGTTTTTCGTAAAAGAAATAAGAAAAATAAAAATGTTCATACACCACTACAAATAGCAAATGTAAAAAGAAAATATAATCTACCTCTACATTACGCAGACGAAGGCGCGGGTATCAGCTAGTCTTAAAATAAAAGGAAGCACTGACAAGGAGATAGCAACTGTTCACTCAAATGGTAGCAAAAAACTATCTTAGGCAAAAAGGTGTATAGAAGGTTTATACTCTAAGCTGACGATATAGAATATATTTAATATCAAATCTTCGACAAAAGAAATTCAAATAAATTATATACCTATTTATTTTTAGTACTAACGCAATTTTCGTTTTGCTTCACTTCACCTGGTACACATTAAATAACCTCAAGGCATCAGTAAATAATTATATTATAGCACTTTCAAACAGAAAATATTTTCCTATAAAGATAGTTTATGGTATAAAATACAGAAAGTTAACTTTAAATCTGCATCAATTTAAAATATGTTAGAATTATACAAAAAAGTGCACTGACATAACGTTAGTATAAGGTACATTATTTTGAGATAAGAGAAAGATTTTTTCTGAACCCAAGTACATTAAAATTGATTGTAAAATCTAATGAAATTGAAATTGCCAAAAATTCAAAAGCCATATTACCATTTTTTAATTGCTACAATTGTTTGGTTTGATTATATTAACGAAATAATGGAATTGGATATTATATTATTATAGATATTCTCAATTTTAATACAAAATATTGCCCAACAACAGAATTTGAAAACATTCTACGTTTTATAAAATATATTAACATTCACCAAATTACACATTGACAATACCAACTATTCAATTCTCCACTTTTATGGACAAATAATTTCTTCTCCAAAATTGGATTAGTTGAAGTAATTTAATCCAAAACGTACATTTCTTTCACAACAATTATTATTATTCACAACTAAATTTAATCCTCGACTTTGTGAGCGATAACAATATGTATATAATATGCATAATATATTTGGCTTGCACAACAAACCTCTAAGGCAAAACAATGCGAATAAAATAAATTATTCGCTGAATTTGATGATTTGTTGCACAACTAAAAGTATGGTTGACATTTTTTTAGATCAAAAAATGCGAATCAGTATAGTTCACATATTATTTTTTTCATATAAATGAAGTTGCAAACAATCATTAATGATAAAAAGAAATTTAAGAAAATTAACGTTAATGTCATGGTTAGTTTGTTCCAAATTTTCTCCCATTGTTAAAACAATGAATTTGGATATATTAACATTTGGATATATATATATATTTTTTTTTTTTGTAAAAATAGACATAAAACAAAAATTAAATTGCTTTCCTTAAATGACAGCATGTACTTGATTTATGGTTCGACATTAAAAAAAAACAAATTATTTCACATATTTCACATATACCCATTGTTGCATTGTTAACAAGGATATTCAAATGCGTTGTAACTCGAAAGTAATTTCGTAAAGATACCTATTGTTAATGATTACACGATACTTATGTTATAAGTAATCACAATATGTTTAACGCCATTTTTCTTCGTTTTAATTAGTTACCTACTTTTTTTGTACGCATTTTCCGACTCCGACAAGTCTTAAGACATTGAAAGTGAATAATTACAGAGAAAAACGTGTATATGTCAATGGTCAACATAAAATAAATAATAAGCACTTATCCAAACTTGAACTATATGTCAATCATCTTCTTTGTATTACTTAATAATACGATATTATCTAATTAAGTATTTGCAATTGATGCGGAAGAAATTAAGTAGCAAAATAAAACGGTAGATCGGTAGAGTGTAGATAATATTTATAAAGACATAAAGTTTTCAAAAAAATAATTTCCAAATAGTATAGTACACATTTCATTCGGCTTTTTTAAATTTTACATTTAAAGGGTCAAAAGATCAAACACGAAGATAATTTACATCCTCTACCAGCATTTCTGTAGCACAATGTTAATGTTGCATTATAATAGTATGTTGACTGTAGAGACCTACCTGAAGAACTGAGATTACGAATACAATTATTTAAACGTCGCACACGACATACTCAACAACGCACGTAATTATTGTTAATAAATAATAGCTATTTCCTTTAAATTATTAACGTGAAGTCTTAATTGCATCATAAATACAACTTGAATTTTTATATCGCAATAAAACGACTCATAAGGTTTTTAACGCCCTGCAATCAATTAATACTTTCCAAAAATGTCTAGGTACACAATTTTCACGTACACGTTATAATTAATAAATTGGATAATATGAAACAATTCCAATTTTCACTTCTTACTTTAGTCATATTTTTAGTTTTAACTGCAATCTTTCCTATTTGGGTTCAACTTATTCAATTAGCTGTTCTTTTTCTACTGATCGTTTTTTTTAGTCAATTTTTTTTTCTTAGTTTTTCAATAAAACCAACGTATTATAAGTCATTGCACAGATCTATAAAATTTGCTCCCATTAAACTTAAAAGCTTTAAGCTTTTACCTTTCAAAGTTTGCTTATTTGGTTGTTTTATATCGATAAGTATTAAAGATTTTAATTTATTTATATGGTTAAGCAGAAGGTAGCACTTTGAACAATTCGATACCAAATTACATATTACTTGTGAAGGCCATATATAGTAATGAGTGCTTACATGTCTTTTACAACTATAAAAATCGTTTATATAAATTACTAAGTCAGAAAATAGCATCAAGATAGTTTAAACAGGGTAGGGGAACCTGGGGCGGAACGGGGTATCTAAGTTTTAATTAAAATTTACGAGAGATTTAAAGAAACATTCTTATTGTTTTGTAATTTATATATTTATTTAATTCATTCTTTACAAATAAAAAAAGGTTTTATTGATTGAAATTAATAATTGATATTAAAAATTTAGTTTTAAAAAATAAATGGAAATTTCCCATTCTGCCCCACTCTCTGGGGCACAATGGGAAATGAGTCTGAGGCGCAATAGGATACTTGTTATTGGCTTAGTTCACAGATGAAGACACTGTCATCATCGTGTTTAGCCCAGCACATGCCAAATGTGCCCATTTTTGACAAATACTGCAGGAACACCAGATTTCATTAGATTTGGAGTATAAATTCTGACCGTATAAGCAGATTACCTCTGCATTTTCCGACTTTTCTTATATATGGACTGTCGGCTAGTTTTCCTTATATATGTACCCACTATCTGCTGGTAAAATAAAAATGTCTATCTGAATGGGAAATACTATCTGAATGGTATATCCCATTCCGCCCCACCCATTGTGCCTCAAAGCACCTTTCACACAAGCACGACTATTATGGCAGGATATATTGGTTATATTTGAATTATCATTAGGCTTTTAGTTAGTCAACAGTATGTTTTAACAAACATCAGGTCAAAATCCTGAAACTTGTGAATATTAAATTTCAAAGAATCCTTGTAAAGGAAATTTTTCCTAAATTATCTAAAACTAAGGTTAAAGAGGATCTTTAACCTGTAACTTTGAACAGTGCTGAAATCATACAACTATTCGATGTTAATGAAAAACAAGTCAGGAAGAGTCTTGAGGATGTTATGGAGAAACAATCAGAGACAAAAGTACATAAAAAGAGAGCTTTCGCAAGATGTAATGAACTTTGAACAATATTACTAAGTACAACGATAATATAATGAAAAATTACCTTCGGTGTTTAATACGCAAAAGTAGGTACATACAAACATAAGAAAATCTCTAAAAATAATCGCTTTTGAACTTCAATCATTATTCTTGAATTAAAAAAGGCTGACATTCAGCAAAAAAGTATCTTTTGTAATTTATAATAAATTTACGCTACTTATTTTAAAAATTCGAAAACATTATCAGGTTTCTACAAAAGCGAACTTGAATGAAAACATTTTTCCCTTTATTGGTAACGTAAGAGAAACTAAAATTTCATATTGAAAAGTCAGACTCAAAAATCAAATCGATCGATGTAAATTAAAAACAAAGTAGATAATGCAACGATGTCAGATTTAACGGTTCTAAAAGGAACATGGGCCACAAATAACATAATATTAATCACAGAAAACATAAATATAATAAATAAAATGAATTTCTTATCGTCGTTGCTTAAAGGACCATTCCGGTAATAAATATTTTATGTTGATTATCGCACGGCAATAGCGAGATTCCATCATAGGTAAGGAATCAAAGAATCCATAAAGCTCTTTACACTCTTTATCCAAAGGCTTTGAACGACTGAGTTCGGATAAATAATTTCCGAATTTCAAGGTTTTGCAATTGAGAATGGTCCATCGACCGATTCCTATAGTATTTAAAAACATAGTCCTACATTTGGTACTCTTATCAGTAAATCATCAGCTTTCAAGTAGTAATATATACTTTGAGTCCATCTTGATTCACTTAGCGGTGTAGTTTTCCTTTTAATTGGTAAACAGAATACCAAATTAGGGACCAAATTTTTTTTTGTTCTCATGTCAATATCTAAAAATGTCAATAAATCATTTTTTGTATTTCTTCATTAAAAGAAATGCATTTCAGAAATTTTGTATACTTAAATTATAATTATCCTGGGTTTTATATCACGGAACTGCTTAAGATTTTCATAATTTCAGGCTCAAACTAATTTCTCCTGTCCCTAATTCGTCTTCTCTTGCCTCCTAAAGTTTTTTTATTGAAAATCACACAAATTTCTTTACTATCAATCGCTTTTATCTATTTGTATACATTGTTGGTAATTCTTCAGATATATCGCTGTACCTGTGTTATACGAAACCAAGCTTCAAGTTTGTACTTCTTCATCGTCGAATTTTAATGGATAAGTTATTGTAAAGACATGTTTACTGATTAGTATAATGACTTATATTTATATGTTTCATTAAAAATGTACAACTATTGTTGTAATAGAATCAAAATTGATGTTGTCGAATCCATTTAAGCTCTTTTCACAAAAGTTAATCATTTCAAAAATAATTCTTACTTCCCTTTATTGTTTTTACTAGCTGAACCCGGCACACATTGTCCTGCCAGTCTACGGTTGTGAATATTTGTAAATAAATAAATCGAAATTAGGAAAAAAAGCTTGTGAATTATTAGAATCTCCTCCCTTATCATTCCGTAGCATCCCTCGTTGTACCAATTATAACTTACTTTCAAAATATACATTTATCAATTACGTTTTGAGAAATTCTGCTCTACCTCTAAAAATCACTATACGATCATAACAATAAAGTATTGGCAGTTAGCGGCTATTGTATTCACCGTTGAAAAAGTCATTTTCTTGCGGTCGCAGGTATGTTAATGACGCAAAAAAAAGATAAAAACAATCTTTGAGGCGGATTGTATATCGTGACAAAATTTGAGCTTAATCGATGCAGAATTTTATGAGTTTTTGACGTCTACCCAAACTGATATAACCATTTTTATATATGCAGATAAAGGACAGATTATTAATTATTTATTTAAATCAATAGTTGTCAGAGGTGGCCAACTCACGGACCGCAAAAAGCTCATCTTCACAATTTTTTCGACCCACGTGATCCATCAGACTTTTATAAAATGTATACATTTTATAATGACTAAAGTGGTGAAAAGCATTATATTAAAAATGTTTACAGTGTACCTATCTATCTATCTAAATTTAGTATGGAAAATTTGAGATATAACTTTAATGGTGATCCGCAGAATTAAGATGCATTTCCGAAGTGACCCGAAATATCATTTAGGTTGGCCACCCCTGATTTAAAATATGCTGATTTTTTGATATCTTAAAGAAGAAAAAAGATATTTAATTAAAGGGTCCAATTTATAACCAATAGCTATATCCTGCGCGCGTTGCTACACCATCAACTAAAATAAATTTGATGATAAAATTTTGACGACCAAAATTGGTCGTACTAACTCAGAAACCTTCGTGGGCTCATATGGAACAACTTTGCTAAAGATCATCACATGATCAAATACATCGTTTACGATTCTATAAAGGACATACATACAAACATTCAGTTTTATATATGAAGATTATATTTTTATTACAAATAACTTTTTTTTCAAAAAAAGGAATAACTAATAAAGGAAGCACTAACAAGGAGATAGCAGCTCTTCACTTTAAGATTTTAACCAACTTAAAACAACAGGTTTACGTTTTGGTGAAAAACCTATTTTGTATTTTAAAATCGACTTAGTTGTTTATCGTACATGCAGGTTCCTTCTTTATTTTATACTAACAGTATAAATAGCAGTTTTACACTCTAAACCGACGTTATTATTAAAATTTCATAAGTATTCAAAACATTTTTGTGAAAAAGGGACATGAATGACGAAAAATTAATATTTCATTTTACCTATTATGAAAAAAAAAATAATAACCAGAAAAAAATTTATGTGTAATATCCGACAAAATAAATAAAACTGTTACAATGATAATTGAAAATCAATTACTTCAACTATAAGTGTGAAGAGATTATATTAGTTCTGTACAGAAAATTGTTTTACCAAAGATAAATGAAAAAAAAACTCTTAACAACCAGGAAAATATAACAATCGATCAAGAAACTAAAGCAGCAAAAATATCACTTCTCCATTATTCTATTCATATAAACAACATAAAATATCTACAATTATGTGGCAATTACAGATTTACACAGCCAATAAATTCGAAAGTAACATTGCAGTCAGCTTTGTGACGTGCTGATAGTAAAAAAAAGTGCATTCATTTATTATAACCTCTCGGTATGTATGTACTTTTATTATGCATTACATCGAATGCATATCAAAAATGTGACAAGAAAATGTAATTGAATAAAAATAAAAAATTCAACTTACTTAATTCAAGTATTCCAACAATAAACCTACACACATGAAACATAATATTACAGAAATAAGTAAATAAAATTTCGGCTCAAATTAACGAGTCCAGGTGTACCACATACCACATACAAATATTTATATGAAATTATAACATTTTAGTAAGAGTCAAAGTTCAAACTAAAAATTTCGAAACATTTATTTATATAAATGTTCAACGCAAGTAGGTATGTAATAATAATTTTTTTATGTTCCTTATTTCATCTTAAAATCATTAAACTTACGCACACATTAGTCGAGAAATGTTTTACTTTCATTATTTTTCGTTATAAACTTCAACATTTAAAGTTTCCTTCGAAACAAATTGAACAATTATATTTACTTCCTAATGAGAAATAACATTTAAAGAACAAAAAAAGAAAAAAAAAGATATAATTTAATTTAATATCATTAATTTGCATTGCAATCAAAGATTGTATTAACAATAAAATACCATAGATACCGACAGTTTGCCAATTAGTATTGAAAAAAAATTAATTAGCGAAACGTTTCGTAAAACGAATTGAAATAAAAATTTGCTAATCTATACCTATATAATACTTTCATACACAATATTAATGAATGTAAAAGTCAGCAGACGGAACAATTACGGTATTTTTAAGGATGATATGTTAGACGTTATAAAAATACGAGTATAATCGTAAAACTAAAAATCTAAATTTTAACTAATTTTAATGCTTTATTAAGCGGCTAAGTGAGAATCATGTTAAAAAATAAGTGTTTAATGATAATTTATGCAAATACTAAGAGTACAATAGAGTACAAGAGCACGACGATCAATCCAAAAATAAAGTTAATTAATTTAAGCTAGAATATTAATCGGTTAATTTTATTACTTAAATCAAAAAATTAAGTCCATCTCTTTTCTAATACCTTGAAAAAATTATTTCGGCTTTTAGACTTCTTTTAAAGTATACATCCATTAGCTATATGCATCAAATTTATCATACCTCAGCGGATTAATAAGCTAGAGTAAAATACGATAAAAATCGCTAACAGTTGAGTTTATACGGTAAATATTTTAATAATTTGAATTTCGTTATTCCCACAGTAAACGCTTCGCATAGTGGTACTATTTCAGGTAATTTATTCCTGCAATTCCCTATAACTTACTAGTGTCCGACCGAACTTTCGGTTTCGGCCAAAAACCGAGTTTCGGCTTCAGCTGTCATCAAACCGAAACTGAATTCGTGAAAGGAAAAAGTTGAGAAATTATTGTTCCTCACTAATAATTGATTAAACTGTTTTTAATTAGCGCATGGTTTATTCTTAAAGTTTCCTTAATTTGAATTAAAAATATCTTCCGAAACTTATAAATTTCTTAATAAATTACTCTAACAGTGCTAGTAGGGCGGACTTGCCTTGGAATTGGGGCTAAAACTGTACCTACCTGTTTAAAAACTATTAAATCTTATTTCCTAATATTATGGGACAAAAGCGGTATTATGATTAGTAATAAAACAACATCAAAATAAAATATTCAATTATCGTTAAGATGTCTTTCACATTCTTATTGTTTTTTTTTCGAACCTTTGTTGCAGTTTCCCCAAACCTAGTTCATGCAATTAATGCACTGAACCCACGCTTTTTGATTAGTGTAACCACGAAAATCGCATTTACAAATGCTTCATAACTTATCATATTTTTTAGATGAAGAATTGGGAGTTATTTCCTTGATGTTCTACTTTAGCGTTGGTACAATGCAACGCATATTCGAATAAATAAGGGCCTAGGGTGGATTTGCGCCATTTAAGGATTTACTCCACTACACCTTATAAGATTTAAAAGTAAAGACTAACGAATTATGATTAACCTTTTTTTCCTACGAAAACAAAACCTCATATGGAAGTTTTGATTTCGGCCAAAACTCAGACTGATGCCGAAATTCGGTTTCGGCCGTAAACACTAGTTACGGTCGGACACTATAACTTAGTAATTTTCCTTTATATTCGTTTTTTTGATTTGATAAAGTGGATATCCTAACAGTTCAAAAACCGCTCCTTAGTTTCCTATGCTTGGGTGCTTTATAGCTTTAGACCTTAATTAATTTCATTTGTGTAAAATCTTAGCAAAAATGGCTTCCTTTTTCAGGTACTTTATCGTTAAAAGTTCCCCAAATCCCCAAAATATGAATGCTGCGGCTTCGGTTAAAACAATACATTCGATTCATGACACTTATTTCGTCTCAGAATTAAATTGATTCATCCAGATAGTCATGGGCTTAATATTTATTAAGATCTTCTTTTGAATTTTTAATTAATTTCTTCTTTTATTCGATAATTAACACTTTAGATATCCAATTTTTTAACAAAGTTCTACCTTAAGAATTCTCTGAATGCTGCGATATTCGATCCTTACATTAAGTAAATTTTAGATGGTAACTCTTTAGTTTTATAAGATAAAATGGGTCATGTGTACTTTAGCACACCCACAATCTGGCAATGTTGCATTTTCGACTTTATTTTTAATTTAATTCGCGATTAAATCGGTCCATAATGAAAATTTAGCCACAAAAGAGATAATTATACCATATTAGAATTGAATTAACAAAAATATCGCGAATTAAATTTAAAACAAAGCTGAAAATGCATCGTTGCCAGATTGTGGGTATGCTAAAGTACACTTGAGCCGATAAAATCTCCGAATATTTCCTGTTTTTCCCTTATGAGACATAACTAGCAATCCTACACCATGCTAAGCTTCTGTGGACAATCATTCCCGCTTAAACTCCTTGCATTATCCTGTAGTTATGAAATATAATAGAGCAGAGTAGTAATTTAAGGTTTTCATCACGGCGATAACATTCAACGAGAATAAGTATATTAGCTCAATTATAATAAAAATAAAATAACAATGGCATGATTCTAAAAATAAGTTCTCAATCAAAGCTTTTGATGCAGATTTTTCCCAAGTTTTTGTATAATAATCAATGCAGTTATAATCCATTTTATTGCAACTGAAATAATGGTTTCTTTTTATTTATAATTCGTAAAAATCATTTTAACGTAACTACTATAAAATAGACACTATGTGACCAAAAAAATTATAATGAATAATTGAAAAAAAAAACACAATTTTCAAAATATTATTATTGAGAAATAGAAGCAGTTTAACTTTATATGAAATCCAAATTAAATCCTTAAACCAAATCAACAATCCTCAAAGAAACTTTCTATTTGTTCAAACATTTTCATTTCAAAATAAAAATATATTATTTATTTTTTGAAAATCTACTTTCAATTAATACCCGAAAATATATCTCATTATGAAAAATATTTCATGGATATTAAACTTAATTTCGACTCAATCACACAACTAACAATTTAAAATCCATATAATTTGTTTTCCGAGTCAGCAATTGTAAATTCGTTATGAATTAGAATTTTGTTTCTTTCATTTCCGCATCCAAAATTTCAATATAATAGGAAGAATGTTTCACATTTCTAAAAATCAAACTGATATGAAAAGTAATAATTATTTTATATTGACTAGACAAATGTATCACTAATTCGTATAAAATATAATACATTGATTATACGATATTCAAAACTAGAAAGTCGAAAAAATTTGCTTCTTACCTTTTATTCATGATTTGAAAAAAAATATTTCAATAAAACGATTGTAAGTGCAGTCGATAAAGAATTGATCTATTTATTCGCAAAATATATCTAATATGAAATGATTGCATAATAATTTTGCAATTCAATGATGAAATAAATTACATTAATATAGAAAAATTATCTTTTGAAACGTTACTACCTAATAGGAAGTAATCTAAAAAAATCATAAAAATAATCAAACACTTTTTGAATAGGTATAATTTGAATGTCCAATAACCAATCAGCCTAAACTTCAATTCAATTTATCTTTCATTATAAATGTAATTACTTATAAACTTTTGTCAATTACCGATTGTGTGCAACTATGATTGTGGTTCAGAAAAATTAAATTAAAATTTCTGTAAAATAAAAATAATTAAAACACGATATACGGGATGGAGGAACGTCAATTTAAACTTGCACTGAATCTGTTTTGCTATTCTATCGATACTGTAATTACAAATCTACAGTCATAATTAAAGTGCGATAATTGAAACCATACATACACACGTCGGCAGTTGATTGGCACAAATTAAAATTCCCATTGAAACAACGTGTTAAAAAATAATTGAAAATTATTTTCTATAGTTGTCCTTATTTTCAGATGCCTGCACTAGTAGAACAAAAATTCTATCATTGTAACTAGCATACAACTAATATTTTAAAATTTTTAAGACTAAATGCTTTTTTCCTTTTTGAAAAATTAAAAATATTTTTCACGCTAGAAAAATTTTCTGATGCTTTTATTGTACAGTAATAATTAACTATTAATAATACTGTTCAATGCCTATTTTTCATTAAAACATTAATTTATTTTTCGGCTACCTTTAGATCTGAATTCTAAATCTCATTTTTTTTTTAAATTATAGAAACTAACTTTATGGCAAGTTAGTTTAAATAGTTTAAATGGTAGTTATCCAATCGAGCTGAAATTTTGCACTTTGACTTGTACCACCTTAGATTTTCATCTATTAAAATTTCAGATGGTAAGATTCTTCCGACGCCACGATGTTTTGACGGATTCTTAGATCTTGGCGAAAAAAAAAAAAGAATAACATTTTTTGATATCTTGCTTAGTTTACAAAATATCGACCCCTAAAAAATGAAAAAAGCAACTAATTTTTCCATTTTTAGAGGTAGATATTTCGTAAACTAAGCGAGATATCGAAAAAAAATATTCTTTATTTTCGTTTTCTTTTTCTCGAAATCTATAAGAATCTGTCAAAACATCATGGCGCCGGAAGAATCATAGTCTTACCAGCTGAAATTTTAATAGATGAAAATCTAAGGTGGTACAAGTCAAAGTGCAAAATTTCAGCTCGATTGGAAAACTACCATAAAAGTGTTTTAATTATCACCTCCAAAATTTATCGTCAAGAACGCGAAACTAATATAAAAAAAAATAAAAATTAGTTTCAGCAACATAATTTGTAAAGTTAAAATCACTAAGATGGTCAACAAGAAATTATAAATTACCTATTTTTGCTAAGGTCGTAAATTTATTGTAAGGACGTTTAAGGATATGTTATGGTAGAGATCCTCAACCTGTTGGAATTTAAAATTACATTCTAGTTTTGTTAATTAAAATATGATTTCTGCTAGCATAGGTACTTAATATTAGAGATACCTAAACAGCAGGAATTCGAAAAAAAATAGGTATGGATGGCATCTTTCTCTAGAAAATCACTAAAGGTACAAATTGATTTTTTATTTATTTTATAATAGACATAACAATATTGCAGCTGTTACTTTTTCCTACCAAATTTTCCGCAGAATGACATCCGAAAAAAGAATCCTTTTTATGATCACATGATATCATAAAGAGCCATATCAGTAACAACATAGGATTCTACTAGGTACCAAGTTTTGTTCAACACAATTTTTTTGACTTTTTATATCAAAATAAGCTTCTTTCTTTAAATAAAGATAAGATAAAGAAAAAAAACATTTTGGCTAGTAAGTTTGATAAATTTTGATTAGAAAAAAATATAAAACGGTAATAAAATCTAACAATTTTATGACCTGTAACATAAATTAAATTGAATTTAAATTCTTGAGATCAAATCCTTATTTACGATGACGTTTTCATCTTTTATAATCTAAATACTAATTAAATTACGAAGAAATTCAAAATTTTTAAACATTTTTGTGAAGTAACCGATTTTTTTCTTTAACTCAATTCCCTGACATTTTCTAATTTTCCAGATTTCCCTGAATGTTGGATACCCAGAGCTTTTACCTATGACAAAATGAACTCAAAGGTTTGCCAAAAGAAGCACATAAGTGAGAAAGAATTGTAGTGAAAATCTCAAAGGTATATCTAGGAGAATTTTGGGAGGTGTTATCAAACTTTGGTAAAGAAAAATTTAAAAAAATCGGTAAAAAAAAGTAAAATGTCAAATCTTAGAATACTCACCAGTTAGCACCGTTGTATTTTACAGACCTACAGAGTAGTGGGTCAGGCAGATTGATTTGAAAAGGGCGTCATTTCCTAGGTATGAACTTAATAGTTATCCTTATAGTTCTGCGTGAAAAAAGTTTATCGACATCAACCTTTTCTACCATGTACCTACACTAAACAAGATAAGTTACGGATTTCTCATATTTATTTCTAAATGCAAAATATTTTTAATAAAATTGAATTATCTAAAACTCTAGAGATATATATTTTGCCATGCCACTAATTTGGAATAACTAATTACAGAAGCAATTTATATTTTGATTGGATCGCTAGTTTCCAACAAAGTCAAACCAACAAAAACTAATTCTACGAAAATGAGAATCTACGTACTCCACTTAATACGAGGTAGCGAAGAAAGCTAGGGATCCTAGCAAAATACCATGGTATCTTCTTATTCTGTTACTCAACCACCCCTTAGTTCCGACCAACCTATCAGAAACTCAAGAAGTTTAAACAAAAGAATACTTGCTAGGTGGTTTTACAATAAGTTTTATCAAAATTCAACCAAAATAACAAGGCAATGGTTTCGATATTTATATTTTGATTAATATTTTTCATTAAATTGTTTGAAATACAAATTTTGTATTTCTTAATATATTTTTCAAATACAATATTAACAGAGAAAATTTGTACCATAGAAAAAAAAAATAGCGAGACTAAAACAATTACGCCAATTAAAACGAAAAAACATCTTATGATAACTATTATATGTAAATTAAAGAAATACATATAACAGAAAAGTTCAATGTTAAACTTCATTGTTGACTTTTTCCTCTATTATAAACTTATTATTATCAAAAAGGTGCATTGATGTTTTACATTACAAAAAACGAAGAAAAAACATAAGCGTGTCAACTTTCATTGTAGGAAATGTGGAAACTAAAAATACTTCCATTTAATAATAACCTTTATACTATAATTACATGGTAAATAATAGAAAAAAAAATTTCCTCTGTTTCCAAACATTACAATAATACCCACATTCGCTACTAATTATGTGCAGACAAAGTTTACGTTTTAATAACAATTAAATAAGTTCCTATATTAAAATATTAAATTATTTCCTTTTTTTTTCTAAATTAGAAAATGAAAATTTGTCTAGGTAATTCATCAAATTTCTATTTTCCCATAAAACTTATAGTAGGATTCAGCTTTCCAACCTCAATTACTCACTAAACTCATTAAATTAATGTGTGATAAATTTAATTAATCTTGAACGTTAGAAAACGTAAAGAAAAATTTCAAGTTATTTCATGCAAATTATAACATTTGATTCAAACTAATTTGGCATTTGAATAAAAAACGACCACATAATTAGATTGCCCAATACTGTTTTCAGAACATATAAATTGTGTAAATGTTGTCAATTTCGACAAAGATTTTTTAAAAACGGACCATTTAATCTTGATTTAAGAGTGCAACCTTTAACCTAAGAAAATACGAGGATCGTTATAATCCATAGCAGCAAATAACGTGGAACCCTTGAGGCATTTCGACAATGTAAATTAATGAGGCGTGATCACTATAGCGAAATGATGAAAATCGAAAAAGCCAGAATTTTTGTGAATATTTTTAGTGTATAATTATAATGTTCTAGCTAATCAAACAAAAACAATTTGATATTAAAATTCAAAGATGAACTAATCTATTACTTAATAGCCCAACCTACATTCACTGCCTAGAAGAAAGAAAGACAGGTAAAACCCACTAGCTTTTACAAGTAGGAAGTATTGATTTTTAAAATGCCATATCGATTTTTAATAACATTTCATTTAAATCACCAATTTTAGAGCTATCTAAAACTATTGATTAACTTCTTCTGTAAAATTTAATTATGATTAAAGTAAAAAAATAAAAAAGTTAATCTGATAACAAACTCATATGAAAATAATTACGAAAAAAAATCTTAAATTCAATCGGTTTTATAATTAAAAGAAACATTAGGTACAAAAATATTTTCAGATTAATAAATTAACGTCCTACGAAACATGAGTTTCGTAAAAATTGTCACAAATTAAAATTATTTCACCCAATTAATTATCGATTATGAATTTGCTTTGAGAAATGTAGGTATATTCTTTGGATATGTGGCAATAAAAAAAATATTTAACGATAAATGGAACCGATGAAAAAATCTTATTACGGTGTTATCGTGTTATAACGTTATTGAAATACATGTGGTGGTATTTCATTGATACAGCGTCTAATTTCGGCTTTCAATGCTTCATTGATTGGAGGCTAATTGGCATAAACCTATAACTTCAGATAATTCCACAGCCAGAAATCTAAAGGCATTAAGTCGCAAGAGTGTGGAGGCCAATTCAAGTCCCCAAATCGGGAATTGACACGACCAGGAGCAAACCCGTGCAAGATCGTCAATGTTTCACGGGCGGTATGGTATGTGGTATCGTCCTGCTGAAACCACGTGTCAAGATCAATAACTTCCAAACGAGACACAAGAAACTGTTATCATATCACGATAACGTTCGTCATTCACTATTACTGCATTACCTTCTTTGTTTTCGAAGAAAAACGCCCCAATTATTCCTCCAGACCATAATGCCCACCATACAATGACCCGTTGTGGATGCATTGCTTTCTGATGAATCATTCGTGGATTTTCTAAGCCCCAAATGCGACAGTTTTGTCTATTCACGAAGCGATCGGGGTGAAAATGGCCTCATTACTGAAAATGATTTTGTTTGCAAAATCAGTAGGTTGCTCAAGGATCCAATTGGTGAATTCTCTTTGCTGTTCATGGTCTACTACTATTTCATGTTCATTAACTCTCATCTGTCTATTTTCGATTTGTCACGTCATAGTCATGTGACATTATGACTGTCAAACATGACGCGCAATTCAAATCTTGCGCTCTTATTGAAACAGTCTTTAGATATCCAAAGTAACTTCGGGTACTTTTTAAAAAAGGACTTTAAATACTTATCTTAAGTTACATTAAAAGATACTTTATTAGTTTGTATACATACAATCGTACATTCAACGATACTATGTATGCACTAAGCTTCGTAACCTATTAGTTAAAGTTGTTGAGTAATTAGGTAAAGTTATTTTATCTTTATTAACTTAGGATAAAGAAAAGTATGTATGTCTAAACTCTCCTAAACAAAATATAATACACAATACAAAGATTAAGAAGAGAGTAATAAATTGAATTATATAAAACTAGACAAAATAAAACGCTAAATGGAAAATAAAAATGTATAAAAACCTCCCTACAGCTAATTAGAGTAAGATAAAATAAATAAAAAGTTAAAATTTGACCTAACAAAAAATCACAAAATAAACATTATTTTATACAACTAGACTACCGGTCAGATACCCAATTTTATTTTTTATTCCATACTTTATTTTTAGTAACTTTTTGTAAAAAGAAGTATCAAAAAATATTTTTATGTCACAAGATACTGTTTCATTTAAAAAGTATCTAAGACACTCCCATAAAAAGAGTAAACTAAATACTTTTCCCAAAAAAAGGAACTAAGATACAGTAACTTAGATATATTAAAGTAACTAAGCTACCTCGAAGTAACTAAGATACAGTTTTCTGACAACTGTCACCTGACGATACTAGCTAGCTGCTGTTGAAACACGTAGTAGAAAAGTATAAAATAATAAAATAGAGTCATACGACATAAAGAATATAAAATTCAAGAGTATGATTTTGTTTTTAGTAGAAGGTATTCTGTTTCTTGCCGGTATAAAGAGACAAAACAAGTTAAAAAGCACCTAAAATTTACCAAAAATATCACTTTTGTAATTTGTTCGTAATTTTCTTGGGTATTAAAAAAATAATCAACGGAATTTTCAAATAAAAGATAGTCCATTTTGCACTATGCCTAACCACAGAATAAGGTTTCATCGTATCCGATGTTCTATTATGTAATTTTGAATCTTATATGATACAAATTACTTCTTATCAATTAATTTGAAACACGAAAAAAATTTGTTCCTAAAACGATGCTTGACAGAATTGGAACAGGAAGATTAATTTATATTGTATGCAAAAAATGAGTATTTTAAAACAGTAATCGTTTATATACGTTGACATTAAAAACTATTTTAGTTACTAAATATACAAAATAATTTTGTTGAAAAATCCAATCGGTTATAACATCCAATCGGTTAGATGTGTTAAGATGAAATTATAGTGAAAATTTAATAAAAATATCATAACACTTCATTAAAACTGATATGATCTGGCTTGACGAAAAATTAATTAACTGATTGTGCAATTAAAGCATTAGATAAACTGAAATTATTTAAGTTTGAGCAAATGTGTAGGTAAAACAACTTCTGATTTATATATCCAATACGATTCCTTTCACATAATAGATGATCACCTATGATGGCAGATAATTAATAGATTCTATTAGGCGAGATTTCTTTTCTCCAAAATAAAACGTCAGTTTCGGATTTTAAATTTATTTTTTCGATTGATATTTTGTAAGCGATTATGCGATATGATATTTTTAAAATAAGAAGTTTTAGAGAGTTAACATAAATACAAATAAAACTTAGTTAGATACTCATCATTACGAGACTTGCAAGAAAATTTTGTTTTAAAATTAAGAAAAACAAAATTTACTTAATTGATCAGAGTAAATAGAACAAACATAATTAATAAACTTAATGTAATTAAATAAAAATTTGACACTAAGTATTACTGACTTTCACTTATATCTTTTATTTAATCTCCTATATGTAGGTATGTTGTGAGATGCTCTAGTAACCCAATGTATGCTCTAAAGACATCTTTTAAAGAGCTCTTCATTAAAGTAAGTGTTCTGATTAATATGAATCCTGGAATTTGGTTATGAATAAAATCATAAGTAGGAAATATGAGTTACTCCTAAAATTAATGGAAAAACAGTTTCAACTTTGACACATACACTTTTTTCCTTTGTTTTTAAAAAATAAACAAAGTACCGGTTACTGTAAATAAAATCGTAAATGTTGCATTGCATTTATTTCGAATTAATTGTGAATTTCACCATTGAAAGGTCAACGAAATTTAATTCGTAATTATTTGAACGAAAGATTACTTGTTGCTGCAGGTTATTATATTATATAATTGATTAAAATTTAAGTAGTTTACAACTTGTTCAACTTGAAATAAAACTCTGAAATCGGAAAAAAGAGTTCATAATTTTACAACCGGTTTGTTATCGCTCTACATATAATCGTGATATCAACACAATATTTTTTTTCCAATTCTAAAAATTAAATGAAGGTCAATAGTCTAAGTTTGCAGTGAACTTTCTTTGAAATACTCACAATTAACGGCCAACGTACGGTACTTACGGTTGGATAACCATTAAAATTGGTGTATTATTATGAAAGATTTTGTTCAAGTAATGAAAAAGTATGTTTGTAAATAATCGTAACAACCCAAAAAAATTTTATATAAAACCGATCTTTTTACGTTATATAATTTTTGTAATGATAAATGCATATCTGCACTTGTCGAAGAACTATAGAAGTTATTTATTAATTAACGAATTGCTGTAATGAAGCGTGAACCAATTACTACTTTAGTAAACATATACTTTTAGAGTTATAATAAGTTATGGTCATTTAAATTCCGCTAGAATTTCACTGTTTTAATAGTACTATTCACATTTTCAATTCAAAAGATTCAAAAGTTTGTTAAGGTATAGAAAAATGCCTCTTAAATTTCGAATATTAACGCTTAAATATTGATCATTGCACTGTTTTTATTGGAACTAAGGCGGCTTTGGGATACCGTCAATTAATAGAAATTATAACGTAACAAAATGACTCACAGTTAAGCATACACGTATAACATGAGTGCGTATGCGTGAGAGTGACAAGAAAGGAGTGCGCAGCGCTCTCTTTCTCAATAAAATATTGAGACAAACATAACCTCAATACTGAATTGTTCCGAGAGTTACAAATTTTTGGCTTACCAATGAACAATAAATGTATCAGTAGCTTGTCATTTTGGTTTCTTTGCACTAAAGATTGTTTGGGATCTGATGATTTTTAGTGTGGCGGCGCCAAATCTTGGCACATTTCCCATCATGCATTGCAGGATTGAAATACCATCTTATATAGGTACAGACTTGGATCAGGCACGTCGATTTTGAGAGCTTAGAATAATTGTTTAGAATGTTTTCGAAATTATTCCTCAAGTCTTGTTTACTCGAAGGCAATTAACGTAAATTTTGACATTTAATGTCAATGATTATTTTTAAATATTGTAATAGATTTAGATCGTTTCCTTTTATTAATATCAATTAATATTACGGCTCAAGTTCCTTTTAGCACACTCAAATCTGGCGACGTTGCATTTTTGACTTTGTTTTTAATTTAATTCGCGAATAAATCGGTCCATAATTAAAATTTAGCCACAAAAGAGAAAAGTACATCATATTAGAATTAAATTAACAAAAATTCGTGAATTAAATTGAAAACTAAGTAGAAAAAACAACATTACCATATTTGAGGGTGCTAAATGGATTTGAGCCTATATTTTCATTATTGCAAACTGTCAAAATTTGTGTAAAAATTACTTTAGCGTAAATGGTACTTTCAGAAAGAATTACCAAACTATTTCTAACAGTTCTCTTTAGTTCTCAAAATTCGACGTGCCTGATCCAAGCTTGTACCCTTATATATAATCTTAGTCCAGACAACTCGAAATAATTACAATAACAAGTAACGTAATATAATAATGCATACAATGTCCAACCATAAAGTAAAAAATTATGAATTACATAATGATAAATATAGATTTTAGAGCTTCAAAAAAACCATGATTTAAAATACTGAAAGAAAAGTTTGCTGATATATGTGGGTGATTCTCATCAAATTCCGAAAATAGGTAGAAGAAAATTTATAAAAAATGTTCTTAAAAATTTGACTTTTTCTTTGTCAATTTTGTAGTATTTGTACAGTCCCTGGCCATATTATTAGACGCACTTAAGATTTCATACAAAATGTTCATATTCTACTAAATTAAATTTAAACTTCTACTTTTAACATTATTAGAAGTTGTATTAATTTTTAAAAAATATATTTTCTGGATAAGGGTAAAACCTTGTTTATTATTTCTATTACCCTACTTTAGGAAAATAGCCTTGATTTGAAGCCCATTGAAAATATGTTGAAATTGCTGAAGAAAAAAATTGCTAAAGAGGTGGTTACAACAGAAAAATAGCCCTTAAAAATATTCACGTATGAAATCATCATCCACAAATACAGCAGACGGTATTGTCCTACATAGACAGCATACTGCGCAGAATGGGAACTTAAATGCCAGTAAACAAGCTTAAATATTAAACAATTCAACTCGCCATAATTAAGATGTTTAATTAATTTGATGGTAAAAATGTATTTTAAGTAAATATTATTTTTGGTCACGCTAGTTGGTAATATGCGTAATAAATAAATTTTGTACAGGAAAGTTAAACCCAATCAAAAATATGGACCCAAAATAAAATAGCTTTAACTTCAGGTTTTATACAAAATTTATAGTATGTCTATTAATACGGCCAAGGACTATATAACTAGATTTCACCAATATAGTGGTCCCAGAATAAAACTTTTTAGACGAATTATAAGAATGATTTATAATTTTTAAGGTGAGGGAATAATTTTCATAAGCCATATCGCAATTAAATTGTGTCCATTATTGTATGATAGAGATCAAAAAGTTTGGGCCCTAACAGTATCATTGTAACGTAAATATGATACTCCTCAGTAAAGTGTTATTTATTATCCTGCCCTGTCAAAATACTACTTGTATTTATTATACTTGTTTTTATTAAATACTACTTGTACCTCTGCATTGTATTTACAGCCGTAATTTTCCCTCAAGTCCATATGAACGATATTTTCATATTTAAACAGGAAAAAACGGTGAATTTAAGAATTAAATAAGCCAAGAAATAAAAAAATAAAATTTACACATTTTTTTTCCAATTAACATTCGCAGTTGAAGAAAAAGCATAAAAATTTTAATTCCTGACGGGGATCCTATGACCGCATTCGTTTTTTTTATGTAAATAAGTAACCAGCTATTTTTCCGAACTTCTGAGAAAAATTTTAACTAGCATTGCCATAAATTTTTAACGTTTTGGAATAAGCAGAATTTTTAACGGTTAGGGGTCTACAATCTATGCAATAAGTGACCCTTTTCAGTGTTATTAAAACTTGTAAATATATTTGAATGTTTTTAATATCGAAATGATTGAACAATTCAAATTTAATTTACTGTCAATAAGAATCGACCTAAATATGTTCGTCTACAGAAGTTGTTTCATCATTTTTTCTTGATTAATTTGATTGAAACGTTCGCAAATGCCATCAATATTAGTTGAATAGAAAATGCAAGCTAATAAATTACACTCAAACTCGATTATAATAGTCAATAATAAAAGTGATTTCCGACAATTTAAATGTATACAATTTTAAATATTGAATACTTATCGATTTTAATGATTTTCGGTGATTATCATAAATTTTAAAAAACTGAATTCGATTTTCCATGAAATTTAAAATCTCTGCATAATCTATAACCTTCTCATATGAATAAACGTATGTGTGCAAGTTCAACCTACTATCGAAAATCAAGCTTTCTCCCTGTACCTTTCATCTAGTGACATACTTTATTAAAACAGATGGCACTTAACTAATGACTGAAAAAAAAACGTTGAAACATCTTCACGATTTTTACCGTATGTCGCTGTTCAATGTGAAAGACTTGTTTCGATAAATTTAATAACGCTATAATGATATCGTTATCGCACCATTAACAGGTTCATGAACGTCAGTTGGTCAATGGAAATTTAGTTATTCGGAAGATGTAGAGAAACTTTGTGATCTTAATAGACAACATTGTGAACTTGCATATTGACTCAAGAGAAAATATCGAGAAAACGAATATTTTATGAATGTCTTGATTAAACTGTGCGCGACAAGGTAAAAGTTATCAACACTTCTCGTAAAATTAAATTAAAGAATCTGATAGATTTTAAAAATACGTATAATAACAATAAATAACCTATCCGTACTATGAAGTTTAACCACTAATAAATTAAAGAACTTTCGAAAAGAGGCGTCTATGAAATTGAATTTAGTGATAATTAAAAACTTATCTTAAAATTAAAGAATCAATAATTGGATATAAGACAATGAAAATAAATCAGCTTAAAATCAAATTAGATTTTTTCGCTGACTTTAAAGTTACAATATTTATACAACATATAAAATATATTGCGGTTTTATTTATGTAATATAGTATAATTTACTACAGTAAACCATAAAAATAAATTTGAACAAAAGGCAAAACAAACATACATCTGACGTATTGCCCAGACACGTATTTCGATTGTCAAAAAATCTTTTTCAGTAATCATTAAGTATTAGATCACTCCGAAATTGTTGTCATGAGTCACTCAGTTAGTGACTTATCAAATACCAGTTACGGAGCAACTCCAACACTACCTAATGACCACTGAGGAAGATTACTAGGCAATCGAAATACGTATATGGGCAATACATCAGTAAAACATTTGTTTGAACTCTTGCTCAAATTTATGTTTCTAGCATAATTTTGTAAATTATATAAATAAGACCACAATATATTATATATATTGTATAAATCAGCTTAAGTTATACAATTTTTAATCATAAGTTAAAGGTTTGGAGATAAAAAAAAGCATTTATACTCCTCGTACTATTTGATGGTCTCAATTAATAAAGCGTAATATTACATTAGAAATCAAATTGTTAGTCCAGTTCCCTGAATTTTCCCTCGGCTCAATGAAGTTCTAGGGTTTTTCAAATTTTCGAAAGTATTAAATTAAAATCGAAAATATTATTTACATTTTTCTTCAGGCGTAAAATCTTCACTATTTGTCATACATATTTTTGAATAATAAACGCTCCCTTCTTTGGAGCGGTAATTCCAAAGCAAAAGCCCGCAGACACCAAGCTTATGATAAATATACTGACTTTATTTAACTTTTTATATGTAACCTACTAGTGGCCGAGTGGTCAAGGTGACCGCTCCAAAACGGGTAGATGCTCGATTCAAATCTCGAGCAAATTTTCAATATTTATCGATTTACGGATATCTATTAACTCTACGGTCGTTAAAGACCTCAATAGTTATAAGCCGACGGTAAATAATAATACAAAAAAAATTATGAGTTGCTTGCTTGGCACCCAAAATTGTACTCTTGGGCTCAAAAGAAGGTTGAGAACCTCTGTTTTAAAGAATAAAATACTATTTTTCCTAGTCAATGGATATTTTCAAATGCAATGAATAGCCCCTTGGAATACCTACTTGGAATTCAAAACGTAAACTAATATTCATAATCGTTTTAGTAAACCTTAGATGCGAAAGAAATAAAGCTTTTTAATAATACCCTAAACCTTATAACAATCTTAAACTTAATACAAAAAAAAAAACTACACAAATACTACAATAGTTTTTTTAAATACTACAATTGATTCTATTATTATACACAGAGAATAGTTTTTAAGCTTGGAAACGAGATGCAGCTTATTAGATTTTTCTTTATTATAATATAAATAATTAAAATATATAACAATCTACTGATTCTAGAATTATTCAACTTGAAATAATTTCTTCAAGTACATTGTTACTGTCGAATAATAACTTATTATAAGATAAATTAAATTACGTGCAGAATATACGTGTGCCGATTCCAGTCAATTTAATCAAAAACTTGATCAATTTTCTCTCCACGTAAAGCATTATACATCTAGACAGGTAATCTGCCGTAGAGAGCTTTCCAAATGAAATGCAATGACACTAACATGCATAATAAGGTAGTGAAACTAATAGTTCAATACCTAACTTATCACTTAAATAAATTATCCATTAACAGTTTAAAACCAATAAGTTGGAAATAAATTTACTTTTACAATTTTCCATTTGAATACAAATCTAATTAAGTTTTATTTTTTTTGCAGTTCAAATAAATTTATCGAAATGCATTTCAACTACGCATCATGACAAAAAAACCGGACCACCATCAACAATTTTTCGTTCTGAAAAAAAATCAATAGCAAAAATAGTTGATGATAGATCAAATAATACAGAAAATGATGATTCCGACGACTTATCATCAGAGAGACATCGTCGCTTAATACCATACTCAACGTTTTATTTAGGGCAAGATAATACCGAACAATTTAATTTATTACCCGTAAATCCAAACGGACGACAACAGTACAAAATTGTTGCTCATAAAATTCCTTTATTCCAAACGTATACAACTTACAAACAATCAGATGATTTTAAAGACGCAGCAAAAACTAACTACAATCCATTCAACGAAAACAATAAACTACCAGGAGGTTTTCGACCTATGTTACGTCCGTTAGCTTTTGAAGAAATAACGCCACAACAACCAAAAACTCCTAATTACGGAGCTATTTACGATAAATTACTTCAATACAAACAATTTGCTCCTCAACATGAACCACATCAATCTGTGAACCAACATATTCGCATTCAATCCAATCATCAACTTCCTAAATACATTTCCGTTTACAAAATTCGTCGACCCATCAACGCTTTTCCTTCCTCTTCCAATTACGACGGAAACCAAAACTATAAAACCTCCTCGAAAAATGTTGCAATCAATTACATTCCAATTAAAACCAGACCAATCTCTCAAACCTATCAACCAGTGGAACATATAAAAAATTTTGCTCCAATTATTGTCAATAAAAACCACGACAATCCTTTCAAAACCAAATATCAACCGGTGACCCCTAATCCAATTTACCGATACAAAGACACATCTTTACCAAATGCATTAAAAATCCTGCCAAATAATAACCCTGCTCCGCAAACATTTCCACCAAACTTGGACGACGAAGAAGTAACACATAATCCAATCAGTTTACTAGAAAATAATATTTCAAATTCACCAACTCGTAACACCAACACTTTGTTACACCTATTAAAAGCGTTTCAATACGGCAATCATTTACCATCGACCAATGTCCATTCTCACATAAAAACAGTACCAAACACATTAAAATATCAACATGCAAAACTAAAGCCAATAATTGTTCAACCCGAAAATTCAAATCAAGAAAGTTCATTCGAAGAGTCACAAAAATCAGAAGAAAATTACGGAATCGAGAATGGTGCCAGTCTAAGTGGAGAAAATGAGCAAGAAAACCACGAGCTTGAGTTGGTTGTGCCAAAATACAAAAATTCTGGTTTAGGACATAGTGGGCCATTGGAAGATGATGCTGGAACTATAACGCAGGTGTTTCCAGCGCAAACATTAGATGGTGGTACTCCAGGAAAACCTGGAATCGACTATCCAGCTTTATCGGAAATACCACAAACAAGTTTTAGCTGTAAAACGCAAAGATATAAAGGCTTTTTTGGAGACCCAGAAACGAATTGTCAGGTATGACTCGTAATCAATTAAGATTCAATCTAAATGAATTTGTCCAGTAGTAAAAAATTGTGGCTTTAAAAAAATAACTATTCTTTTCAAAAAACATCAACTTAAATCAAAAAAAATAACCGTTTTCATCTGAATTTCAGGGTGATAGCAAAGTGCAGTTTCATTTGCTTAAAATATCGAATTGATTTCAATTAGTTTTAGTCTCAACTTTATTATCTTTTCTTCCGTATTTTTAGGTAATATTATTAGTAATATTCTTTTCAACATTTAACCAGATCCCAAAACCTCGTAAGGTTAGAAAAGATTAAAAGTGCAAATAAAATTACATAAAATTCAATTTACTACGTATTTACGTTTTGATGAAATGTAAATTGCAAATAAAGTAGACAAAAATAACCAATGCAAAGTTAGCACCCCATCGAAGGATTTGCGAACTGGTAATGATCTTAATCGTTAGGTCTTCGTTAGCTCAGTTAAGGTCCGATATTTTTTTCGTTAGGTCTCCTATAATTTTTTAATAAATAATTGTTGAAATTTTGCATAAAAAAATTTGCATGTTAGCACCTCATTTAAATAGAAACTATTTTATTTTGATGTTTTTGCATTCTTTATCGTTAGGTCCGTATTGGTCCAGCAAAATTATTATCATATTATTTGTTTTACTTATTTTATTAGTAATTTTAAATTAATTAAAATTAGCGCATGCGTATATTGTATTTGTTTGAAATTTAAATTCTTGCTTTTCTCTTAATTACTGTATGAATATTTAGCTCATATATGCGAGAAGCACGCACCAATCATCCAACACGATATTATTCCTATTTTCAAAGTATTCCACAATGACGACCAAGTGTTGTTTACTCGATTGCGACATTGCGTTAATTGATTAAATGGCGTAAATATTTGGAACGTCAAAGTAACGTTACAAAAATCGTATCAATTCAAAATAAAAGCGGTTAAGTTAAATTAATTAAATAGTTTTCATTTAAATATTTAAACGTAAATATATTTCAATATTTACGCCATTTAATCAATTAACGCAATTTCGCAATCGAGTAAACAACACTTGGTCGTCATTACTTCGAATACTTTCGAAAATGGGAATAATATCGTATTATTCGCACTAATACGATTATATTATTATACGCACCCTATACGATATTATTCCCATTTTCGCAAGTATTCCGCAATAACGATCAAGTGTTGTTTACTCGATTGCGAAATCGAGTAAGTCAGTTATCATCGAGCATCATTGCTACGTAAATATAATACACCTCTGTTAATGTTATTGGTTGTCCTACCCCGTCAAAATGAACTACTTGTGTCTGCATTGTACTTACATCAATAATAATTTTCACTAAAGTCAATATGATTGATGTTTTTATCTTTAAACAGGAAAAACGGTGATTTTAAGGAATTAAATAAGTAAAGAAATAAAAAGAGCCAAGTTCAACTAGTTTAAAAGCCGTTACCTCATGTATCGTTCTTCCCTCGTTTCAGTTTTAAATGAGAAAATGAAATGAAGTATAACTTAAAAAATCTTAGCACACAAACTTTTGTTACATCTAAATTTTTGTGTAAGTTTACTGTTTCTGACAACCTATTTTACGGTGCAATTAATATTTAGATATAATAAATACCTCTATTTTTCTTCAGTGTGAGGGAATGACAACTGAAAATGTAATCTTCAAATAATTTCCATACTTTTATTTTGGAATCGATATTCTAACAAGTGTAAGATGACTTAAATATGTGAAATAATTGATCGTATTATCAACAATTAAGAATCGATGAGAGCCTTCATGAATGATTACAAATGCTTTCATATATTAACTGTTAGTAAAAGTGTAAGGGAATGATTTTTTTTATGGGACACATAAAAAATATATTTGAAAACGTGGTCTTCACCTTTCATTCAAAAGTAAAAAGATTTTTAAAAAAAAATTGATTTAAAAGTTCAAAAATGTACTAAATAAGCTGCTCTTAAGCTTGGGACATAGTGAGGGAATGATTTCCAGGGTACTATAAATTTATTATTCTAGAGATATTCATATGGTTCCAAAATTATAACCAACACCATTAGCCCAAGTGATGTTGTTTTCAAGAAAAAAAAATACCATCAAAGGCCGCTTAGATTTTTGTAAAAACTGAAAAAACAAGAATTTCGAGATTTCACGAAATTACCCATATAATAATAATCAAACAATATAATATCACCGTTGTTAGATCAAAAATACATAGCATTATTAAATAACCTATTAATAATACAAACACGTATTATAAACATAATATTTACCAAAAGTAACAAAAAACCACTTACTTTCATTAACAACTAATTACAGGTTTGGCATTATTGCGACTTAAACGGAGGTCAAGCTTCATTCCTCTGTCCCAACGGAACAATATTCAGTCAGGTTGCCCTAACCTGCGACTGGTGGTATAATGTGAAATGTGCTACCACACCACAACTTTACGTACTCAATGAAAGGCTTTACAAATACATTTTGCCATTCACACCTAAATTTCCAGAGGATTACAGCGGACCATTAGTTGACAAGTACATTTTTTAAATATGAACGAATGAAAACTAAATTTATTATTTTATTTTTTTCATTTAAGGTATTTGACGGAAAAATTCAAAGAAATGGAAGAAAAACTACAACGTCAAAAAGGAAAAGGCAAGGTAACGACAACGACTGAAGAACCTGGCGAAGGAGATGAATTACAGCGCTTGGAAAGTAAATCTATAGTATCTTCAGTAACAACATCAACAATAGAAACTACTGTAAAATGAAGAAAAAAATATATTCTAGAAAAATTATTAAAGAGACTTTAATGTGACTAAAACGTGCCTATAGTAAACTATACTCTAGTAATTATACTACTAGTAAACTATATAAATATATATTTTTAAGTTCTTTTGTAACTTGGTTTTAATAATTGAACTTTTAGAGTTCTTATAAATTTGCAGAGATTTTATCATATTACAGCTTAAGACAATACGATTCAAACGCAACCATATACAATGATACGTCTCGAATGTATCATAATTCTAGAGAAGTATTAATAATTTAAGTTTTTCAAATATCACGAAGTTTTTCACATACATTGAACAATATTTTTTTATTTCTCAAATAAAAATTTGTTTCCAATGAATCTAAATGGCTGGATTTTATTATATTGGTCAATTGGATCGTCAACACTCGACATTCGGAGACGGCGGATTAAGAAGAAGAAATAAAAACAATAGACATTTTAATTATTTAATAATTAAATTTGAAGTACTTTTAATTCATTAACATAATCACAAGTATTTCTCTGAACCATCAACCTGTGAAATTCAAAGTTCAAGACTTTCATTAACTTCAATAAAATGCAATTCAATTTAGCGCCTATTTAGCAGATTTTTTTTCAAAATATAACTAAGGCAACGAAGCAAGAGTAGTTTAAAGTTTAAAATCAGGGATGGGCTAATTAAGAACTGTTTTGGTCCCTAAATTTAGGATTTTAAAATTTTAAGAAAATAAATCCTATTGACATTTGCATTTAAAAAAATATTATCATAAGAACATTAAATTATAAATACAATCTTAGTATAACTTCACAATTCTATAACGGTTAGTTCGACTCCTCTCGCTCTAATGGTCTCAATTCAGAAGAAAGCTATTTAATAATACGCTACAAGGGTGACAAAATATTATTCAGTAACAGCCAAAATATAAAAATATTTAGAGTCCTACATTTCTTGTTAAAAAATTGTACATCATTAGGCTTATTCGCAGCCAAATTGAATTCATAAATTTAAACTGGTTTGGACTTACGGCCAAATTAATTTCAACTATTTGAATTCAGGGATTTGGATGCAAAAAGAACTTTAAACAGTAAGAAATTAAATCCTATCCACAGACCATCTTTATTTTAAGAAGTCTCTAGTTTTTTGTAATTTTTTGTGACAGAATATTGTCTCACCCTCTTGTTATACCAAGCGCAGTCAAAGCGCTAGCCCTCATCGAACTATTCCAGTACATCTGGCGTACCATATCCTGAAATTAGCTCTTCATGTTTTACAAACTAATGCTATTGTAAGAAATAATATTTCTTCGAATATTTAGATGTATTATTTAACAGTTTCTGGCGAAACTAATGGCGAACGCCATAACTATTTAGAATTCTCTTATCAATAAATAAAAACTCTACGTAAGTACATATATATAAAATTACAATATTTTAAGAATTTTATTAATTTATAAGGAATAAGCCATCACGGTGTCCGGTTTTCTTCAACCCAAATTCCCCGATTTCCCATACCGAAATTCAATTTTTATAGCTACTCTTATTTAAAAAAAAAAAATAATAATAGAGACTTTGATTAATTTTGCTCTAAAAACAACAATGGTTTTTCATCCACAATTCTGTCAGATTTACTATTCTATGAACAGATTCTTTCTTATTAATAATGTAGTCTACACCTTTACCACTGTAAATACTAATCAAATTATGAAGAAATTAAAAAATGACAATTTTTTGTCAAATTCCCTGATTTTCCAGGTTTTCCTAATCCGTGGACACCCAGGTCATTAATAACATTGGCTTATTAAAACAGTGGCAAGCAACTATCTAACTGCAGTTAACTAAACTAAATTAAAGTTTATTAGATGCTGATATTTTTTTAATGTCTTTAAAGTTTTCTTTATTATTTCTAGTCAAATATTATAATGGTTGTTTTATGGTTCTTTGAAAACAATTTTTTGTTTTCTTCTAATTTGTCTTTTTTAGTTTTAAAGTCTTATATATAGAAATGTAAAATGTTGAAATAAATCCTACCTTTAACAAACATTCCAGCTTTGGCTTTATTTCCGTCAGTTGTGTCTGCATTTCTTTCAGTTTTTCTGTAGATTTGGAGTTCTGGAAACAAAAATAAATCATTGAATTAACGAAATTATATTAAATTTGAACAAATAGCTTACAATTTCGGAAATGTTGCAGAGTTTATGATTGGTATGACTGTCAATGATGCAACTTGGACAGCATGAAACTGAGCAGTCATAACAAAACATACGTAATGTTTCATCGTTTTTGTCATGTATTTTACATTTTGGAAATATCATTGTTACAGGATGATTAATTTCTAACGAACTTGGAACATGATGAGAAAACGACTTAAATGAATGAATGTTTTTAAAGCACGTTTTACAGAGTTTTATTTTACAGTCTTTGCAGAAACACTGAATCTCATTTTTATGACATTCATCGCATAACACTGAAAATTAAAAAGTAAACAAATATTAAGATTAATTAAATTAGAAGATATTTTTTAATCAATTACCAGTTGATTTCGGTGGATTGTTTTTATTCAAAAGTTCCAAAATGGCAGGTTTTTTAATAAACGACACATCGTGCTGACGTCTATTTTCGCATAGAAGAAAACCGACAATGTAATAGTTAATTGGAAAAGTACTATATAAATTTGTATTCTCGACTCTTCTGAGCGTTGTAAATTTGTCGCAGGATCCACAAATAACATGTTCCCGAGCATTGAAGCCACTTAAAACACATTTTTGGCAAACGGAATGTCCGCAACTTAGAATCAAAGGTAGGAAATTAGTTCCTGAAATATTAATGTTTATTTTCGATTAGATTCTTAACAAAATTTAAGCTATTTATTATTATACCGGTAAGGCCTTTTCTGTTAAGAGTTATATTATGAAAAGCATCAGTTTCATCTGAAATGAACAAAAATTTAATATTATTTGGAATTATATTACTAAAAGTTTTATACTATACTCACAATATATTCGAAATTGTTGAGTACAGTTTGGACAAGTTAACATATCAAAATTTGTTACAGACTTCCTACGACTCATCTTGTCTTACGCACTAATGAATAAATATAGGATATATCTTATATTTATTAATTTTGTTTAAAATTATTAGATTTTAATGTTAAAAACTGTTGACAATCACTTAACGTATTAAATTTAAACTATATTTGAGTAAAATGTTAAGGGTATTTTTCAGTTGAATAAAACTGACGTAAACGTATTATCTGCGCATGTAAAACTGCTACCTTGCACTTTTTTCACTGTCTTACACGATTTTACACTTCAGGCCTTTCATACATGCGCCCCTGCTTTTCATTTCACATATACGTTTTCTCAGTTGCATACGTTTAATTAAATTGTAATATTGTATCTTTTTTTATCATATTGTTGTTAAATATATTATTTCGTTGTTGTACTAATAAATGGTTAATTTGATTGCTCTAAATGCGCCTCAATATTAAAAAAAGATTGGAATTATTTAAACTATTCTCAACCCTTAAATCAATATGATCAATATTGCAATGTTATTTCATACAAAACACATTTAACAAGTGTTAATAATTTAATTGTTACTAATATAACTTTTACAAATAAAAAATAATTTATTTCACTTTCTTTTTAATTATAGCTTCTTACCTAATACATACTTGAAACTATGAAGCATGAAACCTGATTAAACTATGAAACTGATTTGCATATGAATAAAATGGTTGTTCAAGATTAAACTCAGAAAATATAGGTGATATTGTTAATTCTTATTATTAACATTATCTTATGATTAAATTTATTTATCTACTTAGTAAAAATTAAAAATATTTTTTAATCCGAAGCCTATATTGAAATTGTAGGACCAAAAACCTGAAAGAATATAAATTCGGTATTGTATGCTCATTGAGTTTCACAGGATAGCTACGCAAAGTTGTTACTAAAAACATTTTCAATGTTTATCTAAGTGCATTAAATGCTCATTAATGCCAAATGAGTTTTTTTAAGTTCAACTTCGACAATTTTCATTTCTCCAACTGGTACCAACGAAATATGACAAAAATTTTAACCAAAAAAAGTTAAAGAGGGAAATGGTGCCAAATGTAAGCCAGAAAGTCATAGAACTGTCAAATAATCCCAATCAATCTTAATCGACCGACCAAATATCCAAAAGTATCCAAAAACTGTTAACAGATAAATTTCTATGTTGCAACACGGTAATTCGAGGCCCCTCTGCAGAAGAAAAGCTCTGGCAAAAACAAATTTATTAAGGAGGAGGTGGTATTGCCGTACCCACTATAATCTTCCAAAGTTATTTCATCGGATTTCTATTTATTTTAATCTTTACCACATTTACTAAGTGGTACAAAAATTGAAAGCTTAAGTGATGTTCAAAATATATTTTTTTGATATTTTCCTTGCTAATCAATTGATTTTTACTAATATGGCATTAAAAATATGTACACTTGATATTAAAACGTTGATACTATTGAGGCTGATTATATTGTTGATTTAAAATCAATAGTTGTAACAAAATTTTGTGTTTTAATAGTATAAAATGACATTCTTTTCCGGTACACCTTTTGATTTTAAAAGCAAATTGTGTTTATAATTGTATCATATTTTAGTTATCACAAACCACTTATAACTGGTATGCCAGTTCAGGCACTGCCGGAATAGGCTACGGCTGTAGATTGAAAACATCTTTTTAATTATACCAAAGAAATATAACGTCTCACGCACGTACATAAATACATACACCGTTTTTTTTTATTAAAGAATTTATTTAAAACATCTAAAATAGTGTACAAAGACAAATGTAACTTCAGTTTCTTATTTTTCTAGTAATTATGCAAAGAAACTGAAAAACTAAGGCTTTTGAAAGCTTTTACCCGCCGTTTTTTTTAAAATTTTAACAATAGGTTGATATTTATCAAATTTTGAAATAGAAATATAGAATTAAATTATTGATATTTAATTCAATAGATTAATTACTCTTATTAGCTATGTACAAGTTTATGTTTAAAGTCCCCGAATCATTACCTCATGTGTATTCTAACTTCTTTCTCAATCTTATAATGTTCGAGAATATATTTTATTAATATCACTATGATACCAAGAGTTTTGAAGTAGAAAGGAAAATAATAAGGCAAACCCTTGCATTGCAATTTAAAAAGTACCTGATTATTTCATAAACAATTTAAAAAGCGAGTTGTACACTTCTACATTATGTTTCACCGTATAATTCAATAGCGGAACTAATAAACTATTTATGTTTTATTTAACGTTGAAAATGTTCGTCCTTTATTTTGATGATAATATAATATACAAGTAAATTTCCTTTTATCTAAGTTCATATAGAATATTTAATAAAAGTGTTTTACATGAAGGATTATAGACTACATTTCTGTTTAATTGAGACGAGAAAAAAAACCTTTCTTAGTTGAATCAATTCAAATTATGTTTATAGTTTGCTTGGATTATACTTTAGCTTTTTTTCTCGTAAAATTTGTTTAGTTTGAAAAAATAAGGAAATATTGAAAATTTTGTTGCGATAAAAAAATTAAGTGTCTAGAATAGATTTAGAAAGTACAATTGCTTAGATTGAGACTTTTTTTTGTACATCGTGTTACCTATCTTTTTCAAGTACATATTTTTATTTCTGTTGAATGAGATAATTTTCATGAAAATATCCTTAGCAAAAGAAACTTAAGACCTCGATTATCATCAGATATTTTAACTTTTAGAAAAACGAAATTCCCGCCTAAAATATAATGTCAGAAATTATTCGGATTTAAATTAAAATGAGTTTACAAATTTAAACTGAAATATTATACGTACGAATGATATGAACGCAGTATATGTAATATATAGTATTATGTTGAAGCAGTTATATACTTGAAGATATTCTTTTTGCCTAACTTCTAAAAAATAAATTTTAAAGTGTGTGTTTCATGATTCTCTTATTTTTTTTATCAACAATAATTTTTTAATTGTTATTTACCGTCGCTTTATAACTACTAAAGTCCTTTAGCGACTCTAGGGTTAATTAAATCCGGTATCGAGAAATATTGAAAATTTGCACGATACGAGGATCGAACCCACTACCTACTAGTTTTGGAGCGGTCACCTAGACCACTCGGCTACCAGTAAGCTAAATAAGGGTTTTCATATTAATAAGAGACTTTAATAAGTCATATTTTTTTGAAGAAATTATATCAGTCAATCTGTCCGTTTATTTAAACATCTCTACCCAATTTCTGCTTTGGTTTTCAAAAAACCATTTCACAACGATTGAATTTAAGACAAATATAAATAATTGTCATAAAATTCCCAAAAAGACTTCTTATGGAGCGAAATGCTCACTTTTTACCACCTAAATAACCTCACCGTGCTTAGTATTTGTTTTAATATAAATCAAAATGAAATTGCAACAACTATTTATGGTTTCAAATCAAACTAATAAACATAAAATTTGAGTAAAAAGAAATGCTAAAAGGATACATATAAAACATAGAACTTAATAAATTTCAATCAATTGTTCGATTTAAATATAAATTTAGAAATTAAGCAATATAAATTAAATATTTACTCGTCAAATATTTAAATAAATTTTCAAGCTGAGAACTCGAAAATAAGCCACGCAAGGAGCTTTTAAGCTTAAGCATTTTTTTACAGTATTTATACAGTTTTTACAATAAAAAATAATAGTTTAAATCAGTTCAATGCTACTAAATTTCAATTATAGTTAAAATTTATGGTAATCTTAAATAGAAATGTTTTGACGACTTCACAATTTAATAATCATCAAAATTAAACCCATTTGTTTAAAATTGTTATAAGTGTTTTTACTGGGATGGAAGATCCGAAGAATGTTTTTATGAGGGAAAATAATTGCGTTTAATTCCAAAAGTATTTTAAAAGATATATTAGAAGGTACACACACAAACTTAGAAAGAAGGATAAGTTATAGACGAAGGTTACAGAATGCAGTGGATGCAATGAGATGAAGGAAGTTTTGAAAAGGATGTGAACAGGATTGGAAAAGAATTGCAAAAATGTTTTTTTTTGTTTTCTACGGTTATCATATCACAAGAGTTCTTAATGGCTTTTGTTGGTCGTTTGTATAGTAATCAGTTGTAGGTATAAAAGCATCTGAAAGTAACGCTTTCAGGCCTTCGACTGAAGGGAGGCTCCATTTATTTTTCCCTTATATATCGGTGAAGGTTTGAAATAAAGAAAACCTTTTTTGCGTTTTTTTTAATGGATGATCATACTTCAGAAGAAATAAAAGATCAAATTATTGCAAATGAGGGGAAAGAAGCAGGTCATTATATACGAAGACTCAAATTGATAAATTGCAGTTGGAAAATCAAAAGTCAAGACGAAAAATCATTTAAACATACGTACTTGTTTTATTTAATATTTCTTGTCTATTTAATATTTTTGTCCTTGCTCCTAAGTTAAGAAATAATTTTCCTTTGTATAAACAGTTGAAGCAAAAAAAATATTGGTCGAAGCCTCGTAGCTCAAATTTGCTTATGGGCCTAAACAATTTAATTCCGTCATCGATGGTGGAACTAAGCCTGGTCCATTTTACCAGTCACTATTTAGATCTTTTTTGAATGGACTATTGTAGGGCAGAATAGGATAGCTCACGAGATCATCCGATGTTGACCGCATTATTGACACTGTTTGGGTTTTATTTTGTTGAGTATATAACCATGATAGAAAGAAGTGTGACCTAACTCTTAATTTTAACTTCAGATTTTGGTATTGGTTAATTTCACGTTGAGGAATCACTTACTACATACATTATCTTATTTCTAATTATCTTATAGTATAAAGTTCAGATATCATCCAGAGTATTATTTGTTCCAATTGTTTTTCATGAAGTGTTTGCCGATCTTTTTCCAGCCTTAAGTGGTGGTTGGAATCAAAAAGTTAGGCTACTATCATCAATAATCACCCTGCTATGGGATTATATTGATAAGATGGATTTCTTATGAAGGTGATTTATTTCATGTTTCATATTACAATTAATTATCTAGGACTGCTCTTGATTAATTCCTCAGTATTTTCTGGGACTCTGCAATGCATTCATTGCAAATTTAATCTTTTATCTACGGTTTTTGATTACTTAGAAAAAAATTATAAATGAAGAATGGAAAACTTTAGTCGATAATTTAAAACCGATAATTGCATATATTTTTTAATGGTAATTCAAGCAAAATACTATTATTCTGCTAGTATCAAACACCATAAAAGTTTTATATTTACCATTTGACTAGGAGAACTTACGAGTCTATGAATATATATTTCTATATTTCTGCACAAAAGAATACATTGATTCAAAATGTTATTCTTTTCCGATTTATTTCCTATACATTTTTCTTCGAACTGCTTTATCGTTGCCACTTAAAATAAATGAGAAAATATTGATGAGGGTTTTTTTTTATATAAAATAGAGCTGCACGTGTACAAATGCTGCTTCGTCCTTGACCAATTACTAATATTTCCTTGATGTCCTGACTACGGTGTTCATTATCACTATTGTAGAGCACATCTTTCCATAGATTGTTGAGTCTCTCTCGTATCGAAATTGCATAGAAACTAAAGTTATTTTTATAACATTTTCTTTAAAGATTACATTATTATGTCAACTTATTATTCATCAAAGATTTTCAATTAATTTTAATATTTCAACAGATAATAATGAAAATCGATTTTGACTAGTTACTATGCGGCCAAAGAAAATGATTACAAGTCCTAACAAAATAATAGAAAAAGCAAAAACTTGTTAATATTTTATAAACTAGAAAAATAATCTGAAATTTATTTTATATAAATGTGATATTTGTGTAAATAGATAAGTTCAATTTAATGAAAAATAAAATTGTAATATCTACTGTCAATGTAATTTACTTCACCTGTTGCTTCTCAATGGGAAAATGCAATCGAAGTTGCTAGAGGGAAATGATTTCGCATGATTTGTAACGGAGAGAGAAATATAATTTTCTGACGAATGGGTAGGATTTTCTCGCGCATTTTCCAATACAAAACAACTATATGCAGAGGGTAAATAACATTATTTCACGCGTTATACCATCATTGAACGTGTTGAAGTGCAACAGGAACTAAACTATATGTATATCGTTATATGCGTTGCATTGTGCAAGATACGTATATACATATATAAATGTATAGGTGTACATTGTAAACTCTGGATGAAAATCCACGGAAAATAATCAGATTAGTTTGCATGTGTCTCTCCGAACGTAAAGACCCTTCGCCCCTAAACAAATCACACAATCATTTCATTGTTGGTGTTTCTTCAACAAAAATCTCTTATTCCACTATTCGAGTTATTAAACAAATTTTTTCGTGTTCTGTGTCAACTTAAGCTCAATTGAAAATCAAAGTTTTGTGAAAAAATTAGTCATCGTTGAAGGTAATGTAACTTTTCATTTTTTTTCTTCAAATCAAGAAGTCACAACGGCGCTCATGAAGAAAAGAAGCAAGAAGATTCAAATACAACAATGCATGTGAAAATTTTGAAATAAGCAAGAAAACGTTTTTCATTTTCTTTTATAAAAAACAAAAGCTTTCCTTGTAGAAGTAGAGTAAAAAAAATATATATATTTCAATTAATTTGTCTCCGTGGAAATTATAAGGGCCCACTCAGACAAATTATGATTTTTATTTGAAATCGGCAATTTTTTTTCATAAAACGAAAATTGAAGCTGAACAGAATAACTTAATTGTTATATTTCTTTTCATATTGTTGAAGTATGAGGGATAACTAAAATTATGAGAACATTCATAAATACCCTTGAACATCTCAGGAATTAATTAAAAATATTCTTCTTTTAATTACTGCTTATTTGTTTCGTTGCAATAGAATATTTTAATACTGATTTATAAAAATAAAATAAAAACCTTTCAACTTTTATAAAAGTAGATAAAGTTATAAATTTGAATTCATTTAAAATCACTATATGAATAAAATTCAATTTATTAAAAACATAGATTAAAATACTCCTTTTCTTATGAATAATTCAATAAAGTTTACTAAATTGTTTTCGTTAACGCACTTTTAAAATTGAATATCGGTAGAGACAATTATAATTAATCTTTGAAAAAAATTTCGCCAATAGTTAAATATTTTGGTTCCGTCATACTTATGTAAGATTAACTGATACATGCAACTATGTTTGCATAACATAATACCTCGACAATATTTTTGTCAAAAATTTCCTTTCTGTTATTTATTAAACAATTCATTTTAAATTTTCCTACTTAAAATGTTCTCTAGAATTTAAAAAAATGTTTTACCAACTTTTGATAACTTATACCGATAATATTTGAATTAATTGAAATATTTTAAAGATTTTATGCCAAATATCATTATGATTACTATATCCGGAACGCATAAAATTCGGATAGGATAAATTTTAGGATTTTATTCAACCCATAAATTAATTAATGAAGAAAATTTAAATTTGATATATTTTAAAATACGTTTTTTTGGTCATTAATATTACATATTATAATTATTATGTTATATAAGGTAGTGAAATAATCATCCATAAATTATCTGCTAAAAATACGGTTTAACTACTTCCAAAACAGAGTAAAATAAGATCAATTAATCACTTGATTAAAGCAATATATTGTTAGTCAATTATGGGAAATAATGAATTATGTTCTCAGATAGCTGAGATTTAAATTCAGAAAACTATTAAATAAGAATTCTTTTGATAATGTAAGGGTTGTGAAAACTTTCAAGTATTAATTTTGTTAAAAAAAATCTCTATCATATCAAATTTCCTCAAAACCAATATGTTAAATGAAAAGTAATTTTTAATCTTTAAAACTGTAATATAAATAAAGATCCAAATATTTCGATTGTGACAAAGAAAACCCTCATCTTTTTTAGGATTGCCGTTTTAAGTGATTTCTTTTTCATTTCCATAGATTCGTTCTATTTCAGGTACTTTTATAATATTTAAGTAAACATGCAGAACATATAACTAATCCGCCTGTGACAATGTTTAAAAAATATTAAAGTTAATTACACTAAAATAATATTTTTCATGTTTAAACTAATCAACTTTTAATTTTTCTACTCAGCGACGTTGTTGAATTGAAAAATAAAAAATTTAAAAATTGATCCATTTAAACCTGAAAAATATTATTTTATTAATTCTAATGACCCTGTAGACCTATTTCAAGTTAGCATCTGACTTTAACAAATTAAAATCTTAAATATTTAGATTGACTTTTGTTTGTACTTGATTGTCTCAAAAAAATTTCGATTGTATCTTAACCGAAAAAAGTTATTCAATTTTTAATAATCGATAGCCCCTCAATGTAAGATTTTTTAAAAATTTTAACGGTTATAGATGGGCGTTGACACGTAGAGTATTGTACCGAAAAAAATTTTATTCTTACTTAAAAAAGTTATGGGTGATTTTGTCAATGCACTTATTCCATTGTTGAATTTTATAACGCCTGTTATATTTTTTTTTCACCTGAAGCACAAAAAAATTATATTAGAGTGCAATTTGAGTGTTGGTCCATAAAGGAATGTACCAAGAAAAATTTCATTCTAGCTCAATTCGAACAATAGTTTTAACGATTATTGTATGAGTAATTAGATTTCAAGTACCTATTTCATTGTTGAAACTGCAAAAAGGCCATGATTCTGTTGAGGTACAAACGATTTTTTTGCGGATTCTTCCGGATGCTAATCTCTAGTTGATGGTACCGATTGAAATTTTGTTGGTACTTCATCCGGAAAGAAAATGGTGGAGCTTTCCTATAATTACTGGGTTTCCTTGGGAGATTTCCCAAATTTAACAAAGGTATAACCGAGATACTATGTTGCAAAGGATTGTACCGAAAAAAATTCCCTTCTACATCAATCCCAACAATAAGTATGACGGTTTAGTACTTTGATTACGACAAAAAATAAAAATAAAGAAAATGCGAGATAGTAAAATAAACCAAGTACTAAATAAAAGAAAATATAACAGTTTTCTAATAAAAATTGTAGTAAACGATAAGAATAATTGACGGGATGAATTGTTGAAGGAATTAAAACACAAGGAAATACAATTAATTTTTGACATAACACTTAATTCGTTTCAATGTTAGACTTCAGTTTCTTTGCTTGTAGCCAAGATATTACGCGTAGGTAACTGTCGGTTTTTTGTCTTGCATTTAATTAAGGATAACAAATATATCCCTTTCTCTACGAATAAAGATCCAGTTTCCAATTAAATTTGTTCCAATTGATTTGTGTTTGGTATCGTATCAATCATGTCAGCTATTAAAAGTATATTTCAAGATAATTAATATCTATTATATGCATTTTTCCAATAATATCATCAAATTTATTTGATAAAAGCTTTTAAAATAAAGGCAGCGCCCGATTAATCGACAAGGAGGCATGGATTTTGATAAACTAACGAATGTAAATTTAAAAAATTTGGGACAAATTAAATTTAAATTCCACCTGTTAAATTATTAAAGTATTATATAGAAATATCCTATACTTTTATTGCATTACTAATTTCTCCAGTTTTTGAAGCAAAAAAAATTGTAATGATTGTCTAAATGAATGGGTAATACTACCACTAAAATGCCTTATTATTGCTTTCATAAGTCCTGTAAAGCAAAATTTTATATTATCTCAAATAATTTAGTGCTTAAAACCACATTTCTCTCGAAATTGATTGCAGTAGGTATTAGTAAAGAAAATGAGATTTTCCGACTATTGAAAATGAAAATCCTCTTTTGAATAAGTCGTAGACTATTTAAAAGAAAAAGACGAAGTATTAATTACTTGAAAAATTAAAATTCCATAAAAGGACATACATTAACTTTACCTTGGTTAGCATTTTTGAATGAAAAACTCTATATGGTAAATAAATATTTTTTTACTTGTTCCCATTATAAATAGCGTCGAGAGCTTGAACATTAAAAAAAATATTTGAAATACACCACCTGTCCTTTTTTAGTACAAAGATTAACAAAATATTTCTGAAGTATTAGTTTCATTTCCGTTTGTATTGATCAAAGTTGGGAGACTTAACATTTTCTGATCTATTACAGCCCTCAAGTTGGAAAGCTTCTGTACAGAATAAACTAATTGAAACTATTTTAGGTACGTCACTGTTTCTTGGTTTATTTTATGCAATCCTGTTATTCATATATAGTTATATGTCCTAACGGCAGGAAAAAAATCAATTTTTTAAGCCTTGACATAATTTTCGGAATATATGTGATATTCTTTGTTCCGAAAAAAAGGTCTTTACTCTAATATAATATAGAGTTTTTATCAAAAATAAAATTATTTTACTTAATTTTTCATTTTATTATCATGCTTTCTTTGAAATGTTGGATGATATGTGAGAAATATTTTTTTATAAACTTATTGTCGTTAACTTACGACACATTAAAAGCAACCTCCATTTTCCTGTAAGCATCGCAAATAATTCGACGTCAATGATATGAAATAAGATACCTACTTCTGCAAGGCTATAAAAACCTCTCATACAAAAGTACAATATGAAAAATAGATTAAAACAAGCTTTTCTTGCTTATTTCTGATAAGAAACACTGAAGACAATTTTTGCAAGTTTTATTACGCTATTTTGCTAGTCAAGAAGTAAGTTTTTATTTTTTAAAATAAACACTATGTGAATGTATATTGTTGCCGGTAAATAGTGCATATTTTTCTTTATCTTGAATTAATTTGAAAATTTAAGAGTTTCAATAAAAATGAGGCATGTAATTAAGATTTAAGATTTGGGCAATTGAATTCGATTGTTGTATTTTTAAAATTAAAATTGAAAAATATAAATATGGACCAAGAAGACAACGCTACAATTATCGAGAAGAATTGAATTGTCAGATTTGTTATGAAGATATTTATACATATGTATACATATATTTTTAAAATTATTAAATTTTCATTAGAAACTTAATTTCGCGTGCAAAATAAGGTTATGTGTGTTATACATCTGCAACCCGCATAGACATCTATGCACGTGGTTTACTACATCACTACCATCTTAAAAATCGTTAAGAAAAAAATAACTAAAAGAGAAAAATATAATTTTTCTTTTCAAAATTTTCGATAAAATCATTGAAAATTTGTTTTAAAACAATGAAAACTCAATTCAAAACGGTTCGAGCATTATTTTCGTGTATAAAATTCGAACTATTTTTCTTAAAACGTATAAAATTCATGCGAGAGATGTTGATATTGAGAAAAAGAAAAATCACCAGAGCCCGATAGAGATAATATAATACAAGCATATGATGAAATGAAAGGCAGTGGATGTTAAGGGTCGGGTGGCGTTTGTGATGGCAAATTGTTTTTTAAAGGTGAGTTTGCATGAATTTTTTTAACATTTTTTACCCTTTAATTGTCCCATGAATCTCTTCCCGTCAATTATCAACTGGAATATTCGCCAAAATCTACGGATATGATATGGAATTTGTACATTTATTTAAAAATTCGCAACTGGGCCACGACAGACATGACCTGTAATGGCGGAAAAGGGAATTGTATGAATGTATTGGTGTGTGGATTTAAATCAGTATGCGTGTGTGTTTGTCTCTATTTCCGAAGGACATACCACGTGTATCATTGATTATAAAAATTACAATGTTAATTTGACGTTTACATGTTGTTTTCTTATCGTAAATGCCGAAAATTTCAACTAATATTGAACCAAAACTTGTAAAATGTGCTTGTATTTATGTACCTACATGTTATCAATTCCGCATATTTGTTTATTTTCATGCCCCCCAGGCCTGATTTTTGGCTACTCGTCATCTAACACATACTTGTATACCAAATATCCACACACATAACAACCAGCTTCTCAGCAACTTCTTCCATTTCGTTCATATTGCGTAATTGATAATTATATTTCCAAAATATAACTAATAAAAACAATAAACAAATATTTGGGTCACAAGCCAATGATTTCTATTTTTCTTAATAAATTTCTTAATTTCAAATAATGCCACCTCCCCGCAATTCCCTTACAAAGAATGTTCTAATTAAACAAAAAAATAAAATGATGACCAAGTATTCATTTTGCAAAAAATATTTTTTTAACGCAAACATTTTAGAAGGGATCTGCATATCCTATATGTTCACCAGGTATTTTAATTACTAGATATACCGGTTTTTCTATCATAATTGATTTTGTCCTTAGTAAAATTATTTTCAAATGTCTGCATTTATTTTATTCACCAATTGACTATTGATTTGATATATACATTATAATTTATTTAAAAATAACTTCAATATTTAATGACCCCAAAAATGCTAAGCCATTTGCCATTTTAGTCATTTAAAAATTCAATAGACAGAAAAAATTAATTAATTTAGATTATTTTAAATTTGTTAATAATTCATTTTACCGTTACCTTGTCGAAGTTTGTCCAAAGCGAAACAGTAATTTAATTAAGTCAGTTCATCCATTGAAGTAAAAAATAGATTTCTGATGATATACTCTGTCTTTTTAATATTAAATATAGTTACAAACAAGGGCGGAATCAGGTTTTTTTTCTGGGGGGAGGGGCACAATATCATCTTTCATTTGCAAGTGCGTGAAAGGGATGCAACAAAAAAATTCGCAATTCCTGCCAGAAAGAGACTAGTTTCACTATTGTTCTTTCTGTTATTTTATTCATACATTTTAACAACTCTAAAAATTTGATTTGGTTCTAAGTATGTACTGTGATGGAATCTCCACAGTACACAAAAATACCGGAGGGGCACGTGCCCCTTTGCCCCCACTCAAAATCTTCCTGTGGTTACAAATTAACGTGGAAGATCCTAAATTTTAACAATTTAGTATCGTTCGTTATATTAAAGTTAAATAAATACTTAATACTCTGTGTTAACTAACTAAGTTTCGTTAATACTTGTATAAAAATTTGATAAGCCTACCCTAATTTAACCGAAATATACTTCAGGTCAAAAGCAGAAACGCAGACATCTCTCGGAAATTATTAGACACATCTGGCAACTTGGATTTGTAAATTCGAAATCTGAGTATACCTACTGGTGTAGTTAAATGACACATTTGAATTATCGTGCTTTTATACATAAGCTGTAGGTGCTAATGTTGTAGCTCCCAAATTGGCCCACACGTTAGTGAATATCCCTACCGTCCTATACGTTTTACCAATGCTCTATCGAAAACCTTTCCTTATGTGCTAAAAACACATACTTTAATACCACTTACTTACTACACATACTTTAATTTCTGAATAGCATGTGTGCTAACACACTAATACTATCAAGTTGACCACAAACCCTTCTTTTTTACAATACCGAATTCCGGCCTTATGTGTCGCTCAGTATTGGGTAGTCAGAATAATTTAAAGCAGTCGGAACCAATGTATTTATATATTAACAGAACCGGATTTTGAAACCATCAAAATTTTATTAGGTTCAGTTTCTAACCATATGCTGAATACAGCATATGGATTCTCGGATTTTTCTATAACCTCAGGCATTTGGTCTAGATTTTTAGTCAAAATTGAAGTTGTATGATACATATGAGGGCAGATTATTCAGATAATTTATTGTTTTTCCTTAACGTAAGTTGATATTTTTAATTTTCGTAAAATTTGATTAGTATTTAAAACGGAATCTTAACCTATACGGAGAATAACAAGTTAGCTAACTTCATAATTTTTTCAAAACACAATTCTTTAGAGTGTTGTGGTGATTTGATGAACTATCCGAAATAAAATTTCGGAGCAATTATGGCCTGAAGATGCGACCTGGAAAGGTTGTGAAATGTTGGCGACATAGTCCATCAAATTACACGACTTTGGATCCGAAAGCCATAACTTTTTCTCTAAAGAGTTGTATTTTGATTAAGACCGACTGTGAAAACCTTAATTCTAAAATTAATAATTTTCTACTTTCCTATATTCATTCTATAAGTTGTTCCAGCATCATTCGTAGGTGCTTTTTCATTTTCGCCAACAGTATTTGATCGTTAGCAGACTTGATGATTGGTGGTTCGTCTACTCATCGCTAAGTCTCCGTGTTCTTCCGTGGTATCATTTATTAAGCATTTCGAGCATAAAAATGTGAAGGAAAGACAGCAACCGCAGTGGATTCTTTCATTCTTCTTTAGCTTTGTGTTCCATATACATACATTGAACATACAAAAATAGTTTATATTGTCCCTTCAGTTGGCTCTAATTCTTCGAAGGTCATCCATCACTTTTTCTATTCCACATCACTGGATTAAAAACAATGATGAAACACATGTAAATTTCTTGGTCTATGCCTGGAGAACTCTTTCTGATATTCTCGTTTTCCTATAATATTTCTCCGTCTGTTTTTTTCTTGAAATCAAATTGATCCTTTTCCAAGACTTCTTTCATTTTTTATAATATTTTTTTATCAAATTTTAGCTGTGTTGATGATGTTGATGACACTACAATAGCCGATTTAGAGATCATTGTGACCTAATCTGGATACTGTTTTTTTTTTTTATTAAATGTTCTTTTTGTCGTAAACAACTAATAATTTTTCAATAAAATTACAAATAAAATTTAATGTACGTTCAGCGTAATAAGTAGATAATAATTAGATGTATAGTGAAAACTATAGAAAAAATATAGTCAAAATATTTTTATCCATTCTTTTATAATATGATCAATTTTATATGTGACTTTTATTCAACTCGCTTGAATTATTTTAAATATTTTAACTGTGCACTTTCTCTCGTTCGCCAAATATACCAAATTGCCTGGTAGATTTAAAGGTCAACTTGATGAAGATAAGTAATTATGACCAGCAGTTTTACTATGCAATAGCCAACCAATTTACAAAATTTAGCCGAACAAATTATCTAAAAGACGATTTTTTGTACCACAGAAGTGGTATACAGTATGTGGATTTATTTGTGCGATAAATGCAGGCACGCTTATTGGAGATTTAAATTTTCTTTCTTATTTATGTCATTAAAAAATGCCTGTAATTAAAGAAGTTTGAAGTTGGTTTCTAAACTCTGATTTTACATTTAATTTTGTTTAAGTGTAGTTTTAAGAGAGAAAAAAAATTGCAAACGTCCTAATAATATTTGCATATTTTTTATTTTAATTTTGTCACTTTTTATTGCTAGCGTATTTGAAAAAAATAAACCTGTTTCATTAGTTAATTTGCGAGAAGAAGGAATTTGCTAATTTCAAAAATTTACTGTAAAATTATCAAAATATATACACCTTATGATAGATGTTTTCACGGATATAAAATTTGATTCTATAAAGTAAATTTAAAATAAGAGACATTTATTTATTAAAAGAAAGTTGCCTCCTTATAGAACAGTATCTACTTCGAGCATTATTTGAACTTATCCCTTTTTCGAATCGTTTTCAATGTTTTTCGATGTAATGCTGAATTTTGTACAAATTTTGCTTATCAGTCAATTTATGGACAATAAAGCTTATGAAGGTATAAAATAATGGCCTTAAACATTATCAATTTCTAAACAACATTTAGGCTAACATTCAGGTTTTCACTATCATCCTTAAGACATTTAATTTTTTATCAACAAAAGCTTATCGGTAAGGTTTTTACCAAGTTTACAAAACAAAACTTGATAAACACCTATCAGTGGCCGAGTGGTTAAGGTGACCGCTCCTAAATTGGTAAATGTTGGGTTCGATCCTCTTATCAAGCAAATTATCGATATTTCTCAATTACAGATTTGTATTAACCCTAGAGTCGCTAAAACCATAATTGTTATCAAGTGACGGTAAATAACAATTAAAAAAAAGCTTGATACAGTCCGATTCGATATTCATTTTAACATGGATGCAACAATCACTTGTACAAAAATAACCGGGGGTCTAATCGTTCGTTAATTTTAAAATTGTGACAAAATGTCAGTGAAAGATGTGGTTCCTAACATGCGTATCCCAAAGTGATTACTCGGATACAGTATTTTTAAAAAGTGGTATTAATTTTGCATTACTCCCGTGATTACGATTTAGTTTCAAACTTAGTTTGCCTATCGGTTTTTATCCTTAAAAATCACTTTCTTCAATGTTTGTTTTTTCACCCCTGCATCTAATTTTACCACTAACTTCTTTCCTGCTTCCAAACCTGGATTGTTTTTGTGATAGAAAATTCATCAACTTAAAGAAATTTAATCGGAAAATTATTATGAGGAAATGAAATGAATGGTAATTTCAGAAAAAATCACAGATACAAAAACCTTACCAATGAAGCTTGTTTAGGGGTTTGAAATGTAATATCTCTTGAGATATACAAGTTACGGTTACTTAATTCTTTTTAGTGATTCACATACTAAAAAGAACAATTCAAGTTTTATTATTTTATTAAAGTTTTTAAAACTTTATTTGCCTTAATTCCCAAACAATCGTTGATTGTTGTGAAATGAGGTGGATACATTAAATAGTTAATTGCTGCTGATAAAGAAATTGTAAATTTTTATAATTCTTAATACGTTGTTGTATATCTTATCATCTAAAGTGTAAACCAGAGGCAAACTTAATACTGATACGATCGACAATAATTTTTGTTGTTTATACTCAATAGACTTCGAAAAATTAAAAAAAAATACAAATTTAAAGAGAGAAAAAGTGGAACGGAGTATTAGAAGCACTATTTGGGAATCGTTAATATCCGGTGTAGAATAGATGCGTGATTAATTTTAAATTTAAGTTTCATTGTGTACTTAATTTTTAGTATTCATTTTCAATTAAAATGATTTGAAATTTTCCTATTTTTTTAAAATGCCTGTTAATCATTTGTCGACCTGTTCGCGATCGACCGTTTGCCCATCCTTGGTCTAAACAATTCCAGAGGGCAGAATGATTTATTAATACTATAATTAGGGCCGGTATTTTCACTCATGTATAGATAAATCATATCAAGAAAATAGACAAATTCTATTAGTGTAACTTTTCTTTGGTGAAAATATGCACGCTTCCGGGTAAAATTTTATCTGGAAGATAAATTTCGACATTTATCGTTCAGACGAAACTTCGATCTGGAGGATAGAGAAAACATGAGTATTTTCATCTAAAAATAGTTGGATAGGATAAATTTAACGAATCAGAGGGATTACTTATTCGACACTTTGATTTCCAAGAATGCATTTTATCTTAAAGATATCGCCTATCGATCAATTTATGAGTGAAAATATGAAAATACTACCTTAAATGTTTCTGTGACTTTGTCCACGCAAGGTTCTAAATGTTATCAAAGCAAGTAATTGACAAATTGTCTCAGACGGACGAAGTCACGGGTAGCAGATAGTTTATGTAATAGAATAGTTCTTCTGAGTTTTTGATATTTACTAACTATATTTTTGCTTTTTTGTGTAGGTATCAAGCAAATCTTACTAGTAAACAATGGACCAACAATTTTGTCTCCGATGGAACAATCATCCGACAAATTTAACAGACGTGTTATCAAGTCTATTAAAACGGGAGGCATTGTGTGACGTGACGTTGGCCTGTGACGGAGATATGTTCAAAGCTCATCAAACGATTTTATCGGCGTGCAGTCCATATTTTGAAAATATTTTCCTACAAAATACTCATCCTCATCCAATTATATTCCTGAAAGATGTCAATTATAATGAAATGCGTGCATTACTTGACTTCATGTATAAAGGTGAAGTGAATGTTTCGCAAAATTTGCTGCCAATGTTCCTAAAGACGGCCGAGTCACTGCAAATTAGAGGTCTCACTGATAATAATACGCTAAACAGTAAAACTGCAAATATCGACGAACGAAGTAGTCATTCACCTAAACCCGATAGTAATTCGCGAGGTGGGAATAATGCAAACAATTCGGGGAACAGTAATAGTCATAATAATGAACGAAATGAAAGTCCTCCTAGAGAAAAACGTAAACGCAAATCATCGAATAGTTCAGACCATCATACTTACACTCCGCTCAGCAATGATCGATTTAGTAATGAGTCGCAAGTATGTAAAAATTGTGTTTTTTTGTCTCACCTGTTTTTTTTTATTTCTCATTTCAATACTATGGAACTAATTATATTTATTTTCTAGCAGTCTAATTCTTTTAAATCAAATGCTGGCCCACCTCCGTTATCGAAACTATGTTCTACTACTGATCGGGAACCTTTTCCCGAAGATCTGCGCGCTACGCCCCCTCACCTGCCATTGATTAAACAAGAACCTACTATGGAATCAACTTCACAAATGGAATACAAGGATGCATTCCATATTGAAAATTCGCTTGCACTTCAATCTATGGTGAGTTTATTTTTATTTTACGACCATAGTCATTATTCGGTATAAGTTTCAATAAATCACTTAATCGAAATACGTTAATCTGCCTCGGAAAAAGAAAACAATTTTTTTATATTAAAATATAAGGTGATTTTGTTTATTTAATAACTAAGTGAATATTAAGTGTAAATCAAAGTGTTTTGCGTGTTGAACTAGTGCTCTCTCCTACAACGGGAAGGAAGGGATACTACAGAGAAAGATATATAGAAGCTCAAGTAGTAAAAATCGAATCATTCAATACAGTCCTTTCCTTCTCTGTTGACAGAAAAATTACGAATGGGGAAGAAATCAAAATAGTCAAACCCAAGATGAACAATTTGAGACTACAACCAAATCTATTGAACAATATAAAGGTAGCCAACTTCGCCGGATGTCTTCGATGATTCCAACAACTACTGTCCAAATTTCATCTACACGAATTAGTGAAAATATCACATCAGAACGGCGAGATGTTTCACAAGATAAAACACCTGGATCGCAGACTGTGTCAGTTATTCATGGACCATCGAAAACATCAATTCGAAAGTCTTCAAGGAAAGCAGGACGTTTTAAACCCGGCTGGTTAAAAGCTTACGTATGGCTAGCCTATGACGAAGAAATGAACACAATGTTTTGTAAATACTGTCGTAAATGGAGTAGAGGTATGCCCGATATTCGTACGTCTTTCGCTGAAGGTAACTGCAACTTTCGACTTGAAATTGTGAACCATCACGACAAATGTAAAGCGCATAAATTGTGTATGGCTAAGGAAGCAGATGTGATATTGAAAACGCGCGATTCTCGTCGTAAACAAATATTTTCTGCAACTTCATAAACTACAACTAAAATAAAAAAGACTTTGAATGAAAGTCATCGGTAAATCTCCAAGAATTACAAGAATTTGTATCGAATTAATGTGCAAACAATGAAATTATATCTTATTAATTGATACAAAATTTTGAGACAACAATACATTGGTTGAACGTTGATGTGATTACGTTTGGATAAATGCCCATATACTTTTGTCGATATAAACTTTAGAGGGCATAATTATTGGGATTTAAAAAATGATTTCAATTTAACAGAAGACAAAAATACATTTTCTGACCTCTATTCGCCATTCATACTTGAAAAGTTTTACTTTATAATCCGGGAATATAATGGGGCTTTTTTTAAATAATAATTTAGATAAATATATAAACACCCTTTTGACCAAACGTATTTATTCGTTTTGATGCTTTTTTATATTTTAATATAATAGTTATAACAAAATCGCTATTTTTTTTTTAATTAAAAAGAGTGGATCACTTAAAACCATTTAATTGATAAAATAAAAACGTCGGTAGATAATGTACCAAAATGCCAATAATAAAATAGTAAAAAGTAAGTCTATTAAGTAAAATGGTACAAAAAAAATACAAACAATAAAAATTATTTGCACTATTTTAAGACAATTATATGAACATCTGTCGATCCAAGCCTATGTTATTAATTTCCTAAATTTGACACTGGATTCATAGTCACAATAGTCACTTATTATAGTGGTTAAATCATTCACTAATCTATATAACATTTCATAAATTTTGTATTTTTATTAAAATTTAAAGCGTACCTCTTCACCTTTGAAAAATTAAGGAAACAAAATCAATGGAAATGAAAAAAAATACAGTGAATGAGCGCAAATAAAAATTTCTTTCAATTTTTTATATAATCAGGAAAAATCACGTAATATTACTCTGTTAAATAAAATTATTATTAATTAAATTGTATAGCCACTTGCTTTGCTCAACCGATCGAATAAACTGAATAAAACCCATAAAGCAAAGTAAACACAAGGTTAATTGATGGTAAATTACTAAAATATATATAAATTCAAAAAAACATTCTTATAAAACTCACTTTATGTGTAAAAGAAAACATAGTTTGACAACATAGTTAGCAGATTTGACATCTTGTAATCTAATATCTAAATCCCTTAAAATATGTAACAATAATGATTTATGTAATTAGTTAAAAAGTTATTTACTTTATTGCTGCATTAGTTTTATTTGTTTACGATTGATCTTAACTCGAATTGAATACCAAATATTTTGATATGACCTTGATTTCCATGATTAACTTGGTGTAATAAAGGCCGATTTTTACACCTATTTTTATTTCTTAATAATATAAAACAATAAAGTTAACTTGGATATTTCTTACGCCACAAAAGCGTTGCCGACCGAAAGATTAAAGACGGACAAGCAAATAAATAGATGTAAAATAAACACAAATTGCAATTAAGTGCAACGAAAAAAAAAATGAAACTTATAGATTGAATGAGCATGTTTTATTATTTCTTAAATTTCTATAGTCTGCTTTTACCAATTCATGTGAAAGTCTACAAAATCAAATATTTTGTATACATTTATCTATTGAATAGTTTTTTTTAAACTGTAATTTGCTTACATATCCTTGACGAAAATAAATCTACATTTAAGTATTGGCTAACAAAATAATGCATTATTTACAAACGTAATAAAATGTTACGATAAATTGACAAGTAAAAAGTCCTTAGCAGCGTAATTATTTAATGTAATTAAAAAATATTGAGTGTTATAAAGTTCCTACATTGGATTGTATTTTTTATAATAATGAAGAACTATGTGGAAGATAGATAAATATGTTGTATATAAATTTGTACTGCAACAGTAACTTACTACCATTAAGAAACTTGATTTGGTTGAAGACAGAAGACAGTGAAATCATAGATATGGGGACAACTTTATATTAACTTTATCTTAAGGGAGTGTTATGTTGTGATATGGAAAAACGAAAAATAATAGAAATTCAAATTAAAATTTAGACAGTACATAGCTTATTTATTTCCCAAGATATTGTATATTTTTTTAGTTTCTATACAAGTAAAATTTTAATAATGCATAAAGGTGATGGTGCTATTTTGTAAATCTTGTAAATTAATTGATATTTTTTCATATATATCTTCGGCTAGATATTTGAAAAGTCCCAATAGTTGTTGTGTTCCACGGTAATTTTGTCTCAATGATAGAAACGTTCTAATTATTACTTGATCTCATACTCTTATAATTTCGCCAAAGTCACTTACCGCAGTCATAAACTACGAAGTCTAAAATAAGAACACTTTGATCAATTTCTGTTGTCATTAGAATTAGTACAGTTAATATTATCAATTCTTTAAAGCTAATTCATACTAAACATCAATGAGCAACTTTCGGGAAAGTAGTTTGTTATTTTACCTAATTTTAATAGTTTTTAGCTTGATAATATGAGACGAAAAAATATATGAACTTTGTGTCTTCTTGAACTTTATAGAATCACTTTTTAGGGCGTCGCCATTTATTTAAAGTGTAATAACTGATTTTTGAAATGTAGAATGTCATATTATTGCTGCAATGTTTCTAACGTTTTCGAGAAGTATCTAATTTTAAGTATTATATTATTTGGTATTTTATGGTTCTTTCTATTCCAGCAAGGAATGAGAATAGCAAATGTTTTGGCTGAGATAAAAGTGAAAATTATCAGCTAATACTTTTCATGCTTTTATTGAAGTAGAAAAAATTAAAATTGCATAAAAATTATGTCTAGTGAAAATATTTTTAATTTTGTATTGTAAAATCAATGTTTAACAATGATTTTGAAAAATTATTAGAGTATGTGAAAGGAAAATCCAACTTATATAGGTGTAAATAATTCAAAAATTAATAACCCTGTTAGTTGTAATACGCTATTTTCAGCAGAAATTCATGTTAGATAACTTTCAGAATAAATTATCGTTAATTTAAGGAAAAAAAATATACGTATTGATGGACTGTATTAAATTTAAAATATATTTTATTTTTGTATAAAAATATGAACAAAATATTTTTATAATCCTCTAAAGTAAACCGTTGTATTTTCATAAATAATGATGTATTGTTTATTAAAATCATTAAATTATGCTTTGTAATATGTACTTTGTTATTAAATAAGTAACTGAAATGTTGAAATATATTTTATTTGTTTAAAAACTTTAAGTATTTGTTATTTTTATACGAAATTATCCCAAATATGTTATCCCAATTTGAAATTCTAATTTTTATTTAGGGCTTTATACATTTCTAGATTACTAATATGGATTTCTTTTTATCAGGGAGGACCTATGAATCTTCATATGGATGATTTAAAGCTTTTAGCGGCCCATGGTTTAACTGAATCCGTGGATTTGGAGCATTCGACTCCAACACCAACTCAAGATACTTCAGATACCATTGACGGTTAGTTCTTTTTCCATAATGTTTAAGCTTTATCTATTTCTTCTTTAACTCACTTATAAAATATATTTAGTAACGATATCGCTCCAAACTTTTATTGCACTTTTGGCTTTGCTTTTGTATTGACTCAACATTTATATTGAAATGCTTAGTTGGATAGCAGGTTTCTCTAAATTTACCGATATTAAATTTTCAATTTTACTCACAACAAACTTGTTATAAAAAATGAAAACAAAGTTTTATTAATATTTTCTTTGGAAATTATGAATTTTATAATTTACAATATGAAATCTCTCGTTGCATGAATGCATGTGGTTATTCTATACATTATAAAAGTTTTAGTGTTTTGTATCAATTTATCTCTTTAAAACACTTATTATCTGTGTATAATATATCATTGAATAACGTAATGATTAAAAACTTTGAAAATAATTTTGCTAAAGGCAAATAGATTTGGAATTTACAAAACCGTTTATAGTGGTCGATAAGCGAGTAAAATTTTGAATGGTGATTGTGAAAACAGTGAGTTAAAAAGTTTAAGAGGAAGACGAATGAAGATAACAATTATGTAGGTATTCTTTTAATTACACTTCTTTCACAATATGTGTATCGTTTTCGTTATTGGTTTCTTTTTTTAAACAAAACGGTCTCTTATTTGAAATCAAAGTATTCGAATATAGAAATGTTTTTTATGAAGTAAAATATGCTAATTTTCCAAATGCAATTAAACAGTTTTTCTGAATTTTAATAATTTAATTTTTAATATGCACGTTCGAAAAGTATTTTGTTAGTATGCAACAATGCAATATAGTGACTGGTCGTGATGTGTTGCTGTGTTGCAGCACTCGAGCAAGATTCATCATCTTTTTACGGACTACGTCGGGACGATCCAATCGATTATTCATCGATGTTTTCTCGATCATCAACAAACGATTCCTTCCAATGCCTTATCTGTGGTAAAAAGGTGCGCAACCGCTGGCATCACGCAATCAGTCACTACCCCCAAAATATTATCTGCCCTATTTGTAACTTAACGTTCACGCGAAAAGACAATTACAAAGTGCATGTAAAATATAAACATCCTGATTTTTTTGCAAAATATTGTTAAAAATACGCTAAGTGCCATTAGACAATGATTTGTACAAAGTGTTTCTTATCGTTTAAAAATTTGGCACCTAGCATATTTCATTTTGGTCATCATTGTATGTATGATAGAAAAAAATATAATTTTTGTGATACTAATTATGTAATTTTTTTTTCATTTCACCGCGTTAAAATATATTTTTTTTCAAATTCATTTCAACCGCAGTTTTCAATACTTAACACCTGAACATTCTTTGATAGTTTTATTACAATCCGATGAGTAAAGATCTTTTTGATCCATAATACCTGTTACCTGTGAGAATAAACAAATTTTTAGAAAATAATATTTCATTTTTCATTAATTGGAAATTCAAAAGAGAATTCTAGAGGATTGAAAAACATTTCTAAAAAAATATCTTCAAAAAACAAAACTTTTAATATTTTGTATTATAACTTAGACCATGGGTGGGCAAACGGTCGATCGCAAACAGGTCGACAGTCTATCGCGAACAGGCCGATAATCGATCGCAGGTAATTTAAATAATTTTTTAGGTAAAATTCAAATATTTTAATTGAAGATGTGTAATAAAAATTAAGAAGCCAATGAAACTTGAATTTAAAATTAAACACGCATCTCTTCTCTAACGAATATTACCGATTCCCAAATATTGTTTCCAATACTCCCTTCTACTCATTCTATCTTTAAATTTGTATTTTTTTTTTAATTTAGAATTAAGTTTGCCCATTCCTGATTTAGACCATCTAAGATGTAATGAAAAGACTGCGATACAATTCGATGATATTTTGTACAGTGAGTGTTATCTTCGCAAAAGCTACACAGTAGGGAACTATTTCGAGACTCTTGATACTTTAAAAAGCATTTAATTGGAAAATGCCCAAAAAATGAATGCTGTACAGAATGGTGTATTCAGACCATTTGTATTTATTATACTACTTTACATGAGATGCACTTCAGTAATTTGTGTAGCAGTAGGTTTTCAAAGTTCAATCAATGTGAACATTTTCTTTAAAGTGTTCTTCCATATGACACTTCTATTCTTTGTAGTTTTTGTGTTTTCTTCTTAATCGTCAATATCCACAGTATTATAATAACGGAATAGATACAGTATTATAACGACAGATAGTAAGCAGTTAAAAAAAACTTTTTATAGGATCCTGAATGATATCGTACCTAACAATATTGGCAATGTATTTCGGAATTGTGGTTGTGGTCTGATATACTCTGCAAACTCTCTGAAATACTTAATGATTCAATAAACTGTTATCATTAAAGGCCAGAATAAACCAATACATTCATTTAATTTTTTGTCCATTTTCGGAATAACGACTAGTTTAGTTTTCCAAGTGGTTAAATTGTTTCCTCTAGTGTTATCTATCCTTTACGAGGTAGGCTAATCCTCTTTTTATTGAAAACAATGATTTCAATATGCCTTCTTCCTTGTTTCTTAAAATTTTGCTGTTTCTGACTCTTTTCAATTATGAAAAAAATCGAAATTGCGAAGTAATCGATCTCCGATCGAATAGTCTAATTAAATAGTAAAATTACATTTTCTTTATCCTGACCAACAAAAGAAAAACTGTTTTATTTCGTTCTTTTACGTAGTTAAGAATTCAAAATAATTTCAAGATTTTTAACTCGTTTTTTCCAGTGTTCCAACATTGCAATATTTAGAAATTGTACTTCTATCCTACTATGCCTGACACAATAACAGTTTAGAGTGTATCGGTATCAGTGTTCCAAATGGAACATCTTGAAAAACTCGTATAAAACCAAAACGAATACAAAAAAATTAAAAAAATATTATGTATCATATAGGTAACATTATGATTTGTTGAAATTATTTTAAATTTAAAAAAAAATCGGGCAAAAATGGGTTCATGGTTTAATAAATGGAAATATAGGTTCAATTCTGTTGTCTTGTAAAAAGATATTTAAAGTATATTTTTTTTATGTACAAAAGATAAAAAAGTAATATTCTTCATTCTCAAAATAATTTTTAATTATAGTTAAGTGTAGTTTTATGAAAAAAAAGAAGGATTTTCACGACCACGTGGATAAGAAAAGTAATCTTTACTCATCTGCTTTAATGCTATGCAAACGGACTTAGTGAAAGTTGAATTATATTTAATGTTTAATATGAAAAATTATCACGAAAACTTCACATTTCTTTAGATGATTTCTGTTCTTTTTGTAAATATCTTGTGGATGAATTTTGTAAAGTCTAAATTGAATATTTTCCAACTATTACAAAAATCTGATCTATACTAACACAAAATATTTTCATTTTATCTTTGCACTTCGTATTTTCTTTCAAACGGGTTGTTAGCTTATGAATCTTCATAACCAAAACGCTTAAGGTTGGTTTTTATTGTATACTATTTTCAGATAATGTGGCTGTTTTAATTATTTCAAATAACTAATGCAGAATATTGCATTAATCAGCTCTTTAAACGATGATTCATTGAATAAATCGTAAATACTTAAATTGGTCACATTATCGTAAAAATGAGAAAATCGTGAGACAAATACTATTTCTTTGCTGCAACCTTGCAATGCAATGCTTTTATTAACACAATTTATTGAATTTACCGAATAAATTCGGGCAAGTTGTATGAGAAGTAAATGAAAGAAAAAAAATCAGACAAATCTTAAGACGTTGTTTTGGTTTTGCAGGTTCAAAAGCCTGGCATATGCGGCTTACATTTGACAAGCTGCCAGGTGGCTGCAACCTGCACCGATGCAAACTCTGTGGAAAGATAGTGACTCACATTCGCAACCACTATCACGTGCATTTTCCGGGTCGGTACGAGTGCCCGTTATGCCGGGCCACATACACACGTAGTGACAATCTACGTACACATTGTAAATTCAAACACCCGCGATTCAATCCAGATGCAGTACGAAAATTCGACAGTCCCAACGCATCGTCAATGGCTTCAATGTTCTCATCAGCGACAAACATCATCCCCACAAAACCTGAGACGCCGCTCGATTGATTTTGGCTTTTCTATTTTCATTACTTCAGGATGCTACGTTTGTAAATATTGAAAACAAGTAACATTACTTGACTACTAAGCTAACAACATCAGTGCATCTACTACACTTTCCATTTTATAATTATTCTTTTTCCCCTCATAGAAAAAATTACCCATTTAGACAAACTAAGTACTCTACTACTCATACAAAAAAAAAGACAGTATTTTCAAACAATTGGAAGAAATTGTTTTAAATCCGCGACGATATTATTTATGTGAAAATGGAGAAATTAAAACTCAACTAATTGCAATGTTACAAAAAAGGAAAAAATCAACATGTCGAAAGAATGCAATACAAAAATTCAGTAGCATACAGTTGTAGAAAGTTCTACAAGGTGCTGATAAAGAAGACTTGTGTGTTAATTTATCGTTGCCAAAATACGTTTCTCAGATTAAAACAAAAGTTATATATTTAATTTTTAAATCCAGTAAAATGGTGCAATATCTCTACTAATCTATTTCATAGATAGGAGACAAAAACGTTTAAATGTATTAAATTTATTCTACAATTATTTTAAACTGAGAGACTTTAAAATGTTAAATATTTAGCTATCTTGTTAAAATTGTTTCTCAATGATATACAATATCACATATTTACACTTAATATATAACAAATAATTTATATAATATTATATGATAATATTATATTATACTTGATATACTTTTAAACATAATATTCTATATACATAAAGCATAAAATAATTAATATTCTTATTATATTATTGATTATTACAATGTTGTTACTTTAAATTAATTATAAAAAAAACCTATTGGCCTTTGAGTGATGCACAACAGACAAGACTGCTCAATGAATATTAGAATAATGTAGCTAAGAAGAATGTAAAAGTCAACATGTATTTTAAAGCATTTAGGGTAACATTAATAGAAATCAACTTGTAATAGACTTGAGAACACATAAATGGGAAAAGAAAATTTCAAATATGTTAATTTATATATAGCGAAAAATGAACTTTCTGTACTGAATGTGGTTGAAAGATTTTGACTTTATTTTTGTTTATATAATTGAAGGCTTTACTTAAAAAAAAATATTTTTATTTTTACAAAAAAAAAGTCCGAACTGATCGAGAAGTTTTACAAGGTTTCTAGACAGTACGGACATTCTTATGCTTATACATTTGAAAATCACCTATTATTCATTTATGTGTTCAAATCTATTAAAAGTGGTAGTTTATAAAGGTTGTGATTTATCAAAGAATCAGGGTTGCGAGCGTGTTGAAGTTTTTAGTTGTTTAAAATATGCTTAGTTGAAGTTATGGAGGATATATAGAAGAGATTATTTACATTAATATGTAAGAACATAAAATCAGAACCATAGGCGTAGTTAAAAGCCATGAGTTAGTAGTACACTATTTTTTCTTCTAAACTTTTCAACTGTTACAAATTAATCGAGAGTTATTGACGAAATTTTTGAACTTAATGTATCTGGTATCTTATATGGATTATTCATGTAACGATGTTATATTTGTATGTGCAGCCGATCAAAGATTTATCATTATACTATAGTTTTTACCCGTTTTTTTTCATCATAAATTATTAGTTTTCGTGTATGTGCTTTAGAAGCGTTAACCGTGGCTACGTCTATCAGAACTTGAATATAGTTTAAAACAAGGTTCCTTACATATAAGATTTTAAGAAAAATCGAACGGTGTAGAATAATCGCTTAAAATACATGTACTTTTCTAGTATGAGAAAGATGTGATAATGGTTTATAAAAGAAAAATATGCCTGATAAAGAGGATTTGTCTACCATTATTAGCTTAAAAAGATTCATATTTACAAAATAAATTTAATACATACATAGATATGTTACACTGATGATTACGAGACGAAGCACTTTGTGATAGCTTCAACAAATATTCATCGCTGCTGTACTTTTAAAATGAAAACAGATTTTAGATAAATTTTTTTAGTAACTAAAAACAATTTGCAAGTCAATTTAATTTTTATGACAAGAAAACTCTAATTCAGTCTCGTACTTATTTATTTAAGAAATTTCAATTTGATTAAAATATTGTAGCAAAACATTTATAGAAAGAAAAAAAATAATAAAAACAAATTATAGACTGGTAGATCTTATTAAAAATGTAGAAGTGAAGAGGCCTTTCTTGTAGGGTTTTAAAAAAATATAGAAAATTAAGAACGAATAATTAAAACGTAGATTCATATGGAATGTTAGCAAGAAATTTGGGTTTTTTTAATCATTTCAAAGGTGAAACTACACTTTCTTGTGTCAGTCTGACTTTTTTTTTGTACTTTTCATCATCGGTCAATAAAATAAACATACTTATTTATAAATAAGATACAACGGCATAGATATTTAATAGAATGATACAATTATTTCTATATATTTTATTTGTTTTTTGTTCATATAGTTTTAAAAACTGTTAAATCACTTTGCCAAGATCTTGAAAATGTTGATGAACTCTCTGGTGTTTCCTTAAGTTCTGATTATTAAGTATACTTTGAATATGGATCTGATCATTTTTTTTCTTAATCAATTGTAGTATCTGTATTATCTAGTCTTATATGTTTACTTACCAATAATTAATTATATGTAACTAGTTTTTTAAATGCGGGTTAATTTAATTTCAATACTTTATATTACACAAATAATTGAGTTTTAGTAAGATATTGACATTTTTCTAGATCTTGGTAAATTTTGTGGCTAGAATTTTGGAAAATGAAACACATCTAATTTTCAACTTAAGAATCAATGAATTTATTTAAATCTAATATATTTTTGTTTTGAAACGAAAAAAATAATGTTTCTTAGTTTCAATTTTATGATGTTTAATAGTTCTAGCTGTTTATAATCTTTCTAATTAGTCAAATCAATAATTTGCTTCCAAAACTTCTAGGAGGAATGGTATAAAAAAATTGATAAAGAATGTGATATTTTTTTGTTAGGATGGTGCTAATTGAATGTACGAAGTACATTTTTGGTATGTGAAACATTGATATAATGTGACTTGAGATATTTTATAATACGGTAGGGTAAGCATTATTTATATTGTGCAATATTAAAGAAAAATATTAATATATAGAAAAGAATTTCAAATGTCAACTTTGTGAAGTTTCTAGAAATGACTGTCGGTCCCTCCATACCAGTCTTAATTTTATAAGCATTATTTTGTACTTTTTATTGAAACTTTCAATGCATTGGTTTCTTCATTTATTTGTAGTTTTTAATGTTTTAAATTAATAAGCATAAATCGAAAATAGTTATATGTTACATGTGTAAACTATTTGAAGTGAATTTTAAACAAATCAATTATGTTGAATTTTTTTCAACTTTTGATCCCAATTGCATTTAAATAATAATGTGTATCAAAGAATATTTGGTTAACATTCATCATTCCATAAATAGTTAAACTATATTATGTATATACAAGCTATTTACAATCCTGAAATAGGCCACATTGAACATTCAACTTAAAAAAAAGATCCCATCCATCTAAAGATTGAGTAAAATTTGTAAAACAATATTGAAAATAGTTATTTTAAAACATTTGCTCTTTTTTTTTTGGTTGAAAGTTTTGTTCAGCATCATAGATCATTTTTTTTTTAATTTTCTATTCAAACGGTGAGCTTTATTGAAAAATGGATGAATTCAGAAGTTCTAAACAATTGTTGAGATATTAAATATTAAATAAATAGTATGAGTCATCCATCGTTCCACATTCCTAAGGAAAATTCTAATGAAATGGCTATGTGGTTGATAATGTAGAAAAAATACCTTCACTCCATCATTGGAGTGTATCGTATATTTTCTTCATTTGCAGAAGATAAGAATGAAATATTTCATTATTTTCCAACTTTTAAGTAGTTTCTACTGCCTAACCAGTTCTGGAATTTCCATGTCCTCCTAAAACGAAGGTGGGCAATTATGGAAAATAAATGTATGTAGGAAAAAAAGAAATTTGTATTTTTTTTTAGAAAATTACATGCTTTTTAATTTTTATCTTTCCCATTTTTTCGACGAAACTCACCGCTTAAGAAGAAAATATTGTAAGCCGTTTGCAATTTATTTTTGAATTTGAATAAATTTGTAATTGAATGCAATTTATTCTTTTTTTTGGGCAATTTTAACTTAGAAAGTTGTTGATAAACTTTCAAAGTTTATAGCATAAATTAATTCGAAATGTGGTTCTTGATAAATTGCTCTCTAATTTGTCGAAAAATATAGTTTTAACTATTATGAAATTAATTTTGAATTGATACATTTTTTTACATGGAAAATTCTATAAATGTATTTGAAGTTTTCGTCTAAATTAATAATTTTATTTTAGTATGATTATGTGCCAAATTTTTATTAACTATTCCAATTTTCAATACCATTAAGTTTTACACTTTAGATCAAATTTATATCAAATTTTTTGTTTGTTTTTTTTTTTATCTGAAACTTAAAATTACATTTATAGAATGAATAAGAAAACAGTGTGTTTGATAATTCTCGAAATATGTTCACGTTTGAATTGGGATATGAGTCAAATAATTTTTTTATGCATAATAAATTGCAATATTGAAATAATAATTTAAAATTTATAAGTTCACACTAGTTTGTATGTACATGCAATTAATTTTAAAAAAATGACTTTAATATTGATTTGTTTCGAATACTTAAACAAATACAATTACTAACAAATTTTTATACCTATGCAATTTTAACACATTGATCTACACAAAATTAAATATTTTAAAACTAGTTAATATATTTGTAATGTAACAGTAATGTTGCGATCTAAAAATGACCGAATAATTTGAAAATCTAAAAAAAAAAATAATTAACGTAATATTGTATCTTAGTTATAAGCAATTGATTGAACAAATTAACTATAAAGTTGTTAAACTGAGCCGGTTATAATTTTGCCGTTTTGTTGTCCTCTTAAATTTTGAGTATAATGAGAATTTAAAAAAAAAAATAATAAATTTAAAAACTGTTTTTCTTTATGTGATATTATTTTGGTTGTGGTAAATGCTTACGAATAATAATATATAATAATCATATTGAGTCATATATTTAAAAATTATATATAAAATATATATATATTATATATATAAATGAAACAAATATTTTAAATAGATAAATAGTGTAACCAGCCTATACAATAATTTTACACTAAAAATAAAATTTAATTTGCCAAAACATTTACATACAAGTCCTAAATTTTATCGTTGCCAACACTATATTTTCTAGCCGCTATCGATTTCAAAAGATTTCCTCATCTTTTGAGCTCGTGGGTATTAGAAAAAGAAATGCAAATGTACCTTCTTCGTTCACACAACTCATTTTTAAGTACCTTTTGAAATAAAATATCCAAACTATCTTACTTAAAGTTATTATTTTTATAAAATAGTAATTATCTATATCTTTTTTTTCAAATAATTTCAATTTAATGCTTTAGTAACTAATTAAAAAAATGTTATCATTTAATTTATATAAACTTGTTTTTTCTATCTTTCTCAATTTTTACGCACAATTTAATTTGGATTCTATCGTAAGCGTTTCTTATCTGAATAGACCAGAATTTAAATACTGTCCTTAAAGTTTTTTTTTTACTTTTTCAAATAATACAATCCTAATTAAATGCAACGAAATACAGACCAGTTCTCTTCTAACAAAGAGGATACCTACTAAATATTTTTCTATTCTGTATTTAAAGAACAAAAAGAGAGTTTTATTTAAATTGTATGTTTAATTTATGAAAAAAAAAAACAAACTCACTTAATAATGTGCTTGTGTTACAATTTTAGCTTTAAGGTTTGTTAACTCTTATCTTTAATTTAAATGGAGAACAAAAATAATGTTTCATTTTCGCAGATCTTATATTATAAAAAATGAAAATATTGATATTAAGTTTTCTTTTTAAACTTATTATATGTTGCATTCACCTGTGCATTTACCTGTTTCTTTTATAATTCTTACTAATTAACGTTATGATTACTATGATTACAAACAAATGGTGTGTTAAATAAAACAATTTTTAATTTCAATTCATGTATTTTTTTTTAATTTAATGTTTTAATATTCCCATTCAATATTTAAGCTTCATAAAAAACATTCTTTATATGTTGCAATCTGTAAAAATACACAAATTTCCTAATTAAATTTGTAAGAAAAGAAAATTAAATCAAAACAAATTGAGAAGTTTATCATTGTTTCCAAATATTTTAAATTTAGGAAAACAAAATTGGTTTTAAAGTACATTAAAATCGTGGTTGTTTTACTAAAGATAAATTCATTTTAGACAAATTCAATTTATAATTTAATGATTTTTAATGCTAATCAGATGACAGCTTATTCTTTTTAGGTGGAACATCAAACTCCCATAATACAGGATTTGTTGAAATTTTTGAACGACTTCCGCATGATAATGGAACAAAGCCATTGTATAAATGCGGCTTATGTGGAAAAATTGTTAGCAATAAATGGCACCATACTCAATTTCATAATCCACAACATTTTCAGTGTAATCATTGTATGCAAATTGTAACACGAAAAGATCATCTAAAACAACACGTTAAAGTCTGTTACAATTTAACACAATTGCCGTTTAGTAAAAGAAACAACTGTTAAAACAAAGTATACAGAGGAAGAAGTACAAGTAAAAAAAATAATAATATGAATCAAGTTGAGGTAAAACAATGCATCTAAAATTATGAATCGTTTTGGTGTTTTATCTGTATTTATTATGCTTCCGGGTTTTCATAGATTAAAAATACGGCTTAGCCAAATTTTTGCTTGTACTTTTCCCCCTGGTTTAATTGTATAACAATTTTATCAAAACGAAATAGAATAGAAATAACAAACTTAAAGATTTTTTGTAAATACATTTAAAAATTGGTTGTAAATCAATCAAATATATACATTTTTTGTATTGAAATCAACAAATTGGAGTTACAAAGTGTGCCGCATGATTTTTGATTTCAATAAAAGAAAATAGTATACTCTTTGAGATACTTGAACTCCTAAGCCATTGTCGTTTATTATTCTTTTTATTGCATAATTTTTGGCAATTGATCAATAAAGCATTGTACTCCAAATTGATATTGAAATGATTGGTGCTTCACTTGATAGAACAGTAAGTGATTATAAAAGAAAACTTAACTGGCTTCATAATGGAACAAAATGGAAACCATCTGAATTTTCCGCTATTTGTACTCATCTTAACGATTTTCAATTGGACCTAGTGTCAAAACTTCTGCAGATTAAGAGCTGATGTTTTTTTACAAATAAATTGTAAACTTTGTTCTAGAGCTAAACATTGTCCAATAGTAATATCGTCTGTCCACGAAAAAAAATGTGGAAAAAAGTTCAACTTTGGGGTCCAGAAAACTACTGTGAAGTAAGAAATTGAAACTCAATAGTTTGAGAATATAGTCTATACTTATGTTAACCATGGCCAGATAAAGCTATTTTATTATTTTCACATCTCTTGAAATTATGACTTTTTTAAATTAGTTGAAGATTTATATAATTCATTTAAACTGTTAGAATTATGTCTAAGTTTGATAAAATTATAAAAGAAAAAATAATTTATATTTTTGAATCAGTTTCATAAAGGCAACGCAGTAGCATCAGAGACTTCCGATTTTGCCACGAAGGAAAATTTAATCGCGGAAATTTGTTCAAGGAGTATCCAACTATCCGTGGTCCGTTGCAGGTTTTTAATAATTTGCATGGTTGTGTCTTCAGCATACTTAAGAGTTTTACTATAAGAAATTCTGCATGTAACCCAAAATCTTCGTCAGTCATAAGTTCACAAAATTCTTTATTGTTCATATTATGGACCTGCACCAGTAGTAAAATAATATATTTGTACAAACTTTACAAGTTTCTTTTTTATGAATTCAAGAAATACCTTTGGAAAAGTGAAAAATGATACAGTACTATCTGTTGAACAGTAACTTGTCACAAAACATGTTTTATAATAGAAAACTTTATTTTTTTGAAGTAAATAATAAAATGATGCAACTTGGCCTAATTATTCATTCAGTTGAACAATTGCAATTCATCTTGTACCAAAAATATTAAGTGTTTGAATAATAAGTGTTATATTAAGTGTTTTGAAAAATCTATCAAAACTATATGTATCTGGATACTAAGAAAACTTTCTTTTAAAACTTTTAATTTAGCTTTGTAATTTTGATTGTCGTACTTATTAAATCTTAATCCTATTAACACTCACTATAGTAATTCAAACGTAAAAATTTGGAAATTTGGTAATAAAATAAAAGCTTCCATGAAATGTAACTATAACACTCATACCTGAGTTTACTAAGCAATTGCACTTGAAAGTATAAATAAGCTTTTAGAGTATGAATAGGTGTTAGTATTATTCTTATTAAAGGGCATTTGTAATACTTTTGATAAATTAAAAACCCATTCTTTATTCAGATGTAACATAAGTAATTAACTTTGTTTTGATTTTTCTAGAGAGTTGAAAATAACAGAATGGTATAAATTAGATATGATAAACAATGTTATACACTTTATTGTCAGTAAATATTATTTTTTCCTTCACCTGAGTTTTTATATGGTACAAGAAGGGTTTATAATTAGTTCATAAAAATAGTTTCTTAATTTGCACTTGTTTTGACGTTAGACCTAATTGAAAATAATAAAAATGAACATTATATGGATAAATATATTTTTGGTTGTCATTTTTGTTCTAATTGTATCAATTAAATTTTCTTAAATAATATTAAATGCTAGTGTCCGACCGAAACTAGTTTTTACGGCCGAAACCGAAACTTCCATATAAGGTCATTTTGTCGTAGAAAAAAAATTTATTCATAATTTGTCAATTTTTACTTGTAAATCCTATAGGTATTCATTAATCATTTAGTCCCTAATATTTGAGCTAATCATTAACATAACATATAATTATAATTTCTTATTTCAAAAAAAAAATTCATGCTTAAATAAAGTGTTGATTTGTAAGAAATTCACCTAATATTTCTCTTTTATATTAGTTACGAATAACATCAAATAATAAAAACAAGTTACAAAACAAAATTACTTTTTACATAATATGTTTAGGTACACAAAATAGAAAGTACTCTTTATTATATCTTAAAAGCAAAATAATTTCTTCTTAATTTTGATCAGTTTTCTTTGGAGCTGAAAAAAATTATTAAAGATAATACTAAACAAAATTTTAATGAACTGATAGTTATCAGTATTCATAATAGAAGAATCAAATAATAAATGAAAAACAATATTTTTTTAACACTTCTTTCTCACGAATTAAGTATCAGTTTCGGTTGTAGTTATGGCTTGATGATAGCCGAAACTGAAACTCGTTTTTGGCCGAAACCGAAAGTTCGGTCGGACACTATTAAATGTCCATCTACTACCTTATCAAGTAAAGCAATAGTCATTTCAATATGTATTCTGAGTAAAATGCTTAAGCCATTTAGTGTACAATAAAAAAATGATGATGACTTAATATTCCAAAGATTATAATCGATTTTTTTATTTAAATGAAATATCATGCAGCACACCCCATTTGTTGATTCCATATGAAGTGAGTCTATTATAATTTAAATCTCTATTAGATTAAAAGTAATATATTAAGTCGACATAATAGTTATTTAAAAGCATATATACCAATTTTCCTAAGAAATAATTGGTAACAGAAAACTAAGAATCCTTAATCTTTTTAACTAAATTCAAATTAAAAGCAAGAACAGTTGTTTAGTATATTCAAATTAAATGACGAACAAAATATAATCGTAATATAGAACAAAAATTTGATGGAAGCTTTTTATTATAATTATTTCTCAATCTATATTTCTACAAAAAATATTGAAGTTTCAGGTACCAATTGTCAATTATTTATTGTGATTGGTGAAGAAAAGAGTATTTACTTAAGACAGCAGAAACTTAATAGCATTTATAATGTTTATACACATTATACATTAAAGTGTAATAACATTATATGAGACTATTATATCATAATATAAATTTGAAAAAATTTAATTTACAATGATAATAAACAAATCACTATTCAGTTAATATACTGCCGAATAATTGAAGCCTTGAGTGAAAAGTGTAACACATTCTTAACAAACGTAACAGCACTGGATTTTAAGTGATTTGGAAAAGTCTAAAAAGCCAGAGAACTTAAAAAAATCTGACAATTTTTCATTTGCAAAAATGTAGCCATCATAGTAAATGTGTATATGATATAAAGATTCTACGGATCTCTACGAAGAAGAAAATTATAACTTAATTTATTTTATTTCACAATCTTTGTCACAAAATCGATCCAAGTGGGAAAATGAATAGTTTCAATTGACTTACGAAAGTTTTGTTATCAAACTACTTACTTGATTTTTTTTAAATTTTAGCGAAATTAAGTTTTGTAACCTTAAAACAAAAAAAAAGGGAAAAATCAGTTTTACACCATTTTCATCCATTGAAGAATCAAATCTTCTAGGAATATTTAAACGTAAATGGATAAATCCAAGGTTATATAATGACAATTGAATAAAATTATGTAGTCATCGAATACCTTAATTTAAGGACGAGCTTTAAAGGATAACGTAATTATTTAACTATATGTTTACAAAAAATAAATACTAGTCCAAAATTCACTTTTAATAGCTAACAAAATACATCAGATGTAGTTAGAGCTGCCATTGATCCTTATTTTCTGGAATTTGTCCTAATCTATTAAATTCCGATTCCGATATATTCAAAAGTTAAAGTTTGACTAATTGAAAAACTTGGTAATCTAAAATAATGCAATGAATTTTTATCAGTTATTACTCAAACTCTATCGACAATAAAATCTTGTAGAAAGCAAATACTTAGCCTAAGACATTGTGAATGTATTCAAATTAGATTTTTTTCCGCTGATTTTGAACTGTTGTACTGTATAAAATATATTGTGGTCTTATTTATGTAATATAAATAATAAAAATATAATTTTGAACAAAAGTTCAAACAAATGCTTAACTGACGTCTGGCCCAGATACGTATTTCGATTGCCAAGCGATCTTCATCAGTGGTTATCAAGTAGTATTAGACCGTTTCGTAACTGCTATGTGATGAGTCACAAAGTTGGCGGTGGATACTTTTCAAAATCATACTCAAAAAATTAATTTTGATTCAGCCCTTAAAAATCGACATTCCATTTGAAAATAATAGAAAAAATATTTTTTCATACCTTCTACTCCTTAGAATGAGAAAAAAATCGTAGGTTATTAACTTTAAATTTTACTACTAAAAAAAAAAATCGAAATTTTTTATTTTCGAAATACTCGAAAACCGCTTGCGATAAAAAGCTGAAAATTTGGCTAAATTTTTTTTATTTAGTATCAAAACGATCATGACTTTGAATCGAAAAAGCCGCGGGGGCACTTTTACCATACAAACCGACCTATACCCTTTATGTTTAGTTTACTTTTGTATATAATATTACATAAATAAGATCACAATATATTTTATATACTTTATTAACATTCCGAATGTAATTTTCATGTGGACTGTGAACTGTTACACTTATTACATACTACAAACTATTTACGACTTACTATGTCACTTCCAACCACAATATACAACAAAGTATTTAATTATGGGAAACTTTTATAGTTTTTTTTTTTTGTTAATTTAAAATTTTACTTATTTTTACAAGTTGGCAGATATATTTGATTTCATAATCAATAAATATTGCCGCATAAGATACGGATGATTGTAACCAATTTTTTGTTTGTAAAATTACATTTTGGGACTCAAAACGTGATATTTAAGCTTAAACGAAGAGCGTTTATTCTCATATGCAATGATGAATCATATAGGACCAATAAACAATAAAAGAGTTCAAGAAAGGTATAAACCGAATCAAGTTTTAACGATTTCTTGTGTGTAAATGAATGCGCTCGTCGTTTTAACTTCAGAAAGTCAATCGTAAAGTCTCTTAGTTTTCAAATGAAACCGCGAATTAAGATGACGCAGATATTCACTAATAAGCTTTTTAGTTCTGGTATCAAAGCATGTTTACTGAAAATCAATTAAAAAATAGTTATATTAGAATACCCAGTTTATTTTTACTAAAAGAAAATGATTTAGATAAATCATGGTATGTAACAAAAAAATCAAAGTTAGAAGAAAATAGAACCAATTTGTTGGTGTTTTGTTTCAGAACTAAAAGGCTACCGAATATCGCAATTATTTGAGCGTGTGAGTGTGACGGATGAACGTCGACGATGTCTGATGTGCGGCAAGATGGTGACCAATATACGTAACCACTACTATGTACATTTTCCTGGCAAGTATGCTTGTTCACTGTGTCGGTCCGTGTATACTCGCAGTGATACTCTACTTTTACATATGCGTGCTAAACACCCCGAGGACTTCACACAACACTGACCCATCTTCTACAGTAACATTACACCAAATTATTTTCCAGATTATACGCTTTTCCAATCAATGTTCTTCGTAAATCAGATGAAAAATTGATTAAAACTTATTTATGCCAAAGATGTAGCCAACAGCCGGCTGTTGGTAAATTGTTCGATAGTACCAATTAATTGAAAATTACTTGTTCGATTTCATTTTTGCTTAACATACCCAATGGAAACAAAATCAGAAGTATAGTTAAGTATAATGCTTTTAATTGTAAAATTTCAAGATACTTAGAATTCAATATACACGGTATGGATATAACGGATATAACACAAGTTTTTAATAGTTAACTTTGTGCGGATAAAAGCCTCGGGATAAAGTTCTTTAATTGACAAATATTATGGAACAAATTTAAACGTATGAATAAAGTCCTAAAAATTCTTGATAAAGTAAACTTTATTGCGAAAAAGTTAAAAATATTAATAATAATAATAATATTGAGTATAAGCTTGGATCAGGAACGTCGAAATTTGAGAACTGTTTCGAATGGTTTCGTAATTATTCCTGTACGTATTGTTCACTCGAATGCAATTTGTACGTAAATTTTGACATATGTCAGAAATGAAGAAGCGACGGTTATTTTCAAATATGTATTATCAAATATATATAACAGAACCCAAACATTAAACAGTTTAATAATGCAACAATAAATATTACCTTAGTATATTTTTCATTTCGCAAATGTTTTGGAGTTTTCTTTCATTAATAATAATGCATCACAATTTTTCACAAGTGTTTTCTCCATAAAAAAGTAAACTTTATTTAGAAAATTTGGTTCAAGTCCATTTTAGCACCCACAATCTGGCAACGTTGCATTTTCGACATTGTTTTTAATTTAATTCGCGATTAAATCGGCCCATAATAAAAATTTAGCCAGAAAAGAGAGAATTATACCATATTTGAATTGAATTAACAAAAATATCGTGAATTAAATTAAAAACAAAGTCGAAAATGCAACGTTTCCAGATTGTGGGTGTGGTAAAATGGACTTGAGCCGAAAATTTAATTTTACTTATTACAATATAAATACATATTTGAAAATAACCGTTGTTTCTTCATTTCTGGCATAAGTCAAAGTTTACGTACATATTGCATTCGAGTGAGCAATACGTACAGGAATAATTACGAAACCATTCGAAATAGTTCTCTTCAATTCTGAAAATTTCGACGTTCCTGATCCAAGCTTATACCCAATATTGTACTTGTATTATAGTCCCTGGCCATATTAACTGACGCACTATAGGTTTTGTATAAAACCTGAATAAAGAACTATTTTATTTTGGGTCCATATTTTTGATTGGGTTTAACTTTCCTGTACAAATTTTACTTATTACGCTTATTACCAACTAGCATGACCAAAAACCATATTTACTAAAAACTAAATTTTTACCATCAAATTAATGAAACATGGCTATCTGAATTGTTTAATATTTAATTGAAAGCTCATTTATTGATATTTAAGTTCCCATTCTGCGTAGTATGCTGTCTATGTAGGATAATACCGTCTGCTGTATTTGTGGATGATGATTCCATACGTAAATATTTTTTCTCTCTAAAGGCTATTAGTAGGGTAATAGAGATAATAAACAAGGTCTTACCCGTACCCAGATAATATATTTCTTAAAAATCAATACAACTTTTTACAATGTAAAGAGTAAACAATATTAAATTTAATTTAGTAAAATATGTTCATTCTGTATAAAATCATAAATGCGTCTAACAATATGGCCAGGGACTGTATATATGTTACGCCGAATTTAGAAAATTCCGTATTACACGCAATCGGCAAAAAAATACCTAATTGCTGAAAAACGCAACGCCTTTATCTAATACACGAACTAGGCAGCATAGTTTGGCGAATACGTGTATTAGGATTGCTTGTTATTACATACTTTACGAAATATAGATACTTAAAAATATTTTTTTTAATTTCTTTTTTAGACAAACTTTTCAGCGTTTTCATAAAAAAACAAGTAAATGCTTACAACCATAGCTCCATCATTTTTTTTGCAAAGAAATTATAAATAAGCGGTCTAGGAGCGAAGCTTTCCCCCCAAATAATAATTTGTATTTAAATATTGTATTTAAAAATGACCTGACTTACTGGCAAATAAAACTAAAAATTAAAAATCGAAAATGCAATATTACCAGATATGGGTGACGCTCCCAAACCCTTACAGAGGCCCCCTTCTTTATAATATTTTATTTTAAAATATTATATTAAATATATTATATATAATATTTAGTAATATAAAAAAAATATATATTTTTCAACTGTCATATTGAAGAATAAATAGAATTTTCTGCCCAGTTCGTGTATTAGACAAAGACGTTGCGTTTTTTTTATATTAGGTATTTTTTGGCCGATTTCGGGTAGTACGCGAATTCACAAATTCGTCGTAACATATACACAAATAGTTCAATTTTGAAAAACTTTTTTTTTGTCTTAAAATTAATAATAATAATATTTGGGTTAGCAATTTTTTGTGAAATACGCAGCACTTAATTTTCCTTTTGATTACTATATATTTTGTATAGAATTTGAAAAAAGGATATACAAGAGATTATAAAATTATGGAAGTTCTCCTAATTTCCTATTTTAACATAAATCTTCCAAGTATAGTTTATTGTGACCTTTCTCTTTAAAATAAATAATAAAGAAATACTACCAAGAGATAAAAAAAATGGTTAAGATCTTCGGAAATATCAAATTCGAATGACCAATGAGATTAAATCCTCTGTGGATAATACAAAATCAAAAATTAATTTTCGAGCTATTAATTTCGAATAATTTACCTCTAGATGTTTTAGCAGCCATCCAAGCAATGAAACTGTTATCTTATAAGGTTTTTGAAATAGGTTATCACCAAATTGATTAAATTTATTTTTATATCTAAATTCCAAAGGGAAAAACTGTAAACTAGAATAGTTATTGTTTTGTTATTATTTTTATATTATTGTTATTTGTTATTTTTGTTGTTATATATGAATTTTAAAATTGCCAAAGGTATTTATTACTAACTAAAATCTTTTGTACATAATTCATATATACTTCTCAAAATTATATGTATATATTTACGGATATGTCGCCAAAAATAAAAACATTTAAGATAGTGTACTATTTAAACGAAATAATTTATAAGAAATGAATTTATAGAAAGAAACTCCAGTTTTTTTCCTATCATAATTCGTAAATGCAACTTTAATTTGGAATTTGGTAGTTTTTTAAATAATTATTTCAGTGTTCTACAAAAAAAATATTAAAAAAAATAAAAACGATTAATGGAAGAGTGCTTGTTCAAGCAATATATTGTATATATTATATATATGTATATACGTGTATCTATATATTATATACATTTTAAATATATTGCAATGTATTACAAATAATATATTAGAATAAGGAAAACTATTTTGTTTTTTTTTTTAAAATTTTGATAACTTTTTTTTATCTTTTAAAGATTGAGCATATGAAACCATGCAGGATTACAGCTTTTTTTTATAAATTTTGGTGGGAAATAAATCTGAAATTTCGGATTTTCTGGATCGAATAACCTTTCCCAAGTTTTATTGACATATATTCAGGGGAAAAACGTACTATTGTGCTAACAAGGAGAGTGAAAGGTCTTGGGGATATGGATTTAGTTTAAAATTTTGTAGGATAGTAGATTTTGTTTACCTGATTAAGTAAATATATGGTTATAGAGGCCAGTACTCAATATTTTTTTTAAACATTTGCTAATGAATATGTAATTTACCCGTTAAATTCAATTTTGTAATAAATATTAATATGTGCATATACGAATGATAATGACTCATAAAACTCTTATTAGGTTTCTATTCATTAAAGACATTTCATTTCAAACTCTACTTCTGGAACTTTATATATATATATAAATAGACATGAAATAATTTATATTCGCTATCTGTATAATAAATTAATTTAAAATTAGCAAAAGTGATAAGATGTGTATATTTTTTTTAACTTTTTATTTTACTTGGTAGGAATTGAATCCGTAGGGTCCCTAGCCTACATTAGTCTGACAAAATTTTACAAAACATTTACATTCCTCTAACCATCATCACGACGGTATAATTGGGGTAAAAATCTAACAATTATATAAACTATATACAAAAAAATCAAAATAAGACAAAATTTAAAACCATTCAATAACTTGACAAAAATTTGTTAAGACTCGCAAGATTACAATAGAGAATTAATGTGCCCTTGAACTAAATCCGTGATTCTAAGACTTTGCACTATCCTTGTAAGACCAAGAATTTCAAAATCATTTTGAAGTAGGCTTCATAAAGTTTTATCTGAAAACGAATAAATTTAGAATCAAGCTAAATTTTTTCGCTGACTTTAAACTGTTTTACTGTTTATACAATATGTAAAATATAATATGGTCTTATTTATATAATTTACTAAAATAAACTACAAACATAAATTTGAATAAAAGTTCAAACAAATATATTACTGATGTATTGCCCAGATATGTATTTCGATTGCTAAGCAATCAATTTCCTCAGATTTCTCAATGGTTATCAAGTAGTACTGGGTCGTTCCGTAACTGCTATGGGATAAGGCACGAAGTTATCACGGACCGATTTAAATTTTTGGTTTTCATTTGTTACCACTTCTGTTCAAATTTATGTTTATAGTTTACTTTTATAAATTATATTACACAAATAGGAGCACAATATATTCTAAATATTGTATAAACAGAATAAATTTTGCTTCTAATTGAAAAAGCTTACCACTACCCTAAAATCGATAATGCATCAGAATACTGTTTTCATGGAGAACTGTTTCATTAAGAAATAATTACCAAAGATAAAATGAAAAAAAGCTAAGTAATTAATAAACCAGGAATTTCAACTTTGAAAATAATTGCCTATTTTGATATAATCAGTTATCACCCATTTACTTTATGAAAAGAAAGAGGTAATTATGCTATTAAGCAAAATGCTATTAAAAATGTGTTCAAATATTTTTGTTAAATATTGAAAAATGTTTATTTAAATTGTTATTTGTTTGGTTTTAGTTACAATTTATTTCTATCGATGTTTAAATTATTTCATAATGTCGCTTTTTTATTTAAACAGGCCATTCACGCTCCGACTTGCAGTCCAACTTGTGGTCCCACTTTCGAAGTTGAATCTAAAGTCGAACCGTGAATGGTGTTGTTGAAAGTTGGATGTCTAGTCGGACTAGTCGGATCATTTAGAGGGACAACTAGAAGATCCAACTGGTAGTCCGACTAGTTGGACTGCAAGTCGGAGCGTGAATGGCCTGCTTTAGCACCGAAAGAAATCAATATTGTAAACATTGTAAAGCTCTGAAAAAAATAAGTAATATTGTAATTTGATTGGAATCACATATTTTTCCATATCTATCGATTTCTCTGACAACAAATAATTTGTCCAAAAGTAAGTTTTAAGTTATAATATGTTCGTGCACTGTAATTTTAAAAATTCTTTTAATTAATACTGAAAAATTCATGAAAATAATCCGAATGTAACCAGTGGCGTAGCGTGCGTTTTTGCACTGGTTGAAAATCAGTGCCGCTCTCTATTTTCGTCATTATTCAAAAAAATTGGTAAAAAATCATACCGATACATTCTTTAATTATCTAAAAATGTAATGATCTAGTTTTCAGAATTTTCAATGTTAATATACCTCCCCCTGTTTTGTGTCGATCGGGGCCCCGTTGCACCCACCACACCAATCATTAAAATTACTGTTTGTTTAACTTGTATTTGAAGTAATGATTTAAAGCCCTTGTTTTTAACGGATGAAACATTTGAGCTAACGTCAAATGATAATTTTGTTATTACGACAATAAGTTAAAGGCATATCTGCTTCATCTTAATTCTTTCATGGATTTTCCTAATATATCTTTATAATTCCTTTATTGTAAGCATCAATTTTAACGTTGTTAATTGATTTTCAAATGAAAATATGCAGAATTTTATTTCTTTAAGTTTCATAAAAGTTACAATTCATAATTGATGGAATGGTTTAATAATAGATTCTTTCTAATTGCACATATTTTCATATATATTTTGTTGGTGCGTATGAATTGTCGGATTTTGAAGTGAATATACAAAAGTACATATCTTTTTATAATTGATATTCAATTAAAGTTTGCTTCTTTCGTTTCAATTTATTTTTCCTAACAAGATTTTAAAGCAAATATATAGTGTGTCCGAACGCGGATGGCCTTTTTGAAAAGGCGACCGCAGTTACCAGAAAACTCCATTTTTTCAGGAAAACTCCACCTGTAAGAATCCGCACAGAAACTCATTCGTACTTCTATACAACAAAAGTTTCGGTCATTTTAACAATTCAAACAATAGTTTAATTAGAGTGTAAATACATTTATTAAAATCGTTATCACTATCCTTCGAATTGGGTTTGAAGAATTTTTTTCGGTATAATACTCTATAGACCAACGCCCTTATTGCACAGTAAAAAATCGTTTGTATTTCCGTTGAACAATAATATAGGCGTGCATTTACAAAAACCCTCATAACCTTTATTCGGATAAAAATTTCTCAATCTTCTACGTCGAACGCCTGGCTTAAGCCGTCAACTTTTTTAAAAACCATTTGCGAGAAATTTTTTAAAGTTCAGGAAACAAAAACGAAAAAGTATTAAAAAAAACAAGACATTACCACTTTTTCGAAAAAAAAATACTTGAAGAATTAGGGTCCGACCGAAACTAGTTTGGGGCCCAAAGTTTTCTGTATCGAAAATGGTAGTACCGGACCTTTCATTACGAGTGCTGGCGTCGTTTTATCTTCCGTTGGTAGTAGAAATGAACCGATACGAAGCTTAAAAGTGAGAACGAGATAACAGCAATCATTTCTTTTATCTCGCTCTCACTTTTAAGCTTCGCCAGCGCTCTAAAGTGTGGTTAGGTACTACAACTTTCGGTACAGAAAGAATGGTTGGCTTCAGACCCCGAGTTTCAGCCGAAAAACTAGTTTCGGCCGCCCCCTATTAACCCAGATAAGCCTACTGTATAGTCATAAATGGTCATAAATATTTAGTCAACGTTCATAGTGACGAAATTCCTGTACAAACTGTTTTTTAGAATTTTCCGGAAGTAGAAAAAGAGTTGCAAATTGCTGTGAGAAAATCCTTAATGATCTTAACATTTCAGTGAAAAAAGTTCGAATCGACGTATTTGTACGGTAGAGATATGTATTTTATTCCAAATTTAGTGTACGAAACTATCAATTAACGTATTTTTTCCACCTTCAAAAGACGATAAATGGGACTAACTTCAATGTATACCCTATTCAATAAAAAAAGAATTATGAAAAATGGATTAGACTGAAGAAAATACCGACTGGTTATACTTACAAAAAAAAAATATTCGTTGAACTAAGAGTTTAAAATTCATTTGCACAAAGGCGGCGAACATCTTCGGATCGAACCTGCTTTAGAATCAATAAACTCTGATATCGACCTTTTCAAAACGGTTTCATTTTCATACTGTTAAGTCAGTAAAAACAGTTTTAAAAAATGAATTTTGTTTGGTGAGAGATTTTTGCAAAACTTCACATTTCAATGAAACCGGATTAGTAACGATTAGCATATATTCAATTAATCTACATAGCTCTTTTCGCTCAGTTAGTTCGTGCGGTATCCTCTTATCAATTTTCTTCACCTTTCCAATTTTAGAAAAATGTTGCAATATTGTTGTATGATCAACTTTCATCTTAATAGTAAGTTTTCTCGTGGATACAGTTGGGTTCCCTTCCACAAATGCCTATAGATCATCATTTTTCACAGACGTTTTGGGTTATCATTTTGTAGTGAAAAATCACCTGACCGTTTTTTTAACCAATGTTGCACTTTTTAACTATTAACAGTATTTTCCCCAAAAACTTTGTATATGTTGCGTACAGTTTTTGTAGCCTTTTTACGAAGTTTATACTAATACCAAAAAATGCACGAATATTGGTTAAATTCATATCGATACAAAATTCAAAACCAATAACAAAAGGAAGCATTTTCGAGAAAATTTTCGGTAGGACTATAAACGAAATTATACCTACATTGAAAAGAAGGAGATAAACGTTCATGTAAAAAAAATCGACATTTCATATGTACCAACCAACTATAGCATTTAGTCCATTAAAACTTTTGGTGTAAAATTTTTATGCCTACATTTAAACTACAAATCAAAAATAATAATAACTTAAAGTAAAAAAAAATGCTCAACTGATTCCAACCCTGTTAAGAAATGATATTTAGAGGCATTTTGAATGCGCTACATTTAAAATACCTTTAATAACTTTAAACGATTTCTAATGGCCTCCAATAGGTTTTTTGAACTTTTAAAATGTCTTTAAAACCTTCTTTTAACAGGGAAAATTTAATTTTTGAGTAGTGATTGCCCTTGCAATAATTTGTTATTGCTCAAAATTAGTCGTTAATTTACTTTCAGTGAAAAAAATATTTTGAAAATTATGTATCATAGAATATTGCTCCTGATGTATTTCTAATCAATTTAATTTAATTTTCATTTACAGATACTTAAATTTTAAAGAATATATTTATGTATATAAGTAATTGGTTTTTGTTTGATTCAATGTTATGATTTTAAATCTCTTCTAAGTTCCAGATAATTAATGCATTAATTTTTAGGATTTCATATTTTTGTTTCGTTCAAATCCAAAACTGTACACTTTATCGTTGTAAATATCAAAGTTGAGATATTTGTAACTGTAAAATTGTGTTTCTGCCATGAAATTTCATGACAAATTAAATATATATTTTCTATTTTGATCAATTATTCGTAAAGAAATTTTCATGTACTTGAATTATTTGTGTAAAGAACCATTTTATCTCAATTATGGGTCAATCCATTTCAAATCACCCAATTTAATACAAAATTTTTCAAGATTTTTTATTTTCCTGACCCTTTCATTACGAATTCCTCATAGGTAGACAATCACAAAAAGCTATTTGAAAAAAAATAATAAGCTATAGTTTTTTTCTGGCAGTCATTTTAAAATGGCGATTGGGTTAACTTTAATGAAAATGGTGGTCTGCGGAAAATGTAATTAATTAGTTATTTTTAAAGATATCAGATTAATTCAAAAACCAGTGCGTTCAGCATAAAATAATATTTATGTGTACACACTTTTAATTGTCCTGCCATGAAAGTAAATCAATCAAACTGTTATTGTAAAAATTTTGAAAAAATCTTAAAATTGTTACTATTTAAGACAATAAAATTTTATGAAGGAATTGAGACTCACGAATGACATTCTGTTTTTGTGTTAAATACTTTCATAAAAATTTGTAATATAAGTTCAAGTTCTGTATTATCACTCCTTTTCTTTAGAGCTTTAAAAAAATGGCCGAAAACTTTAAAACATCAATTTTCTCAAGTCAATATCTGTAAAAGGATTGAATGAAAATTAGTAAAAGTTTCACAGAATGTTCTTTATACGTGAATAGAAATTTCTCACAAAAAAACTATAACTGAGACTTAAGTATATTAAATAGAGCAGTGAATTTCAGGAATAATAATATCCTTCTTCACGCTCGTCTATGACAACGTTAGCAAATGAGGGTTTGAAATTCTTATAACTCACACTGGTAAAATGGTATTTAAATAACAATACAATAACAATGATTAGTAATAACCGTAATAACAATATGTAACAGTTCTAAATTTTAATTTTATTTTCTTTCATGATAGGAAAGTTAAATGGATGTATATTATGCTTAACACTGGTTTTTGAATAATTCTGAATTCTTTTAAAATAACTTGGCAATTAAATTTTCGGCAGACCACCTTTTTCATTAAAATTTGCCCAACCGCCATTTTAAAATTGTCGCCAGGAAAAAACTATAGCTTACTAGCTGATGCTCGCAACTTCGTCTGCGTGACGTCTATGATGGTATTATTTTCTTTTGAAATTTGCATATAAAATAAAATAAAACACACACAAATTTGCACGCACTGCGTTGCAATAAATAACAAATACAGAATGAAGTGTCAAAATATGATTTAATTAAAAATCAAACGGTTACCATGCATTTTTCAAAACAAATCACAGCCATCAATGATTACAAATATTATATAGGCTTTTAAATAAGAAGAAAATTCAGGTTATTTAAAATCTTTTTGTTTTTTTATTTTTAAAATTAAATCATTTAATTTTGTGAATCAAGAAGCCTGAGGAAGTTACGATTAGTAACGAAACGTAGCTAATTGAACAATAAAATATTAAATAAAAAATTAAAAAACAAAAAGATCTTAAATAACCTGAATTTTCTTCTTATTTAAAAAAATATAAAAGCTGAGATCTGATTTTTATCATCTATTATATAGGCTTATATAATTGCTGAAGATGCCGAGGGACACTAATCTCCTTGAGGTATGAAATATACTTTACATCCGCTTCTCATGCCTACCGTATATACGTAAAAAATTTCATGAAAATCGGTCCAGCCGTTTCGGAGGAGTTTAATTACAAAAACTGTGACACGAGATTTCTATATACAAGATTAATTTATTTCAAATGTTTTTGTGACTTTACCTATAAGGAACTCGTATATTGAAAGAATAAAAATAAAAACTGTTGAGTGACATGACATAGCCTAGGCAATTTCAAAAGGATTGATTATGTTTCAAATATGTTAGGTTCTTCTCGTATTGGATTCCTGCATGATTTTTGAACATTTTTTTCCAAAAAAGAGTTACTCAAAATCGACTTCTTCAAGTCCATCTGAACAATAATCCCTGCTCAAAACATTGTGTCTTAGGTACAACGTAAATTATAGTTCACCGAAATATTTTGATATGGCTATGATTGTGAAGCCAAACTGAGCAAACATTGTTCATTAACATTTGGATCAACAACATTATAAGTTGGAAATAAAGAAGCTGTCGACTAAGTGGTTATCATTGTTGTTTATTTAGAACAGGAAACGGAAAGAACGATCATCTTCGAGACAATACTCATATTTAGATGTCCAAACAAAATCTTCAAGAATTTGGCTGATCAAATTGATAAATCTTAAAGTTCAAGTAAATCAAGAAAAATGATTTCAACTACTGGAAAATCTATGACGATGACTTGAAGAGATACGAATGGAAAATCTTTGGGAAAATGTGTACCGTCGTAAAAATTACATTACACATAGTACAGGATCCGGCTGCGTCATGAACGAAAAGTTTACACGAAATCATACCTGTTTACACCTGGGTGCGTAGAGGTTGCGGCTAAGCAATCAGCAGCAACTGTGACTTGTAAAAGCTATTAAATATATTGTAACAATACTTAAAAATTAGATTTTGATAATCTACATTATTCTTGTACTAATTTCGCAGCCGGATCTTAGACTAACAAAAATTTTACAAGATAATATTGATTGTTCAGGTAGTAAAAGCATGATTTTGTTGTATTCATGTGTAAGTTAATGTGTCGACATGAGCTATTGTTTCAATGAATGCTCGTTGAGATTTCACGACAATCTGTTGCATATTTAAACTGCTTGTTTCAGAACATCTTCGTTCATCGCAAACATACAACAACATGTTTGAACATGTGAGTGATAATACATTGTGGCGATGTAAGTCGTGCGCCAAGGAAGTCACAAACCGGTGGCACCACTTCCATTCGCACACAGCCCAACGCTCCTTCTGTCCATATTGTCCGGCTACTTACAGCCGAATCGATACACTTAGAAGTCATTTACGATCGAAACATGCTACGCTATTTCCCAAACCAAAATTGTCACATCCCTTAGATTTAAAACATCTTATTTAAGTTAATTGAATTTGATTGTTTGGCTTGAAAATATACGACAAATCGAGTAATCACGGCGACGTCGCCCATCACAGAATCGTCGATCTTGTGGTGGAATTATCAAAGGGTGGATTATTTGCAACATCGTCGTGGTTTAACCCGGTCATGCACCGGTTAAATACTACAAGATACAAAAATTTAACTTTATCAAAATGTTAAGTTAGATTTTAAAATTTCAATGATTTATTTCTGTACATAATTGTATTGGCGGGCAACAAAAATTAACTAAGTCAAACTTTATTGTTCCAAAGTACGGAAAACTACCTGAGAATATGAGAATACCATAATTTATTGATTCTTCAAATCTTAATTCGCTTGATTATTTTACACAACAAAAATTGACATAGTAAATTTTAGTTGTGCGATATCTTATATATTAACATTGTTGATTGGTGTGGAAAAATAGTCTCTCTCACTTCATCCGCATCCATTACATGCATATTACAACTTGCGTTGTATTTGAACTACTAAACTCAACAGATCTCGCTCACTCACTTTTCTCCACTAAAATTGCATTTCGTTGTAGATAAAACAGTTGATCTCAGTCCGTAATACTTTCCGTTAGGATGAAGCCTAACAGGTTCTACACTTAGTCGAACAGCCAGTGACACAAGTTTCATGAAGTGTTTGATGCACCTTGAAATTTTGTAAGGCTATTATTTATAGGATGAGAAATAGGAATACCTGTGTTTGCCTAACCCAACCTGGAACACCAGGTACTGCGCATAATAGAAAGGTGTAATAAAATATAAGCCAAAAAAAGTGTTTGATTCACGGGCCAACAAACGTTAATCGAAAGTTTAGGTACTTTTAAATTAGAATTCAAGATGGTAGATACTTTTGAGGGGGTTTACATATAATTAATTCCCCTCAAAGTACTTTTTTTAATACAAAATGAAGTGTTTGATTCACTCTGAAATTTTAAGAGCTTCTGAATTAAATATTTCAGAAGTTAATTACAAGAAGTCAGACAGTTTTGTTGGGGTTTAATTACCGACAAACATAAAAATAAGTCTTATTGAAAATAGAATATAGCGTAAAGTATATAGTATATGAAATAGTATATAGTCAATTTTATAGGTTTATTATCATGATAAAAAATATTAAAAAATATTTTGAAAAGGTTCATCTGTACTTTTAGATTTGTATGTTGAGCAAAACTTTTGGAATCGCGCATTATTAATATCTGCAACGTTCTTGCAACCATATAATTCACAAACAAATTTTTCAAGCGTTACAAATGTTTCATATTGTAATCCAGGAATATCTAATTTTCCAACAACTTTGGGGGAATTGTAAACCCCTTCAAAAGTGTCTGCCATCTTGAATGTTAATTTAAAATTACCTAAACTTTCGATTAACGTTTGTTGGCCTGTGAATCAAACACTTTTTTTGGCTTATATTTTATTACACCTTTCTATTATGCGCAGTACCTGGTGTTCCAGGTTGGGTTAGGCAAACACAGGTATTCCTATTTCTCATCCCGTAAATAATAGCCTTACAAAATTTCAAGGTACATCAAACACTTCATGAAACTTGTGTTACTGGCTCTTGGACTAACTTAACTAGTCAATTGATATATTGTTACATTTGAAGTTTTTCAACAAGTTACAAATAAACTGTATACATAATCCATTGAGATAACTATGTTATAAACCATGATATACATTTTTAGCCATAATTCTCATGATGTAAGTTATAAGAACTAAGTGAACAAAAACAGCAACCTTACACAGAGTACATAACAATAACAATGTGATAAACGCTTTGAAATTGTTCGAAGAGTGATTTTCGGATATTTAACAAGATACCTTGGGTAGGGATGTAAATGATACATCGATTTTTTCAAACATCGATGTTTTAAGGTCGATGTTGAAACTCAAATCATCGATGAAATATCGTTCTTCATGAGCGATGTTTTATGAACAATATTTTATCATTGCGCCATCTTCTGTCCCGTTCATGATCTACAGCTACCCACATAAACAGATTTTTTTTAAATTTTTTTTTTCTTGATCACGTTGCATAGTGTACTATTTTTTATTATATAAAAGGCAATAAATTAATAAAAAGATTTTTTTTTTAAGTTGAAGATCAATGATTCATTTTACATGAAACTAATATGACACATTGTTGCGTTTTTCGTGAAATCAATTGAAACCAATTTTTATTAATATATTGTAGAAAGAACATGGAAAACAAGAGTGATGTATGTGGAGTAATCCTCCGGTTGTTTTGGAAAATGAGACATTTATGGTTGCCTAATCCTCGAGTCACCGTCAATCGTTACTCAAACTACTTAACTTCTGACTTATGTAGATATGATATTTTAGTTTTATACTGTTAAATATTTTTCTTATAACTTTACGGAATAGCAAAAATGAGTGCTGAAGTCAGAACTCTTGAGCAATTTTTTTTTACTTTGTAACAGGTGGTTGAGCGTTGAATAGACTATTTTCCAGGTAATTCTAAGACATTCTAATAAAGTTGTAAAGACATAAGATTCTTATCGGAGTAAAGTATGTAAACGTTAAGAAAGATAGGTGCAAACTAATACTAACCAAATCTGGGGATATTGACTACATTTTTTTGAGCCTCGTCTCCAATTCTGGCACCATCAAATATCAAAGTAAACGTTTTTTCATAGCAGTAAGATTTGGCTAAATGTTTGAGGTTCCAAAAAATATATTTTTTCACTATTTACTGCACTGTTTTGAACATTAGAATATTAGGAGCTGAAACAACTATAATTTTTGATTGCTCCGACTCCACCTCCGGCTCCTTGGTTCTGATATAAGCGTTAATATAGTAGAAATTTTGTATAATACTCATAGATTATTTTTCTTTTCAATCATTCTTATATACGATTGTTGCCTTCGATTCATAGAAACAAATCTAGCCTCTTTTGTTGCTTTCACGCTTTGTTTCGGTGCATTAATGAAAGGGACATCAACTTTTGGTAAAAGTTTTACTGAATGTAAAGCTTTTTAGTGAATTATTTTCAGTGAAGGATGATGCAATTGGGCTAAGAAAAATGATCATCTCTTGTAATTCTTAATTCTTGTGGTGCTTAACTGTCGCAAATCTGATTAAAATCATAAAACATTTCAAGTTTCAAACAAGTTTCAAAAATGTACAAGATCTCATATCAGTTTAAAATAATTGATTCCTCTATTCAAAGCATGTCATATCGTGAAGCTCTAATTTGTAAAAACGAAGATGTAACTTTATAGATGTAACATTATTTTTAATGAAACCCATATGCATATTCGTAAACGTCTAATTACTGTTCCAAATAGTATTAATTTTCTTATACTATTAATAATTAATGTTGTCAAAAATAAAGAAAAGCTTAAAATATTATTAAATTTCACAATAAAATCATACGAATTATAAAATTGTGATTTATATTATATCAAAGCATTGTAAAATTATGAATACATATTAAAACTTTAAACACTATAATAAATGTAACTCTATAAGTCTATTAAACAAATCAATTTTGTGATTTTTTTTTAAATTTTATGAAAATGACTCTTATGTCTGATATTTTTGTAAATATATTTATTGAAATAAATTTTTTGCGGATTGGTTTTGCATTTTTATTTTTTCTCTTGCCCAATTTCGGTCATTACAAATGCAAAGCAAATCTTAAGGGAATTTTGTTATGCAATATTAAGAAAAGTATAAAGAAATAAAAATGAGATGTTTAAAATACTATAGCAAAAGCTTTTTGTTAATCAACAGATGCATTTAAAGAAAAATGGAAAGTGTTCGCTTTATTAAGGTAGTTTTTTTGTTTCAGATAATTCTCATTTATCTTATTTAAATGATTACTATTTAAATTTTGAAAGACCACCCACGGAAATAGAAATAAATGCAGATCCTGGCCCCAGTTCGATACTTTTTAATCATTTAGTAACAGGTAATTGTATTTCATTCTTTAATATTTAATGATTAATTGTTATTTCATTGATCTACATAGAGTCAATGCAATCAAATAAATTCATTTCGTTAATATTGGCAAATTAGTACAGTCCTCTTAGTCAAAATTAGCTAAGTATTTCGGAATTTGAGGTCAGGTGTACGCGACTATTAAAATCTAAGGTTAAAGGTAAAAAAAAACAATTTTTTACATATTTTTTGCAAATATCTCATTTCGTATAGGTTTTTCGCTGGTTGTATTTACTATCAATATTGTAGAGGATTAAATTTTCTACAACTTTTGTTTTGAAATTTTTTTTATAGAATGAATCGTTTTCGATAGAGGATGGAGCGCGCATTTGAGCATCATTTTAGGTCAACCGGTAGTCCTGATCGAAACACGCTATATAAAGTTTATTAATTAATTATTGATACTACGTAATTATTATTAATTTTCATTTTTTAATACATTTTATTTGATTTTTTTTCAGTAATTAATTATCTATCTTTTCAATAACACTTACAACTGATTCTAAAAATTATAAAATAATTAATGGATAAAATTTAATTACATTCTTATTCCAATTTCCCTGTTTGTGAAATACAATAAAGAAAACAAAACATTTTGCAGTTGTCATCAACAAATAAGAGAAAATAATTTTACTTGTTTAATAACTAAACACTTACAAATTAGGGGCAGATGTTCAATTGTTATTGTATAGTTACGACCATCTTCTATTTCAAGGAACCACTTTCTACTAACCTTGGTTACTCATTAGTTTTCAATTATATCCTGGTAACCATATACGGACGTACAATTTCAAGAGCTATGGCTGATTTATGTTCTCTGAATAAGTCTGAATTAATAAGTCTAATTCGGAAGGTGAATCATTAGTTGAAGTAGTATTCGATATAAAAACTTTAAGAACTGCAAGTATCGAACGAAACGACGGTCACATTGATCATTTAAAATCCGTAACCTCTGTAAAAGTGCATAAAAAGTGTCGAAGTGTTAATATTAGTAAAAACTGTATTCAAGCAGTAAAACGGTGACTAAAACAAAGAGAAACTACAGTTTCTCTATCTGTACTTTGTAAAAGACAAAGTAAAATGTTTGATTTTAAAAGCATCTTTTATATGGCGTGTTTTAGATCGAAAATACTGGTTGATCTTAAATGATGTTCTTAATGCGCTATCCACCCTCTATCTCGGAAACGATTCAACGTATAGATTTTTTTTTAAAACACAAGTTGTTGGAAATTTAATGCTTTACAATATTGACAATAAATACAAACAGTAAACAATGCATAAAAAAAGAGATATTTGCAAAAAATCGATTTTTTAACCTTTCACCTTCGATTTTAATAGTCACGTACATCTGACCGTATGTAGGTTTTGAGACAACTTTTAGGATGTCAAAATTGAATTTTATACGAAATTATAGCTAGATATCTCAAATTCCGAGATACACGTCTAATTTTGACAAAGATGACTGGATTAAATTACAATTGAAATGATTAAATTCGTTCTAGTTGCAAGTATTAAAATATGGTACGCTTATGTCATTTTTGGAATTTTTATTAGTTGGTTTTTTCATAAATGATAATAAAAAAGTTAAGTTATAAAATTTTTGATGTGGTGAATAGCGCAAAAGTATCTACATATTCCATATGAAAAGTTAACCTACCATATATACCTCCTATATCTTCATATTATTTCCATTTCCCCCGTATCCCTTATTATCCCACAATGTTGACTCATAGGTCCTTTGTAAAAGAAAATCATTTAGAATCAAAAGTTGCCTCATTCGTTTCGGTCAACTAACAATAAAACTTTAAAAATCAAAAAAAATGCTTAAATGTTAATACTTGTCTTATTCTGGTTAGCAATATCGACAACCCTAATTTTCTTTCGTCTCGTGCTCCAACCACAGTCGGGACATATTATCATTTACTATTATTAACTGATAAAGGTTTTCCTTGGTCTAATTTTGCTTTTTTTTACCATCGATGTTGATAGTCATTGTTTTCCTGACTATATGCTGTCCATTTCTTTAGCAGTCTTGCCTCCCGTATTTTAGTTTTCGTTACCATATTTTCTATACCACACTGACTTTTCTTCTTCTCGTGAAAGTTTCTGGAATTGTTTGTAGTTCTAGTAAAATGACCTGGAATGTTCATTTTTTATTCTGTTCTTCAGTAGATTACCTAGTGATCAGCTGAAAATTTTTATTTCAACGACCATTTTCTTCTGTATCTTTTGGCATTCTAAACCGTTTACCAGGCTGAGGTCAACCTGAGTTCTAGTTTATACGGCTTGTTCTTGTTTTGATTGGTCCAGTATTCTATAATAAAAGCCAGAAATGGAGATTAATCAACGATCAATAATATTAAATATTCAGGCGACACGGTCATCTTGTGTGATAGCCCTTGACTTTCAAGAGCTGTTTCATTCCTTAAATACGATAAGATGGCAAATAGTTTTAAACATGAATGTCGCTAAGACTAAGTTTATGATATTCCATTCCCAATCGCATTCCGATGCTTCCCTATATTGTTTGAGTGTTTAGGTAAATGTCACAAAAAAATTTCTTTTTACATGGACAATATGTAATCCAAAATGTGAGAAAAATGATTTTCTTTTTTCTCAACCTTGCAAATGATATCTTGCGGGTGTGATTAGAATATTAATCCTAGCGTTTAATTAAAAAAATCAAATATTAATATTTTATGATATAAATTGCATCAAAAGAAACATTGTAAATCGTTATAATACCTCCTCATGAATTTGTCTTACTAAGATGTTTTATTGTTAATTTTTTGAATCCATTTTTTCCCCTATCACAAATCGTTTTCTCAGTACATCCTTATGACATATCTAATAGCATTTTTTAATAAAAATGTATTCTATTTCAGGAAAATTTAATCCATCAAAACAACAAAGATCCATTAATGGAAAAGAAGAGGGAAAACCATTCACTTGCAACATATGTGGGAAACTATTTAAAGTAAGTAATATAACTATGCCTTCGAATGTAATTTTTGTGTTAATGTTTGCAGTTGAATTATTATAAGAAAAAACTAAGTAATAATGCTTGATTTAATGTTTGTTGATTAGGTATTTAAGTTCATTATTATACAGTGTACAGGTCATTTACAGGTATCTTGGAAAAGTGCAACAAAAACATACAATCAAATTTCCATTCAAGTATTTAGAGAAAGATATAAAGAATTAAACCTTTTTCGAAAAAAAAGTTAATTATGTGAAATATCACAAGCATAGCTATTTATTTAAAAATGATGGGAATTGACGTTATAAAAACTTTTTTGGAAATTTTCATGTGTTTAATTGTTCAAGGTATCTGATATAGAAATATCTACAATTTAATGAAAAATCAGTATCTATTCCAGTGGCGTAGTATGCCTTGGAGGAGCCCTGTATCAAAATTATTTGGGAGGCCTATTGTGACATTGTGAATAACATTTTACTAATTTTTGCTTACACACGTTAGGGGCCCCTGTAGCCCGGGGGCTCCATATCATTGATACGGCTGATACAGCGGTAGCTACGCCCCTGATCTATACTAACAAATTCAATTGCTTTTATCAATCTAACTAATTTATATAGGGGAAACCCGGGCAAGATGCATACAATGTATGCATATACAATATATACAATTGCATATTATTATGTATATACACTGTATATTATTATGTATATCCACAATGTATCCATTATACTTGTATGTATACAAGATGCAAAAGTGTATCCATTAAAAAGTTGAGTTTTTTATATTTTTTTTTAAATGTTATAATTTTTTTCGTTTGGTAAATATTTTTAGTATTTTTTTATTGATAGTTTTTGGATTTGATATGTCAATTTATATACCTCTAACAAACTTTATTAAAACTCTGAAAAGTAAAAGGAAATAATATTTCCTTATCTCTGTATATAAGCTCAGATGGAAAGTGGGTCATAGGAAAACATTTTTCAAAATTAACTGAATATATTCAAGATCCTCGGGATTCGGAATAGGCAATAACGGTAGCGGAAGCTTTAATGTGAAATACAACGAAATTAAATTTTTCTAGCAAGTTTAGTAGTCATTGATACGATCCTGTGCATTTTGTGTTTAAAAGTAAAAGTTGAGCTATTGTATGATATTTTTTTTTTTGTATACATCTGTTGGAAATTTCTTTATTTTTTCATTTAGTAAGTAATTTGATTTAATGGCAAGAGTCTAGTTAGTACGGTAGAGGCTATATTAGATTTTTTTTTTTACTTTATGCTTATTATTAAGCATAAAGTAACCGTTCAGGAATAGAAATTTTGAGTAAAAAACCCAAAATTCGACAATCGAAAATTTAAACGATAGCATTGGGAAACTATCAAATTACAACGACCTCATTTACTAGCTAACGAATTTCAAAATAGTGTTTTAAAATATGTAACTCAAGTTGTCAACGTTACCTTTAAATTTATTGAATTTTCTATTTTCAAGCGCCATTTTCTTCAATTTTATTCTCGATAATATTTTATTGAAATATTATATTTTAAGGATCCAAAAACTCCACATTTTCATTTCGAATCCAATCCAGTTTTTAATTTCACCAACACAAAAATTATTAATTTCACAAACACAAAATATAACCTCACTTAAAAAATAATTTCAATGATATTAAATTTCACAACTATTCAATAATACACAGTTTTTAAAAGAAACTAACAAAAATGAGCATAAATAAAATGCATTTACTTTTATTAACATATCTACAACATTTCCTTTCAATAACTTAAGAGAAGAACATTGTATAAATATTATTCAGTAATATTTAAAAAACAAGAAAAAATAAACGAATAGGTACCTTGATCAAAGAATTATATTTATTTTTATAAAACAATAGCTGGAAAATTGAAAAAAAAAATAGGGAACTGTTTCAAAAATCTTGAATTTGTTTACTATTTAAAACTAATGAAGGCGACAATAATTCTAAATTATTGTAATACTAATTAATATTAAAAATGTTATTTCAATTGTAATATTTAGTATATCAATAAAGTGAATTTGGATAGAATTTTACGCTTAGCACCTATTATTTCTGTATTTTTTTTTAAATTATTATTTGTAATCTTTTGTAAATTTCAACTTAGGATTCTTTCGATTTTGAACCATTTTTCGTGTTTCTCATTTTATTTTATCTAAAAATGTATTCCTCAATATTTTTGATATATACATTTCTCTATATTGTATTGTATTATCCAATATATTTAACGCATTAAATTGATTTTATCTGTGATACCTATTAAAATATGTGTATTAATTATCTTGAGGATTATTTGTACTTTTTTATGTATATATTGCAAGAATTAATTACTTTACTGCATTTGAACCATGCATGTAAGTGTATAATTTTATAATATATTATAAGAAATGAAATGTTTTCTGAGCACGTATTTATTATAATTCGGAATTAGTTTTATAATTTTACTTCAATATATAGAAAATATTACAATGAAATATAGTGTAACAAAACAAAAATAAATTAAAAGTATTCAAAATGTTATTATTTTATTGATCTTCTTAAAAACTATTAGTTTTCTCTACATTGTCCATTTCCAATTCAATGAACCAGTCTTGGTTGTGATGTCTCCTTATTAAAATTTATCTAAAATAAAATGTTTGAATTATAGAGTTATTATTATATATATAAATATACTAACTACTTTTTCTTCTTTAAGTTCTTGTATAATATGGATTCTTTATTTCTTTAAAATAATACTAGACCCGCTAGTAAGGTTCGAAATCTTCAAGCTTTACTAGTCAAAATACTGCGATTGTTTGATTCCAATAGCAATGTAGAGTAAAAAAGTTTACACATTATCTTTAAAAAAAATTATACAAATATTTACATGTTATTTACAATCGTATTCGTCATTTTGGTGCTTCTACATGTTTTTAGTTTAGTATGTCCTTTTCATGAACCATTATTATAGACAGAGCATGTTTCCATATGCTTTACACAGCAATCAATGCCCATCAGCTGCACTTTTATTTTAATTGTAACAAAATAGTAGTCTTTCCCGTAAATTGGGTTTTGTAGTTCCAAAAGTATTGCACATGGTTAGAGCACAATAAAAGTATGTTCTTATAATTTCAACGAAATGGCACATACTGACTTTCGAAAGGAAAAAATAACGCTTTGGTATGATACATCCAACAGATAACTCGTAACGATTTAATCCTTGTTACGCAAATTTTTTTAATTCCTTGAAATTTATTTGTATATCTAGTAATAATGGAAGGGTCTCAATCGAAAACATTCTCCTTATTTAAAAATGGAATAAACCTAAAAAAATAAAAATATTTTAAATGTAATTTAGCAAATTTAAAACATAATTGTAGAAAAATACCTTCATTACGTTTATTAATTAATAACAATTAAAATTTCGAGGAATTGATTTTGTTAAATGTCACGATTGATTTCGTAATAAATCCCAAAAATAAAGATTTACCATATGTAATAAGGAAAAAAGTAAAAGTACAAACTGAAAACAAATAAAAAAATATAATAATAATAAAAAATTGACGTCAACTTTCAGCGCAATAGTTAGTTACAAAGATTTGGAATTGGTCTTCATTGCAGTGGTGTAGGCGGAGTGGAGATGGGAGCTTCAATGTAGTAAAATAATAATAAAAATAATAAGAAAAATATCTCCAAAAATAAAAAATCTACAGCAAATGAAACCAAAATAAACTTTCAAAAAATTAAAACAAAAATTTAGGGAGAAGTCGACAATAACAGTTCTTGGTTTATACCAAAAAGGAAACAACTAAAATATGTGGAACTATTGTATATTTAAAAAGAAGAACTTGATTTTTGAATAGTTTAAAATTGAATATATTATATGTATTATGTAATGAACAAAAAAAAACAGTACATTTTATTAGAGGTATTCTTCAGTTACTTATAATGCTCTTAGCATAAAAATTAAAAATAAAAAAAAATAAAAAAATAATAAAAAAACCGGAGAATTTAGAAAAAAAATCTTGATGGAAAACAATATTGATAATAGTTTCAAACAGTTAAAACTATAATTTATATAAAAAAAATTTAGTGTTAAAATCCCAAAAATGCAACCACAGGCCGATAGTACTAAAATTTAGAAGATATCCTCATCATCATGTTCGTTATTCTCAGATAATGCAACTTCTATTTCTTCATCAATGGTAGTCAACCTTGAGATCTTTGGTGGTATTAAATGAGTTATATTCATACTCTCGGCGGTTGGCTCATCGATTGCTTTTAAAGTCATAGGTTCCGGTTGACTACCATTGATAAAGGGTGGATATACCTTTTTTATATCCAATAAAAATTGCATGATCTGAGATCCCTGGTCAAATTTATTTAAAATATTTTTCCTATAATAATATAGAGTCATGTACTGTTTCAAAAAATTTAGATTTTTCCGACATAAAATGGTTTTTTTTAATAATTTATTTTCATTTTCCAAATGGTTAATAGTGTTAAGGGGATTGTTTTTATCCACAAATTCCCCTTTACTGTGGTTGGTGCTTAAATGAACGGCGTGATCAAATAACTTCTCAACGCCGTGATATTGTCTTCCACCATCAGTAACTACAAGGCTAGTATCGCTTTTAACGTATTTCTTAATATAGGGCCATAAATCTTCTTTACTTTTCGAATTGACTCTAAAGAATACCCCCGTTTTGTCTTCTTTACAGTATAAACCAAGCACTGTAATCGTCATTTGCTCGGTAATTCGTCCTCTGTTATATTTGCGTTTGGTCAAGAATGTTTCATCAAATTGTACAGACTTGCCTTCCCCCCCTAAAGATATATTTAAATTTGACACTATTACCTCGCAAACTTCTCGGCAGTAGCTGTAGTAGTCAACAACGGTTTGTTTGTGAATTTCAGGTAAATTATAACTTTTTCGCAAATTTCTCATATCCTTAAATACTTCCGAAACTTTCCGACCGATAACAAAACTAATCACAATCATCAAAACTTCGCGAATTTTAAGTTTACAGCTACGCCCGTCGAAAAAGGTCCCATTACATGGGTTCACTATTTTTCGGCATTTTTTCATTCCTTTTTGTTTCTTGCTTTTACATGCTCCACATCTCCACATCCAACCTAACTTCCTCCGAACGTCAGCCTCCAAGATCATAGGGTTATTGCAACAAATCGGCATTGAATTTTGATTCGGCAATAACCCTATGTCTTGTAAAAAAGCAATGGCTCTATCTTCATTGCCCAAAATTCCACCGTATGATTCGAAGGTGTTGAAATTTCTTAATAAATGATGAATCCCATTAATTTCCATTTTGATTTTGTTTTCAAAGTTAAAAAATATTAATGTGAAATTACAAATTTATAAATGTAATGTACTTTTAAATAATTTTTGTTTCTAAACAAACTCATAGATTGCTTCAAAACTACTTTGCTTATTAATTATAATTTAAGCATCGCTATTATGTAAATATATATATATAGTTATCGCTTAGCCCACTGCAGTTACATTATACAATAATTGTATTTTATTTTCCATATTATATTATTCACATCATTATTTATATTCAACCTTAAATATATGTGCTACATGTTTTACGATGAGACTACTTTAAACAAACGTACATCTTAATAATAAAAGGAACATTTTTTCAAATAATTTAAGCAAAATATTCCAAATATTTCGTGGAAATCCCAGAAAAGTACTTACAGTATAACTGGATGTATTCAATTCGTTATGTAAGAGTTTAAATTCGCAAGATATTCAGAATTATAAGTGTCTAGAACAACGAGGTTTATGTCATTTGGGTTGTATAGTCTTAAATTCGCAAGGTATCCGAAAAAAAAATGCCACGAATATTGAGGAATTAAATCATTCGCGTTGTTTGATTTTAAATTCGCAAGGTATCTAGTATAAAAAGTGTCTAGAATAATAAGGTTTTTGTGTCAGTTGTAGTGTACAATTTTAAATTCGCAGTAGTAGCGGTAGTTAGTATAATAAGTGCCTAAAATACTGAGGTTTTTAAATCATATCAGATTGTTTGATTTTATATTCGTAAGATGTCCAGTATTATAATCATCTATCATTATTAGGGCTTTATATCCTATGTATTGTTTATTTAAAATTCGCGAAATACGCAGAATTTTAAGTGTCTAGAATAGAGAGTTTTTTATGACAATTGCAATGTACGATTTTAAATTCGCAAGGTATTCAGTATAATAAGTGCCTAGAATATTGAGGTTTTTATGTCAGTTGGAGTGTACAATTTTAAATTCGCAAGGTAGTTAGTACAATAAGTGCCTAGAATACTGAGGTGTTAATGTCAATTGGAGTGTATGTTTTTAAATTCGCAAGGTATCTAGTAATATTAATGCCTAGAATAGAGGTTTTTAAATCATATGAGGTTGTTTGATTTTATATTCGTAAGATGTCCAGTATTATTACCGTCTATCATTATGAGGGTTTTATATCCTGTGGATTATTTATTTAAAATTCGCGAATTATGCAGAATTTTAAGTGTCTAGAATAGAGAGTTTTTTATGACATTTATAAAGTACGATTTTAAATTCGCAAGGTATTCAGTATAAAAAGTGTCTAGAATAATAAGGTTTTTATGTCAGTTGTAGTGTACAATTTTAAATTCGGAAGGTAGTTAGTATAATAAGTGCCTAAAATACTGAGGTTTTTAAATCATATCAGATTGTTTGATTTTATATTCGTAAGATGTCCAGTATTATTATCGTCTATCATTATGAGGGTTTCATATCCTATGTATTGTTTATTTAAAATTCGCGAAATATGCAGAATTTTAAGTGTCTAGAATAAAGAGTATTTTATGACATTTGCAATGTACGATTTTAAATTCGCAAGGTATTCAGTATAATAAGTGTCTAGAATATTGAGGTTTTTAAATCACATAGTTGTTTGATTTTATATTCGCAAGATGCCCAGTATTATTATTCTCTACCATAATGACGGTTTTATATGCTATGGATTGTTTATTTAAAATTCGCGAAATATAGTTCGCAAGAGTTCCAGTATTATGTGTCTAGTACTATGAATAGTTAGATCCCAATGTGATTGAAAACAAATTCTATCCAATTCGCGGAAATTCCAAAATAATAATTTCTAGAAGGACGATAGTTGAAGTGTTTACAAGATTTGCATTGAATGATTTATAATTCACGAAAAATCCAATATTATGTATCTAGTATTACGAATGTTAAGATGTCTATGTGATTGAAGATAAATTATTATAAATTCGCGGTAATTCCAAAATTATAAGTTTTTCTAAATACGAAAGTTAAATTGCTTACAAGATTTGGATTGTACGGTTTAAAATTCGCTAGATTTTACGCTTCATTTTTACTAAGAGCTGCAAATATTATTTTATTAATTTTAAATTCGCGAGATTTGCCTCATAATTTTTCCTTAGTTTCTAATGTTTCCTAGAGGTATTTTGTTGATTTAAATTCGCGAAAATTATAGAAATATATTTATCTTAAGGTAGGAATGGTAACGTATGAAATATATGATTTTAAATTCGCGAGAGTTCCAGTATTATAAATGTCTAGTAATACGAATATTAAGATCTCTACGTGATGGAAAATATTTTTTTTCTAAATCGTGGAAATTCGAGAATCAGGATTTCGAAAAGTACGAAAGTTAATATGTTTACGAGCACTGGATTGTATGATTTTAAATTCGCGAGATTTTACATATTTTATTTACTCAGAATCGTATAAATTGAATAAACACAAACTATTCATTTAAAATTCGCAAAAATCCTAGAAATGTACGTATCTAGAAATACGAATGTTAAGATATACATGTGTATTGGATTAAATGATTTATAATTCCCGAGAATTCCAGTATTATGTGTCTAGTATTACGGATGTTAAGATATCTACGTGATTGAAAATAAATTATTATACATTCGCAGAGATTCCAGAATTATAAATTCCTATTCTGCTAATTCCTAATTTTCTATTTAGGATTGCACGTTAAATTTTGACTAGTACTTAAATTTCTTATTTATCACTGCTATCACATATCACTTTAGCTCCATTGCTTTTAGTTCATTAAAAAATATAATATATCCCAATTTGTTATTATATTTTACCTGCATGAACAGGATATAATTTTTCACGCTAAAAATGTTAGAGCACAAATAGTTCCTATTACAAAAAATTTCACTGCGACCTAATTGTGTATTTCATGAATCAAACAATCAAACTGAGCTAGGTAGTTGAAAAGTATCAGTTTTACAAACGCCGTTCAAATTTAATTTGTAATAATTAAAATTTAAATTGTTTGATTATTACTAACCAAATTTTTTTCTTAATAACACAATAATGAACTTTCAAATGCGATTATTATCAAAAAGTGGATATTGAAAGTGAAACAGAACCTAATGACGAATTTTCATAATTTCGGCTGAAATTAATGAAGATTAAATAAAAATCTCGTTTTGCGTTTCGATTTTAATGAAAATAAACGATATATGATAAAAAAATCCAATACTATTTCCTATATAATGAACTTATCATGGAGTCTAGTTTATACGGCTCCTAATTTTGACGACGGATTCTTATAAAATGGACCAAAATAAATCGAAAATAAAGAGTACAAAAATTCTCTTTTTCGCTTAGTTCAGTGAAAAAAGTTGATTTTTGATTCAAAAATCCAATACTATTTCCCATATAATGAACTTATCATGGAGTCTAGTTTATACGGCCCCAAAATCTGACGACGGATTCTTATAAAATCGGCTAAAATAAATCGAAAATAAAGAGTACAAAAATTCTCTTTTTCGCTTAGTTCAGTGAAAAAAGTTGATTTTTGATTCAAAAATCCAATACTATTTCCCATATAATGAACTTATCATGGAGTCTAGTTTATACGGCCCCAAAATCTGACGACGGATTCTTATAAAATGGACCAAAATAAATTGAAAATAAAGAGTACAAAAATTCTCTTTTTCGCTTAGTTCAGTGAAAAAAGTTGATTTTTGATTCAAAAATCCAATACTATTTCCCATATAATGAACTTATCATGGAGTCTAGTTTATACGGCCCCAAAATCTGACGACGGATTCTTATAAAATCGGCTAAAATAAATCGAAAATAAAGAGTACAAAAATTCTCTTTTTCGCTTAGTTCAGTGAAAAAAGTTGATTTTTGATTCAAAAATCCAATACTATTTCCCATATAATGAACTTATCATGGAGTCTAGTTTATACGGCCCCAAAATCTGACGACGGATTCTTATAAAATGGACCAAAATAAATCGAAAATAAAGAGTACAAAAATTCTCTTTTTCGCTTAGTTCAGTGAAAAAAGTTGATTTTTGATTCAAAAATCCAATACTATTTCCCATATAATGAACTTATCATGGAGTCTAGTTTATACGGCCCCAAAATCTGACGACGGATTCTTATAAAATGGACCAAAATAAATTGAAAATAAAGAGTACAAAAATTCTCTTTTTCGCTTAGTTCAGTGAAAAAAGTTGATTTTTGATTCAAAAATCCAATACTATTTCCCATATAATGAACTTATCATGGAGTCTAGTTTATACGGCCCCAAAATCTGACGACGGATTCTTATAAAATGGACCAAAATAAATCGAAAATAAAGAGTACAAAAATTCTCTTTTTCGCTTAGTTCAGTGAAAAAAGTTGATTTTTGATTCAAAAATCCAATACTATTTCCCATATAATGAACTTATCATGGAGTCTAGTTTATACGGCCCCAAAATCTGACGACGGATTCTTATAAAATGGACCAAAATAAATTGAAAATAAAGAGTACAAAAATTCTCTTTTTCGCTTAGTTCAGTGAAAAAAGTTGATTTTTGATTCAAAAATCCAATACTATTTCCCATATAATGAACTTATCATGGAGTCTAGTTTATACGGCCCCAAAATCTGACGACGGATTCTTATAAAATCGGCTAAAATAAATCGAAAATAAAGAGTACAAAAATTCTCTTTTTCGCTTAGTTCAGTGAAAAAAGTTGATTTTTGATTCAAAAATCCAATACTATTTCCCATATAATGAACTTATCATGGAGTCTAGTTTATACGGCCCCAAAATCTGACGACGGATTCTTATAAAATGGACCAAAATAAATCGAAAATAAAGAGTACAAAAATTCTCTTTTTCGCTTAGTTCAGTGAAAAAAGTTGATTTTTGATTCAAAAATCCAATACTATTTCCCATATAATGAACTTATCATGGAGTCTAGTTTATACGGCCCCAAAATCTGACGACGGATTCTTATAAAATCGGCTAAAATAAATCGAAAATAAAGAGTACAAAAATTCTCTTTTTCGCTTAGTTCAGTGAAAAAAGTTGATTTTTGATTCAAAAATCCAATACTATTTCCCATATAATGAACTTATCATGGAGTCTAGTTTATACGGCCCCAAAATCTGACGACGGATTCTTATAAAATGGACCAAAATAAATCGAAAATAAAGAGTACAAAAATTCTCTTTTTCGCTTAGTTCAGTGAAAAAAGTTGATTTTTGATTCAAAAATCCAATACTATTTCCCATATAATGAACTTATCATGGAGTCTAGTTTATACGGCCCCAAAATCTGACGACGGATTCTTATAAAATGGACCAATATAAATCGAAAATAAAGAGTACAAAAATTCTCTTTTTCGCTTAGTTCAGTGAAAAAAGTTGATTTTTGATTCAAAAATCCAATACTATTTCCCATATAATGAACTTATCATGGAGTCTAGTTTATACGGCCCCAAAATCTGACGACGGATTCTTATAAAATCGGCTAAAATAAATCGAAAATAAAGAGTACAAAAATTCTCTTTTTCGCTTAGTTCAGTGAAAAAAGTTGATTTTTGATTCAAAAATCCAATACTATTTCCCATATAATGAACTTATCATGGAGTCTAGTTTATACGGCCCCAAAATCTGACGACGGATTCTTATAAAATGGACCAAAATAAATCGAAAATAAAGAGTACAAAAATTCTCTTTTTCGCTTAGTTCAGTGAAAAAAGTTGATTTTTGATTCAAAAATCCAATACTATTTCCCATATAATGAACTTATCATGGAGTCTAGTTTATACGGCCCCAAAATCTGACGACGGATTCTTATAAAATCGGCTAAAATAAATCGAAAATAGAAAGAGTACAAAAATTCTCTTTTTCGCTTAGTTCAGTGAAAAAAGTTGATTTTTGATTCAAAAATCCAATACTATTTCCCATATAATGAACTTATCATGGAGTCTAGTTTATACGGCCCCAAAATCTGACGACGGATTCTTATAAAATCGGCTAAAATAAATCGAAAATAAAGAGTACAAAAATTCTCTTTTTCGCTTAGTTCAATGGAAAAAGACGGTTTTGAGTTAAGTATAGATTGACATTGTGTTTCATTCAGAATTGGATAAGATTATGGTGAGATGGTTACATAATTTTTTTAAGAACCGACCAATAGGAATATAAGTATATTTAGTGGAGGGGGTAATTTCTCTTAATTAAATCAATAAATTTGGCTTTTATACGCACAGATGTAACTGATTGTACTAAGTATATTTTTTGCTCAAATGATAATCGTTTTTGACATTGTAACTATGGTTTATTTTGTTTACATATTAATTGAAATTTTAGTCCCATAAGAAATAACATTGGTATTTTTGGAACGAAAACCCTCTTTTTCACGAAAACGAAGCGAAAACGAGACTTTTAGTATTCTTAATTTTCGATTTCTTTTGGCTGATTTTATAAGAATCCGTCGTCAGATTTTGGGGCCGTATAAACTAGACTCTCCCCGATTTAATACTTGCAGTTACGTATTAAATGATCAATTAAATGATGAATAGATAGAATCGATAGAATGAACTACATAATAAAATTGATCTCATTGAAATTAAAAAACACTTTTTATATCAAGGCGTTCAGATAATTGTTTTTTCTGTCATTGCAAGTGATCGACAATCAAGCAAACCATGATAAAAGGAATCGAAGTATCGAAAGAAAGTCCGGCTAAACGTGTTGCTACTGAAAGGTAATGTAAAATGGATCAGAGGATTTATTTGTTGCCAAAACATAATTAATTAAAGCGTATAACATTTTTGTGATATATCTTTCAATAAGTTATTAACATAGTGATTCGACTGATGCTTGAACAGAAAACGTTAAAGTGGATGTAAGTATATTGGTGAACTTCTTCAAACATCACAACCCTTTTCCTAATACAAATTCCATAATGCTTATTGCTATTGGAATAACTAAAGGTAAAGACGTGAATTGTTATGATACTTTTGATAAAAGCTTGAAGAAGGAATGAAGACAACAGAGTGACAACGTTTACGCCAATAGAAATTATCAAGGAAATATTAAAGAAATCCTTTAATGACGAAAAATAACAAAATAACGAAATTAAAATTCGTGACGTAGTGATTCCAATCGACCCATTGCTGCTGTTTCAATATCAACCAAAGATTTAAAAAAAAAAACAATAAAGCGGTAAAAAATATTATGAATTGTTACTATATACGGTTGCTCTATTTGAATATGGTGAATTGCGAAAGACATTGAAATGAGCTTTTTAGGAGTTATTCGGGAAATTTCACATAATTTAAAAGGTACTGAAAGTCTTCACTACGTTAATGGTGGAGGCATGTATCATATCTTTACTAATGGCACTGGAATGAAAACTTTAAAGTAATATGTGAGCATTTTGTAACATTTTTAAGGACAATTATTATAGTAACACGTACATGGTATTTATAGAGTCTTGAGAATCACCACTAAAGCTCCATGATATGTGAGAAACCACCAAATTCATCAAGAAATGAATGTCCCGAGAATAAAAGACTTTCTAATCCAACTCACAAGGAATTTCCTTAACGGCCTAGAAAATTGTCCTAGTGCAATAGAAATAGACTTGGGGGAAACTATAAATCATAGAAGGCTGAAGCGGAAACTCCTTCAAGAGCTCCAAGAAATAGTAGTTGCTTCACCACAAGATCAAGTACAATCAACAAATAAAAAAATAAAAAAGACAGAGCAATGAAGTTCGACTCCTCCAGCTACTTAAACGCCGCTAAAGATCAATTGCCTGCTATCACCACCATGATATAGCGACACATCGCTGAACTAGTGCCAATTACATAATAGTCCACAAAAAAAAGATCCACTTTTCGAAAACACTTCGTAAATTAAAGTTAAAATAAAAACAATAACATAGTTTAATAAAATGTTACCAATGCTAGCGGCAATAATCGAGATCAGCTAAAGACCCACTTTGTGCACATCAGAGCTTATATACAGAAACAAGTAAATAAACTTTTGTTTAATTTTTCGGAGTTTCAATAAAATTTGTTAGAAGTGTATAAATTTACAATGCTATTATCTAGATACATAAATTGACTTATCTATAATTTTTGAAAAAAATTTCAAAAAAAAGATTAGAAAAATTGTTATAAAAAATAAATAAAATAAAAGCACAAATTTTTAATGAGTAAACTTTTTTGTATTTATAAACTAAGTAACTAAACATTCTTTTTTGAATTTTTAAACTTCATTCATTGTTGCGAAAGTTCGAGGTATTTGTGTGTTTGATGCTCAAGAGATTCCACTTATGAGACATTTCCTGGTCGCATACTTTCTCGTTTCGATAATCAGAATTGTTCTTCAATATCAATATCATGAGATTAGATACCTTTAGATTAGGGTTATTTCAAGCCAATGACCTATGTTAAGGATGTTATGGAGGCATGTCAAAATAGTGCCAAACAACTGAAAATTTAGTATAATGTTCCTTATTTAACACTTAAGTAACTGTGAGAATTTTAAAGCGATTCACTATGTCGTTTAAAAGTTATTGCAATTTAAAAATACTATAATTTTGCACGTAATCTTATGGAGATTCGGTGATCGAACAACTGAATTTATTTTTATTAGCAAAAAAAATGTTACCATGCATCTCAAACTTTCAAAATATGTAGTTTAAACTTTAGGGAACTAATTTGAATTCACTTTACGGTTTTTAAAAAACAAATTATAACAAACTATAAATGTGGTTTTTACTTGATAAATTAATAAGTATATAACAAAAGTCATGTCCTTCTCTGTGCGACAGACTATCGTCAGTTACGACGTACCGTATAATTTATCTTCTTCACACTCATGAGTACACAGTATAAGAAAGAAAATGATAAAATATGTCAAATAATTTATTTTCAAAATGTTGAGTATATCGCGCATGCTCACTCACATCATGTGAAAGAGACATACTAAAGTTGCCAACCCCATCAACCTATAATTTCGACAGCGTTAACACGTTTTCATTATTGTATATAATGTTGAATTATTGATTTAATTTTAATTTTTAGTTATAATTGTCTTAAAAACACGCTAATTTAATGTTTTATTTATGATTTAATCATATTAAAAAAAATTACGTTCATAACTTATGAGCATCAAATCAATAATATTTTGATTTGTTAAGTTGAAATCAAGGTATATTCAGTCTCAAAAGTTGGTAATTTTTTTTTTATATTTTTTGTTTTTTCTTATTTTGTTAAAATTTTTGGTGAAATTTCCGATTGTCTCTTAAACTATATATATAATATTTTTTAAATATCAATCTATTTTTTCGCCTCATGGTATACTATACGACGTAATTATTCACGAATCTATTTTTATGTACTTTTGTCTCCGATTGTATCTCCATAATATCCTTAACATTAACTTATGCATTAAAGGAAGAGATTCATCTTTGTATCAACGAAGGTCAAACACATTTATGAAAATGCTCATGGAGAAGTTCGACAAGAGTATGCATGTACCAACGAAGCCTTGGGAGTCATTTGTTCAAAATGCAATTTCATAAATAACTTATGTATTTATGTTTCAATAAAAAAGGAAGGAAAAATACGATTGAACAAAAAAAATATGCTTTCTCCTTAAATTAAATATTTGCTTGAGAAATGTACAAATAGAGCTTTTTCCTGAAAATAGCATTCTCCGGGAAAATAAGACAAAAAGACACACAAATCCTAGTTATTTTTTATCAATTCCCATAGTGCCTAGTTACTAGTTTGATAGACTATGCATAATGATTTACTAATGCAAAAATGCCCAACTACCATAAACGCACTTAAGTATGTATTGCAAAAGAACTAATTTGGACTTAAGATGCTTTGTATCAGTTACCCAATTGCATAAGATATATTAATTTTTAATATCATAAATAAGTTATTATTAATATTTATTTGCCCTTTTTATTGCAATTATTAAAAATAACTAACTATATCGTTTATGTCAGATATTGTAATTAACAGAAATTTAAATATAGTGTTTTTAACGTAGTACCTACAGTATTGCGTTCAAAAATTTTAAATTCTAACACTTATAACTTTTAATAAAATGTAGTGGAAACTTTTAAAAACCATTGTATAATTGTTGTTTATACTAAACTTGAGAGGGGAAAGAATAGAGATTTATTAAAAATGAATTCCAATTTAGTGTTACAGTTCAATGCTGAGGCATAAAAACAGACATATTGGACGATATCAATGTCCTAGGTGTTTCAAAACTTTTTCAAGAAGAGCTTATATGGAAATGCATGTATCTTTGCCAAACAAAAAATGTAAAGCGTATGCCCTTGAATCAGAAAAAATCATCCCGTCCGATACACAACTTAATGTGTAAATTACTTAATAATATAAAATTAAAATAATATGTTATTTTGTTGATCGTTATTTGGTTTGTTATCTATTATATGATGTTAAACGATTGTTGTATGATTTATAAGAATAAAGTATCTTGTTTCTTTTTTGTTAAAAACTAATTTATTTCAACTAATTCCTTAAATTTCATTGTTTAAAATTTTTATTTCGACATATGATGAATATTCATTTTCTGAGATTTTTTCTTTATATTTTAATGTCAACAAAATTTTGATGATTTTTTATTAATACTAGTAATAAAAATTCGAATAAATAAGTACAGAATTTATAAATTAACTACCCCCAAGTAAAATTTTTATATTGAAAACGAAATATTATTTTCACACTTTAAATTTTCTAGTTTTGTCGAAAATTTAAAATTAAATATTTTTTAAATATTTCCACTTTTGAATTACACTTAATGAGCATGATTTTCCGTGCCGCTATATTTTGATATTTTTATTTGCCAACTATTTGAAAATTTCGCCAAGGTAAATCAAATCATGGTTAACAATAGATTATTTCAATTTCACAGGATTCAAGCTTGAAAGCTCAAACTAAATCGAATTTCAATAAATGTATTTTATTTATTTAATTTATTTTTTATTTATTTTATTCTGCTAGTTTTTTCCACGATAAATTTAGGTGTCTCACCCAGCAGTGATGAATTTACGTCTAGGCCCGTGAGGCCCGGGCCTAGGGTGGCATCATTTTCAGAACGTCAAAATTTTAAAGGCAAATGATGTACGAACAATTCAAATTCGAAAACTAAATTGAATTAATTTCGCTATGAAAATTTGGAACTTCTTCAGTCAAGAATAATATTTTTTTTTTAGAATTTACATTCCAATTCTTCACATCACATTTTTCAATCGTTAAATCACTGACAATTAGAAACCTGCCAAACCGGAGACATTTAGAACAAATTGGAAATTTTCATAATGAAATTTTTTTAAGAATCGTAGGTCTTTTTGCCAAATTCTATCTTCTTTTACCAGAACATTTCAAATCCTATGTGAATTCTGATAGCGGAAAAACCTTTTATTTGTCTAAAATAATCTAATTTGCTTAAGTTTCAGAAGAGTTCTAGTTTGCTTGAATTAATAAATAAATATAGTTGTTTACATATTATCTGCTTAAAAATTCATTGATATGGAATACATGATACCACGGAATCTTCGAGATGTGTACCCCAATGTTGGCATTGATTTGTGCATTTTTTGAATCCCAGCGTCAAATTAAAAAATGTAACTTCTTAAGAAGTTTTGTTAAAATTAATAAAAATTAATTTAAAAAAAAAATTGAAAATTATTTTTTATCTTAATAACCACCATGTTATGGAACAACAAGAGCGGCATATCAAATGGAGCCTAGGGTGGCATCGAACCTAAATCTACCACTATCACACAGGTAAGGTTTTTTTTCAAAATTGATCTTTACCTATTTTTAGCTTTTTATTATTTAATTATGTTGATACCATACTTTAAGGGAATATTCAATTTATAAATGTACCATCGGTACATCCTTAATATATTCCAACCAATTAAATTAGAAGCTCTAAATATTTTGTTGAAAATGAACACATGTATTCACAAATATTGCGGGGATACTACGATTCTACCGGCATCACGATGTTTTGATGGATTTTAGTAGATCTCAAAGAAAAAAAAACGAAAATGAAGAATAAAATTTTTCGATATCTCGCATAGTTAACAAAATATCAACCCCTAAAAATGGCAACTTAATTGATTTTTTCCCGTCATCCCTCGAAAACAACCAATTTTTAGGCAGCTTTTAAAGCATGCTTTTTCACCTACTTAACTTCCCGTTTTAATTTCTCAAGGATCTAGCCATAAAATGCAAATTATTTTTAGCAATACGGTTGAGGATGATTTACATTCTTATATTCAGCTCAATTTCAACTAAAAAAAACATCCCTTATATCCTTTTAATGCTTTTGAAAATAATCTATTTTGAAACATTGAAGCGATTTTGAGGGTGTCCTTTTGCACATTAGACAAAAAAAAAATCACGCTAAAACTTACGTAAGGGTATTGATTTATAATTCATTTATAAATATACTCTTTTAAGGAAAGATATACTCTTTTAGTGCACTTTTTTTCAACTCGTTAACTTCCCGTTTTGATTTCCTGTTCATCTATTCCGTAAATGTAAAACTATTTCTAATAATATCGTTAAAGATGATTCAAACAATATTTTTAAGGTTATTTTATGAAAAATAAACCATCCCTTATATCCCTATTTTGCAGTTCAAAATTGTCCTTTTTGAAACTTTGAATTTGATTTATTGTAATCCTATTGCGCACAGGACGAAATTGTTTTCACATTACAATTCACGTATAAGCATTATTTGACAATTTTTTGAGAAAACTAGACCTCATAATAAAAACTCACCCCTTGAAATGGCACAATTTCAGTCTTAATTTGTCGCATGGATTTTTACCTACTAAACTTCCCATTTTGATTTCCCGTTCATCTATCCGGTAAATGGAAAATTACTTTAGTCGGTTCGTTAAGGGTAATTTTAACAATAATATTAACTTCAATTTGTGAAAAATAAACTATCCCTTATATCCCTATTTTGCAATTGAAAATTGCTCTTTTTGAAACTTTGAAATTGAATTATGACTATCTTGTTGCTCACAAGACGAAAATTTTAGCTTTTATTATCTTGATTCATTTTTTTTATGTTGCATGAACAAATTCTAAATAATTGGGTAGTAGTCAGAAAAGTTTGACTCATTTGATATGGAATTTATAAGAATCCATGGTCCAAGTAAGAGGATTTCGAATTTCAATATCCATGGATAGAATTCAATTTTTGAAATCTGTTATATTATATTAATAAACTAGCAAAATGACAAATATATTATTAGGATTTTAAGTATATATTATCCGCACGATCATAAATATCTTTTTCTACTATCGGAAAAAAATTCAGTAAATATTGCCAATCGTCCAAATAAAGACTTAGAATATGAACTGTTGATTTTGCGCGATACGATAGATTATGTGGAAATCCGCGGTACAATCCTTGAGCCACACCGAAAACGTCTTGTTTACCAAAAATACCGCACACATGCAACCCTGGTCCGTTAAAGTCTTTGGTTAAAATCTCCACCTAAAAGCAATGTTATTTTGAAAACTTGATCTTTTTACGTCAATTATTTAAGAAGAACTCACCAGGCCTCGGTGAAGAAAGTACATGCATTGATCTGTATCTCCATTTTGAACTATATAATTTCCAGGAAAAAATATAAATGGTTTCAGCTGACGACTCAGTTGTCGTAGAAAATCGTCATTGGCAACTGAAAAAATGTATGAAGATCGCAAATGGTGACCATACAGCTCCCACATCAAATCGCATTGCATTGTATTGGGTAGAAACGTCATCAACCTCGGAATCTAAATTCATTGATACAACAACAACAAAAATAGTTCGTCATAGGTATTATAAATATAATATATTTATGGTACTTGCTGGCCTCGAGATAAGAGCCATAAACGTTTTACATATTCCCACATTTTCCTTAATTTATTATCCTTTAATCGAATATTTTGCAAATAATCTTTTAATTCCTCGATACAATGCTCGTAATTAACTAACGACGAAGTATTGGAGTTCAAAGCATTGGTCACATCTCCAATGAATATTCCTAGAATGTTGAGGTATTTTTTGTAAATAACTAAAAACACCTGTAAAATAATTACAAACAATCCAAAAATTTGAACAACCCAAGTAATAAATCAACCAAATTTTTGAATAATACAAAAAATCAAATTAGAAATCGTTGGTTTCGTTAGATTTTCGATCAACTATATATCATTTAATGAGAAAGAGACTAGCAAAATTAAAAAAAAAATACCTATCAAAAATTTCGTAGAAATCATAAATACAATAGTAGTAACCAATTCGGATATATTCATGGGATAAATATCTCCCAATCCTGTAGTTGTTAAGATGTTCAGAACATAGTATACAGAAGTTATGTACCAATAGAAACGATGCCTGTTTGTGAATGTTATATCCTGAAAAAATGTATAATTAATTATTGCAAGGACATCCAAAAAGAAATCAAACCTTTTCTGTAGTGAGAATTTTGTTGACAATCCAACTGTTGGGATTACATTTTAAATTTGAACAAGCTAGCATGAACCATACACAGGCGAATAGATGAATTAATAATGTTATCCAAATTGTTATTGCACTATTTATAAAATGTAATCATAAGTGCAATTGATTTAAAAATTGCCCTCCACAAATTTCAAAAGTAAGAAAAATTGGGGAAAAAAAAAACATTTTTGATCGACAAAAAAGAGGTTCTCGATTTGACACATATTTATATACTTTGTTTTAAACAATTTTCTAAGTAGAACCTTTTTTTGAACCAATAAACATTTATGAAAAAAAATAACATAAAATAAAATTAGCGAAAAGAAGGTCAAGTATTAGAATTAAAACGAATTTTTTAAACTTTTTGATTTTCGGTTAATATTTTCCTAGACTTCATTTTCTGTAGTTTTTCTTTTACAATTTTAGAGTCTAAGATTTACAAGCTACTACCTGCTTAATGTTTGTGTATATGTATAAGAATATATTACGATTTACCAGATCTATAGATAAATCAAATTAAATTCGGTAAGCCTTAAATCAAGCTCCCTGAAATGTAGTTTTATTTGAGAACAACTGGCAAAAATACTTTGGGAAAGTATCTAGATACTAGATATGTTACTTTAATAAAAAGTATTCGAAGTAACTTTAGGTATTTAACTACTCCTAAAAAAAAGATTTGAAATACTTATCCTAAGTTACTATTTAAGATATTTAAATATGATACTTTTTTACTATCTTTGTATACTATATATCGTCGGTTTTCGACAATGGTGACCAAAACAAAAAAAATATATTTGAAAAAGGGGTTTTTCCTATTTGGCATAATATTATATCGAAATTATATTTGGTTACCGCTACATTGCACTAATGTCATTTTTAATAATTTGATGTTAGAATAGCTTCTTTTCAAGAAAAGTTACACATTTCTAATTGATTGAAATCAAAGATCAAAGAAGCTTCTTTAATTTTACGCAAAACTGGCATATTTTGAAATATTCCTTTTTTTGCTTTAAGCTTTTAACAATTAATTGTTTCAATAAAATTATTTTCTTTTCCACTAAACTCAAATGTTTTCCAAATTAAATTAACTATTAGGATTGGCCAACTAACATTGAAAATGGGGGGACTATGGTTTTTAACCGAATAATATCTAAGATACTTTTTAAATTACAAAACACAGTTTTTTTTAAATATTCATTACACTAGTTACTTTTTCCCAAAAAATAAAGGAACTAAAATACAGTAACTTATATACTTTAAAGTCACAAAGTCACTTTGTTACTTCAAAATAACTAAGATACTTTTTTTCTGACGGTTTTGAATTTAAGAAAATCCATTCGTCGAAAAAACCTTCATTTCCGATTGTTCAGTCGTTTTTCTCAAGTTTCTGGTGATTGGAAAAAAATAGGTATAATTTTGTTTTTATTATTTACTACCGAATTGATTGGATTAAGCTCGACATTTCGATATGGCATTGAATAATATTTATATTGTATTAGTTATTTCACTAAAATTAGTAAATTTTTGATGATGCTATTTGGTCCTCCGATATAACCGATTATATAGTTTCGACTAATTTTCCTAAGCAGCTTTTTCAAATGTAAAATATATATTTTTTTTAAATTGCTCTGCATTTTCAATTGGCTATAATCAGCTTAGTTTTCTAAAGGATACGTCTTCAAATATTCAGTTTCGAAAAGTCTTAAGTTTTAGCATAGACACACATGCTGAAGCATTTAATCACGTTTTATTTATTTTTTTCGACATAAGGAATATAATAAAATATCAGAACTTAACGAAACTAATTTAGCTTGTACTTTCTGAAATATTTACGAAAACGTTAAGAATCGTCTATTTCTTTTAGAAAACTTTATTTCTCATTCACTTTACTAGTTCATTAATCCAGAATTTGTATAAAATTGAACTAATGGGAAGCACAACTTTAAAACGTATATTAAAAATATAACTTCTACATATAGAAACTAACATTACAATTTCATTGTGAGATTTGGCTTCTATGAACCAACTTGCAACTAAATTTTATCATTCACCAAATGAGATTGTTAATCGTCTTCGTATCATAACATTTATGTCTGATGTATGCAGGTATTGTAAAGTTTAAACTTAAAAACAAATCATCACGTTTCAAACCCTCAACATAATCAAATAATTGATTTGACGTTTGGATTATGGGGAAGTATGAATGAGGAAAAATATTGTATATTAAGAAAAAAGTTTTTTTTTAATGCTCAGTTTATTTAAAGTGCAAAGGTGCGTAAGTGCATAGGGACAACCCCAACCCAAACTTAATACTAGTTAATAAGTGCAAAGAAGAAGAGTAATCGGAAACAAATCGTTATTGTGGTGGTCGGTCAATGTAAAGTTTTCGGAAATCCTTTTTCAAGATGTCCATCTCTATTCGTTTAAATCTCGATCTTTCATTGCCATATGGTTTTTGGGATATGATACACGCATCGCCGGTGCTGCAGCCACTGGTGCATCTACCACTGCAACTCGATCGTTGGTATCAGAGTTTAAACGCATAGATTTATCATAGACCTTTGCTTCTGGAAACATTGAATATGGAAGTATAACTGTAAAAATATAATTCGTAATACCGATAAATTACGAAGGAAATATTAATTTTAAAAATATACAACTTAAATCATAATATCTATGTATTAGAATTTGAAATAAAATATGTATTTAAATGATGTTATATTGAACATCGTTATGAGTTTACTTACATTGTGCATTTGAAAGCTGAATCGAATACAGAGTCTAAACTGCTACTAGTAATACCATTGATACTTTTGCCATTACTTCTATTGTTTTTAAATGTTGAATGTGAAGAAGACATGTTTTTGAGTTATAACACCAATATTGTGGTTTTCATATTGCTTTTATATCGATAATCATGAATGAACAAAGAAAATATTTTTCGATTCAATCATTTTTTAAATGGTTACCATTCATTATCTTATCAGTGCACTTTATTTTATTTAAAAAGGAAATATTTTTAATTGTCAATTGTACAGATTCGCGTTCATAACGACGTTAATGATCTACACGAACATTTTTTTTCATCTTCTTGTTAACATAATTTTTAAAAATAATTTAGGGAAAATATTAAAAGTAGTGGATTCAGTTGTAAAAGTAACTTAAGGGGGTTCTCCCCTGTGTGATGAGTTTAGAAAATTGTTTTTTTTTTGGTTGTATAAATTGTACCCTAAATTGTCTAGAACATGCTGGAAAAGGTTTTTTTTTTTAAACTTGAAATAATTACAAAATTGTAATGATAGAGAAGTTGTTATAATTTTAAAACTTATTAAGCATATTTTTTAAACATTTTTATACCATATCTCGAGAAGAGTATGACCGAGTAGTATTTTATGTATAATATACCCTTATTAAATTTGGACGCACGGAATGAACTGCAATCGTCAAAACATTCCGAACATTGCCATCATTTTCCACCATTATCATTATAGATTAAAAACGCTTTTTTTTTAATTTCATATATGTCAATCAGCCGAAATCGTGGAGGAAATGAGTGTTTACGAGACGAGAAGCCTCATAGCGCTCTAATTCACGTTCTTCTAATGATTATCAGTTAAAAAATAATTTATATATGCTTAAAATAATACATGATAAAATATTCCAAGTTCTATATTTTCAATGATTATAAGAAAAAGAAAAACCTAAAAAAGCTTAAAAAACTGACCATACCACGAAAGAACACCCTTAAGAGAGTACATACATTAATGGATAATAATATATATGTCTTTGAGATTCAATTAAATTTCTTAAACTTCAATCGCTAACTTCCTAAAGAAAAATAATTTCAATATCGCATTTTCAACAAACAACAACATGATGAAAATTCTCACACCATTGGAGAACAATCAAATTACAACGGAAAATAAGACCGGAATATATAAAATTAAATGTGGTTCCTGTGAAAAATTCTACATTGGCCAAACTGGTAGATCTTTCAGAACAAGATATAAGGAACATACACCCAAGAAACCTACTTCAACAACAACTTCAAATTTTACAAAACACCTTTATGACGAAAATCATCAATGCTTAAATTTCGAAACAAATTTTAAGCCGCTACATATATGCAAGAAAGGATCACATATGAACACCCTAGAAGAATATGAAATATACAAAGCACACAAACTAGATCCAAATAACATCCTTAACGACAAATTATATAAAACAAACAACCTATATGAAATTTATTTAAAATTGACAAAATAATTATTATTCTGTATTATTACCTGATGATGACAGTCAAAAACTGTCGAAACGCGTCGTAATAAAGAAATTTAATTGAATCTCAAAGACTTATATATATATTATTATCCATTAATTTATTGTTATTCGGAAGTAAATAAAATACTTATCAATGTTAAAAGTACATACATATTTGATTGTAAATGATTATAATATATTGTACCTAAATCATTGTAAATGGCAAACGAAACAAACACTTCAATTCACGTACAAAATAACTATAGGTAAATAAGACTAGATATAGTTCACAAATAAAAAGCTTTTAATCTAAGATCTGATATAAGAAATGTATACTCTCATCTTTAACCTCTTTTAAGTGGCTTATAACTAATTGAAAAATATTATTTTACATCGAATATCAACATTATTTATAATTTAGATTTAAAATATATAAAAAAATACATCTTAATTTTAAGCAACCATGGACTAGACCAACATTTTAATAAGGCAATTATACTAAGAATAAAATAAGCTTTCATTTGGCATGTTATACTATTAAATAACTGATGAGAGTATATAAATAACGTTAATCTATTTATACTTGGCAACTCCACAGTTGGGCAGGGAAGAAAACAGTCATCCTTTACCTTTTCAATTCTGTTGCGATATATTCTCTTAACTAGTGTACGATTTTTTTAAATAACCAATGAGGGAATTAAATCAAATAAATTTAATTAAAAATTTTATAATTTAATACTATCCTCACGCAATTTAATTAGGCAACCTATGTTCAATGCGTTAATATGAATATTATCTATCATTTATTTCTCACCACCAATAAATAACAGATGATGGTTTATATTTCTTATACCGGATCTCGTACTATTTCGGTTTTCGAGGAAAACCAATGCATACGTATGAGTCCTTTAACGCGAACCGTTTAAGCACCACTCTTCTATGGGTCTCTAGATTTTAAGACCATATATGAATATTTTCGAGAGGGACTCAATGAATTGAGAACATTAAGTGATTATAATTAAAAACAGATAGATGCTTTAATAGAGCAATAAGAACAACTTCTTGATTAGTGTTTGTAGAAAGAACAAGAACACCTGATATATTACGTGGACAAAAAAGTTTCGTGTCAAAGCTTTACGGTTTTAACAATACGAACCTGTAAAGTAGATATTTAAAAAATGGTAATAAATATTTTAAGTATATGAAACATTTTAGAATGGAAGGACGCCGGAAATTGTGGAAAAATTGAAAGGTATCCTCTTAAATTTATCACTAAAAATATTTTCTTTGTTCGATTGTCCATACAAAAGCAAAATGAAAAATATACTTCAGGTATTACAACTCGAAAAGTTTTGTTCTTCACATTTAATATTATCTAAAAAAAGCAGCAATAAAATGGCGAAAATATCAATGGTATTACTAGTGGCAATTTTGGCTCTGAACTCAGTTCAGCTTTCAATCGCCATTTCACCACCACTTGTTCATAATTACCTCTTCTCTACAATGGTAATTTTTTCGGGTCCCGAATTTTAGAAAACAAGAAACGATATATTCCAAACTATAATTTTGTCAAAAATGTACGGAATAAGAGATAAATGGATACTAGACTGTAATATTATAATATCTGTAAGTACACATACTTTTAATGAGTTATTGTTGTAAACGAAATATATATTTTTTTGGTAACATTTAACATCCTGATTTTGCAACAATGACAATGTTAGCAAAACAAAAGCATTTTTCTTAGTAAAAGAGAAGTTAAAAATTATTGAATACCTGAAGAAGTTCAATATTAATGTACGTAAAGTAGTTGAACTATATGAAATAAGAAAAGCCGCAGGCTCAAGATATTATTTAAAAAAAAAATTAAACACAAATACAGAAGTGAGGCCAATTCTTTCCATTTTTAGTTTTAAAAGCGACCTTTTAAAACCGATTTTTACTGAAAAAACCGGTTATGAAAAACCAACAAACTAATATCGACCGACCTAAATTTTACTCAAATTTCTTTGTGGTCTTTTCGATTTGTTTCATAACAATGAACATTATATTTACGTTCGTTTGTTACGTAAACATGGAGGCAACTAAGAAATTAAACTTCTTAGAAAAGTCTTGTTTTTCCGGATAAGCTGTTGTTGTTTTAAATATAGTGATTTAAAACAGAATTTTCATCATATAAACTATAAAAGACTGTTAGTTACCCGTGCAATAATCACAGTCAACACTTGCCAAAAATTGACAATTGAATGAAATTGAATTGACAGTTGAAACAAATGACAACAATCAGTTAGTCTCAAAATTGACACTAGGATTATTGTATTTGGTTTTCACTCACACATATGTGTCTAAATACATTGTTTGTTGTCTGCCTTTGCTGACATATAAACCAACATTTGCCCACTATATTGTTTTAAAATTATTTTTTTATTATTTTGACTTAGTTCTAATTAATATCAACGAAATAAAATTAAAACTAATAGTTTATTCGTTATCAGCAAACGGAAAATGAGTTAAAAAATTCAAAAACTTAAAAGTTATTTTTATCTTTATGTTATGTTATTTTCTGAGTTTTAAGGATTTTAAAAAAGTATCCATGGTTACAAACTAGGTTTTTTTTCTATTTCTTCGAAAGTTTTTGAATGTTTTGGAACAGGTTCTCCTCAGAAAATTATATTAAACAAGGGAGTTACCCCATTTTACCGAACAAAAAAATCGAGGAATTATTCCTACTGAACTTCCGCGGTGAGGAAAATCTTGCGATTCGTACAAGTGGTACCTCCATCAAGTTAGCACTACACTAGTTATTTTTTTCAAATTTCAAAAGTGTAGTGCTTACTTGATGGACAAATAGTTATCCTCGATTTTCTGTGAACGGAAAACTTTTAAAAGTTGTTTAAGAGTTAAACTATTACTTTAAGTTCAGCGATTATTTGCCACATTTTACTTAGAAAATATTCAAAATTTCCAAAATACATTTGTAATAAGTAGGTACAATTGCAAATACAATCTGAAAAAGCTTGCAACGCAACTAATGACAATATTACGTCTTTGAGATTAGTTAGTCGAAATCATAAAGGAACATTGTCATTAAATAGTTGAATGTCCTGACCAAGAAAAAAAAATGACGGAAATTACAACTTTTGATCGGTGATTTCTTACATTTTAGTACAACTTTTTTCTAGGTAATCGCAATAACTGAAATTTCAACTTAACGATCATGTAGGTACATATAATGCCAAAGCGAAATGATAAACTTTTTAATTGCAGTGCTTGAGGGCTTACAACTAAGAAAAATACTTTTTACCCTAATTTTACCTAATTTTTAAATAGTACTGATTGACCATTAGTGAATTTGATCGAATGTTGTAAAAGTCAAAAATGTAATGAATTCGAAATAGAGTTGGCAATCTTAACACTATGAAAATCGGACCAGGTTCTTCGAAAACGAACCAACTAAAAAAGCTTATTGGAACATTGGATATTATGTCAAGAATAACTCGTCCTCTTTGCTTCAAATACCTTAAAAATTAATGTCATGATTTTCTTACAACTGTAATTGTGTTCAAACTATGTCACTATGTGTGTGAATTCAATACTTGTTTCGCACTTTTTGTGGATCCAATACGATTTCACCATGGACATCGATAAATCCTCGATGCAACACAACAATTATTTGCAGAAAAAATAAAACGTCCAAAAATATTGCCAAACCCACAGATGCAATGGAATAATCTCGAAAAGATATTTGATATAAAACTATGATTGTATTCATGTAAGCAGTGATAAATCCAATATTTTCTGAAAAAAAACAAAATAATTATTAGTTATTAAAGTCATTTGTTAAAGATGAACACCTAAAGCCACAAAGATCCACAAATCGGGAATCAAGCAAAACTTAAACCATTTCCACGGCAAACATAATTGGTACATATTTCCTTTTTTACCGCATACTGAAGCTTTTCTCAAATCTTCATTGTTAGATTCCTAAAATGAAACAAGTCTGAGATATTGTAAATAGGATAGTGAACAAATGTATACGTTGAAAGAGAAATTATCCGCAATTGTTGCATTAGAATCCACATCATCCACATTGTTGGTTGGTACTATATAATTTCGAGAAACTTGTAATTCTTTCTTGAATTTGTCTTCTAGCAAGGAATAATGCTATGAAATGATTGATTGTTGTAATGAATAATCAAGTAAAATATCAGCTAGGGAAACCTTTAAAATTCGATAAAATTTATTTGTTGATGTGAAGAGAAGTATAGAATTCCGTGTTGTGATCACTGTGATTTCAGACAGGGAATAACGATTTTCGGTTAGATTCCCAAACAAGGCTCCTTTTCCTAAGTTTCGATGAATTTCGTTATTTGTTGTAGAAATTGTTACCTAAAAAATATATTTATGTTCATCTGGTAAAAATTATATTTAGAAGTTTACACAGTTTTTGTGGATTGTTTTTTTTTTTTGGATTATTGCATAAATAGCTATGGATAAAACAAGTTGATACCCCTTGAAGATTCCCAACAGAAGATCTGCCGATTAAGCATTTGAAAATTGCACTCGTGTCTAATGACGAGATCTTACCTTGTTTTTATTGTCTTTTCATCTAAGATAGTCATACACTTAAACTCCCACTCCTAACCCCAATAGTATGGGAATAATGGGAATGACAACCCTAAATATAAATAGATAGAACCTATTGAATATATCTTCATGAAATTGAAACTATACATGACTATTAATAAACTTGTAATATATTTTTCTGAAATTTTTGCAATATTATAAACTGTAAAGAACGAGAAGTATATTTTTTGGGGGTTGTTTTTTATATTAACCCACAAAATGACACTACCAAAAAATATATTTCATTTGTAAATTAGTTAGCAATCATATATTAAAGTTACAAAATGGTCAAATGGGTGGAACATAGTTTAAAAAAATTGAAATCAATTAAGGATACCTACCTGTATATCAATTTTTACCAAATCCTATATTAACACCTCTGTACTCTCTCTATATCTATTATTATTAATACGTTCTTAAAACATTTAACTGTCGACAAAATATGTATACCTACAAATAAACTATGAATTATCACTATAAATAATATGCGATTTGGAATTCAACTACACGAATTTTATTTGAAGAAGCAAATGCATTACGATTTGTAACTAAAGTACTTATGTTGGACTGTTGAAGTTGTACATCACTACGTGTAAAAAATACCACTTATTACATAGTTTTCTAGACAAAAAGCTTCTATCTGTGGCAAACTTATTGTACAAATTAGCTGAATTTTTAAATATCACTTTTGGCAGAAGATTGATCTCTGATATCAAACTTTTCGATACTATTAATACCTTTATAAAAGAGCGTGAAAATCAGCAGAATACAATGCAAGAATTGATTAAAAATGGGAACTTGAATCAGCTTAGATAACTATTTACGAAATTATCTTCAACTAGTGTAATGGATTTTCCAGAACTGAGGTAAACTGACCTTAAAATATTATTTACTGGCACTTATCAATTATGAAGGGCAATATTTTTTCTTGCTAAAATATTAAATAACAACGAATTAGCCCTTGAATTTTTAAAATGTCACGAAAATATTATAAAAGTAAGGGTACGATCAAGGCATATTAATAGCAAAACATATAATTGCTTTACCGAATTCGAACATCTTTGAAGAAATTCGAAGATATGTTTGTGGTTGGGTAAATGAAAGTAGAACAGTGGACTGTTGCGCTTATGTATCGACTGTTATTTACTATTTATCACATGCTCGTTATAAATCAAAAATTATTAACTGAAATATTGATTTCTATGTTTGATGCGATTGGTATAATTATTAACGGTGAAGAAAACAGTGAAGATCATTAAATGTTCATTAAAATTAGGCTATCCGTAATTATTTTTATATTTTGTATAGGTAATTGAATTAACTATAATACATTATTTAATATAACCACATACTCTGATTTTTAATTTTTTAAACTATGTTTCACCAATTTGACCATTTTGTAACTTTAAAATATGACCACTAACTAATTAACATATAAAATATATTTTTTTGGTAGATGTCATTTTGGGGGTTGATATAAAAATCACCTCCAAAAAATATACTTCTTGTTCTGTACAGTTTCTAATATTGCAAAAATTTCAAAAAAAATATATTACAATAAATGTATTAATAGTCATGTATAGTTTCAATTTCATGAAAATATATTCAGTAGGTTCTGAGAAAAAAAATATTTACATTTAGGATTTTCATATATATTATTCCCATACTATTGGGGTTGGGGGTGTGAGTTTAAGTGTAAGACTATCTTAGATGAAAAACAATAAAAACAAAATAAGATCCCGTCACTAGATGCCAGTGCAGTTTTCCAGTGCTTAATCGGTTAGATCCTTTAGATTCAGCAAAATTAACATTTCTTATTTTCAATTTAGTATTTACCTCCCCTCTATAAATAATGTAGATTCGTCGTAATATATCATTGTGTCTGGTAACGGTTTCGCCTCGAAGAAAATATCCTTCTCGTAGATATTTGGAAATAATTCGAAAAAAAGAGCGATCAATGTTTTCAAATAACGGAATTTTTCTCAAAGTCGTTTCATAAATACTTGCGACAACATCTTCGAGTAGACAGGTATTCATTTTACCCAAGATCACTTGTGGCTAAAAGAATTACTTTTTAATAATTTTAAAATTTTAATGTTAGTTATTTGTTTAAGACTGGACTTTCATGTATTAAAAATGGCCAGCAACTAATCGCGGATGCATAAAAGTCCAAACTTCCGAGAACTGTAAATTACTTCACATCCCCCAGCCCGAGCCCAACGATATTGCAAATGCAGTGTAACACGTTTTTGAAGTTTTATGTCCACTCTTTCAAATTTCATAAATGATACTAAATCGGTCATCATTTCTCGATATTGCGATAAAACTGTATTTATTTCCGTCTTGCAACTGGCGATACTTGCATACACATATCTAAAAAAAACACATAAAATTACTCTAAAAATAATAGAAATTCTTTCATTTCTTACGTATCTAATTCAACATACCCAAAATAAAAAACACCAAAAGCCATCATACATATGCAAAAAAGAATATGCATTTTTTCATGAGGCACAATATCACCAAAACCATCCGATACTATTGTACTGGTCGCCCAATAAAATGCAATTGTGTAGATGAAAAATGTGTTTGTCACATTTGCAAAAATGGATTTGTCCAGCCATGAATCAATTTTGCAAAACATTAGCGTTTCTTCGCTTTTATTCGTCACGTTTGAATTCCATTTGAACCAATTTACATAGTCAGTGTTTGATAAAAATTGCAATTGATGGCGCTTGAAAAGTTGGCAATCTGTACTAACAAGAGCACAGGCACCAATGTTTAATGTAACAAGAGTTAACGGAAGAAATTTCAAAACCAAAACTATGTCAGACTAAAATAAAAAAAATTAACACCTTCATCAGGTAAGCAATACACTTTTGGAGTTTGAAAAAATAACTATGGAATATTTCGGTGTTTTTTTGCCGTTTAAGAATTCTGAAAAAAATATTTGTTCCTAGCAGATTTTCCAGAAAAAGTGCTAACTTGACGCTTAAAGCTTTTCTATAAATATAAACAATTCAAATTTTTTTTTGCGCCATTCATTGGAACTTTTTGTCGCTTGATATTTTCGAAAGAAAAGCTCCACAGCTTGCATTTTTCTCGGATGACACATTTCGAAGAAAATGCTCGATTTGGGTCATTTATCAAATATTGAATTTTCCAAAACTTTTTCCCACCATTAATTGATGGTGTTCTTTGTTGCTCAAAAGATCTGAAAGAATTAATTTCATCACTCGCATATGTAATATTTGTCGCTTACTTTCATGAGCTTAAAAGCTTCATTATTAGAGAAATGTGCAAATAGAACTTTTTCTTTAAATAGCATTTCCCGTAAAAATAGGCAAGCGATAATTTATTTCTTTCGAAAAGCTCGAACGATAAAGATAGCAATAAATGACGATTATCAAATTACGAAATTTCCTGATTTGAAAAATGACCTTAATCGAGCTTTTTCTTTAAATGACTTTTTCCGGATAACTATGCAAGCGACAAAATTGTTTCTTTCATAAATCTCGATCGACAAAGAAACACCAATTAATGACGAAAAAAAAATCGAAATTTTAATAATTGTAGAAAAGCTCTAAACGTCAAGTTAGCACTACATAGGGTTTTCCTGAAAAATATGCAAGCAAAAACTTTGCGTAATTATTTTTTCCAAAACTGTAGTACTATCCTGATGAACCTTAAATAAAAACCATTGCTTATAGGCGACCACATTCGCCACGAACTAACAGCGTATCTAACTTTTTTCTTCTTATTTTTTCTATCTATATATCTTCTATTATACAAAAATGAATTGAGACACAATGGTCTCCCAAATACTTGACGACGGTAGGACTAATTTGGATCATTTTGGTGTTGAAATATTTGTAGAACACAAAGTAAGGTTTAAAAGGTGAGAAAATTGGAAATTAAAAGGAAAATAGTAAAAACAACAAAAATATTTTCCCATATAAAGTTTCCCCCTTAGGGTGCGTTCCACTACGCGATCACAACGATCAGAACGCTCACGCTCATGGCCAATATTTTTCGTGTTCCACTAGCTTGTGAGCGTTATGGGCGTTTTGATCATATATCCCAAGTGGAATGGAATTTGTGAGCGTTTTGAGCGTTCATGGTAACCTTAGTTACCAATGTAAACATTGCAAATGGCGGATTTTTTTTACAGTTATTAGAAGTTTAATGAGGTTATGTTATAATTTGGAAGTAAAATTATTTTTTTAAGTTCTTGGTTAAGTTATATTAATATATTTATTATATATTAAAATTAATTTACTACACTATTAATATTGCCAATATGACAAGGCGATAGTTGGATATTGGTTGTTGAATGTTTGTTTGAAAATCGCGCCTTATTTCTCTTCGCCCATTTCGACCCAGCTATTGAAAGTGGGTCGTCGTGAGCGTTTTGTGGTCGAAAACAATGACGTCATGAATCATATGTTCGCCACCAAGATGGACGCTAAAATGGGCGTTGTAAGCATTTTGAACGTTGTGATCGCTTAGTGGAACGCACCCTTAGTAGTTTATGAGATAGGAAATGAATCATAAAACTCCTTAGCCAATATTCAAAATATAACAGTTTTTTTTTCAAATGACGTCGTCGTTTGGTGCATAAAACAAATATTATGTTTAAGGAAGTACTGAAGAAAATAGGAACATTCCCAATATACTTCCAGTCCCTGACCACTAGCGACCTTAGGAGTCGAATTGACCAAAAGAACAATACAATTTTGAGGGACACAAATAGACAAAAATAAAAATATGTTTCGAAATATCTATGTTAGACTGGGCAAAAAAAATCGACTATTTTTTTTTTTTTTTGAAAGTATACCGATAATATTGTAATAATAATATAACAAAAAAAAATATCGGAAAGGTTTGAGCCCTTAATATTAATATTAAGAGGTCTATCATCTTTAATTTCGATTTTTTATTTGTGCTTTCATTTTTGTGTCAATGCTGTCAAACTATCAAGGTAAAAAATTTCATCTGCACATATATTTATAGAAAATTAAATTCCCTACAAAAAGGGCCTATTCAAACGAGGCGTTTTTTAGCAGCGCGACAAACGCGCTGCTTAGAAGCGCGTTTCGACGAAGCACAGGAACAGATGGAAGCATTCAGACGCAGCGACGCGACAACGTTTGTAGCGCTACAAACGCTTCTAGCAGTCACTCGTCTTTAAAAACGTCTCGTCTTTATTCAACGTACGACCAGACTGGTATGGTATTCAAACGCGCGTTTAAAGCGCGACAAAAATTTTGTCGCCGCGTTTTTTTGAAGCGCGACAAAACGCGGTCAAAACGCCTCGTGTGAATAGGCTCAAAACGTTTCTGTGCAATTTTTTGCCACACACGTTGTTTTCGAATAATCAAGATTTGAACATTGATATAGTTTTTAGATTTATCTTCTTTATTTTAGAATTTTGTATCTAACGAACAAATAAGTATATAGAAATGAACAATCTAGATTCTTGAAGGGAATTTAATGCTCTACAAAAAAGGTCTCTTAACGTTTTTTTCATAAACTCACTTGCAATAGTTATTCACAATTAAAGTTGAAGGAAAAATTAAATTATTGTTTTTTTTGTTGTTGAACCAATTTTGAAAGAGTGATTTTATGTAAAAACTTTAGGAGACCTTTTTTGTAGAGCATTAAATTGCCTTCAAGAATCTACATTGTTCATTTCTATATATTTATTTGTTCGTTAGTTACAAAATTCCAAAATAAAGAAGATAAATCAAAAAAATATATCAATGTTTAAAGCTTGATTATTCGGAAACGGCGTGTGTGGCAAAATTTTTCACAGAAACGTTTTTTGTAGGGAATTTAATTTTCTATAAATATATGTGCAGATGAAATTTTTTACCTTGATAGTTTGACAGCATTGACACAAAAATGAAAGCACAAATAAAAAATCGAAATTAAAGATGATAGACCTCTTAATATTAATATTAAGGGCTCAAACCTTTCCGATATTTTTTTTTGTTATATTATTATTACAATATTATCGGTATACTTTTCAAAAAAAAAATAGTCGATTTTTTTTGCCCAGTCTAATCTATGTATATCTTTAAACTCATATATAGGTAAAAATTTAAAGATTTTTTAATTGTTAAGAATTGTTAGTAATTTAACAATTAAAAATGTAGCAATATTGGCGATAACAATTAATTTTCGCAGTTCAATTTTAGGTGGTGCGAAGTTCACCGGGTCGTCGGATATTTTATAAAAAAAATATTTGCGTATAACATAATCAAGTACATATCAATTGTTACGGAGGCAATTTGTAAAACGCTTTATTTTTTAAATGTAGTTAATATTATTACCCTTATTACCATACACAAAATAATTTAATACATCCATGAAATTAAATTTAAAATTTGGTTTGTTTTTAAAAACATAAAAAATATTATTAAATTGTGTTTATACGAAAAATACAAGTAATTGCTTATTAAAGTTATATCATTCATTTTGTTGATATGTTCACTTCGATAATTGAATGATTATTAATTTAAAACTGTATCCAAAGATATATAATCGAATTAAAATGAACTGATTTTATCTTAACAACAATGAAGATTTAAATTTAAATGTTTAGGCCAAATATAGATTTGTATTTATTAAAATGAAAATTGGAATAATTTTCATTTTTATTATGACTTTTGTTAGTATGGATTCCACACGTTAAGTGCGAAGTCAATATAACTGTAAGCTAGAATGGAATTCAAACCATCCTACTTTCAACTGATGATATAAAACAACATAGTAAAGGCTTGAAGGTCAAAAGGTGATAATGACAGGTTTAAATATATAGTTCAGGAATTTAGAACCAGTTTGAGGTATTTATTATTTGTTTACAATTGTACTTATATTTACAACTGTTTCCAAATCCATTAGTGACCCCTTTTTGAACCTGCCTTTTTCTCACATTTTGCCCTGTAAGCTTAAACTATATTATTTCACATCATCACTTGAGAGCAGGTATATTTTTTTTTAATTTTAACACCAGCTTGGAATTTACTTGTTTTGTAACTTGTTTTGTTCAAATAATTGATCATTATGGAACAAAGGTTGATCAAATTGAACGTAAATTGTTGACTATCTGAATTCTATCGTACAATTTAAGAACAGGTTAATCGATTTCGATATTTTTTTTTCAAGTGCAGCTTAGTGTTTCGCAAAAAAAGTATAAAGATCACAAACAGATCTAATATAAATAGTTGTACCAATATTTTATTCTGATTTCACTAATGGTTCCAATTTAAAGACAGCTTTACTGATATGATAGAAACTTTGTAATCAAGTTCAATTAATTTTTCTTCAGAATAGAAGGTTGCCTATGTACGATTAATTATAAATAATAAAAGTAGCATTCTGAAGAGAGCCGATTAAAATAAATAAACGGACTCCAATTAATTGAATATAAATTGGACTCTTTAATTAAATATCAATATTCTTTTTTAATTAATGTTAGGCGTTTTCATTGTTACCAACAATGCACTAAATGTAATATTATATTGAAAAAAAAATCGTTGAAAACGAAGCGAAAGCTCACATTTCAGTATTAAATTTCAATTTATTTGTGCTTCTTTTATAAAAATAATCAGTACTCGCTACTTCGTCTGCATGACATGAAAAAGGTTGACAATGTTACTCATTAAGTTTGGCAGATTACCTTCATCCATGTAACAGGGTTATTCTTTCCCTACAAAAATCATTATTAAACATTTCGCTAAAGTGTTAAAAACATGCTTTCTTTGTGCTATAACCATGTCAATTTTTGGTTATATCATAGTTTTTGAAAATGACAAAGTTTTTTTGCATCAATCCATAACTTTGATTTGATTTTGCATAATTTGAACCAATTTTACACCTCTAATCTTTAGTTCTAAATTTTTGGAATGTAAAAACAAATAAACTTTAAATGAAATTAATGAAAAATATATATTCCTAATTTATCTGAGATCAGTTAAAATCTACTTCTTTCGTTGTATCAAAAGGAAAGGACAAACCCGTAGAAACTTTTATCATTATTGTAACGTTTTTGAACAGTTATTTATAAGTGACGGGCTCGTTAAGGATTTGTGTAAGGCCAAACAACAATACACCAATTTATAAAGTTATGAAAATGTTATTTATTTCACACACAATACACCAATTTATTTCTTCAACAACCACAATTTCACTGTTGATAACTGGTTATTTATCACTGACTGTTTATGTTGGACTGTGTCATATGCGACTATCTGTTTTTATTTGACCTATTCTACTTATGATCGAGCCCTTTATATAGTAGGTTAGATCTACTAGCATTTTCAATTTCTAGAACACTATTTATTGTCCAGTTTCATTATCCTTTTGTCCCTTCTTTTTTTAAGACCACCACAGAAACTTCTCGATCATCTTTCCATCTCAATGTTCTAATTACTTTTGTGACTTGAAACATTTTCGGTCTTCGAGAAATATCAGTGCAAGAAGCTTGAATCCAATGATGCGAAGCATTTAACCATTATAACCAGTCATTCATGAGCTTCCAAGTTTTTTTAACAGCAGATGGATGGTTTGACATAAGTGATATACAATTTCTTGAATACGATATACATTACGGTTTTAGCAATACATACCTGTAAACTTGTCGTTTAAAAAAAAATGTCCAATAATTTAAATATTCGAAACATCCAAAAATGTAAAGGACACTGGATAACGATAAAATGCAAAGTATCCTCACTAAAAACTATCGTTACGGAATTTTTTTTTATGCGATTATTCATATAAAAGCAAACCGAAAAAGAAACACAGGTATTGTAACTCGAAAAGTTGCGTTCTTCACATTAAATACCTCGAAACAACAGTAGTAAAATGGCGAAAATATCTATGGTGTTACTAGTGGCAGCTTTGGCTCTGTACTCTGCTCAGCTTTCAAATGCAGCATGTAAGAAATATTAACTATACTCAATATGACATAATTTAACTATATATTTTATTACAAGTACTTAAATATGATGTCGGCACTACGTTTTTAATATTTCTGTTAGGTAATTTATTAGTTACTATAACAAAATATGTCTTTTTATTACAGTTTTTGGCTCAAGGTTTGGACCAGGAAATATCAATGATAATTCCATGCGGTTGAACCCTGATACCAACGATCGAGGCGCAGTGGTAGATACTCCTGTGGCTGTAGCATCGCCCATACGTGTACCATATCCCGACAACCATATGGCAATAAAAGATCGAGCTTTAAATGAATAGATATGAACATCTAAAAAAATAATTTCGAAAACTTTACATTAACCGACCACCACAATAACGATTTGGTTCCGATTACTTACTATTTCTTTGCTTTTATTAATTACTATTAAGTTTGGGTTGGTTTTGCACATTTGTACTTTAAATAAACTGAGCATTAAAAAAACTTTTTTCTTTTTAATATATGTACAATATTTTTTCCTATTCACATACTTCCACATTATCCAGATATTAGAGAATTCTTTTGATTGACGTGACCCTTTAAAATTGTGATTTTATTTGGAAAAAAATTTGCATTTGATGACCAAAGGTTTTCAAATAAAAATATAGATCAACGGTTTTGCGTCAACGCTTTTGACTCTCAAAACTATCTCAGATTTAATTAATTTCTAAATGGTTTACATCACCATTTATTTCAAGCGCCTAACTTTGTTTTTATATAATATAATTTTAAATGGTGTTTTTCTGGCTTATTATTTACACTTTTATATTTCATTGTATAAAATCTTACCGTAAATGTTGCTTTAGCACAGCGTTAACAAATTATTCAACTGTATTACAAGTTGTTCTTCGAATAATGTGTTTAGTGAACTTTGAATAATTTATGGTTCAATCAATCAATCAATCAATCAACTAACAGCCGTATTCATAATCAAATCTTAAGTTTCAATATTTCAATGAAATATATATTATTGTAATATTTGCTTGGTTTCAATTTGGTTTACAGTTATCTTAATATCTTCAAAATAATAATAGTAATAATGGAATATCAGCAAATTATTAGAAACTCAAAAGTATTAAGAACATTACTGCCCAGAACTAGAAGAACAACTATTTATATTTATTTGGGTCATTAAAAAAATTCAGGGGAGATATTAAAAAAAATCAATTTAGTAAAACTTGAAATTGAACATTGGAATTCAAATTTCGTAAGAACTATTAGAATTTCTTCAAATTCTAAAAGACAAAAATTCTATAAAATTCAATTTTTACCGAATTTGAAAAATTCAAAAAGGTAAATTTTAATAGTTTCGTTTTCCGGACTTTTTCATATTGAATAATTATCTTGAAGAAATCAACTCTTTCCCAAAAAAAAAAAATAGCGAACAAATTGAAAATTTCAGTTTGACAACTAAAACATAATAGCCGTTATAGCAAAGAAGAGAGTTGAAATAGCATTCAATAAAAGAATGTCAGTTTCTATTACATTTTTAACAGCAACGTTACGAATAACATTGAATTTACAACCCGTGGACGTTACTTAGTTTTGTAACGGTCGAAAATCATTTATGAATAAGAAAGTTTAGTAAAGCTGATTAAAGGTCGCCTAAACATTGAAGCTGCTTAAGTAAGTAACCTTTAAGAGTCTGCTTAAGAAATTATTATGAAAACGATATGTCTACACATTAGCCTATTATCGCTACTATTTAAAAATTTGGTACGTATAATATTTTTAGTCACCGTAGTGATTGATGAATATTCAGGTATGAGAGTAAACCCGTGGACGAATAGGTAAACTTAAAAGTCAATAAATTTTCTACTTCTTGTTTCATAAATATAGAAATAAAATTCAGGTGCCTGAAATAATAAGTGATGTAAACAATTTTGGAACTATAACAGCCAATCAAATACAATTTTTGTTTCGTTTATTTTTTGCATTATTTGCAATACATAAGAAAATTCCGTTCTGAAAGTACTCTGGTTGAAAATAACAAATGAAACTGGGAGATTTTCTGGAGCTAGACGTGTTGACGGAAAACCGCTGAGCTATAATTTCATTTGAAAATTGTTGACCAACAAAAGTGATCAATTTTAAATCTATCTATTATAATTTTAAAGCGTCTCGATAATCAAAAGAATTCTTTGATATCTGTATTATGTGTACATATATGAATAGGAAAAATATTATATTATAAAAATAAAAAATATTTTTTTAATGTTCATCAGTATATTTAAAGTGTATAGGTGCAAACCCAACCCAAACTTAGGTAATACTAGTTAATAAGTGCAAAGAAGTAGAGTAATGTAAAGCTTTCGGAAATTTTTTTTCAAGATATTCTTCTCTATTCATTTAAAGCTCGATCTTTCATGGCCATATGGTTTTCGGGATATGGTACACGCATCGCCGGTGCTGCAGCCACAGGTGCATCTACCACTGCAACTCAATCGTTGGTATCAGGATTTAAACGCATAGAATGCAAAAAATATATTTTTTTATCTATAATTTTTAGCGAGGATACTTTAAATTTTTATAAGACCGATTATATTCCGATAGTGTGAAAATGCAATTAACATATATTTAAAGGATTAAAAACAGGTAATAAAACCTTGAATACCATAATGTATAAGGCCGATTACATTCCAACATAGTGTGAAAATGCAATGTTATAGAATGTTTTAGTCGTTTTACTACTATGCATATCGCTTCCGAAATTCGGCCAGATTTCGCCCGCTTGAATCGTTCTTTCTCGCGTTTTTAAAACGCCGGTAAAGTAATATAACTTCAAAAGTGAACTTATATACCTGGCACCATCTACAATCATAATCTGCATACTTTTTTGAGTTCAAAACTACACAAAGAATGGGGTCCTCATGTTTTGCACACTCAACTCCATACAGCGCCCGGTTTAAATAATGAATGTTTGATTTTGCCGTTGAAGCGAATGCATAACCGGATGGGTTTACTCCCCGATTTAAATTAAATAAAAAATAGCACTTCTCCAAAGTCATCCCACCAAAGTTATTTTTTGTGAGGACAAAAGTTGGCATGATTAGAGCACAATGAAAGCTGTTGTTAACATTTAGGCGAAATGTTAAATGATATTTGAGGGAAAGAACAACCCTGTCATGAATAGAAATAATCTCTCAAATCTTAATCGTCCATCTAATATTTCTCGACAATCGGTAATATTATCTAAATTATCTACCATTTTTATATCATGCTGACGAAGTAGCAAGTATCAGTTATTTGTATAGAAAAAGCAATAATAAACCGAAAATGAAGAATATAGAAATCCGAGATTTCAATTCGTTTTCACCGAAAGTAGATTTTTTGTCAAAAAATGTAAGTTATTTAGCTTGTTATAATTAATCTCTCTTCCTAGAGTTAAAGAATATGTTTGCGTTTTTCAATCAGTGAAGTTTTGCGTTTTTTATAATTTATAAGAAACGTGGAAATGACTAGATTAAAAATCATTGTAACCTTCACAAATTAACGGTATTTCCATTATTGCCCTGAAATTTTGTAACGAATTCTCGTTTCGATTTATTTTTGCAACTGTTATAACTATTAATTCGTGGTTAAATCATGGCGCCGAATATATTAGATATAACCCCTGATATTATAGTTAAAATGAAACGATTTGAAACAATTACTGTTTCACTAGTTTTACCTTTTTTAAAACATCTTGTTCGATGAAATGAAAGAATTGCGGTAAACGATAATAAATCTGCAAGATTCGGTTTACTTTCCAGATGCTCAAATTTCCATTTTCTTCGTCGTAAATAAAACGAAAATACTCGAAAAGTGAACACTTTGCACCGACAATGAAATCGATAGGAAAACAAGATATCAAATCCATCCAAAACATACCACTCAAGTAATGTGTCGCAGTTTTCAAAGGATGTATCACCAACTGCCCCATTGCTGCGTAATAACCCACGTGCAACATAACGTACAAGTCAACAATACAAATCAAATCCAAGACAACAAACACGTAATTGTATTTTCCTGCAAAAGGTCGCATGGTTATATGATAGGGAATCACCAACGAATAGATGACTGCAATAAAAATTCGAAAAATCATCCAAATTTTCAGGCCTAATCCACTGGGAAGGATACAGTACGGAAGCAAAATTGAACGTAAAAAATGACGTTTGATTTTCGAAGCGTTAAAAGGATTGTTGTAATCTTCATGGTTACTTTCGGTCCACGTTTTTAAATCAACATAAGAACCGTTTAAGGTATGGCGTAACATTTGCATAGAATTGATTTGAAGAAATTTTCGTGGCTTAATTCCGTCAATTATTTTTCTCACCATTCCCTTGTTATTTTCGTCATTTAACATTTCATCGATTTGATCTTTATATTCCGGAAATGTTGAGAGAGTTCGATGAAATTCGTCGCGACATAAAGAAATCAATTTGCAATGTGTAATTGTTCGGACGGTGCAAGAGCATGGAATGTCATACAAAAGTGTAACCAAACCGAAAATTTCCAATGGTTTCAATATACTCACAGAACTGTTTTCCTTAAACATTTCACAAAATCCCTCTTGAATTATGTACAACTCGTGCATAATTTCACCCTCTCGTGTTATTATTTCATCCGGTGGAACCACAATTACTTTGGTACATGTTGTGATCAATTGCAGAAAATCTAAATCGGCCCCATAAAATATGGGAACGGCTCTACTAATTGTATACAAACGTTCATCGATTAGAATCGTATTCTGTATATTTTCTGAAATATTATCAAAAATCGATCGTCGATTTATATAAATTCCTCGATTGTAACTCCATTGCAAACGATAATAGTTGATGACTCGACTGAAAAGATCTTTTTTCACATGATGATCTTTCAGGAAATTAATAATTGCATACAAATTTTCCTGAAACTCAGTCTTCAGATACGTATAGTACGTGAATGTGGCAGAAAACTCAGCGATACAATATGCAAAAATTAACATTCCCAACAAAGCACATACACTTTGTAAAGTTAAATCTCGTTGGTCGGTCGGAAGTATATCACCGGAAGCCACTCCAGACGCAATGGTAACGGCATAATAAATCGACAGTGTGGTAGGATAAATTGTATATGGCCTTGTTGAGTTCATAACGATTTCCTCTTCGATTTTTCTTGCAAACCAACTTCGTGATCGACACGGCCAAACAAAACAAGCCTCCATATACAAAACTACACCAATCCAAAATGAAACCAATGTTAAATAAATCAAATATTTCACAATTCGTATCAAAAACAAATTGCAATTAATTTGATCTTCAATTTTATTAAAATACGCTACTATTTTCCACCCTTTCAATATTCGATTTATTTTGAACACATACTCAATATTCGGTTCGCCAAAAACAAGATCCAAATATAAAATTGAAAGAATATCGAAGTAGAATCCGACTGTCCGTAAATGGTAACGAATAATCAAAGAAAATTGATCCACTTTTATGTTACATTTACTTTGGTAAACAACGGTCGTTAAAGTCACATAAATATCGATTACGTAAATGCAATCGATTAAAACAGATAAAGTTTTCAGCCAATTGGGAAATCCGTGCACATAGCCAATATAGTAAGGATAAGCAATACAAACGAAAATAGCTACCAGAAAAATTAATGTATTCCAAGTTTTGGTCAAACTAGTATTTGCTTCCATTATCCATGGAAATTTTTTATTTAGACATAAATTAACTTTGGGTTCGGAAAAATGATCAATTAGCTTGTATATTTTTGAGTATTTTGATGGTACGTTTCTTGTTTTTGATAGTTTTTCTTGTGTTATATTGTTGGAGTCAACAATTTCACTGTCCTCAATACCAGATAAATATAAATTTAGTTCTAGTTTTTCGTAAGCATTACTTTTATGGGCTGCACTGTTTATAAATTGACGGCATTCTTCAATTCGATTATTGATTTTTCTTCGAATATTGGAGTAAACGTAAGGGTAAATGGATATTATGTAAAAAAAATCTTTTCTATATAACACCTGCAATGAAAATTAATATTTCAAAAGAATAATAAATTACGTGTATTTAAAAAGAATATAATGAATCAGTATTTAACAAGTCTAATTTAGGGCTGAAGCACCCATCGATTTTAGTGAAGAAAGTATCGTCGAGGCCATCAAAATTTATACAGTTTTTATCTCCTAATAATCTTACGTTAAATTTAATAGTGACTTATGATCAAAAAAATAAACTCATAAATTATAAAAATTTAGATCGGAGATAGAGTCGAAATCGAAGGCAGACTCTATGGCGAAATCTGGAGCTTCAGTTTGATAAGAAAATAGCTTTGGAATCGAATTGACTTTTTCTTGCCCCTAGCCTAGCCAAGAAAAATGCAGACCTCTTCCTCCCTTTATTTTATCTTAAATTATATTTAGATATTTTTTTTAATGTTATTTACTGTCGCTTTATAACTGCTAACGTCTTTAGCGACTCTAGGGTTAATAAAAATCCGTAATCGAGAAATATCGAGAATTTGCTCAATATAAGGATCAAACCCATAATCTACCAGTTTTGGAGCGGTTACATAAACAACTCGGTTATCAGTAGACATTTGATACAAAATTAAGTAGGTATATCGATACTTGATAAAATAAAACTTTAAAAACTTCAATTTATAAGTACAAAGACAACTACTTAAATATTAAATGTTAGATTCTTTTGCGTTATTAGTAATAGCCGTAGTCAGGAGAAAGTAAGTAATATTGATAAATGTTTAATATTATAGAAAAGGCTCCATAATTTTGATCCCATGATTAAAATTTTAAAATTAAAATAAATAAGGGAGTTTCGACCGTCTAAAAACACGAATACTTCGGGCTTTCGTAACAGTGAATGAATTTTAAAAATTCAAAAAGGAATGTTAGGCTACTTACATATTGTAACAGAAAAAAACGAAGTCTGTCTCTCTTTGTGCCATGCTGGCACGCGATTGGCTTAGTGATTTCTTTCTCTCTCCCACCAACGCGAATGCACGGAGAAGTTCTAGCAAAATCTACCGAAATCGAGAAACGTCCAGCAAACAGGAGAGCATTCTAGAACGTTGGGTTGCGGGTATGTAAGGAATTCAGTTCGAGCAAAGAGACAGTTCAGTATTGAAGTTCAGTTTTGAATTTCCATTACAACAATTACGATTACAAAGCGATTGTTATTTTATTGTGGTTTCGATTATAAGTGGTTATTGTTATTTTAGTGATTGTTTTGAAAAGTGTTTTAATAAAAACGATTGTTAAGTGTAAAGTGACTATTTCCAAAGAAATTAAAGAACTAATAACGCGAAATCAATACAGTTTTGATACGTCATGTTACAATATATATACAAAGAAGTTTACCCATTAAAAAGTTGAGCTTCGGTTTTATTTGAAAAATTTTAAATATATATATTGTTTAAATTATTTTTAAGTATTTTTTTGATTAGATATGCCAATTTATATTCCACTAGAAAAATTTATTGAAACTGAAAACTAAAAGAAAAGTATATTTTTTTTCTTGTATAATATATAAGTTTAAATGTGCACAAAGTAGATCCTTAGTTGATCTCGATTATTGTTGCTTACATTGGTAAACAAATTTTAAACTATTTATTTTATTGTTTTTATTTTAACTTTTATTTACGAAAAGTTTTCGAAAAATGGATCTTAATTTAATTATAAAACAATCGCTTTTTGAAATTAAAAAATAAGAAGTGTAATAGATTATTCAAAGCTAGTAATTGCCTTGTTGTGACTAAAATGAACATATTTTTGGAATACTTGCTGAACTCAATACCTACTCATTTTTTTAAATTACGAAGATTCTTTTAGATTGACTAATTACCATATTTTTTATCCATCAAATACCTTGTACGTGTTACTATTATAATATTCCATATTAATGTTACAAAATGCTCACATATTATTTTAAATTTTTCATTTAATTGTCATTTGCATAGACATGGTACACGTCTCCACCATTAACGAAGTGAACACTTTCTGCATCTTTTAAATTCTGTGAAATTTCCAGGAATAACTCCTAAGAAGCTCATTTCCATGTTTTTCGCAATTCACCACCTTCAAATAGAGGAACCGTTTATAGTAACAATTCATAATATATTTAACCTCTTCATCGATTTTTCAGCGAAAAAAATAAAAAAATTCCAGAGAAGCTCAATAGTAAAAACCGTTGCAATAAAACTTTCAAACGAAATATATATAAAAAAATTGTATTTTTTCTCAATTTTTACTTTTAAACAAACACAAAATGCATAGGATCGTATCATTGACAACTAAATTGGCAAGAAAATTTTCATTTTGTTGTGTTGTACATTAAAGCTTCCGCTACCGTTTTTTTCTTCACGTTTTACAATCTATTCCGAATCCCTAGGTTATTGAATATATTCAAGTGATTTAGAAATGTTTTCCTACATGTTACAATTTATATGAATAGGTGAAGATAGGAGATCAACTAAGAACCCCCTTTGTGCACATCTAAGAATATATACAGAGACAAGGAAATATACTTTTCTTTTAGTTTTCAGCGTTTCAATAAATTTTGTTAGAGGTAACGGCATAATTGGCATAATTAATCTAAATTTTTTTCTAAGAAAGTAATCAAAAGCACAACGTTTTAAAGGGAAAACTTGTTTGTACATGTAAGTAGCTAAACATTCCTTTTTGAATTTTAAAATTCAGTCACTGTTGTTTAAAAGTTCGAGGATCGAACCCACTACCTCCTAGTTTTGGAGCGGTCACCTAGACTACTCGGCTACCAGTAGGTGACCTAAAAAAATATTATATACTTTAGAAAAAGTTCTCAAGTAATTGATTTTCGATAAATTGGAAATAAAACTTATCATTCATATTACTAACTTGCAGTTCGGTGTAAGTAGTAGCTCGTATTGTAGATCGCGCAGGAACACTCATAAGCAATGCAATTTCAGCGATACAACTTCCAGGACCAAAAAATAAAACAGGACTTCTAGTATCATCCAAAGATAAACATTCCAAAACTCCTGAAACCACACAAATCTGGGAAAAAATCATTCATTGAAAAATATTTTATTACCTCTGGTGTACACAACTCACCATTTTCATTTTGACTACATTTTGATGATAAATTATGTCCCCAGGTAGGAAAAACTCGTGTTTCATACAAAGGGATACATTTCTCAATACTGATTCACTCTGATCACCAAATAGAACTGAATTTCGTAGAATACTTAAATTTACGTCGTACAGCATTTCCATTCTTAACGAAATCGGTAACAGATCTAAACCAATTGGCCATTGAATTCCTGATTTTTTGGACCATAGCACTTGATAGTAATTCACAATTTGCTCTCTATGTTCCATTTCTATGCTGATTTGATTCAGGTGTTTTTGAATGGTTGAAAGTTGGTTGGTAAATTGAATTTTTCTTCTTGAATTGTCAACAAAGTGAGAAGTCAATGTTCCGACAAAAAACCCAGCATTCAGCACAAATCCTACACACATCGCAAACCCAGCAGCAATGCGTTCGGACGGTAAAAATGGATAAATATCTCCATACCCGGCATTAGTTATCATTGACAAGGAAAAATATAAACATATGCTGTACCAACTAACTGTACTTGATGGTGCGAACGATTGATTTAATTTGGTTCGACACAAGCTGTAAATCCAACTTGAATACGGTTCGAAGCAAACTAACGTCGTTGGAAACATATACCATACACATGCGAATGTATGATTAAATATTAGGTAATAAAAAAAACTTTGCAAGAAAAAAAATTTCCATCGCCCCACCCCGACACTGTTCGCAATACGATTGAAATATAAGAATATCCGATAAATTCTGGTAAAAGTTAAAAATTTTAAGCAGACAGCAACTGGTCGAGGATTCAAATCAGAAGTAAGTTTCACATAAATCATTTGAAGTGGAAATAATGTAAGTACATCATAAATCAATGCCTTTGTAGATCGAGGAAGATAAGTAATTTGAATGTGAATATCCTTACGAAATTTTAAAACAATGGCCAAACAAACATCAATAATATAAATGAAGTCACAAAAGTATACAAAAAAATTCCACTGAAACACATCGTAACTGTCGCTAAACACATAATTAAACGTATCGATCAAATAGCCAACGACAATGGTACACAACGTAAAAGTTTGCCAAAAACTATTATCCTGAATCACCAAAAATGTTTTACACAACTGTCTTAACACTGTTCGTTTTGATTTTCTCAAGAAAAACTCTCCGTTTAGTCCGTGATTAAACGATTGGGCGAAAATATTTTCATGTTTACGATCCAAAATTATAGAATTTCTTGTTAAACGAGTCGTAGGCTCAATGATTTCTGATGATTTGGTGGCTAATGGAAATTGTAGAGCAACTTCTGGAATGTTCAATTTTTGGATACTGAATCGGGTTTTATTCATAATTCTGTTACGTGAAATGTAATATGCAACCAAAAACGCTTTGGAAAATGTGTCTAGCATAGCACATATGACACTGTGATTCTTACATATGATTCTTTTTCGTGAAATGTAATATGCAACCGAAAACGTTTTGAAAAATATGGATTTAACACAAAAATTGTGTTTCTAGCATAACATCTATGGCAATCAATGACATTGTTGCTAGAGTATTTGTTTTTGTCCAGACTTGATTTTTTTCATGAGATTAATATACGCTGTTTATGCGACGCTGTTTTACACAGTTTTACAGATAGACATAACAGCAGAACTGAAATTTTCCATCGAACCAATGAGGAACGTTTGGCAAGTTTTTCTTTCGAAGGAAATGAGTAACATATTTTCAAATTTGGTAATTTTTGAGCAACAAATTCCATTATTATTTCCCACTACTTTTTAATAATATCAGAGGTTGTTTCGTCCATTTACCTAGGAATATTATTTTGGACTCAATACCTATGATGGCTACGAAATGGTCATAGCAATAAAGATAAATATTAATATTATGAAGTATGTGTGAAGAAAACGAATAATTTAACCAGAACACCAAACTAAGTCTACCCAAGTGAGATTACTTGAAAAGGAACTCTAATATTTGAGGGATTCATACTCCAGCAAATGAAAGTGATATTTAATTATTATAAATATGTATATTATAAATACTCATATTATTTACACAATCTTAAAACATAACGAAAGATGACGAGCGGCTGTGTTAGTGAAAAATATCGACCGCGTGCCTATATGTTTGATACTAAAATTACCGAAATGTCTATCAACCAAACCATGTCTATCATGTATCTTTGTATGACTTTGTATATCAAGCCATCCATCTGCTGTTAAAAAAAACTCTAATCGTTCTCTATTCTAAATGTCTGTCTTGAGAAGATATCTTAAATCAAATAAGACCTTGAAGCTTTAAAATAACTCGTTATAATGGTTAAATGCTCCGCATTATTGGATTCAAGCTTATTGCGCTGATATTTCTTGAAGACCGAAAATTTTTCAAGTCATAAAGTAATTAGAACATTGGGATGGAAAGATGATCGAGAAGTTTCTGGGGTGGTCTTAAAAAAAGATATATGTTGTCAAATATTGGAAACATCCAAAAATGAAAAGGACACTGGATAACGAAAAAATGAAAAGTATTCTCGCTAAAATTTTTCGATATAAAAAATATTTTCTTTGTTCGATTTTCCCTATAAAAGCAGAATGAATAAAACATACTTTAGATATTACAACTCGAAAAGTTGTATTCTTCACATTTAATACTATATCTAAAAACAACAGCAGTAAAATGACAAAAATATCAATGGTATTACTAGTGGCGACTTTGGCTCTGTATTCTGCTCAGCTTTCAAATGCACAATGCAAGTAATGTTAATTTATAAATGTACTCCATATAACATCATTTAAATACACATTTTAATTCAAATTCCAACGAACGATACTGGCTATACTTTTTAACAATCCCGAAAACCATATAGCGATGAAAGATCGAGCGTTAAATGAATAGATGGAGATCTTGAAAAATAATTTCCAAAAGCTTTACATCCTTTACATTGACCGACCACCACAATAACGATTTGATTCCGATTACTCTTCTTCTTTGCACTAATTAGCTAGTATGGCTAGTATTAAGTTTGGATTGGGTTTGCACCTTTGCACTTTATGCACCTTTGCACTTATGCATCTTTGAACTTATGCACCCTTGCACTTTAAATAAAATGAGCATTAAAAAAAAACTGTTTTCTTTTTAATATACAATATTTTTTCCTATGCATATACTTCCTTATTATCCAGCTACTAAAGAATTCTTTCTTAAAGATTTAAAGAATTCAGTTCTGCTGTTATGTCTACGTGTAAAACAACGCCGTATGTAATATTTTCTCATGAAAACAATCAAGTCTGGACGAAAACAAATACAACAAATAGCAACAGTGTCATATGTGCTATGCTAGACACATTTTCCAAAGCGTTTTTGGTTGCATATTACATTTCACGTAACAGAATTATGAATAAAACCCGATTCAGTATCCAAAAATTGAACATTCCAGAAGTTGCTCTACAATTTCTTCGTTTTATATTTCGTTTTATAACTTATAACTACTAAAATCTTTTAGCGACTCTAGGGATAATTAAATCCGTTATCGAGAAATATTGAAAATTTGCACGATAAGAGGATCGAACCCACTACCTCCTAGTTTTGGAGCGGTCACCTAGACCACCAGTAGGCTATCAAAAAATTTGTTAAGTTATTTTTATTTTTTTATAGTCATCTTAGTTATAATTATCTACTCTAATATTATAAAAAGGAAAAGTTTGATTGTTTGTTTGCTTTGAATAGGCTCCGAAACTACTTGACCGATTTGAAAAATTCTTTCACGGTTAGGAAGCTACACTATTTACGGTGAACATAGGCTATATTAAATTTTCAAAAAAGTTAGGGATCTATACTAAAACTCCCATAATGTAACCCAAGGTCTGAAAAAAATACCAAAAAACATTATTTTATCGCGTGCGCTGCGAAAACTATTGATTATAGAACAAAATAATGTACTACGATTTTGCAGAACATATCATTATCTACAAAAAATAGAGCAACAGCATATGTCTAACTATTATAGTTATGTCACAATAAGTGTTTTTTCATTTTAAAAAATATATAGAAATGCCACCGTTATAAAAGCTCTTTTATTTATACTTTGGGATTAATCCTTATCAAAATAAATGACTTCATATTTAAGTTTGCTTCAATACCATTATATAACTTTTTGAGTTATTCAATTTAAACATTCCATTCGAAAGATAACACAAGTTTAAAAATGTAAGTTATTTGAAAAATGTCGCATGGTCACCGCTCGGTTAGACGACACTATAGTAAAGAACGAAACATCCGAATTTAATGAAACTTGATATTAAGATTACCCACACACGTTAGACTACTTATCATTCCTTAAAAATAATAAGGGAATATATCCCTTACGTAAAAACTAAGGGATGAAAAAATATATTTTACTTTAGACAGGCGAGTTATATATCATTGGAAAGGTATTTAAAACTTAGAGAATGATCTGTATTAATCTTTTTAGTTGAACTAATAAAAAGCACAGTAATTTAATTTAATGGACAAAAAAATGCCTTTTTGAAATATAAATGTTTTTATACATAATAAACAACTAATGCAATAGTTGCAATACTATGCAATGTGTAATAGTTTTTGGAAAAAGGTTCATTCAGGAATCGAAACAATGAAATGGGATTCCTACTAATATTCAAAAATCTAGACCCTTAACTTCTGTTATTTTGACGCGAGTATTTTGATAATTTTCGACTTTTTTACTTATAATTAAGACCAACATTATTGAACTTGGCGATATTTTTTATTTATGTATAGATGCTGATTGATTTACGGATTATTTGGTTCACGATAGGTATACCTACTATAGGTAGACGGAATAGACCATACTCTTTTTAGATATTTATAAATATTTTTTGAAAATTAATTAATCATTATATACAACTATTTTATTCTAAGTAACAATTTATTAAATGTGTATATTTAAAGTTGACAAAATAGTGTTTTTAAGTATGATTATGTTTTTCGTAAAAGAAATAAGAAAAATAAAAATTTTCAGATACCACTACAAATATCAAATTTGACAAGAAAACATAATCTACACCTACGTTACGCAGACGAAGTTGCGGGGATCAGCTAGTACGGAGTATATTTATAAGTTAACATTACTTACATTGTGCATTTGAAAGCTATGCAGAATACAGAGCCAAAGCTGCCACTAGTAATACCATTGATATTTTCGTAATTTTACTGCTGTTGTTTTTAGATATATTGTTAAATGTGAAGAACAGAATTATTCGAGTTATAATACCTGAATTATGTTTTTCAGATTGCTTTTATATGGACAATCGAACAAAAAAAAAATATGTATCGCTAATTATAACTAGGATACTTTACATTTTTTTGTTATTCAATGCAGTCCTTCACATTCTTGAATATTTCTAATAATTTAAATATTTGGCAACATTTTTTAAATGATTAGTTTACAGGTTCGTATTATTAAAACCGTAAGCCATCGTAATCAAGAAATTGTATAACTCCTCTGTCAAGTCATCCATCTGCTAATAATAAATATCACCAATCGTTCTCTATTCTAAATGTCCATCTTGAGGAAATACCTCCAATTCAACATAACCAGGAAGCTTGTAAATGATTGGTTATGGTGATCAAATGCTTCGCATTATTGAATTCAAGCTTCTTACGTTGATTTACCTCAATGACCGAAGGAGTTTAATTTGTGAGCTATACCAAAATGATATAGTTTCTACAAGTTTGTCATTTCCTCCTCATGAAATGGATAAAGTAGATTTTAACAACTGAATGGTAGTTAAATTAAAAGTAAATATTTTTTTATATAATAAGAAAGGCTTTTTGAAAATTTCTCCCCTAAAAGAGTGAAAAACGGTAGCAAAGTTTGTAAGGGGTAACGTTTAATAAACAATCGAAATTATCAATAATCAATCAAAGTTCGTTAAAAGCGAATATTTACAACTGGCTAACTATTTGTCGCGCTTTTATTACAAATAATATAAATTTAAATTCATAAAAAATTGTACCATCGGGTGCGTAAATAATTATTTAATGTGCTTGAGTAATAATATTTTGGCAAACGTAAATGATAGTTGTTATGAAAAAAATACAAAAATAAACAAATTTGGTAAATAGCCGGTTTGAGCAACAAGGCATGTTTGAATGCCGGGCGCTGTGTCAACTTAACCCTACCAACGTTTTGAATGCGTAAGTGGGGATAACAGAGCGCATGCGTATAGTCTGAACGCACGGACGGCAAGATAGTCAATTTATATATAAGAAGCGTTTAGTTGTAAATTAATTTCAGGTATACTTAGTGAAAGTTACTATAGATTTACACTAAATATAGTGCGTAAATAAATTAACACAGCAGTATATCGCAAAACATCATATACTACATAAGATCATATACTAAGAACGTTTGATAACTATCATGAAAATCCTCGTATGACAAAACTAAGCATAAACTGTAATTATGAACTAAAAATATTTTTTATTATAATTTTTGAGATTCCTCACAAAAGTGAAACCAAAACAGAAAAAAAAATACATTTATTGTCCATAATTGCGAATATTTCATCCGTATAACGTATTTTTGATACTTAATTAGTAATGTCCGTAATATCGAATTTCCGTTAAGCGAGCGTCCGTAAAACGTGTGATTACTTTATTTGGTCATATACTTTACTAATACACGCTAAATGCATTTCCTTCATAGTTCTTAAACATTGGAAGATAGAATTATTTTATACGTTCTTACGATAGTTTTCGGAAATATAATAAGAAATTCATCCTGGAAGAATTTCCAGCGAAATTTCGAGTAACATATGTAATGAACGATTCGAAAAAATTAAAAAAATTAATAAAATTCAACACTAATAATAAAATTCAACACTGATAATAAAATAATAACTCAATATAATAGAAAAAATATAAAAGAACACATTTTATTAAATAATAGAAAAATTTAAACAATAATAAACAATAAACAAAGTATACGTTTAAGACCGAAAACTCTGTAGCTGGTCGTCAACGTATGGCTTGATAAATAAGGAGATTTCCGTGATCGGGCATCAACGTGTTAATAAACATTAAAATACATATGAAACATTTGTTTAAAACACAATATAAAAATTACTTTGTCATATATTATAAGCGTTTAGTTGTAAAGAAATCTTAGGCACACTTAGTGAAAATTATAAAAAAATATAATAGTGAATTAAATACTTTAACACATTAACGACGAATATCATCATAAAAAATCACAAAAATGTCAAAAGTTAAATGAATCCCTGTTAAAAGAAATCATGTAAATTTAATGGTTTTAAATTGTCTCTAATAATCTTTTTGAACATATTTAACAATAGGTTGCTGCATTCTAATTAGGTTGATAGAAAAATAAGTGATGGAAAAACTGGTATGCATGTAACAAAATACAAATATATAAACATTACCATCGTTGCAATAGAATTCTGTATATATATATATATACAGTGGCGTGCATTCCATATAGACAAAAAGACACTGCCTACCCTACATAATTCAAATTAAATATTTATAATTTTGTTCTGATATCTAGTTTTATTTTATTTACCAATAAAGAAAAAAATCTTAACGGATATCATCTATACAGTATACAGATTATGCCAGCTCATTCGTTCGTTCAATTTCAAGTAAGCGACTGATAATATTTGCATTGTAATGCAGTAGCGCTCCTGGCAACGCGGCGGGAAAGGCACAAACTATTCGTGTCTAAATATTTATATGTGTGCACTCATAGCACACATACGTGTCAGTGTGTGCGTTCGTATAAAAACAATAATACAAGTATACAATTCTACACATTCAACCTTAAAAAAAGACACTGTCTTCTTGCACACGACAAATTACGATAATTACCGAAGTAGCATCGTTTCTTATTCATTATCGCTGAAATTACAAGTTTGAATTTGATTCATCTCAATAATCGATTTAACGATCAGTAATCTACGTACATTTTTATTATTTAATTCTAATAAATTTTAATAATATATTATCTATTATCTGTATTATTTAATCCTGACGATTATATTGTATTTTTTTAATAAAGTTTACAAAATGAGTCTATCTATGGATATTTGTGGTTAAAAATATCAACATCATTATTTACTCTATACCGATTAGCCAACAAAATTTTAGTGTGAATTTTCCGATTTTTTTTTTGCCAATCGATGGGAAATCGTTCGTAGAGGTTTTTGAAAGAAACCGTTTCGTTTGTGACAAAATAGTTAAGCGGTAATTAAATACATATGATAAATTAATTAATTAGTCATTGATATAGTAAAATGTTAAAAAATAAGGTTTAAAGCAACATACAATAACAAAAATGAGGGAAAATTTAGGAAACGGTTGGTTAAAACTAAAACTAAAAAAAAGTCAAAGAAAAATATTTTTCGAATTTCAAAACACACTTACTTAATGTTCTACTTCGTATATATATTTTTTCAAAATTTTTTTGTGTGATAAGTTGATTTTCAATAGTGATGAAAAATTTTTGGAGAAAAACCTCTTTAATTATGTTTCGATTTTTATTATTGTGAAAAATTTTGGGAAAATATAATTTGAGGAAAAAAATTAATTTCTGAGTTGCCTTTTTTTTCAATTTTTTTTCGAAGGGGGAAGGTTCTGTTTAGTTTTCCTTAACTTTTTTTTTAGTTTTACATTTAACCAACTGTTTCCTAAATTTTCCCGCATTTTTGTTATTGTATGTTGCTTTGAACCATATTTTCTTAACATTTTACTATATCAATGACTAATTAATTAATTTTTCTTAATTAATTTATTAGCGCTAAACTATTTTGTCACAATCGAAACGGTTTCTTTCGAAACGATTTCCCATCGATTGGCAAAAAAAAAAATCAGAAAATTCACACTTTAAAATTTTGTTGGCTTATCGGTATAGGGTTCATTATTTACTCATCATAACGACGAACTAACATGCAGCATTTTTGATTATATTGAAGTAGCTTTTAAAAATTTCTGCCTACCCTACCTAAAATCTCTGTGCACGCCACTGTATATATATATATGTATCCACGAACTGGTTGCATCAATTTATTTAGTTTCTTATAAAATCCTTCCAACTACTTCGATTAGCTTTGTAATTGAATTATTTGAAAATATTTTGTGTAATTTTTGGAACAGAACATGTACCTTAGTGAATTATCTAGAAATAAAAAGGACGCTAATTGAATTTGTACTTTGCGGCCAATAAAAACGCCTCCTAGCTCAACCCTCCACTCCTCTTGCAATAAGTATATTGACAACTCCTAATAGAATAAAACAAAGACAACATATAAATGTATCTTTTTATATTATACGTTTATATGTTGCATTTCTTCTATTTTGAAGTGGTAGGGGAAGGACAATTTAAGACAATTTGAAGTTCACAAAAATAATTTCGAACCATTTGGAATTATTACAGGCATTTTAAATGTAATTATTCCGAATTATCTTTTTTAAACAGGGATAACTTATGAAAGTCAATCTTTAAAAAATGTTGATTGGTTTAAATATAATTTAATCCATTTTTTCTATTGGGGGTGCTGATGCAAACGAGCACACAGGATATCTTGGAGTAAAATGTTGTGCGTTTGAAAAAAGAGTAGCTCTATTATCGGTTCCTCCAGTAATTGAAGAAGAAGTTCCAAATTGGCACTCTTCGTACGTTGGTGGGGCTAAAAATAAATAATAAATGTAATTTCCTATGAAATTATAATGCATTAATTATAATACTTACGCAATTCATTATAGTTTGTGGAACCTTCAGCTGATATATTCCACCCGATCATTGCTGCAACATCGCTGACATTATTGGGTTTTATAGACGGTTGCATTGTTAACAATGGAATTGTTCCAATAATTATCGGTATTCTTATTTTATGATTGTTATGCAATCCTGATACTGCACATTTTACCTAAAAAAAATATATTTTTTTCATAGTTTTAGCATATTGTTGAAATTTTTAATTACTTTTAATTCATAATCCAAGTCAATGATTGTACAGTTTTTTAAGTTAGAAGGGGGAAGCGCTGGAATTTGAATTTCTTCACTTGCAGATTTTGATTGGCCTTGATCGATAGGAGCCATGGCGATAATTTTGCTTACAACATAAGTTTTATCCACCTTTGACTCGGTTCGGTTGTCGCTAAAGTAGGTAACAATCTGTATATATATAAAACAAAATCACGTTAGACTATTCATAACTCAAGAATTCCTAGACTTATTTTCATAATCTATGGTTTGTTGGATTCATCTTCGCCTTGAATAACAGGATAGCTATTATAATATCAGAAAAATTATGAATAAAATTACTTTTTAAATAAAGGTGGTTTGACTTATCCCGCAATTATTTGCTTAGGTCAGCTTAGGTCACGTATACATACAGTAATTGTAATCATTGATGCCTGTGATTTGTTTTGAAAAACGTATAGCGACCGTTTGAATTGGACTTCTTTATTTATTGAATTTGAGGGACACAAATAGTAAAATATAAAAATGTTTAGATAAGTCTAAAAACTCATGAAAAAGTAAGACTAATTATTTTTGTAGGCATATGAGACTTAATATGTTCGATGTTCATATATGTATTAACTAAATATATAAAATAAAATGTATTTTTAAAAAACGAACTTAATTTGTTTTAATTAAGCATACGTGTACGTATTATGTCCATTTTAACAATTAAAAATGCGGCAATATTATTGATACCAATGTATTAATTTATGCAAAATTGATATAAATTTTCGAGAGTATGAAGTTCACCAAATACCGTCAATTATAAAATAACACATAAAAATGCTCCTGAATCTTACTATTAAAATGAAGAACTTGATGGAGATAATCTTTTGATGGACTTAGAAAATGTTTAGTTAAAAAAAATTAATCCTGTACCTTTACGAAACTGATTTGCACCTGATCTACAGTGACGTCGGATCTATTATCCACTTCAATAGTAAATGATATCATTTGTCCAGAAACGTATCCAGGAAATGGTAACGATACTGTAACAGCCAATGGTTTTATTTCAGACAAGGACCAAAAATGTTTTTCTTCTCTTACAACAACAGGATTCTACAATAGAATTATTTTTCCAAATTTGAATCGTAAACATATACAGATAGGTTAAAAGGTACCTTGAAAATAGGATCTAAATTTAAATCCAAATTGGAAATAACAGTGAACGCTGATTTTACAACATGATCAAATTTCCATGGTCTCTCTATTGTTACTTTGACCATATATTCAATGGAACCATATTTTTCTGCAAAAGAAGGCGGTAGTGTGTGTGGTAGGTCACACGTAAACGAATACGAGTGTTGGCCAGCAGGTAATAGTATTTCTAAAAGGAGTTTCATAATTACTTATTTTTTAAATTTTATTTACCGTTGCTTTATAACTACCAAGGTCTTTAACGACTCTAGGGTTAATACAAATCCGTAAATTGAAAAATATCGAATATTCGCTCGATACGAAATTCGAACCCAACACCTACCAATTTTGGAGCGGTCACCTTGGCCACTCGGCCACCAGTTGGCTAAATAATTTATTGTTATCTAATTTATAACTAATAAATAATTACCATCGATTTTACTTCCCAATAAATTGTACTTTATCTCGAAATACGTTTCATCATCAGAATACTCTACTCTATTTTTTCCTTCTTTTTCATGCCAGCTCGTACAAGCTTTACCCTTGGCTTTAAAAATTATTCCTGAAAACATTAAATCAAACTAACTATTATTTTCTTTACTTAAATAACACAATGTGTCAAATATCGTCGGACTTAATTTAACCTGCTAAGTTCATTTAAACAGTTTTTAGAAAGTAAGTTAAAAAGAGAATATAAGCGACATAAGCTAATAGTGGAGTCTCTGGAGCCTCAAAAACACGAATATCTCGAATTTTCGCAACAGTGAATGAATATTGAAAATTCAAAAAGGAATGATTTGCTATTTATATATACAAAAAAGTTTACCCATTAAAAGGTTGTGCTTCTGATTTTTTTCTTTTAGAAAAATTTTATAATTTTTTTGTCGATTTTTTATTTATTGATAATTTTTGGATTAGATTTGTCAATTTATATACTTCTAACAAAATTTATTGATTTATATTTCCTTAATTTTGTATATAAACTGAGATGTGCACAAAGTAGATCCTTAGTTGATCTCCATTATTGTGGCTAACATTGGTAACATTTTTTTAAGCTATTTTATTGTTTTTATTTTAACTTTAATTTACAAAGTGTTTTCGAAAAGTGGATCTTGATTTAAATATAAAACAATCACTTTTTAAAATTACAAAATAAGAAGTGTAAAAGATTATCTGAAGCTGATAATTGATTTATGGTGGCTGAGATGAACATGCTTTTGGAATACTTGCACCCCTAATTTTAACTATCTACCACATTTCCTAGCGATATCTAAATTTGCATGAAACTTGTAGATTTTTCGAAGAAAATTCCCATTTGTTCAACTTCAAGCTTTGGGTTAGTTTTAGGAAACATATTGATGTATAAATTCTTCTGTCAGATAATTTTATCAATAGCAAATTTTATGTTTTCTCAAAAATGTACCTTAAGCGATTTTCAATGGCATATTTTTGTCGAATTCAATATCGCCTCATTTTTTTAATGCACGACGAATCCTTTAGGTTAACTAATTACCAATTTTTTTTGTATCCATCAAATACCATGTACGTGTTACTGAATGTTACAAAATGCTCACATACTATTTTAAAATTTTCATTTAATTGGCATTTATAAAAATACGATATACGTCTCCAATATTAACGAAGTGAACACTTTCTCCTTCTTTTAAATTATGTGAAATTTCCGGGAATAACTTCTAAAAAGTTCATTTTAATGTCTTTCGCAATCTGCCATCTTCAAATAGAGTGACCGTAAATAGTAACATTTTATAATATTATTTTTAACATATTCATCGCTGTTGTTAAACTTTGGTTAATACATTGAAACAGCAGCAATGGGACAATTGGATTCAATCCGTCACGAATTTTAAATTTGTTAATTTTCACCAGAAAAGGATTCCTTTTATCTTTCTATGATAATTTCTATTGGCGTAAACGTTGTCACTCTATTGCCTCAATTCCTTCTTCAAAAGTATCATAACGATTCACGTTTTTGCAGTTAGTTATTCCGGTAGCAAAAAGCATTATGGCATTTTCATTAGGAAAAGGGTTGTGTTGTGTGAAGAAGTTCACCAATATTCGTACATCCACATTATCGTTTTCCGTTCAAGCATCAATGGAATTACTATGTTGATGACTTTTATTGAAAGATATAGCACAAAAATGTTCTACGTTTTTACTAATTTTGTTTGGCAACAAATAAATCCTCTGATCCTGATCCCATTACCTTTCAGTAGTACCGCGTTTAACGGGACTTTCTTTCAACACTTCGATTCCTTTTATCAAGGTCACAATTATCGATCACTTGCAATGACAAAAAGCAACTATTTGAATGTCATGATATAAAAAAAAAGTATTTTTTTATTTCAATGAAATCCATTTTAATATGTAGTTCATTCTATCGATTTTATCTATTCAATATTTAATTGATCATTTAATACGTAACAGCACGTATTTAATCTAATTACCTACCAAACGAAAAAAATAAAGAAATTACATAAAAGCTTAATTTTAATAAGGCGTCGGCAATAAAACTTCCATTAAAATATGCAAAAAAAATCATACAATCGTTCAAGTTTTACTTTTAAATAGCTAACCTTTACTCAGCTTGGCTCGGGTGCATTTCGTTATTTTCGACTTACATATTTTAAAAAAATATATTCATTCATAAATTTTAAATCAACCGGGACAAATGAATTTTTGACCGCGACACAGGAACACGGATCTTAAAACCGGGACATATTCCGATGTACCGGGATGTATAGCAACCCTACCATAGTCACAATTCGAATATTACATATAGCCACTAGCAACCACTAGGATACCTATTGTGAGCGTATAAATTTATTTTTAAGCTTTTTTAAATACCGGAAAAGATAACAAAAAACATTTTTTTAATTGAAATTTATAACGAAAATTACTCCTTAAATACTCCAGCAGAGGACATAACTCTTCTATGTCTGCAATCATTGGTTCAAAGGAAATAGATTTCAAAAAGCGCTTGATTGTTAGAAAATAAATTGATTTTTTATCATACAAACAAATAAAAACTAAAAATCGCTTTTTTTTTTATATAAATACCAAAAATACTTTCATACTAATTTTGTTAAAAACTGTTATTTTGATAAAACCAAAACAGATGTAATTTTTAGTTCTAAATCTATACTAATATATAAAATTCTTACGTCTGTCTGTACATTTCGATTTTGAACCCAATTTTAGGGTAAATAATTGTTTCAAGAGGCCCTTATTCCAAATTTAACATTTTTAAAATTTTTATCTGTCTGTCTGTCTGTCTGTCTGTGTGTCCCGATTTAACTAAAGAACGGAACAACCGAATTTAATGAAATTTGGTATCAAGATACAACACACTTTCCCGCAGACTATAGGCTACTTATAATTCCAAAAAAATAATAAGGGAAGGTATTCCCTAGGGATGAAAACAGAAATTTTTACACTAGACCGGTGAGTTATATATTATTGGAAACGTAATTTAAAGTTAGAAAATAATCTGTAAAAATATTTTTAGTTAAATTGATAAAAAGCACAGTAAATTCAATTTAAATTTTAAAACATTGCCTCTTTGAAATATAAACCTTTATATATATAAAACACAAAGTTGATGTTAATAGCGTAATGGCTTACGTTTCTGACATTCTGATCCTCCTAATTATAAAGACGTGGGTTCGGATCTTACAGCAAACTTTTTTTTTTTATTTTTTTTTTTACAAAATTGTTGTAAATAGACCTTTAGAGTTACTCAATATTGAAATATTAACAAAAAATAATAATAGTAGTAGTAGTAATAATAATAATAGTAATTAAACTTAATGTAAATACGTTTTTAAAACCGAGCATACATAAAATCCTGTATTTATATATCCCCTCTTCTGACTGATGAAATTTTAATATTCGATGTATTACTTTTAAGAAGTAGGCAACTGATAAGAATTTTTTTTTGAAAATTCCTACCCTAACAGAGTGAATGGGGGTGACTAAGTTTATATGAGAACATGTTAAGTTAATCAACAATCGAAATTTTGAATTTAAGAAGTGATATTAAAAAATAAATAATGAATTAATAATAAGTGTCTGTTTTTGTTATATAATTTTGTTAAGAGCATTTTAAATAACGTCATTTCACTTAATTAGTATGAAAGTTTGTGCAGTAGGTACTTATAACAAATACCAAAGAGGCGGTTTTTAATTTTTGTTTGTTTTTCAACAATTAAACTTTTTAAAATCTACTTTTTTTTAACCAATGATTGTGACCTGGAGCAATTATATATTCTCCTGAAAAGCATTAAGGGAGCAATTTTTTGTCATATATTTCATTATCATCAATAAATATATAAAATCTTCCTTACTAACTTTTCTACGGTTTTTAAAACAATTTTAAAACCAATTATCGTTATTGAATGTAAATAAAATATTCGATTTTATTTCCACGCTTTCCACCTATTTCCAACAATTTTGTTTGTACAACATCTAAATGTGCGAAATCGAATTGCTTTTTAATCATAATTAAAATATAGGAGATCATATTTTTTTTGTTTTACATTGTATTTTCAAATATAAATGCATATTTGTGTCGATGAAATTTGGAAAGTGTTTTCCTTATAGGATGCCATTATATAATAAGAAAGGGTTTTCGATAATCCTATATGGTTTAATTATATAGTTGAAATTCAAATATTTAATAATAAGTTTATAGATACATAATGGTTATACTTGATTATGGAAGAACTGGGTTTCGTGCCATTGTACAAGTTTCAATTTCGTGGTTGTGTTGTACATTGCAATAGTGTAATAATTTTTGGAAAAAGGTTCATTCGGGAATCGAAACAGTGAGATGGGATTCTTACTATAATTCAAAAATCTAGATCCTTAACTTCTGTTATTTTGACGCGAATATTTTGATAACTTACGACTTTTTTACTCATAATTAAGACCGAATTTATTGAACTTGGCGATATTTTTTATTTATGTATAGATGCTGATTGATTTACGGATTGTTTGGTTCACGATAGGTATACCTACCGTAGATATACGCAATAGACATACTCTTTTTAGATATTTATAAATATTTTTGAAAATTAATTGATTATTACATAGAAATATTTTATTCTTTGCAACAATTTATTAAATGTGTCTTTTTCAAGTCGACAAAATAGTGTTTTAAGTATGGTTATGTTTTTCGTAAAAGAAATTTTTTTTTTTTTTTTTTTTTTTTATTTCCACTTAATTTGCACAATCTGCCTCTTGGCAATAATTGCAATTTGTCGTCTTGTCCTGCTCTTGAATTGGTTGTGTCCACCAACACAACTCAATATTTATTTATTAATTAAATTATTTAATTTGATTCACTTTTTATTAATTATTTTTTATTTGAACCGGTCTGTTAGTTCCAAAATTGAGGGTCTTTTTAGTCTTCTATTCTCGGTGCTATTGTCGAGCAAATTGAGGGCTAGCTGGTTAGGATGGTTGTCCAGTCTCATTTGGTAACTTTTAGCACGCTTTGAGATAACATCCTTGACTTTATCAATTTGAAGATCTTCGTGTATGCGGTCGTTGTTGATATACCATGGTACGCCTATTATTTTTCTTAGAGTTTTGGATTGGAATCGCTGGATGATTTCTATATTGGAGTGAGATGCTGTACCCCAAAGTTCCAGTCCGTACGTCCAGATTGGTTTCAATACTGACTTATATATCGCCATTTTGCTTTCAATGGATAGTTGCGACTTGTGCCCGATCAGCCAGTATAGTTTTCCAAATTTTTGGTTCAACTGTTTTCTTTTTTCCTTAATGTGATGTGTCCAGGTCATCCGTCTATCTAAATACATTCCCAGGTATTTCGCTTCTTTGCACTGAGGTACTTCAACTCCATTTAATTTCACCGGGGGACAGTTCTGGTGCCTATTGGTGAACGTAACGTGATTTGATTTGGTTTCACTCACCTTAATTTTCCATTTGCTGGCCCACCGGTGGAAGATGTCTAATGCCTCTTGCAGTTTGCGCGACGCTGTGCACGGGTCTTTAGCAGTAGCCAGTAATGCAGTGTCATCCGCATACGTAGCCGTAGTGATTCCGTCGACTGTTGGGAGATCAGCCGTGTATAGAACATACAGCAAGGGTCCAAGGATGCTCCCCTGTGGCACCCCAGCTCTCACTCGACCAAGCACGCTGACTGCGTCTCTTTGTTTCACTTGGAACGTCCTTTCACTCAGATACGATTTGATCACTCTGCAGTAGTCAACCGGTAAATACTTGCCTAATTTTTGCAGCAGCCCCTTGTGCCATACCTTGTCAAAAGCTTGAGCAATATCCAGGAAGACTGCTGAGCAGTACTCTTTATTTTCAAGCGCAGTTCGTATAGTATTTACTACTCGGTGTATTTGCTCTACTGTAGAGTGCGACTGTCTGAACCGTAAAAGAAATAAGAAAAAAAAATTTCATATACCACTACAAATAGCAAATTTGAAAAGAAAATATAATCTACACCTACGTTACGCAGACGAAGTTGCGGGGCTCAGCTAGTATTATATAAAAATAAAAGTTCAGTTATTGATAATGTTAGAACTGTGAATAAAATAAAATAAAATAAATTCAATCCTTCAATCCTTAATCCTCAACAAACAAAACAGTTTTATATTAAACGGTAATAATATTTCGTTTTTAATGAATCGTTGATTAATAAATTTGATATTTGGATTGTTAGACCACATGTTATTCCATACACATTTTATCGCCCATTTTTACTATTTTAGGTGAGGAATTGTCAAAAATTCTTTCTTATCAAATGTCTACATCGTATAAGGAATATACCTTTCAAATTTCACCAGTCAGTTGGGTAACAGACAAACAGATATAATATATAACATTACATTTAATATGCCAACAATAAAACTTTTTTACATTTTTACTATTAGCTTACATTAGCTTAATTATTATAACTACTTTCGGTAATTTTTTGCAGTAAAAAAGGATACAATGAGACACGAATCCATGCTCTTTTATATACAAAACAAAGACATGAACTATTGCACTAATTTTGATTCCAATGATGCTACCGTTTGTTAGGGTATGAAAATATTTATATTTAAAAAACACTACGTTGTTGGCAAACGAAGTTTGTCATCGCTTGTCACGTTTTTCACTTATATGGTCCAATTGTGAATCTAAACCATCCAGGATCCCCCTTAAATTCATACAGAAAATTTCAGCAGAATAGGTCCAGCGGTTTAGGAGTTCTGCCCTGTACACACGTACAGAAGAATTATATATATATATATATATATTAATTAATAAGCCAACAATAAATTTTGTATACATTTGTTCTATTAGTTTTATTATTATTACAATTTTCGGTAATTTTTAGCAGCAAAAAAAAGAAGAATACAATGGGGCACGAGCTCATTGTCTTTCATATCCATATCAATGTTAGCCATTGCACTAGTATTAAATCCAATAAAGCTTACGTTTGTGAGGGTATAAAAACATTTATATTTCAAAAAGATACTATGTTGTTGATCGACAAAGTTTGCCACCGCTTTTCTTCCTTTTCACTTATACGATTCAATTGTGAATCTAAACCATCCAGGATCCCACTCAAATACACACAGAAAATTTCAGCAAAATAGGCCCAGCGATTTAGGAGTTCTGCCATGTGCACACGTACAGAAGAATTTTAAATATAAAGATAAACACAAAATGGATCGGAACGTATCATTGACAATTAAACTGGCTGGAAAAAATTCGTTTCGTTATATTATATATTAAAGCTTCCGCTACCGTTTATCTTTCACGTTTTACAATCTATTCCGAATCTTTAGATTCTTGAATATAATCAAGTAATTTTGAAGTATGTTTTCTTATTATAGTAAAATTTAAGATCCTTGGTGATAACTTAATGCAAATTCTCAGAGGACCAGCATCAAAATAAGAAGTTAAAACTAGATTTTTACTGGCGACGTTTCGACCCTTTATTGAGCCTTTATTGTGCTTTTGATTTCTTTTTTAGAAAAATTTTAGATTAAATATGCGAATTTGAAACTCTGAAAAGTTAACTCTGTATATATGCGTAGATGTGCCCAAAGTGGGTCCTTAGTTGATCTCCTATCTTCACCTATGCGTATAAATAGTAACATACATATAGGAAAACATAATGCAAATTCTCAGAGGACTAAGATCAAAATAAGTAGTTAGAACTAGATTTTTATTCGCGACTTTTCGGCCCTTTATTGAGCCTTCCTCAGGCGTTCATAAACAATCACTTTAACTTTGTCAACAATAATCCTTGCCACGATCCATTTTATAAATACGGCACAGTTAATAAAAATAAAATGGATCATGACAAGGATTATTGTTGACAAAGTTAAAGCAATTGTTTATGAACGCCTGAGGAAGGCTCAATAAAGGGCCGAAAAGTCGCGAATAAAAATCTAGTTCTAACTACTTATTTTGATCTTAGTCCTCTGAGAATTTGCATTATGTTTTCCTATATGTATGTTACTATTTATACGCATAGGTGAAGATAGGAGATCAACTAAGGACCCACTTTGGGCACATCTACGCATATATACAGAGTTAACTTTTCAGAGTTTCAAATTCGCATATTTAATCTAAAATTTTTCTAAAAAAGAAATCAAAAGCACAACGTTTTAATGAGTAAACTTGTTTGTATATATAAGTAGTTAAACATTCGTTTTTGAGTTTTCAAAATTCATTCACTGGCGTAAAAGTTCAAGGTAAACACTCTTAGGCACCCAACTATAGTACAGATAGCATGTTTTCCTTTCATGTTATATTTTGAAATTTCTATATTTAAAGTGATCATGATATCAGTTTGTAATGGAATAAATGAATATACTTAGCAGGATAACACTTTAGGTAGACGATATATTTTTACCTTACCTTCAACTTTTTTTGGTGAATTAAAAGTAAAATCAATTTTTCCGTTTATTGTTTGTCCAGCATAGTAGGTGTTATGTGGATTATCAAGAATAATTTCGCTTTTTATACCCATTATTATAATCTAATAGAATAATAATAATTTTGGTTCAAGAGTTACGTTTTTCTCGGTAAAAATTGGTTATAACACTGCAGTTTCGTAATGGAACTGAAAGAAATGTTAAATGCGATTTAAAAATTATTTGGTAATTTACTAATATGTACATCTTTATGCTCGGGGACGTATGACGACACTAGTCACACTAGCTGTCATTTACTGTATAGTGCGCTATCCATTTATACAAATCAGCGCCTTATACACACAATCATAGCTGAAATGTATTTCCCTTTATTGTTGTGATTAAGTATTTTCCCTATCTTCTATCGTTTTCGTATATTATTTAGACTTAGGTTCGCTTTAGGTGCGTTCCTGTAGGCAATCATACGTTCACATAAGTTTACAACTGCGATTTTTCTCGCGTTACGATAAAAAGGATATATAATATGTATAATATGAACGATATGAACGATGAACCTCATATGACACATAAGAGGCATAATGACCATGATAACATTTGACAACATTTGAGACTACATGGACTACATAGACTAGCACAATTCGCATAATACTTATGAAAGACTCATTCTATATACACGATCCACATGTACTTGGCCAGAGCAAGTTATACGTGAAAGACAAAGTGAGTGAATTCTAAACAAGTGAAAACACAATAATGTTCTTGTCAAATAGGTAAATTTTTTGTATTGTGTCAAATTTGGTTAAAACGTTAAGATTTTATTTGAAACTTAAAAGTTATTGATTTATTAATAAAAAAAGGTTGGTTATGATCAATATCATGTCATTGATTATGGTTTAAATGTGTAGCAAACTTTACAATAAACAAACGATACGCATTTTCATGTGTCAAGTAGGTACAATAGGTTACATTGTTCCTAATAATATTGTTACATTATATTTATCCATTTCGTGTATCTAATGGTCGTAGATAAACAATTCACATTCCAAACTTGCGAGTTTATTAGAAAACACCGACTTTAACTTTGCTTTAGTTTCATTCAACGCCCTTGAATTGGATAATGTATCGTTCATACTTCTTTGTTTTTGTGCAGGTCATAAATTGCAGTTTTCATTTAAACAAGTAAAAAATGGATGTTGACAACAGTTCAGAGCTGCAATCGGACGGTGTTGATATAGAACAATCTTTATTACAACAATTCAGCTGTTTAGGAACTACAGACAAAGATGAACTGGTCAAACAACTGCAACGACTATTGGGCAGTAGTCTCAATTGGGAAACGGCTGCATTTTATTTGGATATGAATAATTGGTATACGACGTAGAAAAAAAAAACCATTAACCGTATAATAAATTGAATTTAAAATTTAGGAATCTTCAAGCTGCTATTTGCTCATATTTTGATATTGAAGCCCCTGCCCAACTCCCTTCAATGGCATTGGTAGAAGACTTTCCTCCTGGCGAAAATGGAGTTGTGCCAATAAATACTAAGTATTACTGCATGTAACATTGTCTCTATTGGTTTTAACCTTCATATAAAAACTTTAGTTTCGAAAAGGTGTGGGAGATCCAAAATAATGGCACGGAAACGTGGCCTAATGGTTGTGTTTTACAAAATACGGCAGGGGAAAGATTTCAAGCGGAACATCGCATCGTGATGGAAAGATTAAGCCCAGGACAAATTGTGCGGGTCCGTGTAACTATGACTAGTCCTTCAAAACCTGGAATGTATCAAAGTAAATGGAGGATGTGTACGGATCAGGGTTGTTATTTCGGAGGTATTATATTTGAATAATCACTCGAATTGACCAAAATAAAAATTCGAACATTTTGAAATCGAGCATTATATATTTAAATAATTTTTTTGCATGTCTTATAAAATAATCTCATACAATGGTTGCTGAAAATGACTACATTATTTTTTACACTTTAGTATCAAAAAGATGTATATATTTCATATTATAAAATAAATAAATAAAATAATTCGTTGGAATAAGTATATATACTAGTACTTTCACAAAAATTCATAATCACTATAAAAATTTATAGACTTACAGAAGCGAAAGGTCAAGGAAATTATACATTTAGTTCCATTATTGTACAATAATTAATAATACTAAAATCTTCCCAGCTTAAACTATAAGGCTTAATCTACCAATTCATTGCTAATACCATGATAATTTATTTTTAAGAAATAATAAAAAAGGACATATACATTGTAGATTTTTATAGGCAAGTTGCATAGTGAAAGCATTTAAGAAAACTATTATTTATATTAATAATTTTTGATCTGTCATTATGTGATTGAAGACTGAATTAACTTAATCATTGATGACGTTATACGTTAGTGTTGGTTAAGTTCAAATCCAAAAATTCTATAGATAACATGGTTATCCAACTAAACATGGAGGATTTCTTAGAGAGTTAAGGCTACGCTAGGGTATTAACAGTTTTTATTTTAGGAACATATGTAATCATATGCGTTTAACATTTTTTTAAAACTACTTCTGCTCATAAAAATGATCTTAATGCATACTAATTTTTTAAAGAATTATCATTATGTGGCCAAAAATATATACTTATTATTCTTAAGTGGCTAAATTTAAAATTTTATTTTTACACATGTGAAAACTAACTTTTTTACCAAAGATAGAAATAATAAAGTAGATATAATATGGTGATTGGTCGTGTGGTGATTCGTTAAGTTTATTCATATCGTTTGTTCCGGGAAGAATTTTAAAGAAAAACGAACGCCTTACTCTTGTAAGGATTCTAGTTTATATTTCATGAATGATCGTAAACTATTATTTGAACTTCAGAGTTAGGGTTAAAAATTATTTTTAAGATAACTTATGATACATTCACGCTTATTAATTGCATCGTATACACTGTTATTAACCATCAAATTAAAGTGGTTATTTCGTTTAAAAAAGTTGTGAAAATTAGTCAACAATGTTACCGGTTCATTCAAGAATAATTGAAGCCAGACATAGTTTATTTGGTTAATTCGAGTGCCACTTTGTAGGATAGATTGGAAAGTAAACAACATTTAGCAACGATATTTTGATTTTAGATTCCATTGTTACAATTGTGTCGGTTGTGGATCCTGATACACTTCAGTTATCACAACAATTATCACATTTATCAGATTTGGGAAGTTCTCCACAGCAATCATCGACGAATCCTTTCAGTGGACAAAGGCCTGCTAGTCAAAATGGATTATTACCGGTGAATGAGAATCTCTATAAAAGCAAATAGTTTAATTTTAATACTTTAAAATATTTTAGGATACCGTCCAAACACCGAATTCAGGTCCGGATTCGGACATGCACATGTGCTAGCGTTTGTTTATATGAAATAAAACGGGCCGTGCCAATTGTTGTGGTTCTTATGTTTCTGAGCTCTTAAATCAAAAATGTTAAACACTTTCATTTGTATATTGTTACACACTTAATTACGTAGAATTCGAGTGTGATTTACGGTAATTATTTCTTAATATAAAAAACTATATTTTACTGAAGTTGTCAAGTATAAAAATATAAATTTTACTTCGCAAAAAAAATCTTATCAAAAAAAAAATGTTAAATTTAACTAATAACTTGGTTAGTTTGTATTGCTTTAGAAGTTTATAATGTTCCATACACATTTTTTTAGGTAATCGTTTTAAATGGCTAATGAACTTTGCAATATATCATAGAATTAATTTTGTTACACTTAATTAAAAAAATCTTCCTTGCATTCTCAACGAGAAGTAATATTTGATAACTATTGAAAATCAACACCAACATCTGATAATACTATATCCAGAATCTAATTATTTCAAAAGTGAATGTTTGATTTTACATGTAAAAAATACGTGCAATTTTGACTTAAATATTAATACATAAATCGATTAACATACAGTAATAATTGCTTATTAACGTGAAGTACAAACTGAAAAAAATCTTAAAATTAAATTCAATAATTTATTATAGAGCTGAACTTGTAAAGGACCTTTCTTTTAGAATTATTTTCAAATGGTTTATTGAATGAATGGATTTGGTTGTTTGCAGTAAAGATTTTTGGTAACCTTTAAGACTTAGTACTATATTTTTATGAGTAAATATAGACATATATATTTTAAAATTTCAACTTGGAAAAAATGAGTGTTACATTTAATAATAATTTTTTTTTGTTGAATCAATTAATTATTTATAGATACTTAAAATATAAAATTTATTATTTAATAAGTTTGAGAAATAAAATATACAATTAATGTGTATAGTTGATTCCCCTTTTCTCTATTTCGAAAATATTTAACAATCTTGAGTCTAACATACCGTTTATAGTTGCCAAGAGGAGTCAAAATCAAAGATCTGAAAAGGTAAGAATATCGTCAAAAGTATTTTCACTAACTAGAAAAAAGTAGCGTAAGTTTGCTTTTTTACTCAAAAAACTTTAAAAGCATACGTGTATGCAAAATATATTTGATTTCCTTTCTTTACAAATAAACTAATAAAAAAGAGAAATCATTATAACATGTTTATGAATGGTGCATGCTTATATCAGTATACGGTATTAGGGTTCTTATAGAATCGAAGCTTAATTATCCATCATCCCTGACTCATATCAACAGCAAACCTGAAGACGTCATCCTCCTTTAGTTTTTGTAAATCTTCCTCCACATCATTTTGCCATTTCTTCCGCGGTTGACTATTTTGTTTCACGTTTTTCCCATGGTTATAACCATCATGGGCCTTCGTGCTCTCTTCATTTCCACTTTAATAAGCTTTCAAGTTAATCGTTGTTCACAGGTTATATTTATTTTGGTCTTTTACGGTCCCGTAAAGACCGTTTTTTCTATGATACCTATTCCTCTGTAATTCAAGTTCCGCAAACGTACATCACCATTAGATTGTTTGTAAATTTTACGTTTTTCTTTGAGATGGGGTTATCAAACAGTACCAAAAGTTTGTTTTTGCACATAAAATATCCGTGTCGGACAAAAATGTATAATGTAGCGATTTTAAAATGCTTGGTTTTATTCTGTTAAAGGAATTGTGACTATAGAAAGCTATACTAATGATTATTTCCAACCCTTACTCTTTGGTATATTTGATATAACCAAGAGCTGGTATTTTCATTCAAAGATATATTGATCTTATCGATGATATCATTAAGAAAGCTATTTAGTTGATAACATTTATCTTAATAATTCTCTTTGTCGTATGACTCAATTTCTTCATTTATTTCTTTATTATGACACGTTTTAACAGTATGCCTGTCATCATCAGGTAATGTTTATTGTGTCTACTTAACGACAAATTAATTAAAATAAATACCTAACATGACATTTATTTACAATTGACACAATAAACGGCTCAGGTCCATTTTAGCACACACAATCTGGTAACGTTGCATTTTCGACTTTGTTTTTAATTTAATTCGCGGTTAAATCGGTCCATAATTAGTAAAAATAAAATTTAGCCACAAAAGAGAGAATTATACCATATTAGAATTGATTTAACAAAAATATCGCGAATACAATAAAAAACAAAATCGAAAATGCAACGTTGTCAGATTGTAGGTGTGCTAAAGTCGACTTGAGCCCAATAAACATTACCTGATGGTGAAAACCAAAGACTATATAAACGCAACGTAATCAAGAAATAAATTAAGGAATTGAGTCATACGACATACAGAATTATAAATTTATTTATTTATTGTGACTCGGAAATAATAAACAATATATTTATCAATGTTAAAATTTATCTGTTAGATAACATTTATCTGCTAGATAAATTTTAGACTTATCACAATTCTTAGGTGAAAATACGCTTGTTTTCTCTATCATTCGAATAAAATTTTGTTTGAAAGATAAATACCACCCTATCTCAATGTGAAAATACCACAATCTATTAGTTTTAAATAAAATATATGTAAAATATACATAATATTTGACGTCACCATTCCAATGTAAAAATCATGGTCTTTATAGTTGGGTATATTATGAAAATTCGGAATTAATATCAAATAATATATATAAAATACGTTATTAGTAACGGTGAAAAGTGTTTTGAGATTCTGAAAAATGTATAAGAAGTAATATTAACATTTTAGTTGAGGTTTTATTTGCAATTTATAGCAAAACCATTTAACCACTTCCTTTTAATTATTTTGAACGTAATCATTAGTGTTTTAACAATTGTAGGTCAAATTATTTTGGTCAAAAAGAAAAGAATTTAATAATTAATATATGAAGGGCACAACAGGAATATGACTAATCTGGGTTAAAAAAAATTAAACTCCATTCACTCCGGCCCTGAAAAAGACCCGCGAGATCACCTCATGAAGACCACGAGTCGCTTTATTAACATGCAAATGCATTAAAAAAAACAGCTGATAAGAATGTTGAATCTGGTTGTCTCCTTGTTGCCAAGAGTGATGATAAGCTTTGTGCAAGAGGGAGATGAACGATAGTTTCCACTTGTTCGATAAAATACGGGTGAAAGTGTGTGTAGAATATTTGCGGCCTCCACAACGGTCGTCATCGTGGGTTTGTTAACTCATATGAGTTGTATTGAGTTTCGTATTTTGATTTAGAATTTTCAAATAAGTAATTACTCATAAAACATTGAATACAATTTCTTGACTCAAGGTAGAAACGAAATCAAAACACTTTCAGTATGTCTGAACCAGTCTGCAAGAAAAGTAAGACTATGGCAAATTCTCTAGAACAACTTAAGGCATTAACCGTAGTTGTCGCCGATACCGGTGATTTTGAAGGTAAATTAACGATTTTTTTTACTAATTTTCTTAAACTTAAAATAATAATTCCTTAATTTGTGGAATTATCTTAATATTTAAACAATTACTGTATAACATAGATATGCGTATCACGTTTAATCATGACATCTATCAATTAAAACATGTATTCTGAATTTATTTATAAATTTTCTTTTAAAACTTTTTACTTTGTGACTTATTAATTTTTATTTGAGTATTATGCATATCTTAGTAATTCTATGGGTCATGGTCAGCAAAAAAAAAAAAACGTATTTTCTATTAGATCTCAAGGTGACCTCAACAATTTTTATTAAAATATAATAAGTAAATATTCAAAAATATCTGCCTAGAAAATTAAGGGACTAAAAGGTTTTAATTTGATTCTTAAAATATTTTTCCACGTTTTATTCCCAGTCATATCAAATTCGGAATTATATTTTTTTATATTTACTAACTTTACTAACAATACTTTTTGACACGAAACACTTCCAAACTAATATTTCTTTGAATTTTTTTTCGTAAGCATACAATGGGAACAATGCAGTTATTTTTCATTTGTGAAACCGCTACGAACTCCATCAAATTCAACAGTTTTTGAGTTTTTTTAATAGTTCATTAGTTGCAATTATATTAAATAACTCCGATAAGAATAGTTAGATAAAAACGTATTTGAGGAAATAGGGAATTTCCGAAAAGTTTACTAACTTTTTTTTTTAAAAATCCACCTTCCTTTGCCTTTTGTTATAATAATTAGTCAGCAAAATATAAACGAAGCATATATGAGGATGATTCAAAAGTATCAATAATTATTAGTGGATTCGAAAATTTCAAAAAAAATTATAAAAATTACGGCGTTTTGCTATTTAGTTACTAGAAAAAAATATTAGTCTGATATCAATTGAGATTTAAATAATCAGGAGAAGAAAGAAAAACGAAAGTCGAATCATTATCAAATATTTTTGCTTAAAAAATTTCTATCAATAGTATTCGATTCGTCTTGATAAAAATTTTAGAGGATTTTGCTCTGCTTCTGGCTTCAGGATGCTTTCCAATATTTTGCAACGGCCACGAAAGCTTTTTTTGCGCTTGAAACTCGGATAAGTGGTGATCCTACTTCGTACATAATATTAAAATTTTTTTTGTATAAAAAGTTTGGTTCCCATGTTTTTAAGTCTAAATCTTTGGATTGGTAAAATAAAATATATAATATTTTGATGGTTCTTTTCCGTAGTTTAATAATTATTTATACTTTTTTTAAGTTTTTTATTTTATTTTTGTATAACACGTTTCATCGGTTTCTTGACATCTTCAGGTACTAACATAATTCTTTATTACATAATTTAATTCTCAATTACCTATATGTTAAATTGTGTTATAAAGAATCATATTAATATCTGAAGAAGTCGGGAAACCGATGAAACGTGTTATATGAAAATAAATAAAAAAACTTAATAAAAGAGAATAAATAATTATTGAACTATGGAAAAAAAACATCAGAATATTAGATATTTTATTTCGATTTCACCAATCCAAAGATTTAGAACTTAAAATCGTTAAAAGCATTAATTTTTACAGAAAAGAAAATATTAATATTATGTACGAAATAAGATCACCACGTATCCGAGTTTCAAGCGAAAAAAAAAGTTTTCTTGGCCGTTAGAAAATATTGGAAAGTATCCTGAGGCCAGAAGCAAAATCCTCATTAACAGTTAAATTGTATTATAAATAATTATATTAGTACCTGAAGAAATCAGGAAACCGATGAAACGTGCTCTACAAAAATAAAATAAATCCTTGAAAAAAAGACACTATAAATAAAATATCTAATTTTTGAAGTAATTTTTCAAGAATAATATATTTTTATACCATTTTTTTAAGTACCGTACGTGTTTTGAATATCAGGTAATTCTTTTTAGTATATAGTACCAACAGTTATTCTTAGAATTCTAAATTGCTATTTTGTACTTTGAAAATTTAGATATTTTTTTTAATGTTTGTTAATTGGTTTCAGCAATGAAAAAATATAAACCGACCGATGCGACTACAAATCCTTCTTTGATATTATCGGCGGCCTCAATGCCCCAATATGCCTCATTAATTCAAAAAGCCGTGAAATATGCACAAAAGCTGAGCAATAATCCCGACGAACAGCTAGAAGCTGCCTATGACATGGTCTGCGTTTTATTCGGAATTGAAATTTTGAAATTGATTCCTGGACGTGTTTCAACCGAAGTCGATGCTCGACTTTCTTTTGATAAAGAAGAAAGTATTGCTAAAGCTCAACGTTTAATTGCCTTGTATGAAGAAAATGGAATTAGTAGAGATCGCATTTTGATCAAGTTAGCATCAACGTGGGAGGGAATCGAGGCTGCTAGGTAATTATTTCAGTTTTTTGATATTTAAAATTTATAATTGTTTGTGCTTTTTTTTAATGCAGAGTTTTGGAACAACAATTTGGAATTCATTGCAATTTAACTTTGTTGTTTTCTTTTGCACAAGCGGTAGCTTGTGCTGAAGCCGGAGTTACTTTGATTTCTCCTTTCGTTGGACGAATTTTAGATTGGTAAATTATTATTTTTCTTTTATGTGCTCTAAAGATTGACGAATAAAAAAATTTCAGGTATGTAACCAACACAGATAAAAAATCTTTTGTTCCGGATGAAGACCCAGGTGTTGTCTCTGTAACAAAGATTTATAATTATTATAAAAAATTTGGTTACAAAACTGTAGTTATGGGAGCATCATTCCGAAACATAGGGGAGGTGAAAGCTCTTGCTGGATGTGATTTGCTAACAATTAGTCCTAAGTTATTAGGAGAATTGGAAACAAGTAATGATCCTGTGCCACTTGTAAGTTATATTTATAAGCTAGCAAATAATTATTGTAGACTTATGGTTTGATTGAACTATTATGTATGATTTTAAATTTAGGAAAAAAGTAAGTTCTTAATTCATATAAAATATTTTACGGTTAATTAACACAGACAGTAAAAGTTTGTCTGATTTTTTATTTTGAGCATTTTGTGTCTATATTATATCTCTTTTGTAATGACTCCTCAATTACATGAAATATTTTGTACTAAAACATCTAATCATTTTTATCAAGTTTTAACAAATCAAACTTAGTTTACAGATGAGGATTGTGTGTTTTTTATTTACTTAATACCTACAAACTAATGGGCCAAAATATCCCCCAATATAAAATTGAAAATAAACAATTTTTCAGGTTTAATTCTATTCTCTTCTTTTCTATTGTTCAAAAGTTCTAACCCATTGAGACCCACTACCATTTTTTCAGGTGTTTTAGTAATGAAATTTTTAACTGGTCATACTCCTCATTCGTCACTCTAAATTGTCTTGATTTATCATCTTTGATTATCAAGCATGCACTTTATGGAAATTATTATTAAACGCTTGACCTCTTGGTGTTACATTTTAATGCTTCTTATTTCTTTGTAGTACTAACAAAATTAAAACAAATGAGAGGTTTTTCTTTTGCATTTTAATAAATGAGAAAATTGAGGCGAAGATAAATATTAAATGAATTGTTATAGTGTGACAAAAATTTTCATATTTTTTTTTTGAAATTTTTTTAGAAACATTCTGATTACTTTTATCTCATTCATGAGTAGTAACAATTGCGTTGATGAAATTTTTTTTATAATTTATCGTTTTTAGAAACTTTCTAAAGATGTGGCTGTAAAATCTAATCTCGAAAAAATTGAAATGAATGAAGCTAAATTCCGCTATATGCACAATGAAGACCCGATGGCTGTTGATAAACTATCAGCTGGAATACGCAATTTCGCTGCTGACGTTTGTAAATTGGAGCAAACACTCAAAACGTTACTTGATAGCAGCAAAAAGTAAAAATATGTCATGATTAAAATGACCTTAAGGACAAAACTTCTAATTATTTTAAATATTCAAAGAATTTGTGTTGTAATTTTTTATTGTTTTGTAAATTTAGATAATGGTGTTAATGAGTGTATATATGAGGTAAATGTAGAGAAAATAAAGTTTCATTTACTTTTTTTCTGTTTTTCAATTGTTCCTATCCATTTTTATTAATTTTATATGCAAAAAATAATCGAAATTATTTTAAGAAACTTTCCGATATTTGTAAAATTTAGTTTCAAAAATAATCGAGATTGTAGAGTTTTGCTTTATCGACTTTAAATTTCCTATGAAAATAATTGGAAATGTTGTAAACACGATTAATAGAAATGTTCACTTCATTTGTGCTTTTAAATTTAAAAATGATTGCGAACGCAGTTAGTTTTAAGGTATTTTATAAACATTATTGATAATAGTTTGGAAATAATAACGTAAAAGTCCTTTTAAATGTGTCTAAATAGGTCACATACATATATATGCCTGAATATGAATGTATGTAAACGACATTTTGGCACCTAACCATAAATTCCATTTTTATTAAATAATTTTAAAATATGTACACTAAACTGGATATCTATTTATATGATTACTTTGTGTATATTTCTTATTTATCTAACATATGTTTTATTCATCTTCTATTTCAGACGGCGTATTTTATTAAATACAGCATTTACACTTGAACTTAATTGATAGTTATTATAGTTATTTACTTAGTCGCTATTCCGATTTTAAAAAAGTGTAAATAGAAACAATATTATTTTAATCTCAAAATGAATAATTCACCGGGAAACGATTCAATCACTAATAAAATGGCTGTGTATTTTATGATGAGCTTCCGGCAACTTTGTATTGTGACCGTATCTCTTCCTGTAGTGACACTATTATTATGTTTCATAACAGCATGTATATTTCAATATGATGATATCCACGAAACGCATTGCCAGGTGAAAGATTGTTTAATCTAATCTCAATAACTGTATGAATAAAAAACAAAAATTCCCTTGCAGGTCTACAATATAATCCCATCGATTAGTGCTATAACTGGGATTAGTCCTCAAAGATATTTGTGGAGAATTTGTGTTGCGCTACACATTGGGCCTAGGTTTATAATAGCCTCAGTGTATTACACGTATCATAGAAGCTTATTTCAAATTCACTCAGATCCCAAGGTAAACTTAATATAATTAAAAAAGTAACAAATTCCCGAAGTGAGTGCAACTAATTTAATGTAAAGAATTGAAACTTTACTTGTTTAATGTTTATAATTCATTAGATCTATCTAATCTAATAGAAATGTGTTGCATTAAAACCATCCTCGTTAAAAAGAAATATTATTTTTTCCATATATGGATTTTTTTTTACTCAATCGCAGTATGCAATTTTAGAAGAAACTGAACTATTATTTGAAAAATAACGAAATCACTTAAGTGAAATAGATGGTAAACCTTTGCGGAAACTATACAGTATTGCTCATATCTGTCTTTTCAATACGTTATACCATAATTTGAAATCTGTTAAGAAACGATTATGCACTCATGTGACCCTTGTTTTTTTTATTCTAAAAAAAGAAACCCAAAGAACGTTTCACTCTTTAACTACTTTAGAAATATTTTTATAAGTAAAGCATTGTGATCTAGTAAAGCAAAACGATATTGAATTTTCAATAAAAGTACATTTTAAAAAAACAATATAATATTACATTGTTTGGCTAAGAAATGCGAAATTATTATTTCCTCGTTCCTCGGTCAATATTAGAACGATTAGAACTTTTAGTTTGGATAAAAACTTGACCGATTAATCTAAGGTTATCAAATATGCCCCTGTATGTATAGACTGCCAACAATACTAATATGTAATAAACTGATAAGTTTTTATTCATTTAATATGATAAGTAGAGCAGAACTTTTTTTAAATAGAAAGTAAAGATTGATATTCTTAAGTTAATTTCTTGAAAGCAAGACCTCAAGTAGCCGTGATCGTCTAGTGGTTAGGACCCTACGTTGTGGCCGTAGTAACCCAGGTTCGAATCCTGGTCACGGCAATGGTAAAACATTGTCACGGTGAGGTTTTTTTTTTTTTTTTTGCTTCATTTCTTATGAAAGAGTGTTATTATAAAAAATTAATATTTTTCTATATTTTTAGTTATATTGTAAATGTCGTCGTCTTTTAAACCGAACTTATTGGTTGAATATAATCGAAATATGCTCATTGTGTGGTGTTACATATATTTCGAATCGAGAGAATTATCGTAAGTAAAATATTGCTTGCTTTTAAAGAGAGATAAGAACTGACTAAATTATTTTTTAGCTTTACATGAAAAAATGTTCATTACTTTTATGATTAGTTCTTTAACACATATGTTAGCAAATATAAAAATATTAAGTTTGGCGACAACGTTAAACGCAGTGGAAGGTCCAAACGAAAACATCAGCAGATCTTTATATATTAAAAAAATTATATTTTTTACCTCAATAGTGGCCACAATCAGCTTAATTATATTTTTTTTAAAACATCGATTATTGTGTCACGATATGGGTAATTATATAGTAGTTATTTGTTTTTTAAACTTAATTAAAAAATAAATATGTTTTAGCTTTCAGCTGGTTCGCTCTCAGTGAATACATCATAGCTTCAGCGAATATGGCTTTTCATATAACAGTAATTTTTGACTTTCCTACAGAAAAATTACTGGTTGCCAGTGGTCTTCAACATTTAGAAAATACAGCCTATCTTCCAATGAAACCTGAATGGAAATTAGAGTAACTTAATTAGCATTAGTAAAATGAGAACACACATTTTTCACGTTTCGTATTATAATAAAAAGAAAAACAAAAGTCCTAATCGATTAAAGTACAAACCTGCAGCTTAATTACAGTCACGTAATCGATAATATATGTATATTTTTAATTTTATTATTTATACTAAATTGAATCTTTAGTCAATACTACTACACTTCGACTCTTTGAAAATATTAATTTGACATTATTATTTGTATATTTTTTTATATTTTAGATCGCTTCAATTACCTGTTAATAATACGTACTAATTGAATGTAACTTTAAGATTATAAAATGCAATTTTTTTCTCGTAACTATGGTACTAACTGCATTTAGTGTTTGAGTTACCTGTATTGAAATGAAACTTATATAAATAGAAGTGCTTCCTAGTAAGAAATTTTAGTATTCTAAAACAATTACTCCTTAATCACATTTTAATAAATTTATGCTTGACGTAATATATATTTCAACAGCCATGGTTGAAGTTATAAACTGTATAGAAGCTGCATCCATTTGAAGTATATTAATCAAATCAATTATATCATTTTTTAAAGTCAAATATGTGTGTACAAAAATGGAAAAGTTTACAAAATTATCTTTATCTTAAATTGTACATCTTTAAATATGATAATACAAATACAATCTAATTCCAAGTTCATTATGCAGAGTTCTCAAATTAAGCTTCTTAATATTAAAATCTATTTAATAAAAGATTTGAATATTTGTCTGATATAAAAAAAATAAATAAAAGCACAAAATTATGTAAAAAAGATAATAGTTTTAAGGAGCAAACAAAATTAAATTGTACTGATTTTAGCATATTTTTTTTTTTTTGAAGTGCACTATCCCCGTTGAATTTTACAATACTATTTAAAACTTTAATATTTCATTTAAAGGAGGATTTACGAGAAAAACAAGCTGTACATATAGGTATAATTTTTTTCAATATGGTGTGATACAATAAAAGTTGCTTATTTAAGTATAATTCAGTTAAAACTTGTGAAATTCAAAACAAATCCGGAAATACGTTTTTATTCAAAACTAGTATAGAAATATTTCATTTTTTAAACTGATCTCACCTTTATTATTATTATTTTTTTGTTGTAATTTTTATGAGTTTTGACTGGATTATTATTGTAGGTCAACTTTTTCTAGTGAAATTAATGTTAAATATCTTAAGTAATTTCAGGGAAGGGCAACTTTTGTTAGAAATAATCGATACTTAATGATTTTTTACTGTAAGACAAATTGTGTTTCATCTGTCTTCTTAGCAATAAAATAAATATATTAAAGCCTTAAAACTATAATTGTTAACATGCAATTGACTTCATAAGCAATACAATATGAACACCTATATTAACGTAAATTTATTGATCGAAAATATTATTTTGTGGAGTTATATAAATATTTTTTTGAAAAGAATCTCGTCAAAAATTAATAATAAAATAATTTTCATTGACTTTCATGGAAAAGTTGGTATTTTTTTCTGAATTATTTAAAAGCGTATTCATAAAATTCAATTTTATTAATTTAAAAAAATGAATTTTTTGTCGTTTCATTTTTCTATTTCAATTTATATTGAATTTGAATAGTTTTGATAATAGATTAATCAACAAAAACAAAATATTTAATTGCAATAAAATTATATTGCGTTAATGTATGACGTTTTATATTTCTTCTCATTATAGCCATAAAGTTATGTACCGGTTGAATTTTCCATATGCCTTATAATGTTAGTTTTAGTGACAACAAACGCTTACATAGTATACTAATTATAATGTTGCTCATAGCCAGGGCAGCATTTATTACGTAGGCATTGAGCAGTATATAGGGGCCATTACACAAACGGCTCAACACAATACAAAAAATGTGAAAAAATATATTATTATACAGCGATTTTTTTCGGTTGTTGCACTTCTTAATATTTTTGAGAAATAAATTTGCAATAGAATATTAGGTTACTAAAGATTAGCCAACATTAATCAGAGAGTATAAAGTAACGATTCAAAGTAGAATTTTGATAAAACTTTTATTGATTCTTGATTTTCAAACTTTGTTTATGATGCAATGCAAATTATTAAGTTTTTTTTTTTGTCAACTAGTCTATTATATTTTTACACTTGTTAATGTATGAAAAGCACTAATATTAAGTTATTTTTAAGGGCTCCTGAAAGCTTTCAAGTTATTAATTTTATTTTGTATATTTTTAACGTTTTCAATTTTTGAAATGTTGCAGCTAGTCACGTATAATAAAATTTATAACCAAAAACTCACATAATTTTAATATACACTTGTAAATAGTTGTGATTGATTTTTACAATTACATAAAATTGAAATGACAATTACACTAAATTTTTCAGTAGATAAATCAATTGCAATTATTCAGTACTGATAAACATAGAGAATAGAATCGCCATTTATAGCTAGAAATAACATAATTTATTATGCTAGTCTAATTTTATTAAGATTAGTTATTTAACATGTTTGTAGTTGAAGATTGTATTTACAACGACTAGTTTAAAAAGAGTGCAATCTAACCATGTCGTAATTGTTGTAAATCAAACATTTCAGCCACAATGTTTTGAATTTGCTCGTTTTAAAACTTTATATTCATTATGATGATTAAAAAAATAAATAACCAATTTGGATTCCTGTTTTTTTTTAACAATGTTTTCATATTGAATTATAAAATAAAAATGTGAAAAGACCACACAGTTTTGTATTCGACGCCTATTTTTTTTATTTGTCTTGAAATTATTGCAATTTTTGTGACAATTTTTCAATTAAATAATATTACATATCACTTTAAAGTAATACATAATTTATTGAAGGAATAATAAACTTTTAACTCCTAACTTTGTTGCATTTTATTTTAAGATATATCATGTCAATTATTTATAACATTGGCAATTTTAGTTATATTTAGAGAAAGATTGAGATATTTAACTTGTTTATTAATCAATTGTAAAAAGATCTTTTTAAAATGAATTGTGTCAGATGAACAAGAAGAAATCATGATGCACATGTATAAAAATCAAGAATATAGAATTAATACGATCAGCGATAAATTATATTTATTAGTTTTATATTTTTATTATTATATTGTAACAGGTAAAATATAAGATTAATTGCAAACATTCAAACTCAGCATTTATGAGATGTTATTGACGGTTCATTTTGTTACATATAACAATAAGAATTACATAATTTGAAGAAATGCAAGCATTTCAGTAACTTATTGAGAAATAGATTTCGGTTATTGGGTTTATCAGAAAAGAAGATAATTTCGCTGATTAACACTTTTTAATACTGAATAATACTTTTTTATAGTCACTTAAAAATCCAAAATTTCATCCGTACCAATCAAGCACATAACAATCGTAGAAATTCTCCGTTTTTATGCTTTAGTCAGCTTTAGTCAACAATCGTTGGGGTCAGTTCATTGGGCCAAACATTTATGACATTTATTCCGTACAAATTAGAACTAATGCAATAATTGTTAAAATATTAACTTCATTCGTTTATTTGGCATTTGTATTATGTATTTTCACGTATGTAAAGACGTGTATCGTTCGGTAAGGTACTTATGAAACACTATTTTTTTCAAATATTTTCGTAAAGTGATCTTGTTTTCTTATGAACCCAATGTTTTTTGAAGTTTAAATTACCTGCAAAAAGTAAGTTGAACGGTTATAGTATATATTTGTATTTATTTGTTATAGTATATAGTTATATTTGTATAGTAATAATTTTTTTTATTTCTTTAATAATTTACTACCGGTTGTAAATTCAAAGTTATATTTTTTTAAATTAGTTTTGCAATAAAGACACTAGGTGTCTCTGTAAGCAGTTTGCTAATTGAATACTTCATTGATATTACATCAAGGTATAGATAAATTTTATATTTATTTTTTCTTTATTAATTCAATTTTTCATTGATTGAATATTATTATTTTTGAATCTAATATTTTATATTTTTGTGTATTCGCTAGAAAAAAGGTTAAAAATAGAATATTGAAGTTGTTGAAAGTTGTGTTGTAGAAACTCAATGGGATTGTATATATTTGAAAATGGATATCTGATGGTGGAGGGTGAGAGACGTATGTTGTACCGCCCGTTATGTTGTTTCGCCTATGAGAAGTTTGATGTGAGCCCAACATGCGCGACAAAAGTTGCGCAATAGTTGCGTGCGTTGTCTAGATTCTTTGTGCCATTCTTGGCATACCAAAAACCGACCAACTCTTCATATTTACGGACCAAAATCCGTCCTATTTTCGCGTAAAGTTGCCGTAAAGGCGTTCAACTTGATCTTTGGTAAGTACCAATTTTGATTTGTATATGTTTCATACATCATAGATGTAAATTTTTGTCAAATGTGTATTAAAGAATGCGAGCAATGTGAATACAATCTTCTAATACTTAGCATACTTGTCATGCTTGCACACAAAACTACACTGTATTTACACCAAACATCATTTGAGTATACGCGCGGCTTTGCGATTCAATTCAAGCGGGTAATTCGGTTTTCAAGCACTAGCTTATTTCCATCATATATCGCTTATATCGAACAATTAATTATTTTCGGAAATTAAAAAGTGTTTTTATAGTTGATTTAGTATGTTCTCTTCTTTTCTTCATTTTCGACCAATCAAATTCATGTTGTCTTTGAAGCGCGTTTTTTTTAAATGATCGATGTGCATATCTGAAGTGATAATAAAAATGTTTCCGTATTTAGTGTTTATTCATTGTTGTTCTATTATTGTTTTATCGATCGTTTATAAGTTGTAACTTTCAATAGCGTGTCACTTCAATGAACGCGTTGTACTCGACACTCCACTAGGATCATAATCAGTTGCTAACTGCTATCAGTTCTGTAACGATGATCATAATGATCAACTCTGTTTTCCTTCTATATTTGTCAAATTATTTATTTATTCGATAGTTTTTCCAATTGGCCTCGAAGTGATCTCAGCATTTAAGATATTTCCTCAAAAAATTGAGCCAATTTTCTTGCAGACAAAGTGAAGTGTTAGAAACTTCTCTTGTGTAGTGACGTTAAAAATTTGTAAATTGTTAAAAAAGTTGATGTGTTTAGTGTTGTTTTAATTACAAGAAACATTCTTGAATTGTTTCTAAATAGTTTACCATAGTGAGTGTTATAAAGAAGTTTTCAAACATCGTAAAAATTGTTTAATATTTAAGGATTTTGAAGCATTAAAAACTTTGGATTTACATACTTCAAATTCTAGTCCCAATAAATAACATAGCTGAATCGCATCAATGTATTTAGGTACCGTTTTGAATATTTTTTTTTTATATTTCAATCATCATATGTGCAATGAATATTTGATTCGTTGAAATCACGAAATGAAATTATAATATTTGGACAGTAACTTTGTAACAAAACATCGATCATTGGCCTTTATGTGTTAACGATAAATATTGGTTGATTTGAAGAAAACAAACAAGAAGTTGCTGCGAATACTCATTGCATATTAATTAAAAAAATAATTGTTAAAAAAATGTGGTTAACCTTTTCAATTTGATCAAATTCACAAATATTTCTTGTGAGATACATTAATTCTCAATTTCAAAACCAAATAAATCAACTAATCGACCAACCGATTACGAGTTGCTGATAAACTTTTCATTTAAAATTCGTCAACATTTACGAAATTCTTTTAAGTTTGTCGAGTAATTTCGATTGTAAAGGGAAAACCATTAAGTATTAATTCGCTATGACCTTGGTGAATTCTGTTTTGTTAAATTAGATTTCAAAATGACTCATAAAAGTGCAAATTTTTAAACTTCAAATTTCTCTACATTTATTTTTAAGGCGATTGAATTGTATGTTATGAAGTCAGGAAATATAACATTCAAGTTGAACATCCCTTCCTAATTTTTCATTATGAAGCAACAAACATGTTTTCTGTTCGTTTCCTCTTCCGTTCGACGAATCCTTCCAAGTATTTGGTTCGATTATAAACTGTTTGCTTTTTGATTTTGATTTCAATGTTGTACAAATTACTATTCAGTTTCGAAGAGCTGTAATCGTTCAAATGAGTTAAGTTGAACAATACTTTTTTCATTTCGGTTGATTTTTCTTTGTAACATTAAAAATCCATACAAATAATATAATACTCTCAACAAAAAGTTTTTGATGCTTCTGTTGATTATCATGTATGAAATATTAACTAATACGTCTAACTTCGTCTGTGTGGGATATTTTATAAGATAGTTTAAAACTCAGTGAGTTTTATCATCAAATTTTTGGGGGGTGAAATTAAGCTATTTTTTCATAAACATATAAGTTGTTAAATTCATAATAAATGTTGCCTGGATTACAGCCCAATACCATTATTTTAATGAATATTGTTAAAAGTATTGGCGGCACCATTTAATTAGCTAGGAATATTAATATATTTTTTTAAAGAAATGTGTTCCTAAAATCCCTTGTTAGCAGGAGTATATCACGCTATCAGTAATCATGTTAGTATGTAGTTTTCTCAGTAGATATTCTTCTTGTGTTGACCACGATTTTATTGACAACAATGTTAAAAACATTGCAAAGGATCAATTGTCATACTCGACAAACTAGCCATTTTTAACGTGAGGTTTGCGGACCCCCAAGGGTCAAAAATTCAATGAAATAATAGAAGTCGAAAAGACTAGTGGTGAGAGATATTTTAAGAGACGATCATCGTTAATTTGCTTAGGGAATCGCTGTTAAAAAAGTTGGGAAATCCTGGATTAGATGATGTTGTGGTCCGACTTTCGAAGTCGGACCGTGAATGGTGTTGTTGGAAGTTGGATGTCTAGTGGATCATTTAGGCGATCCAACTAGTAGTCCGATTAGTTGGATTGCAAGTCGGAGTGTGAATGGCCTGCTTTAGATTTCAGATAAAAAAAAATATCGTTTTCTTTAACGTGGACTTACTGGTGATTCTGGTTAGGGAGGAAGTACACACCTTTAGGAAAAGAAAAAACCTTTTTTGATCTCAAGAATACAAGTACACAAGTGCATTCGTCCTGGATACAAATGCATTAAGTTTGGAATCAATATGTACCTATATTGGTTTGAAAAAACTTAAGAACAACTTAAAATTGGAATTAAAAACTAACTGTGATTGTTCAGCTTACCACCTTTGTAATATAAAATTGACTTAAGACTTTGCAAATATTTAAAACTGGATGTTTTCTTTTCCGTGGAACGAAACTTCTATCTTGAATAACTTTTTATTTTATTTTTTTTTCTGAGTTTTGTTATAGGCAATTCGTAACTTTTTGATTTACCATTCATTATTAGGTACATTATTTCAGTTTTCCTTTGCTTCTGGTCGGATAGGGTCTACCCAGTTATTTTATGGGCTTCTATGAAAGTTGCTCACTAGGAAAAATCCTCACATGAAATTTGCCTACTACAAAAAGTTGCTCTGGTTGAGAATCCTATTTATTGAGGCATGCGCAATGGATCAAAAAACGCGTACAGCTGGCATTTATCATCGTTGTCTAATACCATCGCGCGATCACTTTGTCACTTTATTTTTAATACCTAACATCTTTAAGGGTAGGAAACTCAGGTTTATTATTTATAATTTTTTTTACAGGCAGCTTTATAACATTAAATACAGAAAAAAATAGCTTTAATGTGGTTCACGTGAAATAAATATACGTCATAAACGAAAAGTTTACCCGAAATTATACCTGTTTACACCTGGGTGCGTAACGGTTGCGGCTAAACAATCAGCAGCAACTGAGACTTTTAAATACACTGTTATGTAGGGGTGTAAGTTTTATTTGTATAAGATGTAAATGAAATTCCTCCACTTGTAAAAATACTTACAAATTTTATTTTGATTATCTACATTAGTCATGTATTAATTTCTTAGCCGGATCTTAGACTTAAACAGATTATTCACCCTCTTTGTTTGCTATAATGCTGGCGAGAATCCTAGTGATAAATTCAATAAAATAAATTCACTTTATTGCTTAAGTAGTAATCGCTCTGTAGTTTATATACACCAGTTTGTCTTGGTATAAATTTCGCAATATACTGGAAATTATATTTAGAAATATGTGTAATAGAGCTTTAAAATTGATCAAGGCTTTAGCAGTCATAATTCGCCTAGAAGTGAAAAATTAATAAATAATTGTTGGATTATGCACCCTTTTTTTTAGAAATTTCCAACTTTCTTTACAATTTATTTAATGAAAAATATTTATTCTGTCAATGTAGTTAATTGAAATTAAAATCGATTGTAGAAATGTTCACCTATATAACTTAATGTATTGTTTCATCAAACAAAAGGGTTCAAATATAGTATAATAGTCATTTGCTAGTTTTAGTTTCAATACTAAAGTTACAACGAAAGTGAACATTTTGACCGAGGGTCGATTTGGTGGTAGTTATGCGAATATTAACGATTTCTTTCACCCTTTTAAATATATGAAAAAAAAAATAAAATAAAAACGTAATATAAATTCCGGAGTATAATTTCTTGTTTTATACATTTTTGTATATTAATTAATTGTATTTGATGTTCAATTCCGCGATTTCCCTTTTCAATTATTAACGTATACGTTTGCTGGTGTTGAACCTTCCTAGTAAATAAATTTAGTTACACATTATTTACACGATTTCATAATAGCGAAGAGTCAGCGACCTTGCCGTTCACTTTAGGACCTCCTAAACTTCACTCATTGGAACCAAATGTTAGTATTCGTTTTTTATAATAAATCCATTCGCAAATTGTAAATGATATGAATACGAAGAGGATAAAGGCGCGCCTTTAAGTGCATCAAGGTTTGAACATTTTTCAAGGATGCCAATTTGTTAAAAAGATGGGCTAAAAGTACATATAACTGAGTATAATTCATTAATTGTTGGAAACAAGAGAAATTGTTTCTATACTTTTTTCTTACGCTCTAATAAATTTGATGCAAAATTATTGCACAAGTGTTTAGTGTTACACATGATTATGATCATTCTTGTATTTATTAAGCAAATGTAGGCTCGAGGAATTCGAACATCTCATCATCTTAACGTGAAAACATGAAATCACGCAATAACTTACGCATACATTTGTTCTTGAGACGTAACAGATGTTTCATTTATTACAATTTTTCATTAAATGAGTGATTAAAATGTATTTTTTTCGTTGAATTTGACCACTATGCTTTTCTGTATACTATTTAGTGTAACCGACCAAAAGTAAATTATATAGGTAAAAAAAGAACTAATTTTTATAACAGTTGCGGAGGGATTCAATATTCTTAAATGGCCATTGATAATGATTGCTTGGCAATCGAGATACGTACGTAAGAGATTAATTTATATCAATCTAATAAAAGAGTGTTTATTTTTTTTTGGAAGAACTAATATATTTGATTACGTTTATTGCGATTGAATCGCTTCATAACTAATATGTTTTAAGATTAACTTATAACTTACACCTTAAGCTTACTGGATGCTAAGTTAGATTCTTTTATCGAGCAAATTTTCCAATATTTTTCGATTTGGTTTCTTACTAACTCTAGAGTTGCTTAAAACCATGGCGTTTTAAAGGGACGGAATATAATAAAAAAAACGCTCCAAAACTGGTAGGTATTGGGGTCGAATCTCGTATTGAGCAAATTTTTGATATTTCTTGATTTACGGATTTTTATCAATCCTAGAGTCCTAAAGACCTTGGTAGCTATAAAGCAACGGTAATCAACAATTAAATATAAATACAAAGAAAAAAAATATCGCCGAGTGAAATTATTTAATGTTTGAAGTTTTGTGGAAATCAGATTTTTTATAGAATACAAGTTCTCAATCTTGTTTTAGTATGGATATTGTTAATGACCTATTTAGTAAAACATTGGTTTTTTTGTATAAATCCAAACGAAAATTTTCCTTTATATTTATATTTTAAAAAATTAATATTGTGAATAAAATTGATAAATTTGGAGTGCGAATGGCCTTAAGTAAATGTGCGAGTATATTATATATATTACACGTATTTTTTCCTCATAAATAATGCAATTTCCTAGTGTAAATATACAAATAATACTATTTACGACCTATCAGCGATTAAATTTAATAAATGAAAGTTAAGAATTGATTGTAAAGAATTAACGATAAGAATAGTATCGAGTTTTACAAGAAATGTATGACATAAATAATAATTTGTAATCAACTATATTATGATATCTTAGTAAAATTAAAGTGGTTTTATTTTAGCAGTATGTACTTGTTATTTATTGATTACTAACGCTTTATCTGAAAATACGAATCTTTGGTAAATAATTATCTTTTCTTTTGTCAACGATATCTATTCCAAAATGTCACATCTGTGGTTACCTTAATGGAAATGTAAAATGTCGATTTATTTAAAATTGTTATAAAATGCATTATTTCCTTCCTATGGAAAATATTTTTTTGGAGCCATTGATTTTCGCCATCACGGTAACAGGTGTCTAGATTAGTGCATTTCCTTGGTGGAATAACACAAATGTGACCGTTTGTTTTGGTTTTCACACATCACATTAACTTTGTGTATTACCTCCTGGACCTAATTTTTTTTGCGTATTCCAAAGTATTTGGATCAAGAATATCCCAATAGTTGTTTTTCAGTTTATTTTTTTGCAGTTCAATTTTTTTTTTTTATAGAATATGAATAACTTTTTGAAATGAAACTTCTTTAGCATTGTTGGGACTTAAATTTTCATGAAACGAAAAAGAAACAGTTAAAACAGATAAACATATAAATCTTATAACATTTAACGAACGAGAGAATGAAATTGAAAATATTAGTGCTTCTTATGTATGAGCGCGCCTGCGTATTACGCTGCTTGGGAAAAGTCATCCTAACAACTATGGTGAATTGTTTACATATAAATTTCTTTACTTTTAATAAAAACATTTATAAAGTATACCGAAAACGAATACAGAATATTATCGTGATTATCGAGAAAACAGAAAACAAGACTGCACGACTAAAAAGACCGCAACAAGTTCGTCAACGAAAATTTAATAAAATTCATACCAGAGATATCGTAACAAGATAAAATTCCAAAGATTTTAAGTGGAGATTTTAATATAAATATTGTATTAGATAAAACGATCTCTTTGATTTCTGAATTTCTGGACACCAAAGCTATTTTAAAAATGTCTAGTAGACTGTAGAAAACACAGAAGATAACGATATATTACACGATGACGAGTAATTTTCGATCATCTAACTATGATTGGTTTTTGGTTGGACCGCCTTCTCTATGTTTTCTGCTTGGTTCTTCCACTCTGCGTAATTAAATGTATACCAACGATATATCTATTGATCAAATCAAAACTAAAGCATTTATTTTATACTTTAGTTACCATAAGCCTCTCATATAAATTATCGAAAATTCTAACTCAGAGTCTGGAAAAAATTATAATATATATGTGAATAAAATGTAAAATAATTTTTAAATTTGGTATCAATATTATCATAAAGAACCCTAACAATTATCCTATTTTCGAAGTTTAACATTCGTCTCATTATCTTGAAGTTCACATTTTTGAAGATTTTACTTCTATCGCGTGTGAACTGCACTCATGTGTTTTTTTTTCGTTTTGTTTCCATTTTGCAGATTGCCTTTTTTCGTTATATGTTTTTTTTTAATTTGCAATTTGTCCCAGACCAATAAGCGAAATAGACGCATGAGGAAGTGAGATACACCTTAATAGAGTAGGTACCCCTTATACTACTTTCGGAATGGTAGCTTTAAAATGGAGATGCGTCGAAGCTTGATTACTTCTTGGTGTTAGCTAAGGGATCCGAAAAGAGCTTAGTTATTAGTAAAGTAGATCATTCCACGTCAGTGGATTCGAGATCAATTTGTAGAGTTGGCAGAGTAAAGGCTAGAAGTAATTTGCAATTTATTTTAGTTTTTGCTGAGACCTACAACAATACATGTGGAAGTAATAATTTAGGTTGTCCAACGGTCTGGAAAATATGAAAGGACAAGTAATTTTGTTGGATCGACAAAAGTTATAGAAGTTTTCAATCTCTTCTTCATTATTTCATTGGTCTTTAGATTGGAAAAGTTGTATCTGTCACCGGACATTAGCATATTATGTAAATAATTTTACATTGAATAATAAGTTTTGCAGAATAATAGGTGAAAAGTTACTGCGTTTGTTCGTTTATTTTTAGAATGTTTCGCTTAAAATCGATCACAGTCTCTAATCGAAAAGTTTTTTATAAAAATAAAACCAGAGAAAAAGTGACTTTTGGCCTGGAAAGGCAGAGAATTTGTGTCGAAGATAAAGCTGGACACTGAAATTTAATTTATTTTTTGTTCACATTTGCTGTATTTGTTCACTGTCATTTACGAAATTGATGTTTGTAAAACTGTAATTATTGAGAGACATTTTATTTAATACAAACTAAATAGATATATAACATATCTATTGGTTTTTTATTTTAATTTATTTAATAGTCGCATAAACAGCATGGTCATGAACGACTTCTAGATTACATAATAATTACAATAATTTTTGACACAATACGGGGATTGAACCTACTACTACTGGTTTTACCTACTACCTACCACCTAGACCACTCGGCTACCAGTAGGATTGAATCTATAGTTATTTAATACTATTGATACAAAATTATCTGTTAGATAAATCCTACACATATCACTATGCTTAAGTGGAAATACGCATGTTTTGTCATTCCTCCGGATAAATTTTTATCTGGGCATTATTGAAAAATGAAAAAATCGGCCGTTGAAATATAATAATTTTATTCTGAAATCCTACCCATGCAGGAACTCCAAACAGCTAGTCATGGACCAGTTGTTAATGGCCAAGTCCTGGCATACAAGCCTGACCCAAGGCTTGGCCAAGCATCAACGCCCGAGTTCAACAAATAAAAGTGAGCAAAAACAGTTACACCATATCTAAAATCGTTTTTAAATTGTATTGGGCTTTGATTTGAAAAAATCGACATGTCTTTTTCCCAGAATCTTTTTTTAATTTTTAGTTAAACCAGTCATGGGCCAGACTTGGCAAGTTTTGACCCAGACATGGACCAACTGAGTCAATTATAAATTTCTACCTGGGTGCTAAATTAAAAGACGACACAAGCTTAAAGTAAGATAAAGAAAATTTGTCCTAAATTTCCAGATTATTTTTTTTTTCGGAAGATAGAATTTAACCCAAATATATGTACTTATGAGTGGAAAAACCGAATTTTAGTTATATTATTATATCGACCCTTATTTAATGATGATTGAAGTAATGCATTTATTAAATTCGTTTTGCTTAGTTATTCAAATACTACGCAAAAATGTTCTATTATCGTCGAATAACTAACCGATAAATATGCACACCAAAGATAAAGAATGGCAAGAAAATGAATTCCTATTACTATTATTTAAATTAACCTAAAAATAGTTCGTATTAATATACTTGATAAGAATAACTGAAATTCCAATTATATCAAGTCGAAGTTGTTTTAGTTACTTAATGTATAAGATATTTAAAAAAATACTTTTAAATATAATGAAATACCGACGACATTTCATGTATAATTAAAAATATTAAATTATTTTAATTAAATTACTTCAAATTTTAAGTGTACATTGTATTTTAACAATAATTTGTTGATATTGATTGATTGAGGAATAATTGTTTATTTTGGTAGATTTAATTTTGTAATATAGGCATTATTGCATTTTAAATTTAGTAGTCTTTTACTCGGATTTTTGGGGGAAAGGACAAAAAATTATGTGTATACGAAACTCTAAAAAAATAAGAAGAAACCCAATAGATTTTGACCCACCTAAAATATAACATCAAGCATTACAATAGTAATTAGATATTTTGTTGTTACAATGTTATTTGACAATTGTCTAATGTATATTTAATTGTAAGGACAATGCATGACAATATTTTTGTGAGTACAATATTGCCTAACAATATATCGAATTTCCTAGAATTAAACTTTTAAATTATCCAAAGTCAACGTGTTCAGAACAAATTTCCATAATAACATACAGATACCACTAATAATAACAATCATGACAATAACAATATAATACAAGACTGTTATTATAATGAGTGACAATAACGTGATGCATCTAACAGAAAACAATATACCTACCTATGCCATATCCATCAAGTCCACTCTTTGAATATTTTATTATTTATTTTCATTCGGACAATGCCTCATTTTTGTTGTCCTGTCTTCTTGGTCTCCTTAGTATTTGAAAACATAAATGATCAACCCAGAGTCGATTCACTATCCACCTAAATCGACACACCTCATTTTGATAATATAATTTTACTTTCAAACTTTTCGTATTAAAAACGACTAATTTTTTTATTTTATTATATTTGTGAGCTTTTTTAATTTGATGTAAAAATGATCGAAACAAAAGATTTATCACACTAATTTAATAGCTGGGACTAAAAAATTATTTAAGCCATAATTGAGTTTCTGAGTATTTTTGTAGTTATACTTCTTTCCCGGCGTTCTAAAAAAATAAATAAGGAGAGTGATTTTTTAAAAAATGACACTTTAACGCTACAGTATGAAGTTGCTCGCAAGGTAAGGAACGAACTAGACTCGACTGTCCCGAACATTCCTGAACCAGATACGAATTATAAAAAATACAGCTGTCACTTTAATTTTTATTATTTAGAACGTTTAGAACTTTCAGAACATATACACCGTCGAAGTAAATATTTTCAAAAACTGTCTAAACAATGTCGATATTAATACACAACTAGTAATTTCCCGTGAATTATTTACCAATTAATAATGACACAACTGATAAATGGTTAAAATTGGCAATTGATTGAATGAAATCTAAATCACTGTTGAAACCATAGCAATAATCGTTCAGTTCAAATTTGAAACAATGATTGTATTTTACTCACAAGTATAGGGCTTAGAGTTTTTACTCCACGCTTAAGGATTTCACGGAGATACAATCGGAGAAAAAAGTTCATAAAAATAGAAATTCGTGAATAATTACGTCGTATAGTGTATCGTGAGGCGTATAAATAAGTCGATACTTAAAAAAACGGTATATCTATAGTTCAAGAGAAAATGGAAAATTTCACCAAAACTTTTCAATAAAATACGGAAAAACAAAATATAGAAAATTTTTAACTAATTTTTGGGATTAATTATGCCTTGATTTCAACTTAACAAATCAAAATATTATTCAATTGATGCTCATAAGTTATGAATGTAGAATTTTTGAATATGATTAAATCATAAATAAAACATTAAATTAGCATGTTTTTAAGACAATTATAACTAAAAGATAAAAATTAATTTAACTATTTAACATTGTATAAGATAATGGAAACTTGATAACTCTATTGAATTTATAGGTTGGCAGCGTTGGCATCTTTAGTATGTCTCTCTCACATGATGTGAGTGAGCATGCGCGACATACTATAATCATCATTTTAAAAAGAAATTATTTGGCATATTTCATCTTTTTCTGTTTTATACTGTGTACTCATGAGTGTGACAAAGATAAGTTATCAATTTCATTTTTATCTAACCAAATGTACTAATACAACCTGTATTATATACAAGATGGTATATTTCAGTTGACAACAGTGTTGCTGCACTTTGTTATACATTTATTAATTTATCAAGTAAAAACCACATTTTAGGTTTGTTTATAATTTGTTCCTTAAAACCCGTGTAGTGAAATCAAATAAACTTATTCAAAATTAGTTCCTGAAAGTTTGAACTACATATTTTGAAAGTTTGGAATTGCCTGGTAGCTTTTCTTTTTTGCTAATAAAAATCCGAATCTCCATAAGATTACGTGTAAAATTATAATATTTTTAAATTGCAATAACTTCTGAACGACTTAATGAATCGCTTTAAAAGTTCCACAGGTGCTTTAGCATTAAATAAGGAACATTCTACTAAATTTTTAATTGTCTAGTAGAATTTTGACATTCCCTTCATAACATCCTTAACTTTGTAGTAATTGTTTTCGAGGTTGAAGTTTTAATTTTTCTAGTTTTAGACTTTTCTTGATAATAAATGTGATTTTTGCTAAAGGAAGACATTGTTTAATTTCACTTCTTGCTTTGGATTTTCGATATTTGGTGATGATACTCTCTAAATTCTAAGTGTTTGTTTATATACCTAATAGTTATGATTACCATTTATTGTGATAATAGATAAATGTTATATAATATTAGTGAGTTGATATAATCAGTTATGATATTAGAAGATTTTACTACTCATTAAATATGAAGCTTGGTTTTGTATATCTTTTGTAAACAGTTTACTTGTAAATACCGTTATAATGACGACATGTATATTGGTGAACGCAACACATATGTATGGATCGCTTTATTGCTCTCTATCCATTTATCTAGATATATATTTGTACATTTAAAGCCATATTAATTAATTTAATCGAAGTTTATTTCATTTCAGGTGATTTAATAGTTAATAGTTTGATTTGATATGATATAATCGGTTAAAACATACAACGTAAATATTCATGTACTTATGTTTTACGAATGAATATTTTGTTGAGATCTTCAAAGGTTTTTTTTTGTTGTTGTAAGGCAATGCTGTTAGTGAATGAGTTGGACCATTATAAAATGATGCTGTTAAACTTTTTGGTAGACAAGAACTCGGATAGAAGAAATAGGTATATGTATATATGTGTAACGTAACTCAGCCAACATAAGAGCACACCTCTTTTTCTTGAGACGTTCAGAAGTTGTAATTCTACCACCTCTTTCTTAGAATTATCGGTCGTCAAACAACCTCTACCTCTTACTATAATTTCATCATGGCAACTGTATCTTTTAACTTTTAAGGCCATAAACCTATCGAGTGGTAATCAAAATTATGTGTAAACCAATAAAAGAAAACATACACCTCTCACTGTAGTTTACTCACATGCATCATATAGAGACGGATCATTTAGTAAATAATTGTAATTCAATCTTGAATCAGAAATTTAGTAGAAGTTTTCAAGTGGGGAAAATTAATTCAGTCGTTGACGAATTAGTATTATCTGATTTCTATAATATCACTATTGATTGTTTTTGTATTTCCTTGTAAAAATGGAGCGCTATGGTTTATAAGGTAAAGTTTGCATTTTGGATTTAGCAGATAGTCTATGAAACTCTTAGTTCGATTTAAAAAAATCTTATTTGGTAAGTTTGTCATTTGAAGTCTTTTCCCGAAAAAAATCATAGGTAGGTACATAAAATTAGTATTAAAACGTTCAGAACATTTACAATTGTATTATTCCGGTGGTGAAACTCTAATTTTCTTCACGATTATTACAAAAAAAAAAATCAAAAAAAGAATTCCATTATAGTAGACTTTAATAGACGTCAGAGTAAACGCTAAACGCATTTGCTTACAAGTACGCATGTGCATTAGATCCAATTAAAACCGAGATGCAAAAATGACAAAGAGGATAAATATGAATCTAGTTTGAAATAGCACCCGGGAAAGTATAAAGTAAAATAATGTTAGGAAAGTATCATTTTGATCGATTTATTAGCGAATTGAATTAAAAAAAAAAATAAAGAATGAGACGTTGGAAAATTGTACCGATGTATAGTTAAACTATGCCAAATAAAATATATGAAATGATAAGTCCAAAAGTTAAACGTGTTAAACTTTTCATGGTAATACTTAAGTGCCATAATATCACATAATTATTTATTATTGTGAAATTCATACGAGTTGTGCTCAAAACTGAAAGCTTTTTTTGAAAAAAAATCGCAAAGTTTACCTCGATATGCGTATCACTCTTTTTTATATTATCTTAACGAATTTAGAATAATTCTTTTCTGTGTATATATAAAACGGCTAATGAAAAATTAAATCTAGTATAAAACAAAACTCGTGTTAAGTCTCGAAACGTAATATTGATCCGCCTTAAATGACCTAAGATTTAACAATGAAAAGATAAAAAGAACAAAATAAACATGGACTAATTTTAAATATTAGCTATAAAATTTTTGCTAGTAGTTTTACATACAAGTAACTATATGACAACGTCCCATTTTCATTTTTTTTAATTCAATTCGCGAATAAATCGACCCTAATAAAATTTAGCCCTAAAGGAGAAATTAAAAGATGATAGAGGTGAATTAACAACCAAATATCGAATAAATTCCGCTGGATCAATCACGACAGCGTAGATCAGAACCATTATGGTCCAATTTATTCGCGAAAATCGATTCAAAATCAAACCAACAAGATTCAAATACAACCAAATTTTCAATATTTCTCAATTAACAGTTTCATAGAGATATTGCCGGGCTTTTTTTGGTTCAAATAGATATCTGTTTGCTCTAATGCACATGCGTACTTGAAAGTAAATGAGTTTAATAATTACTTTGACGTCTATTAAAGTCTACTCTTATGTATTTTTTTTTTGGAAAAACTGTAAAAATAGGTACATTTCTGCCACCGGAATATTGCATTTTTAAGTGTTTTGAACATTTTAAAACTAATTTTATGTACCTACCTTTTTTTTTGAGAAAAGATTCTATGTGACAAAGTTACCTCTTAATCTTATACTACAATACATATAGTACATTATACAAGTAATTTCAGAAGCGCTTAACAAGTAAAAGTAAATTGGAAATGATATACAATTTCTTTTTACTTTTGGGATGAAATTATCATGGGCATGTTAGGTGTAAAGATAGTTATTTTGTACAAATATCTTTATCTTATTTATTTACTACTTTAGTGTCAGTTTTAAATGGTTACTAATGTTATACGGAAATAAATTTTAGATTTGCAAAACCTTGAAACTGTGCTTAAAATATATTTAGTAACAATCAAATACTTTAAATTATTAATGTTATATCATAAAATTGGTTATATCTCCACAAATTTGACGATCAATATAATGAGCCCTGTTTCATAAACATTAAGTATAAATCTTAAAGTAAACAGAAAATATAAATTTATTTAAAACCCCTTAAGTGTGCCGGTTTTGTTTCTTCGGCTTAAATTGTCGCCGTTTATTTGTGCACTGAAATATTAAAACAAACGCTATTAGTACAATAAGTTCAATCTAAACGTAAATGTAGGCAAAGTAGTTTTAAACCTTTTAAGATCCTTTCACTCATCTAACAGAAAATGAAGAGTACAAAAGACGAGGTTTGTTTCACTTTTACCTTTGTGCATTAATTATGTGTGTTTTTGAGTGGGTGTCCCATTGAGTTGTGGAACTTTGACAGTAATTTGAGCTAAAACTTTGTTGTAAGTGCTCCAACTTATGAACCATGAAAATGCTTTTCGAACTTTCTCGATGATTTAGAAATTCCGTTGTGGCCACTGTTCGTAATTTTATATACCAAATTGATACGTAGAATCTATGGTCGCATTAACTGAGCTTTGAGTCATCGAATTCCATTTCAGCTTTTTTCTCCAAATTCTCAATCTTTCTGGATCTGGTGTGATCAAAAAATAAAATGACTGGAATTTTATCGAAAAATATTTATTTATATGTATCCTCCTCCGATATAACATATTTGCGTTAGCGCTTTTTCAAACCCTCGAAGCTTCTGCTTCACACTTTTTGATAGGCCTTTTCCAGCTGCAATGGTTCATCTTTTTAACGATTTCTTCCGAAAGTTCGGTTAATACGGTTGCTATGGTATGATAAGGGTGTTATTCTTGACTCAAAAATCAGGAACAAGCGACGATATATAAACAAATTTATTGCCGTGATGCAAAAACTTTGAATCTCTTCCTCACAATTCCTGGCGTGTTGTTTGCATTGTTTCACGAAAGTGCCACATAAATTTTATGTTTGCATTCCTTATTAACCGAAGAACTTTCCTGGAAGTGAGCAAAGCCTTCACTTTTGACCAAATCGGTGGTTTTGAATCGCTTGATCACTTTCATTGGAATGATTGAGCTTTGATTACGTCATTAGTTATAACCTTTTTGATTATCATTGACCTCGTTTAACTACTGCCATGCAATATATTTGCGACAAATTTTCGGTGAAAAATTAGCGATTTCGGGACAAATTCTTAAAGTAAACCAAAACACTGATAAAACTTATATATCTATAAAAAAATTAGAGGGTCACAAAACCAAACTTTTTGATCACACCTTGTAATTCGTATGAGTATTAATTATTTTGGAGTTTGTCTCATCTGTTTTCGGTTTAATTTCCTGCGAGATTAATTTTTTTCCGTTAAGCGTCTCCTATCAATGGCAAGGTTCTTAAGATCAAGATAGTTCATATCTTTTGTTAGAAGAATTTAACCCACACAGTTACCATACCAGTCACCATACCGAAATACTTTTTTCTTTGTTTCGATTTGTCGATTTAATTTTCACCACTTTTTGAACAGTACCATATTTCAAAGGTATCTTTAGATTTCTTTTTGGGCTCTTAGGGTTCAGGTTTTCACTTTGCAATATTCCAAACGTCACACATTGTAACCCTTGTAACCACTACTTTCGGAGTAAAGTTCCACTTATCGAATCGCTATTGTAAAATGTTTTTTAATGTAACTAGATCTTCGATTTTTAGTGATAATGCTTGCTTTTGTGAGCTGGGTGATATTTTAAAATATACTACGTGTACCACGTCGCCGAATATTTTTTATTCAGTATTCGGTTTAATCACTATTCGTGGTATCTTTAGTCTATATATCCTTCCGAGGTCGCATTTGTCTACCGTTTTACATTTTAGTTATATGTTTAAAAAAAAAACACTTAAGTATTTTTTCAACGGAGATCTAGCGAGGGATACCTTGATACCGCAGACATAGGGTTGGAGACAAATCTTTAAAGTTAACCTATAACTTTTGATTTGTCTCGCAAATTTAAAAATCTAATTTTAGATTTATGAAAAGTATAACAAATTTTTAGATAAATACGTGTTTTACATATTATGCAAATTTTTTCGTGATTGTAATTTGATTTATAAAAGTTTACGATTTTTTCAAATGTGTTTGGAAAAGAAATTTGGCTAAAAAATTTTTGGTCACTAGCATTGAACTATTAAAACTTTTATGTCTTTCTTTATTACGTAGAATCAATTGCTCTATAGCATTTTATTTCAATCGGTTTTATGCTAATGACTTTTTTTTATGAAAGATTTTCTCCGATAATAATATCGCTGAAGAATTTCACATTGTGAACATTGGTTTCATAATAAATTTCTATATTAAATTTTAAGCTGTTAAATTACCGTCGAGTTGAGGTAAAGATGGTATTTTAAATATATTATTAAAGGATGACAACGATTTAATAATGTCTGTTATAAATAACTGTATGCAAAACAATAACGACAGTTATTAGCATATATTGAGATTATTGGAATTTCTATACCTTATAGTTAGTAAAGTTTTTTAATTCGTTGTTTATTTTTGATTAAAAACTTTGTAAAATAGCTGAATAACTACCGGTAATAAAAGTGGTAACGAAAGATAAAAGAAAAAACAAAGAAGTAAGGGTTTTGCAGTAATTTGAAATCAGTTTTTACTTGCTTTTAATTAGTATGCAACTGTGCTAATTAAATAATCATATGTATTTGCATTATAATTATACTATTGCTTAATGATAATAATTTATTAATATCTGCTTAGTTATGGAAACTAACCAACAGTGAACCACGGAAGTAAAATATTGTAAAGTATATCTGTACAGCACGATACAAATATTAGAAATTTTAAATATTTGACATTCATGCTTCCCCCGTCCTTTCGAGCAATTCAGTCATTTCCTAGAATTGGTTAAGTACCTTCATAAAATTGGATCTTTTTACGACGTTTTTGATATGATAATCAAGTAGAAAAGGAAGAAATAAGATCAGTAATAAATTGATTGTTACCAATGATTGTTCCCATTTTGTTAACACTTTCAATATTTTTCAATATTTACCTACGTTAGTGATTCTCTTACGTTGATTTTGCGCATGTGTTAGCCGAACGATAATCGTATTTTCTAAGTGCCTAGGTATAATATATTGCCGGGGAATTAAATTATTCATAGGCCATTGATGCATTGATAAGAAAGATAAACTTACGTCAAAACCTGGTTGAACTACTTTTGAATAATAAAATACAGCCAGGCTTATCTTCTTTCAATATAATATACTGAATTGATACCAGCGAATTCTCCTGGGTGACAAAAACGTATGTTTGCAATATTTAAAATACTAAAGATAATTCTTTCCAAGTATCAAATCTGTGCACATATGCTTGCTTTTGGAACATATTTTTTATTTTCTCTTTAGAAAATGGTGTGGTAATATATGTTTTTGTAATGGTATTTAAGCAGGCCATTCACGCTCCGACTTGCAGTCCAATTTGTGGTCCGACTTTCGAAGTTGGATTTAAAGTCGGACCGTGAATGGTGTTGTTGGAAGTTGGATGTCTAGTCGAACAAGTCGGATAATTAAGGCGATCCAACTAGTAGTCCGACTAGTTGGAGTGCAAGTCGGAGCGTGAATGGCCTGCTTTAGATGTAAAAATGCTGCACGGGTTCCCTAAAGGAACAGGCAAAAATGTGGGTACCACCAATTTTAAAAATATCATTATTGTACTAGTTCCTCGTTTGATACAATACCGCTTTCGCTTGTCTCCGAATGTCGAAGGTTGAGGATCCTATTTGATCAGTATAAAGCTTTTGGAAGTTGCTGCTCTAAAGATATCTTTTGATGAGGGACTTGACCAACGCCTAAGATCTTTGAGCCATAAACTCCGGTCTCCTCTGCACTGATCTTTTGTCATGAATCTCTACTATATCGATGCATCTTCTTTTTTACTGTGAGCCTCTTCTAAGAGTTCCTTCGCGCTGCGTCCTGTACGAACTATTGCGCCCCATCTATATTTCTAGTTCCAATTGGTCAGGTCTGCTCCTGATAGAAATCCCAGCAGACAATGCAAATCTTAGTAACCTTTGGTACGTTCTGATCTTCGAACTCTGATCTGGGCCTATTATAGTGTACATGAATATTGTGAAAAAGCCATACCGTTCAGATTCTAGACTATACCGAGTGAAATGTATCTAGCAAATGGTTCACAAACGTCTGCGTTCTTCGGAATCATCTGAATATGAGCTGGGAAATATTCATAGCGACCCAAATGGTTACCATGTTTAATTAAAAGTCTTTCTACGACACAATGTATAAGAAATCTCAAGAAAAAAGTCAGAGATTTGAAGTTGAAGAAGATGAGCAAGTAAGCTAATCGCACACGATGTTATTTGTCATTCCCCTGGTACAGTAAAAGTGACAAAATCACCTATCTAAAATGTTTATGGTCACAAAGGTTGTTAAATTAACGACAAATACCCCAAGTTGGTTCAGCATACGTGTATCATTTGCCGGTATAAATATTTTAGGAACTTATCTTGAGTTTTTCTAGTTTACCTTTTACAATATTCAATCTAAGGCCGTTTCCTTTTAAAAAGTCCTTCCCATTTTGTCCTCATATATATTAATTTTCGGTTTTCCCTCACTGCATACTTTTGCTTATGCTGAATTTTAATTAATTGTCATTTTTCTACTTTTATAAAAACAACAATAGATAATTAACCACCCTTGCCATGTTTGTAAAAATAGTATGAATTCTTACCAGATTTTTTTCCAAATTGATGTAATATTGATATTGAAAATTAAATATTTGTGAAACTTATATCGGGAATAAATAATTTTCCAATGATTAACTCTTATTAGTTCAATATGATTTTAGAGAACCTATTATATTGATTCATAAGACCAATTACTTAATGCATTTTTAGATTTACGGTTTGGGTAACAGTTAACGTTACTTGTATTTCTCGCATATAAATTATTTCCGTGATATTTTTAAGTTTTATTTTTGATTTCGTTTGATTTGAAATACTATATAAGTATTCCGGATACATAAAATTTTCAAGGTTTCTTTTTTCATTGGTGTTTCACACCGTCAACTTTATCATTGTCGCACTTTTCTATCCTAATTCTATTTTGCGAATTTATACTAATTGACGTCATGTAACGCTTATAGATTAATAATATCAATTTATTATTTTCATCATTTCCAAGTTTAAGGTTCATTTATGTTAATGTTTGAAAAAGTAAATATTGTAAGTTTCATTGAATTTGGAGGATTTTAAAAATTATTTCATTAGTTGCAAGCTATATCAGTAACGATATTTGATAATATTTAAGGAGTTTGAATAGATTCAGTTAATATTGATTAAAAAACATAAAAGTGATTAAACTTTATTGGTTCTTTTTTTATAAATATTTTAAATAAAATGAAAACGGCGAATTTCGGTCTGAAGAGTTAGGAAATTTATGTGTAGAAAAAAACGGTCAACTTGGTTATTGATGTAGGACGTCAGTAGATACGAGAAAATCTAACTTTTATTTTCATATATTCATCTATCATATAGTCAAGCTATACACTTAGTTAATAATTGTAACATTTAGATGTGCGTAAAAACAATGCGGTTGTCTAATAGTGTACTTAAAACCATTTGATTCTCCAAAATAGTAAATACCTGCTGAATTTCTTAATAGGTTGCAGTTCAATGTGGGAATTTTTACATGTAATAACTGATTTAAATATTGGAAACAAAGTTCCCGTCTTTACATTAATTCTTAATCCTTTTCATTGAACGTTTCTATTTGAAAAGAGATAAATAGTTTCTAGTTCGACTTGCGTTTGCATTATGAATTATAAAGTTCCCGACTAACAGAACCAAACCGAACACCGAGTTAGAATTTGACTTTTATTGCCAGTGTTCTCTAATATTCGGATTATTTTGAACCATTTTCAGGTTACATCAGGATATATCAGAAAAAAATATGAATCAAAAACACTGATGTATATGGATGAATAATCAATGTGAAGGTAAAAATATCGATAAAAATGTAACGACATCTGTCGACTTTTTGTGCCAACTTGTGATAAAAAATGAAATTATCATAGGCATAGCTTACTTGTGGTCAAGTGATTAAAGTGGCCACTCCAAAACTTCTTGGTTCTGGGTTCGATTCTCGTGATTTTCGAGAAAATTTTCAATATTTGCGATTTCGTATTAATCCTAGAGTTGCTAAATACTCTCGTAGTATTAAAGCGGCAACAAATAACAAAAAAAAATAGACATTGAACTAAACCAGTGGTTCCAAGGGTTCGGCGAGTCAGTCTCGCGGACTCGACGAATATCTCCTTTTAAAGGTTTTGTTCATTTTGAGCATCAATGTAGATATACAATTAAAACACTATCGCATCGATCAAGTTAAGCCAGCACTCGCATATGTTTAGATGCTAAATACCAGCTGCATGCATTTTTTGAGCCTTTGCGCATATCTCGATAAATGGGTCTCTCAACCAACGGTGTAAGAACGACTCTATTTTATAAGTAGAGACGTTCTTACTCTTACTGAGACCGTTTTTTGAGAGCCCCATTTATCGAGATATTCGTAATGGGCCAAAAAACGCATACAGTTGGTATTTAGCACCCTTGTCTAACTAGTAGCGTCGCGCATCACTCTATGTCGCATTATTTTCAATTTCTAGCATCTTTAAGGCCTGGCATCCTCAATATCCATTTTCATTTTACAGGCATCCTTGTACCATTAAGTACAGATAAAAAATATTCTATAATATGGTACAAATGACATTCATCTACGTTATGAATGAAATATTTCTCCAAAATTATACGGCTTTTTCAATTGTTTAAATGTCAATTATTAATTTTTGAATTAATGGTACTTCCAGCCAATTTTTAACTGGCTCCGTATGAAAAATGAATTCCTCAACTTGTTAAAATACTAAAAAAATGGCCTTTGATTATCTACATTATCTATGCATGTTCTAATTTCGCAGCTGGATCCAAAGAGATTGTATGACTAAAGTGAATGTTGCTTATAAGCCAATATTAAATTCAAACTGTCATTTTCCCTTAATTGTGGATATTTACGACAGTTCAAATTTAATAGGTTAGGTTCATATATTATAATCAATTTCGTTTAATTTTTAAATATTTAATAAATTTGAGAATATTCCTAAGAAAACTAATTTATCAAAATGATATAACAATTATTAATTTAATTAATTTTCTTGATTGTAAATAAATTATTTAAGGAGTGAATGAAAATGTTAACAGTTCTAACGACGACCACAAGAGAGCGCTGAGTTTAAAAAAAAGGAAAAAAAATGGGAACTCCATGACCTTGATCAGGGTGTCTGCACTCTATGCGTAAATGTGGCCAAAAAGAAGGGCCAGGGCCGTCGTTTCTAGTTCATTGTTAGTGACCATTTTCTCTAGAACGTCTGGCACGATTTGGTACAAGGAACTGATACGTTTATACAACTCTATAGTAATGGTTTGAATCATTGCTAATTTTTAATTATCAATAATGAACATGAAAATATATTATAATTAGATATCTGAAAATACAGAATACAAAAAGCTATTTTATTTAATGATAATCAAATTTAATAATTATAATTAATTATAAGTAAATAATATTACTTATACAAAGTTTTAAGATAGTTAACATGATAAATATTTTAAATATTAGCTAAAAAATAACAGTTAGTAACTGTCTGCAACTGAAAAATATAATAAATATAAGTAATTTTGGCTTTTAGACTTTGATCAAGAACTTTGATTTTCATCTTGGTTCATATTATCTTCAAAACCGAATATATATGATCTTTTACTATTGTAGTAAAAACCTGCCACATCACTCATTTCATCAAACGAAAGCACAAATCCGTTCGTCATTAGAACCATTTCAAAATAAGTATAAATTAAGAAATATAGTAAGGTGTGACTCCTGGTTGTAGACTGACTACTGGTTATAAAGCATTTATATTTTCTTTGATGAAAAACGGTATACGTTAACAATACGTAGCAAGTTCGAATAATGTATCTTCTCAACAACAATAGCAAAGCTGTTTTCCTCTGTTTGCGAAATACTGTTTCCAGTTTATAATTTAGTCTTCTGTAGTTTCTCCAGTTCATTTCTTTTGTTCTCCATTATTCTTATCTGGTGCTGGTTGAGACTGTCTTTCTGTTATTAGTACACCTTGAGGATATGATTCTTCGACGTCTTCGTAATTTTCTGGTTGGGATAATTCAATGGCAATGGAATTAAGATCTAAAAGTTTAATTCAATATTATTAACATTGTAATATGGTTATTGATATAATAATTGTTCGTATTCTAAAAAACAATATTTTGAATATTGAAAAACTATGTCTACTTCATAATAATACAGTTTTATTCTATCTATCACATTATATTTTTTTCATTATGTATAGACAAATTTAAACAGTTTTTCTTTTGAATAATTTTGTTTGATACAATGAAGTTTAATTGTTGCTTTCATATTAATATTATTAGTTTTAAATATTAAACAGAGTACCAATCCAAATTAATTATATACAATATACGGCTTTTAAATATAAAATTTGCGTATATTATTTCAAAATTCATATGGGTAAATATGGTAATTAGAATGGATATATTTTTTTAAAAAAAATATGGTTGGCCATGGGTTCTGGCCCTAATTGCCTGTAATGTAATTTGTATATGGTCCTTATAATAATAATTTAAGTTATTTTTTGGGTCCAAAGTACGTTAGGCTCTAGGTACTAAAGGGGCAAGCGACCAAAGCTTTATATAATATTACACGGAGCAAAAGAACTGTGCAAAAGAACGTTAAAATATTTTTCATATATGAAAAAACGTACAATATAAAGTTTGTATTAACGAGCAATAGGGCCAGATCTCATGGCCACCCATACTTTTTTTTGAATAAATATTTACTAATTTTATAAATTTCATATGGGTAACTATGGCAATTACATATATTTATTCAAAAAAAAGTATGGGTGGCGATGCATTCTGGCCCAATTGCTCGTTAATACAAACTTTATATTGCACGTTTTTTCATATAAGAAATTTTTTTTTTAACTTTCTTTTGCACAGTCCTTTTGCTCCGTGTAATATTATATAGTCCTTTGGTCGCTTGCCCCTTTGGTACCTAGAGCCTAACGTACTTTGCGCCCAAAAAAAAACTTAAATTATTATTATAAGGACCATATACAAATTACATTACAGGCAGTTAGGGCCAGAATTCATGGCCACCCAGTTTTTTTTTTGAATAAATATATTTATTTGTAATTACCATAGTTACCTATATGAACCTAAAAATAATAATAAAGAAATTTTAAGCCAATTTTAAATTTTAAAGATTAAGTTAATTTAGGTTGGAACTCGATTCAACACATAATTGTAATTAATATTAAGCAACAGCAAAACTTAACTGTTACAAAATATTGTTTTCCCAATTTTTCTTTTCTTTGAGAGCAAACCTTATAAAATAAAATAAAACTGTATCAATGATGTGAAGGAGAAAAAAATGGCTTTACAATTCTAAATAGCGATAAAAGGAATAAAAACTTATCAGTCGTTTTGTTGTATTAAACATTACGAAGATGTTTGAATTAAATTGAATATTAATTCTGACTTACCAGAAAAATCATTATAAGCAAATATTTTTCCATTGCATATAACGCCAAAAAATTGTTGATGTAAATTTTCAAAATATGGTAATTATTATCAGTATTATTGGAATTTTAAATTGCTCCAATTCACTGTTGTCGCCAGTAAAAATTATTCCTCGAATCTTCTGATAGCGAACGGTATTAAGTATTTTGCATACCAAAACGCAACACTACATTTTCTTCACATAATTAAAACGTTAACCAAAAACTAATAATAAAAATAAAAATGTATGAAAAAGAAAATCAAGTATAAGAATTTTACTATACCTGGATAATAAGTTTCACCGTACATGTAAATGTACATTAAAATTCGTTATATTTAATTTAATGACTTGATTTAATTTAGTTACTGTACTTCAGTGTTTAATGTTATTAAATGTTTGTCGTCACTAAGGTTTAGACAATTCATATTTGAAATTTCATTATTAGTCAAATAATTGCTAAAAATAGTTATATTTTTGATCACTAGAGGTATTGCAGTATTCATAAAATGATTGTAGACTACAATAACTATGAAGTAAAATACGAAACATATATTTTATAACAGACAAGTGACCAACTAAATACAGGGGAATACAAATTTCCTGTCTGAAATCATGTGTCTCTCTCTTTGAATGAAAAATTATATAGCGTTATGTCGCTTTTTGGCCCTGCTATTTACGCCACAATTTCCTATGAAGTGCAGACACCCTGACCTTGATTATAATTTTGACAGATTTATGACTAAATTCACTCTAGTCATAAAATCTCTTTGGCTGGATCTTAGACTATCTAGTTCTATATGGTAAATGTTTTCGATAAGTATTTTTCGAACATATGACCCAATCTGTTAATTCGGTTAAACGGTTAGTTCGTGTAATATGTAATATACATTTTGTATAAGTAACCAAATGTGTAAACATATAGTATCTATGTATAAATAGTCAATTTAACCTTTTATTTGAAACCCAGTTACATTCAGTGAAATATTCACAGCCGAACACTGACACAACTGACAAATGACTAAAATTAGCATTGAATACAATCGAAATGACAGTTGAAACTAATGACATGAAGGTTCAAACTTGAGCCAATAATTATTATATTTGTATTTCACTTACATGGATGTATTTAAAACTTTATATTATTTGCCCTTGTCTTTGCCGCAACACATACGTTTTCTTATTATGTATTTTGATATTAAAAGCAAATTATGTTTAAAGTTGTATAATACTTTAGTTATCACAAACCTTATAACTGGTATACCAGTTTAGGCACTACCGGAAGAGGAAGAGGCTACGGCAGTGGATTAAAATTTCTTTTTAACTATACCAAAGAAGTATAACTTCTTACGTTCGTACATAAGTACACATACTGTTTTCCAAAAGGAGGATAATATTAAGAGAATTGGTTGAGTTTTGATTTGATTTAGTCAGTTTGTATCGAATTAAATGAGAGGAATATTAGTCAACGTTGAATGAAGCACGAGACAAAACATTGCCTCTTTGTATTGGTTATTTTCGCTCGTTTGTCGTGAATATATATATATATATATATATATATATATATATATATATATATATATATATATATATATATGATATTCGCGTTACATTGGTTTTAATTGGACATGTGGAAGAGAGATATGACACGCACATGTCTTTATAACGGCTGTTACACTGTACTGTATTATCTTTGTTTTGGCTTCTGTCCCTTATGTATTATATATATTTTTTTTTCTTTTTATAAAAGTAAATTTGTTGCATTGACGTTGAGTTTTACGAATTGTAGACTGTATATTTTTGTATGGGAAATTGTCACACTTGCGTGTCTGCGTCTGGCTGTGTGCAGACATAGAGTTGACATCGGACACTCTAAATATACTTTCAACAACTAAAAACAATAAAACTATCCAACATTGGATGGATGATGCGTGTTGGAAGACTGTTTTAAATTTACGTTAATCATCCAATGTTGTTTCGTTTCAACATCATACAATCTGATTATTTAGTTTTTATAGTTTAAAAAATTAACAAACGTGAAGAATATTTAGAAAACAAAGCTTTTATTCTTACTTAACACCTTAAACGTTGGTTTAACCCATTGGAAATAATACAGCATTTTATGTTTTTTTTTTTTGGAAAAATAGTTCTATTTGATCTATAATGTTTCGTGTCTTAGTTTTAACTTAATTTTTTATTTATTAAATTGAAATACATAACGAGATAATAACATTATTCGGAATTACAAAGTGTAAATCATAAAGAAATATGTTCATTACTGGAAACTGAACAATGCTTATTTTAATAATACGAATTTATAATAGTAAATAAGTTGAATTTTAAATTCATTGTACATATGTTTTAAATTGTCCAATTCCCATAGTTTAATTAAATTTTATATCAGAGAGCCATAGTTTCGTAAGTCCAAATTAGGTATTTCCAGTACAAACTGTCTTCTGAGTGCACTTATCATAGTTTGGCTTTCAACATGCCAAAAACATAAAATAATTTTTGTTTTGATAAATTATTGCCCACTATTATAAGACTGATATTAATAATTTTGCTGTAAAGAGATCATTTAAACTTGAGCTAAAATAATCTTTGCGTTAAAATTTAAAAAAATTGGATTAGGAAGATAATATGACTCCAAGGTATAAAATTATACACATAATTAATAATTTTCTTGGGAACTTGGATTTAAATAATAAGACGTTATTTTTCAAATTATCTCAACGTTTCGTTGGTATTTATTTTCAACTTCTTCAGGAGAATTTTTGATTTTAACATCCTCGTTGTAAATATTGGCTTTTTAACAAGATTTTTAACAAGATAACCGAGTGAATTATACTGACACATACATGATAGTATGACTATATGCTCACTCACATCATGTGAGAGAGTCAACGCTGCCAACCTATAAATTCGACATCATTATCACTTTTTCATTATTTTATACAGTGTTGAATTATTAATTTAATTTTTATTTTTTAGTTATAATTGTCTCAAAAACATCCTATTTAATGTTTTTTTTATAATATTATTTAAAGTCGCTCTTACAACCAGGGTCTTGCACGACTTTATCTACACTTTATGATTCTTTAATAATTTCACTGGAAATTATTTATTTTTGATTTAATCATACTAAAAAGTCTACATTCCTTATTTATGAACATCAAATCAATTATATTTTGATTAGTTAAGTTGAAATCAAGGCATATTCAGTTCCAAAAGTTAGTTAAAAATTTTCTGTATTTTTTGTTTTTTCATATTTTGTTTAAAATTTCTGGTGAAATTTCCGATTTTCTGTTAAACTATATACAGTTTTTTTAGTATCGACATATTTATATGCTCCATGATTTGCTGTACGATGTAATTATTCACGAATTTCTATTTTTTTGTACTTTTGTTTCCGATTGTACCTCCATATCATCCTTAAAGGATATTTTGTAAATTTTCGCGCATGTGCATATTTTACATGAATTATCTGGATGTTCTCGTTTATGGCCGCCACAAGTTATGACTGCTTAGGAAAGTTGTGGAATCGTTGCTCAAACAAATATACTTCACTAGAAAAAAAAAAGTAATATTGTAAAAATGTGTAGTTTAAAATTGTTTAATAACATGTCAACAATGGTGTTACCGTTAATTAGCTCTAAACGAATATTGATCCCCTTTGATGTCGATAACTTAAAGTTAAAGTTGCAGGGCTACATTTTTGTTCAAGTGGAAAAACGTGAAATATTTCCTATATTTGGGAGCAATTAGCAAATTTAATGATTATATGTTGACGTATTATTATGTGACCCATAAAGCGTTGATATTAACCAGTAAATTATAAAAATTTATCTTTTTAAATCTTTTGGTAAGAAGAAATGATGATTTAACGATAATCTCTTGACGTAACACACATAAAATTGACTCAAAATATAGAACATGTGGTCCACTTTTGTTAACTAAAATATGAAAACATCGTGATACAGTCAACTAAGAGTTGGTAAACCGATTTCGGCAATTTCTACTCAATTTGAAATTAACCAATAATTGTTCATCAAGCAGATTTTACTTTAGTTTAGCGGCTCGTATCTTTGAGAGTAAAAACTATTATTCTACCTCCGCCATTTCTGCACGTCAAGGAAAAATGTTTCTTTTGGGAACCAAATCTGCCATTAGAGTGGCATCCCTATGATAACAAATATAGGAACGCCAATCACTTATCAACTGTATTTTTCATTGTAATAGTAAAGTTTTGTTCATACCAAATAATCGAAGAAATAATCAAAACTTGTATTCAGTTAGTTAATATACTTATTTTCAATTTTTCTGAGGTCTCAAGGATGAGCTTTGATTATGTCGTGAAGTTTCATGAAGCGTTTATAAGTGATTGCGGTATTGTCATATTTCCTTTAATCACTTCACGATTTCTACCTTACCATCTAATGGCTCGAGTCACTTTAATTTATAAGAGTTTTTATTAGTTATATGAAAATAAGAGTTTTCGAAATTGACTTATAAAACTTTTGTAGTAACAACGAACTATGGTTCTATAATTTTATTTTAATTTTTTTTTTGTGTGTTTAAATGCAATAAATCGAAGAACTTTATTAATACTAAATTAGGTTGTAAACTTTATATGTTTCAAATCTCAATTTAAATTTGTTATAATGAACACTTTTTCCTTCTCTTTCTTCGATTGTAATTAATAGGTTTCTTCCTGTCAGTTGGTCTATAAAATTGAAAATTTTACGACCATATTTTAAAATCGTTTTAATCTTTACGTTGTGCGTAATGATGTTGGTGTGAACGAATTGCAATTTTTATTTTTTGTTTCAAATAAACGTAAATGAATATCGTTTCCATAGTGAAGTTAACATTATCGTAGCATCTCTGCACGTTTAAAAAATAATATAAAAAAAAAAAATAAAACAAGAAGTAGAAATACGTCGCACAAGTCTCTAGTTAGAGAGGCTATTAGTTTAAATTTAGATGTGGTAATGCTGAGAAACCAAAATAGATCGTTGTAGAAAGGAGTAAAACGTTTGAGTTGATACCACCGACCGTTTTGACGGAAAGTAGACGAAGACTTGACAAAATAATTTACTAAAATTCGATTTACAACACAATCATATCTCTTCGATTTCGCTGAAATTTAAAAGAGAAAAACATTAATATATAATTCATAAGTGTCCGGCTTTTAAGCAACCACCTCTTTGTAGAAGAAAAAAAAAATAAAATTTAATAAAATCTTAATTAAATTTTCTTTAATGTTCTCAGAAATCACTTAGCTCGTAATTACAATATTGTTTTATATTATCTGTATCGATTTTATTGATCTATTAATCTTTGCAATTTAAATCGATTTTTTTGAAAATTAAATACTAGGTGTACCGGAAAATAATTTTGTTTTTTAATATACAATTAAATCACAAAATGTTGTTACAACTTCTGATTTTAAACCAATGATATAATCAGCCTCAATAGTATCAACGTATCAACGTGACATCTAGTGTGCAAATTTTTGATGCAAAATTAGTAAAAATCAATTGATTACTAAGGAAAATATCTAAAAATTACATTGTGAACATCACTTAAGCTTTTATTTTTTTACCACTTAGTAAATGTTGTACCGATTAAAATAAATAGAAACAATTAATAATATTTATGGGAACTTGGACGCAAATAATAAGATGGTTGGTATTTATTTCTGCTAAAGAAGTTGGGAATAAATACCAATGAAACGTTGAGATGATTTGAAAATTTAACATCTTATTATTTGAGTCCAAGTTCCCAAGAACATTATTAATTATCTACCACACCATGGATGAGATCAACCAGGATAAATAGAAATCTGATGGAATAACTTTGGACAATTATAAATAGAATGGCAACATCATCCCCCTCTTAATTTATTAGTTTTTTCTAGGGCTTTCCTTCTGCAGAGGAGTTTTGCATTATCGTGCTGCAGCATAGAATTGTCTCTGGTAACAGTTCTTGGGCACTTTTGGGTATTTGATTGGTCGACCAAAATTGATTAAGAATATTTTACAGCTCTTCAACTTTCCGGCATACATTTGGCACTATTTCCTCTCTTAACATCTTACTGTTTAATTTTTTTTCGTTCTTCGTTGATATCAGTTGGAAAAATTAAAATGATCGAATTTAAACTAAAAAAAACTCATTTGACATTAATGAACATCTAATGCACTTAGATAAACATTGAAAATGTTTTTCGTAACAACTTTGCGTTGCTACCCTGTGAAACTCGAAGAGCATACAAAACTGAATTTGTATTCCTTCGGGTTTTTGGTCTTACCGTTTCAATATATATTTCGAAATAAAAAATATTTTGTAATTTTTTATAAGTTAATAAGTCACTTAATCATAAAATGTCTAGTACCACTTTGAAATAACCTATAAGCAGATAAATGGCAATTGAATGACTATAGGTTTCAAAACGAAGTTACTTTCCGGTACACCTAATACAAAGACTAATTTGATTAAAACTTAATGGATATTAATAAAACAATGATGCATTTTGCTATAACGCCTTTTATAAAGTTCTATAAAACGCTTTATTTATTTAGTTAAGCCACATGAAGAATGTAGGAATTGGTCATATTTCTTGACTGTTGTTGAAATTTGGTACTAATTTCTGATGATTTTTTGATCCAGCAGCTATCTACCCGTGATATTTTTTGTTTTTGATTTAAACATTTAAATTTTAACTAAATAATTTGTTAATTTTAAAGTTTTTGCTTTAGATAAAAAAATATATTTTTTTAGCTAATTTATAAGATCATATGTATATAGTCAATCAACTATTTGAGGGTTGTTTAACCCAGTGGTTTTCAATGAAAGAAACAACAAAGGCTATATATATATATATATAGGGTTTTTAGAATAGTTAGGGTATCTTTTCTACGTTTTTAGAAAATGAAATACCTTGAAAAGTCTATTATAAACCATTTTCTCGCTTTGTTGATTATGTTTAGCATCTTTGAGGATTCTTTCTCATAGTATTTACTGTTCAAGTATGTTTTCACCTATTTATTTCGAGAACTTTAGTTGTGAAAACGGGAAAAGCAGTAGATAAATATTTCCGTTGGCATTTTTGGGATACCTTTTTATATTTACGCTCTCATTTGATGAAAGTACATGTCATAATTCGTAGAAATATTGGATTTACAACCATTGCAAAATTATTTTTATATCGAAATTAAATATGATAAACTTCTATATTTTGGCTGTTTAGTTTACTGTTACTATTGATTGTTACTATTACTATTGACTGTTACTATTATTGCATCTTTATTTAATCAGTAGAGATGAATTGAAGTGGAATAAGCACGGGATAGGAAAGTTTTAGAAATTCTTTTGGTGTAAAAGAATTGGTGGTTTTAAAAGGGTTGGCAACAGCGGTTGGAAATTGTCTTTTTGCCTAAGAGTAAAGTTTAGATAATTGTGTAACTAATCATCTCAAATTTCTTTAAATCCTGATGGATCATAACTTTTCTTAAAAACTAGATTTGGATTGAATATTTTTCCTTGAATATTTCTTGTTTTTCTTCTCCACCCTTTCATATGTATGTGTCCTTTTCCGTTCTTCACCGTTGTTATTCAATTCCTCTAAATACTTTCCCTTTTGTTCTCCAAACATTCTTATTACCATTTTTGATGCATTTACTCTTTTTTTTCAACAAAGAACATTGTCTGTTGAATGCTATTTTATCTAAAATCAAAGTAAATGTGACAAAACCTAATATAACTATTGAGTGAATTACCTGAAATATTAGTTCCGCTAAAATAATTTGAAACTATTTCATTTTATATTTACTTATTCACATAAAACTTCCGTAAATTCATTTTAAACTTTCATATTATGTTTTTACTATATTATTTCTGGCTACTCGGATCTCTCTTTGTTAACATCTGTAATCTGTAAAGGCTTTTTTTTTTAAATGATAATTGCTGTATTTTTTATTATACTTGAATGATTTGGAAAAAAGGTTTAGTGATAAGCTTGGAAGTTCTTGAACATTTTTTCAACCGTGTTTACATACATTGCATACTCTTATATTGTAAACAAATATTGAAGGAATACTTATTGATAAGTGCACTGCATTTATATTCTTGAGAGTTGTCGTTAGTTTGAAACTTACAGTATATGAGTTCATTGAATTTGGAGATGATCTCAGAAGTACATGTGTACATGTACTTGTGTTAACTTTTTTTTTTTAAATTTCAGTTCTTTAACTGAATTAAGCAAAAAAGGTATAGATATTAATTAAATATTTAATGTATTACTTTCTTATCGTAAGTCGATTATAATTCGACATGGAACTTTTATTTCTCGATATTACAACCTTTGTTGCATCAACATTATGAATGTAATATGCAAGACTTCTAATTATAATAATGGTTGAATAATTACAATGGTAATTAGACAACTCGTGCCAATGGTTTTGTTACGGCTAGTGTTTGTTGTTTTATCGTGAATCTGTTTAAAAGTGCAGCTTACGTCAACTCTTCATGTTATTAAACATCTAAATACAAGATTCTCGGGAAAATATTTTGTTTACAATTTTCACAAAAAGCAAATGTACATTTTCTGCCTTCTTTACATCTTTTTGTCTATTTTACCTTTTAAATGTTACAATTCATAAAAACATTGAAGTATACCTACAAGTGCTTGGGAATATTGCCAGGGAAAATTTCGATCAATAATACCATTCAACATTTTAACTAGATTTTACATTTGAAACAATTATGTGTCAAAAAAAACAGTGTACCGTAGCCGGTAGTGCCTGAACTAGCACACCAGTTATAAGATTTGTGATTACTAAAATATAATACAATTTTAAACACAAATTACTTTTAATATTAAAATACATAATAAGAAAACGTATGTGTTGCGGCAAAGACACAGACAAAAAATATAAAATTTTTAATACATCCATGGTAGTGGAATACAAGTATAATAATTACTGGCTCAAATTTGAACTACCATGTCGTTCGTTTCAACTGTCATTTAGATTTCATTCAATTGTTTATTTTAGCCATTTGTCAGTGAATATTTCACGAAAAATTACTGATTTTCAAATAAAAAATTAAATTGACTATTTATGCATGGATACTTACACAAAATATATAATTACGTATTATATGAGTTAACCGAATTAACAAAATACTTATCAAATCCTTTACCATATAGAAGTAGATTGTTGCCCAAAAATATCATGTATAGATATGTATAAAAAATCCTAAATAGTAACGTCCTAAAAATTATATTTATACAATAGTGATTATATATTTTATTTACCCATTTATATCTATGTATTGAAACTGATTTTTAATTCAAATATAGAAAAATATAATGAAATATAATGTATCAATAGTATTTTATTACATTATTTTAAATATTACACAGAATAACTTCAGAAAAATATCTCTTTTAAATGCATTTTAATTCTCATAATAATAATAACAATAACAATAGGCAATCGTAAGTAATATGTATGCATATATTTCGACAAAGGTAAACAAATATTGTAAACACATATGTGTGAGTGAAATACCATCATTGTTTCAAATTGGAACTGAATGATTGTTGCTATGGTTTCAACAGTCATTTTGATTTCATTCAATTGCCAATTTTTTCCATTTATCAGTTGTGTTAGTATTGGGCGGTGGGTATTTTACGGGAAACTACTAGATGATATTACTTAGATATCTTGATTACTTAATATGGATATTGTTTAGACTGTAAAATTCGAAAATATTTAGTTAAACGATATTCTTCATATTCTAGAAGTTCTAACCGTTCTGACTGTTTCTAACTGTTCGTTAGCTATAACTCCGTATCTGATTCGGGATTGTTCGAAATGATCGCTCCTCCCCCCTATCCGATGGCTTAACTTGATCGATGCGATAGTGTTTTTTAGTCGTCTTACTACTATGCACATTGCTCCCAAAAAACGAACAGATTTCGCCGGTTGAACCGTTCTTTCTCGTTAACCGTTTGTTAACTTCATACTGTTACTTTAAAGCACACTTTAAAGCATCATTTTTTTAACAATTTACTCTGATTAAATATTTTTTTCAAAACGCCGGTGAACAAGGAATTGTTGGAGATACACTTTGTTGACTTCTGTAACTAATTAGTATATCTTAAAGGGGTACAAATGCAATCAATTTGCGATTAAAAATTATTTTTGAAGTTCATGTAATTGGTTGATTTATGAAAACCACTAATAAAATCATTCTCTATTGATAATATTATTTCGTATGACGACGAATGATAAATAATTACGTCATTAAAAATCATTGTATGTTAAACTTGCACCATGTTTACCTTTCTATTAGGAGATGCAATTGTTTTAAGCTTTTCACCGAAAAAAAAAAAATCTTATTTGTGTAAGGTTTTTGTTTAATACTTCGAGTTTCATATAAATGGACTGGGAAGAGAAAAAGCTATAAAATCCTCGATCATTTTTTATATCTGTCATATTCGGAGGTCAATATTGAGCCTGAAAGGCTTTGAACCAAAAGAATATTGACAGGTAAGTGTAGGTATGGACTATGTAATCAAGATTGATGGATGAAAAGTTAGTGACAGTGAAGAGGTTGATTCAATAGAAATAGCGTTCGCTATGAATGACGAAGTGGAAAATCAAGACGAGAAAATACACTTTTAAATGGAGATAATTCGGTACGCGTGAGTAAGTGAGATGCAAACAGTTGGTTGGTGCTTCTATAATATTATTGAGAGAGGACGTCAAGAATCTAAGAATAGACCAAGAAATTGGCAACGACTCATAGTTAAAAAAACATCATGACTGCTGTGTTTATACGCGTGTGTGCTTAATGTAAAAGCTCTCATTTGATTTCTTATAACAAACCAATGGAAATGTATTTGTATGAGTGTTACGTATTTATATTACTATCGCAAATGTATATTTTTGTAGATATCTATATGAATATACACTCATTAATAGATAATCAAACAGATTGTACAGATGGTGAATATCAAGCACTCATTTTTACAGTACTAATGCAATCAGCATCACTATAATGATGTTCATTCTAATAATCAACCATTGCGTGTTCTTCTGCTCTATCTAATTCGTTTACAAATGCTTTCAACGTAGGTAGATGAAACACTTCGTCTGTATGGATCAAGAAATCAAGAGAAATCTTTCATTTCATTCACACCACTTAACATTAGATCTGATGCAAAATTACTCGAAGGATAAAAAATATTTTGTTGTTGCTTTTATTATAAAATATGGATGATTCTACTTATTGAGACATTTCATGAGGCTCCCAGAATAAAAAAAAATGGTTCTAGGATATTAACAGAAGTTCACTCAATTCGGGATTCCGTTAAGAGTAGTGCGCCAAATTGGGTCAAGTTAGTTAAGGTTAATAGGTTAATAATAAGTTCAATAGAATGGTCCGTAAGATGGGAAACATATTATATTTTCAATAGAAATTTGATTTCGATACCAAAATAAATATTTTTTAAAAAGAAAAAACGACAAAATCACCGGCAAAAGTCCGGCAATGTTGTGAAAAATCAGGATGATCATTAAAGAGAACATCGAAAATGATGTTAATATGTTATTTGAAAAACAAATATAAGAATTGTGGCACATTTATTTTTGGATAAATTCGCACTGAGAATACATATATGAAATAGCGAAGGATGTGAAACACATATGGTAAGATAATGTTTCCGCCTATCTCATTAAACTAAATTATGCGAAAATTTCCTTACCAAAACCATAAATCAATTTTAAAACATTTCAGAATAATTATTTGAAGTAAAAAACCACTCATATAAATTTGAAATATTTCAGTAAGATATTTTGTTATCAGATAATGTAATCAATTGGAATATTGATATTTGAAGTTGTACTTCTTTAGCGGCGTTATGAAAAAATAATCAGACTGAATTTTTAATAAAATGTGACGCCGTTGCTACAGTAGGAAGATGTTTGCAAACGATTAGTAAGAAACTTCAAGCGAATGAAAACTGGCCGGTTTTTGGGAGCGATTTGCATAAAAAACGCAATCAAGTTGACCGCTAGCACAGTTTTTTTTTGTTATTCGATAGGGGAAACCAACTGAAATGATCGACAAGGAAATTACAGTGTCAGGAAAAGATAAAAGTCATAACAGGCAACGTCAATTCTTATTTTATCTTTAAAACATCGATATCGTCGACTTAACATTTTCAATTTTTATAGTTTGAACCATATCCGTATTAATTTTTTGAAATTATTTAATGCAATATGTAAAATAGTGCAAGAAAAGTCGATTGATACATTATATTGCATTGTGTTTTTTTTATATTTAAATTGAAAACAGTTTCAATACATAAGTATAAATGGGTAATGAAATTAAACAATTACTATTGAATTCATTCAATTTTTACTCCGTCGCTATTTGTACATGGAGTAGGTACACTCAATTGACTATTTAGACAAACTATATCTCTATACAATTGGTTATTTATTCATATCTATACATTATAGTTTATAACTAAAATACATTTCTATATGGTAAATGTTTTCGATAACTCTTTTTCGAACAAGTGACTCATGCTGCGCCAACAAACAGTTAGTTCATATATGTACGATACAAATTAGTTGTCAATAATTTGTCGTACAAATAATTATACAAATGAAGCGTCTCATTTCGTAAATGTTTCATTATTACCAAAATTTTTATCACCTCATAAACGTTGCGTCACGATAGAAGGTAGTTCAAATTCCAAAAATTACATGATTCACTTTATATTAATCTATAATAATATATGTGCTATAAATATGCTATAATATATGTCTTCTAGAGATTTACGTGGAAAATTATGACAAAACAATGAACCTTCAACTCAGTTTGTGGATCAATTGGTGAAGTTATTTCGTAAAACTGGATCTTTAATGGATAAAATAAATCATCCCCTTTCTCTTCTGGTTTGCATACTCGAAAATATTGTTGCTGTAATTGTTTAGAGTGGGTAGAATTAGGCATCAATATCAATTCGTAGTTGTACTAAAGAGTTAAATATTTCTTACCTCCCTCTATGAAGAATTCTATAAAAAGATCTCGTTATGAAGGCTTACTAAATACTAATGGTCTACAAACTGAAGCCTCATGATCATACAATGCTTTTTTGGGTTTATCGAATGAGCTGAAGATCGTTTGGCCAAGATGAAATTTTTATCGAAATATTTTTTTATCCACAATTTGCCACATTTGAGATGAATCTTAATAATGAATCTCATCAAAAATGAATCATAACCATCAAAAAGTTCGTAACCATTAATCATTGCCACGGTTGTGTTATTGGATCATTTTTGATCAGCGTTACTGTGCCATGTTAAAAGAATTGTTGCCAAAAAGAGAAGAGAATGACTTGTATGTTATTTGGTTTCAACAAGACAGTGAAATTTGCCATACAGCCAATGAAACAATCAATCTTTTAAGCTCGTATAATCAGCCGAAATTCTGAAGTCAATTGGCTATTAAAAAACTGTGATTTGAGTACGTTGCACTATTTCTTGCACTTGTGTAGAATCATTAAAAATGAGTGTTATGCAAACCATCCCGGAACAGTTAATGCCTTGAAGCTTAAAATCAAAGCTGCCATTGTTAGGAGAGAGACCTAAACAACTGTGGAGGCCATATAAATGATATCGTGTGTCATTAAATCAAAAAGTTTAATTTTTCTAATAGAGGCATCATTTTGAAAAAAAAATAGCCATTATGTTTTATGATCTAATGAAATTCAAAATATTAGGTGGTAATAGAGTAAAGAAATTAAAGTTTATACTCGCGGATATACATTTTAAATAAATCACCATATCTCTACTCTTAATTACTGCCAATGTAATCAATAATTTTCAAAAAAATTTAACAATTATTATTCGGTTTTGGAAATAAGGATGTTTGATTAAATGCAAATTAAAACCAATTACCATCAAAACCATTACATCATTTTCGTATTTATACATCTTTGAAATGGTAAAATTGGCACCAGAAATTCATTAAAATGGACAGGTTAATATATGAAATTGGTTTGCATGTCCGCTTATTTGATATACATGAAAGGGACAGAGGACATTTGACTAATTGAAACTTGGAAAAATTGGATCAGAAAGTTGCCGTTACTTAGAAAATTTAAATATCAATGAAATATATTTTTTGACCAAAAAAAAAAATCGATTCAGAGGAGCTTCCAACCAGTGATTCATTCAATGTTTTATTTACATTTGCGTGGCTTTGCAAATTCCCAAATAATGCACTTATTCCATTAGATGCATGTTTAAGTTCAAATTTAATTCGTTTTTATATGAGAAGTGCAAATTAATACATAATAAAACATAGAATATTTGAAATCACATTTTATTAACATTTATATAAATTAGAAGTTTTTTATTTGCCGAAATTAACATCATGACATATTTTTCACTAAGGGTTGTTGAAATAAAAACAGAGTAAATATTTTTTTTATTGTGAAATAGAAGTAAATATCTGTCGTCATTGACTGTTTTAATTCAAAGGGAAATTTTTTGAAATTAGAATTTTAATTAACAAAATTAACGCTACCATTTAATAATTGTAACAATCCAAGCGCATTTCTATGTAACTTGCAATGATAAATGACGGATAATTTTATACTCAGTCGTTAACAACGGGGGTAGAGAGGATTTTGTATGAATAATTGACGAAAATTAATTAAATTATCATTTTAAACCGGGTAACGCAAAAACCGAGTGAATTAATAAATAACTGTACCTATTCGTATTTATTTTCCAATTAATTTTGCCATTTGTGAAAATAAATAATCAGGGACTTGTCTGTGTTTAGATGACATTTTTTTATATACAAACATATAATTGGAATGAGGAATATGTGGAGAAAATTATTAATTGTTCATTGTCAACTTTGGTGCGCTGAATACCGTAATGTAGAGGCAATTGAACATAATTGCAATAGATACTTGCAAGTCCTAGTGATCCTAACACTCCATATGTTTATTTTGCTCATTTTTCCACCGCATTATATTTGCCACTTTGACAATGATTAATGTATGTTGTTTAAACTTAGTTCTCGAGAGATCATCAACATTACATTGGTTAACTGTTTCATACATTTTGTGTTTGTGTAAATGAGCAAATGCGGCACATGCAAAATAAATATATGAGTGACAATTCCAGTTGCAAATGTGATTTTAAATCACACTCCGCTTGTTATATTTGATTTGTTGCTTTATAAATAGATCGGTGAAATGATATATGAATATTTGATCAGGGAAAATTTCCAGCGAGAACTCATAAAATCATAGTGAAAGAATTCACTCTAAATCAATTACATTTCATAACGCCATTCTGTATAGGTCGATCGATAGAAGTATAATTCTTCGGAAAATAAAAGAAAGGGATCTAGGGAATTGAGAAATGTGAGACTTAAGAAAGTTCAATGAAGAAAAATTTCACATAATATTTAAAATAATTGAAAGAAGTAAGTGAAAACTTATCTTACCTTAAAATAGAAAACTTGATAAAATAAATAAATTACGAAAGACAAAAAAGTATTAATGAAAACAAAATTTTGCCTAATATTATTTTTATGTGATAACTACACATAGGTAATCATAGAAGTGATCAAATTTGATGACATAAATACAATGATAATGTGGTTGGTAAAATCGGAAGAGTATCAGTTGTGTTGGCTGTGAATATTTCGCGGGCAGGTACTATAAGTTAATATTAACTACTATTTGCACCACAAAGTGTACTGAACATGCTAACTCCAGCAAGCACTTAAAATTGACTCATATTTACATGGGCATTTGAAATTAGGCAACCGAAGTCCTTTTCAAAGTTAAATATTGATTTAAGGTAGAAGTCCTTGGTGGTTATTAAATTTTACGACGGATTCATGTGTTGTTATTAAGATTAAGTAGGTGTGTCAAAATTTATCCCGGTTAATTGTTGGAAAGTAGGTGAAAAATGAGATTATAAATTCCGTACCTTACAATCTTACAAGTGTTTAGTAGCATTTAAACAGTATTTAGTATTCTACCAAATAGATAAAGTGAAATAGTCATAAAAATATTGCCTCGTAATATTTTGGTCCACAGACGAATATCCGAGTATCGATTAGTGATTTATAACGCTACAAGTACAGATATACGTACAAATATGCGTTTTGTACAATATGATAAGCAATTTATTTCCTTTAAAGATATGACTTCTAATTGTTTTTTTTTTTGTTTCAGGTAAGTTCTCGTCTACAACGTTGAGCTTTTAAATTTTTAATAGTGTATTTTGAAAGTTTCTAAAAGAAGTAAGTTTCAATTTTTCTTTTGCTTTATTAAGTATTCATTTATGAATGATATATGTTGAAATTAGTTGACAAAATATTCGATTGCTAATATTTAATTAGTTTTACACTATCGTTTATTAATAGTTATTTACTTTAGGTAAATCTTTTTTTGGAATTTTGTACTTATATTTTCTCATCCTTTCAAATCCATTTCTCGTACAATGCAAATAGTTTTTTACGTAAATTATAATTACAGTTATTTGACAAAATTCAACTAGACATTTCGATTAGAGATTTAGTTTTATTTGAGATGTGCAACATTAATAATGAAAATCGCGTTAACAATATTGAAAACAGGATAATGGAAAATGTTTTACATCTGTATGTGAAATTTTCCGAGTACTAATTAAAAAGTGTTAGTTTAGTTACCCGAAATAAAATAGTATGTTACCTGATCCTACTTGTTTCTGTTTAAAACTTTTTAATGAACAGATAAAAATTATATGCTAACAGCATCAAATTTTAACTACCCCAACTTTTGCCATATGTGCAAACTCAAATGCAACATCAACGTCATTATTTTCGAAAATAATTGTTTCGATTTTTTGTTTACAGTTTGAATGATCAAAGTTGTGTAGTGTAATAATTTAATGAATGATGTCTGTTGCTTTTGATTCAATTTTTTTCTATCGTTGTATTGTACGTGAAGTATTAATTAGACTAATGAACGAATTTTGTTCCAAGGGTTATTGAATTTATTCTATGACATGTAACTTTTTTTATTTATAACAACGATGGATTACGTTTCAATACGAAAATCCATAATTTTCCTTGTTCATTTCACCGACAGTATTAACATTACCAATACTAGATGTGCCGGATTATTTTCTGCAAAATAAACTATCATTATTTCTACATATAAATACATATTGGCTATCTTGCTGATAATTTGTGGATACCATGCCAAAAAAAAAAAATTGAATATTCATCTTGAGCAAAATTCATTATCGAGACCTTTTTATAAATTTTCATAAGATGTGAAGTGCTGTTCAGCAAGTGTGTTTTTCATCGACACAAATAAGTTATAATCTAAAGGTGCCAAGTCGGAGAGTAAGCCGCATGCGAAAATATTTTCAAACTGAATACCTCAAGTATATCCTTCCCTTTTTTTTCTGTGGGGCCAGGGGAATTATCGTGCAGGAAGATTCCTTTTTCGCGCAATTTTTCGCCCTAAAGCTAGATTTAATTCTTCTAACGCAACTTGTTGTTGTGTTTGACTAACATTTACATTCAACAATTCTTACAATTCGATGTCGTCAAACTTTTTCGGAGGTCTTTCACGTTCTGCGTTTTCCACGTCAATCGCCATTTTTATTTTTTTTTAACTTTTAAAACACTATGATTTCCTAAGGGTGCGTTCCACTACGCGATCACAACGATCAGAACGCTCACGCTCATGGCCAATATTTTTCGTGTTCCACTAGCTTGTGAGCGTTATGGGCGTTTTGATCATATATCCCAAGTGGAATGGAATTTGTGAGCGTTTTGAGCGTTCATGGTAACCTTGGTTACCAATGTAAACATTGCAAATGGCGGATTTTTTTTACAGTTATTAGAAGTTTAATGAGGTTATGTTATAATTTGGAAGTAAAATTATTTTTTTAAGTTCTTGGTTAAGTTATATTAATATATTTATTATATATTAAAATTAATTTACTACACTATTATTATTGCCAATATGACAAGGCGATAGTTGGATATTGGTTGTTGAATGTTTGTTTGAAAATCGCGCCTTATTTCTCTTCGCCCATTTCGACCCAGCTATTGAAGTGGGTCGTTGTGAGCGTTTTGTGGTCGAAAACAATGACGTCATGAATCATATGTTCGTCACCAAGATGGACGCTAAAATGGGCGTTGTGAGCGTTTTGAACGTTGTGATCGCTTAGTGGAACGCACCCTAAGAGTATGCTCAACGTAAATTTCGACAAGCGTACGGCAAATGGTAATAGTAAATAAATGCTGTCCACAATCGTAAGTTTGAAGCACAAAACTATAAAAAAATCAATGCTATTAAAATGATCAAATCGTAGGAAATTTATATTTTTGCGTAATGAAAATCTTTGACATAAAAATAAATAAATTGCTTTAATGATATAGTTCGGCAGACCCTCTTTTTGCTGTCAGTATTACTTATTGGCAAACTCTAGGTTTCATATTTGCACACCTAGTACCATCATCCCTACTAAGATTCTGTTAGCATATTCGGAGATACTAACTTTTTTCTAACATTTGATGTACAACTTGAAATTAAGGTTATTATGAAAACTATATCCGATTTCTGGAACACTGGGAAGCCAGAGAAAAATAAATGATCTGAAATTTGTAGAAACTTAAATCATCCCTATGCATATATCTAATGAAAACCCATGTAAAAACAAATCATCGACGCATAAAGCAAAAATTATTTATTTTGGTTAATAAACTTATACTGGTAAATCTTTTTATTCCTATCGTAAATAGAAGGCTAAACATGAAATTTTTAATTTCAGTGAATTTTTATCAAATTTCGTAATTTCCCTGAAAAAAGAGAATTCCTTGACATTTTCTAAATTTGTAGATTTCCTTGTCTTAGTCCTGTCTTTTGACTTGTGATAAAGAAGAAAACATTCATTCGACATAAAAAGGTTATCCATTTTTTTCACCATCACAAAATCTCTGGTTTTCCGTAGTGTCAACACTTAACACTTAAACTATATTAAACTTTCATTCGAAAAGCCTCGATAAATTCGTGTTTTGAAGTCAATCGTTGATTTTTTCAAAAAAACTTTTAACGTTCTTTCGAACGATCGTAAAATTTTTATGAAAATTCACCGTTTATGCTTGGATTTTTCCACTTAACATTTAAAAGTTTTAGTGAGCATGAAAATTCTGTTAGTTGTTTTTATAGAATCGCTTAGTGATTCACTCAATCAATGTATGTTATTTATTATTTAAACTTTTGTTTGAACTTTATGGTTGACTAGGTGATGCCTGTAACTTCGTCTGTGTAACGTAGGTTTTGGTTAACATTTTCTTTTAGATTTGCTGTTTGTCGTTATATATGGAAATTTGTCTTTTTCATATTTCTTTTACGAAAAACATATTCATACCTATAAATGCTTTTACAAAGACACATCTATCAAATCTTTCTTTAAATAGAAATATCGTTGGTAACGTTCAATTGATTTTTCAAAAATATCTGATAAAATTTCACAGAATTATGTAAATTGATGTTTACACTATACCAAATATATATGTATATTATGTACCAAATATATGTATATACTACACTAGTATATACATTATACCAAACTCATAAGGAATAAAAACATCAATTTACATAATAGTGTATACTGTTTACCTATCGAGATTCAAATTATTCACAAATCAATAAGTTAGACATCATACAAAAAAGTATCGTACATAATCGTATGCATAAATAATATCATCAAGATCGATCAAGTCGATGTTAAATTGAAATTATGTCATATTTGTTTCTACTTTTGCTTTAATTTAATTAGTGACTTTTTTGGTTAAATCAATTTTAATATTGTAAAATGGCGCCATACTAACAATATCTACTATAAAATTACTAATAATTTTTTTTTTTTTATTTCCACTTAATTTGCACAATCTGCCTCTTGGCAATAATTGCAATTTGTCGTCTTGTCCTGCTCTTGAATTGGTTGTGTCCACCAACACAACTCAATATTTATTTATTAATTAAATTATTTAATTTGATTCACTTTTTATTAATTATTTTTTATTTGAATCGGTCTGTTAGTTCCAAAATTGAGGGTCTTTTTAGTCTTCTATTCTCGGTGCTATTGTCGAGCAAATTGAGGGCTAGCTGGTTAGGATGGTTGTCCAGTCTCATTTGGTAACTTTTAGCACGCTTTGAAATAACATCCTTGACTTTATCAATTTGAAGATCTTCGTGTATGCGGTCGTTGTTGATATACCATGGCACGCCTATTATTTTTCTTAGAGTTTTGGATTGAAATCGCTGGATGATTTCTATATTGGAGTGAGATGCTGTACCCCAAAGTTCCAGTCCGTACGTCCAGATTGGTTTCAATACTGACTTATATATCGCCATTTTGCTTTCAATGGATAGTTGCGACTTGTGCCCGATCAGCCTGTATAGTTTTCCAAATTTTTGGTTCAACTGTTTTCTTTTTTCCTTAATGTGATATGTCCAGGTCATCCGTCTGTCTAAATACATTCCCAGGTATTTCGCTTCTTTGCACTGAGGTACTTCAACTCCATTTAATTTCACCGGGGGACAGTTCTGGTGCCTATTGGTGAACGTAACGAGATTTGATTTGGTTTCACTCACCTTAATTTTCCATTTGCTGGCCCACCGGTGGAAGATGTCTAATGCCTCCTGCAGTTTGCGCGACGCTGTGCACGGATCTTTAGCAGTGGCCAGTAATGCAGTGTCATCCGCATACGTAGCCGTAGTGATTCCGTCGACTGTTGGGAGATCAGCCGTGTATAGAACATACAGCAAGGGTCCAAGGATGCTCCCCTGTGGCACCCCAGCTCTCACTCGACCAAGCACGCTGACTGCGTCCCTTTGTTTCACTTGGAACGTCCTTTCACTCAGATACGATTTGATCACTCTGCAGTAGTCAACCGGTAAATACTTGCCTAATTTTTGCAGCAGCCCCTTGTGCCATACCTTGTCAAAAGCTTGAGCAATATCCAGGAAGACTGCTGAGCAGTACTCTTTATTTTCAAGCGCAGTACGTATAGTATTTACTACTCGGTGTATTTGCTCTACTGTAGAGTGCGACTGTCTGAACCCAAACTGGTGATCGGGTATTTGACCACTTTTGTTTAGCACATCCAATATTCTTCTTAGGAATCCCTTCTCAAACACTTTGCTCATTATTGGAAGAAGGCTGATAGGGCGATAAGAGTTGACCTTGTCCTTGGGTTTGCCCGATTTTGGAATTAGGATCACCTGTGCCATCTTCCATTGAGCGGGAAAGTACTTGATTCTGAAAATGGCATTGCATATAGATGTAAGATACACTATGCCCTTTCTTGGTAGTTTTTTCAGGATTCCTCCAGTAATCAAATCGTATCCGGGCGCTTTGCTATGAGGCATTTCATTTATGATTTCCCTCACTTCATTAGGAGTGAAAAATCTGGGTGAGCCTTCAGATGTGGATTCCGTGTCCAAGTTCTCATCAGAGCTATCTTCGTCGTCTTGGGCCTCGTTTGGAGAAAAAACCTGCTCCAAGTGCGTAGCAAATAGTTCCGCTTTTTCGAGATCACTCCTTGCCCAATCATGGTTGCCCCTTCTCAAAGGAGGAGTGTGATGAGTTGGTCTTTTGAGATATTTAGTCGCCTTCCAGAGGGAGTAATTTGTATCGGCTGTTGGAGTGAGCTGTTGTAGACGTTCAACGAAGTGTTCATTTTTGGCCTCTAGGATGGTTTCTTTGAGTTTCTTAGTAATTTTGTTTAGTTCAGTCTTATCGTTTGGATATCGATTTGCTTGCCATTTTCTTCTAATTTTCCTTTTTTCTGATATCAGATCTTTAATTTTATCTGAGTAGGTGATGTCGATGGTATTCACTTTGGTTATAGGTGTTGAGTTCCATGCTGCTGATTGAACTACTTTATTAAAGTTTTCGATTGCAAGTTCTAAGTCGCTGTAAGTTTTTAATGGCACTGCTAAATTTAATCTTTCATCCACGATTCCTCTGAAGATACTCCAATTTGTTTTCTTGTTGCTCAGACTTAATGGGGGTTCAATCGCTCTGATTGCTGAGTGTATTGTGAGAATCATCGGAGTATGATCTGACGACATGTCTAAGCAGCCAAGAATACTTGTAAAGGTCCTCGGTATACCCCTAACAATAAAAAAGTCCAATAGATCAGGGATTCGATTTTGGTCCGTTGGCCAATAAGTTGGCTCGCCCGTGGAGATTGCTTCTAGTTTTCTCTCCTGTGTGGCACTTATTAGTTGTCGGCACTTGGTAGTTGTCAACCGAGAACCTCAGCTCTGATGCTTGGCATTGTAGTCGCCTCCGACAACAAATCTGTGTCCCAGAGTAACAAAAAAGTTATTGTAATGGGTTTTTGTTATTTTATGTTTTGGAGGGCTGTATAGAGCAGTTATAGTTAAGGTACCATTCCAGTCTTCAACCATTATGCTTGTGGCTTGGATGTGCTCCTGTTCGTATTTAGGTATTTAGGTTTGATGTGGATTTTTACGATTATGGCTGTGCCACCGTGCGCTCTACCATTGGGATGCCTAGTTACATAAGAAGTGTAGCCTTTAATCCTAATGAAATTTTTTTCTGTAAAATGTGTTTCTGACACTAGTAGTACATCAATTTTGTGAACATTAAGGAAAACTTCTGTCTCTCTGAGGTGTTGAGAGAGACCATTTGCGTTCCAGGTTGCCACTTTGTAAGAGGTCATTTTATAAGCTTTGTTAACACGGTTGTTAGTAGTTGCATCAATGCGGTCATTTGTTCTGCTTGTTTCGCTAGGATGGCTTCAATTCGCGCAAGTGGATCCTGATGCAAGTTCCTCGTGGGCTCCTCGAGTATAGTGGTTTCTGTTTCTGGACTGCCATTTGTGGCCTGAGCGTAAGTGAATCTGGGACGTACGTTCACTAAATTGGGCTTGACGGGGCCTGGTGTGGGGGTCTCTACAGCTTGTCGTATTCTTGTTGGGGGATTATTTGAAGCATAACGCATTCTAAGAATATTTTGGTACGCTTTGCATCCCTTGTAGCTAGCAGGATGTCCCTCTCCGCAATGAGCACATTTAGCTGGTTGATCATTTGGTATCTTGCATTCAGCTGTCGCATGGAAGTTACTGCATTTTACGCACCGTGGTTTATTGTTGCAGTATTTTTGTGTATGAAAATATCCAAGACACCTTTTGCATTGTGGTATATTGTTTTGCTTTCTGATGGGAAGTTCAATTTTGATTTTTTGATTTGGTAAAAATTCTACATTGTAGATGTCTAAGTTGTTTTTATTGGGCTCTAGGTCCAAGAAAAAGGTAGAAGTGGGATGTCCTGTGGTTCGGTTACGTACGTTCCACAGTGTTCTTACTTGGTGGTTTTGGTTATGTAGTTCCTCTATGACAAAATCAGTGCTTGTGGAATGATGGAGATTTCTTATCACTACTCTATAAGCTCTTTGGCTCTTTGGTTGGTAAGAGTGAAACTCTACTTTTTTCGTTTTTAATAATTCTATAATTATTTTATGGCTTTCTAGGTTTTTCACACTTACCTTGGTGTTATTGTTTTGCACCCTAACCGAGTAGTGTGTTCTATTTATTGCCGCGTCCAGTTCACTCATCAGCTCTTTAATATCTTTTACATTGGGGATGAATATCGGGGGTGGCGCGAGCTCCTTTTTTTCTTTTTCCAGAGGATCATCAGGCACTTGGGGTAACATTTCAAATCTATTTTGAATTATTATTGGGCTTGAAATTGGTGAGCTGACTTGGACTCTTTTCCGCGATTGCCTGTCATTCTCTTTAGAATAAATGGAATAAATCCTTTTCCTCCCTTTTTGCTCTTGCCAGTTGACTGTTTCTTCATCCGACGTTAGATCTTCTATTGAGATATTATAATCTATCTCGTTGGACGTCGAGTTGGATCCAGATGCTAACATTGTAGCGTTTATATTAAAAATGAACCACCATTACACAATATGACACAGTATGAAATTTATTTGATTTTTTTTTTAGAAAAATATAAAATCTTTTTTAACAAAATTGAACAGTCAAATTTTTAAATTTCTATTTACTAATAATAAAAATATTTTTTTCTGTGTGTTTACTTTTATGTGAGTAAATTTCTATGTGAGCAACTTTCGTGTGAGTTCTAATGCAAGAGAGCAATTTTCTTTAGGCAAATTTCATGTAAGGATTTTTCAAGCAGGCAAGTGTTTGGTCAACCCAGTATGTTTTTCAAATTTAAAAAGAATTTAATGTCCTAATTTTTAATTCAGCGAAAAAAGTGTATTGAAACTATTTAGATGTATCATACGTCTTTATATTTAAAAAAATAAAAATTCATCTCCGTTTTACGTAGGGGATACCTACCCTTTTTTATTTTTAAGTAATGATATAAAGCCTATAGTGAATGGCAAAATGTTTTGTGTCTTAATACCAACTTTCATTAAATTAAGTTGATTTGTTCTTCTATCTATCTATCTATTATTATAAAGAGGAAAGCTTTGATTGTTTCTTTGCTTTGAATAGTCTCCGAAACTACTTGACCGATTTGAAAAATTCTTTCACTGTTGAGAAGCTACACTATTTCCGGTGAACATAGGCTATATTAAATTTTCAAAAAAGTTAGGGATCCATACTAAAACTCCAATAATGTAACCCAAGGTCTGAAAAAATTACCAAAAAACATTCTTTTATCGCGTGCGCTGCGAAAACTATTGGTTATAGAACAAAATAATGTAATACGATTTTGTAGAACATATCATTATCTACAAAAAATAAAACGACAGCATATGTCTAACTATTATAGTTATGTCACAATAAGTGTTTTTTCATTTTGAAAAATATATATAAATGCCACCGCTATAAAAGCTCTTTTATTTATACTTTGGGATTAATCCTTATCAAAATAAATGACTTCATATTTAAGTTTGCTTCAATACCATTATATAACTTTTTAATTTATTCAATTTGAACATTCCATTCGAAAGATATCACAAGTTTAAAAATGTAACTTATTTGAAAAATGAAAAATGTTAAAATACAAAAACGTGCCTTTTTGAAATATATATGCTTTTATACATAATAAACACTTAATAGAACTATACGTTCATAGCACATTCGCTTACGTATCAGAATTTCTAATGCTCATAATAAAAGAGACGTGGGTTCGAATCTTACAGTAAACTTTTTTTTTTATTTTTTTTTTACAAAATTGTTGAAAATAAATCCTTAGGGTTGCTCAATACGGAAATATTAACGAAAAAAGTAACAGTAGTAGTAAAAATAATAATTATATTAATAAAGCTTAAAGTAAATACGTTTTTAAAACCGTGCATATATAAAATCGTGTAATTATATATCTCTTTTGCCAGATGAAATTTTAATATTCAGTGTATTCCTTACAAGAAGTAGGCATGTGATAAGATTTTTTTTTGAAAATTCCTACCCTAACAGAGTGAATGGGGGTGGCTAAGTTTACATGAGAAAATGTTAAGTTAATCAACAATCGAAATTTTGAATTTAATAAGTGTAATAAATAAATAAATAGTTAATTAATAATAAGTTTCTGTTTTTGTTATATCATGTTGATAACAGCATTTTAAATAACGTCGTTTTACTTAATTAGTATGAAAGTTTGTGTAGTAGGTACTTATACCAAATAACAAAGAGGCGGTTTTAATTTTTGTATGTTTTTCAACAATCAAACTTTTTAAAATCTAATTTTTTTAAACCAATGATTGTGACCTGGAGCAAGTATATATTCTCCTGAAAGGCATTTAGGGAGCAATTTTTGTCATATATTTCATTATCATCAATAAATATATAAAATCTTCCATACTAACTTTTCTACGATTTTTAAAACAATTTTAAAACCAATTATTGTTATTGAATATAAATAAAATATTCGACTTTACTTCCACGCTTTCCACCTATTACCAACAATTTTGTATGTACAACGCCCAAATGTGCGAAATCGAATTGCTTTTTAATCATAATTAAAATATAGAAGGACATATTTTTTTCGTTTAACATTGTATTTTCAAATGTAAATGCATATTTGTGTCGATGAAATTTGGAAAGTGTTTTCCTTTTACGATGCAGATATATAATAAAAAAAGGCTTTTGATAATTCCCCCCCCCCCTAAAAGAGTGAAAAAAGGGTGGCTAAGTTTGTACGGCATAACGTCTAATAAACAATCGAAATTTCAAATTTCATAATCAAAGTCCGTTAAAGGAGAAACCTTATTACTACTTAATATAAAACAAACTTGGTTTATTATAAGAAACAAAAACTTGGGGTCAGCTTAAAAAAGTAAACTAATAAATATATCTGAAAAAGGTTAAGTTAAGTTTATAAGTGTGCTTTAAGTTTTTTGGCTTTCACATATTGTAAACCTGAAATCTGAAATAACTACATTAGTGAGCGAGTACCCTTTGAAATTCAGCGAACTAAAAGAAAATACTGACATTGTTACGATAAGCCATAATGATAAAAGAAATTTAAAATGCTCTTCCAGAACAAACGGCATACGCCAAATCGTTTATGGTGAACTCTAGACTATCCAATATGGTGGTTTAATTATATAGTTGAAATTCAGATATTTTATTAATAAGTTTATAGATACACTAGCTGAGCACCGCAACTTCGTCTGCGTAACGTAGGTGTAGATTATATTTTCTTTTCAAATTTGCTGTTTGTAGTGGTACGGTTACGAATTATTTGGTTCACGGTAGGTATACCTACCGTAGGTATACACAATAGACATACTCTTCTTAGATATTTAAAATATTTTTTGAAAATTAATTGATTATTACATAGAACTATTTTATTCTTTGCAACAGTTTATTAAATGTGTCTTTAAAGTTGACAAAATAGTGTATTTAAGTATGGTTATGTTTTTCGTAAAAGAAATAAGAAAGATAACAATTTTCATATACCACTACAAACAGCAATTTGAAAAGAAAATATAATCTACACCTACGTTACGCAGGCGAAGTTGCGGGGCTCAGCTATTCATTTATAAAACACTACGTTCATTGCATGTTAGGCAGTACGAAGTTTGCTGGGTCAGCTAGTTAGTTATAAAGAGATTGACAGACCAAAATTTTAGAAACGTCAAATTTGGGATAAGGACATCTTGAAAGAAATATTTATTCCAAAACTGGGGTAACAATTTAAATGTAGACACACGTAAGAATTTCATATATTAGAATAGATACTTCATTAAATTACTATTTTTTTTATTTGGATTTACAATTGATGTCTTTAATCTTTAATCAGGATAAAGTAACTGTTAATTTGTTAAACGAACGCATGTATTAATTTTCTCTAGTGGCATTAATTTAATTAAATTAATTAAAATTTATCACGAAAAGTACGTATTTTGTTAAACTTTTATCAATTTTTGTCAATGGTAAATTTTTTTACTCTTATTTTATTTAATTCAAAATTTATCAGGCGAAAAAAAGTTGACATCAAGTTGGGATTAATTTATTTTATTGAATATCATATTATGGTGTTTTTCTTCGATTATTTACTTTAAGTTCGTAAACTTTTTGTTTGCTCCAAATATAATAATGCTTAGTTATTAACATAAATCATTAATACTGAAGACCATAACGAAAAACAATAATTTAACTATAGTTGCGATCCATTTTGACACACTTCATTTTGATATACAACTTAAAAAGCTTAAGTAACGTTGTGTTTTATGTTTGTTTCAATCCTTTTTAATTTAATTAGTTGTAATATAATTAGATTTATATAATTATATAAGATGTTTTATTGTAGATTCTCAAAATAAATTTTGATGTGAAATTGAAATTAAAACAATTTATGGCCATTATTATAGTATAATTTGACATGAAAAGAGAATATGGTCGAGTCAGCGGTTGGTTTTGATTTATTTATGTTTTTGCTTCTTTAGTTTGAATCCGCCATCTAATTATATTAGATGAATGTATAACACAATGATAAGTTTGTAGAGCCGACAAACGTTTCACTATGTCCACTGCAAATGCAAAACAAGGATGTGGGTTAAACCAACGGACATATTTGAATCGTGTGTGTTGTTCTTGTTTGCAAATAAATGGAAAGCAAGTGGTAAAACATGCATCTAATTAGTTGTCAAATGTCAACTTGCCACCAAGCCAAGTGTGTTTTGTGCCACAACACATTTGTTATGAGATTCACTGCACTACTGCTCATATAATAGTAAAATGTACATATAATAATAGTGGCATTTATTCAGTATCTTGCAAATTCTTACTCTAATTAATATTGTTTTCTGGAAGATTTTAAACATAGCTATTAACTCAACAATGTGTCGATATTTTATATTTTTCCTCTTGACATTAGAATATTAAAGACTGTTGGGGTTTTTGTGAGGACTCAAATAAATTGATCATGTTTATATACAGTCCCTGACCATATTATAAGACGCACTTAAGATTTCATATAAAATGTATATATTCTACGAAATTAAATTTAATATTGTTTACTTTTTACATTATAAAAAGTTATATTGATTTTTAAGAAATATATTTTTTGGATAAAACCCTACCCTACTTTAGGATAATATTCTTGATTTGAAACCTATTGAAAATATGTTGGAATTGCTGAAGAAAAAAGTAGCTAAAGAGGTGGTCACAACAAAAAAATAGCCTTTAAAAAAATATTCATGTATGAAATCATTATCCACCAATACAGCAGATGGTATTGTCCTACATAGACACCATACTGCACAGAATGGGAAACTTAAATATCTGTAAACGGGCTTTCAATTAAATATTAAACAATTCAACTCGCCATAATTAAGAAGATTTTAATTTTAAATTAACTTGATGGTAAAAAAATATTTTTTAGTAAACATGATTTTTGGTCACGCTAGTTGGTACGAAAGCGTGGTAAATAAAATTTGTACAGGAAAGTTAAACCCAAAATAAAGTAGCTCTTCATGGAAGAACTTTATCCCAATGGAGGACGTATATCTCTAGTACGAAGGACAATTGAGAAAAACACCGCATTTAATTGACAACCTTTACCAAGAAAATAAAAAAGTAAGGTATCCAATTTATAATTCCCTTGATAACTTTTCAAAGTAAACACCCGAAAGCACTTACCACGTCTCTGTGACTTCATTATATTTACATGTTGAAAAACAATAAATACTTGCTTAATTGTTGTCTACCTCCACTGCAAATTTATAAGCCAAAACTATAGTAAATTTATAATTACATAAAACATCTTTGGGAATCATTATCTGTGCTGTCTCTCGTTGAAAACAATCAAAATATTTCCTCAATTTTATAAATTAACATATAATTCTAATAGGAAGTAATTTTTCTAATCCAGTAATTGCTTTTCTACATTTTTTTTTGCGTATTGCAACCCCATAGTTAATAATAGTCGAAATGCATACAATTATGACAATACAATTATTTTTATGGTTCAATAAAAATGTATCTTAATGTGTTACTTCGGTGAAGGAAGAACGCATTATCGATAACCCATAACATTATAGATAAGAAGTGCAACAATTAAGTTTATTAAACTTTTGCTTTCCTCGTTATATAACTGATACAAATTGATGCTCATTCATAATTTTTACAAGTAAACATTTTAATGTTTTTATAGTCAGTGCAATTAATATTAAATAAAAAAATCGGTCTGTGTACTTTTGTACGCGGGTGAGAAGTTATACTTCTTTGGTATAATTAAAAATATGTTTTCAATCCACTGTCGTAGCCTCTTCCGGTAGTGCCTGAACTGGTAAACCAGTTATTGTGAAAACTGTGGTTTGTGCTAACTAAAATATGATACCATTAGAAACACAATTTGCTTTTAATATAAAAATACTAAATAAGTAAACGTATGTGTTACGACAAAGACAAAGAATATACTGTTTTAAATACATCCATGTTAGTGAAATACAAGTATAATAATTATTGATTCAAGTTTGAACCTTCATGTCATTAGTTTCAACTGTCATTTCGATTTCACTCAATTACTAATTTTAGTCATTTGTCAGTTGTGTCAGTGTTGGACTGTGAATATTTTACGGAATGTAACTGGGTTTCAAATAAAATATAAAATTGACTATTTATACATAGATACTATATGTTTACACATTTGGTTACTTATACAAAATGTAGATAACATATTATATGAATTAACCGTTTAACCGAATTAACAGATTGGGTCACATGCTCGAAAAATACTTTTCGAAAACATTATCCATGTAGAAGAAGATGGATGCCATAAAATATATAGAAAATATATAATGTATAGATATGTAAAAACAATCTTAAATAGCAACTCCCTAAAATTATCTTAATACAATAGTAATTGTATATTTTGTTTACGCATTTGTATCTATGTATTGACATTGACATTATGATAATACTTGTAAGATATATATCTGATACCCTCTACTTCATCGGTGTGGTATAAAAATAATACACTAGCAATGTTAGTGGTTTTTTTACAAACAGTCGAGAAAATCCTATACCTATTGCTTTTTTTAGTTTTCTTGCAAAAAATTTTTTTTGGAAAATTTGGAAAATCCACGATGCTTGTTGGTTCATTAATTAAAAAAAAACGTAAAAATTTGACATTTTTGATCGATTTTTTCGCTAGCGTTACAATAGCTAACGCTCTACGTCTATATCGAAACCAAAGGCTTGCTAAAACCAATGGAGATAATTTATCTACAAATTTATCTACAATTATAAAAACAACAACACTAATCGAACTGATAGATTTCAATTGATCGAACCGCAATCGGATAGAGAGGCATAGACGTTGGATTTCGTATTTGATATAAAGATTTTTAAGTCTTGTAATCAAATTGCTTACTTTATTTGGCAAATATTATTGAATACCTACTTATATTTGTAATCATCAGTAAATTGATATGTGAAAAATAAAACAATAAACAAGCTGTGAATTTATTTGAAAAAAAAATCATCACTTGGTTAAAAATTCCCATAGTTTTGTGTGTATATATATATATATATATATATATATATATATATATATATATATATATATATATTAAATTAACTTTAAGAAGAATTTTAAATCTACCACACGAAATATTTTTGTTTCAATTTGAAAATAGGGTTTTTTGTTACGTTCTTTAAGACTGGGAAGACTAGAGAAATGATTAAATAGATAGAGGAGGGATGTTTTAAATACGAAAGAGCCGAGAAAAGAACAAATGGTAAAATGTATTTGAAGTTAAGCGGCAAACGACATCGTTCACATTCTTGGAGACATGGAACGCAAGAATATCGAGCGATATGCATCGCTAAAAACTGGCCACAAGACGTTTGCTGTAATTCTTTGGTTTGGTTTTGTCTTTCTGCCTTCTCACGAATCGCGGCAACAGAAAATAAAAATATTTTACAACGAAAGAAATTATTTGTTACAACAAAACGTTTGGTTAGGTGGCAGACGCAAAGATGGGAACCTGAAGTAGTCGACGGTATTGTATTTCTATATTAGTTTTTGGTTTCGGTATCATCTAAAAGAGAAGATCTAAAACACCGGTTAGTGTTAATCGTGCTAATCACCTTCCACGTCCACGATGCCTACTGGATGAATAATTAATGTAAAATGTTTGATGGCTACCAAACCAAAAAAAAAAATGCTAGACACAATCAAATTCCCCATCCAATATTTCAATATTCATAGAACTATTTTTTGTTTCTTCCACAACGGAAAAATTACAATCAATATCTATTTTCTGTTAATCTTTCTAACATTGGTCTCGTTGAAATAAAATTAAATAAAAGACCATGTTATTTTTAAACGAAAATAAAAAGATTTTTAAGTTTCAGGAAAACAATTAGAGGTCTTCGTTAAAATTGCACTAAGCTTCTAATCAGTGGGTCTATCTTAAGAACAAGAAGAAGTAATTATCTTGCTTTTGGATTTATTGGAAAGAATATGAGTTTTTCGAAGGTAGTGATTGAGATTTAGAGATTGAGGTGGAATAGAAAGTTTTAGACGTATCCTTGAAGTTAAATGGCTATAAATCATTCATGGTCAACACCAAAATTGGTTTTACGATACTTATGTTATATTTTGTAAATAATTTGCTCATGTGGAAGGGTAGTTGGGATGCCTCATAATTCTTAAAAACTAATAATTAGCGATAGTTACATAAATCATACTTTTTTAATTAATAAAACAATTAAATCCATTTAGACGTTAAAAATTATTTAGGATTTTTTTTTATCCTTTACGTTAACTAACTTATAAATTTCCTGCATGAGAAATTTGTAAAAATGAAATGATTGCGTTTCTTTAGAAAAGGGAATTATATAATTTTATGTACGGTTGATTGATATGGTTATCAATAACTTGAATAAAATATATACCAATCACCTTTTATTTTACTGGCAATATCTTTGAAATGTTTCGTTATAAAAACCCTCTATATTTTCACATTATATATTTTCTTTAAAATTTTTTGGTTAAAATTAATAATACCTACGTTTTGTGCTTCCATACCTTTACAATGTTGTGTTTGATCTGTAATCATTTTTATTAAATGTTTTGAATATTTTCTTTGATATTTTCTTGAGTTATTCATCTAATTTTTCCAATAATGCCGTTGTACATTTGTTGAAATATTTTCATCAGACCAATCATTCTTTAACATTTTGTCTCCACCCACCTGCACGAAATTCTTGCCAACATGAATGAAATTTGTGAATGCAATGAAAAATTTCTTTCTATTTTTTACTCAATAATAAATATTATCGTTTTCTTATCGGCACAATCGAATATTTGCGACAAAAGAATATAGCAATCATATTTGCAATATGAAATATGTATCGGAAACATATTGCTCTTTCTTTCATTGTCTCCTGCTTTTCTATATTCAAATATGCTGAACAATTATTTGTTATCTTAACATAGTGCTTTTTTTAAATGTAACAATTTTTTAGTAATTTTCGGTGGAACTTACGTAACCCAACATTTAAACCATTTCACAAAATGATATCAGTAATCATTAATTAATGCAACCTTTGTTATCAGTTTTTATGATACCGCGTTGATAAGAATGTTTATTGTAATTACGTTCTAGTATCTTGTTACTAGAATAAATAAAATAAAATATTGTTAAAATTATACTGAAAACACAAAAGTAAAATTTCGGTCACAAAGCTTATGGAACAACGTACATCCATATCTATAGGATTCTTAGCGGAAAGGAAAATTTGTTAAGTACGGGGAACTTGGCAAAAGATTATGGAAAATTTTCATTTTTTTCATTGGATTTGTTTTAGGTCGTAAATAAATAAACTAAATACTTATCAAATATAGCTAAATTGAGGACACGAAGTTGCATCGAAGTTTTAAGTAAGTTTTGAATTCTTGAGATGATTTGGTAAAGCTCTAATCCTTACTAATACTATAAACGCAAAAGTTTGTATGCATGGATGTTCGTTACTCTATCACAAAAAAACTAATGAATGGATTTCAATGAAGCTTCACAATAATATAGCTTACACTTCAGAATAACATACAGGATATAATTTATAAAGATATTGTGTAAACTGTCCAAAATAAAACGATTAATGTCAAGTGAGTAGGAAAAAATTCTACCATATGTGAGCTATTCTGGCGTGCGCTGCAAAAACCGTTAATTACACGTATATAAGGTGTAATGGAAATGTTAATCTTAAATAGTCCTACAAAAAGTCCGCGTTAGCATATATCTTTTATGTGCAAGCCATTATTACGAAAATAATAAACCATAAATTCAATAACTTTATTTCTATGAATGATGCTTTATTTCTAATGCACACTTAATAGTAACAAAGTGATCCTTATATCAAAATAAATACTTCTACGTTCTCCACGTCGGTATCGTCATTTTCATTTTTTTTAAAACCCCTTAAAACACTGAGATATCCTGACAGCATGTTCACTGTTGGCTTTGATAAGTATTTGATATGATTCCGCAGCATTTTTTGCTAATATAAATGATAAAGTCGTAGAAAATTTACACTTTTACAAATTGAAAATCTTCGTCAAATATTAAAGCAAAAAATTGCCTAAATGATATGGTTTGGCTTATGCTTTATTGGCTGCCACCACCTCTTAGTGGTATTTTGGTTTCGTTTTAATACACCTGTTACATGTTAAATGAAGTTTGGGTTCAAAAACCTTCGTAACCAAAGTAATTTAATATTTGTGGTAACAATGGCATGGTGCAGTAAACCCATGAACCAATAAGCCCAATAAGGATCTAAAATAATGCATTTTTTAACTAATAATTGTTGTTCATTGGCGCACGGACAAAAGATGTCACAATTCGTAGAAAAATGCAGGTGATTGTAATTTTTTTTGGTCAGAGACTGTTAGTGACATTGTTGATATCAAAGATATCAATATCTTTTCAAGATACGTTAAACATAGAGAAGTGAAAAAATATATAAAACGGCAAATAAGATTTTTCTGTAAATCGCATTAGTTTTAGAAGAGTTCAATCGTGCAGAATGACTGCACGCTTTTCGTTTAATAGACGCTTCATTGGGGTGATAGGGGTTGGAACAGTATTCATCATTACACAAGTCTCGGGGTGGTAATATCTACTCTTTCGTTAGTGCTTCAAGTCGCGAGTCATCGTCTCAACTAATAGCGGATTTATACGTATGAATGAATGATACAAAATGCGTAGTGAGAGGCATATTTATTTTCTTTAGCGTTTTTCACGTTTTGTGTATTTCGCACTCTTTGGCAACCAGTTACGTTACATTGAATACAACTTGTTTCCGTTGCGGGAGTTGGGGATGTTGGGGATGAAGATTATACGAGTAGCTGACGATTCGTTCAAAGGGAGAATGCTGAGAGCTTTCATCGACTACTTGTTGCTTATGGAAAGCTCTCGTTTCACCCAATGTTACTACGTTAACATTGAAAATATTGAATAAATAAATAAAAAAACTTGCTCCTTTCTTGAGCTTAAGCTCAAAACGAAAATACTTGCTAATATAAAGAAATAAGTTCTTATTCTTCGATTTTATAATTAATTCAAATCATTACGCTGTAATTTTCTAATCGAAAATGAAACCGACGAATAAAATAAACGAGGATTTTATTTGGATATATTTTACCTCGCAAAAATTTTCACCGAATAGTCCAATTTTGATGATTTATTTTTCATTGATTAAGTTCTTGGTGGAAAAATAGAGGGTAATTGAAGCTTCTACACTTAATTAGGAATGGTATCCATTATCTCAGATATTTTTTTTGAGGTTATACTCCTTTATTGGCGTTTTGAAAAAAAAATTAATGAGAGTGAATTGTTAAAAAATAACGATTTAAAGTAACAGTAATAAGTTGCTTGCAAACAGTTAACGAGAAAGAACGGTTCAAGCGGACGAAATCTGGCCAATTTTTGGGAGCAATATGCACAGTAGTAAGACGACTAAAACACTATCGCATCGATCAAGTTAAGCCAGCACTATGTTTTTCGTTTATTGGAAGAGGATTTGATCATCCCGAACAATCCCGAGTCAGATACGAAGTTATAGCTAGTAAACAGTCAAGAAATACATACACTGTCAAGTGTATGTATTTCTTCTTTAGAACGGTTCGAACCGTTAGAACACGGAGAAGATCGTTGAACTAAATATTTTCGAATATTCCAGTCTAAATAATATTCATATTAATACATATCTAGTGATTTCCCGTAAAATATTCACCACCCAATACTGACGCAACTAACTAATGGTAAAAATTGGCAATTGATTGAATGAAATCAAAATGACTGTTGAAATCATAATAACAACCATTAAGCTCAAATTTGAAACAATGATGGTATTTCACTCACATGTATGTGTTTACAATATTTATCTACCTTTGCCGAAATATATGCATACATATTACTGCATATTACATAAGCTTGCCTATTATTACTAAAATGAGAATTAAAATGCATTTAAAAGACAGATATTTTTCTGAAATTATTCAGTGTAATATTTAAAATAATGAAATAAAAGTCAATTGATACATTATATTACATAATATTTTTCTATATTTGAATTAAAAATCAGTTCAATACATAGATATAAATAGGTAAATAAAATATATAATTACTATTGTACGAATATAATTTTTAGGACGTTACTATTTAGAATTTTTTATACATATCTATACAGTATTTTATGGCAACAAACTACGTCTATATGGTAAAGGTTTTTGATAAGTATGTTTCGAACATGTGACCCAATCTGTTAATTCAAATAATATGTAATATACATTTTGTATAAGTAACCAAATGTTTAAACATATAGTTTATATGCATAAATAGTCAATTCAATCTTTTATTTAAAGCAGAATTACATTCCGTAAAATATTCGCAGTCCAACACTGACACAACTGACAAATGACTAAAATTAGCAATTGAATGAAATCAAAATGACAGTTGAAACTAATGACATTGTAGTTCAAATTTGAGTCAATAATTATTATACTTGTATTCCACTACCATGGATGTACTTTATATTCTTTGTCCGTGTCTTTGCCGCAACACATACGTTTTCTTATTATGTATTTTGATATTAAAAGTAGTTTGTGTTTAAAATTGTATCATATTTTAGTAATCACAAATTTTATAACTGGTGTGCCAGGTCAGGCACCACCGGAAGAGGCTACGGCAGTGGATTAAAAACACCTTTTTAACTATACCAAAGAAGTATAACTTCTAACCCGCGTACAAAAGTACACACACTGTTTTTTTTTATATTTACACAAAGTTTCCAAATAAAATTTTATTCTATTCAATCCTTCAAATTTAATTAAAATTTATTTTATATAAAATCACTTTGTTTAGCTCCTAGACAACGTTATAATGAAACACTGTTTGACAAATACAACCGTTGTTGGACTATTATTTTTATGTATAAATTTATAAGATGACTGTTTTACTAATATTTGTAAACGGAAAAAATCAAATGGCCAGAACCATATTAATATGGCACAGAGCGTCCTACTCATTTCACAGATTAACGGTTCTAGCGTATGACAACGAACGACCGACAGTTTTTATATTTCATTATTATAATATTGAATAATAAATTGACAATCTCTTCATCATAGAGCAGCTAAGCGATGAGACAGATTTTTAATTATAAATTATTTAGCGAATTTAATTATTATTCCAATTTGGTTTATTGTCAATGTAATTATAGATTTCAATGTCGAGTTTTTATCGGTTTTTTGTCGCATAATTACTATTTTTACATTATGAGATGTGCAAATAAGTTTTGAGGGATTAGAAAAAAATATTTATGAGAACAAGTTTTGACTGTGTATTTGGTGACACCAGATCAGATTAATCTGTTATAAGCTACTAAGCTACCAGTACTAGAGAATGTAACCATTCACAATTATTGCAATTGAGCTGATAATTGAAGCTCAAACGTTTATAATACGTCAATGGACATGACAAGATCATATTTCACAGCAAGGCTCGGGATACTCTTAAAAGTTATAACGGAAATTTTGGAGGCACTTGAATGAGATATCTTACTTCTCTTGTATATATCTTCTCACTTCATTTTCCCTAGATGAGGCTTCGTCCGAATACTTTTTATTTTGGTCCATGAGCTTAGAACTGGATGATTAATACTATAAAGACGCCAAAAATTTGATAACCGTATCGCCTAGAAGAACTAGGCTTTTTTTTATAAGTAATCCATTTATTGTTTCAAAGATAGTAGCTAGTGATGGACAGAACTTTGGGTAAAAAAAACTTAAGTATTTTTTGGATTAAAGCGTTAAAATTGACAACTTATTGGTACATCCAACACATATATTTCTTATATAATAACTAGAGGACCAATGAACTTGTTACCACCTAAAATTGAATTGTGAATATTAATTGGTATTGGTAATACTGCCACATTTTTAATTATTATTATGATTATAATTAAATACCCACCCTTATGCTTGATTGTAACAAATTAAGTGCGATTTTTAAATATAGATTTTATTTTACATATTCTGGTTCATAAGTATAAGAACATATTTTATTATTCATTATTCATGAGTTTTTAGATATACATAAATATTTCTAAATATATTTTTAATTTTGGCTGTTTGTTACTCGAAACTGTATTAATATTTTAACCAACTCGCTTGTAAGGTCGCTATTAATCTTGGACTGTTTTCTTCAGTACTTTTTTAATCAGAATATTTGTTTGTTTTTTTTTATCATTGAACCCTTTATCTTTCTGCATTAGTACAATATAGCTATTTGAATGTGCTACAATGATGTCCCGATCTTATTCTAATAATTATTTTTATCCTTTTTGTGCTCTAGACTGGGGTAAACCATAATCTTTAAGCCATCCTACGATGTATAATTTACTAGGAGTTGTTGAATTAGTTTCTCTGCGGTATAATCTTCATTTCTTTGTACATATATTGTTCTTTATTCAGATTTTATAATGACGAATGAAGATTTAATCATGTTTCTTTTTAATTAATTTGTCGACCCTCTAGTTACTCTTTTTGTAACCTGGTACTTATAATAGTTTTGATGATTTTTTTTTTTTTTTTTTTGTAATGTTTAGTACTGTTTCTGATTTTAAAAATAATTTCTACCCATTTACTACTCTTTATACTTTTACCCATTTGCAAAATATAAAAAAAAAATTCCTGAAATCCGATCTTATTTCAGCCATAATTCTATAAATATCAGCACGAAAAATATCACGAAGAATGGTATTATGTTATTGACGTATTGGAAACATTTGATCTTTAGGTCGCGGTATTGTCTTTAATAATACTCTCACAATATGATATATTAATATAAAAATTATGAATTAAATTATTAATTTGACACTTAATTCAATAAATAAAAATATTGCATTCAAACGGTTGGTATGTGTTCTTCGCAAATCATAGGCATTAATGATTACAAATAATGTATAAGTGAGCGTGACGTGAGCACACAATTGCGGAATATGTTATTTCTAATATACTTAAAAGCGTATTTTATTCATAATTTCCAGATAGTTTAATAGTTATTCTGTTAATCTAGGATTAGACGAATCCAACAAATCATATATCATGAAAATCGGTCCAGCCATTCTTCTGTTATAAATAGTCTAACTAACGACTTTATTATATCAAAATAAAAACGTGTTATATAAATTATATAAAATGACAATAGTATTTGGTTCAATTCATGAAAATAAAAATATTTGTTCATTTCAATTTAAAATTTGGGATTGATTTTCTCATAGGTTGCATTGTTGAAAATATTTTGTAAAACATATTGAAATTCTATAAAAATACCATATATTTTTATATTAAATTTAATTTCTATCTCCACAAATATGATTGTGATGAACGATGAAATATTTGGAAAATATTCATAAAATAGTTGTTTTTATCCACCGTTATGTTACAATTCGATTTGTTTAATTATCTGGGCGAATTTTTCATGCTTCTACATTGTTAATGATCCCTTCGAAGTGTACACAGACTAATGTATTTTCTGAATAGTTAATTACGAGCCGACAAAACCCCGCAACTTCGTCTGTGCGGCACACTAACATGTCGGAAACATTACTGTTTGCGTTGTAATTTTTCGGACTAAAAAAATGTCAAGACTGGATTTTTTTATTTCGTAGTATTATTTTATGGTTTCTTTTATTTTTTTGCAGTAATTTACTTTATGAATGATCTCTTGAGTGAGTGGACCAATGAGCTGGCAGAATCATTTAACTAAATGCAAATTATAGCTTCTCTAAAAGTTGATGAGGAAGAAAATTTATGTATTAAATATCCCTCATATTTCTTAATAGGTTGAAGTTGTATGAGTTTCTCTAAAATTTAAATTGTTTTATAAATGGAATAAGGATAAATTGAAGACCAATAATTATATAACGACTGATTCAAATATTGGAAGCGGATAAGTTTTATTCTTGCACGTGTTTTGATTCCTCTAAATTAACTTCTTAAAAGAAATAGAATAAAATAGTTATACTTGTGTATGTTATAAAAATTAATTAGTGCTATATTCAAAATTTACACTATTAGGTATAAATATAATATTTGGCCCTAATTGCTAGTATAGGCTTGTCTTAAAATCATTTGTGATTGAATTAATCGTTTCTGACTTTTGCATATTCATCAACATTTAATTTTAGTATCTCTTATAGTTTAATTTTTATTTACAGTTCACTAATCAATATAAGTAACACGCATACGAAGTCGCAGGTATCGGCTAGTCTCTCTAGAATATTAGTATACAAGTTCAAATATTATTAAAGTTTTCGTGTTTCTAACTAATGCATTACTTTGAATATAGCGAAAAATCTTGTGACTTCACATTTTATTTATTGGTCATAAATTTCGTTTTCTGCCTCGCAGTTCATGTCAGTACCGTGTACATATTCCTAGTTATGCAGACAAATAAAACTAACTTTTATAACAGTATTACCAGCAGTATTTACTAGTTTTTTTTTTTTATAAATTGTACATTGTTAATAAAATATATGTACGATTTTTGAATCTGAAACGAAAACAATTATATCTTCAAAACATTTCCGAAGCGAAGACCAATGTGTATCGTCGAGGTAAATAATAAATTTAAATACCAACTGCTACATTAAATGCACAAATCTAAGAAATATTATGGTACCGGAAATAGTACGTTTATCATTTCCATTTTCAAAGATGTTTCCATGCCATCGTATTCTTGTCATGTAAAAGAGCGTCGTTTCTATATTGTCCTCATGGAATAGATTTCTTTCTATATTGGAAGGATTAATACGTAAAAGGGTTCTTGCATGAATTGTAACTAATATATTACCTACAACTGTTTAGTTCAGTATATAAATCAAAATAATAAGAGATTTATTATCAAAAGCTGCGTATATGACAATGTTCCAAGTTAATTTTTTTTACAGAGCTGGCAAAACCAAGGATTGCGTAGTTGGTATCAATTTTCATTTCTTATCGATAATATTTTCATTAGATTGGCACTCTTCTTCAATAATTTAAAAAATCTCAACATCAAAAAAGTAAAAACTATTTCCCTATTATAAAACGTAACCAGGATAATAACTGCGAAATGATTAACCACCGTTTATAATGAAAGGCGTGTAGACGACATGAACGTGTACTTGAAATTTCAAATATTCAAATACTTGAGCTAAGTATTTAGAGTGATAAAATCAATGAGAATTTTCAATTAGGGTATAAAATAATGGGAAGCGCTTATGAAATTAACCACAGTATTTTGAATTACCTCGGTGCTAGGAAACACTTATCTACATATAATTTACGATAGACCATTCACGGCTCGAATTTTGTATTGATTGAACGACAATTCGCTTTTCTATTTCAATCACTTTCCTCACCGGTGATTTTCACTGAATATTAATTTTTATTTACAATAAAGTAAAATCAATGCATCACTTATTTGAAAAATTTACAATTTATTTTCTAATCGAGTAAATACATCATAGTCATGCAAATATTGTACATTCTCGTGAAACTCAAGTTGAAATTAGTATTGTTTGAAGTTATATCGATGCACTTAAAATGAAACATGTAAAACCCGTTTCCTTGTGGAAAATTTCAATTTGTATGGAGAGTGTTGAAATTGAAAGCTTCACTTCTCAAAAGCATAAAAAAATAATTGGAACATCTTTCACTGTGCGATTTCTTATATTCCAAGATTCCAGGGCCCCAAGACCTTACTTATTTTCTATCGAACCAAATGTACGGGATTAAGTAGAGGAAGTATGACCGTTATGTTTATGTGTACCTACTACCTTCGGTTGTCCGGTAGAAGTTACGACAGGCGGAAAGTGTTTGGTAGTAGTGATTATTAATTTTTATCTATATTCTCTAAAAAATACTTAAAAATTAAAAAAATATAGTATTTCTACTTATCTTTAGCGCCAGGTACCTGTTAATTGGCCTTCGACCGAAGGTAGCAGACACCCATACCCTTAAGTCCATACTTACTTACTCTACTTAATCTCATACATTTGGTTCGATAGAAATTAAGTAGTCTGGAGGCCCCAGGATCTTGAATTATTCAATTTTTTTCATTTTGTCACTTTAAAAATTATCGAAACAATCTGGTTTTATTTAAATTTTCAATCCTCCTTTTCTGTCGCTTGACAATTTTCGGCAAAGCGCTTGTCCATGTGCAAAATTTCAGCTCGATTGGATAACTGGAGGTGGACTATTTATCACCTTCAAAATTTATCACCAAGAACACGAAACTTACATACTAAAAGATTTAAAATGGTAAATGTTATCAAACTTATTTACGAAATTTTAGAGACTTCCTAATGGTACATCACTCATTTTTTTTGCTCGTTTCATAGTTTTGCGTAAGGAACACTTTCCTTATGCCAAATTCCATAAAAATCAGTACATCCATTCTTTAGTTAAGCAAAGACTGTTCCTCAAATAAACTTTCAAAAATAATAAATTTAGAATTTGATGTCCTCAAATTTTCACCCAAAATCTTTTCCATCTATTTACTTACAACTTGGTTCCAAGAGTATGGGCGAATGTATTGTTCTTAGAGATAAAAAGTAAAAGTTTTTCACCATTTTTTTATAGTACTAAAAAAAATTATTTAATAGTGAAAAAAATTGTAATAACGCCAGCCCTAATAGTTTCAATTCTATTAAGAGTTCTTATTAATCATGTAACCAAATGAAGATATATTTATTCAATTTAATCATTTTCAATAAAAGTTTACTCATTGTTCCACTGAACAAATCAATTAGAAAAATGACCCAAGCTAATCGATAAACTTGAATGTATAATAAAACAAATTTCAACAACACTCATAATTAATTGATAACAATATTTTTAATTCCCTCTTTTTCTTATTCATCGCAATGGATAGTTTTGCTTTTTTTGTGTCTATGAATAAATATTGATTTATCATTAGAATTCATTTGTACTTAGTCATTTTAAATGGAGCAAATTCTTTAGGTGAATATTAGCTTTAAATATAAATAACTGCATACCTTGATTGAACTATATAGTAATTGATTTGTGTTAAAGAAAAACGAGTCTTATTTGTGTGTTGATTGAGTATCTTTGATTACGGTCATTACTATACATATATGTGTAACGTTGTAAGCGAATAGAAGTGAATGTGCTGGTGACTCTTACGAGAATTATTACAATAAAAACCGCAGAACATACATAATTTATCTTGGCGTATTGTAATAGGCATAGAATAAACTGACATGTGAAAAAAAAACTTGACCAAGTAGATTATAACGACTACTGTGAATTGCACTGCAGAATCGTTAATACAAGTACGTGTTTAGTGTTATGTAAGCACAAGTACTTTTCTTGCTTATGTTAGATCTATTGAGATAACGGGTCATATTTGCATTTAATTTCATTCTTCTTAAAAATAAATCTGTAGGCGCCTTTAACTCTTATTTTATGATTTTCTTATCGTAAACTGGATTAAATTACTTTGTTATATTATGCTGTTTAAGACCAGCAACGTCGTTTGCTTAATACACTAATTTTCCATCAATATTTTTGTTCACAAACTTTTCAAGTCTCAAATCAATATTTCGAAAATAATCATGAGAAGTATCAAACATTTTCTAATTGCTAAGAAAACTTTTTCATTTATTTTTTATAAAATATATTGTAGTCCAATTTATGTAGTATAATTTAATATAATAATATATAAATATCATACCATAAACATAAATTTGAACAGAAGTTCAGAACAGAACAGAAATATTTGTGACGTATTGCCCAGATATGTATTTCGATTGCCAAGCAATCTTTCTCAGTGGTCATCAAGTAGTTTGAATCGCTCCGTGACTGCTTTGTGGTGATTCAAAGTTCAAAGCTAATTGTCCTGAAAGAAAAACTATTTTTCTGGGTGTTATTTTTTACTTTTTACAGTAACAAAAACCGTGATCTTTAAAAAAATCAATAAACACAACGCTTACGTAAAACTCAACTATAAGGATTTCAAGTTCATTTCCCACATATCCCTGTAACTCTCTAATCTATTCTTAATTTAACTTACCATCTTCATGCAGTGACCTAAACTGTTGAATAATTTCCTTTTTCATTTACTAAATTTTAATAATTTTTCTGAAGGCTATTAGTCGAATAGAGTCGTAGAAACAGAATAGCATAGACCATAACTTTGGTAGAACTAACTGCCCGTTTGAAAACTTAGCACAAAATTGTTGGCCTCCTTTTGTCGGTATTTTTACGTCACATAGTGGATAATGAATGTAAGAATGAAATGAATTTGAAAGGACAATGAGTGATGCACAGCTATCTAAAATTAGCACCTCGACTTTTGATTTTAAATTTTTTTTTGTTCTTAGGTGTAGGGGTCGGCATTGTTAATATGGTCAATTATTTCCTGTGTTGGCAATTTTTTTCAAATTTATGTGAATCAACGAGAAATTCAAACTAATGAGCATTACAAACGTTGTTATTTTTTCAGTGGTTATTATGTGCTCGGTAATATCTACCATATAGAATTGCCCATACACTTCTAGTTGTTATCTAAGTAGGTAAATAAATGGCAAATCAAATATAAAAACTAAAATAGATGTTTTAAGAGATAAAATATAACTTTAATACATTTCCGTATGAAACATTTTTATTTGATATAATGAATTAAAAGATTTGATTAACAGTAACGACTCCACGTCTTGTTATCTACCGGCAAATGATGGAACATAGTTTGTGACCATTAAGTCTCTTGTCACTTGTAATAACGCTATTTTTTAATTTGACCAATATTATTATCTAGGAACGAACAAACGCCAATTCTTCTCGAACAAACGAAAATAAATAAAAATTTAGTGATTAAATTTTCCAACATCGGTTGCAATGTTTTAAATTTCCAAAAATAAATGAAGCATAAACAGTTGGTCTGTAAAGCTCCCGCCTTATGGAAGAATTTTATTTTTCAGATATCAAGCTTTCTAATACATCGAACATTGATTATTGTGAAACTCATTTGTGTGAATAGAAATCATCACTTCCAATTTCCCAAAGGTGATTTCATATTCCATATTTAAGTGATGGAACATAAGGTTGTGCTTATTTTCATGAAAATCTTTTCTTTTATATTGTTTGTTTTTTCTTAAAAATACAAGAAATAAGGACGAAAAAACGAAAATCTATAGCAAAAAATCAATTCCAAAGAAAAAAGAGATTGTATTTATAAACGAGAAGCTCTCTTTATTTTATTGTAAACATTTTATATATAAACTTTTATTTATAAACAAACGAAAAAATTGACGACAAACGATTGAGCATAAAAAATTAGGAAAAATCATAAGTCGAGGGGCTAACTTTAGGGGGCTGTGTTGCATGTTCTTGACTCATAATGTTTCTGCACTTATATTTACAATACAAAATAACCAACCTTCAATCATCATTATAGGTGTTCTTAACAATTAAAACCTTTAATTCACTATTTCTCAATCTATTTTCAGAAACAAACTGGACGTTATGAGTGATATGATTAGCTGAATTGATCCCTAAACGGTTTCTCTAGCACTGTTACTACTACCTTGGACTTGTATTCCATCTATTGAAAGCTAACAATTTAATGTTGAATTGATGTAAAGTGTGAATAATGATGGTTGACCGGAAGATCGATTTTAATTGTGATAGGAATTATATGTGGGTGTCGACAGTAAAACGTTTTGTTGCTAATACTATTGTTAAAATAAAAACGAGTTTGTCTGCGTTTGCTCATATTTTTATTGCATTTAAAATGTAAGCATATAACTAGTATATTCCACTCCTACGCAATAATGCACGATGGTAGCACCCAGTTTTGAATAGGCATGTAACTTACCTATGAAAGAATTGAGAACAATCGGATTGTAGAAGGAAAATCTAGCTTTCTATAATAGCTACAAGAGAAAACATTTGATTCATTTATAACACAAACTGTACTAAAATGCACTTCGTTAAATTTTTTCGCTGTATTTGTGTCCCAAAACGATATCTACAGTAACAAAAATTGTTCGAATTTTCTCTCCGTATTCCATTCAAACTTATTCTACCCTCCTAAACATATCTAGTCAGACGTCCATTTTCGTTCGGACGTAAGCAATTTTGCATCAGGGAAGACATATCAGCAGCAACCCTCTTCACACGTAGAACACAACAATGAAGAAACTCCCAGCCACCCTCCAACCCCTCGTTTCTACTACTTTACAGAAATGTGTAGCTTTACACCTTATTCGAGACGCAAGGGTCGAGTCGAGCCAACCCCGTTTTGTCCACCCACTCGCCTATACACTGTCACCCTATATATTTTCTAGCTCCTTGAAAGTTATTGCGTACAACGGACGACCAGAATGAAATATTGTGTGAAACTGCTATTGGACAGTGCACAGCACTCCTTTCCTCAACCCCTAAATTTAACAACCTGCTGGAACAATTCCTATTTGAACAACGGCATTTATGTACCATACAACGCTGTACTCATCCTAATAACACGTTCGATTCTATTCTGTTGGAGCAGTCTTCTACATCATGTACCATGCTCGGATAGTCCTTTCACACGTATTATCTTCATATAGTACAATACACATTCGTAATATTCCATTCTACCATCTTTTCAGGATTATTAAAAGTAAATACGAATCATAATATTTTTTGATTTTCTAACACACAATTATTTTCAGTAAAAATACTGTAAATTTAAAGGTGATTTACCATTAGCATTGTGTACGGAATTCAGTTACATTATAGGGGGTCTATTACTTAAGGATTACAATGTTTAATTAAATAATCATGTTTTACTTACAATGTATATGTTTTTAAAAAATATGTAGTGATATTACTTTCAAAAACATAAATATTTCTTACTAAAGTTGAAAATAGACACCCGGATGCCCAAGTGACAAACATAAGTATTCAACTAGTGAAAATGAAACTTAATTATTTAAAGTATATGGTAAGTACACAAATTTATTTGAAGGGATTAGGAAAAATGACGTAACTAAGATTAAATCGTTACGAGTTATCGTTCAACTAAATTAATGTTAGATTGTTATCCTTTCTCTTCAAACATCATTATCTATCATTTCGTTAAAATGTCAACAACAAATTCTCTTTTTTTAACTTATTGGTAATAAACTTCTGTACCTACTACATTTTTGTTTTGTTTTTATAGTATGGTTAAGGATGTTATGGAGGTATGTTAAAATGCTCTCAGGCAATTTAAAATTCTGGAGAATGTTCCTTATTTAATGCTAAAGCACCTGTAAAAAGTTTAAAGCGATTCACTAAACTGTTAAAAAGTTATTGCAATTTAAAAATACTATGGTTTTAGACGTAATCTTATGGAGATTTGACTCTTGGAGATATGACTGTAGTACGTATTGGGGAGGATGTTCTGTAGTCTGGATAATAATCCCTCGTGCCCTCGTCCCTCGTGGATGATAGTGTTTAATAATGTTAGTAGTTTAAGTAGAAGTAGACGTTCCAGTACTTTGCTGAGCAATAATAACAATGTTAAATTTTGGGCCCAAATGCAATTTGCGCGAAAAGAGCATCTTTTTTTTTTCGTTTAAAAAAATAGGGCAGTCGATCGATATCGATCGCTATGTGACACATATGTGGAATATGCTCCATCAATAGAAACAAGTGCATTTTGGTTCTCGTGTTTTAAAAGTGATAACTTAGATAACCGTGACAAAGAATGCTAAGGTGTACTAGTAAAGTTTGAAGAGGCTAAGTTGGAGGAATTTGAAACCAAACCTCTCGAAAAATTTAGAAATAAGTTCTCCAGTGATTTCAAATCATCTAAATACCATGAAGATGGTGTAAAAACTGGGAAACAAGGATACACATGAACTTAAGCCAATAGACGCCGTTTCTTCACGTACTCGAAAGGTAAAAACGGAACAGGCTTTTACATAGAATCGAAGCTTTTCGGTAATTATCCTCGTAATACATCAACTTCAACGTGAAAACCGAATATTCATGGCAAGAAGTTATTGCTGTACATTTGGGGGGTCCAGATCGGAGCTATCTGTTATAAGTTACTCCAACCTATTGAAATCATTACTAGAGAACATTACCAGCAACAATTATTGTAATTGAATCGAGAATTAGATTTCAAACGCTCCCGATATACAAAAAAAACGTGACAGTCGTCTTTCAGCACGACAATGCTCAACTGCATGTTGCAAAAGATGTCAAGATAACTTAGGATTCAATTTCAATTTGATGACTTACCTAACCAATATATTCTCTAGATATTGTCTCATTCGATTATCACTAATTTTGGTTCATACGCTTTAACCTGGTTGAACATCACATCTTACGAAGACCACAACAAATTGAACCGATTCCTAGATCGCCTTGAAAGATGACTTTTTTCACCGGAGAGTTGGAAAAACTTATTTGCCAACGGTGGACAGTACTATTGGAGCATTTTTTTACCTTAAGAACAAAAACTTAAAACTTATTTGTATTGCCGGAAAATAACTTAAATGGAATTGGAATTGATTTGGAGAATAATTTAATGATTTTTCATCACTCAATTTTAGGAGATATCAAACAAATATGGGGATGCTAAGGAATATATTGACGTTCCTCTCATCTTAGAAAATGTGCATTCTTTATAAAGGAACATACTGTAATTATTTTTTTCATGGAAATGAGGGTTACTAAGCCTATATTTTACTTGCAAATATTTTCGTTATAAATGTTATTAGTTATGAATATTAAGTAATTTATGGTGTAAATATGCATCGGTTTTGCATTTGAAACTATAATTGATAATTGTTTGAAGTTTATACTTATTTTTCTACTGCAAATTATAATCTATTAATAGCTTTTCTTTCTTTTTTCAGGTAAGTTGCATTCACAAATAATTTTCATACAATTCTGCATTTGAAGTTTTTCCTATCAACACAGATCTCACAACAATAGTAAGTTTATATTTTTACGAAGCATTTTATTTGTTAATCATGGCCGAATTTACGTTGATTTATCAATTAGTTATCAATATTTAAACTATTATTAAGTTATTGAAGGTAAAAAAAAAATACGTACTTAATATATTGCTGGTAAGTTATAAATTAGAGCTTTTTGTTATAAACAAGGGAACGAACATTGAAGTTATGAATTTGCTAAGAAATTTTATTAAAAAAGAAAGATATCTAAATGGGTGTAACTAAATTAAAAAAAAATATTATTTTTAATTTTTGTGCGTTGACATGAATGGATGATTTCAAGCAATTAGTTTTATACTGAACTGTTGGTATGTAGAAATAACGATGTTCTTAGTTTGAATGCTCTCTTTTTTATTTATTACATTGCTTTGTTTTATGTTTAATAAAAACCGAACTGACAAACATTTTATCTTCTTTTAATATACTTGTCTGAAATATTTAAGTGTTTAAGGTTTTAATAATGTTTTTTGACCTCATTCGCCTTAGGAACAGCATCCGTGCATTTCAAATATTTTCCTTCGATGAATTCCAACAATTTTTGCACAAGTATAGTAATTCCATGCCATGAAGGTTTTTGCAAAAACTTACATTTCCACTTTGATATAAAACTATCTTCGTATATGTATATAGGTGATTGGTATATCCTTGAGTGTCAGCAGAGTCGTCGTGTTCGATTGTGCATTTTATTTCGTGTTCATAGAAAACTATCGGCCCTATTTGAACTCTTAAAAAATTTAATTTAATTAATGATTTAATTTGTACAGACTTTTATATGAAGCGATCCTGCTGGCATCGAGTTTAAAGCTTTCCTGAATCATTGAGTGACATCAAAATTTCGAGCTTCTTCGGAATAATTCAATTTTAGGGACATCCCCCGGTTCTTATACGTTTTTTTTTTTACGTGAACCCTTATAAAAGGGACGAATAATATTTCTGCGGTTTTCCTAAAATAAGTTCGCATGTCCTGCCTAAGTAAGGATCCAACATTGCTCATAAAAACATCGATGCTAGAACATCGATATTTTTATAAATGAAGCATCAATATGAATGAACGATATATCGATTTTTTTTCGATGGTTTTTATCGTTATTGAATTATAGTTGTATAAAATATTTCTAAATAATGATATGCGACCTCCTAGCGGCCGAGTGGCCAAGGTGATTGCCAGTGATGGATTTACATCTAGATCCGTGTGGCTCAGGCCTAGTGCAGCATGATTTTTGAGGCGACATAATTTTTGGAACACTAAAATTTTAAAGGCGAAAAATGTACAGACAATTTAAATTCAAAAATTGACTTGAGTTAGTTTCACTATAAATGTATGAAATACATTTTTTTATAATATTTACTTAGCAATTTATCACATCACACTTTTCAATTGTTAAATCACAGGCAATTAGAGAACTGCCATTCTGGGGACATTCAGAACAAATTGGAGATACTCATAATGGTGTTTTTTTAAAATCATAGGACTTTTTGCAAAATTCGATCTTTTTTCGTCTGAATATTTAAAGTCCTACGCAAATCATGGTAGTCTAACTTATCTAAAACAATCTAGTCGAATTTTTACTAACCCTAGAGTCGCTAAAGATCTTGGTATTTATAAAGCGACGGTAAATAACAGTTGAAAAAAAATATACGATACCGTGAAACTGTAAACTCCATCGATTTACAATCTAACATCGTTAGATAATAGTTTAACCAACCGTTAGTTTATAATTTCACGCTTTATATTATGAAATTGACGAAGTTCACAAATTTAAGGTAGTGGCTGAGCGAGGTATCTGTATGTATATCATGAAGATAGCGTTATGATAAAATATCGCTCATGAAGAATGATCTATCATCAATGTTTTGAATTTCAACATCGATGTTTATGAACGATATATCGATGTTTAAAAAAAACAGTGAATCATTTGCACCTCTATGCTTAGTCCCCAAAGAAGATGTACCTATATTTGCCTCCAGAGTTGTACGGACGGAGCCAAAACTACATTTAGTTAAGTCTCAATGCTATAAAATTGCATTTAAATTGGTGCTTGATTGTAGCAATTTATAACTATAAAGTATGCTCATAATTTAAGTCGCAAATGAAACCCAAATCAATTTAATCCAATCCTTAGTTTTACTTGTGAAAATCCCTATCTAAAATTTTCAATTTTGGAATTGAAACGACTGAAATTTTGGTGTTAGGATCGTAACAAATAATTTTTCGAAAGTAACCAACCCTAAATAATGCCTGAAAACTTAATGAAAGACAGTAATATTTTGTGTTTGTTTTAATCATTTATGGAACACAAAAAAATTGAATTAAAATTAAATAAATTATATTTCCTTGTTAACGTTTCTCACTCGATAAAACATTAGATTTTTATTGCGTCACGAATAGTTAAGTGCATAAAATAACAAGTAAAAGCAATAAAAGCTCTTTGCATTACATAATAAAAAGTTTTTGCTTCTTCGTTTTCTTCCTACAATATTTTTTCTCTTATAATAATTAAATTAAAAAGTCCACTTTTTAGCAAATAAGATCATAACTAGCAGAGAAGTACTTTTTGTTTTGATAAATTAAATTAAAAATATAGGAAAATTAAAATAGTTTTTTGAAATCTTTATGTTACAGAAAATGTTGATAAACATTACATATGAAATAATCGAGATTAATTTTTGTAAAACTAGCCACTAACCGAAATTTTGTCGAAAATCGACCAAATCCGAAATGATACCAAATTTATTCAAAATCAGTTCAGTGGTTTGACCATCAATCGGTCACAGACAAAGTTATTTTCGAATTGACAATATTATTTAACTGCTATTTTTTACGCAATAAAACTATTAATACATTGAGAAGTATATAATTTTTTCCTAATTTTCAAATCATTGACAATAAAATAAACAATTTTATGATGACACCAGTTGATTTGTGGATAGAGCACTCTCATTAATATTCGCGGAAAGCTCAATAAAATTTGCGTGCCATTTGGCGGATTTTCAAAATTAAAATAAGACTTTTGGGAAAAGTGAGTAAACTCTTTGGTGGAAATTGAAAGAAGAAAAATCGTTGGTTTGACCATTTTGAAGATACGGAATTGTGAACGTATCTGTGTAAATAGGTTTTATTGTATTTTTTTTAGAGGTGAATAACTAGAAGTCTAGAAGATAATAAAGCAAAGTCGACCGGTTTTTTAATGAAAAAAAATTTATTGTGTTAACCAAATTGGTGTAGAGTTGCGTCAATTAACCGCCAGATTTATGAGCGTAACTTCAATGGCTGAAGAATTGAATGGACACGCAAGAAAGCTTCCAAAAACAATTCCATCGAAAGCATTTGTATTTTCAAAAATCATTTCGCAGCTACAAAGTGGTTCATTATTTTTTTTTTATTTTTGCGAAAAGTGAATGAAACACGCATTGATCAATTGAAAATTAGATATAACATTTAATTTTACATGGTAGAAAGTCAACGTTTTATTATCCGACATGAAAGATTAAACTAATTTTAAATTGTTCTCTATAGACATAGATATATTTTCTTTAGCGTATTACAATTAAAGTTTTCGTTCCTTGGAATAACTTTTTACAAAGATAAAATAAATTATTATGCTTGTTCATGTTGGTCGTAAACATATACCGATCTTAATTATGTGGCTCCAGTGAAAAATGTCCTTGAAGCCAGAAAAAAATCTGAACAACTAACGTAAAACCTTGACGATTTGAATAGTTTGTGCACCTATAAGTAGTTTTAAATTGCGGAAATGAACCAGCACGTATACATTCCTTTGTGTTTTCTATCTGAAATGATTCTATAATATTAGAAGTTCAACTATGTTTTGAGAGTTTTTCTAAAGCTTTATCAAAAAAAAGTGCTAATTACTCTCTTCTCCATTCTCTCATCCATGTCTAATCCACCGTGGCTGACAAGATGATACGGAAAATCCAAAATCAGGAAAAACGTGATGACGTAATCTGTGCAAAACTCTTAATATATTCATATTTTGAGTTGGTGTTTTGGCTATAAATTTCGTGGAAAATTGGTCCATTTACCAAAAAAAACGTGGATCAGGTATCTTGTACGCATTTTCGACACAAGTTCCGAGACTTTCCTGACCAAAACGATCTTTTATTCCTGATCTTCATAAAAAACTTTAGCTGAAGACTGACCGATTTTGCTTAAATAAATTGTGTAATATTCCATGGAACTAATTATTCATCGTATTTTTTTACAAAATATACTTATAAATGATAAGATCGACATCTTTCCTAACCTAAGTACTAAGCAAATTATGAAACAACCAAAAATTTTCTTAAGAATTTTCTATCAAACCTAGCATTCCCCAATTGCAGGACAAGACTACAAAAATATTTAAAAATTCCAGTAATATATATATTTCCAAAGAATCGAAACTGGTGAATTTAAATTTGATTAATTTCACACGGAATATCTCAGAAATTGTTTGTTTTCTAAGTTCTAAGAAAAATATTTCTTTGATAACTTAACTGGGGATTGCAGGATTTTCTTTGGATGCTATGAAATTCCCTATCTTCCCAAACTTCTTAATCGCCTGGTAAAAGTAAGTAAGAAAACCTGGTAAAAGTAGTGAGCAAGCTGAAGTTTGGAACTTTGGACTATTAGTAGTAAAATAATTATCAAATAAGTGCTTTTGTTCTGTTGGTTTCGTTTTGGGAACAGTCCCAGTGGACTACTCCAGTGAAATGTTTGTAGTCGCCTTGTGGCCTTGCTAATATAAAAGGTTTACGGCTGAACAAAAGTGGAATGTTTTTGAGAAATCTTGAAGGTACCGAAAGATATTGATTGAGATGATTGGTATTATGGAGGAAGTTTACCTGCAATTAGATGGGACTAACATGGGTAATCCTGGTAATTCGTCATTAGCCAACATAGTAATGTATTATACATTAATAAGTATTATTGAATCGCTACCGTTTACAGTTCCGCTACTGTGATTATATGTGGATGAATAATATATTGGTCGCAGTGCCTGAGAATGAGAAAAAAAATGCTGCCAGGCATCCCAAACTTTCAAAGTATGTAGTTTAAATTTTTTTACAACGCCTGCTCTGGAAGTTGACTTTTCGAGCGCTGTATGTCACCTTCAAAATACACAATAATCACATACTTGGCTATATGTGTTTCATAAACGCACATGTTCGGTTAAATATGACATAACTGCACAGATTCCACCTAAACTATACGACTATAGAAATATAACCTTACGAACACAGTCTGTACTTGACTCGCTCTATCTTTCTCACTTTAATAGACTACTGAAACGCTATTTGATGCCGCGACAATAACTTACTTTTTGTCGTTTTTTTTTATGCAATACAATTAAAATTTGAAATAATAGGAAAAATAATTTTTAAAATTATCCCATTTCTCTCAAATTCAACTTCCAGAGCAGTAGTTGTAAAAATTATTGTATGCTACTGGTGGGATAAGTAGCAAATATGACAGTCGTGATTACGACATTCGCTGTCAGGTTTATGGGGCATTCGTATGAAGACTCGTGTGACTATCGCAACTCGCCTAACGGCTCGTTGCGACATCTGCCACACTCGTCTTCATACGAATGCCCCATAAACCTTACGCTCATGTCGCAAAGCACGACTGTCAAATTATTTGCTACTTATCCCACATGTAGCATAAATAACTATAGTTTAATTCATATACGGTTTTTAAGAAACAACTTATAAACAGACCGAAAATGTGATTTTTACTTGATAAATTAATAAGTGTATAAGAAAGTGCAGCAACACTGTTGTCAGTTGTGATATACCTTCTTGTATATAATCCAAGCTGTGTTAGTACATTTGGTTAGATAAAAATGAAACGTATAATTTATCTTTGTCACACTCATGAGTGCAGAGTATAAAACAGAAAAAGATGAAGTATGTCAAATAATTTCTTTTTAAAATGTTAAGCAAGTCGTACATGCTCACATACATCATGTCAGAGAGACATACTAAAGTTGCCAACGCAGCCACCCTATAAATTCGACAGCGTTATCACGTTTCCATTATCTTATACAATGTTGAATAATTAATTTAATTTTTATCTTTTAGTTAAAATTGTCTTAAAAACATGCAAGTTTAATGTTTTATTTATGATTTAATCATATTAAAAAATTTTGCGTCATAACTTATGAGCATCAAATCAATAATGTTTTGATTTGTTAAGTTGAAATCAAGGGATAATTAGTTCCCAAAATTTCCTATATTATTTGTTTTTTCTTATTTTGTATAATTTTTGGTGAAATTTTCAATTTTCTCTTAATCTATATACAGTTTATTTAAATATCGATCTATTTATTCGTCTCATGGAATGCTATACGACGTAATTATTCACGAATTTCTATTTTTATGTACTTTTGTCTCCGATTGTATCTCCATAACATCCTTAAAGGAAAAGAATGATCAGAAGTAGATTTCTTTTGTAGTGTATAGTATTTCTTGTAGCTGTGGACTAACATATGTTGGGTAGCAGAATGTATCAGCTTTTGTATAGTTGTAAACATGCTGGTAAAATGAAGGAGAAAATAATTTCTTGTGTACATCATATGAAAACAGGACACAGGTTTAATTTTGATAATGTGAAAATATTTGACAGGAAAATACGTGAAATACGTATGAAAATACGTGAAGAAACATAGCAGAATTGAAAAATAATAAATTAAATTGACCCATAAATCCGAAAAATTTATTTTATGAATTTACATTTTCTATTGTTTTCTTCTAATTGTACCCTGAAAATTTTCACTACGTATTCATTAGCTAGAAAATTTCAATTTTTCTCCTCTTATGTTGTTAATTTTTAGCTTGGCTCATTGCTATTTTTGCAAAGAATTGTTCTGAACTGTTTAACACATTTTTAAAGTAAATTCTTGTCAGTAATAGTTAGCATTTTATTAAACAAACGTTGATGGAAAATTTCATTAAAATGAGTGAACATATACGTGAATGTGCAACAATTTAATTTAATTTCCGTAAATTGAAAACAGTACGCAGGTTGAAAATATGTTCTGATCATAGGGATGCTTCGTAAATAATATATCTATATTCACCGAGAGATAAAACTCAACCCATTAGGTTATGAGTCAAAAGCTTTTCTACTTCCGTTTTTGTCCGACTCAATAGGTTGATAGTATATTAGTTGAAGTAATGAAAACAATAAAGTTTAATATAACTTAATGGAGAATTTGTCTCGTTTTGTTTGAAAAGCTCTTCAACATTGTTTAAGTATAACAAATATTTATAAATTATTAATTTTATCGAATGGATTAGTTTTACTTCAAATGGTTCATTGGTAATATCTATTGAGAGTTATTTATCCTTTTGTAACTATATCAATTAAATTTGGCAATTTTTTTTAGAATAAATACGCTGTTTTCATTACAAATTGATGATAAATGTTTGAATTATTTATGTGTTTCCTCAAAAATTCAATACCCTCTACTCAATAATCAATAACATATTTATTGAGAAATTAAATTGGTGTCTTTGTGAAAAAGTTTATTTTTCTTTATTGTAATTTTCTTTCTTTTTATTCTTTTTCGTACTTTTGTACTTATTTTAGTATAATTCACCTGGTTGTACGATTCGCTTCATCACCTTAATGTTCGGTAGGAAATATTAATCGCTGCCAAATATTATGGCATTGTTCAATTGTATAGGAACTGGTGTGTAAGTTTAATTATTTCTTTTTCATTTATTGGTATGTTTTGTTTATTATTATTTAGTCCTAAAATAAAATAGTAATAATTCTATTGTTGGGAATTTCTATTTAGTCACAAACGATTCATGTTTCATGCGCCTAAGAAGTTAAAACAATATATTTTTTCTTCGATTTATTATTTTTAATTTTTGGTTTTCTTCTTTTTTTTTTCACAAATTTAGAATTTTTACATTCTATATGTCCTTAATAAGATCAAATACATTTTTCAACGCCAAGGAGTTTTGCGGCTTACATCGTACAATAAATAAAGTTACATTTAAAACTACGGAATTCGTCTAATTGACTATCTTATTAAATTAGTCACCAATTAAAAAGGTGTTCCCAAGAAGTAAGTTCGTACTGACCTATGGTACTGAGTAAACTACTGTCAAATCAGCAATCCTACTAGTTAGAAAATACTGTGCATTCCTTAGTACCAGTTTGATTTCAAACACAAACATTCAATTCTGGGGTGGATTCATAAAATTGCCGAAGTCATCAAAGGCGCACAAAAAAACAATCACTATTTACTCAGCTGTGTTTTTGAATGGTTCTCCCCGCTCTGCTGGGTGTTCCCCAGGGTAGTATATTGGGTTCACTATTGTAACTAATATTCACGACTGATACCCCGATTAATGGCGAATTATTAACAGCCTGATTGCGGACGACACTATGATTATTGTAGTGATGGCAAAAGTTTCCGCTTACTCACTACTTTTACCAGGTTTTCCTGAGATTAAGAAATCTGGGAAGATTGGGAATTTTATTGGATCAAAAGAAAATCCTCAATCTCCAGTGAAGTTATGAAAGATATATTTTTCTTAGAACTTATGGAAAACAAACAATTTCTGAGGTATTCCGTGTGAAATTAATCAAATTTAAAATGCACCAGTTACGATTCTTTGGAAATATATATGTTACTAGATTTTTTTAATATTTTTGTAGTCTTGTCCTGCAATTGGGGAATGCTAGGTTTGATAGAAAATTCTTAAGAAAATTTTTGGTTGTTTCATAATTTGCTTAGTACTTAGGTTAGGAAAGATGTCGATCTTATCATTTATAAATATATTTTGTAAAAAAATACGATGAATAATTAGTTCCATGGAATATTACACAATTTATTTAAGCAAAATCGGTCAGTCTTCAGCTAAAGTTTTTATGAAGATCAGGAATCAAGAAAGTCTGGGAACTTGTTTTGAAAATGCGTACAAGATACCTGATCCACGTTTTCTTCGGTAAATAGACTACTTTTCAGCGGTAGCCAAAGTACCTACTCGATATAGGAACATATTAAAAGTCTTTCACATATTACGTCATCACGTTTTTCTTGATTTTGGACCATCCGTATCTTTTTGCCAGCAATCGTCATCAACAGATATACTTCTCCTCCAATCCACTCTGAATGATGTCATCCTAAAACTTAGTTCCCCCTACCAAGGTTAATTTTGTTTAAACTTTTCATTCCTTTAAAATTTTGGTATTAAATAATTAATATTCCGGCCAATTAATTGTCAAAAAAATATTATTAAATGGGTAATAACCTTTTTTTTTAGAAAGTGGAACCGTACGCTATGACGAAAATAATCTTTCGAAAAAGAAAACTAAAACTAAAAATAGTCTATAAAAACAAAATTAGATAATATCTTATTTTGAAATTCCCGTAATCTCACACTCCTTCTACGATGACGTAATGTGGGGGAAACTCCTTATTAACGCTTTATAGATTTTTTATTCTCATTTTGTGCTCATATGCTCTTGTACGCGGCTTTCTACGTATTCTGCATGCTATTCTTCCGTAATCCATTGAATAGGTACAAGATGGTAAAGCTTTTCCTGAATTATAATAGTTTCTGCTTCGTATTAGATAAGCCCATCACTTTATATACACGTAAAGCGTAAGCTTTACGTTCGCTTGATTCCAAATATTATCCATCATGTTTTAGAATTCAATGGAAAACATGATGAGAACGTTTTGATATTAACATTATCTGCCTATGCGGTGCATAAACATAATCAAAAGCTTGCCTACACTATTGCATTACCTGCAGATTCCCAATATCTTTGCTTATATTTGAATAATAACTTCTTCATGTGTGTGTGATACACTTTATTACACATGAGAGAGGAAAACACAATAAATTAGTGAAAATGTATGACGTTTATGCGCTTAACTAATACCGCTGGAAATTAATTAATAGATATTCGAATGGAATTGTATTTACTCTATATTTTAGTAGTTAATTGAGTGTGATTAGAATTTGTCAAACCTATATAAATGCATTTACCATTCTATAATCATCGAATCGTAGGTATATAACAGAAAGAACTGGAATATATTTTTTTTAAATATGAATGGTGTATTTTTTCCAAATATATTATTTTCGTTCTGTTTGAAATAATCTATAAATATGCATTTGATCTAAACATTGATTTCGAAATTTAATTTTTGTCAATTACTTTAATGTACCTACCTATTGTTGTAGAACGTTATGATTTTGTAATTTGTGAACGATCTGTTTGATTATATTTGATAGTAATAAATGGAAATGGATAGTTATAATTGGAAATAGTTATAATGGGAAAGTTACTGACATTCGATTGGCAATTCTGAAATTAGTACAGAGAATATAGTTTGTTAAAACATGATGATTCTAATGTCAATAATTGTAGGACTGCTGAATCGTCTGGTACAAATATTATCTAGAAAATATTTTCAAAATATAATTTTAGTTAAAACCAGCCGCAGTAGAACTTCATTCTTTCACAAGTTCAGATAATGCATTTTATTAAAAACGCATTTTATTCATAATTTTCAAGTTATTCTAACAGTTACTCTGATAATGTAGACGTAGATGAATCCCACAAATCATAGATCATGAAAATCGGTTCAGCCATTCTTTAATTATAAATAGTCTAACTAACACGACTTTGTTTTATGTATTTGAACCGAAATTGATTGAGCTTTGCTAAGAGATCTTAGCAGCTAAAATTTTAGCCATTATTCCATTTACATTTTAATTTGGCTCTTTGGCTAAATAATTTCTTTCAAATTGATAGTAAGACGCAATTTTTCTAATTAGTGGATATGATAACACTCGTTCATGAAACAGTTTTCTGATAGATTACTTTAAAAATCTTCAAATAAAATTAAAATAATTGAAAAGTATTCTTCTCTGAAGAAAAATTCTAACTAAGAATTGGTTTATTAAAAAAGAAAATATTAAATTTTTCTTAAGTTTATTTGACAGTTCTTCATTTAAAATTGAACACTCCAAAACAACAAGTGGAATATTTCGTAATTATTTTCGCGAGACTTTAACTTTTATAAAACAAAATTGTACTAACCAACCTGAAAAACGAGATAAAATAGAAAGAGTGTAGGAAAATTTTTTGCTTTTATGAATAATCAAGAGTTTATAATAAAATATTCATCTCAAATCCTTGAAACTTCTCTCAACGATTTCGAAATTGTTTTACCTCTATGTTGCGTATTCGTTATTTATTACTATTCAGATAAGAGTACCTAGAATCTTATCAATTTTGATACTCGAATTGTATGTGATTTCAAGTCATATTTTTGTCAATTTTCTCCTCATCCTCTAGTATGTCAGTGATGGAAAAGGGGTATTTGGAATACAATTATATTTTATTATTTTTTTTTTCTAAAATTATCTGAGTGATTTTTTTTCAAAATAATTGGCTCTAGTGGCCAGAGTGATTTATTTTTGTCTACTAAATATTTAGGTGCAAAAATTATTTTTGAAATCTGAAAAATTATTTTGTACCAGCCACTTCACTTTGTTGCCATCACTCGGCAAGAATTACTTTAGGTAAACTCAGAAAAGCGCTTTTTCACCAAAAAAGAGTAATTATCTTTTGCTCATTTTCTATATTGTGGGCCTATGTACAGAACCGGCAACTTCATAAAAAGTTTCACGTAAAAGATTTGAATTTATTTTAAGTCTCAAATTGTCTTTTCTGCCGAATTAAAAATATCCAGATCGATTACTTCTCCTCTTTCTTCTAGCCTCTCAAAGGCGCAAAGCTGTTATGCTGTTTTTTTATTGTATGTTTGTTTTCTTTTAAATATAAATATAAGTTTAATAAGTTAAAAAAAAACATGAAAATATAAGATCAATTATAATAAGACCGATTTACTTGGAAAAAATTTCAAGCAAGTAGAGCTTTTTTGCACGTCTGTAATTTTAAAGATTTAAACACTCAAAAACAAAAAGCTTCTTTCACCCTGAGAGGTTGAAGAGAAGGTAGTTAATCCGTTTTTGATATTCCGAGTTTAAAGAGGGTAATACAAGTCGAGTGGTGTAGTTATAGTTAAAAAAACTCAATAAAAAGAAAAGTCAGGTCCTTGAAATTAAGGCGATGACTTGAGAAAAAAAAATCTTTTAATTCTTGCAAATTTTTGCAGACTTTATTTCTGCTTCTTCATTATTTAGTATTTATTATTTTTACGGCATTTTATATATTTGAGAGCAAGAATTTTTTTTATAACATAAATATATTTGAAAGAAAGAGTACAGATGAATAGCATGCTGTCTTGTTTTATATTAATTATTAAGTATGTAAACTAAAGACAAAGATGTTAACTTTAAATTTTGCCTGAAGAAGCACAAATAAAATCTGCGAAACGTCGCAATTTTTATAATTTAACATTTTCATTTATAAAGTGCAAACTTCCAAGAAAAAAAACTTATTATTAAATCATGGACGAGATTCAAAATGTTAATTAGTAGGAATCCATCTCACTGCCTCGATTTCCGAATGAACCTTTTTCCCAAAACGATTACCCTTCTGCATTGTACAACACTACCGCGAAATTGAAATTTGTACAATTGCACGAAATCCAGTTGCTCCACAATAAATTATAATCATTGTGTAACTATACACATATTATTAAAATATAAAAATTTCTACTATACAACTAAATCATATTTGGAAGGATTTTTGGAAATCTCTCCTCTCAAATAGTAAAAAAGGGTGACAAAGTTTGTATGGGATAACAATGTGATTTAACAATCGAAATTTCAAATTTAATAATCAACGTGCCATTAAAGACGAAATGTTTTTACCGTTTTATATAAAACTGTTTTGTTTGTTGATGATTAAGGATTGAATTTATTTTATTTTATTGATAGTTCTTACATTATCAATAACTGAACTTTTGTTTTATATAATATTTAGAACTAAAAATTAAGTGTTAATTATCCTTTTATCAAAATAACAGTTTTTAACAAAATTAGTATGAAAGTATCTTTGGTACTTATAAAGCGATTTTTATTTTTTATTTATTTGTATGATAAAAAGTCAAGTAAAATCAAAATTTAAAGTTTATTTTTCAACAATCACGCTTTTTAAAATCTATTTCTTTTGAATCAATGATTGTAAACTTAGTGTAGTTATATCTTCTGCTAGAGTATTTAGGGATCAATTTTTGTTATAAATTTCAATTAAAAACAAAATTTTTTTTGTTATCTTTTCAGGTATTTAAAACAACTTAAAAATAATTTTATGCGCTACCAATAGGCATCCTTATGGCTATACAGAGGTGTGAAAATTATTAGACTCAAGACAATTCAAGAGAAAAAAAAACGCATTTTTATTTTTCAATCTCATAAATTTAAAAATTACAATAATTTCAATCATCTAATATTTTTTGTAGTACCCTATATTGTTTATAATTTATTTTTCTCACCCTTGCATAGTCTATACTATTTTTTTTCATTTATATTTTATTATAACGCCAAATCTTAATGAGTTCGGTAATCAGATCAATCCGTGTTGTAATAGTTTATTTTTTTTAGTTTTTTCTTCACAATGGCCCAAAAATTTTTAAGGGATTATCATCAGGACTATTTCCTGGCCAAGAAGGCACATTAATGTTAGAATTTTTGAGGAATTCCATAACTTTTTTTGCTTTAAGGCAAGGAGCTCCATCCTGCATAAAGATAAAATTTTCTTCGGGGAACCACTCTTTAGGTTGAGGAAGTAACCTTGTTTCCAAGACTTGTTTATATTGGTCTTGTCTCATAATACCTTCCACAATGTATATCCTACTGGTACCCTTTGCTGGCATGCAGCTCCAAACCATAACTGATGTTGGATATTTTACAGTCTGGGTGATACATTGCTGGAAGAAAGTAAAAATCTTCTTTTGAGTCTAATAATTTTTACACCTCTGTATGTAATATTCGAATTGTGACTATCGTAGGGTTATCATATTACCCGGTACACCGGGACATGTCCCGGCTTCGAGGTCAGTGTTTCAGTCCAAAATTCATTTGTCCCGGTTGATTTAAAACTTACGAATGAATATATTTTTTTAAATATGCAAATCGTAAATAACGAAATGTTTCCGAGCGAAGCTGGGTACGGGTTAGCTAGTATTGGTATAGATGTTTAAATTATGAAAACATTTGTTTATATTTTCAAGACTTCTCAGGTTATATTCTACGAAAAATTTCGCACAAAATCTATTAGGCTTAAATTCGAATGTTCTAAGTGAATAATTTGTTTTTTGTTTTATATTTCTTTATCCTCGAGCGAAATCTGTATACGGAAGTATTGTTAATTAATCGCTGAAAAGAAATACCGTACGCTTGTAAGTTCGATGACATACATTTTGGGAAACACTGTGAGGTGTGTCATGCAAGTTGTTGACGATATTTAAATATTGAATGTATATACGAATGTTGTGTATCAAAATGCATGTGTATCGGAAACTCAACCTTGGCCCCACAATGTATGAGTCAGCCGCGACTAGCACACAAAGTGCGCGTGGTCATCCTCCACATCGCCTCACACAACTGTCCCACCTGTACACACCAGCCAGCCCAAGGAAGAAAGGAACAACGAAAAGAACAAAAACAAATCCACCACACAACATCATCATAATCTCTCTTCCACCATATGTCTTTTAAACCAAACAAAAAAATCGTTTCCTCTTGGAACTGACCGAGATATTTAATAACACTTAAGACGAAGAAATCATAAATATTTCGAGAATACTCTTATACAACCCGAGATACTCTTATGTTTCTAGAAATAAATTAGAAAAATAAGAAAATAGTGTTTCTTTTCTGTCCTGAATAATACAAAACCTTACTTACTTGTACTGATTTTAGGATTTGAAAAAAAACTTTTCAATACATCTTTTTAAATCTCCTCTGGATAAACCCACCCAAAGTAAAGTCTTATATATTTATTTAAATTCACGTATTATCTACTTTCCCAATTATAATATTTACAAAAAATAACTTTTGCCTCATACAAATCTCTGCGATGAAAGAGTATTCTAAGAATGTCAATCATTAAGCCCTTGTGTTGACGTTTTAAACACTTTTATATAATATTTTTTCTGACGTCCTGAAACAGTCAAGATCAAAAGTAATTTTTATAATTTACTAGAGGACTTGGTGAAATTTGTACCAACATTGATATCAGCAATATTGCCATTTTTTTAATTATTAATATGAATATCATTAAATACACATACTTATGCTTGATTATAACAAATTAAGTGCGTTTCCTGAGTAAACATTTTACTTGACGTAAACATATTTGAACAAAAATATAAATTTGATAAAGTAAACTTGAAAAATTATTAAAATTATTCTAGTTGAAAAATTGGGAAAAATTAGTTGGGAATTTTTCTTTCCAAGCTTATTGTAAGTAACACGGTAGTATAAACATGATTCAGATATTTTCCAATCATCGCAAAAATAAAGAAAATACCTGAATTGGAAAAGGAAAACAAGGATCCGTAGATTAAAATTAATCAAAAATGGCACTTTTTAGGACTCACGAATTTTCGCTATTAACACTACATTGTGGGGAGATCAATTTAAGATTTACCGCTAATTATCACTATGAATGTATTAAAATATGGTATAATGTTTCATTTTATTAAAATGTATGATTTAATTTTTCGTTTTTTAGTTCCACTTTTCGTCCATTCTATGTTTTCTTAAAACTTTTTTTTAATTGATTTTTCTACTTGATTTAAGTATTATATGTCCTGGTAATTTTAAGTAGTTCTAATGATTACTTGACTAAAGTTGGAATAAAATCGGTGAATAAAACGGTGACTCGAAAATTGTTTGTGTAATAATATGAAATTAGTTTAAAGCTTTCTAATTTCAATTTCAAAGTCAATATTTAATAAACTCTTTTGGTCCCTTTACATTAGTTGAGTTTAAGTTAATTGATTGCACTGGAGAATTAAACATTATTTACGATTAGATTTTAAATATCTACGATAAAGTTATACCGTGTAATTCAATGAATCTAATATGAAATCATTGTAATTGATTGCATATTAATACACGTAATAATGCAAATTTATATAGCGATGAGTTTATTAGCACACTTGTTCAAGTGTATTACATTTTATGTTATAATTTCCTACAAATAAATTGTTTTCCATGTATGAGTGCCAAATATAAATGCTTCACGAACAAATAATTGGCGCTTGATATTTGATTGCTTGCAACGAAAATGATTGCAATCATAATTAAAATCTACTCAGTTCAATGTTTACTAAAATTAACCATTAATATTGGAAACGTTTCCATTAAAAGAACTTGTGTTGTTTTTGGGGTAGAGGATATATTTTATAGTAAATTATTATAATTTTACAATACCACACCGAAAAGTAAATATGTAATGTGAAATAACTTGGTGATTTTTTTCCTTTCTTGAAAATGGATAGTGATTTTCGATTGATCGCGACTTTGATTTATTCATTTGTTGTGCAACTATGCGTTTTCTTTGAACAATGCTTATACCCGACAAGGTCGGAATTCTTTTTTCGGTTAATGAGCTAGATAATTCAAATTTATCTTTTTCTATGATGTAGGAAAGTCATCTTATAATTTTTTTATTGAATTTATCAAATAATTTACTTACTTGCTGATCGAACTATCTATTCGATTTTCTCTGGTTTTCACGAGTGTCATATGATAATTTATTAATTTCTCCATACGAGAAAACTAAGAAATACTAATTGGATGAGAAAAGGATTATTATCAAGAACCAATACGAGGGATGTATTAATTCTTGGAATTTATTTAAGTATTAAAATATCAATTGTATCTTCATGTTAATTAAACTTACTGAAAAGAAATTAAACTGACTTGGATTAATGATTTGATTTAAACCGAGGAAAATTGGCGTTATTTTCTGTACAATTGATCTGTAATTTTCTTCTCAATACCATTATATTATTATTTTGAAAATGGAAGAAAAAAACGTTAAGGTATTCGATACTCGGGTTATTTAATAGGGTTTTAATCTTTTCCTTTGTCAAATGGGAAACAATCGATCGTAAAAGTAACTTAATGTGTATATGCTGTTGCCTCAACTACATATTATGCTGCAATATTAAAGGTGAATGGCCAACAAAACGGGAAGCAGCCAGACAGAAGACAGGATGAGTAACCAGTAACCACCATCATCAACCTGTGGCAATTCTATTTAACCTCGATTTTGTAAAACACATGTGGTCTTTTAATTTCCCTTTATAATTACCATAGTTTAAATGATTGAAATTGAAATGAATTTTTCATTTTCATTTGAATGCAATGAATGGTGTTTATTTATTTTTTTTTCATTTTCAGGTAAGTTCGAGTTTCAATTTTCTCTACAATTCCAATCACAAACTTTAGTAAGTTTATATCATGATAAGTTTATTATATTCAGTTCAAAAAAGATTAACTAAATAATTAAAGGAGATCAATAATTGCATATTTATTTAGCCCACACTTAATAAAACATTTTTTTTTGTGGCACCAAAACAAAACTACCCATTTCGGTCACCAAAAACAAATAGGTACTGAAAGTAAATACTGAGATAATTATCGGCAAAATATATTTATATCTAGACAATAATTTTAAATTCAAAGCAAGAGTAGATGGTTTTTTTTCATAGAATCATAATGAAAGCGAAAAGTGGATTCAATGTGACAATTTAAGAAAGAGAAAATCATGGGGTATGCCTGGCCAGTGGCAATGTATCAGCTTCAACGGTAAAATCGAATACTCATGATAAGACGATTTTGCTGTGCATCTGGTGGGACCAAATCTGAGTGATCTATTTAAGGCGAGAAACAGGATCAAATTAGTAAACTACTAAAAAATATTCACTGCCCTAACAGGTTAGATGCAATCGAGAACATAGAAATTTTCAAGAGAAAAGGAATGGTGCTAAACTGGGAGAAACAACCAATTCAAAATTTGGCACTTTAGCTTTGGCTTACGAAGAATTTGAAGAATGGAAATAGAAGTGGGAACACAATCCCTTCACAGTTAAATTGAAGAAAGAAAAAGATTTGTGAATACTTTGTGACTCATCACATAACAGTTACGGAGTGATTCAATACTACTTTATGACCTTTAAGGAAGATTGCTTGCCAATCGAAATACGTATTTGAGCAACACGCCAGTAAAATATTCGTTTGAACTTTTGTTCAAATTTATGTTCATAATTTACTTTTGTAAATTATATCACATAAATAAGACAACAATATATTATATATATTGTATAAACAAAAAAAGGTATCGCTTCATGAGTAGACTACAAGGCTTGGTCACATGTCTTAAAAGTTCGTAAGGAAACTTTGAAGACACTTTTTTGGAATGTCTTACCGTACTCACCATATATTCATCAGATATTGTTTTGTCCGATTATATTTGGTGTACCGGAAAAGAATGTCGTTTTTAAACCAATAGCCTTTTAATTCTCATTTATCTGCTTATAAGTTAAGTGGCACTAAACACATTTTATGATTAGAGTAAATTACCAACTTAGTTTAAAATTACAAAATATTTTTTATTCCGAAATCTATATTGAAATGGTAAACCAAAAATTCGAAAGAGTAACAGTAACGCAAAGTTGTTACTAAAAACATTTTCAGTGATTATCTAAATGCATTAGAAGTACATTAATGCCAAATGAGATTTTTTAAGTTCAAATTTGATAACTTTCATTTCTCCAACTGGTACCAACGAAATATGACAAAAAATTAAACCAATAAAAAGTTAAGGGGGAAATGGTGCCAAATGTATGCCAGAAAGTCGAAGAGCTGTCAAATAATCCCAATCAATTTTAATCGATCGGTCAAATACCCAAAAGTGCCCAAAAACTGTTAACAGATGAAATTCTATGCTGCAACACAGTATTGGAAGACCCCTCTGCAGAAGAAAAGCCCTGGAAAAAACTAATTATTTAAGGAGGAGGTGATATTGCCATACCTTCTATAATCGTCCAAAGTTCTTTCATCGGATTTCTATTTATTTCAATCGTTACCACATTTATTAAGTGATAAAAAAATTTAAAGCTTAAGTGATGCTCAAAATGTATTTCTTTTGATGTTTTCCTTGCTAATTACTTGATTTTTACTAATATGGCATTAAAAATTTGCATACTAGATGTCAAAACGTTGATACTTTTAAGGCTGATTATATCATTGATTTTAAGTCAATAGTTGTAACAAAACTTTGTGTTTTAATTGTATATTGAAAAAACGACATTCTTTTTCGCAATCACTAGATCGCCCTGAAGGATGAAAATATTTTTTTTTTAATAGAAAAATGGGAAGAAGTTGTAGTTAGCAATTGATAGTACTTTGAGTATAAAATACAATATATTATTTTTTTAAAATAAACTCTTAAAATACAAGATTTATTTGTACACCTAATATGCAGATTGCAAAAGTTGTGAATTGCATAGTAATGAAGTATTTTAGGTAACAAATATGTTCGTATGTAGAATTGTAAGTTCAATAGAAATATCAAAAATTCACAAAGCTTACATCCAATTGATCAAATTCGTTTCTTAGGATTATCTTGTTTTTTAACAAAAAGCAAAAGATAAAAGTAAATTTCGATTTGGGATTTCTTTTGGTTGAAAAATCAACTCCTAGTTGCAAATGGGGTTTTAGTGTAAAACATGAAATGCAATGTTAAAGGAGCGAGAAAATCTATTGATTTATAGAAATTTTTTTATTCAAATCAAATCATTAGTTATTAACAACTCACAAAATTTCCAAGAATTTTTCCGATAAAATATCCGAATATACATCGCACTCATAGTTTCTAAGAAAACTCCTTTCGTAAAGGTCACTTATTTTTCTTACTCTTTGACTCTTTAGTTAAGGAGATATCTTTGAGCTAAAAAAACATTCTTTTATCTTTAGGGAAAACGATCAAATATATTGAGTCGCATATTAAAGAATTTGAGAAAATTATGTACTTTTTTAGATTGTTGTCATAATTCTCTTTTTGCTATTAACTTTGTGTTTCATTTAAAGGGTGAAAATCTTTCATCTAACTTTAGTTTTATTGATGTATTCCACATTTTCGCAAACTTTTCTTTGTTGTAACAATGAAGACAAGAGATTCTTACAGCCCATTTTATATAATCTTGATGCACTATGTGATGTTTATAAAATATACTACGATAAATTTAACAATAGGGATGTTTTACTAAATAAACTGTTGTTTAAAAAAATACGCCTTTCAGATATTGGTATATTATTTGACGACTTTGTTATACTTAAAATTAAGAAAAAAAAATACTGAAATTTGTAATTAAACATTTTTCGTTTTATCTTTTGCAGCTTTTTAAAAAGTATTTTGTATTTTTTTTAAATATTTTTTTATAGAGGAAAAATACCTTTTGTTCTTCTACCTACATACGTTTGTATTGAATGCGCTTGTTCTTCTAAAGAGTATACGTTTCTTTGTATTCTGCCCTTTAACACTTAAATATTGTTATAATAATATTATCTTTAAAGTAAAACCCACGTAAAAAGGAAATCATTGAAGCGAAGAGAGATTCATTTTCAGTCATAATTTATTTTATTTTTTTTTTCGAACTCGTCGATTTTTAAATTTAGATTTTTTCAATTTCCTGTCATAACGTTTAATTTTATATTATTTTAGGTGGTACTTTTGATAACAGAAATTGTTGTACACTTTCTTCAATTGAAAGACAAAATATTGCATAAATTTAAATAATAAACATAAACGTTTCTTTGTAAAAGTTTTCATATAAAATGACATAAACACTGTATGTGCATTGTATGGTACATAGAGAAGTTTATTTTCCTGTTTTGAATTAATTGAAAAATATTTTTAAAACAATTTCAAATATTTTCATTTTGTTACCTCCTCGTGAAATATTTTTTATTTGATTTAAATGGTAAAATATTCGAATATTTTTTTTAACTTAATATATCATATCTACCTGCAAAAAAAATATATAATCAAAATTTGTCATGCAACTGCATTTTTCAAGGGTGAAAGTATTCGAATTGATTGATTGCTTAATATACACTAAATTTAAAATTAAATCTTTTATCGCAATCATAAAAATTAATTCGAATATTTTTTCACTTAAAATATTAAAGTCAAAACGAGAATTAAATTAGAATTAGTTTTCACTTCCGATCGAGAAAATCTTTGGTACTAGTAGCAGAATTTTGTTATCTTGAATGCAAGAAATAATATTTTTAAGAAAAGATTTAGTCCTTCCTTTTTAAATTACTTCCTGAGAAAAACAAATTCTTTGACCTTTAAAATTTTCTCGGCAAATAGAAACGAATTTCATTTGGTTCGACGGATGTTTAATTACATTTTTTGAAGCTGATAAAAAAAATAATAAACTTGATATTAGAATAAAATGCCCCCAAGTGTATTTTTTCCTTTTACAATATGATTTGTAGAACCTAAAAGAAGAAAAGCTGAAAATTTTTGCCATATATATTCCAACTTGGATTGATTTGAACCAATTGAGAATACTGAATTGTTTAGTACAAAAACCAATTGAGGAAAATGAGTTACAATTGGGCTTTGGAACTAAACTTCTTTTTGTTATATATCAGAAGATCATATATGAGTTTTATATTAATAATGCTTTTGGTTTTTTTTTCTTGCTGTTATGCAAAAGTTATAGCAAGTTAAAAATATTTATTTGAACTGAATACCAAAAACACGCCGACAATTTGCGAGTAACCCTGTGACGTAACTTTGTTAATTTCAAATCAATATTACATGCAGCTGATAAAATGATTAATGTTTTCATTAAGTAAAACTTGTTATTATCGTTACTGTATTAAAAAAAATTGCCACAAATGTTAAATCTTAAAAGTTATCATGCTTGTTTTGTACCATCGTGTACAAATAATACAAAAACAACACCTCAAAAAATGGTTACAGATATAAAGAGTTTCGGAAATATATTTATCGGCCAAAAGAACGATGCTTCTTTAATTAAAGTTTGTGTATGAGCTTTATCGTACATTATACTTTTTATATAAATTTTTGACTTTTCTCAAAATCAGGATCAGCGACGCAAAAAATCCCTTTTCTTTTACCCGTCAACAACATTTGTAATTGCATTTGCGCAATGCACTTAGCAATTAATTTTTTTTTTTCAGTAAAAAGAAATTTTATTATTTTTCAGTCAAAGGTTGGAAGGATATTTAATTTCTTGAATACCATTATCTGTTAATCCAGCAGAAAAAGCTGCAATAATGGAATGACTAGGCAGTCGATACATCCTTGGACGAGTAATTTCTGATTCTATTTTCTAAGACTTTGAAAACATCCTTTTCTAATTCTTTCCCCCGTACTATAGCACTTGTCTCAAGCATTATGGTTGCACCAATAACTTCCTGAACAAATGAACCATTGACAGTTTTACAATAACCAGCTTCATAAAACTTTGATGCAGTAATACGTCCATAACAAAGTTCATGCCATATTGCACATTCGCTTTGTTGTCATGTTTGTTGTTTAGCTTCTTCATATATTTAAATCTTCCTTTTATCTTCAGGAAATTTCAAAAATTTGTCAACTTGCGTTCTAGAATTTTGGTAAAATTCACAAATAAGACGATGCAGTGATAAATTATATGATCTTTAAATCAAAATTTAGTTGTCCTATTTGAATATTTATTTGTTGATTTTTTGTGAATTGAACCACTTATTGCATAAACGTATTGTTGTCGGAGAAATCGTCTACTGAAATCGGAGTTGTTTTTTTTCCGTAAGACTTTGAGTTTCGATATATATCATTAAAGTACCAACACCTGATAATCGAGACTTTTTGCAATAGCAAGCTACTTCAGTCGGGATTGGGAATTTTTACTTTTCCGATGAGTCCACATAAGTCAACATAAGTAATGCTAGGACATGTTTACAACCACCTGTGTATCAAATATTCATAAGAAAACGATTATTACTTATGATATTAAATGTGCTAGTGTATCTTCTGAAGCTACACAATCATAACAATGAACATATTTTTTTTTACTTTTTCGTCGATCGTAAAAGTAATGGAATACGATTTACTCCGAACTATGTGTTCTGGAAATATACACCCTTAAATTATGCAAATACCAAGCTTGCCTTGAAGTTGAATATAGCCTATAGCCTTTTTACCGTAACTTTTACATAAAGCCTTATGCATAAATGAGTTAGATTTCATAAAAAAACTAAGTTTTTTAGTTATATTTACTAACCAACATACATTAATGCTTTAGCACCTCTTATTTCAGTTGTATTAAACCGAATTTCATTTAAAAAAAATTGATTATCATAATATATCCACACTAGGTATAATATCTGAGTTAGTTTTTATAAATTCTTTATCGCACTTTGTTCGTTAGATAAAATAAGATGCGTAAAACATTTTTTTTTTCACCAAAATAGGAATATTATTTGACAATGTATAAGTACAAATGCTTGATAATGTATTAACGTCAAACTCCTTTAACATATTGGCATCGCAAATAAGACAACCAAACAAAACAAATTTATTTATAAATTTTTCATATGTAATTGAAAAAGATTTTTTTTTCTATTTGCATTGAATATCAAAATAATTCAATATTTAGTTTTTAAAAATAAGAAAAAAAATCAATTGATTTTTTTTCAAAAGCCTTATTATAGTAGTCGGAAAATTTGGAAAAACAAAATTATAATTTTCTTAAAATTTATCGAGTTACTTATCAAAATTTCAGGTTTATCCCAAGTAATTCGGAAGAAATTATAAAATGTACCAAATTATTTGATTGGGTTGTTTCTTTCAAAAATTAAAAATGCATCAATTTTAAGTAGTCGTTAGAGCTAATTTTCTCTAAAAATTCTTCTACTTCTTTTCATTGAACTTTTCTATGGCTATTTCCATGTAGAACACGGCATAATCAAGCATAAATCATAGACCTAAAAAAATGCTCAATGATAAAGTTCAACCACATTTATATTTCGTAGTTTTGGTGGTAAATTTTTGTCACCAAAACGGATTATATTGTATGATAATTAAAATCTTGATTTGAACTTTCAGTTTTCGCATGTAAAAAGCTGGGTTATCCCGTCACAAATTTTTAGCTTTTGTCGAGCTTAATTTCAATTTTTTATTAGTAAGATGAAGTGTTGATGCATGCAAGGTAATGTTAGGTAAGATTTGATCCAAAACCAAAACATGCCACTAAAAAAATTATATTTTAATGTTTGTTAATTATAGTTTTGTCAAAGTAGTAGTGATTTTAGAGAACAGTTTATAAGTTAGTTTTTGAAAAAAAATGAGAAAGGGATGAAATAGGGAAGTCTGGATTCGATCTGAATCAATTCGGTCGCAATCTATGTCCAACAGTGACATATTATTAAGTGATTTCAACAATCGTTGGTGTATTTTCTGAATCCCAAATGCAAGAATCTTTTCGAATAATGAACTTTATTAATAATAAGACATTTTTTATATGTTTTTCAAAAATTTTGAAGCATTTAGTCAGTATAAGGCTAAAACAATAACTGAATTGAATTATAGAAATTGTTTGGTTTTGGCTATATTATCCACTTAAAAGATGCACATGCATTTATGCACATCAAAGATATGTTCAATGTTCACCCTCATCTACTATAATTCCAACTTAGTTTAGAAATAGTTCAATTACTCTAATCTTTACTCAGGACTTGCATTGAAAAGCTTCACCAACCGATTCTCTAATTCATCTATTAATTGATCTTCAATAGTTTAATCTTTATTGATGTTTGAATGCAAAAGCCAGAGTTCTAATTACCAATTGAATTATTGACTGGAATATATACCTTTCCTATTAAATGTGGGGCTTCGATAATTTGAATTGTACATTAGAAAGCTATTCGTAATTGTATGAAGCATGAGTTCAAGTAAAATATATGGTTGAAGGGTTATTTCTTTCTATATGAATACTAAATAAATCTAAATTGATAAATTGGAAGCTTCATTAAGACCATTATCATTTGCTAATTCTTTCAAATATCACCCAAATGAATTCACTTCTTAAGGTGAAATTAATTATAACAGATAAAGTATAATTTGAAGAAAAGTCATCAAGTTATCCGTATATAAAAAGATTAATACCTATATGTACCTATATTGCAACATTTTGATAACAATAAACAGGAAAAAACAATCTAAATTGTGGATATATTTTTGTCGTTCGATTTTTTTTTCTTTGGCCAAGACAATTACATGTAAATTCATTGCATATTATAGTTGGATACAGAGTGGGAATGTTTTCTTCTTTATTTTAAAACCCGTTTAATTTATTGTGTGTTACTGTTGCTAATTAATCTTTGAAGTTCAATTTTTCGAATTTAAAAGTATGTTTGTGTATGCAAATAATCAAAATCAGAGTAAGTAGTTTTTTTTTTAATTTTCCATTTTCAATAAATATTTTTTTGTCTTATAAATTTTTGAGTAAACGGTTTATTTTTGATTCTGTACTAATGGTAAAACTCTGAACTTTATTAAGTTGTTTCCTTACCTATGCCTTTTGTGCGTTTTGGGTCTCACGCATAATATATAATGCGTGCATTTAACCCCCATATTTTCCAATAGCTTTTCTGACCACAATTGGACGTAATTTGCGGATTTCAAAGTTGTTAAATGCCGAAATGGTTTTCAACATTAAGTTTGTTGATAACGACTCTAGATTGATGTTATATGTATGCATACATTGGCACAAAATCTATTATTGTACAACAATATAACCAGTTATTGTCCTTTGCTGATAAAACTTTTGTTTTCCTGCATAATACGTAAATAAACGGAAAGCTTAAGACTTTAAGAGGATTTAATTATCGATTGGTTCGGTTTCCGAGCATAATTTTCCACTGTTAAATAAGCTCGAATAATCTGCGTCTAATTCTATTCAAAATTGTATGAACTGTAATCCTTCTATATTATTGTTGCATAATAAAGATATGCATTGAAATCATTTGAAACAATTTAATTCCGTCCTTCATTTGTATCAACATTATTTTTTAACTGCTTGTACAAATTTTCATATATCTTTTATTGGATTTCTAACTAAGTTAAAACATGATTGAGTAGTACTTTTTGCATATTTATTTTTTTACATTTGTGTATGTTGCAATTGCATTTTATTTGTTTGTTTTCTTTATAAGCAGTTCATCGCTAGTTCCTAGTACCAACTTCTAATCTCATCTTTCAATTGATTTCGTAAGAAATTGTGATTTGCAACAAAAAAAAAAATCTTTGCCAACAATTACGAAAATCGTGCTCAATGTAATTGATAATATTTTATTATTTATCAGCCAATTTTATTTATAAAGTTTAATACTTTTGTCCGAGTTAAAATTATGTTATTTTATGTTTTATTTTTTCGCTCTTTAAATAATTAAGAAAAGAATACGGAAGCGAATGTGTACTAATTTTGTCCAGGATATTTAGCGATTAAAGAAAGAACGTTAGCTGTTAAGAATATGACCAAAAAATTTTAGATGCAATAAGTAAAGTATAGATTAATTGATGAATAAGTTTAGTAGAATTTAGAGAAAAAATTAGTGTTGTTTCGGTTTAAGCAAAAATTGATCAAATATAATACCGAATATTTTGATAAGAATTTCTTTTGAAGAAATCGCTAATTTAGGAAACGATTGCTTTTTTTTTTTGAGCCACCAAAAACTCAATAACTGTTTAATCCATAAATAACTTGTCTAAAAACAAATCGTTGAAAGAATTAAAACGGAAAGAGAAAAATAATTCAATGAGAGCTAGTAAGAAAGACAAAGATTCCGTACAAAATGGACAGTATATTTTATATTCACATAGGCGTGCACATTTACAAGTCAATAATTTTGAATAGCTAAGAGCATTGACAATTTATAAGTGGTTTTAACTATAAATTTATATTGGCTGAATTGATTCATAATTTTTCAATGGAACTTATTAGCAATTGTTGGTCGTTTTTATTGATTGAATGTTGTATAACTTTAATGCGAACGACTCTGATTTGAGTAGATGATACCAGGCGAAGCCATTTACCTGTTGTTTCTTAGTATGGTATAAGGTATAGGTACCTTTTATATTTGTGAACGAATGTTTGTGACACCGCGACCGCTGCAAGTTACGAGAAGAAGGAAGTCTTCTGCTCACTAAGCTCAAGATGAAAACTAGTCGTTTTGTTAATTTCATCTTCCTTCTTCAACGTTCGAATATTAAATACTTGTTGTTCCTTTTGTGTCTTCTACGTTTTATAGTAAATCGTGTGTGTATGTATATGTTGAATCTTTCTACAACAGGTTTTCTTTCAAGTCATCTTATGTCGCAGCCACCGCACTACTCATCTCTTCAACCTGCCTGCTTCTCCTCTTCATTTTATCGTTTGAGTCTCCATTCTTCCTATTCCACAAATCACCGCTACTTATTTCTGTTTATCTATGTCAAATGTTGATAAAACTTTTCTTGATATTGATGTCTTAATTTTCTATTTGTTCACAAAAGAGAGGTCAATAAATGTTGACAAGACTGAAGAGAAACACTGTTTGTTTTCATTAGATCCATTCGAATTGTAAATTTGTACAAATGTTCATTAAACAATATTTCACTCGAATAAAGTTATTATTTTTTTTTTTGTTCTTGTATTTAGTTCTTAGGAGTACTAAAGATTTTGGTTAGTTTTTGTAAAAAAAGAGTACTGATATTCTTTCTTTTACCATCGAAAGTTTGTGAGCAACCATTTGAATAGTTGTACTAAGATTTATTAAATTTTATTATTTAGTGCATCAACTGTAACTTAAAATATTTATAAACACGTATTTAAACTTAAAAAAACTATGAAATCTAAAAATAAAAAAAGGTTTCATTAAAATTTTCTCCAATTGCTAGTATTACATAAATGCCTTGACAATTTTTCACTGATCGATTTCGCTTCGCCATAAAAACTCATCAATAATAAGAAAAAAAAATTATTAGACAAGAACTTCTATGGAATTGTCTGCAAAAATAAAAAAAATATGAAGTAATTTTATCAATTTCAGTATACCTCTCTTGTTTATTATTTTACTTTGGCTTTTATTTTATTTTTGGGTACAAGATCATGAATTATATCCATTGCTTTTAATATTTCCAGTTAATTTTTATTTCCACGTTGAATGTTTATTTCTGAATATTTTAAATATGGCGGTAGATGTCAACACGTGATGAAAATAACGTTATTTTGTAAACGAGTAAATAAGACGCAAAAACATACCAACTTGAACAAAATTTCCCCCATGCATTCCTACCAACCCATTTCTAGTACTTGTCTATTCTATACTTTGACCGAAAATTATGTCAACGACTAGTCACTCAAATTACCCATTGTGCTTATTAATATTTTCCTCAATTGCTTTCGCTTGAAATTAAGTGTTTTAAGATGGTTGGGTAACTTATTAAAATATTTTATTGCAACAAGATGTGGATTCTTAGTTTTCTTAGTTTTTGGCAGCATTAACAAATTAGATCTAGTTCGTGTACACTTATTATTGTTGATTGTTCTTTACACTCACCATAGTAGTATGTTAAAGCACTGATGATAAATGATACCTTGATACCAAGGGGTATATCAAGTATATTACGTGAAATAATATAGTTAAAAAAAATAGTTAATAAATCTATTTTGGATCATTGATCTGTATAAATGGATAGCCCGCTGCACAATAAATGAAAATCCACATTTGAAGTAACTACAGGCGCCTCTAAGTGAGTACAAATTTGGAGTGAACTAAGCAAAATTCAACAGCGCCTGTGTTAGAAGCGTTAGAAGAGTCGAGAGTGTCAACGCGGGAAAGTTAAACAGTAATCTTCATGTTTTAAATTTTTATGTTTTACATATTTATATGATATTTAATTATTAAAATATTATCGATGTTGTATTAAAATTAAATTATATAAAATATGAAAGCATGTCTGTAATTTTCAATTTAATTTATCACGGTTTTTTATTTTTATTTGGAATTTTGCATTAGAGTTACTTTGTTAATTTTAAATTTACTTACATTACAGGACATTAGCCATCGTTGTTAAAAAATTTGATTAAAAATAATCATATTCTTAACAATTTTTAGAAAATTACAAAATTACGATTAGAATAATTTTTTTTTCTTGAAAAATTTAATGAAGTTACACCCCTTACACCCCACTTCTAATCTCATTATCGGTCTTGTTACACTTTATGCACGTAATTTGCATCAGTTGTTCTTAGTTACCCTTAAAACTGTACTCACGTAGATAGCGCTTCGTACGCTACACGAGATTTTTCAAATTTCTATTTGCCGCCATATGCATAGTCTATCCATATGTACATATCAATGTTTTGGATAGTAGTCAATGGCCTGACACTATTTTCATATGCCCCACCCCATGCAATTATGTCATAATTGATTATGTTTTCAAATAACCCATGATAAATAGTTTTTAATACCGAGGGACTTAAGCATTTGCTCAATTTAAAGAATATGAATGAAAAGTACCTTATTTTTTTTGTCAATTTATAGACATGTGAGTTCCATTTCATGTGCGCATCGAAAATTAGTGTCAGATACTTACAATTATATACTCTTTTAAGTTCAAAATTATTTATTTTAAGTAGAAATTATCAGGAATGCTATCAATGTTACTACCAAACGTAATATACGTAGACTTATCTATGTTGAGCGACAACTGATTTTTTCTTAACCAATAGTCAATTTTGATTAACCATCGGGTTAAAATAAGGTTGACTTCAGCCAAATACTGCCCGAGCAGCGTATATTTGTATCATCCGCATATGAAACTAGAGCCCCTTCAGGTAGACAATTAAAAATATCATCGATATACAAAATGTATACAATACCATATATCGATATACATATTATGCTTTTAAAATTTTTTGTCCATAAACCCAAACAAATGTATAATTATTAAAATTGTCACTTATCTATCAGTAAAAATAAAATATAAAACGGAAAGGAAGAACAAATCGATATTTCTTTTTTTTCTTTCATTAAATGATTTTAAAATGAAACTTGCGTAAATATTTGTTGTTGATACGTAACTGTATATAGTAAAGTCACACTGGTTTTTTCTTTATTCTCGCAATATAAACTTTCCTCGTAATAGTGCAATACAATGATATATAAAAGACTATAAAATATTTTTTGTATGAATCATACATATGTATATAATGAAAAATGTGCGTGCTTTGTTACAATTTCTTACGACAACCACCTGTATACGCACATGTACATCTCTGTATTACATATATTGTTTGTGTATAAGTATTGATACATTTTCATCTAAGCACGTACAGGAATATTTATTTCGTATAAATAGATAAAAGGAGGTAATAAATGTGACTCAATCATTAAATATTTATTGTTGCACTAGCTTACCTTGTAAGGTAAATTTTAAACTACACAAAGTATGTACAATTATATTATCATAAAATTGGAAATTTCACTTCATTTTGATATGCCTTTTTAGAAAAAAAGTACTCAGAATTTCAATATTAAACAATATTAAACTTCGTTATTTTTTGCGACGTTTAGTTTGGGTTTAACAAGGGTTTTTGTAAGTCGAAAAATTGTTTTCTGCCGATTTTTGCAATTTACAAATTATTTGTTCAAAATATTGTGTTACGAATTGTATTTTGGGTTCTAAATCACTTGAAATGCTCATACAAAGAATGAAGAGCGGCCAACCACGGTGACCAATGTTCAAGCATTGGCCGAATATCGGCACTTACCATCGGCCAATCTTTGACTAAAAGCTGTGATGATAATGGCAATTAATCATCGACCAATGGTGGAAACTTAAAATTGGCCAATATTGATATTAATATATTGACTAAATATTGCCCCAAAGAGATAACCAAGCGTTGGCCAAGTATCGGTCAAACTTGGCTGTCCAATTTGGGTTATAATTTATTTTATCGACTTCCCGATTTTTTTTTTCATTAAAACATAGTATTTTGTTGAAGTAACGCTGGTATTAATTATACATTTTTCATACCAATTTTAAAAAAAATGATAAAAATTTGAAGGAACAATTTTTTGGAAATTTCCGTATAAAACTAAGATGTTATGGAAATATAATCGGAGACAAAATTACTTACGAATTCGTGAATAATTACGTCGCTAGCATACCGTGATACGAATAAATCGATCGATTCTTTAAGAAACTATATATAATTTAAGAAAAAATCAGAAATTTCACGAAAAATTTTAATTAAAATAAAAAAAAAACAAATAATATAGAAATTTTTTAACTAACTTTTGGGACTGAATATGCCTTGATTTCAACTTAACGAATCAAAATATTATTGATTTGATGCTCATAAGTTATGAACGTAGATATTCTTAATATGATTAAATCATAAATAAAACATTAAATTTAAGCATTTTTTTAAGACAATTATAACTAAAAGATAAAAATTAAATTCATAATTCAACATTATATAAAATAATGAAAACGTGATAACGCTGTCGAATTTATAGATTGGCATGAGATATGAGTGAGCATGCGTGACATACTCAACATTTTGAAAATAAATTGTTTGACCTATTTCATCCTTTTCTGTTTTATCCTGTGTACTCATGAATGTGACAAAGATAAATTAAGCGTTTTATTTTTATCTAACCAATTGCACTAACGCAGCTTGTATTACATACAAGACGATACCGGTGTTGGTACTGTGTTGCCACACTTTTTTATATACTCATTAATTTATCAAGTTGAAACTACATTTTCGATTTGCTTATAATTTGTTTCTTAAAAACCGTGTAGTGAATTCAAATAAATTTTTGCAATATTAGTTTTCTAAAGTTTAAACTACATTTTTGAAAGTTTGGAAAACCTGGTAGCATTTTTGTTTGCAAATAAAAATAAATTTAGTCTGTTCGATTATATCGAATATCCATAAAATTACGTGTAAAATCGTAATATTTTTAAACTGCAATAACATTTTAAAGACTTAGTGAATTGCTTTAAAACTTTCACAGGTGCTTTGACATTAAGTAAAGAATATTTTACTAAATTTTTAGTGATCTGGTAAAATTTTTGACATACCCTCCATAACATCCTCAATGGTAATAGCAAGAAATAAAAAAAATTGATGACGTCTAAAATAAAACAATATTTAAGTATTGATTAATATTAGATAAATTTTATTTATTGTTAGTAAGGAAAATTCATGAGCCTTTTCTATTAACAAACCTCTGAAATACTAATTTATGTATTTGATGCATCAAAATATAATTTGCGAATGCTTTTTACTATTTTACCAACATCGGAATAGCATAGTTGTACTTTTCAAGTAACTGTTGTAGAAAGAATAACTTGAACACTTAGTTTTATCGTTTTCATCATAAATCATCACTTGATATAGATCCAACAGTTGTTTTTTTCCTCAGGATTTTCCAACCTAGAATCTAATACCTTAAATAATTCAATCCATGTTATCCACCTAATCCTAAATACTCGTGGCGCCGTTAGACTTTTTTAATTTAATTATTGATTTTTCTACATGGAGATATTTATAAGTACCATTTGTCCTTTTTAAATTACAAACAGTTCCTAAATAACATTTAAATGGGTAGTTTAAAACCTAACGAAAGAATATTTTTTTTAAGACTTGAATGACTAAGATCACTTTCATTCATACCATCACCATCATAATCATACCTTCTAGTTATTTTTCAGATTGATCACAAAAATTTTTTATTTCGTTATCTATACACTATCTATGCTTTTTACACTATTTGTACTATTTGCATTGTTTATACTATTTATACTTTTTGTATTCAAACATATAAGATTTTTGAATGGACGAAGCAATATGAAATGATTTCCGTAAATGTCAATTTAATTAATGAAAGATATACAAACATACCGGAAAATGTTTTCTTAATTTCGTGTTTCGACACTTAAAGAAAATGTTTGTTTTATTAAAAATTCTATGGGTTCCTCAATCGTGGAATAATTTGTGTTAAATTTTGCCTTTCGAAACCCACCTTACCCTCTTTTCCATCTCAAACCAGCCCTTCTTCGATGGGTGAATATCACTTAACACTTGGTGTTCGCCATAGTAATTGATAGGTGAGAATTAAATAATTTGGTTAATTGACTAATAAAAGTACGTTATCATTTTCAATATTGATATGCTGGTAGAAGACAGAAGAAAAAATATGCAAGAAAATTTGAACAATGAGGAATCTCTTTTATAAATTGCATTTACTGAGAATACATATAAGAAATTCAAAATTAAAAAGTCAATTTTAAAAACTTAGTACAAATGAATATAGAAATTGCAAAGTCTATGAATTGTATTGCTATATTTGCTTGATTGTAAAAATGAACGAAGAACGAATAAATTGGTTAGTTTTATAAATTGAGTAATTAATTATTCTGCTATTGTGCACTGTTTACAATGACTATGATTTTTTAGGGGATGGAACCCTCCAGTTTTCATTAAACTCTCACATACGTACACACATACGTTTACGTACAAAATATATAGCTAGCGAATATATTGTTTGAATGTGTACAAGTAGAGTACTTGAGAGCTTTTGGCGCTATTCTCTTTCGTAGCTGTAAATTCGCTATATTATAATGACAGAGCTGACATTACTGGAATGCGGGCGTTTAATATCTCTCGCACATTGCGCTGCGCTTCAACCCCTATACGAAATGTCGGCCTCCATTCCTCAAATGAGTCCCACAACCCATTCGTGCATCATACACCGTTTTCTATTTGCACTCACCACCCCATCCAGCTTTCGGCTTCTACCTACGTGCTTCAACATTCTGCTGCTATAGTTTTGGTCATATGTACACAAATACAACACCTCATGACCTATTCGACTCATCCCCTAAATTTCGGCAGCTTATCACCGGTGTTGTCCTTCTCTAACGATATAGTAGTGTCAAACATCACCTTTATAATGTGCGAGAGTGTTGCGAATCCTCCGTTATTAGCAGAAATGGTATACGTAATTGTGTATATATTGTAAGCTTACATGGGATACATTTTGCATGTTGGAGCTGCATGTAATTTATGCTTCGTAAATATATTTACACCAATAGATACAGATAATGTGAATTATGTTGACGCATAAATAGTGTTACCTGTAATTTGATTAATTAATATCGAAATTCATAATTAAATACTGCATTATTGCTATTTCAACACATACTTATTAAATATAAAAATTTAAAACTGGAAAGTCATTAAAGCTCATGGGTTTTTTATGTAAAATTAAAAAATCCTTTTTTTGTCAAAGTATTACCGGATGAATAAATGAAGATATTTAATGCGACATTTTCCAAAGATTTTTTTTTTAAATTAATTTTCAGTTATTTACACCATTTGAATTTAAATAAAGGTATAGTAGGATCAGTAACGTCGAAATTTGAGAACTGTTTCGAATGGTTTCGTAATTATTCCTGTACGTATTGTTCACTCGAATGCAATTTCTACGTACATTTTGCCATATGCCAGAAATGAAGAAGCGACGGCTATTTTCAAATACGTATTATCAAATATATATAACAGAACATAAAAATTAAACAGTTCAATAATGCGACAATAAATATTACCTAAGTATATTTTTCATTTCGCAAATGTTTTGGAGTTTCCTTTCATTAATAATAATACATCACAGTTTTTCACAAGTATTTGTCCCTTAAAAAAGTAAACTTTATTTAGAAAATTTGGTTCAAGTTCATTTTAGCACCCACAATCTGGTAACGTTGCATTTTCGACATTGTTTTTAATTTAATTCGCGATTAAATCGGTTCATAAAAAAATTTAATCACAAAAGAGAGAATTATACCATATTAGAAATGAATTAATAAAAATATCGCGAATTAAATTAATAACAAAGTCGAAAATGCAACGTTGACAGATTGTGGTTGTGCTAAAATGGACTTGAGCTGAAAATTTAATTTTACATATTACAATATAAATACATATTTGAAAATAACCGTAGCTTCTTCATTTGTGGGATATTTCAAAATTTACGTACAAATTGCATTCGAGTGAACAATACGTACAGGAATAATTACGAAACCATTCGTAATAGTTCTCTTCAGTTCTGAAAATTTCGACGTTCCTGATCCAAGCTTATACCAAAGTCATAAGCAGTTTCATTAAAAAAAATATAAAATTCTTATTTTAAAGACGTGCAAACTTCTAATTTTTGTAAGGTTTATCAAAGATTTTGCGACACAAAAACCGCTTCAATTATTCGTGCACTTTCATTAATAAAGAACAAAGCCCAACTCCTTCACCGAGGATGGTACAATTGGTTCATAAATAATACGAATAACATTGTTAAAGCTATAGCAGTGTTTCAACATTAGTTCGCAACAGTATAAAGTTGGAGTACAGAAGAATATTAAAACTTTCACATAATATATTCTCGACGAACCTTAAATGGTTTTCCTTTTTGGATAATAATAACTCATCTAATAAATTATCTATTTTTCTCTATGTTTGGCGAGTTGAAGTTATTATAAAATATGAACTATTATTAATAATATTTTGCATGACAATAGACAAAGATACGCTTTTGTTAAGCTCTATGTATAACAGCTTGTATTAATAAAAGCTTTGGTCTTTACCTGTTGTGAATAGTTTCAGTATGTTACACCTATTTATTTGTACAACATTTTATTCAATTACTAGTAGGTAAATACAAATGGAACTTGCTACTTCTTTTCTCAATAAGTTAACTTTATATGTTACAAAAGTATATCGCAACTAAACGTGTATTACCATCGATGAAAAAAGGAGATTCTTAAATTTTAGTTTCATGTAAATTCGAAACGGAAAAGTTGTTTTCTAAAAGTGTTAAAATTCGGAGACTTGATTACTTTTAAAATAAAGAGTATAGCAGGGTTTATATGGGGAAACTGCCCTCGCGGTTCTTTCGATTCAAACTCAGAGGATCGTTTTAATATTGAATAAAAAAAAACATTTTTTAAGAAAATTTGGCGATGAATACTTTTCAAAAAACATACTCAAAAAATTAATTTTAGTTTTGTTTCTGTTCTTAATAATCGGCTTTCCACCTATGTTTGAATTGAAAAAGTCGCGGGGGAAGTTTTCCCACACCCTTTACTCTTTGGACTAAAATTCATCCGTTAAAACCATTAAATCATTTATTAACGATTCTTGGTATCATTTAAATTGCTACCTCCACTTTTAAAAACCCATTCTGTCGACCCAATTTGTCCTTTTACCTTTTATTGTTGGAGTCTCTAACTCTTCAACGACAACATATTGATATGCTTTAAGGTGTCAAATATCTCTAGCTGGTTTGCAGAATACTTATTCTTAACAATTCACCACAAGAAATAGTTTAACAGGATTAAATTGCTTTTTTTTGGCGGCCAATTAACTTTTGCATTTCGGTTGATTATATGAATTATTATCGAAGATTGATTGTTTCATTAGTTGTGTTTTAAATTTTGCCGTTATATTAAAACCAAATATCATCCAAGTGATCCTTTTCACTTATCGGGAATAAGAATTTGTTGAGCATGAACGGTAAAGCTAGCGTGTTTATTTTTAAAGAAAAATGATTCAGTGATAACAATTCATAAAGTTCTTTATGAAGTATCGAATTTTCAATGATCACGTATGAATTTCCTTATTAGAGAAGAAAATTTTCTTCGGTCAAACGATCTTCAATCAATTGAGTAAACCGTAAACGCATTGGATGGTAATGAGAATTCAGTTCATAGACTATTTGAATTATGTTAGCCTTCATATCGAGATCCTTATGCATAATTCTCTTCAGAGAAGTACGAGAATTGTTTAATTTTTGAGCACGATGATGTGTTGCTGTTGCTGGATGTTTCTGCCCACTCTGAACAACAGCAGCTATATTTTCAGGTGTGTCAAATGAACAAAAATGGAAATGGTTTGATTTATCCATTAACAATCTAGTTTTACAAAATCACTTCACAAGCTTTGTTAAAAGCTCATTTTTTTGCACAATAAATCATTTGTTAAAATATTATCATTTTTTAAATGTTTAGGTATTAATTTTTGTAATGTAGTTTGAATAAAATATGATACAATTGAATTAATTGTAAATGTGCACAAAGCTATAGCAATAACTGAAATACTCAACAAATTAATAATAACAAAGCTATATTATTCATTTTTCGGTCCCATGCATCTGTGGGTATAAAATATGCTGTGCAGTTCATTTCAATTGATGTATTTGTTAGACCTCAAAATATTTGGCCACTCTCACCCACTAGTTGGGCAGTTTGGTATGTAACCAATGCAACGATTTGATGAACGGAATATTAGCGTAGAGACCGAATGTTCTGCTATATGCATGTAGCTATGTAAGTACCAACTGAAAAGCGGAAATTGCAATTGTTCAACTACCTAAATACAAATACAAATACAAATTCATCGAGTAGTTGTGGTGGAACAACTACCACACATAATAAATAAGAGGGAGAGAGATTTACGTATAAACGATGAAATAAACTGAGTAAACAAGAGGAGCAAAATGTGGCTGGTGTATTCTGAGGTGGAATATTGATAGAAGGTGGTTAGTGTACTTTCTAGATTATAGGGATGCGGTCGGGACCAATGGTTCTGAATACTGTAAATAATTTACTATGCTCTAAACAGGCGTTTACCCAAACTCAACCTTAAACGATTTACCTTCGTCGTTTCAACTATCAGTGCATTCACGCTCTATATTTCATTGAATATATAAATTCTAAGCTACCCATCGTACTTAATACCGTATTGTCTCTCAAATGTATTCGTTAATACTATACCCCTCTTATAGTTATTTCGAATCTCTAATTTTTTATTTTTCTAATAGTCCTAATAATTATTTTAATTTTCTAATACGAATAAAATTTGATTCACTGGTACTTACTAAAATCACACGTTCAAAAGCATAAAAATATAAGATATTAAGTCTTAAAAAATCAGTATATGTACTTATGTACGCGCGTGAGAAGTTATACTTATTTGGTATAGTTAAAAATAGGTTTTTAATCCACTGCCGTAGCCTCTTCCGATAGTGCCTGATCTAGCACACCAGTTATAAGATTTGTGATTACTGAAATATGATACAATTTTAAACACAAATTAATTTTAATATCAAAATACATAATAGGAAACGTATGTGTTACGGCAAAGAGATAGACAAAGACTATAAAGTTTTAAATACATCCATGTAAGTGGAATACAAATATAATAATTATTGGCTCAAGTTTGAACCTTCATTGTCATTAGTTTCAACTGTCATTTCGATTTTATTCAATGCTAAGTTTAGATTTGTCAGTTGTATCAGTGTTGAGCTGTGAATATTTAACTGAATGTAACTGGGTTTCAAATAAAAGGTTAAATTGGCTCTTTATATGTAGATACTATATGTTTACAAAATATATATTATGTATTAAGCCCGCTATTCACGATCCAACGCCGATGTACGATCGATGTACGAACCAGATTTTGTCGGATGCGATTGCACTCCAGCATACTGACAGGTTTGTCTGCGATCAAATCATACCAACTCGGTTGGAGAACGCTCATACACGATCAAATTATGTCCAATTTTGTTGCATCCGACAAAATCGTACAGCGGCGTTGAATCGTGAGTGGCGGGCTTTATATGAATTAACTGTTTAACCAAATTAACAGATTGGGTCACATGTTCGAAAAATATTTATCAAAAACCTTTACCATATAGAAGTATATTTATTTTATTATTTTTATTTTTGGTTGTTTCTATTATTTCTTGTTAATTGTATTATTTCTTTAGCCAATTCGCTCCTAACGTTGCTATTAGTCAGGGACTAGAGGCTTAAGCAGGTCATTCACGCTCCGACTTGCAGTACTGCTAGTCGGACTACTAGTTGGATCGCCTAAATGATCCGACTAGACATTCAACTTTCAACTACATCATTCACGGCTCAACTTTAGATCCAACTTTGAAAGTCGGACCACAGGTTGGACTGCAAGTCGGAGCGTGAATGGCCTGCTTTACTAAGCATGTTTCTGTTTTTTTCTATACGTTTTTAAGCACATAGTTCTGGTACTTCACTTTTCTACATTAGTAAAATGTTGCTGTTTGAATGTGCTACAATGATGTGCTGTTCTTATTCTGTTATTTAATTATTCATATATCTTCTATGCTGCAGTTCAAAGTGAACCATAGTCTTTAAGCCATCATACGATGTGTATTATATTAGGATTTATTTGTTGAGTTAGTTTCTCTTCGGTATAATCTTCATTTCTTTGTACATATATTGTTCTTTATTCAGATTTTATAATGACGAATGAAGATTTAATCATGTTTCTTTTTAATTAATTTGTCGACCCTCTAATTACTCTCTTTGTGAACTGGTACCCATAATAGTGTTGGTGAATTTGATTTTCTTATTGCTATTCTGCTAACCAAGGAGTAGATAATTCCAACAAATCATAAATCATGCAAATCGGTTCAGTCCTTCTTCAGTTATAAACAATCTAACTAACACGACTTTGTTTTACATATATTGTGATATTGTGATCTTATTTATGTTATGTAACTTACAAAAGTATACTTTATTCATAAATTTTAATAAAGATTCAAAGAAATGTATACTTAACCTGTTACCTAGGTGCGTATTTCGATTGCCAAGCAAACTTCCTCCATGGCCATCAAATACTATTATATCGCTTCGTAGCTGCTATGGGATGAGCCACAAAGTAATCATGAATCGATCTCAATTTATAAGTCGAGCCTTTCTTTCCTGTTTAGTGATGTAGTTGAGATGGGGTGGGGGTATTTACTTTTACATTTTTCGTTTTCCTGTCGTCAATTTATTCGTGAGCAACCCGAAAAGTGACGATCTTTTGCTTTCTCTTAAAAATTTCTACTCTTGTGTCCGTCTAATCTATGTATAGGGTGCATATTGCTTAGAAGCTTAGCTTTTGCAAATGTATGCCCCATTTCTGTCACTAGATTTTTTTACTCGCGCATGTTTTATATTAGCCAAATGTCCTTCTTTTCTAGTTTGACCGACGTAGCATTTGTCACAGCCAGTATCGGGAATTTCATATATTCCTGACTTTTGTAAGTCCGAAATTTTATGTTTACAACGTTTAAAAAACTTAATATTCAGTCTTTATACGACTGTTTCCATACCTTTTTGATTTTGTGGGACTCAATGATGACCACTGTGGAAGCTTGCTTAGCAATCGAAATACGTAGCTGGGCTATAAGTCAAATATGCATTTGTTTGACCTTTTATTCAAACTTATTTTTAAACTTTACTTTTGTAAATTATCTACATAAATAAGACCCCAATGTACTTTATGTATTGTAACTGTCCTAGTCAGCGAAAGTTACGTATTTAATCAATGAAATTAGTTTTTAATTTGGTAAAATACTAATTTTCATTGGTTTCAGTGTTCCTTTAGTTGTGATAACAACCGTAGAACGTAATGGTTTCATTTTTTAGCGAAAAAGGTCCAAGATTATCGATCGAAAACGACAAACTTATATTTTTTTAAGGCAAACCGATTAAACTAGAACCAGACATTTTGCAAATCAAACTTCCAACCATATATGACCATAGTTTTTGCAAATTATAGTTTTCGCATCAAATGTTTAGAATGATAATATTGGAATATTGATTCTTATACTCATACAATTCACTTTATGTTGTTTCCTTACGTTTCAAATTCTTTCCTATCAAGTAAGTAATTAGTTTCTTAAAAGGATTTTCAATCAGAAAATGTGACATTTAACTACAGCTAAATATTCATTATATTCTACATCAAAAAAGAAAAATAACTCAACCGTACTCTAATTAAATTAATTTACCGAGTTTTACAGAGGAATATTTACAGAGGTTTAAGAGGATTTTTAAGCTTAAATCTAAAATTCTTGACATCCAATTGTAACGATAGCTTCGGATAACGATTTGATTAAAAAAAATATTGATGAAAATTTTAGTTTTTCATTATTGTTGATTGTCAATGAAGCGACCACGGTGAAAAGATAAATAGCTAAACATACAAAAGTTCATTACTTGTATATTTGTTTGCAATGAAAGCGTATTAATGCTTTACCAAAGGTATGTTGAACAATAATTCAAATTCACATACTATACACATGCCATTAATTATTATGCCCTATATAATATAATATTTGTAAATAAAATCAATCGGGAATTTACCTATATTATTTGAATAAAATTTATTCATTACCGTATTTTAGTTACAAAATATAATTGATAAAAGCGTTTTATTGCAGTATTAATATATTTCGCTTTTAATTGTAATAGTCATTAATATCTTGAAACTTAAAAACTTGAAACAAATATTTGTATAATATTAGATGTACAAACAAGCTTTTAGAGGTTGGGAAAAAATGGCATATCGATAATAGAATTGTTATCGATTGTTTTAACGATATTCGTGTAAAAGCGTTATCTTTTCCCTTCAAAAATCATTATCTACCATTTCGCTGAAGTCTTAACAAAATACTTTTTTTGCATTTAAACCATATGTCAACTCTTGTGCCCCCAAAAAATAAATGATATGCGGGAAGCTTTTTAGGTACAATTTAAAGGAAAATGTGATCGATGGACATCGATTGTTCTGTGAAACATGGAAAACATGCTTCATTAATAAAACCATGTGAATTTTGGTTTTGGCGTTTCAAAAGTAGTTATTTTGATATCAGTGACCAAAAATGCAAACGTAGACTAGTAAAAATTGAATTGGAGAAGTTTATTGGATTAAAAGAAGCTCAAGAAATTATGGTAGTGAATCAACAAGCAGTTCCGAACAGTTTCAAAGCTATAGACATTAAATTTAAAAGATTTAAAAGAGGTACACAGGTCTCTATATAAACTCAAGTCAAAAAACGTCGAACGACGTTTCGAAAAAGACGATGCGAAATAGCTTTTTGCATAAAATTGGGACAGGAGATAAAAATTGGATCCAATTCGATAATGCAGAGAGGATAAAGCCGGATCAATTTCAACGGTAAAATCTAATATTCATGTTAATAAAACATTATGGTGGGGAACCAAATCGGAGTAATCTTTTATGGGTTCCTCCAACCAAATGAATCCATTTTTGGGGAATGTTACCACCAATAATTAATGCAATTGAGCTGAGAGTTCAAAGTCAAACGCTTCTAGTATACCAAAAGACGTGATAAAGCCATTTTTCAGCTCGATAACGCTCAGCTGCAAAAGATTCCATTTCAATGAAATGGCTTACCTAACCCACCAAATTTACTGGTTCTTATCCCATCCGATTACCGCTTATTTCGGCAGTATGAACCAGTATGAACCATGGCCTGGCTGAGCAGCACTTTTGATCTTACTAATTATCTAAAATTGGATCGATTTATAAATTGCTTCGGAAGACGAAGAATTTTTTGTAAAAGGAATCCATATACTACTTGGGAGATGGGAAAAAGTATTGACCTACGATAAACAGTATCTTGAGTAAAAAAAATGAGCAAATTTTTTCGAATAAATCCTTAAAACTAAAAAAAAATAAAAAAATTAAAGCTTTTTGTACATCTAACAATAATTCTATTTTTATGAAAATTGAAATGGATTTTGTTTTAATTAAATTGAAGGAGTTAAGGCTATACACTGAAAAAGTATAGTTTATAGTTTAACAAGAAATGTTTAAAATCTCTGTATGATTTGATTCATTATTTTTTTATATTGATAAATGGAGACTTTTGATTTTGATAACAAATGTAGAATATTTAAAATTATAATTTTAGAGAAAAAAGCCCAAAAATTACACAGGCTTGCGATGGTAAAATTGTCTTAAATATAATAACATATTTTAATTGTAATTTTTGCTCTGATTATGGAAAAATAATGAAAAAAGTTCATCACGTTTTTGTTGCAAATTACAATTGAAAAGTATTTTTTTCGGCCAAAATCGGGGGCCAAATCGAACTACTTTTTCTGTATCAAAAATGGTAGTACCGGACCTCTCACTAATAGCGCTGGTGTCGTTTTATATTTCGTTGGTAAGAGAAACAAACTGATACGAAGTTCAAAAATGAGAGTGGAATAACAGCAATCATTTCTGTTTTCTCGCTTTCACTTATAAATTTCGTATCAGTGCATTTCCTCCACCAATGGAAGATAAAACGACACCAGCGCTAGTAGTGAGAGGTGGAGTACTACCATTTTCATTATAGAAAAAAAGGTTCACTTCGGGCCCCTGATTTCGACCAATAAAACTTATAGATATTACCTTAATGATAACTATGTATAATATAATATCACTGTTTTATTAATTTTAATGTTTCAAATTTGTCGTGTTACTGAACATATTTATTCCATGGAATTTAGGAAACAGTTGAGAACCATGTGACAGAAGTGGTGAGAACCAGAAGACAGTGAGAAAACCTTACGTGATGGAAGGAAATGGATTTCATATTTGAAACAAGCGCAAAAAATACATTGAAATGATCTATTACAGTCAAAATAATTTTTAAAAAGTATTTTTTAACAGGCCTGTGTTATCGATAATTCATGTTCGAATTTTGAAGTTTTGAATATAAAATATAGAAATTGTTCTTCGCGTTTTCAAATGTTACTGTTTACATATAAATTATACTTGAGAATGTGATGGAATAAGATTTTAAGAAGCTCTAAAAGCTCTTTGTTTTTGGACCAAAAACTAAAAATTTTATTCATTTTTTTTATTTAGGTGGTGTGGTGGCAACCGGCACCATTAGCTCGCCGTGGACCCCCGTTAGCGTCGGGCCCCCGGCCGCCGACACAAACGGCTCCGGCTCCGACACCAAAAATCTTGATGTTGGTGATATAAGTGATGTGAGTGGCGAATGTAATTACATTTTAAATACGCAACGATAATTTCAATTATGTTTCAGGATGAAAAGGATTTGGCGGCGGCGGACGCAGAAGGAGTATGGAGTCCAGATATCGAGCAAAGCTTCCAAGAAGCGCTCGCTATATATCCACCCTGTGGCCGCCGGAAAATTATCCTCTCCGACGAAGGCAAGATGTATGGTGAGTCAAACGAAATTATTCGAGCGAAAAACACACTAACTACAAGAAAAAAAATCATCTTGAAACATGTTTCACACATTAATTATTTCAACTTGCACATTATATTGTTTACGATTCTAAGAAATCGCAACGTCAGCAATTTTTTTTTCCTTCACCATCCCCTAGAAACAATTCGCTCGCTAAATATACGTATAGCGTAGTCCTGCTGTGTTCTATATCTTTATGTTGCCAGTAATGGCATAACGACGATGCTTCGACTATTCTACTCCGGTCTGTCGAATTCCTTAAATAGTTTTCATACTAAAAATGTGAAGCTTGTGGTTTCCCTTCAAGGTTACAATCAGGTGGTGTTCGCTATCGTAAGCAGTTTATTTTAAACTTATCCTAGAATTAGATGAAATATTTTCCTTACTTCATCATAGTTTATTTATTTATTCTTAATCCATTCCTTTTATGTAAAATCATAGGTAAATGAAAATAATTTAAAATTAAGATACTTATTCTTTAACAAGATTATCATATCATTGAAACTTATTTGAAAAAAAAATCATTATTTCAGCCATAACAATACTGTAAAGATACTTTAAAGCTTCTAAACTCTTGGAAAATTGAAATTATCATTTTGTGCCGACGGTGAAATTTCGTTATTCGGAAAACTCACTAAAAATGTTTGCGCAAAAAAAATAAATAAAAAATACTGAATAATATAAAGGACAAAAGTACATATAAATAGAAATTCGTGAATAATTACGTCGTATAGCATACCATGAGACAAATAAATAGGTAAATACTCAAAAAAACTGTATATAGTTTAACAGAAAATCGGAAATTTCACTAAAAAACTTTAAACAAAATAAGAAAAAACAAAAACTATAGAAATTTTGTAACTAACTTTTGCGACTAATAAGTCATGTTTCAACTTAACAAATCAAAATATTGATTTAATGCTCATAAGTTATGAATGTAGAATTTTTAATATGATTAAATCATAAATAAAACATTAAATTAGCATTTTTTTAAGACAATTATATCTAAAAGATAAAAATTAAATTCATAATTCAACATTATATAAAATAATGAAAACGTGATAACGATGTCGAATTTATAGGTTGGCATTGTTGGTAAATTTAGTATGTCTATCATGATGTGAGTGAGCATGCGTGACATGCTCAACATTTTGAAAATAAATTATTTGACATATTTAATTTTTTTATGTTTTATACTGTGTACTCATGAGTGTGACAAAGATAAATTATACGTATATTATATACAAGACGGTACGTCTCAGCTGATAACAGTGTTGCCGCAATAACTACAAATAAATTTAGTCTATTCGAACACCAAAGCTCTATAAAATTACGTGTGAAATCAAAATATTTTTTAATGTATTTTTAAAGTATTTTTAAAGTATTTTAAGTAATTTTTTAAGTGTTTTTAATTGCAATAACTTTTTAACGACTTAGTGAATCGCTTTAAAAGTTTCACAGGTGCTTTTACATTAAATAAGGAATATCCCACTAAATTTTTAATTGTCTGGTAGTATTTTCACATACCTCCATAACATCCTCAAGAAAATAATCAAAATAAATCTGTATTATTAGTTGAGCTTTTTACGCTTTAAAATAATTAAATCATTAGTTTGATGGTTTCGCTCCGACTTTAAGAAATATTAGTGTTAAAGATTAAAAGAATTATTTTTTTTGTTGTTAAAATGTTTTAATTCAACAATTTCTTTGACCAGTTTTATATTTGGTTCATATCATATTAAATAGAATCCATGTTGTTTAAGTCCTTGTCTTTTTAAATATAATTATTAAATTGTGAGCAATAAGGACGAAGCTTCTTGTGGAATCTTATTTATTTTATCGCTAACGTTTCGTCAGTTATTCCCGACTTTTTCAGGGCTCAAAATTTAAAAATTACTCCACAAATGTCGTAAACATACGCTGTAAAATGATCCAACTGGTAGAACAACAGACCAAAAATACAATTTAGTATTGATAAATAAAAAATTGTTTAAAAAAGATTATTGAAAAAACACAAACACGCATGTTATAATAATAATAATCAATCTGTTGTTCTACCAGTTGGGTCATTTTACAGCTTATTTTTGACATTTGTGGAGTAATTTTTAAATTTTGAGCCCTGAAGAAGTCAGGAATAACTGACGAAACGTTGGCGATAAAATAAATAAAATTCCACAAGAAGCTTCATCTTTATTGCCCACAATTTAATTATTATAATTAAATATAATGTAGAATTTGTCGTGGAATAAAATTCTATCAATTGTACATTAAATTTTCCCTTTTTATTTGCCAGTGTTTTGGATGAAAATTTTGAGTCAAACTTACACATTATTGCTGTTAAATCTGTATAATTTATATTAATACTGGCAAGATTTAGTATTAATTTGTTGTATTTTCTGGGCTAATATATAGTTGAATCTTGGTAATAGTTGACAATATTCAAAGAACTAACATAGTACGAATAGTTTCGGAGTAAACAAATCGTAGAAAGACCGAAATTAGGTGATGGAATAGAAATTACTATATGTACATATGTGCACATATTCTATTTCTTGTGTTACATTACTATGTGTATACATTCACTGGGGGTATAGGGAAGTTTAACTTGAACAAAATAGGCGAAAATCGTGTTGGGTTAATGGGGTGGTGCGTTGTTAATATTACAAGTTGATATTAAATTAGTCTGAATAGTTTCTGAACCGCGTCGCGTTCAACATTCACCCATATACTGCACAATATCCTACATTTAAACTACACATTTCTCACATCTTATTTAAAGTTAATATTATTTCATTTATGAAAGGAAGAAAGTATGTATTATTAGACAATATTTTTGGAAAATTGCCAAAAAAATTATATTCGTTGCTAGTTAAATAAATCATTGGCGTTGTGAAAAATATTTGCAATTCATTTTAAAATATGCATTTACAAATCGACCATGTTCACCATCACAATGAAAAAGAGTTGACATAAGCGCGTTGTCCCATTAAAATGATTAAAGTTGTTGAAGAAAACGTTTATGATAGTTTCTCGGCCAAAGAAAACACGTAGCAACAGTTCATTGCTGTTTCCAACAGTATTTTCCGGTGTGATTCCAAACGAGAATCATTGATTGTGCTTTTATTTATAAGTTCGCTTTATTTGTTGATGGAAATATGTAAAAGTTTGACTTCAAAAAAGAAAAATTATAATGGTTGTAACGAAAGCTATACAATTGGCGAATGAGAGAAAGTGTCACTTTAAATCCTTGCGCATATACCATAAATTTTGCTCTGTTGTCGTTTTAAATCATTGCTGGTCTTATAACTTCTCTTGCATTTCTATTTATAATCAACGATTTGATTTCAATATCATTTAATTAAGTTTCCATTAACTTTCATATTTTGTTGAAAAAGTTTATGGCTTAAAATCTAAAAATTAGTTTAAACATCTCTAAATCTCCAGTTTTAGTAAAGACTAACTAATATTTTCGTTGAAACTTTTGACTATTTTCCAGGGGATATACCAAACAAACGATTAGAATGCTGTTTACAAGGTTGTGATAATACTTTTCTAAGCTTATCATCCAAAATTAACATTCTTATAAAGTCTTTTTTAAAGCAAATATTTAAACATTTGTCATTTATGTATGTTTTGATAAGAGTAAGCTAAAGCTTCATATAAATTAAGGGAACGATAGACACAACAAAAATTACCAGTTCATTCACTCGATTTAGATGTGGGGCCATAAGATATTTTTATCTACATTTTCTTCAACCACAATTCTATTCTTTTTAAATACATAAAAACACATAATACAAGCACAACAAAATAATAACTTGAACGTTTTCAACACTTTTATCAACTTTTATTAATTAGACGTTGTTCAATGAATATTGCCAGGTAAAATATGTCCCCTCCACTGTTTGTTCATTTGATTTATTTGTATTTTGTCATTTTCATTTCACTTGGAGGGAAAACTTTTATAAGTAGTAATGAAATGTTTGAATTGAAAGGAATGCAGGACTTTTATAAATCTATTGTTTTACTGAATACAAATGAGGAAGTTATCGCAAAGAGAATACAAACATTATTTTCGTTTATTAATAAAATTTATTATAAAGTTGGCAAAGACGTGTTAAATAAAACTAACTGATACCCGCTGTTTCATTTGTATGACTCAAAAATCAACATTTATTTACCTAAAACAAGTTATGGGTGTGAATAACTTGCGCTACCAATCACTGGTATCGTAGGCCAATGTTGAATTATCTTAATTTTGTGCTTTAAATATTTAAGTTGTAAGTTTGATAGTTTGGTTCTTAGCTTAAACCTAGTAAATAAAAATAGGCTTTTTAGTCTCTTTTTTACATCGCTTCTGTTAAGTTGTTGTTATTATTAGTTTGTAAGGTACGGAACTTATTATATCATTTTTACCTAATTTTCAGCACTTTGTCGGGATAAATTTTGACACACCTATTGTACTTAATCTCAATAATAACGCATGAATCTATCGTAAAATTTAATAACCACCAAGTATTTCTACTATAATTAGTTATTTAACTTTGAAAACAACTCCGGTTGCCTACTTCAAAGACCCATGTAAACATGAGTCAATTTTAAGTGCTTGCTGAAGTTTCCATATATTATATTATTATATTAGCAAGTACACTTTATGACGTAAATAATAGTTAATGTTAACTTATAGTACCTGACTGCGATATATTCACAGCCAACATAACTGATAAATGGCAAACATTGGCAATTGAATGAAATCGAAAGGACAGTTGAAACAAATGACGATAATCAATTAGTTTAAATTTGAGACAATGATTATTATATTTTTTTTTTGTTTCATAAAGAAGAAAGTGTTTAAATTTGTTTTTTGTTCTTTGTCTTTGCCGCATACATACCAACATAGGTACATAATACAAACATGTATATGTTCGCCTAAATTATTAAATTGATTAACTTTAAATTCATATTAAATTGGATTGAACTGTTATTTACTGCCAAACTCGTGGGATCAGAAATGGGAAAATCAAAAACTGAAAATACAAAGCCAACGAAAGACAGAAAGACCAAGGTCAACCAAATCCGACAAAGAAGCAAGCAAACGAACATAATGAAATGATCTTGAAAAAATTAAGGAAAAGTGGTGTACACATTTATCTAATTATCGCTCAAGATACCTTGCAAAAGGAGAATCGGAATGCAAATAGTATTAATATGGACAAAATAACATCTACTGATAATAACAAAACAACTGGTCTTTCTATTAGAAATATGTGTAGGTGCCAAAGAGATGTTGAGATCCAACATCGACATCTCGAAAGAGTTGGTAAATGGCTCAATAGGCTCAATGGCTCAATTCCTGAGTAATTGTACATTAAAACGAGGGGGTTGTAACATTTCCATATTACCAAATTGTAAAAAAAAATGCACTCTTTGCTTTGATGAACAACTAGATAGCTAACGATTCTTATTAATTGTCTAATGTTACCTTAATATCGAAGGTGAAATCGATATTAAGATTCAGGTCATAAATTTAGTTTTTACCTTTTTAGAGCATCTTATCAATTGAAGCGAGGTTTTTAAATTTTTTTTTTTTTTTTATTCTTAGTGAGCTTTCTAGGTGCCGTAATTACGATATTTGTACAAAAAGATTTTCTTGATTATTTGGAAGTAGAAAAATATTTGAATTAGTTTAAATATAATTTGGAAGCTTAGAATTAGCATCATGTGCAAAAAATTTACTAGATGACTGACGAGCTGAGGTATTGCATTTCAATTTTAAGGTTCAAGCCATCAATCAACCCTTATTTTTTCGCTCTTAGAAAACAACTTCAATTTTCAAACCTTTGTGTAACCAAGTTCAATGTATACTTTTATAAATGACCAAATTTGGAGTTGAAAGATACTGCAAAAATTTGTATCGAATTTAGAATCTACTCTTTTTTTGCGTCGATTAAAAAAATCTGTTGTTCTGTAATTCTATACAGCTTAGCAATAATTCTTTTTGATTCTTCGATTTTTTTCTTTAAAATATTTTATAGCAAGAAAGTTTCGAAAAACTGGACATAATTTTAATGAAAATCGGCTATCGGTTTTGCTTAATAGTAGTGAACATTATTAAGCTTTATTTAGCAAGTGAAATACTTGTTTTTTATTCGGTGTCATGACGTATTAGTTCTCGTAATCAATCGATATATTTTTTTTAATTCATTTGAAAAGCTGAGGAACTAAAGCTTAAAAAGTATCAAGTGACCAGACTGTTAATTTAAGGAATGATTTTATAATCCTCTTCTACAATTATCCAGTAAAATTAGCGTTCCAGTAAAAGTTGAAAATTGCGGACATATTTTAATGTGATAGAAATTTTGTTCTGATAAGTAGCACAACAAAATTGAGTCAGATGTTTTCTCTCTGATTAAAGTTATTGTGGACGTTTTGTTCTTTTCACGTATGAGTTTGTTCAAGAGTTTTATTTGATAGAAGTCGCGCGTCGCATGAAACCCTTAATTTGTACGTGACTGGATTATCTTACTTACACTCGTCACTACCCTTTATGCACATATATACGATATAAAACATCCACACAAATCGTTTGTCGTATCATTCAAATACTTGCCCGTATTCACCCTCGATAATAACTTTTTACTATTATTGTAAACGCTTTAGTCATATTAAAATTTCGAATGCTGTATAAAGTGACTCGAGGTCACATCTAATGAAAATTCTAGTGTCACTTTATAAGTTTTTCCCAATGTTTAATTATTGCATTTCGTTTAATATTTTCGAATAAATATACTGCGTTAGTATTAATTTATGTAAAAGAAATTATGAAATTTTTTCTTTGTAACGAAAACGTGCGTTTATTATTTCAATTCCGTGCTCAAATATTTTGCATAATACAGTCCCTTTTTCTAAGAAATCAAATAGAGAAATCAACATGTTTACATTGATTAGGTACTTTTGTGGTGGTCACTTATATTCGCTTCAGTCATGCGATATTTTCATAATATATAAATTATAATGAGGAATGGAAGAAAAGCTTTTCTGGTAATTACTATATGAAATATAAAAATTAACGTAAAAAACTAAGTTTGAACTACTAAAATGAAAGTTTATTTTTATTTTTGTACAATAGATTTTTTTTATAACGATATAGAATATATATAGGTAATAGATTTTATTTATCGATTTATGAATTTTTATGTATCATAAAATCACTCAAGATCTTATCTGCTGGCAATGGTGTTGCTGTAACCTGATATTATATAAATTAAAAATTAAAGCTATTTGAAGTTTGCAAGAATTTTTTTAGTATGCGCCAAGAAGCGAAGGAAAACACTACATGAAAGTTCTTGGCAGTATTTTGCTTGTGTGGTAAATTCTAATGGTTCTGTGATATTGGTGCTGTTTTATACGAATAAGCCGAGAGATTTAAACTTTCAATACCTTTGAGAATATGAGCCAAACTACTATGGCATAGCCAGCGTGTTTTTCATAATCTAACCGCCAAAACCAAATAACATTGCGTTGGATACTAATCCATTGGTTCAGAATCAGTGTTTAGGGTCATAAAATCAGCGGACACAAAAACTATCAAAGGGTGGCTTTATACTAATCATTGCAAAACTAAGAGGGAAATATACATCAAAATGAGAAAACCTTTTTAAAATTTAACTGTTGAAATGCTAAATTTAAGGATATTATGGAGATACAATCTATTACTGACCGACTATAGTCGTATAGCATACCATAAGACAAAAAAATAAATCGATACTTAAAAAACTGTATAAAGTTTAACAGAAAATCGGAAAATGTCATCAAAAATTTTTAACAAAATAAGAAAAAACAAATAACAGAAATTTTTTTATTTTCTTTTGTAATTGAATATGCCTTGATTTTAACTTAAAAATCAAAATATTATTGATTTGATGTTCATAAGTTATGAATTTGTAATTGTAAAAATAGTTCTGTTATTTGTATTTTAAATTTTCTAAGAAATCGTTTTCCTGAACCTTTACAGATTTCCTGGAAAATATAAGAAAAGCTTCTGTAAATCAATTAATATTTTATTGCATTTCTTTAGCTGAGAAAGTAACAAAATCTTATGTTAAGGTAAAATGCTCCTGCATGTCGGTATATCTATCTTTACAAATTGGGTTGAATTTTCCGGGAAGTTCAAATTTTCCCAAAATTAAAGACTTGATGATTTGTTCATAAAAAAGATAAAGATGAGAAAATCAGTCAAAATTGTATTCATTGTAAAATTTAAATACTTATTCAAATGAGATTATTTGTTTTAATAATTGTTTGTTATTTAGTAAAAGATGATGACAAAAATGACTAGAAATAAGTATCTCCGTTTAAGTGAAAGATTAACAATGCAATATTGTTTCATCCCTAGGCGTTTCGAACAAACCGAGGTCACAAAGACAACATATGAGTGTAAAATGTTCCGTAATTGTCCTTTTGTTCTACCGACTGTGGTGGCAAATATGATGCGAGGATATGAGACGACTGAGAAAATGGTACAGAGCAGAGATGGAATATATGAGCATTTTGCAACGATGAATGGGGGATGGATGGGATGGATACGACCAAGTCCTTTGTGAATGTTATCAGAAAGGTCTGTCGTTGAGAATATGACAAAGTCACACAAGAATGTCAAAATGGGTTACGTTTGAAACGGACCGTAAACCATAAAGACATCGTGAATAAAATTCGCGTTCTCTTCAATTCTGCGTCGCCATTTCTACCTATCTCGTCCCACAAATGCTCATTTATTTTTCCATTGAAAGCTACACTACGATTTCAGTTTTGAATTTAATACGTGTGTACATCACTAAACGTACCGCCTATATTAAATAGTTAACTTTCTACGAATATTGTCCTTAGTATTAACAGACACGTGATACACATTTAAAGCTTCATTTTACGGCAATGGCGCCACGACGCTGACCATTGGTCAAATGATCAGGACCTTTTAATGTTTTTTTTCAATTATAGAAGCTTTCATTCCCTTAGCTAAAGTATGATATTTGCTTCATATGCATTGAATATATCTTGAATCGTATGAACTTAATTTGACCACAAAGCTTTACCTCATACATCAAAAATTATATTATAAACATGAAAGTTTGTTTGTATAAATGTAGGAATGTTTGTTGCTCTTTCGCGCAGAAACTACTGAATCGATTTTAATTAAACTTGACAATTATATAGATTATACATCAGAATAACATATAGACTAAAATTTATAAATGTTAAAATACAATGTTGTCAAGTACGTACGAAAAAATTCTGCCATCTACGAGCTTTTTTGGCGTGGGCTGCCAACACTGTTAGAGGTACACGTGCATCATGTATAATGGAAATGTTTATTTTAAATAGTCCTTAAGTCCACGACAGCATATATATATATATATATATCTTTTATATTTAAGCCATTATCACCAAAATAATGAAGCATAAATACAATAAAAATGATGATTTATTTCTAATGCTCACTTAGTTGTAACAAATTGATTCTTATATCAAAATAAATACTTTTTTCGCTTCTGGTATTATACATTATAACACGGACATCATTATCTGGAGGAAAATTCAGCGAGAAAAACCGTAAAGAAAAACATAGTCTATGTATATAAAAATGAATCCTTATTTTCCTTGATCATACCATAACTTGAGCACGACTTGAGCATTTTCATTCATATTTTTTTACAAACTTTCTATTACCTTGCAGAAGATTTCTACTAAAAGAAAAATAAAGAAAATCGCACAGAAAATTAGAAATAAGCTCTATATTTCTGTATAGCCTTGTAAACCACATATTTCAAAACTTACCAAAAATTGGTATTAAAGTAATTATGGTGTGATTACGGTCGACTTATATTGGTGAACAAAAATTCATTTCTCAGTAAATTCAAAACTGGATAAACATTCAAACTGAATGGATTGTGCACTAATAAATAAATAAATAATCTTTTTTATTGTTAGATGCAAATATAGTGACGTGCGAACATAAATAGTTGTTAAGTTCTCTGAAATTTCCCAATTTTCTGCGCAATTTTCGGTAAGTTTTGATGGTCAAATACATGGTATAAATGGTTATACATAGACACTAAGGGGGTTAATTTATTATAACCAATTGAATTTGATTCTTGAATTTGATCAATCTTTATCGAGCTGCATTCAATTAACTAGGCAAAAGGGATGCCGTTCGACTTTAAACGATTACAATTTCCAGTGCGGTTTGCATTTGCAATCGCAAAGGCAGTTATTAGGGGTTTGTGGCGGCAATCTTCAAAATTCACGCTAGAAAACAAAAATAACAATGTTGTGTATCAAAAAGCAAACCAATGAACAATAAATATTAAGTCTCTGAAATATTTGGACTGGACAACGTTTGTCGGGCCAGCTAGTAACTAAAACGAGTATAAGTGCTCAAAACTCACGTTGTCCTTAGAAATAAGCCAGATAATTTCTTTTCGTTTTTGGTTCAATTAAAAATTGCGTATGTTAATCATTTGATTATTTTTTTATTTTTAAATAAATTGTACAATCTGCATAGGGTTGCATTAAGTGCATTCAATTCATAGACAATCACATGTATTTATTGAAAATAAAATTATTTTTTCACAATGTGATTAGTGGTTACATTGGAAAAGATGTAGATCTCATTTTATATAAGGAGATTATATCAAGAGTCTGTCCACTGAATGTACTAAGTGCAACAGAAAATTGCATTATTTTTTTACAAAACTGGTCAAAGTTTCCAGTCGATAAGTTTTATGTAAACAATTCTATGAGAAAAAGCAAAATTTTGTGTGGAAAATCAGGGAATTTGTAGTTAAGAAAAAAATAGACACTGATCGAGTAACGTTCCCTAGCTTTGCTCAAAATACAATTTTGGGATCAGTTGAAATATTTTTTGAACAATTTTTTGGAGTTGAAAAATTTGATGTTTCATAACTTCTTCGTATGAACAATTTCCAGGCAACTTTTCTATTCTTTTTTTTTCCAAACAATATATGAAAATTATTTAATAAATGAATAATAATATATGTCCTATGACTCAATTTCTTCTTTATGACGACGCGTTTCAACAGTTTTTGGCTGTCATCATCAGTTAATGCTTATTTTGTCAGTTGTACACAAATTTCATATAGGCTGTTTGTTTTATATAATTTGTCGTTAAGGATGTTATTTGGATCTAGTTTGTGGGGTTTGTATATTTCATATTCTTCTAGGGTGTTCATATGTGATTCTTTCTTGCAAATATGTAATGGCTTAAAATTTGTTTCGAAATTTAAGCATTGATGTTTTTCGTCATAAAGGTGTTTTGTAAAATTTGAAGTTGTTGTTGAACTAGGTTTCCTGGGTGTATGTTCCTTATATCGTGTTCCGAAAGATCTACCAGTTTTACCAATGTAGAATTTTTCACAGCAACCGTATTTAATTTTATATATTTCGGTTTTATTTTTCGTTGTAATTTGGTTGTTCTCCAATTGTTAAGAATTTACATCATGTTGTTGTTGGTTGATAATGCGATTTTGAAATTATTTTTTTTAGGAAGTTGGCGATTGTAAAACTAAATATACTATTGAAAGTTGGTTTTATATATTTTTTGTTTTCTTTTGGTAGATTGGGAAGAATGGATTTTTTAGTTAATTTCGATATTATTTTGTCTACGATTGAGCTGTTGTATCCGTTAGTAATGGCTATATGTTTAATTATCTTAATTTCTTCTTCACGAGCTTTGGTGCTAAGAGGGAACTTGATTGTTCTGTACACTAGACTATTGTAAGCTGCTATTTTTTGGTTTCTTGGGTGAAATGATGATTTATGGGTGGTTGTGTTTGTTGTTGTTCTCTACATATCTTCCATAATATATTATTTTATTTTCGTAGGTATTGTTCATAATATATAGGTTTTCAAAGTGATTCATGTAAATGTCATAATAATTGAATAAATTAGTAATAAAGAAGAAATTGAGTCATAAGACATATATTATTATTCTTAAGTTAATTGTGACTCGGAAATAAATAAAATATTTGTCAATGTTAAAAATGAAAACTTTCTTATCAGTTTTGTCATAAACTTTATAATGAATAAAGTTTCAGTGGTTCAAATTGATTTTCAACTCATATCTTGAGCTTTTATTCTATGCGTTTATTATGGAAAAGAAAGTATGATAGTTGAACTTTTTTTATTTACACTTGCCATTAATTATTTTCCATTTCAATGTTGCTGTAAAGGGTAAATGACGAACAGTTAATTGAATTCAAACTGAAAAAACTTGATAAAATAAATATGTAAATTGGCGTTCAATATGCTCGAGCACTATTCTTCAACCACCCTCCGTTTTGAACTCCCAATTTACGCCTAGTCGTTAATACTCAATTATCACATTTAATATTTTTACTTGTGCTTTTGGTTTTAGTTGATTTTTGGTTAAAAAAATATCAGTCTTCATCACTTTTTATTTGCATCAATTTTGCGGTAGATTATATAGATTATAATAATGAAATATTTGGTATTTATTTTACGGAGGTACGTCTACAAAAATATATATAAATAAAGTATGAAGGAATGATGAACGTTGCTGTGGAAATTCAGATGAATTGAATTGCCTGAATTTTAAACGGTAGGAGAACACCCGGGATTGGCAACCTGTGTATCCGTTTAGTCTGTGCAATTTCAATTTTTCCTGGTAAATCATAAATAAATACGAAGCTCGTAAACGCGCATAAACGAAATTCTATGAATTCTTTCAATAACGTAACATCTAAAATATTTAACATTCAATTATTCCAGGTTCGCTAAATTTTTCCGCCAATTGTGAAATGTACAATTTCCCATCATTGTTTTGATAAGAAGATAAACAAAGAAATTAGGTATTTGTAACAATAAATTATTTAAAAAAGTTAAATTTACCTATATACACTATCGACAAAAAATTATGAAAGATGACGAAAAGTTAATGTAATTTTTTTGGCAAACATATGTCGAATAAAATTTCAAATAGTTTTATCGGTTTGGTTCAGTCTTCCTCTCCTTTCTGAATCTTTCCGTTTCTTACATCATGTGTATAGAAAGTTAACTATAGGCAATGAGTTGATCTTGGTTTTCAAGATGCATTGTATTCTTTATTATTGAAAAGGATAATCTACAATTTAAGAATTGCTCGGCGTTTCTGATTTCTCTTTATTTTCTGAATACTTAATATATTTTTTCCTAAAACAAGATTTCAATATATCCAAAAAAGCTTCCTTGCTTCAAAAGCTTCTTGCAATTTTCCATTTTTCTGTCTAAAACATCTCGTATGGATTTTTTTCCGCTGCGAACATGACCCTTTCAATTAGCTTTTCTATTTTTAACCACATCAATGATAGTTTTCTTGGTCTTCAGGTTTCAGATCCAATGCTATGCTCCATAATTGCACACATAGTGCTTTAGCGACTGCTTCTGTGAAATATAGTTCCAATTTTTCAATTAAAAGATTTTTCTTGGTGTTTAACACAATTATTTCATAACAAACCGCTCTTTAATTTCATTTGTAAATTTTCCGTGTCTGAAAATCAATAAAAAGAAAAGAAAATACTTCCATAAAAAATTAAAATTAATTTATTCAAATAGTAGGTATTTCAAAACTTTAAAAGTATTCACATTTCTCGTATTTTTATCCACAAATTTATCGGCTATTATTAAGTTAATTTGTCTTTTGACTCAATAATTGTGTAGTTATTAATTTAAATTATTTAACTGGTAAACAAATAATTAATTAAATTGTTGCTCGATGCTGATAGGGAAAAAGTGTTTTGTCCATCGAAGTGCCCATTGTTCGCAATTGAACTGATAATTGCATTTAATGTGCAATGATTTGACCATAACGGAATTGTTGCGTCATAAATTGAAAATCGTGCTGATATGTATGTAGTTGAACACCCCCGCGCAATATATACACTCAACATCTGCTTAACTCACCCCTGTTATGCACTTCTACCGTCTCTAACCATGACAATATCCTCATATTCATCACAACGATTGCCATACATAGTAATATATAGATATATAGGAACTATAAGCTGTTTAGTACATATACACATACATAAACCATATCATCCCTCCTGATATTACGTAAAGAGGGAAATGGTGAGGGTTGAGAATGGAAATAGGGTGGCTAACGGCGGGAATGAAGGCGGTAGCGGCTCAAAACTATGCCAAGAATGTGCAATTAGTGAGCACCGAGCGAACAGGCAGGCAGAAGCAGTCGTGTTACACAGTAAGGGTTGGTAAACGAAAGAGGGTAAATTCGGGAGACGAGTAGGTACTAGTAGAGAGAATGAACGGGAATCGTTTTATGTGTGTATTCGTGTGTCGACGGGAATGAAAACCACCTTTTCTCATACTTTCTTACAATCTATAGCTAACCAACATCCTCGTGCTATCTACCCCTTACGATAGATCCCTTACACGGAAGTAAACAGCGTTCCACTTAATTCTGAAAAGTCACACACATACACATAAACTATCTAATTTTTTTCACTTACTTATTTTCAACCAACTTTTGCACTTTCCGACTCTTTTAAGTGATTTCAACATTATTTTTTCTAGACTTCAAATGTTGAGCACTGTAATGAATACTTGCTTATTATTTTACTTTCCATTATAATCACTATTTATTTATTAACGGTAATGTCGCCTCCGCTATGAATCAAAATAGTAATTTAACACTAGAGCTTTTATCATCTGATAAAGATACTGGAAAATAAATGTTAATTAAAATTCACTCATTCGAAAATCTTACAAGTATTTCAATTATTATTTGCGTGCAAGCAAGCTGAGCGACAAAAGGACCTGTATTAATTCAATAACACCTACACCAGTGGTTCTTAAAGTGGGAAAACGGAATAAATTAAATTCTAACCAAATAAAAGAAAATCAACTGCATCCAATATTATTAGCAGATCTGTCTTTGTACTTTGTGCATAAAATTACATTTTTTAATTTAATTTTACTGCTAATTTGTACATATAGTTGTTGCATACGACTGGAATCGGACTTGCTTAATTGCAAAAGATGCGTTACAGGAACGTTGAAATTTGAAAACTGTTTCGAATAGTTTCGTAATTATTCCTGTACGTATTGTTCACTCGAATGCAATTTGTACGTAAATTTTGACATATGCTAGAAATGAAGAAGCGACGGTCATTTTCAAATATGTATTATCAAATATATATTACAGAACACAAAAATAAAAGAGCTTAATAATGCAACAATAAATATTACCTTAGTATATTTTTCATTTCGCAAATGTTTTGGAGTTTCCTTTCATTAATAATAATACATCACAGTTTTTCACAAGTGTTTTCCCCATAAAAAAGTAAACATTATTTAGAAAATTTGGTTCCAATCCATTTTAGCACACCCAAAATCTGACAACATTGCATTGCCGAATTTGTTTTTAATTTAATTCGCGATTAAATCGGTCCATAAAAAATTTAGCCACAAAAGAGAGAACTATACCATATTAGAATTGAATTAATAAAAATATCGCGAATTAAATTAAAAACAAAGTCGAAAATGCAACGTTGCCATATTGTGGGTGTGCTAAAATGGACTTGAGCCGAAAATTTAATTTTATATATTACAATATAAATACATATTTGAAAATAACCGTAGCTTCTTCATTTCTGGCATATGTCAAAGTTTACGTACAAATTACAATCGAGTGAACAATACGTACAAGAATAATATCGAAACCATTCGAAATAGTTCACTTCAGTTCTGAAAATTTCGACGTTCCTGATCCAAACTTATACCGAAAAATGTATACCAAAAAAATCAAGAAACTTGCAGTCAGCATTTAATTCCCACAAAAAAGTTCTTATAAAGCAATGATTTTCAACATTGGTCAGCCTTACCTCCTAATGGTTGTTAAAGCTTTAGAGCACCTAGCGATGCGAACAATTCTGGAAATTCTTTATTATTGGATTTCTTTATTATTTGATTAATGTTTATATTAGAATAGATGCAGATGTCATCGAAATGAGAAATAATATAATTTAAAAACTTTGTACTTTGAATTAAATAATAGAGATTTGTATAGAAGCTAAGTTCTATGTTAAAAATACGAGTATAGACGAAGTTTGGGCGAATATGTTGGTTAATCCCAGGACTTCTATGCACCAACCACTAAAGCTTTGAGCAAGGTTTAGTTAAATGTTATACACCGACAACTAGTGGTCGGCTAACGAAAGCTTTGGAATTTAGGGACACGTTTGTCCAAACTTCGTCCATATTTCTAAAAAACCATTAAATTTTTATATAAGTTTATCTTCTGTGCTTTGAATCTTAAATCCAATGGAATATATATGAAAATATACATAAAATCACAATATTGTTGGATTTATTTTTACAATTTTTTCCACAAATTTTTATAAAAATAAAGTGACCTTTTCAACCTCTTTCAGGATTAGTCAGTTATTGAGGCTTTTCATTTACCACATTGAAAAATAACAAACTATATAATTTATTCTTTAAATTTGATTTCTCAATACAACGCAAATTGGTAAAAAGTAAAAATTCAATTACATCCTCATTTTTGTTTAATTCCCCATGCGTCTTCTTCACTGAATGGCAGTGTTATACTTATAATATTATATGTTATACTTATACGGAAGAGTGGCGAAATTTTGCAGTGCTAATAAATTTTCTAAAGAAAGCCTTCAATTTTCTTGCTACCCCCGTTTTATACCTTTTCCTTCTTATTAACAACAATTTTTAGTTAATCAACTTTTAATTAACTCAATATAATCGTGAAACAACATGAAAATTCAATTACTTACTAATTTCTTTTCAATTGCTTGTAAAGATCTACAAATTATTTTGCCTTTAAATATACATTAAATTTAGGTATCTACCACCATATTCTTAGCTGAAACTCGATAAACTTATCTTACGATTTGAAAAGTATGTATAAAATTAGGGGATAAGGGAAATCAAGGAAAAACGGGTGTCGCGTAGAAATTCGTTCAATTCATTACGTAGTATAGAAAAGTGAAGTTTAGATGCCACCGATCTGATACTACCGCTCTAATACATGACAGTGGGAAATGAACGTTGAAAATATGTAACGAACAAAATAACTTAAGTTTATATCTCTTTATGTTGAGTTTCGCTTGTTGCATTCCTGGTTTTGATTTGATAGCTATATTATTATATTTCAAATTTTACAAAAGAGAAACATGTATATCCATTTATCTTTGTTTATGCTTAACAAATATATGCACATTATGTGTAATAAGTATAATTGAAAGCTATCCCTTTATTGTTTCACGATTTTTTATTTTTGCATTCCAACCATGGAATCAGAACGAGAGTGTGAGATGGCCGAGGGTGGAAATGTTTCAATAAAGGTGGTAGCCTCGTTGCAATGATATTTTCCATACCATCCCTTAACCATTTACCGCACAAAATATTTAATTATCCCGAGTACAATCGAAGATAATAAAAATGAAATGCTAAAATTTACCTTCATTTGCAACGTGCTAATTACTTTGATTTAGTATTGTTATTTTGCCAAATTAATCAACACTCAACTTTAAATACACATATAGTTTGTAAGTTTCCATTCTTTGATGAGTAAATGTTATTATTTTATGAAGTCTTTGGGAATTGAATAATATTTAGAATAAATTTATCTATACTAATATATAAAACTATTACGTCTGTCTGTACATTTTGATTTTGAACCCAATTTTAAGGTAAATATTTGTTTCAAGAGACTCTTATTCCAAATTTAAAATTTTTAAATTTTTTGTCTATTTGTCTATCTGTGTGTCCAGATTTAACTAAAAAACGGAACAACCGAATTTAATGAAATTTAGTATTAAGATACAACATAATTACCCACTCACAATAGGCTACTTATCATTCCTTAAAAATAATAAAGAAAGGTATCCCCTACGTAAAAATTGAGGGATGAAAAAAAATACTTTAGACAGGCGAGTTATATATCGCTGGAAAGGTATTTAAAAGATAGAAAATAATTTGGTTTAATCTTTTAGTTGCACTAATAAAGAGCATAGTAAATTCTATTTAAAGTACAAAAAATTGCCTTTTTGAAATATAAACGTTTTTACAATATATACAAATAAACAGAACATTAGAACATAGACATTCTGATGCTCATAATTAAACAGACGTGGGTTTAAATCGTTCAGAAAAACAAACACAAAGTTGGCTTATTATAAGAAACAAAAACTTAGGGTTTGCTTAAACATTTAAACTCTGATTAATATATCTGAAAAAGGTTAAGTTAAGTTTATAAGTGAGCATTTAGTTTTTTGACTTTCACATATTGTAAACCTGAAAATCCGAAATAGGTATTCACAAATAAATACATTAGTGAGCAGCGAGTATCCCTTGAAATTCGGCGAACTAAAAGAAAATACTTACTGGCATTTTTGTGAACTAAAGTTAGTGGCTTCTATCAATCGAGAAAAAGTAACAATTTAAAGAGGAGAGGGGTGTTTAGAATGTTAATAATACGGTAAGTCATAATGATAAAAGAAACTTAAAATGCTCTTCCAAAGCAAAAGGCATACGCCAAATCGTGTATAGTGAACTTGAGACTATCCAATATGGTTTAATTGTATAGTTGAAATTCAAATATTATAATAATAAGTGTATAGTAACACAATGGTTATACTTGATTATGTGATTATGGAGGAATTGAGTTTCGTGCAATTGTATAAATTTCAATTTCGCGATAGTGTTGTACATTGCAGGAAGGTAATAGTTTTGGGAAAAAGGTTCACTCGGGAATCGAGACAGTAAGATGGGATTCCTACTAATATTCAAAAATCTAGACCCTTAACTTCTATTATTTTAACTCGAGTATTTTGATATTCTTTTACTGTTTTAAGTCATAATTAAGACCGACTTTATTGAACTTGACGATATTTTTTTCACACGGTAGTGTGACCTACCGTAGGTATACGCAATAGACCATACTCTTTTTAGATATTTATAAATAATATTTGAAAATTAATTGATCTTAACATATAATTATTTTACTCTAAGCAACAGTTTATTAAATGTATCTTTTTAAAGTTGACAAAATAGTGTTTTTAAATATTATTATGTTTTCCATAAAAGAAATAAGAAAAATAAAAATTTTCATATACCACTACAAATAGCAAATCTAAAAAGAAAATATAATCAACGCCTACGTTACGCAGATGAAGTCTCGGCCATCAGCTATTTTATTTTATAAAATATAACATTGCAAATTGCTTACTAAATACATCATTCGACTGTGTTCGGCACTATGATAAATCAATTTTAATTGAGGATAAATAGAGTTTTACTTATGTATTACAATTTTGGTTTCAGGTCGAAATGAGCTTATTGCTCGATATATCAAATTACGTACCGGAAAAACGCGAACAAGGAAACAAGTCAGCTCTCACATTCAAGTGCTCGCTCGAAGAAAACTACGAGAAATCCAAGCGAAATTGAAGGTAGTAAGTATTTAGCTGGATTATTAGTTTTGATAATATTTGTTCTATATCCAAACGTATCAGTTCATAAAAAATCCCAACAAAAAATATAAGTTGAAACCTTGCACAAAAGAATTGATCTTCGGATGGAATGATTTTTATTTTATTTGCGTAAAAAATATGTGAGAATAAGTGTATGTGATGTTGTGTATTGTCGGAGGATCATGCAGCGAAGGAGAAAGCCTTGCAGACGATGTCGAACATGTCAAGTGCACAGATCGTGTCTGCAGCAGCTCTACATCCTGGTGGCAAGCCTCATCTTGCAGCTACACACCTCACATCCTCTCTTAGTAACCATCATCCCTATCCTCCCTCAACCACGGTAAGTTTGTCATCAATCATCAATCAATATCATCGCCGTCATCGTCCTCGCAAATAAATCGATTGTGAATTCTGCCGATACTGCTGTTTACCGCCCGCTTTTTAAATCTTTCCTCATCCATTTTAACCCTTCCGAAGACTAATAATACAAACTACTTTTCTTGATTGAATTGAAAAGACTTTCTCTAGTTTTGTGTGAAAAAATGCTTTCGTGCTTTTCGTTTCAACTTCATATTGTGTTCGTGTGTGTTGGCTACAATGCTCTCTCCTTCGAGCTGGAGGATACAAAAATAAACAAATTCGTGTGTGTGCTTCCTATCTAATCTTATTAGGGATGCTTTATAGAATACAAAAATTATTTTAACGACTAAAAAAAAATGAACTTTGTATTTGTTCAAACGTGCGTTACAAGCTTGGGATTTTTATTACCGTTTTTTGTGTATAAAAGCTTAAGATTAATGGATTTATTTTAATTTACAGCAGTTTTGGCAACCTGGAATACAACCGGGAACCTCTCAAGAGTAAGTTAATTTTTTTAGTTAATTGTCTTATGTTTGTATTATTTTTTTAAATTTTGTTTTTAGTGTGAAACCATTCCCACAAGGAGCTTATCCTGGAGGTAAACCAGCCACAGCTGTTTCGGCAGCGGAAGCTGGTGGACTACAGGCACCACCTCCACCTCCATGGGAAGGACGAGCTATAGCGACACACAAACTCCGTCTTGTAGAATTTTCAGCGTTTATGGAACAACAACGTGATCCTGATACGGTAGGCCCGAATTGAAAAATACATTTTCACAACATTAACAAATCTGCTTAATTTTTAGTACCACAAACATTTATTCGTACACATAGGTGGTCCAACGACATATGCGGATCCATTGCTAGAAGTATGTAATGAAAGTTATTGATTGTCTTAAAATTATCATTTTATCAAATTTTAGGCTGTTGATGTACGACAAATATATGACAAATTCCCTGAGAAAAAAGGTGGCCTCCAAGAACTATACGACAAAGGGCCGCAACAAGCCTTTTTCCTTGTCAAATTTTGGGCGGATCTCAATACGAACATACAAGATGAATCGGGCGCTTTTTATGGTGTAACTAGCCAGTACGTATTACAATTAGTTGTGGTATATTAACATCACAGGTGTAACATCTCTTTTTTTCACCTGAATTATAAGAAAGTTATCTTCGTCTTAAGGGGGGGGGGTATTCTGGTCTAGACGCCTACATTTAAGGCATTTTTCAAACTAAGATAAAACAAATGAAAAATATTTTTACTATACATTTTTTTGTATGATTTTTATTAATATTTTGAGAGTATAAAAAGAAAAAAAATCGTCGATTTATACAGGATGGAGGAGTGGAGCCTATAAAAAAAAAACGGTGCTCCCTGGTTGACATGATTCCAACCCTTGTAGTGATCTAAAACAAACAAAATAAAAAAAAACTTCCTTAGTAAAAAAGTTGCTATCGAGTTGACATTTGCCAAAGAAAAAGTCACAAAATAGCGGCGACTTAAAAAAATGTTACCCCCTTTTTTAAACTTTTCGAATTTTTAAAAAATACTTACAATTAAAATTTTCCAAAATTCGAGTCAGAAGCGATAAAGAGATATATATAAAAAGGATTTTTTCCAAATTTCAAAGAAATCGATAAAGTAAAACTTGAGATATCATGACGACCACCGCCAAAAAAGTAGTATTGAGAAAAACGCGTTTAAAGTTTGTGAAACAAGTCAAATAGAATAACTCAGATAAACACAAAATCCGCTGTATCTTCGAAAATAATTCAAATTATGAAAAATCCGTTTAAGGGCATATTTTCGAAGGTCTAAAATTTGAAAATATGTAAAAAAAGAAAAAACGATTTTTCCAAATGTCTAGACCAGAATATCCTCTTAAGCACAAATAGTAGACACTTAAGCACTATTAAGTTTACATATAGACTATTTTTGTCTACAATTTAAAAAGTAAAGAGCTGCGACTGCATTTTATAGGATTTTGTTTGGACAATAACTTGAATTAGTTATAAAAATTAATTGTTTTTTTGCTTTATTTATTATTAAATTAATATTTTTTCTTTAGGTACGAAAGTAATGAAAACATGACAATAACGTGTTCGACAAAAGTGTGTTCATTCGGTAAACAAGTGGTAGAAAAAGTAGAAACAGAGTATGCTCGATTCGAAAATGGTCGATTCGTATATCGTATCCATCGTAGTCCAATGTGTGAATACATGATCAATTTTATTCACAAACTAAAGCACCTGCCTGAAAAGTACATGATGAATAGCGTACTGGAGAACTTTACAATTCTTCAAGTAAGTGTTTCGCTTTAAAACAATTGATCGATTTTATTTTATTGATTAATGATTGGTGTTCAGGTTGTTAGCAATCGGGACACGCAGGAGACGTTGTTGTGCACCGCATACGTTTTCGAGGTGTCCACCTCAGAACACGGCGCCCAACATCACATGTATCGGCTGGTGAAAGATTAGCATCGCTTGTATTATTAAAAAAAAGTGTCTAATTTTACACCTCCGCCCCCGCCGCCCCCTCTCACAACAGTGCCTACACCAACACAATACTAGTATTATATGATTAGTTTTATTACTTCGGAAATAAGATTGATAAAAAAAAAATCTAAAAACATATGTAGGTAGGTAAATTTAAAATGAAACAAAATCTAAGTAAAAATATCTTGGAATTGCCATTTGATATATAAAATTCATATATATATATAAATATATATAATTATCATATAATATATTTTAACTATAAGCCTCTTTTTTTGGTTTTAAACCTTCGGATGGGCCAATTTCATTATAAATAATTTAACTTAATATACATAAAACTAATAGCAGCTCTTTTAGGTTTTTTATAGAGTGTTATAATATATGAGATTATTTTTATTTGTACTGATAATGCTGCGATTATTTTATTGCAATTCTGATTTGTGCAATTTCAATACTTTTCAACGCTTCTTCGTAAACAAAATTATTTTACATTTATCGTAATAATTTACTTACAAATCATATTGTTAGGAAAATCGAATCGAAAGTATACTGAGAAAATTCTTTCTTACTCATATAATGTACTTATACTTAAAAGAGAATTAAAGAAAAACAAATTATAGCGATTTTTGTTATATCTCTCAAAAACTACTACCGTACTGAAAAACGTTATTTAAATGTACTAATTTGTCATTATTTTTATATTGTTCTTAAGTTGTAGGCGTAAATGACTTGAGTTCATTTTTACTACCCTACCGAGATGATAAAGTCGAAGTAGCTAAAAGTTTCATTTGGCATATTTCCCAAACCAGTAAAAACAGTTTGGTGAAATTTATAATTCATCAAGTTTAAAATTGGTCCCACAACATCATGTAAAAATTCAAAGGGTAATCGTCAAAATCAAAATATTTGTTATTATTTTTTCTGTAGTAAGTTGAATTGACGATTATCTTTTGGTAATTTTATTTTAAATTTAATTTTTTTGTGATAATTTAAATTTTAGGCAAAAAAAGTAAAAAAAAAACACAATTCACCTCCTTTTCTTCAACCTGAATTTTTGGCACAATGAAATAAATTTCACAAACCCAAAACCTATTCAGATTTTAAATTTGGGACAGTTTTAGTAAATGTCTTTTACTCGTTTCACCGAACTAAAGTAGCAATTTTTTTTAATTCAGGAATAATTCAAGAAATATCTAGACCGGATTAGAAAAGATTTAATTTTTGAATTAGTCCTTTATGCATGATAAGATGCGACCGTATAGAATGTTTGATCCGATCCTGGTGATTAATTAAACAATTTTATTAAATTTTAACTCGGAATGTTTTCACTCCTTCTAAAAAATGAATTCGAGCAATTTTTGTGGATGACTGAAGTGCTAAAAGTCAAATCATATCAAATTATTGGAAAATATTTGGAAATATTGTAAAATATTTTTTTAAGATTAAATAAACTAAATAGGTAGAAATATTTAATATGGTATTTTTTGCGTCAGTATTGAGGTAAAAATGTGAATAAAAACCATGACAATATTTCTGAGTAATAATTTAAACCAAGAAAATAAGATTTTGAAAAACATAAATAAAACATCTTTCGGATTTTGCAAAAAAACAAGGAATTCGTGAATGAAACTGGCCACTAACGTACTTTTGTGACACAAAAAGATACGCAATTTTGATAATCAACCAAATCTTTTGAGTTGTTTTTAAGAAAACTTAATATTTGAGTTAAAGTAGTTTTCATTTTTAAATTAGTAATATTTTTATTTAAGTTTAATGTTTTATACTTCGATGAAATAATATTAATAATATTGTAGAGATATACAAAAGTTTTTCGTTTAATTTATGTGATAATCAGTAATCATTTATATCTTTTTTTAATATTGAAAATATGCAATTAAAAAAAATCTAAATCCTACAAATCCAGTATTTTACATATGTTTTATTTGTGAAGATTGTTACTGATGATCTAATTGAACATAATTCACAGTATGTCAACATTTTTCTATTGAATATTTCTAAAAGAGTTTGTACGTACTCTTGCATAATTTTGTTATTTTATAATTCCCCTGTGTCGGCTTAACTCTTTAGATTTTTTTTCGACTTTGCTGTTTTTCTATAAACTCATCAAAATTCAAAACTCTAAATATATTAAACGCAAAACACGTATTATTTTAAAACATGTGGCAATGATGTTGATCTCTGAGTAGTACGTCTGCAATTTGTTTTATCATATTCAATAAAATTTGCTACGTGAAAGAAGATGCAAAACAAATTGCAGAAATAATGGTAGCTTTTGATTTTAATTATATTTAATATTTAATAATAAGATTCAATATTTTATTTCAAAAATAAGAAGATTTATTTAAAAAGAAAAAAAAATAGTTTATGAAAATCAAATTTTAAATCGTGGCAGACTTTTCAAGAAATCAAATGAGTGATTTTTATATATAAATATATAAATTTACCTTACGGATGATGAAAAATAATTATATTTAAGTTTTAATATTTGTATATTTTTTGGTTTTACGGAATAAGCTCTGGCACCTAGTTTTAAACGATTGTAATATCATTTGTAAATTCATGATGTTGAATGTTATATTTAATATTATAAAAAGAATCGTATCATCTTCTGTGAAGATTATTAAAAAAAAGTGCATGAAATTTTCAAAAACTTTATACTTTCTTTTAAAAATTTTGCTAATTAATTTTCAAAGTTTAACTCTTTAATCCCATTGAAAATTATATACATAATATTCATTGGATAACATTTTTAATATTGTAATAGATTGATAATAATAGATTGATTTTATTTAAAAGACGTGAACTTCTTAACTGATTTTTTATGCAAAAAGAAACTGAAAATCGTTTAGAGCCTCTGGTGTTCAGTGTTGGTAGTCTGAAAATATATTTTAAGAAAATTTAAATAAACTATATATAAAATAAAAGTTGTGCTATTGTATATATTTTTAAAAGAAATTATTGTGAATACAAAAAGAAATTTTTTCAAGAATTGATCATCATATCTAGAGAAAATGCCATATCACACATTAAATACACACAACACAGATGTATCATGAAAAAAAAACATAATTGAACATAAAGACATCTTATATCACTCTATTAAATGTACAGTATTTCAAATCATGTTTATAATTTGTATGAAAATTATAATTAATATAAATGAAATATTTGTGTTTTATTTATTATACATTTTAATACATTAAACCTTTTCCTCTTACACATTTTTAAAAGAATTGTTTGATAAATGGATGTTTATTGTATATACATTTTAAAAGAATAACAAATAAAAAAAATCAATTAACTTACAAACTTTTTTTTGAAATACTAACTAATGTTTTGTAGTGGTTAGGATATTTATGATGTTTTGATAGTCACAGATTGTAAAAGTGAGCAGTCCCCTCATTGTGTAAGATAAGTGGATATTGTTCTTGTGGAAAAAAAACATATGATTGTTAAGCAGGTGATGCGGATCTTTTTTCATTTTTACAATGACATATTAAGCTAATGTGGTATTGTGAAAACCCCCCGTAGTCACGAATGAAGTACAAGGTATAAAAACACTGATGATTAGATTAAAAATTCATAAATTTTGAATCAAAATAATCAATAAAAAAAGATTTCTTTTTAAATTAATTCGAACACATGTTGATAAAATCGTAAATTCGAAATTCTCTTCTGGTTTTATTTGTATATTTATAACTGAAAAACGAAATATTTGTAAAGAAATATGAATAGAAATCTTATGTGTTAGCTTACGACTGCACAAGGCAGGATAGTCCTCGTTACAAGAAGTGCCTTTTGGGCATTTTTCACATGCATCACCAACGGAATAAATCAATAATTGAGGAATATTTCCGGCTGGACCATAATTACACACGAACATCACTTGGTAAGAAATCTGTCCACTTTGATGTTTTTGATAAGCCAGTGCAGCACAACCTTTATCAAAAATTTAAAAAATAATGATAAGTAAAGTTTGAAATAGAGTAGTATCGAGTTGTTTTAAATTTCCAATTCGATTTCTTTATGATGGATTTAATACTTTAAAATCGAGTCCTATGAATACTAGTGAGAACAACAATGAGTGTAAAATAATACATGAATCTGAACCCCGCAACTAAATATTCCACTGAGTATATAACTGAATTCAAAACGAAAAAAGCTCTCATGGAATTAATGTATAATTTTTATTTTCAAATTAGTAGCTATGCCACGAAAAAAAAACGAAATGAAGAATCAGAAGAACAAGAATACAGATTCATTATGATCAAAATTCTGAATATTGGCTGCTAATATCGAATAAATTCAATGGCTGGTGTACATTGATCATTGAACGAATATCCCAGCTTAATAAACACTTTACTAAAATTCTAATGTGAAAATGGTATACCGGTTTGGTCTTGTGATTAAAATCATTAGAACGCAATTTAAACATTTATTCAAACCTGAGTAACAACTTTGTCTCGTGCTCGATTTTTAGATAGCTTAATGGAGGATTCGAAAGCATAATATTTGACCTAAGAGTTTGCATACATTGAATACATTTTTGATTCTACATAATAAAAATTTGAAACTAATCCCCATTTTGTCTAATTTGAATTTTGTCCACTCAACAATTTTAAACTATCAAATCGTAGGGACGGTGTAGATGTATTTTAATAACCATATTTATCTTTCTCCAAAATTCCTAAATAGTAATTTAGTTAAATGGTCAATGCTATTAAATTTGTGAACTACATAACACTTAGTCTAAGTCAGTCTAAGTACCAACGTACAATTGAAGTTTCAAAGAAAATTGAGCGACGATTTCAATCCAACCACGTTAGAAACTTTAGTTTTATTTTTTGGATAAATCTTGATGAAACTTGGCTCACAATGGTCCTAAGGACATATTTACATATTTTGGTCTCAGTTAAATACAGTGATGTTTCCAAAATAAGTACTTTTTCGTTTTCAGGTTTGAGTTGTTTCTAAATAAGAGCAACCGAATATAATTTCTAGAAGAACAGTTCTACTCTAGTTTTATTCTAGACGCTACTCTTAAAATGTATGACAAATAATTAGAGATTTTATTTAAATTGTCTAAGAAAAAGTTAATATCAAATTTATAATTTATCATTTTTGAATACTGAAAATAATCATCGATCCTTTTATCATCAAGATACCACCAATAATGAATTAATTAACTATACCTACTAAATATGTATCAGCCCATACTAGTTGAACGTAATTTCTGCATTGTGGATTAAACCTGCAAAATATAATACGATATAACGTTTGCCATACAACTAAAACTAATCAAGATTTTTTTTTGTTTAAAATGATGTGCCAATCAAGTTCCAATTTATATTTTTGTATTAAATACGCCTATGGTTCGACGTTTGTGATCTTAAACAGATTAAAATTTATTTTAATTAATAAAAATATAACTTGATAAATTTAGTATTGTAAAAACCAATCGTATTTTATTTAACTGGGAAAAAGGTGGATACTTTTGAAATTTTGATTTGATTTTTCACTAAGTCAAAACTTCGACATTTATAAATTTAAATTGTGCAACATGAATATGATTTGGTTTAGTTGTAAGTAAACGACAATATGTTATAACAACTTCATCCAAAAACATACCTGTAGGGTTGTGCAACTTGTTCACTGCTAAAATTGTTAACTTCTTTGTACCAGTTTTCTACAACTAATTCATTAATAACTACCAAGTTTGTGTCAACTATATTTTGTCCAACTGGAAAACGTACTGAAGCATAAAACATCTTAGCGGAATTATCAATCAATTTGCCAAATCATTACCTGAATCACGACATTCATCATAATCATTTACACATTGTTGCACCCATCGTTGGGCAAAAGATTCTAATTCATCATCCCAATACAGCATACGCATGTTGGAAGCACTAGGTTGCGGTCCTGGAAATCCTTTGTCTTCATTACCCAACGCCACTTTATTGCGTAACCGATTGTGTGCGGCTAAAAGATTAATTTTATTTTCTTTGGACAGCGGAATTTTTATTGGTCCCAAACATGCTCTTCCATAAACTTCTGGTTCCTTTAATTGAAAATTATTACTCTGTTCCCAGTGTTTTGCTCACTATTAATATAATATTTTAGTTTTACATGATATAAGCACATTGTATGCTTTTCACAAATTCGACCAATGATTTCTCCGTCACTCCATTTTAAACAACAATAGTTGCAAAATTCATTATTTATTCTGTTTTTATATTCTCTGCTCTTAAAATCTGAAGCAACTCCTGAGAGATTTACAAGAGTTTCCCCGGGATCATATATACTACATGATAATAGCGGAATTAGAAACAATAAATATTTATGAAGAATATATAGAATCATTTTTTCAGAAAATCTAAAAATATTTTAAAATAAAGCATTACTATTTTTAATTATATTAATGACATTCTATTCACAGCTACCCTTTTATAATTTTGAACTAAATGATTTTGCAGATTTAGAAAAAAATGGTTAAAACTTCAGTACCCGAGAAATCATTTAAGTTCCTGTATGTTTTCTTTGATACGTTTTTCAGTAAACTAAAAATAAAGTATTATATATGTCACAGTATTATATAGTAGGTATCATGTCACAACTCAGATTTTTCTTTTTCAAAAAAAGTAAGCTTTCAAATTGGCCAATTTTGATGGAAATGAATTAATGTTATAATTCTCTTTTCGAACGATTTTTCATTTCAATTAGTTTTATATAGTTTATCCCGTTAAAGATGATTCAGTCTAAAATATTCTGCTCAATTTTAGCGAGAAAAACCATCCCTTATATCCTTTTTATGCACTTGAAAATTTGAAATTAAATTATAGCTATCCTGTTGTACACAGGATGAAAATTTTTTCTCATTACAATTCACATAAAGGCCTTGTAAGATAATTCGTTAAGAAAACTAGACTTCATAATAAAAAATCACCCCCTGAAATGGCCCAATTTCAGACGAAATTCGTCACATAGATTTTCAACTCCTTAACTCCTCGTTTTGATTTCCCGACTTACTACTCCGTAACACAAAATATTTTGCATTAGCAATATAAAAGATGATTCAGTTACAGAAACTTTGCAACGAATCAAACCATCCCTTATATTCTTATTTTACTGTTGAAAATTGTCCTTTTTGAAATTAGAAATGGAATTGTGATTGTCCTGTTACCCATAAGACGAAATTTTTTTCACATTATAATCCACTTGAAGACCTTATTAGGCTTTATTCGCTTTATTTCTCAAGGATCTAGCCACTAAATGTCAATTCCATGAATGCAGTTATGACCTGAGCTGACCTGAGCAATGATTCAATTTATAATATTAAGTTAAATTTCAACGAGAAAACCCATCCCTTAAGTCCTTTCTGTGCGCTTGAAAATTGTCCTTTTTGAAACTTTGAAACGATATTTCGGGTGTCCTTTTGCACACAGGTCAAAATTATTTTCACAATGTTGCTCACGTTAGAGCATTGATTCATAATCCGTTGAGAAAACCGGTCTTTATAATGAAAAGTCACCCCTTGAATGATGAATTTCAGGGCAAATTTAGTGCATGAAATTTTACATCCTTAACTTCCCGTTTTTATTTCCCAAGGATCTAGCCTCTAAAAGCATTTCATTTCATAAATTAATTTCATACTTTAATGTTATGCACATATATTAAATTTAGTTATTATGAATATCATAGAAAAGACCAAAGAAGCCATCACAGTATTTGATATTTTAGATACATGCACGGTTTTTTTAAAAGTCTTATAAACGACTTAACGTATGGTCAGAGTTTAGTAAATTTAAATTTATTTCTACCATTGGAGAAAAAAAAAACGATGGTGGGCTAAAGATAAGAAATAAAAAAAATATTTGATACATTTTGATACAATAGTAGGTACATCTGCAATTATATTTTTCGTCGATGGTCTGCAGACTTTCTATGAAATCATTATAACCGAAAAGTTTAACAAAGAAGTTAAACATAGAAAAAACATTATTTTGATCGCGTTTCTAAAATTTGATATTATTTTAACGGTTCAAATATTTTTTGATTAATAATTGCTTTGGTATAGTAAAAAAACGACTGTTTTTTTTAAATACAAAGAGACTTTAATACTGTATATTAAACAGCAGTAAATTTTGCATTGGCAGAATTGAAATCATTGGTAATTTTAATTTCTTCAGAATTGAAGAAATATTATGTTTAACAAATAAAAGAATAAACCGGATAATTCTAACGATAGATTTCGTATCAGTGTGAATAATATTATAATAGATGCAGACGCAGTTACCAGTACCATAAATAAACTATTTTTAAAAAAATGATCCTCTTTATAGAGATATATTCTGTTTAAATCCAAATATTTTACCACAAATTTCAAGTATTAATATAGTCATTTGTAAACATTTAACCAATTTAATAAATCAAAAATTAAATATATTACGAAGGAAATTTTGAAAGCTTAACTGATAGATTTTCAATAAAAGTGGAAAATTGTAAATTCTATTTTAGCAGAAGTGGACTGTTTTGTGATGAAGATGATGAAGAGATTAATACAGGAAAATCGTACCAATCCTGCAGAAATTATATAGTATGCTGTTATAGTTTTGCAAAAATTTCATTTCGATGCATTAGTATAGGTATTCAAATTAATTTTTAGCGTACAAATTTGTTATTACATACTTTATCATCAACACCAGTCACTTGTGAGAGATCATTTTCAAAGTTGAAATATATTATAAATCGACTTGGAAATTGTTTAAGTCAAAACATTTTGAAGCATTTATGCTCATGGTGAATGATAAAGATATTCAAAATAACGTTGACAATAATAGAGAAACTGATATAATGAGAGAAAAAAGTAAAATATTAAATCATTTGTGAAATTAATAATATTAATGTATAATTTTTAATTATCTAATTTTGATTTTTGTTGCAGTTGTTAGAAATAACTTTTAATATATTAATAAGTATAATTTTAAATCACTAATGTTCTTTTTCGATTTTTTTTTCTTAAATTAAATATTGTGGGCCTACGTCACCGATATTTCCTGGACCTAAATGTGTTTCTAGTCCAGCCCTGCCATTCATATTGACTTTAGTGAAAATTATTGCTATAAGTATAATACAAAGATTCAAGTTGTGTAGGACAACAAATAACCCTTTACAGGGGGTATTACCTATTATACATTGTTATACATAACAATAATAGGTACTATTAGAGTACAAACTTTTTGCTCTCTATCAAACGATAACATACACGATTCAATAATAATATCGCCTATACAAACCGTTCCCCCATTTTTAAAATTGTAAATTATGTTTATAATTCCTCTAAAATAAGTTTATTCTCGGGACTACTATATGGGTTAAATCTGTTTACACAAATACTATAAAATTATCAAAAAAAAAGTTTTAAAAAAAATACAAATATTTTTCTTCTTTATTTCGGAATTTGATGTGAAATACCCATATAAAGACAAATGTTTTTTTAAATCGGTATAGCAATTAACCATTTGTAATGAAGAAAAATTTACGGGTATTTTTTAACTGTTTCTCTCACTAATTTTAGAATTTTCATAGGCTTGGTAGCTATTTAGTTAATAAAGTCTAATAATCATGAATTTCTGCTAAAAAGTGATTTTTTTGATTGTTTATTTGAAACTACCAGTTCAGTAATTTACATAATTTACTTGCTATATGATATTATTTTTTGATGGCAGGTATTTTATAACGTATTTCCACTTGAGAAGTTTAATGCTCAGTCTTCTAAATATAATATTTTATAAGATAATTTTTGAGTAAAACACCAAAACACTAATATGCGTTCCAATTTAATATGACAAGTGAAACGATGGACAGTCCCTGTTTGCTTAGTTCGAACTAGACAGAGCTCCCGGGGGAAGCTTTCGCTTTAGTCTTTTACAAATTCTACACACACCAAGTATAAAAGCTGACGCACCTTTGTATTTAGTAATGTCTTCAATAAACTTTTGGGTTACACTTAAGATATATATAGTTACTGTCTACGGAATTCCTAGTTCTTTGTAGATTAGGTTGCTTCGTATAAACCGTTATGCGTGAACAGCGATTCTAACTATCTTGTTTTGGAAATTCTGTAGTTTGTTGAGATTTGTTTTTGACGCATTGTGGCAAGCAGGACACGCGTATGTAAAAATGGGACTAACTATGGCTTTTTACAACATTAAGGAGCTTTCGATACGTAGACTTGATTTTCTGTTTAACAATAGATACAACTGGATTAATCGGGTGCTTGTTAGTCTGAGCTTTTCGTTTATATGATAAGACTAGGACAGTCTACTATCAAACAGCACATCCAGGTACCTAAATTCTTCCTTTTTTGGGCTCCAAGGTATAGCTTTCGTCCAGCCTCAATGAATTTTGCTTCTCTAGAAGTCTTTTTAAGATAAAGATTGTCGCTATGCTTTTTGATGCGTTTATTTTTTAAGCCATTCAGCAATCTTTTTAAGGACATTTGTGTTTTTCGGATGGCCAGCGACAAATTGTAATTTTGCCAAATGATTGTTGTATCGTATGCGTATATGGCTATTTGGCAACTAACTTTGGTAGGAAAATCAGTTATATACAGATTAAACAAGATGGGACCAAGCATGGAACTTTGGGGAACGCCGTTTGTTATTTGATTCACAGAAGATCGATTGTAATAAATTTTTAGTAGGAATTGGTAGTGATTAAGGAAGTGTTTTGATTTTGTTTAGTTTCTATATGAAACCCTAGTGCGAGAGTCGATCGAATACCTGAGTTGTATCAAAGAATATCACTAAAGTATTTTTTTTATTTTCAAAACCTTGTTTAATTGTTTCAACCAGTTTAAGTATTTGGTGGGTTGCTGAATAATTAGAGCAAAACCAAACTAAAAGTCTTGGAGGGTTTTGTTATTTTCCATCCTGGTTTCCAGACGAAAATTTAAGACTACATGCTGTTTTAGGAAATATAATTATTTTCTTTTTAGTTATAGATAATAGAGTTAATTATTGTGATAACTATTGTATAGAGGCATTTGTCTGAATATTCTTGCTACAAATTCATTTCAATCTATCAAAAAAGTTATCTTTTAACTGCAATTTTAATCGATGGTAACGGATTTTTTTCTTCAAATCAACTAATTATCGTCGCTTTAAAGTATCTTAAAGTAACTGTATAAAAATATACGTAGTTAAAAGGATCAATTTTTGGAAAAATAGAGCCGAGCTTTTATCAAATTTGGTTTATTTAAGACGGTAGTTTTTCCTTATTACGCCAAAAGTTTTAGAACTAAAGCATTTGTAAGAGTAGTCCAAAGAAAAATTGAAATTTTACTCATATTTAAAAGAGAAATTATTTACTCCGACCTTGCGAGCACAGGGAGCTTTGGAAAGAGAAGTTCTAACTAAAGAATAACTATATTTACTTTTAGCTAATATGCAAACAAAATAAAGTTTTATTAACGACTCTGTTATTAAAAAAAATACTTAAAATTTAATCTTATTTAATTTTACTTATCAGTGTTCAGAAATGAAGTTTAAAGTTTAAAACCTTAAGCTTTTAAATTTATTTTGAAATTTTATGAAAAAATAAAATCAAAATGTTCATTGACAGAAAGGAAAACATCATGGGAGTAAATAAAGGAAATACAAAAGGCTATTTTATACTTTACATTTATTATGCATTATTGTGACTACAGTTGACAGAAACTGTGTACAAACTTCGTGATTTACAATTCAAAATCAACACATTCCTATATCATAAATATAAATTTCATAAATTAATATACATAGCTAAAATTTAGTTCGTAATTGAGAAAATTAAGTAGATATCAATTTAGGCTTGACGACATTAGTACTTAAAATAGATATTTTTAATTAAAATTATAGATTCATTGTATTTTTTAACTTAAAGCTATGAAAGTAATAGTTGAAAGGAAAACATTGCATTATTCGTACAACTTAAAAAGAAGGATAAAGCCTTTATCTCAAATTCGATTTGCGAATTTATTTCCCATTTCTGTTCACTTTTGAAACATTTAACATAGAATTAACAATTATGGGTTTTATTCTATTACTTAGTTAAGGATACTACATTTAGGTAATGGAAGGAATCTTTTCAATTTCAATCATGCATTCAAAATTGATTAGAGGGGGATTATATTTTTAGTTTTTAAATTTATTCTTTTTGATTATTGGTTGGATAAATAATTCAAATAGGGCCCATGCAACTAGATACACAATATTTATATTATATATATATATATATATATATATATATATATATATATATATATATATATATATATATATATATATATATATATGTTTCACAATAATTGGTTAATGTATACTGTATGGGTACATGTATATATTTTTATATAGTTGTATAATAGTAATTTTGCTTGAATAATTCGTTGACAAATGCGTTCCATTGTATGTTAAATTCCTACAAAGAAGATTGAATAGAATGTGGAAATTAAATGTAATAAATTCTATTAATTAGTATAAAGAGTTATAATAAAATTATAAAAAGGAATGTTTAAAATTAAAGTTGAAATTAGTAAAATAGGAAATTGCTATTCTATTAATAAGAGTTAATGCGAAATTTTTAAATAAATTTACAGAATTCAATGTCATGCATAATTTGTGTAGATATTTTTCACTTGAATAAATATTATAATTTGATAATTAAGTACATAAGTGATATTTTACTAAATATGTTTATTGGTGCATTTGTTAACGTTTTCGTGCTAATTAATACTATATAATTGATGTAATCAACTGATTTAAGTATTAATTAACTTCAAATTTCAAACGACAATTCAAGAAATAAGTTCTTAATGTTATACAATGAACAAGTATTAGTAGTATAGATATTTGTTTTAATATATAGAAGAAAATATTTATATTTTATTTTATGGTTTTAATAAATAGCTATGCTAAATTCTCAAAAATATGTTATAAGATCATTTCTTTATTTAGCGTTCCCCTCTTCACACATTTTGTGAGAATTAAAATTTTGGATATACTAAAATAGATTTTAGAAAATATTTTCAATATTATCATCTTTGATTTTTTTTTTGTCCCTAAAATGTCAGAAATAATTATAAGTCTTATTCACTGAAATTGCTCATTGAAAAATCATTTATAAATTTCAGTATATTAATTTTATTTATGTATTTTAGATAAATTCTTTGGTGTGTAATTTTAAAATTTAAAATTTTAATGATAAATATATATTGGTCTTAAATTTGAAAAGATTAAAATCTCACTTTCTTTTTGTCTTCAGTTTTGACTTAAAACATTTCAATTTTCCGTCGTATATTTTTACGATTATAAAGAATGTATTTTTCATAAAAAAGATATATAAATATACACAAGATGTTTGGTAAACTGTTAATCGAAGAGAAAAACAAAACGAAAGTGAGCACCAAAAGTTTATTTTTGATGACACGTCTTTATTTTTTATTCGCTAAATTTTCGGTACTAATGAATGATCAAATTATCTCCTCTTATATATATTTTAAACATTCCACGAACCAAACATCTTATTGATAGAATTTCTTAAGTATTTATAGTGAAATTTGGCAATATTATAAGTTTCACATGAATTTTATATTTTTAAAAGCGATGGAATTCGCGATTTCTGCGAACATTTAAATGCTATTCTTGATTTCATGAATGCATTTAAATTTAATTATTTAAAATCACAATAACGTTTCCAAATTGGACTATATACACAAAAATATTCTCTCTTTGTATATTTTATCTTCAATACTTTTTTGTTACAATGTTAAGTATTTTTGATAGTTTTAACTTTCAGCAAATATAACTTATATTTTTGATTCTACACAATAAACTAATATTGGTGTTTAACTTTACATACAGACTTTATAATTACAATAGTTAAATTTCCAACGTTTAAGAATATTTTAGATTTTTACTGGTTATACTATATGTTTTTATTGTTAATAAGAATAAGATTTTTTTAATTTTAAAAGTTACTTGAATAAAATTGAAAATAAATAACTATGCCAAAATGTTTGATAAATTTAATAAATAAATAATCCAATTTTACTTATATATTTAACTTCAAATTTAGTTGCAGATGCTAAACAAAATACTATGATAAATTTAAACTTTTATTTTTACGAAATATATAGAGTAGATAATAATCTATTTACGGTTATAGACAGAGTTACAAAGATAATTTATACATCTATTTTTCACAATAACATATTTTTAGGATATTTTTATTTTTTTTATTTTTTATTTTTTTTTTTGGACTAAATATGCTGTGAGCTTTGAAATATAAAGTTAATAATTTCAAGCATTTTTTTCCAGACATAAAATTACAGTGTATAGGAATCAATTTTTTTAACATAATCAAGTGATTCATTGAATAGAATCTTAGAACACTTAATTTAACTTTTTTTTTTAAATTGCAAATAATAATTGAGTACCAGTACCATTGATAAAGGTAGCAAAAACGTAAGAGTATTTAAAGAGAGTATAACTGAAAATAATGAGATAATAACAATATATTACAGAAGTGTTACGTTATTAAAATATATTACTAAGAAATATGTACAACTCTTATATCTGCTCAAATCCTCTATGCTTTATATGTAGTATTCATAACAGCCTAAATGTACTTAAAAATATTTAATTCCAATTAGGTTAGTTTTTTTTTTAGATATTTTGAATTTTGAAAAATTTACAATACTGATTGAAAATTTGTCATAGTAATAACATAACAAGAAAATAAGTAACAGATTTGTCTACTAATTTGAAATGTATAGATGTATATATATATATTTTCAATTTTTAACAAAGAACAATAAACAGAGAGATTGTCTTAAGCTGATTAACCATTATAATACAATTTTGATACAAGGCAATTACAAATACTCACATACTTTTTGCGTTGAAATATTTTTACTTGCCAAAAAATATAATTTATTTTATCAATATCACTATATTCACTTTCATGGTCACGTTAGCATTTCAACTTTATTGTGACGAAGAAAAATTAATAAATAATAATTGAAATAAAAAAACTAATAACTAGATATAACAAAAAACGAATAATATACTGAAGAAATAAAAACAGCATTATTTTTTGGCTTAGATCTACATACATTATATTCATATTTATGATTATTTTATACGACTTTGTAGGACAACGAACTATACATTCTGGATTCAGGTATAACTACTCTAGTAGGATATTTGATTGATAACTTATCAATTTCCAAATTATTATTCCCGTTGATTTTTATAGTTGAGAGAAGATATAGTTTTGAAATTACAGTATTTAACGTTTCAGTTAAATCAATCGAAAATAATAATAATATAAATCACGATTAAAGTTCTTAAAAGCTAACAATTTTGTTAACTTAATGTTTTTCCATTGCAAAGCAATGGTTAAAGTAGGTAAGCTCGTAGTTTTTTTTTTTTTTTAAATTAAAAACTTATTAATATTGGAATGAGAATTTTGAAAAATTAAACAATAATTATTAAACGGACAAGTTCATAATGCGTTAGTCATTAAACGAAAAAAAAATTACATGCCGAATTATTTAAATAAAATGGACTCGATCGATACCCTGTTCATTATAATTTCATTTTTCGCATCTTATTGGTGCTTTTTACGACCCAATACTTCTACAATAATTTACAATAGTTTTACAATAATTTATTTTCTACTTCACTTAATTTAATTATAAGGAATGTTATTGAAATGATATGGTATATGCACTTGAATCAAAATGGCAAGAATTTTTTCGAAAATATTGAATAAAACCATAGCATAATAACTTCAATTTTAGAACGAACGTTCTTAAATTTTATTTTTCAAAAGAAAAATCGAAGAAAACAAGTTTTCGGCAAAAGTAATCATCAAAGCACCCATTAATCTTGTAGGTATATACACATACCAGAATTATAACTGAAATCTTTCGTGATCAAATTTATTCAAGTTTTTTATATTTCCAAGTTAAATTATTGAATGATCACTGTTTATCCTAATGTTTCGCCGATTTATACGATATAGATCATCTTCCAATTAGCCAATATATGTGCCAATGAGGGAACAGATATTAACCCTGAAACTTTTAGCTGTTATTTTATAAATTTTTTTCTACGTTGAAAAACCGTGATTGCTCAAATTAAGGTGGTACAATGTGAAAAAGAATTATTGCATTCTAAAAGTTTTTCTGCTGTTAATTGCGCTTAAACATATTTTGAGATATAACCACTTGTGCCTAATAAACTAGTGAATATATTGAAATGTTTCAAAAATTTTGAGAACTGTTTTTTAGATCACATACAATCATAGTGGAAAAATAAATCCGCGGATCTGACAACTCTAGATTAAATGCCTTTTTTGAAAAAATCCTATAAAATCTCCCATAGTATTTTTATAACTTATAAAAATTAACGCTTACTTTGGCTAAATTTGCAATCCTAGTCTATCAACCCTTGATCACCTTATTGTATCAACCTATTTGCAATAATTACAGCATTGTCGATCTAAATCTTTTAATGGGCGTTGTATGTTTCCATTTGCCGAAATCATATTGCAAATCTTTAAAATTTATATAAGCCAATATATCTTAACATTGTATGGAAACAATGTTGTTTTTACTAATAAATGTTGATTCAATTTAATAATTTTGCAATTTTTAAAAATTTAATTAGTTTGCCAATTCCATTTCCAAACGTCTGAAATTTTCAACCCATTCTATAAAAAAATTTTGATTACATAAAATGATACGAATTGTTAATTGAATAATTTCGAAGTTTTATTTTTGGTCCTCAATTTTAATTTTAAATATCTCTTGAAATAGATAAATTTCACTATTATACGCATTAGTTTTTATTTTCCGAAAATAAAAAAAAATACTTTCAAAATAAAAACAGGAAGTATTAAAGATTAGAAAAATAATTTAAAGAACGATAAAAATGTGTTATAAACTGGTTAATAATAATGTGGAAATCAGTAAATTGCGCTATAATCAAATTGCACAATTCCGGGAACATCTACACAATTAAGGGACATATTAACTACTATATTTAAATATTATATTTTAAACAGTGAGATACAACATTTATTGTCTTTTTCAAATAAAAGAATCTAAAATATTAACGTTTCTGCTAATTATAAAATAAACAAATTGTAATCAAAGCTAAAATTTATTGTTGAAAAATTGGTTAAAACAATTATTTTCAATGTTAAAATTTTAAAAATATTGAGACTTGTCAAGTTTGTCTCTTAAAAAAATCAATTAATGATTGATCGGGATGTAATGAAATAAATGAATTTGGAGGAATGTTGAATATAAATTGCACAAAATACTATTTAATTAACGTTCCCATTTTCTTCTGGTACTAGGTGAAACTGTTGTTGACCTAAATGAAAAAGTGTTGTGTGTTAAAAAAATAAAATTAAATTCAGTGGGCTCTAAAATTTGAACTTTCCAATATAAAAAGAAAAAAAATATGATGAATATTAATAAAAAAATATAAACTCAAAGTTGAAATAAAAACAAAGAAATAAATCTGTGCAAAAAAAAGAAAGACAGTAAAAATAATCTTGTGAAAGAAACTAAAACTTTTTTTTGATTATAATTGATTAAGCTTTTCTATTTAAAAGTTAAATAAATAATAAAAAGCCAAACATTATCAATTTCTAACAAATTAAAATATATTTGCCGTTATTGGGCAAGTTATTTGAAAATCAATAGTAAACATTTTCATTTACCTTGTGTTTTAAAAACTGCCCTTTTGCAACAATATGACTATTAAAACTACCCCTACATTGTGTTCCCCATACATGAACCAGCGGTATGCATTTTTATTTGTAATATTACCATTATTATTTATTTTTGGACATGTAACTATTCTAAACAGTTTTTAAAGACCAGAAGAGAGGTAAATAATTTTATTCCCACAGCAAATTAATATTTTTGTTTTTTTTTTTGTTTTTAAAGATTAAAATAAAAATCATTAAGTTAAATAAATGATAAGTTCTCTTCATTTACGAATGCTTCAGCTAAGTGGGCACATTTTATTCCAGTTATTTCATTTTGTTTAGTGTTTTCTTATAATTATACATAAAAAGGAACAGTAAAAATAATATACAAAATTTGACATTGGTAAAAATCGTTCTTTGCTTATAGCACAGACTATTGAAAGTATTTACGACGTCTACACACTTCCGATCGTTTCGTTGGGGGCCTTTACAAAATAATAAATACAATTTTTCGAAGACAATTTCATATTTCAACTTTAAGTTTCTTTAAAATAAAACTATTATTCGTATTTTGAGAGCCCACTTTGCATGACTATCGTTTAATATAAAGAAACTTTTTTGAACATACTTTCAAGATAGCTAGCAAGTTCAAGATCGTCAGCTGCCAAAGCAAGATGTCGTGGAGTGGCACCACGGTTATCAACAACGGTTAAAGAAGCTCCACTGGCTACCAATATGCAACAAATACTTCTGCGTTTATTTGCTGCAGCTTTGTGTAAAGCTGTTTGCCCTCTGAAATTTGTTTTTTGGGTTAAAACATTTTTAAAACAGTCTGCTATATTTTGTATTATGTAACATACTTATCGTTATCCACCATGTTTAAAATACTTAGAGGAGCCGTGGCTAATAAGTATTTGACAATATCTTTGTGACCATAGCGAGCACTGTAATGCAAAGCGGTATGCCCTTGAGAGTCAATGGATAGCAATGAATATCCAAGCGCGTGCAATTCCTTCAACTATAATAAGAAATAAAATTAAAATATGTATCCATGTACACGTTTCTATACTGAATAAATCAACTCACGACTCTCAAGTTTCCCAGTTTAGCGGCTTTTAATACATCATCAGAGTTTTTTTCCAAAAGATTGCTGAAATAGTAAAATAAAACATATACAGACAATGACAGAAACCAACTTTTCAATCCCTCATATAACGCTTATATTGCGACAAAAGACATTTGATATTTGAAAAGACAAATAAAAAAAATTTCATTATGAAAATATCAAGTGAAATATCTGCTTCTCAAATCTGTATCAATGTCCGACAATTTAAAATTGATTTTAGAAATTAATTTATTGCAAAAACTTCCGTTATATAAGCGTTAACTGTTAACAACGTAGATAAATTTTTCAATTTTTGGCCAAAAATCCCAAAATTATAGAGTTATTCAAGAAGAAAATTTTAATCTCTTATGGTATTGTTTGTTTGCTTTGTATATCAAAGACATATTAATTATGGGAAACAACAATTTAACAACAAGGAGGATAAAATATTTAAAAGTGGAAGAGGAATGACTTATTATTAAGAACAAATGTGTACAGTTCACATGCAATAGAAGTGAATCTGTCAAAAATGTCAAGAGAGAAGGATTATAATAATACCAAGTTAAAAAACAATTCTACATTTTATTTACATATATATAATAAATTTTTCCTGTATCCAAGATTGCATTTTCAATAAATGATATGAGAGGCTTATGGTAACTAAAGTATGGAATAGTTACTTTAGTTTCGGTTTGACCAATTGATATATCGTTGGCGTAGGAATAATTACATTCAGTAGAAGAACCAAACAGAAAACATAGAGAGGACGTTCCCACCATCAACTAAATTCACAGCTGGATGATCGGAAATTCTTGTTAATACAGTACGATTCCTACATATTTTTTTAAATAAATTTGGTGATCAGAAACTCAAAGAGATCGTTGTATTTAAAATAACATTTACATTAGTATCTCCTCTTAAAATCTTTGAAATTTTATCTTGTGAAGAATATGCGATACCTTTGGTGTGTGTTTTAATTAATTTTCGTTGATGAACGTTTCGCGGTCTTTTTAGTTTTACAGTCTAGTTTTTTTTCGATAATCACGATATATTTATATATCACCATATTTATATTTATATATTGTTTCTGTAAACAATACACAGTTCACTACGATTGTTAGAACGACTATTGCCAAGTAGCGTAATACACAGGCGCGCACAAACACAAGAAACTGTGAAAAAACTGGGACATATTTTCTATTTCATTCTTCTTTCTTTTAACTGCCGCTTTTTCGTTCAAGAAATTTCAAGTCACAACAATGCTAAAGAAATTTTCGCTTCAAAAAGATATGCCCAGAAGAAAGACAGCAATATAATTGATGAAATTCCTCTGAAAGTTTTGAAAGACATGGTAAAAATAACAATTAAAATGTTATCAACGACATTAATTTCATAAGAAATTGGCTTTTGAACTTTGACCAGCGAAAAGTATTCTCACGCAAAGAAGAAATGCAGCGATTGTAGGAGTATCAGTTTTGTTTTCCATGACATATTTTTGATCAAATTACAAAACAGAATATTAGAATAGGGATTAAAAGAGGTGCGGGATAAGGCTGAGTTAAGATTTACAAAATGAATGAAGGATGGTAGAAAAGTAATAAGAACTATTCTAGATAAAGTGCTGAAAAAGGACCTAGACATATACACCTACTTCATTGAATGGAAATTGGCTTTTGATCTTTTGAAGAATTAGAGTTGAATAAAGGTGTAAACGATGAATTTTTAACATGTGTATAGGACAGAAAGTTGAGATTCATACAAATGCAGAATGCACTGAAAGTACATGAACTACAAAAAAAGATCCTCTATAATGCTGACTAATATTCCATTCCCCATTTTCTTAAATATATCTACTAGGGTGTTTTTTTTTGGACTATTTTTGGTTTTTTTGCTCCCATGCCGAAATTTTGTTGGAAATACTTCAAAAAAAATTCCCTGAAAGGTTGACCTCTTAATATTAATATTAAGTACTCGCTCACAGCGTGTGAATATTTTCCATTTAAAATACACGTAAACTTTGATATTTTTTTTTAAAATTTTTATAGCTCAGCGTCATTTTATGGTATCGCCTCACTCAAAGTCGGGATTTTTTTACAATTGTATGCTCTACAAAAGTGCGTATTGCGGCAAAATCGTAATTTACACGGGCGAGGTAGTACGGGTCACTAAACCTAGATTTTTCATAGATTTCTCGTTTTTCTCTCAGTAACTCATAAATTACAAGACCTACAGAAAAAATGTAAATGTCAAATTTATAGGAAATTTAATTTCCTACAAAAAAGTTCCAAAAAACCAATTTGGTAAGATCGATATTTCTCGAGATATTGAGCCATGAATTTCTCTTACTATACAATTTTAACGAATTATTGAGTAAAATTTAATTTAATTTAGATTTTGCCGCAATAGGCACTTTTGTAGAGCATACAATTGTTAAAAAAATCCCGACTTTGAGCGAGGCGATACCATAAAATACCGCTGAGCTATAAAAATTAAAAAAAAAAATATCAAAGTTTACGTGTATTTTAAATGGAAAATATTCACACGCTGTGAGCGAGTACTTAATATTAATATTAAGAGCTCAAACTTTCAGGGAATTTCTTTTGAAGTATTTCCAACAAAATTTCGGCATGGGAGCAAAAAAAATAAAAATAGTCCCAAAAAAAAAAAACCCTAATATCTACGCAGAATGGTTGACAAACTAAACCTTGAAAAATGCGGAGTCTTTGAAATGAGTGAACGATGTATCAAATCCATCAAGAGACCCTATCGACCTGCAGTGTTGACGAAAACAGAAGATAAACTATTAATGATATTCGAATCGTTTGGCAACTATCAGAGGAATTAATGAAATGGACATAAATAGAGGAAAATCGAAAGTCAGAAGAATGTCAAAAAGAAAAATACACTTCCACATCGACGTGAAGAACGTATAACTGGAAAACGTGATCCAATTTAAATAGTTAACTACGGATATTTCACCAGTGAAATAATAAAGTCTGTGTTTAAAAAGCTTAAATTAAGTTATTTTTCCAAAGATAGTATACACCCATTTATACAATTAGGATACAAGGCTTTAGCAAAAAAACTATCCCCTTTAAAATTAAAAAGATTCAATCTAGTAAAATTTTTTGATTTTTAGCCAAAATATTTTCAAATTTACTCATTGTACACCTACGAAAAAATCCAAACACTTATTATGAAGCTTACCTATAATTAAACACTTCTTGATTAAATCCAAACAATTTTTCATTGATGCTGCATGCGAAAATTAAAAACTCGAGTTGCATAAAGTGAGAATAATATGAATGCGTGCAATTTGTAACAATTACGATTCATCATAATTATCTCGATTTGGGTTAAATTTGTGATATTGATCTGTTTGGTTGATAGATTTGTAAATTAATAGGACAAAAAAAAAGGTAATGCACCAAAATATTTTTAAGTTAGAAAGAAACAAAACCGATTTATCTAAGCTGAATGCAATTTTTGAGAAGTAAACAGTGCAAAATGTTTGTGCTAAATCAAAATGAAAAAAATAAATGGAATAAGGTGATGCATTAACAAGAACCATCATAAAGGGTATAAATATGTACAAACCTGCGGCTATAGCCAGCGGTAGCATTAGATGTACTTGGTTCATCAAGTTTTTCGGCTGATAAACTTTTTGCTTTTCCATTCATTGAAGATGGACCAGGCAAATCATTAACTGCATCTGGTACAATGCAACTATCTTGCGATGAACAATCATAGGTTTTTCCGCTGGAACTTATTGGCAAGCTACTGGGCAAACTACTAATCGAAGTTAGAGTACTTATATGTTGTCCACTAGTTGGAACCAAACTATCATCACTTGAAAAGAAAAAATATTATTAAAGAAACGCCAAAATAAAAAAAATACAACAACAAAAACCTGGCTTCTATGTCTGACATGGAATAGAAAATAATTGAGCTGGGTGAAGGATAGGTTATCTCCTCTTCCTCTTCAGGTGTCTGCGGAGTAGTGCCAGTATCTGAGTTCAGAATAAAAAGCTTTTCCGCACATATATCAGTTGCGTAATGTATATTTTCTTGAGCACGATCCAATCGAAAGAAACGTTCTGCAGTGATCGCTGAAATTAGAGTACAGAAATACAATGATAACAAAAATTGATATAACTCTAAAAATCACTACACAATCGTAGGAACGAAGTACTCAGTTCGCAGTTATTATATTGGCCGTTGAAAAAGCTATTTTCTTACGATCATAGGTATGTTACTGACGCAAAAAATAGACAAAAAACAACCCTTGAAGTGGGATGTATATCGTGTCAAAATATGAGCAAAATCGGTGCAGAACTTTTTGAATTTTTGAAGCGTCATCAACCAATACAACATTTATAGATATATAATATTTATATATACGTAGATTTATATATCTCGGTTTCAACTAGTACCACTGTCACACTATTACGTCATAGAGGATTATAGACAAACCGATAATTTTCTGACTCTCATTTGTACATTAATTATTCTGTTTCGAGATAAAATTGTCAGAGCTATGTTTTCTAATTTAAAAAATGCCCTTTATTGATTAAAAATGTGCATATGGTTTACTGAAAACGATGAAATAATGAATATTTCAATACTTACAATCAATATAACACCAGTCTGGTTGTAAGGAAGGTGAATCAATGCTTTCGCAAGCTAGTTTATTAATTTGAGCCCGAACTTGTTCTAAATCCAGCATTGGGTTAATTTCAATCGATCCCAAATTGAAAGCTAGGATAAATAAAAATTATATGAGATTTTTTTTTCCAATTCATATATTTCCGCAGTCCTACCAGCCTGAGCTAAGAGATCTCCTTCGTAGTGATATCTTTCATAGTCTTTCATATTAATTACGTACACCTTTAGCTTTAAATCGTCCAATGTTGTTTGCCTGCAAAATATTTGAACATAATTTTTTATCAATTACAAATATAAATATATAATCATACGGTGTGTTTGTCTTGGCACCCCGGCGTTTAGCCAACATGGTCGCTTTATTCAACAAGCTTAATTTAATGGTTGATGGTTTTAGTTTACAAGCCTCACCATCCACTTGCATAGGTATGACTTTGCTTGTAATAATATTGGCTGATCGGCATTGAGTGATACAGGTTCCATGACCTCCGGCTTGTAATAAGGGCTGAAAATATTTTAATCCATCAAATAACAGTTTCATACTATTTTCTGTTTGCTTTTGTTTTGTTATCTTACCAGTTGATACGTTGTTAAGCCAACAACTTCTATGAGCCCATCATCTGTTGCCGGATCGGAAGTTCCTCCTGATCGATTCCATGGATGAGTACCTCCTCCATAACTAAGTATAACAAATTAGATAACAATTCCTCAAATATTAAAAATATAACGTACCTTGGAATATTGAGGAAAACAATAGCATGAACTTTATGCTCTTTCAATTTCGGTGTTAGATCTTTTCCATCACATTCTAACTTAACAAACTCAGCCAAGCCCTTCCACTTACGCTTAACCAAATCTTTACCACCGGCTTGACCATAAAACATTTTATTTCTCAATCGTGAGTTAAACTTTTCTGGGTGCGCCTCTGTGGTAATTAAGTCATTTTAACTATTTTAATGTATGATTATGCATGTTTTCTTACCTCTAGCTTCATGAAATTCTAATGCAATATGAGCATCAACTCCCAACGAAAAATAATTATTCACAACGTTCAGTGGTAGATTATCTTTCCCTTCCTCGTTGACTTCAGCGTTAGGATTTTTATCAACAATCAACTCCCAACGATCCAATAATACTGTATCACTATCACCAATATTTGACAAAATTTTTGATATTGGCTCGTCCGTATATCCCTAAAATGAAATTGAAACATAGAATCACTTAAATTATATGTTTATTCTTATTGTAAATATCAAAGGTAAAGAATAGGTTTTTTTTTTGTAGTAAAATCAATTAATCATTGCTTAATTTTTTTAAAAAACAATTTTCGATGAATCTGGACCAATTGCGGATTCTGCTAAAGCATCTATGAAAGTACCTGTTGACTTATAATTCAACTAGTATAGATCTCGTAAGGCTCCATCCTAACGGAAAGTATTACGGACAGAGATCAACTGCTTTAACTACAACGAAATGCAATTTTGGTGGAGAAGAGTGAGTGAGAGAGATCTGTTGAGCTTAGTAGTTCAAATACAACGCAAGTTGTAATATGCATGGAATGGATGCGGATGAAGTAAGAGAGACTATTTCCCCGCACCAACGAAAATGTTTCACCGATCAGCAATCCTAATATATAAGATTAAAGATTAAAAAAATCTTCATTGCTTTTTTCTAAACTAATTGTTGTTTAATTTAGAAAAAATTAAGAACATTCAATTGTTGGTATTTCAAAAAAAAAAAAATGTAACAGTACAATCCAGTTGCCGGTTCGTACAAAATGTCTACTAATAGATTTTTTGTTAAACTTAGATTGAAAAGTTTTTATATTTTCAAAAAGCTTTATAACTTTTTTCAGTTACGGTACAAACCATACTTTGTTCGTTTTAGTCCTCTATGTCCCAACGTACGAATTGTATCGTTAAATATTTTTGAAAACTAACAATTGGATTGCTAACGGTTTTGAAAATTTGAGTGAAATAATGTACTAACAAAAAAAAAATCATCCAATTCAAACTGTTTAAAAATTAATTCTTGTAAACCTTACAGGGTAATTTAAACAAGGATTGGACATATGTTTGTTAAAAATTTCCAAGTTTTCCAATGGTTTTGATCATATTGGAAAAATCGTTAAAAACCATATTTTGTTATTATTTTTAATTAACTCTTTTACTTCTGGTGGTATTTTTATAGAGGTGCATAACACCTTTTAATAGAACCAAAACAAATAAACATAATTAAGTACATTAAGCAACACAGTTAATGAAAAAAATAATATACATAAGTACAAAGTAAATATGTCGTAACAATACATGTAAGAAATATTTTACTTATAGTTACAGTTTGAAACCAGTTTCCCAACTATTTCCGCAAAATCATCTCAGAACAACCAAGCAATTTCATATTATTAGGAAGTATATTAATATTTAATTACAACGAAATAAGCACTTTTGGTATGTAGTTTTAATAATTTTAGGTAATACTAGTAGCCTAGATCGTGTGTTAAGTTATCTTTCAGCATGGAGTATTTTACGTACATATTTTACATCTTTGTAATAAAAAGTAAATGCACTGACTATAAGATGCTTTTGGTTTTAGTGACGTAGTCAGTTGATTGTTGTTACACACTTTGTTGATTAACTTAATTTGGATGTTAGCTAGTGGTTTACCCCGGTTGTCGTAGGCGCCATCCCACGCAATAATTTCATAGTTAATTATACCTTCAAAAAGACCGCCATAAGTTGTTTTTAAAACTGGAGCTTCGAGATAGTTGCTTAATTTATAGAAAAGGAATGTAAAGATTTTAATTTTAAAGTCCCAAAATTTATTTAATTCATTTCATGTAGTAGTCAAAATATATACCACGATATTTGCTGCTATTTACTCATTTCAACTCTTTATCTCTAATAAACAGTTAAAATTTAACTGGTATACAAGAGTCCCTTGTCAAATTATTAGACGCACTAAAGATTTTTTCCAATTTATGAATTCTACTAAATTAAATTTGATACTATTTCCTTTTTGCATTATTAAAAGTAGTAAGGATTTTTAGGAAATATAATTTCTAAAAAAAGGGTATAGTCTTGAGTTTTACCCCAACCACCCTACTCTAGAGTAATATACCTGATTTGAACCCCTTAAAAATATGTGGGATTTGCTGGGGAGAAAAGTGGTGAAATAGGTGATCACATCAGAAAAATAGCCCTTAGAAAAAAATATTCATAAATAGAATCACCATCCACAAATCCAGTGGACATTATTGTCCTACATATACAGCACGTTGCGAATGATTGAAGCTTCAATAGCAGTACAAAGGCTTTCAATTAAATATAAAACAATTAAGTTTGCCTTAATTAATAAGATATTTAAAATGTTAGTAAAAGTTATTTTTCAGTAAATATGATTTTTTTTTGTCACATTAATTGGTAATAAGTGTAATAAATTAAATATTTATCGGAAAGTTAAATCCAATCAAAAATTAAAGACAAAATAAAATTACTATTACTTCATACACAAAATTTATAGTGCGTCTATTAATATGGCCAGGGACTGTATCTACATAGCCTAAAATGCCTCTATTTTTCTTCACTGTGAGGGAATGACTACTAAAAATGAAATCTTTAAATAATTTTCATATTTTTATTTTGGAATAGATACTCTTACAAGTGTAAGATGATTTAAATATGTGAAATAATTGATAGTATTGCAAATAATCAAAATCATTGAAAACATTCGTGAATGATTATAGATGTTTTATTTCTAGTACAAAAATCATAAAGTCAAGTGTAAACTATTTTTTCGAACACTTTGGCTAGATTAGAGACAATCGAAATAAGTCTATAGTTCGTTGTTAAATGTGCCCATAATTATGAAAGTGGTCTAAGTCAAAAATTTAAAGAAATTAAATAAACGTAACTTGAAAATGGCACGTGGTCCTCTTTGACGTATTTTTGAAGTACATAATAAGCCATTAAAATTTAATGGATGAGATTCGTGAAAAATGAACTTTACTAGTATACGAGATTATTACTTTACTTCCATTATACACCACCCTTAGACCAGTAACGGAAAAAAAACATAAAGCTATTATATGTTTACTAGCTTATATCTCTCCAGTTTTTCAGGAACGTTTTAAGAATATTAAAAGCTCGAAATGACAGAAATGGATTACTGTTTAAAAATAGTTAACAAATGTTTATGAATTATTTCAATAAAGTTATTGTTTCAAATAAAACTCATAATTCTTTATTGCTTTAAGTCATTTATAGAACATTCAGTTAATTTTGAAAATAGTCTAAGTCAATTGAAGCTTTAAAAACCACATTTTCGTGTGAAACTCACAAAATCTTATATTTATAATAAATTTCTATTAATCAAGACTTATAAAATTATAAATTAATATGTCGTATAATCTCTCCATTGTTTTATCTCTAAATCAATATGAAATATACAGGATGAGTCAGGATGTAACAGAGCAAAATTTAGCAGTGTTTTATTTTTATTTGTTGCGATTGGCTACGTTTCATCGGTTTAATTCCGACTTCATGCGGCACCCATGTGTAACAATTTAAAAAAAACGTATAATAAAAGTTCTTACTAAAATATTATACTTAAAAAAAATATAAAATTACGAAAATATGTACCTTGTAATATTTGGTAAAAATATATAATCCAATGATTTAAAAACTATTAGGTTTAACGTCTGGTAAAACTAACAAAAGGGCAATGATCTCATACTCCTTATGCATACTTCAAAAGTATTTAGGTAGTAAAGAACTGACAAAAAACCACATAGATAGCTTTAGGTTTATTTTAATAGCTGTTAATTGTGATTTATAAAAATCTATTGATATTAAATTTTTTTAACAATAACTACTGATAATTGACATGTACTTAATTTTAACTTCTGTTTGTTTCACCAGACGTTAAACGTAAGAATATTTAAATCAGGAGACTATGTGTTTTTATCAAATATAACAAGTACATATTTTCGTAATTTTATATTTTTTTAAAGTTAAATTTAATGTATAATGTTTTAATAAGGATTTTAATTATGTTTTTTTAAAATTGTTACACATAGGTTGCTTGATGAAGACGGAATTACACTGACGAAACGTAGTCAACTGCAATAAATAAAAATAAAACACTGCTAAATTTTGGTCTGTTATATCCTGACGCATCCTTTATATTATATGTCGTATCTTTTTTTAAATATCTCGACACAAGAAACATATGACTTATACCACTTTCATGATCATGGGCTCAAATGTTTATTTGCCGACTTAAATATAGGAATAATATCAGCAATTCTAGTTGGAAACAAGTATCGTTTATAATTGTTTTAAAAATTTTACTTCTTATGCCAGCAACCTCACCTACTGTATCTTTCATCTCAAATATGAATTTCTTAATTTCTGTTGCATTAATAGGCATTAGAAAAAAGGTATTGCAGTTTTGCTTTATGATAATGTGCTATATGGGGCATTTCACGTGAAGCGGATAACGAAAAAAAAGTGACCTTCTGAAATTTGTTCAAATTCGGGGTAATTATACTTCTAGTAAGTATTTGAAGTTTCAAAATGGGATCTACAATAGTTTAGGAGATGGATCAATTAAAGTACATACGTGTCGTACTGAGCGTCGTACTCTAGCTTTCTTAGGTCAACTGGTTTACCCGATATAACACTAAAACGCTGCAATATTTATATTTACTATCTTAATTAAGCATATTTAAAGCTCTAACAATGTTGTTGGGTAATTATTATTCAAATTAAAATAGTGCCTATTGAAAAAATTTTTAGTAGGAAACAGTAGTTTAAAATAAATTTCGTGATTAGTAATAATCGTCTGCTGGCCAAAGAGGTTAAATGTCTAGAGTGAACGTGCTTCATAAACCCCATGTTAAACTAAAACTTTCATTTCCCCTCAATTTTCCAAGTGAACGTACCCCTTCCACAGCTTATTTGTACAACATATATTCTCTCCTCTCTTCAAATTAGAACAATTTTGTACAAATATGCTGTGAAAGATATACGATCACTCGGAAAATTGAGGGGAAATGAAAGTTTTAGTTTAATATGGGGTTTATGGAGCATGTTCACTCTAGTTATTTAACCTCTGTGGCTAGCAGACGATGTTATTACTTGTCACGAAATTTATTTTAAACTACTGTTTCCTACTAAAAATTTTTTCAATAGGCACTATTTTAATTTGAATAATAATTACCCAACAACATTGTTAGAGCTTTAAATATGCTTAATTAAGATAGTAAATATAAATATTGCAGCGTTTTAGTGTGATATCGCGTAAACCAGTTCACCTAAGGAAGCTAGGGTACGACGCTCAGTACGACATGTAGGTATGTACCTTAATTCATTTATCTCCTAAACTATTACAGATCCCTTTATGAAACTTCTGGTGTATTATAAATGTACTTTAGGCTATATTTTGAAATAAAAAAATCAAAAAAAAAAGGTCAAAGTTACTAAAATTCTAATTTGAAAAGTTTACTTCCGGATTTGTATATTAAAAAAAATAAAAATATCTAGTTTTATTTTGTAACTAGAAAGAACAGTATATGTTCTATTTAAATCGCCATATTTAATATTTTAAAAAAATTGTTTAGTTCGATTTTTTTTTCCAAAAAATCGTGTCTACATTCATACTTACTAGAAATATAATTATATCGAATATGAACAAATTTCAGGTCATTTTTTTTCGCTGTCTGCTTCACGTGAAATGCCCTATATGACAAATAAATAATTTTATGGTGCGATTAATGATAATTTTTTTTTTTGATTAGCACTCTATTGATGGAGGAAGAAAACTTGAGGGTTTGGAACAGCTTCTTGAACAGCGATATGATGTGGCCAAGTTCAAAGGTTGTTTGAAACACTTCTTCGTGAGAAAGAGTCGGGGGTAGCTTTTCGTTTTCAATAATTAAATTTTGTTTGGGACCAAAAAATCAGTGCCAGCAAAATTTTGATCATTTTTGAATCCTTTTAGGTATTACAACCCTTTTCTGCTACTCCAGAAGCTGAAACTACGTTTATTTTAATAATGCACGCAAGACAATGATTTGAATCTCACATAAGTGATCGTAATGCCAGTAAACTATTAAGTTTTAAAAAAAATTAAGAAGCAAAATTTAAAATACATTTTTCCATTTTAAGTTGACGCTAAACTAGTAAAGAAACGAAATATTCTCTACTTATAGTATGAAGCGATGACAAACGATCGGCTTATTAAAAATCTATTAAAATATATTTTTCTGTAACATAGTTTTTAATGAGTTTAAAAAAATAGCGACACAATATTCTGGTTTTATTTTCCCTTAATAGCTATGTAGTAAAATATGTATCATGTTAGGTGAGAGTTGGAAATTTCTCTTTGATCATATTTATCCTTTGTGTGAAATGCTTGAAAAATCAGAAAGAGGTACAGTGAAAACCCAAAGCTTTTATACTTTGTACACTTTTAGAGACGTTTTGTTCTTTTTATAAAAACACAACACTCATTGTTATTGTATGAACTTACCCCGCCCCAACCAAGAGCACGAGCTAAATCGTTTCCGGTACCAAGAGGCAGTACACCAACAGCTGGCGGTGGCACAAAATTTATCTGGTCGAGAACAGACAACACCCATCCAACTGTTCCATCACCTCCACAAGCCAACACCCTTAAATTAGGAACCTTGCGAAACAGTTCGAGGCTGAAAAAATTCATATTTTCCAATGAAAATAAATAGTACGACAGTTTAGTGATTCTTCCATACCCCATTTTAGGCCCTCCGGCCGACAAGTCAAACACTTGACGTGGATTTAAAAGATTTTGGAATTTTTGAAGCAATTTGAATCCTTGGTTTCCACCAGATTTGGGGTTGATGAAAACAATCACAGGCGTAACAGTTGTCGATGGTATCGGCTTAATCACAAATGTTTTTTGATCTTTTATATCCTTTACAACAAACAAAAAAAATATGTTATAGTTCTCTTTTCGTTTTCTAAACTATGCATTCTACCTTTTCTTTATTTTTTTTACTAACATTTTTCTTTTTCGGAGATTTGCGTAAGCTAGATTTGAAACTACCTTTGCGTGGCAGTTTAACAATCCAAGATGGTGGTACAATAATAGACGCTTGAGGGCCCAAGTGGCATTCTTCTTCAATGCGCTGTATATTAAAGCATGATTCTTTGTTATGATAGGCTTCCTTGCACCAGGAACAGCTAATAGCGACAATATCTTTCGTGCTGAAAGATATCTTTGATTGGAATGCTTTGCCACATTCTTTGCATTTTCCTTTTTCGGAACGCCGGTGCACCCAGTGATGATGAATTGAAGTTTGTTCTCGATATTGCCTTACTCCCACATCTCTAAATGTTGGTTTGCATGTAAACTTGATTTTGTCCATAAGCACTCCAATGCAATTTATGTGCACCACCACATTGCACGAAGAGCATTTCATACGAGATCCATGTTTCTAAAAAGTAAATAAGTGCACAGCTTCAAAAACTGTATTAGATGTACCGGAAAAGAATATCGTTTTTAAACCAATAGTCATTCAATTGCCATTTATCTGCTTATAAGTTATTTCAAAGTGGTACTAAAGGCATTTTATGATTAGGGTAATTTATCAACTTAGTAAAAATGACAAAATATTTATTATTCCGAAATCTAAATTGAAATAGTAGGATCAAAAACCCGAAAGAATATAAATTCGGTATTGTATGCTCATCGAATTTCATAGGATAGCAACGCAAATTTGTTACTAAAAATATTTTCAATACTTTTCTAAGTGGATTGGAAGTTCATTAATGCCAAATGAGTTTTTTAAGTTCAAATTCGATAATTTTAATTTCTCCAACTGGTACCAACGAAATATGACAAAAAATTTAACCAATAAAAAGTTAAAGGGGGAAATGGTGCCCAATGTATGTCAGAAAGTCGAAGAGCTGTCAAATAATCTTAATCAATCGTAATCGATCGGCCAAATACCCAAAAGTGTTCAACTGTTAACAGATAAAATTTTATGCTGCAATATGGTAACTCAAGTCCTTTTTGCAGAAGCAAAACCCATTTTTCAACTAATTAATTCAGAAAGAGGTGATATTGCGTACCCACTGTAATCGTCCAAAGTTATTTCATCGCATTTTTATTTATTTCAATCGTTACCACATTTACTAAGTGAAAAAAAAATTTAAAGCTTTAGTGATATTCAAAATGTATTTTTTTATAATTTCCTTGTTAATCAATTGATTTTTTACTAATATGGCATTAAAAATGTGGCACACTTGATGTCAAAACGTTGATACTATTGAGACTGATTATATCATTGATTTAAAATCAATAGTTGTAACAAAAGTTTGTGTTTAATTGTATTATGAAAAAATGAAATTCTTTTTCGGTACACCTATTACTAAGCTAAAACAGTCAATTTAAATCAAGGTTCATATTTGTTAAATAAATACATCGATCTAATTGATTGAGAAATTATTTTTTCTCATCCAATTGATTTTAGTGGTCAAATATTTATTTAATAACTCAATCGCAATTTCTATTCTTATTCCATTTAATTACTTACGGTACAATCGGCTTCTCCGACGTAGCAAAAATCACCAGAAACGGAGGTGGTCACCCAGAGATGATCACCGTTGACAGCAGCTTCACCCCAATCCGGAGTGGAACGTATCCCGCGGGATATAGCATCGCCTCCTACACCAGCATCTCCCACCGCCCGTCTGAAATTATTTAATAACACCATTGAAACTTATGAACACGAAAACTTATCCAAACAGAAATATCGTTTAATTATATTGACACAAAATTTAAAGGAATAATAAGATAAATTATTCGTTTCTAGGAAAATATTACTTATGTATTAAGTATTTCAAAACACTAACCATATCATTAATGCAATAAGTACGATTTATGTACGTATAGTAATTTAATATGTATCCTTTATGTGAACTTCATAGAATATTCCAATAAGATCCAAAGCATTATAAATGACATTGCTTGAGTAACTGAATCGAAAATCAATACTCTGAAAATATAGAAATTGAGTAGCTACGTTATGGTTGCTTGGGTTGTTTATTTTGATACTTCTAAACTATAAAAGCAGGTAACAGACGATATAAATTTAAGGGAAAACAAAAATAAAATATTCTTAAAATTTTAGCGAAATTCCTTCTGTATTGTATTGTACCAAAATTAGTCAAAGAACCAAAATGATGGTGAATTAGTTCCGGAAAGATGTTTTAAAAGTAGCTCAGAGGTGAATCAGGTTTCCATTTTTTCTCCGAAAAAAAAACTTTAAAATAAAATAAGTTTTTCCTATTACAAAATTTCGGCTGAAAACTTTGATAAATGTTGCTTCAAAAGACAAAATAAAATCAAACAATTTTATGATATTTTATACAAAATCTATTGGATTAATTATTTTACGTTTAGATTTTAAATATAATATGCTTATTTACGTTGACTTCTACATTCTTTGCAATAATACTAATTTTACTGAAATTATGGAGAAAAAATTAAAAAGTTCTTGACTTTTCTTTTTCCCTTGAAATTTTTTGACAGTTAAACTTCTTGGGAATACATGAGGGCCCAAATTAAATGATCCATACGTAACAACGTTAGATTTTGAAATTATTTTCTAAATATCTCCACAACGTTATGACAGGAAACTGGCAAATTCAAAACATATTAGGACTTTAATGCTTTTTTTTAAACGTAAAAGTAAAATTTAAAGAGAAATAAAAAATAAATGCAGTCCGCGAATCGCCTGAAACTCGATATGTTCAATGCTATTAACAATAATGACGTCACGGGTAGTTTACTCTTTAGGAATGGAAAATCTTTGTCAAATATCGGAACAAAAAAAATCCTTAATGACAAAGTGTGGCAGACCCTCTATTGGCCACCATCAACATCTATTGGCCAAGTCCAGTTTCATATTAATACACCTAGTAAAAGTTCAACAGAAAATTCAACTTCATATATAGAAAATCAACTTGAATAGTTGAAAAATTATTTTTTCACAATACCTTGTTGTACTACCTTTTTCGGTTTCAGTGAATTTAGTAAATTATCTATCGATCTAAACGAAAAACTTTTGAAGTTTGTTTCGAACAAATGATAAAATTTCACTACCTGATTGATCTCAATTTTCCGAGTGTTGAAAAATATAAAAAATATTTTCAAGCTATTGATTATCAAGTTTTTGTAACCATTATACAAATTTGGAAACTTATTATTATGGATTTAATTCCAAAATTAAGGAAGCAGCTACTTATCATCCTTTATAAATGTTCATCCTTACAAAATAATTTGATTCTTTTTTATATTTAAATAGGCAAAAATTATAAAAATCGAAAATTCTGAGAATTGGGAACATTTTTTTTATGTGTATAGAATATATTGCGGTCCAATTTATGTAGTATAATTTAATATAATAATATATAAAAATCATACCATAAACATAAATTTGAACTTCTGTTTAAATTTATGTTTATGGATAAATTGGACCGCAATATATTGTATATATTGTATACATAGTATAACTGTTCCAAGTCAGCGAAAAAATCTTATTTTGATTCTTTTTTTGTTGGATAAAAATCTCAAGCACAATTTTGCTTTAGTTTTTTAGTGACTTTAAGCTTTCGAAATATTAGCTTCCCCTTAGAATTTGAAAAAAAAACACAAATATTCAGTATATAATTCAATCATCACATGAGTTTTACTTACTCATTAAATTCATTGTCATAAACGTTGACAGCAAAAATATTCAACAAAAATATATAACAAAATAAATAACAAAAATAAGTTTATTAAGGAATAGTAAGACGATAGATCATGCTTGGATGAAAACTTTTTCGTAATTTGATATAGGTTCGCAGGTTTTCTATTGTTCGTAGTACTCAAGTCTATCGAGACAACCTGTTTCCAATTACAAATTGAGTTTCTTATAACACATATTTGCATCATTTTCTACAATTGCGTGGAAAAAATTCCTTTAATTAATTACTCTATTTGTATTTGATCAGTGAAGCTTTTTGAGATAAGCACTGAGTGATTTGCTTAATTGATAACAAATGTAAGTGGTAGAAAGGTTTTTTTTTATTAAGTTTTTGTCATCGAAATATCAAGAGACTTAGCCTAGTTTTTGCGGAAATGTTTTCAATGGATTTCGTTTCTTTTATTTGTCATTTATTCCCTCTGTTCTATAACAATAGATAATCAAACTTTTTTCTTAGATTATAAAATAAATATTTCGTGCACACTAACGTTTTATTTTACTAAAGATGAGTGATATCTTTTCAATGATACAATTGCAATTTGTTAAGAAAATTAGCATTTATCAAAGCTTTTAATTTGCTTTAAATACATTAAATTTTCACATCAAATCTACTGACACAATTTTGGAAAAAAAACACATTTTCCACATATGCATTTTCGTGTTTTTACAAAAAATATCTTAAATATGCAAAATTTGATAACTGAAAAGTACCGTTATATTATGAGAATATTATTAAAATGTCAGTTGCACGTTAGATATGCACAATGCGGGATTCCATCATATGAAATAAGAAAAATAAAATACAGAGTTTACAACAGATATTTAATACTAAAAATAACATCTAGAATATTATTATAAGATTTTCCTAAGCATAATATATCGATTTAAATAATGATTAGTTTGTAACATGAGGAATTAAAGTCATTAACATATATTAAAAAATAATCAAATTTTTCATTTCTCATTTTTTCACCATAGTTGTTCAAATTTTCCTACATCTATACATATCACTGAGACAATAAACAAAAATGTAAAAACGGATTTTAATGATAGTAATAATTCATTTCCTTAACTGTAGTTATTATTTTACATATTTGTAATATTATTCAATAAAAAATATATTATTTCAGATCAGAATTATTAGAACAGTCATGATTATATAAACTTATCAATCAGTCTTATTTTGTTAAGGCAATTATAAATAACAAGAAAATCAAGGGAACTTCGTACTATCTAAAATTGATTTGCGAAAATTAATTGAAATCGGTAGTAATACATGGAAAAGTATGGATTTAATTAAATTCACACACTTATGCTTGATTAAAACAAATTAAGTGCGATTTTTAAATATAAATTATATATCACATATTTTGATTCATATCTATAAGAACATTGAACATATTAAAACCCATGTGCATAAAAAAATCTAAAAAATCTCACTTATTAATGAGTTTTCAGATATTCATTGATATTTTTAAATATATTTTTATTTTGAACTGTTGGTGTCTCTCGAAATTGTATTGATCTATTGGGCAATTTGCTCTTAAGGTCGCTATTAATTAAGGACTGAATCCTTACTGGGAATGTTCCTGTTTTCTTCAATCTTTTATTAAATAAAATATTTGTTTTTTTGTTTTTTAATTTTTATTTACAGTCGCTTTATAACTACTAAGGTCTCTTAGCAACTTTAGGGTTAATTAAATCCGTTATCGAAAAATATTGAAAATTTGCACGATACGAGGATCGAAACCACTAGTTTTGGAGTACCTACTAGTTTTGAAGCGGTCACCTAGACCATTCGGCTACCAGTAGGCTAATATTTGTTTTTTATCATTTGAAACTTCAGCACATGGTTAAGGTGGTTCATCTTTCTGCATTAGTACAATGTAGCTGTTTGAATACGCTATAATGATATCCCGATCGTATTTTGGTAATTATATTTATCTTATATCTGCTGTAGTTTATAAACCATAGCTTTGTGAACTGATATCCATAAAAGTTTTGGTAATTTTCATTTTCTTGTAGTGTTCAGTAATGATTTTGATTTAAAAAATAATTTCTACGCTTTCACTACTCTTTACACATTTTACGCATTTGCTAAATATAAAAAAAATATTGAAACGTAATCACCTTCAGCCATAATTCTATAAATATCAGCACGAAAAATATTGTGAACATTGGTTTTATTTTATTGATGTATTGGAAAAATTAGATCTAGCAGGAAGCTGCATTGTTAATAATAATGTTCTCACAATAATAATTATTAATAACACTCATCCAAAATTAGAGTTAAATTATAAATAAGACACTTAAATTGAATAAATACAAAAATCAAATTCAAACGGTTGTTATAGTCGATATAAAAATACGAAAAACTAAAAAAGGTTTTTTAACAAATTATAAGCCAGCCATTAAGTCGGTTAAAATCTTAAAGTGAAAAGCTGCTTTCTCCTTGTTAGTGCTCCCATTTACATTAAGATATTGTAGCCATTGCACTTTTTAGTGAGCATTCTGTGTACTTTATGATTCAAATAAGTAAAAAAGAGTTATTTGTAACAAAAATGGAATAATAGCAATCAAAAGTAAGACTAAATACATATTGAAATGATTTATTTTAATAAATAGAGCTTAAATGGATTCGAAAATGTCAATGTTAATTCTTTCTATCGCAAAAATAGTTGTGTATTCTTAATGAAGTATTTAAATTAATCATTCAACAGATCAATGCATCAGTAAACAAGTCTTTACAACAACTTTTCCATTAATATCTAACGATGACGAATTACAAACTTCAATCTTGGTTCCATACAACACAAGTACAGACAGCGATAATTTCAATTTTTGCAGTGTTTTATTGTCCCATGTATAATTAAATCTGATGTAGATAGCAAGTTTACACTCTAAGCCGACAATATGTGAGCATGACGTGTGCAAATAATCGCGGGATATGTTCAACCTAATTAATTTAAAAACATTTTATTCATTCATTTTATTCATAATTTTCCATATATTCTAATAGTTATTTTGCTAATCTAGGCATTGACAAATCCAACAAATCAAAGATCATGAAAATCAGTTTAGCCATTCTTCAGTTATAAACAGTCAAAATAATCCGACTATGTTTTATACACATCTATACTAATATATAAAATTCTTACGTCTGTCTGTACATTTCGATTTTGAACCCAATTTTAGAGTAAATATTTGTTTCAAGAGGCCCTTATTCCAAATTTAACATTTTTAAATTTTTTTTCTGTCTGTCTGTCTGTCTGTCTGTCTGTCTGTCTGTCTGTCTGTGTGTCCCGATTTAACTAAAGAACGAAACAACCGAATTTAATGAAATTTGGTATTAAGATACAACACAATTTCCCACAGACTATAGGCTACTTATCATTCCAAAAAAATATTAAGGGAAGGTATTCCTAAGGGATGAAAACAGAAATTTTTTCTTTAGACAAATGAGTTATATATCATTGGAAAGGTAATTAAAAGTTAGAAAATAATCAGTAAAAATATTTTCAGTTTAACCCATAAAAAGCACAGTAAATTCAATTTAAAGTTTAAAAAATTGCCTCTTTGAAATATAAACCTTTATATATCAAAGACACATAGCTGATGTTAATAGCGTAATCGCTTACGTATCGGTCATTCTGATCCTCCTAAATATAAAGACCTGGGTTCGAATCTTACAGTTACCTTTTTTTTTTATTTTTTTTTTTTTTTACGAAATTGTTGTAAATAGATCGTTAGAGTTGCTCAATATTTAAATATTGACAAAAAACAGTAATAGTAGTAGCATTAATAATAATAGTAGTAATAAAACTTTAAGTAAATACATTTTTAAACCCGTGCATACATAAAATCCTGTATTTATATATCCCCTTTGACTAATGAAATTTTAATATTCGATGTATTCCTTATACGAAGTAGACATCTGATAAGAATTTTTTTTTCGAAAATTCCTACTCGAAAAGGGTAAAAGGGGTGACTAAGTTTGTATGAGAAAATGTTAAGTTAATCAACAATCAAAATTTTGAATTTAAGAAGTGTAATTCATAAAAAAATAATTAATTAATTATAAGTTTCTATTTTTGTTATATCATTTTAATAACGTTTTAAATAGCGTTATTCCACTAAATTAGTATGAAAGTTTATGTAGTTCTTATTCTAACAAAGCGATTTTTAATTTTTATTTGTTTTTCAACAATCAATCTTTTTAAAATCTAATTTTTATCAACCAATGATTGTGACCGGGAGCAATTATTTATTGTGCTGAAAAACATTAAGGGAGCAATTTTTTGTCATATATTTCATTATCAATCAAAATATGAAATCTTCCAAGCTAACTTTTCTTCGGTATTTAGAAAAATTTGAATATCAATTATTGTTATTGAAAATATATAAAATATTCTTATTTCCGTGCACAGTTTCTACCTGTTTCCAACAATTTTGTATGTACAACGTCGAAATGTACGAAATCGAATTGCTTTTTAGTAATGATAATCAAAATAAAGGTCATAATTTTTTTCGTTTTACACTGTATTTTCCAAATAAAAGCATATTTGTATCGATGAAATTTGGAAAATTTTTTTCTTATACGATGCAGAGATATAATAAGAAAGGGTTTTTGATAATTCCTCCCCTTAAAAAGTGAAAAATGGTGGCAAAGTTTGTACGGCATAACGTCTATTAAACAATCGAAATTTCAAATTTAATTATCAAAGTATGTTCGTTATAGACGAAAGGTTTAACCGCTTAAAATAAAACATGTTGATTTATTATTAGATTCAAAAACGTAGGATCGGTTTAAAAATTTAAACTCTAATATATATATATATATATATATATATATATCTGAAAAAGGTTAAGTTCATAAGTGAGTATTAAGTTTTTTGGCTTTCCCATATTGTAAACCTGAAAATCCGAAATACGTATTCACAAATAAAAACATTAGTGAGCGAATATCGATTAGCGAGTAATTCGGCGAACTAAAAGAAAATAGTTTAGTTATATAGTTGAAATTCTGATATTTTAATTATAAGTTCATAGATACATAATGGTTATACTTGATTATGGAGGAACTCTTTCGTGCTATTGAAGAAATTTGAATTTCGCGGCAGTTTTGTACATTGCAGTAGTGAAATAGTTTCGAAAAAAGGGTTCATTCGAGAGTCGAGACAATGAAATGTAATTTTTGCTTATATTCTAAATATCTAGGCGAGTGTTTTGATAACTTTTGACTGTTTTAACTTATAATTATGGCTGACTTTATATAAACTTTGTACAGTTCCTGATTAATTTACGGATTAATTGGTTCACAGTAGGTATACCTACCGTAGGTATACGGTTTTGTTAGGTACTTTTTAGATATTTATATTTATTTTTTGAAAATTAATTGATCAAATTATATGATCATTAATTGATACAATTATTTTATTCTAAGCATCAGTTTATTAAATGTGTATTTTTAAAGTTGACAAAATAGTGTTTTTAAGTATGATTATGTTTTTTATAAAAGAAATAAGAAAAATAATAATTTTCATATACCACTACAAATAGCAAATTTAAAAAGAAAATATAATCTACACCTACGTTACGCAGACGAAGTCGCGGGGATCAGCTAGTGTATGTATATAACAGAATTGTTCACCTGTTCACTGCTATGATCAGTAAGCGTTATTTTAAAATAAACTTCGATTTACATCCCCTACTTATATGACATAATGTGTTATGGTTCACTTTATTTATATTGTGTTCAGTTTATGTGTGCTCAGAGAATTGATTTTGAGCTTTTTGGAATTGTAGGGTACTTTGTTTGTTGGGGGAATAGACCTGTGATCGTTATAGTCAATGCAATTTCGTATATTACCTTTTTGTTGATCATCTTATCCGCTGGGAATTTCGAAGTAAAAACACTTTTAAATTTAATTTTGATTCACGAAATAAATGAGAGATATAATATGAAAAAAAATACGTTTGGATTAAAAGCCATTAATTTAATAAACTTGCTAGATGGAATATTGTTTCTTATATAAGACTAGGTACGTAAATATTTATGATTAAAGCTGTTTGGTAATATAATTTTTTTATTAAATTCTTGTTATACTTGTGATTTCGTAATGGTTATTGATTTGTCATAGTTTAAATTTATTCTTTCTATGAATCTCAAAATTATTTTTTTTAAACATTAAATACATAAACCCAAAATTTAATTCTTTTTTTGATAAAATTTTGTATTTTAAATCAAATAAACTAGTTCAAATAATTGGTTTTGAATTTCATGGAATTTGAATTCACAGTTTCTGTAGAAGTATTAAGTTTGTGCATTTTATAGCATTCGCATCGAAAAAGTGGTTGTTATGCACTTTACGTGATCAATGGAAGTATTTCTAAAAGTGTTTTCTCAATAAAACATGAATAAAGTATTTCTAAACTATATTGCATCTATATAACTAAAGAAAATTCAATGAACTCAAATGGATTGATTGAGTCTACAATATGACCATTGAATATTAATATCCAAGATTTATTTAAGCTCTATAAATGTTAGCCCTTATCAAATAAGCTATAAATTTTCTTGCGTAAGCTATCATCAAAGCCACAAGGGAAATTGCTTGGTACATTGTTTCTAAGGTATTCAGATATTCAGCTCCCTGAGAACAAGGAGTGTTAATTTTTGATTCGAAATAAATTAAGGTATTGAAAAGCTTCTTAATTTATATGTATTGTTAATTATTAATGTTTATTAATTATTTATTAATGTATTGTTAATTAATATGTTATTAATATGTATAGTTGATAAGTAAACAGAGACACCATTAGTCAACCACAAAACATATTATTATATAAATGAAAAATTTTTTTTGAAAGATATTGATTAATAAAAGGGATAACAGTAACATTTATAAGAGATTATCTATAAGCAAAAAGTAATGGAATGACAGAGCTGAAAGAAAATATTTCCAAGATGAGAATCCCAAAAATGAATTGGAAAAAAACAACAACCATATTTTTGTACAAGTAAAGAAATACAAAATCTTCCTTAAGTTAATAATGAGCTTTCACACGTGCTTAATTAGGCTTTTCTTTGATGAAGACAACTTGAATTATTCTGGTTCTGGTGAACCTAAGTCGCGAATTTTTATCGAAAAATAATAAGTTTTTACAAGTGATTACTCCAAAACGATTCGAAATAGTATATACTTAATTTCTCTTAATTTAGTTAGTATTATTGTCATGTTGATTCTACGCGGAATAAACTTATAACCACAAGAGATACGATATGGGGTTGTGGCATGTAAATTAAAACATAAATACTGGAACATAAACTTTTCGACTAAAATGTTAACTACCTACATAAATACAAATTATATGTTAAATACAAAAAAAAAAGTTATAATTTATTTTGTAACTTTTAAAGAATTTTTAGCCTCATCTTTTCCGCATTCGAGAGAAAAAGTTGGAAACTTTTTAAGTGTTTAGTAATGATTCATATTTCCGACTACCGATACTTATTTCAACAATTTTTTCCCTTTTGTTGTGCAATGAAACGTTAATATTTTCCTTCCCTGTTTCATAGTAAAAAGTTTATTATTTTAATGTCAAAATCAATAAAAAGAAAAATTATATACATCGACCAACCACCTTTCTTAGAATTCATATCTTCGAAATCGGTTAGAGATGAATTTATGATATGTTTAATGGTATTATAGTTTTTAACCACTAGAAATTAGTCAAATATTCGCGAATAATATTTTCAAATATTAAAAATATATTGTCAAAATTGTGCTTGATTATTTTACGATTTAATATACAATGTTAACCATTCAGTTGGAAAAAAATCATAATTGATTTTTTGTTTAGATTTTGAGATTTTTATTGAAATTTATAATTTATTTAAATGAGAAGAATAAACTTTAATATGGGGAGAAAAAAAAAATGTGGGATGTTTATTTAAAAAATCAAGTACATCTTAATTTATCCATGAAATGTTTGCATTTGCCGAGGGATGTACACATTTCAATGCATTTGTAATTAGAAAAGTTTGAAACAAGGTGTATGGAAAAGTTAGAGCAATTCAAGAGAAATATTTATTGAAACTTTAGAGCATTTGCACCTTCAGGAAACATTTAGACAAAAATGAAACTTTTTTCTCATTAGATCTCACAATGAAAAGTTTATTATTTTGTTCATAGTTGTGGATATTTTTTATGAAACTTGATTCTAAATATTTATTTTTAGATAGAAAGAAGCATCTATAAGTTGTGTATTTAAAGAGAACAGGTACTTACGATGTTATGAATCGACATCGTCGAAATAGCATAAAATTTTAACTACACCTCACGTTAAAAATATTGAGAAAGCAAACAGAAAAAATTGCACTTATTAAGAAAAATTCATTGGAAAAATTAACACAAACCAAACGCTTGTATAATGTGTAGGAAATTTGTTCGCGTTTATTATTAAATCAGGCGCACCTATCGTTCCCGTTTGGAAAAAGTGGGACGAAAATAGCATTGAAATTATAACGAGTTACTCGCGGGATGGTGACAATACTGGCGACGACAAAATTTAAAAAAAAAACATTTTAAGCCATAGACTGCCAGGCTGTCCCTACCTCCTCTATACATACACTTATAAGTTCGTTATTGGTTTAATATGTTTGTCAAGGAAACACAAATGTCTAAAATAATTTTCACATTTTTGTTAAATAATTTTCGAAAGAAACATTCATTTGTAGTAATGTTGTCGCTGAAGAATTGCAGTTAAATTAATTTCAATTTCACTACGTTCAAGTGAATGCTTTTAGAAAATTTTTCTAACGCAACCACACGTGAAAAATATAATTTGATGAGAATGTTTTAACATTGCATTGCAAGTGACCACGTTATTTTTTCAAGTGTAAAATATATTCTTGCAATACGGGAAATTTTTCAAGATTTGATTGAGTAAACGAACTGAAAATAAGTTAAAATTTTCCATTTCTTTTTCAAATAATAACAAAATGTGTAGTCAATAAATTCAACAGTGCTTTAATTTTCATATAGGCCAAAAAGTCAGTTTTCATTTTGTGCAACGGAAATTTACGTGGAAATCTCGAACGAAAATTCAAAGTTATCCAAGTTGGAAATTTCTAACTCAATTAAATTTTGAGTAAATCAAATTCAAAAGAACATTGAAAATTAGAATAAGAGTATCCTTGTTGTTAATCTTTATATCGTCGGTTTTCGATAAGAATGACAAGTCAAAAATCGTTAACTTTGAGATATTTGTGTTATTATATGTGAAAAGAGGGTTTCTTTTATCTGGCATAGTATCATATCGCAATTATATTTAGTTAGCGCTAAATTGCACTTTTGTCGTTCTTTAAATTTTGCTGTTAGCATTACTGACACATCTCCAGTTGTTTAACAACAGTGATGAAAGAAGCTCTGTTGATTTTATGCCAGAACGGCATACTTTGAAGTTAGCTATTTACTGCTTTAAATTATCAATAATAATTTGTTTCAATAAAAATATTTTAGCGTTTTCGCTGAATTCAAATGCATTTTTAATAAACTACCTATTTGGACTGAACAATTAACTTTAAAAATGGAAAGACTATGATTTTAAGGCGTTACGATTTGAAAACTGAAAGCGTATTCTTAAAGATCTATATAAAATGAAACAAAAAGAAACAACAAGTTTTTCGATATATAGTTTAGTTTACGAGATATTGATTTTTTTTTAAGTGAAAACTTCTAAAGAATCGTTGAGACTAGAAATTTCATGAAACGAAAAAGAGACAGTTAAAAAGAGATAAACATATAAATCAATAAGATTTAACGAATGAGAGAATGAAATAGAAAACATTGCAGTATTTCTTATGAATGTGCGCGCATGCGTATTACATTACTTGCAAATAGTCGCCCTAACAACCGTGGTGAGCTGTGATTTGTTTACACAATTTATTACTTTAGTAAAAACATTTTTAACGTATGACAAAAACTAATACAGAATGTTATCTTGATTATCAAAAATAAAAGAAAACAAGACTACGAGACCAAAACGACCGCAAAAAGGTTCTTCTACTGATATTCGATCATCTTACAATTTCAATATAGAAATATCCATTTTATGATAATATGAGTATTTTCGAAACATTTTGCTTTTTGTATTTTGACGATATTTATTTTTTATTTATGCATAGCTAATTGAATTGTGGGATAATATGATTCACGATAGGAATACAATATTCTGTATACACCAGAAGTGGTGGGTCCAAATAATCTTGAGGGTCATTCTTGAAATGCATTATTGAAACAGCATTCAAAAAGTTGAAACATAAAGAGCTTTTATATTTGTGTTTACAATTATTGTTGCATGCAAACATATATCGATCAATATATATGAATATGTTATGTTAGTTTGAATGAGCTTTAAAAATTACAAATTTCTACATGGATTTAGCTTAAATTTTGATACGATATGCAACTCATTTCAAAAATTATTTTTAACTATTTCTTGCGTCAGTGAAATATTTGCGACTGTAAGAAAACAGCTTTCTCAATGGTCAATACAATAGCTGCTAACTTTATATACTTCGTCGCTACGATCATGCAATGATTTTAAAAGGAGTAGCAATTTTTCTCAAAACTTAAAATGTATATCTTGAAGGTAAGTTATAAAAGGTGCAGCAAGGGAAGCTAAGGAAGGAGTTTTTAATGTTTCAAAAACATATGTTCAAGTTATTTATTTACACCCATCATAATATAGACGGGTAGGACAACGTCTACCGAATTTAGCTTATATTATATATACCGATTACATTGTGGGTTAATGGGGAATACTACGGTTTCCGTGGTGAAATTGAATAATGAACTTCAATGAATCAATTCAATATGAATCAAAAATGAAGAATACAAAAAACTTTAGTTTCCCATAAAAGGAATACCCCGTTTTGGCAATGGAAATATCAATAATAAGTATTTTATTTATTTCCGAGTCACAATTAAGAAACTAATAAATAATACTATATGTCCTATGGCTCAATTTCTTCTTTATTACGACGCCTTTCAACAGTTTTTGACTGTCATCATCAGGTAATGATTATTTTGCCAGTTGTAAACAAATTTCATATACGCTGTTTGTTTTATATAATTTGTCTTTAAGAATGTTATTTGGATCTAGTTTATAAGCTTTGTATATTTCATATTCTTCTAGGGTATTCAGATGTGATCCATTCTTGCAAATATGTAATGGTTTAAAATTTGTTTCGAAATTTAAGCATTGATAATTTTCATCATAAAGGTGGTTTGTAAAATTAGAAGTTGTTGTTAAAGTAGGTTTCTTGGGTGTATGTTCCTTATATCGAAAGATCCTTGTTACGAAAGATCCACCAGTTTGGCCAATGTATAATTTTTCACAGGAACCACATTTAATTTGAAATATTCCGATTTTATTTTCCGTTGTAATTTGGTTGTTCTCCAAGGGTTTAAGAATTTTCATCATGTTGTTGTTTGTTGAAAATGTGATATTGAAGTTATTTTTCTTTAGGAACTTGGCGGTTGTAAAATTAAATATATTATTGAAGTCTGATTTAATATATTTTTTATTTTCTTTTGGTGGAGTTGGAAGAATGGATTTTTTAGTAAATTTTAATATTATTTTGTCTATGATGTAGCTGTTGTATCCGTTAGTAGTGGCTATATTTTTAATTATCTTAAATTCTTCTTCACGAACTTTGGTGCTAAGAGAGAACTTGATCGTTCTGTACACGTTCTGTAAGCTGTCATTTTTTGGTTTCTTGGGTGAAATGATGTTTTATGGACGGTTGTGGTTGTTGTTATTGGTTTTCTGTTTATATATTCAAACTTGATCCAAATAACACATTTAACGACAAATAATATAAAACGAGTAACCTTTATGAAGTTTGTTTACAACTGACAAAATAATCATTACCTGAAGATGACAGCCAAAAACTGTTGAAACGTGTCGTAATAAAGAAGAAATTGTCTTAGAAAATTCTAAGAAGTCATAAGACATATATTATTACTCATTAATTTAATAAAGAAATATCAACTTTATTTCTTCCTTATGGATAGTTACAATTTTCAAAACGTTTGAAACGAAACCATTTGATTGCTGAATGATCATTTACGATTGATTTTGAAATATATAGTTTTTACGTTAAAAGAATTGGTAAACCCTAATGAATTTAAAATCATTCCTTACAAGTTTCGTAAATCTGGTAGTACCCTACCCTTAGTTTAGATATGGTTCTTGGTCTCTAGTATAAGACCATACATTTCTCCAAAAACTAATTAGCTTAGCTAGGTTTTCATGGATGAAAATCTCCAATTTCTATTTTAAATTTCCATCAGAAACTATTAAATCGTATTTCTATGAACTAAAATGTTTTAATGATGAAGTGTTAGCAGTTTAAAAATATCTTTCAAAAATGATGAAGTAAAAATTAATTAGAAATTAAATTAAACGTGTTAGTTTAGATGAGGATATATATAAATAATGCGGCAAATATAGCAAATGCGGCAATTTAATGCATTTTTATTCACCTGTATTTACTAAGATAATAAGAGCGTCTTCGTATAACTTGACGTCGGCGAGCTAATGTGCACATCCCAAAAGTTTTATTAGCTTCTTTATGTCTATAAAAACTTGAACCACGACACAAACACACTTGATAGGCCACTGCACGTAATTGCACCATTGAAAATAAGATTTCTTAAAACTCAAGTATTTCTTTTCAACCAAATCGTTGCACTTCTATTCAAACGGCTGAACCAAACTTGTTGACATTTTTCTCAGAATTTTTTCCTCCATAATCCACTATTAGAGTTTAATTTTCGTCACAAAAACTAGTTGGGAATAAATTGTACGTGACGTTGTTACTTTTTGTATCATTTGGTTTTCTTTCTTATAGTTTTGATCTATAGCAGTAAAATTACTTAAATTTTTCAAGATACTGATATGGGTAATCATAATAAGAAAACGAAAGAGTTTTAACTGTTTTCTTTCATAATATTTGCTGTTGAAAAGTCCTTGTGAAAACATCTTCTGTTTAACAATGGTTTGTGTGATTTTCAAATAATCGCTATTTCATAAGAAAATATATTATTTAACTATTGAACGTAAAGAAAAATATTGGGTTTTAGTTAAAAGAATAGAAAACTTTTGTCGCATAAATCAGTATTTTTAAGGGGTGACATGGGTTTTACGGTCTTAAAAAATAGTTTTTTATTGTTCAACATCTTTAGAATATTGTCCTCAATTTTCAAGCCGATCCGAGTAATAGTTTCGAAGATATAGCCTTGGGAAGCTCAGCGCGCCGAAAGTATATCGATGCAGTTGCTCGTCTATTGTGGCGCTTTTTTCGAAACAGTGGTTTCAAAGTGTCAAGAAGTTCGAGTGTCAAGACTTCTCGAGAACTACTCAATCGATTTTGATGAAACTTTACACAGATCTACCAAATACAATTCACAAGGACTTGGACGAAGGCTTTTTTTTCAATTAAAACTATTTAAAAAAAACGTAGAGCAAACACCAAAATTTGCATTTTTTTGTAAAAAAGAAAAAATCCAATTTTCACTTTTTTTTCCTTCATCCAAGTTCTAGTTTATGGTATTAACAAAAACACATATTTTTGAAGTTATACTTCTTTACCGGTGTTTTGAAAAAAAATTAATGAAATTGATTTTTGGGAGCGGTATGCATTGTAGTAGGACGATTAAACACTATCGCATCGATTAAGTTAAGTCAGCACTCGTATATGTTGGCATATGTTTTTCGTTTACCGGGGGACTTGAGAGGAGAGGATTAAATCATCCCGAGCAATCCCGAATAAGATACGAAGTTATAGCTAATGAACAGTTAGAAATAGTCAGAACGGTTACAACATTTAGAACACGGAGAAGATAGATATCGTTGAACTAAATGTTTTCGAATTTTACAATCTAAACAATATCCATTTTAATACACAACTAAGTATTAATTTCCCGTAAAATATTCCCCGCCCTATACTAGCGCAACTGGCAAATGGTAAAAATTGGCAATTAATTGAATGAAATCAAAATACTGTTGAAACCATAGTAACAATCATTCAGTTCAAATTTGAAACAATGATTGTATTTCACTCACACGTATATGTTTACAATATTTGTTCTGTTTTTGCCGAAATATATGCATACATATTACTAACGTTTGCCTATTATTGTTATGCGAATTAAAATACATTTAAAAGAGAGATGTTTTTCTGAAATTATTATATTCAATATTTAAAATAATGTAAAAAAGTCATTTGATAAATTATATTTTTTTGTATTAAAAATTAGTTTCAATATGTAGATATAAATCGGTAAATAAAATATACAATCACTATTATATTAAAATAACTTTTAGGATGTCGCTATTTAGGATTGTTTATACATATCTATACATCATATTTAATGGCAACAATCTACTTCTATATGGTAAATGTTTTCGTTAAGGTTTTCTCGAAAATGTGGCCCATTCTGTTAATTCGGTTAATTCATATAATAAGTAATATACATTTTGTATAAATAATTAAATGTGTAAACATTTAGTATAAATATGAATAAACAGCCAATTTAATTTTTCCGAAGGGTCGGCGGAAATTATGTTCCAATGCCAGACTTTTAAATATTTTCCTACGAAAATTTCAGAAATTCTTTGTCAAATGTATACGTTTGAGATAGTAAATGGTTTGAATAAAATATTTCATTTTTATATGGAAAAAAAGGTGTTGACAATAGGTCGTTTTTTCCCCGATTTAACCCATTTAACTCTTTAAAAGCCTTATATAACTGTTTTATAATCATTGAAGAAACATTTTTATAATATTAATAATAATAACCAAATTATAATATAAAAGATTTTTAATTTCTTAAAAAAAAAATAACGAAGGATAAATAATTATCTTTTTGTAGTAGACTATTACCTTAAGAAAATTTTTTTTTTATCTTTTTGTGAATTTTTTCCACAAAAAATTCAAGTATGATCTTACTACACTTAATAAAATATTAATCAAGTATTTCCTGTAATAAAGTTAAATAAAAGTAAACGAAAAATAAATTCATTACCAAAAAGCTTATTTCTATATATGATATATATACAAAATACTCAATCTCATGCTTGACGTATAATTATTTAAAAATACAAAATTTGAAATAAATACTAAATAACACATTGCTTATAGTGATTAATTATAATGGCATATACTTTTATTTTAAGAGTATATAGATATAATTCTAGACTGAGGACCAAAACAACGAAAGACGAATTCGGAAAATTTGAATGAGTTTTTTTTTTGCAAACAATTATAATAAGTAAAAAAAAAACGATTAATTATTTGCATAGAAAAAATGTACTATTAATCTTATGTATACTGTGTATATTTATCCCACTTTAATAAAATGTGTCCTGGTTTTTTTTGTTGTTCCATTAATGTTAATACCCTTGACATAACCGTCAAAATGGTCCACCAACATCAAAATCTCGGAAATTAATGATTCAGCAGTTTTAAGACATAAAACGATTAATGGATTAATGACAAATTTAATGGTTCATTAAAAATATATATTTTGTTATGAAGATAAATAAGTAAGGATATACGTTTCATGGTTTTCTTTTTAATACTCAAAAAATGTTATCAACATATTTGCATTTCATCAGCAATGTTCGCAAAATTTTCTTCCTAAATATTGTAAAAAAAGGAAAAAAAACAATTGCTCCGTAATATTTCAGATAAATGAAATAAATTGTAACCTTGAACACAATTACTTTATCGCTACACATATTTACTACTGTTTTTTTTTTCTAAAGAACGTTATTTCATTTGCAACTTGAAATCTAATGAAGCGTAATCGGAAAAAATAATTGCAAAAAAAAAGTAGAAACAAGTGCAAGATAGAAGCAGAATTCGAGTCCTTGTTTTACTAAGGAATGAAATAAACTTATTCGATTAGAAGCAAAATCTTAAAAGTATTTACCATATAATACGTAGAAGAGAAAAAATATGCCAAAGTTAAAATTAACATTTTAACCAACTCTTATTGAACTAAATATTTGCATAAAAAAATTGAAAATCAAATCGGGATTATGGTTTTAATTAGGAAAAGGTTAAATCGAGCAGATCACATTCAATTCATGGCGGATAAATACAGAAAAAAAGCCACAAAATCAATTCAATCAATCCTTTATTAAACAATTTTAAAATTTAAAAATCCTAAGCTAATTACTCAAAAACTTTTCTGATACTTTTAATTTTTATAACGTTTTTTTTCCACATCAGTTCTATCATAAAACGTTTCGAATTAAATACTAACACTTCATTTTTTTTTAAGTTCAAACCTCAAATGAATCATACATTAAATAGAAAAAAGAAATTAACTACCTTTTAATCACATGTTTCAGTAACAATTGTATTAAAAACCGGCAACTTTTGTCAATTAAATGTCTATCAAGTTCCATTTTATGGTTCACATTTTCAATCGATTCGTATTGAAAATTTTGTTAATGGTCATCGAAAAAACTGAACATTTTACGATTCGATAGAACAATTTGTTTTCATTGGTTATCATTAAGTAAATCAAATGATTGAAACTCGAACATTTTTTATTTGTTTTTTTTTTATGTCTCATTCGGAAAACGACAGTTTGCAATTTCATTCATTTTACAGCGCATTCGTAAAGAATTAAATTGTGTAAATAATAAAAATTACGATAACATTTTTACTGTCGTAACACTTTTAAAACTATAACGGCGATTTTTTATATTGCTTTTATATTTCTTTATGTTTTATATCAAATACAAACTAATTTTTCCAATCTCACAATTCGCGAACACTGAAGACTCATGGTTAGTGTTGTCTTTTAGTCGGTTGGGTCATTGAATTTCGATATTCTTGTATAAGAAATTAGTCACCTTCTTCTTACTTGGGTAGAAGTAAGAAGACAGAGGAAAATAGTAGGAAGAGACATACACAAGATCATCATGGTGTTTAATGCCGTGTAAATCCCGTTATACAATGACGTAGTTCATTCCATTAAAATTCAGAACATAAACCCGTTCAAATATATTCCACATACGAGAGCGTTTACCTAAATGACGTCAAATCGATGACGTCATAAGTCCTACTCGTGTTACCATTAACAATTACAAAGCGATTTGATTATTTTATTTATAAACGATGTGCACTGAAACAGGAACATTAAATTTAAATCTCAAATCTGCACTAATTATATCGAAATCTTTTGGTATTTTCACCAGTGAAATCAATTAAAACGTATTAAACATTAACAAATATTGGCTCTATATATTTAAGGATGTTATGGAGATATGTCAAAATAGTGGCAAACAACTGAACTTTTAGTATATAGTTTCTTATTTACCGTCTAAGTACCTGTGAAAATTTTAAAGCGATTCATTAAGTCGTTTAAATCTTATTGCAATTTAGAAATACTATGACTTTACATGTAATCTTATGGAGATTCGGTGATCGAACAACTAAATTTATTTTTATTAGCAAAAAAAATTATGCCAGGCTTCCCAAACTTTCAAAATATGTAGTTTACTTTAGGGAATTAATTTTACATAAGTTTATTTGAATTCACTATACGGTTTTTAAGAAACAAATTATTGACAAACCGAATATGTGGTTTTTACTTGATAAATTAATAAGTGCATAAGAAGGTGTGGCAATACTGTCGTCAGCTAGGATTTGTATATAATACTAGCTATGTTAGTACATTCGGTAAGATAAAAATGAAACGTATAATTTATCTTTGTCACACTCATGAGTACACAGTATGAAGAGAAAAAGGATGAAATATGTCAAATAATTTGTTTTCAAAATGTAGAGCATATCACGTATACTCATTCACATCATTAGAGAGAAACATACTTAAACTACCAATACATAAATTTGACAGCATTATCTCGTTTTCATTATTGTGAATAATGTTGAATTATTTGTTTAATTTTTATTTTTTGGTTAAAATTGTCTTAAAGAAATGCTAATTTAATGTTTACTTTATGATCAAATCATATTAAAAATTCTACATTCATAATTTATGTGCATCAAATCAATAATATTTTGATTTGTTTAGTTGAAATCAAAGTATATTCAGTACCAAAAGTTGATTGAAAAATTTATATATTTTTTTTTTTCATATTTTGCTCAAAATTTTTGGTGAAATTTCCGATTTTCTCTTAAACTATACATATTTTTTTAAATATCGACCTATTTATTCACCTCATGGTATGCTATATGACGTAATTATTCAAGAATTTCTATTTTTATGTACTTTTGTCTCCAATTGTTTCTCCATAACATCCTTAAAGGAGAAGCAGGAAAATAGAATTAATTAGTTGAGTAAAATTAACATATTTGAAAAATTCCTAATGCAATATCGTCGGAGGATGTAATGAGGATGTAAAACTGCTATTTACACTTTTTGCCTAAAATAGTTTTTCGGTATCATTAGAAAGAAAAAAAACCTGCATGTACGAGGATAAACCACTAAGTCGATATTAACCCCTTAACACACCAGTTAAAAATAATAAAATGGTTGTTTTTTCACCAATTATTTTATTCTTTATTTTCATTGCACATAACAGAACATTAACTATTCTTCTTAGAAAACTGCAAAAGAGAAGTTTTCCCTACAAAAAAACGTAAAAAAGTAACTCGCTTACTGAAACTTTACTTGATTTAGTTACAATAGGCACGGAACTGTTTAGTTCGTTTACTCGGTTGAAACCTATGCGTGAAAATTAAATTCCGTTTGCACGACTTTACTCGGATACGTGGAAAATATTTAATTTCTCGAAACCGAGTTAACCCGGCTTAGTGCATTAAAGGGTTGAAATGTAAAGTAGTGTTTTTTAAAAAAAAAATGCAAACCTTCTATTTTAAGTGAATTAAAATCTAAAAGCGAAAAGCTGCTATCTCCATGTTAGTCTTCTCATTTGTGTTAGGATATTGTAGTCGCTGCACTTTTTGTGTACTTTTCCATGTATTTTATTATTTAAACAAGTAAAAATGAGTTATATGCAACAAAAATGGAATAAAAACAATCAAAAGTAAGACTGAATTAATATTGAAATGATTTATTTTTGTGAAAGCTTAAATGGATTCGACCATGTCAATGTTGATTTTTTCTATTACAAAAATAGTAGTCCATTTTTAATAAACAAATCAAATTAGTCATTTAACAGATCAGTGCATCAGTAACATGTCTTTACAACATTTTTTCCATTAATATCCGACAATGAAGACATACAAACTTGATGCTTGGTTCCATATGACACAGGTACAGATAGCGATATATCTGAAGAATAAGCAATAACGTCTACAAGTCGAAAAGCGCGAGCAATAGTAAAGAAATTTGCGAGGTTTGCAAAAAAAAAGAACTAAGGCAGCAAGGGAAGACGTATGGACGAAAAAAAGAAGTTGTAGCTTGAAACTATGAAAACTTAAGCAGCCCCGTTTAATGAAAGCAAATTTTAGAATATAAAATTTTTGAACTGAACTTTTGTTAATGAATATTTTTGTGAACAACCAACGATTTTTCAAGATTTTTGGAATATGATATGAAGACAAAAAAAGTTGGTACATAGTTTGGTTACCTGTTTACCTTTTAAAAGTAAAACTTCATCGCAAAGTGAATCAGGAAGGGCTTAAAGTCTAATATTACTACTTAAAAGTTGATGATTCACTTATAAGAGTAAGAAGGACTATATTTTTAATTACTATAGTAGTCGGTCGATGAACCATTCTTAATTGGAAAATCTCTAGATTCGAAATGAAATTATCCGAACCAAGTCGTTCAAATCTATTGAAAAAGAACGTTAAGAGCATAAAACAAAATTAAAATAAAGAAACGACATTTCATGTAGTGTGGCTTAAAGGACTACCCCGGAAATAAATATAATAAATAAATATATAATTTTGTTGGTTATCGCACGGCAATAGTGAGATTCCATCATCGGTAAGGAATTGAAGAATTAATGGATTCTTCAATTCCTTACCGTCTCACTATTGCTCACTATCGCCGTGCAATAACCAACAAAATTATATATTTATTTATTATATTTATTTCCGGGGTAGTCCTTTAAGCAACACTACATGAAATGTCGTTTCTTTATTTTAATTTTGTTTTATGTGATTGTTATTATGTTATTTTTGGCTCATGTCCCTTTTAGAACTATTAAATCTGGTAACCGTACATTCTTCACTTTGTTTTTAATTTAATTTGCAAATCAGACCATAATGAAAATTTCACTACCTAAAAGACAAAATTATGCCACAGTAGAATTGAATTAACAAAAAAATAACGAACAGAATAAAAAACAAAGTAGAAAATACAACGTTGCCAGATTTGATGGTTCTACAAGAGATATGAGCTTTATTTTTTCATAAATGTAGTATTCTAAATAACCTTAGATATTTGTCTTATTTATTTAACAAGTATAAAAACCTGTTAATATAAAGAGTGTTTCAATAAGAGCGCAACATTTGAATTGCGCGTCATGATCGTTATGTCACATGATTATGACGTGACAAACCGAAAGTAGATAGATAGGAGTTAGTAAATATGAAATAGTAAACCGTGAGTAGCGAAGAGAATTCACCCATTGGATTCTTGAGTAACCTGATGATTTTGCAAACAAATTAATGTTCAGTAATGAGGCTATTGTTACCTCGATGGCTTCGTGAATAGGTAAAACTGTTGCATTTGGGGCAAAAAAAATCCACAAATAATTCATCAGAAAACAATGCATCCACAACGGGTCACTGTATGGTGTCCATTATGATCTGGAAAAATAATTGGACCATTTTTCTTCAAAAACTAAGAAGGTAATGCAGTAACAGTGAGTGGTAAACGTTATCGTGATATGATAACAGTTTCTTGTGCCTTATTTGGAAACTATTGACCTTGACCACATGTGGTTTCAACAGGACAGTACCACATACCATATCGCCTGTGAAACATTGGCGATCTTGCACGAGTTTGCTCCTGGTCGTGTCATTTCCCAATTTGGTAACCAGAATTGGCCTCTACGCTCTTGCGATTTAATGCCTTTAGATTTGGTGGGATTGTGGGATGATGGGATTATCTAAAGTTACAGGTTTATGCCAATAAGCCTGCAACCATCGAAGCATTGAAAGCCGAAATTAAACGCTGTATCAGTGAAATATCACCACATGTATTCAATAACGTTATTGAAAATTTCGTCAAAAGAGTATGCAAATGCCAGCAAAACCGTGGCGGTCATTTAAAAAAAATTGTTTTATACATAATTCCCAAATGTTTATTTTCTAAATCAATAAATATTTCAATACTTTGCTACAGAAAATCATGTTTTATAGAACACTGAAATCTTGCGCTCTTATTGAAACGCCCTTCATTTAAAAGCTAATTAGTTGAAGAGAAATAAATATATCAAAATGGTGAACAGTCTATTAAAACCAGAAATATTTAATCTTCAAAGGGTATTTTAATTTTTTTCGATTCGAATTATTTTCAAGCTTAACCATGTTTTTATTTTACTCTGTAAAATTTAGTTTAAGGTATCTACCTTGTCTGCAAAAGATATTGAGCACGAGTGGACAATATTTCAATAATAAATTTATTCAATATAGAAAAAGTCGTTCATTGTGATAAAAAAAACCTTTCTAAACAACCTCGTAAATATCGGTTGGGTGGGTTCTTTTTTAAAGATTGTAAATATTTGATTCTCATATTGTTAGAAGTATAAGTAATTTTCTTTGGCGACTTCATTTAACAAATTCATGCAAATTATTTAATAAATTTTGATCAAGAAACAAATTTTTTTAGCTGTATTTATTATGTACTAGCTGGTCCCCGCAACTTCGCCTGCGTACCGTAGGTGTAGATTATATTTTCTTTTCAAATTTGCCATTTGTAGTGGTATATGAAAATTTTATTTTTCTTATTTCTTTTACGAAAAACATAATCATACTTAAAAACACTATTTCGTCAACTTTAAAAATACACATTTAATAAACTGTTGCAAAGAATAAAATTGTTCTATGTAATAATCAATTAATATTCAAAAAATATTTATAAATATCTAAAAACAGTATGTCTATTGCGTATAACTACGGTAGATATACCTACCGTAGACCAAATTATCTGTAAATCAATCAGCATCTATTCAGTTCAATAAAGTTGGTCTTAATTATAAGTAAAATGGGGTGACCATGCGATATTTTTCAAATAACTTACATTTTTAAACTTGTAATATCTTTCGAATGGAATGTTCAAATTGAATAACTCAAAAATTTATATAATGGCATTGAAGCAAACTTTAATATGAAGTAATTTATTTTGCTAAGGATTAATCCCAAAGTATAAATAAAAGAGCTTTTGTAACGGTGGCATTTATATATATTTTTTAAAATTTTTGTAGATAATAATATGTTCTGCAAAATCGTAGTACATTATTTTGTTCTATAACCAATAGTTTTCTCAGCGCACGCGATAAAATAATGTTTTTTGGTAATTTTTTTCAAACCTTGGGTTACATTATTGGAGTTTTAGTATGGATCCTTATTTTTTTTGAAAATTTAATATAGCCTATGTTCTCCGGAAATAGTGCAGCTTCCCAAAAGTGAAAGAATTTTTCAAATCGGTCAAGTAGTTTCGGAGACTATTCAAAGCAAACAAACATCAAATCTTTCCTTTTTATAATAATAGATAGATGATTGCAACCTGGAGCAATTATATATTCTGCAGAAAAGCATTATGGAAGCATATTTTTGTCATATTTCATTATCATCAATAAATATATATATATCTTCTATGCAAACTCTTCTTCGGTATTCAGAACAATTTGAAAACCAATTGTTGTTATATGACAAAAAATTGCTTCCATAATGCTTTTTAGCAGAATATATAATTGCTCCAGTTCACAATCATTGGTTCATAAAAATTAGATTTTAAAAAGTTGGATTGTTGAAAAACAAAAATTAAAAACCGCCTCTATGGTATAAGTACCTACTACCTAAACTTGCATACTAATTAAGTGAAATGACGTTATTTAAAATGCTGTAGTTAAAATTATATAACAAAAACAGAAACTTATTATTAATTAATTATTTATTTATTAATTACACTTAGTAAATTCAAAATTTCGATTGTTGATTAACTCTACATTTTCTCAAAGAAACTTAATCACCCCAAATCACTCTTTTAGGGTAGGCATTTTCCAAAAAAAATCTTTTCACATGCCTACTTCTTATACGGAATACACCGAATATTAAAATTTTATCTGGCAAAGATATATAATTACACGATTTTATGTATGCACGGTTTTTAAAACGTATTTACTTTAAGCTTTATTAATATAATTATTTTCTTTACTACTACTGTTACTTTTTTCGTTAATATTTACTTATTGAGCAACCCTAAGGATTTATTTTCAACAATTTTGTGAAAAAAAAATAACAAAAAAGGTTACTTTAGGATTCGAACCCACGTCTCTTTTATTGTGAGCATTAGAATATCAGATACGTAAGCGAATGTGCTATTACCGTATAGTTCTATTAAGTGTTAATTAAGTATAAAAGCATTTACATTTCAAAAAGGCACGTCCCACGGGAACGACGGGAACGGGGTAAAAAGTATCCTATGTCCTTCCCTTAGTTCTTAGCTACCTCTCTACTAATTTTCAGTCAAATCGGTTCAGTCGTTCTTGAGTTATAAATAGTGTAACTAACACGACTTTCTTTTATATATATAGATTATTCTAAAGGTATTTAACGAATTTGTTTTGTTAGAAAAACCACAAACATTTTGTTACTTTTTCGGAAACGCACATCTCGTTATTTGAAATCAGAATATCGTATTTCACTAGAGCAATTATTTGAAAAGTAAATATAAAGTCCTCACAAACCGCACTGGAAGCTATAAATATAATAATACAAAACAAACAACGTGAAAAATGTTTAGAATATTCATTGAAATCTCATAGAAGTTATATAATGAAAATAAAATATAATATTTATGAACATGAATTTTGTAATTCATAATTTTCATGTATGTAGGAGTTTCCTCGAGATTGTCGTTTAGATTAATATTTGTGAGATATTTAAATAAACAAGCATATTTCAAAGTCATTTTCTCGATGACAATTTTCACCCAGAAAACAATGCAAGATATGTGAGTGGGGACACAAACGTTGCGACTACTGTAATAATGTTAAATAGCTAATATATTTAAGAATTCAATAAAATGCATGAGTCTGGAACGATTGTTGTGTTATCACGGCCACAATATCCGCAACGATTGTGACTAATACCAATGGTAACAAGTCATCGTTGTTAATGTCATTCTTGTCGTTGTATTATATTTGTATAGGTAGCTGGTATATACAGCTTTGTTTCATCACAATAGAAAATTAATACTGTTATTGGAACAAACTCAATTTCCATCACATTAAAGCAAACTTTACATTACCATTTTCAATCAAGTTGTGATCAATATGATCATTTTCATTGAAACAGCCAGGGCTGAGTTAAATAGGCGATGTTCCTACATACCCACTAATTGTTTGGAAAAAATGTTTTAACACTTTAACACACAAAATTCACATGATTGTGTACAACAAAACGACCGCATTAATCTACACATGGCGACTGACTGTTTTATTTACAGTGAGTGGGGCCCACATTTCATTTTAGTTCCAACATTTACCCATTACTTCTAAACTCACGCAAATGTAAGATCACACTGCTCCATATAATATTCTCTTAATTCATGTGTTCACGTTTTTTATTTACATTTTTAACCATTTTCATATCGCACATACTCCGCCGCATATACATCCGTTTATACAACGACAACTATCAATGAAACAAAGCATACACTTTTGTGTAATCAGTTAACAATACACAAGGTTTCTTTTTTGACAACTTCGTTTTAAACATACATTATTAAAATAACATTTACCATAAACTTAGTTTGAAAATATCAAAAATGATTTGTTTGTTGTAAAGTATATGGAATCAAAAGCAATATAGGGGAAGGTAGTACGAGATGATCCCCTTAAGCGGGAATCGCTGTAAATTATATATTCTTCAAGGCAAAGCAAAATTAAAGGCGATTAATACAAGTATGTTTATCTATCAAATTTTCTTAATACTCAAAACCAGAAAATAGTTGAGGTTTCATTGAAACATTTCCTTTTATTTAGAACCTTACAAAGTAATCATCTTGGACATCCCTATGGGTAATATAATCCCACAGGTAGAGTTTATTAGCATAACCTACAAGCACGTGGCCCAAATACTGAAATATTTAAATTAAGCATAATAGAATGCCTCAAACACAACAGTAGAGGAACCTGGGGCGGAACGGGGTATCTAAGCTTTAATTACAATTTCCGAGAGGTTTAAAGAAACAATCTCATTGTCTTGTAGTTTATATATTTATTTAATACATTCTCTACAAATAAAAAAAGGTTTTATTGATTTAAATTAATAATTAATATTAAAAATTTAGGTTTCAATAACAAATGGAGATTTTTCATTCTACCCCACCCCCTGGGGTACAATGGGAAATGAGTCGGTGGCGCAATGGGATACTTGTTATTGGCATAGTTCGCTGATGAAGACACTGCCATCATCGTCACTGTTTAGTCCAGCACATGCCAAATGTGCCCATTTTTGACAAATACTGCAGGAACACCAGCTTTCATTAGATTTGGAGTATAAATCCTGACCGTATAAGCAGATTACCTCTGCATTTTCCGACTTTTCTTATATATGGACTGTCGGCTAGTTTTCCTTATATATGTACGCACTATCTGCTGATAAGGCAAAAAGGTCCATCTGAATGGGAAATACTATCTGAATGGTATATCCCATTCCGCCCCATCCATTGTGCCCCAAAGCACCTTTTACACAAGCACGACTATTATGGCAGGATACATTGATTATATTTGAACTATAACTAGGCTTTTAGTTAGTCAACAGTATGTTTAAAAAAACATGTTATGTTAATATTCATACAAAAAATAGTACATAGTTATAATTACCTTAGTGTTACTTTGAAAAAAATAGAATTCGGAAACGTTTATTTTGTATTATTTATTTCCATAACAGTTTGATTAAGGCTGGAGTGGAGGATAGGGGTGGTCTGGGGTGTCTAGAGCTATATTTTACCAGTGAAATAAACTAGAAAGCGTTACTGGTTACGGCACAACCGCAAAGGATCATCTTACCTCAAGGGATCAACTCGTACTACTTTCCCCTACATTTAATGGATATAGCAGGGTTTGTATGGGAAAACTGTTCCCGCAGTTTTTTCGATTCAATCTCAGGGGATCGTTTTGATACTGAATAAAAAAAATTGATCCAAATTTTCAACTTTTTATGTCAAACGGTTTTCGAGTGTTTCAAAAAAACTCTTTTTTCGATTTTTAAAATTTATAACTAACCAACGATTTTTTTTTCTCGCCTAATCGGCCATTCATGCTCCGACTTGCAATCCAAATAGTCGGATTAATAGTTGGATCGCCTAAATGATCCGACTAGTCTGACTAGACATCCAACTTCCAACAACACCATTCACGATCCTATCTTAGATCCAACTTCGAAAGTCGGACTACTAGTTGGACTGCAAGTTGGAGCGTGATTGGCCTGCTTAAGCAATGTTTCTTATCGCAGCGTTCACACGAAACGCGCGTGTTATAGGCATTATGTAAGTCGGAGATAAATCATAAGGACATGGTCTTGAAAGGTTTGAAATTGTGAGCGGTCTTTATGAACTTTTTGCAATATTTTTCATGTCTACTCAAAAACTAAGCATCATCACAAAGCAGTCACGGAACGATCTAAACTACTTGATGACCACTGAGGAAGATTGCTTGGCAATCAAAATACGTATCTGGGCAATACGTTACAAATATTTTTGTTTGAACTTCTGTTCAAATTTATGTTTATGGTATAATATTAATATAATATTATATTATATTATACTACATAAATTAGACCACAATATATCTTATATATAAATTAACTATCTTGCCGTGCGTGCGTGCAGAATAGGCTATACGCATGCGCTCTGTTATCCCCACTTACGCATTCAAAACGTTGGTAGGGATATACACTCACAAATGTATTTATTTGTGAATACGTATATCGAATTTTCAGGTTTACAGTATGTGAAAGCCAGAAAAACATAATGCTCATTTATAAACTTAACTTAACTTTTTCAGATATATCTACTTATGAGAGTTTAAATTTTTAAGCAGACTCGAAGTTTTTGTTTCTAATAATAAATCAACTTTGTTTTATATTAAGCAGTAATAACATTTCGCTTTTAACGGACTTTGATTGATTATTAAGTTTGAAATTTCGATTGTTTATTAAACGTTATCCCTTACAAACTGCTACCGTTTTTCACTCTTTTAGGGGAGAAATTTTCAAAAACCCTTTCTTATTATATATCTGCATCGTATACGGAAACACTTTCCAAATTTCATCGACAGAAATGTGAACTTATATTTGAAAATACAAGACAAAACGAAAAAAAATAATGACTTATGTTAGTTAACATGGCTAAAAAGCTATTCGATTTCGCACATTTGGACGTTGTATATACAAAATTGTTGGAAATAGATCGAAAGCGGAGAAGTAAATTCGAATATTTTATATATTTTTAATAACAATAATTGGTTGTCAAATTGTTGTAAATACCGAAAAAAAGTTGGTATCGAAAATTTATATTTGAATTGACAGTGAAATATATGGCAAAAAATTGCTACCTTAATGCTTTTCAGCCGAATATATAATTACTCCAGAACACAGCCATTGGTTCATAAAATAAAATAGATTTTAAAAGTTTGATTGTTGAAAAACGAATAAAAATTTAAAATCACCTATTTGGTATAAGTACTACATAAGTATTAAACTCCCATACTAATTTAGTGAAATGACGGTATTTAAAATGTTATTAAAATAATATTAAAAAAAACACTTATATTTTATTTCTAAATATAATTTTAGATAATTTTTTTTTTATATTAACAATAATTTGATTATTAAATTTAAAATTTCGATTGTTGATTAACTCTACATTATCTCATTTTAAACAATTTTTTAAGATAAAACCTTTAGTTGCGAATGCAACGAGCAACTACTAGTTTTATATAAAACAGTATAACTGTTCAGTCAGCGAAAAAAAAATTGATTATAGCTTATTAATTTTTTTCAATTATTTTTTATGTGACCGTCTACCTATAAGGAACTCATAATTAAAGAATTGAGAAAATATAAATTGTTGAGCAACATTGCCTGGGTGATTTTAAATAGATTGATCAGACGTGTTATTAAACTCAAGTAGATTTTCCGTCTTTGACGGAATACTAGACTTATATTAAAACCTGAAGCAATTTTAATAGCTGTATATTCTAAAGAGATGTTTGCATCTTCGATATTTTCAAGAATATTGAGTTTTCTGTATATATATATTCATTTCATTAATTATTCCAACACCAATCAAACGGTCACATTATACGTAATTGCCATTCCATTTTCGTCACCAAGTGTAATTGATGACTATGAAAATTTATCCATTCATTGTTAAGTCTTTAGTTTCCACTTTCGTCAAGAGTTTCACTGCACAATCGTTCCACTTAAATGATAAATATTGTGGGAAATCTTTGTAAAGCTTGGGTTTGTCTTTATGCACATGGCGTCCTTTCCATTTATACGAATCTTACTTCAATTCCAAATTAGAGATTAATCGTCCATCTATCCAGCCAACTTCAATTTCCCGAGAGATTCTCATTGTTATTGTACGCGGTTTGCATCAAAAGAAGACTGATGATAATTTTCTTGTTGGATTGTTCGCCTTTGATGAAGATTTTTTCTTAATATTTGAATTAGACCAAATTTTAAAAATTGTAACTCTTCATACCAATGAAAATAAATTGTTTATCTTTAAGTTAAACTTGATTCTTCAAAGAAAATCAATCAGTTTCTATCAATTAATTTCACAAAAAGTCTTCTACTAACCGATGCAATACATCATGTCTTAAGATTTCTACATAATAGTTTTAAGGTTTCCTTTTTTGATTAACCCTTATTTTTATTTTTTTTTTAATTATTCTTGATCAAAATCACTAACATATCCAGTTGAAGTTTTATGTTTTTATTAAGTTTTCTTTCTTATTAAGAATATATGATGGTTTTAAAAATTGATCACATCGATTATTGGGTGAGGTAGTTTAAATTGGAAATTGGAATAATAGTTTGAAATCTAACGAGAACTAAGAACAAATATTGAAAGTTCACAAGTTTTTGGTAAAGAATTAAAGTGTAATATTAACTTTCCTGGGTTAAATAATATTAATAATATTAACTTTAAGATACTCCGCTTTCCAACTTAAGTTTCTTATGGAAATAACGTAGGAAAAATATTTTTTTTCTTAAGAATTCCATAACTCAGCGACAAATAAATCGAAAGTAGCTAATCGCGTTATGTTTATTGTAAATTTAACGCTCTACAAAAAAGAGCTCTTATGATTTTTTGTTAAATCTATTGGTTTAAGAGTTATTCGAGTTCAAAGTTTAATTATTGTATAATTATTAATATTATCAACTATAATTATTAAGAAAATACTTATTTTTATGAAATATATAAAATTCATTATGCAAAATTTGTATTTATGATCAAAAAGAAGCAAATACAATTTTATTCTTGTGACTTTTCACGTCATAGCTGTAATGGTTCATCCTTCATTTTTTGTACTTGTTTATTGTCGTCAGATTCAATATTAGCTATGTAACCAAGCTCTACCTAAGCTCTACCGTCTTTTCGTTGCTTAATTAAAAATGCATTATATTTTCATTGACCATTAGTGCCGCATTTTTAAGCCAATAGATAAGCTAATAACTCTTAACCCAATAGATTTAGCGAAAAATCATAAGAGTTCTTTTTTGTAGAGGGTAAAATTTACAATAAACATGACGCGATTAGTAGTTACTTTCGACTTATTTGTCTCTGAGTTATGGAATTCCAAAGAACAAATTAAATTGTTCCCACGTTATTTCCATAAGAAACTTAAGTTGGAAAGCGGACTATCTTAAAGTTAATATTAAGAGCTTAAATTTGCAGGGTTTTTCTATCCATTTGGAAGCATTTAAACTCCTGGGAGTAAAGAAATTCGAAAACCCCCTATTAAGGACCACCCTACGCTGTACATTGTACAGTGTGCCAATTGTGTATCAATGTGTGACTAACAATAATTTTAGAATTGAAAAAAATATTTTAAAAAATCATTCTAAATTTTTCTAATTAAACAGAAGTATTAATAACACCGTGAAGGATTACTTAATGATTTACAACAAAGTAAAACGATACAATCACAAAATAATATGATAATTGAATGGGTTAAAACCCTTCGGCAGTTATTAAAACTTCGAAAATATAAACTGTTTTACTCGCAATATCAATTAAATATGCAATCAATAATCTGTAATTCAATTCATATTTTCCACTGAATTCATGGGTAAGTGGGTAGCAATAGTTAATTTACTATGAATTCAATAATTGGATAATCTTTAACAATGATTATTAACCGTCGATTTGTAAATTAAACTTTTACTCAACCATATTTATTTAATATTATAAACGTGAAAGTTTGTGTGTATGGATGTATGGCTATAGGGATGTTTGTAACTCTTTCACGCAAAAATTACTGAATGGGTTTTAGTGAAACTTTACAATAATATAGCGTACACATTATAATAACAAATAGGTTATAATTTATAATGATATTACGTGAACTATCTAAAATATAACGATAAGTGTCAAATAAAGAGGAAAAAAATCAGCCATCTGCGAGATATTTTTGGCGTTCTTTGCCAAAATCGTTTGATTTACACGTTTATAATGTGAATTGGAAATGTTATTCATAAAAAGTTCTACAAAAAGTCCGCAACAGCAAACATCTATCTTTTAAGTGTAGGCCATTATCGCTAAAATAGTGAACTGTAAATACAATAAGAAATAAAAAATAATTTCTAATGCACATTTGGTAGTAATTTACATCAAATTAAATACTTTTATTACCAAGAAGTAAAAAATTACCAAGAAAACCCGTGGCGAAAATCATAACCTATATATATAAAATGAGTCTCTATTTCCCTGGCACTTACCGTAACTTAGGAACGACTTGGCCATTTTCATTTAAAAACTATAACTAGTTTTATTTAAATTAAGCATTAAATGTATCAAATTTCTTGTATAAAATGGTCTAATTTCAATATGATCAAACTTTAGCATGAAAATATTATAACTTTGTTGACCAGTACAACTTGAAACCAAATCAATTTCAATAAATTAGCATTAATGTTTGTATACTCCCCTAGTTTACTAAATATTTGATACAATTACCTATACTTCAAAAGCAATATCTTCTAGGCAAATGAAAAGAACCTTTGAAACTATTGTAGATCGTAAATTTTACTATCTAATTAAAATAGAGGAAATGGAAAAGAGTTTGTCTCCGGAAGCGAAAGAGACAGTTTGTTGGATAATGAAAATTAAATATTGAATCAATTGAAGGGAATCAGGTATTTTTAATCAATTAAATTGTGTTGGAAATCAACGGAGAAAAATAAAACGAAAATACTGAGAATTAAATAGGAGGAGTATTGAGAGTGGCAAAAAATCAAGGCTGCAGACGGTTGTTTGCGTCGGGATTATGATTGATTTTTATAATTATTTTTAATAATTCTAAATATTAATCATTGCTTTAGCCAATTTTGTGGTTTTTCTTTGAAAGCAAGTAATATTCAATAAATTAGACAAACGAGACCAAAAAAGGTCTCTCAATAAAATAGTTCCTATTTTAATTGTTGACGAAAAACCCTTAGCTAAAGTTTTCAATAATTAACTCAAATTATTGCAAAAACAAATAACCAGGGGAAAAGATTAAATGTTCGAGTTAGTAAAAGAATACTCTAAAATAAGGATTTTATAATAATAATCTAAAATAAGTTATTATTCATTAGGGTGGTTTATATAAAATGTCTGATTTTGATTTAATCTATAACACTGCATATAGATAGAGATATTCTTGTCGAAAGAAATTAAAAAAAAATATTATGCTCCATTCGCTTTAATACACCTTTTCCCATAAAAATGTAAAGCCCAGATACAAGTCTTGATTTAAAAAACATAAAACTCTGACATATAATTTTTCAAACCATCGTCATTTTCATACTGTTTAGCCTCTTAAAAATGGTTCAAAATCTGTAGAATAATTAAAGTCACTTGGCGAGAGATCTAATATATTGACGAAGTGGCCATAAATTATCATATTTTAATGAAATCTCGCTAAAATAGAATTATAAATTATAAGGATATGTTCAACTGATTTATCTTTACCCGCTGCAGTTCCCACTTATCCATTTTCTTCACAAATATCTTTAGATTATCATTTTTCACAGATGTTTTGGGTTTTCAAATGATAGTGAAAAATCACCAAATCACCATCAATTTTGAATGTTAACAATTTTTTCCTTCAAAACACTCGGCTTATGTTTTGTGACATTTGTATGCTGAACCCCGAAAACCATGGGTTTTCAAAGATTTAAGATTCCCGAAATTTCGGAAATTTTCAATATAAACCGGGTGTAGTTTTTCCAAAAGTTCTCTGTTTATATTGACACAAATTTATAACAATGGGATGTGGTAACATTTGGTAAAGAGAATATTCTTTTCTTGATCTGTAGATTCCCATGAAATTCTCTTTCAAAGAGAAATTAAAATTTCAAATTCCGATACTCCAACAAAAATATAAATTTGATTTCATTAATCAAGAATTGGAGAAGATTAAGGAATTATGTTACAATTATTCCTCTTAAAGTCGCAGTACAATATTTATGCAAAGAAGATGCCTATCTAGCTCGCTCAGATGAATACTCTGAGTATTCATTATTAGTATTCACAACGAATAAATTTAGAAATATAAACATTTTTGTCCCTAAAACTCCACTCCAAAGATTAAAAGTTCGACACCAAGGACGGCGAAACTCAAAGTGAACTATATATATAAGTGAACTTATATTTGAAAATACAAGACAAAACGAAAAAAAATAATGACTTATGTTAGTTAACATGGCTAAAAAGCTATTCGATTTCGCACATTTGGACGTTGTATATACAAAATTGTTGGAAATAGATCGAAAGCGGAGAAGTAAATTCGAATATTTTATATATTTTTAATAACAATAATTGGTTGTCAAATTGTTGTAAATACCGAAAAAAAGTTGGTATCGAAAATTTTATATTTGAATTGACAGTGAAATATATGGCAAAAAATTGCTACCTTAATGCTTTTCAGCCGAATATATAATTACTCCAGAACACAGCCATTGGTTCATAAAATAAAATAGATTTTAAAAGTTTGATTGTTGAAAAACGAATAAAAATTTAAAATCACCTATTTGGTATAAGTACTACATAAGTATTAAACTCCCATACTAATTTAGTGAAATGACGGTATTTAAAATGTTATTAAAATAATATTAAAAAAAACACTTATATTTTATTTCTAAATATAATTTTAGATAATTTTTTTTTTATATTAACAATAATTTGATTATTAAATTTAAAATTTCGATTGTTGATTAACTCTACATTATCTCATTTTAAACAATTTTTTAAGATAAAACCTTTAGTTGCGAATGCAACGAGCAACTACTAGTTTTATATAAAACAGTATAACTGTTCAGTCAGCGAAAAAAAAATTGATTATAGCTTATTAATTTTTTTCAATTATTTTTTATGTGACCGTCTACCTATAAGGAACTCATAATTAAAGAATTGAGAAAATATAAATTGTTGAGCAACATTGCCTGGGTGATTTTAAATAGATTGATCAGACGTGTTATTAAACTCAAGTAGATTTTCCGTCTTTGACGGAATACTAGACTTATATTAAAACCTGAAGCAATTTTAATAGCTGTATATTCTAAAGAGATGTTTGCATCTTCGATATTTTCAAGAATATTGAGTTTTCTGTATATATATATTCATTTCATTAATTATTCCAACACCAATCAAACGGTCACATTATACGTAATTGCCATTCCATTTTCGTCACCAAGTGTAATTGATGACTATGAAAATTTATCCATTCATTGTTAAGTCTTTAGTTTCCACTTTCGTCAAGAGTTTCACTGCACAATCGTTCCACTTAAATGATAAATATTGTGGGAAATCTTTGTAAAGCTTGGGTTTGTCTTTATGCACATGGCGTCCTTTCCATTTATACGAATCTTACTTCAATTCCAAATTAGAGATTAATCGTCCATCTATCCAGCCAACTTCAATTTCCCGAGAGATTCTCATTGTTATTGTACGCGGTTTGCATCAAAAGAAGACTGATGATAATTTTCTTGTTGGATTGTTCGCCTTTGATGAAGATTTTTTCTTAATATTTGAATTAGACCAAATTTTAAAAATTGTAACTCTTCATACCAATGAAAATAAATTGTTTATCTTTAAGTTAAACTTGATTCTTCAAAGAAAATCAATCAGTTTCTATCAATTAATTTCACAAAAAGTCTTCTACTAACCGATGCAATACATCATGTCTTAAGATTTCTACATAATAGTTTTAAGGTTTCCTTTTTTGATTAACCCTTATTTTTATTTTTTTTTTAATTATTCTTGATCAAAATCACTAACATATCCAGTTGAAGTTTTATGTTTTTATTAAGTTTTCTTTCTTATTAAGAATATATGATGGTTTTAAAAATTGATCACATCGATTATTGGGTGAGGTAGTTTAAATTGGAAATTGGAATAATAGTTTGAAATCTAACGAGAACTAAGAACAAATATTGAAAGTTCACAAGTTTTTGGTAAAGAATTAAAGTGTAATATTAACTTTCCTGGGTTAAATAATATTAATAATATTAACTTTAAGATACTCCGCTTTCCAACTTAAGTTTCTTATGGAAATAACGTAGGAAAAATATTTTTTTTCTTAAGAATTCCATAACTCAGCGACAAATAAATCGAAAGTAGCTAATCGCGTTATGTTTATTGTAAATTTAACGCTCTACAAAAAAGAGCTCTTATGATTTTTTGTTAAATCTATTGGTTTAAGAGTTATTCGAGTTCAAAGTTTAATTATTGTATAATTATTAATATTATCAACTATAATTATTAAGAAAATACTTATTTTTATGAAATATATAAAATTCATTATGCAAAATTTGTATTTATGATCAAAAAGAAGCAAATACAATTTTATTCTTGTGACTTTTCACGTCATAGCTGTAATGGTTCATCCTTCATTTTTTGTACTTGTTTATTGTCGTCAGATTCAATATTAGCTATGTAACCAAGCTCTACCTAAGCTCTACCGTCTTTTCGTTGCTTAATTAAAAATGCATTATATTTTCATTGACCATTAGTGCCGCATTTTTAAGCCAATAGATAAGCTAATAACTCTTAACCCAATAGATTTAGCGAAAAATCATAAGAGTTCTTTTTTGTAGAGGGTAAAATTTACAATAAACATGACGCGATTAGTAGTTACTTTCGACTTATTTGTCTCTGAGTTATGGAATTCCAAAGAACAAATTAAATTGTTCCCACGTTATTTCCATAAGAAACTTAAGTTGGAAAGCGGACTATCTTAAAGTTAATATTAAGAGCTTAAATTTGCAGGGTTTTTCTATCAATTTGGAAGCATTTAAATCTAACGAGAACTAAGAACAAATGTTACTACTGTAATAAATGTACTACAATAAATATTCATATCTAATGAGTTGAAAATGTTTATGCTGAAGAATGACATTATGGAAAATCATTTTGAATTAAAATCTGTGTCAACATTGGGAAAGAAGTTGAGAAGTTTTAAGTAACAAAAAGGCGATTTGAAATGCTTAATAAACTTTTCCGGTCCTTAGCAACAATTCAATTAACATCGATGGAAAAAAGAATATTTCCTATGATGAATATCTTTGTGAAATAAACTTAGAAGCTGACAGTGATGATACGTTAAGATTAATGATTGTAGTGAGGCTGTTTTATAGAAAACTAGCTGATCCCCGCAACTTCGTCTGCGTAACGTAGGTGTATATTATAGTTTCTTTTTAGATTTGCTATTTGTAGTAGTATATGAAAATTTATTTCATTTTTCTTATTTGTTTTACGAAAAATATAATCATACTCAAAAACACTATTTTGTCAACTTTAAAAAGATTCATTTAATAAACTGTTGCTTAGAATAAAATGATCATATATAATGATCAATTAAACTTCAAAAAATATTTATAAATACCTAAAAAGAGTATGTCTATTGCGTATACCTACGGTAGGTATACCAACAGTGAACCAAATAATTCATAAATCAATCAGCATCTATACATAAATAAAACATATCGCCAAGTTCATTAAAGTCGGTCTAAATTATAACTTAAAAAAAGTCGAAAAGTATCAAAATACTCGCGTCAAAATAACAGAAGTTAAGAGTCTAGATTTTTAAATATTAGTAAGAATCCCATCTCACTGTTTCGATTCCCGAATGAACCTTATTCCAAAAACTATTATACTATTGCAATGTACAACATAACCGCGAAATTGAAATTTGTACAATGGCACGAAACCCAGTTCTTCCATAATCAAGAATAAGCATTATGTATCTATAAACTTATTATTAAGTATCTAAATTTCAACTATACAATTAAACCATATTGGATAGTCTAGAGTTCACCATACACGATTTGGTGTATGGCTTTTGCTCTGGAAGAGCATTTTAAATTTCTTTTATCATTATGACTTACCGTAAAAATGTCGGTATTTTCTTTAAGTTCGCCGAATTTCAAAGGGTACTCGCTCACTAATATAATTATTTCAGATTTTCAAGTTTACAATATGTGAAAGCCAAAAAACTTAAAGCTCACTTATAAACTTAACTTAACCTTTTTCAGGTATATTTATCAGTTTGAATTTTCAAGCAGATCCTAAGTTTTTATTTCTAATAATAAACTAAGTTTGTTTTATATTAAGCAGTAATAACGTCTCTCCTTTAACGGACTTTGATTATGAAATTTCGATTGTTTATTAGACGTTATGCCGCACAAACTTAGTCACCTTTTTTTCACACTTTTAGTGGGGGGAATTATCGAAAACCCTTTCTTATTATATAACGGCATTCTATAAGGAAAACACTTTTCAAATTTCATCGACACAAATATGCAATTATATTTGAAAATACAATGTAAAACGAAAAAAAATATGACCTTCTATATTTTAGTTATTATTAAAAAGCAATTCGATTTCGCACATTTGGGCGTTGTACATAAAAAATTCTTGGAAATTGGTGGAAAGCGTGGAAGTAAAATCGAATATTTTATTTATATTCAGTAACAATAATTAATTTTAAAATTGTTCTAAAAACTGTAGAAAAGTTAGTATGGAAGATTTTATATATTTATTGATGATAATGAAATATATGACAAAAAATTGCTCCCTTAATGCTTTTCAGCAGAATATATCATTGCTCCAGGTCACAATCATTGGTTCATAAAAATTAGATTTTACAAAGTTTGATTGTTGAAAAACAAACAAAAATTAAAAACCGCCTCTATGGTATAAGTACCTACTACCTAAACTTTCATACTAATTAAGTGAAATGACGTTATTTAAAATGCTGTAGTTAAAATTATATAACAAAAACAGAAACTTATTATTAATTAATTATTTATTTATTAATTACACTTAGTAAATTCAAAATTTCGATTGTTGATTAACTCTACATTTTCTCAAAGAAACTTAATCACCTCAATTCACTCTTTTAGGGTAGAAATTATAAAAAAAAATCTTTTCACATGTCTACTTCTTATAAGGAATACACTGAATATTAAAATTTCATCTGGCAGAGGAGATATATAATTACACGATTTTATATATGCACGGTTTTAAAAACGTATTTATTTAAAAAAGTACTTACTTTATTAATATAATTATTTTTTTTTACTATTACTGTTTTTTTTTTCGTTAATATTTCCTTATTGAGCAACCCTAAGGATTTATTTTCAACAATTTTGTAAAAAAAAAATATAAAAAAAGGTTGCTCGGAGATTCGAACCCAGGTCTCTCATATTGTGAGTATAAGAATGTCAGATACGTAAGCGAATGCGCTATTTACGTAGGTTTGTAATTGGTGTTTATTATGTGCAAAAACATTTATATTTCAAAAAGGCACGTTTTTGTATTTTAACATTTTTCATTTTTCAAATAAGTTACATTTTTAAACTTGTGATATCTTTCGAATGTAATGTCCAAATTGAATAACTCAAAAAGTTATATAATGGCATTGAAGCAAACTTACATATGAAGTCATTTATTTTGATAAGGATTAATCCCAAAGTATAAATAAAAGAGCTTTTATAGCGGTGGCATTTATATATATTTTTCAAAATGAAAAAACACTTATTGTGACATAACTATAATAGTTAGACATATTCTGTCGCTTTATTTTTTTTAGATAATGATATGTTCTGCAAAATCGTACTACATTATTTTGTTCTATAACCAATAGTTTTCGCAGCGCACGCGATAAAAGAATGTTTTTTGATAATTTTTTCAGACCTCGGGTTACATTATTGGAGTTTTAGTGTGGATCCCTAACTTTTTTGAAAGTTTCATATAGCCTATGTTCACCGGAAATAGTGTAGCTTCCCAACAGTGAAAGAATTTTTCAAATCGGTCAAGTAGTTTCGGAGACTATTCAAAGCAAACAAACAATCAAATCTTTCCTCTTTATAATAATAGAAGATAGAAGATGAGACATTTATACCACTTTAACGTTATATTTTGTTGTGTGTAAACCCGAGTCTTAAAAAACTGCTCACAATTGAAAACTTTAGCTGCATTCTTACCAAGTGCCAAATATTACAATAAAAAAGTTACACGATTATCAATTGAATTCAAACCAGTAGAAAGTTTGAATAACAAAATCTGAATAAGAAAATCTCCTTCATTGAAATATGACTGGACAATACAACTATGAATGAGATTATACCAAAAACAAATGGCAAGTAATCGAATAGAGCAGCAAGATGATGGCTTTTTTGAATACATTCTGCTGCGTAAAATATGTTATCTACAATTTAACTCTAAATGTTTTCCAAATTTGCAAAGTGATGGTTCTCTTAATGGTTTATACATTGGTCTTCTAATGCTAAAAGCTTTTGAATAAAAAGTTTTTTTTTTCATATATTTTAAACTAAATAATGATTTCTTTTGATATTCGATGTAAATTTCCAAAAAAAAAAAATACGTGATTCAAAACGCGCCATGATTGATCATCTTATTTGTGACGTCAATATGTTGTAGGAGTTTCACATTTAAGTACATGTCAAGCATTATTATTTATATGTTATCAAAAATAATCCCAATTTTGGGGAAAAAAATTTTTTTACGCTTCAAATATATAGAATGAACAATGTGCGAAAAAAGATTTATAAAGGGGTGTATATAAAAGTACATTAAAATATTTTAATTAACGCGAGATATTAAATTTTTTAAATAAGTCATTTGCACTTCAAATTTAAACATTTAACTCCAAGATATATCAAATAGACGTACAATTTAAGTATAAAACGACAACACAAGCATGTATAAAATTGAATTAAAAACAAGTAGCGTACATTTTGAGGTCAAAAAAAGTAAATTCATTGAACAGTCAATGCTTTCTTTACTTTTGATGGGCATTCAAATTTACGTTTTTGTCCTAAAGGAATGCGTTAAGATTCCTCAGGGAATTATTTTTTTTAACGGATTAGAATACCTAACGTTCGCTTGTACTTATATTTTATTTAAAATATTGGGCACATACAATTACATTTACTAATATCAGCATCTATATTAAACGCCTAAGTGCCATAAAACTCTGTTCAAAATCTTCAAAAGTTTTCCAGTCTTCAATAATATATTTGGTTATCAATTCTGAAGTTATACCTTTATAACTCGAATTTGAAGTACATACATAGTATGTTTTATGTAATGTTATTATTTTCTTGTTTTGCAATGTCCAATGATAAGATTTGGTCCATTCTTTTAAAGTAACTGTTGGCATCACAGAAATATTTTTGTAGCATTGAAGCCGTGGATTTCTGTCCATAGACCATTTAATTATTAAATTATTTAATTTATTTAATAATTTAGAAACAAATCAATGATTTCATAAGGTGTATTCTTTATTAATTACGGAATTGGTAGAATCAATCCAATCCAATCCAATTTGTTCATTATTGCACGCTTGTAAAATCAATTTGTTTGTTTATTATAAATAAATAAATTTGCTAGGTATATCAATATTAATATCAATTAATCAATTTTAATTTATAATCAAAAATTCTTTTTTAATTTGACTTTTTTTAAATTGGCAGATAGACATTTTTACCAACTTATTATAATATTTAGATGTTGTCACTCATATTTAAAATAATTTTGCATTATATAGCTACAAATGAAATTTTAATGCAATTAAATAACCATTGATGCATTTTTTTTCATACATAGATGTCCAACACAATATTTTTCTGTACATTTTATAAAAGAACTGTTCTCTCTTATTATATGGTGTTAAAACATACGTTTTTGACTCTATTTTCACCTTTTTCGACGTACATTTAAATCGCACTTATTTATAAAAGCTAACCGGATAAACCTAGTGTGGATATTTTTAAGATAATCGATTTTTTTAAACAATAATATTCGGTTTCATACAATTGAAATAAGAGGTGCTAAAGCATCAATGTATGCTGATTTTTATACATAAATAAAAAACTTAGTATTTTTTATGAAATCTAATTCATTTACGCATAGGGCTTTACGTGAAAGTTACGGTGCCAGGGTTATAGGCTAAATTCAACTTCAACGCAACCATAGTGTTTGCATAGTTAAAGTGCGTATACACCTAGAACACATAGTTCTGCGTAAATCGTATTCCGTTACTTTAATAATCGATGAAAAATAAAAATAAAATGTTTATTGTTATGATAGTGCAGCTTTGGCAGATACTAGAGCTTTTACTCTAGCACATTTAATATCATAACTAATAATCGTTTTCATATGCAGCGTTTTCATTTGATAAACTGGTGGTTATGAACATGTATTAGCAATACTCATGTGGACCCATCGGAGAAGTGAAGATCCAACCACGGCTGAAGTAGTTTGTTACAGAAAAACGTCGCGATTGTCAGATGTAGGTGCTATCATGAAATATATCGAAGCCCAAAGTCTTACGAAAAAAACAATTCCAGTTTCAGTTGACGATTTTCCCGATAACAATACGATTATGCAAGAAGTGGTTCAATTCGCCAAAAATCAACAAATAACCAAAATTTTGATTTAAAGACCAAAAATGCCTATAATTTTTCACTGCATCGTCTTATTTCAGCAAGATATTGGTACAAGCAAAGTGCTTGAGACAAGTGTTATGGTACAGGGGAAAGAATTAGAAAAATATGTCATCAAAGTCTTAGAAGAAAAATTAGAAATACAAATTACTCATCCAGAAATGTATCTAGTCCCTAGTCGTCCCGTTTTTTCATGGATTAATAGATAATGCTATCGCAGAATATCCTTCCAATCAAAACACATTGAGCACATTTTTACTGAAAAATAAAATTAATTTCTAAGTGCATTGCGCAAATGCAGTTACAAATGATGTTGACTGGCAAAAGCAAAAGGATATTTTGCGTCGCTGATCTTGATTTTGAGGATAATCAAAATATTAATACAATTAGTATAAAATACGATAAAGCTCATGGACAAACATTAATTATAAAAGCATCAATATTTTGGCCATTAAATATATTTCCGAAGTTCTTAATGGAAGTAACCATATTTTGAGGTATTGTTTTTGTATTATTTGTACACGATGGTACAAAATAAGCACGATAACTTTTAAGATTTAACATTTGTGGCAATTTTTTTTAATACAGTGACGATAAAAACCAGTTTTACTTAATAATAACATAAATCATTTTATCAGCTGCATGTATTAGAGATTTGAAATTAACAAAGTGATGTCACAGGGTTACTCGGAAATTGTCGGCGTGTTTTCGGTTTTAAGTTCAAATAACTACTTTTAACTTGCTATAACTTTTGAATAACAGGAAGGAAAAAAAACCAAAAGCATTATTGATATAAAACTCACATATGATCTTTCGATATATGACAATTTTCTTTTTTCAAAAACCCAATTTCGGTTTGAAATTTTAACATTATTTATTTCAGTTTTTTTCTTTTTAAGCTATCAATATCAATTATCGAAATATAATTCAGCAATTTTTATCTATTTTTCCAGCTTAAAGCAAAACTCCAAATTTTTGTCAAAAAACATCAAATTATCGACTACAAATGATTAATTTTTTCATCAATTCAAAGAATTCTATTTTAAAAATGAGACTTCCTGTTTTATAGTTAAAGTGCGTAAAACCTACACAATTTCTTTTAAACATCGATAGAACATTGATTTTTGTGCGACCAGCGCTGATAGTTCTTTTTTTTTCAGTAAAAAAGCTTCCCTGCAATAAACTTTGCTTCGAATAAATTATTTTTTTAAAGATAACATAATAAACAATTTTCCCGTCTCAGGTCTTAATAGTTTTTATTGCCCTATAAAAAGAAAAAATGACACTATAAGTTTATAACTTACAAAATTTATTATAAATTATTAATTTTTTATAACAATATAATTTTTATAATCAATTTGAACATGAAAATTATATTTGGTACTTAACGAATATTAAACAAGATATTTTATAATTCTCTGAGCTTTCCAGTGAACATATTGAGTTCCGTTCATTCCAGCTTTTTTTTCATCATAAGAGATAGTGATTCCATTAACTTTTATTGATACAAACATTATTATTTCATCTATTAGCCATTTCTATAAAAACGGGTTTAATATATGACGTAATACAAATTATATGGATCGTTCTCGGGAAATAATAGTTGAAGCCTAATTCTACTCTTTTTATGTTCCATTTAATTATTAAGATGACCAAAAAAAATGATGATTTTGTGATTTTTGTGAAGTAAAATCAGTTTTAATTTTCTCGTTAGAGAACAGGTAAAATTTGAATTGAAAACAATCAAATATCCAGTAATTAGGTGAAAGGAAATCAAATATTTATGTGTGCATCATTTTTTAAAGTAAATATTTAAAGTATAGCATTCATCTGTAAAAAGTAAAATGAAAAATTGAAATTAAAAACGGTAAAATTATTATTATTATTCTTATAACTCATTTTTGTTCACATAAAAAGGTTTCATACTTAAATAATTTAGAGAAGGTTTTAGCAACTGAATAGTCTAAATATTGATGTATAGGCTTTTTACGTAACGCTAATGTATTTTCAACTGATTAATTTTTGATGTAGTCAATAAATTCGGCTTGGTTGAACTCAAATGTATTGAACTACTTTGATTATAATTTATTAAAAATAAATTCAATATTAGATAAGTTAATTGCTTGACTAGTGAAGGATAATCATTCTCTAATTTCATTAGTGTAAAATTATGCTATTACTGCTTTATTCTCTAATAACACACGTTACTTAAGAAGAGAGGAATTGTACCTGTTGGAATCAGGAATATCTTTTTAGTAAAACACATGTTTAAGTTTTAAACATTTAAAAACTTGAATTTGATATTTTTGGGTATTTTTTTTTCAGAATATTAAACTTGAATGTTCAGTGCATGTAACTATTAAAAAAAATAATTTTATGAGGGAGAACACATTTAAATTATCAATTGTTATATTTAAAGTTAAAAAAATATGATAATAACTAAATAATTATTATTTTCGAATGTTAAGTTAAAATATAGACATTTAGCAATGAACCCTGAAAATTTCATTCATTAATTTCAAATGGTTTGGCTGTAATCAATTTTTTAATTAAAAGTACTCAAAATGATCAACGTAACAAACGAGGGTTGAAATGAAAATTTTGAAAAACATTCCAGAATCTAATTATTGGTAGTAAACACTTCACAATGAAATAGTACTAAAAGAATTTCATGATCAAGTGGTAAATTGGTGGCCACTTTACGTGATATTACTCAATTATTAAAATTTGGTGCAGATTATGCAAGGCATCTATCTATTAAGAAAAACTATTATTTTAAAGGTATAATTGCATCTTTTATTTAAGTTTCCATTTTCAATCATTATTTGGTAAAGAGTTTTTGACACCTCACTCAGGCTCAAAATCACTTAATTGCATTCCGTTGGGAGAGGAAGAAGTTATTAAAATGAGAAAGTTTTACCTCAAACACTGTTTTCCATTGCTTAATTTTGGACGCAACCAAACTATCCCCTTTTACAACTCAAGAAAATGGATTACCTCAAGGATCAGTGTTGAGGATCACACTTTTCTTTATAGCTGTCAACGGGGTAATCAGTTGTGTAGAGAAGCCCAGCAAAGCATTCCTATTTGCCGACGACCTGACCATATTGAGAAAAGGTGTAGACTTGTAAACAACGACAACACTAATACAGAACTCATGGACGCTGAAATCAGGATTCAAAATATCTAAAGACAAAACTGAAAACTAGTGTTAGAGGGAAAACAAATTAAAATAGGGCCAACAATTAAAATATTAGGAGTGACCTCGGACCAATGAATGACCTTGAAAAATCACATTATGGCACTTAGAACTGATTGCTATAAAAGGCTAAATATTTTAAAGACATTAACATCAAGCGGATGGGGGGCATGAAATTTGATACCATAAAAATGACATACAAGGCATTAACCCAAAAAAAAAAATCGAATATGGTGCAATACTATATGATGCATCCTCTAAAAGTCGATGGAAGACCCTAGAAGCGATTCACAATACAGCGATGAGGATCTGTAATGGAGCTTTTAAAACTAGCCCAATCACAAGCATATTGACTGAATCAAACGAACAACTGCTGGTTTTCAGAAGGAAGGAAATCATTCTAAAATACGCAGCTAAAAATAAACATAATCCTAATAACGCGGCTATGGAAAGCTGTAGTAAAGATCAAGCGACCAGTATTAATAATGAAAGTGAGCCCCAACACTACTTACCATTGAAGATCCGAATGATAAAGTATGAAAGCGAAATAGGATTAGAGGTACCAAAAGGGTATTCACTGCCTGACAATAAACGACCACCTTGGGAATCCTGGAACCCACCGATAGATACTTCCTTAGCCAAATACCTAATCGACACTACACCTCCTGTTCTGTTTGTTAAGCTATTAATGGAAATCAGAAACAGACACCAAGGATACCAGAAATTCTACACAGATGGATCGGAACTAAACGAACAATCGGGATGCGCTATTATAAGAAACAACCAAGAAATTTCCTACAGACTGAAAGACGGAACCTTATTTTTCACCTGCGAGGCCGTAGCAACAATGAAATGTTTAGAAAGCATAAAAAAAAACCACAAAAGGAACCGTCAGTTATTTATTCGGACTCGCTATCAACCCTAAACGCATTAAAAAATCGGCATAATAAGAATAAGACAATAATAAACATACAAAAAAAATAGATCATATGTTCAAAAGCAAGTCCCGAATAAAGTTAATCTGGATCCCTGGACATCATGGGATAGATGGCAACGAGCAAGCGGATGAAGAATTAATCGATTAAAAAGAGATCAAGAACTAATCGATGGCCACGAGCTGGAATTGGAAGACTGGAAGACGCTAGTCAGGAGTTAAGTCCAAAAAACCTGAGACAGTATATGGAGAAATATACCTACCCCAAAAATTAGCTACGGAGAGGGCCTCAGCCATCCAAGAGAAATGTCCAATGGTTGCAACCAGGAAGGAGCCGACTACCATAACTATTTGTATATTGGGCACACTAACCTTTCACAAATCCACTGCATCAGTAAAGAGCAAAAACGAAAATGCAGTAATTACGATCAAGATCTGACAGTTAAGCATTTCCTGATAGGGTGTGGGGCATACGATCGTCAGAGGAGCGTGACTGACATGTCGGCAACAATGAAAAAGACTTAAAAAGACTTTAGAATTTATAAAAAAATATATATATATATTAATATATGATAAAATATAAAATACAAAAAAAAAAACCAATACCATTGGCTAACTTCTTAGTTCTTACTGTATCATTGTATCATAGCACAAACATACTTATAAGCCTATGTTTTTTATTAGAATTTATTAAATATCATTTATTAGAATTATTAATTATTATTTATTAGAACTGAACATTTATTACCAATTGTAACATGTAATTTATTTTAGTAATTAATGACCTAGCTGTTATACAGTGACTCTAAATAAAAAAAAACACATGTGTGCAGTTCACACTCGGTAGAAGTGAAACCTTCAAAAAAGGTAAACACCAAGATATTGAGACGAATGGAAAATTTTATGAGTAGGATAACTGTATGGTTTATTTTACGTTTTATTTACATATATATATTTATATATACATACATAAATTTATCCTGAAAATTTGCAAAATTTGCATTTTCGATAAACCTGAAGTATGAAATAAATCCAGTGACGGTAAAAATGCAGGTATCGTTTCATATTTGAAACTGTTGTAGTCGGATATCGTTGGAATTACATTTTTCTCGATTGCATGGAAATACATACAGCACAGTAAAATATTATCAATTGCATTATAATTTTCAATTATTATCCGTAAATGATCTTCCTGTCCTGCGTAGGCTGGTTTTAAATCACGTTAGAATCACAAAAGGAGCACATAATATGACCGAATGACCGATATTGTTAAAAAACTTTTAACGAAATTCTTCATGAGCAACTTTATTTCGACGAAATTGTGGATACGGAGTCGCTGGCTGTACATCCACTTGAGTGGCACTAGAAAAACAGTTTGTAATATTATGTGATATCAGAATTAATTTTAAATTAGCTTTTATTTTAATGAAATTTCGTGATTTAGGACGAAATATGCGCTTCGAAAATATTTAAGTACTTACTAGCATATTTTCACTATTTTGCACAGTCGAATCATTAAGGAAGGATTTAAGGTATTATTGATTACTGTGGAGAATCCATCACAGTACATACTTAGAAGCAAATCAAATTATTGGAGTTGTTAAAATATATGAATAAAATAACAGATAGAACATTAGTGAAACTCTAGTCTATTTCTGGCTGGAATTAAGAATTTTTTTCGTTGCATCCCTTTCACGCACTTCCAAATGAAAGATTATATTGTGCTCGCTCCCCAAATCCTGAATCCGCCCTTGCGAATTATTATTAAACGTATTAGAATTATTATTTTTCACATTTACTAACGCTTTTCGGCGTTCTGGTAAATCTTTTGACGTCTTTATAGCCTTGTTTTCTTAACTTTTTTTTTTTTTTTTGATAATCATGACAATAATCCGCATTCAAAATAATGTGAATCATCACATAGCAGTTACGGATTGATCCAAACTACTTGATGACCACTGAAGAAGATTGCTTGGCAATCGAAATACATATCTGGGCAATACGTCACGAATATTTTTGTTTGAACTTCTGTTCAAATTTATGTTGGTGGTATGATTTTTATATATTATTATATTAAGTTTATATATTATTATATTAAATTTATATATTATTATATTAAATTTGTATATTATTATATTGCATTTGTATATTATTATGTTAAATTATACTACATAAATTGGACTGCAATATATTTTATTTATTGTATACACAGTAATCTGCATTCGTTTTCGGTAAATTTGAAAATTAATTTTATTAAAATAATGAAATGTTTATACTTACAATTTCAATAAACAATTTAGCACGGTTGTTATTGGTCGCTATGAAAACCATTCTCAAGTAGCGTAATACGCAGGCGTGCACAACCATAAAAAATACTATTGTTTCCTACCTCATTCTGTCTCATGTTAAAACCTTATAGATTTATGTATATGTTTCTCTTTTTACTATCGCTTTCCGTTTCCGTTTCATAAAATTTCAAGTCCCAACGATGCTAAAGAAGTTATCAATTCAAAAAAAGTATTTTTTTTATTGAATTTTTGTGAAGCCTAAAAAATATAGGTACGAGCATGTTACGGTTATCAAGTTTATGATTTTTGTTTGGTAGTGATTAATTAATGATGAAAATAATAAAGAGGAAATTACTTAATCACTACTTCATTAAAAAATTGTTTTATTTCATATCATTTTTGGTGAAAATTGTAAAAAGAAAAATTACGTAAGAGTTATAAATTTGTAAAAAAATAAAATAAAAAGTTAAATAAAGTAAAAACTATTTCGTTATTTTTTTTATCTTCAGTTACAGTTTGAAAGCTCGCTTTTATCTTTAAACAGTGTAAATGTTATGTTTCATCCTGTGGCTATAAAATGGGACAAACCTTAAAATTAAATATTCAAAAATTGTAAACAAACTGATTTTTAGTTAGATTCTTTCTTGAAAATAAATTGGTTAGGAAATTTAAAAAAAAATTAATAATAATAAAAGCCTGACAAAAAAGTAGGGTAGGTATATTAAAATGTTTGAAAATGACTTGTGGGTGTTGAAAATGATATGAAAAACATTAAGAAAATTAAAAAAAAAAAGTTTTCTCCAACTTTAATTAACGACACTGGATTTTCTGAGGAAAAATATATTTTTTCTTTTTTTATTTTTTTTTTTGTTTGTCAGCATTGAGTTGGCGTTTTGTGTTTTGAAGGAAAGCAAATTAGTGACGAAACGTTTTTTTATTATACGTTTCTCTCTAGTATTGTTTGTACTCTGCTTTTTTAAGTTAATTCCTTTTTATTTTGGGTTTCATATAATTCCTTAAAAATTTGTATGCGTCTCTTTATTTTTTAACGAAATAAGAATAAAAGTTATGTAAGAAGTAAACAAATTAATAAGCATACCTGTTTGATTGTTTCTTAAATTTGAACAAACGAATAGTTTCTAATGAAACAATTATAATCACAACAACAAAATTTATCATGTGGATGAAAAAATCTAGAATGACTGACAAATTTATTCAATAAAACATTGAGAATTTCTGTAAGATATAGAAGCAGGGTTTAAATTGTCAATAAAAAAGCTAAAGTTATCATCTTTTCAATAAATCAAATATTAAAAGTATTGTCATTTTAAAACGTGATGTAAATTTACACAAGATCTCTTCTCTAAAAGTTTAAAGTATAATCTCAGACCAAAAAATGGCGTTGAAATCAAATCATAGTGTTACATGATACATAATATTTTTTTCTTTGTATTTGTTTTGGTATGACAAGAGTTTTTCAAGACGCTCCATATTTGGAACACTGTTGAACACACATTCTAAACTTTTATTGCGTCATGCATAATGGAATGGGAGTAATATTTCTAAATGTCCCAATATAGTCAAACATTTTTCGACAAATGATCTCTCAATCAATAGAGAAAGCTAAAAAGCTAAAATTGTAGACGAAAACCAATAGGAATCAAAGCTTTTGAACAACCAAAACTATGATACCATTGCTAAACACTAACTTAAAAGCTTAGGTTGAATACACAACGCAGCGATGCAACTCCATCATGTTAACACTGCACTTTTGTAATTTGGAAAACAACAAAGTATTTTAGTGTTTTTTGTTTGTCGTTGAAGAGTTCCGAAAGAAAAATCTTTATTGCTGGCTTCTTTTTTCGGAAAAAGCCATTAAAAGGAAAAGTTAGATTTTGGTTATTTTCCAAATATTGAAATTTCAAAAATTTTTTCGCTCGAGAATTTTGAAAGGAAAATGTTGTCGCTTGTATTTTGTTGTCATTTAAGGAAAAAACTTAATTTGAATTATTTTTCAAATATTGAAAATTCGTTTTTTTTTGCATCATTAATTGGTGCTTTTGTTGTTTGAGAGTTTCGAAAGAAAAAACTTTATAGTTTGCATATTTTCTCGGAAGACACAATTTTGAATATTAATATTATTAATTAACATTAATTTTTAATACATTAATTAGATTCTTTTGTTGCTTAAAACTTTTGCAAGAAACAATTTTATCACGTGCATATTTTCTTGGCGAACGGTATTTAGAGAAAAAGCTCTATTTGTACATTTCTCTTATATTGAAGCTTTTAATTTATGAAAACAAGTAACGAATATAATATATGCGAGTGAAATTATGTCTTTCAGAACTCTCGAGCACCAAAAACCACTAAGTAAAAGGAAGAATTTTTTGTGGAATATTCAATTTTTGAAAAACGACCCAAATCCAGCGTTTACTTTGAACAGTATTGTCCGAGAAAATATGCAAACTACGAAGTTGCTTCTTTCGGAACTCTCATACGATAAAAAAAACAACAATTAATAGTGCAATAAAAATTTTGAAATTTCAATATTTGAGAAATGTCAAAATAGTTCCTTTTTTAAATGGCTTTTTCCAGGAAAATTTGCAAGCTATGATTTTTTATTTATTTATAGAAAAGCTCTAAATGTCAAGATAGCCCTACATAGGGTTTTTCTGGAACCAATGCTTTTGAATACATGAGTAAACTACATATGAAACTATTATTTCAAGACACCAACAAAAGACAAGCTCAGGCGAATTTAACGGCAAAAATGCACTAAGTTAGAGAGTCCATAGAGGAACCAATGCCATATTGCCTTCTTAGAAGGAACAGGATGGTTTAGTACCCTTTTGAATTGGGCACACAAAGTTGACTCAACTGCGACTAATTAATGGAATCACTAAGGGCTGCAGTAAATGTGAACCCTATTAACGAAGTAGTTCGTAACTATGGTTTAACGACGAAGATGTTTGATGTCAATCGGCTTAAATGAAGGCCTATTAACAGACCGAGAAATAAAAGTAAATTCTCCATTTCTCAAAAAATCTGGAGAAGTCGGAGAAATATAGAAAACTCGATTTAATAATTAGCACATTAAATCGTGTATTCTTGTTCGCCTTACTTTTGTATATGTTACGGTTGTGTTTGCATAGTTGTCGCTGTTGTTATTTATGATTACAGTGCTTTGTCGTTGTTTTGTCAAAGTATTACTACCTTGGTTGTAATCGACGCTGGTTGATCAATGAAACATAATATTTTGTTGCAAATTTAAGAACTTTTCTTCATATCTAAAAATTATTATTATTCCCATATTTGTCTTACTACTATTACTATTATTATAACTCCTTTTTCGTGGTACTATTGATAATAAAAAGTATTGATATTGCAATAACTATTAATACTACTTTTCTGTCTGTTCGTCAAAAGTGTACGGTTCTTTAGTAGTAAATGAGCTTAAAGCTGAAGTGGCCATAAAAAAATAAATTATAAGCAAAAAGATATATCTATGAAGATGAAATAAAGATAAAAGGTACTCGTATATGCGTCGTAAATTGTGAGCTATAATAATTATGAGAATATTCGGAACTAACCACTTTAGACACGACGTCTGTTGCCCAAAAAAAAAAAAAAAACACTAATTTTTGTATGCACTTAATATATAACTATATCAAGTAGTTGTAACAACTGAAATAAAATTAAAAAAATACAATTTTTTTTAATTGAAATGGAAGTTATTTAATCAATTTCTTGCATAAAAAAATAGTTTACTGTGTTATAAATGGTTACGTTCGCAAATCACAAGAAAATGTAGAAATAAGTCTTCTTGTTATACGCCACTGTCACTGTGTATTAAATTTATAATATTTATCCACATGCTTTGAGTTTCTACATTTAAAACACGTGTTTTCATTTTGTTTTCATTCTACAAGTGCGAATTTTATATGTGCGTCTGAATTATAATCAGAAGTGATTTAAATTGAATATTTAAATCAATACTAATTAATATTAGAAAATATTTGTGAAAAAACTGTGCTCATCAACCTTCCTAAGTGCTCCAATACAATTGAGGTTAACTAACCGTATGTATTATTTAGTAATAAAATTGACAAAATTATTACTTGATAAACTAAAAAGTATATAATAAAATCATGTTTATCTTTACGACAGACTATCGTCAGTTGCGACGTACCATATAATTTTTCTTTGTCACCGCCACCCAATACTTACACGACTGACAAATGCTAAGAATTGGAAATTGATTAAATGAAATCAAAATGACTGTTGAAACCATTACAACAATCATTCAGTTCTAATTTTAAACAATGATGGTATTTCACTCACACGTATGTGTTTACAATGTTTGTATACCTTTGCCGAAATATATGCATACATATTACTAACGTTAGCCTATTGTTATTATTATAATTATTATTCTTATGAGAATTAATATGCATTTAAAAGAAAGATATTTTTCTGAAGTTATTCGGGGTAATATTTAAAACAATGTAATTAAACTGGATTGATATTACAATATATTTTTCTATATTTGAATTAAAAATTAGTTTCAATACATAAATATGAATGGGTAAATAATATATACAATCACTATTGCATAAATTTAATTTGTAGGACATTGTTATTAGGGATTGTTTATATATATCTATACATAATATTTAATGCCAACAATCTACTTCTGTATGGTAAATGTTTTCGATAAGTATTTTTCGATCATGTGACCCAATTTGTTAATTCGGTTAAACGGTTAATTCATATAATATGTAATATACATTTTGTATAAGTAACCAAACGTGTAAGCATATAGTATTAATGTATAAATAGTCAATTTAATCTTTTATTTGAAACCCAGTTACATTCCGTCAAATATTCACAACCCAACACTGGCACAACTGACAAATGACTAAAACTAGCAATTGAATGAAAATGAAATGACAGTTGAAACTAATGACATGGTTGTTCAAATTTGAGGCAATAATTATGATATTTGTATTCCACTAAAGTGGATGTATTTAAACTGTATATTCTTTGTCTTTGCCGCAACACATACGTTTTCTTATTATGTATTTTGATATTAAAAGTAAATTGTGTTTAAAATTGTATCATATTTTAGTAATCTCAAACCTTATAACTGGTGTGCCAGTTCAGGCACTACCGGAAGAGGCTACGGCAGTGGATTAAAAACCTATTTTAACTATACCAAAGAAGTATAATTTCTGACGTGCGTACATAAGTACACACACTGTTTTTTTTTCTTAAAAAAGATTTCTTAATTTTTACTTATTTCATACAAAATACATAAATGCTTTTTTCACTTCATAAACTACATAGCTATATAAGTTGTTACAAAAATAGGTTTTATATGTATAATGTAGACTTGCACCTACATATATTACACAATATATTTGCATTGAAATGTAACCTTCATAATCTCAAACAATAATATTAATTAGTTTGAAAGCCTTAGAGCATCAATTCAGGAGTGAATTAAATTTCTAATGCGCATAAATATTCAGAAAACGTTTCTCTAAAATAGTTAAGAATTTTCCTTAATTGAATCCATGATTTTCCATATTTTGACCATATTTAGTTATTGTTCCAAAAACAATTGTCAATTGAAAAATGGATAACATATTAAATTTGCACATCAATACTACACAAAATATGCGAAAAGTTAATAAAAGCTCGAATAAATTTACGAACTTTTTGGAGTATACAAATATTTGAATTGCACTCTTTTAACTAATTTAACTTTGAACATTTGCTTGCAAAAATTTTCTTTGAAAAATATAAATCTTGACGTCTAATTATGAATTGACATCCTAAAAAAATAAATTACAAACAGAAAGAAAAAATGTTTAAAACTTTCATGTGTTTCATAAAGCTCTGTCGTTTATGAACATTGTTTTAAAGTTCACAAAAAGGTGGAAATATATTTTTTAAAGTTAACTATACACGAGAAAATATAAACAGTGTAAATTAATAGATATGCCAAAATTAATTTGATAATAATCAATTCATACGCATGTACACAACATAAAAGCCCATATCAAGTACTATTTTAATTAGTAAACGGGTGTGGTTGACGGTTTATGAACAGAACAATGAACAATTAAGCTTTTATCTCTGTTGTACCTAAATATAGTATTTCATTAATCGAATTCGTAAGTAAAAATTAATGAAGAGAAGTAACAATACATAATTAGCAATCAAAAAGTTCTTACAATCTAATAGCCAAAGTTTAACAGCCTATATCCATTCAAACTGGTCGACTAGTCAAAGAAATATGAATGATCAAAAATCAATATTTCCAGGAATTTTTTTTTATTTTGATTCTATAAGATGCTTTCTGAGAATGAGAAATAGATAAAAATATTTAAGTAAATAAAATTCAATGTGCTTGAAAAATTAAGCTTTTACAACACCTAAATAGTGACATTTTCCTTCCAAAAAAATTGTGTCCTGAGGATGGAAAAAGCATACGTATTTCCATCTAAGAATTAATTATGATCTGTGTACGATTTATGTAACAGATAAATTTGTACCTATAGAAAAGCTATCTTAAGGATATGACCTATTTATCAATAAGCAAAAATAACGGCCATAATAAATTGGATTTGAACTGTTATATCTATACTAATATATATAATACTTATATCTGTCAGTACATTTTAATTTTTAACTCAATTTAAGGTAAATATTTGTTTCAAAATACCTTTATTCTAAATTTAACGTTTTTAAAATTTTTGTCAGTCTGTCTGTCTGTGTGTCTCTTTATAACTAAAGAATAACCGAATTAAATGGAATTTGGTATAAGATACAACACAAGTACCCACTCACATTAGGTTATTTACCATTCCTTAAAAATAATAAGGAAAAAAATCCCCTATGTAAAAATTATATAATAAAATTCTTTAAATAAACGAGTTATATATCGTTGGAAAGGTATTTAAATGTTAAAAAATAATTTATATTAATCTTTTTAGTTAAACTAATAACTAGCGCAGTAAATTCATTTTTAGGTAAAAAAAAAATCTAAATATAAACCCTTTTAAACAAACATAAGATTTGTGAATATGGAAATAATGCATTGGATTGCATATCTGCTGCTGTAATAATAAAATTAAAGAGGACCGTGGAATCAAATCTAATAGTAAACTTTTTTTTGCAAAATTCTTTATAATACACCCCGAGGGTTGTTCAATAAAAAAAAATGGACCAAAAAAGTAAAAGTAATAAAGCTTATATTACAGAAAATTTGTTTTTAAAACCGTGCATAATATACTGCATATATATAATCATCTATTTATATCCCCACTCTGACTGATGTAATTCGTATAATCGGTTAATTCTTCATTAGAAGTAGGCATGTGATAAAAATTTTAATTGGAGAATTTCCACAATATAAGAGTGAAAAAGGGTGACGAAGTTTGTATGAGATAATGAAGAGTTTATCAACAAATCGAAAACAGGAAATAATGTTAATGCTAATGTTATTATTTTTATTTTAATATTGCTCATATATTATGGAATTGTTGGGTTTTTACCGTAAAATTTCTCGAGATAACAGTTCTAAGAAGGATATTCGGTTTAGTCTTCCAATTTCCTCGCTGTTGTTGTGAAGAGAAATAGCCAAATAGTGATTTTTCTGACATTTCTTTCAAAAGATCACTAAGTTGGATCAAATTCAGCTGAGAAAGATAACTATAAATGCCTATAAATGAAAAAAGTATTCATATAAAACTCAATATAAAGATCAAATTCAGTTCAATCAGATTCGATCAGATTCAGTTCAAAGATCAGTTTCGAAAACAGGAAAAAATTAATCAACTAAATGCTTGGCAAAGTTAGTTAAGGCGAAAATTGTAAGCACATGCTTAATGTTGCTATCGGTAGGTATTTTTGCTTACCAATATTTTTTATATACGAATATCAATTAGGTGTTTTATCTTGTACTGACATAAATGTGATTGGAAAACCAACATGAACGTAATGTGAAAGAATATAATTCTATTCCAATTAAAACTTAAAAAACTTAACACACAAATGTGCAACTAACCAAAATCTAGAAGAAGATCTAAGAGTTATTAATCATTCTTCTAGAGTCAACAATTCTTATTTGATTTTTAATTTAATTTCAATGAACTACTTAATATACTTGCGTATTCAAATGCAAACTAAAATTAATACTTTTTTTAGCCACCAGATGTCATAATAATAGTGGTCAGTTTCCAATAATGTCTGAAAATGTGCTCAGAATGTTTTTTTTTTCAAAAATTTATCCATTATTTTAAAGTGATTATTTAACATTTCGATTACTGAATCGATGAACGATGAATTTTATAATCCCTGTTGATTAGAATTGTGGCATGCTTTTAAAATTAAATTTGAATATATAAAATTGATAAAATCTGCTCAGAAAAAAAAAAATTTGTACAAAAAAAAACCTCGGGAATAATTAAAAAAAAAACAGATTTACTATTTGCAAACTTAAGAATAATATGATGACTATATATATATATATATATATATATATATTGTTTCCTGAAAATCCAAAATACGTAATCACAAATAAATACATTAGTGAGCGAGTATCCCCTGAAATTCAGCGAACTTAAAGAGACAAATCAAAGTTGTCAACGCTGCCAATCTATAAATTCGACAACGTTATAAATTTTTCATTATTTCATATAACGTTGAAATATTAATTTTATTTTTTTAGTTATAATTGTCTAATAAAGATGCTAATTTAATGTTTTATTTATGATTTAATCATATCAAATAATCACATTAAATAATTCTACATTTATAACTTATGAGCTTCAAATCAATAATATTTTGATTTGTTGAAATCAAGGTATATTCAGTCCCAAAAGTTAGTTGAAAATTTTCTATAATATTTGTTTTTCCTTATTTTGTTTAAACTATCCGATTTTCTCTTGAACAGTATTTTTTTTTAAGTATCGTCCTACTTATTCGCCTAGTGGTATGCTATGCGATGTAATTATTCACGAATTTTTATTTTAATGTATCTTTGTCCCCGATTGTAGCTCCATAACAACCCTTAGAAACTTAATATAAAATTTCAAAAATATCGCTTTTCCAAAATTTACGGAGATGATCGTTTTCGTAACAAGGTGAGACAATACAATTGATAAAATAAACGAAAAGCAGGAGAAAGGTATAATTTCAACAATCAACGTTTTGCAAACTTTTTTGCTGTTTTAAGTTTTGAAGTGAAAACTAAATTACAAATGTATTTCAAATATACGTTAAAGTTTTGGTTTGTTTGAAAGTTAAAGAATCGGATGGAAATTTATTGAACGAAAAACTAAATGCTTGCAACAATAGAAATTATGGTAAATTTTAGTTATTTGTACTACATACGAGTAATTCATTCAACATGAGTAAGTAATGAATGTATAATTACTTGGACTGATAAGTATGTATGTTGTGTTACAGTTTGACGAAAACCATATGTGCGATATGTTTGTATGTGATACAATACATCGAAACATTCTATAGAAAATCTGTGAACATTATCAATTATCAGACACCTAATCAACTACTCTATTATCCTAAAGGCTTATAGATTTAATGTATAGTATCACCATACTGTAGTGTTACTTCTGATACTATTAATTCAATGTTGATGATGAATGGACAATAATCTCTCAGGTAATTCAGTAAATGTTGAAAACACGAATCGTTATCTCGCTTATAAGCGACACAATATATGTCACATTGTACCGTGTTTCAAATTCTATACTAACGTTCCCTCTTGCTTCCGAATCTCAATTTTTGCTTTAATCAAGCAACCAATTGAAACCACAGATTTAGGGACAATAACACGTAAATTTTTCTTAGTACCAAAAAAAAAATATGATTCCCTTTACTAGCCCAGTACATTATCGATTATCTAGTTGTTACAATAATATCTAAATAATACAAAATGGAAAATTTGAGTAAATTCTTCAAGGTGATGTAAGAAATTTTGAACATTAAATGAAAATTCAACAAAACATACACAAATATTTTGAAAATCAAAGTTTTTGACCCAAGGAAAGGCTATTTAGTACAACAAGAATCTGTTTTATTGTTACTCAAAGAAAATTAAATATTATTCTTAAGTTTGCATATAGTAAATCTGTTTTTTTTTAAATTATTCCAGAGGTTTTTTTTTGTACAATTTTTTTTTTCTGAGCAGATTATATCAATTTTATACATTCAAATTTAATTTTAAAAGCATGCCACAATTATAATCAACAGGGATTATAAAATTCATCGTTCATCGATTCAGTAATCGAAATGTAAAATAATCACTTTAAAATAATGGTTAAATTTTTGAAAAAAAAACATTCTGAGCACATTTTCAGACATTATTGGAAACTGACCACTTTTATTATGACATCTGGTGGCTAAAAAAAGTATTAATTTTAGTTTGCATTTGAATACGCAAGTATATTAAGTAGTTCATTGAAATTAAATTAAAAATCAAATAAGAATTGTTGACTCTAGAAGAATGATTAATAACTCTTAGATCTTCTTCTAGATTTTGGTTAGTTGCACATTTGTGTGTTAAGTTTTTTAAGTTTTAATTGGAATAGAATTATATTCTTTCACATTACGTTCATGTTGGTTTTCCAATCACATTTATGTCAGTACAAGATAAAACACCTAATTGATATTCGTATATAAAAAATATTGGTAAGCAAAAATACCTACCGATAGCAACATTAAGCATGTGCTTACAATTTTCGCCTTAACTAACTTTGCCAAGCATTTAGTTGATTAATTTTTTCCTGTTTTCGAAACTGATCTTTGAACTGAATCTGATCGAATTATATGAATACTTTTTTCATTTATAGGCATTTATAGTTATCTTTCTCAGCTGAATTTGATCCAACTTAGTGATCTTTTGAAAGAAATGTCAGAAAAATCACTATTTGGCTATTTCTCTTCACAACAACAGCGAGGAAATTGGAAGACTAAACCGAATATCCTTCTTAGAACTGTTATCTCGAGAAATTTTACGGTAAAAACCCAACAATTCCATAATATATGAGCAATATTAAAATAAAAATAATAACATTAGCTTAGTGAAATCTAATGGATAACTCTTTAGTTGCACACAATACGTAGCCATGTTTTTCAAGTTTTACCTACTAGACAGTTTTTGGTACGATTGAATAATTTGCTAGCGGTTTTGATGGATTTGTTCATATATTATGATTTATGGAGTCGTTGGGCTTTCAACGTACAATTTTTCGGAATGGCAGTTCTAAGAAGGATATTTGCTTTAGTCTTTTAGTTTTCTCGCTATTGTCGTGTAGGGGAATAGTCAGATAGTTAAGCTGATCGCTCAACTGTTAGGGCTTAATATTTTAGGCTATATTTGTATATCTCTTTCTTTTGACCGTAGTCTTCTCTAAATCTTTGTCTAGGTCATGGTTTGAGCCATATTATGGTGCATTTTTTATTAGGCGTAGTGTCTTCAAATATTGTGTCATCAAATATAAAAGTTGTGAAGATTTTTCTTTTGGAATTCTTGAACGACAAAAAGAAACATAAAATAATGGTGCAAAAAAAATCGAAATTTCAATGGTCCAAATCAAGCTTTTTCTTTAAATGGCTATTTCCTGGAAAATATAAAAATTATGAAGATTTTTCTTGCGAAACTCTTGAATGACAAAAAAGCACAATTACTGGTGCAAAAAAATCGAAATTTCATTATTTATAGAAAAGCTCTAAACGTCAAATAAGCATTGCATAGGGTTTTCCTGGAAAATATGCGAGCGACAATTTTTCTTTCGGAACTCTTGAACGACCAAAAAGACACCAAAATATTCCGTAGTTATATTTTCCAAATTCCAAACAAGTAGTGCTAACTTGATGGACGTGTATTATCTCGATTTTGGAGTCATTAGGGGTTCTCCATATTTGGATACTATACGTCCAAATGACCTTTAGTATAAAGCTAATTGGCCGTCCAGAGACAGTTACGATCTTCTCATTAGTAGTCATTAAAGTTTTTTTGACTATGATCTCCAATTAGGTTCTTTTTTAAGAATTTAGTTTTCCCAGGTAAGCCGTATGTCGATATGGAGACCTGAGACACCTGACCTCTGTGACGAATAAAATTTGGCGTTGATTTAAGTCAACAGAAGGACAGGTATCTTTTCAAGCTATGAAGATGACATGAGCAGATTTAGATTCATTAATTTCGATCCTCCATCGCTGGAGTGTGGAAAGTGCTGTAATAAGCAAGTGCATTCCTTTGCTCTATATTTGACAGCGACGTATAGCTACATATGTATAAGTATTAGTGTGTAAGCTCATTTACGAAAGAAAATGAAGCATTAATCGTCATACTAAACACATCGTATATAATAAAAAGGCACAAACCTAAAATCATTTAGTAAGATTTAATGTGGAATTAACGTTTTTTTTTTGCTAGTGCGGCTTGAAGTTTCTCGAACATTGAGGTAAGACTGTGGTCTCGAATTAACAATGCATTGTCATCTAAGGTTGTATCTACAGATGCCGGAAGGTTTGCTGTGTATATTAAATGAAAGATGGGTGTTGTCTTTTCAAAAATTTACCATATTAAGCTCATAGCTTATTAATTCCAAAAGCAAGAGGAAATTAACTTATCATATTTGCACTCGTATTTGTATACAAATACGATATAATAGGTGCGATTTGGTTATGATGGCAAAGCTTAAAAGGAGCTTTTAAAGATAATAATTTTAATTGAAAATATTCCAATGATAATAGATCAAACAGAACATTTCCCAGAAAGATGAAATCTAGATGTAATATTTAATTAGAAAAGTAATTTCTACAGTTAAATGTTATTCTTCACAATGAAACTATAGGGTATCGCAATTGAATATACCATAAGTTTTGCGACACTGATAGTTCTATTTTACTTTAATCTTTTGTTTGGTGAAAATAAATAAATATTTCTTTACGAGATTAAATATCTTGAAAACGGAAATTAAATATCTTGGATTTAAATTAATAAAGTTGTTCGCAAATGTTTTTCATTTTATTTATATTAAAACAGATAAATTAACATTGTTTCCTTAAATGTCATGTAGGGGAAGAGTGGCATGAAAGAGCCGTTACCGTTTACGCGGGAGTTCTTGAACGAATCGCGCATATAACGGTATTTTTTTATAGTAACACTAACCAGTTGTAGCCCACAAAAATTTGTTAGTTCACCTAAATTAACGGCTCTAATATGAAGTATTGAAAATTTTGTCGTCAAGAAGTAAGTTTTTGAGTTCATTTTATTTGTTTTCTGACGCCTATATGTACAAAACAAAGAGTAACGCGATTATACTATCCTTTGATTAATATATTAGGCCTTCTAAAAAAATACATATTTTGCCGCCAAATCTTTGATTTTATACGAATTGTCGAGGTTATATTCATTAAGAGAATATGTTTTGAAAGAGCCGAGCTGCAGTGTGATGAAAAAGCCAGCTCTTTCATGACTGGCTTTTTCAAGACCTATTTTTCATTCTTCTTCAGAAGGCCTATATTTATGTATTGTATATACAATTTAGTTATTTTATTGTTTATTTAATTAAAATAGATATTTTTACTTTAAGCAACGATGGCATCTGAACTAACAATATCAAAAAAACGTAAAAGACCCACAGCTTCAACAATAGAGGAAGCTGTTTGTGATGTGATCGAGAAAGGACAGTCAATTAATAAAACTGTCCTTTTTTTTAATATTTCAAGGGCTTACTTAGCTAAAATAGTTAAGAAAGTTAAATTATCTAATGCCATTTCATACAAGCACAATCCTAACATAGGTAATAAGCGAATTTTTACTGTAAAACAAGAGAGTTTGCTAGCAGATTATTTGAAAACTGCGTCTACAATGTGCTACGCACTTACAAGATACATTACTATTACTCTACAACATTTTGTAGTCCATGTGAAGCCTTCTAGAGAAAATCCGGCATTAATCGTCATAGACAATCATAGTTCACATGTCAATCTCAAGGTGGTTCAATTTGCTAGAGAAAACTCTATTATAATAGTTTCTTTTCCATCCCATTGTAGTAATAAGTTACAACCCCTTGATGTTGCAGTATATGGTCCCTTCAAAAGTAGATATAGAGTTACTATGAATGAGTGGATGTTGTCAAATCCTGGTAAAACAGTGACTATTTACCATGTTAGACAGTTTGTGAAAGACGCATATTTCATCAGCTTTCAAAATATATTTTATATATGAAAATATCATTTTTTTGCCAAAAATGTTTTTAAACGTTTTTTTTTAAATTATTTATTTTAGTTTTTAAATTTGATATTTTTTGTTCTGGCTAACTACAAGGGATGTGTGGCCTACAAACGGGTACAGCACCAAAAATATCCTCCGATCAACAGCCAAAACTTAGCCAACAAAAGTACCCCAGCAATATTTAGGCCACCATTAACCACGGAACAGTCTTTCGTCACGCCAGGAGTTAGCTACTCGCAGGTCCTTAGACACAACCATTCAGAAGTCGAAAACAAAAGCACTATCAGTCACGCTAATAGCGGAAACGAAAAACTTCTTCAAACGATAGAAAGTCAGTTCCAAAGACTGGAAACAATCTTAACAAAGCAGGCTGAACAAACATCGCTTCTACTGAACCTGCTAACCATTTTGTTTTCCAAGATGAACTAATGGCGTTTAAGTACAATATAATACTTTGGAACGCCAACGGTGCCTCACTGCATAAACTGGAACTGGAGTCACTCATGACCATGCGAAGCATTGACATCCTACTCCTAACGGAAACGCACTTCACTGAGAGAACCTTCTTCAAAATCAAAGGCTTCAACACCTATTCCACCAATCACCCGGATGGAAGAGCCCATGGGGGAACAGCGATATTAATATCACAGAATATCAAGCAACACGAGATAAGTAAAATCAAAGAAGACTATTTGCAGGCGACTTGCGTCTCTGTGGAGGATTGGAATGGTCCGCTCAATCTAGCCGCAGTCTACTGTCCACCAAGGCATAGGCCAAACAAGGAGGGCTTCCAGCAACTCTTTAACACACTAGGACAGCGCTTTATAGCTGGAGGCGATTATAATGCCAAGCACCAATGGTGGGGTTCAAGACTTGCCACCCCGAGAGGCCGAGCGCTATATGACGTTACCATCGAACAGCAACTTAGTACCTTCGCTCCAAGTTCACCAACTTACTGGCCAACGGATCCACACAAAATACCTGATATTCTGGATATATTTGTGACAAAGGGTATCAATCATAACTACATAAATATCCATAGCGGAACAGAACTGTCATCTGATCATTCACCAGTCGAATTAGTAATAGCCACATCAATCAATAAAGTGGCTAGACAAGGGTGCATCCACAATAAAAAAACAAATTGGGATGCTTTCCAAAGCGACCTAGTTACGGCAGACCAAACCCCAAGATTACTAGAAACGGAAGAAGTAATCGAAAGAGCCGTAAATGACATTACAACCTGCATCAAAGAGGCAGCTATTCGTTCCACCCCAATGATGACTGCAGTTGACAAAGGCCGAGATTACCCTTCAGAAGTTAAAGAGTTGATTGCTGAGAAAAGAAAACTCCGCAAAAAATGGCAAACCTCACGCAATCCTCTTGACAAAACAAATTTCAACAGAGCAACGGCATGCCTAAAAGAAAAGCTGCAGGCACTAAGGTACGAAGGAATACAAAAATTTCTTAGTGGGCTAACAGCTACTTCCACTACCGACTTTTCTCTGTGGAAGGCCACTAAAAAATTAAAAAACCCTACTTGTGTAAGTCCACCAATCAAAAAACTAACAGGCGAATGGGCAAGAAGTGACCAAGAAAAGGCTGATCTTTTTGGGGAGCATTTGAGAGAAGTATTTACAGACACTTGTACGGACCCAGAAAACGATAATCCAACTATGGCATTCCAATCAGCGATAACCTCAGCATCTCTAACCATTACTCAAGAAGAAGTAGAAATAGAAATAGGCAAAATCAACATCAAATAAGCACCTGGACACGACCAAATTACCGGGCTAATGTTGAAAAAGTTACCCTCTAAAACGGTTGCCTCTCTCACCAGAATTTTTAATGCCATCCTTGACACGGGACATTATCCTTCACTGTGGAAGATAGCCAAAATGATCCCAATACTCAAACTAGGAAAACCTAAAAATGAAGTACGATCCTATTGACCAATAAGCCTTCTACCTAGTTTGTCGAAGCTATTCGAACGACTCTTACTAAAACGAATAATATCCATACTGGAAGAAGGTAACGTAATTCCATCCCACCAGTTTGGGTTTAGGCAAAGACACGCAACCACAGAGGAAGTACATAGAGTAGCTCAAACTATAATAAGCTCCCTGCACCAAAAAAAATACTGCTCTGCCGTCTTCCTCGATGTAAGTCAAGCTTTCGACAAAGTGTGGCATCAGGGACTCAAACTTAAAATCCAAAGAGTGCTACCCACTCCAATCACCAAGGTCATCGAGGCATACCTATCAAATCGAAAATTTTTCGTGAAATACAAAGAGGCGGAATCAACAGCTATCCAGATAACCTCAGGGGTTCCACAGGGTAGCATCCTTGGGCCAGTCCTATATTTAATATACACGGCGGACATGCCAACCGTAAACGGCTCCATAATGGCTACTTTCGCCGATGACACAGCGATTCTGGCAAGCGACCATTGTCCCATAGCTGCCACAGAAAAATTACAAGGCGCCTTAGATAGGCTCCAGGAATGGTTTCTCCGATGGAGAATAAAAATTAATGAAGAGAAGTCGGTGCACGTGACATTCACAACCAAAAGAGATACTTGCCCTCACATCTTCATAAACAACCGTCAAATACCTCAGGCAACAGAGGCAAAGTATCTTGGAATTCATTTGGACCGACGACTCACATGGCGCAAACATATCGCCAAAAAGCGCGAACAACTGGGGTACAAGCTAAGAGAGCTGTGGTGGCTATTACGGCGCGGATCGCACCTGTCCCTGGAAAGTAAGCTAATGATCTATAAAGCCGTCCTAAAACCGGTCTGGACGTATGGAATCCAACTTTGGGGAACTGCCAGCAGCTCAAATATTGAAATAATGCAGAGGTTTTAGTCTAAAACACTGCGTCTTATCGTTGATGCTCCGTGGTATGTCACGAACTTCGACATCCATAAAGATCTAGGCATTCGACTGTTAAGGAAGAGGCATCCAGATCTAGCACCAAATACCTTGGGCGCTTAAATGATCACCCGAGCCACCTGGCTATGAACTTTCTGGATAACAGCGAGGAGACTATTAGACTGAAGCGCCTGACATTCCTGGAGCTTCCCTACAGGTGGTGAAGTATAGGGCACCCCAATAGGGGTGCCCTGTCGTATCGTCCATGCGTTCAACAGATTCGCTTATTGTCCTGAGACTGATTGCGAAAGAACAAATTATAATAAAAAAAAAATTTTTTTGTTTCATTTTTGATTATTATTATATTAGTTCTACAAAAGAATAGGTAATGGTCTGTAATAAGAACATCCTACCTAGTCAGTTTGCAATGATTGATCTCAAATGATTACTCTTTACGAGTTTCTTAGATTAAAGTTAATGTTTTATCAGAGTTATTTTATCTAAAACGTTATATAATTATATCAGATATAAAATTATATCTCAAAGTTATAAAAAAAAAACTTATATTTGTTAATGTACAATTTCAGTCTTGTTATAAGAACTTGGCTCTTTCAAAACTTTGGGTGGCTTTTTCAATGCCTATGTGTTATGAAAGAGCCGAATTACATTGATTTTATAAATGGCTGCAATTCTTAAAATATCATTAATTTAAAAAAAAAAATAAAGCCATTTCATACATAAATGAATAAACAATTACTTATAATACTACTTTTTTTAATTATATATTACCTTTTATATTATTTAGCACCTTTTTCAAAACTGGCTCTTTTATGCCACTCTTCCCCTACGTCGTTTTGTAACATTATTAGAGATTTTAAGAACAATTACCACTGAAGTTTTATAACTTTCTGGTTTAAAATTCTTAATTCAAAAAATTAGAAAACCAATTAAGAAACGAAAACGAGGTAATAAATTATTTAAATTATTATAAATATATAAGTTTTTTAAACATATATTAACATATTTTAACATTTTAACATATTTTAAATTGTTGGTATTATATCAAAATATATGTTGGACTTCTATTAACATATCAAATTTGGTGTGAATAGTATTTTGAAGGTTCATATAAAAATATAAATCTTTTTTGAAATTGTCGTTAGAAACTACTAGAATATTAATATAAGGATAGATAATAAATATCTATCATTTAACTTTTAAAAACTTCTGTCTATAATTAATCAGTGGAAACCTATAGTACAGTCGTGGAAGTGAAATTTAACAGTGAACTCAAAAAGTGCGTAAAAGCCAATTTTTATATTAAGTGATAGATTAAGTTCCAAACATGATTTCAACCTAAAAATCCATCATTGGGGAGCGCCGTTCACTTTTCCTCCTAATGAATTTTTCAAAAAAAAAATAAACTTTCTTCATCAAAACTTTTAAACTGCGCTAGATACAAATAAAATAGTTATTATCATGAAATTATTATTATGAAAGTAGAAAATGCAACATTGTCAGATATTGATGTCACTAAAAGGGACATGAGCCATCAATTGAATCTATTATTTGAAACTAGCTACTTTCCCAATGACAACAAACAGGTAGTTAATAATTATTACGTCTGTATTACAAATTAGTACTAATGAATGTGCTTACTTTCTTTAGTCTCTGTTTCTGCCGCTATGCATACGTTTGCCTATTATATTGATATTAAAAGCAAAATTTGTGCTTATAATTATATATTTAAGTTATCAAAAACTACTAATTACTGATGTGCCGTTTCGGGCACTACTGAATGACGGTATAGCAGAGGATTAAAATCATTTTTTTAATTACGCCAAACAATTATAACGTCTCACGCGTGTATATAAGTACATACACCTTTTTAGTATAAAACCTCTTTATTGCCTTCGATATACAATTTATATACTATGCAATGTGCATGCAAATAGATAATATTAAAATTTTATCGAAACAAAAAATAAAATGATTGAACTAAGTGCAAGTATTTTTTACTGCAGTTATTGTGTAAAGTTCATAGTTTCATATTAAAAGTTTTTATAATATTTAAACAAAATGGTCATTTTTCAAATGTGAAAATTTCCTACTAACTTCGTAACATGTGACAGTGAAGTTACTAAAGTACAATGGACACTTGTTTTAGGTGGATTATACTGTCACAAAAATGTTAAGGTAAATGACAAGGGTGGCAGACTGATAGAAGGAACACCTTTGCAGTCGTTTCATTGAAATTATCAAGTTACCTATACGTACACAGACGTATGCATAATGTATATTTATAAATATACTAGTTGACCCGGCAAACTTCGTACTACCTAACAGACAATGAACGTAGTGTTTTATGAATGAATATTTTAGCTGCACTTGGTTTAAATTTTTAATAATAAAATGAATAAAATTAAGTTCAATACTTCATTAGAATAGTAGGTATATAAAAAGAAAACAAAAATTATATAAAAAAAAAAAATATTTCAATTTCAAGTCAGCCAACACATTTCATCGGTCTAAAGTGTTAAGCTGCTAAGTTCTTTTTAACAATTTTTTTAGGAAAAGGAAAGAAAGTGAATATAAGCTACATAAGTTACTATATAAATCAGGTTTCCGATTCATGTTATATATTGAGAAATTTCTATATTTAAAAAGATTTATCAATTTGTCATTTGATAGAATTTTTTATTCCTTCCTATGGGACAAAAAAAAAACAAAATTTTTAAAAGTGGATTTAGCAGATTGAGACTTTAGGCCGACGATTTATTTTATTGAAGCTATGTATTTGGGTTCATGCGTTACCCTCGAATTGATTCTCTCCATTGAAGTATCTTGCCATTACATTGGCATACGAAGTTTGTCAAACCATATTTCTTCAATATATAAAACAAAGTAGGGGTAGTTAGACCAATTAGAATTAAGAAAATGACTGGACCGATTTTGATGATATATGTTTTGTTAGATTCGTCTTCGCTTCGAATAGCAGACTAACTATTAACATATCTTAACAATTCACGGAAAAAATGAATAAAATGAGTTTTTAAATATATTAGGCTTGGCATTTTACGCAATTGGCAGTTCACGTCATCCAATCATCCATATTTATATGTCAATTTAATATAAGCTTTAGTGAGAGAAGGAGTGAATTCCAAAAGAATTAGGGGAGTGAAAAATGTTGAGCAACAAATTTTATTCACATTGGAACATTTTATTCATATTTGAAATGGATTGACCCAAAAACAGTTTTCTTAAAAATATTTTTTCTGGATTTTCATATTTACACGAAAAATAAAAAGAAAAATAATTTTCCACTGACGGATGAATTCTCATTTCAGACATATTCTGCTGAATTTTTCTGTGGGTATTTGGATAAGATCCTGGATGGTTTAGATTCCAAATTGGACCATATACGTGGAAAAAAAAAATGAAATGAGGTGACAAATTTTAGGTGATCAACAATTGAAATTTCAAAATTTATAATCAAAAGGCCATTTAAAACGAAACATTATTACCAGTAATTTATATGCAAATATTCATGTTCATATAAATATAATTGAAGTTCAAAGTTTTTAGTGTTTGTATTGAAGAAATACATTTCTTTACTATTGATTTTTTGAATTTCAACCATTCAAGTTTGTAGATTAGACAGTTGATATTATTTCCAAAGTGAAAATCGAATTAAATAAGGCAACAAAAATCAATTGAAATTTATGGAACGATTTTCTTCAAACAATTTTATTAATTTAACAATCGATGATTTAAAAAAATAGATGAAAATGTGGATAATATAAATAAATTTAAGATAAAGAGAATAATATACATTAGAAATACACATATAAGTTTCCTTAAATACTGAAAATATTATTAACAATGATTTATCGAGAAATGCGAATTCGATCAATGATTCCTCAGATGTACTGATAATATCAAAAAATAATAAGTATTAAATTTGTTATATTTGTATTAAATTTCATAATTTGGCTTATCTTCTACAGATATTACATTTTACTGTGCATGTGTAATGTATACATCTTATTCATGTAGAGTAATTGTTAACAATTGAGAAAATATTTTGTGTGTTATATTGATTAAATTTAAATTCATAGAGTTGAGTGTCTCACTAATTGGATTTCAAATTATCGAAATTATATGAAGTATACCAGCCAAAGTATGAAACTACGAAGTATCTATGTTTCTATGTTTCGTCGATTATGAGAAGACCTTCAACAAAGTTAGGTGGCTAAAACTGTGGAAAACTTTAATTGATGTAGGCGTACCAAACCATCTGATCTCCCTCATTAAAAATTTATATGAAGACTCGGAAGCAGTGGTAAAGATTGAAAACACTCTATACAATAAATGTAAGATTTAAAAAAGCGTACGACAGGGTTATATTCCCTCATCTTTACTTTTTATGGTAAACAGTGATATCAAAATGCGACTCACTTTGGAGAAGTAGAATGATGAATTTAAAATTGGCAGGAAGCGATTTTTCAACCTTCGTTTTGCAGACGATACAACCTTAATTGCGAACAATAAAAAAGAAATAATGGAACTTATTCGATGGTTTGAAATCGTTGGTCAAGATTTTGGTCTCAGAATAAACGCCAATAAGATCAAAATAATGGTCGTTGACCGATCTAACGAATATCAAAATCAGACGGAAAAAATAGACACTTTGGTTGTGAAAAGCTTTATTTATCTGGGGCTCGATAATACATAAATCTGAATTATGTCAGCACGAAATTAGATGACGTATCCAATTCGCTAGGTCTACCTTGACACAACTGTCCAAAGTATGGAAGGATCGTAGCATATTAAATATAACTAAAATCGAAATGGTTATAACGCTGATTTTTTCCATCTTTTCCATCTTTTCTAGCTTCGGAAACTTGGACTATCCGTGCAGCTGATCGGCGACGAATGGATACCTTCGGAATGTGGGTCTGGTGGAGAATAGTGCGGATCCCATGGATGGCTAAAAGGATAAATGCCTCTATCTTGAACGAGGTTAAGCCAATCCAAAGACTTTCTTCACTGACATATGGACGAATTTTCAGGTTTTTCGGATATATTGTGCGTCACGAAACCACGAAAATTCGATGGTTTAGAGACGATCGGAAGGGAAAAGAAAACAAGGGCGATCACCGACCTGCTGGATAGAAATCGTGGAAAAACTCGTTGATTCAAGTTTCGCGTCTGCAGCGTGTAATCGCTGAAAAAGTATCGTCCAGCAGGTTCTGAGAAATCTGGAACTTCGCGAATGACTGCCATTTTGGTGACCATATATCGGCAGCGATGTTTGGATTAAGAAGAAGATGCTGAATTGTGACATACGGGTAGGACAACGACTACCGGATCCGCCAGTATATGAATGTAAATTTGTATACTTAAGTTAAGATAACAGCAATATTTTTTTTTATAAAAGAGTTTCTCAAAATCGACTTTTTAGATGAATGATAAGTTTTCTTAAGATTTATGCAATTGATTTGATCGTGGTGGGTGTCAAATGGGTCTTAAATAGCAAAAACTACAACACCCAATATAATTTTTATGATAGGCTAAGATTCACCTTTCCGCACACCTTAAAGAAAGTAAAAGGATTAAAAAAAGTTTTTCCAATCAAGTTTCACCATAAAAATATTCTGGGAAATAAATCCTTAATATTATGCTAATTTTGTAATTTAGAGCCTAAGTTCTTAAGGACTAGATGAAATATATATAAAGTAAATTAAATAGAGAAAATCAAATCTCTATATATCAAAATTTGTAGAATAAGTCTCAAATTGCTGATTAATAAAACACAAAAACTATAATTTTTCGTATTTCGATAGTATGAAGTAAAACTAATTGTTGATCTAAACAATTGTTTGCATTTAATACCTCAAAAGCTGCAATCATTAACTTTTCATTTGCCAACCGAAATTTGAAAACTTATTTTCTTAAGCTCTGATATCATATGAAACTAAATCAACTATATGTAGCAGAAAAATAATTTTTGATATTCACAATAACGTGGCTATTAACTATTACTTTTGTATTATAAGGTGACAGAATCCTGTTATCTTTTTAGTTTTAATTTTCAATACTCATCTGATAAAGTCAGTTGACCTTTTATTGTGCTATACTTAAAAAAAGTAATACTCGTATATTATACAATTGAACCGTATGAAAACGGTTTGATCAAAAGAAGGGAGGTAAATACTCCCTAAGGCATCCGTTTTTATTTAAACCAGATCAATAAAACAACTATATCATTTAATTACTTATCTGAAAGTATAATTTATTAGTTTTTCCTATCATAATTGCACTTTTAAATGATTGAGCAAGGCAAAATGTTATCAAAAATTCCATTATTTATTTATACAATAAATGCATTGTCATTTTTAAGTTTCAACATTTTTAATGATTTAAGCAAGGTAATGAAACATATGGTCGTTCCTCATATGAATTGATTAATTTCTAATTGATATCTTAGCAATGAAATTATCCTATATTATCAATATACCTTGAAATTTCTTTCGGATGGTAGAACTATATATTTTTTGCTTAAAAGTTTTGCATTATTGTTATAAGTTGGTATATTGCTTTAGTCGCTGTAAAACTGAAACTATCTCTTTGGAAAATGATACATTTTATCTTACGGAATAATTGGTGTGTTCACACAAATGTTTATTCAATCTTGAACCAATTCAACCCCAACTATATGTTAAGGCAATAATAAACTACTTCCTTCAGTGCAATCAAGAATTAAATTTCATACAGGTATGTTGTTAATTAGCAGTGATTTAATATTTTGATCACTTCCTTTGAAACAATTTCGTACTTAACTATTAATGTGTTCTGTAATTATGCATGCAGATAGTTTAATTTTTTATTTTTTTATTTTTACATACCCTCGGAAAGTAGGTCGCTTTAATGATGGTTCATTTGTTGTAGTCGTTGTCGTTGGCACAGTCGTTTTGGTCATAGCAAGAGCTTTATAACGCGCTTGCTGATCAGTCGGTAGAACAATATCTACGGAACGCGAACGTAATGCCACATTAGGACCCACAGGAACTTCCAAACTCACTCCCGAGTGTTGTAACTCCTCGGTTTTTCCTTGAGACGAAACTTTTGTGAAACATGAATCAACCGATGCGGCACGATCTCGTTTTAAATCAGGAACCGTTAAATAAATATCTCGTACAACTAGTCCTTGCATTATTGTGGTAACTTCACCTTCCGAAACAGCACTTTCGGATGTATAATCAGAAGGTACATCGCTCGTTGTATCTGACATATTTTCCAACGAACTTCCAGTTGCCTCAGCGAAAAATGCTTCTTGGCGTTGTATACTTCGACGTCGAGTCGGCGTCGTTGGAACATCTTCACCAGGCAGTGGTTCAATCGAAAGAGGGGGTGGCGATCCTGGAACGATCGTTGGCGATAACGTAACTGTGATACAACACGGAAGTGGTGGCAAGGGAATTGGTTCTGGCGAGTCGAGCATTGGAAGGACAATATTGCCATCTTCGTCTTCACTCGAGACAGATTCACTAATACTAAACGATTGAGCTGGAGTCCCACAAGATTCGCCTTCGTCTGAATTCAATCGATTGTATTCTTCTACACACACGCAATGATAACAAAACGATGTTTTACTCCCGGATGAACGGCGTCGATGAAATCTTCGTGGAACTTCTAAATACGTGGTGGATTCTTCACTACCACCGGAATCCACACTTCTGGATCGCTGCGTTGGAAATTGTGGAACTTTGAGCAAAGAAGAGTTCTGTGATCGATCTTTTGATGATTGTTGCGAGAGTAGCTGTTGGTTTCGTTTTGCCTCAAGTTGTATTTCATCGAACGAGGCGGAACGTACTTGTTTGGGTACTTCTAAACTACTTTGGGTCTTCATTTCGGCACCGGTTGGTGTTCGGGAACGTTTAAAGGTGGTCTTTAAACGTTGCATACTAAGACCATCACTTTCTTTATGCTTAATCTTGTTTGAACATACTGGACAATGATATAGAGGTCAATACTGACATTTGAGATGATGAATGACATTTTTTTTGTATTCCTAATGCACAATGAAATTGTGGCTGTAACGAATTATGCATTTTATTCATTGTTCGATTTGTCATTTTTTCTTGAAATGGTTTTCAATTCAATATTTGAGATTCATTTTAAATTTTAATGAAATATTTGACCTCGTTGTTATGTATGATTAAAGATTTTTTCTTGATATACAAAAGCTTCCTCATGTTTAACACTCTTGATTTTTTTTTATTCGCAGCCTAAAAGAAAATGTTGAAATATTTTTTTCAATAAGAATATTTGTCTTTATACATTTCTACGGTAAAATAAAGTAGAAAAGAAGTTATAATATAGTCTTATTTATTTTTTCTACATTATTTTCACCGTAAGAAAAAGAAATCATCGATTAGGAAAATTTGTAAATATAAACTCAACTTGTTCTGTTTAATTTTTCATCGTGTATACATGCAATATATTCACTGATGCTTTACAACAAAGAAATTAAATTATTTGTGATAAAATCAATAAAAAACTCATTATAAATATATTTAATAAAATTGATTATTACATGTTGTAATTTAATAACGAAAGTGAACAAAACGTTGCTCTAGATATTGGGGCTGTTGAATAAATATATTGAAGTGCTTTATTATTTCATCAAAGAAAAAAAATATCTCCACTATTTGAAAAGTAAAAAAATAAAAAATGATTTCCCGAAAAATAATACACATTTTTTTCACTTTCTATATTGAAAAATTTTTATACGATTGACATTTCAAAAAAAAAAAATCTTTTTAACTACTACCTCCAAATATCAATATAAATATTTCCTTCACTTTGTTTGAGTGAAGGCAAAATCGTTCATTAATTTTGAAGTAAAATAAAAGCTCTTTAGAAAAATCTCATTTTTTTTTAATCCAAACTCAACATTATTTGGACTATTAAATATTTGTAAGTATCGCAGAAAACATTTTCATTAAATATTTTTAAGTAGTACTACTATTCCAAATAGTCCGATAAATCACATTGATTTAATGCATTTAATATTCAAAATTCTGGTTCGAGTCCTTGTTTCAATTCCATTCTAAATTCATAAAGTATTTGTCAATCCGAAGAATTCTCTAAAATAACTTAGTTCTTGTTTAGTTTTATATAAAAGATATATCTTTAAAAGTTTCTTAAGCGTTTTCTTCAATCACCATTGGCAATAGAAATATAATTTGTGCATATAGAAATAACCTTCTAGTTACTTGCAATTAAATAGAGTTTGTACTTGGGCTAACAAGAAGGCACTTTAACAGGAAATTTAGAAGGATGCATTGATATGCAAATAAATCCTTGTTATCAACGGGAAATAAACTCATGATTGATAAATGTTGGCCATGTTCTGGATGAACATATGCAATCACGTTATGGAGAATAATATAGTAATATTCCAGAGGTTCAAATTTAAGAGAAAATCAGAAATTTCACCAAATATTTTAAACAAAATAAGAAAAAACAAAAAATATAGAAAATTTTTAACCAACTTTTGGGACTCAATATACTTTGATTTGAACTTAAGAAATCAAAATATTATTGATTTGATGCTCATAAGTTATGAATGTAGAATTATTTAATATGATTAAATCATAAATATAACATTAAATTAGTATGTTTTTAAGACAATTATAACTAAAAAATAAAAATTAAATGAATAATTCAACATTATATACAATAATGATAATGTGATAACGCTGTCAAATTTACAGGTTGGCAGCGTTGGTAACTTTAGTTTGTATATAATTTAGTTTGTATATAGCATGCGCGACATACTCAACATTTTGTGTACTCATACTGTACTACATACTGTGTACTCATGAGTGTGACAAAGTTAAATTATACGGTACGTCGCAACTGACATTTAACAATTTAATTAACAACAATTTGGAATTTAACAATTTACTATCCTTATCTTGGATAACTGTTCCATCCAACAGCACTTGCGATTTTTTTGGAGATGTATTAAGATACATGTTATTTATAAGCTCCTCTTTTTCATGTTGTTTGCTCTTAAGGATAATTTTGTGAGCATTTTCATCTAGTTTAGTATGATCAATTGAAGTTAAGTTTTTGCAGTCATGGTCTGAACATACAATTATATATTTGCTTACGTAAAACCCCTATTTGTATCTATTGAAATTAGCTACATGGTAAATATTATCACAAATTAAACTAATTACCACCTTTGGTACTTTAAGATTTGGGTGGCACTTGAATACATCGTCTCCTTTATCAGGAGACTCCACATTCGTCGCCATTCGCAAACTAAATAATTTTGTTTCTTAATTATGTACTTTGATGTAAGTCGTATTTAAGTTGTATATGCTGATTATGAATTAAAAATTAAATTATAACATTCGCCCAAAAGCAAATTATAGACCAAGAATAATGTGACAAAATTATAAATGTTTATAAAATAAAGAAGCATGAGTTTAACATATTTTATTTTTTAATAAATATAGACTTATTCTGTCAAGTTTGAGCATACAATAACAAACATATACACTTTAAATTTTACAAACGTTACACTTTTAAATTTTATAAGGTAATTGTTATATTATTGTAATTGTTATATTTTGGCTCATAGAAGTTAGGCTACTTGCACAACACACTTTATTTATAATTAAAACGCCTGGGTATTCTGCAACTGGATTGTTTTTTCCGCGTTTAATCAATTAAGCCTCCGTTTCACCAATACGTATGTAATACATTATGTGACCTTTTTCATAAGTCTTCGTTCCTTTTCATTTAGCTGCTTAATAAATAAATAAAAACAGCTTTATTTTTATCTAACAAATAAATTTATTGTTTGTGAAAGTAATTGTAGCTGTGGACTTCAGCTGCGTAAGAATTTGCCATTTCACAATGAGGATAAGACGAAGAAAAATGATACTTGAAACTGAATCGTGGCTTGAAATTCTGTTTTTCTTAGGGATAAATAGGTATTTACTTAAACATTCATGCAATCGTCACAAAAAGTAAGTCTATTGCATCTTTATAAATTATTCATTTGCCTTTGTTACAAATAAACAGGGCTTTCTCAATTAATGGTAAAATGGTATTTTCTTAAAGAAATAAATTTGAAAAATGAATGTTTCAGAAGATAATAGTTTAATTTTTCTTCATCTAAAAACAATAAGTCGTAAAAATTACGTTACATAAAGTAATAAGTCATCGATAAAAATCGATTTTTTTATTAATTTCTACAATACCACTAGAATATTGTCCTATATTTTCAAACAAATCCGACTAATAGTTTCGGAGATATATCGGAGCAACTGCTCGTCTATTGTCGTGTTTTTTTTTTCGAAATTGTGTTTTCAAAGTCAAATATCAAAATTTCTCGAAAACTACTCAACCGATTTTGATTAAGTTACACAGGTCGAATATAACTCACAAGGATTTAACGTAGATTTTCATTTTTTCCAATTAGAACTATTTAAAAAAAATATTTAAAGAGTAAATATCACCGAAATCTGCATTTTTTTATAAAAATGATTACCAAAAACCTTTTTTTTCCTGAGTTCAAGTTTTATTTTATGGTTTTAACAGTCTTAACTAAAATACATATTTCGTTCTCTTCTTTTTTACTTTTTTTCATGGATGATCCTGCCATGAGTTTTGTTGTCCTTTTTCCGAAGGGCTACCAGAAATGACGTCACAATGGCGCAGTTTTAGATATTTTTCTACGAAAACTCCAGAAATTCTTTGTCTAGTATATATGCTTAAGACAGTAAAAAGATTAAATAAATTATTGTATTTTTTATTTAGGGAAAAATTGTTAAAAATAGGCCATTTTTCCCTGGTTAAACCCACGTAACCCCGTAAACATGTATTTGTTTTTAATTCAACCTAATTTTTGCAGTCGATCACGAAAGAGCAATAAAAATTATTGTCGATCATACTAGTATTAAGTTTGCTCACCCCTGATCTACATTATTCATGTAATAATTTCGCAGTCGGATTTTAGTCTCTAAATTCGTATTCACTTCAATAAGAATATTAAATGGTGTAATATATTACTTCTGTTGGTACATTTGCTCATGTTTAGAGGACTTCAATGGTTAAAAACTTTTTATAAGTGAGTTACATTCCATTCATGTACCTACTCAAAGGCTTAATTTCGATTGAATTTCAAACTAAAATAAACATCTAAGATCCAGTAAAGATATTCGTATTTATAATGCAAAATGATACAATTACGTTGATTGTATAATTGTAAGTGCAGAACAATAGTTGTTATCACAAGGAAATGGTCAGTTTAATAATTTAGAACCGAAAAATGTTTCTATTTAGGAACGACATGAATTAATTTCCAATGTCAATAATTCAAACATACGTATTGTTGTTGGACCTAATTGAAAATTATGTTTAAGTCTTTCTTGAACCTGCATTTTAACTCGTATTTATTTTTCAATGTTTGAATTGAAAATATTATTAAGGAGTCAAACTACGTAAGAATAACTTTACAGTGAAATTGAAATACATTTCATTATAAACAAAGCCTTCATCAAATTTGACAAGCCAAACGTTTTCCATGCGTATTTAGGAATCAAATTGAAAACGCCATATCTGAATGGCAAATATTATAGGAACCTATATACATTTTTTTTTGTTTTCAAAATGTACTTAAAAATCGGAAACCAAATCAAATAGGTAAATCTGTATAAATATTATATTTTTTGTTAACATTTCATTCTGAAGAATTAAATGCTAACAAGTGATACCCTTAAGGCTATGTAAATCATGGTATTGAACGAGTCAACATACAGAAACGTACAATAAGAAAAAATGTTTTTACGTTTATTCAAAACTGATTTTTAATTTTGTTTGTTTTGGACGAAAAATATGTTCTGTTACAATTCACAACCATTAAAAATTTAAAAACCGTTGGAATGCTCTAATATGAATTTCAGACTTTAACGTATGGTTTGGAGGGAGTAAAAATAAAGGGATATGTAAAAGGATTTTTTTTTCAAGATTGAATTGATTGACGTGATAACATTTATTATGATATGATGACAATCGACAACTTTAATAAAATGGTGTATATTTAGGAAAGATTGAATAAAATCATTTCCTTTTAATTTGTAATTATGACATTATTAGACATTATGGTTATGGCCGTAATAAAAAAAAACATCTTTTTCTTGCCAAAGTTGTAGGAATAGTGAAGCATTATCGTAAAGATAATTTAAGGATTGATAATACAGTACAGTCGTGGAAGTGAAACTAATAAGTGAGGTCTCCAAAAAGTACGTAAAAGAAAATTATTTTATTTATAGATAGATTGGACCCCAAACATGATATCAACCAAAAAAATCGTCCCTGGAAGACATCGCGTATTATCCCCGCCCCAAATAAACTTTGTCCAAAAAAAAAGTCCTTCTTTCATTCGTACTTTGGAAACTTATATTCAATTTTTTCAAAATATTGTTCGAACTTTGGGCCCTACAGAATCGATGAATTGAATTTATTGATTTGTCGAGGAATTATAAATTGAAACGAAAAAGTTCCAATAAAATTCAAAACTATTTCAAAGAAATATACCATAAATTAATGAAAAGAAGTGAAATCAATAAATGAACAATGTCAACTTTAACAAATATTATGAGAATAAACAATTCAGTAAAGAACGATACTGATATATTTAACGAAAAGGAAAATTTTTTTAGAGGTTACGGAAACATAATGAGAATTTTATTTGAATATGTAGACCAACCTTATAAAATTTCCATATTAAAATAATCAGCTTACCCTATAAATTATTTAAAACAGTGATTTATTTTTCTACACCAATTCTATAGCTGACTAGAAAACCCGTTGAACTTCATACTGCCTAAAAATGATTTACGAAAATTTATTGAAATCAGCAATATTGCCACATTTTTAATTATTAATATGGATATATAATATGGATATAATATGGATAAATACATATATTTATCCTTGATCATAACAAATTAAGTGCGTTTTCTTAATAAAAATTTTATTTTACGTATTCAGACTTATACCTATAAGAACATTGATCATAAATTCTAAAATCTAAAATCCAATAAATTATACATCATGAAAATCGGTCCAGCCATTCTTCAATTATAGGTAGTCTAACTAACACGACTTTGTGTTATATAAAATTGTCTACAAAGAAATTTACTCACAGAGAAAATTCCTCCCCCAGTAATTAATGCACAATGATATATCCCCACATAGAAAATAATGCTTAGGAAAAATATTTATTTTATTTATGATTTAAGTAATTATTATTGTATTTTTAGTAATATAAATATAATATAAATTACTTATCTAATCGAAAATAAAAATATCTGTTTTTTATATAAGCCATTAATTTAAAAATAAATAAATAAGGACTTACGTCCCTTTTAGTGACATCAATATCTGGCAACGTTTCAGTTTCTGTTTTGTCTTTAATTTAATTCACAAGTTTTTATTATAATTCAATAGAAGATTTGACTCAAGCTTTAGCACGAAAAACGGCCAAAATATCAAAATAAGCAATGCAAAGTGATTTTGTTGCATAGTAATTCCCCTGGCCATACAGAAAACCGAGTAAGGATATGATTGAGGCATTAGCTGGAAATTACTTTTACCTGCAGTGTACTCCCCAGACCTTGCTTTTTCAGGTTATTACTTATTTGCGTCGATGGAACACACAATTACTCAGCAGTTCTTCACATCTTATGAAGATCTACAAACTTGATTCACAATGATGGATTTTGTTTAAAGGATAAATTTTTCTGGTATAATATCCCCAAACTGTCGGAAAAATAGAAGAAATTTATAGCTAAAAAGGGAAGTTATTTTTATTAAAATAAGTATTTGCATACAGAAAAATGAAACCTAATTTTTCTGAAAAAAGAACTGGTTTCATATTATTTCCTTTCATCCTATACTATCGTAATATTAATATTTGAAAAGGAATATATATTTGTTATAAATATTGATAACTTTTGCAGTATTACATGTTAAAACGAAAATATTATGTTTAGATGTTAAACGTGATGAGGTAGCATATAATTGGCCACGTTAAAAGCATGAGTAGCTAAGTTAATTCCAGCAAATTTTATAGTTTAACTTTGTGCTTTATTTAAAGGAATTCGAAATGCTTATTTGAAAATTAGAGTCGTATTCAACCATGAATACCAGTATAATTCTGTTTATCCATAGAATAATTTTCTAAAGATTTAAAAAATATTGACTAGGCAGGAAAATAAGGAAAATTATTTTTATTTTGTTAAAAAATATGTGCTATTGTGCGTGGATTTATAATAAGTTTTTAAGGAAAAAAATATTTTTCTCAATTGATAAAATTATATTTGAAATTAGGATAAAGTATATTAAATAATTTGCCGATAATTCAAAAATGTTATAATAACTAAAGCGTAAAGTGTAAAAAAACCGAAGGACGACAACAATGAAAAGTAGGGTTTAGAAAGGTATTTGGACCGTTTTTGGATAGTATTTTGGTAATAAAAAGATACGTTCATACTCAAAGATTTAACCTTCTTTATCTTTTTATTTGTTAATAAATCAGAAAATATTTTTTCACAACAATGAGTGAACTAAATTGAATGAAATATGGACATATTATGGAAGAATTTTAAAAATATAGTACTTAGAAAATATAACAGCATTTATTTTTTACTGTAACAATTTGAAGCCGCTGATCTTGGCTCAGATGTCCAATTGTAAAGTGATTCCTTAATGGTACATTTATATAATTTTTATTTGAAAGTTTATGAAATGTAATAAAATAAACTTTGCCTCACTACATTTCAAATAGTGCAAATGGCTACAATCATTAGCATTTAGTTTCAACGATTTAAACTACCTTACTATTTATGATTAAATACATATGTATACCGTACGAAAACGTCCGTGCAATTTTGAAGTTTTTGTACTGCGACGTCATGTTAATGCCAGACCAATAGAAGTTCGCTTTAAGCATTTTTATATTTAACGATTTTTTTGCATAGTTAAATCAATATTTCTTTGATTTTATCAAGCCAAGATAAAAATTGACAATTGCATTATGTTTTGGTAATAGTTTAGAATATTTTAAAGTATTTTTAGAACATGTGTATCAGGTCTATTGTGATCAATTTTGTATAATAATGCATATTTTTCCTAATATGTTTAACCCATTTCATTTCAATTAATATTCGAAATTGGAAAAAAGCATAAAGAACTAAGGTCCTGGCAATGGTTTCACAATCGCCTCGTTTTTATTTTTACTTAAATTTTTGCTCCTTCGCCGTATCCTAAATATTTTTCTCTACTTTCTAAAATTAAAATAGTGAAAAATCACTATTAAGTAGTGAATATTCACTTTAAAATAGTCCAAAGTATACCACTACTAAATAGTGAATATTCATCAATCGAATAGTGAGAATTTCACTATTACAATTTTAGAGAATGTTACAAATAAAATCATACAAAACGATCTCAAAATTATCTACGTCAAAAGTTTAATCCATGATCGTTTCCAAAATTTTTATAAATAAAATGCACTACTACTCGAGTTCTAATGCTCAAATTCTTTTTTCTATAACCCATTCAAAAAACCCTTCATGTCTATTAAAATGGCGACAACCCCGAGATCTACTAATTGATTGATATAGGAATTCCAAAAATGGTTGGTTTCTTTCAACAAGTCATAAATCCGACCGTTTTTAGGTGAAGAATTTACTAGGGAAACGGATTTTTTTTATTTAATTTTGTGTACATATAGCATATTGTACTTGATTTTTGAACAAACGGCAATATTATTTTAAATAAAAAAAAAACAATTTTTATTTCAACAATCAGGTTTGTAAATGATTTTGTTTATGAACAATAATCTATGCAATTCATTAGAACCGGTTTGGTAAAACAAAACAAAAATACAAAATCTAAAGTGCATAATAAATTATTTGAAAATTAATTAAAAGACTTTAGAGTACTTCAAAGTATATTTTATGTAATAAGAGTCTTCAAAATTAATATATTTTAAAAACTTCACTTTTTTCAAATAATTTTTCTTGAAATATTCAAGCCAACATTGCGTGTGACTTTGTAAATGCTTGAAATTATTTTATGCGTGATGTTTTCAGATTTAAATTTATTCGTATGAGTGTATATTCTTTTATATTTCAAAAGGAACTCGTAATATACATTTATTTTTAATTGGCGACGCACCCTCATAATACAGTATAACAAGACTTGAAACAAAAACCAGATTTTAACAAAAAAATTCTGTTTTATCTACCATAAATTCACAAAATTATAATTAACGAAAGTGGACATTATAAAACACAAATATTTCAAATTTTTCATAGCTATTTAAAAGGATGATTCGATTATTTTCATTGTATTTCGATGAACAATGTTTAGTAACCGCATTAATTCGCTGAACACAAATTCAATTGCATTCATACAATTCGGTTTCAATCCGTTTTAGCCGAACAAATGCAACAAACAATGATTAATAACTACAGAAAATAATTAAGTATTACCTATAATTTTTGATTTTCATAAATAAAACAAAATAGTACAGCTTAAGTTAGTTATTATCAAGCATAGTTAGCATAGTTATTATCAAAATAAAAGCTGAGGATATTTCCTACAAAAAAGGTTCTTTATCATTATTTCATAAATAGTTTAGTCGAAAATTGAAGTCAAAAGCACTACTGTCATTTTGCATGAGATCAGATCGTGCACTAAGTAAATTTTGATTTTTATACAAATGTGGAAGTTTTTGTTTGAAGTTACAATGGATCTTTAAAAGTGATAACTAAAACTACAATTTAATTCATTTTATAACTCTTTATTACTTTTTGGAACTAAAAAATAATAGACTATAAATGCATTTTTTTTATAAATTCCCCTTTTTTCAATAGTTACGCCCGCAGAAAAAATCGCCTATTTTAATATTAGCCAATCAACGTGTGCAACTCAACTCTAGGCTGTGTACTACGATGTACTCTGTCAAAAAAATTATAATAATTTCCCTAGCAAATTACAATAATAAACAGAAAAGCCAGCATTGTGAAAACCCTTCAAATTTTGCCTCGTTTTTTCCTTTCTGTAAAATTGAAAAATAAAACATAGGACTTTTCGTTGATATGATGTAAGCATTTCATAAAACTATCAATAAACAATTTTCCCATATAATATTATCGAATATCAGAACTTGATGGAAAATTTCTGTGAAATTCAAAAATTATCTAAGAATAATTTTCAGAAATATCAATAATAACTTAACACGAATTTTGAAAATGTATATTTTTATGTTTTCAACCGTTAATTTCATGTTAACTGTGGCACATAGTACAGAAAATTATTAAAGCACCTATGTGTAGGAAATTTCCTCAGCTTTCGTTATGATATTAACTATTATATTTATATGAAGCATGGTTCAAAAGTTATGATGAAGAATTATTATTTTTTTTTTAAAGTCAATTTTAAGAGGAGGCATCCCACGATGAAGGATTTTTTGGTTGAAATTATGTTTTGGGCCAAACTTATCAAGTATTAAAAAAATTGACTTCTACTTCCTTTTTGGGAAGTTCACAAATAAATTTTACTTCCACGACTGTACTATAATAGTTTGCATGTTTATTAATTTGCACCTTATCGAAAAGTGCAGGCATAGTTCTCAAAAAATTTGAAAAATCAAGCAAATACATAAATTATAAAATTTGGAAAGTATTGTAACGTTTTTACTGTTAAATTTATTTTAAACGTGTTTGCTCAGGATTTGTGTTTTAAGACAACAATTTTTTTGTTACACTTGTTTATTTATTTATACTAATATACTTATTTGTGTTTGACTATTTATTTTTGACTGACTCACCAGACGGTTGTCGTCCCTTTTATATAAGGTAGATTACAATTCTTTCTAGATCTTTTCATTTAGATTGTTCTTGAAGGGTTCTAGAAGATGTTTTGTTTACGGGTTTTATTATCCTTTTGTTCTTTTAAAACCCTTCCAGAACTTTCTCGATTATTTCTTATTTCGCTATCTGCCACATCTGCCGTACATAATAGTATGAAAAACTTAAATAAATTTAATTTCGTATGATTAATACCAAAAAATGATACATATCTCTTCCATTTCAATTATTTTTGTCTGCCAACTCTGTGTCCATTTATTCTCTTATACTTGCATTTAAATTTGGTTGAAAATATTGAGCTCAAACGTTACTCTATTTCTCTATTTCATATAGCTATCTGAGCCGTAATTAACAACTAATTCCATCTAAATTGGAAATTTGAATTTGTAATAAAATGATGGTTGTTGAAAAATCAAATAACATCAAATCAGAACCGAAACATTTTATTTTGCTTTTATTGAGATTTAATACTTCACATACCTTTTTCCCCTTTCAGTCGCAAAGCGTACTTGTTAAGAATTTCATATATATGGAATGTACTGTTGATTTGCAAAATAACGAAACATAAAATCGTTAAGTGCTATATGTAGCATATCAGTTTTTTTCTTATTATACATATAGAAAAGTAAGCTATAATATTATTTGTTAATTATTCGAGCTACAGAGTGTAACTGGAGTTGAAAATTCCCAGATACGTACACCGGTTATTCAAATAAATCAAATTAAGGGAAAGTTTAATATGAAATGCATTGGCTTTAATTATTATATGTTGAATGTAACATACTCATCATTTTCAGCTAGCAATTAAAACAATTTGAACTTTTTCTATTCAACATTCAGTGATATGTGAAATGATAAAAAATATGCCTCGGATTTTTTTTTCCTTTTATAATATCTTTTGAATAGGTTTTTGTAATGAAAACTACGTAATGTAATTATTTTACTATTGTTGGATGAACCTATTGCAATTTTCCATATTTCAATTGCAGCACTAATTTGATGATTTGAAATTTTATTTTATCTGTAGGAGCAAAAATTTTATTTTCAACCACTAGATTTTTTTAAACTCTATAACTATTGAGTGATAAAATAAAATACTTATTTATTAAATAATTACGTGCATAATTAGATCAATTAAATTTATTAAATTGAATTTTTTTATCTCTGTTAGTAAATTAATAATATTTTTTTGCATTTCAATCACTAATAACCATTTAGTTGAAGCAACTTCAAACAAATTAAGAAAACATTGTTCTGTATATTTAGTTTCATTTTTGTAAACAAAAAATTAATCAAAGCTATGGAAAAACAATACTATTGGAAGAAAAAAAATAGTCAAAGAATGAAAATTGCCATTCATAAATGCTATTGTTTTCCTTGTACCAATATATACGTCACAAAAAAATTGTTTTTCTCTATTGTAAAATTATTGAAAATACATAATATTGAATATCAATCGAAACAAAAAGAGGCACGCTTTTTTCGCTCGCTAACATATATTTCAAATACCTTATGCAAGTAAAAATTGGTGAAATATATATAAATGATAGAAATAATTGTTAAGATAAATTTGTTTATTTTAAAGGTGATTGAGGCAAAACATATGGCTTTATGGGTTTTTGATAAAATATGAGTTTTCATCATATTTTTAATTGTTAAATTAGAACAGTCGAATGAAAAACTAGTAATATCAAACATTGCATACACATTTACAAAAACAATTTCTTAAATATCTAAGTTTTTGTAGTAATAATACCAAAAAGACGATTTTTAATTTTTGCTTTAAAAAATAATTTTGTAGACCTGAAGCAAATTGCATGTATTGCATGTATTCTGCTGAAAAGCATTAAGGGAGCAATTTGGCGCCATATATTTCATTATCAATTATAATATAAAATATTCTATGCTAACTTTTCTTTGGTAATTAGAACAATTTGAAACCCAATTATTGGTATTTAAAATAAATATAATAATCGAATTTATTTCCACCTATTTCCAACAATTTTGTATGAACAACGTCCAAAAGTTCGTACATTTTGACGTTCGAATTCAATTTGCTTTTGCGAATCAAATTTATTTTTTGTCATGATAATCATTATAAAAAGGATAATATTTTTTTCGTTTTACATTGAATTTTTAAATATTAGTGCACGTTTGTGTCGATGAAATTTAGAAAGTGTTTTCCCAATAAAATGTTGATATATAAAAAAGAAAAAGGTTTTGAAAATTCCCCTAAAGAAGTGAAAAATGATGGCCAAGTTTGGATGAGATAGTGACTAATAAAAAATCTAAATTTCAAATTCTATAATCAAAGTGCCGTTAAAGACGAAATATTTAACCGCTTAATAAAAAACATAGTTGATTTAACACCAGAAACAAAACTTTAGGCCTGCTAAAAAATTTGAACTCTGAGAGCTATATCTCAAAAAGGTTAAGTTAAGTTTATAAGTGAGCATAAAGTTTTTTGACTTTCACATAAATGCAAACCTGAAAATCCAAAATAAGTATTCACAAATAAATACATTAGTAAGCGAGTACCCTCTAAAATTTGGCGAACTTAAAGAAAATATTTACTGACAATTAGTGGCTTCTATCGATAGAGAACGAATAGCAAGTTAATAGAGGGGGGAGTATTCTGAAATTGTAAAATATGGTAAGTCATATAGATAAAAGAAACTTAAAATGCTCCTACAGAGCAAAAGGCATACGTCAATCGTGCCTGGTGAACTCAAGACTTCCCAATGTGATTTCATTGTATAGTTGAAATTCACATATTTTAATAATAAGTAGATAGTTTTACAATGGTTTTACTTGATTGTGGAGGAACTAGGTTTCGTGTAATTGTTCAAATTTCAATTTCGTGGTAATGTTGTACATTGCAGAAGGGTAATAGTTTAGGGAAAAGAGTTCATTGGGGAATCGAGACAATGAGATGGGATTCCTACTAATATTCAAAAATCTAGACCCTTTACTTCTGGTATTTTGACGCGAGTATTTTTGATGTTTTTTATTTATGCATAGATGCTAATTGATTTGCTGATTATTTGGTTCACGGTAGGTATACGCAATAGGCCATACTCAGCATATATATTTATAAATATTTTTTGAAAATTTAATGAAAATTCCTAACAATTATTTTATTTTAAGCAACAGTTTTATAAAAGTGTCTTTGTAATGTCGACAAAATAGTGGTTTTAAGTATTATTTTGTTTTCCGTAAAAGAAACAAGGAAAATTAAAATTTTCATATATCACTACTAACAGCAAATCCAAAAAGAAAAATAGCCAACACCTACGTTACGCAGACGAAGTCGCGGGCATCAGTTTGTTTTCTGATAAAATAGTAGATAATGGGTTGGTTTAAGTTTGAATAACGTTTAAAGAACTGAATATACCACAAAAAAATGCAGGAGACTATTTTTGTGAAAAATTTAATTGTAATAAATCCAGTGATTCTATATAAGTATGTATCATTACTACGTTGCAATGTAAAAGCAATTATATAAGGTGATGTTTGTTTATCTTACTTCTGTAAGATTAAAAAAAATGTCACCGTTTCATATAAATACTGATAAACTTAATGGTTTTTTTCTAAAAAAAAAACGTGTTATTAAACACATTTTAATCACAAAAGACTTTCCTCGATTCCATTTAAAAATGTAATACTTTAAAGTACCGCCTCATAAACACCGAATTTTACAAAAGTATTCATTATAAAACTAAATAAAAAGACAGCAACTATACGTTATACTTTGTGATAAAAGCTCAAGTTACTGAATACGATCATACATATCCATTTACGAGCATTGAACATTACTGTTGGATTTCTAAATACATCGTAAAACTTTTCGTTCGTTTAAACATCAAAGTTATAAAAAAAATGTAAAACTCTCGTTCGACATATCAGTAAAAAAAACTCTTTTTATGTAAGACTTTATTTATATTTCAATTTATGTGTAGTCCTGTTTTCGTTATATTTTCATTTTATTTTATTTATTTCTCAATTAAGTCTTATTTAAAAAGGAAGGTGTAGAAGTTATTATAACACCATAGCATTTCAATAAGATTATTTAAAAATAATTAGTATTAAACTAAAAAAAAAATCTTCCCAAAAAACTCAATTAATAAATACATAAGTAGATTCAGGTGAAACGAAAAAATAAATACAATCTCAATATTTGTCAAAACAGTTTCCTATCCTTGTCAAAATTCTATCATCTTGATTAGTAACTTGAAGGATTTTAGTTCGGTCAATTTCACCGAAAAATAGTAGTCATTTTGCATAAATTGGCATAATCATTAAGGACACCATTATAAAAATAAAATTGTCAAAAGTCCCCATCGATTCCATATGTGCAAAAGTTTTAATTTAAGGACAAAGTTCAAAAAAGAGTATTTCGATTTTTAAGCGAAATGGCTAATTTTATGATGAAAAGTTCATGTCAGAAGTAAAAAGGTTTTTCGCGAAAAATCGATCTCTTTAATCTTGGTAATGAATGCATACAGTTCCCCAATTTAAATAAAATAATCAGCAGTGACGAAATTGACGTCGGCCAACATAAGACATTCATTACGGATTAAGAAATCGGAATTAAAAAAAAAAGGTGCGCAGATTTTAAGAAAATTGAGAATTTTGTAGAAATCTTCAGTTGCATTTACTTTCTGCATCCTGATGGTGAATGGAACAACGTTGCTGCAATTGTTTACGGTAGTGATAAAGCTACTCTTAACTAAAATTAAATAAACTTTATTTAAATTTGTGTATGGTAATAAATACAATCCAGAACTATAAAAAGTAATTTTGAAATTTTTTACTTTGTTTGGGTTAACATATATTTGTGAAGCAGCAATTTCGAAGATGAATTTCATTAAGAATAAAATTCGATCTCAACTTACCGATGAACATCTTCAAGATTTATTGTCAATAACTTGCACCAATTTTACTTCAAACTTCAGACAGATAGTCCGCAACAAAAAGTGTCATTTTTCTCATTAATATGTTATTTCCCTAATTTTATTTGTTTAATAAATATTTTTTTCTTAAACATGTTGTGCGGAGCACAATGGTACACCCCGAAGGCGGATTTGGGGGAGGGAGGGCACGGGGACACGTGCCCCCCCACGGTATTTTTGTGTACTGTGGAGATTCCATCACAGTACATACTTAGAAAGAAATCAAATTATTAGAGTTGTTAAAATATATGAACGCACTTGCAAATGAAAATGATTATATAAAAATGAAAAATGATTATATTGTGCCCCCCCCAGAAAAAAATCCTACATCCGCCCTTGGTGCACCCATAGGATGGATGAGAACTTTTCACAGTTTGACTATAACAGCGTGCCTAATGTTTATACTAATTTTAAGCTTGTTAAAAAATTATGCAAGGGTTAATATCTACATCGACCGGAATTTTAATATAATGGTTCATTTTTGATTTTATGTTTGAATAAAAAATTAAACGATTTGTCGGATTATTTTAAGTAAGAAATTTAAATATAAAAACTAAAAAAATGGATCTGTTATATGTGGTACAATGGTTTGTATTCAACCCTTATAAATTTGTAATACAATTGAGCTTTAGAAAATAATTTTTGAAAATGAGGATTCGATTTTTTTCTTAAATTAAACTTAAATTAAACTCATAACCTTATTAATTTTGGGCATAGTTGAGGGTTTCTTTGTCATCTCTCGACCAAAACTATTTTTTTTTTATGTAAAGGTTAAATAACTATTTAGTCGCTTCAATTATTATACCAATACCATTTCACTTATAGTAGTGGCTCCCTTCCCTATGCCCGCGGGAACTATGGCAACCGTAAATATAAAGAAAAAGATAACTCTAATTTTTTGTGCCGTGTTATTTGCCACAAAATTAATTGGTAACGTTATCATAAATGAGAAAAAAAATATAATAGATAGTTTTAGTGAAATAAATTAAAGCATAATAAAAAAAATATAATTTGTGTTCAAAAGTATTGAAACTTTAAGGCGGGAACGTGAACAGGAAATTACCGTTGGTATTTTTTCCCCATTTCATGAATGTACTAGCTAAGTGCACTTACAATTTAGAACTCATGCTTACCTCGATAGACTTAGTTTATGGAGACAATTGAGTGAATTATTAGTAGACAAACACAAAATTTGGTATGGACAGCCGAAAGATAATATTCTATTAGATCATAAAAAAAGAGTCAAATAAGTAAACTTTAGTCAGAGATGAAAGAAATATATTTTATTGCAGGCTTAAAATGTAGCGAAGGATATCAAATTTTTCCCACAAAACGCATTTTATATAGAAAATTTCATATTACTTCCTGACATTAAACAAATATTCACTTCCTTGCAGTCACTAACTGAATAGGATTATTATTTTTTATTTATTTTAAAACTGTTATCATTTTAAGCAAAGTAAAAAGAATTCTTTCAGATGAAATACTTACAATTTTAATTGAAATTGAAACTTTTTATATTGTGCAACAAAATTTCGTGACTTCATACAAATTTTTTAAATTAAATATTTAATCAGTCAAGAAAGTATACAACTAAGGAAAAACAAACAAAGATTTTGTTTTGAAAAGTTTGTATTTAAGTATGAAAAATTTTTTTTTATGAAAATTCAGAAAAAAATTACAATTGAAACGCACTTATTGAATCCGTGATACACACAAAAATAAGCAGTTATTTAATCAAAATAATAGTAAGAATAATTTTCTACAATTTCTATGGCAAAAAAGAAGCATTTTTAAGCACTAAAAGTTATTCACAAAATTATTTTCTATAGCAAAGAAATTAATTGCGCTAATGAAATGTATAATTCTCGTCTTTCATTAACCCACTCAATAAAAGTACTTGATAAAAAGGTAATGGAAAACTATGTTTTCCTAAAGGAAAAAGCTTTTATTGCAAGCTTTATGTAGGATTAGTAAGGACTGTCAAGTGATTTACAAATAGATACGAGACTGGACAATGTAGAATATTATGGTTCGCTTTTAAAGAACAGATAGTAAATGGTAATAACTTACAGCGATTAACTTATATTTTTCTTAAGGCTGATAGTAATCATAGAATAAACCTCATGAAGATCACGTATGGAAAAGATCGTTATTCAGATCAAAATTGGATTAAGCCAATGTAGCATACGCATCGATTAGCAATTTTTAACTAGGTATACTTGACTATATCCTTAACTTGGAAAATAGGATGGTCACAAAAGTCCATTGCACCTGCCCCAAAGGCAAGTATGCTCGCAGAAGCAGAAAAACCCAATCTATATATGCGCCGCTAACTTCAAATACTTAAATTTACTCTTAGAGCTAGAAATTTATTCTACCATTCAAATAATCAAATAAGCAGTAGTTTTCTCTACTAATACATAAAGTTCTTACATCTGTCTGTACATTTTAATTACATTAAAATGTAAACAAAATTATACATACATATATGTATATTTATCTATACTTAGGTATATATAAAATTCTTACGTCTGTCTGTACATTTTGATTTTGAACCCTATTGTAAGAGACCCTTATTCCAAATTTAAAATTTTTGTCTGTCTGTTTGTGTGTCCAGTTTTAACTAAAGAACGGAAGAACAGAATTTAATGAAATTTGGTATTAAGATGCAACACAACTACTATCATACTTCAAAATAAATCCCAGATAGTTTTCAACTGTAATATATTTTCAATTTCTTTTCATATTATAATGCATTTGTAGAATACATTCATTTTTCTCGGAAGCAACATTATTCAATTTAAAATTACCAGTTACAGAACTAGTAAGCAGTTAAAAATTACAGTTTAAAATAAATCGCGACAACCGTTACAGTACTATAATTGTTATAAGATAAGTGTTGTAGTATGAAATAGTTCTTACTTCATCACGTTACTCAAGAAAAATCCCACAATCGATACAATTCTCATCGCATCTACTGAGGACGACCTTCAAGTGCTTTTGGATAATGTTATCTGCGCAAACTATAAGAACGGGTATAAAACTAAATAAAAAAAAGACCAAGTTTATGGTTATATCCAAACGAGACCAAACCTCCACATGTCTAAACCTTTACGGAGAGACAGGAAAAAGAGGGGAACCCTTCAAATACCTGGGATGTCTTATCAACGAGAAGTGGGGTAGGGAGCAGGAAATAAACAACTGCATTGAGCATCTTCATGAGAATCTTCAGAAAAATGAGAAAAATCTTTGTGGGTCGAATTTTATATAAAAAATTACGACTTAAAATGGTCAAGAGCTACGTATTTCCCACTGTCTTATACAAAATGGAAGGATGAACTCTTACCCAGAGACTGGAAAATTTCTAGAAGAAGTACTAACGAAACTTAATACCACAAGAATTCTTATGATATCTATAAAGAAGAGAAAGTTACTGTACTTCGGCCACGTCATGCGTAACAACAAATATCACTTATTCCAGTTTATCATTGAGGGTCAGATTGAAGAAAAAAGAGCTTTGGGATGAAGAAGAACATCCTGGCTAGCCAATCTTCGTGGGTGGTTCGGAAAAACCACTAGAGGACTTTTCTGCGTTGCTGTATCAAAAATCAAAATTACCATGATAATCGCCAATCTTCAACGTTGAAAGAACACCGAAAGAAGAGGAAGCAGTTTGAAATTATAAACGAATGTGAAATAAAATAAATGGCTTAATTTTTATATGTCCTGAAACACGTTCCAAAATCGAATTCGTACCTTTGCAGTTCTACCTTTGCACAAAAAATTGGCTTATTTCTTTCTTCTAAATATTTTAAGTTCAACTAGGGCGCAATATCTGCGACTTCGGTAATATGACAAAACTATATCTTCAGTCAATCGTAATAATTGCTTACGAAGTATACATATTATTCATTTGTAAGATGAATTGGTTATAAAACAATCAAAGAATTCCAAAAAAGAAAGTTACAAAGAACAATAGACAGATCACAGCAAACAGAAAAAGAATATAAGGAAGAAAAATTAGCTTTAATAACATTGTTTAGTATAAAAATGGCTCAGGTGCTGGTATTTACATGAGGAACCTAAAACAAGAATTATCCATACCGCTAGGATTAGTCACCATATACTGGTGGGCAACTTTTGATAATGCTTGTGGACAATTTTCGTATGTAGAATTTTCTAGTAGTAGCAACAATGGTAGAACCAAATTATGCCAGTCAAACGAGAAGCTAATTTTCGGACAGGATAACGTCTACCGGGTCCACCAGTTTGAGCGTATGGGTCCCCTCTTCTATTACAATAAGGTACATTTTTGAACAGTCGCATAATTTGTGCATCAGAAGTTGTCGGAGGCAATTGAATAGAAGGCGCAGTGTCCTAGTTCCCATGAATTAATAATTATTTGAACTCAATTAGTTCCCATATAGTCAGTTGAGAGTTAATTTTCAGATGGAACGTGATTGATGTTTAGTAGTAATTTGTAATTTCCTTTTGTTCCTTGAAGATTTACGAATTTCAATGCGTTGTAATATGATTTACAGATTGATTGCTTTTGCTAAGAAAATGATTATCTTCTTCGAATTGTAACCAAGCATTCAAGCATTCGAAACCAAGCAATTAGAATTTTATAGAATATAAAATTTTGTAACATTTTTATAAAGTCAAATTACATTTTAATTGAATATATTAATCTTAAGTAAAAAATAATTTATATTAAAAATGTTGAAGAAAGGAATGAAGGACTTTGATGAACGAACATTTTTCATTAATTACTAATTATTTATATACTCATTAAGGGATAAATGATCTTTTTAAAGTATCTATATACATTTTTTTATGTACAACAAAATTTCTTTAAAATTTTACCAGAAATAAAAGGAAATGTTACAAATTGGTATTTTTTGACTTATTTATGTTGATTTTTTCGATGCATTGTAAATCGATACAAATAATTAATAATAGTTCATTTTAATGATAATTCACTTCTAACGATACTACTATACTTCTTAAGCACTCCTTTTAATTTTTATTGTAATTTTAAAAATTAAAACTCCGTACCCTGGCCAATTAAGCCGAAAAAATTGCATAAATTCCCAACAAGCTGAAAATTAGCATGAACGTTAGGGACATTATTGAAATGAAATTGTCAAAAGTTCCCATTGATCCCATGTATGCAAAAATGTTTATTCTACGTCAACGCTTGCAAAAATGGGTCCTTAACGTTTATATAAATTTTCAACATGTTGAGAATTTATGTAAGGGTGAATATCTTAATTGACCGGGCTATCTGAACCATTTTTCAACTAGTACAAATATTGGAATGCTTAATCTCGTATAAAGGGAGTTAATCAATGATCCATTAAGTCAAATAAATTACTTTAACACGTTAAACTTAATAATTTAAAACAAGTTTGATTTATATTTTACTTTTTTCTTGGTTTTAGAGAGATATGCATTGTTATTTGCATAAAGAATGATTTTTTTAGTTTTGAAAACTAGTAATATTTCAAACTTTTGGTTACTAAGGAAAATTCGAAAATATTTTAGTAACAAATTAAATTTTCTTCAAAGAGTCTACTTGTTATTTTTGGATGATCTTGTATCCCCGAAACCTTCGTGGAACCACCGAAGGCTGTAGAAGATGTGGAGGACAACTTTTAGTAAGTCATGTGCTACATAATGATGGCTCATTGACAGTGGTGCTTGATGCCAAGAAACATAAAAGAATGTCTATCGAATGAAAGGGGGATAAAAGCTTAAGAGAATTGGAAGACCTTGAAGAAATTGAAAAAAAAATAGTAAAACATGAATTTATAACCACTCCATCAAACGTGTATGTACTTGTTGACCTGATTTTGATTGTTACCTACTTTAATTACTTATTGTTAAAGTTGTATGATTTTCAATTAAAAAGCTCTATTTATATATACTTAAGATTATAACTTTATTTTAGAGCCTAAAATTTATTATATATTGATTATTATTACATTTATTAATTATTATTATAAAAACTAATGATACCGCTAGCGCGGTAAAATTATATATGTACATCATACTGTTTATCGAGGACCTTAGTAACCAAAAGCTGTATATTAGAGTACGGGGTATAATCGTGATCACCTTGCAGTTGAAGCTACTTCAAGTAAATAAAAAATTGGGGAAAATAATAATTTGAATTGTAAAACGATAAAAAAACCTTTGCGTTACTTTATTAAGGCAATTTTTGTAAAGCTTAATGAAGAAAATCCATCAAAAGCACTCAAATCAGAGCGTTTCTTTATTTTTCCATTAAACTAAAAAAAAATATCTCCAGTGTAGACAAGATTATTTTATTTTTGTTATATACGGGAGAAACTTATTCTTTTTAATTTCTTTTAGAAACATGTAATTTATTTAATTATTCGAAGTATTAATCAAATATTAATTTCAAGAGTGTTTTGTAAAAGAACAGAACTGGAAAAAAATCCATTTTTAAATTTAAAATAAATCCATGTTAATCCATGAATTAAAATTTCATTTCAGAAATGGTAATAAATTTAAAACCTCGAACTCCTCTTACAAAGCAATTATTAGATGAATTTTAAATGAGATGGCATTATTTTTGTATATTTTTCAGAAAATGAGAAACTCCATATAAAAATAAAAAGCAAATCTTTTTAATTTTTTTTTTAAAATTCCGATTTATATTTATTAGAGATAGGTTTTTTTATCGCAGTTTAATAAATCCAAGAGAGTTGGAAATTGCCAACGGTTTTTATTCAACTATTCAAAATATGATTTGTATCTAAATAATATCACTTGGAAATAGTTATTAGTAACATAATTCGATTGTATTTGAGTTTGATGATGCCAAGCTTGAGTTCATAGGGTCACAACTAATCGGTTTTATGATAGTTACTCAAAAGAAAACTCCTCATTTGAAAATTTTCCACAAAAAGTTGCGCACTTACATTGGTGCTCACACGAAAGTTGCCCATATAGAAATTTACTCTAATAGAAAATTCTTCACATAGAAATAAACGCACAATTATAGATCCTCACATGAAAATTAACCCACAGGAAAAATATTTATTTTGTTTATTATTTAATTCAATTTTTATTTATTTTTAATGTTTTAATACGCTTTTTACGTATGTGGAAAAAAATATTTTACTTTTGAAAAATTCAAAACTGACGATGATAAGTGACGTTATTATCTGGCAAAGTTTCAGTTTCTGCTTTGTCTTTAGATCGTGATTTTTTTGTTAATTCAATTTTAATATCGTTATACAAACAATACTTATTGGTTCATTATTTTATTTTAGTGTGAAGCCCACATATTTTTCTGAATCTTTTGAATGTATATCACTTGCTCCATATTCTATTTTTCAAGGAACAGGCATGCGAGGTATTTGAAGTGTTCAAAAATATAAAAATTTTGAAAATTTTATTTTTTAGTTCCAACTCTAGAAGATATGTTCTCACGTGACAATTTGAAGTATTTATAATTATGAATATTTTAGATTGATATTGCTAATTGGAGGAAGCTATAGATAAATAATTATACATTCTAAAATATTCATGAATAAAATTATAAAACAATTGAAACATCAATATTATCAATGAAAAATATGGAGAGTAATTTTCAAATCATTCTACGTTTGTAACGAATGTATTATTCAAAGAATACTTGAAGAAGCATCATTTTATAAATGCTATACTATCATTACCAGATGACCCTGTTTTTTATGCCATGAATAAAACTTTAGTAGTCGTTTTTTTGCTTGTAACAACCACCCCATGCAAGTCACAACTCGACATTTAAATTCACCAAATAGGCATATAAAGTTATTAATAAGTACAATTTCTTGAAAATTTTAATTACTACGCAAAATTATACAGAACATTTGTAGTATTCTATTGTGTATTATTTATGCTTCTGACAAACTATCTGACAATTTGTAGTATAACTTTAAAACTATGTAAAATGGTTATTCTATTTTTATGATAATAAAATTTAAATGAAATCAATTGAATACTTTTCTATTGATACTCAAATTGCAATTTGTCAACACATTTTCATCAGATGTTCTACGCTTCAACTAGTTGAATTGCTGACATTTTGCATAATAACTTCGCATGAAAATCGAAAAGGTTAACCTTATTATTTTAGGGATAAATAAGTAATTTTCATAGATAGTAAGATTATGCGGTAGTTTTGCTGTTTCAAACAGGCATTAAATATTAACAGTAGGCACTCGAGAAGCGATGCCGGAAGTCAATTTTATGAGGGTACGACATAATTTATTTAAGCTTTGACTAACACACAATATTTCGAGTTTCATGAACTTTCAAATATTTAAATATGAAACTTCTTTGATAAAACATCTTTAAGTAATTCACTTTTCAATAACTAATCAATTAAATTACTAAAACGATAGATTAACAATTGAAAATACGAAATTTATTAATATTATTTCTCCTCTTCAGGCCCAGAAATCATATTGGAAATTATTAGCATTATATCAACAGTATATTAGATTTAAACGTCCCTTTGAACTTTCCTCGATGAAACCTTCCTCGATGAATCTCTTCATTGTTCGTGGGTTGGCAAGTATTACGTTAATTTACTTTTCATGACTAAACCAATATACAATTAAAGTGTAATTAATTATGCTGAAATTTACTTAATTAATAACAAGTCTTCAATTTCTTAGAAAATGAAAACGATATTGGACTTTAAAATTAATACTAAAAAATAAAATTTGAATAAAACAGTAAAATACATGATTGATAAAAAACAGTATTTGAACTTATGTACGCGCGTAAGAAGTAATACTTCTTTGGTATAGTTAAAAATATTTTTTTCTTCCACTGCCGTAGCCTCTTCCGGTAGTGCCTGAACTAGCATATCAGTTATAAGATTTGTGATTACTAAAATATGATGCAATTTTAAACACAATTTGCTTTTAATATCAAAATACATGATAGGAAACGTATGTGTTGCGGCAAAGACAAGGACAAAGAAAATTTTTTAGCGATTTGTCAGTTGTGTCAAATATTTCACGAAAAATTACTGGTTTTCAAATAAAAAATTAAATTGACTATTTATGCAGTGATACTATATGCTTACACATTTGGTTACTTATATAAAATGTTTATAACATATTATATGAATGAAACGTTTAACCGAATTAACAGAATGGGTCACATGTTCGAAAAATACTTATCGAAAATATTTACCATATAGAAGTAGATTGTTGCCTTTAAATATCATGCATTGATATGTATAAACAATCCCAAATAGCAACGTCCTAAAAATTATATTAATACAATAGTAATTGTACATTTTATTTGCTCATTTATATCTACGTAATGAACTGACTTCTAATTCAAATATAAAAAATGTGATGTAATATACCTAATGTATCAATCGATTTTCCCTATATTATTTAAATGTTGTATTGAATAATTCATAAATATATATTTCTTTTAAATGTATTTTAATTCTGATAATAATAATAATAGTGATAGGCAAACGTAAGACATGACCTAAGTAGTATGTATACATATATCTTGACAAAGACAGAAAACGAATATAATAAACTAATACGTTTGAACGAAATACAATCATTGACTCAAATTTGAGTCTTCGAATCATTGAACTAAACTATGATTGTTGCTACGGTCTTAAAAGTAATTTTGATTTCATTCAATCAATTGCCAATTTTAACCATTTGTGAGTTGTGTCAGCATTGGGCGGTGAATATATGGGCGGTGACTGTTAAATTCGAAAATATTTAGTTCAACGATCTCTATCTTCTCCATTTTCTAAAGGTTCTAACCGTTCTGACTGTTTCTTTCAACTGCTCGCTAGCTATAACTTCATATCTGGTTCGGGATTGTTCCGGATGATCGATTCCCCTTCCGATAAATAAAAAACATATACGAGTGCCCTGGCTTAACTTGATCGATGCGATAATGTTTTGGTTGTCTTATTACTATGCATATTGCTCCTAAAAATTGGCCAGATTCGACGGCTTGAACCGTTCTTTCTCACTAAGCAATTTCATATTGTAACATGAAAGCGTCATTTTTTAACAGTTTACTCTCATTATTTTTTTTTTTCATAACGTCGGTAAAGAAGTATAACTACAATAAAATTATGATTTTATCAATATATTTTATTAAAAGTTTGAGATAAAGAATATCTGTACTCACACAAGTACTATAGAAGTTTTAATGAAAATTAATTTCTATTTCCTTGCTTATCATTGATAAAAAACATATGCTCATAATTTTTACAAAAAAAAAAAAAAAAAACAAATTAAGACGAAAAATAAATTACTTGATAATCTACAAAAAAGTGCATTACGATAATACATAGTTAAGAATAATTATTTTATAATAACAAATATAGACTAATATAAAATAAATTATTAATTATGATTCGTAACGAATTAGTTATAGAAAATAGTCAATATTTTTATTTATTTTATTTATTTATTTCCTGGTATAAAAATTCTAAAGAGGTGCATTTGCACCTGTGCTTAGAACCAGTTCATTGAAATATTACACATTTTCGAGTATACAAACATAAACATACATACATAATGCCCACATACATACATATATTCGCACATGCAAAAATATATTCTTACACATACACAAATATACATTTAAATAAATTACATTAGATTTACATATTAATAATTAAGTCTCATTCATTAAGTTGCCAAAAGCAGAATTAATAACTTTAGTTTCTCTTAATGTTACAAATTATAGTTATTAGTTCTTATCCAATTACAGCATTTCCTTTTTAAAATTTTCTTAGAACACGTTAATGTTTTCATATCGTTAGGTAACTGATTATAAATTTTTAAAGCTACATAGTATGCATTTTTATAGCTAATTGTTTTTTGAATTCTGGGAAGGACTGACAGCTTAGATCTCGTATTACCCACTTTCGTTGAATATAAACTTTTACTTAAATGAACTTTTTAATGAAAGACTCTTTGATTCTTAGGGGGGGAGCGGGTAAATTATATGAACTTATTTTTCTTAGCAATTTAGTTTGAATAGAAGCTACTGCTTTTACAGAGTTGTTATATGCACCTCCCCAAGCTATAATGCCATAGTTAATTACGCTTTCAAACAAACCATGGTAAATTACTTTTAGAACAGAAGGATGGAGATGTTGACTTAGTTTGTAGAAAATAAATGTGAAGTACTTGATTTTTTTTGTTAATTCTTGTACGTGAACATTCCATCTCATGCGGCTATCAAAATATAAGCCTAAATATTTACAGTTAGAAACTCTTGTTAGAGGCTTATTTTTGATGGAAAGTAAGAATTCCACGGGGAGACTGTCCTCATAACTACCAAAGGTAATATAGTTCGATTTATCAATGTTAAGTGACAATTGATTAACTCTGAGCCAACCATCCAACTTATCTAGCCATTCATTTAAACACAGTCTTACTTCGTTCCAATTATTACCCGTGCATAACACTGCTGTATCATCAGCATAGGTAACAATAGCATTATTCGGTAAAACATCAAAGATATCATTGATGTATAAAATAAAGAGGAGGGGACCAAGAATGGTACCCTGGGGAACTCCAACTTTAACCGTTTTAGTTTCACTTACACAATTAGCTAATCTGACATATTGTTTTCTATTATGCAAGTAGTTTTTTAAGAGATCATACGGCCATCCACGAATACCTTTCCTCCAAAGTTTATCCAATAAGATTCCATGATTTACTGTGTCGAAAGCTTTCGCAAGATCTAAGGATGCAATAGCTACAGGTTGATTATTATCAATATTGTTATATATAAAGTTGGAAGTAAATGAGAGAGCATCGTTAGTGCCTCTGTTTTTCATGAAGCCAAATTGCTTGTCAGAAATTAGGTTATTCCGATCACAGAAATCATATAATCTCTTATAGATTAATTTCTCAAAATTTTTTGCAAGATTCGATATGAGTGATATAGGTCTGTAGTTGGTATTAGAGTTTTTATCGCCAGATTTAAAAATAGGGATAATTTCAGCTATTTTCAGTGAATTGGACCAGATAGCATTACTTATACAAATGTTAAAAATATATTCGAGCGGTAGATCGTTTGCGATAAGTTTAAGCACTTTACTATTAATACTATCAACCCCATCTGACTTATCTTTCATTGCAAGTATAATATTTTCAACTTCAATTTTATCTGTTGGCATAATGAAAATACTATTACCGTTCAGATCTATCTTATTATCGATATTAGTATTTTTACTATCAATTTTCTTAGCTAGGGACTCACCAATATCAGTAAAAAAATTTTTCTACAAAGTTTTCTACAATATCTTTGCCCTCTGAGATAATCTCATCCTCGCATACTAGATAATCAATCTCACTTTTTGTTGTAGCTCCATTACCTATTTTATTATGTACATATTGCCATAATTTTTTGGTATTATTATTACATTTTCTAACCATATCATTCTCGTCATTAATTTTAGCACGTTTAATTAACTTATCTAAGATTTTACAATATGAATTAAAATCGCTTTTTAAGATTAAATTATTTTTATCACTTTTCCAAATATTGTAAAGTAGTTCTTTGGTCTTACACGAGACTATGAGACCTTTAGTGATCCACTTACTACGAGGCACATTATTGGACTTATTCGTTTTAATAGAACGCGTTGAATTTCTGACTAACGTCTTTAACTTATGTATGAAACAAACAAAGAATTCATCAGGATCTTGTATTTCCATTAGAGACGTCCAATCCATTATAATTATAGAAAAAATATATTTTTTCCAACGATAAACAACAGACTCTTTCGAGCTGGATTCTAAAAACTAAGTATCTATTTAATTATTAAAACATTCTTTTTAACTTTCTTCGATAAAAGTGGCAACAATATTGCTGTCACTAAGATACAACTTATGATATTTAGTTGCCAACTTCATCCCGATGCTTCCCTAGAAATAGATCAACAAAAAATTGAGAGAACCATCCAATGTATTCAACCACAGAGAACAACTGCACCCATAAAAAGAGATAAAGTACAGCATCAAAACAGTTTGCACAACTTTTCTGGGAATGAAGTCATTCCTGACAACTTAAATCTATACAATGATTTAATATTATACTTGAGCTGTGTTATTATACGAAGTTGAGTCTTGAATTCTTCAAGTCGCTACGGTTGCAAAAAATTTTAAATCGCTACGTTCGATATGGTTGCATAGAATGCTTATAAAATATGCAAACCAACGAAGCTGCCTTAAGACTGTGTAAAAGAAAATCCCAAGTAATTAATTGATAATGTAAAATTTAGAGAGTTGATTGTTTGAACCATACTTCTGTTCAATTTCAAGTTGATTGGGGTTAACGGAACAAAAATTTCGTAAAGTTTTGTTATTATTAATCGCTTCAGCACAGCATAAATGGGGAGAGCTTGGCGTGATTGTAATCAATTCACGAAAGCTCTTTTTGCCTCGTTGAACTTTTTTTGACCAAAAAGCAACTCATTCTTTGAAATATTGCGCGTCGATCGATATTAAAAACAACATTAAGGAAAATCAACATTTGGGAATTTCCGAGCGAATAAGTACTTGATAGATATGATAACGAAAAATATCTCCAACGCCCATTGTATAAGCATAGGGAAACGTCCCTCACTTTTAAATTTCCCACCGCATTTTTAAACAATCTTATGGAGAGAAAATAATATTCAGAAATTATTTATAGCCATTAAAACAAGGAAGATATCGTACCTGAGAGGAGACCGGTAAAAAATGTTCCTGCTCATAATCAAAAGTAAAATCGAGAGCCGTGGAGGAGTTGGAGAAAGGCCAATGTCATTGCTTATCTAGATTGGTGAAAAGCCACAGATAATTGTAATTGCCAATTTCAGAGGGATCGGATATGGTCGAGTTAATTTTCTGCAATAATATAGCTCCGACATTAAACTACCATTGAAATCTTATTTACTTTTTCGGCTCAAGTGTACTTTAGCACACCCACAATCTGACAACGTTCCATTTTCGACTTTGTTTTTAATTTAATTCACGATATTTTTGTTATTTCAATTCTAATATGGTATAATTCTCTCTTTTGTGGTTAAATTTTCATTATGGACCGGTTTAATCGCGAATTAAATTAAAAAAATAGTCGAATATGCAACGTTGTCAGATTGTGGGTGTGCTAAAGTACACATGAGCCACTTTTTCAGCGTCGCTAGTTATTTAACTGCTAAATTTTATTTTGGACGTAAGCTTCTTCTGCAAGTAAATTAAACGTTATTCTTCTAATAATTAATTTTTGTCAGTTTAGCTATCTTGCAATATTACAAATAACTGATTAATTCACAAGAAAGCAGGTTCCCACTTTCAAACTATGTAATAGCAGATGGATTTTTTTTACAACTTTTGATTTTCTGTTCCTTCTTTTGTTGTTTCTTATTTTTGTTAAGTCATTAAGGACTTATTAAAAAGAGATTAAATGAAAGTAATGTATTATTTTTTTCTTGTCCCATATAAAAAGTAGTTCTTCCTATTTTAATTGCAGGTGAATAACCGTTAAGTTTTGAAAAACAAAATTTAAATATTACGAGGGGAGGCATCAGGATTTTAGAAATGCCTTTTAGAAAAATACGAACAACGTAGACTTTTGCAACAGTGAATGAGTTTTAAGAATTTAAAATAGGATGTTTAGCGACCAATGTGTACCCATTGAAAAGTAGTACTTTTGATTTATAAAATTTAATAAAATTGAAACTCTGAAAACTAAAAGAAAAGTAAACTTTCTATTTCCTTGTCTCTTTACTAAGCTTTACATAAGCTATACATTTCAAGCGAATTCATTATATACTCATTTTTTTTAAAGCACGACGATTTCTTTAGGCAGACTTATAAGCATCTCTTTTATATACATCAAATATCACGAACCTTTTACTATTATAATTATCCTTAAAAATTTTACTAATTCTTCTCATATTGTATTACAGTTTTTATTAAAATGTCATTTGTAAAGGCACGATACATGCCTCCACCATTAACGAAGAGATCAAATTCTGCATCTTTTTTTTAAATTAAGGGAAATTTCCGGGAATATTTCCAAAAAAGCTCATTTCTTTGTCTTTCGCAATTCGCCATTTTCAAATAGGGCAAGCGTAAATAAATACCAGTTCATATTCCATAAAACAAATTTTAACTTCTTTATTGTTTTTTTAAACTTTGATAAATATGCTGAAACAGCAGCATTGGGTCAATTGGAATCACTTTGTCTCGAATTTTAATTCTGTTAATTTGCGCCAATTAAGGATTTCTTTTTTTGGCAATTTCAATAGGTAAAAACGTTGTCACTCTGTTGTCTTCAAACCTTCTTCAAAAGTATCGTAACAGTTCACGTTTTAATCTCCAGTTATTTCGTTAGCCACAAACATTTTGGCATCTGCATTGGGAAAAGAGTTGGGTTGTTTGAAGATGTCAACCGATATTATTACAAAAACCTTATTCTTTTCAATTCTTGCATCAGTCGAATTACAATGTTGATAACTTTTATTGAAAGATATATGACAAAAATATTGTCTGCTTTCATTTATGTTTCGGCTATTAATAACTCTTCTGATCCATTTTTCAATATCTTTCAGTGGCACCACGTTTAACCGGACCTCTTTTGACACTTCGATTCCATTTATCAAAGTTTGCTTGGTTGTCGATCACTTGCAAGGTCAGAAAAGAAAGTTTCTGAATGCTTTGATATAACAAAAAAACAACATTTTTTTAATTTTAATAAGGTGCATTTTATTATGTAGTTTTTTCTATTTATCCATTATTTAATTGATCATTTAACACTTAATGGCAAGATGGTCATCAAAATACTTATCAAACGAAAAAATAAAGAAATTTCGTAAAAGCTCAATAGTAATAAGACGTCAGCAATAAAGCTTTCAACCGAATTATACAAAAAAAAGTTCATTATCACAAATAAATACAAAAAACACAGGGTCGTATCATCGACAACTAAACTGGTAAGAAAAATTTCATTTTGTTGCGCTTACATATATACTTTTACTTTAAAGCTTCCACTAGCGTTCTCTCTTTCACGATTTTCTACGTGTTACGAATCCCTAAGATCTTGAATATTTTATTTGTTCATATATTTTCAGTATAAATTATTTACAAATTTTGAAATATGATTTGCTATATGTCATAATTTACATAGGTGGTGGAAATATACATTTTTTTTTAGTTCCCAGAGTTTCAATAAATTTTGTTAGAGGTGTATTGACATATAAAGACCAAAACTAAACAAAAAAATACTCAAAAAAAAAAATAATCATAAAAATTTATAAAAAAAAGTACAACTTTTCAATGGATAAACTTGAATATATTTGTAGCTAAAGATTCCATTTTGATTTTTTAAAATTCATTCACTGTCGCAAAAGTCCGAGGTGAAAACCCCTAGGCATTCAACTTAATAACATGTTTGCGTAACAGTTACGTTAATAGAATCCAAACCCATTGTTTGATTGAATATTTCAAAAGAAAAAAGTAAACAATTAATGGTTAGAATATTCAACAATTTTTTGGAGCCACTTTTGTTAAACAAAATAAAAAAATTATATATATTTACAGATGTTTCTATAACTTGGAAAATTTCATGGATTTGTGATTATCCTCAAACGTTGTTGATTTAGCAAAATGATATAAGAATGAAAATATATTACTTTTTCCATTCATTTGCATGAAAAAGAAACTTGCATTTAAAGATTAATTTACAATGTTCCTGCTTTTGAAGTTTAGAAGTGTACCAGTATTACGTGAGGCTGGAAATAGTCTTTAACCCACAGTTGCATTCATTCGATTTTTTTCTTTCGCACCCGAAATACTTTATTGATCATTTACTTAAAAAAATATTCAATTAATTGAATGTTTTTTTTGAGGTTTCTTTTCCCGTGATTTTTTTCCACAAAGAGAAATCAAAGCAACATTATCAGTTTATTTCGAGTTAGTAAAAAGCAGGGCTAGTTATAAAATAGATGGCAAGAATAAGAATTGAAATTGTAATTAAAAATATGAATAAAATCACAAATATAAATACCAGTTTGTTTGAATCATTTCTAATGTTATTGACCCCAGAACAGGAGGGTTGAACATTTTTTAAAGCCTGTTTTATTTTTCAGTCTCAATTACTCTACTTGATGTAACAATGTGCCACTTACCAATTACTCCAGTTAAGCATAGAATTACCCTTTTCTATCCATTATGAATAAATGTTCGCCTTGCCTCCCTTCTAGATTCATAATACTTATGCAGTGGTGATAAAATGGTAAATAAAAGTTTTAGAAATTTTTTAAACTATGAACTTTAATAAAAACAGGATCTGGCTGAGAAATTATAGTGCTTTTACAATTGAAGAAATTCATTCTTCATAAGAACCCAATTGAAAATTTCCCACCAGTACTAATAATTAAAAAAATATTAATTGACTTTAAAAGAAACATTTCGTTTATATCTTATGGAAATAAAACCTACACCACTTTTTCACAACAGTGTATTGAGATGATAATTAGTCATAGTTACTGCTAATTGCTTAATTGCAACCTCTACGCACCCAGGTGTAAACAGGTATGATTTCGTGTAAACTTTTCGTACAAAATGTTAGTAAATCCTGATTTAATTAGGAAACCAAATTAAGTATAAAAAAATAGGCACAATAGAGGGTTTTCATTTTTGAACTGAAATGCCTTGTAATGTGGACACACAACGTTCATTGGTCCAATAGCGATGATTTCCTGAAAATTGTTTTCGACTGCCGAGTTATAACTGCGTGGAGCTCAATAATAATTAAGATGTTTATTTTGATTTCATCGCTTCCGTTCAACAATATTTTATGCTCCACGTTAATTGCCAATTTTACTTCTTTTGACTAATAGCAGCAATCCTGCGATCAATGTTGGTTTGTCTTATTAGTGTTGTTTTGAAGAATCGAATTCAACTAATTACAAAAAATTAACTTTCTTAATGTTTACGTGTAAATCGATATCTGTATTTTATTCAAAAATGAATTCCGATTTCATTTAGTCAAGCCATAACTTTAAAACTAACTTTAAATTAACGACTCTTTAAACTTTGCGTGTTTGACAATTCGCGGGTTACTATATTGGAATCTAGCATTAAAAAATCGTTTTTTCATTTTTTTTTGCACAGTTCATCGCAATTAGTCGACTGAAATGATGCTTTATATTAAAAGTTTATTTTAATATCGAATTTCGTAAGTTTTTTAAAAACAAATATGTGCTATACATTGTTCTACAGAAATACAGAACTTGATGTGTACACAGGCCTGCTATGGTAAGTTGTCTTATCTATAACAACATATTTTTATTGTAATTTTTGCCCTGATTATGGAAAAAATAATGAAAAAAGTTCATCACGTTAGGTTTGGTTGTAAACAAGGTTTATAAAATACACAGGTGGCTTCATGGTGGCTACGTGACGTATCCAGAAGAAATTCGTACATATCTTCAGACTGATTCAATTTCAAACTTCTTCGTATGACGTCATTTTTTTTTTTGAATGGAGCAACCTGTGTAATTTACAAACCTTGGGTTGCAAAACACAATTAAAAAGTAGTTTTTTTGGTCAAAATGGGGGACCCAAATCGAACTACCTTTTCTGGCTCTCACTACTAGCACTGGTATCGTTTTATCTTTCGTTGGTAAAAGAAACAAACCGATACGAAGTTTAAATGTCAGAGCGATATAACACCAATCATTTCTGTTATCTTGCTTTCATTTATAAACTTCGTATCGGTTCATTTCTCCTTCCAACGACAGATAAAACGACACCAGTGCTAGTAGTGAAAAGTGGAGTACCACCATTTTCGATACAGAAAAAGTGGTTCGCTTCGGGCCCCTGGCTTCGTCCGAAAAAACCTTATAGATATTTCTCTTATTGATAACTATGTAAAATAATATCAATGTTTAATTAATTTTAATGTGACAAATTAGTCGTGTTTCTTATCATATTTATTCCACGAAATTTAGGAACCATTTTTTTTAAGAAATTGCGTTATTTGCTGCTTATTCTTAATATATTTTCTCATTTTGTGAGAAAACCTTACGCGATGGAAAGAAATGGATTTCCTTTTTGAAATAAACGCAAAAATAGCAATGAAATGACCTTTTACAGTTAAAACAATTTTTAAAAAGAATTTTTTTGCATCCCTGTGTTATCAGACGCCAGTAAAGGGATGTGCAAAGTTTAAATATTCGTTAAGTTTTCTTATTTTCGGTGTAATTTTTTTAATTTTTCTTTTTGTAGAAGCCTTCTGCAAGATAATAGAAGATTAAAAAAAAAGATTGAAAATGACAAAGTCGTTCTCAGATGATGGCATAACCAATGGACTTATTGAGAATGATCTCCCCAGAGATGATCTGCTGAGCTGATCATAGGCGAGTTACTATACAATGCATTTTTTCTATTTCTCTTTCTCCTTTGATTTTTTATCATTATATGGCTTTCACTTTTGTGGCGATTGTGAGAAATTGTCTTTATTTTGTCTCTTCCAATTTTATTTTACCTTCTATCTATCTTTATCACTCAACTGTATTTATAATACTTTTGCTCTTACAATCAAGACGATTATTGATAGCTTCCAAAAGCGATTTCGTTGGACAGATATTTTGATTTGATACACAAGAATCCGATTTTGGAATATAATGTTATGATATAATTTTCAAATATGGGAACACGGGGCGGAACGGGGTACCATGGCGGAATGGGAAATGGAATTAGCACTTGTTACAGGTGACAAAAACACGTAAAAATCATACTCAATGTCCAATTAACTGTGCTGCGTTATAAGAAGTGGCTAGCGCCAGTAAAGAGTGCAGTTGTTTTTATTTTTATCAAAAGTCGAAATAAACGTTTCCGAATTCTAATTTTTGCAAAGTAACACTAAGGTAATTATCCTATGCTCTATTTTTTGTTTGAATATTAACAGGACATGTTTGTTTAAACAAACTGTTGACTAACTAAAAATCTAGTGATAATTCAAATATAACCAATATAACCTACCATAATAGTCATTCTTGTGTGAAAGGTGCTTTGGGGTACAATGGGTGGGGCAGAATGAGGTATACCTAACGTGACCATACGCCCCGCTTTCGAGCTTTGTGTCCCGCTTTGAGAAAAAGTAACCTGTGATAGATATTAATGCACCACAACCAAAATCTTTATGCAAGTATACTGTATACCGTATTCATATAGGTACCTATAGTGTAAAGCCCATAGGCCATAAACCTATAGTACATGGATAAAAGTCATAGAAAAATTAGTACCTACAAATTTTAGCTAGTTATTGCTGCCACAACTGCGGGAATCGACATTAAATAGACCGCACATATTATTATCTTAATTGTTCCGTTTAATTGTTTTTTTCTAATAAAGAAGCACTGAGTTTTACTATATTTCTATAGTGTTGTCATTTTACGCAAAATTATAATATGATTTTCCAATTTTCGAATTAAAATTTACAGGTGTCCTGCTTTGAAGTAAAAAAAATATGGTTACGTTAGGTATACCTACCCCGTTCCATCTTAGACAATATTTGTATTTCCCATTTAGATATGCATTTTTATTTTACCAGCAAGATAGTGTGTACATATATAAGGAAAATTAGCCGACAGTCCATATATAAGAAAGGTCGGAAGATGCAGAGGTAATCTGCTTATATTATCAGGATTTATATTCCAAATCTAATGAAAGCTGGTGTTCTTGCAGTATTTGTCAAAAATGGGCACATTTGGTATGTGCTGGGCTAAACAGTGACGACAATAACAGTGTCTTCATCTGCAAACTATGACAATAACAAGTATCCCATTGCGCACCAGGCTCATTTCCCATTGTGAACAGAGGGTGGGGCAGAATGGGAAATTTCCATTTGTTTTTAAAACCTTAATTTTTAATATTAATTATTATTTTAAATCAATAAAACCTTTTTTTATTTGTAGAGAATGAATTAAATAAATATATAAATAACAAAACAATGAGATTGTGTCTTTAAACCTCTCGTAAATTGTAATTAAAGCTTAGGTAGCCCGTTCCGCCCGAGGTTCCCTACATATTCATTTTGAAAAGAGTAAACTTTTATTTATTCAATGAAATTTATTTAAGCTTCATTAAACACTGGGAAGTTGAAATATTATTTTTACCACAAATGGTGCAATCATTTTGAAAATTTTTTGTTTCAAAATTTATTGATACAAAATAGTTTCTATATTATTTAAGAAAAATAGAGGACTTATTTTACGAATAGAAAGAAATATGCACTAGAAAGAGAAGTATTATTTTCCCAAGTCAGGAGTCAAGAGGACTGCAAAAATTTAAAAGATACTTCATAAGTAATATTATGAAAAAGAAATTCAAAAATTGAAAATAGAAGACAATGTTCAAGATTTCTGAGTATTCTCAAAGTAGTAATAGAACATTGGAAAATATAACAAATGCCGCCCAATAATTTGCCCATCAATTTGCTTTTATTTCACTGGAAAAGTAATACAATTATTAATACGAAATCCAGAATCTTATGAAAATACCTCATATTTTTTGCTCATATATTTATTATTCTTATGAAATTTTTTTATTATCATTTTATTACGTTATCCAAATTTTAAATTAAGTGCAGCCAAAATATTCATTCATAAAATACAACGTTCATTGTTTGTAAGGCAGTACGAAGTTTACCGGGTCAGCTAGTAGTTGGATAAAATCTTAGAATCATAGATGCAAAAATTATTTTTAAGGTCTAGAATTTTGAAGGAAACCCTCCATGTGCGAGACTGCGACAAAAAATATATTGAAATGATGCCTTATTTAAATTTGTTATTTTATGCAAAAATAGTGAATTCAAAGCTTTGAACAATTTTGTACTGTCATTCGTTGTTTGCATAATATTTACATACGTATGTTTAATGTTAGTGATAACATGGAATCGGTAGTGTGAATTTATCATACCTTTCATTATAAATACATGTATATCTACGTATATAGATGATATTTCTACTTCAATCAAACTCATTATTATGTCATTAAAAAACTTCCCACTCAAGTTGAGCTTTATACAAGCAATTTTTATTTTTATTTTTCAGAAAAAGAATAAAAAACATATATTTGTATCTAATCTTATATGATGCTTTGAATTTAAAATAAATTATAAGCTTAGTTTTGCACAAAATGAATAATAATAAAACATAACTGTGAAATTTTGAATCATATTTTATGCATTTATGCTTCGTTTTTCTTGACTTTTTTTCTGTATCAAGGTTAATATTATTTTTTTACTCATTATGCAAAAAAATAGTTGCTAGAATTACTCCATATGTAAAATTTTATTTTTTTTTAAAAAAAAAATAAAACTCATAGTACATTTGCATTATATGAAATCTATGAAAACAAAAAAAAATATGTATATTTCGTAATATATCGTTTAGGTTTCTCTATTTGCTTCTGATCTCCATAAGTGATTAATTTTATTACTTACTTTTTGATTACTAGCCATTCGAAATCAAAAATTGGTCAATTTCATACTTGCACGTAATAGGCTTTATAGCATTTCCTCAAAATAGATATTGAAATTATTATTGCTTTATTTGATAGGGTAGTAAATGTATATTCTATATTATAAACAAAAACATTCCTGATACAATTAAAAACAAAATGGCAACCATATGAATTTTGCCAAATTTTTAGTCATTTTTAATCAAGCTTTAAACTTTGATATAATTTTTAAATTTATCTTCTTTATTTTGGAATTTTGTTACTAACGAACAAATAAATATATAGAAATTAACAATATCAATTCTTAAAGGAAATTAAATGCTCTACAAAAAAAATCTCTTAACGTTTTTACATAAAATCACTTTTTCAAAAGTTATTCACAATTAAAGTTGAAGGAAAAATAAAATTATTCTTTTTTTCGTTGTTGAACCAATTTTTATCTTAGTTTTATGCTGAACAGCGAAAATTAATTTATTTGTGTAATTTGGCTTTGAACGATATGAATTGTTATTATGTTTTAGTTCTCTTGAAGAAGTTAGAAATAAATACCAACGCAACGTTGAGATGGTTTGAAAATTTAACTTCTTATTATTTGAGTCCAAGTTCCCAAGAACATTATTAATTATTTATGCTATTATTATACTTAGAATACTATTACTGTTGTGTTACTATAATTTTTAATGTTAATTGTGTCATTGAACACAACTAACCCCCGAATGTTGTAAGTGTGACTTATTGCAATTATTGCCAAATGGCAGTTGGTGTTGGTGAAAAATAAAATTTGTAAATAAAAAAAAAATCTTACGGTAAAACTGCATCATTACGAATATAATGAGTTATATAAACTTAACAAGTTTTTTTCTAATGAACCCAAGAAATGCCTTTTGAAAAGCGAAAAATGATGCAGTTCTTTTGAATAGCTACTAATCAGACAAGATATTTTACAGTAGGTTACATAATTTTTTGGAAGTATATAATAAAAGGATACAACGTGGCCTTCATCTTCACTTGTACCAAAAATATAATTTTTAGAAAAATCTGCCAAAACTTTGCATCCTGAATACTGAGAAAACTTTCTAAATTTTAAATTAGGTTTGTAATTTTGGTTGTCACAATTAAGAAATCTAAATCTTATTAACATACATAGTAGTAATTCATACGTAAAAATCTGTTTGGATTGCGGTAGTTCCGTAGGATAATAAAAGCATTAGTGAAATGCAAAATGCAAATATTACACTTAAAGTCGAGTTTATTAAATGTCTGCAATATAAACAATCATATTCTCAACAAGGAGCATTTAAAGTATGATTAAATAGATGATAGTACAAATATCTATAACAGGAATTGTTAAAAGAAATAATAAAACTGATGTAAATAGTGGAATTATTATTGAAAATTAAGTTGTTTGACGTTTATCTTAGAATATTAATACTAATACTACATAACTAAGAAGTATTATATACTAAGAAATAATAATTAATAATGAATTTATTAAATTCATCGTGTTAATTAAACTGTATTTATACTTTATAGTACATGCTGGGTTAGCGGGACGCTTCATTTGTTTTAATTAATTATTAAACCGTACAAAAATAAATATAATTGCTGCTGGGAATGCGGATACATGTGAAAAACAGCCTTATGTTAGTAATAGAAATAGATAAACAATAAAATTTTGATTTTTGAAACAACAATTAATCAGAATATCTAAAAATTATATTAAGTTTTCACTTCTATTGGCAGTCCTCGATGACTCACGTCATTTTATTTAATAAAATTATTTTTGAAAATTCACACACGCGAAAAGTTTATCTCTAATTTGTTTCTAATATCCTCATAACATTAAAAACGGTAAAAGTGCAGTATGTAGTAAATACAGAATAAATCACATTAAAACGAAGCGTTCGTGTTCGGTATATGCATATGTAATAGTATGTAGCTACTCATGTGCAACTACAAATATTAGATTGTCCAATTACGACCACTCCAAGTAGCTTCAGGTGTTAATTTTACCTTAAATTATTGCGTTACTAGATAATTATCTTATAGATAACATTACCACTGAAATGGAAATTTTGATAAGGCTTAAATCGACTTAAATTTATATCAATTTATTTAAAATGATATTTTTAGTTAATGGTATGTACCTAATGAAACCGACAACATTGAAGTCATTTGTCCGTATACAGTAATTTCTTAATATTTCTGCATATTTTCTTACTGATAAGTTTTCACCCAGAGTTCAATATTTCCATAAAAGTTTTTATTATTATTGATAGTTGGTTGAAAAAATCTGCTTCAAGGTTGATGATATTTTTAGAACAAATTTCATTTTTCATAAAACTGTTTTAACTTAAAATCAATCTACTTACTTTTGATTTGAAATTTTGTTTTCTTAGAACTTGTTGATGTTATACATGAAAAGTTAGTCAATTACTACAAATCAATAGTGGAAATTATTCATACGAATTTTCTTTTCTATTAAGAACCCTGTTTTCTTTTTATATTTTGAAATATTTCATAAATTATTTGATATTTGTTATTATACTGAAATAATTTACTCCTACAATGGGGTGTCTTGTTGTGATGTGAGGGTATAATTTGGGCAAATTTAGATAGTGTTGGGTGTGCCATGTGAGGCTCCATATGTTCAGACCCTATACTTTCTCATTACTGATGAGAAAAGAAATGAATATCATTGACATAAAAAAAACTCTTCATAATTCCTCGTAAATTTCGAAAGGAAAAACGAGGAAAATAAGGGGATTAGAACGTGTAATATATCAATATTTATTTATAAAACAAAACTTTATTCTAAATATCTACAACAATGAAATACAACTCTTGCAAACCCGAACTGAAGAGGAAGTGTCTTTCTATTTGCAAAATTGCCATGTCGGCCTCTCTAACCGGCATTAACTTGTTTTTGCATCAATACAATTCATACATTACACTTCCCTTCTTACAATTTTTGTTTTAATTATAAACTAATCTGTCAGGCTGTCGCCTGATCCTCTTTGGTCTGACAACCGTAGTGGTATTTGAATCTTTAATATCCTGGTTCAGATTACCACTCGATTGGGCTTTTATTGATGACCAAATCATATCATTCACTATATCATTATATAGTGTTCGGATTTGATGGTGGTGCCTTTTCCACACCATGCCATCAACCTCAACCAAAACGTGGCGCTGTCCCAAAACCCGGCGCACCAACCCTTTAATCCATGTTGGCTTATAGTTCCTATAATCTCATACCAACACTTCTTGCCCTTCCTTTAACCTGATCATTCTGCGACCTCGGTAATATGTTTGATGTTTGTTTTGGTTTTCTAACACCTTTGTTTTAACGCTTTTGTATTTTTTATTATTATTTTTTACTAACGATTTTTTTCTAATGGTGTCTAATTTTGTTTTAATATGTCTACATAACATTAGTTCCGCGGGACTCATGCCCGTAATAGTGTGCGTGGTACTTCTATAATCTAATAAAAATGCTTGTAAATTATTATTTACATCCTTGTATTATGCATCTTTTCTAAGGCTCTCTTTAATGTTTTCACTGGATTTTCCGCAGCACCGTTTGTGCTAGGCTTATTCACTGCACTAATTATGTGTTTAATTCCCATGCTTGTTACAAAATTTTTAAAGTCCTTTGAAGTGAACCGTGTTCCCCCATCTGTCACAATGGTGTCCGGGATACCGAATCGTGCGATCATTTCTTTCAAAGTCCTTATTGTAGCTTCCGAAGTTATTACCTTCATCGGTACCACCTCTAACCATTTACTGTGAGCACACGTTACTACAAGAAAATTTATTCCCAAAAATATTACAGCAAAATCGCAATGGATTCGTGACCAAGGCTTATCAGACCACTGCCAAGGAATCAGAGGACTTTTTGCGGGTAAATCTCTGATTTTCTGACAGCTAGTACATTCTCGTGCTACTTTTTCAATATCCTGATCTATTCGTGGCCACCACACATAGTTCCTGGCATATGCCTTCATACGAACTACCCCCATATGAGATCTATGCAATATTTTTAACACCTTACTTCTGAGACTTTCTGGAATAATTGCCCGAAAACCCCAAAATAAACATTCCCTTTCTATAGAAATTTCTTTTTGTCGCACTACATAAGCCTTATTAATTTCCTTTTTATCGAAATTTTTCCCTATTTGTGGACATTTCCTGACAAATTTTAATTCATTATCTAACTTTGTTTCCTTTTTCAATATTTCCTTAGTTAAATTAAAGTTTTTTGCTTCTAAAATATAATTAAAAAATATATTATCATTTTCCTCATCTATTTCATTAATTGTAGGTAGCGGTAACCTGGATAATCCAGCCGCTATATTAGATTTAGATTTTACATATTGTATGTTGAAATCAAAACCTGCTAAGTAAATCGCGTACCTTTGTAGCCTGTTTGCTGCCATTTGCGGCAAACCTCTTTTTTTACCGAAAATTGCTACTAATGGTTGACAATCTGTCACCAATGTAAATTTTCGTCCAAATAAATATTGCTCGAATTTTCCGACTGCATATCTAATGCTTAAGGCTTCTTTATCAAACTGTGAATATCTTTGTTGTGCTGCATTTAAAGTATTCGAACAATATGCTATTGGTTTTTCCACTCCTGATGGATACACATGCAAAAGTACTCCTCCAACCTCGTAGTTGGATGCATCTACTACCAGTTTTATTGGTAGTTCAGGATTGTAATGAACTAATACTTCTGTTGACGCTAATTTATTTTTTATTACTTTGAAAGCCCGATCGCAACTATTATTCCAAATAAATTTTACATTGTTTTTAGTTAAATTGTACAACGGTTTCATAATATCTGCCAAATTAGCAATAAATTTCCTATAAAAATTTGCCATCCCTATGAAACGTTTTAACTTTTCTTTATCTTCCGGAACCGGCGTCTTTAAAATACTTTCAACCTTTTCTAAATCGGTACGAAGTCCTCGTTTATCTATAATATATCCTAAATACTTGATATTTTCTTTGAAAAATTCATATTTTTCTTTATTTAATGTTAACCCGACTTTTTGTAATCTACTTAAAACCATTTCTAAATGTTTTAAATGTTCTTGACTATTTTTACCTGTGATCAAAATATCATCTAAAAATAATGCAACTCCTTTCACTCCTGCCAACACACTTTCCATAATTTTTTGAAACGCTGCTGAAAATGAAGCTATTCCAAATGGGGCTATATTACATCTAAATAAACCTAAATGTGTCGAAATAGGCGTTATATTTTTTGAATTTTCATCTAATTCAATTTGCTGATAAGCTTGAGTTAAATCTAACTTAGTAAATTCTTTACCGCCTTGTAACTTGGCAAAAAGTTCTTCTATTCGCGGCAATGGGTATTTATCTACTTTAATATTTGGATTTACAGTAATTTTGTAATCACCGCAAATTCGAACTGATCCATCTTTCTTTAATAAAGGTACTATTGGGGTTGCCCATGGGCTATAAGTAGTGTGTGATAAGACTCCCTATTCGATCAATTAATTTTTTTTTTGTTCAACTTTAGCTTTTAAAGCAAAAGGTATAGGTCTGGGTTTGCAGAATTTTGGTTCAGCGCCATGTTTCAATTTAAAACTTAATGTACTTTTATTGCATTTTCCCAATCTGTTCGCAAATACCTCTTTAAATTTTTTAAATAATTTTTCTATTTGCGAAAGATTCGACACAAAATTCAAATTTGAAAATCCAATATCAAATTTTTCCATCCAATCCAAACCTAAGATTGGTTCTTTGGCTTTGTTTATTATATAAAACTTGATATTGCCCTTCTTGTCCTTAAAACTAACATTTATTTCAATATATCCTTTTGTATCGATTCTGGTACCATTATAACCTATCAATTGCACATCGTCTTTATTTAATTTCAAATCTGGAAAATTGTGTTTCCAAAAATGTTCAGAACAAGCCGTTACTCCGGCTCCAGAATCAATTTGTAACAAAAATCTTTTTTTATTCAAAAATACCTCAGCTTTGATTGGTTTTATACCATTATTTACTTTAAATAAAGTTATTTTTGACCTATTTTCGTTACTAACAAAATGAATATTATTACACTTGTTGAAATTTTTACTTTTGTTTTTACACATTTTCATTTGATATTACAATGTTTACATTTGAAATTTTTGTACCTGCATTGTCTTTCGTCATGATTTATATCGACAAACACGGCACTGTTGAAATTTTTCTGCATGTTTGTTTACTTTGAAAACGTCCTGAAGGCTCGTTTTTGATTTGCAATCAAAAACGGGTTCCTCTACGGCTTGAGTCTGCGACCACTCCATGGCTTGCGTCATTTCCACCGCTCGTTCCAACGTCAGTGCTACGACATCCTCCATAAACAGTTTCGTTTTCGCTGGCGATGGATTTAATCCAGTCACAAATTTGTCTCTTAATGCGACCGCCAAAACCTGTCCAAACTGGCAATGAGTAGCTAATTTGCGCACTCTAGTAGCCCATTGTTCAGGTGTTTTGTTTGCGTCTCTGTTGCTGTTGTAGAATTGTTCTGTTTCATGGAAACTCGATTTCTTTAGCACATAATGTTTATCTAATACACTTATTAAGCACACAAATGTTTTAATTTCTGGCTCCTCCGGGATACATAAATCGCACAGCAATCCGTACGCTTCTTCATTTAACACGTTTAATAGAATTGCCCTTTTCCGATCTCCCTTAATATCGTTTGCCACAAAATATTGAGTCATGCGTTTTTTAAATACTGTCAAGTTATTTACATTGGGGTTAAATTCATTTAATTGACCCACGATGCCGACTGTAGTTTCCGCCATTATTTCACAACACGTGTTTTCAAAAAAAAAAATCCAATATTTAATTATCCAAATAATCACCGAATATTTTTTTTTTCGAAATTATTACTTTTCCAAATTATACTCGTCGCCACTGTAATATATCAATATTTATTTATAAAACAAAACTTTATTCTAAATATCTACAACAATGAAATACAACTCTTGCAAACTCGAACTGAAGAGGAAGTGTCTTTCTATTTGCAAAATTGCCATGTCGGTCTCTCTAACCGGCATTAACTTGTTTTTGCATCAGTACAATTCATACATTACAAAACGGAAATAGCTTTTAGAAGTGGGAGGCATTATTTAGTGAAGGTTCGAGCAGACATAAAAAATGACAGCTTAGATGGCACACCTGTATCTTGACCGGAATAAGCTTAGTTAAGAAGAAATTGAACAACTGTTAGACTTTGAGCTATTGAAAAACCACCTAAAAAGCATATCGATAGTGAGGTGGAAGACCAAAAAGCCTAGATCAGAGGGATATGCTAGACATTCAGGATCGGCATTTCCGGCATTCCTGGTGTATTTCCGGCGGCTCAACTACAAAGTCGGGGTGAGGCGTCATTGTTTTCGCCTATTAGGGTGCAAATAAATGAAGTTACCAACAAAGAAAAGTGAAAGAGGCTAAATATACTATACTAACTATATTTAAGTGTATCTAAAAATAAATATAAGAAGCTAAACAGATAGGTCAATTACCACTAACAATAAGTTCTTAATTAATCTAATAAGTTGCACATCAGTGAAAAAATATTTTCCAACATGTTTATCTGATTATTTTTTGATAATTTTCAGAAAAAAATTGAACTTCCTGGATATTTCAACCCCATTTTCGAAAAATAGACTTACATGCTGCATTTTTTTTCGGTAGTTTTTTAGAAAGATTCCTTGGTTTTCCGGAAGCGGAAAATTATATTATTTTTTTAAAAATTGTGTTAGAATGATACGATATTTCAAATTTGGTGTGCTCGCAATCAATCATTCTTTTTTTTATAAACACAGCTTTAGGAAAAAAGTATAAAAAAAATACTAAATTTTTGTATCTATATTTTTACACAAAATTAGTGAACAATTTTAAGAAATACAAGCGAAAATATTCGGTAGACAATTGATTAAATAATCATGAAAATAATATACCTAATGAAGGATAGAATCTTATCTTATATATTAATCGAGCTATTCTTGTATGTATGTGTTTTGGTTTTTGAAAACGGCTCTAACGATTTTGATGAAAATTTGAAATTTAATAGAATTATGTTTTTAAAGTTTATCTGTAAAGTTGTCTTCTATGCAAAAACGCAAATTTCCACGAAAAACGGAAATTTTTTTTTGCCTCATCTGTTGAAGTGTGTACATAATGAAAATAATCTGTGCTGGTTTGAATATAGACTAATATATAACAACTGGTTGCAAATTTATTAAAATATGTATCTGTCAAATATTTTTAAAATAAGAACAATCTATTATCGAGTTGCATTGTAAAAACGATATTTTAATATTTTAGACTTCAGCTTTTAGATTTGTATTTTTTTAAAAGTGTTATCTCCATAGTCAATTTTAATAATTAAAATAAATAATACAAATTATTGACCTTTATTATACGTGTTTATTACGTTTGTATATCTAATACTTTCACATAGCCGATACATATTTGAATGAAATTTAAACTGATTTGAACTCGGTCGTCCAGGTACTTTTATATATTAAACGAGCTATTCTTGTATGTATTTGTTTTAGTTTCTGGAAACGACTCTAACGATTTTGATGAAAGTTTATAATTTAATAGAGTTTTATTATTTAAGTATATCTGTGAATTTTCTTCTTTTTAAAATCACAAATTTTCCCGAAAAACGGAAAAAAAAATTTTTTTCTCCATCTGTTGATGTAAATTTTAACTATGTGTCAATATGAATATAGACAAATATAACAATTAGTTTTAATTATTATTTCACTTTTTACGTTAATCATCTTCAAAATAAGTAAACAATCTTTTATTGAATTGCAATGTCAAAACGACATTTGATGTTTTGGACAGACTTTACATAAAATTTGCAAAAATCCTCGACATACTCGCAACATAGTCTAGAAAGAAGTATACCTAGCTTCAAAACTTACAATTAATTAGTTATGTAAATCAACAGTAATATTAATTAATATATGTCCAGATTTTTGAACGCTGTTGAGCAATTGTCCTGGGAAATGGACGATGACTATGGTGTCGTTTCTTCAACTTGAAAAATAATAATAAGATTTTCTTCCTCGCAAAGGGGCAAATAGTTCTTTAAAATACTAGAAATTATATCTTAGGTGAAAAATGTACGTTTTGTTTCCCCAATTTATCCACTTTAAAGATCATAGCTCAAAAACCTATGATTTTACAAGAAATAAATAAACTAAACTCCTAGTTGAACTCGGTCGTCCCGATACTAATTTTTTATTCGTTATAAAATAAGTTTACTGCAATAAACAATTCCAAAGTAATTTTCATAAGTTTCTATTGTGAAGGAATTGTTACTCATCTACTCATACTACTTGTTAATTATCCCACTCTTATTTCCAGTTAATGTTACCACATGCATTATATACACTGTTGAAATTGTTTTGGCGCCGACTATTCATATTGTGCTTAACTTATTGTACAAAATATAATATGTATGTGCATCCTAACAAAAGTGACAAATCCCTTGTAAGTGATCTTTAAAAGGAAATCAAAAAAAGTCTTTTAAACACTAATTTAACAATGACGTTCTATTTATATACTGGCAGTATTCTCATTGTTCCCTTCGTCACGTTTTCGTTGACCAAAGAAATATTAAAAAAATATGCTCCCACATTACTATATCAATCGCAAAGTTGTTTGACTCTAACTTTTTGAACCCAAAAAACTTAACTCTTTTCCGTGGATGACATAAAGTTGCTAAGTTTGAAATTTGAAAGGCATGAACTGCTCCAATGAATATGGATTTAAGTTTTATGTTGGCAAAGGAAAATCTTTTTACAATAAACTACAAATAAACAAAATCGTTATATACATGGATTCATATCAAACATGAATTTTTCTTTTTTTTGTATTTGAAATAATGTTTTCAACTAAATTATGTAACAACTATGAAATAAACCCTGTCAACGAGCTGCTGATTGAAGTATGCAAAACTCAGTATTATAACAAATGAAAACACGCCTGTCAAAAATGAAAACTCAATGGAATCCGCTATCTGGAAAGATGTCAACTGCGCAAACAAAACTCATTCTTCAATCAAAGCAATGCAATGTATATAATAATATTGTAAAATCTGGAAAAATCTCTCATTTCATTTGGTACACATATCTAAATCTTGAAATCTTATTACCATACATTTCACTAAACATAGTAAAACACAGTGTGAATGAGTCGAAGGACTTTTCCGATTCGAATGAGTAGACTAGAAAAATTCCGAAGCAAATTATTAATATCTCACCTCAAAACAACTACAGTACATTATTTGGTATAGTAATGTTAGTCAAAAAGTATCTCTTAAAAAGTGTTCATTGTGAATCCAGTATATTTAACTTTCGAACACATTTTAATTAAAATATAGAAGTTTACTTTTTACTTGATTTTTTTTCATCCTATTCACTTAATCACGTACTAAATGGAAAAAATTCATAAAAGCTCATTAAACCAACCTCGATCGAACTGAAATTTTAATAAATGAAAATGTCAGGTAGCTTAAGTCTATGTGCAAAATTTCAGCTCGGTTGAATAACTAGAAGTGTGTTAATTAATTATTAATTAATTATTATCACCTCAAAAATTTGTCGCCAGCAAAAGAGTATGAAACTAATATGAAAGATATAAAAAAGAAGAAAGATTCCATGAAAATGCAATTTTTCTTTTAATTTTTTAATTGATAAAGAACATTCTCAAAGTAGGAAGAAATAAACTTTTAATTCCGAAAAATTGATACTTAGATAGAAATTTTTTTATATATTAATAAGAAGAAAATAACAGTGTGCTTAAGGTTTTTTTTTTTTTTTTTTTTTTTTTTTTCTGGCTGTTTTAATTCGCGATCTGTCCCCGGACAATAAGCGAATATGATGAACGTATGGACGGGTGAGGTACACCTTCATAGGGTACCCCTTATACTACTTTTCGGAATGGCAGCTCCAAAAATGAGATGCGTCGCAGTCTAATAACTTCCTCACTGTTGTCTAAGAGCCCAACGGCCAGATGGTTGGGGTGATCGTTTAGTCGTGTTTGATAGCTTGCGCTGAATTTGACCACCTCCTCCCTGACCGTGGCCATTTTTAAATCCTTGTGTATGTCAAAGTTGTTGACATACCAGGGGGCGCCTGTGATTAATCGAAGAGTCTTAGACTGGAATCTTTGTATGATGTTGATGTTGGAGCTGCTAGCAGTTCCCCACAGTTGTATTCCATACGTCCAAACCGGTTTTATAACGGCTTTATAGATCATTAGCCTACTGTTCAGGGACAGACCTGAATTGCTTTTCATCATCCACCACAGCTTTCTCAGTTTGGCCCCCAGCTGTTCCCGTTTGGTGACAATGTGCTTGTGCCAGGTGAGGCGTTTATCCAGGTAAATCCCGAGGTACCTAACCTCGTCCTTCTGAGGGACTTGTTGGTCATATATATAAACTGGGGGACATAGCCCTCTCCTGGTTGTAAAGGTCACGTGGACAGATTTAGCTTCATTAATTGTGATTTTCCATTTACGGAACCATTTCTGCAGGCTATTTATTGCCCCCTGTAGGTCGTCAGATGCTGCATTAGGGCTGTCGTTACTTGCAAGTAAAGCGGTGTCGTCTGCATAGGTGGCTGTAACGACCCCTTCCGCAGTCGGCATGTCGGATGTAAAGATCAGGTATAAGATCGGTCCCAGAATGCTACCCTGTGGGACTCCTGCTCTGATTGGGTGTAGTGCCGAAGTACTCTCCTTCATGGAGACGTAAAATTTCCTGTCGTCCAAGTATGATACTATTACTCTGACCAGTGGACTCGGGATCTTCTTCCTCATCTTATGAATGAGTCCCTTGTGCCAAACTCTATCAAAAGCCTGACTAATGTCGAGAAATATCGCAGAACAGTATTTCTTTTGATGCAGGGAGTTTAATACTGTTTGGGCAACTCGGTGGACCTGCTCGATTGTGGCGTGCTCCTGTCGAAATCCAAACTGATGGCTCGGTAAGACCTCTTTTTCCTCAAGTATTGGCCTCAGTTTTTGCAAGAGAAGTCTTTCAAATAGTTTCGATAGCGTTGGTAGGAGGCTGATGGGTCTGTATGATGAGACTTCGTTCTTGGGCTTACCTGGCTTGTGAACCATGATCACTCTGGCTACTTTCCAAGACGAAGGGTAGTGTGCTGTTCTAATGATGGTGTTGAAAATGGTTAGAAGAGTACCGATGCTTTCGTCTGGTAGTAGTTTGATCATGAGTCCAGTCACCTTATCGTGCCCGGGACTTTTTTTGATATTTATTTTACTGATTTCAGTTTTGATTTCCTCCAGTGTTATTTTTGGGGCTGTGTAGGGCTCTTCACAATCCACTCCTTCCTCTTCCAGGTCCTCCTCGCTATCACCATTCACTGTGAACACTTTTTCGAGATGTTCTGCGAAAAGGTTCGCTTTTTCTTGATCGCTTCTTGCCCATTCTCCGGTAGGTCTTCTAATTGGAGGGATTTCTTCTGTCGGTCGTTTTATTTTTTTTGATACTTTCCAGAGAGAGTAGTCCGTTGTCGCTGTTGTTGTTAGCTCGCTTAGGAAGTGTCGGATGCCTTCTTCCTGGAGAGTCCTTAGTTCATCCCTCAATTGGGCTGTCGCTCTATTTAATATTGTTTTATCCCGGGGATTACGAGAGTTCTGCCATTTTTTCCTTAGCTTTCTTTTCTCTGCGATCATTTCTTTTATTTTAATAGGGAAGTTTCGTCTCTCCATCGCTTCCGACGAGACTGGAGTAGCGTTTATAGCCGCTCTTTTTATTTGTTCTGTGAAGACATCTATAGCTTCATCTATACTACCGTTCACTTCTTGTACACCAGAAATTTGTCTTTCGGCTTGTAATTGGAGTTTGTAAGCTTCCCAGTTTGTTTTGCGGTTATGGATACATCGCGTACTTGCAGCTTTGGTGATGCATGTTCTTATTGTTAATTTTTCCGGTGAGTGATCTGACGACAGGTCTGCTTCGGGTTCTATTGTTAAGTAGCGTCTATTAATGTTTTTGGTAATAAATATATCTAGTACATCTGGTACTTTTTTTGTGTCTGTTGGCCAGTAGGTAGGATTTCCAGAAGAGAATACATCGAGATGGAGCTCGTTTGTTACGTCCAACAGTGCGCGTCCCCTAGGTGTTGCGAGCCTCGAACCCCACCATTGGTGTTTGGCATTGTAATCCCCCCCGGCTATGAACCTGGGACCAAGTAAATTAAATAGTCGGTGGAAACCTTCCTTATTTGGCGGGTGTCTTGGAGGACAGTAGACTGCTGCTATTGTTAGTGGACCTAGCCAATCCTCGATAACTATGCTTGTGGCTTGTACGAACTCCTCCTGTAGGTTGTTACTTTCGTAATGCTTGATTTTTTCTGATATCAAGATCGCAGTTCCTCCATGGGCTCTACCACTCGGATGGTTTGTGTGGTATGTTGCGTATCCTTTTATTTTGAAGAATGTTCTTTCTGTGAAGTGTGCTTCGGCTATAAGAAGAACATCAACTTTTCTTGTAATAAGGAAGGTTTCTATTTCTAATTTATGTTGGGTGGCACCGTTAGCATTCCACAGGACGATATTGTATTCGTAGGCCATTCTTAGCGTATTTTAGCGACCAACGTAGTTAACAGAGTTAGTAGGGCTGAGGTTTGTTCGGCTTGTTTGGTCATGATAGCTTCCAGTCTTTGGAATTGGACAGTGAGTGCCACAAATACTCGATCGTCTCCGTTTTCGGTCATTATGGTTTCGTCTTCACCTATTGTAGCTTGAGCGTAGCTTCGCCCGGGTCTAGTTGTTTGAGGGAGGGTTTTGTTGGGAGAGCCGGCGCTGAAATTCGGACTTTCCAATGTCGGTTGAAGCATTCTCGGTCTGATTACGGTTGGAGGGAATTTTTTTCTTTGGATTTCTTTGTAGTGGGAACACCCTTTATAGTTAGCTGGGTGCTCACCGCCGCATAGAACACATGAAGCTGGTGTAGCCTTGCTTTTAAGACAGGTGTTGGTATGGTGGTCATCGCCACATTTAACGCAGCGAGGTGTTCTGGCACAGTATGCCTGGGTGTGCCCGTAACGTTGACAGCGCTTACATTGAACAACAGTTCTGTTTCTATTGGGTGGTTCTATGGAAACCTTTGCTCCGAGGATAAACTCTATGTTGTAGACGTCCTTATTGTTTGTTTTTGGCTCCAGGTCGACGAAGAATAGCGGCATTGGTGTTTTACTAAAACTATTCTTGACGTTTGCGATGTTTCGGACTTGATGCCCCATTTCCAACAGTTCCTCTTTGATATCTTCAATTGGCGTAGAGCAGTGAAGATTTCTGATTACCACTCGATAGGCCCTATCCTGCTTGATTTGATAGGTGTGGTAAGTTACTTTATTTTGTGTTAGGTTTTTGATTGTTGCGCGGTATAAGTCAATTGTCTTGATGGACAATCGGATTTGGTTTGTATTGACCATTTTGTAATAGTATTGGCCTCTATCTACCGTTTTCTCTATTATTTCCAGAACACTTTTGATGTTTTTGATATCTGGTATGAATATTGGGGGAGGAGGGGGAGTTTTATTGGCGTTGGGGCCATTTTCGCTTTCGTTCAGGACCTGGAAGCGGTTTTGGGATACGAAGCCTTCCGTATCCTCAACTGTGGCGCTTCTCTTGCAGGAAGAGTCGTTGTTTCCCGTATTTTTCCGCTTTCTAATGTTTGGTGCCGGTTTCCATTGGCATTCTGATTCATAGTCTTCGGCTAGATCCATATTGGTACACGTTGGCTGTGGCTGGTCACTGTCGTTCCTTTTGGAGGTTGCCATTGTAGTAGTTATTATATTTTACTTATATTAAAGAATTAATTTAGTTTATTATTTTATGTTAATTTTTATTATTAACTTATATTACTATTTGTATTTAATTTATGTTTATATTAACTTATATTAATAATTTGTATTACTAATTTAGATTAATTTATATAATTGATTATATTCTATGATTATATACTAATTTTGGCTTAAAGATTAATAAATACTAATAATTAAAGTATACAAATAATTAACTATTTAAAAACTAAGAATATTGTCTATATATAATGAATGTTTGTAAATACTGGCCGTGTCGATTTGACAGATCGATTGCTTGATCTGTTTGAGTCTTGTCCGGCTGTTGTTTTGGTCGGCTTCTATTCACAATCATCAAAACAAGAACCCACACACGCACAAAAAGTTTGTTCTATTAATTGTCACAGGCAGATAATCCAATTTTTAACCTAACTGACTCCTTTTTTCACTATATTTGTGTTGATTTTTCACTTGCTCGGTTTTATCACGAGCCGAAGAACTTTCACAATGTCCGTGAGGGAGTTATATGCGATTTCCATTATGATTTGGCGATTGTTGCACTTTATTATCTTTAAATTCTGCCCATTTCTGGGACAGTTTGCTAATAGCGCCTAGCACGGTGCTTAAGGTTGTTTAGAAAAAAATCACAAATAAAAATAAAAATTTAAACTAATATTGTCGGTAGTAAATTATTTGAACTATGTCTTTGTAAAATTTTAACTCGATTTGAGGCTTATTGAAGGAATAAAGAAATCGTAAAGTTGCGTAATTTTGAACCAATTAACACAGAATAAATGGAGAAAGAATAAATAAAAAATATTGCAAAATAAAGATAGAAAATCGTGTCATTATTCAATCCGAGTGCATAAAAACCTTATAGAAATATCTACAACGCCCACTTATATGCATAGAGAAATCCCCTTAATCTAATAATTTCCCATCGCACTTCTAAACATCCTTAGGAGTCTTCTGTGACGTCACAGTCTATTTATTGAAACCGAGATATAAACAGATCATTGAGCGATTATCATAAAACCACGGAAATCAAATTTCTACCCTAAATATAACTTACAATTTTTTTAATGAAATGGAGGTTAATTAGGTGTTTTGTATGTAAAAACTAGGCATTTCAATACTGAGGTTTTAAAAAGTAAGAAAAATTGATTTTGCAATCGATAAAACTTTAATTGCAACCCGAAACAAAATTTGATGGTTGATTTTCTAATGACTTAAGAAATTTTGACAAGGAAAATGTGGAAAATTATTTTAATTATTTAAGAAAACACATGTCATTGTATATGGACTTATAATAACTTTGGAAGACTTTTTCACTATCAACCATACCAAAATTGAAATTTGGAAATTGGAAGAGAAGTATAGTAGAACGTGAAGTATAGAAATAACCACAAGACGATAACAATGAAAAATTGACCAAATAAAAGTATTTGGGTCATTTTTGGAAGGTATGTTGGAACTAAAAAGATATGTTCATACTCAAGTTTCAGCTTTTTGAGCAATGAAATATAAAATAAAATGGCTATTGTGGAAATAATTTTTTCCTCAACAATAAATGTATTATTAAGACTAAAATTGGAACATATTATGATAGTAAATAAAGCCTACACTCAGAAAAATAACAACCAAACATCATAATTATAACTATTTGAAGCGGATGCATTCCCAATTTCTCTGCTCGGATAATTAATTGCAAATGATTTTAAAAAAGTAAATTTACATCCTTTTTTCAAAAAATATTTTCAAAGTGAAGTAAAATATACCTGGCCTTACTAAATTTCTATTATAGTAAAATGATTTCCATCATTAACATTTGGTTTGAAAGATTTAAAGAACCTTATTATTTGTGATTAAATACACTTATCGTAGGAGAACATCCGTGGGATTTTTTAGTTTCTGTACTGTGACGTCATATTAATGCCGGACCAATTTTTTATAGATAATAGATTAGTTATAGAAATTTTGAATTTATCAATTTTTTTTTTGCATTTACCGATAAATATATCTTCGATTTTATCAAGTCAAGTAATTAACAGCTGCATTATGTTTTCATATTAGCTGTAAACATTTTAATTATTTTTGGAACATGTGTAATAGGTTCATTATTCAATTCGTTAGCCTCTTATATAAACGTTTTGTCCGTGTGATAATGCTCATGTAAGAAAATTCAAAATAAAGAAGTAACAAAATTCAAAGGTCTGAAATTCGCCTACTTTCGTCGATATTCTAATTTCTGATGAAAACTTTCTTTGGATGAATATTTAGTGAAATAATTTTTAATCACAATCTTTGGCTGCCTAAAATACATGAAAATTTTGAAAGTAGAGATATTTCAATATCGTCATTGAACAAGACTATTACTTTCGTTTTCGATATAATCTCGTTTATAGTCGTATTGTCCAGAGTCACATTTCAACAAAGGAGATTTTCTCGAAAGTGTTCCCATTTGTTCATTGTTTAGATTTGTTTACCTTTTGAAATTCAATCGATATTCGTGTATTTTTTTTTTGTATGAGTATGAACTTGGTAATACGATTGAAAAAGCTGCACGTAACATAAACCAAGCGATTGAGGGGAATATTGTTAATGATCGAAAAGAGCAGGTTTGGTTTGAAAAATTTCGGTCTGGTGATTATTCATTAAATATTGGTGACCGTAAATGTCCGTGAAAAGTGATGATCTGATGGCATTCGTGGAAAAAAATTCAATTCTAGCTACTTGAATAAAAGTTGACCATTCAACAAAATTTGTGTCCATCAAATAAGTATAGTTAAATAAGTATATAATTTTGAAATATTTTCTTCGAAAACGTTGTTTCATGAAAAAGCTCTGTATAGAGCATTTTTCAAATAAAGGATACTTCAAAAATTGTTTGATACATTACTTGGTGTCTTTTAGTGGTTCATGAGATTTTAAAGCAAAAATTTTGTTGCTTTCATATTTTCCGAGAAATCACTGTTTAATGAAAAAGCTCAATTTGAAGAAACTTGATAATTAAATTTTCCAATTTCTCATTAATTGGTGTGATTTTATAGTCCACAAAATTTGAAAGAAGAAATTTTATTGATGGCTTATTTTCCAAGAAATCACCGTTTAAAAAGAAGCCCTATTTAAAATTTTAATATTTCGAGAAGGTTCCAAAAAGAGCTTTTTATTTAAACAGCATTTTTTCGGAAAATAAGGGAGCAAAAATTTCCTTTCCAACTAATTCTCTCGAACCACAAAAATTACACCAACTTACTGCATAAAATAAAATTTAAATTATAATATCAATGTAAAAGCTTTAGACGTCAACTAGAAAATGCATACTTAATGGACGTATAAAATTGCAATATTTTTCTGAAATTAAAAAGGTAAAGAAAATAAATAAGTCGGTAATCCACGAACTTACCAAGCGAAAGAAGTTGAACCGGTTGAACAAATTACCATCGATACTAACCTAATTTAATCTAGAAGTTATTGAAATATTAAGTATTGAAGCTTCCCCTTCCTATTCACAGGATTTCTTGCTAACGGTTTTTAATTTTTGAAACATTTAGAACTGTTTCATTAGTTTTACTGATTTTAAAGATCAGATATTTTCCAAGACACGCATCTATACTTTAAAATCTCCTAAGAAGAAGTGTTGATTGAATAAACAATTTTTGAAAAAGATATCCAGTTTTTATGCATTCGCTTTAAAATCCAACAATTCGTACCGAATAATTTAACATAATTTGCTTATCTAAAATGAGAACAGAATTTACGAAAGCATCTTTAAACTATATAGATAAATAATTGAGTCAAGTTCTTGCAGCAAATTGCCTCCCGGCTCCCACGTATTAAATGACTATTTAGCCAACAAGAAGAACGCAAATTCTTAGGGTCACCGATTAAGTTCATATATTGTTGGATGCACGATTTTGTTTCCCTGATTAAGAAAATATATGATTATACAGATAACTACTCAATATTTCTTTAGATATTTGCAATTGAAGATGCAGTTCACGCGTTGAATTCAGATTTATAGTAATATATTTTAAGCCAGCTATTCTTATATGTATGTATGCATGTATATGTTTTGGTTTTGAAAACGGCTCTTACGATTTTGATGAAAATTTGATATTTAATAGATTTTTTTTCGTTTTTCTGAAAAGTTGTCTTCAATGGAAAAACGCAATTCTCCACGAAAAATAGAAACAAATTAAAAATAAAAATATTTGCGCCATCTGGTGATGTAATTTTTCACTCTATGGTGGTATAAATATTTACTAATATAACAATTTGTTTCAATTTTAATTCCATTTTGTCACGTCAAACTTTTTTAAATAAATCAACACTCTTTTATCGAGTTGTAATGTCAAAACGACATTTGATATTTTGGACAGAATATGCAGAAAATTTGTGAAAATCCTCGACATACTCGCACCATAGTCTAGAAAGAAATATACCTAGCTTCAAAACTTATAATTAATGACAAATATAAATGAATAATAATATTGTTCAGGGAGATGGAGAATGACTACGATATCGTTTCTTCAATTTAAAAAAAAAGAACATTTTTTTCCCCGCAAAGGAGCAAATGGTTCTCAAAAGGTTTGGAAATTTTGACTTAGGTGAAAAATATTTATTTTATTTTTCCAATTTTTCTTGTTTCTTAAAAATTCATGAATCAACAAAAATAAAAAAATAAAAAACGCCAATTTGAACTCAGTCGCTCAGTTACTAAATACTATTCTGTACATTCTCTGAATGATAATGACACATAAAAATTATTTGATTTATAGTCATTAAATATATTTCATTTCCAACTTATTAAAACTTCATTATGTATATGTAAAAATAGACATGAAATAAATATAAAATTATTAACTCTCCATGGACTTGATCCCGGCTCCAAACAACGAGGAGAAACACCGATCGGTTGTTACTGCGCTAAACCCATTAGAAATAATCATTTGCTACAGAGCATAATTTAACGAGTTAATTGCATCTTCAATTGCAAATAGGAACAAAATTATTGAGTAGACGCCCCAAATACCATACATCTTCATCCACTGGGAAAATATATCATCAATCCTACAAAGTGTGAACTAAATTCGTGACCCCAAGAACTTGCATTCAACTTGTAAGACTCAAAGCCTCTTGGGACACCTTGACATGAGCTGGAAAATATTCATTGAAAGATCCATAATAGCTAGATATCCACTGAGTCTTATCTCCGAAACAGACCTAACCAATTGGAAAACTAGAATTAAAGATAATGAAAAACAAGCTTTTAATCATAGCAATTTGCTTTAAATTGCCTGAAATTTTACATTTTAATTTAACAAGTATTAACAATTTAAAAAGAATTATTAGTGACTCGGAATTGATACACTAGAATCTAATAAATTAAATTTTTAGACACAAACGTAATTTATCGCTTTGAAAAACTGTTTTATTGTAGTCCGAAATTTTTTGTTCAAAGTAAATAATTAAAATGGAAAAGTAACTCAATGTGTCACAATGGCTAAATTTGTAACTCATACAAGAAAATATAAATGGTAGATGCCTAAGAAAATTTCAAACAATCATCAAACACAAACTCTATCAGATCAATAACTACTTTAAAAATGAAATGTGTTGGTTTTCATTTTTTTAAGAAAATATAACATTTATCATGATGATTGAATGATCCCAGGTGCATTTTGGCTTTTAGGATACAAAAATTGCTTCGGTCTGATGGCAAAAGTGATGTTTCATGAAATACATTTTAGCATCACATTTTATTTTTCGGAGAGGCAGTATTTCATTTTCAATAAAAAAATATAAATATAAAGGGTTATTTACTTAGGCTATAGGTAATGAATACAACGCAGATTTAAGTGTTATAGTAATTTATAGTTATTATATGGGTGGATACTTTACACGTATGTGTTTGCTTGTTTTGATGTTCAGATCACGAGCTTATTGATAAATTGTTTGCTTTTTTCTTCTTTTTATCAATATAAAATAATGTTTTACTGTTTTGCATTTAAACTCAATTTCTATAAGGGTACGATTTAAAAGTACGTCGAAAAAGGTGAAAATCACGTTAAAAAAGTGTATTTTAACGCCAGATAATAAGAGGGAACAGTCCTTTAATATTTACATAAAAATGTTATATTGGACATATACCTATGTATGATTGTATGAAAAAAAAATGCAACAATGGTTATTTAACAGCTTTAAAATTTGATTTACAGCTGTATATAATGCAAAACAATTTTAAATATGAACAATAACATTTAAGTATCATAAGTTGGTAAAAATGATTAGATTTGCAATTTATCCGCCAATTTAAAAAAGTGAAATTAAAAAAGATTTTTTGATTATAATTTAAAATTGATAAATTGATATAAAAATTGACATTTAACATACCTATAAAATTTATTAATTTATAATTAACCAACAAATTGATGTTACAAATGTGTAATAATAAACAAATTATTGTAAAAGCAGCAGTACTTTTCGTAGAAAAGTGTAAAGAAACAGTTCCGGAATTCATTAATTATTTCAATTTATAAATCGGCTAAAATCATATCAAAATTAGTTCGATAGTACAGCATTAGGCTATCTCAGTACAAACAATGGAATTGAATCTACCAATTCCATAATTAAAAAAGAATGCACTTTATGAAATTGTTTATTTGTTTCTCAATTGTTAAATAAATTTAATGTTTTAATAATTAAATAGTCTATGGACAGAAATCCAGAGCAATGCTACAAAATTTTTTCTGTGAAACCAACAGTTACTTTAAAAGAATGAACCGAATCTTATCATTGGGCATTGCAAAACAAGAAAAAAATAAAAATGGATAATACATACTACGTAAGTATGTACTTCCAATTCAAGTTATAAAAGTATAACTTCAGAATTGATAACCAAATATATTATTGAAGACTGGGAAACTTTTGAAGAATTCAAACAGTTTTATTGCACTTAGGCGTTTAATATAGATGCTGATATTAGTAAATGTAATTGTGTGTGTCCAATATTTCAAATAAAATATAAGTGTAAACGAACGTTGGGTATTCTATTCCATTTGAAAAAAAATGAAGCCCCTGAGGAAACCAAATGTATTCCTTTAGGATAAAAACGTAAATGTGGCCACCCATCAAGAAAGCATTAATTATTCAATAAATTTTCTTGTTTGACCGCAAAATGTACGCTACTAGACATTTTTAATTCTATTTTGTACATCCTTGTGTCGTCGTTTTATACTTAAATTATACGACTATTTGATCAGTTTTAGAGTTAAATGTTTAAATCTGGCGTGCAAATCACCTATTTCAAAAATAAATTTCTGGCGTTAATTAACATACTTTAATGGGCACTTATACTCTTTTCTGTAATACTTGATTCTTTTCTTCTTCACTATTCTTTTTCAAACGGGGCAATTGTTGAAATCAATAAAAAATTGAGTAATTAACAATAAATCTAAATATTGTTACAGCCCAATGTTCATTAAATGTTTTTAGTTATTTGATATTAAATTTAAAATTTTAATCATTGCCGTACGTTTTCTTCGTTGACAAAACGGTATAGGTAGATAGCGACTTTTAAATTTCAAAGCTACAAAAAATGAAAGTATCATTTTCGGTAATTCATTCTCATTGGCTAAATGAATAGCTTTTAAGCTGTTAAATTTAATTTTTTATTAAAATAAATGATAAATAAATAAAATCTTTATTTTACGTTCTTTTTTTATAATTCTAATAGCTAACGTTTTGTATTTCTTCAACAATTAATCTGTTATTCTACAAATAATAAAATCGCTAAAATCGTAAACTAAGAGAAGGTTATAGTTTTATTGTGTTGATGTGTAATTTAGAAAAATTCACTCTCTTATTACTTTTATTAGTTAAATTATAAAATTAAATTATGGTGAACCTGGTCGTCGCTTTAAACTGGTAAACTCTTCTATGTTGATTAATTTCACAGGTTTATCATTTTAATATAATATCCCATCGGGAACGTATCTAAGCCATAAGTTAATACTTAAGAAGACCGTCTAAAAGACGCCAATGGCAAAATTCAAACCTTTATTTCTCTTCATAATTATTACGGGTAAGAAGTTCAAATTTTATGCTATGCTTAGTAAATTGAATATATTTAACATTATCATAGTTAACTCTTCTCAGTCCACAAGTCTTCCACACTTTGGGGAAGATGTAATAAATTCGAGAACGTAATAAATGGATAAAAACATTGTGAATAATGAACCGACAATATGAAAGTAAAATATACTAAAACTCTGCTTTTTGCTTTCCATATTGAAAATGGCACCAACCAAAATCTAATCTGTAGAACTAATTGAGCTTTTTCATATCAATGCCTTTCCTTTTGCGATTTTAGTGTAAGGTTGGATGCAAAAATATGTACGTGAATCATCTGTTGAGAAAAACGAAATAAGAAACTAAAATTATATCTTATCGAAAATAAAATTGCCATATCATATTACCAATTAATCTTTCATTAATCGATTTTATGATTCTCTCTAGAATTTATTTTCAACCAATTGTTCAAACAAATATTAAGATTCCATATCGAAGAAGTTTTCCAATTGAATTTTTTGACAATAACATAACTGATTAAATTTACTTGAGCAATATTGAGCAAATTTTGATACTTATTTTTATTGTAAATTAAAATTTGTATAGAAATTTTTCAATATTTTTCAGAAGATCAATAATTAAAATGATATTGATACTCGAAGTTTTAAAAATGAACTGATTTTCATAGAAATGGAAACATTATATAATCCAGTCATTTTAAATAAAATTAGCTTAGTACCTCGGAATTTGAGATTATCAGCAACAAAATCATATCAACTTGTATTATGATATCCTAACAGTTGTTCCAAAATTTACGTATGATTGGGTGTACGCGACTATTAGAATCAAAGGTCAGAGGTGACAAAAATGTTTTTTTAGCACATTTTTTGCTATTTGTATTCGTTATCAGTATTGTAGAGGATTAAATTCTCTACAACTTTTGTTACAAACATTTTTTTATACGTTGAATCGTTTTCGAGATAGAGGGTGGAGAGCGCGCGGTTAACGCATCATTTATGGTCAATCTGTAGTTATTATTACCTAATAATTTTAATTTTTAAACTACTTCTTAATATTTAACATTTTTTTCTATAATTTAATATCTATCAAACCAATAATACTTATAATCGATTCCTAAAATTTAAAAGTTAATTATGGGACAAAATTCAATTACAATTTTGTTCGAATTTCCTTGTTTGTGAAATACAATAAAGAAGACAAAACATTTCGTAGTTGTCACCAACATACAAAACAAAAGACTTGTGTTAATAATTGAAACACTTACAAATTAGGGACAGATGTTCAATTGTATTGTATAGTTACGCCCGTCTTCTTTTTCAAGGAACCACTTTCTACTAACCTTGGTTATTCGTTAGGAATAATTATTCATTTGGAATCGTACCTTAGTAACCGTATACGGACGTACAATTACAAGAACTATGGTTGATTTGTTTTTTCTATGTAATAAGGCAGATTCGGAAGGTAAATCATTAGTTGAAGTAGTGCGCGAAATAAAACTTAAAGAACTGCAACTATCGAACGAAACGACGGTCACATTGATCATTTAAAATCCGTAACCTCTGTAAAAGTACATGAAAAGTGTCAAAGTGATAACATTTGTAAAAACTGTATTCAAGTAGCAAAACGGCGACTAGAACAAGGAGAAACCACAGTTTCATTTGTACTCCGTAAAAGATAAACTAAAGTGTTTGATTTTAAGAAGCAACTTTATATGGTATGTTCTAGACCGGAACTACTGGTTTATCTTAAATGATGCCTTAATCGCACGCTCTCCGCTCTCTATCTCCAAAACGATTCAAGGTATAAAACATTTTTTACAACAAAAGTTGTTGGAAATTCAATCTTCTACAATATTGATAATAAATACAAACAACGAAAAACCCATAGGAAACGAGATATTTACAAATAATGTGCACAAAATCGATCTTTCTAATCTTTGACCTTAGATTTTAATAGGTGCGTACACCCTACCCAAATGTAGATTATTTTGAGTCAACTTTTAAGAAGTAAAATAAAATAAAATAAAATTTATTGCTCTTTTAATATATATACAAATCCTTTATTTACATTTTATTTTTAATTTTAAGTGCGATGTACCTTGCATAAACCATCCAAGCAGCGTCTGTAGATCCTGATCTAGAATAGAGGTTAGTTTACAATATTGTACTTGTTTATTGTAGTTGGGGAAAAATAGAAGGCAATTCATAAAAAAACCCGAATATTGTTTCTGCTTTCAGTTTGTTATAAGACCATATGTCTTATTCTTTTATGTTTGTATGTTCTGTATTTTTGGAGTAGGTCATCGAGGGTGTAGTCATTGATGCTTCTAATTATTTGGCTAGGCCAACTTCTACAACTTGTGTAAAATTTCCGCGACAAAGCGAGGATATTTAAGCCTAGCGGTAGTATCTTTAATTTCTCATGCAGATCGTGTACTCTGTATTTGGTTGGGTAGTTTCCCAGCATTCTTAGAAATTTATTTTGGATTCTTTGTATTGTCAGATACTTGGTTTTGTTTACTGAACTCCAGACTGGACATGCATATGTAAGCACTGGTCTGAGCACAGTTATATAAATTATTAATTTATTGCTGGAAGACAGCCTTGATTGTCTATTTAGTAATGGATAAAGGATGTTAGTTCGGGTCATTAATTAGTTTTTAGATAATTTGATATGTTCAGCAAAGTTGAGTCTGGAATCCAGTTGTATCCCCAAGTATCTAACTGTTTTTGCCCAATCTATATTTTTCCCATTTATTAATACCTTTTTATGCTTGTTGGGTCTTCTTCTAGTGAATAAGATAGCTTCGGTTTTATTATCTGCTGTGTCGTCTATAAATCGCTGTGTCGTCAGCATATAGGTAAAGGAAAGTTTCGGGTGTCCGTGGGATATCATTTATATATAATATAAATAGTATAGGTCCCATAATAGACCCTTGAGGGACTCCAGCCTTAATTAATCTGCTATTTAATAATTCATTTTTGATTTGCACTCAAAATTGGCGCTCTTTGAGATAACTATTGATTATTATTATAAGGTACCTTGGAAATTTCATTTTAATTAGCTTGTATATTAGCCCTTCATGCCATAGAATATCAAAAGCCATTTCTATGTCAAGTAGAGCCATTCCCGTGTGTTTATTACTGTTAAAAGCGTCAGTTTTATGGTCAAATATTCTGTAAAGTTGCTTTGTTGTGGAATGCCTGGGTCTGAATCCAAACTGTTCGGGTATTAGTATCTTTTCTTTGTTAATATGCCCGTTTATTCGCCTTAGGATAGTTCGTTCGGTGATTTTGCTTAAGGTTGTTAGTAGGCTAAGAGGTCTATAACTAGTGGGACTGTATGCTGGTTTACCAGGTTTGAGAATCGGAATCAGTTTAGATTTTTTGAATGTTTCTAGAAAATATCCGTGAGCCAGCATTTTATTTATGATAGTGCTGTCTCTTGATCGCTAACTGTGGAAGGTTTTTCAGTACCTTGGCATTATATTATATCTATTATATATCTTTATATATATTACTGACGCTTTGTTGTTTTTTAATTTTTTAATAATGTTTTTTATTTCTCTAGGTTTGATATGGTCAATGTTTGCAGAATCTTCAGTAGTTGTAGCTTTTAGGAAATAAAAATACAAGTTTATACGAGTTTATAGCAGGTTACCTCCAATTCCGAGGTAATCTTACTAATATGACTGGACTTTATAGGAATAACATTTAAACACAATAGACTTTTTCCTCCAAGTTTCGATGATGACTGCTTAAAGAGAAACATATCAGCACATATTAACCAATCAAGAACACTCATGATAATGAACAACCCGTCACAAAGAAATTCCAAAAAAAAAATCATAATTTTCCCGAATCATTTTCATGCAACAGAAAATTGGTTTTATAATAGAAAAAAAAATAAAGCCATCAATAATTTCAAAACAAATCAACAATTGAAAACTCCGAATTTACTGATACGTTTTTATACTCCATTAACTTATCAGCACAGAGTTCGAATTCACAATTAACCAGATTCAAAATATTATCATCAAACTTTTTCATCTCTCTATTTTCATTATACTATGTGTCTCACATTTGTTTGATTTTGACAAAACTCATACATAATTCAAATATTTAATTAACTCATGGAAAGGTATGTTTTTGATGTATAGAAATGTTTGAAATTTAAAATGCAAAGTTATGAACTTTAAAGCACTAGATTTTACGAACGATATGTATAAATTACATTCATTGTGATTCTCAATACCTACGTAATTGTGTTCGTAACATGATTTGTCTATTTAAATATTAATTAATTTTATTGCTTTAAATCTACGACCCTAAATATTGATTATTTATGATCAGTTTTCAAATTTTAATTTTTCTTGAAATCGAATTTTAAGACTTGTTTGAAAAAATGAAGTGTGTTCATAAGAACAACGCCTGAGAAGTAATACTTCTTTGGTATAATTAAAAAGATTTTCAATCCACTGCCGTAGCCTTTGACGGTAATTCCTGAACTGGCACACCAGTTATGAGTGGCTTGTGATAGCTAAAATATGACACAATTATAAATACTATTTATTTTTAATATCAAAATACATAGTGAACAAACGTATGTGTTGCGGCAAAGTCAATAACAAAGAATATAAAGTTTTAAATTCATCCATGTGAGTGGAAAATAAATAAAATAATTATAGTCTCAAATTTGAACTATCATGTCATTAGTTTCAACTGTCAAATCGATTTCAATATTTTGCTAATTTTAGCCATTTGTCAGCTATGTAAGTGCTGTGAATATTTCACGGAAAGTTACTGATTTTCACATAAAATATTAATTTGGCTATTTATACATAGATACTGTATGTATACACAGTTGGCTGTTTGTATATTTTGTTTAATATGTAAATACATTTGGCTACTTATACAAAATGTATATTACATGTTCTAAGAATTAAATTTAAAATTAACCGTTTATCAATACAGCTTGGGCCACATATTCAAAAAATACTTATCAAAAACAGTTACCATTTCGAAGTAGTTTATTACCATAAAGTAAAATATGAAATCGCAAAAATATGTGATAAATTTTCAAATAAAATTTAATTCCTTCTCTATTGAACACAATAATGTATAAAAGTATACGTAGGTGTACCTACATTTTTTTAAACGGAATAATTTGCAATAAATATCAATTGGCGTAATTAATATGATGAACAAACTCTCAATTAAATAAATTTGCGCACATTAATAAATGAAAGCTCAAAATTACCAACTTTACTTAACAGATCAATTAAATAAATTACATTGAAGGGCACACGTAAGAACAACGAAGGCTCGTAAATTTGCAAGATTTATATTGTATGTGAATGTAAATGATATTTTATGAAGATATAAAACTAGGCCAGAAATACGAGATGAGAATTAAATTTAAAAGTGTAACACAAATGTATGTTGCTATTTTTTTGATATTTGGGACAATTCTTCATCATTTTTTTCCTGGAGCGCATTTTTTGAACATTTTTTAATGTGTATTTTTTGGTTCTGGAACAAAGTTCCACAGGTTTTTCGCTAACTTTACTTCTTTCTTGTTATTGCGTTTAATGATTCTTTGTTTTAGAACATTTTGTTTATTGCCTTAATATTGAAAAAATTGTTTCTTAAGCTGGATTCATTGGAGGGTTGTAATATGAAGTTATCAATAACGCGTTTACCTTCAAAAAATGTAATTCAAATGTGAATGCAAGTGGGAGGGCATGATTCCGGATCGAACATCGAAATGGGGGAAATATTAACAATGATAAATCCATAAAAGTTTTTGTTTTGAAAAAGGAACGATGAGTACATTTTTCAATAATGAAAAGTATTAGGGATTTTACGTATTTTCCTAAGTAATGATGAAAATAACAGATAGTGAACTTCCGGTTAGCCTCGGGTAACAAAATCGCACGTTATTCCACTAATTAATTGAACAAAAAAAAAATTCTCAAAATATAGAGTTCATTTTCTCAAAAACGAAAGAAAAAGAAAAAACGCATCAGTATTATTTGTATTTTTTGTATGAAATCGTTCAAGTGTGTGTTATATTTTTTTAATAAAATGATTGATTGGTGAAAATATTAATTCAAGTACAGTTACTATATTGAATGAGAAAATTTGTCCAATTTTTTCATTAATTTAAAAGAAGTACATTTACAAATTTACAATTTTGAATTAAAAATTTTTTCACATGCCTAGTCAACTTTGGACGATTTGAAATCTGTAGATAAGAAATTTAAATATTCCATTGCAGAATACACCAGTAATTCCCAGTGTTTGTCTAATTCTAAAATCGTTTCCGATGTAAAGTGAATATCTTTGTTGTCAATCGAGGTGTTTTAAATTTTTTAAGACCTACAGAATGGCCATTCTTTAGCATACACTCCAGCGATTAAAAAATTAACAAATCTTATCTTAATTTTGACAATTATCGGAAAAAGTTCTTAAGAAGTAGATCTTACGAAAATCTACAAAAATAACTCGATAACGTATCTAGCTCAAGAGATGAACACTTATTTTAGTCTGGACTCCACAAATTGATTGAATGATGACAAAAATGGCCCTATACCGATTAGCCAGCTAAATTTCAAAGTTTGACTTTTTCAAAATCTTATTTTGCCAATCGATGGGGAATCGTTTGTAGAGGTTTGTAAAAGAAACCGTTTCGTTTGTGACAAAATAATTTAGCGGTAAGTAATAATTTGAAAAAAAATTATTGTCATTGATATAGTAAAATGTTAAGAAAATAGGGTTTCCAGCGACATATAATATCAACAATGCAGGAAAATTTAGGAAACAGTTGTTAAAAACTAAAATTAAAAAAAATAAGTAAAGAAAACGAAACAGAACCTTCCCCTTTCGAAAAAAAAAGATGGAAAAAAGAAGGCAATTGTGATATTAATTTTTTTTCTCAAATTATATTTTCACAAAATTTCTTAAAATAACAAAAATCGAGACATAACTAAACACACTTTTCTCCAAAAATTTTTCATCGTTTGTTAAAATCAATTTTTCCCACAAAAAATTTTTGAACTCAAAAATACACTGAGTGTGTTACTTCGCATATTGATACTCTAAAAATTTTTGTGTGAAAAATTGATTTTAACAAACGATGAAAATTTTTTGGAGAAAAGCGGGGTTAATGATGACTCGATTTTTGTTATTTTGGAAAATTTTGTGAAAATATAACTTGAGGAAAAAAACTACTTTCATAATTGTCTTTTTTTTTTTTTGATGGAGGGGGTTCTGTCAAGTTTTCTTTATTTTTTTGTTAGTTTTAGTTTTAAACAACTGGTTCCCTAATGTTCCTGCATTTTTGTTATTATATGTGGCTAAAAACCCTATTTCCTAACATTTTACTAAATCAATGACTGAATAATTAATTTTTCGTTAATTAATTAAATTAATTCATTTATTAATTATCGCTAAACTATTTTGTCGCAAACGATGCAATTTCTTTCACAAACCTCTACGAACGATTTCTCATCGATTGGCAAAAAAAAAATTGGAAAAGTAAAACTTTAAAGTTTTATTGGCTTATCGGTACAGGGGGCAAAATGTAGGGTTTGTACACAAACTAATCTTATATATAAATTGACTATCTTGCCGTCCGTGCGTTCAGAGCTATGCGCATGCGCTCTGTTATCCCCACTTACGCATTCAAAACGTTGGTAGGGGTAAGTTGACACAGCGCACAGCATTCAAACATGCCTATTTGCTCAAACCGGCTATTTACCAAATTTTTTGTTATTTTTGTATTTTTTTCATAACAACTATTTACGTTTGTCAAAATATTATTACTCAAGCACATTAAATAATTATTTACGCACCCGATGGTAAATTTTTTTATGAATTTAAATTTTGTATTATTTGTAATTAAAGCGCGACAAATAGTTAGCCAGTTGTAAATATTCGCTTTTAACGGACTTTGATTATTAAATTTGAAATTTCGATTGTTTATTAAACGTTATCTCTTACAAACTTTGCTACCGTTTTTCCCTCTTTTAGAGGAGAAATTTTCAAAAACCCTTTTCTTAATATATATCTGCATCGTATAAGGACAACACTTTCCAAATTTCATCGACACAAATGTGCACTTATATTTGAAAATACAATGTAAAACGAAAAAAATTATGACCCTTTTTATGTTAGTTAACATGACTAAAAAGCTATTCGATTTCGCACATTTGGACGTTGTACATACAAAATTGTTGGAAATAGCTGGAAAGCGTGGAAGTAAATTCGAATATTTTATTTATTTTCAATAACAATAATTGGTTTTCAAATTGTTCGAATTACCGAGTTAGTATCGAAGATTTTATATTTGATTTGACAGTGAAATATATGGCAAAAATTGCTACCTTTTTGCTTTTCAGCCGAATATATAATTACTCCAGATCACAACCATTGGTTCATAAAAAAACAGATTTTAAAAAGTTTGATTGTTGAAAGACGAACCAAAATTTAAAATCGACAATTTGGTATTTGGTATAAGTACTACATAAGTATTAAACTCCCATACTAATTTAGTGAAATGACGTTATTTAAAATGTTGTTATTAAAATGATATAAAAAATATTTCTTAATATAATTTTAGATACAGTTTTTTTAATTAACAACACTTTGATTATTAAATTTAAAATTTCGATTGTTGATTAACTCTACATTATCTCATACTAAACATTTTATTGAGATAAAACCTTTAGTTGCGAATGCAACGGGCAACTACTAGTTGAATATAAACTAAATTATTTTATAATATAAAGATTAATAAGGTACAAATAAACACCTTTTTCTAACGGTGGCATTTCAATTAAAAATTTTAAAATAAAAGAACACTTATTGTGACATAGCTATAATAACTAAACATATGTCGTCACGACACTTTTTGTAGATAATAATGTGTACTACAAAATCAAAATACATTATTTTGTTCTATGATCAATGGTTTTCGCTGCGCACGCGATGTAAGGCTTTTTTACACTTTAGGTTACATTATTGGAGTTCTAGTAAGGATCCTATTTTTTATGAAAATATAATATAGTCTATGTTCACCGGGGATAAAATAGCTTCCCAACAGTGAAAGAATTTTTCAAATCGGTCCAGTAGTTTTGGAGCGTATTCTATTCAAACAATCAAATTTTTCCTCTTTGTAATATTAGTAAGATAAGATAAAATAAGTGTTTTCGTATAGAAAAAATGAATGATTACTGTATAGAAAACCATCCGTTGTCATATACATCAGTGTACACATATAAACACACCATTGTATGGTATTTTATTCTTCGTGGTATTGAATTTTCGTCGTTAATATAACGTATTCACAAAATGTTAAGAAAATCCTGCTTTAATATTTAATTTCAGTCCTCCAAAAATGTTTTTATTATTTTTTTTTTTGATTTAGTTAGATAATTATGATGAATAAGAAACACCACTTTGGGGATATAATAAACTAAATTTCTTATACATTTAAAATATATTTAAATTAGAATTTGTTTTGAAAGTTTTGACTTTTATTATGTTTGAAGGAAAACATTAGAAAGCTTTAAAAGGCATTAAAATGTTTTTCATAATTCTTTATAAAAATATTTTCTTAGTGCGATATAACAACAAAGAAATGAAAACACAATTCATTAACAAGCTTTTAGACAAAAAAGTGTAAAACCTGAAGTGAAAGACATTTAATAATAACATACAGGATCTTTAGAGGAAAACAATGAAACCAAAAATGCATTCTCATTATGTATTTACCTCACTTACTTGGTATTAGAGTGTCGCCAAATAAAAAATGATAATTGCTTACTTTAATTAAAAATTCCAGCACGCATTCGTCAAATTCTAACTATTTCATAATTAAACTTAAGAGCGGCAAATAAAAATAAACTTATGGGAGTAAAATAAATAAATGCATGAAGGAACAGCAAATATACCCTCGTACACAACAGATCAATAGTCAAAGCTCTTTACTTTTTCAAAACGTAAACAATGTATTTTAAAACGATATCCACCGCATAGGTTTTCACTATTGAATTTTTAATAAGATTTTTTTTTCAAACGCAACGTTTATTCACTACATGCAAGTTAAAACAAAAAGTAATATTGAAGCATGAAAGATTTTAAAAGAAAAAAATTATTATACTGTGTAAAATCGAAACAATACGCCAACATACTATCCTAGAAACATTTAAAAGTTTGATATTAGTTTTAAAGTAAAGGGAATGTAGCATGAATAAATAAATAATAAATTTTATGAGCTTCGTATTTTATTTCATTACATCTACATGACATCCTTCGAAAATAATATTAATTTTATATTTCTAGCCATTTTTATAAAAGATATAAATTTGGCATTTTCATAAGACAAAGCAATTAAAAATAGCGTTAAAAGCTTTGAAGCTTTTAAGCTTTTAAGTATTGAACATCTATTATTGAAATTTGAAAGAATGTTGCAATGAATATTTAAAATGCTTTCTTTGTTAAGCAAATCCTTCAAAATTTGATATATTCAATAACTACTGACGAATTTCGCCTTAAGTCAAAAAATTTGCTATATTTTTTCATTGTATTGATTATTATATAGACATCTCATCCATTTTTTCTTCTAAAGTATGTTGTTTCCAGTAACTTACGCAACCTGGTACCTATATACCAGGATCAGTTATTAACTGTTTTTCTCACGAAGTATAAATAACAGGAGAACGAACGCTGTATTGCAAAGTTGTCCACAAAATCAGGGCACAGTGCAGAGAACTCTAGTGTCAATAGAATATAAGTATGAAAATAAGCGCCAAAAACATTTTCATATAATTCACGAGAAATTAATAATTTCAATGGAAAATTGTTTCCAAAACATAAGTAGAATTAAATAATAATGAATTTATGTTATATTCAAGGTATTAAAGTTAATGTAGAACATTAATGTAACGTTTTGACAGATTTAGCTTTACTTTGAATTACAATAACAAAAAAGCGAACAACCAATAACAATTCAGTTCATACAACTGATCAAGTTTCTTAGCGATAATGCGCTAATGGTGGCTGAAAAAATAACTAAACCATGTCTAAATTTTTGAGGACACGTGAACAAATTGCGTATCTCGTTCGTCCTCTTGTTATCTATTCCTCATGGTTTTCCTTTTCGAACTATCGAACTGTTTGTTTTCCTATGGCTAGATATAGCGATTCTAAAGGCACATAAATTTAATGCCTTTATACCTATGAAAAAGCGATCTTTGCTAAAATTGATCATTAAATTGCTTTCAAAATTAGCTAAGAGGATTTGGAACATAAAATAAGGCTTCAAAGCATCGGCGATGAAAAAGACAGTTTTTTTTACTCCACCGTAACTTCGCTTTTTCATGAAACAAAAGCTTCATAAATTAGTATTCTAAAGATATGAATGTTATTTGTATACAATGCCAAATGTATTTATTAAATTAAAGCACAACAATACTGCTTTAAGGCTTTAACTTTTAGGGGCTATGTATTGACCATATCCATTTGTATTTTCCAGATTCTTTTAATACGATTTTCTTATAAGTAAACATTCATTTAAACCTATTTGAAAAAAAATAATAAGCTATTGTTTTTTTTTTCGGGCAGCCATTTTCAAAATGGCGGGTGGGCAACTTTCGATGCAAGAAGGTGGTCAGCGGAAAATTTAAATGCTAAGCTATTTAAAAAAATATCGGAATAATTCAAAAACCAGAGTGTTCAGCATAAAATAAACTTTATGTATTCATACTTTTAATCTTCCTACCATGAAAGAAAGTTAGTCAAACTTTTTAACAAAAATTTCGAAAAAATCTTAAAATTATTACTTTTCAAGACAATAAAATTTAATGAAGAAATATATACCCACTAATAATATTTTGTTTTTGTATTGAATACTTTTATAAAAATTTGCAGTTTTAGTTTCAGCCCCAAGAATACACTCCATTTCTTCTAAGAACTTTACAAAAACGGCCAAAAACCTTAAAATGTCAATTTTCTCAAGACAATATTGAAAAAGTGGCTGAATGAAAATTTGTAAAACTTTCACAGATTGATTCTAATACAAATAGAAATATATCACAGAAAAACAATGACTCAGATTTTAATATGATTAGAGTAATAGAGTAGTGAATTTCAGGAAAAATGCTTTTCTTCTTCACGCTCGTGTAGTGTAAGGTTAGCAAACAAAAGCTTGAAATTCTTCATTACAATTTACCCAAGCGCAATTTTAAAATTGACTGCCAGAAAAAAACTACCTTAATATTTTTTTTCAAATAGCTTTTTGTAGTAGTCTACTTATAAGGAACTCGTAATTAAAGAATCAGAAAAATAAAAAATGCAGTAAGCAACATTCCCTGAGCGATTTTAAATGAATTGACCCGGGGCAGAAAACAAATGATTTTTTTAAGGAAAAAATTCTTTTTAAAAAATAACAATTATTTTTGGTGATCAATCAAACATTTGTAGACCAGAATTATGAAATTACAATTCACGCATTATTCGTTCAAAATCTATCGCTTAAACAATAGCGAGGTTTTCAAATCAAAAATCTCTTAAAATAACGATTTTCACCTTTGTGTTGGTTGATATAAAGGCGATTATTACTTTTCAAGTTATTGAAATACTTTTATAGTTATACATTTTCCGTAAATTTCTTCTCAAGAATCATCTTGAATATTGTGCTATCCAACATGATGCATAAAGTAAAAGAAAAATGATCTTCTTATGACCTGAAGTCGTGTACTCTTATTTTAGAAAAAAAATTCCAGCTTTGAGAGAAATTAATGAAAATTTTTTGTTAGAGTTGACAATAAATGTTTTAACGTAATCAACGGTTACTGAAACTTTGAGACTAGAACTAAGTTAGCCGTAAACAGATATATAACACTATTGCATAAATAAAAGAAAATTGCAAACCCCAAAGGATGAATCATGAAAAAGTAACAACTTTCATGTTGAAAGCTCCTTTCTACAATCATACGTTTTCTTATCTTATAATAATATTAAAGAAACTTAATATTCTGCAAAGGATAACACAAAGTTACTTATACAACAACCATGCTAGTTCACTAACAAAAATTAATTGTTACTATACAATGTATTTTTATCTGCCAAGACGTGTAAATCGTTCCGTGCCCTTGTAACTTAGAAATCAAGCCGACATTTATAACATAACTACGAAATATTGTAAGGAATATCTCGCATACTTCCATACATCCCTTTATTCGATTTATTATGGAAAAGTGTAAAAGAATCGTCGTTTCATAAGCTTCGTTCCTATGGTAGTTGTTGGAAAAAAGTTTAAAGTACATAACGAACTTTTGATAAACTTTTATATTTGCAAGTGGGAGTGAAGATACTTGTGTATGTAAGCATAGTATTAGTTGTTTCATCTTAATTTTAGAACATTTTTTAGAAGAATAATGAAACAATTCATCGTAATGATGGCAGGTTGCCATAAAAATATACCTATGGCATTAAGTTTTATAAATTTACGTGAAATTTAAAAACCTGCGTAATTTGGATGCGGTTTAAAAACATTTTCTCATTTTAATACAACACTTCCATGCAATGTTGACTTTGGTTAATGACTTTCATACGGTGAAATGTATGGAAAACTTGATGAAAAATTTAAAACTTCACCGGAGGGTTTCTTTTTTCTTTCTGTTAACACTAAATTTTAATAAAAATCACCGTACATTTGTACCCCTATTGTATGTTTCCAATCTTAAGGAGTTAAAAGTAATCAATGTAAAACATTTTTAAATTTGAATACTAAAACTAACCAAATGGGAACTATTATATTAGTTGTGGAATTATAAAATAATTTATAATTATTTTCAGTTGATTTAATGTGTTATGGACTATATCATCAATTCATTATAATGGACATGATATCATTGAATAAATTAAAATTATCAGTAGCTAATGATTTATATATTAACACATGTAATACAATGATTTTTTAACTTTCAATTTTATTTAATTCATATCAATATCTGCGACTTCACCTGATTGATGTAATGATATATCCTCATTTATTAACTCTGTTCATAATTGTTGCATTAAATGGCTGGAAATCACATCTGTTTTTGAATTGTAAACTATAGCTGGTCAAATTCATTTTGAAGCCAAGCTGGGAGAATGGCATCTAGCTATTGGGGAGCGGATAGCAATTCCAACACAATTATCATTCCACGTTTTCAATCTAAGACTCTCAGATTCGTTGCAAAAGCTCCATGGTTGGTCACGAACACATCCACAAGAATTTTTAAATGTTCTGTATTGGAGAGGAAATCACCACTTATAGTACAAAACATCAAAAGAGAACCTCCTAACAATAGCAGTGAGTCTGAATTGCCATTCAAAAAATAAAAACATCACACTTGTTCCTCTTTGGTATTATAGCAGGTTTATTTGTTGTACAAGGACAGATTGCAAATAATAAAAAAGTTATTCTTTATTCCCATTTGCACCATTACTCACCACTAATCTCGATAGCCAAACACAAGGGATGTTCATTGGAGGCCGTCGCATACCTATGATATGGACTGATAGGGTCAGTGAATATGAAATCTTTTTAGTGACCTTTTCTTTATTGTTATAAATGCTACCTTTCTGAAGAATAAGAGAAAATATTTCATGAGAATATGTGCCGTGGTTTTTGAGTGATGCACGGTCAACATATTTGGCTACAATTTTATTCATAAGGACTTCTTTATTACTAAAATTTACCATTAGGTTTTTGAGTGATAAAATACTCCATTTCAAAATAATATCATCAGTAACAAAAAATGAAAAAGCAAAAAACAAATTGGGAAACAATTCTTAACACTGGTGAGCTTTCGGCTTTGAAAACAATACAGCTCAAATTTCAATAGTGATTGTGTCAAATCAAGGAAGTTTTAAGTAAGTTTAAAACATTTAAGATTACTTCTTTTTTCTGGATTTCTGATAATTTTAAAAATCATCGTTACCAAAAATTTTTCGAATTATATTTGCTCGCTATACTGTAGCTAGAGATCAGATCTCTCCGAATTCAAGTTTCACTTTACAAGGTGGTTAAATTATGATTTCAATATATAAATCAAAATTCTTTTTTTTTTCTAAAGTCAAAGGAATGAAATAACTCAAACTTCATCAAGCTTTAACGCACTAATTCTATATGGTGACTATTTTGACTATGGTGACTATTTTGGACGTTAATTCTGTACTACAAAAAATTGATTAATTCTTTCTAGAAATTATAGCATTATATCTGTTTCTATTTTTTTTAAATAAATAGAAAACAAAAAAAGAAAAAAAAAAACAAAAAATAATTAGGATAAAGTTTGGAATAATTTTATAACTGCATAAAAGCTATATTCGGAAAAATATCTTTTATCATTATTGAACTATGTAAAGCAGACTTTGTTTTTTTAAAGTTATTATTTTTGCGTGTAATAACGATGTTGTAAAGTTATGAAATTGATATTGTGATTTTAGTATATAAAAAAAATATTGTGAACCTAAGCTTTAGGGAAAACAAATAATTTTTCGGTAGTATTTTTATCGTTTACATCATTTGAATCAATTAAAAAGCACAAAAGAAGCACTTTTAATTAATTTAAAAGTATCAATAACATTTAGTACTAAAAATAATAATAAAAATATTTTTTATCAGCATATTAATTTTTATATTGTATTTTACTATACTTTTTTTTAATAAAATTCGAAAATTATTATTATTCAATGAAATGTTGAGTTTTGTAGTAAATACACAAATTTTAATACATATATTATCCATGTATAAAAAAAAAATTGTTGAACGTATGGAATGGATACCACGTTATATTTTGTATATTTAAAATAAAATTATTGTGGAAAAATTTATGTGTCCGGATATCATTATTTCAACAATGTTATTTAAATTACCTTTATGAAAGAAAAACACGAAGATAAGAACGAATTTAATTTTCGAATTCTTCGTTCAGTTGTGTTGTTATTGCAATATTTCATTTGCCTTTTTCTCCAAATTTTTGCAAAACATTTTGAAGCTTTAGTTTCAAACATTGCTAGCTGATTAAGAGGCGGTGTTTACACTCATGGATAGAAAGGATCATCATGTCCTTAAGATAGGTATTTGATGGAAGAATACTTATCTATTAGATAAACAATAAATAAATACAATTAATTTCACAATTTCTTGTTGCAAATACGTAGGTATGTTTTCTCAAATAAAATATAACTAAGAATAAGTACTATTTGGTTACATAAATAATAATTTTTTTATTCACCGGTAAACAATATTTAAAATTTCAAAATTGAAAGTTTTAAAAATGCAATAGTTCAATCGTGGAAATAAAATTTAAAATTGAACTTTTCAAAAATCATGTAGAATTCATGATGAATACAAGAATACATGATTTCAACCAAAAAATCATTGACTGAGAAGCGCCGCGTCCCTTCCCCCTCAAAAAACTTTTCTAAAAAAAAGGTTTCTTCATTAAAACTTTTGAATCGTACAAGTTACAAATAAAATAGTTATTATCAAAATAAAAACTGAGAAAATTTCCTTGTTGAAGGGTTATTTAATAATTTCCTTTATGGACCATATAGTTAAACTGAAATAATGGTAGAAAACTTACAAAAATTTACATTTTCAAGAATTGAAGTTACGTAATTGTTGATATTTTCGAAATTAATTTGCATTTTTGGTAAAATCGGAAGCCCAATGATTTATTTTTTCATTAGCTATATATTCATATCTGGGAAACTTCCGAAAGTTACTAGATTAACATTTAAAGTTAAAAAAGACGGCAAAATTTTTTCACTAAAAAGTTGGAATCATATACCGTTTTGAAAAAAAAATGTTTTATTTTTGCATCCTATGTCCAGCTGCGATATGATTACTTATTTTCTTTCCAAAGGAAAAAATTCCAATTAAAATTTATTTCATAAAAGCAAATTGGGGCGTCAAAAAACCATTGGAAGTATTTATAGAAAAAAAAATAATCTCAGGAATGCATTTCCAAAAATGGAATATCTTGCATCCTCAAAATGTATACCGGAGGAATCAAAAACAAGTATTTAATTTCAAGTTCTTATAATAAGTTTTGTTTCCATTTTTACAGAATGGAAGAAATAAGACTCAATTCGAGGGCTGTCACGATCTAGCATTTCTGTTTATTATAGTAATTTCTAATTTTTCACGCCGAGTACATCGTAATACAAAGCCTAAAGTTAAATTTCTCACGTTGGTTGATGAAATTACAATACGAGAGTTTTCCTGCGAATCTGACTATTGAAAAACGAGACATTTTTAAGAAATTTGCCTTCATCGTCTATTGTTTTTAGTTTCAAAAATAAAAAAGAGGTATAAAATAGACGAAATTGTAGTATGAGTCATCACATTTAAAGATTCATTTTGATTTTTAGAAAAAACTTACACTTTTGTCAAGAATTCAAAATTTTCGCAATATATGTAGTGCGCGTTCTGATCTCATGCAAAATGACACTAGTGCTTTTGGCATCAACTTCCGGCCAAACTATGGCATTAATGAAAAAATATCAAATAACCTTTTTTGTAGAAAATTTCTTCAGTTTTCATTTTATTTGTATCTAGCTCGGTTCAAAAGTTTAAAAGATTATTTTTTAAATTTAATTGGACGGCCAGGACGCAGCACTTCTCCATAACGAATTTTTTGGATAAAATCACGATTAGGACCTAATCTACCAATAATAAAAAAAATGGCTCCTACGTATTTATTAATGAGTGCATATGCTTGATCGACTGTACTACTGTACAATATTCACTATAAAGTTTATAATTCTATTGTATGAAATATTTTGGGTTAAAAGTATTTCTAATTAACTAAATTCAGCTTTGTTTCGTTTATTTTAATGATATAAACACTGTGATAAATTTCCATATGAAGAAATCGGTTTTAATTATTAATGTGGCATAACTTTTCAATCGACTCGATCAATTTTGAAAGATTAATTTTTAATGGGGATATAATTCATGTTAAAATTTTTAAGTACAAAAATAATGTTTCGAATACAAATGGACGGAACAGAGCGTAAATGAAAAAAAAAAACTAAATAATTTGAATAAGCCAATAATGAATTTAAGCTACAATAATTGCTACAGTCTTCTGAAAAAATAATATTTAATGCGAATACTTTAAATGATTACATCGAACTAATCCTCATTTAGTTGAAATAAACATTACGATTATTGATTATTGTGAATAAAAACTGAGTATAAAACTTGTTTTTAATAGTCGCTAACTTTCAATTAAATGCGAATGTAATAAGGAAGAAACCATTTAATATTTCTATATTATAAAGAATAATAAATCAATGCTACAAATGAGTTTTATGTAATTTTAGTTACTTATAAACGATTTAAACGTAGAAAATATCATAAATGTTTTAAAAACTTTTAAAGTTCAATTTAATTTACAGTGATTTCTCACAAAAATTGCCCTCCCTTAGCGAAAAAAAATACCTCAAACTAATACAAAGCATGAGTGTTTTCTACAAATATTCCTTTCTTACATATTTAGCTTATTCAGTTTTACTACGGTAATATTGAATATCCTGGTTTTTTTCAATAGACAAAAACGAAATCCCACTTGCTTAAAAACTCACCTGCTTTTTTCATTTTGCTAACAGTGCAAACAAATAAAATAGCAAGGCATAGTGTAGCCAGCTTTAAACTTACATAAATGAACATTATTTTTTCATCCATTTTTCATTTTGTAATTAATATTACTTTTCTATACTTGTTAATGTTAAACAATAATAAGACCACAAATAATGCGAAATGCATAATTCCTGGGAGATTTCAACTAAGTAAGACCTGGAAATGCATCTATAGTAAAAAAAAACGTATAATTTATAAAATGGATCTCATTGTAACATCATTGTTACATTGGTATAAGTTTTGTATGGTTTGTATTCTAAATAAGGTTGCGCTTTAAAGGGTGTTCAACTCAACCCGATTATATGAAAACCTCATGCAAGCTTTTCATTTTTACTACACGTGAGCTATAGAAAACACGAGAACGGTGAAAAATAGCGCAATGTCAACCGTTGCATAATAATTACGTGTGCAAGATTTAAACAGGTAGTCGAGAATTCGTATTATTAAAAAAAAATTAATATGCAAGTATCAGATTTCTATCTGCATAGAAAGCTGCTTGTTGAAACGACAGAATGTTTATTCTATAGGGAGGTTTTCTTTACGTGTATACTTTAAAAATGTTAACATAAAATATACAACCACTCTAAAAATAAAGCTTTCTCATAATATTGATGTGTTTTGAATTTTTATTGGTATAAAGAGGAATATAAATTAAATTATAACGATATTATGAACTTTAAAATTAAGTTGCTTATAATGTTGTAATTTGTAACGACAAAAAGTGGTTACAGTTGCTCACAAACATCGCTACTAAATACTATGTATTTAATCTCGAAATAATTATTATTTATGCTTAGTGGTTTTCGTACTTCATCGAAACACCATTCACTTTCACTCCAAATCAATCAATTAATTGGTTTTGTTGAAATTAATTATATTGAATCATAGCATCTATTCGTGACTTCTTTACGAAAAAAAAAACAATGAAACTCTAGGGATAAATGCCTAAGATTTCTGCATTGTTTGCATTCATATTATATAAATCATAAATAATAATAGATAATAAAAAATAAAAAATTATAGCATATCAATAAATAATACATCAATTTATATATGCGGTTCACCAGGATGAGGTTTGGGGTGCCTCAATACTGTAGCCTTAGGCTTATTGTGTTCCGAATAATTCATACGAAATATTTAAAAGCATGGAACATATCGAGTTTTGTGCCAAAAAAGTATGATTCGTGGATAGCATTCATTTTCTTTCACCATTTAAACAAAAATTTAAGGCTTGTCTAAATTTTGGGAAATTTCAGTGTTTAAATGGGGCTTTAAAAAAATTGAAAATAGTAACATCGGATTGAAAAACGAATAACGTGAAAAAATAGCAAAAAAGTATGAAAATATCGAATTATATGATTTGTCGCATGCGAATGGTAGTTAAACATAATAAAATAATAAAACTAGCAATCGTAGAGTTGAACCATGCTTTTGCGCGGAAAACAGACAAAATATAATAAAGCTCGACCGAAACTAATTTTTACGGCCGAAACCGAAACCGAAACTTCCATATAGCCATGTTTTCGTAGAAAAAAAAGTAAATCATAATTAGTCAGTCATTACTTTTAAGTTCTAAAGGTATTCATTACTCATTTAGTTCCTAATATTTGAGTTAATCATTAACATAACACATAATTAGAATTATTAGAATTAAAAAATACATAGAATTCCTATTTCAAATAACTTATTTGCTGAAATAAAGGGTTAATTTGAAAGAATTGCATTTCATATTTATTTTGAATATTTATTACAATTATCATAAAAAATTTTAAAAAAATTTATAAAACAAAATTACTTTTTATCTAATATGTTTAGGTTCATAAAATAGAAAGTACTCTTTCTTATATATTAAAAACAAATTTTTAATGAACTGATTATTATCAGTATTCATAATTGAAGAATCAAATAATTAGTGAATAACAATAATTTTCCTAACATTTTTATCTCACGAATTTAGTTTCGGTTTCAATCGTCTTTTCGGCTTGATGAAACCGAAACTAAGCCGAAATTCGTTTTTTGGCCGAAACTAGGCCGAAACTGAAACCGAAAGTTCGGTCGGATACTAAATAAAGCAATAGAAAGTGGTATTGCAGCATGGTAATTCCTCTGTCCACACAGAAAAACGAGTGAAGGATTTGATTGAGGCATTTAATTTGAAAATATTTTTCCTTGCGGTTTATTTCTCAGATTTGTCTTCTTCTGATTATTTCTTATTTGCATCGATGAGAAACGTCATATTGAGCAGCACTTCACATCTTATGAAAATATATAAAAATAACGCGATAACGGATTTTGCTCAAAAGATGATTCATTTTTTAAGCATGGCATCCAAAAATTGTCAGGTGGCAAAAATATGCAGTTAATAGAGGAAATTATTTTGAATAAAATAAGTACCTTCATTTAGAAATAATGAGAGCTTATTTTTCATAAAAAAATCGGTTTCATGTTAAATAAAATTAATTTCAAAAAACAACCAAAAGTTTACTTATGATTTATCTATATCGAACAATGAATCGATTTTTTTTAATTTACATCGCTTCAATATACTCATTTTGTTGTTAGTTTGTGAGGCATGGAACTTATAATCTCATTTTACACCTACTTTCCAGCACTTTATCGTGCTGAATTTTGCCACACCAACTTAATTTCGAAGACAACGCATGCATTCGATGTAAAATTTAGTAACCAAAAAGTATTTCTACTTAAATTAAATATAAACTTTAAATAAAACTTCGGTTACCTACCTTTAAAAGCGCATGTAAAAGTGAATCAATTTTAAGTGCTTGATGAAGTTAGCATTTATAGTGTAATTTATGGTGCAAATATTGGTTAACATAAATTAATAGTATCTAGTCATGAAATATTCCCAGCTAACACAACTGATAAACGGCAAAACTTGTAAATTGAATGAAATTGAAATGACAGTTGAAACAAACGACAACAATCAGTTAGTTCAAATCTGGCATTATGAATATTATATTTAAATATTTGGCTTTCTCTAACATTTTTTGTCTCACTTACATGTATGGGTTTAAATAAATTCTTTGTTCTCTGGCTTTGCCAGATACAGAGCTACATACATAGTATATACATATACGTTTGCCTAAATTGTGAAATTAATTAACTTGAAATAATACTAAATTAAATTAATCTGTTACTAACTACGAAAATCGTGGGATCAGAAATGGGAAAAGCAAAAATTGAAAATACAAAGCCGACGGGAAGCAGAACGACAGGTGTCAACCATATTCGACCAAGAAGCAAATAAACGAACCCAATAAATAGCCCAAATAAAATCAATAAATAAATTCAAGTATTAATTAAATTATAAATTAAATAAGCAAGTATTTCATGACCAAGTGGAAAATGAGGGGTCTAATTAACGTTTAAAAATTTATAAAATTTATAAAGAAAAAAAAATATTTTCACAAATCGAATACTTTGGCTTGGGGCACAATTTTCACATTATATAGACACAGAAAATTTTAAGTAAAATAAAACACATCAAAACTTACAAAATCAATATATTATTCTTACAATGCTTTATGTTGAATTTTACACATTTATGTGGGAAAATTGATATTGTTTTCAAAATATGATCAAAGCATGTTATTTTATGTTGTTCGATGTGAAAATTGATAAAATATTTTCGATTTTGCTTGTAAAAATTTTAGTGGATGTATGAAAAAGTGAATATTTTTCCCAATGTTCACAAATATTTTGCGTAGCTTTTTATGATATTTTATTATGAAAATACAGCATAAACTAATGTCAAAGCAGAAAAAATAATAAAATTTCTGTTTTAAGTTGTTTTTTTTATCAAGTTCTGAGAATAAAAAAGAAACAACGAAAGATGCCGATAGCGCAAAGAATAAAAAAAAATGCGTTACATCTTATAAAATATGCAATGCTTTAAAATGTTTGCTAATATAATAGAGAATAAAAAAAGGAACCTGATAAATATTTTACATCAAATGTTAAACATAAGATGTTATAAACAGTTCTTAATTTATTGAAGTGGTCTCTTATTTTACTTTTACATTATTTATGTATCATTATTATTTTTTTTTTTATTATTTATACTTAACTTAAACGTATGCTTTTTCGTATTCATTCGTAATTATAAACACCGGAAAACCAAAATGGAAATTATACTGAAAAAATATAGAGTATAATTAAATAACTTTATTAACAAAAATTTTCCAAATTTATAATAACGGTTACATCGAAAAACATGGTATGGTTAAATAGTTTTGATTTAAAAATACTGTAAACCGCAGAGGGCAAGAAATTTTTAATGGTTTTCATTCTAATATGTTATCTGAACAACAAATAGACTCTTAAAAATAATCTGACCACGTAGATGGCAAAAGATTATCCCTTTTAAGCTCCGCGTAAACAAGCTTATAACATGTCTTTTTTATTTTAGTATTAAAATAAAGCTTAAACATACAACAAATATCCAAGAAGGAAAATTGTTGATCATTGTGTAAACTTTCACTAAAAGCTTTACCAACTAAAATATGAAACTTTAAGTACAAAATGAAATAAAAAGATTTGTCATCAGGAAGACTTAAGATAAAGTTTCTCTTATTTGGTGAACATTAAATTAATAACATGTTGAATATTAATTTTCTTCGTAAGTTTAGCGTCTATTTACTATGGCTCAAACTTGAGAATAATTTTAACGATTTTATGCAAATGATGCAGAGTACGAGATTCATTTCGTTTATTTAATTACAAAGGTGTGCTGAATAAAGTAATTTCATTTCATTACCTTATTGTTGTCTTAATATTTTTGGAAATATTTGAAACCCTGTTTTCGATTTACTGACTTTGATAAAAACCTACTGTTCATTAATTTTAAAATCAATAAATGGGTAATTCTCATCAAATTCCGAAAGTAGGTAGAAAAAAAATATAAAAAATTTGTTTTTTTTTGTCAATTTTGTAGTACTTGTATAACTAGATTTTACTAGTATAACGACGAGTTATAAAGATGATTTATAACTTTGCATGTAAGGGAACGGTTTATATAGGCCATACCGTCATTGAATCGTGTTTGTTATTGTTTGATAGAGAGCAAAAAGCTCGATTCCTAACAGTATTATTGTTACGTTAATATAATACTCCTCTATAAAATGTTATTTCTTGTCCTGAACCGTTAAAATGAAGTACTTGTATTTCTGCATTGTACTTTTCATCAAAAATTTTCACTTAAGTCTAAATGAAGGATGATTTCATCTTTAAACAGGACAAAACAGTGAGTTGAATGATTAAATAAGCAAAAAAAAAAAAGTCAATTTCGGCAAGTTTAAAAGAGATTACAGTATATGTCGCAATTCCTTCGTTTCAATTTGAAATGAGGGAATAACGGTGTGGGAATGGGGAAATAAAATATAACTTAAAAATGCTGTCTCTGACAAATTACTTTACTGAGCAATTAATATTATTTATTATGATATAGTTAATACTTCTTTTTTTCTTCAATGTGCAGGAATGACGACTGAAAATGTAATCTTGAAATAATTTTCATGTTTTTTTTTGGATGGATTCATATATCAACAGCTAGTAAACATGTGACGGAATGGTTTTCTTTCATGCAAAAATATTTTTGCAAACGTGTTATTTGCTTTTCATTTCAAACTAAAAATATTTTTGAAAATCTATTGTATTTTTATACGTAGGTATATATTTTTGGCCACGTAATGTACATAAAATGTGTTTGTACATCAAGTCAATATTTTTACATAAGTTTCGATATAAGATCCCGTTTCACTCTACAGATCCAGCTAAACTCTTTGTGGGATTTCATACTGTCCCTGGGTGTTTATATGTGATCCTTTCTTGCAAATGTGTAGCGGTTTAAAGTTTGTTTCCAAATTTAAGCATAATTTCGATTTTCATAGAAAAGGTGTTTTGTAAAATTCGAAGATGTTGCTGAACTAGGTTTTTGAACGTATGCTACTTGTATCTAGCCCTGAAAGATCTATTAGACTGACCAATATAGAATTTTATATATTCCGGTTTTATTTTGCATTGTAATTTGGTTGTTCTTCTTGTTGTACTTCTTCCTTTCTTTTGAATAGCATTTGAAAGAATTGATTTGTTCGAACGTTTCGATATAATTTTATCTACGATTAAGCTGTTGTATCCATTGGTTACAGCTATATGGTCAACTAGCTAACGCCTACGACTTCGTCTGTGAAACGTAATTGTTTTTTAAACTTTTTTTATGATTTCAAAGACTTGATTGTTAAAAAACATGTTTGGATTATTGATTTTGCTTGATTTTTTACCAAATAAACAAATAGAAACAAAAAAATCGCTTTTTTGGTATAAGTATCAAAAATACTTTCATATTAATCTTGTAAAATATTTTTATTCTGATACATCTAAAAATAACACTATAATTTTGTTTCTAAACATATATCAAATTTATTTTTATCATATACAAAAGCATAAGAGCAATCCATGATTTATAAAACCAAAGTTACTGATAAGTTATAGATACTGATAATGTACAGATAGAACTATCAGTACAATAAAATACATTCTACCATAATCTTCAACCAACACGACAGTTTTATACAACACGGTAGTAATGTTTCGTTTTTAACGGCACTTTGATTAATGAATTTGAAATTTCGATTATTGACTTGCCCCATGTTACCTCATACAAACCTTGTCATCCTCTTTTACTCTTTGAGGAAAGGAATATTCAAAAATCCTTTTTAGCAAATGTTCACACCCAATATGAATAATCATTGGTGAATACACCTCCCCCCAATTTTTTATCAGTAAGTTGAGACAAACGATTTTGTATACGCAAATTAGTAGGCCGAAAATAGATTTTTATACATTTTTAATATCAGTTTTATTGTTATTACTATTTTCAGTAGTATTTTTTCTTAAGCAATTTTTTGAACTATATTTACAATAATTTTGCAGTAAAAAAATAACAATAGGAAAGTAGAATCCAATGAGACACTAGCCCACGTTCATGTATTCACACAATGAATTTGTTAATCAATGCACTTACAAGATATCCAGCATTGAGAATGTTTTTCTATATATACAAATTATTATATTTTAAAGAGAAAATTTGTTATATGTATATATGTATATATACATATTGTTATATGTATAAAGTTTGTGTGTTATAAAGTTTGTTATTTGTATATCAAAAAAAAAATACTGTCTAACTTTTTAGTTTAGTTAACAAAAAAAGTATAATGAAACTTGATAAAAAAAAAGAACTGAAAAGTGTCAAGTGATGAATTGGGAATATTTTACGGAAAGTGTCACTAGCATTAAATAATCAATATTGATAAGATTTTATTAAAAAATAGCAAGAAATTGGATCAAAAATGCGCAAATAAGGAATAGAACATCTAGAAAACATAAAATCAACCAAGAAAGGCATTTTACTTGCGTGTGACATCACCAGAGTTGCAACCGATGACAAAAATAGAGCTTTTCACCGACGAAAATTTTTTGATGATAATTTAACTTGAAATCGAAATTGGATAATTCATTCCATTTCCAGGAAATAATGTGTCAGAATTTTGTTTTTATTCAAATCTAATTTTATGTTACTAATTCTTTTTAAATTTTACAGTGGATAAATAAAAATAGGTTAATATCCGCTTAAAAACTGAATAAAAAAGTGTCAAAAAAGTTCTTGATTTATTGTTTTACCGAAAATAAACCTTGAAATGCACTTAGGTTTTTTGACACATGAAGAAAATGTAAAAAATATGTTGAATGCAAATGAGGAAAGTTATGCTCGTCTCAGTAGCTTCATACAATTCAGTACCAATCTTAATTAGGAAGTGTCACATCCAAATATCATTAGTATTGTATAATAATCCTTTTAACTTCGGATCAAGTTTAATCAAGAGAGTAAAGGATATCGTAAATAGTACATGAACCATGTATAGTAAATATCCACCTATTCCATAATAAGTTTAGCGACAAGGGAATTCAAACAAGATGAATGAAAAGGCCAGTGAATCTAAGTAGAGTGGATAATACTCGAAGCATAAGCGACCCAGTGATGTTCTCGAAGCGACCGATATAATAATAGAATCTCGTATTCAACATTGACTGGACTGGATTTGTGGTTGTTTGTTAAAATCATTATTGAATAGGTAAACCGGAGTCAGCCAAACGGGTAGGTATTATTTGCCTAAATTACTAGTGTGGAATAAAATCGCAGAATATATTATCACATTTCTGAACGGGGGTGGGCAAACGGTCGATCGCGAATAGGTCGACAGTCGATCGTAGGCTTTTTAATTAATTTTTTAGGTAAATTTTAATTCTTTTAATTGGAGGTATGTACTAAAATTTTAACACACCATGAAACTTGAATTTAAATACGTAACTATTCTACAACGGACATTACTAATTCGCAAATAGTGCTTCTAATACTTCTTTCCTACTACTTATTCTTTTTTTTAAGGGGTTACATGGGTTTCACGGCTTCAAATCAGAAGAATATATTAATTAATCACACGAATAGTTTCGGAAATTTAGCCTTGGGAAGTTCAGCGAGCCGCAGGTATATCGGTACAGCTGCTCGTCTATTTTCGCGTTTTTTTCGAAACTGGATATTCAAATTCGTTTGTCAAAATTTCCTTAGAAACACTGAACCGATTTTGATGAAATTTTACACAGTTTTTCGAGAATCAATTCACAAGGACTTCTTTTTCAATTACAACTGTTTAAAAAAAATTAGAGTAAATTTCACAAATTGCATTTTTTTTGTTTCACTTTGTTTTTCTTTCGTCCAAGTTCTAATTTATAGTCTTAAATAATACACGCATTTATTTTTACTTATATTCACGAATGATTCCCTCATGAGTTCTATTGTCAACGTGGACACACCTTATTTCCGAAGGGTCATCGGCAATGACGGAGTTTTAAATATTTTTCTGGAAAAATTTCAGGAATTCTTTCTCAAATGTGTTTGTTTAAGATAATAAGAAATTTAAATGAAATATTATTTTTTGTATGGAAAAAAAATTGTTGAAAATAGGCCTTTTTTCCCCCGATCAAACCCATGTTACCCCTTAAATATGTATTTGATTTTAATTTAACCCATTTTTCGAGGTCGACTGCGTGTAAATAAGAAAAATTACACAGCCCTGCAAAAAATAAAAAATTGTTTTGACTGTAATAGGTCATTTCAATGTCATTTTTGCGCTTATTTTAATTATAAAATCCATTTCCTTCCATCATGTAAGGTTTTCTCACTAAATGAGAAAATATATTAGGAATAAGTAACAAATAACGCGATTTTTCAAAAAAATGTTTCTTAAATTCCATGGAATAAATATATTAAATAATACGACAAATTTGTCACATTAACATGAATTAAACATCGATATTATATTGTACATAGTTATCAATAAGTGTAATATCTATAAGTTTTTTTCGAACGAAGCCAAGGGTCCGAAGCGAACCACTTGTTCTGTATTGAAAATGGTAGTAGTTCACGTACTTCACCTCTCATTACTAGCGCTAATGTCGTTTTATCTTCCGTTAGGAGAGGAAATCAACCGATATGAAGTTTATAAGTGAAAGCGAGGTAACAGAAATAATTGTTTTTTTTTAAACTTCGTATGGGTTTGTTTCTCTTACCAACGGAAGATAAAACGACACCAGTGCTAGTAGTGCGAGGTCCGGTACTACCATTTCAATACAGAAAAAGTAGTTCGATTTTGGCCCCCGATTTTGGTCAAAAATACTACTCTTCAATTGTAATTTGCAACAAAACCTTACTTGATGAACTTTTTTGATTATTTTTTCCATAATCATAGTAAAAATTACATTAAAAATATGTTATTATATTTAAGACAACTTGACCATTGCAGGCCTGTGTTATTGTCGATCATACCAGTATTAAGTTTGCCCAACCCTGTTTTAGAAGTTATACTTAATTGATTGAAATAAATATTGTCTTGGATTAAAAATTGTCTTGGAATTTTCAGTTCACTTTTTCGCTGAATATTTTTTTCAATATGCCTATGTTAAAGGCTTTATTTTCTTGTCTGTTCACATATCTTTGATAACGTTGATAAAATTATATAGATAATGAATTATTACTAATTTCTTTTAAAGAGCGATTCATTGATTTGTATATTATAAAATAATAAAATAGAAATTATTCATTTTTAGACTTTATGAGTTAACAGTTGCTCATGTTTACATTGTTATTAAAGTTTATGATGTCTTCGTAGTACAAACCATTCGTACCACAAACTATGCTTAGAAATCTAGATCTAGGATCATATTGAATTTTTGCTACAGACAGGGGATTATAATTAGTATAAGATGGGAAATCATAAAGCTTTACTCTTATTGTATCTAATCTGCTGATTAAGGCAGGTTTTACACCCCAAAAAGATTTTTTTATCGTAATCTGAATATCTCCACTCACAGATGAAAAGTTCACCAACCGGACGTAAATCCACAGTCATTTAAATATTTTTTCGGAGAAAAATGATTGAAACATACAGCAACTAATAGCTAAAAGGTAGTAAAAAAATATTTAGTATAAGAAAACCAGGTAAAAATTATGTCACTTTAATTATGTAACTATAAAGCACGAACTGAGTATTAGCTAAGAGACCAGTGGTGGCTGTTATTGATTGAATTGCACCTATCCCAGGAAAGTAAGCTAATGATATATAAAAATCTGTCCTAAAACCAGTCTGGACGTATGAAATATAATAGTCTAAAATCCGGTATTAGAAATATATACCCTCATCTGTTATTATAAGAAATAAGAAATAAATGATAGATAATATTCACAGTTACACATTGCAAATAGGTTGCCTAATTAAATTGCGTTCGGACAGTACTAAATCATAAAATTTTTAATTAAATTTATTTGATCTAATTGATTCTCATTGGTTATTTAAAAAAACGTACACTAGTTAATATACCCAAAGAGAATATACCCAACAGAATTTTAAAACTAAAGGTTGCCTACCTTCATCCCTGCCCAATTGTGGAATTGCCAGGTATAAATAGGTGTTTTAACATTATTTATATACCCCCATCGGTTATTTAATCGTATATGTCAAATGAAAGCTTATTTTATTTTCAATTTAACTGTATTAGGTTATCTTGTTAAAAAGTTGGTCCAGTCCATGGTTGTCTTAAATTTAGATGATTTTTTTCATATATTTTAAATCTTAATTATAAATAATTTTGATATTTCTTGCAAAAAAAAAAACTTTTTAGTTAGTTACAAGCAACTTAAAAGTGGTCAAATTTCAGAAAAAATCACTTGATTCAAAACACGCCATGATTGGTCGTCTTGTTTGTGACGTCAATATGTTAAATAAATTTGGAATTAGCACCCTGCTACACGTTTCTACGTATATATTGTCAAACAATGTCTCAATTTTAGTGAAAAAAACTTTATTTTACGCATCTAATTTTACCAAACAAACTATGCTTTAGTAATTTTACTTATCTCTATCCACAAAATCCCAGATATTTAAATTTCGTTTGCATATTCATCGTCTAAGAAAAGTAAAAATAAAGATCTAGATTGTATTAACTGAGCTTGCAATGAAATTGGGTCCTACTTAATGGTTGAGTTTGCCAGCTTCCCACACATTTATGGGTAGTGATATCGTGGTTTCATATTTCCCCATAAACTTTTTTTTGAGTTTTGGTTAAGATTCTTTAAAGATGTGAAAAGAGTTCACAGGATTAGTATCACTTTGGGAGAAGTGGAGATTTTTAGAGCCAAAGTCTTTTTGTAAGGAAAACAAAGAAAACGCGAATAAAGAGTACCCTATAAAACTGTACCTCACTCGTCAATACGCTCCTCATATTCGCTTGTTATCCTGGGACAGATGCGAATTAAAACAGCAAGGAAAAAATATCTTTCATAATCAATCATATGTCATAGTAGATTCAAAAAATTCATATAAACTTGCCAAAATATTCAAATTTTACAAGTCGACTTCTTTCCCCTGTAATTCACTCGAGAAAACATTCTAGAGAGGTGGAGATATTTCGAAAAAATACAAAAAAATATCATTTAATTCTACATTTTTATTTCAATGAAGATAAAAATATTATCAATTTGTAAAACATGCAAATAAGGTCACGGGTGTTAGCTTAAAAATTAATTCAATGTATGGAAAATCAGAAGAAATAGAGAAATTATTTCTTTTATGCAAACAATCGTAATTACATAATTTTCTGTATCAAATCATACACATCAAGTTAAGTGAAGCATTATTCATTTGATTGTAAACAGCAAATATAAAGATATATATATATATATATATATATATATATATAGTTTATGTTGCTGAATTAAAAAAAAATCCATCATCAAGACGTCCTTCTCTTATTTATGTTTAATTACAGCTATCTCAATATTTATAATTTTTTAATTAGAGCAAACACTAGGAAATCATTGTTTTTACTCCGGAATAAAAGTTAAATAATTAAACAAGGAACGGATGATAATTAAAATCTAAAACAAATGATATTATATTTGCGTGTAGACAAATGCTATTCTTTTATTACTATTTTTTATTATTTATTTTTCATTTCAAAGCTCACTCCCATTGTTTTTAAAGTATGGTTGTAGTTTTAATTACATTTTTCCTATTGAAAATCAATTAGTCATTAAACGCAATACATGTTTTTCACTCATTCAGATGAATTTCCTATTTTTATAACTATATATAAATCGATTTAGCTTATAGATAAAGCTGAAATGATTATCGTTTTATAAACTTATTGTAGCTTTTTAATTCATCAATTATGTATTAAGTTTTAAAGCATGAACTTATTATATCGTAAGCATTCACAAATTTACGGATGTCGTATAAAAATTGTTGATTTTCAAAAGATAATCGAAATAAAGAACTGAGATAAAAAGTTGCTATTTTTTTCAATGTTTGTGTAATTTGGATTTATCTGGTAACAATCAATTGGATAAAAAAATATTTTACAGCCTATTTTATGCCATTTTATGCCTATTGGTGGCCGAGTGGTCAATGTAGGTTGCTCCAAAACTGGTAGATGTTGGATTTGATGATCGTATTGAGCAAATTTTCGATATTTCTCGATTTATGGATTTTTATTATCCCTAGAGTCGCTAAAAACCTTGGTAGTTATAAGGCGACGGGAAATAACCAAACATGGAACGAAAATTTACTAAAAGTATTTCTGTACTATTATATATTCAGAGATAATCTAATTTTTTGAAGACTACTAAGAAAATAATTAGAAAAGAAAAACGACTACCAATGCTTTGAATTTGACATATTCAAAAATTTTCGATCATATCCATTGACAATTTTTATACCACCACACAATATTCTCTATTCCCATTTTAATGTAACCATTTTTCTTCTTTAACTTTCATTTAATTAGCCTTCAAAAAGATAAAAACTTATGAGTGCAACCCTTAAATAAAATTTCCTCTTATTTATACAATAAAACACTTTGTGATCTTAATTATGTGATATAGTTCACAAAAATAAAATAGAAACACAAATTTGAACAAAAGTTCAAGCAAATGTATGACTGACGTATTTCCCAGATACGTATTTCAATTGCCAAGCAATCTTACTCAGTGACCATCAAGTAGTATTGGATCGCTCCGTAATCTCTGTATCTCAACTCGTACCTTTCATTTTGTCTTTCAGTTCCCCAGTTCATTATCTTTCCCTTATTCTTTGATTGTCCTATACAGGCCAGTCCCAAAACATTCCTTAACAAAGACCAGCAAATATGGCTTCGTTTCAACAGATCATTATTTCATAAAAGATATATCTTGATGGAATCTTTTTTCAAGCTCATCAATAAAAGCTTCACAGTTTAAAGGAATGAAATTTAGATAATATCGAAGATAATGTACTCTATTAGGCATGTAACATTCAAGTTGATGGTATGTTTTTACTAACTGAATATATCATCTTTCTTATTTCTACAAACTAATGTATGATTCCCTTAAAGGCTTCCCAACCTAATTTTTATTTCTACTAGTGAATAATGAATTATCCTAGACATGCAAATCCAGTAACCTTTACAATATCCCGAATTTGTGACTGAACTCTGATTGTGAATGATGAATGATGAAGTGAATGATTCTCTCTTTAACTTTTACTTCAATGAATGCGTAAAGTTTGTCTTTTAAGTACTTGAAACTGAAACTCTTCTCAATCTAAAGCTGTAATAAAGTTTTCGGTGCAACAAAGTTTTGACTTCAAGAGGGCTTGATATTTTTAACAGGGGTGAGATAAAACTTGAAGCGGTAATGGCAAAGATTAAGTTTATATAACAAGTTAGGTAACCAATAAATTCAGGTGAGCAAAGTGATAAAGACGATATTTGTATGATCCTAAGATCTAAATATTCAGCCAAAATTACCTGGGAAGACCAAAATGATCGCCCAAGAAGAATAAAAAAAATATCTGAATGATTTTGAATACCAAATTACTAGTACCGGATTAGTCCGTTAAAACTAATATATTCATTCGACATACTAAACAAGATGTACTTATTGCATGTTACTCAGTGCTGATATAAAAATCATAAACGGCAGGAAGTATTGCAATGAAGAAATGGGTTAATTTTTATAGTCTTAAGTTATTTTTTTTTTGAAATTTTCATTCTTTCAGAAACAAATTTCAATTTGGTCTGACTCTTTGCTTATTGAATAAGGTATTATACATCTTCTTTTAGTGCTCCTTCAACGTTGAAGATTGGTGATCATCTTGGCAATTTTGATTTTTGGTATAGCAACGTGGAAGTGCATTTTTCCGAACCACCCACAAAGATTGGTAAGCCAAGATGTCCTTCTTCCCAGAGCTCTATTTACTTCAATCCGACCCCGAATGATAAACTGGAATAAGGGATATTTGTTGTTACGCATAACGTAGCCGAAGTACAGTACCTTTCTCTTCTTTATAAATATCAAAAGTTTTTGTGGTTTTAAGTTTCTTGTGGTATAAAGTTTAATAATCTTCAGGATTCGGCAATGCACCCACATTTCAAAATGCGGTAATTTTATCCTCCAGTCTCTGGGTAAAAATCGATCTTTCTATTCCGTATACGACAATAGGGAACACATAGCACTAGACCATTTTTGCCACAATTCCAGAGATAAAATTCGATCCAAAAAAAAATTTTCACCTTTGTAAAGATACCTACTAATAATAATATGAATATGGTTTACATTGAAGTTATTTCCAATCAAATTTAAAAACTCAAACCGTCTTCTAATGGTGAAACAATTTCAGCCGTAGCAATGTGCGATGTGCCAATTCGTTACTTTTTGTTCGATAATATTACGGGCATTAAGTGTTCCCAAATAACAATAAGAGGCAAATACTAATATTTTCCCATTTCCGGAAAATCGGGGACAACTATGGGTAGTGGAATTCCGTTCTTACGTAAATTAGGTTCTCTTCAGAATGGGTTTCTATTCGGTGGCTTACATATTTTTCCAAAAAAAAAATCCCTGAACCACTAAAAGTTTTCTTGAAAACCGAAACAAACTTAGTTTAGATAGGAGTGTTAAGCTCCGTCATAATAAATTGGTAAGCAAGCAATTAATATCATATTAAGTAACAATGTACTCTTGTAGTTAATTTGCAAAACTTTAATCATTATTGTTAATAAAAATTTATATAATTCATTTTGTTAGTGTGCAAATTTATTGCAAACTATAAAAATAAAATTATATATATCATTAAAAATATTAAATAAACTCTAAAGGTTCAAAAGATAAAACGAAATGTCTTCTTTATGAAACAATTTTCGGTATTGCCATATTAATAATTCAATAATATTTTTGATAATTCTTTAATGGAAACATCATCATTTGCTAATAAAACAACTTTATTTTGAACTTTATACTGTTACATATTATCTTTTGTTAGATATAAGCCGTAGGCATATAATATGAGTACAAATATTATTTATTCACAAAACGGAAGCTTATTAATTTCCCAAGACGAAAAAATTATACGTTGTTCACATAAAATATGTAAACTTGGTAGGTATATAAACACACGCAAAACATCATTGTTTTATATTATTTTTTTAATTTTTTTTTGTTAAAATTGCTTCCTGTACAACTGTATACTACGAACAATGTGATAAGATTATATAGTTTCTTGCTGTGTTATAGCTTGAGGGTGGGTTCCTCTTATCGTTTACAGCCGATGTCGTGCTGATTGCGTCCAACCACTGTCAGAACTCTCTATGGGGTTGGTAATAGATCCCTTGGCTTTTTGCGCTTCAGTCTTCTTGGCGATTTTTTTGGGTGATATGTGGAGGACAGGGCTTGTGTATTTGGATTTAGGTGGTTATGGAGATTGTTTGGAATTTGAGGAAACTGTCCTGGATTAGAGTGTTGAAAAATGGGATCTATAGGTCGTTGTGCATGACTTTGTTACGAACGTAATATGGAGCATTTATAATGAGGCGGAGTACTTTGGATTGTAGGAATTTAATACGTTGGATGTGTGAGGGCTTAGCATTTCCCCACAGTTCTACTCCGTCCAGATTGGTCTTATAATTGTTATAAAGATGGTCAGCCTATTTTGGAGGTATGTCTTAGAAGTCTTTGTAAGAGTCCAAACCATCGGTTTAGTTCTAGTTTTTTGGTCTTTATGTGTGTAGCCCAAGTCTGCTGCCTATCTAGGTAAAATTCTAAGTAACGTACGTGGGGGGCTGTATTAATTAGTTTGTAGTCAATGTAGATTGGTGGGTTTGTCAGTTTTCGCAACATTTTGATATAACGTCAAGGTGGTGCTGCATTGTTTGGGTGGATTTTGCTTCATCACAATTTGTGACAAGGATAGCTGTGTCGTCCGCATAAGTCGATATTATGCTATAGGTATGGATTGGGATATCGGAAGTGTATACGTTGTAGAGCTGACTGGTGCAAGAATGCCTCTTTGAGGAACAACAGCGTGAATTTGGGGCAGGCAGCGAATACTCCGCACCACATATTACACAGAAGCAGCGATTTGGCAGGAAAGATTAGATTATGAGTAACTATTGGGATGGTAGGATATTTCTTAATTTGAAAAATAACCTCTGATGCCACATCCGGTCACAAGTCAATGTCACATCTAAAAAAGCTCCTATGCATACTTTCTTTGTTTCTAAGGCCTTAGAGATGGTTCCGACGACTCTAAAGCACTGATGTGTGGTTGAGTGTGAGGAGCGGAAACCGAATTGATGTGTTGGGATGATTTCCGGGGACTGTAGGATGGGTAAAATTCTTTTAAGAAGGAGGCGTTAGAAAATTTTTGAAACTTGGGAAAGCAGGCTAATAGGTCTGTATGAAGTTGGGTTGGAAACAGGTGTGTTCCGTTTAGGAATCATAATTATCACTACAAATTTCCATTTGGCGGGAAAGTAAGCGGTTCGAAGAATGGCGTTGCAAATGGTCGTGATGAAGATTATGTCCTTTTTAGGAAGCTGGCGAAGAATTGAGGTTGTAATGTGTTTTTGACGTTGGCTTTTTTTTTGAAGGGGCTTTGTTTATTTATGTTTTAATTTCACAACCTCAATCCTTCGCCAGCTTCCCAGAAAGAGCATAATCTTCATCTCCACCTTTGCAACGCCATTCTTCGAACCGCTTACTTTCCCGCCAAATGGAAATTTGTAGTGATAATCATGATATATAAATATATCGGTTATTTAAATATATATCGGGAAACAAATAAACTTCCGAACTTTCCCGACGTCCTTATGTACTGTTTAAATATTAATCATAATAATTAACAATACTACCTGAAGAAGTCGGAGAACCGATTAAACGTGTTATACAAAATAAATATAATGAATGAACAATCCCCAAAACAAAAAGAATAAAAACTATTATTAAATATAAGTTAATTCTCTACTAAGATATTCCTAACTTTGTGAATGAAATAATCTTGTATCATCTCTATCTTTCTTTAAAAATAAATAAGGTTCGTTTTTGTATCCGTTTGGTCAAGTAACCCTAGTTAACAACATTTATATTCCAGCTTGTGTTATCTTGTAGAACTTCAAACCAATTTTAATTTAAGAATTTCGGATAATTTGTGCAAATATAAATAAAATAAATCGTATACCATAAAAAAACTATGAAACTTTAAAACGATACGCGAAAGTTTTCCGATTCTAATTTAGCGGACATTAATATAAACGGTGTACAATGAATTAAATTTCGATTTCCTACTTTTTTTAAAATACTTATATAATAAGATCGTTATGTATACCATAACAACATACTTTTCTAGTACTGATGATGAAATATCTTTTGGAAAATCTGATTTTAATCACTACTCAGGATATATAAACTATTACAACATTTCGTTTGGTGACGAATAGTATTTTTATTTTGATAATTATATACCAAATAATACCTTCAAATCGGAATTAGATGAGTATTGGGCTATTTTTGATGTTTCCAAACCAGATATTGAAGCATCACCCACGAATATAAAACAAATCATTGAAGCTCTCGGGGCAAAATTCGAGGAAAACGGATCGTATGCATTTGATTGAAAGAAATTAGATCAACATCCACCATTTTCATTCGTTTTTAATGACCTTCCGTATGTGTTGGAGTCAAAAGATTATATTCAAGTAAGTTTAAGTTTGAAATACAAAAAAATACAAAAAAACAAACATTTAATTGAAATCTTCAGAAGAAAGACAACAAATGTGTTTCATATTTTGCCACCAGTATTTGATTTCTAAATAATCAACAGTTCGTTATTGGACAGCCATTCTTCATAAACGTTTATACTGTGTTTGATTTTGGAAACCAAAGGATTGGATTTGCAACAGCTAAATAAAAAACACAATTTCATTATATTTTAATGCAAAAATTTAAAATAAATAACATGTTTTATTCTTTGATAAAATCAACTTTAAAAAGTCTATAACTGTAGATGATTTTAAATACATACACTTAACTGTATTGGATAATTACAAAAAAATATTAAGCTCTATATCTCTTTAACCATCAAGTTATTGTTTTTTTCATATTTCATTATTCAGTTCTTTTAATGATGTTTATAAGTTTTGGTAATGATAATGGTACGGTTTATTATCTCGATAGTAACCTTTTCTATCGGAGATAGTTAAAATCATCATTTAAAAATGACACAGGATTTATAAAAAACTATACTTTTCGATTTTACTATCAAAATTTAATAACATAAGATATATTCATTAAATAACAACACTTTAGAACAAATCGGAAAATTTATTACAGTTTTAAAGGTTTTCTTTTAATAATTCTTTCATTATTAAGAATATACACTTGAAACTTGAAATAACAAGACTGCAACTCTTGACATTGTCAAAAAAAGAAGTGTATCATACTACCAGTGCCGATGGTAAAAGTCAGTAAAAGTTGTCATCATGATTGTAGGATTTATCAACATAATTTTAGCGGTTAAAATATATTTTGATAAAGTTTACGATCTTGAAGTTACCGGCAAAATGATAATAATTATTATACAGATGATTAATTTTACTACTCTATATGCTACAGTTAACAATCAAAATAGTATTTATAATTATATTGATGTCAATGAGCCTGTTTCTACAATACTTGGATGTATTATTTACCATAAAATGCTTTTTTTTTTACCATAAATGCTATTTGGTTTGAAAATTGCTGTTTTTAAATTTCAATTTAGAGCTAAAATTTCAAGAATATGTGAATATAGAAAAAAGATAAATTCCCAATTCAAACCGCAAACCACAATGAATGAAAATTTCAATGAAAAGTCTTTAATGACACTTTCATTGTTTTTTATTTATGCAAGTCATCCGCGTCAGGTTTCGATACTGAACTTTGATAACCTTGAAATGTTAAGGTGATAGCTATTAGAGTGTTAATTAAAATTTCCACACATAAAACAGTCGCTATAAAATAATAAAGGTACATATGATGTACGAATGTTTGTAACAATTTTACAGGTAAACAATTCAACTCAAAAGCTTTTTGTAGTTTAATTAAAAGCAAAAACCACACAGAAACAAACATATATTTCATCATGTTCGAATCGTATTTCACCATAGACCCATTAAAAACCAATAATCAGGAGTTATCAAATTTCTGTGTTTCGGATACCGACAGCAAGTGAAACAACAATGGATTAAATTAACTTTTCAGATTTTACATTATTTATTTTTAGTTTACCACAATTTTGATATTTTAATTTTAATTTAAATAAAAAAAATCAGTTTTAATTAAAACGGTTGGAACAATGGATGGTGGGTATTGATGGATGCGACAAATTTTTCCAATATGAGCAAAAGATGTTTTTTATCAATCTTATATATAAAAATATCGCTTCACGGTGTTTGTATTCAAACTCCTTCAAAGCTTTTTGTAGTTTAATTAAAAGCAAAAACCACACTGAAACAAACATATTTCATCATGTTCGAATCGTATTTCACCATAGACCCAAGAAACGGTACTGCCGAACGATCCATTTACTGAAGATTTATTGTAGAAATGAAAGAGTACTGGTAATAGCTGAACTCAATGTATGAACTTTTAATCAAATTAAGCTGATTATATCGTTATTTTTCTGTTTTGAAAAAAAAGCTAGCAGTTATGAAAATTTTTTGAATTACCGATATTCAACAATTGTTTGGAAAATTCTTCAGTAAATGGATCATTCCGCAACGGAACTCCTATGTTGCCAACTGATTTTTTTTACATTGTGTCACAGACTTTATGATTATAAGCAAGTGTTAATTTTATTGACAGAATCCGATCTTGGAATGATTGACAATGTGTGGGGGAAATTATCAAACAGTAAAATCATTGCGCCTTTGAAACAAATTGAATCATTGTATAGAACTTCCAATGGTTTCAATGGTTAGAAACGTTTTTTATATAAAAATCACATACAGTATTAAATTGACATCAAAATGTGGATGCCGTGAAATAAGAATATTTTTTTTCTATAAATTGAAAAGATATGTTAGTAATTATTCTGCTATTAAATTATAAATCATCAAAATCGGTTGAATCATTTTTAAGTTATAAATGGTCTAGCTAATCCGACTTTGTTTTATATATTGAAGGTACTTAATTTGACAAATTTCGTGTGTCAATGTAATGGGAAGGTGATTCAATAAAGATAATCAATCCGAGGGCATCCTATGCACCAAAACACATAGCTTCAATAAAGCAAATGTATTGCTGACATGACATAGAAATAATTGATTTTGTATTATCTTTTTATATATATTTATTATTCTAATGAAATAAATAACTATTTTTTTTTTATATGTTATTAAAATTTTATACTAAATGTAGCTAAAATATTCATTCATAAGATACTATGTTCATTGTCTATTTAGTAGTACGAAGGTTACCAGGTCAGCTAGTAAATTATAACGTTCAAAATTGACACATATCACTCTCTTACAAGATGATGTATACTTTAAATCGAAAAGTATCAAATCATAAATCTGATGATCCAAACGAAATGCGATTTTTTCTCATAAATTCAGGAAATATTAAAAAACGAAACGCACTTGGTTTATGAAAAAAACTTCAGCTGCTTTATAAACGATAAACGGACTTCTTTAACGAGTTACAAAACAGTAATAAACTGGAAAGCAATTACTCTTACGCCTCATCAGACTTATGTATTGATCATTGTTGTTGAATGGATGATTCAAATTGTTGTCCTGTTTCCACTAAAATAAATAATAAAATTTCTTTGACTTATTTATTGTCACAAAAAATTACTTCAACTTGAAAATAGTACTAACGTCTTTATTTTCAATTTTTGCAGCTTATCTTTAATCCAATTATCTATATTTTTTTCAAACACACCAGCGACCAATATAAATTTAGAGCGAACATTTTGCAATAATGTTAATAAATAGATATTGGTTTTTGATATTCTATGTGATAGAGAACTGAAATTTCGCAGTGTTGTGAAGCAATTTGATTATGTCGATGAATTTTCATAAGTAAACATTCGTCGACATTCCAAAATTCGATTGATACAGATGCACTGAAAATCAAAATACGAAAGTCATGTTTATTTATTTGAATAGTACCAATTTCTGCAACAGAAACCTCAAAGTCGGGAATGATAAAAAAAATGTAAAATTTTAAAGAGGAATTCTTTTTTTTTTGGTTTATGAATGCTTTACGTCTTTGCATTCAAATTCTAAGCTTGATCATTGAAATAACTTTGTCAGTGTAGCATATTATTAGATTGTTGCAAACCTTGTCATTTTTTTACAAATTGCGTACATAGTGTTGTAAATCACTAATCAGAGCATTTTGCCAAATGAAACTTACCATTATTCGTAACATGTCAGTTATAACCTCCATATCTTGAATCATTCCTTAATTTATATTTCCACCTTTTGCAATTTTCGGGTTGAATTATTCTGTATGAAAGGTAGTAACGTATGTAGATCCGATGTAGCCCAAGGCTCTATTCGATATGCCGTCCTTGTTGTTTCATAACAAGGTGGTTATTAAGATAAAACATCTTATTTTCAAATATTTAAATTGTGCATCAATTTTTATTAATCACTAGCTGATCCCCGGTAGGTATACCTACCGTAGACCAAATAATCTGTAAATCAATCAGCATTTATACATAAATAAAAAATATCGCCAAGTTCAATAAAGTTGGTCTTAATTATAAGTAAAATGGAGTGACCATGCGACATTTTTCAAATAACTAACATTTTTAAACTTGTGATATCATTCGAATGGAATGTTCAAATTGAATAACTCTAAAAGTTATATAATGGTATTGAAGCAAAATTAAATATGAAGTCATTTATTTTGATAAGGATTAACCCCACAGTATAAATAAAAGAGCTTTTATAACGGTGGCATTTATATATATTTTTTAAAATGAAGAAACACTTATTGTGACATAAGTATAATAGTTATACATATGCTGTCGGTCTATTTTTTGTAGATAATGATATGTTCTACAAAATCGTAATACATTATTTTGTTCTATAACCAATAGTTTTCGCAGCGCACGCGATGTAAGGATGTTTTTTGGTAATTTTTTCAGACCTTGGGTTACATTATTGGAGTTTTAGTATGGACCCTTAACTTTTTTGAAAATTTAATATAGCCTATGTTCACCGGAAATAGTGTAGTTCACTGTTCCCAACAGTGAAAGAATTTTTCAAATCGGTCAAGTAGTTTCGGAGCCTATTCAAAGCAAACAAACAATCAAATCTTTCCTCTTTATAATAATAGTTAGATTAGACTATCCCGACTTGCGCGAGTTATTTTTTTTTTACTTATTCCGGTTTATCTCCGGAATGGTTAATCGATTTTAATCGGAATCTTACTATCAGGTAGCTAAAAATAAATAACAATAAATTACAAAAATTTATGTGAAACTATATGAAGTCCTTATACCAAAAAAAAAAACTAACATCTATGGGCTGTACATTTTAATTTTGAACCTAATTTTAGGGATAATATTATCGGTAAAAATTTCCAGTTTAAATTTTAATATTCGGTGTATTTCTCATAAGAAGTAGGCATGTGTTAAGACTTTTTTTGAAAATTCCTATCTTAAAAGAGTGAATTGGGGTGACTAAGTTTCTATGAGAAAATGTAGAGTTAATCAACAATCGAAATTTTGAATTTCATAAGTGTAATTAATAAATTAATAATTAATTAATAATAAATTTCTGTTTTTGTTATATCATTTTGATAACAGAATTTTAAATAATGCCATTTCACTTAATTATTATGAAAGTTTATGTAGTAGGTACTTATACCAAATACCATAGAGGCGGTTTTTAATTTTTATTTCTTTTTAACAAACAAACTTTTTATAATCTATTTTTTATGAACCAATGATTGCAACCTGGAGCAGTTATATAATCTGCAGAAAAGCATTATGGAAGCAATTTTTTGTCATATTTCATTATCATCAATAAATATATATATATCTTCTATGCTAACTCTTCTTCGGTATTTAGAACAATTTGAAAACCAATTGTTGTTATATGACAAAAAATTGCTTCCATAATGCTTTTTAGCAGAATATATAATTGCTCCAGTTCACAATCATTGGTTCATAAAAATTAGATTTTCAAAAGTTGGATTGTTGAAAAACAAACAAAAACTGAAAACCGCCTCTATGGTATTTGGTATAAGTACCTACTACCTAAACTTTCATACTAATTAAGTGAAATTACGTTATTTCAAATGCTTTAGTTAAAATTATATAACAAAAACAGAAACTTATTATTAATTATTTATTTATTTATTAATTGAACTTATTAAATTCAAAATTTCGATTGTTGATTTAACTCTACAATTAACTCTACATTTTCTCAAAGAAACTTAATCACCCCAATTCACTCTTTTAGGGCAGGAATTTTAAAAAAAAAATATTTTCACATGCCTACTTCTTATAAGGAATACACCGAATATTAAAATTTCATCTGGCAGAGGAGATATATATTTACACGATTTTATGTATGCACGGTTTTAAAAACGTATTTACTTTAAGCTTTATTAATATAATTATGTTTTTTACTACTTCTGTTATTTTTTTTTGCTAATATTTCCTTATTGAGCAACCCTAAGGAATTATTTTCTACAATTTTGTAAAAAAAAAAAATAAAAAAAAAGGTTACTTCAGGAACTTAATCCACGTCTCTTTTATTGTGAGCATTAGAAAATCAGATACGTAAGCGAATGTGCTATGTACGTATAATTTTAGGAAGTGGTTATTATGTATAAAAATATTTATATTTCAAAAAGGCACGTTTTTGTATTTTAACATTTTTCATTTTTCAAACAACTTAAATTTTTAAACTTGTGATATCTTTCGAATGGAATGTTCAAATTGAATAACTCAAAAAGTTATATAATAATACTGAAGCAAACTTAAATATGAAGTCATTTATTTTGATAAGGTTTAATTCTAAAATATAAATAAAAGAGCTTTTATAGCGGTGGCATTTATGTAAATTTTTTAAAATGAAAAAACACTTATTGTGACATAACTATAATAGTTAGACATATGCTGTCGCTTTATTTTTTGTAGATAATGATATGTTCTACAAAATTGTACTACATTATTTTGTCTATAACCAATAGTTTTCGCAGCGCACGCGATAAAACAATGTTTTTTGGTAATTTTTTTCAGACCTTGGGTTACATTATTGGAGTTTTAGTATGGATCCCTAACTTTTTTGAAAATTTAATATAGCCCATGTTCACCGGAAAGAGTGTAGCTTCCTAACAGTGACAGAATTTTTCAAATCGGTCAAGTAATTTCGGAGACTATTCAAAGCAAACAAACAATCAAATCTTTCCTCTTTATAATAATAGAAGATAACTGATAAATTTTTAATTTTTATAAACAGGCAATTACAACATTACGAGAGGATGAGTACTAATTGCGATTGAAAAACATTTAAAAAAGAAGGGATCTCTCATCAAAAACATAAATGAGAAAGAAAAGTTCTTGCATATTTATTCGCTTTTATTATAATTATCCAATATTGTGATTAACAAACAATAATTGGATATAAAAACCATTAATTATTATGAACATTAAAAAAACATTTATACCTCAATTGTATACAGTATAAGATTAAATGTTAAGCTTGGACAATTATGTTATCTAATATTGATTGTTGAAAATTGAATTGCTAAATTATATGGACCGTACGGAAGTACAGGATAACGAGTTTTCGCTTCAATTGACTAAAATCATATTACATTCCGGTTGGAAATTTTAGTTGTAAGTTTTTTTAGAAATAAGGCATTTATATCAAGTTCAACTCCTTTCATCGATGCAGCTATTCTTAGCTTCGTTTATCCGTACTTGGTTCTCTTTACAACTTTATACTTGATTCTCTTTCTGTTAAGTGGATTTTATTTTCCAAAGTGTTAAGATATTTTTCGATACGTTTTTTATTACGTTTTTTATACGTTATTCAAACTTGAATTTGATTAATACATTTTTCATAATGTGAGTAGAGTATTTCCGTAAACTATACCGGGAAATATCAGAAACAGATGTTTTAGAGGAGACGTGATATAATAATCGTTAATAAATCAATCCTTTATTATACGTTTCAAGCGCTTTAAATTGAAGTTTATTGGCTTTTAAGTTTGAGTGAAAAGTTTTTACCTCAAAAGAAGGACCAGCATACAACTAATTTTGCTGTCGACTGTTATGTCAACGGTCAGTGTTAAAGGGTGAGTTGAACTTTGCCATGTGAGAAGAGATTTAATATTTTATGTTTGTCGCCTTTGGAATAAAATCAGAAAGGTTTGATTTTTTGTTGAAAAAACTTAAATTTAACCTTTGTTAGTTTTTGACCTTTTTGGTAAGTTACTTTATATTTCACTTGTATGTAGCTAGAAAACATTTTTTTTCCAGTAACTTCAAAAGGAAATAATAAAATTTCAATACTAGCTATCGAAGAGGTTTTGCTTTTATTCGCTAAAAAAAGTTTGACAGAATGGTTCTAAGAATAGTGGGTTTATAATTAAACTCTTTTTCATTTATGTTAATACCTAAGTACGGCATGCATATTCCTGAAATGCCTGTAACATCAAATTCTTCCGTTATTATTTTATAATTAAGTCACCAAGAATTTACGTTACAGGAAAATATACTACTATAATACAACCCCAATTTACATATATTTTGTCAAACAAAAAATACATTTCACAATTTTATATATTTTATAAATTACATCCTTCAACTATAAAACAACATTTTTCTTTTGAAAAAAATCTAATATCAAACCTATTAAAATAAGTTTTCTTTGTTTTGAAACTCTGTCTATGAATTAGCCGTTTAAAAGAAACGGATTAAAATACCATTCCAAAATATAAGATGTCCAAACTAGGAATGTCGACCCTAAGTTTTCCACGTTACACAAAACTCGGGGGTCAAAGATTTTAAAGATCCAAAACTGTAAAAATTTCTAATATTGACCCAGTAAAACCTTTTCAAAAGTCTGAAACCAAATCTTAATCCACAAAATGTGGATAAAATATTTGTAAAGCGAATTCTCTTTACTAATATTAAAAATTTTCAGAGTTTTGGGTCTCAAAAATCTTTGAAAATCCCGGGTTTTGTGGTCCGAGAAATCCCGGGTGAAAAACCCTAATTCAGACGTCTTATATCCTGGAATGGTATTTTAATCCGTACTTTTTTTAATATTTTTGGCAATTCAAAAATGGTAAATCCATAGATAGTGTTTCAAAGCCCTAAAAAAAAGGTTTATCTTTTCTTGGACTGTAGAACCCTTTGTATTCTCTAACATTCAGCAGGTTATGAGAAATCTGGAACTCCCCGAAAGACAGCCATTTTGATCTCCATACATCGGCTATGATGTTTGGATTAAGAAGGAAACCCACTGGAATTCTCTTTTAAAGAGAAGTTTAGTTTTTAAATCATAATACTCCAACAAGAATGTAAGTTTTGCCTCAATAATCAATAATAATAAGAAATTTAAGAACAATGTGCAATATTTATGTATGCAAAGAAGGTTCCTATTTTACTTTCTCAAATTTAGTTCCATAAAAAAGTATTCACAATTAAGAAATTAACAAATATATTGACACTATATTCACTCCTATTGCCAAAATTCTCCTTCGAAAATTTCAAGTTCGATTCAAAAAACAGCGGAATTCAGAGTTAAATTATCGCATTAAGTTATTGAAAAATTCCGATGTTTCTTTAGCGAGTTTGGCGAAAAAATTTCCGAAACCAAAATAATTGCTCCGGCAATGACTGCAATAAAAGAATTATTTTACGTTTATAATGGTTCAGAATCAGAAGTTTTAATTGAGGTGAAAGATAATGAAGAAACTAAAGATGATACTTGTACTATACAAATGATCATTTCCGATGAGCTGAAAATGTTTCTGCAGGATAATGATAACACGGATAACCATATTGAATTAAAATCTGTATCAAAATATGGAAAGAAGTTGAAACGTTTTGAGTTTTGTATAGTTTTCAGGTTTTTAAGAATAATTCCATCAACTCTGCTGGAATAGAAAGGACGATAGTTACAAGGAAATTTTACAATAAAATCGATATTTATACCGCTTTTATTTAACATTAAATTATTGTTTCTTATAGCTTTTATTTAGTCTATTACGTTTAATGGGTCGTTTTGGTTTAACGTATAGTCAAAGTTTTGACTTGAAGGATTCTTTTTGTCAAATTGGTTAGGAAGAAGTTTTAATCTTTCCTAACAGAATCCTCTGGTTGATTCGTTTTCCTAATGATTTGATGCCTCATTTAAAAAATAAGGAATTTTAATCAAAATTATATTTGTTTAATTTATATTTAAATTTTATATAGCAAAGAAAATTTAAGTTGATCTTAAAAGAAAAGCTCATCGATATGAAAAAAATCATAATTTTACGCAGGAAAAAAGCTTATGATTTTTTGAAATTCCATTTCGTATAGGTAATGTATAATTAAATTGCAAGCAAGGTAAACATTCTCCTATATTGATTTAAACTTTCTTAAAATTTTATTGGCTGAATAATATATAGAAGTTCAACAAAGAAATTTATTTACTGCATTAAGATTTCTGTGAGTTTTTAACAGCTTTATTCACAGTTCTCGAGAATGTTAGAAGAAACTCCCTCAACCCTATTTAAAATTTTTAACAAGTGTGCTTGAAATACGAAGAGAATATGCAGCAAATGAATTTAAAAAGAAAATACAAATAAATCATTGATCATTCTATTTTTACATTTGTTAGACTGACAGAGTACACGTTAAGTTCACGGGAAATCAATCAATTTGTAAAATTTATTTGCAGTTGAAAGAATATTGTGGATTCGATTCATTCTTCGTGAATATTTATTATACATACCTATGCCCCCTAAACCATTCTGATGTATTGATTTTTCACAATCTGTAAATAGGTTGAAAAGCGGGGAATTATGTCTGGAACAGTGGAGCGAGCAAAGTAAAGGTAAGTAGAAGGTGAATGTTTGAAGTTGCCTAAACTTTTACAAAACGCTAGTGTATAAATTTTTATTTGAAAATTACGTTTTTCTTTGCGAAAAAATAGCATTGATACTTGGAATAAGTACATTTTTTTTAATTTTTCAACTCATAAAATTGAGACACTCAAAAAAAAGTGCTTAGTGTATAATAGAAATATAAATATTTTGTTGTTTTGAATTGTAGATTTGTTCTCAAAAACATTAGGTAACATTTTTCTTTTTGCTGAACGTCTGGTACTTTATGATGGGAAAATATATTCCATTAAATTGTTTTAAAATTACTTTCAATTTGTTATTTTGCTGTAACAGCAGTCTCAACTGAATATGTAAAACTTGAAAATAATAAACTTTGATGTTAACTTATTTTTGTCTTTACAATTACATATCATCCAACGTTTCTCTATCTATCTTTTGGAGCTAAAGTCAAACATTATTTCCATCCAAACCAGTGGCAGCTATTTAAAAAAATGCTTCAAATTTTCAGATGCACATACTCACATACAAGATTAAAAAAATATTTCATAAGATTTTTTCACTTCCAACGATTATCTTTTTGTTGGAATGTTATGAGAAACTTTAAATATCGCTTTGATATTATTTTAAATTGTGATTTATTATATCTCAGTCTTTGCACAACGTATTTTCCAGCATAATGAAAATACTTCATCATTAATTTTAATCTCAAACCAAACAAATCTTTATCAGACCCATCTTCCTATGAATAAATAAGCCTACTTCCTTTTATATTCAAAAGTGCTGGAAAAACTCCATCTTAAAAGACTTTTTCCCATCCTCCAACGTAAAATCATAATTTCTTCTCATCAATTTGGCTACAAACTTTCATTATTTTACAACTCAACAATGTTTTAGAGTGGTGAACGAAATCTTTGCAGTCCTCGAAAATAGCATTATGGCCAAGGAGCATTCTTGGATGTTGCACAGGTGTTCCAATCGAAGTTTTAGAGTAAAGTGTAACAACAAATTCTCTTCCCTTATACTTATTTAAGCTGGTGTTCTACAAGACAATATATAAGGACCAGCGCTCAACACAATTTACATTACAGATGTCCCTACTTATCCAAATACTATATTTACCACCTATGCTGATGATACAGCAAATTTTACCTCTGATTCCAATCCGCTTTTAGCCACCATCAAAATGCAACAGCACCTTGATCTCTTGATGGAGTGGAGTCGGATTTGAAAAATAAAAATTAACAAGGAGTATGTGAATCTTACATTCACCTTCACCTTAAAAAAATATGTTGACCATTACTATTCGAGGGTGAAACCTTAAAAACTTCAACAGAAGTTCGCTACCTGCGAGTTTACCTAGATAGTCATCTCACCTGGAACCCGCATATTAGACTAAAAAGATATGAGCTTAATATATGATATGACATTACGGACTTTTACGAGGACTATTAGGATCCAAATCCACAATAGACACATTAAAAAAAATAACTTTATATAAAACAATAATACGAGCTATTTGGATATACGGAGCAGAACTGTAGGGTTCCGCTAGACCTGCCAACATACCACTAGTTCTTCTAATGCAAAATCTTGCGAAAAATTCTTAACGCCCTCTATTATGTAGAAAAACAGTGTGTGTACTTATGTACGCGCGTGAGAAGTTATACTTCTTTGGTATAGTTAAAAAGATGTTTTTAATCCACTGCCGTAGCCTCTTCCGGTAGTGCCTGAACTAGCACACCAGTTATAAGATTTGTGATTACTAAAATATGATACAATTTTAAACACTAATTACTTTAAATATCAAAATACACAATAGGAAACGTATGTGTTGCGGCAAAGACAAGGACAAAGAGTATAAAGTTTTAAAGGTTCATGTGTACTTTAGCACACCCACAATCTGGCAATGTTTCATTTTCGACTTTGTTTTTAATTTAATTAGCGATTATATCGGTCTAAAATGAAAATTTAGCCACAAAAGAGGGAATTATACCATATTAGAATTGAATTAACAACAATATCGTGAATTAAATTAAAAACAAAGTCGAAAATGCAACGTTGCTAGATAGTGGGTGTGCTAAAGTACACTTGAGCCGTTTTAAATGCATTCATGTTAGTAGAATACAAATAGAATAATGATTGGCTCAAATTTGAACTGCAATATAATTAGTTTCAACTGTCATTTTGATTTCATTCAATTGTTAATTTTAGTCATTTGTCAGTTGTGTCAGTGTTGGGATGTGAATATTTCACGGAATGTAACTGGGTTTCAAATAAAATATTAAATTGGCTATTTATACATAGATACTACGTGTTTACATATTTGGTTGGTTATTTAAAATGTATATTACATATTATATGAAATTAACCGTTTAACCGAATCAACAGATTGAGTCACATGTTCGGAAAATACTTATCAAAAACCTTTATCATATAGAAGTAGATTGTTGCTATAAAATATCATGTATAGATAAGTATAAACAATCCTAAATAGCGATGTCCTAAAAATTATATTTATACAATAGTAATTGTATATTTTATTTATCCCTTTATATATATGTATTAAAAAAGATTTTTAATTCAAATATAGAAAAATATAATGTAATATAATGTATCTATCGTCTTTTATTACATTATTTTAAATATTACACTGAATAACTTCAAAAAAATATCTTTATTTTAAATGCATTTATATGCTCATAATAATAATAATAATATAATAATATCTATATAGATATTATTATAGGTGTATATATCTCAGCGATGGCAATTCAAAGTATCTGAGGCATTGCATCTCACGAAGCACCTGGACAAGAGACTAACCTGGTAAAAAAATTAAATTGGAAAAAAATATTAACTGAAGACTTCAATTAAATAATTAAAAAACAATATAAGTCATTTGCTTCCAAAAAACAACGGCTTTAAAAATTTGTTTTTCTCATATTTGACAACGAAAAGTTTAACCAAATTTAATTGTGGATTTACACCCACCGCTTTGTGTTTACGACTTGAGAAGGAAAAACAAAAATAAAGACAAGTGAGATTCCAATTATATTTTGCACAACATATAAATAAGCGTTTTTTAATTGGTTTTTTTTCTAACGGAAAATCAAATCTAATTATAATTTAGCTCAGCCTTTATTGTAAAGACTTCGTGTATTTTTTATTTATTTTAACATAAATTCTTTCACACTGCTTTAGACAAAATCATACCAAATGTAAATGATATGAAACAGTTACGAATTACTTAAAGATAAAACTGTTTTGAGCCTAACAACATAGCACATTTTCTTTAAATATATTCTGTATAAATTTAGAAGAAAAAACATACTAGGTACTTCAAAAATTATTGATTATCTTTTAAACATTGTTACTCAATTGGGTTAACTGTTATTTGGTTTTACTATCGATAAACTTCAAAAGAGTACTTAGGTGTGGAAATTTCAAGAAACTGTAAATATATTTACACTGCATTACAAAATATGTTTAACAAAGCCTAAAAATATGTTAACACATTTATACAGAAATATAAGAATCGATAACAAAATAATCGTAGCTGTCACATAAGTACAATAAAATTACGAAAAGAAAATGGTTGATAAAAAAGCTCGTTATAGGAATGATTTCTATAGTAAACACATGGAAAATGAGCTTTACATTGAGAATGCAGAACGACGCCAATGATGAAAAGTAGGTGAAAAACGTGTTTTTGTATTCTTTTCCGCCTTTTATCACAGATAACACAAACATCTACAAATAATAACCATCGCTCACGAATGTAACGAACTTATATCGGTCATTGTCGTACATTCATAACATCGTACCAAGTTATTTCACTCCCAAAAAAACTAATCAATATATTCAATGAGTTGGAGCATAGCATGACAATCTTATCTTAGTTTTATTTTCAAAAGAAATCGAAATTATTTCGTTTCTTACGAAACAAGAATTTGAAATAAATTTTAAATGACTTTTAATTTCTATTCTCAATTTTAATTTTTCTTTAACTTTTTCTTTTACTTAAAATTTGTCAAGTATTTCCGCCTAATATTTAGCATTGGCTTCAAATAAATAATTATCTCACCTAAAAGCAAAAATAGAAATGAAAAAAGTTTCTCAACTTTTGTAGTACAAAGCCATTCGTTTGTATAAGTACTGAGCATTCAAAAATATTACACCTAATTGAATTAAACCACCTAGAGATGTTAAATATTGGGCAAAATTGAAAGAAAAGTTTCATTACTTTGGACGGTATAAGCTTGGATCAGGCAAATATTATTCAAATATTTAAATTGTAGTAAGTTTAGATCGATCCCATTTATTAATATTACGTCTCAAGTCCCTTTTAGTACACTCAAATCAGGCAACGTTACATTGTTTACTTCGTTTTTAATTTAATTCGCGAATAAATCGGTCCATAATAAAAATTTAGCCTCAAAAAAGAAAAGTATACCACATCAGAATTAACTTAAGAACAATTCGCGAATTAAATTGAAAAGAAAGTAGAAAATGCAACGTTACCAGATTTGAGTATGTTAAAATGGGACTTGAGCCTAATTTTAATTGTATTTGAAAATAAACATTGCTTTTTCATTATTGAAAACACTCAAAACATTTTGCGTAAAAATTACATTCGAGTAAATGGTACTTTCAGAAACAATTACCAAACTATTTTTAACAGTTCTCTTTAGTTCTCAAAATTCGACATACCTGATCCAAGCTTATAACCTTTAGACCTATCATTCCTAACGTAGGGCGCAGGCCCCACCGGTGGGGCATACCAATATTTTGATGAGTCATAGGTAGGACCTACACCCTTCGATTGACTATACCAAAGAATATGGAACAATTTGAGAATGAGTTATTAACAGTGAATTGTTGTCTGGTGACTCAATGGATGTAAATGTTCGTATTAAAGTATACATAAAATATTTGTGTGTCATGTGTACTTGGTACACAAGATATTTCCGGTTTCCCGGAAATTTAATTTTTCTCTTTCATGGATGACTTATTCATTGGAAAGCTGTTTAGATACCAATTTGATGACCTTTTTAAGCTTCCTTCAGGTAAATAATCGTAAAATTTTGAAAAACAAAATTAACATATCACGCGGGGAGGGTATCAGGATTTTATAAATGCCTAGGTGGAACATGGCTTAAAATCATTTGGAAACCACTGCTTTAGACGAAGTATAAAATAATAGGGATGACGTTAATGTTTAAAATAACTGTATCTATATTTTTTTCATCCAATTTAAAATATTTCAAAAGATCTTATAAAATTTCGTTGAATGCCAGAATTGTTCTTTATCAGTCTAAATCCAGTCACTTTTGTGAGTTTAGGAGTAAGGGTTTTCTTTACGAACATACTATTAACATTGACAGTTGATCTTTTCCGAATTCTTTTTTTTCTTTTGGTAACAATTGGACATCCTACGTTTTGTATCCATTGAATTTTTATTTAAGAAACGTAAAAAGTACAGTCATTCAAGCATATGCATTCACATTTTTTTACTGATAAAGTAGGTGTCAAACATGATTTCAACTAAAAAATCTGATACCGGGAAGCGGCGCGTCCCCCCCTCTTTAAATCGACTTTTTCAAGATAAAATCCTTTGTTCATTACAACTTTTGAACCGTGCTAGATACTAAAACATTTATTACCTAAATAATAGTTGAGAATTTCCTACAAAAATGCACCTTATCAATTTTTTATACATGCCAGTTTGTTTGGCTGGAAATTGATATCGAATGCGCTATTGTCATTTTGCATGAGAAGACATCGATAAATGATAAGGTAAACGAGAAATGCAAGTTTTTCATAAATTTCACGTTTTTCAATAGTTATGCCCGCAGGAAAAATCACGTATTTTAATTTCATCAACCAACAAGAGAAACTCAATTTTAGGTAATGCACTACGATTTGCTTTGTGTGAAAAATGAAATAATATTAATTAACAAAAATGCCAGCATCGTGAAAAACCCTGAATTTAGCCTTATTAAGAATAAAAAAAAACATAAGGGCTTTGTGAACTTTTTCGCTGATATGATGTATAAATTTTATCAAACTATTCGTAAACAATATTCATACAAATAAACAATATTCCATCATAATATAATCGAAAATCTAAATCTATTGGAAAGTTTCTGAGAAAATTTGAAAAATTTCATAGTTGTGCGTTTTTCTTTAAACGCTTATTACTCTTCTTTGGTTGAAAATTGTTCATTCAAAATTTTTTTTCATAATTTCATTGAAAATTACAGAAAAGAAGAAAAGGCTCTGCAATATACTTTGCCCCTATCCATGTATGCTATAGCTCATCCAGGTTGAAAGGTTCATGTTTGGAAAGAGACGCATTCGAGGGAAAAAATCATGTTTCCCAAGTGATGGAGAATAAAACTTTTTTTCAAGGCATATGTACCCCTAGATTTTATTTAAATGATTTTAAAACACTAGTAAATAAATTTTCACGTTTCTAGAACCACTGCAACTCGTGCTGACTTGTATCGAGACATGCCAATACTTGTATATGAAGGTGCGCGGAAGCTAACGCATCAATGAACTTTTAATGCTGATTTATTTTATGAGTAAAAGTATTGTTTTTATTCAGTCATTGCAATGAAATTCCGCAGTTCTTAAATGGGAAAATTTTTAATAGGGATCGTAAAATATGAAATTACCGGTTCCAAACTTCCCTCAAATGGACAAGCAATTTTATTCTAAAAGTGAATTTAAGTGTTACTGAAAGCGCATTTCATTCGTGAATGTTTAACTTATTGGGAAAATGATCGTAAGCCGATTAAACTTTTACCTTCCTATGTTAAGAAACTAGTAACCGTATACCAAGTTTAAAAGAATTTTGAAAAAAATGAAAATAAAATTCTACTGCGAGGAAATTCGATTTCTGATTCAGAAATAATGGATTTACAAGAAAATTTGCCCATCTCAACTACGAACACGCAATTCGATAAACAAAGTAGTAAGATTTAAATTTCATTACTTCAAAATTAGTGGCAGCACTTTAGGTGTCAGTTCAGTATAAGAAATTGTATCTTTATTACTAGTGTAACAACTGAAGCACAGGGATATAACATTGGCAACTATCACATAAGTAATTTATCCATTTCAAGAATTCTTAGGGAAAACGAAAAGAGCGCGTAGACGTTATAAATGTTGATTTCCAAAATGAGCTACCGGATACTGTAAATATTCATATGGATAGTTAACTGTTTTCGACTTTAAATGCATGAAAATTTAACAAAGAACGTATACTAATAGTTTTTAATATGGTAATAAAGAACAATTTATCGCTGTACCAAAATTGGATAGCTTTTCAGGAATTGAGCAGGTACAGGCATTGTGGAATGCCAATGTAAACTGGAATCTTGAAAATAAAGTGCAAATTCCTTGTTGTGCTTCAAATGCAGGTCTTTTAAATGAAAGTTGCGTGCTTCTTGAGCAGAAGCTATATAAAGAAATGTTCATTTTTACATCACGTCTATGAATTGGGAATAAAAGGTGATTGATGAAAAAATTAGCCAAACAACTACAAATCCTGACATTCCATTGCTCAAAAGTTTCCAACAAAACTAAAAAAAAATATTGATCCGGAGAAAATACAAAACTAGAGCTTAACGAAAGTTCTGCTAGCATTTATGGTATTTAAAAGATAAATTGTTTGTCTTTTCTTCTATGACAATGATGTAGACCAAAAAATAAAAGAAAGAATTATTAGTTGTTTAGCTAAACCTTTTACCTCACAGTAAACGCTACATTCCACCAAAACAAGAACTAATTCGTCCACTTTGCGGTTAATCTGCCAAGTAATAATATAAGTTTTATTTATTATCAAGATACATAATAAAGGTACCTTTTTTTAATTTCAGAGAAAAATATCGATGACTTTGTTTCAATCAAGCTATGTTCTGACTGTAAAAGTCAAACGTTGAAAAGAAAAACTATTGATTAAAGTTTTTTAATCATAAATACATAACGAATATAAGGTACAGGCAAAGCAGTGTTTTATTTACTAAAATCTAATATACCTGTATGATTTTTATATTACCTCTTACGTGAAAAGTTTGAGATAAAGTCGGCACGGATTATCGTTATTCGATAGCGATAATATTTAATATTTTAGTTATTTAGGTCAAATAGAAGAAAGAAAATAGAGGGTATGCGTATTTTATTCGAAAAAAAACATTTTTGCCTTTATAGCTAGGGACATCCAAGAATACAGGATATACAGTTGTGTGCACAATTGTATGTTGAAACGGCAATTTATAAATGTTTATATTTTGATGCCGGTGCAGAGAAGAGCAAGACCTCTTGTTTTCTTTTCAAAAGAAAGAATTTTATTTTCAATTGATTTGGAAAAAGAACCAATTTGGAGGTCAAAAAAGTAGAGGAAGTATTTAAAGAAAAAATAAATCTTAAGAATGCGTTCCCAAAAATGAGATATCTTGCATATGACGTAGTTGTGCCACATCAAAGCACAATTTCTAAAATGCATTACAAGCATTTCAAGACTGGAATACATCATTACCATATCAGGAGTCTTGATTCCCCGATAAAATATCCCTAGACAAAATATCCCCGACAATCAATGGTGTAACGTGTCTCTTCGCTAACCGGGGCCGACCGGAAGTTCGCCGCCCATTAATTTAATTAATAGTCAAGAAAATAAGTAAAAATCAAATCACTTTTAGATTCCGTAATTAAAGACAAGTGTCCCAACAAATAGACCCAAAACTTTTTGAAAAAACATAAAAACTAAGGTTGTTAATTTTGTATCTTTACCCTTACCAGAGATGCTGTGAAACAGCATTGTTGCAGAACTTATTTGCAAGTATAGAAATGGCTGTCAAATAATTTACCACCTGAAAACTAGGAAGTGAAAGAAAGGAGAAATTTTTACTCCAGTTATGATGAAACAGCCACCAGTTACACAAGACATATTAAAAATGATTTTTTTATAATTGTACGAAGGATTGAGGAAAAGCTTGCTCATGCAAAAATGTTGGCCTATTTTGTCTATTTTACGAGACTTGCCAAGAACAATAATGCATAAACAGTCCTATAACATTAAATGTGAATAAAAAGAATAAAAATTAATAAAATATGTTGTATGTTAAAATAATATATATATTTATATAATATATTTATATATTTATATAATAAATAAACTTATTGAAAATGAATAATTTACTATCAAACTATGTATTTTTAAACGGTAAAAAATTTGAATAAATTCAAATTATTTTGAAATTTTAATTTTTAATCTTTTATGCATAAGGTCACTATAAATTTTGAGATTTTCAGAATACCTTTACTGAAAAGTTTAAAAAAATAGCTCTTTTATTAATCATTGACGCTTTTTTACCGAGAAAATACAATTTTAAGAGCCTCAACTAAAAATTATTAGATATCTATTAAATCTCAAAATACTTTATGATTAAAAATTGTAATGTTTAAAATGTCTAAGAAAGTAAATTTCTTCCTGTAATTTATTTTTGAAACTAAAGTAACATTTGACGAAGTCTTAGATATCATCACAATTAAGACTTAAGTTCTTTAATATTACTTAAACGAAAAATTACTTAAAAACCTAGTAACTTTTGGATCTTTCCTAGATAAGAAAATATAGCTTACAAATAATTAAATCATTTGGCAACTAATTTTCCCTAAAATGCCAATTATTTTCAGAAATATCAACAAAAACGTAAAACCAATTTTTAAAATTCATAATTTCGTATGTTTTTGTTGTAATATTGTCCATTGGCGGAATAATTAGCATGTTGTAATTTGTAAATTCTTTATTTTATATAAACATTGCGTGTACTGCACCTTTTGAGTTCTCGAACAATACCTACTGGCTATTTTCTACTTATACATCTTATGTCGATCACAAGACGGCGCCACATATAATTTTTAAACATAACATCAAGTTTACTCAATTTACTGTCCATATCAACAGTCATCAACAGTCATCAACAGTTTTAAACCGTTATTTTCACGTAAGCCATGGCACATACAGGAAATTATTAAAGAACCTTTTTTGTAGGAAATATTTTTAGTTTTCATTTTGATAAAAGCTATTTTATTAGTATCTAGCACGGTTCAAAAGTTATATTGTTTTTTTTTTTTTTTTGGAAAAGTCAATTGAGGGGCGCGGCACTTTGGGAGGATTTTTTTGTGGAAATCATGTTTGGGATCTAATTTATCAAATAATAAAAAAAATGGCTTCTACATACTTTTGGGGAGTTCACTAATAAATTTCACTTCCACCACTATACTTTGCATAACTATTAAATCTAAAAATGCTAAATGATTAAAAATTCACTTGTAATTAGTTATTTAATTATTAGTTAACATTTGACCAAACTTTTGAAACTTTCCGAGATAAAGAAATATAGCTCACAAATAAATAAATCATTTTGTCTGCCAATTTTCCAAAAATAATAAATATTTTTGGAAATGTTCGCAATGAGGTAATAGAATTTATGAAAATTTAAATTACCATTTGTTTTCAATCGTCCTTTTTAACCTTGGTATAAACAGGAAAAAATTATTAAAAAACCTTTTTTGTAGGAAACAGCTTTTATATTGATAATAATAATTTTATTTGTATCTAGTACGGTTCGAAAGTTACAATGATTTTTTTTTTTTTTTTGAAAAATCATTTTGAAGTGGGGTGGACTAATTAGTTTAAATTATGATTAAAACCTAATCTATCAATAAATTAAATGTTTGGCTTCAACGTGCTTGTTCATTTATAAATTTCTCTTCCACGATAGTATAGAAACATTTTTACTAATAAAATTATAAATTCAAACTCTATTTTACGTCTTAATTACTTGTTAGATTTGACTCTAAACCTCAACTTTCAATTTAATCAAAAGTTCATTATATTAATTTCAACATATAATAAGGAAAAAACTTTTTGTGGAAAGATATGTAAGACTCATAAACAATTGCAGCACATATCATTGGAAAATTTGACTGATAAAGTGAACAATTAGTCAACAATACATCTTCATTAATTGATAATTGAATAATTAACGTAGAGCTGATCTTCCTACTGAATATTATACAAGTGTACTATGCATAAATTAACAGGTCAAGTTAAGGTCAACTAAGGGTGGTTGTCAGGGAATAAATATTATTTGTAATGAAAAAGTCGAGATTCATGCATTTTGTAATCAAATGATATACCCATAATTCTTTATCAGTGTTTTTTTTCATTGTTTTAGAACGTACGGTGAAGGAAACTGGTATCAACCGACAAATTTGCCTCCCGAAAATTTACTCAGTATTTTCAAGCCTTTTTTTCACTCAATATGAAAAATTATTTAAGCTTTAATTGTTTGTCTTATAACTTTTCAGTAAATATTAAACAACCAATAACCAAACATTTAATGAAAAATTATTAAGAGCCAAGTATCACTTCAGAAAACACAATTTTTTTTCAAGTTATAACCTTCATCGAAGTAATGTATTTTTCAATTCTATAGAGATTTGACCAATTATTGCAATGTACTCATTATTTGAAAATGCAGGGTATACATTTCATAATATATTTCAATACTTATGTATCTGAAGAACTACCAGCATTTCTTGTCATTGTATAATTCAATACTTCTCTCTTGAAATACTTTACTGCTAATGGTCGTTTGCATTTATTAACAATAATGTAAGTTTTTCAATACCGTATAACATGATTTGTGAAATTCAAGATGTTACAAATGCCATGCACTTTTGCAATCAGATTATTTTTCCCCATTCGATTGAAAATTTGCATTCTACACAATTTTGCAGTTATAGCAGTGACTATAAAATGTTGAATAATATTTTTCGCATTTAATGATCTCACCAGAGTGTATATAAAATTTGTTGAAGTTTGTTTGTATAGTTTATTTTCTTTTCGTATTGATGTATCAAATATTTATGTCATTCATCCAACTTAATTAAAATAAGTAATTTATTATGATTTTGAATTTCAAATGCATACGATTTAATATGTTTCCAAGGTTTGACATAAATTAATAACCCTGTAAGAGAGAAACTTAAATTAAAGAGCCGAAAGTTAATTTGCTGGTCCATGTAATTACCTTTGTTGGTATTACTAATTAATTTGCTTAGTTACTCATCTCCAATGGTTGAAAACTTATTTTTTAATATATATTTTTAATATTAATTATTATATAATTAAGTGTTTTTTTTCATTATATTTCCACATTTTCTCTTTGTCAAGTTTTAATAAAAAAAAATGCTGAAAATATTCTTGAGGATGTCATTTTAAACTTTTACATTAAAAATTCCACAACAATTGGCTATATACAACAAAGCTAAACACGATTTATTTAAGACTTATTTCATTCACCCAAGCTTTTACATAATTCAAAAGAATCATGGTTTTTCATGAGAGAAAAAAATAATACTAAAGCCAACGATAATCGGTCACATAGGTCCTTTATCTCTTTTGCAAGTGAACTTTAGCATGTGTAAATATTTGACTCCATTTATATACTGATATAAAGAAAGAATGTTCTCTCGAATAATTACAGACAAAAGAATATCTTAACTGCAATGGATGAAAACTATTGGTCGTATATTCCTGACACTTTCTTGAAATAAAAGTGAATTTTAAAAGAGAAATGGAATTTATTTTTGTTGCAATTTTGATTCTTATTATCTAAGTGGTTTGATTTTAAACAATGCAAATAGCTTTTCATTTTTGATATTATTCTTTTTGCATTAAATCTAAAAATAATTACTTTTTGAATATTAAGTTGTAAATGTTTAAATATATTATTTCGTTTGTCATTTAAAATCAATTATAAAGAGATTTGCTAATCTCTTTAAGTGACCGGTAGCTTACATTTTTGAAATGCTATGACAACCTTCTCCTGTAGGTATATATTTTAACAACAATTACCTATTTTTTTGGTGTGGTCAAATTTAAAAAAATAATCCAAATTGAAAATATTATAATTTAGTATTGATTTTTTCGTACGTAATATAAAAATCGATGTTCAATCTTATAAAAACGAAACAAAAACTCTGCAGTATTGTTAAATCAACGTTAAAAAGCATTGCAGACTACCGTTAAAATTAGGTTTCGTTTTTCGATGCCTCTTTCATTCGAAAAAAGCAAAAATTGAATTAACTGATGATGAATTGGCTTCATTATCATATGAAATTTGACAAAATGAAAAAAATACACCATTACTTTTTATTAATCCTATTAGAAGATATACAAAAGCAAAAACAAAATAACACTCCTAACGAAATAATTGGTTTTTAGAAGCCTTAGCATGTTTCTGTTAATTTATCAAAATGTGTTAAAACAAAATTTTTTTTTTCAACGTGAAATTGAAAAAAAAAGTTTTCATTATAATAATTTTTTTTATTTTGTGGAAATATATTATTATAATTTTGAGGATATATTTTAAAAGTTAATGCTTTCAGCTTTAGTATATTCATTTATTATTATTATAAATAAAAAGAACATACATTTTATATATTTATTATCAAGGGCGGATTCAGGATTTTTTTCTGACGGGGAGCACAATATCATCTTTCATTAGCAAGCCCGTGAACGGGATGGAACCATCAAAATTCGCAATTCCAACCAGAAATAGACAAGATTTTCACCAATGTTCTTTCTATTATTTTATTCGTATATTTTAACAACTCTAATAATTTGATTTACTTCTAAGTATGTACTGTGATAGAATCTCCACAGTACACGAAAATATCTTGGGGGGGCACAAGCCTTCATGCCCTCCCCTTATATCCGCCCTTGTTTATTATTAGTTTATCAAAATGGTTTCACCGTTTTCACTTATTATTTTGAGCAAATATCATAAGTAAGTATTCAAATTAGATTTTTTTCCTCCGCTGACTTTGAACAGTTATACAGTTTATATACACTCATCACATAGCAGCTATGGACCGATCCAATATTACTTGATGAGCACTGAGGAAGTTGGTTTGGCAATTGAAGTACGTATTTGAGAAATACTACAGTAATATATTTGTTTGAACGTGTGTTCAAATTTAAGTTTAATATTTAACTTTTGTAGAGTAAGCATTAAAAAAATATTTTTTTAACGTTAAGCTATATTTGTGGGACAAAAAAGAGAAATATCTTCACTAACATCGACCTCAATAGTGGATAGTTTTAAATCAAATAGAAATAAGTTATAAAAATATTTTTTGTATGTGCTTTCAAGATTATTTCTGGATGTATTTTACTACAATTTTTAACTATAGATCCGGTAAGTTCATTTTAACAATATAAGTTGGATTTCATGAAATATTCTCGTCATGGTTAATTTTAAATTCATGATGCATGAATAAATTTTTAGTGTGCATTTTCAATTAAAAGATTAAAAATTAAGTCAGAAAATTATTTAAAATGTCAGCGATCGACTGTCAAACTGTTCGCGATCGACCGTTTGCCCACCCCTAGTCTAACTTCGTTTTTGTAAATTTTTCACAAGAACCAAAAAACGTTTCATTATATAAAAATAATAAAATTGACCTTCAAAGCAATAAGACGAATGTAAAATTTTGAGGGAAGGATAATTTAAAATCACTACGATGCTAAAGAAGTTTTAGTTTTAAAAATAATTTCATAAACGTCCTACTTTTCTCATTTTTTTTTTTTTGGTGGGAGGGGGATGTTCTAAAATATTTCTTATATTTTTAATGATCATTATTTTTCTAAATTTTCTTCATTTATATCTTTATAAAGGATGTTTCAATAAGAGCGCAAGATTTTAATTGCGCGCCATGTTTCAAAGTCATAATGCCACATGAATATGACGTGACAAATCGAAAGTAGATAGATGGGAGTTAGAAAACATGCAGCAGTATACCATAAACAGGGAAGAGAATTCACCAATTGGATCCTTGAACAACCTGCTGATTTTGCAAACAAAATAATTTTCAGTGATGAGGCTATTTTCACCTCGATGGTTTTGTGAATAGACAAAACTGTCGCACTTGGGGCTTAGAAAATCCACGAATTATTCATCAGTAAGCAATGCATCCATAACGGGTCACTGTAAATTATATGTGGTGTAAATTATGGTTTGGAGGAATAATTGGACCGTTTTTTTTCGAAAACAAAGAAGGTAATGTAGTAACGGTGAATGACGAACGTTATCGTGATATGATAACAGTTTCTTGTGCCTCATTTGGAAGCTATTGATCTTGACAGCATGTGATTTCAGCAGGATGGTGCCACTTATTGGATATGGTGACCACAATTGGCCTCTACACTCTTGCGATTTAATGCCTTTAGATTTCTGGCTATGGAATTATCTGAAGTTACAGGTTTATACCAATAAGCCTGCAACCATCGAAGCATTGAAAGCCAAAACTAGACGCTGTATCAATGAAACACCAACGTTTAATAACGTTATTGAAAATTTCGTCAAAAAGGTATGCAAATGCCAGCAAAGCCGTGGCAGTCATTTAAAAAAAAATTGTTTCATACATAACTCCCAAATGTCTATTTTCTAAATCAATAAATATTTCAATACTTTGCTACAGAAAACCATGTTTTATTGAACTCTGAAATCTTGCGCTCTTATTGAAACACTTCTTATATCTCTTAAAACCTTAGTTTCTTAACTATTATGGCACAAACCTTTTTCAGGATTCTTTCACGAACCTCTACGAACGATTTCTCATTGATTACCAAGTTGAAATTACGGAAAATTCAATTTTTAAAATTTTCTTGGCTAATCGGTATAGGGTAATGTAATACTGGGTAATGTATCCTGCAGTTCTTGGAAATCTTCATTTTTTCGTTTCTTTATTTTGAGTCTAGTGTGATAAAATCTAAATAGTACTTAAGAATTCAAACTTGATTTTACTTTTTCTACAAGTTAATAAAGTCCATTCTTCCGATAAATTTAGTTAGTAGTTAATATTATTTTTAGGTGTATACTTTAGTCTTCTAATATTGGTGGATTACTTGTTTTGTTTCCCAGGCATATTGAAATATAAAATTATCTTTTTTTTATAACTTAAAATTTTTAAAATTCAAGTACTCAACCGTGCATTAACTAATAGTGCTTGAAAAATTTTACTGAAGTTAGGTGGTTTTCTTATTGTAAAGATTTGAGCAGTACAATTAGAAAATTTTAATGCGTTAATTTTTCGATCTAAAATATTTTAATTATGCGCCTACCAAGTTCAGGGCACATGGAAAATTATGTTTCTCAACAAAAAATACAAAAAAATGATTTTCGTAAGAAAGTGAAGTTCGATATTTTCTACTGAGAACATCGATGTTGTAGAATCGTTAAAAATTCAGAGCCTCAGCGCTTATTTGCTTAAAATTGTCTACGTTTTTCTACAAATTTATCGATTGACCTCAATGTGAATTAGGGAAAACATTAGTTACCAGAGTTTTTCATTCAAGTGGATCAATTCAATGGAGGAAATTTAATTATTTTTTTTTGTCTTCCTTTTGAAATCGACTGTTTATCAAACAACAAGCATTTGGCAACAACGTTCTGAACAAAACAATTTTTCTTAAATGTTCGTGTCTTCAACAAGAAACGAAACTAAAGCAACAACAGCAAGGAAAATTACTATACCTTGTGATTAAATTACTTTATTTGTTAGAAAAATTTCAAGTATTATTTTGGTAAGAACAAATAAACAAAACTAATCTATTCTTCTTTGTATCAAACAGCAAAAGTTTCAAATGTGAAGTAATGAAATTTGTTGTTGTTACAAATACAAATATGAGAACACAGTGTTGCTTTGTTCGGATATATTACACGTTTTTCTCTTGTTGAATCTTAAGTATTTGTGAAATTAGCTCAAATTTTAACATTATTTATAATGAAAATAATGGGTTGCTTTCTGGTTAAAACTTTCTAAGACTCATAAAATCCTTTGCTATAAAGCTTCGTCACATGATTGCATAAAAGATAAATTTGTTAATTGAGAGTATAAAACATAGTTACAGTTAAATATAATTAAGAGTTAACAAACATAATTAATGCTGGAAAAACGCTTATTTGATTATGTTTTTGTGAGGCCAGAGAAAACCTTTATTTTAACTGATATAAATGGAAAAAGTAACATCAACATTTTCTTAACTATCACTTTCGACGTTTTTGTACAATAAATTAATCAGAAATTTATACCTCTATATCTCAGTTTACATTTACGTTTGCGTTTTTTTTTTCTAAGCGATTGTAATTAACAGAGTTGTATTTCACCCAAAGAGCATTCTATTGAAATTTTTGGAGCAATTATTTTCAAAATTTCGATAAAGAAACATAAAACCAGCGCTTATTGATATATCAATCAATAAAGGATACACCAAATATTTAATGAGAATTTATTATTCACGTAATAAGAGTGGTAAGTGGTGAATGGACTTCAATGTTAATTATTCTTCCCGTTTACATCAAAAATCAAAATTAAGTATGAATTAAGAGTGAAATGTTATTTTTGTTTAAAGAACTTAAATGGATTCGACAATGGCAATTTTACTTTTATCAATTACTATAATAGTTGTGCATTTTTAATGAAGAATTTAAATATTTTATTACACTGATAAGTGCATTTGATACATGTCTTTACAGCGACATATCCATTAATATCCGACGATAACGAAGTACAAACTTGAAGCTTGATTCCATTCAACACAGTTATAGAAAGCGATATATCTGAAGAATTATTAATAAGTTCAACAAATCGAAAAGAGCAAGTGATAGTAATGTAATTGGAGTGGTTTGCGATAAAAGAAATTGCGGGAACAAGAGAAGACATATTATACATGGAATAAAAAAGATGGAACCTGTAATTAAAAGCTTAATGTTAAGCTTTTGTTAAGAATGTTAAGTGCGAATTTAATAATACAAAAGTTCTGAAATGCACTTCTGTTAATAAAGAAATACAACTAAAGATTTTTTAAGTTTTTTAGAAACTGATATGAGGACAAAAAAATTTGGTCCATAATTTGGTAACCTGTTAACGAATTAAAAGAATAACTATCAAGAATCAAGAAGGGCTCAAAGTCTACATTGCCACTTAGCTGTTGATGAGCTAAGTTGATGAATCACTGTTAAGAATATGAATGACTATGTTTATTAAATACTATAGGAATCGGTTGATGGACCATTCTTAATCGTAAAACCTCGAAATTCGGAGAAAAATAACCGAACATTGTCGTTTGAAGCCTTTTAAAAAAGAGCGTAATGTGCTTTATGGATTCTTCGATTCTTTACCAATGATGGAATCTCACTTTTGCCATACGATAACCAACAAAAAATATTTTTTACCGAAGTGGTTTTTTTAGCAACGACTGTATGAGATTTATTTCCTTTATTTTTATAAATGTTTTATGAGATTGATATTATGCTATTTTTGGCTTGTCTCCCTTTTTAAAATGTTAAATCTGGCAACGTTGCATTCTCTACTTAGTTTTTAATTTACTTTGTTTTTAATTATTCGCGAATAAATCGACCCATTATAAAATTTTAGCCACAAAAAAGAAAATTATACCAAATTAAAATTGAATTAACAAACAAATCGCGAATTAAATAAAAACAAAACTGAAAATACAACGTTGCCAGATTTGATGGTTCGACAAGAGATATGAGCCTAATTTTTTGCTAAATATAGTTCCCCAACTAAATTTGCGATATTTGTTTTAATAATTTAACAAGTATGAAAATTTACTATGTACTTTTCAAAAATAACTATTTTGGTAAGAAAGCCTGCTTATATATAAAAAGCTCTTTAATAGAAAGTAACTAAATATTTCAAAATGGTAATCAGTCTATTAAAACCAGGATCATTTATTCTTGAAACGATATTTTCATTTTTTCGATTAGAATTAATTTCAATTTTTTGCAGTCATTTTATTGTCCCCTGTATAATTTAATCTGATGTTGATGACAGGTTTATTCTCTAAGCCGATGATATGTTATTTAGTTCGGAATTGTTCCAAGTGTTACCAGCGGCTAGTATATAAATAAATTAAAATCTTCAAAACTTATGTATCAATACAAAACAACCAAAAATAAGCTTTGAAAGTTAAGAAAGAATGAATGGTTTTGGTGTTTTTCGATGTCTTGTACCAGAATTTTTGCATAGAAATAGAAACCCAGAGAAAAAACGTTTTTTTGATCGGTCTGTGTAATCAACTGATTTTTACTAATATGGCATTAAAATAAGCAACTAAATATCCAAAAAGTTGATGATATTATAGATGGTTTTATAATTGATTCAAAATTAATTAATAAATTTTATTTTAATTTAATTAAGACAACGTCATTTCTTTCCGATCCCTTTCTTTTATAAAAATATAATGATCGTTTGTTCAAATTGGCATTATAAACCGATCGATTTGAAATTGTAGCATAATAATGTATTCATATCGTATTCTTTTTCAGCATTTTCTCAATACAAATTCACCGTTTGCGCCCTCCAAAATACGCTTTTTTTTCAATACCTTTCTCTTAGATCTTTCTATATCGTAGATTTTCCGATTTGTAAATTTCCTATTCATTAAATTAGATAACGCAATCGAATCCAACTTTAACTAGTACAGCGAGGAATTCTGCTGGTTGTCAAGGGAAAATTTACTTACAAAATGTATATTTTGAAGGTAGTTACAGAGAGAGATGCTGCAGGTAGTTAATGGGGGAAGTTTAGATGGGTTACGAATATGTTTTTGTTTTATTTTTCTAATTTTGAATCATAAGGAAAAATCAATGGAAACCAATGTTGATTTTATTTCATTGTATTTTTTCGTAGAAACTAATGATCATAAAAGTTTTTTTTTGGTTCTGTTAATTGGTACTGTAACAAATAGTTGTTGTGACAGATGGGTAAGTAATATAAATAATCGTTTATAGTTTGAAATGGAGGTGCAAGAAAATCATAACATTACCAATATTAATATGCTTTAAAAATAAAAACGTAATTAGTGTTTACGATATAAATAAAATTCAACTTATTTGTTTACAGTTATTATCACTAATAATAGAAGAATAATGTATGTTGGATTCATACAGTATTTATATAAATTTTGGAACAAAAAACTACCATTTACCGAGAAAAAAAGTCATTTTTAATAAAGTAGTGTTCAAAAATAAATGTGTTTGATTGGAGAAAAAATATATGATTTTGCTCAAAATATTTCCAGGAAATTAAAATCTGTTTTCTTTTATTAAATATTTCTATATTTACCAAGTTTCTAACAAACGTGAAACAAACAAGTGGAGCCATACAAGTTGGCTCCTATTTATTTTATTTTTCCTCTTTAGTCTTTATATTAATTTTTTTTAAATAACTTATTGGGAAATTTGATTCAATCAACGTATTAATTTTAAGCAGATCACTTGTTTAATAGTTTGGTTTAATAGATTTTCCTCATTCAATTCATGATTTCGGAAAAAAAACGGCAAATTTACATCATTTTAATACAGCAGAGATGTCAAAAATGTCCAGAAATATAATCATTTTACATGTCATTAAAAAGAGAAAACATATTTGAAGTGACAAACAGCAAAATTCGAAAATATTGAACATAAATTAATTAGATACGTTTGATTGATAATAAAATTCAATGGAAATGAGTCACAAAAATAATTAATAGAGAAAAATAATTCAATTTCCTTTTAAAAACATTATAGATATACGTTTCATTCGGGTATTCGTTATGTATTAAAACATGGCATAAAAGGTATAAAGAAAACGTTTTAAGACCCGTAAAAATATCGCAATTTCAATTAGGGAAAATAAAGCTTACTTCAAATAAAAAAGTTGACCCTTCACCGCTTTGTAAATATTTCAAAAGCTCACTCAATAAAAAATTTACACTTGAACTTTTAGTCGTACTTTAAACATAATTTTAAAAGATTGAAATACGTAAGTTAATTTACCTAACATTCATCTGTAATATATAACAAAGTCGTGTTAGTTTGACTATAACTGAAAAATAGCTGAACCGTTTTTCATGATCAATATGATTATATAATATGATATTCTTTATATATAAACATAATATGAATTTTATAATTGCATGTATTTTATTACTTTGTTATTATTTGAACTAAGTGTAACTAAAATATTCATTAATAAAATTCTACGTTCATTGATTGTTAGGTAGTACAAAGTTTGCTGAGTCTGCTTATTGGGTAATAAAGTTGGATTTTTTAGTTTACTCTTATCTATACTAATATATAAAATTCTTACATCTGTCTGTACATTTCGATTTCGAACCCAATATTAGGGCAAATATTTGTTTCAAGATATGTCCATATTCCAAATTTAACATTTTTAAAATTTTTGTCTGTCTGTCTCTCTGTTTGTCCCTATTTAACTAAAGAACAGAACAACCAAATTAAATTAAATTTGGTATTAAGATATAACACAATTACCCACTCACATAAGACTACTTATCATTCCTTAAAAATAATAAGAGAAGGTATCCCTTTCATAAAAACTGAGGGATGAAAAAAAATTACTTTAGACAGGCGAGTTATTTATAGTTGGAAAGGTATTTAAGAGTCAGAAAATAATATATAGTAATCTATTTAGTTGAACTAATAAAAAGCACATTAAATTCAATTTAAAGTACAAAAATTGCCTCTTTGAAATATAAACGTTGTAATATACAAATAAACATAGATGTAATTAGCTCATTGGTTTAAGTATCTGGCATTCTAGTGCTCACTAATAAAGAGACGTGGGTTCAAATCTTACACTAAACTTTTTTTTCTTTTTACAAAATTGTCATAAAATCGTCTTAGGCCTCAGTAAGGAAATATTAACTAAAAAAAAACGTAATAGTAGTAATATTAATAATAGCAATAAAGCTTAAAGTAAATACGTTTTTAAAACCGTGCATATATAAAATCGTGTATTTATGTTCCTCTCTGACTGATGAAATTTTAATATTCGGTGTATTACTTATAAGAAATAAGTATGTCATAATTTTTTTTTTTTGTAAATTTCTACCCTAAAAGACTGAAAAGGGGTGACTAAGTTTGTATGAGAAAATATAGAGTTAATCAACAATCGAAATTTTAATTTTAATAAGTATAATTAATAAATAAATAATTAATTAATAATAAGTGTCTGTTTTTGTCATATTATTTTAATAACAGCATTTTAATTTTTTTTTTTTTTATTTTTATTTAAAATATATTTTGCGATCTGTACAAAAGGTATACAATTAGCAAAATGTGTTGATTATTATGAAAAGATAAAATTTTATGTCTCAGAGCCGATCCTTCGGCTAATCTGAGTCACAAAAACAAGAAACGTGAAGTGAGTTGCCAGCCAGTGCTGGGACTCTAACAGGACTATACATCTAATAGGTCTCTGGGCCAACTTCGCTTTAGGCGACGAGGAGGATTGTCAGGATGAGTTGAGGAGGATAGGATTGTAACAAGAGGATTCGAGTGTTGGGATAAATCACAATGAAACTTTTGAAATCGTTTTCTTATTACTTCGGAAACAAAAGGAACTTGGAGATCATTATGAATGGTTTGATTACTAACGTAAAAGGGGGCATTTAATATACGTCGAAGAACTTTCGACTGAAATGATTGTATTCGAAGGATATTTGAGGGCTTAGCAGACCCCCACAACTCCGCTCCATAAGTCCAAATGGGTTGCAATATTGTTTTATAGATAGTCAGTTTAGTGGTGATGTCAATATTATGTTGAGGTCCTAAAATGTATCGTAGTAGTCCATAACGTCTGTTCAATTCTATTCTTTTAAGTCGTGTGTGAGGGTTCCATGTCATTCGATTGTCAAGGTGAAAGCCTAGATATTTAACTTCTTTAGTAGTTGGTAGTTCGTCATTAAGTAAATACAAAGGAGAGCATGTTTGTCTTTTCAATGTAAATGTTATTTGAATGGATTTGGTTGGGTTTAATTTTATACGCCACTTTTTACACCAGGGTATTATGAGCTCAAGGTGTTGCTGCACTTTAGTTTTTGCTTGGTTGATGTCCAGATCAGTAGCAAGAATCGCTGTGTCATCAGCGTATGTTGTAATTAAGGTATCGGGATGGGTAGGTATATCAGAAGTGTAAATTGTAAAGAGAATTGGTCCGAGTATGCTTCCTTGTGGAACTCCTGCCTGAATGTATGTAAGAGTGGACAACTCTGTACCACATCTCACTCTGAAGCAGCGAACGGAAAGATAAGATTTCAAGATTAGGAAATATTGAGTTGGAAGGATGGTCTTTAGTTTGCATAGAAGCCCCGGATGCCATACACGATCAAATGCTTGTGCGACATCCAAGAATGCTCCTAAGCAAAATTGCTTCCGTTCCAGTGCCGCTGAAATCGCGTCTACCACTCTGAAGCATTGCTGCGTTGTTGAATGCGAAGAACGAAAACCAAATTGGTGGGAGGGAATTATATTTTTGGTATTCAATAAGGAAATGATTCTTTTAAGAATTAGTTTTTCAAAAATTTTTGATAAAGTAGGAAGGAGACTAATCGGCCTGTAGGATGAGGGATTGGAAGTGGGTTTGTTTGGTTTAGGTATTAGAATTATAATAGAGTATTTCCATTGCTTAGGATAATGCGTTGTTCGTAGTATGGAATTAAATATTAAAGTGAGGAACATTAGTGCTTTTCGAGGAAGGTAGCGAAGGATTTTTGCTGTGATGAGATCGGCGCCTGGGGATTTTTTCAGTGGAGTTCTATCAAGAAGGTACTTTATTTCTGATGGACAGAAGGATTTATCTGGTAGTTCAAGAGGAAGGGGTGTATGAATGCTGTGTGTCACGGCGTTTTCATGACTTGTGTCCAAAATGTTCAGGTGGGGAGTGAACGACTTTTCTAAGTGCCTCGCAAATGTTTCGGACCTCTCCCGGTCACATCTGGTCCAGGAACCATCTTCCAGACGAATGGCAGATGGGACGGAGTGATGCCTCAACAGGCATTTTAAATAACGTCATTTAACTTAATTAGTAAGAAAGTTTATGTAGTAGGTACATATACCAAATATCAAAGAGGCGGTTTTATATTTTTGTTTGTTTTTCAACAATCAAACTTTTTATAATCTGATTTTTATGAACCAATGATTGTGATCTGGAGCGATTATTCTGCTTAAAATATAAAATTTTCTTTTCTTCGGTATTTTAAATAATGTGTTAACCGACTATTGTTATTGACAATAAATAATATATTCGAATTTACTTTCACGCTTTCCACCTATTTCCATCAATTTAGTATGTACAACGTCCAAATGTGCGAAATAAAACAGCTTTTTATTCATGATAATCAAATTTAAGAAGGTCATTTTCTTTCGTTTTACATTGTATTTTCAAATATAATTTCATATCTGTGTCAATGAAATTTGGAAAATGTATTTCTTATACGATGCAGTTATATAATAAGAAAGGGTTTTTGATAATTCCTCCCCCTAAAAGAGTGAAAAAAGTGGCAAAGTTTGTACGGCATAACGTCTAAGAAACAATCGAAATTTCAAATTTCATAATCAAAGTACCGTTATAGACGAAACGTTATATCGCCAAAAATAAAACAAAGTTGGTTTATTATTAGAAACGAAAACTTAGGGTTTGCTTAAAAATCTGATATATATAATATATATATATATATATATATATATATATATATATATATATACATATATATCTGAAAAGGTAAAGCTTAATTTATAAGTGAGCTTTAAGTTTTTTGGCTTTCATATATTGTAAAACTGAAAATCCGAAATACGTATTCACTAATAAATACATTAGTTTGTACAATGCAGGAGGGTAATAGTTTTGGGAAAAAGGTTCATTCGGTAATCGAAACAGTGAAATGGGGATTCCTACTAATATTCAAAAATTTAAACCCTTAACTTCTGTCATTTTCACGTGAATATTTTGATAACTTTTTACTGTTTTAAGTCATAATTAAGACCGACTTTATTGAACTTCATATTTTTTATTTATGTACAGATGCTGATTGATTTATGGATTATTTGGTTCACGGTAGGTATACGCAATAGACCATACTCATTTTAGATATTTATAAATATTTTTTAAAAATTAATTGATCATTACATACAAATATTTTATTCTAAGCAACAGTTTATTAAATGTGTCTTTTTAAAGTTGGCAAAACAGTGTTTTTAAGTTTTATTATGATTTTCGTAAAAGAAAAAAGAAATAAAAAAAAATTATATACCACAACAAAAAGTGGATTTAAAAAGAAAATATAATCTTCACCTACGTTACGCAGACGAAGAGGCGGGGATCAGCTAGTATTTTATAAAGTAAAATTCAACAAATAATTTTTGTTAGTGATTGTTTACGATCAAAAGCAAAAGCTTTTGTTACTGTAGTATATAATTAACTGAAGTTTTTAGTTTTTCTCGCAAATTTTTTTACTCGTCGAATTTACTGTTTTTATAAATCAATTTTCCTGACATATAAAATATAAAAGTAACAAAAAAAATTTTCAAATTTTACTTCAATATATTCGACTAAAAATATTATTTAGAACACTTTTAAAGATAATTGTAATTCACTATGATAAAGAAAATTATATTGATTTATTTAATTAAAAAAATTTCAGTTTTATCAATATAATTCGTTAAATTAGTACTAATATTTCAACACAAGAGCTTATTGAACGATAATCTGAAGAAAATGGGTATTCTATAGTTAACGTCACATCATTTTTGCTATAAAATTTTTGATTATGATCTTTGTATAATAATAAATCTATGAAACTTTACAAGTTTCAATCAAACTTTTCAGCATTTTCTCATAAAAATATTATCATCTCTCATATTTAATTCTTTCTCTCTTATTTCAACATACGATTATGATTAAATAACTGGAAGAAAGCCAAACTCCTTTCTATTTTCAAAATCATAAATTTAAAATATGAATTATGCAAGTTTGTACATTTGGCGGTTAACAGGATAAACGTAAAACAAATATGTAATAAAATGCCAATCGTTTCCAAAATAAATTTTCCAATACATATATTTCCAATCCATTAGCTTCCAACCGTGTGAAGTTCAAGGGTTTGATAGGATTATTTTTAAATTTCCAAAAGGTTTGATTTTTTTTCGGTACATATTTTTTTGGTATTATCGCGTAGAATTTTTTATTGGGTCCATATTTTATTGAATTGATGAGTACACATTCAAGTTGATGCCTTTTAAATTTGGATTGAAATTAGAAAACTTTTAAGAGTAAAAAATATGCTTGTTGTCTAAATTTAGATTAAATTCCATTGGTCATTGTGGAAAGACATATCAAAAAAAATGTTTGAGCTTTGAGTTATTTGAACAATCATTTTATTTTACTACCTTTGGAAAATTAAATATTGATCATGGATTTTGCTAAGAAAGTATTGGGAAATCTTTGTTTGAAGTATGTCTTACTTTTTTGAAAAAAAAATTCATATAGAAATTTTCTGAAAAATTGAAAAAAGAGAACAACATGTGCAGTTGTGAAATCATAGGACAGAGATATAACATTTCATATGCCTAAAATAGAGATGACAAGTTGATGACAGTAACTTTATATTTCTCCATATTCCCCAATATTAAATCATAAAATCTGTCAATTTTACCATATATTGATTAGCTAACAAAATTTTTAAATTGAGTTTTCGATTTTTTTTTCCAATCAATGGGAAATCAGTCCTAGAGGTTTGTGAAAGAAACCGTTTTGTTTGTGTCAAAAAAGTTTACTAGTAATTAATAATTTACGAAAAATTGAGTATAGTCAAATCTAAAGAAGTTATGGTTTTTAGCGACATTTAAAAACAAAAATGCAGAAAAATTTAGAAAAATATTGTTCAGTAATAAGACCATAAGAAAAACTAAAGAAAACATAACTGAACCTCTCCCCTCAATCCAAAAATTCGAGAAATAACAGGCGTAACTTCAAAAGCTTTTTCCTTATACTCGTATTTTCGTCGTTTGTGAAAATCAACTTTTCCTAAAATCCTAAAAAACACATTTTATGTTAGTTCACATACTAATATTCAACAATTGTTTGTGGAAAAAGCTGATTTTCATTAGTGTTATACATGTATGAGTGAAAAACATGTTTAATGTTGTTTTGAATTTTGTCAATTTAGGTAAAAAATATTTAGGTAAAAAGCGTGTTTAATGATGTCTCCATTTTTGTATTTTGAGAAATTTTCAGAAAATATATACTAAGGTAATTTTTTTTTTAATAACGCTTTTTTTCCCCAATTTTTTGATTGGGGAGGTTCTGTTAAATTTTCATTAGTTTTATCATTTTGTTCTATTTTTGAACTTTATTTTTTTAAATTTTACTTCATTTTTGTTTTTATATGTCGCTTAAAACCAAATTTTTTTTACATTTTACTATGTCAATGACTATTATATACTTAATTCTTTACAATAAATTAATTACTTCTTAACTATTTAGGCACAGATGAAACGGTTTCTTTCACAACCTTCTACCAAACCTCATCGACTAGCAAAACAAAAATTCGAAAAATTTAACTTTAGAATTTTATTGACTTATCGGTATAGAGTGTCGAAGTTTGGGAAAATAAAAATTTTGTTACGTTTTTACGGTTATTTATATTGACAGATTCGTTTGGAATTTGTTTCTGGACATAAATCAATAACACCGTTATTTATTTTCACAATTATCTTAAGGGTTTTAACTGTTAACTTATCTGTAACTTTTTCGTCACTGATCCGGCGACAGTCGATCGCCTTATTTATATACCTATTTACCGTGTCTAGAAGGTGCAATATTTTTCCAAGCACTTCTCGTAGGTTCAAATTATTTCTATCTCTGTCTAACCCATATTAAAATCTCACGGAGAACGTTGGAGAACGTCTTCCGTCTCTCTTCAATCTCATAGTTAGAACTTTCAAATGTTCTAAGCTACAACAATATTTTAAATGTTAAACGTTGAATTAAAAAATGTAGAATAAATCTATTGTATATTTTATTTTAATGTAAAGAAATCCAAAAAAAAAGCATAGGACAAGAATTATAATTTTATTTACTCAACTAGCAAACTTTATTCTATACATTTGTAATAAAAGGAACTAAAACTAGATTGAGTTATATAGTCGTACAAAAATTCTGTGATTTGTCGCTATCACGTTCCCTGAAGAGTTAATGCTCTCTGGATAACTCCAAAGATTGTACTGAACTCAGTCCTTTTACATGTTTGTTATTAATACGATATTTCCACTCTAAAAGTCACTTAGCCTTTTAACCAAAATAAAAATAAAAAACCATTAACGAAACTGCTTGCATATTTAAATAAATAAAAAACATTAGTTTAAAAAATAACAATAAACAAGGAACTTTTCGTGTTAGTTTAGAAGTACATTTTACAAATAAGTACTTGAAGTCATTAGTTTAATTACAATTCAAAAATAAATTCACTTTCTTGATAAATTACCGTCAAGAAAGAAAATTCTTGCAGCATAAAATCAATACCTATTTGTTTTAAAAATTCAGTAGCATTTGTCAATTATGTCGCTGTTTCTATCTAGAAAAGTAATGGAAAAGCAATTAAATTGGAATATATACCCCTAGGAAATAAATGGTTATTTTTAGCCGTATTGTGCAGGTAAATATCAATGTGTAATTAAAATTGAATTTCATTATATTTAAACATAATTCTAAACAATCAACTCTAAAATTTCCCATTGATTACACACGCTATGATATTCGAAAACTTTCAAGTCGTGGAATTATTTTATAAACATGAATTAACCATTCAAATTTTAAAAACTTTTAACAACAAAAAATAACTCGTATCATTTATAGTCAGATAACTTTTCGTCAAAACAACTATTCAATGAACAAAGTAGGTAAAAGTATTCCCTTTATTTTCTGTAGTGTTAAAAATTTGATAATAACAAAGTAAATAAAATTGAAAAGCATTAAAAATTAATGCGCATAAAAAATAAAAAAATACTGTCTTAAGCATACGCATGGAAATCAATAAGTTGTAATTTGAAATAAAATATGCAGGAGAGCTAACATCTACTAATTCCTAAGTGCGGTGATAGATCTTATAAAAATTTAATGGTTTCGTCATTACAAAATTAGTAAAAATAATACAAACACATCAATTCTTATACGTTTCTCATGGTTAACTAAATTGTTAATTGAATTATAATTGATTTTGATTTTTCAAGAACTCTATTAACACCAATTGCTTCCAAAACACTTAAGAATATTTCAAAATTTTCTCTACCCTCCTTACGCTATTGTCGATATTTCATTGATGGAAAGCTCAACCATTCATATGGTTGCACAATTGTGATGCCAATTACTATACGCTCAATACGATATTTCGAAGTTTAAGCCCCAATTATTTATCCGATACCTAAGTTGACCAGAAAATACTATTCGTAAGTCACCGTTTCCTATTTATTTTTATTTTTTTGTTTGATACGACCTAATTGTTCAATATCACGCACAAGGGTTGATAAAGGGAGGATTATAATGCTTTACTTCTCTCAATTCGACAACGTCTGCCATGCTGGTTTTATGCCTTCTTTTAAGTAGATATGAGTTTGTTTCTTATAACTTTTAAGAGATTACAAGAAATTCAAAACATTTAAGCGTCGTTTAATGAATTTTCCGTCTTTGTTGAAAAGATACTCAGCAAAACTCACTGCTTTTTGGCGAATTTAATTGTCAACATGAAATGGTAAAGTATTGAGGTTTTGATAGCCAAAAAAACGTTGTGTGTATATACGCGCGTGAGAAGAAATACTTATTTGTAGAAATTAAAAAAAGTTTAATTTTTACTTTTAATGACAATATAAAAAAAAGTATGTATGACGGCAAAGACAGAGAACGATTGTAAACACATACATGTAAGTGTTATACGGATATAATAATTATTGTCTCAATTTTCAACTAAGTGGTTAGTGTCATTGATTTTAACTGTCATTTCGATTTCATTCAATTGCTAATTTTTTGCCATTTGTCAGTTTTGTCAGTGTTCGGCTGTGAATATTTCCCGTAAAGTTACTAGTTTTCAAATAAATGATTAAATTGATGGCTAATGTTCATTTTAGCGACATCAATATCTGCCAGTGTTGCATTTTTTACTTTGTGTTTAATTTGTTTCGCGATTATTTTGTTACTTCAATTCCTATATCGTATAATTTGATCTTTTGTTAGAAAGTTTTCATTACCCCTTGATTTACTCGTGAATCAATTTAAAAACAAAGTAGAAAATGCAACGTTGCCAGATATTGATGCTTCTTAAAGAAACATGAGCCAAGTAGGCTATTTATACATACTGCATAGTATTTCACGATATTTTATACAATTAACTACTTATACAAATTTGAATCTTACATATATTAATTGATTGTTTTTCAATACAGCATGGGTCACTTATTTGAAAAATAGTTATCGAAAACATTCAACATATTGAAATGGATTGTAGTCATAAACTATCATGAATAGATATGAATAAACAGTCAATTGCAGGTACACACAGTTTGTCTTAAATAGTCAATTGTGTGAACCTGCTTCATGTACAAAAAGCAACAATGAAAAAATTAAATTAATACAATAATAATTGTTAATTTTATACCCATTTATATTTATGTGATTAAACTAATTTTTAATTCAAATATAGAAAAACATAATGCAATATAATGTATTAGTCGACTTCCATTGCATTAGTTTACATATTGTTTTAAATAATTTCAAAAAAAACCTTTCTTTTAAATGAATTTAAACTAATGTGTATTAATATGGATATGATTAAAAATATAAAAGTTGAAAATGTTAAATTGGACAATATCGATGTTTTAAATATAAAATAATAACTGACGGTGTTATGACTGTTATCTCTTCCTGGCACTTTTTCACTTCGTCGTCGATTATTTCAGTTTGTTTTCTCTACTGAATAGCAAAAAATTTGTGCTAGTGGTTAACTCGGTCGACTTGATTGCGTTTTTTAGTAAGTACTATGAAAATCGCTCCCAAAAATCAGCCAACTTTCAGTCGTTTGAAGTTTATCGCTAACCATTTGCGAGCAACGATTATTTTTTTCTTAACGCAGCTAAAGAAGTATAACTTCAAAAACAGTCAAATATGCCAAAATTTCGACAGTGAACTAATTGGACTAAAAAAATATCTGTCATCACAATAACTTTACTAAACATGAATTGAGACTTATATTTCAAGTGCAACAATTGTCCTACAAAATACAAAACGTAGAATAAGTAGATCAATTCCTCATTAGTTTTGTCAAAAGTGCTCTTGTCCAAAAAGCAGATGATATAAAGTATATAACCAAAGGCCACACTTGTAATCAATTAAGAATATGAGTCCCGACAAGAACATCTCAAGTTCTTTCACGTTTTATTCTTGGAAAAATTAAAAAAAACACCTTGACAATTATCGAAGAAAGAATCAACCCTGATTCAAATTAGGAACAAGATAAGCTATATTATCATCTTAGTAAAGAAATAATTTTAAAAAAATAGGTGAGGAAGAATCCCATATCTATCATTCGTGTGTTTGCAAAAATATTTGATCACATGAATTTCAATATAATGTTCAAGTTGCTAAAACAGGTTGGAGAGTATAGATTGAGAAAAGAATTATAAGATCGGGCAATAATGTTGTGCAAGACGCTATAAATATGATAAGAAAAAATATATTAAGAATCGAAGAAGACAGTGCTTTAACAATTGAATGACCTACAATATAGTCGTCAAGTAATGATTAAGGTCATGAAAAATGAATTTAATATAAAAATGAAAATTCTCATATGCAGCCGGGATAAAAAAAATCAAAAAAATCACAAAAAAGCAACATTACTTTATATTTAGAATTAAAAAAATATAACATCTAAAAAACCTTCATTACCACCTGGTAAAAGTAATGGAACTAATAAAGGAGAAATTTGAGATAAAATTATTCAGGTAAAGAGGGTTATGACGGAAAGAACATAGCTATTACAAGAATTAAGGAAAATGCTATTGAAGACCTGCGTGTGGAGCGTAGCTTTGAATATTGAAGCAGAATATTGAATATTGATGATGGATAAAACATGTGACAAATGAACAAGCATTCAGAAAAGCAGGAGAAAGAAGTTTTAGATAAGATAATATTTTTTTTTTTAATTTGTAAAATAACGCCTTAAATTATCTCCGTAAAATTCCAAAAATTGAAAAAATCACAACAAAAATACAAATGAGAAATCGAATCATCACATTTATTAAATGTACAAAATAATTCTCTTGGAAGATTCCATTGTTCAAGGTATTCCGACTTATTGCGTTGATCAATTCATCCCCTAACAAAAATATTTTACAAATTCCAATACAAAAATGTTAATTTCTCATACACCTTCTTCAAGTTTATGGAATTATACACCTTCGTAACATATTTTCTTGGCGTAGGTTTAACCTCACAAATACATAAATGTTTACAAAACATGACAGTAATTAACAATGTAGCGATTAATTAAATTTTACAGTGATTTCAAATGGTTCTGTGGTAAATGGCAATGGTTTACAAATCTGTCGCTATAATGCTGTAATTAAGAGCCATGGGTTTAAATCTTAAAGTAACCTTTCTTTTTTTATTATTAAATAGTTGTAAATAGACCCTGGGGGTTGCTTAAAAAGAAAATATTAACCTACCCTAAAAAAGTGAAAAGGGGTGTTTAAGGTTGTATGATATAATGTAGTTAATCAACAATCGAAATTTAAAATTTAGTTATCAAAGTGCTGTTAAACACGGCGTAACATTATTACCGTTTAATATAAAACAAAGTTCATCTTTATTTAGAAATAAAATATAAGTGTCTGTTTTTTATATATTATTTTAAAAACAACATGTTAAATAAGGGCAATAAGATAATGTTTTTTTCGTTTTACATTGTATTTTCATATATATTGTGTTGATGAAATTTGGAAAGTGTTTTCCTTATACGATGTAGATATATAAGATTGTGTTTCTAAGAATGAAAAATATTTTAGCAACTGTAAAAATAAATTTGATTTGCTTCTAAATATGTATTGTGATGGAATCTTCACAGTGCACAAAAATATCGTGGGAGGACACGTGGCCCCGTACCTACGTTAAATCCATCCTTATGCTAGTATATTTAATAATTTAATGAATTTTAACTTCACATGAGCGTTCAAAAATACGATAATGGAAACATTTAAAATTGCAGAAGGTACAATAGTAAGTTGAAGCCCTATATAGTTTTTTAAACCTTTAATAAACAAAAGTTACTAAAATTTAAAAGTATGTTTTAAAATGAAAACAAAAAATTTAATGATCCTTCCGCCTATTTAAAATAATGAATAATGAAAATACCCCTACGGGTCTACAGAATCTTGTTAGTAAAGAAAGTAAAATTCTCGTTAAAACTTTATGAGTTATATGGTTCACTCATAATTGAAATAATTTTATTAATTATTTATACGAAATTCAGAATTGTTTAATATATTTTTCTCATTTTAATTTTCAAATGAACGCAAATTTTGTTATTAAAACATTTTTTTTTTTTTGGTACACTTTTTCAATTTTACATACCTACCCGGATGCCAAGTATCTTGAAAGAAAAGAAAAAAAAAATTCCAACAACTTTCGCACGAATTTGATAATATCTAAAGTAATACTGTTCTTAAGCTCGAATATTTTCTTATCATCACGATATCGTGGCATAGTGGCTCGGGTAAAGACTTTGCCAGATAGAATAACAAGAGTGTTCCAATAAGGTGATATCTCATTTGTTGAAAGACTAAAGAGAACGATTTTTGTAAGAATATGAAAATAAATTTCTTACGCCAACAATTTTCTCAAGATATTTTTACATTTTCTTTCTTATTTGTTTGCTCCATTAGCCTTCGCCCTACAAAGGTTTTTATGTGAACAGGCAATTACTTTAACTGCCTAATATTGTTATTATTTTTCAATGTCTCCTTTAATTTCAATTTGGTAGAGAACCAAAAATTTCTTTAATAAAACAAATTTTCATGACAAATATTTCTTGGTTTTTCATTCAAGATATATAATTTTTAAAATATATTTTTCTAAAGAATAAGAATAGAATTATATTTTTCTTAATTCATAAGTTTTCTGGCTCTTTGTAATGTGGGATTGAATTTTCATCAATGACGTCTCTATAATAGGTCAGAGCTAAAACCCCGGAGCTCCTGGAGTGACCGGATAATCTAATCTCGAGTCGACATTTCAATTCGAATATTTGAAGATTTAAATGATATTATCCTGGTATTATGTTTTTATTTTTCAAAAGTACAAATTCCACATCGTTATATTATACCGACATTTGTGAACACTATGCGGTCTGTTTTAAAGTTACAATTTTTTGAAAAAAGTAAAAATGGTTAAATAATCGACTATGTGATTTTTATCAAAGATGTTTTTCCTTTTCTCTAAATTATCTTTAACATTCATTTTTCTCATATTTCAGGAAAGTAAACTAACTATAGCCTGTAACAAGAGCTAAAACGCTTATAATTTATGATGTTTGAATTACGAAAATGTTGTCATCTTTAAAATAATGAAACCATACATTTTTCGTTTCTTTTTATCCTAACTTCAAAGGCTATATATCAATGTTTTACAAAGGAAAAAAATACCAACCAATTAATTACAAAGAATTTCAAATATTTATCTACAAGGTAATTTGATAAGTAAATTATACGTTTTTGTAGTGTTCCACACAAGTGCAAATACAAGTAAACGGTTACATTTTCGAATTTTTCTTTAATGTTTTTAACTTTTTTAAGGTTACACTTTGTCCTGCAATGATCCGTGCGTTATCAGCTAATGCTACTTAAAAAGCTCTCAGAGAAAAACAAAGCAAGGTCAATTTAAAATCCAACTGGGTAATTTTCAATGGAAAAAATAGTCTGCGGAAAATTTAATTGCCAAGCAATTTTTATTGATATCAGAATAATTCAAGAACCAGTGCATTCATCATAGTACAAACTCTTTATATACATAGTTTTATTTTTCCTACCATGAGAGTAAATCAGCCAAACTTTTATTCCAAAAATTTCGAAAAATTCATAAGATTGTAACTTTTCAATATAATAAAATTTTATAAAGGACTAGTAGTTGTCCGTTGCATTTGAACTAAAGATTTTATCTCAATAATATGTTTAATATGACATAATGTAGAGTTAATCAACAATCGAAATTTTAAATTTAATAATCAAAGTGTTGTTAATATAAAAAAAGGTTATCTAAAATTATGTTAAGAAATAAAATATAAGTGTTTTTTTTTTATTTAATTTAAATAACATTTTAAATAATGTCCTTTCATTAAATTAGTATGAAAGTTTAATACTTATGTAGTACTTATACCAAATAGGCGATTTTAAATTTTGGTTCGTTTTTCAACAATCAAACTTTTTAAAATCTATTTTATTTTATCAACCAATGGTTGTGATCTGGAGTAATTATATATTCGGCTGAAAAGCATTAAGGTAGCAAATTTTTGCCATATATTTCATTGTCAATGCAAATATAAAATCTTCCATACTAACTTTTTTTCGGTATTTAGAACAATTTGAAAATCAATTATTGTTATTGAAAAAAAATAAAATATTCGAATTTACTTCCACGCTTTCCACCTATTTCCAACAATTTTGTATGAACAACGTTCAAATGTGCGAAATCGAATAGCTTTTTAGTCATGTTAACTAACATAAAGAATGTCATTTTTTTTTCGTTTTACGTTGTTTCAAATATAAGTGAACATTTGTGTCGATGAAATTTGGAAAGTGTGTCCATATACGATGCAGATATTTAATAAGAAAGGGTTTTTGAAAATTTCTCCCCTAAAAGAGTGAAAAACGGTAGCAAAGTTTGTAAGGGATAACGCTAAGTAAACAATCGAAATTTCAAATTTAATAATCAATCAAAGCCCGTTAAAAGCGAAAGGTTATTACTGCTTAATATAAAACAAAGTTTATTTATTATTAGAAACAAAAACTTAGGGTCTGTTTAAAAATTTAAACTCTCATAAATAGATATATCTGAAAAGGTTAAGTTAAGTTTCTAAATGAGCATTATGTTTTTTGGCTTTCACATATTGTAAACCTGAAAATCCAAAATACGTATTCACAAATAAATATATTACTGAGTGAGTATCCCTACCAACATTTTGCGAATGCGTAAGTGGGGATAACAGAACGTATGCGCATAGCCCATTCTGCACGGACGCACGGCAAGATAGCCAATTTATATATAAGAATAGAGACTCACTAATGATATTTTGTTTTTGTGTTATATACTTTTGTAACAATCTGCAGTATAAGTTTCACACCAGAAAATACATTCCTTTTCTTTCGAGAGTTTTACAAAAACGACCGAAAACCATTAATTGTCAGTTTTCTCAAGTCAATATCTACAAAAGGATTGAATGAAAGTTTGCAAAAATTTCATAATTTTTTTTTATTCAAGTAGTTTTTTTTCACCAAAAACTATGACTGAGACTTAACTATATTTAGAGTAACAGAACAATAAATATTTCAGAAAAATAGATAACAGGAGAACGAATAAGATAGGCAATTTGTTAGTTCACGTGTCCTCAAATATTTAGACATAGTTAAGTTATATTTTCGGCTACCATTAGTGCATTATCGCTACGAAATATGACCATCTTTAAGTACTTAATTGTAATTGGTTGGTCGCTTTTTTGTTATTGTAATTCAAAGTAAAGCTAAAGCTGTCAAAACGTAACATTCATGTTCTTCATATAATTTATAACCTTTAATATAACATAAATTCAATATTATTTAATTCTACTTATGTTTAGGAAGCAATTTTCCATTGAAATTGTTAATTTCTCGTGAATTATATGAATTATATGAAAATATTTATGACGCTTATTTTCATACTTGTATACTATTGACACTAGAGTCCTCTGCACTGTGCCTTGACTTTGTGGACGACTTTGCAATGCAGCGTTCGTTCTCCTGTTATTTATACTTCGTGGAACTCCCAATAGCCACAACAGGGCCAATCTTGGGCCGATTGTTCATTACCAAGCCTTGGAATACAGGCCTGCTCCAAGGTTTGGTCTAGCGTCTAATCCAGAGTTCAACCAAGATAAGTGAACAAAAAAAAATAACCATAGCTTAAATAATTTTCAAAATGTATAGGCTCTTATATTATTTTCGGTTTCAAAAACCGACGTCTTATTGTTCTATTTTAGCCAGGTCTAGCTAATGGATATCATTTCGAAACTTACCCTTGAAATATTTATTATTGACATTGGAAGAATGATTTTAATTTGTTGCTTTCAATAACAAATCAAATATTTCTGCTTAAAATAATAATGAGCAATAAAAACAAATATTTGTTTCGTTATTGTATGTAATAATTTAAACATCATTCTACCGATATCAATAATAAATATTTCAAACCCTCGTTTGCTAACTTTGCACTACACGAGCGTGAAGAAGGGTAGTATATTTCCTTCCTATATTTTCTGAAATTCACTGCTCTATTACTCTAAATATGGTTAAATCTCAGCTATAACGATTTAATTTTATATTTTTTGAGAAATATCCATTTGTGTATAGAAAACATTCTGTGAATTTTTTAATAGTTTTCATTCAGTCCTTTTTTCGATATTGACTTGAGAAATTTAACGTATTAAAGTTTTGGCCATTTTTGTACGATTCTAGAAAGAAAAAAAGTGTATTCTCAATACTAAAACTTCAATATTACAGATTAATTTAAAAGTATTCAACACAAAAAAAAATATCATCAGTGAATCTCTATAACTTCAAATAAAATTGGTTGATTTGTAATTGAATGGCTCAGTACTAAGATTACTTTAATAATTAGTTATTTGTATACTGTTTTGTCGACTTCTTTACCTTTTAAATGCTAGACTAAAAGTATTTTTCATCCGACAGTTTTTCTGTTAATTATGAACTATTCTTCTTGCTTTGCGGAATATGATGATCGTTTTAATAAAACCAATATTCGAAATAATTATCCCAGAATCCCACTGAAAGTCCAATAAAAGTTTTAATCATACATACACAATAAAACTTAAGATAATAGTTATTAAATTAATTCATGTAAATCCTTAAATTTTGTTAATCAATGCTTTTTGTTGTATATTATCATGAACTAATCAGCTTATGAGAATTCCAGCATATCCATTATGTTTCATCGCTATCTATGAATATGCATGATTTTCCTATTACGTCTCATTTGTTAATATAAACCAAAATCCTCATAGGCATAAAAAAAATGAAAATAAATTATATCTCGCTACTGAATATAATCGAATTAATGTGTAAAGGAAAGGGTTAGTTAATCATAATTTAAAAAAATTAAAACTGAATAAGATTGATTAAATATGCATGGAAAATTTATTATTAAACTCAAACAATACAGTAGAATTTTTCCGAAATTACCCAAAAATTTGATTGAAATTAATTTAAAAAAATAACATTATAAATTTTCAGAAAAAAAAATATTTAAAATTGACTTGATACAATGGTTTCTAACGGGAAATAATTTAAAAAATGCAAATTGTAACATTTTTCTTTTTCCATCATCACATACCTCTATATTAAACCATGACATAGATCATTTTTATTCAAATTTTCGTAAACTATAAGCCCTCTTGAGTACCTACTCGAACGTATACCGCACTTAATCATATCTTTGCGCCATATCTTTTAAACTGACTTTTATGCCGGAAAATTTTTTAAGGTAAATTTATTGTTATTGTTCAAGAATTTATGGTTTTAGTCCAAGTAGAACATTATTTTTTTTTAGGAATGAAGGTTTTTGTCTTTCACAGTTTGTTTGCTATAATATGATTTATGTTCAACACTTATGTGAAGTTCATAATTTTTTACTGAAATATTTCAATTTCTAATACAAAATTGAATTCGAAATATTTCTTTTTAATAAAATTATTAAAACATATTTAGTAAAAATAGAAAATGAATTTTAATATTAAAGGCATGAAAATCAGAGATTTGAAAAACGTTATTAAATTCTACTATCGTGAAGCTATTTTTTTGTCAAAGAAGAGGAATACGTATATCTAAATGATTTTTTTGGGTAAAACATGAATCAAATAAACATTAAAAAAATCGTTAAATTCGACAAAAATCATCAAAATTAAAGTTTTAAAAATACTTTTGTTTCGCTAAACTAAAAACTAGTAACATTATAAATCTGTTTTTATAAATATTTTTTTAATTATAAGTACTCTAATTTTATCATACTTTTCTTTAGGTATGATAACCGATATAATCGTTGGCTAAGATGTTTTCATTGACTACTACAGGAATTTCCAAGCTTTTTCGGTATCTGGCGCCCAAAATCAAAATTTTCCCAGGGCGCACCATATCAAACCACGGAGCAAACCAAAGCACAAAAATCCGCCTTGTAACTATTCTATACACTAAATCGTTACGCAGACCCTGCGTTTGGACACCACAAAAATTAACCAAACACAAGGTAATTAATATTAATGAAATACAATTTATTTAACTTTATATAGACCAATCAACCTCCTACCAACGTTATCTAAACTACCCGAAAGGCACCTGTTGCAAAAACTGAACCCCATATTAGAAGAGAAGGACGTCATACTGACCCATCAGTTTGAATTTCGGTAGGAGCACGTCACAATCGAGCAAATCAATAAAGTTGCTGAAACTAATAAAATCCCTACACCAAAAAAATAAAAAATAATACTGTTCTGCATTATTTCATGACATTAGTCAAGCTTTTGACAGAGTTCCACAAAGGGTTCATCTATAAAATAAAGCAAAAAATCCCAAATCCATTGGTCAGAATTATAGCCTCATACCCCGAAAAAAGGCAATTCTACGTTTCCATGAAGACAAGTTCTGCGGCACTCTACCCAATTAGAGCAGGAGTCTCACAAAATAACATCTTGGGACCGATCCTGTCTTTGATTTTAACATCTTACATTCCAGTTGGGAAAGGTATCGTGACTGTCACTTTTGCAAACGACAGCGCATTACTTGCAAGTAATGACAGTTCAAATGCTGCATCTGATGAAATACAAGAAACACTAACCAACTTGCAGAAATGGTTCCATAAATGGAGGACCACAATCAATGAAGCAAAGTCCGTCCACATGACCTTTAGTATTAGGAGAGGCCTATGTTCCCCTGTTTAAATAAATAACTCACAAAGTTCTGAGAAGAATAAGGTCAGGTACCTCGGGGTATACTTGGATAGTCACCTCTCAAGGCACAGGCACATAGTCACAAAACGGTGATCTATGAACTGATGATCTATAGAGCCATAATAAAACCGATTTGGGCGTCTGGACGTATTCCAATATGGAATACTACTATGGGGAACTGCTATAGCTACTCAAATATCAACATCATACAAAGGTTCCAGTCTAAGACAGTTCGATTAATCACAAACGTCCCATGGTGAGTCAACAATTTTGAAATATACAAGGATTTAAAAATAGCCATGGTTTGGAAGGGTGGTCAAATTCAGTGCAAGCTATTCTAATCATTCTTATCATCTGACCGTTGGGCTCTAAGACAATAGTGAAGAAGTTATTAGACTGCGACGCATCTCATTTTTGGAACTACCATTCCGAAGTGTAGAATAAAGGGTACTCAATAAAGATGTACCTCATCCGTCCATGCGTTCATAATATTTGCTTATAATCCTGGGACAGATTGCGCCATAAAACAGCGAGGAAAAAAATTATTCAAATGCAACATCTATGTATTAAAATGTGGTGAAAAAGTATCCGTATTTGAATAAATTGGCATATATTTTATGGTTATACATAAATTAAGTCCGACACAATGTATTACAAAATTTCTAATTCAAATATTAAGCAAAAAATATTAATTAAACTTATTAAATTATATATACTGAGACTTACCGTCATAAATGAAAATTTATACATATTTATCAAAGCAAATTCAATTTAAAATTGTTTGTAAAGTTTTTGATGTTATTTCCATTATTTTTCCCATACCAATGCATGTATTCATATTCAATTCGTTTTAAAAGTTTTATCCTTTCAAAACTTTCAATATTATTCATCGCTAGAAAATAAGTTTAATCGTACTTTTATCCTTTTGGGTAAGCACTGTTTTACGTTGTTTTAAATTAGTTTTTTTCCTGAGCTTTTCAGACAAAAATCAAATTGAATTTAATAGAAAATTTTGCAGAATTTTCATATTTAAATAAAAAATATACATTTATGAAAAATAGGTTTCTTTTCTTTATATTACCCACTGTCGTTAAAAATCTTGTCAGAGTCATTGATTACTTTCTTTGAACTTAAAACTGTAATTATCTTAAAATTGAGATTGTATTTAAACTCTTTTGAACTTTTCATATATCTGAAAAAAAATCCTGAATTAAAAGTTCTCTTTTATACGATCATTGTGAAAAAAATCACAATTAATTACCATAAATATAGTTACGTTTAGTAACTTGAACGAACATTTTTTTAAGAAAATAAAAGATTTTTTATTAGCCATCCGAAAAATCAAAATGTTATTACGTTAGGTATTGACAAAACAAACCCTTGAAAAGACCTAATCAATAAGCAAATGACTTTGACGAATAATTTATTTAATTTTTGACGAAATATATATATATATATATATATATATATATATATATATATATATATATATACATATATATATATATATATATATATATATATATATATATATATATTTTTTACTTTTAGGAAAAAAATAACACATTGTTTGTAATTATATAAAATCCTCTTCTTTTACATAGATAATACATAACACATAGATAATACTTAAAATTGTTTACATTATTACCACCTTTAGCTTGTAAATGTTTTCCAATAAAAATATATTCAATGAATTTTTTCTGCGAATTCATTATATTTGTATTTGATAAAAGTTGAGTTTATATTTCCAAATTTACGCATTTTAAAAATTAAAATAAACTTACCTTTTGGAATATTCGGTGAGCAAAAGGCGTCTATGTTTCGATCAAAACGTTATCAAATTCATATGAACAACGAAATTGATAAGTTTTTCAAATACTTTTCAATCACTCAATATGAAGGCTTCATTTTTTTTTCTATAATGTTCTTTCTTGAAACTGGGAAAGGAACTATAAAAAATAAAACTTTTATTCTATTGATGTTATTATAAAATTTTCTCAAGCTCTTTGTTATATGTTTTTTTTTTCACGTTTTTAATTAGTTTATAAGGTAAGATAGCGGCAGGCATTTCTTTGTATTTTAAAATGATAGATAAATTGAATGAAAAATATCTAACGGCATTTTTTCCGCCAGAAGAAAAGATGTTTTGCTTTGTTTTGTTATTTTATTTTTTTTATTTTTTATAAAATGCTTTTAATGATATACCAGCAAATATTTTTTCCATTTAGTCTTCCATTAAATGCAGTCGATTTAAACATTTTTTTAGTAATTTCATAACCTTTATCACCGAACGATTTAAATAGGAAATGTTAGGACTGTTTCAATTGCTCAATAAATTTTCGCTAGTTAAAAATAGTATTCACATCAATCGATTAATACACGTTTTCTATGTCCAAGAGCCTAGAGGTTTAAATATGGAAAATTGCTACCGGAAAAAAAATTAGTGATAATTAAAATATGTGAAGGTGTTAAGATAAAATTAAGATACTAGAAGTTTATGATCTCAACTAATTAATTTTAAAAATTATTTACATATATAAAAGTGAGAAAGAGACAACATTTTTTTTCTTAGAATCTACTCTTCCGATTGATCGAAAACTTAAATTAAATTTAATGGTTGACAATGCCTATTTTATAAACACTTATCTATAAAAATATATGAAATTCTTACGTCTGTCTGTACATTTCGATTTTGAACTCAATTTTAGTGTAAATTGTTTCAAGATTATAAAATTTGTTTCAAGAGGCCCTTATTACAAAATTAACATTTTTAAACTTTTTGTCTGGCTGTGTTTCCCGATTTAACTAAAGAATGGAACAACCGAATTTGATTAAATTTGGTATCAAGATACAACACAATTACCCACACAGGTTAAGCTACTAAACATTCCTTAAAAATAATAAGGGAAGGTATCCCCTACGAGGTATGATTTTTTTTTACTTTAGACAGGCGAGTTATACATCGTTGGAAAGGTATTTAAAAGTAAGAAAATAATCTGTAGTAATCTTTTAAGTTGAACTAATAAAAAACACAGTAAATTCAATTTAAAGTACAAAAAAATTCCTCTTTGAAATATAAACGTTTTTATAAATAAAAAACATAGTTGTGGTTGATAGCGTAGTGGCTTACGTATCTGACATTCTGATGGTCATGATTAAGGAGACGTGGGTTCAAATCTTACGGTAAACTTTTTCTTTTTTTGCAAAATTGTTGCAAATAGACCCTTAGGGTTGCTCAGTAAGGAAATATTAACGAAAAATAAGTAATAGTAGTAGTAATCAAAATAATTATTACTATAAAGTCTTTTTCCGAAAATAAGGCATCCCCCGAAAATAAGTCATATCATGGTTGGAACTTTTTTTAATATAAGCTATCCCCCGAAAATAAGCCATAGTTACAATAATGTGAAAATAAGAAAGGAATTCAAACGACGGTTCACCACAAGGCTTTCTCGTCAATTTACGTTATTTCTACCGGTTACGATTGTGCACGTGTTACGTGTATTTTGGCGATTCGCCATTTTTAGTCACTAAAGGTAAAAAAGACTAGATTCAACGTGTTTCAAGTGCATATTTGTGTCAATGTAAATTGGAAAGTGTTTTCGTTATACGATGCAGATATATAATAAGAAAAGGTTTTTAATAACTCCTCCCCGAAAAGAGTGAGAAATGGTGGCAAAGTTTGTACGGTATAAGGTCTAATAAACAATAGAAATTTCAAATTTCATAGTAACAGTATCGTTATAAACATAACGTAATTACTCTTTATTATAAAACAAAATTGGTTTAATATTAGAAATAAAAACTTTAGGTCTGCTTTAAAATTGAAACTCTGATAGATATATCTGAATATAAGTGATCATTAAGTTTTTTAGTTTTCACATACTATTAACCTGAAAATCCGAAATACGTTTTCACAAATAAGTATATTATTGAGCGAATATCGAGTAGAAAATTTAAAAGAAAATGGTTTAATTATATAGTTGAAATTCAGATACTTTAATAACAAGTGCATATATACACAATGTTTAGTATACTTGATTATGGAAGAACTGGGTTTCGTGAAATTGAACAAATTTTAATTTCGCGGTAGTTTTGTACATTACAGTAGTATAATAGTTTTGAGAAAAAGGTTCATTCGGGAGTCGAGACAATGAAATGGGATTTCTAGTAATATTCTAAATCCAGACCCATATAATCTACACCTACGTAACGTAGACGAAGTGGCGGGGATCAGCTAGTCAACTATAAAGCTACATAAAATCTTTAAAAAAGTTACTGAGACTAATATAATTTGTATAATTAGTTTAATACTATAATTTTGTAATTGATGAAAAAGTATTTCAAAGCGAAAAATTAGACTCAATCGCTAATTTTTAACGAAAATATGTACACAATAACATCCACAAAGAAAAATAAAAAATAACTTCAGGTACACGAATTTTAATTTCAAAGAATTTTTTCTACATTTTAAATTTCATTAACTATAAATAAGCTCATATATCTTAAGTGAAGTAAGAGAAGAGCGATAAAAATTTAATTTATTACAAAATATAAAAATCAACAAATGCTTAGAAATCATGGAAACAATAAAAAAACATTAAGGATGTTTGATGAAGTTTTAAGTCCTTTAATCATTTTAATGGAAGATCTAATTTATTAACAAAAATTTCTGTTCATCAGAATTTATCTAACATTTCACTTACTGGAATGAAAGAAATGTTATTTTGTTTGATTGAACACGATTTATATTATCACTTGAAACGCTTTTTGGGTTATAAGAAATTAATCAATGAAGACAAATAAAGTATGAATAAGTAAAGCAATTAGATCGCAAGATTTAATGATGTTCATTTGTTTTGATTGTTGAAATTTTGAAATTGTAAGAAAACCACACCCAGACTCAATGCCATCTACAATTTACATATTCAAGTAAAACAGGAGCAATAAACAATGGCTCTTAAACGTGAAGGTGATTTTTAGTTAGTATATAGTATATACCTACTATTTAAAAAAAATTGAAAAAATTCAGAAATTATATATAAGTATTATCGGCTTAGAGTACAAAACTAGTATCTTCAATTTTCGCCTAAGAAAGCTTTTGGACTTTGGTATCATTAGAAACAGAAAAATATCTGCTTATACCATATAAAAATATAATATATGTTTTTTTTTTAATAAAACGTGTGTCTGCTATTTTAAATTAGTTAAAATTTTAAAGTGAAAAGCTACTATCTTCGTGTTAGTGCTTTCTTTTGTACTAAAATATTGTCATCGTTGCATGTTTGTGGGATCGTTACGTGAATTATATTATTCAAATAAGTAAGAAAGTGTTATTTATAACAAAAATAGAATTAAAACAATCAAAAGTAAATATATTTAGTATTGAAATGATTTATTTTTGTGGATAGAGCTTAAATGGATTCGACAATGTCAATATTTATTCTGTCTATTCCAACAATAGTTGTGTATTTTAAACGTAGTAATTAAATAAGTCTTAATATAAGTTTTGATCAATGCATCAGTCTTGCATCAATCAAACATGTCTTGACAACAATTGGTCCATTAATATTCGACAATAACGAAGTACAAACTTAAAGCTTGGTTCCATTCGACACAGTTATAGAAAGCGATATATCTGAAGAATTACCCAACAAATTCAATAAATCGAAAAAAGCGAGTGATAGTAAAGAAATTTGAGTGGTTTGCGAAAAAAAAAGTGAGTAAGGGAAGACTTATTATGCACGGAAGAACAAAGATGGAGCCTGGAATTAAAAGCTTTAGGAGCTTAATGTTACGAATGTCAGGTGGAAATTTAATAATACAAAATTTCTGAAATGTACTTCAATACTATAACCAATTCTGTCAATAAAGAAATACAACAAAAGATTATTCAAGATTTTTAGTAACTGACATGAGGACAAATTTTGTCCATAATTTGGTAACCTGTTTACCAATTAAAAGATTAATTACTCCTCCAAGTGAATCGAAAAGGGCTCAAAGTCTATATTTCTACACAAGTTGATTCATTGATAAGATTATGCAGGACTTTATTTTAAATAGGAATGGGTCAATGGACCATTTTCATTTGAAAAACCGCGAAATTCGTTTAAAATTTAACCGAACTTAATCGTTCAAAGCCTTTTAAGAAAAGTGTGAAGAACATTATGAATTTTTCGATTCCTTACCGATGATGGAATCTTACTTTTGCCGTGCGACAATGAACAAAAAATATTTATTACCAGAGTGGTTCTTTAAGCAACGACAGTATGAAATTTATCTTCATTATTTTATCAATGTTTTTTTTTATTAATTTTAATGTTATTTTTGGCTCATGTACCTTTTCGAACCGTTAAATTCAGGAACGTTACATTTTCTACTTTGTTTTTAATTAAATTCGTGAATAAATCGGTCCATAATGAAAATTTAGCCGCAAAAGATAAAGTTATACTAATTTAGAATTGAATTAACAAAATAAAATAAAACACAAAGTTGAAAATACAACGTTGCCAGATTTGATTGTTCTGCAAGGGATATAAGCCTTATTTTTTTTACTAAATATAGTTCTCCATCTAAACTATATAACTAACTATTCCAACTATACTATCGATTTTTGTTTTAATCATTTAACTAGTATGAAAACCTGCTAGGTACATTTCAGTATTAACTATTTTGGTAAGAAAACCTGCTAATATAAAAAATATATAAAAAAAGCTAATTAATAGAAGGCAATTAAATATTTCAAAGAGGTAATCAGTCTTTTAAGACCAGGACCATTCAATCTTCAAACGGTGTTTTTTTTTTATTCTTAAGCTATATAGTTGTTACTTTTTTATTAAAGGGCATAATCTACCCCTTACCTTATTGAAATTTTAAATTAATCGGTTGAGTTAATTCTAATAAAAAAAATTGTTTTCTCTTTTTCACTTATTATTATTATTTTTTACTAAAACTAATTGAAATAGATATCTAAACTTCCAGGATCTTATTCCATAATTATTACCTGCATAGCTACCCAGTAGGTACCCTTAAACTCGCTACTTTCCAGGGCCAACTCACTATATTATTACCCCTACAAATAATACATCAAATATCAATTTATAAATTAGTTTTGCACGAGCAGCAATTGCATTAAATAATTTGAGGAAAAGTAAAGATATATTAAAAAAAATAATAATACTATAGCTTCAAAGAAAAACTTATAACAGAACAAACATAAATAAAAACCATTAATAAATATAACTATATAAGTTTCAAAGATCAATTTTTTTAAAAACTATTGCCGACAGATTTTACCATTGAGTATGTTTATCCCAATATCCTTGGTTCACAAAGTATTCCGCGAAAAGTATTAATTATACAATTTAATAAAAAATATTCTGCAAATAAAAACTCAATTAATTTTTATTTTTACAGGTTTACTTCGGCTTTTTATGAATAAAAATATCTGCCTTGTTAAATTATAAGTTACAGGTTCGAATTTTGGATCTCTGTTAAAGGTAAATATCCAAGAATATATATGCAAAAAGTACCCTATACCAATTATTGTTATTGACTACGCTATTTCTTTGCGTAGCAAAATTTTCAATTACAGTTTATATAAAGAAAAATATCGTATAAGACTAAGAACTTGTCTTCAACAAGGGTTGTACAATTCAAAAATGAACGATTTAGTAAAACCGCATTCAATTTAAAAACTAAAGAAAAATGGTCTCTGCTTCTCTATTTGAAAGGAAATTATGACTTTTTTTTGCTATTTGGTTTGAATTTTTTAACTTTATACCTTTTAAATGCAAAATTTATTTCTGTCAATGAAAATAGCTTTCAAGATCAGAAGTGTTGTTATTCTTTTCGCAGAAACAGTAAATTATCGTCTAGTTGTGTCGTTTTTATCATTCTACACAAACTTGTTATTTATAATCAAGGAAATAAAAAACAAAAGTAACATTTTATCAAATCAAAATTACAACTTAACTGAATATAAATATATATTTCAAAAACTAATAGAATAAAATAACAGTTAGTAGAATACTTCTTGTTGAATAAATAATTAAAATAACTATAGGAAGTATTAATGAATTATTATTATTGTTATAGACCCTTTGGTTGATTTTTCCGCTAAAATTGACCGTATCAATAAAATTAACCAATTTTCCAATGAAAAAGTCTATTTTAAGGTAAGACTACGATTCTAACGGCACTACGATTTGAAGACGGATTCTTATAGATCTTAACAAAATAAAATAAAAACAAAGAATAAAAATTTTCGGAATCGCCCCTGGACCCCTTATTAAAATTAGTTTTCAAGCACAAAGAAAGTAGGTGTCACCGCAGTCGTAAAGAATCACGTTATTTTCTTTAAAATTTAAGGAAATCCGTCTAAATAAATGAAACAAAAATTCAAATTTACGTATCGATATTTCGTAAACTAAACATATATAAAAAAATGTAATTTATCTTTTCGTTTTATATCGTAGAGATCTATAAGAATCTACTTTCCGTCTTCAAACCGTAACACCGTAAAAACCGTAGTCTTTCCATTTTTAATGTTAATTGGCCAGTTCAAATGGTTTATTTAATTTGAAATATTTGAATTCAGTGGAAGGGTTATTGATATCGCTCCTGGACCTCTTATGTACAGTTTTTATGCTTAAAAAAGAACTGAAATCGTGGTTGTAAACAATTACCTTATTTTTTGAAAATCTAAAGAAATCCGTCCAAAAAGGTGAAAAAAAAACAAATTTTAAGAATCTCGTAAACTTAAGAGTTTATGTAAAAATGAATTCTGTCTTTGCGTTTTATTTTGTAGAGATCAATAAAAATTCACCTATAAGCTTCGCTATAAGCCTTCAAATAGTTGCATAGTTAAAACCATAGTCTCTCCATTTTTAATGTTAATTGACCAACCCAATTGGCTTATTTAATTAGAAAAATATTTGAATTCAGCAGAAAAAAATGTATTATTATTATTGTTATTGAATAAATTTATTTTGTAATTTTAAAGCCTTAAAGAGCTTGTTTCAAAATAAGCGGTTCTTGCATAAAATCAACGAAGCTTATTACATCAATGTTGTTAAACAATTTGAGATGTGTCAGTATTCTTGAAGAGGAGTAATACTAACTGCAAAATTCAAGGAACAACTTAGCGGTGGCAAAATATAATTTCGATATGATACTAAGCCAGAGAAAAGAAAACCGCTTTTCAAATATAATGACACAAATATTTTGAAATTAGCATATTTGACTTGTTTACCCCTTGACGAAAACCGACAATATATATGATAGCATTTTGTTTGATTTTTTTTTGTACTTTTGTCATTTTTAATGGTGCTTTCAATAAATACATATTAGCATCAATCAATATCGTTTCACACGTTATTTATATACCTACTTATTATTTTCTATGTAGCATTTTAAGCAGGGGGTGTGAATCCCACTCTGCAACACGATATCGTTAGTTGTTTTTCTCGGCATTAATGGAGTGTTTTTACGAACAGTATAGTCTGTTTTTTATTTTGCTCTTGATTTTTTTTTTCAAAAACCTTAGCTATTTGCGCTTCCTACTTTAAAGTTTTTTCTTTACTTTATTGGTCATGTTCTATCTAAAAATATATCAATCATAACCTAAATAGTTTGGGAACTGAGGACCTATAATTAATTTTAACAACCCTAAAAACTATAGTTTACGATATTATAAAAACAAACCTATTCCATCGAAGATAGATTTTCTTTCTTTTGCAATCCATGGTAAGAAAATTAAAAATAAAATATCTAAACTCATTATTGTTGATCTCATCAACTATTTTATTCGTCCACAGCAGAATAACGAGATGTTAAAAAATTCAGTATATAAAAACAAGTCATTTTAATTTCTAGCGTTAAACGATGATTTATGTGCTCATTTTCTGCACGTTTCGTTTTCTCAAGTTTTTCAACACATAAATATTCAAGTACAAGTTCGAGAAGAACTCTGGAAAAACGATTACACTTATCTAACATCCAAGTTTTTTCACATCAAATGTTACATTTCTAAATAGGTTACGATAAATAACATAGTTATTTATAAACAACATGAACATTAATAGACATTTTGAAATTTCACATCTAAAAATTACGTTTAATTGATCAAAACATTTAAAACACATGCATATGATTTCAAAAATTTATTTGATGCAAATAATCTAACGAAAATATGATAATGTCAAGTCGCATTTGCAAGATAAACGTTATAGTTATCATTTGCAATGTAGAACATGTTCGTTATTTCTGTAAAAAAAGGAATTTTTTCAACGAAGAAAATGAGAAGAACGTGAATTTAAACGCACAATTTATTGATGCGATAAATTGAACAATTGTTCTAAAATTAAATTATTGTTTAGCTGAGTTTTCATCGAGTCGAGGATCTGTTCAACTTTGGTCTAAAATTATCACCTATTTAAAGACTGAATGCTTTTTACACTCACTTCGATGTAATTGAAATGTTTCAATAAAATTCAATTAGTGATCCCAATTTAATTCAATTTTATATAAGACGATAAGATGACATAAGACGATTTATGTTACGAATTTCAGAGATTTCAACCCCTAATTTTAAGGTTTGATTAAATAGTTTACGGGATAACCCTTTATGCAAACATACATATTTTTTTAAAACAAACTTTGGTATTTTTTTTTAATTTTTATTAAAAAAAAAACAACCATTGAGTCAAAATCTCCAAAAAATTTCAGGTTTCTAATAAACTGTTGATTAATAATCTAATTGTGCAACAAACATCACACTTTTGATAAAAAGTAGTACTTTAAAATACTTGAGGTTAAAAAATTTAACAATTTTCACCATTTTCGTATAGTTAAAGATTTTTATCTTTGAAAAAATGGTAATTAAAGAAGCAGATCTAAATATTTGATCATAAAAACCTCAATTTTTATTTCATTTTTGTCTTCCAAAAGTTTTAAAATAATTGGTGTTTTATTTTACCATCGGCCATGAGATTTATGATATTTTTTTTCAAAGTAAAGCCGCAAAAACAAAATTATGTCAAACAGTTTTTTCCACATTACATTCCTTTTATTGATATGAATTGAAAAAAAAGCGTTATTTTATTGGAAAAATAACCGTTTTGTGGAAAATAATGATTCTTTTTTCTTTATTAATGGGTACAAAGGTCGTTTTAATTACGTTCTTATCTAAAATGCTAATTTGATAATAACTTTACATTTTATGAGCCCAATGAAAATAATTTAGGTTCATCGAACAACAAGTAAACTTTTATGAATTTCCGGACACCAATTTAAAGAAAAGTGTTTAAAGCTATACTCATTTCAATATCGGAATGTGAATTTTGGAAGACAGACGTCCATCATTTTAACATTACACTTTTGGAATTTATTAAAATAACTTCGAAATATTTTGGTTAATTCTTATTGTTCAATTGTTCTCGACAATTGTTTTCTAAAAAAAAATATTTTCCAGATGAATCCTATGTAGTGCTCAATCGATGTTTGGAGCTTTTCTAAAAATATTGAAATTTTTTTTACGCCATGTAATTGTTATTTATTGTCGTTCGAGTAACTTGAATGAACAAATTTTGTTCCTCGAATATTTATCAGAAAAACGTAGTTCAAAGAAAAAGCTCGATTTGGAACATTTTCCACGTATTGAAGTTTGGAACTTGTTTCCGTCATTAATTGGTGTTCTTAGCAAGGACGTAAACGATACATCGATTTTTTAAGCATCGATAAATCGTTTATAAACGTTTTACAAACGTTTATAAATCGTTTTAACATCAATGCATTAATCCAAAACGTCTATGATACTTTGTTCTTTATGAGCAATGTTTTATGAAGGATATTTTACCATAGCACCATTTTCCATCCCGTTTATAATCTACTGATACACATAAACAGATATTACCCTCAGTTTACAACTTGTGGAATTTTAAACTAACGATTACCTAACTCATAATTTTTGAGACTAGGAATAATTTTACTACACTAATAAGTCCAGCATTTTCCCGTTCTTGAATTTTTTTACACGTAATGCTTCATTTTTCAATATCAAATATTCGTAAAGGGTAAGTTGTAAGACAATTTTTATCGAATGAAAATTCTTGATTGTTATAACGATTTATCAAACCCCATAAATAATAACCTTTGCCCTAGAATCTAGTTTATAAGCTGATATAAAAAGTATGCAAAATCGCCCAAAATTGTTACACCATTTTTGATTTTTTGATAATTATTGCATTTTTTGGAAAATGCATTCAAGAAACTAATTAAATATTATATTGACTGAATTTTTTTGGCAATTCCAACACATTAAACTGTTAATTCTCGGAATCATTTTTCAACAAATTTTCATACTGAGATTCCCAACATTTCCCAAAAAATTAATTTCATTCTTAATATATAAAAATTGTTTTGTGAAATTTACTTTTCGTGTTCTCATGTAAAAATATGAAAATTTCCGAACAAAATTATCGTTTTCCAGAAAAAAAAAGAAATTTTAGAGGAATATTATTGGTTTACCTTATTTAATTTACGTTCTAAATTCATTTGGAAAAAAAAAAAAAAAACAAAAAATTTTGTCCTCAAAAAAATTATTTAAAGTTTCAGCTTTAACAGTTTTGTAACGAAAAAATTAAACTAGTTGCAAATAACGTAATTCTCAATGTTGCGGAAGCGACAAAACGCTTTTATTTGTGGCAAACAAAGCAAAAATGTGTTTTTACGAGTGAAATTCTGATTTTTCTACGTAAAAATACATTGTATTAATAGGTACAAACAGGTGCAAGTCCTAACACATTTATGAAATATATCGCCTATAAAGTAGGCATTACACATTTGGAATTTGTTAAAACTGTCGATGAAATATTTCGGTGTGTTTTTGTCGTTCAAGTGCTACGAGGAAAAAATTTTCACCCGCATATTTTCTTGAAAAATCCTTCAGTGAAATTACTTAATGATAAATGCTTTTCTGTACATAAGAAAATTCCAATTTTTCCCTAATCGATCGATTAGTGTTTTTTTTTTTGTTGAATAGTTTTGAGAAAAAAACTTGCATATTTTCGGAAAAAATGCCACTAAAAGATAAAACTCAATTTGAGGTATTTTACAAATATTTAAATTTCTTTTAAAATTCTAAAGCAACAAAAAACACCAATGAATGAAACAAAAATTTCAGTAAACAATTGCTGGTGTAAAAAAATAAATTTAAAAGCCTTGAAAATACTTTGAAGTTATATTTTTCAACTTTTGTAAGTGTAATTCTAACTTTGTGGACGTAAAAGTATAAATTGTTGTCTTCGCTTTTATTATTTTTTCGGATCAAAATTTCTTTTAAAATACTTTGCGTCTGTTTTGTTAAAGAAATACATTGATTTTAATTATATCATTGTTTAAATTAAATTTTTCCATAACTTACTTTTGTTTTCAAAACATGCACACATTTTTAATAAAACTTTGAATAAATCGCTTTTATGGAAATGAAGTTATTTGGTAAAAAAAATGAGATATACATCACATTTTTTGTAATAAAACACGTTTCAGAATTAAGTAATAAATCTTCGTTAGTTTGCCGGAATTTTTTTTTTTTTTTATTTTAATTACTATTTAAAATTTCCGTAATATTCAATTCTAATTTTTCAAACTTGACAGTAAAATGAGCAACATTTTTCCAAATTCACATTTGTCATTCGTACACTCGAAAGTTTTTAATTTTTCTTATTTTTTTTATGCCTTTGAAAAAAATTAAATAAAAAAACAATAAGTTTAGCAAAAAATTAATGTTTTTATAAATTAATATTAATTAAAAACGTGAAATATAAAACTTTTTCTTTATTTAATATCACACTTACTTGAGAAAATTTTTCGGCAAAAAATGACGAAAAAAAAAAACAGAAGGAAGTAATTGGTGGTTGATACTGCTAAATGAGAGAATAATATGTTTCGTAAATTTTAATTAGATAATACAATCGTACGGCTGATTTTAAGAGCGTAACGCATGAAACGTCTAACGTTAACGTATTCGAACCTGAAGTGGTAAAACTTGGGGAGCGTACGACGTCCTCCACTATAACGCGCTTACTAACTGTAAAACCGTTAGTGCACGTATCGGTTATAGCGTCGCGACGACACTCACCTGTCATGCGCCACACAATTCAGGTAGACTATAATTTTAAGAACAATGAACCATTAGACATTATAGTTTTCTTTTTTCCACTGCCAATCTATTAAACCAGTTATGATTTTTTTTTTGATTCATTTATTTTACGGCGCTTAATCGCATATGTTAACACTTCAACAATTATTTGGGTAAAAATCAATTTAAAAGGAATTAAATACAATTGAAAATATCCAAAAAATGTATACATAAAACAACAATATTTATTTTGCTTCAATACGTTTTTTATTATACCTTTAATTTGATTGAGATATTCATTGATAAAAAGATATTTTTTGCTGTAATTCAAATATAAATTTCTTTAGCATATTATAAAAAGGTTTGTTAATATGGAGATGTATTAAAATAAAATCAGAATTTGCTAATAAGTAGTGATGGTAGCCAATAGAGAATCTACCAAACCATGTATTTGAGGTAGTTTATTTTATTTGATATCTTACAAATTTTCAAATCGTAAGAGTTTTAAATTTGCCCGATATCAAAATTTTTAAAAGCATTAAGATGACGATATCCGTAGAATAAATCACGTGAAGATTCTGAATGGAAAAGGTCATGGAATGGATATGAAGTCCTTCCTGGATACAAAACGTGTATTTTTTTAAATTTGTTGGGTTTCCAGGGTGAGGTTAGTTGAGCACTGCTGCCTCAGGGCTTATTGTGCTTCCTAGGTCCCTATTACACCTAGTCAAGACCAAACAACTGGGCGAAGTTCAGCGCTCGCCGCACTAGGTTCTTTCAGACAATTTTAGTTCCGGTGATATCGTGCAATAGTTAGATCAAAACTGGATTATGCCAGTGTAGCCTACGCATCGGCTGGTAGTACCAGTTTGGTATACTTGACCCTATCCACAACTTGGGAATTAGAATCGCCACAAAAGTTCATAATACCTGCCTCGTAGCGAGTATACTTGAATATACAAATCATCAAATGTGTAAGCATTACTCTCAACGAAAGTTGATCCTGATTAAAATTAATAAACCTAAACTTTTTCCTATATAAGTCTTCATGCTGGAAAAAGCACTTTTCGGGAACAGGAAATATAAATTCCTTACAAACGACAAAGGGTTTAACAATAACAATAAAGCAATTAAAAAAGTAATTTTATTGACTTGGCAAAAGAAGTGGGATATGACTAACGTGACCATACGTCCAGCTTTGGGCGGGACAGTCCTGCTTTCGGGCTTTGAGTCCCGCTGTCCCCGAAGAACCTAAAAATGTCCCGCTTTGAGAAAGAGTGACCTGTGGTAGGTATTAATTCATCACAACCAAAATCATTATGCAAGTATACTGTATACCGTATGCATAAACATATACATACACATATACATATACATATACCTATAGTGTAAAACCCACAGGCCATAAACCTATAGTACATGGATAAAAATTATAAAAAAATAGTATCTACATATTTCAGCTAGTTATCGCTGTCACAACTGCAGGAATTGGGAATAAATAGACAACACATATTATTACCTTCATTGTTCCTTTTAATAATTTTTTTTCTAATAAAGAAGCACTGAGTTTTACTATATTTCTAGTGTTGTAATTTTCCGAAAAATTATAATATGGTTTTCCAGTTTTCGTAATAACATTTACAGGTATCCCGCTTTAAAGTGGGATAAAAAAATATGATCACGATAGATATGACCCAAATCCATCTAAGAAAATTTAAAGTTAAAGCTGAAATATCAGAATACAAAGAAAATAGCATGAGCAGAGTGGAAGTCATCCTGACTCTCTTAAGAACGGGACATATAAGGAAAGCCCATGATTGGATTTTAAAAGGCGAACAACCAAAAACCAAAGATGAACCACATATTTGAGCGTCCTTGACGTCTAGCATGTTCTAGTTGAGTGCAATGGAGCTTTATCCAGAAATAGAATTCTGAGAAAGGAAAACTTTAAACCACCATCATCCACCGCCCAGGACATTTTACAGTTTCTGAAGAGGTGAAAGATCAGCATTTAAGCTGTGATAATTTTGCTAAAAATTTTTAATCTATTGCTTTTTCATTTTGTATTATATCTTATTGTATTATATATTCATGAAAAAAAAATCCGTAAATGTATCAATGCTGCACAGAGATAGATAAATTTCAATTTTAATGTTATTAGAATTACATCATTCTATTTTATTTGGGTTTAATATAAAAATGTTCAATTCTTTAATATTTATGTTTAATAAACACTTATCCTTGAAATATATCTTAGATGCATAAAGCATATAGCCTAAGCCACTGAGCGCCAAAATTTTAAATAAAAAAAAGAACATATCAAGTTTTGAGCCTCAGCAGTACAATTCGCGGACATCATTGATTTTCTATTATTATTTAAACAAAAATTGCTACGGAATCGTATCGAATGCTTGTCGAAGCTTACGTTGAGCAAGCTCTTAGGAAATATCAGTGCTTTAAGGGATTACAATAAATTGAAAATGGCAATATCGACGTGAAAAACGAAGATCGTGAAAAATCACCGAAAAAGTTTGATGACCTTGAGTTGAAAGAATTAGTGGCTGATAATGGTAGAAAAATGTAACAATAACGTGCAATAGCAGATTTGAATCAAGCTTTAGCGCGAAAATCGACCAGAATATCAAAATAGGATATACAAGTAGGATATATAAGTGATTTTGCTATATGATAGTAGAAAGATTTTTTTTCACATGCGCCTTACTCCCCAAATTTGGCTCTTTCAGATTATTACTTATTTACGTCGATAGGACACGCAATTCTTGAGCAACACATTCTTATGAAGATCTACAAAAATGATTTAATGACGGGTTTTGGTCAAAAGATAAACACTATTTTTGGCCTAGTTTCCACAAATCGTCAAAAAGATGACAAAAATGTGAAGTAAATAGAGGGAATTGTTTTAGATAAAATAAATATTTTCAGGCAGAAATAATTGCTTAAGAAAAACTCTAAGAAGTCTTAAATATGCTCCAGGAATGGTTCCACTGATGGAAAATAAAAATTAATGGAGACAAGTCAGTACACGTGACGTTCACAATCAAAAGAGGTACACATCTTCTCATATCTTCATGAATAACTAACAAATAATTCAGGCAACAGATGCCTAGAACCTCGGAATTCACCTAGAGACAATTGGGGTATATAAGCTAAGAGAGCTGTGGACGTTATTAAGGCGCGGATCGCACTTGTCCCTGGAAAGTAAGCTAATCATCAATGTAGTCATCTTTAAACCGATGTAGGTATATGGAATACAACTATGAGGAACTGCCAGCAGCTCTAATATTGCATAATGCGGAGGTTTCAGTCAGAAACACTGCGTCTCACCGTTGATGCCTCTCGATATACCACGAACTTCAACATCCATAAATATTTAGGCATTTTGACTGTTAAGGAAAAGGCATCCAGATTATGTGCCAAATATCTTGGGGGCTTAAATGATGAACCATCTGGCTATGCAACTACTGGATAACAGTTAGAAGACTGTTAGCATTCCTGGAGCTGCCCTACAGGTAGTAACATAGAAAACACCCCAAGTGGGATGCCCTTACGTCCTATCCATACGTTCAAAAGATTCGCTTATTTTCTAGGGACAGATTGCGAAACAACACAAATTATGAAAAAAACAATGAAGAAATAATTAAAGCTTATTCTTCGGAAAAAAAATCCAGTTTCATTCACACACCAATATACTAAGTTTCCTAAGATATTATCACATGTTAAAAAAAAATATTTAATTAAAAAATTAATTCATTAATGATTATGATGATTATGATTAATGTTGATTAATTTGAAAGCCAGAAATGCATTCAATTTTTAATTAAATTTTGTCAATTCCCTTTTTCCAATCCTTAGATATTAACATTAGACAGCATTTCACCAACAAAAAACTGTATTGTTGCTTAATAAAAATTTTCACGCGTTAGAATAAGAAGCGTAGCTACTAATGCTTATTGGAACTATTTTCTGCATGTCAATGGAGTTATTGAATTCATTGAATTAAAAACTAGTGGATGACATCCAGATTGACGGATCTAATTAAAAATTGTAAGGGAATTATGTTTGATTTCTTGGAGTGAGATATTTCTGGGTTATAGGAAAAAATTTTAATTAAATTTAAGTGTACGTACATTGTGTTTTATACGCTTAGTTTTGTACAAAAAGTTGACAAACAATACAGCATTTGAATAAAGAAACCGCATTGGTGTGTACAAGTAGATATATGACATTTAACGTTGGAAACACATTATTGCAAAGGCCTTATATACGAATATAGCGTTGTATTTTTATAAATTATATTAAATTGGAAAATATTCGTCAATTTGTTTGAACAACATAAGGTTATGTGGACAAGAAACAGCTATTTTGTACGGTTTTAATTCAATCGTTATTTGAAATGTGAATAATTTCTTTTTATACATATTGGTGAGGCTAAGCCAAGCTGATAAATTCTATCCGATTCATAAAACAAAAGTTTCAATGTAGAGTCCTAAACATATAAATAAAAGTTGTACCATAATGTATTTCCACGAAAATTTATATATCTACTTCTACAGGCAAATATGACTCCTTTATTAAAAAGCTGCATTGTTTTTCATCTTTTTGTTCAAATCAAAACGTAAAATTTTCAATACAAATTCATTTCAATTTAATTAAATATTTTTCCTATAATCCAATCGGATTTCCATTCCTAGAAATCAAACAGTATTCGCATTTCTATACATTTTTTAATTAGATCCATCAATTCAGGATCTCACCCATTTTTTTTTATTATAAATTCAATAGCTCTATCAAAAAAAAAAAAAAAACAAAATAGTTCAAACAAGCGTTAGTAACTACGCTTCTTATTTGAACGCGTGAATATAATTATAATCCTCTTTTTTTTATATTGACGAAGCGCTGTTTAATGTATTTGTATATATCTATGGGCTTGAAAAATGGAATTGGCAAAATCTAATTAAAAGTTAAATGAATTTCATATTTTTCAAACCCATGAATTGTTATGCATCTTATTTATTTATTTCCCTACCACAGTATGCTGTTTTTGATTCAGTGAGTCAATAAGAATCAATTAATATTTTAATTAAATCATATTTTCAAATATTTGTGATATTATCTTAGGAAATCCCAAGTACAAATTTTCGTTTTTAATTAATTTGTATAAAAAAGTAACCCATAAAAACAAAGTTTTCAATCTAAATCCTCTATAATTAACTCTCGATCACATTATATTTAAATAGTAGTAGTTTACTTTATATTGACTTTGTCGTTATGTTGACTATGTTTTATGTCTTTCCCTTGGTCACATATTAAATGTTCAAATTTCATAAAAGTTACTTAAAATTACTTTGCTCAAGCTGAAATATCAATAAATGAAAATGTATGGATGCACAAATCTAAGAGCAAAATTTCTCCTCGATTAAAAGTGTCTTAATTATCTCTTCCAAAATTGATCGCCCTTAAGAACACGAATCTATTATAAAGGGTTTAAAAAGGATTTAATTATAATTACAAAGTAAAACAAAACATATATCAAGCAATCACAGAAATTATTAATAAGGCAACAAATCAATTTAACTATTGATTAATTAGTATTTTCAATTATCAATCGTCAACTTCACATCATTCCATTTTGATATTTAAATAATCACATATAGTTCAGTCGTTCAGCCTATGTATACACCAAAAAGTACGTAGAAGCCATTTTTATATTAATTGATAAATTGGGTCTTAAACATGATTTCCACCAATAAATCTATCATTGAGAGGCGCCGCGTCACCCATCCTATAAAAAAATGACTTCTACAAAAAAAAATCTTCATTATAACTTTTGAGCCGTGCTTACTACAAATAAAATAGTTATTATTAAAATAGCAGCTGGATATATTCCCTACAGAAATGGTTCTTTACCAATTTTCCATAAATGCTAAAGTTTGGCCGGAAATTGATATTGAAATCACTTGTGTTATTTTGCAGGAGATAAGATTGCACATGAACTCTTCGTATACATCGTATACATATTACGAAAATTTTGATTTCTTGACAAATGTGTAAATATTTGTTAAAAACCATAATGAATCTTTGAAGGGGATAACATACACTACAATTTTATCCATTTCATAGCTCTTTTTTTGTTTTTAGAGCTAAAAAATAAGAGACGATAAATGCAATTTCGCGATTTTCAATAGCAACGCCCACAGGAAAAATCACGTATTTTAAATTCATCAATCAATGTGAGAAAATCAACTTTAGGCTTTGTACTACGATAAACTTTGCATAAAAAATTGAAATTACAATAATAAATAGAAATGCTAAGCGTCGTGAAAATCCTTGAATTCAACCTTATTTTTTCCATTCTCTTAAAATGAAAAAAAAAATAAAGACTTGATATTTTTCGTTGATATGATGTAAACATTTCATCAAACTAGCGATAAACAATATTTATTCATAATATTATCAAAAATGTGAACTGGGTGAAAAATTTCAGAGAAAATTCCAAAAAAAAATTAGTTTTGCATTTTCTTAAAATTCATATTACTATTCTTTGGTTGAAAATATTTCCATCTTACATGAACTGAAAAGAAGGTAAGACTCTGCGCTATAGTTTTCCGCTATTCATATATCCAAAAGCTCATCCAGATATAAAGATACGTGTTTAGAAAGTGAGGCATTTGCGAATTTTTTTTTTATGTTTCACAAGTGAAGAGTGGAATACGAAAGTTAGCTGTAAACTGTACACGACTGTACACAGATATACAGATAGACTGTATACAGTTGATGTTTATATTTTTGATGTTAATGTTGTCGATTTAGATTGCCCGCTCTTCGGGGGTGATTGTAGCGTTCACTGTGTAGTCAGGCGTAACAGGAGTACTACGTTTCTGTTCCTGTTGGCTGGCTTTTTGAAAATATTTGCTTCGAGGATGAATTCAGTATTGCAAATATCATGGTTGCTCGATCCCGGCTCCAACTCGACGAAGAAAAGTGGCATCGATGGTTTATTGAAAAAAATTTTCACGTTCATAATATTACGAACTTATTTCATACTCATTTCAAATAATTCCTCTTTTGGAGTTGAATGTCCTCTGTTCGAGTTGAACGTACTATTAAAAAGGGCGTTTTTAATATGATTTCAAAATGCCTTTGTATGCCTTCTTTTAACAGGGTAAAACATGTCCCTGATAATCACATATTAGTATAAAACTTAATTTATTAATTTCCATCCTCATCTGATGTTACATTTTCAACACTTGTAGATCTGGTGGCAGTGTTATCATAACTAAAATTAAAATTTCTCCTTTCATCCTTCCCCAGTTTTCTGGCGGTAAATTATTCGACAACCATTAAATTTGGCAACAATGTTTTTAGCTGTATCGGTGTTGAGAGGTAGAGATTTAAGATATAAAAGTACTGTTTCTCAATTTGTTGAGACACTTGTCTTTAATTCCTCCGTTATACATTTTTAGGGTGCAAAATATTCTATTTTGGAAATGTATTCCTTAGTTTTATTTTTTTCATTCCGCTGCTTTTTAGACCTACGTTTCTTTTTTCAAATAAATTGAAAATGGAATTCTATTTTTTAATAAAACAGGAAGTCGAATCGCAGCCGGACATAAGATGCAAAATAAAAGGCTTTCTCTACGAAGATCAGGAAAATCTTCTTTGTTTCGTTAAACGCTGCCTTAATGCACTTACCACATGGGTTTCATCGATACCATCGATATGTACTTATAGGAAATAAAAAAATTGTTTTGTTATCTTAACATTGATAAATATTTTATTTATTTCTGAATCACAATTATAAATTAATGAATAGTAATATATGTCCTATGACTCAATTTCTTTATTTTCTGATGATAACAGCCAAGAACTGTTGAAAAGCGTCGTAATAAAGAAATTGAGTCATAGGACATATATTATAATTCATTAATTTGTTATGTAAGCATTTAATGTTTACAATTTTTAAAAAGTTTGTACAAATTCAAAATATTTTCATTAATTTTCAATCGTTTGTACTCGAGATCACTTTGACTCTTGAGATTTTTCAGAATATTTCCACTTAAAAGAAAAAATAAAGCTATTACTTTATCATGGATGATTTCTTATCTAGAAAATTCAATTTTAATAGCCCCAACTAAAAATAACTTGGTATCTATTGTATCACAAACTGCTTTATGATTGAAAATTCAATGTCGGAGAAAGTATATTTCTTCCTACAATAAGTTTTTGTTAGTAAGTTAACATATGACAATTTTTTAGAGCTCTTCATGATTAAGAGTTAAGTTTTTCAAAAATTGAAACGATAAATCACTGAAATTCAAGTAATTTTTGGAACGATCCTAGATAAGAAAATATAGCACACAAATAAAGAAATAATTTAGCTCTTGATTTTTCCTAAAATGCCAATAATTTTTAGAAATATCTACAAAAACGTATCACGATTTTTTAAAATGTAAGTTTTGTATGTTTTCAACTGTTATTTTCACAACTATGGCACATACACATCCATTTTTGTAGGAAACATCTTTAGTATTCATTTTGATAAAAACTATTTTATGAGTTTCTAGCAAAGTTCAAAAGTAATAATGAAATTGTATAGACTATATGATTATTTAGAGGCTATAAACAATTTTAAATAAATAATTGTAATGGTCACAGATGCAACCCTCTATATAAGCAGGTAGTAAGTATTCCACCGTATTCCACGGTTTTTCAAAATGATTTTGTTCTGTAGAGATACAAACGATTTTTTTTTTACGAATTCTTCCGAGTGCTGGTCTCTAGTTGAAAGTATCAGTTGAATTTTTGTTTTAACATTAATCGAGAAGAAAATGGAATTTTCCAACAATTACTAGTTTTCCTTGGATCCAACAGTAGTACAACCTAAATATTGTGTTGCTGAGGATTATACCGACAAAAAATTCCTTCTAACTCAATTCCAACGGTAATTATGACGGTTTTTGTATGAGTAATTAGATTCTCATTACAACATCTTTGTAATTGCAAAAATTTTATAATAACAGGAGTATCTATTACTATTTTTTATTGATTTGAGTTTCCTATTTATTGATCTTTGATTGATCGCTGTCGTTTATTTAATAAGCGATTCAATTAAAGTGTTGAAAAATTAGTGGTTATTATCGAAAGAAGAAATGGAATTCAAAAGTAATTTGTAAAAAATTTTCTAAACTGAAGCTAAAATATTTTTCTACTCAAACCTTTCGGGCTAACATCATGTCGAATCATTATTTTGAAAATACATTTTGCCAATGTAATAAAAACCAAATTAATAAGGTTACTTGAGTGAACATTAGCGATAAATGTGCCTTTTTCTCACAAACTGCATTCCAATTATTTTATTTACACTTCTGACAGAAAATCCGACGGATAAGGATTAAGCAAAAAGAATAACCGTCCATTTTGATTAATGAATCGTTTACAGAAGTTTCTTTAAATTCCGACTTGAAGACATACTCTTAATTGATCTTTTTAACATTAATGGTTTATATAAGGTGTTAATTAATGGTTCAAGGAAATTGATCAAATATTTGTCGAGTTTTTTTTAATTTATAATAATATTAACGCACAATATCATAAAGTAATATTATTAACAAGCGATACTCAATGGGTGTATTTTTTAAGATTTAACTGTAATAAAATATGCGAAACTTTGCAATTGTGGCTGCTTAAAAATAGTTTATTTGAAGCAAAGGTAGATCTCACACCCCTTGCAAAATAGAAAAGACAATTTCCTGATTTTTTAAAAGCTTCTTAGAGTTAGTTTTGTTATGCGTATGAATATGTCTTTTTCTATGGCATGTTCTCATTAGGAGTTCATCGTTTTTATCCTCCACAGTTCTTTTGTGTTCCACTCTCCCTCTCTGAGATCTTTATCTGACATCGCTTATACAATATAAGTTTTTCATCAGGTTTTCTAGGGAAGTTCCCTTTCTGATACAATTTTTGGTCATCTTTAATCTGCCATTCTTTAGACATAACCATACAATTTAATTCCCTCTTATCTAGCGTCCTTGGCACAGAGCATATAAAGTCGCTTCTATATTAATCCATGTAATATTTCTGAAGCTTGCTTTTCCCGAGGTATTTCCAATTGTTTATCTCTTAAGCAAAAACCGTTTCGGGGAACAGTTAATTCCAAATTTTTAAAAGATTGTCACTGTTAATAATTTTATCTTCCAAATTTAAATTTGTTACCTGATGTTAGATACATTAATATTTCATTCTGTCCATATTTTTTCTAAGACCCTAAATTTCAAATTCTTTTATTAATTTTCTCTTCATATATCCCGTATCCTTCATATGTTGTGCAAAAATAAATCATTCAAAACCATACAGAGGCAAGTCTACTACTGGAAGCCTTTTTGAACTTAGAACTTAGAAGAGCAAGTTTAATTTTTTACCAACAGAAAAATACTTCAAATGATATTTTAAGTTTTACTTTCAGACCCAATAATATCTGGCTATATTGAAAATGGAAAATTGTACATTATATACCGCTGAAAGTTAATTATTCATCCAAAAACATTATTTTTTGGGGAATTGATGAATAATTAACTCAATGAAAAATAAACTTGAAATATCAGTTGAAGCATTTCCTAAAAAATTTTCTTAACTAATGAAATAAATTGAAATTTTTCTAATACTTATCAAAAACTGCTAAGATTGATAACCATTATGATTTAATAACGAAGATTTAAACGCTTAAGTCTATCGACTAAGTATATGATAAGGTTTTTTTGTAGAGTATTTATATCCCTAAAAATGTATGTATTGCACATATTGGCTTGCGAGTTAAAAAATTCAAAAGCCAAAGCAAATTCTTCTAAAAATATTCAAACTTCAATCGTTAATATCTTCTAAATGGTGAGATTGACGGTGGAAATATAAGGAACCTTTATTGGAGAGCGTTTAATTTTCAAGATTTCAAGATAATGAAAATTTAAAGGAAGTGCGATAACATTTTAATCAAATGTCCAAAATTTTAGCTCTTAAACAGTGTCTAAGAAAGTTATTAATAATTAAAGTTATTACACAGCCATATTTTAAACAAGAGACAACATTTCTTCAATATTCATTCATCAAGTTATTTTTTTTATAAAACACTTTATAAATGATACACGTAAATTTACATTAAAGACGACAAATGCTCAAAAACATGAACTTTGTTTCTCAATTTCAATTAAAGTTTCAACTCACGTTCAGTGTTCTCTATATATTCTTTTAGCCTTAGTTTGGATAAAGTGGATTAAAATTATTTTAAATTCATGAAAGAATATTTTTATTTTATGTTTTAAATAACGCTAACGTACATTATTTTATTTACTTCCTCTTATCAATTCCTGTTGAAATATTCAATAGTTTTGTTAAACTTAATGATGTGACCTTTGTATAAACGTTTCATGGAAATAATTATTTCGGTTAAAGCTTATAATTGACAAGTACTGGAAATGAGTTGGTAGAAGTGCATGGAGGAAATTTTATTCAAGTTGGTATTTTTTGCATCTTAATTGTTCGTCTGGAAAATAACGTTAGTTTCACCAAAAGAAATATACATTTACTCGAAATAGTAAAAGGAATAAATATAATTCTTGATTTAATACAAAAAAATATATAAAAGGCTAGATAAACTAATAAACCATACTAGTATACTAAATATAAAATATTTATTCTATGGTTTCTTATTAATGTTAATAACTTAATCATTTTTACAGAAAACTCTATAAGAAATTCTCATTAGATAAAACATATTTCTCGTCAATGTACATAATTATGTATTCAACTGAAAAATAGAAAAAAATTCCCCAAGATAGTATGGTAGTAGAAGTGGAAACCAGTGAATTTAAAAACGTATGTAATAAGAAACGAGGAATCTGATTTTAGTTTAATACATTATATAAGGAAGTAGCATTTGTGTTCAAGTACATATTTTAATTTTATAAAACCTATTTTTTTAAATAAAATGTTCATTATTTGGCAGAAATATTTTTTGTACAAGTTTCTCCCTGGTAACATCTCATCTTCTAGTGTTTTTTTTTTCAAAAATTCGCGAACTTGTTAATAAGTCAATTTGATTAATAATTTGTTTTTGTCACTATATTTCACTTCTGGTCGATATATTCGCAAATTAAATTGAAAACAAATAAAAAATGAAAATTGAGATAATGATTAGAATAATAGCTTCTTGTATCCATGCTTCTATAAATTATTCTCTTATTTTTTTCCAATTATGTTTTACATATTAAGACTTGGTACATTTGGTCATTATTCAATTCACTTATACGTTGACTGTAACCTATTTGGAGTAATTTTTGTAAAAAAAAAGTTCCGATACACTTTCTTTTGCCCTCCCTTATTTGTGCGCACTCTTTTGAATAATAAGACTTATATAGATATAGATACAAGATATAGATTTAAAATTTATTAGACTTATAATATAGTACATGAGTAACAGCTTAAAAAGTTGTGATATCTAAAAAAAATAAAAAAGTTCATTATAATTTTCTCCAGTTGCCCGTATTATATAAATTACTTGACAATTTTTCGCTGTCGTCGATTTTGCTTCGCCATAAAAACCCAACAATAATAAGAAAGTATGTTTTATCAAGCAAGGACTTTGTAAATGTCTGCAAAATATTTGTAACTGCATTAAACAGAAAGTATGAAATATTTTTTTTCAAATTCAGTGTACCAGTATTGCTGATTACTTTACTTGGATCTTTTAATTTACTTTGAAGTATAAGACCATGAATTTTATCCATTACTTTTAAAGATGTTATGAAGATACAACCGAAGACAAAAGTACAAAAATTAAAAATTCGTGAATAATTACGTCGCATAGCGTACCACGAGGTGAAAAGTTAAGTCGATACTTCAAAAACTGTATATAGTTTAAAAAAAATATATATAGTTTAAAACAAATCAAAATATTAGTGCTTTGATGCTCATAAGTTAGGAATGTAGAATTTTTTAATATGATTAAATCATAAACAAAACAAGAAATTAGCATGTTTTTGAGATAATTATAAGTAAAAAATAAAAACTAAATTAATAATTCAACATTATATAAAATAATGAAAACGTGATAACGCAGTCGAATTTATAGGTTGGCAGCGTTGGCAACTTTAATTTGCTCTCTTACAGGATGTGAGTGAGCATGCGCGACATACTAATCATTTTGAAAATAAATTCATTGACATATTTCATCCTTTTCCGCTTTATACTGTGTATTCATAAGTGAGACAAAGATAAATTATGCATTTTATTTTTATCTAATCAAATATACTAACACAGCTTGTATTATATACAAGACGGTACGTCTCAGCTGACGACAGTATTGCCGAACTTTTTTATACACTTATTAAATTATCAAGTAAAAACCACCTTTTACCATATGTTTATATTTTTTTTTCAAAAACCGTGCAGCGAATTCAAGTAAACTTACGCAAAATTAGTTCCCTAAAGTTTAAACTACATATTTTGAAAGTTTAGTTTGCCTGGCAGCATTTTTTTTGCTACTAAAAATAAATTTAGTCTGGTAGCATTTTGACATACCTCCATAATTTTGACATACATCGTTAATATATCGAGTTAATGTTTACTTCCACGTAGAATTTTTGTTTGTTACAATTTAAAACATTGCAGATGCCAGCACGTGATTAAAATAACGATATTTTGCAATCGAATATATAAGGCTCAAAAAACTACTTACTTGAACGAAATTTTCCCCGTGCACTTCTACCAACCCATTTCTAGTACTTGTCTATTCTATACTTTATATACTTTAACCAATGTTACTAGTTTATAGTTAGCTTATCCATTGGTTAGCAATGAATGTTTATTACAAAACAGTAATAATATAATAATCTGCTGGTAAGACGTATTCATTGAATCAATTAAATTTCGTCAGCATGTAAATTATTTAATAAATACTTATAAAATCAATCGTTTGTATTCTTCAAACATTCGCAATTTCTAACAATTTCACTCAAAAGTAATTAAGATTAGACTTCGAACTTAAAATTGTCTTGGTTTGAAAGGAATTCAAATCAGATGCTTTGTCAAAGAGTCTGAAATTAGTTTTTAGGTATATTAAGAGAGAATGAATAAATAAACAGAATTCCCTCGTAATTTTCCTGGTATGTCAACTATTTGGTATTGCCCTTGTCAAATATCAAAGGAATAGGAGAAAAGCTTAGATAAGGTAACATTTCATAGGTTCCAATTATTTTGATAGATATATAAAATCACAATAATTTACAATATTATACAATATTATATTATATATATATATATAGAATTAGATTTCCAGCATATTGAATAAAGTAATAATTTATCAACTTCTGACTAGGTTTTTCCATGATCTAGAGCATTATATTAGAGCATTATTGAATAACATTTGTTATTGAGATGGAAAAGAAGAAATATTATAGATATATATATATATATATATATATATATATATATATATATATATATATATATATATGTATAACTTTTGAAGAAATAAATATATCAAAAACTTGTAAGAGACCATTTTTGTAGATCGTTCAACTTTCTACAAGAATATATCTTGGTTATTCCGAAATATTATCACCAACGTGAGCTATAAAATTCCAAAGTGCAAGCGAATATTGTTTCCATGTTATTTAAATGGAAAATCGAAATTTGCGATGCGGCACCTCTTAATATTAATATTAAGAGCTTAAACTTGCACAGGATTTTTTTTTGTCATTCCCAACAATATTTTCGATATTATATATAATAATAATATAAGAAGAAATATTATATATATATATATATATAATAACATTTGTTATTGAGATGGAAAAGAAGTAATATATTATATATATATATATATATATATATATATATATATATATATATAATATTTCTTCTTTTCCATCTCAATAACAAATGTTATTCAATAAAGCTCTAGATCATGGAAAAACCTAGTCAGAAGCTGGTAAATTATTACTTTATTCAATATGCTGGAAATCTAATTCTCTTAGCGCAAAGAAAAAGAAATGGCAAATGATATATATCTTTGTTAAAACTTTTTTTAAATGGTTTTAATTATCATTCTTAAATCAATATTATCATGGATCACGGATAAAAATTGTCTAAATAAGATGGCAATAGTAACAGGTACTGAGGTACGTTGAATTTTGAAATATATATATTAGACTGATTCAAAAAATGATGATTTTTTTTTCTTAATTATATCGAAAATATTGTTGGGAATGACAAAAAAAAATCCTGTGCAAGTTTAAGCTCTTAATATTAATATTAAGAGGTGCCGCATCGCAAATTTCGATTTTCCATTTAAATAACATGGAAACAATACTCGCTTGCACTTTGGAATTTTATAGCTCACGTTGGTGATAATATTTCGGAATAACCAAGATATATTCTTGTAGAAAGTTGAACGATCTACAAAAAAGGTCTCTTACAAGTTTTTGATATATTTATTTCTTCAAAAGTTATTCGAGGTCAAAGTTGAACTAAAGAGAAATTTTAATATTTTTCCAATTTTTTGACGCAACATTTTTTTTTTTCTATAACTTATCTCTTTAAAAGTTTTTGGTATTTTTCACAGGTCCTAAGTTATTTGCATTAAACTGAATTTCATCAAAATATAAAAACTATGATAAAAAACACATTTATGGTAGTAGATGAAGAGTAAATAAGATCGATCATAAATGTTGCTCATGAAAACACGATATTGCAGATTTTAAGATGCAATTTGAAAAAAAAAATAACAGAAACCATGGAAAACTAGATGAAATAACAGCAAACAGCGATGCATTTTTTCTACTAAAAAATTATGGCACCAATATTTGATATTATAATCTGGAATGGATTTTGACTTCTTTATGTATTTGGTCCCAATATTTTTGGATTTGCGTTTAAATACCCATTAAACATCAATTTAGAGATAGTTAACATATTTGATAATTTTTATAGATAACTCTTCTAAGATAAAAGCTCAATGAAAAGTTCATGAAGCAATTTGCATTCATTGTTATTATTCACGTAATGCTAATGATCAAGTTATTACATTTGCAAAATTTGCATATTTGATAATTGAGACAAAATTCTTTAAAGATTTTTATGTGGAAAGCTATTTATAACCAATAATAGAAAAATAAATATCTATTTTTTAGTTTTATTGGGGCTTTCCACTTACAGTTTGGTTGGGAACTTTTATCATTCAACCAAACATACTTTTAAAAGCGTTGAAGTTTTCCTAATTTGAGTTTCACGTTCTATAGAAAAGAAATTTAACGAACCATAAATGAAATTTAAAAATAATCTTTCTCAGAATTTAAATTATCCCTATAGTTCCATTTGATACTTACTTAAAATAATATTTCAGTTGAGAGACCAAAGGAACACTTAGTACAAAGATAGTACAAAAATCATGGGAAAAGGGAAACAATACGTTCGGCTGCTCAGATAATTATTTTAGATGTATTCATTGTTGATGTATAACACTTATGTTTTAATTACTTTTAAGAGTTCAAAGGAAAATAGGAGGTTGAATATCTAGACCAAGTTTGATATTTATTTTTTTTAAAGAACAAATAAGAAAATAAATTTGTATTTTATTTTGCTTATTAATTTTCATCGTGAAGCTATTATGGTTAACTGAACATTAAGTTTTTTTATCAGGCACTATAAAAGTAGTGAAAGAAAAAATAACGGCAGTAGTTCAAAAAAGTTCGAGATTATTTTTACTTGAGAAATTTTTATGAAAAAATACATTTCTGTACTAAAAATATTTTATGCAAGAAAAAGTTTAATAATAAAGCTCACAAGAGCTTTTTATTGTAAAATAATAAAATTATGTTTAAAAAGTCTCTTTGAAATAGATACTCTCTTAAGACTTAGGTAAAACTTTAATTTTTTAACGAAAAATGATTAAATAACTTTGAAAATCTTAATCTGTATTCTATAAGTTTCATTTTCGAAATTCGAAATGTTAAAATTCTAACGTTATTTGTCTTCTACAAGTTCATGTAGACTATTTATTTATGTGCTAAGTATATAAAAATAAAAGTTGCATTTTTACAAACCTGTTGATCACTACTTAAAACTTGGAAACAAAGAACACTTACCTGAAAGAAAAAAAATATAAGCATTAAAATAAATTCATTTTTGACACTAAAATGCGGAACAAAAAGCATTTGAATATTAAAGCAAAAAATCTACAGAATAAGCCGTGACTGTTCCAAACTATAAATAAAAAAATTGAAAATAACATTTTCCAATAAAAAAATTTCATACAAAATTCTTTTTTAAAAAAAAAAGAACAAAAAAAAATAAAAACCATTGACAAAAACTACCAAAGTAAGATGAGTTTTTAATAATCAACGTCAAGTTGAGTAAATTTTCCGATAATAATTAGGAACTTTGCTCTTACAATTTCTAGTTCCCAGAAAAGCAAGAAAACCAATGATACGAATGAAGCTTCAGAAGTCGAACTATTTTTGGATTACAGGAAAGTTTATTTTATTTTTCCTCAAGAAAGCAATTAAAATCAAAAGCAAAATAAAACTTTCAATTGCTTTTCAAACTCACAAGAACTTCCAATTTTTAAACTATTTTCATTTAAAAGTAACACTCAGGAAATTATAGTTAATATTTTTAATGTGTTCTTTGTATTTATAAGAAGAATTGGTATATATTTTATTATGTTCGAATCTAAATCATTTAATAAATAATTTTTTTTTCATTTTGCTCAATTTTATTTTACAACAACGCGTTTTAACAACCACTAGCTATCATCATCAAGTGGAAACAATATTCTTTAAATACTATTTCTTGTTGATAATTTGTCGTTAAGGGTATTAGTTGGATCAAATCGATGGATTTTATATATTTCATATTTGCCGTGAACATTTTTTGTAAATATGAAAAGGTTTTTTTTTAAATATATGCCCTTATGATTTTCATCGTAATTGATGTTTTGTAAGACTTGAAGATGTTGCAGTAGGGTAGTGTGGAGTTTAAAAGTCCAATTTTTATATTCTATTTGTCTAACAGGTAGCTATTTCGGGACTAGATACAAGAGACATATACCCAGAAAATACCTACACTTTTTATAAATCGTCTAGTACAACGAAAATCATTAGTACATACATTTGAAACAAATTTTAAACCTTACCTATTTGCAGAAATACATTATATGAGTACCCTTGATCCATATAAAATAAATAAAATCCACCAATTTGATTCTTTCATTATCCTTAACAATAAATTATTTACAAGAAACACCTTGTATAATTTTTTTTTATTATATAACAAAATGAAAATACCACCTGACGATAAAAGCTAGTCGCTGTTGATGCGCGTTAAAGAATTCATTAATTAATGAAGAGAACAATATTCCATGTGAATAATCAAGCTTTCTTTCATGTCGTAATTGTTTTTTCCATTTACCAAAAAAAAAAAAAAATAGGATAATCAAGTAAACAGTTAGATTAAAAGTTAAAATCAAGTCAAGTTCTGTTATTTAAACCCCACCGAATACTAAAGAAGTTGTACAAAGTTGTTGGTATCACATAAACATAGAGTAAAGTAAATAAATATCCATTCCTTTCTTTTAAGAAGTACGTATACAGTCATTAAATGTTTATTTCATTTAAACAACAAAGCTCTTTATTAAAGCCAGTATTGTAAGAAAAATGCTGACTTATTGTCAGTCATTGCAGAAATCCCTAAAACGTGGTTGGTTTGCGAAATTACTATAACAGTAATCCTATATTTTAGTAAAACATTTATACTTTGTTTCCGTGTTTTGATTTATAACGTTCTTTGTCGCTAGTAACGTAAGAGATTAGCTTAAGTAAATATGTAGAACGAAGATTAAAACACACTTTGTTAAACATTACATTTAATACCATCGTTTATTCTTAGAATAATTTTGTGTGTTAAAATTAATCTTGGCATGATTAGTTCGCTTCCCACTAAAAGGGTTAGAATTGACTAACCCATATATAACGAATTAACAGGAAAGTTGTGTGATATTTTTCTTTTAGATGTTTGATTTAAAATAACCTATTATGTAAAACATAAGCGCATTCAATAAACATTTAATCCAAGTTCAAGAACCAAAGAGTTCCGATTCTGGATATACATTCCAGACAGTTAAATATAACATCTTTGATATGGTACGCTACATTTAAAGTGCATTCACTGCACAAATTCCACAAAAAAAAAATGGAAAGAAACAAAGCCAATTCTATTTTTGATTAATGTCTGTAAACATTTCGAAATTGATTGATCTATTTTTAGAAATGAGTTTAGTTTATCACACGCACAAATTACAAATGCATTTCGATTATTATATTTGACCGACATTTTGTATAGTTCAGAAAATATTACCAAGCGTGAATGTATTGTTCAAATACTATATATTGTAGAAAAATAGTAATTTTGTTAGTAAGAAATTGATTAGCGATCGTTGTATTAGTTTTCAATAACTCAAAATATTTGCTGTGCTTCAAAAATCAATCGAATTTGGGTAAATGTTGATCACAAATCAGATATTTCATCAAAAGATAACAATGCCAAGCCTTAAAAACATTTTGTCGTTAATCAATATACGGAAGAAGTAATGAACTTTAACCTTTGAATTTTATTTAATAATGGGATATTGCAAAGATACGATAAAGAAAACCTCTTCAATACAAGAAGAAATACATTATAATTTACAAAGAAAGTCCCGTTTAAAATCGATTCACGTTATTCAAAGATCTAAACAAAGTAATGAAATTTATGTTAAAACAATCTTTTATAATTATAAACCAACCAAAATTGCGTCTGAAATATACGATTAAAATTAAAAGCTTTATAAAAATTGAACATAAACATTTTTTGAATTTTCTCGTTTAGATTTTACTTTCGAAAAAATTGCTTTTCAAAAAAAAATTACGTAAATGAATTTTCAATAACCTGCTAACCGAAGCTTTTTACGAGTCTGCTTTGACCAAGCATAATGCTTGTTAGACGTTACATTATCGATGTAGAGTATCGTAAAGATATCCAAGTCACCAGAAAACGATTCGATGGTCGGTTTTATTTATAATATTTAAAAAAACTTAACAGAACTTTTCAGCAACTTTTTCATTTTTCAACCAAAATTTCTAGTAAATTAAACTTTGTAAAATGTTTCCACAAAGTCAAATCAATTTCAACATTGAAATAAAAAGGACACCAACTCTTTGCAGAGAATCAAAATCGATTTGGTAATTTCATAAAAATTTCCACTTTTCATATAACAGAAAATGATTCAACATAAAATAATGACAAAATTCAATCTATTGTGCTTGCACAATATAAAATCAGAAACGCAAGAATACTTCGTTCAAATGGAGAACATTATATGACAGTATTACGAAAGCTTAAAATTTTTCAATCAAGTACGTAATCAAGTTTCTCTTTACTGAATCCTATATCTTTTTTATTTGATGGATTGTCCCAGTTCATTATGCGTTTATAATATGCTTATCAAAAAGACCTGTAACTACTTTACAAAGTTCCAAAAATTAAGAAAACTACTAAATATTTTGGGGTCTTTTTATCGTTCAAAAGTTCTAAAGAAAAAATTATTGCTCGCGTATTTTCCAGAAAAACCCTACGTAATCCTAAGTTGGCATCTGGAGCATTTTTTATAAACAATAATATTTCGATTTGATTCTTTGCTTGCATATATATATAAAAGTCGCAGTTTAAATGTTCAGAGACAGCTTTTTTAACACTAATGAAGCAAAAAATAAAATAATCAAAATTTCAATAGTTGAAAAATGCTCTAATTTGAATTTATTTATCTTTAAAAGGAGTTACGAGCGGCAAACTTTTATTTTTCAAATATTCCAAGCTACAATAACAAGTAATAATAATAATAATAAAACTTTATTTTCTACAATTAATTTACACGTGTAAGTTTACATATTTAAAATTTTGTTTACTTATCTTAACATTTTTATTTAACTTAAAACTTCTTTCTTGTGTTTATCACAATATTTTACCTTTCAACTTTTGCTACTCATTTTCCTTTCCTTTATTATTTTGATTCATTTCAGAGGTGCCCTTTTAAAAGGGAGAAATTCAAAAACTCCCACCGTCATTATTTAAAAAAAATGTATATTCTAAAGATACGTAAAATAAAATATAATTTGTTAGGTATTAAGAAGTAATTAGTTAATCTCAATTAATAAATAAAGATATTTTTTTTCATTTTGTATGTTTAGTGTTCCTACTATAATCAAAATGAGATTTTTTCGCTGACTTTGAACAGTTATACTGTGTATACAATATATAAAATATATAATATACTAGCTGATCCCCGCGACTTCGTCTGCGTAACGTAGGAGTAGTTATATTTTCTTTTTAGATTTGCTATTTGTAGTGGCATATGAAAATTATTATTTTCTTATTTCTTTTACGAAAAACATAATCATACTTAAAAACACTATTTTGTCAACTTTAAAAAGACACATTTAATAAACTGTTACTTAGAATAAAATAGTTGTATATAATGATCAATTAATTTTCATAAATATTTATAAATATCTAAAAAGAGTATGATCTATTCCGTATACCTACGGTAGGTATACCTACCGTGAACCAATTAATCCGTAAATCAATCACCATCTCTACATAAATAAAAACTATCGTTAAGTTCAATAAAGTCAGTCATAATTATGACTTAAAACAGTCAAAAGTAATCAAAACACTCGCCTAGATATTTAGAATATTAGTAGAAATCCCATTTCATTGTCTCAACTTTTACACTACTAAAATCTACAAAACTACGGCGAAATTAAAATTTGTTCAAATGCACGAAACCCAGTTCCTCCATAATCAAGTATAACCATTGTGTATTTATGCAATTATTATTAAAATATTTGATAATAAACCATTTTCTTTCAGTTCGCCGAATTTCTCGCTATTCAATATTGGCTCATTAATGTATTTATTTGTGATTACGTATATCGAATTTTCAGGTTTACAATATATGAATGCCAAAAATCGTATTGCTCACTTATGAACTTAACTTTTTTTAGATATAGGATATATTAGAGTTTATATTTTAAAGTAGATCCTACGTTTTTGTTTCTATTAATAAACCAATATTGTTTTATTTTAAGCGATAACTTTAATAATAACTAAAATAATATTGATAACTTAAATAACTTAACTAAGCGATAAATTAAATTTGAAATTTCGATTGTTTATTAGACGTTATGCTGTACAAACTTTGCCACCATTTTTCACTCTTTTAGAGGAGGAATTATCAAAAAACCCTTTCTTATTATATATCTGCATTGTATAAGGAAAACACTTTCCAAATTTCATCGACACATATATGCATTTATATTGTATACACAATGTGAAACGAAAAAAATTATGGCCTTTATTTTGATTATCATGACTAAAAAGCAATTCTATATCGCACATTTTGACGTTGTACATACAAAATTTTCGGAAATAGAGAGAAAGCGTGAAAGAAAATTCGAATATTTTATTTATTTTCAATAACAATAATTGATTTTCAAATATTTCTAAATACCGAAGAAAAGTTGGTTTGGAAGATTTTATTTTTTGATTGATAATGAAATATATGGCAAAAACTTGCTCCCTTAATGTTAAATAATGGCTCCTGGTCAGAATCATTGGTTCATAAAAATTAAATTTTAAAAAAGTTTGATTATTGCAAACAAACAAAAATTAAAAACTGCTCCTTTGGTATTTGGTATAAGTACCTACTACCTAAACTTTCATACTAATTAAGTGAAATGACGTTATTTAAAATGCTGTATTTAAAATGATATAACAAAAACAGAAACTTATTATTAATTAATTATTTATTTATTAATTACACTAATTAAATTCAAAATTTCGATTGTTGATTAACTCTACATTTTCTCATACAAACTTAGTCACCCCTTTTACTCTTTTAGGGTAGGAATTTTCTACTTCTTAAAAGGAATACATCGAATATTTCATCAGTCAGAGGGGATATATAAATACAGGATTTTATGTATGCACGGTTTTAAAAACGTATTTACTTTAAGTTTTATTAATATTATTATTATAACTACTACTATTATTACTTTTTTTTCGTTAATATGTCCTTATTAAGCAACTGTAAGGATCTTTTTACAACAATTTTGTAAATAAAAAAAAATAAAAAAAAAAAGTTTACTGTAAGGTTCGAATCCATGTCTTTATAATTAGGAGCATCTGAATTTTAGATACGTAAGCCATTACGCTAGTAACATAAACTATCAGTTTATTACATATAAAGGTTTATATTTCAAAGAGGCATTTTTTTAAAATTTAAATTGAATTTACTGTGCTTTTTATCAATTCAACTAAAAATATTTTTACAGATTATTTTCAAACTTTAAATTACCTTTCCAATGATATATAACTCACCTGTCTAGTGTAAAAATTTCTGTTTTCATCCCTAGGGAATACCTTCCCTTAAAATTTTTTTGGAATGATAAGTAGCCTATAGTCTGTGGGAAATTGTGTTGTATCTTAATACCAAATTTCATTAAATTCGGTTGTTCCGTTCTTGAGTTAAATCGGGACACACAGACAGACAGACAGACAAAAATTTTAAAATAGTTAAATTTGGAATAAGGGCCTCTTGAAACAAATATTTACCCTAAAATTGGGTTCAAAATCGTAATGTACAGACAGACGTAAGAATTTTATATATTAGTATAGATTGTGATATATTTTGTAATATATAATATACTAGCTGATCCTCGTGACTTCGTCTGCGTAACATAGGTGTAGATTATATTTTCATTTTAAATTTGCTATTTTTAGTGGCATATGAAAATTATTATATTTCTTATTTATTTTACGAAAAACATAATCATACTTAAAAACACTATTTTGTCAACTTTAAAAAGACACATTTAATAAACTGTTACTTAGAATAAAATAGTTGTATATAATGATCAATTAATTTTCAAAAAATATTTATAAATATCTAAAAAGAGTATGTTCAATTGCGTATACCTACGATAGGTAAACCTACCGTGATCCAATTAATCCGTAAATCAATCACCATCTGCATAAATAAAAACTATCGTTAAGTTCAATAAAGTTAGGCATAATTGTGACTTAAAACAGTCAAAAGTTATCAAAACATTCGCCTAGATATTTCGAATATTAGTAGAAATCCCATTTCATTGTTTCAACTTTTACACTACTGAAATGTACAAAGCTACGGCGAAATTAAAATTTGTTCAAATGCATGAAACCCAGTTCCTCCATAATAAAGTATAACCATTGTGTATCTATGCACTTATAAAAATAACTGAATTTCAACTATATAATTAAACCATTTTCTTTCAATTCGCCGAATGTCTCGCTCTTCGATATTCGCTCATTAATGCATTTATTTGTCATTACGTATATCGGATTTTCAGGTTTACAATATGTGAAAGTCAAAAAACGTAATGCTCACTTTTGAACTTAACCTTTTTTAGGTATATATATTAGAGTTTAAATTTTAAAGCAGATCCTACGTTTTTGTTTCTAATAATAAATCAACGTTGTTTTATTTTAAGCGATAAAACGTTTCGTCTATAACGAATGATAATTAAATTTGAAATTTCGATTGTTTATTACACGTTTTGCCGTACAAACTTTGCCACCATTTTTCACTCTTTTAGAGGAGGAATTATCAAATAACTCTTTCTTAATATATATCTACATCGCATAAGAAAAACACTTTACAAATTTCATCGACACAAATATGACTTTATATTGGAAAATACAATGTAAAACGTAAAAAATTATGACCTTCTTTATTTTGATTATTATGACTAAAAAGCAATTCAATTTCGCACATTTGGACGTTGTATAACAAAAGTGTTGGAAATAGACAGAAAGCGTAGAAGGAAATTCGAATATTTTATTTATTTTCAATAACAATAATTGATTTTCAATTTTTTCTAAATACCGAAGAAAAGTTGGTTTGGAAGATTTTATTTTTTGATTGATAATGAAATATATGACAAAAAATTACTCCCTTAATGTTAAATAATTGCTCCAGGTCACAATCATTGGTTCAGAAAAATTAGATTTTAAAAAAGTTTGATTGTTGAAAAACAAACAAAAATTAAAAACTGCCTCTTTGGTATTTGGTATAAGTACCTACTACCTAAACTTTCATTCTAATTAAGTGAAATGACGTTATTTAAAATGCTGTAGTTAAAATGATATAACAAAAACAGAAACTTATTATTAATTATTTATTTATTTATTAATTGAACTTATTAAATTCAAAATTTCGATTGTTGATTTAACTCTACAATTAACTCTACATTTTCTCATACAAACTTAGTCACCCCCTTTTAATCTTTTAGGGTACGAATTTTCAAAAAAAAATTCTTATTAGATGTCTACTTCTTATAAGGAATACATCGAATATTAAAATTTCAACAGTCAAAGGGGATATATAAATACAGAATTTGATGTATGCTAGGTTTTAAAAACTGATTTACTTTAAGTTTTATTGCTATTATTATTATTACAACTACTACTATTACTTTTTTTTGTTAATTTTTCCTTATTGACCAATTCTAAGGGTCTATTTACAACAATTTTGTAAAAAAAAATATAAAAAAAAGTTTACTGTAAGGTTCGAACCCACGTCTTTATAATTAAGAGCATCAGAATGTTAGATAAGTAAGCCATTACGCTATTAACATCAACTATGTATTGTATGTATATAAAGGTTTATATTTCAAAGAGGTAATTTTTTAAAATTTAAATTAAATTTACTGTGTTTTTTATCAGTTCAACTAAAAATATTTTTACAGATTATTTTCTAACTTTTAATTACATTTCCAATTATATATAACTCACTTGTCTAAAGTAAAAATTTATGTTTTCATCCCTAGGGAATACCTTCCCTTATTATTTTTTTGGAATGATAAGTAGCCTATAGTCTGTGGGAAATTATGTTGTTTCTTAATACCAAATTTCATTAAATTCGGTTGTTCCGTTCTTGAGTTAAATCGGGACACACAGACAGACAGACAGACAAAAAAATTTAAAATGTTAAATTTGGAATAAGGGCCTCTCGAAACAAATATTTACCCTAAAATAGGGTTCAAAATCGAAATGTACAGACAGACGTAAGAATTTTATATATTAGTATAGATATAGATTAATATATTGTGAATCATCACAAAGCAGTTACGGAGTGATCCAAACTACTTGATGACCACTGATGAAGATTGCTTGGCAATCAAAATACGTATCTGGGCAATACGTCACGAATATTTTTGTTTGAACTTCTGTTCAAATTTATGTTTATGGTATGATTTTTATATATTATTATATTAAATTATACTACTTAAATTGGACTGCAATATATTTTATATATTGTATACACAGTACCTACTATAGTTTAGTTTAGCCCGTGTTTTATTATTTTGTGTTTGTAGCTACCTTGATCGTAGTGTAGGTCTTTTAGTATGTCCTTATCAGCTATATTTCCCCGCTCATAGAATTTTTTGGCACATTTTTTAATGTGCAATGAGTTTGAAAGTTTTATAAAGGCTATTTCTATATCCTCGTGCATTTTTTCTATGTACATATTTCTTGGATAGTTTCTTTCCAATCTTAGGAATTTGTTTTGGAGAATCTGTAGTTTGTTATATGTGGTTTCGCTAACAGTGTGCCACACAGGATATCCGTATGTTATTACAGGCCTAACCATTACTGTGTATAACAACAGTTTGTTCCCTACACTAAGTTTTGATTTTTTGTTAATTACTGGGTAGAGTGTTAGTAGCAGACCAATGCATTTATTTATCACCCCTTTGACATGATTTGTGAATGTCAGCCTCCGGTCTAGAGTGAGTCCAAGATATTTGACAAGATATTCTTAGACCATTCTAGAGGGACATGATTTAATTCTATTTTTTCGGTAATTTCTGGTCTTCTTTTTGTAAATATGATACATCTGACTTTTGGTCATTTTTTGTGGTCTTCCACATATCAAAGAACTTAGTTATTTCCTTGCCCTGCCCGTTGTAGCCTATTTAGAATTGCTGTTATCCTATACGATTTAGTGTATGCACGGGTATCATCTGCAAAGAGCGCTATTTCTACATCTTTTGTTTTTGGAATGTCATTAATATAAAGTAGATAGAGTTTGGGACCCAGGACAGAACCCTGAGGGACACCTGCTACAACTTCTTTGATGCTTGACTTACATCCGTTGTATTCTACATACATTTTTCGATTTCTTAGGTAACTTTGTATTAAATATATTATGTATGTGGGAAATTTATAATTAATTAGCTTGAATATGAGTTCAGTATGCCACGCTGTGTCAAATGCTTTCTCTATATCTAGAAAAATGGCACCTGTATGTTTATTGTTATTAAATTCTCTTGTTATGTCTTTTACTAGCCTGAATAACTGCATTTCTGTGTTATGTCGCTGTCGAAATCCAAATGTTCTTTTATATGTATATTATTTTCCTTTGTATGCCTGGACAACCCAAGCTACAAACATAACATCAATTAATTGGTTTAAATTTTTTTTTTTGTTATCTTACAGTGTGTAAAGTCGCGGACTAGCGATATTTAAATATCGTATTCTGGATGAAAATTTATCAACAAAAACCTCTCTACCCCTTTCAAAAATATCGGCCATTTTACCTATTACTAAATTTTTCCTCTCCCCCTCAAAACCATGCAAAATTATTATTAAAATTAAAAGTATTTGAGTGTCCCTACAAAATAAAAACAAAATCATTATTGAAACTTACATTTTATTAAAATCATCCAACTTGAAAGTTTGGTATTATTTGAGGGTGAAAACAATTTGAACGAAATAAAACACATACTTAAATTATTTGTATTATTAATGATTTAAATTTCAGGTAAAAGATTAAATGATTTAAGATTTTTAAAAAAATGATACAAATAATTTAAGCATGTGGTTTATTTCATTCAAATTGTTTTTACCCTCAAATAATGCCAAACTTTCAAGTTAGATGATTTTAATAAAATGTAAGTTTCAATAATGATTTTGTTTTTATTTTGTAGGGACACTCAAAATAAATCTTTTCAAATACTTTTAATTTTAATAATAATTTTACATGGTTTTGAGGGGGAGTTCCTTTACTAAACGCAAAAAACTGTTTTTTTGCTAACCAAAGGGTCAAATTTGAAGTTTAAGTCCTTATTTCTCGATTTTAAGTAATTATTTCACGCAGTTTATGTGATTTGTGGAAAGCTAGGCTAATAACAATTCAAATGATTGTTTTAAAGTGTCGTTAGCGTTTATAAATTTAGTGATAACCGCTTGTAATCCTACTGTGAGAGGAAAAATTTAGTAATAGGTAAAATGGCCGATATTTTTGAAGGGGGAGGGGAGTGCCCCCCTTTTTAAGATACTACTCTATAAATTTCCATCCAGAATACGATATTAAATTATCGCTAGTCCGCGACCTAACACACTGTATATCGTCGGTTTTCGATAAAGGTGACATAAGTCAAAAAATGTCAATTTTGAAAAAATAGTGTTATTTGGTGTTATTATATTTGAAAAGATTTTTTTTTATCTGAGATAGTATCGAATCGAAATTATATTTGGCTACCACAAAATTGTACTTATGTCAATCTTTAAATTTTGCCGTAAGCATTACTCATTTTAACTTTGTACTAACTCACTTTTGTACTAACACATCTCTAATTGTTTACCTACACTGATGAAAAATGCGTCGTTGATTTTATGTATGACTGGCTTATTATGAAGTAAGCAATTTTCTGCTTTAAATTTTACATAATATATTATTTCAATACAAATATTCTGGTCTTTCCGCTGAACCCAAATATTTCGAAATAAATAAACTATTTGAACTGGTCAATTAACATTAAAAATGGAAAGACTACGGTGTTTACGGCGCTACGGTTTGAAGACGGAAAGCAGATTCTTATAGATCTCTACGATATAAACCGAAAAGAAAAATTATATTTTTTCTATATATTGCTTAGTTTACGAGATATCGATAATAAAAATTTGATTTTTTGTTTCATTTTTTAGACGGATTTCTATTAATATTCGAAAAAATAACGTGATTGTTTACAACCGCGGTTGCATCTACTTTCTTTGTGCTTGAAAACTGTACATAAGTGGTCCAAGGGCGATATTGAAAAATTGTATTCTTTCTTTTAATTTTATTTGTGTCAAAATTTATAAAAATCCAAATCCTAATCGTAGCGCCAATAGAACTGCAGTGTTACCTTGAAAATAGACTATTTCATTAGAAAAGTTATTAATTTCCTTGAAAGGGTTAATTTTAGCGGAAAAACTACCTGTCCAAGGTCCTATAGCTGCTGTTGAAATACAATATGAAATCAATTTGAAATAATTGCAAATGTTTTTAGTAACAACTTTGCTTTGTAACTCTGTGAAACTCTATAAATAAACAATATCGAATTGCTATTTTTTCGGGTTTTTGGTCTAGCCATTTCAATGGAGATTTCGGAACAAAAAATATTTTGTATAAATTAATACGTTACTCTAATCAAAAAATTAATTTAGTACCACTTAATGCCTATTGATTTAAAAAATAAATTACTTTCCGGTACACCTTATACTATTATAAATAGAATAGCTCTAAACGTAAACTAAGCACTACATAGGTTTTTTTTTTTTTGGAAAATATGTAACCGACAGCTAGAGTTGTGTAACTCTTAAGATACAAAAAAAACATTAAAATATTTTTTTTTATAAATTTCAGAAGTATATTGCAAGCCGATAGACATAATACTCAGCAAACAATTCGGAAAACAACTAATATTGAGTGACAAAAATACTCTATTGTAATTACCGCAAATGTTTCAATTATTTTCCAATCACCGGAAAGTTGCGAAGAAAATTGAATAAAGCTGTTAAAGGTGAACGTACCTTTCATAAAAAATTAAAAACACAAAAATTTGAAGTAATTTTCTGTTAAAAACAAAAACGCTTGGTTCATAAATTTGACTTTAGACTTAAAATTGGATGTTCAAGTATTCAAATATTATAATCATTGTAAATTGACAAATAAGGAAGCAAAAGTGAAAATAAAATCAACCTTTTTAATTTTAATAACGATGCTCTTAACCTAACGTAAATAATTTATTTGGATTCAGTGCCAAACTGTCAACCCTGCAAGTTGATTATTTTAGCCATAATATAATAATGACAAGTTTAATTTGGTTTGTAATACAAACCATGCAATTGGTATGTGATATCCTTCCTGAGTTTTGCACGACATGTTTTAAATAATGAATTTGTATCACTTAACGTTTGGCATCGACTTCAAATTAACTATTTATATTAGTTGGGGAGTTTAGTTACTAAGATTTTAAAGGTCAATGTTATTCGAAGCTTTTCTCTTTCGTTTTTCTTCGGTTCTGCCGTTGAATGAAAATTACATAGAAGCGCAACCGCCTTGTAATATATGTTGGCAAAAATGATATTGAGGAGTAAATGTTGTTTGAATCGAAAATGTATCATAATTTATGGAGGGCTGGATGGCATTGTAATTGATATTTAGAATCAGAGACACAAATCAGACGACTCCGCCATAAATAATATTGAAAAGTAAGCGACACAAGCAATAATTATTTCCTTACAGTACTTGCTGGACCAAATGTGATTATAATATTTGTTAAATTTATTGAATACGAATTTAGAACTTCAGATCAATTAAATTTAATGAAATAGTTAAATATTCGGAATAACTGTTTTTATTGGTAATTACTTTTAGTATCCCAACAATAAGCAATATTTTCTTAACATCTTTTGCGAACTTTAATTTCTGCTAAGAAACCCCATCAATTGAAATTTAGATAAATAAATATTGGAAGTTTGAAAACTAAATTGAATTTAAGTTTAAACTATGTAATAAATTTTTAAATAGAAGAAATTAAAATAAATTAGGCATATATTACAATTCAGTTGATGTTTGTCATCAAATGCAAAGCATTTGATCATCATAACCAATCTTTGAGAAGCTTCTAGGTCTTATTTGATTTGAGAAATCTCCTCAAGACGGACTTAAGTTAGAGAACGATTGGGGTTATTTTTTAGCCGATGAATTACTTGACGTAGGAGATATACATTTCAATTACAATTTACGTATCTGTAAACTTGTCGATTAAAAATGTTATCCCGATATTTTATATGCCTATTTACAACATCCAATTATGTTAAGAACCCTAATAAACGAAAAAAAAAAGTAACCTCGCTAAAAATTATCGATACAAAAAATATTTTCTTTGTTCGATTGTCCATTTAAAAGCAGTCTAAAAAACATACTTCAGGTATTATAATTCGAAAAGTGGTGTTCTTCACAATTAATAATACCTAAAAACAACAGTAATAAAATGACGAAAATATCAATGGTATTACTATTAGCAGCTTTGGCTTGTACTCTGTTCAGCTTTCAAACGCACAACGTAAGAAATGTTATTGCATAACTATACTCAATCTATCTATTATTATGAAGAGGAAAGATTTGATTGTTTGTTTGCTTTGAATAGGCTCCGAAACTACTTGACCGGTTTGAAAAATTCTTTCACTGTTGGGAAGCTACATTATTTCCGGTGAACATAGGCTATATTAAATTTTCAAAAAGTTAGGGATCCATACTAAAACTCCAATAATGTAACCCAAGGTCTGAAAAAATTACCAAAAAACATTGTTTTATCGCGTGCGCTGCGAAAACTATTGGTTATAGAACAAAATAATGTAGTACAATTTTGCAGAACATATCATTATCTACAAAAAAATAGAGCGACAGCATATGTCTAATTATTATAGTTATGTCACAATAAGTGTTTTTTCATTTTAAAAATATATATAAATGCCACCGTTATAAAAGCTCTTTTATTATTTATACTTTGGGATTAATCCTTATCAAAATAAATGACTTCATATTTAAGTTTGCTTCAATGCCATTATATAATTTTTTGAGTTATTCAATTTGAACATTCCATTCGAAAGATATCACAAGTTTAAAAATGTTAGTTATTTGAAAAATGTCGCATGGTCACCCCATTTTACTTATAATTAAGACCAACTTTATTGAACTTGGCGATATTTTTTATTTATGTATAAATGCTGATTGATTTACAGATTATTTGGTCTACGGTAGGTATACCTACCGTTTTTGTAAAAAAAAAATAAAAAAAAAATTTACTGTAAGGTTCGAACCCACGTCTTTATAATTAGGAGCATCAGAATCATGGGAGGGCCACTCAATGTTAATTTTGTGTTCCTAAAAATGCTCAGTTCCTCTCGACGAATACTGACGGTGCTAGTGTAGGAGATGTGATGGTAGTGCCGATAACAACGGGACCTTATTGTAAATACTTTGCGCGCAATTTTCAAATTTCTATTTATTTTATTTCTGAAAAATGTTACCCCCATATAATAATGAAACTTTTAAAATTTATTTTTTTATTTACAATATTAAAATACAGAACAAGAATATAACACTATTTGAAATTATAAAATGTAAATAACCAAGAAATAAGATGATATGGTTTCTAGTTACAAAATTATAAAAACATGTTAAAGGATATATTATAAAAATGCGCCCATATCCACATCTTGGATGAATTCTGGAAGTTCTCTCTTACAGTCGCCATAAATTATGACTGCTTAGAAATGTTGTCGAATAGTTGCTCGAATAAATTTACTTCACTTGAAAAAAAAGTAATATTGTAAAAATGTGTACTTCAAAATTGTTAAATAATATGTCAACAATTATGTACCGTTACTTAGTTCTAAATTAATATTGATGCCCTTTGATGCCGACAAGGTAAAATTAAAGTTGCAGGGCTACATTTTTGTTTAATTAGGAAAATATGAATTGATTCCCATATTAGAGAGCAGTTACAATTTAAAGGTTATATGTTGACATATTATAATGCAACCCATAATGGGTGGATATTGGCCAGTAAATTATAAGTACATACCTTTTTAATTCTATTAGTAAGTTAAACAGATGATCTGTTGATAATCTATTTAGGTAACACATATAAAATTGACGCAAGATAAGAAACACGAGGTTCACTTTTGTTAACTAAAATACGAAAACATGGCGACACAGCCAATTAATACTTCGTAAGCCGATTTCGGCAATTTCTACTGACAAGGAGGGGTGCGAGCTCAAATTTGAAATTAACCAATAAACGTACATCAAGCAAATTTCACTTCACTATAGCGCCTCGTACCGCCAACAAGTAGAACTACAGCCCCACATTCGCCATCTATCGACATCGAGAGAAATTATGTTTTTTTGGGAACCAAGTCTGCCATAAGAGTGACACCCCCCTGATCAGAATGTTAGATAAGTAAGCCATTACGCTATTAACATCAACTATGTATTGTATATATATAAAGGTTTATATTTCAAAGAGGCAATTTTTTAAAATTTAAATTAAATTTACTGTGTTTTTTATCAGTTCAACTAAAAATATTTTTACAGATTATTTTCTAACTTTTAATTACCTTTCCAATGATATATAACTCACTTGTCTAAAGTAAAAATTTATGTTTTCGTCCCTAGGGAATACCTTCCCTTATTATTTTTTTGGAATGATAAGTAGCCTATAGTCTGTGGGAAATTATGTTGTTTCTTAATACCAAATTTCATTAAATTCGGTTGTTCCGTTCTTTAGTTAAATCGGGACACACAGACAGACAGACAAAAATTTTAAAAATGTTAAATTTGGAATAAGGGCCTCTTGAAACAAATATTTACCCTAAAATAGGGTTCAAAATCGAAATGTACAGACAGACGTAAGAATTTTATATATTAGTATAGATATGGCAAAGAATGATCGAGCTTTTAATAGATAGGGATGAACATCTTAAAAAAAATTTCTGAAAACTTTACATTGACCAACCATTACAATAACGAATTGTTTCCGATTACTCTACTTCTTTGCACTTATTAACTAGTTTTAAGTTTGGGTTGGGTTTGCACTTTTGCACTTATGCACCTTTACACCTACGCTTCTTTGCATTTACACACCTTTGCACCTACCTCAAATGAATATAGCAAAAAAAGTGTTTTTTTTATTTTTTTTAATATAATATTTTTGTTACAATTGTTTAAAGATCGAACGTCTGTTCTTCAGTGCTAATGAAGCGGTATGTATCTCTACTTATTTTGATAATTTCTCGGATGTCATCATTATTTTAAGCAATTGGTGATTCAAACCGTAATTATTAGACAATAATTAGTAATAATTAGACACTGAAATTAGCGAAACTAAAATGACTTAATTGGTTGGTACACTATCGAAACTTTTTACGTCAATCTTAATTTCAGTCGCCTGACGTTTGTATTTACGTTTGAGCGAAAATGTAACGAATTTAATTATCAGTACCTAAATTTTAAAGAAAAGGTTGAGGAACAAACTAAGAGCAACCTTGATAGCCTCATTGTTTGAACCATAATTACTCTAGGTGTATGAAAAATATTCTTTTTGAACTGAAGTGCTGCTTCAAACTTCGTTCTAATTGGTTCTAATACATATGCGTAGGTACTTGTAGATAAGTAAATAAATGCGTTTAGCAATTTCTTTGCCACCTATTAAAGTCTACTATAATGACATCCATTTTTTTGTTTGTAATATCTGCGAAAAAAAAATCGCCACTGGAATTTTTTTTTTTGAGGAAGCCCTCATGTAACAAAATTACCTCAACATAATTAAACGGTGATAAACAATTCAGGTGATTAGTCAGTAAAGTACCTATGTAACAAAAAATTTTAGAAAAACATTATTTTTCATGTATTATACAATACTTTTAACATATGTATCGATAAAAAAAAATTGAATTGCTTATCAATAGTATTCGCAAGTATAATAATAAACAAACCGAATAGACCGAATAGTATATAGCGGAATTATATTTCAAAATGTAAATATTTACTTTTGAGACCCTAACAAATGTTAAGTTTGTATATCCATTTAAAGAAATTAATTTTATGAGCCGAAATCAATGAGAGAAAAATGTTTACCATTGTTTTGGCTGTATGTGATTTACGTATTGGCAAGGAAGGATTTCTTGTCAATACGAGTAATTCGTTGATCGGAGGAACCAATTGCAAGGAAGGATTTCTTGCCAGGAAGTTCCTCTCGATGAAGAGTGAATTGCAAGGAAGGATTTCTTGCTGGAAGGCTAACCGGGCTCGCAGACTCACGATACCCCGATGTCCGGTGTCTTAGAAAGTTAGCCAAAGGAAGAATGTATTGTAAGGAAAGCTAACTGGGTTCGCAGACTCACGATACCCTGATGTCCAGTGTCTTAGAAAGTTAGCTGAAGGAGTTTGGCCACACAACAATGAAACAAGATTATCTCTAGTTGCTTTATTGTGAAAAGCGAATTATTACAAACTTTACACATCTATATATACAAAATTATTAGCTGAGCTAATCATATATTTTATATGGGGCAATTGTGAGTACCGATGATTTGGCTCGTTCACATGATGATCCAACACCTGGCCAAGATGACACGTTAGCAGAATTCTGCATCCGCCGCTGTTTCCCGGTAACCGACGAGATGAATTATGCTCACATGCAGGTTTGAAACGATGGAAAATTTGAGATCTTGAATTTTGCACAAATGCCGAATTTGAGACAATGCACATTGCATGTGAACAACCATCATTGAAAATATCGTCATCGGTAATAGCACCGAAAAGACCAGATTTGAACCAATGTTCATATAAACTGTAAGTGGTTCTATTATTTTTTTCTTAACAAGGAATGTATGTGTGGTTTTACTTTTATTTTAAGCTTTACATAAACGTTGTTTCTGAACCAATACCTGTGACTACTGAAAAAGAAGTTGATTTTTTCAATGATACTGTTACTACTGAAACCAATTTGTCGCCATATTATGAATCTGAGTTAAATAAAGAAAAAGAATCGGTAGGTTTCTTGATAAACAGCGATCAAAGCTTTTTGTGCTTTCGTAGTATTGCAATAAAATTTAAGTTTGTGTTTTATTATGGACTGCCAGTCTTGTGCAGTACCTTAAATTGACGCCATATTGTAATGCAAGTAGTAGCAATTTAAAAGTATGACACACAGTATTGTTAAGCAAAAGACTTGTTTTATCTTTACCAGCGTTAAAATTGTTAGGTAATAAATTAAATGGACCTCAAATAGATAATTTCATTATAAAATCTTTAGGTACCAAATTGGATGCAAATTGTTAGAGTTTTTTCCATTTTTGTCTATGCATTTAACTATGTAGTTTGAAATCTTCTTAAGGGAGTGCTTTGTAAAGTAGCATACCCGAATCAACTACTAGTTTATTTATTGAAAGACTTTTTAACTGACGATTAGTTACTACTTCTATATTGTTGCATCTGAAATTTCTCAGACAACTTTAGACGGAGCTCTCTGTAGCATTGCGATTTAAGATTTACAGGCATAAACCCAGAGTTCCAATCCATATGACCATATTGGAACTATAACAGCCTTGTATAAAAGGATTTTGTTTTCTGTTGTCAATTGTAACCCTCGGCCCTTGACCCAATATAATCGTTTGAATTTTTGCTTGATTTGGGATCTTTCATCGCATTTTAGATTCTCCAGATAAGACTTTTGTCAAGATGAAGTCTTCGATGTTTCACTGATTCTGATTAAGCCTGGCCTTTTCAATAAATTATTGAACATTCACTCCTTCTTAGGGTGAAGTTAACAAAAACAGTTTTTGTTTCATCTAGTTTAATCTTCCACTTTGTCTTCCAGGTTTCTATTAAGTTGGGTTTTAGATAAGCTTCTGCCATTATGACTTTACCACCTGCAAAGGTTCCTGTTTCAGTATGAGTAATCGGTGGTAAATCGGCGATATACAAATGATAAAAAATAAAGGCCAATACGATAAGATCTTCCAGATAGGATTTTTGTAGCTCGTAGTACATGGGTAGGCTTTTCTTTATTTTATTTAATACATCATCACGTCAAACTCTAAACTGGTGTCGAAGAAAACCGATAGGTAATATTTTTTATGTTCCAAAGTTTCGTTTATTGTATTGGTCACCCTATGCCATTGCTGGATTGTAAAATAGCCCTGTCTAGATCTAAGCTGATGGTTAGGGATATATATTAACGAAGGTAAAATTCTAGGCAAGAGAAATCTTTTGAAGTTTGGAGATATCGGGAAAAAAGCTTATAGGATGATAAGATATTACGAGATTTAAATCCTTTCTTGGCATTTGGGTCATTATTACTTCGGCATCATTTTGCGAACTGGGCCAATGTTTCAGTCAAACTATAACATTTTATAGAAGAAAACTTTTTAAAATTGCTCTATGATAGAAGTTTTAATTTAATTTAGCCTTTAAAATCCTTTCTTTTTATACGTTTTTTTTTTTGATACTGAAACTTGAACAAAATAAGTTTTTCGGGGAAAATATGGGTGTCACGTGGGCAATTAATTTAAATCAAAGCCACAAGAAAGAAGTCGTTTTTAATCAATATTTGAAATGCTCACGTAGAAAATTAAGTAAAAATACATATTGAATTCACGGTAAAATGTAAATCTAATAAAAAGAAGCCATACATCCTTTCGAAAAAGAAAAAATAAACCTAGTAGACTTATTTATCACAATTAACATTATACTTTGCAAAAATCAATGAATTTGTGCTACACATATACATTGGATTATTGTACATTACATGTATATCTTTTTCGTGGTTCCGTGCGAAATATTTAACGTAATTTTTAGAACCATTGCTTAGTTAAATTTTATTGCGTGCTAGATAATAAATTTGATTACCTATGCCTTAGTAATGCCAATTATAAAACGCATCAAAAAAAGAGAAAAAATAATTGAAATCTCAAATATACTGAAAAATAGGAAAAGATTAGCTGAAGAACTTGAATCACTCTGTCAGAGGAAGAAGTTCACAAAAACTTAACCAAATCCATAAAGTTTAACAATGCTTTAAAAAATTTCTTTAATTAATCATTATCAAAAATTAAATTGTGCTAAAAAACAATTGAAATTAATTGTTTGGAATATAGAAAACTAAACAACTTACAAGAAAAAAATACAAAACAACGCAAGGGAACTGTTATTGCAAGAAAACAAAGTAGTAATATGAAATCGAAAATCAACATCGGTTTATTTATATATAGAAACCAAAGAAATATAGTCTGTATGAAAAAAAATAACAATAAAACATTTCTTTTGCAGAAGTAAGAGAATATGAATCTACCACCGTCAAAAGAGAGATTGAATAAGATATAAAAGATATGAAGATGGAAATAAGGAGATGAAGAAATTCATTTAAAAATTAATCTATTACGTTTTGGATTTTGAATATAGGATGTTATTAAAAATAAGCACTGCACGAGGATCAATTTAGTTTTATACATGAAAGATACCAATGACTCAAAAAAAATCCATATTACAACTTGTAAGCTCAAAGTGAGTTTGAAGTTGTTAAGAATGAAATTATTTTAAAATTTAAAACCCTCGAATGTATTGATAAAAGGCACTAAAAAGCTAAAAAATAAATTTATGAATTGAATCTTAGTATCAATTTCGCCATCGAAATTAAGGCGATATTAGCCAAATAATGAGAATCGTAAGCTATCTAGCTGTGCATCAAAGTGAGGAGTGCAATTTTGTTGTTCAATTTGGTTATAGAGAAACCCTTTCGCTTTGATGAACAACTTGAGAGTTTACGATTCTCATTAGATGGCTAATATCGCCTTAATATCGATGGTGAAATTGGCACTAAGTTTCAATTCATAAATTTATTTTATTTATTAATTCCTGTTTGCTCTCATCTATGGTGTGGTAAATAATTAATCATGTTCTGGGGAACTTGGATTTAAATAATAAGACGTTATTTTTCAAATTATCTCAACGTTTCGTTGGTATTTATTTCCAACTTCTTCAGGAGAATTTTTGATGTTAACATCCTCGTTGTAAATACTGGCTTTTTAACAAGATAACCAAGTGAGTACGCTAGTGGCAATTATACTGACACATACATGATAGTATGACTATAACATGAAGAAGTTGGAAATAAATACCAACGAAACGTTGAGATAATTTGAAAAATAACGTCTTATTATTTAAATCCAAATTCCCAAGAACATTATTAATTATTAATTTTTTACCTTTTTAGTACATTCATTATCAAAAAAAGGAAACTTTTAAAAATTTTTAATTAAAGATTTTTTTTTTCCTTTTTAGTCTTTCAAATTATTTTTTATATCAGTTTTGCTAATCATTGTTTCAAATATGGACTAAGTGACTGTCATTTCTTCAAATGACTTGTCATTTGCTTCAACTGTTATTTCAATTTCATTCAATTGTCCATTTTTGCCGTTTGTCAGTTATGTTGACTGTCAATATTTCACAGGCAGGTACTGTAAGTTAATATTGACTATTATTTGCGTTATAAATAATGGCTAATTTAGTTATGTACTACGTATTAAAAAATATATTGAAGATTTTGCCGTTCGAGGTTCCATTTATTTATTTATAAGTCGATGACACTTTGGCGGCAAATTATTTCAACAGTATCCATTCAAGTATCCAATTCACTTTGGAATTGGAGAGTGATGGTAGTATCCCATTTTTAGATACTATGGTATTAAGGTTACCTGAAGGTATTAATTATAAAATTAATTACGGATTGGTACCAAAAACCTACATCATCTGGAAGACTTCTAAATTTCCTATCAAATCATTCAATTTCTCATAAAGCGATTGTTGTACTGGGACTATTATACAGATCTATAAATTTGAGCCATGAATCGTTTCATGAAAAAAAATATGATGAAAGTGATTAATTCACTTAAATTAAATAATTACCCAAGATTTTTATCAATAAATGTATTAAAAAATTTAAACGTATACATTTAAGTGAGGAAGAAATAATTCTGAAAAAGGACAATCTTAATAATAATAATACCGTCATAAAAAAGAAGAACGAAGAGAATCGGTTCAGGTTCCCGTTCCTGAAGGGTCTAGCTCCGTCGATTACTTTATGCTTCCGTGGAACTGACTGGCAACCGGCTTTTTATAATATTCATACAGTGGGGCAAATTTATAGTAAGTCAAAAGATAGAGATAAATTATTAAAAAATTCAAATATTGTTTATAGTATCCCATGTTCATGTAATAAAGTTTATATTGGACAGACGAAACAGTATCTGGGCAGTAGAATTTATCAACATGAGTATAGTTGTAGAAAGGCTGATAAATTAAAGGATAATACTACGTTATGTCTTCATCACCTAGAGACACCTAGAGATCAATTCGATTTTAATAATGTCAAAATTTTAGATATAGAGAGAGTTAATTACAAACGTAATATTAGTGAAATGATTCACATATTTTTAAATAATACTGTAAATCTTAAACAGACACAGAAAATTTAAGTGGGGTATATTCTAATTTGCTTTATAAATTTTAAAAAAAATAGTGTAAAAAAAGTTCAAATTGGTGGATCTATGTTTGAATAACGCGCGGTTGGATGTTAGTTGAGCTCATTAGGCGGCACTGAATTTACATGTAATGTTTATGGGTAGAGTGTGTAATTTTTTAATATTTATTTATTTATTGAATTTAAATTGAAAATATATTTTATTTTTATGAATCAAGGTATTTTATTAATTAATTTTATTATTATATATTTAATTATTTATAATATCTCCTAAAACATTTGTCATATTTTGAAATTTTGAGTTAGTTATTATTATTTAATTACGAATATTTTATATTATCTATATTATATGTATATTATTATAGTTTTTAATTTATGTATGATTGACATATTTTGTAATTATTTTAATTTTTTATAGAAGCCTGATGAAGTTACGATACGTAACCAAACGTAGCTAATTGAATAATAAAAATATTAAATAAAAAAATCGATCTTAAACAACCTGAATTGTCGTCTTATTTAAAAAAATAATAGCTGAGATCTGAATTTTATCATCTGGTATAAATAATACCAACTAAATATGATAACTTCATCAAACACTTAAAATTAACTCACTTTTATATGCGTCTTTGAAGGTAGCCCACCAGTGATTTTTTAAAAGTTAAATATTTAATTATGGTTGAAATACTTGGTAATTAATAAATTTTACGACGGATTCATATGTTGTTATCGACATTTAGTAGGTGTTCCAAAATTTAGCCTCATAAAGTGTTGGAAAGTAGGTACCTTACAAACTAACAACAAAGTGAGTTTATAGAAACGATGTAAAAAACTTCTTGCTTTGTCATATTTCTGCATAAATTGTGTAACATTGGATTAATAATTAAAGTATTAATTACACCATTTTCAAAACTCGTATTATTCTTTGGGAAATACGACTTGAAAGCTTCTATTTTTTTCCGTCAGTTACTTTATATATGGATGTCGCTTGAATTGTTTATGTACCTTTCCTTTTTCGTCAAACTTTTTCATTAGAACTTTCGTTACAAAATCATTATTTTATACGATTATTTTTGAACCACTGAGACCTTGTCTCGGTAAAATACCAATAAAACTTTGTAAATATTTGTGCTGCAAATAATATATTTTTTTATAAGCAATAGCTGTGCAATTTTAAGCGTTAATTTTAAATTAATTGTGCAGTTTAAATTCATGCATTGTATTGAACATTTATGGCAATTGGTCTTTGATTGTCGTAATAATTTTTATATAAAATGTGAAGTACTTACGTTCTCTTTATTTTATGATATAAAATTACGATAACCAGTTTTGCATGCTAATATTGGAAAAATTGACAGATTTGCTATGATTTTATAACAACTTTTGAATGGCAATGAAAAAGTTTTTCTTCAAGATCTACCAACAAAATCCAAAACATCAAAAAAATTTCCGTTAAAGTAATGATTTGGGAAATGACTTCTTGAATATCTCTTAGAATTTGATTAGAATTTTCTTGCTTTCAAATATTAATAATCTGGTTCCCTTGATAAAATTAGTTATTGATAAATTCAAGCAAATCTGCTAATCGAAAAAAAAATGCGAACGCCTTTATATGCTGACATAGTATCACTCGATATATTCAGCTACTATGCCGGCATTCAAGACGACAATTGCAAAAATGATACTAAACACAAAACAGAAACAAACACAAACGACAATGCAATTTTTTTTTAATAAGAACTCACTTTGAAGCAGATTCATCGAATTGCACGTGGGTACCGAGTGTCGGTTCCAATGTTTCAAGGAATCTAAAAAGAAAATAATTTCACAACAATTGTCTTCCAAATATCAACAACGTCAACATCTCTGAAACTTTATATACTTTTCGTAATTCATCAAACATACGGATTCGTTTAGAACTCGTTTTAACGCCACTTTTAATTCTACTGTTTTCGAAAACATATGTATCGTTTCATGAATCATGAACTGTCATATTTGATCTCAAAGCGTATAGTTAAAATTTATTTCAGAAGCAAAACATAACATCAATTTTTATTGAAAAGTTCAAAAGTTAAAACTAAATAAATATAACATTCTTAATGCAGAATTCTTCAATTTCTTAAATTTAAAGCGATTTTACTTAATTTATTCTCAATTTATGATAAAACTAAACCCATAAGGTTTAACAAATTCGACGAAAAACTTTCATTTTACTGTACAGGACAGCTTGGAAATGTTAACATCAAACACCAAGCATCCAAGAGTTATTCGCTTACAAAATATAAGCACCAAATGAGTTTCCATTGATTATGTTAAAATATATAGGTAATATAAATACATTTATTAAATCAATAAGACAATACCCATTAACAATATTCGTATACAATTTTTTAAAAAAAAGAAGCAAATTAAAATGAGAAACTTTCATCTACTTTCATATACAAAATCATTTATCCTCATTGATTGACTAACTGATAGATCAACGCAAATCCTAAACTGTTGGTTGTAAAGTCATAAAATTTAAAAGATACATCCCTCATATAATATAGGTATCCGATAAAAGTGAATTTATAAAAATTTCTCGCCTACTGGGATAAAATGGGTCAAAGTTTATATGCTAAACCACGTGGCCGTCAACAACCATAATTTTAAATTAAATAAGCAAAGTTCCATTAAACACGAAACATTGAACGACTTTAAAAATTGGATTAGTGATTCAATTTGCCTTTTTTTTTTGAATTTGAAGTAAAAGTCAAAATATTTTTGCTTTAAACAAGAAAAAAATCAAGTTACCTACTGGTGGCCGAGTGGTCAGGGTGACACCAGTGGTTGGTGTTGGGATCGATTCTCGTATCGATTAAATTTTCGATATTTTCAATATTTTTGTGAAACTTTATCTTCTTTCATTTAAAACACAGGTAAACCGACTTTAATAAAATTTTGTGTACTACTCACTACATGAAAATAATACGGGAAGGCTTCCCCTACGTAAAATAGAGGGATAATAAAAATTTATCATCATAGGTAGTGATATAATAGGAAAGATTTTTAATTTAAACTAATTACACAGGTGTGCAAAAAATCCTGTCTGGACGTTTTCAACTAATTTCTATGCATTTAGGTGTTCAGAAAACTAAAAAAAAAAATAGAAGCTCTATCATATCTCAGAACGTCAGGTTATTTGGTAATACGCAAAATTTAATTATAAAAAAGGGTTTTTTTTGGGAAAACCTTAAGTCATAAGTAAATAGATAAAATTTTATTATAACTGTTTTTAAATATATACTGGTCATAACTATCATTGCTCTATAAATAAATAACGCCCTGTATGAGCGAACGTGCGCACTCCAATAGTATAGAAAATCTTACGATGCAATTACGTGTCAACTCAAACATTTAAGTTCTCATAAGACTCAGCACAGTGGCGTATTTTTATAAATTCTTCAAAAAAAAGGCCTTAATGCAATTCTGATTCACAATGGCGGTTTCTATGCTTCCATTCCTATCGATCAATCCGTACACCTCGGGGGAACCTACAAGATCTTGAAATTGGTTCTTTGCACTTAAAAATATAAAGCCCCCGGTTGGGAATGTGAGGTAATTTTAAAACCTTGAGCATGTTACTCAAACCACAATCTTGGGCTTATCAAATTTCCTTGCCTTTTGTATCTATGTGATAGTAGAGATTAAGCAAATCACTGGACCAAAAAGTGTTGGCCTCCGAGGAAACTTAAAGTTGACGAAAAGAACGTCCTGCATGAAACTTTGATGTCTCCTCATATAAAGCTGAGATTGTGATAAAGCGATTTGTAAAGTTACTTTCAAGAGGTCAAAATTGCTTCAAATACTTAATATCAATATTTCCAGGCCTCGCGGAGACAAAGTTGCCGGAAGGTGTTTTAGTTGGACCAGGTATTAGACGGTTTAAGGTTGATCCACAATTCATCAAATCCATGACGAACCCTCAATGAGAAGGGAGGATTCCCTTTGAAGAGGTCTTAGAGAATTTTTTTGACAATAAAAAAGACCTTAACTGTAAACAAATTGTCGAAAGAATGTTGAAAACATTTCTAGCTTTACGTCGTCTAATGAGTTCAAAAGTACAATTTCTTCATTCTCACTTTGACTACTTTCCATAAAATTTAGGAGACATGAGTTAAGAGCAAAGTGAACACTAAGATATTAAGAAAAGATAAAAAAATACCAGGGAAGATGGAGCATCTCAAGGATGAGACTACTGTTAAACACTTCAGAGAGACTTTTCAAATGTTTCCTATAAGCGAAAATATACCAAGGGAGTTTGGGAGTTATTTTCATTGGGAAAAAAAAATGTCTTTAGTGCTTATAAATGAATGTGTTTTAGATCAAAAAATAAGTTTAGTTACGCAGTTATAAATTAAAAAAAAAATATGTCTTTTATCATAAAATTATGTCTTTATTTTAAGATGATAACTTCTATGTTTACCTTCATTGTTAGAAAACGTGATGTTCTATAGTAAAATGATAATTATTTTCGGATTCACCACACACAAAAACATAAGAATTACGCAAAAAAGCAAAATAGCTCTCATTTTTTTATTGCAGACTTATGTTATTTATAAAATAAGTAAAAATTAATTATAATTAACTATTTACAATTAATACCGGTAATAATTGTATAGTCTAAATTTGCCCATTTTGGAAAAGAAAAAGATATTTTTGTTGATATTCTTATCCATGGTTTTATTATGCATTAATGATTCTTATTTTCTGGATACTTTTTAATATTTGATGTTTTTATTAAATTTTTTGTGCTACGTTTCGCCACTTTCGCAGCTTCTTCAGGTACTACAAACAATTTATTATGTAAATTTGTTATAATATTATTTATTTTAAATTTATTGAATTATTATGAAAATGATTACTTTTTATTATTATTTATTTTACATGGATTTAAAAATTTTTTGTTTGTAATTGAGGTATTTTATTAAATGTATTTATTGTATTAATTATGTAATATTGTTACTGTCTGTTTGTATTACCTGAAGAAGTTGTGAAAGTGGCGAAACGTAGTACAAAAAATTTAATAAAAACATAAAATATTAAAAAGTATCCAGAAAATAAGAATCATTAATGCATGATATTTATGTATTTACATTGATTATTAATATGTTTTATAGATTGATAAAATATTCAGAGGACTAGGATCAAAAATAATCCGTTGAACCTTTATTTATTATATGCTACGTTTCGGCTCCTTTATTGAGCCTCCCTCAGGCGTTCGTAAAAAATTGTTTTAACTTTGTTAATAATTATCGTTGTCATAATTTATTTTTGTAGACACGGTACAGTTGGTAAAAACAATAATAAAACTTCCAAGGCATAAAAAATTTTCCCTTAAAAAAAAATAATATTTTGATAAAAATAATAATTAAAAAATTCAGTTAAAAATTTACAAAAATTATTTATTTTAACTGAATTTTTTAATTATTATTTTTATCAAAAAATTATTTATTTTTTTTTAAGGAAAAAATTTGTACATGTCTTGGAAGTTTTATTATTGTTTTTACCAACTGTACCGTGTCTGTAAAAATGAATAATGACAACGATAATTATTAACAAAGTTGAAACGATTTTTTACGAACGCGTGAGGAAGGCTCAATAAAGGAGCCGAAACGTCACATATAATAAATAAAGTTTCAACCGATTATTTTTGATCCTAGCCCTCTGAATATTTTATTAATCTATTATCATCGAGGATCTGAAATTCTATAATGTTTCCTATGTTTATCATACCGTGGAAACATACCATCTTCACTTTGCATATAGGACTTGGATTAAATTCCCGCATATTCTTGTTTTATTTTTATCCCTAATTGTGGCTACTAGAACCCAAAATGTGGCTCAAGAGGAAAATAGTACAGAAATAATAATTTAACATAAGATTAAAATATTTATAAAATAAGTATACTATTTCTGACATATATTTTATACATGCGCCAAATGCAAATTTATATACATAATAAATTGAATTTTGTCTGTAACTTGAATATGAAATTATTGCAATATTCATAAGTCCAAAAATCATTTCCCAGATTTCAATTGATAAACCAAGATTTAAATAAATACGTTTCTCCTAAGAATATAACATTTTTGATCTTAAAAGGGAATGTTAGAATATTATTATCCAGTGGCGTGCACAGAGATTTTAGGCAGGGTAGGCAGAAATTTTTAAAAGCTACTTTAATATAATCAAAAATGCTGCATGTTGGTTTTAGTTCGTCGTTATGATGAGTAAATAATGAACCCTATAGCGATTACTCAACAAAATTTTAAATTGTGAATTTTGCGATTTTTTTTTGCCAATCGATGGGAAATCGTTCGTAGAGGTATGTGAAAGAAACCGTTTCGATTGTGACAAAATAGTTTTGCGGTAATAAATTAATTAAACAAAATTAATAATTAATTAGTCATTGATATAGTAAAATGTTAAGAAAATGTGGTTCAAAGCAACATACACTAACAAAAATGGGGAAAAATTTAGGAAACGGTTGGTTAAATGTAAAACTAAAAAAAAAAGTTAAGGAAAACTAAACAGAACCTCCCCCCTTCGAAAAAAAATGGAGAAAAAAGGCAACTCAGAAATTAATTTTTTTCCTCAAATTATATTTTCCCAAAATTTTACAAAATAACAAAAATCGAAACATAATTAAACAGGCTTTTCTTCAAAATTTTTTCATCGCTTATGAAAATCAACTTTTCACAAAAAACTTTTTTGAAAAAATATATATACGAAGTAGTGTTTTAAGTGTAGAACATTAAGTATTTTTTGAAATTCGGAAAATATTTTTCTTTGACTTTAGTTTTAGTTTTAATCAACCGTTTCCTAAATCTTTCCGCATTTTTGTTATTGTATGTTGCTTTAAACCTTATTTTCTGAACATTTTACTAGATCAATGGCTAATTAAATAATTTATCTTATGTATTTAATTAACGCTAAACTATTTAGTACCAAACGAAACGGTTTCTTTCATAAACCTCTACAAACGATTTCCCATCGATTGGCCAAAAAAAAAATTCGCAAAATTCACACTTTAAAATTTTGTTGGCTAATCAGTATAGGGTAAATAATGATGTTGATATTTTTAACCACAAACATCCATAGATAGACTCATTTTGTAAACTTTATTAAAGAAATACAATATAATCGTCAGGATTAAATAATACAGATAATAGATAACACATTATTAAAATTTATTAGAATTAAATAATAATAATGTACGTAGATTACTGATCGTTAAATCGATTATTGAAGTCAATAAAATTCAAATTTGTAATTGCAGCGATAATGAATAAGAAACGATGCTACTTCGGTAATTATCGTAATTTGTCGTGTTGTAAGAAGACAGTGTCTTTTTATGAGGTTGTGTGCGTGCGTATGTGTAGAATTGTATATTTGGATTTATACGAACGCACACACTGACACATATATAGCTATGAGTGCACACATATAAATAATTAGGCACGAATAGTTTGTGTCTTTCCCGCGGCGTTGCCAGGAGCGCTAGTGCATTGCAATGCAAATATTACCAGTCACTTATACTTGAAATTGAAATTGAACAAACGAATGAGCTGGCATAATCTGTATACTGTATAGATGATATCCGTTAAGATTTTTTGTTTATTGATATTTGATAGTACTCGTAAATAAAATAAAACTAGATATCAGAACAAAATTATAAATATTTATCTGAATTATGTAGGGTAGGCAGTGTCTTTTTGTCTATATGTAATGCACGCCACTGTTATTATCATATAGGTGACGCAAACGAAGCCGCAGTTTTTAACTTCAAAAACCTTTACAATCCTAAACAGAGACTAAATAAGAAACAGGCAGCGTTGATATTTCATCAATCCTTAGTTTTCGACGAAAATTATGGAAATCTTGTTTGTTTTTTTTTTTAATTCCTTCAACGATTGTTCAGTATACTGAAAGTTTCACCAATAAAAAAAAATATAACAGGCACTCATTTAAGTAAGCATTCAATTTGCAGTTAAGAATTACCTATACGGAACTTCAAATTTAAAATGAAATACATACTGCTTTTAATATTTACTGAATGATTTGTGTAATTTTATTTTTTTTTTTTTCTTAAGACTTTCTATCCGTTTGTCTTTTGGTAATATTTTAATTCAAACTTCAAGTACTCTTATAAAAACTACTCAACATTAATTAGAGTTTCAACACTTAGGGTTTCATATTAGAAATTCGTTTTGTCTTTCACTTGTAACTTGGTAATCTTCTTTACGTATGTGAAATCCAAAGATTCTCTACCGTTTTGCCCCTTTTTGCGGCTTCGTCGTTTGAGATCTACTGATTAAATTCGAATGTTTTTTTTTCAATTTGTAGATAAACTCTTGTCAATGATTTAAACACATTAGTAATTTCAATTACAAACGTAGAACGTTAGCAATTATATTTTTACCCATAAAAGTCGAAACTCGATTCTTTCATACAGGCAAACCGGTTAAAATAGATAAAAAAAATTGTAAATCAAATAGCAATATGAAAGTCCTAGTTTCCGTTATTTCGTTGTTCATTTTAATCCAAAAACATGTTGAATTGTGTTGTAGGTATCCTGTTACAGGTAACATTTGTTGAAGACTGATATTTCAGTTTTATAAACTTACCCTTCTTCTTCCTCATTTCCATCAATTTCACTTGGAACTGTTAATGTATCTTTTTGTGCTGTATTCGCACGAGAAGATGTTTGGTCCGCATTAACAACCGTTGCATCATTTGTAGAGGCAACTATTTCGTTTGTAATGGCGGATGTGGTTGTTTCCGTTTCGGTTTCAACACCTGCTGTCGTCATTGTTGATAATTCTACCTCAGTAATTACTTATTTTCAACAATCTATTCATAAAATGCTTTATTGTATGTCCAACTAGTATGGAATAAAAACCAAAAATTGCGATTCTAATGCGCGAACCAATGTTTTTTTTCCTTTTTTTTAAACTCTAGTTATGCACAAAAACACAAAAAACATAAACGCTAACTAGGAACACTGACAGGTAACTAATTGTAAACCAAAGTATCAAGCATAAAAGCCATATTATGTATCGTCTGCATGTCCTCCGAAGAGTATTAACATAACAAGATTACGTAAAACAAAACGATGTAATCCTTTTAACGAAATATAAAAGTAGATCAATTCATGAACAGTAATGACCAATCTATATTTCTATATTTCTATTGACCACGCAAAGAAACTAAGAACATTTTTTTGTTGAGATATATATCAAATGAAAATAATCACATATCAACCATATATCCAATTTCATTCTTATTCTGCAGACATTATATTTAATAGACTAAATATTGTAGTCATATTTTCTATTTCTACATCTAAAAATCAAAACAACCAAGGAGGAAAATGGAGAATAAAACCAGAGATGTGTTCATTCTAGTGTAAAATTCATACAATCAAAAAGTAACGTTCACGGATTTATTCAGCGTTTATTTCAAATTCTGCACAATTTCTTTTATGAAATCTTCCATGCATTCGTAAATGCATTAAGTGTTTCATTTTCAATTTTACCGTTTCCCTTACATACTCTCAATAGAACGCGCATATTGAAAAGCTTATATAATTAAATTTCATTCATAATATTTATCATCACTTAAGACAATAATTAATATAGAAATATATTGCGGCAAACAGCAGATACATCTATAAAATGCTTCATATTTTGTTGCGACATTTAAATTGAATACTAGATAATTAAATTGGTATCATATTTTTCAGTTGCTACTTGAGCTGTAAAATGATATTATTGTGACTAGCAATTTCATATGACAGATTTATTTCGCTATGGGGAGAACAGCGAATTTTCATTTTAATCATTGTTATGAATTACTTAATCAAACCCCGAAAATTTAAACCCGTTGTATGAATATTTAAGGAGACTATTTCCAAACTATTGTTAATAATTTCATGATAGCTAAAATAATGATGATAACTACCTTAAATTAAATTGATACGGATATACCTAATTAAATACACGTAGGTACTTATCTTGGAATAAAAAAGAGCGGGGTTTTTAATATACATTTTAGCTCACATAGATTCAAACTTCCAAGAACATTAAACATATGAAAACTCATTTGCATACAAAAATTTATAGAATCTCATCTAATCATAAATTTTTAGACAATATTTCTGAGCACATTCTTATTTTTTACTGTTTGTGTTCTTCAAAATCGTATTATTCTTTTGATCAATTCGCTATAAGTCTCCTAAAGTCGCTATTAGTTAGGGACTGAATGCTTGCTGGAAATATCCCAGTTTTCTTCGGTACTTTTTAAACAGAATATTAGTAATTTTTTTTATCATTTGGTAACTTTAGCCAATAGTTAAGGTGGCTCACCTTTCTGCATTGCATTAGTACCATGTAGCTGTGTGAATGTGCTATAAAGATGTACCTACCGATCTTATTCTGGTAATATTTTTTTCCTTTCTGCACTGTTATTTGTTGCGAACCATAGTTTTTAAGCCGATAAATACGATAGGCAAAATATTAGGAGTTGTTTGATGGATGTGTTTCTTTTATTTTGGGATACATTCATTTCTATGTACACATATAGAGTTTTTTTTCTGATTTCATAATGACAAATATAGGCATAAACATGTTTCATTTTAGTGAATTTACCGACCCTCTAGTGACCCTCTTTGTGACCTAGTACCCATAATAGTTTTGATAATTTTGATTTTCTCGTAGTGTTTAGTACTGCTTCTGATTGGAAAAATATTTTCTACCCTTTCAATACCCGGCTCAAGTGTACTTTAGCACACCCACAATCTGGCAACATTGCATTTTCGAGTTTTTTTTTTTAATTTAGAGAGAATTATACCATATTAGAATTAAATTAACAAAAATATCGCGAATTAAATTAAAATAAAGTCGAAAATGCAACGCTGCCAGATTGTGGGTGTGCTAAAGTACACTTGAATCTAATACCCTTTACTATTTTAACGTATTTATTAAGTATAAATAATTATTCTTGACATTCTATCGCCATTTTGGCCATAGTTCTATTAATATTAGCACGAAAAGTATTACGAAAATTGATTTTGTTTTATGATAGTATTGAAACGATTAGATTTTTAGATCGCGATGCTGTTCATTATAATACTCACACAGGAAAACCTGATAACACTCATTCAAAATATGAATTAAAATATAAAGGATGTAGGCGGTTAAGCATTTGAATACTGCACTCGTGTCTTATGACGGAATCTTCACATCCTACTTATAAACCTTCGTGTTTATAATGTTATTATAATTATAACTAGCTGATCTCCGCGACTTCTTCTGCGTAACGTAGGTGTTTATATTATTTTCTTTTTAGATTTGCTATTTGTAATGGTATATGAAAATTGTTATACTTCTTATTTCCTTTACGAACAACATAATCATACTTAAAAGCACTATTTTGTCATCTTTAAAAAGACACATTTAATAAACTGTTGCAAAGAATAAAATAGTTCTATGTAATGATCAAAACATTTTCAAAAAATATTTATAAATATCTAAAAACAATATGGTCTATTGCGTACACCTACGGTAAGTATACCTACCGTGAACCAAATAATCCGTAAATTAATCAGCACCCATTCATAAATAAAAAATATCGTCAAGTTTAATAAAGTAGGTCTTAATTATGACTTAAAAAAGTGATCAAAATAACAGAAGTTAAATGTCCAGATTTTTGAAAATTAGTAGGAATCCCATCTCACTGTTTCGATTCCTGCATGAACCTATATCTCCCAAAACTATTACCCTCCTGCAATGTACTACAGCGAAATTGAAATTTGGACAATTACACGAAACCCAGTTCCTCCATAGTCAAGTATAACCATTATGTATCTATACACTTATTTTAAAATATCTTAATTTCATCTTTATAATTAAATTATTTTCTTTTAGTTTGCCGCATTTCTCGCTACTCAATATTCGCTCACAAATGTGTTTATTTGTGAATACATGTTTCGGATTTTCAGGTTTACAATATGTGAAAGACAAAAACTACATGTTCAATTATAAACTTAACTTTTTACAGATATATCTATCAGAGTTTAAATTTTGAAGCCAGATCCAAAGTTTTTGTTTCTAACATTAAACCAACTTTGTTTTATAATAAAGGGTAATTACGTTTCATTCATAACGGTTCTTTGGCTAACTTTGCCACTATTTTTCACTCTTTCAGAGGAGGAACTATCAAAAACCTTTTATCATTATATATCTGCATCGTATAAGGAAAACGCTTTCCAAATTTCACCAACACAAATGTGCACTTATATTTGAAAATACAGTGTAAAACGAAAAAAATTATGACCTTCTTTATTTTGATTATCATAACTAAAAAGCTATTCGATTTTGCACATTTGCACGATCTACACACAAAATTGTTGGAATGCGTGGAATTAAATTCGAATATTTTATGTATTTTCAATAATAATAATTGGTTTTCAAATTGAAGAAACGTTAGTTTGGAAAATTTTATTTTTTAATTTTTAATTAATAATTAAATATGTGACAAAAAATTGCTCCCTTAATGTTTTTCAGCAGAATAAATAATTGCTCCAGGTTACAATCATTGGTTCATAAAATTTAGATTAGTTCATTAGATTTTAAAACGTTTGATTGTTGAAAAACAAACAAAAATTAAAAACCGCGTCTTTGGTATTCGCTATATGTACCTACTACATAAACTTTCATACTAATTAAATGAAATGCCGTTATTTAAAATGCTGTAGTTAAGATGATATATCAAAAACAGAAACTTATTGTTAATTAATTATTTATTTATTAATTACACTTAGTAAATTCAAAATTTCGATTGTTGATTAACTCTACATTTTCTCATACAAACTTAGTCACCCCTTTTCACTCTTTTAGGGTAGGAATTTTCAAAAAAAAAAACCTTATCCGCTGTCTACTTCTTATAAGGAATACATCGAATATTACAATTTCATCAGTCAGAGTGGGTATATAAACACGCGATTTTATGTATGCATGGTTTTAAAAACGTATTTACTTTAAGCTTTATCACTATTATTGTAATTATTTTTATTACTACTACTATTACTTTTTTTATTAATATGTCTTTACTGAGCAACCCTAAGGGTCTACTTGCAACAATTATGTAAAACAAAAATTTACTGTAAGATTCGAACCCACGTCTCTGTTATTGTGAGCATAAGAATGTTAGATACGTAAATGAATGCGCTATGCACATATAAATACAGTAATTGTGTATTATGTATTAAAAAGGATGTGGCTATTTATACATACAGTATGTATACGCAATTGGCTATTTATACATACAGTATGTATACGCAATTGGCTATTTATACATACAGTATGTATACGCAATTGGCTATTTATACATACAGTATGTATAAGAAATTGGCTATTTATAGTTACGTATAACGCAGATAGAAAAGTAGAATATTGATTGTGACCATCTATGAATGCCATCCTCAACTAAAATGTTTGCCTCCACTAAATTGTGAATGACTTATTCTATAAAAGTGTTGCAAGGTATTAGCTGATTTTTTTAAATTAATTATATTTTTAATATTCTAACCTCACTTTTAGATGACAGAACAAATGTCCGTTAATGACAACAATGTTAGTGAACATACTTTAAATGTTGGTCAACATTTTAATGATTATGAACAGTTATCAAAGACTGTTAATGTATTTTGTAAAGAGCATTATCATCCATTTGTTATTAGAACACGGTCTCAGAAACAAGTGCTGTACAAATGTTGTCATGGTATTAAGCAAAATTCAAAATGCCTGGGAAAACGTCCGAATCAACATTACTACTACAAGAATTGTAAAGCTCAAATTAATTTTTATAAAAGCAAAAATGAAAAATGGAAATTAACAAAACTATTACTAAATCACAATCATACCGTTGGCAAAGAAGAATATAGTAATTACGGCAAAGCCAAAATTATGAATGAAAATGATTACGAAACAGCAACAGATTTAATCTTGTCTAGCGCCAAAGATGGAATGGTTGCTGCAGTTTTAAGTAAAAAAAGTGGGAAACAGTTTATAAGAAAGGATATACAAAATTTTCGAAACAAACTTTTTCCTTCATGTACCGAAGTGGACCAAAATCATTTAATGGAATTCTTAGCGGAAATCGAAGAAAATGGTGGTATATACGCTATACAAAAAGATGCAGAAGAAGAAGTAGAATCATTATTTGTAGCCTCTTCGGCGATGGTTCTAAATTATAATAAATCTCAGTGTCCAGTGATACAAATAGATGTTTCCTTTGGATTTAATGTCGAAAATTATAAAGTTTTGGGATTTTGCTACTATTCTAGCATAACCGACAAATCAGAATTTGCAGCTATAGGATTTATTGCTAAAGAAACATATTCCGCATTCATACATTGTATGAATGAATTTAAAAAAATTTGTAAGACCCACCCATCCGTTTTTTTAATTGACAAAGATTTCATCGAAATAAAAGCTATCAGAGACATTTTTTCTAGTGCAACCGTTTTACTTTGTAAATTTCATGTCATTAAATACATTAAAAGGCTAGTTTCTACTGCCTACAATAAACAAATTGATGAAAAAAAACAAAATATTGGATGCGTTCAAGAAATGTTTATATGCTCAATCATATAAAGAATACGAAGAGCAGAAAAAGAAATTCCTGGACATTTGCAAGTCTGTAAAAGTTTTTGCAGGAACAAAAGATAAATACGTGACTCTTGAAGAGCAATTTCTTAAAAATTGGGACAGCTGTAAAGAAATGTGGGTACATTATTTTAGAAAACATTTGCCACTAATGGGAGATACGACAACAAACAGAATTGAACGATCATTTTGGACTCTTAAGCAATACATACAAACTAAATATCATAGTTTGCCGACAATTTATTTATGTATTAAAGAGCTTATAGACTTTATTGATTCAAGAATAAAGAATAAATTAGCCAAAAATAAACAAAAAGTTTTTAAAATTATGGATAACGATAATGAAATAAGAAAATTGCTGGAAGTATGTTCCGAAGTTCTCACAGAGACTGGAATGAAATTATTTCATAAACAATTAAAATTGTTTAAAACTTTAGAATCTAAAATAAAAGTAATGGCTAATGGCATTGAGGAAAATCTTGAGACTGGAATATCGAAGATTTATAATACGTCGCTGGAAGCATGTTCATGTACATTTTGGAACTCTTTCAGTGCACCATGTAGGCATATTTTTATGTTAAGAAAATACAATAACTTAGATATTTTTTCAAAAACATGTTTCCATCCAAGATACATTACTTCAGTTGGAAATACAGAAAGTATTATGAATATGGATATCGATGATGAAAACACGAATGACGTAGACATTGAAGATATAGACAAGGATGAATTCGATGGTTGTCAAAAAGTATTATCGGATCGAGAAAAATTCAATACAGCACTGACAGTAACAAAAAATATCGCAGATATTTTATCAAATTATGGAACTACAACCTTTAACAAATATATGAACGAACTAAAATTAATTGAAAAAAATGCTAGAAATGGGGTTTCTCTGTTTGAGAATGAGTATAGTGAACCTACAATTAGTTCAATAGAATTTGAGACAAGTAACTTAGTTGAAGCTGGAAGTTGCCAGGATAGCTTAGTTGGTACTGAAAGTCAGAACGAATCCGATACAAATCATCAATCAAATGAAAACCTAAAATTTAAAACAAAAATTAAGTCTAAAGGACGTCCGAAGAGAAAAACTAAACAGATTCAGTTTTACAAGAAGCAAATTAAAACACGAAATAAAAAATAAAATAAATACCCAAGTATATTGTAACAATAAACAATAAATAAAACAATATTTTTCTATAATTATGTAGTTTTTATTAAAATATTAATATCAATAAACTTTTTGGTTAGTTAGTACGTTATACGTAACTATAAATAATCGATTTCTTATACATATTGTATGTATAAATAGCCAATTGCGTATACATACTGTATGTATAAATAGCCAATTTCTTATACATACTGTATGTATAAATAGCCAATTGCGTATACATACTGTATGTATAAATAGCCAATTGCGTATACATACTGTATGTATAAATAGCCAATTGCGTATACATACTGTATGTATAAATAGCCACATCCTATTAAAAACATTTATATTTCAAAAAGACAATTTTTTGTATTTTAAATTAAATTTCTGTGCTTTTTATTAGTTCAACTAAAAAGATTAATAAAGATCATTTTTTAACTTTTCAATACCTTTCCAATGATATATAACTCGGCTGTCTAAAGTAATTTTTTTTTTTCATCCCTCAGTTTTTATGTAGAGGATACATTCCCTTATTATTTTTAAGGAATGATAAGTAGTCTAACGAGTGTGGATAATTGTGCTGTATAAATCTTAATATAAAGTTTCATTAAATTCGGTTGTTCCGTTCTTTAATTAATTCACCAGCGCACGCAATGTAAGAAAGTTTTTTGGTAATTTTTTCACACATTATTGCAGTTTTAGTATTGATCCCTAACTTTTTTGAAAATTTAATATAACCCATGTTCACTGGAAATGGTGTAGCTTCCCAACAGTGAAAGAATTTTTCAAATCGGTCAAGTAGTTTCGGAGCCTATTCAAAGCAAACAAACAATCAAATCTTTCCTCTTTATAATCTATATCTATACTAATATATAAAATTCTTACGTCTGTCTGTACATTTCGATTTTGAACCCAACTTTAGGGTAAATATTTATTTCAAGAGGCTCTTATTCCGAATTTAACATTTTTAAAATTTTTGTCTGTCTGTGTGTCCCGATTTAACTAAAGAACGGAACAACCGAATTTGATGAAATTTGAAATTAAGATACAACACAATTTCCCACATACTATAGGCTACTTATAATTCCAAAAAAATAATAAGGGAAGGTATTCCCTAGGAATGAAAACATAAATTTTTACTTTAGACAGGTGAGTTATATATCATTGGAAAGGTAATTAAAAGATTGAAAATAATCTGTAAATATATTTTAAGTTGAACTGATAAAAACACAGTAAATTCAATTTAAAGTTAAAAATTGTCTCTTTGAAATATAAACCTTTATATACATAAACCATATAGTTGATGTTAATAGCGTAATGGCTTACTTATCTAACATTCTGATGCTCCTAATTATAAAGACGTGGGTTCGAAACTTACAGTGAACTTTTTTTTTATTTTTTTTTTTATAAAATTTTTGTAAATAGACCTTTAGAGTAACTCAATATTGAAATATTAACAAAAAAATAAATAATAGTAGTAGTAGTAAAAATAATAGTATTAAAACATTAAGTAAATACGTTTTTAAAACCGTGCATACATAAAATCCTGTATTTATATATCCCTCTGACTGATGAAATTTTAATATTCGATGTATTTCTTTTAAGAAGTAGACATTTGATAAGATTTTTTTTTTGAAAATTCCTACCCTAAAAGAGTAAAAGGGGTGACTAAGTTTATATGAGAAAATGTTAAGATAATCAACAATCGAAATTTTGAATTTAATAAGTATAATTAATAAATAAATAATTAATTATAAGTTTATGTTTTTGTTATATCATTTTTATAACAACGTTTTAAATAACGTTATTTCACTAAATTAGTATGAAAGTTTATGTAGTACTTATTCTAGCAAAGCAATTTTTAACTTTTGTTTGTTTTTCAACAATCAAACTTTTTAAAATCTAATTTTTAGGAACCAATGATTGTGACCTGGAGCAATTATTTATTCTGTTGAAAAACATTAAGGGAGCAATTTTTTGTCATATATTTCATTATCATCAATAAATATATAAAATCTTCCAAACTAACTTTTCTTCGGTATTTAGAAAAATTTGAATATCAAATATTGTTATTGAAAATATATAAAATATTCTTATTTCCGTCCACGGTTTCTATCTGTTTCCAACAATTTTGTATGTACAACGTCTAAATGTGCGAAATCGAATTGCTTTTTAGTAATGATAATTAAAATAAAGGTCATAATTTTTTTTGATTTACATTGTATTTTCCAAATAAAAGCATATTTGTGTCGATGAAATTTGGAAAATGTTTTTCTTATACGATGCAGGTATATAATTAGAAAGGGTTTTTGATAGTTCCTCCTCTTAAAAAGTGAAAAATGGTGGCAAAGTTTGTACGGCATAACGTCTATCAAACAATCGAAATTTCAAATTTAATTATCAAAATATGTTCGTAATAGACGAAACGTTTCATCGCTTAAAATAAAACAATGTTGATTTATTATTAGATTCAAAAACGTAGGATCTGCTTAAAAATTTATACTCTAATATATATATATATATATATATATATATATATATATATATATATATATATATATATATATATATATATGTATATAATTATATAATATAACTATATAATTAAACCATTTTCTTTTAGTTCGCTGAATTGCTCGCTACTCGATATTCGCTCAATAATCTATTTATTTGTGAATACATATTTCGGATTTTTAGGTTTACAATATGTGAAAGCCAAAAAACTTAATGCTCACTTATGAACTTTACCTTTTTCAGATATATATATATATATATATATATATATATATATATATATATATCAGGTGTGTGAATAAGTCTTTCCCGTTTTTTGTAAGAGATGTGCGAGTATTTAATGGTTACATATGTCATAATCAAAGCTTATTCATCTGTCAACAATTCCACACTAACACATTAGTTGAAATTTTTTCTTATCATAAATTTTTGAAATCGTGAAAATGTCGAAATTTGAGCCGAGTCGACGTCATTTGCGGGAAGTTTCACTTGATTGGTTCAATTTGAAGAAATCTGCTGCCGAGGCGCATCGGTTGCTTCAGGAAGCTTATGGAGAAGGTTGTGTCGATGATTCAAGTGTTCGCGGATGGTTTCGACGCTTCAAAAGTGGCGATTTCGACGTGGAAGACAAGGAGCGTTTCGGGCGGCCGCAAATCTTTGAAGATCAAGAATTGGCGACTTTGCTTGATGAAGATTCGTGTCAAACGCAAGAAGAACTTGCTGAAGCATTGGGAGTTGACCGAACAACCATTTCCAAGCGTTTGAAAGCCATGGGAATGATCCAAAAGCAAGGAAATTGGGTGCCGTACGAACTAAAGCTGAGAGACGTCGAACGGCGTTTTTTCACTTGCTTGCGAACAGCTGCTTCAGCGACATAAAAGAAAGGGTTTTCTGCATCGTATCGTGACTGGCGATGAAAAGTGGATCCGTTACGATAATCCGAAGCGAAGAAAATCATGGGGACTACCCGGCCATGCATCATCATCGACGGCCAAGCCAAATATTCATGGCGCCAAGCTCATGCTCTGTATATGGTGGGACCAGCTAGGTGTGGTTTACTATGAGCTTCTGAAACCGAATGAAAAAATCACAGGTGAGGTCTATCGACGACAATTGATGCGTTTGAGCCGCGCACTGCGAGAAAAACGGCCACAATACTCCGACAGGCACGACAAAGTTATTTTGCAACATGACAATGCTCGCCCACATGTTGCACAGCCGGTGAAAACATACTTAGAAACGCTCAAATGGGAAGTCCTACCCCACCCGCCGTATAGTCCAGACATTGCTCCGTCTGATTACCATCTCTTCAGATCGATGACGCATGGCCTGGCTGACCAGCACTTCCATTCCTACGAGGAAGCCAAAAAATGGGTGGATGACTGGATAGAGGCCAAACCGGTCGAATTTTTTCGCAACGGGATTCGTATGTTGCCGGAAAGATGGGGAAAAGTTGTAGCTAGCGATGGCCAATACTTTCAATAATAATTATTTGTAACCATTTTTTCACAATAAAGGCTCAAAATTGGAAAAAAATACGGGAAAGACTTATTCACACACCTGATATATATATATATATATATATATATATATATATATATATATATATATATATATATATATATATATCTGAAAAAGGTAAAGTTCATAAGTGAGCATTAAGTTTTTTGGCTTTCACATATTGTAAACCTAAAAATCCGAAATATGTATTCACAAATAAATAGATTATTGAGCGAATATCGAGTAGCGAGCAATTCAGCGAACTAAAAGAAAATGGTTTAATTATATAGTTGAAATTCAGATATTTTAATAATAATTGCATAGATACACAATGGTTATACTTGATTATGGAGGAACTGTGTTTTGTGCGATTGAACAAATTTTAATTTCGCGGTAGCTTAGTACATTGCAGTAGTAAAATAGTTTCGAGAAAAGGGTTCATTCGAGAGTCGAGACAATGAAATGTGATTTTTACTACTATTCTAAATATCTAGGCAAGTGTTTTGATAACTTTTGACTGTTTTAAGTCATAATTATGACTGACTTTATGGAACTTAACGATAGTTTTTATTTATGTATAGATGCTGATTGATTTACGGATTAATTGATTCACGGTAGGCATACCTACCGTAGGTATACGGTTATTTTAGGTACTTTGTAGATATTTATAATTAGTTTTTTAAAATTAATTGATCATTTAAATACAACTATTTTATTCTAAGTAACAGTTTATTAAATGTGTACTTTTTAAAGTTGACAAAATATTGTTTTTAAGTATGATTATGGTTTTCGTAAAAGAAATAAGAAAAATAATAATTTTCATATACCACTACAAATAGCAAATTTAAAAAGAAAATATTATCTACACCTACGTTACGCAGACGAAGTCGCGGGGATCAGCTAGTAATATATAATATAGAAGATGATACGTTCTAACCACTTAAGTGCTATTTTCTTTTGCGATATTGTTGTGGAAAGGTGTTAATTTCTTCGATTTTCTGTTTTTTTTTTGCTTTCCTGTTTTTATATTCATTTCAAAAAATTTATCGATTTTTTTATCGACGCACCGGCAAAAGATGCAGCATTAATGGTTTGGGAATCGGAGGAAAAATTATACAGATATACCTATTGTTTAAAGAAACGTTAATGCATAATGTACTAGAAAGTAAGGCATGTTAGCAATTCCTATATGATTGAAACATTCAAGTATTTGAATAGATTAAAGTGACTTCAGTGTAATAATATATAGGTAACTAATATTAAATGAAAGCTTATGTCAAAATTTAGAGTAGAAAATCAAAGCTTGAACGAAATTTACTTTAGCGATGCAAATATTAACCAAATATCAAAATACTATACACATTTGTGTAAACATTTAATAAATGTGTATACATTAATATCGATGTAATATTGGATTTAATGAAAATTATTTCAATGGAGCATATTCGCATTTTGTTATACCTACACAATAATATCTAATCCACCTGTCTTTTTGTACCATTCGTTTGTTATTATAACGGTGTTGTAGGAAATCATTGTACGTATTGTTTTACAAAATCGTTTTTAGTGCTTTAATATTTACAACATTTTTGTTTTAAAAATTATTATTTTGTTACATAAAAAGTAAACCCAATTTGAAATAATCGACTAAATAAAAAAAACAACTAAATTGGATAAAATAATTAATTTATTTACATTACATAAGAATTCAATGCCGTACAAATTTTTGAAAGATTCTATCTACTCTTTTTAAAGTGTAAGTTTAGTATCTGTATTGTTTTGATTCTAAGAAAATAACCGACTATAATATATCAATCCAATATAATACTCGGAACATTAAGAGCTTTTTAAGTGTACTAGACAGTACCTTCAAATGTAAGATAAATTGTGTTTCTTTCTTAATGTTTTAATCCAATCAGATTGTTTTTTTGATTTTGAATCCTTCTATAAAAACAGTTCTATTTTTTATTAATATTTTCTTTATTTATATGGCTTTGTGTACCTAATATCTTTCGTAATTTATGGTTACACTTACTTTCATGCAACTGTTTTTTCAATTATAAACAAAGCTATCGAAAAAACTAGCATTTTAAGTAAATAATTATTGACAGAACAAATTGTATTAAAAATCGTTTTACATAAGTATCATTAGTTGTTTTAAGAGAAAAATGCAATTGATTACCACGTAAGTTTGATTAAACTGCTAGAAATGATATTAATATTTAATTTTAATTAATCTGTGTTGTTTTTTAAGTAACATTTTACTACGCTAAAAAGTAGATTCCAAATAGTTTCAATTCATTTCCAAACCAATGAGTAAATTTTAGAACCATTATGTTTGACTTCGCTAATTGCTTTGAATAGTTTGCTTTAACAAAAGTTTTTCCTCAAAGAATAACTTTTTTTTTTGTTTTCAGTAAAAAATAATTAGATGTTGGTATTTTCCAACAAGCACATTTATAAATAAACGTCTGATTTTGTTGTTAATTTGTTCTTGTTGGTTGTACTTTTCCATTTTCCGTGGAATCACATTAACAAACTCATATTGCATTGATAATAGTGAACGCACACAAATTTTTGTGCTTATTCAGGTTTAAATACAAAAGAGGGATGTGATTTTCACTGCTGAATTTAATCAAACTGAAATATTTTATTTCAAATATGCAATATAAAATATTTAAGACAATAAAAAAAAACCATTATGATTTACTTTTTAAACTGTAAACATAACAAGAGAACAGGGTGAACTTCGTTCCACCTTAAATTGATTGTGAAAATTAATTGATATCGGTAATATTACCACATTTTTAATTACTAATATGGATATAATTAAATACATATATTTAAACTTAAATATTGAGTGCGTTTATACTATTTATTAAACTATACGAGTACATTTATTTTTACAATATTTAAAAATCACATTTTTACAAATCATACCTATATGAACATTAACTATAGTAAAACCCATATTATAAAACTATAAAATCGCACTTATTCATGCATTTTTAGACATGCACAAATTTTCTAAACAAGTTTTATTTTTAATTGTTTGTGTCCCTCAAAATTGTAATGTTATTTGGGCCAATTCGCTTCTTATGTCAATATTAGTCAGGGGCTGAATGCTTACTGGGAATGTTCCTGTATTATTCAGTACTTTTTTAAACCGAATATAAATAAGAAAAATTATCATTTGACACTTTAGTACGTGGTTAAGGTGGCTCACTTTTCTACATTTGTACAATGGTGCCATTTGAATGTGCTACAATTAAGTCCGGCTCTTATTCTGGTAATTATTTTTATACTTTCTATGCTGTAATTTGGAGTGAACCATAGTTTTTAAGCCATTGTACGATAAGTAAAGTATTAGGAGTTGTTTGATGAATTCGTTTCTCTTCTTTTGGTATACTTGTCAATTCTTTGTACTCATATAAATCTTATTTCTGAAAATAGAATGACGAATATAGGCATGAACAGGTTTCTTTTTATTGAATTTGCTGATCCTCTAGTGACCTTCTTTGTGACCTGGTACCCATAATAGTTTTGGTAGTTTTGATTTTCTTGGGAAAATAATGTCTACTCTTTCAATACTCCTTACACTTTTTACGTATTTACTTACTGCCACGTTAGTAAGACAATAACTTTAGAATGGCAAAACCTTAAATAAAAATAAATAAAAAATTCCTATAATCTTCTCACTGTTTCGCTCAAAACTCAACAAATATCAGTATGAAAAATATAACGATGATTGCTTTAATTAATTGACGTATTGGAAATAGTCCGCATCCAAAAATACCTTATTTTTCCAATACGTTAATTAGTTAAAGCTATATTCGTTATATTTTCATACTGATACCTACTTGTTGAGTTTTGAGCAAAACGATGAGAAGATTTCAGGAATATTTTTTTTTTAGCAATTGTGTAAGTTGTTGTAAAAGGGAAGACATTTTTAATAAAATTAGAAACAGAACTAAACAACTACAAGAAATTCAAAATCTTCAAACCTATTTTGGATGCCAGGTCACAAATTCGTTAATGCGAAGAATTAAACGGCCGACATATTTAAGAAAAAAAAGAAAACTTTTTTTAATTTTCTTTATCAATTTCAAAATATGGAAAAAAATCAATATAATATGTATAACGAAGTGAAGAATATATCAAAGTGAGAGAATCCGGATCAAACAACTCATAATATGAAACAAATCGTACGGTGGCTTGAAGATTATGATTCACTTCAAACTAAAGCATAGAAAAGATAAAAATAATTACCAAAATAATAAAGTTTCAATCGGGCCTATATTGAATAAATACGTATTTTACGCACTTTTTACTTTAAACACGTAAAAATAGTATTGAAAGAATAGAAATTATTTTCTCAATAAAAAGCAGTACCTACTAAACACTACGAAAATATCAAAATCACCAAAATTATTATGGGTACTAGGTCACAAAGAGGGTCACTAGAGGGTCGGTAAATTTACTAAAATGAAACATGTTTATGCCTACATTCGCCATTTTATAATCAGAAATAAGATCTATATGTGCATAAAGAAATGAAAAATATACCAAAAGATGAGAAACGAATTCATCAAACAACTATTTATGTTTTCCTTATTGTGCAATGGCTTAAAAACTATGATTCACTCCTATTTACAGCACAGAAAGTTAAAAAATAATTACCAGAATAAGATTGGGACGTCATTGTAGCACATTCAAACAACTACATTATTCTAACGCAGAATGGTGTGCCATCTTAATAATATACTGAAATTTGAAATGATAAAAAAAAATAATCTATTAGAAAAACTACTGAAGAAAACAGGAACATTCCCAGTAAGCTTCCAGTCTCTAACAAATAGCGGCCTTAGGAGTGAATTGGTCTAAAGAACAATACAATTTCGAGAGACACAAACATTTAAAAATAAAAAATCAGTTTAGAAATATCTATGTTATGTCTAAAAAATCATGAAAAAGTGTGATTTTTTTTTTATTTTTCTATAATTTTTAACATGTTTAATATTCATATTGGAATGAATTTAAATTATGTAAAATCAAATGAATATTTCAAAAACGCACGAAATTTATTTTAATGAAGGTTTTTTTTCATTTGATTATTGATCATTTTCATTATATATAAAGGTTATATTATAATGAAGGTGTAATCAATCGTATTTATTTTAAAAATTAAAAATGCGCTTTATCATCGATATCATTGAATTAATGTTCGCAAATCAATTTTAGGTGGTACAAAGTTAAATAATCTATAAATACAACATGTTTATCTATGGCCATCTATTAGAGACTCTGTAAACTTAAGTTGCGACAGACGAGCCACAGGTGGCGCAAAGCTTTTGGTTTTAAACTTTACTAGTCAATAATAGGGTTTGCTTCTTCAGTTTATAGATATAAAGCGATATAAAGTGTGTATCGTGTGTATATTATTATTTTTATTTATTAAAAAGATTTATAGGGTACTAGGTTTTGCACATTGTTTTTATAAAATTTTTTATTAAAAATGGTTTAATTAAATTAAGTTGTTCTAATAGTTCTTAAGTTTGAAGCTTCTCCCATGTCTGAGAATTTAACGCGGCAATTTCTTATAGTTATAACTTTCTTATGCAATTAATATTTTTTTTTTAAAAAATGACTTCTTTTATATTTAAGAAAATTAATAATGTGTCTTATGTATTAAAACCAAGCATTTTGTCAAAATCAGGTAAATGTCTAAAGAATTTAAACTAAATCCTTTTTTGAATTGATGGCGTTATAAGTAAAAGATATTAGTTTGTTACTAAAACAATATTTATATTTATTTATATATAATTTTTAAGGAAGTACCTAAAGGTAATAAAAATTTATGAAAGTCGACAAAGATCGATCTCTAAAAGAGTTGAAATCACTTTAAATACGTTTTTATTGAGCAGCAATTTTGCGTGAAATGCTCACCGCAATTTAAAAACTTAAAATTTTACCTTTAATTTATCAAAACTTTTATATTTTTACAATCTGAATTGTTACTTAACTCTACCAGAGCAATAAAATTAATTTAATATCTATTACTGATCCAAATAAATACATAAAATAACTGAAATAACTCATAGAAGTCTGTTTAAGGGAAAATTCAAAATTAATTTAAACTCGCTAATTGAAATTTACTTGGCTTTCAAATACATTCTCTTTCAAATACATTACAATAGAGCGTATAGTTTCAAATAATCACTTTGCGTTACCTCTTTCACAATTTGCTGTTGTAGTTTTTCACAAAAAATTAAAATGCTAATTAATCTAAAGTTTCGCTTCTAATTGAACTAACTGAAATCATAAAAACACATAATTTTATGTTCATGCAAATTATAAAAACAAATAAGCAAGTAGGTACTTGTTTTAGATATTTTTGCAATTAGAGGCAGTATAAATATTTTAATAATTTTTTTTAGGTCATGGTGATACCAACTATAAAAATATTGAAATTATTAAAACTGCCACCAAACTTTGATAATCTATACAAACTAAGTTTAAAAAACAAAAACAAATTTTCCAAATTTCCCACATTATGGTCTTAATGATTTATCTTTTCCATAAAATTAATTATTTTGATGTCAATTAATAGTAAAAGAATAAGTTTATTAGGCTAGTCAATTCATATCTTTTAGTAATAGAAATTGACTTTTTTACGATTTATTGTGAAATCCTTCCTATTTATACAATTTGATTAAAATATTAAGTACAACTGATTATGAATTTCAATTTAATGCAAACTTGGTTTTAAAAAATAACCATGTGATTTAAATATATTTTACTTGAATGTTTACAACACCAATATAGAAATATCTTTACATAATTGTGTTATACATATACCTAATTTCATTCACATTATATTAAATTGTTATTAAATTTTTAAAAATTTATAATGTTTTTTGATCTTTTATGTTTTAACTATTTCAATCATTTTAAGATAACAAATTTATAATTATATTCATTTTTAAATCAAATTTAACTTGAAGACTACTTCCGTATTATTCTATTTTATGATGTAAAACAATGCTTGATTTAAAATTATTTCAAAAGAAGATTATTGTTCTTAAAAAATATACACCTTCATTTAAAATTATATTTATCAGATTATATGACTTCTGTGCTAGTAATAGCCTAATCTCAAATAAACAGTTTGGTTTCATAATGAATAGGGGTACGGAGGATGCGTTCGCTTTTGCATCAAACTTATCAATAAATGTATTAAAAAATTTAAACGTATACATCTAAGGGAGGAAGAAATAATTCTGAAAAAGGACAATCTTAATAATAATAATACCGTCATAAAAAAGAAGAACGAAGAGAATCGGTTCAGGTTCCCGTTCCTGAAGGGTCTAGCTCCGTCGATTACTTTATGCTTCCGTGGAACTGACTGGCATCCGGCTTTTTATAATATTCATACAGTGGGGCAAATTTATAGTAAGTCAAAAGATAGAGATAAATTATTAAAAAATTCAAATATTGTTTATAGTATCCCATGTTCATGTAATAAAGTTTATATTGGACAGACAAAACAGTATCTGGGCAGTAAAATTTATCAACATCTACACATAAACATCTACATCTACACAATCAGCATCTATACATAAATAAAAAATATTTTCAAGTTCAATAAATTCGGTTTTAATTAAGAAAACAGTAAAAAGTTAGGAAAAACCTTGTTCCCAAAAATATTACCCTCCTGCAATTTACAACATTACAGCGAAATTGAAATTTGGACAGTTACACGAAATCCAGTTCCTTCATAATCAAGTATAATCATTGTGTATCTATAAACTTATTAAAATATCAGAATGTCAACTATATAATTAAACTATATTGGATAGTCTAGAGTTCACCATACACTATTTGGCGTATGCCTTTTTCTCTGTAAGAGCATATTACATTTCTTTTATCATTATGACTAACCGTATATTTAATACTTTAAGCACTCCCCCCCTATAAATTGTCATTCTTCCTCTGTCAATAGGAGCCATTAACTTAAGTTCACAAAAATGTCGGTAATTTTCTTCTTTTAGTTCATCGAATTTCAAGAGATACTCGCTCACTAATCTATTTATTTGTGAATACGTATTTCGGATTTTAAGATTCATAGTATGTGAAAGCCAATGAACTTAATGCTCACTTATAAATGTAACTTTACCTTTTTCAGATATATCAATCATAGTTTAGATTTTAAAGCAGACCCTTAGTTTTTGTTTCTAATAATTAACCAACTTTGTTTTATTTTAAGCGATAAAAGGTTTCGTCTATAACGGTACTTTAATTATGAAATTTAAAATTTCGAATGTTTAATAGACGTTATGCCGTTCAAACTTTGCCACCATTTTTCACTCTTTTAGGGAAGGAATTATCAAAAACCCTTTCTTATTATATATCTGCATCGTATAAGGAAAACACTTTCCAAATTTCATCGACACAAATATGCACTTATATTTGAAAATACAATGTAAAACGAAAAAAAATATGTCCTTTATTTTGATTATCATGAATAAAAAGCAATTCCATTTCGCTCATTTGGACGTTGTACAGACAAAATTGTTGGAAATAGGTGGAAAGCGTGGAAGGAAATTAGAATATTTTATTTATTTTTAATAACAATAATCGGTTTTCAAATTGTTCTAAATACCGAAAAAAAGTTAGTATGGAAGATTTTATATTTTAATTGATAATGAAATATATGACAAAAAATTTCTCTCTCTAAATGCTTTTCACCAGAATATATTATCGCTCCAGGTCCCAATTATTGGCTTATAAAGTTAGATTTTAAAACGTTTGATTGTTGAAAAACAAACAAAAATTAAAAACGCCCTCTTTGGTATTTGGTATAAATACTTATTACATAAACTTTCATACTAATTAAATGAAATGACGTTATTTAAAATGCTGTTATTAAAATGATAAAACAAAAAGTTTCGGTTCTTCGCTGTTATATCTCACACTTTGCTTGCGATTTCAACTCTTTCGAAATTTCCAACTCCATAACATTCATACTCTGATTATCCTTGTTAATTGGCTTTTTTTTTGGAAATGTGTGCCTTTAACTTTTTTTTCAGCTCAAAAAAAATACTCTTACATATCAACAAATAAAATCTCTCAAGGTACCTGTTTAATAACAGGGTTTATATAAATTTGTTTAAAAAAAAGTTTACCTAGATATCATTTTTATCTCCAATTTCTAAATTAGTTTTCCACGTAAAAATATGATCACAATAATCCTACGCTTGTTCTGTAATCTCGAAGATGTTAATAGTCTTCAGTAAAAATATTTATATAAAGTTATCATTATCCACAATTTACAAAACATCTTGACCTAAATATCTAAAAGAAAAATAATGACTTGATTCTTTTCCCTTACTATTTCATTTTCATACTTTTTGTAATTATCACTTTTTACTTCTTGGTCAGAAAAAAATCATTGTTATTGGACAAGGACAAATATTGAATATTCAGTTTTTGAAATTGCATCCCTATTTACAACTTCATACGACAATTTAAATTAGTCAAAACAATAAAATAGTTTGTGATTAGACCGTTAAACGTATACGTTAAGTTTTGATTTGATCCACCAGTTTTAATTACCCATTACACTCTTTTCAATTTTCCCACAGCTCCACTCTCAATTAATAAATAACTATACATATAGGTCGTATGACTGTCATAATACCATAAATATATGTACGGCTGTCATCGTCAGGTAATTAAGCATTACTTGACGATGACAGCTAAAGACTGTTGAAACGCGTTGTATTCAATAAAGAAATTGATCCATAGAACATATATACTTATTCACCAATTTATTAATTGTGAATCGAAACTAATAAATAAAATATTTAAATTCTTGCCAATGTTAAACTCCATTTTCAGTCGTTTATATAAGAAGCTTACTATCTCGAATTAGTGCTTTCGTTGTTTTTATGAAGATTATATGATTTTTCTGTTTAAAAATAACAAATCACAACTTCTATTACCTATCAATTACTTATTCAGTTGCAAGCTTTTTGTGTATTTAATAAGTGTTTAAATCAAACAATCAAAACGAATTGTACTAACAAACAGCGTACAAATTTAACGGTTACATTAATTGAAACTTTAAATGTTGATTATTACCACAATAAATTTTCATTTCGCGTGAAAAGTATTTAACATTCGGGTGCAATTAATATTATAATTATAATAATTTACCCTAGAAAAGGGGATGAGCAGCTTGTGGCCCGTCAATGCTTTATTTTTGCACGTGTAATTGATTATAATTGATGATTTTAATTTCAATTTAATTACTTAATTTTTTAATAATTTTAATTTGATTTTAATATTTAAAATTTAAATATAATTAAATCTTAAATAATAAATAAAATTTGTTAAAATAATATAGCCGCGAGTTGCTAATCTCTGCTCTAGGACTTAAGTCCGAAGCCGCTCTAGGCCCCATTAAACATTCCGCCCTTTTTTTCAGTCACAAGGGTCACAAATCCGGATATCTAAATAAAACATCTAATTTTCAAATCAAATACTTAAGTCTACTTAAGTTATGAAATAATTTTTATTAGTTCTTGCAAAACTTCTTATAAATTACCATATACCTAATGTTTTAAAAATTACTTATAAATTCCAATAATGTTTATCAACGTTTAATATAACTCACTTATGATATTTACTTCCTCTCCTTAGATTTGGTTACGCAAAAATGCCATTTATATCATCGTAATCGATTTATTGCACTAATTATGCATCAAAAGATAATATAGCTAGGATATTACGTCTATGTTGACCAATACTTGCACGTGAGTAGTTTTTCCTCCTTTCCAGAGTGAAAGAAGATCTTATACTAAACAATTTGCCGATTAGAATAAAAATTTATATTTATAAATTTAAAATTTAAATTAATATTTTGATCTAAGTGGATATCTTCTTTATTTTGTAATGAATCCTTAAGTAGATAATATAAGTGAATATATTCATCTATAAAAATCTCTCGTAAATTGTCAAGATACTGAATTGTTTTAGATAAATACGACGTGTTGTCATTTCCAGGGTTTGTGTAGAACTTGAAATATTCTAAAAGGATCTACCAAAAAGGATCGAATTTTGCAAGACGTTCCACGATTCCAAAAAAAAAACCATTATAAGGATCTTCAATTTGTTCTGAATGCTCTCGAAATGGTAGTCCTTCAATAATCAGTGATTTAGCAATTGAAAAATGTGATGAGGTAAATTGAGAAATATATTCAATAAAATAAATATTTTACCTACTTTATTGAAAATATTCCATACAAGCATTGCGAAACTAGGTCAAATCAAATATTGAATTTTAATTACCCATGCAATATTTCGCCTCTAAAATGTTGGCGTTTTGAAAATTTTATCGCCCCCTTATGCCTAGGCCTCACGGGCCTCATGGGCCTCATGGGCCTAGGCTTAAAACCATCACTGAATATACCCACAGTTTTTAAGGATATTATGAATGTATATCAATATGCTACCAGACAACTTAAAAATTAGTAAAATTCTTCTTATTTAATTCTAAAGCAATTGTGAAGTTTTTAAAGCGATTCGCTAAGTTGATAAGAAGTTATTGCAATTTCAAAATACAATGATTTTACACGTAACGTTATGAACCATGGGTAGGCAAACTTAATACTGGTATGATAGAAAATATTTTTTATTTATATGCGATCGACTTCAAGGAATGGGTAAAATTATAAACAAATACAAATTTAAAGAGAGAATTAATAAAAAGGAGTACTAGAAGTACTATTGGGGAATCATTAAAATCCGCTGTAGAACAGATGCGTGTTTAATTTAAAAGTCATTGTAAGTTTCGTAGTGTGTTACATTTTTTGTGCATATTTTCAATTAAAACATTTGAAATTTATCAAAAAAAATATTTAAATACGATCGACTATCGACCTATACGTGATCTACCAGCCGATCGTAATCGACCGTTTGCCCACCCTTGTTAAAGAGAATCGGTGATAGAACAAACTAAATTTATTTTATTAGCAAAACAAATGCTACTCGGTATCCCAAACTTTCAAATTATCTAGTGAAACTTTAGGAAAACTAATTTTGCATAAGTTTATTTGAATTCACTAAACGGTTTTAAAAAAACAAATTATAAACAGATCGAAAATGTGATTTTTACTTGATAAATTAATACGAGTATAAGAAAGTGCAACAACGCTGTCATCACCTAAGACGTACTGTTTTGTATGTTATACAAGCTGTGTTAGTGCATTTGGTTAGATAAATATGAAACGCATAATTTATCTTTGTCACACTCATGAATACACAATATAAAACGGAAAAAGATGACTTAGGTCAAATACTCAATTTTCTAAATGTTGAGCATGTCGCGCATGCTCACTCACATCATGTGAGAGCGTCATACTAAATTTGTTAACGCTGTCAACCTATAAATTTGACAGCGATATCACGTTTTCATTATTTTTCATAATGTTGAATTATTAATTTAGGTTTTATTTTTTACTTATAATTATCTTCAAAATAAATTATTTAATGTTTTATTTATGGTTTGATCATATAAAAAAAATTCTATATTGATACCTTATGAGCATCAAATCAATAATATTTATCAAAATATTTTGATTTGTTAAGTTGAATCAAGGCATATTCAATTCTAAAAGTTAGTTACATATTTTCTTTATTTTTTGTTTGTTCTCATTTCGTTTAATATTTTTGTTGAAGTTTCTGATTTTCTATTAAACTATATAAAGTTGTTTAAGTATCGACCTATTTATTTTACTCATGGTACACTATACAACATAATTATTCACGAATTTCTATTTTTATTGTCTTCTATCTCCGATGGTATAACATAACATCTTTAATGAAAAAAATCGAAATTTTTATTTTGAAAAATTTAGAAGGCTATACTAGTTACTCGAAAAATCAATGCTTTTAAGTGCTATCGTAGTTTATTAGTAAAAATTTAGCAGAAGGCCATATAAAGTTTCGTCAAAATAGACTAACATCAATAAAAGTTTTTCAAGGAGGTGCTTATTTAGAGCTGAGTACCCAGTACTGAGTAATAAGTTTAAAAAAATAATAAAAAATAGAACATGTAACTTATGCACAAGCTACCATTTGGCAAAGTTTCATTCTCTTTTTTTTATTTAAATTCAATTTTTGAATTTGTTTGTAATTATATTACAGAGCTTTACAGTTTGCAGTTAACTGTGTGATATATTAAATTTTCGCTAATAGATATCGCAAAAATCAAAATACAAGCAAGCACCTATTATATGCAACAAACAATGGGTATAGAACAAAAAGATTTTTGCGTAAATTTGAACTCATCAAATACAAAGAGATGTAAATTAAATTTACCAAGCATTTATACAATTCGTATGTTCGTATTACCTGTGTTTAACAATAAATTAATATTCAACAACACAATAATTAATGGTATATAATAGTTAATGGTATGAAAATATCATATATATCAAATGAGCTTGTATATTAAAAATTTTAGAATCAAATGTTTTAAATATGAACAACAAAAAAATAGGTTTTCTTGATTATCGTTTTCCTCCTGTCTTCCTTGCAATATATGATAACTTACGGTTAAAAATTAAACTAAGAAAGAAAAAAAAAATAAAACCCAGAAAACTCCTTTTTCTATTCGAGGAATTTTAAAAGAGGCTTATCTACCAACAAATCATGAAGATCTTATTTCTTAATCCTAAATTATCATTTAGTGCAAGGAAAACAGGGACGTTTCAACTATATTAATCAGAAATACCTTTTTAAATTTGTTATTAATGTTTGATAAATTTGAGTATGTTAATTAGGAATATCTTTTGAAAAGCAAAATGTTTTGTTTAGGTAGTAATTTTCAACAAAAGCTAATGTTTAATAAAGTGATGCTGCAATTGTGTTCCATGATTTCGACATAAAAATAAAATTCAGAATAACAAGTGGCAACAGGTGATACCGATTGTAGTAACCGAGCGCTTTATAGAAATGTTTTCAAAGTAAAATGTCAGTGGGAAAAGACTCAAATGAAAATTCCGAGACAATTTACATACCTCTTTCGCAATTCAATCCCAATAGAATATCAATTGCTTTTCAAATCGCTAAAAATCCAAGAAACTGTCATTTAAATTCAATTCAGTTGCTTAAAATCAAGGTGACTTCAATGCCAATAGCGAACATCAAATTGGCAGTTTACAATTTGAGAAGATATTTATCGTTAAGATGTGTTTTCATACCTTTTATACTCGAAAAAGAAAAACAATAATTCGTGAAACGTATTTTGTGAATTTGTAGTGATTAAAAATAAAACAATGTTAAGAATCGTTAAAAGAATATCCGTTACAAAATGCTATTAATAGAAACATTAAGATCTTGCAACTAAATTAAAGCTTCTAGGAACGAAGAAGCTACTAGAAACCAGAGCTACGAAGGTCTGGAAATACGAAGAAACACTAGTACGGTATATAGTGCCCGCCTTGGCTCGGTTTGGCGTGGGCACTACCGTACCTTTAGATTGCATTACATGAAAATACGAAACCTTAAAAATGGAGTTCATCTTTAAAACTTTAATTAAAAAATCATATCAATGTTTCATGTCAATACGAAAATATAAAGATGTACTTGAATTTTTCCATTTCTAAATGAAATCTTCTGAAGTAGAAGTGACTTTCTTGAATAATTTGGGCACTAATTGTGGAACAACTTTATTTATTTTCATCAGTTTTAACAGAAGAGGAAAATATATGCATGCTAGTAAAACACAAAAAATCAAACACTGAAACCTTAGTGGAGAGTTTATGTAAAATTTGTATAAAAATATTTTATATTTAACATTGAAAAACATTTTATTTATTATTTCCGAGTCACAATTAATATATTAATGAATAATTATGCATGTCGTATTACTCTATCTTCTTTATTTTTTCTTGATTACGACGCGTTTCAACAGTCTTTTGCTGTCATTATAATGGTAATGTTTATTGTGTCAATTGTAAACAAATTTCATATAAAGTGAATGTATTAAATAATTTGGTGTTGAGAATACTAATTGGATCCAGTTTGTGGGCTCTATATATTTCATATTCTTCTAGGGCAGGGGTGTCAAATTTGTGGCCCAAGATGATCGTTTTTGTGGCCCAATATATCCGACGCAAAGTAAAAACGAAATAAAAATGTGAATTAGAAACGAAACCAGCATGTTAAATGCTAATATAATTTATTTATAAACTATACATTTTAAATTGTAAGCGCGAAAATGAAAATTTATTTTTTCTCTTTAAAAGTAGTCTCGGCCAACAAAATTTCTCCCAGAATAGGAAAAATAATAGCAAAGTAGAAATGGCAAGTATCAGGACGTAAACAATAATTTAAATGTATAAATGTTTATTACAACTGTTCAAAATAAAAATATTTGTTTCTGTTTCTTTTTTTTGCGGCCCATCAAATGTTAAGCATTGTTTATTTGACTTAAGCTTTTGGGCTTGATACTCTTGTTCTAGGGTGTTCGTATGTGATCCTTTCTTACTAATATGTAACGGTTTAAAAATTGTTTCGAAATTAATGCATTATTTTCGTCGTAAAGTTGTTTCGTAAAATTTGAAGATGTGTTGAACTTGGTTTCCTGAGTCTTTGTTCCTTATATCTTGTTCCGAAAGATCTTACAGTTTGGCCAGTGAAGGATTTTTCACATAAACCACATAAACACATAAACATGTGGTTACATAAACCACATTTAATTTTAATAATTCCGGTTTCATTTTTCATTGTAATTCGGTTGATTAATGGGTTAAGTTTGGAATGGGTTAAGAATTTTCATGATGTTGTTAATTGTTAAAAATATAATGTTCAAATATTCAATATAATGTTTTAAAAATTCAATGTTAATACTGTCGGCTTTGAGTATAAAACTGCTATCTAGACATTTTGCGTAAACCAACCGAGCACTGGCCGCCCTTTATCTCAAAAACAATTCATCGTTAAAAAAATTATTCAAACAAAAGTTATAGAAAATTTAATGTTCTACGATATTGATAATAAATAAAAATATCGAAAAACCCATAGAAAACGAGATATTTGCAAAAAATATACAAAATATTCGATATGATCGAAATTATTGATTTTTGTAACCTTTGACCTTATATTTTAAGAGACGCGTACCTACACCTAACTGCTATATGTAGGTTTTGAGATAATTATTAGGATGTTAAAATACTAGTTTATACGAGTTTTTACGGTATCACAAATTCCAAGATACTTAGCTAATTTTGTCTAAGACGACACTGGACTAAATCTCAATAAGTTATAAAAGTTATAATGAACAAAACCGAATTACATATATCTATCCACTTTCATTATTTCAGGAATAAGTTACTAGTTGTATGTACTTGGCTTTTAATTTATATTTATTTCTAGTACCAACATTAACGATAAATAAATAGTTCGTGTTATCATCTTTCGTACTATGTTTTATTCTGAGAACTTAGGTTTTCAAATTTGAGCTAAATGTAAACAGACAGGTCAGTACCAAAGTACACGTATGTTAACATTGGTTTCATGACGATTATAAATGCAATTATTGTCACTTTCCATTAAATCGCATATATTCACTAACACACTCATCCAACTTTACGGAACTTGACTGGAAAAAAAAAATTATTTATGAAAGAGAAATTGAAATAAGTTTTAAATCATTTTCTTAAAGTTCAGTAATGCTATAATGTTGTTGACGTATTATTATGTTATGCTGACAAAGTCGCAGATATTGGCGAGTCATTGTTGGATGATAAGTTGTATTCAGTGAAATAATGGTGAATTACCTAAGGTTTTATCTTTTAAATCATATTATCCTTTATTTCAATGTCTTTATTGTTGTTTATCTATGTACACGTATGTCACAAATTATTTTTACGGGTATTTTTAGCCAATGTAATTTTACTATTAGGAGTTACAGTGAAAATATTTAAACACTAAGACGTCTCGTTACGTTATGACGAGTTCAGGATAAAGCACATTTCATTTTTTCCAGCTTTTAATTGTCTTTAATTTGTCTTTAAGTATGTTTGTAGGTTTATTTCGAAATTTATGCGTTCATGATTTTCGCCATAAAGATGTTTCGTAAAATTTAAAGCTGTTTTTGATCCACAAAACGAGTATGTCATTTTACTCAAGTAACTAAAAAATATATAAAATAAAAAAGGCAGCTTACAATAGTCTCGTGTACAGATCGATCAAGTTACCTTTTAACACCAATGCACGCGAAGAAGAATTCATCATAAATAAACATATAGCCATAACTAACGAACACTACAACTCAATCGTAGGCAAAATAATATAAAAATTTACTAAAAAAACAATTTTTCCAATTCCATTAAAAAAAAAAGAATAAATTTATAAAATCAAATTTGAATAATATATCAGACACTATAATTGCCAACTTCCTTAAGAAAAATAATATCGCCAGCTTAGAATGTAAAGTTGTTATCTACATCAAACTAAATTATACAGAGAACTATAAAAATAATGCATAGAATTGAAACTTGTTCTAATCGAAGAAATTAAATTATCGTTTCAAGAAGGGTCCTGGTCTTAAAAGACTAATTTCCTTTTGGAAATTTTAAATTATCTTTTTAATATGCTGGCGGTTTTTTTTAACCAAAATATTAAATATTTAAATCAACCAAGCCGGTTTTCATATTAGTAAAATTAATTAACAGGTATCTCAAGTTTAGTTAGAGCACTCTATTTATTGAAAAATAAGGTTCATATAGCTTGTAGAACCATCAAATCTGGCAACGTTGTATTTTAATCTGTGTTTTTCATTTCCATTCGCGATTTTTTTGTAAATTCAATTCTAATATGGGATAATTTTATCTTTTGGGCTGATTTATTCCTAAATTAAATTAAAAACAAAGTAGATAATGCAACGTTGCCAGATTTAACGGTTCTAAAACGGACATGAGTTAAAAATAACATAATATCACTCTCATAATACTTTACTAAAACAAATAAATTACATTTTTATACTGTCGTTACTTAATGGACCAGTCGGGTAATAAATATTTTTTGTTGGTTGTCACACGACCATAGTGAGATTTCATCATTGGTTAGGAATCGTAGAATCAAGAAGAATCATAAAGCTCCTTACACTTTTTCTCATAGGCCTTAAACAATAAGATTTGGTTAGATTTTTTTCGAAGTTCGAGACTTTCCAATTGAGATGGTCCATTGGAAACATTCCTACAGCATTTAAGAACATTGTCCTATATAAGTACTCTTATCAGTGAATCATCAACTTTAAAGTAGCAATATATAATTTGACCCCATCTTCTTAGTGGTGTAGTTTTCCTTTAAATGGTAAACAGGTTATCAAAATATGGGCAAAATTTATATTTTTGTTGTTATGTCAGTTTCAAAAAACCATGGAAAATTTTTAGTTGTACTTTTTTCTTTATTACGTATTAATATTGTTTTTAGTGTCCAACCGAAACTAGTTTTTACGGCCGAAACCGAATTTCAACATCAGTCTCAGTTTCGACTGAAACCGTAACTGAAACCGAAATTTCCATATAAGGTTTTGTTTTCGAAGAAAAAAATTTAATCATAATTAGTCGGTTTTTACTTTTCAATTCTATAGGTATTCTTTAATCATTTAGTCTCTAATATTTGAGAAAATCATTAACATAACATATTATTATCATTTCTTATTTCAAATAAATTATTTTCGCTGAAATAAGGGGTTAATTTGAAAGAAATGCGCCTAATAACTATTTTTAATATAAGTTACGAATAACACGAAATATAAAGTACACAATGTAAAAAGTAGTCTTTCTTATATCTTAAAAACAAAACAATTTCTTCAAAACTTTGATCAGTTTTCTTTCGAACAGAAAAAAATATATTAAAGACAATATGAATAAAAATATTAATGAACTGATTGTTATCAGTTATCATAATTGAAGAATCAAATAATAAGTAAAAGACAATAGTTTTTAACATTTTTATCTCACGAATTCAGTTTCGGTTTCGGTCGTAGTTTCGGCTTGATGACAATCGAAACCGAAACTAAGCCGAAACTCGTTTTTTGGCCGAAACCGAAACCAAAATTTCAGTCGGGCACTAATATTATTATATTGTTATGTTGAAAATTCCAAGTTTATAAAAGACATACTAGTAATCGAATGAATTAAAAACAGTCAAGTTTTATTTTGGTTATCTTGTTTTTTCGTTTAACTTAAGAATAATAGTAATTCATTTTTAATAAACTAGAATCCTTCAAAGTAACTTTTTTAAAAGTTTCGCTGTAGAAAATGTCAAAGTGAAGTTATATAAATAAATCATTTAGAAGACCATCAAAGCAATAGAAAATAAAATTGATGAAATAAATAGTAGACAAATCGTAGATGAAAACCAGTTTGGCTCTTAATAAAAAAAATAACGGAGTAAAGTAATGAATAGAAACTTGTATTTGGTCTTAAATCAATGATTAAAAAAATGTATATTATTTCATACCAACAAATCAATCAAACGTGATTATATTTTAGCGTATTAACAGCATATTAAGAAATTACAAAATCCAACATAAATTTCATTGGTAAATAAAATTTAACATTTACCAACAAAAAGCTTCACGTTTCTTCATTTCAATTAAGCTCGATGGTCGATAAAAATGAAAAATAGAGAAATATGTTTCGATTGTTAAAAATGTTGATATATATCGATTGCAATTTGAAATCATTGTTGAAACGATATCGAAAATATCGTTAGTAACAAATCAATTTTTTTAGAAGCAACTGTCAACAAACGTTTTTATCTTTCGCTTAAACAATACAAGTTGCTCGTTTTGTCATAGATATGGAAAATATAGTGACATTCTTAGTTTTTTTTAGTTTCTCCAATCATTAGATTGAAAGCGTAACGATTTGTGAAGGAAGAATTTCATTTGCGATGCATATTCCATTTTAACAATGAATAAAAAAAACAGGAAACAGCTTCTCTTTCTCTCAAAAAATATTTTCTTAAAATAGCTATCATTTTCCCATAAAGCTTTCGGATTGAAATTTAAAAAAATTCAAATGAAGAACTCTCAAATTGGTTTTAATAACAAAGGACATTCTCAGTCTAGTCTTAATTTTTATTGCATTAAATGATTAATTGAGACAAACACAATAAGATTACCACGATTTTTTGGACCATAATTTCTCCTTTGTATTCTCAGAGTGATAAAATTTTTCACTAATAGCCCATACTGTATTATTAGAGACTAAGAAAAAAAATCCCCAAAAGCTCCTTTTTCATCTCTGGAATATTTAAAAGGAGTAATTGAACGGATAAAAATGGAAATCTTATTATTTTCTTGTCAATCAATTATTTAATGCTAGGAAAAAGAAAATTTAAAAACAACGATATTTCATGTATGATAATCAGGACTACTTTTTTTAATAAGGATTTCCTTCAAAAAAGATTTCTATTTAAGGATACACAACAGATACAAATTAATTTTCATCCGATTTTCAGGCACATGATTCTGTTGTGTTCCATTGTTATTTCATTGTTATTTCAATGCTTATTATAAAACTATGGCTAATTTTTAAGCCTTTTTCCTTTAGAATCTTCATAAAAACATTATTTACGTTATTTTAACCCAAATTTAGGTTAATGGAACAAAAATATTAATGGTTACAACATTACGATTGTCATATTACAACATCAATGAAAACTTCCAATTCATAGTTGACCTACGTAAAAAAAAAGAACTATAGAAACATTTTATTCTGTTGAAGGTAAAGGTAAAATTTGTAAGAGATTCTTACAAGTTATATCAATACGTATGATCTTTTTTCGTTTGGCGTTCGGCTTATTTTAGATAAAGATTTTTTAAAAGAAAATTATTCCACTTAGAAATCTAAAAATAAATTTCAGGTAAGAACTGATCAGTTTTACCTTTACAATGTCAACATTTTATTAAAATTGTTAATCCGAAGATTGGAAACAATTGATTATTAAACTAGAATAGGAAGAAAGAATGTCATTGGAACAAATTGACTTATTCTCGAATTGGTAAAAGTGAATTCTTGGAAATTAAAACATATCCTCGAAGAATTCGAATCAAAAGCAGCTTCAAAAAAAACATCTTCAGCTTTAAGAAGAAAGAGAAATTTGATGAAAGTTATTTTAATGCCAAAAAAGTTCTATTGGTTGAAAAGTTAAAAGGTAACTTTTGAAAACGACTACTTAACTGGTTCTGGTTTTGGAAAATAAAAGATAAAACCAAATGGGCAAATTGGAAATATTGCAATGAAAAATCCATCATTCGTGTGGTAACAAATACAAAAACTAATTAGTTATAACCTATGATGAAAAAGATTCAACATTGTTGTTGAAGGTCTTAAGCAAAAAGAGTTTAAATATTACACTTATCCTATCCGGGACTTAAATCAAGTGGTTGACAAAATACACTGAGAGATTAAAAATACCACTTTTCATTTCATTTCTAATTTATGTAGACAAAGTAAATATTTATTTTTTAAAGATCTATAAGTTCAAGAAATTGTTTTTTTCAATGCATTAGGTTGACAAATATTGAATAATTGAAAGAAAAGTGTATGAGAAATGTACGCACGTGGGAAGTTATACTTCATTGGTATAGTTAAAAAAATATTTTCAATCCACTGCCATAATCTCTTCCGGTAATACCTGAACTGGCAAATCAGTTATAGGTGGTTTGTGATAACTAAAATACGGTACAATTTTAAACATAATTTGCTTTTAATATCAATATACATAATAAGTAAACGTAGGTGTTTATTTATATTGCTTAATATTTTAAAATAATATATTATAGATATGGGAACAGGTGCGTCGCCCCTATTTGGAAATATTACATTTTCGATATTGTTATTAGTTTTATTCGCGAGTAAGTCAGGCCATTATTTATAAAAAAATGGGGGGGTGCTTCGCCCTTCAATCCAAAGCGGGGCTTCGCCCCTGGACCTTTTTTTTATAATTTTTAGCACAAAAAAATGAAACTACGGTTGTAAGCATTAGCTTATTTTTCATGAAAATCCTGTAAAGTCAATCTAACAAAGTTAGAAAGAAAATAATAATTTTTAATTATCTATATTTTGTAAACTATGCAAGATATCGAAAAATTTTATTCTTCATTTTCGTTTTATTTCACGGCATTAGAGGAATAGGTATAACTTCGAAAATTTAATTCTTTCAAATTTGTAACGATTAAAAAATAAATTTTGCCCTATAACAAATAACAAATATTCACATTTGTAAAACTTACTTATCTGAAAAAATTGATTTGATACCCAATCCGTAATTGTTCCCAGTCTACAAAATGAGAATTAAGAATTCAAAAATTCCATTGTTTAAAAAAAATTAGCATTTAATCACTTTTGGTTAAGGAGTTCCTCTTTAAATGTTTCAACATCATTTGTAATAGAATTATCAAAAATTGGTTCATTAAAAATTGAGTTACACGCTTTTTAATTGTGGAAAACTAAATTTTCTTATGAAACAAAAAAAAACTAATGTTTCGAAAAAAATCTGGTGAAATTTACCAAGAAAATTTTATGCGACGAAACTTAAAGTAAAAGCAGCTATTTTGTGATTTTATAGCCAAATTAATTTTCAACAATGATTTTTTTCTAATGAAATTTCTAAAATTTATGAATTTAGTAGAAGCTTTTATAGAGCAATTTTTAGCATGTTACTTAAAACTTAAAAAAATCTACTTATTAATTATTTTCGAAGGAAATAGTTATGTAACTTTATGGTAGGTAGTTTTAGATGCACAGTTATATTAGAGATTTCACTAAATATTGTTGTTAAAACCTCTAACGCAAATTTTAACTCATGGACTTATCGATTTTACATAATATTTCAATTCGTTTTCCTATGATATTCAATAAACGATTTCATTATTAAATTTTCATTTAAATTTTCTTGGAAAATCATCAGGATAACAATAATTGTTATTAAAACATTTTTTTATTTCATATGAAATGGTACATTTTCGATACTAATCCCTAGCATGAGAGGTCAAGGATTTTCGATAAAAAAAATAACCATTTGTAAAGTACTATGATTAAACGTTAATGTTAATTTATCTGTGAAATAAAATGAACATTTTAGATTTCATAATTATTTTCTGCAATCAATTGAAACATTAATGCAAGTATGATTTTTCAGTGACCGAGAAACGCATTTTCCGACGAAAAAATAAAATTTATAAAGTATCTAATAAGATTTAATTTAAAATGATGTTTTTAAAATGCCAACATTAGTTGTAATTGATTGTAAGATTTCTCTTACGAAATTTGGAAAAACAAAAATTTCGACTCTTTCAACAAAGGACTTATCTTTGGTTAAATATTTCATTATATAATACAGGAAAAATTAAAATAAAACATTGAAATCATTATAATTGATGGTTGTGAATTGATTTGTTTAAGGAAAAATATTTATAACATGAATGAATGTCTAACAACTGTTTATATTTGGCCGTACAAAACCATTGTTGAAACTGTTATTTGGCAATAATTTTTAATTTTTCTTTTTCCATTTTCTTTAGAAATAACTTAAATTGCAATTGATTGTAAAATTGTTATAACGAGATTTGGAAAAACAAAAATTTCTAGTTTTTAAACAGAGTAATTATCTTTGGTTAAATATTGCATTATATAATTTAGAAAATATTAAATAAAATGAAACATTGAAATCATTATAATTGATGGTTGTGAATTTAAATTTTTAAGGAAAAATGAATATAACAGGAATAAATGTTTACAACTGTTTACAATTGACCGTACAAAACCATTGTTGCAACTATTATTTGGCAATAAATTTCAATTTTTCTTATTCCATTTTTGGAAATAAGTAAATTTAAAGTTGCTTGTAAGTTTTTTTTTACGAGATTTGGAAAAACAAAAATTTCTACTCATTCAACAAAGGACTTATCTTTGGTTAAATATTCCATTATATAATTTGGAAAACATTATATAAAATAAGACATTGAAGTCATTAAAATAGATGGTTGTGAATTGAACTAAATTAAATGACTAAAATTGCAATTGATTGTAAAATTTTTATTACGAGATATGGGAAAACTAAAATTTCAACTCTTTCAACAAAGGGATTATTTTTGGTGAAACATTCCATGGGAAATATTAAATAATATAAAACATTGAAATCATTAAAATAGATGGTTGTGAATTGAATTTTTTAAGTAAAAATGTTTATAACATGAATGAATGTTTAACAACTGTTTACATTTGTCCGTACAAAACCATTGTTGCAACTGTTATTTGGTAATAATTTTCAATTTTTTTCCTATAATTTTCTTTGGAAATAAAAAAAATTGTTTAAAAATCAAACAAATTTAATTGAATTTTTTCTCTTTTAATTGAATGAATGGCGTATAAAGTTTTTAAGATATTAACTTAGTCAAAAAAATCGTCCGAAATTTAATAATGAATCCATTGTTGCAACTGAATACGAATTTAAATATTCATTTTTGATTATATTTAAGAAAAAAATGATACATTTAGCTGTTTAAATTCCCGATATTTTTGCGATCAATTGATGAAAATGAATGATGATGCGTGAAACATTTAAATACATTGTTGGGACTACGACAACATGACATTTAATTGTTAGTTTTTCTATAAAATACCTGTTTTCTTTTATTTGATCGAAATCGGACACTTTTGAATTGCCACAACAAAATATACTTTTCAACATTTCGAAAATTGAATGTTCATTTCTTCGGATGCTGAAACGCGTTGAATGCTTATCTATTATTATTAGCGTGGAGGAACCAGTATTTGTGCATATGAGTTATTGTAAGAATAAACGCCCTTTGCACTCGCGCAGAGCTTTCTGTGCTTTTCTGGCCTACGAGCATTTCCCTTGTCTTCTGTACCTCTGATCTATACGTTGATGTTGCTTCGAAATCTGATTGGTCAAATGTTAAAAATAAACTGCATCATAATCGAAAAGCTCCATCCCATTTATGTAGGTTGTGCAATTCCACCTGCGTTATTGTTCCTTATTCGCTATTAGTATGATTTTCCGAAATGCTATAATCCTAACTCCAGAAAAAATCAATTCAGCAACTAATGATTCTAAATTTATAACTAAATGAATAAGCAATATCTTTTTCAGATATGATTAGAATATCAGACCTCATTTTTTTTCTCCCCATAATGTTAATTTTTTAAAGCTTTTTGCCAAAATATATTTGTATAATTTCAATGACACCATTAAAATATCAAATAATAGGAATAAGTGATTGAAAACTGAATTAAATCACTTCATAATCAAACACTCATTTAATGCAGGATTATAAAAAAAAAATTCTGGAAGATTCTTCACAACATTTATCAACCAAAAAAATGAATAATCCTTTGATTGAAAAAGAAAAATTAATAGAAAAATATCGATTGTTAAGAAAAAATTGAAATTCGGATCCATTTATGAGGAAAAGCTCGATTTGATTTGACATTGAATGTAGCGTAATGCGTAGTAATCGCGCGGCAACAATGAATATATAAAAAGAAAAGTAGAGAAAAAATCACTCCAACAATTTCATTCATTTTTTGAGCAATGAATCATTATTGTCAAAGTTCAATTTTTAACTTCGTACAAAAGTTTTTACTATCATATTTAAACCGCTTTACTGGTGGAGTGAAGGTCAATGCCGCTTTACTTGTTGATTGCACGAATATACGCTATAACTCCAACATCAACGTCAACAATCACATCATAGAATCGGCTTTATTTCCATAGTTTTCCATCACAATTTTTCACTTTATGATTAATTCTTTTTGACTTATATAATTATAAAAAATTAAGTTTTAGAAAATACAAAGTTAACGTATATATATTTGATCAGATATATCAAGACCATGGATAATATTTAACCAATAAAAATCACTATCATTAAAAATTAATTCATTTAATATGTCTAAATATTATTTCCAACATCGAATTTTTCAAATTTAACAGTTATTATGATAATTTTTAGAATAAATACTTTTATTATTCAATGGTATGATTTAGGCGCGCAATATTTAATATCTTAATTTTTGGTTATGAATTAAAAGAAAGGGAAAATTATTGAAAAAAAAACTACTTAACTGATTTATTTTAAAGAAAATCAACATTTTATTCGAAAAAATGAATTTGAATAATGAATAACATTGTATCAAAATCGAAAGTCAAAACTAGAATTCTCATACTTAATAGATTTTATTATTGATGTAGATATAAGCAAAAAAATATCATTTAAAGTCAAATTTTCGAAAATATTTGACAATACAATTCGAAAAATCAACAAAATTAAACAATTAAAAGGTAAAACGAATTACAATATATTTTTTTAAATTTGTCAAATTTGTTACTATATTTTGTAATATTGCATTTGGGCTTCGTAAAGATAGCATTTAGCAAGAAAATTATTTCACGTAAATTGTAGGATTTTTGTTTCGTGCGTAATTAAAACCTAATTTTCTGAAAACTTTTCCGAAAGGAGAGACGAGAAAAGTATTTATAATCTTTAATTTTATACACAAATTATAAACAATTCTCGGTAAAAAAAAAAAATACAATAATAATCATTTTCTCTTGACTCTTGTTCATTCGTAGATCGAAAAAGTGTACTTTAATAAGCCACATTTCGTCCACTAAGTTTTGCAATTTTTATGAAGTAATTAGAGAATATGTTGGTACTTTTTTTTGTCATCGAAAATTTTGGAAAGAAAACAAATTTTCGCTTGAAACTTTTTTGAAAAAACATCCTTTAAAGAAAAGGCTGAATTTGGGTCATTTTTCAGCTATTAAATTTTCAATATTTTTTACGTCATTTATTGGTGGTTTTTTTTCATTCAACAGATCTAAGATACAAAAAAATTGTCGTAACTTATGAGCTTATATTAGATAATTATAATTTAGAGCTTTTTAATAGATAATTAATAACCAAGTAATTCACTATACTTTTGTGAAAAACGACTTATCCTGAGCTTCTCAAATTTACATTATCTGTAACTAAATTTTCAATAACAATATCCATTAAACCAATGTTTTAATATTTTCAAAATGGTGCAAATGTCAAATATGCATTACAAAGCACTTTTCTGGAAAAATAAACAAGTGATAATTAAATATCTTCTAGAACGGTCGAACGATAAAAAAAAGCAAAAATTAATTCTGTAGTTGTTTAATGATTTTTCGAGTTATTTGTAGGTCAAGAGCATCGTAGTTGATAAGCCGTTTCGCAAAATTCTGCGAAAATTTTAATTGAAATTATTATAAAATTATTATTTAAGTGATTTTACAGGTTTCTTAGTCGAGTAGCGTTGAAAAATCATACAAGATATAATACCAAAAGTTTAATTTCATTCAATAAATCAGAAAAGTTACGTAACTGACTAGAAAAACAAATCTAATTTTTTCCCATCTTTATATACAAATCAAAGTCTTGTTAGACTATTTACAACTGAAGAATGGTTGGACCGATTTTCATGATCTATGATTTGTTGGATTCGCCTATGCCTAGACCAACAAAATAGCTATTAGAATATCTGGAAAACTATGATTAAAATGCGTTTTTCAATAAATTAAGTTTAACGTATTCCAAAATTGTTTACCAACGTCCCACGCACTAAAACATTATTTATAATCATTGATGTCTATTGCAAAAAACGCACAGCGACCGTTTGAATTTGACTTTTTTATTTATTTATGTTATGTATCAAATTTATTATATATTTCATATTTTATGTTAATGATATTAAAAAATCTTATTGAGGAAGTATTATTATAAACAATACCGCGACCTAAACGTGCAAATATTTCCAATACATCACTAAAATAAAACCAATGTTTGTAATATTTTTGTGGTGATATTTATTTAATTATGACCGAAATGGTGATAGTATTTCAAAAATAACTGTTTTTATGTATAGCAAATGCGTAAAAAGTGTAAAGAGTAGTGAAAGGGTAGAAATTATTTTTATAATCAAAAACAGTAGTTAACACTACCAGAAAATCAAAATGTCCAAAACTATTATGGGTACTAGGTAACAAAGAGGTAAATGTCTCACGGATTAGCAATTTTAATATATGATTTATGATGGTTCACTCGAAACTGCAGCACAGAAAAGATAAAAATTATTAGCCGAATAAGATTGGGATATCATTGTAGCGTATTTAGACAGCTACATTGTACAAATGCAGAAAGATGGCAAATGATTAAAAAACAAACATTCTGCTCTAAGAATTACTGAAGAAAACATGAATATTCTCAGGAAGCATCCAGTCCTTAATTAATAGTGACCTTAGGGGCAAATTGGTCAAAAGAACAATACAATTTCCAGAGACACAAACAGCCAAAACCAAAAATATGTTTAGAAATATCTACTTATGTCTAAAAACTCATGAATAAGTGCGATTTCATGTATTTTTGTATGCATATGGGATTTAATATGTTCAATGTTCATATTGGTATGATTCTGAATAATTTAAAATAAAATGTACAATTAAAAATGCACTTAATTTTTTGTAATTAACAGAAGTATGTGTATTTAATGATATCTATATTAATAATTAAAAATGTAGCAATATTACCAATATCAATTAATTTTCACAATTCAATTTTAGATGGTACGAAATTCACCAGGTTCTTTAATTATTTATATTGAAAAGTGAAAAAAATTTATGGATTTTTTAAATATGCTTTTTTATATCGTTTTGGATTAACCTATTTTATATTATTGTTAACATTTATTTGTAATTTCGTTTTGTTAAACCAATATTTTACTCTAGTAATTATTTGTAAATCATTTTTTAAGTCAATTAATTTTGTTTTAATTATAATTTAAAATATTTTCGTTAATCAACTTATTAAGTATCCAGACAAGAAAATTTTTGGTACAGTAAAGAAATTATAATATTTAGTAAAAAAGTACATCCTCTATCATTTTTAATTCTTTAATTCCATCAACTCTCTAACAAACATCGATTGAAAAAAATTATCAAGGACCAAAGACTTTATGTTTTTTTTTTCACCAAAGACTTTTTATAAAAGATATAACACTTGTAGGATGTAAGATGATTTCAATCTTATTTGTAAAAATGTTTTGTACATTTCATATATATTTAGCTGGGTTCAAATAATTCCTACGTAAAGTGTTTCTTTACCAGAATATATAAGTACTTGTCTAAAATTGGTTGAATTCGAATTATAAAATTAAGCACCAAAGTGAATCAATGAATACCTACATGACTCAGTATTTTTGATTTAACGTTAGAAAAAATTATTTATGGTTTCTGAAAAATCATACAAAAACTAAAAAAAAAATATCATATTAAAAAAACAATATCACTAATTAGAGTAAAAGTAAGAAATTTTAATCAAAATTAATGAAAGCTTTGAACTACCACTCATTATATTATATGAGTAAAATCCTTCTATTTGCTCCGGATTTTATTGTTAAAGGCTGCTATTAATAAGTTAGTCATGAAAATTACAAAATATTTCTCATTTAGTTTCATTTAATATATGAAATATCGATGTTTTTTGATACCGTTATTGTAGTTGATTTTTTTATAGTATGAGTATCAATAATAAATATATTTCACATTAAATTTCCTATTTTAATTTAACACTGTATAAACGATATTTTTCATAGGAACAATTTTATTACATCTCTGCATTGTTTTTGAGCGGCATACTTTAATAATGAATATATCAAATTTGTTGAACTGAAAATAATCATTGTCATACTGTTCCATTGCCTAAAATTTGTATTAGCTAAGCTGCTTTTTCTGAAATATACCACAATACTATTTTTACCGACAAAAAACGAGCAAGAAGAGGAGCTTTTTGGACACTGATATTTATTTTATAATAAAACAGAAAAAATTTTACTAGGAAATTTGATTTAGATAGTTTTTTTATAGGATAATAAGACTAGAAATTACTTTGGAAATGCCCAAGGTATGCATCGAGTCCTTATTGGCATTCCCCAATAGGGAAAGTCAATTGCTTTATTTTAAAAAACAATTTTAAATCTAAATATACAATTTATAATCGAAATTTCGTGAAACTGATGTTGAGGTGTTAAGTTCAAAAATTTTTGAAATATAATATTGAATAAATATGGGCGCTTCAACTAAATGCATTGAAGTGAGATGCCAGTTAGAGAGAGAAATGAACTCTGTTCCAACACGGCGTTGCGATTGACGATGTCAAAAAAAGTTTACATAAACAATATTATATTTATATCATTATTATCATTGTGGAATTTGCTCGATTTATTATTGAAGTTATACTTCTTTTGTGCGATAATACAAAAATAATCAGACTAAATTTTTTATAAAATGTGACGCCGTTACTACAGTAAGAAATTGATCGAGGCCGATTTTTGGGAGCGATTTGATAGTTAATAGATTTAAAAACGCAGTCAGGTCGATTAATACACAAAAGTTTGAATATCATTTAAAAGAAAAGTATTTGTCTGAAATTATTTTATTCAATAGGTATGTAAAATAATTTAAGGAAAGTCGACTGATACATTATATTACATTATATTTTTTAACATTTGAATTAATTAATCAGTTTCTATACACAAATATAAATGCGTAATAAAATTAAAAAATTAAATTTTCATTAATTTAATTTTTACTCCTTCGCTATTTGTATATGTTATAGATACACGCAATTGACTATTTAGACAAACTGTATCTCTATACAGTTGATTGTTTATTCTTATATATACATTATATTTTATGACTAAAATCCACTTCTGTATATGGCAAATGTTTTCTATAACTATTTTTCGAACAAGGGACTCATGCTGTATTGATAAACAGTAAGTTCATATATGTAAAATACAAATTTGTATAAGTAGTCAATTCTGTTTTATACTGTGAAATACTATACAAATTGCATAAGTAGCCAATTTGGCTCATGTCCCTTTAAGGATCATCAATATCAAGCAACGTCGTATTTTTGCTTAGTTTTTAAATTGGTTCGCGGGTAAATCAGGCGATAATGAAAATTTACCAACAAACGAGCATATCATACGACATAAGAATTTAGTTAACAAAAAAATCGCGAATTAAATTCAAACAAAGTAAAAAATGCAACATTGTCAGATATTAATGACGCTAAATGGAACATGAACCGCCAATTTAATCTATCATTTGAAAAATAATAACTTTCTGGGAAATAGTCACAGCTCAATATTGAAAACTAACAATTGGTAAAAATTGGCAATTAAATGAAAACGAAATGACAGTTGAAACCAATGATAACAATCAGTTAGTTCAAAATTGAGACAATAATTATTATGTTTGTATTACATTCACATGTATGTGTTTTCATTTTTCGTTCTCTGTTATTGTCGCCATATATTTATTTGCCTAGTATATTGACATTGAAAGGATAAATTGTGTTTAAAATTGTGTCATATTTTAGTTATCACAAACTCTTAATAAGTTATCTGCTAGTTCAGGCGCTATCGGCGGAATATAATATGGCAATGGATTAAAAGAATTTTTTAAATTACGACAATTAAGATAAATTCCCACACGGGTACTCTATCGATATTGATATTTTTTCAGTTTTTTCGAAAAATTTTACATAATGCAATGTTAGAACTTTTAGTTGTTAGGCTAATTATTTCTTCAAACACGCCTTTAAATACCAAATCATAGACATGATGGCAGTACGCAAAAATGAGCATTTCTTTATTTAGTTTCTGCTCAAGAAGCACACAAGTCCCTTTAATACGGTCTGTATTTGAAGTAGTAGTATCACAACAAATAATTTGCACTTATAATGTCTATAATGGCGTTCCAAACAACCTATGTCTGTTCACATCCTAGAGACTTGTACAATATTGGCGCCACGATAGGTCGTTCTTTATTACCATATGAAATAGTTATTAGTAAACGTTCTTCCTTAGATTTTCTTCTTTTATATCTTCTGTGTACTCTTTTCCGCTCTTCCTTACGAAGTATTCGAATGGAGGAATTACTTATGAGAAATTCATCCATTTTATGTCTCAGTGCCACAATAAGTACTTCAGTAATAAACGTACAATTTCTTATATTTAACTAACGCCTAGCTATCTAATGCTATCACTAACTTTGAAGTTATAAAAATTTTCCTTAAGTATCAGATTGTGTGCCCGTAGTTGATGGCAAATTTTCTTGTAAATCCATTATTTCAGAATTAGAAGACAAATTTTCTTGTAGTAGAATTTTGTTTGCATTTTTTTGTAAATCTCTTTAAATTTGGTTTACAATTATTAGTTTCTTTACAAAGCTAAATAAAGATTTATTTGCTATACGCGCCTTTTTGTAATAAGTAATACATTCTCAAACAGATTTGCGGTTTCTTTAATATTTAAATTCACTTCTCGAATATTATAAAACAGAACTGCTTGTACTGGTCCATTTGAAGGAAATTTAGAATCATTAATTAGATGTTTTACGTTTCCTATTAAAAATATTACCATTTTAGAAATACATTATTTCACCGACTTGTTGACTGAATGAAAACAATACTTTTACTTATAATACAAATACGTAATAAAAAGCATACGATACGTTAGTTCCCGTGCGCCTTTGTATACAAGTATTGGCATTTTTCGATGCAAGTAGACACGGGTTGCGATGGTTCAATGGTAAAATTTATTTACAGTTGTTTTAACAACATTCAATGAGAGAGTATGCGTTCAAAAAAAAAGACTTTTATTTTTTTTTTGCGACACCCTAATATATATTTATATATAACTAAATAAATTTTCATGCCCCTAGAACCATTCCAACCCGATTGCGTAAAATATTGGTTTCTTGACAAATGTGTAAGTTTTTGCTAAAAATCAAAATAGATGTTTGAAAGTAATAACTTATACTACAACTTCATTCATTTTACAACCATTGATTATTTTTGGAACTAAAAAATAGTAGACGATAAAAGCAATTGGTTTATAAACTTCCTGTTTTTCAATAGTTACGCCCGCAGAAAAAAATCGCGTATTTAAATGTGATCAATCAACGTGAGAAACTCAACTTTAGGCTATGGACTACAATGTACTCTACGTAAAAAAATTAAATTACCATAATAAACAGAAAGGCATCGTGCAAACCCTTGAATTAAGTCTCATTTTTTCCTTCCAGTAAAAATAAAAAAATAACTATGAGAATTTGAAATTTTTCGTAGCTATGATGTATACATTTCACCAAACTATCAATATACAATCATGATATTTTCGAAAATCAGGACTGGATGAAAAATTTCTGAGAAAATTCGAAAAATGCCGAAGTTTTGTATTTTTTTTAAATGCTTATTACTCTTTTTTGGTTGAAAATTTTTTAAGTTTTACACGAAATGAAAAGAAGGTAAAACTATACAGTGCGCCTATTCATATGCGCTCCAGTTCATCCAGGTTGAAAGATTCGTGTTAGGAAAGAAACGCATTTGCGAACGGCACACGAATTTTAGCCGTATACTGTTCACCTGTTGTATAGAGAGAATACAGTTGCGCGCAAACTTCAACGTTGTAAACGGCAATTTGTTAATGTATATGTTTTGATACCGCGAAAGTCCTGAGAAAGTCTTCTTGTTTTCTTTTCAATGGAAGAAATTTCATTATCATCTCATTAGAAAAAAAAAATCAGTGGTAAAAAAGCAGCAGAGGATTAAAGAAAATAATAAATCTATGGAATTCATTTTTAAAAATGGGAAATCTAGAATTCTAAAAATTTAAAACGGAGGGATTAATGAAAATAACAAAAAATAAGGCTTCTTATAATGTATCTTAACCTCCCATCACCGATGGAGCAGAATAAAACTATTTCAAAACTTGTTGGCAAATGCAGAAATGGTTGCCAAATGATTAACCATCAGAAATCCGGAGGTGGAAAACAGGAGAAATTTTATCTCTAGTTATGATGACAAGGCCATCAGTTTCACAAGACATTTTAAAAATCATTTTTTGTAACGGTACAAAAGGTTCCGGAAAAGCTTGCCCAATTAAAAAAGCTGATCAATTTTGTAGTGAAGCTTACGGAACTTTAAAAAGAATAAAAATGCATCAACAGTCTTCCCGTTGAAGCTGATGAAAGCGACTGTGATAATGACAACATCGGATGAGGATGAAAATTAATAAAATAAATTTAAAATTAATATATGTGCCAAACTATTTATTCTAAATTGCTGTAAGAAGTTTGTAGAAATACAATATTTTAAAATTTTAATTTTTAATCCTTTGTAGTCGAGAACACTATGAATCTTGAGATTTTCACAATATTTTCACTGAAAAGTATTTTTAAGATTTTTTTACCGAGAAAATTCAATTTTAATGGCCCAAACTATTAATTTCTAGGTGCTTATTAAATTTCAAAAAGCTTTATGATTAAAGTTTTAATATCTATGAAAGTATATTTTATCCAGTAATTAGTTTTGGTAGTAAAGTTAATATTTGACGAAATTTTTGATATCTTCATAATTAAGAGTTAAGTTCTTCAATATTTGAAATGAAAAATTAATAAAACTCTAGTCATTTTTTATACTTTCCCAAGAAAAAAAATATAGCTCAAAAATAAATAAATCATTTGGCTCCTGATTTTTTCTAAAAAACAATAATTTTCGAATGTCATCAATAACGTAACACGATTTTTGAAAACATAAATTTTTGTACATTTTCAACCGTTATTGCCGCGTTAACTATAGCACATAGACGAAATTAACAGAAATCCTTTTTTGTAGAAAATTTCCTCAGCTTTCATTTTGATAATAACTATTTTGTTTGTATCATGCTCTGATAATTTTTTGGAACTCTATTTAGTGGAATTTTGCTCTTCCCCCCTGATTTTGATGGAAATCAGGAAATCATGCTTGAAACCGTATCTACTAATAAATAAAATAATTGGCTTCTATGTACTTCTTATAAGATAACTTGCAAATTTCTCTTCCACAGCTGTACTTAATCTTTTTAAATATTTTTTTTGCAATTTTATTAAATTTTAATTGTAATAATTATCTTAATTGACTTCAAAATTGAACCAAAATTTCAACTAAATTTTCGTTGAAAAAATCACTCAAAATCACAACTTAAAATTTTTCAAAAATTGATCTTAAAATTTTCAACTTTATAAGTCATTATAGTTACTACCACTACGAGTAGTAAAGGTTAATCTGTTTCATTGAACGAGCGTACAATACAGAGAATTTTGTAGAAGTTGATTCTCCGTTTGCCTAATAGTTTCAAAACTAAACTTTTGATTTCTTTCAACTAATTCCAATACTTTACAATTGTTGAAAAATTTATTGTTACCAGTTTTTTTATTCAATAACAGTCCATTGTTCCGCTTAATTCTTTTTCTCTTTCTGGTGGAAAGTTGAACGAAAAACAACACCTCACATTAAAACTCAACATGATTAATTTATCAAAAAATTTAAAACCTTATGCAACAATAACAATAAGATCAATTTCATAGGACTTTCTCTTCCCCACAATCTTCAAAACTTGCAGAAACAAAAAAACCGTCACTCAATTTATAGAAATGAAAATTGATTTAAAAATCACTGATTTTTTTTTATTCTTGAACTAGCACATTTAAATTGAGTTTGCAAGTACGGTATTCAATGGGAATTGCCGTAACAATGAGACCAACAATTGAGTTCCAATAGACTATGTAAGGCGTTACACGAACTTTCAAAGTTCAATGTACACTGATGCCTAAATAGTACATGAATAAATGGAGTTGCGTCCTATTTAGTTGAAAACATTCAACAATTGAAGCTCCTAAACTAGACAAGGATGACTGCAAAGGTCTTTGCCCTCAAAAGTTTAGTAGCTATAGTAAAGCAGCAGGACGCGCGTATAGCGTAGTGCATATCGTATCGCATATAACGACCGCTACACATTCTACACAACAAATGATAAAAATTTGCTCAAAATTGATAAAAATAAATTAAAAATCAGAAAAAAAAATAGACGAAACCTTTTCTTTAATTATGTTAATTTTCTTATTTTTCAATATTCTGCGTTGGCAATAACTAAAAACAATAAAAAGTTTAAAAAGCATCAACTTTCAAACGAGAAATCTCGGAAAAAAATTGGAATTTTTGAAAAAATATAACATGATACCTAAAAGCTTACCATATCATTGTACAAGAATTTTATTTAACTAAAATGCTTTGCAAAATCGAGAGTGTAATCAAATATCCACCACTTGCAAAAGTTGGCATAATTTCTTAGAAATTTTTTGATTGTTTGGAACAATTGGCTCACCAACGCAAAAAACTTTTAAAGGAAAAAGTTTCCACAAGGACCCATTTGCAAGCGTTCATGATGATCAAATTCAATTGTCCGTTCAATATTAAAGATAACTTCAAATTACTGATTGAAAACTTTGGAAAAATTCAACATGAGTATGAACATTTTTGCCATCATTTCTTACAGTTTAATGGCAACGATAATCATTCAACGTGACATCAATCAATTTTCTAATTTTCTCTTCTCAAAGATAGATTTTGTTTTCCAAATTTTCATAAAAGTAACGTTTATGTACAATATGTCTCATAAAGTTGTATCATCAAAGTTAAAGTATGCTTTGTATTGGGAATCTTTTCACTTTTCGTCTGTCTATACATTTTAATTTTCAACCTAATTTTTAAGATAATATTTAATTCAAGAAGCCGTTATTTCAAATTTAACATTTTTAAGATTTTTGTCGGTCTGTCTATCTGTGTGTCTCTTTATAACTAAAGAACGGAACAACCGAATATAATGAATTTTCGAATTAGGATACAACACAATTACCCACTGATATTAGACTATAAATCATTCCATAAAATAAAAACGTAAATAATAACGGAAGGTATACCCTAAGTAAAAACAGAGAAATGAAAAAAATGTTACTTTAGATACGCAAGTTGTATATCGTTGGAAAGGGATTTAAAACTTTGCAAATAATTTGTTTTAATATTTTTAGTTAAACTAATAACTAGCACAATAAATTCAATTTAAAGAACAAAAACCCGTTTTTTTTTTAAATAATAACATTTTTGAATACAAGCAAACATAAGGCTATAAGTATGTTGATAGCGCATTGGCTTACATATCTGATGCTCATAATAAAAGAGCCGTTGGTTCAAATCTTACAGTAACTTTATTTTTTACAAAATTGTTGTAAATAGACCCTGAAGATTTCTCGATAACAAAATATTAACGAAAAATCTAATCGTAATAAAGCTTATAGTAAATAAGTTTTTAAAACAGTGCATTTATAAAATCGTGTATTTATACACCCCTTCTGACTAATGAAATTCGTATAATCGGTGTATTCCTTATAAGAAGTAGACATGCAAAAGATTTTTTTTTTTTTGAAAATTACTACCCTAAAAGAGTGAAAAGGGGTGACTAAGTTTGTATGAGATAACGTGTAGAATTAATCAACCATCGAAATTTTAAATTTAATACTCACAATACTGTTGAAGGCGAAACATTATTACCACTTAATATAAAACAAAGTTTATCTATATTTAAAAATAAAATATAAGTGTCTATTTTTGTTATATCATTTTCATAACAACATTTTAAATAACATAAAAAATAAGCGATTTTTAATTCTGTTTGTTTTTCAACAATCAAACTTTTTAAAACGTAATTTTGTAGACCTGTAGCAATTATGTATTCTGCTGAAAAACATTAAGGGTTCATTTTTTATCAAATATTTCATTATCAATTAAAATATAAAATCGTATTTAGAACAATTTGAAACTCAACTGTTGTTAATGAAAATAAATAAAATATTCGAATTTATTTCCACGTTTTTCACCAATTTCCCACAATTTTGTATGCACAACGTCCAAATGTGCGAAATCGAATTACTTTTTAGTCCTGATAATGAAAATAAAAAAAAATCATAATTTTTTCGATTTTCATAGTGTTTTCAAATATTTGTGTCGATGAAATTTGGAAAGTGTTTTCCTTTTACGATTTATATATGAAATAAGAAAACATTTTTGAATATTTCTCCCCTGACAGTGTGAAAAATAGTGGCAAAGTTTGTATAGGATAACGTCCAATAAACAATCGAAATTTCAAATTTAATAACCAAAGTTCGTTAGAGGCGAAACGTTATTTCCCCTTAATATAAAACAAAGTTGGTTTATTATAGGAAACAAAAACTTAGGGCTGCTTAAAAAAAATATCTGGAAAAGTTTAGTTTATAAGTGAACATAAATTTTTAGTTTTCGCAAATTGTAAACCTGAAAATCTGAAAAACGTACTCACAAATAAATACATTAGTGTGCGAGTACCCTCTGAAATTCGGTGAGTTAAAAGAAAATAAGTACCGGCAATTTTGTGTGTTAAAGTTCGTAGATCCTATCGACTGAGAAAGACTGACATTTTAAACGAGCGAAAGAGTATTTTAAAAGTGTAATATACGGTAAGTCTTAATGATAAATGAAACTTAAAATGTTCCTACAGAGCAAAAGCTATAGGTCAATCGAGTATGGTGAACTCGAGACTGTCCAATATAGTTTCATTGGATAATTAAAATTCAGATATTATAATAATTAGTATATAGTTTCCCAATGGTTATACTTCACTATGGAGGAACTGGGTCTCATGCATTTGTACAAATTTCAATTTCGCGGTATTGTTGTACATTACAGAGGATTTATGGTTTTGGAAAAAAGATTCATTTGGGAATCGAAACAGTGAGATGTGACTCCTTCTATTATTCAAAAATCTAGACCCTTAACTACTGATATTTTGACGCGAGTATTTTAGAAAACTTTTGACAGTTTTAAGTCATAATTAAGATCGACTTTATTGAACTGGACGATATTTTTTATTTATGCATAGATGCTGATTGATTTAATGATTACTTGCTTCATGGTAGATATACGTAATAGACCATACTCATTATATATATTTATAAATATGTTTTGAAAATTAATTACAGAGAACTATTTTATTCTGAGCAACAGTTTATTAAATGTGTCTTTTTAAAGTCGATCAAATTATGTTTTTAAGTATGACTATGTTTTTCGTAAAAGAAAGAAAAATAATAAAAAAATTCATATTCCAAGTTACAAACAGAAAATCTAAAAATAAATATAACCCACATTTTCACTACGCAGAGGAAGTGGTGGGCATCAGCTAGTTACTAATAAAAGATTTTTTTCTTGTTTTACATGAAAAATATTAAATACGTTGAACTTTTAATTGAAAATAGTAAACCCTTTTTAAAAATCAATAATGCTTTTCCTGATATTCATTTATGCATATATCAATGCTCGGATGAACAACGATAAAATACACTGAATCAATTATTTTTTGACGTTCATTTTAAGTGCAAAAGTGGCCTTTGGCTTTTATAGGGAAGAATAAAAAATGCATAACTTAATTACATGCAATAATTGCATTTACAACCAATATTCCTCAAACTCTCTCAACTTTGATGTTTGAATTGAAAATTAGCTTTATACTCGTGGTGCAAGGTAACCACGGTGCAGCTTTACATAACACTTACCGAACTGGACATTATTTTGTACGAATACATTTTTATTTTTAGGAATCAGAGAGACTTATAGTTTTTGTGTTAATATCACCAAGAATTGGTGCTAAGTGAAAGATATAGATAACATTGCACCTTACTATTATGTACGGTAAGTGCAGATAATAAGGCCTAAGTAACTAAAATACTATTCAAAATTATTAATAACCCTTAAGACTACAGATCACTAACATTCATTAGTAGTGCTTTAATCTTTTGGCAACATCGCTGCAATATTGCTGCCACCATTGCAGCGATATTTATTTTGAGTGGCGGTTGGGTAGTGGTTGTGCGAATTAATCTATAGATTTTATTTAATATTTCACTTAAAGGTTTAATTTCGGTGTTATTCTCTTCCTTTAATTTCATGCTTCTTAGACTTTTTTCGATTGAATAGATATTATATCATAGAAATAATACTTTTCTTAGCTTTACTTCCCATGTGTTGTTGACGTTATCTAAGCATATTCAAGTTCACATTCAAGTCACTAAAAATCTAATTGATAAAAACAAAGAAGAACAAAGAAGAACAAATATTAAAAAAAAAATAAAAAGCACATGTGTGTAGTTTGCACATGACAGAAGTGCAGCCTTCAAAAGTATGAACTTCAAGATTAATTATTGCAGACTACAAATTTCTATTTTCGATAAATGATATGAGTAGGTTATGGTAATTGAAGTACGAAATAATTACTTTAGTTTCAATTTGGTCAATAGATATATCGTTGGTATAGTTACGTCGAGAGGAAGAGCTAAGCAGAAAACATCGAGAGGGCGATCCCATTTTCAGCCAATTACAGTATTTTTATCGAAAATCAGTGAAAAAATCAAACAGAAAGCATTAAGAGAATGTTCCCACCAATAACCAATCACAGCTAGGTGATCGAAAAGCAGTGAAACAACCTTGAAGAAAGTATAGATAGGGCATTCCCACCTTCAGTCAATCACAGCTGGATGATCAAAAAGCGGAGTGGAACAACCTTGAGGAAAACGTAGAGATGGCGTTCCTACCAATAGCTAATCAAAGCTGGAGGATCGACAATTGCTCGTAATTACGTAATATATCACTAATTAATGTTTTCGATCTTGTTATCGATACAGTGCGACTGCTACACATTTCTAAAATAAATTTGGTGTCCAGAAACTCAATCACAGAAATCGTTGTATCTAATTCAATATTTATATAAGAAATCTCTACTGAAAATCTTTGGAATTATATCTTTTGTGGTGACCCAGTGTCTCCAATGACCCAAAGCGGGTCAAAACAGGATCGTCACTGCTCCGCAAAAACACACCCGATCATGAATGATTAGGCAAAAAGAATTCGGTCATTCATACGAAATCGGCTGAGGTGGATGTTTTGTTGTATGAGTGAAGCTCCTTTGTATATCGTCTCATATATGTTAATTGTAATAATATAACTTTAATTTGTAAGGTTTTGTATTAGAATTACGATTTTAATTGGATATATTTGTTTTTTTCTTATAAAATTATACTTTTATTTTATTTTTTTAAAGTGATTTCATTTCCCTGAGAGGAATACAAAACCTACTAGGTTTCTTCTTCTTCTGTATTTAGTTTAATTCTATGATTGTTATCAAAACATCATCTAACTGTAAAAATATGATGAGAATACTACGTATTTACAAAGGACGACAGTGATATCTGGATGCAAAGGGAGTTATAATCAAGTATTTGTACAAGAAATAAGAAAATTCCATCAAATTTCAATAGATAAATAAATACAAAATAGAAATAAGATTTCCAGGAGATAAGTATTCATCAATTTCTGTATTATGCAGTTGCTATTTTTCTTATTTAAGTCATTTTTAATGCAAACTTGTATCAAAGCTTGTTATATTTCTTTTTACCGATACTGAAGGCATCGTTTTGAATTTATATCCGTATGGTTTTGAAAGCCATTAAATGTATTGTGTAGAAGATTTTCAATTAATAATAATTTGCTTTTACTGCGAGAGTATCGAAAGCTTTGACTTGCATTTTCTAAAAATTCTTTTACAAAGTTGTTTCTTAATATTGTCGTTATTATTACTTTGGTTTTGTGTTATTTTCATTTAAAGCTTACTATACTTACTTCTAATAATTAAAATAGGATTCAATATCCGGTTTCCACTTTCATTATGTGTTACGTATTATATTAATTGTCTCAAGATTTTAGTCGGTTAACGTAAATGATTGATTGAGAATCATAAGCGAATTGATTATAAGCTTCTTTTTCTCTGAAATAAAGCAAAACTGATTTTAGAAGTCGTTAGATAATTAACTTCCTTAATGTACTATACAATGTATTTCATTGTGTTTTCTATTTTGTTTTGATCATTCGATAATTGTGATAAATTCGTATCAATGACGTACAAAAATTATAACTTCTGATGATACCAAAGAAGCTTTTATTGATGGGAGATTTTACTTTAAAAGATCTAAAAATGTGATGCTTGTAGGTTTGTACTTTGATGCAGGTAAGGCTATAATATTTTGAAATCAAAGTTGGCTCAACATAGAAATATTTCCTTTTATTTTCTACGTGAAACACTACAACAAACGATATCTCGCATTTTCATTTTACTCGGTAAATACGTGATAACATGATCGGAAGCTTTCTTTTATCGTAAAGGAAGGAAACATTACCCGATAAAATTGAGTTATTTGCAGATAGAAGTCAATCTTGCAAAACTATTGTACTTATTGTTCTACCAAATTTTATAAAGCAAAATTCGTCACAATATTGATAAAATTCAATAGGCGTGATTCTTTGCTAGAGTGTATTCGTGCACGGAGGCTGGATAATGCTTTTTAAAGCTCAATAATATAACTCTTTGACTTTGAAACCGTTTAATTACTTCATATTCTTTGAAATACATTGATAAATTTGTTATACACTGACTATATCTTTTTCAAACTGTAGTTAAAATCAATTATATGGTTTTACAATAAAAGGTTTTCTTTTGATATTCCAAAAGAAATTTCATTAGCTTAAATATAAAAAAGAAATTCTATTGTAAAGTTTTAAAAAAATATTGTTTGTTGTATATTGAGTATTTTAAAAGTTTATTACTATATCATAAAAAATAATTAAAAAATCAATATTATACGAAAATATGCGGTCAGAATAGAAAATTTTAATATGAATCCCCCTACTATAATTTTTGCCTATGAATGTTAATTATATATTATTTCAAGGAGCACTAATTGATATACTTGCATTATACACTAATTGAGTAAATCAGTGCTTTAATTAGGTAAAATATTTCTACTTATTCATGTTCGAATATGTTCAAGTAGGCACATATCATGCAATTAGGCCTATTTAGTTTTTGAAACATGAATCACGATAAGAGTGTATTACACATTATGTTAAAATAACATCAGGTATGATTATTATTAGGAGATTAAATATTTCATTGAAAGAGGATTTTAACGATCCATTCGCGTAGAACTCAAGTATAATGTAATACTTATAATTGTAGAATTTATAATTGAAGTACAAACTGATAGTAATAAATAATTGCTGCAAATTGAAATAATTATCCTACTCAAGTACTGCATCAAGTATTATAACTAGTTCGTGAAGTGATTTTTCAAAGCTTAAACGCACGTTTCCAATAAATTCCTCTTAGGATTGTTATACAGGCGGTATAAAATAGGCGGTGTGATTACGTAAAAAAGATATAAGCTTGGATCAGAAAGATCAGGAACGTCGAAATTTGAGAACTGTTTCGAATGGTTTCGTAATTATTCCTGTACGTATTGTTCACTCGAACGCAATTTGTACGTAAATTTCGACATGAGTTCAAAACGCATCGTCAATGCAGTCGGTTGTCATTGTGCAGCGTTCAAAAAATTAATAATAACTTATTCTTAAATGTTAAAGTTAAAAGGACAAGTGCATAGAAATAAATAATGCAATTAATCCTTTGTATTCGAGATGAATGCTAGAAACAATACAACAAGTGACGGATGGTAAATGGAAGAAAAAAATTTAAATTTCTGAAAAAAAGAATGGCAAATACAAATAAATGGATCTTGTTATTGTCTAGTAAGTGATATAACGTGAACTAATGTGGAGATCGAACGAGTATTTGTGAGTGTAGGTGCACGGAGATTTCAAAGCGAACAAGTGAGTGCAGGAGATTTTGGACTCCAAATAAATACGATTTAAAAAAAACAGTTATCTTTAGTCAATAAGAAAATATAATTAATTCTATTATTAGATTTATAGATTTGTAATCCATTAGAAATAATTAGCAATAACTAGTAATAATTAGCAATAATTAGTAATAGTGTAGTAAATAACGTTAGTGATAAGATAGTAATTAATGATAGTATCTAAGATATAGGAAAAAAAAAAATGTCACAACCTGACAATCAACACAGCCCAAACCCTTGGCAATGTATTACGGGGAACAAGCGAAGACGTACATGGTCCAGCCAAGAAAGGGTGAATGGCGTTGACATCATGGAGACGCAAAACAGATTCGCTCCCTTGAACGAAGTCATCGACCAGAAAAATGAAAGAGGCACAGACAAAATTATTAAACCACCACCAATATTTGTATACGGGGTTACCGACTACCCAGCCATGGTAGAAAAATTGTCGGAGATACTAGAAATCGAACAATATACAACAAAAACTATGGACAACGATAAAATCAAAATCATGTGCAATCACTCCGATAGCTATCGGAGTTAAATACGATTTTTAAAAAACAGTGGCATCGTACACCATACATACCAGGTTAAGGAAGAGAGAGCATACCGCGTTGCCATCAAACACCTACACCACTCAATCAAACCAAGCAATATTAGTGAGGAACTAAATAAACTAGGGCATAAGGTTCGAAACATTGCCAACGCAAGGCATAGGCAGACAAAAGAGCCCCTCAATCTATTTTTTGTTGACCTGGAGCCGGCAGTTAATAATAAAGAGGTTTATAATATAAAATATCTCACTAACTGCGTCATACAAGTAGAACCCCCCAGAAGGGAATCCAATGCTCCTCAATGCATACTGCCAACAGTATGGCCACACAAAGGCATACTGTAATCGGCCCTATACATGCGTCAAATGCAGCGGCTCTCACAAAACTGCCGACTGCAAAAAAAGTCGTGATACCTCAGCTACTTGCGCTTTATGCGGCGGACCACATCCTGCTAACTACAGAGGATGCGACCAATACCATCGTCAATGGAAATACACTAAAACTACTAACCTCGCCAAAAATCAACCCACACGTCAAATCAATACAAACACTAAATCTTCCCCCATAATATCCCTCTCCAATCCCCTAGTACCACCTCAACCACCAAGAAATTATCCCCCCTATGCCAACGCCGTCAAAAATAAAGAAACAACCGAGAATCCCGACCCTAATTCGAGTATTAACAAAATCCTCAATAAATTTCTTGAAGATTTCAAAAACATGTTTAATCAACTGATCCAACAAAATTCAATGATCCTAAACATGCTAACAATGATTGTTGGGTCCAAATAATGGCAAAATTTCTAATATTAGCATTATGGAATGTCAACGGTCTACCACAACATAAAGGCGAACTAAAAATATTCCTGAAGGAACACAACATTGACATAATGCTAATCAGCGAAACTCACTTTACAGCCAAAACATATTTTAAAATGCCAGGATTCTCCCTCTACTCCACAAATCACCCAGATGACAAAGCCCACGCAGGAACTGCTATTCTTGTCAAAAACTCCATTATTCACCATCAGCTCCAGGAATACAAAACTGATAAAATCCAGGTTACTTCGGTGAGAATAGAAACCCTTCCCTTCAGTATTGCCGTCGCAGCAATTTATTGCCCTCCAAAACATAATATCAAAAAGGATGACTTCGCCGACTTCTTCAAAACGCTTGGCTCTAGATTCCTAGCAGGTGGAGATTTCAACTGCAAAAATATGCTGTGGGGCTCACGACTAACAACTGTGAAAGGAAGGAAACTTACCAAATTGATTCAAGAAAATAACTATTCCTTCTTATCTACTGGTGCTCCTACTTACTGGCCGACAGACCCAAACAAAACCCCTGACCTCCTGGATTTCTTTATTTTTGACGGCATATCAGCATCTTACTTGACCACGGAACAAAACTACGAATTATCATCTGGCCATACACTAGTCATTATTGCCCTCAATACATTATATCCAAACTTGAAAACCACTAATAAACTCCACATCAAAAATACTGACTGGGAAAAGTACAGAAACGAGGTTAGTGATAAAATAAACTTGAATGTTAGGTTAAAAAGTCATAGTGAAATAGATGAGGGTATGGAGGAATATATCAATATCCTGAGAGAAGCGGCAAAAACGGCAACTCCCCAACCAGGAAAACATGAAAAAGCCACGCAAAATATTCCTTTACAAATAAAAAGGTTAATTAACGAAAAAAGGAAAGCCAGGAAAAAATGGCAACAGAGTCACTATCCAGCCGACAAAGCCCTGTACAATCATCTGACAAACACCGTAAAAAGGATGATAAAAGAACACGACAGCGAATACTTTCAGAGATATGTCAATAGTCTAAACAGATTCGATGACAGTATTTGGAAACCTGTAAGGGCGGCGACCAAACCGATACTGGCTATACCACCAATTGAGAGAGAAACCCCATCCGCAAATACTTGGGCTCGGAGTGACAAGGAAAAGGCGGAAACTTTTACAGGGCATCTTGCTGAGGTGTTTACACCAAGAGACGATCAAAAGGATCAGGAAATAGAGGATTTCTTGAATAGGGATGAGGAAGCATACTATCAACCAATTATCTTCACCCCTAACTAAATGGCAAAGGCTATTACTTGTCTCAAAAATGGGAAAGCTCCAGGACATGACGGGATTACGGCTAAAATGCTAAAAGAGCTTCCTCGGAAGGGACTGATGAGCTTATTATACATAATGAATGCATCTGTGAAGATGCAGTATTGGCCAAGAACCCTCAAAATGGCCGAAATTATCATGGTGGTCAAGCCTGGTAAAAACCCTACAAGGGTATCGTCCTACAGGCCTATCAGTCTCCTACCAATCATATCTAAACTGTATGAAAGAATGCTCCTAACAAAAATCAGCCAGGTTTACAAAAAAGTGCCAGACCATCAATTTGGGTTTAGAGCCGAGCATTCTTCCATACAGCAATGTCACAGAGTGGTAGATAAAATAAACAAAGCTTTCGAACAAAAGGAATACTGTCATTCCGTGTTTATTGACATAAGTCAGGTTTTTGACAAAGTATGGCACGATGGTCTTCAGTACAAAATAAAAAAAAAACCTTCCTCATCTATGGAAATTATTAAAATCATACCTAGAAGATCGTAAATTCAAAATAAAAGTCAACTCTTCCTATTCTGATATACACGATATTAAATCTGGTGTGCCTCAGGGAAGCGTGTTGGGTCCCCTCTTATATTTACTATATACATCGGATTTGCCTACTACAGACAACACGCTAACAGTAACTTTTGCGGACGACACGGTAATTATGGCTGCTCACAATAACGCTCACTCTGCTACTCAGTACGTCCAACACCACATGAATTTACTAAGCGCGTGGGCAGACAAATGGAAGATCACCATAAACGAGACTAAATCGGTGCAGATCACCTTCACACTAAGAAAAGGAATATGCCCTCCGGTCACCCTAAACGCCACCGATATCCCCTCGTCAGAACACGTTAAATATCTCGGAGTCCACCTAGACCGAAGGCTCACGTGGAGCACCATATTACACAAAAAAGAAAAGCGGCTAGCGACAAATTCAAGAAACTACACTGGTTACTGGGAAGACACTCAAAACTTTCCCTCGACAATAAAGTGTTTCTATACAAAACAGTAATAATCCCAATCTGGACGTACGGCATTGAACTTTGGGGCTCTGCCAGCAAGTCTAGTATAAAAATTATAGAACGTACACAATCAAAAATGCATAGACAACTGGCCGATGCACCATGGTATATAACCAATGAAACCCTGCGAACGGACCTGCTAATTCCAGCGGTAGCCAGCAAAGTTGAGACCCGTGCCACCAAGTATTTTGAAAAACTGTACTACCATCCAAATCAATTGATGACGTCAGCCCTGGAGCCTCAACCTGCAAGGCGATTGAAGAGAAAAGTGCCGCGAGACCTATCTAACGCTTAAGAAACGCTCTAGTGGGAGTGTTCTCTACCATGATCTTCATGCTTTCCATGCTCTGCTATCAGATTGGATGAAAGGACCATGGTCCTGATGGTCAATATGTGTATTAATACAAAAAAAAAAAAAATTTGACATATGCTAGAAGTGAAGAAGCGACGGTTATTTTCGAATATGTATTGTCAAATATATATAACAGAACATAAAAATTAAACAGTTCAATAATGCAACAATAAATATTATCTTAGCATATTTTTCATTTCGCAAATGTTTTGAAATTTCCTTTCATTAATAATAATACATCACAATTTTTCGCAAGTGTTTTCCCCATAAAAAAATAAACTTTATTTAGAAAATTTATTGAAAGTCCATTTTAGCACACCCACAATCTGGTAACATTGCATTTTCGACTTTGTTTTTAATTTAACTGACACTTGTATTATTTTATTTAGAATATAGACATCATCGATATAAACAATATCCGTATACACAACTGACAAAACTGAATTACCTATGGTAAATATTAGCAATTTTTTTTGGCAATATTGGCGAACGATTTAATTGTATAGTTACGCCATTTTTTTCCATTTTCTCAAAATTTATTTGTTCACCTTTATATCTATTTTTCGTAAATTTTTCCATAAAATATAATTAATTATCGCAATTTTAAAATTTGTATTTGTTTCTATTAGTACTTAAACACTTAAGTCAACTTAAGTTTTTAAATTTTGCGGTTTTTTGAGAAAAACGTAATAACAAGTTAAAATAATAACAAAAAAATTATGTTCAAGTTTAAACCCTATATTGAACTGAATATAAACGTTATTAATTAGTTTTATTAATTATTATTATTATTGATTATATGATTATATAAATAAATTATATAATAATTTATTATTAGTTTTTAGTTAACTGATAATTTTACGAACGAAAATTTAATTAACGGTTAATTTTGTTTATTTGTAAAGTTAATATTGAAATATTTGCTCAATATCAAAGGTATATCGTGAATTTTCTCACCAAATTTTCGTTCAAATATTTCAGAACCATCTTTCGTAAAAGTCATCAAATTTTGAAATCAACATTGTATCTGTCTTATGGATTTTCCGGGTGAAATATAAATGACTACAAATTCATCATCATATCATTGGCATTTTCGTTTACCAATGTCTGAAGACATCTTGATTTTTTTAAATGTATTTAATTTGATTTAGATCGAAAATATTTTAAAACAATAGTATAATAGTTGTATTTCAACAACTTTTCGTGATTTTTTAATGGTGAATTACGGTGAAATATATTTATTTATAAATTATCAATTTGCAAAAAAGAAAAGCACGTATTGTATTTTTCAAGTGCATATTATCAATAGATTCGAGGTTTTGGTTTTTTTTAACTTTGTTAAATATTTTTATATTAAGTTGGTCAATCATTGTCTCAAATTTGAACTAACTAATTGTTATAATTTTTTTCAACACATATGCACCTTTGATGGTAGGAAACCCAAGATGTATTCAAAGTTAAATAGTTAATTAATGTAGAAATACTTGGTGGTTATTAAATTTTAGAATAAGTAGGAGTGCCAAAATTCAGCACGATAAAGTGCTGGGAAGGAGGTGAAAAATGAGATTATAAGTTCCGTACCCTACAAACTAAGCACAACCTGAAGTTATAGAAACGAAGGAAAAAAAAGTGTCAATATTTTCCATTTTATGGAAAAAGGAAATTTTCTGATTAAAATTAAACTAATAAATTACCGTTTTATTTGTAAATATTTTAATAGTTTCTGTTGACTTACTCTAGCACAATATTATACTAAGTATCTTATCTTATATATTAAACGAGCTATTCTTGTATGTATGTGTTTTGATTTTTAAAAACGGCTTTGACGATTTTGATGAAATTTTGAAATTTAATAATTATGTTTTTAAAGTTTTTTTGTAATATTGTCTTCTATGAAAAAACGCAAATTTACACAAAAAACCGAAAAAAATATTTTTTGCGCCATCTGTTGATGTTTGTACATAATGTATATAATCTATGCTGGTTTGAATATAGGCTAATATATAACAATTAATGGATAATAATATATATAAGTCTTTGAAATTCAATTAAATTTCTTTATTACGACGCGTTTCGACAGTTTTAAACTGTCATCATCAGGTAATAATACAGAATAATAATTATTTTGTCAATTTTAAACAAATTTCATATAGGTTGTTTGTTTTATATAATTTGTCGTTAAGGATGTTATTTGGATCTAGTTTGTGTGCTTTGTATATTTCATATTCTTCTAGGGTGTTCATATGTGATTCTTTCTTGCATATATGTAGCGGCTTAAAATTTGTTTCGAAATTTAAGCATTGATGATTTTCGTCATAAAGGTATTTTGTAAAATTTGAAGTTGTTGTTGAAGTAGGTTTTTTGGGTGTATGTTCCTTATATCTTGTTCTGAAAGATCTACCAGTTTGGCCAATGTAGAATTTTTCACAGGAACCACATTTAATTTTATATATTCCGGTCTTATTTTCCGTTGTAATTTGATTGTTCTCCAATGGTTTGAGCATTTTCATCATGTTGTTGTTTGTTGAAAATGCGATATTGAAATTATTTTTCTTTAGGAAGTTGGCGATTGTAAAATTGAATATATTATTGAAGTCTGATTTTATATATTTTTTGTTTTCTTTTTGTGGAGTTGGAAGAATGGATTTTTTATTAAATTTCGATATTATTTTGTCTATGATTGAACTGTCGTATCCGTTAGTAATGGCTATATGTTTAATTATCCTTATTTCTTCTTCACGAGCTTTGGTGCTGAGAGGGAACTTGATCGCTCTGTATACTAGACTGTTGTAAGCTGCCATTTTTTGGTTTCTTGGGTGAAATGATGTTTTATGGATGGTAGCGTTTGTTGTTGTTGGTTTTCTGTATATATTATATGACAACTTTCCATTTTCTTTGATGATCGTTGTGTCTAAAAAGTTGATTGTTCCATTTATTTCGTGTTCAGAAGTGAATTTTATTTTCTGATTTATTTTGTTCAGATCGGATACCATATTGTCAATCTGTCGGGTAGTTCCATTAAATAATATGAATGTATCATCTACATATCTTCCATAATATATTATTTTATTTTTGTATGTACTTAAATATAAAAAAATATAACAATTGTTTTCTAATTTTATGCAAATATATATCTGTCAAATATTTTTAAAATAAAAAACAATCATTTAATGAGTTGCCTTGTCAAAACGATATTTTGATATTTTAGATTTCAACTTTTAGATTTGTATTTTTTTAAAAGTATTATCTCCATAGTCAATTTTAAAAACTAAAATAAAAAATAATAGTTATTGGCCTTTATAATACGTGTTAAATATCTTTCGTTTGTATATCTAACACTTCCACATAGCCGAAACATATTTGAATGAAACTTCATAAAATTTCAAACCGAGTTGAACTCGATCGTCCAGGTACTGTCTAATTAATAAAGGTATGTTTGCTCATCATAAATAAATTAGACGACAATAATTCCAGAAAAATCAACTATAGAGTTTGACAATGAAGCAGAAATTGTTGTTTCGTTGCAATAGAATTTCATCCTTAATTAACTAGATTCCAGGCATGGAAGTTAGCTGAAATATTTACTTTGAATACATTAGATTTATTACGTACAATTTAAGCGCTTCCTCCGCAAGCATTTTCTAAGAATTCGAATTTGATAATTTGTTCAAAATATTTAACTAATTGATTATAATCGATAAGTTTCTTAAACTTCTCTCGGTCAACGACAAGTCTAAAAAAATGCACTACACCACTCAAATTGCGAATATTTAGCTGCCAGGAAAGAGAATTGCGGACCTTTCCTGAAGCGTTTATAAATTCCAGAAGAAATATCTTTCTCCGATTTTCATAACATTTACGAACAAAACAAAAAAAAATTGTTTGAAAAAGCAATAATAAACTGCGAAACGTTGCGCAAAAATAACCAAGTGTAAAGTATTTAAAAATAAAAAATCCTCAAAAATGCTTGGAACTGCAATAAACTGAAGAAAATATTAATGAATAATGTAATGTATATTAATGAATAACGTGTTATATATAATGTAATGTATATATAATAATGAAATTACCTGATAACGACAGCCAAAAACTGTTGAAACGCGTCGCAATCAAGAAAGAAATTGACTCATGACATTATACATTATTATTCATTAATTTATTAATTGTGACTCGGAAATAATAAATAGAATATTTATCAATGAAGAATATAGTTAAAAAATAATAATCACTACTGGCAAACACTTTCCATGGGCCGTATTTTTTACCAGAGGCTTTAAAGCTGCCAAAAAAACTTGTTGAAGTCACTTAGTTTCTAAAGCTTGATTTTTATACATGCTGTTCAAGGAACGAATGCGTCCAATAATGTACATATGTAGGTTGCATATTCATGAATATTATGAAAATTAAACTAAATTTTAGAATAATTTTTTCTCAGAAATGATGAATGTAATAAAAAAATGTTAAAACAATTTTAGTTGATAAATTCATAATCTACATTTTTTGACCTAACAACAACCTAAATACAAACTAAAGAAAACAAGTTTTAATCTTACTTTGTCTTACTGGAATATGTTTCTTTGATTTTTTAACTATAGAAAAAATATATAACAGAATTAGACTTACCTAAAAGATTCATAGCAAAAGCGACCAAGTGGCAAAGGAGCAGGAGGCAAATCAAAATGTTTTTCGTTTAATGCTTCTCTGTAAAAGTTCCAACTTTTTTCCGGAGGCATCCTACAAAAAAATGAAAAAAAAATATTACTGTCATTAAGAAATTAATAAGTGGCTTCTTATTACACAAACTATTAATTAATTAATATTAATTAATAACATTTAGAAACAATCTTACATTTATCAAAAATTACCTTCTTTTTTACAATGCAAAATTATATCCTGTTTTATATAAGAGTGAACATAAGAGCACAAACCGGAGTAGAAATCGTCGGACATAAAAGGATTAAAATAAAAATCCACTTCATAAGTGTACATCTTCTCACCGGAGATTAATAAAGCAAGGGGACATAGAGAAAAAAAATTTTTCGAGAATCTACAAGATAAAGATAGATATTCCTAATAGGAAAGTTTAGCTCAAAGATCAAAAATCGACTTATTCCTGACGATATGCATACCTTCATTGAAGAAATTACTAACTCAAATGGGGATAGGACGGTATATATCTGCGCTTTAAATGAATTGAGAACCAATGTTAAATATTTTCATCATAACAACCAGCACAAAGATTCATTCATAATGCAAGAGATCAGAAATCAATGATTAATTGTTTTGTCGCAAATAAGCACCAAGTACAACTTTGCCAAATTACCAATGTCAGAATACTGATATCTGCAAATGCAAGTAACTAACAAAGACTATCGTTATATAAACTACAGTAAATGTATATACGTGAAAAGAAAATAAATTAAAATAGAGTAATCTCACTTCGTTACGAAATTTAATATAAAATATTTTTATAGCGATATCACATGAATGCTGTATCAAAGTAGATTAAATGATAAAGTTAGATAAAACTTTATTGAGGTAACAAGCAGTGCTGAAGAAGCTTGATAGAAGTACAAAGATGATATAACACGACGTGCAAAACAGGCGTTAGGAGAAAAAAAACAAATCGTCGTTTACAAACGAGCTCAAGATTTTACCATCACGACAAAAAGACGCGTACTTATGAATATATCAACAACACAACGCAACTGAACAGTATGCAATATTAACAGTATGAAGAAACTAGAAATAGAACAAACAATGCACCCAAACAACTGAAAAAAGAATATTGGGAAAAACCTTCATCTAATATGGACAACTAGGGATTGCAATCTAGCAAAGTGGGACCCCGCGATCCAGCGGGATCCAGCTAAATTTATTCCAGCTAAATTAGGCTCTGCGGGATCCCGCTGCTACCAAGGCAATTCAGCAAAAATCCCGCGGGATGGGAAACAGTGCGAGATTGCAATTCCTATGGAGAACAAAACAAGTAATTTAAGAAGTTTTGGGAACTAATGTAAAGGTAAAAGACTCGTTAATGCCTTTTTAAAATTTATACCAAAACTCTGAAGAACCAGAAAATTCACCTGTTATTAATAAAAGAAATTATAACATTGCTCGGAAATCCAAAGAAATCCGGCCAAGGCTCGGAAATCGAAAGAATAAGAATATTTCAAACTATACTTTACACGAAGCATATACCATCCGGATCAAAAATTTGCACAATCATACAATTACACACGATATTCAAAATGGGCTCAAGAAACGATTTTATAAATTACGGAAATCTTTTTTTTGTGATCTAAGTGAAGAAAAATGTAATTAAAATACGCATCTTTGAAGAACAACAATGCATTAGGAAAAACCACTCTTCAAAGAACACCATATTTATGCATAGACAACCAATCGAAAAATCAACAGAATTATATCAATAGAATTCTATGCCCGTGTTTTCTTGTACTGTTGATCTAACGAAAGCATTTAATATGGTGCACCTCCAAAATGTTGATATTCTGAAAGAAAATAGTATAGACTTAAGGTCTTAAAGCTTGTTAAAGAACTGTCAAAAATTATTGTATTAAAAAAACTCATTAGATGTATATTAGCTGTTTACGATGAAAGCATTCAACAGGTGGTGGCGCTAATCTATTTAGAGGTAAGTCTTTCGAGTTCTAGAAACTTTAAAGGTGAAGTTTGCGCTCCCAAGTAAATAATACCTTACGAGCTAGAGATTATCTATGTGATTAAATTCAAAATGAAGTTACATCGATAAAAAAACTATCTTATGTGACTAATCATTTAACAACTAAAATAATACAATTTAAAATACTTTAAAATACTTTCAGAATGACGGAAATAAGAATACTAGAAGTAGCTCAAAGATACGAAACTTCACCAGCTTCGATCAGAGTAGCATAAGATATGGTATCTTTGATATCTGGTATATTGATAAATTAATGAATAATAATATATGTCCTATAACTCAATTTCTTCTTTATTACGAAGCGTTTCAACAGTTTTTGGCTGTCATCATCAGGTAATGATTATTTTGTCCGTTGTATGGTAAACAAATTTCATATAGGTTGTTTGTTTTATATAATTTGTCGATAAGGATGTTATTTGGATCTAGTTGGTGGGCTTTGTATATTTCAAATTCTTCTAGGGTGTTCAAATGTGATCCTTTCTTGCAAATATGTTTTGCATTTTTTTTCGAAATTTAAGCATTGCTGATTTTTGTAGGAAAGATGTTTTGTAAAATTTGAATTTGTTGTTGAAGTAGGTTTCTTGGGTGTATATTCCTTATATCTTGTTTCGAAAGATCTGCAAGTTTGGCCAATGTAGATTTTTTTACAGGAATCGCATTTAATTTAATATATTCCGGTTTTATTTTTCGTTTTAATTTGGTTGTTCTCCAATGGTTTAATAATTTTCATCATGTTGTTTGTTGAAAATGCAATATTGAACTTATTTTTCTTTAAGAAGTTGGCGATGGTAAAACTAAATATATGTATTGTTGAAGTTTGATTTTATATAGTTTTTGTTTTCTTTTGGAGTTGGAAGAATGGATTTTTGAATAAATTTCGATATTATTTTGTCAACGATTGAACTGTTGTATCCGTTAGTAATGGCTATATATTTAGTTATCTTCATTTCTTCTTTGATTTCTTTTTTTTCTTATTTTCTTCAATTGTTAACAAGGATATTGATAAATTGAACTTTATCAAGATGACGATACTTATAGTATAGTCATAGAAGTAGAAGAAGTGGAATTTATTAGTGAACTCCCCAAAAAGTACGCAGAAGCCATTTTCTTATTTATTGGTAGATTAGGTTCCAAACACTGTCGCAACTGTCGCGTCTCCTAAAATTGACTTTTTCAAAATAAAAATAAATAAATCATTATAACTTTTAATCCGTGCTATATACGAATAAAATACTTATTATCAAAATGAAACCTGAGGATGTTTCCTACGAAATAGGTTCTTTAATAATTTCCTGTATGTGCCATAATTAACGTGAAAATGATATTGTTGATATTTCTGAAAACTATTCTCATTTTTGGAAAAATCAGGCAAATGATTTATTCATTTTGAGTTTTATTTTCTTATCTAGTAAAACCATAAAAATAACAAGGTTTTTAGTTATTTATCGCTTCAAACATTAAAGAACCTACCTCTTAATTATGAAGATATCAAAAACTTCGTCAAATTTTAACTTACCATCAAAAGCTGATTACAATTGAAATATACATTCTTAGACACTGAATTTTTAATTAAAAAGCATTTTGAGATTTAATAGATATTTACTAATTTGTGGTTGGGGTCATTAAAATTAAATTTTCTTGGTAAAAAATCGTCAATGATAAATAAAATAGTTTTTTTTTTACTTTTCAATGTAAATTTCTAAAAATCTCAATATTCATAGTGATCTCGAGTGCAAAGGATTAAAAATTATAATTTAAAAATAATTTGTTTAAACTTTTTTAACATTTTAAACATTTAAAAGTTACCATTATAATGAAAATGTATTTCAGAAAATTTTAAAAAATAAATTATATGGAGGTAATTTTTTCATTTCCATTAAGTACAAGTCGATAGTGTTAAAGCACATATGTGGTAAGTGTATTAAGACTGCAATCAACAAATTAGAGATTCCCATGATCGTATGTAAAGATATTGACATGTTGGTAGTATTGACGATTTTGGCACCCGTGGGAAAAGAAATTTATTTTCTGAAATCGGGAAAGATTTTTGTAAACAAAATGTTTCATTTTTACATCCTATGTCCGGCTGCGATACGACTTTCTGTTTTTTGTTTTTTTTTTTTTTTGGAAAGATATTATATTCAACTAACAATAATAAATTAATAAAATAAATTTTATATTAATATGTGGTTATGAGGAATTTATTTTACTCTGTTAAACATAGGCAATGTGAAATCATAACCTTCAAAATACCTTCAAAACTCCAATAGAGGACTTAAAAGATAAATTACTTTAATTGTGACACAAAGTTCGCAACATTATTAGCGTAAAAATATAATAAGTAGTGTCCGACTGAAACTAGTTTTTATGGCCGAAACCGAATTTTGGCATCAGTCTCAGTTTCGGACGAAACCGAAACCAAAACTTTCATATAAGTAGTATAATTAGTACATCCTGGGACCGATCTTATACTTGATCTTTACATTCGACATGCCGATTGAGGAAGGTGTCGTTACAGCCACCTATGCAAACGACACCGCCTTGCTTACAAATAACGACAGCCCTAATGCAACATCTGACGAACTACAGTGGGCATTAACTAGCTTGCAAAAATGGTTTCGTAAATGTAAAATCACAATTAATGAAGCTAAATCCGTCCACGTGACCTTTATAACCAGGAAAGGACTATGCCCCCCAGTTTACATATAAAACCAACAAGTTTTTTCCTCAGAAGAACGAGGTCAGGTACCTCGGGGTTTACTTGGATAAACGTAAAAGCCTCACCTGGCACAAGCACATTGTCACCAAACGGGAACAGTTGGGGGTCAAACAAACAGGGGGTCAAACTAAGAAAGCATTGGTGGATGTTGAAAAGCGATTCAGGTCTATCCCTAAACAGTAGGTTGATGATCTATAAAGCCGTTATAAAACCGATCTGGACGTATGGAATTCAACTATGGGGAACTGCTTGCAGCTCCAACATTGAAATCATACAAAGGTTCCAGTCTAAGACACTTCGATTAATTACAACGATTTAAAAATGGTCACGGTCAGGGAGTTTCTTTTAGTCTTTTTCTTTTGTATATATTCTATTTTCACACTATTTTAGTGTATTTTCGTTCTGCATTACTTTAAACTTTGATTTATATTTATTAAAAATAAATAATAATCAATTCGTTACTCGTCAACTATTTTGTCACAAACGAAAGAGATTCATTCAAAAATCTCCTCCAACGATTTTTCGTCTATAGGAAAAATAGCATAGAGTGCATTATGGAGTACATACAATCAAACAAATATATTTATTTGCATTAAAAAGTAAAATAATCTCTTATAAAAGATAATAATATGGTATATTCCTTCTAAGACATGTTTTTATTAGACATTCATTTAATAACAAAAAACAACAAGTATTAATAACCAACAATTACTTTTTAACGTACCTAATTGTTATCATTAATTACAGGTACTTATGTAATGATATAATTTGTTGGTAAAAACACGCAGTGAAGTTAAAATTCCTTGATTAATTAGTGTTGGGAATGATTTTAAACAATATTATCGAGACAATGTTGTAAAGTATAATAAAAGCCTTGTGGAATTATTCAAGCAAATTATGTACTTGTGAAGAGCAAACAATAAATAAATTTGTCGCTTCAATCACTTACGTACGTTGTAATTTGATTTATTTCAATACACATATTAAAATTAAATTTGAAACAAACTACAGCAAGTATTTGCACAACAGTGGCTAATACTTATTCTATTATTTTATATATTTACCATTAGCGTACAATAAGCATTTGAATTTTGTGTTTGCTGCATAAAATTACATATCATTAGCATACAATTTACACTTTATAATTATAACATCTTTGGACTATAAATGCTTTGATTATAATGGTTAAAAATAGTAATTGAAATTCGATTTAAAAGAATATTAATTATATTTAAATATTTTAGTATTTAACAACAAAAAAATCCGCCTTCTAAAGTAAGACTCAAGTTTCTTGCTGCAGCCATGTTCTCTTTTTCATTATGCTGGACAAAATCCGTTATCTCAGTCGCAAAAAATGTCATTTCACAAAATTTCGTACCATAATTAATATTAAGGTCATTTACAATGATAATTTGAATATACTTTTAATATTTTTCCCCGTAAATTGTAGTCCATGGTTCTAAATAATTTTCTAAAAAGAAAAAAAACAATTTTATGAACTCTTAAAAGTTTTCCAAAAAAGGGAGAAACTTTGCTTGAATAGATGGATATTTTATTACATTTCTTGAAACCAATAAAAACAGTGAAACACGATATTTAGAGGAAACGGTGAAATATATATTTTTCTCTTTAATATATCAGGTTGAAATTTCTGAGAAAATTACTTAGAAACTAAACATTTGAAGCTTGATATTTTATAAACTTTAACTGATTGTACCAATGCAAGAATCAATCAAAAATACAGAGTAATTAGAAAAAAAATACATAATTTAAAAATCGGTCTCAGATAACCTAGTTTATCTAAACTTATATCGAGTGCCATATCAAAATATATTGCTTATTTCCAATAAGACAATAGTAATCACAAAATTTGCCCATTATTTTCCAATCGCCTGGAAATTGAGCCAAAAGTTTTTTGGGTAGAAAACAAAAATTATTTCGTCGAATAGCCATTGAGTGACTCCAAAATTGTTATTGTTTTTTTTAATTTTTATATACCGTCGCCTTATAAATTTCAACACAGATGCAGCTGATTACCATTGTTACAAAACTAAGTGTTTGGTGAATGATTTGCCGCCAGAAAACTAGAAAAATAACATTGAGAGTTCCCACCAACAGCCAATCACAACTGGATGTTTGAAAATCAATGGAAAAACCTTGAAGAAAACAATGATAGAGCGTTCCCACTTTTAGCCAATCACAGCTGGATGATTGGCAATCAGTGGATAAATCAAGCAGGTAACATTAAGAGAGAACTCCCAACTTTAGACAATCACAGCCGGACGATCGAAAATTACCCATAATTATGTAACATATCGTCAACTCTTGTTTTTGATCTTATTGTTAATACAGTACGACTGTTACAACATTTTTAAAATAAATTTGGTGTCGAGAAACTCTATTAAAGAGATCGTTATGTTTAATACAATATTTACCTTAAAATCTCCACTAAAAATCTTTGGAATTATATCTTCTTTGAAATTTGCGATACCTATAGTATGTATTTTATAAAATTTTCGTTGATGAACTTTTTGTGGTCTTTTTAGTCTTGTTTTGTTTTATTTATTTTTTTCGATAGTCACTATAATATTGTGTAGGGAAAAGCAGTCCAAAATGATCCCCTTAAGCAGGAATTGCTATAGAATATATTATTCATTCAAGGTAGACTAAAAATATAGGCGATTACTATTAGTATATTTATCTATCCAACTTTCGTAATACTCAGAACCAGAAAATAATTGAGGTTTCATTGAAATATTTCCTTTTTTTAAAAACCTTACAAAGTAATTATCTTGTTCACCCTTATGGATAAGATTTGCCCAGGTAAAGTTTGCTTGCATTACTTATTCGCACCGCGCACGTGACTATATTCAGGTGGCCTAAATACTAAAATTAAGCATAATAAAAAGTCTCCAACACAACAGTAATTACATTTAACATTGTTTAAATAAAATTAATCTAAGCTCAAAGTTATGTTTACCTTAGATCACCCGTGCACAATTATTGTTTTTCTCGTCAAAATCGATGTATTGCTCAAGTCTCTATTACGCTTTTACTGAGGCGAAGTGGGAGGTGGAGGTTAGGTAGGGTGTTCTATGTTTTACTAGTGAAATAAATTAGATACCGTTAGTGGTTTTACCACAATCGCAAAAAAAAAAGATCATCTTACCCCAAGAGATCAACTCGTTCTACTTTCGCTACGACTTAACTTTCTCTTATTTATTTAAGGCGTAATTTAAAATTGTTTCTATTAAAATGATAAATGTTTCTGTTAACAATACAAAATTCACCACGGTTGTTAGGAAGACTATTCCCAAGCAGCGTAATACGCAGGTGCGCATATACATAACGGATACTGTAATGTTTTCTATTTTATTCAATTGTTCGTTAAATCTTATAGATTTATATGTTTATCTCTTTTGATTGCCACTTTTTTGTTTCATGAAATTTCAAGTCACAACGATGCTAAGGAAATTTTCACTTCAAAAATTGGCTTCTAAATACTTTTCAGTGATTATATCGTGCATATACTTGCACGACTGTACTATTATGAAATAATCTGGAAAAAAACGGTGTGTGTACTTATGTACGCACGTATGAAGTCATACTTCTTTGGCGTAATAAAAAAAAATATTATAATTCCTTGTTAATTACATTAAAATGATAAAAAGGTTGCAGTGGAATAGTTAATTGATCGATCAAGTTTAATTTTAATTTGAAAAATTACATAATAAATCATTACTTGTATGAAGCTATAAAATTGTATAAAATTGGTCACTTAACCGCTTGCGAGCAACTTCATACTGTAGTTTTGATGTCACCCTGAAAAAAATCACTTTCTTTCTTTTTTCATAACGACGCCAAAGAAGTATAACTTCAAAAAGATAATTTGGAAAAAAATTCCGAATAAAATAGCTTAAACTTTCTATTTACTTATATAATCTCTTTCGAGTGCTACATTTTTTCATAAGACCTTTCGGTATACATATAATGTGTATTGTGGTTTACCTTAAATGTCTACGACCTTAAGAACTGAGTAATTATATGTGAAAAACCATTACGTTTTATTATTAACTGGTAGGTAACCTTGATTCTACTTTGTTTTAATAACACTTAATCAACAAATGTTTTCATGGTATATTTTTCATGCAATAAGTATCTTCCATTTATTTTTTTCAAATATTTTTCTCCAAACTTTCATAAAATAGAAAATTGTCTATCCAACAAAGAACTTATCCAAATATTTATGAATTAATTAACCTTCGATCAATTTACACGAAACAAATCACTTTAGTACAAATTTAAAAATAAACAAAAATTAAATTTCATGAAAATATCAAGGGAAATATAAATTTGATTTGTTTATCAATGAAATTTTGAGAATCGAACTCTTCAATGTTTCCATATTTTCTATTATTTTTCTTTAGCTAAATAAAATTTCAAATCTAAAAAATTTTTTCGTTTAAAATTTAAATATTTTTTAAAATTTATTTCCTATTGACGTACGCGTATTAATTCAAGAGAAAAATTATTCAAATAGAAAAAATCTTGGCAAAAAATAAATTACTAAATAATTCACTTTTTTTTTAATTCAAGGTAAACGTGGGTACGTTAACATCGGTATGGGTATATCTACATTTTGTGGATAAACAAATTTCGTACTTTTCACAAAAATGTGCAAAAATCGTACTTCTCTACTTAATATTCGGAACTGCTTTCATTTTACTAAAACTAAATGTTTAGTTGTTAGTGTAACTAACAGAACTTCTTAGTAGTATACAAAACTTTATATTGATGTCATAATCGAATTCTGGGGAGTAACCTCTTCGTACTAGATATTGCTCGAGGTCGCACTGAACAGCAGATTGATGTTTTATATCAGTCACATTGTAGAACTATTTCATATTATTAGTTATTGTTTGTTTGAAGTGCTATGAACATTTGAAATCAATTACGAGATAAGATGGTGGAACTTGCTAGTTACAGAGAACTTAAAAGAGTCATTCATGCTTATTTTCCTAAAATAGAATTATTATTTGATTATCCTGGATGAAGATAAATTTTTTAAGAGTCTAATTTAATGATTTTTTAAGTTACTTTCTTTTAAGTCGCATCAACTTCTTGGGTTATTAGCGGCTTACTTTAGAAGTATGTTTACATGTAATCCTTAATATATAATACAAAATTAGTCTTACACAATAGTTACACTTATAAGTTTGGACTAATAATGACAGTGCAATAACAGTTTAAATGATCAACTACCGTAATATAACCTAATAACAATAGTAAAAAAATAGTATAAACTAAATACACGTCCAATAATAATAAGATGAGGAAAGCTATAAGTTAAAACAAAACCTAACTATTATTAAGGTTAGTGCATAAGATTACAAGAGTAAACAGTATATTATAGAATAAATAAAATTGACTTCAACAATAAGAAAGATAACAGCAATGAAAAAGACTACATCAATAAATGACGATGCCAATAAATACAATGTGTAAAACATATCAATACGTATCAATAATCTTCACAACATCCTGGAAATCAACTATAACAATAGTAACAATATAAATATGAATATAATAAAATAACACAAATATAACCACTAATAAAAATATAATTATGTCTCTAATATAATAAAATTAATATAAATATGACAATAGAGATAATACTTTTTGGTAAGAATTTTAATTTAGTCATTATTGTAGATTGTTAGTTTTTAGACACTTGGACTGCTTGTTTAGAAATTCTATTAGTGTCCAACCGAACTTTCGGTTTCGGCTATTGTCAAGCCGAAACTACGAATCGAAACTGAATTCGAGAGATACAATTATTTAAAAATTATTATTTTTCACTTATTATTTGATTCTTCAATTTTGATTACTGATAACAATTAGTTCAATAAAATTTTGTTTAATGTTATCTTTAATATTTTTTTCAGTTCGAAACAAAACTGATCAAAGTTTAGAAGAAATTTTGTTTTTAAGATATAAGAAAGAGTAAGTATTTTGTGTACCTAAACATATTATATAGAAAGTAATTTTGTTTTGTAACTTTTTTTTATTATTTTATGTTATTTGTAGCTAATATTAAGAAGAAATATTAGGTACATTTCTTTCAAAACAACCCCTTATTTCAGCATAAATAATTTATTTGAAATAAGGATTGATAATAAAATATTATGCTAATGATTAACTCAAATATTAGGGAGTAAATGATTAATGAATAGGTACCTATAGTCTATAGGATTTAAATGTAAAGAGTGACTAATTATGATCAATTTTTTTTTACGATACCTCTATGACCTTATATAGAAGTTTCGATTTCGGCCGAAACTGAGACTGATGCAGAAAATTGGTTTCGTTTTCGGTTTCGGCCGTAAAAACTAATTTCGGTCGGACACTACATTTTGTTAATAGGTCACTAGAATTACACTGCGTTCCTTAAACGCATGCATTTTAGGAAGTCCACCATTTCACATTTCTGTCCGTAATTAAGTCTTGTATTTATATGGTGTATCCTTTGATTTTAAGTTTCGGTTGTTAATTTTGTTGCCTGAAGAGAGATAATTTCTGGTCGTATGACAGCAATCAGTTGGTCTAATTCCGATTGATTGGAGTGAACACTATTGAAATTCCTCGATATCACTCTCAATGTCATCCTCCGAATCTGATGAAATGTAATAACATGAATGTAATTATAACAACAAAACAAAGCAAGAGATAATGCTGATGCTCTTATCATAGTACCAGCTATCGAAGAATCCAAACATGAAAGAACTGTCATCATTATAGGCGAAGATATTAATTTGTTAAATTACATCAAGAAGACATTTTCATTCAAAAGTTTGCAAAGGTAATATCAAAAAATATGTATTCTTTAAAAAAAATTTACAAATATCCCCTTTCACACAATTATACGAAAATGAAATTCGGATCTTACAGCTTATATGAATAATATCAGTTCATCTAAGCTTTCAGAGACCTGCTCAGTTATAAAATCTTCCACTCACAAGTGCAGCATCCCATCAGCACATAAACCATGTCTATTACCAATTAAAAAAATGGTTAGGACTTAGAACCCGAGGAATTGGGTTGGGTGCTACAAAATGAATTCTAAGAGCCAATTATACCAATATGACCACCAGTTCCTGATAAATTACTAAATATTCTTTTTGTAATTAAAAGAATGGATGTGGTCCACGGTTCGGGTGTAGAAAATCGGGATTGCAATGCACTTTAGCTTGTGTTCTCAACTTAATGGACAAGCTTACTTCAATGCTGTTTCATGACCAAATGACAGTGATGAAGAGAGTGCCAATTTAAGTATAGGGTTGCTGCACTTGTGAGCGAAACATTGTTTTGTATCTTAACACAAAATTTTATAAAAATCGGTTGATTTATTTTTTAATTGTAAGAAGACCAAGACAGATAGGCAAAAATTTTAAAAACATAAAAATTGAAATAAAGGTATTTTGGTATTTAAAATAATAATCTCAGTCATTAAGAGTTTTCTTGAGTTTTAGTCTTCTGCTATTTGAATAATATAGAAGTGGGCCAGCGACGGATTTGTATTCCCAACGGATTTTTTATTGACCATATTTGAGATGAGATTTATGAGCAGGTCTTTATGCAGCGTATCGTTGGTACCACGGCGTATCATCAATCGCTCGTAAAATCTTGAACTGGCATCTTTGGATCATTACAGTATCTGATTTGCTGGCACAATTCGATCCCCTCCATATCGGTACTATTATGGCCGTGTAAAGGAGTAATTTATTTTCCAATGAAATTACGGATTTCCTTCCCATTATCCAGTAAAGCTGTTTAAATCTCAACAATGCTTGGGTTTTTCTGTTATGGGATGCTTGGGTTTTGTCTGTATGAGTTCGCCAAGGAAGCCTTTTATTGAGGTGAATTCCAAGGTATTAAACCGACTTCGATTCTGTATCATCAGGCATCTGTATCATTCGATTCTTGTATCATCAGCGAATGTCCTTTTACTAGTATTGTTGGTCGTTGGGAGATCAGCAATGTACAGTAGGTAAAGACTGGGAGTTCTAATCGAGTTCTAAATTGGCAATTCTTCAGGTGAGATGTTACAAGTTTGTAATAAGTAGGCACATACCTATTTATTTTGTACAGTAAACCATCGTGTTACACTTTATCAAAAGTCTGGTTTATGTCTAGGAAAACTAAAGGGGAGTATATTATATTTTCCATAGCTTCGTTTATGGTGTTACCTACTCGGTGGCATTGATGAATAGTCGAGTGACCCTGTCTGAATCCCAATTGATGATTAGGAACTTCTTCTAACAGGGAAAGGATTTTTTGGAGTAGAAACTATTCATGGAGCTTAGAAATTATATGAAGAAGACTTCTTGGGTGATGCGAAGATACAATATTTAGATTTTTCTTGGTTTCAGAACCATTATTAGTTCTGCAATTTTTTATGTTTCGAGTCAGTGATGTAGTTGAAGTTTTGCGTTGAATAAATAGAGCATTGTCGTAATTGCTTTTTGTGGGAGCTTTTTTAGCATTTTGGCATTGTTCTGGTCTATTTTGGATGTCTTTTTCTTGGCAAGTTATTAAACTGCCTTTCTTAGATTTTTAGGAGAAAAAAGAAGTAGATTTTTGAAAGGGAAAATCAGACGTAATTAAGTTGTTCAAAATTTCTTAGTTGATTGTATTATCATTAGGAGTAAACACCACAAATAGGTGGCACACATAAAATTTGTTCTAAACTTTATGCTCTACAATTTTTGATCGTAGATGTTGATGTCATTGGAGTAACAGAAATCAAGATAATCGTAAAGTTTTGATTTTTTGATCTTGAACAACTAACAACGCAGACACGAGATTTTACAAGACTTTTAAAACAACTTTTGTAACACCCAAAAAAAAAAGTTTATGAAAAATCAGCTTATTATGTGTCATTCCGAGATAGACCCCGTTTTTATGCTAAAATGACTGGACTATATGGCTTTTTTATACATTTCACCTTAATCAACTGTTTATTTTCTCAAACAAAAAGTTAATCTCACTTGAGTGTTTCGATCACTTGAGTGGTTCTTTGTGGTAAATTTGGTACAATAACTTTATTTTTGGCAAACTTGGTACAATAACTTTACTTTTGAGAAACTTGGTACTTTACATAAATAATAACTTTAAACTATAAACAATAACTTTACAAGTCGACGATCGGCTCAATAATGATTAATAATTTGTACTGTTTTCAATATTGTTAACAATGAAAATAATTTTGTTATTTTCATTGTTTTCACAAAATTGTCAACTAGTCTTTTTTCCATATTGCAAATATTATTTGGTTATCGGCGAAAATCAAGATTTCCTTAACATTACAATAACACCTAATGTTTCTTAAAGGATTAAAAATAATTATCCCCATTTTCCAGCCTAGTCAGCATTTATAGATCCTTAGAAAAGTATTCACTTGACTATACTTCAAATTGCAATATTGCAATTATAATTTGCTCGTTTGGGAAAACAGTATTACAGTGTAACTTTTTGTATTTCAAAACTGAAAGTGTATCTTCTTGTATTAATACTCTTTATTGGATTGTTTAATGAAAATCTGAGTTTTTACAAAGATTTTTTTTCTTTGGCAGAAAATGTGAAAAATTGTTCTTATCATTTACTGTTTTTATAAAACCTGCTCAATAATATTGTTACGTTTTTGACTTTTATTTATATTAACGGAATCGTTTGGGTTTGGGTTTCAGGATATATAGCAATTACAAATTTATTTTATTGTAGTAACCTTTATTTATTTCACACTACATTTTTATATATTTATTTACAACGATCGTTTATTTCCCTATTTAACTTATAACTAATTATAACTAATTGTCCTTCAACTGCGGTCAACCTATTTTCATGGTCACTCAGATATGTCCCAGATTGCTCCATCTCTGGCCATTTTGACCCTTATTTTTACTGTGTATTATCTATCCTCAAAGAAGCACCTAGAATGTATTTCATCTTATTGTGCTAGTCGCTCCCCCTTTATTTATTTTCATGATTCGGTGAGTACACAGCGGGACGCCAGATGCACGTTCCAAGCACACTTATACATATGCACGCACACATTTGAATCTTAGATATATAATAATATGTTTATATTTCAAAGGACCCATGAGTGCACCCACTATTTTCAGATTCTCATTTGTATATTAAAAAGTAAACCTTTTTCTGGTAAAATATAAATTTTTCAGAATTAAAAATTAGTTTTTCCTTATATTTATAATGTTTTTATTGATCTAAAAAAATAAAAGCACAATATATAATACATTTGGTCTATTACACAGGAGAGTTGCCATAGCATTGGTCTCTTTCAACATTATTCCCAACAATATAACATCTTTCTATAGCCGTTTCAAATGAATCAAGTTCATCAGACATTTTTTGTAACCTTGTATAATATACATCGATAATGGTTGGAACATTTTTGCGATAATAATTAGATGTATACGACAAGCAATAAATTATTTCATCAAGTGAAAACTGTTGAAAACATTTGGTTCCTTCTTCTTCAACAGTTTCCAAAATCAAGAGTGTGGAACTAACAAATCCACTTCTCCAAACCGAAATCGAATTTTGTGCAATATTGTTTGTTGTTGATACACATCTGGAAATCGAATTGTATATGCTACGAGCCTCATCAATAAATCGGAATCTCGAGCATTGTGAAATAAGATTTTCTGAATTTTGTAAATTTCTGATAATGTTGTTCACATTACAATTGTAAGTAGTGATAAAATAATCGATTAAACTTAACGCTGTATTGAAACCAGCTTGAACAAACGAATTAGAGTAGGAAATAGAAGTTAGAAAGTTTTGTATGGGAATTGAGAACGGATCAATTAGAACTGGTAAGGTATTTATAGGAATATTGGTACATTGACTTACATTAACACCAAGATTACTGATCGATGTTAAGACTTGACCATAATTATTATCGAAACAATAACTAAATATGCTCATGGATATAGCCAGAATTTTGGTCGATAATATTGTACCAGAATTGTAATCTCTGATGGTATTTTCTTGACTGATATTATAGGATGTTGCAGCATTGTTAAGACATTGTATAGTGGCTGAAGATGATGTCAAGGTTAAACACAATAATCTCTGGTAATCAGTTTGCCGAATTGCTGCCGTCACAATGTCATCCAACGTTGCATTCCAAAGTGTCATTTGCGACACCGCTTTATTGTTAGTATTTGTGATGCAGTTTGTAAATGGATTGAAAACCGTACTTGATATATTCGAAATTCCTTGATTTAAAGCACATTGTCTTATATTTGCAGTAAATAATCGTACGCTTTCTTGGATGTCATTATAAGAAAGTTGATGACTGTTGAACACAGATTGTAGTTGTTCCAAAGAAGTCATCGATCTGTTTCTAACTAAACCATTTACCTGTGTGATACTTGCATTGAAAATTTGTAGTGCTACTGAAGTTCTGTTCGCATTAATTATTGGGTTTGCTGTAGAAATATTGTTGCAGTTAGCTAGATTTATTCCAGTATTACTAATATCAAGAAATACAAATCCTTGTTGGTTTGCTTTACAATAGTTAATGACATCACCGAAAATGAAGCTCATTGTTCTAGCAATCATCAGCAATGGTTGGATATCTCTAATAATTATAGGGACACGATTTCGGTAAGTAATTGCCGTGTTTTTGAGACATTCTTTTATTGCTCGCGTAGTTGATAAAGACATGCAATAGTTTTTGCTGTTTTCAAGACTTTCTATTGCCGTTGGCAATATTTCAAGCAAAGTTGATCTCCACACTGGTATCAGTGATTGTACAACATCGTTTGAGAAAGATATACAGTTAGCAATTGGTTCAAATATAGAAAGCGAAAAATCTGCTATTCCCTGTTGTCGACCACACTGTCTTATCTGACCAATAAATTGTTGAAAAATCGCCGACGCATTTTCGAATGTTATTGTATAGTTTTCGATAATAATTTCGAGAGCATTTAATGATGAGGCTATACTTCCATTAATTATGTCGTTGGTCTCACTCGTGCTCCAATTAAATCTTCTCAAAGCAAGCGCCAACCAATCAATGTATGGTCCATGACAAAACTTGAAATCGACCCCTAAATTTTCAGCGTTATTTATGACAGTTTGGTTGTAAATGATAGGACAGCTGTAGAGATTGTTTACTAGACTGTGGACAGTGTCACATGCAAATGTTAAAGTTGAATTAATACGGAGGATATAATCGGTGGAATTGTTTTCAAAACTATCGGCAGCATTGAGCAAACAATTGATTTGATCATTGATAACTGGTAGACTTACACAATTGTTTCTGGTTATTATCAAACTGTACCAAACTTCATAAACTGTATTATTAAGGTAAGATTTCCATGATTCTGATTCTAGAGTCATATTGTTATCATTGATTTGTAAACAGTTCAAAATTGGATTTCCAATTGATGTGGTAATGTTGATTCTTTGGGCTTTGCCACATAGAATTATGTTTCTTATTGTAGTGTTCAAATTGTCTAGTTGGGTTTGTAGGAAGCAGTTAAAAAAGTGGTCGAGGGTTGCCAATTGAATTGATGCTATATCAAAATTCTTTTGCATGGCTTCGTTTAGCTGGTTTGCTACGGAGATGTAACGATTTAGAGCCATGTCAAAAGTAGGTAAAAGAGCTACGGGCAGTTGAACTTCACAAGTGTTTGGATCGACTCCTAAATTTTGTAGGGCGGATGCTACATTCATGATATTATTGGTGTAGCACATGGCCGTTGAATTTTCATATGAGGAAATCATTCTTTGGCCTTTCACGATATAGTTTTGAAGATTGGCAATAATTGTTCGGGAATCGATTTCAAGTTGAGCAGCAGCTTGTTGCAAACATGTAGTTTTTGCAGAAGTTGCCGTAAGTATAAGACATTCGGCTCGCTGTCGGTTGTAGTTGTTGATGAAATTGGAAGCTTCTGTTCTGGCCGATTCATGCATTGTTTTTAGAACATAATTGGCCATGTTGATGTTGGCATCGATGCACGTTTGAATTGGATCGTAAACAGAACTAGGAACTGTAGCACCAATTTGATCCAAGGCGCATTGATTGAAAATCATCGAGACATTCGTCATATTATTGATGCTAAGTTCACTGGTAAGATTAAATTTGTCGTAAATCGGCTGAAGACTTTGTACAACGTTGGCATTAGTTTGTTGCACTTGAGCAAAAACTGCACTTTCGGTTGGAGTAATGGCGGCGAGTACGGCATTTACTTGTGCCGGCAATCTTTGCGAAGAGGATACCGCTGTACCGGCGCATCTTTTCTCTCTGGATGCATTTATACTCTAAATATTTATCGCAAAAATTAATATTGAAAATTTTATTGAAATTTAAAACAAACGCTTACATTGGCAAGAAAAATAAGAACTAGTATAATCCATGTTGTTTTTAAATTCATAATTTATAAACACTTTAAAAAATCGCTTTCTTTTGGTAGTTCGACGAAGCAATAATATATGAAAATACCATGCCAATCTTTTTAAACGATTTTGGCTTTAATTGAAAAGTTTGACGTCAAACATTTTTCGAAGTTATTTTTTTTTATATTAAATTGACTATAAAATAATTGGGGGTGATAAGATTATAAGTGATAATTTCTATTTGAAAATAGACACTCAAACATTCCCAAATTTTCTAATTTCACGCCATTTTTCAGAAAAGAAAACAGCCAACACATACCAATCGAATAGGTTTTATGGTCGAAAATATACAAAGTTACCAAATCAAATTAATCTTTAATATTTATTGTACCGAATAACTGCATTGAATAGTAAAATTCCAAAGACACAAATTAACATTTTGAACAAAAAAAATATTTTTGTTTTTGTAGTTTTAAAATAAACATTTATTACAACTGTCTACCGATTATAAACCTTCATAGATTAAAATTTTTCATTAGTACGTGTAGCTGTTTACTATACTCTTTAAATTACTTGACGTCATACTGAAGAGTCCTTGACTAGTTCCGTTTACTTGAACGACTGTAGCATCAAATCAGCTAACATGTAAGCTACTTATACTGTTGGAGTCCTAGTTCATATTTTTTTCCCTTAAGTAAGCTGTTCATTAAGTCTATAAAACTAGAATGTCGAAAAATTTGATTTGGTAAGAAATAGGGAAAATATTCAAAATATGAAATCAAAATCATTTGAAATCACTACCAGCTATCAATTTAGTAAGGCCACCCGGTGACTTTTAAGAGAACATGATGAAACCCCTACAACTAATTGAAGGCAGTCAAATTTGAGGCGTAAATATGTGTTATGGTTACTTTCAGTCATTTGTGGCTAATTTGTTCGTTTGAAGGCGAAGTTAATAAAATTGTAAAAATACAAGTCCAATTAACTCTTATTTAGGCATTTAAAATTTACTAAGAATACACTAAGCTGAATCTTAATTAAGTTATATTATTGCTAATATATAAAATTCTTACGTCTGTTGGTAAATTTTAATTTTTAACCCAATTTTAGGGTAAATATTTGTTTCAAGAGACCCTTTATCCAAATTTAACACTTTTAAAATTTGTGTCTGTCTACGTAAAAACTGAGGGAAGAAAAAAAAACTTTAGACAGGCGAGTTATAGTTATATCATTGGAAAGGTATTTAAAAGTTAGAAAATAATTTTATCAATCTTTTTAGTTGAACTAATAACTAGCACAGTAAATTCCATTTAAAGACTAAAAAATCGTTTCTTTGAAATATAAACACTTTTATATACAAACATAAGAATTATAAATAGGTTAATAGCGCATTGGTACAGATCTGCTGCTAAAATGCTATAATTAAAGAGCCATGGGTTCAAATCTTAATATCACCTTTTTTTGCAAAATTGTGGTTAATAGACCCCAAGGGTCGCTCATTAAGAAAATATTAACGAAAAAAAAGTAATAATAATAAAGCTTATAGTAAATACGTTTTTAAAACCGTGCATATATAAAATCTTTTTTAATAAAAAAAAATTTTTTTAAAAACTCCTACCATGAAATAGTGAAAAGGGTTGACTAAGTTAGTATGAGATAACGTGTAGAATTAATCAACAATCGAAATTTAAAATTTAATAATCAAAGTGTTGTTAAATATGGAACATTATTACTGATTGATATAAAACAAGGTTCATCTATATTTAGAAATAAAATATAAGTGTCAGTTTTGGTTATATCATTTTTTAGCCGTTCAAATAACATCATTTCTCCAAATTAGTATGAAAGCTTATGTAGTATGTACTTAGGTATACCGAACAGGCGATTTTAAATTTTTGTTTGTTTTTAGACAATCAATTTTTAAAATCTAATTTTGTAGACCTGGTATATGAGACAGATTGTAGACCTGGAGAAATTAGGTATTTATTCTGCCGAAAAACAATAAGAAAACAATTTTGTTATATATTTAATTATCATCAATAAAAATATACCTAACTTCCATACTAACTTATCTTCGGTATTTAGAGCAATTTGAAAACCAATTATTGTTATTGAAAATAAATAAAATATTCGAATTTACTTCCACGCTTTTCACCTATTTCCACCAATTTTGTATATGCAACGTCCGAATGAGCGAAATCGAATTGCTTTTTAGTCATGAAAATCAAAATAAAGAAGGACATAACTTTTTTCGTTTTACATTGTATTTTCTAATGTTAGTTAACATTTGTATCGATGAAATTTGGAAAGTGTTTTTCTTATACGATGCAGATATATAATAAGAAAGGGTTTTGGATAATTCCTTCCCTAAAAGAGTGAAAAATGGTGGCAAAATTTGTACGGCATAACGTCTAATAAACAATCAAAATTTCAAATTTCATAGTCACAGTATCATTATAAACAAAACATAATTACCCTTTATTATAAAACAAAGTTGGTTTAATATTAGAAACAAAAACTTTGGGTCTGCTTAAAAATTTAAACTCTGATAGATATATCTGAAAATGGTTAAGTTACGGTTATAAGTGAGCATTAAGTTTTTCGGTTTTCACATTTTGTAAACCTGAAAATCCAAATACGTGTTCACAAATAAACACATTAGTAAGTGAATATTGAGTAGCGAGAGATTCGGCGAACTAAAAGAAAATGGTTTAATTATATAATTGAATTTCAGATATTTTAATAATAAGTGTATATATTCACAATGGTTGTACTTGATTATGGAGAAACTGGGTTTCGTGCAATTGAACAAATTTTAATTTCGCGGTTGTTTTGTACATTACAGTAGTGAAATAGTTTTGAGAAAAAGATTCATTCGGGAGACGAGACAATGAAATGGGATTTCTACTAATATTCTAAATCTAGACCCTATACTTCTGTTATTTTGACACGAGTATTTTGATAACTTTTTACTGTTTTAAGTCATAATTAAGAGCTATTTTATTGAACTTGACTATTTTTTTAGGTATAAATACTGATTAATTAATGAATTATTTGGTTCACTGATGGTATACCTACCGTAGGTATACGCAATAGACATACTCTTTTTAGATATTTATAAATATTTTTTGAAAATTAATTGATTATTACATAGAACAATTTTATTCTTTGTAACAGTTTATAAAATGTGTCTTTTTAAAGTTAATAAAATAGTGTTTTTAAGTATGGTTTTGTTTTTCGTAAAAGAAATAAGAAAAATAAAATTTATATATACCACAACAAATAGCAAATCTTAAAAGAAAATATAATCTACAACTACGTAACGCAGACGAAATCGCGGGAATCATCTAGTTTATATATATATGATTGGATTTCAATTTTAGTTTTTACGTTACAACAAATTGATTTCCTTAAAGCAAAAAGAAGGTTGATAGCGAAAACAAATATTTTAAAAATTTATGAACCTATCAAAAAAATATATTTTTTGAACGATATTTCAAGGATACCATTTATAACACCAATGTGACATAGTAAATAAAAGTCACAAAGCATTTTCCACAGAAGCATTCCTTCCTACTTTTATTGTTATATTTTGCAATAAACTTTCGAAGATAACCATGTACCGATGTACGTTACTAAGAAAAGGTCATGTTTCTATTAATATCACCAATTTCCCAAAAGCAGAATACAAAAGATTATAATCTTATCATCTTATTATCTTATCTAGATTATATTCTTATCATTGATCTTTATTTTCCATTTTAAAAAAATATCGTTATACTTTTTAAGGCCCTGGTTATTTTGTTGGCCACTGTATCAGCTCTCCAGGAGGATGCAAAAATTGCTGTATCGTCAGCATATAGGGAGAGGAAAGTTTCGGGTATCCGCGGGGTATCATTTTTATATAGAATAAATAGAATAAGTCCCATAATGAACCCTTGAGGGACTCCAGCCTTAATTAATCTGCTATTAGACATTTCATTCTTGATTTGCACACAAAATTGACGCTTTTTGAGATAACTCTATATTATTATTATAATGCATCTTTGGAATTTCATTTTAATTAGTTTTTATAGTAGTCCTTCATGCCATACAGTATCAAAAGCCTTTTCTATGTCAAGTAGAGCCATTCCCATGGGTTTAGATATAAATATATGTATATATAGTTTTACAATGCACTATATTCGCTCTGTGTTTGATGGATTCTAACGAACATCTAACGGTTACACTAAATTATCCTTAGCAGTTGTGGTAATAATGTGACGTGTTTATTTACAACAAAAGCATAAGGAACATAACTTAATGAAATTACGACCACTATTAGCGCTGCGATCGATTCAGTTGTCCCCATCATGCCTTCGCTCCTGCCGAGAAGTTATATAAATAAATATATTGATCAATTTGGGATCATGATTATTCGTATGATAGGAAAATATATTCGCGAAAATATAAGAATCGGGTTTGATGCAATTGTTCAAATTCCCAATTAAGTAGTGCAGGAAGGTTGTGGTTTAGGCAAAAAGGTTTATTCGAGATTTGAGACAGTGAAAATGAGATTCCTACTAATATACAAAAATCTAAGCATTCTACTTCTGCAAGTTGGACTCAATTTCAATAAAAATATATCTCCATTGCCAGATAATCTTCTTCTTAATCCAAACATCGCTGCCGATGCTGCCGATACATGGTGATTAAAATGGTTATCACTCGAGATGTTTCAAATTCCGGTCCTTCTCCAGAGAACACGCTATTCCACCTGTCGCATGAAATTCGGATAAACGAGCTTTTTCATCATTTTTATCCGATGGATCGGTGATTATCCTCGTTTTTTTTCTTTTCAGGTCGTTTTTTGTACCATCAGCTTTTCCATGATTTCGTGACGCACGATATATTGTTACGATGTTGGCATCGTGCGCCTCCGAACGCATTCGGATAAATCCGTGACGCCACTGTCATGGCGGCGAGGACTATAAAAGGGCGTGGATTCCCACGTTTAAGGCCTTTTTTTGAGGTTATGTAAAAATATATTAAGTGCAGAGCACGTGGTTCATCTTTAGAATTGTTGACCATATCAATTAATTGTAAGCTATTTGTACTGATTGTGCATGGGTTGCAGTTGGTTAACCCTGCATTTCAGGTAGCGTTGATAGTAATTGATAAAATGGTACAGCTAATTAATTATTTATATTAATGATAACCTCTAATTATTGATTGATAAACTCTTGTGTGCGAGTGGAAAATTTGTGGCAGCGTGTCAATATTTTGTAAATGGTACAGCTAATTAAATGGTTTATATTAATGATAACCTCTAATTATTGATTAATAAACTCTTGTGTGTGAGTGGAGAATTTGTGGCAGCGTGTCAATATTGTGTTGTTTTTTTAACGTATAAAACAACGAAAACCAGAAATCGTGATTTACCGGAGCCCTATTCACCTGCCCTGTCCATGGTACCAGCGAAGGATCCAACCAGCCACGTCCAGGACCACATCTGAACATGTTTATGGAGCTAAGTGCTAGTCAGGCTAACCCACGAAAACGAGACACTTTGTTAGATCTCGAATTACGTTTCCCCAACGTAACAATGGCGCCCAACGGGTTTTAATTAGTTATTTTAATTAATTAAGCTGACTTTATTTATTTCAGAGGCCAACTGGAAATCTATCAGCCTTTCAATCGATAAGGTAGTAACTAAACGTTGAGCAGCTATCATAAAGAACGCATCGAAAATAGCGACGCATAAATGATAGAAACAACCAAGTTTTATAAAGTTATTTATTTATTTTTATTATATAGTTATTGACAGGTGTAACAAGCAACAGGCTAAGAGATTCTGATCCAACGAATGAAATATTGTATGTCCATTTATTAATCATAAATTTAAATTAATTGCTTTTCTTTTACGGACAAACGGACGATAACAATTGTAAAAATGGGTAAGACACGCAGGGCTCAGAAGGAAATACAGGAAGAGATGCAACAGCTGAGAGAGAAAGTTACAGAAATAAGCAAGACTTTAGCGGCAAGTACATCACAGCTACAAGTGGACCAGCAGAAAGGAGGACACCGTACCAGAGAATGCAGAAATGAACGCATAGATATCTGTGTGTGTTGTTTCAGAGTGGGTGTAACGGCAGCTACATGTAACTGCCACACGTCAAAAAACTAGGAGTGCGAGCGCGATGCAAACAGGAGATTGCGCCCAGCCCACTCGGAGCTCCTGTACCCCATGCATCAGTCCTTTGCCAGGGGGGAATGCTATCCCGCCACTTCCAACTAGATGCAGAGGACGAGCAATGCATTACAGACGACCACCAGACGACAAGTGAATCGGAAGTAACCGCGGACGAGTGTGAAAGTTGCGATAATAATAAAGAAAAAGTCATCCAATCTAGAAGTGACGAGATGGGTAATGTTTGGAACTGCTGCATTGGTCAGAACCTTATGGGATTGGAAGTAGAAGAGATGGAGAGGAAGGTAGTTGGAACGGGAAAACAACTCCGGCCGGGGGGTCAAGAAGTAAGGATAAGGACTTGCAGGGCGTTCGATACCATGGCAGGTAAACAGTTAACATGTGGTGTTAAAATTAAAAAACAATCATACCTGGCTTTGTTCGACTCGGGAGCTACCAGAAACTTCATGGCACAGAATGTTGCAGATAGTATCCCAGACAATATCCAGAAAGTTAAATCTAACCGATCTGGAAGCTCATTTATTTTAGCGAATAATTCTTCAATTCGGAGTGTTAATGCAGTCTTTGTTGCCTTCGAAGTTGAGGACATAGAGATCAGCGCATGGTTCGAGGTATTCAATCAGATGCCAGATGATATAATATTCGGAATGAAATTCATGATGGATCATGGAATACGCTTAAATGCGGACAACATGACATGGACATGGAAACACGACACCGATCAAAGACTTATGAACAAGTTAGCACCGAGTAACCAAATCTGTAATATCTCTTTAACAGACGCCGATTGGGCGAGATTAAGTAGCTTTTTGGATTCGGAATTTGCATTAATGGACCAGGCTGAGCTCGGGACATTAAAAGGGGTCGAATACGAAATCGAACTAAATGATTATACACCAATTCACGTCAAGCCATATAGGAGATCACCTAAAGTTACCGAGGCTCTTCATAAAATCATCGAACAATTACTGGAGCAAGGTATCATTCAACCCAGTACCAGTGAGTGGAGTTTCCAACCGGTAATGGTGAAGAAAAGGCTATTACCAGGACAAGACGTAGACGACATCAAAGCATGGAGAATGTGCATCGACTACAGACCGCTTAACAAGGTCATGAAAATAGTCAACTACCCAATGAGACGGATTGACACCTCACTGGAAGTCATTCGAGAGGGTGCGTATCGAAGTGTGATTGATTGTACGAACGCTTATTATCAGATTTCAATAAAACCGGAGCATCGCCAGTACACAGCGTTTGCGGTAGAGGGAATGGGCTCTTACGAATTCGTGAGAATGCCGTTTGGTTTATCAACAGCGCCCGGAACGTTCCAGCGAAAAATGGATCTGATAATCCAAATGATCAAAAAAGTATTGCGCCAGCGTGAGTTACCAGCCCATTGGATCAATTATGTACACCCTTATATGGACGACTGGGTGGTTGCTACACCGACGATGGAAATTCATCTGGATATGCTGAAAATATTATTTGAAATTTTCAGAGAAGTAGGTTTAATGATCAAAAGGGAAAAGTGCCGTTTTTGCGTGCCCGAGATGAAATATCTCGGATTTATCATCAAAGGGAATGAGCTTCACCCCGATCCAGAGAAACTGCGCGCAATTGAAGAGTACCCAGAGCCTACCAGTAAGAAACAGCTAAGGAGATTTTTGGGAATGGTTAATTGGTACAGGCGACATATGAAGATGGTTGCAAAAGTACAAGGTCCATTAACATTAATGACCTGTGAAAAATCCAACTGGACTTGGGGACTGACACCAACTTATCATCCGCAGGCGAACCCTGTGGAAAGAATAAATTGTAACTTAAAGACACTAATTCGAACTTTTCTTTCAGATAAACATTCTAAATGGGATCAGAATCTGCCAGAACTCGTGTACGCTTATAATACATCTGTTCACAGCTCGCTGACTGTCAGTCCAGCTTATTTGAATTTTGGCCGAGATCCAAGGTACTTAGACCTTCATCGGGGAGGAAAAGTTTTGACCGAATTAGGGAACCACAATAATCGCACCACTGTAATTGCGTTAATTGATGAGCTACGACATTACATCGAGTACTTTATGATAAAAGCTCAACGAAAACAGGATGATCGGGTACCAGAACCAAATATTGACTTAGCCGTTGGAGCCGAGGTATTCATCAAAAATAAACAACTGAGCAAAAAGGCTGATAGGTTTTCAGGGAAGCTCGTCCCAATAAGGCGAGGACCGTATTACATCCATAGTTTTTATTCAAACAGTTTAGTTAACGTGTGCGATAAGGATAATAAATTGATTGGTGTTTTTAGTGTAAACGATTTAAAAATACCGCGAAGATCTTATCGAGGGTATCGTAGGGGAAGTGAGTCAACTAATTAAACTCTGTATAAAATACTTATGACAATGTAGTGTGACCCATAATGACAATAGTATCAATAGTATTAAGATATAGTATAGTATAGTATAGTAGTATATATAGTATTGTATTGTATTGGATAGTATTGATTGTATTGTATAGTATAATAGTATAGTATTAGTATTTAGTATACAATAGTATTGTTAGTCTTAATGTTTACATATTAATATGTTACTTACACTATTATAAAGTTACTATTATTAACTGGGATACTAGCTAAATTGTTGTACAGCTGTATTACCAGAAAGCCACAGTATGAATGCGATCTTTTGTTATGAATGAATATCGGCGCTGAGTGACTGTGACTCTAACCAGGCATTGGCTAGTAAAATCGGGTAATCCAAAGTAATCCGTAATCCAACCCGGGTTAAAGTCAAGGAGGGTGGTGTTACGATGTTGGCATCGTGCGCCTCCGAACGCATTCGGATAAATCCGTGACGCCACTGTCATGGCGGCGAGGACTATAAAAGGGCGTGGATTCCCACGTTTAAGGCCTTTTTTTGAGGTTATGTAAAAATATATTAAGTGCAGAGCACGTGGTTCATCTTTAGAATTGTTGACCATATCAATTAATTGTAAGCTATTTGTACTGATTGTGCATGGGTTGCAGTTGGTTAACCCTGCATTTCAGGTAGCGTTGATAGTAATTGATAAAATGGTACAGCTAATTAATTATTTATATTAATGATAACCTCTAATTATTGATTGATAAACTCTTGTGTGCGAGTGGAAAATTTGTGGCAGCGTGTCAATATTTTGTAAATGGTACAGCTAATTAAATGGTTTATATTAATGATAACCTCTAATTATTGATTAATAAACTCTTGTGTGTGAGTGGAGAATTTGTGGCAGCGTGTCAATATTGTGTTGTTTTTTTAACGTATAAAACAACGAAAACCAGAAATCGTGATTTACCGGAGCCCTATTCACCTGCCCTGTCCATGGTACCAGCGAAGGATCCAACCAGCCACGTCCAGGACCACATCTGAACATGTTTATGGAGCTAAGTGCTAGTCAGGCTAACCCACGAAAACGAGACACTTTGTTAGATCTCGAATTACGTTTCCCCAACGTAACAATATCTGAAAAATCTGAGTATTCGTCCATACGCCAGTGAAGAGAGTCTTTGGATAAGTTCAACTATCTCAAAATAAAATGTTTGTTCTTTTAGCCGTCCATGTGATCCGCAGCATTCTCCTCCAGACCCACATTTCGAAGGCATCGATTCGTTATCGATCAGCTGCACTGATAGTTCATGTTTCGAAGGCATAAGAGAAGGAAAAACCATCGTGATAACCAATCTGATTTTAGTGGCTTTTAATATGTTGCGATCCTTCCATACTTTGGACAGTTGTGTCACAGCAGACCTTGCAATTTCGATACGTCATCTAATTTCGGCTTAGTATGATCCAGATTTATGTATCATCGAGTTCAAATAAACAAAGCTACTCACAACCAAGAAGAGGCTTATTCTTTCCGGCTGATTTTGATGTTCGTTAGCGTGAGTAACGATCATCATTTTGGTCTTATTGGTGTTTACTTTGCGATCAAAATCTTAGCTCACGAGAACCTTTCCAATGAGTACCAGCATCTCCTTCTCAATGTTCACAATTAAGGTTGTATTGTCTACGAAACTAAGGTAGGAGAATCGCTTCCCGCCAATTTTAATTCCGTCATTTCATTACTCTAAAGTGAATCGCATTATGATCTCGCTATATACCTTAAAAAGTAAGGGTGAAAGAATACAACCCTGTCGTACGCCTTTACGAATATTGTATTAATTGAATAGGGTGTTTTCGATCTTTATTAATGCTTCCGAGTTCATATAGATTTTTAATGAGGAAGATCAGATGGATTGTTACACCGATGTCAATTAAAGTGTTCCACATTTTTGACCACCTAACATTCAAGATAATATACCCATTTAAAATATGAGTATTTTTATTATATGAGTATGGCAAAATTTCAAGTCCTTGGTGGTAACAACTAAATGCAAATTCTCAGAGGACTAAGATCAAAATAAGTAGTTAGAACTAGATTTTTATTCGCGACGTTTCGGCCCTTTATTGAGTCTTCCTCAGGCATTCATAAACAATTGCTTTAACTTTGTCAACTATAATCTTTGTCATGATCCATTTTATAAATACGGTACAGTTAATAAAAATAATAATAATAATAATAATAATAAGAGCTTTCAGGATACATAAAATTCAATAAAAATTAGTTAAAAATGATACTCTTAATAAACCTAACCGCTTAGTACAGCTGATAGTCACCGATGAGTATTTTTGAAAATTTTGTCTAATTATTATACATATTTTAAGTCAAATTTCAACTTAAAACCGGCCTTATCGATCTTGATGGTATTTTTCATTTTTGTATAGCTTATTGAATTGTAGATAATTCGATTCACGGTAGATATACCTACCTAAATCATAGGCTTTAATGAAAAAACCATTACATAATTGTGTATAATATCATTGGATATTTTTCAAAAATTAATTGAACATTACCAATGACTTTTTAATTAAAACAACCGTTAATTAAATGTGTCTTCTTAAGCCGTTAAAATAAGATTTTCAGGTATGAATATATTTTTCGTAAAAAGTATACGGAAACTACCACGACAAACAGCAAATTTAAAAAGAAAATACAACCAACACTTACACTACGCAGACGAAGTTGCGGGCATCTGCTAATATACATAAGTTCAAAAGTATTCATTAACACCAAAATAGGAAAACCTAAAATGTCTCTAGTAATATAATTAAATTTATTAAATACGGTTAAACTTAAGTTGACAAAATTTTTTTTGAACTGGATTGTTACAGCAGACCTATTTTAGCATTGACACAGTTTTGTGAGAAAAAGGGTAACTTTTACAGTTTAGCAATAAATCAAATGGACCAAAACCCTTTAAAAGCAATTAGCTAAGGGGATGAGAGCCCTAGTACTAGTATGAATTTCGACACGAAAAAGAATCGAAGAAATACAATTTTTAAAAGTAACCACATATAAAAACGATTGTTCAAATCTTTAAATTAAAAAAAATGAAAAGTTTAACACTTTCAGAACAATTCTTTCGAAAATACTTCATGGGAATAATTTCATTATTCATCTCGGCTTTGCAAAATTTACTTAAATTCCAATGATTTATTTTTTCCGAAAAACTTTTTAAAGGTACAAAAATTGGTTTACTTATAGAAAGTTAATTAAAACAAACGACAAAACACTTCCTATTAACAAAAAGAATTTCGAAACGACGAAATTCCTCCACCCATTACAATTTTTTTTTCATTTCCCGGAGTAGGAAAGTTTTATAAATAGCGTCAGATTATTATTTGAAAACTCTAAAGAATCCTAAAAAATATTTTGACAAACAATCGTATCAACATATTATCCCAAATAAAGTGTAATGGGAATTGATCATCCTTTATTTTACACCCTTCGGAGATGATTCTTTAATTTGAATTAAATCAAATTCAATATACTGATCTCAATCAATTAAAAAATCATCAAAATTGAACTACTCGGTGATAAATTCTGCCTGGTCAAAATAGTACGGCTTTTTAATATTAAACAAAACATATATTATCCTATTGTTGATCAATAATTTAATTTAATCAAACCTTTCCTATAAGGCCTGTATAATTACCAAATTAATGAAATACTATTTGATGGCGAAGAATATTTGTGATAATAAATTATAAGTAGCCATCTTTACCCACTTTTTGTATTTGTAATTTTTATGGCTGTCGTTAGCAATAAAGATTAAAAAACTCCATCATAAAAATATAGTTACAATTATCATACACAATCCACAAAACTGGCTTCATCCAACTCGATATATTAAATTTCCAATCATAAGTAATAAAAGCTTTTTAAAAACGCTAATTGCAAAGCAACGAAACATCAATTTCTTATACATATTCTATTAGTTTAATAAGAATTTCCAAAAATACTCACTTATAAGTATGTTTCCATTTGTATAAACTTAGTATATTGGGAAATAAGTGGCATGTTTCTCTCATTTTGAACAAGTATTGAATTCTTTAACTAAACAATTACCAATAAAAAATCGACGTCACTTAAACCACATAAAATTATTATTTTTTCACAACAATAAACACCAGAAACATCTTTCTAACGACACTTATTAATGAAAAATTGTACAAAGCTAATATTTAATCCCGGCACAATTACATTTAAATAAAACCTCACTTTGTTCGTTAATCATAAAATTACCCTACTGATGAAACCCGTGTGTAATCACATTCATTAAAAAGTCTACACTGAACAATTATAATTACGTGCATGTTATTTCTGTTGGCAATATTAAAAAAATCCATTTTAATTTAATTGTTATTGTTTTTTTACTATAAATTAAACTTATTTATACACAACACACATGAGTCCACAAAAATCAAACGTTGCGTAAAATATTTGTATCTAGCATTTTCCTGCCTTAATTTTCACAAGAAAAAAAAAATATATAGTACGCTCGTTTAAACATAACCCAAATACAATACTAATAGTTGACTAAACAAAATGACATAATACTCTTACCTATATCCACAATATTATCCACACTTCCAAATTCCGTAAATTGATGCGAGTCTGCGAAATGAACCTTGAAAACCTGATCTTTATTTCTGTTTCCTTTATAAATACATATATATGTATATCTGCCTATTAAATTTTAAAAGTAACAATTCAAGATTTAATTAACATATAATTTCCATACAAATACTTTTTTTCGTTATTTTCCTACAAAAAAAATACTTCGGTGTATCGCGTTTTTCAAATTGTTCAATTTACTTAATTAAAATATTATGTAATCGTTCTTAATTGCATATGCAATAAAATTCTGTAAATTACAAAATGGATTACAATTATTGTTTTTTTTTTGTATGTTTTAGATCAGTTGTATTTTTCCTCTTTATGTATACATTTTATTTGCCCTTTTAAAAAACTGACGATTTAACACAGTTGCGGTGTTTTGTTGTAAGCCTTGACTCTTATACTTGACACTCTAGAAACTCGTTAGCCTTTTAATCGATTTTTACATGAGTAAAGCTCAAATTTTTGCCATTTGATCCAATTTCGTAATGTTTTTCACCTTTAGAAAAAACAATTTTTCAAATGCTTTTTCTGTGGTTTTAACTTTTCAAATCGCGGTGACGCCTATTTTTTGTTCTAATTTTTTTTCGCTTGAGTCTTTGCAATTTTCTGATTAGACCATCTAATATTAACAAATGTGAACTATCCAATATGGAATTTCTGCCTAAGCCTGTAGGCATGGAGGAAAAAAATAAAAACTCAAATTTAAAAATTGATTAGTTAAGATTTTATATGTTAATGAACATATGAAAAAATCAATGGAATAAATTATATAATTTAATTTTTTTGATCGGAATTTCGATTTGGTTAATTATAGCCTAAGCCACTGAACGCCAAAATCTTAAATAAATAAAAAAAAAACTTTTTGAAGTTTGCTAAAATTAATGCAAAATAAGCTTTTTAGCGAAATGAACTAGTAAAATAAATCGTATTTTATTTTGACACAATGTACTTTTTTTCTACGTTTAATAACCAATACATTTTTTTAAACAAAAAAAAACTGCCAACTCTAGTAGGGGAGACTGGGTACAAAAGTAACGGCGGGTCGAAAGTAACAAGTGCTTTCTAGGTTTATCCAATGGGCGAACATCGCTTTGCTGCCATTTGGTCATTTGCCATAGCCCGGAGTACCCCCCTCAATCGAATTAATTCGACACGTGCGCAATGCGTTGTTAGGTTATATAATAGCACATAACGTGTTTTCACGAATCAAAAATAAGTTTTTCGACGTTTTCTAATTTATTATTTACATAGTCTTAAAAGGATTACGGTCATCCAAATGTGTACATATCCATTCTTGATTAGATAAATTGTATATTGTTTAAATTCGTTTTTATCTAGCACGTTCCGTTTTAAGATGATATTACACGTTTTATTAAAATGAGAATGGGTACAAAAGTAACATAGCCCTCTAGGGTACAAAAGTAATATGTTACTTTTGTCCTCGAAATGATTTTATTACCATATTTTTATGGATGTCTACTTCAATAGAATGCTTTTCGATACACTTCCGTGTCGGTAGTTCCTCGTGCACTAGTTCTTATGCGTTGTCGCGGCATTCTATTGGTTTGTTTTCTTAATATATATATTTTTTGAGTATTTAAAATGCTAAATTTTGTTTATATCTTTAATATAAAGTATTAAAATTAATAATTTGTTACTTTAATTTGTACTATTGTTTTCATTTACAACCCTTTTGTCTCGTTACTTTCGACCCGCCTTTGTGGTCGAAAGTAACAAGTAACAAGTGATAACTTTTTTTGAAATCTGTGTTATTCTTATTAAACACACCATAATTTAATAAATCGAGGTGCCATCATAAAGAACATAAACTAAATTTATATGTGGTCATATTCATTTAATGACAATAATAATACCCAGCCAGAAATCAAGGTAAAAGTACAAAGTGACACTTTTTTACCCAGTGTCCCCTACAAACCCCAAATTCGAATCTTGTGTTTCCTCAAAAAAATGATTATTTTCTTTTAATAACTTATCGCAATTCTCTATTATTTTTCAGCCAAATATAAGTAGGTATTTTTTGGAAAAAAAATACTTAAAGATATTAAGTAATGTAAAAAAAATAATAAATTCCAAAAATATCTAATTTTTACGATTTAAATTCAACAAAATCTCGAAATTAGTAATCGATAACCTTCATATTCGCAATCGTAAGAATTCCATAATGATTGTAAACGATTATAATATTTGAATATAACTTTTTAATCTTAATAAAAAAAAATATAACATTAATATTTTTCCTGAACGGAAATTAGAAAAGACTTCAACATGAGATATTGAAGAAATCAAACCATCTTGCATCACAAAAGATACAGTCAAATTCTGCTTGGCAAAATACTGAGGAAAGTCAAGTTCTCCTTCAGTAAATTTATCGAATGCAAATTTGACTTCAACTGATTGCTGAAGATCCAACAGTAACTTTAAAAAAAAAATAGAATATGAATTGGGTGCAAAATTTTAATAATCACTTTCTCACAAAAAAGGCGTCATATCATATAAAGCCTAAGAGGCCTAAGACAACATCAAATATAAATCTGTCACAGTACTTATCTAGCCAGTTTTTCTTTTTATGCCATGTTCTTAATTTGTTAGTTTTCCCAATATTGCTGCGTTCGAGACCCGATATTATGATCCTTTGATTTTCGTCATTTTTCTCCAAGCAATCTCAAAATTCTCAATACTTATTTTCTATCGTCCTATACGCATCATAAACGTTTTATGCTTAAAATTTCAATTTTAATCAAATCCACCATTAAGTTCAACAATTTTTCTTAGTTTTTAATCATATATTTTATTCATTTTCCATTTTTTAGCACATTTTTAGATGATTTTATGACATTCTAGTGTTACAACAGCTTGGTTTGAAACAAAAATTTAAGCAGTTTTTATCAATTTTCTTCATCTTTCAATTTCAAACTTCAAGATTTATTATTATGTTCCCACTCAGGTTTCTTTATCTCAACCTTTGGCTTGTATACCTTGTATACAAATTGATTATTTTCTTTAAATTGTACTTTACCGTCGCTTTATAACTGCAAAGATCTTTAGCGACTTTAGAGTTAATAATAATCCGTAATCGAGAAGTATCAAAAAATTTTAAATTATAATCAGGGCCAAAAAAAATATTTTTGAATCCTCATCTGTTCATATATATAGCACGGTAGCACCAATTTAAAATGAATCAAATCATATAGACAAAGATATAATTAGATTAAAGTATTAAAGTTTTATTTTTACTATTTATATCACTTAATCTCTATGTAGAACAAGAATCTGTATATTAATTTTTATAAAGAAAATCGTGGGGTAAATAATGTGATAAAATTTTCTATTTGAGTTTATATTAGGGCTTATTTCCTCAACAAAAGCATAAAATTTATTCTCTCAGAAATCTAAAAATAAAGTAAAGATGTTGTCTTGACAATAGAGTTTCTAGAGACTGAAGATTCACACAGATCGATACTTTATCGGATTAGAACACAATAACAACTCCTAGTTAAGTAGGTGTATATTTCCAACTTACCAGGAACGCAAATATTAAAAATATACAATAAATCGGTTCTTTTAAATATCAAAAGAAACAGCTTATTTTATGAATGTTCAAGGTTTAACAGAATCTCCTTTTAATGTATATTTAGCGCTTTACTTATGTTTACTTCATATGGTCTTAAGTAGAACTAAAAATACTTTTAAAAACCACGTCATAAATAACTAAATTACTGTATATAGAAAAGTATCATAATACCTCCTATCATATACATCATATATATCATATACATCATATCATATACAATAATATCATAATACATCCATACATCTTATTTGCAATTAATCAAGTTACACACCCTTCAATATTCTCTGAAATCCATTTCAATTACATGCGAGTATAATCATGACCAAAAACATAATATTCTTTTAACTTTAAAATATTAGGTAAATTTTTCCAACAATCTTGCCCAATATATTAATATAACTTATTCATATTACAAAAAGATAATTAACTATCTACTTCTATTTAAAAAATAGTCTACATAGGTAAAGGCTACAAGTATCATTATTGAAATAGATTTTAAATTGTTAATAATTTCACTTAAACTTAAAAACACAACTATTTTTTGAGTAGCAGTTACACTAGTACATTTAAGGTAAGCCTTTTCTGAAATAGCCATTGATTCAAAAAATAATCAAAATATTGATTTAGTGAAATATAAAAGACTTATCGAAACTTTAACTAAATGCACTTGTGGCACCAACTTAGTAATAGCGTTGTAAACAAATAATTAGTTGCAAATTATAATAGGATAATAGTTACTACTTATTGTATACAAATAATAAGTGTCAATAACATAAGAGTACTCAATACAAGAAGTATATTTTTACTTTACAAAGTAGGAAAACAGCCACTCAAGACATTGTATGTTTCATCGGTTTCATATTAGAAAATTTAAAAAGTATATTCTATTTGCTTTGCTTTTTAAAAACTTCTTTCTTATGATAAAGTTTTACATATATGTAACGCTGATTATTGTTTTCGTGTAAACGAGTTTTTTTTTGCAACCAACAATGGAAGAAATAATTGTTAGAATAGTTTAGCATAGGAAAACTAACACTTGTATTGTTACTAAACTTTAGTTGATTGAAACGAATTGACTTAATTAAATTAAATTCGGTAATATTTTTGAAAACGGTTTTTTCTCATTTTTATTATCCATAAATAATCAACTCTTACTGTTAATAATGTCATGCCTTACGCAGTCATTTAGATCTATGAACATTCTGATTTCTTTCATTTTTAGACTTCATCGTTTATTGTTGAATGTATGTATGTACCAGAATGCATGTACCAGAACCTTTGCTTTCTATACTTTCAATACAAATTGATTGGTTTTTTTATAAAAAATATTATTTACCGTCACTGTATAACTACTACGATCTTTAGCGACTCTAGGGTCAATGAAAATCCGTAATCGAGAAATATCGAAAATTCACTCGAATCGAGCATCTAACCCGATTGATTAAATAGCTATTTCTATTTTTTTTAAAATCTCTATATAAAATTGACCTATTCTAATTATGAATATTACAGAATAGTTTTTCTTCTCTCGTTTGTTGTAGATACACGATACTGATAGATTTCTGATGGGAAAATTGTGGGAGCTTTCAGTTTTACGACTCTGGGACTTTTCAGAGACTCTCTTTTCTTATTTCACGCATAAAGCATTACAGCCAAAGATAATCATAACGATCATTAACATTCCCTCAAAATTATTTGTTAATTAAATTATTACTTTTTGTGCGCTTCTAAAACTATAACATTAAATATTTCAAAATGTCCAGTTTTTTAACTTTTTAATTTTTGGTGTCAACCACCGCCAAATAAACTAATTAGCTGAAAAAAGCCAATGAATTATAATAAAGCATTTTCTACTTATGCAATTAATGTTGCATTCCCGTTAAGCTGTGATGCCGGAGGAGAATCAACATAATGAAAAGGACGATTCGAGTCACAATGTAAGTATTGGATAGAATTATCATTTATGTAATGACAAGAAGAAATGCTAACTGGATAGGTCATAGTTTCAGAAGAAAAGTATTTATACTAAATGTTGTAGAAGGAGAACTGAAAGCCTCTAAGAAAAAAATAAGGTGAATTAAAATGCTGAACTTCTGAAAAGAAGATAAGACAGATAAGACTATGCTGGAGGAGAGTACTAATCAGTACTGATGTAACTAAAACTGTTGCCAGGTAAAAACCCAAAACGCAGTATTTTTAATCACTTCTTTGTTTCTGTACGTTTTCATCATTGGAACATGGCAAATGAATATCATTATGGTCTTAAAGTTGCAAAAATGAATTATTCAATTGATATGCTGGACTATTTACGCATACGAATTGTTTTGAGGAAAAAAACATCGTTGCATTTAGATAGTCAAAAGAAATTTTTTAATGAAATTTTGATTCCATTTTTAACTTGTGCATGGTACTTAGTCATGGGAAATAAATCACATTTGTTAATTAAATCAAATGGAAAAAATCTACATATTTAGGACATTATAATTTAATATTTTCTTAATTGAATATTTCTTTTTAATTTATTATAGACAATCAGCCAGGTTTAGAAAGAAAAAAAACATCATAGTTAATATTTCAAGGATTTATTAATATCTAAGAAAATACAAAAATTAATTTTTAATTCTAGGCGATTCGGTTTCCACTTCATATTCAATTTCAACATGTGGTTTCCTAATAGATGTACTTTTCTTAGATGTTTTACTTCGTGTGTTTAGCACTTTAGATGAACTTGGTATATTAATATCCTATAAATTAAAAAAAAAACGCATAAAAGTTAAATTCGTAGACGGCAAATTAAATTCTACCTCAATATCTGATTCTGCTGAACTTTCAAAATCCGAATCCAAATCAGCGGTTTCTCGTTTTCCGCTGTCACTATCTTCGTCGTCAAAATCCATATCACTATCGGCTTCAACAAAATCTTTTTCTAGCTCACGTTCCACTTCTTTTTCTATTTCTAATTCTTTTTCGGTTTCTTCCTCTTCAATGTCACTTTCAATTTCTCGTTCATTTAACGCATCTTCAAAAGCGGTTTGTGGAATATTATATAAATCTTTGTACTAAAAAGATGAAAAATTAGTACTTAATGAACAGTAACTTGAGCTTCTATAACTTACGACTCCTTTTTTCAATCTATCCAACAATGTTTTTTCAATTCCTTCATCTATTCGGGCGGCCACCAACGCTTTTTCTTCCCGTCTTCTTTCACGACGTTCTATCTTTCGTTGTAATGGTACCAATAGTTTTCTAAAATAAACCAAAAACAATTATTTAACTGCATAAACTATAATTTCTGTCAAACGTACTGTCTACGAAGTTTTAATTTTCTCATTCGAATCAAATATTGAGTGATTTTTACAAATCTTTGTTTGCATTTTTGTTGAATAAATTTCGGCCAGTATAGTAAATTTTCACTAATTTGATATAGAGCTTTTTCAAAATTGCGAGATAGTTTCACCTTTTCCCAAGTTTTGCAAGGAAATGCAGACCGCTCTGCCGTTTTCATAAATAAGTAAATAATTCCTTTTTCTTCCCTAACGGTCGCATATTGACTATTCGCCAATGGACATGAGGCTCTACTACATAAGCCTGTTAAATTATATTCATTTCGACAAAATCGTTGAGTTTTCGTACTAAAAAAGAAATATGAATTATTAGGAAATTGATTTTTATAACTTTTAATAGTAAACTACTCACTTAACTTTATGGGAACAAAATGTTTTGTTGATAATACTCCAAACAACCTATTAATAATAAAAATTATTATTTTCCTTAAATGACGAAATGATAAATACTTACGTCGTCGTGCTGCATTTTTTAAATTCAAATTTCTTTTATTAGTAATCAATCAACAAATAATAAATAACTTTCATTGATATACAGGTTAAGCACGTGTATCACTTCCTAAACTAACCGTATAACATGAAATGACATACAGCTCGTTCCACACGCATACTCAATTTAAGAATATAATTCTCTTTCTTTGTCTACTTTATCCCTGTGTCTGTTGTGTTACTATCGTTTTATTATGAAGTACGCTCAAAATTCTTGTTAAAATCAAGCCCTGGATCAGAGTTATACTCAATTTGAAATAGTAAGAAAGCTTTTTTTGGTAAAAGCTTTTTCGGTTTTTAGGTATTTACTGGTATTTACTATTTTAATAAAATTAAATTTTACGTCTCATAATTGTAAACAAAAAAATGATAAAGTATTATATCATTAATATGTTTTTTTAGTTAAGAAATATTAATTGTTTCAAAAATGCCCTTTAAAAAGATTCGTATTTTCAATAATGAAGCAATGATAAGATTTGTTCTGACGGTCGAGAATGAACTATTTTTTTGATTTGTATTTTATTTTTTTAATGAATGTATATAAAATCAACTAGAATTTCTTAACTTTCTTATAAGTGGTTCATGATTGTATCAAAAGAAAGAGGTCAATATTTTATTTTCGATCTACTTAATGATGTTCTAATTTTTAGTTATTCATTGAAAGCGTACAAAACATAAAAAAAACAACCCATGATCTACTACTACCTTAAAATAATACAATTTTATATTAACGGATTCTTTATTAGATATAAAATATTTTACAACAGTACAAAAGAACATGCAATATTATAATGATTTGTACAAAGCTCAATATTGAGATAATAATTCCATTATTTTGTTATGCTTTTTATATATAAATTTGTGAAATTTTCGAAAAAATTATACCTTATCAGATACTAAGATAGTTGGAGTAACAGCGTATAAGATATTAATACCTCCATGTAAAATACACACTCTTTTTACTTCACATTGTACAAGATACTTTGAGAACTAGAATAAAAAAATTAAAAATTAATTGGTGTAAAAATTAACTATCACTAACAAACCAGTTGCACGTGGGAGTGGTCCGATCCAATTACAACAATAATATGATAATTATCATCAATTAATTTGGCTCCTTGTGGACCAAGAGATTCAATACAAGGATTATCTAATTGAACACCAACAAAAGGAATATTTAAACTTTTACTGACTGCAGCTTGTTTATACCTAAAATTTATTTTTTTAGCGAAACATTTGTATTATATTTAAATTTAAAGATAAAATACTGCTGTGGGCTTCTAATATCAACGACAATAACTTGATCGGGACTACGCCTTAATAAATTTGTCAAATCGGTGGCACTTATTCTAGGACAAACTTCTTTTTTTAAATCAACCAAATTCACATACGATATGTCCTGAAAATTTTGTTGTATAATTAAAAATTAAAAAATTACACTTATAGAATAATGCACAGTATTTATAATCTGCATTATATATTCCTTACGAAAAAATTAGAATCAAAATGAACTAGTTTTTATTAGTTTATTCAAAAAGCTTACGCTTATTGTTGTTATTATTTTTAAGCATATTTTTATTTGATACATAAAAATTGAAGTACATATAAATGAAACAATTCATTTAATTTTCATAAAGAAAATAATGCAAATTTATAAAAAATAGAACGTTAATTCAGCAAGGTGCTTTTCGTAGATAATTATAACATTAGTTACCAATTCAGACTCGATGGGTAAACCACCCCATTGATACTGGCGTAATGAAATGCTTTTGGGGGTCATATTATATTTTTCAACAGAATGTGAAACACAAACTTCTATGTCAACTTCGGGCAAATCCGAAAATAATAAAATGCATTCGTTAAATCCAGAAGACAATAATGTGTCTCTTAATTGATGTAGGACTGCTAATCCAATATACAACGGAAATGATGAATCCCCCAAAATCAACTTATCCCATAAATGTAAAATTTTATGCAAGGGAAAAACGTCTGCAATACCTCAAATGTTAAAATACATTGAAAATTTTTTGATACCAACAACTCACGGGAAAATATGGTCAAAAACCATGGAATGGCAAATAGTTCCGGAATGAAGTTAATTGAATTTAAATGGTTGGCCAACTCTGGATCATTAAACGCAATAATTTGTGAAAATTTGGCTAAATATTCTTGAATCACTAGTGAATTGTCTTTAAGGAAGAATTTGTGCAAATATTTTGGAATAAAGTCCGATAAGCATGCGAAAGCTCGAGCTGAAATTTAATATTATGAATTATCAATAAAGTTTTCATTTGTATAAAACACAAACCCTCGTTGTTGAAATTCAAATAGAGAAATGGAGCGGTTAATGAGTCTAATCCTTGCCAGTACACATATTCAGGATTGCAAACAATCCAAGCTTTTAAAATTCGTTTCAACTTTTTATGTCCTTCACTTGAAGATAAAAGTTCATTATATTGATGACATCGTGGAATATCTACTTCAATCTTTACAAATAAAACCATATTATTTTTAATTTTTCAAAATATTAATTATTCTTTTACCTGTCGATCAGTTGGAATTGGTGTCTCTTTATCAATACGCATATAATTAACTTTATAATTACCACCCACATTTAGCAAAGCTGCCCATATATCACCTCGTAATAGTGGCGGTACGTCCTTTTTTGCTTCTTGAGCAATAATTTTTCGAGTTGCAGGATATCCCTAAAAATTAACTCTATTCATAAATCGCCGTCAAACAATTGTTTATTTTTGTACTTTTAATAGTCTTTTGAATAAAATCACACGATGAAACTGATACTCCGGATCTTTTTCACGAATTATTAGGGGTAGTTGGGCGGCATCGTACGGCTCAGGTTCAAAACGGTGAATTATTTCAGACTTACAGTACACTAATGGATAGTAACATTTTAAAGGAATATGCTCAAATCTTTTGTAAAACGATTTTAAATTAACAGGAACAACGCGCAAATCTAAAAGAGCTTCTTTACGACATTTTTGTCCGTATGATATTCCTTCCAGTAACATTATCCTAAAATATTTTTATTTAACATTAGAGTATTAAATTTAAGTTATTTTTTCTCAAACATTACTTTGGAATGCTTAATATAGGTGGTTTATTTAAAATCAATCCCTCTTTTTTAAGAACCGCATATATATCTCCTCCAGCCAGTTGCCACCAATAATACAATTCTGTAATTGTAAATGGGGCACAAAGTCTCTTTTTCGATTCTATTGCACTTTCTTCAGAACGAAATTGTTGAAAGTAAGCAAAATGAAATAAATCCTTAGATGTTGGCCGTAGGTTACCATTAACTTTTAAACACATTTCAATCAAATCTTTTAGTTCAGAAGACAAATTCTACAAATTGATGATAAACTTAACATTTTGGATGTTAATTAAGCTAAAACTCTCTTACCTGATATTTATCTAAACAATTATGTTCACGAGCTATGCGCTCAAAAATAGATCCATTACTTTCAGTTAAACTTAAAATTTTTCGCAAAATCTGAGGTAGCTTTAAATCTTTCCAAATAATTTGATGTAAAGTTAGTTCAACTAGGATAATGCCCAAAGACCAAATATCAGGTTTTGGACCTATATATGTAGCACCTGGTCCTGCCAGTAAAGTTTCTGGTGCCATGTATTTTGGCTCTCTAAAAACAGTGTTTTTATTTAAACTTATTAATAACGAATCAAATTTAAGCTAACGACACAAAATTATAAAAACGGGTAATATAGTGTTTTACCGACTTCTATGCGTGTTATAAAATAACACAATAAAAAATCTTATTGTAATCGTTTGAAAATATTAATAATTACCCAATTGGAAAAGATACGTAATGTCCATTTCCCGTCATGTAATAAAGACCGTAGTTGAATAGTTTCACAATATTATTCTTTATGAAAATATTATTTGGAGCCAAATTTCGGTGAATTATATTTTTTTGGTGTAAATGATGCAACGCATTTACAATTTGATAAGCTATATGTAGAATATCGTTACTTTTCAATTGAAATAACTCATCTTTGAGTGAGTTTTCTAAAGAATTTCCCCATAACTGCGAAACAACAATAATTCTTTCTGTTGACAAAACGAGAAATCAATATATATCTTTAAACACCATGATATTATGAAAGTTAGACATTAGTCACTAAATTTTAAGAAACCAAATTACAGATTTTTTGTTACCATCAAAACTTACATAAGTCTAAATACTGGAAATAGTTGTAAAAAATAACTATTTAAAACATATATTTTGTCTTCTCTCTCTTGTTCTTTTCAAATAGTATTGCAATTACTCACACACTAAATAAATTTGTTATATCAAAAAAAAAAATATTCTACTGCTTTAAAAACTTAACAATCCAAGAAAACCTATAATTAGGTGGGTAACGGTAAATGTTTCACATTCATTCAATCCTAGCGAATGGTCGCTTAAACTGAGAAGATCTTGTTTAGTAAAAAATAAATATAATCCTGATTTTTCTCGCTAATCTTTAAAATGAGATTTTATAAAAACTATAATTTTGATATTATTGCAACTCTTAATTGAAACTGGGGCTTTCGAATTGGAAGCTGTTTTTGTATGGTGGTGTACCTAGTTTACCGATGTTTCACAAGCTTTCCGGGTTGATTGCAAATCCAGGAAGACAGCAAACTTCGATAGACAAACTGCACTATCATACAAAAACAAGCTTCCAAACTATAGAAGCCACAATTTTAATAGAGAACTGTAAGTGGTATTGAGATTTGCTGGAAAAGCTCTATATCTAAAACTGAGTTTTTGAGCTGGCCAATTTTTACTGTAGGTACAAAAAAAAAGCTAGTCGGGCTATTTTGAATGAATAGAAAAAAAGCAATTGTAGAAACGTTGCAATTAAATATTATAATATGTTTCTATTGTTATGAAATTGCTTAGTTGTTCTTAGAAGATATTGCGGAAAAAGTTGGAAAACTGAATTCAACTAATGGCTGCAACTATAAGTTAAATGTTTCTTATAAAATAGTGTAACAACATATTTACTTTGATAAATATTTATTATCTTTCCTAATATCTGTATATATTAACAGATGTAATGCACCTCTATAGAAATACCAGTAGAAGTAAAAGTATAATTCAATGACGAAAAAAAATGAAAAAGTAAACTGAAAAACGAGAAGATAATTTTGAATTTATTTAATAAAATAAATATTGTGTGCCTGCTAGTGGCCTCTCCAAAATTGATAGGTTTGAATCTCCTTTTAAGCAAATTTTCATTATTTCTCAATTACGGATTCTTATTAACCCTAGAGTCGCTAAAGATCTTAGTAGTTATAAGCCGATGGTAAATCACAATAATGAAAAACATTTTGTGTAATACAAAAGGAAGATACAACTCATACAACTTGTAATCTTTAAAACAGAGAATCTGAAATTTTTCTCCAATACCAACCATGTTTGCTGCGAATAATATCCAAATATTGACACAAGTTAGGGTGTTGAATACTTTTTAAAATTTGAGCTTGACCATAAATGGTTATTGAATTTGGTGTTAACGGAAGACCATTACTTCCACAAGATTCGGATTCATGAGGTCGAGCGAAGAAAGTTATTCCTCCAAATTGGAGCGCGGGCTCCTGGAGCAGCCGTTCAGGAGACATCGCCCCCTGCAACAGAATGCCCCAGATTAATTTTGAAGTATTTGTGTTACGAAAACTTGTGTCTATTTTTGATATTATTTTAAAAAAGAAAATAGATTTCAATAAACTACACAAGTATTTGAATGGGTTATTTAATGAAAAATTCACCAGAAATACAAACGAATAATTAACAAAAGTAATTGTATTAAAATTAATCTTTTTCAGCGATGGCCGTTAAGTGTCGATCAATTTCTGCGTCCGTTAATATTTTGAATTTTGTGTTTTCTTTAGAAACGACTCCTACTTCAATTTCTGCAGGCTTAAAGTCAACAGCAAGCACTGTCGACAAGCACGTTATACCCAATTGGATGACCTCGTCATGGCTCAAGTCTTGCTTTTTCTTCAACTTTTTTTCTAGGTAACCATTTGCTTCGGTTTGTTTTGCTCCAACACTAATCGCTCGATATCCACAGTAGTATCCAGCAGGATCCGTTTTATATACGCACGGGCCAAATTCATCGTCATAGGCAATAATGATCATACTGCATCCCAAAGGTCTCATTTCAGCGTTTTGAGTATAAACTTGAGAAATATCAGCGACTCGACGACATAGCGTATCAATAGGCATTTCGGAACCGTACTTGTATTTCCAATTGGCTGCTTCATAACGAGCTCTTTGCACCTGTGATTTACTGTCGGCAATCATACCCGTCATAACACAGCCGGAGCGCTCCGTTAGTTTGAATAAATGAGTAATTGTTTCGGCATCAATTAGTTTATCGGGAATTTTACGTTGCGTTACAACCACAGCGGTATCAATACCTTTGATAGCGACCGATGTTAAACCGGCTTGGTTAATAGCTTTAAATGCATACTCCACTTGGTACAATCGGCCCTCCGGTGAAAAAATTGTAATATGTCTATCAAATCCAGCGCTACTACCTCGTGCCATTTCGAAATCGACAAAAAATTATTAAATAACTATTTGCAAATATTATGTACCTTTTTATTTCAGTTTATTTGACGATTTAAACGATTTGACGTTCAACTAAAACCTGATTACTAGCAGCAACTAGCGCAATGAATCTACAATTGCTACAATTCAATTCAATTTTACAAATCACTCTAAATCAGTGGCGTCTCTTATACGCCCACTTCGTAATACAAAACCTAATTGAATTTCAAAGTAAACTCAAATGTATCCAATATTTGCTTTTTAGTTTTAATTATAAAATTCAAATTGATGTATTGTTTGTGAAAAAAATAACTATTTTCAATATTCGATTGATTCGATTCAAATATTTTTAAATATTTCTTCAAGTACGTTACTGAAAAAAATTCCGTATTGTACAGAACAGTTTCGTACTATTCAGCATGACATTTCAAGTTGCTGCAAGTTATTCGTTTACTTCCGTCCACTTTCGTCTATAATCGACAATATCCAAGTCGCTGCGTTACAATGGTTACAATGAATTTCAAAACGCGTTCAAAAAAAATACAAACCACAATTACCATGATTAAGCATTTTGATTAACAAAAATTCCTCAATGGAGACAATTAATGCAATTAATCATGCCAACCAAATTCGTTTTGAAACTGAAAAAATCAATTGAACGAATCGATTCGTTTATAAATGGTCGTTTACAAATAAAGATAAAGAATTTACTATTGTAACAACAAACAAAGATACAAAGTATAACACAAGAGATTATAATTTTTAAATATTAGCGGGTTACAAATTTTATAAATCTTTACTCAATTAACTGATTTTTAATCTTCAAATAATATTTCAAAACCACAAAAAGTATATTTTCCTTTTTCTAAATAAATAAAATTCACATTTGTTTATTATATTACTTTAATATTCACATAATTACATATGTTACATAGTTGTTAGGCATACGAAGCATATGTATCATATGTATACAATAACAAAGTACAAACATATTCAACCACATATTAAATATGTATGTTTCATTGTGATAATAAGTAAAATATACTAATTAAAATTATTTCAATAAATTCTAATAATGTTCACAAATATATGCATTCAAAAAATCTTGATATTTCCAGCAAAAAAGGTACTCTATATATGACTTTCACTTTACAAATACTTCTAGAATTTGATTTATTGATTATGGTTTTTTAGAGTCCGCGATTATTTACTCGAAGAAATTACATAATATTTTATTTTTAAATAGAATCAATAGAATAGTCACTAAAATCATTGTGGTATTTATAATTTTCTTCGTATAATTCTTTTTATATTTCAGAAATGATTAGTACATAGTTTTAAACATTGCACATCTGTAGATAGGATAGATAGGATATGACATAACTGGATAAGCAAGTTTACTTTTTGATTCGTACAAATCTGGGAAAAAAATAAAATGAATACGTATTTAATTGTAAGTAATATATTTTTCATCTCTTTTCTGAATTTTAATTAGATTTGAAAAAATACACCTTATCACAGTTCAAAGTATCAAATTAAAGTACGAATAGAAGAACATAATCGAAGTAATGCATGTGTTCATTTATATGTAGTGTAATTGGGCAATAATAATATATTTAATTATTTTAAAATGGACAAAATTTCTTTGAAAGTTTTTATACAAGCAAATGTAAGTTTTCAAAATAATTTTAATGGAATTCATTAGCACACAATACCAAATTTGAATAATTATCTCAAATGGAAGGTATTGAATGGGTTCTTTTAAATTGTCATTCAAATTAGTATTAAAGTATTTATTTAATTTAGTGAATTACTTTAAAATGTGACATATATTAAAAATTTTCAAATAATTTATAATAATAATAATTTCTTACAGTTGTAACCTAAAATAACTTTACAATTTTCTTGTTTTAGGCATTTCCTCTTGCTGTAGGAATAGGGGTTATAATAACCGCAGCAATTGTGGCTAAATATTATTTCGATGATAAGAAAAATGGTATTATTATACTATTTAATGCTATTTTAGTTGATTAATTTTTACTTAATTATTTTAATTTTAGGTAGAAAAATAGTAAAAAAGACTTTACTAGACCCAACAGCTAAGTATGCTTTACCTTTAATTGAAAAAGAAGAATTAAGTCATGATACTCGTCGATTTCGGTTTGGCTTGCCTTCGAAAGATCACATTCTCGGTAAGGTTTAAAAACGTTAAGATGAGAACTTCACTTTTGTCGCAGGAACTAGAAAACCTTTGCCACTAAAGTACCGACTTAGAGAATCTGAAATATTTTAATAAAAATTTACTTTAGAAAATCGTACAAAACAAAACAGTAGATCTATTTCTTATATTTTTACAGTATCTCTTTTGGTTAAAGTATTTCTTAAGATTTCCATGTTCGTATATAGAAACGCTTGATTTGACATTCTTTATTTTCTCGAAAATGTCCATCATACTTACGGGAAGAGAGTGACAGAAATCAAAGTTTTACTCTTATGGTCAAAGAATTTGCATTTGCTCTAGAATAAATGATTTGGGAAACGGTTCAAATGTTAATTTAAATTTTGTTGAATGTTATCCTCCTTTATCGTTAGGCAACTGATTGGATCTTTCTGCTTCTTTCCTTGCTCATATTCCGATTATCCTAGACCAAAGGAGCACTCCAATAGTATATAAAAAACATTTTTCCTCCCTTCGCATTTGTTGCACTTATGTATCTCTGAACAGAGCATTATCCCTAGAAACTTTCAATTTCCAGAGGTTTTACGTGTGAAATTCATGAAAAATGAAAAGTTTTCTTGAAAATTTCAGCTGCAGCGATATGTCCAGTTTCGGGAATTTCAGAACTGGTAGCAAATTAGGTTTATATTGTAAAATAATTTATTAAAAAAACGGTTTTAGTAATTTTAAGAGATACTAGAAGAAAGTTATTTCAAACTACTTTATTATTATATTTTAATATCGAACAGAAACTATGACTTTATTTAAAACTTTTAAAAAAATGCATAGAAATGCCCACTTTTTCATTCTCCAATTAATACGTTTCTGGGAAGATTAACAACAACCCGATTTTATTAGTTTAAAAAAAATATTCTTTGTAAATCTCCTTTTGAAAATCTTGAAATTGAATTTATTCATCTCATTGATTTAAATCAATAATTGCGTATTACGTACATTCTTTGATATAGTTTGGCTTTATTAGGACTTCCAATCGGACAACACATTCATTTATCAGTAAAAGTAGGTGATGAACTTGTGATAAGAGCCTACACTCCAGTCTCATCTGATGAAGATCATGGTTTTGTCGATCTGGTCGTCAAAGTATAAATAAAAACATTTCCTATTATTAGTGCTTTAAACATATTTTTCAAACAGGTTTATTTCAAAAATGTACATCCTCGATTCCCTGAAGGTGGAAAAATGTCACAATATTTAGACAACATGAAAATTGGCGACACCATTGAATTCCGAGGACCATCAGGTCGTTTAGTATATCAAGGCAGCGGAAAGTTTTCGATCAAAAAACTTAGGAAAGATCCACCACACACGGTAAAAATCAACAAGTTAGCTATGATTGCAGGTGAGTACTATTTTTTTTTGTTTAAATATCAGCATCAATAATGCATTTTTCTACTTAGGTGGAACCGGAATAACACCCATGTTACAGTTAATCAGACATATTACTAAAGATGCCAATGATAATACAGAATTAAGTCTCTTATTTGCCAATCAAACAGAAAAAGACATTTTAGTACGCAAAGAATTGGAAACCGTTGCACAAAACCATCCCAAACAGTTCAAGTTATGGTATACTTTGGATACTCCGAGTGAAGGTATTTAAAACAAAAAGATTATCCAAATATTTTACTATGAATGATTCATGACCTTTATAATGCTATGCTCTATTTTGAAAGCATTAAACAGTTTTTTTTATTTTAGGATGGAAATACAGTGCGGGGCACGTAAATGATTTAATGATCAAAGATAATATTTTTCCACCTTCACCTGACACACTCATATTGATGTGTGGTCCACCTCCAATGATAAACTTCGCTTGTATGCCTAACCTGGATAAATTAGGATATGATACAGAATTACGCTTTAGTTATTAAACTTACTGTTTCATTCACGTTCCTTTCTGACTGTTCTATATTTGGGTTATAGGTCTTGTTGCAACATTAGTTATATAATTTATATATATATATATATATATATATATATATATATATATATATATAAATTATATAACTAATGTTGCAACAAGACCTATAACCCAAATATAGAACAGGAAACATAGATAGGAAACAACACACATATATATATATATATATATATATATATATATATATATATATATGTGTGTTGTTTCCTATCTATGTATATATATATATATATATATATATATATATATATATATATATATATATATATATATATATATATACATAGATAGGAAACAACACACAAGTACACAGAAAATGCTTTTTAATTTAAATTATTTTATTATGTTTGAATTATTAATTAAAGATATTACATAGTACGTTGCGTAGTTTATTTAAATTGAGCACCATAGACATTTAGTACGAATTCAAAATCAGAAACGTGTTTAATTAATAAACAATATTACACTAAATTTCTTAATTTTATTTACATTGAGTGAAATTCTATTTATTATTTTAATGCACATTAATTTTATTTTTAAAATAAAATTATGAAGACTTAAAAACATGAGTCTTATAAAAAAAGATATATAGTGTATATACTTTTTCAAATTTAGTGGTATCACTACTGTGTAGTGAATCAAATTTCTGCTTTAGAATCCGATTAGCTGTTAAAGTTTAAAAATTTAATACTTATCGAGCACGTATACAATGTTCAGTTAATAAGGAAAATGAGAACAAGAAAAAAAAAATAGAAATTGATAAAAAGCGAATACTTTAAATATTACTTACTTTTAAAAATATAAATTAAATCTTAGATATATATAAGATTATGTTTATATAATGATGAAATTTGATCAATGGTAAATGAGTAAATATGAATTTTAAGAACACCTAAAACAATTACAAGTTTACAAATAGTATTTGTGCTGGTATCAGATCAAATTTGAAAATCACACATTAAACCCAGTTGTGGTTGGTGGTTTTGGCACATACCCATATAAAAATATAGAGCAATTTACTAATAAAGCTCCGAACGCAAACTGGAATGTCAACACAAAATCAAACAAATAAATTGATGCAACACAAGCAATGATGATGGCCAAAGACGTGGCAAATCCTTTCAAAATGTTATCCGCATATTTAACAACCATGGCCACTATAAGTCCACCGCAAGCTTGCAAAACAATGAGATAAATAATGAAATTATCGTATCCAAAGAAAAATCCTTTCCCATCGATTTGGGCACCATCATTAATTCGACAAGTTAAAAATCCAAACGGAATCGATGCCAAGCTCAGTTGTACATTTCGCATCCATACCGATATGTCGGCTCCTTTCAGCATTTTCTCGAAATAAATTCCAGCGAAACCACTCAGCAAACATGCTGTTAAAGCAGCAGAAAATCCAACCACATGGTTTTGTTCAGGGCCGGTTGAAATTTTGGGTGATTCAGGCTGGGCGAGTTGAACAAGTACAACACCAGTTATGAGTACTACGAGTGCAGTCCATTGGGTTTTCAATAACTGTCGTCGTAAAATTAAAACAGCAAACATGGCTGTGGTTAAAATTTTTAATTGATATGTTACCTGAAACAACGAACGAGATATTATTGTTTCTTATAATCTTATTTTAAATTAAATGTTAAAAACATATGTCCACATATAAAAGACTACAGGGTCATAAGAACAGTCTTAAGAAACGTTCACTTCATCAATAACTGAAGTAAATGAATAAGAAATAATTAAACTTTTTTAACGAATCAAAAATAAACACTATGGTATTATGTTGAAACTTAAAATGAAAATTCTTCATATAGTCTTATACATACTTGATAAGTTGCAGCATCCAAATGTGATGCCGACACATATAAAAGATTGTTTTGAATAACATAAACCAGTGATGGAACACATATTTTTAACGTATCCATTGGTTGTTTAACGATGGTATTATTTAAAATTGTAACAAATCCTTGCATAGTTTTCCCTTCGTTGTAATATACCCATACTAAACAAATAAATAACTTCACAACTTCTGCCATTAGAACAGCTGAAAAAAAATATAAAGGATTTTCGATTTAAAGCTCTCATACACAGTTTTAATAAATAAATATAGCTAATGGTCTCAGATAAGAAGTCATATTAGTGATTTAAAATAACTTCTTGTATCGAATCGTTAACGTGAGGCTCGAAGACATTTTTTGAAGTTATACTTCTTCAGCGGCATTATAAAAAAATAATCACACTGAATTTCTAATAAAATGTGACGCCATGATACTACAGTAGGAAATTGCTCGCAAACTGGAGTAAGCGAAAAACTACAAACGGGTGAAAGCTGGCCAATTTTTGAAAACGATTTGCATAGTACTAAAAACGCAATCAAGTCGATCGAGTTGACCGCCAGCACAAGTTTTTTGTTATTCGGTAGAGGAAACCATTTGAAATGATCAAAAACGAAGTTAAAAAGTGCCAGGAAGAGGTAAGTTATAACAGGCACCGTCAGTTGTTATTTTATATTTAAAACATCGATATCGTCGAACTTAATATTATCAATTTTTATAGTTTGAACCATATCCATATTCATACATAATAGTTTAAATATTAGATTACCGGTGACTTCGATGAATACTTTTTTAAACAAATTTTAATAATAATAAATAGTAATGATACAAAAAAAAAAACTCAATTTTTTTGTATCATTTAAATTAATAAGTACTCTATCACTAATATGCCTAATTGTTTTTCCTTCAATGACCTGCTAGAGACCATAAAATAACTAACATAAAGAAAAAAACGAAGCATAGATTAATGTAGGAGTGTATTCATAAGAATATGTTTTATTTAATGAAATTTACTAAATATTTCTCGTTCTAAGAATATTTAAAAAAAATCGGAAATACGTTTAGAATTACACATCAAGAAACTGATATGTAGGTTGGAAGATGCTAAAAGTCATAGTTTTACAATTCATACAGCTCTGAAAGATTACAAAACGTCGTACTTGAAATTAATAACATGACTCCATATCCGAAACCCTCTACTATAGTAGGTAGAGTAAGATTTAATTAAACTAAAAACAAAATAAATATTAACGTAATGTTCAAAAAAAATCTAAACTATTGCTCAGATACATATTTCAGCTGCCAAGCAATTTTTTCATCATTGAATGTGAAGAGCCACCCAACTCAGGTGTTCCATATTCAATACTACTTGATGATCATTGAAGGAGATTGGCAGCCGAAATACGTAAATATATTTTCTGAACATTAATTCACTATTTACGTTCACTATTGACTTTTAGTGAATTATAATTTATAAAATTTAACTACAGTTGCAATGCATTGCTAATACAGTGTAAAATAATCCAAGTCAGTGAAAATATAATTACCAGTTGATGAAATAAATAAATCTCCAGGTCTTGTGCGAGCATACCTCATACTAAGAGCCAACAAGGCATTTTGAATAGTTAAAGTAGCCAAACTTAAGTATTTTAACGAAGAACTAGGACCTACCGGAACTAAAATTGAAAAAAAAAAATTGTTGATATTTTCAATGTATTTCGTTTACTTACCGGTCGGTGAGATTTTTCTTGCTTTGGGCATGACTGCGATATTGTAAATGAAAAATATAAGTTAAATGAAAAATGTTACACGTAGATAATCATAGTGTATTATAACTTAAATAAAACAATCGTAAATTACAGGCTTTTATGGTTTTTGAATGCTACGTATACAATTTTTAATTTTGGCACTTTCTATGTGCCATTACACTGTTTGACGACTTTGGTTGATTTAGCGGTATTTATTTTATCCATTAAACATTTTTTCTGCCAAATCGTTTGCATGCCGATAAAATAATTATGATTTTATTATTTTAAAATTTCACTTCATTATTCCAAGTACATAATATGCCACTGTGGTCATTACAAGATTAAAAATTAATCTGACGTATTTTCGGTACTTTCATTGATTGAATTTAAAATTCCGTTTGCAGTGTATCTCACGAGCTGTACCAGCACTACAAGCAGTTGTCTGTAGTGGTGGTAGTGGTTCTCACTGATTGTCACATTAAGATTTAGTCTCAATTAAATATTATTTTTTATATAATATATTCAAAACTTCTTTATATTCATAAGTGAATAATTGATTTTTTATCAATTGGTTATTATGAATTGATGTGAAAAAGTAATATTAAAACTTATTAATTATAAAAACTTTATTGGTTAACTGAAACACAATGATTCGATATACATTGAAGAAAATTCAAATTCCGAATTTATTTCGAATGTCAAGTATTAAAGGCCTAAGTTCTGATTCAGCAAAAGATTTAATTGACAACGCTGAAGTAGTATTGGATAATGAAGGTAAGAAAATTGATGTAAATGGATACAAAATAATATTGATAATCTTGTAGAGGATGAAACTTTGGCATTGCGAGAAGCCGAAATAGAACAGAAAAGAAACAAGTCTCGTTTGTTGCCTCAACATCGTAATATGTTAATGAATCGAGTTCCTTACAATGAACCACAATCTTGGATTCATACAACAATAAAATACAATCAAAGAATGTACGGCCGTTATGGATCCGATAGTGGAGTCAATCCAGGAATTTGTTGGCCGACCAAAGGAGACTTGAGAGACTACAGCGACAATGAAAGACTGAAATTTCCGTATTTAATTGATCAAATACTTGAAGAACACGAAAAAAAAGTAAAGAAACGTGCACAAGAAATACAACTTCGCCAACAACAAATGGCCGATAGAATTGTTAAATTGGAACAATGGAAAAAAGATTTACACGATAAAATAGCTAAAAAAGAACAGGACGCACTCAAAGCCAAGGTATTTATACCAAATATTTTACATCAACATTTCTTTCAAATTCCTTTCCTTTGTATACAGGAACGAAAAGATCGCCTGGTGGAAGAAGTACGTCGACACTTTGGGTTCAAAATAGATCCAAAAGATGAACGTTTCAAGGAAATGTTGGAGAAAAAAGATAAGGAAGACAAGAAAAATCAAAAGGAAGCCAAACGGAAAGCCAAGGAGGCAAAAATGATTGCTAAACTTCAAGAAATGCAATCAGAATCTAAAGAGACTCCAGAAAATAAAACTGAAGTAAAATAAGACAAATAATATACTCTGACTAGTTGTAAAATTAAGTTTGATAATTTAATAAATAAAAATTTATTAACAAAAACAAAAACACGAATACGTAATTATGAAATGTTTTTAACTAAGAACACAAGTTGTATTAACGTCCTCCACCTGCCGCTGCTTCAGGATTTGCCGCTGAAGATATTAACATAAAGATTACAACAGGAACGATATACATCCACTGAAATAAATCCGAAATGTTAGAAAATATCAGTCAAATCAACATTATGGTTTGAAAATCAGAGTTTGAGTAATAAACAAAAGTCGCTAAGGTGTACTAAATTAGTTTCTTACATATTTCGCTAAAAAGGATCTGTTATCTTTTGAATCTCCTCTTTCTCGAGCTTCACGTTCTCTTTCAATTTTTTGAATATAAGTGGCAGTGTCAGGACTAAAAGCAAACAGAAATTGAAATAAAATCTACTTAAGTCATCTGTCCAATTTACATTGCTCCTTGTTCTGTATGTTGGACTAAAACTGTGGTTTGAAATTTATCAATATTCCAATCATTAAACTGCAGTTTATCACATAATAAGGCTCCCAAAACACTTTCCGTTACGGTAATTACATATCCGTTGTGGTCAAGTGAAATTGTCAACAAATCACTCAAGTTCGACTCGGCTAACATACACTGAAAGCCATTTAAAAATGAATTTTAAATCAACATGAATACCTTCAAAAAATACCGATTTTATCGATGACAAAAACTCTTTAGTAGATCCATCAAAATTGACCACGAGAAATTTAACACGATAAAATGTATCTGTATTAGTTAAAACCTAATTTTAAAGAGTGCATTAATACATCGATTTTTAATAATAGAATTTAATTTTAACTATACCGATAGCTGTTTCAATTCGTGCTCTGAAAGTAAATTATTCATAACGCTAGAGGAGCCTTGTCGTAAACTTGTAATGGTTATATTCCCCCGTTCTATAAATCTCGATGGGTATTCTGGATTTAAAGAGTGAAACATCCGTATAAAAACGCTGCCATCATAATCAACATTTGACTAGAACACATACAAGATATTAAATAATGCTAATAACAATATAATGTGTACTTATTTGCAATTTTGATACTTACTGAAGAAACGATAGCCATATACAATGTCAAAACTACTAAAGTTATAGTAGGTGCCATTGCGTTAATTGAATATGATTAAATTGATGAAACTGAATAAATTGTTTATTATATTTTCAAAGACATATACTGCAAACTATTATATGTATTATATCAATCCCATTAATTCGATTAATCCATTTAATAATATTGTCAAATATTGTAAATCCTGGTGGCATGAATGGTTACCGGGACGGTAAGATAGAAATCATTGTTTACGAACAGAAATTTTAAGACAAATTTGGTACATGATTTTTTTCATCTTTAACTTTCCGTTTTGTTTTCTCAAGGATCTAGCCGTTTAATAAAAATTGTTTTTATGCAATTTCGTTAAGAATGATTCAATTTTAAATATTCTTCTCAATTTCAGCGAAAGAAACTATCCTTTATATCCATTATATGCACTTGAAAATTGACCCTATACCGATTAGCCAACATTTAAAAATTTTAAAGTGTGAATCGTGTGAATTTTCCGATTTCTTTTGCCAATCGATGGGAAATCGTCCGTAGAGGTTTGTGACAGAAACCGTTTCGTTTGTGACAAAATAGTTTGATGGTAATTAATTAATTAAGAAAAACTGAAATTCGGAAAATATTTTCTACATTTTCTGATTCAACCAACTTATTCAAACTAGCAAAACATAAAAACAGGCATTTTACTCACAAATTTTCATCGTTTGTATTGATTGTATTATGTTGATTTTTACTAGTTTGGAAAAGTTGGCTGATTCAGAAAGTGTGGAAAATATTTTTCGAATTTCAAAAAACACTCAATGTTCTACTTCGGATATATATTTTCAAATATTTTTTGTGAGAAAAATTGATTTTCACGATTTTTACAAACGATGAAAAAATTGGGAGAAAAACTTATTTCGATTTTTGTTATTTTGGAAAATTTTGGGAAAATATAATTTGAGGAACAAAATTAATTTCGTAATTGTCTTTTTTTCCATTTTTTTTCCAAGGGGGAAGGTTCTATTTAGTTTTCTTTTACTTTTTTTTTAGTTTTAGTTTTAACCAACCGTTTTCTAAATTTTTCCGCATTTTTGTTATTGTATGTTTCTTAAAACCTTATTTTCTTAACATTTTACTTTATCAATGACTAATTAATTAATTTTTCTTAATTAATTAATTACCACTAAACTATGTTGTCACAAACGAAACGGGTTCTATCACAAACCTCTACGAATGATTTCCCATCGATTGGGAAAAAAAAAATCGGAATATTCACATTTTAAAATTTTGTTGGCTAATATAGGCCGGCTAATATATGTTGACCGGTATAGGGTTGAAAATTGTTCTTTTTGAAAATTTGAAATTATATTGCAAGATTGCAAATATCGTTTTGCACACAGGACAAAAAAAAATCACATTACAATTCACGTAAGGGTCTTTTTTTAACTCGTCAAAAAAATTTAACCCTTTTCAAGAATGACATTTCCATAGTCCGTTGATAAAGTATACAATTATAAAGAAATCTCACCCCAAAAAACTAACAATTTTAGGGCAAATTTGGTGCATGTATTTTTAAATCCTTAACTTTTCTTTTTGATTTCCCACAGGTTGAACCGATTTAACCGTTAAATTAGTTATCTTAATCAGCCCTTAAGCCGCTACCCAATTTCTTCCTTAAATAATAGATTGCCTAACTTCAACAAATTGTAAGAAAACGCGTTTTTGTACAAATTAGACAATTTATTGCTGAAGTTAGGCAACCAATTATTTAAATAAGAAATTGGGCAGCTGCTTAGGGGGATCGGTTAAGATAACTAATTTAACGGTGAGATCCTTGGGAAATCAAAACGTAAAATTAAGGATTTAAAAACAAATGCATCAAATTGGCCCTAAAATTGGTTGTTTTTTTGGGGTGAGATTTCCATATAAGTGTCAATAAGTGTATACTTTATCGACGGATTGTGGAACAATGCTCCTATGTGAGAAGTTATGTAAAGAAATTTTTGCCATGTAAGCAAAAGACAACCGCAATATTATTTCAAAGTTTCAAAAAGAACAATTTTTTAGAAATATTATTATCCATTAATTTTTTAGGGCATTTAAAGGATTTAAGGGGTGTTTTTTTTTGCTGAAATTTAAAAGCAGAATATTTAAAACTGAATCATTTTTAACGAAATTGCATAAAAACGATTTGCATTAAGCTGTTAGATTCTTGGGAAAGAAAACGGAAAGATTAGGATTTAAATATACATGCACCAAATTTGCCCTAAAATTGATTGTTTTTAAGGGCGAGATTTCCATTATGATACAATGTTTTTACGTGGGAAGTTATGTAAAGAAATTTTTGTCCTGTAAACCAAAGAACACCTGCAATGTCAATTCAAAGTTTCAAAAAGAACTATGTTCAAGTGCCAAAAAAGGATACAAGGGGTATTTTTTTTCGCTAAAATAGTGCTGAATAATATAAAATCACAACGGCTAGATTTTCGGGAAATCAAAACGGGATGTTCACGAGATGAAAATGTATGTACCAAATTTGCCCTAAAATTGGTCGTTTTCTAGGGGTGATTTTTCTTTAGAAGCAGATTATTTATCAACGGACTATAAAACAACAACTCCCTTACGTGAGTTTTAATATGAAAATAAATTAAAAAGGTTGTTTATTTTGTGAGTTTTTAGACATTGAGTACAATTGCAATTTAATTTTTTATGTTTATAGAGAGAGGCGCCGTTTAATTCAAAAATAACAAGGATAATAATTTTTAATTGCATACTTCGAATTGATTTTCTTCCAGTTAAATTAACGGAATATTATTAAAATATCAAAACCTTAAGATTTGAAGGCAAACGTACAATTTCTTCAAAAGACAAAGTCTTCGAGACTTTGAGGTAAGCCGCAAATGGAGTTTTCAATTGCAAAATACTGCTATAGATAAGAGAGTAAGTCATAGAACATTAAAAATATGGCTAAATATCAAATTTTATTCGTATTTTTTAATGTTTTTAATGTTTATTTGTAATTTCAATAATAAAATAGTATAAATTTCACCTTATGATTATTTTATATAAAATTTATAAATTTTTATAATTAGGTATTATAAATGTACAGAAAAGATGAAACATTTTTCAATAATTGGTGATATTTCATTAACGTAAGGAACATTCATATACTATGATTTGTAATACTATTAATCATGGTTTTTTTTCTTCAGAAATGGCAGTTTTCTTACAAATAGTTTTGGAATTTACTGCAATAAAAAGCTGAATTAGAACTTGATCGAAAATTTACTATTGATTAATCATAATATAAGTACAAACCTTTTGCAAACATGACAGTATAAAGTAATTTAGAAAATGGATACTCAACACATATCGTCCAAAAAATTGAAATAGTAAATAATAATAAAATTTCATTAACGCTGATCTGAAATTGAAAATATTAGTAACATATTTTTAATGCATGATTTGATGATTCATGCATGATAAAGAAAGTTCTACCAATAAAAACAAATTGTAATGACTAGAAGCTTTTTGTAATCCCACGTTATAGAACAATAAAGGAAATTGTATGAGATAGAAACTGTAAGCGATTTTATTGAAATAACAAAATTTTGGCCACGTTAAGAATTTTCCGAACCATCCTGAAATTAATGAAAGGTTAGAGAATATATTTCATTATTTATTGTCCTCATACCTGCTCTTTCAGTATTTACTGTTAAAATACACCATACAAGAAAAAGTCCCCAAAAAATTGAAGAAAATGCATTGAAAAATGAGACTTCAATTCTTTGAAATGTATAGTCTATTAAACCCATTTTGTATGGAGCAAATACAGAAGATAGCCCAAATATTAATGCTAATACCCAACAAATAGATATTTGGTACTAAAAAAACATTCTCATAAGTATTTTTATCAAAAATATTTCGATTTGCATACATAACCAAAGTGTTGAAATTTATTATAAATATCCTTTTTATATTTGGTTAAAAAATAACCAAGTAACAACCCAATAATGTAAGTAGAAGCTCGATGCGTCGGTAAAGTATATGATTTATTGTAAGAGTTTACAAAGTCTTTAGTTCTGTAAAGGTAGTAAATAAGTAGTTTATTACAAAAATGTTATGTTCATTCCTCCTTAAATTGCAGAAATATATTTTTGCAGAATGAAAACCCGAATATAGTCGTAATACTGTTAACAATTGTTGAGCTTTTGATTAAGGGACTGATAACAATCCATTAGGTGCTATTCTTTTACTAATTATACACTATTGATGACATCATTTAAACAATTAATGTGGTTTCTGCAATCGGAAAATCAATTTCTTACTTACGTCATTCCATAATAAATAACCAGTGAAACATTGTTATAAGCCGATAAGTATCGTAAAAGTGTTGATGTAACTGCTAAAAGGATACACGAAATAATTCCAAACACTGCACATTTCCATAAAATAAAAACCAAAAATGGGGAAACGAGAAAAAGTTGCATTTCAAAAGCAATTTGATGCGTATTACTAAAACACTAAAAATTACGTTGCAGAAATAAAACCTATTTCATAGATACATACAATATTTTCAAAACCAAATAAGTTTTGAATAAATAAAAAGTTTCGCCACATATTTTTTCGACATAATGCACTATTTTTTCCGATAACTAATGGCCATAAAGGACCTGAATTCATGTATGGTAGTATATACGTACCAAATAAAATGAAAATAATTAGACTCGGTAATAATCTGCATATTTATAACAAGAACAAAGATTATTTTTTTCCTTCGTACATTTCAATTGTATTTTTAAGCACCTTATGATTCTATTTAATACTCGTGTAAAATTTATTTTTCCATTTTTTATTAAATCTCTCATAAAGATAGTGCTGGCCAACATCCCGCTAATAAGTACAAATGAGTCTGTATAGAGATATGCACTTCGGCCAATGATGGACCAAGGTTTTCCGAAAATCTAAAAATTTAAAAGATTTTTTGTTGAATTAAGAAAGTTTAAAGCTAACAGAATTTATTGTATTTTGAAATTATAAGAACGCATGCTGGATATTGTAGAAGAAAAACTGAAAATATTTAAAAGAAAACTGAATTTTTGTTTCGTTAACAAGAAGCATGAGCTACTAAGGAAACATGAGTTTCTATGACATTTATTAAGGAGCTAAAGTCGTTGAAAAAATTTCTTTTTGTTTTGCCCTTTGAGCTGCTGTTGTGAATCATCACAAAGCAGTCACGGAGCGATGCAAACTACTTGATAACCACTGAGGAAGATTGCTTGATAATCGAAATACGTATCTGGACAATACGTCACAAATATTTTTGTTTGAAAACAAAAACTCTGTTCACATTTATGCTTATGGTATGATTTTTATATATTATTATAGTAAATTATTTTACATAAATTGGACCACAATATATGTTATATATTGTATAAACAGTATAACTGTTCAAAATCAGCGAAAAAATCTTATTTGATTGCTACTATAGTTTTTAATTAAACATTTTTTTTATAAAAAGGTTCATTAGCTATAAAACCATCAGTTTCAATTCGATTTTAACTCTGAATGCCATCCTCAACCATCACTACTAACAATATTTTTAATGTACACAGAGTAAATACGAAAAATTACCTCTGCTGTTTGGGTACGATTTATATAAGGATTGTATAACAGTGCAGTATGTTTATGGAAAATATACAAGCCTAATGCATTTAAAAATTTAATTCCATGTAAACCTTTAATAGAGTCGTTTTCTTCGCACTTCAAAAAAGTTTCTACATTTTTTTGAATTGAGAAACATTCAATTGATTTAACGAGAAAATCTAAAAAGAAAGAAAAACTATTTATAAATTAGATGTAAGCAGAGTAGGTAACCAATCCTTATAATATATTATAATTAAAAAATATTCTCACGAGACATATTGGTAATTTGTTCAATGAACTTACTTTCACTTCGATTGTATTTCGAATACATATTATAAAATGATACACCTAAAGTCATTGCCAATATAAACAAGAAGAATAATCTAAAAAAATTGTATTAATTTCAAAAAGAATCAGCTTTATAAATAAATGAAGAGTATTTGAGACAAACCTTACAAAAATATCTCCAAATTTCAGATGGTTTATGAAAGATGGATTTTTTTTATAGCTGCACATTCGTTCATTTACATGAATTTTAAAATTTATATTTTTTGATGACAATAACAATTGTTTAACTGAATTTACAATTTCTTCTTGAAGATCTTTGGCAGAACAAACTGATGGTAAACAAATACCCCAATTAAACGAGCTAAATCTCGGTAAACGATGACCAATGGAAAACTGTAAAGAAAATATACTTTTGTTACTTTAAATAACCAACTATACCAACATTTTGTTAACAATTGTTAGCTGAGTTTTTTTTGCTTGACTTGCCACCTATTTTGCTTTGTAGGGAAGATATGAATAAAATGAAATATCTAATTCGTGTTTCACCCTTTAAATTCTATAAAAAGATCACTAGTAGTTAACTCTTAATTCTGTTAAAATAAGGTATTTAGAGGTAGTTTGAAATTATCACCTTAAAAATGCCTTTATTTACTTTAAACGACTTCTAATAGTTTCTAATGGTTTTTTTGAACAATTAAAATTCCTTTAATTGCCTTATTTTAACAGGAAAATCATTAGCTCTAACCGAATTGTCAGAATTGATAAATTTTTTGAGAGAGAACTCGACTGTATTTTTTCAGCATTTTAGGACGAAGAAGAATTTGACGACAAAATTTGTGAATTGTAATGTGACACGGTATTAAAACATATCTAATGCTTTCTAACAAATATAATTCTTTAATTTTTTCGTAAGTTATAATCGATAAGAAGCGCTCATAATTATTATGAACCACTAAACAATAGGAACACATGACACCAGAAAAAGACTAAAAATAAAATTACAATGTTTTGACAATTAAATAAACGAAAATAAATTGCGACGTACGTTAGAACATAAATTTAATAATTAAATTGTTTAAATATTGTACTACTTTTTTACATTGAAAAAGAATGAATTTTAATCTGTTTTCGAATTTGAATTGGTCTTAAGTTATTTCTGCTTTAAAGAGAAAGATTTAGATCTGTCTAAAAGCGTGCCAGGACTGTTGGTCTACTTTTTTTGGTCTACAGACATTTTGTCTACTGATTTTACGTCTACAGACATTTCGTCTACTCAGACATTTCACCCGATTTGTAACAACATCCACATTTGTTCAACAATGGAAACGTGCATGATTTAGTGCTAAATAAATCTCACAGAACAACAAACGCCGTAGAAGGATGACATTCGCGATTCCAGAAATCAGTCTCTACGTACCATTGATCTATATGGACATTTTTCGACTTCATAAAGAAGGATCAGCGCGAAACTGAAATTATGGCAGTTCAACTGGACGGAGGGCATGTTACGGTAAGACGGACTGTGAAAGAAAAGTATAATGCGTATCAGAAAAGAAATGAGAATTTAATTCAAAATTATGAAACTTACAAAGTGAGGAATGAAGTAACAAACCTTTTAAAAGCTGTAAACTTCAAACGATTAGGAAGGGAAGATGTACCGGAAGAAGAATCAGATGAAGAAAGAAGAAACGGTGATTAAAATGTTCAGACCTCAAACTTGTACTACAACGAAATAAAAACAAAATTTACTATCCTAAAAACTTTGATTATTTATTTGGCATTATTTGATTATTCAATTCATTTAGCATTTCATATATTACAGGCTCACTGTTATTGTTACTGCAATTGTTGGCAATTGTCGTTACTAGTTGCATCTAAATACATACTTTTAAAAAAATGACTGTAGACTACATTCATTAGTACACATATTGTCAATAGACGAAAGAATTGAGTAGACCACATTTTTTAGTAGACGAAATGTCTGTAGATCAAATGTCTGTAGGCAAAAAGGTCCAGTTGACAAAATATTGATGTAGACGAAATATAGGAGTAGACCATACTATTCAGTAGACGAAACGTCTGTAGACAATGCGTCGGCGTACAGTCTAAAAGATCTATTGTTTAATGATTCTTTTTTAATAACCATATAAAACTTATAATCAAATAAAAGCGAGAATTTAATCAATTTTATCTCTTTAATACTCCAGGCAGGGCCAAGGTGTCGGTCGTCCTTGTGCAAAGATCTAATGTGCCGCCCTTCTAGAGAATTTTTCGGGATAATTGAAACTTATTTTACTTTTAAATAGACGAAATGAAATTCAAATTCCCAGTTCAACACGTACATCATTTTTGTAAGTATAACAAGCTGGCATTTCCCACAGTGTAATCTATTTTTCACAATTCTTTTTTATATCAAATTGAAGTTGGTCCTATTTAAATTTAAAATTCAAATCATCTTTTAAAGGTGGAATCAAGAGGTTAATTCCTCTTTGTACATTACATTTGAATTTTTTTTTATCTCAATATCGTACAAATATGTCGATTCAAAAGTTTTTGCACAAAATGTTAAGGTCATTAAGGACTTTCCAACAACAATTTGCATTTTTTTTACTTCCGTAAAATTCTAGAAAACTTTTCGAACGGGAATTTCCTCATTATGAACGTTGACTAAATATTCTTTAAGATTCTTTTTTTAAAGCGATACTTTTTTTTTACTTTTATAATTTTTAAGAATCTTTTTTCTGAACTTTTAAAAAATTCTCAAAAAAAATTAATTTTGAAAAAAAAAACAGTTGACGGCAAAGATGGACGTTCAAACGTAGAAGATTGTATCAAAAACTATAACCGAAAAAAAGTTGAGGGTTTTTAAACATGCTCTTTCTTTATTGTTGAATTTTATAACGACTGTAATTTTGTTCAACTGAACTACAAACAATTTTTTTCTGTGCAATAAGGGTGTTAGTCCATAGAGTATTGTATCGAAAAAAAAAAAATTTTATCTCGATCCGAGGGATAGTAATGACCGTAATGACAATTTCTTTTTTTTTGGATAGTATAATATGCCAGCCTATTAGTGCCCAGTAGTATAAGTGACCGCTCCAAAACTGGTAGGTACTGGGTTCGAATCTCATACCAAGTAAATTTTCAATATTTCTTGATTTACAGATTCTTATTAACCCTAGAGTTACTAAAGACTTTGGTAGTTATAAATCAAATTTAAATAACAATTAAAAATGAATTTAAATGCAACTGGATTAAGTGCATGTCCAAAAGCCCTCATATCTTCTTTTCGGTTAAAATTTTCGGTACAGTCTTCAACGACTGAAGTCTTAACGTCCGTCTAGAGTTGTCAAAATTTTTAAACAACGGGTAACAATGGACTAACGGTATTGTAAAATTAAATGATTTTTTTCGTTTAAGGTACAAACGAAAATGTCTTCGGTATAATCAAGTATAAACAAAAGCCGATTTTATTTTTTTTTGAAACAAGAAAAGATGAACAAGCACCAGTTTCAAAATAAACGTTCCAGATTATATCAAAACCAATTTTTAAAATCAAGTTCAATAATTAAGTGTTTATTCATGCAGTGATATAACAATTGCATGGGCTGGGCATCTAAGGTGAAGCGCTTATCTTCAGGTCAAAAGAAAAAGAAAGTATACCCGAATCTGATTCTTGTAAGATCCATACAATTTTCATCCCCTCCCACTTGCATAATGTGAACAGAAAATCTGGAGCACTAATTTTTTGGCTCGGATCTATAAAAAGAAGATCCATTGATCTTTCGCATTCATTCTTCTCTATTGATTTAGAATTATTAAGGATCTGCAACAATGGTATTTAAGGTATGAATTGTAGTTCGATATTTTATTTTTGTTATTTTTAATTTTAATTTTCTCTACTAGATTATTTTCTTTGCTGGAATGGTGATGGTGGCCCGCACTGCCGTTGTTCCAGCGATTGCACCACTTGCGTACACCCAAGGTGCTCCAATTGTGCAAGCTGGACCTCCAATTTTGAAAACTGATGTAGCCGATGATTACGATCCGAATCCTCAATATAGTTTTGCATATGAAATTCAGGATCGTTTAACCGGTGATTCGAAAAGTCAAAGTGAAACTCGTAATGGAGATGTGGTTCAAGGGAGTTATTCTGTAGTGGACCCTGATGGAATTAAGCGAATTGTTGAGTATACTGCGGATCCTCATAATGGTTTCAATGCTGTTGTTCATCGTGAACAACCGACTGTGGCAGTTAAAGCCGTAGGTACTGCTTCTGTAGCAAAAATTGCGACACCGGTTCTAGCAGCCCCAGTTACTAAAATCGCCACACCAGGCCAATATTTAGCACCAGCTCAAGCTTATTATCATCAATAAATAATTTATGACCGATTTGTATTAGGCTTTTCATGACTTTTATAGTATGATACTATTAAAATATTATCTTTCTGTTGAAAATTTAGTTTTATATATTACCATTTTTACTTTAATAAAATTTTAACACGTTTTACCTTTGGAGTATTTTTTTAATAGTTAAAGAATCATTTCATTATCAAGTCAAACTTTAAGTTTAAATTGTAGATAAAAGTTAAAAGCTTTTTCGTTAAAATTTTCCCGTATCTTTTTTTTATCTTATATGATTGTTGAAATTAATTTTATTTAGAAATTGTCTGCGTATTCATGAATCCTATTTTGAGTGCAAAGCATCTACTCACAAGAATTGAGAGACTTCACCGAAAATTCGTATATTTTTTTTAAAATTTTTTGATATCTTCTAAACCATCTAATAGTTAATTAAGTTTTCTACTTACATCAGTAAATCTGTTTCGAATTAAATAATGAGAATGAATTACAGAATTAATCCACGACAATGTTTCATTATCCTCCCCAACATTTACATCGAAGTCTACAAGACAATATTTTCCAACAACTTCTTTATTCAAATTTAATTGATTAGGAATGAAATTAGTTTCACTATCCTCAGAAATCAAAGTTTTCAAATTAATGCATTGATCAAAATCTCCAAATTGGTTCAAGTTTCCATTTAAGATTCCCGAAGGGATTTTGGCTGATGAATCAAGCACTATTGGAAAAAAATTAAATATAATTTAAGAAACCCATATAATAAAAAGTTTGGCGATTTTTAATCATACATTTTAATGCCCACAAATCATTTTTTTCCAAGGATTTGTAAAAAAAATCACTTTGAAATCTGCATTGTATATTTGAGGAATTACGAGGAACAAAAGCTAAGAATTTCAAAATTTGAGAAAAAGCAAAAAATGATTTTGAGTCGAAACGATTTTCAATATTTCTATAAATTTTGCGTTGTAGATTATCACTATTTGATAAGTTATTCGCGTAAGTAAACACTGTTAAAGATAAACACACTAAAGTAATTGTTAAGAACCAATACAAATTCATTTTAAATTTTGAAACCATAATTTTCTTCCTACTTTATTTATAAGGGTTTAAAATAAAAAATTAAGTTTTGGATTATAACAATTAAGAATTCTTTTCAATTTTGTTCTAGATTTCAGACATCATAGTTTTTGCAAAAGGTCACATTATACTAAAACAAAAAACTAAATGCATTAATCAATGGGTGTAAGCGAAAATATTGACAAATATTTTATTGTATTCAAAGTGAATGATTTGCATAATATAGATAATAGTCACTCATTTTTAATGAGAAAAATCAAATCGATTGCTTAAACATTGAGTCCATAAAATAATGTGTTGGGTAAAATATACTCTTAACTTAAGTATTGCATAAAATGGAGAATAAATACCCTCCTTGATAAAAAAGATATTTAAAGGAATTTTTAAATAATTACATTTAAAATGCCTTTAATAACATTAAACGACAACCAATGGGTTTTCAAAACATTTAAACGCCTTTTTTAAGGACTGTTTTTGTCACAGTTTGTAGATGATCTTTTTTTGTTAATTTTCTTTGGCTTCTTCAGTATAATGCGAATTATTCAAAGAAATTGAAAATTCAAATTATATAATCAAAAGGTCGTTAAAACACAGAATTATTACCAAATATTTATATGCATTCAAATGTACACATAAATAAAGTTGAACAAATTTTGTAGTTTGGTAATGAAAAAATACTTAATATCTATACTATTGATATATTTAATTCGGTACTATGATAGTTGCACACTAGAAAATTCTACACACGAAAATTGTCCATAAAACATTGCGCACTAGCATTGTCGCTTACACGAAAGTTACACACATAGAAATTTACTCAAAGAGAAAATTCGTTACACAGAAATTAACGCTAATTCTCACATGGAAATTAGCCGACGGGAAAACATATTCAATTTATTTATTTGTTATTTTATTATCAGTATTTTAATACACTACTAACATATCTAAAAAAATACCCTGTTTTTTGAAAAAGTTACAAATTAAAAAAAAATAAGGGCCTATGTCCTTAGTGACGTTAATATCTGGCGACAATTTAGTTTCTATTATGTCTTTAGTTTAAACTGCGATTTTTTTAATAATTCAATTTTAAAACCGTAAAATATCGTTATAATAACAACTCAAATGATTTTTTTTTGTGGGTTAATTTCCAAGTGAGGATACATCATTGCAGTATTTTAATATGAAGAACTTTCTATTTGAGTAAATTTCTATGTGGGCAACTTTCGTATGAGCAATAATGCTAGGTAGCGACTTTCTGTGGGTAAATTTCGGGTGAGGATTTTTCTAGTCGACTAGTGTCTATGTTCATCATTATATTCGAACCACAGTGAAGATTGTAGATTATTAAATTCAAATCCAATACTTTCAAGAATTGGAGGTTTAAAGAATTAATGGTAATCACGAAATGTTTGTAAACGTTGATCCTAGATTCTGGGGAATAGGGAAAAATAAAACAGCACATAATTGTTTAGACATTTGTTTTATATTATACTTTGCATAAGAGCGATTCCTTCTTTTGTTACAAAACTTAACACAACTGGATCGATTGGTTCAGTGCTTCTTAATACTTGTCTCCGCATTGATTGTTTGAAATCTTCTTTCACTTCCTTATCGGCGCCACGTGTACCAATTCTTCTTTGACTAAAAATATTGCGGTTATTTAAAATTGTGAGTGATTATAAATGTTAGATTAGTGCTTACTTCAAAGCATATTGATTGACAAATATTTCTAATACGGCATTGCCTCCTTGCGCAGAACACAAATACAATAATTCTTCAAGAATCTCCACATTTATAACATATTTCTAAAAATAGAAAGTTATTAAAAGGAGGTGTCACAAAAGTTTTCCGAGCAAAGTTCCGTTTGTTATATAATAACATTTTTTTAAACATACAATGAAATTAGCATTTTAGAGTAAAATAATAAAAATGCACATTTAATTCTTATACTTCTTTTCTATGTTGCTTCTCCCTATGTCATCGATTTTCTCTACCATTGACAAGGTAGATCTATACTGCAGTTATATAACCATACTAGTAATACATAAGAGATAAGCTTGAAAACACAAATGTATGTACAACGTGTATAACTACATTTGCATCGTTTGCATCACCGTATTATAGCAAAAGAGCTGTGATACTAGAAGGCTTTTATACTTTCGTTTAGGTTTCAGTCGTTAAAATTTAAATTGTAACATGCAGTAAATGAAATTTATATGTACTTGAAATAATAAATAGTTAAATGTCCTATGTTGGGAAATAATTGTTGTAATCATTGGCAAAATATCTTCTTGCTGCGGCCAATCGAGTTGAATTAGTACCAATAAATTTCCCAAAGCTATTTCATGATATCCAGTTGGATTCTTTTTCAAATTTTCCTGAAAATTCAAAAAAAACAATTCGGATTCCTCAAAATATGCTAAAAATATTTCATTATAAAATTATTACCAATATTCCATTAATTAATAAACGCACACAGTATTGTAACATCGATTTGTAGGTCAAGGGAAGAAAATGCAAATGTCTTTGTGTTCCAGAGACGGTCAAACTGTTACTGAAAATACCAAAATTGTCTTTTGGTATTTTAGATGCGGCAAGTATTACATTATCAAAACAAAGCTAAAACACCGTATCATATTACGTAGGAAATTATGATTATTTCAGTAGAAAACTTAATTTATTTACCGTATGTTTTTCTTGGAAGTAAAAAATGCATGCTATACGCAAATATCCAGTGCATGAAAGGCTAGAATCTGTTGTTTGAAGACGAGCTAAGGCATCTTCATAATGACCCTTATAAATAGCAAAATCTAGTATAAAACTATTCAAGGAGGATTCAATTTTCAAGTTGTTTGTAAGTTTTATAAAATCTATAATTAAAAAATTATATTATAAATATTGAAAACAAAATTATTTTAATAACTGAAAATTAAAAGGCTCGGTATTTTCTTTGAAAGTCTCAGCTAATTTTTAACTCGTATCTATTGATATAAAAGAGAAAAATTTAGATGTTCTATAAAAATAATTTCGAAAAATAAAGATGTATATTTATAACATTGTGAAAATACACCTTTATGTGACTATTTCTGTAAGAATCAAGTTGAGTTGAATCGAAAAAATGAAATCTATGATCTCAAATAATAATCAAAATCATCATTTTCTTTTAATTTTCAGCTTGTTTTTTATAAAATATTCAAACCTTTTTGTAAAATTTCATTGGAGTGTAGTGTTTCCCAACAGTTACAAGCCATTAAAAAATTACTCAAAACGCTAGATGAACCAGGTGGATCAATAGTTAATAAAGGAAGGCTCACATCATCGTCTACTCGAAGACGTTTGTTAGATTTTGTATCTAGAAGTGATTTAGGCAAAGTTGGATCTAAAAATGTAACAAAAAGTAATATTTATTTTGTACTATAATAGTACAATACCAGAAAAACATTCCAATAATATGAAGTTTGTAGGAGTTTGTGAAGGAGTCATCCATTGGCTGTTAGTGTATTCGTGTAAACAGTACAAGAAAAATAAAGTGACACTGTATAAAAATTGTTTTGCAATATTTTCATCTTGTAGCATAGCTGATTTTTGTACTGTTAAATATGCCACTATTTTTTGCCAAAAACTATCTTTATTCCTATAAATTATAAAATAATTATTTTATTAATATTTTTCAAGAAGTAATCCAAAGATGTCGTCAATCAGTAAGCCGTAGAAGCGAATAAAATTAAAATAATTTTATCAATTAGCAGTCAAACGGTTTTATAAATAAAAGTTCTTGATTATCTTACGGATTTTTTTTTCTTATATATTTATCAAATATTTAGTTAGTTATGATACTCGCAAACCGATAACACTATATATATTTGTGAAATATTATGGACATTTATTGATCGAAATTAAAAAAGAGGCATCTGATCTCTACTGCTACCGCTTGGCGACACTCTTGAACAAAAAAATACCAGTTTTGACTAAAAGAAAGCAAACTCGAATCCCATCCTAATGTTCGACCAGTTAATTCCAATACTGAAAATAATTTTGTCCAAGGTTTTTCCACAATTTGATCGGGATCCTTAAAAGATAGTTTAACTTATATTTAAAGTATTTTCAACCAGAAAATGTGCATACTTCATCTGCACATCCCGATGAAACGTATGATAAATAAAATTCTATGGCTTTATTTAGCAATTTGTACAACAGTTTTGGTGGTAAATCCATAGTAGTACAAGAACTTCCTATTTGAGGAAGTAACTCACATACTAACAATCGCCGAAATGGATTTATTGATTGATTTCCAATATGACTGTGTTTTTCAGCCGTCATTAATGTATCAATTAATTTAGGCTGGAAAAGAGAATAGTTTTAATAGGAAATTTAATGAAAATTTTAAAGCAAATACTCCATGCTTTGCAACAGTATTAGGAAAACGTTTGATTAAAAGTAATATTAGTTTACAATGCTCCATTGTATCTTCACAGTGATCTGCCGTAAATAAAAGTATTTGGTGTTGAATATCTATTTAAAAAAATATAATTAGCATATATTTTTTAGAGTTTTTCATTTGATCTTTACCAATAGGAATATGCTGAAACATATCACATAAAAATTTATTTTCCAAATCCAAAGAATCGGGCTCTTGTCTTAAAGCTGATGTCATTTCATCAATTTCTTTCCATAGTTCTGGGTGTTGCTCAAACTTTCTAATACTATAACATAAATAAATTTAAGTATAAAAATATAATAAAAATGAACAATATAAAAGTACATGTCAGTTAAACATTTTGCTGCTTCTTTAATATTTTTAGCGCTTTTTTCTGCACAGTAGGCTTCAAACTGAAAAGAATATATAAAAGATGTATAATTTGTCGCAAGCTTAATACATTATCTCAAGAATATATTAGTTCCTAATCTTTAGATAACTTTTCTTACCTGTACTGAGAAATTGTTTGGGTATAAAGTTTTTGCCGTTATCATCCAGGCTTTGGCTGTAATCGGATCATTTTTTGAATAAAGTTTTGCTTGTGATACAATATATTCTTCGTTCGATAATAAATCAATATTTTCAATTGCCATATTCAATATCTTTGAATTTTTTGTTTGGCGTTTTTAGCTTTTATGCCGAATACTACCGAATACTCAATGCCCTCAATGCTGTCTAATCTGGTTTAATCCGTCAAGTAATGTCAAAACGCATCGCCATCTGTTGTCGATTATCATGCGGTAAGTACGATTTCTTTCTCCAAAAATTACTAAAAATAACTGGAAATAAGGAGATAGGGTTAATTCGTACGATTGTTGTAGATTATTGATATTAGTATAAATGCAGTAAGTATTGAAAATTTGTGCTATACTAATTATTAAATGATTATAAGCAGTGATTTTTTAAATAAATTTATCTCGACAGTTAAATTTCCAAATAATTGATAGATGCTAGAGGTTTAGATCGTGTTTTTAACAGGGGAAACAGGAGTAACAATGAATCTGGCTTTTAGTGTAGTATTGATGAATTTTGAAATAAAAATGTAAAAAAATTTACAAGAATTCCATTTGTGCAAGTAAGTAAATGTGAATAAACATACTTAGTTAATATTCAAAAAAACGTTTAGCTACCGGAAATTACTGTATTAACTGTTGTCCGTTGTTACCTTACAAAAATTATCATATAATACAAATGTAAGTTGAATTGATCTTATATCATATAAATTATATAATTATAACAGCGTTGTTTTTTAAAATTTAATCTAAAAAACTTTATAAAAGATGACAAAAGACAACAAAAGGTTCTGTGAAACACCGGACCGCTGCTGCTAGGAAACCACAAAAAGCAAATACGCTAACAATACCTTCAAATCAGAAATTGTTTCTATTTTCTGTTTTAATTTTATAATTTTTCCAATTATATTTTATTTGAAAAAAAACGGCAATGCGGTTTTAAGTTAGCATCATGCGAAATGATGTAAGAAACGCATTGGCTATATTGTGCGCGTATTTTGGATATTTAATTGGCAATTTTCTTTATTTTGCCGTTCCATTTCTTATTGGTTTCATCGGCAGTACTGCATATAATTATTTCAATCGACGACCTTTGAAAAACTTTAAACATCTATCGGAAAATCAACTTGACAAAGAAGAAGATTTGGTAGAGTCAGAAATACACAATACCTTGTATAATAATTATGATGTAAATATTTCTCATTCGATTGAACGAGAAACAGACGTGGAGGAGGTAACTGATTTTTCTGAAGAGGAAACACATCCGGTTGTAGAAAACATAAAATCCAAGCCAAATAAAACACAAATACCGAAATATAATCCAAAGATTCTAAAAAATTTGCAATATATTAGTAAAATTGACTATCAAAAATGTTAGGAGAAGGTGATGATAATGAAGAAGATAGTTATACCAGTAAAGAATCTTTTAATACTCGACTTAATAAATGTAACAGTACCGAAGTTTTTGATATAAATTGGGACACTTATATTGAAGAGTTCGACGCTTCTTGCAATTTAGAAAGAGATGTTTTTTCAAAGAGAAAACATCGACCAGCTATGGATTATGTTTGTGATTTGGTACGACAAAATAAAATAGCAATTGACAAAACTCCAAAACCTTATGCACGTGCATTAGTTCCATCGAAAAATCTATCACACCAACAACTTCGATATTATGCTTCTTTAACACCTTTGTCGAAGATGGCTCGAGATTGGAGGAAACTAATTACTCGTCAAATTCCAAGAAGTGTTTTAACTCGATTTCCTCAAGTCGCCGTTAATCTATTTAATGAAATTGACAAACATTATGCTGAAACAAATTTGGAAATCGCAATGAATGATAAAGTGATGGCTGTTGAGGAATGTGATCGTTTCGTTAAGGTCGTATTGAGCTATAAATTCTTGGGACATACAGAAAATTATGATGAATTTTTAAAAATTGTTAAACATTTAAATAAGAGATTATTTATCACAAAACCTATGCTAACACGACTGCTAATGAATTCCATGAAATCAATGCCTTCCACGCTAATAGATTTCACAAAATTTCGTGGTCCATTGACGGTAGGACTGAATATTTTATTTGTTCGAGTTGCTGACGAATTGGCCAGTGTAAAAGAACGAGTAATAAAACCACTATATGATGATGTGATGCATGAAATTTGTATTGTTTTATGTGCTAATCCACCACGTAATCCTAAACCACTTTGGTACCAGTATATAAATACCGCTCGATTCTTTTTAAAAATTCGAGTAATGCAACTTTTGTGTGGTACTATGGAAAATTTATTACTGTCTTTATCTAGTCCAAAACTGATGCCAATGTTTTCATTCCGCTTAACATATGAACGTGTTCTAGTACTAACGCCTCCATTGTCAAGTATAGTTTCATTCTATCATGGCATCATTGATGAAATCAAATCATATTCAGTTCATTTAGCTGATTCTACTACTTTTACAACGCAAGGGTTTCAGTGCACTCAAGTTCATGTCGAAGTACCAACATTTTTGGTGGAAAAAGCTCATGCAATGGTGAATGAAAGTTTTTCTAGTCTCTTTGAACCGGTCATTAACCATTTGAAATACATAGAAGATGAATATAAGTTTTTGTTTCAAGAAGAATTGGCTGCGGAAACATTTGCATTTATAAAGGAAAATCATTCTTTTGATGAATGTTGCAATAAAGTGGATTTCTTCAGAACGTATCTTGATAATGTAAGTAGAATGGATCAAATCGTTTACTTTGAAATTGGGACAATCAATCAAGTGGAAACAATTAGTACCCTACAAACTAATATTGAAAGTTTTATGCAAAGTTTATGGGCACATTTGATTGAAAAAACAGCCGTTTTAAATCATACTATTTGCTACGAATATGAAAAATTAGCGGAACGTGCAAAACGAATTCCAAAAAACACGTTGGAACTGGTACAAACTGGGGAATATATGTTATGGGTGAAAACCGTATTGTTGGTAGATTTACATGAACAAATGGCAGTTACTTTAGACCATATAATGCGTTTAATTGAAATGACAACGCTTAGTCAAAAAGATATTGACTTAAATTCGCAAACACTAACATGGCTGGAACGAATTAAACCAATTTTGGAAAATCATAACGTTATGTTTGAGCAAAGAAAATCAGAACTTGAAGAGGAATTGAAGCAACAGGTGATTAAACTAGAAAAAGGACTGCAAGCGTTTTTACCACTTTTGGAACTCTTAGATGATATGTCAGATGCTGATCGGGCTGATGAATATTGTGAAATGTTACGAAACATGACATGTCAACTGCAAGATTTTGAGAGAATATTAATCTGGGCAAATAATGAGGAAACATTATTTAAAATTGCACTTTCTTCATTCCCTGAGTTAGACGAATGTAAAAGTATAATCTATCCATTCTACGATTTGGTATTTCTTTGTGCCAAATGGAAACGACATTTTGCGGTTTGGGCTGATGGTCCGTGGGACAATTTGGTGATTGAAGATGTTGAATTTCTAGTGGAGGATTATTTTAAAGAATTTCAAAAACACCAAAAAAACTTTCGAACGAAAATTCGAATTCAAATCGCTGAAAAATATCCACGACGCTTTAAAGGGTCTGTGGAAGATAAAGATGTGCACAAACAACCTGCACCGATGAAATTGTGTTGGAAAATGTTGAATTATATCAGAGAATTTCGACCAATGATGCAAATTATCACGGTGATGCGAAACACCGCATTATTACAAAGACATTGGGATGATATGAGTAATTTAGCCGGTCTTGATATAACTCCAGATGCGGGTACAACATTACGGAAGATACACAAGAAAGATTTTAGCGAGTTTATGGAAATGTTTGAAATTATAAGCGTTGGTGCAACCAAGGAACTACAGTTGAAAGTCGGCTTAGCAAAAATGAAAGACGAATGGGTCGACATTTCGTTTAAAACCAATTTATACAAGGATACTGGTTTATCGGTTTTAACAGGCTTGGATGACATTCAAGTTGTTTTGGATGATCATATTTTGAAAACATTGTCAATGCGAGGATCAGCGTTTGTTAAACCAATTGAAGCAGAAGTGGTCGAATGGTATCAACGTATTACTCGAGTCAATCGTGCCATTGAAGAATGGGGAAAAGTCCAATGCAGTTGGGCTTACTTATTGCCAATATTTTCTTCCAAAGACATCGTCAGTCAAATGCCCGAAGAAGGCGCGCTATTTAAAGAAGTTGACGGTACATTCAAGCGTTATATGCAAATGGTAGATCGAGATCCACGAGTCATGGAAATCGCACCAGCTATTGGTTTGTTAGAAACCCTAATCGAGTGCAACAAAATGTTGGATAAAATAAACGAAGGAGTCACAAACTATTTAGAAAAGAAACGCATATATTTTCCGCGATTTTTTTTCCTATCGAACGACGAAATGCTTGAAATCCTTTCGGAAACTAAAGATCCTTTACGAGTGCAACCACACTTGCGTAAATGTTTTGAAGGAATATGTAAACTCCATTTCGATAAAAAATTAGTCATTCATGCCATGTACAGTCAAGAGGGTGAACGAGTAGATTTTCTAACAAAAATTAGTACAGAAGACGCTCGCGGTAGTGTCGAAAAATGGTTGGTGCAAGTTGAAGAACAAATGGTTCTTTCGGTGAGAGAAGAAATTTATCATTCAAAGAAAGCCTATGAAGAAACTAGTCGAACTATATGGGTCACTAAATGGGAAGGACAAGTGGTTCTTTGTGTGTCACAAATATATTGGACTCGAGAAGCAGAATATTGCCTCATTGCCAAAAGTGTCAAAGAACTTCATACTTATCATGGCAATTTGGTGGTACAACTAAATGCGATTGTTACGCAAGTACGATCACCCGAAATTAGTAATTTGGCAAGAATTACAATTAAAGCATTGATTGTTATTGATGTACACGCCAAAGATGTTATACAAGAGCTTGTTGACAAAAAAGTGGATTCAATAAATGATTTTCAATGGTTAGCGCAACTACGTTACTACTGGCAAGATGATTCACTTGTACGAATAATAAACGCCACCGTGCGCTACGCTTATGAATATTTAGGAAATAGTGATCGTTTAGTAATTACTCCATTGACCGATCGTTGTTATCGTACATTAATTGGAGCGTATCAGCTACATTTAAACGGAGCACCTGAAGGTCCTGCTGGAACAGGAAAAACTGAAACAACAAAGGATCTAGCCAAAGCAATAGCGGTACAATGTGTTGTATTTAACTGTTCTGACGGTTTGGATTATAAGGCTATGGGGAAATTTTTTAAGGGCCTAGCAGCATCTGGCGCCTGGGTATGCTTCGATGAATTCAATCGAATTGAACTGGAAGTATTATCTGTTGTAGCTCAACAAATTTTGTGCATTGTATTGGCTGTTAGAGCCGGGGTGGACAGTTTTATCTTTGAAGGAACCGAATTACGTTTGATACCAACTTGTTACGTGTGCATCACAATGAATCCTGGATATGCTGGCCGTTCAGAACTTCCAGATAATTTAAAAGTACTGTTCCGTACAGTTGCCATGATGGTGCCCGATTATGCAATGATTGGAGAAATTTCTCTATACTCCTATGGTTTTGTGAACGCTCGAATTTTATCAGTTAAAATTGTACAAACATATCGCTTATGTTCCGAACAATTGTCGTCGCAAAATCATTACGATTATGGAATGCGGGCAGTTAAAACCGTGCTTTCTGCGTGTGGTAACAACAAGAGAGCGTTTCCAGATGAAAATGAGGATATAATTTTGTTGCGATCAATAACTGATGTAAACTTGCCGAAATTTTTGTCGTTCGACGTACCATTATTTGAGGGAATAATATCAGATTTATTTCCGGGAGTCGTTCTTCCGAAACCGGATTATAGTGTTTTGTTGCCGGCTATAATTAAAATTACGCATGAATATTTTTTGCAACCGGAAGAAGTGTTTCTGTTGAAGGTAATTCAAACGTACGAAATGATGATTGTTCGGCATGGATTTATGCTTGTTGGAGAACCATTTGGAGGCAAGACAATGTGTCTGCGGGTGTTGGCTGGAGCATTAACGTATTTAAATCATATTGGTCAAGATCAATTGGAAGTTCGATATCAAACGATCAATCCAAAATCAATTACAATGGGCCAATTATACGGACAATTTGATCCTGTTTCCTATGAATGGACAGATGGTGTTGTGGCGACTTGTTTTCGTAGTTTTGCAATGGATCCAAGTCCTGACCGAAAATGGGTAATATTTGATGGTCCAGTAGACGCTGTATGGATTGAGAACATGAACACCGTTTTGGACGACAATAAAAAACTGTGCTTGATGTCTGGTGAGGTTATTGCCATGACTAATGTTATGTCAATGATATTTGAAGTAATGGATTTATCTCAAGCATCTCCCGCTACCGTCTCCCGTTGTGGAATGATCTATACCGAACCAATAACATTAGGTTGGCGAGCCATGGCCAAATCGTGGGCAGAAACAGCCAATCCTCATTGGGCTGCTGAGAATATTGATTATATCATGGAAACATTAGAATGGCTTGTTCCTCCAACGCTATATTTTATTCGCAAACAATGTCATGTGCTTTGTACTGGTGGAGAAATTAACAGTGTTAAATCCTCGCTAATAATTGTTGAAATGTTGATGAATGGAGCGACGCAAGACAACCCTGAAGAGCAAAAACATCATCACGCCTGGCTGCAAGCCTCATTGCTAACGGGAGTCGTATGGGGAATTGGTGGTACATTAAATGCAGAATCACGAGCTTTGTTTGATGAGTTTTATCGAACTATGTGGAAAAATGAAAACGAAACCGTGCCAGTACCATCGTGCATTGATATTACAATACCATTACCAGGCGATGGTATGTTTATGGATTATTATTATGTTTATCGAATGAAGGGTAGCTGGAAATATTGGCCCGACGATGTTAAGTTAATGCCTGTACAAGAGTCAAAAAGTTTGGCCCAAACGTTGGTACCAACCTTAGATGTTGTACGGTATATGTTCTTTTTGAAATTGCACATCAAATGGAAATTTCCAATGCTATTAATTGGTCCAACCGGAACCGGGAAAACATTTTATATTCAAAATTTAATGATGAAAAGTTTATCAATGAGTAAATATGAGCCTTCGTTTATAACATTCACCGTACAAATATCGGCCAATCAAACGCAAGAATTAATTATATCGAAACTCCACAAGCATAAACGGGGAAATTATGGTGCTCCCAAAGGTAAGGAGAGTATAATTTTTATTGACGACATGAATTTGCCGGTGAAAGAAATTTATGGGGCTCAACCTCCTATAGAATTGATACGCCAGTTTTTTGACCATGGACATTGGTACGATCTGAAGGATACGAGTAAAATATTTCTATTTAACATGTTATTTTTGGGAGCCATGGGACCTGTGGGTGGAAGTCGACAGGAAATTTATCAACGATTTTTGAGACACTTCAATATTTATTCAATTAATGACTTCTCGGACGAAAGTATGTTTAAAATTTTTTCTACCACTTTGTTGCAAGGATTGAAACGTAATGGATTTGCTCAGGATGTTATGATGCATGTGATTTATATAATTAATGCAACAATCGACATGTACAAATCGGCATCTGCCAATTTACGACCGACACCAGCAAAGTCGCACTACATTTTTAATCTGCGAGATTTCGCTAGAGTTATTCAAGGGTGCGCGATGATAAAAAAAGAATCTGCGGGCGATTCTAAATCAATATTCGTGCGTTTGTGGGTGCATGAAGTATTACGTGTTTTTTACGATAGGCTAATTGATGATGAAGGTCGGATTTGGTTGTATGAGAAAATTAAAAAATCATGCAAAGATTTTTTCAAGCAAGGCTTTGAACAAGTGATGGAAGAACTACCTCGTGATGAGCATGGAAAATTAACCAGAGAAAGCTTAAACGATTTACTTTTTGGAACCTATCTCGATTTAGATTCTGTTCCCGATGAAAGAAAGTACGAGGAAATTTCAGGCATGGAAGTGTTCGAAAACATTGCACTAACTTGCCTCGACGATTACAATAGTTCACATAAAACAAAAATGAATATCGTACTCTTCCGATATGCACTAGAGCATTTGTCAAAAGTTTGTCGCATTTTATCCATGCCATGTGGAAGTGGTTTACTTGTTGGAGTCGGTGGATCTGGAAGACAGTCTGTCACACGATTGGCTGCTACTATATGTGGTTTTGGCACTTTCCAACCTGAAATTACTAAAAGCTATGGTGTGTCCGAATGGCGAGATGATATCAAAAAAGTTTTGAAAGAAAGTGGTGGCTTGGGAAAAGATACTGTTTTTCTTTTTAACGAAGGACAGATAAAAGAAGAAATATTTTTACAAGATATTGATGGCTTACTGAACTCGGGTGAGGTTCCAAATATTTATGCTATTGATGAAAAGCAAGAAATTTTAGAATTAACAAGATTAGCAGCTCAAGGTGGTAACAGAGCGTTGGATGTTAGTATTCTAGAAATATTTTCGTTCTTCACCAATCGTTGCAAAGAAAAACTGCATATAGTTTTATGCTTTAGTCCTGTTGGCTCGGCTTTACGCACTCGTTTACGTTTGTATCCAGCGTTAGTTAATTGTTGCACAATTGATTGGTTTGAAGGATGGCCTGAAAACGCTTTGGAGATGGTCGCTGATCGCTACATGATGAACATTAATTTATTAGACGAGCACAAGCAAGCGGCAGCAGTTGCTTGCAAACATTTTCATGTTTATGCTCGCAATTTATCCGATGATTTCTACGCTAAATTTGGACGTAAGACTTACATAACATCAGCATCTTATTTGGATCTAATTCGTTGCTTTACCGAACTAACAAATCAAAAACAAGAAGAATTAACGGTCGCTCGTAATCGCTATATCATTGGCTTGGAACAATTGGCGTTTGCAGCTGAACAGGTAGCAATTATGCAAGTAGAACTAAACGATTTAAAGCCAAAGCTGGTTGAAATGGCACAAAAGTGCACAGAAATGATGCGTGTGATTGAATATGAAACTAAAGAAGTGGAAAAGACAAGTGTTTTGGTTCGTGGCGATGAAGAAGCCGCGAATATTCAAGCATCGGCCGCTCAAGAACTGAAAAGTGAATGTGAAGCCGATTTGGCGTTAGCTCTTCCAATTTTAGAAGAAGCTGTTGGAGCATTGAATACTTTAAAACCGGCAGATATTACTTTGGTAAAAGCAATGAAAAATCCTCCCGATGCTGTTAAATTAGTAATGGCAGCAGTGTGCGTCATGAAAAATATCCAACCCGACAAAGTACCAGACCCAGCAAGCGGGAAAAAAATCCTAGATTATTGGGGACCCAGCAAGAGATTGCTTGGTGACATGAATTTTTTGCAATCGCTTAAAGATTACGACAAAGATAATATTCCGGTGGCAACAATGACGAAAATTCGTAAAGAATACTTAACAAATGCTAATTTTGTCCCAGCGATTGTCGCAAAAGCGTCTATGGCGGCTCAAGGCTTATGTAAATGGATTATAGCCTTAGATCTTTACGATAAAGTCGCCAAAGTTGTTGGTCCAAAAAAAGAGAAACTTGCAATCGCCGAAGCTGAATTCAATGCTACAATGGCAATTTTAACAGAAAAAAGAAATATGCTACGTGCTTTGGAAGATCGTTTGGCAGATTTGAATCAACAACTAGCTGATGCTAATGCTCAAATGAAACGTTTGCAGGATGACGTGAAACTTTGCACGGAAAAATTAATTCGTGCAGAAAAATTGATTGGTGGTTTGGGGGGAGAGAAAACTCGATGGACGGCAGCGGCTGCTCAATTATTGGCATCTTTTGAATCATTGGCGGGTGATGTTTTAATATCCTGTGCTATCATTGCATATTTAGCCCCGTTTACTTTACAAGTACGGCAAGACACTATTGATGATTGGCATCAGTTTGTTTTGGATCTTAAATTGCCGGCCTCACCTACGTATAATTTACGGACTATTCTTGGATCGGATATAAAAATTCAAGATTGGTATATTAATGGTTTACCGAATGATAGTTTCTCAACCGACAATGCAATAATAATGGATACTTCAAAGCGTTGCTCACTTTTAGTGGATCCACAAGGGCAGGCTAATGCTTGGATTAAAACAATGGAAAAAAAGAACAAACTACACGTTGTTAAATTCACGGATGGTAATTACATGAAAATCATGGAACACTGTTTAGAGTACGGCCAACCTGTACTAATTGAAAGTATCTTGGAAACCTTAGATGCTCCAGTTGATCCGATTTTAGAAAGAAAAACTTACATTCAAGGAGCTACGGAATATTTATCATTGGGTGATACTACCGTGGAATGGGGTCCAACGTTCCGTTTATATTTAACCACAACTCTTCGAAATCCTCATTATTTACCAGAAGTATTCAATAAAATTACCTTAATCAATTTCTCACTAACAGTGGAAGGTTTGGAAGACCAATTGTTAGGTATCGTTGTAGCCAAAGAACGGCCAGATTTGCAAGAAAAACGGCAACAATTGATTATTGAAAGTGCTGAGAACAAAGTGAAGCTCAAAGAGACTGAAGCGATGATTTTGCGCACTCTCAGCGAAACGGAAGGAAATATCCTTGAAGATCAAACAGCTATTGAAATATTGGACTCATCGAAAATTTTGTCGGAAGATATTATGAAGAAGCAAGTTATTGCACGAGAAACCGAAATTAAAATTGATGCATCTCGAGAATCCTATAAGCCAATGGCTAAACATTCTGCCGTTTTATACTATTGTATATCAGAATTGCCGAGTGTGGATCCGATGTACCAATACTCGTTGGGTTGGTTTATAAATTTGTATATTTCCTCCATAGGAAACGCGAGTAAATCAAATGATTTAGAAAAAAGACTCAAGTTTTTAATCGCAACTTTTGATTACGATTTGTACAACAATGTGTGTCGTTCATTGTTCGAACGCGACAAGTTACTGTTTTCTTTCATTTTGTACACTAAAATAATGTTGTTTAAGAAGAAAATCGATCTACAATTGTTTGTTTTCTTTTTAACAGCAGTAACTCCTCCCGACAATCCACACTCGAATCCTGCAAAAAGTTGGCTCAGTGAAAAGTCATGGAATGAAATATGCCATTTGAATTCTTTCGAACTGTTGAGTGGTTTTAGAGAAAGCTTTGTCCAAAATATTAAAAGTTGGAATGCTATTTACGACTCATCAGATCCGCAAGATATGGAATTTCCCTCACCATGGGAGAAATCATTGGGAAGATTTGAAAAACTAGTGGTGATTAGATTTTTACGACCGGATAAAACGGTTGTTACCATTACGAAAACAGTAGCAGCAGAAATGGGTGAAAAATTCATCAGCCCTCCTCCGTTTAATATTGCTCGATCATATGCAGATTCTACATATCAGTTCCCTTTAATATTTATCTTATCACCAGGAGTCGACCCGATGGCCGCCTTATGTAGTTTTGCAGAAAAAATGGGTTTCGACGATAAATTCAAATATATTTCATTGGGTCAAGGTCAAGGACCAATCGCTCAAGCGATGATAGCGCAAGCTCAAGTCGAAGAACAATGGGTTTGTCTACAAAATTGCCATTTAGCAGTCTCGTGGATGTCCAAGCTCGAAAAAATTTGTGAAAGTTTCGATAGTACAAATACACGCCCCGGTTTTCGACTTTGGCTAACCAGTTATCCGTCGGATAAGTTTCCAATTTCTGTGCTTCAAAACGGTGTCAAAATGACAAACGAGCCTCCAACTGGATTGACGCAAAACTTACTTCGATCATACCAATCTGAACCGCTGAAAGAAGATGAGTTTTACAGCGGCTGTCCCGGAAAAGATGTGATATTTCATCGTCTTTTGTATGGCATGTGTTTCTTTCATGCTGTCATTCAAGAACGAAGGACTTTTGGACCAATTGGATGGAATATTCCTTATGGTTTTAACGAATCAGATTTTCATATTTCTGTGATGCAATTGCAGATTTTTATTAATGAATCAGCAGACGTTCCTTACGTGGCCGTTTCTTATTTGGCTGGAGAATGTAATTATGGAGGCCGAGTAACAGACGATTGGGATCGACGATGTATCACTACAATTTTAGCTGATTTTATCAATGAAAAAGTAGTTTATGATTCAAAATATACATTTACGGATGCTGGTCCAATGTATTGTCCTCCCAAAAAGACTAATTATGAAGATGTAATACAATTTATTAAAGATCTTCCAAGTTTGCATCCACCAGGAGTGTTTGGGTTGCATATGAATGCAGGTATTCGTCGAGATTTACGAGATTCGATGCAAATAATTGATTCAGCTTTGATAGTGCAAGGCAAAGGGGGTGCATCTGGAGCAGGAGCTGATGCAACTCTTGCTTTAATTGTCAATGATATTTTGCTGAAATTACCTCCTGCTTTTGATTTAGAAGAAGCAAACGCCAAATTTCCGGTTGTCTATACCGAATCAATGAATACTGTTCTTGTGCAAGAAATGCAGCGATTCAATAAACTACATAATGAAATAAAATCTTCTTTGATCAATATCCAAAAAGCGGTCAAAGGATTAGTGGTCATGTCTCCGCAGTTGGAGGTTCTTTCAAATATGCTTCTGTTAGGAAAACTACCAGCGTCATGGGCGAAAGTTTCGTATCCAAGTTTGAAATCATTAAGCTCGTACATTATTGACTTTGTGCAACGAATGGACTTTTTGTATGATTGGTTTCTTCACGGCAAACCCAAAAGCTTTTGGCTTTCAGGTTTTTTCTTCACTCAGGCATTTCTATCGGGCGCTAAGCAGAACTTTGCTCGCAAATATACTATACCGATCGATCAGTTAACATTTGATTTTTTTGTATTGAAAACTGACAGGGGTGGTGATCCGGCCCCAGCAGATGGAATTCACATATACGGTTTGTTCATCGAGGGAGCTGTGTGGGATAAAAAAAAATTGTGTTTAGATGAGCAAAAACCAAAGATTCTGTACGAAACGTTGCCTGCTATTTGGATGCTTCCTTTGACTTTTGCTAAATTTCAAGTTAGAGGACGCTATGTCTCTCCATTGTATAAAACTTCAGAAAGACGAGGAATCTTGTCAACGACTGGACATTCTACAAATTATGTTTTACCATTTTTATTGGAAACAAAACAGCCCGTGCAACATTGGATTAAACGAAGTGTCGCTTTGCTATGCCAATTAGATTAAAAAAACCAAAACATAATTAGAAAATTGATAGTTTTAATAATTTTTCATTTTTATTTTTAATTGTATAATTTTATTAACGAAAAATAACTAAAATATATACTATACTATCTGAAAGAACGATTAATTTTAACCAAGAGAAATTTTATAGTGAATACTGTAAGATAGAGTTTACATAGATCTAGCAAATTCTGGCTAAAACTGTTACAAATTTTAATTTTTCCTTCACTGTTACAAATATTCCTCAAAATCGGGGTTTCATTGCCAGACACCTAAACATTAAACGAAGAACAAGAGGAACATTCTTAGAAGGATAATATCATCTCACTTTCCCCTAAATTTATTTGTGTACGTTGTACAAAAATTTCTTGAAAAACATTTAGAAAAAGTGTGTCATTTGAATAGCATTACATTATTACTGATTATTACTATGAAAAAAAATTATTATGGATATTGAAAAATCACATGTTCGTCGACCTCTTACCGCAACATGAAGTATATTATGCGGTTTTGAATATATTATTCAAAGGAATTAATTTGAGTTCTCCAAAAATCAATGAAATAAAGCTACTACGTGTTGTATATGGAAACGTTATCGAAAAATTTAGCAGCTTGTTATGTTTCCTACGTTTTTTCGATAGTCAAAATAATTATTGAATGCTAAAGCATTGTGAAATTCAATGAAATTTTTGTAGAAGAGAATATATCGAGCAGGTAATACCTATTATTTACTTTCATTGAACTCAAAACTCAATAATTCGTTTTGAAAGTTTAATTCAATCTTAAAAAAAATCTGTTGTTTTTGTATAATTCAAAAAGGTTTACAACTTCTAAAACGTAGCGGCTAAGTTGTAGTTGGTTGTAGTCGCTACAATTGCTACATAGTAGCAACGTTTCGTACAATAATAACAGTGATATTAAGTAAAAATATTTAGCTATGGCTAGAGTCCAACAGTTATACGCTAATGTCTCATGATTGCATACCTTCAGCATTTAATGAAATATTGCTTGGTATTTTTAAGAGGTACACTTTTATGTAATTATTTGTAATGGTTATTGATAGACATTTTTATAAATATTTCTGTCAAAAAAAGAAAACAGTTTCATTTATACAATAATTGACAATAATAAACCCACATTTCCTTTTTAAACTGAATAAAACCATTTTTAAGGATAAAACAGAATATACAAGCGAATCTTTTTAACCATATTTTAAATAATTGTTGTTGTTTAGAATACCAATAAGATAACTCCAAAAATAGTTTTTTGAATCAAGGAATATTAATCCTTGATAATCATTACTCTAAGATACGTCAATATGGGTATTTATAATAATTAGGATTAGCTTTTTCTTAATTATATTGATTTAACAAACAATTAACAGTAAAAAAGAATTGAAAATATATATTTTTACAAGATATTCGAGATGTATTATGGAGCAGCAATGGTAAAAAATTCCATGAAAATTGGTTATAACAATTTTTCAAATCGATGATGGACATCGAAAAGTAATTATATTTTTGATAGAATTGGAAGATCGTACCCTTGCCCCGTTATTGTTAAAATATTAAAAGGGATTTTATAGAAATTCGATCGATTATATTTTTACGCTGCATTCACATAAAAAGTTGGTTTTTATCGTCTTTATGAAGTCACGTTTTCACTCAACATTTCTATATTAATTTGTACTTATATATATTCAATTTGTACTTAAACTCAACCCTTAACAGAGCCTTAACAGAAGCGTAAACTTCTGATGCGATTAATAAATTTGGAAAAACAAACTTATTTTTAAATCACCTAATGGAAAAAAGAAAAGATTGCCAAATTTTAAATTTAAACACGCACGCGCTTTAAAATATTAAACGTCAAAATTGTAAGCCGCAAGCAGGGCCCATTCACTTAATGGGGAAATAGGATTTGTATTGGGGCCGAAAACAAAGAAAACGCTATATGAATTTCAATGTTAAAAAAGAGAAGCTAAATAACGAATAGGTATTTAACATTCCTCTATTTTACTGTTGGCTAACTTGTTGGTGAAAAAAATTATGAATTTGTAATTTACTTCATGTCAAATTGTTTCTCTCAATCGATCGGTAAAAATGTGAACTTCTTTAAAAGAAAACATCTGATTTATTTCGTCTTGAGACTCGACTTTAAACGACACCATTCGTCTTTTTATGGTAGCTGATGGTTTTATCCAGTTTTATCGCAACTACGCAATTACAAAAATGTTAAAGCGTTAGATGAGCATTTTTGAATATAAGATTTTTATTATATTCATTAATTGAACATTTGTTGCGAAATTAAACAACGTTGGTTTAATTAAGAAATTGTGTTCAATAATGAAAAAGGTATAATGAAAGATAGCGTAAGTTTAACTCTTATATTATTTTCCTGCTTGTTTAGTTCCTTTATGCAGTTGTATTATTTTGTAGTTTAATTTATACTAACAATCCTTATTATTGATTATTCATATTTATTAATTATTAGATTCTTAAAATGTATTTCCGTAGCTTCATTTCAGTAGATTTTTAAACTATTAGAAGTATTCTTTATTTTGGTCAGTAATATTTAGTAAACACTTAGTAACTAAAATTTGTTATTTGCAACTAAGATGTACGGAAAATTTAAAAAATAAATTTAGAAAAACCATATTTTATGATTGGTAGCTTCATTAAAATGAAGAACAATATTCGGATAAATAGGATTCGAAAAAAAAATGTATTCATACATTAGGCGTGTGGCACGTGTTACCTTCAACTAAAAACAGTTATATATAATTGAAAACTATTCTGATAAATATGAGAATAAAATGCTATTTGAATATATTACATTGAAGGAAACAGCTTGAATTAGAGTCTATAATAATTAAATGAAAACGTTCCCGATTACCAAGATTAATAAAATACACTCGTTAGAAAATAAAATGCCGTCGCAATTACTTTTCGTCCAGGCTTTGTACTATATATATTGTATCTTGTTTGAAAAATTGGCATTATAATAAAAATATATAACTTTAAGAAATGTATCTAGTGATTTTTTATTTTGATTAAAAATTTAGTTGAGTTTCATGACTTATGACAACTTATGACAACTTATGATTTGATTACAAATTTCTTTCTTCATTCGAGAATTGGTATAAATATATCGTCGGTTTTCGACTAGCGTTTACAAGGGTAACATAAGTAAAAAAATATCAATTTAGAGATAATTGTGCTATTATATTTGCAAAGAGGTTTTCTTTCATCTGCCATAGTATCATATCGAAATTGTATTAGGCTAACGCTTTATTACATTTATGTGATCCTTACATTTTCCTGTTAGTATTGCTCCTTTTCAAGAATACTGACACATTTCTAATTGTTTAAAAACAGTGATGTAGTAACATATTTCACTTTCTATGATGAAAACAACAATTACTCCCGTGAAATTTTGTTTTCGTTTTGTAATGTCTCATTTCATTAATAAAAATTACATTCATTATTGTTGAAGTATAACGTTGAGTTCCATAAAAAAAAAAATACAAATGTGAGCAAGTAGATTTTATATTATACCTATTATGGAAACGTCTCATTCTATATTTTATTGTTTCTTAAATCAATTCTCAAATAAAATGGAAACTTTTCTTAAAAAGAGAAATTAGACGATGGCCAAATTGTATGGTCATTACTGTGCATAATTTTATTCGATTTTAAGAAACAGCTTGTGTGTTTCACCATAATTTACGAATTAAATCACTTTGTCGCTACCTTTCGAAGAAAATAGTCTTCATCGTACATCATTATTATCATAGTTGTTGTTTTTTTTCGATCTGACATTGTTTTTTTTTTGGAACTTTTTGACAACTTTATACAATACTTACATTTAGTGATTTTATTAGTTTCTTAGTTTGTAGTCGATAGTTTTCTTATATTTTGATATCAGTTTTAAGTTTTTATATAACTTTTCTTTCCTGTTCATAAGCATTTGTATGCACATGAGTGTATAAAAAAACAATAGTGATATAAGTTTGGTTAATTCCTGTGTATGCAGTTAACTTTTTTTTTATACTTTCTTAATATACGTTTGTTTTTTACTATTTACCATGCCACGAGTGTGTTGCGTTCCCCAATGTTTGTCTACTGTGCATCTATATCAACTTCCAAGTAAGGAAAAGAGCTGTAGCAGTTACACCATGCAACAATGGATAAATGCTATAAAAAATCCGAAAATTAATGAGAAAAATTTTTACCGGAAGAGAATTTGCCGAATCCATTTCACACCGGATTGTTTCAGTTTCAATAACAGAATACTTCGAACTGCTTTCCCAACGTTGAATTTACCAGGTTAGTGTTTTTCTTAAGAAGTTTGAAAATTAACATAGTACACAAAACTTCAAAAATTTACCACCTTAAAAGAAAGTTTTTCAATTTTTTTATAATTTCTTATTTTCTTGTAATATTTTATTTTCTATATTTATTACTAAGTAGCGGGTGCTAACTTTTCAAAGATTTAAGTTAACACCTTTATGGATTTAGCTCCGTATACTGTACTTGAAAGGGAAACATTTCTTTTTATAATATTTAAGATTTGCTTTCATTTTAAACCTTCTGTTTTTTTTTCATTTCCAAGTTTTAAATAAACTTTTATCTGCACTTGCGTCTTCCGAAAAATGTTCTGTTTCACCTCTACCGAAAGAAAATATTCAATTTTTATAATCTATTGCCTCCCCATTGTTTGGGGAGATAATAGATAGATCCCCATTGTTTGTTCTTCTAAAATTTTTACGACTATAGATGGTCCTTGACACGTACAAGATTGTACTGAAAAAAATTATATTCTAACTTTCAGTGAAAAAAGTTATGAGCGATTTTGTAAATGCACTTATTCCATTGTTGAATTGTATAACGTCTGTTTTTTTTTTCTACTGAAGCAGAAAACAAATCCTATTACAGTGCAATTTAGGTGTTGGTTCATATAAAAATATACCGAACAATTTTTCGTTGCTACTCGGTCTGAACAATAGTAATATCAATTTTTGTAAATGTTATTTTAATCTTCTTACCTCTTTGTTAAATTAGGAAAACTACCGTATATTCTATTTTTTTGAGGTACAAACCAATTTCATTGCGGATTCATGTGGCTATAAAATTTAAAAAATTAATAACTTTTTTTCTGTGGAGGTATAAAAATATTTTTTTTCTCACCACAATGGAGTGCAAATAAAAGAAAATCTTTTACTAAATATATTAATAAAATATATAAATATATTTTTTAAAATATTTCGTTATAAAATATTTTATTACATAAAAGTATTATTCAAACTTTATAATGTTGTCGGGTTCCAACTTGACAACAATTCTCGGTCTCCCGATAGGATGAACATATCATTTTAATTCTAATAATCGCTCATTATATTCGATTCTAAAATGTATCCTTTACTTTAATACAACACCTTTTCGTTTTTATTTCTTAACATTCTCACACAATAACCTATCCCTATAAAAATCATTTAATATAATATGTTTGTAAGTAGTGTCATAACATCTTATTTATAAGAAATAATTTTAACGACCTACGAGAAAAAGTTTTATTGCTTTTTTCTATGCCGTCCTGCTCTTAAATCTTTCTTCGGCGCTACATCATCCTATACAACGCACACAAAGAATTATCATACAGAGTTTACGTATCCAATACTTACGTAAATCGCATATATAATAACATGAGATAAGAAAACTGTTCTAAAGTCAAATATGTTCAATCGCTTCTAATTCTCTGCTTAGAAGCTGTTCGTGGTTGGTTTTCTCCCCTCTCAAATTCAATTGTTGGTCGACATAGGATTCTTAACATTATTTATGACGTGCTAGAATTGTAATACTAGCATTGTTGAGTTATTGAGAATGTAAAGAATCCGACCTCTGGGGGCTGAGTTGAAGAGAGAACGAACAATTTTAACATTTTTGGACTTAGAATAATTTTTCGTCGACGTATTACTATATGCTTTTATACGTAAAATGTTGGATGGGTAAACCCTGTGTGATAATTCCTTGTGTGCGTTGTATAGGATGGTGTAGCGCCGAAGAAAGATTTAAGAGCAGGACGGATGCGCATGGTAAAAATCTTTCTCCGTCAAGCGTTTTTTTAATGAGAGAAAAAGAGATAGGAAATATGGGATTTCAATGTGCTAAACAGAAACATACTGCGAATGTGTATATGTCGGTCTTTGTCGGGGCCGTAACAGTTTGGCTTGTTGAAACGTTGATTACTCTTCTTTGTGTTGTCGCTGTGATGCTAAGCAAAGCTAACGAAGCGATAAATACGTGTTGTCGAAGTACGAATAACATGTTATTGTTGTATTAGAATCTCGTCGCTGCGCTTTATAAGTTCCCGTACGAGCATTTTTATATTTTCATACTTCATTATTTAAATTTCAGTAACAATGGGTAATTATATGTGTAATTTGTATGTAAAGTTTTTTAATACAACATTTATAGATTAAATATTTTTGAAATTGCATTTAAATGTTGAGTTTATATCCTTTTCCTAATTAAATTATGTTTTCTTGCTGTTGCTCCAAAATTTTACGAAACTCACATAAATTTTGTTAGGGGCAGCGAACATATTTGAAGGAGCCCATGCGAATTATGTTTCTGACCGACATAAGACCATTACACATTTCTTTGGTATATTTTCTTCCACTTGGAACATTAATTTTTCGTATTAGAAATATTCCCATTTTAGAAGTGCGTACATCACCATGATGTTTACTGAATGACAATAATACTTTCACGTAAAAAAATAAGCAAAAAAGCCCACTATACGTTTGCTTCCGCGCGCCTTTGCTTTTTAGTATTATTCTATGCACAGGTTGCAACCAGTTGCAACTATTTTAGGTACATAAGAAATTAATTTCCAATTGTTTTAATAACATTCATGTAAAATGAGACGGTGTGCTTTCAAAAAAAAAAAAAAGGATTTTTTTTTGGGACACTCTAATATTAGTTTATGAAAAATAGAGAACATAAACAAAGTTTAGAAATATAAATTTGCTCAAAAGCACCTGTAATAGTCGATATGCATCAAACGGATGATTTTTGTTTCCAAACGAACTGCACTTGACTTTTATTTTCTTCAATAAATTTTTTGTTACATTGATATTGTTTTCATTTCCATGTTTCTAACTTAGGTATTACATAAGTTTCTCAATTTTACTTTAAATTTATTCACGAAACAATATGCAACTTACAGTGGCCGCTATTGAAGCTGAACCAAAATCCGGAGCTGTTGTTCCTGACATTCCGTCTATTGGTGATGATTTTTTTGACGCACAGAATCTACCCGACGAAGTCACACAGCAAAACGAAAAAACCAAAGAAGAATTGTTGGAGGAAGTGAAGAAATGTCGTAATAATTATCATGTTTTAAGGAAGGAGTATATTAAGGTAAACAAAACCAATTCAAAAGCCAGGTGTACAAATTGCAATAACAAAGTAGACATACTTAAAAACATATTTAAAGAATATAATTTTCCCCTTTTACTACGCCAAATAATATTGCATCAAATGACAAAAAGAAAGAAAGATAACGCGAATAGTAGAGGTATGCGGTACTTGTTTTCCCTGTTGCATATTTTAATGGCGTTGTTTAATCTTCTATGCGTTATATAATCTTTTTATCATTTCAGTTGCAGAGGAATATTCAGAGGAATTCATTGTTGAGAAATAGTCAAACCAAAAATTTGTGACGGCTACGGAGAAGATGAAGAACTCTTATCAACGCAGATACAATTGTCGGACATTGAAGGTGAATTGTAAAAACGAATAGGTAACAAAGTAGCTATATTTTTGCTATAGATAATGGTATACGTTAAAAATGATAAGTGATAGAAGTTCCTTGTCCGATAATATTCTTTTCTTTGTAAAAAAGTTAAACATTTAACTAAAGACAACATTTAAGATAATATAAAATATTAAGTTGATCATCACATATTTTCGAAATAGTGTTAAAACCGCAATAATTGAAAATTAAGGGATAGCTACACGAGTATGTCACTCATCCTTCCCCGAATCATTGTTCGGTTCACAGAACATATCGAAATGTGACATACTGACCAGTGTAATTACACCACGTGTGAAGTGCACACATCTGTTATTTTTTTTAGAAATCACCGACGCTTTCAACTGACATTTTAATTTTATTAAATTGCCAATTTTTGCTATATATCTGTTGTGTTAGTATTGGGATGTGAATATGTTACGGAAAGATAGAAAATTATTTGTATGTATGATAAACTATTAGTATTTATGTAGAGGTATAGAAAGTAAAGAACGAAATAGCTGATGATCTACTTAAATAGGTAAACATTTATAATAGTTTATTTATTATTTCCGACACAATTAATAAATGAATGAATAATTATGTATAATTTTTTTTCTAATTTACACAATATTCATTACTTGATGACAAAAGCCAAAGACTGTTGAAACGCGACGTTATCAAGAAAGAATTTGAGTCTTAAGACATACATAATTATTCATTAAATAACGTGAATAGCTTAACCGTAGTGTTAGTGTACTAGTAATATACAATGTTAACTAATTTACTGTGACAGTGCATCCACATTTAAAGTTGTGAGAGAAAACTAAAGAAAACAAATAGGAAGTAAATGGTATTGTAGAGTTAGTTGTAGAGTACGTAAAGATCATAATAAACGTATACAATTTATAAAATAGATACAACGAAGAAATATTATTTACATTTCTCTTCGTTATAATATTAATAATTTCAACAAAATGTTTAATACTTTCGAACAAGTATTGAAGTAGAGAAAAAGTAGATGCTCAAAACAATTTCTTTGTTGAAAAAATACCGAAAGATACATTTAATGTAATTTAGATAACTCAAAACCATTTGTTATGTAATCCTTAATATTGTTGTTAATTACGTACTTTTGGGTACCACAACATGCTATAGCCGTTGAAAATAAGATATAAAGAAACATTTTCCATTACGGTTTATGCCGACTTCTGCGTTGGTGTCGGGTATGATAGCTTCTTGCATTTAGCAGGGGTACTTCATTCGAATTTAGTTGTTGGCCTCTATTTAGGCCATGTAGTTCTCTATTTATCCTAGTGCAGTAGTTATTGATAGTAAATGTTATGGCGGATTTTACAAATGTTTGCGAAAAAATGTCTTGATGATGGTCGCAAAAGAAAGTTTGGATCATACTTGGCTATTTATTAAAATATGATTTAACCTATATGCCTCTCTTCAAATCTTGTGTGCAAAATGTTTAAAGTTTTTATACGATAAGAAATAACACATTTAATAGAACAAATTCACAACTATGAATTCATTAACGGCAATGTCCAAACGAAAAAAAGAAATGTTAATGCAACGATAAAATATGCTTAACAACGCCAGAAAAGGTATTTTAGTGCATTTTTTTCCAAATTTTAACGCAATACAGATTTTTTAATGAAAAAATGTTCATTTCCGTCTAATATACATACACTTTTGTCGGGCGATAATTTTTTTTTGTTATACGAAAAATTTATATAATCGTTCTAAATATTTTATTGGCGTTAAAAAAACCTTTTCTGTCGTTAGTTTATCTTATTTTGTCGGGTCGAAAAATCTAACCCTTCAATAAATAGCAAAATTGGGAAAGAGACATTCTCTAATTAAACCGTTCTAGGGTATATCTGCAATGAAACTTCTGTTATTATATTTCATAACGATCTGTACGTACAATATGAATAATGTTATTGAGAATGTAAATTATATTGGTGTATGTAATTAATTCATATTTAAATGTTTGCACACGTCCTTTGATTAAAGTAACATAATATTGTATTAAGTATGTAATTGTAATTTTACGATTTAGGTGTATTTTGTAATAATTATAACATAAGTAACTTTAAGTCTGATTATATTACATACTAGTTTATGAACATTTATACTGTTATTGTTTACAATCCTTAATTGTTTTTAAGTGCTGCACTGTTGAGGTCGTTTTTTAAAGTTAGCAGAATCATAAATTGTACTTTAATTTAAATATAATTAAATAACTTCATTATGTATTTTGTTTTTTTCAGCAAAAGAAAAAGACACTTCGTCTTGTATTTTTGCTATTAATTTTATCATTGTTTTAAGTTAATATTATTGTAAAATGTAAACAAGATGAAAAAAAAGCTATTCTTCTTATTATTATTAATTAATTGGCATACTTATTCCATATACTTGATTATGTATTTTATGTGTAACTTTAGCAATAAAGTATTTTTTTATGGAAATTTGTTCATTCTTATTTATTTTCATTTTTCAGATAATACTTTCAAAATTATTACCGATAACAAAATTACTTAAGTGATTTAATAGGATTTAATTTAAGATCAGAACCATAACCATAAACTTCAACTTTCCGTTTTGTGCTAGTACAAATCAATCTAGATAAAAAAGTTACCAAATCAATACTAGAACCAATAGATATGTACCCTTCTTTATAACATTGAGTGAACGGGCCCTGGCCGCAAGCAGCCGCAAGGAATGCTAAGGAATGCAAACCATTGGCATGGCAACGTCTGAGCGATAAGTCGACTTGATTTTAGTGAGAATTTTAAGTGTATGTCCTGTAAAATAAGATGGAAGATAACAACTTAAATGTGATAGACAAGCTACCAATAAAAACAGTTATTTCATACTTTTCACATGGTTAATGAATGAATGTGCATTGAATGTTGTAAACATTGGTAAACATCGTAAACATTAAATATGAGTGTAGATAACGATAGATAATTTGAAAGATAATTTCAAGTGACAATATATCATTTATTGTACTAATCGATAAAATGAAATTATTTCACGTAGTGGTATGATAAAAAAAATGAATCACTCTTTTTATCATGTTAAACCTAACAAAATACATAATATAAAATAAGAATAAGAAATATACCTACCATGTTCCTATATTTATCTTTCAGTAAGTAATTTGAAATATTTTCAATTATTCAAAATATGTAAATGAATTATTTTATTTTAGGTCAAAAAGTGTTCATATTTTATGTATGTCTGCGACTGTTATCAGTTTGCTGCATTCAAACGTCTTATGCACCGGACGAATATTGGCAATCTCTTGAGGTTGCTCATCGCCTTTCGTTTGGATACGGTTACTTAACATGGGAATGGCAAAAGGGCATCAGAAATTATTTATATCCGTTATTTATTTCATTCATTTACACGATATTAAAGATTTTTGGGCTTGATTCAAGAAACGCGGTGGTAAGTATAGACTGAAAATAGATTCAATAAGCAATTATAAATTCGGTTCGACATTAGGTATATGCACCAAGAGTAATTCAGGCGCTGTTAAGCGCCTATGCGGACTATACATTTTTTAAATGGTGTGGAAGGAAAAAGTGGGCAATATTTTGTAGCACATTTGAATGGTTTTGGTTTTATACAGCCTCTAGAACACTAATCAATTCGCTTGAAACTTCCTTAACGTTCATAGCGCTTTCAAAGTTTCCCTGGAAAGGCAGTAAATACGAAAGTAAATTATACTATATATTCCTTAATTTTATACGTGCATAATTTTTATAAATTTTTTTAGAATCGTCAATATTTCTTTGGATTGTCGCACTTGTTTGTGTTATACGTCCAACTGCTGCAATCCATTGGCTAATTCCTTGCTTATATCACTTGTATTTAAATAAATACAATTGTTGTACTGTTTTACTTCAAAAATACATTCCAATCGGGTATTACAAACAATTTATTTATTGTAATTATTAATTCACGTTTTATTAACAGTCTTACAGTTTTATTTATTACGACTATTGTTGATTCTCTTTGTTATGGTTCATTTATGATTACCCCGTTGGAATTCTTCAAAATAAATATATTCCAAAACGTTGCTAGTCAGTATGGAGTGCATCCATGGTATTGGTATATAGTGATAGGAATACCTGTTGTATTTGGTATATATACGCTTTGTTTCTTGGTGGCTTCAATTGATATAATCAAAAATTTTAAAGTCAAAGAAGATCAATTCATTCTTTTTCTAAGCGTTAGTTTTTCGATTGTTATCTATAGGTAAAAATTATAGCCATAATTAAAAAAAAAAATGTTTAATATTTCGTCATAATTTTTGTAGTTTTATACCACATAAAGAGTTCAGATTTATATTACCCTGGTTACCTATGATTATGTTTGTAACCGTACAATATCTTTCCAATTGGAGCAAAACTGCAGCTCGGTAACATTTCTCGCAATTGTAATCGGAATATGAATATTTTTATATGCATTTTGGGTTTTAGTTGGTGGTTGTGGTTAGTCGTTACCACTTTAATTGTCGCAAATTTAGCCCCTACTTACTACTTAGGATATATACACCAACGTGGAGTTTTAGATGTGATGCCTGTTTTACATAAAATTACTACAAATCATCCACAAAATACGAGTTTTTTATTTTTAATGCCATGCCATTCGACACCTTTGTACAGGTATTCAAATATGTGTGAATCATTTGCGAAAAACTAATTGGAAATTTTAGTCATTTACATATCAATGTTTCAACACGATTTTTAACATGTGAACCAAATTTTAACGGAGAAGAACACTATGTAAGTGAACTGAATGACTTTTATAATGATCCAGCTAAGTGGGTGGAAAAAGAATATCCAAATATGTTAAATTTACCGTCGCATGTTATTTCGTTTGATAATTTATATTTTTCTCACCCTTTTTTTGATCGGTAAGTATCTAATGGAGCTGTTTGAATTAGTCAGTTGTTTGAACTTGTTTAGAATTAGTACTGATAGTTTTTAACGCAGGGTTTTTCAAATTAATTTTTGTGAGAAATATGGTGCTATTGAGGCAATAAGATTTGGGACATCAGTTTTAATAGCCTTTGTTGAAAGCATATATTTTAAAAATTGAATTAAAGGCTGAGTATACCTGTTGAAAACACGAAAAACATTAGGATTTTTTTTTTCTTAAATTTAAACATATATTGCTTGAGGAAAGCAAGTAAGTGAAATGATTTAGATAAGCAAATGAATCGAATTTGTGAGTTAAATGTTAAAGTTAACCTTTTTGTACCTTATCAGATTGACTACGATGCAAAATTCTTTCCAATTAATTAATCGTATGCTATTATAGACTAAAATTAGTACCTAAATTCTTTCCAATTAACTGTCTTCGTTTTTCTAAATAAGCAGTAGATCTAAACTAGAATTTTTTGTTCTCTTTTTAAAAATTATAGGTTTATATGGCTGACTGATGTCATTAATTTAGCATTTAAGAATATTAATTTATAATATTATTCCAATTGTGATTTACAAAAAAAAAAATAATTTCAAATTAGTTCAAAACTTACTAATTCAAATGTATATTTTTATGAAATTGTTGCTTTCAAATTCAATTAATATTGAAGCAGTAAAATTGATAAAAATAATTGAAAAAAGAGCTAAATTAAAATAAACGATCTCTAAGTACTAATTGAACTTGAAAATGTGACTTAAATATTTTATGAAAAGTGAGTTTTAATTTTTGGAAAATTTTTAGTTATAGAGTAATTGAAAGAATTTTTCATAGTAATGTTACACCAGAACGAGAGGGAACTTTTATTCTCATCCGCGAGCTTATAGATTATAAATAGTTTGAAAATTTGTGATTGAATATTTTTATTAGACTTAACCGTAATTTTGCAATTATAATTTAAGAAGAGAGACATTGTTTTTCAATTTCTTATCGACTTATAAAAATTGAAAAGTTGATACTTAAATTGTATATGTTAATTAACATAAAAGTGTGTTATATTTATATAATTAAATTTATTTAAAAGTTCATATCTAAATCACCTATATTGTGTTATTATTTTAATTTTACCTTTTCTAAATTTCCAAAATCTAAAGAAGAAACGAAATTAAAAAATACATACAAATAAGGTTTGTTTTCGATTGCATAACATCTATAGATTTTAAAAGAATAAAAATGGTAAGTTAAACATTACGAAGAATGTGGAAGAAAAATTATTATACAAAATTATTTTTGGCTATTTAAAGATTTGTTTTGGTAGTGCCAAACTTTGTGTAAACACTAATTTTATTTATAAACGTTAATTATTGTCAGAACAATATGCCGCGTCTAGCGTATTATCCACTATCCAATCTAAAAAGTCTGTTACTTTAGTATAAACTCCAGGAACTCCAGGTGTTGCGCAACCAATACCCCAAGAAACAACTCCTATAAAGAATTAATGAAAAAAAATCTAGTAAAGAAATGTATACTTATTACCAATTTGTTCAATTCGTGAGGGCCGTCTTTCAAACAATAACGGACCTCCACTATCACCCTAAAAAAGAGAACAAAGATTTAAAGCACCGACTGGTACCAAATGAAATAAAATAATTTTTACTTGACAAGCATCGATATTTGGTGTAATAGCACACAGTACATTTTCTGTTAAATGGGACGTTAGAATTGTTTTCTTGCACTCATTCATGGATATTATGTTAACATCAGCTTGACGAAGTTCATCGGCAGGATCGTCTTTTGCACCTAGTCGCCCCCATCCAGCCACAACTCCTTTACGACCAGAATAATCCGACACTAAGCCCAATAAATCGTAAAGAAATAATTAACATATTTTTATATTTGATTTGTTACTCACAAGGGTGTGGTAGACACACAGGAGAAATTTCATCAGTGAATTTTACTGGATTTCTCAATTTAATCAATGCAATATCGTTTGTATCATGCAATTCATCGCTGGTGAAATCTGGATGAAGGATTACTTTTGAAATTGGCACTTCTATACCATCGTTTGTTGCGCGATCATGCATGCCGAGCATAACCGTAAGATCTTTGGGGTCGTTCCTGTATTTAAAATTTCTTTGATAGTATATTTTTTAACTAAATTACAGAATGATTATAAACATTCAACACATTGCTCAAACAGATCATATCGGAGTTAAGCAAGACTTTTTATCTATAAAAACATAATCTAATAGTACCTACATATCATAAGCTTAAATTATCGTAAATTATCTTTTCAAACATTCTATTCAAATTTTATTAAAATTTCACATAGATATATCCAATTTGGATATGAACGAAAACAATGGGTACAAATTGTTGAAACATTTTTTATAAGAACAATTACTTGCTTTGATTTTTTTAAATTTCTTAATATGAGATATTAAAGGCTTAAGTTGTTTTAAGCTCCATATTTGAAGCCAAGTTTGTATCTTTTGAGTCCAAATTTAAATTCATGAGCTTTCAAAGAAATATACCCAATTGAATATGTAATTTTTGAAAAAGGTTTAAATAATTTAGTTTCTAAGACTTTCGAAGTTACGCGATTTTTCAAAAATAAATCATTTGAAGTTACTATCAGCCACCAATTTAGGGACACCACCTAGTGATTTCTAAACAAATGTAAATTTAAACAATGTCCAATTGATTGGGTAGTTGAAATATTATGCTATCTTAGAAGTCATCAGAAAGCAATAGCAATTTGTAACCGATTTCTCCCAATTTATTATTAATGTTGATCAAAAGTCTTAGTTCCAAAGTCATCCTTTTTAACTGGGTATTTCACGTATTGGTATAAAGTTTTTTATTTAAAATTTGTAGAAATTCCAGGTTTCTAATATTGTATACAATGCTGAAACTATAAATGCCTTGTTAATGTAATTTGTGAAACTTCTGTAGGGTACTGATTATTGTGGTTTTTCACCCAAAAAGAGTTACAGTTTGTGAACTAAATTGTTAATTGGCATAATTGATGCTTTTTTGAAAATTATAGTTAGATTACTTTACCTTTGGTAATTTGAAATAAACTGAAAGTGATTATGTTTGAATTAAAGTTTTAGTTGATCATAAAATACTAACGATCTTTGGTTAAAAATGACTTCAAAGACCAAGTTTTATTGCCAAAAGCTATCAAGTCAATTTTTTAAGCAAACTTGTAAAGTATTTAAAAATGTTTAAACCCAAAAATTCGAGTCAGATGACAATTCAAATCAAATATTGTTGCGTCTTATTATGTGTAGTGCAATTTATACAATTTTCAATAGTATACAATACCATTTAACGCAATGCCCCGCTGTTAATATGTATTGGTTATTTATTAAAGACCCTCCGCAATGTAAATTTCTGTTATTGTAAATCGCTATCACCCAAGGAAAAACGTGTGGTTGTGAAATTTCGCCTCCGACAATACGTGAGGCAATACCTTCGTTGCTGATACCACACTCTGTAAATGAACAATTAATGATTTTTTTAAAATATTTATAGAAACTCTTAAATAATATAAAGCAAAAGAATACATACTACATTTCATTAATCGCACTTGTGCCAGAACTGCCTGCATAAAAAAAGGGAAATCAAGAAATTTTGCTTTTACAATAAAAAATAATACTTACTTCAAGCAGAGCACAAATTAAGAGAACTAAAATGTAATTTTTTGATTTCATTTTGAAAAAAAATCGAAACCAATTCTTTCGATTAGCTTATTACACAAAGAACGGTGTCTATAAACCGCTCTGAAATCACAATGCAACAAAAAGCACTTTTCAATTACTCTTGCCATAAAAATATGTGAATTTCACGAAAATTACGTGGTCAAAGTCACTACCAATAATTGGTTTCGTTTTTTTTTTATTTCGACCAAATTTTATGATAACATTTCAGATAAGGAATCAATTTTCATTTCCTTAGTTTTTTAAGATCAACTTTATTATTGAAATTGCATCTGTGGAGTTTTTTTGAGAAATAAACCATTTTTCTGTTTATTAGATGAAATTTATAGCTTTTATATTGCATCGAAAAGAGTTAGATATTTAATTTGGTTTTTTTTTTTTTGTGAAATGTGTTGATTTGTCAATGTTTATTACAAAGAAGTACTTAAAATTTGTAGGAATAGTAAGATCATTTTCAGTAAGTTAGATAAAAACAACTTGAGTAATAAAATGTACTAAGTTATTTTTTCTTATATTTGACGCTTTCTTACACCTATACAATGTCTTTTTTCAAATGTCTCCAGCTTATATTGTTTACCGGAAAATTTAGATATTTCTGTTAAGTTTAAATACCTTATTTGGAATTAAGGACTGATATCTTGTCTATTTTTGCCGGGGAGTATCTAATGAATCTCATTTCTCCTACAAAACGAGAAAACTTCTACGTGAAAATTTTTTCGAGAGTTCATTGTTGGAAAAATTATGTTCAAAATTTTCTATTGAATCTACTTCATTTAAAAATATTCAACAAGGGCTGGAACCTTCACTGATATCCGATAGATAGACTGCATATCCTGAAGGTAACTATTCATTAAATATAATTTACCTGTTAGATAAATACGCATATCACTTTTCCTTGTTAAAAGTTCGTATGCTTTTTCTGTCTTCGGATAAAATTGTATCTGATAGGTTTATATTACTTCCTTTTTACTTTTTATTACCTTGTCAGTTTTAACCGTATTAATTGTACCTATATATGACACTATAATTGGATTTTGTTTGATCTATCGTCTCTATACATTACACATGCCTGTTTAAATAATGTCTGCGAAATGGTTCACAGTTCGTTGAAAGCTTGTTCGTTCCAGCTTGAAAGCTAATATCGTCAGAGTAAATCACATTTGATTATTTAAAACCTCGAAAAATACATCTAGAGTCCGGAGGCATAGTCAATATCTTAACTGATTTTAACACGGCTTTGAATCCGAAAGCCACAACCTTTTTCTTAAAGAGTTATATTTTGGATATATTTGATTATAAAATTCATCAAATACCACGTACAAATACACGTTACTAAAAAAATTTTTTCTTCAAATGTTACAAAACGCTCACATATTTTAAAGTTTTCATTACATTACCATTAGTAGAGATACGATACATACCTTCACCATTAACGTTGTGAAGACTTTCTGCACCTTTTAAACTGAGTGAATTTCTGGGGAAAAAAGCTCATTTCTTTGTCTTTCGCAATTCGCCATCTTCAAAAAGAGCAAGCAAATATTGTATCAGTTCATAAATCATATTATTTTTAACTTCTTGTTTATTTCTTTTTGTTTGTATTGTTTTTTTAGCTTTGGTTAATACATTGAAACAGCAGCTATGGATCAATTCGATTCACTTCGTAACGAATTTAAATTTTGTTTTTTGGCAATAAATGATTTCTTTTATCTTTTTTTGATAATTTCAATTGGCGTAAACGTTGTCTCTCTGTTACATTAATTATCTGCAAACCTTCTTCAAAAGAATTGTAACAATTCACAGAGTAATAAACATTATGGCATTTGCATCAGAAAAAGAGCAGTGTCGTTTAAGAAGTCCATCAATATTCTTATACCTTACTGATATATCTTATTTATTCTTATATCTTTATGCCTTATCCTTTTCAGTCAAATCACTATGTTGATTACTTTTATTGAAAGATATATTATAAAAATATTTTATGCTTTTATTTATGTTTTAGCTATAAATAACTTCTCTGATACATTTTTCATTGCCTTGCAGTGGCACCACGATTAATAAGGCCTCTTTCGACATCCATTCCTGTTATCATGGTTTGCTCAATTGTCGATTACTTGCAATGTCATAAGAAAAATATCTGAAAATTTTGATGTAAGAAAAAAATTTTTTTTTAATTCCAATGAAGTCCGTTTTGTCTAACGTTTTGTCCATTATGTCGTTTACTCTATTTATTCATTACTTAATACTTAACTGTAACTTATAAAGCAAATTACTTACAAAACGAAAAAAATAAAAAAAATACGTAGAAGCTCAATTGTAATAAGTCATCTGCATTAAAACTTTCAATAAAAATAATCAAAGAAAATTCGTACAATCGCTCAATTTTAACTTTTATATAAACACAAAATACTCAGGATCGAATCATTAACAAATAAACTGGCAAAAAAAATTAAATATACATTAAAGCTTCCGCTAGGGTTCTCTTCTTCACGTTTTACAACCTATTCCGATTCCTGGCGATCTTGAATATATTCAGGTTGTTTTGAAATATGTTTTGCTATATATCACTTTTTACATAAGTGAAGATAGGAGATCAACTAAGTACCCACTTTGTGGACATCTAAGCTTATATATACAGAGCCAAGGGAATATACTTACCTTTTTTAGTTTTCAGAGTTTCAATGAATGCTACAGGAATATTGACATATCTTATCCAAAAAGTAACGACACTAAAAAAAAATTTCAAACAAAATTTTTAAAAATTTTCAAAAAAATATCTAGAGCACAACTTTTTAATGGGTAAAACATTTTTTTATATACAAGTAGGTAAACATTCCATTTTTAAGTTCTTTCATTGTTGCAAAAGTCCGAGGTAAAAACCTCTAGGCACTCCACTGAGCATATATGTTATATAGCAGAGAACCAAGAATACTACCCTAGGGAACTTCAACATGAATGGGGAAATAGTGCTTTTATAGGTAGGATCGTAGAATAAGGAAATACTAGGTAATTATTCTTGGTAACAAATGAAATAATTGCAAAAGTCGATGGATCAATTATATTTTTATATGTCTTACAATTTTTTTACTCAATTTGTTATTAAATCACTTAATAAAAATAGGATTTGAAATAACCGGTGTTTTTCAACTTTTCTAAAAATAATAGGTAATTATTATGAGTTTTATTCTTATCTGCAATACTCAACGAAAATTGCAATTGTGACTGCGAAGTTTCCAAATTAAAAGTGTAAAGTACAAAAAAAAATTGTGAAAATGTTTGAAAAATGTATTTTCTCACACTTAATTAATGGCCAATATGTTTGTATTAGTTGGAAGAAAAGTAATTATTTGATATTGTTTTTTCTTTGTTTTTGTATTCGAGTTTCCATTGTTAATAAAAGTAAAAACCTAATTTATTTCTTTTACGTGATCATAAAATTTTGATAAAATGTTCTCAGAAAATGATTGAAATTGATGTTGCGACACAGTATTTGCATCGCGTTTTATTCGATGCAAATGATGTCATTTAAACGTACGTTAATACTTTTTGTAATGATTTTTTTTGGTTATTTACGAGGTCAATAAAGAAGTAGTATAAATTATTTAATGAAGCTTGGTTTTCAGAATCCAATTCTTGAGGACTTTCCAAATTATTTCCTATCCAATCAACATACTTAGAAACGTCCGTATAAACTCCTAATGTGTCCTTTTCTGCGCAACCATACCCAAAAGACACAACCCCTGGAAAAAATGTTTTTTTTTTATTACTAACATTTCATTAAAAAGACCTAAAACATTAAAAAAATATTTAGTTGTAAACACTAACTTTAAGTCGGCGTGAAACTATCAAAATTTGGAATTAATTATTATTAGTTAGCACCATGCCCTAAGTAAGAAGTCCATAAGTTAGATGATTTGGAACTGACTCAACTATTAATTTATATTAGGTGAGGAATGTAGTAAATGAAATTAAACGGAATTGTTTAAAAAAATGATACAATTATTCATCATTTTATCAATGATAAATTTGAGTTAACCCTTATAATGAATTCAGCCAGTATTAAATACTACCTTGCAAAATGTACTGATTATTTGGCCCTAAAATATGTAATGGTCCACCACTATCGCCCTGAAAATATTTTCCTGAGTTAAACTTCATTTTAATACAAATTAAAACATAATACTTGACAAGAGTCTATCCCTCCAGATAAGTAACCAGCGCATACAACTCCTTTTATGGCATCCGCACTTTCATCATGATCATACAATACTTTAAGACATTGGTTGTTGGAATAAATTAAAAGTCGCGCTTCTTGTAACTCGCATGCCGAATGCGTTGAGTTATACTTATCGATTCCATATCCTATAACCCATGCCTCATTAGGGTAGGGAATTGAAACGTCCAGGGGAACTAAAACAATTGATGATGAGACTTATGATTTTTTTTTAAGTTTGTAGTTAACCATAGTTGGGCAAACAAATCGGTGTAAAATCTGTCGCTTTTTTATCCAAAGTGATTAAACTTATGTCATAATATGGTTTATGTTTTGCATACATTTCATGAACAATTACACGCTTCGTATTAAATCTTTGTCTGCGAGTTTCTATTTTACATATATTTTCGGTGCCCAAAATTATCCGGTAGATTGAGGCAGGGTCTTCCTTTTCAAATCTAAAAATGATAAAACTCAACGATTAAGTCCCATTCAATATCTACATAAGTATGGGTGCCTGCATATAAATGGATGAAATATTATAACTTGAAAAAAAAATTCCCACTCGAAAAAAAGTTTCACCCCTTGGTAAAATATTTGCGGGCACCCATATAATTAAATATTACACTGTAAAACAATGTGCCGCCGACACTACATGGAACGGTGTAATCAAAGATCCAGCGCAAATCATTTGGTTATTCTTATGGTATTCTAATGCAGCAAACCACGAATACTTGTAATATCCTACATCGTAACCGCCAATAACTCGACCTCCGTTTGAATTTGCAATTCCGCATCCTTAAAAAAATAAAGATTTAAAAGTATTTTTCTAACACTTACTTCTTATAGTCTTCAAGTTTTCATTGGGCACTGTGCAAAGTAGATGTTTGTAAAGCCCCTTAACTTGAATTGAGGAATCAAATAAGAACCTACATATGATTCATAAGTTCCTTCATGAAAAATTTGTAAATTATTTCATTTAGGGTTAATTCTTAGTACTCCAAACGATTTATAAATGGCTTGTGCTACAATCCTCCGTTTTGATTTTGTATTGAGAACATAATTATTTATATTTTCGCTCACACTCATATACACATGTACGTAGTTACATATGAACGCTTTTAAGGACAATAAAAAAGTATTTTTAAGATAAGAGATATATTTTTACTTAAATAAAATATGTTGAAATAATTTGTGGATGTTTTCAGTAACACTGTTGACGTATTTTTATTTGACAAAATAAAAATCCGAAAAATTCGGAAATTCGGAAAAGTCCTATCACTACATAATTTTTTTGAATTAGAAACATCTCTTTGCCTCTTACCAATAGTGATTACAGGTAGTAAATTCTTGTGTTACGAAAGTCTTGAAGACGTAAAATGTCGGTAAATAAGATATTATTAGCAGAAATATTAACAATGGTTGCATCTACAATGCTTTTTGGTTTTCAAATAATATGACGTCGTAAATTTGTTTTCTATCTCTGATGCAATGCACAAATTTGCATGAAATTGTGTCGGAACATTAAAGTTTTATTAAATGTGCATGAAGTTTCTACGATAATTCGTGTACAATTTCTACGTGAGTTTTGAATATTTTTTATCCGATGTCTTTACTTCTCTTGTTTACAAATTAAACAACTAATCTATAATAGAAAAGAGTGTTTATATTTTAATTTAATTGTCCTTTTGACGATGTGAATGTTCAAGTTTTTCCGTCTTTTATTCGGGGACGTTCTTTGGGTGGTTTGTGCCCTGGTTTATGATTCCTTTCTTTATTGAATAACATTGCTTTAGACGTAGCTATAGTGCTAAACTAGGATAAAAGTAAAATAGTTTAAATATAGGATCAATGCAAGAAAAACTAATGGTGTTACCATTGGAATTGTATATTCTGACCCTGACTATGACTTCTGTTGGCGGTTACTATAAGAAGCCAACATGCTTAATTTTCAACTAAATTCCGAGCGCAAAAGTAATAATGAATGCCTATAACATTTTCAATTCTATCAAATATTTTGAACTTTTATAGAAAATTCATTTTGTGGACTATCAAATTAACTTATGTTTAATACTGCACTATACATGTTTGAGGATTACTTTTAAATAATATTTTCTGATAGTTCTTCGACAACTATTCATTTATATCAATTAATGTTAGGGTTTTAGCGTATAAAACTTTATTTTCTATATACCTAATTTCGTATTTTCGTAAGGATTTAACAAAACAAAAAAAAAAAAAAAAATAATCGTTGGTTTGGTAATTGAATGAAATGAAGTGAAGGTTTTGAAATCAAAAGGATATCAAAATTTTTCTGAACGATTAACTTAGGAATATTAAAAGAGGCACGGATTATTCAATGACGAATTTACAATAAAGATTATACTCATGTTTGAGGATTTGGCAAAATGAAGACCTCTTTTTTTGTTTAGAACTTTGGGTTTAACTTTTATCAACGTGGCAAAAGGACAGGTTTGAGCTAATTGCTGAAGAACCAGAAATGGAAGTACAGAATTTATAAGTTACTTTAAAGATTGTAGATTCGAATGACACCTATATAAAGAAATTAATATTTGCTAAAATTTTCAAAATTGGCACGGATTTTTCGGCCAACCTTAAGAAGTCTTCGTCTTCGTCTTTGTATTTATTTGATATATTAGTTTCGGTAGACTCCTAATTTCGAGTAGAAAACATAAGGCTTTTTTTTAAAGGTACTTCAAGGGATTGCCAATCGTTTTGCTATAAAATGTAAAAAAATTTGCCCAATTTTTGTTTCAATTAGTGAAACTGGTTTCAGATGAAATCAAAGTGATTCTGTATTTGGGGATTTTTTTTATAGTGGGAAATGCAGCATTGGAATTTCAGGAGTGTTAATATTATTATCCAAACTAATCTCTAAATTAATAAAATATATAAAAAAAAATCAATAATATTTACCACTTAAAAGGCGATTATTTCGTAGAGTTTGTGATGACACTAATGGTACAATACGGGTTATTGTATAACTAATTAATAAATTTAAAACTAAGCGCATAATTAGGTAATATATTTAAATAGGGTGAGCGATACTTTTAACCTCGCAAACAATCGACTGAAATATAATTGACTTTGTCGCAATTGAAAATATTTAAAGTTCTAGGTTCAATTCTTTTTTCCAATCGGTCTATTATCGTTCTTTACTTCGAGTCCTTGTAATGCTTATCTACAAGTCTTGTGCTACTTAAATGGAACGTTTTTAATTATTCGATTATAAAAAAAAAAATTAAACATTTAAAGCAAAATATTTCCAAAGGACTCATAATTGATTTTGCAATAATTTTATTAGTGAATATTTGTGTTAAAATATACGAAATCCTAAAAATTAAATTTTTAACTTGCATGATATTATTTTTCCAGTAATTAATTACAATTGATGAAATTTAATAAAGTTTTCATGGTAAATGAAAAGTGCTAGAGTAAATTTAAAAAAAATGATTTCACAGTGAATAAATCGAAAAAAATGTTTCAAGAGACAAAAGTATTTGGAAAATTTTCAAAAATAAGAATGAAAGCTCTTTATTTGATTTGATTAAAAGATAATGACTATGGTAATTTGTTCGATTTCCAAGATGTCGATTAACTAGTAGTGTTGCGTGAACACTCTAGGTTACTTTATTTTCAATTCGTAGCATCTTTGAAGGGAGAAAACTTCGATTTACGGTTATTTTCTTATAGGCAACTTTGTTGCATTAAATGTTGAAAAAAAATAGCTTTAATGTGATACAAATGATATAAATACTTGTCATGATCGAAAAGTTTACACGAAATCATAGCAGTTTACATCTGGGTGCGTAGAAGTTACGGCTAAGCAATCAGCAGCAACTGTGACTTAAAATCTTTTAAATGCACTGTTGTGAAGTGGTGTAAGTTTTATTTCCATAAGACGTTAACGAAATGTTTTTTTTAATAGTCAATTTTTAATTGGCACCTTATGAAAAATGAATTCCCCCACTTGTAAAAATATTTAAAAATTAGATTTTTATTATTTACCTTATTCATGTACTAATTTTGCAGCTGGGTCATAGCCCTAGAAATAATAATATACCCAGAGCCCAATTACATTTTTTCTTGTTTGGTCACTTCATTTTATATAAAGTTACATTGGTTGTCTTCCTTTTTAAAAATCAACTCAAATGTATTCATAACTGTTTAATTTGGTAAAATTTTAAGTACAAATACCATAGTGTATTCTGGTAATCTAAAAGCAGTCCTTATTCTGGACTTGCTGCAATGTCATGTCGTGCTGGACATGTTTGTAAATGAGTTGGAATGTCAGCAGTATAATATATGTTATATTGTAGAAGACCAAGAAAACTTCCCTGTGGAATTCAAGCACGAATGAGAAAATCGTTAGAGTATCTGTCACTAAAGTAGCGATTTTATAGGTAGGTACGATTCTAGGATATGTAAATACTAAGTATGTAAATTTGGGGAAAGAAAGAAATAATTGCCACAGCCGATTGATCAATTTTATTTATATATTTCTTACAAGTCCACTGTACGACCCATTTATATAGATCAGTGACGTTAACATTTTGTGTAAAGATTTTTTTAGTAATTTATAAGGTCAATAGAAAATGTAGTTGTAAAAATTATTTGATGATGCTTGATTTTCAGAACTTAAAATTTGAGAATATTCCAAATTATTTTCTATCCAATCAATATATTTGGAAACGTCCGTATAAACTGCTAAAGTGTCCTTTTCTGCGCAACCAAACCCAAAAGATACAATCCCTAAAAAGAAAGTTATGTTTTATAAAAAAAAAATATTTTTATTACCAAAACAGAAGTTTTAGATCATTAAAGATAACTTTTGCTAATAAAAATTCATTAAAGATAGATAAAAATGTTTGAGAAATATTTAGTCGAAACAACTAATTTTAAATCGATGTGGAACTTTCAAATTTGTGAATTAGTTATTTAAAGCATCGAATGCCATAACAGATACTTATATGAAGATTGGTATATAATTGATATGTGAGATCTAGTTTAGTATAGCACGCGTTAAATATGTAATGCATAAGTTAGATACTTTGAAACCGACTAAAACCCATAAATTTGCATTAGGTGAGGAAGTTGTTTCATAAAATTAAACGGAATTGTATCAAAAAAAAAAAAATGATAAAATTCTTCATATCTTTATCAGTGGTAAATTTGCGTTAATCCTTATAATAAACTCAACCAGCCTTAAATACTACCTTGCAAAATGTACTGATTAATTGGTCCTAAAGTCTGTAACGGTCCACCACTATCGCCCTGAAAATATTTATGAGTTAAACTTCATTTTAACACAAATTTAAATACATTACATAACAAGAATCTATCCTTTCTGATAAGTATCCAGCACACATAACTCCTTTTATGGTTTCCATACTTTCATCATGGTCATACAAAACCTTAACACATTGGTTGTTGGAATAAATTAAAACTCGTGCTTTTTGTAACTCACAAGGTTTATCCTTTGTTGAGTTAAACTTATTGAGTCCATATCCTATAACCCACGCCTCATTGGAGTAGGGAATTGAAACGTCCATGGGAACTAAAACCATCGATGATGAGACTTTTTTTTTTTGGTTTGTAGTTATGGTTAACCATAGTAGGGTAAACAAATCGGTGTAAAATCGGTCGCTTTTTTATCCAAAGTGATTAAGCTAATGCCATAATACCATGATTCTAAGTTATACATTTCATGAACAACTACACGCTTCGTATTAAATCTTTGTCTGCGAGTTTCTGTTTCGCATAGATTTTCAGTGCCTAAAACTACCTGGTAGATTGAGGCAGGGTCTTCCTTTTCAAATCTAAATATGACAAAAATGAACGATTAAGACTTTTTCATTGCATAAATATGAGTGCCAGCACATAAACAGATGAAATATTAAAACTTTAAAGAAAATTTTCCTTTCGGGAAAAAGTTTCATCCCTTGGCAAAATATTAGCGGGCACCCATATAATCAAGTATTACAATGCAAAACAATGTGCCGCCGACACTACATGGAATGGTGTAATCAAAGATCCACCGCATAATACTTGGTTATTCTTATGATATTCTAATGCAGCAAACCACGAATACTTGTAATATCCTACATCGTGACCGCCAATAACTCGACCTCCGTTTGAATTTACAATTCCGCATCCTTAAAAGAATGAATAATTGTGATTATATTTGGTGCATAAAGTGTTACTAAAAATGTATATTTTTTTTTATATAAAATCAAAAGTTAGTCTGTCTGTTTCTCCATTTACGACTCCACTAGTCCAATTTGTGTCATTTATTTTTAATTTAAAGATAATTGATTCTTATTGGTTTAAGTACACCTTTCGTTTCGACAAAAATTGTAGAATGTTGTAACAGTTTTAATTTTTGTAAATTTACCCTTAGCTCAGTCGAACTGGTATAGTTCAAGTCATAATTTTAGCAAAATCAAATAGCGTTAAAACCGCGAAATAAGAAGATTGTATATATTTTTCCAGCTCTTACTTTCACAACCTTAGAGCTTTCTCACATCCCTATAAGCTGTCAAATTTAACTTAAAGTTTTCATTTGCCATTTGTCAAAGTAGATCTATTAAACCCCCTGATCTTGAATTGAGGAATTTAATAACTGACTACATATGATGCTTAAGTCAATTAATATATTTTGAAAATTATTTCGTTTAGTTTTAATTCTCAAGCAGGCCATCGACGCTCCGACTTGCAGTCCAAATAGTGGTCCGATTTTTGAAGTTGGATCTAAAGTCGAACCGTGAATGGTGTTGTTGGAAGTTGGATGTTTAGCGGATCATTTGGGTGATCCAACTAGTAGTCCAACTAGTTGGACTGCAAGTCGGAGCGTGAATGACCTGCTTTAGTGTTCCAAAGGATTTATAAATGGTTTGTGCTACAATTTTCCTTTTTTGATTTTGTGCTGAGACCCTAATCATTTTAATACTGACTTACAGATTTGCATATGAACGTACATACATATTCAATACGGATATTTTTTTTTTTTAATAAAAGAAGTTGTAATAATTTGTGGATGTTTTCTGTAAAATTTTAGACGTATTTTTATTTGACAAAATCGCGGGTGTTATCTACAAAAAAAAATGTGCAAAGGAAATTTCTGAAAAGTCTTATTACTACATAATTCTTTTGTCTTTATTCTGTCTTAATTTGTCTCTTTCCAATAGTTATAGCAGGTCGTAGATTTACGTATTACAAAAGGCTTGAGAACGCAAAATATCGATAAATAAGAAATTAATAGTAGAAACGTTAACAATAATCAACAACAAATTGATAATATGTAAAACATCACTCAGACTAGTTATAACTTATGAATGTCCAGTCTGGAGTTAAATATATAGATAATGCAAAACTAAAACTTAAGAGTTTTTTAAGAACTAAAGGTGCTACAACTAGAGTTGTACATCCTGACCCTGACTATGTCTTTTGTAGCGGTTACCATAAGAAGTTAACATGCTTAATTTTCAACCGAATTCCAAGCGACAGAGTATTAATGAATACCTACAACATTGTCAATGTATCAAATATTTAGAACTTTTATAGAAAATTCATTTTGTGGACTATCAAACTTTATACCGTTGTACCTTTATACCGTTTAACACTACACCGATTGCACCATTAGTATTTGAGGGCAGTTTTAAATTAAAACTCACTGATTGTTCTTCGATGAATATTAATCAAAAATTATTAATGGTTGGATTTCAGCGTAAAATACTTTACTTTCTATGCATTAACTATCGTATTTTGGTATGAATTTAGAAAAAAAATCAATTTGTAATTGAAAGTAATTGAAAGAAATGAGGTGGAGATTTTGAAACGAAAAGAATATTAGGATTTTTAAGAACGACTAATTTACGATTATAAAAAGAGACATAACTAAATTGATGTCATATTTATTAAAAAGATATTCATTAAAATCAGTCAAGTGAGTGAAAATTTTGCATGGTCATTCAATATAAAACCTTTTGGGTCAAATTGCTTAAGAATCATTCCTTATATAAAATTCACAGTGAACAAATTATCAATAGGTCTAAACTTCTCTCTCCAAAATTATTGTAACTATATTTATTAACTAGCTGATCCTCGCGACTTCATCTGCGTAACGGAGGTGTAGATTATATTTTCTTTTTAGATTCTCTATTTGTAGTGGTATATAATTTTTTTTTTATTTTTCTTATTTTACTAACAAAAAACATAATCATACTTCAAAACACTATTTTGTCGACTTTAAAAAGACACATTTAATTAACTGTTCCTTAGATAAAAAAAATTGTATGTATTGATCAATTAATTATCAAATAATATTTATAAATATCTAACAAGAGCATGGCCTATTGCGTATACCTACCGTGAAACAAATAATCCATAAATCAATCAGCACCTATACATAAATAAAAAATATCGTCATGTTCAATAAAGTCGGTTTTAATTATGATTTAAAACAACGAAAAGTTACCAAAATGCATCAAAATAACAGAAGTTAATGGTTTAGATTTTGAATATTAGTAGGAATCCCATCTCACTATCTCGATTCTCGAATGAACCTTTATCCAAAAACTATTACACTATTGCAATGTACAACACTACCGTGAAATTGAAATTTGTACAACTGCATGAAACCCAGTTTCTCCATAAGCAAGTATAACCATTGCGTATCTATACACGTATTATTAAAATATTTGAATTTCAACTATATAATAATACCAAAAAACTTAATGCTCACTTATAAACATTTTTTTAATTTTTTTAAAATTTTCTTAATGTTTTGCGCACGATCTGCACCAGGGTGCAATGAGTGTACTTGATCACACAACTTATAAACTTAACTTAACCTTTTTCAGATATATCTTTCAGAGTTTAAATTTTTAAGCAGATTCTAAGTTTTTGTTTCTAATAATAAACCAACTTTGTTTTATATTAAGCGGTAATAACATTTGGTTCTTAAAAGTATTTTGATTATGAAATTTGAATATGAATATGAAATTTCGATTGTTTAGTAGACGTTATCCCATACAAACTTTACAACCATTTTTCATTATTTTAGGGCAGGAATTTTCAAAAACCCTTTCTTATTATATATCAGCATCGTATCAGGAAAATAATTTCCAAATTTCATCGACACAAACGTGCATTTATATTTGAAAATACAATGTAAAATGAAAAAATTTTTGACTCTCTTTATTAAAAAGCAATTCGCTTTCGCACATTTCGACGTTGTACTTACAAAATTATTGAAAATAGGTGGAAAGCATGAAAGTAAATTCGAATATTTTATTAATTTTCAATAACAATAATTGATTTTCAAATTGTTCTGAATACCGAAGAAAAGTTAGATTGAAAAATTTTTTATTTTAATTGATAATGAAATATATGATAAAAAATTGCTCCCTTAATGCTTTTCAGGAGAATATGCAATTGCTCCAGGTCACAATCATGGGTTCATAAAAATTAGATACAAAAAAGTTTGATTGTTGAAAAACAAAAAATAAAAAATAAAAATCGCCTCTTTGGTATTTGATATAAGTACCTATACTACATAAATTTTCAAACAAATTAAGTGAAATGACATCATTTAAAATGTTGTTATTAAAATGATTGACAATGACAAAAACAGACAATTATTATTAATTAATTATGTATTTATTAATAAAACTTATTAAATTTAAAATTTCGAATGTTGATTAACTATACATTGTCTCATTTAACTTAGTCACCCCTTTTACTCTTTTAGGCTAGGAATTTTCAAAAAAAAAAATTTATCAGTGTCTACTTCTTATAAGGAATACATCAAAAATTAAAATTTCATCAATCAGAGGGAGTATGTCAATACACGAATTTATATATGAACGGTTTTAAAAACGTATTTAGTTTAAGCTTTGTTACTATTAATACTACTATTAGTTTTTTAGTTAATATTTCCTTACTGAGCAACCCTAAGGGTCTATTTACGACAACTTTGTGAAAAAATACTACTGTAAGATTTGAACTCACGTCTCTTTAATTATGAGCACCAGAATGTTAGATACGTAAGCCATACGTCAAACCAATTTTATGTTTATTTGTATATAAAAACGTTTATATTTCAAAGAAGCAATTTTTTGTAATCTAAATTGAATTTACTTTGATTTTTCTTAGTCCAACAAAAAGATCAATACAGATTATTTTCTAACTTTTAAATACATTTCTAATGATACATAACTCGCCTGTCTAAAGTAAATATTTTTGTTTTCATTCCTAGGGAATACCTCTCCTTATTATTTTTAAGGAATGATAAGTAGCCTAATGTTTGTGGGTAATTGTGCTGTATTCTAATACCAAATTTCATTAAATTCGGTTATTCCGTTCTTTAGTTAAATCGGGACACACAGACAGACAGACAGATACAAATTTTAAAAATGTTAAATAGGGAATAAGGGCCTCTTGAACTTGAAGCAAATATTTACCCTAAAATTGGGCTCAAAATCGAAATGTACAGATAGACGTAAAAATTTTATATATTAGTATAGAGAAACAAATATTAATAGCATTATTTAACGAAGAATTAACGATTTGATTATTTTGATATTTTAGGATTTGGCAACAATTAGAACTTTGTGTTGAACTTTTATGAAGGTGGTAAAAGGGCAGATCTGAGTTTTTCGTTCAGAAGTTTTAGGTGGATGGAATTTTTAAGTTATTTATATAATGTCATTTGTTTATATCAAAATTTTTGAAATCGGCACGGATTTTCCGGACAATCTTAGGAAGACTTTCTGTTAACAATAAATAATAAGAGTTTTTATTGCAATAATTAATTAAAAAATATATTTATGTTAAATAATTAACATAAAATATTTTTGTACATTTATTACTTAAGTTACGGATATACCTCTTTCAAATCATTCATAGATCTTACGCAAGTAATGTTTAACAATATATTTTTTTTAATTGCAAATATGCTCAAGGTTAATGTATATAGAAGAAAAATTTAACGCAACATAGATAAAAACTCTACTTGTTTTTGATTCATTTAGCTATTCTTTTATCATTCCATTAAATCATTAATCTTCCTGTAAGTTATTCATATTGTACCTTTATGTTAAAATTTAAATAATTTTGGTACAATATTTATTTCATTTACTAGTGAAACTATTTAGAGATGAAATCAAAGTGATTCTGTATTGTGAGGATATTTTTTCAAAGGGAAATGCAACATGAAATTTCAGGAGTGTAAATATGACCTTTTTATGGCGGTCATATTTATAAAGATTTTTTATGACTTCATGAAAAATTGTCTATTATATTTACCATTTAATATGCGATTATTGAGTAGAGGTAGCGATGACACCAATAGTACAATTCGGGTTATTGTGTAACGTATTACGAAATTTAAAATAAAACGCATAATTATGGAAAATATTTAAATGGGGCAGCCGATATTTTAAACCTTGCAAACAAATGACTGAAATATAATTGACTTTGTCGTAATTGAAAATATTTAAAGTTCTAGGTTCAATTCTTTTTTCAGTCGGGTCTATTATCGTTCTTTACTTCTAGTCCTTGTAATGCTTATCAATTCCATAGGACTTATAAATAGTTATGCAGAAACATATTATCAATATTTGTGCTATAATTTTTGAAATCCTAAAAATTAAATTTTAAAATTGTCGCTAATTATTATTCCAGTATTAAATTACAAAACTTTATGAATTTTTCAGGATAAACGAAGATTGATATAGTTCATTTAAAAAAAAATAGATTTTCTTTTTAGAAAAGAATGAAAGCTCTTAAGTTAGTTTGAGGAAAAACAATGACTATGGCAATTTGTTTGTCTTACAATTGAAGAATGCTGCATCTTTTTCCTATAAATATTTGAAGATTTATTATTATTTTATAATAAAAATAAAACCAATTTAAAAGATATTATAAAAATATTATATTTGCATATAATTTGGTATGTAATTTAAACAATGAGATGAGCTAGGAAAAAAATATGCAAGCAAAAAACTTTAATTAGTTTTGCCTTACTTATCGTGGATAATTTTATTTCAATTGTCCGTTAAGGCCTTGATTGACATAAAATTATTGCAATCATATAAAATCCATGAAAATATTGGTACATAACAATCAATATGTTAACAAATCTAGACATATACAACTGCAAACTAGTATGATCCTTCGTAATATTGAAAATACATAATGTTTCCATGAAGTTTCAGTGGTTATTTATTGAAGGATGTGGCTAAATTTTCTGTATTGCTTGTTTTTAATTAATGGTGTAATTGCTGCAGGTATTTTTCATAAGTTTTATTGTGGTACTTGAGGGAATATTTATTATAAACTTCAAGAATGTGGACGATCGTTGCCAAAACCGGGACAAACTACTCGTATTGTTGGAGGTGTTGATGTCGGGCGCTATCGATATCCATGGTTTGCCAGTTTAATTTATCGTCAAACAGGAGCACCCACTTGTGCTGGATCGTTGATAACGACACGTCATATTGTAACTGCAGCTCATTGTTTTTTTGGGTACTTAAACTATTCTCTTATTAATTTATAACTTTCAACTTTCATTAAAATTTCAAGTCTTGCATACCCATAGCATATACCCCTAGCATATAATAAGTGAATCGAAAAATATCGATTGATCAAATTATGATTATTGTTGTTCATAAACCTTCTGAATAATATAAGTTTCAAGATAATATAAGATTAAAGATTTTTCTAATTTTAAATTGGGGAAAAATGAAGGAAAAAAAAAATCGTAGTTTTTAAAATTTCCTAAAAAACTTAGTTCAGATTTTTAAGCAATGTTTATTTTTGCTTAGAAATAAATATGCTTATAATATTTTTGGAGGGATACGTTTAGACATAATGTTAGTTTGATAATGTGAATTTTTATATAAGGCATGATTCTTAAATAACTTGAACTTAATGTTTTTTTATTGTAAGGCCATGCAAAACTTTGACTTAGTTGGCCGACTTTAATGAAAATCTTTTTAATTAATAAGGTATAAATTTAGTTGGTAATATTAAAATTTGGAAATTCAAGTTTAAGTCGAAGGCGAAAAGGGTTGGTTAATTTTTATTGATTTTACTGTTAATTTGGATAAAATAAACGATTTTATTTATACTTTAAGACAAAAATTTATTAAGTAACATTTAAAAATCAAATTCCAAATTGTCATCAAAGGGTGGACAAATAGAGATTGGTCAATTTTTACTAATTTTACACTAAATGTAGAATAATCTCTACGATTTTAACTGTATCTTTGATAGTTGATGAATTATTGTTGTGCATATATTTTTGAAATAATTGCAAGTTTCTGCATGGTATTTTTATTGTGGATTTCTAAAAGTTTAATATGGAAATCAAAATGTATTCCTTCCCCAAAAAAATCAAAAAAAAAATCACAGTTTTTAAAATTCCATAAAAAACTTAGTTCAGGCTTTTAAGCATTGTTTATTTTCGCTTAGAAATAAATATGCTAACAATACTTTTGGAGGGACAGATTTAGACATAATGTTAGTTTGTTTACTGTGAACTTTTATATAAGGAATAAGTTTTAAGTAATTTGAACCACAATGTTTTATATTGTATGATCATGCAAAATTTTCACTTAGTTGACCGATTTTAACGACAATCATTTTTATAAATAGGATATAAATTTAGTTGGTAACACTTTAAGATCAAAATCCAAATTGTCATCGAAGGGTGGAAAATAAAGGTTGATCAATTTTATTTATTTTACACTAAATTTGGGATAAAATCTACGATAAACTATATCTTTTTAAACTATATCTTTAATAAAGGATGTTTTAATAAGAGCGCAAGATTTTAGAGTTCAATAAAACAAGGTTTTTTATAACAAAGTATTTAAACATTTATTGATTAAGAAAATAGACATTAGGGAATTATGTATGAAACACAATTTTTTTTTTAAATGACCGCCACGGTTTTGCTAGGATTTACATATCTTTTTGATGAAATTTTCAATAACGTTATTGAATATATATGGTGGTATTTCATTGATACAGCGCCTAATGGTTCTTCTTAGCTTCGATGGTTGCAGGCTTATTTGTAATATTTGTATTTGTACTATTTATTTGTATTGTAAACCTGTAACTTTAAATAATCCCACAGCCAGAAATTTATAAGCGTTAAATCGCAAAAGCGTGGAGGCCAATTCTGGTCACCAAATCGGGAAATGACACAACCAGGAGTAAACTCGTGCAAGATCGTCAATGTTTCACGAGCGATATGGTATGCAGCACCGTTCTGCTGAAACCACATGTGATCAAGATCAATAGCTTCCAAATGAGGCACAAGGAACTGTTATCATATCACGATACCGTTCGCTATTTACCGTTACTGCATTACCTTCTTCGTTTCCGAAGAAAAACGGTTCAATTATTCCTCCAGATCATAATGCACACCATACAGTGACCCGTTGTGGATGCATTTCTTTCTGATGAATCATTCTTGGATTTTCAAAGCCCCAAATGCAATAGTTTTGCCTATTCACGAAGTCATCGAGGTGAAAATAGCCTCATTACTGAAAATGATTTTGTTCACAAAATCAGCAGGTTGCTCAAGGATCCAATTGATTAATTCTCTTCGCTGCTCATGGTCTACTGTTGTATGTTTACTAACTCCCAACAGTAAACTTTCGATAATAATCGTCATAATCGTGTGACATTATGACGATTATGACTATCAAACATGGCGCGCAATTCAAATCTGGCGCTAGTTATCCGCTTCCGGAAAACCGCGGAAAAACTTTTGTTAAGATAGTGAAGTTTTTTCATCGAAAACTCTCACTATGAATGGGTCTTTGAAAAATATATTTCTTAAAAGAGTTTTGTCTTGTGTACATAATTTTGTGAGTAAATTATATAGTAAAATTCAATGAAACTTCTTTGGATCAGTCGGATATTTATTACATTCTTTCAAATCGAAAAAAATAGTGACATTGCGATATTACAATAAAGCGTTACATGAATGTCTATTTTTTATATATCTATTAATATATTTTTTCAAAAATCAAAATTTTAAAATAAATACGAGTGATACCTTATAAACTTTAATTTAAAATTAAGTTTGAAAATATCTAAATACTTGCATCGAGTAACGTACCTATATGATTTTTGAGCTTATTTCTAGTAACTCGATAATTTTCTAATCGCCGGAAATTGAGGAAAACAATTTGAATCATTAACACTAACTATTACAACAGTGGTTAAAGATTTCTATAAAAAAAACTGGGACAAGAGTTTTAAGTTGTTTTTTAAGTTAATTTCGGCCTCTTAACTATTAAATTCTTAAAATTATTAAGTTTTAGCCTCTTAATAGGCACGCAAACTTATTTTGAGCTGGCGTCCTACTATCCAACTTAAAATTCCTTCCACAAAAAAACCAATTATACAACTGATATTTTTGGATATTAACAAACCATACAAACATGTTCATTAAATTTGGTCGAATTTTTTTAACACTTAAGAACCAACCCCCAAATTAGCTTGTTGCAGATAATATTTGGAGAGTACGTCAAAATTAACTGACTTATTTAAATACTAAGCCCAGACGGTTTTTATTTAACAGTATGATATTCGAAACTATTTTATTCCATTAGGGTTTTATTAAGCTTTCCATCAGGAAATACATGCAATTAAAATTTAATTAATGATATTACAGTTTGACGCTTTTGAGGAGAAATATTAAATTTTTATCTTTTCTTTTAGAAGAAAATTGTAAAGCAGCAAACAATTTGATCTACATCAGACAAATATAAATAATTTATGTTTTTTATAGTTTTATAATGAGAAATTTTACAAGAGCTCGTATAATTTATATATTATATAAAGCATTTTTGTATTGATTCTAATATGTTTGAGTTAAAAATAGGTTACAAAATCCACCTACAAGTATTTATAAAGTTGTACTTGGTGCATATAATCTATGTGAGTTGGACGATAGTTCTGAAATATTTGGCATTGAAAAAATTCAAATCCACCAAAATTACTCAAGAGATCAACAGTTTTATGATATCGCTCTTATAACGTTATCAGAAGCGGCCGATGCATTTATGCCAATTTGTTTGCCAGCCAAAGGTTAGTGAAAGGAAACATTGAAAACGTTATCAAAGAAAAATATAAGATATCGTTTGTAGGCAGCCAAAGACCTCGACAGGGAACTGTAATTGGATTCGGGGTGACGAAAAGTGGCAACACGAAAGAGCCATGCACAATGCGAAGTGTTTCCGTAACAGTTTATCAGCGGAAGGAATGTTTGAATCCAAAATATTCACGATTAACAAGTGCTGACATGGGTCCTGGCGTCTTTTGTGCTGGCAAATTCAACGGAGGAATAGACTCATGTCAAGTTTGATAACGCTGCTTATTATTTTCAATGTTAATTGCATAAATTCCTTTTTCAGGGTGATAGTGGCGGACCTTTACAATATTATCGGGGAAACAAATATTTTCTTTTAGGTATAAATTTAAAGCATGTCAATGTTGAAATGCTATCACAACTTTTATTATCGTTTTTTTTTTTTTTTGTAGGAATTGTTTCGTTTGGATATGGTTGTGCTCAACGCAAATTACCTGGAATCTATACGGATGTGCCTCGTTATATCAATTGGATCAAAGGAAAATTATATTAAAATTAAAATGCAATTAGTTTAAACCACATAATACAATAATGTACATTTTTTTGCTAAAAGGAAGCTCTAGCAATAATAAAAAAATAAATGAAATATGAATTTTTCTTTTATTAAAATAATGTAATAGATATTGCATAAAGATTATTTTTACAAGTAAAGTATAAGGAATAAAAAAAATGTTATTTTACTTATTTGTGGTACCAAAATTAGAACAACTGGTGGATGGATACATAAACATATGGGACATAATAATATTATTTTTGAAAGTACATAAAGCATTAAAAATTAATTGTGGTTTTGAAATTGAAAGGATTCTATTATAATCTATCATAATTAGGAATATATTTAAAAGTATTTTACTCAATTGTCGGTTTTCGCTCTGGATGAAATTTTTTTAGGCTTATTCAGTGATGGATTTAAGCCTAGACCCGTGAGGCCCGGGTTTAGGGCGGCATGATTTTAGGGTCGGTAAAATTTTCGAAACGCCAAAATTTTAGAGGCAAACTAATGTACGGGCATTCAGATTTAACAATTGATTTGAGCTAATTTTGCTATGAATTTATGAAACATTTTCAATAAAGAATATAAAATTATTATTTTATTGAATTCACTTTTCAATAACTCCAACATATTTTTCAATTGTTAAATCTCTGGTATTAGGATTCGGGAAAAAATGTAGAAAAAATGTAACAATTTTAACAAGGGACAAAACGAAATTCGAGACGTCAATGTTATAAATATTACATATCGTAAAAACAAGAGCAAAAAGGTCACTTTAAGATCATTTTCGAATTTAGTTGATAGAAATAAATAAAAATTAGCTATTATTAAGCACGAAATATTTTCACTGTTGTGCAATATTTTAAAGAAATTTTCTATTTCTGGTCGTAATTTAATTTGTATGTAATTTTCACATACAGTTCCTTGGCAAAATATTTATATTGTGTTAAAAATGCAGACGTTATAAGCTACATGGTATTCTCTGTAGCGGTGCTCAACGAAATAAGAAGAAAGTTATTATTTAATTTTCGCAGGCTATGTGTATTCGACTGAATATTTTCTTTGTGAAGTGTTAATTTCTTTAGCATCGTTGTAACTTGAAATTTCATGGAACGAAAAAGCGACAGTTAACAGGTTGTAGCTTTTTAGCGATGTAGTTTTTCTCTCCTGAATCGTGGCAAGAATCCTTTTTTTCATTGAACTTTACAGTTGTAGGAACAAATAAAATATATAAAAACAGACTTTAATTTATCAATAAAATGCTCTAAAATGGTAAAAAATAAATTCATGGACTGAATCTTAGTACCAATTTCACCAGTGATATTAAGTCGATATTAGCCAATGAATGAGAATCGTAAGCCATCTAGTTGTACATTAAAGCGAGGGGGTTTCTATATTACCAAACTGTAAGAAAAATTGTACCTTTCGCTTTGATGCACAACTAGATAGCTGGCGATCTCATTAATTGACTAATATCGCTTTAATATCAATGGTGAAATTGGTACTAAGGTTCAGTTCATGAATTTATTTTTTACTATTTGAGTGCATTTTGTCGATAAAAGGGAAAAATGTAAAGTTTTTTTTTGTTCCTACAACTGTAAAGCTCAATAAAAAAAAGGATTCTTGCCACGATTCAGGAGAGAAAAACTACATCGCTAAAAAAGCTACAGAAGCGTATGCCAGAAGTATTTCGGGGGTTGGAAAAAGTGTTGATTCAACTGTGTTATTTTATATTTGAGGAGGATCACTTTGAAGGGTACAAAGTATCAAGAAAATAAATAATAAATAATTCTTTTTTCTAAAAAAAAAAATACAATTTTGTATATGACCTTGTATTTTTAATTGCTTCTGTAATAGTTCTGAAAATTTAAATTGTTTTTAGTAATTTTTTGTAAGCTTTTATAATATACCTACAGACAGTTTAAGTTATCAAATAGAAATAAAATACCTACCCATTGATTTTTAAACACATTCGTACTTTGAGTTCATTGATTCTTTCTATTGAGGTCTTCATTGCGACACTATGAATTCATAATTAATAAAAATGAAATAAGAAATATTTTTATTTCAATATGAATAAATTTTTTCGTAAAATTAAAAAAATAAAAGCCAAGGCCATCATCGACACTTGCAGCTATGAAATGAAAATGTGTTCGAGATCACGTTTACACTACTATCATTTGAAGAGAAGAAAAAAATTAATGGTTTTATTATTTAATAACAGCTTTTCGTTCTTAAACAAAGGATTCACAATTAAAAAAAACGAAAAAAGTGGATTAAGTTTTTTTCATCTTCCTTCAGGCTTCAGCAAATTACTTCCACTAAAAAAAAAGAAACAAGTTTCTTAGGATTAAACGTTTAACAAAATAACCATTATAATATTTATTGATTCCAAATAGTCTTACAATCAATCCGAAAAATAATAACATAATACAAACTATATTTTTCATTCTTTATTTTTGAGAAATTACCATCCTAGTCTTGCTTTAATAAGTACAACAATTGAGAACAATAATTTATTTGATTTTATTTAATACTCTCTAATACTTAAAATCTAATCGTAATTTACAGTGTAAATTAAAAATTGAAAAACTACTTTTTTTGTTGAAATAATTCATTTTATATATTTTTTTTTGTATGCATTTAAATGTTCTTCTGCAATTAAATTGATTTAATAAGGTTCATACCACTCCATAAATATTTAAAAATATTTTTTTTATTTTCTAGGTGTTTTCTTCAAATTTTAATCATGTCTGTAAATGTTTATAATTGCGAGCTTTTTTAGTATTTAAAGCGATAAGCTAGCTTCCAAGAATTGAAATATTTCGCAACTATACCACACTTTTCTGTATATTTAAAACAAAAATTAGTCTAATCATAAAATTTTGTTATATATTTTTTAAATGTCAATGAGAATTTGAAAAGTATTAATAGCAATTTCAATGTGACGTTCACCTCGACCTACATTGAATTCACCTATAAACACCCCAAAAAAATACCTACGGACCAAAATCTTAGAAAAAATAAAAGTGAAATTTCTGTACTAAGTGACGTCACATTAAAATTAATTAATAACAAATAAAATATTGACGTCAAATTAAAGTTTTAAACTTGCATCACAAAATCAATTTTAGTGAATATTTTAAACCAAAAACATTGTCAAATTGGTTCCATTTTTTAAATAGTTTACAAGTTTGTATTACTTAAAGTAAAACAAGTTTCACAGCATGAAATAATAAAACAGACTAATTTAATATTGCTTACATGCTACAATAAAGGTCTAATAATCTATCATTAACTTAGCTTATCTCACACTTTGATTATGCAGTTCGTAATAACGTTCTTCCGTGATAATGTTGCCATCGTCATCTTCGATTGTTGGCATTACTTTCTTTGAATCGAAATGTTCGTACAAGTAGGGAGCCATGTAATCATTAACTTCCATTTGCGAACCATAAATGGGATGACTTCCATCCCCTTTGTATTTGGAACGTTTGGCAACAATCGCTTCAGACGCCACTTTCAAATCATATACCATTCCTAAGCTGGCTAGTATGTCAATTATGATTGTTGTTACACTGAGTCGAAGACCGAACTCGGCGGCTCGATAATCCCATGGGAATGCGTGGTGATAATTATGCCATCCTTCACCAACCGATAGAACAGCGACAAGCTTGCTTTCCACTGGTTTCATGTGCCTAAAAATGGATCAATAATTATGTTGATAGTTTCTTGTCGAAATAAATGGAACTAGGTAAACAATTCTTATTTGATACATGAAGAATAATTATTTGAGTTACATACTTTTAGTAATTAAACCGTAATTTGGATATTTTGACGCCTAATTTACATTAATTGAAATGCTTTTCACTTTTCACTTTTCAATTCCTTTTTTTTTTTTTGGAAGTAAAATTTATCAAGATTTATGAAAAAAATAATTCTGTTTTACTGTAAGACATTTTAATATATTATCAATTTTACCCTAATAAGAAAATAGGTTAAGCTAAAGGGGAATCAAAGGTAATGAAAAAGCTGGCGCCTTTGCCCGGAAAGGAATCTAATCACTCTTCAGAAGTTACAAGGTCGTCAGTGAAAAATACCATCAAGAAATGGCTTTACAAAACCCACTGCATAAAATATAAGAAAGCTTTCGGACAAAAAAGGATGATAGGAAAACCATCACAAAAACTAACTACTGAAGTACTTGGTCTTACAAGAAAACAAGTCAGAGTGATAACAGGTATAATAACTGGCCACTGTGGAATAAAAAAGCACTTGCACACAATGGGATTATATGTGGATGACCCAAAATGAAAGGTCTATCAGGCAGAGTATAGAACCGCTTTTCACGCTCTATGGGAATGTTGTGCTTTGATAGAATGAAGAAATGAGAAACTGAGGATAACAAGCCCTGGAACTGCATAAATTTCGAAACAAACTTTAAACCGCTACATATTTGCAAGAAAGGATCACATATGAATACCTTAGAAGAATATGAAACATATAAAGCCTAGAAACTTGATCTAAGTGATATACTTAGGGACAAATTACTTAAAACAAACACCTTATATGGAAGTACCTTATATGGAACCTACTGGTAGCCGAGAGGTCTAGGTGACCGCTCCAAAACTAGTAGGTAGTGGGTTCGATCGTACAGATTTTCAATATTTCTTGATAACGTATTTAATTAACCCTAAGTCGCTAAAGGACCTTAGTAGTTATAAAGTGACGGTAAATAACAATTAAAAAACACCTTATATGCAGTTTGTTTACAGTTGACATAATTAACATTACCTGATGATGATAGCTATCGGCTATTAAAGCGTGTCGTAATCAAGAAATAAATAAAGAAATTGAATCATACAACATAGAGAATTATTTATCAATTTAAACTGCATTTTACATCCAATTAAAACAAAAAGTATGATCTCTCGCAAATGTTGGTTAGTTAACAGAAAACTTAACAAATTCAGCAGTAAAAAGTCAGTTTTTTTTAATACAATTTAAAGTAATGTCAAAAGATGTCTAATCTCTTCAAGAAATCGAAAATCACCGGACATTATCAAATCGGATAAGACCTAAATTATTTTTTTTATAAGGAAAAAAAAACTATTTTCCTAATAACTATTATACGTAGAATGTATAATAATTTTTCTGTACCTATGCAATTTCTTTTTACAAGAATCTAACAATTGGCATGAAAATTGATCTCACTAAGAAAGAATTGAATTATTTTATTTATATTTACCGTAAACGAAACTGTTAACATTTCAATGAAAAAAAAAATCGGAATCTTACTTGTCATATGGTTTGGTTCCGTATAGATGAGCAGCACTGTTAACCAACCAGGTAATGTTGAGCATCAATATGTAACGGGCCATGTAGCAAACGAAAAATGATTCCCAATAGCTTTCCTCCCAAAAATAGACGGGTATACCTATTGGTAATGCCATCGCAAAAACAGCGTACAATGGCTTGTAGAACCTGAAAAAAAATGGTTATTCATCAACAATAAGTTTTTGTTTTTTTAGCACAGGTATTCTTTGTGATTTGATATAGCACGGTAGATTTTGAATTATGCGATTTACGAGTGGTGCCCGTGACTGTTACGTATTTTAGTTAAACCGTTATGATGATGATCAAAATTTTTGTGAATTTTAAGACATCAGAAAAATTTGATACCCCTTAAAGTTTAAATTTTGGAAACTTCTAATTTTCAGAAGGTGTAACATGAAATGAATATTTAAAAACTCGTATTTCTAATGAAGAACTTATAAATAATAAAATGAGACAAAAAGGCTTGTTCTAAATTCATTTCTGCACCGATTGAAGGGTGTTACAAACGACAAATATTTAATTTTTGGTAAGACCAAAAGTTTCACCATTATTTTGTTTCAAAAAATTATGATTTAATCCTCCAAATGATGATTTAATCCTCCAAATGATGATTTAATCCTCCACATGTTTATTATTTCTATTTCAAAATTATTAATTTCATTTGCAACATTGTCTTTGAACTACAATTTTTATCTTCAGTTAATGAACTATAAGCATTTCACCTATCTGATTGAGTATCCTTTTTTTTTGTGCCGACTGCATTAAATTCATTAATCATTAGAAATTTTCCCGTTATAAGTTACTCAATACAAAGCATGCAAATATATGCATCTGTAATACATTCTCATATTTTATTTTTTGAAGTAATACGCAAATAAAAAATGTTAAATAAAGTAACGGGTCAGATTGCGTATTTTCTATTCGCTAAAGCTTTAAGTAGCTATAATAAGTGGAGTTCACATAACAGTAATGATAAATGGATGTTATAAATAATTGCCGTAATTGAAAATGTCTTTAGGAAAAATTATTTACTGTATCTTTCAGGAATGCACCGCATTTAGTGATTAAAGAGCAATGCTAAAATAATGGTTTCTGTGTAACAAGTTTTGTTAGAATATTCACTATATGTGTGATAAGTGTTTATGTTTTACCAATCATTGCTATTTTAGGTTTGTTCACATGAAGTTTTTCAATTAAACGTTGCGGCTTTCCTCTTGTAAAATTGAACTCAATTTTCTTTATTGTTGCAGAATTTATTGTAGAATTATTTCGATAGTAAATTTAGCAAAATATTGGGATTCTCTTTATTTAACTTACATATTTATTTCTCAAAATTATTTATACTTTTAAACACAAACTCTAGAAACAAGGAAGAAAAGAAGATATTTTAAGAAATTTCTTCGTCAAATGATAAAACTGAAGTTCTTTAGATTTAAGTAGATGTGCAAAAGTTATGCAACAAAGTTGAGAGAAGTTTCTATTCATATTTAATGAGAGATGCAAAAATGAGGGTTGACGTCAGTTATTTAATCCTTTTGAGTTCAAACCGATTCATTTCTCCAAAGGATCGGTTTACTAATATATTTTTTGTCGCTAAATAATGGTTCATTAATTCATCGGAAAGAATCAATGTTTTTGCAACTAAATTCTCAACTTATCGCATAAAAATTATTTTTTATTCTTAACATATCCACGGTCCTGGAAAATGGTGGGCAATCCTTTGAAGAGGTAGTGGAACTTCGTCATTACGAACGCTTTCTGAGGGTTTTCAAACAATGTTTTTGAAAAAGGGATTCTCATTTTATATGATTTCCTAAGTTTTAACTTACTTAGGTCTTTACAAGTTTTCCAAAAAATAGAAGAAAAGTTCGATGAATCAACTATGACTTAGTTCTATTCCGTTAACCAAGAAAAATAAAACATCAGAAATTAAGATAAAATGGTATCCCTATCTTTACTAATCGAAATTTATTTTCTAGAAATTTAAACAAATTTATGTAATCGAATATATGGGGATTTGCATACATTGAATTGTTACTGATTATGAAAGTAAGGAAATGTAAAGAAATTTTCATAGAAATATACATTTAAATTCGGTTTTCAATATGGTTTTTTTTTTTTTTTGCTGAGTTTGGAAATTCTAATTGAATAAAATGTTGATAAGTTTCATAGAGATTTCACAGTTTTTATTAATCCAATTTTTTTGATTCTTGATGTTGTTATTGGATTTAGAATTCTTTGAAAATTACAACTACTCTTAAGGATGGAAAAAGTAGAGATTGCATGATTTCTTTTACGGTAAATATTCCATTCCTTAAATATCGGTTAAACCACGTAGAATTATCTCTAATCCAATCCGGTTTTCATTATAATGTATGGTAAACTGTTGGATAAGTCTTTGTAAGTTGAATTTGGTGAGATATATGCTTCAAAGACTTACGTTAATAAAATATATAGAAAGCTCTGCTTAGTTTAAAAAAACCGAAGCTTTGTTTTTAGAGATAACTAATAATATGCAACAATGAAAATGTGTTTAAAAGTAAAATTTCATCATATCAAAATACCTTATTTTTTAAAAATATTTTAAGGATCCAATTTAGACTAGGCATAATTTCAAACTGATTTAACCATTGTTAAAATACCAAATTGAAAAGAGATTTAATAAAATTAAAAACTAAACTGTCGGCATTTATAGGCTCACAAAGTAATACTTGTACGTTAGAATTATAATCCATACAAAGCAATTTATCAATTTTTTAAAATTTAAAAGTTTTCATTGTTGCTGTTTTGGTTTTATTCAGGCAAATGAACACTACGTGATGAAATTAAAATAATACAGCTTTTACTAAGACAGGTTTGTAATTATAAGCGAGTTTTATTGGGCCAGGAAAAGAATAAAAAGCTTTACTTTAATTGTAATGATATTTAGGTTGAAAAAGATGTAAGTAGATGTCACCATAGGGTATAGTATTTTAATAATCTGTGCATTGAATAAATAAGTGTAATACAATATTTGAAAAACCAAAACATTATTTGACTTGATTTTATAATTGTAAGAATAAGTAATTTATTTCAGTCCATAGTCGAAAAGTTTTTATAAGTAAGATCAGAGAAATAATGTGAATTTTGGTCTGAAAGTTAGGGAACTTATGTTGAATAAAAAAACTTTATACTTTTTAAGATCTTAAACACGGTTTAGATAAGTATTTTACCTACAGAAAGGTAAACAACTTTGCTTTTTCTAAAATTAAATATTAATTAGAGATAGATAAGCAGCCTTTTGCATAAGCAGCCAACTAAACAATTTTTGGTGATAATTTTCAGGTGCAGTATTGTTGCACTTATAAACGAAGGGAGCTTAACTTTTATTGCTTAGGAGATACAAATATTATTTCAAAGAAAGAATATTTTTTTTATTTAAAAATGATCCATAAATTTATCTATACATTAGTAGCAAAAATTTCATAAAATATTTTGGGTATAATTAAAGATGAATAGATTTTGCTTATTGAATCCTATAAATGAATTTAAAATTCAAAGATTGATTACCAAAAATGTAAGAAAATCAATGAACAATAGCACATTTCTATCGCTTTATTGGTTCAATGTGAAGGTGATATAGAATTCAATCAATTTTTGGTCATTAAATTAATTTGAGTTTTCCAAAAATATGTAGGTTTTATTGACTTTTACTGCCTTTTTGAAAATCCAGAAAATGATGAAATTTATGTGGGACGAACAATAAGAATACATGTGGAAATATAATGAAAATTAAATTTTTGAAAAAACGACAAAAATTGCATTTATTACATTGTTATTAAGTAAGGTAATTAATTTTTCCTTTTTTTAAAAAAAAAAAAATTCAAATGCGTTTTATGTTTTTTTTTTTTACTACGCTTGACAAAAAAAAGATCATGGTTACGGTGAAGTAATAAGTCAAGCCGAATTATTTCTCACAAATAGACTTTCTAAATTAATTTGTTGTTTCAAATACAACCAAAACGATCATAAAACCATTCGAAACTCAGAGGCCCAATGTATACCATTGATAGATTGTTATGTTTTGTGGCCATTAAAATTTATACGGCTTTGAAGGCTGGTAATGAAAGGTCTTTTTTCGCCGTAGGGTTCCCAAACTTGGTATGTCAATCAAGAGAAAGATTGCTAAACGATTGCGGCATAGTTTTGCAATGAGGTGTTGATGAACTATTGGAGGTTGGATTTTATTTTTTGATTCACTCACATTTTTTGAACCATGATAATGGGGTCAGCCTCTAGATCGGACATGTCGATTGTTTTACCCTTGGTTCTGACGGCGGGGTGTTTTCGGGACATCAGCCATCCAATGTGGGAGAAAAAGAAGCCCCGGTTTGCATTGTGCGGATCTGCATCTGTGTCACTATATTTGTGATGTTGTCTATGATCACGAACCCAAATATACATGCAATTCTGAAAGAAAAATATACCAAAAAATTAAAGTGCATATATATTTCAATGAACCATTTTGATATCACATGTTTGGAAGATATCATAAAAAGCACGTTAATCTTACAACTTAAAATTTCTTTTGGATGAATGGAATCATCCATGTCGAAGTATTGAAAAGAACACAAGTATGATAACAAAAAGAAAAACTACTTAAATGTTTATATTCTCAGATTGATGTTAAAAAAAGGAAATTGAAAGGATCCTGGAAGGATCGAAACCATGGAGTTATTAAAAAGAAGAATGGACTATCCTGCTTAAAACAATCTGGCCAAAAATAGACATATTGCAGGGGAAAGTTCAACTACGCGGAAGATTCAACATTTTTAAAAAATTCTTCAAAAAACATTAAAAACGTTTTAATATATTGGTAGAAAATATTAAAGAAATACTTATTATTATGAAGTATATTTTCGAAACGTTTTGATTGAGTTATTCAAGCGTAGCTATTCGGAAGAATATTGAACTACTGGTAAAAATCCTTTTCTCAACTCTTTGAAAGCTCAATTATAGTTGTTGAACTTATGAAAATCAGAACTGTATGATTAAATATACATATATTACCGACTTTTAAAGAAAAGCTGAGATTTTAAATTGTTTTCATTTTCATGAAAATTAATTTTTCCTTGAGTAAAAATCACAGATTTAAGTTTAAAAAATATTGATTTTGTTGAAAGCTGTTTTATAACCTCTAGTTGTAGATTATGGAAGCATTATTCTAAATTACACGAACTATTATTTTTTACCAGAACCCGCTAATAAACCAAATGCACTTGTTCTAAAAATAATTTAAAATCTTTTAAAGATTTTAAATTAGCTGTTAAGTTTTAACTTTACTTGATAAAATCTGACAAATATTTACTTAAAAATGCCAAAAAAATCCTTTAACTAAATTGCCCTAAAACAAGCTCCTATTCATCCGGCATTAAAATGACGTCATAGTCCAGAAATTTCAAAATTCCACGGATGTTTTTCTATGACAAAAGTATTGAAACGCAAAGATAAAGGTTGTTTAAATCGATCAAACTTTATGTCATTGATTAAAACCATTTACAATTTTTGAAATTTAGTGAGGCGAGGTAAATTTTGTTGCACTTAGATTATTTTTAAAAAAACAGTATGTTTTTAGAAATCACTTTACAATTAGTCATTTGAGCAGTGAGCAGAGAAGTAGAAAAAGCATATGCTATCAATAGTTTTAACAAAGATTAAAGGCTGTTATTGTTTCTGAGAATACCCATTATATATTTTCATAATATGTTTAAATTTCAATCAAAATGGTTCACTCAATGTAAAGAGAAAAAAATCTATTTAATATTTTTTTCGATTTATTTCTAGATAAAAAGACACAGAAAGCAGAAATTCCGAGTATTTTTTTAGTATCAGCATTCTTTCCAAAGATGACCTAAATACCTTTTTCGGGGCAATTCTCCATTTTTATTATCCTATGGCTTTACTTATATTTATCGCTTAGTCAAAATTTTTGAATTGTCGGAAAACTATTTGCTATACTTTTCTCCATATTTGAGGTATGATTCCATTGATTGCGAAAATAAAATTTTTCTTACAAACTCGTTTATACCTTATACAAAGACAAATATTTTGTAAGGAAAATATAAAGGAGTTTCCTCATTCACCAGCCGAGTCAATATTTTTTAAGTTTTAAGACATTTTTTTATTGAAACTTTCAAATTGTTATTACAGTTTAATCGTTTGGATAACAGTTTTTCTAATTTGTATGAACAGACTGGGTTGGAAATGAATAATGAAAAGCTTAGTTTTTACCTACACTAAGTACAAATCAAGTAACACTAAGTACAATTTTGGAGTGTAAAAATATCTTGCATTGTGAAAAATGGGAAACTTTTGTATTTTTTTTTTAAATAAAACACTCAGCGTCGTTCACTCAGCGTCTCGAGCTCTCATTTGCTCATTAATATAAAAACTTTTTTTACTGCCAAAAAGAATTTTTTTCAGAACTAAAAATGGGGTTTTCCTAAATTATATACTTAAGTAATGGCCTAAGTCGAATTAAAAAAAGTGCATATGGTCTATTGTGAATCACTTCACCTTTTAACCAATAACAACCCAAGACCGTTATGCATTAAATTCCAATTAAAGAGACTTTGAGCTTTGAATATTTATAGCGTAATAACCGATTGGATTCTAAGATAGCAATTTTATTTTTCGAGGGTTTTAGAATCATTTTATGTAATGCTGCATTAAAAAGTAACGATTTGCTAGGTTATTATTTTCAACAAAAGATTTTTGATCTATTTACTTAAAAAAAAGGGAAAAAGATTTACTGAAAAGATTTACCTGTCCGGCAATTGTTTGTAGTACGACTAAAACCAAACGGGTGATGAAATTTGCTTTGAAAGCTTTGTGTGAGTACATTCTGTGCGCGCCAATCGTAACTCCGATTCCTGATCCAAATGCAACTACCAACACTGAAAAAAATAAAGAAAAAACGTTAATCAAATAAATTTAGATAATTTAGGAAATAATTTAGACAATTTTCAAGGTTTATTTTAAATATATGTGAATCAGTGTAATTATGCAATAATTATAATGCAATTATAATGCAATAATAGTTTACGCTAGATAAACGAAAGAAAATTTCATATCCTAGTCGATCGTGTTTTTTTTAAATCTACTTTTCTTGCACTTTTTTGATGCAACTGATCGTTGGCAAGAAGATTGTCGAAAATAAAAGGATAATGTAATCTAAAAACGAATTAATAAAACTTTGAATTTTTCCCATTGATATTATTTACTACTAATGAAATGGGTGCGTTTGACCTTTATGACTGTTTTTAGTTAGGGTGTCAAAACGGGTTAAGAAATTCCGATTTTGTCAATTATCCTAAACAATTAATTTGAATATTTTTTTTAATTTCATAAAAGCGTCTTTAAGCGTAGCACTACAACTAATTCTTATCTTACTTTTTCGCAACAAAAAATAAAGGTCAATGTTGCGTCAATGTTAACGAGTGGGAACTATTCAAAAGTCATGTTTTTCAATATAAAATCTGTCAAAAAACTCGTTTTTTCTGTATTTGTGGGGAGTTTTTCCACAATTTCCATGTTTTTTTTTCTTTTGTGTTTGCAACTATTTAACATTGACGTTTTTCTCAAAAATTTACAATAATGTAATATATCATCTAAAAGGCAAATTATGAAAACTTTAAATTTAGTAAGTTAAAGTTTTATATAGTCACAATTATGAGGAATTAAAAGCACAAAAGCATAAACAACGAATGTGCAAATCATAAAAATAAATTTCATTATTAAAGGAAGAGAATGTCTCTTGAAAAATTACAATAAACTTCAGAAAAAAATCGGCAAAGTTTTATCCTTTATGTCAAATGCGTGATACGAATTAGTAAATAAAATAAACAGAGAGCTTTTTAATGTTCCATTTATAAAATTAGGTTAATTTAAAAATATTTAACGAAGAAAAAACAATCATCAATATAATGACGCGAAAAACGTTATAAAAGCATTTGAAGAAGGAAATCCACGAAACCTACTTAAAATGTACAAATAACTTTTGTTTTTTTTTTTGTATTTGTATGGCTTTAATCACAAAATATCGTCCGAAATTTTGTACTATGGGTACTATCGACCCTTAGAAACTACTCTTTTTTTTCATTTCCAAAGCAGTTTATATATTCCTTATAAAAAAAACTGTCCTTCCAGTTGATCCAAGAATCGATTCAATTTTTGGCGTCTTTGTAAGATCTATAGTGCTACTTATTCAAGCTATGGTTTCTGAACCGATAAAAGAATCAGTCGGATGACGCAATATTTAAAGAACATAAAGGGTAAAGTAACACATCCCATTGTAATGGTATCAAAGTTTCCTTAAGGGGTTACAAGGGCTTTTAATTTTTACATTATTAGAATATTGTTCTCAATTTTCAATTTGATCCAAGTAATAGCTTTAGAGATACAACCTTGGGAAGCTGATCGTCTCTTATCGTGTTTTTCTCGAAGCCGAGTTTTTAGAGTCGATTGTCAGGGTTTCTCGAGAACTACTCAACCGATTTTGATGAAATTTTACACAGGTCTTCAAGATACAATTCACAAAGACTTGCGTGAAGAACTTTTTTTCAAATACAACTATTTAAAATAAAAATGTTGCGCAAATTTCACCAAAATTTGCATTTTTATAAAAAGGTAAACCAAAAATCCAATTTTTACTTTTTTCCGTCGTTCAAGTTCTAGTTTATGATCTTAGCTAAAACTCATATTTTTTTACTTTGGATAATCGTGTCATTAGTTCTGCTGTCACCTTTTTTCCAAAGGGTGGCAGGAAATGACGCCACGCATTTCGGAAATTCTTTGTCAAATGTGTATATTTAAGATAATAAAAAGTTAAAATAAAAATATTTTTTTCTATATGAAAAAAAGAGTTGAAAATTTACGGTTTGGTTTTTTCCTTGATTAAGTCCATGCAACCCCTTTAACAATGTTGCGATGTGCGGCCGAGCAATATTGCGCTGAAAGATGATTTTGTTGTTTTTTAGTATATTGAAGGCGATGATATGAAACAAGTTAAATGATAATTCGTGTATACCTTTTTTTAACTCCTTAACACTTATGTGTACGACAAATAACAAAAGAGAAGGAATAAAAAGGAATAAAAAGGAATTAAATTAAAGTTGTTTCATAATAGTTTACATCCTACCCTGTCATTAGAACTTATCTTGGTTAAAGTTTGTAAAATAAAATGTTTGTGTTTTTCAAAATTCATTTGATTTTACTATTTTCCATCTTTGACACTAAAGATCTTTGTACCCTTCGTGCTGAATTTTTCTTCCGGCTCCAAAATTTAGTGCCCCCATTTTGCCCTAGAGAAAAGCAGCTTCTTGGTTTCTTTAGTAAAAAATACACGTTTTTTAATTTTGATTTCTGAAGTTTACCAATTTTTTGAATTTCAAAATATTTTTTCACAGTTTTTGCCTGTTTAGATTTTTAATTTTCTCCCCTTATTCTTCCCTAAAAATGATGATAAATTTTTAAATAGAATCACGGCAAAATGAATTTCTAACTTCGGTAATAGAAGATTTATATTAGCACAAGTGTAAACAATTTTTTATTTATTTTATTGTGCAAAAGACACTTTTGCAATCATTGGTTATAATACAATTAAATAGGTGAACCGTTAGTATATTTCAGAGAACCTTCAAAGATTACTACTTGAATATCGTAATTGATGCAAAAAAAACATATTTTTTCATTTATGAACTAATCAAGTATAAGTTTCAATAAAAAAATGAGGCCTCAGGCCAACGTATTAAGAACGATGTCAAATTAAATAACCGGAGGATATACAAATCTCTAAAATGTTGCAACAGATTACAAACGCCTCTAGTCAAATAAAAAAATTGTCTTTTTTGAATGATCTTTTCAATAGTGAACGGAGATCTTCAAAATAAAAAAAATAATTACATAATTAGTTGACCATGACCGTTTGAGAAAGATGTTACTACAATAAACTTCCAAATGATAAAGTATATATTTCTATGCGAAAATATTAAGAATAGAGTACCTAACTAAATAACATTGAAAAATTAAGAAAAAGTTGGAATATTACTTCGAAAAAAACGGGTTATTCAATGTATTATGAATGCTGGTGAATTGCTTTAATCAATAGAGCATTCGTTTTCAAACGATTGAAATTTAGCCTTGAAAACCACGGGTCTATTCACAATGTAAAAAATTCAAACTTAGAAAGAGAAATGAGTTAGATTTTGGTATCCAAAAATATTTATTAATATTTTCTTATAATCGTAGTGTAGTAAAATGACATTTCAAAATTTCTAATCGAATCAATATGAATGGTTTTTGGTTTTTGTATATAAAAATTCAACAGGATCGATGCAACTAATTTCCAATTTTTACCAATTTTGGTAACACCAGGGTTAACAAGGGTAAACCAAGGTTTGAAAAATAAAATGTAATTTTAAATTAATGAATGGGACAGACTTCAAAATATGATTTACGAATATGTGTGAACTTTGGTAAAGTTATTATTTTCAGAAATTGAAATAGTTTATTTAAAAGGGCTCAAATGATATTTGAGAAACTTAAACTGTACACTCTGCAGGAGAAAAATATCCAAGTTTTACATTTTGATTTTTTTCTACCTAGCTTTTTTCAATGGTTGAAAGTTGACAATAATAAATAATATATCATGTATATAGTAATTAAAACGGTTCATTAATTTTTCTTAATTTCTTCAGCGACTTGGCACATTTTTAAGCAAAAGAACTATTAGTGAAAAAACAGTGTGTATACTTATGTACGCACGTGAGAAGTTATACTTCTTTTTCGTAATTAAAAAAAATGATTTTAATCCACTGCCATTGGAGCCAAATTGGCTACTTATACATACTGTATAGTATTTCACAATATTGAAAACAATTGGCTAGTTATACAAGTTTGTATCTTACATATACATGAATTAACTGTTAAATTAATACAGCATGAACCACTGTTCAAAAAATAGTTATCGAAAACATTTACCATATAGAAGTGGATTTTAGTCATAAGCTATCATGCATAGATATGAATAAACAGTCATTTGTATAGATATTATATACAGTTTGTCTACATAGTCAATTGTATGTATGTTCCTACAACATATACAAATAGCGCCATTATAAAAAATAAAATAATACAATAGAGTTTCCTTATTTTTTATATACAAGTATTAAAGCTGATTCTTAAATCAAATATAGAAAAACATAATGCAATGTAATGTATCAATATACGTTCCTTGCGTTATTTCAATTATTGCATTGAAATATTTCAAATAATTCATTTCTTTTAATTGTATTTAAACTTTTATCCATTAATGTGGATATAGTTCAATCTACGGAAATTGAAAATGTTAAACTCGACGATATCGATGTTTTAAATATTAAATAACAACTGATAGTGGCTATTACTTCGTTGTGGATCATTTTAGTTGATTTCCCTTACCGAAAAAAACATGGGCTACCTTTTGATTCGATCGACTCGACAGCGTTTTTTAGTTCTTTCAAAATCGCTTCCAAAATCAGCCAGCTTTGGTCCGAAGTAGCTCGCTAACCGTTTGCGAACAACTTTCTACTGTAGCGACAACGTCAGTTTGATCATTTTTTCATAACGCCACTAAAGAAGTATAACTTTAAAAACTTTTCCGTCAATATAAATCTAAATTTTCTCTTCAAATGTGATAAATTGAATTTAAATAAGGCAAACCATGATTTCCAAAATGATCTACACGATTTAAAACATTGATTATATTATAATTATTGGTTATATTTTCACTTTAAGAAAATCATTTTACCCTTTCCCTTCTGTGAATGTTATGCATTTATCAAATTTTTTAGAAATTTAAAAATAGAAAATATTTTAGCGGCCAATTCCAAAGATTTGTCCAAAGATTTCTTCCAAAGCCCTGTTTTCAATAATCCATTGAACTGGAACCAATTATATTATCCAGGTAATATTAGATTTCAGAAAGGTTTACCACACAAATCTTTTTATTTATTGAGAAAAAAATCTTAAATTGAGCTCATTACAATGGAAATAAACCCAGATTGCTCGAGAAAGTCGTTTAAATTTGGGTCTATTGACTACGATGTGTCAAAAACAGCTTAAGTGGTCATATGCTCGGAGCTATTTCTAAAAACCAATACCATTAAAAACCTCTTGGATCAAGTTGGGTTTTCTTCGTCAATAATTGTTACAAGGGATTGAGGTAACGTTTTTCCAGGCTTCGTTATTTGGCTATTTTAAAGTTTTATCTTTGTTTTTGATTCGCAAACGTTTATAAATTAGACACTATAGTTATTTCAAAATTGGAGGCTAACTTCTCGTTACCTTCTTTATTTTCAAAAAAAAAAAACAATTTTATTTTAAGCGACTTTAAACTTACTTATGAATTAAAAATCTTTGATCAATTTTAAAGTGTATCACGCAACATGAAAAGTTTACATGAAAAGCAAATACCGTTTTTTTATTAATTTTATTAGTAAGCTTAACTTAAATGCCAAAAAACGTTCAAAATGCTAATTTTCTAAACATATTTTTATGCTTGTAGCTTCTACATTCCGCTAAGCCTACACAAAAGAAAATAAGATTATAACCTTATGTAATAAACGTTTAAAAAATTGGCTTGAAATGAAATGAAAACTTTAAATCCCAGGGGATTTTTTGCCAATATGTTTTCTCAAAAAGGAGGATAACTTTTATTAAGATGACCATTAGCCTAATGGATTTTTCTAATTAAGCCTAAATGGCTCTAAAGCTCTAACGGGCTTTAAGAATATTTTAAATTAGTTATTTATAACTACAGACTGGCTGAACTGATTTTCTTGATGCCTAAATTAAGAGAATAACTATTAGAACATCTGGAAAATTATGGAAAAAATGTTTTTAAATAAATTACGTTTGACATAATTCGCAATTGTTTGCTCACGATACGCACATTTTCACATTATTTGAAATCATTGATGCCTGTGATTTGCGCAAAACGCATAACTACCGTTTGAATTTGACTTCATAATTTATTGGGTTTAAGTGTCTTTATAATTTAATTTATATTTTGTATGAGTGTTATTAATAAATCTTCAAGTTTTTGCGATCTAAAAGATCTAATGTTTCCAATACGTCGATAAAATAAAACCAATCTTCGTAATATTTTCGTGCTAATATTTATAGAACTTTGGCCGAATTGGTGATAGGATTTCGGCAATATGTTTTTTATATTTAACAAACTCGTAAAAAGTGTAAACAGTAGTGAAAGGGTAGACATTATTTTTAAAATCAGAAATAGTACTAAACACAAGAAAATCAGTCACTAAATCTAATATGGATAAAAGGTCACAAAAAGGGTCTCTAGAGGGTTGATAAAATAATTAAAATGAATTATATGTAAACCATCTTTTGCCATTTTAAAACCTGGAAAAAGATCAATATATCGACAAAGAAACGAAGAATATACTAAAAGAAGAGAAACTATTTCATCAAACAACTTCTACTATATATCATATCGCGCGATAGCTTAAAGGCTTTATGGTTCACTCCAAACTAGAGCACAAAAAGGATTAAAATAACTCGCAGAATTTGATCGGGATGTTATTGTAGCACATTCCAACATTGTACGAAGCTACATTGTACGAAGGCAGAAAGGTGAGCTACTTTAACCGTATGCTGAAGTCTCAAATGATTAAAAAAGAAACAAATATTCTGTTTAAAAAAGTACGGAAGAAAACAGGAACATTCCCAGTAAGTATTCAGTCCATGATTAATTGTGATCTTGGGAGCAAATTGGCCTAAAGAATTATACAATTTTGAGGGACATAAATGGTCAAAAATAAGAATATGTTTGGAAATATCTATGTATGTCTAAAAACTCACGAATAAGTGAAATTTTATGATTTTTTTTGTACATATGGGTCTTAATATGTCCAATGTTCTTGTAGTTATGAATTGGAATATGTGATACATAATGTATATTTAAAAATGCACGTAATTTGTAACAATCAAGCATAAGTATATGTGTATTTAATTATATCCAGAGTGGTAAAAAAATGTAGCTATATTACCGATATCAATTAATTTTCGCAATTCAATTTTAGGTGGTGTGAAGTTCACCGGGTCCTTTTGTTCTTAATAAAGAACTCTACAATTTTTGAGGGATATAATCAAGCAAATTGAAAAGTGCAATTATCACTCTAATTAATGCAGTAAAAAAAATGATGAGCTTCTAGAAAAATGATGATTCTCCTATCAAATATCAAATGACTATTTAAACTTGAAATGTAAAAGTCTTTCTTTCATAAGTGAACACATTCTTTCAATATGGCGGTTTTTAGGTCATCTCAAGCCTTTTCTTTCAAAATTTTGCAACAAATTCAAACAAAATTGACGGGATTACGTAAGTTAAGTTTTTTTTTATTTTAATTATAATGTTAACAACATACTACAAAGCTTCACCAAAAAAAAAAAATGCATAATGACCAGCAAATTCTTATTCCATTTTATCCAATTGATTTAGTCAATACTGTTATACATTACATACGATCATTTAGTTTGCGAAAGAAATATTTTTTTTTTTTTTGGTGAATGAATTACAAAAGTTTGGCAGTGACCGTATACGGTTTTAACATTTATTGCTTAACACCACAATAATTACATACTCACGCAATAAAGCATAAAAATTCATTTTTTTTAATATACCCTTAAAAAGTAATTGAGTTCCACTAAAATATTTCAATTGCTTATTATTAAATGTAATTTATTTATGTTGGTTGTTCAAGGCAAAACTTTTATGAAGAGTATTTGAAGGTTTGTCAAGAAGTTATTTAGATAAATCCCATTTTGTGAAACCATTCGGATGGGAAATAAAAGCAAAATTCATTCGTCATTAAGAACACTCCAAATTGGAAAGAATTTAAATAAAATTACTTAACTGAATCAAACGAAAAACTATTGCAAAATAGATCATTTATTAAGAAGATCTTTTTCAAATTTATTATTAATATTTTTTTTTGAGTGATCGAAAGAAGCCATTACATACTAAAATTGATAAATGGATTCAGTGTATGATTTGTTTGATAACAAAAACTTTTAACGAGATTATTTTTTAATCGTTTGTACATCTTGTTGCAATGACTTTTTTTAGGGATTTCTATTTATTACATCTTTCATTTTTCAATTCTTCAATCATAAACTTCCTTAAGGGCACCCGAAGGAGAAATTTTTGAAAAAAAGTCAAAAAAAATTTTTTACCAATTTTGAAAATATTACTCTTTCCGAGTAATTTGATACTATTTTTTGTGATTCTTACCACTATAACTGCTTTAAAATTTGCTTTACCACATTTAAGAATCGATTATAGTGATATTTCGATAGAAATAAAATACCCTACAAACCGGTTCCCTTTAGTTTTCAAACAATTGGTTCACCTGAAAAATCGTATTTTTTTATATTTGACCCATCTTCTCCTAAACTATTAAAGTAAACCGTTTAAAAGTTTTTGTGACGATATTTATATAGTATTTAAACATATTGAATAAAGGAATTCGAAAACATATGATTAAATTTAAAAATAAAAAAAAATTTAGGTACAAAGTTTTAGTCATTTTTTTCAAATATTTGTAACTTTTTTTATAATTGATTATTCTAAATATCAGTTATTCAGTTTGTTATAACTGGAGAGTAGAGTAAGATTAATAAGTTTCATTAAAATTGATTAAAAAGTTTCGGAAAAAATGGGGTAACTTCAGGATTTTCGTATATTAAAAATCTTGATTTGTAATTTTAATAATTTTTGTTCTAATGAATTATCTAAACAAAAACTACTCAGCTTGTTCCAATTGAAGAGTAGATTAAGCCTGCCAAGTCTCACTGAAATTGGTGAAAAAGTTTCAGAGAAAATTGGTCAAGAAATTCGGGTTTTCATAATGGAAAATCTTGGTTTCGGGTTCCCTTAAAAAATAATCATATCCCTTAATGTCCTCATACCATTTATAATATTGTGATATATATATTGTAAATGTTTTTTAATTTTCAGATGATTTTTTCGTTGATTCTAAACAATGTAAAATTAATATGCATTAGAAAATAATGCATTGTCTTTAATCTCAACAACCACCAAGGAATTAAATACGTAAGTGCATTCATATTTATAAGCTTTGAGAAGCAGTATAATTTAGGTATTGACTTTGAAAATTCAAGACTTAAATTATCGTTCATTTCCACCTTCCATTCTTAAAACTATTTAAAATTTCTTTTGCCCAACAAATCATCCCTAATAAAGAGTATAAGAATTCTTCGATTATGTTTAAGCGACCTTTTATAATTGCCATCCCTGTCTTATCTAATTTCGAAGGTGTTTCCTTTATCTTTTAAAGCATTAAAAATCCAGAAAAAAGACATAGGTAATTTTTTCAAAATTATTTATTTACTATTTTGAAATTCATTGGTTAAGAAAATTTGTCGTTTTATCTAAATTTGTATAGAATATTTGAATTAAAAATTTGATTTGAAAAATGATTTTTTTCTAATCACTTTTGGAGAATCTCTACGTCATTCACCTTTAAGCCAACCGTTAAATGTAATTATCTTGAAATTATAGTTATTTTTAGTTCAAAATTGTAATGAATAAAAAGCTGATCCATAATCAATTTCAATACTAATAATGGGTTAGTTTTTATCAAAACTTAAGTTAATTATTTTTCGATGCTACTAATGACGTGTTTTAAGATTTATGAATTATTGAAAAAAAAAATATAAAATGATATATTTTTAGATTCATAAAATTATTACAAGACCTGAAATTTTGTAGTAAGCTTATTAAAATCCAACTTTGCTTAAAGCAATAATAGAGATTGAGTGATCATAAAATATGAATTAATTTTTAATGAAAAACTTTGAACAATCAAATGGCACGGGAGCAAATTTTGACGATCAAAGAATTTTTAAACCTTCTTAATTACTCTTAATCACCCAATCAAGTAGGTACCCAAAAGTTCCCAAGAATGTTCGATTCAGAGAGCTTTATTCTACATCACGAAATTGCACAAGAAAAATATTGGAAAATGAAGGGTGTATGACAATGCCCTACTCATCTTAATTGTCCAAAATTTTTCCATCGGATTTTTAATTATTTCAATCACTACTACATTTTGTTAGTGGTAAATAAATTGGAGAGTTAAATGATGTTCAAAATGTGATTTTCAAATGACTTGCATAAAAATCAATTATTGATTGTTACTAATTTGGCATTAAAATTTGAATACTAGATGTCAAAAGATTGATGAAATTAAGGATAACTATATTGTTGATTTAAAATTAAAATAAGTTTTAATTTTATGATAAAAAAACGATAGAACTTTCCGGTCCTCCTATTATTTGAAATGAAATTCCAATTTAAAAAAATTGTTTACTATTTTATTGTTGAATCAAGACAAAGAATGGTAATTATTGATGAAGATTTTCAATTTTGATCGAATAATTTTATACTTTAGATATGAAACTTATCTAAACCCCATTCATTTTTGTTACTTTGAGGCAATTGTGTATGTAAATTTCGTTTTGCACTGTTTTTTTGAAACTTTTGAATTTAGCTAAATTTGATTTGTTTTTTATTGGTTCGAAGAATTCTAGAAGTATAAAAAGTTGAAAAATCAATACTTACTCCAAGCAATGCTGAGCCATTTAGCCGATACGAAGGCCAACCAAAATCCATAGACGGCAGAAGTGTGTAAAAAGAGGAAACCCAATAAATTAAACCATACAATTTTACGTTTGAAATCATAATCTGTGCCAATTTGTGCGGGTAGGAGTCCCTTTGTTGAATACGACGGACCATATTTCTCGCCCTCAAAGTTATTGTTGGCGTAATCCTCAATGGTTTGAACGGGATGATGGCCATTTTGTTTTTCGTATTCAGCCTTTTTGCGTTGCTTTAAAATGCTTTGGTCTTCGTTTACGCTATCGTAGTGTTTACTATTATAATTTACGTTGTTATTACTGGCATGTAAGCTATTGTTATTTATGTTTAGACTGTTATTGTTGGCCGTATCGTCGTAATCTTTTGCATTTTCCTCGTTCATAAACGATTCAATCTTCTTGTGATTTATTCCAACCATTGTTGTTCCGTTTGATACAGGTTTTATTCCATTTAAAACGGCGGGCATTGTTATGTCTGAAAAATAAAAAAAAACAATCTTCATGAAGCGTAATATTAGAATTGGAAACATTTTTAAAAAATATCATTAAATTCTAGATAATAGAACTAACATACGATGTAAAAAAATATGCAAATATACAATAAATATTTGGCACATACAAAACTTTGACTGGAAAAAAATATTGGAAAAAAATTTTTTTTTTCATTTTATAATTTCAAGGTGTTCGAATGATGAACACCTGCTAAAATAGCAACGTTTGTCAACAAAAAGTGTTTGATGACTACCAAATAAAAATTTTATTACTAGAAATTCTGATTCAAAATATTTGTACGAAAAATTATAATTTCAGAAAATTTGGTCACTAAATCAATTATGAAAATATTAAGTAAAAATTAAGAAAAAAATCGTACTTGTATGTTACCTATGATTTAAAAACAAAGTCTCAAAGGGCAAATTTTTGGAATGAATAAATTATTTGCAAAAAAAACAAGTTTATCACTTAATGGGTTCCTCTTGAATTTTATTAAGCATTTTAAATATTTTTAACCATTAAGGATGGGCGATGTCTAATTGAAGTTTACAATGTTGATTTTTTTAAAGATATATATATATGAAAGCTTATTAAAAGACTAAGTATAATCTAACTATGACATTTGAAGTAATAATTTGAGGAACTTAAATTTAAGTTATAATTGTACAGAAGATAATCAAATAGAGAATTATAAATAATTGTAAGAAAACTTCTTGTTTTTGCTTTGTGTTATCGAAATATTGGTTTGAAGCTGTATATCGACTATACGAAAAAGTATGTATATAAGAAACAGGAAATTAAAAACGGAAGAACGGGAAAAACTCTTAATTTGAATGTTACTTCTAAGTATTATACATTTTTTTGATTTTATATTTTTTCAACAGTAGTTCACTATTGCGTTTTGCCAAATAAAAAATACTTAAAAAATTGGTTCTTTCTTTAACGAAAGTAAAAATTTTCTTAGATGTAAACCACAAATTTTGTTAGAAGTTGCAACAAAGTTGAAGTTCCATTGATAAGATTTTCCTAAAAAATATGCTTTTTTCTAAGAAAAGTACATTACATAATAACGATCAAACCTTAATTTACAAAATGCCACTGCTTGGATAACGTATTTTGAAAAGTATAATAAGATATAAAATGGTGTGCCTTATAACGGTGGTAAGCTAATTATAAATTATCACATTAATATTTTAGGAAAAATACAGTATAGTTTGAGAAAATCTATTTGATTATAGACATTGATGAGATTTAACAACGTACAACTTATAATTTTGTTGCAATTTTGATTGAAATTTGTACATAAAATCTTAAGTTTTCTCGATTATCATCACTATCAAAAGTTTTACCATAGTCTCACAATTTTATTATAATAAGTTATAAGTTATCAATCAATATTAAAAAGTTAAGTGCTTATTACTTAACTTACAGTTAACTAAATATTTTTGCTCGAATATCTACTAAAACAGTAGAGGTATTTAGAGGCAATTTGAAATCAATACATTTAAAATGCCTTTAATAACTACAAACGAATTATAACGGCTTTTAATGGGTTTCTTAAAAATTGAAAATGCCTTTTAATGCCTTTTTGAACAGGATAAGTAATGAGAAAGCATTACAGATTTGTATTGAGTTAATTTTTTCCATGAAAATGCATAATTTAACAGTTGTTGATTTAATTTTTTTGAATGAAAATAAGAACTTTTTTTACGTTACTCTTTTATTACATCAATCAAAAGATGACTCTTAATAAAAAAAAATGTTATCAATTTTAAGAAAAATAGAACAAACATTTTCTCTTGGCTATGACTCTACAAGAAAACTTTATCAAGTAATTTCAACAAAAGGTTATTAAACTTAAGGGTTTGATAATAGTTGTAAGAATACCACGAAATGTTGAAATTATGTGTAATTTATATTGTTGCAAAATTTTTTGTTAATACTCTCATTTAACGCATTTTTGTGCTTGATAGTGTAGAACAAGTGAGGCTCTTACACACTATTTTTGATCATTTATTCAGACCTTTAAGGGATCGATGAAGCGATTATCATTAATTGCAAAATAATAATGGAATTAATTGCATTTAAAAGGTCATATTTTTGAACTTAAAGTTAGAACTTTTTAATCATTAACTCTTCTAAGTTTCAATTAAAAAAAATGTTGATAATTTAATCGTAAAGTGTTAGTCACTTTTTCTTCCTTATAAAAAATACTGTCTAAAATTATGTTTTGAATATGTTGACAAATCGATAGTGAATAAAAATGTTGAGAAAATAAACCGATGAATATAATACTTTTTTTTTTGACTTCTTATATCTTATAAAAGAGTTGTTTCGGAGAAAAGCTCAAAGCTTTTTGGTTTTAATTGCATTATTTTCTTAAAGTATATGTTCATGAGAAATTCATGACTAAAGATCAAAAGTTGGATTGATACTAAGAAATATAGATGAAATATAAGACCTGTAACGTTAACATAAATTTTTTCTAAAATATATATCTCAAATAATCTTTAAAGATTCAATCCTTAAAAAAAATATTCAGTTTATTGCTAAAGCGTAGCAAAAACATGAACATTCTAGAGTAAAATAAAACATGTTTTAATTAAGTAGAAATTTAAAGATTTCTATGAAATAAATTTAATCAAAATTTATGAAAAAAAGCATTTTGTACCTATTTCTTAATATAATAAAGTCAGGCACAATTTCCCAGCAAAAATGGAATTACTATTCATGCTGTAGTTCCACAAAATAGTAGATTTTAGAAACTTGAGTATAATGAGAATTAGTATTTCTTTTAAAAGTATTTATTAACTGTTGCATCAACCAGGTTAGTCCAAAGAAAATCGTTAATGGTAGGGTGTTTACTTAGGTATCTTTCAGTAGTGCTATGGCTTCTGAAGAAAAACTTTCCATGTCCGGTGTGTCTTTATGTCATAATGTAAGACCCTTTCGGTTTTAGAGTTTAGGGGTAATTTCCCATATGAGGTGTCTAGCTTGGCTCAGTCTTAATAGATTTGAGGTTCACTCACTGTTTCACATCTTCTCAAGATGAGGCGTAGTAAGTTTCAATAAGATCAGTCCCCTATGAGGTCATTAACTTAGTGTTTTTGGCTACCATCTCGTTACCAGGGATTACTTAATGAGATGAAATATAGGCTAGGTTCTATGCGAGCTTTTTACATTTTTTAATTTCTTATTATTTCCAGACTTTTCAAGATTGCTGTAGTTTTAGTGGTGAAGATAAAAAAGGTAATAATTGAAAATTTATACCAAAACACTTCACTATTTGCTACAACCCTAACTTCTTTGAAGTTTTGCTAATTGATTCATTATATAGAGATTCAACACTACTTGATAGCTACTTAAAAATATTGCTTAGCAAGCAAAATACGTATCTTGGGAAATTCGTAACAAGAACATTTTGTTTCAAAGTGTGTATAATTTAATTCTGTAAAATATATTTATTAAATTAAACAACAAAATATTTTTATATGTATATTGTTCGTACAGTATAACTGTTCAATAATTGCAAAAAAATCTTATTTGACTTGATTCTCTATTACAACCGCAACTTATTTTATCATCTCGGCAGAAACCGTTAGTAAATAATTTGGTAAGGTAAACGTATGTGGGGTACATTTTAAAGTACATTTTTATATAAATAACTATTGAGGTTATTCCTTTTTGGTGTGTTTCATTAAAGATGGACAAGTCAAACTTTGGGAGCGTGGAAGACCAAAATAGGATTGAATTGAACATTTTTTTTTACTTTTATCTCTGTTGTATAGGGTTTCAGGAATCTTTGTGGATGAAGTAGTGGGAGTGGAGGACGTTATTTTTGTGTGGTGTTTTCTTTGGGAATTTCAGAAGTAATTTAGGAGGAAAGTTGATTTCAGAAAAAAAAATGTTTTGCAATGTTTTTGTACAGTTATTTATATTTGATGGGTTCATTAAGGATTGGTGTTAGGACATACAACAATACGCCGATTTATATACTTACAAAAATGTTATACACAATATACTTTTTTACTTTTACAACAACTTAATACTGATCGGTTGTTTATCTTTGACTGTTTATTTAAACTTGACTTCTCTACTCATAATCGAAACCCTGCTTCTGGTGATTTTAGACCTTCTAGCATTTTCTATTTGGAACTTGCTAGAACATTTTTTATTGTCCTTTAATTAATCTTTTAAAGATTAATTTAATAAATTTTCCGATCATCTTTTCATCTTATTGTTCTCTTTATTGACTTTTATGTCTTACACAGTAGGGAGCCGTCTGGATGTAGGGATTGCAATCCCGCACTGTTTCCAAAAAAATATTGAGTAAAAAATATTAAAAATATTGAGTAAACTTACAAAATTATTGGACAAATCCACTAAGTTTACCTACATTCTATCAAAATTTATTAATAAATTTTTACATCACAAATTATTTGGCAATCGTTGAAATAACTCTCACCACAAATTTTGATTTCGTGAGTTTAGAGACCAAGAAGATATTACGCAATTCGTGATTAACAATGAACTTTCAAAATTATAATACTGTGCACATATACAAGACTGGTTATAGCACATGTTGAGATCAGTTGTATTTCGTTCTTATAAATTTCACATTCAAATACGAAATTTTACGTTTCTCTAACGCCTATTAAAAAATAAATGTCATAACCTTTGGTAATGAATTTCGAATTTATTACCTAAAAGCCTTGTTGATTAGAAAACGGCGTTTCAATGCAGGTGTAAGAGAGTAACCCGTTACTGAAATGAATCGAAGAAATTACTTTCTTTTAATTTTTTACCAAAATACTATAGAATTCTAAGAATGGTTTTTGACATTTTCATGGTTGATGTTGCTGATTATATAATATTATTTCTTTGTAACACAAAGTGAATTTTATAAACTTGTTTACAATATAATCGCTTGACATTGCTCTTGAAAAACGCAGAAGTTAACGTCTCTTTATATAATCATTGCGTTGAGAATTGAGAAAAGCAAATAATTTCAGTTGTTACATAAAACTCTTATTTCTTTCTCAAAGTTATTCACATTGTGTATGAATGTCGATACGTCTCTAGGTCAATTTTATTGGAAACCAAACGGTTTTTAATATAAAAAAAGAAGTTGTAAAAATAACCAGTTCAGTTACAAGACGTAAAAGAAAAAGCCGGAAATTTATCCGTTAGAAATATATACTTGATTACTTTGAGTGAAATTGCTATAAATGATGAGAAGTCAAAGATTCATGGCTGCGGTATTTTATAACGTTAATCTTAAAGAGCCGTTGGCTCTCAAATTTGGTCTAGTTTATTTTTTTTTGGAACTAAAATCAACAATAATCGTAACCTAGAACATAAGATTGCATCCTGTGTGTTTTAATTTTTAATGGTACAGTAAATCGAATTTAAATTAGTGCTTGCATATAATTAATTTTGATTTAGATTTCATATCCGGGTTAAACTTATAAAATATTAATGAACGAAAATATTATAAACGAATCTTACGAGTTTGATTTAGCCATAGATTAAAATTTGTTTCAAATTTTCAGTTGCAAAAATAATGGTCTCCCATGTATAGAAAATTAAGTTTCCTATCTTTCTTTTTTCCCTAATTTAAAATCAACCATTGGAAAATTTTTCAAAACCTTGGAAATTTTGACCAAAATATAAAATGATTTTTTTGAGGAACATTTTCCATTAAAATACTAAGCAAAAGAGTGGAAAAGAAATAGAATGATTGTTGGAGGAGGTTTAACTGGGTCTCAAATAAGAATGAAGGAAAGCTTAGAAGTAATGATTATAACTGCAAAAAAATCAGAACAAGGTTGCACGTGTTATATTGACAGACAAAAGATTTTTGGTCGAATAAATTGAAAGAAATTGATGGAAATCCTTCAAAGAACTGGAGTTGAATAACAGGCGATAAATCTTTGACTTCTATTTATATTTAAGATCAAAAATTGAGGAATACAAAGAAAAACTTTTTTTCAATTCGAAAACAGTTATCTAAATAAATAATTTAAGAAAAGTATAGTTTAAAATTTACTTCTTGAGAAGAATAGAGAAATTCAGTGAAACATTTTAGGAAGTCGATAAATGGCTGAAGTAGTAAGTAGGAGGACCTAACTAAACTACCATAGGCTATTACTTGTGATTAAAGTTGAGTTTTAACAAAGGTTCTCTTTTCCTAATTCGCCTATTTTTAACAACCGTAGCCAAAAATTTCCTCAAAAACCAAACAACGAAAACCCCTAATTTAAATTTTCGCAATCCCATTTTTAAAGTTCTTACTTCTTTATCCAGTACTTGGTATAATTAATCAAGTACCATTATTTTTCAAAAGATACTCAAATTGGAAGATATTAATAAGATAAAATTAAATAAAAAATTGGATTTTTTTATTAAATAATTTAAAATAATTGTACTCAATATTAACAGAAAAATTTAAAAGTTTGAGGAGTTTCACTTTAAAGTTTTTGCAAAATATTTTAAATGTACATGCAAATACCTCAAACCATTTTTTCTTTGGGTAAAATTTTTTATTCTATCATATTTTACTTTAAAAAAGATTTAACAAGAAAGACTTTTGTTCACCCAAAACATGGTAATCTTGGAATGGGTGCCGGTTATTAATTTATTAATGGCAACTAAAGAGTTGATGCTCTTGACTGGCTAATACCCAAAAAATTATTTAGGCCTCGAACTTGTATTTGGTGTATTAAGATCGGTCGTGAAAAATTCCATCAAAAATGGGCTGATAAAAAATCACTGCACAAAATGAAGAAACATCACTGGGAAAAAAACAGTAAAAGATAAAGCAGGATAGGAGAGCTATCCCTGAAACTAATTACTAAAGTATTTGACCTTATAAGAATGGAAGTGAGAGGGTAACGAGCCTAATAATCGGCCACTGTGAGATGAAAAAGCACCTCCATATAAATGGCGTAAATTTAGATGATCCAAGATGCAGATTTCACCAGTTAGGGGATGAAACAGCTTCTCACGTTCTATGGGAATGCATGGAGAATAAATTAAGGAATGGATGGATTTGATGGGGACCTAATACTTTAATGGATTTGAATGAATATAGATATAAGGATCTGGGGGTGCCGAACCCTGGAACTAAAATAGTAGCTGGGTGAGATTCAGCAACTTGGCTTTTAATTTGATAAAATAGGGACCCAGGAAACGCAATTAGCCCTGAGGTTGTATTAGTTTCTTCCTGGAAACCCCAGCTGAGTAAAAACAATAGGCACAATAACCATGGTGAATTTATGGCTTTTTGTGACAATTTCTTTTCGAAGCAGATATCTAAGACTTCGACCGAATTTGAAAATGTTTAAAGATTAAAAATCAAATAACCATATTATATTATTTTTAAATGAAAAATAATGAAATCAAAAAATAGTTTAGTTCTGTTCCCTTAAAAACATAAAGGTTGATGAAAGATTCTAAAGTAAAATTACTAATCAAATTTTAAAGTTTCCAGAATATTTATCACAATTACCATGACAAAAATTCTAAGTTTGGTATCGAAATAAAAAATACATTAAAACCTAAAGGAATTATCAATTAATAGTCTATAAAATAAGAATGACTATAATCAAGCTTATAGTTTACAATTGATTGGTCGTCAAACAAACAAACCAACAGAAGAATTTTTTTGATTTTATAATTATAGAAAATAAATTAGTTTTTTTTTATTATTATGTATATATTCAAGTCTGTATTGCTTAAAGAACCAAATATTTTTGATTCAATTAGGAAAAGTATTTTGTATACCGTTAATTTATTATCTTTTAATTTCTAATCAATAAATTTTCTTCTTCAAAGAAATGATTTTTGAAATAATCTAATTAAAAAATTCATCTTTAAAATTTTTAGCAAAAATAAACTTAAATGCATTTAAACACACACAATTTATTTCAACATTACGTTGATTGACAAACGTAAATATTTTTCGGTCTGTGGTTTTTGATATTTTTAAATCAATTTTCTACCAATATGTCGATAAAACGTTAATCTAACTATTGCAAATCTTCGAAAGGTTGACCATAAGTAGTATCGAGGAAATAAAACGGTAAAATTTCGAAGGATTTCTTTAATATTTCTTCGCTCACTACAACTCAACATAAAAAGTTAATGATCAAAGTAAAAATTTTGTTGTTCAATATCCTTGAAATTAAATTCTTCGTTCCTTATTAATTTTGTAAAAATTAAAAAAAAATAAATTACCTAGTCTTACTTACAAATATAAAGGTCAAATGTAATGATTTTAAAAATGGGGAAATGTAGAAGGTTTAAAAATTTTTGTTTGTACAAATTTTAGGAAAAAAATAACGGTAAATGTACCAATTAAAAATACAACTGTATTACATTGAAAACATATTTTGAAATAATTAAAAACATTTTGAATTTGTTTTCATGACATTGTGTTTGTAAAGTTTATAAATTAATTGTGCAATATTTGATGATTTTCGTGAAACTAACAATGCAGAACAGTTAGTTTTCTAAAGGAAAATTTAAATTTTTCTTCCTCTTAAATTTATAATATCAGAAGCTGTTATTGAAATCAACATTAAACTTTTAGTTGAAAAAGTTATTTTTATAGAAGAAAAATCACTAATTAGTTTAAATCAAATGGCTCAAATTTGAAGAAAAATTATAGGATCCATCTTTTTATTTTTATTAATTAATTAGTGATAGTTCTTATTTATTACTAAATAAAACAAATTTAAGCAAAATGGCAAATAAAGTCTTCTTTATCATCATTCTTTCTACTAGATTTATGTTAGAATGTTAGAATAAAAATATGTATTTTCCTATTTGTATTTTTTGAAAAGAAACTTTGAAATCATAGAATATGCACTTTACTTTAAAAATAGGATGAATTAGCGTTAGTTCTTATTAATTACTATATAAATTAAAATTAAGCACAAATTAAGAAAACAATTCAAGTTGTTTAAGATAGGATTTTTTATTTTTTTTTTTTTTTTTAATAGCTACGTTTCAATTTAGTACGTTTTCAAATTAGCTACGCTTCGTTACGTATCGTAACTTCATCAAGCTTCTTAAATCACCAAAAATATTTTAGTTTCAATATAAATAATATGAAATTTATTGAATTTAAATTGAAACTAAAATATTTTTTGTGATTCAAGAAGCCTGGTGACGTTACGATTCGTAACGGAACGTTACTAATATGAATATTAAAAAACATTGAATGAAAATAAAAATCACAAAGAAATTTTAAGTTTCAATTTAAATTCAATAAAATATTTTCAATTTAAATAATATGAATTTTATTGAATTTAAATTGAAACTTAAAATTTCTTTGTGATTCAAGAAGCCTATGATGAAGTTACGATACGTAACGAAACGTAACTAATTTGAATATTAAAAATATTAGTTAAATAAAAACATCCGATCTCAAATAACCTGAATTGTCTTCTTTATTTAATAAAAGCTGAGATCTGAATGTTATCATTTATTTAAGCACAACGGCAAATAAAGTCTTTGTTACAATCATTCTTTCTACTAGATTTATGTTTGAATAAAAATATGTATTTTCCTTTTGGTAATTTTTGAAAAGAAACATTGAATTCCTAAAATATGAACTTTGCTTTAAAAATAGGATGTTGCAAAGTTAAAAGTGATCATTCAACCAACTATGAAATTTAAGAGATTTCCGACGATTTTTTCATTTTGGCAAGAAATTTGTTTTTTGCTATTTTAAATGCTTTTTTTGTCTCATTATATTTTTCAAACCTGTTTTTAAAAAAAAAATAAAAGCAACAATTTCATTCCATTTTAAAACTTTTAGTATGACTTTATAATTGCAATTACAATAAATGAAAATCTAGTAAAATGAACAAAGACAATTTAATTCAATTACTTATTATTGGGACTGTAACTTTGGAAACTACGAAAAAGCATTAAAAAAAGTTTTAAATTTTTTATGGATTTTAAAATGTTAAAGATAAAAGATAAAAAAAACAAGTTTTCTTTGTAAAAAACCACTAAATTAACATAGCTTTATATGCTTTGAATTATTTTTAAAATTGACGAATAATCTTTGAAAGAACTTGCAAAAATATATAGAAATTAATAATTAAGAAAAAATTATTTTACTTACGAATTAGAAGAAAGAAAAATTATAAGACATCAATGAAAAGTAAATCCCAAATTCAAGAGTTGCTTGTTTGTCTTTAGCTACAAACAATTCACAAAAATATCCACGAAATTTTTTTCCAAAAAAAAAAAAAAATTCAAAACACAAATCAACTGAACTAAAAACTTAGTATTCAATTAACACACAACAATTTTCACCAAATGATTGGAGCCAATCATCATATATCTCACAACTCCTCAACCGGCCAAAACCAAAATCGAATTGATCGAACACTCGATATGGTTGACTATATTTATTTCAGCTTCAAGTTAAACCGAGTCACCAGGCTTTTTCCGAGTCGATGATAATGCTATGATTGGTAGATCAACACTAATTATTTTCACGAGTGGACCGCAAAAGAAAATTTTCAACGAATTCACGCGGCAATCTTGAAAACAGTCTAGTTTACCATTTCAGCCAATCAACAGTACGGTATAGTGAAGCAAGCAGCGAAATATGAAGAAGAAAGGTGAAGCTAATCCAAATCACAATGTAGCGTTCATGTTACGACCACAAGCTCCCCCTTTCGCATTATTAGTTATTCGAACACCGGCATTTGACCATTCAGCTCTTATACACTCATTTCAAATATCCAATCAAGTTCCTTTCATTCTTCAATAATCATCAAACTAATTTTATCAATTCCATGACAAGACAAATGTCTAAGAATCCCACTTTTCTTCAATGCAAAACTTATTTTAAGGAGCCTATGTCTCCTTTTTCTGAAGCCAAATTGCTTAAAAATCTTTACCATTGTTATAATACCAAACCCATAAGACATAATCAAAATCAAATTTGATTACACAAATAAAAAAATATCGATCAAAGAGAAATAACTTCCCTGACGAATCATTTATCTTTATTAACTTCTTCCAAAATCTCATTACTTTTCATAAAAACTATACATTTTGTAATTTTTTTCATTGAATTTTGAAGATTTAGGCTCACTAAATCAACTTGCGTCATTCTTGAGAAATTATGAAATATTTTTAGTTATTACCAAGGTCCATTTATGTTACGTTCTAATATGCTTCTCAGTGGCTCACAAAAATTTTAATTCATCACACAGTTAATTCGGAAATGGATAAAATTTCGGAAATAATTTCCTACGAAAAAACGACATATCTTTAAGAAGCACTGATTATGTACCATCGGTTAGCTTCTGTGAGTTTGAGACTTCAATGTTTTTCTTGCACAAGCAAGTAAATGGCAATTATTTCTTCAATATGTTGTAGTTCCGAGGATTTTTAAGGATCATTTATTTTTAAATAATATACAAATTGTTATTTTTACGCATCGTTTCGCAGTTTATTACTGCATTTTCAAGCGATCATAAAATAACAGTAAAAAGTATCAAGAATAAGTTATTAACTTGGACATGAATAGGAAATTATTTCTATTTAATCATAAAAGAAAATTTTAATTTTGATGGGTTCAAACTAATGCCAAGACGAAAACTGTAGTTTACATATTTATATTATCAGTTATTATGCTTCAAATTTTTAATCAATTCGAATTTCATTATTACGTCAAATGAAAACACCAGTTTGAAGAAATTCATGAGTTACTTAATCCAATTTTCTACTCTACCGATATTCAAAAGATAATCAGTATTGTTAGTATTATCAGAGAAACTAGAAAAAAGTAAGGACTTCATAAACGTCTTTAGAAGTTGAGATCTTAATTTCAATTTGAAGACAAGACTTTAGACTTAGGGATGTAGTAGAGGTACAATCGGAGACCAAAGTACATCAAAATTGAAATTCGTGAATAATTACGTGGCATAGCGTATCATGAGGCAAATAAATAGTTCGATACTTAAAAAACTGTATTTAATTTAAGTGAAGATCGAAAATTTCATCAATAATTTAAACAAAATAAGAAAATTAGAGAAAACTTTTACCTAACTTTTGGGGCTGAATATGCTCAAGGTGTATAAAATATACAGGTGGCCTCATGCGCCACGTGAAGTATCCAGAAGAAATTCGTACATATCTTCAGACTGATTCCAATTTCAAAACTCTTCGTATGACGTCATTTTTTTTTCTAATGCGGCAACCTGTGTAATTTATAAACCTTGAAATATGCTTTGATTTCAACTTAACAATTCAAAATATTATTGATTTGATGTTCATTAGTTATAAATGTAATTTTTTTTAATATGATTAAATCATAAATAAAACATTAAATATGTTTGTTTTTTACGCAATTATAACTAAAAAAAAATTAAATTAATAATTCAACATTATATAAAATTATGAAAACGTGATAACGCTGTCGAATTTATAGGTTGGCAGCGTTGACAATTATAGTATGTTTCTCTCACATAAAGTGAGTGAGCATGCGTGACATTCTCAACATTTTAAAAATAAATTATTTGACATATTTTATCCTTTTCCACTTTATACTGCGTACTCATGAGTGTGACAAAGAAAACTTTGGCGTTTCTTTTTTCTCTAACCAAATGTACTAAAACAGTTTGGATTATATACAAGATGATACGTTTCAGCTAACGACAGTGTTGCCGCACTTTTTTATACACTTATTAATTTATCAAGCAAAACCCACATTTTCGGTCTGTTTATAATTTGTTTCTTAAAAACCGTATAGTGAATTCAAATAAACTAATAAAAAATTTATTTTTTAAAGTTTAAATTACCCACTTTGAAAGTTTCGGATGCCTGGTAGCATTTTTTGTCTAATGAAAATAAATTTAGTCGACTCTGTTTAAATTTAGTCGATTACTGAATCTCCATAAAATTTCATGTAAAATCATAGTATTTTTAAATTGTAATAACTTTTTAACGATTTAGTAAATCAATGTAAAATTTTCACAAGTACGTTAGCATTAAATAAGAAATATTTTACTAAATTTTTAGTTGTCTGGTAGCATTTTAACACACATCCATAACATCCATAAGTGGTATTCCTGTTAAAAAAGGCGTTTAGAGACATTTTAAAATCATTATATTTAGATTGCCTTTGATATCTCTAAACGACATCTAATGAGTTTTTTGAATATTAAAATACAATTATATGCCCTTTCCCTTACCATGTCAAAATAGTGGACATTCAACTGTAATATTGATTGAACGCTAGGAAATTATGAGATAGAGGTATATGTTGTCTTTGTTATACTATATCAGGAGTTGTCAAAATATTTCTTCGATGGCAGAGTTGGTTGAAGTCATTAATGGCAGCAAACTGCAAAATACAAATTCAATAAACATTCTTTTAATTTATTGAAATTTCACAAAGTGTACACGTCCTGTTTCAAGAATTATAAAAAATATTTTCAAATAATTTAATTCTAAAACAAAACGAAGTTATTCGACGTAAATTAAAGGCGTTTATCAAAAGCTAAATAATTTGGTGCTATGAAATTGTTATCGCTTTCTGGTGAATAGTGAAAAAAACATTGTAAAATCTCTTTTAAGGAGGAATTGTGAGATCAGCTGTGTTATTAAACTTGACAAAATATAAATTCAATTGAGATCTATTTTTAAATTTTAAAAAATAATAAGTACATAATTTTGAAATTAATAGAATATAATACCGTTATAGTTTATAATATGAACACCCTAGAAAAATATGAAGTACTAGCTGACCCGACAGACGTTGTTCTGTCCAAATATTTCAGAGACTTTACTATTAATACTTTTTGATACACAACATTATTAGTTTTGTTTTCTTGTGTGTATACATTTTCAAGATTGATGCCACAAACTTTTAATGACGGCCCTTGCGTTTTCTTCATCGACATTTCAAATGCAAACCGCACTGGAAATTGTAATCGGTTAAAATCGAATGATATGCTATTCAGACTTATTGGGATGCGTACCGAGTAATAATTGAATGCAGCATGATAAGGATTACGTTGATTTCAACTTCTTCGATTCTATTCAACTATATTTTACGTTAATCGTTAGTTTGACTAGCTCATATTTATCTTTGATTTGGAGCATTACGAGTTCTGTAACCTACGTTGGTGTATCTAATTGATAGTAAAAGAATCAAATTCAACTGATTATAAAAAAAAAATTCCTTTAGTGCTTATGTATAACCATTCATACCATGTGCTTCACTATCAAAACTAACCGAAAATTGCGGAGAAAATTGGAAAACTAATGAGAAATTAACGACTATTTAAACTTCGCGCGTCACTATATTAGCATCTAACAATAAAAAAATCGTTTTTTTATTCGACCATAATCATACCTTAATTAATTTAATATGAACTTTTGGTAAGTTTTGAACGATGGATATGTGGTATACATAGTTATACTGAAACACAGAGCTAGTTTCCAATTTTCTGCGAAATTTTCATTATTTTTCGTTCTCCATAAATCATTTGAAAAATATTAGAAAGTTAAAAAAAAGATGAATAAAAATGGTCAGGTTGTTCTCAAGTTATAACATGACCAATGAAAAGAATTCATTTTTATATATGTAGTATATGTAGACTATACTTTTCCTCAGTTTTTCTCGGTAAATTTTTCTTCAGATAATAATGGCCAAGTACAAATATGTAACACCAGAAAAGATTAATAAATTATGACCTATACTTTATTCTGATGTATAAGCTATAACATTGTAAAGTTTTATAGAAATCCATTGTATAGTTTTTACGCGAAAAAGTAACAAACATCCCTACAATTCATTTATCCATATGTATAAACTTTCGCGTATATAATATTAGTAAGGATATAAAGTCTACAAATTGGATCCAACTAATATCCTTTACGACAAATAATTTAAAACTAACACCTTATATGAAATTTGTTTACAATCGACACAATAATCATTACCTGATGATGCCAGCCAAAGACTGTTGCAATGCGAAGCATTCAGTAAAGAAATTGAGTCATAGGACATACATTATTGTTCATTAATTAATCAATTGTTACTCAGAAATAATAAAAAAAATATTTATCAATGTTAAATTCATAAACAATTTACAAATGAATGGCTTATTTTTTTGAATAATTTCCAAATTGATCGTTTAGTTGACGTAACTATTGAGTTACATATATGTATGTCGCTTTTTCACTCGTGTGATTTTCATATTCAGCTGGAGCATTAGAGGAGCAATTTTTCGAGAAAAGTATCTTTTTACAGCATTTTATTGTGAAATCTATTTTCCATCATTCGAATTTGTTTAAGTCAAAATTTTTCATGAGCCATTAATTGAAATCTGAAGTAGTTTTGGATTCTATTGGTGCATTTTAGAGGCAATTTTTTGGGATATATTTTCAATTAAAAAAATCAAATCTTTTATATTTCATTCAGCTCAGTTTATTTCATGTTTAATTTAGAAGCTAACACATCCAGTCATTATTAAAGCGTACTTAAAATGATGATTAGATAAAATTTATTTTTCATTGTTAACCAACAATAGCTTAACATAATATGATACTTTTTTTAAAATGACTCAAATACTATTTGCCTACACTTTGTCCAAACAATTATTACGTAGGTAAATATTTGAGTTTTAAAAATTATCACTTATGTTAACCGAATGAAAATATTTCGCATGTTGATTTATTAGGAAATATTTTCACTTTTTAAAAATATTTCTGTCATGTTGGAAATGTACAATTGATTTGCATTAATTTATCGATTGAAAGATGAAAGTTTTAAGATTTTATCTTTGTAAGTATATATACGACGTTAATATGAGAGATTTTATTATTGTTTCAAAGATGCAATTTATTGGAATATACAGTTATCGCACCATAAACATACTTTTCATAAGCGATAACACTTCTAACGTTTCACATTGTACGATTTGTGATTTTTTCATTCTTCACTTGACATAAATATTGAAGACGCATGATAGAAATCTCTCAACTATCGTGAGATCATTACCCTATTTAATCTTTTCAAAGTGAAACACTTAGACTTTTCAAATAATTTATGCGAAATTCGCAAAAAGATAAGTTGTTTTTTTTTTTGAATTGTGCAGTTTTAAGGTTTTGTAAATGGTTGACTTGTGAGTTAAGAGTGTATTTGCCCAATTCTTTCCTTTCGTTATAATTTATAAAGCGACGTAGGTAAGGACATCGACTTGGGGAATAACCCAATGCTAAATGTGCGCATGTAAAATTCCTTTGAAGTTGGAGGAAAAAACGAAACTTAAAAAATAAAATAAACATATATATTATTCTTAAAGAACAAATCAGCGGGATTGGTGGAAGTCTAGAGTTCTTTGGACTTTGAATTTTATACTTTATGCATGTAGATAATATACAAATTGTTTTTTAAGTAAAATTTTACATAAGTTTTTTTTAACATGAAAGTTTCCTTATAAGGGGAGAAAAACTATTACTGAAAGATTAACTTTTTTTGGATGTATTTCATATTATTCAGAGAAAAATACTTTCAAGATATTCGTAAAACGCAAGCAAAGCCAACGCATTTTAAATTCAATGCAACGTATTGATTGTTGCAGCATCATTCAATGTTTTATCGGTTTTTCATTATAGAAGAATAACTCGTTACACATTATTATGTAAAACGAGAGAAAATATTTGGTGTATAACGAATTAAAAGAATTTACACATATTGTATTCTGAATTAATTTTTACTTATAATCCTGCTTGTACTTTTCCAAAAAGGAAGTTAAATCTCCCATTTTTACATCCATGTGCTAGGACCAATGAACTTGAAATTGTATTTTGAAAAAATTTACCTGATCATATCTTGGCGTTTTTTATTTTGTTGTTAATATTTAAGATGAAAAAAGAAACGATTTAAAAAAAACATTTAAACGATTTAAGCAACCTTTTCTTTTGGGTTAAAGTATATTTGTTATGGGAAAACGTCCATGGGATTTTGAAGTTTGTGTCTTTTGACGTCATTTTAATGCCGGACCAATAGGAGATCGTTTTAGGCATTTTAAATTTAACGATTTCTTTTGTATCTTTAATTGACTTTCTTAAATTATATCAAGTAAAGCTACATTAATTCCCAGCTACATTATGTTTTCATATTAGCTTAGAACAATAACAATCACTCAAAAAGTTATTTTTTCACCATTGAAATACTGGAGAGGGGAGTAATAAAGTAGTTTTCTAATATTAACGACTAAAAATTTAGTGCGAGAAATAAAAAAATGAAAAAATAAGTTTGAAGTCAATATCAACTAACATAATATCCTTTAGAAGTCTAGGCTGGTTCAAAAAAAATACCAATTATTTTTTGCAACATTATATCAAAATTTCTTTTCCGAATGACAAAAAAAAAATTGATGGCAGTTTGAGTCCATAGTTTTAATATTAAGACGCCTATCATCGTTGTTTTTCGTTTTTGTTCATGCTCTAATATTAAAAAAGGAGAAAAAAAAATAAAATAAATAAAATCTTCTGCTTTACCATCCTAAAAAGATGATTTAACCTTTCAAATCTTTATGGGAGCAGAGGAAATTTAAAACTAGTTTAATAGAACAATATCAAAATACGTGATCTCCATGGTTAGACAGAAACATAGAGTTTGTTTGCAATTTTCTGCTCAATTTTCATTATTAAAAATGGATGAATAAAAATGGTCAAGTTTTACTCAAGTTATAGCATGACCCATGGAAATAAGGATTTATTTTTATATTTATTGACCGTGCTTTTCCTCGTTTTCCCGATAAATTTTTCTCCTGATAATGATGCCCGAGTAAGAGAATATAAAACCAAAAACGATAAAACTATTTATTTTGATTTAAGAATCAATTTGTTACTACCAAAAGTGCGTTAGAAATAAATTATAATTTTTTTTTGTAATTGTGGTTCACTATTTTGGCGATAAGAGCTTACATATAAATGATATATGCTGTCGCGAAATTTTTTATTAGACAATTTAAATTATACATAACAATTTATACTTTAACGTGTAACTCTAACGGTTTTTGAAGCGCACGCCAAAATAGCTCGCAGATAGCAGATTTTTTTCCTACATACTTGACACGTATCACTATATTTTAGACAATTTAGACAATATCTTTCAAAATTATGACCTATACGTTTTTCTGATGCATAAGTTATATTAGTGTAAAGTTTTACTGAAATCCAATGAGTAGTTTTTACGCGAAAGAGTAACAAACATCCATACATACAAGCTTTCGTGTTTATATATTAGTAAGGATTAAACTGAGCATTTTCCAACAAAAAAATTCAAAGTTCTTTGGCTCTTTTTTCTAAATGAGTTTATATGTTTTAAATTAACCTTTCGAATTTTACTGAAACAACAATTTGGTTTTTCGAGTGGAAGTTTTCATTTATTTTAAAACAGGTATCATCTAGATAAAATAATCTTGAAAAACTTCAAAAGAAATTTAGTACCTCAAATACGAATTTTGAAGAATTCTGAGCTTTTAACTGTAAATATTTGGATGCAAAGGATGAAAATAAATTCTTCAAAAATGAAGATGTTCAATTCGATCAAATATTCTGTTGACAAGAACTCAATAAGATTGGAAATTGAGTTAGTAACTATTAACTTTAAAAAATTATTATTTATACTTCAGTTATTTTTTAAGAATAGAAAATGATATCTACGTCAATGTAAAAATAGTTTTTTTTTAGATTTTTCACTTCAAATCTATGTTCCCGAGATCAAAATAAAAAACGATTTAAATTAAGAATAAGTATTGTCAACTTACTACAGATTCGTACAGAAAAATTATAGATTTTAATCTTTGAAAACTAGACTTTTAATTGGATAATTACTAAGGAAATTATTTCTAATACTAAATGAAATCTTTAATTTTGAAATGTAATCCTCAAGACAAGATTAAAATTTAGCAAGATTTTGAATTCAATAAAACGAATGTTCTACTCAAGTAAATTAATCTCTATATTAAATATATTTTTTATTAGCTTGCTTAAAAATTTGACAACGAAATTTCTACACGCACCAAATTATAAAAAAAGTCAAAATTTAATTTCTTAAATTGATGACAATTATCATTAATTTTTTATTAAAATTATACACGAAATAGAAAAATTAATCATTAAATACTGGTTTTGCGTAAATGTATGGGCCTTATTACAATATTATATTACAGTACTTTCAAGTATTAAAGGCTTAATTTTAGCCTAGTCATTTTATAAACCTTTCACAATTCGATAATAAATTACTCAGGTTTTTTTTTTGTCCTTGAAGCAATTAATTTTTTTACACATTACTCTCTGTTCATCTTTTTTCAAAAATATTTGAAATGTATTTGGGTGAATTTTCAAAAGAATTTGAATTGGTTTTCTTACAAATTTTGGTATATTCTTTGATATTTTTAATTGATAATTGGACTCTTTTATCTGAATGTTCTCAGTTTAGTTAAAAAAAAAATTTCTCTCAATTAATTCTTAAAATGTGTTCATTACAAAAATAAAAAAGATCTTTTATCTCTTAGAAAAAAAATTAGATCTTAATACCTTCAATAATTAAGCCCACGGCAACCTTAATGATACACCCGTAATGATCTATAGCCTATTTAAGACATCTTTTTTAATTTATTATCACTGTCCCACCTCTTTTCTATTCTATTTTTTTTATTTAATTATATGATCCAACCCTTATTAAAACTATCACCTAAAACAAAAAATTGTCTTCAAAAACCTAAGAATAGGAAAAATATTCCTCAATCAATACTTAAAATTCAAACAATTTTCCACACAATTATTAATAATTATGCTACCTCTGTAAATCAAATTTATTAACGCACGTAGGTTCAATGGTTACATGTTTTTTTACGATTCGGAACCAAAAAGTTGCAGTCGAAATTTTTTTATGCTGATGACGCACGTCATTTTGTAAAACGAGTTTTTGTAGGAGGCCAAATTGAAACAGGTGGAAATTTTATAATTCCGCCAAAACTACTCACTTTTTGCCAAAATCATTTTTCAATTACTTTTGCGTAGTAAAATTCTTGTCTATGATATTAAATATAATTTTATTGGCCTGGATTTTTTCATTTAATACTAAGACTATTCAATTTTATTATTTTTTTTATTTACAAATTTAGTTTTTGCACCATCTGCCTCTTGGCAATAATTGCAATGTGCCACACTTACAACACTTGTGGGCTAGTTGTGTCCAATGACACAATTAACATTAAAAGTTATACTAAAACAACAATAATAATATTCTAAATATAATTATAGTATAAATAGTATTCTTAAATATAATAACACTAACAACTAATATCACTAAAATCGGTCTGTCAAGTCAGGTATCGATACTGAGACGCTTAATATCCGCACTGTTATCAAGCAGATTCAAGGCAAGGTGGTTTGGATGGTCATTAAGTCTAGTTGAATAGGCCCTCGCTTTCCAAATGATCACATCCTTCACATGCTCCACCTGTAGGTCGTCGTGGATTCTTACATTATTTATGTATCATGGTGCACCTATTATTGTCTGCAGAATTTTGGATTGAAATCTTTGTATTATTTCCACGTTTGAGATGGATGCTGTGCCCTAAAGTTTCATTCCATAGGTCCAAATTGGTTTTATTATTGATTTGTATAGAAGTAATTTGTTTTTTATAGTCAACTGTAATTTGTGACCAATCAGCCAATACAATTTTCAGTATTTCTTGTTAAGCTGCTTTCTTTTTTCTTTTATGTGTTTTGCTCAAGTTAACCGTCTATCCAGGTGCATTCCCAAATACTTGACATGATCCGTTTGGGGTACCTCTGTATTATGGAGCATTACTAGCGGGCAGCACTATTTTCGGGTAGTGAATGTAACATGGATGGACTTCTTTTCATTAATAGTTATTTTCCACTCATCAGCCCACCTGCAATACTTTGTTAGAGCGTGTTGGAGTTTGTTAGAAGCCTTAGCAGGATCATTTCCTACTTCCATCCAGTGCAGTGTCATCAGCTTAAGTAGCCGTGATTACTCCTTCGCTAGTCGGAAGATCAGCTATGTATACTAAATACAGCATAGGCCTAAGAATACTAAGGTACACCAACTCTAATCCACTTCAAACCACTCACTGCGTGTCCTTGTTTGACTTGGAAAGTCCTTTTTTTAGGTAGGATTTAATAATCTTACAGTGGTCTCTAGATACATCCATTCTCAGTTTTTCGAGCAATCCTCTGTGCCACACTTTATCAAAAACCTGATAAATATCCAGGAAAGCCGCAGAGCACTATTTTTTGTTTTCTAGTGCGTTCTGAATCGTGGTTACTATTCTGTGGACTTGCTCAATTGTTGAGTGAAATTGCCTGAAACCAAACTGATGATCTGATATGTAACCTCTTTCATTGAGTTCCGACACTATTCTCGTGAGAAGGCCTTTCTCAAATATTTTCCCCAGTATTGGCAGTAAAGTTATCAGGCGATACGAAGCAACATCGTCTTTGAGTTTCCCTGACTTTAGAATAAATATGATTTGCGTAACCTTCCATTGAATGGGGAAGTATTTGAGCCTTAGAATAGCGTTGTATATAGTTGTCAGATATACTATGCCTTTCCTTGTCAGTTCCTTCAAGATCTGTCCGATTACCAGATCATATCCTGGAGCTTTATTTGCAGGCTAGTTCTGGATGATTCTGTTGACCTCTTTTGGAGTAAAGAATTTTATTGGTGCGTCGAGTTGCGATTCCATAGACAAGGCTTCATTAATATCTATATTGTTTTCCTCTCCATGAGTTTCATTTGATTTAAATACATTTTTTACGTGGGTTGCCAAAAGGTTGACCTTTTCATCGTTGTTATTTTATAAATGGAACAAAAAATCATTAGGTTTCAACATAAGTTTTGAGAAATTAGAAAAACGTGTCGTAACTAGGGTTCAATCGTTACGGTTTGTCTTTTAACTATGGTCATGTAAAGCGTTATCCTTTCCCTTCAAAAATTATCAACCATTTCACTTAAATGTTAACAGCATACTTTATTTGTGCCCTAACCACTCAACTTTTCAGCCGACAAAATGCAATTTGGGGGAAGTTTCTTTGGTATAATTTAAAGAAAAGCGCTGTCAACGGACTTTGATAGTTATGTGAAGTACCTATATGAAAAACATGCTTCACCAACAATACACAATTCACGGTTGTTAAATTGACTATTCCCAACTAGCGTAATACACAGGTGCGCACAAACATAAGAAAAACTGTAAAGTTTTCAATTTCAATCTCTCGTTCGTTAAATCTTATAAATTTAAATGATTATCTCTTTTAACGATCGATTTTTTGTTTCATGAAATTTCAAGTCATAACGATGCTAAGGAATTTTTTACTTCAGAAAACACAAAATGTGCTTAATATTTTCCAATCATCGAAAAATTGAGGAAAATTATCGGTCAAATTAGTTAATGCTTTTATTTTATTAAATTATGTTAATGTGTGTGATATTTTTCTTGGTGTTTCAGTGGTTTCTAGAACTTATTTTCATAACTAAGTATTTTTAAACAATTGACTCCATAAATCATAAAATATTATTATATAATTGACTCAGATAACTAAACTCTAGAATTCTAAATATTGCTTGAAAGTCAAAAATATTTTTTAGATCAACAAGAGATAAATTTGAAAAAAAAAATCGGTAAAAGAAAGAAATACTTGATCGATTTTCAATTAGTCGCTTTTCCACATCTAGCCTATAAAGTTTTCCATGCATTTATAAAGAAATTTCTAGAAACTACCGGTATTTCATGTTTGAAAAGAAAAATACAGTTTCAATTTATAATTTAGCGACTCTTATTTTTTATATCTTTCACCTACTAGACACAAGTTATTACCGATCAAGGTATGTACAAGACTATTGAGATGCATTTGACCTATTTAAAGTCAGATAAAAGAAATTTAAATCTGCTTGAACATCTCCTATATGTTTAATTAGAGAAAACAAACGTGAATGTCTTCTTCCGTTTGAATGAAGTAGTACAAAACGTCCCCACAATGACAATTCTCCTATGGAGTGCATATGTAAATAGTGCGGTAATCCGAGTATTAGGATTCTTTAGTGGTAATGAAAAACATTGAACAAGTAGTTATCAATAAATTGAACGATAAACTTGTTTTCACATACTGTAATTACCTGCACCTATAATAAAGTTATTGAACATTGATATAAATCTGCATAATCAATGAAAATGATTTTCAATAAACTACGCTCAAATAGATCAAAAGAGTTTAACGGTTCTATTTGTTGTACAGTTAACTAAGAAGATAAAATCATTGTTGATGGTGCAGTGAAAGCTGTACATTAGCTTAGAAAAATAGTAAATAATTAATTGGTTTATTAAGACAATTTTTATTTCACTTTAAATAATGAGTATTTGCTTAATGATTCTAACGTTACATTGACGGAAGTTCACTTCTTCACGAACATGATATCGATTGATAAAACAAGATCTAGTAATATTCAATGTCAAGATGTACAAGCGAACATTGAACTTAAGTAACGTGTTTTGTACTTTGTAATTATGATCTAAATTCACAATTAATGAATTGCATGCAATTGCATGCATTACATATGAAGAGGAAATTTCAAAATTGACAAATGCAAATTATTAGAATGAATCTTTTCTTTGAACAGCTTGTTGCAATTTTTAGTGTACGTTTGTGTCCCACTTTCAAAACTCAGTAAAATAGTATCGGGCATAGTAGACATACGTTACTTGCCCAACGATTAAAATATGACATTGTTGATTGTTGATTGCAGATGATTCATGTCATAGATTTATGACATTTACGACTTTCTTTACGTTGAATTTTTCTCAATATGATTTGTATGGAGTGGGTCGAATACAAAAATTAACAAAAGCAAAAATTTTATCGTATTGGCATATTTGTCGAGATATTGATTTCATTAAAACAAAAAAAAAATAGGCGATTTATGGCAATTTCAAATTACAAATTACGGTTTTGAAATAACGAAAATTATGATCCTGTTTTACGCAAGCAATTTTCAAATCAATATTTCCGATTTATTATTATTTTTAAATAAGAATTATAAAAATAAATCAGATATTCATTTTTTGTCTTCAAAAACTTTTCCTTGGTTATACAGTTGTCTGTTATTTTTCTCATTTTGTAATGTTAAATCAGTAATGGCCGAATTAAACGGAAATGTGAGATATTTTTGTTATATTCATAGAAAATTATTGCCACAAAATTAGTAGTCTGACCTATTACAGTTTAATCCATTTGAATAATATTAGAGACCAAAATTTAAGGAATTTAAAAAAATATGTATGTTTCAATGTCAATTCTTTTTGAAATACCTAATACAGGGTGAGATATTTAAGATTTGGAACTTCATTTGGATAAAGATTAATGACTTTTCTTTTCTAAATTGTACCCTTATTAGAAGTGTTCAATCTTTCCATTTAGAAATGAAACACAAAATCATTTTAATGGCTTCTTCGGCTGGTTTTATAGTAGCCCTGGCAGGAAAGTATAACGGCCCCAGGATAGGCCAAACTTGGCCCAACTATACCAAAGTTACTAAAAACAAATCATGGTTCAACCTTACCAGAATAACAGAATGTTTGGAAAATGACTTATAAAATGTGTTTTTTTATATAAATAAGGTTGTACATGTTCCACCTTTGTATACTCACGTTATAAATAGTTACATATAACTTGTAATCATTGATACTGTGGTATTATGTGGAAAGCGAAAAAAGACTTTTTTATTTATTGAAATTAAATGTCTAATTTATAATTTGATTCCAATTTTATGTGAGTTATTGCATGAGTCACCTAAAAGATCTAATGTTTCCAATATGTCGAAAAAATAAAACCAATCTTCGTAATAATAATAAAGTAAATTCGTGCTAATATTTACAGAAATATGACCGAAATGATGAAAGAATTTGATATTTTTAATTTAAGTGAAAACTTCATTAACATAATTGTGACTTGAAATTTTATGAAACGAAAAAGTGACAGTTAAAAGAGGTAAACATATAAATGAGATTCAACAAACAGGAGAATGAAAAATCTGCGTATTGCGCTTCTTGGGAATATTCGTCCTAACAACCATGGTGAATTGTGAATTGTTTACACAAAAATTTCATTACTTTGTTAAAAATAGTTTTTAAGTATGCCGAAAAAGAATATCGAATATTATCGTGATCATCGACAAAAAAAGAAATGAAGACTGCAAGCTAAAAAAAACGCAAAAAGTTCCTCAACGAAAATTTAATATAATACACACCAGAGGTATCGCAAATTCTTAAAAACATAAAAATCCGAAGATTTTAAGCGGAGATTATAAGTTAATATTGTTTTTGATATAACGATCTCTTTAATATAGTTTCTGGACACCAAATTTATTTTAAAATTGTATAGAAATCGCACTGTATCAACAACAAGAACAAAAACAGTAATTGGCGATACATAACGTAATTTTCGATCATCCAGCTTGTGATTGGAAAGCCCTCTCTCTGTTTTCTGGTTGGTTTTTCCACAGATTTTCCAGGTATGATTATCAAAACTAAATCCTACAATTTTCCTACTCTCGAAATTTTACATTCATCTCATTATCTTGAAGTTCACATTTGTGAAGATTTCACTTCTCTCGCGTGTGAACTGTACACATGTGTTTTTTATCATAATTAGTAAATGCGTCAAAGTTGCAAAGAGTAGTGAAAGGTTAAATATTGTTTTTAAAATCAGAAATAGTACTTAACATTACAAGAAAATCAAAATCTCCAACACTATTATGGGTACCAGATCTCAAAAATTGAATCTTCAAACATGCCTTTTTTAAATCTGAAAAAAAATCATTATATGTATAAAGGATATATTATAGGAATAAAGAGTTTACCAAAAGAAGAGAAACTAATTCATCAAACAACATCAAATATACTATCCATCGTACGATGGCTTAAAGACTGGTTCACTCCATATTACAGCATAGAAAGGATAAAAATAATTACTAAAAAATGATCGGGATTTCATTGTAGCACATTCAAACAGCTATTTTGTACTAATGTAGAAAAGTGAGCAACTTTTACCATATGCTAGAGAGTCAAATGATAAGAAATCAAACTAATATTCTTCAAAAAAAAAATACTGATGAAACCAGGAACATTCCCAGTAAGCGTCTAATCCCTGACTAATAGCAACCTTAGGAACGAGTTGACCAAAAGAACAATACAATTTTTTTAGTTTAAAAGCTCATGATTAAGTGAGATATTATGCATTTTTGTATGAATATGGTTTTTAATATGTTCAATGTTTTCACTGGTATGAATCTAAATATGTAAAATAAAACGTAAATTAAAAAAGGCACTTAATTATAATCAAGTAGAAGTTTGTGTGCTTAGTTAAATCTATATTAATAATTAAAATTGTGGTAATATCACCGATATCATTTAATGATCGTAATTCAATTTTAGCTGGTACGAAGTTCATCGGGTTCTCAATAATTTAAATAATACTTACTTAATATCGAAGTAAATACTCAAATGATAATTATCAATTTGCTAATAACAATTATGATAAAATTTCTTTAATCCCCACTTTTATTAATAGAGTAAAGATCATTTATTATTATAATTGTCCATTTGATTATTTAAATTTCACATTATTTTGGAAGAGACAAATATAATGATGGAAATGTAACTGTTGATTTTTTTAACATGTTATGATAAGTTTTCAACATTTTTTTTTTAATTTCTCCAAAACAAAATTTCCATCTCACTTATTTACATTAAATAAAGTAGTAGAGAAAAGTCACAAGAATGAGAAAAACTTGGTTCAAAAATGAATACCGCAGTTTGCTATTAATAGACCAAAGTTTTACTTTTTAAATTTGATTTAAGCTTAGTAAATCATTGGTATGGTCAAAACCTGAGTAGACTTAGCTTAGACCAAGCTTTAATCAATAAACGACTTTATTAAAATTAAAAAAATAATTTTAAGTAACGAATATCTTATATTTCGGCTGAAAGAAAAGTTTTAATTTCAATGAGCAAATGAGAGTCTGAAACCGGTGGATAGGCCTAAGCGTCTTCTCTGAAGTCACAATCCATGTATTGAAATCGAGATATAAATAATAATTAAACATAATTAAGCGGTTATCATTAAGACAACAATAGTTTTCACAATTTTTTCTATTTTCCCCGCAGAAAACATTTTTTACCCCAAAAATTAATCTATTTTTTTTCTTGGGTATAGAGGTTGAAAAACCTAATGCACATGTTCTAAAAATAAATTGAAATGTTTTAAGCTGATACCAAAATAAAATAGCTGTTAATTTTTAACTTTACTACATATAATCTTCGAAATATTCAAATGAAAACGCAAAAAATCATTAAATTAAAAATGCCTATTACGAACTCTCGTTGTCCCGGCATTAAAATGACGTCACAGTATACAATCTTCAAATTCTACTTAAGTTTTCCAATGATTAATGTATTTAAACACAAGTAGAAAGGTTGTTTAAATCAATCAAACTAATTGTTAATTATTTTAACCATTTACCATACAATGTTTGTAATTTAGTGAGGCCAGGAATATTTTATTGCACTCGGTAGGTTTTTATAGAAGAAGTATGTTAATTTATCCTTTATAAATCAATTTTAGATTAGTCTTCTGAGCAGAGAATTCATCTGCTTCAAGTAATTTTAATGAAAATTAAAGATTTTTATATATTGTTTTTTTTTTGAGTTTGGCCTTTACTTAGTTTCATAATATGTTCAAATAACTGTCTAACTATTACAATTATTGTTGAGAAAATTAAAATTTTATCGTTTTTTCCGACTTATTCCCAAATCAAAAGACAGAGAAAACTGAAACTTGGAGCATGAACGTATCTTCTAGTACCAACATATCCTTTAAAAATGGTTCCATTACTTGTCCATCTAAAGTATTAGTTTGATCGATTAAAACAATTTTACTTTAGGAAATTAAATACATTTGTCATAGAAAAACGTTCATAGAGTTTTGAAGTTTGTGTATTCTGACGTCATTTTAATGCCGAGGAATTCGTTAGAGGTACTTTTAATTTAAAGATTTTTTTTTTGCATTTTTAAATGAATGTTTCTTAGACTTTATCAAGTAACGTTAAAAATTAACAGTTATATTATGTTTTTGATATTATAATGGATAAGAACATTTTTTAAAACTTTTACATTATTTTCAGAACATGTTCATTAGGGCTATTAGGGCTATAGTTGGGATCCAAGTATTGGTTCAAGCATGGCCTCATCGCTCAACTCTGGGGGCTCCTGCTTGAAAGCTCATTTTGTCAACCAAATATTACGGTACATTTTCAATTATTTTAGTCCTTATTTCAGCAATGATAACTTTAATTTCATGCTTTAAGACATTTATTTTATTTGGGTGGTTTGCAAAATATTTACCCTTAACAGCTCTCTTTGCAATTATTGCCAAGAGGCAGATTGTGCAAATTAAGTGGAAATAAAAAAAAAAAAAAACAGCTCTCGACAAAAAATAGTTCAGAGATCATACCAGAATGTTTCTTTACTTCGAAAGAAAAGATAATGAAAGAAATTTTAAATAATTTTTCTCATTTCCATATCGTTTTAAAATTTTTTATTTTTTTTAAAATTTCCATTAACAACCGAATTCTTTTCATACTTATAAAATCATGAAAAAATCAGAGATTAGTTGAGCAACTTGAATATCTGCGATGCAATCGGCATTAATCCGATACTTATTACATTGCCGTAAAAAACCTGAAACATCTAATTTATATTAATAATTTTGTGTCTAAATTATACCGTAAAAATGGTAAGAAAAAAGATTCTACTGTGACACATAATTTGTGTCAATTAACTATATTCATAATTTACTAAGAGAAATTTGAACATTAAAAAATTAATAAACGATTTCTACAATTAAATTACACGAAGAAACTTAGGAAAAAATTGATCTAAATTGTTTCTAACATCAGAAAGCAGGAAGAGAAATTCTAAAAAAAACTGCGAAAATGCATTTTTAGTTGTTAAAATCAAATATTAAGTTATATATTTAAATAAGTTATTCTTGTTGGTAACGTATAATTTTTTTATATATTAAACCCTTATATAAAAAAAAAAATAAAAAAAGTTCTTAACATTTTGGTGTTTTTTTTAGCTGCACTAAAATAATTAGTTTACGGCCAAATTAGAATCATTTATTAAATTAAATGTTATAAATATACTTAAAATAACTGTTTGAACTAGATTTATAAAAGAAACCAATGACCTAGAGTCTTCACCGAAATCTCTACTCATGCAATAAACATCGAAATTTCTCCATTGCATCTCGTCATTTGGTAATAGTTTGGCTTCAAGGGCCAAAAAAACATTAACGGAACTTTCGCTGAAAACTGCACGTTTATAGTGTTTATCCATAGAATAAGGAGGTTCTAAATATTAAAAACAATTTAGAATGAAAACTAAATTGCTATTGACTGGCAAAATATTTTCATTTAATTCGAACAGTAGGTCAATTGATTTTAAACGATTGAAAAGTATAAAAAAAAGTATTTTTTTAAACTTCAATGGTATACACCTATTATTTATAATTTTAAATGAAAGTTGCAATGATTGAAAGCTATGATTGAGGAATGTGTTTCCTTTCAAGCATCAAATCATTCCCATATTTTAGATAGAAGTCTCAGTGGCTTAACTTTTTATGAATAAACGAATTTATAAAAAATAAAATATTCTTTGTCAATTTAATCACGTGCGCAAATATTTTCTATATTTAGTAGAGGTTAAAAATAATTGCTAAACATAATTTGTAAACCGGTTTTACTTAAAGTTTTACATTTATAAATCATAATTTTATTATTTTTTTTTCGATAAAAGATTAAAAATCTTATAAAATTAACATCAATCTTCTATTTTTAGGAGGAAAGCAAAACAGAATCGTGCATAAGTACTTTTTAAGCTTCAACGATTTTCTTCTTAAAACATAAAGCGATGAAAATAATTTAAGACAAATTTAAATATTCGAATAAAAAGGAAACTGTATCATTTTTAAACCTATTAAAAATAGAAATCAGAATTTTCAATTTCTTGAATAAATTGCGAATAAAATGTTAAAATATATGGTTTGGTATTGAAATACTAACTTTAATCATACATAATTATATATTTATCGAACTAAAATTATGAATCTACAAATTTGATTCGTATAAAAGGAAAAGTTTTCAAATAGTTTCATTACACTTCAAGTTCACATCAAATCAAATATTTCATTCATGAAATATTAAACAAGAAAATAAATTATAATAATCGCAAGTGTACCCAATTTATTTAATACGTCAAAGATATAACCAACTTTACTTTTACTCTAGAAAAGTTTACCTACTTGCCACGACAAATATTCCAATTAACGCAGAGGTAATTATCAATTTTATCTTAAATAATATTTACAGAATCCAAAGATTTAAAAAACAGGAAAAGTCTTTCACCTTTAACTGGAGACAATCGATTAGTTGAATTCTCCTCAGTTTTAATTTTCAGTTTAAATTCTCCTTTTAAACAAAAGTCCCGAGCCAGGAGATTTCCACGAATATAGATGTTGTCTATAAAACTTTTGAATAACAAAGTGTATATTTAACCGATTGATTAAATTGTTTACAAAATTGCAAACCTTAACTTCTTTTTGAAAAAGAGATTAAAAGCTATGATTTTAACAGGAAATCCCAAAAATAAAAACTTTTAAAATAGTATTTTTTACCTTAAAACTAAATTTTGGGATTTTTCACTTTTTGGTTATTGCCTTACTTTCTGGATTCGAATATAATTTGTATTTTATTTTTAATATTGCCTTAATTGATTCTCAGAATTTTTTACCGACAAAAATTTATCACTAGGGGGCCATCCATAAATTACATCACATGTTAATGGGGCGAAGGGTATGACTGTAATGTGACAGTGTGACAAGGGGCAGGGGGAGGGGTTTAAAGTTCTAAAATTCATGTGACATAATTTATGAATGGCCCCTAGGCAGCATTTTTCATTTTTAACTTTTCGTTCAAATTTAACAATTTAAATCGTGGAAAGAATAGTGAACGGTTGATTGTTTGCACCATGCTTGTTGATGATTGTTGGTATCCCTTTTTTGGTCTACAGACATTTTGTCTACTGATTTTACAGACATTAGGTCTATAGATATTTCGTCTACAGACAATTCGTCTACAGACAATTCGTCTACCGACATTTCGTCTAAACAGACATTTCGTCTACAATGACATTGCGTTTACAACCATATTTTGTCTACACTGACATTTCGTCTACTCAGACAATTCACCCGATTTGTAACAACATCCACATTTGTTCATCAATGGAAACGTGCATGTTTTAGTACTAAATAAATCTTACAGAACAACAAACAACGTAGAAGGATGGCATTCGTGATCCCAGAAATCAGTCTCTACGTACCATTGATCTATATGGATATTTTTCGACTTCATAAAGAAGGATCACCGCTAAATTGAAATTATGGTAGTTCAACTGGGCGCAGAGCATGTTACGGTAAGACGGAATGTGAAAGAAAAGTATAAAGCATATCAGAAAAGAATTGAGAATTTAATTCAAAACTATGAAATTTACAAAGTGAGCAATGAAGTAACAAAATTTTTAAAAGCTGTAAATTTCAAACGATTAGGAAGGAAAGATGTACCGGAAAAAGAATCAGATGAAGAAAGAAGAGACAGTGATTAAAATGTTCAGACTTCAAATTTGTATTACAACGAAATAAATACTTAATTAACTATCCTAAACACTTTGATTATTTATTCCATTCATTTAGCATTTCATACAACAGGCTCACTGTTATTATTACTGCAATTGTCATTATTACTTGCATCTAAATACATAGTCTTAAAAAATGACTGTAGACTACATTCATTAGTAGACATATTGTCAGTACACAAAAGAATTGAGTAGACCAAATTTTTTAGTAGACGAAATATCTGTAGATCAAATGTCTGTAGGTGAAAAGGTCCAGTTGACAAAATATTGATGTTGACGAAATATAGAAGTAGACCATACTATTCAGTAGACGAAACGTCTGTAGACAATGCGTCGGCGCACCGTTTGCACTCTTAGTTTATTCACTAAAAATACGTCAGTCCCAAATTTTTTCTAGCAAAAATTGTTTAATTCATATGAAAACGCTTTGTTTATTTTTTCAATATTTTCCAAAAAATTGTGAACCATTCAGCAGTATTTCGTTATTCTGATTTTTTTTTAGAAAATATATTTTGTCAAAGCATTTTCGATACCTGAAGATAATTAAAACCGAGAAAAATTGTACCTAATACACAATTATTAAGATAACCCCTAAAAAATTATCTTTTAATCCTACTTCCTAAGGACCATTTCGTTTATTTCATCTATTCTCGAAAATCAAAGAACGACTTCTTAAAACATTTCTTTCTATCTTGAAAACCAAAATAATAAACTTACCTCATCAATTAAGATTCCGTTGATCTCGTGTGGCATCCTGTTCTCATATTAAAAATCAAGATACTCCAACCAACCCAGTTTTTTCTTCTTCTACTATCCTAATTTTCAAAACTCCATACCTTTTCAGGCTGCAGTTATAGTGATATTATACTTTTCTTTACGACATATATATTGCTCATATCATAATTCCATTACCTACACATCTGTATTTCCAACTACGCTGACGACACAGCAAATCTTTCCCCTAGCTTTGATTCCATAAAAGACATCACTTTAATGTAGCACTGCCTTGATTACATATCCAGGTGGTATAAGCAATAGAAAATAAAAATTAACAACTAAAGAAGTACACTAACACTATTCACACTAAGGCTAACTTATCTTTTGGTATCTTTTAGAGAGCTTTATAATATTGATAACAATTTGACTCAAAACCTTAAATAAATAAAAAAATCTAAACTAATGATAAACAAAATCTTTTGCGACCTATCTGGACTTATGAAGCAAAGTTGTGAGGCTCTGCAAAATTTTCAAACATCCAAATCATCCAGAATTTTCAATCCAAAGTTTTCCATCAAATAGCACAAGTCTGCAAAAAATAATGAAAGCTGTTTCGGTTTTTTGCGTAATTCTTATTTTTTTGAGTATGTTAATTCCAAAAATGACTTCAGTTTATTATAGAACAACACCTTTTCTAAGAATTTAGATATCGATGTAAGACAAGATATCATCTTAAAATAAAAGATAAAAGACTAAAAAAAAATAATTTATAATTACGTATATTGGTATATTTTCCCTTGTAGGAAGCATCTTGGAAGGCTTCTCTAAAGCGTCCGATAGTAATTTGCCACCATTGAGACACTTCACCATCCCTCGTATCTTTTTCAATTTCCTTAATACTTTAATGTAATCCTTCATCTTGCTCTTCACTCACATCTGCTAAATTTTCTGGAAGGTAGTCGAGGTGGGAATGAAGAAAATTGAACTTTTAAACTCATTAAGCAACCTAAAGCTTGAAATATTTTTAACATTCTTTTGATAATTTATTTGTAGTATAGGTCATTCAGTTACTGCTTAAAAATTTCTTTCAAAGACCTCTTTAGAGGCAATCCTCCTTTCTCATTGAGGATCCGTCATGGGTTTGATGAATTGTGGATCAGCCATAAGCCGTTTAATATCTGGTCCAACGAAAACACCTTCCATCAACTTTGCCTCCGAAAGGTCTGGAAACTTTGATATTAAGTATTTGAAGCAATTTCTATCTTTTGGAAGTGACTTGACAAGTTGCTTCATCAATCTCAGCTTTATGTGTTAAGGGGTAGAAAAACTTTATGAGAAAGCACCAAAGCTTCTTCCGGGGCGTTCTTTTCGCCAACTTTAAGCACTCACGGAGATCTACATTTTTTGGTCCAGTGATTTGCTCGAAGTCTTCTATCCCATATACACAAAAAACAAGAGAATTTGATTAACCCAAGATTGTTGTCCGAGTAATATAACCATGATTTCAAAATCACCATACACTTGCCAACCGTGGTCTTAATCTTTTAATTGGCAAAGAATGACTGATAGGAATGAAAGAATGCTTCTTGTTATATAAATTGCTGCACCATCCACAAAGACCTGTAATGACTCCAAAAATTTCACTCTAATTTGTAAAATTATTTAAATCTAAAAGTTCAAAATATTTTTTTTGAAACTCATTATCTCATCCAGACAATCGTTCACGTTGGTCCTGCGATCTACCAATAAATATTTAGAAAGCCCCTGTAGTGGTCTCGTTCTTATCACATTCCTGGAAAATACTGCATCTACGGGTTACATCTGAAGGGTAGTTTTTGTTATTATTCATTGATTTTTGTATGCACATTGCATTATGTTTATAATAATAGAAGGCTAAAAAAAGGAACCTTCAAAATCTTTCAGGAAACAAGAAAGAAATATCGATGGAACAAATAATATTTTTTTACATTCTTTGAACCCGAGAAAAGCGGGAAAATAATTTGAAGAGAAAATAGTCCAGCATTTATTTTTATCTTTCACACATTGAGTTTAACTTTTCGGGAAGCTATTTTTTCAGCCAACGAAAAATTTTAGCCAATCAAGAATACAATGTCAATTATTAAATATTATGGTCAAATTTCAGATCTGTCCTTGGTGATAACAGATTAAAAAATATTCTCAGAGGACTAGGATCAAATATAAGTAGTTAAAACTTGATTTTTACTCGCGACGTTTCGGCCCCTTTATTGAGCCTTCCTCAGGCGTTCATAAACAATCCTTTAACTTTGTTAACAATAATTCTTGTCATGATTCATTTTTATAGATATGGTTTAGTTGATAAAATTAATAATAAAACTTTCAAGATACATAAAAATTCAATAATAAATAAAAAAATCAATAAAAATTAATTAAAAATTAGTTAAAAGTGACACTATTTTTACGCCTGAGGAAGGCTCAATAAAGGAGCCAAAACGTCTCGAGTAAAAATCAAGTTTTAACTGCTTATTTTTGATCCTAGTCCTCTGAGAATTTGTATAGATCTATTATTAAATATGTATATTTTTAAAATGTTTTTTTTTTTAAATTATACAAGTTAGTACAAAAGACAATTCGGAAAAATTATTTTTTCCTAGTATTTTACTAAGACTTATATTAAGTAACATCAAAATTTTGAGCTTTTTCAAGTAATTTGATACAAATCACAAAATGTACCAAATATTTTCCAACCACAGGAAAATGAAAGTATATATTTTATATGGTTAACAGAATTAATTATTTAGATTTTACTTTTAAGTTTTTAAAAATTGTTAATTAATTTACATACTCAATCAATAACGTCATTCATAAGAATTAATTTTTATCGACTAAATTAGTTTAAAAAAACTGAATATTCTTAATTAAAATGATTTTATTTTGTTGCAACATAAAATACAAAACTAAAGTTAGGACATTAGTTATTTACAAGCATTGCATTAATCTTTAAAAAATTGAACGTAAAACATAATTAGAGTTCATGAGAGAGTTCAATATCATTATGAGAATTTGTTTTTCAAAATACTTAAGCATTATTACTACACTATGTAATAATATGATTTGAATTACATGAAATTAAAACGGAAAGAAAATTAGTTAACTAGCTTATTTTTAATTCTATAATTCATTGCAACAGGTCAGTTAATTATTCAATGCAATGATGACAATGTTAACATTTGAAAGAAAATGTGCCAGTTTTAAAATTTGCAATCGTGAATATTCTTATTTTTGTTGTTAAAAAGAAATGAATTAATAAATGTTCACTTTGATTTTAATTTCAAGTAATTTTTATGGTTACCAACAATAAGCCGAATCGCTCGTGTGACTATAAATCCAAGGTAAAAACCTTGGAATATCCGTGTAAAGGCCCGGAGTACGTGGCAAAGCACAACCATACCCGTTTGATACAATTCCTGGAAATGATTAAATAATTCATTAATAAATACTGCACTTTAAAGTTTATTCACATTATATGTAATTTATTTCATATAAAAATTGCTACGCCATTTTTTTTTTGTAAAACTTATCAACTGGTTTCTTCAACGAAAGTCACGTATACACCAAGCTAACGTAACATTTAAATATCGGCTCGAAAATAAAATTATGACTTCTCTAAAGTATGATTGGCAAAAATTATGAAGGCTATACCCTTAAAATAAATTACTCTTACCAAATTGATTAGAATGTGTCATTGGAAAAAATAAGATAAGTAAAGGATTTACGACATTGCTTAATTGATAATTCCCAAGCATTGGTATTCATTTTACGCCTATTTTTTTTTTCAAATATCATTTTTAATAACTTTTTTCTTGCAATAGTAAAAACAATATTATCAAACATTGAAATTTCCATAAAATATTGAAAATAATGCGTAGGTATGAAATGTATAATCATTTTTCATTTTCAGCAATAAAAATAAAATGGATGAAAATTAAACTTAGTTCACCAAATTATTATGTAAAGACAATATTTCATCAATTACTCGAAGATTACGTTTTATTTTACGTAATAAAAAACCGAAGATATTCAAATAAAAAATTTATATTTGTGACTGAATATAAATTTAAAAAAATTAGTAATAAGAAAATTTTGAATACAACTTGAAGATATTTTTTTTAACCGAGTCGATGGAAAATTTTACATCATTGTTTCGGTTAAATAATTATAGTGGTACAAAAAACACTTTCGAAATAGAAATAAATGCTTGAAAATCTAAAGCTATTAGAATGTTGAAGATAATTTTCTTGAAATTATAGTAAGGACGAAAGCATTATTAAATTGTTTTGGTAAATGAAATATAAAAATGAAACTATCATACAAATTATTTAAAAAGCGTAGATAACAGTTGTTTGATACGTGAATAAGTCGAATAAGTCTATGTTATTCTTTTAGGTATTATGGACTTTATTTTTCCTTTATCATAAGGTATTGGTATTGGCTAGTGGCCGCAAATATGTATAACTTCAGAAACGAACTATATTTTATTATTGAAGTTACTCAAAATATCGTCAGGTTGCATGAAAAATCAACCAACTGGGAAAAATACAAAGAGCATATTAATGAGAATTTAAATTTAAATGTACCAATCAAAAATCCAAACCAGCTTGAATCGATAAAATGCCAATTTGTTGTTAATCTAAGGGAAGCTGCTAAGCAAGCGACTTAATAAACGCCTGATCCAAGCGAAAAAAGGCTAGGAAAAAATGACAGCAAGACCACAGCCTAGCTGAGAGATCAACACTAAATTATATACTCAGCAAGGTAAAAATGATCATCAAGGATCACAGAAATAGATTTTTCCAGGATTATAATACAAGCCTCAGTCAGCAACCAAATCATAAGTCGAAATTTTCCCTGTTCAGATGGAAACACCAAATTCTACTATATGGGTTCGTAGTGATAAATCTACTTTATTCACGGAATCTCCTGTAGATCTGTTTACGAATACAAACCAAGACGATCAAAACATAAGCAAATTCCTTTAAGAAGGAAAATGAAACAAAAACTATTGTTTTTTACACCTCATCGATTAAAATTAGAAATTAACCTCTTAATAAAATAAAAAAAGCTCCTTGGCACGACCAAATTACTGCAAACATGTTGAATGAACTTTCCAAAAATGGAGTTATTTGTGTATTCTATATGTTCAACGCAATATCATATTACGTCAAAAGTACCTATTGACCAAGTTTTTTAAAACCAACTGAAATAATAATGGTTCCCAAACCTGATAAATATCCAAACTGAGTCACTTCTTGCAGGCCTATTAGTCTTCGGCCAATCATCTCAAAATTACAAGAAAGGCTAATAGTATCACTACCACAAATATCAGTAAAAATTCCTGGTCATCAGTTTAGATTTAGGCGCCAACACTCAACTATTCAGCAATGCCACCAACTAGTTGAAAAAATAAGTAACGCCTTTGAAGAGTAGAAATATTGCCACTCTGAATTCCAGGATAAAAGCCAAGAGTTTGACCTCATACCTGGAAGCTTTTCGAATCGTATCTCCAGGATCGGTAATTAAAAGTACGAGTAAACCATGATTACTCCGACAATATATTGTAACGTGACGTCTCAAAACTGTATTGAGATGACGTTATTTGTTCTTTTAGTTTTTTTTTTTGGAAATAAATAATCACTTTCACACTTAACAATCACTTTTTTTATTTCACTTTTTATTACACAATTACACTTGTCAACACAATCACTTAAAATGACAATAATCACTTTAATTAAAATCACACTAATAATCGCTTTGTCGTAACGGAAATTCACAACTGAATTTCTATGCAGAACTCTGATACAGAACTGTCAACTGGCTTGGCTGAGCGCCTTATATACCCGCATCCCAACATTCTAGAATATTCCATTGTTCCAGAACAATCTATATGCACATTCAAAGATGTTTCCAGAACAATCCATATGTACACTCTATAGATGTTTCCAGAACAATCCACATGTACATTCGCATTAGTGGGAGAGAGAAATCACTTAGCCAATCGCGTGCCGGCATGGCACAAAAAGAGAGACAGACTTTGTCCCTTTCTGTTACAGTATCAACTACATCTGGAGTACTCCAGAGAAGTGTCTTGGGGCTCCTTCTATACCTACTTTACTACTACGGATAACATAGGATGGGGACGTTTGCGGACAATACAATAGTTATGGCTAACCGTAGTTAAGGCTGATATTACCTCCCAATATATCCAATACCACCTAGATCTGTTGAACACTTGGGCTCAAAAATAGAAAATTAAAATTAACAAATCTAAGTCAGTTCAAGTAACTTTTACCCTCAGGAAATTAGTATGCTCGTCTGTCAATCTGGACTCTTCCACCAATACCTTGGTGTTTATTTAAATAGGAAGCTCACGTGGAAGTACCACATAACATAAAAAAGGAAGTGCATTAACAGAAGGTTTAAAAAACTTCACTAGCTACTAATAAGGGGTTCCAAAAATCCCGTGAAAGACAAGATACTGGTTTATAAGGCTATTATTGTGCCGATCTGGAAGTATAGTACCGAGCTGTACGACTTTGTCAGCAAAACTAGCATAAAGCTAATTGAGGCCACTCAATCGAAAATAATGAGGTAGCTGGTAGATGCCGCCTGGTATGTTACATCCCATCAGTAGCTAATACAATCGCTACCCAATCGCAATACAAACCACTTTGAAAAGTTACGTGTTCATCCAAATCCCTTAATGTCGTCACTTTTAGAAATTCAGAATGATAGAAGACTGAAAAGAAGAATTCCTGTTGACCAAATTGTATCGTAAGAATGTTTCTCCATTGGGAGTGGTTTCCATCATTTCAAGCTTCTGCTATTAAATTGGATGATAGAACCTGGATCCTGAGAATCAATATAAAGAAAAAAAAGCTAGTCAAAATTTTTTTATCAGTTACTAATCAGGAATTCTCCTCTATGCAGTATCTAGCATTCTAAGTTTGTCAATTGTTCTTACAATGTGTTTGAATAATCGATTTACACAATAAGCACTTTTTCAAATTTTAAACTACTATAAGTTTTCATTTGAAAGTCTATCTTTAAAATCAATTGTAAAGATGATTTCTTAATGTGGAGTTCTTGACCTCGTTTACAAATTGTTAAAGATAACTTTTGACAACACCAGGGATCTTTTTTCGATCGTGAATGACTTGCATCTATTTTACTGTTAATTTGAATCAAGCCAATTGAGATTTACAAAAAAAAAATAAAAAAAATAGCATTAATTTCTATGTAACCTATGGAGCATACGCAGTAGCAGATTTAAGTCCAAAGTCACTCTAGGCCTCATTCGATATTCCGCCTTTTTTGCTCCATAACAATAGGCTGTCAAGATAAAATATTTAATTTTTGAATCAATAATACGTACGTTATGAATTAATTTTTATTATATCTCACAAAACTTCTTATGAATTTACATTTAGTTTTTTAAATATGACTACCAATAATTTTTTTCAAAGTTTAATATAATTCACAAATTTTTTCCAACTTCACTAAAGAAATTAACTTCCTCTCCCTAGCTTTGGTTTACGTAAAAATGTCGATTATATGATCGTAATCGATTTCTTGCACTAATTAACGTTCAATAGATAATAAATTCAGGGTATCAAGTCTATTTTGGCCAATACACGCATGCTAGTAGCTTTTTATTTATTATAGACTGGAAAAAGATCGTTTTCCTGTACAATTTGTCATTTAATCAAAAAAAATGCGCAAAGGCATGTCAACATTATGATTCTCATCTTTAAGATACCATGATTGTAAATGTAATTTTTATATTTTGCGCGAAGCGAATATCTTCACAATTTTACAATAAATCGTTAAGTAGAAAATATTTGTCAATAAACTTATCCTATTATGGTCTCGCTTACGTTGTCAGATACTGTAATATTTTAGATAAATGTATTGTTGACTTTCTGGAGTTTGTATAGAACTTTAAATATTCTGACAAAAATGGATTGAATTTGGCACTTTATTGAAGATGTTCCATACATCCATAGCCATCCATAGCAAAACTTAAATTGAAAATTTAATGTCTATGAATTTGAAAATTTTATCGCCCCTAAAATCGTACCGCCCTTAAATTATGCCGACCTAAACTTAAATCTATCACTGAGTGTAAATAATTATAAAGAAAATGTAACATTTAACTTTATAAAGGAAACCTTGGACAAATTGAGAGGAAGATATTCAACTACGAGCAATAAAATGAAAAATTTGAGGTATGAAAATAATTCAATGCAGATAGATGCTTTAGAAAAGAAAATGTTACATCTTCTAGATCGTGCTGAAACGCAGAGCGATAGATTTAGCCATAAATTAATGGTAGAGAAAAGCGTTAAATTTACGATTGTCGATCGCTAAAACGCTTTGCTAATGACAAATGTCTAAATAAATTCAAATTGTAGGCTAAATAGTGTGGCCGATGTCTGGAGAAGAGAATAGAAATGGCTAAAAATGTAGTATAATTGGTTATCTAAGATTATCTAAGATCTAAAAAGACCATCTACGCCAAAAAACATAAAAATGAGTTGAAGTTCAAGCACTAAACTCATTCAATCTCATCAATCTCATCCACATAATCTAATATGGAGAAAAAAATTGGGTAATTAGAGTAGCCAATAGAAAAAAAATGATACATTCGAGATGTGATGTTGAAGACTAATGTTTCAAATTCCGTAAACTGTACACATCAAATAGATCAATTTTGAAAGAATTTAAAAATTAGGTATAAAATTTAATGAATAATTGATGTAGCATTGGCTTTATGATGATAATGATTTTATGATCGATAAACAAAAGAGATCCTGTAATATAGGGAATTAGTAATATAAATTACCTAGTAACCGACCGAACTTTTGGTTTTGGTTTCGGCTGTCGTCAAGTCGGAACTACGACAGAAACCAAAACTGAATTCATGAGATGAAAGTGTTAAAAAATTATTGTTTTTCACTTATTATTTGATTCTTCAATTATGAATCCTGATAACTATCAGTTCATTAATATATTGTTTAATATTATTTTTAATAATTTTTGTCAGCTCTAAAGAAAACTGATAAAAGTTTAGAAGAATTTATTTTGGTTTTAAGATATAAGAAAGAGTACTTCTTATTTTATGTTTGTTACTTTGTTGTATTATTTTATGTTATTCGTAACTAACATTAAAAAGAAATACTAGGTGATTTTTTTTAAATCAACCCCTTATTTCAACATATATAATTTATTTGAAATAAGATATTATAATAATATGTTTTGTTTCGATTTCGGCCGAAACTGAGACTGATGCCGAAATTCAGTTTCAGTTTTGGCCGTAAAAACTAGTTTCGGTCGGACACTAAAATTACCCAATCATAAAAACTGTATAATTCTTCGGGTTTTTGGTGTTGACGTTTTACGTTTGCTATAGGTACAACTTAACTCAAATAATCTTCAATAATCTCTCAACGAGTGACTAATTCTTAAACACTGCTTTAAATTTTTGAAAAGTAAAGTTAGAAATACTATTTTTTTTTAATTTTATTAAATCCAGTCCCACTGAAAGAAATTTTGATTTCCATTTGAATTACTCATATTTTGAACGATCTATTGACTAATCCAAAATTTTAACATAAACTTAATTTTCTATTGTTCAATTGAACAAAAAATGTATGCATTAAATAGCAAATGGCAATCAAACATGAAACTTGTGATTCATTTTCCTTTGTCAAAAATAATAACAAAAAAGAAAAACTCATAATTAAAGAAACAAACTGTTTCGCACCTACGTACACTCGTAGGTTTGTTTTACTATGCGAAAATATTATTTCAATGTTATTGCCATTGTTTTCGATTTACGTAAAATCGGAAAAATCATCGCCCACTTCTGCGCTTAGTGTATAGATGCAATTTAAAAATTATTTCTAACAAAGCCATATAAAATTTGCAACACTTCTCAATTCTATTGCGACATTTCTTAAAAAAGTATCTATGTAAGTATATGACGACCTTCGTTGCATATTTACTGCACTGCATGTATCTTTTACGATTTATTCAAGGAATACGAATTGGTCATTTGTGCCTTTTAACATCAATCATTAATCATCGTAAATTCAATCAAATTATTTTAATTTTTCAAACCTTTGTGTTTTGAAATGAACATAACTTGTGTCTGTTTCCTTTTATTGCTTTATTTTAATTCTTTTACCCTTTCACCTTATTATTACTTCTAAAATGACATAAATAGGAATTTTTTCAACGTTTTACACTCAATGGTTTCTTAATAACTTTATTTAAACAATACATTTTATATTCTCGTTTTTTTTCGACTAATTTGCATAAATCAATAACTTTAATGTTATGACATTGCATTCGTAATATTTTTCATGTCTTTGAAACTAGTAGTTGCTTATACGAAGTATTCAACAAATTTGCATTAAATTGTTTAATTGTTATTGAAGTTTAAAATTAAAAAGTTATCGTTGGTGAAATCAATCTCTTACAAAACTAACACCTAACTTTAAAAAAGTTTAGAACGATTGCTAAACACTAATTATAATCGCAAGAATTTTTAATTTTAAAGACTATGTTTTAGATATAAGAATGCATATACAAATGTATAAAATCTGTTGCTCAATTCTGGTTACTAAAGGTTAAATACTATTTACAATTGCTTCAATTTTGAACAAAAGAAAACAAAAAAATTTTTGTTAACATTGAAATTTAACTCATGATATACAATATCCTTCTAGTCCTCTCATATTTACAGTAAACTCTTCCAGATCATTCATCCATATTTGACCAACATTTAAAAATTAAAATTTTTGATGGAACTACTTCGTCCTTATATGTAATGTTTTTCTTAAAAAAATCAGCGTTTCATTGCGTTTGACCGAAATTCGCAGTTGAAAATTGAACGCTTGCTATTTAAGTAATTTATAATAATAATGCAACAATACCATTTTATTTTTCTCTTTTTTTTTCGTTAATTAATAGCCACACAATCAAATTATGGTTTCTGAAATTCGAGAATTATTTGTATACATATCATATTAAGTTTTGTTTAAAATGGACTTTGTCGCTGTTGAAGAAGAATTGTTGAAAATTTACCTTCATACATTTTGTATTTGAAGTATAAATTTGTTAAAAAGAAATAAGCTACTATCAATTTTACAAATTAAATCCATCACAAGATATTACAAACGAATCATTATTACACTTCTCAAGTATAGAAACCTAAATTATGTCAGTCTAATACTTGTACTTGAATCAAGTTTAGAAATTTATTTTAAAGGACATTATTTTAGATTTCTGTAGACCAAAAATGCATTTTTCATTTCTTTATAATATATCTAGCTATTTTACATATTTTTCACGTTTGACATATACTTTTTATTATATATAAATATATATATATATATATATATACTAGCTGATCCCCGCAACTTCGTCTGCGTAACGTAGGTGTAGATTATATTTTCTTTTTAGCTTTGCTATTTGTTGTGGTATATGAACATTTTTATTTTTCTTATTTCGTTTACGAAAAACATAATCATACTTAAAACACTATTTCGTCAACTTTAAAACAACACATTTAATAAACTGTTGCAAAGAATAAAATTGTTCTATGTAATAATCAATTAATTTTCAAAAAATATTTATAAATATCTAAAAAGAGTATGTCTATTGCGTATAGCTACGGTAGGTATACCTATCGTAGACCAAATAATCTGTAAATCAATCAGTATTTATACATAAATAAAAAATATCGCCAAGTTCAATAAAGTTGGTCTTAATTATAAGTAAAATGGGGTGACCATGCGACATTTTTCAAATAACTAACATTTTAAAACTTGTGATATCTTTCGAATGGAATGTTCAAATTGAATAACTCAAAAAATTATATAATGGTATTGAAGCAAACTTAAATATGAAGTCATTTATTTTGATAAGGATTAATCCCAAAGTATAAATAAAAAAGCTTTTAGAACGGTGCCAATTATACATATTTTTTAAAATGAAAAAACACTTATTGTGACATAACTATAATAGCTAGACATATGCTGTCGCTTTATTTTTTGTAGATAATGATATGTTCTGCAAAATCGTAGTACATTAATTGATAAAACATTGATAAAACAATGTTTTTTGGTAATTTTTTTCAGACCTTGGGTTACATTATTGGAGTTTTAGTATGGATCCTTAACTTTTTTGAAAATTTAATATAGCCCATGTTCACCGGAAAGAATGTAGCTTCCTAACAGTGAAAGAAGTTTTCAAATCGGTCAAGTAATTTCGGAGACTATTCAAAGCAAACAAACAATCAAATCTTTTCTCTTTATAATAATAGATATATATATATATGTATATATATATATATATATATATATATATATATATATATATATATATATATATATATTTATATATAATAATATAATAATATATATATATAATATAATAATATTATATATAATAATAATAATATAATAATATAATATAAATAATATTATATTATATTATATTATATATAATATTATATTATATATATTATTATATTATATTATATTATTATTATTATATATAATATTATTATATTATATATATATTATTATATTATATTATTATATATTATATATTTATATTTTTATATATATATATATATATATATATATATTATAATAAAAATATTTTATATAATACACCATATAAATTATTATATACATTATTAAATAAATATGTTATATTAAAAAAATTGAGTGGGATATATTCTAATTTGCTTTATAAATTTTAAAAAAATAGTGTAACAATGACTTAACAGTTTAATTGGTGCACCTATGTTTGAATAACGCGCGGTTGGATGCTAGTTGGGCTCATTAGGCAGCACTGACTTTACATGTAATATGTATGGGTAGAGTGTTTAACTTTTTAATTTTTATTTATTTTATTGAATTTAAATTTAAACTTAAACTAAAATGTTTTTTGTGATTCAAGATATTTTATTGATTAATTTTATTATATATTTAACTATTTCTTAGAATATATTTAAAAATATTTGTGATATTTTGAAATTGTGAGTTAGTTATTATTATTTGATTACAAATATATAATATTATCTATATTTTATGTATATTATAATATTTTAAACTTTATGTATAATTGACACATTTTGTAATTATTTTAATTTTTGATTTGAAAACTTCTTTAGCATCGTTATGACTTGAAATTTTATGAAACGGAAACGAAAAGCGGCAATAAAAAGAGAAACATATACATAAATCTATAAGATTTAACATGAGAGAGAATGAGGTAGGAAACATTAATATTTCTTATGGTTGAGCGCGCATGCGTATTACGCTACTTGGGAATGGTTTTCATAGCGACCAATAACAACGGTGTTAAATTGCTTATTATAATTGTGAGCATAACTATTTCATTATTTTAATAAAATTAATTTTCAAGTTTGCCGTAAATGCATACGGATTATTGTCTTGATTATCAAAAAAAAGTAAAGAAAACATAGTTATAAAAACGTCAAAAAGTTCAACAAAACGTGTTCGTGAATTTCGGGCACACCGAAAAGCATTATTAAATAAGAAAATAGTAGTTCTTATATGTTTAATAATGATTCGACTGTTCAAAATAGTGAAAACGATGTTAGTAAGTACTTAAATATATTCTAATCACATATTTCGTCCTTACTCACGGAATTTCAATAAAATAAAAGCTAGTTTAAATTAATTCTGACATCACATAATATTACAAACTGTTTTTCAGATGCCATTCAAATGAATGTACAGCCGATTTTTTAGGTGCTCACAATTTCGTTGAAATAAAGTTGCTCATGAAGAATTTTGTTAACATTTTTTAACAATATGTTTGATCATAATATGTGCTCCTTTTCTGAACGGTTGTGATTCCAACGAAATTTAAAACCACAACGCCCAGGACATGAAGATCTTTTATGGATAATAATTAAAATTCTAATGCAAATGATAATATTTTACTGTGCTACACGTATTTTTAATCAATCAAGAAAAATGTAATTCCAACGATGTCCGAATACAATAATTTCAAATATGAAACGATACCTGCATCTTTACCACCACTGGATTTATTTCATACTTCCATTATCATAAGCTCTCGTACCATTTATCGAAAATGAAAATTTGGATTCAGGATAAATTTATGTAATATATGTGTTAATAAATCGTAAAATAAACCTTACAATCATCCTACTCATAAAATCTTACATTCGTCTCAATATCTTGAAGTTCATCTTTTTTGAAGGTTTCACTTCTTCCGCGTGTGAACTGCACACATTTGTTTTTTAATAGCAGCTTGATGAAGTCACGATACGTAATGAAACGTAGCTAATTTGAATATTAAGAAACATTAAATAAAAATATCCGATCTTAAAAAACCTGAATTGTCTTCTCTATTTAATTTAAGCTGAGATCTGAATTTTATCCTATATCTTATACTATTCACTTTAACTATTAACTAATGCTGATTATATTCTAAATTTCATCGTTATTTTCCATTACGGTTCGTCCTAACCAAATCGCTTCTTTAACTTTGAAACTACCGGAACATAATAGGCGAAATTAAAATTGTGTTTTTTTGGTTCTTGCAGTATCCATACTGTACAGATTATGCATAATTTTAAACACCTGTCTTTCAATTTACCAATTAAATTAAGATTGGAAAATCTATCGTATTTTTTCTTTTGTCATTTTCATCTTTCATCTTGTATTTATCCTTCTCTTAAAATTTTACCCTTCTCTCATTACCTTGAAGTTCATATTTTTGAAGGTCTTACTTTTATCGCGTGTGAACTACATGTTTTTTTTGTAGAATATTTTTTGGGTGACTAGCAGCTCCTATAGGCGGAAATTCTTCTACAATTCCGCGAAAATTCACGGACTATAGAGAATATTTTGATATTCTCTGTACAATAAATAAATTTCATCCAAAGAGCATATTTTATTTGAAGTTTCTTTATTTTCTTACAATCTTTCAATGCGACTTACCGATCAAATAATACTTTCCATTACTTTTCACTTGAACCGGGCTTCCACTATCTCCCTAAAATAAAAAAAAATCTAGAACTATAATTCTCACTAAATCCTAGTAATAGGAACAGATTTTGCAATTCAATTATACAATCATAAAAATTTTCTATTTTCTGATCTTTTTTTGTAATTTTTTTCAAATAGTCAATTACCTGACAAGCGTCTTTGCCTCCATGAAACTCCCCGGCACAAAAGAGCGTCGTGTTTGGTAATATTGGTCCAGCTTTTTCAGGTATGGTTGAATTAAGGCATTGTTGATATGACCATATTGGTACGTCAACTTGATTCAGTTCGCAACTTGTAGAAACACTTGTATTCTTATTGCTGGCATACATCTGTCGTCCCCATCCCAAAACACTAACTATTTTTCCAATGTATTCATTTTTATTCTTTAAATTTAGATCACCTAAAATTTCCACCAAATAACCGACCAATAAAACATAAATGATTTATGAGTTTGTATACACTTAAGTTACAGGAAATAATTAATTTTATTTCCCTTTTTATAACTGTAATTTTCCGGATAGACCGTTATTTGTTCGAATAATAAAACAGTAAAATTAGATTTTTCGTCAAATTAAATGATCTAGTTTACGAAATAAATTTTTATCATTTATCTTAAGTTTACAAGCAGTTAAATGAGAAACCTTTTAGGTCAAAAAATACTTGATTACCTAATTTAAATTCATAAATTTATAATATTCAAATTAAAAAATCGTTCAGTTTTTATTGGATTTTTTTTGTTGCAATTTAGTTAATAAAACAAACCAATGCAGCAATGAACGTACAAACTTTATTTGATTTAACCAATTATTTTTATGTAAGTTTACTATTTTTTTTCAAAAGTGTTGGTTTCTTACCTATTTGAAATAAACAAATTGGTCGAATAAACTTATCAAAAGTTATTCGCATGTTTACTTGTATTAGCATAATATCAAATTGATATGTTTTCGAGTCGTATTGTGGATGAGGTATGAATTTTCTTACGGAAAATATAACAGAGTGAATGCTTGATTGACAACGATTATGTTCACCTACAACCACCTTAACATTGGCCACATCAAACGTGAAAAATCTGTAAAATAGTTAAAAATTTTATAGAGTATTTAAAAATGTATTTTTGGTCTACAGAAATCTAAAATAATGTCCATTAAAATGAGTTGCTAAACTTGATTCAACTACAAGTATTAGACTGATATAATTTAGGTTTCTATACTTGAGAAGTGTAATAATTCATCGTTAGTAATATCTTGTGATGGATTTAATTTGTAAAATTGAAAGTAACTTATTGCTTTTTAACAAATTTATACTTCAAATACAAAATTTATGAAAGTAAATTTTCAACGATTTTTCTCCAACAGCGACAAAATCCATTTTAAACAAAACTTAGTACAATATGTAAGCAAATAATTTTCGAATTTCAGAAACCATGCTTTGATTGTGTTGTTATTAATTAATGAAAAAAAAAGAGAAAAATAGAATATCTCAATTTAATAAGTATTTTTTGGCGACCAAAAATTTTTATTTAAATAACCATTCTTATTAATTGTATTGAAATTGTTTTTGTATATTTAACTTATTAGTTATAGGATGCATTTTTTTTAAGATTGCTAATATTCAATTATATACTACGAAACGTTGCATATTTTAATTTTTTCTAAGCTTTGGAAAGTCCGAGTTCAAATAATTAGATTAAAATAACATATTTTTTAAGATAAAAAATTTTGAAATCTGGAATATTGTACAGCCAAGCGACGACTCATGGACCAAAAAGGGTAGTAATCGAATAGGAGAATATTCGGTGAATATTGTTCGGTGAATGGCTAAAGGTTCTAGATGGTTCTAGATAATTCTAGACATCCCTATGTAGCCAAGCGTTGTTATACTGAAAGATAAAAGCAGTTTTTTCATGACTTTTGACTATTGGCCTTCAATTCTGGGTTCAATTGCAATAGTTATCGCTGGAAACGTTCCTCAGTAACGATATAATTAGGATGAAGTAATTAATAATAGATCACTCTGATTTGGTTCCACCAAAATCACAGTAATAACCCATAATATTCTACTGGTTGGTTGGCACCACGGTTTTGTCTTCCTTGGATTATTAAATTGGATCCACTTTTTGTCTTCTGTCACGATTCTATGCAAAAACCACTTCCAATTTTACCTTTGAAGCAGATATTTAAGCGTGAAGAATGGGTATTCGACGTCCCTTTGGCTTGAGTTCAAATAAGACCACAAAGTGTTCAAATGATTTAATTTTATTCGGGTGGTTAAATTCATAAATAATACAAAAATTTTTTATTCAAAATACTACGTTAGCTTTTTCTAACTTTTTCCCGTTTTCTAAGGTAGCATACAGATTTCTTTAAAAACATCCTTGTCCTTCGAGGGGATTCAGATATTGATCCATCTTAAGAAGTTTTCGAGCAATCTAAATTGCTGCTCTGCCAACATCTGATATATAGGGTGGTTAAAATAAGTCCATTGAAATTTCTTTAAAGTATCCTTAACAACTTTCAAGGCATAAGGCCATTATTTAAGATATTTATTTTGAATTTGCAACCTTGTACCATGGGTAAGATTTTAATACAAATGGCTCTCGATTTTCGCATATAATTAGCTCCTGAAAGTATGTGTGAATGGTCAATGTTTGAATGAAGAAAAATGTAAAAAAATATGCACCAAAAAGTGCGTCTTAACATATTTATTTATTTATGTAATTTTCTTATTAGTATAATGAAGTTAAAGAGACGTGTTAAATGTTTCGGGTGTTTACTTTAAAAAGCTTTCACAGGACTTAACTATTGGAAATCTCCGTTTTTTCATTTTGTTGGTAGATTTCTATACCATGTGGTGTTTTTCTCTATTGTCCTACGTGTTCGAGATATACATACGTTCATCACATTGGGATCACAATCATCTATAATAGTAATTGCTTGCTTTTAGTAATTACTTAGCTTAATTAATTGAAGAACTTAATCAATCCCTGATGACAAAAATCTTTTCATTTCACCCATCACTCAGCCGTATCTTTTAGAAACAATCTTGGAAATAAATTTCTTCAACTTTTAACATATTCCTTTATCTAATAAATTTTTCCTTCATCTTTGTTATTTTATTACTTTGCTATTATAGGATTAGTTGAATCTTTAAATATGCGGGAAATAGCGAACTGTGCTCGAGGGCCGTCTATAATATCCAGAGATGAGGTAGGATATTTTATATTGTACAGAAGACCATAGTGCCATACTTTGTCAAAAGCATGGCTTATGTCAATAAAAACAGAATAGTATTATTGTTTTTGTTCAAAAGCTTTATTTATTTGATCCACCCCTCTACGGTATGTCGGTATGGCTGAACGGAAGAATGTTTGGCTCTAAATTCAAATTGATAGTCTGGCATATTTTTATAAAGCTGTCAGATAAGAGCAGTCTTTCAAATAATTTGGACATTTTTGGTAGAAAACAGATAGGTCTGTAGGAGAATACCTTGACATTTTTTTCCCAGGCTTGGTAATCATGATAATTTCAGTCATTTTCAGTGTTCTTGGCCACTATTGCATCCCGATAACTGCGTTAATTTTAAATTATCGAAAATTATTTTAAATTAATCAGATTCGAGGTATTTCTTTCCAAAGGAGTTCTTTTAACATTTTTGTTGCAACCAGTTCATGTTTTGGGGCTTTCCCATTTTTGAGACTAGAAATTGTCATTTTCGATTGGTTAGGGGTAACAATAATTAGTTGATAGTTTATTTTCTCATCCCAAGCCAAGAAATTCAGTATTTCCTAATCTTTTTGATCGTCCCTTGGCGTAAACACCTCGGCAAGATACACTGCAAAAGATCCTTTTCCTTATCACTCCGAGCCCAAGTATTTGCGGATGGGGTTTCTCTTTCAATAGTTGGTATAGCCAGTTTGGTAGTTGTCCTTAAAGCTTTCCAAATACTGTCTTCGAATTTGCTAAGCTTGTGAGGTCTTTCTGAAAGTATTCAATGCTATGATCTTTTATCATCCTTTAAACGACGATTGTTCGATGATTATACAAGGCTTTGTCAGCTGAATAGTGGCTCTGTTGTAATTTTTTTCTCGCTTTCCTTCTTTTTTCGATAAACTTTTTATTTGTAAAGGAATATTTCGGGTGCCTATTTCATGTTTTCCTGATTGGGGAGTGACCGTTTTAGCCGCTTCTCACTGGATATTGATATGATTCTTGCATACCTTCATCCATTTCATCAATGATTTTTTAACCTTATATTTAAGTTTGTTTTATCACTAACCACCCTCCTGTATTTTTCCCAGTCAGTATCTTTGGTACAAAATCTATAAGTGGTTTTCAAGTTTGAATATAAAGTATTGAGGGTTATTATAATAGGTGTATAATCGGACTATAGATCAAAATTTTGTTCCATGATAAAATAGTTAAAAAAATCGAAAATATCAGGAAATTTGTTTGGGTTTGTCGGCTAGTAAGTTGGAAACATTTACTATATAGAAGTTGATTGTTGTCACAAAATATCATGTATTGATATGTATAAATAATCCTAAATACTTAGTCTTTAATGTTATATTAATACAGTAGTAATTATATATCTCGTTTCCATCAATGTATTGAATCTGATTTATAATTCACAAATCGAAAAATATAGCTCTTTTAAATGTATTTTAGTTTCTACAATAATAATATAAATAATAGGCAAACGTATGAAATAGTGTATGCATATATGTCGGCAAAGACAGAGAACAAATAATATAAGAACATACGTGTGAGTGAAACACGACCATTGTCTCAAATTTGAACTGAATGATTTTTGCTATGGTTTCAACAACCATTTTGATTTCATTGAATCAATTTCCAATTTTTAGCATTTGTCAATCGTGTCAGTATTGGGTGGTGAATATTTCACGGGAAATTACTAGTTGTGCATTAATATTGATATTTTTTAGACTGTAAAATTTGTAAATATTTAATTCAACTATGTCTTTATTTTAAATAAATATAAGTGACCGTGACTTTTAGCGTGCTGTAATGGCTGTAATTTTTAAACTTCGTATCTGGTTCGGAATTGTTCGGCACAATTGAATCCGGTTCGTTCCTCTATTGACAAACGAAAAACATATGCAAGCACCGAGATCGACTCCATCGACTCAATAGAATGTTTAAGTGGATATAGCCGCTTTGGGATTATGCAAATCGCTTCCAAAAATCGGCCACGTTTTCATCCGCTTGAAATTTCTTGCTAACCGTTTGTGAGCTACTTCCTACTGATGCAACGGCGTCCCTTTTTATTAAAAACTCAGTCTGATTTTTTTTCGTAACGCCACTGAAGAAGTATAAATTAAAAAATCTAACAATTTAAACTTTGGCTTAGATCAACGTTCAAAAGAAATTAAGTGTAGAAAATCACGTTCATATTATTATACTATAATTTATCTCAAAGTTGAAGTTAATTATTTGAAGTAGTATGGTATAGTATCCAAAGTACAAAATCAACAATAGGAAACTAAGATAAGGACATAACTCAAGGTAATGTAAAACTTTTAATATAATAAAGGTTAATTTTCAATTCAGTTTTCTTGATCTTTAAATTCAATTTCTAAACAGCATAAATAATTTTTTTTTACAAATGTTTTTCAACAAAAAAAATAATTTGATCTTTAAACAATTAAAATTTTGAAATTCCAAGAAAAAGTCATAATTTTCATACCTAATATTATTTATTTATAAATAATTGTTTGGTTTTATGAAGATAAAAAGAAGTATGCAGTAACCTTGTACGTTTCGAAAAAGTTTTGAAGTAATAATATTTTTATGTCATTTACAATCATTCAAATTGACGATTTCTCCATTTCACCATTATTTAGGCCAATTAGGCTTGCCAAGAAATAGAAAGAAAAATATTGTAATCCTATAAAAATAAACATCGTAAATTACGTTTGAAACAATTCAATATTTAAATTCTTAAAGGGTTTAAATTTAGAAAGAGAAAATTTATTCATAAATTTTACAGTTTGAAGAATGATCTTTTACAATTTGTTCTAAAAATTGTTATTTGAATAAAAGTTTATAGCTTGCCCAATTCACTGTTAATTAGCAATAAAATGTATCAGTTTTGTGAAAATTCGGTCAGTCTCACGGTGAATGTAAACATATAATATTTTCTTAGCAACAAAATATGCATTAAGAAGGAGAGAAATTTAAACGATTAGAAAATTAAAATGTTATAATATATTGATGCATTGTCTTTAAGCTAAATAAATCATAAACATAAATTTCACTAATAGGAAATCATTGATTTATTTGACAAATGGCAAAAACTTAATAATCTTCTATTTGTGTATTTATGAACTTATGCATTTTGGATTATAAATCTGAATTTATTAAATTAAATTTAAGCATATCCAATTTTTGGTGCTCAAAAAGTAAAAAGTTTTTAAATATTATCCCAATTTCAAAGCAAATTAGGTGTTATGAATGAACCTTTCTCATTCATAATTCAAATGATTTGATGTCGTTAATTACTCGATCATTAAATAATTATTTCAATATTTCAATATTTGGTTTGACTGATGGATATTGGCTATCATTAATTGATGCCACGGTCTTTTAAAAGATGTAATTAGATTTAATGAGAACACGATGAAAATATTTGCGAAAAAGATACATTGGAAACAAAAAGAAATAAAAATCAATTATGAGTTGAGATTTGGGATATTCATGGAAAAGTAAGGCTATGGGTTTTCGGCGTATTTGGTTTATTTTTGTGGAAATATTTTCAATCTTATAGGAAAGGATGAAATTTAATAATTTTAATACAAAAGAATTCAGATTTCTCACTGGGTGACAGTTAAACTCGTTATTTTTTATTTTATTTTTTTGGTGAAAGAATTTAAGTTCCACATTTGTTAATTTTACGGTAAATAAAATAATAACAAAATATAAATAAATAAAAAAAACAATTTTTAAGTACGATTTATCGGCATCAAATACCAGTTCCTCAGGTTCTTCATCCCAAGTTGCAAGGTCAATTCAGGGGTTTTTCACCATTGGGTAGGTACGTGAGCCCAACTACGTACTCAAAGACACGTGCTCATCTTTTGATCGAAAAAAGCAATCAACAATAGTGTTTACCTTTCTGATCCATTAATCTTACAAATATAATATAAAAAAATAAGTATGAGTTACAAAGTTTCAATTTCACATAGTCTTTGTCTTAAAAAATCACTTGCGTTTTAAAAAAAATAATGAACCTAAATTAATTTACATGTTGAAATATTCTACCAAATATTGCTCGCGAAAATTATTGGAACTTGCAAAACTGTTTTTTTTCTATTTTCGTTAAAAAATGCCGTCAATGGGTATGAGAACTCCTTGCAAAATATTAAAACCAAGAACCAAAAGATAAAATTCGTACCCAATTGTAATATTTTTTTTTTCGCTAGATTTGAGTGTGTGTCCTACTTGCTAAACATATTTCAAAATCAATCTCTTTTTTTTTCTAATAATATTTAAGTCGATGGCCTTGATTACAAAATATCTTGAAAAATTGCTTGGTTTATCTTGATTTGATTTTGACATCTCTCTCAAATCTCATAGACGTTGCCATATTTATCTTTGTTTAGTGTGAATTGATTTTGAGCTTGAAATATATACATATATCTATATGATATGAGAATCCTTGTATTCTAAATTTTTGGCTCACACGTGTTTCAACTATTTGCACAAATGCAACCAATAAAATTGCATTAATATTTCTAGTTAGATTTTGCTAGCTTGAAACTTTTTGCGAGTGTTTCTTAAAGTGTTATTATTATCAACAAATCTGCAATACAAGAAAAAATGATTTATAAATTAGAAATATTTTTAAGAGAAAGATGCAGAAGAACCAAGAATTATTCACTATGAAAATCAAAATCAAACCAATTGTAAAAGATAAGAAAATAAAAAGTGGTGAAGATTTGGAAAATAGAAGGGCCAGAACTAGACTTAGTAACAATTTAATTGTAGATTTGAAAAAAATGCCTCAAGCTAAGGTTGAAGGCCTCTTTTAAACTCCAAATTCGGAACCTTTGCTAAACTTTAACTCCGATTTCGTCCTTTTTTTGAAACCATAAATCGCTATCATCAAAGACCAATTTAACTACAGTTTTAAAGCATTAAACTTTTGGTAAAACTAGTCTTTAGGTATTTACTTTGTTCTTACTTAGTTGGAATTCCCCGGATGACGTTAATTGGCCTCCAACACTGCTTGAAGAATTAATGTTTTTTTTTCTCTTATTTAACCTAGTTAAAACTGAATAGCTGAGGGAACCTCAGTAATTGGCATACTAGCTTTATTTAACTATTTCGGTTTCAAGATTTGTAATCCCAAAATCTATACATTTTCATTCATTCAGAAGATTTCGACAAAACGACAGACATGGTTTTATCCTCTGCTTGATAAAATCTACATATTGGATTCTCAGGTGTCCATTACCACCATTACCAAATCCATTACTACCCTGACGCTTTCTTATAAGAACAAGTATTTCAATAGTCAGATAAAAGGATGGTATTTCTGTCGTAAAATTGAATGGTAGAATAAAAATTGGCAAGAAAAAATTCATAAAAATTCGTTTTGCAGACGATACAACGATACTTGCGAACAATGAGAAGGAGATGTTGGAACTCATTTAAAGACTTGAAATCGTTTGTCAAGATATTGGTCTAAAAATTAACACAATTAAGACCAAAATTATGATCGTTAGTTACACTAACGAATAATAAAATCAGCCGGAAAGAAAAGGTCTCTTCTTAGTTGTGTATAGATTAGTTTGTTTAAAATCAATGATACGCTTATCTGGTTCATGAGAACACAAAATTAGACGACGGTATCAAAAATACACAACTATCAAAATTATGAACGGATTTCAACAGTGTAGAAGCCACTAAAATCATATTGGATAAGAGCTGGTTTTTCCAATCTTTTTCTACGTCTTGGAGACTTGAGCTATCCGTGCAGCTGATCGGCTGATGAATTGATGCATTCGAAATTTGGGTTTGGAAGAGAATGCTGTCAATATCATGAACAGCTAAAAGATTTTTTTTTTTTTGGAACGACGTTAAATTAGTTCAAAGACTTTCTTCACTAACGTATGAACGATTCTTCAGGTTTTTCGGACATATTCGCGCGTCACGAAACCATGGAAAAGTTGATGGTACACGGACGACTGGAAGGGAAAAGAAAACGAGGGCGATCACCGAACTGCTGGACAGAAGAGATGGAAAAGCTGGTTAATTCGAGTTTCAGCAAGTTTTAAAAAATCTGGAACTCTCCTAACGACAACTAATTTGATTCCCATACATCAGTAGCGATGTTTGGATTAAGAAAAAAAAGATGTTAATATGAGGGGTTAATTTGTCTTGAACTACTTTTGAGTTTGATATAAATTGTGATCCAAAAACTCCAAAATATCAACGTCTTTAAATTTTACTTGTAAACCTTCACGTTTATCTCTCACTGGTACCAAAGTTGCCACTTTTAAAGTCCAGGACCAATGTGTTTTTGTGGATGAAGCATAACTCCCATATGCCACACAGCAAAACTCCAAGGACAGCTTGAAGGGAAAAGGAAGTGAGGACGATCATCAACCAGTTGAACTGAATTGGTGGTACAGATCGTGGATTCAAGTTTTGCGTCCATAACATCACAGGCAATCACTGCAGAAGGGTAGTAAAACAGGTCCTAAAAAATTTGGAACTCTCCCAGCACTAGTCATTTCAAACACCATACATTGGCAGCGAAGTTTAAAATAAGAAGGAAAAAAATACTCCCATCATCCTTTTATTGGGTTCTTGTCCGGTGGTTTCTTCCATATAATGCAGTAATTTTTATAGACTCATTCTTAAATAGTATTTTTTAGCCAATTTTGAGACACCTAGCTAAGTAGTGTACCGTATCCTTGATGGGTAAGGGGGTCAGCCCTTTTATTATTCTTATGGCTTTTGTGACCTAGAAGCAACTCCAAGTTGTCCGTGTTTTTGGTGGCACGGGTTGTAAGAGATTTTTTACGTTCCCAGATCTGAAGTAATGACTACCACTTTAGGCGTATGATTGTTAGAAGCACGGAGTATAGACACCAAGAGTCCGAACGTAATGTTAAAAAAATGGCATCAATTTGGGGTCCAGTACCGGTAGAGTCCGCAATACTTCACAGAGTACACGTTTAAATCATTACACGGGATGTGTTGTCGTTATTAGAAACTGTAAATTCTAATTAATAGCACAATAGGAAATTCGTCGTATGGTGCTGTTGCAAGAGTGTTTGAAGTACTAATTTATGTTACCATTGTTATCTTACAGAAAGTACATACTGCATTTGCCAAGATATATGACGCACCCTCAAGAAAACGTTGTGTGTCTAAACTTTTATCCGGGCTAAAAATAGCTTTCAGTATTAAAAATCAACCTGTATCCTTCATATATAAGACGCGGGTAAATTTTTTGAGACCTAATTAAGGAAAAAAAAAGGTGCATCTTATATGCCGTCAAATACGGTAGTTTCAATTTAACCTAGTACTGCAAACACACTAATGGCGGCGCCACATCTTGAAAAGGTTGGAATACCTTCTTAAAACTATAGTACGGTGACCTTTCGTACGTTCTGAATACTTGCGCTGTAAGTGACAGAAAAGAGAACTATAATCTGGGTCGGTTTTTGTGAATATGAATTTTGTAAAAAACCCTATACCGTTCGGACTTCTGGTATCTATATTCCGTGGTTAGAAGCTAGGTCTCAACTCTAGCTGTGCTAAAATATGTATTTAAACTTCCATAACTTCTAGTCCAGTGGTTCTTAACCTGGGTTCAATTGTTGACTATTTAAATTGTTGACTCCATAAAACCTCTGCGGTTCAGTGAGTCAGTTTCATGGGCTCATTAATATATATTTCAATATATACCTAAGTTTTGAAAATATTTTATTTTATTTTTCCCATTAAAAAAGGGTCAGTGAATGCCCATATGAACTGGTGGGCAACAATACCTTCAACAAGGTTAAGAACCACTGTTCTAGTCCCTCGATTTCAGGTTCTCCATGCTCGACTCATTTTTCACACATCAAATATTTTGATGAAAATTCTGAACGAAACTAATTTCAGAATTTTTGGCAAAGTAATATATTTTTATCATTTTAATTAAAAATTGAACAGTTTTTAAAAAAAGACACGAGGTACTATTTCAAGTGAATATTTTTTTAAGTAAATTTATTAATGAGCATATTATTGAAAGACACAATGTAAATCTTTGAAAAATAATTCAATAAGATTCGATAAATAGATTTAGAAAAAAAAACGCAAATTCTCCAAACGTGTACAATATACGATGGGAGTGAAGATAACTGAGAAGTTATTTCAAGTTCATTGCTCCATAATAAACTTGGATACTCATTCATCACTGATTTTCAAAAGTATTACACATTTCATCAACGAAAAGAAATCGTATTCAATTTCAATACCGTTGCAATAACATTAAAATGCATTTATGTTACTTCCAAATTCAATTCAAATAAAAGAGTCGTGAACAGTAAGTTATGCAATAATTTACTTGAGAATTACAGAAAAATACTTATTCAATTTTTAACGGTTACTTTTTCAAATGCTTGTAAAAATTTAAAGGTGAATATGCAAACTTTAAATAGCAAAAGTTATCAAAGGTCGTGGCAATTCCAAGTAAAACAAACTGTATTTTTTTGTAATGATTTAACGTCGAGTTTGAACCAAATATATTCAAAAAGCACTCTACCTACAAATGCTCAAATTATTTCCCAATTCCAAAAATAAACTTTATAATAATTACTCTTATTATATATATGTATACTAATATATAACATTCTTACATCTGTCTGTACATTTTAACTTTGAACCCACTTTTAGAGTTAATATTTGTTTCAAGAGATCCTTATTCCAAATTTAACAATTTAGAAATCTTTTTATAACTAAATTAGTATGAAAGTTTGATATGTAGTATTTATACCAAATAGACGATTTTTAATTTTTGTTCGTTTTTCAACAATGAAACTTTTTAAAATCTATTTTTTTATGAATTATTGATTGGGACCTAGAGCAATTATAAATTCTGCTCCAAAGCATTAAGGGAGCAATTTTTTGTCATATATTTCATTATTAATTAAAATTTAAAATCTCTTAAGGTAAGAATCGTAGATTCATACAGATCGAAACTAACTTTTTTTTAGTATTTAGAACAATTTGAAAACCAATTATTGTTATTGAAAATAAATAAAATATTCGATTTTCTTACACGCTTTCCACCTATTTTCAACAATTTTGTATACATAATGTCCAAATGTGCGAAATCAAATAGCATTTTAGTCATGATAATCAAAATAAAGTAGGTCATAATTTTTTTCGTTTTTCATTGTATTTTAAAATATGAAAATTGGAAAATATTTTCCTTATACGGTGGATACAGATATATAATAAGAATGGGGTTTTGAAAATTCCTCTCCTAAAAGAGTGAAAAATTATGGCATAGTTTGTATGGGATAACGTCTAATAAACAATGGAAATTTCAAATTGCATAATTAAAGTGCCGTTAAAGACGAAATGTTATTACCATTTAATATAAAACAAAGTTGATTTATTATTAGAAACAAAAATTAAGGATCAGAAACAAAAACTCAGGGTCAGCTTAAAAATTTAAACTCTGATAGAGATATCCAAAAATGGCTAAGTTTATAAGTGAGCATTAAGCTTTTTGGCTTTCACATATTGTAAACGTGAAAATCCGAAATACGTATTCACCAATAAATATAAATAAATTAATGAGCCAGTACTCCTTGCGATTCGGCGAACTAAATGAAAATACTCACCGGCAATTTTGTTAACTAAAGTCAGTGGCTCCCATCAACAGAGAAAGAATGAAAATTTAAAATGGGGGAGGGGTGTTGAATGTGTAATATACCGTAAGTCATAATGATAAAAGAAACTTAAGATGTTCCTACAGACCAAAACGCATACGCCAAATCGTGTATGGTGAGCTCGGGGCTATCCAATATGGTTTAATTGTATAGTTGAAATTTAGATGTTTTAATAATAAGTGTATCGTTATACAATGGTTATACTTGATAATGGAAGAACTAGGTTTCGGGCAATTGTACAAATTTCAATTTCACGATAGTGTTGTACATTGCAGTAGTGTAATAGTTTTAGGAAAAAGGTTCATTCGGGAATCGAAATAGAGAGATGGGATCCCTATTAATATTCAAATATCTAAACCCTTAACTTCTCATATTTTAACGCGAGTATTTTGGAAACTTGTGACCGTGTAAGTCATAATTAAGACCAAATTTATTGAGGTTGACAATATGTTTTGTTGATTGATTTACGGATTATTTGGTACACGGTAGGTATAACGACCGTAGGTATACGCAATAGACCATACTCTTTTTAGATATTTATACATATTTATTGAAAATTAATAGATCATTACATAAATATTTTATTCTAAGCGACAGTTTATTAAATATGTCTTTTTAAAGTCGAAAAAATAGTGTTTTTAATTATGATTATGATTTTGGTTAAAGAAATGTGAAAAATAAAAATTTCCATATGTCACTACAAATAGCAAATCAATAAAGAAACTAAACCAATAGAGCTACTAGCTAGTGAACCAATAAAAGTATATATGAGCAAAAGTATTCAACAGAAACCATTAGGGAATTCATTTTCTTAATAATCGAAAAACCTTATCTCAGAATAATTTTCTTGAAAACTTAACTTAGCACTTATGAAATAGTCATGAATATTTTCATATCATAAAAGATATGTTTCAGGTATTTAATCTCTGCTTTATTTCCATGGATTGAAAACATTTTAAGGTATGGAACTTAAATTTGTCGCCTTTTTGTTGAATTCAAATGAAAAGGGTAAGACTAGGTCATAGCTTTTCCTCGTGAATCACGATATGTAGCAGCGTGCAGAAAAGATGTTAATTCCAACAGTATTTTTGTTTATTTTCAATAAAAATAAAATGATACAGAATTTTCTAACTTACGTTGGTGTGAACGATTCAGGGAAACAATGGGCTGCTGTAAGAACATAACGATCAGAGATTATAACGGCTCCACATAATAAGATGCTGTTGTTCAACGCAAGATAGGCCATCCACGGATATTGGTGCGGAATGGTTTCAGATCCGCCAACAATGCGTGCGGCCCCACCATTCTTGGCCTCCATGTCTTCATTGTTAACTTTACCACAGTCTGCAATGAAAGGTGAAGTTCAAAACATTTATTTAAACACGGTAAACATGACTTGACTATAATAATATTTTTGACTTTTTTCTTGTGAATATTTTTCTTAAAATTACGTGGTTACGATCCTTAAAAATCCAAACAATACTCATTTTTTCGACCACTAATCGTTTGTAAGAAAATTATGGTCTACAAAACATCAAGGACGTTTTTAATTTAAGAGATACTCCAATTCAAAATAAATTATTAATCCATTTTTTCGGACTAGCGAAAAAAAAATTGAACGTTAGAAATCCTACGTGTCTTCTCTTTATACACTTACAAATAATATCCAACTCTGTCTAGATGTAAGGATAGAACAAAATCGTAGAAAAAATATTTTTTGATGAAAAACACAGAAAATTCCTTACTGAAAAAATATTTGGTTAGACTCATTGATTGAGTCACTTTTGGTTTAGTTGTTGAAAATAAAGAAATACTTGCTAATACAGTGAAACCTGCATAAGTGAGGCTCGAAGGTACTAAGATCTTTTTCCCACTAATAGAGGTTTCTCATTTATCCGAATTTGTCATTTAGAGAGGAAAACTCAGATAGATAAGGTCAGAGAATAATAAATTAAAATAGAAAATATCCATTTCTATATTGTGGAATGAAATACAATAGTTCCTTATTTTAATTTTGTACAATTTAGTTATAAAATTCTATCATTTTAGTTTTTTTCGAATTATAGTCAGAAATCAACAATTAAACTCTTGCCGCAATTCATCAAATGGTGTACCACTTTCGTGAGATGCTATTATCTTTGATTTTTCTTCTGTTGATAGACAATGTATCTTTTGTTTCAACATTTTGGCTTAAACTATTGAATGATACTAATCGTAAAAACGAATGAATTCGAATTGCCATAATAAAGAGAAAAAATAAGGCAGTGTGCAAATAAACAGGTGACGAATACTAGATACTCATTAATGAACGCACCCAAAAAGAATGTTCCCGATACAATGAATAAGTAGCTTTAAATATAAGAGAAAAGAACTAGTAAGTCCCGAAAAAATGTTTCACTTATGGAGGTTCATCAATATCACTTAAAGAGGTTTTTCAGTATGGAGGTACCGAGACCTGAGAAAAAGTCTTACTTATAGAGATTTCTCACTTATCCAGGTTTCACTGTATATACCTGTCATAATTTGTTTAGCTATGACATGAATTAATTGTCTAATTAAATCAATAAGTCTACATAATATTATTAATGGAAAATATTAAAAAATTTGCAATTATAAGTATTTGTATTGCATTAATGAAAAAAGGTAAAAAAATTTAAGAATTAGTATAACAAAATTAAAAATTCAGAATCAATTACAGAACTTCAAAATTTCACTCATATTAATTTGTTAAGATTATTAAGAATAATTAGTACTTATTTAAGATGCATAAAAACTTTGTTGAGAATTTGATTTTTTTTTATCCGAGCAAGTAGATAGACAGATAACTTAAAAATAATTTTACATAGAAAAACAGCTTCAGAAATTCAATCTTCAGAAAATTAAATGAGTAACTTATATAATTATTTTGTATCCATGTATCTATGTACTCAATATCTGTTAATCACTTAGTGTTATTAGTTAAGACATTATGAACTTCAATGAAGACAAACGGTTATAAAGTTCTAATTCCTGTCACTTTTAAGGATTTATCGATGGGCAAAATTTAGACCGAATTTTAAATATGTTATTTATTCAATAATTGATAAGAATATTTCTTTACCAACAGCAAATCACAACTGGATGATCGAAAATCAGTGGAAGAACCAAGGCGAAAGCAATGATCGGGCATCCCCACCAAAAGCAATCACAACAGGGTGATCGATAATCAATGGAGTACCTAAGTAGAAAACAAAGAAAGGGCGTTTTCACCTTCAGCCAATCACAGCTGGGTGTTCGATAACACAGCCCTGAAAAAAATCCTTTTTAAAATTGTTTTGATTGTAATAGGTCACTTAAATGCATTTTTTTGCGCTTATTTCAAATATGAAATCCATTTCCTTCCATCACGTAAGGTTTTCTCACAAAATGAGGAAATATATTGGGAATAAGTAGCAAATAACGCAATTTCTTAAACAATGTTTATTAAATTCAATGGAATAAATATGTTAAGTAATACAACAAATTAGTAACATTAAATTAATTAAACAAAGATATTATATTATACATAGTTATCAATAAGAGTAGTATCTATAAGATTTTTCGAACGAAGACAGGGGCCCGAATCGAACCACATTTTCTGTATCGAAAATGGTAGTACCGGATCTCACTACTAGCGCTGGTGTCGTTTTATCTTCCGTTGGTAAGAGAAACAAACCGATACGAAGTTTATAAGTGAAAGCGAGATAACAAAAATGATTGCTGTTATTTCGCTTTCACTTATAAACTTCGTATCGGTTTGCTTCTCTTACAAACGGAAGATAAAACGACACCAGCGCTAGAGTGGAAATTCCAGTACTACCATTTTCAATACAGAAAATGTGGCTCGATTTAAGCCTCCGATTTTGACCAAAAAAAATTCAATTGTAATTTTCAACAGAACCTTACGTGATGGGGTTTTTTATTATTTTTTTCACAATCAGGGCAAAAATTACAATAAAAATAAATTATTATATTTAAGACAATTTTACTATCGCAGGCCTGTGTAATCAATGGAAAAGCCGCAGAAAAGGTAGGGAGGACATTCCCAACTTCAGCTTGAAAAAAATATTTTGTACGATTTCGGCGATTTTAATTTAAGTAATATTTCATAAAATTGAATTCATTGTTAAACTCAGGAACTGCTACCAGTTTCAAAAATTTAATCATAGTTGACCATCGAAAATATCGTGGGTTAAAACTTTTAGGTTCAAACAATAAATTTTAAGGCTTAACTTAAAACATTTAAAAATATTATCCTCAGACCCTTACTTAACAATTACTAATTATATAATCTTCAATGAAGGTACACATTTTCTATCTTGGAAAAAAATTATTTCTAAGATTAAAAATGAAAATAATTTTAAATTTATCTTTTTGTCTACACATTCGTTAAATTATATATTAAATTTTATTTTTTATGACTTTATATACATGCCTATCTTTAATTTCTAGCTTAATTTAAAACTGAAATGTAATATCTATCTCATATTTGAACGGAACGAATGTAATTACCAGTCGACAAATAGTAGTCGGTTTTGCTCACAGCCGTGTGCGACATAAGTTCAAGAATAAGCCCCCTAGTGTTTTTTTTTTTTTTCATAGCTTAACTTTATTGTACATATTTGTACATTACAGTTGTTCTAGTATTCGAATTATAAAAAATAACATGATATTTGGAGGGAGGAATACACCCAGTGGTGCTCCTCTGACATTACTTTATAATACATAGGACAACAGTTACATTTACAATAGAGGGAGAGAGAAAGGATAAAACATATTTACTAGTTCAGATCGGTATGTCTTTTTCGTTTGAGTCTTCTTTCACATCTGGGTGGGGGCTGATGATTGGCAATTTTTTGGATCAGTGGATTGGGGTGATCCATGATAGATTGAGCGTGCCGATGATAGGTGCTTTGTATCACATCTTGTACGCATTCAATTTTCAGGTCTTGATGTATGGTGTGGTTACTAATGTACCACTGGGCACCTGTGATTAGCCTTAAGATTCGGTTTTGCACAACCTGTACCCTTCGTATTTGCGAATTAGAAGCGGATGACCATATAGAGCTGCCATACTGCCAGATGGGTCTTATTAACGATGTATAGATGATTCTTTTTACATGGAGGGGTATGGATTTACTAGTGAGAAGGTGTTTTAGGGCATGCATCCGATGACGAGTTCTTGCTACTATTTTTTTTATGTGTGACTCCCACACAAGTTTTCGGTCTAGATGTAACCCAAGGTACCTAACTGTGGAAGTATATGTCACAGGTTCCTCCTGAAGTACAATGGGCTCATCAGGTACAAGTCGACGGTAGGTAAATTTCACTATCTGTGACTTACTTGGGTTAACTCGAACTCGCCACTTCCTACACCAATCACTAACCTTGTCTGCATAATCTTGAAGTATCAGATGTGCCTCCCAATAGGTTTCCTGCTTTGATAAGATTGCAGTGTCGTCAGCAAAGTGTGCGATTTTTAATGACTCGCTGGTTGGAAAATCACTAGCAAATATTAGGTATAGAAAAGGTCCCAAGACACTATCTTGAGGCACACCAGAGTTTACGCCAAAAGTCCTGGAGTAACTTTCTCCATATCGCACCGAGTAAGTGCGGCCAGTGAGATACGCCTGGATAACACGATAGAGCGTATCGTCCAAGTGTGGTTTCAGTTTTGCTAGTAGACCGGGGTGCCACACTTTGTCGAACGCTTTTTCGGTGTCGATGAACAACCCAAGGCATACCTTTTTTTCCTCGTATGTGTCCAAGATTTCGTCCACTACCCTGTGGAGTTGTTGTGGGCAGGAGTGTTGAAATCTAAAACCGAATTGGTTATTTGGAATTATTGTCTCTAAATGAACTTGTAGTTTTGGGAGTAGAAGTCTTTCAAATGTTTTTGAGAGAAAGCTGAGCAGACTTATCGGTCGATAGCTACTGACTTCGTTTCTCCTCTTTTCGGGCTTGGCAATCATGATGATCACTGCATGTTTCCATTTCTGAGGGTAGTATGTTGTACGCAGTATAGCGTTATAGATTTGGGTTAGGAATATGAGTCCTTTCCGTGATAGGCTGGTGAGAAGCTGTTTTACAATTAGATATTGGCCGGGAGTTTTATTGTTAGGTGATTTTTCTAAAGTTTTCCTAACTTCTCCGGGAGTGAACAACGGAGGAAGAGGCGATAGCTGCAGAGGTACTTCCAATTCTTGTAATACTTGGTTGTGGAATAGTTGGTCTTGAGAAGGGTTTGGTGAGAATTGGCTTCTTAGACTGGCTGCGAAAGCCTCAGCTTTGGATTGGCAGGTTGTAATCCACTGCCCATTTACTAGCAACGGAGGAGCCCCCACGAATTCTTTGGTTAAGAATCGAGTCTTCTTCCATAGTGAACCATCAGATGGATCCAGTTGCAGCAGTTCGGTGTGTACGATGTTACTATTGTGCTCCTTGATCGCTCTCTTTAACTCAACCGTCGCTTTATTGTAGGCGCTTTTATGAGGAGGATACCGAGTGGTTTCCCATTGTCGTCTGCAGTTCTTTTTAATGGTGATTAAATGTTGGATGGGTGCAGGAACTGTTTGAGCAGGAGGTCTCCGTGGACCTGTGCGTTTACTGGTAGTCTTATGGGCCATATTAGCTGCCGTTTGTATTACTCTAGTGAGTGTACTGACAGCCTTGTCTATGTCAGACGAGTTTTTTAGACGAATGTTTGGGTTTATAAGTATATCGGTGGTTGCTCTGTACACCTCCCAATCAAATGGATGGTTTAATAGAGTACGGGGTTTAGATCGAAAATTATATTCAGCACTTACGTTTAGTTGCACTGGATAATGGTCGGAACTTAGTTCATATTGGACTGTTGGGTTTGAGCAGAGTCTTTGTACATTCTTGCCAATAAATATGTCGAGAGTATCTGGTGAATGTCCAGCGTCGGAGTAATAAGTAGGTTCAATGGGAAACATAAACTCCAAGTGGTGCTTGTATCCTACTTCATGTAGCAGTCTGCCTCGAGGGTTGGCTAGATTGGATCCCCAACGGGGGTGTTTAGCGTTGAAGTCTCCACCGAGTAGGAAGTTAGCACCTAGCTCATGTATAACACCCCAAAAGTGTAATTCGCAAAGGCGATTCTCAGGTGCCGAGTAAAATGACCCCACTTGATAAAGAGCGTTGTTAATTTTGAACTGTATTCGGGCAACCTGCAGTTCATTTTCTGAGATACAGGGAAGTTGATCATGTTCTATTTCATTTTTTATATAAATTGCTGATCCTCCTTTTCTGAGCCCACTTGGGTGATCCGCTCTGTAGATGGTGTAGCCAGGTACAAATATTTTGTCGTTGGTGGAAAGTTTAGTTTCTGTCGCTAAAAGAATGTCTATGTTTTGTGTGTTTAAGAATGCATGTAGTTCATGGAACTTGTTGGTAATTCCTCTGGCATTCCAGGTGCATATATTAATGATTTGGGCTGTGTTGTAGTTCATGACAAGACCTTTTGGATTAACGCTGGTAAGACTTGTTGTAGGGTTACTAAGAGAGGTTGAATTATTTGTATAAGGGAGTCAATTCTTTCAGTTAGCTTGTCCAACAATGAATTAGGTGCTTGGGTTTCTGTACTTGGGTAGTTTTCAATTACAGGGGGTGATTGGTTAGTGACCACATTTGCATATGATTTGTAAGGAGTGTTTGGGCTCGTAATGTTAGGTGTTGGTGTGATATTAGGCTTTGGTGCTGCTTCCCTCTGTAACGTGTGATGTATCGGTCTTTGTGCTGCCATTCTTCCTGCGTTTTGGTGACTTTTATGAACTGGGCATCCCCGATAATTTGCAGTATGCTCTCCTCTGCAATTGACGCACGTTGGTTTTATATTTAAGCTTTTTGTGCAGTTTTTTGTTGCATGTAGACCCTCGCACTTAACACACCGTGGCGTTTTACTACAATAGTTTCTTGTGTGCCCATAGTCCTGGCAATTTATGCACTGTACTATTGTACGTCGCGGTCGGGGTGGTTCGACTTTGATAACAGCGCTATATAGCCGCTTTAGATCGTAGATCCGTTCATTATTTGGATTTTGCTTTAAATCCCCTAGTGTTACCTTAGAGTTTTTGTGGCTATACTAATACGTGGCTTGTTTTCAACGGTCAAATTAACAATTTTAAAAAGCCGAAACTTTCCCCCTTTGTGACTTGTTAGTTGGAGCATTGTCCCCACAAAATTTCACATGGGTCTGATGCACTTTTCTTCCTTTTGAAACAAAAAAAATAAAAGTTAAAAATAAAAGTTATTATAAAAATACATGAATACATTTTGGAAGGTCAACAATTAAACATTTGTTTATTATTTTATCCTCGGATTTTGTTAAATTCAATTCATTTTTTAATAGTTTTTTTTTTTAGAATGATTTCTTTTAAATAATGCCTTTTTAGATATTCATCCATATATAAACAAAACTACGCTTTTAAATACGTTAATGTATAATTTTGAGATACGAAAATTATTATTATTTAATATCAATAGTTGTAAAAATTTTGAGATGTTTTTTTCGACAATCGGTAAAATTATTCAATAATATTGTTGTCGTATAGCTTATAAAGGGTGTTTTAATAAAAGCGCAAGATTTGAATTGCGCACCATGTTTAACAGTTATAATGCCACATGATTATGATCTGACAAATCGAAAGTAGATAGATGGAAGTTAGTATACATGAAATAGTATACCATGAACAGCGAAGAGAATTCACCAATTGGATCCTTGAGCAACCTGATAATTTTGCAAACAAAATCATTTTTAGTAATGAGGACATCGTCACCTCGAAGGCTTCGTGAATATGCAAAACTGTCGCATTTGGGGCTTAGAAAATCCACAAATGATCCATCAGAAAATAATGCATCTACAACGGGTCACTATATGGTGTACATTATGGTCTGGAGGAATAATTGGACTGTTTTTCTTCGAAAACGAAGGAGATAATGCAGTAACGGTGAATGGCGAACGTTATCGTGATATGATAAGTTTCTTATGCCTCATTTGAAAGATATTGATCTTGACGACATGTGCTTTCAGCAGGATGGTGCCACATACCATATCGCTCGTGAAATATTGATGATCTTGCACGAGTTTGCTCCTGGTCGTGTCATTTTCTAATTTGGTGACCAGAATTGGCCTCCAAGCTCATGCGATTTAACGACTTGAGATTTCTGGCTTTGGGATTATCTGAAGTTACAGGTTTATGCCAATAAACTTGCCACCATTGAAGCATTGGAAGTCGAAATTAGACGCTATACCAATGAAGTACCACCACATGTATTCAATAACGTTATTGAAAATTTCGTCAAAAGAGTATGCAAATGTCGGCAAAGCCGTGGCGGCCAATTAAAAAAAATTGTTTCATACATAATTCCCAAATGTATATTTTCTAAGTCAATAAATATTTCAATACTTGGCTACAGAAAACCATGTTTTATAGGACATTGAAATTTTGCGTTCTTATTGAAACATATTTTATCACATTTTACTCAATGCAATTTTATTCTATCAAAATTTAAGTGTAATTTCTATTGCTATTACGTTTCCTCGTACTTTCGTTATTAAATATTAATGCGTACTTATGGAAAAAAAGTGGATTTTTAATTCAAATTTTAATTAATGATTTAATATTCACTAATTCAATGTCAGCAATTTGATAATTTTGAAGGTTTTTTGCGAATTTGTATGACGCATTTATTAGCCGATTACTTTTACAGATTAATCAATTGAATTAAAATTATATAAACATTTTTTTTAATAATTCAAGTTAAATAATGCATGATTAATAATTTCTTTTAACTGATTTCAAATGATATAAATTAAAGATTTTGATAATTATTAGGTTTAAGTTAAATGTTAATTTAAAAAAATATATATTTAAATAATTTTTAACAGACAGAAAAAGGAGGAGCCTCTTTAATTTGGCACGTGTATTTTTTTAGCGTTTTATATAGTTAATCCAACAACCTTTCCCATATAGTAATACAATTTCGGAAATTCTGATTTTAGTAAATTAGGTCTACGAAGTGTGCTCAAAAAGTAAGATGTCTTTTTATTATCACCTCAAAGTGCTTACTTATTCATCAACATCTACTTGTCCTTTTCAATCAACATAGAAAATATCGAGTGGATAAGGCTGTGCAAAGTGATGTAGGAAAAAGCAAAAATTTTCCAGACAATTATTATAAGAACTCTTTTTCCTAGTTATTTATTAAACATTGTTCAACACTGTTTCACAACATGAATTGGTTAAGAAAATCCAATATTTTATCTCTGAAATACTCTTAAAAGCAAGAAAACAGATTAAAGCCGCTGAGATGAAAAGTTTACCTTTACATCATTCCAATTCCATGTTTGCCTCTTCATATTTCCTTAATAATATAAATTTATCTCTTCTCTAATATAAATTTATCGACCTTTAATCTTTTACATCGACCCTGTTGACTTTTTAAGTTCTTGACATCGATGAAGAAGGTACTTTTTTATTGTTAGGAAATAGTTAATTTACCTCAGAATCAAATTGATAGATCCAGAATTTCAGCATAGAAAAATATATAATATTATCCAAATTTCTATTCTCAATAAATAGGTAATAGATAAACTTTGCTTTAGAAATGCTTTTTTTTAGATATTCGTTAAATCTTTAGTTCAAAGATTCACTTGCGGATACCCAACATTTTATTCATGTGAAATTTGTCTTTAGGAATTCATTAATATTAAGTTGGGGAAAAAGAAATCCATTTTTTATCGTGAATTTCAAAGCTTAACTTAATAGGTTTGAAAAGGTTGAATTTTCCGGTTTGGGTCAAATATGCACCGTTTTGTTCTATAATTTGTTGCAATTTTAATGGTAACTCCAAAATTCCACTCTAATAAAAGTCTTGGTCTCTATAGACGAAAAACTCTAATAAATATCACAATCTCCTCTTGATACCAATTTCTTATCGTTTAGGAATTTTTGCAATGCAAAAAAGATGGTAATCGTTTGGTACCAGGTCCGGACTATATGTTGAAAGTATCAAAACTTCCCAACAAAGTTCCCGGAATTTCAGGCGATTCACGATTAACGTGTAAGACTTAGTGTTGTTCTGTAATTTTCTTTCTTCTACTTATATTTTTAATTCTCAAAATTATTTATACTTTTAAACACAAACTCTAGAATCAACAAAGAAATTAAATATTTTTAGAAATTTCTTTGTCAAATGATAAAATTGAAATTCTGAAGGTTTTAGAAAATGTCCGAAAGTTATGAACAAAAGTTGAAAGAAGTTTCTTTCATATTTAATGAGGGATGCAAAAAGTAAGGGTTGAGGCCAGTTATTCAATCTTTTTGAGTTCAAACCAATTTAATTCTCCGAAGGATCGATTTACAAAAACCCTATTCATTCTTTGTCGTTTATAAATGATTCATTATTTTTTTTCAAAGTATCAATGTTTTTCCATCTAAATTCTCATATAATCGCATAAAAATGATTTCTTATTTTCAATATTTTCTCGGTCCCGGAAAATTGTCAACAGTCCTTTGAAGAGGTAGTAGAACTTCGTTATTACGAACGCTCTTTAAGGGTTTTCATACAATGTTTGTGAAATCGGATTCTCATTTTTTCTTTATAAATTTTCTTAAGTATGAACTTCCTTACACCTTCATAAGTTTTCTGAAATATAGATGAAACAATCGAAGAATAAAAATCGGACGTTAAGATAAAATTAATCTTTATGTATCTCTATCTTCAGAAATTGAAATTAATTTTTCAGAAAACTCAACAAATTTACGAATCCGAATATTTGGGGGCTTGCACTCAATAAATCGTAAATGATTATAGTTAAAATGTAAAGGAATTTGCATAGAAATATGAATATACATAAAGAAAAATTATTTGAAACAATACGAGTCGGAAAATTTGGGCAATCTGTTGAGAATTTCCCTAAAACTTATACCGAGTAACATTGGAGAAACTTGGAGTTTATTATTAGCAAAGCGTAGGTATACACAAAATACATAAAATATTTTCTGATCTCTAAAAAATTAAGAAAAATATTTTTCCAAAAAATCAGCAATAACGTTTGTTTGAACTGACGAATATTTTCGATTGAATTTTTTATGTGTTTTTAACATTATTTGAATGTTTTACAGTAGAAACTATTTAAAATTTGTATTTATATAAAGCGTTATACTTTTGGCTTACTAAGCAGAGCTTAATTAATAGTTTTTTTATAATCAGAAAACACTAATTCCAAGCAAATTCAAATAGCTTTTAAAAATGTTGTCAATCTTTGGAAAAACATAACGTATGACTGAAGAAATGGAATTTGAAACCAAATTAAGAAACAACTTGAAAATTTTAATTATAACCGTAAGATTTTTTTGGGTAACTATTATACACATATTCCTTTCTTCCAATTTGAAACGTGGATTGCCGTTCTTTGCAATGCTTATCTTTTGTGGATTTGTGCTCCAGCTTAAATGCAATACACTGGTGAATAATTTTAGTATATAGAAAAGCAGAGTCATCTTTAGATTTCACTAAACCAAGACTAAACCAATGCCGTTAGTTCTTTTTTCATTTTAATGGAGTTATTTAATGTGGCTTGGACTATGATTTTTCAAAATCAAAACTAACAATAAAAAATCAATTTATAAATAGACCAAGCAAAAATAACGAAGGAGAAAAAGAAACAAGGTTTGTTTTTCGTTAATATAAAAAGATATATTTTTTAAAATTTATTTATTGTAAATTAAAATATTTCAAGTTATTTCTAAAAATAAATATTTAAGTAATATATTCAAATTTTAAGCAAAAGTCAAAAAATATAAACTAAGAACTTTGAATAATATTAAAAAATGTATAATTTTAATCTTTGCAAACAGGTTCACAGTTAAATACAAGCATCACAAAAATATTGATATATAGTTTTATAATTAAGCATACGAGTATAATTCCGTTGACTATAAATAGCGCCTATAGTATTTTTATATTCATAACAGGAACTCTTTCGTGTCTATTTTTTCTACTAGTTCGTTAAGTAATGCTAAAATAAAGTTTGAAATTGTACCAAACTCCTTAGTACCAAATTCTTCATGGAGTTTATAATTGTAATAGTCTCAACAGAAGCTACAAAAATTTTAATTTAACTTGGCATTAATAACTGAAGCATGTTTTCGTTTTTTTTAGTTTGTATTCAAATTTATTAGACTTAAAATTTTAAATTGAGAAAATTAGTTATAATTACTTTGTAACCTTTGACACACAAGGAGATTAATAATTGGTATCGAAAAAGAAGCTAAAAAGTTAATTTAACATGTTTTTTTTTCGAAATTTGAATAAAAACTTCATTGAAATAGTGTGCAAGTAAGATGTAAGGGATAAGGATTAGGGAATATTTTTTAAACTATGATTATGTCAAGGCGTTTTCCACTCCCTTCAAAAATCATTGTATGTTGTTAACATTGCGTGTTAACTTTTGTGCCCACAAAATGCAATTTGTGAGAAAAACGATTTTTGTATTTCAATTTAAAAAAAAGTGCAGTCAATGAACATCGATTACTGATGAACTATATAGGAAACATGTTTCATCAATAAAGATATATAAACTTTGATATCAATATTTTAAAAGTTCTAATTTTGAGTACCAATGGCAAAAATAAGATGGTAAACCAGTAAAATATTAAGTCGCCACCAGTAAATATTAATGTCTGGGGGAGTAATTGAATCAAGATTCATATCAAACTTAAGAGAAGATCTAGGAGATCTTGGAAATGAGTCAAAAAGTGGTTTAAAGCCTTCTGAACGTCATAAGTATGGTACAAAAACAGGAAAACAAAGTTCTGTATTAACCCAAGTCAAAGAGATGTTGAACATCGTTTCTTCACGTGCTAATAACTGCTGCGAAGGCCAAAAAAAGAAAGAATATTTGCATAGACGTGAAGCAGAAGAAAAAGTGGATTGAATTCGACAATACAAAGAGGAAAATTTATTGAGGAATCCTAGTAGATGCATCAAATTTGACGGCAAAAATGAATATTCTTGGAAATAGGCTATTGCTGTGCATTTGGTAGGACCAGATCGGAATTATTATGAATTACTCCTGAAACCATTACTGGAGAACGTTACAAGTGATAATTAATACAACGGAGCAGTGAATTAAAGCCCACACGCTTTTCATATACGAAAGACATGAAAAGATCATTTTTCCGTATGACTAAACTCGATCTTACGTCACAAAAGTTTTAAAGAAAACTTTGGAAGCTTTTCAATGGGATATCTTACCCCACCCGTTATATTTACGTCAATTCGATTACCACTTATTTGATACATGATTCATGGCTTGACGTATAATTGATGAACAAAATTTTGCTCAATTCCAAGATCACCTTGAGGGACAAGTGTTTTTTTTAAGAAATTCACATATCACATATCGTCTTAAAAGTAGGAAAAAGTAGTATAGTAGTTGAAAAATGTGGCATTTTTTTTTTTGAGGAAAGCCTTAAGAAGTAAAAGCTTTTTTATGAACCTAACATAAAGTTTCATTACAACGATAGATTTCTTTTTACAACCAATAATGTTTTTGTGAAATTTGCAAGAAAAAAACGTCATGAAGCTTGTTGTATTACTACTAGGTATTAAAAAAAATATTTATTTTCTTATACGTTTGAAGTGTGGAAAGTCAGCAGAGCTTTGTCGAAAGACATATCGTACTTGAATTGCGAAAAGCTTTTTTATTTAATTCATTTGAGACATCTGTACGCTAAAGCTTCGTTGTTCATAGAGTTTTATGAGCACCTTATTCGTGATATCCTCCCATTTCTAGAAGGAAAAACAAACAGCTGTCATTCACACGCATAAGCTCATATATATTCCTCCTTCCGAAATCAAATAAGGACTTAAGAATTTTCTTATTAGCTTAAGCTTTCCTGTAGTGTATTTCATATAGATTTGGCCCAGTGAAATTTTGGAGTAGTCGTATTTCATTCAATTAATAAATCGATTAAAAGCTTTTGGTTTTCATTAAAATCAAAATAATTGTAATGTAATTTCAATTATTAGCAATTTAGCTTCCCTTAATACAATCCTAATTTTGCGGTTTAATATGTAGAGTGGTTTTTAAATTTATATTTTTCTTAAATTTTTATTGCCTTATATGTTTAAAACAATGAAATCATTTCCATTCAATAATTTTTAAAATTGATTTTAATCTTATAAACAACCCACTTTGTTTATGTTAATGAATTTTGCGTTTATTAAATTTAAAATTATGAGATTACACTTTACTTTACGATTAGAAAAATTAATGTTTCATTTTTCCAAATGTTTTATTGTAATTTTTCTATGTGTTTAAAATCCAACATTTTTCACAATCCACCCACTATCGATTACTCACAATCGATATTTATTTGAATTGATTGGCTTGATTGTATCCAAAAACATTACAATAATAGGAAGTTTTTTTTGCTACCCTCTCCTGGAGTATCACTACATTGTAAGTGAGTTTGTTTTGACAAATTTATAAAGGAGTATTCCTTTTTTCTTCTCACTTTCCTCAAAAATATAAAATATTTAATACTCACTGCAATGTAAATATCCAGGATTACCGTAAAATAATTCAACATATCTGCCAAATCTTTCACCTTTAATCATCTGCAATAATTATAGAAATTATATCGAAAATTCTAAATTCAAAACGATTTTAATTGAAATAGTTACCTGAAAACACTTAAATACTTGTAAAATTAATATCACAATAAGATAAAAATTATAAATGATTTTAAATGAAAGTATACAATGCATCGCACCTGTATGTAATGACAAAAATGTTTTTAAAGTATTCAAATTATGAAAAACTTTTAATATATGACCCTCATCAGGTCAACTAAGATATCTCTTGCAGATTTCATAATTTGTTATTATCTATACCTATATAATGAATTTTGTGAATTATGTTAAACTTTATGAATGTACCAACAATTTTTTCCCAGTACAATACCAGTAAAAAAAATATTTTTTTCATTCATTTACTGAACACTTTGAATATACAATAATTTCCATTTTATTGAATATTTATTTGGAGAAAAAAAATCAAAAAAGTCATTTAGTCGCTATTAATAACTTCCAAAAATTTCCATTTTATGTCAAACGTGTCATAAATATTTTATTACCAATTTTATATTCAAAAAATGAATTAATATTTTAACACGTAGTTTACGAATTAAAAAAAATATTTCATTAAAAATCTTCTCAAACATATTTTCTACTAATTTCTAGTAATTTTCAACGAAGTCCGATTAGAGACTATTGGAAAACAATGAAACATTTTACGTTTTAATAGAGCTATAAATTTGTATTCATATAAAAAAATTAATTAAACAGTAAATTTATGATACAAATAAATGATTTTTATTAAGAGAATAATAATAGATGTATTATCCTTAAAACTAGTGGGGAGGTGGGGAGGAATGAGTAATACCTCTTGGTCGTATAATGAAATAATAAGATTTATATTCATTTATTTCACAAACATTAAATACAAATTATAACCAATATTTTTGTGACACCATTATTGCGAAACATGTAGCCAGCGACATGATTACATCAACTAAACTGTAACCAAATTAGGTAGTTGGTATAGGAGTGAACAATTCCTTGAACTAAAGTTGAAGTATTTTTTTCTCAAATGGTACGAGTAAGGATCGCTATACCGAGATTTTGGATAAAGCAAACTAGCGAAATTTCTATGGAAGTGCTTGCCTGAACCATAAAGTATTCCTGAAAGAATAAACATCTGATGGAGTAACGGTTATGAGAATATTTGGAGAGTTGATTGGTGCCAATCAACAAATGTGCTATGCTCATGGAATAGAATAAGGAGTAATAGGTGTATTAAATTAAAAAATAACGAGCAGAAGAACCCAAATACTGTGGGTATTGAAACTTCTGATTCCAACTTTGAAGAAAATGATACTGAAACTTACAATGAATGACTATTGAAGTGAAATAACAGTTAAAGAGAGATTTCCATGTCAAAAAAACTTTAACGTGAGTCCTCTAAAGTACAAATCTATGGAATGGTTACAGTTTAAGCCAGTTATAGCCAATCACAGTGCTTGTAATGAACGCTCCTTTAAATTGTAAACTACGCAAAAACTTTTTCCTCTAAAAAATAAAATTGTAATTATTGAACTTTAAACCTATTTTCTTTGAAAATGAATCTAAAACTCCCGTTTAGGTATTCTTTATTTTTGCTTCTTCTGATAATCTCTTCTTAAATCGTGGCACCGGAGATACTAAGAGTTCGCCGTACAATTCATTTTGAGTTTTAAGTTGTTTTATCTATATGTATAAAAGTAATAGCTTTAAGCCAGAACAGCCTTAAGTGTCTTTAAAAAAGAATTATTATATAAATATACTAGCTGATGTTCGCTACTTCGCCTGCGTAACGTAGATGTTGGTTATATTTTCTTTTTAGATTTGCTTTATGTAGAGGTACATGGAAATTTTTATTTTTCTTACCTCTTTTACGAAAAGCATAATCATGTTTAAAAACACTATGTATTTTGTCGACTTTAAAAAGAGACATTTAACAAACTGTTGCTTAAAATAAAATAGTTGTAGGTATGTAATAATCAATTAATTTTCAAAAAATATTTATAAATGTCTAAAAAAAGTATAGTCCATTGCGTATACCTGCGGTAGGTATATCTACCGTGAACCAAATAATCCATAAATCGATCAGTATCTATACAAAAAAAAAATCGTCAAGTTCAATCAAGTCGGTCTTAATTATGACTTAAAACAGTCAAAAGTTTTCAAAAATACTGGCGCGCCAAAATATTACAAGTTAAGAGTCGTAATTTTTTAATATTAGAAGGAGTACCATCTCATTGTCTCGTGTCCTGAATGATCCTTTTTCCCAAAACTATTACCTTCCTGCAATGTACAATATTACCGCGAAATTAAAATTTGTACAATTGCACGAAACCCAGTTTCTCCATAATCCCAAAAAGCATTTTAAGTTTCTTTTATCATTATGACTTACCGTATTCAACAAATTCAAAACACTCCCCTTTTTTTAATTGTCATTCTTTCTCTGTCGAAAGGAGTCTCTAACTTAGTTCACAAAATTGCTGGTAAGTATTTTCTTTGAGTTCACTAAATTTCAGGGCGTACTCACTTACTAAAGTATTTATTGGTGAATACGTATTTCAGATTTTCAGGTTTACAATTTGTGAGAACCCAAAAACATTTATTGTTTTTACGGCACTATGATTATGAAATTTAAGATTTCGATTGTTTATTTAACGTTATTCCATACAAACTTTGTCACTATTTTTCACTCTTTTAAGGTAGGAATTTTTAAAAACTCAACTTAATTAAATTCGCACATTTGGATGTTGTACATACAAAATTGTTGAAAATAGTTGAAATAGCGGGGAAATAATTTCGATTTTTTTTTATTTTCAATAACAATATTAGGTTTTCAAATTGTTCTTAATACCCACCGAAGAAAAGTTTGTATGGAATATTTTATATTTTAATTGATAATGAAATAGAAAACCAAAAATTTCAGAAGAATATATAATTGCTCCAGGTCCCAAACATTGGTTCATAAAAAAAATAAACTATAAAGTTTGATTGTGGAATACAAACAAAAATTAAAAATCGCCTCTTTGGTATTAGTACTACATAAACTTGCATACTAATTTAGTGATATGGCGTTATTTAGAATGTGGTTATTAAAATGTTATATCAATAGCAGACACTTAAATTTTATTTCTAAACATAAATATAGATGAACCTTGTTTTATATTAAGTGGTAATAATATTTCCTCTTTAACAGCACTTTGATAATTAAATTTAAAATTTCGATTATTGATTAATTCTTTATTATCTCATACAAACTTAGTTCTTCTTCTCACTCCTTTTTGTGTGGAAATTTTGAAAAAAAAATTATCAGATGCCTACTTCTTACAAAGAATACACCGATTACAAAAATTTCATCAGCCAGAGGGAATATATAAATACACGATTTTATATATGCACGGTCTTAATAACGTTTTTGCTATAAGCTTTATTACTAGAATTATTATTACTTTTTTCGATAATATTTTCTTATTGAGCAATCCTCAGCATTTATTTACAACAATTTTGTAAAAAAAATTGGTTACTGCAAGATTTGAATTCACGGTTCTTTAATTATGAGCATCAGATATGTAAACCAATACACTATCAACATGTTTTTAATCTTATGTTTGTTTGTATAATTTTTTTTTTATTTTTCCAAAAGGTTTTTCTGCATGTTGCACAGGCGTTTGATCGCATGTGGCATCCTGGTCTCTTATATAAGCTCAAGGCACTTCTACCTTCCCAGTATTTCCGTATCCTACAATCCTATTTATCGAATTGCAGCTTCAGTGTGAGATGTGGAGCTACATACTCTGCCTCGTTTCCTATTCTTGCTGGAGTACCACAGGGGAGTATTATTGGTCCTCTTCTTTACATCATCTATACGGCCGATATCTCAACTCACCCACATACCTATATTTTCACTTATGCTGATGATACTGAAATAACCTTTATTGGAGGAGGTGATTTAAAACACGTTGGTTCTTTATTTCATATCTTTTATTAACTTCTCCTTAATGACTAATCTTTAATGACCACTCTTAAAAGACGAACTCTTTAATGACTAACTCTTAATTATTTGCAGAGTCTTTTATAATGTTTGAATGAAACACATACGTGTGACTTGCCTCGTGAGCCATAGCTCACCTGACTAAGCTATGTGTGCAATACAAGTCGAAGACCTCTGAAATGCATATTAATCAGAACAGAAGTCATTCACTTTGACTTTCTGCCGATTATGTAATTAAGCACACTTCAATACAGTAATCCTTTCCACTGACCCTAACCCCATAAAAGCAACCAATACGTTACAGCATCACCTCGATCTCATCTCGGGATGGTGTAAGAAATGGAAGATAAAAATCAACAATGAAAAAAGCGTGATGATACCATTCACGCTAAGACGACTGACATACCCTCCGATTTACTTTGAAAGCGACACTATCTCAATTGCTTCCAAGGTTCGTTAATTAGACTTCTACCTAGACAGCCACTTAACCTGGAACCCACATATTAAATTCAAAAGACAAATACTAAACCAACGATACGAACTATTACGTAGACTTTTAGGACCTAAATCTTCAGTTAATACAAAAACTAAACTCACCATTTACAAAACTTTACTACGACTTATCTGAGCTTACAGAGCAGAATTGTGGGGCTCTGTAAAACCATCCAACATCCAAATTATCCAATCTTTCCAATCAAAAGTCCTTCGTCGAATAATCAATGCTCCTTATTATGTTAACAACCGAATCATACACAATGATCTTAACTTTCCTTTTGTCACTACCTTAGTCCAAGAACGATTCCAAAAATTCCACTCCAAGTTAGTCGACCATCCTAACCCTAATGTCCAAATTCTTTCCTCTGAAACTCATCCAGACAACATGCCACGTAGGCTGAAACGACGTTGGCCTCTCAACCTCCTAATAAATTCTTAGAGAGTCCCAACATTGGTTGGGCCCTCTCAACATGTTTCGAAAATACCACACCAGGGTTGAACTACGGTTTTTACCTCAAGCGTGGTATATAAGCAACCAAAATTTGTCAACACATTGCATAGTATATAAATTGTAAATATATAGAAGGCAATAAAGGATTTTTAAAAAAAATCCAAAAAACGATTTTTCTTTCTTTAAATTGAATTTACTGTACTAGTTATTAGTTCAACTAAAAATATTTATAAAAAATGCTTCTAACTTTAAAACACATTTTCAATGATATATAACTCGTCTGTCTAAAGTTAATTTTATTTTTCATTCTCAGCTTTTATATTTCCTTATTATTTTTAAGCAATGAGAAGTAGCCTAATGTGAGTGGCTAATTTTGTTGTATCTTAATCCAAATTTCATTCAATTTGGTTATTAAGGAGACACAAACAGACAGGCAGACAAAAATTTTAAGTGTTAAATTTGGAATAAAGGTATCTTGAAACAAATATAGGTATACCCTTAAATTGGGCTCAAAATTTAAATATACAGACTGACATATGAATTGTTTATATTTGTATAGATTAATTTTGTTTTAAAAATAATGTATAATTTTTTCGTTGCCAAGGACATTTTGAGTGTAATTTATAAAATAAATGATCATTTAGTATTAATTTGTTAACATTTAAAAAATGATTTAAAAATCCACAAATAAACTTTCAGAGTTATTAGTTTATCATTAGATTAAAACAAAAAACAAAGTTAAATTTACAGTGATTTAATGACAAATTGGGAATTGCCACAGAAAGTATTAAATTGACAAAGAACTTAAATCAAATTTCAGTTTACTTTGTCTAAAATAAGTGTAGCATTTTCTTATTGTCTTATTAGCTAAATAACATTTTTTTTTAATTATTATGTAGGTGTATTAAAATATTTTTCTTTGGAAAATCAATTCATGAAATCTGTCTTCAATTGCTCGTATTAAATTTTAGTAGATGTGAGCCAACAATGCCTTAGTATTTTTTCAACTTTTTTGGCAATAACAGGCATCCCTCGTGTTTCGTAAAATCCAATCCAAATGCGAATTGACTTTCGCGAAAATGGCAGTGCTTGGTTTTGCACTGCAATCATTAGCATCCGTTAAAACGCCTAAAATAATTGTCAACGTTTCATTGTTAGCGATTTGTATGCTTCTGATGCATAAATTATAAATCTATAAACAATTTCTACTTGATTTTATATTACCGATTGTTTCATAAATTCCGTTCACGCTTCTAAATTGGACAGCTCCACCCGCATCCGTCTAAAAAGTATGTTTTCAATACGTTCATTTCATTCAAATTAATTAACGTGAAAATATGCCTTGCAAATAACGGAAAGTGATCCAATAACGCCCAAACATCCTTTGTGTGTAGATGGTGTGAATGTTTCTTTGATATTTTCTGTGGAGGATCTGTCACAGGATGCCAAGTCAAGGACTGGAAGGCCGATTTTACGTGGACGGCATGTTGAAATAATGTCCCCGTCGGGAGATAGTCCTTGGGACCAACCCGTAACAGTTCCAACTTGACCGATGTAAGTGGCTCCTTTAATTAAAGTCGGTACATTACAATTTTAATCGGGTATTTACTTATATAAAATTTTAAAAAAAAAGATGATTTATAATTTATTCTATAAAAGTAACAAGTGATATTCCAAATGTTTTCAATATAGAGAACAACAAAGTTTTAAAATTATTTTTTTATAATGTATACAGTAAGTGTAAAAATAATACCTGGATAAGGTAAGCAAATTGGATTAATTCGGCGTTCGAATGCTACAACATTACTGAGTTTCACAAGAGCTATATCATGGGAACGTTGAGCAGGACTGTAGTCGGGATGAATCAATAGATTTTCTACACTCATATTTGACGAAGCTACGTCTGGAAAACATCTGTCGTGAACACCTAAATTTACCTTTACGTCATAAGCAGTAAGCCTAAAAAAATATACAAAGTTATAAAAAATTCAACTACTTACGTAATTTCAGAGTGAATTCATAAAGTCAATGCAAAACTTTTTTGCTATGCATAATCCTACACTCTTTTCACGCTTAATTTGAAAACTGTTAACTACAGTATCCAAGCATCGAGAGAAAATTTCTTACAATTATTAGAAAAATTCTGAAACCAATTAATTAAAAATCCTGGTGTATCTTTTCAAATACTATAATTTTTAAGCGATTTATAATATCAAAAAACTTAGATAAGGGAAATTATGTTTAAAGTGAAAGTTTTTTTATACTGTAACTTCGAAGAAAATGGAATCTTGAAAATATTTGGAAGATTTTTCAAAAAATTTCAATCAAACTTCTCCCTTTACGGACTAACCAACAAAATTTTGAAGTTTGGATCGATTGGTGAAGAATCAGTTTCTTTTGTGGCAAAATAGATTAGGAATCAAAATTATTTTTTTTTCGCTGACTTTGAACAGTTATACTGTGTATACTATATATGAATATATTGCGGTCCAATTTATGTAGTCAAATTTCTACATAAATTGAACCGCAATATATTCTATATATAGTATACACAAATTAGGAGTATTTAATTGTCTACTAAATATTTTTAACAATGAAATAGTAAAATATTCTTAAAACTGAGTTTTAATTGGTATATGAATTCAAAAATGCAGATCAATGTTAAGAAAAAATAGTAAAACATGGAACTTAAAAAAAAATAAAGAATACTGTAGACGGGAAAATCTTAGTACGATTGCTACGACTACCTCTTCTGAGTAATGTACCCTTGCTTTGGATTCGTCAAAACTAAATATTCTTTATTTTGAAGTAAAAACTTCTTTAGCATCGTAGTGACTTGAAATTTCGTGAAACGAAAAAGCGACAGTCAAAAGAGATAAACGTATAAATCTTTAAGATTTAACGTACGAGAGAATGTAATAGAAAATTTTACAGAGCTTCTTATGTATGTGTGCGCCTGCGTTTTAGGCTCCTTGGCAATAGTCGTCCTAACAACCGCAGTGAATCGTGTATTGCTTGCATTTAAATATCTCATCATTTGAATGAAATTATTTTTCTATTATGCTTAAATGGAATTCCAAATATTGTCGTGATTATCGAAAGAAAATGAAGAAAATAAGACTAAAAAGACTAAAAAGACCAGAAACAGTTCACCTACGAATATTTATTAAAATACACACCAGAGGTATCGCAAATTCTTATCAAGTTAAAATTCCAATGATTTTAATTAGAGACTTCAATGTTAATATTGCATTAGATACAATGATCTCTTTGGTTAAGTTTGTGGACACTAAATTCATTTTAAAAATGTATAGCAGTCACACTGTATCAATAACAAAATCAAAACAGTAATTTACTTGGTATCCAAAAAATAAATTGATCAAATCGAAACTAAAGTTTTTATCTCATATTTCAATTACAATAAGTCTCTCGTATCGTTTATCGAAAATGCATACTAGGAGTCTGAAAAAATGTATGTAATATATATGTAAATAAAATGAAAATGAATTTTTAAATTTGCTATTAATATTATCAAAACTAAACCCTACAAGTATCCTACTCTAAAATTTTTACATTCGTCTCATTATTTTGAAATTCGCATTTTTGAAGGTTTCACTTTTATCGCGTGTAAACTGCACACATATGTTTTTTGAAAAGTTTTAACAAGAACCGAGTAAATATAATAAAAATTGGGGACCTTTCTATAAAAAATTCCTAGTTAAAGTTTGCTCAAATTAGTAATTGACATCTACTTTTAATTTTATTTTATATCTGATCTTCATACAATGAATATTACTACTAGGATAGAATTGATTCTTCAGGACTTCATTAATTCATTTCAGAAGCAGATCTAATTAATGGGAACCAGGAACAACACTAAGGCGTCGTCTGTTTTCTAGATTTTTTTCAAAAACAAAATTTCTAGATTACAACAAGACATTCGATAAAATAAGGATACGAACGCATATAAGAAATCCAGAAGACGAAAAACTTAATTACAAAGGACGTGAGAACAATCAACAATCACATATAGCGTGGAGTAAGGCAAGACGAGGTTGCATTCTATTCCTCTTATTTTTTGATACCTACTCAGAAGAAATGATAAACGAGGCTCAAGAAGATGGAATAATTGGAATTAAGACCTATGAAATGGCAATATACAACTACCGATACACCCGAAGAACTACAGAGGATCCTAAATATAGGAGTCGACTTCAGCTCCGATCACGAACTACCACTAGTGATAATTACAAAACCTGAACATCAGAACTGCAACATATTATTTCATGACACCAAATTCGAGAAAGTTTAGAAATTCCAATACCGTTGTACAACAATAAATAATACAATTGAGTACTAAGATGATATAAAAAAATGAATAGGGAACGAGGCTCGTTCCAAGGCTTCATTCAATACCATAAAAAACATCTTTAGTAGTGGGAATAAACATTACTCCTCAGTTGCGTTTTTGGATGATTTTCAGGTCTTTGATAAAAAATGGCATCAAAGTCTTCTATTTTTAAGAAGTGATGAAGGATATTCCGGATTATTCGAAAATACTATCAACTTATCTGGAGGATTGGTTTTATCAGATAAAAGTAAAAAAACGATACAACTAGTTTTCAATTTTCAATTTGATCTACAAAAAAATTTAAAAATCGATATAATAAGTTTTCTCAATTGTAATAAATTGGTTTGGTTGTCAACATTCTAATCAAATTAATTTTTAATATTTACAGTCTTTTTTCATTGCAAAAAGTGAAAAGTTTTATGGAAATTATTTTCAAGTAAAAATATTTGATGCCATATAATTTTATTTCCATTCTTTAAAATCTAAATCAATTTGGAATATAAAGGATAAATCAGGATATGATAGACCAAACAAATTAGCAGGATTTTATATTATTTATTCCAATTTGCAACGTTTCGTTGGTGTAATTCCAACTTCATTTTAAAAAAAAATTAATTAAAATCATTACTAATACCATAAACTTTAAAATTTGCTTTAAAAAAATTATGCCATATGCTTTACAACTTATTTTTTTAAAGCAATTTTTAAAGTATATGGTTTTAATTTAATGTTTTTTAAAATTGTTACACATAGGTTGCCTGATGAAGTTGGAATCATACCGACGAAACGTTGCAAATTAAGCAGGCCATTCACGCTCCGACTTGCAGTCCAACTTGTGGTCCGACTTTCGAAGTTGAATCTGAAGTCGGACTGTGAATGGTTATTGGAAGTTGAATGTCTAATCAGACTAGTCGGATCATTTAGGCAATCCAATTAGAAGGTCCAACTAGTAGTCCGACTAGTTGAACTGCAAGTCGGAGCGAGAATGGCCTGCTTTAGAATAAATAAAATAAAACACTGCTAATTTTTTTGGTCTATCAAATCCTGATTGATCCTATATATTATATAATTTTATAAGAAAGGAGAAATTTTGTGATTAAGAATAAAAAACAACTACCCTATCAGAGGGCTGGCAGCAGTTAGGACGTATTTATCGTTGATGAGGACACCACCAAAATTATTTATTCCCTTGAGATTCACTAAAACCAACCACGGGAATTCATGATCGTTTATATACTCCCCTCCTAGTAGTCTTCCATTTCGATTTGGTACTCCACATTCTAAAAGAGATTTTTTTTTACATTTTATATATTTTTGAAATTAACAATTGTAGAAAAACACTTACTACAGTGGCATGTTTTTTGTGGACTTAAAAAGAAACTTAGTAACCCTCTGTTAAATAATCCATCCGGCCAAGTGATTTCCTTGAAAAATAATTAATTGAAAAACTTTTATCAATTATTTGCTTCATTAATATACAAACCGAACATTGAGAGGTCGAAGATGTTATAATTACAAAACTGATTATCATATAAATTGATTTCATTGTTGTGAGGTAAAAAATGGTGCACTGTTGAACACAAACTAAAAACATTTAACTAAAAATCCGGATCGTTTTGAGTTTTCCTACTTTGGACGCCCACATAACCAGAAATTAACCGGGTCAAATAATGGATATTGTGACCATCATGCTTTATCTTGAATCATATAGAAAATAACGAAGTGATGTTTTATTTATGACTTTTTTCTGTATTAAAATATTTATGAATGAGGGTACGTTTTATGCATGACTGAAAGACCCCGGAATTTTTGCACATTAAATTTGAATTTCAAATGAAATTATTTTGCACTTTATACTGAGATTTCGGCAAAACAATGCTATAATAGGAGAAGTAAATACATCGAATCGTTTCGAAATTATTTAAATGAAATACCTTATTAAATACGGATTTTTCTATTTTCTTCTTTTTTTTTATGAAAAAACTCATTTTTCCAAATATGGCAATTTTTTGGTGAAAGTTTGCTCCGTTTGTAGCCTTTTTTATTCACAATTCTTTGAGTTCAAAACACCCAGATTCATTCGGTATACATTTTTTAGTCAACTTTGTATCAGTTATAAATCAGTTAATACTTTTCTCAACTTCTAACATAAGTTCACATCCATAAGTATGTTTGAAATTATTACATTATAAAGGAAGATAAAGGTGATTGAAAATCTACAGCGGTATATAAACTAAAAATTTATTCCAAATTAATAAGGATATGTTAGCAAAAATTAAAATAAATTATTGATTTCAAAGTTTCAGTTGGAAAAAGCTTTATTTTTTACGTAGATTGAAACTTATTTCTAATACACTACTTTCAGAACAATTGTGAAGATAATAAAACAATTACTAAAAAAATCAATTGCTTTCTACAATTTTATTTTATTGTATTATGATTTTCAGTTGTAATGAAGCTTTTGGGTAAATAAAAAAATAGTTTTAATTTGCAACAACTATAAAAAATAATAAATAAAAAAGCAATAATCACAAATTCATTCTTTTGTCGATTTGAATTACAAAGTTACCAATAAATATTAATTAAATTAGAGCATATGCCATCTTAGTGGATTGTTCTATTCTTCACAAAAGCAGCCATCCTTTGAATGTTCTTTGATCCAGTCTAAATATCGGGTGATTCGCGTGTACACTCCTGGATAGCCAGGACGAGCACAACCATTTCCCCATGAAACGATTCCTAAAACATATGAAGATGATTTAATTTCTTATTGTTTTTTCTTGTGGTTAAGAAAAATATCCCAATTAATAAAAATTTCCAGTCAATATCTGACAACGGTGCATTTTCAACTTTGTTTCTTATTTCATTCGCGATTTTTCTGTTAATTCAGTTCTAATATTGAATATTTTTTTCTTTTGTGGCAAAATTTTCATTATGAACCGATTTATTTGCAAATTAAATTAAAAACCAAGTAGAAAATGCAACATTGCCAAATATTCACCGACCTAAAAGGGGCTAGAGCCGAAACTTTTTGTATCAATAAATTTTAATTTTATCACTTAAAATTTTTAAACATAAATTTCAAAAGTTAAACAAAGTGTCTAACTTTATCCCAGTTCTTCTGACAGATTAGGTTTTCCAAACGTTTAAGTTGTACAATTTTTATAAGAATAAAGGTTTTTTTTTCTATGATAAATTATAGAAAAAAAAATGAGTACCTATTAATTCATATCTTTTGTCCTCTCGTTCAGCAACTAGCGGTCCTCCACTGTCTCCCTGAAAAAAAAAGAAATTTAATTTGGATGAATGTTCAATACTTGTTGTAATCTAACACTTTTAAAGCTTAATTTAAATAATTTTTTTTCTCTGAAATTTTAAATCTACTAAAGTGTGTGTACAGAATAGTATTCTACGTTGAAGGATTGAATTAATGATCGATTGATTAATTGATTCGAAATTTATTAAATGAAATATATTATTGTAAATGGGGTAAATTCTTAGGAGCTCAATTTTCAAAGTTTAAAATATAGAGACTTATGAAAGACCAAAATAAAAAACTTTCTTAACTAGGAATGATGGTAACCCTATTATTAATGACACTGCAATTCGAGGAATTATCTCCAATCTATGGAAATAGATAGTAAGAAAAGTTTTCACTGCTCTCTTGGGTTTCCTGGACCTGAGTTAGGATATATACGCAAAGATCCAATTGGCTGTCTGCAGAAATTTATCTTAGAAGCAAATTCAACCAACTGGATCTAGAAGAAAAGCTGGTGTGAAATAGTTCTTTAAGGAACTCTGTAGAGAGGCCGCCAGAACAATGAAAAATACAGTTTTGTAAAAATATAATTGATTGTTTTCTCAAATGTTCGACTTAAAATTAAAAAAAAAATCTCTTAAAGGAGAAAAAACGGCATAGTGTAGAGGGTACTTAGATAAGTACCAAGCATACGTAATCAATAGCACCATATTTTTGGTGAACCATGAAAAATTTTCGCCCAATTTTAGAGAAATCTGATGTTTATAACCAACGGTTATTTAAGAAAAGAAACGTTTACATTTGGATTTTTTTTAATCTTTTCTTTTTTTAAATTGATTGAGTAATATTTGAACCATGACTGCGGATATTATGACAGTGACTCTTTTGAAAAACATTTGAACTTTTCAGCATTCTCAATCTTTTTTTTTTTGTTGACATTATCATTATTTAGGTACCACCGAATAAATATGACTCACATATAATTTGAAAGTTCAATGAAAATCGGTAGAAGCGAAATCGAAAGAAAAACTTTTAATCACCGATTTTCAACATTAATATTAAGATTTTTCAAACTAAAGCTATTTGATTGAAATTTTATTTAATCGAAAAATTTTATTTAAGGCTCTGCAAAAGTTTTAATGTTATTCCACGGATTATATATATTTATCATTGAAAAGATATGGTTGAAATATTATAGGAGAATTCAATGAAAACTGTTCAAAAATAAATGACAACAAAAATTCTTTGAAAAGCTTCTTATAAAATACATTCGAAAAATTTGCGATTTTTTTTTTTTTTTGATTAGACAATAAATAGACATAGACTTCATAACATGTAAATCAATAATATTGAAAAAGCAGTTAAAAATATATAATAGAACTAGCTGATCCCGGTGACTTCGTCTGCGTAACGTAGGTGTAGATTATGTTTTCTTTTCAAATTTGCCATTTGTAGTGGTATATGAAAATTTTTATTTTTCTTATTTCTTTTACGAAAAACATAATCATACTTAAAAACACTATTTTGTCAACTTTAAAAAGACACATTTAATAAACTGTTGCAAAGAATAAAAGTGTTCTATGTAATAATCAATTAATTTCAAAAAATATTTATAAATATCTAAAAAGAGTATGTCTATTGCGTATAGCTACGGTAGGTATACCTACCGTAGACCAAATAATCTGTAAAACAATCAGCATCTATACAAAAATAAAAAAAATCGTCAAGTTCAATAAAGTTGGTCTTAATTATAAGTAAAATGGGGTGACCAAGCGACATTTTTCAAATAACTTACATTTTTAAACTTGTGATATCTTTCGAATGGAATGTTCAAATTGAATAACTCAAAAAGTTATATAATGGTATTGAAGCAAACTTAAATATGAAGTCATTTATTTTGATAAGGATTAATCCCAAAGTATAAATAAAAGAGCTTTTATAACGGTGGCATTTATATATATATTTTTTAAAATGAAAAAACACTTATTGTGACAAAACCATAATAGTTAGACATATGCTATCGCTCTATTTTTTGTAGATAATGATATGTTCTACAAAATCGTATTACATTATTTTGTTCTGTAACCAATAGTTTTCGCAGCGCACGCGATAAAAGAATATTTTTTGGTAATTTTTTCAGACGTTGAGTTACATTATTGGAGTTTTAGTATGAATCCCTAACTTTTTCGAAAATTTAATATAGCCTATGTTCGCCGGAAATAGTGTAGCATCCCAACAGTGAAAGAATTTTTCAAATCGGTCAAGTAGTTTCGGAGCCTATTCAAAGCAAACAAACAATCAAATCTTTCCTCTTTATAATAATAGAAAACCTAGATATTTTTGCTGGAAAACCCATCTAATGAAAACCCATCTAAACCTTTAATACGTGATTTTATAATAGAAGTTTTTTATTATAAAATCACGTATTAAAGGTTTAAAAATTATCAAAAGAATCCTAAGAAAAAAAACAGGTACCTACATTTTTTTTTCACCAGAAAAATTTCTTAAAATCGACTGATATTGGATCGAAGATTATAAATACCCAAAAATTTGGAAAAGTAATTTTCAAGACAATCTTATATATTTTAGTTTGCTTTAAAGATCGATATATAGATGCTATAAAAGATCGATATAATCGATAAAGTTTTAACGAAATAATGAAAATAAGACGATGAAAAATAAGATCTTGAGAATGACTAGAGATAAGCTGGGAAAAAGTTTACTAGTATTTAACTTTGAAGTTAAAAACTAATTTTGTACTATTTTGGAGAATTTGGGTAAAAAGTTAAAGAAAAAATATTTTACCCTCTCCCTAACTCCCTACTGTTCTAAGATCATTACAACTAAATAAATTCTTCAATAAGTAAAAGGATACAATATCGATCGGTGATTTCGATCGATCAGTATCACACCTAAAAGACTAAAATAATCCTTTAAATATTTCGATCTTTATAAATGATCGTAAGTCATTAAGTCAAGTTGTCAACCATAAACAGTAAAAAGTTAATAAATCCTAGATATGGATATCCTGTCGACTTTAAGAACATATATATTTGGATCGTTAGGAGAAATATTTCAAAAATATTTGGTCAAAATTTTATGAATTTTGCTAAATCATAGTCAATTTTATTCAACTTTTTGGGCATATTGTATTTCGGAAAAATGTGTAGGCTTGATTTTAAATTTTCATGAAATTCTCTATTAAGTTCATTGGTTTTGTAAAATTTAATTACCTGACACGAATCTCGTTGCCCAATTCCTGGATACCCTGCACACATCATGTTATCTGATATCATTTTCGACGTATAATTAGTTTTGCGACACGCTTCATTACTAATTACTGGTACTTCAACCTCTTGCAATATACACGAAGGCTTGCCATCCTCCTTTAAAGTACCCCAACCGGACGCAATTCCCTTTGTTCCAACATATAAATTGTCTACAAAGAAACAACATGATTTAATTATTTTTCGACTAAAAGTATTCCTTCATCTACATAACAAGAACGTTTTGTGCGACCATAAATACTTTCCACCGTTGAATTGGTGTCATTTTTTTTTATTTGCCGAAAGAGTTCATTATGCTTTGACATTTTGTACAAAAATGTTTTTTTTTGAAAACTGGTTTCCCCAAAATATTTCATCTTTTTGTGGGTATAAAGAGTACTTCATTACAACCACCTCCTTAATGATATCATCCTCTCAATAAGATTCCGATGTTCTCGTTCAAATGCGTACAATGACCTGAGATAATTACAATATATTTCTCAATCTTGACAATATTTTCAGAAACTTAAAGATTCAGCTTTTTTCGAACAAAAATAAAACCATAACAAAATATCGAACTCTGCGAAGTATTTATTCTTAAACAGTCGCCCACACTCATGAAATCGACAATGTAAACAAACATAATATGTTGCGATCAATAAACTTGATAATATACTGAGATTTTCGGAGGCAATATTTAATTTTTAATGAGGAAAAAAAACGCTGTGCTGGAGAATATTTTCGGTTGGTTATATATTGAAGCTAATTGAAAAAAAAATGTATAAATTTAATTTATCAAGAAACTGGCAACATTTAAACCGATATCGAAGTGGTGACTTCAAGAGCTTATTTTACGTTTTCATTCCAACATATTTGCATAATGCCTTATTCGAACAAGAAAAATGTGATGGTAATGGAATAAAATTGAACTTGAACAAATTTCAAACTCGTTTTTGACTACATACAAAAGCGGCGCACATTTATAATAAATATAATAATGAAACCTTACCCTTATTCGATGGTAGGCAGATTGGCTTAATTGTATCTGTAATCGGGACACGATCGTTAAGTCGCAGTATCGCTATATCATTATCGAAATTGAGAAAACTAAACGCTCCTGTTGTCGCACGTAGAACGAATCGAGTTTCAGGTCGACGTGTCTCATTACATCGATCATGTTCTCCAAATGTAATTTTGATCATAAACCACATAAATCTGAAAATATAAAGTGTTCATAAATATTTTAAAAATATTGGATGAATTTTCTTCCATTTTTATTCTGGTTCAACAATGGCAATAAAGCTCTTAAAAGTTCACAGCTTTAAAAAAAAAGAAAACTTAAATATAATTGGATAGTATTTAGAGTATCTAGATAATAACTTTATCCGCTAATCTTTCCAATATCAAACGTTCACCTGCGCACACTTACTATAAAAAATCAGAATATTGAAGAAGAAAAAATTAGATAAACAAAAGGTGGCATTAAACACCTTGTATTGCAAGGACCACTATCATTCAGGTGAAAGAGTTTATCAATACGTAATATGCACATGTTTTTAATTAATAAAGAACATTATAAATATGAGAAAACATCAATTTTTAATAATAAAAACTTGTATTTTTTCATTTTAATGAGCAAATAAGAGTCCGAAAATAATGGGTATTCTGTGACGTCACAGTACGCGTGTTGAAGCTGAAATAAAAACAGATCATTGAATGGTTACCATTGAAACAATTATAAATAACACAATTTTTGTAATTTTTTGCCATTGGGAACTGATCACTTTTGTCTGGTGACCAAAAAACAAATACTTGTTTTTGTAAGCAGTTTAGTATACTAAAACTAAAGTTAAAATAAAAAGAAAAAAAACATTTTTCTTAAATGAAAATGAAAGCTATTAAAACAACTCCTTATATAAAAAAATTCTGTGCTATGAATGATTATGATGGCAAATCACATAAAAATGTAGAAATAAGTTCTTTCCCCTGTACTCAAGTCTGATATCAATCTTGTATGCGTCTAAAATTTATTCAGAAAAAAAAAGCATTAAGAAGCTTTTTCTGAGCTGGATTTGATTCATTTCAGTCAAAAAATTTTTTTATAGAAAAAAAACACAAATTTAAATAATAACACAAACTTAATGTAAGCTTAGAGGAAATTCTTTGGTTGTATACATTACGTAGCCATGTTTTAAGTCCCACCTATAAGTCAGTTCTTAATATAAAACATTTTTATACCCTAAAATTACTATCATTTTTTTTCTTAGGAATAGATATTGTTTAGTCTTTAATTTGTATAAATCAATAACATAATGTCAAAACGATTTAAATAACCGTTCCCTTCGTACTTAAGTATATTTGTCGTAGAAAAACGTCCAAGGGCGGATTTAAGGGTATTTTTGTGGAAATTCCATCACAGTATATACTTAGAAGCAAACCAAATTATTAGAGTTGTTAAAATATATGAATAAAATAACAGAAAGAACATTAGTGAAACTCTTGTCATCCAGGTTCCCTAGCGTTCCCATGCAAAGAATCGGACAGTTGTAAAAATCGCTGTCCCATAACTTCAGCGACAAACAAAAGAAAGAACATTAGTGAAACTATAGTCTATTTCTGACTGGGATTACGATTTTTTTTGTGATATCTTTCACACACTTGCAAATGAAAGATGATATTGTGTCCCCCCCTCAGAAAAAAATATTGAATCCGCCCTTGAAAACGTCCATAGGGTTTTAAAACTTCTGTATTGTGACGTCATTTTAATACCGGGCTAATAAGAGCTCGTTCTACTTATTTTACACAAAACGGTTTTTTAGCCCTTTTTAATAAATATTTCTCAGATTTAATCAAGAAAAGTTAATAAATAACAACTATGTATATTATGATTTAATATTAGTTAAGAACATTTTCGAATTTCTTTTAGAATATAATCTTTTTTGAAACAGTGAATCCACTAAAAGCATAAAAAGGCCCGCAGCGGCTACCAAAACAGAAAGTTAAAGTGATTGACAATAACTATAATAGTCTGGAAATCATTTTGTGAGAGTTTTTAAGATTTAAGTAAACACAAATCTTAAAAACTAACAATTAAAATTTATTAATTTATGATTCGAATCGTCTTACAGGTACTTTATACTTGCCTCTCTTATTACTTTTGTTGGTTCTTTCAATAAGTATATAAGTGTTATGAGCCGAATTTCTTCTTCTGTACAAATGGATGAAAGTCTAAAAATTTTATTGTTTTGACAAATAAAAATCTACATAATATATAATCTAAAATAAGAAATACTTTAATTATCTATTTTTTTATTTTCTTTTTGTATTTTTAACCCATATTTCAATTTAATTCTTTCATTCTATTCTCCTTACGAGATGTTCCTATCAACAATTCTCTTATTAGAATTTGAAATTTTATTTAGTTACCCCAATAAAAATTCATATCTGTGTTTAAATAATCAGTAGCAGCTCTTTTTACAAAGTTTTACATAGAAATAAAAGCTTTGAAAAACTTTTTCTTTAGCTCAACAATTAACATGATATTTTACATCTACTAAATTTAACAGATGGTGTTAAAACGAAACCGATTTTTTTCTGAAAATAAGCATTCCTTATTTCAACATTAAAATACTTATTTTATTCAAAATTATTCCCTTAGTTGACTATACAGCTTGGCCATATTTTTGACAATTTGTGGATTTCATACCAAAAAAAATTGTTCATCTCTTGAACAAAACCCGTCACTGAGTCATTTTTGTAGATCTTCGTAAGATGTGAAGTGCTACTTAACAAATTCGTGTCACATCGACGCAAATAAGTAATAATCTAAAGGAGCCAAATCTAAGGAGTAATTCGCTTTTGAAAGTATTTCCAAACTGAATGCCTCAATCATATCCTTCACTCGTTTTTCTATGAGGCCAGGGGAATTACTATACAACAAAATCATTTTGAATGGCCTATTTTGATGTTCAGGTTGTTTTTCGGGCTAAAGCTTTGTTCAAGTCTACTATATTAAGTTGTTATTGCATTTGACTTCCATTCTCGTCCAACAACTTTTAATATTCGATATATTCCAATTTTTTCGTTGGTTTTCCAAATATCGCCATTTTCAATCTTAAAATACCCCTTCAACACTTAAAATTCCTAAGAGTATGATTAACGTAAACTTTGATTAGTATTTGTTGCGATTCCATGCAGTTATTCTTGAAATGGTAATTGAAAATCAATGCTGTCCTTTTTAGGTAGTCGTACTTTTTAGGCACAAAGCTCGATATGTTCAATGCTTTTAAAAATGATGATGTCGTAGGAAAATTACACTTTCTTTTGTGAATTGAAAATCTTTATTAAACATCGAAACAAAAAAGCTGGCTTAATGACATGGTTTGGTAGACCCTTAAATAGCGACGAACACCACTTATTGGCACTTATCCCGGTTTTATATTAAAACACTTATAAGTTTCAATCAAGAATCGCTAATGATCACAAAAATGTCAGTATGAAAGTAAGAAATACAAAAAAGAAGAATAAAGGATAATTTAACAATTTCGTGAACACCAGTTAAAAATTTCGGACTTTTCGCATGCCACAATACCATGGAAAATTAATGGTGTAGACTAGTGGTGAAAAAGCTCCAGGATTTTGTGCCCGCAGTACTACTGAATGAGTATAATCGCTGGAGAGGACCCTGAGAAATTTTTAACACCCCAAGTGTTATATTATGATAGTAATCATATTCATATATAGTCATTTATCATATTAATTATATTCATCACAATATATCGGCAACGATATTAGGATTAAAAAAAAGAAGTTGAAATTTAAGTTTGAAATTTTTACCCATATTAAAATTTATAGTTTTCGAAAAGTTAAACCATGCAAGTCTAAAAAATCGATAAATTATTGTTTAATAAAGCAATGAAGGACATATTAATTTTCTATATTCTACGAGCATTTCCCAAAGCATAATTGTAGCTCGATTTTGATCGAAAAAATTAGAACTTCAGTTGCTTGCTGATATAATAGGAAGTTCTAATAAAAAACTATCCCTTTTGTCATGAACCGTTTTTTCCATTTTTCGACCAAATAAATTTTAATTGAATGTCATATTTGTAAATCTAAAGTCAATAAGACTAATAAAATATTAAAATACTTTTCAATGGGACATTTGGTTTTAGTATCGAGCATACATGTTTCAATTTTTATTTTAAAATTGTGAAACATTTCTATTGAAAGAATATTTCCATTTTGAGAAAATCTTGCAACAATAAGCTGTAATGATCCAATATTAGTATGTAAAACCTAAATATATGCAACGACGTCGGAGTACAGGAGCATGTTTTGCATTTATGTTTTCTGAATTTTATTATATAGTTTTCATCAAAAAAGTTAGAATTTGTATCAAGGTATTATGGCTTTCGATGCAGAATTGTATTTGAAAATTCAATAAAAATCGGTTGATTAATTCACAATTTAAATTCTTTACACCCATTTTGATTGATTTAATAAATTGATAACAAAATATTGGCACTTTAAAAATTTTAGATGATTTTCTTTGATTGAAAAATGGTCTAGAAAATATCATTACTTCAAAACGTTAAATCGACAATACGAAAAAATCAATTAAGATGTTGAAATGCTCATATTTTTACTACTAATTACACGGGCTTGCGATGGTAAAATTGTCATAAATAAAATAATATATTTTTATTGTAATTTTTGTTCTGATTATGTAAAAAATAATGAAAAAAGTTCATCACGTAAGGTTTTGTTGCAAATTACAATTGAAAAGTAGTTTTTTCGGCCAAAATCGAGATCACAAATCGAACCACTTTTTCTGTATCGAAAATAGTAGTACCAGATCTCTCACTACTAAAGCTGGTGTCGTTTTATCTTCCGTTCGTAAGAGAAACAAACCAATACGAAGTTTAAAAGTGAGAGCAAAATAACACCAATCATTTCTGTTATCTCGGTTTCACTTATAAACTTTGCATCACTTCGCATCCTCCACCAACGGAAGATAAAACGACACCAGCGCTAGTGGTGATCGGTGGAGTACTACCATTTTCGGTACAGAAAAAGTAGTTCGCTTTGGGCCCCTGGCTGCGTCCGATAAAACTTATAGATATTACTTACTGATAACTATGTATAATATAATATCTATGTTTAATTAATTTTAATATTATAAATCTGTCGGTGCTACTGAACATATTTTTTCTATGGAATTTAGGACACATTTTTTTTTAAAATTGCGTTGTTTGCTACTTATTCATAATATATTTTCTCATTTTGTGGGAAAACCTTATGTAGGAAGGAAATGGATTTCATATTTGAAATAAGCGCAAAAAAAATACATTTAAGTGACCTATTACAATCAAAACAATTTTTAAAAAGGATTTTTTGCAGGCCTGTGTTATGGTTCGAGTATTATCAAGAAAATCTTTTTTGAAAGGGCAAAAAATTATCCTCGACGAAAAAAAACAATCTTCTATTCAACGGGTAGCTAAAGGGGCGTTTTATCTCAAGCTTTTCTGCAATTTCTTTTACATCAATCGAAACAGTTTAAGGACTTATTGGTAACGTAAAAATAATACTTACCAATGAAGAGAATAATAAAAAAAATTATTACGATTTACAATTTTAATCTGTCGTCTCTGTATTATATGTAATGTATACTTTTTAAAAAGAAATTATAGACAAACTTTTGTTACTATCCATAGACATAATTGAGAAAACTTGTTTCTTGTATGACTTAAATTTGTATCAAACTCAAACAATTTCAATGTTTCTTCATTTTGCACTTTCCCTGATCTCGTAAACTTTTTGTTTGACTTTTACAACTTTTAAACTTTAAACTTTGAAACTTTATAAGTTAAGTTGTAGCGCATTTTGTAGAAAAATTGGAAAAAGAGGCGAAAATATACAAACCCTTTGACACAATGAGCAGCTGTGAGAACATAACGGTCATTAATAAGCATGCCCCCACAATAAAAACGATTGAAGTAGGACAAGCGTGCCATCCAAGGAAATTCATTTTGCTTGGTTGCTTCGCCCCCCACAATTCGACTTGCATCATTTCTTTCTCCGCAACCTTAAGAAAAAGAAAAATGCGTTAACACGTTTATGATTAACATAATGATAATAAGTTGGAGTATGTTTGCTCATTTCATTTGACCAGATAAATTTGAAAATGTAAACATATTACGCACACTTTTATACTTTTAGTATTGTTTGAGATCATAAAAAATAATTGGAAAATAAATAAAACGGGACTTGAGGTTCGTGCTTAAAAAAGTTTTTTTACATTTTCCAATTTTCCTTTAAACAAAAATGTCAATGTAGTAGAGTTTAAATATTTTATGTAGCCTTTACTGTATATGAAACAATATTGTATTTCTTGAGCTATTTTAAGAAAATAACACATGCGAAACAAATCAATTTTAATGATAAATATTTAAATACATTGTGTTCTTTTACGGTTACATATTTTCATGTGTACAATTCTTTGTTTTTCAATAAAATAAAAGGACCATTAAAATTTATCATAGTCGGTTGAACAACTTATGCATATATCACGAAAAAGAGTAACAAAATTTAGGTTTCATTTTCTAAGAAAAATATTATTTTATTGAAGGGAATGCTTACTCACTGCAACTGCACGGAGATGGAGGTGTATCATGAATCGGAGGTCGATTTCCAAACATGTTGAAGAAGTTCCTCAAAACGGTCAACCGATTTCCATTTTCTTTGCCCTGAAATTATTTAAAGTTTTTATAACAAAAAAAATATTTGGTGAGAATTTTGGTTATCATTTGCAACGAGAATTCAATTTAACGTTTATTAAACAGAAATAAATAAAATTAAATGTAGTGATTAGGGATTGCAATATCGGACCAAAAGTTCAATACCGGTATTTTTGAGATCTTAATACCGGAATACCAGTTATAACATCGGTAGTAGAAATTTTAAGAAAAGAAAGAAAACGCGGGTGTTGTTAAGAGGGTAAATATCACATAAAAATATTTGTTACTTATAATTAATAGCAGAATATAAATAATCACAAAAGTAAAGAAAGAAGTAAATATTACGTATTTAAATCACAAAAAATTGCAAATAGCACTATTTAATCTTTGGAACTAAAACAAATTTTTAAAATGGGATCGTAAAAAACATAATGTATCAATTGTACTGTCATTAATCCAGGAAAATAATTTTGTGCAACAATTACCACCTATCGAAAACAAAAACGTATACTATTTTGCTATATTGTATTGGAACCTTTGCTATAGTACAGATAATTTGAAAAAACTTCTAGAAAATACCGAAAAATCGGTATTGCAAAATCGCAAAAATGGCCCTAAATTCCGGTATTCGATATCCCGGTATACAGGTATTGCAATCCTTAATAATAATACATATATATATATATATATATATATATATATATATATATATATATATATAAAAAATAGATATTAAATAAATAGGTATATAAATAAGACAATCGACAATTGCCAGAACAGTTACGACCAGAACAAGTAACAAGTTCAAAATAAATGGCGACAACTGGTCGTAACTGTTCTGGCAATTGTCGATTGTCTTATTTATATACCTATTTATTTAATATCTATTTGCCGCTATCTGGAAGTTTCCAGTATATTCGAACGATTTTTATCTCTTTCTATCCATTTATACCCTCATTAGAATCTCACGAGGATTGTACTACGGAACGTCGTCCGTCTCACTTCAATCTCATCGTGAGAACTTTCTAAGTCCGCAACAATATCAAAACCATTTCGAGTTACTTTTGATGATTTGAACGAACCAATTATCATTCTAGATTACAAAATTTTTAAAGGTCATAAAGACAATTAATTCAAATTAAACCTAAAAGTATAAGCTTTAGGGAAGTCAAGCAGCTTTTTTATATATTTATCCAAAAATAAACCTCTATTTCTGCATAACGATCGCCAGGTTTTAATCATAGAAATTATGGTTCTATAGGCTTATAAATAAAGATTTGGTCTATTTTTTTTTCTATTTTTCTCACATTAAAAGTTTCACGATAACATTAGATAAGTATTTAATAAATTGGGAATTTAATTTTTCGTGATAAATGCTTACGTTTTATTCACATAAATTTGCTCCATAATATGTTCTTAATGATCAACTTAAGGAGAAAGCAAGTGGTAGTTTAAAGAAGCACGAAACTATTAACACCACAATAAAATCGTAATAAAATCTAATAAAACCGTAAACATAGAACTATTATTAAAAAATTGGCAATCAAATAACTCCTTCCTTATTAAAAAGGTTTTGCTTTTCAGAATCGAATATTTTCCCATCAGCAAAATGGCAATAAATAAAAATTAAAGTTAAAGTTTGTTGGTGACAAATTAATTCAAGAACGTTAAAGACTAATTTCCTATGTTAATTACATGGTAACTATGGGTATGAGCCAAATTTTAGCACATAAAAGAAACAATCGAAAATATTGAAATTTCTAGCAGATATTAATTTTGTTGGACAAGCTAACTGAAAGAATTGACTCCCTTATACAAATAATTCAACCTCTCTTAGTAACCCTACAACAAGTCTTACCAGCGTTAATCCAAAAGGTCTTGTCATGAACTACAACACAGCCCAAATCATTAATATATGCACCTGGAATGCCAGAGGGATTACCAACAAGTTCCATGAACTACATGCATTCTTAAACACACAAAACATAGACATTCTTTTAGCGACAGAAACTAAACTTTCCACCAACGACAAAATATTTGTACCTGGCTACACCATCTACAGAGCGGATCACCCAAGTGGGCTCAGAAAAGGAGGATCAGCAATTTATATAAAAAATGAAATAGAACATGATCAACTTCCCTGTATCTCAGAAAATGAACTGCAGGTTGCCCGAATACAGTTCAAAATTAACAACGCTCTTTATCAAGTGGGGTCATTTTACTCGGCACCTGAGAATCGCCTTTGCGAATTACACTTTTGGGGTGTTATACATGAGCTAGGTGCTAACTTCCTACTCGGTGGAGACTTCAACGCTAAACACCCTCGTTGGGGATCCAATCTAGCCTCGAGGCAGACTGCTACATGAAGTAGGATACAAGCACCACTTGGAGTTTATGTTTCCCATTGAACCTACTTATTACTCCGACGCTGGACATTCACCAGATACTCTCGACATATTTATTGGCAAGAATGTACAAAGACTCTGCTCAAACCCAACAGTCCAATATGAACTAAGTTCCGACCATTATCCAGTGCAACTAAACGTAAGTGCTGAATATAATCTTCGATCTAAACCCCGCACTCTATTAAACCATCCATTTGATTGGGAGGTGTACAGAGCAACCACCGATATACTTATAAACCCAGACATTCGTCTAAAAAACTCGTCTGACATAGACAAGGCTGTCAGTACACTCACTAGAGTAATACAAACGGCAGCTAATATGGCCCATAAGACTACCAGTAAACGCACAGGTCCACGGAGACCTCCTGCTCAAACAGTTCCTGCACACATCCTACATTTAATCACCATTAAAAAGAACTGCACACGACAATGGGAAACTACTCGGTATCCTCCTCATAAAAGCGCCTACAATAAAGCGACGGTTGAGTTAAAGAGAGCGATCAAGGAGCACAATAGTAACATCGTACACACCGAACTGCTGCAACTGGATCCATCTGATGGTTCACTATGGAAGAAGACTCGATTCATAACCAAAGAATTCGTGGGGGCTCCTCCGTTGCTAGTAAATGGGCAGTGGATTACAACCTGCCAATCCAAAGCTGAGGCTTTCGCAGCCAGTCTAAGAAGCCAATTCTCACCAAACCCTTCTCAAGACCAACTATTCCACAACCAAGTATTACAAGAATTGGAAGTACCTCTGCAGCTATCGCCTCTTCCTCCGTTGTTCACTCCCGGAGAAGTTAGGAAAACTTTAGAAAAATCACCTAACAATAAAACTCCCGGCCAAGATCTAATTGTAAAACAGCTTCTCACCAGCCTATCACGGAAAGGACTCATATTCCTAACCCAAATCTATAACGCTATACTGCGTACAACATACTACCCTCAGAAATGGAAACATGCAGTGGTCATCATGATTGCCAAACCCGAAAAGAGGAGAAACGAAGTCAGTAGCTATCGACCGATAAGTCTGCTCAGTTTTCTCTCAAAAACATTTGAAAGACTTCTACTCCCAAAACTACTAGTTCATTTAGAGACAATAATTCCAAATAACCAATTCGGTTTTAGATTTCAACACTCCTGCCCACAACAACTCCACAGGGTAGTGGACGAAATCTTGGACACATACGAGGAAAAAAAGGTATGCCTTGGGTTGTTCATCGACACCGAAAAAGCGTTCGACAAAGTGTGGCACCCCGGTCTACTAGCAAAACTGAAACCACACTTGGACGATACGCTCTATCGTGTTATCCAGGCGTATCTCACTGGCCGCACTTACTCGGTGCGATATGGAGAAAGTTACTCCAGGACTTTTGGCGTAAACTCTGGTGTGCCTCAAGGTAGTGTCTTGGGACCTTTTCTATACCTAATATTTGCTAGTGATTTTCCAACCAGCGAGTCATTAAAAATCGCACACTTTGCTGACGACACTGCAATCTTATCAAAGCAGGAAACCTGTTGGGAGGCACATCTGATACTTCAAGATTATGCAGACAAGGTTAGTGATTGGTGTAGGAAGTGGCGAGTTCGAGTTAACCCAAGTAAGTCACAGATAGTGAAATTTACCTACCGTCGACTTGTACCTGATGAGCCCATTGTACTTCAGGAGCAACCTGTGACATATACTTCCACAGTTCGGTACCTTGGGTTACATCTAGACCGAAAACTTGTGTGGGAGTCACACATAAAAAAAATAGTAGCAAGAACTCGTCATCGGATGCATGCCCTAAAACACCTTCTCACTAGTAAATCCATACCCCTCCATGTAAAAAGAATCATCTATACATCGTTAATAAGACCCATCTGGCAGTATGGCAGCTCTATATGGTCATCCGCTTCTAATTCGCAAACACGAAGGGTACAGGTTGTGCAAAACCGAATCTTAAGGCTAATCACAGGTGCCCAGTGGTACATTAGTAACCACACCATACATCAAGACCTGAAAATTGAATGCGTACAAGATGTGATACAAAGCACCTATCATCGGCACGCTCAATCTATCACGGATCACCCCAATCCACTGATCCAAAAAATTGCCAATCATCAGCCCCCACCCAGATGTGAAAGAAGACTCAAACGAAAAAGACATACCGATCTGAACTAGTAAATATGTTTTATCCTTTCTCTCTCCCTCTATTGAAAATGTAACTGTTGTCCTATGTATTATAAAGTAATGTCAGAGGAGCACCACTGGGTGTATTCCTCCCTCCAAATATCATGTTATTTTTTATAATTCGAATACTAGAACAACTGTAATGTACAAATATGTACAATAAAGTTAAGCTATGAGAAAAAAAAAAAAAAAGATATTAATTGAGCACCAATCAAATGCAGCATGCAGATTTGCAGATTTGCAAATACAATTTGTATTAAATATTTTACAGGATAAATAAACAAATTTAAAGAAAACAAAAGCACAAGTGCTTTATAAAAAAGAAAGTTTTGCATTACTTCAATTGTTGAAGATTGATTGAGAATTCTCCAAGGATTTATTTTATCTTGCTATCTACTTTCCTCAACAATTAGATCTTTTTAATTACAAATGCCTGCAAGAAAAATACTATTTGGATGTTTTAAACTGATTTCTATGTATTTAAGTGTTCTGAAAAAGTTCTTCTTCCACCACTTCACATAAAGCTGCGATTGATGAAGCAATTGGTAAAGTCACTTCCAAGAGATGTAAACTCCTTCAAATACTTAATATCACAGTTTCCAGGCCTTTCCGAGGCAAAGTAGAAGCGATGTGTTTTTGTTGAATCAGATATTAGGCGGCTTATGGCTGATCCAGAATTCATTACAACCATATCGGATCCTCAAAGAAAAGAGTAGAATGCCTTTAAAGAGGTCTTATAAAATTTGAAGGCAGTAAAAAGACCCTTACTACAAACAAATAATCAAAAGAATGTTAAAAGCGTTTCAGGCTTTAGCTTGCCTAATGAGTTTAAAAGCACATTTTCTTCATTTCCACCTCGAATATTTTCCAGAAAATTTTGAAGACGTGAGTGAAGAGCAATATGAACGATTTTACCAAGATGTTAAAGAGATGAAAAGAAGATATCAGGGAAGATAGAGCGTCTCAATGATGACAGACTACTGTTGGGTGCTTTAGAGGGACCTTCTAAATGCTTCCTACAGCCGAAAATATACCAAAAAGAGTCTCACTGGGAAACATAAATGTGATTAGTGCTTATCAATGAATGTGTTTGAGATAAAAAATTGGTTTAATTACGCAATTAAAAATTACAAAAAAAAAAAGTTTTTTGTCTTTTATTTTACGATGATAACTTGTTTAACAATGATACCTACATTGTTAGAAAATGGGATGTTCTATTACAAAATGGAAGTCATTTTCGGATTCAATGTACCCAAAAGAATCAGAATTACGCAATAAAATCAAAGCAGATCACATTTCATTTTATTTATTTTTTGCAGACTTGTGTTATTGTCTTACAAAGCAATTTGTAAAAAGATGTAGCAAAGTAAATCAGCAGAGCTTTTGAATAATTTTTTCAGACTAACCAACTTACACTTAACGGGAAAGTAGATAAATTAATGCCTCAATAATAAATGTTCTCTTTGAAATTGATCGTTAAGATCTTTGTGTATCCGTTACTTTATATAATTGAATTGTGTTATAAAAAATTTAAATTTCTCGTTCTTAAATAACTTACTTCAGAAATTGTACGAATGATTTTTCATCGATTGACAAAAAAATTTTGGTTAAAAAACTTTGTTGGTTAATTGGGATAGGATGAATGTTTCCACTGTTTATTTGCATTTAAATTATTTTAAAATCTGACCAAATTACAAGTATATTCATATCATTCAGAAGAAAGAAATTAAAGTTTGAAAGTTATCTTTGAAATGGGAACAGTAATAGTACATATTGAAAAAATTCAAATTGTTAAGATAATACAATTTTAAAATTAACTTACCGCGATTGTAATGCAAGCACAGATCAGCAACAATAGCGACACACTACTTCTTGAAGAATTACCGAACATGTTTCTATTCCACTCACGCAATGTTTAAATTGATAGTATTTCGATAAACGTTCCAACCACAAAAAATCGATTGTTGGTTTGGTATCTTTCGACCGTTATGAAATCAGTATGGTTGTCACAGAGTTCTCAGCTAATTTATTTAAAATAGCCCATCATCATTAAAAACTCATCCACACAACAATTTATCTCAACAACTCGTTTGATTCTTAAAGCTATTTGTTGTAACACGCATCATCCACAAAGCCACAATTCCAATCAGTAATGTCTGTTATTTGGAACGCAACGAACAGGAAACTAAAGAAAATCAAATAAGATGAAAATTGTTCTATATTAATTATTATAATTGCATATTGAAATGAAGAAATAAAAGAAATAATTATGTGCCCCAAGTAAGTTCACATACTACTCACATGCAATTATTTTTAAATCTTTAAAAAAAAAGGATCAAATCTAATCAAATAGCAATCAAAAGCTGAAATTTGACAAAGTATTTTAGCAAGTCTTGCATGAAGAAATGCGTTAAAAATTATATCGAATAAAACGTGAAAAAAACGCGAAATATTGAAGACTAACCGAACAGTGTTGTAATGATTGAAGATGAGAGTTATTGGCGTAATAAGCTACTATTATAATTGTTATTTGTTTTTTCTCGAAACGCGTGTCTTTATGTCAATGTCCTCTCAAAGTTGTGAACACGTCTTTAGAGAGACCTCTGCGTACGGTGACCGTGATCTTAACACTGACAACTTACCTTCAAACTGGCCATGGCAAAACCACGTCCTTTCCAAGCATGCAGACGAAGAAATCGTCCAATAACAGCCCATAATCGCTCGATTTTAACAAGTGGAAGAACAAAAACAAAGTGAAAACACCTTAAAATTAGATGCTAGATGCAATTGTTAAATATTGCATTGCTACGGAATAAGACACACAATCTTCACCAATAAAAAAATATTCTTATAATCTTTCACCTTTATGGCAATGCAGGTCAGAAAATCAATACTTTTTCTTCCACTACCGAAAAATTTATCACTGGAAAATGTAGTGAAGTAATAATGAATGACTACTCTGCTTTTTACAGAAAGAAACACATGTGTGCTGGTCACACTCCATAGTAGTGAAACCTTCAAAAATGTGAGCTTTAAGATAATGAGACGAATAAAAAAAATCAGTATTAGGATAATTGAAGGGTTTAGTATCATATTGATACCAAGTTTAGAACACTGAAGTGTAGTGTATTATAAATATGTATTATAGTATAAGTATTATTATTATTTAAGTGTCATTTCATTTCAACGAACTCGATCGAAATCATTGATATTAGGTGTATCGGAAAAGAATGTCGTTTTTAAAATAATAAGTTTTTTGTTTTGGGATTTGGACTTTATAAATGAAAATGTCAAATTGTAAAAATTGCGATGTTTCGCAGACTTTATTTCTCCAGGCAAAATTTAAAGTTAACATATAAAGCAAGACAGCATTCTATTCAGCTGTACTCTTTTCCTTGCAAATGTATTGATGTTTTAAAAAACTTTCTTGATTTTTTTTTCCAAATATATAAAATGACGTTTAAAAAAATAAACCAAATTAATCCTTTTTAAACCAATAGTCATTCAATTGGAATTTATCTGCTTAAAAGTTACTTCAAACTTGTACTAAAGACATTTTATGATTAGAGTAAATTATCAACTTAGTAAAAAATTACAAAATATTTTTTCGAAATTTATATTGAAATGGTAGGACCAAAAATCCGAAAGAATTCCGTATTGAATACTCTTCGAGTTTGACAGGATAGTAATACAAAGTTGTTACTAAAAACATTTTCAATGTTTATCTAAGTTCATTTGATGTTAATTAATGCCAAATGAGTTTTTTTAAGTTCAAATTTGATAATTTGTATTTCTCCAACTGGTACCAAGGAAATATTACAACAAATTTAACCAATAAGAAGATAAGGGAGGAAATGGTGCCAAATGTATGCCAGAAAATCGAAGAGCTGTTAAATAATCCTAATCAATCTTTATCGATCGACTAAACACCCAAAAGTGTCTAAAAACTGTTAACAAATAAAATTCTATGCTGCAATACGGTAATGGAAGACCCCTTTGCAAAAAAAAGCCTATTCAAATAGCTAAGGTCTCAAGTTAAGGTGGTTTACCTTTCTACAAAAGTACAATGTAGGTGTTTGAATGTGCTACAATCATGTCCCGATCGTATTCTTATAATTATTTTCATACTTTCTGGGCTGTAGTTTGGAATGAACTATAGTCTTTAAGTCATCGTACGATGTGTAATATATAAGAAGTAATTTGATATATTAGTTTCTCTTCTTTTGGTATACTCTTCATTTCTTTGTACATACATTGATCTTTTTTACAGATTTTAAAATGGCAAATGAAGGTTTAAATATGTTTCTCTTTAATTAATTTGTCGACCCTCTTTGTGACTCGGTACCAAGAATAGCATTGGTGATTTTGATTTTCATCTGGTGTTTAGTACAGCTTCTGATTTTACAAATAATTTCTAGCCTTTCACTACTCGTTGCACTTTTTACGTATTTGGTTAATATAAAATAATTTTCCTGAAATTTTATCACCATTTCGGCCATAATTCTATTAATATCAGCATGAAAAATATATACAAAAATTGGTTTTGCTTTATTGACGTAAAGGAAGTATTAGATCTTTCAAGTTGCGGCTTTGTTCTTAATAATACTCTCACAATAAGATTTATTAATAACAATCACATAGAATATGCATTGAATTTTAAATTTGACACTTAAATTTATTAAATAAAAAAGTCAAATTCAAACGGTGGAATTTTTCGCAAACCACAGACATCAATGTTTATAATTAATTTATAAATGAACCTGACGTGAGCAAAACACATTTTGTTCACAGTTTTCCAGATATTATAATATTTATTTTGTTAATTAAGGAGTAGGAAAATTTAACGAATCATAGATCATGAAAATTGGTTCAGTCATTCATCAGTTATAAATAGTCAAACTAACACGAATTTGACTTTGATTTATTTATAGATATTGATTAGTTGTCTTGATAAAAGTTCCAGTATAAATTTTTGAGCGTTGAAAGCTTAAAATAAAAATTGAAGTAAGTTTAATGCAGTCGTATGTGATAAAAACTGCTTACTATTCACGGCACCTTAATTTGGCGGAATCTTGGCAACAATAATTGCATGTAGTTGGTGTTTTAATACGAAAACCGGTATTTGCAAGATAAGAAATAAAAATCTTGAAAAGGAGAAGATTTTAAAATATGCTAATTGCTACAAAATTATGGAAAAGGTTCAGAGATTATACACAAGAAGTCAACAATCTTCCAAAAATTGTAATACAAGTATGATTATTTTTTTCTATCCTTAGCAAAGTTTTTTTTTTTTTAAACAAAGAACATTCTGGATAACAATATCTGCGTTATTAATTGTAATTATTTTTTTTTTTTGGTGCAAATATTTTAAGTATAAGTAGTCGTAGACAAAACCATTACGTTTTACGGCTACAACTCTAATTAATTTTGTGAAGTTTTCGGCGTCGCCGGTAAACCTTTTTTTTTGTTTTAAAATTTTTCGTTTCTCTTGAAAACAATGTATCTGTGATAATATTAATAGGTGTGTGTGTGTTTTTTTTTTGCAAGATTGTATAACATAAAAAATTAGAGAGAATTCAAAAACGTATTTTCAAGTAAATTGGATGATTTTTTTTATGTAGGAGAGTTATTCGAGCAATTCAATTTCGTTCAATGTTCAATTAAAAAAAAAATAACAACATAGTCCAATGACTTGGAGTTTATTTTCAACGGTTTGACAATTTTTGAAATCCCACTCGTTAGCATAAAACAAAACCAAATCGTGTGAGTCACAAAAATTTACGGTTCTGATTAATAATCCACAGGTAAACGCTTTTAACGGAATGAGTGCGTGGGTCCGTTTAAAAAGAAGAACAGGTTGATTCCGTACACATTTAATTGAAATGTTCGATACCTTTATATTCGTGATGAATTTTTTATTTGATGGACAAAAAAAGAATGAGTAAAACCTGTTAATGCTCTTATCAACAAAATGCAAATAGAATTTTGTTGCTTTGTTAAAATTTCGAGTATCAGAACCTTATTAAAAATTTTTTAAAAATTTAAAATATGATCTTAGGTTAAATTTTACTAAACACAATTATGAGGAATCGATAACAATTAAATGTTGATGAAGATAAAAATTATACGGTAACACTTACAAGAAAATTATTTTTTTAAAGTTTCATTTTTCAATTGTTGATTTGCTAATAAGTTTTGGGTACAAATAAATTGGTAAGATTCTATTATTCAGGTTTAACATATTTAACAAAAAACGTTTAACTCGAGTGGTTAATGGAAGAAACTAAAGAAGACCCTTCTTATGGCTGGAAGTTTTTTTATCATTTACCACATTTATTTCTCATAATTATAATAAAATTACTTAAATCCAACTAGGGGTTCTTAGCCTGGGTTCGATGAGTCAGTCTCGCGGGTTCAGTGGAGGTTAAAACATACTTCCGACTCATATGACCTATGTATAAATATATACCTACATAGGTGTGAAAATTATTAAACTCAAAAGAAGATTTTTACATTTATCCAACAATGTATCACCCAGACTGTGAAACATTCAACAGCAATTATGGTTTGGAGCTGCATGTCAGCAAAAGGTACCGGTAAGATATATAATGTGGAAGGTACTATGAGGCAAAACCAATATATACAAGCCTTGGAAACGAGGTTATTGTCTCAAACTAAAAAGTGGTTTCCGGAAAGAAAATTCAACTTTATGCAGGATGGAGCTCCTTGCCATAAAGCCTGAAAAGTTATGGATTTCCTGTAAAATTCAAACATTAATGTGCCTTCCTGGCCAGGAAATAGTCCTGATGCTAATCCCATAGAAAATTTTTGGGCCATTGTGAAGAAAAAACTAAAAAAAATAAACTTTTACAACACGAGTGGATTTGATTACCGAACTCATTAAGATTTGGCATCACGATGAGGAAATAAAATATAATTGAAAAAAATAATATAGAGCATGCTAGGATAAGAAAAATAAATTATAAACAACAAAGGATACCACACAAAATATTAGATGAGTGAAATTATGGTAATTTTTAAATTTATGACCTTTAAAAACAAAAATGTGTTTTTTTTTCTCTTGAGTTGTCTTGAGTCTAATAATTTTCACACCTCTGTATGTTTTGAATTAGAAAAAAATATGTTTTATTTTTTCTGTTAAGAAGGATTCAGTGAATGCGCATATGAAACTGGCGGAGTTCAGTACTTCCAACAAGGCTAAGAACCACTGAACTAGTACAATCTTGCAGTCAAATGGTGATGTGTGGAATATTCCATAGGTTATACAAAGCACTTAATGTATAAAATCAAATCATATTCTTTCGGTGACTTTGATCAGTTCTATCTACTACTAGATGATAAAACTCAGATCTCAGCTTTTATTAAATAAAGAAGACAACTCAGGTTATTTAAGATCGGATTTTTTTTTACTTTTTTTAATTTTTGATTGTTTTGTTTGATTGATTGATGTGATGTTTTTTAATTTCCCAATTAGCTACGTTTCGTTACATATCGTAACTTCATCAGGCTTCTATAAAAAATTAAAATAATTACAAAATGTGTCAATCATACAAAAATTTCAAAATTATAATTATATACATATAATATAGATAATATGATATAAGCTTGGATCAGGAAGATCAGGAACGTCGAAATTCCAAAACTGAAGAGAACTATTTCGAATAGTTTCGATATTATTCTTGTACGTATTGTTCACTCGAATGCAATTTGTACGTAAACTTTGACATATGCCAGAAATGAAGAAGCGACGGTTATAATTTAAACTCATAATTTCAAAATATTACAAATATTTTAAGAGATATTCTAACAAGTAATTAAATATATAATAAAATTAAATAGTTTTGATTAATAAAATACCTTGAATTACAAAAAACGTTTTAGTTTCAGTTCAAACTCAATAAAATAAATAAAAATTAAAAAAATACACATTCTACCCATACACATTACATGATCTTAAATAACCTGAATTATCTTCTTTAGTTATATCTACTATTATTGCAATATATAAAATATACTGTGGTATTATTTATGTATTATAATTTACAAAAGTAAAGAATAAATTTAAAAAAATGTTCAAACAAATGTATTACTGACGTATTGCCCAGATACGTATTTCAATTCTAGTGACTCATCACATAGAAGTTACGGAACGATCTAATACTACTTGACGCCCACTGAGGAAGATTACTTGGCAATCAAAATACGTATCTGGATAATACGTCACTAATATATTTGTTTGAACTTTTGTTCAAATTTATGCTTTTAGTTTACTTTTGTAAATTATATTACATGAATAAGACTATTTGTTTTATATATTGTATTAACAACATCTGTAAATTAAGTTGGACCAAAAAAGCGGCAATTTCTTTTAATGAAATATAAAAAATATTATTCAGGATGTCCAAAAATAAAATAATGTAAAATTTTGAGCTCAAAATATTGATATTATGAGTTCAACCATTGCAGTTTTGGATTTCTTAACCTAAGTCACACTGAATGAATTAAATAATTAATATTTATAATGGAACAAGAATTCTATACAAACAATTCTGATGATAAGCTTTCGTCAGACCAGCCATTTTCATATAACTGAACCTTAAACAAGGATCAATTCTTACGATTTGATTTTTTTACCTTTAAAATATTGTTACTAATGAACGAATTGATATACTGAGTAAAATTTTTATATTTTATATAATTAAGAAATTAAATGTTCTACCAAAAAGGTTTCTAAACATATTTTGATTTATTTACTTGCCTCAAAAGTGATGTTCAGATTAAAAGATATAAATTTTCAGTGGAACAAAAGAAGAAGACTGAACTTTATTTTAACTTCATATTTGACCATAAATAACTTTGTAATATTGTTAAAAGTACTCCATAAAATAAATTTTATGGAGGGGGTTGTCAAAAAGCCCAGGCTTTTTTCAAGACAAAAGAAAGAAGCAAATATTAAAAAGGAAGGACTCACTTAAAACTTAGCGGAACTTGTAGGGTTACTTTTAATAGAAACACTAAAAAGAATTCTTTTGCTATCAACTCTTCGTTGCTTATTTTTTTGAGGTTTTCTAAGATGAAGTTAAATGAGGCTCAACACTTGCTTAACGCTTAATTATACTTTCTGAGTTTCTATTTCACCTGTTCGAGATCCAGTAGCAGTACAGATCTCAGCAGCCGACATATTAGGTCTTTTTCAACTATTTCGGTTCCAGAATTGGCTATCCCCAGTGCCTCATTCAAAGCACTGTATTCCAACAAAATGCTTGAAGAAGTTTCATTCTCTATTTGGTAGAATTTGCAAATCGGATTAGCCACTTATACTTCTTCAGTCCACAGTGGCCGGCTAGTAAACTCATTATCATATTGGCTTTTTTCTTTGCGAGATTAAGTATTTCAGGAGTTAGATTGGATAATTTTCCTTTTATTCTTCTCCTGTGTTTTCGTTTGATGACGTTTTTCCAAATTGAGTAGTTAATTTTGTAGGTCAATTGATGTTATTTTTCCCAAAGTTCTGGCTATGGGCCTGTAAATCCAACGAACCAGTGTCTCGCATCGCTAATGGGCAAGGGCATAAGCCTTTTCATTATTATTTATAGTTTTATTCCCTTGTGGCCTAACACCCACCTTAAGTTGGCTTTGGTTCTGGTGACCAGGTTAATAAGGGTTTTTTATATTCCCAGTTTGGAAGTAACCCGTGGTTTTGCTAGTGAGTTCAGTAATGCCTAACTATCGGTGAATATGTGAATTGTGCTATTTTGTGCTATTTTATAGGGTATATTCGCTTTACGTATGGTGCCATCCCCCAGCAGTAACGATTATTTATACCCAAAATTCCTCCCATAAAAACAGTACCAGATTTTTTTCAGCTCAGTCATTGAATACCAAAAAATACCATGTGGTAAAATTTTCTCTCATATTCTTCCCAGTTTTTTTATGATTTGTATTTGCACAAAATTTGTTTACTTATATTAGGTGTACTGGAAAAAAATGTCGTGTTTAAACTAATAGTCATTCAATTGCCATTTATCTGCTTATAAATTATTTCAAAGTGATTCTAAAGACATTTAATGATTAGAATAATTTATCAACTTAATAAAAATTACAAAATATTTATATTCCAAAATCTATATTGGAATGGTAAGACTAAAAATCCGAAAGAAAATAAATTCCGTATTGAATGCTCTTCGAGTTTCACAGGATAGTAATGCAAAGTTGTTACTAAAAACATTTTCAATGTTTATTTAAGTTCATTGGATGTTCAGTAATGCCAAATGAGTTTTTTTTAGTTCAAATTCGATAATTTTCATTTCTCCAACTAATACCAATGAAATATGTCAAAAAATTTAACCGATAAAAAGTTAAGGAGGGAAATGGTGCCAAATGTATGTCAGAAAGACGAAGAGCTGTCAAATAATCCCAATCAATCTTAATCAGCGGCCAAATACATAAAAGTGTCCAAAAACTGCTAATAGATAAAATTCTATGCTGCAACTCGGTAATAAAAGACTTCTCTGCAGAAGAAAAGCCCTGGAAAAAACTAATTAATTAAGGAGGAGATGATATTGCCGTACCCACTATAACCGTCTATAGTTCTTTCATCGAATTTCTATTTATTTTAATCGTTACCACGTTAACTAAGTGGTAAAAAAATTGAAAGCATAAGTGGAGTTCAAAATGTATTTTTTTGATATTGTCCTTAGTAGACAATTGATTTTTACTAATATGGTATTAAAAATTTGCACACTTGATGTTAAAATCAAAAGTTGTAACAAAATTTTGTGTTTTAATTGTATATTGAAAAAACTTTCCGGTCGCCTTAATGTTATACACAATTTGGTCAAATAATTGGTTTAAATTTAATTATTTATCAACCATTTTGACGTATTTTTATGTTATAAACTTCTATTTTGTATGTAACTTGCCCATATTTCTCCAAATCCCCGTATAAAATTGACCTTTTTCTAATTAAGAGTATAGTATTTTTTTTCTTAAATTATATTTATTTGCAATTACATTCTTTGATTTTACTAATAATTTCATGTTATCATTCACGTTAATTTATACACAAGCATGTATTGTCCATATTATTTCGAATCCAAGACAAATATTTACCGACCCGTGTATAAACTCCGGGATATCCTGGACGTCCACATCCCACACCCCACGAAACAATTCCTGCAATTTTCAATAAGAAATTAATCGTTTTCTTTAAGGAAATGAAAATTTGATTTTGTGAAAGTTAAATTTAGATCAAAAGTTTTGCACTAAAGAAAATGTTGAAGTATTCTTTATAACTGTCATTCAATTTTGGTTTAAAGTCATTAAAAAACTGGCCCAAATTAAAACCAGTTTTACTGCAAACTCATATTATATATACATATTTAATTTTGAGAGTTGTCGATACTTGTGAGAAATTGAATCATTGACATACCGACAATTTCGTATCTTTCGTTATTTTGAACAAGAAGTGGTCCACCGCTGTCTCCTTGACACGAATCCATCATCCCTTTTCCGGCGCAAATCATATTTGATGTGATTCTCGATGCGCGATATTTCATCGTTTTGCATTGTGCTAACGACCAAATGGGAACTTGAACCTCTTGTACGATTCCTGGTAACATACCTCCTTCTGTTGTGCGACCCCATCCCACAACCGTTCCCATTTTTCCTGCCGGATCAAACTCTGCACATTGGGGATTACATTTTGTTTATGGATTTGTGTAAGATGATACGTTTGATTATTCTAAAATACCTGCTATTGGAAGACATATTGGACGAATGTTTTTCGTAAATGAAATCGGTTTGCGCAACTTCAGTAAGGCAATGTCGTGGTTGTATGAGTTTGAGTCAAAATTGCGGTGTCTTATTATCGCAGAAACTGCACGCATTTTGGCAGGGGCTTCAGTCGTTGTTGTTTGATCATGATCACCTAAAATTACTCGTATTTTTGATCTTTTCAACCTAAAAATTAAAATAGAATTAAACTGCATAATGAATTCGTACTAAATGTAATTTTTAAAATAAATTTAAGATTCATAAATTTTTTAATAAATTTTTGAACTATTTATAAAAATGATTTTTACTAAGCAAATATTCGTTTCTAAATTATTCAAATTTAGAATTCCTTTCTAAAATTATTATTTAATCAATACTAGTGCATTGATAATTTAATAAGAAACTGTAATAACACTCAAAAAATGTAGAAAATCTATATAGTTTTTATAGAAATTTTGCATATTTTGATAATTGCAGAAATTTTTGCAATCATAATTCAAAGGAATTATTACAAACGAATATTCGAATATAAATGATATTCTATTTTTTTTAAATGAAAGTCTATTAATTTAAAAGCCAAAGAAAATAAAAAACTAAAAAAAACTTCACCAATTTTCGAGTTCAAAGATAAAATAGAAATTCGGCATTATTGCAATTTTTCCATGTAAAAACAACAAATCATCATAAAATTAAACTATGACGAAAATACTTTCACTCCATTGATAAATTTGAAAAAGAAAAGTGAGAAAGTACTTGAAATTTGATTTAAGTTGATACGATATGAATGGTATTAGTAATAATACACTTCATAGATTCCACATACCTTCGAACACAATGTGCTGCTGTTAATACATAATCGGCCGTTAAAAGCGAAGCGCCACAATGAAAAGCTCCGTCGTAAACAAGCCGGGCCACCCACGGATATCGATTAACACCTGTTGGCATACCTCCAACAATTCTGTTTTCCTGATTTGGCAAACCACATTCTGTTCAATTGAGAATACCTCTCTATCACACATTTATAATATCAATCGGCTATTTTGTGGAACAAATTTAAACATTTCTAACCAATGTATAAAGAAATAAAGGTATAAATATAAAAAAATAGTTGGTGAATTTTTTGTTGTAATTTAGCGAATATAATTGAGAAGAAATTGAAACTAGAAGCTTTATTTCTAAGCTTCCTGATTTTCGAAGAAACTTGCCAGGGATCAACGACTGAAGAGATTGGGCAAATTCATTCACGCAGGAAACTAAACATGTTGTCTTGTACTAGGTGTACAACTAAGTTCCCGGTGTTTTTTTCTTTTTTTGATGAAATGCAACTTGATTGTGAAAAATTTCTTTTAAATATATCATTCAAAGTATTATCGATCGTTAGCTAAAACTATTTCCCATGTTTCTCACAGAGCTTTTACCATGACGGTAAAAGTGTTCATCTTTCGGGACTATCTACGAATCAAGCTATTTTTGAATGTTTTCAATGGAGTGCTGATTAGCCAGACCATGTGATATGACCAGAAGAAGTAATTTGGCAACACAATATTTGGAGAATATAATGAGCGTGGCAGGACTTCCTGTTTGAGGTTTCCAGGTAGGGTTTTGTAATTTTGGCTACGTGAGACCGAGCGTTGCCGTTCTGCAGAATTATTTTTTCATTCCTATGTTCGTATTGAGAACATTTCTCGATCATGCAATTGCTTTGGAATGGTTTGGCGGATAATTCTTAATGCTGAAGCAAGCACTTACTGCGTTTGATATGGATTCAAATCCGTCTACAAATCAACGTCTTCGAAGGGTTTTGATCTTCCTTCACGCATTCTAGTCCTCAACATTGAAATCAACGTCTTTATAGTGGAAGGTTGGCAAGTTGCACCTTCTTGTTGAACAAGCATGTCCTTCACATCAATTTCATTCAAGTCGGATCTCAGAAACTTCGTTAACATGCTACGACGCCGAATGAAAGTTTCTTGATTCTCGGCCATAGATTTCTTTACTGTGGCTATATTTTCGAGTGTTCGACAAAGATGGCGACGGATAAACAATCTTCTAATCCATCAACGTAAATTTGGGTTAAAATTTGGAATCTTAATACCACACTGTTGATTCATTTGGCACATTATTGCGACCAAAAGCTTGACATATTTGATGAACTGTTTTCGCAAAACTTTTACCATTTTTGTAATGTGTTTTTATAATAATTAAACGTTGTTCGTTGGAATGCTTCTCCATATTCGAAAATCGTAGGCCCTGTACGAAACAGGAATCAAAAAAAAAAAAAATCACCGTACAACTCGTATAAACAAAATGACAGCAAATTTAAATCCGGCGCTCTTGTTGAGACACCCTACCTATGGTTTTTAACTTCTACAAAAGCTTATACCAGCACTAAGAATGATAAGGTATACTATGTGTATATAGTTAGTTATATTAGTTTTCCAGATTTTTGTTAACAATATTCCATTCACTGGTTTTATTCGCTGACTTTAATGATTTTTCCGAACTAACTTTTCCCTGACAGACTTTCTATCAGCTCACTTCTACCTCGGCGGTAAATTTTCAATTTCAAATGCAAACAATAAATCAATGTCATGACACAATGACAGAGTAGTTAAACACCACCAACAAAATATCTTTAATTTTGGAATTCAAAATAGATTTTGGTCAGAAAATAAAGTTTAAATTTGTTCCCACGACGTTATGGAAAACTCAAACCCTTACCACAAGTGCAGTTTTTCACTCGAGCCGTATCGTCATCATCGTCGTCGTCATCCTTAGTTTCCAATCCGAATATCAAATCAAATAAAAATCTTCCTGTTCCGTTTGTTCCATTTTGCCTCGATATCACATCCGTATCACTTTTGTATTGAAACTGTTGCTCATAGGAATTGCCCGATTTACTAAACTAACCAATTGTGTGATGAGTATTTTTTTTCATGCATCTTAAGGAAATATACAATGTAAATGCTAAAGAAAAAAATCTATTGTTGACAATAAAAGAGAAATTATTACTAAAGTAAATGTGAAAATCTCGTTTTGCAAATAAAACACTTATAATTAAGTATTATCTGGGTCATCTAAGTATAGCAAATTGTGAATGTAAGCCAAGCAATAAATTTTATAAGGTCTTAAATTGTTGTTACTGTACGTAATTTTATTTTTATTAGGTGAATTATTTTTGGTATAGATTTAAAATGAAAATATTGTAATATATATTAGTTTGAATTTCCAAAGTTTTTTTGGCCATATGATGGGAGTCGTTCATAAAGGTTTGCGAAAGAAACCGATTTTTTTGTGACATTTAATAGTTTAGTAGTAATTAATTAATTGCGAAAAATTAATTATTTTGTCATTTATATAGTAAAATGTTAAGAAAATAGGGGTTTTAAATACATATAAAGAGGAAAATGCAGAAAAATTTAGAAAAAAGTTGTTTAATAAATAACAAAACGAAAACTTGAAAAAAAAAGAAACCTTAACAGAACCTCCTCCTCAACCAAAAAATTGGAGAAAAAAGGCATTTATGAAATTATTTTATTTCCTTAAATTGTAATTAAATGAAATTTTTTGAAATAACAAAAATTTAAACACGCTTTTCATCCGAATATTTTCATCGTTTGTGAAAATCAACTTTTTCCATACGAAATTATTGAATATAGATATGTGAAGTAACACCCTAAGTTTTATTAAGGAATCGAAAAATATTTTCCACACTTTCCGATTTAGCCAACTTTTTCAAATTGTGAGTGTGAATAATTTTTTTGTTAAATTGATTTTCACAAACGATGAAAATCTAAATGTGAAAAGCGTGTTTAATGATGTCCCAATTTTTTTTAGTTTGGAAGAGATTGCTGGGTCAAAAATTATGGAAAATGCTTTCCAAGTCTTCAAGAAGACGTAATCTTATATTTCACATATTTTATTCAAAAAATTACTGTGGGAAAAACTAATTTTCACAAATGATGAAAATATTTGGGTGAAAAGCGTGTTTAATTATGTTCCAATTTTTGTTATTTTGGAAAATTTAGTGACAATACAATTTATGAAAAAAAAAATGATTTCATAAATGCTTTTTTTCTCCATTTATTGTTTTGTGAGGAAGTTTTGTTAGGTTTTTTTTATTTTAATTAAACAACAGTTTTCTAAATTTTCCTGAATTTTTATTATATGACGCTAAGAACCCTAATTTCTTTACATTTTATTATATCAATGGTTAAGTAATTAATTTTTTGCAATTAATTTATTAACACTAAACTATTTATTGTCCCAAACAAAACAGTTTTTTACAAACCTCTACAAACGATTTCTCATCGATTAGCAAAAAAAAAAAATGAAAATTTAAACTTTAAAATTTTATTGGCTTATTGGTACAGAATAAATTAAATTTTATCGGATAAAACAGGGGGTATTTCAATCATGGGGAATTTTTGGGTATAACCAGTAATTGTTATTTTGTTTGTTCCTTATTACTTTATCCTTGTTTTAACTGCTATAATATATTTCTTTAATAATATTCCTGTAGTTGATTATAATGATAAATGGGTCAATCGAACGATAAAGAATTGCTAATATTTTTTTTTTAATTTGAATTTGGCGCTTTTTTTTATTCATTCGGGTAAAGTTGGATTTTTCTACGAACTTCAATAGGTAATGGCAGAAGAAATAATTGATAACACTGATTTTTACCTAAATGAACCAAATAGACATAATCATTGAGAACAAGGAACGAAACAATTACAAACCCGTGAGACTGACTCACCGAAGGTAAAATTGAACCCAATTTAAAAACCACTGGCCTAAGACTCTAACGCCTTAAGAAGAAGAAAAATAAACACTTATTTATTGTCAAAAGGGGCTTTATGGAGATATAAAAACCAAAATTCATTCATAACGCCATAATGATAACTTTTGCCATCATTTTTTTCTAGTGGAAAAAATTCACAATAATTCACACTGTTAAAAGGAGCAGTTTTGTGGTATTCGTTTGAATTTCACGAGATTTTTCCAAGAAACAATTGTTTTCCTTACAAAATTGAATAAACCTGCGACAATTAATCGATGTTTTTGAATCACCTAATCATCAGTCACTGTATAATAACATTGCTGTGTAGTAACATTTTCTTGATCGTCTAAGACTTGGTTTGTCTTTGAAATTTCCCAACCTTTTGTGAACAATTTTTGCTGTACAGATACGCTTGTTGATGGCATAAGTTAGCACATTTTTTACCAATATATTGTTAATTTTTTAGCAAAAAAAATCTTTTATATTTTTAACTAACAATTAATAGTTCTCTACCAAATCATTGTCTTTAGCAATATTTTCGAAAATTTTCCTTATCCCATGTGAACATCGTATAGTAGTGAAATTATATTAGTTATGTCAATTTGAGTTATTATTGAACAACTGATACCCGCGACTTCGATTACTATTTCGAGTAGCTTATTTTCTTCTCCAAGGACTTATCTCTAGCATTACACCAAAATTCATTAAAATTGGTTCTGCGGTTTAGTCGTGAAGGCGTAACAAACAGACAGACATACTTTAAGAGACCCATTATAAATAAAAACGTAGTATTTTGATAATGTTCTCACTAATAGGTATTATAAACACAATAGATAGATGTACGGATATATTTGATGATTGATGATAATGCAAAAGTTATAGGTTGTTATAGTGTGTAGTTCATCTACCGCTCAGTTATGTTGCAGCGATACCAGAAGAAGCCATAGCTAATGCAATATTACGATCATAACAAATTTTCGCTAGAGCAAATTCAGCAAAAAATTTCGAATTTCACCTGCCGCTGTATTACACACTAGTATTGTACATTCGGTTGGTCATCGTCGTAACTATTAAAATATTAGTCCAAATGATGTAATGTGAAAGACGAATTTTAAATACTTTAAATATTAAAAACGATAAAAGTATTTATTTTGATATAAAGATTAATTAATTACTACCAAATGTGCATTAGAAATAAATTACCATTTTTATCGTATTTGTGGTCACTATTTTGGTGATAATAGATTACATATAAATGATTGATATATACTGCCATGGGCTTTTGTGTAGGATTATAACCATATAATTATTTATTTATATAATTTATTTCCAATAAATATTTCCATAATACGATTGCAACGGTTTTTGAAATGCACGCTAGAATAGCTCGCATCTAGTAGAATTTTTATTATATACTTCACATTTATCGTTATATTTTAGATAATTCACACAATTTATTTAAAAATTATAGTTTATATGTTTTTCTGATGTATAAGCAATATTATTGTAAGGTTTCATTAAAATCCTGTCAGTAGTTTTTGGGTGAAAGAGTAGCAAACGTCCATACATCCATACATACAAACTTTCGCGTTTATAATATTAGTGAAGATTACCAAAGATTTTTTACTGTATTCTTAATGTCGACCCCCAAAAGTTAATGCAACTTCTTTGTTCAATAAAACTAAACATCTTTGTTCACAAAACACCAATTTACAATCAATAAAAATTGGCGTAAATTTTGACCTAAATGTGAAAATACTTCCATTTTCTGTATAAAAGACTTGCTTGTCCAATAAATGAATTTAAAATTCCGACTTTTAAATGAAATTGTAATAATTATTTTGAATTTAATGACGCAAATCAAACAAATATAAATATTTTTCTTACAAAACATTAGTCTCAATATTCTTAGAAAAATGGAAAGGTAACTTTCTTTCAGTATAATTGCACTTGTTGAAATGGTATTAGTTTGGTAAAAATTAAAAATAAGGTTTTTGCAGAATTTGTTTGGTTTTGATTGACATCAAATTTTTAAGAAACACATACATTCGATTAATTTTATTTTAGCATATTTTCAAGAAGAAAAACTGATCAGAGCATAAACATTATTTTTTTTCAAAAATCTTAGTAAAATTGCTCAGAAAAATTGAAGACATTTCATAGGTAAAAGAGAAATCGAAGGTACCAAACCAATATAAAATTAAAATACTTGGATTAAAGAAAATATGAACACTTGTTTAACTCACTTTTGGTAAAATATTTGAATTTATTGACTTTAATGTTGTGCTAGTTCCAAACGAAATCAGAATTACTACCAATGCTGCTATTGTATAAAGGAATCGAACGCCCATTTCACTTTGAATTTGATAACACAATATTCTTTTAAATCAATTTTTTCCCGAACGAATTTCACCAAATACATTGATAATAATCAAATCAATCAATTTAGTTACAAAAAAAGTAATACTAATTTCTTTCTAATATTTACTCGTTCATTTTATTTCAGTTCGCAAATCACAAACACAACTGAAGAATATCGTTGATGTTACGGAATTTTCTTCGATAAATTTCCAACAACTTTTTTAGGAAATTATTTTTAAAAAAATCACAAATTCGGGCGACTGTTAACTAAATAAATCACAGGTCATGTACGAACGCGAGTTCTTAATTTGTTTTGCTTTCACCAAGCCAACGTTTAAACAGAAAGAAGAAAGTTAAATGAAGAAATTCCTATTAAATACCTTTATTATCATCTTCGTCAATTACAACAAGTTCCTCTACTTTCCTATACACTTCTTCCTTTTGATTCACCCACCATAAAGATTTTCATTTTCCCCTCACGTTTCCATTAAACACTTTCTATTTAATACAAGTTCATGGTAATGATTTCTTACGGCATTGGGTCAAGGTTTATAGGTTATTACGACAATATTTTTTTTATTTCAATTTCCATATCAATTGGTCGAATTTCTTAAACAATCTTTTTGAATTTTAAATTTTTAAACTCCTCTTGTGTCTATATAAAGTTTAATATAACTTTTCTATAATCTTAATTGATTTTTTTAAAATATTTATTCGTATAGTGTAACCAAAGAAAAACAACGGAAGAAGAAAAAAATCAACCAACTATAATAGAATAAAATAAAGAATAAATTAATTGACTGTGTCGATCAGTACCAGCCACCATACTAACCTCACCTCCCTCTTTCCTGGGGATCATTCCTGTAGATCCTCAGGCCATGTTCTTTTTAATCTTCCTACATGTTTATATGTAGTTATAAATTTTGCTACATGTTCTTTAAATCAATGGTTGTTTAAATAGTTCCTCAATTAGTGTATTTCCGTACTCATTGCATTGTGCCTTATGTTTTATGCTTTGCTTCTTGATTACGTCTTTTATAAAAGGCACATTTAGATCATCATGCAATGTTTGGTGGCTAATATACCAAGGTGCCATAGTTATAAACCGTAAGATTTTCGATCGTGATTTTTAAATGATATTGATATTTGGTTCTTTAGCGTATTGCCAAAGTTCAAGCCCATATGTCCAAATTGACTTTATTTTTGTTTTGTAATTCTTTAATTTGATTTCTATTTAAAAAAACAGATCCTCTTCTTTGCAGCCGCCATATTTTTTAATTATGACATCTATTTGTATTATTTTAGCCACTATATGGGGTTTTCATGTAAGTTTTTTGTCCAATGTGATACACAAATATTTCACGTTAATCTTTTGTAGAACACGATGTTATTAATTGCATTTTTTGGTTAAAGTAATTTTGGTTGACTTTTAAGGATTGACATTCATTTTCCAGTCTTGGAGTCAGTTTTTTAAGTGATATATGGTAGGACTGAAGTTTATAACCCACTTCTTTACGGTTTTCGTCTTTGACAAAAATTGCAGTATCATCTGTAAACGTAGCGGTTATTGTATCTTCTGTTATTAGTAGGTCTGGTTTAAACAAAATACATAAAAATGGTCCTAAAATACTTTCTGGAGGAACTCCAGATTTTATGGTAAGTATTTCAGATGTGCTGGCTTTAAATTTTACCTGGAAGAATCTATCTTGAAAGTTTGATTTTATTAAGAAAAACATTTGGTCAGAGTAAATTATTTTTATTTTATACTTATAGCAAACTTCGTACTGCCTAACATGCAATGAACGTAGTGTTTTATAAATGAATATGTTAGTTACACTTAGTTTAAATTATCAATAATAAAATGAACAAAATTAAGTTCAATACTTCATTAGAATAATAAATATATAAAAATAAAATAAAAATTATATAAAAAGAAATCAATTATTTCAATTGCAAGACAACCAACACATTTCGTCGGCCTAAAGTGTTAAGCTGCTAAATTCTTTTTAACAGTGTTTTCAGGGAAAGGAAAAAAAGTAAATATAAGCTACATAAATTACTACATAAAGCAGATTTCCGATTCATTTTGCATATTAAGAAATTTTTATATTTAAATAGATTTATCAGTTTTTCATTTGACAGAATTTTTTATTCCTTCCTATTGGAACAAAAAAACAAAAAAAAATTAAAAGTGAACTTAGCAGATTGAGAACTTAGGCTGACGATTTGCTTTATTGAAGCTATGTATTTGGGTTCATGCGTTGCCCTCGGATTGATTCTCTCCATTGAAGCATCTTGCCATTACATTGACATACAAAGTTTGTCAAATCAGATATCTTCAGCATAAAAAACAAAGTAGGGGTAGTAGACCAATTAGAGCTTGAAAAATTACGGGACCGATTATGATGATATATGATTTGTTAGATTCGTCTTCCTTCCGAATAGCAGAATAACTATTAACATATCTTAACAATCACGGAAAAAAATGAATAAAATAAGTTTTTAAATAAATTAGGCTTGGCATTTTACGCAATTGGCAGTTCACGTCACCCACACTTATATGTCAATTTAATATTGTCGGTAATTTTTATTTAAGAAACGCATTTAACCATTGAAACCATTGGAAGTTCGACGCAATGCCTGACTTTGTTTTGAAGGCGCAATGATTTTACTGATTGGCGATTTCTCCCAAACATTGCCAATTCCAAGCTTAGATTCTACCAATAAAATATACTCCGGCTTAAAATCATAAAATTTGTGACACAATGTAAAAAAATTTCAGCTGGCAACATGAGTTGCGTTGCAGAATGATCCATCTACTGAAGAATTTTCCAAACAATTTTTGAATCTCGGTAATGGCAGTGTTCTTGTCGACGAATCAAGCGTATTGACTTCATTTCCTTCGAATTTTGTCTCATTCAAAAATTTTACTTAAATTATATAAATAAAAACGTCAAATTCATACGTTGCTAAGCTTTTTCCAAATAAATCACAGGAATCGATGATTACAAATAATATTAGACGTAAAAAGCAAGTAGGCATAAAATTTATAAATAAATAAATTCATTGTTAAAACATTGTTAAAACATATCGAATTGTAAATCTAAACCATCCTCAAACCCCCTCGAATACACACAAAAAATTTCATCAAAATCGGTCCAGGCGTTATTGAGTTATGCGCTTACCAACACATTTTGCGATTCATTTTTATATTATAGATAATAAACTTTAGTGAAAAACTTTACCAAATGTATGTTAAATGTGTTAAATATCTATGTATACTCCTGCGCATATCTGATTACTTTTGTTAAGGTTCTTTATTCGGTGGCATTGTTGAATGGCAGAATGACGCTCTCTAAATCCAAATTGGTAGTTTGGTATTAGATCTTCAAAGGGTTGAGCCTTTTTATTTCGTTTCAAGAGAATATTTTCAAAAATATGGTAACGGTAGCAACTACATAATTTAATATTTTCAAGTTTCATTGTAAAACGGTACGAATTTTCAGGACAACCATATAATTTCTATAAATCGGCCAGCATTATTTAGTCGTCAATTTTAAAATTGCAGAAAAACTTAGTTTTTCTCTATGAGATTTTCCAGATTTTTCCTACCATCAATTGATAGAGCTTTACAAGCTCTATTAAATAAACAGACTGTCGCTAATTTTACGAATGAAACGAAATAAGACACATAAAAGTTTTCGTTAATGATGAAAGTTGTTCCAATTTTGATTTACATTGGAAATGTAAGTCAAATTACATAGAAAATTTCTTGGATTCATATTTAAAAAAACAATATGTCAAACTACATTGTATTGAGAAGGTAAAAAAACATACACCATGTTAATTTATATCATTTACAAAATTCTTCATGCACCAATTGATTTCTCAGCACCAACAAAAACGTCTCACCGATCAGCAAAGTTCATATATAAGAAGATTACAGAAATAAAATATTAAACCGTTTTAGGCTTTCAAGCATCGCCATCCATCCTTCAAATCCGATTTAAAGTAAAAGAAAAATCCCAAACATTCTCCCTTTTAATGACGTCAGAGAATAAAGGAGCAAAGATAAAAACATATCTTATCGATCATTCACTACAAGCCCCGGAGGGCTGAACTAAACTATTATATGTTCTGATTTTAAAGACTAAGTAAACAAAGACTAAAAATATTAAGTGATATAGGAATAGAAAGTAACAATAGTATTGTAAGTAACTGTAATTGGATTATGCATTATTAAATTTAAACAAAAATGGATCATTTAAGAAATTCAACTTTGATCGTTCGGCTCTCTGATAATACCGACTTGGCTATAAGAGAATAAGTATGTACGCATATTTTTAATACTCACATAAGTATTTTTCCAATTTTTTCATATAAAATATTTGGAATTTTCCTAAGATATGTAAGCTCAATGATAAAATCGAACATTCTTTTGAAAAAAATAACTACCTTTTGTCCACTAAATTCAATATTAAATTTTTTTATTGAACATTAATAATTGTGATATTCTCCAAGATGATAAACATGGATAAAACTATTTCTCGCCATTGATCACAAAACAAAATACAGATTTTTAAAATTCAATTCAAGAAAAACGAAACCATATGATATTTCATGTACTCCAAACAGGTTTACGATTATTACTCCTCAAATGTACAATATTAGAATGATAAGAATATTAAGAAATCGTGTAAAAGTATAAACTTTTGAAGGCAACCGCAATACTTTTTTTTATTCAAAATTATTTAAAGTCGCTTCAACTTCTCAAGTTATTAATACTTTATAATACCGCAATACTTTAATGCTTCAATAATTGCATATACACACCAATAAATGAAATATCACGGATGATTTTTGGAATTGTTTTTTCTTTGGGGTAAAACTTTCTGGTGATTATTGAAGGAAGATATTTGTTTAAACATTTTTGTAAGCAAATCGTCTTTTGTGATAAAGAATACCCACAATTTCACTTCAAAAACATTAAAAATGAAGGTTTTCAATTATATAATTTGGATATAAGGAATGGATAGTACACTTCCAGATTCAACGGGTTATCATTGACCAAAATTAACCATGATAATTGTATAAAAATATATTGATTTTAAAGGTAAGTTACCGAATAGTTCTTTGTTAAAATGAGGCTTATATGAACACGAAAATAAGTCTGCTTGCCTATCTATTGCACTTTCACGACAAAACCATGTTAGTAGTTTTAAAGAAATTTGGTACAGTGAACATTTAAACCGTTTAAACTATGGAAAAGCATAGAGGTTACTTTTTGAAATAGGGGATGAAAATTTGTATAGGAACTGATTATTATTTCGTTGATAAAACAATAATACTTTGTGTTTTGGTACTTGATCCGAAAAAAAATAAACATTCGTCGAAGCATTTTTAAAATTTCATTCTACATGTAAATAAATATATTGAAGTTCAAACAAATCTGTATATGTTTATAATAATTACTTGATTACATAATACTTGATAAGGAAATGTCGACGAAACATGTTTGAAAAACGGAATATTTGCTGGCATATTCACTGGTGAAAGTGAAGCCCCGAAATTATAGTTACTACATTTTAGATAATCGTTGTGGATCCTTATTCGCTTAGTTAGCGAAATTTTTTTAATGTTCATGTAGATTTTGAGGCTTACAGTTCTGTACGCGTTATCATTATTCGAAGGCTTCAAACAATATTGTAATTTACCATGACACCCCAACAAAGTTAGAAACCTAAGAAATAACTATTACTTGATATATTGTTTCATTATCTGATTTAAGGATAAACTGGTTACTAAGAACTGGGGAAGTTAGTAGTGATTTAATACGAGAACTAAACTACAATACTGTTTGTTTAGAGCGAAAAATAATGGAGGTATTTTCACTTTAAAAACCAAAACAAAGATTAGCCTTTGATCAAGTTGCTTCCTTTTAAAATTTACTTTGTTTTAAATCTATTATTAGCTTAGTTTTAATGGTTTCATTGTTTCATGTGATTAATTTTTTTCAATTTTTAATATTTGCTTAATCGCAAAAAGATTACCATAACAAGAATTGCTTTCGAAATTTTGCCATTCATTAATATATTTTAAACTTCTACTTTTTTCGTATTACAACCGATACTGGTTCTCAATATTCCATATAACAATAATTCTTTCTATTTTTTTTAATTATTTACACAATAAGGGCAGCAATTATAAATGAAATCCGGCTGTTTTAAAATGTCGTTTTTTCCACACTTTGGCGGCGAACATTGCACCATACGACAATTGATATGACAAATATTATCCTGACAATGTAGAAAATTTGGACAGTTTCCATTCGGGCAAGGCTGACCAATACCTGTGAAAAATAATAACTGTAGGCTTAACCTTTGGCAAAATTGTTTAACTTACCTGCTCTGAAATCTTGTTGCAATGTAATTTGACTTAGCAACATGAAAACTAAAGCTGTACTATATAAAAATGCTTTCATTTTTGCGAGATATTAACACTAAACTTTAACGTATCTTTGTAAAACTTAAATTGATTTTCTTGGACATTTATGATTATATTTATATAGAGGAAAATCAATAAGAAAATCTTCTTTTAGTTTTTTTTTGTGTATGGTAAGTCAATTAATCATGATCACATTGATTTGATTAATTTTGTTGAAATATCGTTGTTGGAAAAACCAGCTCCCAATTAAAAATTAATATTAAGAAAAACATTGACTCTGGTTCATTTATGTTAATGTGATATGCAAAATAAAAATTTGATTTTAATAGGAAACGTGAAATTATCACTACTTTGATTTATTCTTTACAAAAATTAATCAAAAAAATATAATTATATCTGTTACAATCAAATTCAATATGTTGTATTCTCATTGTGTTTTCTTTGCAATAATTAAAGATAAACAATGATCAATTTTATTTTGGATTGTTTCCAAGTCATTTAAAAAAATAAAATGCTAAGGAAATGGACTTCGAATTACAATATTGCTGAAATAAAATATGGAAAGATGTAAATAACTACCTGTAATGATTTTCTAATGATTTATTCAATTATTTTTTTTTGCCTACAAGGACAAGGTGGAATATCACATATTAGTTTTTTGTTGCATATTAAAATGGACAAACATTTCTTTTCCTCACACGATTCTCCATATCCTTAAAAAATACAATTGCATTTCAAATGGCTTTAGAACTTTAGACTGTTTTTGTTTATCACTTACCTGCAAAATTTTTGTAGAATGGATCAAATTGAAATTGGGATAAACAAGCCGGCAAGACAAGTAATAAGCAAAATATAAGGAAAAAAAACCTCATTTTGTTAACAAAATTTCTCGCAAATATATATTAAAGGAATGATAAGCGCGTGTTTGTAATTGTTAGTTACAAATGATAAAGTTTTTTTATAAAGGTACACCTTTATAAAATATACTTCCTCGTAATTTTTATGAGAAAATTATAAAAAAATAATAATTCGTTTAGAATAAATTTTGCCAAACAAAAGAAATGATAACAAGACGCTTATTATGGAATAAGATATAAAAAAGATTAAACTTATTGGTGTGAGATAAAAATTTAATACACCCAATATCCAGACTGCGTTTCGTAAGGATTTTTTTATAAACGGAATTATTAAAAAAATCTGGAATGAAAAGTTTCTTTTTCCTCAATGATAAAAAAACCTTCCCAACAATGGCAAACTATATGAATTATAAACTCAAAACAATGCATTTTTCAAAAGTGTTAAAATATTTAAAAATTCATATTTGGTTTTTGTTGAAAATTTGATTAACTTAATTTACATTAGCAAACACAGGGCTTGTATGACCAAAGAACTATTATATAACTTATAGAAATTAGAGAAGAACATACATACGGAACTTGAAAATCAATGTAATACTTATTGCAAAATTCTCAAGAAGCTAGTTGAATTAACTAGTTATAATTATGAATGTAAAAGAGTTAAAAATTATTTTAATGATAGTGAAAACTTTGGCATTATGTTAATAGTAAACTCAGGAAAAATAAGGTAACCAATGATACTGATTATATCCTTTGTGAAGATGACATTATTTAAAATAGTAAATCTAAGACTGATAGTTTTGTTAACTTCTTTGGTAATGTTGGGGAAAAGCTAGTGAGCAAATTAGGTGAAAATTTCATTAATGTTGATAAAATTGTACAGCACAATTGTAATAGTATCTTCGTCAGGCCAACTGATATAACTGAAATTGAGATAATCATACATGAAATGAAGAATAAAGGGGGTGGAGTAGATAGTATTCACAGCAACGTTCTTAAGTGTTATTCCGGTATATTAATAATAAGTATATAATTACCCAATACACAATGGTTATACTAGATTTTAGAAGAACTGGGTTAATTTAAACATATTTTTTGAAAGTTATCTACTTTATTTAATTAACCACCAATCTTATTTTTTTAACATTTGGTATCTTCAAAAGCCTTTTCTTAATATATATCTACATCGTATGAGGAAAACACTTTTCGAATTTCATCGATACAAACATGCACATCAGTAACAATAATAAGGTTTCAAATTGTTCTAATTACCGAAGAAAAGATAGCCTGGAAGATTTTATATTTTAATTGATAATGAAATGTATGACAAACAATTGTTCCCTTAATGCTTTTCAGCAGAATACTTCATTGCTCCCGATCTATAATCTATCGTATATACCAGGTCTACAAAATTAGATTTTAAAAAGTTTGATTCTTGAAAAACAAACAAAAATTAAAAATTGTCTTTTTGGTATAAGTATTACCTAAACTTTCATACTAATTTTGTGAAGCGATGTTATTTAAAATTTTAATATCAAAATGATATATCAAAAACAGACATTTATATTTTATTTCCAAATATAGAGATATTAGTTTTATATTAAGCGGTAATAATGTTTCGGTTTTAACAGCATTTTGATTATTACATTTAAAATTTCGATTGTTGAATAACTCTACATTATCTCATTCAAACTTAGTCACCCCTTTTCATTATTTTAGGGTAGAAATTTTCAAAAAAAAAAATTATCATATGCTTACTACTTATAAGGAATACACCGATTATACGAATTTCATCAGTCAGAGAGGGTATATAAAAACACAATTTTACATATGCACGGTTTTAAAAACGTATCTACTATAAGCTTTATTGCTATTACTCATTTAATATTTTCTTATTGAGGAACCCTCAGGGACTATTAAGAATTTTGCAAAAAAATTTGGTTACTGTAAGATTTGAACCCACGAATCTTTAATTATGAGCATCAAATATGTAAACCTATGGGCTATTAACGTATTTATAAATCTTATGTTTGTAAATAAAAATATTTACACTTCAAAGAAACGATTTGTTGTACTTTAAAATGAATTTTCTGTGTTAGTTATTAGTTCAACTTAAAAAATTAACAATAATTTTTTTATAACTTTTAAATACCTTTCCAACGATAGATGATTTCCAATGATAGATTCCAACCATAACTCTTCTGTCAAAAGTAATTTTTTTTCATCTTTCAGTTTTTACGTAGAGAATATCTTCTCTTATTATTTTTATGGATTGATAAGTAGCCTAATGTGAGTGGGTAGTTGTGTTGTATCTTAATACCAAATTTCATCAAATTCGCTTGTTCCATTCTTTAGTTATAAAGAGACACACAGAGATAAAATTTTTAAAAGTGATAAATTTGCAATATGGGCATCTTGAAACAAGTATTTACCCTAAAATTGTACCTATAAAATTTTACCTGTAAAATTACCTTTAATATGTACAGACAGATGTGAGAATTTTATATAATAGTATAAATAATATCGATAAAAATTTATCAACAATATTGGTCTTCCTGGATCTCGCCAAAGATTTTGATTCTGTAAACCATATATTTTTTTGTAATAAACTATAGCGACGTGGAATTAGAGGTCTTCCTCTTCAATCAATTAAAAATAACTTATCTGATAGAGTACAATGTGTTAAGGTCAATAATTGTACGAGTGATTATAAAACGGTGATAATAGGGTATCCCCAAGGGACCATATTAGGACCTCTATTGTTTATTTTGTATATTAATGATATATTTTCTATTATACCTGAGAATGCTTTAGTCTCGTATGGCGATGTTCTGCCGTAATGTTACCGTAATGTTAAACTGATTAGTTAAATAAGCTTAATTTTTGGTTAAAATACAATCAACTAACTTTAAACATTGATCAATCGACTTAAATAACTTTTGGCAGTTATACTGATAGTATTCCAACTAATTTTCTTCGATTTATAATGGATAACAATTTTCAAAGCTTAGATAGGTTATAAATATTTAAGTTTAGTTTTTGACTGTCATATGAAATGGAACAAGCATAATGTTAGAACTTAAAAAAAGGTTAAATATTTAACTTTTTTATTTCATACATTGTGTAATTGGCTACAACCTTATATCTTAAAAATATGATACCATTGCCTGTTTGAAAATTAGTAAACTATGGAGTTGTTGCCCGGGGTACGGCTCATGATAATGCTTTGAATCATTTGGTCAATTCTTAATCTCATTAATTACTCTACGAAATAAATTATTTAGAAAATTAAAATATAGATAATGAAGCTTTGGTACCATTAAAAATTGAGGCAATCTTTTATTGTTAGCACTCTAACGTACTATTTCATCGAATGTAAATTACTCCACTCCGCGAGGCAAATAAAAATCCTGTTATTTGATTCTCTATTTCAATATTTTTTTGCCGTCTTTATTCTCAAAAATACTAGGGGATCGATTATTTTTACTCATCGAAATTTATATTAATTTCCTATGTAAATTGAATATACCATATCTTTAATCGTACAGTTCTAGTTCCATACATTCCTTTTTATGCCGTTTAGTTTTTGCTTCTCTAACCATAAGACAATATTTCGATTAGTCTATAATCATTTTTTGTTCCAATAGTTCAAACGCTTCTTAAAACATTTTCATTTCATTCATTAAGAACTCTAGACAAAGTTGAATTAGTGTTTGGCAAAATTATTTATGCAAAAGTATTACCAAAGAAATTTATTACTAGAGTAATTAAAAAATTTCAAATTTATTATTAAAATTTTATCTATCGAGTAAATTTCCATGAAAAGATTGGTTTTTCCAACTAGGATAATCGATTGTTTTACTTGCTTCATATTTTATCGTTGATCGTTGTACGCAAAAACATTGCGAAAAGGAAACTTGTTTTAGTCTCCGTATATAAATGCATAAAACACAAAAAAAATTGGCATTATAAGTTGATGTTTTGATATTAAAAAGTTTTTTGCTTTTATAGAGTCGCATAAACATGAAAAGTTTTTTTTATTTAACGTTTTTCCTTTTTATATTTTTTATTGGAACAACTCTGCAACAAAATTTGAAAGAATGTGAGTTGAAATTTTTTGTGTTATCATTTTATCTGTTCATAAATTATTTCTTTTTAGCGATTGGTAAACCTTGCAAGAATGGAAAATGTCTAAGTCCCTTGTATTGCCGGCAAAACATTTGTAGTCGTGATTGCCGAACAGTTGATTGCTTATTTCCCCAATGTGAAAAAAACGAATATTTAGTGCTTCCTGATTACGTTCACTACTGCTGTCATCGTTGCATTAAAAAAATAAAAAAATAAGGGATGTGGTTCTTTTTCAACGAAAGATTTTCTTTGAATTTGTTAAATAAGTTGAGACTTTATTAAAAAAGTTTGCTGTAGGAGATTTTTACTATTCAAAATTTAATACAAAGGTTTCCTTTGTACCCCAGAAGTGATTTTCTTCAATTAAGTTTTATTTTTTCTAAAGACCAACTTTAGGATTTCATAGAAACCCGGATAAGAGCAAAAAAAAATTCAAATTTCAGTATAATTTTTTTAGTGGAAATTTTAGTCTTTGGTGCATAAAATCAAGTGAATTACTTACCTTAAAAAGATGTTATATCAAAGTTAAAGAAATCGTTTTGGAAATGAATAAACATAAAATTGATGTATGCATGGTCTTAAACACCAAGAAAAGGGGTTGAAAACAAGCAATACTGGATACGAAAATCAAAAGAATTTTGATACATTTAGGGTTTAAAATAATGGTCAAAATTGTGAAGTATTTAAACGAAAATATTATGTTAAGAGCGATAGTTTTATTTAGAAAAAATTTACGCTACTAGATCCTGTAGTTTTTAGCGATGATTAATCTTTATTTTATCCCTTTTATCTTTTATAATACTTCCAATAGTTGAGTTTTATATCTTTTTAGGTTTGTAATGATTTTTATACGATTTAAAAACCGATGGCTATAATTATATTATTATATTATAATTATGGCTATAATTATACAATACACCGCATACATGTATTCAAAAATCAAAAATTGTTGTTAAATAGTGGCCAAGGCACAGAAACTAAACTTTGCACAGAGTATATATCATCTCGATGAAAAATGTCCATAATTGTATCGATATTCAAAATGAACTCAAGAAACGATTTAATCACATACGGAAATCTTTTTTAAGCAAAGTGTTTTGACAACTTACCTAGTTTACATCAGAAAAATGCAAATAAAATACACATCTTTAAGGAGTAACAATAATTCTGAAAATAACCCTTCAGTAGTTGCCATATTTATTCGAAGAAAACTAAGTTGATAGAATTTAATAAGCCCGTGTTTTCCTGTATTGTTGATCTAACGAAAGTATTTGATACAGTACGCCTCCTGATTGTGTTTAATAATTTGTAGGAAATTACATTGACCAATAGAACGGGAATAAAGGAGAAAAGTGATCTCAATCAGGAAGTTGAATTAAACTGCACTATCAGATAAAGAAACAGTTTAAATTTGACTCTTTTTAGCATTTCAATAGATTAAATAATTCACAGGGCAAAAGAAATTAAATTCGGTTACAAAAAGTGGTCTTTGAAAATTATTTTTTATACAAACGATATAGTTCAGACAGCAAAACATGAAGACGATCTAAAGTGGCTACTACTGAAATTTAAGCTAATTGCAAAAAAGATATAATATAGCTATCCCATCGAAAAATTTCTGATAATGGGAATATTCAAACAACTCAATAGAAGCAAATTAGTTGTTTACGACGAAAGCATTAAACAGGTGATGACATTTAACTACTTAGGGATAAGTCTTTCCAGTTCTAGAAACTTAATCGTTGACGCAAATAAAGCTACACGAGGTGGAGATTATCTACGTAATTTAAATTATCAAGAGATGATAATTCAACGAAAAAAAATGCTTAGAATAGAGGAAAATGGGAATGAGTATATTAAGGAGCATAAGAGGCGAAGCTTTAAGAGATAGGATATGAAGTACTTCTATAAAAAAAGAATTAGATATAGTCGGCATAGAGTGTAAAACTGCTATCTATACTTTTTGCCTAAAATAATTTTTTGGTATTATTAGAAAGAGAAAAAAACCTTCATGTAAGGCATGTAAGATAACTAAGTCAACATCAAAACACAAAATACGTTTTTTAACAAAACGTAAATCTGCTATTTTATATCAGTTAAAATCTTTAAGTGAAAAGCTGATATCTTCTAGTTAGTGCTCCCTTTTGTATTAGAATACTGTAGTCACTGCACTTGTTTGTGATCGTTCCGTGATTTTTATTATTTTAATATATAAAAAAGAGTTATTTGTAACCAAAATAGAATTAAAAAAATCAAAAGTAAGTATGAATTAATATTGAAATGATTTATTTTTAAGAAAACAACTTAAATGGATTCGACAATATCAATTTTGATTTTGTATATTACAATAATAGTTGTGCATTTTAAGCGAAGTATTTAAATGTACCGATCAGTACATAAGTAAACATATCTTTACAGCGACTTATCCATTAATTTCCGACGATTAATAAATACAACCTTGAAGCTTGGTTCCACACGACAAAGTATAGATAGCGATATATCTAAAGAATTACCAACAAAGTCAATAAATCGAAAAAGCGAGGGATAGTAAAGAAATTTGATTGGTTTGCGATAAAAAATATCAAAGGACCAAGGGAAGAAGTATTACGAACGGAAGAAAGAAAATGGAATCTGAAATTATAAAAAGCTCTACAGCTCCGCATTAGGAAATCCAAGTGCAAATTTAAGAATACAAAATTTCTAAAATGCACTTCTGATAATGAAGAAATACAACAACAAAAATTTCAAGATTTTTGGAAACAGACAAGAAGACCAAAAAAAAGGTTAACCATAATTTGGTAACCTGTTTGCCAAATAAAAAAATAACTTCACCGCAAAGGGAATTAAGAAGAACTCAAAGTCTATATTACTACTAAAAAATTGATGGTTCCCTGATTAGAGTATGTTGGACTTTGTTTTTAAATACTATAGGAATCAATCGATGGACCATTCTCAACTGGAAAACCTCGAATTTCGGAAAAAAATTATCCGAACCTAGTCGTTCAAAATTTTTTGAAAAAGCGCGTCAAGCGCTTTATGGATTCTTCAATTCCTTACCGATTATGGAACCTCACTATTGCCATACGACAACCAAGAAAACACATTTATTATCGGAGTGGTTCTTTAAGTAAAGACTATATTAAATTTATTTTCTTTATTTTGTAATGTTTTAAGTGATTGATATTATATTATTTTTGGCTCATGTCCTTTTTGGAATCGTTAAATCTGGCAACGTTACATTCACTATTTTGTTTTTAATGGTAACTGCAAATAAATCGACCCATAGTGAAAATTCCGCCAGAAAAGAGAAAGTTATACCATATTAGAATTGAATTAACAAGTTAAAAATCTTAAAAAGAATAAAAAACGTAGTAGATAATACAAAGTTGCCAGATTTGATCGTTCTACAAGGGATATGAGCTTTATTATTTAGTAAATAGAGTACCCTAACTAAACATGAGATTTTGGTTTTATTAATTTCACTAAAGGGTGTTTCAATAAGAGCACGAGATTTGAATTGCGCGCCATGTTTGACGGTCATAATTAGTAATAATAATACATGATTATGATGTGACAAATTGAAAGTAGATAGATGGGAGTTAGTAAACCTGAAATAGTTAACCATGAACAGCGAAGAGAATTCGCCAATTGGATCATTGAGCAACCTGCTGATTTTGCAAACAAAATCATTTTTAGTAATGAGGCCATTGTCACCTCGATGGCTTCGTGAATAGGCAAAACTGTCGCATTTGGTGTTTAGAAAATCCACGAATGACTCATCAGAAAGCAATGCATCCACAACGGGTCACTGTATGGTGTGGATTATGGTCTAGAGATTTAATTGAACCGTTTTTTTTTTCGAAAACGAATAAGGTAATGCAATAACGGTGAATGGCGAACGTTATCGTGATATAATAACAGTTTCTTGTGCCTCATTTGGAAGCTATCAATCTTGACGATATGTGGTTTCAGGAAGACGGTGCTACATACCATACCGCCTGTGAAACATTGACGATCTTGCACGAGTATGCTCCGGGACGTGTCTTTTCCCGATTTAGTGGCCAGAATTGGTCTCCATGCTCTTGCAATTTAACGCCTTTAGATTTCTGGCTGTGCGATTTTTTGAAGTCACAGACTTATGCTAATAAGCCTGCAACCATCGAAGCATTGAAAGCCGAAATTAGACGTTGTATCAATGAAATACCACCACATGTATTCAATAACGTTGTTGAAAATTTCGTCAAAAGGGTATGCAAATATAATACATAATTCCCAAATGTATATTTTCTAAATCAATAAATATTTCAATACTTTGCTATAGAAAACTATATTTTATAGAACACTGAAATTTTGTGCTCTTATTGAAACACCCTTTAGTATGAAAATCTGCTATGTTCATTTCAGTATTAACTATTTTGGTAAGAAAACCAGCTTCTATATTTAAAAACTAATTAATAGAAAGTAACTAACTATTTCAAAATGGTAATTAGTCTATTAAGATGCAGGACCATTTAATCTTCAAACGATATTATCATTTTTTCGGTATGAATTATTTTCAATTTTTTGCAGTGTTTTTATTGTCTCCTATATAATTTAATCTAATGTAGATAGCAGGTTTACACTTTAACCCAGAAGGTATTATTAGCTGGATCAAACAGAGAACATAGTCCTATAGGAAAAAGAAGAATTTTAATATTGATTTACATTTTGGATTGAACTGGAACTTTTAAGATTTAAAAAAAAGCATTAACTTTTACATATTTTTTTTTTACTGAAGACCATTAACTTAGTCATAAAGAAACGAGTTAAGAAAATAAAATAACTCATTTTCTGTGAGTCTAAAAATTAGAAATAATTTTATTTTAATAGTAGGTATTCAAAAGATATGACTTTTATTAGTGAAAATATAAAAATTTCAAGTAAAGAAGATTATATCAAATTGAAACAAAAAGACTTATGAACAATCAACAAATTCATGTATCTCCTCATTTTTATTAATCACTTAATTTTTTGATGCAACGATAACAGCAATAATGAACATATTCAGGTGGTTCCAAATATTCATCTTTCTCACATTTAGGCATTGCACATCTTACTATGCGACAATCCCGACTACAAATATTTTCCCTGCAATATAAGGGACTTGGGCATTCTCCATTGTTACAAGGTTCACCAATACCTAAAAAAATGTAATAGTTACTCAATAAAAAAATATTCTCTTTTAACTCACCTTCCTGAAGGTTTTGTTGAAACGTATTTTCACATAACGACAAAAGAGCTACAAAAGTTATCATTAAAAAATATTTCATTTTTAATATATAAAACACAAAGCGACACGTTCGCAATTTTATAATACCAAATGATAAAACATATTTTTATGTTGTATTTATACAAAGTGGCTTCAAAACATGAAGTCCTTCTATAACAGTATTTTTTCTAGCGCTAAAAATTAATAATTTAACAAACAACGTATTTTGAAATCAATGTCGTCATTGGAAAAACCATTGTAAGTTAAGACCAAATAGTATTTAAATATCAAACGTTTTCAACCACAAGAGGTATTATATGAGCCATAAATTTATTGCTGTGTCTGTAGGAAGAAGGCCAAAAAGATTATAAAAAGAACAATTAGTTAATTTTTTTTAAAAAAAAAAATTCCTTGATAAATATTTTAATCTTTTTTTATTATTCGAACAAAGAAAATTAAAAACTAAAACGTAATACATACTGCTACATTATTATCAATTAAAAAATTATTTATATTTGGTAACATAAATGAATATATTTTTTTTAATAAAATAAGAAAGAAAGATGGATTTACTGATTGTTGAAATCATAATGATATAAAGGCCATAAGGAGAGCGGCAGTTTACAACCATATATAGACCTGGACTGTCTTATATCATTTATTTATATTATATTGTATTAATACTATATTATATACTATGTAGAATATAAACTATGCTAAAATTTAGCAAGTAGCGACATAGCCTTAGCAGCTAAAGCGACAATAAATAAATAAAATTAAAAAAAAATATATTTATCCATTGATAGCCATAGTATGTGCTTATGACAAAGAATTACATGAATGGTGTTTGTGTTATAGTTTTTATTTACAGTTTTTTTTTCTTGCACCACTTGTACAATAAAAATAAGTACATTTCCGAATTCGCTATTGCAATTTAGTCCCCAATTTCCCAAGCTTAAACTTGATTCCTGCAAGCTTACATTGAAGGAATATTTTCTCAGCAATAAAAAAAAGGATTTCAGGATGGTTTTGTTCTCCAAATTTAATAAATAATTTTTTAATTCAACACGAGCATCGTGAAGTTTTTACACAGCAAATACCTTGAACAGTATTATTTAGCAAAATAAAAGAAGGTCTTGTGGTTAAGCGAATGATTTTATGAAGTTTTAAATTAATAAATTTTATAGCAAATTCGGTAAGAATTTAGGTCACGAGCGGCGAAAATGGGACTATATAATATATTTGATATAATTTTTTATGTTAAATTTGAAATACACCGAAAACATGGAACTTACATCTAAACCATTACTATCATTATTGTTGTTTTGTTTGTTGATGCAAACAGCATTATCATTTCGATTTAGAGCAAGTAAGGAAAATGACTTCTTTTTTTGGATTTTTTAACTAAAATTTATCTTTCCTTCTTAGGATTAGGACAATCTTGTAGCTCAAAGCTATGTAAAGCAAGATTATTCTGCAATCAAAACTTGGTTTGTGGATTGGTGAATTGTGCCGGAGTTTCTTGCCCAACGACAACTTGCACGGGAAATTTTATTTTGCGAACTGCAGACTATATATTTAGATGCTGTCCATTTTGCTCATTGACCTAATTTTTTTCAGTAATAACTTTAAAATTTAATAAGAAAAAGCTTATTAAAATGTTATTATATTTGTAAGACGACCTTTTTTATAATTGTTGTAAGTAAACAGCATAATAAATAAGATAAATACAATTGCTTACATGGGTGTAGTAAGTTTAGCTCATTGGCCATTCTTGCAGAAAAAAAAACGCTAAGAACGGGTGTAAGAAACAACAAAAATTGTATAATGCTTGATAATAAATTAGTTTTGACCAAATTGTTCCAAAAAATATGTATATTTTTTAGCTAATTTGCTACTACTGGTGTAATTTTTAACAAACGAGTAAACTTAAAGTGAAGACTGAACCTAAAAGGCAACAGGGTTCTTACCAGCAGAGAAAGGATCCACTATAAAATTCGATAAACCAAAAACTGTAATTTTGTGTAATCAAATAGGATTTTTTTGCTGACTTTGAACAGTTACACTGTTTATACAATATATAAAATATATTGTGGTCTAGTTTATATAGTATAATTTAATACAATAATATATAAAAATCATACCATAAACATAAATTTGAGCAGAAGTTCGTGAATCATCACAAAGTAATCACGAAGCGATTCAAACTACTTGATGACCAATGAGAAAGTTGCTTGGCAATCGAAATACGTATATGGGCAATACACCACAAATATTTTTGTTTGAACTTCTGATCAAATTTATGTTTCTGGTATGATTTTTATATATTATTATATTAAGTTATATTACATAAATTGGACCACAATAAGTTTTATATATTGTGTAAACTGTTTTCTTGTAGTTTTAAGCCCTTTGAAATCATTTATTGGATAATTTATTATAATATTTAGATTTTTTGTCGTTCCTTCCTTCCTTTGTTAAATTTTAAATGAACCTTTCCTCATAAGTGACGTCACACCATGACGCTTCTTCATATTTTAACAATACAAGTTGGCAACAAAAATGCTGTCTGTATATTTTCAACTAATTTCTATGTAAAAAAGTGTTTAAAAACTAAAGCAATACTTAAAAAAATCAAACACTAACTCCAATTTCCCATAGGTATCTTAATATTTCATATTTAAGCAATTAAACTTACTAGAGCGCTTATTTTTAAGTAGGTAATTTTTTACATTATTAGCTTTTATTTGAAAAATATAAAAATTCATGGATGAACAAACATAGATCTTACAGAAACAAACGAAAACCTATAAAAATACTTCAATTCTAAGGAAAAAAGATCGTATTTAAAAGCCAAGGGGTAACTTTTGGTATTTAATTTTGCAAAATTGTTTACTTTCTTATTAAAAAAAAAACAAGAATGAACAAACGACTAGGCAAAAAAAAATTGAAATATCAAAAGTTGTGATATTAACATTAGGAAGCTTGTAAAAGCCCATGTAAACTAATTAAACCTATTATGCTATTTTCTTATCCAAAACTTCAACAAAAATTTACTTGAATGAGATGAAAACAACTTTGCTATATCAATATATTTATAGAGTTCTAAATCCCATATATAGCGCGAGTATATTACATTATGTTGCAATGTAGGTTAATATAGGTAGGTACTCGTTGATTAAATGCCTAAAGTAAGAAATCACAGAAATATAAACATACGATTCATAAAAAGCAAAGTTCTAGTTTATTAATTAGAAAATGCGTATAAATTTTAATTTTCACATTTTTTTAACCCAAAAACAAAAATAAAACATTTTTAAATCTATAATAAGTTAAACAAAACACTGATCAAGTACTGTTTTAAAAATAGATTTTTTTGAATGATCATAAGTTAAGGAAATAAACATTCTATTTTATACAACAATGCATCTGTTATAAAATATGTACATAGCTAATTTTATCACAAATTGAATTTAAATGTAGGCAATTATACTGCAGTTGACTAGAAAATGTCCTTAGGATATTATGGCAAAAATATTTGTAAAATAAATAAACTTAATTATATAGTTACCACTAAATATTCACATAATTCACAATCAAATATTTTCTTAAGGACTAATTTATACAGAATGTTATAAAAATTTGTTATTTTCTTAATTACGGGAAGAATTTTGAGGAGCACAGATACATTCACCGTCTAATACCAATTGAAGCCATTCGTGGTAATTAGCGACTCGGGTATAAATTCCTGGATAATTTGGTCTGGCACATCCTCTTCCCCAAGACACTAACCCTAAAAGCCAATTGAAATCGAAATTAGATTGGTTCATAATTAGTTTGACAGTAGTTTTATTTTCATTGATTATTGAAAAAAAACTTAACTTTTCCGTATTGCTATTGCTATATCGTCAAAAAAGGTGTGACAAAATTTAACAACGTTATTTTAAACCGATAGAAAAATAATGTTCTTAATTTGATTTGTAAATATTTTATGGTTAAACAAGCAAACTTTTTCACAAAGTAGTCCAATTATTATGGTGTTTTTTATTAACTAAGATATAAAGCAAAATAGGGGTTTTATGAATTTTTAATTAAATTAATTATCCCCAGCGTAAGAAAATTCAAAATTTCCAAAAAATGAATTAAACTATTCATTTTCTTATTCTAGGGATAGTAGGAATAGTGGAATTTTGTCCTCATAACGGTCACTAAGAACAGATTTTCTACTTGTTCTATCGACTGATAACCAATAAACTGAACTTCTATCAGCCGGTATCAATAATTCGACAGTAATCACAAAATATTCCACATATTTACAAAAATTATGGTAACTTGAAACAAATATTTCATACTTTACCGAAAATATTATTATGAAACAGCTCGTTAGAATGTTTCTTTGAATAAAAAAACTATACAAGTATTTTAATTTGTTTCGGAAGTTGCTTAACTTGTTTTCGAACTGACGAATATTTTCTACTAATATTGTATTGCAAGGAGCTTAAGTCAAGGTTTACTGAGGTAGAGCAGTATTTAACGATCTTTAAAGTTAAAATAATATTAAATAGGTAGTAGCTAGGATATCTTAGCCTTTCGATATTAAAATAAATAAAAAATAAATAACTTTTAACAAAAAAGTAAATCAACAAAGGAAAGACCTGATATCTTAAATGAAGTTTTTTTTTGATTTAACAAACTAATTTTTAGTCCACGCCAAATAAAAAATTAAAAGCAAAAATTAACAAAAACAATTTAAATAAGTTATGTAAGACTTAAACTAGTTCTCCTAGCATACTAGTCTATTTATTCTTTAGTTTAAATGGTTAATTCATACGATTGTTAGTTTGGCGCCGACTTGAAATTATTTGTTTTCATTAGATTTAACTTTTCAGTTTATATTTTATTCGTTTTTCTTTGCCGTACGTACCAATAATTTCTAACGAACTATTTTCACCGTACAGATGCATTGGTCCACCACTGTCGCCCTGAAAAAAAACCATATACATATTATTAATTGTAGTTCAAATTAATTATAAATACCTGGCAAGCATCTTTTTGACCATCGTGATATCCAGCACAAAGCATGTTACGAGTGATTCGTTTTTTACCATATCCCGCATCTAAACACTGTTCATGTGACCAAACCGGTACCGATACTTTTCGTAAGACGTTAGAAGGTGGTTTTCGTTCTTCAGTACGACCCCAACCGGTTACAATACCCACTTTTCCACTGTAATCTTCGTCTTCTATAAATTTTATAAGTTGATTAAAAGAAAAAATAAATGATAAAATTATATGTCCACCTTTGCTGGGCAAGCAAGCAGGTTGTAGATTCGGACCAAAATCAACAGGTTCATCCAATTCAAGGACTGCTATATCATTGTTATAGTTGAATATATTGAATGAAGGATGAGTTTTGATAGATTTAATTCTTCGTTCTCCAAATGAACGAATAGAAGACGCCGTATCTTCACCAATATCAGTTTCGTCTGTGTTTATATTATGTCTACCGAGAGTTATTTTGATTCCATCAATATCAAATCTTAAAGACCAAATTAATAAAATTTAAATTGAAAAATTTAATTTATGGAAATTATACCCATCAACACAATGAGCGGCTGTTAAAAGATGTTTCCTTGTAATCAATGAAGCGCCACAATAATGCTTTCCCTGACGACTTAATCCGGCCATCCAAGGAAACTCGTTAACTTTGGTTACATTTCCGCCAACTATGCGCATTTGTCGATTACTCAAACCACAAACTATTAACAAAGGATATATTATTAAATTAATTTTATCGAGGAAATCCTATCTGGATGGCTTACCGCAGTTGCACTCCTGGGATTTGGTCCATCCTCCCGATAATCCAGGTTCAATGCGAATTCGAGATTCGCGGAATATATTCAAGCACTAACAAAAGAAATATTATAAAGTTATTAAGTTATAGTGATTTAATCGTAAACTAATTATTTTTAACTTTGTTTCTTTAAAACCTTAATTAGTTTATTGTTACAAGTTAATCTAATGAAAATATAAAACATAACGCTAAAGTGCCAATTAAATTTAAAGAAAAAAAATCTTTTTGATCGCAAAATATCTAATTTTTACGGAATAATTGTAACATTAAAAACAAATCAAAAGCTTTGGCTAGAATTCAATTTGATAATTAAAGCTTTTTTGACAAACATTGCCAAGTAAAACACAGAGAAAAGCTTTAAAGTCCTCTCGCATTTCACTCAATAATCTTTCGATAGAAATCTGAAGCATCTGAAGCATCATTCTTAAAAGCTTAATTTTTATCATTATTAAGGATTTAAATTTTAATTATTACAGGAAATTATCTACTTAAAATTACAAAGTTTTTGTCCTTTTGTTAAAGTTTCATTACTTTGCAAGTATACTGCCGACATTTCGGTCTTCTTAATGCAAAATTGCCATAGTTTTAACCATCAAATCTTTTGAAATTAATATTGTCTTCACTTTTTATTATTGTTCCCGGAAAAAGGTGGGTTTAAAGCATAAAAAAATGAAACTTCGTTGACGAAAGAATTGGTTAACTTGGTGCTTAATTGGTGCTGTAAAATTGTAATAATTTTGATTTATTATTTGAATATTAAAGTCTGCTTTTGTTGGATTCAAAGTACAAAAATGAAGACATTTTGGAATTAAATTGTATTATACGTTCATGTTTATTGGTTCTAAAGGTCAAAATTTCTTTTATATAGACACCAATGCTTTAAGATCTCGTTGAAAGAAATGGATTGAAGCAAAAAAAAATATATTTTGATTAAATAAACAACGATTAAAAAGAGATATATGCTTAACAATTTTTTTTCAAAAATTTGAAGTTAGTTTGGTACCAATTTAATAGGTACAATACATTCTATTGTACTTATTATTCTTGTATAGATAAATTAGAAAAGTCGTTTACTTAAGATGAAGCTAACTTTTTTTCCAATCAAAACATTTATCCTTCTCAAATTATGGAGAACTCAGAAAGCGTCAGAATTTCCAAGATGCCCGGAAACATTAATATTGATTGATACGAACAGAATGGGAGTTGTTTGAAGGGTTATTACATCCATATTTTTGAATTAAATGAATAATTCAACCTCTAACAATATTTATAGCCAGTAATATAAAGAAGTAATATACAAAACATAAAATCCGTACATATATTATAAATATAATCGTACAAAAAGCACGCAAAAGCCAATTATTTTATTTACTGATAGATTTGGTTTCACACGTGATTATTATCAAAAACTCAATCACCGAGGGCACCGCGACTTCCTTCCCCCCCAAAACTGACTTTTTCAAAAAAAATCCTTCTTTAGTTATAATTTTTGAACCGTGCTAAATACAAAAAAGATAGTTTTTATCACAACCGAAATCAGAGGAAATTTTCTACTAAAAAGGATTTTAGTTAATTTTATCTATGTGCTATAGTTAACGTGGCAATGTCGGTTGAAAACGTATAAAATTTATGTATTCAAAAATCGTGTTACCTTATAGATCATATTCTAAAATTATTGGCATTTTTGAAAACATCAAGAGCCAAATGATTTTCTTATTTGTTAGCTATAATTTCTTATCTGGGAAAGTATCAAAAATTCCTAGATTTTTACTAATTTTTCGTTTCAAATATTGAAGAACTTAACTCTTTATTATGAAAATACCAAAAACTTCATCAAATGTCATAGATGAAATCAACCAAAAAGTTCGTCTCCGAAGGATGCCATTTCTCCCCTCTCAATTTGAGTTTTCCGCAAAAAATGTATTTTTTCATTATAACTTGTAAACCGTGCAAGGTACAAATAAAATAATTATTATCAATACGAAAGGTAAGGAAGTTCCCGAAAATAATTCTTCTAAGCCATTTTTCATAAACGCCATAGTTTGGTTGAAAATTGATTTCGAAAGCATTAGTGTCGTTTTGAATGAGAACAAATTGCGCACGAACTCTCCGCGCACTTCATATTGCGAAAACTTGGATTCCTTGACCAATAAGTACTTAAGTTTTGGCTAAAATTCAAAATATATCTTTGAAATAAATAACTTATAGTACAATTTAATTTCATTTATTTCATATCGCTTGATGATTTTGGGAACTAAAAAATAATGCATAATAAATAAATGCAAATTTTTCAAAAATTTCCCGTGTTTCAATGGTTATGCCCGTAGGAAAAAAAATCGCGTATTTAAATATCATCAACCGACGAGAGAAACACAACTTTAGGTTATTCAATCACGACAATATCGAAAATCAGAACTCCATGGAAAATTGTAGAGAAAATTTAAAAAATGTATGTCTTAGTTATACAATTTATTTTTCAATTATTGTTTCTCTTCTTTGGTTGAAAATTTTTCAATCTTACATTAACAGAGAAGAAGGTATTCTACATAGGTATCTCTACACTGTACTTTGCCGCTATTCATATACGCTATAACCCAGGGGTGGGCAAACTCAATACTTGTATGATCGACAATAATTTTTCTTATTTTTACATGATCGACTTCGAAAAATGGGTAAAATTAAAAACAAATGGAAATTTAAAAAGGGAATGATTGGAGTTACTGGAGTTATCGGAGTTAGTTATTGGAGTTTAGATGAAAGGAGTTATCAAGCACTATTTGGGAATCGGTAATATCTATTGTAGAATAGATGCGTGCTTAATTTTAAATTCAAGTTTCATGGTTGCATTTTTAATACACATTTTCAATTAAAAGATTTGAAATTTACCAAAAAAAAATGATTTAATATGCCTGTGATCTATTGGCGACCTATTCGCGATCGACCGTTTGCCCACTCCTGCTATAGCTCATCCAGGTAGAACAATACGTGTTTGGAGAGGGACCCATTTTCAAAGAATTTTTGGTATAAGCTTGGATCAGGAACGTCGAAATTTGAGAACTGTTTAGAATGGTTTCGATATTATTCCTGTACGTATTGTTCACTCGAATGCAATTTGTACGTAAACTTTGACATATGCCAGAAATGAAGAATCGAGTTATTTTCAAATATGTATTCATATTGTAATATGTAAAATTAAATTTTCGGCTCAAGTCCATTTTAGTACACCCACAATCTGGTAACGTTGCATTTTCGACTTCGTTGTTTTTAATTTAATTCGCGATTAAATCGGTCCATAATAAAAATTTAGCCACAAAAGAGAGAATTATACCATATTAGAATTGAATTAACAAAAATATCGCGAATTAAATTAAAAACAAAGTCGAAAATGCAACGTTGCCAGATTGTGGGTGTGCTAAAATGGACTTGAGCCGAAAATTTAATTTTACATATTATAATCACTATATAGTATAAAACAAAGTCACTTTCTCTGTCCCTATATCCCTTTGTATGCTTAAATCTTTAAAACTACGCAACGGATTTCGATGCGGTTTTTTTTAATAGATAGAGTGATTAAAGAGGAAGGTTTATATGTATAATAACATCCATTAAATAGTGGAGAAATACTGTTATTAGACAATTTTAAAGATACCAAAAAATATGACATTTTGAAATTTAATTGTTTAGATCAGAGAAGAGAGACTCTTCTCTGGTTCAGATGCGCAACCATTAGTTAGACAAGGATGCTGAATACCAGCGACATGTGTTTTTTGAGCCACTGCGCAAACTCCGATAAATGGTATTCAGCATCCTTATCTAACTGATGGTCGCGCATCTGAACCAGAGAAGAGTCTCTCTTCTCTGATCTAAACAATTAAATTTCAAAATGTTATATTTTTTGGTATCTTTAAAATTGTCTGCCACTACTGGTCACTACGTTAACCGCGCGATAATAGTCTGCCATGGTTATTTTGCAATAATAATAATAATATATTTTTAAATTTCCAAACGGTTTCGAAAATTAGCCATTATTTGTCGTAAAAAGTAAATGACAAAAGAATGTTATTGTGGGATATCCATAAGAGATAGATATATACCGTCGCGGAGTTTTTTGTAGACCTTTTCAATGTGCACAATACTTAGTACATTATTTTCCGATAATAATATCGGAGCTTTCTAGCGAGTAAAATAACAATACTTAATAAAAACGTGCTTTTCAGCGCGACAATGTATCAGTAATTATAAATAAGTTACGATAAATAATTGTATGATAGTAGTTTTAAAACATAAATGATATTCTATTCTAAGGCTAATTTTTAAATCGCACTTATAGTAATTATAAGTACATACGGTTAGATAAGACTAGATTAAATAAAACCATATTTTAAGGATTGGAATTTTTTACTAAGATCTTGGTTAAAATTTAGAGCTAGATCAATTTAATATTAAGGAAATTATTTTCAAAAATTATAATTTAAGGTGAGGTATGTAAGTTCAGAAAAAGAACTTAATCGAATAGGTATATTTTGTTGTTGATGATTTCAGTGAGTGACAATGGCTATATATTTTATACCCGTGCGAAGCCGGAGCGGGTCGCTAGTATAAATACATATTTGAAAATAACCGTCGCTTCTTCATTTCTGGTATGTCAAAGTTTACGTACAAATTGCATTCGAGTGAACAATACGTAAGCATTCGGAATATTTTTCTTCAGTTCTGAAAATTTCGACGTTCCTGATCCAAACTTATACCGAATTTTTTTATGTTTCTCAAAGACGAGCGTTAGCTGTATACTGTACACGGATGTATACAGAGTTCACAATTGCGCGTATATTTGAATGTTGTAAACGGCAATTTATAAATGTGTATATTTTGATGCTGCACCAGAGAAGGCCTCTTTTTTCTTATTAAAGGAAAAAACTCCTTTTTCAATTCATTTCACAAAAAAAAAACCTATTTGGAGGTCATTGAAGCAGGGGAAGTATTTAAAAAAAAAATAACAATCAAAGGAATTCATTTCCAAAAATTTAATATCTTGCATTCTAAAAATATAATACGAAGAGATTAAAGACATGTGTCTCAACAAATTGAGATCCAATACTATCTTGAAAAACATTTAATCTAAGGCTGTTTATCTTGCATCTTTACCTGCCACTATAGATGCAGTTGAACTACATCGCTACAATAATTATTCGCAAGTGCAGAAATGGTTGTCATTTGATTTATCACCAAAAACAAGAAGTGGAAGAAAGGGGAAATTTTAATTTCAGTTATAATGGCTGAGTCACCATCCCCACAAAAGATTTTAAAATGATTTTTTCTTACTGTACGAGAGTTCCGGAAAAGTTTTCTCACACAAAAAAACTGAACTATTTTGCAGTGAAACTTTTACGAAACTTGCAAAGAACAAAAATGCACTAACAGTCTTCTCGTTGAAGCTGAAAAAAGCGACTGTGATGTAGACATAATATTAGATAAGGGTGAAAATTAATAAAATATTTTTTATAGTATATGTAGGTACTTATTGACAATGAATAATATACTATCAAAGTATTTATTTTTAAAACGTAAAAAGTTAGTACAAATTCAAAATATTATCAAATTTTAATGTTTAAACCCTTGCACTCGAGATCACTCTGAATCTTGATATGATTAAAATATTGCCACTGAATAGTAAAAAAATGAACTATTATATTTACCATTGACGACTTTTTATCGAGAAAATTTAATTTTAATGGCCCAAACTATAAACTACTAGGTATCTATTAAATTTCAAAATGCTTTATGACTACAAATTTAATGTCTATGAAAGTATATTTTATCCAGTAATTAGTTTTTGATAGTAAAGTGATTATTTATGAACGCCTGAGGAAGGCTCAATAAAGGGGCCGAAACGTCGCGAGTAAAAATCAAGTTTTAACTGTTTATTTTTAATCCTAGTCCTATGAGAATTCTATTAATCTGTTATCACCAAGGATCTGAAATTTTACTATTTGTATGGACGATTTAATTCGAGCTATTTAACTAATTGTTTTCGAAAAAATTATCTACAGTTAATCATTTTTTCTCAAAAACATTAACTTTCACGTAAAAAGCTTCTCTATACAACTTAAGATAACTTAAAAATTGATTTTATCAATTAAATTAATTATTTTCACTTATAAACCAACGAACACTTTCTTTTGTATCTTAAACGGATGTTCAGTATTTTTTTTTTCTTTACACTAACACAAACATTTTAATGCAGAATGTCAACAATTCGAATCCAATTCGCAACATAAACTGGTCTCAAATAATTGGGTAGACAGTGAGCAATGCGTTTGTCTTCAATAATACTTTCACTTAATTTTTTATCTTGCACGCAATTTAAATATTTTTTTTCATAGGTATGAGGGCATTTATTTGCTAGTTACATACCTGAACAAATTGAATCGAACAAATATGAATTCCCAGAATGATCGCCAATACAGCGAGTGATCGATTGTAATTGATTCCCATTTTCGAAGATTTTTTTTGCACTGATTGTTTACAATGAGGAGAATGTGTGCACGATTTTTTATTGTTGCGTATTTATTTTTTTACTATTTTTTTTTTTGCTGGTTAGCTTTACAAGCTTCTGAACACGATTTTTTTTTTTTTTTTTAGAAATGATTGTGAATCCTCCAAACCATTTATTGGTCTGGTGACGGATGATTGTTATTGCACGCTTGCAAGTTTATTTTATAGATAATTTTTCGTACCTTAATTATTTCGTTTGCAATATTGGGATATGTTACACATATAGTATAGTTACATATGGTTGGATATTGGATGTTAATTCCCCATCTGGGTACACAAGGGTGGGGTATTTATTCTTACCTTGACCATATTTTTTTCTGTAGGTATATGTATTCATACATACACTTCTGCAATTTTTATACATTTATTTTATCACTAAAAATATTTTAATTAACAATAACTGATTTGCATAAAATTAATTCTTTATACACACACACCCACCATGGAGAGTTTAAAGCAGATATGTTTCCAAATCCATTGAAGTTTTTACCTTAGAGGAAATCGTTTAGATAACAGATTGAAAAAATCAAGCTATTCTGTATTTTAATTATGATACACGGAGTGTTTCAAAATCCCTATGATATTCTAAGTACATTTTTTGAGATGCCACCTATTGATGACTGCTTATATTTGAATCAAAACTCTTAATGAATTGGTCGGTTTTTTGGAAAATTCATTTTGCAATGAAGAAAATCACAAAAAAAAAATTACTTTATTTTTAAAGCATTGAAAGTCAAAATATTTCACGTTGTAGACTAAAAATACTAAAGATGCCAGACAATGGAATTATGTAATATGCAAAAAACATAACTTTTAAAGTGCATCAACTAATTAACTTATTTGTTGAGAGAAAAATCTTCGAAATGGGCCCAACCTTAATAGTTTTAAATTTATTCAGACGATAGCATTGTTTGATATTGTCGTTGGATCGTGCTTGAAAGAAAATTCCATTATCATTAGTTAAACAATAAACGATTGAAAATTAGGTTGAAAGTGCAAGTGTTTCATTTCATATTGTCTTATCAGAATGACGGATTTTTAGAGTAAGCAAATTTAGTAGGCCATTACCATGGTGGTTACACCACATTGTAAGTGCAGAATGCATTTTACATTGCGTCATTTTCAATTGCCTGTGTTACGACGCCCTTATTTCATTTTCATTTCATTCACTTAGTAAAATACCAGGTGATACAAGCTTGTCTAATGATTACAAATAATAAAGTTAAGAAAAATTTTTTTTACCTGGATGCAAAGGAAGAATTTAAATACATATTTTGTTGTACTACTAACCCATTCTTCCATAATGTTGAAAAGAATAGAAAGAAGCTAATGTAGAAATGCTAGAAAGTCTTTCAACGAAAAAGTTTAAAATATTAAGTGAAAAATAAAGTAATATTGTTTGTTAACCCCATCCAATACTTGTTCTTTGTTAAAGTTATTTTAATTTTTTATTTATGTAATTTCGAATTTTGCCATCCGAATTAACTTTTCATCATTAAAAAAAATATAAAGTCGACATGAAATGTTCCCGTGATAATACAGTGAAGAATGAAGCTCTATTTTAAGCACAAAGAACAAAAAAAAAAATCTTAAGGAAATTTTTTAATTATATTTTCTTCAAACTCCAAAAACTCGTGACGTATAAAAATAAATCACCTTACGTTTTCATTCTAAACGTTTTCTTTTCTTTGTATATTCTGTTTTTCTGGTTAAACAAACCTCTATAGGCGCAATTTTTAAAGTGAAAGAAATCATAAAACTTTCTTTACTTAAAAAAAGCTCGTCTCATTTTTTTTTGCTAATAAAAACCACGTTTAAAAACCGGTGTGTGTATTTATGTACGCGCGTGAAAAGTTATACTTCTTTGGTATAATTAAAAGGTTACTTTCTATCCACTGCTGCAACCTCTTCCGGTAGTGCTTGAACTGGTACACCAGTAATATGTCGTTTGTGATAACTAAAATATGATACAATTTTCAACACAAATTGCTTTTAATATCAAAATATAATCGGTGTATACGTACAGTATCTAGGTATAAATAGCCAATTTAATTGTACAAAAATAAAATATAAATCATTAAGAAGAAAATTTTATTTTATTTTTTTAGTCCAAAACCCTTTAATAAGAACCAATTTAATATTTTATTTGAAAATAAGTAACTTTCCATAAAATATTCACAGCTCAACTGACAAATGGCTAAAATTAGCAATTAATTGAAATCGAAATGATAATTGCATATATATATATATATATATATATATATATATATATATATATATATATATATGTATGTATATGTGTGTGTATTTATTTTATGATATAAGCAAATGTATATGTGTTGCGGCAAAAACAAGGACAAACAATATAAAGTTGTAAACACATCCTTGTAATTGGACAACAAATGTATAATTATTGTCTCAAATGTGAAATATCATGTCATTAGTTTCAACTGTCATTTCGAATTCATTTTATTGCTAATTTTAGCCATTTGTCAGTTGTCAGTTTTCGGCTGTGAATATTTCACGGAAAGTGACTGATTTTCAAATAAAAGATTAAATTGATTATTATTGTAGGGGTTTGGACTAATAAAATAAAATAAAATTTACTTCTTAATGATTTATATTTTATTTTTGTACAATTAAATTGGCTATTTATACCTGAATACTGTATGTATACACAATTGTCTATTTGTACATTCAGTATAATAAAATACACACACACATTTGGCTACAAATACAAAATAAATATTTCATATTATATGAATTAACCGTTTATCAATAAATAGATCACATGTTCGAATAATGTGTTGGATATGTTTTTTGCTGTGGGACACGATTTTTTGCATATCCTAGTAAAACGCTTTTTAATTTCATTTGAGGATTAACCACCCTCTTCAAAGTCACTTGAATTAGGCAACATTTTCTAATTATGTTCTTTACGTTTATGTGAAAAGGCATATTTTTATTCGATACTCTGATAACTTTTGACTTTCCTGTATTTATACTCAATTTATTTTGTTTTTCAGATGATAACTTTAGGGTCTAAATAATTTTCTTTCACTTCCGTTTTTACCCAAAATACTAGGTTGTCGCGCTTGATGTGTTTAATAACTTTAATAATTAGCCTTTTTCCTGGGAAGATTAAAAAAAGATCCGCTAGAGGTAGCACCGGTGGGGGGTACATGTGTTTTGAATTCTCTATTGACAATAACGTTAAACATCTAAAATTATTATGGAATTAACGGAAGATAATGTACCTGGGGCGAAATTGAAATTTGCAAAAGTGCAAGATCATCTTGTCCAGGACTTAAAACGATGGCTTGCATGTCGTGGCTTACCCGTGTCTGGTAATAAAAATGTCCTAGTTGAAAGGTTAGTTGGTTTGTAAATGTTATCGTATATGCCATTGTGTTGCATAAATTTTTATAATTTTAAATAAATTTTGTTGTTGTTTTTTTCTTCATCTATTTAAATAGAATTGAAGAATGCATTGCAAATGGTAATGGTAAAAAGAAATCATTGGAATTGATAGTGGTAAATGTTTAGCGGATAAACAACAACGCATGAAATTACTTAATCCAACTCTACCAAATTCAACATCCTGCACTTTTCCTACTACAAACTGGACAAATTTTCTATCCCAAGCTATCCCCCGTTCTTTTTGCTATGCTATTATGTATAATTATATCACTACCGGTCCTATTGATACTTTAGATTTGAATGCGACTTTATCAGACGATGATGAACAGTTTCCAAATTGTGAAAACTCGAAAGCACTTCAAAGAGGAAGACAATATTGTCTGAGTGATTTTGTGTTAAATCTGGAAGATAATACTAATGATTTGGTATATTACTTAAGAGCAGATGTATAATCTCCTTTCAGAGTCACTGTGAAGTATAAAATAAGTATAGCTTTGGATAAGAACAGTAGCAAAATTATAGATGCTCAGTGTCAGTGTCCAGCATCTTCTTCAAAGAACTGTTCTCATTTGGTTGCTTTACTTTACCAACTTGAGGATTGTACTGTACTTTACGGTTATGATGCACTTACACATCAAAGTTAAAAGAATGGAATAAAGGCAAAAAATTAGGCAATCATCCAGACAATATTTTAACTTTTAGCTATCCTACCAAACGAAAACACCTGAAGAAATCAATAATTAGTTTTATTCCAAAAAAAGTAAATACTTAAATGATAACCATGATTAAAATCAGTTAACGTCTAGATTTGTTAAGCATGCATGATAATTTTTATTTTTTTACTTTTTTTTACCACAATATTTATTTATTCTTCTAGTAATAAAACATACGTTTAACATTGTTGTCAATAGAGAATTCAAAACATATGTACCCTCGCACGATGCTGCCCCTAGCGGATATTTTTCTAATCTTCCCAGGAAAAAGGCTAATTCATTCGTCCATTACCAAATCTCTATAATTTTGAAGACTTCATTAGCCATCCATTCCGGATATAAGTTCAACAGGATGAAACCCTTGGTGAATTTGGCTGCCGATCTTTGTACACTTGCTATCCATGAATCTTATCTTCCTGGTTCATATATAAATTGGAAATTTACCAGTTTTTTTCCATTTCACTCGACCAAAAGCCTTCTGACAGTCTATGAAACACATATTATATTTACCTATCCTTATTCAGCACTTTTTCTGATCCAATTCTCATGGCTACAAAGACATTTTATTTCTTTTCATTCTGCACCTCTTCCATTTTCCTTTCCAATCTGCTATTAAGTTCTTTGGTCAAAACTTTAACTTTATGGAAGATGAGACTAATGATTCTAATACCAACAATAAAGCGATCCAATTAATACGGAGCAGGGACCAAAAGTTAATGAATATATTAACCATGAGATTTATTAAATTATGCTGTAATAAAAATTCTAACCAAAATTTTAACAAACTAAAAAAGCAGCCAAACTACCCAATAACTAATATTTAGGTGAACCAACAAAGGAGTTTTCCATTAAAAATCATAAGATTAATACAAGAATAAAGAAAAGTCTAAAAATTAATGAATAAACTCACAACCCAATTGACACGATTCTATTGAATTATATGATTAGCATGTGAAAAGAGAACTGTGAATATACCAACAATAATAAGAGATTTTAAGAATACTTGTTGCTTGTCGTTATTTTCTACGGTCTTGTATAGATAGATCCTTACATATTGAATTTTACAATCAAATTCCTCCAGTATGCAATAAATTAATGTAAGATGAAAAAAAATTATAATTTCAATCCAATTCAAATATTTCTTTGGAATACAGATATACCAAAATTTTTCACCATGGACGTAAAAAAAAATAAGAAAACATCCTTTTTTTATATGGTTTATAGCATTATTTTCAGTTTAAATATGAATTATAATATCATTTAAACAATAAAAACTACCCAAATATTTTTTTTTCATTATTTAAATTTCATATCGATAACTCTAACTCTCATTTAATTCCAAAAAACGAGTTCAATCCGTACTTGACATATTAAAAGTGGTAATGAAATATTTGGCAGATAATTTCAAAGGTTATTCTGTTTATTTGTGATTTAGTTTTCAGCCATAATTAGATATTGATGTTGCCCTCATCCGATTAACTTTAATGAAAACCACAATCTATTATTCTAAGAAGTAGATTAAATAAACTGAATAATTTTCGAAACCGAAAAATATTATATTTCAATTTCATTATAGGATTAGGGATGATTTAATTTATATTTGAAGAAAAATGTTCTCGTCAACTAAATTTAGGAGCTTAGGATTATTCATTATGATTCTTAGATTAATGTCTGAGCTTATTCCATTTTTTCAAAAGAGCTTTAAAAACAAGTTCATCTTGAATCGTTCAAAGTTGTTATCTCGAGGTTTATTCTAATCGCGTAAATGAATTTTCATAATTATACGGTTAAATTGGTTTGTGCGTCGTGGAATAATTAAGATAACTGAAAAGAGGATAATCAGTCCTGAAGGTGATCGAATTAACGACAATTACGAGGAAAAAAATCCATCCATACACCGTCATCATATTCCATTAATTTCATTATAAATAGTAAGTTGAAATAATTTTCGAGAACAGAAGAGTTCTTTTTATTAGTCGTTCCATTCTCTGGTCCCATCAATAAACGGCAAACGTGTTAAATGAAAGTGACACTGAATAAATTTACTTTCTTTGTTAATATTCTCTTCCGACTCGACCATTTCAAACACCGACAGCCTACTTTTGCCAAATTGAATTCATTTTAATCAAACAAAGAAGAAAAATCAAAATTTAGTAGACAAGTTAGAGGGAAAAAGATATCAAGAGAAAATTGCAACTTGAGCCACCACATCAGTTTGATCTGGTCTTTAAAACGAATCAAAAACGAACTTTTTATTCGCTTAATACAATTAGTGATCAAAGAAATGTATGTTCATAGTAAAATAATATTTTTCCTCATATCAACCACGGTTCATTTCAATTCTATTTTGGTAAATATGAATGAGTTTGGCAATTTCTTTGCGCTTTTGTTAATTATAATTTTTTATAGGGCCAAGAAACAAGTAATAATGGTATATTATACGAGGAAGAAACGTCTCTTCGACGGCCAGAAATTGGAAAAAATATTGTTGATTGGATTTTCGGAATCATATTTCCTACGACCACGGAACCACCTGAGATTCTAGAGCCTCCAGCGTACTGTCCTCCTTGCAGTAAGACTTTTTTATTATTTTTAGTATTTCATTAGAATATCAAAAAGTTAATGACCAAAAAGCATGAACTTGAATCAAAGCAATTTGACTAAAATTCTTGTCTATTTTTTGAGTTTCTGTGATAAATAACGTTAGAAAATGGGATTCGATAAATTATACAAAAGCGTTGTGTTTGAAAATTGATACCATAAATAAATTATTAGCAAATTTTAAAAAAATCGACAGTAATATTAATAGAGCCGGTAATTATAAGCTATAAACATTTTATTTAAATCCTTCGATCGTTAACGTAGTAAATGCGCTTAAATAGCTTAAGATTTAAAAAACAATAATAAAATATGAAGATAAACTTTGGCTTAGCATTGTTTAAATATTTTCAACCTTGAGTGCATCCGAGAAATTAAAATTTTTAAACTATCATTTCTAAGAAAATTCTTACCTATCAAACAATGTTTTTGTGTAAAAAATAATTTTTCTAACAATTCCTTCTTCGATTAATATGTTTATTTGATTTTTTTAGTAACTAATAGGTGGATATTTGATTTTAAATATATCCGCTAAATCAAGCATGATATCAATTGCCTGTAATCAGAATTACGAGCTCTATATAGTTGAAAATGGCTCATTTATAATGCACAAAATGTAAGATTGTCAATATTTCGATGAAATAAATAGTCTTTTGAAAAAAATTGAGACTCTAAAACGGCATTTTTGGTCCTCGTCAGTGCCCACTTTCAAATATTCATTGAAGTTAATATCCCTATTAAGGAGTTATAATTTTTATATACAATTTTTTTTACATGAACAATGTACTTCTGCTGTCAAGTGAGGTCCTCTCAATTTAGTCAGCATCCATATGAAATTTTATGGAAGTAATTTAAAAACGGGACAATTAGCAAGCATAAATGTAATGTGGCTTGCCTAATCATTGCAATTAATCAAGTTGCGAAATATTTTTGTATATTGGTAGCGACTTTGCTGATTACGCTAAGTCATTACGACCTAAAAATTCCATACTTTCATTTACATAATTTACTTAAATTTCATGTACTTGATTTTTTTTAATATTTTTTCACGTACACCAAGAAAATTATACTTAAAATAAATTAAATATGGCCTACAAAGATGTGTAAAGAAGATAGCACCTCTAAACATAAATTTGGTTTATGCTTGAACTCTAAAATTGCTGAATTCTCATGTATCCAAACTCAAAATTAAAAAAACCAATCGCAAAATCGGGGCTTTTGCGATGCAGTGTATTAATTTAGATTTTATGGATGAATTTTAGTATTTTTAACTGTTGGGAGTATATTAAAGCATTTCCTTGCTAAATATCTATAAACTTTTGAACTCTATACATTTGTGGATTATCGGAAAACATAAGGTTCCCGCTCAAACAAAATGTTATTTCCAACATGTTCCCCATTTATTATGTCTTTTGTTTTATTTCGTATTTTGATCAATTTATTGTAATTGTCATCATAATATCCTTCCGACCCAATAATTTTATAGTTCACTACACTCCAAAGTTCTTACATCAATTTTTTTAAGAACACATCTATAGTGCCCATTCTAATAATAATTTTTGATATAACCGTGTAAAAAGTGGTTATCAATTTTCGGGCAATTGAAAATTATTTGGTATATATTGTGATTACTAGCGCGTTATTTTGAATAAGCATCTATTAGTTAAATAAAAAAAAATGTTTTTCGGGAAGTTTTATCCAACTTATGAAAGACAGACATACATGCAACTATACTTTGTTTTAAAATCGTGCTTTACTCCCTTTTCTATTGTCTAGGATTCTTCAAAATATTATTTACTTACAAAATTATTCAAAAAAAAAAAAAAAATTAGCTGAGAATAAGAGTTCTGAACATTTTTCTATCGGTGCATTGGTTTTTCGTCAATTTTTCGGAAGTGAGAAAATATTTAAAACTGTCCTAAATTATTATTAAGCAACTTTAACCAATCTTTTTACTTTTATAGAAAATATTTTGAAGTAATGGATTAAATCTTCCAAACGAAGTTTGTAAGCCATCATTGATCCCATATTTTTCTACCTTTAAATGACAATTGGAACTACCAAATTAGAATAGGTGTAACTTTTATAAGTAAATTGTTTAATAATTTAAAAATTTGACTATACTGTGAAAAATATTACCTGTTTTTCCCTGAAAAATAAGTTTATATTGAATTAAAAACTTCCTCTTTTGTTGTTTTAAGATAAAACTATTTACAAAACAGAATTCATATAAATTTAGTTTGTAGAAAAATTTGTTGAAAACTTATGTTACGTAAATCATACATCAAAAAATAGAAAGCTTAATAAGGATCAGTAATAAATTAATCACCTAGCAAACTTGTATGAATATTCTGTAACACCGCAAATAAAATAAAGCACAACTTTTAAGTTATGATTTATTTACAGTAATAAGATACAAATCTTACTTCATTTGATACATTTCCTTTTTTTACAGAATGTGGTTTAACTAACAAAAAACGTATTGTTGGAGGGCAAGAAACTCAAGTAAAACAATATCCATGGATGGCTCTTTTAATGTACAACGGAAAATTCTATTGTGGAGCATCATTAATCAATAACAAATATGTGCTTACAGCAGCTCATTGCGTACACGGGTAAATATTGTAATTTCATCCCTTTAAAAAAACACGGAAAAAACCAATCATCTGCAGGGCACAAATTCAATTAAAAAAATATTTTAAAACCATTCTTCAAATTAAACTGCTCATGATTTTTATTTTTTAGTTTCGATAAATCAAAAATTACTGTTCGTTTACTTGAACATGATCGCAATATTTCAAACGAGACGCAAGTTATTGAAAGAAAAATAGCAAGGATAACACGTCATAAACAATACAGCACACGTAACTACGACCATGATATTGCTTTATTGAGATTAAGTGAAGTTGTGAAACTAGAAGGTGATCTTCGGCCAGTCTGTCTTCCCTTATTGGGGAAAAGTTTCACGGGTGAAAACGGGATTGTCACCGGTTGGGGAGCGACTGATGAACACGGTGACCTGGCCGTGAAATTGCAAGAGGTCGTTGTACCAATTATGTCGAACGAAGATTGTAAAAAAACCCAATATGGTTCAAAGCGGATTACGGAAAATATGCTGTGTGCAGGATTTCCCGAGGGTAAAAAAGATTCTTGTCAGGTAAGGCAGCTGTTTTTAAAAAAAATATTATTCTCCGTACAAAAACAATTCGATTTTTTTCAGGGAGATAGCGGTGGGCCTTTGCATGTTATGAATGACACTATCCATTCGGTTGTCGGTTAGTATTAAAACATATTGTAATGTTATTATTAAGGAAAAGTTTTTTTGTCATCTTTTCATAGCCTTATAGTTATCGGTAAATTCTATTAACTACACACTATAAAGTTTAAGTTTTCAACAAGTCGAAACAGTAGTTAATTTCCAAGGTTTCAAATATCATATTTTCAGCATTATTGAATGCACATAACTAAAACCAATTTCAGTAATTAAAGCTTAATCTCCTAAAAGCTTACCAATTAATCTAGTTGACATATATTGTAATTGTTTGCGAATGATATTCACTTTAAATGCAATGTACTTACCGTATTGTTACACTGGCAGTTCATCTTATATGAATTTATAATTCAATATCAATATTGAATTCAATTTCCAGGGATTGTGTCGTGGGGTGAAGGATGTGCTCAAGCTGATTATCCTGGAGTTTACACACGAGTGAATCGATATTTAACGTGGATTAAAACCAACACCAAAGATGCATGTTACTGCAATGATGATACGAAAAAGGGAGTGAAAATCAATCCTCAGCAATAACCCTAATTATTTATTCTTGATATTTATTCTGTTATGATTCTCTATTTAAATTAAGTACATCATTATTAACATTTATGAGCTCAATAAATAATTTTCTAAAATTTAAACATTTAGTCAATAAATATAACATTTATGTGAAACTACACTAAGTACGCACGACTGAAATCTGGCTAATGCTATAACGAAGTTTAAGAAGGAATTTTCATAGTATTGATTTACGACAAAGTAAATTTCAGACTATTAAAGTATTATTTAAATTTTAAAATAGGTTTACTGTCCAAAACAATGTACAGTATACCAGGATACCATCTTTTCTTGAGATTTCATTTCAGTAGAAACTACCAGGGGTGGGTAAACGGTCGATCGCAGGCATTTTAAATAATAAATCATTTTTTCGGTAAATTTCAAATCTTTTAACTGAAAGTGTGTACTAAAAATTTAGTAGACAATGAAACTTGAATTTAAAATTAAAAACGCATCTATTCTACAACGAATACTACTGATTCCCAAATTGTGCTTCTAATATCATTTCTACTCATTATCTTTTTAAGGGGTTACAAGGGTTTCAAGACTTCAAAAAATCATTTTTTGTTTATTTTTATATAAATTTCTATATCTTCTTTAGAATACTGTCCTAAATTTACAAGTTGATCCAAATAATATTTTTAGAGATACAGCCTTGGGAAGTTTGGCAAGTCGCTGGTTTATAGATGCAGCTTCTCATCTATTGTCGCGTTTTTCTCGAAACTCGTCAGTTGCCAAGATTTCTCGACAACTGCAAAACCGATTTTGATGAAATTATACACAGGTTTTTGAAATGCAATTCACAAGGACTTGAGTGAAGGATTTTTTTTTCAATGATAACTCGTTAAAAAGTAAATATAAAGCAAATAACACCGAAATTTGCATTTTTTTATAAAAATTATTACCAAAAAAGTTTTTTTCAATTTTTTTTCCTTCGTCCAAGCTCTAGTTTATGGTCTTATCGATCTTAACTAAAACACATATTTTTTTTCCTCTTCTTTTTCTTTTTTTTTCATGAATAATCTTGCCATAAGCTCTACTATCAATGCAGACACCTTTTGGGTGTCAGAATTGGAAAATGTCAGAATTTTTTTGTCAAGTGTGTATGTTTAAGAAAGTGGAAAGTTTAAATAAAATATTTTTTTATATGGGGAAAAAATTGTTAAAAATAGGCCATTTTTCCCCCGATTGAACCCATGTAACTGCTTAAATAAGTATTTATTTGTAATATAACCCATTTTTTGAAGTCGATCGCATATAAATATTAAAAACTATTGTCGATTATACTAGTTATAAGTTTGCCCACCCTGGCAATATATCGTCGGCCTAAAGTGTTAACCTGCTAATTTTATTTGAAAATTTTTTTTTTATGTTCCATTAGGAAGGAAATACAAAATTCTATCGAGTGACAAACTGATAAATCACTTTACAAATAGAAATTTCAAAACGTACATTTGCTTTTTTCTTTCCCTTGTTAAAAACTGTTAAAATGAATTTAGCAGGCTAACACTGTAAGTCGTCGATATTCATTATTAATTGTTTTACTCGTAAAATTCAAACAAACATTTGTACAGCATTGCCAAGACTTCTGCAAAACATACCTACCTTATTTGCATACAAAAATACACATATTCTGCTTTTTATTCTACAACATCCATGAATATTTGAAATAAAACATTCTGTTTGGTAATTTTTTTCTTGATTTAAAGAAATTTGCCTGAAGTTATAAACTTGTGGTTTAGTTCTCTGGTTTTTTATGACCATGCACCCAAAATGTATCCATATTTCCTTTGCCTTTCACAAATACTTGTCCCCTCGGAGTCAATATAAAATTATCTTGTGGGAGCAATTGACAAGTAACGGTTGATATTTGAATCTTCCCAGGCTTAAAAATTGTTATTTAACGATAAAAAAAGTAAAAAAAAAACGTATTTTAATGCTTACTTCACTTGTCGATTGCATTCGAGATGCAGTGTTAACTGTATCACCAAAGAAACAATACCTCGGAACTTTAAGTCCCACCACACCGGCTACAACTGAACCAGAATGGATTCCTAAGGAAAGAAAAGCAATGAATAAATTTTTATTATTACTCATTTGTTCGTAAACCTATTCGAATTTCCAGTTTGATTGAAGAGGGAATTTTAATTTTTTTCACATCACTTAATTGCTGCAACGCTACGTCAACCACTCTTTCAGAATGATCGTCACATCTATCAGGTGCCCCTGCTACGGACATATAAACTGAGCCAACTGTTTCAACCTACAAAAAAAAAACAATAATAATTGGAAGAAATCCTTCTTCCAATTTTTGAACCAACTTTGTAAACTTCATATTTATCCATTAATTCATCAAAGCAACTGAACACAGCGTTCATTGTTGTTACGACATCCATTACGTCTTGAACAGTGTCTGAATTAAAGCCGACCAGTTCACAAAATTGAATGGTGACACAATCAAAAGTCTGAAATTAATGTTTTGTTTATATAGGTTTATATTTCCATAAAGAGCGATGAAAATTTAATTTTACTTCACATGTGCTCAGTGGACTCTTTCCATTGCGGAGTACCTCAGCTACCGTTTTCGGAATCATTGTGTACAATAATTCATCGCCTCGTTTCTTCCAAGATTCCAATAAATCATGATTACGTTCTAATACATCAGAGCGTTGTTCGGCACGTTCAAACATCATTTCAAGTCTACGAAAAAAATGGGTTTTTTTACACATGAATGCCTGAGAATATTAAATAACGAGTGGAGTAGGTTGAGTGATTTTAAAGTTTTCCAAAAAATAAGATAAACTAAATTTAAAATGCAATTTTTGAGAAAGTGTAATAACTTATTTGTATCCAATCCTATTTGCTACCTTTTTTGATCTACTCGGTGTAAGATTTTTGCACCTAACTGTGGTCAATAAACTTTGTATTTGTAACTTTTGTTAAAATAAATAAATTTAAGAAGTTCTAGTTTTGTGTAATTGATAACTTTTTCAGCTATATTTAAATACCTGGATCCATTTTGAAATCCTTGCATTACCATTTCTCGACTCAATCCATGTTGGTTGAGATCAGCCAAAAATAAGCCCATATTAGTAAGTTCCTCTAAATCGTTAATCCTAGCAAATGTTCTCAAATTATTAACATCTCACAACAAATTTCAAACTATTAACATACAAAGGACTACAGAGAAACATGACGGCATTGATGTCCTCAATGAATCGCATTTGTCCTCGCAACAACACCGATTTTGCTCCTTGACTGCCCCGTCTGTTTAATGCCACTAAATCAGGTTTTTCATTTGCTCCCATTGATTCTAGTGGAGCTGGAGCAGATGTCGAAGGCGTAATTTCTTTGCCTTCGGAATCTTTTTCTGGCTTTATAATACGAATCAATTCCAATTCAAAAATAACGGAATGCAAATAAATAATCTATAACACATAACATCAATCACTGACTAAAAAGTTTTCGTAACAAAAATAAATTTTTACATTGTTCCAAGTAAATGGTATTCCTTTGGGACGACGTAGTTTAAAATGTTTGGAAATGGGATCACCTAATACTTTTGATGTTTCTCCCCATACTTCCAGCAGTTTTTCACCCACACCCAAAATAGACAAGTTACGTCGAATTAGCAGTCCAAATTGAAATAATTGTAGCAAAAGATTGGCTGACACAGGAGGAAATGAAAGTCTCTCCATGTATAAATTCTTCTTATTTTTTGATATCATCTAAATAAATAATGGTTGAAAAATAAATCATTGATTTAAGGGCTCTAAAATCTTTTAAGTAAAAAAAAAATCCGCTAGTTTTCAACAGCTATTCTTTTAATACAATATATAAAGTATATGGTTGTCTAATTTATGTAACGTAATTTACTAAAGTAACCTATAAACAAAAGTTCAATCAAATGAAATACTGACGTATTGCCCAAATACGTATTTCGATTGCCAAGCAATCTTTCTCAGTGGTCATCAAGTAGTATTGAGTTTAGGTTATCCAAGAAACTATCTATTCTTCTATTCTTCTATTCTCTGGATCTACTCTTGGTCCTTTCTATCAATTCCAAATTGTTTTTTATGGAAAAGCCTTCAGGTGCCTCTAAGTTGTTGAAACGTTTACATAGTCATTTAGCGAGTAAGTATGTTGGAACATTCATGCCCGCAACAATCGAACCATTTGGTTTCCCGGTTTGCGTTTTTTGAGAACACCGCCTCCCTCCACAACTACATCGCAAAAAGAGAAAGGTTCGACGTTTAAATTATGATCGATCCGTGAATACATTTTGATTCAACACATAGCAGTTACGGAGCGATCCAGTACTAATTGATGACCCCTGGTAAAAATTGCATTGTAATCGAAATACGTATCTGGGCAATACGTCAATAATTCATTTGTTTGAACTTTTCTTCCAATTTATGTTTATAGTTTACTTTTAGTAATCATATTACATAAATAAAACAAAAATATATGGTATAAACAGTAAAAAAATAATTTAAAACTGTATTTGATAAACTAGAAAAAATCAAGAATATAAAATAGTAAATGAGAAATCTTTGTTTCGTTTATATAAAAATCCTTTTTAAAAAACAATCTTTTCCTAAAATTTTTCATAATGATCCAGAAGTGACACCATTGGAGAAATAAAAACCTTACAAAAAAATGCTTACATGATCAATAGCGTTACCAATTTTTTATTTCAAATAAAGTGGGTCTGTTTTAATATGATAGCTTCTTTTATTTTCTTCTATTTTTTTGGTCTTTGAATTTAATATATATTTAAGAAAATACAAATAAAATGTCTTACATATTCTCTGTTGTCAAAGTTCAAACGAAATTTCACTTGAACGGTTTTAGCTCCTGATGTTATTGTTTGAAAATCTAAAACGACTATATCCAATTCAAACCCGTACAATTCTAATGCGATTTGATATAGTTGACCTGAAATAAATTATTAAATTATTTTTTTTCTACGCTTATAAAATATGTTGAATTGAATTTGATAATTTCAAAAAGAATTGAAAAAATATGGTTGTTGGAATTCATTGACATTGAGGAGTATTTTCCTCCTTTTAAAATCTTCTTTCTTCGCGATGATTACTATGTAATAGTTTTCAAACTATGAACATAATATCTGATTATTAATCGTCCATGCAATCGTCAAAATTTTTAAATATCAATAACTCTTCGATATTCTATACACTTATATATACTTATAAACTTTTTCATAAAGCTAAAATTGATACTTTTCGGGATTTTTTTTCAAGTGCCCATAATAAAATGCATAATCCAATTTGAAAGTGAAACTAAAATATTACAAATATTTATTTACCCATCAAATAATACGTAAATCCTTGCCGAGTACTGCGATAGACAAGTACGACACCATGCTGATCAACATTTGTCAGATACATGGATGGACTTTTCATTTTCGGATAGGTGAACCTCATTTGCATATGAATGTTATCAACGCTTTGAAGAAAGTCGGTAAAAAATCTGCCAGCAGCTTTCACAGTTGTATCGTAACTAACAAGAGTTTTTAAGCAAAAAAATTACCACAAAAGGAAAATTTATCCTACTAAATCGATAAATTTTCTTCAAGAAACTCTTATTGGATAAAATTATTTTCTAAGAACATACCCAAAATTACTGAAATAACGCACAAAGCATCGACCGAAAAATTGCATAAAGGCATCCAAAGTCGATGAAGTTACTTGCGCACAAGATCCAGCTAAATTGGTTATCAATGTATCTGGATAAACTTGGTGAGTATTAAAAACGGAGTGTCGACATCCTGAGAGTTGCATAACTCGATTCCACATTTCCTCCCCATATTCCAACTAAAAAAGAAATATAAAACAAAATATTTTTATTACCATTTTCTTAAAATTCCTATGATTATAAAATACGTCTCTCTATCAATCTATCCGTTTAAGAGCTCGATCAGATCGTGATTTAAATCATTCTTTAATTTTACTTTGTAGATTTATTATCCCTATTGATTTTAGTATACTCCCATTTTAAATACAAAATGTTTGCAGCTTTTAGATGTACCGTAAAGTAATTTCGTTTTTAAACCTCTAATCCTTCAATGATCATTTATCTACATATAATATACATACTACATATAATATATATAAGATACTTCAAAATGGTCCTAAAGACATTTTGTGATAAGAAAGACTTAAAAAATTATAAAAAAATACAAAATAAATTTAATTCCGAAATCTATATTGAAATGATAATACCAAAAATCTAAAGGAATACAAATTCGGTGTTGTATGCTCCTCGCATTTCACAGGGTAACAACGCAAAGTTGTTATTAAAAACATTTTCAATGTTTATATTAAGGGTATTTGATGTTCACGAATGACAATTGCGTTTTTCTAAGTTCAAATTCAACAATTTTCTTTTCTCTAACTGACAACGAAGAATGGCAAAAAATTTAACCAATAAGAATTTAAGGGAGAAAATTGTGCCAAATGTATACCAGAAAGTCAAACAGCTTTCAAATAATCCTTATCAATCTTGATCGATCAACCAAATACCCAAAAGTACCCAAGAACTTTTAACACAGAAAATTCTATGCTGCAAGACGGTAATATAATACTTCTCTGCAGAAGAGAAGAAAAACCCTGGAAAATCTTATAAATTAAGGGGTGAGGGTGATGTTGCCGTACCCACTATAATCGTCCAAAGTTATTCCATCGGATTTCTATTTATTTCAATCGTCACAGCATTTACTGAGTGGTAAAAAAATTAAATACTTAAATGATACTATAAAGGTAATAAGGGGTTTCTATTTACTTAAGGTAAAACACACAGATGCATGTCGGATTGGAGTTTACCACGTTTTATTATCAGAAATAAATTCTTATATACACTCATAAAAAGAGAAAACATTATCAAATATAATTTTTCACAATATTCAGTGCTGGATTTACGACTGGGCCTGTGAAACCCGAGTCTAGAATGAAAAAAATTAATGAGAGACTAAAATTTTTAAGTTTTTATGGTTAAAGGTTTATGGGTTTTTGATTGATTTCTACAAAAAAAAAAAAAAACGGAAAAGAGATATCAACCCTTAAGTTTATTGAGCAGTTACATTGCTAAATGTGTGTTATTGATTCAAATCGCTTCCCTTTGAAACGGAAACGACTAATATTATTCAATAAAATAGCGATCATAAACCACAAAAACGTAAACACAATATACAGTAGGGTCCATTTCTGAACATACATAACAACAAATATAACAAAATACACAGAAACATATATCACTTACGGAATCACCTGTTTACAATCTTTTATTTAATTTTGATATACGAGATAAAATTAATTCAAATACTTATTTATTCCTGAGACCGTATTTGGGATTTGATAATTTAACTCTTTTTTATATTCGACGTTTTGTATACAAATAACGACATAATTATTTACAACTTTATTGAGCTCATAAAACATTATACATTTCAATCACATAAATTTTTTCTATCACTCGGATAATTAACCGTGTCAAGCACGTTCATTCCATTAAATCAAAATTCTTATTAACTTGAATGATTGCCAGAAGGCTTACATTTTTTAGTTAATAAAACGTTTAAATTTATTGCACGTTCATATAAAACACTTACCACCAAAGTTGATCAAAATCGAAATAAATATGACTGAAATTAACAATAATAAAAATAAGTAATTCAATGTCAAAAGGAGGGATGATAATTACTATGATTTATGAAAAATTGAAGTACTTTATTTTCAAAAAAGTTGTATTTGTTAATGTAAACCTCTTAAGTTACTTGGAAGTTTCTTCGACACTTATACAAACATTTTATGAAACGAAAACACTTGGTAGAATAATTTGAGAATTTATTTTAAAACCAAATAGTAAATTCAAAGCCCTGATGTCGGTGATAGATAATAACATTATCATTAACATTAGTTTGAAAATTAAATTATTTCACTCTCGTACTTATTTGCTATATTAAACCAATTCCAATAATTAATGTGTTCTTACTTATATACCGAAGATAAAATCTTAAAGTTTAAACTTTTATCGTAAAGGCATATATTTAGAACCACACAAGGAATGATATGATTAGATTAAAAAAATATTTGTTTGAAGAAGGAACACGTCGCTACAAAAATCAGACATTTGGCTAAGTGACAAAAGAAATAAAATATTCAAGTAGAAAAGCTCTCAATTATTAAAGGAACAATTTCAAAAAAAAAATTATAATATATAAATTTGTCAAAAAATTTTAAAGTTTGTATTAATAATTTTGCATTTTTCTTTGTCAAGCAATGGGAAATCGTTTGTCAAAGTCATTTAAAGTTTTTAACAGAATTCATTTTTGTGTAAAAGTATTTTTGAGGAATAAAAGTAGGCCTATTTGTGGTGCGCTCGTTTGGTTAGGTCATCTGCACCATTATTTTAAGTTTTACTATAAAACGTGACAAAAAAATTTCCAATAGCCCCGATAGCACAAGTTCACAAAGTTCTTTATTTTTCATATTGTGAAATTGCACCATCACTAGATTAATAGATTTTAATAGATTAATAGATTTAAAATTAATAGATTTAGCGAAAAATCATGAGACCTTTTTTTGTAGAGTGTTAAATTTACAATAAATATGATGTGATAAGTTACTTTCGATTTATTTGTCGCTGAGTTATGAAATTCTAAAGAAAAAAATTAAATTTTTCCCACGTTATTTCCATAAGAACTTAAAATGGAAAGCGGATTATCTTAAAGTTAATATTACGAGCTCAAATTTTCAGGAATTTTTTTTTTTATCAATTTGGAAAGAGTTGAGCCCCTGGGAGCGAAGAAATTCAAAAACACCCCTATTAAGGACTACCCTAATGTAGCATTCATTCATCATTGCTAATACTTAGAAAAATTCTTAATTTTTACTCTTTTTCGACATCGGTTGTGAATTTTCATCATCGAAGAAGGACTCTGGATTTCTTGTGGTTTTATTCTTCAAAAAATGGATAGTAAGCAAAAAATGGATTGTCTGCTTTAAGCGTATAAATCTTTACGTAATTCTTCGTAAGTTTCCAAATCTTTTGTAATTTCCTTTTGAATTTGAACATCTTTCCATTATAGAATCTTTTTCAATAAAAAAAAAATCTTATTTTATAGCCAATTCCAAGCCCTCATTTATAGTTTTTAATGTGAAACATGTAAGTACCTTCTTGCAACTGCTTTTTGAATCATTGATTGTGATAGGTTCATTCAAAATTTCGATTAATTCTTCTTCGTTCAACGAAAGATCCTCCAATATTTCTTGAATATCTTAGATATCTATGCCATTGAGACCTTCTCCTTCAATACCACGACAAATACTTATTGTTCTTTGGTATTCATCTTCTATTGGTGTAAAAACATTTTCTCCGGAGACTACTTCTGGGCACAGCTTTTTTATTCCTTTAGCGGATGCAGAAAAAGTATCGACACAATTTGGAATAAAAATTGTTTCCATGCTTACTGGAAGTGTTAAATTTTCACTTTTATCGATATCTTCTACTATTTTTTTCAAATTTTCGTCAAGTTTAATGAGCTTTAATCATTGAAATTATATGAATAAGTTTGTTTATTTTTCTGAAACCGCGTTATAAAAAGTGTGTTGTACAAAAAATATGGCACAGTTTATACAACCGTGTTATACAAAACCGTGTTATACGAGGCCTAAGTGTATTTAACTCACATTAATTGATTTCATATGGGACGACTCAATATTGTTTTACCAAATTATGATTTATGCAATTCAAAAAATACACAACATTAATAAAAAGGTAATAATTGAAAGCAACTCTATAGTTTTCATGTTATCTGAGTAGATGTTAACGAGAAGTTCATTGTTTTCCAGAAGCAAAAGTTAATTACAAACTTTGTTTCTACACTAGTTCGCTTTAATGAATATGGAAAACGAATTACTATCAGAGTCCTAAACAAATAGTTTTAGTTATTCATGTAGCCAACTTTTCCCAACATTCTTTTCCTAAAATAAAATAAATCTTTTCAAGTTAAGATGATTATTAAAATTTTCTGCCATTAAAATGTGTTCGACTTGGTAAATATGGTTAGTGACGAATTTAGGCTGGATGCTGGCTTAAGCCCTGTTCGACATAATTTTATTTAAATTGCTTCAAAAGGGTCATAGTTCTGAAATTGTAGTCAATTTATTGAAAAGAAACACACAACTAAATTTTTAAAGAAGTTTTATCATACATATACTTAAAAGAAAAATTAATATTAAAGCTATTTAAAATATCAATTTCATTGAAAAATTTCTTAACATTTATAAATAATCAAATCAAATAAATTTTTCAAATTTTTCCCGTCCTTAAATATAGGCCCAAATTCCACAGGCCCAAATGTAAATCTAGCGCTGAATACAATAAATACTTTATATGGTAATTTTAGCTTTTTACGATTTTTACGAGTACAAGATTTCTAATAATATTTAAGGGGTTAAATTCTGGTATCCAATCCAATCCGGTATACTTTTTGTTATTTTACTTTAATTAATTAGAAACACCTTACTTATTACTGTTTTTCCATTTCTAATAGTTCAAATACATTTCCATATTCTTAAATAACTAAAACCTTTCAAAGAATATTGAATATAGACGGTTATATCTGAATAAGCACTTTAAAAAAATCAATCCCCTCAAAAGGAATTGTTAACTACATTGAAGATAAGCAATCGTATTTCACCAGTAATGCCAATATTCATCAGTAATAAATCAAACTTTTGATTCTTAAATATTTAATAGAGGACCCAGCAAACTTCGTACCACCTAAAATTGAATTGTAAAAATTAATTGATATGGGTAATATTTTCACATTTATAATTAATAAAATAAATATAATTAAATTCATATACCTTTGCTTCATTATAACATAATAAATGCGTAAATGTATTTTCTTAAAATATTTTTTTTTACATATTTAAGTTCATACCTTCATAAACATTGAACATATTTATACAAAAGTTTATACAAAAATCCATATAATCTCACTAATTCATGAATTTTTGGACATATTTAAATATTTCAAAACCCATTTTTATTTTAGACTATTTGTGTATCTCGAAATTGTATTGTTCCTGCCAATTTGCTCCGAATGTCGCTATTAGTCAGGAACTGGATGCTTACAGGGAATGTTCTTATTTTCTTCAATACTTTTTTGAACAGAATATTTTTTTATGTTTATACTATTTTACTCTTCAGCACATGGCTAAAGTGTTTCCCCTTTCTGCATAAGTTAATGTATTTTAAGTGCATGTATTAAGTAAACATGTATCTTTTTAATTAACTTTTCGACCCTGTAGTGACCCTCTTTGTGACCTGATACCCAAAATAGTTTTGGTGATTTTGATTTTCATGTTGTAGTAAATACCATTCGCTTTTTTACGCATTTGCTAAATATAAAACAATATTCCCGAAATTCTATCACCATTTCGGTCATAACTCTATAAATATCAGCACGAAAATATTACGAAGATTGGTTTTAATTTAATGACGCATTGGAAACATTAGATCTTTAAGGTTGTGGTACAGTTCATAATAATACTCTCACAATAAGATTTATTTCTAACATTCATACAAAATATGATTAAATTATCAATTTGACACCAAAATTTAGTTAATAAAAAACTCAAATTCAAACGATTGCTATGCGTTTTTCGCAAACCACAGACGTCAATGATTACAAGTAACGTGTTAGTGTGTGAAACGTGAGCAATAAATTACAGAATATGTGAATCCTAATTTATAAACCACATTTTATTTATAATTTTCCAGATATTCGAATATTTATTTTGTTAATCTAGGCGTATACTACTTTGTTTTATTTATTTAGATAAATGATACTTAAATAAGTCTCACAAAAAATTTAATAAAAGTAGGGTCCTCGCTAAAAAAGGAATTTAGTAGCATTTTGAAATCTAAACATTTAAATTGCCTTTAACAACTTTAATGACGATTTCTAATAATTTCTAAAGGACTTTTTGAACATTTAAAACGTCTTTTAAAGGCTTTTTTTACAGGGATATCATTGAAACATAATTTTGAGAAAAGGTAATCCATTATTTTATCAGAAAATATTTGTATGAGCCCATCAACAGGTTTTGAATTTCTTTTAAAAGATTGTATTCATATTCGTTGGAAAGAAATCTTTATGTAAGTACTTATAGGTATATATATATATATATATATATATATATATATATATATGTCAGTAAAGTGATTGATTTATTCAATTGTGAGGATAACCTGCTAAATATGAGGAATAACAAAATATAAGTGATACATAATCCTATAATGTATGCAAGTTAAAAGAAAATGATTAACGATTTGTACGATTCCAATAATGTAACAACTGATTAAATTCAATTTTAGTTTCTCTTTTGTTGGCTTAAGTTATTTGGTTACTTGTATCATCAACAAACCCTTCAATACGTTTCAAAGATCAAACATAGGTAGGTACATATTTTTTAGAACAAGCAAGATTAAATGTAAGCTAACACCGATAGCCTCTACCTGCAAATTTTTTCAATTTCCTCTTTTCGGTTCCGATAATATCAATATTTCAGATTTATTCCGGTTTGGAAAACTTATTATATTATGTTATATTAAATAGAAATAAATGTGACTACGTATTACCAAAGAATTAAAATTAGTTCTAAGGCATTTACATAAGGTAGACTTCAAGAAAATACTTGAAAATGTAAGCATGAAAGCAAAAACTTGTTCTATTTCCAACTGTAATTCTTTGGATACAGTAAAACTTTAGTTAAAGTTAGTTAAGAGTTAAACTTTTCTTAATTAAGATGGTGATAGGCGATAGCAAAGGAATTGTATTCAAAAATCCGAATCAAACATTTTAATAGTTGGATGCTGGAAAAGCGATCCATACGGTGATCAAACAAAAATAACCGGTCTAGAAAATGTTAGAATACCATATGTGTGGTACAATTGAAAGAATAGCGTGCACCTTGAGTCACTATCTCAATATTCAAAAGCTTTTGTTCGACCTCTTTTAATAAGTAGACCAACTATAATATAAATAGAGATTGGATAGCAGAGGTCCGAAATGAGTAGTATAAGAAAAGTTATGTTCCCGAACTTTGTAGCCCCGAACTTTGATAACCTGATAACAGATCCTAGCTATCCAACTGTCTTTCCCCTGGTAAACGCTCTTGGCAAAGCTGGGATGAAAAATGTGTTTCTTAGTTATTTGTCAATCAGAAAAATATATTTTCAAAAAATGTCACAAAAACAGCCAAGAATTATGGTAAAAATTGGCATATATAAGAATTAAAAAAAACCTGCATCCTAATAAAGAAAACCAGAAAAGAGACGTTAAAATCATGACTTTATTATACTCCAACCCAATATTTTCTATTATATAGGAATTAATTTTCTTACGCTATCACATCCATTTCTTAACTAATTAATAATTGACAAAACTTTATGATTTGTAAGACATCAATAATTTTCAAAATCAAGTAAATATTTAAATTACATTGTCGAATATTATTAAAACGTTACATATCTTTTACTATTTATGTTTATTAATAAAAATCTGAAAAAATTGAAATTGGCAATTGGTAAATTGAAATAGTTGCATTGCTTGGTTATTGTTCAACTAATTTGTTATCGACTAACAGATTATTAAATTTAAGGGGGACCGGAAAGTATGGTCGTCTTTTCAAATTAAAACACAAAATTTTATTACAACTTTTGATTTTAAGTCAATGATATAATCAGCCTCAATAGTATCAACGTTTTGACATATAGGGTGCAAATTTTTAATATCATATTAGTAAAAATCAACTGATTACTAAGGATAATATCAAGAAATTACAATGTGACCATCACTTAAGCTTTCAATTTTGTTACCACTTAGTAAATGTGGTAACGATTGAAATAAATAGAAAGCCGATGAAATAAATTTGAACGATTATAGTGGGAACGGCAATATCACCTCCTCCTAAATTAATTAGTTTTTTCCAGGGCTTTTCTTCTGTAGAGGGGTCTTGCATTATCATGTTGCAGCACAGAATTTTATATTTTAATAGTTTTTGGACACTTTTGGATACCGAGCCGATCGATTAAGATTGATAAGAACTTTCTAGTATACATTTGGCACCATTTTCCCCCTTAACTTTTTGTTGGTTAAATTTTTTATTATATTTCATTAGTACCAGTAGAAGAAATGAAAATTATCGAATTTGAACTTAAAAAAACTCATTTGGCAATACTGAACATCTAGTGCACTTAGGTAAACATTGAAAATGTTTTTAGTAACAACTTTGCGTTTTTACCCTGTGAAATTTGAAGATCATACAATACCAAATTTATATTCTTTCGGGTTTTTGGTCCTATAATTTCAATATAGACTTCGGAATAAAAAATATTTTGTAATTTTTACTAAGTTGATAAATTACTCTTATCATAAAATGTCTTTAGTACCACTTTGAAATAATTTATAAGCAGATAAATGGTAATTGAATGCCTTTTGGTCTGAAAACGACATTATTTTCCAGTACACCTAATAGTTAGATTTCAAACAAGTGAATAAAATGGACACCTTCCAGTCTCCAATTTCAAAAATAGCTAAATAATACATATGAGTTACATAGAATTTTATCCGGTTTTATAATGCAATTTCAAATAGTTTCAATTTAATTAAAAATTGTTTTTGTTTGCAGAGAAAATATTAAAATAATAATTGACTTATACATGAATACCTATAAAGTTAAAAGAAATTCTAATATTCAAATTTTAAATTATAATTTCCTAGTATTAGACTATGGATTTTGGTTTAGTTATTAATTTATAATTATATATTGAGTAAAGTAGTATTAAACAAATACTTAATACGAATTGAACGAAGATGTTTTTATTAGACTCAATTAAATTAAATTGTATCTTAAAGACTTCGTCCAACATAAATAAATATTTCCCTCTTTGAATATACGAAATTAATAAAAGTAAATTTACTTAGTCTTTAACAATTTTGTTGTCAAGTGTCCCAAAACACGCAAATCTGTCTTTTATTCTCAAGTTAATTAATGTTTACATAAGATATATTGTCGGTATCAATAATTACTAGTAATTAAATAAGACACATATTCTACTCTAAAAGTTTATTTATATCCGCAGATGTAAACAATAAACTTTCGCCTATTGTGATCACTTAAAATGTTTAATATTTAAGATTATTTTTTAATAAAAACATTAACAGTAATAAAACTATATTAAACATGCAACAGTTTAATACAAACCTGAACGAAATGTTGGACACTTTCCAAAAGCATTCCATACATTTTTAATTGTTGCTTTGATTCGTAGTAATATATACGAAAAACAATGAAATTCTCCAAAAGAAACACTTCTTTAGTATTATTTTGCTAAATTTATTAAACTCTGAAGAGAATTATATACACATTTTCTCGATATGGAGCGATATTTGGTGACACGCACACGACTTTCCCGCTCGAAAGATGTTCCGTAACTGATAGAATCATTTTGGTTGCGTGAGCTTAAAAAGACCTGAGCTTGAGCAATTGAAAAGTGGGTGAAACGAGCTACGTGCATGCTTTATAAGCTACACTTATAGAACGCAGCATTTGATGCTATTGAATTATTAAAGATATTTATATAAATCATTAATTTGCATTATTAATAATTGATCGAATAAGTTACTCAACTATTATCGGATACAATTATTATTAGATACATCTATCAATCGAAACCAAATATTAAATTAGTTTTACAATATTGGAGCAACGAATTTTTTTTTATTTATCTATTTCCAACTATAAATTTTTAGTAGTTACACATATGTAATTATTTATGCTTTTTTTGAGGTTTTAAAATTTTCAACAATTAAGAAGCTTTTGATTTTGACGCATTTTTAAATTAAACTTAATTTTTGATAAAAATAAATAGTTTATGAGTTGTAATGTATTAAAAATTTCAGTTAATTTATTCGATAGGGTAATTTAAAATGGCTCAAGTGTACTTTAGCACACCCACAATCTGACAACGTTGCATTTTCGACTTTGTTTTTAATTTAATTCGCGATATTTTTGTTAATTCAATTCTAATATGATATAATTATCTCTTCTGTGGCTAAATTTTCATTATGGACCGATTTAATCGCGAATTAAATTAAAAACAAAGTCGAAAATGTAACGTTGCCAGATTGTGGGTGTGCTAAAGTACACATGAGCCTTAAAAATTTTAATTTTCCTTAAATAGGCTATTGGTGCAAATGATATCTTATAAGTTAAAAAAAAACAATGTGTGTAGGGGAAAGTAGTACGAGTTGATGCCTTGGGGTAAGATGATCCTTTGCGATTGTGCTGAAACCAATAACGCTATTTAGTTTATTTCACTGGTAAATCATAGCTTTGGACACCCACTCACCCCCTCATTTTTTTATATAGAGAAGGAAAAGATCTTCCAAAGGCACCGCTATCATTGAAAGATGATGGTCGGTAGTGTGGGATTCTTAGCCACTAAAAAAAAACCTCCTCTCCCCGTAGGTGGTACGGGGAGGACTGGATTGGAACTGCGTTAGCCTTACATCAACCCAGTCCGTGCTGCGTCTTGCGAAGCCTCCTCCTGGTTACAGGTCCCTTTCTGCGGTCTTTTCTTTCAAAAGGCGTTGCAGGTAGGCTGCAAAGCTGACCAGTTTCCTTCTTGTTCGATCATATAGGTCACAAGGCTCGTGGGGTGAAGCTTAGTGCCTATAATTTCTTCAGTGTCGCTTCTGAAGTCCTTCCACACTCAAAGAACGTATGTTCAGCGTCGTCAATTTTGTCTGGACGATATTTGCATGTTTACGTGCTGTGCAGACCCATCTTGAAAAGATAGGCGTTGAACTGTCCATGTCCAGCCAATAGCTGCGTTTGGAAAAAATCCGTATTCCCGTGTTTTCGAGAGAGTCAGACGCTGATGTCTGGAATTAGGCGCTCCGTCCATATGCCCGTCCTCCCGTTGTCCATCGGTTCTGCCACTCATGTAGCATTTTCTTTTTCGTCCTTGCTCTTGCCTGCTTAGAGTTGTCATCCTTCATTTTAGCGTCGTAGAGTTTCGCCCTCTCGAATGCCAGTAAGTCGATCGGCACGGCTCCTGCTATGACCAATATTGCTGCTTCTAAAACCGTGCGATAGGCACAGGTCACTCTGAGCGCGCCACGCTGTTGACGAGAAAAAATAACAATTGTGCACGGCTGATCTTAGGTAGGTAGACAAAACTTGGAACTTATGTTACTTTTATTCAAACAATGGTAAATGTAATTACTGTTACATTTGGGGCTTTTTACTATGCTTAATTTTAGTATTAAGGCCACGTGAATATAGCCACGTGCTTGTAGGTTATATTAGCCAACTCAACCTGGGGGATCATTTTACCCATGGAGGTGTACAAGATAATCACTTTGTAATGTTTTTAAAAAATGAAAATATTTCAATGGAACCTCAGTTATTTTCTGGTTTTGAGTATTATGAAAGTTGGATAGATAAATATCCTAATATCAATCGCATTTATTTTTGGTTTACCATGAAGAATATATATTTTACAGCAATACCGCTGAAGGAGATCTTCTCATACTACCTTTTCCAACGTATGTACACGCGTGATAAGTTATACTTCCTTGGTATAGTTAAAAAGATCCTCTAATTGACTGCCGTAGCCTCTTCTAGTAGTGCCTGATTTGGGAAACCAAAATACATAATAAGCAAACGTATGTGTTGCAGCAAAGACGAGAACGCAAAATATAAAAAGTAAACACATTCATGTGAGTAAAATACAAATATAATAATTATTGGCTCAAATTTGACCTATCGTGTCATTAGTTTCAACTGTCACTTTGATTTCAATCAATTGCTAATTTTAGCCAGTTGTCAGTTGTGTCAGTGGAGAGCAGTGAATATTTCATTTTTAAAGATTAATTAAATTAGCTATTTATACATAGATAATGTATGTGGTATACACAGTTAGCTATTTGCACATTCTGTATAGTATGTATATACACATTTGGCAATTTATACAAATTGTATATTACATATTGAATGAATTAACCGTTTATCAATATTGATATATATATAATATGGAGATAAACTGATTTTTAATTCAAATATCGAAAAATATATTAAAATATAATGTATCAATTGACTTTCCTTACATTATTTTAAATATTACATTCAATAATTTCCAAAAAATGTTTTTCTTTGAAATGTAATTTAATTCTTATCATAACAATAGGCAAACGTAAGTAATACGTATGCATATATGTTGAGAGACATGAAGTATCATACTTCAAATTTATTTCTAAAAGTTCAAGTACCTATGTACAGGAAGGTATATAAAAGTGTCAAAACAATAAAAAATAAATGTTTAATATGGGCAGAAATGGGCTTTCTTTTATGTTTCCTGCTTAAAATGTTCAGCACTTTATAAGCGTTCATTTTTGTCACAACTCATGTTCTTTCTGTTATTTTATTCATATATTTTCACCACTTTAATAATTTGATTTACTTCTAAGTTAGAACTGTGATGAAATATCCACAGTACACAAAAATAACGTCGATGAGGGGTAAGAGGTATGTGCCCACCTCCCCCATCAAATCAGCTCTTGCCTATAGAATTGATTATTTAATAATTCAATGGATTCAAAGTATGTACTAATTCTAGGGCTCCCAACTTTTTTGCTCCTAAGGGCATATCTTAGAATATTGCGGATACTGGTCAGGCATAGGGCACTATTTATGTTTTTAAGGTGTATTTACACAGTTGGACAAAGTAAATAATATACACAGGTAATGTACAATGTTTAGTTCCAAAAACACAATTATAAAAAATATAAAAATTCTGGTCATTGGGCTGAGCCCGGGAAATGCATTACTAGAGGGGATTATAACAGAGACGGAGACAAACCAAATTATACTTAGAAAATGTTATTTCAATCGAGAAGATTATAACAATGTAATTATTTTCTCTTTTTAATAATTAAATATATTTTTCCATAACATTCTAGTACAGCAGCGGGCACACATAAAACGGTCGACGGGCGCTATAGTTCCCGCAGGCATAGGGATGGGAACCACTGTATTAATTTATTACCGTAGTATTTAACAGCAGCTACAGATACTTATATGTATGATTGATTGCCTAACTTCGCTATGTATGTTATCTAATGGAAAAAATATTTTTGATTTGTTCTTTTGTAAAAGCAGATACAGCATTTAAAATCTTTAATCTTAAGAAAAATTTGATTACCTTATCTTATGAGGCAAAATTCTTTTTACTTGTCTTTACAAACTAAAATTGTATAAAATGACAATACAAATTTTAATCAAACGCCTCAATAGCTGTTAACAAACTAAACGAATACTAATGCCAGAACTATTTTCTTTGGCTTATCTGTAAAACTGCGATAGCTTAAATTCTTATATCAACTCCACTAGATACACACATTGTTACTTCTTTAGTTTAAAACAAATACTTTCAAAAAAAACTACAGTTTTGGTTGGAAAAGCAATGAAATAGAGAGATAAAAGAAAAAAAAATTAAGTTAGCTTTTTTTAATGAGACAGGGGATAATTAGAACTGGCCTCCTTTAAAAATCATTAATATAATTAAAAGTTCAAATTATAAATTGAAATGCGACCACACTAAAAATGGATAAAAGAGAACATAATTTATAATTATAAATAACTATGAAATTTCCGTAGGGAAATTAAGATACGGAAAACTCCAAGCCTAATTATTTAAAAACTGATTTTATTCATAATATTTTTCCTTGCATTATTAAGATATGTTAATAGTTATTCTGCTATTTGGAGCGATGGCGAATTCAACTAATCATAAATCATTAAAATCGGTCCAGTCAATTTTTTGTTAAAAAATGATCTAACTAACCCGACTTTATTTAGTATATTTAAGATATTTGATTTGACAAATCGTATGCCAATGTAATGGCAAGGTGCTTCAATGAGAATAATCAATCCGGGGGCAATACATACACCAAAATTCATGGCTTCAATAAATCAAGTGAATTGTTGACATGCCATTGAGTTAGCTAATTTTTGTTTTTTATTTAATTTTTACTCGCTTTGTATATTATACTATTATAATTAAATATTGAACTTCATAAGTGTATTCGTTTTAATTTGTTATTAAAATGTAATGTAAATTAAGTATAGCTAAAATATTCGTTCATGAAAACACTACGTTCAATTTCTGTTAGGCACTACGAAGTTTGCCGGATCAGCTATCTTCACATATAAAATTATTATATTGGTTTGTGTAGATTTCAAAAACTCAAAAAGTTCTGCATCAATTTAGCTCAAATTTTGTCACAATATACAATCCGCTTTAAAGATTGGTTTTATCTTTTTCTTGCGTAAGTAACATACCTGCGACTGCAAGAAACCAGCTTTTTAAACGATCAATACAATAGCCGCTAACTGCCAATACTTTATTGTTATGATCGTGCAGTGATTTTTAGAGGTACAGCAAATTTTCTCAAAACGTAATTGATAAATGTATATCTTGAAGGTAAGTTATAATTGGTACAGCGAGGGATGCTGCAGATTGATAAGGGAGGTGATTCCAATAATTCACATTTTTTTCCTAAATTCAATTTATTTATTTACAACCAGTCACAACCATAGGCTGATAGGACGTCTGCCGGATTCAACTAATACGTTCATATTTTCAAATTATTTTTTCTGTAGAAAATTTGTGAAAGTTGTATTTGCTTAATTTCTTTAATATTATTGTAACACTATTTTTTTATTTATATATCCAATAAATTAACAAAATATCATAAAGTATATTTATAGTTTTTTTTTCTTAGAAAGACAAGACAATAATTTTACTGTTAAATTAAGAAAACGAATAATTTTATCTTAAAGAAGATGAGAAGTTAAAAAATGTAAGTAGGTATTGAGTGGAGTTTTTATTAATTGTTGATGGAATAAAAATTGAAATAGCCACGTAAAAGTAGGCACCGATCACCATAGAAGTTATGCCGAGACATTAAGGTCTTTAAATAAAAATGCAAGTTATGACCGCGTTGTGTACTGGTCATGAAGAACATTATTCTCAAAAATCAAATAACGCAACGAGAAGAAAACGTCAAATGTCCGCCCTCCAGACAAAATAATACAAATATGCAATCAGATTTTCATGGTGGTCATCACTAGGGTATGGCAATAAGACATTTGGCCATTGGGCCAGCCGCAGTCGGTACGGCGGTAATTGTCAAAACAGAGAATCACAATTTTGGTATTTGGGTCATTCACAACGCCATACCATGCCATTATCCGTGTCTATACAAATAATACTGATGCATAGTTTTAAATTCTCGTATTTTGTGATGGTGACCACCAGCAGGTGATTCTCTGGTATTTCATTGACAATGATGCCGAAGAGAAATCACCACTACCATACCACGCGTACAACCGATAAGTAGAGAGGTGTTCATTATCCATTATAAGTTCCGTGATCACCACATTATCCGTCTTCAAAGAGAGTTTTCTTCCTTCGTATTCCCCCTAATAACTTTCTTCATAAAACAGTTCTTATTCTTCCGTCACACTGTTATGACTAACAATAAGTAACTTTTCTTAATAGTCGCTTCATTGTTAGAATATTTAAACTAAACCGCGAAAGAAGTTAGTGTTTTAATCAGAAAAACAATTAACATGAACGTTAAAGACAATTTCTAAATTTTTAAAGTTTGATCGTTGATTATTGTTAGTAATTTTGTGATTTGTTGCTTTACAAATATATTGTTTAAAATGAAAAATCAGGTATGTTCAAAATACTATCGAATTTTTATGTCAAATTCCATGAATTCGCCGTTTGCTTTGTAAATAATGGAAGCAAATTTTTAATGAAAAAATAATTGGAACAATGAACACGAATTACTAAGAACTTCTTATCTATAGCATGTTCAAAAAAAACCCTTCAACACTTTAATATTCTGAATTAACATTTAATGAAATGTAAATGAAAAAACATAAATATTGCCACTGAAATTAAAAACGGACCTACATTACATTTAAAAACGGCTTAAATATATTATAAAAAGAAAACTTTTGGAAAGTTTACCTATCCACTTGAAAATGAAATAAAAGCACGTTTATTTATAGAAAAATATTTACAAATATGAAACCCCAAAGTAAAGTAGTTCACATGACAGAGAACCAAGGTTGGCAAGCAGAGCTTAAAGCCATATAGTCATTAAACATTAATTCCCAAAAATCATATACTTAAGACTTAAACAATGTGAATATATTTAAATATATTTTCAACCTCTATATGATTCATGCCTCAATGCTTTGTAATCAACAATTTACATAAAGCAAGGGTCTAACAAACAAAAGTCAGCTCCTCATCCCTGCACATACATGGTAATGAGAATATTTGCAACTACTTGCCAAAATTTCATTTCAATCAAATGCATAAAGAGATTCTAAAAGTATGACAAAATTATGTGATCAAATCACTTGTTAAAGTGGGACAAACAATAAAGCTAATAAAATTCATTTCAAAACTCATTCAAAAACTCATTTTTTAAAGTCTAAGTTCATGATAGCAAAACTTGATGTCATAAGTCTTAGTTTTAACCAACAGAAATTTTAAAATTTTAACTTTTCCAGTTCAATCTTTAATTTACCCTGGTAAAGTTAGCTTTTTGTCAAATTGAACAGATACATTTTTATAAGTAACTATTTTTTCCTTTACTGCTTAAGATAAAAAATCTATTCAAAGAACATTTGTGAAATTAATAGTCGGAAAAATGAAAATCAATAATTGAATTAAATTCAAGATAAATGTAAATTGGATATTAACTATTTTATTGGACTATTAACAACTAATCAAAATTTTAAAATATTTAAATAATTACCTATAATGTGTAATGTTAATTAACAAAAATTTAAGATACATTTTTATTAATATTATAACATTAAGTTTATTCATTTTTTCTCATTATTACTTAATATAGATTGATATTAATTTTGATTAATTTTCAAAAAAAAAACATATTCACATTATGATGGTTATCTAATTCTTATTGGGACTAAAGCTGGCACAATCATCATTATTCGACAATCCTACTTAAATGCACTTTTCTCAATAATTAAAATTAGCCAATACTTTTTCTGGTATACTGTAGGTGGTACTGCATCCTAAATTTGAATTAAACATGTCTTGAATTTGTATGTAGGGACACTTATGTAATAAAGTATTCCAGCAATTACCATAATGCTGCTCCCATCTTCACAGAATACAATGCCTTATTCTCGAGGTTATTTATAATATGTTATTTGGTTTATTAAAATTCTAATTATATTAATATAAAACAATGAATTATTAATTCAAAAAATGCAATCGATACAACTGAGACATTTGCATAATCATCCAATCGCCACAATTTGAAATGGTTTGGTTTGAATTTAAAGCATACAAAATTCGTTTATAAGACTTCAAAGATGTTTCATGAAAAAGATCAAAGTTTTCCAATTTGTTTCGTTAACTTTCCACTTTAATTATTCGAAGTGAAATCGATAAAATCAATTTTTCCTGCATCAAAGATAAAATATAGAGAATCTAGGCAAATCTGTTATTATTAAGTCGTACTTTCCAATGGTTCAAACGTTTTGAATTTATATCAATCATATTTTCAATTTATGCCAACTGACGGTTAAAACCGCAATCTTTACCAATTTGTTTCAATATTTTTTTATTGAAACCAATGAAACATTGAACTCATTTCGATCACTTTCAATTAATGTCTAAATTTTCCTAAAAAAATCATTTATTAAAAAGAAACAAGAAATAAAATGTCATATATATGCTTCTTTGTTTCAAAAAAAAAATAAAAAAATTGAATTTATTAATTTTGATTAAGAACTATTTTTGAGCGCAATAAATCAGTCAAGTTAATCAAGCAAATAGAGAGAGGACAAGAAAATAGACAAGTGAAGATCTAGTAAGGTAGTTATGGGTCGATCTTCCATTAATTAATCATTAGGATCATTAAGAAGATATGTTGAAGATTTGATCTACAACATTAAAACCAAAGAAGTGTGAGAGTACATAAGAGAAAGTAGGTAATATCACTTTGGTCGCTGTTGTTTATAAGTAATCATGGTTATTGTAAAAAGGCCTTGAATATTCTATTCGTTTTGAATAATTCAAGTGTTAATCACCTCAGAAAGTGTTGAGAATTTAATACTAATTGTGTCCATATTGTTGTAGCAATTAGTTCAGGAACAGTCACATCAATTAAATAGTACTTTATAAGAAATTTTCTTAGCTATCCGTTTAAATAAGTCTCTACAATAAAGAATTATTTTTAAGAAGTAGATTATATTAATATATGTTCTTATTGAAATTTTCATTTTTATACCTCTACCCAATGTTAGTTTCAACAAAAGTTGAAGGCTAGATGAAATAAATATGCATCTAACATACTTTGGGAAATTTAAGAAAATAAATCCAAATCATATATTGTATTATTATCACTATTTTGGTTTAACATTTTTAATTTTACATATGTAGGTACCTACTTTTTTTTATTCCAAAAGCACGAATGTTTTCCCTTAACTTTTTCTTATATGTCCAATCTTCTGCTATGGTCTCGTCACTTAAATGTTATCATATAACTGAATCGTTTAATGCTAATAGCGCCTTAGTCGTAAAAAAATGATTTTTGAAATTATATTGGAACCATATTGAATACTTTCAATACTTTAAACGATATAGAATCTTGTTAGATCCGTAGTAAACAGCCTTTGAGACGGGACGGACTGAATTCCTTATAGCAATGGTTCCTAATCTTGAATACGCGTACCAATACCGGTACGCGAATGATTTTACAGTTTAAAACAAAAATCTATTAAAAACCTGTAGTGATTTATTTTATGCACCGAGCTCTAACCTATTCACTTTTTGGCTATCTATTCGTGAAGAATACCCAAAAGTTTCTTGCCAAGCAGTTAAATTTTTAATGCCATTTGCGACCACATATTTATGTGAAAAAGGATTTTCGGCAATGACTGAGATGAAAACGAAATATAGAGCTTTGTTGGACATCGAATCGAATCTTCGCCTTAAACTTACAAACATTGAGCCCGATATTACTTCTTTAGTTAATAATAAACAGGCTCAACCTTCTCACTAATTATATATAGTTTAAAGTGATTATTATATTTAATGTATATGTTTAGCAATAAAAATTAGTTACTTGTCTTTATTACAAATGTTTTCTATTGCGTTTTATTCTCCATTTCAAAATTTTTGGTCTACCGGTACGCCATCGTTTACAAGTACGGTCTACAGGTACGGTAATATAAAAAAGGTTAGGAACCCCTGCCTTATAGCGTAAAATAATGATCCTCAATTCTGGCTCCACGAATTCCAGGGTGCTCGCAGACTGTTGTGTGTGTGTGTATATGGCCTTAGTTTCTTTAACAAAATTAATGATTTTTAATCTTTTTAGATGTACAACAATTTCTAACAATAAATTTACCTAACAATAGTATGTGCTCACAGGCTCAAAAATATTGGAGACTTCTGATATAAAACATTGGAAATACTTCCACTGATATAATTTCGATTGGAATCCCAAAAAATAATTTAATTTTTGTAATTCAGACTTTTACAGCAAGAAACGATTCAATGTGTAGTTAGCTAAAAACATCAGATTTTCCACAATACGTCAGTGACACATATTTTTTGAAGTGTTTGCTTTGAATTTTCTATGACACTGTAACATTGCAGTTGCTTGTAAAATTAGCAAATAAAAAAAAATAAAAGTTTATGAAAGAAAAAATTAAACATGCATATACAATTGAGAATTTTAGATCTTTTTAATGAGCAAACTGAAAGTAAAATTTTTAAAAAGAAATTTATAGTCTTCCCAGTACTTGTTTGTTTTATTGAAAGTTATTTAGAAAGAAAATATCACGAGATTCAAACAAATTGCATTTTTTCAACTATACCTACATTTTACTAAGTATAGTTTTCTAATTTTTATATAGAGATTGTATTTCCATTCATCATTCTTTATAAATAGCGTTAAAAACTTAAAATAACTTTCTTAACACCAATAATTGTTGCGATTAATTCAGAATAACATTTGTGGTATTAATTTTACTGTATTTACTTTGTAAAGTTTTAAAATATATCTATTAAGTATCTGTGAAATAGGAAATTTTGTAAAAAAGTCCAATAATTTTTCTTTCTTTTTACAAAAACTGTGGTTTGCTTTAATCAGTTCTTGGCAATATGTTCACCATATTAAGTTTTCCTTTCTTATAAATTGTTAATATCTTTTAGAAATTGATGTTTTATTTTACTTGATTTACTTTCGTTTCACCATTGTACGTAGTTTTGCTTGACGATAGATCAATAAAAATACATGTGAATTTATAAATTACGCAAATATAAAATTCATGTTAAAAGCATATGGTTAGTGAACGGATGGTGGTTTTCTTACTAACCTAAAACCACTTACCATAGCGTACACGCTACATGTTTTTATAGGTTTTGATAATTGCTACCAATTGCTACATTTAAATGCAAAAATAACTCACTTATACATACGAGTCCGGGTCGACAGTTTGGTAACTGATGAAATTATAGTTTCAGCCATTTAGAAAACATCATAGAGCACATCCATAAGAGTTAATCTGATGACTAGATTAATAGTGTCTGCTACATTTCACATCTATACAATTGCATTTGATGAACTAAAAGGCAAAATACGAAGGTCGCTGGACTCCTAAAACAAAAATTATAAGGTTTTTGAAACCTAAAACGGCTATATGAGAAGTTGAAATTTAACATTTTTCTACCAATTATAAAAGTAAAACTTGTAAATATTTAGATTAAGATATTTCGTCCGAAATTCCGAAACCACCTAAGTACATTATTTATTAATATTTAACCGTTAGATAGTGAATTAAAATTTGTCTTATTACTTTAGCAGTAAAAAAAACGAAATAAATACAATTGAAAATTCAACTATATTTTTCCAATTTATTATTTATTATATATAAATGCCTTAATAACTATCTGGTTCAGATAATTAATAACTTTTTTTGCAATTCTACATCAAATTTTCAACCCCTCAATGTCTTTGAAGGCTAAGTCTATCTCTTCCTCCGTTTCTTTAAAGCATTACTTCGGTGATTCTTTGATCAATCGATGTTAATCGTTGAAGAGTTTTATAACAATTGAAACTTCTGGTTCTATCGTACGAAAAGCATCAGGTAATATTACCTGATGATGATTAATTCTTTATTACGCGTCGTAATAAAGAAGAAACTGAGTCTCATAAGACATATATTATTGTACATTAATTTATTGTGACTCGGAAATAAATAAAATACTTATCAATGTTAAAATTACAAATTGATTGAGGGGTTTAAAAAGTGTTATCCTTTTAAAATATGGTTCCATTTTTCTCACAATCGAAAGTTTACTACCCTTAAAAACATATTAAATATTAGAAAGCATATTTTTAACACAACTAAACACTCGTTTCAATAAAAATTTGATCCATTTTCGAGCGGAAAATTTTTATATTGTATATTTTTTTTTCTTTGTCTCGGTTAATCACTTTACAATTTCTTAGAAAAAAATAACAATAGCTAATTAAAAATTCACAAATATTGTTGTTAAAGTTGATTTTGAAGACGTATGCTAGATCGTTTTTGAAACTATTGGGTTTGAAATTGATGTGAAATTAATTGTGGTGAAATTTATTTGGTTTATTTTTGCATAGAGAAATTTCTGTAAGCCAAATATTTTTGTAATAAGGGCTGAATAGAAATATTATGGAAATATGATATTTTATTATCTATTGATTCAATTATTACTATCTTGTTCTTACATTCTATATTTATATGAAAGCTATTATACATACTATAAGAAAAAATACCACAATAGAGACACAGTAATCCCTTCAACTGCTCGTAGTTCCGTTACCCAAAAACAGCGCGCAATATAAAACCGTGTAATGTGAATCCTATTCTGTATGAAAGTAGAGCGGTTAGGTTCCAAGAGCTAGAAAAATTTCAAAAAAATAAATTAAAATTTTTATTCTAATAAAAATTAACATCGCAAATGTGCATTTTGAACTTAAAAGCCAATATAATATTCTAAAAAACCAATTTTAGTTTAAAAAAATAAAATAATAATATGAACTTCTTCAGAATATTTCGCAATAAAAAAGATGTCCTGCGATAAAAACAGACCAGTCGCTAGGTCTAGAAGACAAAATGTTTAAAAACCGTGCATATGAAATTTTAATCGTAGATAAAGTGGGAAAATTGTTGTTTACAACTCAACTCGCGCAGTGGAAAGCCGCGCAATGAAAATCTGCGCAGTAGAAGGGATTATTGTATATTGAAAACAAAAATTAAGAAAATTATTGTTACTTGCAGCTATTAAATTGTATGGTTTTTCTTTATAGATAGATGATAAAATTCAGATCTCAGCTTTTAATAAGAAGATAATTCAGGTTGTTTAAGATCGGTTTTTTTATTTAATATTTTTACTATTCAATTAGCTACGTTTCGTTACGTATGTTAAAAAAATATAAACGGCTAGATTATGTACATTGTACATAGATTTAAGAAGTCGCTATTGAAAATTGATTGTTTAAATATTTTCTAAATAAAATTAATTCTAGGTAAATGTGTTAGTCATTTTTCTTTAAACTATAAACTGTATGTATCAAAATTAGTAAGTCAGATCTATAGGAAATGAGACGCCCTACTAAGGAAATTTCAAAAAAATAGAAACCAATTAAAATCCACGAGAAAAAAATGATTCACATCAAAACTTGCGTGACGAAATGAATTTCCAAATGTAAAAATACAAATACTGTAATAAATCTCGGATACCAATGATAACCTTAATAAGAAGGTGTGCATAAAACATACACAATAATATAGTTCGAAATATTTCGGTGTAACTGCATCTACAAAATATTAACCTTATTTCAACTAAATATATGATTTAAAACTAATTATTAAATACTTTCTACAAAATAAAAATGTATTAAAGAAATTTCAATTTGGAAGTATTACCCCTATTAATAAAAATTATATATTTTAATTAATATATTAAACATAGTTATCCATTCATAAAGAAAATAATTACTACCCATTAATTAAAAACAGTGATTTTGAGGGTTATTTTTAGAATATGGAAAAGAAAAGTAATATAAAATATGCCGAAAAAGTTTTTATTTATAAGTACTTACACTTAAGATCAATTTTCAATGTTTTTTCAATTACAGTTCATTGAAACAACTTTTAAAATTCATCTTTTGAATTTCAGCAAACGTGCCTTCGTTCCCCCCCCATAAATCCGCCCTTGGGTAATGGTACTATAATAAATTTGAATATTGATGAATTTCAACGAGAATCGAAATAAAATCTACATATGAAATAATTATTATTGAAATTAGATTTTCCCACGATTTTAAACAATGACTAATTATTGAACATAATATTTATACGAATCCGAACATTTTAAATGTAGTCATTAAAACACCATTCAAAAATTGTGTGTAGTTTTGTACACATTTTATTGTTTTAAAACTTAATTGGAAGGTTCTAAAGTTTTGTGTATCAAAATTATTTTTAATTTTTCCCGGTGTATCAATATTGCAATTGAAAGAGTTAACGTCAGAGTGGTAGAAGTCATCCCGCCAGCACTTGGCCAACTATAAACGAAAAAGGGCCTCCAAAGAAGCATTTTAAAAAAAGGGCTTTAATTAAGTATTAATTTCAATTTAAGATACTGAAAATTAAAATTTCGTTCACTATTTACGGCTTATTTTTTAATTTATATGAATTTTGAAGAAATTTCGAGAGGAACATGTCTCAAGAACTTTAAAATATTTTATATGCAAAAATATTAACATCAAAATATATTCGAAAATTACGATTGCAAATTGGTTTTGAAATATAACTCAAAAAAAAAAAACAAACTATACTTGATAAAATATTATTTTTTTCACATCCTGAAAAGCTTAAAAACTCAGTCACTTTTCCTTTTCGAAATTGCGTATTCAATTGATTTCTTTCACAAAATTCGGATCTAGAAATTTCTCACAATAATTCTAGGAAAATCTTGTGTTTTTCAAAATGAAGATTAATTTATTAAAGGTTTATTTATTGAATAAAATTTCATTCCTCATTGTATTCAATAATATCGAAACAAAAAAATGCATCGTCTGAAAAAATTTAACATTTTTTAATGTATAGTGGACAAGTTTTCATTCCTAGCAGTACAAAAGTGTTGAAAGAACTGAAAAATAATTTTGTTTTTAACCTTGTCATTCAATTTGCCATTTATCAGATATAAAGGAATTTCAAAAGGGTATTAAAGACATATTGTGATTAGAAGGACTAATTAATTTATAAAAAAATACAAAATATTTTTTACTACGCAATATACATATATTGAAATGGTAAGACCAAAAACCCGAAAGAATACTTATTCAGTGTTGTATGCTCTATGCATTCAATAGGATAACAACGCAAAGTTGTTACTAAAAACATTTTCAATGTTTAGGTATATTAAATGTATTTGATGTTCACGAACGACAAATGCGTTTTTCTAAGTTCAAATTCAACAATTTTCTTTTCTCCAACTGGTATCAACGAAAAATGGCAAAAAATTTTAACCAATAAGAAGTTAAGGAAGGAAATGGTGCCAAATGTATGCCAGAAAATCGAAGAGCTATCAAATCCTAATCAATTTTAGTCGATCAACCAACCAAATACCCAAGAAAAGTTCTGGAAAAAAGTAACTAATCAAGGAAAGAGGGGTAATATTGCCATATCCACTATAATTGTCCAAAGTTATTTCACCGAATTTCTATTTATTTCAATTGTTGCAACATTTACGAAGTGGTAAAAAAATTGAAAGCTTAAATGATGTTCAAAATGCATTTTGATGTTTTTTTAGTAATCAGTTGGTTTTTACTAATTTGGCACTAAAAATTTGCACACTTGCTGTCAAAACGTTGATACTATTGAGGCTGATTATATCAATGATTTATTACTTTCCGGTACACTTTATATGTAAAATTATTTGTTTGATTGTACATTCATTGACTAATGTAGGGTAAGGGACCCAACGGGTTGGATATGATTGCATTTTGTTGTCACCCAAATTATAAATACTTAAAATATTTAAAAAAATGGAGAGATTAATCCCTTACGTTTTTAATTTAATGACTAGAAACCGCAACTTAATCATTGTTTAAATTATGTATATTTTCACCAAATAAAATTTATTCTAAACCTCATATGCAATTTGTCCAATGAAAAATCACTCAACAACAATCCTTAGATGTTGACTAATAAATAATCCAAATAAATCAATCAATCCCAAAAATGTATTTCACGCGTTTCTAATTTTAGTCTTACGTGTAACGTTAAATGATTAATCACATTTTTTTGCTCAATGAAAGAAGCAAAATAAATTGTATTTCCGTCATTGTGAAGAAGAGATGTTCTTACTCAGATGGCTATAATAATTAATGTGAATTCTAAAACTGGCTTGGTTAGCCTTTCTAAATTGTTTATACTTATTAGGAATTTTTATGAATAACAAGTCATATTCTTTCCCGATAGCAAAGAAATTTCTTTTACTGCTTGTGAAATGGGAAGCGCTAGAGGATTCAAACGAAATTTTATTTGATTGTCCATTGGACCTTTGGGCAACGAATTTTTATTAATTAAATTAATTTATGAGACATTCCAACACAGAGCTAAAATGTATTCTTCGCTAAATCAATTTCTTTTCTTTATTTTAGATAACGTTGCTGTTATTGCTTATGGTCGTGTTCCTATCTGCGTTTGGCGCAGATATTCCGAAACAACCGACCGTATCCGTTACCCGAACTGAGCTGAAAGTTTCTCGTAGTTTAAATCCAGAAAATACGCAAACATTAAATGTTATGACAAAACAAGGATCTGTGGCAACATTGATTGTAAAACGACGAGATTCTAAATCAGATAAAAGTAAAAATTTCGGCTCAACATCAACAAGTAATGTCAATGAAAATGGAACAACAACTACTTCGTCTTCACCTACTTTTAAATCAGTCGATGAAACAAAAAGTTCAGACATGTACTATTTAAATGTTAACGACAAACCTAAAACCATCTACGAACAATGGTCTCCTGTTTACACAATAGATCCAACATTCTTTTCCGTTGATCAATCAAGGGCTCATAATTTAGAAATCAAAAACCATCTGAAAGGAAATGAACCAAAAAACGTTTATATTACTTCAACCACTTTCATGGATCCTAATAGAATTTTACGCCAAATACCACCACCCGTTAATATTCGTTCAGGTGATATCTTCGTAAAAAGTCAACAAGAAAATAAACGAGCAAAGGCCATTACATCCTCAAATATCAACTTAGATAACGTTCCTGTAATTGAAGGCGTTCGAGTTCCAGATAGCGAAGAAGACAAATATAAAACATGGCGAAACGCTCGAGTAATAAACGGAGAGCTTTTACCATACGAAGATGGCTACAAACCCGAAAAAGCTATCGCCGTTGGTGAATTAGTATTTGCCAATAGCAAATCTCAAGAAAATTCTGATGCAAAAGGAATAGGACCATTCACAAAGCAGGATAACTATGCACGAAGTAAATCCAATATCGGACCATTTACAGTTAAAGACAATCTAGGTGTGTCCCATTCCGATTTTTCAGAAGAAAATAATAAAAATAAAAACGATTATATTCGTTTCAATCCAAATACAGGATTTGGGCCGTTCACTAAAGCTGACAATTCCAGAATTACCAGTTCAAAATTAATTGATTACATTAAAGAGATCAATGCTCAGGAATACAAACGAGATTATTTTTCCGGAAGAACTGTCCGTAATCAAGATGGAAATGTAAAGTTCCCTTCTGACACTCAACAAATTCAACGTCGAATGTTGCATCATCCAGGAAACGCAAATTATCCTACTTCAAAACTTTACGCCACGCCAAGTAGCACAAAGTTAAGTCCGGTTCATTTTATCGATGGCGTTCGTACTCCCGTATTACAATATGCACATCCTGAGCTTGGAGTGCAACCAGTGCGAGTGCCAACGGAAAATGAATTTCAAACGAAAAGGGAACCAACCAAAAAAACAGTCAGTTATTATAACAATCAAAACGATGGTCGACAAACAAAATATTACGAATCACTTAATGCTAATCATAATGACTTCGGTTATTATCGCAAAGATATAATGAATTATCCATATGGAAGTGGTTACTATACTATCAAACAATCACCGGAACAGCCTTTTTGGTATAAGTTTACGGAATCGATAAAAGATAATTTTCAAAGCGGAATTGAAAAAATGCATCAACTAACCAAACCTGTGTTTGATCCAATTGTGGAAGCCACTCAAAAAATTGGACACAATCTTGGCTTCTCTAATGGACCTTCACAAATGGCACAAGACAAAATCGGTGCGGGTCCAGTAATGACAAGTTCGGTAATATTGCCCGCACTAGGCTTAGTTGCAGGAGGAGCTGCTTTGGGCTTAGGGGCAGCTGCTGTAGGACGGTTTTTAGACGTTGGAATAATGCGAGAATACCCTTCTAATGAGCAATTAATTGATGATGCCGAATTTCAGCATAAACGGGCTCTGGAAACATTTTCCGCTCAATATTCCTCACCTTCAATGAAATCTCCACAAACTGGTGAAACAGAAAATATTTATGTCATTATGGATCCTAATACTTTGAATGGCGAAACAAGTCACGGACATCGTCACAAGAAGAGATCGATAGATACCAATGATGAAATGGTTGTTTTGCAAAACTTAGCTGATAATTTCGATAACGATGAAAAAAATATGAATTTGCAGTCGTTAGCTCAAGCGGTGCATTGGTCCAACACACCTTGTGCAAAACGATTATTTTGTGACGTTATGTTGCAAAAGGGGGCAGATCAAATTTACATTATGGAGAAGAAAATGGATTCATTTCTTTCAATGTAAGTAACAAACTTATATTAACTTTACATTGTTTTCTATCAATAAACAATCATTGCTAATAGTTGCGTCATTAATGATAAAACTACTGTCGATTCCGCAATAATATGATGGATAATTGCGTAGGTAATAGTCTCAAAAATACTCGGCTTATTTGGACGTCAAAAAAAGAAAAATTATTGATTAAAATTCTAGACAGTCTACTGGTAGCCGAGTGGTCTAGGTGACCGCTCCAAAACTAGTAGGTAGTGGGTTCGATCTTCGTATCGTGCAAATTTTCAATATTTCTCGATAACGGATTTAACTAACCCTAGAGTCGCTAAAGGACCTTAGTAGTTATAAAGCGACGGTAAATAACAATTAAAAAAAAATTTAGACCTGCTTGAAAAATGAACGAAGGAGTTTGTAACTTACGACTTAAAATACCTCCGTGTAGGATGAAAAGGCACCGATAAGTGTTCTTAATGAACCTATTGCTATGGTTTTGATGATCAATCCAATTCATCATTCTGACAATTTTGTTTTTCTTCAGAGAAAATTTGTTCCCTACTCAATGCTTTTTCTTTAATAATACTCAACATGAACAATAACAGTTAGATATTGTCTTAATCAAAAAACAATTACTAATCTTAATTTTCTTATCCATGGCTATATAGAAATACACTTTCATCGAAATTTTTACCATTTAAGGAGTTCCAAGCATTTGTTTTCGCTTTCGATAGTAAAAACTTAAATAGCTGGCAATTTAAATAAGCCAATAGAATCCATGAGTTTTCAATCCTATGTGGACTTTTAGAGATATAATTAAATAAATCAACGATTCATATTTTTTTTTAGTAAATCAACTGATCTACAAAATTGGCTCCCTTTTCCAAATAAATAAATACAAATTATTAAATACCACACATAAATCTATATGTGATATATAAATATAAAATATCACACTTTCCTCTTTTTATGTACTTCCTTAGAATAAATACACTGGTTTTAATCATAGCACAGAAATACTTTCGTGAAAATCATTTATCTTTAACATTGTTTTAGTCGTACGGAAATGACTATTGGTTTTACTCATTTCAGTTTTTCTCAAACTAGTTTCAATTCAGAATATATTTCTTTTACAATTTAATTTTGTTGAATTTTATATTATTGAATTGTTGTTTATAAAGCTGAACCAAATTAATCTTAATTTCCGATTATAAGTCTACTAATCTTCAGCAAACGAATTTTGAATTTTAAAGAATCGCTTACTAAATTTAAGAATTCGCTAATAAGATTCACAATTGAACTTAATTTTACTAAAATATTATTTCACCAATAGTAACATTATAATTTACGCGCCATTTCTTGTTTTAGAACAAACATGAAATAAATTTTTATTAATGGAAAACATTTACAATTGCTGTGTTTTGTCATTCGATTTTTAATTCACTCAAACGACTGGGATTCTATAGTAATTATTTTCATTGAAATAGGTTTATTAATCCCATCCTTATTCCCAGTTCCAATCGATAAAATTTTCTTATAAGACAAATCTCAGATAGAAACCAATTAACTTGTTCTCCATGGGACTTTAATTATAATAGATGTTTTGATTTTACTATTGTTCAAAATTTTGCTTCTTTAAAACGTTATCGGTTTTATAAAGTCTTCAAAAATGATAACTTAATATCTGTAGTGTGTGTTACATATCTACTTCTAACGCAATAATATTTATTTTTATTCAAAAGATTATTAACGTTTTTTTATCATAAAAACTCAGACAAACTATATCACTAAATTACAATTATGTCTCAAAATATTATTACCCTGACTTAATGCTTTTAAAGAAACATATTAAACATTTAAAAAGCTATTTGTACAATATGTATAAGTACAGTCTTAAAACTTATTTTTGAATTTTTCTTTTTCTTGTCATATAAGGACAATAATTTAAAAAAAAAGTATCAATGCCTAATTTAATTTAGAACTGCAAAAATAAGTTTTAAAGCTACACTGTTTGTAGACTACATGACCTAAGTTCTAAGCGTTTGCCTAAATATATCGTACTCTATACCCGATTATCTATTACTGCCAATCACAGTTACTAAATCCAAGATATCATTAAAATTAAAAAAAATAACTTTTTGATTCAAATTTTATACAATTTTATTTAATACTAGCTGATCCCCGCGACTTCGTCTGCGTAACGTAGGTGTAGATTATATTTTCTTTTTTAAATTTGCTATTTGTAGTGGTATATGAAAATTATTATTTTTCTTATTTCTTTTACGAAAACCATAATCATACTTAAAAACACAATTTTGTCAACTTTCAAAATACGCATTTAATAAACTGTTACTTAGAATAAAATAGTTGTATATAATGATCAATTAATTTTCAAAAAATAATTATAAATATCTATAAAGTACCTAAAAAATCCGTATACCTACGGTAGGTATGCCTGCCGTGAATCAAGTAATCCGTAAATCAATCAGCATCTATTCATAAGTAAAAATTATCGTTAAGTTCCATAAAGTTAGTCATAATTATAACTTAAAACAGTCAAAAGTTATCAAAACACTTGCCTAGATATTTAGAATAGTAGAAAAAATCACATGTCACTGTCTCGACTCTCGAATGAACCCTTTTCTGGAAACTATTTCACAATTTACTAAACTACCGCGAAATTAAAATTTGTTCAATTGCAAGAAACTTAGTTCCTCCATAATCAAGTACAACCATTGTGTATCTATGCACTTATTATTAAAATATCTGAATTTCAACTATATAATTAAACCATTTTCTTTTACTTAACCGAATTGCTCACTATTTCTAAACGTATTTCGGATTTTTAGGTTTACAATATGTGAAAGCCAAAAAACTTAATGCTCACTTATAAACTTAATCTTTTTCAGATATATATAATAGAGTTTAAATTTTTAAGCAGATCCTACGTTTTTGAATCTTATAATAAATCAACATTGTTTTATTTTAAGCGATAAAACGTTTCGCCTATTACGAACATATTTTGATAATTAAATTTGAAATTTCGATTGTTTGATAGACGTTATGCCGTACTAACTTTGCCACCATTTTTCACTTTTTTAGGAGAGAAATTTTCAAAAACCCTTTCTTATTATATATCTGCATCGTATAAGAAAAACATTCTCCAGATTTCGTCGACACAAATATCCCTATATTTGGAAAATACAATGTAAAACGAAAAAACTTATGACCTTCTTTATTTTGATCATCATTACTAAAAAGCAATTCAATTTCGCACATTTAGACGTTGTACATACAAAATTGTTGGAAACAGGTAGAAAACGTGGAAGGAAATAAGAATATTTTATATATTTTCAAGAACAATAATTGATTTTCAAATTTTTCTGAATACCAAAGAAAAGTTAGTTTGGAAGATTTTATATTTTGATTGATAATATATGACAAAAAATTGCTCCCTTAATGTTTTTCAGCAGAATAAATAATTGCTCCAGGTCACAATCAATGGTTCATAAAAATTAGATTTTAAAAAGTTTGATTGTTGAAAAACAAACAAAAATTAAAAATCGGTTTGTTAGGATAAGTACTACATATACTTTCATACTAATTTAGTGAAATAACGTTGTTTAAAACGTTGTTTCTAAAATGATGTAACAAAAACAGAAACTTATAATTAATAATTTATTTATTAATTGCACTTATTAAATTCAAAATTTCGATTGTTGATTAACTCTACATTTTCTCATACAAACTTAGTCACCCCTTTTACTCTTTTAGGGTAGGAATTTTAAAAAAAAAAATCTTATCAGTTGTCTACTTCTTAAAAGGAATACATCGAATATTAAAATTTCATCAGTCAGAGGGGATATATAAATACAGGATTTTATGTATGCACGGTTTTAAAAACGTATTTACTTTAAGTTTAATTACTATTATTATTATTACTACTACTACTATTATTTTTTTTTGTTAATATTTCAATATTGAGTAACTCTAAAGGTCTATTTACAACAATTTTGTAAAAAATAAAAATAAAAAAAAAAGTTTGCTGTAAGATCCGAACCCACGTCTTTATAATTAGTAGGATCACAATGTTAGAAACTTAAGCCATTACGCTATTAACATCAACTATGTGGTTCATATATATAAAGGTTTATATTTCAAAGAGGCAATGTTTTAAAATTTAAATTGAATATACTGTGCTTTTTATCCGTTTAACTAAAAATATTTTTACAGATTATTTTCTAACTTTAAATTACCTTTCCAATGATATATAACTCACCAGTCTAGTGTAAAAATTTATGTTTTCATCCCTTGGGAATACCTTCCCTTATTATTTTTTTGGAATGATAAGTAGCCTATAGTCTGTGGGAAAGTCTGTTGTATCTTAATACCAAATTTCATTAAATTCGGTTGTTCCGTTCTTTAGTTAAATCGGGACACACAGACAGACAGACAGACAGACAAAAATTTTAAAAATGTTAAATTTGGAATAAGGGCCTCTTGAAACAAATATTTACCCTAAAATTGGGTTCAAAATCGAAATGTACAGACAGACGTAAGAATTTTATATATTAGTATAGATTCCATAAAAATTTTAGATAAGAAATTATTTATTAGATACGGGGAACGTTTTCTTACATACCATTTTGGTACGTCATTTGACAATTATTTTGGATCCATTTGATTAGAGTTTCATGAGTCGTTTTCTCATTTCTACAAAAATATTTGGGTCACATGTGGAAAAGTTTGAGAAATGCTGATTTATTACGTGGATTATTTCTAGTGTGAATACTGTAGGTTTGGTCGATTGAGTTTTTACTTTTAATGGATAGCTCTCGGCAAAAATATTAACTAATTCATTAAATGTCTAGCACACGCCTGGAATGCCTAAATAAGCCTGAGATATTCATATTTCAGCTGATAAAAATAAGAAGAAACGTTTAATCTGATAGTCGAGCTAATGCACTTGTCTTCTTAACTAATGGCACTGAACTTGATGTAGGCTAACCAGAAGACACGTCACTGGTGAAAGCAGAAAAAATACTCTCTTGGATTTATTTGTATTATTATGCATTTAAGTACAAAAATGCTACATTTCACCATACCACTGCGGTGGAACTCAGAAAAAGCCTATTACAGGTTCGGCGTGGGATGATGTAAATTGCCATATGAAATTTATTATTTATTTGTAATTACAAGATGAATTTTTATTTTTAACCAGGCCAGAGATATTGATATATCTTTCTACATAAATAAAATAAATACAATATCCGTAACAATCTCCACTTCTGACAAGATCAGGTTGATAACGAATTAAATTGCTCGTAAAAATTTCGTTAATTCAAGATAATTTGCCCCAATTTCTGAATCAATGTTGATCTGAGAAATTTATTGAAAGGAATCCTTGCATTGTTTATACAAAGAATTGCAAAATACCTGCAACGAATGCGGTAATTTCTTCTTTAGCGTGATATTAATCTGTCTACCTAAATATTTAACATATTTTAATCTTCTTCAAGCCTTTAGTTCATGCTCGTCTAAAACTGGTTTGTTAATAAGTGAAGACAAATGTCACCATCAAATATATCCGTTCGCATTCCGAATTATTTGCACCAAGTAATTTAAATAAAACTGGACACACTTTTCAAAGGATGTAATTCGTTTTAAATAAAACATACGTAAAAATATTTGTGTTGATGATGCCTCATTGAAATTTGGTCTTTATTTATATTTTTTATTCTTTTCCCCTCCGGGCTCACAGCGTAAAATTTTCTAATTCTAGCAAAACGTAATGAAAATGTTTAATGTTACAATTTTCTTGCTGATCGATTTAATTTTTCTTCTTTTAATGATACTTTTCGCATAAATTACCAACAAAGGCTACTAATTAATGAATAAGTAGCGACAATGGAGTTTGTAAGGCTATCGATGCTAACTGAAAATTTATGAATTAATAAATTTTTCTCACAAAAATATTTTAATTTAAATAATTTTATCCACACAAACGATTGACTACGTTGACAATTTACCAGAATTCAATTGTGCAGGTAATTTGTCTAAACAATTAAATATGTTGGTAAGAAGCGGGATTTTTTATTAAATGCAACAAGAATTATAAATTTTTCGAATCTGAAAAATAAGAAAACTATGCGATAAAATCAATTTTCTTTTTGTGACTTATTCTCGTAAAGAATTTGGAAATTTCCCACAGTGCGTCAGATGTTCATTCAAACTTTCCAAAATATGTTTTTGCATGTAATTGTATAGTTTTAATATATAATATTTTCGAAAAAAAAAACACGTGGAAATAAAATTTCACTTGGACGCAGTTTAAATAACAGCTCCTATAGTGTTATGATTACTGTAAAAAAATACAACAATCAAAATGAAGGCTACTTTTTTAATAGAAAATCTTGTATAGCATACCTTCAATTTTAAAAATGGCAGAATTATTAAACATACTCATATTTGTTTTTTCCTGAAGGTCTTACAAAGTAAAACAAACTTCTTCAGATTTCTGGGAACCTTTCTTGTGTGTTCCTCTACACTGCGTCCAAGGGGGACGCATTCATAAATTGCATTTAGCTCTCAATCTTTGCTATTTTCCACTACTTTGTTTTTTTGTTCTTCAAAAATTTTTGCTTTCATTATGGCGTGTTAACTTTTTCACGTTCTTCTCGATTTTTTACTATAAAATTTATCCTCTTTAAATAATTAAACGCCATACTTTTACAATATTTTATTGAATGCTGGAATGAAAATACCCAATTGACTTTCACCTCAATCTATTAAAAAAACAATATTATAATTAAAAAATAACATCCATGGTTTATAATCAATTAATTATAATAAAAGGAATGTGGACAATTATTCAAACGCAGTTTATTGATTCTGCAACGTTTCAGTCATTTTATTTGGCCTTCATCAGGCGTCTTCATTCTACAACATAAAATATATAAAACAAATTGTTTTTCTCTTAAGAAACTAATTAAAGATATAATATAATAAGTTAATAAAGTTAATAAAGTTAAACAATTTAAATATACCTCACTTAACATGTGTAATAATATTAAATCAACTGATATAAAAAATTTTTTGGTAAACTAAAAACGTCAAAATACACTACAACAAATAAATCAACAATGGGAGGTAAACGTTACAAAGATTTTTTTTTTTATTGAATTTAAATTGAAAATATTATATTTTTTTGTGTATCAAGAAGCCTGATGAAGTTACGATATGTAACGAAACGTAGCTAATTGAATAGTAAAAATATTAAATAAAAAACCGATCTTAAACAACCTGAATTATCTTCTTATTTAAAAAAAATAAAAGCTGAGATCTGAATTTTATCATCTATTACAAAGAAAACTAGCTGCATTATGCCAAGAAAAAAACTTTTTTTGTAGGTTGATAAAATTTCATTAATATTGTGATGCTTTTTTTAAGAAAAAGTCCTTCGTAAATAACTTCAGTTAGTTTATAAAACAATTGCAAAGCTGAAGGCCTCATTTTAAATGTTATTTTAATAAATATAGTATAAAATTTTCACTATCGAAATTTTTGCTATTTTTTCATTTTTCCATTAACAATATTTGATTTTCTAAACTCCGAAACAAAATTGATTTCGACGTTAATACGAATAATTCATTCTAAAAATTGAAATAAAAGACATTTTAGTTTGAAGATTCGAAAACTAGATTGTTTGATTATTACCTACCAATTATAGTTGAAAAACGTTATAATATTCAAAAATATCATTTAATTTTGATCGTTCATAGCAGTTCATAGTAATCCCCAATTTATCGTAAAACCCAAATTTAAAAAGAGAAATGAAGCAATAATTTTAACGGTTTTTATTTTTACTCACGAAAAAAGTATCTACACCAAAAATGTTTTTTTTTTCGTTATTCTTCCTGAGGATGATACTTTCATTCATCTCTTAATTCTTTTTATATCTTGCGTATTTGCTCAACCTAACATCCTAATTATCTTTACCATTCTAATACCATAACCAACCTACCTAATCATTAATCTAAAACATTGCAACAGCTTAGTCAAAAAAATCAATTAAAATAAGTCACGATTTTATCATTGCACACAGTATTGGAACTCTTTCCTAAAACCATTTGGTATCATAGAATCCTTTTACCTAACGAAATTACATCTAGAGACACCAAGACGATTGAACTTAAATCCTTATGAAGCCGCGATTAACTGCTCGCGAGTACAGAATATAAAAGAAGCAAAGACATTTACAATTTCACCCCCAGCTGAAACGGCAAAATAAGGGTTAATTTACAAAAAGCATCCATATTATAGCTTCATAGTAGCAAGCATCTTAGCTTGGCTGAAATTTTTTAACAGTATTCGATTCCTTCCTCCGTTCAAAAATTACCGTCTTCCAACTAAATCCAAATGGTAGCATTAAACTAACACTTAATAACTATAAGAAAAAAAAGTTTAGTATTTATTTTTTTTTAAAAATAAATACCTTGTGAAACAGAATTTTCATAACTTCAGAATAAATTCAATCTGCCCCTGAAGAATTAAAAAATATATTGCAATTTTTATGGTTATTTGAATTTTAATAGTATTAAAACATTATACATTTGCAAATCTATACTAATACAAAAAAATCTTACGTCTGTCTGTACATTTCGATTTTGAACCCAATTTTAGGGTAAATATTTGTTTCAAGAAGATCTTATTCCAAATTTAACATTTTTAAAATTTTTGTCTGTCTGTCTGTATGTCCCGATTTAACTAAAGAACGGAACAACCGAATTTAATGAAATTTGGTATCAAGATACAACACAATTACCCACACAGGTTAAGCTACTTATCATCCCTTAAAAATAATAAGGGATGGTATCCACTACGAGGGATGAATTTTTTTTTTACTTTATACATGTGAATTATGTATCGTTGGAAAGATATTTAAAAGTAAGAAAATATTTTGTAGTAATATTTTTAGTTGAACTAATAAAAAATGCAATAAATTTATTTTAAAGTACAAAACATTGCCTCTTTGAAATATAATCGTTTATATATATAACAAACATAGTTGTTGTTGATAGCGTAATGGCTTACGTAACTGACATTCACTATCCAAGAAGGAACTACGAATTTATGTACCAAAGGAAAAAAGACTAATTATGTATATTTTGTTAATGTATATATTATGTAAATATTATTAATACGAATAAATGATTTTAAAATGTAATGTAATGTATCTGACATTCTGATGCTCATGACTAAAGAGACGTGGGTTCAAATCTTACAGTAGTTTTTACAGTAGTTTTACAGTAGTTCTTTTTTTCAAAATTGTTGTAAGTAGACCCTTAGAGTTGCTCAGTAAGAAAATATTAACGAAAAAAAGTAATAGTAGTATTATTAAAAATAATTATAATAATAGTAATAAAGCTTCAAGTAGATACGTTTTTAAAATCGTATATTTATATACCCCCTCTGACTGATGAAATTTTAATATTCGATGTATGCCTTATAAGAAGTAGACATCTGATAGAAAATTATTTTTTTGAAAATTCCTACCCTAAAAGAGTAAAAGGGGGTGATTAAGTTTGTATAAGAAAATGTAGAGTTAATCAACAATCGAAATTTTGAATTTCACAACCAAAATACTGTTATAGATGAAACGTAATAATCCTTTACCTACTATAAATTAAAGTTTGATTAATGTTAGAAACAAAAACTTTAAATCTGCTCAAAAATTTAAACTCTGATAGGTATATCTAAAAATGGTAAAGTTTATAACTGAGCATAAAGTTTTTTGGCTTTCACATATTGTAAACTTGAAAATCCGAAATACGTATTCACAAATAAATAAATTAGTGAGCGAATATTAAGTAGCGATAAATTCGGCAAACTAAAAGAAAATGGTTTAATTATATAATTGAAATTCAGATATTTTAATAATAAGTGCATAAATACGCAATGGTTATACTTGATTATGGAGGAACTAGGTTTCGTGCAATTGAACAAATTTTAATTTCGCGGTAGTTTTGTACATTGCAGTGGGATTTATGTAAAAATACTAATTGATTTATGGACTATTTGGTTCACGGTAGGTATATCTACCGTAGGTATACGCAATTGAACATACTGTTTTTAGATACTTATAAATATTTTTTGAAAATTAATTGATCATTACATACAAATATTTTATTCTAAACAACAGTTTAGTAAATGTATCTTTTTAAAGTTGACAAAATAGTGTTTTTAAGTATGATTATGTTTATAATAAGAGAAACAAAAATTTTCATTTACCGCTGCAAATAGCAAATCTAAAAAGGAAATATAATCTACACCTACGTTACGCAGACGAAGTTGCGGGGATCAGCTAGTACAAAATATATTTATGATTTATTTTATCTTTTCTTAGTCAAACAATTATTAAAAAATGAACCCAGAAACTGTTGAATTTCAATGATAATTGGTAAATACACTAAGTTAAGTAAGTTGAAAAGCGTAAACAGTATAACAAGTATAACAAGTATAATAAAAGACAAAAAATCAAATACAAAAGCTCTACACCCAACATCGAATGAGCTGAACCGAGTTGTTTGTTAGATGTTCTAATCGTTCTAATTTATCTTCGACAGCTATGAAAGTTATTTTTTCATAAATTTTATGTTTTTCCTTTCAAAAACTAAATAAATCAGTCGTAGAGCTGATTAATATCACCCACATATTATTTTTGATAAGTTTCCTGGTAAAATATTAAGAAAAAGCTCACTTAAAAACTGAAGGCAAACCCAAGGTTACTTAACCCACAAGAAATTTTATTGCGTGAATTTGATAACATTTGACTTATGAGATTTATTTTATAATTACCAAGTTAATTAATTAAGATAATTTTTATAACAGAATTTGTCAAATTTGTAAAAACAATGGTAGTTATTCTTTAATGAGTTTTCCAATTGATATATTTTAAACTATGGGTATTTCCATAATAAAATTTCAATTATGATATATTTAAAATTTTACCGTCTGAAGTTTTGTCATTAAACCTTTTTATATAATTGAAAAACTTTTATGAAATGTAGATCGGAGTACTTAGAGTAAAAATCAAATTTATTTAGAAACTTAAATTACAGTTATCTACAATGATGTTCCTGCGATAAATTCCTAAAAAGATAAACATTACAAATTGAGATTATCCTTTAAAAAGTGATTTAACTTCATTATATCAGTAGAAAACTAGTTTGAAGGATTTAAATAAGTCTATTCTTGAAATCGGACCTTTCATTATCCTTTTATCCGATTCTCTATGAAGCGAAATGCCAAAAATTGTGGTAAAGCTAATTGAGTTCGAAATTTCAAGCAACAAAAACAAACATATCAAAAAATGTAAATATATTTATCGAAATCAAATGAAATATCTTAAAAATAATTAGGTGGAAGACTAAACTTTAACGAATCAATACCTAGCACGTATTATTTATTACAACTATATGCAATACATTACAATCATATAATTAGCATTCAATTTCATTCTTCGTGCTTGTTTTAAATTCTGTTTTGGACTTCGATTTACTATTGTTGGTTGAATGAGTTTCCAACGACAAACGTATTTGACTTTCATTTTTAGGCGTTTAAAAGTAACATATCAATAAGGAATTGTTCATCCGTTCAAGACAAATAAGAAAAAAAAACGGAGTTTTCTTCTTCATTTATGGATCGATTAATAGAATGAAATAATAATTAATAATTGATTGTGCTTTCATTTGATATATTACCGTTAGTAAAATAGATATCATAGAAATTGGTTGATAAATAAAAAAGAAAATGGTTTCACACATGAAAAAAATGTATAACTTTCCATTGTGCTCATAAAATTTTAAACTGTTGAATTGATAAGAACTAAACAAAAAAATACAAATCGCTTACTAATTTTTCCTTGAGATTTATGTCAAGAATAATTAAAATTATTGTTAAAAATTGATACCACGAAGTCTAAATTATAAAGTCTATGTTTACGTGGCCTATCTTAAGAATGGTTACCTAAATTTTTTCCTAGTTCTCTCCAATAAAGTCAATATTCTTATCCTTACTATAATAATAACTCAGAATTTTCTGACATTGATTGGATGGTAAATATAATGTAAATTGAACATTATTAAGAAAATAAATACACAAATAATTTTTTTTTTTTTTTATTCCTGATAATCAAATTCTTATTAAAATGTGTCATATTTAAAAAAAGTATTGAAGCATAAAGTAGGCTTAACACTTATGTTTTAAGAAGATTGCATTATATATTAAAACAACTAATTAGAAGTAATATATATAGTTGTGAATTGGGTGAGAACGGGTTAGAGAGCGTGAAATGAATGATAGTGTTTTCAAATCAATTATCCCATTTTTTATTAGAGCGAACAATAAACTGAGCCAATAAAAACTTATAATTAATATTTCACTGCTGTAAATAAATAAAATTCGAAATGATATCCAAATAATATAGATACCAAAGTATAATTTTCGACTTATGGTTTTGGGTTACTAGAAGAAAATAAATAAATTTATGGCTCTGATTTTTCATTATTCTTTAAACAATTTCGGCTTTACATATTTTCTGATTGTTTTAAAAATTATATGAGTTGCGTTTCAAGTTCGTTCATAAGACCATAAGTTTTTGGAATCAATGAAATTAACGTTCGTATTGTAATGTTTTCGTAATGTCCGGTAGAGAGCAAAAAATGATTAAAATCTATATGAGACAAGAATATAAGAACAATCGGGAAGGAACGCCTTTAACATTATTAAAGCCATTTCCATTGACTTTAGAAACCTAAATATACAAATATTGAAATTATTTTTTTTTTCAGAGTTCATCCAGTAGTGGCTCAAACTATTCCGGTTCATCTTCATGATGTGATGGATGCAATAAAAAACCATGACTGTTCTCGATTGCAATGTGATGAACGTCCCGTATGAAATATATTAATGTGATTTATTGATATTATATTTATGTTAATTTGATAAAAAAGATTTAATTATAGAGATATCAAGACTATACAAATAAGAAGGTACTTTCTCTGTTAAACGTATCTTTGTATTTTAACAAAATTATATCTCAAATAATTAATGTCCTACGAATTCATTGTTGCAAATGTTTATTGTATTTTTTTTTATTAACTTCTAACAAAAAGAAAAAAGTATTTATTTAGTTATATTTGTTATGGTTTTTAAAAATAGAAATCTTTTTTATTTTATAAATCTGTAGTTAAAAAATCTTTTATAAGCACTACACTAACTGAAATTTATTTATTCAAATCAATAAGGCACCCGAAAATCAAATAAATGTGACCAAAATTATATGAAAATGAAATTCTAGCTGTAATTGCAATATTATTAATTAAATTAATGCAACTTAACATTCCTAATTTAAGCCATATTATGTAATGTGTAAAATATTTATAACTATTTTTGTATAATATATTTGACAAAAAAATTTATTGTAAAATATTTTTAAAAATATAAAGTACTATAATAAATTTAATTGTTTACATTGTTTTAATTATCTGATCATAAATCTTTGCAGCATCTGCTAAAAATGGCTTCTGAGAATTTGAATTCTATTTTATAGACAATAATTAGTATTTAACCACCGAGTTCAGTTTGGATTTGTTCAAGAGTTTTATTTCGCGTTTCGAGCACAAAAACTAGTATCAAAAAGGCTCCAACACCACCAACAATGGCAAAAATCCAGAATGTCCACGCTGGTGTCAAGGCTTTTTGAACAGGACCAAATACGCTGGTTACAAAGAAAGCCAACAACCAATTAAGGGCTGCACAAATTGACCCAGCTACGCCCTTAATATCCGGTGAAAACAATTCACCAAGCATGGCCCACGGCAAAGGCCCTGTTCCCAAGGAAAATCCGAAAATGTATGTACAAGTACTAAATAACGGCAGCCAAGCTAAGCTTTTTGCTCTGTCGTCATTATTTTTCGTAATCATAAAGTAAAGACCCAAAAGTACCAAACAACAACTCATTATAATTAACGACAAAGCGAAAAGCTTTTTTCGTCCCAATTTTTCAACGAGATAAACTGCTGGAAACGTCGAGAATACTTGAACGACTCCTAAAATGATTCCGCAAGTCGCTGAACTCATTGAGCTAGATGCCTTTTTGAAAATATCCTCAGCAAAGAAAATCACAGCGTTTATCCCACTTAATTGTTGCACTGCTTGCAATAATAAACACATCAAAAAAGCTTTTATCGCTACTTTTGTCTTAAACTTTTCACATTTATTCACTGATTTGCGTGCTTCTATATCAGCTACCGTTTGTTGGATTTCTTTTAATTCATCTTTATAGTCATATTCCTTTCCACGTAAAAAATGATACGTTTTTTCGATTTCTTCAGGATTTCTTTTTGACAATACCAAGAATAATGGAGTTTCTGGTAGAAAAAACATGAGAATCAGAATTATGAGAGGAAACACTGCTGATGCAAATGCTAGCGCGTTTAACGGCACAAATGGTCCCATGGCATATGAAAACAAAATTCCAATAACCAAGAGTAATTGGAAGCATACACCCAGTGATCCACGAATACTTGACTGTGAAACTTCACCTATATAAACGGGTGTTACGACGCAAAATGCACCACCAAAAAAACCAGTTAAAAATCTTCCGACCATAAAAAATACTACTGAATCGGCAATTCCAAGTAACATCCAACTGAGAGAAAATGGAATCGTTAGCAATAGAAGCGTTGTTCTGCGACCAAGCATATCAATAAGTGCTGGCATTGGAATCATAGCCACGGCTGCCCCTAAGGTCGCTATGGAACTGATAAACTGCTTTTCAGTGCTGGAAAATGTGTACTTATCTCCAATTTTAATTATTGCGGGCGATGACCATCCTAATACAGTGCCTAACGCAAATCCACCCATTGTCGCTGTTAAGATAGAGAAAATAAAATTTCTTATCAATAGAACCAATTGTACTGTAATCTTGAGTTTCTTACCAGACATTGCGGCAAAAATTTGCGGGCACTTCTTGGCTGACATGGCTACTTTTTATTAACTATTTGTTGTTGTTACAATAATCCATTAAAATATTTATTAAAAAATTTGTAGGTAAATATTCAAAAATGAATAAATTATTTTGTTATACAGTCATAAAAACAAAACGAAAATAAAATTTTCAACATTCTAGATTTTTTTAAAAAAACTCTCAAAGTATGCCTAGGCATTTAAAGATTTTTTAGGAACAAAAAGGGATTGTAATAATTGGATGTAATAAATTAAAACAAAGCAAATAAATAAAATTCAAGTCTTTTATTTAATCTTGTTGAGTATACAAACTAGGAGCAAACACAATGTCTCGTTTTATAATAGTCGCGGATTCATCCATTTTCATTTGCAATTGCGGATCTCCAATAATTCTAGCCGCATCCTTAACCCCACGTAAACATTCATTCAATTTTTGAATACATCTTACAATGATTCCTTCCTGAATATCGGTTAACTCCATGATTTCAGCAAACGGCTTAAAATGTATCAATGAACATAATTTCAATAACGCAAAACTTAATAAATATCTACCTTTTGTAAAGCCCATTCATAAACAACTTCAACCAAACCAAAATTAAGTTTATCTGAATTAAGTAAATGATCCTCTCCCGAAATCCCATGCCGTTTTTCTAATTCGTTAATTTCCATTTCAATTTCCTCAATTTTTTTTCTTCCCTATCGACATATAAGAATAGTTTTAAGAGCCTATAAGCAACTAACTATAAAAAAAAAAATATTTTTCTTACTTCTTCAAGAGTTTTAGTTAGTTTAGGTTCATATTCAACTTTGACTTGAAATACCAAACAAGACAATAAGGCTGCCACTTCTTCTGGTTTTAAATCAGTTAAAGTATTTCTAAATACCAATTCAGTTACAATCAAATCGTGAGTTCCAATTTCACAAGCAACTCTCCCTTTCAGTTTTACTAAAATTAAAGTGTTATTATTTTTGACCCAGTTATAGAAAGCAACGGGTTAATCAACTTCATGAGTTTGGACTATATTTTGCTTCTGAAAACGGTCATTTTAAATTTAAAAAGCATTCATTTCAATGCGCAATGAAGTCTTAAAATTTTCTAAATTTAATAATATAGGTATTATGCTCAGGATGAGATCAATGTGAGCATTTTGCTCCAGTTAGAATAGTTTTAATTGTCGGATAGTTCGTTCGTTATTCGTTATTTAAGTAGATAAATGTTGTTTCTAGTGTTTAATACCTATTAGTTACAATGCTGCAAATGTTTGACAAAGATTAAGAAGACAATAGGCAAACTCACTGATTTAAGTAACCTTCAATGCCGTTGTAATTAGATCAAAGCCGTTGTAAATATTAAATTTTGCATAGAAAACGCACCTCGATATTGATCATCAACGTAGCCTAATTCCGACAAAACACCTAACCGACATTGATATTCTGGATACAATGACATACTTTGGTGACTGACAAGAAATTCAAGATGTGTTTTTTCATCATTTAAATACATTTTTTGAAATACATCATCAAAATTTTTCTCAAAATTTGCAATTTTTGTGTATGGAACCACTTCCATTACTCGGTTAAAGTACATATCTATTTGATCTAATTCTGGTAATAGAGAAATATCACGAATTTTCCAATCCACTTTTATATCCATAAATGGTATGGAAGTATTTGCATTCGAAATACTATGAGATATTTTCGTCAATTCTTGAACTGCTTGACTACAAGTTGGTCCAGGTGGATCATCTTGAAACCGAAGAATCTGTCTTTTTTCCCAATCTCGAATTATCAGTTCAAAATCAAATTTAACAACTTTTTTCAAAATATGAAAAATATCAATGGCAGATATATTTAAAACAGCATGACCGCCGATACTATCAGACACAAAAAATTCGTTAGGGTTTCTTAACGCTAGCATTTTGTAATATTCGTGGGGTTTATGATTTTCAATTTCTCTCGAAACGCTATCTAAGGTCAAAACTGTATATTTAATTTGTTTTCCAGAGATTATTTTTAAAACCATTGCCAATTTGTTATAATGCTTCTCATGGCATATTATCAATAACCGACCAGGCACCAAATCCTTTGTTCCCCATTTTTCAATGACTCCGGGCTGTTAAACAAACAAAATATTAATCAAAAAAAATTCTATAAACAAGAATTCCTTCCAAGTACCCAAATTTCTTTTCTGTAATTCAAATAATCCCTAGCTGCTTTATAAAATGAACAAAGTTTTTGTAAACACTCATTAATTTCGATATTTAACGAAGCAATTTTTTCTTCTGTATTTTTTAGCTCATTTTCAAGTTGATTTGCACGAAGTTTATGGCCAACTTCTCGAAAACTATGAGACATCATACTTTCGACACTTAATGTTTCGATTCTTAATAGCTTTAGAAGCATATTGTATGTAAGACGAAATTGTGAAGTTAATTTTTCTGGTTTACCTAAAAATTTTAATAGAATTTAAAATTTTGACTTAATCTGATAAAGAGAAAGCATTGAACAAAATTCGTTATTTCAATTTTTCAACGAATATATTTTTTTCAAAAAGTACAGGCTTATATATTTACCGCTGGAATGGGGAAGTCTTTGGGAAGTACTATTTGATATTAGCTTATAATTGACTTTTTAATAAAATGGTTTTCAAAAAAACCCAGCATCAATAAGAAGTAACGTACTCATTAAATAATAAAGTTCTATGACGGTTTCATTAACATCAAATTTTACAAAAATGACTAGCTTCGTTGCCTTTGAAATAACGAGTTTGCAATTACCACTCATTTACTGTATGGTAAGAGTCGTACCTAACATCATCGCTTTCAGCGTTTCAATTTTTGGAACATCAGTTTTACAAATAATGATAACTGTTCCCACATCATCCAAACCTCGACGTCCAGCCCTACCTGCCATCTGAATATATTCAGCAGGAAGAAGATCTCGCGATATTTTTCCATCATATTTGATAATGGAATCAAAAATAACAGTTTTAGTCGGCATATTAACACCCATTGCAAACGTTTCTGTAGCAAAAAGAACCTTAACTAATCCTTTTTGAAATAACATTTCCACAATTTCTTTTAAAATTGGTAAAATTCCACTATGATGAACTCCAATTCCCCTATCCAACCAAGATCTCATCAGTACAATTTGCGGCAGCTGCTGGTCAGGTTCTTTTAAACGTTGAATACATTGTTGGAAAAATCGGAAAACTTGATGTTTTTCTTTGGAATCGTTCAAATCAACAGATGTTAACGCTGCAGCATTCAAGTCACAACGTTTTCTTGACAAAGTAAATGCTACTACAGGTAGTTTATCTTTTGCTTTTAAATGATCAATCAAACCAACCCACATAGTTTGTTCTTGCTTAGGATTCAAATGTTGCTTCGCTCCTACTTTAGCATATTCTTTCTTTGAAGTGGCATTTTTCGAAGAAACTGCTTCTTCATAGCTAAAAATTTTATAACATTATTAATGCCACGAAACACAAGTTTTCTGGCAATTTTTGGTGTCACAATACTGACCCTTTTAGGTGGAATTTTCCTTCAGCGTCAAGAATTAAGAAACGATCATTTTTACTTTTGCCTCCATGACCTGTGTACAAGTAATGAAGTAACGGTACGGGTCTTTTGGGCGTTGAAATTACATAAACTTTTCGCTGTTTCGCACAACCAACCCAATCGGCAAATTCTAGAGTGTTAGGGACTGTTGCACTGAGCATTACAATTGTAACATGAGAGGGAAGCAAAATGATCACTTCTTCCCATACATGTCCTCTCTAAAATGTTCTTATTAGTAATTTTTCAAGAATTAAACTATGTTAAATGAATTTACATCCGAATCATTTATGTAATGCACTTCATCGAAAATTACATATTCTAAATCACGGGTTACATCACTACCGCAATATAACATTGACCGTAAAATTTCTGTAGTCATGATAAGGCAAGAAGCCGTTTGATTTATTTGAAAATCACCAGTTATTAAACCGACATCCTTAAAAGTGTATTTAAAATCTCGATATTTTTGATTCGACAAAGCTTTTATAGGGGACGTATATATAGTACGAGTCATATGTCTCTTTGAAAGAGCAATTGCATATTCTGCTACAACAGTTTTACCAGCGGATGTATGAGCGGCAACGAATACATTGCTATGTTCTTCAAGTTTAAGAATTGCCTGTGAAAAAGATTTCAGTAAATTTAAACATTACATTTAAGGCACGCAATTGTTAGAGAAAAGAAGTATTAACAGAAACCAATTAGGTATTCCCGTTTCTAGTAAATTTTGTTAAAATTTTGGTGCGCTTATGTCCAATTTTTTGTACTGAAGATAGATGTATTTACTTGTTTTTGAAATGTATCCAATTCAAAATTATATTTATGAGCCAGATCTGGAATACGTTTTTCGAAATCAGTAACTGGTAGATTAACATTTATGATTTCTGCCCATTGGCTCTGTTTAGCTGATTGTATTTGTTGAGTTTCAGCAATTTTTAAAATTGGAATCAATTCTTCATTTAGCATAACATCAGAATCTTCCGTAATAATTTCGCTTATTGTCTCATTATTTCTTTCTTCTTCAACTATAGTTTCATTGGATTCAATCCACAAATCTAAAATTGAAGTTAAAAATAATTTTTTGAACCCAAAAATTAGTAGTTAAATCAAAAACCGGTCAAATCGTCTTCATACTGGGTAGAAGATATTAAATTTATTACAACATTTGAAGTATCAGATATCTCTGACAAGTCTACTGAAGGATCCGCCACAGTAAAAGCGTCGTCAAGAAATTCCAATCCTCTAGAAAAACCTGGAGGTACTGTTAACAAGTCTAAAATCCAATCATAATAGTTTAAACATCTTAAAATCTATAAGAACCAGTTCCACCTTTTGTAAAATCTATAGATTCGTTATTAGGTAAATCTGTAATAGGATTTGGAAAACCTCCCGGCCAGAAAGGGTAATTAGAGGTAGAACCACGAGTGTGTTCGGATAGTGGATCGGGAGCTCGATTGAGTAAAGTTGAATTTTTACTATTTAAACCAACTTGCTCTATTCCCACTTCATTAAAATCTATAACTGAGCCTGTAAAAGAATCACGAACAACCTGTAATGTTGTCGCAAGAGGTGAATTTTCAAAATTTAACAAAGATTTCAGATTTGATTTCCTCGGCCACACCAACTGTCCTCGTCTAAAATCATGTATGGGAAGATTTTCCGGCTGAAGAATATATTCTAAAAGTATGTTATTGTTATTTGATAATATAGGAAGTTTTTCAAATAAATCCTAAAAGAAATAATTTTTATGTGTAATTGTAAAGTAAATGATAACCATTTTACCATTATGTAAATGAATAATAAGTCTTCATCAAGTGCTTGCAGAGTTTAAAATGTAAAACCACGAATTGTCAAATTGACATCAATTGTCAAACTTATATATTTGTGCTCCATTGACATAATTTTAGTTAATATTTTAAGCTAAATTGTATTGAAACAGAGTTAGGAATTGACAACAAATATGACAGAAGAAGATACAATATGAGTATTAAGAACACACTCTACAACTGACATTTACGTACACTTGAACCGCAGCCTAACATAATGAAGCATGCTTAAATACCGAAAAGCTAATTTTAATACCGTTACGCGATTTTATATTGAAGTTTTAATTAATGGTTAATAATTAAGAGTGAATTTTCTTATTAAAAAGTGTTTAAGGCATAATAGACAACGTTAAACCTCATAAATACGATAAAAAAGATAACATATTGATAAAAATGAAGCATAATTAATTGTCACGATTTCTTCTAATCTCTTCTCTACTTTCGAGAAAAAATGCAATTTAAATTTTCTAACGACAATTTCCATATTTTAGAAATTCAAAATGATGTTTGTTTCGAATTTTATCTTCTTGATTTTCAACGTTCCAAAGCTTGGTCAAATACTGTAAGCATATAACTGCAAATGTAAAATTTAATATTCAATAACAATTGTACATTTTCAGATAATGTACGATGATTTAAAAACATTCTCTAAAGATTTCACGTCTCATGGCATCTACATTGAAACGTTACACAAAATTCTAACTGGAAAAGCTGTCCTAAATAAGTATACTTTTATTTTGAAAGATAATACTTTTTATATTGAAGAAATCATCCACAATGAAGAAAACATAAAAAAATGTATTTGCCATTTCCAAGTGAAAGAAGTAATTACGTTTTATCTTTTATTAATAATCGTATCTGGATTTTTTAATCAAATAAAATTTAAAAATTGATTGATGTAGTAGGGCATTAAGATTACTTTTTCTTCATACCCTTTTGACTGTAATTAGTTACATAAATAGTCATTGAAAGAAAAACACGTATGGCTCTAATTACAACACAACAAATACAATTGAAAACCCTACTTACATAATATAGTTTTAAAACTAAACCAATGTGTAAAACATGATATCGATGATATCTCAATCGTTTTACTTAAATAAACACCGAATTTCATATAAAATATTGAAACACAAATTCTAACAATCTCATGAAGGTAAAAAAATTACTTGATGGTAAATATTACTTTTGTTGCAGAAAGATTTTAACCTACTTGCTGTTAAATTTATTAAACATCACAATAAATGTAACATTAAGTTGCAGGAAGAAATAGAAGAAAAATCAAATGAAATCCAAAGAATACTTACAGGTATTTTATCTTTTTTATAATATTGTTATTCAGTAGTAGATTATAACAACTTAAAAATTAGATAGATTATAGAGCCCAGTTTTTTTCTTTTTTTAGATAAAGTTCAATATCAAATAGAACTGTTCAACTGTAAAGAAGAGCACAACAAAATTGTTGATGACATGATGAAAAGCTTTTTAGTTTTGCTAAATTCGAAAAAAAATAGAATAGTACAATTATACGATATAATCGAGGATTTAAAACAGCTTGAAAGTGTGACGCCCATCAAAGTAGATGAAAATATAGCTGATAATACAAGCAAACTAACTGAAGCAACCTGTGCCAATGAACCGAACAACATCTTATTAAAAAATGATTGCGAACTTGAAGAACGTAAAGTGGATACTGAAACGACTATTACAAACACTAATAGTATTCAGCTAAGGAATCAGAATGTAACTAATGCATTACTGTATGAAAATAAGAAGCCAAACACTTGTGACTTATTGCTCGATGATGACGAACCTAAAATAAAACGTAATAAAATTGTAGAAGCAAGTATCACTTCTTCGCCTCAAACAAAAGAGGAAAATATCGTTTTACCTAGTTCTTTAGACTTTGATGCTGAGAAATTTTTAGATGAATTGTAATGATAAGTTTTATTATATTTTAATTTAAAAGTAAATATTTATATTACAACTATTTTATTTTTTATTAAGTTATAACATGTAACTATTTTTATTTTATGTTATTCGCAGCTAATATAAAAAAGAAATAAAAGGTGCATTTCTTTCAAATCAACCCCTTATTTCAGCAAAAATTAATTATTGGAAATAAGAAATGATAATAATATGTTATGTTAATGAAAACCTCAAATATTAAAGACAAAATTATTGATAAATTCTTATGGGATTTAAAAATAAAGACTGACTAATTATGGTTAACTTTTTTTTCCTACGAAAAGATGATTTTATATGAAAGTTTCGGTCGGGCACTAGGTATTATGTACGGCTGTAATTTTATTTCTTGCCCTGTTATATATTGATTACATTATTACAACAAAAAGTCATATAATCAAATAGTTTTTTCTTATATTTTCTTTGGATTCGAGTTCTTAAAAAATCTTAAAACATAAAATAGTTTGATCAAATTTAATCAAGTTAATGGAAATTTTTGCAACAAATTGTTCGCAAAAATGAAAATATTTGAAGAAAAATGTAACATATTCTAAACAATGTAGCTGACAATTTTTTTTTATATTTGATGAAATTATGCAAGTAATTTTTCCATTGTTGGAATAATTCGAATAATTTTAAAAATCTAGTAACTTATTTAGTGACTTCTACAACCGACCTGAACATAGCGGCGAAGTGATGTCCGATTGCCACTTGGCATTACGTCTTTTTCACAGAACGTCCATTCGTATTTCCGCTTATAGAAGGTAGCCATTGTCTAAAATTCTATGTGTTTTAGATTTGTTTTGTCTTTTATATAAATAAATCAGTGATAAGTGTGTGTTTAAAACAAATTAAATTGGTTAAACTTCTTGTGATATACATTTTCTACCTTCTATCCACAATGAATCGAGAATAGTAAGTATTGATTCTCTGTTATGGTACCTGTCTATGAAAAAAATAATGACTAGTCAATTAGTCATAATTGCGTATTTGTCTTTTCATTCTTCCTATAGTTTTTATATACGATATTTTTGGAATTTATCGAATCAAAACTGTTGATTGAAAACTGTTTGCTTTGTTTACCATTGTGTAAAAGCAGTTTCATCTTTTCACACCCATTGAATGTAATATAGCAATGGGTGTCACTTATCGCTACAATATTTTATTCATTGTTCATAAGTTGATGCTATGACCTGTAAAACGATAACGTCAGAAGAAAAATTCAATTTTTCTTATTGAACGACGATAAAAATTTTAATAATATTGAATATTTATTTTACAGTGACTATTTATTCAAACTTTTATTAATTGGAGATTCTGGCGTTGGAAAATCTTGTCTATTATTAAGATTTGCTGTAAGTTATTCTTTTAAACTCGATAATATTTGTTCTAATTGTTCATCGTTTTATTTTAGGATGATACGTACTCAGAAAGTTACATCAGTACTATTGGAGTGGACTTTGTAAGTATATCAAAGTCTTACTGTGCTTCATGTACTAATATTTAATTCTTCCTTTCAGAAAATAAGAACTATTGACTTAGACGGAAAAACAATAAAGCTACAAATTGTGAGAGAAAAAAAAAATGTAAATTCATCTCCATTAATTAATTTTAATAATTTTTAGTGGGATACAGCAGGTCAAGAAAGATTCCGTACGATTACCTCAAGTTATTATCGTGGAGCACATGGTATTATTGTCGTTTATGACTGCACGGACCAGGAATCTTTTAATAACGTAAAACAATGGCTTGAAGAAATCGATCGTTATGCTTGTGATAACGTAAATAAGTTATTAGTGGGCAATAAATCAGATTTAACAACGAAAAAAGTCGTTGACTATACAGTAGCAAAGGTAAACAAACTATTATATAGTGAATTAAAACAGTATATAGACGTCTTGTTTATCGTTATAGGAATACGCCGATCAATTGGGCATTCCTTTCTTGGAAACATCAGCAAAAAATGCGACGAATGTTGAACAGGCCTTCATGACAATGGCTGCTGAAATTAAGGTATGTCGGTATAATATTCTGTGTTTTTAATCAAAACTGAGTCAGTAGTTCTGCTGTACTGTGTATCTTGAATAAAAATTAACTAGAAAACAAATCGTTGAAGACAAGTCAGAGAATTCTCTTCAAACATGATGAAAATTGCACTCAAACCGTTTTATTGTATTCTTGAGAGAAAGAAGTATAGAAACTAGTACATATAGTTTAAAAATAAATAAAAAAGTTAAGGTCGGCGTCTTATATTGTAAGCTACACTTGGCATGCGGATGTGCCTATGTTACATAGAAATAATAATTACTCCATTTCATGAATCCTGTGAGCAAATCAAAACTGAAAGATAAGATCTTTATTGGATTTTTCTACCACAACATTACCAAATTAATCGCGCAGAATACGAAAAACTATTCAGTCGATTCCATTCGCATATTACTTAAAACACACGTATGGTAATTATTTAGGTTCGAAGTTGGCAAAATTTCACTAATGTTATTATTCGAAACAGTTAAACCACATTTGTTTTACTTCTTATTCTATTTGTTGTGGTATAAATTAGTCAAATATGAAAGTAGGGACTCGGGGGAAAGAGTGACTCGCCATTGAAGGCATGGTTGTAAAGTGTTGTGACGATCGAAGTCTTACACTTTTCTCATTCGCTTAAGATTGGGAATGTAACGTTCGATAAGGAATTTCATCTCATCTTATTTTAAATTCGTTAGTTTTGTATTTTAAATAGTATGTAATGGTGAATCAAAGAATAATTCACATTCTCATTAAGAACGCGATTGTGTCCAAGGTAAATCCATTATCGTTGATAGTTTGGCTCAAGTCCATTTAAGAACAGTCAAATCTGGTAACGTTGCATTTTTAACTTTGTTTTTATTTTAAATCTCGCGAATAAATCGGTCCATAATGAAAATTTAGCCACAAAAGAGGAAGTATACTATATTAGATTTTAACTAACAAAAAAATCGCGAAAAGAATAAAAAACTGTCTCGAAAATGTAACGTTGCCAGATTTTACTGTTCTAAAAGGGATTTGAGCCGACCGTTTCTTATATGAATGAAAGGTATTGTATTTTTAGATAAAATTGGTTGTTCACATGAAGGATAACGAAATTTACGCATAAAATAATTTATGCGATTTATTAGCGTTATTTACAAGATGCACTGGCTAGACAGAAATAAAGGCGTTTTTTTATTGTCATTAGATTTTTAGCTCGAATTTTTCTATACCCTTAGATAAAACATAAATATGAGTTCTTGTTTAGTAAAATGATTTATTCAGACATTTATTTTGAAAAAAGTTAGTCCATTTCAAAAACAAAAACTGTATGTTTATAACAAATTAATAAAAAATATTTTTATTTTTCAAATGTTTGTTTTTCTCTGGACTGTTTTTGAAATTGGTTTAAAAACACTTTTTTAATCAAATTTTTTCTTATTTAATTTTTTTTAATTTTGGAAACACTTACGTTATTTGTATATTTAGAATCGTGTTGGGCCTCCATCCAGTGTCGCAGACAACGTAGGAACCAATGTAAAAATCGATCAAGGCCGTCCTGTGAAGCCAACATCGTCGGGCTGCTGCTGAAATTCTGTTTATAATTCAGATTATTATTTTAATATGAAAAGTGTGAAATATGTCTGCCGGGTATTTAATCAAATAACATTGTTTAATGTATACACTATGGTTAAACAGTTATTGTTTGATTGCAGGTGCGTTTGAATCTTCAACCGTAATGCACGGATATCATCTTTCATTTTTTTAACTTGTAATATCTTAAAAATCAGAATTTTTAGATTTACAATATCAGAAATTACGTCTTACCTCAACGTAAGATATTTATATAATTATTATAATTTTATGATATTCTAATATAAATATAATTATCTTCATTTATTTTTCCGTATCAATGCTAGTATATGAAATTATCTAATATATGTTAAAATTTATTTGTGTTGTAATTTAAATGCATTAATTTAATTGATTCGCGTCCAAAGTAATGTTACTGATATGTTTTAGTGGATTTAGTCATACATTGTTATATCATTGCAGGAATTATTTAAAAGACCCTTTTTGGAAACTTATTTATTTCTATCCTTTTTTTTTTCTTAATAGAAAGTTTGCATGATGATAAATGCAAAATAATAAAAAATATATATAGTATCATTTTCATTTTGTATAGGTAAGTGAAATACAATGGATATTCATTGCTGTTTTCTAATGTTTTCAATAGATAAGTATAAACGGAATAGTTAGATTAAATAAATATTAATTTGAATGAGAAAGTACATTGGAATGTTTTTTATCCTCAATATTTAATCTTCCCTAATACCAAAAATTGTTAAATTTTTAACATTTTCAATTTGTAATATAGGATGTTTACAATTAGTTACAATTTATTTAATAATTAGATTTCTGTTACGTAAAAATCAACTAAAATATTGTGATGGCTCTTCGTTTTAGTTGCTTGTTTTATAAACGAATTAATATATTCAATTAGTGCTTAAAACAAACTGTATAAATGAACGCATACATTTTCGTTTTGTACGTAAATTTTTGGAAATTAATATAAACATTAATAAACGTAGTAGAAAGTTAAAAAATCACATTTAAGGCTATGATAATGTAATTATAATTTGACCGCATCATCTTGTCACAATTTGTAAAAATGCCATTCAACTCTTTCCGTTTTGTTGAATATTTTAAAAAAATTACCAGTGTGCAGATAAAGTTGTTGCAATGAAATAAATATATGTTCACAAGAGGCTTCTGTTAAAACTAACAGGTTTTGTTTATAGATTATTATGCTGTTAAAATTATCATTCCAAGAATAAGGATTAAACAATGATTTAATTCATTGAAGAGATTTTATTTTTGATTTCCTTGGTATTTGTATCAATTTAAAAAAAAAACATTAATTTTATAGTTTGAAATAAATATAATTTTGTAAAGCTATTTAACACCGATTTCTTTCTTTTTATCATTATTTACCATGGACAACTGTAAGTTCTTTAGTTACAATGCAAGTTTACATCCTGTATCTCATTATTTACAGAGACGGCAACTTCTTTAGAAGTAAGTATTTTCGGGTTTTAAGTGGTCATTCTGAATTTGGTAGGTGGTGGGTTTGAATCTCGAACGAGTCAGTTTTCAGTGTTTTTCGATCCACGGATTTTTATGAACTCGAGAGTCGCTACAAATTAGCAGTTATGAAACGACGTCTTTTTGTAAAATAACTATCGATGATTTAGCCAAAACTAAACATCCCCTTATGGTTTATCATTTGACTTGATTTTTCTGTTTGTTTCATCCAATAATTAAATAATTCGAATATTGTATTCTAAAATTTGAAAAAAAACTAAGCGTTGATTATGTCATTTTTCGTTGCTTGATGTTCATGTCGCTTTTTTGATACTTTAATCCTAAAGAATTAACGTTTAAGTTAAGTCTACTAACGTTTTGACAATAATTCGTCCGTCATTTTGAACATTATTTTTTTCGTATTTAATTCGTGAGACAATAAAGTTTAACTTGAATTTTTAATCATTTGTATTTAGTACTAGCTGATCCCCGCAACTTCGTCTGCGTAACGTAGGTGTAGATTATATTTTCCTTTTAGATTTGCTATTTGTAGTGGTATGTGAACATTTTTATTTTTCTTAATTGTTTTACGAAAAACATAATCATACTTAAGAACACTATTTTGTCGACTTTAAAGAGATACATTTAATCAAATGTTGCTTAGAATAAAATAGTTGTATGTAATTATCAATTAAACTTCAAAAAATATTTATAAATATCTAAGAAGAGTATGTTCAATTGCGTATACCGTCGATAGGCATAACTACCGTGAACCAAATAATCTATAAATCAATCAGTATCTATACATAAATAAAAAATATCGTCCAATAAAGTTGGTCTAAATTATGACTAAAAAAAGTCGAAAGTTATCAAAATACTCGCGTCAAAATAACAGAAGTTAAGAGTCTAGATTTTTGAATATTAGTCTGAATCCCATTTCATTGTTTCGATTCCCGAATGAACCTTTTTCCAAAAACAATTTTGTAAAAAAAAAGTCTAATGTAAGATTCAAGCCCATGTCTCTTTTATTGTGAGCATAAGAATGTCAGATACGTAAGCGAATGCGCTATAAACGTATAATTAATCCCAAAGTATAAATAAAAGAGCTTTTATAGCGGTGGCATTTATATATATTTTTTAAAATGAAAAAGCACTTATTGTGCTATAACTGTAATAGTTAGACATATGCTGTTGCTCTATTTTTTGTAGATAATAATATGTTCTGCAAAATCGTAGTACATTATTTTGTTCTATAACCAATAGTTTTCGCAGCGCACGCGATAAAATAATGTTTTTGGGTAATTTTTTTCGGACTATGGGTTACATTATTGGAGTTTTAGTATGGATCCTTATATTTTTTGAAAATTTAATATAGCCTATGTTCTCCGGAAATAGTGTAGCTTCCCAACAGTGAAAGAATTTTTCAAATCGGTCAAGTAGTTTCGGAGACTTTTCAAAGCAAACAAACAATCAAATCTTTCCTCTTTATAGTAATAGATAGATGATTGCAACCTGGAGCAATTATATATTCTGCAGAAAAGCATTATGGAAGCAATTTTTTGTCATAGTTCATTATCATCAATAAATATATATATATATATATATATATATATATATATAATCGATTATATCAATAATCGATTTAACGATCAGTAATCTACGTACATTGTTATTATTTAATTCTAATAAATTTTAATAATATATTATCTATTATTTGTATTATTTAATCCTGACGATTATATTGTATTTCTTTAATAAAGTTTACAAATTGAGTCTATCTATGGATATTTGTGGTTGAAAATATCGACATCATTATTTAGCCTATACTGATTAGCCAACAAAATTTTAGTGTGAATTTTCCGAATTTTTTTTTGCCAATCGATGGGAAATCGTTCGTAGAGGTTTTTGAAAGAAACCGTTTCGTTTGTGACAAAATAGTTTAGCGGTAATTAAATACATAAGATAAATTAATTAATTAGTCATTGATATAGTAAAATGTTAAAAAATAAGGTTTAAAGCAACATACAATAACAAAAATGAGGGAAAATTTAGGAAACGGTTGGTTAAAACTAAAACTAAAAAAAATTCAAAGAAAAATATTTTTCGAATTTCAAAACACACTTACTTAATGTTCTACTTCGTATATATATTTTTTCAAAATTTTTTTGTGTGATAAGTTGATTTTCAATAGTGATGAAAAATTTTTGGAGAAAAACCTCTTTAATTATGTTTCGATTTTTGTTATTGTGAAAAAATTTGGGAAAATATAATTTGAAGAAAAAAATTAATTTCTGAGTTGCTTTTTTTTTTCGAAGGGGGGAGGTTCTGTTTAGTTTTCCTTAACTTTTTTTTTAGTTTTACATTTAACCAACTGTTTCCTAAATTTTCCCGCATTTTTGTTATTGTATGTTGCTTTGAACTATATTTTCTTAACATTTTACTATATCAATGACTAATTAACTAATTATTTTTTCTTAATTAATTTATTAGCGCTAGACTATTTTGTCACAATCGAAACGGTTTCTTTCACATACCTCTACGAACGATTTCCCATCGAATGGCAAAAAAGAAAATCAGAAAATTTACAATTTAAAATTTTGTTGGCTAATCGGTATAGGGTTCATTATTTACTCATCATAACGACGAACTAAAACCAACATGCAGCATTTTTGATTATATTGAAGTAGCTTTTAAAAATTTCTGCCTACCCTGCCTAAAATCTCTGTGCACGCCACTGTATATATATATATATATATATCTTCTATGCTAACTCTTCTTCGGTATTTAGAACAATTTGAAAACCAATTGTCGTTATATGACAAATTGCTTCCATAATGCTTTTCAAAATTGCTTCCATTTCATTATGTACTAAACTACCGCGAAATTGAAATGTGTTCAATTGCACAAAACCCAGTTCCTCCATAATCAAGTATAACCAGTGTGTATCTATGCACTTATTAAAATATCTGAATTTCAACTATATAATTAAACCATTTTCTTTTAGTTCGCCGAATTGCTCGCTACTCGATATTCGCTCACTAATCTATTTATTTGTGAATACGTATTTCGGATTATCAGAGTTACAATATGTGAAAGCCAAAAAACTTAATGCTCACTTATGAACTTAACCTTTTTCAGATATATATATTATAGTTTAAATTTTTAAGCAGGTCCTACGTTTTTGAATCTATTAATAAACCAACATTTTTTTATTTTAAACGATAAAACGTTTCGTCTATAACGAACATACTTTGATAATTAAATTTGAAATTTCGATTGTTTGATGGACGTTATGCCGTTCAAACTTTGCCACCACTTTTCACTTTTTTAGGGGAGGAATTATCAAAAACCCTTTCTTATTATATATCTGCATCGTATAAGAAAAACATTTTCCAAATTTCGTCGACACAAATATGCTTTTATTTGGAAAATACAATGTAAAACGAAAAAAAATATGACCTTTATTTTGATTATCATTACTAAAAAGCAATTCGATTTCGCACATTTAGACGTTGTACATACAAAATTGTTGGACACAGGTAGAAAACGTGGAAGGAAATAAAAATAGAATATTTTATATTTTTAATTATATATTTTTAATTTCAAGAACAATAATTGATTTTCAAATTTTTCTGAATACCGAAGAAAAGTTTTGGAAGAATTATATTTTGATTGATAATGAAATATATGACAAAAAATTGCTCCCTTAATGTTTTTCAGCAGAATAAATAATTGCTCCAGGTCACAATCATTGGTTATAAAAATTAGATTTTAAAAAGTTTGATCGTTGAAAAACAAACAAAAATTAAAAACCACCTCTATAATATTTGGTATAAGTACCTACTACCTAAACTTTCATACTAATTAAGTGAAATGACGTTATTTAAAATGCTGTAGTTAAAATTATATAATTAAAACTGAAACTTATTATTAATTAATTATTTATTTATTAATTACATTTAGTAAATTCAAAATTTCGATTGTTGATGAACTCTACATTTTCTCAAAGAAACTTAATCACCCCAATTCACTCTTTTAGGGTAGGAATTTTCCAAAAAAAATCTTTTTACATGCCTACTTCTTATAAGGAATACACCGAATATTAAAATTTCATCTGGCAGAGGAAATATATAATTACACGATTTTATGTATGCACGGTTTTAAAAACGTATTTACTTTAAGCTTTATTAATATAATTATTTTTTTTACTACTACTATTGCTTTTTTCGTAAATATTTCCTTATTGAGCAACCCTAAGGATTTATTTTCAACAATTTTGTAAAAAAAAAGATAAAAAAAAAGTTACTCTAGGATTCGAACCCACGTCTCTAGTATTGTAAGCATTAGAATATCAGATACGTAAGCGAATGTCTATACCGTATAATTCTATTTAGTGTTTATTAAGTATAAAAACATTTACATTTCAAAAAGGCACGTCCCACGGGAACGACGGGAACGGGGTAAAAAGTATCCTATGTCCTTCCCCTAGTTCTTAGCTACCTCCCTACTAATTTTCAGTCAAATCGGTTCAGTCGTTCTTGAGTTAGAAATAGTGTAACTAACACGACTTTCTTTTATATATATAGATAAGGCAATTGATGTATTCGCTTAATTGTACTAGAAATATTAGGTATTGTATTAGGTATATGTAGTTAGTAGGGCTCAAGTGTACTTTAGCACACCCACAATCTGGCAATGTTGCATTTTCGACTTTGTTTTTAATTAAATTCGCGATATTTTTGTTAATTCCATTCTAATATGGTATAATTCTCTCTTTTGTGCCTAAATTTTCATTATGGACCAATTCAATCGTGAATTAAATTAAAAACAAAGTCGAAAATGCAACATTGCCAGATTGTGGGTGTGCTAAAGTACACATGAGCCAGCTTTTTAACTGGCCCACGATGGTTAGGCAACCATTCGTTTGTTATGTTTGTAGAAAGAGACTTCCTTAACGCTTGTCGCACTAGTATAGAGCTAATGGGCGTCATGCACATTAGTAACTCACGAGCTTGTACTAAAAAATATGAATAATTTTGACCCACACCTCAAAAAGGTTCGCATCCCTGAGTTAGACCTTTGGGATTTTCATAACTTTTTAAAAGTGAAAGCGTTATAAGCTTGCAAGGCTTGTTATCGTATTTTATTCGCACTTATCGTGCCATAGGAATCCAGTATGAAACAACAGTCTAATAGATGTTTTATATTCGATTCCTAAATCGCTCATTTGTTGCAGTAAAACATTTAAGAAATTTGAAACTTCCACCCTCCAACTCCTCTAAAGGGCGACGTAGGTCCGAAGCCCCAACTAATCCTTACGTAATATGTATGAAATTCGCTAATGATGCTGTTTTTGTTATAAGAAGAGATATTCTATCTTCTGTGAATTGAAAATCCTTTCATATCCAATCCTAACGTCTAATTTATTGTGAAATAAAAATGCGAGCAGGTGAAGGATCTCCCATAGTTTTTCAAAATATTTCGTTGTCACATTACTGTATGAAAAAACATAAAAACATACGCTTAACTATAAATAACTCAAGGAGATATCTTAATTCCTACCCAAGTAATATTTGAAATACGAACATTTTCCACTTTCACATAACTATGATCTTCAAAAATTGTTATTTAATGCTTCAAGTTCCAAAACATTCTTGTATTAACCAAGAAAGAACCAGGGAGTACGACCCTAATGCGATGATTAGAAGAAAAGCTAAGTAAACAGGTTACACTTTGCTAAGAAAATTATTCCAATTGAATATTGTAATAGTGAAACTGAAGAACTCTGTAGCATGGAAGAAGGAAATAGGAACTCTAGATTTGCTAAAGAGAGGAATTAACTAGATAGGGAAGGTAATACATTGGAAAATATACTAATTGAGAAACCTATTGTTAGGCTGAAAACTGTACAAAAATAGTTATTGCATCTAAATGAAAAAAATGAATATATTTATAAATAACAATTTAATTTATTAGTGACTACATTTTTAATTCTATAAGGTTTAGAAATATTACATGTTCAGTTAATTGTAATAAATATCGTACGTTGTTTTTTTAAATATATAAAGAGACATAAGGTTTTCATTTTTTCTTAAATATAGAGCAATAGTTCTAAAAATTATAACAATTTTTGGACCTCTGATTAGTTTTTCTTTATAATATATATTTTAATTTAGAAATTTTTAAATAGTAGACGTTCGAATTGATCGTAATAATTTTTCATTGTTAAGAATTGTACAAATAATTAAAATATTTCCATTAGATAAATATATCTTAAGTGTATATTTCCTAGAAAAATTTAATTTAAGAAAGTATAAGGTTATTATTTTTACTTTTACTGCATGAAATAAACTTTATTTTAAGTCACGTATCAATTAAAATTAATTATATTTGCTGTGGATAGGTTTATGATAACTAGAAAATGTATTTTAGTTTATAACTAGTGAAATTCTATTAAGATATTTACAATATTTTATCGATTAAGTATTATATTTAAATAGTTCTTTATCAAACTATATTTTGATGCATTTCAAATTTTTTGTCTTAAAAATATGATACATATGTATAAGTAATAATATATATATTTTAATATAGTTGATTTTCAACTAAATTATTTGAATGAAATTTTTATAATAGAAAATTTGAAATTATTTTTAAATAGACTTCTCTTAAGTCTTTAATCATAAACAATTTTTTTCGAAAACAAATTTAAAATTTGTTTCCAAAAATAAATGTTAAATAACATTTTTTTTGAGTTTCATTTGTCCTTAAATTTACATTATTTGGTTATTATTTATGACTATGGTGAGATTCAATAAACTGGAAAATTTATTTTTTAAATTTTAGTGTTGTGGATTTAAGTCTAAGTAAGTATATAATAATATTGTTGTAATATATTATTTAAAATACATACTTGTTAAGTAAAATGACAGTAATAGTGACTTTAAAAGTAATAAAAAATATGCTTTTGAGTCATGAAAACAAAGAGGTGGGTTTTTGCGACTTTGAAAATTTCAAAAAAATACATTTGAAAATTTTAAGGTGAAGAGCATGTTTTATTAATTAAAGTAATTTAATTATGTAAAGTTTCCCCATAACATTTACGTCACACTTAGCTCGAAAGTAATTTGATGGAGTCGAAGTGGTAGAATTTAAAATTAATGTTTATTGATTATCTTTAAATGTATTTAAATGATAAGAAAATACAAAACGAAGATAAAGGCAAATAAGGCTTGAAATAATATATCTGAATTATATGGAAGAAAGAGTTTGCGAAAACGGAAGCTTTAAAGATTTTCAATACACCTTGGAGAATAGTTGTAAATAAATGTTGAGAAACATACCTACAGATAAAAAATCCGAATTTCTTTATACTTTTACGGATGAAGAAGAAATTTTTTCGTGAATTGCTCTATTAAAGTGTCTAGTTTTAAGTTTGTTCATATCAATTTTGACTTCAGAATAATCATAACGAATAAGTTGACAATGGTTGGAAGGAATGTAAGAAATTTTTAAGAAAATATCTCTAGGAATAAGCCTATATAATTAAATTCTACATTTTTAAAGACCTTAAATTGTTGGAAGGATTTGTTTCTACAGTTTATCTGGAAAATTTCACATTTTCTTCTTACAAGGAACAGCAAGCAATTCCATTATTGAAAATTTTTAATTTCGATGAAACTAATTTAATGAACGCAGGGAAAAACTAAGTAGTAGTTTGCAAAGGCATTTAAGCTTTATGATGGGTCTTATAATGTTTACGATTATGAGATGTACACCTATGATAATTTCATTTTTGAATAAAAGAATATCTTACAACTTTTATGATTTTAACACGAACATTTTGGTTATAAAATTCCCACCTCTACGATTTCAATCCGTAAATTACTCTTTTGAGTACTTCATAATTTTGAACAATTCCAGTCGTTTCATCATTTTTACCTAATTGCCTCATATTAATCTCACTAATTCATTGTAACTATCGAATCATCTATCTGAAAACTTTAACTCTAAGGTTTTATTTATTTTTCAAATTTTGTGTGATAAAATAAATATATCTATATTTACTCGCTATTTATCACAAATACAATGTTAAGATTCTTATTCCGAATATATTTGGCGGAACAAATTTCAAATGAAAAGAAATTTAAAAATTATAGATGCTCTCAAACCTTTCACATGATTAAATTTATTTTAAAGTCTATTTATGTAAGAGATTTTTTTAAATATATAGTAAATATTTTTATTTTAAAATTTTAATAGGTTTACAGATCTTTTGAATGATGTGCCAAAGCGTATAATAAATAATTGAGTTTTTTTTTGCTTTTCAAATAAATTTGGTTTGAAAAATTAATAAATATTATATACGACAAACACTAATGAAAACATTTAGTACCGTCAATTCATGTTTTGCTTAAACTACACTTAATATTTTACAGAATTTTACGAAAAGTCAGTTCTCGATTTACATACACAGATACAAAAGCATGAATTATATAGAAATTCGTTAAAATCAATTTGTTATATTTAAACTTTCAAAATTTAATATAAAAGAGCATTTATATGAAATTTTTACATTCTTTTTGTTTTCAATCAATGCAAAAATAGGTATATTTTGGCATTTATTTTGGCAACTGCTTAAGAAAATCTGCCTGTGTGAGCTTTTGGTATTTATGCCATTTTAATTTTTATGTTAAGAAGTATATAATTATAGTTTTTATTACATTTTAAGAGATTATTTTTGAAGGATTGATTATAATAATTTGGTTTCGGCTTGGTATTGAATGATATTGCAGGGTTACACTGGAAAGCGAATTAAATGATTCAGTTTAAGAAATTTTTTCCGAGAAAACCAACTTCAAATTTCAAAATAACTTATATTATTTAAATTTACTTCCATTAAATAAAATTTATTTAAGGGTGGCGAAAAAACAAGAATGTATTGAATGAATTTAACATGATTCCATTTAGGTTTATGGCTTTCAATTGATGAATTATGAAAGAAATGTTTATACTAAAACTTACGGATGGACAAATACTAAAAATTACCACCCCTGACAGGCTCAGAAAGTGCTACAATCAGGTAAAATAAATTGTAATGTTTTTCGATTTATGGGATTAATAAGAATGCTAGTGTCTTTTAAAAGCCTTATTCAACAAATAATACACTGTTCAAAATGACGAAATATTATTTTGATAAAATGGCTATATAGTCTATTTATAAATATTTATGGTCTCTCTCGTATTTTTTTTTGATTCTTTTATTCTAAACGTTTTTAAATAAAAAATTATTTCATCTTGAAAAATGACCGAAATTATCAATTAAATTGATCTCTGGCTAATAGTTCATCAACTTTTACGAAGCCGAAGCCTGTTTTTTATGTATGGGGAGAGATGTACAAACTTTAATTTTTCAAGATTATGAAATAATTTATTCTATCCTAATATTATACTATGTATCTGCTTAAATGTCTACTTAACACAAATCTATAATAAGTTTACCATTATTTTCATAAAGTAAATCGAGAACTTTATTATTTCATTAATATAAGTAACATTGATACATTCATGATTTTTAACTCTATTATAAGACGAACATTACGCTATATTATGTACATGGAAAATATCAAATATAAAAAAAAACGTTTATCATTTCAGGCAGGAAATTTCAGGGTTCTATAAACTACAATTGAGAAGACACATTTACAAGGACAGTAAAAGAGGGCATTTGCAAATTAGATAAAATAGATTAATGATTATAGTTCGTCTTATATTTTGAGCACACTTAATATTGGTCACATAAATTTGAACGCGAATTGAATGAATTCTGTTCTTTCTTGACTATTTCCTGAGCGCAACTTGTCGATTTTTAACATTGAAGTTAAAAATATCTTGTCATTAATCTACAACATTTATTTATTTTTTCATTTGTATTCTGGACATGAAACTTATTGCTTATACAATGAACTAATACAACATATTCGTAAGTTTTGTGTTTTGCCTTAATTTAAACTTATGTAAATGACTGCTAAATATTATACTTTTGTGCATGTGTTTTTATACAACCGATAACAGCAAGATTAATTATAACATTTATAATCAAAATTTCAATTTCAAATTACATTTTCAAAGTTATTTCTATATCAATTTCCTTTAGAATATAATATTTTTAACAATATACTTATACTTATAGGTAGTAATTCATTAAAAAAAATAATGTAAATTGTTTATCACGAGTGCAACGATAAAAATATATTATGCACAGTTAACTTTGTGTGGTAGTTACAGGAGCTGTAGACTTAGGAGTAGGACCCAACGGGGGCAGTGGTGGCCACGGGCATGTTGAAGGAACACTTCTCGCTTGTTGTAATCCAGCCGCCGATTCTGGATGCAGGAAATTGCGTCGTTGTTCCATTTTTTCATTCTGAAAATTGAGACAAATATCAGTTTTGTCTTCCTGTTACATTGATTTACTATCATAGTGGTTTTTTTAAAAATATGAGACAATCAAATTTTGTGCAGCTTTTTTTTTACAAAATTAAGAGAAAAAATTAAGAAAAAATGTACAAATACACAAAAAATGATTCAAAACTTCTCACATTAATTTACGAACTACTAAATTTGTGCAGTAGTTCATTAAAAAAGCACTATTTTTTACGTGATGGTTGACCAAAGCCGTGCCTGATTATATGGCTATATAATCACTTCATAGAAATTTTAGGTTTTATAATCCGTTTTGAATAATCATATTTAAAATTTAAAGAAACATATAATTTTCTTAATGATTCCGGTATCTTTTACTTTGATCGCTTGAAAATCGCGCATCCAGTGATTTCTGTTTAGGCACGGCCCTGTGTTGTCTTATAAAGAGACTACACTATGAGTGATAAATAATACTTTAGAAAAAAATCGAAGATTTTATAGTTTTACTCCCAAAATTAAATAGGACTATGATTTCATAAAGCTACTGATTTTTTAGGGTAGGAAAATTAATCAAGTATAAATCGATGGTATCGTACGGAAATATACAAGGAAATGTTAGTATAATATAAAAATAATGTTTTTTAAAGACTAAATGGTTAATAGATATCCCCAATTCTTTAAGGGACGCATGCAATCAAAAATATAGAACATTTTTTTTTCTAAAAGTGTTCCCATCACAATGATGCCAAATTTCTTTAATGAAGTTTCAAATTTAAATCTTAAAATTTAATGAGCTTTAATTTGCGTTAAGATTTTTTTTAAAGCTTATCTATTTGTTTCGGTTGAAAATTGAAATGCAAAGCATAAAGAACGATAATTTGTGTTGTTAGAACCTGTCGATCATCATACAGTTTATTTAGCAATGAATCTTACATCTTTTTGAGGAGTTTTCAAGAATAAGAAAATATTTCCCTTCTAAGCCGGAAAAGCTACTTTTTTTTTAATTAAATTTCATCTAAATTCATCAAATAATTTTGGTGTAGTTCTGTCTAAAGACCAGGAGAATTTCATAGTAATTTTTTTCCTATATATACTCTCTACCATTACTATTATGTTACTATAATTGTTACTGTTAATTATGTCATTGGACACAATTAACCCACGAGTGTTGAATTATTATTATATTCAATTATTGCCAAGAGGCAGATGGTGCAAAAACAAAATTTGTAAATAAAATATATATATATATATATACTCTTAAATTTATGATTTTTTTGCGTTTTATTATTATTAATTGTTTTTTAGATCTTTAGCAAAACAAAAATTTGGTTAGAAACGATGAAAAACGATCGCCGCTCAAAATGCTCGTCAGTCCATAAATATCGCAATATAAATAACCATTTAACCTTTAAAAAAAGATAGTGAAATCAATGATAGTTTATAAATTTTTCAAATAGGGATCACAACAATATGGAGTCTTTTTCTTTACACAATTTCATATATTTGATTAGAATCAATCAGAGATTGAATTCTGATAAAATTATAGCTAGTTTGAGAATATTTTACCGCTAAAATTATCAGATTTCCTTTTCTATCGAGTAATTCCTTGAACATAATTTTCTTAGAATTTGCCTAGTTTGATGAAATTTTGGAATACATAGTAAAATTAAATTCAACTATAAAATAGGTAATCGTTATATGACTGATTTTCTAGACTTGTTTAAATCTTTTCAAAAATTTTAATGCTTTTGTTTTGTATTACTAAAAATAAAAAAAAATTATTCGTTGAAATTTTGTCGCTTAAATAATATCCTGATAAACCAAAATAGGTTCTGGAAAAAAGTTGTTGAAAAATGTCAGTGTTTTGTTACAAAAATAGTAAAGCTTTTATTTTTAGCACATGGGATTTCATGTAGGCGTTTTCACCATTATCCTTAAATCGTCTACGCAAAAATTAAGTTAGTTTTGGTTTTCATGTTTTCATGATATATTTAAACTTTCATTTTATACCATATCTTGAACGAAAAGTAAATGAAGATAGTTTTGGGATAATTTTATATTTCAAATAAGAAAATGTATTTGGAAATAATTAATGAGAAGCTTTAATTGAAAGCCATTCCAAAAAGCGTTTCCAATGATGATATCTATTTGAAAATACATTGTTGCATGCAATTAATTATAGGTTTTTCAGAAAGAATCGATTTGGAACTGTTTATGAATTGCTTGCTTGCTTGCTGATTGATGATTGAGTTTTGTAATTGGTTAGTTTTACCTGATTGATGATTCTCGCTATATCATATGGATTATTAAATGACAACGATTGAGCAGCATTGTCTGCATTTCCATCAGTAACGGGACAAAGGGGCAAGTACTGCAATTTCTAAATGCATATTTTCATTTCGCATGTTTCATTAAACAATGAAGTAGAAAAACAATTTCTACCAAGAATTTCAATTGGGTTTGATTTTTTTTAATTTTTATATTTTTATCAGTATTATAAATTGAAAGTTAAACGAGGAATGTGTGAAAAGTGAATATGTAGTTATATACTGACCTGAGAGGCAATTCTGTTGGCAATTAAGTCCGGTAACAATTCCAATTGCTCTTGTAAGGCCACCAATTTATCCTCGAAACTTGCTAAACGATCTTCTAACGTATCTTGACGTGTACTCATGTCTGACACGATTTCATAGACTGTGTTTTGTGTCTGGAAATTTAATAAATCAGTTAAAAAATAGTTCACTTAAGAAAAAACAAAAATCAATGCGAAAGGTCACATAAAATAGTAGGATATGTAAATATTCGTAGAAAGTGTTTACAGTTATTATTATAAGTACAACAAATTTAACCCTTTCTTAAAGTCGACCTGTACCAAACAGAATAGCTAAATTTTTTAAAGAGCAATTACTAATTCAATTTTTAAAGACATGGATTTTTACTATATGTTCAGAGGATAATTGTTGAAGGGGGCAAATAAGTTAACAATTTTTATTCAACGCGACGTTTTGCAATAATTTATTGCTTCTTCAGGCGCTCAAAACATACATTATTATTTGAGCGCCTGAAGAAGCAATAAATTATTGCGAAATGTCGCGTTTAACAAAAATTGTTAACTTATTTGCCCGCTCCTACAATTATTCTCTGAACATATAGGAAATTTACCATCAAGGAGCAGATACATATGGTATTAAAGCCATGGATTGTTAATTTGGACTAAACTTTTACTTTTCTGTTTTTTCAGTTTACATTTTTTTTTAAATTAGAAATCGAACGAGACCAATTATAATTAATTGATAGACCTATAACTGAATAGAGTTTTTTTTCTTCTCAAATTGGCCATCAGGACTGTGGTCCTTTCATCCAATCTGATAGCGGAATTCCAGCATGGCAACGAATACAGAGAATACTGGTGCGTCTCTTAAGCATTAGGTAGATCACGCGGCACTTTCGTCTTCAATTGCCTTGCAGGCAAAACAGCCTTGCAGGTTGAGGCTCCAGGACTGATGTCAACAATTGACTTGGATTATGGTACAATTTTTCTAAGTACTTGGTGGCATGAGTCTCAATTTTGTTGACTAACGTTGGAACTCGCAGGTCCGTTTTAAGGGTTTTATTTGTTATGTACCATAGGGCATTTGCCAGTTGTCTGAGCATTTTTGATTGTGGTCGTTCTATAATTTTTATGTTAGATGACTTGGTATTGTATGTCAGTGCCATACGTTCAGGTTCGAGTTATTATTGTTTTATATAGAAAAACTTTGTTGTCTAGAGAAAGTCTTGAGTGTTTTCCTAATACCAGTGTAGTTTCTTGAAATACTTGCAAGCAACTTTTCTTTTTTGTATAATTTGATGCTTGTATGTGAGCTTTCGGTCTAGGTGGATCCGGAAATATTTGATAATCTGACGAGGGGATATCGATGGCATTTAGGGTGATCGGAGGGCATAATCCTTTTCAGAGATTCAGCGCCGATTTAGATTCGTTTAAGGTGACCTTCTATTTGTCTTCCTACTCACCAAGGAAATTTGCACTGAGGACGTACTGAATAGCAAAGTGAGCGTTATTGTGAGCAGCCATAATTACCGTGTTAAAGTGTTGTCTATGGTAAGTATAAATATGGAAGGGAACTCAACACACTTCCTTGAAGCACACCTGATTTAATATCATGTATATCGGAATAGGTAGAGACGTTTTATTAAGAATTTTCGATCTTCTAGGTATGGTTTTAATAATTTCCAGAGATAGGGTAGGTTTTTATTTTGTACAGAAGACCATCGTGCCGCCATACTTTGTCAAAAGTCTGACTCATGTCGATAAAAACAGAATGGCAATATTATTTTTGTTCAAAAGCTTTATTTGTTTGATCCACCACTCTACAACACTACTGTATGGAAGACTGTTCAATTGTAATCCCAAATTGATGATCTTGCACATTTTTATTCAGTTGACTGATTTTTGTTAAAAGTAGTAGTATCATATATCCAAAGTCCATCATTTTCAGTGTTCTTGGTTATTATTGCACCATTATAGCTACGTTAATTATTTATTTATAACAGGCTCATTAGTCCTTTCCCAGGGAGTTCTTTTATCATTTTTGTTGTAACCAGGTCATGTCCTGGGACTTTCCCATTTTTTAAGACTAAAAATTGTCTTTGTTATTTGGTAAGGGGTAAAAATAATTGATTCATAGTTTGTTTTCTCTTCCTTTGTCAAGAAATCCAGTATTTTTAAATCCTTTTGATCCTTGGTGGAAATACCTCGACAAGATACACTGTAAAAGTTTCCGCCTTTTCCCTATTACTCCCAGCCTAAGTATTTGCGGATGGGGTTTCTCTTTCAATAGAAAAAAACTCTAAATCATTTACATTGAAAGCTGTAGGCTTTTGGCACTCCACCAAAAAATTAGGGCAAAGCTTCTATTTTTAAGCGACGATGAAAATGAGGTTTCCAATTTTACATATTTTAAGTATATTTTTTATGTATGGCCAAGCCGTATTATTCAGAGTGGTCCGATTTTAGCGATGGGTCTCATTGAAATTTGACAATTTAAGTGTGGAAAAATAGGGGATGATTTTTGTTTGTATACTGAATTTGCAATAAAATCTATTACTGTGATTATTAAATGGGTGCAACTCTGATTTTTTGTTATTCATGTAGATTTTTTTTAGGTCATTACAAAATTTTAAAAAAAAATTTCGGGTTGCCTAATTTTGTCATAGCAGACGCTCGCTAAGAATGGATCTCCGTTTTTTTTTGGATAAAATAATTTGACCGTTGCTTTATGTATTAGGATGAAATTTTCAGAAAATGATAATTTATAAACGTAAACTGATTTTAGCTTATCAAGAATGCAAAGTTATCTAAGTTAATATACATTATATAAATTAAAATACAGCCTCACAATTGAATTTATGTATTACCATTGTTAATTGAATTGCATTTATGGTACTCATATTAAAGAATGTACTAAAAAATTGATCTTATTAAAAATTTGAAAAAAAGCTTCTAAAAATGCTGCAGTTTACAAATTTTATACCTTTGCCATATCCGTTATTGTATTGGCATTATCCATTAGTTTACGTTGATCCATTTTTGCTTTCCTTAATCTGTAACAAATATATTAAAATTAAATATTAAAATATGCAATTATTATCATTCTACAAACTTACGCATAAATTGCTAGTAAAAACTTTCGTTGATGTGTCCGTACACGACCCGGATTTACTCGTTTAACAAGGCGAGTATGTTTGTATATTAACCATGTTTCGCGTAGTACATTTGCAGCCGAATTTTTTAACTTAAATCGATAAATTAACATGAATTGATAAATATTGTCATACAAAAGAAAAAAAGTCTTACTCGTTTTGTAAGTTGAGTATCCATCATGAAGTTATGAACGTGTTTTTCTGCACTAGTCAATTCCAATTTGCGAGACACTACAGCTACCAACAAAGCAGTACAACCAGCACCCTGGAAAAAATAATATTTTAAATGAATGAAATCGACTTAAATAATACATTTTTTCCTTATTTTATATCTAGGATCTATATTTAAATCTATAGTTACCTAAAAAAAGAAAACATATGGGAAAAGTATTTTTTAAAACGTTCAATATTATTTTGAAATTTGTTTCAATAAGATTCATAAGAAAATGAAGTTGGATTATTACTTGGCGATTGGTAGGTTCTATTCACAGATTTTTTTGTATTATATGGAGAAAGCTTTTTCTTTTAAATCGGCTTTTTAAATTAAAGCTAATAATTCTTGGACCATGCAATAAAAAAATCATAAAGCTCTAATTTTTGTATGGCAAACACAATTTTACACATATGCATTTCAAAGGAATATTTCGTCATAATAGCATCATTTTAAATTTTATTATCAATGATTTTTTTTTAGAAATTTGCTTACTAACACTAACGTTTTTGTAGGAATATTATAAAAGACTTTTATTGTTTAAGAATGATTAAAAAGTAATGTCGTTTCTGAACCTATAAACTAATATTTCTTAAAGTGTATTCTGGGAACCCCTGAGATTCAATGAAAAAAAATCGGGTTCTATGAAACAAGATGTCGTTTGCTATTAAAATTTTCGTAGGGTAAATTACAATAATTTCATAAAAATGCATTCAATTATTAATGTAAGGCATAACTTATATATTTCTAATAAAGTCAAACCCAGTCAAATATTCTTGCCAAAGGTATAATTATCTACTCGTTTCTATTGTGTATAATAGCTCTAGACTAGAGTTCCATGATCAGTAAAAACTTCCATAAGTGTTCCACAAGAAAAAAAGTTTGGGAAACCTTGCTATAGACATTCAATCGCCATTATTTTATTGCCGTATTTCAAAGTCGTACTAAAGACATTCTATCACTGAAGTGACTTGTTAATTGGTAAAAAACAAAAAAGATTTATTATTTGATTTATAATTGGACTTTTTTGTTAACTTTGACCAGTTAAATTAAAGTAATATAATATATGAAAGTAAACTATAAACAAAAGTTTGAACAAAAGCTCAAGCAAATGTATTTTTGACGTTTTACTTAGATATGGAATTCGATTGCCAAGCAAGCTTCCTTAGTGTCGTAGTGGTTACTAAGCAGTACTGAATTGGTTCAAAATGTAATTATAAGAAATTTTTCTTTGTAATCAAAATTTTTTTATTACTTTCGGAATTAAAGTATATATAGTTAATGTTAAGCAGGCCATTCACGCTCCGACTTGCAGTCCAACTAGTGGTCCGATTTTCGAAGTTGGATCTAAAGTTGGACCGTGAATGGTGTTTTTGGAAGTTGGATGTATAGCGGATCATTTAAGCGATCCAACTAGTAGTCCGACTAATTGGGCTGCAAGTCGGAGCGTGAATGGCCTGCTTTAAAAGAGTGAATGTATTGTCGATTCCGAATTGATTTTTCTTTAAAAACATTGTAATTTAATTTTAAATTTAAGTTCACACTGTATGTAAAGAAACAACATTGCTTTTGGGTCCTCCTAATATATTTGATATAGATAATCTCACTGACACTAAATTAGTTTTAATACTAGTTTGGGAGCTTAGTCTTTATGACTAAAATGGTTTATTTTATTTTTCGTTCCTAAATTCTTTTAATTCAATTAAGGTTTAAAGCTAATTTTGATTTTTTTCCGAAAGTTTATCATTGTATATTATACACGCTAAATATTAATTTGCTTTCGAACAATTTATCATTCGTATTCGTACATCTCGTTATGTTCAACGGCTTTTGTTCTGAAATAATTTAGTATAAGAATTTCGTTCTTAACATTTAGCGTTTGTAAAACTACGCAAGTAAAAATATTCATGCAAAAAAAGATATTTACTTTTTGATAAATTAAAAATTGTTATTAAGAGTGTGATTGAAAAGGATAAAGGGTCTGGTGTTTAAGTCATTCAAGTATACTAACAATTCTTTTTAACTTCGCAAAAGAAAAATCATGTATCTAATGAATTAAGCCATATGAATTTTAAATTCTTAAGGCCACATTAATTTAACCTGTACATACAAGCTTTAATTACTTCAACTAGAATCAAAAATTTCCCAATATTACCTGTTGATAAACCAGCTACTTAATTGTCAATATTATTTTTTTTTAAATTTAAATTTTGTAATAAAAGGTTGAAATGATGAAATTACCTTATTTTTTAACATCAAACACTAAACATTGATTCTTAGATTAGAAATAATAACACCGAAATTACAATAGTTTAAATTATATCTCACGAATGAGCTTTTGCATATGGCGGACCGAGTCAATTATTTACATGTAGTAGGTTGGTGCATAAGCCCGTAGCGTTTATAAAACGTTTATAAACGTTTATAAATTAAATTCAAATGACTGAATGAATAGCTGGAAGGATTTTTTAGAATTAAGATTATCTCACTTGAAAAATAATTGTTACGAGCTAAATTTTATACAATTCCACGATAATCCCACACGTAAAGCATCTTTCAATATAGATTTAATTTTTATATAAGGATAGAAGCTTTTTTTATATACAATTTTCCACGAGGGATTTTCCCGCTTTACGATATTAATGTAGTGAGACGTCTCTTTATCTATGCACATCTTTGACTTTTCCTGCATTACGTTTAATAAACCAATATGTCGGATAAGCACAGAGCTTTGTTCCACTTTATACCCCAGTTGTGATGTTTTTGAGTATTTTAAACAATATTTATATCCAAAAGCTTATTTTAATAAAAATAACATTAGATCACAGAAATAAAATCACTAACAAACTTTTTATCAACAAAATGATAAAACGTCGAAAAGTAACGCTACGGACTTATGTACCAACCCCGGCAAGGCTACTAGGTCAGACTACTGCGTGAATCAAATGATTAACTAGTTCAAGTTTAACATATAAAACTATATTTATTTTTGGTGTGTAAAAAATAAAAGCTTTTTTATAAAATAAATATACAAGAATAATTTTTTGCTACATAAGAACTATTTAGTGACTTTGAAAAACAATAAACAATGAAAACATTCTGCAGTAACTGCTGATATAAAGTAATTTAATACGTATTAATACTCAATAAACAAAGAAAAAAAAAAGTAAGAAATCGAGTAGACAAAAGTAAAATTCTTAGTATTTGAAAAAATACAAATAAATGTTTGCATTAGACAAGAAACGTGTATATTTGTAAAATATTATGGATTATTGATTTTTATAGTGTGCTGCATATATATAGATATATGCTACGTTACGAAGCTCCCCCTAACGTTAACATCGAGACGAACAAAACGGAAATTGGCGGCTCTGCCTAAATTTTAAACCAAAATATTACCTTTGTTCTTAACCCTTACGTTATTACTCAAATGCTCGGGTGTCCATTTTCAACTTTGACCATAAATACTTTAATTTAAGAAAGGGATGTTGTTGCGTATAACTGGATATTTACTGAGACGATTCATGTATCAGTAAATTAAAAAAAATACTAGAGTAGATTTTGTTTTATTCACGTTCTACTTTATGTACACTTTTAAACTAAAGGTAAACAGATAGACATATCAATAAAAAATCAGATTGATTTTTCTTTTAATAATTTGTAACGAATTTATTGTGAATACAAAAAAAAAAAGAATAAATCTTTGAAAAATTGGAAAACAAAGAGAAATATGCATAAATATCAACAAAGGCGGATTCAGGATTTTTTATGGGGGGGGGCACAATATCATCTTTCATTTGCAAGTGCGTGAAAGAGATGCAACGAAAAAAAAAATCGTAATTCCGGCCAGAAATAGACTAGTTTCACTTCTTTCTTTCTTATTTTATTCATATATTTTAATAACTCTAATAATTTGGTCTGCTTCTAAGTATGTACTGTGATAAAATGTCTACAGTACACAAAAATACCGTACACAAAAAATTGTCACGTGCACTCGTGTCCCCCCTTAAATCCACCCATGAATATCAGTGAAATGAAAATTTGTTGTTCAACAATAACACAGTTTTGAAAATAATATTAAAAACCTTTAATTATGTGTCAAAATAGAATCAAAAGTTGACAAAGTAGAGTAGGAAAAGTTAAATCAGGGTAATAATATTTTAATTTACTTATTTAATACTCTAAAGTCTTTAACTTAATGCCATCTCAGCCCTGTGGACATAAGCTGAAAATCTATATCTATACAAATATATAAAATTCTTGTGTCTGTCTGTACATTTCGATTTTGAACTCAATTTTAGGGTTAATATTTGTTTCAAGAGGCCCTTATTCCAAATTTAATATTTTAAAATTTTTGTCTGTCTGTCTGTCTGTCTGTGTGTCCCGATTTAACTAAAGAACGGAACAACCGAATTTAATGAAATTTGGTATAAAGATGCAACACAATTTCCCACACATGTTAGGCTACTTATCATTCCTTAAAAATAATAAGGTAAGGTATTCCTTAGGGATGAAAATAGCATTTTTTACTTTAGACAGGCAAGTTATGTAACATTGGAAAGGTAATTAAAAGTTGGAAAATAATCTGTAAAAATATTTTTAGTTGAAGATATAAAAACCACAGTAAATTCAACTTAAAGTCTAAAAACTTGCCTTTTTGAAATATAAACGTTTATATACTAAAACACTTAGTTGATGTTAAAAGCGTAATGGCTTACGTATCTGACATTCTGATGTTTCTAAACAAAAAGACGTGGGTTCGAATCTTACAGTAAACTTCTTTTATTTTACATAATTGTTGTAAATAAACCCTAAGGGTTGCTCAATAAGAAAATATTAACGAAAAAAAGTAATAGTGGTTGTAATAATAATGAAAATAGTAATAAAACTTAAAGTAAATACATTTTTAAAACCGTGCATAACTAAAGAGACGTGGGTTCAAATCTTACAGTAGTTTTTTTTTCAAAATTGTTGTTGTTGTAAGTAGACCCTTATAGTTGCTCAGTAAGGAAATATTAACGAAAAAAAGTAATAGTAGAATTAATAAAAATAATTATAAGAATAGTAATAAAGCTTCAAGTAGATACGTTTTTAAAATCGTGTATTTATATACCCCCTCTGACTGATGAAATTTTAATATTCGATGTATTCCTTATACGAAGTAGATATCTGATAAGAATTTTTTTTGAAAATTCCTACCCTAAAAGAGTAAAAGGGGGGTGATTAAGTTTGTATGAGAAAATGTAGAGTTTATCAACAATCGAAATTTTAAATTTAATAAGTCTAATTATTAAATAAATAGGTAATTAATTAATAATAAGTGTCTGTTTTTTTTAATCATTTTAATAACAGCATTTTTAATAACATTATTTCACTTAATTAGTATAAAAGTTTAAGTAGTAGGTACTTATACCAAATACCAAAGAGGTGGTTTTTAATTTTTGTTTGTTTTTCAACAATCAAGCTTTTTAAAATCTAATTTTTATGAACCAATGATTGTGACTTGGAGCAATTATATATTCTGCTGAAAAGCATTAAGGGAGCAATTTTTTATCACATATTTCATTATAAATTAAAATATACAATCTTCCAAACTAACTTTTCTTCGGTAGGTATTTAGAACAATTTGAAAACCTATAATCTATAAACATCTAGCTGGTAACTAGCTGCATCTTAAGATTCATCTCAGAAGCAGACCTATCCAATTGGAACTAGGAGCAAAGCTGGAGCGCAATAGTAATTTTGTAGAACACAGCGCAAAGGAATTCAGAGGAAAGGCTTCCAGAAATTTGAAGAAGAAGATAAACACTCTAAGAGCCGATTTTTTTCATTCATGAATAGATAGAGATCATATCCCTATGATCGTAGATAAATCCCACAAATATTGTTACTTTTAGACGAAAACGCATTATATCTCTATCCTCCAGATCAAATTTTTTTTGGAAGATATGAAGAAATGTCAATACTTAGAAATGAAAGTACCCAATTTTAGAATAGGTAATAACGGCTTATTCCTAATATCTCCGGCGCCACGATTTAAGAACGGATTATGGTAGAAGAAGCCTAAATAAATCGAAAATTAAGAATACCAATTTGCGAGTTTTCGCTTCGTTTTCCTAGAAAATAGGTTTTTAGTAGAAAAATTACAATGTTATTTCTTATGGGAAATCAATTTGTATAAATCCGCCAACGGCCTACTTCAACGGATAACGATATTTTCAACGCAAAGGTTTTTGTTGCGGTCCTTATTTTAGGCATGTAGATTGAGTTAATTCCATATTTCATTTAAATTATTCGATCAAGAATCAAGGTACCTTGCAATCAATGTTACTAAGTAAAATGGGCAGCTGTTGTCACAACAATTTTACAGCAGGGATATTTTAGGAAATATTCAACATTTTATAATGGTCGAGTTTTAGCGAAAATAAAGTACAAATCGAATTTGAAAATTGATTTCAAAAGTCTAACAGGCATTTAATTTTAAAAATTGTAAAACGACAGATATTGGAAATGTTTCATAAAATGTTTCTAAATTCATTTCCAATTTTTTTTTCGTAAGTTTCTACAATTAAATTTTTAAATTAATGTATATAAAATTTAGGCTACCTTACCAATAAATGAAGCAGCCTATTGTCACAAATTCACTCAATTTTGTCAAATCACAAATTATCACACTAAAAACACGACTGATGAGGTTGAACTATTTTACAAGAATGAAGAAAGACAAAATTTATTTAATAAAAATTAAAAGAATAGCCTACTAAAATTTAACAGTATAAGAAATTATATTTTCTTGGAACGGGTAACTCTGATCCATTCAGAACCACTTATGAAAATAACATTACCAAATTTAAGATCAGTTTTCCATAAAATGTCTCCCTACATTAGCATTTTAGTATTTTAATTTTAAATCGTTAATCCCTCTCAGGATATTATTTTTGACTATTTCCTCAAAATAAGTCTCACCGGGAAAGAATTATAGTAAACTTGAAATTCTTGTTCAAGTTAACTAAGACGAAATCATTTCAAGTATCAACAAATATATGCGTTTATAACTTTCATTTTTAATTCGCTAATCTCTCTCGGGATATTATTAAATCTTATTACCTATCACCTTCGAGCTATGAACATTATATGCACTGACCAGTAAAGGTTTTGCATTCTTTATTTATTAAACTATCCCAGATATTTGAATTGGATAATAAATAAAAATAAACAAATTATTTTAAGTAACACTTAATATACGCATCAATATTTTTCCACATTTTTAATTTGCCAATCTCTCACGGTTTAAAATTTCATAAAATTAATTATTTAAATTAAGAAACACCTAAAATACGCATCTATACTTTTCTTCATATTTAATTCGCTAGTCGCTCTCACATTATAATTAGTTTCAATTACCAACTATATCTCTTAACGTTTTTCATTTGCTAATCTATCTCGGGTTATTACTTCCTACAATTTACAATGTACTGTAAGTTTAGCCTAGTCTATGCTTCTATATCATTCTACGTTTGAAATTCGCTAATCTATCTCGGGTTATTACTTCTTAAAATTCACAAGCTACTGTAACTTAAGCCTGGTATACGCTTCTATATCTTTCTACGTTTTTAATTCGCTAATCTATCTCGGGTTATTATTTCTTAATATTTTCAATTTTCTGTAAGTTTAGCCCGGTGAACCCTTCTATATCTTTCTACGTTTTAAATTCGCTAATCTATCTTGGGTTATTATTTCTTAGAATCCAAAATTTACTGAAACTTTAGCCTAGTGTACGCCTCTATATCTTTCTACGTTTTAAATTCGCTAATCTATCTCGAGTTATTATTTTGTAAAATTCACAATTTACTGTAACTTTAGCCTAGTGTACGCTTCTATATCTTTCTACGTTTTAAATTCGCTAAACTATCTCGGGTTATTACTTCTTAAAATTCACAATCTACTTTAACTTAAGCCTGGTATACGCTTCTATATATTTCTACGTTTTTAATTCGCTAATCTATCTCGGATTATTATTTCTTAAAATTTAAATTTACTGAAACTTTAGCCTAGTGTACGCCTCTATATCTTTCTACGTTTTAAATTCGCTAATCTATCTCGAGTTATTATTTTGTAAAATTCACAATTTACTGTAACTTAAGCCTAGTGTACGCATCTATATCTTTCTACGTTTTAAATTCGCTAATCCATCTCGGGTTTTTATTGTGTAAAATTCACAATCTACACTAATTTTTGTCTGGTTTACGCTTCTATATCATTCTACGTTTTTAATTCGCTAATCTATCTTGGGTTATTATTTCTTATAATTCTCAATTTCCTGTAAGTTTAGCCTAGTGTACGCTTCTATATCTTTCTACGTTTTAAATTCGCTTATCTATCTCGGGTTATTATGTTGTAAAATTCACAATTTACTGAAACTTTAGCCTGGTGTACGCTTCTATATCTTTCAACGTTTTTAAGTCGCTAATCTATCTCGGGTTATTATTTCTTATAATTTACAATTTACTGTAAGTTTAGCTTGGCGTACCCATGTATATCTTTCTACGTTTTTAATTCGTTAATCTATCTCGGGTTATTATTCCTTAAAATTCACAATTTACTGCAAGTTTAACCTGGTGTACGTATCTATATTTTTCTTCATTTTTAATTCGCTAGTCTCTCTCGTGTTATTATTTATTTTAGTCGTCCGTCCTTATCGAACTATCAATACTACTAATCACTGTCTCACCTGTGAGTAGATTAACAATTTATGTTTATAAGCGAGTCTCGTAGATACTCAATAAGGGTTTAATTTTCGTTGTTGGATCACTTATTTAAATTAGCATATTACTTTTTGTAACACCAAGTTTACACATTTTTTTTTTATTATAAATTCGCTAAAGCCTCTCAGGATTTTATTATTAGTAATCATCTGCTCTCTTTGAAGTACAATACTTCTAATTATCGTGTCCAATGTGTATATATGATCCCTTGTAAATGTTTATAATCGAGTGTTGTAAATATTTTATTTGGGTTTTGACTTTTTTATTCATTATTTGGTTTTAAATTTTCAAAAATATTATTGTGACAATTTTTCTTTACGTATGTTTTAGGCTTTCTTTAAATTACATTTGATAAAGTATTTGATTTCTTGGTTTCCAACACTTCTTCGAAATTATTTGTTGAATTTTAATTTGAAAAAGCCCTGATTTTTGATGAAAGAATCTTAAAAAATAGAAATATAATATTTAAATTTATATTCATTCATTTCCCAAACGTTAAACACAAACCAATATTTTCATTTAATTTCGAAACATACACTTCGCAATATCCTTGCACCAACTACATTTTATACAAATTTGGCAGTCACATTATATTTGAATAACTTCGAGAATTAGTTGAATTATTTTCTTTCAAATGGTACGGATGAATTTCAAATTTTTGTTCGTTTCTAGAAGAAAATTGTAAATTAGGTAGAGTAAGAAATGTTTTCTATAAATTTACATCTTTTTGTAACTGATTCAACTTACGGGTTTAAAATTTATGAAGTCCACCAAATTTAATAGTTCACATTAGCGTTTATTACGCAGTTCCCTCGATTTTTTTTCTTGTATTTGAAGTATTAAAACAGTCAACTTTAATGAAATGTTTTGGATAAAAACACGTTACTTTTGAATTTGAAAGTTTTACTTTGCCTTTACATTTACACAATATCACTCATGAAGTTCCATAAATGCAAATATAATTGATTTTTTTGTTGGTCACATATCCCACTACTGATGTTTTAATTTTCGATTCTTGTCGGTTTCAAAGAATTTTTCAAATTTTAATTGTTTGGAATATAAACATTGTGAAAATGGGTTTCATAATGATCATTGACGTGAGTTTTCACCAGAAAATTGAGACGTAAGCCTGGCGAGACTTTTATACCAATTTTCAAGCATATGTTTTAAATACCGAATTAAACTGTAGATAGTTTTTACAGAATTTACAAATTTTCGCTTTTTACTTCTCGTTTTGAGTCTTTTTAGCCGTTTCAAAGTTCACAATAACTAAATCTCTCCAAGCAAAACATAACCTCCCTCCGTAATGCACATAAATTCAAATTTCATTGTTTCCGCAAATATTTTCATTGAGTGTGAAAATTTAAAGTAATACATTCAAACATATTTCGGAAAATGAAGTCGCGGCAATAATAATACTACTATTTTTTGAATGATATTATTGATGAAACGATTGTTATAACGGGTTTTCAATCATTTTTATTTTGAGTCAATCCAAAGACTATAATTATAATAGAATTTTTTTTTCATTCATTGTAAAGTTTAAACAATGATGAAGGGGAAATGAAATTAACCTGCATACGTTTTTAACCAAAAATCACTAATGAAGTAGGCATTCTTATCTCTTATAATTTTCAAATTTTGTTAATTTTTTAAGATGTTTCCAGATGTTTTAATTGAATTAAATATGGTCGAAGTGATTTAGTTAAAGAGCATATTTCCTTGGCCTACTAGGATTGTTATATTTAAAGCCAGTTGTAGCCAATCACAGCGCTTTTCATGAACGCTTTTTATAATGTATAAATTACGCAAAGTTTCATCGATTGGTCAAACTCAAAATTATTTTTTTCCCATAAGAAATAACATTGTAATTTTTCTGCTAAAAACTTATTTTCCAAGAAAACGAAGCGAAAACTCGCAAATTGGTATTCTTAATTTTCGATTTGTTTTTGCTTCTTCTATCATAATCCGTTCTTAAATCGCGGCGCCGGAGATATTAGGAACTCCCCATTATAACTAACAATAACTAACCATTAGTTAAACATATTTTACAAAGGTTACAACGAAAACGATTGCAATTAAATTATTTAGTTACTGGATTTAAAAAACAATAAACTTAACCATAATTACTCATTAAATCGATTTTGCAATACTTAAATATAACATTCATAATATTTCCGGTGTCTACCATCAAATAATTATAATGTCATTTTTAATATTATTTATAAGAGAAAAATTATTGCCATAATAATTTAATGGGTAATTATGTTAAAAGTGACAGTTTTATAAATTCAATAATTGTATGACTTTAATAATACCTAGTTATTGTGAAATTAATTAGTTTTCATAGTAATTTTGGACCAAAAAAAAAATCAAATTTTCATCTTAATGATTTTTATTAGATTTTCGTAAGACGTTTCGTACTTTTCAGGACTTTATCCAGTACGTAATTATATATAATTGACATTTAATGATATATAATAAAGTACTTGATTAAGCCCTGAAAAGGACGAAACGTCGTACAAAAATCTAATAAAAATCATTAAGAAAATTTGATTTTTTTTTTTGGTTCAAAAATTCTATGAAAGCAAATTAATTAACATACAATGAAAATTAATCGAGTGAAGATATTGTAAAATATTTCTAAAAGTATTATGACAGGTAATTTTTGCACGAGTATTAAATAAGTATTTTAAAATGTAATTTTCCCTGCTCCAATAATTTTCATAAAATCAGTAGGTGTTATGTTTAATCCTCGATTCGAATAAATCGATATTTCTCGAATAGTCATTAAAGACCTGAGTATTTAAAAGGAGACGGTAAATAAGAATTTAAAAAAAATCATACTCTTCATTCTCCATAAACCAATTTGCTTCCATAGACTTAAAAATAAAACTTCTTATTACTATAAAATAGCTGAGATAATAAAGTTGTATAAAAACTAATCACCCACCAATTTGGTTATATTTATCATGAGTCAACCACTAAAATCTTTGCAACCGGTACTGTTCCTTTCGTAAGTACTGGCATTTACAACAGTTAAAGGTTTGAATTAATAATAATACATCCATAAAAGAGCGAACAATTTTGTAAACCCAAAATGATGCTACGATTGGTTCACTTTAAAAACGATGTATGTACTCATGTACGTCCGTGAAAACTCATGTTTGTACGTGAAAAGTTATACCTCTTTGGTATAACTTTGGTTTTCAATCCACTATCGTAGCCGCTTCCGGAAGTACCTGAATTGGCACATTATTTATAAGTGGTATATAATAACTAAAATGTGAAACAATTATAATCATCATTTATTTTTAATATCAAAAAACATAATAAGCAATTGTTTGTGTTGCGGAAAAGGCATATATAAAGCATATATAGTTTTAATAACATCCATGTGAGTGGAATACAAATATATTAATTATTGGCTCAAATTTGAGCTATCATGTCATTAGTTTCAACAGTCATTTTGATTCCATTCAATTGCTAATTTTAGCTATTTGTCAGTTGTGTCAGAATTGGGCTGTGAACATTTCACGGAAAGTTACTGCTTTTCAAATAAAAGATTAACTTGTTTATTTAAACATAGGTAGTGTACATATATATACAGTTGGTTGTTTGTACAGTTTGTATAACATGTGTACACATTTGGCTACTTATACAAAATGTAAATTACATATTATATGAATTAGCTGTTTATTAATACAGCATGGGTCACATGTTCGAAAAATACTTATCCAAAACATTTATTATATAGATGTAGGTTGTTGCCATAAAATCATGTATAGATAAGTCCAAACAATTCTAAATAGCGACGTTTTAGAAATTATATGAATACAATAGTAATTGTATATTTTATTTATCCATTTATTTCAATGTATTGAAACTAATTTATAATTCAAATATAGGAAAATATAACGTGATATAATGTATTAATCGACTTTTCCTACATTATTTTAAATATTACATAAATATTACATATTAATTTCAAATAATATAATTCTTTTGAACGCATTTCAATTCTCATAATAATAATAGGCAATCGGATGTAAAATGCATGCATATAAGTCGACAAAACAGGGAACAAATATCGTAAACATATTATACGTGTGAGTGAAATACAATCATTGTTTCTTTGAAGTGGATGATTGTTGGTGTTAGCAGCCATTGTATTTTATTCCATTCAATCAATTGCAAATTTTAACCCTTTGTGAGTTGTGTCAGTATTGGGCGGTGAATACTTTGCGGGAAATTACAAGTTGTGTTTTAATATGAATATTGTTTAGACTATAAAGTTTGGAAATATTTAGTTGGCCGATGTCTATGTTCTAAATAAAAAATACAAGTGACAGTGACTTTTAGCCTGCTGTAATTTTAAACTTCGTATTTAGTTCGGGATTGTTCGGGACGATCAAGTTCGGTTCGTTCCCTCTACCTAGAAATGAAAAACATATGCGAGCGCTGAGATTGACTCGATCGACTCTGATGAATGTTTTACTAGTTTTGGTCGTTTTTTTTACTATGCAAATTGCTCCCAAAAATCGGCTAGTTTTCATCCACTTGAAATTCCACTCAGCCTGATTATTTTTTCATAATGCCGCCAAAGAAGCATAACTTCAAAAATTAACTATTTTTGATCAAATGAAGTAAAGTTGCTTAATTTTTGTCGTCAAATATAAGTGATTGTACTTTTTGAAATGGCAGAAACAAGTTATGGTGCTAAGAATTCCCAAAATTGGACGACGGGGTTGCTTATTTTCCGCTTGTGATCAGATAAGCTCTGAAATTTTTCGTAAGACTGTAGGGTAGTAAGAAACAAACCACTTGTACACAAGAAATTGGAAAATTTATAATTTCAATTTTTATTTCAATAAAAATTTAAATTTTGAAAACCCACTTGTTTCTAAAAGACAATTTAATACCTTTCGAAAGATAAAGATTTATGGAAGATTATATTGCGTTATTATAAACATAATCGTAATGGTAAATACCTATATACTTTTCCAATTTAATATTTTGATTGTCACTCCTTAAAATAGATTGTAAATCCTTATGGTTGAAGTTAAAATATAACAACTTGATTTACGAATTTGTAATATCACAATTTTCCGTCTTTTGAAAACATGAATTTATGTAATTTATGAAAGCAAATTGCAATTGAAATTAATCTTACCGTGATTCCTGTGCTAACGGCGATGCCACGTCCACAGTATGTATTGGGAACGATATCACCGAAACCAACACTCAAAAACGTAATCGCTATCAACCACATGGCATTTAATAAATTGGCGTGTTCATCGTCGTGAAATCTGAATAAGAAAAAAAATAGTTAAATGTTCACAATGCAAAAATTATTTTCCTGTGTTTTTGATTTTCATTTTGTGTTAGGTAGATATTTGATTAAACATTTTTTAAACCTCTGACCTGTAGAATTCCTACACAGCTTTAAACAAGCTTGTAAGCTTTCAAAGAAACTTCATATTCAGAAAAATAGTTGGATCTTAAATTTCTTACCTGACTTAGATTTGCGTAAAATTATTTTAAACATTTATTTTATTTAATGTCGTCAAAATTAATCAATAAACAAATTCATTGTTTGGCAGTTTAGAACAAAATTTGAGTTGATTTTTGAAATAAATCATATTTCATTCGAAAAACAGTATCAAATTGCTGTATTTGTGGATGAGATTCCATATGTGAATATTTTTACTAAGGGCTATTTTTCCGTTGTGGCCACCTCTATAACTACTTTTTTCTTTAGCAATTTCCACATATTTTCAATAGGTTTCAAATTAAGACTATTGTTTTAGTAGGGTAATAAGTAAGGTAATAGGGATAATAAACAAAGTTTTACCCTTATCCAGAAAATATATTTCTTAAAATTCAATGTAACTTTTTATAATATAAAAAGTAAACAGCATTAAATTTAATTTAGTATAGAATATGTACGTTTTGTATAAAACCTTAAGTGCGTCTTATAATATGGCCAGGAACTGTATCAACACACTGTTGTGTAATATCGGTTTTTTACGTAAAATAAAGTTTTGGAATCGCATAATCTATTTAAAAAATGTTTTCTTAAAGGAAATTTTTGGCATAAATATTAATTTATATTTAAATAGGAAAATGATTTTTTTACCGTTCACATTGACGAAGTGTCCAACTGGCAATGATCCAGAGGGAAACCATAAAAACTAAGAGCACCGTACCGGGACAAATGGTCATTAATGTCTTCAACACAAAACGTGTGTTGAAATTGATTCGATTTAAAGCACCAATGCTTCGAGAAGAAGCGTCCGTAAACAATTTACTATGTAGAAGCATCACACGACAAATTAAATATAATCTGGAACAAAAAAAAAATGTTAAAAATCATAAATAATAATTTATTAGACTTTGAAATTGGTAGTTGGTGGAAAAATTGAATTATTAATGAAACTGTAAGTATAAATTGAGCTTATGAATGATTTCTTTTTTGTTCAGCTGTCGATCATATTTTCTAGAATTAATGATAAAGTATCAGTGATAAAAGGCCACCGACCAGTGGATACATCAAATTGATGGAGAACATTATGTTAAAATTTAAGATCCTTGCTGATAACAATTTAATACAAATTCCCAGGACTAGGATTAAAATAAGTAGTTAAAACTAGATTTTTATTCGCGACGTTTCGGCTCTTTATTGAGCCTTCCTCAGGCGTTCATAAACAATCGCTTTAGCTTCAACAATAATCCTTGTCATGATACGTTTTATAAATACGATACAGTCAATAAAAAATAATAAAAAGAGCTTACAGGATACATGAAGTTCAATAAAAATTGATTGATGACGTTTTTTATAAAGCGATTGTTTATGAACGCCTGAGGAAGACTTAATAAAGAGCCGAAACGTCGCGAATAAAAATCTAGTTTTAACTACTTATTTTGATCCTAGTCCTCTGAGAATTTGCATTAAATTGATGGAGAACGTTTTGAAAACAATATTAAAATAAAATCGAGCAGCTTTAAAACTGGTCCCAATTCATACGATATTTTTTTAACATTGCGACTTCATTATAATTGTGCATTCATTTATTCAACCCCACCGACTACCAGCTATAAATACAGCCTATAATTTAAAACATTTTCTACATAAATTACCTGAAAAACATAGGTAAGGAGAGTGCAATATCGCATGGAACAAGTCGCGATTCGCTCCCGCCACCCCTATTTGCCATTCTCGTGGTCCAAACGAACGAATATTGGCCGGGAATGGGGTGAATGGCGCAAATGAGTAGTTCGGAAGCGATTTGGCACGTGCGACCCCACGTCATCGCGATCCGCCAATCATCCGCACAGTTGTCGATCAGAAACAGCTGCGAAATCAAGAATATAACAATTACATCATAATTCTATAATGCAAAAAATTTCACGTAAACGTCCTAATATGAAAGAATATTTCAAGCATGGTTCCCTTTGAAAACGAAAACTTTTAATGCTCATTATAGATAAATCGATCAATGTAAACAAAAACCTGATAAAATATTGCAGAAAAAAATATGATAGATAGATACGAACCATGATTAATTCGTTTAAAATGTAGTGAATTTTTTGCGCATATTAAATAAAAAATTTTTGATTGATCTCTCGGCGTAGGTGTTGAGAAATTTACAATGAGACAATTTTTCTTTTCAACATCCTCAAAGTATCTACTAACAATATATTATCAATGGAAATTAATAACTCAATAATTTAAGCTTCTTTTACACTGAAGCCAAAAAAAGGTATTCTCAAGATTTTGAAGAGATTGGTTTACTTAATGTAGGAAAAAATATTAATATCTAAAGCAGGCCTACTTGCAATCCAATCAGTCGGCCTACTAGTTGGATCTTCTAGTTGGATTGCCTAAATGATCCACTAGACATCCAATTTCCAAGAACACCATTCACGGTACGACATTGAGTCCAACTTCAAAAGTCGGACCATTAGTGGAACTACAAGCCGGAGTGTGAATGGCCTGCTTTATTCCTTCTAAACAAGTACTTAAATAGGCCAAGCAGTAAATAGAAAGAAAAATAACTTAGTGGTTTCTGATAAACTTTTCGTTTGATTTAATTGTTATGAAATTCTCAAAAATTATGATAAAATTTCAGACCCTTGATGATAACAGTTTAATACAAATTCTCAAAGGACTAGGATCAAGCAGTTAAAACTTGATTTTTATTCGAGACGTTTCGGGCTGGATTTTTGAATAAAAATCAAGTTTTAATTATTTATTTTGACCCTAGTCCTCGGAGAATATGTATTATAATTCTCAAAGATTAGTCAATTTTCAAGGCAAAAAACAAAGGTGTCAAATTGTTGGGACACGGAATATATTCGTGGACATTGATTATGTCCATGGTAACGGTCCAAACAGCTCCAAGTAATAATTGAATACAATATTGCACAATGATTTTGCAAACACCTCAAAGACATAAAATCCAGAACAACCCTCAGATACATCGACTAACTTAATGAAAATCATATTGTTACAAAGTGGCTCTACAAAATTCCTGAGCTTTTAAATAGTCTTTTAGATATGATCTAATAAATTTAATTCGTAATCAGCAACCCAAAAAAAAAACAATCTTTTGTGTCCCAAAGTTAAAAAAAAAACTCTAGAAAATGGGTTTAAATCAATCCTTTGATGCATTGGAGACCCTCATAGTCCTTACTTTTGTAAACAGCGACTTTCGACGGCTCAGGTATGATTCAAAAGTCTTAGTTTTTTTGCCCTACTTGGATAAAAGCTGGGAAATATATGTGTCTAAAAATCTAAATGACTACAGGGTCAATCCATTTTAAATTACCCACGCAACGTTGCTCAATACTTTTTATTTTTCGGGTTCAATAATATATATTACGATACTAGCTGACCCAGCAAACTTCGTGCTGCCTAACATGCAATGAACGTAGTGTTTTATAAATGAATATGTTAGTTACACTTAGTTTAAATTATCAATAATAAAATGAACAAAATTAAGTTCAATACTTCATTAGAATAATAAATATATAAAAATAAAATAAAAATTATATAAAAAGAAATCAATTATTTCAATTGCAAGTCAACCAACACATTTCGTCGGCCCAAAGTGTTAAGCTGCTAAGTTCTTTTTAACTAATTTCTTCAGGGAAAGAAAAAAAAAGTGAATATAAGCCACATAAGTTACTACATAAAGCAGATTTTCGATTCATTTTGCATATTAAGAAATTTTTATATTTAAATAGATTTATCAGTTTGTGATTTGATAGAATTTTTTATTCCTTCCTATTAGAACAAAAAAAAACAAAAAAATTTAAAAGTGAACTTAGCAGATTGAGAATTTAGGCTGACGATTTGCTTTATTGAAGCTATGTATTTGGGTTCATGCGTTGCCCTCGGATTGATTCTCTCCATTGAAGCATCTTGCCATTACATTGACATGCAAAGTTTGTCAAATCAGATATCTTCAGCATAAAAAACAAAGTAGGGGTAGTAGACCAATTAGAGCTTGAAAAATTACGGGACCGATTATGATGATATATGATTTGTTAGATTCGTCTTCCTTCCGAATAGCAGAATAACTATTAACATATCTTAACAATTCACGGAAAAAAATGAATAAAATGAGTTTTTAAATAAATTAAGCTTGGCATTTTACGCAATTGGCAGTTCACGTCACCCACACTTATATGTAAATTTAATATTGTCGGTAATTTTTATTTAAGAAACGCATATAACCATTGAAACCATTGGAAGTTCGACGCAATGACTCAGTATGTTTTGAAGGCGCAATGATTTTACTGATTGGCGATTTCTCCCAAACATTGCCAATCATTCCAAGTTTAGATTCTGCCAATAAAATATACTCCTGCTTAAAATCATAAAATTTGTGACACAATGTAAAAAAATTTCAGTTGGCAATATGAGTTGCGTTGCAGAATGATCCATCTACTGAAGAATTTTCCAAACAATTTTTGAATCTCGGTAATGGTAGTGTTCTTGTCGACGACTTAAGCATATTGACTTAATTTCCTTCGAATTTTGTCTCATTCAAAAATTTTAATTAAATCCTAGCTTTTTTATAAAACAGCAGGATAACGTTTAAATCAGTTTAATTGGAATAAAAATTCAAACCAATAACACGGCTATTACCGATATTCATTCATTTCTAGGATAAATCTTCTGCAGATCAATCGTTCAGCAATGCAATTCTTATGTTTTTTTTCCAGGTGAAGTTTCTCCATATGGTTCCATAAATTTGATAATTTAAGGCAAGCATTTATTTCTTAAACAGAAGTCGATCCTTAATGTCTGAAGTCGTCCACTTCTGCAATTCGAAATGCAGAACGACTAATCTGGAAAAGTGTTTTCCAAACAATTTATCGATATTGGTAATAGGAAAATTTCCGTTGACACATCATCGGGGTGCATTATTTTCCCTACCAATTTTTGCTACTTTACTAAGTTAATGGTGTTCCCAAACTTTGCTCAAAATTACAAAAATTCCACGTACTGCGTTGTGATACATAATAAATGCAAAATGAAATGCCAAAATGACGTGGACCTACAATCTTTTTCCTTGTTACACTCTTCAAAAATATGAATTAAATAATTATTTTAACACAAATTATATAAATAAAAACGTCAAATTCAAACGTTGCTAAGGTTTTTCCAAATAAATCACAGGAATCGATGATTACAAATAATATTAGACGTAAAAAGCAAGTAGGCGTAAAATTTATAAATAAATAAATTCATTGTTAAAACATTGTTAAAACAAATTATTCGAATTTTTCTCGCCGTAAAAACCATCCTTGAACTCCAATGAACATTTTAAAAAAAAATTGGCCAAATTGGTCCAGGCGTTGTTGAGTTATGCGCTTACCAACACATTTTGCGTTTCATTTTTATATTATAGATAATATGTATACGAGAGTATACGAGATTTTAATTTTTCTAACATAAAAGAAAAACAGTCACACTTTTTTTGAAAAAATTTCGAAAAAATCATCGCATTGTCTTTTCTAAGATAATAATTATTTTTAAAGGAATAGAGACTCACTAAAAATATTTTGTTTTTTTGTGCTGAATACTTTTATAACAATCTACCGTATATGTTATAGTTCTAAGAATACACTCTTTTTCATGAGCCTGTTTCTGAGCCTTACAAAAATTGCCGAAAATCTTAATACGTTAATTTTCTCATGTCCATATTTCAAAAGAGGCTTAATGTAAATCAGTAAAAACTTCACAGAAAGTTCGTCATACAAATAGAAATATCCCAAAAAAACACTATGGTTGGGACTTAATTATATTTAGAGTAATAGAGTAGTGAATTTCAAGAAAAACACTGTTCTTCTACATCCCATTAAAGAGCTTCCAATACTTAGAATAGAGCCAGTCTTGGGCCAGTTATTATTTCCCAAGCCTGGTCCAACGCTTGGCCAAAAATCAACGCTATCGTTCAACCTTGATAAGTATACAAAAAATGTTCACTATAACTTAAATAGTTTTTAAATTGTGTTGGGTTTTATATTATTTCGAATTGTAAAAACCGATTGTAGAAACGAGGAAAATACGAGCTTTTCTCCGAAGACCTTACTCTGAACAGATCTTCACTCTACAAGGTATATTTAAATACACTAGAGAGAATATTACTGGACTAAAGGCTATATTTGCTTCTTCAGCTGAAATTCAGAAAATGGAGTTTAAACTAAATGAAAGATTTGGTGGTGTTTATCAGTGAAAGGAACAAGAAGCTATCACAGATATATCCTTATATATTTTAACTAATTTAGAAGCTTTTTTTCTTCCAAAAGCTCAACTTTTAACAATTATTAAAACTTCAATAAAATTTTTAAAATTAGAACTGTTGCCTGTTGCTATTACAATTCATTGTTATTTTAAAGCAGAAATATTTGATAATTCAGCATCATTCTCCCAATATGAAATATAAGAATTTCAAGCCCCCAAGAAGAATAGCAATTTTCCTGAAATTCACTGACCTATTACTCTAAGTATAGTTAAGTCTCAGTCATAGTATTTCTGTGAAATATTTTCATTTGTAGCAAGAACAATCTGTCATTTTTTTACTAACTTTCATTTAGTCCTTTTTTCGATATTGACATGAGAAAATTGACGTTTTAAGGTTTCCGAATATTTTTAAAGAATATTAATATTAAGGAATCGGGATAGTAAAAAATGCCAAACAACAATTTTTATCTATATTGGGCGATTTGAAAGGGATAGACCCTACTGAGAATTATCTTAAAGGCAAATATGACCAAGTGTAGCTATAGTAACACAGCTTGGGCGCAATAGTATTCTTAAGACTTAGCGCACGGGATTCGGGGATTCATATCGATTTTGAGAAGAACAAAAACTTTATCCACCTATTGTCTCCAATATTATTATAGTCATAACATCACAATTTTTGCATAGTTGAAATATCTTTAATACTATTTTCTTGTCCCTTGGTAAAATTAAAAAAAATATAGATATCACAAATAATTACAGTTTAAACTCACCTGAACTTCTAAAGCATGATAGGCCATAATGAGGCCTAGTAGAATCACAGTCGAAACAGATATAAGGGTTTTTAAAGCCATCGAATAAAACGATGCCTGAAACAAAAAAACAACACCGCCTTGAAACCATTAAAATGCTTAAAAAAACAACAATTAACTTTCCTTAACATTCTTTTATTTCAATCATATTTTTCAAAAGCATTTGACGCACGAAAAATATGATATACCATAAATTTAAAAGTGTTAATTTATTTGACAATAATTCCCCTTCAAACAGTTACAGAAATATAAGGCAATTACAAAAGAAAAGTTTAATATTTCAAGCGTCTTTAGTTTATAACAATATTAGAATGAAATAAGATGCGACGTTTCTAATTCATAACTAAGCGAAACGTGTTTTATGCTTTAAAAGCTATAATAATCGGCGATAATTATTCGACTTAAATATCGTACGCAATTAAATATATAATGAAAACAATGTCAAGCAAATGAATGAATTGAATAACAAAACTAAAAGAAAATTATATAGAAATGTGGTATGGTTTTAATGAAACTGAAAGAAAATAAACAGCGTCGCATTCAAAGGATTCATTAACAAATTCAAAAGACTTCATTATAAATTACAAATGTTATTTTCTTAGTTTTTTAGGTATTTTTTTTGCAGGAATATGAAATGAAAAATGAGGGGAATTTAATTAAATTCAGTACTGAAATAGCAAATATCCTCTAGTCAAAAGAAAAAGAAATGATAATTAAAAAAATGTTTTTGTTATGAAATTATGAGATTTCAGACCTAAAGTAATACGAAATTCTTGAGAATGTTCATCTCTATATACAGTTAAACGTTTTGTCAAAGATAATCCAATAATCAATACAAAAATTGCATCGAAAGTCACTCTATGCTTTTCGTATAGTTTTCTTAAAATGAAATTTAAAATTTCAATTACCAGGATATCTTGCATTTTATCCACTTTTTTCCAACCATTACTTATTTACACGTCAAAAATTGGAAAGCTAATTCAAGACATTAGTAACCCAATTTGATGTAGTCTTAATTTTTGCGTATAAAATCCTCAAAACTATCTATTGTGCCAACAAATTTACTGGAAAAACTTTACGGAAAGTATTGAGAGGGTTTAGTACATGTTTTTGTCGATTATCTGAAAAAAATCGAAATTTTGTTGTAGTTTTGCAAAACTCTTACAGACCAGTTGCATATAAAATATTTGGTAACTGAATGGTGTAAGAACTATGCAGTTGGTTAATTTTTATAATGCATTAACCGCTTTATGAATTTGATACTTGATAAAACCAATTTTAGAAGACAACAATTTAAATCACAATTGGGTTCGATAAAAATATGAAACGTCCTGGACTTCATAGCCAAAATTTATTTTTTATCGTTAATGTAATCTTAAACTTTCTTTAAAATAAAGATGTACTTTACTATTCTATATCACAAGATTATGCCAATAATCGTTATTTAATTTTTAGCATTATTTAGTTTTTAATAATTAGTGAATGGATTTACTTCCTTTCATGTCCACAATCCTGCTAAAAATGAAATAATGATTATGTAAAATATGGACATAACAAGTTTGTCGATATGTCAATAATATATTAAGAGAATAGAGCTTTTTGATTATGGTTCCATTTATATTTATTAGACTGATTCAAAAAAAAAATGATGATTTTTTTTTCTTAATTATATCGAAAATATTGTAGGGAATGACAAAAAAAAAATTCTGTGAAAGTTTAAGCTCTTAATATTAGTATTAAGAGGTGCCGCATCGCAAATTTCGATTTTCTATTTAAATAACATGGGAACAATATTCTCTTGCACTTTGGAATTTTATAGCTCACGTTGGTGATAATATTTCGAAATGATCAAGGTATATTCTTGTAGAAAATTGAACAATCTACAAAAAAAATCTTTTATAAGTTTTTGATATATTTATCCCTTCAAAACTATTCAAAGTCAAAGTTGAACTAAAGAGAAATTTTAATATGTTTTCAATTTTTTGACACAACCATCAATTTTATGAGAAAGTATTTCAGTACATTTTTTGTAGAGCACTTTTTTTTCTATAACTTATCGCTATGAAAGTTTTTGATATTTTTCACAGGTCCTAAGTTATTTAATTAAAATAAAAAAAATAATGTTTATGTTAACAATATAATAATTCAGCGAATTTTCAGTTTAATGCAAATAACTTAGGACCTGTGAAAAATATCAAAAACTTTCATAGCGATAAGTTATAGAAAAAAAAGTGCTCTACAAAAAATGTACTGAAATACTTTCTCATAAAATTGATGGTTGTGTCAAAAAATTGAAAACATATTAAAATTTCTCTTTAGTTCAACTTTGACTTTGAATAGTTTTGAAGGGATAAATATATCAAAAACTTATAAAAGATTTTTTTTGTAGATTGTTCAATTTTCTACAAGAATATACCTTGATCATTTCGAAATATTATCACCAACGTGAGCTATAAAATTCCAAAGTGCAAGAGAATATTGTTCCCATGTTATTTAAATAGAAAATCGAAATTTGCGATGCGGCACCTCTTAATATTAATATTAAGAGCTTAAACTTTCACAGGATTTTTTTTTGCCATTACCATATTTTCGATATAATTAAGAAAAAAAAAATCATCATTTTTTTTGAATCAGTCTAATATTTATGTATTTAATTTTTTTAAAATTTTTTATCTTAATCGTTGTCGTAGTCTTTATGCAGGGTATTTTTGGAAGCAATGATTTTCAAATATTTTTCTATTTGGTATAGAATAAAATTTCGGTAAGTTTTAAGTCTTGAAGCATTAAGAAATCTAAGAGAACTTTCTTATTTGCTTGTTAAAAAAATATTCTGTTAAAAGTTGCTACTTGTGACAATGACTTATAAATTGATACCTACTAAGAATTTTAATTTAAAGCTTGTCCATAAAACTCATTATAGCTTATATTTTCAAACGACGACCAAAATATATTTGGAAAAAGCCACTTAAATGTATAAAGTCTAAGATGAGAATTTGAAATTATATTTAAGTTTTATCAAGCAAAGATTTCTTGCTTGATTGAAGCGAAAAGTTAAAAGCTTTTAGAATTGCTAACTACACGAATTCCAAGCCCTCATAAAACACGAACTCAACGTCTGCATATAATTTATAGGCATTTCCAAGAGAAATTCTAAGAGAATTTTCTCTTATTGCATTCAGACTAGTTATATACGTAGAAGGATCGCAAATAATTTAATTATAATGCAAATTGAAATACGAATTCCCTTGTTTATTGTAAATAGATATTGATTAAATTTTTTTCTTCAAATCTCAATTACTTAGCCGTTTCCAATAAGACATGTAAAAAAGTTTGGGTGTTGTAAAATACGATATAATTCTGTTGGAATGTTTGTCGAGCTAGAGATGTGCAATATATGAGGACAGAATTATATTGTGACATTTATTTTTGAAGATAAAAAATGAATCATTAAATTTCCACTTTTATATCAAATTCATAAAAATCATATTATTTCTTTTTTATTTTTGTCTAAGCATGTTCGACCATTATCCATATTGTACGTTTTTGAGTGCTTTTTTATATTGTACTTTGTTTTACTATTATTTACACTTTTATTAGTAATAAAAAATTGAATTATAACTTCATACAAAGAAGAAAAATTCCTTTAGTCATTCTTAAGTTAATATTTATGCATTAAATGATTCTAATCAAATCCGATTTCAATTTTAATTGGAGTTAGATTAGAACCTAAATACTTTGAATCTAACGACTTGAAATGACTAACGTCGATCTCAGTGAAGTAAAATATAAAGGTAAGAAACAATTATAAATCTTTATATGAAAAAATAATACCCAATGATCAAATATCAATGAACTTTTAGCAATTAAATATATTGAAAAAAAAGACTGAAAAAACGATATTGTGTGTACTTATGTATGCGTGTGAAAAGTAATACTTTTTTCGGTAGTGTCCGACCGAAACTAGGTTTTACGGCCGAAACCTAAACCGAAACCGAATTTCGGCATCAGTCTCAGTTTCAACTGAAAAAGAAACCGAAACTTTCCTAAAAGATCATGTTTTTGAAGGAAAAAAGTTAATCATCAGTTAGTCAGTCTTTACTTTTAAATTCTAAAGGTATTCATAAATCATTTAGTCCCTAATATTTGAGGTAATCATTAACATAACATATTATCATTGATTATATTAAATAATTTATTTATGCTGAAATAAGGGGTTGATTTCAAAAAAATGCTCCTTCTATTTATTTTTAATATTAGTTACAAATAACATAAAATAATAAGAAAAATTTCAAAACAAAATTACTTTTTAACTAATTACCTAATGTTAAGATACACAACGAGAATGTACTCTTTCTTATATCTTAAAAACAAAATAATTTCTTCTAAACTTTGATCAGTTTTCTTTCGAACTGAAAAAAAAATATTAAAAATAATATTAAACAAGATTTTGATGAACTGATAGTTATCAGTATTCATAATTGAAGAATCAAATAATAAGTGTCGAACACTATTTTTTTGATATTTTTATCTCACGAATTCAGTTTTGAAAGAAACTAAGCCGAAACTCGTTTTTTGGCCGAAACTAGGCCGAAACTGAAAGTTGCGTTGGACACTACTTATTTGTCGTAATTAAAAAAAATGTTTTTAATCCAATGCCAAAGTATCTTCTCGGTTCGATATTTCGAATATTGATACGAATACTGAACCAATAACTCTTTTAACTTAGCATCTTCAAAATTTGCTGTTCTATATTTGTCACTACTATTAAAATTACAACTTTCAAAAATCCAGAATCGAAATTCACATCTTTTCATCAATGGAACATATTCCTCTATTTTTTACACACCAACCGATGTTCATGGACAGCATTTTTCTTTAAATTGAAAAAAAAAGCCGTGCTTTGCATTTGTGTTCCCTCACATTGTGTTATGGACGCAAAAGTTGATATAATTGGAGCATAAAGAAAGCATAAAGAAAGGATAACAGTTATGAGATAATTCGTAACGATTTAATTCTAACTATACCATATTTTTTTCGAAAGCCTCACAAATTATTTGTACACCTAATATTCTGGTGTCCCAGTGAGCTAGAATCTCTGAACCTCAATCAATAACTTCAATTTTAAATGAATAAAAAATAATAATTTCGAAAAAAATTTCGAGAAAAAATTTTTTTTTTATAAAATGGATATTAAGGACAATGATGGGAAATCAAGCGGAATCTTATTCAAAAGTATTGTATTGATAGAAAATAATAGAAAACTCGGTGAAAGAAGGCCTTATTTATTCGGGTTTATGTACGTTTTGATTAATGTTAGTTACAGTAAGCACATTCAAATTGAAAATACTCTCAGCAGGGATAATCTCTGTAGGTGTGAAACACACATATCACCGGGGGATGGTTGAAATTAAAGATTTCCAAGTTCACAGTCTGTATTGTAGAAACATAATGCATAACCAAATCTGAAATTTGATGTTAGAGATTGGATTTAATATTAGACAGTGGAAACACTTAATAATTCCTTCTTAATCTTCCAAGCCATTATAGCTATGTTACAAGTGTGTCCAGGTACAATATTAGTTATTACTGAGATGTAAAGTAAATATGGTACCAAATTTGTTCTGTACCATCTACCATGTTCTTGTACCATGTTTGTTCTTAAAGGAAAAATGGATCGCAAAGGAAAATATTTTGAAATTTATCCTTTAAAATGTCACTAAACTCTGGAATAAAATTTGACTTGAAATCTTTAAAAAGTTAGTTGTAACAAATATATATACATCGCTAAACTTAATCTATAATTTAAAAAAAAACGGTGTGTATACTTTTGTACGTGCATGAGAAATTATACTTATTTGTTGTAATTAAAAAATGCTTTTAATCAACTGCCGTAGCATCTTCCGGTAGTGCCTGAAGTGGTACATTAGTTATAAGTAGTTTGTGATAACTAAAGTATGATACAATTTTAATAAACACAATTTTTATTTTGAATATCAATATAAAAGGCTAAAGTATGTATGGCGAGAAAGAAAGAACAAAGAATGTAAATACGTACATGTGACTGTAATACAGATATAATAACTGGTCGTTGTCATTGGTTTCAACTGTCATTTCGTTTTCATTCAATTTTCAATTTTCGCCATTTGTCAGTTTTTTCAGAGTTGGGCTGTGAATATTTCGCAGACAGTTACTTTTTTTCAAATAATTAATTAAATTTTTTATTCTTTTGTTAGTAAATTTCTATTATGACCTGATTCATGGGTGGATTTAAGGGGGGTACGGGGGCACGTGCCCTCCATGGTATTTTTATGTACTGTAGAGATTCCATCACAGTACATACTTAGAGGCAAATCAAATTATTAGAGTTGTTAAAATATATGTATAAAATAACAGAAAGAACATTAGTGAAATTCTAGTCTATTTCTGGCTGGAATTGCGAATTTTTTCGTTGCATCCTTTTCACGCACTTGCAAATGAAAGATAATATTATGCGCCCCAGAAAAAAAATCTGAATCTGCCCCTGGCCTGATTTACTCGCGAATCAATTTAAAATCAAAGTAGAAAATGTAACGCTGCCAGATAATAATTGCACTAAAAAGAACATAAGCCAAATTGGCTACTTATACCTACTGTATAGTATTTGACAATATTATACACAATTGACTACTTACAAAAATTTGTATCTTACATATTATATGAATTAACTTTTAATCAATACAGCATGGATCACTTGTTCGAAAAATAGTTATCGACAACATTTACCATATGGAAGTGGGTTTTAGTCATAAACTATCATGTGTAGATATCATTATACAATCAATTGAGTATGAATATTTTGTCTACATAGGCAATTATGTGTATCAACATGTGTAAATAGTGACATAGTTAAAATTAAAATAATCCAATAGAAATTGTTTAATTTTATTACGTTTTTGTATTTATGTATTGAAACTCATTTGAAATTCAAATATAAAAAAAAATCTTAATGCATTAATTTAACAAATTCCAATAAATAATTTCAAATAAATACCTTCCTTGTAAATGTTATTAAACTATTGTGTATTAAGATATGGTTCAAAATATAAAAATTTAAAATGTTAAGTTCGACGATATCGATATTTTAAAAATAAAATAACAACTGACGGTGCCTCTTATGACTGTTGTCTATTCCTGATACTTTTTAACTTCATCGTCGATCATTTCAGTTGATTTTCCCAACCGAATAACAAAAAAACCTGTGCTAGCGATCAACTCGGTTGACTTAATTCCGTTTTTTTGTACTATGCAAATGGCTCCCGAAATTCGGCTAGCTTTTATCCACTTGAAGTTTTTAGCAAACCGTTTACGAGTAACTTTCTACTATAGCGTCACTGCGACACATTTTATTAAAAATTCAGCATGATTATATTTTCATAACGCCATAAAAGAAGTAGATAAAATTTCAAAAAAATACTCGAGAATGTTTCCATAATCCAATTTGCTTGATTTTGTTATAATCTTTTGTTTAGCTAGAATTGATTGCCAACATCGGTCAGTACTTAATCTTTGTCCACTTTGTCAGTAGTGTTTAATGTTTTATTGTCAAATATCAATAAAATTATAAAGCTACTTTAATAATATGGTCGATCAACATAAGAGTGAAAATACCAGCCCTAAGTCAAAACTAATGTAATCGATGAAATTGTTTAATAAAAAAATGAACTGGAAAATATATCCTATATTTCATATCAGTTTTTATATCGTATATTTTTTATCAGACGTAGAAATTGTCATCAATATTCTTCGTTTCCAGTAACATTTCTTTGCGTTGTTTTTTACAAGACAAACCAAACGCGAACTCGCATTTAAGAAAAAAGGAAGTGATTTATGCGAACAATGGTTACGGGAAAAAACCGATCGTCATAGTGAATTTTAGTTAGTAACGCACCAGAAAACTTGAAAATTATCTTCAAATATTCTACTGAATATCTCAGTGAGAAATGGATGGCTTGTTCGCATCGTATATACATATATGAAAAAGATGGTAACGTTAGATATACTCCTTTTACAAAAATAAGTAGATGCTTTATTCTCGAATCCCCAGCGTGTGCTTAGCAAGCTCCAAATGGAAGTGTCTTCATCGCGATTTCAACGAAAAATCTACACATTTTCATAGTGAACACATTTCGCTCTTATGTTTTATTTGCTTTACCGAAATTCGTTTTTAGGGTAAAAAATGTTCAATTTTACTAGATTTTATTAAGAATATTTCTTTTTGTTAGTGCTCTCATCTATTGAAAATATTACAGTTTAAAGAATTGACTATGACATGGATGAATTCAAAAAATTTTTGCTGTGAAAATTTGTAAAACAAATTCGTTTTATTCAGTTTATAAAGTGGATTGCATTTTATTTTATTTTTTACTGTCTTTTCAAATCGTGGTATCTGGTTTCAAAGAAATTATTTTTTTTATCTCCTTTAATAGAAAGTCCTCTTCATATTGTACGCTCTATATTCACTAAGCCTGATAAGAGCCTCATTGAAGCACTGTCCTATTTTCCTTGCAACAATCTGTTTTCAAATCTATTGAAGTCAATTGAAAATTTTTCTTTTTATTTTATAAAGCTCACACCTCGAAAATAAAAACAGCAAACGAATCTTGAAACTTTAAATTCAAAGCAAAAAAGGAATGGAGGAAAAAATGTTACTTAGACTATAGAAATTACAGCTTAATTCGTAGTTTTAAAAATTTTGATTTGATAAACAGTTTAAAGGTTAGTTCAAGTCTTTATTATACTCACAGGTATTGAAAAAAAGAACACATAAAAACAAAGTTACTATTCAAAATCTCTTATTATTACTGCTTATATGCGTTATTACTTTTGTTTTTTTTATTATTACTATTACTTTTACTATTACTATTATTATTAATATTACTATATATTATTAATGCGTTATTACTGCTTAATATAAAACAAAGTTGATTTATTATTAGAAACAGAAACTTAGGGTTTGCTTAAAAATATAAACTCTGATAAGTAGATATATCTGAAAAGGTTAAGTTGAGTTTATAAGTGACCATTAAGTTTTTTTGGCTTTCACCTATTGTAAACCTGAAAATCATAATGAAAGAAATACGTATTCACAAACATTCACAACTAAATGCATTAGTGAGTGAGTACCCTTACCAACGTTTTGAATGCGTAAGTGGGTATAACATAGCGCATGCGCATAGCCCATTCTGCATAGACGCATGACAAGATAGCCAATTTATATATAAGATATTTACAATAAACAATATTTGGTTGAGCTGAAATTTTAATAGAAGAAAATGTAAGGTTTTGTGTGCAAAATTCCAGCTTGATTGGATATCTGAAAGTGAGATTACTATCACCTTCAAAACTAATATAAATGAGTTAAAAAAGGCATAATATCACCAAAGAAAATTTCCTAAACGAGATTTTGTCTTACAAAAACATTTATTTTGTCAATTTTTGACCTAAATTTAAAAAAACAGTACTCACATTTCTATATTGAAACAGTTTAATTACTATTTTGAAATTTTTTCTGTAATTTGTATTCGACTATATTTTTATTTCAATCATTGACTTGCCTGACTAATCGGTAGGAAATCAAGGTTTTTTCTTTTGATGAAGAATTTTTAATATATTTCAAAATTTCGATTGTGCTAAAATGATAACATTTTAGGGTCAGTTCTATGATCTCATAATCGAAAACTCATACGGATGGCAACGATATGCCAATCAATGAGATGATTGTTTTTAAAATAATACGAAAGAGTAAATAGAATATTATACAAAAGAATCAGAAAACAGATTGAAGAATTTTAATTTAGAAATAAATTGTTAAATACAAAATATTTACTGACCAAAGACTATCAAGTTCATCGTTTTTTCAACATAGATTATCAATGATTTTATTTAGGTTTTTCTATTGTAATTTCTAATAATAATGAGCATTTTTTTTTAAAGAAGATGCATGTAAGCTTCCCTATTGCTGCAATAATTTTATTTGGAGTAAGCTCTTTTTGCTTTATTGGGTCTTTGATTATTCTAAAATGAATTCCTGCTTATGTGATGGTACCACATATAATAAATTCTGACTATTACAAGCAAAATATCGTAACTGACCATGAAATTCTATTTGCTCCCTTTTCGAATCCTTATTTACTTAATATATTTTTTTTATTAATTTCATTAACATTTAAAAGAAAACTTTGGTTCATTAAATAAAATAGCTAATAAATAAAACCATTATATAGAATTAAAGCAAGTTAACCACAAATACAACGATATATAGGATTTACCAAAAATATGATGAAAGCGACAAAATTAATTGCAACATATTTATAATTCAAACATTTAATGGTATAATCTTATTAAAATAAAAAAAAAATACAGTTTTAATTCCCTCATTAATTACTTCTTTATCTATGTTTTACTAACAAAAATATGTGTTTTAATATGAAAAACTTCTCTCTAAAAATCATTAGAAAGAGTTTAATTATTGCTTGAACCAATTAAAAAATTTATTAAACTATAAAGCATAAAGTAACATAACTTATTTTTAAAGAACATACTTTTTTTTTTTGTATTAAGATGGCAAAAAAAACTTTAATTAAATTTTCCATTTTTTTTTTCAAATTAATATTTCTTTTTCCAATATTCATTTTCATTTAAGAGAACTACTTTAGATATTGTTTTCGATAACAAACACTACACATTTATGGTTTTGGATCGAAGCCAATTTTTCTATTTGGGCATAAATCTTACAGTGTATGCACAAAAAATATATCAAGAAAAAAGCTCTTTCGGTAAATTTCAAGTGACATTTTTGGCCCTTGTTTTCCCATTTTTTTTATAGTTCTATTCCTTTAAGCATATCTAATAAATTATCACTTTTTGAGAACAAAAGCAAAAGATTATATTCCCAACAACTGTTTGCTTTTGTTACGGAGACAGTTAAAAGAAAATGGAATAATCTATTCAGGTCAGCGAAATTAGTACTAGAATACCTAAGTGAAATAATTCGTTGTATTTAGGTCGCCGTAAGCTAATACTTTCTGTTGGGTAAATACAAAACTTATTTATTTTTTCAGTTAAAGATATAAATAAATATGAGTTTTTTTGACGTAAGTTGTTTTCGTAACATTGGTTACAAAATCAATTTTATACTTAAGTAGGTACAGATTTTCTGTCATGTTATTGAACTAAAGCGGTTTACCGAACAATACACCCCAATGTTATATCAAAAATATGTAGGGGAAAAAATTAACTTTTTTAACATTTTGAAGTATGGGAAACAAACTTAATAATGCTCAAATATTTTAGCAAAACACAGATAGTAAACAAATGTAATAGTCGAAATCTAATATATGCTTACAAATATTCAAATATATTTTGAAAAAATCAATATTATACAACAGAAGCCTACTGGCAGCCGAGTGGCCTAGGTGACCGCTTCAAAACTAGTAGGTAGTGTATTCGATCCTCGTATCGTGCAAATTTTCAATATTTCTCGATAACGGATTAAATTAACCCTAAAGTCACTAAAGGACCTTAGTAGTTAAAAAGTGACGGTAAATAACAATTAAAAAATTATGCATCAGTCTGTATAGACTATGGCATTTACAAATTTTGTACTTAAATTAATAGGTCGCGTTTTTGTTACTCGGAAAATGAGTCAACGGAATAATCTTTAAAACTTAAACGACTCCTTGTCTTTAGTTTCGACGGTTTGTGTTTAAAGACTAAATTATACTTATTTATTTACAAAAATAAAACCAATAAATTTTGCATTACCGCTTTCTTAAATTTTGCGCATAAGAATACACTACGCAATATACAGTCCCTGGTCATATTAATAGACGCACTATAGGTTTTGTATAAAACCTGAAGTAAGAGTCATTTTATTTTGGGTCCATACTTTGATTGGGTTTAACTTCCCTGTACAAATTTTATTTTTAACGCTTACTACCAATTAGCGTAACCAAAAATCATGTTTACTAAAAATAAATTTTTACCACCAAATTAATTAAACATTTTAATTATGGCGAGCTGAATTGTTTAATATTTATTTGGAAGCTCGTTTACTGATATTTAAGTTGCCATTCTGCACAATATGCTGTCTATGTAGAACAATACCGTCTACTGTATTTGTGGATGATGATTCCATACGTGAATATTTTTAAAGGGCTATTTTTCTGTTGTGACCATCTCTTTAGATGCTTCTTTTTTCAGCAATTTCTACATATTTTCAATGGATTCTAAATCAAGACTATTATCCTAAAGTAGGGTAATAGGGATAATAAACAAAGTTTTACCCTTATCCCGAAAATATATTGCTTAAAAATCAATACAAATTTTTATAATGTAAAAAGTAAAAAAATATTAAATTTGATCTAGTTGAATATGTACATTTTTTATCAAATCTTAAGTGCATTTAATAATATGGCCAGTGACTGTATAAGTAAAATCTTGAATCAAGGGTGTGAGGATATTTATATTTGAGGATAACCTGTGAAATTATTTTTATAAAATTGATCAAATTATAATATCAAAACCCAATTAAATGAGAAGATATTTTTCTGATAACAGAGACATTTTAAACTCTCATTTGCTCCATAAAGTTAAAACTTTTTTTCTGCCAAAATTCTGCCAAAGTTTTTCAGAGATTAAAATTGGTTTTTCCTCATATAAATAATGTATTTTATCGATTAAGGAAATAAATAAAATAAGCATATGGTCTATTGCTTAGAGCTTATCAACAGCCCTATAACATTAAATACAGAAAAAAATAGCTTGATGTGGTAGAAATGAAATACATTTTCGTCAATAATATAAGCATTAAGGGATGCAAGTGACGATTTTTCTAATCAAATTATAAAAAATAAATATAATTTTGTAGAGATTTAGAATATTCTGAATCAAAATCTATCTCTAAGAAGATATTTGTTATTTCTCGTAAGTCAATTCCTACCGTCCTGTGGTATCAACATAACATAGAAAAATTCTCTTATATTCAAGAAAAGCTCATCTTACCTTCGTATAAACTCCAGCACTGGATAATTCATTTTCCATAACCATAACGATAATGCCGAACATTCCCATAACGAGGGCGTAATCACTAATACGTTTCCGTTTTTCGAATAAAGCTTTCCGCCGACCCAAGCGATATCCAACGTTGGGTTTATGTTTGAGGCTGTTGGTGGAGGCGCCGCATCCACCCTTGTAGACGCCGCCGCCCAAACCACGCTCCTCCATGTACCTGTTTGCAAAAGTAAATCTATCAATTTTCAATCATTGTTTGCACTCCATTGCAAATAATTAATAACAGTTTTTTTTTAAAGAAAGTGGATAAAGATTGTTTTAATTTTTGCAATTATTATCTCAGTTATGGTACCCTTATTCTTTACAAGTGAATTTTAACATCCATCGAGTTTGTATTACACTTTTGGAATTTGTAAGAAAACAACAAAATTTGTTCTTCGCATATTTTTCAGAAAAACACTTTGTAGAGCTAACTTGACGTTTAGACCTTTTTCCATAAACATTATTTTTTTTTGCGCCATTAATTGGGTGTTTTCTTTTTGTCACCAGAGAAATCTGAATGAAAACTTTTTGCCGATTAAATATTTTCCCGGTAAACTAAAAGCGTCTACTAAATGTTATTTGTTGTAATGAATCTATTATACCGGGCCTATGCACAGATGATTTGCTTCATCTCTATAGGTGCATATAGGTATAAAAATTTTTGTATGTAAATATGTATGTATTACATCCTGGTAATAAATAATAATATTTGAAAAACGCCTTTTATAGAAAAGCTTGAATTGGGTAACTTTTCGAATATTGTACTGCCCAAAACTTTTTTTCATTATTAATTGGTATATTTTTCAAAATAAGATTATTTTGCTGATTTAAACAGTAATACTGTGTATACAATACATAGAATATGTTGCGGTCCTATTTATGTAGTATAATTTAATATAATAATATATAAATCATACCATAAACATAAAATTTGAACAGAAGTTCAAACAAAAATATTTGTGACGGATTTCCCAGTTAAGTATTTCGATTGCCAAGCAATCTTTCTCAGTGGTCATTAAGTAGTTTGGATCACTCCGTAACTGCTTTATGAAAATTCACAGTGTGAACCATTTATGTAGTAATATTTAATGTAATAATTCATAAATCATAACATAAACATAAAATTTGAACAGAAGTTCAAACAAAAATATTAGTGACGTATTGCCCAGTTACGTATTTCGATTGCCAAGTAATGATTCACACTGTGAATTATCAAAACGCAGTTAGGGAGTGATCCAAACTACTTGATGACCACTGAGGAAGATTGCTTGGCAATCGAAATACGTATCTGGGCAATACGTCACATATATTTTTGTTTGAACTTCTGATCAAATTTATGTTAATGTTATGACTTTTATATATTATATTAAATTATACTACATAAATTGGACCGCAATATATTCTTTATATTGTATACATAGTATATTTTTGTTGTTCGAGAGTTTTGCAAAACACAATAAACGTTTGCTGCATATTTTACCGGAAAACGTTATAATAGACAAATTTCTATTTGTACATTTCTCTAGTATTCTCTCGAGCATCAAAAAATATGAATAAGTGGCGCAAAAAAGTCCAAAAATTTGATATTTATAGAAAAAGCTCTTAAAATTAAGTCAGTACTACAAAAAGTTTTGTCTAGAAAATATACTAGCGACAATTTTTTTTTAGAACTCTTGACCGTTATAAAAAAATCAAAATATTTCGTAGTTCTTTTTTACAAATTCCAATGGTGTAATGCTTGATGGACATGTAATTTTGAGATAGTGATCTTTTATATAGACTTGGGTATTTAAGAAACGATTTACGTTGGAAAAAATTCTGCCTTTGATTTCTTTGAGATTTTATCATTTTAATTTTATGTTGTTCAAAAGAACGAACGATTTTTCAGCACTAAGCTACCTTCATTCTTTATTTCATTAGCACTCTCAAATCCAAAGCACATAAAAATCAAATTGTAATTGAAGTTAATAAAGAAAAAATACAATTGCCATTCTTTTGAATCTGTGATTATAGTTCTTGGAAATTAACTTCTTGAGTTACGATGCCTGGTGGCCAAATAAGTACTAGTTTTTGTGTGCATTCTAATAATCAACTAAATCAAGTAGATACCTAAAATTAAATTAAAATCAATTTTTTTTTTGATTAGATTAAAATGAAAAATATTAACTTATATCCTTGTATAAATAAAAAGTAGAATTTACTGTGTTATGAAAGTTTATGGTAGTAAATCATATAAAAATGTTGAAATAAATTCTTGCTATAGTCAAGTCTGGTGGCTATTTTGCTTACGTCAAAAATTCGTTCGGAAACAAATGAAAACATTTTCTTTTAAACGAGGTTCTTTCATGCAAAAAACTATAAACAAAACGCTGTAAGACTTTCAAAAATGTTTGTGTTAATAAAAATTTTCTGAACTAGATTTGATTCAGCCCAGTCGAAAACTTCTTTTAAAGGAAATATGAATAAATTAAAATAAAAACACAAAAAAGAAAACATAAAACACTCGCCTCCTGGTGAGTTCTCAATTCTCATATTAAGTTTATTTTCTAACAAAGACAAAATCTTTTTTATTTTTGAAGTCAGTTATGGCTTTATTTTTCTTTATCCTTTCCTATTGAAATCAAAGTTTTAGATGGTATCTTATAAAAAGTTTCAATTCATAAACCAGTTATACATAAAATGGCATATTAAAAAAAAGAGAGTACTATATTCTTAATGCCAAAAATCAGTGACTATTAATCAAAATTTATAAGAAATTTACTGCAATTTTGGGAAGCAATCGAATGATTGGTCTAAATCATTAAAACATTCATTTTTTCAACGAAGAAATAATCTTTCTTAGTTAGCAATACTTTAAGAATATTTATGTTAAACTGGTAATAAAATAATGGATAAAAACATTTTGTGCAAAAATCAATAAGACGAATCTCATTGATTGAATTTTTCTTTTGAAATATTTTGTTCTAATTAAGATCAAAGATTTGTTTAAAAGAAAAAAAATACTCCAAACTAACGTATTTTAAATTTTTAAAATTGCAAATGATGAACATTTCAAATCACCCAGGCAATGTGGCTCACATTTTTTATTGTCCTAATACCTTAATTACGAGTTACTTATAGGTAGACTGCCATAATAATTATTTAAAAAATTAATAAGATTCAGTTCTTTTCTGGTAGCCATTTTTTTAAAATGACGATTGAGTAAATTTTAATAAAAAGATGGATTGCGGAAAATTTAATTGCCAAGATATTTTTTAAGAAACCAGAATAAATTAAAAACCAGTACCTATAGTTTCAACAGTTTTTGGCTGTTATCATCAGATAATGATTATTTTTACTAATATTAATAATTATTAAAATAGTCAATACCTGATGATGACAGCCAAAAACTGTTGAAATGTGTCGTAGTAAAGAAGAAATTGAGTCATAGGACATATATTATTATTCATTAATTTAAATATTTCTGCCTTAAAATAGCAATAAACAATGAGAAGAGTAGGTAACAGTATTAGTTTTTAACGTATTGGTATGTTTATGCCAGCAGAAATGACAATATACACGAGCTTTCCCCCAGAGATTTTACGCTGAACAAATTCTCAATCTACCAGATTTGTTTAAATATTATCGAGAGAATGTTACTTGAGTTAAGGATATATTTGCTTCTTCAACTGAAATTCAACAATTGGATATTAAACTTAATAAAAAATTCAAATGTCGTTGGCAAGTGAATGGAACAAGATGCTATTACAGGATGCGTCCCTATAAGTTTTAACTAAACTAGATGCTTTGTAACTTCCAAAAGCTCAACTTTTGATGAACAACCAATTTCAATCAAATTTTAAAACAAGAACTGTTACCTACTGTTATTACTACTCATTGTTACATTAAACAAGAAATATTTGATTCGTTTTTGAATGTATTGGCTTAAACATCATTCTAGCAATGTCAATAATAAATAATTCAAGCCTTCGTTTGTTAACTGGGTACAACACGAGCATGTAAAACGATAGCGTTTTTCCTGAAATTCACTGCTTTATTACTCAAAATATAATTAAGTCTCCGTCATAATTTTTGGGTGAGATATTTTTATTTGTATAAGGAAAATTTTGTTTCATTTTTACTTATTTTCTTTCACTCATTTTTTTTATATATAGACCTGAGAAAAATGATATTTTATGGTTTGGAGCCATTTATGTAAAGATCTAAAGAAAAGGAGTGATAATACGTGACTTTAACTTATATTACAAATTTTTAAGAAAGTATTCAACACAGAAATCAAATATCGGCTCAAGTGTACTTTAGCACACCCACAATCTGGCAAAGTTGCATTTTCGACTTACTTTTTAATTTAATTCGCGATACTTTTGTTAATTCAATTCTAATATGGTATAATTCTTTCTTTTGTGACTCAATTTTCATTATAGACCGATTTAATCGCGAATTAAATTAAAAAACAAAGTCGAAAATGCAACATTGCCAGATTGTGGGTATGCTAAAGTACACATGAGCCCAAATATCATTAGTGAGTTTCTATTTCTCCATAAAAATGAATAGGCGTAAAGAATAACAATTCAAAGATTTTTTCGAAATTTTTGCAAAAAGTACTTGACTAATTTCCTTTCATCGTTGGATAATTAAAAGTATGTAATAATCAAGTTTATTTTATACGTTATGAACTGCTTTTTATTATTATTCTGATATCATTAAAAATAGCTCGGTAATTATTTTTTTCGCAGACCACCGTTTTCATTAAAATTTGCCTAATCGCCATTTTAAGAAAATGGCTACCAGAAACAAAATGGCTCAAGTTACTTCTAAAACAGACAAATTTGGCGACGTTACTTTTCCAACTTTGCTTATTGCCAATAAATCGGCCCATAATGAAAAAGTAACAACAAAAAACATTATACCACATTAGTTTAACATTGATAAGCGAAACGTCGCGCATGGAATAAATAGTTTTGACTGATTATTATTTGATCCTAGTCCTCTGAATATTTTTACCAATTTATCATCGTCGAGAATTTGAAACTCTACAATAATTGATAAGTATTTTATTTATTTTCGAGTCACAATTAATAATAAAATGAATAATAAGATATTTCCTATGACTCAATTTCTTTTTTATTACGACGCGTTTCAACAGTTTTTTGTTTATATAATCATTACAAATAATAATTACCTGATGATGACAGCCAAAAACTGCTGAAACACATCATAATAAAGAAGAAATTGAGCCATAGGACATATATTATTATTCATTAATTTAAATAAACCACATTAGTAATGTATTAAACAAAAATCGCGAATAGAATGAAAAACAAAGTTGAAAATGCAACGTCGCCAGAGTTGATTGTTCTCAAAGAAGTTTTAGCTAATTAATTTTTTTCAAATAGCTTTTTATGGTTGTCTACCTATATGGAATTTGGAACTCGTAATTGAAGAATTAGGAAAATAAAAAATGTCGAGCAACAATTTTTTTTTGTATTGGCGATTTGAAATTCTTTGTTCCTAATGTAATTTTAATTTTTAATTTATAAAAATTCTACTAAAAGAAAAATAATTCATTGCTAAAACTGAAAAAAAAAAAAATACAAAGCTAATCACTTTCAAAAGGCTAGTAACAAAAATTTTCAAAAGACTAGGTAGAATTATAGTGGAAATTTGTAATTTAAGAATTTTCGATTTAAATGTTCCAAATCATTTATGAAAATACGTTTCTAGTGTTTTAGAGATTTGTAATAATGAGAGCATCAGTTGAAATGATATAAAAATTAAGAAAAAAATTTGTGGAGAATAAATTTAAGACAATGGATGTGAAAAAAATAATATGTTAACATCAGCTAAAAGACGGTAAAAAATCTATTGAACAAAAAATAAACCGCGAAGTTGAAAATTTAAATTGCTATTAAAGGCTTCTTCCTTTTAATCAAAAAAAAAAAATAGCAAAATAATTATCAAGATCTGTTGAAATATTACGGTCAATAACACTTTAAAAAGGTCAATCCTTATCCATTTTCTTTAGTCGGTATAAAAGTTTGATCAGGAAAATTTATTAAAAATTATCTGCCTTCATTAAATTAATATTTTAAAAAACAAAACAATAAAAACATAGTTATTAAAGATTGTAACCGATTGGCGGATTCTGTAAAAGAATAGGTATAATTTTAAGCCTATTGACATAATAAATTTGTTGGTTGATCTAAAGCTTAATATTAAATGCACATTGGTTAACGTTGAACGCTGTTAAGCTTAACTTTTTTGAAATCAATTACTTTGTTATATAAACAACGACACACGCAAAATCGTAATTCAAACGACATGCACAGCTTTTATTTAATTTTTGTATAAGAAAAATTAAAGAAAAATTTGTATTTTACTATATTTACGTATTGATTAACAAAAAAATAGAATTAGTTTAAAGTTTTCAGTGGCTTTAATAACACTTTCAGGCAATAGATGATTGAAAAAAAAAATAGATACGTACCTATTTGTTTCTGCATATGAAAAATGGGGAGCTTGAATCAAGCGATAGCTTTGAACTGAATTGCATTGAAGCAGTTTATCTTAGCAGTATGTGTTTGTTTAAATTTAGTTCAGAACTGAATGGAACAAGCGCTCATTCACCAATTGAATTGCCCGTAATACTTGGCCAAGCTTTTGCAAAGCTTTTCAGTAAGAACAATATTTTTCATTGTTGTTATGACTGAAATTGTTTGTAAAAAAAACAATGCATATTTTGGAAAAGCACTGAAGAAGCAGCGATCAAATCATTGTTGGCATTATAAAATGAAGTTTTTTAGCGCAGCATTAACGTAGGTATGGTAAGAAAAGAGCATTAATGATATGTCTTGAGCGATGAAGATAACATGTGCTGGGGAAATTTTGGCAGCAAAATGAGCTTTGGTTTGATTTTTTTGACTTAAGTAAACATCACCTATCAGTTCGTGGTAACTCCAACATTTCCAAAATTTTTAATATATCCACAGAGGGTTTAGAAATTTGATAAATTTCCGCAGTGGCACACATCACTGTTACCTCGGATACTCGGAGACATGTCCCGCCACGAGGGCGACGCCCGCCTCCTCAGCCGCACTGCCGCCTCCGGCGCCTGCGGTCCGCGCCCCGCTAATCCCGCCGCTCCCCGCAACCCCCATTCCAGACCCGAATCCGGCGCCACAGCCTCCACCGCCCCCACCATTGCTGCCCGCACTCGCGCACCCTTTCACTGCTCCCGGTATTGATATTGTTGACACAGGCTTACGCAACTGAAATCCGTAACGTAATTAATGACTTAACCCTAGTTGAGCCGAAGGTGACAATTTTAGAAAGATTTAAAAGTTTTTTTTTTAAGTTTTTGATCGCAACATTGCACATTCACGTTTCGTTTGTCACATTATCGCATGCAGCACAACAAAGCGGTTGATTGTTTGATTGAGGCGATTGAGGAGCCGCCACCCACGCGCTTACGCTTCATTTTCGACGTCGCCGTTTGCCGTCCGTTCGGAACCGAAAATGAAACAAGCGCGCAACGGCGAAAGCTCTCTCAAAGCTCTCACCACTTACCTCTGCATCCGCATCTATCGGACACAATCTCAACTGCGCGTAAACACGCTCTAGTAGAGTTCGAGATTTTCAATCCTTTCACGCGTATTATTTTCGCTTGGCGCTCGTCAATTTCCGAGCGATCAAGTCAATTTCCAATCATTTTAGGATTGTGAAAGTTTTGGGTGAGAAAAGCATTAGACAACGAATGAAACATTTTTATTTTTTAAAACGAAATCATCAATTTACCGAAAAAACCAAACTTTTGAATTATTTCTGTGGTCTATACTACCGCAAAATTGTAATCATTGAAATGCACTTCGAAGACTAGAGCTTACCAAATACTAACACATCTAGGAAGTAATAAAAATTAGATAAAAAAGATTCTTAAAGAATTCCTACCTTCAAACATACTACCAACTAGAATAAGATTTTTTTTCTATTATAGTTGCATAACTTGTATATTTTGATCTTAAACCAAAATATCATAATATTTTTCACAATTTCTTTCAATTCCAAAGACTATAAAAATAAAATCTTTTGTTTTAATATTTTATACTTTTAAATTATTTACTTCATTTTTAAGGTAAACCACAAAATTACAAAAGTAATCATAGAAAATATGTGATTTTTTATTTATTAATGCATACCAATGAGAGTCAAAATCATTTTACATTTGAATTAAACATTTTTGATTCTGCTGGGATAAATCTCATTCAAAATTAATTTCTTTTTTATTAAAAATTTATAACAATGGAATTGATACAAAGAACTGTAATAAAATATGCAAATTAAGGGTTACAGTCAGCGTTACCGATTGGTTTAAATAATGTCTAAAATTATCTTTTAATTTCATTAAATTCAAGCTAATATTGTTAAAAATTTATTATACCTAAAATTAAATCTAAATTATTTTTAGTGGCTACAAAAAAAGATAATCTTTATAACGTTAGATTCCAAACTAAATGTTTATGATTTTGAACTTTATCAACATCTTATCATCATCATCTACTGGGAATTAAATTATTCAATTTCATTTATCTTTTATTAATGCAAATATCACAAATAGCAGATGTTGCGCATATCCTTAAACGGAGAAAGCCTCCTTTACAAATTTTGTCAGTATCCTGTATTATTTACGAGAGATATCTTCATATCTTCAAGAAGTTATCACTCTTTTCATGGTTAAACAAATGATAAAATCTGATGCAGTTTATCAAAAATCTTTTAATCGTATGAACCAGAATAAAATAGAAAGTTTAAAATACTAAAGTTGGTTCAAAAACAAGCAATTTTTGTGTTGATTTTGATGTAAAATCTAAATATGGGTCACAAAAATATATAATTAAATAATAATTAATTATCTAATGTATAACACAGCTCTTCTATTTACTGTTTTGGCATGAAACTATCAGATACACATAAACAAACATGAAAATGAAGAAGCCGTCTAATCAATTGAAATTTTCATCTCCACTTGGAGATAGATTTGCCTTTGATGAAAATTGATTTTCTATCAAAGAGATACAGCAGTGTTGAAATCAATTTTCTGAATAATAGCATAGCAACAAGAACATTAAAAAATCTTTGGTAGTACAAAACCAAATTATCAGGAACGATCAAGATCAACGCTTAAAGCATTGATAGTTGATTAAAATCAAAATGCGTGTTTGAACCCTGAAGGTTTCAATTTGCATCGAGAATTTATGTAAACGCCGCATACGGTTGCGTATAATTTACAAAATTTGATTTTTTTGAGTAGTAAAGTGCGAATGTTTTTTTTTTTCGTTAAACTTAAATTGAAATAAGAAAATACTTTAAGCTTTTGAATTACTAGCATTTTCTTAATATTGAACATTAAACTTTAATTAAGCCCAAGAGCCGCAACGGTCACATTTTTTTTACTTTGTAAAAGCTGAAAGTTTCTTTATGCATGTCCCTAACCCAGGTAATAATGATCAGCGACTATAGTTTGAATGGTGGTTACTTTGGTTGGTAACAGGTGGGAAAGGTGTATAAAATAAAAGCTCACTTACGTCCAAGTATCAAGGTCAGATTTTTATATTTTCTTCGATTAATATAGGAAATCACATTATCCATTACCAGGCACTTAGCACGGTTGCAACCTCCTGCCAGACATCCCTTAACTATGAAAAAAAAATAAGTTTACTTTTGTCATAACAATCAAAAGATGTTATTTCAGTAGCTGGACAGTTTAGATACTTTTTACATCCTACCAAACGCATTGAAATCGCAATGAAAGAAAAAATAAAATAAATAATAATTTTACACAAATAAAATAAACTAGACTCGCTTTTTCACTCACATCAACTTAAATATATTGTGCCTCGCATTGGCACCTACATCAGAGCTCCAATGCGTCTGGTAAGGTGTAAAAACCATCAAAATTGTCCGGTTGCTGAAGACATCTGTTGATAGTTGCTCTAGTAACATATATCTAATTCAGCTTTTTTACTGAGACGTAAGTAAAATAATTAATTATTTTAGTTTAGGGGTATTTGATAAAAGGTGGTCGTCAATTATGAGAAGGCCTTCGATAATGTTAGGTGGCCAAGACTATGGAACACTTTAATTGATATAGGCGTACCAAACCATCTGATCTCCCTCATTAAAAATCTTTTGAACGCTCGAAAGCAATGGTAAAGATCGAAAACACCCCATTCGATAAATGTAATATTCGAAAAAGCGTACGATAGAGTTACCTTTTCTTACCCTTACTTTTTAAGGTAAACAGTGATTTTATAATGTGATTCACTTTGGAGGAATGGAATGATGGAATTAAAATTGGCGGAAAGTGGTTCTCAATCCTTTGCTTCGCAGACGATATAGCCTTCATTGCGAACAATGAAAAGGAGAGCTTGAAACTCATTTAAAGGATTGAAGTTGTGAGCCAAGATTTTAGTCTAACAATAAATGCCAATAAGGCCAAAATAATGATTGCTGACCGCGCTAACGAACATCAAAATCAACCGAAAAGACTAGGCTATTCTTTAATCTTAGAATATATTAATTTATTTAGGCTCAGTGATACATGAATCTGGCTCATGAGAGCACAAAATCTGACAAATATTGAAATCGCTAGGTCAACCGTGACACACTTATCCAAATTATGGAGGAATCGCAACATAAGAAACTAAAATCGGATTGGTAAGTACACTGGTTTTTTCTATCTTTTCCTACACCTTGTAAACATTGAACATCCGTGAAACTGATCGGCGACGAATTGATGCCTTGAAAATGTGGGTTTGGACGAAAATGTTACGGATCTCATGGACGGCTAAAAGAACAAATGTTTCATTTTTGAACGAGGTTAAGCTATTCTAAAGAGTCTCTTCACTGGTGTAGGGACGAATTTTCAGATTTCAGAAAATATATTAAAATTGACCTTGATATTTTCCCAAAAAAGATCTTTTATTTTATACACTTTTGATGCCTGTTACCTGCCAATGCAACCACCATCCAAACTTCATAGTTGCTGACCATTCTTATCTTTATGGGGACATCCACCGAGAAACTTTTAGCTATTATAAAATAACTATTATAATAGCTATTATAATAAAGTCTGGTCGTTACGGGATGTTGCTCTATTAGTGCTAGTGGAGTATTTTTTTTTATTGTTGAAAACATTAAATTAATAAAACATTTTTAACTTATTTAATTTAGTATCCCATGTAATTTGATTCTTCAATTGCAGTATCTTAATATGTTTGTTTTTCATGTTAACAATATAACTAATTAAAATTAATTCATTTAATTGTCGTTAATTTCCAGTAAACGGTGAAAAATTCACAAACTTTAATTCAGTCTACGCAAATTCTGGTTTATGAACAGTTTAGTGCCGTACTTAACTTGAAAATTGCTAAAACATTGTGGTAAGTTTCTTAAGAATTATGAACCTATAATATTTTTAATCAATAGTTGATTATGAATGCATATTTTCCTGAATTGAATCACAAAATATTAATGTCAGCTATAAAAAAAGTTCAATGAAGTTTATCTTTCCTGTATTTTTTTGTTACAAAAATGTTTGGAGATAAAGTATACAGAAAAGTATATAACCCTGAAATGTGAAAAAAGGAGCAATGAAAGCTCTACATTGAAATACGAGTGGATAGAGGACAATCAGCTGTCGACCCATATCATATAGCATTTGAAAAATGTTTTTTTTATATTTTATCTAGTCTATTGTTAAAGTTTTATTAATATTTTTTATTATCGATTTTCCGTTTGCGGAGATGAATTTAATGGTAATGAAAAATTTAAAGACGATTTTCAATAACACAAATAAATTATTCACTGTTCAATTTTCATGGAAATATTCTAATGAAAATTGAGACTACAAAACTGTAATTTATTAGTGTAATACTTGTTAATCCTTTAATAGTTTAAGTGTTAACGTGTAAAGCTCACTATAGCTCACTAGTCGCCGTTATTATGGCCATCCATAAATGAACAATCTAATTCATTATAAGCACTACACTTAAAATTATGGACTTGATCTTAAATACAATTGATTTATTTTTTCATTAATTAGTAAAAACTTTTCGATCAAAAATAATTGAGCAAGTATACCTTGTAATTTTTCTCGAAATTTAAAAAGTGTACAAATGAGTTTTGAGGATTTAAAAAATAGCGAAATTAGAATTCTTTCGTTGATGAGTAAATTTAACTTTACTATTTTCCAAGTGTAATTTTTCACTTTGAAAAACATTATCTATAATATCCTTAACGTGTTAACAAAATATTTTCTTTTTGTGCTATAACTATGCCAACTTTTGTGCTGACGAAACGCAATTTTTGGGAAGCGCTGTTTTTTTTGCTTCAATTTGAAAAAAATGTGCTGCTGATGGAAATCAAATATTGTGGCAAGTATTTGAAGAACATACGTTATAAATAAATATATATTAACTTTGGTTCTGGCATTCCAAATGTGGTAATTTTAGTACCAGATTGCAAAGGTACAACAGTAAAGCTTATAAACGCTAATTTGGTAGAGTTATTGGATCAAGATTTGTGTCAAACTCTTGACAGTTTGGAGAAATCATAGAAATGAGCCAACAAGTGGTTTTAAAGCGCTTGGAAGTCAAAAGTATGATTTAATAACAGAGAAAGTGTGTTCCGCATGGAATCAAATCAAGAAACATCTAGCACCGTTTTTTCCGTTCAAAAATTGCTCCCAAGACAAAAACAGAAGTACTTTTTGCACACAATTTTAGCGAAAGATGAAAAGTATATCGAATTTGACAATCTAAAGAGGAGAAAATCGAAGAATAAGCCCGTTCATGCATTGACGTCAGTGAAAACGATTTTTCATAGGAAGAAGTTATTGTTGCGCATTCTAATCAAAGTATTAATTATACGTTAATCCAACCTAATAAATTCGTTTTTCAGAAACATCACTAGTAACATTCAATGCAATTGAGTAGAGAATTAAAGCTCAAACGTTCCGAATGTAAAAGACAAGACAAAGTCTATTAGCATGACAACGTTCGACACCAAAAGTTTACTAAACATAGATGGCTTTACGAAACTTAGAAAAACTTAGAAGGTACTTCAATGAGATGTCTTATTCCACCGGCCGTATTATCGGATTTTACCCATCCGATTACCACTTATATCGGTCTTTGTGCTTTGATCAGGCTAATTTTCAATCTTTCGTAGACTCCAAAAACTAGATTGATTCTTGGATCGCCTTGAAGAGTCTTTTTTTTTTTAATAAATCCGTTTGTCGCCTGAGAGCGGAGGAAAATAATAGCTAGTAATGAATAGTACTAAGAGCAAATAAAGCTTCAGCTCTTTTTTTTTAATAAAATCTTAAAGTAACCTAGAAATATAACTCAAAACTTATTTGTACACCAAATATAATAACAGATTGGTGTATTGTAGAAAACAATACATACTCTTGTAGGAAAATAATCAATATCTACCAAGAAAGTCTCGTAGTTTCTTTGCTATTATTCACATATTCACATAACTAAAGATGATATCAAATGACATTGTTAAATCATTATGTTAAGAAAATTTTAAAATTGTGAACTATTCAATTAAGAGTTAATTAGTAGTTAGTTTAGTCGCATATAACTTTTAAATCAGTGTTCAAAGTAAAAAATTATCAGACGTCGGCTTAGAGCGCAAAACTGCTATCTGCCCTTTTTGCCTAAAATAGTTTTTTGGTATCATTAAGAAGAGAAAAAAAACCTGCTTGTATGATGATAAACAGGTAGGTCGATATCAAAATACAAAAAATGATTTTTTAGCAAAATGTAAACCTGCTATCTGCTATCTAAACCTGCGTCAGTTAAAACTTTACAGTGAAAAGCTGCTATCTCAGGGATGGGCAAACTTAATACTGGTATGATCGACAATATGTTTTGTTATTTATACGTGATCGACTTTGAAAGAAGGGTTAAATTAAAAACAAAGACAAATTTAAAGACAGAATGAGTAGAAGAAAGTATTTGAAACACTTTTTGGGAATCGGTAATATACTTTGCAGAATAGATGCGTGTTTAATTGTAAAATCAAGTTTCATTATCTGATCAATATTTAGAACACATTTTCAATTAAAAGATTTGAAATAAGCCTAAAAAAATATTTAAAAAGCCTGCGATCGACAGTTGCCTGTTTGCAATCGACCGATCAATCGCGATCCACTGTTTGTCCATCCCTGTGCTATTTCGTTAGCGCTCCCTTTTGTATTAAGACTTAATACAATTCCCTTTTGAAAAAGAGCGTAAAGAGTTTTATGGATCCTTCAATTCCTTACCGATGATTAAATCTCATTATTGCCGTGCGACAACCAACAAAAAATATTTACTATCGGTGTGGTCCATTAAGCAACGACTATATAAAATTAAATTTCTTTATTTCATTAATGTTTTCTGTGATTAATTTTGTTTCTTAAGGTTTATGTCCCTTTTTAAAATCGTTAAGTCTAGCAAGGTTACATTCTCGACAATGTTTTTAATTTGATTCGCGAATAAATCGGCGCATAATGAAAACGTAGCCACAAATAAGAAAATTATACCATACAAGAATTGATTTAACCAAAAAATTGCGAATAGAAAAATAGTAGAAAATGCAACATTGCCAGATTTGATGGTTCACCAAGTGATAAGAACCTTATTTCTTGATAAATGTTTTGCTCAACTAAACTTGATATATTTGCTTTATTAATTTATGTAGTATGAAAACCTGCAATATTAATTTCAGTATTAAGAAATCCTGCTAGTATATTAAAAAGCTATTTAAAAGAAGATTACGAAATGTTTTAAAATGGTAATTAGTCTATTAAAACCAGGACCATTGCATCTTGAAACGGTATTTTAATATTTTTCGTTTAGAAATATAAAAATATATTATTTTTTGAACATATTTTTAATCTTCAAAAAAGCCATACACATCTCAATTTTTATGCATTCATATAACATTACGTTTTACTGAGTTGCAAGTACATATTTTTCGTCTACTTGTGATGGAAAAGGAAGGGAACTTTTCTTGAAACAGATTGCTAGATTGAAAAAAGCTGTTCTTATGTTAATCATTCAATTCAACAATCAAACAAAAATATCCCTGAAAATTTCAATTTTTGTGGTTCAAATTGTTATTGAAAATAATTTTCAACGATAAGAATTTGTCACGAACAAAGCAAATAAAAATGACATTTTCAATAAGCATGAATCTATGAAAACTATTAAGAATTGTGCTCTAAAGTACCCCAAGAAAAATCATTATAATATTATTTCTTAAAAAAAAAACTTTAAAAGACAAAAAATGACCGCAATCCCTCAAGCATTGGTTGTGTCCATTAAATTTTCAATGGTTATTGAGAGTTTCTAAATATAAAAATTCGAAATTGGTGGTTATTTAGAATAAATCGTTTTGAAAATCAAAATGTATCAACTTTTAAATGATACTCCCTTTCATGTTATGTTGTGGAAATAAAATTATATAAGAAACTAATTCTTTGCTTAAACCAGTGTTTTCCAAACTGGAAGGCTCGTCTCCCTAGGGAACCGTGGACTTGCCAAAGGAGAGACGCCAATATTTCGAGCGAAAAGATTTGGTAAACTATGAGCTAATAGGCAAACACATTCATCTCATTATGCGACAATAATTAAATATGTCATTCCTTTTCCCTTGTGTATAAGAGTTAATCTTAATATTTTAATCCTAAAATTTTTTGTGTTATCGTATTTTATAAAATGGAAGAGAGGCTCCATATGATTAAATATTTTTAAAGGAACCATGGTATAAAAATTTCTTTGTTCACTTATTAAGTTTTATTTTCTAAATTATATAACCACCCTAAAGTATAATTAAAATAAAGCTTTAATGTAAGCTTGATTCAACGATTTATCAATATATCTACACTTTACATTGTTAGCTACTTATTAACTTTTTCAAAATTTTTGATTCAGTTTTTATTAAAGTTTGTTTAGTAATATTTCACATCTTCAACTACAACCGTTAATCTTCGACAAGAACATTTCCCAATTAGAATTTATCTAATCAGCCTATTATGCAATGAACAATCAATATACATTTATACATAGCTTTTATAAGTTACAGCTAATTTATCAATGCGACAAAAAAGCAAACAAAGGTTTGAATATAGAACAATACGAGACTTTATAACCCATATATTTTCATTATGAGGTCAGTAATTAATTATTCAGAGAATCACAATTGTAAATTATCACAGTGCTCTACTACCAAAAGCTCGATCTATATATTGTCAAATGCAAGTGTAATCTAACCCAGCTTAATTTTTGTTCAAGTTGGATAAAACTTGTCAATTAATTTTAATAAAATGTCATCTTTGCATTATGTGACATAAATTGAGAAGAAGATAATTTTCAGTAAAACTCACAAACTTAGAATCAAATTTTATATATAATGTTTCTTATTCTAAATTTTACAGATATTAAAACATTTAAAAATCCCAATTTAAGTATTTTAATGGTTGCTTTAAGTTTGTGGTTCTCTTATTACGGAAATAAACATATTTTTGTACAAAACAACAAGGTTTTTGTGGATAATTAACTGGAATTTTCAAAAGCTTTTTAAGTTTTGATGATATGGCCCCCGGAAGATAATTCAACGATAATTGAAAGCTTTGTAGGTATTAATGAAATATACAATAAAATCCTGAAAGTTTGGATCCCATATTCAATTGAATTTTGAGAAAAAGCAAAATATGTAAACTTTAGAAAAGAAATTCTCAGTAAGGCGTGTGAATCGATTAATCAAAGTTATGAATATTTTCAAGGCTAATGAAAGGTTTAAGGAAAAAAATTACAGCTATATCGATAAATAAAATCCATAAAAATTAAATACGTTTTTTATATTTAAATTTTTAAGCACGATGCAATTTCGGCATAACAATGAAGGTGTCATAAGCATTATTTGTTGATTTCATTGTTTCTATGTCTTCAGCATAAAACTCTGAGTTGAAAGTAAGACTTTACACTGTATTTATCATCTAGAAATGAGGAAATTTAAAAAAAAACGTCCGATTCAAGGAGCAATTTTTTTAATTTCCTTCTTTTTTATCGAGAAGATGATATATTTTGTTTTAATATATCTAGAGCTACCTCTACGGGCCAATTAGTTTTGAGTACATATTTTAAAGCAATAAACTAGGCTATTGTTTGTTGGCTTTAGCAAAAGATTAAGAGTTTTTATGGAATAAATGTATATGTAAGTTGTTTAGGTTTTTTTTTTTTTTTGAAATGAAACTCTTAGTATGTGAATTAGCAAGAGAAACTAAAATTATAGCTTAAAACATAAATAAAGTCAATATTTGATACAGAGTGGTTTTATTTTTTCTCTTATAGCATATCATTTTTTAAAATATAAAAAAACCCAAATTCTTACCGAAAAATAGTTTTATAATTGGGCTTTTGACCAATTTTTTTTTAATATATCGAAAGATATGTTAAAAAATAAAGAAAGATATATTGAAAGATATGTGTTTTATAACAATACTGGTGTTGGATTTTTTCCTCGCTGCTTTTCAAATGTTATAGATATTTAATTTCTTGGGTACCATTATCTGTTAATCCAGCAGGAGAAGCTGCAAAAATGGGATGATTAAGTAAAAGATACATCCCTGGACGAGTAATTTGTTATTCTAATTTTCCTTTCAATACTTTGCTGAAATATTTTTTTAATTCTTTTCCCCGTACCATAGCACTTGCCTCAAGCACTTTGCTTGCATCAATAACTTGCTGAACAAATGAACCATTGCCAGTTTTACAATGAACAGCTTCATAAAACTTCAATGCAGTAATACGTTCATAACGAAGTTCATCTTAGGTTTGTTGTTCAGCTTCTTCACACATTTCAATTTTAATTTTGTTTTCAGCGAATTTCCAAAATTTGTCAACTAGTGTTTCAGAATTAATGTAAAATTCACAAATAAGACGATGCAGTTATAAATTATATGTATTTTTGATCTTTAAATCAAAATATAGTTGTCCTATTTGAATATTTATTTGTTGATTTTTTGCGAATTGAATCACTTCTTTAAAAAACGTATTGTTGTTGGGAAAATTGTCAACTGAAATCGGAGTGGTTTTTTTCGTAAGACTTTGAGCTTCGATATATTTCCTGACAGTACCAATACCTGATAATCGAGACTTTTTTCAGTATCAAGCTACTTCAGTCGTGATTGGATCTTCACTTCTCCAATGGGTGTACATGAGTAATGCTAAGGCATGTTTACAACTACCTGTATATCAAATGTGCTTAAGAAAACGATTATTTCTTATGATATTAATTAAGCTAGTGTAAAATCTCTTGTATATGTGAATTTACTTAACTTTAAAACATTTAAAAACCGAAAACCGATACTTATCATAGAAACAATCATAGTAAGTATATTATCTAGTTAGTTTTAATAAATCTTTTATCAAACATTATTCTTTGATAAAATTAAATACGTGAAACAATTTTTTTTCACCAAAATAGAGATACTTTTTGGCAATGTATAACAAAAAGTGCTTGACAATGTACCGATGTGAAATTTTCTTTAATATATTGACGCCACAAAAAAGACTTTACAATTGCTTATTGAAAAATGTTTTGCATCGAATATCAAGAAAATTCATAACTTTGTTTAAAAATATATGAAAAAAATCAATAAATTATTTTTTCCAAAGCCTAGCAACGCCAAAATTGTATCATGGTTTAAAATTAAAATTTAAAAAAAAATGCAACTTTTTATGGATCTAGAATGATCGAAATGCAGTTAAATAGCTGCTAATTTTTTCCTTAAAGCTATCATCAGCCTTCAAACCATACCTAAAATCTCGATCAATCGATTCACGCCTACATGGGATTTTTTTATGATTTTTACACATTTTACTTTTACCAAAAACCATTGGGTTGGGCATCGAAACTTTCAGGATCTTATTAATTCAATAATACTTACAAGCCCACTCTATAAATATCTTCCGAGGGAAAATTCACCATTCATATACTCCTATAGCATTTAAATTAACTTCATGATTTGAATTATGTAAATTTGATGATTGGTATTGAAATCAGTTCCTATTTGGGAATCGATAAGCTTTTAAAACTCATCTAAATATTTGGTTTTACGTGTTTAAAAGTTAGAGTTAAACAATGCAAAAATTCAGTTTTTGTGCTTTAAAAGCTATAGAATAAAAATAATGATAAATATGTGCTTTGTTTTACTATTTGGTGATGTGCTAGTTTCAACATTTTTTGCAACAAATGTAATTTCAAAATAATACTTAATGATTTTTTGTACTTTGGTACAGATATATATTGTTGAGAAGTGAATGGATATTTTTTTTAAAACAGTTACAAAACTACGATCATTTTTCAATTTGTAATAAAATGGTTTATAATTGAATCGGTAGTTGGAAGAAGGAAATAAAAGGAATAAGGAGTTTTTGCTTCAAATTACTTCAGGATACTTCAGGATAGATTTATCTGTAGAGAACAAAAAAGTGATAAAAAACTACCCACAAAGCCTTAAAATATGACTTGGAAATCTTCATAAAATGGAAGAAAGAAAAAAATCCTGGATTTATTATCTTCTTCCAATTGTTAGGTAAACGGGTGTTTGAGAAAAGACAGCAGTGGCGCGGTACAACTTCATATTTCGCCACTAAAATGCTTTTTAACAATATTATTATTCTATTGTTCAATTAGTTGGTTATTGGTTCATCTATGGGTAAATTCTTTTTATTCAATTAAAAAACACAAAAATTTATAACCATGCTAACCTACATAAGTCACAATGTATATTAAAAAAAATGATATTAATAATCACTTTAGTACCATCTAAATATAAAAATTTGGCATCCTATACTTTGAAAAATTTACTGTATAAATATCAAGAGAAACTAGGTTTGTTAAATGTAAAAAAAATATGAAAACCGTTACTATTTAATTTAATACTTGGCAATCAGTATTATTTTGGTTAATTTATTGCCATTGTTGATATCCGAATAATTATTTTAGTCAAATTTAATTTAATGGCCTTTATTGCAGTGCAATGAAATACCCAGTGAGTCGCCTTTTTTGACAATCGGATAACTGTAAAAATAAATAAAGGAGGTAAATTTCGAATTATTTGATTCAAATTCTATTGCAGTGCAATGAAGTACCTAGGTACCTTAGTGAGTCATCTTTTTGGAAATCTGATGATTGTATTGAAAATAACTGAAGTGTATAGTTTTTGAGGAGCTTTTGTATAGCTTTTGAGCCATGGATGCTTCAAAAAAATAATTAAATTTCCAATAAAATTACAATTGCAGGACTAAAGTTTTTATATTAAAACTGTTCGAAAATTTTAAAGCTGCTGTTTATTGATCTTATTCATCGTTTTAAAGTTAATTTTCTAATCAGTTAGAAGAAGGAAACAAATCCACCATACATTCAGATTTCTTTTAGGCTGAAAACTAATAAAAAGTGACAGCCTAAATATCAAGTTGCGACTAAGGATTGCAATCCCGCACTTTTTCCAATCCTGAGGGATTTTTGCTGGATTGACTAAGTAACATCGGGATCCTTCAGGATTTCGCAGAGCTTGAAATTAAAGTGGATCCTGCTGGATCGCAAGATCCCACTTTGCTGGGTTGCAATTCCTAACGCCAACGTCGCTCGTAAAACGCGTCGCTGAGTAGATTAAAGGCAGCAATTTGAATAAATTTGCACCGTCTGATGCTTGCGGATTCGCATTGCTGATCGTGCGTGATCTCGCAGAGCCTAAAATTGAGCTGGATCGCGGGATCCACTTTACTGGATTCCCATCCCTTTTTCATAGTAAAAAAACTATTTCATTTGATCGAATAATGAAAACTTGAGAAAGTTTTTTTTTTCAGTTTTCCACAAAACGAATTGTATGGAGCTATTTTCTTCATCCGATTACCGATTCAATTTCAATTTACTGATTTTACAAGTCTAACAATTTGTTAGTTGTTAAAATGAATTTCGAAGATACTTTGGTTGAATTGATTAAGAATATCCTTTGACATATAAACTGGTTTTGAAAAAAAAAAAACATTTTAAAAAGAATTTACTTTATGAAATTATTTAAGTGCTTTGCGGGTGTGATGTGCGTCATTTATGGTTTGTTTACGTGTGTATGTATTGAGTTGTGCTGGAAATTAAATAAAAATGAGTTTATTTACTACGAGCAATTATGTGACAGGGGCGTACAAATTTACAACGAATTGGTGAGGGTGACAATATTACTAGTTGAAGCACAACGGGACGGTGCTGTTTTACTCAATTTATCAAACAAGCTCTCGCTTTATATTATATGCCTTTTACGTTTGGTAATGTTTACTTCGTACAATTGGCATTCGGTACGAAGGAAAGGGGGTGGGATTTTGGTGTGTTTAGCAACCTTTAAATGTCATTACTGGGGGGTTTTCAAGCGTGGATGTTTTCTAAATATTGGAATTAATGGTTGTTATTTTGCCCACCGTTCTGACGTAGTTTATTGTTTCGTTTGTGGCTTCAGTAAGAGCACGTTTGAGACGAGTTCGTCGGGACTGCGCCATCGTTTGTTGAGGACATAACAGCACACCCTGCAACCACACATTTCGTCACAAATCACACACACACACACACTTTCACCCTCTACAACTACCTAACGAATATCTATAGGAAATCATTTTAGCCAACTTATGCACAGAAACTTATACCGACTTTTTGACTATTTGGCTTAAGTCCCTTTTAGCACACTCAAATCTGGCAACGTTGCACTTTCGACTCTTTTTTTAATTTAATACGCGAATAAATCGGTGTACATTGAAAATTTAGCAACAAAAGAAAAGTATACCATATTAGAAATGAACTAACAAAAAAATCGCGAAGAGAATAAAAAAAAAGGCGAAAATGCAAAGTTGCCAAATTTGAGTGTACTAAAAGGGACTTGATCCTACTATTTTATTGCCATAAGATACTTATGATATGAAATTCAGTAATTTAATGGCTTTATCTGTTATTGAGAATAAAACAGCTTAGACTTAATCCGTGGTTCTAGATAAAAACCATGATTTGCTTTACAAAAATTTGTAATTTATTACAAGATATCCGCTCTCTATTTAAGGAGAAAGCTGTAGAATAAAGATGAGTTCCTAATATCTCCGGACGGATTATCATAGAAGAGGCAATTATTTTTATTAAAAAAGATAAATATCCAATCTGTACAAAAAACAATACAATAAGCAAAAGTGTATACGGTATATGTATATAATCGAGTACTCTGTATGGGTTTTGACTTTTTTATTCGTTAATCACTCTTAAATAGTAAAAAAAGTGAGTCGTCACGGGACGCCTGGTAGATGTGAAACATCGAGCTTATACAAATAACATGCATTAAAGACAAGATTAGAAAACCACCATGATTTGAAAATTAATTAATTAAATAATATTTAGATGTTTACATTCACATCATGACAAATATTCAAAAACATTCGTGTGCTACTCGCTATCAGCTGATTTTGAAATACAATTTTGTTAGTCGTTATTAAATTTTAAAACAAGTATAATAAGAACAAAACTAAACTCAATAATTAATTGATTTAATTAAAACAAAATAATATATACAATAAAAATATGTATAAATTTCAATCTACCAAGAGTGTAGATTTTATATTTATTGACGCTTGAAAAATATAATTATTAATGACTTGGTAATGTGCCATAGTGCATTCTTGCTTTCTTTGTAAGAGGATCTTCACTTTCATTTTCTGAATTATCACTGTCTGACATATTTTATTGTTTATTTTTTTAAGTAAAACATAAGTTATGTATGCTGCAGTAAACAAAACTATCGAACCGAGTAAGAAGGAAGTCGCACGTCGCTTGCGCATGGCAACGCGTCGCCACATCGTACACACTACTACTACACACTACCACATGCGGACTGTATATTCATAGTTGTCCATAGTATAGTGTGGCGACCCGTCGCCACGCAAACGATTCGGTTTACTCTGCGCCTATAGATGTTTCACATCAAAAATATGATTTTAAGACAACTTTTCTCTACATATGATATGTTTTAGGCTTTGTTCATTTTATTATTTTTTATTATTTATTTGATTTCCAACACTTCTTCGAAATCATTGGTTTAATTTTAATTTGGAGTAGTTCTTGATAAAGAGTTCAACAACACGGGTTTTTAATGAAGAACTATTCCATATAAAAATTAAACCAATAATTTCAAAGAAGTGTTGGACACCAAGTACTTAATAAAATGCACCATGAACAAAGCCTAAAACATATCATATGTTGAAAAAAAGTTGTCATAAAAACATATTTTTTAGTATTTAAGAGAGATTAACGAATTAAAAAGTCAAAACTCGTACAGAGTACTTGATTATAGACATATACTAGGAATTATGGAATTATATATACATAGTGAAGACGATAATTAGAAGTATTAATACTTCGAAGAGGGCTGATGATTAAAATTAGTGATATTTTTAGAGGGAGTAATTAGCAAATTTAAAATGACGGAAAATAACAGATGAGTGAACTAGGTGTTACTAAGGGTAATTAATAAATTTTAGTAAGCGATCCAATAAAAATAATTGGGATAGTTTATCAAATAACAAAATGATACCCTTATCGAGTACCTATGGTACTTGATTATAAATATAAATTGATAATAATATACGCACAGTATATTACTAGTATCACTAGTATGCACAGTAGACGGTGATTAGTAGTTTTGATAGTGGAAAGGGTGGAAGATTAAAACAAATAATAACTTGAGAAATATTAGCAAATTAAAAATTAAGAAAGTTATAGAGGTGTATACGTAATGTTACTTAAAGTAATTACATAACTTTTTTAAAGGATTTAACAAAAATCTCCGGGATAGTTTAGCGAAAAAATAAACCAAAACCTTTACTGGAACGGTACTGTACCTAGGACGTGCATAATTCAAAGAGGATGGGTAATCAAAACTAATAATAATCCGAGAAAGATTAGCGGATTAAAAATGAAGGAAGAAATAGATGCGTATACGAGGAGTTAAAAATACTTATATATTTTTTTTAATTTTGAAAAGAGATCAAATAAAAACATTCTGGATAGTTTAGTGAAATAGAAATCAAAATCTTTATTGGGACGGTACTTATAAAGTACTCAGTTCGCAGGTGATAGGTAATCAAAACGTTTAATAACCCGAGCGAGATTAGCGAATTAAAAATGATATATATCCACTGAATTCGCGCTCGCGGATTAATACAAATTGATTTCCCATCAGAAATAAAATTGAAAATTTTGAACTAAAATCCTATTTTCTTTGAAAACGAAGCGAAAACTCGCATTTTGGTATTCTTCATTTTCGATTTCATTAGGCTTCTTCTACCTTAATCCGTTATTAAATCGTGGCGTCAGAGATATTAGAAGTAAGCATAAAATGTGCCTACTTATTATTAAGGACGTTTTTAAGGTACTACAACAGTTTTTCCCCAAATAAGATTTGAAAAGTACTAAGCATTATATAAAAGAAATAGCTGAAACGCTTTTAAAAAAAGTGAGTTTCAAAAATGATTTTAAGATTAGAAAATGAACATAAATTCGAAATAAATTTTCTCTTTTAATTCAAGAGAAAAAAAAGCTTACAACTTTAGGTTAATCAATAGTAAAAGTCGAAAAGAATTGATTCCATTTAAAATTGTTGTGATAGAACCAATGGAAAGCTGGCCGGCAATAACGCAATAAAGTTGAGTGCGAAAATAATATAAACTTTTCCACTTAGACGTTGGGGTAAAAACTTTGTCGACTCGTAATCAAGACATAGTAAATTAATTTAACTTTGTGTTTGAAAAATTGCGATATCATTTGCTGAAAATCAGTTTTGCAATGTGAAAGTTACTAACCTTGGTGAAACTATGACTTGCCAACTGAAAGACATGAAAATTAAGTTGATTTATTAACGTTTTCAGCTTTTGAGTTCATGGGATTTCTGCATTTTCCTTTTCATTGTGAAAAGACATTCTTTCTATATGCTTGAATAAATATTTTCCATCAAGAAATCGAGGCAAATGTAGTTGTAAGGTTTCGTCGGTTATGCGCTAAGAATTCTTATCCAATTACGACGACAACGAACAGTCGTACATTATATTTTCCTTAAGTTCATATACAGCTTTAGGTATTTTTTTTCTCTTTATTCATATTGCACAACGGAAATGCTTTATTTGAAATTCACTTGGAGTTGGACAATTATTCTTTAACGATTCAAAAAATTTGGTTCAACCTCTATTTACATTTTTCTTTCACTTCACAAAACATTTCTGGTTTTTTGTTTGAAAAAAAAAATACAAAAATAAAAATGAATTATTTACTAAAATCGATTTTAAATGATCAACTACTATTTCCTTTATTCAAAACATAGAATTTATTCGTCGTTAAGTCATTGAAAGCAACGAACGGAATAATTTCAATATTCGTTTTAAATTGGCTTCGATTGATGCAATCACTAGACTTGATTATGTAAATTTTTCAAGACCTTATTTATGTTTAAGAAATTTGATTGATTTTTAAATTACATTCTTTCATCCATTATTCATGCGACTCAAATGAAAAAAAAAAAATAGAGAAAAAATGACCTATTTATTGAACTGATACGAATCATAATTATCGTTGAGAAATGAACGACTGAAAAAAAAATAATTGTAATTACAATTATATTAAGTATAAAAGACAAAAATAATTATGATCAACTTGTATAGTTCTATTTAAGAATACATCGCCATGATTCAATCTATTTTGAAGAAATTTAATTGAAAAAGATTGTAATATTTTCAGGATTTATCACTGCAATCCTTGTAGTTTTCACCACATAATGTTGTGAAATTTTGGGGACTCAATATTCGGTTGGGGTAATACGCATTATTTTTTCGGTAGATACCTGTAAAATATCGCTCAAACAATATCATGTTAATAACAATAATATGTTAAGAATATCTTCTAGTGAAATTATAATTTGTTAAAAATTATTAACAATTATAATTTTATAAGAGGATACTATTAACAAATTATTTAATGGATTATAATATAAGTCTTATGACTTAATATCTTTCTTTATTACACGTTTCAACAGTTTTTTACTGTCATCATCAGGTAATAATTATTTTGTCAATTGTAAATACATTTCATAAAGGCTGTTTGTTTTATACGACAAATTATATAAAACAAACAACCTATATGAAATTTGTTTACAATTGACAAAATAATTATTACCTGATGACGACAGTCAAAAACTGTTGAAACCCGTCGTAATAAAAAAGAAATTGAGTCATAAGACATATATTATTATCCATTAATTTATTGTGACTCAGAAATAAAAAAAATACTTATCAATGTTTAACAAATTATTATTGTTGTGTTAATGCTGAAATTAATATACATGAATTTAATAATTGGTGTTACTGAGTACCCGATGAAGCTACAAAAGTAGCGAAACGTTGTACGAAGATAAAATAAAAACATCATATTATGTTTAATATCCAAAAAAAAAAGATTCATTTACTATTATATTAAAAAATATATCATCTACTTGTTAATCATAATAATTTGAAATAAATAATAATTAATGAATAGCATTATAGTTGTTAATTTGGTTATTTTGATTTATTTAATAAGAGCTAATCGGAGTTGAAATGCAATCCAGAACGACCAATAGTGCTCGTTGTGGGGTGACAAATATTTTTTAAAGCATTTTTGGGCAATCAAATTTTATTTCCTTAAACTTGAATTAAACTTGAATGTTTAGTGCATGTAATTAATGAAAAAAAATTTTTTTTGATGAGGGAGAACACATTTTAATTTTTGATTGTTAAATTAAACATTAATAAAAAAATATGATTAGCGAAAAATAAATATTATTTTGGAAAAGTTTATTAAAATGTAGACATTAAAAAATAAATCCTGAAAATTTCATAGATTAATCTCAAACGGTTAAACTGTAATCAATTTTTAAATTAAAAGTACCCAAAATGTTTAACGTAACAAATAAGGAGGTTAAATTGAAAATTAAAAAAAAATATTTTCCAGAATCTAATTATTGGTTGTAAAAATTTCATATTGAAATAGTAGTAGAAGAATTTCATGACTAAGTGGTAATTAGATTGTCCACTTGACGTGATTTTACTCCTCAATGATACTTGGTAAGTATCACTACTAAAGACGGAAATGCCATAAAAGCTTCTCACTATGAACAAGAAGTCATAATCCATTCATTATCCATAAAACGTAGCTACTTATCATTTTTTTTCAAACAAAAATCAAAATTTGATGAGGAAAAGTAAAAAAAAATAGAGATTGAACCTTATTGCTTTATAAATCAAATTAATTGATTAGTTTATGTACATTTTTTTTGCTATCATATTATATTTTAGATTTCTTCAGGTAAATAGTTGGCGAACAAATAATTAATAAGTTAATTACAATATTGAGACATTAAAAAAAAAAAAAACACAGAAAAGACATATTGAGACAATCGACACATAATAATACACATAGACAGAGGAAATAATGAGAAGAAAAACACATTTAGAAGAGGAAGAGAAGTTACTGTAATTACACATATATAATAAGTAGAAGTGTGAGAAAAGTGAAAAAGATGGTGCAGTATTCGATGCAGACAGTGCTTCCAATGCGTACCTGTTTGAAGTTTCGCATGGCTCCGTTAATACGTAACGAGTCGGCGGCAATGCAGGCGATTCCGCCGCCAATGTCTTGAGCGTTACCGCTGCCGCTAGAGCAACGCTCTTCGCGAAGTTGCCGCAACGAAGTGCTGGTACCACCAACGCCATGCATGCATGATGCAACACCAACGCATGACGTCGCTTCCGGTTGCGAACTCTGCCTGATGATGCGATTCATGCCGGCAACTTGGACCATCGTCGGCGATACGTGGCAGCATGACGCACAAGACACCTAATTGTGCCATCATCGCACCATCATATTCACATTACATCCATATTTAATACGTTAACAACAACATTTCCTCCATCATTTTTCATCATATTATACAATACACATCAATCAATCAATTTGAGAGCGACAACGCGTTTCCGTATGTTTTTTTCTCTGAGCTTTTTCCCTAACTTGGAATTTTCATCGTTTGTCAAAATGAGCAACAGGTGTGCGGACAACAATGTGCACAAGTGTCAGTGCCAAAACCATTTTAAATACGTAATTAAAAACGCATGTTTGTGGATTGCTATATTAAGGTATATTAGCTACAAAGGAGGGCAGAAGATTTCAAAATTGAATTGTTACCTTAGAACTATCAAAATTTCAAACGTCTAACAAAGTTAGCACTACTTTTGGAATTTGGAAAAAAAACAGCGATTTTTTGGTGTTTTTTTGTTGTTCAAGAGCCCTGGAAAAAAATGTCACTCGTATATTTTCCAGGAAAACTCTATGTAGCGCTAACTTGACGATAAGAGCTTTTCTAGAAATATTAACATTTCGATTTATTTTGCCCTATTAATTGGTGTTTTCTAATCGTTCGAGAGTTCTGAAAAAAATAGTATCATCCGGCGTATATAATATTCGTCGCTTGCTTTCAAAAGTAATAAGTCTCCAATATTAGGGATATGTGAAAATAGAGTTTTTTCTTTAATAAACGTTTCCCGGGATTTTTTTTCCATTTCGTACGAACGAAGTACTTAATACTGCTAGAGTAACAATAGTAATTCCAAGTTATAAGGTAAACACTCCGTTTAATTCGACCAATTTGGTGCTTACTGACGTAAAAAGACTCTTAGATATTCGTCAGAAATATCAAGTTTAATGTGTTAATAATTTATGGTGTAAGAAAAAATTTCAATATTTGGAAAATGACCTTAAATCGAGTTTTATTTTCAAATGGCTTTTTACAGGAAAATATAAGCGGCAAAATTTTATCTTTCGAAAATCTACAGCGACAATAAAACACTAATTTATGGCAATGCTGGATTTGCAGGGGGGATTTTTTGTGTACTGTGGAGTTTCCATCACAGTACATACTTAGAAGCAAATCAAATTATTAGAGTTGTTAAAATATATGAATAAAATAACAGAAACAACATTAGTGAGACGATTTTTTTTCGTTGCAACCCTTTAACGTACTTATCTTTTAAATAAAAGATAATATTGTACCCCCCCAGAAAAAAAATCTGAATCCGCCCTTGATTAAAGGTGAAATAAAAATTTAGAAATTTCAATATTTGGGAAATGTCAAGATAAAGCTTATTTTTCAAATGGCTTTATCCGGGAAAATATATAAGCTATGAAAATTTTTCCTTTGGAACTCTCGAACGATAAAAAACGCCGATAAATGACACAAAAAAAAAATCGAAATTTAAATATTTTAAACAACGATTGAAAATGATGCCTGAACTATTAATGCAATTTATATGACCAATTAGTGTCATGTTAGTATCCTAAACGTATCTTTTTCATAATCGTTCCATGATCGTTCCATAAATAAAATTTTCTTAATATTTGCTAACATTTAAAAAAATTAACCAATATAAGGCTTGAATCACGACAATGAATCAAAAACAAAAATCACAAAAATGAAAAGATCTTGTCTTGATTTTTTTACTATAATTTTGCTCTTACTGTAAAAAATATAAATTCAAAATATTTTCATAGTTCCATGTATTTGGTCCTAATAACGAATTAAATTTAAAAAACAATCTTTTCGTTTGAATACTTTTAGGTAAAATGAATAACAATCCCTGGTTTTTACTTTTTCTTAAAATAATCTGGAAAACCTCGAGAGTTTCAAAACCTTTTGTTAAAACTTTACTAGTATTGAGCATTAAAAAGCAGAAATATGTTTCATTTGTAACTTTACAATATTAGGTGCACAAATAAATTTTGAGGGATTAGAAAAAAAAGTTTATTTTTTAACTTTGCTCATGTCAAGGTTATTTCTCCCCTAAAGCATTATTTTCCCTTAAAAACCATCATTTGCCATTTAACTGAAGTGTTATCTAAATGCTTTTCCACGTTCTAACTTTTATGGGTACAAAGTGCTTTCCGGAAAGCGCATTTTATTTTGTTTCAATTAAAAGTAAAGTACAGTCGTTGGACTTCGATTGTTGTGTGAAGTATATGAGGCACATGTTCCATCAACAATGACATTTTAATTTTGTCTCTGACGTTCGAATAGTGGTGATTTTGGTACCAGTGACGAAAAATTTAAAAATAGACTAGCCAAGCTTGTAAACGCTGAGTTAGAGAAGTTTTTCAATCAATATTCATGTCAAATTTAAAAAGAGCTCTTAAAACATTGGAATTGATAAAACAAGTGGTTGTAAATCATCTGAAGGCCATGGGAATGGTAAAAAAAAGGAAACTGGGCTTCGCATGAACTTAAGCCATGGGACACCCAACGCCGTTTCTTTACGTGCGAACAACTGCTTCAATGGTACAAGCGAAACATATTTTTGCATAGAATTGTGACGAAGGACAAAATGGGGGTTCAATTCGACAATCAAAAGAAGAGAAAATTGGGAGGTACCGGGCATGAATCAACTTCAACGGTCCAGCCGAGTATTCTTAGCAAATTTTGGTTTTTTAATTGTTGTTTACAAACGCTTGATAGCTACTAAGGTCTTTAGCCACTCTAGGATTAATAATAATCCGTAATCGAATTATCGATAGGATCAATCCCAATAACTACCAGTTTTGGGGTGGTCATCTAGACCACTCGGCCACCGGTGTCGAAATCGGCAAGAAATTATAGCTATTTTTTTAGATGGTAATAGATCGATGTAATGTACTATGCGTTTCTATAACCTAATGAAACAATTACTAGGAAAAGTTACTTTTAACAACTAATGCGATTGAATTCAAAATTAAATCTCAAACGACCGCAATATCAAAAGACTTGACAAGATTATCTTATGGAACGACAACGCTTCGCCATATACCTTAAAAGTTGTTAAGGAAACTTTGAAAACATTTCTATTGTATGTTTTATCCCTTCTTTTATGTTCTTTAGGTACTTCCCGGTGTAACTACCATTAGTTTCTATCATAAACCGTAACCTGGCTGAGAAACACTTCAGATTTTACGAAGACGTCAATAGCCGGATCGATTCTCTTCAAAGGAGGATTAATAATTTAGGAAATCTGTACACTGAAAAAATAGGGAAAAGTAGTATCTAGTGATAGACTGTACTTTGACTAAAAATATTGTAGCAATTTTTTTGTAAGACCCTCAAAACTTCTTTGTGCACTTTTCTAATCAAACAGAAGACTTTCTGGTAACTGTTGCAATGCATAATAAGTTAAAAGATACTAAAAGTCATTAATGTTCCATTAAGCAGCAAATATAACCCAACGAAATTTATAGTTTTGTTTCACTTTTTGGTTTTAAATTATAACCAGTAAATCTTCCATTTTAAATTCCGTGATGAGTTCGATTTTATTTCTTGGTTATTTGAATTTTATTAGTTCTAGAACTACTCAAAATCATGAACGCTATAAAGAATAACGGTAAATCAAAGATAAGCCATGTGTTTTGTCAATGAAATTATCGATTGAATATTTGCAAAAGAGTATTGTGTTAAAATAGGTAAAGACAATTTTCACCAAAAAATTATAGCTTTTAGCATTGTATGTTTTTTAAATCTATTTTGTATAATTTTTGGAAGTTATTAATAAATATTTTTTTCTGCATTTAAAGTCAGATATTGTTGATCCATTAGTAAAGTAAACTTGAATATATTGAGTGATATCAAGTTTTGTTTGAAAAGACGGGTGGTAGTGATGAAATTGAATTGAGTAGTTTGAGTGAAAACGTTATAGGTTTCGAAAAAATGCGTAGAACAATGATCAAAAATTTATCTCTATTATTTTGGTATTTCATTCCTTGTTCTTACTTATTTATTTTGTTACTAACTAACCCGACAAACGTTGTCTTATCCAAATATTTAAGAGACAGTGTTTACTGTTTATTGTTATGCTTTTTGATAAGACTTTTTTAATTAATACTTCATTTTGTCATTCCCTTACAGACATTCCCTCACTTCAAATTGAAACGAAAGAAATGATGATATATGAGGAAATGACTTTTAAACTTGTTGAACTTTATTTTTTTACTTATTTAATCCTTAAATTCATCGTTTTCCCTATTTAAAGATGAGAACATCATTCATATTGACTTTAGTGAAAATCTTGACTGTAAGTACAATGCAAAAATACAAGTAATTTACTTTGACGAAACAAGACAACAAATCATACTTTACTGAGGAGTATTATATTAACGTAACAATGATACTATTAGGGTCCAAACATTTTTTGCTCTATCATACAATTACAGATACGATTTAATGACGGTATGGCCTATAAAAACCATTTCATTACTTTTAAAATTATGAATCATTCTTATAATTGGTCTAAAATAAGTTTATTCAGGGGACAACGATAATAGTAAAATTAAGTAATACAAGGACTACAAAACTGACGAAAAAAAAATATAATCAAATGTATTTTTTTTAGATTCAAACTTATTTCGAAATTTGATGAGAACTATCCAAAAATATTTTGTAAAAGTGTGATAAATCTCCCAAGCCGGAAAAATGGCAAGCTGGGTCTCATGTAAACCGCGGGGTGGCCACCTTTGAGGTATACAATCATTGTCGCGGAAAATACATGATATCTTTAGATTATACGATAAAAATGAAAATATACGTCCTGTTTTTATTTATTTCTTCCTTTTTTTGACAAAATTTGATGTATCCACACTATAGGTATATAGTGTATTAGTATAAGAACTAACAACGTTTTCGAGAGAATTTAATTAAAGCTGATTTTTGTAAAATCAGAAAATCGTATTGAATGTCGTCAGATACTTTAATAATATACGTGTACTAAAAGACGTTAAACTATTAATCTTATGATAAGTTTTTCGTAAGACTTTCCTATTTTCGATACACAAATCCTAATAGAAATTATATATACGTGACCCAGACGAAGTCGCGTGCATCAGTCAAAAATAAATCTACCAATTTAGCTACTAATTATAGAATTTACTCTGTATATATGTATCTACAATTCACCTTCATTCCACAATGTTATCAGCTTTCAAATGTTGGCCAATATTCGTCATTTAAATTCTAACAAATCATTTTAGTTGACATTTTCGAGACACTCAAATTCCTCTATCCGAAAATAAAGCCAACAGTCCAAAATAAATACGGGTTGGATAATTTTTCAAATCTCTATTTTAATAGCGAAAGTTTACCGAAAAATTAGTTCTAACAAAGCTTAATTATAATTTCATTAATATGAATTCATAAATATAAAAAAAACCATAAAAAATATTTTTTAATTTGAACTGTTATGAAACGAGCAGTATGGTTCTGAAAAATTTAATGCATATTTTTATGAATCAATAAATGCAACATTGTTTATCAAAAACTCTATAAAAATGCTGTGGATTTTGCCAGAGGTTATATTCTTAAAACAATTGTAACATCCAGTTTCAGTGAATATTTATATTTTTTTGATTATCTATCATTTTGAACAATACAGCTTTGTATTTAAATTGTTCGAGCTTTAATATTATTTGAAAGTACTTGATCACGTTTCAAATGTTATAAAAAGAATTAAATTGAAGAAAAATTTAATATTTTATTTTCATTGACATCAATTGATAACGTTTCATCTCTGGGATATTTTTTAAATACTATAAACATTTTATAAGATTTTATTCTCAAATCTCTCAAAATTAAATTAAAAACTAATCCGAATGTCAATGATGAAATTACGATTTTAACTTTGAGCCATGACGAATACCACGACTGCACAGAAAGAAAAGAAAAAAAAGAGAAATTAATCAATGATTATTCTATAAATAATTATTTCCATATCCTTGAATTTCAAGAGTCTTATCTGGATTATACTTGAAATTAACAACGAGACGATTCAACGGAAATCCGTTCTGATAGAATTTCAATCTAATGTCTGAATCTATTTGAGATCCTTAATGCGGTTCTATTTGCTTATCTAATTTTGATTTTCAATAGCATATTTAAAAAAAAAACCGTCAATTGTAGAACATTCATGAAAGATACACAAAACGAGAGATTATTAATTGAAATTTAATAACAATATAAAATAAAACTTACGAAGTTTATATTTTTTAATAAAGAGTTAGCAGTGTTTGTATGGGAAAAATGCCCCCGTGGCATTTTCGATTCAAATTCAGAATATCGTTTTGATACTGAATAAAAAAAAATTAACCAAATTTTCAGTTTTTTATTTCAAACGTTTTTTGAGTTTAGTGAGTGTAGTGTAGTATAGTAATAAGGAACAAAGTTTTTAACTAGTTTTATATATAGGGATTTCATAATATTTACCAATAAAGACAAGACAATTAATTGGTAAAAAATAGTAGATAAAATGTAATATTAATCTGAAATTGATAATAAGTATTCGATACAATATTGGACTACTTTAGGATAGTTAGGTATGCAATTAATAATACAAAATTTCATCAAAATTTTCATATTGCTCGGGTATTTGCATCTACTAAAATTGTCAGAAATTTAGTTCTAAGAATAAAGAATTATACAGTGTAAGTTATAGGTGACCGAAAAGTGTGTTTGTGAACCTATAAATCAGAGATTTTCAATCGTTTTAAGCCTAAGAACTCATTCTAGAATGTCAATCGACGAATAACAAGCAAAATTTATTTTTTCAAGTGCTGGACCCGAACGCACTTATTGTACTTTTTTCGATGCGAAAATTAATTAAATCAGTTTGATATTATGAATCTATTCTGTACCTTTGCTTCGTTGATTATAAGAAGGCCTTCGACAATGTTAGGTAGCCAAAACTTTGGAAAACTTTAATTGATATCGGTTTATTAATCCATCTAATCTCAATAATAATCAATATGTAGGCTAGGAAGCTGTGGAAACATCGAAAACAAACTATCTGATAAATTTGATACTCGAACAGGCATACGACAGGGTTGTATTTTCTAACCATTACTTTGTAAGGTATTCGTGAAATTAAAACGTGGCTCATTTTGGAGGACCAGAATGGTGGAATTAAAATTGGCATGAAACGATTCTTCATTTCGCTGAAGATACAACCTTAATTGCGAACAATGAGAGGGAGATACTGAAACTCATTCGAAGACTTGAAGTTGTGCGTTAAGATATTGGTTTAAAAATAATTACCAATAAAACCAAAATAATGACCATTGATCGCGCTAACGATCATCAAAATCAACTGGAAAGAATAAGGAAATTTCTTTTTTTTTGCGTCATGAATTGGTGTTTTTTTGTCACTCGAGAGTTAAAAAAGAAAAAAAATTGCCGTTTACATATTTTCCCGGAAAAAACTATTAAGAGGAAAAGCTCGATTTGGATTGTTTTTCACACTTTGAAATTTCGATTTTTTTTGTACCATTGGTTGGTGTTTTTTTGTCGTTTTAGAGCTGCGAACGAAAAAACTTCATTACTTTTATATTTTCCCGGAAAAAGTCATTTGAAGAAAAAGCCCTACTTGGACATTTTTCTAATAATAAATTACAATACATAGATGCAAGTTACGAAGTTTTTCTTGCGGAACTCTCAATCATCAAAAAAACACTCATTAAGGGCGCAAAAAATTTTTTGAAATTTCAATATTTGGAAATATTGAATTGATGACCCAAATCGAGCTTTTTCTTTAAACGGTTTTCTCCGGTAAAATATAAAAGTTATGAAAATTTGTCTCTCGAAACTCTCGAACGACAGAAAAACACCATTTAATGACGAAAAAAAATCGAATTTTCAATATTTGGAAAGAAACCCAAATTAAGCATTTCCTTCAAATGGCTTTTTCCGGGAAAGTATGTAAGCTATGAAAATTTTTCGTTCGGAACTCCTTAATGACAAAAAGAAAACACCAATTAATAGCGGAAAAAATATCGATATTTTAATATTTATATCTAAAGCTCTAATCGTCAATTTAGCACTATATAGGGTTTTCCTGAAAAATATGCAAGTGGCAATTTTTTTTTCAAAACTTTTGAATGACAAAAAAACTCCAAAATATTTGATAAATATTTTTTCCAAATCCCAAAAGTGTATAGCTAACTTGATGGACGTAGCGAATCCATGCCAGGCAGTCAAAGACCTGTCAAATATTCCTAATCAATTTAGTCGACTAACCAAATACCAAAATGTTTTCTAGAATTTCAGTAGAGGAAAGTTTATTCTGCAATTTGATAATGCAAGACTTCTTTGTACAAGAAAAACCTGGAAAAATTGATAAAGAAAGAATAATATTGCCCTATCTACCATAGTCTTCTAAAGTTATCAGTATCAGATTTATGTTTATTTTTATTGTTACAATAATTCGTAAGTGCTAAAAAAATAGAAACTTAAATAATGTTCAAAATTTGATTTTAAGATACTTTGTTTAGCGAGCAATTGATTTGTAATAAATTAGCATTTGAGTTAACACCTTCGATGTCAAAAGATTGGTGATATTAAGATTGAATATATCATTGATTGATTTAAGATCAAAACTTTGAATAATTTTATGTTAAGAAGAAAACCACATTTCTTTCGGGTCCTTGTATTATTTATTAGTTAGCAACAATGTTTTTCATTTATAAACAAATCTGTATTTTATTTCTTGTAACAGATAAATTTTTGTATTTTTTTCAAACGAACCCTAAAAATTAATTCATTTTTCTAGTATATATTAAGGAGATATAGTCATATGCTGAGAATAAGATAATTTCCAAGATCATCACAAACTCCAACTAAAGTTTGAGGAAGTTGAAACAACTTGTAGCTGTGTTCCAACTTGTATCGAAACCCTGAAAACAAACACCTGCTTGCTCTCAACTTCAATCAGCTTCTTTTTGCTTCTACATCTTTTTCATGGCTTTTTATTTTCGATGACAAAAAATCTTTTCAGTTGAAAAATAAATAAATATTCGCAGCTGAATAAATTTCACTACGCGGCACGTTTACATGAAAAATCGTTTGCATAATATTATGCAGAGAATAGATTTCAATAACAATGTGCAAACACAGCACGGTTTGATTCAAATTTGTGCAGTTCAGGTAAAAAATTTGGGAGTCATACAATTTTACACAAATTATGCAATTCTTGAATTTGTTTTGGCAGTTATAGATCATATTTTATTCATTACGCGTTTGTTTTATATTTTTTTTTCAATGGGAATTAAAATAGCATAAAATTCGATAAAAATTGCACCAAATGTGTAGTTGGAAAAATTATTTAATAGAAACACTGGAAAATATACAGATACCGAAAATGCGTAAGCAAGACAGTGTTTTTTTTTCTTTTAGTTAAATAAATCAAAAAATAAAACCTACTTCATCACGGAACGAGAACTCAATTGGAACTCTTTTTTTCTGTTTTTTTTTTTTGTTTTTTTTTTTATTTGAAAAATATCAATCATATTTTTCCATTTGTTAGTCTTGATTTAAACTGAAGATTCCAGTGGAATTGTGGCTATCTTATGTCAAGAATTGTTACTCAATTTACAAATTTTTTTGACTTAAATAATCGATTCTAATAACTCTGAACTCTCTATAGCCTATTTGTGGTATTTTCCTTTGTAATTAATATTTTTTTAAGTTATTTAATTTCATTTTTCATTTAGCAATACGTATTCAATTCTTTTCTCTCAAATAGTGACATAAACAAATATCAAAACCACCACCTTAATCTTTCAAAATATTTTTAATGCAAGTGGATATCCAGGATATCCATATAATATTTTGATATTAAAGAATACTTTTATAAAAGAATTTTAGAGGCACTGAGAGAAAATTAAGGATTTTCAGCTCTTATTGTGCTCAAGATTCACCTAAATCTTTTTGAAACTTCATCGAACAATAGCGTTTTGTAAGAACATTTCCAATGGTTCTTTAAGAAAAACATTGAAAAGGATATGAATAAAAGAACTGTTAAATTAAGTATTGAAATCGAGAAAAGAAATATTTTTCCACTGAATTATCCTAAAACTTTATCAAAGTTATAAAGTTTAAAAAGTGACATCGATTTATAATTTTTTTAAGAAGATTCCTAACATTCAATCACTAGTCAAAAAATTTAAATTAATTCATTACGCAATAATTTTTTTTTAAAAATTATCTTTTAAGAAAAATGTACTTTAATTATTGATATATTTGTCCGAAAATGAAAGAAAGTTATTTTGGCAATACCTTAGGGATGCAAGAATATTTTAGACTTCTATAACTTTCAATATATCATTGAAGTCTTAAGGTAAAAATATTACCTACTTAATATTGTGTTTTTATATTTAACTCTCTCGTTTGATTTCTTCTTTAGTTTCTGTTGTAGTGACAGCCAATAAAAGAGCTAAGAAAATTGTCTAAACTATCTACAAAAAGGTAACACACAGGAAATAACAAATACCTACTTGAAAGTGATAAGGAAAAAGTTAATAAATTCAGAGAAACACGCTGCTCAAATTCTAGAAAGCAATTTTTTGAAATGATTTTTTTCTGGTTTGATTTGATTTGTGGTAAGGTAATTTGCTTGTAAGCGGAAAATCATGAACGATGATGATACCTGAGCATTCAAACAAGGACACGTGCAATGGTGAGCAGAACGAACCGATTCTTTTGATACTGAACGTACAATTTTAAGCGTGGATGCCGGAGTGTGGGATGTTCGCCGTTCCAGACTCACGCCCCCGTATCCGGAAACGCCGCCGTGGACACATCGCGGCGATGACAGTTGTGGTGTCAGTTGAAATGCATTCGACGAACTTCGATTCCGCGCCGGCGGCAATGTCGGTAATAGGCTTTGACGACATGCTTTTACGTCCAACTTACTGAAAAAAGTAAAATAAAAGTTAGCTTACAAATGTAGATTTAGTTAAAAAGTCTTTAATTAATATATCTTCAGATCCTAGCTAACAGTGAAAGAGATTTGTAAAAGCATTCCTTTTGTTCAAATAAATTTCGTACTCCTGGAATTCAATACCATGAGTGGTGCTTTATTAGCTCTATTGTGACTACCTGCAATTATTAATCACCTGTATTATTCCAAATATTTTGCACAAAAATTTTACTTAAAGCATATGGACTTTGTAAATAAGGAATAATTTAGCCTCAAGCAAAATTATATTGTTAAGTTTTAACTTCATCAACTGTTATCAATCCTTTCCAAAATTTTTGAAAAAATCTAATTGGAACATTTCAATGCGGATATTACTAGACTAAAAATCATTCCTCAACATCAATATGGATTCAGATCAAACCACAGTACAATTGAACAAGTTCACAGAGTTGTAAATGAAATTAAAAATGTATTAGAAAATAAATCAATCTGTACGGGAATTTTCCTCGACGTATTTCAAGCTTTCGACAAAGTCAACCATAATGGTTTACTTTACAAAATATACTCCTTTCTACCAACTCAATACCATAAATTTCTAAACAGCTAAATTACCAGCAGAACATTTCAGGTTCAATTTGGTATGGAGTTCAGTTCGTCGCGACTTATAAAAGCAGCTTAATTTTTATAAACGATCTCCCAAACAAATGATCAAATTATGACCACCACTTTTGTAGATGATACAGCTCAACTTTACTCCAACAAACATCCTAAAATAATTCAACATCGCCTATAGGAACATGTAAATTGCGTAACCATTATGGTTCAAAATTTATTCGCGAATTAAAGTGAAAATAAAGTAGAAATGCCACGTTAACAGATATTGACGTCCCTAAAAGATACATGAGCCAATTGTATTGTATTATCTATAGATTTTGAATGAATTTTCATGAACAAATTAGACAAATTGGACCATAATGGTTCTGATTCACGCTGACGTGCTTTATCTACGGGAATACCAACAAGTTCAAAATTCTAGGGCCCCCAAATCTTACGAGGAGAGTAAGTATGAACTCTAAGTGTATGCGTACCTGTTATCTTTGGTCGACGTTCAATTAACAGGTATCCGGTGCTAAAGGTAGGTAATTTTATTAAAATATTTTTAATTTTTTGATTTCCAAAACCTGATTTGTACGTTTGTCTTACAGAATATAGATTTAAATTAATAATCATTAATGCCAGACACTTTCCATCGACCGAACTTTTACCAGACTCTTTAAAGATGGTAGTTTTGTTTTTTATTTTACTTATTTTCTAAAGCTTGATTTTTATACATAATTTTCATGGAACTATTACAATAATATATTTGATGAGCCAGACCAATCGAGTAACGCAATCATGCGTATTATGGAGAATGCAACTAAAAAAAAATTTAGAATCACTTTTTCTCAGAAATGATGAATGTTATGAAAAATGTATTAGGACAATTTTTGTAGATAATTTAATGATCTATAATTTTTATCTTAAATATTTTATCACAAAACTAACTATTTCGCTGAAAAATTCGAAAAAAACATTTTTGCAAAAATTTTATCTTGAAAATTGTTTTGCACTCATGGAATCGATGGCGACTTTTCACAATTTCATACATAAAAGGGTTCACACAGTTCATGACAAATTCTCAGTTTGTGAGAAACTTATGCAAGAAAGAATTTCTTAATTGACCGAAAAATATAGTGACACTTTATATGTGTCTGAGGGGATGATTGGTCTGGCTCTTCACATAAAGTATTGTAATAGTTCCATGATAGTTATGTATAAAAAACAAGCTTTAGAAAATAAGTAAAATTAAAAACAAAATTAGCACCTTTAAACCGTCTGGTTTGTCTGGAAGTTTGGTCGACGGAAAGTGTCTGGCAGTAGTGATTATAACTTTTTAACTTTATTCCAAAAACATACTTAAAAACCAGCTTTTAGAAATCAAAATAATTTAATAGTATTTTTACATATTTTTAGCACCGGCTACCTGTTAATTGACCATTAACTAGTAGAAAGTACGTATACACTTCAAGCTCATAGTTACTTTACTAAATTCCATACATTTGGTTCGTTAGAAAATAAGTAAAGTCTGGGGATCCTGGAATTTTGGAATAGAAATGGTGTTCCCGTGGACAACTCTCGATTAGATAACTAAAAGTGTGTTAATTACCTCCTCCCAAATTTCTTGTCAAAAATGCGAAACTATTATAAGGAACTTAATAATTAAAAATTCAAACGGAATTAAGTTGTAGGAAGTTAGCGAAATAATTTTTGTACAAATGATAAGTAGATTTGTTTATTAAATTTTGATCATATTGTTTTCTGTTAGGCTGCGTTCTATCTTTGCAAATTTGGGTTACATCACTTGCAATGAGGGACACAAAAACAATATACTCATTCTTATGTTATACATTTGATTTTTAAATTCTCCGATTCTGTCACTTCACAATTATCAATTAGCTAAAAGACCGTAGTAGTTATAAAGCGACGATAAATAACAATTTAAAAAATATCAATAAAGTTAAATATTTGAAATACCTACACTATCTTTGATCAAGCTGAACTTTTAATTGATGAAAATTTAAGATGGTACAACTCTATGTGCAAAATTTCAGCTCGACTGGACAACTTGAAATGTGTTTATAATCCAAAATTTGTTGCTATCAAGGACGCCAAAATAATATAAAGGGTTATAAAATAAAAATCAATTAGGTATAATTGAAAAGAAAATAGGGGTAATGCTCTTGTTTTAGGAGTGGTGTATTTAAATTGAATGTATTTTAGTGAAGTTGAAATAGGTTGGGCCAATAGTTTTTCATTAATAAACCCCAAAAATAGGAAAGTCTGAGATTCTTTCTTTTGGCTCAATTCAGGTGAATTAATTAATTTTTTCAGCTTAAATAATAATAAAATTGTTTCTACAACTCCGCTTTATGAAATATCTATTCAATAATGCTCAAGCAGTGAAATTTATTTTATACTTCAATAAATTCAACATTTGTTGAAACTTATTATTCGAAAGCTTTGAAAACAATTTTCAAACTCTGAAGATACAGACGATCTTAAAAGCACAATAACAATAATCGTAATAGCAACCATGGTTTTTATTCTTCTTTTCTTCAATTTACAAATCAATTTGTGTTTCCATATCTCCCTTGTGGTATGGTAACAATTTCAAAAACGTTTACTTTGCTGCCTGATTTTAAAGAAGAGAAATTAATTAAATGACAATTTCAAAAATTCAATTAAATTTTAATTAATCGATAAATTCACAATCTTTTTACGTGAAATTAAAAATTTGAAAATTTAAAATTAAATTACAAATCTACCAGCTGCAGAATTTTCATAATTTCTCATTATAACTAAGATTACAAAAGATTCACTCTGCTTGCGTCATTATTTATGCAAATGAGTTTTTGAAATTCGTGTTTTTCCATCCCTTAAGTGTACAGAGGTGTAGGTACTGCAGTAATTCAGTATAGTCGAATTGGGACATAACCAAATAGGGTTTCTTTGTGTATTTTTTTTTTTTTGTAGACACGCCGGTAGTTTTTTAGGCATATAATTAAGTTTTGGGTAAGAAAAAATTCATGACTATATGCGTGAATAAATTATAAACTTTCAACAAAAATGGAGTTAATAATAATTTGATTTGTATAAGGGATGAGAAAATTGAATTCCATATTTACAAGTATATTCATGGTATAATTTTGACAAAAAAAAATAAATTTCTTATTCATGTGAAGGTTATTTCGGGTAACAAAAATTATAATACGAGTACTCTATTATTTTTATACAATAGGGAAAAAATTGATCTGCGTAGGCGATCATTAATTTAGAATTTTATTTGAAAATGAATATTTTTTTTTGTGGTTTTCTTAGTAAAATTGAATTTTAACGCAATATAATTCAAATAGTCTCTTCGGGCAGTTTTACAGTGGTTTATTCTGTCGACTTAATTTTTTAGTACATTTTTCATTATTTGAGTCTATGTTTCATCAATGTTAGCATTGATTTCTTGCTTCATTATCTCTGGATTGTTAGCAAAACAATTATCATGAACAGTTCTTCACAAAAAATAATTCAACAGGAACAAATCGATACTTATTGGCGGCCAATTGACTTAAGAATTTCGACTGATTATGAGATTTTCGAAAACAATACCCAAATTGATTATCTCATTGGCGGTGTGGCAAGTTTCCCCATCCCAAATGCCATTCAAATTATTCTCTTAAATTTGAGAATATAACGTAATGCTGACCATTGAAGATAACGATAGCCTCTTGCACATTTTCAAAGAAAAATTATCTAGTACTGCCACTGTACCGAAACCACGAAACCAGTAACTTTTGGATTGTGGATTAAAAACACATCGGATTTTCAATGCTTAATTCAATGCATAATTTTTCAATAATAATATATAGTCAATTTGGGGAACCAAAAAAATTTAGAATGGTCAGAAGACTACAGGTCATAAACTAATTAATTTTTATAAGTCATCATATCGAGAATTCTGCAGAATTCACTTTAGAGAAGAGCAAAAAATGATTTTTTTTTTCTTAAATGCAACGACTAGTAAATTTTGATGAATGACCCTCTTTTTTCTGGATAACTAACGATACTCTCAGATGTGCAAGCTGGACGAGAGCGAAAACAGGTCGTTTAATTTATTATTAATCCATTTTTACCAAATCGCTTTGGAAATAATCGACAAATTAAATTGAAAGGATGCTTTTTTATGCCAAATTTTCCACGTAAATTTCTCACAATATGGACAGAAGGCTAATTGTTTAGGAAGTAATTTTTCAAAAGTTTTCAATTTTGCTCTAACATGAAGCATTCCATTCCGTAAATGCCAAAATTTTATCTAAAATTTCCTCGCTGAAAGTATCATAAAATGTCTGCCTAAGTGGCTGGAAGTCAAAATTATCCTTGGATTGTAAACTACTGCTGTAAAAGCCCAATCAGAAGCTAATCCAGCCAGGGGGAGCTACTAGTGACTCTGACATATATATCGTTTAACACTTTCGGCGTAAGATCGTAAAACTCGATGTGAAGGCTCCATGGTTTGTCATCACAAAGTCAAACATCCCTTAAAACTTATAAGTGGCCTCAGCCAGGGAGGAAATTGTTAGTTGCAGTATGAAATATCAAAATTGATTGAGAGATCAATTCAATCATTAGCGGTTAATCTTTTACAGTTGTGCTTCTTAAGCTTTTTCGTCCCATGGCCAAAACCAAAAAAAAAGAAGCATCTGTGTGCAGTTCATACGCGAAAGAAGAGAAACTAAAAAATGTAAAAGTCAAAGTAAGAGACGAATGTAAAATTTCGATAGGAGGATAATTTTTATAGTAAAAATTTTAAATTTTATCCACATATACTCGTATATTATACATTTTTCCAGACTCCGAGTTCGCATTTTCTATAAATAATATCAGAGAATTGTGTATGTAATATCAGAGACTGATGTATGAAATCTAAACTTTAGTGTCAATTTGATCAGATAATATATCGTGGGCATACGAGTAGTTATGACGAGTGAAAAAACAATACAGTAAACATAATGAAGACGATTCCACCTTCAGCCAATCACAGCTGGATGATCGAAAATTACTCGTTATTACGATATTTATTATCAATTAATGTATTGATCTTGTTTTTAATACAGTGCGACTGCAATACATCTTTAAAATAAATTTGTAGCCTTTTAATTCAATCATTGAGATCGTTGTATCTAATACAATATTTATATTTAAATCTCCACCTAATATCTTTCTAGTTTTGTCTTGCTAGTAATTTTCGATACCTCTGGTATGTATTTTACTAAATTTTTGTTAATGTACTTTTTGTGGTGTTTTTAGACTTACAGTCTTGTTTTCTTCGTTATCACTATAATATTCTATATTTTTTTTCGGTATTCTTTAAAAAAAAATTATTAAAATAATGAAATGTTTATGTAAACAGTACATTTCAACACGGTTGTTAGAACGACTGTTTCCAAGCACCGTTATGATCAGACGCGCACATACATAAGAAACACTGAAATTTTTTCTATTCTATTCTCTGGTTCGTTAAATATTATAGATTTATATGTTTCTCTTTAACTGTCGCTTTTTCGCTTTATGAAGTTTCAAGTCTCAACGATGCTAAAGAAGTTTTCACATCAAAAACCAAAGCTTCACTCCCCAAAACATTAATAGCCCTTAAAACCGTATATCTTCATCAATAGGAAAAATATATAATCCTACATTACCATTCTACAAAATTAGAACTAAATCTATCATCACAATACTATCGTTGTAAGATCAAGAAGATAATTTTTGATTATCTGAAATCTTTATAGTGTTTCATTATCTTTCTTTAAACTATAAACATTCTTTACAACTGAACTTTTACCAGATATATACAATCAATCACAAAAATTATTGCAAAGTAACTGTTGTAGGATTCTTTCGATTGAATCGATTCTTTTCCAATATTGAAAAGTTCTTTCTGGAGTCATTCTGCTCCCCATTATTAAACACAATAAGATTTTTAATTCACCTCACTAATTTCTGTCCCCATAAATATGTCCTAGAGTAGGTTTTTTAATTTTATTCTTTGATATATGAATATAAAGTATATCAAGAAATACATAATTTAATTACTTTAAACACTTTTGTTTTATTCTTAATTTGAGGAACTTTCGCTCTAAAATCAAGGGTGAAATATACAACTTAAATTTTGGAAACATTTTGAATCAATTTTCCCACCTAGTTTATGTGTTTTCACGTGAAATACAAGTTTTACAAACAAGATCTGAAATTTACTAGATCAGTAAGATTAAACTATTTGGGAAGTATAAATTTTGAAAACATTATGTTTTCACGTCAATTAATTTAATAATAAAAAATATTGTTAAACATAAACTATAAAAGGGATTGGATGGTAAAGTTGAGCTTTATCTTCAATTTAAAAGACAACGTTTTTAAAGTTTTAAAAATTACATTACATGAATTTATTTAAATAAAAAATTAATTCAGCAGTACATTGACAAAATTAGAATTTTGACGAACAGTAAATTGAAGTTTTGTGTCCAAATAAAGTGGATACCGACTGTTTATACATCATCCCGAATTATAATAGTTGTTAAAAATGATAAAAATCTTTTCAAACGTTAAAAGATAAAACAAGCTTTTTTGTATTGTAAGAAACATTTAATAACGCAAGCAATTAAAAGACGTAGCTAATGAGCCCCTGATTTCACCAAAATAAAACAAAGTATAACATAAAAGATAATTAATGTGTTTCTTAATTTATTCATTTTTTTCACAATGTTAGAAAATTTAGTTTTTCATGTACCTACACAACTAGACAAAAACGATAAAAGTATACAACAGTTGTGCTGTTCATAAAAAACGTAAGGAACGTGCAAACTGAACAAAAGCTTCGAATGAATTCATGCGTTAAAAATAGACTCGAATTGAATGTAGAGCTTAGAAAGCTTAAAAATGTAACTCCATTCTCATTAAAAAAAGATCATTGTTGCGGCATTATTCTTTGTAAGTTTTGTAAACATTTTTTTGAAAAAAAAAAGTTTTGTGGTTTTTCCGTCTCGTTTTAATCGCATTTGGATGGCGTTTGGTCACATAAAAGACGAAACCTTTAAAAAGAAAGAATTGTGTTTATTACAACAGACAGTGCGAGAAAATCAGCTTTTGCATCACAGAGTACTATTAACAACAAAAAGGTAAACTTAGGATTAATTCTTTGAAAAGATTTACTAAGAAGATTTGAAATTCTATGGGCAAACAAAGATTATTAGATTGGATCTTAAACATCTTTATTTTGTTATTCTTTATAAGAGTATATATTTTGAAAATCGAGCCAGTATTAAGGGCAGGAAAGTTTGTTTTGGACCGATACAAGCCATTCGAATGAAAACTGGTATAATAAGTTTATTGAAAACAAAATATTAGTGTACTATTATATATTACTGGTTTATTTTTAATTTAATAAATTAATTCTCAGTTAGACAAATCAATAAGCAACTGTGCGTCATATATTAGGTGGACCGGAAAGTAATTTCATTTTATACAATCAAAACACAAAATTTTGACCTCTGTCAAGTTACCACCCAACTCTTACGAATTAAAATTTTGAATATATTTTTAGATTGACTTTTAATTGTACCCAAAAAATTTTCTTTTGTACCTCGACCGAAAAAAAGTTATTAAATTTTTAAAAATCGATAGTCCAATGTTATATTTTTCAAAAATTTTTACGGCGTTGACACGTTGAGGATTGTGCCGAAAAAAATATTCTTCTAATGCAATCCCAACGATAATTATGATGGTTCTTGTACATAGTTGTAATTAGATTCACATTACTTCATTGATGAAACTGCAAAAACGGACATAGTTTTGATTCTGTTGAGGTACAAACGATTTTTTTGCGGATTTTCCGGGGTACCGGTCTCTAGTTAATGTTACCGGTTGAATTTTTGTTTGAACCTCAACTGGAAAGAAAATGCAGTTATCTGGCAATAATATAATTTCCTTGGGAGATTTTCCAAATTCTACAACGGTACAATCTAACTACAGTCTTCCTGAGGATTGTACCGAAAAAATACTCCTTCTAACGCATTTCCAACGGTAATTATGATGGTTTTTGTAGAAATAATTAAACTCTCATTACTTCATTGTTGAAGCTGTAATTAGAGTCTAATTACAACTGCGTTATAAGAATTAGTTATAGAACTGTAGTATAATGTACTATAACTACGTTATGGAACTGTACGTTGAAAGAAGTGTGTTATCATTTACTTTGATCTTTCTAATATCTTCTATGGTGAATTTTTGATATTATCTAGCATACTATGAAGCCTGGTTTTCTTCATTTTTTACGCTAAGCTTTGACTTTTTAGCAAGACATCTACATTTCAGGCCTGCTTCCTATAATCACCTTTGCAACGTCCTCTTAGACATTGTTATTTCAGAATTAAGTAGAACAAGATGGAATTATTTTAATGTTAAAAAACCATTTTCAATAGCTTTCTTTAAGACCTAACGATTTATTCGAGGCGTCGTTTTTCTGATTCCTCCACAATTTCGTCGACTGTTGAGATTCATTCGATTTGATGATGACTTTTTTTGAATTTTCGATACGGTTTGATGAGAAATTCATTCTTTTCTTGCAATTTCCAGAAAGAAAATTAGTTGATCATTATTATTATCAATACGGCTGGTTTACAGTTTCATGTTTAGTTTTTCTAATATTTCTGTTTAAACTGAGTGGTTTTACGGTAGTTACGAAATAATTTACAATGTCTATGGAATTTTTAACATTCATCTTGAAAGTATTTACTAACGGTGTTAAAAGTTGATGTTGAAGCATTCCTATTTTATAGGCTGGAGTTTTTATGCAATTAACAGTAAGTCAAAGTTTGCATCTCTCTTCATAAATTTTAGGACACATTGCATTAATGGTTTTCAAAATCCTTAACCTGTTGATCGTCAATAAATCCTGAGCTTTTCTTTTCTTTTCTTTTCTTCGGTGAAGGTAACAACTTTGTTTTGAAATTTGTTAAGTTCTGTATCATATTGATCTCTTTTCATAACAATATTTATACTATTTACAAAATATTTATAAATTTACTTCTATATTCTACTGTATTCCCACAATAGAGTAAGGTAGTAGAGATGGCAGACGAGAAAGGGTTCAGAGTTATCTACTCATGTGCGTAGATAACTCAATAAATATATCATTACGTTATATTATTCTGCCAACAATACAACGATGGATGCTCACCGCAAAGACTTAATTTAATACGGCAAAATTAGGGCGTCGATTCTATGACATAATTTCGATAAATACCGGAAATGATTTACCTGCAATGCAGCTCGATATCGGGTACAGAACGTGTGCTATTGTTTTCGTCCAAACACACGGAGCCGTCCTCTTCACTGTCGGAAAAGACGGATAGATGCGGATTGTGCGACGATACCAGAAATGTGGTGCATTCCTGCCGCATCAGCACCGGCTTATTAGAGCAAGCCGGTCCCGACTGGGCACCGCTGCTGGACCCTGATGCACTCGATTGCATCACGGTGGGAGCTCCGGGAGCTCGGACCAATAAACTTGCGGTCTCATCGTGTGTGGTCATCACTGGCAAACATCGACGGCCCAATCATTCGTATGCGTTTTTTTTCAAGTTCTGCAAGAAAAAAAATACATAATAAATATTTTTGGCAAGTCTTTATTTTGTTCATTTTTTTTTCCATCAAATGAAGGTTCAATGTCTTTTTCACACCTCGTTTAAAATAAGTTTCATAACTTAAGGTTTTATAAAAATTAAAACTATTTTTTCAAGTCATTTTTGAAGTCTAAAATAATGATTTTGGTTGATAAACACTTTTCTGCAATAACTGCTAGTTAAAGTTTTAAATTAGCCTCATAACTTCTATTTTTTTTACTTTAAACAGCAAAAAAAAGAAATTCAATTGAAAATCAAGAAAAGTTTCATTTCGGCTATTTAGTATTTACGTTGAAGTTAATTAAACTTATTAAACTTATTATTTTTATTTTTTTTTATTGTTAGCAGGAAAGTGGACATAAAGGATGTAAATCCATATACTAAGAATTAATTCCGTAACGTTTCGGTTCTTTATTTGACCTTCATCAGGCTTCTTAATTTACAGTATATAATGCACATTATACTGACATATACAGCAACATAGACTTGGATTTTTTACTCATACATACATTATCAAATTAAATAAATTAGGTAAAAACTGTTAACTAGCATAATTCTACGAATAACAATTATAAGCATATGGCTTGTAACATTGCACAACTATCTCACTTTTAGACTAGATTTAACATAATTATTAGTATATGGGCTTACATCCTTTATCTCCACTTTCCTGCTAACAATTAAAAAACTATTATGTTAAAAAATGGACACAACATTTTTTCGATTATTATGTTAATAATAATTGATTAATTCATAATTTCTTTAACTGATTTTATTTTATAGTAAATCAAGATCTAATTTGAGTGAATTTTTTTACATTTTTCGGAGGATAATATAAAAAAAAAACTGTCTGATATCTTTTGATTTCTGTATGTAGTATAACCAATATTTAATTAACATTGTAATTTCAATCCCGTATAAATTTTAAAATTACGTCTTTAAAAAGAAAAAAAAATATTAAAGTGTTTTATGTAATATTTAGAGATATTATCAATATTTAATCATTCTCGGAAAATTGACAAGAACTTTTTAGTACGGGAAGTGCCGTTCTTATTTCATATAAGAGTTTAATCCTTCGCTTTAAATGAGATTTTTAACGAAACATTTTTCTGAATCTTTGAAAGTTTCCCGGCAAATAGAAGAAACTTTGCATCTGTCGATGAATAGTTTATGATATTTCTTAGAAAATTGAAAACAGATATGCTTTATAAACTTTAACTTACTTCACCCAGCTAATAAACTCAGAACTATGGTATAATACAAATTAAGAAGCAACCCAGGAAAATAGCATTTTCCGGATAACTCCAACAAACGTTGTCCTGCCAGTCTATATTACAATGGCTATTATTATAAATAAATAACTTGGATTTAAAAATATGTTCTTGGAACGTTAAAAACCCCTACCTTTGGACTACCTTTTGCAACTAAGTTTTCACTCAAAAATCACTACACAATCGTAGTATGAAGTATTTACATATTGATAGTTAACGGCTATTGTATTGACCGTTGAAAATGCCGTCTTATGCGGTCGCAAATATGTTACTGTCGCAAGAAGTAGATAAAAACATTCCCAGATAAAACCGTTAACAGTGGATCTAAATTAAGTGTGGATAATTTGTGATATATAACTATAATGGTGGCCCACGGAGTAAGGACGCATTTCCGAAATGGTCTGCAATATCATTTGGGTTGGTCATCCCTGATTTAACATATGCTGGTTTTTTGATATCTCATAGATATTTAATATAGATAATAGATATTTAATTAAAGGAATTGATTTGTATCTAATTATTGGGCATCCAATAATTTATTTTAATATGCCTTCTTCTGAATGTTAGTTTTATTATTAATAATTAAACGTAAATACTAAATAGGTACCCATTTTTTCTGAAGAAAAAATTGAACTTAATTACAAAGATTTTACCTAATAAAGAAAGTTATCTTTAAATTAGAACCAAATAAATAATTAAATGACATTAGTGAGGTAATTAAAAATGTAAGTGAAAGTTGAAAGTTGAAAGTTTAACATTTACGACTCGAGACATTTAACGCTAGAAAAAATTGGGAAATATTGAAAGCTTACTTTCAAAGTGGTGAGTCGTCTATTAAGTAATATGTTCGAAAATTTTGCAAAAAAAACTTGCTTTCTTCTCAATTTATTACGCGATTTATGAGTATGACATTATTTTATGTGGATGACTTAGACAATATTTGGTTTCAATAAGTGGTGCAACTTACCACATAGCCAATAAAACAATCATTTTTTTTGACTTCGTTTTCGAAAATCATATTATAAACCCAAATTCTGAAGTCAATTGACCGACAAAAAAAAAGTAAAATTCAAAACAAATTTTAACCTACTCGAATATAAACTGTGGAAGTTCTATACATAAAAATCATCAAATTCGTCAAAATTTATTAATATTGGTTCATAATTTTTTTTACGAAACGAAAACTAAACCTGCTACGGAAGGGTAGATTTCAATCTAAATATATTCCAAGAAGTCCTAAGATTTAATTTCAAAAATTAAATCTTTCTTTGGAATTAAAAGAAATTCTAATGTTTTTTTAAATGTAGATTGTAGAAAATCAAATTTCAAAGAAGAAAAATTCTCTTAAGGAGGAAATATTAACTAAATGAACTTTTGATTTTTACTATTTTATTTTTTTATAAATCCACATCATTGTTTCAACCACCAATTGTAAAAAGAAAGCTCTTTGAAGTTGTAAAAAGTTGCCATTGAGTAGCAGAGTTGTATTGTTGTTTAAATGAAAGAAAAGATTAAAATTTACGATGTAAAAATTTTAGTTTCTGTGTAAAATAATTTATTTATCATTTGATGATTTGAACCAACTTTTATTTTCAATAATTCAATGAAAACATGTGCATACTTAAACAGTTTTGGTGCGAAAATAAAACAAATTAATTCCTGGTTTAGTTAGTAACCAAGTGTTGACTATAAACTTAAAAGCTGATCATTAATTGCCTTTATTAGCAAACAATTCACTGTTACACAAACGATAAAAAGTGGCCTATAAAAATAAGGTTTTTATCCTAAATCTAAGTTTACTTAATATTTGACTTTGTTTCCTCACATTCACTTGATCACATACTAAATGCGGGAATTTCAAAAAAAAAAAAATGAACAAATTTTAATCGAACTTAAATTTTAATAGATAAATGAAAACTTAATGTGGCATAAGTCTATGTGCAAAATTTCAACTCAATTGAACAACTGAAAGTGTGTTAATTATCAACTACTAAATTGGTCACCATCAAAAACGCGAAACTAAAGCAAAGGATTTAATAATAGAATGGCTACAAAAGAAATATTATCAAGAAACAAAGTAAAACAAAGAAATATGTCAATCAATCGCAAAACTTACTAAACGAACGACTAATAATTTTACCTTTGATTAATCAGAATTTTCAATTATCATCCAATTCACTACAATCCATGGTTAAATTTCAATAATCACCCAACAAATAATGATTAATTTCACCAAACATATCACAAATTGTTAAGAACAAAAGTTTGCATATGTTGATTAAAAATTTGATTTGCACATGTTGATATTTAAAAATCGATTAAATAGTTTATCATTTAATTAGAATTAAGTTTTAAGAAACTATCGAAAATATTATTGTAGGTCGACTTATTTATAAAATTTTGAACTTTAATTTCTTCAATTTGGCTGCGTTAATTCTTTGCAATCTTGTTTTAAATCGCTCGCAATGGGAAACGCAAAAACAATACATTTATTCACACTTTTATCATACACATTTGATTTTTAAATTTACAGTCATTGTCACTTTTAATGCTATTACAACAACAATATTTAAAATAGTTGTTCTTGTCTTTCACATTTAAGTGTTAAATTCTCTATTTCTGTAACTTCACAATTATCGATATAGTTATTTTTTTAAAGTACACTATGTTTGATCAAGCTGAAATTTTAATAGATGAAAATATAAGATGACACAAGTCTATGTGCAAAATTTCAGATCGATTGAATGGGTAAGTGTTAATTATCACCTCCAAAATTTGTTGCCAAGAACGCGAAGCTAAATATAAAGGATTAAATATATATAACAATTAAAAACTTCAATAAAGTGCTTCTTTTAAAATAAATTACAATCTTCGATTAATTAAATAAAAGATACCATTTACTTTTCCTTTACACTAATGTTGTTTGAGTTATGCAATAAAATTTTGATGGTACAAGAGTTGGTTATCGAATTTAAAATTGAAAATAAAGCAGGTGAAAGGTGAATGTGTACCTTTTGGTTCATATATGTATGTAAATAAACGAAACAATACATTACATATACGTAGTTGCATTTCATGAAAATTCCGGTAAAACAGGAAACTCTCGGCTAATTTATCACCATTTTGATATTTGGTTTGTTGCATGCAAGCACATTTCATACTCGTTTCATATGGACACAATGTTGTATTATGCAAGCGAATAAATTCTACTCTATTATTCTTGACGAGTTCACCACAGGTCAACTTTCCATCAAACTACACTTATTTTATAGGAAATAAATTTAACGGTATATCTTTTAAACAAGAAAACGAAAAAAAAAATTAAAAATAAAATAAATGCTATTGGCCCCAAATATGAATTCAATAACATACGAAAACCAAAAAAGGGTTTCAGGAACCTTACAGTTATTTGTTTTGTGTTTCAGTACTTCATTTAAAAAAATATATTTGCGTTGGTTCTGTTTTCTGTTCAAAAGAAAATCTAATTGAGATAATCTTTAGTAGATTATTGAGATTCCGCGGAAAAGGTTTTCTTAGGAGACTAGTTCTAATATTTACTTAAAATTCTGATGTTAAATAAACGATTTGAAATATCACAATAATATAAGATTTAAACTGTAATATATAAAATCATTGTAATCGAACTACTAAATGAAAAGCTTAGCCAAATATTTTTTTTTTTCTAAAAGGAACACTAGGACAAAGTTTCGACTCTACAGCCTTAAATTTATTGTGTTTCCTGTAAGGATACAGCATTGTTCATAAAAAACATCGAAACTAGAACATCGTAGTTTATGAACAAAATATTGTTTATGAACAAAATAAGAGGAAACCATTTGAAATGATCGAAGACGAAGTTAAAAAGTGCCAGGAAGAGATAACAGTCATAACAGGCACCGTCAGATATTATTTTATATTTAAAACGTCGATATCGTCGAACTCAACATTTTCAATTATTATAGTTTGACCCAAATCCATACAAATACATAACACCTTAAATAAATTACCAAGGTAGGTATTTTTTGAAATTATTTAATGCAATATGAAAAATAAACTAAGGAAAGTCAATTGATACATTATATTCCAAAAAATTTTTAATATCAATATTCAAAATTACTTTCAATACATATAATAAAATAAAAAACTACTATTGTATTAATTTAATTTTTACTCCATCGTTATTTGTACATGACGTAGCTACACGCAATTGACTATTAAAAAAAATGTATCTATATAAAATCAACTTTTTATTCATATCTATGCATGATAATTTATAACTAAAATTCACTTCTATATGGTAAATGTTTTTGATGATTATTTTTCGAACATGTGACCCATGCTGTATTGATATAGAGTTAATTTATCTATGTTAGATACACGTTAGTATTATAAGTAGTCAATTTTGTATTATATTGGGAAATACTATGCAGTATGAATAAGTAGCCAATTTGGCTCTTGTCCCTTTTAGTGACACCAATATTCGGGAAAGTTTCATTTTCTTTTAACATTGATAAATATTTTATTTATTTCCGAGTCACAATTATAAATTAATGATTAATAATTTGCGTCTTTTGACTCAATTTATTCTTTACTACGACACGTTTCAACAGTTTTTGGCTGTTATCAGGTAATGATTATTTTTACTAATAATAATAATTATTAAAATAATCATTACCTGATGATGATAGCCAAAAACTGTTAAAACGCGTCGTTATAAAGAAGAAATTGAATCATAGGACATATGTTATTATTCATTAGCTCCATTTTCTAGTACTATGTTTTAAATTTGATTCATAAATAAATCAGGTTATAATGAAAATTTACCAACAGTAGAGCAAATTATACGGCTCACGTCCATTTTAGGACACCCACAATCTGGCAACGTTGCATTTTCGACATTGTTTTTAATTTAATTCGTGATATTTTAATTTTTTATTGATTTTTATATTTCAATTATAAATTAATATTTATATTTTAATTCAATTCTAATTTGGTATAATTCTCTCTTTTGTGGCTAAATTTTCATTATGGACCGATTTAATGGCGAATTAAATTAAAAACAAAGTCGAAATTGCAACGTTGCCAGATTGTGGGTGTGCTAAAATGGACTTGAGCCAATTATACGATATTAGAATAGAAATAACAAAATAATCTCGAATTAATTTAAAAACAAAGAAGAAAACGCAATGTTACGAGATATTGATGTCGCTTAAAGGATACTTAACATGAGCCACCAATTTAATTAATTATTTGAAAACTTGTTACTTTCTGGTAAATATTCACAGCCCATCACTGAGAAATAGCAAAAATTGACAATTGAATGAAAACGAAATAACAGTTGAAACCAATGACAACAATCAGTTAGTTCAAGATTAAGACAATAATTATTTCATCTGTTTTACACTTAAATGTATGTGTATACATTCTATTTTCTCTGGTTTTGCCACTGTACATAAATTTGCCTATTATATTGACATTAAAAGTAAAAATTGTGTTTTAAACTATATCATGTTTCAGTTGTCACAAACTACTTATAACTGATGTACCATTTCTGGCACTACCGGAAGATATTATGGCAGTGGATTTAAACATTTTTTTAATTACGTCAAATAAGTATAACTTTTCACACGCGTATGTTACACACACCATTTTTTCATTGGCATAATTGAAAATACAGTGTTTGGTTTGTAATTTAATTTAAAAACGGTTTTATTAAATCAAAAACAATACATTAATTCATTTAAGAATAATATAAAAAAAGCAATATAAAATTAAAAAGAAATGGATTCAACTTTAAACAAAAGAAGAGTTTTCACAAAAATATAAAGCAGTTTCTCACAATATTCATTTATAAGCAGTTTTTCTCAAAAATAAGCGGTTCACTCTCTTCATGTGTTTCGTTCGAATCGTCTTAAGCGGTTCGAATCAATTGTTTTTTAACACGCTTTTATTAGCTTGGGTTGTATGTATGTATGTAACGGAATCTTTAAACTTATTAAAATTGACCTTGTTTATATTTTTACATATTCCTAAACAGTGGAAAAGGTTTTTTTTAACATACTTCTTTTAAACTATTTTTTTCGTACTACTTTTTATTAATAATAATATATGTCCTATGACTCAATTTCATAATTTCTTTATTACGACGCGTTTCAACAGTTTTTGACTGTCATCTTCAAGTAATAATTATTTTGTCATTGTATATGTGTATTTCATATTATTCTGGGGTGTGATCTTTTCTTGCAAATATGTAGAGGTTTAAAATTTGTTTCGATATATAAGCATTGATGATTTTCATCATAAAGGTGTTTTGTAAAATTTGAAGTTGTTGTTGAAGTTGTTGAAGTGGTTTCCTGGATGTATGTTCCTTATATCTTGTATCGAAAGGTTTATCAGTTTGGCCAATGTAAAATTTTTCACACTAACCATATTTAACTTTATGTATTCTGGTTTAAATTTTTCGTTGTCATTTGGTTGTCTCCAATAGTTCATGAATTTTCATCATGTTATTGTTTGTTGAAAATACGACATTGAAGTTATTTTTCTTTAGGAAGTTGGCGGTTGTAAAATTAAATATATTATTGAAGTTTGGTTTTATATATTTTTTGTTTTCTTTTGGTGGAGTTGGAAGATTGTTTTTTTTAAGTAAATTTTGATATTATATTGTTTTCAATTGAGCTCTTGAATCCATTGGTTATATGTTTGGCTATATGTTTAATTATCTTAATTTCTTCCTCACGAGCTTTGGTGCTAAGAAGGAACTTGATCACTCTGTACACTAGACTGTTGAAAGCTGCCATTTTCTGATTTCTTGGGTGAAATGATGTTTTATGGATGGTTGTGTTCGTCGTTGTTGGTTTTCTGTATATATTGTATGACAACTTTCCATGTTCATTGGTGATCGTTGTGTCTAAAAAGTTGATTGTTCCATTTAGTTCATGTTCTGAAGTGAATTTTATTTTCTGGTTAATTTTGTTCAGATCAGATATCATATTGTCAATCTGTCGGGTAGTTCCATTTAATAATATAAAAGTATCGTCCACATATCTTCTATAATATATTATTTTATTTTTGTAGGTATTCTTCATAATATATTTATTTTCAAAGTGATTCATGTAAATTTCGGCTAGTAGTCCTGATAAATGGGAATCCATGGTCAAGTCTTCCTTTTGGTGATAAAATTTTTAATTGAAAGTGAAATAGTTTTGTTGTAGATGGTGGTTAACAAATTCATTATGTCGTTGATTACCATATAATTATATTTTTTGATGTCGTTAGATTATATTTCACAATTTTGCTTGTTTCTTCAACAAGGACATTTGTGTACAAGTTGACAATGTCAAGTGATGCCATTTTGATGTTCTGTGATAGTTTTAGGTTTTTAGTATTATTTATAAATTCATATGTTTTTTAATGAATAATTTTCTTTTAATACGATGCCTGGTTTGATGGTTTGAACTAATTTTTTGGCTAATCAATATCCAGGAGCAAATTTGTAATCCACTACCGGTCGGATTGGCATAATTATTTTATTGATTTTGGGTAAACCATAAAGTATTGGAGCTGAAGGTTTTATTGGGTTGAGGTTTTTTTGAAAATTTGTTTTCAAAAAGAAAGTCGTCTTCATTTATGGCCTTGTATTTATTTTGATGAAGTTCGGAGTTGGATCTTCTTTCATATAAATTATATTATGTTCTTTAATGAATTGTTCCGTTTTGTTTGTGTATTCATCCTTGTTAATGATTACGATGATCTTTCCTTTATCGGTTTTTGTGATATAAGCGTTATTTTTGTGTAGTTTTTCTTTTATATTGTTACTGTTCAATTGATCTTAATGGAATAAAGATTTAATTTTCTTAATTGTTTCATGTTGATTTGATTTTAAACTCTTATAGCTTCTTTTCATGGTATTTTTTTTAATTTTTCATAAATTTATATGAAATGTTTTTTCTCATCTAGCTTTTGAAGCAATCATTGCAAGTGTTTTCGAGCATCTGACTCATAAAATGCTTCAAAAATCAAACTTAATATAAAAAAAAATACCAATGTAAAATTATTACATTTGGTTTATTTAAGATCTCATTAATCTTTCCGCTTGATTAAGATTTATTCTAATGATGCGGAGTCGTAAACGTATTTTTGAGACGGAATTTATGCAAGACATTTCCCCGCTTATATATGGAATAATATGCAAATTATTTTGAGTCACAACATTTACGAATCGTGTGGCACTGTGTACAATTTCTTCACAGCGAAAAAACTTGAAAAAGAAATTGGTAAAAGGCCGCAATTTTCAGCACGAAAAAAATCACATTCAATGTAAATAACCGGCACCAACATATACTTTCACACCTTGTGTGAATAACATTTACATTTGGTCGTATTTTTTATTTCATTTACGCGTCTTTTACGGCCTCGAAAAGAATTGAACTTTTATGTCAACACTCATTTTCGACATTGAATAATCTGATTTAGGCGACGTGATAAAAGAAAGTAGGAAAACATTTCACGGAAAATAAATTTTTAATGACCTTAAATTCAATTCGTTATTTTGTCATATGTTTATTTATTCATTTATGTAAATTATAAAAAAAAAATTTATAGAAAAATTTCAGCTTTATTATATTATAGAATTTAAGCTTCATTAAAAATGATATCAATACTTTAATATTCATCGTTTCATATATCCTTATAATTTTAAGAAAAGCTTCTATCACAAATTTTATATATCTGTTGGAATTGTTTCAATTTCTTTTGTAATTCGATCGTAAATTGATCATGTTGTTAAAATTTATAATGCAAAGTAAACTATGAAATAGTAGAAATATATGATAAAAACATTTCTAACTTTTATAAATTTGACCTTACGAGCCATAAAATGATATGAAAGAGTAATAATTTTGAAGCTCCAAAATTATTAAACAACCTTTCATCTATGTGTTTATACAAAGTCTACCTTTTTCTATCAATCAATAAAACGCTTAATGTGAAAATAAATTGTGTAACAACTTATTAGAGACACAAACTCTACGTGCTATAAAAACTATATTTTTTTTCATCCCCTGTGAAATGATAAACCGAACATGCTTTATGATTAATGCGATCAGTCACGCACACAAGTCTTCCATTTTGCTTATCATAAACGAATACGTTAATACATAGTTGGTTTTAACAATTCTTAATTCAGTTTATCGTTTCAATAATTTAATTTTTGAAATTTTTCTTAGCTACCAAATTGCAGGGGATTATTAAATAAAACATTTTAAATTATTTTAATTTGTTGTAGATCCGAGGATTTTGGAGGATCTTTTCTTCTTAATTAATTTACACTTTGTTATTTTTTGCGCAACGTTTCGCAGTTTATTATTGCATTTCAAGCGAATATAAATAGCATTTAGTTGTATAAAGAATAAGTTTTTAACAAAATATTATTTATGATGATTCATTTATATGAATTGATAATTCTTATTTTTTACCCAACTTAATGTTATTTATATTCGCTTGAAAAAGCAGTAATAAACGGTGAAACGTTGTGCTAAAAAATAACAAAATGTAAATTACATAAAAATAAAAAATCCTCAAAAATCTTCAGAACTTCAACAAATTGAATATAATCAATAGGATCGGAATCAATAACAAATATTTTGCACTTCTATTAAAAGTATTTAAATAAAACTGATAAAATTCTTTGTTAAAACTGTTAGAGATATGTTAAAAGAGGAAATGAAATAAAGTTCGGAAGGACAAATAACATTCAGTATTTGAAATTTCGAAAAAGCTCTTCTTCGAATTTATTTTCTTTTTTGGAAGTATCTTTTAATAAAAATGTGACACCGTTGCTATAGTAGGAAGTTGTTCGCAAATGAGAAACTTCAAAAGGATGAAAACTGACCGATTTGCATAATACTAAAATTATGGTATAAGCTTGGATCAGGAACGTCGAAATTTGAGAAATGTTTTTGAATGGTTTCGATATTATTCCTGTACGTATTGTTCACTCGAATGCAATTTGTACGTTAATTTTGACATACCAGAAATGAAGTAGCGATTGTAATTTTCAAATATGTATTTATATTGTATTATGTAAAATTAAATTTTCTAAATAAAGTTTACTTTGGCTTAAGTCCATTTCAGCACACCCACAATCTGGCAACTTTGCACTTTCGACTTTGTTTTTAATTTAATTCGTGATTAAATCGGTCCATAATGAAACTTTAGCCACAAAAGAGAGAATTATATCATATTAGAATTGAATTAACAAAAATATCACGAATTAAATTAGAAGCAAAGTCGAAAATGCAACGTTGGCAGATTGTGAGTGTGCTAAAATGAACCTGAGACGAAAATTTCATTTCACATATTATAATATAAATACATTAAATACATATTTGAAAATAACTGTCGCTTCTTCATTTCTGGCATATCAAAGTTTACGTACAAATTGCATTCGAGTGAACAATACGTACCCATTCGGAATAGTTCTCTTCAGTTCTGAAAATCTCGACGTTCCTGATCTAAGCTTATACCAAAATTATTAAAACCAATTAAATACTCTATTAAGTTGAATCAAGTTGATCTCAACGCTCGCATATGTTTTTCGTTTATCAGTAGGGGGAACGAACCGGACTCTCGTCCCGAATATTCCCGAACCAGATATGAAGTTTAAAAAATAACAGCCAATAAAGCAAGTTAAAAGTCACGGTCACTTATATTTATTTAAAACAAAGACATAGTTGAATTAAATATTTACAAATTTTACAGTTTAAACGATTTACATATTATTACACAACTAGTAATTTCCCGTGAAATATTCACCGCCCAATACTGACACTGACAATTGACAAATAGTAATAATTGGCAATTGATTGAAAGAAATCAAAATGACTGTTAAAACCAAGGCAATAATCATTCAGTTCAATTTTAAGACAATGATTATATTTCACTCACACGTATGTGCTTTCAGTTTTTGTTCTCTATCTTTGCCACAAATATCCATATATATTACATACGTTTGCCTTTTATTATTATGAGAATTAAAATACATTTAAAAGGAATATATTTTTTTGAAATTATTCATTGTAATTTTTGAAATGATGTAAAGAAAGTATCTTTCAATTAAAAATTAACTTCAATACATAAAAATAAATGGGTAAAGAAAATAAACAATTACTATTGTATTAATATGATTTTTAGGTCGTTGCAATTAAAGATTGTTTATACATATCTATACATGATATTCAATGGCAACAATCTATTTCTTTATGATAAATGTTTTTGATTAGTATTTTTCGAACATGTGACCCGTACTGTAATAATAAACATTTAATTCATATAGCACGTAGTATACATTGTGTATAAGTAGCCAAATGTGTACACATATTATACAGAATGTACAAACATCCAACTGTGTAAACATACAGTATCAATGTAAAAATAGCTAATTTAATCTTTTATTGGGAAACCAGTAACTTTCCGTAGCAATTGAATGAAATCGAAATGACAATTGAAACCAATGACATGATAGTTCAAATTTGAAACAATAATTATTATATTTATATTTCACTCACATGAATGTATTTACAATTTTGTATTCTTTGCCCTTGTCTTTGTCTTAGTCTCAGCACATACGTATGTTTATTATGTATTTTGATATTAGCGTCTTTAAACTTTACTAGCCAACCATGGTGTTTTTTGTTACTGATATTAAAATTACCACTCTTGAAACACTAAAACCAAAATATACATGTTTTTATTGGTGGAAGATGTTTGTCATGCTTGCTTCATACTGCATGAAGCATCGACTGCACTATTCGTTGCATTGAAATAAAATTTGTGCTTTTCGTTAATTGCGTTTTGTGAACACAAATGTTGACATGGGTAGAACTCAAAGAAAGTATATAGTTGATACTTCAACGAAATTGCAGATGATGTTTTTCTAAAGGAGAATAACTCTTTAATATGAATAAAGTTTAAAGATAATCCATTCATTTTTTCTGATACTCAACATTTTTTTGTACACTAAATATTTAAAGAGGGTAAGTAGGTTTTTTAATAACATTTCAATGAATTATTCAGTTTAAAATACATATTGATCACTAATTACTTATCGTGGGCGTCGTTTAAATTAAAGTTGCATGCCACATAATAAAAATAAAGACCCCTTAATAGAAATATCAAAGCTTTATTCTCATTATTTAACTCGTGCTTTTTTCCATCCAACGTTGCAAGACTTGAATAATTATCTTGAATAATGCAACATCATTTTAGATGAAAAACCGTCAAAAAGCTGTAAAAATATTGAAATAGTCGCGACAATTATTCTGAAGAATGTAAGTATATTCAAGAGAGACTATCAGAATTATTAATGAACGAATCCGTTTGATATTCTTTTGTGCATTGAAGTCAATATGTTAGGTTTATTGAAACTTAGTTTTGAGCACACGAAATGCCTCCACTAAAATCGAGGTCATTGATTGATTTTGTATCGAATCGAAAATGGAAGTCAAACCGAAAAAATTTAGTGAAACGTTAAAGTAATGAGCTAATGAATATTTTTCAACAGATTTTTATTTTTTTTGTACATATGGATGAAAATGAAATAAATTTGATTGAATTATTAATAATAAAACTTGCCTTGGCTATATTGATCGACATTCATAAATTAATTATTTCTCTTCGAAAGTTAAAGTTGAGTTTAATCTGTTTCCGGTTATTTGTTTTCAAATGCTGCATAAATTTCAAGTATATTACCTATATAAAAATTTAATGTTTTGAGTTATTTGAGTTATTACAATGAAAATTGTCACAATTCCAATTAAATATAAGTATTTGGTTTTTATAAATTCAAACAATATATTGTTTATAAAGTGAGAAAGGGGTTAATGCAATGGTAATTATAAAACGAGGGTAGAACATAAATTCTATACTTGTTCATGTAATCTTTTGTTGTTATAATATGCAAGTACGTAATATATAAGGTTATTAAAACGATAATAAGTGTAAAACTTGGTGTAATCGAGGTATGTGCTTGTTTTTATGTGAAAAGCTTACACGATAACTATTCATTTCGAAACAATGAATTAAAATAAAGAGAAAAACTTAAAAAGCTTGAACAACTTTGTTGTAGAGTTTATAAAACGTGGAATTTTCACCAAGTATTTGAAAAAAAAAGGTTTTTTTTATTGAAATATTTGACAACATATTTACAAATATGTATTTTTTATGGAGCTTTTCTATACTTTTTAGCATAAAATAAGTTTATCAATAAAGTTACTGAACGACAAAGAAATAATAACTCTTAAACGAGTGAAAAAAAAAATAATAATTTTAATTTATATAAAGATATGGTTTCTTTTTGTGACCTATGAAATTGGTTATGTAAATTACAAATTACAAATGGCCTACCGGAAATATCCTCAGACCATTCTCCAGTATTTCCAGTAACTCGCAATACTTTTCCAATCTTAAAATCAAAAACTCCGTTCCTTAGTTTTGATCCAATTAATTTGTAAGGGGAGAAATTTCTTTCAACTTTTCATAATTTGTTTTAAGGGAAGGTTCAGCTGAACTCCGAGAGGAATTCAGGGTGTCTTGAAAACACGTAGCTCCTCAATTACAATTTATTGAAACAGTTCTATAGTTGCGTTGGCATGTGATGAACCACAAAGTGGCTAGTACCACGTGGTATTAGATGTAGTAACAAAAAACTTATACATGAAGAATTCAATTATACATGTGATTGCAGTACCAAATCGTCCGAATGTATCTAGGAAAGAAATGTATGTAGCAGCCGCACTGTATCAAAAACAAGATCAAAAATAGTAATTGACGTTTATACAATATATAAAATATATTATGATCCAATTTATGTAGTATGATTTAATATAATAATATATAAAAATCATACCAGAAACATAAATTTGAACGGAAGTTCAATATTTGTGACGTATTGCCCAGATACAGTGGTCACCAAGTAATTGAGATCGCTCCGTGACTGCTTTGTGATGATTCACAACTACTTGATAACTACTGATGAAGATTGATTGACAATCGAAATACGTATCTGGGCAATACGTCACAAATATATTTGTAAGTGAATCATAACAAACTAGTCACGGAGTGATCCAAACTACTTGATGACCACTGAGGAAGATTGCTTGGCAATCAAAATACGTATCTGGGCAAAACATCACAAATATTTTTGTTTGAACTTCTGTTCAAATTTATGTTTATGGTATGCTTTTTATATATTATTATATGAAATTATATTTCATAAATTGGACTTGATATATTTTATATATTGTTTAAGCAATATAACTGTTCAAAGTTAGCGAAAAAATATTATTTCAGTAATTGACGATATATAACGTTATTACGAGTAATTTCCGATCATCCAGCAGTGATTGGCTATTGGTGGGAACGCCCTCTCGACGTTTTCTACTTAGTTCTTCCACTTGGCGCAATTACTCGTATGCCAACTATATATCTATTGATCAAACCGATACTTAAGTATTTATTTCATACTTCATTTACCATAAACCTCTAATATCATTTTCCGAAAATGCAAATTCGGAGTCTGGGAAAATGTATGTAATAAATATATTATGTGAATGATGATATCAATATTATCATAACTCAATCCTACAATTATCTTACGGTCGTACCCCCTCATTCGTCTCATTATCATGAAGGTTTCACTTCTATCACATGTGAACTGGACACATGTTTTTTTTTTTTTATAGAGCATGTTTCCTATTTGCTGCAAACAACAATCGATGTCCATTGGCTGCACTATTGAGTATAAAGAAAAAAAGTTGCGCTTCTGATAAATTGTGTTTTGTGGGCACTAAAGTTGACATTGTTGGAGAACAATGAAAGTAAATTGTCAACATTTTAGGTAAATAATCAATTATGATTATATTGAAGGGATAGGATAACGCTCTGACATGCACATAGCTAATGGAAAATCCGTAACTAAATAACTCTAGTTACCCCATTTTTATAATCCCTCAAAATTTCTATCTGAAATTTAAGTGTACAAATAGAAATTAAAATAGAAATATAGAAATCTATATATATATATATATATATATATATATATAGAAACAGTGACGTTCATATATATATATATATATATATATATATATATATATATATATATATATATATGTATATATATATATATATATATATATATATGTATATATATATATATATATATATAAATCCATATTGCTAGAAAAGCACTTAATTTTTGTTAATTTCAAATTATTTTGTTTATATGACTTTAAGAGAAAATAATTATGTCTGTTCGAATTATATTTTAAATGTAACCATAAAATATTTACACACATAAAAATCAATAGATTTGTAAATAGCGTCAAACATTATGAAGAAATAAATGAGATGTGAAAGATAACGGTGAAAATAAATGAAATAATATTTATCATGAGCGTTTTTGACTTTGAACAGATTGAAGACATAAAAAAGAGCGAAGCATATCTATCCGGCAAAGTTGTATTTTTAAAACTTAGTTGGATAAAAGAGAAAAATCAGAATGTTTAATTCAATGTGTCAGTCATCAATCTTTCGGTTTCATCGTTCTTGTTTGCTTTTTTCTGTTTCATAATTTAGAGATAGTTTCGATCGTTTTTTCAATTTATTTTTAACGCAATTTAACATGTTTGCACCGTCTTGTCCGACTTGGAAATTACTTGCAAAAATACATTGAGTTTTTTTAAATTAAATTCGAAAAAAGTAATGAAACATTATTTAAGTCTGTGATAGCTACAATGTGTTGCAAAACCGGTAATGTTTCCTAATTTTAGAGTTTGGTAGTTTATTTTTTCACAATAATTATGTAAGCTGTTGTAATAACCAAAAACTAGTAACTCTGACAAATCAAGTTGAATTTAGTTTTTATATCGGTCGTCTGAAAAGCCGGACATATCAACCATCCAATGCATATAAACTTCAATCATTTTTTTTACAAGCATTCGACAAGGTGTGGCAAGATGGCCTGCTCTATAAAATCAAAACAATATACCCGGAGTAAATTTACCGTCTAATCAAATCGTATTTAGAAGAAAGGTATTTGCAACTTATCGAGGACTCTGCTTCTGAGTTAATACGAATAAAATCGGGAGTTCCACAAGGAAGCGTATTTGGGCCATACCTCTACCTGGTATTTACATATGACATACCACCCACCACGGAAACAACCATCGCAACATTTGCTGACGATATAGCAATATTCGACACTGATAAAGATCTAAACGAAGCCACCAAAAAGCTTCAACGACATAACAAGCTCTTTGAAGAATGGCTGACGAATTGGAAAGTCATGATAAACCCTGAAAAATAGGTAAAAATCACATTCACCACAACAAGAAAAACTTGTCCCCAGGCTAAAATATACAGCACACCCTTTCCAATGAGTGAAGAGGTTAAATATCTGGGACTAAAACTGGATAAACGCCTTACATGGAAACCTCACATAATCACCAAAAAAAATCAAATAGACCTAAAAATAAAAAAAAATCGTGGTGACTTCTAAGAAGAAACTCAGACTTTCCCCTGAAGAGTAAATTGAAAGTTTATGGCTCTGTAATAAAACCAATATGGCTGTATGCAATTGAGCTTTGGGGATGTGCCAAGGCCTCAAATATCAATTGCATAGAGAGACTGCATTCCAAAACATTACGAATGATAGTTGAGGTGCCTTGGTTCGTCTCAAATCGGACACTTCATACGAACCTCCAGGTGCCTTAAGTGAGGGAGATAATAGCTGAGAGTACAAAAAAATATAAAGATCGGTGCCAAGATCATGAGAATGGCTTGATCAGTGGACTTACGACAGCTCCATTGGTACGGAGAAGATTAAATCGAACCTGGCTAGAAAAACCTAGATAGTCACACATTCGAATAACAGGAACTTTTTTCTTTTAAACTGTTCAACAATGTATTTCAACAGTGCATGCAGCAGTACCTGACTGATAACCGCTTTCTTACCTGACATTTATAATTTCCTAATAATATTGTACTCCTTCTCTTGTTTCCTCCTTCCTTTCATACTTGCATTACCATACATCACTTTTACTTATAGCTTAAGAAGCTGATTATAAAAAAAAGGATTTTTTGTCTCACTAATGCGTGCTTTTTCCCCTCACTTTTTATATACATGATCTTTTTATTATTTATAATAAAAGATAAATTAGCAATCTACTAACTAAAAATAACTACGGAATATTTTTGTGTATTTTTTTAAGTAAAAGTTCTGGACAAAAAATTGTTTCTTTGACGTTTAGAGGTTTTCTATATATATATATATTAAAATTTCGATTTTTTTTACGCCATTAATTGGTGTTTTTATTATTTGAGATATCTGGAAGAAAAACATTTATCATTTGCCTTTTTTCTCGGAAAAGGCCATTTAAATAAAAAGCTCAATTTGGGTTATTTTCCACACATTGAAATTTTGAATTTATTTTTCACCATTAATGGGTGTTTTTTGGTCATCTGAGAGTTTTGAAAGAAAAAACTTCGTAGGTCGCACATTTTCTTGGAAAACTTTATTTAAAGAAAAAAGCTCTTTTTTGACATTCCTTCATTATTATTGAAGCTTTAAAACTTATAAAAAGCAAGTGATGAATATTAAATATGCAAGTAAAAAAAATATTTCCTTTAAAACTCCAGTAACAAAAAGACCAATTATAATACAAAAAAATTATGGAAAATTCAATATTTGAAAAAGTAGTATTTATACTTTAAGTAGTATTTCCCGAAAAAATATGCCAGCTACGAAGTTTTTCCTTTCAGAACTCTCAAACGACAGAAAAACACCAATTAATGATGCAATTTTTTTTCGAACGTTCAATATTTGGAAGATAACCAAAATTGAGCTTTCTCCTCGAGTAGCCATATCCGTGAAAATATGCAAGCATTGGAAGTTTTTTTTTCGGAACTTTCGAACGATAAGAAAATGCCAATGTATGGCACAAAAAAAAAATAAGATTTTATTATTAAAAGTTCAAAACGTCAAATTAACACTCCAAAGGGTTATCCTGGAAAATATGAGAGCGACAAATTTTTTCAGAATTCTTAAATGACAAAAAAAAAACAGCAAAATATTCCGTAGTTATTTTATTCAAAATCCAAAAGTGTAGTGTTTTTACGTTAATTTTTAACAATTCCGTAAGTGTAATACTGATTTGATAGGTGAGGATCAGTTCTACTTTTTCATAATTCTCATGAAATTTTCTGTATTTTATCTGCTGACTTAAGTATCAATTTCGCATATTACTAAGCCACTGATTCATAAATGATTAATCAAACATAACTATCGAGTAAATTGCTTAGAATCTTGGAAATTCATCAATAATAATCATGGATTCCCAAACATAGAATTATGCTTTTTGTTATTCAAGAGCTAGGGTGTCAATTTTTTTTTTTGATCTTGATAATCTTCTATGAATACCGTAGATTCTTGAATTACTTCTCTTGCAGATTGTAAAAATCCACGACAATTATAGAAGACAATCAATATTAAAAAAAATGTATTTGTGCACACAACTATATCAGCAGAAACAGCAAAATCCGGGTTTAGGGAATTGAAAATTACTTAATATTAATGGATTATCTTGCTTCAAGGTTATTTACTCGTAAGTCTTTTGACAATTATTTCTTCGATTTTTGATATTTGAGATTTCGAAGATTTCGAATGATCGATGTCGAAATAGTTTGAATAAGAAAAAGTATCTGTTTGACTTTGAAACAAGTCACTTTTTATTGATTTAACATTAATTGTGTCTTATTTTTTTAATGTCAGTTTGGTTGATTCTTAATAAAGTTTGTTGCGTGACAAAAGAAATTTTCAAATCATTTACATAACTAATGTAAAGTCCATTTAATTGTACTAAACAAACACTGATAAAATATTTTTTCGAAAGCACTTAAAAATGAAAATATAAAAACACAGTTTTTTCTTAAAATGCAAATTGTTTTTAAACATTTACCAACTTTAAATAGATAAATTAATTAAATTTTATAAAAATGCAAAAATTTTAGTGAGAAAGGTGAAAAGCTTATTTTTTCTTTACTTGTAACCTTTGAGAAAAAAATATTTTTTTGTTCATTCGTTGCTAATTCTATTTAATTTATTTTAGTTTTGAAATAAAAGTTACAAAGATAATCGACTTTGTTGAATAAATTATGTTTTCAAGTAAACACAAATTAAAAAAAAAAACACTCTTGTCAGACAAATGCAACACAAAATGAAAAAGCTCTCGAGATTTAAATGCAGATTAGCGCATCCGATTTAACAACGTATAATATTATAAAATTGCAGTTATTCAAAAGATTTTCTCGAAACATACTATTGTGCATTTCAAAGAATGTTCTCCATTATAAATTTGTTCAATTAAATGATGCTTACTAAGTGGATTATGTGTCAACATAATCTTGAATCTTGTCGTTGAGATAAGGAAAAGTGAGAAGAACGTAAAAAATAAACGATGTGGGTATTAAAAATATATAAATCGTATCATTAGGCTTTAAAATTTTTAGATAAGCCGTGTCAATTTTTTAAAAGCATCATTACAGAGATTATAAATTAAAGAAATTTTTAAATGGCACATAAAATAGTTTATGCTTCTTCTGATAAAACCAATGTTGGTTTCTGTGAAATTGAATTAACCAGGTTCAGAAATATAATCATACTATTTATCGATAAAAATGAAGGTACTCGTATAATCAATACGTTAATTAATGTTTCAAATAATCATCGATATTTTCATTTATATTTTTAAGTGTTTATAACGATTTGAATGCGAGAAAATATGGAGTATGAAACTACAATGTATCTTTGTTTCATCGGTTATGAAAACCCCTTCAAAAGTGTTAGGTGGCGAAACCAACTTGGAACACTTTAATCGACATAGGCGACATTTGAACAAAAATAATAGCATCTTATCAATAATAATTAGAATCATTCAGATAAAAAACCTCTTATAATATTTTCTAAAGAAAATAATATCTAACTACCTCAGATTTTTATTAAAAAAAGTAGGATTATACTTTTGCAAGAATTTTCTTTTCCAGAGAAAAATTGCTTTAAATTCCATTAAAGTTTAACTATAATTCCATTGTAATAAATTTTAATGTTTACGGTGGTGTTACAAAAATAAAATTGAGGAAAATGCAATAGTCTACTTATTGGATGATTTTTCGATGAGCCTATATTTATAAATATTCTATTTTAAGTTTATTAATGAATGAATTATTATTTACGTCGTATGACTCAATTTTTTATTTATTTATTATTACAACGTGAGTAAAATATTGCCTAAAGACGTCAGCCAAAGACTGTTGATACCAAATTGAAATGCGTTGTAATAATAAAGAAATTTAGTTAGACGACATAATTATTCATTAATTCATTGCTGTAGACTCGGAAGTAATAAAATGAAATATTTATCCTTTTTAAAGGTTATTCGATGAAAGGTACAAATTTTGTACATATTATTTTTTATTTGTCAATGTGGTGATTAATTATTCAGGTAGGAGGAAAACCAGCAGTAAAAGCATGAAAAAAAATCGATTCGTATCCCAATTTTTCCTCTATAAAAATAGAAAGTCAGGCAAACAGAATTATAACATGAATTCATCCACCATCCTAAGTTTTAGGGCAAAATAAGTATTTTAGTAATCTATTGTTGAGAATATCGATAACATCTTCAATATAACAGACAAAAATTAATGCCGATGCAATGTCATTGAAAAGTGGATTATCGACCATCAAAAGCAAAAATTGGAAAAAAATATCAATCGAAAACTTTACTGGTTGAAGACTAGTAAAGTGGATCAAGTGGTGACCAACCAAAAATAACCGGCTATCAAGATTTTAGTAAGCGAATGATAAAATTGAACATATTTTGAGCACCATTAATCTGAGTTTAGTAGTGAAAAGCTTCTTTTAGATCTTTGAAGGTGCAAAGTTGAACCAAATTTTCAGTTACTGACCAGCAGAAGGCAGAATTAAATAGTAGAAAAATGTTGTGTTTTACCAGGATAACTGTAGACTCTACATTACTTTGATGATCTGGAAGAAGTTTCAAAAACTTAGTTGAAAGATATTTATTCATTTCACTCATAGCTTGAATCTAGAACTAAATGATAGTCATTTCTTTCGTCTATGGCAAACGTACCTGATCGTGAAACACTAATTTTAAGAAATGCTTGAATGAAAATTGAATATCTTAGTTTCTTGTTAATTAGAACGAATATAAAAAAATGACACAAAAAATTTCTCTTTTGAATGGTAATTAATAATAAAAAAAATATGTGTGCTTTCATGTAGGCGCATAAGAAGTTATACTTATCTGTTCTTATTAGAAAAATGTTTTTAATCCACTGCTATAGCTGCACTAGCTTCTTCCGGTAGTGTCTGAACTAGCACACCAGTGCTTTGTGATAACTAAACTATAATACAATTTTTGCTTATAATTTCAATATAACAGGCTAATGTATGTATGGCAGCAAAGATGGAGAAAAGAAAATAGAAGCATATACATATAAGTGTAGCACAAATATGATAATTATTGTCTCAATTTTGAACTAACTGATTGTTGTCATTGGTTTCAATTGGCATTTTGTTTTCCTTCAATTGCCAATTTTTGTCATTTGTCGTTTTTGTCAGTGGTAGGCTGTAAATATTTCCCTGAAAGTTACTTGTTTAGACATAGTTAGACTTAAATTAATACAAAATTAATTGTATACTTTTATTACCCATTTAAATCTATGCATTGAAACTGTATTTTAATTCAAATAAAGAAAAACAAAATGCGATATAATGCTTCATATCAACTTTAATTGCATTATTTTAAATATTGCATTGAACAATTTCAAAACAATCCCTTTTTTTTAAATGTAGTTAAACTATTATGTATGTATAATATGAAATGGTTCAAACTATAAAAATTGAAAATATAAAGTACGGCGGTATCGATGTTTTAAATGTAAAATAACAACTGATGGTCATGGTTACTTCATTGTCGATCACTTTAGCTAGTTTCTCCTACTGAAAAACAGAAAACATGTGCTAGCGATAGACCCGATCGATTTGACTCCATTTTTTTAGTATTAACAAAATCGCTCCCAAAATCGGCCAGTTTCGGTTAGAAGTTGGTCACTAACCATTTGCGAGTAATTTCCTACTGCAACAACGGCGTTACCTTTTGTAAAAAATCAGTCTAATCATTTCCGCTAAAGAAGTATAAATTCAAAAATTGTTAAGCGCTTAAGTTCAAACAAAGAATGCAATGATGGAGCAAATGCACAGAATTAAACAGGCCCATAAAAAAGACTTAAAATATGGATTTTTTTCTCTAGTTTTTTATGTCTTACATTTTTTTCAATTACAAATGATAACTCTTCAGTTTATATAAGCATTAATATGTATACTTAGTAATTTAATTACGGCCAATTTAATTTAATTTAATTTAAAATTAGCCGAAAGATATCTTTGAAATTAAAAGTAGTAATACCTACATCAAATTTGTATGACTGTACTTCTAAAGAATGGATACCGGGGTATGTTTCACTTAATTAATTTTACATAAAAATATTTTGGATAAATTTTAAAACGAATATTCTTTTCAGAGCACATTTACTTTAATTAGACCTGAAAACACCCACAATTAATCAGTGTCAGTTCAAATAGGTTTAGCTTAACAATGATAAATAGTTTTAAATCTTTTTCCATTCCCGTCTGTGCCTTAAACTCAAAAATCATTCTCACTATAAAAGATGTTCAGTGCACGGTTAATGTGTGCCCGATAAAATGGATTAAATCGGTCCGATAAATCCCTCTCTCGAAACCCTTGATTTTATGTCTCTGCCAACGCTACAATAATAAGAAGAACGCTTTATGTATGGCTTGTGAACTTTTCCAGACATAACTTACCGGGAATGTACAAAATGGCTGCGACAGAAATCGAAGCAGAAATAATTAAGCCAATCACAATTAAACGCACACACTTGAATTTTAATTTGAGTTCTTTTGAATTTGTAAATGAAATAAAATGTAATATTTTATTTGCGTATGGTTAAAAGCCAGATAACAACCGTGAAATGTTCATGCAGTGATGAAATTAGCGACTAGACTTGTTTTTTTTTGTAAAAAATAACGGAAGCAAGTAATTTGAATATTCGAATGCAATGAAATGCGAGAGGCGAATTAGTGTTTGTTTCGTTTTAAATCAAATATATGACATATGATTATGCTGTGTCATGTGTTTTATAACTCTTAGAATACAATTGCCAATTAGTTTGACTATTTCATGTTGAAACTCGAGAAATAAATGTGATTCGCAAAGCCATTTTATACTTTTGTTTCTTTAAAATATTTTCCTAGGACATTATTGTACTAACGAGTGGATAGTTTCTCTTGTTTCTGATCAATTTTGTAATATTAGAGCCGAGTATCAAATAACTGTCGTTGTCTACGGCAATTTTACAGTACGAAAGCTTCTCCTACCTCCCATCCAAAAAAAGAAGTCGTAGATCCTTAAAATTGATAACACATTGTTAAGGATGCATAAAATTCAATATTCTTGAGTCAGAGAAATGAATTGCACATTTTATAAGAAAAAAGCAAAATAATATCAGTGAGTACCTAATTTATTTTAAATTAAAAATGAAACTTGTATTGGAGATAAATATAATGCTTTTAATAAATAAAGTTCCATTACGCTAGTTTCTTAGAATCAATAATAGAAATAAACAAACAATTCTTTAGCGCTGTGTATACTCAAGAGACTAATTTCTTGAAAATAATTTTTCATATCCTGGTATTCCAATAAAGAGTTATCTTTCCAGAAGTTTCTTAAAACTAAATAAAACTTCTTAACACTTAACAGGAACCAGTGTGTCGAAACAGCGAAAATTCAACAAGATTTTTTTTTATTATTGATTTATGATCACACGTATTTTTTATTTTTTATTTATTAATTATTTTTTTTATTTTATTTAAAATTGCTTCCTGTACAACTATATACATCTAACAATGTGATATAATACGCTGGGTTCTTGCTGTGTAACGACTTGAGGGTGGGTCCCTCTTACCGTTCACAGCCGTTGTCGTGTTGAGTGCGTCCAACCATTGTCGGAGCTCTCTATGGATCTGGTAATAGGTCCCTTGGCCATTTGCGCTTCAATCTTCTTGGCGGGTTTTTTGGATGAGATGTGGAGGACAGAGCTTGTGCATTTGGGTTTGGGTGGTTATGGAGATTGTCGTGGAATTTGAGGAAACGGTCCTGGATTAGGGTATTGACAAATGGGATATCTAGGTCGTTGTGTATGATTTTGTTACGGACGTAATATGGAGCATTTATAATGAGGAGGTGTACTTTGGATTGCAGGGATTGAATACGTTGGATGTGTGAGGGCTTAGCAGTTCTCCACAGTTCTACTCCGTAAGTCCAGATTGGTCTTATAATTGTTTTGTAAATGGTTAATTTGTTTTTCGTACCTATTTTGGAGGTGTGTTTTAGGAGCCTGCGTAAGAGTCCAAATCGTCGGTTCAGTTCTTGTCTTTTGGCCTTTATGTGTGTGGCCCAAGTCAGCTGTCTGTCTAGGTAAAACCCTAAGTAACGTACGTGGGGGGCTGTATTTATTAGTTTGTCGTCAATGTAGATTGGTGAGTTTGCCAGTTTTTTTTTGAGTGTAAAAGTAGTGATGACGCATTTGTCTTCATTTATTTTGATTTTCCATTTTTTGCACCATTTTGATATAAGGTCAAGGTGGTGCTGCGTTGTTTGGGTGGCTTTTGCTTCGTCTCTGTCTGCGACAAGGATGGCTGTGTCGTCCGCATATATCGATATTATACTATAGGGATGAGTTGGGATATCGGAAGTGTATATGTTGTAGAGGACTGGCGCAATAATGCTACCTTGAGGAACCCCAGCCTGAATTTGGGTAGGCTGTGAATACTCTGCGCCACATCTTACACTGAAGCAGCGATTTGACAGGAAAGATTGGATTATGAGAAAGTATTGGGATGGGAGGATATTTTTTAGTTTATGTAGTAGTCCCTGATGCCACACTCGATCAAAGGCCTGTGCCACATCCAGAAAAGCTCCTATGCATATTTGTTTTGTTTCTAAGGCCTCAGAGATGGTGTCGACGACTCTGAAACATTGTTGAGTGGTTGAGTGTGAGGAGCGGAAACCGAATTGATGCGTTGGGATGATGTTTTGAGATTGTAGGATGGGTAGGATCCTTTTTAGAAGGAGGCGTTCGAAAATTTTGGACATTTGGGGAAGGAGACTAATAGGTCTGTATGAGCTTGGGTTGGAAGCAGGTTTGTTCGGTTTAGGAATCATAATTATAACTGAAAATTTCCATTTGGCGGGAAAGTAAGCGGTTCGAAGAATGGTGTTGTAAATGGTGGTGATGAAGATTATGCCTTTTCTAGAAAGCTGGTGCAAGATTGGGGTTGTAATTTGATCATGACCTGGGGATTTTTTTGAGGGGGATTTGTTTATTAATGTTTTAACTTCTGATGGACGTATAGGTTTTTCGGGTAGTTTGAGCGGAGGTAGTGTTTGGAGACTGCGCGTTACTATTCTTTCGTGGTTTTGATCAGTGATGCCCGGGTGGGGGGTGAATGTGTTTTCTAGGAGTTGGGAGAATGTGTGTGCTCTTTCACTGTCGTTTCTGGCCCAGGATCCATCCTCTCTGTGGATTGCTGATGGCACGCTGTAGAGTTTGAGTATGTTTTTAGTTGCTTTCCACAGGGAGTTATCATCAAAGGATAGGGAAGAGAGGTATTTGGCGTATTGTGAGGATTGATGTTCGCGTAGTTGGGAACGTAGTATGGTGGTAAGTCGATTTAGTTCGGTTTTGTCGTGCGGGTATCGGGTTTGTTGCCATCTTTTTCTCGCGTTTCGTTTGGCTTTGATTATTTGCAAGATGTGATTAGGTGGTTTTTCTTTTGGAATTGTTGAGTGTGGTTTTGGGGAGGAGCATGCTTCTTTTACTGCGGTTTGTATAATCTTTGTGAAACCTTCCACTGCATTATCTATTTCTATCGGGGTTTTAAGAGGTATTCCTAGTTCTAGTGAACTATTTATTTTTTCTTGGAACATACTCCAGTTGATAGGGCCTGTTATTAGTGATGGGTTCTTAGGTTTTTGGAGAGGTTTTAGGCTAAGTGTAAGGATTAAAGGACTATGATTAGATGATAGGTCAGCCAGACATTCCACAGAGGAATGGACAGTTCCCATTCCCGTGTTGACAAAGAAATCTACTACGTCAGGTGTTCTGTTAGTGTCTGAGGGCCAATATGTTGGCTGGTTAGGAGAATAGACTCTATATTTTTTGGTAAGGATATAATTATGTAGTAACCGACCGCGGGAGTTAGTATTTATACTGCCCCAGTGTGGATGTTTTGCATTGAAGTCCCCTCCTATGATGAATCGTTCTTCAAGTGATTCAAAAATCGACTTAAGGTAGTGAGGATATATGGTGGTGGATGGAGAGCAGTATACTGCAGCTATGTTTAGACGGAGGGGGCAAAAGTTTAAGGTGACTGAAGCTAATTGATAGTGGTCTGTATGGATTATGTTGTGTACGTGATGTTGTATGCAGTTTTTTATTAAGATTGCAGCACCACCCTGCGCTCTTTGACCCGGGTGGTCAGATCTGTAATTCTGGTAGCCTGCAACAAAAAATGGTCGATCCGCGGACAGATGCGTCTCAGTTATTAAAGCTATGTCTACGTCTTTGTCGTTTAGTAGTAATTGCAGTTCTTGTCTATGTGGCGTGAGTCCGTTTGAGTTCCAGAGTAGAACAGTGAGGTTTTCTTTTTGAGTTGCTGTGTCTGTCATTTTTTTGCTATTAGCACAGGGAGGATTTGTGATAAGGTTTGGATAAGGGGTTGAAGTAATGATACGAGAGAATCTATTTTGGCTGCAAGGTTTATAATTAAGGGATGGTCACTAATTTGTATGTTTACTGGGGGTTGAGGTCTTAGTACATCGGCATAAGAGGTTTCCCTTTGTGTTGTGTCCTTGATGAATCCTTTTGGTTCGTTAAGCGGAAATAATGGCTGCGGGCTGGGGGGCTGGTTGCGGGCTGCTTGTTGTTGTTGTTGCTGCTGCTGCCGGTCCCAGGGTCGTCCTGCTCTTTGCAGTTTCAGGTGAGTTGGGCATCCTTTATAGCTAGCTGGATGGTTGCCATTGCAATTCGCACATGTTGGGGGTGCTTCTATATTTTTAGTACACGCTGAGGTGGGATGTGATTGGCCACACTTGACACATCTAGGGTTAAAGAAACAGTAGTTTTTTGAGTGTCCATATGCTTGACACTTCAGACACTGTATTACCGTACGCTTTGGCTTGGGGGGTTCTATTTTCACTACTGCGTTGTACAGCCTGTTTACTCCATAGATTTTTTCGTTTCCCGGGTCAGGTTTAAGGTCGAGGAAGAAAAGTGATAAGGGTGCTTTTGTGAGAGGGTGGCGGATAGGAGTCATTTGCGATGGGTGAAACCCCATTGTGGTAATTTCTTCCATAACTGCTGTGACATCGCTCGTATGGTGTAAACCTCTTATCACCACCCTGAAGCAGCGATCGCTATTGAGTTGAAAGGTGTGGTACTGTGCATTTGTCGTCTCGAGGTATTTGGTCACCTTTCTATAACCTTCTACCGTCTCCATATTTAGTTTCAACCCATTTCCATTACCGGAGAAGTATTTAAAACATGGGTCAATCTTTTTGAGTTCTGACATCAGTATATTTATGTCTGATACGTTATTGATGAAAATTGGTGGTGGTTTTTTTGTTTCGGGCTTCTTTTGTTTTGGGACTGTCCCATCTGTGTTGTCGATATGTTCTTGTAGGGGACTAAACGGGTTTGGGGTTTCGAATTTTGAGTTACTTGAGTGGCGGGGTCTTTTGGCTGTGTTTTCCTCGCTGCCATTGCTCTTTGTCTGCTGCATTTCGCTAGCGTTTACACTGCTTTTTGCGAGGTTGATGCTGTTAGCCCTCGTGCACTGAGGCACACTCCCTTGTTTGAAACTTGGTCTTTTTGTGTTTATTTTTTATTTGTTTCCCTTTACAACAATCAAATTATATTTAAAATTAAAAACACAACTTGATTTTGAGTTATTACTTAAATAAATTGGAGAAAATTCATTTCAAAACCAATTTAATGAACGTGCACAAGGATATAGCTTAAACAGTTCGACATCTGTGCATTTATTAATAAAGGTATTAATTGAAATTGATTCTATTTAATATATTATATTTTATTCGGTACCCCAGTATATCAGTATTGCAATCCCTAAATGCAGCATACTGTTAAAAATGGTCAATGAAGTTATTAAACGCATTTAAAAACTATTTTTATGGCTTTTTTTACATAGAGGTTTTAAGTGATTGTCGCAAATCGAAAATGCAAAGCAAATTGAAAGGAAAATTAGTGGAAACTCTATATATAATTTTAATAGTTCAGAAAAAATAGCTTGGAATTTTCATAAGACTCATATCGAATTACACATCAAAACTTTGAGTTTATTCCAGACAAATAAATAGTTAAAAAAAGATAATCCAAATATTCTTCAATCAGCGGAAAATAAAGGAAGATGTTTTCTTCGAAAAATCAAAGATACTGTTTTTTGGACTGACTTTCAATTGAAATATCAATGGATCATCAGATCTTTAAAAATATCAATACATTGTACTAAAATCTACTTCTAATACAGAACTGTTTATGCTATGTAAAGCACATCGCCAAGTATTGCATTGAATGTAATGGAAAAAGAAGCATGTCAGTTTAAAGTCTACTATAATGGTAGTTTTTATTTATTATTTTGTAACAACTGTAAAGAAAATCGCTCCAGACTATTGCATTTTTAAGCATTCTGAGTAGTTTCATACCAATTTCGTGCATCTATGATTTTTTTTTAGTGAAGCATTACTTATAGTAAAATAGTAAGATTTTCTTGGTTTATGTTCGTTATGTGTTGATGAGTACGTAGAGATTTCGAATAAAGCTCTTTATGAGACAAAACTATAGCAATTACTTAGTTTTACCTATACTTTATTTGTAACCATGTGAATTAATTAAATATTAAATAAAACCAAATTTTTATTACTTTTCTTACTTAAAGGATATAATTTAAAATGTTTTTTTTCTGGAAAAAAAGACCGCGTCAATGTTTATAAATCGCACGTGAATAAATATAATGTATTGTAGCAATGTGAATACTACATGCTGCAATGAAAATATTCATTAAGGCCTAAACTTTACGTCTTGAGTTATGAGTACATTAAAGATTTAACCACATATTTCTGTCGACACCAAATAAACTTCTACTGTTCAAGTAAAAAGAAACCTTCAGAGGAAACAATACACACTTCGTGACATGCATTGTATTTTTGTCTTAAAGTCGACCTACTCATTCATTCATTTTGGTTTAGGTGTTGCAAAACTTAAACTTTCTTCTTTATTTTTTTGTAAATAACACTTAATAGATTTTAATATTTTCAATTTTCCTAAAAGTCTTGAGAAACGTAATTAATATTTATTAATTTTTCCTGAAATAAAACGAAGTCCGTGTTTGTATAAATCCGCTCGATAAACTTTTAATAAAACAGAGCACAGAAGTGCTTTTTCTAAATTTAAATATTGAAATTTTCTGGTGTAAGTACCATATGCTTTGCTCCAGCTAAACCTTACAAGCTTATTTTATGCAATGAAGTATTTGTTTTTGGTGGAAATGACTCGTTTGTGGTGATGTTAATATCAAAAGAGGGTTATTAAATATCCATGTAAGAGCACATTTCAATGATGAGAACGACGATAATCATCTACTTAATGATGTGAAAAACGAGAAGTTACGTAATATAAAACTGTTCATATAAGTTTTAACCCGTGATGTGGATTTTGCTGTGGTATTTTAATACAAATATTTACTATATTAGCCGCAACTACTCCTCATTGTATTCAAGAAATGTCGTTGCAGCTGTTTAAATTTCTCACAGTTATTCTCTAGTTGAATTATGGTGGTAAAATGGATTTAGATTATTACATATTTAGAATTGAATAAAGAAAAAAATGGGTATAAAAAAACAGTGTCACCGTTAAAATTTATGAATTTAATTCCATATCAATTTCACCACACCATTGAAACCGTACGTTGTAAGACGATGAAAGCAACTTTTTCTCTCTGATGATTTTTTGTGACGACACTATGTAAAGCTTGACATTTTCTCTGAAGCGATAATCTCGACATTTTTTTGCCTTTTAGTTGATTAAATTTAAATTAAGGCTGATGTTTCGGATAATTTCCATTGCAACAACTGAAGACCGACGTAAATATTTTAATCTCCTAGGCAAACTTTTACCGTTCATTTGCACATATTGTTCGCCAAAATTATATGGAAATACCGTAAAATGATTAAAAATCAAGAGCGCAAAAAAGAACATAAACTTTGTACTTGATGAAATGAATTTACCCCGTGAAATTTAATTTAATATGAATTGTAAAATACGTTTTAAAAACATTTAATTCTACACAAACCTAATTTCAAGGCAACAAAAATTAATTTTACTCTGTGTTATATCATTTTAGTCATATATCTTTAAAACTTGAAAACAATTTTAATAAAAAATCAATAATTTTATTTTATTATTTACCCCATTAACCCCTTTGTTCATTCTTATTAGCGTAGAAAAATAAATATGACAAAACAAGTATAATTTTCTAAAGTAAATTATACTAATTTGTCAAAATCAATTTGATATATTATTTTTTGTATGCATATACTTATGATACAGACTTGGGCAATAGAAAACATGTGTACATTTTCAAAGTTTTGCGTGTGTTTTATTGCATTTTAAAATAATATTTTAAAGCGTTCTGACAGTATGTAGTACCTATAATAATGGGGAACGCAAATTAAACTTCAGATTTGTGTGAGAAAAATTTATGAAAATTAATTTCAACAATATTTGTCATTAAAAATTTATATTTTTCGGAATGGTAAACTTTAAAATTAAGAAAATAAATAATATTTAAATATATAAATTACATATTTAAATTTGTAAATAAATACTTCTTTTGCATTTACACGAGATCAAAGAAATAATTTTCATTACAATAAAGTTATACGCAATCGCAATAGTTTTCGATAGATTTAGTTTGAAAACTTTATGCTAAATAAGTTTCGGTTGCTACCGATTTACATAAGGTGTACAAATAAGTTTTCCAGACATTAGAAGACAATGAGTAAACTAAGATTAAATTGAGTAGATTGTATTTCGATTATATTTAATCATCAGCGATGTAGTTTTCCCTCCAAAACTCATTATGTGCTATTTCTCTGAAGTTTTAATAACATTCTTTCATTGAGCTCTGGACCTGACAACTTGTGTACCCACAAAACGCAATTAACCCGACTTTTTTGTTTCAATTACAAGGAAAGTACAGCTGATAAACTCTTATTGCTATATGAAGCAAATAAAAAACATATTTTTTCAAAAAAAACTATATTTTTGTTATGGCATTTTAAAATTAATAAATTTGGTACCAGTAAAAAATAATGCAAATAAGGAACAGTCAAGCTTGAAGACGCTGAGTTTCAGAAAAGTTATAGGATAAATATTCATGTCAAACTCAAGAAGAGCTTTTGGAAGTTTTGAAAGTGAGTCAAAAAATGATTTTAAACTGTTTGAAGACTTTGGATATGATGCAAAAACCGGGAAACGAGATTTCACATGAAATCATGCAAAAAGACTTTGGACGATATTTTTTCACGTATGAACAACTGCTCCTTAAGCATAGTGAACATGGTTTTTGCTTACAATTACGATTGGAAAGTAAAAGTGAACCCAATTTGATAACTCAGAGGAGAAAATTTTGAGGGAACCTGTTCATGTTTCAACCTAAACGGCGAAACCAAAGATCAGATTGGGATCAGATTGGAGTAATCTTTTTTGAGTTACTTCAACTGAATGAATGCATTACCGAACAATATATTTAGCGACAATTAATCAAATTTAATCAATTAATCAATCAAATTTAGTTAGGAATTGAAACTCTAAAGTTCCCAATAGTTCGTAAGACATAACAACGGTATCTTTCAGCACGATAACGCTTGACCTAATGTCATAAAAGTTGTTGAGGAGGTTCTTAAACTTGAATATTGCATCATTAATTTTGCATTGATCACCGAAAAAAATGCAAAAAAATGATTAAAAAACAGTCTTTTAGACGGGAGAACTTCCATTAGGAAGCTTTGAAAGCTAAATTTTGTTCAACCCGCTTACAACTTATTTAATTCCTTAATCATGTTCTAGTTAAGCAGTTCTATAGGTTTAACGTACAACCAAAGATTTGATCGATTCCTACGTCGCTTCGAAAGACAAGACATTTTTGAAGTGATACTTCTCTAGCGGAGTAATGAAAAAATGTTCAAACTGAATTTTTATAAAATGCGATGCCTTTGGTACAGTAGAAAGTTGGTTACAAACGGTTAGCGAGCAACTTCAAACCTTCTGGAAGCGACTTTGATAGTACTTAAAAACGTCATCGAGTCAAACGTTAGCACATGTTTTTCGTTTTTCGGTAGAGGAAACCAACTGAAATGATTAATGACGAAGTAACAATAACCATAAGTTGTTTTTTTTATGTTTAAAACATCGATACCGTCGTACTTAACATGTTCAATTTTTATATTTTGAACCATAATCGTATTAATACATAATAGTTTCGTTACATTTAAAAGAAAGGGATTGTTTTGAAATTGTTCAATGCAATACCATATTTAAAATAATGCATAGAACATCGATTGATAGGTTATTTTGCATTGTGTTTTTCTTCATTTGATTTAAAAATCAATTTCAATATAAAGTTATAAACGCGAAATAAAACTAAACAACTACTATCGTATTAATTAAATTTTACTGACGCTATTTGTCCATGTTGTGGTCACACAATTCGATAAACTGTATTTATATGCAATTGACTGTTAATTCATATCTATACATGATAGTTTAGGACTACAATTCACTTTTATATGGTAAACGATTTCGATAACTATTTGGCGAACTGTTTGGTGACCCATGTTGTATCAACAAACAGTTAAATCCTATAAAATGTAAGTTACAAATTTTTGTAAGTAGTTAATTGTGCGTAATTCTGTGAAATACTATAAGAAATGTATAAATAGCCAATTTAGTTCATGTCGCTTATAGCGACATTGATATCGGCAATTGTTGCATTTTCAATTTTGTTTTTGATTCGCAAGTAAACCAAGCTATAATAAAAAATTTCCAAGCAAATTCTACGATAGTAGAATTGAATTTACAAAAAAATCATAAATTAAATTAATTACATAGTAAAAAATGCAACACTGCCAGATATTGATGTCACTAAAAGGACATGAGCCATCAATTTTATCAATTATTTGAAAACTTGTAAATTTCTGGAAAATATTCACAACCCACCACTGACAAATGGCGAAAATTGGCAATTGAATGAAAAAAATGACAGTTGAAACCAATGACAACAGTCAGTTAGTTCAAAATTAAAACAAAAATTATTATATCTGCAGTACTCTCACATATAAGTGTCAACATTCTTTTTTCTCTGTCTTTGCCACCCTTACAAGCATTTGTCTATTATTTTGACTTTAATCGTAAAAGTACTTTGAGAAAAAAATAAAGTCTTAAAAATATCTAAAATAAATCCTCCAAACTCAATGTTCATACCTACAAGCTCATGGTCATTACCAGACTGTAAAATGTGAAGCTTATCTATCCTTGAAAAACTTGTGTAGTTTAAAATTATTGACTTGACCAAATTCAATTAATTTATTCAACCGTCAATTTCAGAGACTGTACGAATAAATAGATAATCGTTTATTTTACATATATTATCTATAATTCAACCCTTATCACTGTATTTGGTAATAATTGAAAGAATAAATTTCAGAATGAAAATATTATGAATAATTGCGTTGAGCAATAAAATATTTATTTCTCTACCGGAAAATTAAATTATCCCATTTCTATAAATGAAATATTAAATTGGTATTTTAGATAGAGTTCAGTTAGTTTTTTGTCGCCTTTTATCTCTCGAAATTATTTGCATAAAAAATCCAATCGTTACCAAGTCCGAATTCAAAACAAGAGCAATTGCATATTTCATTAAGTGCCAAAGCAGTTATATGCTGGCCAACCGTATATTAATCTGTATGAATTTTACATGAACTTGAGATCCTATTTCAAGGAAAATATCTCATTCAAAACATGTACGAGAGCTTTTGAACCTTTCCTCTTTCCATTTTAAAATTTTCCTATCTATATACATAATATGAGGCACTGGATGCCGAGGAGGAAACGACGTATGTCATTTCATTCCAAACAAATTCTATATTCTCGTTTATATGTGATATCGTTTTATATACCTATATAATATGCTTGAATGCTCCTTTTTTGATACAAATTTGATATAACAAAAATCAATCATAAAGTAATATTCAACTTCAAAATAAAAATTTTCCATGTTCCTGTATCAATGTATTTCACAGTTTTTCTTTTGTAAACTCTCGAAATATTTGAATTTTGTATGCAGTTACAAAAGAAGTAAAGACATACAATCTTTCTTTGAACTTATTAAAGAAAGAAGTGAAAAATCTTTAGTATTTAGACTTTATTAATCTTTTTAGTCTTCGTGTCTTATTAAGTATCCAATCAAAATTGGATCTCATGCGTTTCATTTAACGCTTTATTCTGGTAAAACAAAGAAAAATATTTTTGTCATATCATAAAAAACGATTCTATTCCGACTGAGATCCTCGGATATGAGCCATATTTTTCGTTTTATTATCCCAAAGTTGGATGTCTAAAGCCTCCAGATTATCTGTGCAACTTTGAAATATCAGCAAAATAAAAAGATTTGTCTTCAATGGAAAAAGCTTGCAAGTACCTAGCTGAAATTTGTGAACGAAAATATTTAAAAATATTTACTTTTTTCGTGTTCATTTAAACTTTTTTTTACATGACCATTTTTAATTTGTGAAATGGTTTTGAAAAACACCGATGTCAAAAAGTTTTTAACTTTTAAATTTGTGGCACTAATGAGGGTGGCTCAGCTTTAAAATTTAATTATTTCGTACAATTCTCGAAAACAATTTTTAAAGGGATTTTAAATTTTAAGTATAAATGAAAATAATAACAAAAAAAATTGTATCGTTATTACTAGAATCGTTATAACTAGAAATTTATTTGTTTTTTTTTTAATTAATAAAAAATAAGTAGCTATCGATCGGGTAATAAGTAATTTTCGAATCGTACTTCTACGTACTTTATATCGTATTAATACGATATAAACATCTGAAAGGAAAGGATTTTTAAAAATTCCTCCCCTAGAAAAGTACACTAATGAATGACAAAGTTTTAATGGGATAATATGAGGTGTAATCAACAATAAAAATTTCTAACTTTATAATCCAAGTACCGATAAAGATGAAAAATGAGACCCGTTTAAGAAAGGGTTTTTCAATGAGAGCGCAAGATTTGAATTGCTCACTATGTTTGACAGTCATAATGCCACATGATTATGACGTGATAAATCGGAAGTTGCCTGATGGGAGTTAGTAAACATGAACTAGTAGACCATGAACAGCGAAGAGAATTCACCAATTGGATTCTTGAGCAACCTGCTGATTTTGCAAACAAAATCATTTTCATGATGCCATTTTCACTTCGATAGCATCGTGAATAAGCAAAACTGTTGCATTTGGGGCTTAGAAAATCCACGAATAATTCATCAGAAAGCAATGCATTCACAACGGGTCACTGAATAGTTTGCATTATGGTCTGGAGGAATAATTGAACCGTTTTTCTTCGAAAACGAAGAAGGTAATGCAGTAACGGTGAATGGCGAACGTTATTATTTCTTGTGCCTCATTTGGAAACTATTGATCTTGACGACATATGGTTTCAGCAGGGCGGTGCCACATACCATATTGCCCGTGAAATATTAACGATCTTGCACGAGTTTGTTCCTAGTCGTGTCATTTCTCGATTTGGTGACTAGAATCGGCCTCTACGCTCTTGCGATTTAACGCCTTTAGATTTTTGGCTGTGGGATTATCTGAAGTTACAGGTTTATGCTAATATGTCTGCAACCATCGAAGCATTAAAAGCCAAAATTAGACGTTGTATCAATAAAATACCTCCACATTTATTCAATAAAGTTATTGAAAATTTCGTCAAATGGGTATGCAAATGCCAACAAAGCCGTGGCGGCCATTTAAAAAAAATTGTTTAATACATAATTCTCAAATGTAAATTATCTAAATCAATAAATATCTCAATACTTTGCTACAGAAAACCATGTTTCAATGAACTCTGAAATCTTGCACTCTTATTAAAACACTCTTTAAAATCTGTTGTTTTTTTTGCTGAGAATTAAGGGTTGAATTTAGTTCATTTTATTGACAGTTCTATTACTTACCATTATCAATAAGTGACCTTTTTTATATATAACATTTAGAAACAAAAATTAAGGGTCTGTTTCAGTTTTCTTCAAAATAAGTGTATTTAACAAAATTAATATGAAAGTATTTATAGATTTATACCAAAAAATCAATTTTTAGTTTTGGTTTGTTTATCTGATAAAAACATTCAGCAAAATCAAAAATTCAATATTCTATTTGAAATCCATTTTTTTATGAACCAATGATTGTAGACCTGGAACAGTAATGTCTTCTGCTGGAGTATTTAGGGCGCAATTTCAGGGTATAAATTTCAATTAAAAAATAAACGTTTCTCGTAAACTTTTCTCCGATATTAAAAACAGCTTAAATAAAATTATGTGCTCACAATAGGTACCCTAACGATTAAATGTAATATTCGAATTGCGACTATGGTAATTAATTTATTTTATATGTGTGCGGGAAAGCAGAGTCTCTCGACTCAAGCGAATTAAAAATGTAAGCTCTGAGAGATTACCTGAAAAAGAAAAAAAACGCTACGTTTATAAGTCAGCACAAAGTTTTTCGGCTTTCACAAATTATAAACCTGAATATTCGAAATACATACTCAAAGTTTAATACTTTAGAAAGCTAACACCTCCTAAAAACCAATGAACTAATAGAAAATACTTATTAGCAATTTTTTTAACTATAATTAATGATTCTTACTGATAGAGGGTCAATGGCATTTCAAAAAAGGGAGAGAGAGACTTTTGAAAGTGTTATATAGGGTAACCTGGGGCGGAACGGGGTATCTAAGTTTTAATTACAATTTACGAGAGATTTAAAGAAACAATATCATTGTTTTGTAATGTATATATTTATTTAATTTATTCTTTACAAATAAAAAAAGGTTATATTGATTTAAATTAATAATTGATATTAAAAATTTAGGTTTCAAAAATAAATGGAAATTTCCCATTCTGCCCTATCCTCTGGGGCACAATGGGAAATGAGCCTGGGGCCTAATAGGATATTTATTTTTGCCATATTTTGCAGATGAAGACACTGTCATCATCGTGTTTAGCCCAGCACATGTCAAATGTGCCCATTTTTGACAAATACTGCAGGAACACCAGATTTCATTAGATTTGGAGTATAAATTCTGACCGTATAAGCAGATTACCTCTGCATTTTCCGACTTTTCTTATATATGGACTGTCGGCTAGTTTTCCTTATATATGTACCCACTATCTGCTGGTAAAATAAAAATGTATATCTGAATGGGAAATACTATCTGAATGGTATATCCCATTCCGCCCCACCCATTGTGCCCCAAAGCACCTTTCCCACAAGCACGACTATTATAGTAGGATATATTGGTTATATTTGAATTATCACAAGGCTTTTAGTTAGTCAACAGTATTTTTTAACAAACATGTCATGTTAATATTCAAACAAAAAATAGAACATAGGATAATTACCTTAGTGTTACTTTGCAAAAATTAGAATTCGGAAACGTTTATTTCGACTTTTGATAAAAATAAAAACAACTGCACTCTTTACTGGCGATAGCCTTTTTTTATAATACAGCACAGTTAATTGAACATGGAGTATGATTTTTACGCGTTTCTGTCACATATAACAAGCGCTAACTTCATTTCCCATTCCGCCCCGGTACCCCATTCCGCCCCGTGTTCCCATATGGTAAATTGTAGCGATACATGAAACTTAAAATGTTCATACAGAATAAAGGACTTTCGTCAACCTTATATGACTAACTGTTGAAACTCAGATATTAATAAATATACAGTATTTTGTACAATGATTATTCGTGATTTTGGAGGTACCTATTAGTTTTCATACAATTGTTTATATTTCAAATTCGTGAAAGTGTCGAGCAGTGAAGAAGGGTAATGTTTTTGGGGATAGGTTCATTCGGGAATAGAAACAGCGACAAAAGATACAACAAATATATAAGAATCTAGGCTCTGTAATTTTGAAACTTTGACTCAATTTCATTATAAACATATCCATTGTAAAATAATATACCCATCTACAATATGAGTATTTTCAAAAATTTTGTATGTTTGTCTGTTTTATGATAAATTTCAATTTAAGGCCGACTTAATCGATTTTGAAGATACTTATTTTTATTTATGCATAGGTGATTAATTCGTGGATAATATGATTCACGACAGGAATACAGTATATTGTATATAGCAAAGGTGGTGAACTTAAGTAATCTTGCAGGTCACTCGAAAAATACATAATTTAAACATCATTAAAAAATTGAAACATAATGAGCTTTTACTATTGTGTTGACAATTATTTTTACATGTTGATTTCTATATGCTTCCAAAACTCACAAAACTTTGAATCAATTTTGCATAAATTTTGATACGGTATACAACTCGCTTCAAAAATAGTTTTGATCTATTTTTTGCGGCAGGAACATACCTGTAACTGCAAGAAAACAGCTTTTTCCACTGTCAATAAAATAGCTGCTAACTGTCAACACTTAATCGCTACAATCGTGTAGTGATTATTAGAGATATATCATTTTTTCACAAAATTTAATTAAAAAATTTATATCTTGAAGGTAATTTATAATAGGTACAGCAAGGGACACAGCGGGTTACTAAGGAAGGTGTTTTTAATGTTTCAAGAACGTATTTTAAAATTCCAGTTATATATTTAACGTTTGCCGAAATCAGCTAATATTTTCTTAAAAATGTTTATTTTAAAATTACAGAAGATTAAAATTCATAGGAGTAATTTAAATAAATGACATAAAACGGCGAAATTGAGCTGTCATTTCTTATTAAATCCTGGTGCATCATATTTTAAGTAGCAAAATTTCGTGTTTTAATTTCATATTAGAAAAACAGTTTTACTTTTCGGTTCCACTATTAGTAAATACCAGTAAATACTAAAATATTTCAATTATCAAAATACGAAAATTACAACCACCTAATTTTCTTTCCTTAATTTAGTAGTTCAAAGTTATAAAACCACTCAAGCTGATCGTTAAAAAATGTATAACAACCAATAAAGTCTTATTAATTATTCACTGTAAGTTCTGGGATGTTAAAAAAAACCAAAAATTTTCGTAAGTCCTATAGTTAGGTAATATATTATTTTTTCGAGAGACCTTACAAAAAAAGATATTCAAGGCGAATAATGTACAGTTTAATATTTAAATTGATGCGAATTTTGAACACAATTTTACTTTGGGTTAAAAATTAACGGACTGGGTTTTAAACGTATTTGAAGTGTTTTTCTTACACAAAAAAAAAAAAAAAAAACAAAAACAACATTGGTATTTTCCTCTTGATAATTGTGTGCGTAAGTGATTAAGATTAATTTTTAAGCGGTTCTCGTGAATAAAACAATTTTTAAGGCTGCTCAAATTGCGTATTGGAAAAAAAGTTGTTTGTTGGAACTCAAGTCTTGAGGAGATTTTTGTTCTATTATTCAAGATGCAGATGTTACATTTTTAAAGAATTTTTTTCCTTAGAAATCAAACATTAAATTGGATTTGATCAACAATGAGGGTTTAATAAGCTTGGAGAGAATTACGTAAAAATAAAGCGCTACATTGAAAAGTGTTGAGATGGAACCAATTCTCTTAAATCATTTACAATGTGACATTAATGACTTTACTGCACTTTTGAAATTTTTTATTGTAGTAGTCTCATTCGCTTCGGAAAATTAATTTTTCTTCGCTCAACCAATTTTTGTTTCATTTAAGGCCAACGAAAGACATATAATTAATGAATTTTACAACTCTGGTTTCATTAATAAATTCCTTTTAAACTTTCATTATTATCATATTCAAAAAAAAAATTACCTCATTACCAAAAAAATCCACTATCATATTTTTGATTTATTCATGAAGTTTTATTTCATTCATATCGTTAAAAATTCAGTGCGAAAATCGAGAGAAAAGAAAATTGCAAATATAAATAACGTAAATTGCTTAAATGGTCGTTTCAATGGATTTTTTTCTTACACTCAAACGCGATTTTTGCCAATAAACAGCCTGTTTGAACCATAAATTATCCGACCGTATAATCGATTCTCGGAATTCTCGAAAATTGGACATTATTCTAATCGAAATTAGCTATAAGATGAGTTGGAAAAATATAAAATTAATTTAACGAATAAATTTATTGTCCTGCAAAAAAGACTGAAGATAATTGTTCAGAAAACACGGCAATTTATTTGATCAAATTAGACTTTCCAATTTTTTTCGATTAAAATTCTAATATTATGATTTGTCATAATAAAATTATTAACAATTATGTGCCGCCATATAAAAATTTATTGATTAAGAAAATAAACACCATTTTTTCGTGCACAAAAATTTTGCTTTTCTAAAACCATAGGAGACTGAGCTTTTGAAAGGTTAAGATATACCTTTTCATTTTGCGGAATTTGTTTTAAACTTCAATAAATTTGAATTTAATTTAATTGAACATAATTGAAAAATTTTTCACCTGGAAGAAAAAATATAATTTATGCCTTTCACCGGCATTTCAACAAGGCAAGAATTTAAATGTATCCTCTGATATTGAAGTTACTCAAAACCGACCAAGCATTGATTCAAGTACATTTCCTAATTTCAGTGAAAGAGAAAATCTTCAGTACTAAAAATATGAGTCCGCTCAATAAAGGCTTTAGGCTACGGAAAAATTAACAAAATGTAAGAAACTTCTAAATAATGCAATCACTCGCGTCACATCACTCTTTAAGGCTATCCCAAAAAGGCTTTGTTTTCCACCGTTTTGGAAAATGGCTAATACAATTATCCACTAGCCTGTAAAATCAAAAAACCACTTTTAATTTCTCGTAGCTATTTGAGTTTTCTTCGGGTAGAACTTTCAATAACAATAGGGGAATAAAATCTTATCCCAAGCTACCACTTTGAATTTTGCAAAAAACGGTCCACTATAGAAGAAATGCACAGAGTTGCATCTACAAGTATAAGAGCTTTAACCAAAAAGTGTATTTTTTGATTTAGGACTTTCATGAGCGGTCCTCCCAAATTACAACTCTTTAGTGAAAAAGATGTGGCTTTTGGATTTATACTCGTCTGTTAATTCGAAGGACGATATCGCCAAAATTTGCAACCTCTCCGGGTAGTATCTTTAATGCGTAATCTGCTCCAAAAGTGTTAAAATTTAAACAAAATGGAACAGATTGCACCCCAAAGAGGTTGCAAAATGTTGGCGACATCAATTGAATCAACTAACGATTTTGGATCCAAAGCTCACAATTTTTTCACTAAAGAATTGTAATTTGAAAAAGCGCATTGCTTTTCAGAAAAGGTTAAATAAAAAAAGTTAAATAATTCTTCGATAAGGAGAGGCACCAGGAACTGCTAAACAGAAAATTTTTGTCATACATAACGAGACAAACATTGAATTAAATGAAGCAGGATTTGGATATACAGAATGCGTCAGAGAAACTTACTTATTTGAAAGGCTAATAAACACAAAAGTACTCCATTTATTGTTTTAATTCTTTTTTTGTTTATGAATACAATGTCCTTAGTTTTTTTCCACACAGTATTGAAAATAACATCGGTTAAATGGCGACCCCTATTGTGTATACAGTGATTAAGTCGATTTCTAAAGTTCGTCTCCATTCTTCGCAGCATATCAACCGGTATGTTGGCGAAAGCGTCGCGAATGTTGTTTCTGAGGTGAGCTATGGTCTGTAGTCGATCGAAATAAACCAAGGATTTCAAATAACCCCAAAAATAAAAATCGCATGAAGCCAAATCTGGAGACCGTGCCGGCTATGGAGATCGCCTCTAAGAGAGAAAAGGCGGTCCAGGAAACAAAATCGTGCTCAAATAATTCTTACACAACAGCCAATTTATAGGGACGAAATTGAAGGTTTCATGGAAAATTTGTTGAACAGTCGTGTCAGAAATTTCCAGAACAGTATGTTTGTGAATTGAATGCCGAGGAGAACGCAGAATTGACTGACTCACTCTTTCGAGATTTTCCGGAGTTCTGGTGGTCTTTTTACGTCGATTGTTATTTATGAGGTTATTTGAAATCCGTAGTTCATGTCGATCGACCACAGACTATAGCTCACCTCAAGAACAACATTCACGACACCATCGCCAAAATATCGATTGATATGCTGTGAAGAGTGGAGACGAACTTCAGAAATCAACTTAATCACAGTATGCACAATGGAAGTCGCCATTTAACCGATGTCATTTTCAAGATTATATAAAAAAACTTGAGACCTGGGACTTGTATTCATAAACAAAAAAAGAATTAAAACAATAACTTACTTTTGTTACTTGAACACTTTTGTTTTTATTAGCCTTTCAAATGAGTAAGTTTCTCGGGCACAGCCTGTATATATTTACATTCTATCTTTCTGCACAATCTACAGATATCTGAAGCAACGGATGATGGTTATTTTGGGATTTACCAGGACAAAAAGACTAACCTGGCGCTGATATACAAAAGCCAAGAGGAACCAACCAAAAATCAAATCCGACAACCGTACTGGCTAGTTGGCTGGTAGTTGCAACCTTCCTTGGATTATAAGTTCCTGATGTACTAACTTTCACAAAAACAATAAATGTCATTTAACTCTTTTAGACTCGTAGCGAAAACTCCATGGCTGGTTACAAACCGGGATATCAAAATATATCAAAAAAGTACAAAATATCACAAAAAATAAGTGATTATAGTCTCCCAGATAACGGTAGTAAATGAACTAAAAAGCATTGAATTCTTGAAATTGCCATACAGAAATAAAAACGCCTATACCATAAGTAAAAAATAATCTGCTGCTTTTATGCGGATGGGGAAATTTGGAAGAAAAAAAGTCGCTCATATATTTCCCAGAAAATCCCTATTTAGTGCTTAGTTGACGTTTAGAGCTTTTCTATAATTATTAAAATTTCGATTTTTCATACGCTATTCATTGGTGTGATTTTATAGTTTAAGAGATTTGAAAGATTTGATGAACCTAAAACAAAAATTTCAAGTTCAATATTCTTATTTGTGGGCAGACGTGATTTAAAACATAAAATATTTGCTTATTGTTCAAAGCCAAACTGCAAATCTTAAGCAAATAAAAAAATAATAATAAACCCAACAATAAATTTGACCTATTTACTGCAAGTTCTCTACGGATAGTGCCTAACAAAATTATAATAAAAAACAGCTAAACCTTAAGCCAAACAATTAAATAATGGATCATTTTCAGCGGCCTTATTTTATTGCAAATAAAATCAAAAAACAATGTAAAAAAATCTTTATTTTTATCGTCAGATATATAAGCGTTTACTGAAAATAAGTTTAATTTTATTACTAGAGAAAATAAATGCTGACAAAGTTTGAAATTTTAATAGGAAGATTTTCTTAAATGTAAAGTAGTCTATATAGTAAACGTTATCGACAAATTAACCGGAAAATTATTAAAGTTTGGCCGTTCTTGATGAAGAATTCAAAGAAGAAATTTTTTCATAAGTTTCTTATCTGTTTAAGTCTTTTCTTTCTTAATTTAATCTAAATATTTAATTTCTTGTCGATGAAAGTTTTACTTAATAAAAAAATGGAAATCAGATGCGAAAAAAAACGAACTGGGAAAAGTTAGATATAATGAGTTTTTATAAAATATTTTTTCATTGTAAAAAATATGGCTTTTTCTGCCTTAATTGTCTACAATCAAACAAAAGTTGACTAAAATTGACACAAAATAATGAACTTTTTTACATTAAAGTAACACCATTTTATGGCTTACTGGCTAACTCGACAGACGTCCTGTGCAAATAATTCTTAGAAATAGTGTGTACTGTTAATTTTTATGCTTTTTGATGTACGACAATGTTAGTCGATGTCACTTCGATATTTCCTATCCCCATAATTATTCACTTTGAGGCTCGAAAACGTGTTCAAAAGATTAAATTAACATGAAATGGGTACAAGTGCAAGTATAAGTATATTCTGAGTACAAGTATCATAACTGTAATACAACGAAAACCGCTAAAAACTAGATAAGTACGCTGGTTTTTCCGACTTTTACGCTTTGAAGACGTGAAACATTTGGCTATTCAAAATGTGGAATTTTAGGATAATTCTGCGCATTTAATGAACAAATTTTTTTCATCTTAAATTAAGTTAAACCTTTCCAAAGACTTTTCTCTAACAAATGACCAATTTGTCTAGTTGTTCGAAAATATCACAAACCACGATACTACGGAAAAATCTAATGGTACGAAGACTACCTGATGGGAACAGAAAATCTCCATCAAGTTAGCACTACACATTTGTAATTAGAAAAAAATAACAACGAAATAGTTTGGGGTTATTTTGTCCTTCAAGAGTTCTAAAAAATTTATCGCTATTTTCCTGGAAAACTCTATATAGGGTCAACATGATATTAAGAGCTTGTCAACAAACATTAAAATTTTGTTTTTTTTTTCGCCATTAATTTATATTTATTGTCGTTTGAGAGTTCCGAAAGAAAAATCTTTATAGCTTGCATATTATTCCAACAAACGCAATTTAAAGAAAAAGCTCAATTTTGGTCAATTCTCTAACATTAAAGCTTTAAAATTAATGGAAGCAAGTCAACGGCAAAACAAAAAAGTCGGCGAAACACGTCACCGAAGAAACGGAAGAAACGTTTGATGTCGAGTAGAACCCGGATTTCTTCTTTGAACGGACGAGGGCACCTAAGACTACCAAACGGGTTGTCGATATTATAAGAGTATTTGAGATAAAATGGATAAAGGTAACCCAAGATATACCACGTTTGGAGGCGGCTAACATTCAGGAGTTGGTAGTTAGGAGCTGAAGGAGGACGAGAAACCTACCATTAAATATTTATAAATAGCAAAGGTCATTTCTGTATGATTTACCCTTTAATTAAGAATGTGCAAATATTTGAATCATAGATCTGACATTTTTGATTATCAATTTCTAGATTAAATATTGAGAACCAACTATTAAATATACCATATGGCTGGTTCTAGATAAAAAAATGTACGTGTCGAAATAAAGACCATCTTTTATTCATTGGTTAAAATGTCTATTTGTTTTGTTTAATCATTTTTCTTTTTTAATCGGGCATTCATATACTTTAAGATTAAAAATGATTACTATTTATTGGCTAATATAAAAGTTATATGCCATATTATAAAGTGCTATGAATTTTCTCTTCGGGCTTTAATTAACTCGATAACAGAGGTTGTTTACGTTTAGTTCACTGACGTTTGATTATAAATAAACCGACCAACCAGTTTTGATGTTCGATTGATCCAGTAATGCTTTTTGCCTCCCAACCCCCGTTTCACCCACCTCAATCAAATGCACTCAAACGACGCGATGCTATGTCGCTAATACGATTCCATGATTTTTTTTCGTTCCGGATTTTTCTGCATTTTTTTTATTTTAATGGGAAACAATTTGAGAGCAAACGGTTGACTTTATTTGAATGTTCTGGTTGGTGAAGAATGTGAAAATTTTCCAACAAAGTATCACACCAGTTCATTGTTGAACTTCGACCTTTGCATCGCCATCATTCCTCGTCGTTGGCATAACGCCAAGCTGTACAATTGTTTTGCACGCTATCGCATATGTGAGTTTATCTCTTTAAAAAAAAGGATTTTTTCCGGAATTTGCTGGCTAATCAAAAATGAAACGAACAATAATGCATCATTTATTACACCAGTTAATGTTTGGTGCTGAAATAACAATTGGTGCAAATTTATCTCTTTTTAATCCTTGTTTTTTTTTAAGAGTTGCACCATATGTATGAAAAGATACACTTTATTCTTCAATGTATTTCTGTAAACGCTTACTTTAGCCAAATTTTTTAAACTATAATTTTTTGCTGTTTTCAGTGACTAAAGTTTTTAAGTCGTTTCAAAAAAAAAAAACTTACAAAACTCCCCATTTTTACAACCATTCAAACTCCCCAACAAATCATAAAGAAGAAATAAATGGTGATTGACGACATAATTGAAAATTTACAATAATAGCTTCTCATAATCAAAACTCGTTACTCAAACGTAAAGTTTCACATAAATAGCGCTCGGCTAATGAAAACTCTTTTATTATCTTATTGAATACAACTTTTGCAATATACTTTATTACATTGAATAAACAAGGCGCTTATTTATATACTTAATTGAACGCTTTCTCCAATTAACAAAACTAAAAAAAAAAGTGTACAACCGAGTCGAGGAGTGCGGGTCGTTAATAAAGTTTCAAAGACGTAAACCGAGAGCTTTAAACCTCTGTCCTACATTTTCTTTCGTAAAAAGCAAAAAGTATATTAATGTATTATTTAACTGCAACGTTTAATATTAAAAGCTGCTCGTTTGTGTTGGTGAAAGCTGCGGTTTAATAGAGTACAGCCAATAAATTGGAAAATTATTCCAAGTAAAATATTAAAATCAATTAATGTAATGGTTTGAGTATTTTACATTAATATTTTTTGTGATAAATTAAATTTAAATTAGATTTTTCATTATTTTTATTGAACGAAAAAAAAAATTATTAGAATGATGAAAAATGTTCATAATTTAACTTATAATTTGGAAATAAGCATACTTAATCTACATTATAATAAAATATTAATATGGTGTTGAGCGATAAGAGGATAAGAAAAAAAGCAATAACCTGAATTAAATCAATAGAAATTATATTTTTGCTACATTTATATCAAAACACTTTTGATTCCCATAAAAAAAACACTGCTTTTATTTAAACTATTGATAATTATTTTTTTAAAATACATTTTCAACCAATAAAGTCACTTAAAACTTCAATAATAATTATTTTTATTTATTTTTATTTTTATTATTAAGTTTTTATATGGAAATTTCAAAAAAAAATTATTTTTTCTAACTTTTACCTTTTTACACATTTAAAATTGACATAAAAAATTTAAAATGTATACCAGCTTCTCATAAAAAAAAACGGAAATTCTGTGAAATTAATTACTACCCGAATTGGACAGCTAAGGTTGACCGATACTTGGGTGATACTTCGTTCCTACTTTTGGCTAATATCTGACCAATGCTTGATATCATTTTTGGTCGATATTCAGTTTCCTCTATTAGCCGATGATTGGCTGCCAATCTTGGCATGGTGTTACCATCCCAGCTATCATCCAGAGATTGGCCGATAATAAGTGCTAATATTCGGCCAATGCTTGAACATGATTGGCCCAACAATGGACCACACATCATTATTTGTATGGGATGTGCAACCTGAATAAGGTCTCTTAATCTGGTCTCAAAAAATCAGTAGTAATTCGCAAGTATGGCTTAGTTCCAATAGCCTTGATACCTTTGGAATAGAATTATTATATATTTTAAGGAAAGAAATCTAAATAATTGTGTCGAAAATGAACTTTAGTTAATGAACTAGTTGATGATATTTTTCCAGTAGTGTTTTTACTGGTTGGGTCAAGTTATCGTCTTCCTTGCCTTTAGAAATTTATAAAGTCTTTCTTAAAGGCCTTAAAAATTTTTTTTCTTTCCCCAAGAGAATTTCCAATTTTCCTGGGTCTTCAAATCAAGTATATTTTTGAATTTTTTGACCCAACAAAAGTTGTTTCTCTTACTTCTGCATTACTGAATCCATGGAATTGTTCTTTTAAGTGCCTACTTGAATGCTAGATCTTCTCGATCCAAAGCTTTACTAATTTATAGTTCACCAACAAAAGTTTTGGCTTCAAGAAGACTTTAAAACAAGAAAAATGGAATAATTATAACAGGGACAAGTAAAATTTAAGGCGACAGTGACAAAAAATATGTTTATGCAACTGAGTTATGGTAACCAACAAATTAAAAAAAAAAAAGTAAACTGAAAAAGACGGTATTTGTTTGAATTTAAGATTTAAAAATGATACGTTGGATATTCCACTTTTACTTTAAAACAAGAGTAAAAGTAGTTGTTCGTAACTTGACTTTATTTGAACCGCAGGGGTTAGTCAATTTTGCGGGTTCAGCTAGATTTTAATGGCTTTGTTCATTTTGTGCACCTAAATAAATACCTGTAATTTCAATTTGAAAAAAACATTATTTTTCCAATTAATAAGAGCCCGGTAAATGCACATATGAAACTAGTGGAGGCTAAAACCTTCAAAAACGTTAAGAGCCATTGAGCCAAAGGGTCATTTTAAAAGTTATTTTCGTATTGAGTTAGTAAACGATGAAAATTAGCTATTATAGAGCCTGAAACATTCTCATCGTTGTACTGATAAATGGATTGATTCCTAGATTGCCTTGAGGAACATGACATTTTTTAAATGGAAAAACTAGCCTCTGGCTATGAACAGTACTTTGCGTAAAAAATCACACATATTATACAGGTAACGTTTCTTCATACGTATTAAATGCTCATTTAAGAATAACTATTTCCGTAAAACACTAACTAGACCCTTTGGTGTTCTAAATAGTGATTTAAAATGAAAAATAACGAAACCTTATTCAAAAAAACTAAATTATTTAAACTCTATAGTGTAATGATTTCTAACAATTGTATAATTCCTCTTTAGACGATGCGGGGACGTTTGTAATAGGCGATAGTCCTCAATTTTTTTTTTCCAGAAATAATTTTTGTATAGACTATTATGCAGATGGAAAAATAAAATCATTCGAAAGTATATTATTCAATAGTTTGATAGTATTGGAGGACTTGACTAACAAATATTTTATTTCTCATGTTTAACGTTTCTAGTCAAAACCAAAAACTTAATACCCATGTTTACAGAATATATAAAAGTCAATATTTCTTCGGTTATTTAACTAATTGACAAGAGAAAGGAAGCTAACGTTTATATACATAGTATTCAAAATAAATAGAGAAAAGAAACTAGAATTTTCTATATCCAATTTCAACCTAGTTTTTTCCGGATTTGAAGATATTTCTACCGATATTTTTCAACTTTTTAGAGACTTACAATTATAATTATCAAAAAAAGATCTTTTTAAAACTTTATGTGAACCATTTTTCACTTGTAATCGTATCTAAGTATTATTTTTTCTTTCAGAAAACAAATAAAACGTCTGTACTTTGAGGACTGAAAAATTCGATCAACTACATTAACAAAAGGTAAGTGGAAGAATGAAGAACGCAAATATATAAGGACATGTTCACCAATAAATTCATAAAAGCATAAATCAGGAAATGTTTGATCGATATTTTACTAGGTATCGATCACTACAGACATCTACCGAAATAATAATGGATTTATTTTTCCTCAACCCAATACATTGAAAGATACAACAATGGGTTCAATGAACCCATAAACAATTTTTTTTCAAAAACTACAGCTTTCAAAGGTTCTTAAATTCAAGAAGAGAATTGAGAGCTTTTAATTAGTATATTTTATCAGTCAATGGTGTTTAAATAAAAAAATTAATTCGGTTTTTTTTTACCAAAAAGGTTACATTTAGGAGACTAAATCGATAGAAGCATAAAAGTGCTCGGCTACTATTTACTACTATTATCTCGGCTACTAATATTTTTAACATTAGTTATTTCTATTTTAGTTTCGGAAATGTAAATTTCTTTTATTGATTAATTTTATTTGTAATATAAATGTTAGTTTGCGTTTGACCTAATCATTATATGAGTTCATTTACTGTGATTGGCGTTCAAAGGTCAAATTGAAATTATTTACATAATTAGAAACATTTAATCCTTAAAAACGAAATCTACCCACTTTTATATAAAAGTTATTATAATCAATGAAATATGAATTTTCCTCTGTACATTTTTATTGGCAGAAACAAGAAGTTATTCTTTGAAAGTATGACATTATTAAGCAGCTTTCGAAGCTCTTATCGGAAATTCGTTAAAAGAGAATTTCAATTTGTATAAAGTAAAATATTTGTAACACGAGTGACATTTACGAGTTAAGTCTTACCTTACGTTATATGTATATAAATATATATATATATAATATATATTTTCAATCATGTAAGAGAAACTTTGTCCAAATTGATTTAGAATCTCATAAAAATATTTTAAAATATTCGAATTTTATTGTCAATTGTAAAACTTTTAAAGATTGAAAAATGTATAAAGAAATTATACCAACATGAAACGAAAAAAATCTAAAATAAAACATTTCAATTCAAATTTTTTGTTATTTATCAGGATTATATATGAATTAGAAGTAATATAGTACGATTCCATTTGTAAATTTTTTTTGTTGTATTTTCAAGTGTTGTGAATGCCTTTATAGCACATAAACATAGCTAATGTAATTAAAGAATAGATAATTCAGGTGAACTATGAAATTTTCAGTGGTTCATTTAAAATTTAAGTATTGTACGAGTTAATCTCAAAGTACATTGTATAATAACCAAACATGACAAGAACAAGACGTTTCACAAATGCCTGTTATTATTTTGGAGATGTTTTTTGCGCTTTCTCGAAAATTTCGTTTTCTTATGACCCATTTCTATTAACAGAGTTACTTAAGTAGCTAAAGCTTACAAGAAATATTTGCTCCGTAAACTCGCCATTGTTAAATATGGAGTACTTGCTCAAATATTGATAATAAACCTTTATCAAAAATGCATCGGGAAATAATTTAATGAAAGAAATTACGCAACTTATTTATTTCAAAAATTCCATTCAAAGTTTTGTTAAAAACTGAAATATTTTCTCTCTTCCCATCCGTTTTCCCTCCGCAAAAAATAACAACTTTAAGCCAGTAAAGTCAAAAATTGTTAACTCCATCTTAAAAGGAAACTCATCAGGAAAATCCATATGCTGAGAGAAATAGCTCAACTGCGAAACACAGCTATAAAATTCTGTTGGTTTTTGGGTACCAAATTAATTATTTCTTCTTTTTCTTTATTCTCGGAACTTCTCCAAAGAGTTTCTCTGCGCTGCGCCTTAAAAAGACTATTTTGCTCCAACTTGATTCTAGTTCCATCTAATTAGGTATGTTTCTGAGATAAATCTCAGCAGATAGTCAATTGAACTTTTGTTTATGTTTCCCTGTTCACGTCCGGATGGGCCAAGACAGCTGAGATGACTTTGAATCATAATTATGTAGTCAAATAGTACGTGGAAGTTTCCTTTCTCCCACCAAATTTCCAGCATGCACTTGACTCTTTACTTTTTTAATATAGATTAGAGATGATTTTCCAAGTTACAAATTGACCCACTAGCATTTTATTACCCATGCTTTCCTTTTCGCAGAAGTTTTTGTATCATTACCTTTGACAATTTGCCGTTTGAGTAGATACTCCACGATTTTAATTGCTCATTTGAATCCATTTTGCTATTTGATTTAGCATTGAGTACATCAGCACTCCTATAGGTTCTGGATCCCTAAATGGTATGTCTCCTCGTTACTTTTAATGCCAGAATTTCCCGGGATACAAGCAAGTGTTACTTTGTTGGATGTCGCCAACTATATGATAAGTATTTTGCATTCCCTGACCAGTTTGGAGTTCGCCTGGTAGGATTGGATCGCTTTAATTGAGGTTAAGCTATCTGAGATATTTTTTATCGTTTTATTGTGGTATTTTCTTTTCATGTTTTCCTGTACACATATGATAGTGGCCTAACCTTTCGATTGAAATACTGTGGGCAATTTTCTTTGACCTAAGGCTATTGGTTTCTTGGATTTTTTCCCCATATTCCTGCATCTATCCCATCGTTTGTCTTTGATCCGTCAGTGGACGATAGAAATTAACTATTTACAAAACCATCTTGAAGTCTGCCTGGATTTACAGTTCACTACTGTGGGGAGCTTCTAGCGATTTGAAAATTTGAAGTTCTGTAGATATTTAAATTCAAAACACTATGTCACAGTACATCACAAGACGTGATTTACACAAGACTATCGAGATACTCACAATCCAGCAGAGGAAGTACTAGATTCACCCTCAAATATGAAGATTGAAGCGGGTCTTCTTCCTATTGCTATTATTTCGATACCGATGTATCAGATCCATTGCAGAATAAGTGATGCATTCTGTCATGCGTATATTCAGCAAATTTGCTTATTGTTCAAAAATAGATTGGGATTATAAAAGTGGAAAAATTTCGTAATGATGGCGATGAGAATTTATGAATTATTTCTTTGATTTTATTTCTTATAATTTGACTCAAAAAAAAAAACTTAATTTGAGATACCCAAATTAATCTAGGTTGAAAATTGAAATTTTCAATGTCAACATTATATTCTTTATTTCAACATTTTTCTAATGTCTATATTTATTCTATAAGAACTATCCTCAAACTTAAAAATGTACCTATTTTATGAATTCTAATTCTCAATTCCTTTTTTGTTGCCATCATTATAAGTAGTCCCTTTCATTTCTAAAACCTCAAACATTGGCACTAATCATATCTCATAAAAGTCAAGTCATATTCCTATTAGAAGTAACAATGTAAACTTAATGTAATTTACATTTATTAAAATATACAAATAAGTTAACAATCAGGTTTTATAAACTTTGAAACGTAATTTCTAATAATACTCACACACGAAAACTTTCTGTACTGAAATTGCATCCAACTGTAAAATTAGTTGGATTGTTGGTTAAATTTAATTATGAACGATGCTTATCTCAGGTGATCTTTGACTTTGGTTAAAATATTCGAATAGTGAATCGGAGGAATGCAATTTCCATGGAGTTTCTAACAATAGAAAATTCAAGCATATTGTTTAATTAATTATTTCAGTTATCATCAATATTATAATTACGTGAAGTTTAATTTTCTTACATTATTGAGGCATCAAATAAATCTTTGTTGGTGTTTTCGTTTCAATTTTCAAATAAAAACTTAAAAGTTTGTCTTTTACTTTATTTTTTTCTGTTTTTTTTTGTACTTCTTAGTCACTATATAACAAAAATTGAAGCTATATGAAATTACAGACAAAAGAGACAAATGTTTACTTTATGGTTTGAAATTTGAATTATAATTATACTCTTGTATAAGTTTTCTTCATGACTCTTCATTAAAAATAAAAATATTTACATAATATTAACATCTTTCACACAAATAAGTTTTTGCGCATTTTTTAAATCAATATCTTTAAGGTGTATACATTTTTTTAATTTTTTTTCGATGTGAAAAAAATGTTCAATGATTTGAATTCAATTTTGGTACTGTGCCATTCCAATTTGTTTTATCGCTCCCAAATGAAAATGTACAGCACAAATCAATTATTTATTTCCATGATAAATTGAAGACCAAAACAAGCCACTATAGTCAGGAAAAAAAACTTGTATTTTTTACCTTCAAAAGCTCATTTATTTATCTAGAAAATTTTCGTTCTTTGCACAATCAATAGATGAAAACTCATCAACTAAAAATAAACATCATCTATAATAAATTTAATGCATATTGTATGATGCATAAATAAAAATGGGGTCATTATAGAACTGATAGTTGTACAATAATTTAAAAAATAAACTTGTTTTATTTATTATTTATTTACTTTTCTCTATGTACTTATAAGATGCTTGCTTGAATTCTAACTAATTTTTCACGTAAAATGTATTGATTGAGAAAATTTTATGCAATATTAACAAAATTATTTTCCATCTTTTTTACAATATAACAATGCTGTGTCGAGAAAACGGTATTGGCTTCACAGCGATTCAATCATCGATTAATTTTTGCACTTCTTCGGCATTCGAAAAGCGCTATATGTGGTGGCTAATCTAAGTGTTATAGGATTTCTCATTTGAGTAGCGACAGTATATTCTTATTGCAACGTGTGACCAAGTGTTTTCATCCAAGAAGATCATTTTGCTTGGGTTTCTGGCTATTGCAGGTCTTTTTTGGAACAATAAGTCATTGAATTGGTTCAATTGTGGTCGGTACATATCTAGTCCAGTCATCTTAGTCAAAATTGGGTAAGAATCTCGGAATTTGAGATATCCAAACATAAACTTGTATTTTGGCGTCCTAAAAGATGTTCGCAACTTAAAAAATCTAGTCAAAAGTCACAAAAATCGATTTTTTGCAAGCATCGGCTGACATGGGTTTCACGCTATATGTGATAATTATCAATATTGTAGAGGATTTAATTCCCTACAACTTATAATTACATCTTATATATAAATTGGCTATCTTGCCGTGCGTCCGTGCAGAATGGGCTATGCGCATGCGCTCTGTTATTCCCACTGACGCATTCAAAACGTCAGAAGCGGTACTTACTCACTAATGTATTCATATGTGAATACGTATTTAGGATTTTCAGGTTTGCAATATGTGAAACCCAAAAAACTTAATGCTCACTTATAAACTTAACTTAACCTTTTCAGATATATCTACGTATCAGAGTTTAAATTTTTAAGCAGACCCTAAAATTTTGTTTCTAATAATAAATCAACTTTGTTTTGTACTAAGCAGTAATAACGTTTCGCTTTTAACGGACTTTGATTGATTATTAAATTTGAAATTTTGATTGTTTATTAAACGTTATCCCGTACAAACTTTCCTACCGTTTTTCACTCTTTTAGGGGAGAAATTTTCAAAAACTCTTTCTTATTATATATCTGCATCGTATAAAGACAACACTTTTCAAATTTCATCGACATAAATGTGCACTTATATTTAAAAAAACAATGTAAAACGAAAAAAAATAATGACCTTCTTTATGTTAATTAACATGACTAAAAAGCTATTCGATTTCGCACATTTGGACGTTGTACATACAAAATTGTTGGAAATAGGTGGAAAGCGTGGAAGTAAATTCGAATATTTTATTTATTTTCAATAACAGTTGGTTTTCAAATTGTTCTAAATACCGAAGAAAAGTAAGTATGGAAGATTTTATATTTGAATTACCAGTGAAATATATGGCGAAAAACTGCTACCTTAATGCTTTTCAGCCGAATATATAATTACGCCAGATCACAATCATTAGTTCATAAAAAAATAGATTTTAAAAAGTTTGATTGTTGAGAAACGAACCAAAATTTAAAATCGCCTATTTGGTATAAGTACTACATAAGTATTAAATTTCATACCAATTTAGTGAAATGACGTTATTTAAAATCGGTTAACTGGTTGTGTCCATATTTTACATAATTTTATTTATTTTTAGTAGGATAGTTGCTTTTTTAAAAAATGTTTAATTACCACGATTCTAACTAATTTTATAAATAATTTTAATGATAATAAATTTTAATATATAAAAATTGTAATTTAAATAAAAAAAAAAGTAATATATGTGTTCGCTAAAAAAAAAATCGATGTTATTGTGATGTATATTTTGTACTTCATATTAAGGTAATCTAACAATTAGTAATGTTTGAAGGATTCGGTAATACATGTGTATGATTTTAGAAGCCTGATGAAGGTCTAATAAAAGACCGAAACGTGTCGCAAAATTAATAATTAGTACATGAATCTACATCGTTTCATGTCCACTATCCTACTAAAAATAAATAAAGTTATTTAAAATGTTATTATTAAAATGAAAAAAAAAAACACTTATATTTTATTTCTTAATATAATTTTGTATAAACTTTTTTTATTTTAACAACACTTTGATTATTAAATTTAAAATTTTGATTGTTGATTAACTCTACATTATCTCATATTAAACATTTTATTGAGATAAAACCTTTAGTTGCGAATGCAACGGGCAACTACTAGTTAAAATATATAATTACATTTTTGTTCGAATTTCTTTGTTTGTGAAATGCAAAAACATTTCGTAAATGTCACCAACAGGCAAAACAGATGAACTTCAATTATTTTAATAACTAAAACACTTACAAATTAGGGACAGATGTTCAATTGTTATTGTATAGTTACTATCATCTTCTATTTCACTTTCTATTAACCTTGGTTATTCGTAAGTCTTCAATCGTATCTTGGTAATCGTATACGGACGTAAAATTTCAAGAACTATGGGAAATTTGTGTTTCCTATAAAAAAGTCAGATACGGAAGATGAATCTTTAGTTGAAGTTGTACGCGGCATAAAAACTTTAAGAATTGCAAGTATCGAACGAAACGATCACAGTCATCATTTAATGTCTGTAACCTCTAAAAAAGTGTATGATAAGTGTCGAAATGCTTACACTAGTAGAAACTGTGTTTGACTAGGTACTACTGGTTAACCTTAAATGATGCTTTAACCGCACTCTCCACTATCTATCTCGAAAACGATTTAACGTATACAAAAATTTTCTCAACAAAAGTTGTACGAAATTTAATTCTCTACAATATTGATGGTAAATAAAAATAACGAAAAACCTATAGGAAATGAAATACTTCCAAAAAATCGATTTTTGTGATCTTTTATCTAAGATTTTTGACTTTATGAAAGTTCTAAGATAATTTTTAGGATATCAAAATACAATTTTATACAAGTTTATAGCTTGGTATTTCAAATGACGAAGATTCGACTAATTTGCAATAACAGTTTATTTGGTTTTAGCAGCTCGTAATTTCCTTCACTATACTGATTTTTTATGCACTGCAAAACTTTATAGTCATGCATAGGCTTTGGTGTCGATATTGATGACTTTCCTGCAGTAACTCCTGTCTTTTTGTGCTGATGATTTTCCTGGTAGTTTCTTTTTCATAACCAGTTACAATACACTATAAAAAGCTCTTCTTTTGTACCAGACAAACCATAAATTGGCATTTTCAAATAATTCGATGATAACCATTTTCCCAAAATCAGAGAAGCGTCTATATACACTAAATTACTCAATAATTCAATTTGGAAAAGTGACATTTTGTGTAGAAAAATTATAAGGCCATTGAATGTTACAATTGGGTTAAATTGTTTTCATTTATGTTTCGAATTTTCATTAATAGATCACTCTGATTAAAATACATGCAAGTACCTACAAATAGTAGCCTAGTAGTTTGAAACAACTAGCTGTTGAGGCAACAAAGAAAAACTCAAAAGCACTGAAATGAAAAATTAAAATAGAATATTTTCCTAAAAAAAATATAAAAAAAGTTATCATGTTTGTGTTTATTAAGTTCTTTATGTCAACTCGTCAGGAAGGTTTTAAAATTTAAACGTTACATTCTTAAATTATGGTTCTGTGATTATTATTTTATCTCTTCGTTTAAAATGTGTCAACATTTTCACATGAAATAAAAACATAAAATGAATAAAGATTAAACAAAATAAATATTTATAATATGAGTTATGTGTATTGAATTTTTCAATGTTTACATGTTTGAAATACTACAAAAAAAAAACGTGTTTCAGTGTTTAACACATTTTATTAGTCTCATTTTAAAACGAGGTCACTTTTCGTTTAAACAAACGATCCAATTATCTCTTATATCTTATTCATAGTTTAATTTATTAAATTGAAAAAGAATCGAAGGATATCTTACGACTCTAAATAGATGATAGGTACGCAAATACATTATTAGAATTATTCCGCATCAGTCTCTAAATTAAATTTAAATAATCCAATTTCATACGAACTTTATGTCGATTTTTCTATACAGGAAACATATTTTTGGGTAAAGAAACTCTTCATAATTTTACTTAAAACAGAGAAATAAATTTTAAGAAGCAGCTTAACTATAAGATTGAGGTTTTTTTTTTATATCGAATTTTTCAATCGTAATGTAAAAATAAGTCAAACACACTACTAGTAGAAATCTCAAGGGTGTAATTCGCCTGTAATGTTTAGTATCTCTTATTTTTGCTGTAGATAGTTCATTAACAATTGAAATATTTGAATCATTGATGGGAAAGTAATATTTTTTAATATAATAAGGGGAAAATATTCATCAATATTTCTTGACTTCTTGACTATTGCTTAATTGTTTAAACGAACTGGAAATATTTTAATATAATTTTAAAGAGCTTTAGCTAATCCATCAACAATAGAACCTGAATAATTCTAAGTAAAACAAAGCCAAGTAAATTTAATGATTTTAATTTAATCGATTACTTGAGTAAAACTTTGAATACATTTTGGAAAGATTGTTATCAATTTTAATGCAGATTAAGTTTTATCATGTTGATTCCAGAAGAAGAAACATCAATGGTTAATCTTATTTTCGTTTCTGTTTCTTGCATGGTTATAACTATGATAATAAAGACAATTGAAAGCATTTTGAAATCTTTAGTTCTAAAATGTCTGAAATAACTTTAATCGACTTCTAATAAGTTTTCTGGGCATTAAAATTTTGCTATTTTTTCAAAAGAATGGAAATGCAACTAAAATATTTATTAAACGCTAAGAAATCATGAGCTAATGGTTTTTGTGGTCTTTGTCACATTCTATCGGAAGATGTCAATTTGCCTTTTCAAATATAGAAAACTCACTAAATGTACATGTTCAGTGGTAAAAATTATATAAGAAGTTTTCAAATAATTTATTTATAAAACAAATCAATATTATTTTTATCGCCATCTGATGAGCTTAGAAAATAACATAATAGAATCGATTTGAAGGAGGAATCGTGAAATCCTGAGATCTGTTATGAAACGCAACACAATATAATTTCAATTGAGATCTATTATTAAATCTTAAAAAAAATATTAGTACATATTTTCAATTCTTAGATGTTTTCGAAGTTAATATAATCTAAATAACGTTATTACTTATAAATACTATCGTTAAATTGTTTTTTATGTTATAGCAAAATTTAAAAGAATGAAAATATACGCTATGAAATTGATTTGAATATATGGAAACGTATTGAAGTCAACGGTAAAAAACATGTAATTGATGCGTCGTGTTTCGTAGAATATCTGTTCATCGGCCACACTTATGTTCTTGTCATTTTTTTCATTCATATCAGCGTTTCTATTACTTATTTTTCTTTCATCCTTGTAAGAATGCAACCTCTTGTTAAAAATGGTCAAAAAAATATGAAAGGTATTGAAAAACATTTAAATGTCTTCTTTTAACAAAAAAGATTAGTTTCAGGTCTTTCCGGTTGGAATCATTCATTCTTTTTTTTTTGTTGGATCAGGATTTATTTCAATGTTGTATGTATACTTTCGTCATGTTTGTCGCTTACTCGAAGACCATCAGTACTATTCGGTTAGTCAGTATGATTAGTAAATCACCTATGATAAAGTACACATACCATCATACCTTTCACTACACTATCGCCACTCTAGCCCATTTATGTAGTATATTCTGAGAACAGTTTTTGAATCAAACAAACATATGGAATTGTGGTCCCAAACTGTACCCTCCATAGTACTGATTTCGATGATTTGGCCGTACACCAGCGTTTCTCAACCTTTTTCAATTCATCATCTAAGGAAACTAAGCACAATTTCAAGGATCTCATAAATGAAAAAAAAAGATCAAATTATTTTAATAAAACTAGTACAAATAAAAAAAATTATTTAAAAATTAGATGCATAATTATGAAACTGCGATCCTCCAAGATCCATCTACCACAGGTTAAGCAACTCTACTCTACAGAAACCTTCGATAATTCTTAAATTACCGAACAGTATTTAAGATTACATAAGTGCTATCGAAATATTCTATTAAATGGGAATTTTAATGACCACAACAAATGGAAATTCAAAAATCTCCATTAAAGTCAAAGTGAGCCTTCCAGAGAAATATGTTTGAAAAGTAGATTTGACAAATACAACATCATATGAGATCTGAGCCTTTATTCAAAGTATCTTCTGAGATAAACAAAAAAAAGTTAAAATTGTTTAAAAATTTAATACGATGTGAAAGCAATTAAGCGCTCTTACAGAAATTGGTGACAGAGTTAATTAATTCAATAATTATTTGAGTTATTTCTTCCTACATTCATTAAAATTTTTTAAATATTCCTTTACCAAATTAAACCTTTTGAATATTTTGTTTTGTATAGAAAAACCTTGATTCAACATCCAAAACCGATTTGAACTTAATTCAAAAGCAAATGTTGAGCTATTTTAATTTATAACACGTAGTAGGTATATGCATTATTTAATTAAAGAAAGAAAAAACGTAAAGCTTTTGGAGTAATATTTTTTTATTTTATTTTTGTAAAACGTGTGCTAAATATAATTATGAATATTGTTTATTCAAATAAATAATTAAAACACGAAGGTATTCAAATGAAAAAATTATCATCGTTCTTTATTTTTTTTTTAATTAGGGTCTGAATTTTTCAATGTGAATCATGAAAAATATTTTTACTTTTAAGAGAGTTATGAAGTTTTGGAATATTTAGAAGTTTGATTCATGACAAATTGGTTTGAGCAAATATAATGGAATGTTATAATGGATATAATATTTGGGACTGGAAACAATAAAGTTCATTGAGTTATTTGATATTGTATTAATTAAATATTTAGATATTCAAATTTGAGGTATCTAGTAGATATACATTAAATCTATACATAATGTTATTGATCTTATTCCTGGAAATGACTAACTGGTATTTACAATAAACTGTTATAATCCACAGAGAGTGACGGAAAATAATTACTGAGAACTTATATGAAACTCAATCAGAAAAAATGACAGTCTTACAAAAAAAAGAAAGAAAAAAAACAGTATTTAAACCCTAGAAAATATAATTGAAAATATAGTTTTATGCGGTTCAGAAATATGACGAATGGTAAAGACCATTGAAAAAGGAATAAATACAGAAGGGTTGACTTTTTTGTATGTTTAAGTCACAAAAAATAAAAATAAGAATAGAAAAAATATAGCAAGGACACTAGAAAATAGGGCATTGGAAAATGGTATGATTATGTCGAAGGAAAGCCATACGATGCCAGATTACAAAAGTCCAAAGAGATTTACAATGGGAATCCTCGGAAAAGAGACAAAGTGGAAGGTCAGCTTAAAGATGGAATACCCATAATCTAAACATGAAACTTTTACAACAAGACTGAGGATCAACGCTGAAAGCTTTTTATGATATTCTTTTTTTTCGAAAAGTAAATCAAAACATATATCAATCAATCGCAATATTCATGAATAGAGCGACAAATCAATTTACCAAAGATTAATCAGAATGTTCAATTACTATTAATTATCAATATTTGAATTATCACCCAACAAATTATGGTTCATTTCTACAAATTTATTACAAAACGTTAAGATCAATATAAAATTAACACATGTTTATTAATGATTAATTCATCAATAATGAATAATCAAAAATTAAATTGGAATTAAGATGTAAGAAATTAGCGAAATAATTTATTTAAATAACTTAACTTTGATCAAGCTGAAATTTTAATAAATAAAAATGTAAGGTGGCACAAGTCTGTGCAAAATTTCAGCTCGATTGTATAACTAAAAGTGTGTTTATTATCACCTTCAAAATTTGTCGCCAAGAACGCAAAACTAAAATAAAGGATTTAAATATCAACCTTTGCATAATTTATCCATTACAGTTGTTTCGGTTTTGCTGGACTTAAACACTGAACTTTTCTTGATATTAAAGGAAAAAAGTATTATTAAAATCAAGTTTTTGATACATTTATCGACTTATCATCTTAGTTTTGAAATGTTTTGTTAATTGAAAATATAATTCCATTTTTTTCTTGAAGTTACGAACAGTAATTTTTACTACGGAAGTAATCCCTTCTTTGAGGAAGTAGACTTTTTAGTTCAAAGTTGTGCCTTCCAACCATTTAACGAATGAAGCTGTCGGCATTTTGTATTAGCTGATCCTTCAAAGCTAATATATGTCTCTGCTAAATTAATCTTCTTAACCTCCGTAGCCTGCAAAGTTTCTTTAGTGCCTTACAAAAGACTAAGAAAATAGCTTTTATGCGTCTATACAAAATAAGTTTCACTCATTAGTTGGGAAGCTTATTTCTATCTACTTTACTTTTGAGTTTATGTGATCGAAGTATAGTATAAGTTTTCCCAGATTATTCGATAAGTTGAATTAACCTCGGTAGTTCGTGAATTGAACACTGCAGTTTTAATTGAAATTAACCGTTAGCCTAAAATCCATTTTAATACTTCTCTAATTTTTCCATGATTGGAAAATATTTGCAATAACGTGTTTTTACTATTCAGTTGTTTGAAAAAGGTTAGAAATGTTGATACGTTCAATATAACATTTTCTCAATAAACGTGTTTGGAAAATTTAAAAAACAATATCCAAATTTTACATAGTTTTGGTCGAATTTCACTGCATTGTTGATTGGCTATAATTAGTTAGGCCTAATTAAATGTATTTCTTCAACTATTCAATTACAAATTTTTTGAATTTTCCCAGAAAACTACCTAAATTGTAAAGATAGACAAACATGTTGGAGCATTTTACCTTAACATCGGGCTTGGGAACTTTTTCAAATAAAGGAATGTAACTTTATATCATTCAATGCAAGCGAAATTTTTCTCTATTTTACAGAAAACTTGTGAAGTTTTAGGAAATCATTTACTTACACGTTTAACAGATTTCTTACACGACAACAGGTCCCTTTTCGCAAAAAAAAAAAATGTGACAAATTCTTATACGCGTTATAAAGAGTTTACCACGATTTTTCATGAACGGAAAAGTATTAAAACTATTTTCAAATTACTGATGGAATATTCTTTGTGACCTAAATATTTTTGAGAAAATTTTCAATTAGATTTATTGATACAACTGAGATTAAAGATTTTATTCCAAATTGTGTTCACAAGTTACCAATCAACCCCTTTTTCCACCCTTTAGAAGGCCATTTCAATATTTAAATATGTGGGGAGAATCCTATATAAATGATGTCTGATCAAACATACAAAAAAATGTACATGTCAGAGTGAAAACCTCGTGTTTTTCGATGGTTCCAGAAAAAAAATTTTATACACTTTTTTAATATTCTATTCTACAAAAAACCAAATAGATTTTACTTTTTTTCTGTGATAATATATAGAGGCAATATTTTTATAATTTGATCGAATTATAAAATTATGTAGACAACATCCCGAGAATTATTAGTTTGATCAAATATCACAATAAATTTAAAAAAAATTGTAAACAATAGTTCGTGGAGCTGGAAGTATTTATTTTTTAATAAATTTCGATAATATTTTGTTTACGATTGAGCTGTTGTGTCCATTAGTTATGGTTATATGTTTAATCATATTGAAGTCTTTATAATAACGAAATATACCAAAAAATCAATTCTTTTAACATTACCAAAAAAAAAGAAGAAATATATTAAATCAAATTTCAATAATTTATTTAAGATTACAATCGCCAATTTCCTCAAGAACAATAATGTAAATATTGCATTTAAAACAAATAATAGCACCATGAAAATTCGTAAGCCATTGAAGAACAACCAAATTACAACGAAAAATAAACCCAGAATATATAAAATTACATTAGGTTCCTGTGAAAAATACTACATTGGCCAAACTGGTAGATCATTCGGAACTAGATATAAAGAACATTCACTTAGGAAACCAAGTTCAACAACAGTTTAAAACTTTACGAAACATCTTTATGACGTAAATCATGCATGCACAAATTTCGAAACAAACTTTAAACTGCTACATATTTGCAAGAAAGGATGACATATGAACGTCCTAGATGAATATGAAGTATATAAAACTCACAAAATAATTCCAATTAATATCCTTAACGATAAATTATTTTAAAAAACACCTTCTATGAAATAATACCTGATGATGGGAGTCAAAGACTTGAAATGCTTCGTATTCATGAATCTTTTTTTGCTTTCTTTATCCATTTATCTATATGTATAAAAAAATCATATTTGTTGAACTTATTATGACTGATGATTGGCTAAACCGATTTTCATGATTTATGATTTGTTGAATTTTTCTACTCCTAGGTTAAGAGAATAAATATACGAATATCTGGAAAATTTTGAGCTAAATTGAGTTTTTAAATAACTTAGGTTTGACATATTCCGCAATTATTTACTCACGTCGGTTCACTTATACATTATTTATACTCATTGATGCCTTTGGTTTGCAAATAAGGCAGAGCAACCGTTTGAATTTGACTTTATTATTGAATTTAAATGTCAAAATCATAATTTAATTCATATTTTGTGAGATTGTTGTTCATTAATCTTATTTTTTTTGTGGACTATTATGTAATTTGCACCAGTTCAGCAATGTGTCGCTGTATCATGGTGGTGATAGTAGGCAATCTTTAGCGGTGTTTAAGTAGCTAGAGGAGTCGAACTTCATTCCTCTGTCTTTTTGTATTTGTTGATTGTTCTTGATTTTGTGGTCAAGCAACTGCTATTTCTTAGAGCTCTTGAGGGAGTTTCCGCTTCAGCCATCTTTGGTTTATAGTTTCCCTCAAGCCTAGTTCTTATTGTGAGAATATTATTATGAACAATGTACAACCTAAAATATCTAATATTTCCAAAATTAATATTAAAATTAATAAAGCATTAGCATATCTTCTTAATCCAAAAATCACTGCCGATGTATGGCGATTAAAATGACCGTAACGCGGGGAGTTCCAGGTTTCTTAGAACCTGCTGGACAGTCCTTCTCCAGCGATTACGCTCCTTTACCTGTCGCGTTGTGGACGCGAAACTCGAATTAACGAGCTTTTCCACCATTTCTGTCCAACGGGTCGGTAATCTCCCTCCTTTTTTTTCCTTCTGGTCATCCTTGTACCATTAGCTTTTCCATGGTCTCGTGGCGCGTGATATGTCCGAAAAACGTGAGAATTCGTCCATACGTCAGTGAAAAGAGTCTTTGGACTGGCTTAACTTCGTTCAAGACAGAGACATTAGTTCTTTTAGTCATCCATGGGATCTCCAGCATTCTGCTTCAGGCCCACATTTTGAAGGCAACAATTCATTGTCGATCAGCTGCACGAATAGTTCACGTTTCCGAAGCGTAGGAGAAGATAGGAAAAATCAGTGCACCAACCAATCTGATTTTAGTAGTTTTTGATATGTTGCGGTCCTATATTTTGGAAAGTTGTGTAACGGCAGACCTAAGAACTTCAATACGTCGTCTAATTTCGTGCTCACATGATCCGGATTTATGTTACACCGATCCTAGATAAACGAAACTATCCACATCCAAGAAGGGGCCTATTCTTTCCGGCTGATTTTGATGTTCGGTAGCACGATCAACGACCAGTATTTTGGTCTTATTGGCGTTAATTTTTAGACCAAAATCTTGGCTCACGACTTCAATCCTTCGACTGAGTTCCAACATCTCCTTCTCATTGTTCGTAATTAAGGTTGTATCGTCTGCGAAGTGAAGGTTGGAAAATTGCTTCCCGCCAATTTTAATTCCACCATTCCACAGTATATGGATTTAATTATATCCATACTTATAATTAAAAATGTGGCAATATTACCGATATTAATTAATATTCGTTATTCAATTTTAAGTGGTACCAGTGGTTTAAGTGGTACCAGGTCCCTATAGTAGTGTATAAATTATTTGAAATCAAATTTAAATCTCATTTACACTTAAGTACTACAGATTTCATTTTATAGTGTGATTCATTCATTTAAGAAAAACGTTGATAAAACAATTTAAATAATATTCTTTGTATTCGATTCGACATGAAAAAAAGCTCTTTGAGTCAATCTCCCCGAGGCGGAAAATTGCAATTTTGTAACAGATACATCTCGGTTTAACAATTCTTTTTTCAGCACTAAAAGCATTTTCATCAAAGTTTCTAATAGAAAAATTTTTATATTACATATTTAATTTTAACTTTTTTTTTAACAAAAAGTTAAAATATTTCCAACCAAACTTTATTTTATTAATAAAAAAAATGAAACAAGTCTTGGTTGAAACTGTGATTATGCATGAACGTTTGTAGAAAGAATCTGTTAAGCTTTTACAATATTTTATTATAAAAATTTTTTTGAACGATATCTTCAACTCTTTTATTTAAATTTGTCTCAGGTGATACCATTTCGCAACAATATAATGTAAAACGATATCGACAAAATCGCTTTTTGTGAGCTTTTCTTTAAAAAATGATAGAAAAAAATTAATACACTTGTAGTTTCGCAGATGGTACATTTTAAATGGTACATTTTTATGAGATTTATGCGAAAAAGCTATTGATTTTTTCTCAATTGCTTAAAAATTGTATCACAAAGGAACGTTTTTGTCCAACTTTAATTTTTAACGCAAACACTTAATTCTGTTTGAAAATTCAAATTAATTAAATAAATAAAAGTTGATTGAAAAAGTTTTTGTTTAAATCAGCTCTGTAACGTTCATAAAATACTCTGAATACTTAAGAGAGATGTGCCCCATTTTGTAATTACTCGCTCCAATCAAGACAAAGACAATTATTTCAAAACGGAACTTTGAAGGCTTACGAAAAGCTTTTCCCATTTTCAAAGGCAAAATACAATTCATCTTCTCCTATAAATAATAATTTCAGAATCACAATTTGTAGAAACTTTGCCATTAATTAATTAAGTTGCTGGTTCATCGTATGGCTTCGAGTCAACATGTTTAAAGCCTTTTTGTCACTTTATACACATTTTAGTTGTGACATTGATTGACTTGAGGCTCTTATTTTAATTCGTCAAAATTTCATACTTTGAGCTTAGTGATAAAACTTAAAAAAATGAAAATTAAATAATTTTTCGAATTTCCTCAGAAATTTTTCATCAAGTTCAGATTTTCGATAATATTATGATGGAATATTGTTTATTGATATTTCGATGAAGTGTTATAACTTATACATCATAGCTGCGAAAAATTTCAAGTTCTTATTGTTTTAAATTTTTTTCATTTATACCAAAAGGACAAAAATGAAGCTAAATTCGAGGGTTTCTACGATTCAGACATTTTTGTTTGTTATAAGTTATAACCTTTTCAAAAATTCGTGAAAGTCCGGGACAAAAAACCTGAATCCGGGACAAATATTGCTTCTATAAAAATCTGGAACGCAAGGTGGAAATCCGGGACAGTCCTAGCGAATCCGGGACGTATGGTCACCTTATTAAAATACGCGATTTCTCCTGCGAGCGTAACTATTGAAAAATGGGAAATTTATAAAAAAATTGCATGTATCGTCTATTATTGTATAGTTCCAAAAATAAAGAGTTATAAAATGAATGAAATTATAGTATAAGTTGTCTCAAAAAAATGAAAAATTTGGGCCTTAAAAAATCATGTGAAGTAAAGAATAAAAATCTTATATTTTGAAAAAGCATAGTCTCTACTATTGTTAAGCATGTCCACTTAATAATTCTGTTATTTTCACGTCATTTTATTTATTTCAATGTTAGTATACTATAGAGATGCAAAGCATCTGTACATAGAGCCAGAATAATATACCACAATTGTAGATACTTAAACAGAGTAATAATATAACGAATTACAGATAAAACCAAAATTACGAAAGAAAGTGAATAATATAACTTAAATTGAAAGTTATGTTAATGATTAGTCAGTCAAATTACCAATTGAGCTTATAATTTTTTCTTTAATTGTTTTCGCTTAGCGGTAGGAGTTTTAAGGTCGTTAGGTAACTTATTAAAATATTTTATTGCAACATAATTATTTCTTGAAGATTTTATAATTAATTTGAAGTGTTAGAATTTTAATAAACTTAAAATAAAAAGATTTATTTTGTATTTTTAAATCAATCCAATAATTGCAATAACTTTCGATTGGGTCACGAAAAAGAATTACTTGAGGAATTAAAGTTTTAGAATTCATGATGGATTGTTAGTTCTTAACAATTCGCTTGGTTGTTCTTCCAGCACTATCACTTTGAGTTTTACTATGAAAAGTAGCGAAAAAAATCAACTTTGCTTGTAGCCCAGAATCTTCATCACAATAGCCAAAGTTCACATTTTTAATTTTATTTTTAATGTAAGTAGTAAAGCTACAGAATTACTAAAATATTTTCTTTTTTTTAAACTTTGCACGAATTCTACTTTAATGAATTCAAGAAATACCTTTTAAAAAGCGAAAAAAGATACAGTTGTATCTGCTAAACAGTAATTTATCAAACAAAATGTTTTATCGTAGATAACATTATTTTTTTCAAGTAATTGGTAAAAGGATGCAACGTGGTTTGATCATTTATATATTTAATAATTAATTTGATCATTATTATTTTATTCATTTATATTTAAAGCAAAAACTTACACATTTGTCAAGAAATCAAAATTTTCGCAATATGCAGTGCGCGGGGAATTCGTGTGCAATTTTTTTTTGTGGACTTTTGTGTATTTTGCACCAGTTCAGCGGTGTGTCGCTATATCATGGTGGTGATGTCGGGCAATTGGTCTTTAGCGGCGTTTCAGTAGCTGGAGGAGTCGAACTTCATTCCTCTGTCTTTTGTATTTTTTTATTTTTTATTTGTTGTTTGGTTTTTGGTCTTGTGGTCAAACATCTACTACTTCTTGGAGCTCTTGTGGTAGTTTCCGCTTCAGCCTTCTATGTTTTATGGTTTCTCCCAAGCCTAGTTCTACTGCACTAGGACAATTTTCTAGGCCGTTAAGGAAGTTCCTTGTGAGTGCGGTTAGAAAGTCTTTTAAGTATGGAACGCTCATTTCATGATGGATTTGGTTGTTTCTCACATACCATGGAGCTTTGGTGATAATCCTCAAGACTCTATTTTGCAACACCTGTAGCTCATTATGATTTTTCTTTGAGGATGGAAGCCAGACTGCGCAAGAGTATGTGAGAAGTGGTCTAATGACTGATTTGTATATCATCAGTGAACATTCCATACTTAGACGAGACCTTCTGTTGATAAGTGGGTATAGTTGGATGAGTCGAGTGTTGGCTTCTTTGATTTTATTTGAGATGTGGTTTTGCCAGGTTAATTTCGAGTCCAGAAGTATACCCAGATATTTAACAGGCATTTTTTTCTCACACCACGGAATTTCCATGTGATCCAACACGATAGGCTCCAATTGGTTGGAGAAACGTCTTAGAGAGAAAATTTTTGCGACGCTTTTAGATGGATTTATGAGAATTTTCCATCTACTGAACCAGGAAGATAGGTGGTTGATAGACTGCTGGGTTTTCTGAACGGCCCTTTGAAGATCTTTGTCCAGGTTGAAGATGGCGATGTCATCCGCGTACATTGAGATTATGCAGTGGTCTGGTGACGGAAGGTCCGCAACGTACAGATTGAAGAGGATTGGACCCAATACTGATCCCTGAGGTACCCCCGAGTGGATATGCTTTTCCTCTGATAGCTGATCGTCCATTTTGATTTGGAAGCATCGGTTGCTCAGAAATGAAGAAATTATGTTGTATAGATACTCTGGGGTATGATAGTTCTGAAGCTTTGTGAGTAGCCCTTGATGCCAAACTCGATCGAACGCTTGCGTCGCATCCAAGAACAAACCCACTGAGTATTTTTTTTCTTCAAAACCCCTTTCGATTATTTCTACTATTCTTAAGATTTGTTGCGAAGTGGAGTGGTGAGGCCTAAATTCAAACTGCGTGTTGGGTAGAATTTGGTTGAGTTCTATCCAAGTGTGAAGCCGTTGCTTGATGATTCTTTCGAATAACTTCGACAGTGTGCTGAGCAGGCTGATCGGCCGATAGCTTGTGATTTTATTTTTGGGTTTTGAGTTTTTATGGACAACAACTATGTGAGCTTTTTTCCAGGTGGAGGGAAAGTATCCTGTGCTTAGGCATAGATTAAAGATAGATGTAAGAAAGGATATTATTTTGTTTGGGCAGTTTTTTAGCATTGAATTAGTGATTTGATCGGGGCCAGGAGATTTTTTTGATTTTAGAGCCTTAATTTGTTGTTTCAATTCGGATGGAGTTACAAATTCTACTTGGTTCTCCGGGATTTGGAGATGATTATAGGAATTAGGGTCGGATTGTACGCAGGTTTGATTGAAGACCTTTCCAAAAAATTTGAAAATCCAGAACACTTATCCTTGATGGAGTCATATGTATGTCCTTCTTCTTGCAGAGAAGGGATTTGACTTTTTTGTGTGCAATTTGATTCTATGCAAAAAAACACTAACACTTTCGACATCAATTTTCGGCCAAACTATGACATTTATGTACAATTGGTAAAGACCCTATTTTAATAGGAAATATTCTCAAACTTCATTTTGATAATAACTATTTTATTTGTTTCTAGCATGGTTCAAAAACTATAATGAAGATTTTTTTTTGGAAAAGTCAATTTCAGGTGGAGGGAGACGCGGTTTCTCCTGGTAACAGGTTTTTTGGTGGAAATCATGTTTTGAACCTAATCTATCAATTAAAAAAAAGCTCTTACATATTTTTTATTGAGTGCATATGCTAGAACGACTGTACTATAACATTTGATTTTTTAAAACCCCATAAAGTTAAATTATTTTTCTTTCGATGGCGTCTCCATTTTTTATACATGTCCCTTTTTCATTACCGTGATAAAATTGCTTCTTCATTATAAACGATAATCTATTTATATATTGTTTTGAAAGTGTATTTACTACAAGGAAACGCTTAATTTCGTTTAGCAGTAATACCACGTCGGTGTGGCATCGCTTGCTAGCCGAGCTTTATTCGTATATCATTACATAGACACTGAAAATTCAATTGAACAACTGATTTATATAACTTGGAAAAAAGACAATTTTTATCAAAGAAAATAACGGAAACGATGGTCTTATTAAATAAAATAAAAATGTTTTTAAGGGTTTACGGTGCACTTTCTCGTAAAAACCTCAGTTGGAGTTATTTTTTCTGACGTCTTCGACAATCACCGTCATATTTCTGCCAATTCGAAAAATGTATTAAAATTTATCAAGCCTTCATTGTGATTCACTCCTCTCCTGATTTAATGGTTAAGACTGTATTAAAATCCAATCAGTAATTTTGAGTTTATCATACTTTATAATATAAATTAATTTTCTTCACTTCTGTTCTTGAAATTTTAAATACTAGAAATCCCCTACGAAGTATTATAGTACTTATATTAAGAAAATTAAATCATTTTTGATGTTATGTTTACTAAGCGGCATTATGAAAAAATAATCAAACGAAATTTTAATAAAATATTCCACCGGCGCTACAGCAGCAAGTTGCTCGCAAACGGTTAACGAGAAACTTCGAGTGGGTGAAAGCTTTCCGATTTTTGGGAGCGATTTGTGTAGAACAAAAACCACTAAAACATTATGGAGACGATCAAGTCGATCTCAGCGCTCTATATAGTGACTCTACTTCTACATAGTAAATGTTTTCGATAAGTATTTTTCGAACATGTAACCTATGCTGTTGTATTGATAAACAGTTAATTCATATAATATGTAATATGAATGTTGTATTAGAAACCAAATGAGTACAAATGAGTATACATTATTATACAGAGTGTACAAACAACTGTACATTCATACAATATCTATGTATAAATGCCAATTTTATCTTTTATTTGAAAATCAGTAACTTTCCGTGAATTGTATTAATCCTAGGCCACACTGATTCAACCAACAAATGGCTTAAATAAGCGATTGAATGAAATCGAAAGAACAGTTGAGACTAATGACATAATAGTTCTAATTTGAGACAATAATTATTATATTTGTTTTTCACTCACATATATGGGTATACATTTTTTTATTCATTGCCCTTACCCTTGGCGTAACATATACGTTTGCTTATTATGTATTTTGATATTAATACCAAATTGTGTTTAAAATTGTTTCATATTTTAGCAATCACAAACCACTTATAAATGATCTGCCATTTCAGGCACTACCAGCAGAGGTTACGACAGGGGATTGAAAATATATTTTATATTATACCAAAGAAGTATAACTTTTCGATATTTATCCAAGTCAAACATATTTCGCAACTTTAATTTTTTTCTGATTAATTTATGTGACCAAATTTTTCGATTGTTATGGCCTAACAATGAAAAAACGAAAAAAAAACATTTAATTGGTTTGAATAAAAATTATTTTCTTGTAAAATCTTTCTAAGTTGATATTTCTTTTTGAAGTTTGACAATTTAATATTCTGATTTTTTTTCTTTGCCATGGATCAATACTTCAATTGTAGATAATTTTCTGCTGAATTACGTCGGATATGTTTAGTAATAAATCTATACTAATATATAAAATTCTTACGTCTGTCTGTACATTTCGATTTTTAACCCAATTTTAGGGTTAATATTTGTTTCAAGAGGCCCTTATTCCAAATTTAACATTTTTAAAATTTTTGTCTGTCTGTCTGTCTGTGTGTCCCGATTTAACTAAAGAACGGAACAACCGAATTTAATGAAATTTGGTATTAAGATACAACAGAATTTCCCACAGACTATAGGCTACTAATCATTCAAAAAAAATAATAAGGGAAGGAATTCCCAAGGGATGAAAACAGAAATTTTTACACTAGACAGGTGAGTTATGTATCATTGGAAAGGTAATTTAAAGTTAGAAAATAATCTGTAAAAATATTTTTAATTGAACTGATAAAAAGCACAGTAAATTCAATTTAAATTTTAAAATATTGCCTCTTTGAAATAAAAACCTTTATATATACACAAAACATATTTGATGTTAATAGCGTAATGGCTTACGTATCTAACATTCTGATGCTCCTAATTATAAGGACGTGGGTTCGAATCTTACAGTGAACTTTTTTTTTTATTTTTTTTTTACAAAATTGTTGTAAATAGATCCTTAGAATTGCTCAATAAGGACATATTAACGAAAAAAAGTAATAGTAGCAATAATAATAATAGTAATAAAACTTAAAGAAAATACGTTTTTAAAACCGTGCATACATAAAAACCTGTATTTATAGATCCCCTCTGACTGAAGAAATTTTAATATTCGATGTATTCCTTATAAGGAGTAGACATTTGATAAGATTTTTTTTTAAAAATTCCTACCCTAAAAGAGTAAAAGGGGTGATTAAGTTTGTATGAGAAAATGTAGAGTTAATTAACAATCGAAATTTTGAATTGGGTTTGTGAATTTTTTTTTTTTTGTGATAAATGGAAAGATCATATATAAGTTTTATAGCAAAACTATTTTTTATTTTTTTATTTTCGCAATAATTTAAAAGTTATTTCAAAATAAAAATTAATTTTTGAATTTTTTGAATCTAGTACCGAAAACACGCCGACAGCTCCCGAACAAACACGAGCGCGTGTGACGTCCTAATGTTAGTTGTCAATGATTGCAGTTGATACAGAAATAATAAGTACAGTGTTTTGATTGATTTAATTCTGTTGTGATAGTTAAATATTGAAATTTATATTGAGCATGTCGAACCTTAAAAGTTACTGTTCTTGTTTTGTACCATTATGAACGAATACTACAAAAACAACTCCTAACGAAATGTTTTTAAATGTTCCCCAAGATGGCAAACGTCGAAATAAATGGTTTCAAGCAGTGCAGGAATATTATCAGACTTTGCCTTTATAAATCATTTATCACACATAGCTAATTGGAATCAACTAACGACTCGTTTTTTAGCAATAAATATTCAATATTATTGTCTAGTCACGTGTAATAGCTGTAAACGCTGTATTGTTATTAAATAGCTATAACATTATTACGTCACAACTATGGTGACCATTCATGGCGCGTTTATAGTCACGTGATTTTTTTTTAAATTTTATCAATTTTTAATCGTTTATAATTAATTGAAAAAAAAAAATTTTAAGTTTTTTGTATTAAATATCAATATTATTAATAATAAAGTTTTAAAATACATGAAAAAAATCAATAATTTTTTTTTTTCAAATTCCCAATTTAATAAGTGTAATTTAAAACTTATTATTAATTATTTAATTATAAATTTCTTTTTTTGTTATATCATTTTTATAACAACGTTTTAAATAACGTTATTTCACTAAATTAGTATGAAAGTTTATGTAGTACTTATTCTAACTAAGCGATTTTTAATTTTTGATTGTTTTTCAACAATCAAACTTTTTAAAATCTAATTTTTATCAACCAATGATTGTGACCTGGAGTAATTATTTATTCTGCTGAAAAACATTAAGGGAGCAATTATTTGTCATATATTTCATTATCAACCTTATCAATCAAAATATAAAATCTTCCAAACTAACTTTTCTTCGGTATTTAGAAAAATTTGAAAATCAATTATTGTTATTGAAAATAAATAAAATATTCGAATTTACTTCCATGTTTTCTATCTATTTCCAACAATTTTGTATGTACAACGTCCAAATGTGCGAAAACGAATTGCTTTTTAGTAATGATATCAAAGTAAAGAAGGTCATAATTTTTTTCGTTTTACATTGTATTTTCCAAATAAAAGCATATTTGTGTCGATGAAATTTGGAAAATGTTTTTCTTATACGATGCAGATATATAATAAGAAAGGGGGTTCGATAATTCCTCCCCTAAAAAAGTGAAAAACGGTGGCAAAGTTTGTACGGCATAACGTCTGTTAAACAATCGAAATTTTAAATATAATTATCAAAATATATTCGTTATAGACGAAACGTTTTATCGCTTAAAATAAAAAAATGTTGATTTATTATTAGATTCAAAAACGTAGGATCTGCTTAAATATTTAAACTCTATTATATATATATATATATAGGTTAAGTTCATAAGTGAGCATTAAGTTTTTTGGCTTTCACATATTGTAATCTTAAAATCCGAAATACGTATTCACAAATAAATACATTAGTGAGCGAATATCGAGTAGCGAGCAATTCGGCGAACTAAAAGGAAATGATTTAATTATATAGTTGAAATTCAGATATTTAAGTAATAAGTGCATAGATACACAATGGTTATACTTGATTATGGAGGAACTGGGTTTCGTGCAATTGAAAAAATTTTAATTTCGCGGTAGTTTCGTACATTGCAGTAGTGAAATAGTTTCGAAAAAAGGGTTCATTCGAGAGTCGAGACAATGAAATGTGATTTTTACTAATATTATAAATATCTAGGCGAGTGTTTTGATAACTTTTGACTGTTTTAAGTTATAATTACGACTGACTTTATAGAACTTAACGATAGTTTTTATTTATGTATAAATGCTGATTGATTTACGGATTAATTGGTTCACGGTAGGTATGCCTACCGTAGGTATACGGTTTTTTTAGGTACTTTTTAGATATTTATAATTATTTTTTGAAAATGAATTGATCATTATATACAACTAATTTATTCTCAGTAACAGTTTATTAAATGTGTATTTTTAAAGTTGACAAAATAGTGTTCTTAAGTATGATTATGTTTTTCGTAAAAGAAATAAAAAAAATAATAATTTTCATATGCCACAACAAATAGCAAATTTAAAATGAAAATATAATCTACACCTACGTTACGCAGACGAAGTCGCGGGCATCAGCTAGTGTCTACATAAAATTCTAGATCCTTGGAATAATATAAATATGTAATGATAATTGAAGCATAAAACAATAATCGAGAGTAATGTGTTTAGTTTAGTAATTTCAGTAATAAGAATTTTTAAATAGGGAAAAACTATCAATTTACACGCTTTTTATTTTTGAAATAACCATATTCCATCACCCTTATAAGTCAATTATTAGGAAACCGATTGCGCACGTACAAGAATATTTAATTGATAATATGACACATAAATCATCGTTCAATATTTCTAGGAGAGCAGTGGCGAATCAATGTGTTATTAGCTTTTAAAAGCTTTTCATAAAATGAATTTCTTAAGTAATAAATTAGTGTTTTGTTTGAAAAATACGTAATAGGTTTCAATTCTAAACCTGAATGATATAAATATGAAGTAACTATATTTGTTTTGTTTTTTAGTAACTAAATAAACTAAGTAGATTGAAGGTTGGGGGTGTGAGGGTGAAATATTGATCAGATCAAGTTACTTGGTACCCTACAATAGCAACCGTCAGTTTAAGTGATGACCTAGTTTTGTAAAACCAATTGTACCTACAAAACTCAACGGTCGACTATATTTCTCCACTGATCTCCATGTAGATAGGGTCGAGTTGATAAGCATATTCATATTCATAAACACCTTGCACTTACGCTAAACATTCGTATTTAATTCCCAACCAGAACTTTTTTCGACAAAAAGAGAATTTTATAGAATGTATAAAGAAGCTTTGCCCTCAAATTCACGAAATATAAAATACTATAGCTGAATCCGCCAAGATTGGGAAATTTTGAGTCACTTGTTATATCGCCACAATTCTAACACCCAATTAAAGAATATTATATTTATTTTGAATATTTTATTTCTTAGTTTTATCAGATGCTTATTAGAATTTGCAATACTTAGCAAAAAATAAACATTTATATTTACTAAAAAAAGTAATTAACGACATATACTTCACAAAAAATTGTCTTTTTGGATGGAACAATGAAAGCTTTGAAAAAGGAATCTCAAACAAAGAAATGAAAGAATTTTAGGGTTATCAGTTTCATCTCCCACACTGCAGAGGTTTTCACCAAAATACCTAACAGAAGATTATAAAAAAAAAATGAAAAGGTGCTGATTGTTAATCAATTTGTTTTCAAAAATATAAATAAATAAACGTAACGTAAAATGACACAAGAAAAAAAGGAATAAAGCTTAGCATAAATCAGGAATTACGCATGTATTTCATCGACCAGCAGAAGGCTTTTGATGGATCGAGTGAATTAGGTGCATTTCTTTCAAATCAACACCTTATGTTATTATTTTAGCATTAATAATTTATTTGAAATAAGAACTTATAAGAATATATTATGTTAATGATTAGCTCAAATATTAAGGATAAAATGATTATTACTAATGAATACCTATAGGGTTTAAAAGTAAAGACTGACTAATTATAATTAAATTTTTCCCTACGAAAACATGGCCACATATGGAACTTTCGGTTTCGGTTTCGGCCAAAACTAAGACTGATATTGAAATTCGGCTTCGGTTTTGATCATGGAAACTAGTTTCGGTTGGACACTAATGATAAGTAAGCGGTTCTGAAAAAGGATATTCTGTTTAATTCTGCTGAAATAAGATGCTAAAGCATCAATGCAAGTTGGTTTATAAATATAATAAAAAACTGAATATTTTCTACAAAATTTAATTCATTTACGCATGGGACTTTACGTGAAAGGTACGTTGGCAAGGCTATAGTCTATGTTTTTATAAGATAGATAAGTAGGTTTTAATTGATTACATGTTTTATTTTTGTTGCTCAAAGCTTCCGTTTACTCTAATTTCGTTTTTACCCTTTGATATATTTATTCGTTTTCCTTTTTTTCATATTTGATTTCATTATAGGTGTGCCTTTTTAAGGGGGAAAAATTTAAAAACTTCCTTTGTCATTGTTAAAAAAAACATATTCAAAAATGAATTTGTAGCTTAGGTTTTTTATTATGTCATTATTAGCTAAATTTTTTTGCTTATAAAATTTGTTGGCACTTTTATTAATGTGCATTTTTATAAAGTCTATTTTATAGACCTTCGTGCATTTTTTTATGTACATGTTTCTTCAAATTTGTTTTGGAGAATCTGTAGTTTGTTAAATGTGGTTTCGCTAACAGTATGCCACACGGAATATCTGTATGTTATTACTGGCATAACCATTGTTTTGTGTAATAACAGTTTGCTCTCTGTACTAAGTTTAAATTTTTGGTTCATTAATGGGTAAAGTGTAAGTAGTAGCCCAATGCATTTATTTATCACTTTGTTGATAAGATTTGTGAATGTTAGCCTCTGGCCTAGAGTGAGTCCAAGATATTTGAAATTCTTAGACCATTCTAGAGGGATATAATTTAATTCTTTTTTCGGTTGTATTTGGTCTTCTTCTTATGAATACGATACATTTAGTCTTTTGGTTATTGATTGGGATTTTTAAAGAGTTTTGATATTTTTTATCCTGGTTATTAAAGCTTACTTATATTTGATGTTACCCTGTAGGATATTGTGTATGCATAGGTATCGTCTGCAAAAAGCGCTAATTCTTCATTTTTTGTTTTTGGAACGACATTAATATAAAATAGATAGAGCTTGGGACCCAGGAAAGTACCCTGAGGGATACCTGCTACAATTTCCTAGAGGCTATGTTCAACTTAAACGTAAACATGGTGTTAACATAGTTAAAGGGCATGTATGTCCAGGACACAAAGTTCGGAGTAAATCGTATTTCGTTACTTTAATTATCAATGAAAAATTAAAAAAATAGCTAATAATATTCATTGCCATGATTGTACAGCTTCGGCGACAGATACTGGAGCTTTTACGCTAGCTAATTTTCCAATTGTACAAATGAATTTTGATTTAAGGACCCAAAATGTATATAATTAACACTGCATCGGCTTATTTATGGATTTCACAAATATTTTGAACAACTAGTTGAAAAATTTTTGAGAATTTTTTGACAAATAATCTTTCGAAATATGGTAAAAAAATTTTTTGTTCAAAAACCCAATTGGCAAAAATTGATGAACATTAGACTGATTCAAAAAAAAATTATGTTTTTTTTTTCTTAATTATATCGAAAATATTGTTGGAAATAACAAAAAAAAAATCCTGTGAAAGTTTAAGCTCTTAATATTAATGTTAAGAGGTGCCGCATCGCAAATTTCGATTTTCCATTTAAATAACATGAGAACAATATTCTTTTACATTTTGGGATTTTATAGCCCACGTTGGTGACAATATTTCGGAATGACCAAGGAATATTCTTGTAGAAAATTGAACGATCTACAAAAAGGTCTCTTACAAGTTTTTAATTTATTTATTCCTTCAAAAGTTATTCAAGGTCTAAGTTGAACTAAAAAGAAATTTATCAAATCGAAATATATCAAAAATTTGTAAGAGACCTTTTTTGTACATCGTTCAATTTTCTACAAGAATATACCTTGGTCATTCCGAAATATTGTCACCAACGTGAGCTTTAAAATTCCAAAGTGCAAGAGAATATTGTTCCCATGTTATTTAAATGGAAAATCGAAATTTGCGATGCGGCACCTCTTAATATTAATATTATGAGCTTAAACTTTCACAGGATTTTTTTTTGTCATTTCCAACAATATTTCGATATAATTAAGAAAAAAGATCATCATTTTTTTTGAATCAGTCTAATGAACATCCTTCTAAAAATTAAATTCACTAGAGAAATAGACAATAAATCATCGTTTTGTGTCAACAAAAATATTCCTTTACATATTCAATTATTCTATTTCTTAAAATATTGCATTAAGACTTTTAATTTCATTTGGTCCTTTACTTTCAAGTGATCAAGACAAGTATTTAAAATTTCGTTTTATTACAAACCCAAGCGTTATAAAGAATACATCATTATTTTTCCAGATTTAATTCCGTAAGTTAAAAATTATGTTATTGTACGAGCAATCAATAATTTTCTCTTATTTACTCAAATTTAATTTAAACAGAACACCAAATTTTCAATAAAGGGTACTTACAACTTTAGAAGAAAAATCTCGTTTATTGTGAAGTTTATCAAGGCTGCGACTGGAAAAAAAATAAATTTAAGAATAAAACCCAAAGACTTTTTAACGCCATAATTTTAAAAATGAAGTTTATGATATTTATTCGATGCATTGACCTTCAAGAAGCTTAATTAAAAGTTAGCAAACCTCATGTTTAAAGGTCAGAGATATGACAATTAAGAGTTAATGAGTTTCTGGCTTCAATATAATCGATTGGTGTAAGATAACGTAATAAATTTAATATAAAGGAGCAAAGTATTAAAACATATTAATTTTTCACTCATTTGAACAATTTAATTACAATGTAATGGAGTGAATGAACTATTTTTCTAACTATATATAGTAATACGGTTGAATCCTGGTGATGAATTAATTCAAATCCTTGCAAGTGTCATTAAAATATTACCTCGCATTAGCACAAGATTATCGTCGACTATTTAAATCATATTATATATCTGGTCTTTAATCGCGTTTAAAGCCTTATGATTTTTATTTTCTCGATAAATGTTGACTTATAAAATTTGTTGAAATCAAAAAATGAATCTTTGTCTACGAAACATATCGCTATAATTGCGCTTTTTTCCTCCCTTACAGTTTTGGATATTAATATATCTTATAATACATCAGTAAGCTTTATAGCTTCCAAGTGTGGTTTCTGGAATGAACGTAATGTAGATAAATGAGTTCTTTTTTTTTTTGTTTTGAGCTTTCATTTAACTGTTTCTGAACCTTTTCGTGTTGAAATCATTTTTTTAAAACTGACAGATAAATTTGTAGCACTTCTCAGACGTAAACACACATTTCTTATAGTAATTATATGAAATGCTAGCTGATGCTTGCGACTTCGTCAGCGTCACATATAAGATGGCAGTATTCTCTTTTAAAATTCATATTTAAGATTTGGATTTCGATAATTTCCTACGAAAAATGTACTCGTTTAAATCTTGGTTTAACAAGCGAAATTTGGCAAACGATCTAACTTATTGAACTCATGAGTTGCTTAATATTGTGTGACCAATTTATAGTAACTTAATATTGCATTTGATGCATGATTAACGACAATAAAAACGTTTAGCATTAATAAATTTATGTTTGTAACATAAAACATGCATTACTTAAAATAAAATTAACTTTTTTGCGATAATAATTTACTATTTTACTTGTGCAAATAAAATAAACAAAATTAAATGCAACTTTTACCGCTAGATAACCCATACGCTAACCGAAACAATGATAGAAGCTATATAAAAATAGCTATTTTAAAATTCTCTTCCAAAAACATCGCTAGCCTATGTAATGAGTGTCAGCCAACACAAATATGCTTTTGCATTATTTGCTTCGATTGCTTATGTTTTCACACCAGAGAATTTAGACTCCCATAATATATGTCTTTTTTCCAGCGCTTTCAACACAGGTACTGTTATATTTTGCTTAGTTCACTCCAAATTTGTGTCCAAGTAGACGGCGCTGGCAGTTACTTCTAATACGGTTTTTTGTTTACTGTACATTGCCCTATCCATTATAAGCAGATTAATGGAAACCATGGAAACACTGTACAATGTTTTCTATCTCATTCTTTTGCTCGTTAAGTCCTATTGATCTAGATCTGTTTGTCTCTTTTTTTCATTTCATCAAATTTCAATCCACAACGATGCAAAAGAAGTTTTCACTTCAAAAAAAAATTATCCTTAAATAATGTCAAATTCCAATTATGATTAGAAATTTAAAAAAAATACTAGAAGATCAATGGAAACAAAATGGTAGAGTAAAGATAATAATATGATTACAATGATTCTGAATCATTTCTCCGAATTTCATCCCTAATACTTTCATCCCTATTACTTTTTCCCCAATATAAATTGTTCAATTATTCAAGGTATGCTTACCTTGGAAATTTATAAATCCAATTGATTGAATTTGCTCCTGTTTTAACATCAGAAATCCTTAAGTATGATATAAACCAAGAAAATGCATTGTTTCTTTGTCATAAATTTTGGATTTAAAACTATATTATTTCCGTGGCATATAAAATGCTTAAAACTATATTTTAAAATTGAAAACATTTGAATATAAAAGATGCTTTATTATAGTCTAATAGCAATACCTATTACTTATTAGGGCGTTTTTAACTAAACTCACTTCTAAGGAAATTTCAATGTAATTTTGTTGCGTGAGTTTTTCCATCATATTATTATAACCCCATTATTAAATTATATTCATTTAGAGAAATATTTTTACAATTTTATTTAATTGAATTTACTTGTATTCACTTCGTGTTGGGAATATATACATAAATATTTTAAAACATATATTTTGTTTTATCTTTGTCAACTTATCAGAACAAAATTCAAAGTTTTAAATTATATTTTAAGTTAGAAGTTAATTAATCCAATCTATTAGTATTATTTCGTTTCCAACAATGTCAATTAACTTATTTCAATTTTACGTATTTTACACTATAAGCTATTGATCTGATGGTTGATTAATGTTAGTTGCTTAATTAACGATGTCTTGCTCCAAGGATATACGACCATTTAGTGTTTCAATTTATTAACAAATATGACAACAAATTTGCTTGAAATTATGATTAATTTATCTTTCCCAAACATAAAACCGTAGAATCAAACAAAAACATTTGCTTAAAGCCAATATTGATCTAAAGCTGGACTGAATCACATAGCATATTTGAAGAACTTTTCTTCAAAAAACCGAATAATATGAGTCCCAATCGTTTTTTTCTTGGGGCTTGATATATTTTTTCTGTCAAATAAAAATGTATATCGAAATTGTCTTTCGTCTTAGTTCATTTAAACTTATATCATTTCATAAAAATTTATTTTTTGGCAAATATTTCTGACATCTTATCAATTTTTTTATGATAAGAGATAGATGAAATTTACAAATGATTTGACCATTCTTGACTTTGTTATTGGCCAGCTCAAAAAATAGAAAAATGGAATCTATCAAAACTATATTTACTTACAATAATTTTAAAAGAATATTTACTTTATTGATACTCGTTTAAATACCGAAGAAGAAATGAATTGGAGAATAAAAGTTTAATATATTTTATTCAATATTAGACGCATTTATTTGTCTTTTGATTTTACAGTGGCTCTTTTGTATTTTGGCAAATTTTTTACCACTTCTTTTTTCTGAATAAAAAACAGATTTTAAGCAAAATTCTTACTTAAATACCGTCAAATTTAAACTTTTTGTAATTTAAAACTGTACCAATAAGGTATGGGATTACAAAAACCACTGAATAAAATGGAAGAACTCTACTTGACAAAAGCACAGTAATAGGATGTTGGGAAAATCATTCCAAAAACTAACTACTGAAATACTTGGTCTTACAAGAACAGGTCAGAGTGGTAACAGGTAAAATAAACGACCACCATGGAAGGAAGAAGCACCTGCATACAATGGAATTACTTGTGCCTCAAAATGTGGATAAAACCGTATCTCACGTTCAATGGGAATCATGATTACCTGATGACAGCCAAAAACTGTTGAAACGTATCGTAATAAAGAAGAAATTTCATAAGACATATATTATTATCCATTAATTTATTAATTGTGCCTCGGAAATAAATAAAATACTGATCAATGTTAAAATTCAATGGGAATTAAGGGCTCAGAATGAATGAAGAAATGAGAAACTGGGGATAACCAGCCCTGGAACTGAAATTGTCGAAAAGCACCTAGTGCGACTAGTGTTGAGGTTACCCCAGCTGCTTGGTTTTACCTAGGTGAAGTAGGGACTTTGAAAGCATAATAAGCTTTGACACTGCAGTGTTGAGGTTCAACTTACCTCATCCTGGAAAACCCAACTTTATGAAAAAGAAAATTCTTAGGTCTACAAATTAGTTTTGAGAAATTAGAAAAAAATGAAGATATTAGCTTCTAAACGTTATGAATTATCTATTTATTCAATTTTTGTCATTGAATTATTCATTGTGCTTCAATCAAAGAGATTTTATGACTAGAGTGAATTTGTTCATAGATCGGTGAAAATTATAATCAAGGTCATCGAGCCCCCATTTTTTTCCCTTTTTTTTAAGCTAAGCGCTCTCTCGTGGTCGTCGTTAGAACTGTTACGATTGTCACATTTTCCTTCACTCCGTAAATAATATAATTACAATCAAGAAAATGAATATTATATACATATATTCAACGCATTGTTATACAATCTCTGTGTGTATAACTAGAGTGAATGTTGGCTATAAACTAATGTTAAATTCAAACTGTCATTTCCCCTCAATTTGCCGAGTGCTCGAACCCCTTCCACAGCTTATTTGTACAAAATATATATTCTCTTTTCTCGTCGACATAAAAGTAGGGTTAGAATTTTGGCGGTTGACATGCAGTTAAAACATGTGGACATTTATGACAGTTTAAATTTAATAGGTTAGGTCAATATATTATAACCAATGTCGTTTAATTTTTAAATATTAAACAAATTTGAGAATATTCCTAAGAAAACTAATTTATCAAAATGAAATATAAAACAATGCGTTGAATATATGTATATAATATTCATTTTCTTGATTGTAATTATATTATTTACGGAGTGAAAGAAAATGTGACAATCGTAACAGTTCTAACGACGACCACGAGAGAGCGCTTAGCTTAAAAAAAAAGGAAAAAAATGGGGGCTCGATGACCTTGATTATAATTTTGACCGATCTATGAACAAATTCACTCTAGTCATAAAATCTCTTTGGCTTCAACCATGTCAACTTTTGTTTCACAAAAAAACAATTTGAAGTGCTAGTGGCTTTTTATTTCATAAACATTTTTTCAAAGCCAATATTGATCTAAAGCTGGACTGAATCACATAGCATATTTGAAGAACTTTTCTTCAAGAAACCGAATAGTATGAGTCCCAATCGTTTTTTTCTTGGTGTTTGATATATTTTTTTCTGTCAAATAAAAATGTATATCTAAATTGTCTTTCGTTTCAGTTCATTTAACCTTATGTCATTTCATAAAAAAATATATTTTGGTAAATATTACACAATCGAAAAAGGGAATAATCGTGGGGTAAGCCCAGCCATGCATAAACTACAACGGCGAAACCGAAATTTCATTGCAAGAAGTTCTTGCTCTTCATTTGGTGGAACAGAATTAGAATTTCCAATAAAAACTTCTTCTAACCGAATCAAATCGTTACTGGAGAATGTTATCAGTAGATACCAAATTATAACTGATAAAAGCCAAGAAACAAAAATGTTTGAAATGGTTGTTAAGGTTGAAAAAATTGGATTATAAAAATATAAAATCCCTAATCCAGGATCATTTCCTAAAATTCCATGATAGTATCCAAAACCATCTTATGTGCACCACATCTTATCCTTATAATCCACAAAGAAAATTGAAGCGTAGATGGCCAAAATATTTTTAACCGACCCTATGGAGGGCTCCGACAATGGTTGGTCACAACATCGGGTAAGAATGGTAACAGAGACCCACCTTCAAATTGTTTCAATAAATTAAATTATTTTATCTCATTGTATATTGTAAATACTTATACAGGAAGCAATTTTAATTAAAAAAAATGAATTTGGCGAACTTTCCATGCCTTTTAATTATATTCAAGGCGCCTCATTAGATATGTTTTGAAAAATTCACATTTAAAGAAATCAATAAATTTAAAACCAAGTGTAGGTGTACCATAGTATCATTTACTTTATAATTAAATTAATTAAATATGAATTAAAAGAAACATAAAACCATTATTAAAAAGAAAAATTTTCAAGGGTTTTACTAAAATAAACTTATATATTACTAACAAAACTTTATTAATTAAGAAAGAAGAAACACGGAGAGATTCACAGCAATTAATGTCATGACAAAAATCATATTACCTTCATCAAAAATTCTGATAAAATGAAAACAGCCGAAAAGACTAGAAGAAAAATATGTCTTCTATAGATACTTTGTCCGATAGTCTTTGAATCGCGTGAATATTTTGAAAATATTTACAAATATTCATTAAAATATACATAGAAATTAAAAACTGCTTGAAATTTCTCTACTCATTTAAATCACCTTGTTCCGCTTATAATTTACTTTATAGATTTTTTTTTAAATTAAAAACAAGTTTTTTTTATTTTGATCATTTTATATATAAAACATGCATAGGTAGGTAATAAATTATAATCAATAATTGAAACACATGCACAATTATCTACTTTGTTATAACAAATTATTCCAATTAACTGATTGAGTTCAATTTATCATTATTATGTCTGATTTCAAATGACTCATGTGTTAAGGAACGAATAAAAAACCGATTCTATCGAAAACGTACAGTTTTGATTTTTTTCACCAAAAAAAAGGAGAGAAATGTTAACAAAAAGCTCTTTTGTATAATTTAAAATTGTGGTGCTATAAAAAGAATTGTATTCTTTGGGTAATAAATAAGGTGCTCATACTCAAAGTATCAACAACTCGAGCACGTTTTATCCCCATAACTTCTTGGGTCGGAGAATAAATGAAACAAACTCAACAACAAGAGTTGAACCAATTTCATCCGATTTCTTTCAACTTTAACAACCATTTCAAACATCTTCGTTCCTTGGCTTTTGTCACCTACGATTCTTGAAGACGAACTGTTAAAAAAATTATTTAATTGACCAAGGTCAAATTTTTAAAGTTATTTTTATTATACTGAAACCTGCAACTTTGTTTTGTTGTACAGTATTATGTTACATATACAGTATAATGTTAACAATATTCCAGATAAAAACTTTTAAAGGCGAAAATCGCTTCAGTAACTTTCGTTGCTAACCTCATTTTAAAATTTATCATAAGATATCATCTATCATTACTTAATAAGTGATTATTAAAAATCATTACTCTCAATTTTTCAATTATAAATTGTCGAGATTTATTGATAAAATAGCATTAATTCCTGTTGTTTTTGTTATGAATTTTATTAAGGTTCTGAGAAATATAAACGGATTACCTTTAACTAGGTGTTTGCATTTTTAACATAGGTAAGTATTTTATTTATTTTCGAGTCACAATTTATAAATTAATGAATAATAAATATTACACTAGGCCAAAATTCCGACTTTTTTTTTTTGTTGAAAAGTATGTCGAAAATATTGTTCAAGGTAACAAAAAGAAAATATCGGGAAGGTTTGAGCCCTTAATATTAATATTAAGAGGTCTATCATCTTTAATTTCGATTTTTTATTTGTACTTTCATTTTTACGTCAATGCTGTCAAACTATCGAGATAAAAAAACTCATTTGCACTTATATTTATAGAAAATTAAATTCCCTACAAAAAACGTGAAAACTTTGAAAATTTTGCCAGACACGCCGTTTCCGAATAATCAAGCTTTAAAAATTGATATAATTTTTAGATTTATCTTCTTTATTTTGGAATTTTGTAACTAACGAACAAATAAATATATAGAAATGAACAATATAGATTCTTAAAGGGAATTTAATGCTCCACAAAAAAGGTCTCTAAGAGGCTTTTTTTGTAGAACATTAAATTCCGTAAGAACATAAATTAAGAATCTATATTGTTCATTTCTATATATTTATTTGTTCGTTAGTTACAAAATTCCAAAATAAAGAAGATAAATCTAAAAATTATATCAATTTTTAAAGCTTGATTATTCGGAAACGGCGTGTCTGGCAAAAATTTTTAAAGAAACGTTTTTTATAGGGAATTTAATTTGCTATAAATATATGTGCAAATGAGTTTTTTTACCTCGATAGTTTGACAGCATTGATGCAAAAATGAAAGCACAAATAAAAAATCGAAATTTAAGATGATAGACCTCTTAATATTAAGGATTCAAATTTTCCCGATATTTTTTTTTTGTCACCTTGCACAATATTTTCGATATACTTTAAAAAAAAAAAAAAATAGTCGATTTTTTTGGCCCAGTCTAAAAAGATATGTCCTATGACTCAATTTCTTCTTTTTTCCGACGCGTTTCAACAGTTTTAGTCTGTCATCATCAGGTTATGATTATTTTGTCAGTTATAAACAAATTAGTTGTATACAAAATATAGGTTGTTTGTTTTATATAGTTTGTCGTTAAGCGTGTTATTTGTTGAGGATCAAGTTCCTTCTTAGCACCAGAGCTCGTGAAGAAGAATCCAACATAATTAAACATGTAGCCATTACTAACGGATACAACTACTCAATTGTAGACAAAATAATATCGAAATTTACTAAAATATCCAACTCCGCAAAAAAAATATAAAAATCAAACTTCAATAATATATTTAGTTTTACAATCGCCAATTTCCTAAAGAAAAATAACTTCAATATCGCATTTTCAACAAACAACATGACGAATTTCTTAAATTATTGGAGAACAACCAAATTACAACGAAAAATAAAACCGGAATATATAAAATTAAATGTGGTTCCTATGAAAACTTCTACATTGGCCAAACTGATAGATCTTTCGGAACAAGATATAAGGAACATACACCCAAGAAGCCTACTTCAACAACAACTTCAAATTTTGCAAAACACCTTATTACAAAAATCATCAATGCTTAAATTTCAAAAAAAAAAAAATAATCCACTACATATTTGTAAGAAAGGGTCATATGTGAACACTCTAGAAAAATATAAAATATACAAAGCCCAAAAACTAGATCCAAATAATATCCTTAACGACAAATTATATAAAACAAACAACCTATATAAATTTGTTTACAACTGATAAAATAGTCACTACCTGATGATGACAGCCAAAAACTGTTGAAACGCGTCATAATAAAGAAGAAATTGAGTCATGGGACATATATTATTATTCAGTAATTTAGGTGTTTGCACCTTTTAATACTTATCTTATGAAGAATATTTTAAACGAATTTTTTAACAATTTTTTTAAATCTATTTAACTTTGAGAACATTATATATACCGCTTTTATACATATAAATTTTAAGTTCTTATGAAAAGGAAATCATTCAACTTTTATTGTGCTGCAACCATTAACTTTTTATTTCATATTTGCATGTTTATTCATTCTAAAGGAATAATGTTTTCCATCAAGTTAGTACAATTCGGTACTTCGTACTGAATTCTACAAATGTAATATTTATTTGAACGAAAAAATTTCGAATTATTCACGTCTTTGCGTCTATTGATTTTTTTAATTAGCTGCTTTATATTAAATTTGTATCGATAAAATCAATTTCAAAGTTTTAATTACAGAGCCAGAAAATTATTCTTTGAGTGATTTTAATTAAAAACTCCTACTGAAAGGGAAAAAAACCTAATTAAATGCATATCATTTTGTCCATTAGTTAAGTGAAATGCAACGGACATTTTTCAAAGATATTAATTTCAGATAACAAGCATGAAGGATATTACATTTATGCCGTTTTAAATGAATGAATATTGTTGTTTTCGTATCAGAGAAAAAGTTTTTTTTTATATGAACATAAAATGTTTGCTTCATTGTAAGATGAAAAACTAGAATTGTCGGCTAAAGAAGTAATTAAATGATTTCATTTTACATTTCAATTTCCCCATTATTGGAACTAAGTTTCAGAGCCGGTTCTAGCGGGTGTGCAACGTGTGCATCGCACAAGGGCGGCCACAACAGTTTAATTTAGTTTAGTTTTTATTTTTATATAATTCATATATAAAATGTTTCGGAGGATTATTAAAGAGTTTTTTATGAGTTAAATTATTAACACTATTTTTTTGCTACGTTTCGTAAATTATTACTGCTTCATCAAGAAATTATAAATGAACTTATTTTGCTTCATTAAAAATGCTTTCTTGACTCAATGAGAGGAAGGCTTATAAGTAAAATATCAAAATAATTATAGTTATTAGAATCAATAATTCTGGATGAGCTCTTTATACCAGTGACAACCAATGAATTATATATAGAAGCTTTAAATGTTTTTTTATTATTATTTTAAAAGGTTGTTTAATTTTCCGTTTATAAAATGCAAATGTTTAATTAAACGCTAAGCAAAATATAACATATTTTATGGAAACTTTGACATACTCGCCTATCGATTTTTCAAAAAGATTGATTAAAATTCATCCACTACTTGACAAAGACTTTTCATATGATTTGATTGATCTTGTTTATCTTTGGTAAGTCTTTAATAGCGTAACAAATATAAGTTAATAAAATTAATAAGAAAATGTAAAAAAGGAAACAAAAATTTATATCAACCAAATAATTTTTATTTTCGTTTAATTTGTTGTAATAGTATGAAAATTTTTCCAAGTAACGAAATATATATCCCAATGTTACATTTAATTATAATTTATTTCATTCGACTGAAATTGAAATATTACAATTTAATTACATACATTACGATTGTGTGTATAGTAAATAATGATAAACCTATAATTATTTGATCTAAATGGAAACATTGTTTTAATTTACTATTAAATTGATTTTAAAAATTCTAATAATTTAAAATAAATATATAGTAATGGACTACCGAATGGGTCCGTGGATTCATTAAATATGAAGTACCATGGATTAAAAATGAATAATAAAGGTTTTATAAAGCCATGGCAGATTACAGGTTGCTAACTGGAGTATTTAAATGGAAGTTCCCAGAAATGATAAAAAAAACAGCTATAATAAGGGAAATCTACATTTAACAAGCGATGGTAGGTGTAGATCTATGAGAAAAGAATCGGAAGATAAGATAGAGCAAAAACTCTACTTATAAGTAGAGCAAAAACTCATAATGGAGTCTTTTCAAATGAAATCAACAAATGGGGTGCGCCGCATGATTTATGCTTTTAATAATTTTTAGAATTATTTTTGGGGTACTAGAACTGTTAAGCCATGATTTTTTGATTTTTTTTTAATTCCATCACTACCCTTCCCAAATTAAAAATTGTTCCGTTTCATACTTGTACGTAATGGGATCTAGCTTTTCATTCAGAATAGATAAATAAGTGATTGTCGCTTTATTTGATAGGGTAGTAAATGAACATTAAGTATTATAAACGAAAATTTGATGGTTACAATTGGAAACAAAATGGAAACCATATGAATTTCTCCGATTTACAATTGGTAGTTGCGGTAAGCCTAACATATTAAGAACTGATGTTATTTATGGATAAATAACAAACCTTTCTGATGCCATGTAGAAGTCAGCATAGTCCAAAAGTAATATTTTCAATGAAAAGAACTTAAAAATTGATAATTTTGAAAAAACTCAAGGCTTTGAGCCACAAAAAATTGAGGAGAATATGGAGGAGAAAATAAAAGTCTACTATTTTGTGAAAACATAAGCTATAACTATTTAAATTATATCCAGTTATTGCCATTCTGTTATTTGCATTTTCCTAGCAAAAATATTTTTTTTAAACACTATTTGTACAAAAAATCAAAATAAAGCAAAATCCAAAAAGACAAGTTACAGCCGAAAAAATAATTATGTTTTCGATTTATCAATGCGATTATAAGTGGTCCTTAGGAAAAAGATACACAGTTAATTTGTGTAATACGTAAAATACAAGTTTGTATAAGTAGTCAACTGTTTAATATGGTGAAAAATTATACAGTATGTACAAATAGCCGACTATGTTAACATGTAATATGTATAAATAGCCAATTTGGATCATGACCTTTTAGCGACATTAATATCGGGTAACGTTGCACTTTCTACTTAGTTTTCAAATTGATTTGTCGTTAAAGCAGGTCAAAATTAAAATTTACCAATAAAAGAACAAATTGTATATTATAAGAATTTAATTATAGATGCTATTGAGGTATGTCAAAATGATACTTTTCAACTAAAAATTAAGTAAAATGTATCTTATTTAATGCTAAAACATCTGTGAAAAGTGATTCACTAAATCGTTAAAAAGTTATTGCAATTTAAATATACTATAATTTTTCACGTAATGTTATGCATATTAGGTGATCGAATAGGCTAAATTATAAACCAGAAAAATACTACCAGATATTCCAAACTTTCAAACAATGTAGTTTTAACTTCAGGAAACTAATTTTGCATACGTTTATTGGAATTCACCGTACGATTTTTAAGAAATAAACTAAAAACAGACCAAATATGGGGTTTTTACTTTATAAATTAGTAAGTGTATAAAATATGCGGTAACACTTTCGTCAGTGAGACCTGCCTTATATTTAGTGCTAGTACATTTGGTTAGATAAAAACGCATAATTTATCTTTGTTACACTCATGAGTTCACAGTATAAAGGGGAAAAGAATGAAATAGGTCAAATAATGTCTTCTCTAAATGTTGAGCAAGTCTCGCATACTCACTCATATCATGTGAAAGAGACATACCAAAGTTGCCAACCTATAAATTCGACTCGAAATCACGTTTTCATTATTTAATACAATTATTAATTTAACTTTCATTTTTTAGTTAAAATTGTTTTAAAAACATGCTAATTTAATGTTTAATATTTGATTTAATCATATTAAAAAACTTTACATTCTTAATTTATGAGCATCAAATCAATAAAATTTTGATTTCTTAAGTTGAAAGTAAGGTATATTCAGTCCCAAAAGTTAGTTAAAAATAATCTATACCGGGTTTTTTCTTATTTTGTTTAAAATTTTTGGTAAAATTTCCTATTTTCCCTTAAACTATATAGGTTTAGGTAAAGTTTTTTAGTATCGACCTATTTATTCGCTTCTTGGTACGCTATACGACGTAATTATTCACGAATTTCTGTTTTAATGTACTTTTGTCTCCGATTGTATCTCTATAACATCTTTAACAAAAAAATCGTGAATTAATTTTTAAAAAAAGGAGAAACTGTAACGTTGCCTGATATTGATGTCGCTAAAAGGGACATGAGCCAATTTAATTAGTTATTTGAAATCTAGTAGCTTTCTGGGAAATATTCATAGTCAAACACTGACAAAACCAACAAAAGGCAAAAACTGGAAATTAAATGGCAAATTTATTGGCAGTTGAAACCAATGACAACTATCATTTAGTTGAAAATTGTTAGAATAATTATTATATCTGTATTACACTTACATGTATGAGTTTACATTCTTTGTTCTCTGTCTCTGTCGCCATACATACATTTGCGTATTATATTGACATTATTAATAAAAAATTTGTTTAAAATAATTATATATTTTAGTTATCACAAATTACTAATAACTGATGTGCCATTTCAGGCACTACAGGAGTACGCTACGGTAGTGGATTAAAAACATTTTATTTAAATTACGATAAATAAGTATAACTTCTCACAAAAAACTGTAGCAAATTTAATCTTCAATAATAATTATTACAATTACAAACAGCGAAAACCCATAAGAAATGAGATATTCGTAAAAAATGAGGAAAAAATCGATTTTGTGACCTTTGACCTTAGGTTTTAATAGTCGCGTACACCCTACCGTTTGTAGATTTTAAAACAACTTTTAGGATATCAAAATATACTTGTTTATACAAGTTTATAACTGGATATCACAAATTCTGAGGGAAACTTAATAAGATAACTGGACTTTTAATTTGCCTTTTGCTGAAAGGAAAAAAATACAAATCACTGTCAATCTAAAATCATAAGAGCTATTCTTGGCACTCTAAACTACGTGAGAAACTTAATTATTCTTCCGAACACTGTTACTTACGCAGTTTCAATATTATGTAAATCATACCGTTAACGTTTGACGAATATCACAATAAAACAGCACGAATTTCAAAAGCTTAAAGATTCACGGGACGCAACGTGATGTTTAATTTCACCTAATTTACTATGTACAACGGTCGTAGATCCGGAGTACTCAATGGCATTAAATTTTTCCACCTCACTTCTTAGACTATTGTTAAAAATTGGAATCTTACCAATGTTAACAACAATTAATAATCGAAGCCAATTAAAGACCCACAGTTAATTTGTGTATTTATAAGTCTATACAGAAGTGTTAACAAGGAATTATTATAAATTATTTTTAAGAGCTTCGGTAGGGCATTTTGAACAAAAAATTATCAATTAAAAGTATTTATGAAATAATAATAAGATTTACCAAAAATACTGTGTAATAGTGTACCATGCGATTGAAGTAGCGGGTTATAAAATCAGTTATTATAAGTAAAACTTGATAATTTTAGTATATAAAAATATGCCACGTAAACGAGGTCGTCGATCAAAGTCGGTATTATTATTTCTTCCTGCATTAATTAGCATTAGGACAAAAAGTTACTCAGATTGGTTTTCGATTAATGCAACGTGACAGATTGAGAAAAGCAGTAATTTATTTCTCGAACCAGTCTCAAAATAAAATCAATTATAAGCGCCATTCATAAACATTAATTATCTCAATAATAAATAGCAGAAACCATACTGTTGTGAAAGTTCATTGAAATAAATTCCGCACAAAAGCTGCCAAAAACTTGAAACTTTTCTCATAACGTTTTAGACATAAATGCCACAATAGATCATTTCAAAAATGTATTTCGATTAAGCGATCAATTCGAAAGTTGTTAAGTATGAGAGAAAACTTCACAAGTTTCCAAAAGAACCGGAAAATGAAAATGTTTTTGTCGGTCCGTTATTTAATACGTTTATGTGGCTGTGAAAAGTTTTCGACAGTTTGTGAGGAATTAAAATGTTTTTCGAATTGATTTATTGGTGCTTTGGTTGTCTTTGAAATGTTTCAAATTGATTGAACTAAAAATAAATTGGTTAATGATTTTTTTATAAATATTAGAGCACGTGGTACGTTACATCGTCATTAAAACGTTGAAATGTTTCCTATTGAATTGTGCTCGGTGAAAATTTTGAACCGAAAAGTGAATGATATTTTTTTTTTTTTTTTTTTTTGATAAAATAAAGTTTTTTGAAAATGTACTAAAGATTTTTAGTTCGGTCTAGACGTATACATTGTTAATAATTCCTTGAGAAAATTAAATTTATGATAATTACATTTAAAATCGAGTACTTACGTTTAAAAAGGAAGTTTGTAGTTACGTCAGCAAAATTAATGTTTCTAATTAAAAAAAAAATCGAATTTTTCTATAAAAAAAAAGAAAAAGAAAATCACCACTAGTTCACGTTTTCAAAACGGCGAAAAAATTTTCCGACGTCCAACCAGCGTTTTTCTTTACAGTTGATATGTATGTAGTTTTTCGCGTGTACAATATCGTAACCGAAAGTTGTTTATCGAAAAATACGAGAGATGAAAATTGGTTTGTTATGGTTAAAGTAAGAACAGCTGGTTGTGGCGTCTGCGTTCGATTGCCGAGTTCAACTGTTTTCTCGACGCTCGACGTCGCGACGCACTTGGTCCTCCTCTCTACCTCACCTTCAATCCTCACCAGCCTCGTGTTCCCCTCCCCACCCCACCCTCTCACCTCATTCCGAATTTTCTGCTTTCCACTTAGACATGCGCTCAGCTTGGACAGCTTTTAATTCAGTGGCGGCACATCAAATCACCTCTAAAATATAAAAATAACACCACCAACACTACACGTATGTTTCATATGACCGAAACCTATTGCTCATCAATTCTCCTCATTATCTTTTCTTTTTTTTAATTCTTTTTCGAAAAAAAAATTGAAATTATTTCTAAGAGAATCGTTTTTAAACGATTAAAAAGTATCTTTAGCAATGAACTTCTTTCTTCTCTTCGTTAAACTAATCGATTTTTAATACTTAAATTATTAAATAGACTTAAATAGACTTAAGCTTTGGCCTAAAATTTTCTTTTTTTATAAAGGGTTTTTCAATTGGGACGGGTCAATGTTGGCAACCTGTGGTAGCCATATTGTTTTGGCAATTTTATTTTAACCTATTTTTTATTATTTATTAACCCATGCCAATCACCATGACCAGTTACACGATTGAGCAGCACGTGCAAATGATAAAATTTTATTACCAAAATAACTGTTCGTTAGTGCAAACGTTGCGCTCTTTGCGCCCATTTTACGGCAGACGCGGTGGTCCTTCAAAGTCTACTCTCCAACGTTTGGTAACAAAATTTGAAACCACCGGTTCGGTAAACAATCAACCAACACCCGTACGACAAAAGAACACCAGATCGGCGGAGAACATCGCCGCTATTAGTCAAAGCGTGCAGGAAAACCCAACGCAGTCAATCCCCCGCCGTTCACAAGAACTCGACCTTTCGCAGACCTCGACTTGGCGAATTGTGTGTCAAGACTTGGGCCTGCATCCTTACAAAATCCAACTGACACAAGAGCTTAAAGTAATTGACCATAGTTAACGCCGATTGTTTGCAGAGTGGGCTTCGGAGCGTTTGGAAGAGGAACACTAACTGGGCAACAATTTTGGGCCGGTGGCGTGATCGGTTCGTATTTTTTTAAAAATGAAGTTGGCGAGGCTGTCACTGTCAACGGCGAACGCTACAGGACGATGATAACTGAAATCTTTTGGTTCAAACTACACAACATGGACGTGAACGATATGTGGTTTCAGCAGGACGGCACTACATGCCACACAGCAAACGACACGATGGACATTCTGCATCAAAGATTTGCGGGTATGGTTATCTCTTGCAGAGGTGACGTCAATTGGCCGCCAATTGACCCCACTAGATTTTTTCTTGTAGGGTTTTCTGAAGTCACAGGTCGCAATAGGCCAATAGGCCGCAAACGACCAATGACCTTAAGGCCAACATATCCCAGGCTATTGCACAAATGCAGCCAGATCTATGCGGCAGAGTTGTTGAAAATTGGACCACTCGGATTCGGGCAACCGTAAGAAGCCGCGGCGGACATTTAAATGATGTGGTATTCCATATATAATGGTATACATGAGCCTTTCAATTAAAAAGATAATTTTAATAATAACTCGAACACAGCTTCTTTTATATTATAGTAACTTCAACCCGTCCTTATTGAAAAACCCTATATATTTATTATTGATTCCGATCCTGTAGTTTACCTTCAATTTGTTGTAGTCCCGAGGATTTTAGGGTTTTTTTTTATTTTTGCGTAACTTTTCGCAGTTCCAAGTGACTATAAATAACTGCTTTTCCAAGTGACTATAAATAACAGTGTAAATGCAAAAAAAAAAGTTTTTAACAAAATGTTATTCATGTTGATTTAATAATAAATGACTGTAGTTCTTTGGTAAATTAATGTCTTTAATAATATAATAAATAATAGTTTTTTTTTTATTATAATTTATTTAATAGTCGCATAAACAGCATGGTCATGAGCGGCTTTTAGATTACATAATAATTAATAATTACAATAATTTTTGGCACAATACGGGAATCGAACCTACTACCTACTGGTTTTGGAGCGGTCACGTAGACCACTCGGCTACCGGTAGGCTAAATAATAGTTTATAATTACGTTACTATGAGATTTTTGTTGGTGTCTTTTGTTTATCTATAAAGTGTATATCTTTAGTTGTAAAACACTACAAAAGTTATGCTGTCTTCTAGATAACCACAAATTTTTCGAACATAGAAAAAGACGTTAAAAAATAAAATGTAATCTAGAGTTAAATATTAGTGATTAAGAACGAAAATCTTGATTTTATGAGTTACTTATTTTTTCTAGTTTTTATTGATGTTGAGAAAAATGCACAAACTTTAACAAACACCGAAATATTTTTATTTCAAAACGAAAAAATATTTTTGGCGGTTGTTATTATTTATTGCATCAGAAAAAGAAAATTGTTTTTAAAGGTTTTTACTTTGAAATTCTAAGTTTAAATAAATTACCATAATGCTTTTTAATCGTAATACATACGTAATACGTAAAATATTGATTCTTGTTGTATTAACTTTCAAATTACTTGGAAAAAAATGAAATATTTTTCAGTATTTGGTAAAAGTGTTTAAAAAAATTTTTAAGCTGGTCGCTCCAAATTTTCTGGCTAGTGAAAGTGTAATTAGTATTTCCTATAGTTCAAAAGCCCGCGACGATTAAACCTTCGTTTTTTAATTAAAGCTTAAGTTTCTCTGCGCATGTCTTACACAAGTAAGAAAGATTTACAACTATAGAGTATGACTATGATGGTTATTATGGCAGGTGACAGGTAGCAAAGGAGTAAAAATAGTAGTTCCCTTTCGTTAAGTATAATATAAAGGTTAGTTTTTTCATGTTTTTTCGAAACAATACCCTCCGCCAGACTTTTCTAAACTTTCATTAATTATAATTTACTAACGTCATAGTATAAAAGCTAAATTTTATATACGTTCCTTGGCAAGTATCAACCAATGTTTTATTAGTTTTTACATTTTGCCAGTTACCGGCCAAAGTAACCACCTGGACAAACCCCTTAATTGCTGATCATTCTTACAGCTTTTAAAAACATTTAAGAAGGTCTGATCGTTGCGAGCACTTGCTCCACTATGATTGACTAAAGTCAGTTTAAGTTTTAAAAATATTTTTCTTTAAATTTTTTTTCATAATTTTTTTCAAGTTCCCTGATATAGAAGAATCAAAAAAAAAATTAACACAAAATACCAAACTTCTTTGTGAAATATTTTTACAAGAATTCATTTCATTTTTTTTTCTTAGGTCTCAAGACGGCCGTTATTAGCTTACTGTGTCCCTTTGTCCCTACTTCACCTTTTGCAAGCCAAAACATCAAGCAAATATCAGTAATAAGAAAAACCAGATAATGTATTTATTCAGTACTGAATTCGAAGATCCCTTTCTCTTTTAGTCGTCATTCAGTTAAAGTGCTGTATTCCAACAGAACGTGAGAAGCAGTTGCATTTTCTGTTTGATAGAATTTACATATTGAAAGACCCACAGAACCCCAATAGTATAAAGATGTCCTTTCAGACCCCAGTGACCGGTTTTGAGGCCGTTGTTACTGAAGTTTAGTATTTCAACAGTTTGATTTGGAAAATAATTTCTTGTTCTTTTGCCCCCTTCCGTGATTTTCTTACCACCGATTTTGTGAACCTTAACACTGGTTCTGAACCAACCATAATGTCGCGTTTTGATAAACAAGAACATCTGATTTCTCACTCTCCCGTATGCTCTTATGCCCTTTATTCAATGTTGCGAGATTTTTGGTGACCAGATCACTAAGGACACTATGACACTCCCGTACAAGTTCGAAATAGCTCTGAGGCTTGAACAACGCTTTTAGCATACATTAGCTATGAAGCTAATATGTGATATATTAGCGAAGAATATATCACATATCTATTGGAAGAAAGACAAAATTCAAAACACCATTCCTCAAACTAAGACATTTTCCGATCAAAGACATTAATATTTTTATTGAAAAGAAGTCATAACATAAAATATTTTGTTGTTACAAATACAAAGGTCTTGGTTAACTTTTGAAAAATATACGAACTTATACATTACAGAAAGGAAAGTTTATTAGACCACTGTAGATGTTTTAATAAAAATATGACCAAATATGTATTAAAAAAAAAGTTTTAATATCCTTTGAAACATCCAGCAGAACTTTGAAAATTATGTTTTTTTTTTCAAACGCTTTTTTCGCGAAATAAAGAATTTTTAAATGGGCCACTTTTCTAGTAAAGATGCGATTTTTCAAGTTCCTTCGTAAACATTCTTCAGCACAAGTAAACACAACATATGTTTCAACCTGCCACATAGTAGTTCATATTCTCAAAGGCACAAAAGTATACCTTTGAGCTTTTCCGTATATATCACCACTAGATCCATATGAAACTTTATACCAATATGGATTGAGATTTACTTAAATAAAGTATTTAAAACCAATCAAATTTTTTAAAAGATAATCTTTTCATGACATTCTAACGCTGGTCGACCTGCAGTACTTTCGATTTGGCTGGAACTATATAGAAAATATTTTATATTTCAATATATAAATATATTTCAATTAAAAAATAAAATCTTGTACGCATACCTCTTTCCCATAAATGGTTGTACGAAATATATTAATTCACCGTCTCAATAAACCATTTGTATGATGCAGAATCAAGGCAAAATTTAGTCGAACCCATCTCATTTATTCAATCATTAAGAAGAGTCAATAAAACTTTTGTTATTAATGATATTATTAAAATTATTAATTACAAATAATGTTAATAGTAATTTTCATTATTATTTAAATATGATTATTAAGTCGTTGAAAAATATTGTACAAAATTCAATTCTTTTGTTGCTTAACAGTCAAGTGGCTTCCTGGGATTACAAGATCAACTATATTCTGGTCTAATTTCGAGTAATTTAATTATTATTTTTTTAAATTTAGAGCTTTTGTTTCTAGCAATAATATTTGCTGCTTCTAAGATCGTTAAGATTATTACTAATCACTAAAAAATTTAATCTTTCTTTTTTGGAGATGAATAGAGAAGAGAATATTTTTTTAGTCGGCTTAAAGTGAAAAACTTCTATTTACATCAGACTAAATTACACAGGGGAGAATAAAAACACTGCAAAAAATTGATAATAATTCCAATCGAACAAATTAAATTACTGTTTGAAGATTGAATTGTTCTCGTTTTAATAGACTGATTAACATTTTGTAATATTAGTTACCTTTTATTCATTAGTTTTTCAATATATTAGCAGATTTTCATACCAAAAGAGTTAATACTGGAATGTCCAAAGTAGGTTTTCATACAAGTTAAATTAATTAAATATATATCTCAACTTTAGTAAGAGTACTATAATTATAAAACATAAGTCTTATAACCCTGGTTGAACTATCAAATCTGACAACGTTATGTTTTTACATTTTTTTTTTCATTCAATATGCAATTTTGTTAAATATTTTAATTCTAATATGGTATAATTTTCTTTCTGGGGCTAAATTTTCATTATGGGTAAATTTATTCGCGAATCAAATTAAAAACAAAGAAGTAAATGTAAGTTGCCAGATTTAATAGTTCTAAAAGGTACATGAGCCAGCAATAACCTTATATGGTACCAATCAAATCAAACACTTATATAATAGAAACAATAAAAGATGATGAAATTCAGATCTCAGCTTTTATAAAGTAAGACAATTCAGGTTGTTATAGATTGGAAATGTAGCTAATTTGAATATTAAAAAACATTTAATAAAAAACCGATCATAAAGTACCTGAATTGTCTTCTTTTTTAACAAACAATAAATTTCATATAGCCGTTGTTAAAAGAACCACAACGGTAATAAATATTTTTGTTGTTTGGTGAACGGCAAAAGTGAGATTTCATCTTCGGTAAGGAATCGAAGAATCCATAAAGCTATATACCATAGGTGGGGAACCTGCGGCCTCGCGGCCGCATGCGGCTTCCGCGAGGTTCTTGTGCGGCCTTTTGCCACCTAGTATAAAATGGTAGAGTTCGTTTCAAACAACTATTGTACATCAACGCCATGATGACAAAACAAAAAAATTTAAATATTTGCCTGCAAGGTGAAACGAGGTATATTTATGAAATGTGGCAAAAGATCCAAGCGTTTAGAAAAAAATTATAATTTTTCAAAACATTGCTTTGTCGATCGGAAATATCTGCACAACACTTCCCGGAGCTAGCTAAAATGTTAAATGAGCAGAACTGTGAAAATAAAATATTCGATGAATATGTAGGTGTCTTGGATTGTTTAATATAAGAGTATACTAATAGATTTTCTGATTTTGACGAGCACACTCTTGCTATGAAACTGGCATTTGAACCACATTTAATAGATATATTCGAGGCTCCTGCAGAGCTACAAATGGAGTTAATTGATTTAGGGGAAGATAGTATCATCAAAGCCCTTTTTAACGCTAAAAAGGATCCCATAGAAATCTGGAAAAATGCTGTTGAATATCCATGCCTTCGAGAACATGCTCGCCGTTTACTTTCCTGCTTCGGAAGTACCTACTGTTGCGAGACATTTTCTCTCATGTCAAAAATAAAAACAAATTTAAGAACGCAAATTATAGATGCACATTTAAAGGATCAATGAAAGCTGTGTGTTACGAACCTTGATCCAAATATACAATTACTGTCAAACAAAAAACAAAGCCAAATAAGTCACTAACTTAATGAATAAAAAAATATTTTTTATTATATTTTTTTATATTATTTTTATATTATTTTATATGTATATTATATTTAAAATTTTGTAGTATTATATTTTATTTTCTCTATACAATGCAATAAATTGTTAAATCTATAGAAAAACTATAATAATTTCACAAAAGTCACTTTCTTAGGTCAATCAGCTTATGCGGCCTCTCTTATTGCTGCCTAATTTAAATGTGGCCTCTAATGGTAAAAAGGTTCCCCACCTCTGCTATATACGTTATTTTTCAAACGGCTTGAAAGACTAAGCTCGGTTAATTTTTTTTCCAAATTTCGAGGTTTTCCAATTGAGAATGGTTCATCGACCAATTTCTATAGTACTTAAAAACATAGTCCTACATACTCTGAACCATCAATTTTTAAGTAGTAATACTTGTCTATAAAGACTTGGTGCCCTTCTTGATACACTTTGCGGAGTTGTTTGTCTTTAAATTGATAAACAGATTACCACAGATTACCAAATTATGGACAATATATTTTTTTTGACTTCATGTTAGTTTTCAAAAATCTGGTAAGCAAAACCTTTTGTTGTATTACTTCATTAACAGAAGTGCATTTCAGAAATTTTGTATTCTTAAATTTGCACTTAAGCAGGCCCATTCACGCTCCGACTTGCAGTACTGCTAGTCGGACTACAGTACTGCTAGTTGGATCGCCTAAATGATCCGACTAGTCCGACTAGACATCCAACTTCCAACAACACCATTTACGGTCCGACTTTAGATCCAACTTCGAAAGTTGGACCACAAGTTGGACTGCAAGTCGGAGCATGGATGGCCTGCTTTAGCTTTCATAACACGGCGCTTAAAATTTTCATAATTCCAGTTTCCATATTCTTTCTTCCGTCCATAATACGCCTTCCCTTACATTCTACTTTTTTACCACAAACCACTGAATCTTCTTCACTATTACTCGCTTTTTTCGATCTGTAGACTTTGTTGGAAATTCTTCGATATATCTCGAACTATACCTGTTTCGTATGGAACCAAGCTTCAAGTTTAAAATTGTTCAACGTCGGATATTAATGGAGAGGTTGTTGTAAAGACATGTTTACTGATGAATTATGATTGTTTAAATAAAGTTTTTGAAAGCTATTTATTCAACTTTTGTTAAGGACAATATTAAAAGTAAGTGCTATTTTTCTAAAATTTTAAACTCTTACAAAAACTTTATCAATCATAAACATTCAAACAGTTACAGAACAATTTTTCCTTTGATAATTTTGAGTTTTAAAAATATTTTTAGATAAATTTCAAGTATTGCGACTGAGCTACTCAACGTCAAGAAATAATTCTGACTGAGTTTTACAAAGGTATGCTTTAAAAGCTCTTTCCTCTAATTCTTGCGTTGTGAAAACTCGACATTCACGACATAATCGATTTTCCTTCCTCCACGCTTTGTTTCCTTTCAATTGTATTTCACAAGATGTACAATAAAAAAAACAGACGTAAAAAAGAAACAGAAGAAATTTCTCATTTATCACTCTGTTCGTTTGTCCTATATACAAATGTAAATTGATTTGTCGATTGATAGATTTCAGAATATTTTATTCGAAATATTCAGTAAGGAAAATCTTAACGGAACAAAACGATACTTTTAATTACGTTAGTTACTATTTGTTTATTTTTTTCAACGTCAAAAACATAAAAATTTTCTCGTTGGAAAGTTGATAGTTAAATTTCATGTAAAATACTTGGATAATAAAAGCACGTCAAGACAATGTCATCAGCATTGTTGTCGAAGTAACTTTATTGTTGTGGTGGGCGAACATATGCGACTCATGACTATGTTGCTATATGTTAATATGTATAATGCATAGAAAGGTGGGAAAACGGGAGAAAATTTGTTGACAGTAGATTTCTATGACCTATTTCCATTTTAACTATAATGCAAAGTCAAGTTTCTTCTCAATTTTCTTCGAATCAGCTTAATCAATGTAATGTGGTTAATTATTTTAGTCGGAGATTTACATATTTAATAAAAAACTTTGTGTTTTAGTCTTAGAGGTGCATCATTGACGTATACATTTTTAAACAAAAGAATAAATTCTTGATTCTATAGTTGAAATGTTTTTGTCCATAAATTTTAATTTTGCTACCATAAAAAGTTAACTTGGGGACAAAATATATCATTCTCACGATTTTCTGGTCGATTATCTTTACGTCGACAATTCAAAAGCAAAAAATTAAGTTTTTTATGAGTTTTAATTTAGTCATAAATATACCACAAAAAAATAACTGAAAAAATTCAGTTATGAAAATTGTTATGAACTTAATTTAAAAATTCTTTAATACCATTGGTCTTTGTAAAAGCATACTACAATATTTCTTTTAAATAAATATCGATTCATTTAAACTTTGGAAGTGAAAACTTCTTTAGCATCGTTGTGACTTAAAATTTCATAAAACGTAAAAGCGATATATTTAAGAGATACAAATTTAAATCTATAAAATTTAACGAGCCTACTGGTAGCCAAGTGATCTAGATGAACGCTCCAAAACTAGTAAGTAGTTGGTTTGATCTTCGTATCGTGCAAATTTTCAATATTTCTCGATAATGTATTTAATTAACCCTAGAGTCGCTAAAGAATCTTAGTAGTTATAAAGCGAGGGTAAAAACAATTAAAAAAATATTTAACGAACGAGAAAATGAAAAAGAAAACATAACAGTGTTTCTCATGTATGGCGCGCCTGCGTATTACGCTTCTTGGGAATAGTTGACCTAACAACCATTGTGAGTTGCGTATTGTTTGCCTAAATATTTCATTATTTTGAACAAAACATTTTTAAAGCTAACCGAAAACAAATACAGAACACTATAAGATTTGGAAATGAGTTTTTTTATTTCAATATTGAATTAGATACAACGATCTCTTTGATTAAGTTTCTGGACATCAAATTTGTTTTAAAAATGAGTTGGAGTCCCACGGTATCCACAATAAGACCAAAAACAGGAATTGACGATATATTACATAATTACGAGTAATTTTTGATCATCCAGTTGTAATTGACTGTTAGTGGGAACACCCTCTCTAAATTTTCTGCCTGGTTCTTCCACTGACTTCAAATCATAGTTGTGATTGATGAAGGTGGGAACGCTCTATCTATGTTATCCGCATGATTTTTCTACTCGACGTTATTACTCGTATGCCAACGATATATTTATTAATTAAATCGAAACAAGAGTATTTATTTCAAACTTCAGTTACTATATGTCTCTCGTTTCATATATGGAAAATGCAAATTCGGAGTCTGGAAAAAATTAAAATTACTTTTAGCTTGGTGTCAATACTATCTTAACTAAACTTACTCTCGAAATTTAAAATTCGTCTTATTATCTTGAAGCTTACTTTTTGAAGGTTTCACTTCTATCGTGTGTATACTGCACACATGTGTGTATTTTTTTAAGTACAATAAAAAATTTTAGGCTTTCCAAAATTTAAAAGCTGATTTTTTACTTTTGAAGTTTTTTTTTCAGCCTCAATTTCACCGCTTCATTATAATTAGCCGCTTGAACTGCAAAATTGCTTCGTCCTTAGGCTAGAGGTCATCAATGGTTGAACTATGGCACGAATTCAGACTGTCATCTTAAGGATCTAATGACAATATTTTGCGTCAACTTTATTTCAAAAAAAGATAATTTTTACTTCAACAAGTAAAAAAAAAATGTTTTGAAACTCTTTTGGTTCAATACATTCGCAGTTATAAAGGAGAAACAACCTCTCAGAGGTTATTTTGCGGTAAAAAGAACCCCAAATTGTTGATCTCTGGTTTAGGCGATGAATCAAATGATAATAACTCATTTTTGATGAAAAAATATGACTTTTTTATAAATATCAAGGGGGCTTTTTTGTCTAAAATAGTCAAAAGTAGTGACCAGAAGAAAAACTTCAAAAAATGAGATTTAAAAACTTAAATTTGTACTAGGAAATTTGAGAAATCCGTGGAAGTCAAACTCGGAAAAATTTAAAGTCTAATCCAAAAATACAATTTGACACAAAAGTTAATCTGATTTTAATAGGAAAATAGGAAGGAGGCTAGCCTACTAGCTGAGGAATGTCCATGAATGGATCGCTTCTAGCCAGCGTAGAATCATAAAAAACTAGTGTTAGAAGAACTTCATACGACAATCGATAAAATATAATTATTTATTGTAAAGAAAAGAGAAATTTGTGATCAGGAGCATTACATCTAATTATCAATCATAGCTTTTGAAACAAATTTTGTTCATTCACACAACAAAAAATCTCAGTTTGATACTTTAACAAATTGATCTGCAAATATTTTTTATAAACACTGTAACAAGTTGTAAGACTTGAAATAAAATTTAAGAAAAAATAAAATAAATACTGCATAATATATTTACTTGATAAATCTTTTGGCAACGTTTGCTTCAATGTAAGCAATATTTTTAGCTGCAAATACCGATTTTAGATTTGAACATTTCTGATTAATTTGAAAGATATTTGAAGCGTTTTAAATATGTGGAGTATGCTTTTTAAAAGTGGGTTAACTCGAGTATTACACATATGATTTCATTCGAAAAAAGACAACCCAAAGCGATATGTGCATGTCGATCTATACAAATATTTTATCTTCAACTTACCACATTGCCAAAGTCGTTTCCTTCCAGCCAACATCCATCTTGTAAAGTTAAACATTTATAAGTAAAATGTGCTATTCAGTTATTTCAAATTGATCTTGACAAAGAAAAGTTTAATTGAAGCGAACACTTTAAGTGGACCAATGATGCAATTAAATGCTCCAACGAAGTGAAGTTGGTAATTGTGAGGTAAGACGTGTAAATAGTTTTTAGACGAAGAATACGAAGAAGAGATAACATTTTGTGTGACTTGTGGAAATTTTCCGTGACTTGAATTCTCTGTGGAACGAGCACACATATCTCTACCGAAGATGATTTCGAATGACTTGACAACGTTTGCTCGTTTACTCAAATTGAAAACGCGAACGTTGATATTTAAAAATTAGGAAAAAACATGTAAGAAGAATTGTTTTATTTGCCACAAAATACATCCTTGATATGTGGAGTAAAGATATGCGATGTAAAGATATAGGCGAGATAGCAGTAACGATGTAAAATTGAATTCCCACCTGAGAAACTACTGTCATCTGCCACATTTGTTTTCCAATTTTGAAACACGTGGGGATAGAAAACATTTTCACGCAGATCGCATAAGAAAAATGCTATTATCCTTTAAATATATTTCTCAAACATGCGCGGTTGTTAGTTTTAATGTAATTGTAATTGTTGGTCTACAGAAACATATCGACTTTAATGACCACCGACAATTTTTACAGGAATGTCCGATTCTTAAGGTACGGTTTTAATTTAATAGAGTTTACATAAAAGTTTAAACCATTTAACTTAAAAAAAATAAAATTTTCTTCTAAAGGTAAATAATATGGGTTGAATAATGGCTTGCACAAAAAATTAAGAATAAAATTATTTGGAAACAAACGTCGATTCGAAATTCATTTCTACAATATAGTTAAGGTCGTTAAACATTTCCCAAGGATTGCGTATGCTCACGAAGGGTTCTCGAAGAGTTATTTTCAGAATGGAGTTTTATCTTTTATTTCATTGGTAGTTGCTTAGTCCAATCGGCCGATCAGTCTGCTACCTATTTTTTCCAAGCTCTGGGAGAAGTTCATATTAGACCTGATTGATCCAATTTTAATAACGAAAAGTACAATACCGAGTTACCAATTTGGATTTAGAATGAAATAATGAAAATCAGTTTAAATTCATAGATATAAATGGGTAATAAGAATATATAATTATTTTTGTGTTATTTGTAGGTATATGTTTTAGTTACACACAATTGACTATTGAGACAAACTGTATGTATATGCAATTGACTGTTTATTCATATTTATACATGATAGTTTAAGACTAAAATCCACTTCTATATGGTAAATTTTTTCAATAAGTATTTTTCGAACAAGTGACCCATGCTGAGTTGAAAAACATTTAATAAATATATGTAAGATACATATTTGTTTAAGTAGTTAATTGTGAATATTGTCAAATACAATACAGTATATACAAATAAGCAACTGTATATACATACAATATGTATAAATAGCCAATTCAGCTTATATTCCTTTTGGCGACATCAATATCTGGCAACATTGTATTTTCTTATTCGATTCGCGAATAAACCAGGTTATAATGAAAATTTACCAGCAAAAGAGCAAACTATATAATAAAATTATACATGTAACCCATGTTGTGTTGATATATACCTAGTTAATTTATCTATGTCTGATACACAATTGTATAAGTAATCAATTTTGGATTATGTTGTACGCAGTATATAATACTATGCAGTATGAATAAGTTGCAAATTTGGCTCATGTCCCTTTTAGCGACATCGATATCCGAAAACGATTCATTTGCTACTATGTTTTAAAATTGATTCCTAAGCAAATCAGGTCATAATGAAAATTTACCAACAAAAGAGCAAATTATACGATATTAGAATTGAATTAACAAAAATTCGCGAATTAAAATAAAAACAAAGAAGAAAATGCAATGTTGCCCGATATTGATGTCGCTAAAAGGGACATGACCCACAATTTTAATCTATTATTTGAAAACTAGTAACTAGCTCGAAAATATCCACAGCCCGACTCTGGTAAAAGTTAGCAATTGAACAAAAACAAAACGACAGTTGAAACCAATGACATAAATTAGTCTGTTCGAGATTGAGACAATAATTATTATGTCTGTATTACACTTTCATATACGTGTTTAGATTCTTTGTTCACTGTCTTTACCGCTATACATACATGTGACTGTTATATTGGCGTTAAAAGTAAAAACGTTGTTGAAAATTGTATAATATTTTAGTTATTATAAACTAACAAATAACTAAAGTACCATTTAAGGCACTACTGGAAGATACTATGGCTGGGGATTAATAACATTTTTTTTAACTACGACAAATAAGTATTACTTCTCACGCTCGTATGTAAGTACACACATCGTTTTTTTCCTCTTTAGAAAATTGTTTTTCTTTCTTTTCTACTAAACGGTTAGCAAGATTTTGTGACCCGAATTTCAAATTATTTTTTTTTCTTTCTACAATGACAAAAATGAATCTTTTTCTTTCAAAACATGAACATATTTTATTAACTTTTATTCTTTCCACTACATCGATAAGAGTTCTTTCATCGTTGACTCTTCTCAATGCTTCCACTTCATCCGTTCGTTTAATTTTCTCTATTTTTCTCCAGTATCAAATTCATCCCATGTTTCATTATAAAGATAATAATATTAATAAAAGTTTTTAATGCAATAATTAGTTTAAAAAACAATATTTTACATTGACTTAGAATCTTTTTGTACATTTATTTAGTTTAGTTACGGATGTACCTCTATCAAACCATCCACAGATCTTATGCATGTAACATTGTTCCATATTACAATATATATATTTTTAATTGCAAATGTGTTCAAGGTAAATGTATGCAGGGGAAAAAATTTCACGCAACATAGATAAAAACCCTACTTGCTTTTGTTTCTTTAAATCATTCTTTTTATGTATTCCATGGAACAGTCAAATTTACAAGGACAGAATAGGGGACTACTGGCATTTTTTGGGGGTTACTATAAGTGATGCTTGATCCTTTAGTGTTTATATTTTTGGTAATTTGTCATAAGTTCCTCCAGTATGTAATTTTCTATACCATTAATGAGTGGGTTCTTATATAACTGCAATTGTTGAAAAATCTGCCCTATTGTTGCTGGACATAATCTCTCAACATTGGAACAGTCATTTCTTTATGTAAACGATTTGTGTTATAGTAATAAGGATGATTTCCTGCTATTTCCAATGATTTATTTTGTATTACTTGAAATGATCCATAGTTAGTTTTTGAGATATTACTCCATACCGGGCTAGCATACGTAATTGTTGGTCTTATGATCGTTTTGATAATGATTAATTTGTTTTGAAGATTTTTCTTTTATTTTTATGGCCTCTTTAAGTTCCCAAAGATAATATTCGTTAGAATTGCGGAAACCAATCGCTGGAAGTTTAAGCAAGAGTGATAAAATGGCATCACATAAACAAAATTAGAAAGTAAAACTAACATTTTTCAATCATTAAATAAAATTCTGTCAAATATTATCGGATAATTACTTTTTCATTACCATGGATCATCAAAAAGAGGGTTGGAAAATTGCTTTACCAATTTTAAATGCTCACCTAGGTATTTTAATTCCATGATTTCACTCCTCTCAAGCGAGTTGCATTATAATTTCACTGTTTACCTGATACAGTAATGATAAAAGAATATAATACAATACTGTTGTACAATTTTTCGAATATTCCAATTATCGGGCAGGAGGTTTTAGATTGTTTCCCCTGCTTCAGAACCTTCATATAGATTTTTAACGATGGAAACCAAATGAGCTTTATTTACGGACCATTAAATTTGAAAACTGGTAACCTTTTGAACTTGATCAATCCATTGAGTTATTAGACATGCTTTGAGATTTCATTCCTTCACGTTTTCATCCCTTCGTATAATGTGTTCGAAAATTTTTGAAATGCTCGTTAAGCTGAATGACTCGTTCGATATAAGACAATACTTGGCGATAACATTTTTAAAGTTTTGAAAATTATATGCATATGAAATTTTCTAAAGGATTCCATGAACTCTTAAGATTCAAGAGACTACCCAAAACCATTACCATTTTTAAAAAACAACAAGACTTTCAAGTTCTACGACCATCAAAACAATGAAATTTGAAAGTTTGATTTTCATGTTTAAAAATCATTCAAAGTGAAGTAATAAACGTCTGGAAAATAAGGAAATATAAAGTGAGACGATTTAACAAACTATTGTCGTCATTATAAATTTATTACATTATCAATACTCATCATTTATCTATTATTTACGTCATTACCGATCTGAATAATATATCGTTTAAGTTATTGTTTGCAATTCGAAACATTACGAAATAGAGTTACCAATATAAATAAATTTTTAATGACCAGCGAAAATTATTGATAATTCAAAGCGAGTGCATTAACTGACCTCGACAGAAAAGCAATATGAACTATTTTATAATATCACTAATGTAATATTATTAATTTTATTCATATATCATGTTTTCAAATATTGCCTTAAGAACCAACAAACATTAGCACGTTTAAATGAATGCAACCTGAATGCCTTCTTGTTACAAAAGGCATATCATACCCCAATGACCAAATCACATTAGTATTTTCATAATTATTATTTCATTATTTAAAATTAATCAATAAATTGATCTAATTTATGAAACAATATAATTAAATAGTCACAAGGTAATATAAGTTAGTAGTTTGTTATTTCCAAGTATTGCATTGATTTTTCCACGAGAAATTTCCAATTATAATATAGAGTTATTAGTAATTAAATGAATCTTTAACTGTAATTATTGTCTGCTTTTCTATTTTTAGATCAATTTTTTTTTTACACTTACATTATTTTTTAAAATATTTAAGCCTTTTTTGTTTTTTATAAAGAAAATATTTCGTATATACACCAAGTACTTTCATATTTTTAAAATACTTCTGTTGTTAACTCTAATAAGATATCAGTGTAACAATATTTTTTTCTTATAGTTTCCAATTTGTAGCACAGAGTAAAATAAAAATAATACTTATATAATTTTTATAACATAATTATACTTATTTTCTCTCTTTCCTCAAGTTTTCATACATTTTGGGGAAGATTTAATAATTTCGAAAACGTTATAAACTGATAAAAACATTATGAACAATTCAAATGTGATAATAAAATATACTCCGCTATAGAGTAATAATATAGGTGGCCACCAGATTTCGAAGCGTAAAATGTCACTTACCAATAGTTGTATTTTTTTAAACTTTAACGTCGGTTTTCTCGTTAAGCAACGATGGCAATGGTGGCAAGCTTATTAAATAAGACTTATCATACTTAACTAATTGATGTAAAAAAAAACTTCAAAAAGCTAAAAGAAATAGTTAATTTAATTTCTAAGAAATTTAAAATCCACGACCAAATGCTGCATGCCAAATGCATGACCATAAATCAAAACTATTCTTTATGATTCTCTGGATAATATGCACTCTGTAGTCGCGTATTGTTACGATCAGAGATATGATCCGAAAAGATATTAACTTTTTGGTGTTTTTAATCAATTTTTTTGGTATTGTAAATTTAAATAAGTACTACGAGGTAACAATGATCAAAACAAAAATTGTTTCTTAAAAAAATATTTTGGGAATTTTTATTCACTATTATTGATAAGTTTCCGCTACGTAGCTTGGAGTAATTATAATTAAAATATTGCCGGATAATTCCAGGAAAATCTATTATATTTTTTTTTTTCACTCAAATAATTTTTAACAATACCTAATAGTCCTTTATCTTATTCACTGATAACACAAATATGAATTAAAAAGCATTATATCTCGTAAAAAAAGTTAGCCATTACTATCGAAAAAATGGATTACGAACTTTAGCAGATTTTAAATTACGGAAAAATTTAAATGGTTTTCGATCGTAATATTACTCAGCAGTGGTACAATTACTGTGGGAAAACTCAAAAAATTGAAAAGATTTGATCATAGTTTTGAAATTTTTGAAAAAATGAAAAACGAGTAATTTTTTTGGACATTTTCAAAAGTTCTTTACAACAATCGATAGAGTAATTCAGGCGCTATTGAAGAAGCCAACTTTTATTAAACCATTGGTTGATATTTAACGCAAAAATCGACGTCAAAGTCGAAAAAATCCAAATTTCGGAAGTTTTAGAAATATTTTGGGTTTCTATATAAAAAATATCGACATAAAAGAAAAATTCAACAAACTATATAAACTTCAGTATGAGCTTTTAAAACTTCTTATTACGTTAGTCTACTATTTTTAGAATCTTATTTACTAAAACCAAAAATTCATATACCTCTTCTTGATACCATTTTTGTAATTTTTTGTTGTTGATGTCATATAAAATGAGGTCACCTATTAGAACCATTAAAAAAATTTAAAATGAAACAATTGATCGAGTTGATTTGTTAAAACGAACAATCATTTGAACAAATTTTCTGGCTGTAACGTAAGAAAGAATAATTTTATACCACCGAAAGTGATTCTTTATTCTGTAAGGAAGGAAAATAAATTAGAATTACATTATTAAAAGTTGGAAAACATACTTTAACAATCGGAGATTAGAAAACGGGTCCATTGAATTTGGCAGCGCTGTTTATATAATGGCTATAAGAAGATTAAGTAACAAGTGTTAAGACATATGTAAACACCGCTTATGAGATTTAAATATTGATTTTTTTAATAAAAAAAATTTGAATTTTCCGAAAATATTTGACCTATGGCTGCTTCATGTTAGATCTATAAAAACTGTTGTTCATTATTAAATCAACAAAAGCACTACAAGGTTGTCAACATGTATGGTAATTTTTTAATATCCTTTCCCATTTATTACGGTATTTGAAACTCGAATAATTTACAAAGAATTGTTTGTAAAAGCAATAAAACTTTTCCTATGTTAACTTATGGATAAGCACAATTACTTTTCATCAAAATATTGGATAACAAACATTAGGAAGCACTTTAATTCCAACTGGTTTTATAACTTCTCAAACATACAACAATAGTAATAATGTGTCGAAACTTTGAATTCAAACCTAATAGCGATTGACAAGTGCATTCATTAATTTTTAACGGGATATTTTTAAGGGTTTGTTTTCAGTGGATTAGAAAACAATACCCTTAGAAGAAGAGCTGTATGAAAATATTTGTATCCTGTGATACAAAAGAATAGCCACAATTTTATTTCTTAAAAGAAAATTTTCATTTTCAAAATAAGGGATGATTTTATCTTTTAAAATAAACATAATGTTTAGGGCTGAATTATGCTTAACGTAGCTGCTTAAAAAGATTTTGAATTTAGTGGATAATTCTTTAAGAAACAAAACGAAAAATTAAGGAGGTAAAAACATATGCAAAAATTTGCTCTGATATTTTTATTTTTCAAGGGGTGAATTTACCTTATTGTAAAATAAATTTTTCTGAAATTGTGACCTAAATAAAATATTTAAAAAATAGTCTGTTTTCACTAACATTATTGTTGAATTGTTTTTAAAATAAAACCCCTACAAAATTGGCGATAGAGCATCGTGATAAAAGCTATTTGGTTGTCTAAAATTAAATTCAACTTTTGTTTACTCGAGACAAACGAATTATTCACTCAATTATTCATTTGAAATTGGAAAATATATAATACAATTCAGCAAAGAATTTCCGAGAATTGTATAATAGTTGGAAACATTTTAGTGTTCCCAGATGAGAAGAAACTTGGCATGTAGGGTTTAAAGCGATACGTTGCCCAAGGCGATGTGCGAAAGTTGAATACTTTATAATTCTATTACAAATATATAAACTTATTTACTTGCTTAAAGTATAAATGAAAAATTGCATACAATATTGAAGTGGAACTTTGATACTTCAATGGTAGATTTGGGTTAGTTTCTCGAAACGTATTTCATGCAGTGAGCACTTGCTTGTGTAAATGATAGTAAGAGAACAAAAATCAAATATTTAAATGATTCAAATCACAAAGTTTTGTCAAAGTTTCCTGGGCCATTATTAAATTACTATGCTCAATCCGTTGGAAATTTTAACGATAATGTTTCAGTTATAAATTAGTCTCTAAACGATAGAAAAGATTCTGAATTAATCACTTCCCAACAGTCCATAATTTATCACCAGTTTAACACATTAATTGGCAAAAAGTAGTCTGATAAAATTGTACTGTTTTTTTATGTTAATATTGATCTTTTCTAACAATAATTCTCTTTTTTTTTTCTTTAGAAACTGTAATCATTCAATTGTATTGAAATATATATCAAATTGTTTGATTATACTCGTATGTGAAATGTGAATATAAATTTCGTTACGAAGTAATGCTACTCTTTTGCAAATTAATTTGTCGAAGAAATCGAAAATTAATCATGTTTTTCGTCAGAAATTCCATATTTATCATGGAACAGTTATAGAAAAAATGCAACAAAAGTTTTACCATACAATAGACCAAAAAATTAAAAAAAAAAATCTTATTTCGGTTTTTTGAAATTTTTTACATCATTCAAAATAACATTTCAAGTTCTATCGAATAAATACGCCGTCATCAAAGCAACGATTAACACGTAAAGAGAAAAATAGCTATGAATGGTTAAATTTGTGCCAATTTTGGGCGGCAAAACTTTCAAAAAAACACATGCACATTTTTAGACTTTCAGCTTTGTTTTTTCACTTCTTTCTTAGGGTTCAATTCTTTTTTTTTTTTTAGGGTTCAAAAGTGTAATCGTTATGCACAATTTCTTTTGCCAATTTGAATTTGTAACAATAAACAGTATAAAGTTAAACGCCATCTGTGAACTCGTAGCAAATAGTTTATAAAAGATTTTTTTGTTAGAACGATTCCTTTCTTATCATCTAGATACTTGCTGAAGTTACCATAATTTAAAACAGGGATCAGTACGATCAGTAGTTCTCTATTGGGTTAGTCGAGTTAGCTTTAAAATCGTTTGATATGGCTATATAACTTCATATGCTTAAAACAACGATAACATTACAAAACTTGAATTCCTCTTTTATTTCCTCATATTATCTCAAGACATGTCGCTTTATTCTATACACAAATCTTTTAAAGCTTTAAAATATAAAAGAAATTGAATGTTATCCACAATTTCATTTGATTGGAAGATATGTTAAATATTTTAATTAGCGACGGATAAAATTTTTAATTCAAAATTTCAATGAAACTTTTCGGTATAAACTTGGATTAGGAACGTCGAAATTTGAGAACTGTTTAGAATGGTCTCGTAATTATTTCTATACATATTGTTCATTCGAATGCAATTTGTACGTAAATTTTGACATATGCCAAAAGTGAAAAAGCGACGGTTATTTTCAAATATGTATTTATACGTATTGTAATATGTAAAATTAAATTTTCGGCTCAAGTCCGTTTTAGCACACCCACAATCTGGCAACGTTGCATTTTCGACTTTGTTTCTAATTTAATTGACCTTAGGCTTTACTTTTCCATGTGAAAAACACTTATGAAAAACTGTGATGTATTATTATTATTAATGAAAGATAACTCCAAAACATTTGCGAAATGAAAAATATACTTAGGAAATATTTATTGTCGCAGTATTGAACTGTTTAATTTTTATGTTCTGTTACAATTTGTTCATTTGTTTTTGTATTCTTTTGTATTAGATTTTTTTTTATGCTAATTAACGGATTAATATAAGTTTGAATATGCGTCAAAGTTTACGCACAAATTGCATTCGAGTGAAAAATACACACAGAATTAATATCGAAACCATTCGAAATAGTTTTCTTCAGTTCTGAAAATCTCGACGTTCCTGATCCAAGCTTATACCAATTTTTCAATTGAAATTTTTATTTTACTCAGAGACTATGGACTACATTCACAATAAAAAATTACTAAAACGATGTGTTTTAGAAAAAAGAGTCCCTCAAAGTTAGATTAGAATTGTATGCAGCTCCAAAAAATCGAAGATATTTTGGAACTACGTAGTCAATCAAGTTATTGACTTTTTTGTTTCTGAGAAAAATGTTTTTTTTTCCATTAAAATAGTTAAATCAATTTAAAAATAATGTTAACTACTTTTAAACCTTAAATAACTGCACAATAAAGTATAAAGCACCAATGTGAAAAATCGAGGAAACTATGTACTTCTGTTTTCCACCAACAGATGTCCTTAAGTGTTTTTTTCAAATATGTTATTGTTATTGTTTCTTAACATTTAAGTACCAATTATTTGGTTAGTTATTAGCAAAAAACTGCAGAAACGTTCAATTTAGTTGAAAAATTCTTATAAAGTTTTCATTTAATACAAAAGTGTAGTTGAATTTTAAAATTGAATGCAAACATCTCTGTTGTTTTATTTCACATGGAAAGCTTTAGAATAGAGGGGGTGGCTAGAGCTTGAGTTGAATGGTAAAAGCATTCAGTAATGATCAGCTGAGTGACTGAATGGGGCTGAACTGTCGCCTAGTTTCTGTCTAATGTTTCAAACAAGCAACGACAACGAAATGTTGTGTTTTATGAAAAACAGGTACAACTTAGAAATATTGATCAGACCAAACGGCAAAATGTGGCGCCGGCGCCAACATAGACCATATTAATTCGCCACATCCTCTGACCAAGAATCGAGCTAACAAAGGACAGCTCCACCGCAAACTGTACGCTGCCATAGCAGTGCGCTTTCTCCTCCACACACCACAAATTGTTGCCGTCTTTGTAATAATAGGAACACGGTTTCCATAACAACGCTTTCCGCAACAGTACTGACCCTGTGACGTCACACGCGCCATCCAGTCTGGCGCTCTACTTTGGTACGTAAGTTTTCCAGCGAATGTATCTACAGGCATTGTTGGTAAGTCACTGTTTTCTGGACGTGGTTCGCATAAAAAGCTCATTGGTACCACAATTGGATTGCATCAGAAATGATGCGGGCGAAGCAAAGCGGGTGATATGAACATTTTTGCCAAGTTGCCCAGCGTTAGCGATTTGGTCAAATGTTGATCGACTAGAAAATCACCAATGGAATTTCATTGTTCCCCTTGCGCCGCGACGCTATAGCACCAAGCATTCAGGCGGTTCTCGGCGCAGCGCCTACGTTTTCCACCAGCAGAGGACAAAATGGCGTCCATTGCAGGAATCGGAGACGGTAAAGCATTGGATAAAACAACATTACTGAGTGTTTAAGGTGTTATCATTGTGAATGGATGTGTTAATATTGTGTAGAATGATGTGGAACAATCCAGAGTTTTAAATTTGTGATCGATTCAATGCGGAATGGACTCATTTCCTACAACTTTCGGCGATTCCTTACGCGATATACCCTTCTTCTTCTTCATCTTCTTCTACACACACTCATTGTAGCGATTAAATTTTGCGCGATTATTGTGCATCGATAGCGATAAATGAAGTACATTAATGTCTTATCAAGCACAATCAACCACCAGAAGAACAGTTGATGTGAGTATGAGTAATTCATCAAATTTCCGTTACTATTTGTATTTAAGACGACAGCTTTTTCCAAAACATTTTCTTTTTTTGGCCGATATTAATATATATATATTTGAGTTTTAGTGTTTGTTGCTTGCGTAATAAAATCAATATGAGTATGACAGGAAAAAAAAATAATAAAATAAAAAATTGAATGATTTATTGGACGAAAAACTTTAAATAAGAGACGTTGTTTTTCGTGTGATACATTCATTGTGTTCGTAGAGCTTTTTCTCTTTCGTTTGCTATTGATGATGGGTATGGGTTCGGCCGCATCGATTTTGACCTATGCCGCATTGAGGACACTGTTCTCAAGCTCATTTCATACTGCAGTCGGTTTCAATGTACATTTCTTAGTAGTCTTTCTTTCCTTTTTTTGAGTTATAACTTTAAACTACCATATTATTTTGCATAAACACCCATAATTTCTTTACAATAACACCTCAGACTCTGCACACTTGTATCCAACTTTCCATTTACATAATTTGAGGAAAATTTTTTTTTTCCAATTTAGTACAAACCAATCTTAAAATCTCTATAACTTAACAACCAACTACTAAGGAGAATGTTTCATCTTGAAAACATAAAAAGCATTCATAAGTCTATGGAAATTATTGATTTCAGATTAATGCTAGAAATGAAAAAATGTACAACAAACACAATCCATTTTTTTCTTTTTTAATTTGTACAATAATTGGTCTTAAGTATTCTCGATAAAGCATATAATAAAAAGCTCATTTTTTTTACAAAAGTATTGTATTTTCATATTATTCATTTAAGTTTTAAGTTATAAACTATTAAAAAGAGATTGTTGAATCAATTTTCTTAAGCATTGTTTTTCAATTAAGTCACAAAAATAAATAATCCTTAAGGAATGAAATCGTTTACATTATTGATCGGCTTTGAAAAAAAATATATTAAAAGTGATAAATATTATACTATTGATGTCTTTTTCTTTAGAGCGAAATGTTTATCTGGAGTCAAGATATATTAAATTTCATTTTTATGCTGCAATATATTTACTTTAGTATTTACTGCTTTTCAATTTGTTCCAAGAGTTTTCGTTTAAGGATATAGTTATTAATAAATGTACTATACAAACATGATGTACAACCTTTGGTTACAAACTAATCATCTCTTTTATCATTATATTGCTTACTAGAACATCAATTTCGTTTTACAAGATAATAATGAAGAGCTTTTTATTACAAAGACAGCCCGTTTATTGTTCAGTTCATTTAAATCTCCACGTTATTTACCAAAAGATCTCGTACATAAAACGTGGATAATATGCATAATGCATATCAATTGATTACTTAGGATTAATATTTTTTTGAAGAACTTAATAAGTGCTTTGTTGCTTTAACCGGATAGAGTTCCGAGTCTTAAAAGTGAAACTTTGAGTTTGAAAGCATACTTAATAAATATACGATTATTTTAGTGTTATAATAATACAAAATATATAAATTAGAAAATAAATACACAGAGGGGCCGACGAAATTTGGTCTTAATCTCATCCGGACTTAGAAACCTTGAAGTAGAATATATTTCGTTTTTAATTTACAAGAATATAAGTTTGACAAGCCAATTTACTTTTTATATTTTATATGGAACTCTTTAATAAATAAAAACATATTTTACTTTAATTTTCAAAGAATTTTAATCTAAGATCAATACGAGATATTACCAGAAGATAAAAATTTCTTCCCGTTTTTATAAGATAAGTTAAGATAAGGCTTAGAAAACAAAAAACTTAATTTTTTTTTTGATAAAATCGGAAGGTAAAAGACTTAAAGTTTCCAAATAAATTACAGAAAATGTAATTCTTCATAATCGTTAACCCCTCAAATTCTTTCCTTAAATAAAAAAAAAACACACAAGTAGTTTCACTTCAACAAAATCGTTTGTTTTAATTCTTTGAGTGCAGGAAAGAAATTGTGACATTCAAAAGTGATTATTGGCTAGAAATGTTTCATATAGTTCAGCAAAAATTAGGTCATTTGTAGTTTTTCGTGAGAACGGCGTGTTTCATTTTCCTCAGAGAGTAAAGCTTTTCATTGACATAAGTAGAAGCAATCGGTGTTAACATCATTTAAAATTAAGAGAATTTAAAAAAATTCTACAAACTAAAGATATTTATTTATCTTTAACCCTTAAATGCATTGTGTTGTCGTTTGACAACATAATACATTTCGCTTTATCAAATTATAGGGTATTTAGATTTTAAGTTGATTCGCAGTGTTGTTGGTTGACTACATACCGAACATTATAAGAAATATATTTCTTTATAGAAAGGTTTAAATATTTTCCCATTGATTTAAATAATAATCCAACATGTTTTTAATTTTTAAAACTTTTTTTGAAAACTCATGCATTTAAGGGTTAAAGATTGCAGCGTAATTTTTACATAATATTTACGAGGTCCTGGACTAGCGCGGCATGATTTGAGGGACGGCATAGTTTTCAGAACGCCAAAATTTCAAAGGCGAACCTTTTGCAGACAATGCAAATTCAGAAAATGATTTGAGCTAATTTTGCATTGAATGTATGAAACATCTTCGGTAAAGTATGCTTAATATATGTTTTGATTAATAGAATTTACTTTCCAATTTATCATATCACATTTTTCAATTGCTAAATCACTGACAATTAGAGAACTATCATTCCGGAGACATTTAGTGCAAATTGGAGACATAACAATAATTTTTTAAGAACCGTAAGACTTTTTTCTGAATTGTAGTTGAAATACGTTGTACTCATCTAAAACAATCTAATATGCTTACGATTAATAAAAGACCTTCGTAAATGATCTTTTTAAAGATTCAATACTCAAGTTTGATTTGGTCGATATCATGTTATTTTTGGCTCCTGTCCCTTTTAGAACCATTAAAATTGGCAATGTTACATTCTCTATATTGTTTCTATTTTAATTCGCGAATAAATCGGCCCATAATAAAAACTTAGCGACAAGAGAGAAAATTATACTATGGTTAAAATGAAATAACAAAAAAACTGCGAATTGAATGAAAAAATGAGAAAACATGGTAGAAAATACAACGTTGCCAAATTTGACAGTTCAACCAAGATCATAAGCCTTATTTTTTTGTAATTATAGTACTCTAACTAAACTTGAGATTTATTTTGTATTAATTTAACTAGTTTGAAAATCTGCTATGTATATTTCAGTATTAGCTATTTTCGTAAGAAAACCTGCTAATATATTAAAAAGCTAATTTATAGAAGGTAACTTAATATTTCAAATTGGTAATCTATCTATTTTTATTTTCTCGATTGGAATTATTTTCATTTTTACAGTTTTTTTATTTCCCTTTGTATAATTTAGTCGGATGTAGATAGCAGGTTTACGTTCTAAGCCGACGATATGTACCTTATGATCGAATTATAAAAATGTAACTCTTTTTTCTGGAAAATCACCTGTTTACAAAGTAATCTGTTGATTGTTCTTTCAAGAAAGGAAAATTTAAAGTGAATAATTTGCAAGCACTTTTTGATGTTCAAACTGTAATTCAATCTTTTATATTTTAAGTCATTGAAAAATTGATTTAAAATCAAATGTCTAAAATGATTGAACGAGGAAATTCGGGCAATTTAATATTCACTTCATTCTGCTTGTCAGTTCAAAGAGTTACGTATTTGGTTTTTTTCTCATTTTGTCGTTTAATTTTACATAAAGCAGCAAGAGTTTTAATATCAAAAACGATCACAAAGCGACAATATCAGCATAATTACACACATACACACAAATGTATAGAATGTAACGCAACATGAATGAAACACCGAGGCAAAAATCATGTGAAACATCTCTTTTAATTTTTTCCATCATTACTCTCATTATTCGAGTATCCGTTTTTTTCCAATGCATTTTCCTTTGCGCTCATATTTCAATTGACGTGCACCTGCAACTATAACCACCTATATGTCGTTACCATTAATACCAAACTTTAGTTTCAAGGAGCATAAAAGCGACTCTCATTACAATAGTTGCACATTTCTGTTTGAAGTTGTCCTATTTTATCATTCAATGCATATCTACTAATATTGTATAAATGTGAATCTATACAAACGAGCTTTCATACTCGAACTTTACACAAAGCAAGGGTTTCAGATTTCAACAGGAAATTAAATAGCGTCATTATGTTTTGTTGTATCTATGCGAATTTATAGCATACAGAGTTTAGTTTTAATGACAAAATAATATTTGTGACTAAAAATTTTCGAATATAATTTTGTTGCATAAAATCGTAAATCATAAAAAGTTGTAAATTTCAAACGTTTTTAATTAACTCATTATTATTAGTGAAATTTTCGTTAATCTTTTTTATAAAAATATATATAGACCAAAAAAAATGAAAATATCAAGTTCTATCTATCAAAACCATTAGTTAGTAAAAAAAAATGAGTTCACCTGATTCCTGGCTGACGAAAAAATTTGAAAAACGTGACAAAAATTTAATTTTTTTTTTTTTTTTTTGGCCCGCGATATAAATCAATAACTCAAAGGCTGGTCTATCTCTCTATCCGTGACAATACATAAAAAAGCGTAACTATAAAATACAAAAAACACCGTACCATTTCGTTAACATTACACCCGAGTAAAGAAAGCTACCCGGATCAGCAAATATCTTGATAACTAATAAACCACGTTTTGGTCTTTATCGATTTATTTTCTGGCCACAATTTCAGAAAACATGTCACATATATTATTTTTTATGGCATCATAAAATAAAATAATTAGTAAGGTGTATACGACGCGAAAGTACCAAATTTGAATCAATCTCTTAACATATCTCACAGACGGTTCAAAACAAAAATTACGAGAATTCAATATTCTAATAACTATCTATATTTTGGATTACCGCGTTTAATCACTTCAACTGGAAAATAATGCTATGGAGAGTTTTCCGCGAAAGGGTTCACCGACCCAAAAAATTGTATTCATAAGAAACCTCTACGATTACGATATGACTAAAGTAAGAATTAAGAACTAATTATAACTACATTGCACTTTAAAATAATTAAGGGTAATCACTGGGGATGCATCTTCTTTCCAAATCTTTTCAATATTTACGGAGTAAACACATTACGGAAGGTATTTAATTGCGGATAAAAAGAAAACAAATCTGGTATGCAGAAGATACATCGCTGATAGTTACACCATAAGAAGAAATGTTTGATCTTCTAAATAAATTTGAAACGTCGAGCAATAAATGTGACCAACTATACCAAAACTTGAATTGCTTATCGTTATAACACTCTGCAAACAACAAAAACCCATATTAATTGTAAATCATATAGGTAGTATACTTCGGTTAATTTATCAGAATTTATATGGGTCAAGTGAAACCAACATTTGAAAAAGAATAGCAATAGCTTAAAGTGGAATGAGTTGATAATCGAAGATTTGATAAATTCACTATTTTACAAAAGAACCAAAATGATACTAGTTCAAGCTTTCTCCGTTTTTCAACATGGACAGCTAATGTAGCTGTTAGAAAAAGAAATTAATCAATGTTCGAGATGTAGTACTGGAAACCAATGAAATCCTGCAATCCTGAAAGAATTGAAAGTTTAGAAAGGACTTTTTTATTTGGCCAAACGTTTTAAAGCTTTTGGACACATTGCACGAAGAGATGATAAAAATTTAGAGAGATTTATAATCTTGATATTCAGTGAAGATCCAAAGGTCACTGGCACTTAATTTTACGAATTCGTAAATGAAGTCCGGAATCGTAGTCAATGGATATCACTTACGTCACCAATTTTTAATGATCTAAAAATGATCATAGCAAACCATCACACAAAATTAATTACAAAATGGAGATAAAGATAATAACAAAATGGAGTCAAAATATGACAATTTACGGTACTTATAGCTAATTTTGATTTGATTTGTATGACAAATATATTATTTATTTTTTTTTTGAAGCATTTTTTTAGTTTTAAATGTTTCGTAGTTTTTTCATACTGCTAGTGATTTGTTGTTTCTTTGACTTGATAACATTACAAGAGTTTCCGTGTCGCTATGAAATGTAAAAGTTTGATTATATATATGGGGATACTTTGAAAAAATGCTGTAAAGCAATCAAAATACTGAATAACTCATCAAAGTTTAAATCAAATACCATATTTAATATACTCTCAACTCCCACCATTCCTTTAAAGGTTCCAAGCTATTTGAATTGGATAGTTTCGCTTTGAGTTTTCAAGTGTCATACATTCCTCGAATTCCCTGCTTTATAGACTTGCTTTCCGAGGAAAATGAAACAGGAGCAAACGCTTTTACTAATCAAATAAATATTTAACATATTTTGAATATTTGGTTCAAATATATTCCACATTCAGTATCTATAAATTTAATATAAAAGGAGAAAATTTGTGAAGGTATTTTCTCTTTTACTTTGCAATGAGTGCAACAAAAATAGTTTAATGAAAAAAGCTTTATTTACTAGCAGGTACGGTTGGATTAAGTAATAAAAAACATAAACGGTTTGATACTGAAAATTGTCTTTCTGAAATTTTTCTACAACGAAAATCAACAAAAGTAATATAGAAACAAAGTTAATAAAAAATAAATCATCAATCATTTTGTAATTGTTTACGTTTGTATTCCTCACTTAGAACTGACTTAAAATTGATTGAAAATGTTCAGCTAAAGCCAAAAGCTTAGAAATACTGTCTCAATTTTCTAAAATTTGGAATTGAATTTAAATAATAAGTTATAAGGCATATAAAATAATGAACTATTAAACTTTGATTGTAAATGCTTATTAACTTAATTAAAAAATATATCTGCGTCATCTTAAAACCATAATCTTACCACTATTTTCACTCATGGGTAACAAATTTAAGCTTGAGAAAAGTAGCTAACAATTTATCTGTCAGGTACATCCTACACAAATCACTTTTCTAAGAAGAAAATACGCACATTTTCTCTATCCTCCAGATAACATTTTATCTAAAAGATAAATGTTACAATCTAGAATGAAAATACTGATCCTTAATATTAAATAAATTTAAAGGTTGAATTCATTAAAATAAAAAATACATAGTGTTTATTTAATCATTTCTTGAAAGTTAAATCAATTTAAATTATTGATTTTCTTAACTAGGAACTGAATACCGCATTATGCAACGAAATGAACCAAGTTTATTCATTTCATTTTATTGATTTTATTCTATTAATTTTAAATGACAAATACCTGGTATATGGTGTAATCATTTTTCTGTTTTTAATCAAATTAGAAATTAATTATTTATCTGAGGGATATTTTTTTGAAGAATGAAATTTGAGATAAGACATTGTGATAAAAACAGCTCTTAAGGAAATTAAAATAATTAAGTTTACTTTCTGTAAGTATAAACTTCCATATTAAATTATATATAGCACATATTATTTTTATGCTGTATATTATATTTTTATTAATTAGAAACAAAAAAAACGACTACGGTTGGAGGATTTTCAGCAAAAACTTTGATCCTTCCGTTTTATCTTCATCTTCGAATATTATGAGAAATAAAATGGGTTAATTTTGTTTTATATTTTTAACGGAGTGAATGTGCATTGTGCAAAGCAAAAAAATCAATTCAAAGGTTTTACGTTTTTGTGTATTTTTACACAAAATAAATATAATACAAAATAATAATAATATGGATTACTTAAGAGATAAAAATAATTTGAGGGATTTTTTTTGGTTTTCTGCTAAACGGGAATGGTTTCCCGTGTGGTTGAATTAAGTTGAATTTCACTAATGGATTTCTATTCATTGATGATATGAGTCATTCTAAATATTTGAATTAGGTCATATTTTCAAGTGGTATATTCTTCATATTGATGTTGAGAAGAATTTTTCTATTCGATGACTTTTGACTTTTAACTTTCCTGTATTTATATTTTTTCCATAAACATCGATTGTTTCAGATAATTTGAAGCTTTCTTTTCATATTAGCCAACAGTACTAGGCAATTTTTTATTAATTAGGTGTTCATTACCAGTCTCCTCAATTGTTATGAAGGATAACCATCAGCTTTTTCCAATTAACTCGTTTAATCAAAAGCTTTAGCCAATCGTTGTAACTCATATAAATTTCCTGATTTTTGCTCGGTAGTTGGCCTCATTCCCAATGGCCTATGGACTTATTAAAAATTTAAAGTGCCAATTAAAATTTACCCATCCGCACAATTAATTAAACTATTATTAATTGACTTTTAGAGATATATTTTGTTTACATCTTTTAGAAAAGTAACTAGTAACGTCGCGTGATCACTCTCTCTTACTTTATTTTTAATTCCTAACATCTTTAAGGACAGAAAACTTCGATTTACGATTTTTTTAACAGGCAGCTTTATAACATTGAATACAAAAAAATAGCTTTAATGTGGTGCAAATGTAATTAATATACGTCATAAACGAAAATTTTACACGAAACCATACCCGTTTACACCTGGATGCGTAGAGGTTACGGCTAAGCAATCAACAGCAACTATGACTTATATAATATTGTAAAGAACTTAGTTGCGAAAAGTTACTTTTTTTTTTAACTAAATATGAACAAAATATATTCTATTAACGTTTTCAAATATAAGTAGCGATTAGTAAGGTAAATAAGAATGTTAGCTTTAAGTATTTTTCCTCAATGCAGAAGGCTAAATTATTAAGTATTCATAAATTAGAAACTACTCCTATAGACACAAGTGAATTCTACTCCAATTATTACTCCAATATGAAAAAGGTACTCATTTCCGTATCTTGGATAGTAAGGAAAGTAATATAAATATTTAAACAGAAATAAAATCTCCCAATTTTGTTTCACAAAATAACTAAATGTGTTGTAACATTACTCAAATACAAAAAATAAAACTAATGGGCAGAAAAAAAAAGCGGATTTAAAGCTATTTCAGACAAACAGTAGAAGTTTTGGTCATTAAATAGATGTTAAAACGCACATTATTTATCTATAGTACAATATTGCCCGAAATAATATCCATTTAATATCCAAAAACAATATAAATACATCGACATTACTTCAGGATCCAAGTAATATAATTATTACGTCGGTGTATCTGAAAAAATAGGTAATAAAAAATGAAATACAACTTATAAATAATGATGAAAAACCTCCGAAACTATAGCAAATCAATACTTTTTCAATTTTCTAATGGCTCATAAGTTCATACTTTATACATTTTGGGTTTATTATCGAGTTACTTCAAATAAGCTCGAAACTTCGGTGACTCAATAAAATTTTTTGGAAAATTCGTTGTTAGTTTTTTTCAAATGTTGAAACTAATATAATCGTGTTAGGGTTCCTTGAAAATTTCTCTTTAAAATTAACATTTTCTTTCCTTCTGTATTATCGATTGGATAAAATTAATTAAAGTTTACAATGGGTCTAATTGTAATGTTTATCTATACAAATTTTTGATTTTCCTTGCAATTGTTGGACTGATCAGTACAAATGATCAATAAAATTTTAAGAACTTAAGTAGCAGTTTAAACTACAAATAAAATTCTTTTACACAATATTTTTAGTAAAAACTGCTATTCAAAGACTTAAGGCTTCATAGATTTCAGTTTTTAAGAACTAAGTAGTAAAAATGGATTTGTCATTGAATAAAAAATTGAGTAGCAGGTTAAGTATTTGAATGGAAGATAACACTGACAATATTATTCAAAATCAAATATTATCAGTAGCTACCTCCCTCTATCCAAATACCTAAGAAATAAATCGTTCCAGTTTTGATCCATATGCTTTTCAAATTGATTCAAAATTCAAAGAATTACCAGAAACTATTCTTTTTTACGAATAGGCTTCCGTTAATGTAAGATGGCCAAACTTGTGAACCACTTTAACTGAAATTAATGTACCTATCCATTTGATTTCTTTCGTCGAAAACTTTTATAATGGCTTTAAAATGGTAAATACTAAATAGCACACCATCCGATAAATAAATTATGCGAAAAGGCGACGATAGAATGGCTTATTTCTAATATCTCCGGCGTCACGATTTAAGAACGGATTATGATAGAAGAAGCCTAAATAAATCGAAAATTAAGAATACCAAAATGCGAGTTTTCGCTTCGTTTTCAAAAAAAGTAGGTTTTTAGTTTAAAAATGCCTAAGTTATTTCTTATGGGAAATCAATTTGTATTAATCCGCAAACGGCCAACTTCAACGGATAACGACATTTTCAACGCAAAAATTTTTGTTGCGGTCCTTATTTTAGGCATGTAGATAGAGTTAATTCTATATTTCATATAAGTTATTCAATCAAAAATTAAGGTACCTTGCAATCAATGTTACTAAGTAAGTACATTTTATAATGGTCGATTTTTAGCGAAAATAAAATACAAATTTTGATAATTGATTTCGAAAGTTTCTAACAGACATTTAATTTTAACAATTTTATAACGACAGATATTGGAAATATTTCTAAATTCATTGCTGTTTTTTTTTTCGTAAGTTTCTATAATTAAATTTTGTGGCTAATGTATATAAGGTTTAGGTCAACTTACCAAAAAATGAAACAGCCTATTATCACAAACAAATTCACTCAATTGGGTCACATCACTATAAATCGCACTAAAAAAATTGTTTAAAAAAATTAAAAGGATAGCCAACTGAAATTTAATAATATAAGAAATTATAATTTTCTGGGAACGGGTAACTCTGATCCATCCAGAACCTATTTTATCTCATGAAAATAAAATTACCACAATTAAAATCAATTATCCATAAAATGTCTCTCCACAATAGCGTTTTAGTATTTTCTAAATATAATGGTGAAAGACAGGGACAAGTGACAATAAATGAACATTAGAAATCATTTTTTTTAAAAAACTATTTTTTCTTTCGGCTAACTATTTTATTAAAATAAATCTGATCGGGACAAACTATGGTTTACTCAAAATTCTAATTAAAGTTATCAAAGGCTAAATCATTTCAATTATCAACAAGTAAATGCATCTATAACTTTCTTCATTTTTAATTCACTAATCTGTTATTGTAATCTGTACTCTGTTTAATCGAGTTATTGTTAGTTTTAATTACCGACCATCTTCGAACTATGTACGTCGTATATACCGCCCAATAAAGATTTTGATTTCTCTATTCTCTATAATTTTCCAGATATTTTAATTGGATAATTTATAAAAATCAACAAATTAATTTAAGTAACACCTAGAATACGCATTTATATTTTTCATCATTTTTAATTTGCTAGCCTCTCTCGAGTTATTAGGTTCGATTACCTACATCTTCGAGCTATGTGCATTGTATGTACTGTCCAGTAAATGTTTAACTTTTTTTATTCCAATAACAATCCAAATTATTTTCATTATTTGCCTAGTAAAATTTAATAAATAATTTTAAGCAACATCTAGTACACGCGGCTTTATCTTTCTACGTTTTTAATTTGCTAATCTCTCTCGGATTATTATTAGTTTTCATTACCTATCACCTTACCTTCAAACTGTGTAGGTACTTCGTATGTCCAGTAATAGTTTTGCTTTCTTTTTTCACTAAACTATCCCAGATATTTTAATATCTACCTTATAGAAATCAATAAATAATTTTAAGTAACACTTAGTAGACGTATCTATATATATCTACGTTTTAAATTCGCTAATCTTTCACGGGTTGTTATTTACTAAAATTAGCAAATTACTTTAATTAAATAACAACTATTTTACCAATCTATATCTTACTTCATTTTTAATTCGCAAGTCTCTTTCGAGTTTAGTTTTGAATACCTAACAGCTTCAAACTATGTACAACGTACGTACTGTCGAGTAAAGGTTTTGATTTCTTTATTCACTAGACTATCCCAGATATTTCCATTGATTGCCATATAAAATTCAACAAATTATTTGAAGTAACATCTAATATATGCGTCTATATCTTTTTACGAATTTAATTCGTTAATCTCTGTCGGCTTATTATTTCTTCAAATTAACAATTTACTGTCAATACCGTTTGGTATATGCATCTATTTTTTTCTTCATTTTTAATTCACTAGTCTCTCTTGAGTTATAATTCATTACTTAGTTAATTCATTACCTATCACCTACGAACAATGTAAATCGCATGAACTGTCTAATAATGGTTTTGTTTGCTATATTCACTAAACTATCCTAGATAGTTTAACTGGTTGGCTTATAAAAATCAACAAATTATATTAAGTAACACCTAGTTTACGCATGTATATCTTTAAACGTTTTTAATTCGCTAATCTGTCTCTGGTTATTATTTCCAAAAATTCACAATTGACTGTAAGTCTAGCCTGGTGTTCGCGTCTTTAACTTTCTACAATTTTGATTCGCTAATCTCTCTCGGATTATAGTTTCATAAAGTTAACAAATTTCTTTAAGTAATATCTAGTATACGCATTTATATCTTTCTACGTTTTTAATTCGCTAATCTATTTCGGGTTATTATTTCATAAAATTTACATTTTACTGTAAGTTTAGCCTGGTGCACGTAGTTCTCTCGTTGTCTCTCTCGTGTTATTATTTATTTTAATTTGTTTTATCGAACTATCAATATTACTAATCACTGCCTCACCTGTGCGTATATTATCAATTTATGTTTATAAGCGAGTGTCGTAGATACGCAATATGGATTTCATTTTGTTATTCACTAAACTTTTAGTTAGTTTTTTTTTATTGGATCACGTATTAAAATATTATCTCTTATAATTTTCAAATTATATTATTTTTTAAGATGTTTTAATTGACTTGACTGCGCTTTTTATTAACTATAAATTACGCAAAGTTTCATCGATTGGCCAAACTGAAAATTATTTTTTTCCATAAGAAATAACATTGTAATTTTTCTACTTAAAACCTATTTTCTAAGAAAACGAAGTAAAAACTCGCAAATTGGTATTCTTAATTTTCGATTTGTTTTTGTTTCTTCTATCATAATCCGTTCTTCAACCGCGGCGCCGGAGATATTAGGAACTTCCCGATAGGATTGCACTATCTCACCATTTCTTTATAAGATATACGATGAGATTATAATGCGACAAATTTTGAAGGAGTGGAATGGTGGAATTGAAATTGACGGAAAGCGATTTTCCAGCCTTCGGTTCGAAGATGATTAAACCTTAATTACATACACTGAGGATGAAAGCTGCTACAACTCATTCGAGAACTTGAAGCCATAAGTTGAGTTTTTATTCTAAAAATAAATATCAATGAGACCAAAATAATGATCGTTAATCGAGTTAACGTCCATCAAACTCAACCGGAAAGTATTGGCTGCTATGTAATTGTGATTAGACTCTGTTATGTAGACTAGAGGTGGGCATACTAAATACTAATATGATAGTTTTTCTCATTTATACCTACTTCGAAATATGGGTAAAATTAGAAACATATACAAATTTAAAGAAATAATGAGTGGAAAGCAGTATTAGAAGAACTATTTGGGAATCGGTAATATCCGTTGTAGAATAGATGCGTGTTTAATTGTAATTCCAATGTTAATTATTTGCATAATTTTTAGTACACATTTCCAATTAAAAGATTTGAGTTTCTGTTAAAAATTATTTTAATTGCCTGCGATCGACCGTTTACCCACTTCTGATCTATCTATCTAAATTATATAACATATCAAAATTGCTCTGCGGTGAGATTACTAATTAAATTGTGGGAAGATCGCAACACCTCAAGAGCCACAAAAATTATATTGGTTAGCATGCTGGTTTTCCAATTTTTTCCTACGCTCTATCGGTACAAATGATTGGCGACGAATTGATGCCTTTGAAAAGTGGGTTTGGAGAAGAATTTTGCGGATCCCTTGTATGGCTAAAAGAACAAATTTTTCTATCTTGAACGAAGTCCAGACTTTCTTCGTCGGCATATGGACATATGGACGGCATATCGTGCGCCATCAGATCATGGAGCAAATGGATGACATGAAGTGAAAAAGCAATTTTATTATTTCAAATGTTCACTACAAATGTGTGATCAAATTGATTGTTCTTTATAATACTTTTGAACGAAATTTCAATCTTTTACTTATAAATTTTTTTCACAAAAACATGAAATTATTTCATGTAAGAATAATTTTCGAGCAATTTCACTCTTTTTATGTGTAAAGTCTGTAAACATTTCCAATTTTAAAAGATACGTTGAAGAAGATTTTAAAAAATCGTGGCTTTACGAATACAATATTTCATTGTTTAATTTATTTTGTGTTGTATTCTTTTTCATTCTTCTAAAAGGAACAAATCCGTAATTAAATTTTAGCGAGACTTAAAGATTTTTTTTCCTTACCTTAAACACCATTTTATAAAGTTCTCTGAAAAATGAAATACGTTATTGAACTTAGATGGTGTTCGATATAAGTATGATAAACGAGAACTACGCTCTTTTTATGTAATACTAACCAATTAATCGTTAGTTTATTCTTTTTCCAATTACAAAAAGCGCTATCTTATCATCCATATTTAAAAACTCCATTTGATAAATATGTGGAAAAAAATGATTAATTACTGTGAAATTTCGTTGTTGTGACACTTGTGATTATAATCTAAATATTGAGTGATATATCGAGTTTTACTTCAAATGTTTTAACAAGCAAATAAAAATACGTGAAAGTTTAATGTTATAAAATATAAAACAACATTCAATCCATATGGAATTGGCATTAATATTTAATTTGTAACACTTTTGTTAACGTTTCAAACTAAAATACTGTTTTTCTTTGTATTTTTCCCCATTGCTGGTGAGAAATAGTTTCAGGTAATATTTTGCTGTAATTTTAATAACTTTTGAATAAATGCGGGACAATTTAATCAATTAATTTTAAAGTTCATCTAAAAACAAAAAGAGCAACAATTTTAAGTAATTCAAACATTTCATCTTTCCTATTCAAACAATAATTTAAAACACAAATTGCAATTTAAAACTAGAACACTATTTTTCATTTGATCGTGAATAGGAATTTATAACAAATGGTTGCAGGCTTCTATTTGGTTTAAAGACCACTAAAAGCTGCTGTTTGCCAGTCCCTGGATTATTTTTTCAGTTTTTAATTATAAAACTTTCAAAATAAGCGTTGCTTCAGACTATACGTAAAGGGAAAAGTTTATAATCACTAAATTTGCATAATTTAAATGGAAAATTGAAAATGAATATTTATTTGATAATAATTGCATATGACTTTCGATGCACATTTTATAGTCCCGTTTGCAAATAGTGTAAAGCTTGTTTGAACTTAGCAAGTGATTCCCAAAGTGTGAGTCACGGTTCAATGGGGAGCCGCAATGTCGTCATAATGGTGCCATGAAATATTCAATCAAACAATTTGGCAACTTTCTTGGAATTTTCAAATCCCGAATTTTAGCAACAATACGTTCAAGTTGAAATTTGATGGAATGGTACTTTCATATTTTTGGATATCTATAAAGGAAGAATATTCACTACTTAGTGATTAAACTCATCGAATATTAATTCCATTCGTGACATCCTATTTGTGCAAAGCTGAGTAAAAAGTAAATATCGCTCGAAAATTAACATTGAACATGAAATGAGGATCGTCATATCTAATTTTATTCTAAGATTTGAAAAGTTGTGTAGTGATCAACAAGCCTATTCATCCAATCAATAAAGCAAAAATTAAAAATTCTTCATTATTAAGAACCTTTATTTATAATGACATTCAATAGAAACCAATTTTTGCCCCGAAGATGATCCATTCTGTTAATTTTTCTTTCAATTACAACAAATAAGAGAAGTGGTTACCTACAAGTTTATCGGGAAGCCGAAAATTAAGAAACTTTTGTAAAAGTTTGGGATAGAATGAATGAAGAAGAACTAAAAGATCCAATCCATGATTATTCTTCGTTGAATTTTCCCATCACTGAATTAGAACTGCTTAGTTCTAATTTAACCATTTAATTATCCATAACCATTAATTAACCATAAATTTAATTAACCATATAATTATTATTTAACTCTCCGTTTGGTCTATTTATTTTTCTTTACTTTTTTTCTCGTCAAATTTTAAGATTTTTGTGATAATTTTTTAGATTTATTCTGGGTGGTAAGTTAGGCAAAAAATAGTATTTTACACTGCCCAATTTCCGCTCTTCTTCGGCTTCCTATAAGTCACTACCTGCATATTAAAATGAGATGGCAATTAACTTTTTCGTACCATTGAAATTGCTTAATTTTACTTCGTAATTCAGGTCATAGCAGTCTTCACAAAGATAGATAAAATCTTTGTGGATCAAACTTTATTTCTTGAACTGCGGATAAAAATGGATAAGTGATCTCTATTGTCTATGCATATGAATGGAAGGATGGACTCTTACTCGGGGACTGGAAGATAAAATTACCGCATTTGAAATGTGAGTATACCGCCGAATCCTAAAGATAGTATTAACGAAACTTAATACCACTGGAACTCTTATGATATCTAACATAACTATAAATATCTCTTAGTTTATCTTCTCATTCAGAATCGGACTGAAAAAAAAGAGCTGTGGGAAGAAGGACATTCTGGTTAGCTAACCTTTGTGGGAGGTTCAGAATAAGTCCTAGAGAATTCTAAAATTTCTTCTTTCAAAAATAGGAGTGATGATCGGCTATCTTAACGTTGAAGGAGCATCAAAAGTAGAAGATTCAGTGATTCGGTGATCTACTTAGCAAATTGCCGGCATTATTTTCTGTATTTCTTCGTGCCTTCGTGGCATCTTTATTAATTAACAAGCAAATGTTAATTTAAAATTATTTTTTGATAATTTCTACTCTCCAAAGATGAATAAAAGTTTCAAAGTCGAAGATTCATTTTCAAGTTAATAAAAAAACTTTTTATATTTTATTCGTAAAATAATCAAAGGCGTTTTTTTTCATTTCATAGAATATCAAACTCCGGGTTCTTCCTTATAAATTTAATAAACATGATAAATGAAGCGGAAAATCAGAAAACCTAGCACCCACCGTCGTATTTCTCCTATCACATTCAATGTAATGTAAAAATAAACCATTTTTAAAGCTTTTGCTTCTCGACTTATCAGAGCTTTGAAGGCGACCGTTTTCAAAGTATTCCTGCGTTTGATTAACGTTTTATATACTATTTTTTATGAAGTTTTAATAAAACCAATTCAATTGATGTTCATATATCTGTTCTCTGTCTCCGTATCGTAAGCTTGATAATAATCAATATGTTTCGGTGTTTTCCTCAAAGTAATTTCGTTCACGCATTGATAGTACCAAATAAACAAGGATAGAAATTTTTCTAATCAATATTTTTAATAAAATAACATTAGCAATTGGTCATTATTTTATTTTTTTAGTAACAGCTAATGAGAACTTCACTGCAGCTTTTTCACCACCACAAATTGATTCAAAAATTTGATTTCCCTTTCTCTTTAATCAAATTCCAATGAATATTATCTACATAAAATCATAGCAAATAGTTAAAACTTCAAGTACATCAAAATGATATCGAATCAAATTAGTTTGATCCATTTGAATCCATTGTTTGTCCCTCAAGAAATGGTAAAATGTGGGTTAATTTTCTTAAGTACATTCCATCTGGAATTAAAGTTGACATCGAAGGGAATTATCCCGTACGTGTTTTCGATTATTTTAGAACATTTCTATTATTTTGGACTTGAAGAAATCTCTCGAGATATTTTCCTTTGCAGCAGCTACATCTGTCGTTGAAAGCTGTATTGTCTGTAAAATATTTTCTTTATTTATTCAACTTTTTCCGTTGTACGTATGGAACTCTCTAAGGTGATATTTATGATAGTTGGGACAAGAACATTTTGATCAATACACTATTTTTTTTTTTGGGGAATATTGATTTAACTTTGAAAGTTTAATGAAATATTTTTAAAAAAATTTGTTAGAGAAATGTGATTTCAGTTTTGAGGTAAGGGATTTTTTTGTTGTGAATATTTTTAGTGATGAATGCTGATGACTATAGGGGAATACAAATGAAGAGACATTTGCTTGTTGAAGTTTTCCTGTTTAAACTGCAAACGATATAGGGAGCAAGGTCAGGTCGAGTGAGCTTGCGCTTGGCGCACTAAAGGGGATGAAAGCTCGAAAGTTTCGCATTCTCTTTCTTCTCTCCTATATTATGCTAGCTCTGTTAATTTTCTAAATGTAACATTGGAATTTATGAAATATTTGTGTCCTATTTCAATTGTTAACGAACAACTATTTTACTTTGGTTTCCAATTTATATAATTTCTGAATTATTTTAGAATTTTTGTCGAGAGAATTTTTACTTTACAATATACATACAGTATGACTCGTTCTGGCTAAATGGCACACAATAAATGCATAGTAGGATCGGTAAAGGTTACAACTCAGAGGAACATAAAAAGTATTTGCATGAATATTAATAAAAATAAAAGCAAAAAAAAAAAATTTACCGCGACAATAAATTTCTATACGTAAAAGGCGAACACTTGCAATATTTTTCTCTCAACCTACGAGGAACTTTATTTTTTATTATATTTCTATAATAAATAAAATAAATTGTTTTATACTGAAATATGTTACAAATAAAAGATTTCTTCATCAATTTACCTTATCATTTCTTAATACTGTTATTGTTAGATTCACGTGGAAAATTAGGAAGAAAACGATCATTTAACTCATTTTGAGAATCAATTTGTGATGTAATTTCATGAAATTGGATCATAAATGGTAAAAATAACTCTTAGTGCACTCGTTCAGCTTAAACACTCAAAAATATTGCTACTGTTGTTCATAGTAAGTCAGAATATCCATCAACATCAACTTGTCTTCGAATTTAAAAACTAAATATTTTTCGCACTTCTCGGAGGAGAATTTTGCACGAAAATTTCGATGTGAACGTTTACAAAATTCAATAAATCAATGATCTAAAGTTTCGTCCGATGCATTTTCGCTTCGCCCAATTGGCTGAAGATCATTTGCCAGAAAATTAATTTTTTTAACGAAAAATTATCTTTATCAATGAGACACATTTTTACCTTGGATGCTAAGTAAAGTAAACAAACGATATTCTTGCATTTGTGGCTCGAAAAACCCATACATATAATCATTTAAAAACCGATGCAATTAGTTCGGTATGGTTTTTAGGTGATGATTTTAGGGGCGGCATAGTTTTCGGAACGCCAAAATTTTAAAAGTGAAGAATGTACGGCCAATTCAAATTCAGAAACTGATTAGAATTTTTTTTTAATTAATTTTTCACATTTTTCAATTATTGAATCACTGGCAATTAGACAACTGCCATTCTGAGGCCATTCAGAATAAATTGATGATCCTTTGAATGATAATGTTTTAGGAGCTGTAGAAATTTATTCTAAAATTTGATTCTTTTTGTCAGTACATTTAAAGTCCTATGTTAGTTCTGATAGTCGAAATACGTTGTACTTATCTCAAATAATCTAGTACGCTTACGATTTGAAAAAGATCTACGAAAATGAATGTATTCTTTTACATTATCTTCTTAAAGATTCAATACTGCAGATATCCAAAATTATATCGTATATATTGCATCACAAATTCTTCTAAATGTGTACCCTAATGTTGACATTACTCTGTACCTTTTTTGAATTCCAGCGCCAAATTGTTTAGGAAATAGGTCTTTTTCCACTTTGGAAAGGGTAAAAACTACTAACGTGCAATCGTAGGCCAATATAGCTTTAATGCTCTGGCGTTATTATCTTTTGAACCACAATTAGTGCAAATCGATTACGATTATAAAATGAACGTTTTTGTGTGAACCAAGGCTAGAAATAAGTTTATATCATAATAAATAGTTGAAAATCTTTGAAAAATAATATTGAAATTAAAAAATTATATTTAAAAAATATATACGAGTATATGATAATTCATTAAAAGTTTTTGATTAAATTAATTTATAAATTAAATATTTGAAAATTAGATGTTTTATCTCGATAACCACTTTGATATGGAACAAGAGCGGCATATCGAATGGGAAGCCTAGGGCGGCATCGGACCTAAATGCACCTCTGGGTATGATGACATCATAACACCACATTTTTCTTTGAAATCAAGCAAAAATTGCTGTAATTGTCAATAACAAGCCTTGTTGTATCGTGCTCCCCAAATTTTAATTTCCATTATTGAAGATAATAACTTGGATAACATTTTATTTTAAGATTTAAAAAAACGTTTATATATTAATGGTTTCGTTTCTTTCATCGTAATATTATTCTACCAAAATGGAAATGGAAAAATAATTTTTAATTAAATATTATTACTTCGTGATAATAAAAAAAAAATGTTTACCTAACAGGTTCCAGATAACAATGCATCGCACATTTGACTTATAATTTTAATTAACTTCTCATAACATTTCTTGGGATTTTTAAATAAATTAATTCCCTGACCCTGATAAAGTGACCAATTAAAAATGGATGCTTGAAACCTTGCCATGGAAAGTCATTGTTTATTTATCATACATCATTAATCATAATATTTTAGGCTGCAATATTTCCTTCACCAAAGGAAACAAGCTATTATCAAAGTCATACCGAAGGCAGGTAAAAACCTCATTAAGCAACTAAATAATTACAGACCTATTAGTTTACTAGACGCATTAAGCAAGATAACTGAAAAAGAAATACAGATTTCCGAAGTGCCTATTTAGAACGGTTTCTTCCTATTTTCATAACAGAACTTTTCGGGTTCAGATGGCGGATATATTGTCTCAAAAAAAAAAGATGACAGTCAATGTACCCCAAGGATCAGGTCTAGGATCGATATTATTTATAATTTATTTAAATAATATCTCTTGTAGGAACAACTTAGCAGTGTCACTTTTTGCAGATAACACGGCACTGTCCGTGTCATCCTGGAGAACTAACACATCAGTAGTCTATAAACTATTGGAAAAATTAGAACGAATAAATAGGTATTTCTCAAAATGGAAAATTAAAATAAATGCTGGAAAAATAAAAGCCATTTTAATAAAAAAACGAAGACCAATTAAAAAGAGACGTGTTAGAATTGCCAACCATGAAATAGAGTGGTCTCCTATATTAAAGTACCTGCGAGTCACTTTGGGCTAAAAATTAGCATTCACAGCACATATAAATAACCTAGTGCAAAAATTAAAAGGTCTAATTATGATCCTATTTCCCTTGCTAAATAGGAACAGTGCTCTAAGTACAAAAAAACAAACTTCTTTTGTACAAAGTATGAAGAATTTCGTAAAAAGTTTTTTAACAATATGTCGGTCATATGTGCTCCTTTTGTGAACGATTATGGTTTCAACGAAATTAAAAACAACCACGCGCAGGACATGAAGATCTTTTACGGATGATAATTGAAAATTATAACGCAAGTGATAATATTTTACTGTGCTGCACGTATTTCCAAGCAATCGAGAAAAATGCAATTTCAACGATGTTCAAATACAATAGTATCAAATATGAGACGATACCTGCATCTTTACCTCTACTGGATTAATTTTATACTTCAGTTTTCATACACTCTCGTAACATTTATCGAAAATGCAAATTTTGATTCAAGATAAATTTACGAAGTATATATGTAAATAAAACGTAAAATAAACCATATAATTATGCTACTTATATAATTTTACATTCGTTTCAATATCTTGATGTTCACCTTCCTTGAAAGTTTCACTACTACCGCGTGTGAACTGCACACATGTGTTTTTTTTCATTCTTTAAATAAATAAAAAAGATAATTAATTATTCTTTTGCAGTAGAATTTTTTTTGCTATCATTTCAATTTAAAGTTGCCAAGTCAAGATTTTGTCGACTAAATTTTAATATTTAACCATTCTTTATTGAATGTAGCTGAAAAAGGAGTTTTAAAAAAGTTTAGTTAGAGTTAGTAACACAAGTTTAATTGACACTGTAAATCATGATTGACATTGTTTCACGATTTGCCTCCAAAGGCTATGCTAAGTGGATATATAATTCATATTTTAATTGAAACTGTTTTGCATCAAGCTGTAATATAATTCAATAATCCTTTTAGAGGTTGAAATACCGTTTCATATAGAAAAATTTAATTTAATTACGATTTTTGAAATAAAACCTGGGATAAATTTTATTTATAAAAAAAATGTGATTAATTGTCAAATATATTCGATAAAATTAACTTGAATTAACGTTAAACTACTATTTACGCCTAAAAAATTTAAACCAATATATAAAATGTATACAAAAACAAGGAAATTCGTTCCAAAAATGTGTTGAGTTAATTGAGGCATAATGAAGTCATAACCACACACCTCAAATTGCCGTTAATTTTCATATTTCCCTACTTTTTAATCGAATTACAAAATGGCGTAATTAACGTGAAATTGTTAATTACTATTCGAAGCATACGTTTTCTATTTCAAGCTCGAATTAAACTTGCACGAGTCGATGTCACATTGCAGCTAAAATAATTCAAGCACATATAAGTTTTCACAAGATTTACGTTTGAAAATATCGTTAACTTTTAGCGGATTACAATACTCTGACATGTGAAATTTAATCAGAACCCTAGGATTTTTTTTCTTAAATAGATAAGTGATTTAAAGCTTACGTTACAATGAATTAAATATGTACTAGGTATTTTAGATTTAAAGGTTTCACGGTCAGTATTAATGTTGTTACAACTTACTGTAGAAGTTGTAACCTTTAAATTGGAAGCCGTGTTTCTGAACGATGGTGCACTTCTGGTTCGGGAGAGTATTACGTCCTGAAAATGGTGCACTCTATACAAAAGCGTAGCTTCCAATCCAAAAATTCAAAACTTCCATAAGAGTTGAAATACTTTAATATATGTACCATATTATATTCGTCAATTTGAAAATAAAATTCTCACAAACTGATCAAAACTCTTCTTCTTCTTAATCCAAAAATCGCTACTGATGTATGGTGATCAAAATGACTGTCATTCGGGGAGTTTCCGATTTCCCAGAACCTACTGAACGGTCCAGCGACTGGTTTAACCTCGTTTAAAATAAGGACATTTGTTCTTTTGATAAAAATTATGACTGCAAAAAGATTTCTTAAAAAAAATGTCTTACCAATTTTTAACAATCCGCTCAAAATATAAAAATATAATGCTCTTTGTTTTTAAAAGTTTTGTAAACTTTGATATTTTTTTTGTCAATTACTGAAAAAGTTTCTTTCAAATTCTGCTACAATTAACTCACAAACACAATCATCATTTAGCCTAGTCAAGAAATAAACCGTAAACTTATTTGAAAATTTTATATTCCTTAAAAATATTTCTGTACTATAAAAATTAATATCACAAAACGAATTTTATAATGACGATTCCTTTAATAGTCTTTTCTTAAATATACAAAGTCGTGTTGGTTTGACTATTAATAACTGAAGAATGGCTGAACCGATTTTCATGATCTATGATTTATTAAATTCGTCTACGCCTAGTTTAACAAAATATCGATTAGAATATTTGGAAAGTTGCGAATAAAATGTGTTTTTAAATAAATTAGGTTAAATATTCCGCAATTGTTTGCTTACGTCACGCACACTTATTTATTTTTTATTTATTTAAAGTCACTGTTTAACTGCTTGGTTTTTAATGACTAAAATAAATTACATGTTACAATTGGTAATACACGTTCAGTTCTAATCAATAAAAATTAATAATTCTAATAAATGACGTATAATAGATGCTAATAGTAAACATAAGCTTTTAGGTGTTTGTGATGTGATACAATGGTATAGTAATCAGTTAGCACAATGGTATCGTTTTTTTTTGTACTTTAAATTTTATTAAATTATTTATTTATTTTTTTCAAATTCTATAGTCTTTTTAATCCCTTCTTCTGTATTGAGGCACTCTTTCATTGTTATCGGCATGTCAGTCACGCTTCTCTGACGATCATATGGAAGTGCTTAACGGTCAGATCTTGATCGCAATTATTGCATTTTGGCTTTTACTCCTTATTGATGTAATGGTTATGTGTAAGGTTAGTGTGCTCAATACGCAACCTAGTTATGGTAGTCTGCTCCTTCCTTGTTGCTACCATTGGACATTTCTCTTGGGTGGCTGAGTCCCTCACGTTAGCTAATTTTTGGGGTGTATTTCTCCATATACTGTCCCAGGTTTTTTGGACTTGACTCATGACTAACCTCTTCCAGTTTTCAAATTCCAGCTCGTGGTCATCGATTAGTTCTTCGGTGATTGTCCTTTTTGCCGCTTTGCCCGCTTGCTCGTTGCAATTTATCCCATGATGTCCGGGGATCCAAATTAACTTTATTCGGTAATTGCATTTGAGCATGTGGTCTATTTTTTTTGTATGTTTATTATTATGTTATATTTATTATGCCGATTTTTTAAAGCGTTAAGGGTTGATAGCGAGTTCGAGTAAATGACTGACGGTTTCTTTTGTGTTTTTTTTTTCGATTGTTTCTAAACATTTCATTATTGCTACGGCCTCGCAGTTGAAGATTGAGGTTCCGTCTTTCAGCCTGTAGGAAATTTCTTGATAGTTTTTTTATGATGGCACATCCCAATTGTCCGTTAAGTACCGATCCATCGGTGAAGAATTTCTGGTATCCTTGGTGTCTGTTTCTGATTTCTATGTATAGCTTAACAAACAGAACAGGAGGTTTAGTGTCGATTGGGTATTCGGCTAAGGAAGTATCTATCGGTGGGATCCAGAATTCCCAAGGTGGTTATTCATTATTTGTTATCATCGATGCTAGTGAATTGTGAAAAACGCATTACAACCGTTTAAATTTACCTTTTTAATTTATTGAATTTAAGTGTCCAATTTATAACTTAACTCATATTTTGTTTGAGTGTTATTATTAAGTCTTATTTTGACAGTATTTCTATGAACAATACCGTGACTTGAAAAATCTAATGTTTCCAATACGTCAATAAAATAAAACAAATCTTTGTAAAAATTTTCGTGCTGATATTTATAGAACTATAGCCGAAATGGTGATAGATTCTTAGGAATATTTCTTTTTATACTTAGCAAATACATAAAAAGTGTAATGAGTAGTGAAAGGGTAGAAATTATTTTCAAAATCAGAAACAGTACTAAACACTACAAGAAAATCAAAAACATCGAAACTTTTATGAGTATAAGATTACAAAGAGGGTCACTAGAGGGTCGACAAATTAATTAAAAAGAAACATCTGTTAGCCTTCATTAGCCTTTTTTCAAACCTGAAAAAAGATTAATATATATACAAAGAAATGGCAAATATAACAAAAGAAGGGAAACTAATTCATCAAACAACTCTTAATATATTACACATCGTACGATGGCTTACCAATACAAAACGGTGAACTACCTTAACCACGTGCTGGAGTATCAAATGATAAAATCAATCTAATGTTCTGTTTAAAAAAGTACTAAAGAAAACAGGAACATTCATAGTAAGCATCCAGTCCCTGATTAACAGCAGTCTTAAAAGCGAATTGGTCAAAAGAACAATACAATTTCGAGGGACAAAAACAGTTAAAAATAAGTAAGATTAAATGAATTTTAATAACATTTTTGCATATGAGTTTTAATATATGCAATGTTCTTATAGGACTGAATTTAAATATTTAAATTAAAATGTATATTTTAAAAAAAAAAACCCTCTTTATTTATTTAAATCAAGCATAAGTATGTGTTTTTAATTTTATCCGTATTAATTAACAAAAATGTGGCAATATTACCGATATCAATTAATGTTCCCAATTCAATTTTAGAGAGTACGAAGTTCACAGAGTTCTCTAGTATTGAATATACATACAATCAAAAATTAACGTTAAATGAATTTTCAACTTTATATAATTTCTAAACAATAACCTTAACAAAAAATTGACTAGAAACTGTTTAAAGATTTTTAAAATGATGACTTCTTTATATTTTTCTATCACAAATTGTGTAAATTTATTGTCAATATTGTTCAACTACTTTATTCACTATTTTTTATATAACTGAAAAATAGGTAAAAGAAATATTTAAAAAAATAATTCTTTAACGTATGATTTCAAATTTCGATTATTTGAACCAAATTGGTAAATGAAAATCGAGAACAATCAATCGGAAGGTAATTTATAAGAATTTAATTTTTTTTTTACTACACCACGTGCAATATTTATTATAAAGATTTCCATTTCAATGTGTCAACTTAAAATTTTAAACTAAACGATCAGCTGTTTGCAAAGTTTTATAGATTGAGTTTTAGAGCAACATGAAACATATTCTTTAATTAAAGATAACTGAGAGTTTATTGAGGTATTGTCTTACTTCAATAATTACTTAATAATTTGAAACAAAATGACCAAAAATTAATGTCTATAAATCATCCACTTTTTTATTTGAAATTGATGCTTGTACTTTTTGATGATAAACTAGAATATCAATTAATAGTTCTATAATCATTACTTATATTTACTAAACGTCTTCATCATCCTTAAAATATGCCATTTAATATATTTATTTATTGATGAAAGTGAAACTACTCAAATATTCATTCGTCACGACATGAAACTATTTAGAGTTTAGCCAAAAAAGGAAAACGGAAAACGCGTTCGATTTAAATAAGAAATTGCTTGACATTTTGTTATATGGTTTCACTATACGAAAGGGTGAATAATCTTTAATCGCCATTACTATATTTCCATTTATAAGACTATAATTAAAAATCGATTTATGTATTAAGCTAAAGAGAACAAAAGATAGTCTTTCCGGTTTTATAGAATCTGCATTAAGTAGTTTAACTTTTAAAAACAGATAGTTATTTTTGTAATGAAATTGTTTGGTATTTAAAGAGAAAATATTTGAAAAATAATATAAAATAATTTTTGATTTGTTTCAGTACCGTAAACTATTTTTTTTATCTTTTAGGTGACTTTTTATGGCATACACTTATAATAATTGTTTTTTTTTTTGGCAGAGAAAATTTATCTACTAATTAACATTTTATGGCCTTAATTATTTTTTCCTTAGCTTGTAATGACACCTGATTTTTTTTACGCTGATAATGATACCCTCGTCTTTGCTTGTAGTTCACAATATTTTTTATCTAAACGATAATTTGTTAATTATACCATAAAATTAAGATCCTGAATGATCATTTTTCGTAGAAATTATGCGGAAATAAAATGTAAAGATAAAAATCAAGCGTTTAAGTTTTAGGGTGCTCATACCAAACTTGAATGTTGATATACTTCCGTTTTGATGCCTGTTTCTGTTGGCTTTAACATTTCAATGTTTATCTGGTTCTTTTTTATGGTTTCATTGTTCTAGAAATGCAGCTTTATTTTTGTGCATAAGAAAATGTGTTGTCCTTTTAAACATTATGTCAGTTATCCTGAAACTGTAATGTCATATGTTGTGAAGTTGTAATTTCAATACGAGAAAAATACTTACAAATCTATTGCTTGGCAATGTTAATGGCTTAAACCTAAATTTTATTATATTTTTTTGTCCAATAGATAATAAAATTTCAATAAGTCTTAAAATTTTTTAATAATAATTGAATTTAGATTGAGAAAGAGTATGAATTATCAAAAGTTTCTTAATCTTGATAATTTATTAACGTTTCACAATTTTTTTTAATCAATAAATAGTTCAAATCTCGAAGGGCGTTAAAATTTTTTGAATTCATTGCAGTTATGGCAAATATTGAGAAATGAAATGCAAAAAATATAAAATAATAGTTTTGCCGCATTGGCGTTACAAAACGGATGGCTGGTGGCATACATTTAGCGACTTTACGTATGAAAGAATAAAGGATAACAAAAAAAGGCTTATTGAAGAAATTAAAAATTGAAGTTGCATGTGTGTTAGTCGGTTTCGTGTGCCTTTGTGTTTTTCATCATATACAATGACACAAATTTTTCAAATAGCCAGTACGTAAAAAAGTGAAATATATTATTAAGAATGAAAACATGCATTGGAAAACACGCAAAACTTCCGGTACACCAACGGAGGAAAGGAAAAATAAACCATTTTTAACGCTAAATTAACTCGAGAGTGAAATGAGTGTATTTAAAATAAATTAATTTACTTCCTTCTAATGTTTCGGAAATTTATTAATCACTATAGATATTGAAAGAAAGATGAAATATTTCTACGAAAATCTCAGAAGAAAAAAATTTATCAAAATTTTTTGGTCACATAAAAAAAAATAATTAAAATTTAGTTAGTAATCTTGAATTGTAGTCGTAAATTATCACAATCAAATCGATTATTTTGAAATTTTGGAAAAACTTTCATCAATTTTTTGGTGCTTTTAATGTCTTGACTCAAAATCGAAAACACAATAACTACTGACGAGCCCACTTCAAGCGAATAAATAAAAAATTAAAAACTTTAAAAAGCTTTTCCACGCCGTGGTATCTTAGTTAAAAATAGTTTTGATGATAGCTAAAGTGCAACGTTTGAAGAGGAACCGGAAGGAGAAGATCTTAGAACCTTAACTAATATTTTCACTTTTCTATAAAGCAATCCGTACGATAAATGTTTTTATTCATAGTAATAACAGAATGAAATATTGAAGAATATTGACAAAATTCTTGCTGTTTTTTTTTATCACAGTAAATATTATGTTCAACAATTGGCCCTCGTTCCTGGACTTTTCATGTTCTAATAGTATTCATATTTTACATCGAAAAAATTAATACTTCACAGTGTTAATATCATTGAAATCGTTGGAATCAATTTCAATTGAATTTCGTGGTTTTTCATTAAAATTGTTAAAAAATGAATTTGATATAAACACTGAAATAGGAAAAAAAACTATTGTTTTTCAAACATTTAGTGCATCTTTTCCAAATAAAGAAAAATTAAACAAAATTGGTCCAGCTTTTCATCTCACAAGTAATATACGTTTACCAAGAGTTCCTGAAATTCATTTTGAACGTCAAAATTTAACACGAAGGTGTACAAATTATTTTTTAATGATTTTCATACAAATCCTATTCTGACAAAGAGAAATACAACTAACAAAATATCAGCCATCTTGGTTGAACTTTTCTCAAGTGATCTTCCATCATACTTATATGGGACAATTGATTTTTCATTTCATGAATAATAAGACTTAGTTGAGTACCTTGAATGACCGAGTATTATAACTAGAAGAACTTTCTATGTCATTATTTTAGGAAATAAAGAATAAAGTGAACAACCTCTTAACAACAGTATTTACAGTTTTAGTTTTTACAAATTGTTTTTCATACTATATACAAAACTGTTGAATCTTCTTAAAACGGTTGTTTTGTATAGCTTTTACCTTATATATAGGAACGAAATTGGGAGCTAAGTTCTTCAAATCTCATATCGGTGAACTATAAATTATTATAAAAAACTATTCAAAATAAATAAGAAAATCATAAAGGTTTTTAATGCTTTTTAGCACAAATCTGATACGTAAATGTACAGAAACAGCATTGATTTACCTCTTAAAAAGATGCAACGTACTACACTTATATACATGCAGCTTATTCAATTATTGTCAATATAAAATGTATCATGAACTAGTTTTATGAAAGATAAAAGAAAAACGGAGAAACTTCAAAAGATAGTGAAGTTTCAAATTCAATTTACTTGCAACGTCAGTAAAAACAAAGGAAACAATAAGTTTTTTTTTTTTTAAAATGCAATGAAGATAGGAAAATGCAACATTTTTTTTTAGCTCTACATTCAATTTTTTTGCTCTCAGTGTTTTTCTTCTACTAAGACATTTGATAGCAGTGATTATTCATTGTGTCGTAAGTTGTAAAAGCTTTCAACGATAAAATTGAAGCTATTGAATAGTATTCAATAGCGTTATTCGTCCCATCTTATCTTGTCTTCTTAGGCAAATAAACACTGTGACAGTAGGTATACGTCAATAAAAATACAAAAATGCTTCATTCAATGATTGCGATAATTAAAAATTACCATTATTGAAATAATACTCCTCGGCTGATTTTGAAACCTTCATTTTTTAAATGAAAGACTTTGAAAGTTCAAAGCCATTAGTTTCTTTTGTATATATTTGTATATCCAAGCAAATGCTCGGCATAAACCTATTTTACCCTGTCATTAATAATGCAATAGAAACAATGCACTAATCAAATAATCAATGAGGTTGTACCATTTATAACAAAATTTCCCCTGCTAGTATTAAATCGGAAATATAATATTCATGCGGTGAATTAACTTAAAACAGAGTTAGGGTAAATTTAATGTGAACCTAAGTAGGTATAAACTAATTAATGCAACAACTAGTGTTCATGATTTGGTAAAAAAATCTTTTTATAACAAAATTTTGATAATCAGTCTTTCATCTTTTGTTTAGTTTTAGTATTAAATGTTAATTTTTTACTCATATCCCTAGTTTTTACCATCTTATTAACAATCTAATTTATTATGTTTTAGGCATAAATTCAATATATTTTCTTTAATAAGTAACTTCCAATAAAGTTTTTTTTTCGGGTTGTACTTTATTTTTCGTAATCAAAATTCGTAATAAAAAAATAAGTAAATGATATCATTACTGAAATGGTTGTTGAATAAAAAATTTTAGGTGGACTATTACAGCTGCCTTTCATAACTCTGTGCCATCCTCCAAAGCATTCAAATGGAAATATAATGAATGAATCAATTGCAGTTTTAATTGACAGCACAGAATCATATCACAATTTTGAGTTTAATTGCACTTCTATTTTATATTATCTCTTCATAAAAACTATCGGAACACTTGACTGCAACAGTTTTGCCTTTGTTAAATAATTGATGAACAATTTATGATCCTCACTTAAGTGATGAAACTTAAATATGTTACACAATTTTAGGGAACAAAATAATAAAGATTTTCAGCACAATTTTTTTTAATATTCCTGGCCATCCATCCATATTGCTTTTTTTAGATAGTTGGAACAAATTTGTTAAATAAAATCAATTAATTTAATTTTTCATACGTATTCTCTTAAATATATTAACCATCGTAAATATGCTTATTTACGATGATGCCTTCATCTTTTCCAGTCTAAATAAAATTCAGTCTAATTCAAGCAAACCAAATTAGGAAGAAATTTAAAATTTACATAATGCAAAATGCATTTTGCGTATTGCAATGTACAGGCAATATAATTTTCAAAGCAAACCCTTACTCTGTCACGCGTAACAGTGCATATATTCTATGAAGGATGCTGAAAATCAATGTTCGGAAAATATAGATTTCGCATAATGAAATGCTGAAAATTTACATAACTGCCTCGTGTTGTATTATAATTATTTAGCTTGATTGAGAGATTATTATGAACTTCATCCTAGAACATGTTGAACTGAATAATTTCTTCACAATACATATTTATAATACCTACTAGCCGATGCCCGCGACTTCGTCTGCGTAACGAAGGTGTTGATTATATTTTCTTTTTAAAGCTTTTTATAAAGTATAAAGAAATTTTTATTTTTCTAATCTCTATTACGAAAAACATAATCATACTTCAAAACACTCTTTTGTCAACTTTAAAAAGACGCACTTAATAAACTGTTGTCTAGAATATAATTATTGTATGTAATGATCAATTATTTTTCTAAAAATATGTATAAACTAGCTGAGCCCCGCAACTTCGTCTGCGTAACGTAGGTGAAGATTATATTTTCTTTTCAAATTTGCTATTTGTAGTGATATATGAAAATTGTTATCTTTCTTATTTCTTTTACGAAAAACATAACCATACTTAAAAACACTATTTTGTCAACTTTAAAAAGACACATTTAATAAAGTGTTGCAAAGAATAAAATACTCGTAGTTCTATGTAATAATCAATAGTTTTCAAAAAATATTTTAAATATATAAAAAGAGTATGTCTATTGCGTATACCTACGGTAGGTATACCTACCGTCAACCAAATAATCCGTAAATCAATCAACATCCATACATAAACAAAAAATATCGCCAAGTTCAATAAAGTCGGTCTTAATTATGAGTAAAACAGTCGAAAGTTATCAAAATACTCGCGTCAAAATAACAAAAGTTAAGGGTCTAGATTTTTTAATTATAGTAAGAATCCCATCTCACTGTTTCGATTCCCGAATGAACTTTTTTCCAAAAATTATTACCCTCCTACAATGTACAACACTATCGCGAAATTGAAATTTGTACAATTGCACGAAACCCAGTTCTTCCAAAATCAAGTATAACCATTATGTATCTATAAACTTATTATTAAATATCTGAATTTCAACTATATAACTAAACCATATTAGATAGTCTAGAGTTCACCATAAATGGTTGTGCGTATGCCGTTTGTTCTGGAAGAGCATTTTAAATTTTATCATTATGGCTTACCGTAACAATGTTGGTATTTTCTTTTAGTTCGCCGAATTTCAACGCCGAAATTCTCGTTCACTAATGTAATTATTTCAGATTTTCAGGTTTACAATATGTGAAAGCCAAAAAACTTAAAGCTCACTTATAAACTTAACTTAACCTTTTTTAGATATATTTATCAGTTTAAATTTTTAAGCAGACCCCAAGTTTTTATTTCTAATAATAAACCAAGTTTGTTTTTTATATAAAGCAGTTATAACGTTTCTCCTTTAACGGACCTTGATTATGAAATTTGAAATTTCGATTGTTTATAAGACGTTATGGTGTACAAACTTAGCCACCCTTTTTGCACTATTTTAGGGTTGGAATTATCGAAAACCCTTTCTTATTATATAACGGCATCCTATAAGGAAAACACTTTCCAAATTTCATCGACACAAATATGCATTTATATTTGAAAATACAATGTCAAACGAAAAAAAATATGACCTCCTATATTTTAATTATGATTAAAAAGCAATTCGATTTCGCACATTTGGATGTTGTACAAACAAAATTATTGAAAATAGGTGCAAAGCGTGGAAGTAAAATCGAATATTTTATTTATATTCAATAACAATAATTGGTTTTAAAATTGTTTTAAAAACCGTAGAAAAGTTAGTATGGAAGATTTTATATATTTATTTATGATAATGAAATATATGACAAAAAATTGCTCCCTTAATGCTTTTCAGGAGAATAAATAATTGCTCCAGGTCACAATCATTGGTTCATAAAAATTAGATTTTAAAAAGTTTGATTGTTGAAAAACAAACAAAAATTAAAAACCGCCTCTATGGTATTTGGTATAAGTATCTACTACACAAAATTTCATATTAATTAAGTGAAACGGCGTTTTTTAAAATACTAAAATGATATAAAAAAACAGACACTTATTATTAATTCATTATTTATTTATTAATAACACTTATTAAATTCAAAATTTTGATTGTTGATTAACTTAACATTTTCTCATATAAACTTAATCACCCCAATTCACTCTTTTAGGGTAGAAATTATCAAAAAAAAAATATTTTCACATGCCTACTTCTTATAAGGAATACACCGATTATTCAAATTTCATCAGTCAGAGGGGGTATATAAATATACGATTTTATATATGCACGGTTTTAAAAACGTATTTATTTGAAGGTTTATTACTATTATTATTATTACTACTACAATTACTTTTTTTTCTTTAATATTTCCTTATTGAACAACCCTAAGGATTTATTTTCAACCAATTTGTAAAAAAAAATAAAAAAAAAAGTTTACTGTGAGATTCGAACCCAAGTCTCTTATATTGTGAGTATAAGAAATTCAGGTACGTAAGCGACTGCGCTATTTACGTATAAATATATTAGGTGTTTATTATGTATTGAAACATTTATATTTCAAATAGGCACGTTTTTGTATTTTAACATTTTTCATTTTTCAAATAAGTTACATTTTTAAACTTGTGATATCTTTCGAATGGAATGTTCAAATTGAATAACTCAAAAAGTTATATAATGGCATTGAAGCAAACTTAAATATGAAGTCATTTATTTTTATAAGGATTAATCCCAAAGTATAAATAAAAGAGCTTTTATAACGGTGGCATTTATGTATATTTTTTAAAATGAAAAAACACTTATTGTGACATAACTATAATAGTTAGACATATGCTGTCGCTTTGTTTTTTGTAGATAATGATATGTTCTACAAAATCGTACTACATTATTTTGTCTATAACCAACAGTTTTCGCAGCGCACGCGATAAAAGAATGTTTTTTGGTAATTTTTTTCAGACCTTGGGTTACATTATTGGAGTTTTAGTATGGACCCCTAACTTTTTTGAAAATTTAATATTGCCCATGTTCACCGGAAATAGTGTAACTTCCCAACAAAGAAAGAATTTTTCAAATCGGTCAAGTAGTTTCGGAGACTATTCAAAGCAAACAAACAATCAAATCTTTCCTCTTTATAATAATAGATATATATGAGTTTGATGTATTGCGTATACCTACGGCAGGTTTACCTGCCGTGCACCAAATAATCCGTAAATCAATTAATATCTATGCATAAATAAAAATATCGTCAAGTTCAAGAAAGTCGAACTACTCTTAAGTAGTAGTCTTAAGTAGAACTACCAATTAAAGCACTCAAAAGTTTCCAAAATACTCGCGTCCAAATATCATAAATTAAGGGTCAAAATGTTTGAATATTACTAGGATTTCATTGTCTCATTTGTCCCATTTGTCCCATTTCATTGTCTCGATTCCCAAATGAACCTTTTTCCCAAAATTATTACCCTCCTGCAATGCACAACACTACCAGGAAATTATTTTTTTTTTCAATTGCACGAAACGCAGTCCCTCCATAATCAAGTATAACCATTCAAGTATCTATGCACTTATTATTTAAATATCTAAATTTCAACTATAAAATTAAACCTTTTTGGAAAGTTTCGAGTTCACCATACACTATTGAAGTATACCTTTTGCTCTGTAGGAGTATTTTAAGTGTATTTTATCATCATGATTTACCGTATATTTCACATTCAAAACACTATCCTTCTATTAAAATATAATTCTATCTCTTTCAATAGGAGCCACTAACTTTAGTTCAATAAATTGGCGGTAAGGTATCGGATAGTTCGGATTTTCAGGTTTATAATTTATGAGAGCCAAAAAAATTATGCTCACTTGTAAACTTAACCTTTTCAGTTATATCTACCAAAGTTAAAATTTTTAAGCCACCCCAAAGTTTTTGTTTCTAAAAATAAACCAATTTTGTTTTATATAAGGCGGCTATAACATTTCACCTTTAACGGCATTTTGGTTATGAAAATTTGAAATTTCGATTATTTATTAGACGTTATCTCGTAGAAACTTTGCCACGATTTTTAACTTTTTAAGGGTAGGATTTTTTAAAAATCTTTTCTTATTGTATCTCTACATCGTATAAAGAAAACACATTCCAAATTTCAAAGATTTGATATTCACGTGTAGATTAAATTTCAAAGATTATTCAATTTTGAATTAACTAAAGAACTGTACTACTTAAGAAAAAAAGTGATCCACTGTTACCCTCTCTCCCCTATGTGTACCTACTACTTACGATGCTAGAATAAATAATTCATCGTTTAATATCATGAACAATTTTATTTTTTTGTGAAAACTAATGTGATTAAAGAATCAATGTTTTACGTCAAATATAATACTTTTAAGTCAAATATTTTAAAGATTAAATCATTAATACGTGTGTGCACTATGTACATACAAGCGTGTTACATTGATTGACAAAGTTCAAAATATTAAAAGATAATATTTATGGGAAAAAAAAATTAACTAGTTTTCATTTATATCTATTTGTTCCTATTTTCGACATGTGCCTATCAATCAATCATTTCATTCGTCATTAGAGCTTGGGAAAGTTGACGTGACAAAGTTTACTGCATGCAAGCTTCACGTTTATATTTTATTATGTATAATATTTATTTATATATACATTGCATACATAAGTATGTGCATATGTAGAGCATACTAGTTATATCGATTTTGTTATTATGAACTTCAATTCTCTCATTGTGAAATTAATTTAGTTAGGATATGTTATTTTTTATTAAATCCATATAAGTTAAATGAATTTTCGTAATTAAATAATATATTAGTAAAAAGTGGTTCTTAATATTTTTGAGTCATATTTCATATGTGTTTTTGCAACTAGAATAACAAAAGTTTTAAAGTGGAATTAAAATAATAAAGAAAAACATTAGGAATAAAAATTGAATTATTTCCAATAGTAAAACAAAAGAAGGCTAAACACAAAAAGCTGAAGGAAAATTTAGAGCAAGTTCACTAAAATATTAATTAATAATAACGCACATTTCATTGAAATAACCCTTGAGTAAGTTGAAACTCGTGGTGTTTGAATTTCCCGATCAATATTTATTATAAATAGGGCACAGAAATCAAAATTATTGAATAGGTTAAACAAATATTTAAAACCAAAAGGAACCTATGCAAAAATAGTTATTTAAGCATAAAAAAACACTCTTCAGACATTATACCCATCAATAAGTTGTTAAATAATTAACGAACGTTCGTTATTTTTAATAATATCTTCCTATACTATAGATAATTGATCGTCGTTCCAATTAAAGTAGACCAAAATAAAAAATTGTTTTTTAATCGACATAGTAATATAAAAAAAGAAATAATACTATCAATTATTCCCACGTGGCTGTGGTAACGAAAATTTATTATTTTAAAAAAAATCAATTACTGGATTAGGGAAAAATAAAATACAAAACTTTTACCAACTGGTTAACACATTTACAGAATTGAAATATTAATAAATCGCTATTAAAGAAAAATATTATTATATTAACAAACCGTAAAAAATAGATTAAAGTATAAATATTAAAACAAAATTAGAATAATTTATTTGGTATATCATATGATTTTGTTACACAACAAATTTAATTTCAGTCACTATGGAATTTTTGGTTAAAATACCGTTCGGTGCAATCGTTACGAAAATTCAATTCATAAATGTATTTTTTATCTTTTTAGTGCCTGTTATTAAAAGAAGCCAAATTTTTAAAATATGTTCATAAATATTTTAGATTTTTAACTCTTGCTTTTCTCTGCTGTCACCACATTTTCTTTCATTTGTCGAATAATATATCTGTTGATGTAATTTTCATCAGATTAACGATAACTGTATTTGCTTCCTTCTTTACATATAAATCTCCTAATCCTTATAAATCCTTATCAGTTCAATTTCAATTAAATTTCGGTTTCATCTTTTCTGTTTTAGTATTGCTTCGACAATGCTCTAGTAATTTTACAATCAGTTGTTAACTTATCTGAAAAGTTTATAAAATAGCCATTTTTATTTTGTTTTAAAAAAGCAAATAGGATAGATTTTCCTATTTTTTAATTACCCGAATTACTTTTTCAAAACTAGATGATAAAATTCAGATTTCAGCTTTTATTAAATAAAGAAGACAATTCAGGTTATGTAAGATCGGATTTTTATTTTTTATTTAATGTTTTTTAATATTCAAATTAACTACGTTTCATTACGTATCGTAGCTTCATCAGACTTCTTGAATCACAAAAAACATTCTAGTTTCAGTTTGATTTTTTTTTAAATTTAAACTGAAACTAAAACGATTTTTGTGATTCAAGTAGCCTTATAAAGTTACTATACGTAACGAAACGTAGGTAATTTGAATATTAAAAAGCATTAAATAAAAAAAAACGATTTTAAATAACCTGAGTTGTATTCTGTAATTATTCAAAACGTTGGCATTCGACTTATTGAAAATATTAACAACCCGGTTACATTTTCTGCCAAAATAGCAGTCATTGTGTAAAGTTGTACTATTCTACATTATTCTCTCTAACTCTAAAAATACATTGTAAAGAATCCAAAATAGGAAGAAGATCAATTAATAATATGTGAGCTTAATATTAGTGAGTTATTGTTCTAAAATTGTATAAAAGATTCATTGAAGGCACCGTAAACGTAAATGTGAAACTTCATCAAAACCAAAAATATAAACACCATCAGAAAAATAATTTTATTTAAATTTTATCATAAATATTTGTATTTGAAAAGTTTAAGTTTATATTTACATCAATGAAACTTTTGATAAGAAAACCAAACAGCACAGAAATAGCAGAGGAAACCCCTAGACTGTGTTTAGAATGTAAAATATTGAAGATAGTTATTAATGAATTATATTTAATATTGAAAGGATTAGTCGAATTCATTTCAATATTCAGCAAAATTGAATTACAATTTTCAATTATTTTGAATTTTGGTATTTGCCTCCTACATTCTATTAATTGTAAAAATAATTTATTTCTATGTAATTGACTAAATTTAGGCAAAATATAATGCTAAGTCAATTGAAAAACCTTCGACTCATATTGCTCTTGATAAAAATTCCTGTTAATTTATTTTAAAAATAAATATTAATAAGTATTTATAAGATGTATAATTTTGTTTCAACGGTTTGTAAAAATCAAAATAAATAAATCATAAACAAACAGAAAAAAATCTGGTTCATCCTTTAAGAAAACTATACAACTATATACTAAATAATGGAAGCATTAGTAAATGATTTCACAGTCGTGAAACGTTTTTTTTTTTGGCTTTAATATGCGGCTCAATTCTTCCAAGGACATTAATATCAATTGGACTAGTAGTCGTGAGATTTGTCAAACATCAATAATTGCAAAGGAAGATATATTTTTTTGAAAATTATGAAACTAGAGACGTTAGTTAAAGTAAACTAGCTTAAAAATCAAGATAAATTGGCATTGGAAGTGAAATGAAAAACGATATCAAAAGTCTTTTAAAAGTAAAAGTTTTAAAAATCTTATTAAAGCCATAAAAGGTTTTTTGAAGGATAAAAACTTACGATTCACTACGGTTTATTACGAAAACCTCTAGTTCAAAAAAGCCATGAAAAGTTTCTGTTCATTATATTTGGCAGGACCAACTTGACGTAGTGTATGAATGAAATCATCTCAGAAAATCGTGGTCAAACGAATTAATACTTTTCTAATTTTATAAAAATCAAATCGCCGTAATACAACGGAAGAAATAATAAAGGGATTTAGCGACATACTTAGCAATATTCAATCTCATGTTAAAAAAGTGATGAACACATATAATTTAGGTACTTGGAAACATTAAGTTGATAAATGCATTCTCGTTATATTTTCTAGACATTGATTCATCCAATTTTCACTTGTTTTGATTAATAAAACACAGACTGATCAGCATTTCCGGTTATATGAAAAAGTAAGACATGGATAAATTCATGAGTCGCTTAAAAAAACAATCATTTTTAACAAGCAGGAAACAAGTTTTTGCAAAAAAAAAATTGAAAAAAAAAACAGCAGAAAGTTGTGAGCTTAAAATAATTTTGATATATTACCTATTACTTTTTGTATTCATCCTACATTTCTATGACTTCTCTTTATGTGGTACATAATTGCCATGTTCATTGTTATACATTTGGAAATGTTTGATATGAGTTCTTCCCATTCATTGTAAATACATTTACTTTTTCGCATGCTTTTTGCAAAAAAAGAAACCATTTTGTATATTTTTTCCGAATCTGATGGAGAAGCTAAAAATTCGAAACTGAATTATTATTTCAGAGACAAAATATATTTATTTTTTAATGTATTAAATTTGAAATATTATAATTGTACTGTTGCTGTAAGCAAACCATCAAGAATGTTCATTGCGACTCTTATTGAAATTGTAAAATATAAATACGCTATTATAACTATTATTGTAATTTCAAACGTTTATTATTTCATTGATTACAATTATCATAAATATTTTTTAGCTGCATTAAGAAGCACTTATAAAGATATTATGCGCTGGGAGCAAAGACTGCTGTAGGGAGCAACAGAATCGATCGCAGCGCTAATAACTCTCGAAATTTCATTGTTATGCTAGTTATGCACTTGATGTAAATAAACTCGTCAAAATTAAATATTTATATGGTTCATTATAGCTGTTGTGTTGTTAACTGCCAAAACTTACAGATATTAATTTATAAACGTCGAATAAAAATTGAATTCACGGATACATCAACATTCGTTTCTGTTTTATTCATATATTCTTTATGTTTCTAAAAAGTAACGACAATCAATAGTTCGGTAACGAATCGATGGTCGGGTCGCAAAGTACTTTATTGTTTGATTTTTTTGAAAGATTTTTGGCATTAACGAAATATGGATGGTATTCCTCGACCGTGGCTACGTTTAATTTTAATGATTTGATGTGCCACTACGAACCCAACTCAATCGAATCAAGTCATAAACAACCATTTTTAAGTTTTATCATTTTGATACGAAACATTATAAAAATTTGAATAAAAATCGTTGGCAATTATCAACTCTTCAGCATTTAAGCCGTGAGAGAAATCTCCAATGTATTAGAATTAATTTTGAGAAATAAAAAAAAATACAAAATAAAACATAAATCAAAAAAAAAAACTTTCTCAAGAATTCACTGTTGAAAACTCGGAACATGTATTTTTTAAAACTAAATATTTTTTGTTATTTAACCTTATTTTGTTTAAAAATAGTAAAATTAATATTCTACTAATTTTCCAACCCTAATCAAATATATAGCAAAATATAGAGACATTTTTTATTTGTATGCTTATAATCTCCACAATCGGGATTTTGAACAAAAAAAATTTTAGTCATATGTTGAAAGATCATATAAGAGCTTTATAGCAATACTGATTTTGTTTTCTCTTTGTTGTTATTCAAAAACTATAGCGAGTTAAAAATAGTTATAGTAAATAGTTAATACCGACAATACGCCGACAATTTCCAAGCAATCGTGTGACGTCACTTTGTTAATTTCAAATAACTATAACATACAGTTGATACAATAATTTACGTTTTCATTAAGTAAAACTTGTCCTTATCGTCACTATATTCAAAAAAATTGTCAAAAATGTCAAATTTTAAAATTGGTAGTCTTTTGTTTGTACCGTCGTTCACGAATAATACGAAAACAACACCTCCAAAAATGGATACTGATAATAAGAATTTCGAAAATATATTTATTGACCAAAATAACGATGCTTTTATAATTAAAGTTTGTGTATGAGCTTTATCGTATTTTATACTATTTACATTAATATTTTGATTGTCCTCAAAATCAGGATCAGTGACGCAAAATATTCCTTTTCTTTTATTGGTCAACAACATTTGTAACTACATTTGCGTAATGCACTTCTAATTTTTTTTTCGGTAAAAATGTGCTCAACGTTTTTTGATTGGAAGGATATTTTATTTCAAGAATAGCATTATCTATTAATCCATAAGGAGATGCTGCAAAAATAGGATGACTAGAGATACATTCCTGGGCGAGTATTTCTATTTTTTCTTCTAATACTTTAATCACATATTTTTCTAATTCTTTCCCCCGTACCATAGCACTTGTCTCAAGCACTTTGCTTGCACCAATAACTTGATGAACAAATGAACCATTGACAGTTTTACAATGAATAGCTTCATAAAACTTCGGTGCAATAATACGTCCTTAACAAAGTTCATGTCATATTACACATTCGCTTTGTTCTCATGTTTGTTGTTCAGCTTAAATTTTCTTTACACATTTCAATTTTCATTTTATCTTCAACAAATTTAAAAAAATTGTCATCTTGCATTCCAGAATTTTTGTATAATTCACAAATAAGAAGATGCAGTGATAAATTATATGCATTTTTGGTCTTTAAATCAAAATTCAATTGTCCAATTTGAAAGTTTAATTGTACTATTTTTAACTATTAAAACACTTTTTGCAAAAATGTATTGTTGGTGGACTAGTCGTCAATTGAAACCGAAGTTGTTTTTTTCATAAGACTTCAATATTTTTCATGGACAGTAACAACGTCTGATAATCGACACTTTCCAGTAGTAAGCTGCTTCAGTTGGAGTTAGATTTTCACTTCTCCAATGGGTTTGCATAAGTAGTAATAAAACATGTTTACAACCACCCGTATATCAAATGTATATATGAAAACGATTATTACTAATGATATTAATTGTGCTAGTGTAAAAGTGTAAAATAAAGGAATACGATTTACTCCGAACTGTATTCTGAAAATATACAGCCTTTAATTATGCAAACACCATGCTTGCGTTGAAATTTAAAATAGCGTATAGCTTTGTCACCGTTACTTCCACGTGAAGTCCTATGCATAAATTATATAGATTTTATGAAAAATATTCAGTTTTTTTCTTTTTATTCGCTAACCAATTTACATAAATGCTTTAACATCTCTAATTTCAGTTGAATTGAACCGAATATCGTTTTTCAGAAAATCGATTTTCATAAAATAGCCACACTAGGTATAATATCTGAGTTAGTTTTTATAAATCCTATATCGCCCATTGTTTATTTGATAAAGCTAAATGCGTAAAACATTTTTTTTTAAATCGGGCTATTATTTGACAATATATAACTATCAATACTTTACAATGTACTAATGTGAAATTCCTCTAGCAAATTGACGTCACAAACAAGATGACCAATCTTGGAGCGTTTTTAGTCACGTGATTTTTCTTTTTTGAAATTTAACAATTTTTTACTTGCTTTAAACTAATTAAAAATAGTTTGTTTTTTTTTTATTTCTTTTTCATCGAATAGGAAAATAATTCATAAATAAGTTTTAAAAAATATGAAAAAAATCGAAAACTTTTTCAATTTTCAAATGTATTATTGCCAACCATAATTTAATGCAGCCGTCAGATGTCGTTTCCATGGTGCACGGAGTTAATATCCACTTGTTTGAAGAAAACAGTATTTGGCTTCATTATATCAATTCCAAGAAAATCCTGTATAATTTAATGTAGGATGATGATATACCCTGGACTGCAGCACATTTATTTTCATTGTACATTTTACGTCCGAGAGCTAAAGCCGTAATAATTATTGTTGATGAAACATCTAAACTGTCTATCACCAAAATTGCACTAAATATTTGAAACAAGTTTCAATTTTCTTATCCTTATCGAGTAAAATTCAATTTATTAATTTTTTTTTTCATAACTTTACTGATTTTGTTACAGGGTGTCATCACAGTCTAGGGGGGAGGAGACATGTCCGAAGATTCAGATTCTGTATCTGAGGAGGAACGCAGTCTATTCCGTCCATTTACAAGAGAGTCCTTGGCGGCAATTGAAGCTCGTATCGCCGAAGAATATGCCAAGCAGAAGGAGCTCGAAAAGAAAAGAGCTGAAGGAGAGGTATGTGATTGGAAGATTTATTACATCTAATGAAATATCCTACATTTTGTATTTTACGTGTGAAAATAATGCGTAAAACATAAAAAATTGTCAAATTGAACCCAATTCCTACTTAGCTTGTTGTTTTTTTAAGTCCTTTTTAGGTTGGTTCAAATATTTGTACAAAATTTAAACATCTTAGGGTATTACTTTGAAATACGTTGTTTAATTATTAATTGTTAATTTTCTTCGATAATTTAAACATTAAAATGGATAGAATTATGTAGATAAATATTTTACCAGTACCATATATTATTAACCTATGAAAAAATAACTAAGAATTAAGCAGTGGTCCCCAATTACAAAGATGAAAATAATTTAAGTTTTTAAACAGATACTAAACTATTTAATACCAATAAATTATCATTGTTCAAATTCATTTTCATTATTCTGTTCCCATCTTGAGATATTATGAGAAATATAGAACTAAAATTTTTATAATATTTTGGTTGATACTATAAAATACTTTAAATAATACATATTTTTATTATTTAAGTGTCTTTTTATGTTAAAAAATAGTATAAAAAATGCTTACCTAAAAGAATCAATAAATATAACAAAAAGCTATTCAATATTTATTTGTGGAATTTCAGCAAAAACGCAACTCAAACAATTGAAGAGTTCAATATGAGAGCTTTTGAAAATGAGCTTTATGTGTATGAGTCTTCAATATTTCAACTATTTCAAGTTCACTCGTTGCAAACAATTGAGTTTTGAAGTATCGTATATTGTCAATTTAATTTAAAAATGACTATTAGATACTTTTTAATGGGAAATTATTCGTATGAAATGTGTGACAATTTTTTTCCATTACACTTTGGAGGATTTTTTTTATTAAAAATCAATATTTTATTATTTTCTCGTATTGAATTTGTAATTATTTGAGAAAACAAAATTTCATATACAGAATAAAAATTAAAAAAAAAATTGATTTTGCTTTATTGAACTTAAATTCAATGTTTATAAAACAAGTAAGCCAGAATTTGAATCGCATGACGTTGACAGAATCGGAGTAATGTTGTGTCCAAATTTAACTTACTTCCCAGCAAAAATAATGAAGAATGGATTGCAAAAATCGATAACCTGAAATTTTTTCTTTATATCTTTTTATGTATGGGACTTTCCATTTGAGGTTTATTATGCCGCAACACTACAGCCTTAAGACTCATTATGTTTCTTGGATTCCTATTTCATCTAGCTGAAACCGAATAACTGGGCAAACCACAACAGCCTACGTGCTAGGTGTTTTTCAAGTATTTCGAATGCACGGTTTTTTTATCCATATTTCTTTATGTCTCCATTCACAGCGCTGCAATTCTGTAAATCGTGAGAAGAGATTGCACCCTCGGCCTAGTCGAATATGCATATTGGATCACCCACGTATGCATTTCCATTGAACGCAGGAGCTTTTTCAATCCTTAGTGGCTGGTTATTAGACTCGTTACCCTAGTGCCTTTTTTCTTTTAAATTAAGGAGTTTCGATATTCAGGGATGGTTTTCACACCGTCCCTTTATTGTGGTTTTGTCCGCCGGTACTCTTCTATATAAAGCAGTGTTTTTCATAGATCCATTCTTATGGTATTTTTCATTGCCAATTTGGGACACCAAGCACAAGCATTGAGTCATGCTTAACAGATAAAGGCGTTAATGGTTAAATAATTTGCCATTCTTCCTTGGTACCAATTGGAGAAATTAAAATGATCGAATTTGGACTTAAAAAAACTTATTTGGTATTACTGAGTATCTAATGCACTTTGGGATTTAGTTTGGTTTTAGTAACAACTTTGCGTTGCAATTCTGTGAAATTCGAAAAGCATGCAATAACGAATTTATATTCCTTCGCAAAATAAAAAATATTTTGTAATTTTTCATCAGTTAATAAGTCATTCTAAACATAATATGTCTTTAGTACTACTTTGAAATAACTTATAAGCAGATAAATGGTAATTGACTCATAAGTTTAGATAGAAAATTACTTTCCGGTATATTTAATATAGAATTTTGAAACTTTTATCAAGTTATTATTAATATTTTCTTATCAATAGACAATGGGGAAAAACTTTTCGTGCAGATAAGACCTGAGAAAAAATTATTCGTACATAAATTCCAAAAAAAAAACTCGAAAATCTTGAAAAAGTTTTTTTTTTTTGTCATTAGCTCAAAAGCAACATGAATAGAAACCACTGCATTTTGGATTGATAAAAAATCTAATTCGTCTTATTATACTTTCTCAAGTCATTTAATAAACTTTTGTTATTTAGTGCTAGATTTCATGAAGGCACTTTAGTTCATTTTAGACGAACTTATGGAAGCATCGTTTCTGTCCAATCTTATGGAACCAAATACTCAAAAACAAAGAATTGCTACGAAAATCTAAGGGGCATATTATCTTTAAAGTATACTTATATTCTGACATGTTTCATTGAAATTTAAACACGTATATAACTGAAAGATTGCAGCGTTATTTCCTACAACTTGACTATTTAATTTCATTGCTAAAAATCTTTCGTATAAAAACCAAATATTTACAAAAACTTTTTTTTTACATTCAAAGTTTTAAATATACTAGCGGGTAATTACGTAGGTACTACAAGTTATATATTTATTTTGGGAATTATATTCAATTTGACAATTTTTTCAATGAATGAAAATCTATAGTCTTTATAATGAAAACATATACGCTAAATGAATTTTTTTCAGAGATCGATTTCCATAGTTTTTTTTTTTATGTAAATAGTTTCATATTTTAGATGTAACAATGACGAATGCGTTGCGTGTCTGAAACTTAATGTGTAACATAAAAATATTTTGATAATAAAAAAAAAATGTATGAATGTTTTGAGTTCAGTGTGTTTTGAATGTGCATGGAAGAAAAAAACGAAAAATATTTGCCAACATTATATTTAAAAACGTAACAATTTAAACTAGACATTTTATGATCAAACATATCTTCCTCAAAAAAAATCAATAACGCTTACCTCATTGTTAATTATTCATAAAAAAACGCAAAAAAATATGTACAAACGGCTATAATTACCCTTTAATTGGCGGTCATTTATTTGTACAGTGTAACTTTTCATATTTCATTTCTTTCAAATTTCTCTTTCATTATTTTTCTTTATCTACGTTTTAATTCTCCTCTTTTTTTATGTCTAATTTACCATTTTTTCTTAGTATTGACAATATTTCTATTTTTTTTCTCTGTAAAGTGAATCGAACAAGCAAAAACGGAAAAACGAAAAAGAAATGCATGTCAGTTGTTTTGATTTTCTCATTTCTTTTCCGTTTCCGTATAATTTTTGTCCAATTTTGTTTTTTTTTTTTTTTTGGTTAAGAAAAAAATAACTTTTTGATTGTTGTGTTATTTTAAAACTTTCAAACCACTTTCTTCCAGCCCGGTTTTGGACGAAGAAAAAAGAAAAAAGAAGTAAGATTTTTTTACAAACAAGTACTGTTTTCCTTTTTAAAGTTATATTTAACATTAAATAATTTTTATTATGAATAGATTATTCTAATAGTTTTTTTTTCTGTTGAATATATTGATTCACTCACTTAAAAGCAGCTTTTTAATCCATTGAAAAACAGTATTGCTGATCATTGTTTTATGAATTGAAAATTATCTTTGTTGTTTTTTACTTTTTCCCAAGCGACTCTACCGCCGTTGCACAACGAAACGTAACAAAAACAAGTCAATTCTTTTTCTTTTTTAAATATAAAAGAAAAGTATTTTTTTTATATAAACATTTTCTTGTTAACAGAAATATCTTGCAGATAAAGAATCTTTCTTATGTTTACAATTTCCCTAAAGGGAAATATATTCTCTTTCTTTTCTTCTTTATGTATTTCGTATGAAATTGAATCAAAAAAAACATTTGCCAGTATAAAAACATACCAGTATTTAAATTTAAGTTCAAATAAGCTGAAATTTTTGTTGATATGAAAGAGTTTCTGTTATAAGTTGCAATAGTTCTAGATTTGCACTGTCAAAAGAAAAATAATTTTAAGTAATTTAATTGCAAAAGTTTCCTGCCTTCTGGTTTCATCTTAATAATTGCGTAGACTAAATACTGCAGAACTGCAAAACAATCTTGTCAGCAAAAAAAAAATGTGTACAAAATTTCTAATTAGAAAAGCTTCGAATTTTGCCCAAATTTTGTGGGAATTTTTAATTAAAACAGTAAATGGAAATTTTTAATTTAAAAGAGTAAATGTTACATTTCTTTAGCTCTTAAGTTGCAACTCTCCTCTATTTACCATTTAGAAAATTTCTAAGACTTTAAAAAGTTTTGGTATTATTTTATTAAAATTGAAGATGTTAACCTAAAGAACCCATAGAACAAAACTATTGAATTTTATACACTTCAAACAATCATGATATATTCGCTTCTATGTTAAATCTTGGATTCTGATGATGTCAATGTATAATTCTATTGAATTTATAATTTATATTGCTGAGTGGACGATTTAATATCATTTTATTTTGAATGGATCTTCCAATGAGCGAAGATACCATTCTAGCGATATTTTTATAAACTACAATTCTAGCAGGCGATGAGAGCTATTATAAGGTTTATAATATGCTATATGACGTAATAATTCACAAATTTCTATTTGTATGTACCTATGTCTTTGATTGTATCTATATAACACCTTAACAATTTTGGTAATACAAAGATAATAAAATTTGTGGATTTGTTATGGAGTTATACTTTCACACGACCTATAATCCACAAATAACCTAGCAAAGTGGTAATAACATCATAACTATTCAGGCTTTCAAATTTCAAGATATAGCTTAAGTATATTGTAAGTTTCATAACTTAATTTTGCAATAAATACATTTATATGGAGATTATTAAACGTTTTGTAATACCAAGATAGGATATTTCTTTACATATTACGCTTATTTTCGATAATGTCTATATTTTTTTTGTTAATCTAAACACATACCAAATTATTAAGAAATTCCTTCTTTTTTTTTTTTGATAAATTCGCTTACTTTCTAGATTTCCTTTTAGTGAACCTTAAAAAAGGTTCGTACAAAGATTGGACAAAATTTAGAACAGTAAAAAATTAAAAGATTTTATTAACGCGATCGGATAAATAAATATGTATTTTTGTGATAAGAAAACAAATTTCTTAGTATAAAAAAAGTGTTTTGCATTAAATCATTGGCGAAGAATCGATGCGTAGTTGAAATAGTGGGTGATTTACCCACTTATTAAAGTTAATATTCCAGAATACAATATGCATTGAAAAGAAATGGCATTTTGTATCAATTTTATTCAATTTCAAACGGAATTTATAAGAATTCTATTGAGCAGTGCAAATGTAATTTTATGTAAGCCTTTTATGCAGTTCTCTTTTATAATTACGAGCAAAGAATAAAGAGACAGTGCAAATTAACTCAAACCCCATTGATAATTCTTCATTTACCTCTTAGAAAAGTTAATTCTATTCAATTTTTTTATTTAAGAAGAATCAACTATGTATTTCCTATTTTAATTTTGCGTCTCTTATCTAACACTTATTTTTTTATCATAAATATTAAATGCACTTTACAATCTTAACAATTTTCCTCAGTAATTTTTTTAGGTCACGGAGTAACCGCTTTACTTTTAATCTTTAATTTCAGAATATTGATTTTATAAAAATTATGCTTGATTTTCCTTATTTTTTTTTTTCGAAACAAGTTATAAATTGAAAAAGTTGTCAGTTAATTTAAAAATGATCAGCAACGCTTTAAAAGCACATTCAAGTTTTGCCAACTTTAGCTTTAGCTTTTACCAATAGCGAAAATTAGCGTTGTTAATACAAACATTACGTCGCTCTAGATGAGATAATAATTAATTTTTTTTTTGAACCAATTATTACCTTTTTTTCTGTTTCGTTATTGATTATGTTATCTATATTTCTTCGTCTTGGGAATGACTATTTTTCTGCTTATGTTGCATCAGAGATGGTCAACGGTTTTTTCTATTTTCAATGCGAAAATTTAATGAAAATAACATTAATTCAAACTGTGTGTACTTTGATTCTATTGTGGTAAGTTGACCAAAACTGATTTAGAACTTTAGTAGTTTCGACTGTATGAGTTGTAAATGTTTGTTTTTTTTTTCTTGTTTACATATGACTGCCATTACGGGTAGAGAAAAATAGCCAAATTTGTAGAACTTGAAAGGGAAATTTACATTTTTTGAAGAAATTCATTTTGATGAATTTTCATTACACAAATACGAGTATGTGATTTGTTTAACTTTTCAGCTGGTAGGATTGGTCAGGTGTTAATTTTCAGAAAGGTTTGGATATTAGATTTTTTTTTTTTTTTTTTTGGTACGAAACCTTATGAGCTTTTCCTCATTCTCCACCATATTGACGTTTTCCAGAGTAGTTTATTGTCCTTTTCTCTAATGCAATATCGATACTTCTTATATTCTACCAAATTCTTATATTTACAAGACTAGTTGAGCTGACGGTTCAACAATCCTACATAAAACATATAGTGCTCTATACTCATTGCAATGGGTATATTCGGAGATCTGCTTGCATTTGGGAAAACATATTCACATCATACGGATAAATACTACCTCTAATAAATACATGAAATGGCTTGTCTCATGCCGTATTAACATAATTGGGTTGCGAAAAATTGATGCAAATGTTCATCAATTTATCCACTTTGCTTTTATTGTTATAAGTAATTGAAATGAATTTTCACAATTTTTCTGAACACAATTTTGGAAATAATTTCGGCCAAAAAAATTAAAAACTGGATTAGAAAAAACTTCTATAGATTTTAACAATCTCGGTTATTTTTTTCAGTTGTCGTTCTAAAAAATCACCATTTGTAAAAATCATTGAATATTCCAAGTACTCAGGTAATTTTTTTGTAGTTAAATCTGTGAAATATTTACAATGAAGGGCAAAATTGTTCATAGTTTGCTGTCCAAACAATAACTCAATGTTGGCTGATGGTTTTTAAAAAGCCAAAATCAAAAACTTTTTCATATCAAATCGACAGAAAAGCTATAATTTTTGCTATCTTAGAATTGACAGGGGAATGACGAGGACATGTTAACACTTGAATCCTCACATCGGTAAACCAATCTAAACCTATGCTTGGGTTACAAATGGATAGACAGCTTTAGCCATGTTAATGATTAGCCAAGCTTAGAAGAAAACTAGGAAACCAAACTTCGACTAATTAACGGCGACATAAGCTTGACCCAACATAGCGTTACTTAGCATTGACCAGGTCAATGATAAGACAAGCTTGGGAGAAGACTGGGCAGCCTAACTTCGGTTAATTAACAGTAAACTGAGATCAATATATAAACCGGTACAAAAAGCCTCCCATCCTTCTTTCAGTAATGAATTTGCGAGATTACCTCGCATTTTCTTATCATTTTTAACGATTAAAATTTCGCAGTTTCCTGTTCAGTCCATCTACGTACAATAAATTTCCACCAATCATTTTTTTTTCTTTTATAATTTAAACTCAATAAAATTTCAGATTTAATCATCTCTTCAAATGTGGAGAAAATGGGTCGTTAAAAACAAATACACTTCATTTACTTTTCCGAAATTAAAATTTCCATTTTTTCGGATGATTAATTTTAAAAATAATAATAATTAATTAAAATTTTCAACAATATCACGTTTTATATTTCACGTATAAATTGGTTTGGTTGAAAAGAATTGCATTGCGTGAATTCATATTTTTTCTTTATGTTCTATATTAAGCCGAAAAATTGAAAACATTATTTTATGTTAAAATCGATAATGAGCGCGCGTGACAAACTGTATTTGTCGTACAACACAAGCAAATGTAACAAAAATATAACTTTATAACTAAAATATTTGTAATATTTTTAATTCCAATTTCCGTCTTTTTTTTTCGAATTTAAATGCATTGAAAACTTCTTAACTTCTTTTTGAAAATTCAGCAATTTCAAAATAAACAATGTCGTGAAGTTTTCCATACTGTTGAAGTGCGGAGAAAGGAGAACGACCCTTAAATTGTTTACAAATTGTGGGCGATTTATTTTCATTTTTATTATTATTATCAGTTACATAGAGTTTTTCTAGCTTTAATATTCTACTATCTCTAATTTTTTGGAATATTAACAGCATATATTTTCTCTTTTAATCACAATAGATCTTAGTTTTTCCGTTATTAAGTAATAATTCCTGTTTTTTTTAATATTGCAATTAAAATGTATTTAGGTAAACTTCTTTATGTTCTTCATAAATATAAAAAAGAGAACTTTTTTATCACTGAATTTTCCTTTCTTTTTAGTAAATTGATTTTGATAAAAATACTAATAATCATTTGATTGACATATTTTGATAATTTATCGCGAAAACAAATAATAGACTCTCAGTGAAACATCTCACACAATTGATTCGTTAACAATTGGAACATTTGTTGAAATATTTGAATCAATATTATAATAGGAAAATGTATGTACTGTATATGCCTAGGGCATGTCGACAAGGACAGAGAACAAAAGATACTGTTAAACACACATGTGTGACTGAAAAAGACATAAGTGGATGAAAACAAAACATAAAAATCATTGTCTCAAATTGAACCAACTAATTATTGTTAATTGTTTCAACCGTTTCAATTTCATTTAATCGTCAATTTTTGTTTGTAAGGTAGCCTCTAGGAAAATTAAAAAAGAAATGGAAGTATTGGTAACTCTTTTGACGTAATCATTATATCGATTATTCTTTTTTGATGTAAGCTTTTAGAAGTTATACTTCTTTAGCGGTGTTATGAAAAACAATAATCAAACTGAATTTTTGTGTGACCCAGTCGCTACAGTAGGAGGTTGCTAGCAACCGACTAAAACCTCTAAAATTCTCTATTTAGTCGATCTCCACGTTCGCATATGATTTTCGTTTCTTTATGGTAAATGTTTTCGATTAGTAATTTTCGAACATGTGACCCGTGCTGTATTATAAAGAATGTATAAATATTCAACTATGTTTAAATGCATTATCTATGTAAAAATAACCAATTTAATCTCTTATTTAAAAACCAGTAACTTTCCGTGAAATATTAACAGCTCAACACTGACACAACTGGCAATAAGTTACAATTATCAAATGAATCAATTCGAAATAACAGTTGAAACTAATGACAAGATAGTTCAAATATGAGACAATAATTATTTTAATTGTATTCCCCTCCCATGGATGTATTAACAAATTTATATTCTTTGTTCTTGTCTTTGCCGTAATACATACGTGAGCTTAATATGTATTTTGATATTAGAAGCAAATTGTGTTAAAAGCATAATTGTATTATATTTTAGTTATTACAAACCACTTATAACTGGTGTGTCACTTCAGACATTACCAGAAGAGGGTACGGTAAGGGATCTGAAAACATCTTTTTAACTTTACCAACGAAGTATAATTACTCACGCGCGTTCATAAGTACACCAACTGTTTTTTTTTAGTGAGGTTGTCCAGGGTGAGATTAAGTGATCTTTAACATTGCAAAAATGGTTTATTATACTTCCTGTGTCCCTATTTTACCCGTTTGAGATTTAGCATCTAAGCAAAGTTCAACAACTGGTACGTTAGGTGTTTATCAACTACAGTGTACGCAACTTATTGGAATGTTATCACTTTTATGAAGAATGGGTTAGACGTATAATATCTACTATATTTCGATTTATGTTATCATTTTTTCCTTAGAAATGTTTTTGGTATGAACGAAAAAAAAACAAACGAGGTGAAGAAAAACGTGTTATCCAAGACAATATAAGGACTATGGAGACGTATAACCGGAAAGAAATGTGTGTTATAATTTCGAAAAATATGAAGAAAACACCATAGTTGAGCGGAAACGATCTAACCAAGTAAACAAATTCACTAGAAGCCTTACATTTCATTTTTCCGATAAAACAATTATAAATTACTTTAAACATAATGAACCAGAAAACTTGAACATTCAACCACTCGTCTCGACGATAAGTGGATTCGAGGAATGAATGTCACTAACCGCGTAAATGTTGTTTAAAACATAACAGAGGAAAACATAACATAAAATTGTAACAGAGATTGTTAGAACCAGAGAAAAATACCGATATTCAAACCTCTTCAATAAGCATTGAAATGAAAAAGCCCTTGTAGTTTGGCAACATAGTTTGCAGCAAATGTTATCTGATTTTCAGACGCATGACGTCTATGGAATTTTCGTTAAAAACTTTCATTCATTACTACTGAATTCATATCCGTTTTTTATTTTGTTTCCAATTTATTATCAAATAATTATTTTAAAAATGTATTTTTAACCCCTAGTTCCGATGTGATTACATTAAACGGCGTGCACTGTATTTCAGTTTCGGGCTTACTATACTTACTTTCTCATGTTTCCATTCATCAAAGACTTCTATTCGAATAGAATGTATAAAGCAGTTTCCTTCTTTGACAAAATTTGCATGTTGGATTACCTAGGTACTCTGCAGTAACCGATTATTAGACACATTGGCACTTTAACTTGTTTTCTTGTGAAATCAAGTATTTCCGTTATTATATTCAGCAGTAGTTTTACCATCATCCTTTTGCGTGGTGGTGATCTTTGAGTAGTGATTTTTATGAAACCATTTTTGGATTACATCGATTTCATGATACCAACTATAGACGTGGACATATGAGTACAGTCCCGGAGCTTTCACGGGCAGGGGCATCAGCCTTTTCTTTACCTTTATGGCTTTTGTAATCAGGTGTTAACCCAAAAGTGACCTTGTTTGTTTGTTTTTGGAGAACATAGTTTCTTTACATTCCCGAATCAATTTGGAGCTGACCAATACAGCCTTGGTGGTTATCGTAGTGCGTTCAATATAGATCGTGCTGTGTTGAAGAAGTACAAAGATCAGGGAAATTTAAAGTTTTTTCCAATCAATTTGATTACCATTAAATTATCATTATTTAAACTTTAAAGTTGGGTATGATTTGACTATATTTTTAATCAATGGAACATACTATTCACTTTGTGGTCCTTCGATTATACAAAATTTTTATAAGTTTTGGGTTAATATGTGTTTGATTATTGGAAAATCAAAAGTGGTTGTAAGAAGTATTAAGAAACCTACAAGTGCAAATCGATTGTTGCTTTTATGCAACTTTATACCGACAGCTTCATTATTCTAAGCTCAGCAACCCGGAGAAAAATTCAGATCATTGAATTAATTTCATAATTACAGCAATATCTTCATAATATTTATTTTTGATATGTTTTAAAACTTTAAAGGTTAATTTTAATAATTTTTCTTTATATAGAGAAAACGATAAAGTTACAAAGGCGCATGATATTACAATCCTAATAGCTTCTGTAGAATATTGAATAGATTGAAAAATTCACACACTAAATCACACATACATAATTACACATAAATCACGTTAGAAGACCGGTCACAGCTATAATTTTTTAGAAATAATCAATCAATATATAACACAATCACGCGGAAAAAACAGCACAAACACAAATTTACTATTTAATGATAATATTAACAACAGTTAGTTTATCGTATAGATTATAAAATTGTTTAAATTTCTTCGTAAGTTGAAATATTTAACCATTTTATATTGAAATGCTGCATGGATTATTAAAAAAAAAACTTTTAGTCGAGAGCCTGATTGCATTTATATACGTTACAATTTGTTCAACAAAATCATCTCTAGAAATTATCTTGCATGGGCTCGATTTAAATTTTTTGAAACAAAAAATTGAAAAAAAATAACATAAAATTTATCAAAAGTCATCACATTGAAAATTTGTAAATATGTAGTAAAACATTGGCAATATTTCGGCATAAATCGGCAATTTTACTTTCAGGAAAATTGAACTCAAAATTGTTATAATCAGATTGGTTTTTTTCAATAAAAATAAAAAAATTATAAAAAATAGAGAAATGATAGGTTTCTTGTATGTTTGAATATTGAAATAAATTGATGTAATAGGTTCGGTATGAAGACGAGGACGAAGATGAAGGTCCGCAACCGGATGCTACTCTGGAGCAGGGAGTCCCTCTCCCGGTTCGTCTCCAGGGCGGGTTCCCACCGGAGCTCGCAAGCACACCCCTCGAGGACATCGACCCATTCTATAGCAATCAAAGGGTAAGAAATATTTATATATTTATTGTCATACTCAAAAAAGCATTAAAAATATCAACTATAAGTGATTGCTAAAGCATTATTTATACTGGTTTTTATGCATCTTCCACTATTAACATTGCTGTTATTCTTTACTAAGGATGTCTATCGTCTATCTTATTACTTACTCATAAACATTAAAATCCTATTTACAATCTAATTTTGAATGAGAGAAAAGAAACATAATTTTTACGAAACAAATTCAAAAATATATGGTAGTTTTCTTGAATATTTTTTATTTCTTGAATATTCTTGAATATAATACCTAATTTTTGTAACACTTTGGTTAAAATTTTTGAGGATTAAATTTCTACAAGTCTGTAATTTTTAAACCTTTTCCGTTTCTTCATACAAATATTTCGAAAAGATATTTTTATATCGACTTAAGATATTTGAGCAGTTGATGCCGAAAAAATGAATTCTTTTCGGAAGGAATTAAAAACCTAACATCTGCAATTATTGTACATGTAGCTCAATCAATTGGTCAATATCTTTAATATAATATTTGGCATTCAAAGACTTGCTTACTCTCTATCTTATCTTGTGATTTATGCAGAATATTTCATAAAGAATCTGAAAAAATAATCAATAATTGTACTTATAGCATTTTTTTAATTATATACTAGAAAGTTCATTTTCATTCTAAATATGTCACAATTTGAAATAAGGTCACAATATATTAGCGGAAAATTTCAACTTCAATGCTACATAGTCGGCATTTACATTGGATCAGTTTTCATTTTAAATTATATTTTCTGAGTGCAGAATGTGCAGTGGTCAGGAAAATCTAGAAAAATACAAACTATAATTTTTCATTGTTTGTTTAGTATTTCCATAGGAAAAAACGTGATCGTAAATAAGGATATTGTGCGAAGAAACTGTACATAGAATATCAATAGAATATAGAATATTATTGCTAAATAAGAATTCACAACGTTGTTTAATTGTTTTTCGCAATCTTTTTCGGATCAACATTGGTTTAAGTCTCTAATGAAAAAGTTTTTTTATAAAGATTTCAAGAAAAAAACAAATTTTTGTCTGGAAAGTCACGAAATTAGTGTTGAAGAAAAAATTGGACATCCTGAGATGAGAAAAGTCAAGTTACAGTTGACTTCAAATGCAATAAATATTTCATGAGTTAAACAACGCTTTCTGAATATCAAAATATAGCGTGGGTCTAGATGGGCTTTTCGTTTATGCTTTCGATCCAGAATCATTAACCAAGCCAATTTCTTCCACTAAGTTCAACTGATAACAAGAAGTTTCAAGTCTAATCCGTGGAAAATAATTTTAAACTTTAGCAACACAATATTTCTCAATTAATTCATACAATAATAACGATACCGTTCCATAACTATCGTGATTTAGCACCTTCTAATTTTGAGTTTTTCCAATGCACGAATGCTCAATTAACACCGTTTTTACGTAACAAAAGCTAAATGATAAAAGTTGCAACGAAAAAGGTTGGAAAAGCTTTGCTGAAAAACAACTTAACGATTACAAATAAAAAAGGTATTGTATTGTACAGTAAAGAGATTACTTCCATATGAATGAAATGTGTATAGAAGAATGAATGAATATTTCTCATTTTACAACAAAATTCTCGTTTATTTGATTGTAAAAATTGGTTTATCTCGATTTCCAGCAAAACTACAAGTCCTATGGAAAATAGTTAGTTATAGCAAAGTTTTAGGTTATTATACAATCTCAAAACTTAAGTGAAAAATTCAAATAATCAAGTTTTTGGTATTTTATTTTTACCTTTTACAAAACAAAATTTTTTTCACGATATTTTGTGAAAACTTATCTTTTTATGTTCCAAACACACTGTAGTTTTTTTGATTTGATATTTTAATTTTTTCACCTTATTTTGACTTAATATCAAAAAAACATCCTAATTTTCAATCGAAAATTCTCGCGAAAGCGAAAAAAGAGGATATTTTGATGCGAGAATTTTCGATTGAAAATTAGGATGCTATTTGATATTAAATCAAAATAAGGTAAGGAAATTAATGTATCTAGTCAAAAAAATACAGTGTGTTTGGGACATACAAGGTAAGTTTTCACTAAATTTTATAATTTTTTTTTGTGAAAAAGAAAAAACCAAAATCTTAGTTATTAGAAATTTTCAGTAACACTTAAGGTTATGTGGTAAATGTATAGAAACAAAAGTTGTAGATCATTTTATTACCTACATCTTTGCTTTTTAATATTTTTCCATAAGGCTTGTAGTTTTGCCGAAAGTTGATGTAAACCATTTTAAACCCTTAAAAACTCATCCCTTCCCCTTCTCGATCTCAAATTGCCTGTAAATTATTTCACCTTTCATTTTTGTTATATTTTCTTCTTTTTCCAATAGCTTTCATCATAATTTTGTTCCACTTTTTACCATTTTCAAAGGCTTCTGCACTGGTCTAATTGTTTACTTTAGTAATTTATATTATATTAAAGTGTATACTTTCTGTTATTTAAAATTTTTCTATTGTAAAAAAATTATTTGAAGGATCAGCATCACTTAATTGTTAATTTTTTTTCGCAGACGTTCGTTGTAGTAAGCAAAGGGAAGGATATATTCAGATTTAGTGCAACGGACGCCCTTTGGATCCTGGATCCCTTCAATCCGATCCGAAGAGTGGCCATCTACATTTTAGTACATCCACTGTTTTCGCTATTTATCATCACAACCATTTTACTAAATTGCATTCTCATGATAATGCCTACAACACCTTCAGTCGAATCAACAGAGTGAGTATACTGCCAAAACCAAATTCATTGAATTCTTAACAATCACAAAAATAAATCAAGACAAATTTATTCCAATTAATTAAAAATCGTGATTTTTAATCATTGAAAGCTTTTTATTTAGCCAGTAATTAGAAATCTATTTAATGTAATAATTAGCTATCAATTTTATTATTATTGTTAAAGTATACCTAAGTTAATTTCCAAACTTAGATAGGTAATTAAATAGAAACTATTTATAAATTACTTTTTTTCATATTAATTCTTTGATGCGATTCGCATGTAATTAATATTTGAATTTTAGATTTAAATCTCGTTTTTATGTCATATTTCTCTTACAAAGTTCATTGGAAAAAATAAACATTTATCTATCTACCGCTTCAATTAGAAACATTCAAACATTAGAATATTTATTTTCTGAGGTAAACTTGTTTCATATTTACATATTTACTCAAATAAATGTTTTAATTTAAAACATTTCAATGTAATAAGCATATTTATATAACACAGGCTTAAACGATTTTCTTTGTCAAATAAAAAAAAAAATCTATAAGAGAAAAGTTATTAAATCTCATCTAAATTGAATAGCGTAGCTTTTGATTTAATTGCTTTGAGATTCTGTCAATTATTTTTATAAGTAAAATTGTATATAAATCGAATGGAGTTACAGAAAAATTTTCAAGTGTATTTTTATTCGTAGATTTTGTATTTTTTATCATTCATACCTTAATAAAAATATTCATTTTAGATAGATTATTGCATTTTAGAGTTTACCTGTTGAAAATTGAGGTAGATTAGATTAGAGTGAAGGATAAATTTTTGTGAGAAGAGTTTTATCATTTTTTTCCCAAATAAATTCACTGAAATGGATTCAAGGAGTTGATGCATCATTTTGATGCGACTATTGCGTTGGCTATACTAACATACTTATTTCATGTTACTTTTTTAAAGAAACTTTTTTAAGCAATTCTCTGCTTATATTGACTGAAAAGCTTTTCCTGAAATAGTAGTCAAATGGAAATAATTAGACACAAAGGATTGGAAAGATGGTTTGTGCTTCGTGCTAAACAAATTAGCAAAAAGTTTGGAAGTTTTTCATTCGTTAGTTTCGTCTTTATTAGTAATACTTTTTGTTCGAAAATTTGATATAGAATCGCTATCTAAGGTAATTCTTTATCGAAACCTGAAAAATTTAAACGGACATTACACAGAAAATTCTTGAAGAGAATTCCTCATTAGAAGTTTTTCATTAGTCTCAAGGGTTTCCTATCCAGTTGAGAATTGATTCATTTCAATTATTTCTAAATTTCTTGAAAATATTTTTTTCCAAATTTTGCAAAGTTGAAATATTTACTTTTAAATTATTTTCTACTTTGATAAATATTTCATTTATTTTTTCCGAGTCACAGTTAATAAATTAATGAATAATAATGTTTGTCGTATGACTCAATTTCTTTCTTTATTACGACGCGGTTCAACAGTTTTTGGCTGTCATCATCAGGTAATGATTATTTTGTCAGTTGTAAACAAATTTCATATTGATTGTTTGTTTTAAATATTTTTTCGTAAAGAATTATTTAAAATGAAATTTGTTTAAAACTGACAAAATAATCATTACCTGATGATGACAGCCAAAAACTGTTGAACCGCGTCGTAATCAAGAATTACGATTAATTTATTATCTACATTTTTTTTTTTGTAGGGAAGTCTTGAAAATAACAATTTGATTAGAGGCCCACAAAAGCTAGACGTTCTGCTTTTGAATATATTTCGATTTGTAAATACGACACAATTTCAGTAAAAATAATGTTTTTGACAATATTGCCTCTTTATATTCAAAAGAAGTATTTAATATTAGATTCTTAAATTCTTAATCATTCTCAGACGAAAATAAAATTTATTTTCGTTGAATTTATTATTCTTTTTGCTTTAAAGGATTTAGTTATTCCAAATTCTTTATAATATACCTATTTCAAAGACTATAATAAATGAATGGGTAGCTTGAAATCTACAGTGAGGCATGTATAAGTCTTCTAATGCTCTGATTATTTCTTACGTATAAAAATGAAAAGGAAGCCTGAAAAACTGATCAAAAAGAGTATGTTACCAAAATAAGCGTAATCCTTCATAAAATCTCATATATTTAAAATTAAATGTTCGTTTAAATTTTGACCGTGAATTATCTTTTGTTGGTTCGGTTTTTTTTATTGAGTAGTAGGATGGAAATATCAACTTTTTTGTATTTTGATAAGTCTTAATATATATATATATATATGAAACTGTTTACGCCTAGTTGTCATAAACATCCTGTTTGTGCGGAGCTTTTGCCAAAAGCTTTTGCTTTAATATGATGCGAAACGTTCAGAATAAAGTTTTCAATTATATTTAAACTCCTTGAGATCTATTTCTTTCAATCTCTATACTTTTATTCTTTTTATCCGATAAAGACGACAAAACAAGTAGTAGGTCCAAAATTAATTAATTTACACATATTATTTTCGAGGAACCGCGTTGAGTTGCAACCGTCAATTTTTGCAGGGAGATTTGAATTTGAGGTTTTTTAGTGGTTGGATTTGGGGGTGGATTTAACCGTTGTGGAGTGTTTGTTTTGCAGAGTGATATTTACCGGCATCTACACGTTTGAGTCGGCCGTGAAGGTGATGGCGAGAGGTTTCATTCTACAGCCGTTCACCTACCTTAGGGATGCATGGAATTGGCTCGACTTCGTAGTTATAGCATTAGCGTGAGTAGTTTAGCCTATAGAATTGATTAGCAATTACAATTTTGTTTTTCTTTATTTTTACTACAACCTACTCATGTTTAATTAATATATTCGTTAGACTTACCTTTGTTATCTTAGCAAATAATTTCGTTGTTGAATATCAATTTGTAATTTTTATTTAATTTTGATAAAAAGAAAATGTTTTATATCAGAATGCCATTGTAATTATTAAATTGTAGTTTAAGAATACATTTACAAACATGTTTCAGTGTATTACTAAGTTTTTAGTAGTTTAGTCGCGAACATACAATTTTCTTTTTGTTAAAATATAATTGAAGGTACCCTCATTGATGAATTAAACCCTTGACTCGTGCTCGTTACAAACTTGATTTATTTTTGATAGAATTTACATAACAAAAGAGTCCGTTTCATAACAAAGGGCTTAGGTATAATAATGTTAAATCGCCCTTTGATGAATTTTATATTGAAACTTGTATAATGTGTGTATTTCCGTCATTAAAAAAGGTGAAAATCCTCTAGATATGATTTATATATCATCAATTGTCTCATACAATAAATTTTGATCAATAAAATTATCTACCTCACATATTTAGTTCTGAGATTCAATGACACCAAATTTCATTAAAATGTATGCGAAAATTACTTAATCTAAGCAAGTGTTCCCTATTTCCCGAGTTAATAAATCATAGGCTTAAGTTTCATTACAACTTTATGTTTTATTTAATCGTTAGGTACCTGCAAAATATTTCAAAGAAACAGAAAAATATTATTCCAAAGTCTCAAAAACTATTTCATAGTAAAAGAGGACACTGGTGCTAATCTTTGTCAGTATTTCTATGGTACTACCTGCATATTTCCATTTTTGACAAAAATTTCTGTGTATATCATTATACACAGTTTGTTATTTACCATTGCTTTATAACAACTGAAGTCTTTAGCGACTCTAGATTAAAATCCGTTATCGAGAAATTTCGAAAATTTGCTCGATACGAGGATCGAACTCACTACCTACCGGTTTTGGAGCGGTCACCTAGACTATTCGGCCACCAGTAGGCTGAATATCATTATCGTGTTTTTAATTGCTAGTTATATTCAATATTTTCTAATTACCTATTTTTTTTTCTTTTTTAACATAAAGTAACCATACAAACAAAAATAGTTATCAAAAATTAAAGTAGATACCATATAAGATTGTAAATTGTTTAGATTTCATTAATTCTTTGGAGAAAAACTGCCGTTTTTAAATTCATTTTCATCAAAACTGCTTAGGTACTGGAAGGTAATCGTTCTTTAGATGCTACAAGTAGTAAAAAATTTGAATCTATTTAATAGTTTATCTTCCAAATATATATTTTTTTGATTGTTATTTACCGTCGCTTTTTGATTACTAAGGTCTTTAGCGACTCTAGGGTTAATGAAAATGTGTAATCGAGAAATATTTAAAATTGGCTCAATACTAGGAGCAAACCCAAAACCTATCAGTTTTGAAGTGGTTACCTAAACCACTCGGCCACCAGTAAGCTTCAAGGGTATTTAAAAGTTATATTAAGTGTCACGTGACGTAAATAAAATTACTGCAACAATATATCAGCAAGAAACGGTTTCTAGTCATTTCCTATAATTTTTCTTTAACTTTACCGCCCATTTTCTTTGAGATTCATACAAAACTCACTAAGTAATGAACTTACCAAAAAATAAAAATCTTTACTTAAAAAATTCCATTGTTTATAGATGTTTTTTTCATACTTCTAAAAAAATCTAATATGATTTAACTCGAGTATTTAATATAACGAGGTTCTTTCGAGAAAAATGTAGTGTTTAATAAAAATACATACTTTACAAGTTTCTGAAACAAATCTCTAAAGATTGCTTCATCTACTCAATTTCGCAAATTCATTGTAAACATATAATAAAAGCTTCAAAGATAAATTTTAAAATTTATTATACCAAGATTTTTATTACTTTATGTACAATATTTTCAAGTTTTGGAAACGAGCTCAAATCAAAATGACTGAGAATTTATTAGTGAGTGTCAATTAAGTATAAATTACTCTTTTACACTAGGAAAAATTTAAATTGCATGCACCTTGTGGATATAGTCACGAAAACGTAAAACAACAATATAATCAAGTTAATCCAGGTTAATTTCAGTATTTGAATTGAAGAATTTTGAAAAACAAATCGATATAGCATTTCAATAAACAATATTAGCCTAATTAAGAATACATTTTTAGGGATGGTAAGTATTTAAATAGAATAGATATGAATTGTTCTTTTTCATGGGCATCGAGCTGAAAAATTCAAAGCTGTTTTGTTATATTTCGTTTTTAATTCTTTCTTAAAAATTGTTCACTTAAATGTATGTGCATAATCAACATTCCAGGTATGTCACAATGGGAATAGACCTCGGAAATCTAGCAGCCTTAAGAACATTTCGAGTATTACGTGCCCTAAAAACTGTAGCTATAGTACCAGGTAAAGAATAAAAACATATTGGGCTTCTATTCAAATTTTTTAAACCGCGTTATGATTATTTTTTTGTTTGAAATGATATTGAGGCGAATTTTAATTAAATTTCAGGTTTAAAGACTATCGTAGGAGCCGTTATAGAGTCCGTAAAAAATCTACGCGATGTAATCATTTTAACGATGTTTTCACTCTCAGTATTTGCCTTAATGGGTCTCCAAATTTATATGGGTGTTTTAACTCAAAAGTGTATAAAAAATTTTCCAATGGATGGCTCATGGGGAAATCTTACAGATGAAAATTGGGTACGATTCGTTAGTAATGAAAGTTAGTATGGCATTTGAGTAGAGAAAAATGAGAGCCTATTGTTTTAACTGGATTTTTTCTTCAGCTAATTGGATGATGGGAGATGCAATCGATCCTCCGCTATGCGGAAATTCATCCGGAGCTGGGTAAGAACAAAGATTTGGAAATGTTTTTAGGTACAATTTATCATGTTTGATTTAAATTACAGACAATGCGAACCTGGTTATACATGTTTACAAGGATTTGGCAACAATCCTAACTACGGCTATACTAGTTTCGATACTTTCGGATGGGCGTTTTTATCTGCATTTCGACTGATGACACAAGATTACTGGGAGAATCTTTATCAATTAGTAAGTTTTAAAAATCAGATTGAAAATTGAAATAATTAAATGATTTATTTCAGGTTTTGAGATCCGCAGGTCCATGGCACATGTTATTTTTTATAGTGATAATCTTTTTGGGATCATTTTATCTTGTAAACTTAATTTTGGCTATTGTCGCGATGTCTTATGACGAGTTGCAAAAGAAAGCGGAAGAGGAAGAGGCGGCCGAAGAAGAAGCGATACGAGTAAGTTGTGCTTTTATCAGTGGCAGACTTTCGGGTGAAAGCAAAGTGAAATGTGGACGTGTTTCAGGAAGCCGAAGAGGCTGCACTAGCTAAACAAAATAAATTAGAAGCGAGAGCCGCAGCGGCCGAACAAGCCGCACAAGCTGCATCCGACGCCGCCAACAATATCGTCAAATCGCCGTCAGATTTCTCTTGTCACAGTTATGAGCTTTTTGTCGGCCAGGAGAAGGGTAACGAAGATAACAATAAGGAAAAAATGAGCTTACATTCGGAGGTGGAATCGGTGAGCGAACACAGAACTCGGGCGCCGCCCAACTCGTCTAAGATGCGGAAAGTCAGCACAGTGAGTTTTGTAAATGTAAGCTGCAGAATGTTGAGACCAATATTCAGTGTTCGTGTCACTAAATCACTAGCTTTTTCGGGACATTTCTTGAACCACTTCTGGTCAAGTGAATGATTTGATACTAAATGCACAAATCTAAAATCGTAATACTCTATGTTGTCTTGTACGCTACTGATTATTGTTCGTTGAAAGTCTGACATTCTAACTATCTGCTTTTCAAATACTACCGTATTATCTACTATTTATGGTTTTTAGACCGGGTGTCGCAGCAACATATCTCACTGTTGCTAACTTTTTACACATTGAAGATAAAATATGCCTTAATTGGGATCTCATTCAATTTTGAAAAAAAATAAAATCTTCAACCTCTCTTGTATCAACACTAATCAATCTATACTTGCACCGTACTGTTTAACTTACATCTCAATTATCAAATATTTTGTTTTCAATATCTCAAGGAAAAAAACAAGTCTATCTAAATAACATTAAGTTCACCAAATTGAATAGAAATAAGCTGAGAAAAGTTGCTGCTACTTCTTGTGTTTTCTATTTGATTGATCATTTCTAACACAAGTACCCGGAAAATTGTTTTGGTCGTATAGTATAATCAATTTAATGTATATATTAAACGACAAACGAATCAATGATCAATTTTTTCGTTTTATTTTTGCTTAGCATCAATGTTTCTCAATATTTTTACCAAAGTGAATAATGCCCGACCGGATTACGACAAAAATACTTTGATTTTCTCTCTAAAGTTTTTTGTTTTATCCCTTTACCAAAAAGTTTTTAACCCTTCATTGTTTTTTTAAAGATTAGTTAGAGAAAAATTTAGTATTTCCTCTAAACTGTCGGAAGATTAAAAAAAATGAAACGATATTTTCTTTGTTTATACAACATATGAAATATAAGGTGTACTAGAAAAGAATGTCGTTTTGAAACCAATAATCATCCAATTGCCATTTATTTGCTAACAAGTTATTTCAAAGTGGTACTTAAGACATTTAATGGTTAGAATAATTTATCAACTTAGTAAAAATGACAAAATATTTTTTATTTCGAAATTCATTTGAAATTGAAGAACTAAAAATTCCAAAGAATATAAATTTGGCATTGTATGATCATCGAGTTTCACAGGGTAGCGACGCAAATTTCTTACTAAAAACATTTTCAATGATTATCTAAGTGTATTAGAAGTTCATTAATGCCTAATGAGTTTTTTTAAGTTCAAATTCTATCATTTTCATTTCTCCAACTGGTATCAAAGAAATATGACAAAAAATTTAACCAATCAAAAATTAAGGGAAGAAATAGTGCTAAATTTATACCAGAAAGTCGAAAAGCTGTCAAACAATCCAAATCAATCTTAATCAATCGGCCAAATACCTAAAAGTATCTAAAAGTTGTTAACAGATAAAATTCTGGGCTGCAACACGGTAATGAAAGACCCCTCTGCAGAAGAAAAGCTCTGGAAAAAAAACTAAATAATTAAGAAAGAGTTGATATTGCCGTACCCACTATAATTGTCCAAAGTTATTTCATGGGATTTCTATTTAATTTAATTATTACAAAATTTGCGAATCAATTGATTTTTACTATTATGGCATTAAAAATTTGCACACTAGATATCAAAACGTTGATACTATATAGGTCATATAGATAATAAAAATCGTGATTTTCAATCATTGAAAGCTTTTTATTTAGGTAATTAAATATAAATTATTTATAAATTACTTTTTTTCATATTAATTCTTTGATGCGATTCGCATGTAATTAATATTTGAATTTTAGATTTAAATCTCGTTTTTATGTCATATTTCTCTTACAAAGTTCATTGGAAAAAATAAACATTTATCTATCTACCGCTTCAATTAGAAACATTCAAATATTAGAATATTTATTTTCTGAGGTAAACTTGTTTCATATTTACATATTTACTCAAATAAATGTTTTAATTTAAAACATTTCAATGTAATAAGCATATTTATATAACACAGGCTTAAACGATTTTCTTTGTCAAATAAAAAAAATATTTTTATAAGAGAAACATTATTAAATCTCATCTAAATTGAATATTGTAGCTTTTGATCTAATTGCTTTGAGGCTTTGTCAATCATTTTTATATGTAAAATTGTATATAAATCGAATGGAGGTACAGAAAAATTGTCAAGAATAGCCGTACCCATTATAATCGTCAAATGTTATATCATAGGATTTCTATTTATTTCAATCGTTAGCAGATTGGTTAATCAATTGATTTTACTAATATGGCATTAAAAATTTTCACACTAGATGTCAAAACGTTGAAACTATTGAGCCTGATTGTATCATTGATTTAAAATCAATAATTGTAACAAAATTTCGTGTCTTAATTATTTATTGAAAAAACGACATTCTTTTCCGGTGCACCTATTATTATGGTCTTATTTTTGTAATTTAATTTACAAAAATAAATTATTAATATTATTTTGAACAAAAGTTCAAACAAAAGAATTACTGACGTATTGCCCATATACGTATTTCGATTGCCAAGAAATTTACATCAGTGTTCATCAAGAAGTATTGGATCTATCCGTAATTGCTATGTGATGAGTCATATTGTATACATATTGTATAAACAGTAAAACTGTTCAAAGTCAACGAAAAAATCAAATTGGATCTTTTCTTTATTTTTCTTTAAACTTTCGGTAAAATATCGTACCTTTCTTTCTTCGAACATTAAAAATATTAAATTTACAAAAGTTGCAGTATGACATCAAAATTAAATCATATCATTTGTTTCATTAATGAACCGAAATGAATTTTTAAATAAAATCTTGCAACAGCAGTAATCCTTCAGCATCTTTTTTTATGAATCATTCTCTTATAATATTAATTTGTTTTTTTAAAGATACAAAAAATAATTTTAAAAAAATGAATATATTTTTATTATACTTTAATATGTACTTAAGCAATGAATTGTTTTAATTGAAATAAGGAGGCATCCATTATGTGAGATGTTTAAGGGACATGGGGTGTTGAGCAAAATCTCACACAATCCCCTGTGGAGTAGAAGATGGTCTCGGTAAATATCACGTAATTTTTTGAAATTGTTTTTTTTAAATAGGTAAATCTATTGTAGTCGAAGCACAAATTTACATTGAAATTACGCATTTTGAAAAATCTCACGTGATATTAGGAGAGGGGGTCGAGCAAAGCCTCACGAATTCTTACCAAGGGGGTAGAGTGAGTCAAAAAATAACTAAAACTGTCTCACGTAATTAATGTCTCCCCTAAAGCATGAAAAAAATTCTTTCGAAGAATTAATGAACTCATAATGCATCAAACAATCTAAAGACTTTGAAGAGGATTTATTTTTCCCACTGTGAAGACCTAATAAAATTAGATGCAATCGCTGTTCAATCTTCAAATTTTGAGAAATCTAAATCTTCTTTTTATCAATTAAAACCAAACCAATCCAATCCATTAAATCTCGTATTCCAAACTTTAAAACTTTCCATAATTTTTAACAAAAAAATTGTCAGGTTTTCGGTCAGGCATTCAAAGTGCATAGAAAATAGAACCTATCATTACAATTTTATTTTTTTATTAGACGAGCCTAAGTTTGCCAGGCTCGCCATTTAATCTTCGAAGAGGCTCCCGAGGCAGCCATCAATTTACATTACGTAACGGCCGTGGTCGAATTTGTGGTCCACCAGGAAGTGATCGAAAGCCATTAGTTTTATCTACATATTTAGACGCACAAGAACATTTACCTTATGCTGATGATTCTAACGCTGTAACACCAATGAGTGAAGAAAACGGTGCTATGGTTGTACCGATTTATTACGCCAATTTGGGTAAGATTTTCATTTGTAAACAATTTTCTTCAAATTGTTTCTTTTTTCAAAATTTTATAGGTTCTCGTCATTCATCATACACGTCCCATGCATCTCGAATATCGTACACATCCCATGGAGATCTTTTGGGTGGAGGAATCGGTGCTAATGGTAAGATTATTACGAAGGAGAGCAAACTTCGTGATCGATCAAAACGAAATGGTCCTCCAACTGCCAATTATATGGAAATGAATCACAAACCGAGAGAGATGGTAATACAAATTTTAATTTCTAATATTTCAATAAAAACACGTACAAATTTCAGGACGGAAATGTTAGCGGAATGTGTGAAACGAAACTAAAGCAATTAGACAATCCTTTTACGGATACTCCGCAAAAACAAACAGTCGTAGATATGAAAGGTATCAACAAAGTGAATTATAAGAAAAAAATCGAAATAATATCTTATATCCAATCGTTTTTAGATGTAATGGTGTTAAATGAAATCATTGAACAAGCTGCTGGTCGTCAAAGTAGAGTAAGCGATCATGGAGGTAAATATTGCTTCTTCAACTATACGAGATCATTAAAATTATTCTAATTCAATTTAATAATCGATATTTATTTTCAAACGAACAAAATGCCACAAACTCCTTTTTCCAATGAGTAATGTAACAAAAATCAAGGAATGATTTATCCTATCACGCTAAGATTTTCTTTACATTTTGGCTTTTCAATTTTTAAAAAGAATATTCTTTAAATTATAAATTATAACTCATGATCTAAATACTTCAATCATGAGACTTATACTCAGTATATAATGCTAAAATCAATGTTTTTATCAAATTGTTCAAAATTTCAATTGCCAATTATTTTGTTTGAATATTTATGCTTATGCAAACATCAAACAAGTATTTAAGTATTTTTTTTATTATCAACATTATCTACATTTCAACCAAATTGAATTTGATCACAATATTTTGTCAGTTTTCACGAGTTGAATGATTTTTTCCCAAACAGTTGGATCATTAATTTTTTTTAGTTTAGAGCCCTTTGCAATTCAACAATGCTTCAATAAAATCAGTAGAAATATAGAGCCGTAATTGAATAAAACCCCTTTAACGATTGAAAGTAAATTAGCGATTATGATGTAGAGCCGTAATAATTACATTTAGAAACTAAACATTACCTATATAAATATCACAACTTGTGAATTAATTCAAGTAACGAAAAGTATTCAACATTTCAACGTTTAATTGGATTAATGAAAGCTTGAATTATTTCTTTATTTTTTGCACATTGAAAACAAATATATTTTTGCATCTGCATTTTCAGTTATAGTAAAATATAACTTTGCAGTCATTTTAATGCAAAGTTGTATTTGACTTATCAAAAATAGGTTTCTGCAGCAGTTCATATCAATGAGCAGCAGCGTGACATAGACGTGCGAATGGCTACAATAGCTAAAGAATCAACATTTTATAACATTATCTAGTTTTTAACTTTTATTAATTAATCCAGCATTGATGTGACCCGAAAGACATCGGTCGCAGCACATACGTGCACACCACCTAATTTCGACTTCACCGCTAATCATTAATCTGATTGTTGTTCACTTTTATAATCCAGCGTACACCAAACTCACCAAAAAACCTCTTTATCCAAATAAAAGAGTGTGGCAATAATTGCTTTATTAATTCGTTGTACAGTTTCTGTCTATTATTTCCCAGAAGAAGATGAGGAAGAACCAACGTTTAAAGAAAAACTCTTAGAAGGTCTGCTGAAAGGTATTGATATGTTCTGTGTATGGGACTGTTGGGGCCCGTGGACGACTTTAACCAAATATGTGTCATGGCTGGTGTTTGATCCATTCGTCGAGCTTTTCATTACGCTTTGCATTGTCGTCAACACTCTCTTCATGGCGTTGGATCACCACGACATGAACAAAGACATGGAAAAAGCTCTTAAAAGTGGAAATTACGTAAGTTCTTTTAAAATCATTAATATGCGAAATAGCTCAAATACTTAGTTATAAGATACCAGTTTACGATGTGTTTTACTACTAGTTGATTTCATCAGATCATTGGATATTTTGAAATGTGAGATCAGCTAGTAGTAAACACAATGATAACAATCAATTAAACATCAAGATAATGTTTGAAAATGTTTTAAAACAATATTGCCAAATACTTATTTCTACACCAAATTTATGTCTTCAGTATTTACCCGAAACGTTGTAGATACATTAATTTGTCAATGAATTGATCATCCCCGACTAGAAATTTTTGAGTGACCCCTATGGAGTCCCGAATGAACTGCCCCATTGGGCAATTCCACAAAAATCCCAATTGGACAATCTGATATCAAACATTTCATTATTATCTTCTAGTGCAGATTCATTGTTAGTTATATTTTATGTTTTTTACGAATTATAAGAAGCATATGAAGATTCTGTAATCATTAGATGCGCATACATTGACAAATTGTTGGATTGATTATCGACATTTTCTGTCTCGTAAACGCCAAAATTCGCGAGTCGTTTTCGACTTATTAGTATTAAGCATTTAAATGTCTTAAGAGATAAATCACATATATATTGCACTAATAACAATAATTAAAATATTACTTAGAGGCCAAATATTAAGTGATGCAATAGTATGTATATTCAGTCGTTAGTCAAACTATTAGACGCAAGATTTTTTCTAATTTGATGTATTCTACTATACTAATTTAATACTTTTTAAGTAATATTAAGTCATTTTCTTTGTTTGCAGTTTTTCACAGCGACATTTGCTATTGAAGCCACGTTAAAGTTAATAGCTATGAGCCCAAAATATTATTTCCAAGAAGGATGGAACATATTTGATTTCATCATTGTAGCTTTATCGTTACTAGAATTAGGTCTTGAAGGTGTTCAAGGCTTGTCAGTCTTACGTTCATTTAGATTGGTATGTATTACTAAGATAGTAAATTTTTACAAATAAAAACTCGTTACAATCGTTTTTTTTTGTTGTTTTAGTTAAGAGTGTTCAAATTAGCTAAATCTTGGCCGACGTTAAATCTTCTAATTTCTATCATGGGTCGAACGATGGGAGCCCTTGGTAATCTTACGTTTGTATTGTGTATTATTATATTTATCTTCGCCGTTATGGGTATGCAACTATTTGGAAAAAATTATGTTGGTGAGTGACGGAATTCTATGATAAAGGTAGAATGGTTTTATTAATGATTGTCTGTTTTTAGATAACGTTGATCGTTTTCCGGATGGAGATTTACCTCGATGGAATTTCACCGATTTCATGCATTCGTTCATGATAGTTTTTCGCGTTTTATGTGGAGAATGGATCGAATCGATGTGGGATTGCATGTTGGTGGGCGATGTTTCGTGCATCCCTTTTTTCCTAGCGACGGTCGTTATAGGAAATCTTGTCGTAAGTTTTCTATGAACGATTCCTCTGTATATTTGACAATATAAGTACCTATACAAGTGGTCCTTATGTGAAAGGATTACTTATGATTATCTTGGTGTGAAATATTCACCCTACTTCATAAATTGATTGGTCAACGTATATGTCATATGATTGGCACATATATTGTCTAATGTGAGGAATCATACGGGCGAAAGTGTAGTAGATAAAATCAAAGCTTAAACTGTAACTCTCTTGAAAGGTTCTCAATCTTTTCTTGGCGTTGTTGCTCAGCAACTTTGGTTCATCGAATTTATCTGCACCAACTACCGACAACGATACGAATAAGATAGCAGAAGCGTTCGTGAGAATTGGTCGTTTTACAGCGTGGGTGAAGAAGAGTGTACGAGATATGGCTAAAATGGTTCGGTTCAAACTAACCAATCAAATATCCGATCAGTCGCCAGGTGAGGGACCCTCCAACAGTTGGAACCAAGGTTTTTATCCACTCAGATCGCTTGCTGATGCCTGCTTGTTTTGCTGTACAATTCATCTTTGATTTTTTTCTCTAACTAGTCTTATGGTTACACTTGTTTTCAAGTTTCTCATCTAAAGAAGTATGTAAAAAAACAATAATTTAACAACGTAGCCATCATGCTAGTTACGCTGTCTGAGTGTATTTAGTATTATATTATCTTTTTCATTTTTTTTTATTTACTATCAAATACAATTTCTACAAGTAACCTACATCTTAAACCTCAAAATTAGTGAAATCAAACAGAATATTAAAGCCAAAATTTATTTAAAACTTAAATAAAACATCTCAAATTCTATTTATTTTCCAATAAAAAATTAGACATTGATAAATACATTTTGGCTTTACTCTGACAAATAATGGTACGAAAGTTTTTGTAACAAAAATCCTAGATAAAAAAATATTCATAAATGATCAATTGGTTGCAAGTTTCATTACAAAATTAATCAATTTGACAAATTCTTGAGCGAGAGATCATTCAACAAGTCTATCTCAAATGTATGTACGTGCAAATATTATAAATATGTTGTAGCTCATTTTTCTTTTTAATTGCTTTTCACTTGGAGCATTTTTTTCCAACAACAAAAAATGCTTAGAATGTGAAAAAACGCTATGAAAATTATTGATTTTGTTGTTTTATTTTGCCGAAACACCGCTCAGCTTTGAATTATATTTTAACACAATAGCGATCGAAATAGTGAAAACGTTAGCGCTAGGAAATTTGTGTCTGTAGTTTATTTGTTTACGTTATGTTTATATCACAAAATAAAAACATACAGCTCCTTGGCGTCCTTGGCATTGAACCATGGATTTAAAAATTTTCAAATGGAATTTATGAATACTATCGATGATAGCATTATTACTGTTATTACTTTTCCTTAAAAGTTATAATATGTTATTGATCGTGGTTGTTGCATTTAACGTTGACAAACCAATACTTTATTATACAGTCCCTGCCCATATTAATATATGTACTATAGGTTTGTTATAAAATCTGAAGTAAGAGCTATTTTATTTTGGGTCCATATTTTTGATTGGGTTTAACTTTCCTGTACAAGTTTAATTTCGTTTCGCTTATTACCAACTAGCGTGACTTAAAATCATATTAACAAAAAATAGTTTTTTACCATCAAATTAGCAAAACATCTTCCTAATTATGGTGAATTGAATTGTTTAATATTTAATTGAAAGCCCATTTACTGATATTTAAGTTTCCATTCTGCGCAGTCTGCGCTCTCTATGTAAGACAATTCCGTCTACTGTATTTGTGGATGATGATTCCATACGTTAATATTTTTTCTAAGGGCTATTTTTCTGTAATAACTACCTCTTTAACTACTTTTTTCTTCAGCAATTTCCACATATTTTCAATGGATTTCAAATCAAGGCTATTATCCCAACGTAGTATAATAGGGATAATAAACAAGGTTTTGTCCTTATCCAGAAAATATATGTTTTAAAAATCAATACAACTTTTTATAATGTGGAAAGTAAACAATATTAAATTTAATACTACTAATTTAATAATTAGTAGAATATGTCCATTTTGTCCATTATAAAACCTTAAGTGCGTCTAATAATATGACCAAGGACTGTATATTCAGAAGGATAAGAAGTGAGAAATGATGTCTTAATCATTAGTTTAAACTGGAATAGTAAAAGAATAGAAATAGCCAAGCATGGACAATTAAGTTAAGTGTTCATAATAAAAAACGGTGATGTTTACTGATTGCTTCATTTGCTTCGATTAAATTTACATACCCTATTATATAATTACATTTAACATTATCAAAATTTATTTGCCTTTAATACTTTACTTATAATTGAATTTCGATCATTAACATCAACAATCACGACCTTGAATCAATAAATTAGTTTTTCACGGACGTAAGAAACATTAAATAAAAAGTAGTATAACTTTCAATATTATCTGTATTATAAATTGCATTTCGAAAAAAATTAATCCGGATTGCAATGTTTTGGAGCCATTAAATTATTTGTTCATTTCAAATATTAAAATGCTTTTATTACCAAAAAAATAAGCTTAAATAAGCCATGGAATTTTTTCTTTCATTAATTTATATAAACTTTTCGCTTCATTTATCGGTAAACTATATAGCTAAACTCAATTATGTCTCTATCATCGAACAATAATAATCTTAAAATCAGCAATACGAATTCTTGTATATATTTATTTTTAAAAAATTGTTACTTTCCATATTAAATAGCTGAGTTTCAACTATAATTAAAGCGAAAAATGCATGAGCTTATTTTAGGCCATTAATTGATTTGTTTTAAGATCACGCATTATAACACAAATTTATAAGGGAGAATATTCATTTGATTAATAAAACATTTGCTGACAGTGATTTATGATTATAGTTTTCGAATGAACATAACTTTATAAAGGGAAAATTTACATTAAAAATTGTATTTGGGTCATGAAAATATTTTAAATTGAGTTGAGATCAGTATTTTTAAATTCGAAAAACTTTTTAAATGTGTTTAGAACATTATATTTGGATGACAATTTCTTGTCGTTATGAAGGTGATATTCTTGTACTAGGTATAACTAATAACTATATTTTTAAGCCTTATTCCTGCTATCTGTTTCTGTTTATTAACATGGATTTAGATTTATACGCAAGCCAAGAAACTATAATTAATTAACGACTAGCACGTTATACTAGCATACTACACAAACGTATATACTGATCACTAGCATATTATATGAGTACAATAGCTATTCGTAAAAATATATATATGATGGGAAGGCGTAAGAATTTTAATGCGACAAGACTGTTAATATGTTATAAATCACTAGTATTGATGCTCACAGGAAATCATGCTCATATAATGAGCATAAAGAATAATCAATGGCTGTAACGCATTACCTAAAGATCTTTTCTTATTTGAATAAACTTTGGAAAATATTTTGTAATTGTAATATATTTTCTTGACCCAAATGTTAATTATAAGTAAATTGTTTACTAATCGATTCGCTAATTTTAGCCATTTAAGAAATTTATTTTTTTAAAGATTTAAAATTATAATTATATTTTTTTATTTCTATCATAAAATCTTTTAATGAATTTTTTGGTTTATATTATTATCGATGTGTTCTAGATACACGTGATGGAGGTCTCGAACTTACAGGCGACGAAATTTTAGTTGATGGCATAATTTACAAAGATAAAAAATATCCAAAAGATAGATTAGAAGTAACAATTGGAGATGGAATGGAATTTACTATACATGGTAATTCAAATTACATTTATATGAATGGTAAATACATACACACTACCACAATACATTTACATCAAGTAATTCTACTCGTCGTTTTTTTTAATCCTAAGACTATAATTAAAAAAAAAACATTTAAATTATATTTTTTAATTTTTTTATTCTGTTATTAATCAAAAAATATTTTTTAATTTCGAGTAGAACAAACTTGACTGCACTCTATTAAAAATTATACTTTTTCGTAGTGTTTTTTTGGTGTGTAGTTTTGATTCTGAAATTCTAAGGCGAATTTTAAACATTCATATCTCACAAGATGGAAAAAAAATACTAATCAAACTGCATACATAAGATTTTGGAATGCACAATGAGTGCAGTTTCAAAAGGTTTTGAAAAAAAAAAACACTGCTTTTTCGTTTCAAAAGTTTTTCGGTCTTTTACACATAACTATTATGATATTCTTATAGTCACTTGATTAAGTGCAAAATTTGTCTAAGTCCAATTTTATGGTTTCAAAATTGCCACATATTGATTAAGTCTCTTTAGTGCAATTTAGTATAATTATTTATACTTTCAATATTCTTAAGTTGTCGTTACACCAAAGATAGAGAATCATTAAAGTGTAGTATAAACTACAAATTTAGAAAAGAGTAAAATTGAACTTGTGATAAACTTCTTCTGCTTTTAAGTGACGGTATACAGTAAATGTCATAAATGTACTCTCTAAATACGATAACAAATCCTTATTAATTTCAATAGTGAACTAATAATTTGCCAAACAGTGTTGATTATTTCAATACAAAAAACATAAATATTAAAGAAAGCTAATATAACAATTAGGGTATTTTCACACATTAATATAACAAATATTCAATAAATGTAGTTCTTAACATTTCTTGCAAATTCTTCAATTGGTATTTACTATTAATAATAGTTTTAATTAGGCTTGAGTAACCGAAGCTGGAAGTCTTTTCTTCGCCATGTGGATTCTCCAGATAATCCACTTGTCAAGGTGAAGTCCTAGATATTTCACTGAAATTGATCCTAGAATAGTATTTCCTTTTAAATAGATTGTTGGTCAGCTTCGACATTGGACAGCTGAAGTTGACGAGAGCAGTTTTTGTTTCATTTAATTTAATCCTCCACTTTGTCGTCCAGCTTTCTATCAAATTGAAATAGTGTTGAAGATTGGTTACTGCGATTCTCGGATCCTTACTACTAGCCATTATAACTACGTCATTTGCAAAGGTTCCTGTTTCAGTATCAACAATCGTTGGTAGATCTGCGATATACAAAAGATAAAGAATTTGGCCCAATTCACTTTCTTGCGGGACACCTGCCCTTATTTGTTGTTCGTTTGATGTTTCCTCATTGACTCTAGTTCAAACTCCCAATCTTTTAGATAGGATTTTTATAGTACGCCGGTACTCTTTTTTTATTCTACATAATCATCATGCCATACTTTTTTATCAAACGCTTGGCTGATATCTCAGAAAACTGATAGGCATTTTTTTTGAGTTCCACAGCTCCATTTATTGTATTCACCACCCTATGGGATTGCTGAATTGTAAAATGACCCTATTTAAATTCGAATTGATGGTTGGGGATATTTGTTAAGGGAGGTAAAATCCTTTGCAGCAGATGTCTTTCGAAAAGTTTAGAGATGACAAGAACAAGGCATATAGGGTGATAAGATGTTACGTGATTTGGATCCTTTCCTGGCTTTTGGATCATTGTTACTTCCGCATATTTAAGTGAACTGGGCCCGTATTTGAGTCTAATCATAGCATTAAATAGGTAGAAGATCTGTAAAATTGCTCTGTATGGGAGCTATTTTAGCATTTTGGAACTAATTCGATCTATTCTTGGTGCTTTTTAGATGTTGAGTTTTTGTATTTCATTTTTGATGGCTTGGGAGTGAAGAATAGTGGATTCATAGAGGTTGCCTCTGATGCATTTATAAAGTCCGATATCTGTTGATCTGTTGCATTATTGTCTCTAATAGATGATTTGCAAATATATCAGCTTTTTCTTAACGCTTTTTGCTCATTCTGTCGACGTCGAGTCTTTTCTAAAGGGAGGATAAGGCTCAATAGGCTTAGGTTTTATTCTTGCAGCCCTTACTGGTTTCCATATTGAGTTACCAGATTCATTTCATTTTAATCGTTTACATCAGTGAATACTTAAAAAAATTTTTTTTGAAAGCATACACATTTAGTCAAATCTCAATTCTAAAATATTGCATAGTCAAAAAAATAAACTTATAAATTACAAAAATTGAAACTGAAGAAAGAACCGGAGATGGAGCTTATGCTAAACATTGGTTCCGGAGACGGAGCCTTAATGAACCTGGTCTATCTCCCCAGCCTTGGTATTAACAATGATTGCATTGCAACGTTAATTAATTATGTGTATGAAATGAAATTTTCGTTTATTCGTATTGAGAGAGTACCTACGCATAAAGCCCTCTAACAATAATTTGGTGTTGCATGACTTTTTATTTTTGCAGGTGATTCAAAGAGTAATTTAAAACGAGGCAAGAATCACATAAACAAGAGTAAATCAATTTCCAATCCAATTCATCAAGATTATTTAGGTAGTTTAGAAGATGACGTGATTAGTAATATTTCGTATGGTAGTCATAAGCATCGTCCGTTCAAAGATGAAAGTCATAAAGGCAGTGCCGACACGCTCGACGAAGAGGAAAAGCGTGACATTAGCAAAGAAGATTTAGGAATTGACGATGGTAATGTTTTGCTTAGCGAATAAAAAGCATTCAGCTTATTTATTTTTTCACATAGAAGACTTGGAAGACGAGGAGGGTTGTGACTGTGAAGCTGCTCCGCTCGACGACGAATTAGTGTTAGACGCCGCGACTGAAGATGTGATTGTTGACGAGGACTATCCGGCCGATTGTTTTCCGGAAAAATGGTATAAAAAGTTCCCGTTTTTGGCTGGTGACGATGATGCACCATTTTGGCAAGGTTGGGCGAACTTACGACTCAAAACGTTTCAACTTATTGAAAATAAATATTTCGAAACTGCTGTTATTACTATGATTCTTCTTAGTAGTCTCGCTTTGGTAACAATCAATATAAGTTTTCAATTTTTGATCATAGTTTAATTAAATCTTTTAATTGATTGTAGGCTTTAGAGGATGTACATTTACAGCAGCGGCCGATTTTACAAGATATTCTCTATTATATGGATAGAATTTTCACTGTTATATTTTTCTTCGAAATGTTAATCAAATGGTTGGCTCTTGGATTTGCCAAATATTTCACAAACGCTTGGTGTTGGCTTGATTTTGTCATTGTAATGGTAAGAATCGTTGTGATTGAAATTTTCCTTCTGAAAGTTTAAATTTATTTAAATTGTTATTATTCTAGGTGTCATTAATCAACTTTGTCGCATCACTAGCTGGAGCCGGTGGAATTCAAGCTTTCAAAACAATGCGAACACTTCGAGCTCTTAGACCTTTACGTGCCATGTCAAGAATGCAGGGAATGAGAGTAAGAAATTTATTCCCAATTTTTCTTTCTTTTATTATTTTTTTAAACCCTTTTTTTTAAATCATTTTCTCTTCATTTTAGTTTTCTTTTCCATGCCTTCTCTACTCTTTTTATAATTATAATTTTAAAAGTACTTGTTTTGTCTTTATTAACATTTTCTTTGTTACCATTTTCTTGTTATACTTTCTCTGAACTCCTGAGCAAAATTAGTCCCAAACCTTAAATATTTATACTTGTTAACATAATTGATTTAAAACATTCTTAAACAAGTTAACATTTTTCAGGTTGTCGTTAATGCATTAGTCCAAGCCATTCCATCTATCTTCAACGTATTGTTAGTGTGTTTAATATTTTGGTTAATTTTTGCCATAATGGGTGTTCAATTATTCGCTGGAAAATACTTCAAGGTAAAATATCGATTAAAACTAATTGCAAAACTTGTTATTATATTGGCAATACAATTTATAAATGTTGAGAAGATAAAATTTATATGAAGCAAACCTAACAAGGAGACAATGATCTTCACTTCTATGAAATAACGTTATTGGGAATTATCTGGATAATCCATTGAAATTTAGTATTATTAAACAAACAGAAAAAACGAGTTCAACTATTAATGCAGAATATAATCTTTATCTTTTGATTATTATTTACCGTTGCTTTATAACAACTAAGGTTTTTAACGACTCTAAGGTTAATAAAAACCTGTAATCGAGAAGTATTGAAAATTTGCTCGATACGAGAATCGAACCCAATCTACCAGTTTTGAAGCATTTTTTGCATTTTAAAATCATTTATTCGTATTAATTATATTTACATAATATATACATTAACAAAAATATATCTACATAATTAGTATTTTTTCCTTTGATGCATAAATTCGTAGTTCCTTCTTGAGCAGATTAACCGTTTCTGATATTTTCAACAATTCTGAATTAGTTTGTACATATTCGTTTTACTGTTTTGCAAATGTGATACCATCTCTTAGCTTTTGTGTATATTATAATAGAAAAATTAGAATTTAAACCTATTTAAGTAACTTGAATCTATAGATAAGTATCATGCAGCAGTCTTATTAGGGGTTTCATTAGGGTATTCTTTCTTATTTGGATTTCAGTTTATGAATTATTTAGAGTGTGGAATATTTCTAAAGTTTGATGGTAGTTTATGTTTCAAGTCGTCCAGTAAATTGTGTGCTGTGATACTAGTGATGTTTTTGTAAGATTATTATCATTTAGTTGATTTTCGTAGAAATTGTTAGATAATTGTTCGATGTAGTCTTTTATATAGAGAATTTTGATATTACCATGTAAGTCTGTAATTTTGGTATATCTGTTGGCTGATAGTAGTTTTGAAGCGGTCACCTAGACCACTTGGCTACCTGAAGGTCGCAAAAAATATTGGGAAAATTTTATGAAAAAAATAATTTCATTGATGCCAAGAAGAAAAACAAATCGAGTAGATCATAATAGAAGAAAGGAACTTAAGTGGAAGAAAAGTAGAAGTATTAAAAGGAAAAACAAGAAAATAATAATCTTATATCTATTTGAATTTATGAAATAACAATTCAGCAATGTATTAGAACCAATAACCATCCTGATTATTAAATTGCCATTAAAATTGTAAACTATCAAGTTTTGCAAATTTCCAAATTTTTCCTGGCTTATTTTACATTTTTGGAAATATTTTTTAGTGTGTGGACGCAAATAAAACAACCCTTAGCCATGAAATTATACCTGACCGTAATGCTTGTGACGCCGAAAATTTAACTTGGGAAAATTCACGAATGAATTTCGACCACGTTGGAAAAGCTTATCTTTGTCTCTTCCAAGTAGCGACTTTCAAAGGCTGGATCCAAATTATGAATGATGCTATTGATTCGAGAGATGTAAACATTGAAATACATTTTTTCCAAATATACTATTCCTTGATATTTATTATTTTTTTCTTTTTTAGATTGATAAACAACCAATACGGGAAACAAACATTTATATGTATTTATATTTTGTCTTTTTCATTATATTCGGTTCATTCTTTACCCTCAATCTGTTTATTGGAGTCATCATCGATAATTTCAATGAGCAGAAGAAGAAAGCTGGAGGCTCTCTGGAGATGTTTATGACAGAGGATCAAAAGAAATATTATAATGCAATGAAGAAAATGGGTTCGAAGAAACCATTGAAAGCTATACCGCGACCAAGAGTACATGAATAAAATATAGATTAATTAGAATAAAACATATTTATTTGTTTTTATTTGTAGTGGCGTCCCCAAGCGATTGTGTTCGAAATAGTAACTGACAAGAAATTCGACATGTTCATCATGTTGTTTATCGGCTTAAACATGTTGACGATGACTCTAGATCACTACCAACAAAAAGAAACGTTCAGCATGGTGCTGAACTATTTAAATATGATCTTCATCGTTATTTTCAGCTCAGAGTGCCTTATGAAAATTTTTGCGTTGCGTTATCACTATTTTGTTGAACCATGGAACTTATTCGATTTTGTTGTTGTTATTCTATCAATATTAGGTAAGTTCTTCTTTATTCATCTTCAACTAAAATTTTCCTTATTAACTATGAATTCATTTTAGGTTTGGTATTAAGTGATTTAATTGAAAAATATTTCGTCTCTCCAACACTTTTAAGAGTGGTGAGAGTGGCTAAGGTCGGCCGAGTGCTACGTCTTGTCAAAGGCGCCAAGGGAATAAGAACATTGCTATTTGCTTTAGCGATGTCGTTACCCGCACTTTTCAATATCTGCCTATTGCTGTTCTTGGTTATGTTCATCTTCGCTATATTTGGAATGTCCTTTTTTATGCACGTCAAAGACAAAAGTGGTTTGGACGATGTATATAATTTTAAAACATTTGGACAGTCGATGATTTTATTGTTTCAAGTTCGTATACTTCTTAATTACGTATTTTAAGTTATTTTTCGATGGGTTTTTCAAACAAATATTTTAATAATAAGTAGTGTCCGAACAAACTTTCGGTTTCGGCCAAGTTTCGTCAAAGTCATATTAGTCAATTAGAATTCATTAATTATTTAATCCCTAGTTGTCCCTAGTATTTGAGCTAATCATTAACATAAGATATTATTATCATCTCTTATTTCAAATAAATAATTTTTGCTGAAATAAGGGGTTGATTTGAAAGAAATGCACCTAATATTTCTTTTTAATATTCTTTACGAATAATAAAAAATAATAAAAAAAAGTTACAAAACAAAATTACTTTCTACCCTAATATGTTTAGGTACACAAAATAGAAAGTACTCTTTCTTATATCTTGAAAACAAAATAATTTCTTCTAAACTTTGATCAGTTTACTTTCAAATTTACTTTCAAAAAAAAAATATTAAAGATAATATTAAACAAAATTTTAATAAACTGATAGTTATCAGTATTCATAATTGAAGAACTAAATATGGTAGTAAGTGAAAAACTTTAATTTTTTAACACTTTTATCTCACGAAGTCAGTTTCGGTTTCGGTCGTAGTTTCGGCTTGGCGACAGCCGAAACCGAAACTAAGCCGAAACTAGGCCATCACAGAAAGTTCGGTCGGACACTCGTCAACTTTTATAGTTTCGGCAAAGTAACTTTCAAATTTGTAACGTTTCAATACTTTATTTCTAACTTATTTAATTGAAATTTAATGTTGGATGATAAAAGTTTTTTTGATGGAGGCAAAAAATTGACTTGACATTATTTTTTGTTATTAAATGTTGTGATGTTTATTTATAGATGTCCACATCAGCTGGTTGGGATGGTGTACTTGATGGTATTATAAACGAAGAAGACTGTCTTCAGCCAAATAACGAAATTGGTTATCCAGGCAACTGTGGTTCTTCGACTATAGGCATCGCTTTCTTGCTATCTTACTTAGTTATTAGCTTTTTGATAGTCATCAACATGTACATTGCTGTGATTCTCGAGAATTATTCACAGGTTTGGATTGAAAGAGAAAAAAAAAATGTATAGTTGTTATGTTTGATTGTGTGATTTTAGGCCACAGAAGATGTACAGGAAGGTTTGACTGATGACGATTATGATATGTACTATGAAATTTGGCAACAATTTGATCCTGATGGAACTCAATACATCAAGTATGATCAACTATCAGATTTCTTAGACGTGTTGGAGCCACCGTTACAAATTCACAAGCCGAACAAATACAAGATAATATCGATGGACATTCCAATATGCAAAGGGGACATGATGTTTTGTGTGGACATTTTGGATGCGCTAACGAAAGATTTCTTCGCGCGCAAAGGTAATCCAATTGAGGAAACGTCTGAGCTGGGCGAGGTGCAAGCGCGACCCGATGAGGTGGGCTACGAACCGGTGTCTTCGACTCTGTGGCGACAACGGGAAGAATACTGCGCCCGTTTAATACAGAATGCTTGGCGTAAACACAAACGACTGCGCTCTGGGGATGGCAATGATGGCACGACGGGTGAATCGGACGAGGGTGAGTTAGATGTGCGTCAAACGCGTCAAACTGCCGTGCTAGTTGAAAGTGATGGTTTTGTTACGAAAAACGGTCATCGTGTGGTCATCCACTCGAGAACACCAAGTATCACGTCACGCACTGCTGATGTCTGAGTGTGGCCTCGTCCCTCCTCAACACTCTTCTGACTGATTCGCCGAGAGTATTGTCATCACATTTATTACCGGGTACGACCAAATCGCACAAAAAATTCTCTCAAAAAACATTTTCAAAATGACCAAAAAAAAATCATAAACGCAAATTACAACTTGCTTCTTTCTTTTTCAATCTTCCTATTTGCGATAGTCTCCCTTTTCGTAACGACATAGCGACTGCTCACGTTTCTATTTTATATGAGAACATATAAATCTCATCTTTCAAAAGCACAAATCGTCGCTATACCCTCAACAATCATACATACACACATTCACACAATCTATCACACTAATAAAACAACCTAGCTAACAAATTTGCCAAAATATCTTTATTCTCGTCTCGTTTATAATAAACCATTCATCGTTTATTGCTTCTTTTTCATTTCTAGTCCTCCCCTCGTTCAACCCCTATTCTTGAACATAGTGGATTGAAACATGCATTCAGTGGTGGCTCATCATGGCTTCGATTATCAATATCTGTCTCTACAAACTTTTGAAGTAAAACTTCTTTCGGCACGCTTAACTTACGGAGTAAGCTGGTGAATGCGTAACGAGAAAGCGTTACAAAAAGTGTTATCAGCCGAGGTGAACGAAAATTGAAAGAGATATATAAGTTAGTGAAGATAGAAATAGAGGTTTACGTTTCGTTTATTACTGTAGGGGCAAGAGAGAGGTGCGACCACACATTTTGTTTCTCTTTTCCTCTCATAGCCATTGCATTATATATATATATATATATATATATATAAAAATATATATATATATATATGTTACGGTAAAAGTAGATATTGCAGCAAATGTACACATTATCCGGTAAATGTGCACATTTGCCTACTCGTTTGGGTAATGTGCATTCAACTAACATTTACAATTTCAAATAAGGGAAATGTACATTGAATTCACAATGACCATGTCGTTTTGGTAAATGTAAGCATACAAGCTATCAAAATGTGTAATCTTTCGAAAGAAAAATTTCCTGCTGCTGTGATTGGTGATAATCTTAGAGTTTCCATTCCATACGTTGATCGTGGTAAAAAGGAATCCAAAAAATTTGATTTGCGTTGTTTTGTCTAGAGATGGCGATACAAATTTATATAAATTAGGAAATAAACAGGGAGTTTTAAAACAATCTTATTCTAGGCATGAATTCGCCATTAGCGAACAGAAGTTTACATCATACGACGATGTTCCTCAAGATGTTGGGAAATCGGTAAGAGAAATTATAGGAATGCAATCCCTTACTGGTGGACAAGATTTTAAAAGTAGCATCTGTAAAGGAACATGTTCCTCAAAAAAATGCTGGAATATTATGCAATTCCAAGTGCCATAATAGCAATTCTTGCTCAACTAAATAAATTTTTTTTTCATTATGAAATTCGGTCAAGTCCATTTTAGCACACTCACAATCTGGCAACGTTGTATTTTCGACTTTGTTTTTTGTTCTATCCGCGATATTTTTGTTAATTCAATTCTAATATAGTATAATTCTCGCTTTTGTGGCTAAATTTTCATTATGGACCGATTTAATCGCAAATTAACAAAATTAAGAGTATACATTTACCAAAACGTGAAGGCAAGAGTACACATTTGCCAAGAAATGTACATATACATTATATTCAGTTCACATATACCTAAATTTTTGGGAAATGTACTCATTTTACGGTAAAAGTGTACATTTACCGTACAATATATATCTCAGTTAGAGTTCGTTTGTGAGTTTGCTAACGTTATGCGAACGGTGACTTCTTGACTATTTTGTAATCTCATTTCGTTCTTGAATAATTTTATAAATTAATAACATAGGCCTGCAAAAAATACTTACTATTTAAAGATTGTTTTGACTGTAATAATAGGTCATTTTAATGTATTTTTTTGCATTTATTTCAAATATGATATCCATTTCCTTCCATCGCGTAAGATTTTCTCATAAAATGGGAATATATATTAAAAATTATTAGCAAATAACACATTTTTTTTAAAAAAAATATGTTTCCTAAATTCCATGGAATAAATATGTTAAGAAACACGACAAATTTGTAACATAAATAATAATTAAACATAGACATTATATAGATAGATAGTTATCAATAAGGATCTATAAGTTTTTTCAAGCGAAGCCAGGGGCCCGAAGCGAACCACTTTTACTGTATCGAAAATGGTAGTACTCCACCTCTCACTACTAGCGCTAATGTCGTTTTATCTTCCGTTGGTAGAGGAAATGAACCGATATAAAGCTTATAAGTGAAAGTGAGATAACAGAAATGATTGGTGTTATTTCGCTCTCACTTTTAATCTTCGTATGGGTTCATTTCCAACGGAAGATAAAACGACACCAGCGCTAGTAGTAAGAGGTGGAGTACTACCATTTTCGATACAGAATAGTTGTTCGATTTGGGCCTCCGCTTTTGGCCAAAAAAAATACTTTTCAATTGTAATTTGCAACAAAACCTTATATGATGAACTTTTTTCATTATTTTTTTCCATAATCAGGGCAAAAATTACAATAAAAACATGTTGTTATATTTAAGACAATTTTACCATCGCAGACATGTGTAATTTGTTCAATACATTAAATATTCTACGTTTAAAGTGAATATAATTGTAAATTCATTTTAAAGTTCTCATTTTGTGATCTTTCGAGTGAATAATAACAAATTAAGACAGGAAGTGACACAGACTCTAAATATGAAAGCGGTGCTCCAGGACCATCAACTAACAAGAAATTACGTACGAAAAATGTGCATAAAAGAAGTTTTACTTCAGTCGTGTGGTATAAAGCACACTCGTTTTTTAAACACATTCCTCAAATCAATTCATCTCATTTTTGTTTTCACTGATATGTTTAGTTGTTCTCACTTAATTCTAAACAAAAACCATATCTAACATTTCTGAAATTATTTAATTTAAGGCGTTGTTTATACTGTGATAATGAAGAGCCCGAAAAATTTTCTTGAACAATTTTAGAAAAATTACACCAGAAACTTATGAAATAATTTAGCCTTGTCTTCTGTTTACTTTTCTTGAAATTTAACGTGTTAAGCTTACATTTATTGTGTGTGTTGACGGTTGGTTTACATCTCAACATATTTCCCTTCTTTTCCAAAGAGTTTAATCATCGAAATTTAACAAATCATCTCTACCTTTTTGAGCAAAGTTGTTCTTATCAAATTAAACCAATTGTCTGCTTTGATTTTGGCTGAAGGGAATGCCAGCCTTTCTGGAAATAGTAGCCCAGGGGCCATAAATAGTCTTTTATTGGACAAACGGTCAACCGCAGGCGTTTTAAATAATTTTTAGATAAATTTAAATGAAACTTGAATTTAAAATTAAACTCGCATCTTTTCTACAAGGGATATTACTGATCCCCAAATAGTGCTTCTAATACTTCCTTCTACTCATTCTCTCATTAACGGGCTACATGGGTTTCACGGTTTCATAAAAATCGATTTTTTTATTATGTTATTAATTTCTAAAACACCTCTACAATATTTTTTAAATTTTTTATTTGCTCCGAGTTATAGTTTCGGATATACAGCCTTGGAAAGCTCAGCACGCCGCAGATATATCTGTGCAGCTGCTCGTCTAATATCGCGTTTTTCTCGAAACTGTGTTTTCAAAGTCAGTTGCCTAGATTTCTCAAAAACTACTCAATCGATTTTGATTAAAATATTACACAGATCTTCGAGATACAATGCACAAGGACTAGGACGAAACATTTTTTATTCAATTACAACTATTTAAAAAAGAAATTAATAAGCTATCACCGAAATTTGTATTTCTTTTTGAAAATTTTTACTAAAAATCATTTTTTTATTTTTTTTTCTTTCGTCAATGTTCTAATTTATGGTTTTAACTAAAACACGTTTTTTTCTCACTTCTTTTTCATTTATTTTTACGGATGATCCTGACATGAGTTCTGCTGTCAACGCGGACATACCTTTTTTCAAAGGATCACCGGAAATGACGTCACAATGACGGAGTTTTAAATATTTTTGTAAGAAAATTTCAGAAATTCTTTATCAAATGTGTACGTCTAAGACAATTACATGTTTAAATAAAGTATTTTATTTTTTATGTGGAAAAAAAATGTTGAAAATAGGCCATTTTTCCCCCAATTAAACCCATGTAACCACTTAAATATGAATTTGTTTTTAATTTAACCCATTTTTCGAAGTAGATCGCGTGTTAATAACAAAAATTATTGTTGATAATTCCAGTATTAAGTTTGCCCACTCCTGTTATAGCCTTATGTGAATGATATCGTCATAAATTTTGTTTAACGTTTTTTTTAAATTTTTGAAATAAATTCCAACACAAATTTTGCCGTAATAAATAGTCGTTTTTCTATGAAAGATATTGCACCGTTATCTCCGAAATTAAAAGATTAGGTGTAGAGATTAAACATAAAACAATTTTTTTCCAAGAACTTGATCATTGGTATAGAGCTATATTATTTCAAAATGTTCTGGTATTGTTTTTAAATTTTACTTTGCAAGACTCTTTAACTTATAGGTAATAAAAAAGTTACTTTACAAAATCAGATTTTAATTAGGCTCATAATTTCATTTGTTAAAAAAATTTAAAATATAAGAGAAATATAATAATTACAAACAACTTAGAGGGCGAGTTGCCTACTCGGGCATTAGAGCCAGTTTATATAAGATTTATGTAGGTATTTACCATATAATAGTATTGCAAACTTTTGTTAACTCTCTGCAAACTATGAAATGAAATTTCCATTTATAATTTGTAAGTTTGTAATATTGTTTTTATTTTACAACTGATATTTATTACTTCTATAAAAAAATAATATACTCTTTTGTAAAAGCCAAAATTGTAAATATCAAACAGGTACGATTTATTCTTCATTATTCCTGATAAGAAATCGTTTTTTTTTATTATGTTAAAGAATGTCTGATCGATTTTTATCTAAAGCGAATAGAGAATAACTAAGTTTTACCACTTATCGTAGCAAAAAAGTTTTTTTGAGGAAGAAAATAATGAGTTGATTATATCCGCTTAGGTAATAAAATTCATTGAATTAACACTCCCAATCCTTGCCTATTAATAGCTTTGTCCGTGGAAGATTCGTAAAATTCTTCATTCCTTTGAAAAAATCGGTCAGATTGGATTTCTTTTTCTTAGTGTATAAGAAAAGAATGCCAAATAATTATACGTTTGTTCCAAATAACATTCCATTTACAGCTCGAATCCATTTATAAGAGTGGTACTTTCATTTTTCTATGGGCCTTTATAACTTTCCGGATCCTTGGCAACAAAATTTCTTAATGCAATGTCTAAAAATATAGAGTGAAACTATTGAGTTCGCCTGTATAGCGTACTCAATTTTCAAAACTAGACCAAATGTGTATATTTAAAATGTAGTTATAATATTTTGAAACGTTTATAATTGCGAGAATGTCTCTTTCAATATTGAATAATGTCTTTGTTGAATTAATATTAATGAATTTATTAATATCGTTATAGGTTGATTGAAGTCAGAGATGAGATGACTGCTCAAGGTGATGCAGCCTCACCCTTTATTGTAAGTCGTTACCGTATCCGTCTGTTGATAATCGGGAAATTCACAAAAAATTGAAAATTAACATGTTGAGACATAAAACGCAATCAGAGGAATCTACGACTGAGCTACCACTGTTGTGTAAGCGTTGAAATAAGAGATGGGTGGCAAATTGGTGTAGTGAATAACATGTGGTTGTGTATGTATGATGATGACAGTGACGAGCTTTTTGTAAGGTGTTGACGATTTTAACTATAAAAATTAATTACACAAAGGATATAGATATTACATCGAAGAAGATATGACAATTTTTAAAGCAATTTAAAAGATATAACCAGTTTTTGACAATCATGTGATGTTTTAAATTTCAAAAAAAAAATGATTAATATTAAAAAATATGATAATAATTTCACCAGTTAAAGCAAATTGTGTGCTGGCTTTATTCATCGTTGTTGGTCTATGATGAAATTCATGGTTTCAGTTTATAAAGTACAATGGTACATATTGCTCGTTTGAAATAGTTCAGCAGTTCTTAATTTAGTTTAATTCATCAATATTCAAGATCGAACCAATTTAATCCACACAAACTGTAAGAGAAGCTTATTCTCTTCATTCTAAACTCCCAAAAAATTTGTAGAAATGATGAGATAATAGAATTTTTTAATATTTAATATTACAATTTAATTCACTGCCTCAAACTATAATATAGTGTATAACATTTTAAAGTTAAATAAATTATACAAAGATATCGAAAACGCAACTTTCGCCATTTAATATCAGAGGCAAGTTTTGAAAATGATAAATAGTATAAAAAAATTCCAAGATAGCTTTTTTATCTAAAATGACTATAAATAGTTTTAATGATGAAATTTTCATTGTCTTTATATTTGCGTTATAGATTTATGAAAATGTTCATCGTTTTTTTTTTTCGGTTTGGGTTGTTTTTGCGTTTCTCTTCTGTAAATTAGTGGTCAAAAGGAATATTTTTAACAAAAGTTATATTTTATTGATTTTCAGTGTGGATTGAACGGTTGATCACAGAAAAAAAACATAGAATGCGAATGATGAAAAAATCAGAAAATGGAAACCAATCTCCAACAAACCATTAATGGTGATGATGGTTTTGTTGATTTACCTATATTTTTTCTTCATTGAATCGATTTGAGAAATTCCAATTGCCAAATAACATGAAAATTAATGAGCAATTTTCGCAGCTTTCCTCTCAACAACTCAACAATCAATTCGATAGTAAAAGTGATGACGGCGAATTCGACGTAATAAAAAATATTATTCTAAAATAAAAATTAAAAAAACACATGTCCAGACCATAAACTTTGCAGAAATGTCCTTTAATTAATTACCGTTAAAATTTTTCTAATTAATTACAAGTGCAGTGCATATAAAATGAGAAAAAAGATCATGACATGAGGTATTCAATTCAAAAAAAGATCCACTTCGGCAAAAATGATTGATTAAATCAAAAACATAATTTATTAAAAAAGTATATTTAAAAAAAACTTGTGAGTTCTATTTTATTAATTAATATGGTGCTTTTTTAATCGTACAGCTATTGGTTAAATGATTAAAATAATTGAAATAAATAATTGATTAATAAATTAACTAACGATTGCGTTTAATAAAAATAAATTATATAATATATTATATATCACACGTGCTATCTACAGAAACTGCATGGTTATTAAAAAAAAAGCAAAGAATAACTCAATAATATTAAGAGAAAAAAAATACTCCTATAGGAGAGGCGAGTCAATCAAATTTATAAATATACAATTTATTAAAAAAAATATTTTGTATGGCTGAAAAAATAATATTATAATAATAATAATAACGTGACAACCCTCGAAAAATCCACAGTTAATTGAAATCCTACTTGTTCAAAAACCTACTTACATTTAAAGTTGAAGTTGATAGATTAACTACTTCCTCGTTTTGGTTTCCCAAAAAAAAAGCTTGAAAAAAAGCTTCAATATCTTCTCTAACTTAAAAGTAAATAGATTAACATATTATTTTTATTATGGCCAATTTAACACAAAAATGCTAAAAAAAATAAAATTATGAATAATGTAAAGTTTAAATTTATACAAATTAAAAATATAATGCTTTAAAATATCAATTTTTATATATGAACCCGTAGGTAAGCCGTCTCTGAAATAAACCTACTCTGCAAAATGAACAAAAAATGTATGTATATAAATAAGGAAAGCTTCATTTGTGTAATTATAATTTTTAAGGTGTTTCTTGTTATTATTATTATTATACATGTTGTTATCATTAATTTGTAAAATTTTAATTTTTGCGCGTTTCGAAAACCCAATTTTTTGAGTGAACATAATTATATGTTTTGTAATAGAATCAGCAAAAAATCATATTCACATAGCCGTGTCGAAAATTGATAATGAAAAAGTCACAGTATCTATCTATATTTGACTATTAAAATGTTTTTAGTTTTTACTTATATAATTATATACTTGTTAGGTTTGTATAGATTTAATATGAAAATGATTCGATATCAAGAAAGAAAAATGTTTCAATTTGATTTTCAAAAAAAAATTGTTTATACGTTGTTGTTATTAAAAACATTGACTTTATCTATATATAAATTTATAAAATGTGGTCCCTAATGCACCCACAACCCTTTGCCACTCTATATAGGTTTTAAATTTGACTGATTCGTGATTAAAATCCGCAAACGGTTGGGTAACAAGAGTGGAGAATTGACCAATATTTATAATTATCGAGAAATTAGTTTGATAAGATGAAAATGTATTACTTTTGATGTGGCTGATGCTTGAATCAGAGTATGTGTGCCAATTATATATCGTTTAAATGCAGGTTAAAATTATAGTTTATCTATTTTATTCCTTAGTTTTTTATTGTGGTTCATGTAAATTTAGTAAATATGTATGTAAAATAGTATACTTTAAAGATACTTACTTAAACTTGCTAACTAAGGTGGATTTCTTTCAAATTTTCTTCGTCGCACAGCTGGTACCATGACAGCAGCGCTTCCACTAGTCCATCTGTATTAATGTTGGGGGCGTTACTGGCACATATTAAATCCTTTTGATTAAGACAATGTCTTCTCTACAAGAGCTTCCTTTTCATGGTTTCTTATTGCTTTTTTTAAGTATACTGCTCAACCGACACAACCTTATCAGTATTCACATCTCCAACACGTGTAGCATATTTTCTCCCTTTTTCCTGAGCGTTTAACATTCCGTTTAACGTCCACGGGTGAACCAATCACTTTTAAATCCCGTCATCACTCCAGAAATGTCACGAAACTTAGCCCATCCCAACTTTATATGACTCTTCATATCTTCCTCTTGAACTCCTATTTTTTTTCTATGATACCACCCCAGTTAAACTATGCTGTCTTACTGACATTGTAGTTTCCGACACTAAATAAATTCTGTTCTTGTCACACTAACTTTAGGTATTCGATTTTATCTTCATTCCTTCTCAGCCCATTCCTTTATTTATGACTCCACCTAGATTTTTAGACCTAAGTCTTATTCCAATTCTTATTAAGCGGTTTTTTTCTATTGGTGTTTGAGGCAAGTTTATTATTGTTGGTGACAATGATTTGCTCAGCCATTTCGAAGTAATACGTAAATATACTATCGGGAAAATTGGAAATTTCTTTTCACTTGCGTAAATTCCATTGTACGTAATTTTCAAAGATATTTTTAATTTATTCGCGGAAGTCTTAACTTAAAGAATGAATTTTACAAATAAACAACTGAAATTAAAAAAATCCCCTTTGGAGTTACGTAAATCAAAGATCACGCAAGTGAAATGGGTTTCACCGATAATATATGAGTCCGTAAGAATATCCATAAGACCCAAAGATATCATCTGCTGGATTTGCGATAGAAATAATTAAAGTTTTAAGCCAAGTGGCAGAGAGCTGTTCACACATTTTCTGTACCAACTTAAATCATATTTCCTAAATTTCAAACACAAATCTAATTATCGAGTGCCACATTGAAATTTCCCACATACTTTTTGGGGATCACTAGATTAACTTTTTCGTTGTTGACTTGATTCATCTCTGAAAAATTCTGCTCTAAGATTGTAGCCTAATGATTTGGATCATATCGGAAGAAAAAATCCCGTCCGAACAAAATAGCCACAAAACATTAAGTTTTTTAGTGATTGATTTATCAACATTGGGCTTCAATCTTTCAGTCAAGATTATCTTCACAGCTTCTTCACTTTTCAATTTAAAAAATAAATTAACGGTTTGAACAATTATCCAGTATGGGAATAAGTTTTATTGTTTATTTTATAATTATGTAGCCTAAAATTTAGCCTTATTATTTAAGAATTTACAATAAGTATATATGTACATACATATTGTATATTTGGTACTTTGTACTTTATCTAAATACTGGGTATACTGGATATAAAAAGGTCATTTTTAAAGTTTTGCAAAGCAAAAATTAAACGGCTTAAAGTTCGCGATTGCAACCTATAGCACAAGTATATTTATATGGAGGCTTTTTAAAAAAGCTTCATTTATTTGATAATTTTTAAAAAAATATATCTATATATAAATTATATAGGGGACTATCATTTAGTGACTGAGGATGTCTCGATCAAAACTGTTACTCCAAGAATTTATAAAATTTATTTCTTTCTTTCTATCGAAGTTGAACGCATGAAAGAGTATTAATGGCAGGACCATACCATTAATAGAATAATTTTAAAATTTTGTTATTTATATTATAATAAATATGTAAAGGAATCCAATCGATACTATTGTACTTGAATGATCGGTTTGATTTCTTTGTTTTTTTTCATTTGCATGTAAGCAAATAATTTTTATAATTCCATATAAATTGATTTCAAAATGTTATTTTTCAAATTTTTGAACTGTGTCATTTTTAAAAACCAGATCACTAATTTATCTGTGTAAAAATTATATACCTATTTATAAATTTAACGATGTTACGGTGATGCGAATGTAAATTGACATTCTTTTTTAACTTACTGTTATACAAAGAGAGAAGAAATTATTCCGTTATCCATCATAACAATTATTATTACTTAGTATATTATTGTTAAAAATTTATGTACATAAAACTGAGCAAACAATCAATTTGGATGCAGTAATGAAGAATGATAAACGCGTATACGTTTCTTTTTCTATCCTAACGCAATAGTTTACAAGAATTATATTTATTGTACATATTAAGCTGTATATTATAAACTACAAATGTATTTATAATAATGATATAGTCATTATCAAACAAAATTTAAATTTTCTAAATGATCGATTCATTTGCATGAATACGATCCTGCCGGCAGGATCGCTCTTTGGTTCATTATTGAAAAAAAATGCTTGGTACTCTCATTAAAGCATTATTCCAAATCCAAACAGTTCACGTCTGTGATATTTTATTTGCTTTGTGAAAAATTGGTTTAAGTTTTTTTTTTTGGACGATAATGACATAAGTGAGACAAATAAATAAGATTACATTGTCGTTGGATAGAAGAAGTGGAGTTGTGCTTCGTTTGTGTCCCATTTGGTTGGGTGCTCAGTTGTTGTCATTGACTTCGTGATAATATTGACTATTTATACCGAAAAAATTGCTACTCAAACACATATAATTTAGCAGTCACGGCTTTATTGTAAATGAAATTTCTCATGGAAGTAGTTGTAATAAAACATCTTTGATGGCGCTACTAAAACGTTTTGGTTTTAATTTCCACTTAATCACGATCCTACTTTTAATCTGTGCTTTTATACTTCAGTATTCGAAAGCGTATTTGCTCTTTCCAAATCCAACATTGTTGCAAGTAAGTTTTATCTTATATTTTTCACGGTAAACATTTATTTTTATTTATTTTTTTTTTTAGTTAGTAGTAGCAGTTCAAGTTCCGACAACATTAACTAAGCATCCTTTTGCCATTTCAGCTGGCTATCAGTTGAATTTTGCAGAGCCGTTTAATGCTTCACAATTCAATCCCGATAGTTATATCATTCGAGCGAAACGATCTAATGATTTAATTGCTCGAAATGACACTTACAATAATAGTACCGGCTTGACAAGAACAATTGTTTACAAATACATTGAATTCTTTATAGATACGTAAGTTTTTATTATCGTGATTATTATTATATTTCTTCTGAAAATCATTATTTAAATTGACTTGAAATCTCAACACTTTCAAAAAATGTTGACAATAACTAATTAACCGCTTAAAGCTTTCTTTTTTATTGAAAATTTGCATTCCTTTGTTTCAGTATTGGACTAAATGGACATGAATGCTTACTAAGAACTATATGTGAAGTTGCAGAATATCCCTTAGTTAATAAGCCCGACTTTATTTTAGAAGATATGTTACATTTTCTTCTAACGTAATAACTTTACATCATAGAGAAAAAGTTAACAAAAAATAATTAAATTTAATTATTTTACATTTTAGACCTTCGATGGATGATTCTTCCAACCAATTGGTCTTATTAGATTATCAAAATGCAGAAAAAATCGGGAGGGAAACCGGGGAATGTATATCACCTTATCCTAAATGTCGTATTTCAATATTGGATATGATTACTGATAAAGTGACATTTTAATTTACAAAAATAAAGCTTATGTGAAATAATTTGAAGCATTATCTATATCATATTTCGTTTTTTGAATGCATTGTTGAATGCGTTGCTTTTCTTGTTCTAGCGACTTGGAGTATTTGAAACATTTGTGGTGACATAAGTAAAATTCCGATTTGAATCCGATTTCGCGGACTGGTTCAAATCTTTGTCGTGCTTTGAACTCTATTGGATCCGCAGGTCCCCAACTTTCCAGATGTTTCGTTAACGTAGAAATATTCTACAACATATAATAACAAATTTAAAAACTAAGAATCTTTCACACTTTCTTTAAGTAAAATACACTAATTGCACTTGAGACGTTTTTCAGTTCACTAAAATAGTGTACTATAGCGGCAATCGGAATAGGTAAGACCACCACTAATGATAATGTTGTAAAAATTTTTTGTAGTCCCAAAATTTTTGGAATTTCCTCGTATAGTTTTCTCAAACCGCTAATACTTCCAAGAAAAATAAACTACGGTTTAAAAAATGTATAAATTTTTAACATAATTCTGTCAAAAAAAAAAAAAAAAAAAAATCGTCTTACAACAGTGAAAAAAGGAATTACTTTCCAGCAAAACTTCCAAAAATCAAACGCATTGGCGTCTTTATATTTGAATTCTATATCACAAATAACTACTTTAAATCCATAAATCCAAAATAAAGGAATCAGAAAAAAGACTACCAAGAACAAATAATAAAAATGATCCAATCGATTGAACCAAATCTCGAAATTGAATTCTGAAACCTTGAATCAGAAAATCTTTAACCAAATCAGAGTGAAGCATTAAAAGGAAACACTTACCGGCATAAAAAAGCTCAGCGTAATTACAGCCGAGACAAAACAAATTATGACAACCAAATTCCAACGGTACAATTGCATTTTAGGGTTTTGATCGATCATTGCATCTACGATACAAATCGAATTTATCATGCTATAACTCAGACCCATTAAAATTATAATTATATAATACAATAATGATAAAATTGGAGTGAGGGAATTTAAAACATCCGGTATTGCAGCAAGTAAAACTTCAATTCCTGAAATTAAGAAAAAAGCAATTAAATTGAAATTGCGTTAGCTATGAAAGGGTTTAGCCCGGTGAATATGACGAGTTTGGCCCAAATGGAAACCTATATCGAAACGTGTTAAAATATCGACTTGATGTACAAACACATTCTTTGTACATTTCGTGACCTAAATTCCCCTTTGACCTTGAGATATGAGCAAAAATGTCTACCTGTGTGATTATTATTCAAAGTTATATTTCTCAAAAACTAATTTAACTATGATAAATGCAACCAACGCGAAACCTAAGGTTTTTTTGAGGCCTAATTGTACATCTCGGTAATATACGACTTGTATTTTTTTCGAAGTATTGCACCATTTTTTTTCACCTTGTAATAAATAACAGTTCACATAACGAAGTATAAAATATATTATTTTCTTCGTGGTTGTATATATCAGCTAACATACAATAAAAAATATTTTTTAATTTATTTGTCTTTCAATATTTACTCTTAAAGCAGTGGCGTGCACAGAGATTTTAGGTAGGGTAGGCATAAATTTTTAAAAGCTACTTCAATATAATCAAAAATGCTGCATGTTGGTTTTAGTTCGTCGTTATGATGAGTAAATAATGAACCCTATACCGATTAGCCAACAAAATTTTAAAGTGTGAATTTTCTGTTTTTTTTTGCCAATCGATGGGAAATCGTTCGTAGAGGTATGTGAAAGAAACCGTTTCGATTGTGACAAAATAGTTTAGCGCTAATAAATTAATTAAGAAAAAATAATTAGTTAATTAGTCATTGATATAGTAAAATGTTAAGAAAATATAGTTCAAAGCAACATACAATAACAAAAATGCGGGAAAATTTAGGAAACAGTTGGTTAAATGTAAAACTAAAAAAAAGTTAAGAAACTAAATAGAATCTCCCCCCTTCGAAAAAAAAATAGAAAAAAAAGGCAACTGAGAAATTAATTTTTTTCCTCAAATTATATTTTCCCAACATTTTTCACAATAACAAAAATCGAAACATAATTAAAGAGGTTTTTCTCCAAAAATTTTTCATCACTAATGAAAATCAACTTATCACACAAAAAAATTTTGAAAAAATATACATATATACGAAGTAGAACATTAAGTAAGTGTTTTTTGAAATTCGAAAAATATTTTTCATTGACTTTTTTTTAGTTTTTGTTTTAACCAACCGTTTCCTAAATTTTCCCTCATTTTTGTTATTGTATGTTGCTTTAAACTTTATTTTTTTAACATTTTACTATATCAATGACTAATTAATTAATTTATCTTATGTATTTAATTACCGCTAAACTATTTTGTCACAAACGAAACAGTTTCTTTCAAAAACCTCTACGAACGATTTCCCATCGATTGGCAAAAAAAATTTCGGAAAATTCACACTTTAAAATTTTGTTGGCTAATCAGTATAGGCTAAATAATGATGTTGATATTTTCAACCACAAATATCCATAGATAGACTCAATTTGTAAACTTTATTAAAGAAATACAATATAATCGTCAGGTATAAATAATACAGATAATAGATAATATATTATTAAAATTTATTAGAATTAAATAATAACAATGTACGTAGATTACTGATCGTTAAATCGATTATTAAGATGAATCAAATTCAAACTTGTAATTTCAGCGATAATGAATAAAAAACGATGCTACTTCGGTAATTATCGTAATTTGTTGTGTGCAAGAAGACAGTGTCTTTTTTTGAGGTTGTATGTGTAGAATTGTATATTTGTATTATTGTTTTTATACGAACGCACACACTGACACGTATGTGTGCTATGAGTGCACACATATAAATATTTAGACACGAATAGTTTGTGTCTTTCCCACCGCGTTGCCGGAGCGCTAGTGCATTGCAATGCAAATATTATCAGTCGCTTACTTGAAATTGAACGAACGAATGAGCTGGCATAATCTGTATACTCTATAGATGATATCCATTAAGATTTTTTCTTTATTGGTATTTGGTAAATAAAATAAAACTAGATATCAGAACAAAATTATAAATATTTATCTGAATTATGTAGGGTAGGCAGTGTCTTTTTGTCTATATGGAATGCACGCCACTGCTCTAAAGATAATTAATCAACTTTAAAAATCGGAATAGTAGCTCTAAAAGAAAAGGCACACATCTTGTGTTCAAAATATATTAAAATTCAAAAAAAATATAATCTTCATCGTCACTGTTAACTACAGTTGAAATTAGTTGTAAGACGTAGAATTCTGGATAAGTATAGTCCATATGAAAAAAAATAAATAGTAGGTGATGCATGCAAACTATATCATACTGTATGGTTTTCAGAGACGCAACCACAGGAAAACAAATAATACTGTTGTAATAACTACCATTAGGAATATAGTTAATATAAATAAGATATATTTTCCTATTTATTCATACTTCTTGATTTTATTTCTGCCTTTAGGAGCTGGTTTTACATATTGTATTAAAATATTATGTTGATGGTTTTTACCTAGGAAGATATTAAATATTGTGAAAATTGATAGCAACCAGTGAATATTTTAAGCAGATGTTCAGTTAAACCAGAGAAATCAAGTAATTCAGGGGCCGTTAATATTTATCCAGAATTATTGGAAAATCAAAGTATACCAATTGTAATTAATTGTAACAGTGGCGATAGCTATTATATTTTTAAGCTTAAGAAATATTGAACACTAGATAGTTTTCCATTACTTTTAGAACCATTAATCCAATTTTTAAAAGTAATTATCTTAAGAGTAAACACTGAAATAAAATGTACATAAAATGTGTTTGTACATCAAGTCGATATTTTAACATAAGTTTCAATATAGGTTTCCATTTGACTGTAAATTCGCCATACTGATCTGGCTAGGCTCATTGTATGAAAACTTGTACAAATATATTGTCCTCTAAAATATTTATATTTTTAAATTTTCTCTCGGAAATTATCTCCATAAAAACCTAATTACCTCCATAACTTGCAAATTATTTGACATACTTCTCTACTATTTTTATTTAACACAGATGTTCGATTTCTTAGGTTCATTTTAAGTATTTTATTACTTATGAGTTTTATATATTTTTTTCGTATACCAAGTATTCATTTAAAAGGACATTGGCAAATATTTTGAAAATCAAAACTTAAATCCGGAGCCAATGTTTGACTCTAGATCCAATTCTGGCATCAATTTAAATTATTATTACTTATGAGTCTAGTATTTTAGTGACTCCCACCAAATACTCCAAATACCAAATATTAATGTCATTTTATATCATTGCACAAAGAATTCCTTCATGTTTGGGAGTTAAGTTAGTTCGCTTTGAAGATGCGATTTAGAAAGATTGTGAAACCTTGACAGGCAGAATATGCCACAACTTTCAATCCGAAAGTCCATTTTATATTTAATAATTAAGGATTTTTGTATTTCTAATTATTCGTGATATTCTTTGTGTTAACGTATTAATTACGTATTTTGTCAGTTTCAGTGAAACAGCCAGTGTCATCTCTACTATGTAATTATACTTTGAAATTCTAAACAAGAACATATTTAAAATATAAGAAAAAGCTATGAACAGTTTTTTAACGTAATATTATAAATAAAAACTAAGATATTTTATTTTAAGACATAAAAATAAAATGTAAATTCTATCAAGAAAAAATTTATCTATATGAGATTTCAATTCCCTCAATTTTATACTTGTTATCACTTATTAATATCACGTTATTATATTTCCATATAGTAAACAAATAATAATTTAGGATTCTACTGCAACTATACATTTGAAAATGGAATTTAAAACTTTTTATATCATCATTGAAATTGTATTTAGAGTTGACCGTTTCAAATTTACCTAATCAACTCGTTTTCTTAATGATTTGGTTTCTGTTTACATATGTTTTTATTCATTGTAGTTTTTTTTTTTAATTTTACCAAAACAATAATTTAAGTTGTAAATTACAGCTTGTGAACAATTTTATTTTTCATATTAGAAGATAAAACATATCAATTTTACCTGAACTCGCTATGCATGAACCGTTTGATAAATTAAAAGGAATGTAGAGATTAGCAGTAACATTAATGAAGAAGACATAAAAAACCAACATAAAAAATAAAGAACATATTCCACTACACAAAACATCAATACTAGGCAGAGCTGTAGGTGGTGCCAATGCTCCAATATTTATGAAAGTACTCGGTACCAATCGAGTAGATAATTTCAATACAAGCATTCCTAGGTTCTTAAAAAAAAGAAGAAAAAAAAGTATTATACATTTCCATTATAATGTTATTTTTTAATTACCTCAAAATTTAAAATGTTATGTGAAGTAAAATTCATTGCTACTTTCTTACCACTTTTTGCGACTAAAGCTACAATGGTAATGATTGCGATTCCAGCCAGTCCAAACGCGGAAAATCGTAATAAGAAAATTTTCATTTTTGAAAATCCCTAAAAATAGTTTCTTTAATTTTATAATACTAATCAAAGTAAGGATAAAATTATTCAGGATAAATATGAAAAAAAAAACAAATGAAAGAAATAATTTAAAGAAAAAATTAACTTCAAAATTCAACAGCGAATATTTCTGTTTTGTTGTTAAGTTTAATATATTAAGATGCAGTGGAGTAAATCCGTACATGGGGTAAATTCGTCCAAAGCCCTTATTTATTCGAATATACGTTTCATACCAACTTTAAGATAGAACATCAAAAAAAAAACTTCTAATTCTTCTTCTAAAGAAAATTATAATTTATGTCGACATTTGTAATTGCGATTTTCACTATTACACTAACAAAAATGCGTATATCTTTTTCCTGAATAATTTCATCGTGAAATGTTACAAAATGTAAGAATTTAGACATACTAATATAGCGAAAGTACCAATCAAAAACCATACCGCAGTTGATATAATCACTAATTTATGATTTATCACACCATACCGGGCTTCATGGCTAGTAGATAATCGATTTTGAACCATTACACTTCTGAACATTAAAAAAAAAATACATTCTTTGCCAAATCTTTTATGTCAAAGTTTAAAAAAAAAATATACCTAAAGTACCAAATCGAGTTCAAGGGAACATAATCGTTCTTCAAAGAAGCATCAATTGGACAAAAAGATCTTATACTATAACTGCAACAGATCTTTGATGAAAAGTTATATTGAAAATTACTTGCATCACTCAATGAAATACAGTCCTTCGGAGCACCCGGAAATAGGCAATTCTTCCACGGCATTGTAAAAGTTAAAGGCACATAGAGAATAGCACAGCTTACCAATGCTACGTTGTAACAAGTTGATAACAGTGTCATTAGTAAGGCCGAGATTCCAACACCTTTAATGCAATTAAAATAAATCAATTGCAAGCATAATGCATGTATCATAACATTTTCGACCTTTGAAAAATGGTGAAATTTCCCAAACGCGCAGAAATTTTCTTTTACTGTAATGTCCAAGAAACACATAAAGCGTTATTATGGGCATAGCAAACAGAATGTAGCCACAAATAAAAAAAATCGTCAGATAAACTAAAAGAGAGCAAATTTCCTATTGTATCTATTAATCAATCAATATATCAAAATTTAATAGTAAATACCTGAATTTTTGAAGGGAAATTGTTCAAACCAATCAGTGATGAAGACCAAATTGAAAAGCTGCAATATAACTAAAAGGCTCATGTACTCCTTCCATTGCAAAGTTGTTTTGTCAACAGTCTTGAAAGTAGTCTAGAAGTTTTGTTTTATTATTCTAGAAGAATTCAATTGAAAACTTTAAGATCTTTCTTACAATTTGTGTAGACTTATCACTAATCGATACCGTGTTCATTTTCACTTTTCAGTCTTGCAAAATAGATTTGATAATTTGACAATTAAATATATTTTATAAATGTTATAAAAACTAACAATTGTATATGGTGGTAACCAATGGTAACTGTGCCAATTTTGAATTTTATTCCTCTATTCTTAATTTGATTGTTACAATCAACAGATATCTACACACCAAAGTTTCCCTGTATGTAGGATTAATAAACAATATATTTTTTTCTTCTCTTTTTGTCTCTATTTGTTTTTTGATCTGAGCTTCCAACTCTTTTTCCTCCTTGTTTGCAATATTTCCTCGTCAATTGTCTGTTGGTGAACTGGAAAAGTTTAATTTCATATACTTTTGAGACCTTTATGGGTTTTCAATAAAAGTCAAACATTATATAAATGCAAAGCTAATTTGTGAACGTTTGGTATCCATCATTCTGAAAGTCATTAATTTGGGGAAAACAATGATGTTTCAGACGGCGCTTAAGTGAAGCAGTCGATTTGAGCCCTTACTATTCTTATTTTTTACCATATCAACTGTACGTGGCCATTATTGGAACGCAATTATGTTCACTGTTTTATGCTCTGGGATTTATTTGACCCTACTGAAAACACCTGTGTAAAGTTAGCACCTGATTTTTACGAATTAAAATTTTAAATATATTTTTGGATTGACTTTTGTTTGTACTTGATTGAACCGAAAAAAATTTCAAAACTTTAAAATTTTGAGTTTACCTTTAACCCAAAAAAAGTTATGGGTGATTTTGTAAATGCACATTTATTCCGTTGTTGAATTTTGTACGCCTGTTATTTTTTTCGAACCAATTTTTTTCGGTACAATCCTCTACGTGTCAACGCCTATCTATAGTCGTTAATAGTCGGATGCTCACTTGACAGAGGTCAACAGAGGTATTGAAAACATAGCTGATTAAATTCAATATTTGACACCCAAGAGCCTACGAATAATTTAATCGTTATTATAAATTTAAATGCTAGCAATTGAAAATCCTAGTAGTTTAATTGTTGATCACAAATGCATAAAATATAGAAATTCACTTGTGATTTATTTAGTTTTAACACTTTTAAAAGAGTTTAAGTAGTGAAAGGGACATTTGTTTTTAACAATTTATCAAATTAAACACGTTTAATTCAGATGCACATTTACTAAAAGCGATAACAGTCAAATTTTAAAATTTAATTTTATCATTAGAATTTAAAAAACTAAAAAGCCTCAAAAGCCATTTGAATCTTACCAAAATTACAACATTTGGTTTTATTTCATTTAAAAAATCATTAGTGTAATCTTTTTATATATAAAAACCTCGTGTCACGGTTTTTGTAGCCAAAATCCTCCGAAACGGCTGAACCGATTTTCATAAAATTTTCTATGTACATTCGTTAGGTATGAGAATCGGATGTAAAGTATGCTTCATACCTCTAGAAGATAAAGGCACCCCTCGAGATCTTCTGGAAAAAAATTTTTACCCCTACTTGCCTATATATTATTTGTAATCATCGATTTAAGACGTAGTTAGTCTATATGTTCCACAACACATTAATGATTACTGTTACGACTTTCAACTACAGATTATAAGGTGGTAATCCGAAGACTTCCAGCGAATTTAAAAATTCTATTTATAATTGTCAACATTATTTTGATTAGTAACGGAATCAACCGAGTTGCATGGCATCAATTCGCCCAGTTATCTTATTTTGAATCTGAATAATCATTTCGTTGTACCTAATCAACTTTTTTTGGAGTCAATATAACATGTACGCTTAACCAAATATAATTTTTGTAATTTTGAGCAATGTTTGGGAACACCATCACGATGAGCTTGGTCTTGAACTAAGTAAAGTGACAAAAATTGGTAGGGAATGTATTAGGCCGACGAAATGTGTTGGTTGACTTACTATTGAAATAATTGATTCTTGTTTTTTATATAATTTTTATTTTCTTTTTATATATTTATTATTCTAATGAAGTTTTGTACTTAATTGTATTCATTTTATTATTAAAAATTTAAACTAAGTGTAGCTAAAATATTCATTCATAAAACACTATGCTCATTGTCTGCTGGCAGGTACGAAGTTGGTCGGTCCAGCTAATTTACTATAAACTCATTTAAAAATTCAAATATTTGATATTTTCAGTGAACAAAAAGTGTCATTATTAACTGCCTTTCGTAATTTCTTATTACCAGATTTTTCTTCCTGTTTGTAATATGTAAGATACCTGAAATCACCGAGTTTTAAACTTCTATTTTGTTAAGGTTTGTTTGTAAATGATTTGATGGTTTTTTTCTTAATCTTAATACTTACTCGATTTCTGTTCAAGGCTTTTAAAATATCTTAACTAAGACATTGGGTGGTTAATATAGGAAGAAAAGTATAAGAAGAATAGCGTAAATTTTAGGTAACAGATTAAACATTCAGTCTAGTAAAATTCTATGTATTGATTTTTTAGGTTTCTCGTTTCAGATGATTAGAAGACCAGGTTGCTAGGTGATCTCCCTCTCATGCAGACTACATAAAACTGATCGAGTGGGAAACCGTTCCCCTTCAGGTGAATGAATTGGAACTTTATTTATTATCATAGGAAAACACAATTCAACCCTTATAGCCCGGAAATTATTTTTGTTTAAAAAGTTACATTATCTTTTTTTATTAAAATTAAGAATAATTATAAAAAATTATCAAAAACATTGTAAGATGTTTTTTTGTCAAAATTAGGTGTCCTTTTAAAAAGACAGTAGACCTATATATTACTACATTTTATTAATCAATTATTTGTTTTTTGTCGAGTTTCAAAAACCTTTATTCACTTATCAAGGACGTAAACATATTTGGAATTGGTATGGTATTGTAGAAAACAGGCTTTGAGGTGTAATATATCACATTTTCGACATATAAAATTAGATTTTTGTGACATTTCGCGCAACGTTGATGATTCTGGATGCATAGAAAAAAGTAGTCTAATCTGTCATGATTAAAAAACTAATGCAAGTTTTTGGGAGGTTTCGGCGTTTCCTTTTCGTTACCTTTTTGTAAGTTTCTACCAGTTCTGGAGCTATAGACCTTCGGAACTCTAATTGGTCAAGCTTTCCGGCATTAGTTTTGTGAACTCTCCTAGAGCTTTACTCCAAATATGTTTGTACTTATCAGGCAGTGTACTTGAGAAGCCTTGGTAGGGATTAATGTGACCAATGGAGCCTAGCCTCAGAGTACCAATCAAAATTTGTAACCCCACCGAATCGGTTTCCTTCTAAAAAAATGTTTCCCACTGTGACGACCACAATAAGGAATCATAGATGCATCTATACTGTGATTCTCTTCAGGTAGAGCGTAATCAAAAAATTTCTTGTGTAAAATATCAAATAAGGGTCTTATTTTTGAATATTTATCTGCTTGATCCAGTATTTTATTTCCAATACAAGGAACATTATTCAAAATGTCCTGAAATCGATCGCGTGATATTGCACCAGTTTATTATTACTATTATCTCTATTTTGTCAATACATTTTTTTGCGTAGTAGTGATACATAGCCACTTAGTAAGAAAACCCCAATAAAACAAGAGTTCATTTGCCGTTGTTTCCGATACGATTTTTCTGTTTTATGTGTTTGAAAAATCGAGAATAAAATTTATCACTCTTTCATAAAAAAACATCTGAAAAGGGCCATCCATAAGTTACGTCACACGAATTTTAGAACTTTTAAACCCCTCCCCTCACCCTTGTCACAGGTTGTCACATTTTTAGAACCCCCTGACCCCTGATGTGACATCTAACATTTTTCAAACTTATGCATGTATTTAGAAATAACCAAAAGAAAAAAGTTGTTTTCATTTTTTCTTATTTTTATTAAACAATCTTCAAAAGAAATCTACATAAAGTCAAATATTGCTGATAACAGAAGGAAAAAACGACTAGTTAAGAATTTTTAAATTTGTTATTCAGATATAAATTTCGTGTTTTAGAATTTTAAATTTTAACATGTGACGTCACAAAGCTTTTAATCCCCTGCTGCCTCTTGTCACTCTTTGTCAAATTACGGTGATACTCTCCCCCTCATTAACGTGTGGCGTAATTTATGGATGGCCCCAAAGAGACAAGTGAGAAATTACGTTGGACAGAAATGTCTTTCCATTCACAAAAATTAGGACTGACAAGAGGAAAATAACTATTAATGAAAAGAAGTCAATCCATGTTACTTTCACTACCAGAAAACAGTGCTGCCCGCCAGTAATGCTTAATAATACCGAGCTACCCCAAATGGATCATGTCAAGTATTTGGGAATGTACCTGCGTAGACGGTTAACTTGGGCAAAACACATAAAAGAAAAAAGAAAGCAGCTTAACAAAAATACGGAAAATTGTATTGGCTGATTGGTCACAAGTCACAGTTGACCATAGAAAACAAATTGGTTGTGTACAAATCAATAATAAAACCAATTTGGACCTATGGAGTGAAACTTTGGGGTACAGCATCCAACTCAAACGTAGAAATAATTTAAAAATTTTAATTCAAGGTTCTGCGGAAAATAATCGGTGCACCATGGTACAAAAATAATGTAAGAATCCACGATGACGTACAGGTGGAACATGTGAAGGGTGTAATCCCTTTGAGAGCGTGGGCCTATCAAACTAGACTTAATGATTATCCAAACCACCTTGCCTTGAATCTGCTGAATAACAGTGTGTATGTTAAGCGTCTCAAAAGAGTGTCGATACTTGACCTGACAGACCGATTTTAGTGATATTAGTTGTTACTGTTATTACATTTAAGAATACTATTTATACTATATTGGGCACTATTTATACCATTGGGCACAACTAACCCACGAGTGTTGTGAGTGTGACACATTGCAATTATTGCCAAAAGCCAAATGGTGCAATACAAAATTTGTAAATAAAAAAAAATCACAAAAATTAAAATCTTCTTAATCATCCTCTTTGTAATGAAAGTGTTTTCTTAATTTTGACATTCGCACCACAAATGTCGATAGCAGCAACTCATCCTCGCTATCCCAGTCTTCTTTTAAAGATGTTTGCACTTCTGCTTCGACTGTGAGTTGTGTATCGTAATTTACATTAGCATTTTCTGGCGGAAAGAATACTATCTATTGTGGAACCTCAGCGTCATCCTCCTTTCCTAGTTCTTTCAGCAATTCCGCGAAGGTTAGTGATTTTTTCCAGTAGCTAACAAAAAATAAAACGTTTTTTGAACGAAGTGGATGAACCTACCGTCCTTTTAAAAGGACAGTGAATTTATTGTCAATTTATCTAGTATACGCTAAGTGAAACTTTTGGTTTATGGATCTGCAGAGATTCTTTGATACTTCCAGTACTCAACTTTAACATTATAGTCTTAAAAAATTAATAGTAATAACAATAACTTACCCCATGTCACTCATTGTAAATAACAACGAAGTATGTATGTACATATTCTTAGAATACACAAAAATAACACTAAAAGACCGCAAAGATGTTGCTCATTCCCATGCCAATACATTATTTAAAGTATAAGTGGCTTTATCTCAGTGATATTTTGAGTACATTTTTTGTGAACAGTAAAAATATCTTTTAAAACCGAATGGACACTCTGATGGTATTAGTAGTATGAACACTGATTACTCTCAAACTGACATAAGGGAGACCGGGTACAAAAGTAACAATTTGTACTTTTACCTTGATTTCTAGCTGGGTGTTATTATTGTCATTAAATGAATATAACCACATATAAATTTAGTTTATGTTCTTCACAATGGTAACTCGATTTATTAAATTATGGTGTGTTTTATATGAATAACACAGAGTTAAAAAAAATTGTCAGTTGTTACTGACGAAAGTAATACGAAAGAATTACGAAAGTAATACGACAAAGGGGTTGTTAATGAAAACAATAATACAAGTTAAATCAACAAATTACTTATTTAAAGACTTTATATTAATGATTTAAACCAAATTCAGCATTTTAAATAGTCAAAAAATATATATTTCAGGGAAATGAATCAATAGTAAATAAAGTAATATATTACTTTTGTACCCTAGAGGGCTATGTTACTTTTGCACGCATTCTCATTTTTAATAAAACGTGTAACATAACCTTAAAACGGAACGTGCTAGACAAAAATGAATTTAAACAATGTACAATTTATCTAATCAAGAATGGATATGTAAACAATAATTAAGATAATGTCGAAAAACTTACTTTTGGCTCGTTAAAACACATTATGTCCTAATATATAGCCTAAAAACGCATTACGCACGCATCAACTTAATGCGATTGAGGGGGTGTTCTAGGCTATCACCTGATGGTAGCAAAGCGGAGTTCACCCATTGGGTAAACCTAGAAAGCATTTGTTACGTTCAACCCGCCGTTACTTTTGTACCGAGTCTCCCCTAATTAAATAATGGCTTTAACTATTTTTTTATGCAATTGTTTCACATGTAACCTGGTTCAATTGCATTACTTTGGTGGATTGAAACATCGCAGTAACATTTCTGGATAAATGTAGGAAACGGAATATCAGGTGGATTACGTGTATTAATGAAGTCCACAAGATAGTTCACGTCATTCGTATACATGAAAGGTATTTTTACCCTTAATTATTACATCGTTGACTTATTTAACGTAATTATGAATTTATAATATTTTACTCCCAATTCTCCTTTGTGCTATGAAGTGATATCATTAGTTAAAAATTGGAAAAAAATCAGTATGGTTCTATGAGGAAGAAGCTAGAAGCAAACTATTTTGATTTTCCAAAAATACAACGTGATTGTAAAAAAAATTATTATTATTAACAAATCATTGTACAAAAAGGAAAACTGATAAAAGTTAAAAAATATTGATATGATACAACAGTTTTTTGATACCCAATAATAGACAATGCAATTCAAAGTTCTCCTCTCTTAGTATTTACGGAAATCTTTGACTGAAAACATTTAGATAACAGCAATAGAAAAATTTTCTTAATCGGAGCTTCTACAATTAAGTATAGAATTAACGCAATAAAGAAAGTAAATCCAACCGATGAAATCAAATTGAAATACTAAAAAAAAAATCATAAATTAATACTTTGTTAGTTTGCAACTGAAAAAAAATTATACTATATTAAAAATATCAAATGAAATTGATGATTTTAGTAAAGCAATATTTCGAAATTCGATGCACATATGAATTAAGAAAGCTCCGTACGTTAATTTACTAACGGAAACAAATATTCTTGATTGAAGTATATCACTTAATAAAGCTGTAAAACAACAAATAGTTAAATGTTTTCAGTAGAAAAAGAAAAAAAAGTATATTTTACGAATGTATCCAAATGCTATTGTCCAAATAAAACCCGAAAGTCCTAGTGCCCAAAATAAACGATTTAAAGCTGCATAGCACGAATATATCATATAGTTGTCAAGTGCAATATTATCCCCGTAAAACAATGATGCACTCATTACATTGACTGACATCAAAAATGCAGCAATTAAGCCGTAAACGAAACTTCGCATCTGAAAAAAGAAATTAACTGAAATAATCTCATAAGTAAGGTAGAGTGGGGCTTAAAGGTCCGTGGGTATATAGGTTCACCATGAGAATCTAAAATACTAGTGGCATATTGCTGCATAATGGTAGGGATGAGGAAGTGTAAGAACCATTTCAAGGCCATTTTGGTAGTTAAGCTACATCTCAGATAGGAGACCTACGACGGCACCTCGATATTTTTACAAAAGTAACATTTTTAATTATTATTCTTTTCGGTTTTCAGCAGTAATATTGCTATGACTAGACTAAAACATAATTTAATAGTATATGTGATTTAGTGGTATTTCAGGATTTATTATTAGTTTTTAGCTAATTTAAACAGTAAACTAGTTATAACCAAGTAAAAATACTTGAACGTAACTGGTAAAAAGGTCCACGTGAACCTTTTTCTTATCCAGCCACGTGAAGGTTGGAGTCAACGCAATCTTTGCAAACAATGAGCTCATGAAAACTGTATTTCTAACCGAGGGTTAGTTTACTTCGTTTGTTATAATTGTGATTCAGGAAAACGATGAGTTTGGTTAAGTTAAGATAAAGGTATAAAAAAATACTACTTATGTTACAATTAATATCAGTATAATTATAAAGAAAGAAGAGTTTTATGTTATGTTTAAAATGACTGTAATAAAATTTTCCAAATAAAAATCCAAAAATATCTCTTTGATTCAAATACTGTTATTAATTCATAACACCTGTTAAACACTTAAAATAAATATAGGACCTTTTTGTCCCTTAGCCGTCCCTTTTTGCCTCTACTAAGGAACAAAAAGAGACAGACGACAAGGTCTAGAAAAAATGTAAAATGAATAACCTCTATATGAATGATTCCATTAAAAATTAAATTAAACATGGTCAGATATTTGCTTCTTTCGTTAGCATTGTACGTTTCAAATTAATAGGGTTGGTGTTCACAACATAATACGGAATAGTAAAATTGGACCTTTAAACTCCACCCTACTCTACTTAAAATGTCCTGCTAATTTGTGGTCTTGAACTTGAGCATGAGCATAATGATAAGTTTATAGTAAAAGTGGTGCAAAAATTGATTAATTTTTTTTCGTGGGGATTATCAATAAATAAGATAAAATAAGACGCAACAATAACTATTATTAAAATGTTTTCTTACCATTGAAAATTTTTTTGTTTCCAGTTTATGTGTAAAAAAACAATATCCAAGTAATAGACCGACGAAATATGGGGTTCCTCTTGTATGGCTTTTGATGTACATTGTTCTAAAATTTTCGTGACTTCGAGGATCTAATAAAAAACTGGCAATGATTTTATTGCAATCTGCATATAATGTTATTACTTCTTAGTTGCATTTTGTTTTACTTACTCTAAATAAAAAAATAAAATTGGCTCCTGCTTGCTGAGTAAAGTAAGCATGAAAACTATCATCGTTGCAACAAATATTAGAAAAATTATTAAACTCAATCCGATTTTTTTATTTCTTTTTAGTATCATTAAAACAAATACGGCGACAATAAATAGATGCATATCACAAGGTAGATACCAAGTTTGAATCATACACTAAAACAAATAAAATGTATTAGGAGTATTTTTGTAAGAATATTTTTTCTGACGTTTGTATTCTAGAACACGAGTTTAAATATAAACAAGTATCGGTAGAAGTTAGAAATTTCACAAATTTTAAAATTAAATAACTTTTTCTGCAAATTTTTCTTGTACTAAAATTATCTTACCATTTTATCATCCATCACATAGTTATTGAGATAAAGTAAGTTTACCCACCATGAAGTCCTACAAAAATCACGCTCAGATCCAATCATTATCTCCCAAAGTGGTCCACTACCCGTTTTATCTAATACACTTGCATAAAACAGAATAACAAACGCATACAATGGAGTTAGTCTAAAAAAAAAATCACTCTCAACTTATTGAAAATATCGTAAGTCCTTACAACCTTATATATCTATATATAATAGCCAAGATTGGATGGAATCCCTCCATCTCAAAATTATGCAAAAGCGCATAAGCGGCCAACAAACCACTGAGCAAAAAGAATGAATCGACCGTCAAATCACCGTGAAACACAAATCCAGATAAAACAAATCGATACATCTACAATCAAGCACTGAAATATAGCAACCCTTTTTGATTATTCTAGTTTCTATTACTTTATCGAGAAAAGACGCGTTATTCAACGGTCCTGATGCCGTAATTCCAAATTTATGATCCAAAATAATCAAGCACAGCGACAGAAACTTAATCGAATATAGTATTTGTGTTTTTGGATCAGTTCCTTTTATTCCTTTCAACGTATTGAAATTGTGCTTCATCGAAAACGCATGCAACATTTGCATCCAAATTGAACCTTAAAATAGATTAAAAATTTTATATATAAGTAATCTTTCAGATTAGAATTCATGAAAGTTCTCTTAAATATTTAAAAGATTGGAATTCCAGAATCAGAAGTAATTTAATGTTATTCCCAAATTTGAAATTGGTAAAATAATAATGGAACACTAACAATTATATGTTCATAATTCCATACAATTCCATGGAACGTTGGCGTATGAAATTTAGAGTTTTTAAATCGAGCTTTTTTGTTGAGAGCTTTAACTACGTTCCAATTATAATTGCTCTGATACTATAGTTTTAGTACATTACCCAGATTTACATTTCATTGTTTTACTATGTAACATGTTGGTAACATTATGGTTTAATCAATTGAAATTTCCTGGTTCGAAATACCATTTTTTTGAGTTAAATTATCTAAATTATTTATATTGCTTTCATTATAATATATTATATCTTTGGGTTTGATAAAGATCGCAAAATGGTAGTAGTTTAAATTACACAGGTCTGCAATAAAAATGCTATCTGGTTGTTTTCAACTGAATTCTATGTATTTTGGTATTCTCAAAACTAAAAAAAATACTTAAAAAAATACTCAAAAAACTCTAGAACGTCAGGCTATTTTGTAAAATTCAAAATTTTATTTAAAAAAAAAAGAAGGATTTTTTGGACTAACTAGAAGTCATGAATAAAAAGATACTATTTTATTTTGATTACTGTTTTTGAAATGTATACAGGTGATAACTAATAATCATTACTTTATAAATAAATAACGCCCTCTTGAAGCTAAATTAACAAACATAAATATGTTGTAACCTGAACGTGATAGTGATAGTGTAGAAAGTCATGTGGTACATTTGCGTGTTAATTCATACATTTAAGAGCTCATACGACCCAGCATAGTGTGGCGTATTTAAATAACCAATACATGGATTTAAGTAGTTCCAATGGCTTAGGTATTATTTCTTTGGAAATAAAACAGCAATAAAATCGCTATACCATATATGGGCTCATATGCAGTAGAGGGTTAAATATTTAGATTCTTCAAAAAAAAGCCTTAAACAGTTCTGCTTCACAATGGTGGTTTCTATGCTTTCATTTCTGTCGGTCATTCTGGCAAGTACACTTCAAAGAAACCTTCGAGAACTTGGAATTTGTTCTTTGCAAATTAAAATATAAAGACCACGGTTGGAAAGCGTACGGTGAATTTAAAATCTTGGACAACAATCCAGGATTATCATATTCCCTTGCTTTTTGTATCAATGGAATAGAGGAAATCGAGCAAATCACTGGACCAAAAAGTGTTGGCCTCCGAGGAAGCTTAAGGTTGGCGAAAAGAACATCCTGCATGAAACTTTGGTGCTTCCTCAAAAAGTTTTTCAACCAACATAAAGCTGGAAATGATGAAGCAACTTTTAAAGCTACTTCCAAGAGATGGAAATTGCTTCAAATACTTAATATCAAAGTTTCCAGGTTTCTCGAAGGCAAAATTGAAGGCAGCTATTTTCGTTGAACCAGATATTAGACGGCTTACGGCAATTTTACAATTCATGATAACCATGACGAATTCTCAAAGAAAAGTGTGAATTGCCTTTAAAGAGGTCTTACAGAATTTTTAAGCAAATTCCAGAAAATTTAGGAGATGTGAGTGAAGAGCACGTTGAACGATTTTTCCTAGATATTAAGGAGATAGAAAAAAGATATCAGGGAAGATGCAGCGTCTCAATGATGATTGACTATTGTTGGACGCTTTAGAGGCATTCCGGATACTTCTTAATAGCGAAAATATATCAAAAGGAGTCTCATTGGGAAAAAGAAATATGTTTAGTGCTTATTAATGAATGTATTTTAGATGAAAAAATAAGTTTAGTTACGCAATCATAAAAAAAAATTTTTGTCTTTTATCTTTTATTTTAAGATGACAACTTGATTAACAAAGATACCTACATTGTTAGAAAACGAGACGTTTTACAACAAAATAAAAGTCATTTTCGAATTCAGCACACCCAAAAACATAAGAACTACGCAAAAAAAAAACTCCCATTTTTTGCAGACTTGTGTTATGGTAATAGTCCATATTAATAAGGCAAAAAGTTTTTTTTAACAATATGATATACGTGAATGAACAATGTTACACATCATAACATCCGAAAAACTAAATAAAACAATAAAATAATAAAAAATAATAAAACCTACCTTTGTTTAATTCCTTATCACAATCCCAAAACATAATTGTGCTCAACAAAAATAATACTATTAATGAAAATGATGTTACACTGAAAATATGCAAATGAAATATTTAAATGTTGATTCCAATAATTCTTATTTGTATTTTACCAAAACACCAAACTTAACGTATCAATTGATTGACTAATTTGCCTTGATTGGCAAGAACTCGGATTTACTGTTACATCATAAGAAATATTAAGTGAGCGATGTTGCAATTCATTGGAACTTAAATACATGTGAATCCCTTTTTGGACTTCGTCAAAAGCACAAGAATGTGGCACACATAATCCAAAGTGAGCCAAATTTCGGCGGGTTTGTGATCGATCGTTTGTGTACTAAAAATATATAACATTATAAAAAAAATATAACAACATTCAAATAAAAATGTCTCATACTATTAAACTATCTATAACGGAGCTATTCGAATCATAAACTAATGAAAATTTATCACGAAAATGGCTATAGTGTCTTGGAATATTTAAAGCCACGTCCACCAAACAGTACTGAGTTTGAAATGGAGCTTTGGTATTCAAACAAGAATCAAAATTTCCTAAATTGTATGAGTTTCCATTTAGTTGACCAATTGGTTGTTTGGCTGAGGCATCCCAAACTGGAAAAAAAATATTTCAGTTTAAATATTCAAAGTTGTGAAAAAATATTCAAATTAGCAAATAATTGTCCATGAATTACTAATAAATGTCATTGAAATAATAAAAAATAGCTTAGGTAGTGGCTAAAAAAAACTTTTCGAAGAATCCGAGGTTAGTTTGTGGTTTCAGTTAGTATTTAACTTGTAAATTCCAAGATTTGATTTTCCTTCTTTTCGAACGTATCACTTGTAAATTTTCCAGGAAAAATCATAATAGCATATTTACGTCGTTGATTAATATAATTATTGTAATTAAAATAAGCGGTGAAGACCTGTGAATGATATCTACCTTAATTATTTAGCATCGGTTCGCAAAAGGTACTTGAAGTACTAAGGTCTTTATGTTTATATGAATGAGATTAATTTTGAATGATTTCTGGCTGAAGTCAGGTTTTATTTACATTAATAATTAACAAAGCAATCACCAAAATCAATAAACCGAGAAAATTGAAATCTATTTAAACAATATTGCTAATATTTGCATTGCATTTAAAATTCAACATCTTCAGTTTGTCATATGTAAAGGATTTTTTTTCTTTATTTAAAATTAAAATTTAGAAATAGGCAATATTTATTATTGAAATATAACTACCAAAATGTGTTTCGTATATATTTTCAACCGATTTTTAAATGGTAAATAGCTAAAAACTTTAAGTAACCGATCATTTTAATCGCTGATTATGAGAGTTTTATGCAATGTTGAAAGTATTTGTTGAAAAAAAGGTTTTTTCTAAAGTAACAACAAAAATATGACAAAAAAAAACATTATTTTAACTGAAGAAAAAAGGAAGTAATCTCTTACTACTTTTATGTATGAATAAATACCTGTATATTATGTATACATGCCAAATTGAGATATACTTATAAGTATACTTATATTCTATGTATGTTATGCCAGTATTTTTTACAGAGTATTCCAATAAAAATGATGCTTAAAGGTATAAGATACTTATGACTATAGTATGTCATAAAAATATCTCGATTGAAAAGTTTTTCCAGAATTTGAGGTCATTTAATTTCCTTGTTTCCGGAAAATTGAGAAAAATCTTCTGCATGAATAATGAAATCAAGCTTTTGAAAAAAAGTTATTTTTATATATATTTTTAAACTAAATCATGACTTATTTTGATAATCGATGCTAAAAATAAAAAAAAAACTTTTTCAATTAATTGTAAGCTAATTTAAAACTAATTTAAAATTTCAAAAAAAAAGTACGTAACTCGAAATGCTTCATGATTGGTCGTCTTGTTTGTGACGTCAATATTTTAAACGAATTTCACTTTAGTCATTGTAAAGCATTTATAGTTATTTTTTGTCAAACAATATCCCAATTTTCGTGAAAAAAAATATTGTTTTACGCGTCTCATTTTATCAAATAAACAATGTGCGACAAAGGATTTATAAAAGCTAGCTCAGATATTATACCTAGTGTGACTATTTTTATTCGTAATTGTAAAAAGTCTCGATAATCAGATGTTGGTACTTTCATAAAATATATCAAAGCTTAAAGTGTTATGAAAAAACAACTTCGGTTTCAGTTGACAATTTGCTCGACAATAATACGTTTTTGCAAGAAGTGGTTCAAATCGCAAAAAAAAATAAAAAAAATTTCAAATTTCACAACTGAATTTAGGTTTAAACACCAAAAATGTATATAATTTATAACTGCATGGTCATATTGGTGAATTTAACAATAGCTTTGGGAATGCAAGTTGATAAAATTTTGAAATTTGCGAAAGATAAAATGAAAATTGAAACGTATAAAGAAGCTATACACGAACATGACAACAAAACGAATGTGCAATATGGTGTGAAATATATCAGTGACCATTTTTGAGGCGTTGTTCTTGTATTGTTCGTACACGATGGAACAAAACTAACATGATAACTTTTATAATATGATTTGACATTTCAGACAATTTTTTTTAATATATATGAATGATAACAAGTTTTATTTAATAACAACATAAATAATTATATCAACTTCATGTTACAGTGATTTGAAATTAATAGTGTCCGAACGAAACTAGTATTTATGGCCGAAACCGAATTTCGGCATTAGTCTCAGTTTCGGCCAAAACTGAAACTTCAATATAAAATCATGTTTTCGTAGAAAAAAAGCTAATCATAATTAGTCAATGTTACTTTTAAATTCTATAGGCATTTATTAATCATTTAAGTGGTCCCTAATATTTGAGCTAATCATAAACATAACACATTATTATCATTATTTATTGCAATTAAATTATTTTTGCTAAACTAAGGGGTTGATTTGAAAGAAATGCACTTAATATTTCTTTTTAATATTAGTTACGAATTACAAAAAATAATAAAAAAAAGTTACAAAACAAAATTACTTTTTACCCTAATATGTTTACGTACACAAAATAGAAAGTATTCTTTCATATATTTTGAAAACAAAATAACTTCTTTTAAGCTTTGATCAGTTTACTTTCAAATTGAAAAAAAATATTCAAGATAATATTAAACGAAATATAAATGAACTGATAGTCATCAGTATTCATAATTGAGGACTCAAATAATAAGTGAAAAACAATAATTTTTTAACATTTTTATCTCACGAATTCAGTTTAGGTTTCGGTCGTACTTTCGGCTTGAAGACAGCCGAAACCGAAACTAAATCAAAACTCGTTTTTTGGCCGAAACCGAACCGAAAGTTCGGTCGAACACTAGAAATTAACAAAGTGACGCCACACGGTTGTTCGGGAATTGTAGCTATGTTTTCGGTATCAAGTTCAAATAATTATTTTTAACTCGTAATTTTTGAACAACAACAAGGAACAAAAACAAAAGCATTATTATTATAAAACTTATATATGATCCTTCGATTTATGATAAAAATTTTTGTTCAAAAGTCTAATTCCGTCATCTCGAACGCTCACTAAGAATGGATAACATTTTATTTTAAAGGAGCTTTGTTCGTTGTTTTAAATAACTGCCAAAAGAAAAATTGTTTCTGAAGTTTTAAAAGTTTTCCAGATAATAGAAAATGACTTTGTTTATGTCGATGGTTATTTTAATACGTTATTGCTTATCCAAAAAAAATGGAAAACATAATGTCAACAAAAAATGCTTCAGCATGTATTACTTTTGTCTATCTTCCACACAAAGGAGTGAATTTTAGGGAAACTCAAAAAAAAAACATTAATAAAAGAAAAACTTTTAAAAATTGATATTTTATAGCTCTTTCAGCCAATCTAGAACAACAAACGGAAAATTAAAAATGGCTTTTACAGTATTTACGGCTTTTCGTAAAAAATATTTTTCTGGGTTCTCAAGTGTTTACCAAAAAACTAAAATAACTTTTTTTCGAACTAATAGAAGTTCTTAAATAAAATTATAAATTGTATGATCTTTTGATTGATAGATTGTAAATCTACTCCTATTGAAGATTCTTTTTTAGTCCAAAAAACATTTGAACTTGCAGAATCCATTAAAATATAGTTTGTAGGTAGATAAAGCAACCTCGTTTAAACGTTGTAACTACCAAATGTTTTTTTCTTTAATTTTGATTTTTAAAAAATAGTTCTTAAATCTAAACAAGAATATAAAATTTGCGCCTCTAATTTTTAGTCAAATAAATGGTAATAAAAAATGAAGCTATAAATAGTTACTAAAAATCTTACCCTGATATGCCCATGTCGTCAAGTTTACCAAATTATCAATCAACGCTACACTATCTTCTCGACATTTTTGATTTTCCGATTGCGAAAATGCAAACGGCAATGCCGGGAAAATTAAATCATCAACCGATTTCCATTCCTGTCTGTCATTTTTTTCATTCAAATTAGCGTTTGTGATTTCAACAAACAACGCACTAGCAGAAATTATTAAAATGAGAGCCTTCATTGTAATACGCACTAATTTATTATTGGTCATTCAACAAAGAAATAAAGAGCACTTATCATGAGTCTATTGACAAATACGGATGATTGTAGATAATGAAGAAGAGTTGGCAAATCACTAAGAAAAATTGTTCTTCCCAATTATCGTCATACCTTTATAGAAGAAAAGGAACCTTGAAATTGAACGTCAATGTCTTTCAGAATCCAAGTAAAATTTCTTAGTATTAATGTTATGCTAAATAATATCGCTATCATAGACTTAAAAAATAGCCATTCGCATCGTATACTTACATAAAGTCTGAAACCATTTTTTATAATTTATTTTCAAAAACTTTTTTAATAGATATTTTTGTGCCTATAGAGTTGACTGTTATTTACAACTGTCAATTATTATAATACTTATTGACTGCAAATAATCAATCAAAAATCTTACGATTTCGTCTTAAGTCTATTTACCAACTGTTACAATATTTGCTGAAACATATTTTATTTTAAACTTGAGGATTCGGACGCAAATTGTGATGTGCAATAATTTTTTTTGGGCTTAAAAATTTTGCTTTTCATTCCTTAAAAATAATAAGGGAAGGTATCCCTTACGTAAAAACTGAGGAAGGAAATAAAATATTTTACTTTAGACAGGCGAGTTATATATCATTGGAAAAGTATTTAAAAGTTAGAGAATGATCTGTATTAATCTTTTTATTTTAACTAATAAAAATCACAGTAATTTAATTTAAAACACAAAAACGTGCGTTTTTGAAATATAAATGTTTTTATACATAACTAGCTGATTCCCGCGACTTCGTCTGCGTAACGTAGGTGTAGATTATATTTTCTTTTTAAATTTGCTATTTGTAGTGGCATATGAAAATTATTATTTTTCTTATTTCTTTTAAGAAAAACATAATCATACTTAAAAACACTATTTTGTCAACTTTAAAAAGACACATTTAATAAGCTGTCGCTTAGAATAAAATATTTGTATATAATGATCAATTAATTTTCAAAAAATATTTATAAATATCTAAAGACTATGGTCTATTCCGTATACCTACCGTGAACCAATTAATCCGTAAATCAATCACCATCTATATAAATAAAAACTATCGTTAAGTTCAATAAAGTCAATCATAATTATGACTTAAAACAGTCAAAAGTTATCAAAACACTCGCCTAGATATTTAGAATATTAAAAAAGATCCCATTTCATTGTCTCAACTCCCGAATAAACCTTTTTCTCAAAACTTTTACACTACTGAAATGTACAAAACTACCGCGAAATTAAAATTTGTTCAAATGCACAAAACCCAGTTCCTTCATAATCAAGTATAACCATTGTGTATCTATGCACTTATTATTAAGATATCTGAATTTCAACTACAAAATTAAACCATTTTCTTTCAATTCGCCGAATTTCTCGCTTTTCGATATTCGCTCATTAATGTATTTATTTGTGATTACGTATATCGGATTTTCAGGTTTACAATATGTGAAAGCTAAAAAACGTAATGCTCATTTATGAACTTAACCTTTTTTAGATATACATATTAGAGTTTAAATTTTAAAGCGGATCTTACGTTTTTGTTTCTAATAATAAACCAACATTGTTTTATTTTAAGCGATAAAACGTTTCGTCTATAACGAACAAACCTTGATAATTAAATTTGAATTTTCGATTGTTTATTAGACATTATGCCGTACAAACTTTGTCACCATTTTTCTCTCTTTTAGAGGAGGAATTATCAAAAAAACCTTTCTTATTATACATCTGCATCGTACAAGAAAAACAGTTTCCAAATTTCATCGACACAAATATGCATTTATATTGTAAAATACAATGTAAAACGAAAAAAATTATGACCTTGATTTTGATTATCATGACTAAAAAGCAATTCGATATCGCACATTTTGACGTTGTAAATACAAAATTGTAGGAAATAGATAGAAAGCGTAGAAGGAAATTCGAATATTTTATTTATTTTCAATAACAATAATTGATTTTCGAATTTTTCTAAATACTGAAGAAAAGTTGGTTTGGAAGATTTTATTTTTTGATTGATAATGAAATATATGACAAAAAATTGCTCCCTTAATCTTAAATAATTGCTCCAGGTCACAATCATTGGTTCAAAAAATTAGATATTAAAAAAGTTTGATTGTTGAAAAACAAACAAAAATTAAAAACTGACTTTTTGGTATTTGGTATAAGTACCTAGTACCTTAACTTTCATACTAATTAAGTGAAAAGACGTTATTTAAAATGCTGTAGTTAAAATGATATAACAAAAACAGAAACTTATTATTAATTAATTATTTATTTATTAATTACACATTTGAATTCAAAATTTCATGCATAGTTTTAAAAACGTATTTACTACTTTACTACGTTTTATTACTATTATTATTATTACTACTACTACTATTACTTTTTAACGTTAATATTTCCTTATTGAACAACTCAAAGGGTCTATTTACAACAATTTTGTAAAAAAAAAATTTAAAAAAAAAGTTAACTGTAAGATTCGAACTCACGTCTTTATGTCAGAATGTCAGATACGTAAGCCATTACGCTATTAACAACAACTCTTTGTTTTATATACATAAAGGTTTATATTTCAAAGAGGCAATTTTTAAAAATTTAAATTGAATTTACTGTGCTTTTATCAGTTCAGCTAAAAATATTTTTACAGATTATTTTTTAACTTTAAATTACCTTTCCAATGATACATAACTCACCGGTCTAGTGTAAAAATTTCTGTTTTCCTCCCTAGGGAATACCTTTCTTTATAATTTTTTTGGATTGATAAGTAGCCTATAGTCTGTGGGAAATTGTGTTGTATCTTCATACCAAATTTTATTAAATTCGGTTGTTCCGTTCTTTAGTTAAATTGGGACATACAGACAGACAGACAGGCAGACAAAATTTTTAAAAATGATAAATTTGGAAAAAGGGCCTCTTAAAACAAATATTTACCCTAAAATTGGGTTCAAAATCGAAATGTACAAAAAGACGTAAGAATTGTATATATTAGTATAGATAAACACTTAATTATACGTTCATAGCGCATTCGCTTACGTATCTGACATTCTTATGCTCACAATAAAAAAGACGTGGGTTCGATTCTTGCAGTAATCTTTATTTTTATTTTTTTTTACAAAATTGTTGAAAATAAATCCTTAGGGTTGCTCAATAAGAAAATATTAACGAAAAAAGTAACAGTAGTAGAAAAAATAAATAATAATATTAAAAAAGAATATACATAAAGTAGAGAATATACAAATAATAAAGATAAATAATATAATTAATATACATTTATATATATATATATATATATATATATATATATATATATATATATATATATATATATATATAATCTATGTAATATAATAGTATATAATAGATAAATAATATAATATAGAATATACAAATACACATAAAATCGTGTAATTATAAATCTCCTCTGCCAGATGAAATTTTAATATTCGATGTATTCCTTATAAGAAGTAGGCATGTGATGATATTTTTTTTTAAATTCCTACCCTAACAGAGTGAATGGGGGTGACTAAGTTTATATGAGAAAATGTTAAGTTAATCAACAATCGAAATTTTGAATATAATAAGTGTTATTAATAAATAAATAATGAATTAATAATAAGTATCTGTTTTTTATATGATTTTGATAACAGCATTTTAAATAACGTCGTTTTACTTAATTAGTATGAAAGTTTATGTAGTAGGTACTTATACCAAATAACAAAGAGGCGGTTTTAATTTTTGTATGTTTTTCAACAATCAAACTTTTTAAAATCTAAGTTTTTGAACCAATGATTGTGACCTGGAGCAATTATATATTCTCCTGAAAAGCATTTAGGGAGCAATTTTTGGTCATATATTCCATTATCATCAATAAATATATAAAATCTTACATACCAACTTTTCTACGGTTTTTAGAACAATTTTAAAACCAATTATTATTATTGAATATAAATAAAATATTCGACATTCGTCATTTGACCACGGTCAAATGCAGAGCTAGCAGTGATCGTGAATAACAAAATTTACAAAACAAAAATTACAAGTGTGGACCAGAACGAGCCAGACACCGATTCACTAGAAAGCCGGTGAGTGAATTTATTCATTATCTTAAATAATAAACAACACCCGACAGAAAAATAAAATTTTTCCCAAAATGACTTCAACTAAAACAATTACCAACAACACTACTTACGCCCAGATGACGACAAGGGCAAACAACACAACCCCAAATTTTCCTTCCAAGGAGCAAGCGATTGTTTTTGAAAGTACACCTGGAGCAAAAATATCCGATTATATTAAATGCGTTGGATCCCAAATTGGACCAAAAAATATCCTGTTCGCATCTCGTCTCTCGAATAACAGAATCTGTATATATCTAAACTCGACAGACAGTCGACCAATATATAAACAAATTTAAAAAAATAACAATTAACAACACCACAATAACATGTAGGTGGTTAATTACACCATCCACCAAATTAATAATCTCGAATGTATGCCCTTCTATCCCCCATCACATAGTCACAGCGGCATTATCCCAAGTTGGATTTGAAGTCATCTCGAACATGCAATTCGTCCGAGTAGGAATGTTGGAAGAACAATATAAGCACATTTATAGCTTCCGACGAATTGTATGCATCAAATCATACGATCCCAAAATTCAACTAGACTCAATAGTTATTAAATACGATAACGAGGACTATCGAATCTACATAGGAGAGGGCATAAAAAAATGCTCTAGATGCAACATGCTCCACCAAAGATCAGACAACTGCGACAAACAGATCCCAGTCGATACAAATAAGACTGAAGAAAAAGGTGCAACAGAAGAGGAAAACAGAAAAAGACCAAGAACCTCCAGCACAAGCTCCCAGGAAATAACTAGACCAGGAGGCGAGGATATAACCATCGAGGAAAAAAGGACTAGCACCGAAAAAACCAGAGACAACGATCCAATGTCAGGTGGGACGGATAGTGATCGGGAGGATGAATTAACTCAGGATGAGGGTCCGATCCCTGCGAAAACGAAAAAAAAAAAAACAAAGAAAGTGAAAAAAATCGAAAGTGAAAACGAAAGTAATAACGAGATAACCTGGACAAACTTAGAAAAAGAATTTGACACAACCGTTCCGAGTAATAATTTCCCAGTAAGTGTGAAGCAATTGCGAGGCATACTTGATTTGGTTTAGGGAAGACAACAAATTGACGAAATAATTAAAGAACACACAAGCGATATAACGGGACTAGTAGAAATGTGTACTGTTCTGTACAATAAAATGAACCGAAGTCAAAAAAATCGATTGACTCGGTTAATAAAAATACTTCAAGAACTAAAACCTACCTTATAAAGTAGACATAATGGGTAGGTTTATATTGCAATGGAACTTGAATGGATTCTACAACAAGTATGAGTACCTAAAGCTTTTAATAAACGAGGAAAACCCGCTTTGCATCTGCTTACAAGAGACGAACTTCTTTGGGAACCATTGTGGAAACATAAATGGATATTTATCCTTCCACAAAAACCGAGAACAAGCGCTAAGAGCCATTGGAGGAGTGGCCACCTATATCAAACGTAGCGCGTTTCCAGAAGAAATTTTACTCAATACCCATATCGAAGCAGTTGCTGTAAAAATCAAGTACCCTTTTAGAGCCACAATCTGCAATATATACTTACCAAAGAGCCGACCGCTAGAACAAAAATCACTAGAAAATTTATTAGAACAATTGCCACCACCATCCTTCTAGGCGATTTCAACGCACACCACCACTATTGGGGCTCAAAAAAGTGTGACCCGCGGGACACGCTTATAGCCAATTGGATAGAAAATAGTGACGAAATGATATTACTAAATGACGAACAACCAACACATTTCAATGTCGCAACAGGCACAGGAAGTAATATAGATCTATCCTTCGCTGATAAATCGTTGGTCATCAAAATGGAATGGACAACCTCGAAGGATGTGAATAACAGTGACCATTTTCCTATCTACATTGGAATAGAGAACATGGAGAGCTCAAATGATAATGTGCTTAAGATTCCAAGTAGATGGAAATTTGAGCAAGCAAATTGGAGCTTATTCCAACAGAAGATTGACAAAGTAATTCCCACACTCACAGACCTGTCCCACCTCCAAAGTACCTACATAGATGATATTGCCCGCCTTACAAACTTAGCCCAACCACATGATATACATATAAGCGAAATTGTCAAATCCTTCATAGAGGTAATATTAAATGCAGCTAAAGAAACAATCCCAAGAACTAGAGAAACCCATAGGAAAAAATCTGTACCATGGTGGAACTCAGAGTGCCAAAAAGCCATCAAAGAAGCTAAAGCCGCCTTTAGGAAATTTAGAAGGAATACCAACTTGGAAATGGAAGGTGTACTAAAAACTGAATATAAAAAACGACGAGCAAAGGCAAGGAGAACCGTCAAAGAAAGCAGAATAAAATCGTGGGAAAACTACATCTCAACAATTAATTGCCACACAAATACAATAGAGATGTGGAGGAAAATTAAATAACTAAGAGGTACAAAATGTAACTTCCAGGAAATAAATCTAATGGACAGCGATGGAAGCTACACCAGCGACCAAGATGTAGACCCAAAGCTAACAGCAAAAATTTTGGCAGATACCTTTTCATACAACTCCAGTTCTGAAAACTATATTCCTAGCTTCCGGCAAACTAAAGAAAGAATCGAAGCAGAAGCAAACACTAACGACATAACTGACAACTCAAATCCAATAAACACAAAAATAACCTTGGACGAATTAACCTTCGCCCTAGACAAGGCAGGTAACACAGCGCCTGGATGGACTGCCTAATGCAATCTTAAAACAATTACCAAATAGTGGGGTAAAATATATTCTCGACCTCTTCAATCATATATGGGAATTCCAAGTGTTCCCAGACGAATGGAGGATAGCCATAACAATCCCAATAGCAATACCCGGGAAGGACCCAAGTTCCCCTAAGAAAAAATCATATCCAAAAGGCTACAGTGGTTCTTAGAAACACAAAAATATATTTCACCAAATCAGTTTGGATTTTTTTATTTAACCGGTCAACAATAGACCAGCTAGTATGCATAGACACCAAAATTAGTAATGCATTTAGAAACAAATACCATACTATCATGGTCGCCCTTGACATCGAAAAGGCATACGAGATGGTATGGATAAGCAGAATCCTAAAATCACTAAATGATATAAATATTAAGGGCAACACATTGGCCTTCATTCAAAACTTCCTCAAAGAAAGGAAAATCCAAGTCAAAGTAGGAAACTCACTATCTCCACTTTCGACTCAAGAAAATGGACTACCTCAAGGATCAGTATTGAGCGTCACACTTTTCTTAATAGCTATCATAGCTTCTTAATATCAAAGAGGTAATTAGTTGTGTGGAGAAGCCCAGCAAAGCATTCCTATTTGCCGACGACCTGACCATATTAAGAAAAGGCGCAGATGTGCAAACAACGACAGCACTAATACAGAACGACTTGGACAAAATATACTCATGGACACTGAAATCAGGATTCAAAATATCTAAGGACAAAACGGAAGCTATCATCTTCTCACCCAGGCGACCCAAAAATAACATAAAACTAATGTTAGAGGGAAAACAAATTAAAATGGTGTCAACAATTAAAATATTAGGAGTGACCTTGGACCAAGGAATGACCTGGAAAAATCATATTATGGCACTTAGAACCGATTGGTAAAGACATTGCTAAAGACATTAACATCAATAGAACGGGGGGGGGCGTGAATTTCGATATCTTGAAAATGACATACAACGCACTAATTCAACAAAAAATCGAATATGGTGCAATACTATATGATGCATCCTCTAAAAGCCGACTGAAGACCCTAGAAGCTATCCACAATACAGCGATGAGGATATGCACTGGAGCCTTTAGAACCAGCCCAATCACAAGCATATTGGCTGAAGCAAACGAGCAACCACTGGTCTTCAGAAGGAAGGAAATAATCCTAAAATATGCAGCTAGAACTAAGCATGATCCTAACAACCCAGCTAGGGAAAGCTGCAGTAAAGACCAAGTGACTAATATTAATAATGAAAGTGAGCCCCAACACCACCAACCATTGAAGACTCGAATAATAAAATACGAAAGGGAAATAGGATTAGAGGTACCAAAGGGGTACTCACAACTCGACAATCAACGACCACCGTGGGAATCCTGGATTCCACCGATAGATACTTCCTTAGCCGAATATCCAATTGAAACTACACCTCCTGTATTTTTTGTTAAATTATTTATGAAAATCAGGAACAGACACCAAGGATACCAGGAATTCTTCACTGATGGATCGGTACTTAACGGAAAATCGGGAAGTGCCATCATAACAAACAACCAAGAAATATCCCACAGGCTGAAAGACGGAACCTCAATCTTCAACTGCGAAGCCGTAGCAATAATGAAATGCTTAGAAACAATCGAAAAAAAGCCACAAAAGAAACCGTCAGCCATTTATTCGGACTCACTATCAACCGTTAACGCTTTAAAAAATCGACATAATAAAAATAAAATAATAATTAACATACAAAAAAAATAGACCACATGCTCAAAAGCAATTACCAAATAAAGTTGATCCCACCATACCATACCGTACCATCGGTATCGACCAGGAAGGAGCAGACTACCATAACTAGGTTGCGTATTGGGCACACAAACCTGACACATATCCATTACATCAATAAGGAGCAAAAGCCAAAATGCAGTAATTGCGATCAAGATCTGACCGTTAAACATGTCCTGAGAGAGTGTGGGTCATACGATCGTCAGAGGAGCGTGACTGACATGCCGACAACGATGAAAGCCAATACAGAAGAAGGGATTAAAAAGACTATAGAATTGTTAAAAAAAAAAATATTTGATACAATATAAAGTCCAAAATAGGTAAACATACACTGTAAAAAAAATGATTCTGAGGTCGAATTCCTTAGGAGTTTGACTAATTTACCTTTAGTGAAATCTATTTCGCTTTATTCAATCCCAAACGGTTTGAATCAAGAATTTTATATTTCTTGTGTCAAGAAACACGCATATTTGAATAGCATTTCAAATACATTCACAACAATGGTAAGTGTAGTTGAGTGAACTCCCCTCCACATTTCACATCAAAATTAGGGGATTTTATGTTTGTGTACCTAAGCTGCTCATGCGCATAACATGAAATGCTCAATACAGTTCCTTATAGTGCTGGATCACTATTGTCAATTATTGTTCATGCCGTTTATAAGAAAATATAAATACTATCCAAGAGTATTGGCAATAAATAAAATTTATTCCTTCTTCTCCATCTCTCTTTTGTTTTAAAATTGTCATTCATTAATTTTATTAGAAATTATATTGAAGTTTTGAAACGACCGCGCTCCGACCTAGGTTGTTGAAGTGAAAAAGTGAGTTGAAGAGAGATAGGGTTGCCGAGTCGAATACAGGATCAAACATGAATCCTCTATACTTTACTTCTGTGTTTTCTTAGCTGTATTATCGATTTGAACCTATGAATTTTGCTTTTCATTTAACATTTTAAGGTTTTTGGCTTTCACATATTGTAAACCTGAAAATCTGAAATAATTACATTAGTGAGCGAGTACCCTTTGAAATTCGGCGAACTAAAAGAAAATACCGACATTTTTACGGTAAGTCAGAATGATAAAAGAAATTTAAAATGCTCTTCCAGAACAAACGGCATACGCCAAATCATGTATGGTGAACTCTAGACTGTCCAATATGGTTTAATTATATACTTGAAATTCAGATATTTAATAATAAGTTTATAGATACATAATGGTTATACTTGATTATGGAAGAACTGGGTTTCGTGTCATTGTACAAATTTCAATTTCGCGGTTGTGTTGTACATTGCAATAGTGTAATAATTTTTGGAAAAAGGTTCATTCGGGAATCGAAACAGTGAGAGATTCTTACTATAATTCAAAAATCTAGATCCTTAACTTCTATTATTTTGACGCTAGTATTTTGATAACTTTCGACTTTTTTACTCATAATTAAGACCAACTTTATTGAACTTGGCGATATTTTTATTTATGAATAGATGCTGATTGATTTACGGATTATTTGGTTCACGGTAGATATACCTACCGTAGGTATATGTAATAGACATACCCTTTTTAGATATTTATAAATATTTTTTGAAAATTAATTGATTATTACATAGAACTATTTTATTCTTTGCAACAGTTTATTAAATGTGTCTATTTCAAGTCGACAAGATAGTGTTTTTAAATATAATTATGTTTTTCGTAAAAGAAATAAGAAAAATACAAATTTTCATATACCACTACAAATAGCAAATTTGAAAAGAAAATATAATTTACACCTACGTTACGCAGACGAAGTGGCGGGGATCAGCTAGTAAGTTATAAACATATTAAACGGAAATAGATAACTACTAATAGATACCAAAACCAACCAAAGTGATCAGTTCCCAATTGGATAAATGAATAGCGGTAAAATGTAGCACAGGGCTTTACTTTATTTTCTATTTATGAACGATTAACACATTTTTAAGCAAAGAAGAATTTTATAAAAAAAGTTAATAATTTCTATAAAAAAAAACAGTGTGTGTACTTATACGTATGCGCGTGAGAAGTTATGCTTCTTTTGTATAGTTAAAAATAGGTTTTTAATTCAGGCTGTAGCCTCTTCCGGTAGTGCCTAAACTACCGCACCAGTTATAAGATTTGTGATTACTAAAATATGATACAATTTTAAACACAAATAGCTTTTAATATGAGGCATTTCACGTTAAGCGGGCAGTGAAAAAAAAGTGGCATTCTGAAATTTGTTCATATTTGGCATAATTATACTTCTAATAAATATGAATGTGTACACAAAATATTTTTTTCGAATGATGACTATTTGTCAAGTTATAAACTTCTAAAGAATTGTCATTATTGAAATTCGTATTTTTTTGAAAAAGAAAATTCGAATTAAACAATTTTTTTTTAAAATATTAAATATGGCGATTTAAATAGAACAAATACTGTTCTGTCTAAATACAAAATAAAACTAGAATTTTTTTTTTATATACAAAACCGGAAGTCAACTTTTCAAATTAGAATTTTAGTAACTTCGACCATATTGTTTTTTTTTTATATCAAAATATAGCCTAAAGTACATTTATAATATACCAGAAGTTTCATAATTGGAGTGTTTTAGTCGTCTTACTACTATGCATATCGCTCCCAAAAATCGGCCAGATTTCGCCTGCTTGAACCGTTCTTTCTCGTTAACCGTTTGCGAACAACTTCATACTGTTACTTTAAAGCAAGCTTTAAGGCGTCAATTTTTTAAAAATTCACTCTCATTAATTTTTTCTTTCAAACCGCCGGTAAAGAAGTATAACTTCAAAAATAATTATAAAATAGCTGAAATTGTAGTATAAGTGATAATTTTCAAAGATCCATTTTGATTTTTTGCAAAAATTACACATTTGTCAAGAAACCAAATTTTTGACAATATGTAGTGCACGGAGAGTTCGTGCGCGATCTGATCTCACGCAAAAAAAAACACTAGCGTTTTCGACATTAATTTCCGGTCAACTATGGCATTTATATAAAATTAACAAAAAACCATTTTTGTAGGGAATATCCTCAGCTTTTGCAAAACGACTGTACTTTACCAAATAAAAAAGGATATAAATATTTATATACCATATAAATAATTTACCATATAGACGTAGATTATAGTTATTATGTATAGATATGAATTACCATTCACCTGTATATGGGTACAGTTTGTCTAAATAGTCAATTGTGTGTACCTACAGCATAAATAAATAGCGACAGAGTAAAAATTAAATTAATATAATATTAGTTGTTTTATTTATTACTTATTTATATTTATGTATTGAAACTGGTTTTTAATTCAAATATAAAAAACATAACGCATTCTATTGTATCAATCGACTTCCCTTGCATTAGCTTTCATATTTCATTAAATGGTTTCTAAAAATTAACTTTCTTTTAAATGTTTTGAAACTAATGTGTATTAATTTGAATATGGTTCAAACTATAAAAATTGAAAATGTTAATTTCGACGATATCGATGCTTTCATTAGAAAATAACGACTGACGGTGTTTGTTATGACTGCTACTTCTTTCTGGCACTTTTTAACTGCGTCGTCGATCATCTCATTTGGTTTTCCCTACCAAATTAAAAAAAAACCTTTTGCTAGTCAGTCGACTTGATTGCGTTTTTAATTACTATGCAAATCGCTCCCAAAAATCGGTCAGCTTTCACCCACTTAAAGTTTCACGCTACCCTTTTACGAGCAACTTCCTACTGTAGCGTTTTGTAGCGTTACGGCGTCACATTTTATTAAAATTTAGATTGATTATTTTTTTATACCGACGCTAAAGGAGTATAACTTCAAAAATTATTTCAATTTTTCCACCTCTTCATTTAGCTGTTTGATTAAACGATTACAATAACGGGGGACAGTAAAAACTAAACACTTTGTGCATCGAAGCTATGAAATTTCAAACATTTCTATTTATTTTCTCATCGGCAATTTTCGATTTTCCGTCCATTCATTTTCAGTCAGTTCATTAAAAAGAATTACTCGTGAAAAGTTTCATTTTTCCACCTGGAAAAAGCTCTAGGGAATTTTCATCCCCAGAAAATACCTTCCCTTATTATTTTTAAGGAATAATAAGTAGCCTAAAATGTGTGGGTAATTGTGTTATATCTTAATACCAAATTTCATTACATTCGGTTGTTCTGTTCTTTAGTTAAATCGGGACACACCGATAGACAGACAAAAATTTTAAAAATGTTAAATTTGGAATAAGGGCCTCTTGAAACAAATATTTACCAAAATTGGGTTCAAAATCGAAATGTACAGACAGACGTAAGAATTTTTTATATTAGTATAGAATAATCAAAAATGAGTCAATATTACCGAAATCAACTAATTTTCGCAATTTAATTTTAGATGGTACAAAGTTCACTGGGTCCTGTAGTACAATATTTATTAGAGTTAATTATTAGAGTTGTTAAAATATATTAATAAAATGACAGAAAAAACATTAGTGGAACTCTTGTCTATTTCTAGCTGAAGTTGCGAATTTTTTTCGTTGCATCCCTTTCACGCACTTGCAAATGAGAGATGATACTGTGACCCCCCCTAGAAAAAATCCTGAATCCGCCCTTGGCTATAGCATTTAAATAATAATAATTTCGGTGGTGGACAGTATATCGTGCTCTTTTGAAAATAAACTTACCCAACGGTAACTTCCCAATGGTAACTTCCTTGATATTACTTTCAATGAAAAATTTATCGAACCTTCATTCCTTGGTATTTTTTTAATGTTAATAATGACGACTTTAAAATTATTTTGACAATTTTTCTTTATTTTTTAACAATTACATTGTCAGACAAACATTAAATAACATTGAACACTTATACAAATATATATTTTATCATAGTATTGTTGTATACATATAATTTTTCAGGTTCAGTAACAATTAGAAATTGGTGCCAGAATAAATTAGTACGTTATAAGTACTGGTACATTTTTTGGTCCATAGTGTAATTAATATAATTGCTAAAAAGTTGGAAATATTTTCATTTGTAACATATGGATCTAAATGACAGATTTTTTTTTATCTTGAGAAGTTCATCGTTTTGAACATTCAATATACACATTACAAATACGTACATACAGCGATTGAAAGAATAGAAATCACGGAAAAAAAATTTCTTACTTTTTAAGTAATTACGAGATATATAATTGTTCCTGGTTAAAAATAAACAATAACATTTATGTTTCATTTAAACCAGAGTATTCACTTCGATATATTCAGTTGAAATTAACACTATCCCTGGTTAATAAAAAAAATATATTAACAGAAAAATTTTATTGAATACAAACTAAAGAAGTATATAAACGAAAATATTTATATTTTTCTAAATCAGAATTTGATATGTAAAAAGATAAATTTGTATATCATATCAAAAATAGTTTAAATAGCCGCTCTATAATTCTGTAGGTCAGAAGTTGGTAGACCGGAAAATTCGGAAAATAATCTCTTTACCTAACGAAAGTAAGTTTAAAAACGTTTACGGGAAAGAGATTTACATTTTGAAAAGAAATATGCATTTGTAATAAAATGCTCGCTTTAAACTCTCCGCAAACGTATAGTCCAAATTATCTGCAAAACTATTTTCTGAAAATTTCCCTCAACTGATTTCGAACATTTGCTTACGGAAATTAAAAGTCTCCGGATTTTTTTTTTTTGAATGCCAAATAATTTTCACTATTAAGACCTTAGCAATTACAAAGCGAGCACAAAAAAATAAAATTTGTTTAAAACTTTCTGTTTTTGATCAAGAGTCAATAGTTTGCAGTATTTGATAAGTAAATATTTAAAGCAAGAATGATTTAATTAAAGCCAAATAGAATTAGTTTATTAATGCCAAAGAATGAAGAAATACAACAACGTTCTTAAATTTATAACATTAATTAAAACAATAATTATTTTCCCATAACCGCTCAGAAGTTGGCACCCTAAACACGATATTTTTTTATACATAATACAGTGGATATCTACCCCAAAATTTTGTCAAACAATTAACTTACCAAAATTTGTAAGTTACTGTCGTACCCCCTTTTTAAATTGTACAACAATTAATGAATAATAGTGTATGTCTTATGACTCAATTTTTTTATTGAAACGCGTATAATTATAAAAATTTATGCAGTTAGGGTGCAAACTTCTGCGAGCATTTACAACATCAATTGCAATAAAGAAGTTATATAATATTTTAAGAAGCAAGCAAAAGACATTTATCACATATATTTTCAACACCAATAATATTATGTAATTTTCTTAAAAATGAGTTAAATACAAACAATTTGAATTTAACACATTTTATTTAACGTAGACATCAACAAACGAAATAATTTATGACAATTGTAATATGTAGTTACAAAATTTTTAATAAAAATAAAATTACCATTTTGTCTGGATTGTAGCCACTCCTTCGTTGATAAAATTTGAATTAAATTTCGGTCGCCAATTGAAATGCTACATTTGAAACATATCATTTAAATGATACAGCATACGAGGAACAGTTTGATTTGCCATTTCTAAAATTGATATAAAATCTTTAGCCTTATACCAATCATCATAAGCGAAAAAACTGATGATATTTCCATTTTGATTGTCACATTTAATTAGGCTCAATCTTTGAATATACTTCTCAATATCATTAGGAAAATCATAGTTGATTACATGAGTTATGTTGGAGACTTCGATTTCTCGAGTTAATTCGGTTGTTATAAGAATTTGAACCGTTCCATCATCAAAATCTCTCAATGCCTGTTCGCGAATATGTTGATGAAAACCGCTATGAAGTATCCGATTATCATAGTTATCGAATAAAGTTGTACGGTTCAAATAATAAAACTGAAGTTCTGTGTTACAAAATATGATTATCTTCATTTGGCGGTTTATTGATCTTAGAAATTGACGGAGTAAATTGTTTTTTAAACTTGTAGTATTAATGATATGAACAGTTTGCCTTACACTATACAATTGTACAGCAGCTAAGCGCAAAGATCCGACCCACAGTTGAATTGCATTTGTTGTGGAGTACTGCACGAATCGTCGAATTTCTGGAGACCAAGTGGCAGTGGTGATCACGGTTTGGCGATCGGGATGGATATTTTGCAAAATGTCTTGAATTTGGCGTTCAAGTCCCAAATTCAATAAGCGATCAGTCTCGTGTAAGACCAAATAACTGACGGATTTTAAATCAATACCATTTGAAGCCATTAAATCATTGACTTCTTCCGGTGTTGTAATGACTACATCCGCCGCCTTCCAACAAGCGACCGCACTTCGATTGTTTTCTTCATTTAAACAAGTATATTCTATACCATTGTATATGAATTTGGCCACTTTGTTTTTAATATTTTGTGCCATTTCTTGATTGGATGTTAAAACCAAGAGAGTTGGTCCGCCGCGATCACATCGCGGAGTAATTTGTCCATCGATGTGAATCAACGCTGGCAAAAGAAATGAAAGAGTTTTCCCGAAAACGGAATCTACAATTGCGACCAAATCGAATCCACTGAGAAGGATTGGCCAGGCTTGTGCTTGAATAGCAGACGGTTTTATAAAACACTCAGCGTCAATTCTTTCCATAATTTCTGGATGATTGCGGAAACATTGGTGAAAACTTTCAATGGGGTTTGGTATTTTTCTGAGGAGTATGCTGTTGTCGCACAGTCCAACCGTCGTGTTGTCGTTTTGAATGCGAATTGCTTGAACTTTTTCCGGGGACATATTGATCACATCGGGATCTTCAATATAAAAATTTTTAAAGATTTCTGGTAGATTTTCTCTGGACTGGCCCGATTCTGTAGAGCAATTTCCATGTTTACGTTGCAAATCAGATTTTGTTATAGTTTTTTTTTTTGCAACGGATTTGTTATGTGGTTTTGAAGAATGACCAGGAGTTTGTTCATTGACAACTTGAATTATAATTTGTTGAGCTTTCTTTGCGTCGTTGGCAAGTCCTGTGATTTGGATTTGTTTCATGGATTCACTTTCGCACAATTTTCGTTCTATTAAAATTTCGGTATTTGTTTGTTTTTGAATTCGTCGAATTTTCGATCCGCGATGTCCCACGATTTTACCAACTTTGTTTGAGTTAACTGTGAAGGAAATTATTTGTTTTCCCGGTTGTTCGTGTAGCAAACTGACTGCTATTGTTGGGCCTACAGTATCGCTCCGCAAATGATACGCATTCATATTGTTGTCTTTTGAATTTCTTGACATTTTTATTTCAACGTTTTGTTTTCACGTATTTTTTGATGTGCACTACTTGTCTTGTATTCCACTATTGCAACAAATTTTTATTTCGTCGCAAATTAAAAACGTTATTTATATTTCATAAATATTTTTTTTTTCACTTAATTAATTAAAATGCATAAGTGTTAATATTTGTTTAAAAAAAGTCAATATTAAATCACACAATTATTTAAGCTCGATTGTTGTATTTTCTTATAATTTTTTCCTTCATTAATGTTTATTTTTAAGATCACGTTAAATAATTCCACTATTAGTGTTCAATGTAGTTTATGTACTAGACTTCTTTACAGACTCAAACGCACTGGTCGCTGGTAATCATGGTTACAGTTCCCGGGTTCAATCTGTCTAGCTTCAATCGATTTTCTGAATGCATTTCCCAGGTTTTGAAATTATATATATACAGGAGCTGCGTCCTGCAGCTATAAACTGCACTTGCACATGTTTGAGATTTAAATATACCCAATTTATTATAAATATATTTTTATGAATGACATTATCAAATTAATATTATTTTTAAGGAATATTTTATACATATATATATATATATATATATATATATATATATATATATATATATATATATATATATATATATATATATATTAAATTGATTAAAAAAAAAGTGATGAATTTTTTTTTCTTAATTATATCGAAAATATTGTTGGGAATGACAAAAAAAATCCTGTGAAAGTTCAAGCTCTTAATATTAATATTAAGAGGTGCCGCATCGCAAATTTCGATTTTCCATTTAAATAACATGGGAACAATATTCTCTTGTACTTTGGAATTTTATAGCTCACGTTGGTGACAATATTTCGGAATGACAAAGATATATTCTTGTAGAAAATTGAACGATCTACAAAAAAAGCTTCATACAAGTTTTTGATATATTTATTCCTTCAAAAGTTATTCGAGGTCAAAGTTGAACTACAGAGAAATTTTAATATTTTTTTCAATTTTTTGACGCAACCATCAATTTTATGAGAAAATTATATAGAACATTTTTTGTAGAGCACTTTTTTTTCTATAACTTATCTCTTTAAAAGTTTTTGATATTTTTCACAGGTCCTAAGTTGATTGCATTAAACTGAAAATATTCGTAATTTTATTGTTTTAAATTAATAATATTCCCTGAATTATTATATTTTTAACATAATTTTTTTTTTTATTACTTACAACCAATAAAAAATATCAAAACTTTTATAACAATAAGCTATAGAAAAAAACGTGTTCTACAAAAAATGTCCTTTAAAATTTTCTCATTATATTGATGGTTGCGTTAAAAAAATGAAAAAATATTAAAATTTCTCTGTAGTTCAACTTTGACCTCGAATAACTTTTGAAGGAATAAATATATCAAAAACTTGTATGAAACTTTTTTTGTAGATCGTTTAATTTTCTACAAGAATATTTCTTGGTCATTCAATATTTTATTTAACAATATTTTCGATATAATTAAGAAAAAAAATCATCAATTTTTTTTGAATGAGTTTAATATATATATATATATATATATATATATAAGGGAATCTGGGGCGGAATGGGGTACCTAAGTTTTAATTACAATTTACAAGAGATTTAAAGAAACAATCTCATTGTTTTGTAATTTATATATTTCTTTAATTCATTCTTTGCAAATAATAAACGGTTTTATTGATTTAAATTAGTAATTGATATTAAGAATTAGGTTTCTAAAACAAATGGAAATTTTCCATTCTGCCCCACCCTCTGGGCCCTGGGGCACAATTGGAAATGAGCCTGGGGCGTAATAGGATACTTGTTAGTTCGCAGATGAAGACACTGTCATCATCGTGTTTAGCCCAACACATGCCAAATGTGTCCATTTTTGACAAATACTGCAGGAACACCAGCTTTCATTAGATTTGGAGTTTAAATCCTCACAATATAAGCAGATTACCTCTGCATCTTCCGACCTCTTTTATATATGGACTGTCGAATAGTTTTCCTTATATTTGTACGCACTATCTGCTATTAAAATAAAAATGTCTACTTTAATGGGAAATACTATCCGAATGGTATACCCCATTCCGCCCCACCCATTGTGCCCCAAAGCACCTTCCACAGAAGCACGACTTTTATGACAGGATATATTGGTTATATTTGAATTATCACTAGGCTTTTAGTTAGTCAACAGTATGTTTTAACAAACATGCCATGTTAATATTCACACGAAAAATAGAACATAGGATAATTACCTTAGTGTTACTTTGCAAAAATTAGAATTCGGACACGTTTATTTCGACTTTTGATAAAAATAGAAACAACTGAACTCTTTACTAGCGATAGCCACTTTTTATAATGCAGCATAGTTAATTGAACATTCATTGAGTATGATTTTTACGCGTTTTTGTCACCTGTAATAAGCGCTAACTCCATTTCCCATTCCGCCCCGTGTTTCCATATATATATATTTAGTATTCGTATTAAGAGTTATTTACTTTACTAATTTTTATACTTTTATCAAGTTAGCGCCCTTTTGTAACAAATAAAAATATTAATATATTTTTGGTTTAGTTTTGTTTGTACTTGAACGTACCGAAAAAAATCATTCTAACTTCAATTGAAAAAAAGTTATGACAGTTTTTACCATTGCGCTTATTTGGTCATTGTTGAGATAGGTAACGCACGTATTTTGAAGGGAAAATTTCTTTAGCATTATTGTGACTGGAAATTTCATGAAACGAAAAAGTGATAGTTAAAAGAGATAAACCTATAAATCTATAAGATAAAACGAACAAGAGAATGAAATTGAAAATTTTACAGTGTTTCTTACATTACGTAGTACGCGCCTGTGTATTACGTAGCTTGGGAATAGCCGTTTTTACAACTGTGCTTATTTGTGTATTGTTTACATAAAGATTTAATTCTTTCAATAAAACATTTTTAAGTATACCGAGGTCGACAACAGAATACTATCGTGATTACCAAAACAAGACTGCATGACTAAAATGACCGCAAAAAGTTCATCAACGAAAATTTAAAAAATTCACATCAGAGGTATCGCAAATTCTTAAAACGAAAATATTCCATAATTTTTTTGTGGTGATTTCAGTATATTTTAGGTACAACGATCGTTTTAATTAAGTTCCTGGACACCAAATTAGTTTTCAAAATGGGTAGCAGTCGCACCGTATCAACAAAATCATAAATAAAATTTGACGATATAACGCAATTGCGAGTAATTTTCGTTCATCCAGCTGCGACTGGCTGTTGGCGGGAACGCCTCCCTTTTGTTTTCTTCAAGGTTCTTTCACTGATTTTCAATTATCCTGCTGTAATTGGTTTTTGAAACGCGGTAAAAACAGACCGAAACGGTCATAACTTCAGTAAGAGTAGAAAAATTTTTTTTGCGGTTTCATCCGTGTACCGGTTCAATTTTCGTTTTCACTTCACCCTGATACAAAATGGAGTTTTCTGGCCATTATAAGTTCTATCTGAAAAATTGTCCAAATTAATAGTATAACAACTCAGGTGCTCTCTTATAAAGAATTGTATTGAAAAAAATCGTTCCAACTTATCCTGATCAGATATTTTTATAAAATTAGAAATTTTATCTTGAAATGATTTTTAAATTGAGACCAAATTTCAAAGGTTAGTTATTGTGTAATAATAGGATTCCCCGTCCGATTCCCGATTGAACGTTTCTCTCAAAACCAAAACCGTATTCAACAGTGCCTCGAAAACTAATTTTAACTAGAAATTAATCAATTTTACCAAATCTATTTCTTGGTAATCACGAATATATGTTCATATACGATTAACCAAAACGTTAATTACTTACTGATGTACTCGTAAAGTATGATACAAATAAAACAAGCCCTTTGAATTATAATATAATACATATTTTGAGATTTCAACAGTAATAATGTTAGTGTTGGTTTGAAAAATATATTCCTTGTATAATACACTTACCTTTCGTAATTGCGTTTTAATCATTTCATACTTTTAATTCATCATCATTGGTAACTTCTTTGGTAAATAATTCAATAAAAATTTTATCGAACCATCATTGCCTGGCATTTTTTCATTGATATTAATGACTACAAAATTTTTTTATACTTTTATTTATTTTTTAACAATTACATTGTCAGATAAAGATGCAATAACATTGAAAACACTCATAGAAATATATATATTGTTATAGTATTGATACATATATATAAATATATAATTATGTGCAATAACAATTAGGAATTGGTTCCAGAATGAAAAGGTACGCAATATGTATTGTTACATTTTTTTTGGTCTAAAGTGTTATTAAAATAATTACCAAAAAGTTGGAAACATTCTCAGTTGTAACTGCTGGAGCTAAATGACAGTTTGGTTTTTATCTTGCGAAGTTGATCGTTTTGAACATCCAGTTTTCCCATTAAAAATATGTTCATACAGCGTTTGAAACAATGTAAATCACGTAAAAAAAACATATTCTTACTTACTATATAAAATTATCATTTATATTTAACATAAATTATGTATTTTTTAATATTCTTCATTTTCCTCATGGAATTTACTTTGACATATTCAGATGAAATTAACACTTTCCCTGGTTAATAAAAAAAATATATTAACAGAAAAATTGTATTGAATACAAACTAAACAAGTATATAAACGAAAATATTTATATTTTTCTAAATCAGAATTTGATATGTAAAAAGATAAATTTGTATATCATATCAAAAATAGTTTAAATAGCCGCTCTATAATTCTGTAGGTCAGAAGTTGGTAGACCGGAAAATTCGGAAAATAATCTCTTTACCTAACGAAAGTAAGTTTAAAAACGTTTACGGGAAAGAGATTTACATTTCGAAAAGAAATATGCATTTGTAATAAAATGCACGCTTTAAACTCTCCGCAAACGTATAGTCCAAATTATCTGCAAAACTATTTTCTGAAAATTTCCCTCAACTGATTTCGAACATTTGCTTACGGAAATTAAAAGTCTCTGGATTTTTTTTTTTTGAATGCAAAATAATTAAATAATAGCATTTAAATAATAATAATTTCGGTGGTGGACAATATATCGTGCTCTTTTGAAAATAAACTTACCCAACGGTAACTTCCCAATGGTAACTTCCTTGATATTACTTTCAATGAAAAATTTATCGAACCTTCATTCCTTGGTATTTTTTTAATGTTAATAATGACGACTTTAAAATTATTTTGACAATTTTTCTTTATTTTTTAACAATTACATTGTCAGACAAACATTAAATAACATTGAACACTTATACAAGTATATATATTATCATAGTGTTGTTGTATACATATAATTTTTCAGGTTCAGTAACAATTAGAAATTGGTGCCAGAATAAATTAGTACGTTATAAGTACTGGTACATTTTTTGGTCCATAGTGTAATTAATATAATTGCTAAAAAGTTGGAAATATTTTCATTTGTAACTAATGGATCTAAATGACAGATTTGATTTTGTCTTGAGAAGTTCATCGTTTTGAACATTCAATATACACATTACAAATACGTACATACAGCGATTGAAAGAATAGAAATCACGGAAAAAAAATTTCTTACTTTTTAAGTAATTACGAGATACATAATTGTTCCTGGTTAAAAATAAACAATAACATTTATGTTTCATTTAAATCAGAGTTTCCCTTTCCCTGGTTAATAAAAAAAATATATTAACAGAAAAATTTTATTGAATACAAACTAAAGAAGTATATAAACGAAAATATTTATATTTTTCTAAATCAGAATTTGATATGTAAAAAGATAAATTTGTATATCATATCAAAAATAGTTTAAATAGCCGCTTTATAATTCTGTAGGTCAGAAGTTGGTAGACCGGAAAATTCGGAAAATAATCTCTTTACCTAACGAAAGTAAGTTTAAAAACGTTTACGGGAAAGAGATTTACATTTCGAAAAGAAATATGCATTTGTAATAAAATGCACGCTTTAAACTCTCCGCAAACGTATAGTCCAAATTATCTGCAAAACTATTTTCTGAAAATTTCCCTCAACTGATTTCGAACATTTGCTTACGGAAATTAAAAGTCTCTGGATTTTTTTTTTGAATGCAAAATAATTAAATAATAGCATTTAAATAATAATAATTTCGGTGTTGGACAATATATCGTGCTCTTTTGAAAATAAACTTACCCAACGGTAACTTCCCAATGGTAACTTCCTTGATATTACTTTCAATGAAAAATTTATCGAACCTTCATTCCTTGGTATTTTTTTAATGTTAATAATGACGACTTTAAAATTATTTTGACAATTTTTCTTTATTTTTTAACAATTACATTGTCAGACAAACATTAAATAACATTGAACACTTATACAAATATATATTTTATCATAGTATTGTTGTATACATATAATTTTTCAGGTTCAGTAACAATTAGAAATTGGTGCCAGAATAAATTAGTACGTTATAAGTACTGGTACATTTTTTGGTCCATAGTGTAATTAATATAATTGCTAAAAAGTTGGAAATATTTTCATTTGTAACATATGGATCTAAATGACAGATTTTTTTTTATCTTGAGAAGTTCATCGTTTTGAACATTCAATATACACATTACAAATACGTACATACAGCGATTGAAAGAATAGAAATCACGGAAAAAAAATTTCTTACTTTTTAAGTAATTACGAGATATATAATTGTTCCTGGTTAAAAATAAACAATAACATTTATGTTTCATTTAAACCAGAGTATTCACTTCGATATATTCAGTTGAAATTAACACTATCCCTGGTTAATAAAAAAAATATATTAACAGAAAAATTTTATTGAATACAAACTAAAGAAGTATATAAACGAAAATATTTATATTTTTCTAAATCAGAATTTGATATGTAAAAAGATAAATTTGTATATCATATCAAAAATAGTTTAAATAGCCGCTCTATAATTCTGTAGGTCAGAAGTTGGTAGACCGGAAAATTCGGAAAATAATCTCTTTACCTAACGAAAGTAAGTTTAAAAACGTTTACGGGAAAGAGATTTACATTTTGAAAAGAAATATGCATTTGTAATAAAATGCTCGCTTTAAACTCTCCGCAAACGTATAGTCCAAATTATCTGCAAAACTATTTTCTGAAAATTTCCCTCAACTGATTTCGAACATTTGCTTACGGAAATTAAAAGTCTCCGGATTTTTTTTTTTTGAATGCCAAATAATTTTCACTATTAAGACCTTAGCAATTACAAAGCGAGCACAAAAAAATAAAATTTGTTTAAAACTTTCTGTTTTTGATCAAGAGTCAATAGTTTGCAGTATTTGATAAGTAAATATTTAAAGCAAGAATGATTTAATTAAAGCCAAATAGAATTAGTTTATTAATGCCAAAGAATGAAGAAATACAACAACGTTCTTAAATTTATAACATTAATTAAAACAATAATTATTTTCCCATAACCGCTCAGAAGTTGGCACCCTAAACACGATATTTTTTTATACATAATACAGTGGATATCTACCCCAAAATTTTGTCAAACAATTAACTTACCAAAATTTGTAAGTTACTGTCGTACCCCCTTTTTAAATTGTACAACAATTAATGAATAATAGTGTATGTCTTATGACTCAATTTTTTTATTGAAACGCGTATAATTATAAAAATTTATGCAGTTAGGGTGCAAACTTCTGCGAGCATTTACAACATCAATTGCAATAAAGAAGTTATATAATATTTTAAGAAGCAAGCAAAAGACATTTATCACATATATTTTCAACACCAATAATATTATGTAATTTTCTTAAAAATGAGTTAAATACAAACAATTTGAATTTAACACATTTTATTTAACGTAGACATCAACAAACGAAATAATTTATGACAATTGTAATATGTAGTTACAATATTTTTACTAAAAAAATAAAATTTCAGTGGACGATTAAATTATTACATACGAAACATATCATCTAAACAATACAGCATAGGAGGAATGAATTCGTTTGCCATTTCTAAAACTGATATAAAATCTTTAGCCTTATCCCAATCCTCATAAGCGAAAAAACTGATGATATTTCCATTTTGATTGTCACATCTAATTCGGCTAAATCTTTGCATATGCTCGTCAATATTATCAGGAAAATCATAGTTGATTACATGAGTTAGATTGGAGACTTCGATTTCTCGAATTAAATCGGCTGTTATAAGAATTTTAACCGTTCCATCATCAAAATCTCTCAATACCTGTTCGCGAATAAGTCGATGAAAACCGCTATGAATTATCCGATGGTCATGCCGATCGAATATAGATACAGGGCTCAAATGGATAAGATTATTTGCATTATTACAAAATATGAGTATCTTTATTTTGTGGTTATTTATTGATCTTACGTATTGTCGGAGTAAATTGGTTTTTTCACGTGTATAATTAATGATGTGAACAGTTTGCCTTACACTATACAATTGTACAGCAGCTAAGCGCAAAGATCCGACCCACAGTTGAATTGCATTTGTTGTGGAGTACTGCACGAATCGTCGAATTTCTGGAGACCAAGTGGCAGTGGTGATCACGGTTTGGCGATCGGGATGGATATTTTGCAAAATGTCTTGAATTTGGCGTTCAAGTCCCAAATTCAATAAGCGATCAGTCTCGTGTAAGACCAAATAACTGACGGATTTTAAATCAATATCATTTGAAGCCATTAAATCATTGACTTCTTCCGGTGTTGTAATGACTACATCCGCCGCCTTCCAACAAGCGACCGCACTTCGATTGTTTTCTTCATTTAAACAAGTATATTCTATACCATTGTATATGAATTTGGCCACTTTGTTTTTAATATTTTGTGCCATTTCTTGATTGGATGTTAAAACCAAGAGAGTTGGTCCGCCGCGATCACATCGCGGAGTAATTTGTCCGTCGATGTGAATCAACGCTGGCAAAAGAAATGAAAGAGTTTTCCCGAAAACGGAATCTACAATTGCGACCAAATCGAATCCACTGAGAAGGATTGGCCAGGCTTGTGCTTGAATAGCAGACGGTTTTATAAAACACTCAGCGTCAATTCTTTCCATAATTTCTGGATGGTTGCGGAAACATTGGTGAAAACTTTCAATGGGATTTGGTATTTTTCTGAGGAGTATGCTGTTGTCGCACAGTCCAACCGTCGTGTTGTTGTTTTGAATGCGAATCGCTTGAACTTTTTCCGGGGACATATTGGTCACATCGGGATCTTCAGCATAAAAATGTTTTATGATCGCTGGTAGTTTGGCTTTGGAGTGGCCCGATTCTGTAGAGCAATTTCCTTGCTTTTGTTGCATATCGGAACTCGTTTCTGAATCTGTTTTTGTGACTTTGGTTACTAACTTGTTTTGTGAATTTGAAGACTGGCCGCCAGGAGATAATTCATTGATAACTTGAAGTGTAAGTCGGTGCGCTTTCTCTGAGTCGTTGGCAAGTCCAGTGATTTTGATTTGTTTCATAGATTCACAATCACACACTTTTCGTTCGATTTTAATTTCGGTATTGGTTTGATTTTGAATTTGCCGAATTTTCGCTCCACGATGTCCCACTATTTTATCAATTTTGTTTGAGTCAACTGTGAAGCAAATTGTTTGTATGTCAGGTTGTTGGTGTTGCAAACTCCCTGCTGGTGTTTGGGCTGCAATAATGCTTAACAATTTTTCCGTTAGCATTTCGTTTTCTTTTGAATTTCTTGACATTTTTATTTCAACGTTTTGTTTTCCAAAACTTTTTGTTTCCACGTATTTTTTGATGTGCACTACTTGTCTTGTCTCCCACTATTGCAACAAACTTTTATTTTGTCACAAATTAAAAATTTTATTTATATTTCATAAATAATTTTTTTTTCACTTAATTAATTAAAATGCATAAGTGTTAATATTTGTTTAAAAAAAGTCAATATTAAATCACACAATTATTTAAGCTCGATTGTTGTATTTTCTTATAATTTTTTCCTTCATTAATGTTTATTTTTAAGATCACGTTAAATAATCCCACTATTAGAGTTCAATGTTGTTTATGCACTACTTCTTGATAGACTCAAACGCACTGCTCACGGGCAATCTCGATTTGTTTTCATTTCCCGGGTTCAAACTGTCTACCTTCAATCGATTTTTCCAATGCAATTCCCAGATTTTTAAATTATATTTACAGGAGCTGCATCCTTCAGCTATAAACTGCACTTGCATTTGTGCACATATGTTTGAGATTTAAATTTACCCAATTTATTATAAATATATTTTTATGAAATTAAGGTAATTTATTAAAACAATATTATTTTTAATAAGTATTTTAAAAATATTAAGTATTCGTATTAAGAACTGTTTACTATACTAATTTTTAAACTTTTGTCAAGTTAGCACCCCCTCACATTTCATTTATCAAAGATGCAAACGCGGAGCCCAAAAAAATTCATATTACATATGTGAATAAAATAATTTTTAAAATTGATTTCAATATTATCAAAACTAAACCCTTCAATAATCCTACTCTCGAAACTTTTCATTCGTCTTATTATCATGAATTTCACATTTTAAAGGTTTCACTTCAATCGCGAATTAATTACACATATGTGTTTTATTTGCAATTGAAAGAAAACGAAGAAAACGAAAACGAGAGAAAACGAAAACGAAAAAAAAAGAAGAAAACGACGAAAACGTCCCTTCAAACTCAACCCTATTGTTGAAATTGTGAAAACGATCGTAACTTCAGTTAAGGAAGAAACGATTTTTTTTGGGGTTTCATACGTGTACCGGCTTAATTTTCATTTTTACCTCTACCAGATAGAAAGTAGAGTTTTCTAACCATTAAAAGATCACAAGGGCGAATTCAGGATTTTTTCTGGGGGGGGGTACAATATCATATTTTATTTGCAAATGCGTGAAAGGGATGCAACGAACAAAATTCCCATTTCAGCCAAAAAAAGACAAGAGTTTCATCAATGTTCTTTCTGTTATTTTATTCGTAGTACCTGGACGACCTAATTCAACTCGGTTTGAAATTTCATTCGAATATGTTTCGGCTATGTGAAAGTATTAGACATGGGAGGGTCACTCAATGTTAATTTTTGGTTCCTAAAAATGCTCAGTTCTGCTTGCCGAATACTGGCGGTGCTAGTGTAGGAGATGTGATGCTAGTGCCGATAACAACGAGACCTTATTTTAAATACTTTGCGCGCAATTTTCAAATTTTTATTTATTTTATTTCTGAAAAATGTTACCCCCATAAAATAATTAAACTTTTAAAATTTAATTTTTTATTTACAATATTAAAATACAGAACAATAATATAACACTATTTGAAATTATAAAATGTAAATAACCAAGAAATAAGATGATATGATTTCTAGTTACAAAATTATAAAAACATGCTAAAGGATATATTATAAAAATGCGCCCATGTCCACATCTTGGATGAATTCTGGAAGTTCTCTCTTACAGTCGCCATAAATTAAGACTGCTTAGAAATGTTGTCGAATAGTTGCTCGAATAAATTTACTTCACTTGAAAAAAAAGTAATATTGTAAAAATGTGTACTTCAAAATTGTTAAATAATATGTCAACAATTATGTACCGTTACTTAGTTCTAAATTAATATTGATGCCCTTTGATGCCGACAAGGTAAAATTAAAGTTGCAGGGCTACATTTTTGTTTAATTAGGAAAATATGAATTGATTCCCATATTAGAGAGCAGTTACAATTTAAAGGTTATATGTTGACATATTATAATGCAACCCATAAAGGGTGGATATTGGCCAGTAAATTATAAATACATACCTTTTTAATTCTATTAGTAAGTTAAACAGATGATCTGTTGATAATCTATTGACGTAGCACATATAAAATTGACGCAAGATAAGAAACACGAGGTTCACTTTTGTTAACTAAAATACGAAAACATGGCGACACAGCCAATTAATACTTCGTAAGCCGATTTCGGCAATTTCTACTGACAATGAGGGGTGCGAGCTCAAATTTGAAATTAACCAATAAACGTACATCAAGCAAATTTCACTTCACTATAGCGCCTCGTACCGCCAGCAAGTAGAACTACAGCCCCACATTCGCCATCTATCGACGTCAAGCGAAATTATGTTTTTTTGGGAACCAAGTCTGCCATATGAGTGACACCCCCATGGTATTAGATATACAAACGAAAGATATTTAGCACGTATTATAAAGGTCAATAATTATTATTCTCTATTTGAATTATTAAATTTGACTATGGAGATAATACTTTTAAAAAAATGCAAATCTAAAAACTGAAGTCTAAAATATCAAAATATCGTTGAGACAATTCAACTCGATAATAGATTTTTTTATGTTAAAAATAATTAACGGTTACATATTTGAATAAAATTTGAAACCAATTGTTATATATTAGTCTAAATTCAAACCAGCACAGACTATATTCATTATATACACACATCGACAGATGGCTCAAAAAAAAATTTTTTCCATTTTTCGTGGAAATTTGCGTTTTTCTATACAAAAAACTTTTAGAGATAAACATTAAAAACAAAATTCTATTGAATTTCAAATCTTCATCAAAATCCTTAGAGCCGTCTTCAAAAACCAAAACACATACATACAAGAATAGCTCGTTTAATATATAAGATATATTTTAATAACTAATTATTTGATTTGCTTCTAAGTATGTACTGTAATGGAATCTCTACGGTACACAAAAATACCGTGGGGGAGGGGGACACGTGCCCCCGTACCCCCCTTAAATGCCCCATGTAAGGTCTATCTAGAAAATTGTCCAAATTAACAGTATAACAAATAACAACTAAGGTGCTCTCTTCGAAAATACACTTACCCATCGTAATTGCGTTTTTATCTTTTCATGCTTAAATCATCGTTGGTAACTTCTTTGATAAATCATTCAATAAAAATTTTATCGAATCATCATTCCCTGGCTTTTTTTCATTGATATTAATGACTACAATATTTTTTTTTACTTTTATTTATTTTTTAACAATTACATTGTCACATAAAGATGCAATAACATTGAAAACATTCATACAAATAAATATTTTGTTATAGTATTGATATATATGTATAATTTTGGGCAGTAACAATTGGAAGTGAGTTACAGAATGAATAGGTACGCAACATGTACTGGTACATTTTTTGGTCCATAGTGTTTTTAAAATAATTGCCAAAAAGTTGGAAACATTCTCATTTGTAACTGCTGGAGCTAAATGACAGATTTGTTTTTATCTTGAGAAGTTCATCGTTTTGAACATAAAATATATTCATTACAAATACCTTACATACAGCGTTTAAAAGAATACAAATCACGTAAAAAAATTCTTACATATTATGTCATTACGTGATACATAATTGTTCCTGGTTGTAAAAAATAATATTAATAAATAATAATAATAATAATAACAATTTCGAAAATATGCAATTTTTAATACTCTTCAGATTACTCAGAGTATTTACTTTGACATATTCAGTTGAAATTAACACTTTCCTAGGTTATTTACTAAAATATCTTAACAGACAATTGTATTTAATACAAACTAAACAAGTATATAAACGAAAATATTTGTATTTTTTTAATCAAGATTTGATATGTAAAAAGATAAATTTGTATATCATTTCCAAAATAGTTTAGATAGGCGCTCTATAATTCTATAGGCCCGAATTGATAGGCCGGAAAATTCGAAAAATAATCTCTTTACCTAATGAAAATAAGTTTTAAAATGTTTACGGCAAAGAGATTTACATTTTGAAAAGAAAAATGCATCTGTAATAAAATGCACGCTTTAAACTCTCCGCAAACGCATAGTACAAATTATCTGCAAAACTATTTTCTGAAAATTGCCCTCAACTGATTTCGTACATTTGCTAATGGAAATTAAATTTCTCCGGAAAGTTTTCATGAATGCTAAACAACTTATATCATAAAGTCCTTAGCAATTTTAAAACGAAACCAAAAAAATATTTTTCTTATAGCTTTTTGATTTTGACCAAAAGCAATAGCTCGCATTATTTAATAAGTGAATATATTAAGAAAGTATATTTTAGTTAAAGCCAATAATAATTAGCTATACAATGCAAAAGATTGAAGAAATACAACAACTGCTTAAAATTTATAACATTGATTGACAACAATATTTATCTTCCGATAACCATTCAGAAGTTGGCACCCCAAACACAATGATTTTTTATACGTAATAGGTACAGTGGATATCTACCCTAAAAATAGTTTTTTTTAAAAAAAATAACCGAAATTTGTAAGTAACTTACCGTCGCAACCGTTTTTAAATTGGGCATGTATTGTCTATTTAATTTTTAAAATTTATTGTATTTAGGGTGCTTACTTCCTCGAGTGTTTACAACATCGATTGATATAAACAAGTAATATAATATTTTAAGAAACAAGTAAAAGACATTTATATCATATATTTTCAACACCAAACATATTATGTAATTTTTTAAAAAATGTGTTAAATGCAAGCGATTTTGATTTAACACATTTTTTTCAACACAGACATCAACAGACGACACAATTGTGACAATTATTTATAACATTTAGTTACATTGTTTTTATAAAAAATAAAATTACCCATTTGACTGGTGTGCAGACTTTTTTCTTTTGGTCAAATTGGACGAAGACTTCGATGAACGGTTCATCTCAAAAATATCAAACATTTCTATTTATTTTCTCATCGGCAATTTTCGATTTTCCGTCCATTCATTTTCAGTCAGTTCATTAAAAAGAATTACTCGTGAAAAGTTTCATTTTTCCACCTGGAAAAAGCTCTAGGGAATTTTCATCCCCAGAAAATACCTTCCCTTATTATTTTTAAGGAATAATAAGTAGCCTAAAATGTGTGGGTAATTGTGTTATATCTTAATACCAAATTTCATTACATTCGGTTGTTCTGTTCTTTAGTTAAATCGGGACACACCGATAGACAGACAAAAATTTTAAAAATGTTAAATTTGGAATAAGGGCCTCTTGAAACAAATATTTACCAAAATTGGGTTCAAAATCGAAATGTACAGACAGACGTAAGAATTTTTTATATTAGTATAGAATAATCAAAAATGAGTCAATATTACCGAAATCAACTAATTTTCGCAATTTAATTTTAGATGGTACAAAGTTCACTGGGTCCTGTAGTACAATATTTATTAGAGTTAATTATTAGAGTTGTTAAAATATATTAATAAAATGACAGAAAAAACATTAGTGGAACTCTTGTCTATTTCTAGCTGAAGTTGCGAATTTTTTTCGTTGCATCCCTTTCACGCACTTGCAAATGAGAGATGATACTGTGACCCCCCCTAGAAAAAATCCTGAATCCGCCCTTGGCTATAGCATTTAAATAATAATAATTTCGGTGGTGGACAGTATATCGTGCTCTTTTGAAAATAAACTTACCCAACGGTAACTTCCCAATGGTAACTTCCTTGATATTACTTTCAATGAAAAATTTATCGAACCTTCATTCCTTGGTATTTTTTTAATGTTAATAATGACGACTTTAAAATTATTTTGACAATTTTTCTTTATTTTTTAACAATTACATTGTCAGACAAACATTAAATAACATTGAACACTTATACAAATATATATTTTATCATAGTATTGTTGTATACATATAATTTTTCAGGTTCAGTAACAATTAGAAATTGGTGCCAGAATAAATTAGTACGTTATAAGTACTGGTACATTTTTTGGTCCATAGTGTAATTAATATAATTGCTAAAAAGTTGGAAATATTTTCATTTGTAACATATGGATCTAAATGACAGATTTTTTTTTATCTTGAGAAGTTCATCGTTTTGAACATTCAATATACACATTACAAATACGTACATACAGCGATTGAAAGAATAGAAATCACGGAAAAAAAATTTCTTACTTTTTAAGTAATTACGAGATATATAATTGTTCCTGGTTAAAAATAAACAATAACATTTATGTTTCATTTAAACCAGAGTATTCACTTCGATATATTCAGTTGAAATTAACACTATCCCTGGTTAATAAAAAAAATATATTAACAGAAAAATTTTATTGAATACAAACTAAAGAAGTATATAAACGAAAATATTTATATTTTTCTAAATCAGAATTTGATATGTAAAAAGATAAATTTGTATATCATATCAAAAATAGTTTAAATAGCCGCTCTATAATTCTGTAGGTCAGAAGTTGGTAGACCGGAAAATTCGGAAAATAATCTCTTTACCTAACGAAAGTAAGTTTAAAAACGTTTACGGGAAAGAGATTTACATTTTGAAAAGAAATATGCATTTGTAATAAAATGCTCGCTTTAAACTCTCCGCAAACGTATAGTCCAAATTATCTGCAAAACTATTTTCTGAAAATTTCCCTCAACTGATTTCGAACATTTGCTTACGGAAATTAAAAGTCTCCGGATTTTTTTTTTTTGAATGCCAAATAATTTTCACTATTAAGACCTTAGCAATTACAAAGCGAGCACAAAAAAATAAAATTTGTTTAAAACTTTCTGTTTTTGATCAAGAGTCAATAGTTTGCAGTATTTGATAAGTAAATATTTAAAGCAAGAATGATTTAATTAAAGCCAAATAGAATTAGTTTATTAATGCCAAAGAATGAAGAAATACAACAACGTTCTTAAATTTATAACATTAATTAAAACAATAATTATTTTCCCATAACCGCTCAGAAGTTGGCACCCTAAACACGATATTTTTTTATACATAATACAGTGGATATCTACCCCAAAATTTTGTCAAACAATTAACTTACCAAAATTTGTAAGTTACTGTCGTACCCCCTTTTTAAATTGTACAACAATTAATGAATAATAGTGTATGTCTTATGACTCAATTTTTTTATTGAAACGCGTATAATTATAAAAATTTATGCAGTTAGGGTGCAAACTTCTGCGAGCATTTACAACATCAATTGCAATAAAGAAGTTATATAATATTTTAAGAAGCAAGCAAAAGACATTTATCACATATATTTTCAACACCAATAATATTATGTAATTTTCTTAAAAATGAGTTAAATACAAACAATTTGAATTTAACACATTTTATTTAACGTAGACATCAACAAACGAAATAATTTATGACAATTGTAATATGTAGTTACAAAATTTTTAATAAAAATAAAATTACCATTTTGTCTGGATTGTAGCCACTCCTTCGTTGATAAAATTTGAATTAAATTTCGGTCGCCAATTGAAATGCTACATTTGAAACATATCATTTAAATGATACAGCATACGAGGAACAGTTTGATTTGCCATTTCTAAAATTGATATAAAATCTTTAGCCTTATACCAATCATCATAAGCGAAAAAACTGATGATATTTCCATTTTGATTGTCACATTTAATTAGGCTCAATCTTTGAATATACTTCTCAATATCATTAGGAAAATCATAGTTGATTACATGAGTTATGTTGGAGACTTCGATTTCTCGAGTTAATTCGGTTGTTATAAGAATTTGAACCGTTCCATCATCAAAATCTCTCAATGCCTGTTCGCGAATATGTTGATGAAAACCGCTATGAAGTATCCGATTATCATAGTTATCGAATAAAGTTGTACGGTTCAAATAATAAAACTGAAGTTCTGTGTTACAAAATATGATTATCTTCATTTGGCGGTTTATTGATCTTAGAAATTGACGGAGTAAATTGTTTTTTAAACTTGTAGTATTAATGATATGAACAGTTTGCCTTACACTATACAATTGTACAGCAGCTAAGCGCAAAGATCCGACCCACAGTTGAATTGCATTTGTTGTGGAGTACTGCACGAATCGTCGAATTTCTGGAGACCAAGTGGCAGTGGTGATCACGGTTTGGCGATCGGGATGGATATTTTGCAAAATGTCTTGAATTTGGCGTTCAAGTCCCAAATTCAATAAGCGATCAGTCTCGTGTAAGACCAAATAACTGACGGATTTTAAATCAATACCATTTGAAGCCATTAAATCATTGACTTCTTCCGGTGTTGTAATGACTACATCCGCCGCCTTCCAACAAGCGACCGCACTTCGATTGTTTTCTTCATTTAAACAAGTATATTCTATACCATTGTATATGAATTTGGCCACTTTGTTTTTAATATTTTGTGCCATTTCTTGATTGGATGTTAAAACCAAGAGAGTTGGTCCGCCGCGATCACATCGCGGAGTAATTTGTCCATCGATGTGAATCAACGCTGGCAAAAGAAATGAAAGAGTTTTCCCGAAAACGGAATCTACAATTGCGACCAAATCGAATCCACTGAGAAGGATTGGCCAGGCTTGTGCTTGAATAGCAGACGGTTTTATAAAACACTCAGCGTCAATTCTTTCCATAATTTCTGGATGATTGCGGAAACATTGGTGAAAACTTTCAATGGGATTTGGTATTTTTCTGAGGAGTATGCTGTTGTCGCACAGTCCAACCGTCGTGTTGTCGTTTTGAATGCGAATTGCTTGAACTTTTTCCGGGGACATATTGATCACATCGGGATCTTCAATATAAAAATTTTTAAAGATTTCTGGTAGATTTTCTCTGGACTGGCCCGATTCTGTAGAGCAATTTCCATGTTTACGTTGCAAATCAGATTTTGTTATAGTTTTTTTTTTTGCAACGGATTTGTTATGTGGTTTTGAAGAATGACCAGGAGTTTGTTCATTGACAACTTGAATTATAATTTGTTGAGCTTTCTTTGCGTCGTTGGCAAGTCCTGTGATTTGGATTTGTTTCATGGATTCACTTTCGCACAATTTTCGTTCTATTAAAATTTCGGTATTTGTTTGTTTTTGAATTCGTCGAATTTTCGATCCGCGATGTCCCACGATTTTACCAACTTTGTTTGAGTTAACTGTGAAGGAAATTATTTGTTTTCCCGGTTGTTCGTGTAGCAAACTGACTGCTATTGTTGGGCCTACAGTATCGCTCCGCAAATGATACGCATTCATATTGTTGTCTTTTGAATTTCTTGACATTTTTATTTCAACGTTTTGTTTTCACGTATTTTTTGATGTGCACTACTTGTCTTGTATTCCACTATTGCAACAAATTTTTATTTCGTCGCAAATTAAAAACGTTATTTATATTTCATAAATATTTTTTTTTTCACTTAATTAATTAAAATGCATAAGTGTTAATATTTGTTTAAAAAAAGTCAATATTAAATCACACAATTATTTAAGCTCGATTGTTGTATTTTCTTATAATTTTTTCCTTCATTAATGTTTATTTTTAAGATCACGTTAAATAATTCCACTATTAGTGTTCAATGTAGTTTATGTACTAGACTTCTTTACAGACTCAAACGCACTGGTCGCTGGTAATCATGGTTACAGTTCCCGGGTTCAATCTGTCTAGCTTCAATCGATTTTCTGAATGCATTTCCCAGGTTTTGAAATTATATATATACAGGAGCTGCGTCCTGCAGCTATAAACTGCACTTGCACATGTTTGAGATTTAAATATACCCAATTTATTATAAATATATTTTTATGAATGACATTATCAAATTAATATTATTTTTAAGGAATATTTTATACATATATATATATATATATATATATATATATATATATATATATATATATATATATATATATATTAAATTGATTAAAAAAAAAGTGATGAATTTTTTTTTCTTAATTATATCGAAAATATTGTATATTAAATATATATTTTCGATATAATTAAGAAAAAAAAATTCATCACTTTTTTTTTAATCAATTTAATATATATATATTAAATTGATTAAAAAAAAAGTGATGAATTTTTTTTTCTTAATTATATCGAAAATATTGTTGGGAATGACAAAAAAAATCCTGTGAAAGTTCAAGCTCTTAATATTAATATTAAGAGGTGCCGCATCGCAAATTTCGATTTTCCATTTAAATAACATGGGAACAATATTCTCTTGTACTTTGGAATTTTATAGCTCACGTTGGTGACAATATTTCGGAATGACAAAGATATATTCTTGTAGAAAATTGAACGATCTACAAAAAAAGCTTCATACAAGTTTTTGATATATTTATTCCTTCAAAAGTTATTCGAGGTCAAAGTTGAACTACAGAGAAATTTTAATATTTTTTTCAATTTTTTGACGCAACCATCAATTTTATGAGAAAATTATATAGAACATTTTTTGTAGAGCACTTTTTTTCCTATAACTTATCTCTTTAAAAGTTTTTGATATTTTTCACAGGTCCTAAGTTGATTGCATTAAACTGAAAATATTCGTAATTTTATTGTTTTAAATTAATAATATTCCCTGAATTATTATATTTTTAACATAATTTTTTTTTTTATTACTTACAACCAATAAAAAATATCAAAACTTTTATAACAATAAGCTATAGAAAAAAACGTGTTCTACAAAAAATGTCCTTTAAAATTTTCTCATTATATTGATGGTTGCGTTAAAAAAATGAAAAAATATTAAAATTTCTCTGTAGTTCAACTTTGACCTCGAATAACTTTTGAAGGAATAAATATATCAAAAACTTGTATGAAACTTTTTTTGTAGATCGTTTAATTTTCTACAAGAATATTTCTTGGTCATTCAATATTTTATTTAACAATATTTTCGATATAATTAAGAAAAAAAATCATCAATTTTTTTTGAATGAGTTTAATATATATATATATATATATATATATATAAGGGAATCTGGGGCGGAATGGGGTACCTAAGTTTTAATTACAATTTACAAGAGATTTAAAGAAACAATCTCATTGTTTTGTAATTTATATATTTCTTTAATTCATTCTTTGCAAATAATAAACGGTTTTATTGATTTAAATTAGTAATTGATATTAAGAATTAGGTTTCTAAAACAAATGGAAATTTTCCATTCTGCCCCACCCTCTGGGCCCTGGGGCACAATTGGAAATGAGCCTGGGGCGTAATAGGATACTTGTTAGTTCGCAGATGAAGACACTGTCATCATCGTGTTTAGCCCAACACATGCCAAATGTGTCCATTTTTGACAAATACTGCAGGAACACCAGCTTTCATTAGATTTGGAGTTTAAATCCTCACAATATAAGCAGATTACCTCTGCATCTTCCGACCTCTTTTATATATGGACTGTCGAATAGTTTTCCTTATATTTGTACGCACTATCTGCTATTAAAATAAAAATGTCTACTTTAATGGGAAATACTATCCGAATGGTATACCCCATTCCGCCCCACCCATTGTGCCCCAAAGCACCTTCCACAGAAGCACGACTTTTATGACAGGATATATTGGTTATATTTGAATTATCACTAGGCTTTTAGTTAGTCAACAGTATGTTTTAACAAACATGTCATGTTAATATTCACACGAAAAATAGAACATAGGATAATTACCTTAGTGTTACTTTGCAAAAATTAGAATTCGGACACGTTTATTTCGACTTTTGATAAAAATAGAAACAACTGAACTCTTTACTAGCGATAGCCACTTTTTATAATGCAGCATAGTTAATTGAACATTCATTGAGTATGATTTTTACGCGTTTTTGTCACCTGTAATAAGCGCTAACTCCATTTCCCATTCCGCCCCGTGTTTCCATATATATATATTTAGTATTCGTATTAAGAGTTATTTACTTTACTAATTTTTATACTTTTATCAAGTTAGCGCCCTTTTGTAACAAATAAAAATATTAATATATTTTTGGTTTAGTTTTGTTTGTACTTGAACGTACCGAAAAAAATCATTCTAACTTCAATTGAAAAAAAGTTATGACAGTTTTTACCATTGCGCTTATTTGGTCATTGTTGAGATAGGTAACGCACGTATTTTGAAGGGAAAATTTCTTTAGCATTATTGTGACTGGAAATTTCATGAAACGAAAAAGTGATAGTTAAAAGAGATAAACCTATAAATCTATAAGATAAAACGAACAAGAGAATGAAATTGAAAATTTTACAGTGTTTCTTACATTACGTAGTACGCGCCTGTGTATTACGTAGCTTGGGAATAGCCGTTTTTACAACTGTGCTTATTTGTGTATTGTTTACATAAAGATTTAATTCTTTCAATAAAACATTTTTAAGTATACCGAGGTCGACAACAGAATACTATCGTGATTACCAAAACAAGACTGCATGACTAAAATGACCGCAAAAAGTTCATCAACGAAAATTTAAAAAATTCACATCAGAGGTATCGCAAATTCTTAAAACGAAAATATTCCATAATTTTTTTGTGGTGATTTCAGTATATTTTAGGTACAACGATCGTTTTAATTAAGTTCCTGGACACCAAATTAGTTTTCAAAATGGGTAGCAGTCGCACCGTATCAACAAAATCATAAATAAAATTTGACGATATAACGCAATTGCGAGTAATTTTCGTTCATCCAGCTGCGACTGGCTGTTGGCGGGAACGCCTCCCTTTTGTTTTCTTCAAGGTTCTTTCACTGATTTTCAATTATCCTGCTGTAATTGGTTTTTGAAACGCGGTAAAAACAGACCGAAACGGTCATAACTTCAGTAAGAGTAGAAAAATTTTTTTTGCGGTTTCATCCGTGTACCGGTTCAATTTTCGTTTTCACTTCACCCTGATACAAAATGGAGTTTTCTGGCCATTATAAGTTCTATCTGAAAAATTGTCCAAATTAATAGTATAACAACTCAGGTGCTCTCTTATAAAGAATTGTATTGAAAAAAATCGTTCCAACTTATCCTGATCAGATATTTTTATAAAATTAGAAATTTTATCTTGAAATGATTTTTAAATTGAGACCAAATTTCAAAGGTTAGTTATTGTGTAATAATAGGATTCCCCGTCCGATTCCCGATTGAACGTTTCTCTCAAAACCAAAACCGTATTCAACAGTGCCTCGAAAACTAATTTTAACTAGAAATTAATCAATTTTACCAAATCTATTTCTTGGTAATCACGAATATATGTTCATATACGATTAACCAAAACGTTAATTACTTACTGATGTACTCGTAAAGTATGATACAAATAAAACAAGCCCTTTGAATTATAATATAATACATATTTTGAGATTTCAACAGTAATAATGTTAGTGTTGGTTTGAAAAATATATTCCTTGTATAATACACTTACCTTTCGTAATTGCGTTTTAATCATTTCATACTTTTAATTCATCATCATTGGTAACTTCTTTGGTAAATAATTCAATAAAAATTTTATCGAACCATCATTGCCTGGCATTTTTTCATTGATATTAATGACTACAAAATTTTTTTATACTTTTATTTATTTTTTAACAATTACATTGTCAGATAAAGATGCAATAACATTGAAAACACTCATAGAAATATATATATTGTTATAGTATTGATACATATATATAAATATATAATTATGTGCAATAACAATTAGGAATTGGTTCCAGAATGAAAAGGTACGCAATATGTATTGTTACATTTTTTTTGGTCTAAAGTGTTATTAAAATAATTACCAAAAAGTTGGAAACATTCTCAGTTGTAACTGCTGGAGCTAAATGACAGTTTGGTTTTTATCTTGCGAAGTTGATCGTTTTGAACATCCAGTTTTCCCATTAAAAATATGTTCATACAGCGTTTGAAACAATGTAAATCACGTAAAAAAAACATATTCTTACTTACTATATAAAATTATCATTTATATTTAACATAAATTATGTATTTTTTAATATTCTTCATTTTCCTCATGGAATTTACTTTGACATATTCAGATGAAATTAACACTTTCCCTGGTTAATAAAAAAAATATATTAACAGAAAAATTGTATTGAATACAAACTAAACAAGTATATAAACGAAAATATTTATATTTTTCTAAATCAGAATTTGATATGTAAAAAGATAAATTTGTATATCATATCAAAAATAGTTTAAATAGCCGCTCTATAATTCTGTAGGTCAGAAGTTGGTAGACCGGAAAATTCGGAAAATAATCTCTTTACCTAACGAAAGTAAGTTTAAAAACGTTTACGGGAAAGAGATTTACATTTCGAAAAGAAATATGCATTTGTAATAAAATGCACGCTTTAAACTCTCCGCAAACGTATAGTCCAAATTATCTGCAAAACTATTTTCTGAAAATTTCCCTCAACTGATTTCGAACATTTGCTTACGGAAATTAAAAGTCTCTGGATTTTTTTTTTTTGAATGCAAAATAATTAAATAATAGCATTTAAATAATAATAATTTCGGTGGTGGACAATATATCGTGCTCTTTTGAAAATAAACTTACCCAACGGTAACTTCCCAATGGTAACTTCCTTGATATTACTTTCAATGAAAAATTTATCGAACCTTCATTCCTTGGTATTTTTTTAATGTTAATAATGACGACTTTAAAATTATTTTGACAATTTTTCTTTATTTTTTAACAATTACATTGTCAGACAAACATTAAATAACATTGAACACTTATACAAGTATATATATTATCATAGTGTTGTTGTATACATATAATTTTTCAGGTTCAGTAACAATTAGAAATTGGTGCCAGAATAAATTAGTACGTTATAAGTACTGGTACATTTTTTGGTCCATAGTGTAATTAATATAATTGCTAAAAAGTTGGAAATATTTTCATTTGTAACTAATGGATCTAAATGACAGATTTGATTTTGTCTTGAGAAGTTCATCGTTTTGAACATTCAATATACACATTACAAATACGTACATACAGCGATTGAAAGAATAGAAATCACGGAAAAAAAATTTCTTACTTTTTAAGTAATTACGAGATACATAATTGTTCCTGGTTAAAAATAAACAATAACATTTATGTTTCATTTAAATCAGAGTTTCCCTTTCCCTGGTTAATAAAAAAAATATATTAACAGAAAAATTTTATTGAATACAAACTAAAGAAGTATATAAACGAAAATATTTATATTTTTCTAAATCAGAATTTGATATGTAAAAAGATAAATTTGTATATCATATCAAAAATAGTTTAAATAGCCGCTTTATAATTCTGTAGGTCAGAAGTTGGTAGACCGGAAAATTCGGAAAATAATCTCTTTACCTAACGAAAGTAAGTTTAAAAACGTTTACGGGAAAGAGATTTACATTTCGAAAAGAAATATGCATTTGTAATAAAATGCACGCTTTAAACTCTCCGCAAACGTATAGTCCAAATTATCTGCAAAACTATTTTCTGAAAATTTCCCTCAACTGATTTCGAACATTTGCTTACGGAAATTAAAAGTCTCTGGATTTTTTTTTTTGAATGCAAAATAATTAAATAATAGCATTTAAATAATAATAATTTCGGTGTTGGACAATATATCGTGCTCTTTTGAAAATAAACTTACCCAACGGTAACTTCCCAATGGTAACTTCCTTGATATTACTTTCAATGAAAAATTTATCGAACCTTCATTCCTTGGTATTTTTTTAATGTTAATAATGACGACTTTAAAATTATTTTGACAATTTTTCTTTATTTTTTAACAATTACATTGTCAGACAAACATTAAATAACATTGAACACTTATACAAATATATATTTTATCATAGTATTGTTGTATACATATAATTTTTCAGGTTCAGTAACAATTAGAAATTGGTGCCAGAATAAATTAGTACGTTATAAGTACTGGTACATTTTTTGGTCCATAGTGTAATTAATATAATTGCTAAAAAGTTGGAAATATTTTCATTTGTAACATATGGATCTAAATGACAGATTTTTTTTTATCTTGAGAAGTTCATCGTTTTGAACATTCAATATACACATTACAAATACGTACATACAGCGATTGAAAGAATAGAAATCACGGAAAAAAAATTTCTTACTTTTTAAGTAATTACGAGATATATAATTGTTCCTGGTTAAAAATAAACAATAACATTTATGTTTCATTTAAACCAGAGTATTCACTTCGATATATTCAGTTGAAATTAACACTATCCCTGGTTAATAAAAAAAATATATTAACAGAAAAATTTTATTGAATACAAACTAAAGAAGTATATAAACGAAAATATTTATATTTTTCTAAATCAGAATTTGATATGTAAAAAGATAAATTTGTATATCATATCAAAAATAGTTTAAATAGCCGCTCTATAATTCTGTAGGTCAGAAGTTGGTAGACCGGAAAATTCGGAAAATAATCTCTTTACCTAACGAAAGTAAGTTTAAAAACGTTTACGGGAAAGAGATTTACATTTTGAAAAGAAATATGCATTTGTAATAAAATGCTCGCTTTAAACTCTCCGCAAACGTATAGTCCAAATTATCTGCAAAACTATTTTCTGAAAATTTCCCTCAACTGATTTCGAACATTTGCTTACGGAAATTAAAAGTCTCCGGATTTTTTTTTTTTGAATGCCAAATAATTTTCACTATTAAGACCTTAGCAATTACAAAGCGAGCACAAAAAAATAAAATTTGTTTAAAACTTTCTGTTTTTGATCAAGAGTCAATAGTTTGCAGTATTTGATAAGTAAATATTTAAAGCAAGAATGATTTAATTAAAGCCAAATAGAATTAGTTTATTAATGCCAAAGAATGAAGAAATACAACAACGTTCTTAAATTTATAACATTAATTAAAACAATAATTATTTTCCCATAACCGCTCAGAAGTTGGCACCCTAAACACGATATTTTTTTATACATAATACAGTGGATATCTACCCCAAAATTTTGTCAAACAATTAACTTACCAAAATTTGTAAGTTACTGTCGTACCCCCTTTTTAAATTGTACAACAATTAATGAATAATAGTGTATGTCTTATGACTCAATTTTTTTATTGAAACGCGTATAATTATAAAAATTTATGCAGTTAGGGTGCAAACTTCTGCGAGCATTTACAACATCAATTGCAATAAAGAAGTTATATAATATTTTAAGAAGCAAGCAAAAGACATTTATCACATATATTTTCAACACCAATAATATTATGTAATTTTCTTAAAAATGAGTTAAATACAAACAATTTGAATTTAACACATTTTATTTAACGTAGACATCAACAAACGAAATAATTTATGACAATTGTAATATGTAGTTACAATATTTTTACTAAAAAAATAAAATTTCAGTGGACGATTAAATTATTACATACGAAACATATCATCTAAACAATACAGCATAGGAGGAATGAATTCGTTTGCCATTTCTAAAACTGATATAAAATCTTTAGCCTTATCCCAATCCTCATAAGCGAAAAAACTGATGATATTTCCATTTTGATTGTCACATCTAATTCGGCTAAATCTTTGCATATACTCGTCAATATTATCAGGAAAATCATAGTTGATTACATGAGTTAGATTGGAGACTTCGATTTCTCGAATTAAATCGGCTGTTATAAGAATTTTAACCGTTCCATCATCAAAATCTCTCAATACCTGTTCGCGAATAAGTCGATGAAAACCGCTATGAATTATCCGATGGTCATGCCGATCGAATATAGATACAGGGCTCAAATGGATAAGATTATTTGCATTATTACAAAATATGAGTATCTTTATTTTGTGGTTATTTATTGATCTTACGTATTGTCGGAGTAAATTGGTTTTTTCACGTGTATAATTAATGATGTGAACAGTTTGCCTTACACTATACAATTGTACAGCAGCTAAGCGCAAAGATCCGACCCACAGTTGAATTGCATTTGTTGTGGAGTACTGCACGAATCGTCGAATTTCTGGAGACCAAGTGGCAGTGGTGATCACGGTTTGGCGATCGGGATGGATATTTTGCAAAATGTCTTGAATTTGGCGTTCAAGTCCCAAATTCAATAAGCGATCAGTCTCGTGTAAGACCAAATAACTGACGGATTTTAAATCAATATCATTTGAAGCCATTAAATCATTGACTTCTTCCGGTGTTGTAATGACTACATCCGCCGCCTTCCAACAAGCGACCGCACTTCGATTGTTTTCTTCATTTAAACAAGTATATTCTATACCATTGTATATGAATTTGGCCACTTTGTTTTTAATATTTTGTGCCATTTCTTGATTGGATGTTAAAACCAAGAGAGTTGGTCCGCCGCGATCACATCGCGGAGTAATTTGTCCGTCGATGTGAATCAACGCTGGCAAAAGAAATGAAAGAGTTTTCCCGAAAACGGAATCTACAATTGCGACCAAATCGAATCCACTGAGAAGGATTGGCCAGGCTTGTGCTTGAATAGCAGACGGTTTTATAAAACCTTCAGCGTCAATTCTTTCCATAATTTCTGGATGGTTGCGGAAACATTGGTGAAAACTTTCAATGGGATTTGGTATTTTTCTGAGGAGTATGCTGTTGTCGCACAGTCCAACCGTCGTGTTGTTGTTTTGAATGCGAATCGCTTGAACTTTTTCCGGGGACATATTGGTCACATCGGGATCTTCAGCATAAAAATGTTTTATGATCGCTGGTAGTTTGGCTTTGGAGTGGCCCGATTCTGTTGAGCAATTTCCTTGCTTTTGTTGCATATCGGAACTCGTTTCTGAATCTGTTTTTGTGACTTTGGTTACTAACTTGTTTTGTGAATTTGAAGACTGGCGGCCAGGAGATAATTCATTGATAACTTGAAGTGTAAGTCGGTGCGCTTTCTCTGAGTCGTTGGCAAGTCCAGTGATTTTGATTTGTTTCATAGATTCACAATCACACACTTTTCGTTCGATTTTAATTTCGGTATTGGTTTGATTTTGAATTTGCCGAATTTTCGCTCCACGATGTCCCACTATTTTATCAATTTTGTTTGAGTCAACTGTGAAGCAAATTGTTTGTATGTCAGGTTGTTGGTGTTGCAAACTCCCTGCTGGTGTTTGGGCTGCAATAATGCTTAACAATTTTTCCGTTAGCATTTCGTTTTCTTTTGAATTTCTTGACATTTTTATTTCAACGTTTTGTTTTCCAAAACTTTTTGTTTCCACGTATTTTTTGATGTGCACTACTTGTCTTGTCTCCCACTATTGCAACAAACTTTTATTTTGTCACAAATTAAAAATTTTATTTATATTTCATAAATAATTTTTTTTTCACTTAATTAATTAAAATGCATAAGTGTTAATATTTGTTTAAAAAAAGTCAATATTAAATCACACAATTATTTAAGCTCGATTGTTGTATTTTCTTATAATTTTTTCCTTCATTAATGTTTATTTTTAAGATCACGTTAAATAATCCCACTATTAGAGTTCAATGTTGTTTATGCACTACTTCTTGATAGACTCAAACGCACTGCTCACGGGCAATCTCGATTTGTTTTCATTTCCCGGGTTCAAACTGTCTACCTTCAATCGATTTTTCCAATGCAATTCCCAGATTTTTAAATTATATTTACAGGAGCTGCATCCTTCAGCTATAAACTGCACTTGCATTTGTGCACATATGTTTGAGATTTAAATTTACCCAATTTATTATAAATATATTTTTATGAAATTAAGGTAATTTATTAAAACAATATTATTTTTAATAAGTATTTTAAAAATATTAAGTATTCGTATTAAGAACTGTTTACTATACTAATTTTTAAACTTTTGTCAAGTTAGCACCCCCTCACATTTCATTTATCAAAGATGCAAACGCGGAGCCCAAAAAAATTCATATTACATATGTGAATTAAATAATTTTTAAAATTGATTTCAATATTATCAAAACTAAACCCTTCAATAATCCTACTCTCGAAACTTTTCATTCGTCTTATTATCATGAATTTCACATTTTAAAGGTTTCACTTCAATCGCGAATTAATTACACATATGTGTTTTATTTGCAATTGAAAGAAAACGAAGAAAACGAAAACGAGAGAAAACGAAAACGAAAAAAAAAGAAGAAAACGACGAAAACGTCCCTTCAAACTCAACCCTATTGTTGAAATTGTGAAAACGATCGTAACTTCAGTTAAGGAAGAAACGATTTTTTTTGGGGTTTCATACGTGTACCGGCTTAATTTTCATTTTTACCTCTACCAGATAGAAAGTAGAGTTTTCTAACCATTAAAAGATCACAAGGGCGAATTCAGGATTTTTTCTGGGGGGGGGTACAATATCATATTTTATTTGCAAATGCGTGAAAGGGATGCAACGAACAAAATTCCCATTTCAGCCAAAAAAAGACAAGAGTTTCATCAATGTTCTTTCTGTTATTTTATTCGTAGTACCTGGACGACCTAATTCAACTCGGTTTGAAATTTCATTCGAATATGTTTCGGCTATGTGAAAGTATTAGAGGTATTAGATATACAAACGAAAGATATTTAGCACGTATTATAAAGGTCAATAATTATTATTCTCTATTTGAATTATTAAATTTGACTATGGAGATAATACTTTTAAAAAAATGCAAATCTAAAAACTGAAGTCTAAAATATCAAAATATCGTTGAGACAATTCAACTCGATAATAGATTTTTTTATGTTAAAAATAATTAACGGTTACATATTTGAATAAAATTTGAAACCAATTGTTATATATTAGTCTAAATTCAAACCAGCACAGACTATATTCATTATATACACACATCGACAGATGGCTCAAAAAAAAATTTTTTCCATTTTTCGTGGAAATTTGCGTTTTTCTATACAAAAAACTTTTAGAGATAAACATTAAAAACAAAATTCTATTGAATTTCAAATCTTCATCAAAATCCTTAGAGCCGTCTTCAAAAACCAAAACACATACATACAAGAATAGCTCGTTTAATATATAAGATATATTTTAATAACTAATTATTTGATTTGCTTCTAAGTATGTACTGTAATGGAATCTCTACGGTACACAAAAATACCGTGGGGGAGGGGGACACGTGCCCCCGTACCCCCCTTAAATGCCCCATGTAAGGTCTATCTAGAAAATTGTCCAAATTAACAGTATAACAAATAACAACTAAGGTGCTCTCTTCGAAAATACACTTACCCATCGTAATTGCGTTTTTATCTTTTCATGCTTAAATCATCGTTGGTAACTTCTTTGATAAATCATTCAATAAAAATTTTATCGAATCATCATTCCCTGGCTTTTTTTCATTGATATTAATGACTACAATATTTTTTTTTACTTTTATTTATTTTTTAACAATTACATTGTCACATAAAGATGCAATAACATTGAAAACATTCATACAAATAAATATTTTGTTATAGTATTGATATATATGTATAATTTTGGGCAGTAACAATTGGAAGTGAGTTACAGAATGAATAGGTACGCAACATGTACTGGTACATTTTTTGGTCCATAGTGTTTTTAAAATAATTGCCAAAAAGTTGGAAACATTCTCATTTGTAACTGCTGGAGCTAAATGACAGATTTGTTTTTATCTTGAGAAGTTCATCGTTTTGAACATAAAATATATTCATTACAAATACCTTACATACAGCGTTTAAAAGAATACAAATCACGTAAAAAAATTCTTACATATTATGTCATTACGTGATACATAATTGTTCCTGGTTGTAAAAAATAATATTAATAAATAATAATAATAATAATAACAATTTCGAAAATATGCAATTTTTAATACTCTTCAGATTACTCAGAGTATTTACTTTGACATATTCAGTTGAAATTAACACTTTCCTAGGTTATTTACTAAAATATCTTAACAGACAATTGTATTTAATACAAACTAAACAAGTATATAAACGAAAATATTTGTATTTTTTTAATCAAGATTTGATATGTAAAAAGATAAATTTGTATATCATTTCCAAAATAGTTTAGATAGGCGCTCTATAATTCTATAGGCCCGAATTGATAGGCCGGAAAATTCGAAAAATAATCTCTTTACCTAATGAAAATAAGTTTTAAAATGTTTACGGCAAAGAGATTTACATTTTGAAAAGAAAAATGCATCTGTAATAAAATGCACGCTTTAAACTCTCCGCAAACGCATAGTACAAATTATCTGCAAAACTATTTTCTGAAAATTGCCCTCAACTGATTTCGTACATTTGCTAATGGAAATTAAATTTCTCCGGAAAGTTTTCATGAATGCTAAACAACTTATATCATAAAGTCCTTAGCAATTTTAAAACGAAACCAAAAAAATATTTTTCTTATAGCTTTTTGATTTTGACCAAAAGCAATAGCTCGCATTATTTAATAAGTGAATATATTAAGAAAGTATATTTTAGTTAAAGCCAATAATAATTAGCTATACAATGCAAAAGATTGAAGAAATACAACAACTGCTTAAAATTTATAACATTGATTGACAACAATATTTATCTTCCGATAACCATTCAGAAGTTGGCACCCCAAACACAATGATTTTTTATACGTAATAGGTACAGTGGATATCTACCCTAAAAATAGTTTTTTTTAAAAAAAATAACCGAAATTTGTAAGTAACTTACCGTCGCAACCGTTTTTAAATTGGGCATGTATTGTCTATTTAATTTTTAAAATTTATTGTATTTAGGGTGCTTACTTCCTCGAGTGTTTACAACATCGATTGATATAAACAAGTAATATAATATTTTAAGAAACAAGTAAAAGACATTTATATCATATATTTTCAACACCAAACATATTATGTAATTTTTTAAAAAATGTGTTAAATGCAAGCGATTTTGATTTAACACATTTTTTTCAACACAGACATCAACAGACGACACAATTGTGACAATTATTTATAACATTTAGTTACATTGTTTTTATAAAAAATAAAATTACCCATTTGACTGGTGTGCAGACTTTTTTCTTTTGGTCAAATTGGACGAAGACTTCGATGAACGGTTCATCTCAAATATATCTTTCATAGAATACAGCTCTACAGGGACGATTTGATTTGCCATTTCTAAAACTGATATAAAATCTTTATCCTGCCCAGAATCATTTATAGTAAAAAAACTGATGATTTTTCCATTTTGATCGCCACAATTAATTCGCCTCTTTCGTTGCATATACTCGTCAATATTGTCAGGAAAATCGTAGTTGATTACGTGAGTTATATTGGAGATATTGATTTTTCGAGCTACATCGGTTGTAAGAAGAATTTGTACCGTTCCATTAGCGAAGTCTTCCAATGCTTGCTCGCGATTTGATTGGTCCAAATCATCATGAGTTATCCGGAAATTAAAACTATCGAAGAGAATTTTACCGTCCAAATAGTTAAGTTGAGTTTCATTGTTACAAAATATGATAATTTTCATTTGCTGGTTCATTGATTTAAGGAATCTGTAGAGTTTTTGATATTTGTCGTCAGAAGAATTGAAAATTACAACGGTTTGTTTTATATTGTTTAGAGCATCAAAGCTCAAAGATCCGATCCACATTTGAATTGGATTTTTGGTGCAGGACCGCGTGAATAGTCGAAATTCTGGAGACCAATTGGCAGTGGTTATCACGGATTGCCGATTGGGATGAACATTTAACAAAATGTTTTTAATTTGGGATTCAAATCCCAAATTCAATAAGCGATCGGCCTCGTATAAGACTAAATAGCTGACGGATTTCAAGTTGATTTCGTTTGTAATAATTAAATCGTTAATTGGTTTAGGTGTTGCAATGACAATTTCGAAACCACACCTACAAATGCTTATTTGTTTTTTTTTTATCTTTTCCTCCATGTACGCTCGCACATTTCATGCCATTATATGTGAACTTGTTCACTTCTTTTTCAATTTGTTGTATCATTTCTCGGTTAGATGTTAAAATTAAAAGAGTTGGACCTTTACGTTGGGATCGTGGAGTATTTTGTCCATTGATGTGAATCAACGCTGGCAAAAGAAAAGCATGAGTGTTCTCGACAACAGTTTCCACAATTGCAACCAAATCGAATCCATCGAGAAGAATTGGCCATGCTTGCGCCTGAATAGCGGATGGTTTTCTAAAACCTTCAGCGTCAATTATTTCCATAATTTCTGGATGGTTGCGGAAACATTGGTGAAAATTTTCAATGGGATTTGGTACTTTCTTGGTGAGCTTACTGTTGCTGCAAAATTCAACCGTAGTGCTATCGTTTTCAATACGAATCGCTCGGACTTTTTCCGGGGACATATTGGTCACATCGGGATCTTCAGCATAAAAGTGTTTTATGATCGCTGGTAGTTTGTCTTTGGATTGGCCTGTAGATTCTGTAGAGCAATTTCCTTGCTTTTGTTGCAAATCGGATTTTGTTTTTGATTTTTTTTTTTACGACGGATTTGTTTTGTGAATTTGAAGAATGGCCAGCACTTTGTCCATTGACAATTTGAAATATTAATTGTCGCGCTTTCTCTGTATCATTTGGAAGTCCAGTGATTTTGATTTGTCTCATGGGTTCACTTTCACACACTTTTCGGTCGATTATAATTTCAGTATTAGTTTGTTTTTGAATTTGCTGGATTTTCGTTCCGCAATGTCCCACTATAATTGACCAATTGTTTAAGTCAACTTTAATGTAAATTGTTTGTTTGCGGGGTTGTTCGTGTTGCACACCCAATGCTGGTTTTGAGGCCGCAATATCGCTCCACGATTTTATTGCATTTATTTTGCCATCTTTTGCATTTGTTGGTACTCTTCTTCCAACGTTTCGTTTCCCAGAACATTTGGCTTCAGCGTACATTTTGATGTTCACTTGTATTGTATCAATTCTCACTTATGCAACAGGTTATTTTGTCTCAAATCATTAGTACTGTTTTTATTTCACTAATAAGTCCTTTTTTTCTTCAAATTAATTAAAATGTATAAGTGTTTAAAGTTGTTTAGATAACAGCCACTTTGTAAAATACACAATTGTTTAAGCTCGATTGTTGTGTTTTGTAAATATTTTTCACTTAAGTTATTTTTATTTTTATGTTCACAATAATTAATAATACTACTATTATTGCTCAATGCAAATAAACGCATGGCTTGCAGCCAATCTTGACTTTGTGAATGCGTCCAGGTCCATCAATCCTACCTTAATCGATTTTCTGAGTGCATTTCCCAGTTTTTCCAGGTACGTTTACAATAGCTATATGCATACACTGCACTTATACATGTTTTAGTTCTAAATTAAACCAATTTCTCTTGAATATATTGTAAAAAGATATAAACATTTATATTGGAGAAATACTTATTGTTCTTATTTTGATAATAATTTGTCAATAACACCATAATAATATCAACACTAAAATAGCTCTACGTCTATGACGACCTTGGCAATGAAAGGATGGTTACCTTAAATAGGTCAAACTCATGAAACGTTATGTAAGGTTATTCTGGCAAATTCATTATGTAATAAATATTTATTCTTCCAAAGAAATTTGTCAATCTTCAAAAAAAATAAAATATAAAATTTATTAACCGTACAAGTTTCTCGAGTTTTAATTTTATTTTTTTCAGTTTGAACGAAGTACACAACCTCACTGTTTCTGTTTACATACATTTATCTTAGAAAAACGAATGTGGGATTTTAAAGTTTCTGTACTGTGACGTCATTTTAATGCCGGGCCAATTGGAACTCGTTAAAAATATTTTGAATTTAGCGATTTTTTTTGCATTTTTAATGTATATTTCCTCAATTTTTTCATATAAATTAAAAAATTTACTCATGTTTTGATATTAGTTTAGAACATTATAAATTATTTTTAAAACATGTTAATTAGATCTATAGAACAAGAAATTGCCATTTCGGATGGTTGACTCACATGTTTTTAAACAAGAAGTCCAGTATTTTTTTCAACACAAATTCCTGTATTTCTTTGACCAAAATTCGTTGTTTTCTCTGTGCATACTAATAAAATACTTTTGAACTAAAATTTAAGATTAATTTTTTAATCAAAAATTATAAACCCAATAAAACAATGTTGTGAATTTTTATCTTTTGAATGTATAATTTTTCGATCAAATTCTTTATATTATATTTTTATTATCAATGGCATCAACATCTTTTCTAATTGAAAAATGAGAAATATATCAAAAATTCTGAGAAATTTCTGCATTCTGTAACTAAAGACAAAATAAAATATCATAACGATAACTCCAAGTCAGAATATTTGGGAATACACAGATCATACTTCCTTATCAACGGCCAAATTTTATATTTATGGCTTTTATTTTGTGGGACCAACTTATGGTCGCATAATTATATACGGATAAACCGTGCATATGGCATCAAATCGAAATATCTGTATAAGAAAAATCTAGTGTGGCATACGAAGCGCCGTCTAGTCGTCATTCCCTTACATTGAAGAAAAATAGAGGTATCTACAATATCATAATAATAATTTCACAGTAAAGTAGGTTGTAAGAGATAGTTTGTAAACTTACCCAAAAATTCAAAGGTAACAAAAGTTTAAGTATCAAAATTAATGAAGTTATACTTTATTGCGACATTCCCTCGCCGTCAATCCCTCATTTAAAATTGAAATGGCGGAATAACGATATAAGAGGTAATAGTTTTTAAACTAGTCGAATTTGACTGTTATTTCTTTGCGTATTTAATCCTTAAATTCTTCGGTTTTCCTGTTTAAAGATGAGAACACCATTCATATTGACTTGAGGGAAAATTATTGCTGTAAGTACAATGTAGAGATACAAGTAGTTCATTTTAACGGGGCAGAATAACTAATAACACTTTACTCTCTATCAAACAATAATAGATCTGAACAGACCCGATTCATTGACTGTAGGACCGTATAGGTCGGTAGGATCAATAAAAACCATTTCCTCATTTTCAAAATTATGAATCATTCTTATTATTTGTCTAGAATAAGTTTATTCTGGGAACTATTATATTGGCAAAATCGAGTTACACAAATTGAAAAAATTGAAGAAAAAAATTTTTTTTTTTCTACCTAATTTCGGAATTTGATGAGAATTGCTCATTTATGACAAATGTGAAATTAGAATTGAATGTTCATCAATTATTGTTTTAGTTAATAAACAGTATTCCTATTATTTACAAGAAAATCATTGTGAGGTATTAGATTAGCGATTATTTCTTATATACTTATGAAAAGTTATTATATATAAAGTTTCTAGATTTTCTAAGTTTAGCATTGATTTCTATTAACAAACTCAAATTGATACAACATTTTCATGTACCATCAATAACAAATTGGTGAATTCTTTTAGAGGGTAATAACTTGATACATAGGTAATAAACAAGATTTAATGAATAATTTGTTGTTTGACTCAATTTCTTTATTTCCTTATTAAATACAACACATTTTAACAGTTTTTGATTCACATCGTCAGGCAATGTTTCATTGTGTCAATTGTAAGCAAGTTCATATAAGGTGTTTGTTATGAATAATTTGTCGTTAAGGATATTAGTGGGATCCAGTATGTGGGATTTATATACTTCATATTTTTCTTGTGTTAAATATGATCCTTTTTTGCAAATAGACTGGTCGTTAGATTGAAAACGATCCTAATTGGGCTTTAGTCACTGGAAAATTGATTTATTTCAATATAAAAATATACTGATTTGCATAATAAACTAATTAGGTTTGAAAAATTTCAGAAAGTTAACATATCTTTTAGCTTTTGATATGTGTGAAATTAAACTTTGTTTGAAGTCAAATTTATCTCCTATTATCAGTCAAGAGTTTAATGGTCAATTGAACCAATACATAAATACTTACCATAGTGAAATTTATTTCATTCGTAAATTTGTTTTACAATGTGAAATATTGCCTTACATGCTTTATGTTATTGTTGCAAATAGTTGACGCTCTTTTGCTACCTGCTACAAAAAGGTCGGAAAGGTTCCCCTGCTTACTTACCTTAATTATATAACCAAAAAAAAAACAAGTTCTAACCGGGACATTTCTTTTGTGTGTTCATATCTGATGTGAAAATAGTTTTGAAATCTTTTTAACGTTATGTATCTTATGTATATTTCATAATGATGATAAAACTTACTACTTACTTTTACCCCTACCATTTTGAACAGATTTTTGTCTAACTTCATGAAAGAGAATCCCAGAGAATCCTCAGAACGTCATTGGAATCGTACGAACCAGTACGAACTGTGCGAATATCCCACCGATCCCACCATATCCACCACGGGCTACCGACTCTATAGGACGAACGTAAAGACAGACGGACAGGGATTATGCGATAGTCAAATACAAAATCAATGCAGTTGGAAAGAGATAGAATTTTCACCATAGATACTTAATTTTTTACTATAATACGATTGGCGCACTTGGTTTCATAGAAGAAGAACAGTTTCTGTCAGTTCTGAATGCTCGCAACTGTTCGTGACAAAATTATTTTTCAGCTTGTTAGTTTTTGTAGCCACCATAGCAAGTTTGGTTCTTCATTGTGAGATGGTGCTCACGAGCCTAAATGAGTTATTTATCAGAGAAGAGAGTTAAGTGATGTTAGCTCACGAGTACTTTATAAGTCTTACACTACTCATACCCCTTATGCCCCTTATCAAGACAATCAGTATCAATGATAACATATAATGAATTATATCGAGAACAGCTTATTTTTTACTAATAAGTTATCCAATATTTCGATAGTGATAATATACTTTGAAATAAGGTTTTATAGTCTGCAATAACTAAATATTGAAATAATACAATAAATATAGAAATATTTTGATTCAAAGCGCTTAAAACCAAGCGTTTTTTCAAACTATCTAAAATATACTTCTGGAGCTTCTGGATATGTTAACTTTCTCTCATAGTGTTGGTTTTGGTTACAACCGTTACAACATTTATATTGTTTAAACCTAGTTTGTAATTAAATAAATATTGTTTCTTTTGTATGTTTTGTTTTAAACTTGTTAATTAATAAATTAATTACAATAAATAAAAAGTATTTTTTTTCCTTCAAAATAATTAAAATTTTCAGCTAAAGTTATTGAGTTTCTAATTATTAGTGAAAATCCAGACTTTTTAATATGAATACATATTTTTTAAGAAGCATCTTCCTCACTTTTCTGCAATTTAAAAGAGAAACACTTATTCAATATTATTTTTTGAATATTAATAAAATTATAATTTCTATCTCTCTATTACTTTTTACTTTATATTATACTTTATATTACTTAAGGCGAAAATACAATCTGCTAATACTTTTTTCCACAATGGAGACCTTACAAAATATTTCTATACTATATATCATCGTTTCTTAAAATTAGCTACGTTTATTATATGCAAATTATTTTTTTTTCCAAAGTGAATGAATAATAAACGTTTCAATTACATGTGTCAACGAATTTACAAAATCTTTATAACACATATCCTTCAAATTTTACTAATTTCTTAGGGTAGGTTTTGTTATATTTTCATGTTAAGCCACTTATTTATTGTTATTGTTAATTGGTAGTTTTTTCTATAAAAAAGAAACATAAATGATGGTATGTACAAAGACCCAGCGTTTAGTGACTATATTATCGATAAATTATTATTTATCGAGTTGACATAATTTTGTTAAACAGAATTTTGTAAATAAATTGATATAATATTTTCCGCAACTATGTCATATTCTATATATATATACATACTAGCTGATCCCCGCAACTTCGTCTGCGTAACGTAGGTGTAGATTATATTTTCTTTTTAGAATTGCTATTTGTAGTGGTATGTGAAAATTTTTATTTTTCTAATTTGTTTTACGAAAAACATAATCATACTTAAAAACACTATTTTGTCAACTTTAAAAAGACACATTTAATAAACTGTTACTTAAAATAAAATAGTTGTATATAATGATAAATTAATTTTCAAAAAATATTTATAAATATTTAAGAAGAGTATGTTCAATAGCGTATACCGTCGGTAGGCATACCTACCGTGAACCAAATAATCCATAAATCAATCAGTATCTATACATAAATAAAAAATATCGTTAAGTCCAATAATGTCGATCTAAATTATGACTAAAAAAAGTCGAAAGTTATCAAAATTCTCGCGTCAAAATAACAGTAGTTAAGAGTCTAGATTTTTGAATATTAGTTGGAATCCCATCTCACTGTTTCGATTCCCGAATGAACCTTTTTCCAAAAACAATTTTGTAAAAAAAAAGTCTAACGTAAGATTCGAACCCACGTCTCTTTTATTGTGAGCATTAGAATGCCAGATACATAAGCGAATGCGCTATGAACGTATAATTAATAGTATAAATAAAAGAGCTTTTATAGCGGTGGCATAAATATATATTTTTTAAAATGAAAAAACACTTATTGTGACATAACTGTAATAGTTAGACATATGCTGTCGCTCTAGTTTTTGTAGATAATAATAAGTTCTGCAAAATCGTAGTACATTATTTTGTTCTATAACCAATAGTTTTCGCAGCGTACGCGATAAAATAATGTTTTTTGGTAATTTTTTTCAGTCCTTGGGATACATTATTGGAGTTTTAGTATGGATCCTTATTTTTTTTTTGAAAATTATATATAGCCTATGTTCTCCGGAAATAGTGTAGCCTCCCAACAGTGAAAGAATTTTTCAAATCGGTCAAGTAGTTTCGGAGACTACTCAAAGCAAACAAATAATCAAATCTTTCCTCTTTATAATAATAGATAGATGATTGCAACCTGGAGCAATTATATATTCTGCAGAAAAGCATTATGGAAGCAATTTTTTGTCATATTTTATTATCATCAATAAATATATATATATCTTCTATGCTAACTCTTCTTCGGTATTTAGAACAATTTGAAAACCAATTGTTGTTATATGTCAAAAAATTGCTTCCATAATGCTTTTCTGCAGAATATATAATTGCTCCAGTTCACAATCATTGGTTCATAAAAATTAGATTTTAAAAAGTTTGATTGTTGGAAAACAAACAAAAATTAAAAACCGCCTCTATGGTATTTGGTATAAGTACGTACTACCTAAACTTTCATACTAATTAAGTGAAATGACGTTATTTAAAATGCTGTAGTTAAAATTATATAACAAAAACAGAAACTTATTATTAATTAATTATTTATTTATTAATTACACTTAGTAAATTCAAAATTTCGATTGTTGATTAACTCTACATTTTCTCAAAGAAACTTAATCACCCCAATTCACTCTTTTAGGGTAGGAATTTTCCAAAAAAAATATTTTCACATTCCTACTTCTTATAAGGAATACACTGAATTTTAAAATTTCATCTGGCAGAGGAGATATATAATTACACGATTTTATGTATGCACGGTTTTAAAAACGTATTTACTTTAAGCTTTATTAATATAATTATTTTTTTTACTACTACTGTATTTTTTTCGTTAATATTTCCTTATTGAGCAACCCTAAGGATTTATTTTCAACAATTTTGTATAAAAAAAAAAAAGATTACTCTAGGATTCGAACCCACGTCTCTTTTATGGTGAGCATTAGAAAATCAGATACGTAAGCGAATGTGCTATTACCGTATAATTTTATTAAGTGTTTATTAAGTATAAAAACATTTACATTTCAAAAAGGCACGTCCCACGGGAACGAAGGGAACGGGGTAAAAAGTATCCTATGTCCTTCCCCTAGTTCTTAGCTACCTCCCTACTAATTTTCAGTCAAATCGGTTCAGCCCTTCTTGAGTTAAAAATAGTGTAACCAACACAACTTTCTTTTATATATATATATATATATATATATAGATTATATATAATAATTATATATACATATAATTGTATATATACATATTATAAAATAAAGTCCCCAAACACGACACAAATATTTGAAATGTGAAATTAGCAATGAATTTTGAGAAAAGGTAAGTTACCGAAAGGGACAAGATTTAAATTTTATTAGATTTAAGAAGCAACAAATATTATATCAATGGATCAGTTTTAATAGTTTTGCAAATTTCTCCTTATAAACCTACAATTTTATTGTCAAACTGAGTATTATTTTTTTTCTATAAGTCCACTACTATTCACTACCTTTAGGTAGGTAATTCATGAATGAAATAATAGCATACATTTACAAGTTCCTAGGTACGTCTAAGTAATGTATAATAATAATTGTATAGTTTTTTATTTATTTCTACTACTGCAAAGATAATTAATAATATATTTCTGTTGCCTTCTTTCATTTGACGTAAACAAGAATTGGTAGGTCAACAATATAATAAAAACGAATATATAAAAATTTTATTAACATTGGTTCGTAATTCATTTGCTTTGTTATTAAGTTAGCTTTATTGTGATTATTGTTGCGGAAAATATTTTGTTCTTTTGCTTAAATCATAAGTGGAATGTGTGCAAAAATATTAAAGAAGTTGAGATTTCATTTTTGAAATATGGACAGTATTTTCATTCAACTAATTATAAGTGAAATTAAAGTAATGATATTTGGCGCTAAGGTAAGTAAAATTAAACAATTACATTCTTGACGTATTGTTATGTTACATCGGCGTGGTATCGTGCATCGACTATAAATTAAAAATTTTTAAATATATAGGGAAGTGAAGTAGATAATCAATTAGAGTTTTGTAATTTTTAAGACATTATGCGAAGTTGGAACCATCAAAATGTACCAACATAGGTTCTAGCTCCGACTCTTTTAATATCTAACGACTTTTTAGCTGCGGACTCTGGTTCCAACTCCCCAGATTTGATTAAAATAAAGACTTATTTAATTGTAAAATAATTGTGTCGTTAAGTTGTAAACGGAACCATCAATTTGAATTAAAGAATTACAATTTTTTTCAATTTTTGTTTGCTAAGAACAATTCTATATCAATCAGAAACATGGATATAGACAAATTTGATTTTCATATGCGACAAAAAACCATAATATATGTAATAGAAAATTAGGCCAATGTACTAATCGATGATTACTTATATAAATAAATTCCATTTTCACTTTATTGCTAGTTTGCTTTAAGTGACAACCAAAACTAAAAATGACCGCTTGAACAATGGTACAGTTTCTTTGGATTTACCAATACTAAAAATAAAAAATAATAATAAAAATAATATTTTTTAAGTAGAGCATACTATAACTTACATAATTTGGGATTTTTTTCATATTTTTTCAAATAGTACTTCATAGTGAAAAAAAAAATAAAAACAACCACTTTAGTGGTGTATGTCAATTGCTTTTACTAAATCTGAATATACATACATATATAAATACACATATATAATTGTATATATATAATGAGTAAGACCTTTTAATAAAAAAATAACAACTATGTAGGTTTTGAAAATCTTTGAAAAAATGAAATTGTTTTTAAACTTTATTTTTTTAAACCATGATACAGTTTTGGTACCGCTGAGAAAGTATTTTTTTAAGTATAGTATACTACTTACATAATATGAGCTTTTATTCAGATTTTTTCAAATAGTACTTCATAGTGAAAAAAAATAAAAACAACCACTTTAGTAATGTATGTGTGGTGTATGCATGTATATATATATATATATATATATATATATAATTATATATATGTATGCATATTCAGATTAAGTAACAGCAAGTGGTTGTTTTTATTTTTTTTCACTATGAAGTACTATTTGAAAAAATCTGAAAAAAATCTCATATTATCTAAGTAGTATACTCTACTTAAAAAAAATACTTTTTCAGCGGTACCAAAACTGTATAATGGTTTAAAAAAATAAAGTTTGAAAACAATTTCATTTTTTCAAAGATTTTTAAAATCTACATAGTTGTTATTTTTTTCTTAAAAGGGTCTTATTGACTCCTACAATATATAAAATTTTTAGAACAATCGGTTTAGTAAGTTCGGAGAAAAAAATTGTCTCTTTTTTTCCACATTTTATTTTTTTTTGGGAAAAATAATGATCGTAGAGAAATCAAATTTACAGGATCTGAGTATTTTATTAGTATCTACACACACTGTAAATTTCATAAAAATACTGTAAAAAAAAAAATCCAAAAATTATTTTCAATGTTATTTAGATAGGATTTTTGGTCGGTGCTCAGAGGATTTATAACTCTCGTCGTCTGCACTATTTTCCCTCCAAATGGCGTTTCATTAGTGCAAGAAAGATAAAGTAAAAACTGCCTTCGTGGTGATGTTCTCTAGGATAAAAAAATCCCCACTCTTAACAAATTTATCAAGCACACCTGTCCTTAACGCTTTTGGTGATAGAATTCAAAGCATTCAAGATTTAGTTACAAGTGGTGTTTTGTACAAGTGCTGTAAGCAGCAAGAAACGCTAAGAAATAAGTGAAGAAAATGTGGCGAAAGTAAGTTTCTTTTGTTTTTCCTCAATTTTTCTTTTTTTTCCAACAAGAGGGATTTATCCTCTTGTTGGAAAAAAAAGAAAAATTGAGGAAAAACAAAAATAATAAAACCCCCCACTCCCGGACGCCTGGTCTGGAGATACACATACATACAAACATAGTAAATAAAAACTTGCATACATACACAAGTAGATAGCAAGTACGAACTAATACATTCCGTATCTTTGTCTTACATACTGACTATATCTTCCTTCGCTTTTTCCCTCTGATTTGGTTGACTGCGTTTTCAAGCTAAAATATTCGTCAGAATATTCGTTAGAATTTATACTGAATATTAACTCTACAACGATCAGCCAACAAAATTTTAAAGTTTGAATTTTTCGAAATTTTCCTTTGCCAATCGATGGAAAATCGTTCGTAGAGGTTTATGACAAAATAGTTTATTAATAATTAATTAATTAATTATTTATTATTAATAATTATTGATAATTTAACCATTGATATAGAAAAATGTTAGGAAAATGGATTTTTAAGCGACGTAGAAAGGTAAAAATGCAGGAAAATATTGAAAAATATTTTTCAATAACATAACAACAACAAAAATTAAAGAAAAATTAACGTTACCTCCTCCCCCAACGAAAAAACTATAAAAAAATAAATTTTTATTTTTTTTTTTTCTAAGTATTTATTGCAATAAAATTTTCCAAAAAACAAATGTCGAGACATCATTGAACACTCTTTTCACCCAAATTTTGTCATCGTTTGTGAAAATCAACTTTTCCCACAATAAATTTTTGAATTTAAAACTCGGAAATAACACTGTGTTTGAAAATTTAAAGCTTACTGTGGGAGAAGTTGATTTTCACAAACGATGAAAATATTTGGGTGAAAAGCGTGATAAATGATGTTTCAATTTTTGTTAATATTTGAAAATTTGTGAAAATAAATGTTACGAAAAATTAAATTTTTATAAATGCCTTGTTTTTTCGATTTCTTTTCTTGTTTTGGAGGTGAGGTTTTGGTAATTTTTCTGGTTGTTTTTTTTTTTTTTATTGAAATACATTTTTCTAAATTTTCCTACATTTTTGCTTTTAAATTTTCGTAATTATTTAATTGATTTAATTAATGTAAATAAACTATTTTGTAGCAAACCTACGAACGATTTCCTATAGATTGACAAAAGAAAATTTCGGAAAATTCAACTTTTAAAGTTTTGTTGATTAATCGATGTAGGGTTGAATATTTAACCAGATTTTGAAATCACAAAATAAAAATATTTCTGTTGAGCTGAATGAGTTCATACGTCTGGAATAAAATATCATAAAACGCAAAACTGTAAATGTTTTAAATATTAATGTTTAGATTTTTTTTTAAGTCCTCTAGTCTCAAAATTCAATAATTAAAAAAATAAAACATTAACTTAAATTTCTGCTTTAAATATTAGCAATATTTAAATTACTTAAGTATTGAACAATAACTACAAAAACCATTTTTGATTTTGATTTTGCAGTTAAATCGTTATAACTTCAGAATTTGAAGTAATTGTAAAAGTAGGAATTATTTTGTATTTTTTTTATTGATCGCTTAAAATTCTAACAATAATTTTCAACAGATATAAAGGCGGCATAAGAAAAATCCTTAATGACAAAAAATTTAAACAAAAAACTGGAAAATGAAGGGAAATGCAATTGATCCAATCGACTACGTCTGGGATTTGAAAGGAGTTCTGTCTGGCCTACCTAGCTGAGTCAAGTTTACGGCGACAAACATGGGAAATAAATGTAAATATCTAATTTTATTGAAAGTCATTTATATAAAATATACAAGGATTTATCTGGAGAGTAAAAAAAATCTTTTTGCACTTAAGAATAATAATATATGTAGAAATCTAACAGATAAATTTTATTCTATAAATTAGCTATCTTAAGGATGTGGTCTATCCATCCATAAAAGGAAATACCATCTCTTAGTCTTAATGAATAAACACTAATCATACGAATATCATTTTTCCATTGTAACTTAATCATCACATTCGAGTTTAAAGCCATTATACAACTGCTAGTTGTATTTTTTCTTTCTTTTGATCGAATAATAAAATTTATACAATATTTTTCAACAGATGCAGTAGCGCAAAATGATTTTATTATGTGGAAACCAAAAAGCAGTCGAACATCGATGGAAATCAATACATTCAATCGACTACGTTTCGGATTTGAAGGGAGTGTGTAGCTGGTTGAGTAATGTTTACTTTGATAAAGATGGGAAATAAATAAAAACATCTATAATTTTATTGACATTCATGTTTATGACATCTTAACGACTTTTGTTTTGCAAAAATGATCAATTAAATTTCATTCATGAAAGTTTATAGATATAAGTAATAGAAACTAAAAAAGTCGATGAAGAATCTGAACTTGTTCTTAAAACGCTTTGTAAATTTTTATAAAGTTTGACATATTATTTCTAATTTAAAAATATTTGAATTTAAATAATCATATAAATAATATCAGTTTACTAGAATTTTAACTTCAACGGGTAATTTTTGTAATAAAGACTTGTGAATTAATAACTAATTGAAAATATATTTCATAAATTTCCTGACGAAGTTGAAAATAAACTAAAGTTTGAAAGTTTTGGAAAAAAGTACACTTTTTCAACTCAAACACTCAAAATACTATTTTATTTTAAAGAATACAATGAATAAAATAAATTTATGAATTACAATCTATAATTCTGATTATATTTCTGAAAGCAATTGTATTGTTTGATTACTAACAAAAATTCACCAAGTCAAAAACATTGTTGTGTGCAAATACTAATTAAAGATTATTCTTTGTATTCGAAAAATCGAGTAGACCATTGTTAAGGTCATAAAAAATAAAAAGCAGAAATAAATATATAACTTAGGTGTATTATAAGTTTGTTTCGGGGGAACAATAACAAATGTATGCATAAGTATATTAAGCTTATGACATCAAAAAAGTAGCATTTAACATGCTATAGTATGTGAAAAAAAATAACAGTTAATAATTTTTAAAAATATTAAGGTTAAATGTTCAATTTTATCATTATTGTCTATGAACAAGGTATTTTTCAGTGCCACATCTAGATAACTGTAAAATAATTCATTTTTAAAGAAAATTGGACAAATAATTTTTATATACTTTTTGAACTGGTATATCATTATTTTTAATTATGATGTATAATATTTATAATAACTGGTAATTATTGAAAATGATTAATATTAATTAGTATTAACTGGTAAATATAAAAGTTAAAGAAGTTAAAGAATAAGCCAGACCATAAGGAAAATTGAGCAATAAAAGAGAAAATTATACGATATTAGAATTGACTAAACGAAAAAGTCGCGAGTTAAATTAAAAACAAAGTAGAAAATAAAACGTTGCCAGATAATGTCGTCGCTAAAAGAGACATGAGCTGTTTTAAGATATATTTATATATTTGGGCCAAAAATACCTAATACTGGTTAATGTTAAGGATAACATATAATGTAGTAATCATTTTTAGTTGGAAAAGTTTTGATATTATAAGGAAACATTAGTTGATTATTATATTATATGTAATTTCTGAATTTGAAAGTAATGTAAATAATTAATTTAGGTGTTTAAAAAAGTTGTAAATATTGTGTGAAACTAAAAAACAAAACAAAATAATAACTGTACAAATTTTTATGAATAATAAAAAAAAACATTATACTTGTAAACCATTTCTTATTTTATTTTCGTATCTATATTCTCAGAATGAACTTGTCTCATATTTTTTTCATTTTAAAAGTTAGCAAAGATAAAAACCTTAAATATCCCACCAATTCTATGATCTGTTTGTTTCGTATTATGCACTAGTCTGCAAAAATGTATGAAATCATATGAAATAGTGAAACCGCTCTAGTAAAATGTTATAGGACACCAAGGTGGTGGGATATTCTCTGTCCGTCTTCTAGGGACAGCTTTAACATTGGAGTCGGTAGCCCGTGATATCCACCAATTTCCAATGTTTCCAATCAATCGAATCGTAACCAATAATTTTCAAATGTCTTGCAAATGATAAATAAATTCAAACGCATTATCTAATAATGCAAAAATGTATATATTTATTCATATATATTTTTTTAGACATAATATAATAAAGTATAATCCAAATTTATTATAATAATTAAAACAAATTAATATATTACAACTACCAAATATTTTAGTAACAAACTACATTTACAAGATTTGCAAATATTTAGAACGCCTCGAGTCAACGATAAAAACTTTCTAAACCATTTGATAAATTAATTAATATTGAACACAATTTATAATAGAAAAACCGAAATTGCATTATTTGTTTCCCAAGAATCATTCAAAAACGATAATTTCTGATGTTTATAAAAATAAATTTTGAAGTAGTTGTTTACTTGGAATTTAGTTTAGTGCTGTCTTCAAAGCGGTTAGTGTTAAATACAATTTTATCTGTGTTAAAATGAAAAAAAAATAACTTTTTGGCCATCAAAAATCCTAATTATTGTGATTTTGGATCCACATAATTTGTTTCCAAAAGAAGAAAAACAAACATGTCGCTATATAAAACAAAAGAAAATTAACCAAAAATAAATAGTCAATATAGAAAGGTTATATTATGTTATTGGTTTAATAAAGTAATTGCAATTAAAACTTTAGAAATAGTAAGTGGAGAAATATTTTTCTATACAAATTAATGTTAATAACTACTAAGCTAATTTGGTGGATTAAAATTAAGTGGTTAGAAATGTTATCTTTCGGATACTTTTTTTCCATATAAAATTACGTGTAATCTTTTTTCGAGATAATGACAATTGAATTAGATTTCATAAGCCTATTTAATTCATATAACTTACTTATTCACAATTAATTGGTAATTTAATAAAACAAAATATAGTGACCGATGATTTGTGACAATTTGTGATATCAAGCAATATCAAGTGTCATTTTTGTCGTTAACGTTTTCCAAAACACTTTCGTTTTAATTTATATCAATTCAATGATATAAGATAATCAGTTTGCATTGATAAAACCGATAAATCAAAATCAAATGTATAAAAATTTTCTTTTTCCTTTGTAGGTTAATTTTATTTGAACCTATTACTCCCATTACCTTTCTATGAAATCGACACCTAATTGCGAAAAATGTGTGCATTTCACAGGATTCATTGAAATTTATCAAGTGGTTCGTTGTTGATTTTCAACAAAGTTAATCTACAAGACTACGATGTGTTTGGTGTGCCTGAGAAAACAAATTGACCGATTGCTAGTTGTTGGTTGTGCTTAAGACGTTAGAAATTTCCAAAAAACGTTCCAACACATTATGGACTTTATTCAACGAAGTACTATGAATCTATGGAAGTAAGTCGTCTCAACAAAAAAACCACTGTTAAAAAAGCGATTTTTTTTTCGAACATACTCCGATTTATCTGTTATATTTAATATCTCTACGAAAAATGAAAATCATTCGTACATAAAAAAATAATTTGGTTTGTGTAGAAACCAAACACAAACATCTGTCATACATTCTCATATTAATAATGTATCAATGATTAATTTATAGACTTTAAATGTTTTTCGTTTTACGATAAACTTATTACCCTCTTATTGATTAAAAATAGAATTGTGCTTTATTCCATTACAATATAATTAAAGTAAAACAATCCATTTATATCAAATAATATAACTTCATTAAAATGAGTCGCTTTTTAAGGTGGTTTTTCACTTGAGTGAAAATAATTATAATGTCGCTTTTTATTTTTAGTAAATGGTTTGATTTTAGCTCGATTTGTATCATTCCAAAATCAATTTTTCGATTGTGTTTTGTACTGTTGAACAATGCATATTGTATTCCAACGTATGTTATGTGGATGGTGCTATTGTCGCCGTTGAGACGAATCAATCCCGAAGTTTATTGGCGAATTGAAGGATACTTTTTTCATTGGTTATTGGCGATGGTTTCTGCATGGTCGTACAGTGCAGGTTATCATAGTAAGTACTTTGACAAAAATCAGAATAAACACAAACTATGTGTAGATTACGTTAAATGTTAAATAATCATTCATAATATCCAAGTGAGTTTAGCACAGAGCTGTGACAGAAATATTTAGTTTATAACCACTATTGTTCAACCGAAATCGAACTTTCATTCGTTTTTTAGCTCTAAAGAAAAAATTTACTTAACAACTAAAATAAATTTAACCAATTGAAGGGTCCATTGCAATACTGATGAACGTCGGTTTTGGTTTGTTTTAAGATAAATAGGTTTTACTATTGTAAACGGTTATAAGAAACTCAAATATAAAGATGGCAACTAGATAATCTAGACCAGGGGTGGGCAAACGGTCGACCGCGAACCGATTGATAGTCGATCGCTGGCATTTTAAATAATTTTTTAGGTAAATTTCAAATCTTTTGCTTAGAAATGTTTATTAAAAATTGAGCAGACAATGGATCTTGAATTTAAAAATAAACCCGCATCTATTCTACAGCGGATATTACTGTTTCCCAAATAGTGCTTCTAATTCGTCCTTCTACTCATTCTTTCTTTAAAAATGTATTTTTTTTAATTCAACCCATTTTGCAAAGTCGATCGCGCATAAATAAGAAAAATTATTGTCAATCATACCCGCATTAAGTTTGCTCACCTCTGATCTTGCCCATCTAGAAATGCAAGATGGCAGATATCGCAGGTACTGCAAGGCAACGGTTAGGTATTTAGGTATCATTATTGCCGTGATCACGTGTGATGCTGAGTATTCTAGTTATATACCTATATATATTATAGTTATATGATTTTAAAAAGCTATTTATATCTGAATTGTAAGCGATATTGCTGAGTTTGCAAACAAAATTATTAACTGAACATATCTTCTGTTCGAATAACATACTTAGGATTACATTAATTTTGGACATTCATTGTTATTGCAGTGGACCTTTCAAGTATAAAAAGTTTTGAAAACTAATAAAAACATTTTAAACTGGTTTGTCACTGTAGAACCGAAGACTAAAAATTCGAAAAAAAATAGTTGATCAAGGAAAGTAGGTACTGAAGTGCCGATAGTAACAAACCTCCTATTAATTTAATACCTTACGTATATAACTTTACCATAAAACTTACATATTAAACAATTCGCGTAAATTCATTTAAATTAATCTGCAACATAAATTTAATCCAAAGGTGAAATTTTGACCAAAACCGAAACTTGGTTCAATCCAAATTTCTATTAAATTCAAATCGTAATAAGGGTGTTATGGAGCTTTAACTCGACTTCAAAGATCCGGAACTTTCTTATATCGCTGAATTCAGCCCCAAAAATTTTAAAATCGAAGATTAAACGACCAAGCATATAAAAAATTGTTTCTTTCAGAGGCAACCAATTGAAATATTTTCCATTAGATCTGCTTTTAACTTATGAATCTCTCCTACTTCGATTTCGACTTCGATCAAATATAAAATTTCGGGTTTTTATATATTTGTGAGTTGATATTTTAATTTTACATCGCCTGTTTTGGTTTAACACTTTTACTATCTTTCACGCAATTTCATGCTTATAAAATTTTCTTTTTTCGTAGGAGAAAATCTATTCCAGATGATTTTAACCTCTTCGTTTGAGGTAAAGATTTTACAGTTTAAACAGTTTGATAGAAAACCGAACAAATAATTGTCGTAAGGTGTAAGTTCTTGAGAATATAAAGAGTGAAGCATATCAATCACCTTCGTTGTTGTTTGATTCAGTTTTATGACTCATAAAATATATTCAGATGATAAAAAAACTCAAGTTTTTGGTCAGGAAATGTCGTTGGACCCAGGAAAATTCAAGAAACTTAATATGAAGAAATTTTAATTTTCTCATACTGAAATTAGGAAAAGGTGCATATAATCTCTTAAATAAATATAAGGCCGTCATACTTTCTGTTTACAATAGAATTAATACACCCTCTATTTCGTCTGAGTGTCATACTAATACCTATTGTATGTTGAGCTTTGCTAATAATGTATGAATCATTGCTCAATGTGTGATCACAATTAAGTTTTTGTTGATGTAATAACAAAGAGCCTCAGTTGAAGTTGATCAAAAAAATACAAATTGGGTAATAAAAACTTAATGGATAGAGAAGAAATACGTTAATTCTTAAATTTCAAGGAGCTAATACTTTATAAGTTTGGCCATTAATGTTTATATTGCGAAACCATTCCATAATTTCTCATAGTGATAAAAGATATCGCGAATATGAAAGTGATAATCATTATTCATTAACTGATAAGACGAAAGTATTTTTATGAAAGGAAATTAAAAACGTCAATTTTCAACAAAAAGAAATCACTCTAATTACTGACCAAATAATACTACACTAATGAATGCGACGTTTATTAAAATAATACTGTTTGTTGCTTATAGATCATAATGTAATTATTTTTCGCTGCAAATTATATCAATAAAATCATAAAAAAAAGATAAAAATAGGAAATATAAGAATCATTCGAACAAAAATATATAAAAATACTTACATTTAGGTAGCTATATGTTATCTTAAAGCATGGGGTCCGTAAGTAATTGCTTTTATCGCTAGTAAAGTAAATCAGATATTGATCTAAAATGTAAACATTCTGTTGGTTTACAATAGCTGATTATACCGTAAAACTTTTAACACAAATACTCGAAGTTTACAAAAGTCCCAAATTGGTCCTTATCAGGACTGGGGAGCTAGACTAAGTTAGTTTAAGCTTCGTCTTCAGCTTCAAAGCATTTTTTTTAGTGAACTTCCAGCTCCGAAATCAATATTTGACTCTTACTTCGTTATTTCTTTATTCGTTATTCTTTATGACTTTATTTTTTAGATCATAAGTTTGCTACTATTGTACCTAGCATTGTAAATGAGTTAATCTGTGCTTCAATTACATTAGATTTATTTAAAAGAACAATTTTAAAAAAAAATACGTGATATTTGTCGAGACCATTCTCTCCCACGTGTGATTGTGTGAGATTTTGCTCGACGCCCCCTCACCTCTAAACATCTAACATAATTAATGGATACCCCCAAAGGATTACTGCTGAAAATTTGAAAAAATTATAATTGAAACCTTTAGTTGTTTTGATTTTCGAATTTGACTTTTTTGTTTGAATTTCTTGTCTTTCTATAATTATCTCTTATTATTTATCTATTAGAATGGAATTCAGTCAACGATTTTTTTAAATATTTTCAAATAAATCGTGATAGTTTAAACCATGATAAAATCTTTGAATCGTTCATAAGTGGTTTACCTATTAAAGTTTCTTAATTTAAAAACGAAGTCGAAATTACACATGGTCCTAATCAAATTCAAATGCTCTCATATTAGTTCTGATTTTTCCATTATACATTTATATATTAACGTTTTTGATAATGTTTATTCTTTCAGTTGTTGAAATGGGTGATGATATTCGTAAGTGCCTTGTCGATAAAACTTTAGTGATTGCCAATCATCAGTCAACAGCCGACGTGCCACTAATGATGGCATGTTTTAATGCTAAGCCACGAGTTCTACCAAATCTAATGTGGATTATGGATAGACTATTTAAATTTACTAATTTTGGGATTGTAAGCGTTCTACACAACGATTTCTTTATCATATCAGTAAGTTTCGATTTTTATAAGTTTTTATTTGTAAACTGTATCAAAGAAAATAAGAAAAGCGACTTGATATTTTTTGCTGAATGATCCAAATTTCAATGAAATCTTTGCAGGGAAAAGAAAGTCGCGATAGCTCTTTACAAGATCTTGTGAAGCATTTATGCGACGTTTTTATACCACTCCAACGCAAATGGATGGTTCTGTTTCCTGAAGGTGGATTTCTTCGAAAACGACGTGCTGCATCACAACGTTATGCGGAACGAAATAATCTGCCAGTTTTACATCACGTGACTTTACCTCGTATTGGTGCAATGAAGGCTATTATGAATGTCATGAGTCCACATGCACAATCAAGTCGAAACAATAATTCAGAGACGCAAGTTTATACATCGTTGCGTAAGTTTCATGTGGTTTTCGAGAAGCGAACAATTTTATTCTATTCTTCTTGATTACAGATAGGACATTGAAAGAAGAGGATCAGTTACATTGGGTTCTTGATGTCACAATAGCATATCCAGAAGGAGAACCTTTAGACTTACCTACTATTATTTTAGGATATAGAAAACCATGCAAAACATTATTTTTCTATCGAATCTATCCGTGTGTTGATGTGAGTAAAAATTAAATCAAGTTAAGTTCAAGTGAATATAAACAACAGCAAATACATATAACAGAAGTCGCTTACACGAGTTAACGTTAATTTTTGCCATTTGGGTAATCAGAATACAGCTTTTTAAGTGCACACACTCTGGGAACTGGTTTTAGGTTTTAGTTTACCAATAGAGTAAAATATCTATCGTTTCTTTCCAAAAGACGAAGAATAATTGTACGAAATTTACCCTAAAAGAAATAACCGTCAAAGAAAAATTGTCTTTTATAGTCAATAATAGTGCTAGAAAATCTGCATTGAAGATAGATTCAATGTATTATTACATATGTTCAGAAAAATATAAAAATCAAGCTCTGCCCTCAAATAAGAATGGTTTCTCTGCAGTATATTTAGAATTCCAATTGTGTTTCTTCCTCTTTTTTTGGTGAGTGTTTTAAGTTTTCCCATTGGTTGTGTATGAAAGCTACGGGAGCATACTTTCCGGAAACGGTGTCTATGATAAGCATCAAATTTGAGTCATTTAGTTGTAAATAAAGTTCTTTTCTGTATAAGAATTTTATTCATTAACTTTTCTTCGAAACTCTTTCATTCACTTAAACGTAATCCCCTTTAGATGCGACGCACTTAAGTCTTGTTTCACTATTTAAAGCACCTATAGAATCTTTAAATTTTGTTAACTTTTCGATCTTTTGCGAAACGGTTTTTATTGTTACCTTGTCCAAAATACTTAATTGTTGATTATTTTCGGAAACAGGAAAAAATTCACGAGACTAGAACTTCGTAAATATGGAGGGTTGGGAATCTGAAGTCATTCTCGAACGGCTAAATAGTTGATTACTCGTAAGGATGTGTGTGCGAGAGCGTTGTTATGATAAAGAAACCAGTGCAGGAGTTCCCAGCTATTTTTCTTATGAATATCACTTGAACTAAAATTTTTAAAATTATGATTATATTATTTTTGTATATTTTTTCCACATTTAGGTGCCACAGGACGAAGAGGCGATGATGAAATGGTTGTATGCCCGGTTTGAGGAAAAAGAACAAATGCTCGATATTTTTTATCGTACAGGGTCGTTTCCAACTGCTCAGTATTCTAACTCCCCTGTCCCTCCTCAGGAAGTAACTCAAGACTGCTTAAGATTTATAATGTTGCATATGTTTTTCATAGCGTCCACTTATGTTCATTTTCAAATGTTATATGCAGCTTACGAGTATTACACATATCTAATGTATTAGACTATTTGTCATTTATTTACAACTTTTATTTTCATTCGAAACGATTTCTTTCTTTATCTTAAAAAAAACTGTAGCTATCTATATTTCTTCACAAACGATCATGATCATACCGTACTAATGTATTCTAGCCAAAAAGACAGTGAAATATAATTTCAATAAAATTTAAACATTGATTTGTAATAATTTTTTAGTATTACATAATATGATCATAGTATTTTGTATTATATCGATTTCTACTTCTATTATGACTATCTAGATTTACTTTTTCCGTTTTTAGTTTTAACAATTCTAGCCATCACATTTATAAATAAAAATAAAATATTTTGTCTATATCATATTTTCTTATACTTAAAATTCATATAATTGGCAACGAAAATAAATGGAATATTATTTTCTGTCTGCATATCGTTTTCATATTTTTAAAATAGTATTTTAGTATAAAGTAGAAGAAGAATTTTGGCGTGTGATATATGTATGTATACATTTTTATGAAATTATTTTGTCTTTTAATTATTACAGTTTAATGTGGCTTAAGTAAAAGTAACAGTTGGTTAGGTGATTGGCTTTTTCGTTTATTTCTTACATTTAAAATTTAAAAAAAATGTGCTCTCAACACATAACAGAAAAAAAAATAATTCCATTTATTTTTGTTGTCAATTTTACATTAAGTTAATTCTCTTCACAATTTTGTTTCGAACCTAAGGCAGAAAAACGTAATTTTTGTATATTGATTAGTATAAAACTAACTTCAAGGTTACCACATCGAAATAATGCCTATAACTTAATGTAATTGAGATATTCAGGTTAAATGAGCAAATTATAACCACTACAGCATTTACACATTTACTATTAAGGGTATAGCATAAAGATAATTTTTAAAAGTTGACTATTTGATTTTTATTTACTTTTTAAATTATATGTTATTAAAGAAATCAAAATTAAGATTGTTTGAAATGAGTTCAACGAGTTTAAATTTAAAGCCTAATTTTGTAAATTTTTTGAGTAAAATTTTAGTGGTACTTAAGTTGAACTCATTGTTAAACGAAAAATTGTATATAATAGTATTTTTTATTCTTGAAACTAAATATGTAATTACATGAACAAAAAAAAAATAACGTCCAATCTTTATGTTGGGCTTTGATATATTTTACAAACATTTACTTGTTACATTAACAGTTACTTGTTGATGAAAAATTAGAACGAGTTTTGTATTAAAGATGTATTTAAAGTTTAAATACGCTTTCCGAAACACATCTTTTGCCAACTTCTAAGATTCGCAATTTATTTATGTTAATTGAAAAGTTAAATTTGAATGAATGTTTTTTTGATTATTTGTGTTTTTTTTTTTTTTGCTAACGAAATTTTGTTAATAGAAAACCCCAAAAATTTATAGCGAAATTGTTACATTTATAGAAAATTTAAAAAGATTGCCGGAATATAGTATAGTCGATTTAACGAAATTCATTCAAAAAGTAAAAGAAAATGGGGTTATTTTTCATTAACTAAAATTTTCCTCGTTTTTATAGTAACAGTTCTTAAAGAGAACACTTTAATATCTCCTTTAAATGTAGATGGAAATCTATCATAAAGACAACTTTTAAAATGACCGATAATTCCTGTACATCTGTACGATTTATAAAATACAGAATTAGAAGATTTGTTAAAATATTTTTTTTAAGTTTCCGCTAAAATATAACGAAAATTCACCCGATTTATAAATGCAAAAATTAACAATAACATGAGTCGTTAGTAAACGATGTAATTATCGTTAGGTTTCTTAAAATTTCGGAAAAAAACTAGGTTATTTTAATGAAGTGAAAAGCAAAGTTCGAACAAATTACATATACGGCAAGTTTGTAGTTTTGAAATACAGAATTTTGCAGAAACCAGAGTTTGCATAAAACGATATGACAATATCTTGGCTTTCTTCAGAAAAAGAACTAAATAGTTTTTTTTTCGAATTACGGAAAAGGATAGTGATTTTTGTCATTGTAGCACAATTAGTGAATTTTTTTTTTTTTAAATTCAAAAACTACTGAAATATTACATAAATTCAAAAAATTGAGCAAGAACAATGTTATTGTTCATCAATCAACGTTATTGTTTTTCTTTTGTAAATAATAAATAGAAGAGAATTTAAGTAAAAATTTAATTTTTATATAAAAAAACGTAACATTATAGTTTATAAATTCGTATATAGCAACAAGAATAATCCAGTATTCTTAACATCGCGGTTTAGTATCGGATTTATTATCCCTGTTTCCAGAAACCCTTAAACATAAATGAAAGTTACTTCCACTTTTATGTCAAAGTTACATCGACGTGTTAACTTACATATGATAACAAAGATCTGGCGCTCAAAAATGATAGTTTTGATTTTGAAATTATAAGATACCATTACCAAAGATGTAAGAAAATCGAATATACCCATTTTTTTCCAAGCGATTTGACGGTATTTCCTAAATCGACTGAGCTAAAAATAGCAAACTGTCTGTGATTTTGTGGCATTTTCTGATGTTAGTCGCATTAACTTTTAGATGTAAAAACAGATGTTTATCGATTTTGGAACGTATGATGGCTTTTTTAAAAGTCATTTTCACAGTTAAATTTTTGGTAGTAACCATTTCATTAGTCGTTCAAAGAAATTGTACCGTTTGCCTGAAAAGAGTTAAAAGAATTTGCAAATCAACAAAAAAAAAATCCATTTGTTTTTTAAGTGAATTTTTCTTTTGCTGAAAGCTTAAAGAATTAAATACATTGTAACTTGAAACTGAATCTTTTTAAGGTCGATAAAATTAAGGTAAGAGAATTCTTAAATGACAACAAAATATGCGTTTCTGAAAGTGTACTTTAGATATTATCCAATATATATCATCATCACATTATTAATAGTCAAATAACAATTCAATTTTAAATTTCGAGAGTTGTATTGAAAAAAGAGATAATCGTTACACAATATACTAAGTAATAGATAGACATACTAATTGGAAATTACGCTTCATTTTATCTAGTTTAAAGTAACATATTGAAAATGTATAAGTTCTTTCAATGGTTAATAAAATGGCTTATTTTTTTGGGGGCTGTTTTCTTATACATATTAATATAAAAAAATAGCTCATTAAGAAATTAATTTGTATTTAAAAAAATTGTGATAACATGAATAAGTAAAATTTAGTTCGGTGTTATTATTTTTTTTTTCGAAAATGCCTATTGATTGACAATATTATTAACAAAGGTCTATGTGAAATTAAATTTGAGACCAAGAAAAAAAATGAGAAATGGAAATGCATGTATGAATGTATATTTTTCTAGGAAAGGTGTGCAATGACAATGAAAATTGATTACAACGATTTCCCTAAATTATTTTTAATCGTATTTTTTCTTAATTTTAATATTTAATCTGTCCATTCGCATTTATTATTTTAACTACTGCACTTTTGTTAAATTTTTTGAAATTTGAGAAATTTTCTTCAATTAAAATACTTATAATTTAATTACGAACAAGTGTGAATGATTTCTACGAAAATTGAATGTGTACAAAAGAAAAACTTGCCAGGCATTCAGTTGTAAAATAAAAAAATACAATACTAATTTAAAAGTTGTATTTGTAAATGGTGAAAAGAATTAAGTTTAATTGCTCACACAAATGATTATCTTTATAAATTATGTATATAGGTATAAATTAAAGCTATGACATATATATTTTATTATTGTAGAACCACGAAATCACGAGTTTTTGAATTGTATGCAAGAATAACATTGAAATTCTTCGTTTTTAGACAAAATATTTTCACAAAAACGTTTCATAGTACAATGTGTCTAAGCAATAATAATAATAATAAAATTTAAATATATCTGTTTATTTTCAATACGACCTTCTTGCATTAAATTTGATTTATACAAATAAAACTATTTAAGAAAAAAATGTTGTTATTTTTAGTTTTTACAGACACTGCTTTGAATATTTCCTTATTTCAAGAAAAAAAAAATAGTTATCTTGCATCCAAAAAACATGGGCTGGGGATAGGATGATAGTCTAACCCAGAGGTTCCCAATCTTTTTTGGTTAGCGACTCTCTTAATATATCGATTTTTTTACGCGACTCAAATCATACATCAAATTTTTTTCGAAATTTTTGACTTTCTTGAGAAATTGGAACACTTCCCTTTTTAAACGCGTTCATTCATTTATCCATTTACAGCAAAAAATTAAAAACGGATACTATTTTTCTTGTAATAGTATAAAATATCTAATATCAACTGTTTCGGGATTATCTATATGAAGACTAGACAACAATTCAAAATACAATGATTCATCAGAATCACAATCGTAAAATCTTTATATTTCCTAGTTTCACCTTTTCTTGCCATCTTTATGTACTAGAGTATTAATCCACGGGATCGACGATTGGAATCGACTCATAAAGATTTGGAAGTATATTGGATGAACTTTTATTAGTATATCATATAACGACGTTCTACCAAAGGAAAAAAGTATTATTCTTTCGGCAGTTATACAAAATTCAAAATATTTTAATTTCCCGATTTTGAATTTCGGATATCTTAAAAATTAGCCCTAAAACAGACACAGAACCGTTTTTGTAACTATAATAGTATTTGAGAATTCAATCAACGAAATTTCGCATTAATTTTGAAAAAAATACTTATTTTTTTTTCTTTGTCAGAAACATCTTGAAAATAATTTTTTTACCTAAAACAGTTCTAATCGAATGGGGTCGATTTGATACGAAATGACCCATTTCCTTTTGATTGATTGTTTTCACACAAAATAAAAACGGTACAAGTATCATGATACTATAAAAAAGATACAAGAAAAAAGTTCACTTGCATAAAACTTAATTTAAAACTTTACGAATTAGTTTTAAAATTGTACGAGCTAAACCCAAAAAAAAAATATTAGAGAATAAAAATAGTTGGATATTTATTATGTTGGATATTATATTTTTATTTTAATAAGCTATACAAATACAAATACATAGTGTCATAATTGATAAGAAAATTATTCAATGTCTGACAAGTCAAGAAATTTTTGGACCTATTTTCCCCAAATCCCTGATCATGATTTCAGATTTTGAAATTCCTGCCGATTACTTTTATTGATGCGAAGCGCCAATCAATAACACATGAAAATAATGACAATATTTTTATTCTTAAACATTGAAAGAAAGAATTGATATTGTTATGCTATAATAATCCACCGCCTTAACTAAAAGGGGCGTCCCCCAAATCTTTGCTGGGGGCCCCCGAACCGAAAATTTAAAAAAAGAGAGAAAACAAGAAAGAAGATAAAAGATAAGATAATACACATAAAGTGGAAGAATTAGGAACGTGCGTGGGTCTATACCGTCTTCACTGATCTTTGTATGGGGTTCATTTTAATAGCACTATTAACGACCATTCCATTATTGACGAAATTATTCGTTAGACTTATTCGAAATAAATGATTTGGCTGTTTGTTTTCTTCACACTTTTTTTTCTCCCATTATTTTTTAGGTAGAAATATCAAATAAAAACGTTTTGATTCGTCAGAAGCGACAAGATCGTCTTAAATTCAAGTCAAGTGAATTTTTCGTTCTAGTGCAGTTTGAATCATTATCGGTATATTTTTAATGGCATTAAAATGGTAAGGAATTTGTTGTGATAATTTACAAAGTTTGGTCGATTTTCTTGTTATGCAAGATATGAATTCTATTTATAAAATGTGTATTTCAACAATAAAATAATCGTTGGATTTATTTTCGACCCCCCTAAGCGAAATGTACTTTGACTCGTCGATCCACAGTTTTCCCCTCAAGATCACACAATTTGAAAATTGGGAAATAACTGGTATTTTCTGCTTGTGTTTTCAAACGAGGGAAATAATTTATTGAACTTATGTAAACCAGATCGGAGACGATTTGACCTTTTCTTGATAACAAAAACTAAGTTTAAACACTCATGTACCACGCATTGCAATTGGTCTAATACTATACAGTATTGTTTGGTCTAGAAGTCCAATCATTTTGTTTGTGTTATTGGATCTAATATCGCCACTTACAATAATAAATAATTCAACCTAATTCTAGTTTCAAAAATCCAGCGAAACTAATCAAATTTTTGAAAATTAATGCTTTTTATAGTCTTAATAAATGGCGTGTTTTTAATAGTAATCACTTATTTACTTTGACTGAAAATAGAATTTAAGGATATAAATTTTAAGTTATCAGAAATTATAAATTGATCAAAGTTCGAAAAGATTGACGTATAATCATTACTGTATGAGTACATTTAAGTGGTCACGTAATTAAGACTTCTTTTTTTTTGAAAAATTACAATAATTGTAGGTATCTTTGTTACTAAGTAGTTTTAAAACGTAATGATATCAATGTAGAATGCTTCATTCATTTGGTTAGCGAAAATATAACATATAAGTTTTTACTCGGGAATTTACGGAACTTCAATTCTTACTCCGAAAAGTTGAGACTTCCGATATCCGGTTTCAATTATGACTCCGAAAATTTTTAAAATCGGTTGTACTAGTGAAGCTACCAACTCTTGTTAATATAAATTCATCTACTACCTTAAGAGTCATTCAAATTTACTAATTTTTTTGATAAATTCAACCAATTCATTAATCATATTTATTTGATTTCATTACACCTATCTTTAACTTATGATCTACGACTTCGCTTCCGCTTTTGACTCAGAAAAAGCTATTTTATATCATCGGTTCTGACAAGCCTACCTTTGCCACCTTAATAACTTAACTTAATTTTTAAGTAAAAAAAAAATCATCAAATACATTGTATACAAAAGTACGATTAGTTCATGGAGCTAGATTTGGAATCGGTCTTATACTTACCGCACACGACTTTACCTTCTTACCAACTTCTTTTTTATGTGAATTCATAAATGTTGATACAATAATTGCAGTGCATTTGAATCTGATGCAACTTTAGATCAATAGGATTAAAGGATCCCCGAAAGGATTCTAAAGAATACATCAAATTCGCGTTTCATCATTTATAATCCATAAATAATGGTTCACTTTTAATTCATAAGCCATCAGCTATAAGCGAATTCTCATTTGATAAATTTATTGAAGAAGAATGTCAAATTCTTCTGTTACATTTTTACAGATATTTATATTGATGGGTTCTTAGTTATTTTTCACAATTTTAAAACGTTTGTTTTACATCGTTAATTTTAAGAAATCATAAAAAAAAAAGAAGAAATCCAGTATCGCCTCGAACTGGTCAATTATTTGATAAGCATGATATTTGAATCTCAAAATGATCTTGTTTCTATGTAAGATGATTAACTCTTATGGTATAAAAATGATAAATTATATTAAATATACAGTATTTTCTATAGTACTTGAGCAAAACAATAACTGGACATTACTAGTTATGAGATTTTTTTTTGGTCATTAGGTCGCTGATAAAAGAAGAGCAGATTTTGACCCCATCCAGAAAGCGGTAGAAACCAGTTTTGTCATTGGTTTTATTACAGTTTTATCTATTTAACGGAAACTGCCATTAAATTTTCATGCTTTAATTATTGTTCGCTAGAGGGTCGATTTATTTTTCTCAACAATTTGAGTTTTATTGCATTTTATTTATGGGTATTATTATTTTTATTTCTTTTCAATTGAATATTATTCAAATGTATTTGTTATTATAATTAAATAGCACAAAAAGTGAAAACACAACTAAGGAATAGTATTTTTATTGTGTACATAATAGTTGTAATGGTTTTCCAAACAAGCATGTATGGTACTGGTCGCATGATTAATATAGTTAGAAAAAATATACATCCATATAAAATTTTTGATTAAGTATAAGTTTTATAATACTAATTTCCTATAACTAAGCAAACATATTGCAAAAAATAATATTATTTAGTTTTTGTTCTACGCTTAACATTCTAAAGAACTTAATATTAAATTATAATAAGATTAAAACCAGTAAAATATAACAATAATGTACACTGATGGGCAAAAGTTAAACACGTTCACATTATGTGTATAAGTAAACTGGGATTTATAAAAATAAAGTTCAATGAATATACATGAAAAATCATAAAGTAATCAGAAGATTTTTTTAAAACAATTAGGTTACCGATAAAAAAAATAATTTTGGTCAAATCAAGAAAGACAAATACTTTGTATTGAAAAAAAAATGGATAGGAAAAAGTAAACACTAAAAGCTTAAGTGATCCTTCAATATGGTTCAAAAGATCCGTGATATATTTTCAGAAGCAAAAATTAAGCTAAATTGATTGCACAACCCAAACCTGGTCATTGCATTATAATTAACCGAGTTTTGACTGAAGAAAACTATATAAAGTAGAGTATTAAAAAAATATATCAGTAAAGTGAATCGTGCAAAGACCTTAAGGAAAGAAATTTCGTCCAAAAACCGTATGAAAAATCACATGGAGTTTTAGAGAAAACCTATCCATGTCATTTTGTTATCAACAGAAGCAATTTGTAAATCATTATTTGGCAGAAAAAGGTTTTCTCAGAAAACTTAATTTAAAGTACGATGGTCTGAGATTGTTTGCTTGTTTTTGAAATCAAAAATGTATTTATGATTAATATTTTGAAGATATTCAAAGAAAGTTTTAAGTGTAAAACAATGACGACAAGAGTAGCTTGGAGGAGGCGAGGGAGGGAGGGATGCCGAACGATATATGAAAAAGGGGCGGCAAGCGCTGCAATAATTTTCAAATCAAATGCGAAAATTCTAGATTTTATCTAAACAATACGAGTAACAGACTTGAAGAAAATCAACTGGTTAGATACGATCCCGTTTTGAGAGAGCATTTTTTTAAGAATAACAATGGTCCGGAAAATTTTCTTTCTTATATGCTACCTGAAATCAAAACCATTTCATTGAAATTTCAGGGATTAAAGTTCACCAAGAAATTATAACTTGTGTCCAAAAGACCTCCAAATATTATTCCATGATTTTTGATAGCATCCCTGATATTTTCCATAAAAATCAAATCAACCAAGTACTGCGATATGTGATGACTGAAAAACATGAAGTTCGAATAGAGGAATCTTTTATAGATTTTATTGAAACGAAAAAGGGGGCAAGTTTTCGATAATGCTGCTCCGATGGCTACATGTTACACAAATGTATAACAGTGAATAAAGGATATCAATCCTATTGCTGAATTTATTCCCTACTCAAACCATTCAATAAATCTAGTTTGCAACTAGCATGAAACTTCAGAGAAGGTGAATTCAGTGATATTCTTTGGTACGCTAAAACGCTGCTATGCATTTTATTTCTATATCGACGCTCCGATGTGCAGTTTTTCTTTCAGTTACGAGAAAAAGTTTGAAGAAGACACTCCAACCACACTAGGAAATCTGACGGAAACAGATGAAAACTTGACCTATCGGAAGGACTCAGGGAGTCTGTTAGTCGCGATGGAATCATTTTCATTTTTTTGTTACTTAGGCCTTTGGTAACTGCTATTGCGTGAAATCAATGATGCTCAAATCAACTTACAAACTGAGGGATAAAACATCGATCAGAGTTCTGAAAAGTAAGCGTTTTTCTGACCATATTGGAAGAAAAACGAGAGGTATGTGTAGACGAAGATTTAAGATTCACTAAAAGTTTATAGGAAGAACTTGAAATTTATTTTGAACCCTCAAGAAAAATTAGGAAGAAGCATGTATATGGCGACAGGAGTATAGATTTTGGATTATCGTATAAAGACGACCTGAAACGAACAATGTTTTCTTCAATAGATAGAATACTACAGAAATTCAAAAAAGGTTACAACAATTGCTGATTCTGAAACAATAATATTGGGTGTTGATGAATTTAACCTAAATGAAGCTTCTCAAGACATAAATAAAGAAGAGTTTAAACTTGAGAGTGAACATCTACGGACTTTCGTAGCTGTAAAAAATCCAGACTATAAAAAAAAGTTCATTAAGTCCGGTGCATTGAGCATTGAATTTATATTTGAAGATGGCTAAACAAAAATTGTCATAATGTTGAGAATATTAACAGCTGCCATTGGTAATGGCAGTTGAAAGAGAAGCTTTTCTAAACTAAAATTAATTAAAAATTATCTAAGATCGACGTTGAAACTATCTTTAGCTATATCGACAATCGGACATGACATACATATTGATATAAATGATTTTGCTTTAAGAAAAACTCAATAAGTTCATTTTAAATTAAGTAAGGATTTTAAAGGTATTAACCTTTTAACTAATTTTCTTGACTAATAATGAGAATAGGGCAACAATTTTCCGGTCGACCCCGGGTGGTGTGAACCCACGCTACGCCACTGGCTGCAATAGCTGCATTCTTCCCAATTTTCTGATCTCAAGCGATTTGTACATATTTGTAGTGAACTTACCAATTGATAATATATAGGAATTGACAAACATTTTGATCATTTGATTAACTCAAATTTAAAGAAATGTCTCATAAATTGGTTCGTTTTCCATTCATTGGTTTGAAATGTATTAATTGTAAAAATGAACCAAGATTTTGTACAGTGAAAGTAAGAAATTTCCATCGTCTAATCTACTAGATAACCCGAAATAAAACTCCAGACTTTGGTTGATACGAGTTTTGTTCTTCCACATTTTATTTTAGCTTTGGTACCAATGCAATGAAATCAAAGCAAAAATAATTGTTTATTTTTTTTGAATTAAAAAAGTTTTTTTTTTTTTTAAATTTTACCAATTTCATCGGAATTAAGAACCAGATAACAGACTTAATAACAGACATTTTTAATTATCGAAGATCCAATGTGATGAAATATTTTAAAATAGCGACCGAAATTAAGTATTTCTAAAATTACTAGTGAGTATTAATGAATTTTTTTTCCTTGTAAAACCATTTTTCTACATTTAAATTGTTGATTTTTACTATATCTGAACCGACACATAAATAAAAATTGTGTCAGATAAATGTTATCACAAAATAAAAAGGGGGAAAGCGCAAATTTATTGGGGGTATTCAGTCTATAAAACAGCACTGCTTTCAATAATAATATCACTTAATGAATGAACTTGTTTCTATGAGATTTATATATCTCTAGTTTAGAAAATTTCTTTCTTATTCTCAGTTAAAAATGATTGTGTTGGACGTCCAAAGCAAATGTGGTTATCCGTTACAATATTACAATACATTCACGGAATTATTTCCGAATTTTAATTTAAATTATCGATATTCTAATCGTACGAATTCGAATAATTCTTGTTCATCTGATTCTAATGTAGGGTTTGAGAATTGAGAGGTACTTATATTTTTATGTATATTTTTTATTTTTTACAGAGTGACAGTGATAATTCCTTGTCAAGTTCTGAAAATAATATAATTAAGAATAGCTTGGTTAATTGGAGTGGTGCAACCGGATCAATTTCAAAACGAAGTGAAGATGATGTCAAGTGCTGTTGGAGTACTTGTGGCTTATGGTTTCCAAATTTGGACAAATTGGCGCGGCATGTCACCACCGAACATGCAATTAGTGGAGCCGGTGGTCTTTTCTACTGCCGGTGGATGGGCTGTGCAAGAAATCTTCGAGGGTTCAATGCTAGGTGTGTATTTTTAGTGACATAAACCAGAAAAGTTTTTGCTGCATGCAGTATTTTCGGGACACTTTGAACACGCGCTTCCTTTTAAGTAAATTGGGGTTTTAGGAAAATTTCCGGCTGGTCCGAAATTACAAACGAAAAACAACATGAAACCGTTTTTCCCCAAGAGATGCTCACACACAGTGCGTCCACACCCCACAAATTCCGTTTTCGCCCAAATCATTTGAGCAAAATTCCTGCCTTCATTTTGGTTCTCATATTCATCGATCGACTTGACGAGTCTATAGTATAGTTTTTCATCGAACCAATATTTCATAACCTCCCGAATGCTATGTGGTCCGAAAAACAAAAATCGATATTGCCATTCGGTTGGCGCGGTACTAAATTTAAAAGCTGTATTTTGTCCAACTAAAAATCGTGGTACGTCCCGATTTATATCGTTTTGAATCACACAGTTGTTGCTCCAGCATTGTGCAATTTTGGCCAGTTCTTCGTCCCATAACAGTTCCATCATGTTAGCCGCAGTTGGTAGATGATTCCCTTTATGTCCTATCGCAATTCCATTTCTATAACCATTTAGTAGTTGCAAAATTTCGTTTTGTTCTTGTTTACGGATAGGAAACTGAAGGTTATTTTTTGCTTGGAAAGAATATTCACATTCAGGATTTAGACATAGACTATGATTTTTAGATATTTTACAATAATCAGTTTTCTCACAATCACCCAAAATTACGTTACAATTACTAATAAAAGCAATACAGAAGAATAGGAACATTGTGCAGAAAAATTTACAACGCAACTAATTTGTTTCAAACTCGAAATGTAATATTTAAATATTAATTATGTGATTTTGAATATGACAAAAAATTTAACTATCAATAAAATATTGAATTAAAAGTAATAAAGATAAGAGAGTGAATACATTGCTATAGTGTTTTTTTGTTCCACTCATAGCGACATATGACATAATAACTTCATTAGCTTGACTGCAAAGTCCTGAATATTGTTTACTGCATTGATTACCAGGACATGACAAGCAAGGGTCCCCAACAGGATAAATAGGAGTTCCCTCTCGACGTCCCGAAGGTGCATAGTTACACAAAAACAGAAACATCCCTGAATTTTTTTCAAACGGAAAAAATGATCGGCTACATCCAACATAACGAGTGGAACTCCATACTAGTTGAGCATATTCGTGGAAATTGGTTTGATGATATGCTGTCTGACGATTATAATGGATATGCTGTTTGAACCATTCGATCAATACAGATTTGTACGTTTCCAAAGCATATAATATCGACTCATTTTGGTATCGTTTACGGGCAAAATTCTGGCCGACCCGAAACCGTTTTGGAATGTCAGAGCATCGGGCATTTTTCGGACAATAGTTGACCCAACATTGGGCCAAGTCTGCCAATTCGGCGTCCCATTCAAGCGTTTCCATTGTACTTGCTGACGGTTGATTTTGAAGTTCACCGGTCGCGGCCCGATTGCGAAGTACATTGTGAAATTTAACCAGTTCGATTGTTTCATTTTCCGTAAACGGTGGTAGTTCGTTGCATGGATCACGGGTAGTACATTTTTGATTGACACATAGTACATGTTGTTCACCGGTTCCACAATCCGCGTCGCAATAGTTGGGCAAATTGTCTACATCGATTTTAAAAATGTTTGGGATAACAAACCCTAAATTAATCATCACCGAAACATATAGAAAACTAAATCGAAGCATTGTTCAAAAATAATTTTACCGTTTAAAAACTCAAAATGAAACATAAAATTCAAAAATTTGTCATAGAAACAATTATGCACCTAACAACCATTTCATTGTTATGATTGAAATAAAAAGTACTAAATGATATTTAAGTTACATAAAACTATGGAAATTCAATTATTCCAACCGGCCAAACTGTCTGATATATATATATATATATATATATACATACTGCAAACCGAAAGCATAGAGAAGAGTAGGCAAATTAAGTCGTAAACATCCACTCATTGACATGCAGTAGAAAATTTCCAAGAAAATGTTGAAAAAAGTTTTATTATCATTTCTATTTAACTATACATACGAATGCTCTTAAATATGTTAAGAAGGTATTTTTCTACCATCGAAATTTTCTAAAATAATCGAAATTTAAACAATTTAGATAAATTCTCCGATGTTCGACTGTTACTGATGAAGTCAAGGGTTTCAGCTGATCTTTTTTAAATCAATCAAGGTCTCTTGAAAAATGCATCATGTATCTCACCAAGAAAACTTGAAAAAATGACTATTAATTCCGATCCTAAAAATTTGTCTTAAATTTTATTGTTTCAAAGGATTATTGAGGATCTTCTCTAATTAAAATAATTAAGATTGTTTTTGAAGTTATACTTCTTTTGTGGAGTAATGAAAAAATAATCAGGCTGAATTATCATTAAAATGTGCCACCGTGACGCTACTATTAATAGAAAGTTGCTCGCAAACGGTTAGCGTGAAACTTTAAGCGGGTGACAGCTGGCCGATTTTTGGGAGCAATTTGATAGTACTAAAACGCAATCAAGTCGGCCGAGTTGACCGCTAGCAAGGTTTTTGTTATTCGGTAGGGGAAACCAACTGAAATGATCGACGATGAAGTTAAAAAGTGCCAGAAATAGATAACAATCATAACAGGCACCGTCAGTTGTTATTTTATATTTATAACGTCGACATCTTCGAATTTAACATTTTCAATTTTTATAGTTTGAACCATATCCATAATTAATTGATTAATTAATACACAATAGTATAAAAACATTCTCAAGAAAGGTATTCTTTTGAAATTATTTAATGCAATATGAAAGATAATGAAGGATGACGATAGATACATTACAATTCATTATGTTTTTTTTATATTTGAATTAAAGATCAGTTTTAATACATTAATATAAATGGGTAATAAAATTAAACAACTGTTATTGAATTGATTTAATTTTTACTCCGTCGCTATTTGTACATGCCGTAGGTACACGCAATTGATTATTTAGATAAACTGTATGTATACACAATTGGCTATTTATTCATATCTATCCATGATAGTTTATCTTTACAATCCAATTCTATATTGTAAATGTTTTCGATAATTATTTTTCGGACAAATGACCCATGCTTTATTGATAAGTAGTTAATTCATATAAGTAAGACAAGAATTTTTAAAGAAGTCAACTGTGAATAATATTGCGAAGTACTATGCAGTATGTATAAAACGCCAATTTGGCTCATGTCCCTTTTAACGACATCAATATCTGGTAACGTTACATTTTCGAGTTAATTAAACCACAATGAAAATTTACCAACAAAAGAGCAAATTATACGATATTAGAACTAAATTAACAAAAAAATCGCGAACTGAATGAAAAAAAAGTATAAAATACATCGTTTTCAGATATTGATGTCGCTAAAAGGGACATAAACCGTCAATTTAATATATTATTTGAAAACTAGTAACTTTCTGAGAAATATTCACAACCTTAGACTGACAAAACTGACAAATGACAAAAATCGGTAAAGGATGAAAATGAAATGGCAGTTGAAACCAATGACAGCAATCAGTTAGTTGAAAATTGAGACAATAATTATTATATTGGTATTCCATTCACATGCATGTGTTTACATTATTTGTTCTTTGTCTTTGCCACCATATATACATTTACCTATTTTATTAACATGAAAAGCAAAAATTGTGTTAAAAATTGTATCATATTTTAGTTATCACAAACTACTAACAACTGATGTACCATTTTAGGCGCTACCGGAATATATGCTATGGCAGTGGATTAAAAATCTTTTTTTTAATTATAACAAATAAGTATAACTTCTCACGAGCGTATACTACACACACCGTTTTTTTATTTTTCGCAACGTTTTTCTAAGAAGCTATAATAAACCGTGAAACGTCGGGGAAAGAAAAATTGTTTATTTTTAAATTAAGGAAGATCCTCAGTAATACTCGAAAACATAATAATTAAGAATGTGATTTTAAAATTAAGAGTTGAGAGTTTTTGAATAATTTTAACACTAGGTTGATAGAGAAGTTTTTTAATAAGTATGTGCCAAAAAAAGGACGACTTTTCTATCATTCTTAATCATTTTTTTTTAATTTTCCCTTTTACATTATGTATATATATATAATGTATAATTTATTATATATATTATTTAAATTACGATATTCAATTTTTTAGAGTAGAAAATATTCACCGAAGAAGGTGAAAATCACGTCAAAAAGTGTGTTTTAACGCCAAATAATAAGGAACAGTTATTCTATAATATGTACAGACAAATATTATGTTGGACATCTATGTACGAAAAAAATGGCAACAATGGTTATTTAACAGCATTAAAATTTAATTTACAGCTATATAATGTCAAATTATTGTATACATGGACAACGACAACTGAATATTATAATATGTTGGTAAAAATGTTTATATTTGCAATTTATTCGCCAATTTAAAAGTCAAATTAATAGTTTTTTGTTTGTTATAAATTAAACTTGATAAATTGATATACCTAATATTGATATACCTATAGCAAATTTATTAATTTATAATTAACAAAATAAACAAACTTTTGTAAAGGTCACAGCACTTTTCGTAGAAAAGTGAAAAGAAACAGTTTCGGAATATATTAGTTATTTCTATACTCTACGTGGCTAGAATTATATCAAAATTGGTTCGAAGGTGCAGCATCAGGATATCTAAGTAGAAACAATGAGATTGGTTCGACCAATTCCATAATTAATAAAATACACTTTAAGAGTTCGTTTATCTGTTTCTCAATTTTTAAATAAATTAAAAGATCTACTATTAAAATGGTCTATGGATAGAAATCCAAAGCTGCAAACCTACAAAAAAAATTCTGTGAAACCAACAGTTACTTTAAAAGAACGGACCGAATCTTATCATTGGGTATTGCAAAACAAGAAAATAATAAAAGTAGACAATACATACTATGTATGTACTTCAAATTCGAGTTATAAAAGTATACCTTCATAATTGGTAAACATATATTATACTTGTAGACTGAAAAATTGTTGAAGATTTTGAACAGAGTTGTTATGGCACTTGAACGTTTAATATAGATGCTGATATTAGTAAAATATGTAATTGTATGTCTCCAATATTTCAAAAAAAAATATAAGTGCAAGCATACGTTGGGTTTTCTAATCCGTTTGAAAAAAATTGAAGTCCCTGAGGAAACTAAATGTATTCCTTTTGGACAAAAACGTATATGTGGGCGCTCATCAAAAGCAAAGAAAGCATTAATTATTCAATAAATTTACTTATTTGACTTCAAAATTTACGCTACTTGGCGTTTTTAATTCTATTTTGTGCGTTATTGTGTTGTCGTTTTATATTTAAATTATACGTCTATTAGATCTATATTGGAGTTAAATGTTTAAATCTGGCGTGCAAATTACCTATTTAAAAAATTAAATATCTGTCGTTAATTAACATATTTTAATCTGCACTCATATCAACTCATATATACCCCAATTTTATATATCATTGTCAAATTTATTTGAGATAAATTGATGTACATATTTCTGAAAACAAACTTCTTGTTGTTATACAAATTAAGTTTTATTTTTTAATTTCAGATATAAAATGCTAGTGCATGTACGTACTCACACCAATGAAAAACCACATTTGTGTACCGAATGTGACAAGGCATTTTCGCGAGCCGAAAATTTGAAAATTCACTTTCGATCACACAGCGGTGAAAAGCCATATGTGTGTCCTGTACCGGGCTGCCAAAAAGCCTACTCGAATTCAAGTGACCGTTTCAAACACACCCGCACTCACCAGGTGGACAAGCCGTACATGTGCAAGGTTCCCGGCTGTTCGAAACGATACACCGACCCATCCAGCCTACGAAAGCACGTCAAAAGCAACAAACATTTCGTCGTTGTTGCCCCAAAAAGTAATTCTCCGACGCCGGACGAAATGGATTGCGATCGTCAATCCGTCGAAGAGTTGCAATCTAGTCCAAAATCGAAATCTCGGTTTAGCGATGAAATTCACAAAACGTTGCCCCATGCATACAACGACAAATTTTGCGAATGCAAGCACACGTGTCATTTAAAACAAGTGGCACCCGACGCGGTCTTATTTCCACCAAAGGATATTTTTACGTTACATTCTCAGTTCCTCGACAGTAAATCTCAATTTGACACTTCAGATATAAAATCATTAGCAGTTCCAATTGCGTCCAACTCTTGGAATCGGCAGTTGTGGAATCCATTCTTCAACAGTTCACTCGATTCGAGAAAAATCAATATTGAACAAATTCAAACCGAGCTGCCGTTGGATTTACGAACGCATCGAAGCTAAGCGACGGCCGTTAACATAATTTGAAAAAATTAAAAATTTTAGTTTTTTAAGAACTTTTTAATTTAAATGATTGTATTTTTGTGTGATATTAATGTATGATAGATTAAGGTTTCTCAATGTTACTTTTAAATTTTATTTATGAAGAATTGTACTTTTTTATTATTCTATATATCTATACTAATATATAAAATTCTTACGTCTGTCTGTACATTTCGATTTTGAATCCAATTTTAGGGTAAATGTTTGTTTCAAAACGCCCTTATTCCAAATTTAACATTTTTAATATTTTTGTTTGTCTGTCTGTCTGTCTGTCTGTGTGCTCCGATTTAACTAAAGATTGGAACAACCGAATTTAATGAAATTTCGTACTAAGATACAACACAATTTCCCACATATATTAGGCTACTTATCATTCCTTAAAAATAATAAGAGAAGGAATTCCCTAGGGATGAAACAAAGAAATTTTACTTTAGACAGGCGAATTATATATCATTGGAAAGGTAATTAAGAGATAGAAAATAATCTGTAAAAATACTTTTAGTTGAACTTATAAAAAGCACAGTAATTTCAATTTAAAGTCTAAAAAATTGCCTCTTTGAAATATAAACGTGTATATATATAAAACACATAGTTGATGTTAATAGCGTTATAGCTTACGTATTTGACATTCCGATACTCCTAATTATAAAGACATGGATTCGAATCTTACAGTAAACTTTTTTTTCTATTTTTTTTTTTACTAAATTATTGTAAATAGACCCTTAGAGTTGCTCAATAAGGAAATATTAACGAAAAAACAAAATAGTAGTAGTAATAATAATAATAATAATAGTAATAAACCTTAGAGTAATTACGTTTTTAAAACCGTGCATACATAAAATCCTGTTTTTATATACCCCCTCTGACTGAGGAAATATTAATATTCGATGTATTCCTTATAAGAATTAGCCATCTGATAAGATTTTTTTTTTTAAATTCCTACCCTAAAAGAGTAAAAGAGGTGACTAAGTTTGTATGAAAAAATGTAGAGTTGATCAACAATCGAAATTTCGAATTTAATAAGTGTAATTAAAAAATAAATAATGATAATGAATTAATAATAAGTTTCTGTTTTTGTTATATCATTTTAAAAACAGCATTTTAAATAACGTCATTTCACTTAATTAGTATGATAGTTTATGTAGTAGGTACTTATTATACTTATTATACTTATACTCCGAAAAACTAAAAGAAAATGGTTTAATTATATAGTTGAAATTCAGATATTTTAATAATAAGTGCATAGATACACAATAGTTATACTTGATTATGAAGGAACTGGGTTTTGTACAATTGAACAAATTTTAATTTCGCGGTACTTTTGTACATTATAGATGTGTAATAGTTATGAGAAAAAGGTTCATTCGGGAGTCGAGACAATGAAATGGGATTTCTATTAATATTCTAAATCTTGAGCCTTCACATCTGTTATTTTGACGCGAGTGTTTTGATATTTTTTTACTGTTTTAAGTCATAATTAAGACCGACTTAAATGAACTTCAAGATATTTTTTATTGTATAGATATTGATAGATTTATAGATTATTTGGTTCACGGTAAGTAACCTACCGTAGGTATACGCAATTTAACATACTCTTTTTACATAATTCTAGATATTTTTCGGAAATTAATTGATCATTAAATACAACTATTTTATTCTAAGCAACAGTTTAATAAATGTGTCTTTTTAAAGTTGACAAAATAGTGTTTTTAAGTATGATTATGTTTTCCGTAAAAGAAATAAAAAAAAAATATTCATATACCACTACAAGTAGCAAATCTAAAAAGAAAATATAATCTACACCTACGTTACGCAGACGAAGTCGCGGGGATCGGCTAGTCTCATATATTAAACGAGCTATTCTTGTACGTATGTATGTGTTTTGGATTTTGAAAACGCCTCTAACGATTTTGATGAATATTTGATATTTATTTTAATTTTGTTTTTAAAGTTTATCTGTAAACTATATTTGGCTTCTATGGCAAAAGGCAAATTTCCACAAAAAACGGAAAATCAAATTGCCGGTTCCAAACTTCCCTAAAACGGACAAGGACATGCAGTTCCGTTCTATAATATTCATGAAGTGAATTTATGCGTTAATAAATGTGCAAATATATTCGCGAATGCTTAATTTATTGAGAAAAAGCACAGAAACCGATTAAATATTTATCTCATTATGTAAAAAAACTAGCGACAATATACTAAACTTAGAAAATTTTACAAAAAAAAAACTGAATTCTACAACAAGAAAATTTATCTTCTGATTCTAAAATAATGAATATACAAGCAAATTTTCGCATCTCAACTACTAGCACACAATTCATTACTAATAAAACTTTAACCAGGATAAATTTCATAACTCCAAAATTAGTAGTAGTAATATTAGATAGGCATCAGTTCAGTATAAGAAATTGTGTGTTTTCTACTGAAGCAACTATTGAAGCACTGGGTCATATCAATGATGAATTTCAAAAAAGTAATTCTTCCATTAAATGAATTCGTAGGGAAAAGCAAAAAGAGCACGAGAAGCTTTAAAAGTCGATTCGCAAAATGAGTATCAGATACTGCAACTGTTCATAAGGATGGTAAACTCTTCCTGGCTTTAAATGGATGAAAAACAAAAGAAGAACGATTACTGATAGTTATTTCATATGGTAATAAAGAACAACTTATCGTTGTACTAAAATTGGACAACTCTTCAGGAAGGAGAACAGACACAAGCAAATTGGAACACCATTACTAAAAGGAATATTGACAATATAGTGCAAATTCTTTGTTGTGATACTATTGCTTGCCAATGTCAAGATAATTAAAATATCTTGACATTCGATTGTTGACGAATTTCCATGAAATTGGAAAAATATTGATTTAAAGAAAATATAGAGTAGTAGTGTAGTAGTAATAAGTTTTCATGCCTCAATGTATCAGAAATGAACAAAATGTTAGAATTACCGAAATGAGTTAACTAGAGAAATCTCTAACGAAGACTATTGAGAATTAATTACTGGCATTAACTATTGACATCCAACACTAAACCTTGGCTGCAATGCAATTTAGCTTTAAAAGCCCCTAAGAAGGTGATTTTTGATGCTTTTTAAAGGTAATGAAAGCTTACGAAAAAAATAGATAATTGGATCTTAAAATCAGCTTTACAGAAGCTCTGCCAGCATTTATGGTATTTAATAGATGAATTGTCAGTCTTATCCGTTGATGATGATGTAGACCAAAAACCAAAAGTAGAATTTATACAACGAGTAAACGCTATAACCCATCGAAAGAAGAACTTAGGGACTCATTTTTCGTTAGTCTAGCAAGTAATATTATAAGTTTTATTTATTACTAAAATATGTGATAAGAGTACGCTCATTTTTAATTTCAGAAAAAATCATCGATGACTTCATTTCAATCAAATTAAATTCTAACTAAAAAAAAACAAACGTTGAAAAGAAAAACTACTGAATAATGAAAAACTACTGAAATAAACTACTGAATCTTTTTAATAATAAATTCTTAGTACAGATCAAATTCAGACAAAGTATTGTTTTATTTTCTAAATTAGCAAAGATCTTATATTCCTGTATGGTTTTTACATTAATTTTTTATTAAAAGTTTGAGATCAAACCGTTTTTATCGTTATCGTTTTTCGGTAGCGATATTATTTAATATTTCAGTTATTTGGATCAAATAGAAACAAATGAAGGATTACGCATCGAAATTCGAAAAAAATTTTTTGCCCCTATAGCTTAGGACACCCTAGTGCATATGTTTGAACGACTGTGCTACTAATCGAAATATTAATAAAGTCGTAAAATAAAATGTCATTTAATTTTTATTCTTGGTCCTTATGGTAGAGTAATATTATTATTTAGTTTATGGCATTCAAATTAGGTAATATGGACCACTAGTTTTTTGTGATTTTTAATAGTTCATACATAGGGTTGAAAAAAATATTTCAAGTAGATAAGCGTATTATATCCATTACCTACAAACAAGTTCTCAAGCTATACAATTTGTGTACGATTTTTGTGATCGAAGTTTTTTTTGTTGTATAAATGTTTTTCTCACGTTTTTTTAATGTACATATCCATACAATGTCAGTAAATAACATATATTTTTACTTAAATTGTAACAGTTTAAAATTTTGACAACCGGATATTCTATTTATTCACGTGACAAAGGGTTTGAATAATGTTTTCCCAAAGTCTTTCAACGGATCTCTGAACACATTACATCTTCATTTGATAATTCTATTTCAGGTTTGTAAGTTCAAAATTTGTACAAACTTTTTAAGTGCCATATAGTGTTCCTACTTAAGGAATCTAATTAAAATTTATTTGACCTATGAACGATAATTTTCTTATTTTTTTGTTACGGAAAGATTATTTGTTAATAACTTTTTCGTTTCTGATTTTAAACTATTCAAATTTTTCGATGAATCTCATTATAATATTTGTTCATATAACAGATGGGCGAATACTAAAACATTTTACGACTTTTGTAGACTCGAAATTTTAAGGTTATTGAAGATTTAAAGTAAAAATATTATTTAACATGCAATTAAATGAAGACAAACGATTTAATTTTATATCTATTTTATTAAACTTCCCAAACTTTATTACCAATAAATGGTCTTACTCTTGATCCTATAAAATTTTAAATACTACAAATAGAGTTATTAAATCGGGTGGTTGTTATCTACAACAAAAACATAATTTGTAAATCATTAAATATTTCATATGAATGCTACGTGCGTGGATCTCTGTAATAAAATGCTTCAAAAAGCAAAGTATTTAAAGAATTTGTTGGTAATAAAATCAATCTTTGCTTTGAAAACGTTAAGAATCAATTTTTTCGCGTTAATTGAATGAGAACAATATTGGAAAGCTAGTAGTACTACGATAGTTATAGTAAATAAATAATAAGAGTAATTTATTGTAAAATAAGTTATTACTGAAATCGTAGGCAACATATGTTTGATAAACATGCAAATAATTGCATGCCTTGCTTTCTGCAATAATGATTTCTTCTTTTCATTTCCTTCGTGATCTTTTAATTTTTCAAACGTGAACAAGAAATAATTGAATCAATTTCCTATAAAAATTAAATTCTAACTAAAATGTGTAGTTCTCAAATTGTGTTTTGACTGTATGTGATTTACGTATTGGCAAGGAAGGATTTCTTGTCAATACGAGTAATTCGTTGATCGGAGGAACCAATTGCAAGGAAGGATTTCTTGCCAGGAAGTTCCTCTCGATGAAGAGTGAATTGCAAGGAAGGATTTCTTGCTGGAAGGCTAACCGGGCTCGCAGACTCACGATACCCCGATGTCCGGTGTCTTAGAAAGTTAGCCAAAGGAAGAATGTATTGTAAGGAAAGCTAACTGGGTTCGCAGACTCACGATACCCTGATGTCCAGTGTCTTAGAAAGTTAGCTGAAGGAGTTTGGCCACACAACAATGAAACAAGATTATCTCTAGTTGCTTTATTGTGAAAAGCGAATTATTACAAAATTTACACATCTATATATACAAAATTATTAGCTGAGCTAATCATATATTTTATATGGGGCAATTGTGAGTACCGATGATTTGGCTCGTTCACATGATGATCCAACACCTGGCCAAGATGACACGTTAGCAGAATTCTGCATCCGCCGCTGTTTCCCGGTAACCGACGAGATGAATTATGCTCACACGCAGGTTTGAAACGATGGAAAATTTGAGATCTTGAATTTTGCACAAATGCCGAATTTGAGACAATGCACATTGCATGTGAACATCTTCCCCGGGCCACATTAGATGTGGAGTGGTAGGTCATCCCGTGGTCGTTTGACTAGCCAATATAAATCTTGGAGTTGGTCTCCCCCTTCGCCAGAAATACAGGATGACACCAAATCCTAAACACAGAGTAAGTGATATGATGATAGCCGTCACCATGGTCGGGCCCGATACATGAGGTTTGATTTTTTCCCACATTGTCTCTTCCACTTGTTTATGTAGCATGGTTTCTTCCTGTACCACGTCTTGAAATTCACCACGACCATCCATGAAAGATATGCTCGAATGATTCCACGTTGTATCCACGCCAAGATCCCTTGTAACATTTGACCGGAGCAGAATGGGCTTATGCAGAGTTAGTATCGCCCCGATCCTTGATGTCATCACTCCCTTCAGAATTGTACCCATACTATCCAAGGTACATCCCTGATCCAATCGTACGATACCGGTGCCATTCAGCCAAAGGTCTTCCAAGCCCCCGTTACATGTTAAACTTACCCGAGTTGGTGCAGGGCTAATGAACATCCAGGTATTGGGCATGTACAATCGTTTCCATACCAGCCCCCGAACTCGAAATGTTCTCTGGTGACATGCTGCCACATCCCCAGCATAAGTTCTTGAGTAAATTATATCAATAAGACAGTTTGGTTTTGAGTTTATATTATGCAGTTCCGATGGTGAGCACATGAATTCCCCAGAGGCCAATTGGAGAGCCTGGTGAAGGTCCTGATGAGATATTTCAAAGTAAATTTGGTTGTTGTAGTCTATTCCAATGATAGGTGACTCATTTTGTGTCCGGATTGACACATAAGTATCCCCATGAACCAATTGAGGTACCGGTGTCACATTAATAAGTTCAAATTTAATCTTTTCTACTATGAACAGGAATATGTGCAGAAATGATGTTTCTTTCTCTACAGCCAATTGTACCTCTTTTATTCGCTGTACCACCACTCGTAATGTTAAGGGTAACCATGAATTTATGCGATCCAAGATAGTCTTGAACTCTGCAATGGTAAAGAAATCCATAGGATGTCCTCCACCATGTAATACTCCCAGCAATTTTCCATACAAGTGTTCCTGTACTCGTAGAACCTCATCGGCCAATTGATAAATCGCCAAGAGATGGACCGATAGGGTATTGACGTCGACTCGTTTGTACCAGCTGTCGATAGTGGCAATTTGACTTAAACCACGATTAAGTCGTCCAGCAAATTCATTTAGCTTCTGGATCATTCTCTGTTCAGTTGTGTTAAGAGATGCAAGCGTTTTCAACATTATTTTTCCTTGTTGATTTGAGTCTTGGATGAGTTTACGTTGGTTAGTATCCAATTGAGCTATGTCCGTATAAACCTCATCATTAACTCCAAATATGGAGGTCAATAATTTTCCCAGCAACCCACGTCGTGTCCGAGGACCTCCCCAACCGTATTTGGCGACGCTTCGTTGTTGAGTTAGTTCTCCATATCTTTGCTGCAGTTCCAACAATTGTTCATGACACTGGGAATCATTTTGACGAGTTGTTAGCAAATCATAAACCCTTTTGTATTGTTCAATTGTGCCATTTATTATTTGTTCATGTTGGACGAGTGTAGATATATTGAGAGGTACATCAATACGAACTAGTCCCCTATTGAGTACTGCATCTCCCATTTTTTCGACGTAAAGTCCGGATGATAGATTTTTTATTGTGTGTGTCGTCATTGTAAATCCGGGAGTAACCAACGTTACCATGCACAGCAAAACGCAGGTCAAAAATGGTAGTGGGCACATTTTGACAATGGGACGCTTGTATACAGCCCCACCAGCAGTTTTCACCGATGCAACTCTGACCCTCGAATCCTGCCCTGGACAAACTTCCACTACTTTGGCCAGAGGCCATTTAGTTGGCGTTGTATTCTCGTCCTTAAGTAATACTACATCTCCTTCCTTTATATTCGGGGTTGGGGTGTGCCATTTGTGTCTCTGCTGGAGACGATGGAGATATTCTCTTGACCATACATTCCAGAAGTCTCTTTTAATTTTCTGAATTAATTTCCACCGTGTTGTTATGCTTGCCTCTGGGTCCAAGTCAATTGCATCCGATTGGGTCACGAGAGATCTACCTATTAGTAAGTGGCTTGGTGTGAGAATCATGTCCTCGTTAGCATCATCCGTTGTGGCATAAAGCGGTCGGGAGTTTAATGCAGCCTCAATTTGACACACCACCGTATTCATTTCCTCAAAGGTGAGCGTATTGTCCCCAACAATTCTCTTTAAATGATATTTTAATGATTTGACACCCGCTTCCCATAATCCTCCAAAGTGAGGAGCTGCCGGGGGCGCGAAGTGCCAAGTAATCCCATCAGAAGCCAAACTTTGAAGAAATGTCTGTTGTTTCATAGCCAGTTGTAATTCCTTGTCCAGAACCCGTTTGGCACCAACAAAATTCTTTCCATTGTCACTATACAAGTTGGTGCAACATCCCCTTCTTGCCTGAAATCTTCGCAAGGCAGCCAGAAATGATTCCGTTGTCATATCACTTACAACCTCCAAGTGAATTGCTTTAGTGGCCATGCAAACAAAAACTGCGATATATCCCTTGTATGACTTGTTGCCACGTCCCTTCGATATTCTCAACTGAAAAGGCCCGGCATAATCTACTCCGGTATGGGTGAAAGGCAGCGACATCCTGACCCTTTGCTCCGGTAGTTGTCCCATTACTTGTATTGCTGTTGTTGCCCTTTCCCGGACACATTTTAAGCACTGTCCTATATACTGCCTAACAGATGATTTTCCCCTCAATATCCAATATTTTTGGCGGATCACTGCATGAGTATGTTGATTGCCCCCATGTAGTGTTTTCATATGAGCCTCGTGAATGATCAGTTTTGTAACGTGGCTGTTCCGAGGAATAATAATTGGATGTTTTTCGTTGAAGCTTAATGATGAGTTTTTTAATCTTCCACCGACCCGTATTATGCCGTTCTCGTCTAGGAATGGCAGTAATGTTAAAAGCGGACTTCTTTTGTTAAGGTTTTGTTTTCGACTCAGCGCCCCGACCTCGCTTGGAAAATGTATGCTTTGTATTATTCGGATAATGCAGTTGCTTGATTGACGTAATTCTTGTGACGTTATTCCTTCGTTTCGTCCCGGTTGCTTTCTGCAATATTCTATGAATCGTTTGCAATAAGCAATTACTCGTAACAATTTATGAAGTGACGAGTATCTTTCCAAAACATCAAACGTTTCCCTGACGGTGGTTATTAACGTGACGGTGGTTGTTTTTATTTCTTCATTCGTTTCCAACCCCTCGTCCAGTTGTTCAGGTAGTGTAACTTCGCGTAACCAAGCTGGACCATTCCACCAAAGAGATTGCCCCGCCAATTTTTGTGGTTCAATGCCTCTAGTGATTAAATCCGCTGGGTTTTCTGTTGATTTAACGTAGTTCCAATCATCATTACTTGTATTTTCCAAAATCTCCGACACTCTATTTGCTACGAAAGTTTTCCATCTTTCCGGTCTTCCCCTGATCCAGGCAAGTGTAATCATTGAATCCGACCATGCTCTGATATTTACTCGATCAATTTTCATCGCTGCAACAATTTGTACGAGTAAATTCGACAATAGTACTGCACCGCACAATTCCAAACGCGCAAGAGTTTTTTTTATTTTTAATGGTGCCACTTTGGATTTTGCTTGCAAGAGCGTAACAAATATCTGGCCGTGATGATCAATAATTCGTGAATAAGCTACTGCTCCATAAGCCTGTTCCGAAGCGTCACAGAATCCATGCAATTCGATAGATTGTATTGTCTTGTCGTATTTAATCCACCGAGGTATTCTTATATTTTGAATTTCGTATAGCTGTCGCTGTATTTTTATCCACTTGTTTTGGACTTCCTCCGATATCGGTTCGTCCCATTTATGATTACTAACCCAAAGTTTTTGGATTAATAATTTCGCGCAAATTGTAATTGGAGCCAACCAGCCCAATGGGTCATATATTTTTGCCACCTGGGATGCAATTTTTCTTTTTGTTGGATTGTTGTCCTCTTTCATTTCGACATAGTATTTGAAAATATCGTTGACTGGAGCCCAATGAATTCCCAACATTTTTCTTGTTTCATCTTCCTTGATTTCGAGGAATTGCTTTTCTTGTAGATCTTCGGGCAACTGTCCCACCAGTTCCTTCATGTTACTCCTCCATTTTCTTAAGTTGAAATTACCCTTTTGAAGAAGCGCAATTAGATCTGTCTCTAATTGTTTGGCCTCCCCCTCCGAATCACAACCCGTGATAAGATCGTCCACATAAAAATCCTGCAGAACCGTTCTAGAAGCTTCTGGAAAATTTTTTTCTTCATCCTGTGCTAATTGATGTAACGTCCGGACCGCCAAGTATGGGGCGGCTGCTGTCCCATATGTTACGGTTGTTAACTTATATTCTCTGATTGGTTCCCCACTATTATAACGCCATAAAATTTTATGTAAAGATTGATCCCCTTCATTAATTGATATCTGCCGATACATTTTTTCTATGTCAGCAGATAAGACAATTTTGTGTTTTCTCCATCTGAGAAGTATGTCCGACAAATTTTCTTGAAGTCGTGGCCCCGTATACATTAAATCATTTAATGATTTTCCTGATGTTGTTTTGGAGGATGCGTCAAAGACTACCCGCAGTTTTGTCGTTGAACTATCCCTCTTCATCACAGCATGATGAGGAATAAAATATGATGTTTGTTCCTCATTGTTTTTCGAATCATCTGGCTTCATATGACCCAAGTCCTCATATTCTTTCATAAAACCTATGTATAGTTGTTGAAATTCTTCGTTTGTTTGAAACTTCTTTTCCATTTGTAATAGTCGAGCCATTGCCATTCTTCGTGACTCGCCCAATTCTGTTACACTTCCCTTTAATGGAAGTGCAACCATGTATTTATTCTTGTGCTTAATTAAGGTTTTTTTAAAAATGTTTTCGCATTCCATTTCATCTCTGGACATTTTTCGTTGACATTGGATTTCTTCTGATTCCCAAAATTTTTCCAATTGATTCTCCTTCAGTATGGTATTTACTGAGATCATTGTTCCAGGTTGGGCTAGATTTTCTCCTTTATTATTCGATCTTCCTGAAATTATCCATCCAAACTCGGTATTTTGTCCTAGGTACCCGTTTGAAAACTTTTGGATGCCCGCTTTGGCAATAGCATAATAGTTATCCGCCCCAATTATCAGATCAATTGATCCCGGAATATTGTAGTTGGGGTCGGCCAAAATATAATTTTGTATCTTTCCTGTTCTTATACGTTGAGATGCTTTCGTTGGCAATGAAGGTGTGAGCTTATTTATAATTAACATTTCACAACCCAATGAAAATTCACTTGGAAATCTGGGTTTCAAAGTAGTGCCAATTTTGTGGATCGCCTTTCCGGCCTTTGTGTTTCCCACTCCGGACACCTCAATATTCGTTCTTGTTTTTGGGAGTCCTAAGGTTTGTGCAGCTCTTTCGGAGATGAACGTTGATTGTGATCCCGAATCTATTAAGGCTCTGAGGCGCACCCATGTGCCCTCATAATTTTTTATGTTGACGACTGCCGTGGCTAGCAATACTTCGCTTTGTGCGTTTTCCTCGGTCAGAACATTGCTAGACGTGTTTTTCCTTGGGTCCTGGTTTCTCTCCACGTGTAACAATGTGTGATGTGGTCTTTGGCACACATAGCATCTTATCTCAGTGGAACACTTTTTGTCCATTGTGTGACTGAGACAATTTTGACAGAAATTAATTTTTCTTACAAACCTCAACCTTTCCGATATTGAAAGGCCAAGAAATCTTTTACAATTATATATTTTATGGGGCAACTCGCAATAGCAGCATCTCACAATTTTTTGTTCGATTGAATCCCCGAAGCCTGTTTTTTTGTGAGATGCTTCTATCATCTCCAGTCTTTGGTATCGACCTTCCAAGAATTTTGTGAATTCCTCCAACGTCGGTACCTCCCTACTTGAGCTGGTGGTTTGCTCGTACCAACTGATGCTGTCCGAGTCCAATTTTTCCAGCATGAGATGGACTATTAATGGCCCCCAATCCTTTGTCGGAATGCCCAAGTTTTCGATCGCTGGTAAGTTTCTGTTGATTGTATCAAGCATCACCCGAATATTCTTGGACGAAGCCTGTCCAATCGCTGCCAATGATAGAATATTGTTGATGTGATTCCTCACCAATAACCTTTTGTTGTTGTATCGATTAAGCAACAACTCCCAGGCCGTGTCATAGTTGTTGTTGCTTATATTAATGTGATTGAGCAATTCCGCTGCCTTTCCTCTTAATGACAACTTCAGAAATTGCAATTTTTCAGCCCCCGATAGTTTTTTATTTTCGTGGATGTATATATTAAATATGTCGTGGAAGGCTGTCCAATTTAGATAATTCCCGTCAAATTCAGGAATATTTCTTGATGGCAGTGGCATTTTGATGTTCTCGGTTTCTTCAAAGATAGCGTCGTTGACGTCATCTATAACGCTTAGGACTTGACCCCCAACTTCGTTGTAATGTTCAATTGTCTCCCGGTCTCTTTCTTCTTCCATGAATTTTTCTTTAATCGCCCGCCACTCGAGCTCGATTTTTTCCCGCAGGTTTTCTAGGTACTTTGCGGGTCTTTGCCGACTTAACTCCCGACGAATATTTATTATATCATCCCTTAATAATGACAATTTTATACTAATTGATTTTGACTGATTGTCCTTGCCTCCCGTCTTTGCTTCCAAGTCTTTGCTTCCCGATGGTTGACCCAAATTGAACGTTGGTTCCAAACGATCTAATGATCGTATTGGAGTTTCAATTTTAGTCGCTCCCGACGGTTCTACAAGGGGCGACGATGGAACGTTTGGTAGTCCAATCATACATTCGTTGGCCTCTATATAGATTCGTTGAACCTGGCCATAGAAGTCATTTGTGATATATTCGTTATCCTGAGGCGCCGATTTTATAAGCGACTCATGACGCCGATCGAATTCCTCCCACAGGTTTTTCAGTTCATCCCGACGTCTCTTTACATATTCCGGCGTTCTTCTCGAACGTAGATCTCGCTTGATGGATTCGTGTAATTTTTCAATGGCTTTCCCTACGTCCTCTTGTTTCCGTAGTTCTTTGTCCATTGTTCTGGTTTTTTGCTCGAAGGACCAATGTTTTGACTGTATGTGATTTACGTATTGGCAAGGAAGGATTTCTTGTCAATACGAGTAATTCGTTGATCGGAGGAACCAATTGCAAGGAAGGATTTCTTGCCAGGAAGTTCCTCTCGATGAAGAGTGAATTGCAAGGAAGGATTTCTTGCTGGAAGGCTAACCGGGCTCGCAGACTCACGATACCCCGATGTCCGGTGTCTTAGAAAGTTAGCCAAAGGAAGAATGTATTGTAAGGAAAGCTAACTGGGTTCGCAGACTCACGATACCCTGATGTCCAGTGTCTTAGAAAGTTAGCTGAAGGAGTTTGGCCACACAACAATGAAACAAGATTATCTCTAGTTGCTTTATTGTGAAAAGCGAATTATTACAAACTTTACACATCTATATATACAAAATTATTAGCTGAGCTAATCATATATTTTATATGGGGCAATTGTGAGTACCGATGATTTGGCTCGTTCACATGATGATCCAACACCTGGCCAAGATGACACGTTAGCAGAATTCTGCATCCGCCGCTGTTTCCCGGTAACCGACGAGATGAATTATGCTCACACGCAGGTTTGAAACGATGGAAAATTTGAGATTTTGAATTTTGCACAAATGCCGAATTTGAGACAATGCACATTGCATGTGAACAAATTGAAAAAAAAGTAATCAAAGGCTGTAGGAATACAACCGCCCTAAAAATATATTTTAGTGATATTTAGGGGATTTTGGTAATAATGAAATTCAAAGATCCTGAATTTCAAGATTATTTGTTTAAATTGTAATTTACAGCCGCTTTATAACTAATAAGATCCTTAGCGACTCTTGGGTGATTGAAAATCCGTAATCGAGAAGCATTGAAAATTTGCTCGATACGAGGATCGAACCCAAAACCTACTGGTTTTGAAGCGGTCACCAAGACCCCAGTAGGCTCTAGGTCAATATTTCAATGCATGCTTTATTAAAATAATTTAACAAAAACAGACACTTATATTAAATATAGATGAACTTTGTTTTATATTAAGCGATAATAATGTTTCGTTATTAACAGCACTTTGATTATTAAGTTTAAAATTTCGATTGTTGATTAACTCTACACGTTATCTCGCACAAACTTAGTCACCCTTTTTCACTCTTTTAGAGTAGGAATTTTCAAAAAAAAAAATCGTATCAGATGCCTACTTTCTGTAAGGAATAGACCGATTATACGAATTTTATCACTCATAGGGGGTTTATAAATATACAATTTTATAAAAATACGTTTTTAAAAGCGTATTTAATGTAAGCTTTATTACTATTACTATTTTCGTTAATATTTTCTTATTTAGCAATCCTCGGGATCTATTAACAATAATTTTGCAAAAAAATAAGGTTATTGTAAGATTGGAACTCACGGCTCTTCAATTATAACATTATAGCGGCAAATATATAAGCCAATGCGCTGTTAACATATTCATAAATCGTATATTTGTTTGGATATAAAAATGTTTATATTTCAAATCAATGATTTTTTTCTAGTTATTAGTTCAACTGAAAATATTAAAAAAAAATATTTTCTAACTTTTAAATACCTTTTTATCGATGGATAACTCGCTTGTCTAAAGAAGTTTTACGTAAAGGATACCTTCCCTTATTATTTTTAAGGAATGATAAACAACCTAATATAGGTGGGTAATTGTGCTGTATCTTAATACCAAATCTCATTAAATTCGGTTGTTCTGTTTGATCGAGAAAAATTTTAAAATGTTAAATTTGGAATAAGGGCATCTTGAAAGAAATATTTACACTAAAATTGTGTTGAAAATTAAAATTTACAGACAGACATAAGAATTTTATATATTGTTCGTATAAACTATTTATTATTAATCTATATATTTCCTTAAATAAAACAAATAATATCTATAATAAGTAAAATTAATATTTTTAAAACATACATTTTCTTTATAACTGGGGTCCAAGTAACCCCACGCGATCGCACCTAATTTTTTGATGATCAATTAAAATGTTTTGGTACTTATTTCTTAATTTAGTGATAATAGATTTGTTTTTCTTGTATATTTGAATAAAATGTACATAAAGATATAAATAATAGTAATTCATCTTTGTTAAATAGATGCATCAATGTTTGCACTCAATAAATGAACCGATTTAAATTTTATATAAAATAGGTTAATGGCATTTTAACATGTAACGATATGTATAATTCTCGTATATTATTACTTTCACATAAGTATTTAATAATCAATGTTTATTCTTACTCTTCATAATGAATATAATACGTAAACAATTTTAAATGTAAATTAGGCGTACAAGAATGGAATAGGTTTGGCAATGAAAATTGTAGATATCAGTGGTAGAATTTAGCGAAGTAAGAAATTTCTAATTGATATATCAAGAATTTGGGCAAAGCGTAAACATTTATATTTTTTTTTCAAAAGATTAGAAAGGAGGCAAATGGTACAAACTTACAGACTTTGAGTTTCATTGTCGTCAAAGAGTAATCAAGTTTTCCATCTAAAGTCCTTAAAAATCATGAATATATAACATAACAAAATTATTCTATAAAACAAAATATATTGGATGGTTATTCATTTAAACTCAATCTCAAATCTCAATCAAAACATGTTGAGGCTATGGCCCATTTTCAAATTGAAGCCACCCGCAGCTCTAAATAAAACGTCTCTTTCAATTACAAAATACTCCCATGACTTTCATAGGTCGGTGGTTTTTCTATATGAAAAAAAATACCTTTAACTTGAATTGTATTTAACCCTTGTCGAATTCGAAACCATTTTTTGGATCACTCAAGTGTAACAAAACTCACATCGGTAACAAATCCATTCATTTGATACAATAAGTATTATGTGATTGATATTTTTAAATGCGTTAAGTTTTAAACTTGATGAAGCAGTTGAAAATTTATTTAATATTATTTAATGAAATGATTAAGGTGTGGAGCATTTAAAGCGATTACGATTCTGGTTTTGAAAATGATTGCCTTATTTAAAACTCTTAATTATATTAAATCTACCAGATACCCTCGACTTCTTCAGTGGACTGTATGACTAGGGAATATTTTCTCGTTAGATTTACTGTTTGTCGTGATAGGTGGATATAACGATTATTTTTTCTATTCTTCTTTCAAAAAACATAATTATATCAAAAAAGCAAGATTTGAGGGTCTTTAAAAAACAAACAAAAAAAACATTGCTTTAAATAAAAATAGGTGCGTGTACTTATGTACGCGCGTGAGAAGTTATACTTAATTGGCGTAATTAACAAAATAATTTTATTCCACTGTCATAGCATCATCCAATAGTGTCCGAAATGGCACATCAGTTATTAGTAGTTCGTGATACTAAAATTATACAGGTATAAGCACAAATTTTGCTATTAATATCAATATGATAAACAAATATATGTATGGTAGCAAAAACAGAAAATAAAGATTGTAAACACATGCATGTAAGTGATACCAATATAATAATTATTATCGCAATTTTGAACTAACTGTTTGTTGTCATTGGTTTCAACTGTCATTTCGTTTTAATTCAATTGCCAACTTTTACCTCTTGTCATTTTTATCAGTGTTGGGTTGTAAATATTTCCCCGAAAATTACTAGTATCAAATAATAGATTAAATTTGTGGCTCATGTTCCTTTTTGTAACATCAATATCTGGCGACGTTGCATTTTCACTTCGTTTTTAATTGAATTCGTGATTTTTTTTAATTCAATTCTGATATCGTATAATTTGCTTTTTTTCTTTGGTAAATTTTCATTATGACCTAATTTACTCACGAATTAAATTAAAAAAAAAATAAAATGCAACGTGGCTAGATATTTATGTTGCTAAAGGGACATTATTCAAATTGGTTATTTATACAAATTGTATATATACACAGTTGACTATTTATACATACTGTATAGTATTACGTAATATAATAGTTAATTTATAAGTTGACTACTTTTACAAATTTGTATCTTACATATATCAATTAACTGTTTATCAATACAGAAAGGATCACTTGTTCCAAAATATTTAATTAAAACATTTACCATATAGAAATGGATAATATTCATAAGCTATCATGTATAGATATGATTAAATAATTAATTGCATGCACATATAATTTTTCTAAATGGTCAATTGTGTGTACCTACAAGATGTACCTATAAATAGCCACATAGTAAAAATTAAATTAATACAGTAGTAATTGTATATTTTATTTACCCATTTATATCTACGTATAAACTGATTTTTTATTCAAATATAGATAAATATAATGTATCAATCGACTTTCCTCCATTATTTTAAACATTGCGTTGAATAATTTCAAAAAAATACCTCTCTTTTAAATGAGTTTAACCTGTTATGGCTTAAAGTATAGAATAGACAAGTACTAGAACTGGGTTGGTTATAGGAATGCATGGAGGAAATTTTGTTCAAGTTGGTATTTTTTTTTGCGTTTTATTTACTCGTCTGTAAAAGAACGTTATTTTCACCACGTTTTGGATTTTGTCTTATTACTCAAAATCTTAAAAGTAATGGATAGGTATACTTTACGATTTTTTTCCATTCGCGAATTTATTAGTATATCAATTTTGGCTAAAGATTTTTTTTTTCACTACACATTAATTATGGCCTATTTATTCGCGAATTGAATTAGCGTCGAATAGAAAATGAGACGTTGAGTTAGTTGTATGTACAAAAGCTACTCGTACCCATGCATTAATAAAATATTGTTGTCTTCTTTCTTCCCAATTATGCTTTACATATTAAGACTTTACAATTTGTTAATATTCAATTCACGTTAACTTTAACCTATTTCGAGTAATTTTTGTAAAAAAAAGTTCTGATAAACCTTTTTTTGCCCTCGTAATGGCTAAAATATTAGCAAAATTTTTAGTTACAATTGCTATTTATTTTAGCTGAAAATATTACAAATTAATAATTCGATTTCAGTAGAAAATAACAAAATAAATTAAACCCAGACCACCAGACACAACGAAGTGGACGAATTTACCGAAATGCCACCCCCAATAACTATTAAAAATGATAATAATAAACCCCACCCCAAGAGAGTAAAGAGAACCCGACAGCCGACAGTATCAAACTTATCATCTGAAGGTATAAAAGGAAACAATCAATCCCAGTCAGAAACTGCCGATGAGGATACTGATGTTAACAGCAGTTTGGAACAAATGGGAAACAAAGAGTGTACCACCAGACGACAGGTTAGAAAAAAGATAAAATCCAAATAAAAAAAAAAACAACAGAAAACGAAACTTCTGAGGAAGAGGATTGGGCCACAATCAAAAGTGGTCTATTTCAATCCCAACTCAATCTCCCACTAAACATTGACCAGATAAGGAATATCATGGAAAATGCCCGCAGCAACCAAAACCTAAACGATTTGACCCTGGATTACGCCACAAGCGTAGAAGACCTCATCAACAAACTTCAACAACTCCACCCAAAAATGAGCCCAAGTTTAAAAAACAGATGCACTCGGCTAATCAAAAGACTGCAAGAACACGAAACCCAAAACTTAACAACCCCATTCTTATAAACAAACCACTCATCTGGTACTTTCCATAAATTCATACCACCAAAGAATTTTATCGGAGTATATTCAATTCAAATATATTCAATGACTAGGATAATCTATTTTAATCTGTTTAACTCTATTTAAGTCTGTTTTAATACTTTTTATGTTAAAGGTGAATGTAAAATTGTAAAAGCTATCAAATTTTAGTCGCTAATGACCAAGCTGTTGAAGCGACTTAAAATAAATAAAAAATAATAATTCGATTTGGTGCACTGAATCTTTGTCATGAATGTTTTCCATTTATGTCCTACATAGAACCACTATAAAATTAAAATATTAGTAAAATGACAGATCAATTCCTTGTTTCTGTAATAAATTGTGAATTCAAAGTAAATTTTTGCAGTAATTGAACTTTCCAAGTACTTGTAGCTTTTACTACCGTTTGATATTGAATGCATTTTTTTTCGTTTTAAACATTATTGACCAAAGAATTGTGTTTCTATCTAAAATTTATTTGGAAATACTATGAATCAATTAAGTATCAAAACCTGTAAACATTATAAGGGAATATATTTGTGAGCAAAATATTTTTGATAAAGTTTCTGCCAAAAAATCATGCGATCATTAAATGGATTTTTGGCAAGAGTTAAATTTGGTTGAACAATAAAATAGTTTATGTCATTTGAATGAATAGGTTCCCAGTGAAACTTGGACAATTCCTCGTTAGGATCAATAGAGTTTGGATTTCCAGTTCGTACAAAATTTAAAATCATTTTTGTATATAGGTCAATTCCCCATTTCACTAGTGGCTTGTGTAGGTGATCTTTGATATGCAAGCTTATAAGGCCGTCGGTATGAAAACAATAACCTGAAATTAAACTAAAAATAGAGCCCAACAATGTTCACAACGAAGTCTTATATGCTTACTAATTTCATCACAATGTGTGCAATACGATGCAGGTAATCGATGAAAAAGTGAAGCAACATTAGGGATGATATAAAATATCCACAACTTTATTACTTATAATAATGTTATACCCAAATCTAAGGTGTAATATTAGAAATTATAAAGTTTACTGGTGCAAAATAAAACCTATCAACCACATACCAGTCAAAAATTAATTATGTTTTTTGCACGCATTATTCAGACTCCCCTATATTTTCGTTTCAATTTTAACTTCTTACCGTTTTAGTGCTAAATATTTTATACAAAGCAATTAATTCATTTGCTGGAATTCGTCTTAGGTGGTTCAAAAAATCTCTTTCATTTCTCACACTTCCCGTATAATTGGTTAACTGGGCAAGAATTCCATGTAATTTATCCTGACTATAAACATCGATAAAAACTGCTCCACTTTGAACAATAGCATGACAAAAAAGTTTTGAAGCCACTGGATGCAATGACAATAAGTTAGCTAAAACACCAGCACTACTGCATCCAATTATTGTTACTTTTGCTGGATTGCCACCAAATTCGTGTATATTCTGTTGAATCCATTGCAATACAAGCATCGCATCCTTAGATCCAGCATTACCTGGCACTTGCAAATTGGGATCATAAAAAGACAAATGTCCTAAAGTCATCAAAGAGATAATAAAAATTTACTTTGAAATTAATCATTTACGTACCGAAAATATTTGTTCTATAATTAAAATTAATGTAAATCAAATTCTCGTGGTCCATTAATATATCGGGACCCACAAATCGAGTGGTGCCATACTGAAATACTCCTCCATAAATACCAACCAAGACATCACTTTCGGCTATTTTCGAAAGCTACAAATATAACATTGAAAAACAAAATTGTCCCTTGCAGTACTAAGGTGTAATGAAATACATTTCGGAGGTAAATATTTAAATATAGACAATCTTCCGATTCCGGATCGGTTGGAAAATATAGTTGCTTTAGTTGAATACAATGTGGAGATAATTGTGTGGTGTTTAAAACTCCCGACCAAGCACCTGAAGGAACTGGAGCCTGAAAATTGAAGTAAATAATTATAGAATTAAATTATTTTTCTTCCAACAAAATGAAATTTCGTTGAAAATTCCATTCAAATTTCGGTGATTCCTTTTTTAAAATTACCCCATAGAAATGTTTAATTTTTCAAATTCAAAACTCAAATTGCAAAAAAAAAATACAAATTTTGTTACATTGTTGCTGAGATTAATTTATAATGTAACCCATAAATTTCTCTTTTTCTACATTTCGCGACATCTTTTCGCAATCTGTTTTTAAACTTACAAAGATGCGGTGAAAGAATAGTAGGAGAATATCGTACCTCTTAAGAGGTATCAAAAGCTTAGACCTTCTCAAAAGCTACTCAGGGGCAATTTTGGGCAGCCATTATGATGTTATTTGCATCAAAAGTGGGTTGGAATCATTTGAGGAACAACTTTTCGACTAGGTCAACTGAAGGATGATGGGCCTATTCATTGTTTGTATTCATTGTTTTTAGGACTCCCTATTTTATGAAGGAGAATAACTTTCACGATCTTCCAGGGTGAAAGGAAAAGTCCTGCCATAATTTTAGAGTTGAATACTAGAGCGATGGCTATACAGACTTGACCGGTAACTATTTGATCATTCATCTTGTGATTTTTTCAAGCCCACGAGCTTTTTGGAAGCTCCCGTTTCAGTATACATTTATTAAAATCATTACATTGTATTATAAGATATAAATTCCAGTTCTGGTTATGTGCGTGAAGCATTTAGTGTTCTTTCATATCGTAAAAGAATTATTATATATCGGGATATGTTTATAAAAGAAAGTTTTATTTCAATTATAAGCAATTTAAATTTTAATCTACAACCAACTTTATCGATTAAAATAAATGACTGTTGTGTGATTTCTGATGTTATATTTGGTTAAAACTTTAGAATGTGGATGTTAAACTTTATACAGCACTTCAACCGTAGATAAAACAATACTGAAATTTACTAAAAAAATAAATTCGTCTAATTGTACCAAAAGAAAAGAAGACGTATGTGAAATCAAGTTTCAATAATATATTTGGTACTACAATCACCAACTCTCTAAAGAAAAATTAATATTAACCTTCCATTTTCGATAAATAACCACAACATGGGAATTATAGAATCATAAAAAACAACTAAATGACAATGGGAAGTAAAAGAAGAATATTAAAATTAAATGTATAAACATTTCTGCGTTGGCCTTTTGATAAATCTTTTGGAATCTGATATAAGATGCATACTCCCAGAGAACCTAGTTCAATAACATCTTCAAATTTTACGAAATATCTTTATGACGAAAATCATGAATGCATAAATTTCGATAGGAACATTAAACCACTTCAAATAAGCAAGAAATTATCACATATGAAGATCCAAGAAGAATATGAAGTTTATAAAAACCACAAGCTAGATCCAATATCTTTAAGGATAAATTATTATATATAGGTACACCTTAAAAGAAATTTATATACATTTCACATAATAAAACATAGTCTGACGATGACAGCCCGAGAAATATAACTCTTCATTAGTTTATTAATTGTGACTGGGGATATTAAAATTAAATGATGGATTTGGATAGAATACAAAATTGAAATGCACAAATCGCATGGCTAAAAAAATTAAGTTAATTGGTTTTATAACGACCTTAAATCGTAGTTCTCCAATTGGTGGTTTTGCATAAGGGATTCCTTCGAATGCGAAAAATTCAAAACCTCTTAAGCTGGCCTTAGTGTATCCCAGCAGAGGTCCTAATGATGTTTCCCAATATACTTCCATCGAAACCGAATTTCTCACACACAATAATATAAAAAATGAGCAAAAGTAAGAAACATCTTGTTTCAAATTCATATTTCCAACAAAATATAATTCAAATTTCAAATTAAAAAAAGTTTTTCCATATTCTTTCAGTATAAAACATATCTTCAAATCAAGCCTTATTACTATGTTGGAAATTTGTTGTACAATGATTGTACGCTGCTAATAAAAAACCAAAAGTTTCATCACGATAATTTAAATAATTATTACTAATGACCCAATTTAGTTTGCTTCATTTTTTTATCAGAAATAAATATTGTGAAATTGTTACAGGTACCCAAAATTAAATATATATCAAACCATAACTGACAATGCCGTGATGGAAATTTCACGCCTTTTTTTCAATCCACATATCGCTGCCGATCTATGGTGATCAAAATGGCAAAATGATTTCACTGTATACCTTAAAAAGAAAAAATGGTGGAATACAACTCTGTCGTATGTCTTTTCGAATATTGCATTTTTCAGAGAGGATGTCTTCGATCTTTACCACTACTTCCGAACCTTCATATCGATTTTTAATGAAGGTGATCTGATGGATTGGTACGCTAAATTTTACATAAGAAACTTGAAGTCCAAAAACAAATTCTTGTAAAATATCATTTTATAAGAGTTTATTTTCAAACGATCTATGAAACTATTTACTTAACGACCTAATGGTTAAAATATTTGCAAAGATAGGAAGATATTTTTTTTTTCATCGAATTTTTTATTTTTACTGAAAATATTCATGCAATACTTTTAAAAACAATATGAATTAATGTCATTCAAATAATCTTGGATGTTATTTCTACTCTGCTATTGCTTCTATTTTGGTCACGAATTCTTCGCAGTTTTTAAACTTCTTTTAGTAATTGTAGCTATAAGGAGGTATAACCATTTCTTTAAAAATGCGATTGAGTTTAATTTTAGGAATTATTTTAAAAGACACCACTATCGAATTATGTAGCCTTTAATTTTTTTTTATTTGCAAGAAATAATTATAGTTAGTTAAAAAAATCTGAAATGGGATACGTTTTAAAAGGAATATGTTTATTTAAAAAATATTTTTTAAAGAGGTACTGCCAGAACACCATTCGGTCGTGAAATGGTTTTTTTGCAACAGTCAAATTTGGTTGAACAATAAAATAGTTTAAGTCATTTGCCTGTATAGGTTTCCAATGAAACTGGGATAATTCCTCGTTTGGATCAAACGAGTTTGGATTTCCAGTTCGTATGAAATTTAAAATAATTTTTGTATATACATCGATTCCCCACTTCACTAGGGGTTTGTTTATGTAATCCTTGATATGGAAGCCAAAAAGGCCATCGGTAAAAAACAAATAACCTTAAAATGAAAATAAAGGATAATGAAATAGGGAGAATTGCTACTTATTGTTAGTCTAATATTCTTACTAAGTTCATCACAATGTATGCAAAATGGTTCAGGTAAATTGTAGAATTTAGAAGCATAATTTATATCAGATCGTATATTAAATTTATACATATAAACTGGAGTCTGATAGTTTGAAGCTGCCGCTGTTGTTATCCAATTTAAAATATTTGGAAAAAGAAAGATACCGTCACCACATATCTAAAAAAAGGATTTCATTATAATCTTAAATAAAACGTATTATGATTAAATAAATAAAAAATCAAAGCGAACCGTTTATCAAAATTAACATTCAAATAATTACTCGCCAAACCGCATTGGAATGATCTGAAGAGATCATTGGGGTTTTACTGAACAACATTACAAATCGTAATCCATACTTACATTGAATAATTTCAATCTATCATCACTATGAAATTCGTTTCTGGAGTAAAAGATTCTTATATCGTTGTTGAGTTTTAGAAATTCATTATTTGATAAATATTGCATCAAATAATAAGGTATACAAACAGAGACATCAGTGATATTGCCTCTTTGCGTAGATTTTTGTATTGCATTTATAAAGGAACTTCCCTCATACTGGACAAAACTGAACAGATATGGGATACGTGCAGATTTGCCTTGAAGTATTAGTTCGTAAGGAGATTCAGTTAGAAACGGGTTTGGATTGTTGATTTTTGATTCAATTACGACAGTTATACTATTCTTCAATTGCTTTTTGACCTGAAATTATTAATATTAGAATAATTAATTTTATTTTGTGTGAAATTTGGAGATGATTCTTTCATTGGTTTCAATGAGATGTTGATTTTTTACTTTATTTATTTATTTAAATAAAGATGAATGAAAAATATATAATGTTAGTTCATAGATTTGTTCAAATGGTGAAAATTCAATATAATGATATCCGAAATGCTATTATTTGCAATGCTATTCTAGAATGTGTTGTTTCTAAAAGTTACCGAAATATATAAATTTAAAAAAAAAATTTTTTGGCTATTAAATTACAAAATGTATTCGTAAAATTTAAAGTTTCCGTTTGTATACATATTATCAGTAGCAATTTTGCAATTCATTAACTAAGGTCTAGTTTAGGATGTATCGTTTTATGGGATTTCGTGTGTATGTGTCTATAGGTGTTGAAAAAGGGTTGTTTGTGTTACTTTTTTTATACTATAGTGAGCTATTATACACTGATGTTCAAGAAAAGATACTATACTTTATTGCAAATGCATTTACATTCGAAATGTCATGTGTGGAGTACTACTAGGGGAGACTGGGTACAAAAGTAACGGCGAGTCGAAAGTAACAAATACTTTTTAGGTTTATCCAATGGGCGAACTCCGCTTTGCTGCCATCAGGTGATAGCCTAGAGCACCCCCCTCAATCGCATTAAGTTGACGCGTGCGCAATGCGTTGTTAGGCTATATAATAGAACATAATGTGTTTTAACGAGCCAAAAGTAAGTTTTTAGAAGTTTTCTTATTTATTGTTTTATAGTCGTAAAAGGATCATAGTAATCCGAATATTTGCATATTCATTCTTGATTAGATAAATTGTACATTGTTTAAATTTAATTTTGTCTAGCACGTTCTGTTTTAAGGTTATATTACATGTTTTATAAAAAATGAGAATGGGTACAAAAGTATATAGCCCTCTAGGGTACAAAAGTAATATGTTACTTTTGTCCTCGTAATGATTTATTACTAAAAATCATATTTTTATGGATATCTACTTCAATAGAATGGTTTTCGATACATTTCCATGACGGTAGTTCTTCATGCAGTAGTTCTTATGCGTTGTCGCGGCATTCTATTGATTCATATCCTTAAAATATATATATTTTGAATATTTAAAATGCTGAATTTGGTTTATATCATTAATATAAAGCCTTTAAATAAGTAATTTGTTGATTTAACTTGTACTATGTTTTCATTAGCAACCCTTAGCAGTCTTGTTACTTTTGACCCGCCTACGTGGTCGAAAGTAACAACTGACAATTTTTTTTAACTCTGTGTTACTCATATAAAGCACAGCATAGTTTAATAAATTGAGTTGCCATTGTGAAAAACATAAACTAAATGTATATGTGGTTATATTCATTTAATGACAATAATAACACCCAGCCAAAAATTAAGGTAAAAGTTCAAATTGTTACTTTTGTACCCGGTCTCCCCTACTATCATCTTTATAAAAACAGCGAGAACTTAATCAAGGTCATAATATTTGATTACCTTTTCTAATGATACCAAAGCTGAAAATGTTTTCCAATGCAGAGAGGAATGCGAATATACTGTTAAGTGGAAGAAATATATAAGCACAAATGCGGGCGTCACTAAGTGCTATTTTTATCAAGGATATTCGGATAAAATATCGCTGGATATAATACCTCAGTATGTTTATCAATCTGCATGAACCAGATTGAATTTCCTGAAGTTTCCGTAATTGAATATACAAGGTTTACACATAATAAACTTTAACTTATTAAGGCCAGTCAAGGATGCAGAAAATATACATTCGAAAACATTGTCTTTGAAAAAGTGGTCGGTATAAAACTAGTCGGAAAATTTAAAAAAACCCAAACTGGTATTTTCCTAGAATCTTTTTTCGACTGAAGTATCAAAACTTCGAGCTTATTTTTAGCAATTGAATAGGAAGAATAGGATTTACTAAAAATTCTCCAATCACCGGAAAATCTAGAAAACTTTTTGCCCGTAAAGTCAGAAACAATTTTTTTTGACCAACGGATTTTCCTATTTAACACTTAATTTTAGGAACATCGATTGAAAGTTTTATTTAGCGAAAAAAAGAATCATTAAAGCGAAATAAAATTTATATTAACCTTTTGATAGTATAACACCGACTTGAAATATGGAAGTTTTATCAAACAGAATTTAAAAATATGATTAACAAGAGCTTTTATAATTTTTGCTCTTATTTTCCCTTTGATTCAATTTTCGAATATTTGTTTCGTATACTAAGTAGATAAATATTAACTATGTAAATCATAACTTTGCCAGATTTTTATAGCTATACCGATATATGCAAGTGAACATATTTTTTATAGTTGTAGAATAAACTAATTATAAAGAAAAATGTCTTACAATTCCATTTATTATCCCTTACCGTGTTCATTCTGTACTTTTTATACATAATAATTAAATCATTTGCTGGTATTCGTCTTAAGTGATTTAAAAAATCTCTTTCATTTCTCACACTTCCCGTGTAGTTGGTTAACTGGGCAAGAATTTCATGTAATTTATTATCGCTATATACATCGGTAAGAACTGCTGCACTTTGAATAATTGCATGACGAAAAAGTTTTGAAGCCACTGGATGTAATGATAATAGGTTAGCTAAAATACCACCACTACTGCATCCAACTATTGTTACTTTCGCTGGATTGCCACCAAATTCGTGTATATATTGTTGAATCCATTGCAATACAAGTACCGCATCCTTAGGTCCTGCATTGCCCGGCACTTGCAAGCTGGGATCATAAAATGATAAATGCCCTAAAATCATCGAAATATTGGATTGATAGATTTTCTAACCCTGTTATTACAAACCAAATATATTTGTTCTATAATTAAAATTAATGTAAATCAAATTTTCATGATTCATTAGTATATCAGGACCCACTAATCTAGTGGTACCCATTTGGAATGTACCCCCATAAATACCGACTAAGACATCATCTTCTGATCCTTTTGAAAGCTACAAAAAAACATTAGTAAAAACTAATTTAGTTCCAGTAAATATAACAAACTACATTTCGAAGATAAATATTTAAATAGAGGCAATCCTCCGATTCCGGATCGGATGGAAAATATTGTTTCGTATCTTGAATGCAATGTGGAGATAATTGCGAAGCGTTTAAAATTCTTGACCAAGCACCTATTGGAACTGGAGCCTGAAAAATTGATGTAAATAATTATTGAATCGAATATAATTTTTTCCAAATCTTATTGTTATTTTAAGTTGCTGATTTAAAGAATTGTTATGGAAAGACATATTTATTAAGATTTATTTTGACAAACTGCGAAGACAGATCATCGTTTTGTCAACTTTTCGTTGCACCAAGCGAGAGTGTAAGAGTCGTTCTTTTCTTCTAGGTAATGAATATAAGACCTAAGTCGATCTATTTTTATAGGTTTTATAATCACTTAATATTACCTTTCCAAAATTAAAATAATAAAATTGTTTCAAAAATGTTACCAATGTTCGCAACAATAATCGAAATCAACTAAAGATCCACTTTGTGCACATCTAATGTTATATACAGAGACAAGAAAATATACTTTTCTCTTAGTTTTTACAGTTTCAATAAATTTTCTTAAAGGTATATAGGCATATTGAATCCCAAAATTTTCAAAAAGAAAAAATAAATGAAGTACTAAAAAGAATTTCCAAAAAAAAAATCTATAATTTTTTCTAAAATTAAAATAAAATCAAGACTATAACTTTTTAATGGTTAAACATATTTGTATGTATTTGTTTTATATACCTACATATTTGTATTTTATTTTTATATAAGAAGCTAAACATTCCTTTTAAAAGCTCGAAGTATTCATATTTTTAAGGCTCCAGAAACTCCACTAATTTATTAATTTTTATTTTCTATTTTAGTTCCTAACTATCAGAACGTCAAGGTGCTGTTGGAAATCGTTGGTAATTTGGAGGGAGTTGGGATCAGACGTAAGAATTCCTGTATCATTAGCATAGGTTGTTAATATGGTGTTGGGATGTGTAGAAATATCTGCGATGCAAGTACTAGCCCCAATTGGTTACCTTCAAGAACAGCTTAAATTTGTGTTAATGTAGAGAATTCATAGTTACACCTTACTCTAAAACATCTGTTGGAGATATAGAACTTGAGGAAAAGGTAGTTTAGAGTTGGGAACAATTTTTTGAATTTTTGTAATAGTCCTGGAAGCCAGAAGTGATCAAACGCTTATGTAACATTCAGAAATGCTCCATGGCAATAGTATTTCTTTTCGAGGGCAGCAGAAATTTCATCTTCAAATCTAAAGCTTTGTTGAGTTGTAGAATGATAACACCTGATGCCAAATTGGTGAGAAGAGATGATGTTTTTTCTTTCAAAGTAGGTGTTTATTTTTTCAAGCAAAAAATTATTCTCACTTGAGTGTTTCGATCACTTGAGTGTTTCGATCACTTGAGTGATTCTTTGTGGTAAATTTGGTACAATAACTTTATTTTTGACAAACTTGGTACAATAACTTTACAGGTCAACGATCGGCTCAATAATGATTAATAATTTTTTATTTGTTCTATTTTCAATATTGTTAACAATGAAAATAATGTTGTTATTTTCATTGTTTTCACTGTTAAATTCATTGCCATTGTTCCAAATCAAAATTTGAATTTCATGTCCATCTTGTGATTTGAACCAAGTTTCTTAACATTTTCCCCCCGTTAAAAGGATATTCCGAACAACAAATATGATATATAACATATGAATATAACTGAAACAATGGTACAAAATTAACCACAAAGAATCACTCAAGTGAGATTATTTTTTTGCTTGAGAAAATAAACAGTAAGTAATAATTTATTTAAGAAGGATTTTTTCTAGGATTTTAGGCAAACAAGTTTATGGTTCTGTAGGATGATTGGTCTTGTATAAGCTTGTTTTCCTTTGTAATCAGAATGATTTTTAATTCTTTTTTAATAGTTCCACGTTTTTGACGGCGAATTTTGGAGGTGATAATTAAAACAGTTTCAGTTATCCAATTGAGCTACAATTTTGCATATAGATTTAAGGCATCTTACATTTTCATCTCTTCTTTCTATTTCAAGTTAACCAAAGATAATTCATTTAAAATATGTAGCTTTACTGATAATTGTGGAGTATCGAAAACGGAGAATTGAAAAGAAATTTGAAAGAGAATTGAATAGTTAAATGTGAAAGACAAGAACAATTATTTGAAAGTTGAATAACCCGACTAGAATTTTTTCCTGATTAGCTTTGAAGTATTATATGGACCTTATCAGGTTAAAACAAGGGTTCCTCATTAGTACTACCCTGACGAGGGCCACATGAGGATGGCATCGGGATAGCTTGATTAAAACAGAAATTTCTTTCTCATCAGGTTATCCTGATGAGGAATTTGAGGGGATCGCCTTATTAAAAACAAAATTATTTGTTTTCTCGGGTTTTCCATGCAACTTCCACATTAGGATAGCACCAGGAAAACCGCATTGAAAAATAATCAATTACCCATCAGGTTATCCTCACCAGGCTCATATCAGGATTCTTTCAGGCTGACCTTATTGAACACAAAATAATATTCTATTCGGTAACCATGATCAGGCCCATATAAGGAAATTTTCAGGATTGCATTATTGAAAAAAACACTATTTCTCATCAGGTTCATATAAGGATCATATCAGGATGGCATTACTGAGAATATTCGATTTCTCATCGGGACATCCTGATAAGGCTCATATGAGGACCATTTCAGGCTGACCTAATTAAATACAAAATCATTCTCTATCGGGTTATACTGATCAGGTCCCTGTAAGGAATTTTTCAGGCTGGCATTATTGAAAAAAATCCACTTTTTTCTCAGGTTATCCTGATCAGGCACCTATAAGGAACTATTTAGGATGGTATTATTAAAAAAAAAAACAACTTCCTATCAGGTTATCCTAATTAGGATTATATGAGGAACACCTCAGGCTGGCCTTATCTAATATAGAATTTATTAAAATATTCTTATATATAAATTGACTATCTTGCCGTCCGTGCGAGCAGAATATACGCATGCGGTCTGTTATCCTATTAAAATCGATTCAACCATTCCGGAGATAAATTAGAATAAATAAAAAAAAATAACTCGCGCAAGTAGAAAGTGTCTAATTAATTATATAAAAAGCTAAATATTTGTTTTAGAATAATACGTTCATAGCGCATAGCTTATGTATCTGACATTCTTATACTCACATCAAATAAAAGACGTAGGTTCAAATCTTGTTTTAGAATAATTTAGAATAATTATCTAATTTAAAATAATTTTAATAATAATAGTTATAACTAATGAGGTCACTATGTTAAGGGCCTCATGAGGCAATCCAGATAAGGTTCATGTTAGGTAACCCTGACAAGGTACAAGTGAGAGAATCTGAATCAGAATTTTGTAAGGAAATCCTGATCAGGTCCACGTGGGGCAATCCTGATCAATACCATACAATAATGTTATCCAGATCAGGATCATCTAAGGAAATCCAGATCAGGATTGTATAAGGTAATTCTGATCAGGACCATACTAGGTAACCCTAATAAGGACCTCATAGGTCATCTGCGTTACATCCTTATCTGGTCCTGATGAGGTATACTTGACTTGGACCTTATCAGGTCAACCTGACAATGTCCTCATCGGGTCCTCGCGATAAATTCTAGTCGGGAAGATGGAAGGATAATTTGTTTTGTATTTATAATGTGTAGTAGATCGTTGAAGGACTTATTGGATATTAAACATAAATTCTTATGTTAGATTTTGGGGATATTTGAACGTATGCAACAATGTACTATTTTAAATGCGTGAAATATTGACTATTCCTTATCAACAATTCTTAATTATGAAGAAACCAAAAAAAAAAACGAAAATGAAGCAATAGCTTAAGATAAAGTAGCAAATAAATAAAGGAAATTTGTTTCGTAACGACCTTAAATCGTAGTTCTCCAACCGGTGGTTTTGCATATGGGATTCCTTCGAAAGCGTAAAATTCAAAACCACTTAAGCTGGTCTTAGTGTATCCAATCAGAGGTCCTAACGATGTTTCCCAATACACTTCCTTCGAAACCGAATTTCTCACACACAATAATATGAAAAATGAGCAAAAGTAAAAAAGATACTTTTTCAAATTCATATTTCCAACAAAATATATTCAATTTTTAAATGAAAAAAAGTTAATACATATTCTTTCAGTCTAAAACATTTATTCAAAACAAGCCTTATTACTTTGTTGGAAATTTGATGTACAATGATTGTACAATGCTAATAAAAAACCAAAAATTTCTTGATGATTGTTAATGACCCAATTAAGATGTTATAATTCTCTTATCAAAAACAAATTTTTAGAAATAATTGTTACAAAACTACACAAATTCTAAAAAAAAAATCATATAATTTGTACTTTACATTACGAGTATAGAGACATAATATTTGTCAACGAATTTTGAAATAATATATAAAACTGGCTGATGTCCATAACTTCGTCTACGTGACGTCTATGATGGTATTATTTTCTTTTAAAGTTTGCATATATACCTACCTAAGATTTATAAACCATAAGTTTTATCGACAAACTTGTTGTGTCCAGATTTTACATAAACATTATTTAATTTTTAGCAGGAAAGTGGACATGAAATGCATATAATAATAATTAATTAGTATTAATAGTAAATTAATTATTAGTATATGGATTTACATCCTTTCATGACCACTTTCCTGCTAAAAATTAAATAATGATTACGTAAGTTTTATATTCTTAGGAAAAACGTATTCGAATCTTTAAACAGGCATACTTTATCAAATGTTTTTTTTTTTTTAAAGTCAAAGTAAATAATCTATCCATTTTTAGAAAATATCCAAGACTCAACATGATTACTTAAATTGATATTTCATACACTTTATGCGCAGGATGTATGCTTACGATATATTTAATCATCCGCAAATCAATCAGCTGTGCATGAATAAAAAACGTCATAAGATCGATAAGTCGGGCGTAAGTTGAAATATGACTTAAGGTAGACAAATAGAAATATATTTCAAAGTTTCCCTTTAAATGGATATATTATCTTGAAATGGTTATTGAAAATGGGTCAAAAATCCAAAAGCATACAGTCTTATTTTTTTGTAAATTAACCACTAATTGAACCACTACCCTACTGGGCACAACCTTGAATTCGAATTTTTAACAAATTAACGAAACCTAATTTCCGGTAACCACAATCACAAGCTCATATACAAATAATCATAACGATAATTATATTAAACCACTACATAACGATACATGTATATTTGTCGGTAACTATTTTTTTTATTTCTCGGGAATTCAGGAGTTGTTCGCAACAATAAGGTTCATAATTTGAATTTGTACGTTTATAATTTATAGAAGTCCATATTTACAAACGTAGCTCTATGCTTCCCTGATATACCTCTCAAAGTATACCTAAATTTATAATTCGCTCAAAGGGTGGATTTAACGGTATTTTTGTGGACTTTCCATCACAGTACATACTTAGAAGCCAATTAAATTATTATATTTATTAAAATATATGAATAAAATAATAGAAAGAACATTAGTGAAACTCTAATCTATTTCTGGCTGGAATTGCGAATTTTTTTTCGTTGCATCTTTCATGCACTTGCAAATGAAAGATGATTTTGTGCCCCCCCCCCAGAAAAAAATCCTGAATCCACTTGCTCGAGAAACTTCAGTTCAACGCATATAAGAATATTCGAATATTTAGCGACATATCAGCAATACTTAGCCTTTATGGTATGTATTGTAGACCTTATTTTATTGTTTTTATGAAATAATATTAAAGCCTGCAAGTGAGTGGAAGTATTGTATCTTAATATATTACTAAAATTTATATACATCGGTTTATCTGTTTTTTAATTTAAAGATAATAATACCTACAATCTGATACAAAAAATTTTCTAAAGTTGGTAAATTTGGAATAACAATATTTTGAAACAAAAACTTACTTTATATTGCTTTATATGTACCGAGAGATAAGAATTAAATACATTAACACCCTACACGCTTTTCCATTACACACTTTAATTTTATTTAAATGATTTTTTTTCCTGTAGGGATAAGAAATTCAAATCGGCAAAATATTTAAAAATCAAACAAATTCAAATCGAAACAGATTAAATTTCAATCAATGATAATGTTTCATTTTTAACGGCATTTTGATGATTAAATTTGAAATTTCGTTTGTTGACGTTTTGTATGTGTTACCACATATAAACTTTGCCACCTCATTTCACCCTGTTAAGGTTGGAATTTTCAAAAATCCGTCCTTACCGAATGCTTACTTACATACTTACTTACAAACCCCGAACGATTTTATATATATAAATGATATAGTTTAGTGAAGGACCTATTGGTTACAATATTTGCGAATAGATTGCCAAGAAGCTTCTTATTTTTACTTAAGATTCGTGATTCGTTTCTTGATGATTAAGTTAGATGTTAAATTTAATATTTAATCAAGAAAAAAGGTATTACAATGAACAAATTCAAATTTAGTATTGGAACAATCATAACTGTAGTGAGTTATTCAAGTCAATATCTTATTATTGCACGATATTAAAATTTTATTTGAACATCTCAACTAAGAAAGATCCAACACATTCCAGAACAATATAAATGTCGACACTTGAGACGTAGGTAATACAAGTTTCGAAACAAATAATTTTCTTCACATCTTTTCTTTATTATATTCAACATTTAGAGCTACAACAAATCATTTTTATATATTCGAAGCGATTAATTTTGAGCTTGATTATTACACGTAATTAAAAACATGTTTCAAAAAAAAAAGATAATAGAAAGAAATGTTACTTACTCATTTGTAACAATCAAGTCAATGATGGTAATTTAAATTTGTCTCTCTCCAGTTTTTAAGTAGGTGGGCAATTATAGACAATGAGAAAACAATTTCAAAAGGGTTTTAACTTATTTTTATTGATTATAGTTGTAAAGTTTGATGCATAAATATACATATTTATCATGGACATTAATTCAAAAGATCATTATAACAGAATGTCGTGTTCCGGAATATAAAATATCATTTATGGTATTGCGTCATTATTGAAAATTTTAAATGAATACTTAGCTGTTGGAATTTCTATCCATGTAAAATGTTTTAAAGTAATACGGTTCATAGTTTAGACACTATAATTAAACGAAAATGTCATAACACTGACAACATTTGGAATCTTTTAAGATTTCTAGATAATAAAGTCGTGGAAGTGAAATTTATATGTAAACTCACCGAAAAATTAGAAGAAGCCAATTATTTTAAGAATTGATAGATTAGGTGCCAATTAAGATTTCGACCTAAAATCCGTCACGGGAAGATACCGCGTCCCCCCCGACTCCAAATACTTTTCCAAAAAAAAAAAAAAAAAAAACGGTGTGTGTATTTATGTCCGCTCATGAGAAGTAATTGAAAATCAAACGAACTTACCTGTAAGTGATGTTCGATTGTAATTATATGAGAGTCTCGTTCGAGATGATTACATTGTAGTACCGCTACTTTCACTAGTTCAAGCCACAAAGTTCAGATTTAAATTTGAAAAAGTTTGGCGGGTAGCGTCTGCCCCGCGCTCTGTCGTCCATCTTCATATAGTTTAAAGCTAAGATCCTCCAGCTAATAAACGAAAAACTTTAATTAACATTGAGAATGGGATCAATTTTCATTGATTGGGAGGGATGTAATCATCTCGAACGAGACTCTCATATAATTACAATCGAACATCACTTACAGGTAAGTTCGTTTGATTTTCAATTATATCTCGAGTCTCGTTCTTCGAGATTACATTGTAGATGTTTAGAGATACTACAATTACGATAATGACTTCTTTTTTTTCGTTTTTATATAGATTTCTTCTTTAATCATTATTTTCGCCCAGCACTGAAGTAACAAAGCAGCTTTTCTCCAAGTCTATGGGTCTCTTGTACAACTTCGCAAAAATCTTAGATTGTTTAGACCACCCGACCGTGCTTTTAATTATCTTCAGATCAATACCTCTCATCTCTGCAACTGATGTCGCCGCGTGTCTAGTGCTATGCGCTGTGAACTATTCATTAACCCCTGTTGCCACTAAACATTGTTTTATCCATCTACTGATAGATTGAGAAATAGCTCGGTGGATGGGCTTTTTGAACGTTACTAAAAAATAATCCGTTCCTTCTCGGATTTGTTTAGTCCTTTTCACGTAGGACTCTAGCGACACAGGCTGTCTTTCTATTATTAAAAAACGGTAAAGTAAAGGAAAGCTGTGGAGCCCCCACACGTGACGTCTTGATCGGCTCCGTAATTTTGATCGTGACGTTGGTGTTAGTGAAAATAATATCACTAATTTTAATAAGAGATAAAGATTGTACTCTTTGTGCTGTTGCCAGGGCTAGAAGGCAGACTAATTTGAAGGTGAGGTCTTTTAGGCTTAATGACTCGAGCGGTTCTAATTTCTCAGTCCATTCTAATAATACATCTGAGCTCCAAATCGAATCATGTTTTGGTTTTGTGGGCCTCATTTTGTAAACTCCCTTGAAAAAACGGCAAATATCTGGGTGCTTTCCCAGATCTACGCTGCTTATCAAATTTATGGCCGCTCGTTCGGAGTTGAAAGTACCATATGAGGCTTTTTGATGAAAACGTACAGCTAAGTATTTTAAAACGCCGATAATATTAACAGAAAAAGGATCTACTTGTTCATCTTGACAATAATTCCACCAGCCTTTTAAAGCTGAGTTATATTGCTTGATTGTGGACTCGGTTAATGAAGCGATGAAAATTGCAAATGCCTCCTCTGGCAGTTGCTTTTGTCTGTATATTTGCCGGACAACTTCCTTACAACCAGGGAAGGATGTTTGCTCAGAGGATGCTTCAGTTACCTGCAAGGCGATACAATTAAGTTAGATGATAAAGGAAAGACCAATGGTTCTTCCCTTAGCATTGCTATGAATATTGAGAACCAAGGTTGTGTGGGCCAGTAGGGGACTACAACAATTCCTTCAGCTTCATCTAGTCTGATTTTTCGAAGGACTCGCATGATAACAGAAAATGGCGGAAATGCGTAGAAGAAATAATTTCTTCAATTCACCGTTAACGAGTCTATGCAGAAGGCCTCTGGGTCTCTATTCCAAGAGCAAAACTTCTGTATCTTTGCGTTAACCCGTGTCGCAAAAAGATCAATTTCCAGATTACTCAACCTCTTTTTTACTTTAGTAAAAAATATACTCTGCTAGCTCCCACTCGGTATATATTTTCTCTCCATGATTCTCTATCCGCGTCTGTATTTTCCTTCGACGGAATATACGATACGAAAATCCAGATTTCTCTATGCTCGCACCATTGCCAGATATCTCTAGCTAGCTTGTTTAACTCTGGATACTGTACGCCTCTTAGTCTATTAATATACGCGATTGCAGTAGTGTTGTCGATTCTAAACAAGATTTCACAATTTTTGTACTCCTGTGCAAAACATTTTAGCGCTAAGAAAGCTGCAATTAATTCCAAGTGATTAATATGCAGCTTTCTCTCTAACAAGGACCAAAATCCTTGAGCATTTTGACCGTTCAGTGTGCGCCCCAAGCTACTCGTGACGCGTCCGAGTATATTTCTAGCACAAAACGAAACGATCGAATCGAACTTACCGCTGTGGGTAACTTACCATAGTTAACCACCAATTTAATTATTCTTTTATCACGTCATTTATTAGCATTGTTTGGTCAAAATCCTGCTCATTCATTTGTAAGGCTAAAAATTTTTCTCTTTCTAAAATTTTAGTGTACAGCATCCTGTACGGCACTCCAGGCCATACTGCGACTAAAGTACCTAAGAGACTTGCAAACTCTTGCAACCTGTAAATTCGACAGTGATCTTTTTGCAAAATTTCTTTTATAATATTTATTAGCTTGATTTTCTTTTCTGACGTGAGTGACAATGACAAATTTGTTGAGTTTATTACGAACCCTAATACTTGCACGATTTTTCTGTTTTTGTATTACTTTTTTCTTCGTTAATAATAAAGCCTAGTTTATTAAGAATATCCCTAGTAGTTTCGACATTAGCTACAGAGCCTTTACGAGTTTGAAATGAGATGTTTTGATAAACTTGTTCAAGGTTTTAAGATTTAGAATGAATCTTTTTGACCCATTAGATTTGATACTAAAAAAAAAGGAGATAGAAATTGTCCCTCTACTGGTTCACATTTTACAATGGCTCCCATTGATAATAGTTTATCAATTTTTAATTGAACTAATAATTCGTCCTCAGCTGAGAACTTGACATCTTCCGTCCAGCTTAACGCCTGGGGCGGACGAGTAAAGAAAGGAATTTCGTAACCCCTTATACATTCTAAAATCAAACCGTCTGTAGTAATCTTCTCCCACTCTTGGATGACTTTACTCAAACGACCTGCCACTTTTTCTCTTGTCCTGAAGTGTTGATCGGTTGTGCTTCACCTGGCTGGGTGTGTCGCTGTGATTTTCTCCGTTAACTTAGCACCGTATAACAAGATCCCAGGCTTTGTTTTTTGCAGTAGTTCTTTCATTGGTTTGTCAAGACCTGGTGAAATAAACGATAATGATTATGATAGTGCGATAATATCATGATATCATACAGATATATGATAGTGCGCTTGAGCAAGTAACTTCCTCGCATCTGCTATCATTTCTACCAATGACAACCTACGTACAGGCTCTTTACTGTCATTTAGAACCATTGGGATGGATTGTTCAAGCGCTGCAATGCCCATTCATAGCAGATTCTGCTCAACTACAAAAAGTTTACCTCTTTATCGTTTAGTGAAGCCAGAACTTCCTCATTTAGTTCTGGAACTTCTAAATTGGTATTCCCTTTCCAGGGATATTTATCGATTATGGCCTTTTTTTTTTTTTTTGAGACCTTCGGACATCCAGAGGGGCTATCTGGACACCAGACTCTACTGATGCAAATCTAAAAGCTTTTGGTTATCTGCTATTGGATTGTCTCCTAGAACAATTTCAGTTTCCGCATCGAGGATATCGACTCCACCCTCGCCAACCTCAGCTGTTGACGACGGCGACCACGGTGTTTATATGCTTTCAGTCTCATCAGGTGAGGCTTCCTCTACGCCATCGTCAGCATTAGTTATCTGTTCTATCTTATTGCCCTGTTTGTCAGCCACCTTTGGGTACTGACCATTGTCCGCCACGTTTTCCGTGTTTTTGGTACTTTTTGATTTTCATCTGAAAATTTTCACCATAAAATCAATGGCGCTAGTGTTATTTGCCTCCTACGTGCAAAAATTTCTAGCTCAGTTGCACTTTCATGTATCATCATTCGAGCACACGACACCAATTACATAAAATTTCATATGTATACCTTTACGCATATACATATATGATTTATGCTAATATTTGTTGATTAAAATAGTTTAAATTTTATGAGTATATCTACCATTTTTCGAGAAAATTTTATCTCTTGTTTCTTTTATAAAGTCAGCTAGAATGTGCTCTAACCTACAAATCCGTTTGTTGACATTCTCGTCTTTATCTCGATCTCGGCTTCGTTTTCTACTTTTTCCCATCTTGGTAAATAATAATTCTTGTTGATATTCGTATTTTAGTTGTTTATATATATTTAAATTTATATTTTTTAACGCTAGCAAAATTTCTGAATGTGACTTTTACTTGCACAAAGAACGTTATGAAGCGCGGGGCAGACGCTACCCGCCAAACTTTTTCAAATTTAAATCTGGACTTTGTGGCTTGAACTAGTGAAAGTAGCGGTACTACAATGTAATCTCGAAGAACGAGACTCGAGATATAATACTTATTTGTCGTAATTAAAAAAAATATTTTTAATCCACTACCAGAGCATTTTCCGGTAGTGCCACAATTAGCACACCAGTTATAAGTGGTTTTCATTTCAACATAATAGGCCAAAGTATGTATAGTATGTCGTATAGTATGTATAGTATGTATGTATGTATGTAGCAAAGACAGAGAACGAAGAAGGTAAACACATACATGTGAGTGTGTTAAAAAGTAATAATTATTGTCTCAATTTTCAACTATCTGATTGTTGTCATTGGTTTCAGCCATCATTTCGTTTTCATTCAATTGCCAATTTTCGCAATTTGTCAATGTTGTCAGTGTTAGGCTGTGAATATTTCACGGAAGATTACTGCTTTTGAAATAAAAGATTAAATTGACTATTTATAGATACATATATAATGCATGTATACATAATTGACAATTTTTGCATTCTGTATAGTATGTTTGTGCGTTCTGTACACATTTGGCTATTTTTACAAAATGTATATATTATGAACATATTAAATGAATTAACCGTTTATCAATACAGCATAGATCAAGTGTTCGAAAAATATCTACCGAAAACAATTATCATATAGAAGTAGATTGTTGCCATATTAGAATTAAATATGATACATATAAACAATTCTACGTTGGCCTTATTGGTAGATATTTTGGAATCTGATATAAGAAGCATACACCCAGAGAACCTAGTTCAACAACATAATCAAATTTTACGAGATATCAATATATATGGCGAAAATCATGAGTATAAATTTCGATACAAACATTACCTAAACCACTTCATATTAGCAAGAAAGGATCAAATATGAAAATCCAAGAAGAATATGAAGTTTATAAAGACGACGAACTAGATCCAACGAATATCTTTAGGGATAAATTATTATATCTATATAGGCACACCTTAAAAAATGTATATACATTTCACATAATAAAATATTGTCTGACGATGACAGCCCGAGAAATATAACTCTTTAATTTTTTAATTGTGACTCGGGAATATTAAAATAAAATTAATGGATTTGGATGAAATGTTTAAATGTATAAATAGTAATGCTTAAAAAAATTAAGAAAATTGATTTCATAATGACCTTAAATCGTAGTTCGCCAATTGGTGGTTTTGCATAAGGGATTCCTTCGAATGCGAAAAATTCAAAACCATTTAAGCTGGTCTTAGTATATCCAATCAGAGGTCCTAACGATGTTTCCCAATACACTTCCTTCGAAACAGAATTTCGCACACACAATAATATGAAAATTGAGCTAAAGTAAAAAGCAACTTTTCTAAAATTCATAATTCCAACAAAATATATTCAATATTCAAATGAAAAAAAAGTTAATTCATATTCTTTCAGTTCAAAACATTTTTTTCAAAACAAGCCTTATTACTTGGTTGGAAATTTGTTGTACAATGATTGTACGCTGCTAATAAAAAACCAAAAGTTTCATCACATTAAATTAAGTAATGGCTAATGACCCAATTAAATTTTTTTTCATTCTTTTATCAGAAATAAATATTGTGAAATTGTTACAGGTTACACAAAGCTAAATATAATTCAAACCATAACTGACAATGCCGTAATGGAATTTTTCATCTTTTTCCTCTTAATCGAAACATTGCTGCCGATCTATGGTGATTATAATAGCGGTCACTCGGGGAGTTCCAGATTTCTCAGCACCTGCTGAAATTCGAGCTTTTCCACCACTTCTGTTCAACGGGTCGGTGATCGCCCTCGTTTTCTTCTCCTTTCAGGTCGTCCCTGTACCACTAGCTTTTCCATAGTGTCGTACCGCGCGATATGTCCGAAAAACATCGGTGAAGAGAGTCTTTGGATTGGCTTTATCTCGTTTAAGATAGAAACATATTCTTTTAGCCGTCCATGGGAGCCCTAGCATTCTCCTACAGACCCACCTTCCGAAGGTTTCGATTCGTCACCAATCATGTCACCAATGGTCACCATGTTCCGATGGGTTATGGAAACTGATTGTCTCAGTTTCCGAAGGGTATGAGAAGATAGGACAAACTCAAGGTTTATAAAATACACAGGTGGCAATGTTGTCAGTGTTAGGCTGTGAATATTTCACGGAAGATTACTGCTTTTGAAATAAAAGATTAAATTGACTATTTATAGATACATATATAATGCATGTATACATAATTGACAATTTTTGCATTCTGTATAGTATGTTTGTGCGTTCTGTACACATTTGGCTATTTTTACAAAATGTATATATTATGAACATATTAAATGAATTAACCGTTTATCAATACAGCATAGATCAAGTGTTCGAAAAATATCTACCGAAAACAATTATCATATAGAAGTAGATTGTTGCCATAAATTATCATGTATAGATATTTAGATGTATAGATATGTATGAACAATTCTAAATAGCGACGTCCTAAAATTTTATTAACACAACAGTAATTCCATATTTTATTTACCCATTTATATGTATGTGTTGAAACCAAATTTTAATTCAAATATAGAAAAATATACTGGTAATTATTCGACTTTTCTTACATTAATTAAAATATTGCATTGAATAATTTCAAAAAAAATATCTTTCTTTTAAATGCATTTTAATTCTCATAAAAAGCCTACTGGTTGCCGAGTGGTCTAGGTGATCGCTCCAAAAACAGTAGGTAGTGGGTTCGATCCCCGTACTGTGCCAAAAATTATTGTAATTATTAATTATTATGTAATATAGAAGTCGCTCATGACCATGCTGTTTATACTACATTTAAAATAAATTTAAAAAAAACGCATGTGTGCAGTTCACGAACACAAAGATGAACTTCAAAATATTGAGACGAATGTAAGATTTTATGAATAGGATAATTGTAGGGTTTATTTTACAATTTATTAACATATATATAACATAAATTTATTCTGAATCTAAATTTGCATTTTCGATAAATGATACGAGAGCTTATGATAATAGAAGTATGAAATAAATCCAGTGGTGGTAAAGATGCAGATATCGTTTAATATTTGCAACTATTGTATTTGGGCATCGTTGGAATTACATTTTTCTCGATTGCTTGTAAATACGTACAGCACAGTAAAATCATCATTTGCATTAGAAGTTTTAATTATTATCCAGAAAAGATCTTCATGTCTTGGGGGTTGTGGTTTTTAATTTCGTTGTAATCACAATCGTTCAGAAAAGGAGCACATATTATGACCGAACATATTGTTAAAAAAAATTTAACGAAATTCTTCATGAGCAACTTTATTTCGACGAAATTGTGAGTAACTAAGGAATCGGCAGTACATTCATTTGAGTAGCACCTGGAAAACAGTTCGTAATATTATGTGATATCAGAATTAATTTTAAATTAGCTTTTATTATATTGAAATTTCGTGATTAAGGACGAAATATGCGATTAGAAAATATTTAAGTATTTACTAGCACCATTTTCACTATTTTGCACAGTCGAATCATTATGAAACGTATAAAAACTATTATTTTTCTTATTTAATAATGCTTTTTGGCGTGCCCGAAATTCACGAACACATTCTGTTGAACCTTTTGACGTCTTTATAGCCTTGTTTCCTTCACTTTTTTTGATAATTACGACAATAAACCGTATTCATTTACGGCAAACTAGAAAATTAATTTTATTCAAATAATGAAATGTTTATGCTCACAATTATAATAAGCAATTTAACACGGTTATTATTGGTCGCTATGAAAATCATTCTCAAGTAGCGTAATACGCAGGCGCGCATAACCATGACAAATACTAATGTTTCCTACCTCATTTTCTCTCATGTAAAATCTTATAAATTTATGTATATGTTTCTCGTTTAATGCCTTTTTTCGTTTCCGTTTCAAAAAATATTTCTTTAAAATGCATTTTAATTCTCATAAAAAGCCTACTGGTAGCCGAGTGGTCTAGGTGACCGTTCCAAAACCAGTAGGTATTGGGTTCGATCTCCGTACTACGCCGAAAATTATTGTAATTATTAATTATTATGTAATCTAGAAGTCACTCATGACCATGCTGTTTATGCGACTATTAAAATAAATTAAGAAAAAATTCTCATAATAATAAACGGCAAACATTTGTTATAAGTATACAATATACATATATGAGTAAATATTGTTAACGCATATGTGTGAGTGAAACACTATCATTGACACAAATTTGAACTAAATGATTGTTACTATGGTTTCAACAGTCATTTTGATTTCATTCAATCAATGGCCGATTTTTACCATTTGTAAGTTGTACCAGTATTGGACGGTGAATATTTCACGGGAATTTACTAGTTGTGTATTATTATGGATATTGTTTAGACTGTAAAATTTGAAATTATAATTCGACAATGTCTCTGTTTTAATTAAAAACTACAAGTGACAGCTACTTGTAGCCTGCTGTAATTTTTAAACATTGTATCTGGTTCGGGATTGTTCGGGACGATCGAATCCGGTTTGTTCCCCCTACCGACAAACGAAAAACATATACGAGCGCTAAGATTGACTTAAATCGTTTTAAGTTTTAGTCATTTTAGTACCTACTTCGCTAATCGCTCCCAAAAATCGACTAGCTTTCACCCGTTTAAAGTTTCTTGCTATCCATTTGCGAGCAACTTCCAACTGTAGCAACAGCGACATATTTTATTAAAAATTAAATCTGTTTATTTTTTCATAACGCCGCGAAAGAAGTATAACTCCCAAAAAATAATTTTTAAGTTACGATTGATTTTTTGTAATTTTATTTTCTCTAACAAAACTGGCATAATATAAAACAAAGAAGCACCTGTGTCTTTCTGACTTTTTAAAAATTTCTACTACCGTTTTGGAACAATTGGCCGGATATAGCAATCTCTAGTCCTAACGCGACACCAGGGAATGTGATTTTCACCACAAGGTCGCCAATTTTTCAGGAACAAATTGTGAATCAAACTGCATAAAAAGAAAGATTAATAATTTATATATTGATTAACGTTGTATGTGAATCATCCAAATTGGGAACAAATTCAACCCTGGTGCCTATTTAAACCTCACATGCGTTTTTTCGGGAAATTTGAAAGTAAAAAAACATTCACCTTAATTAATTTAACCCATTAATTACTTTCGTGGAATTTGAAAAAGGTTGAAAACAATTACAAAAAGCAAAATTAGAAAATATAATTCCATTCCGCTCTAATCGAAATGTAAATCATGAGAATATTCATACTTATTTTCATGTCTTGGATTCTCTGTTCTAATGTTTTATTTTCACACCTGAGAAATTTATTGAATCTGGCCGGTTATAGTCGTAATTATTTTCTTCGCCTCTCAATATTGCATTTAATTTAAAATTTGGAAAAAATTTCTTCATCAATCTTGCCGTTGACCAATACCAAACGGAATGGAATTATGTCTTATTTGAATCAATCTTTCCATTCGGACAGATGGTGGAAGAGCAATAAAATGGAATAAGATTAATCGATTTATGATTTTTTTTTATGATAGAACTTGATGTTGGTATGAGTAAACTATGCTTTTGAAAGTGCTGATGGAAAAATTGCTGCAAAGGAAATATTTAGATTTGGTCAAAGCAATAAGGGAATACTAATTTAATTTTTAATTGTAAATTTAAATTTTGCTTAAAAAATAATATTTGATTAAGGGCCGCATTTCTCAAATTTTCAATATTTTGATTCCCAAGTAATGCAAAAAAAACATCTATGTTAACCATCCTCTATTCCGATATTACAAATTCATAAAAATTGAGCAGGTTTTTCACTTAAGTGCTAACAAAAAAATAAAACAATAAAGAATTTCGTATGGATTAGGTTTTGGAGTTTAGTGAAAAACAATACAACAACAAGCAATTACCATTTAAAATGGTTAAACAATGTCAATTCTCCGATTTGTATGGGCATTGCAGAAAAGAATTAAGGCGAATGACCATTTCGAATTTAAAAGTATTTCATTGCTTGTACATTCCGTGAATAGAATATTATTGTAAAGTTTAAATTTTTTTATTTTTTTTTTCAAATTTATAATGTTATGCGCTTTAATTATAAAGTAGATTAGTATTAAAGTTAATTATACACTTAAAGCAGGTATAATGTTTGATTTCTTCATATATCATCAACGCATATCTTTTTTTTTTTAATTTAAACTTTTATTTTTCTCCTATTAACTTTTTACGCTGCAATATGTGCACGAATGTGTGTACAAAATGATTTTGATGTTCACAAACAATGCCGAGAGGCAGGAAGAAATAAATATTGCGCTAGATGGGCATTATAAACGACCGTTACAGAACCTGGGAGTTCTGTTATCAATTAACAAAATGAGACCATTAAAATGTGAGAAGTCTAACAATGTATCATCTAAACTTTGCCAGTGAATAATTCAAGAAAATAAATTTCCCAAATGAGCAGCGCAAAATATTTGCGTAGCGTTGATTTGAATACTAGATAAAACTATATAGAAAAAAATATGAACGGTAACTTAATTGGTGAATGTCAATTAAGCAGTTTCAAACAACAAAAGACGAGACGAGAGAATAAGAAATCGAAAGCGTTTAAAACCTTCACCGTAAAAACTTCAATTGTGCCCGAATAATTACAAATCGCTGTCCTTCACTCCAAATAAAATACAGTATCAGTGGTTTATTTTAATTCGTAATAACGTTGATCTACGACAGTGGCATCATTATTCAAAGAATAAATTAATCTTATAACAATTAGACAACAAAATTAAAAAGTTTAAATTTTAGGAAAGTTTCTTTGGTTTGTAGCAAAATGGCTTAGTAGTAATTAATTAATTACGAAAAATTAACTAACTTAAGTCATTCATATACAGTTTCTGGTCATATTGATAGACGCACTATATATTTTGTAGAAAACCTGAAGTAAGAGCTATTTTATTTTGGGTCCATATTTTTGATTGGGTTTAACTTTCCGGTACAAATGAAATTTATTACGCTTATTACCAATTAGTGTGACCAAAAATCATATTTACTAAAAATAAGTTTTATCCAACAAATTAATTAAACATCTTATTAATTATGACGATCTGGATTGATTAATATTTAATTGAAAGCCCGTTTACTGATATTTAAGTTCCCATTCTGCCCAGTATGCTGTCTATGTAGGACAATACCGTGTGCTGTATTTGTGGATGATGTTTCCATACATGAATATTTTTTATTAGGGTTATTTTTCTGTTGTGACCACCTCTTTAGCTACTTTGTTCTTCAGCAATTTTCACATATTTTCAATGGGTTGCAAATCAAGGCTATTATCGTAATATCATAGGGATAATAAAGAAGGTGTTACCCTTATCCAGAAAATATATTTCTTAAAAATCAATACAACTTTCTATAATGTAAAAAATAAACAAGATTAAATTTGATTTAGTACAATATGTACATCTTACATTGTAAGTGCGTCTAATAATATGGCCAGAGACTGTAGTAAGGTGTTAAAAAAGGAGTTTTTAGCGACATATAAAACCAAAATTGGAGTAAAATGTTATACATTTTTTCAATAATTTTCAATTTTTTTTAGTTTCGAGGATTTTTGAAGGATCTTTTATTTTTAAATAATGTTTCATTGTTATTTCTTGCGCAACGTTTCGCAGTTTATTACTTCTCTTTCAAGCGAATATAAAAAACGTTAAATTGTATAAAGAATAGGTTTTTAACAAAATAAAGAAATAGTTTCAAAAAGTTGCAATGTTTAAATTATTTGAATTTAAAAGATCCTAAAAAATCTCTGGAACTAAAACAAATTAAAAATTATTGAACAATGTTTTTCTACGATTGATTAAGCAATTGTTTACGAACGCCTGAGGAAGGCTCAACAAAGGGGCCGAAAGGTCGCAGGTAAAAATCTAGTTTTAACTGCTTATTTTTGATCCTAGTGCTCTGAGAATTTTATGAATCTGTTATCATCAAGGATCTGAAATTTTACCATAAATTATTTTTCTACATTTTTTAACATTTTACAGTATTTCTGTTTTTATACGTTGCTAAAAACCCTATTTTTTAACACCTTTCTAAATCAATGACTTAAATTAATTAATTTTTCGCAATCAACTAATTTATGAGCTTGAAATCCTATTTTTTAACACCTTTCAATATCAATGACTAAAAGTAATTAATTTTTCGTAATTAATTCATTTATGGTCTTAAATTTTATGTCTTATTTTGATTTTTTGTATAAAGTGTTAAGATTTTTGCCAAAATTATTCCCTCGTGGCGATGGTCAAAGGAATTTAAATGTTTTGTAAAATATTGTAAATAGTTTAACTGATGTTGACTAATGCAGACTAGAGTTCCTACGGGTTCAATTCTTATCAAACAAAATAAAAAGTTAAAAAATAAATAAAAAATTAAATCTCATTTCATTCCCCAAATATTGGTTCGTGGTAGGAGGTTTGAATAATTTTTCTTGGAGTATATAAAAATGCACATTAAAATATGTTAGTTAACGCCAGATATTTAATTTCTTAAGTAGGTGATTTACACGCCAGATTTAAATATTTAACTCCAAAATAGATCAAACAGACGCATTATTTAAGTATGAAACGACAACACAAGCATGTACAAAATAGAATTAAAAACGCCAAGTAGCGACCATTTTGAGGTCAAATAAGTAAATTAATTGTATATTTAATGCTTTCTTTGTTTTTGATGGGCGTTTACGTCTACAATTATATTTTCTAATATTTGGATCTAAACGCTCAAGTGCCATAAAAACTCTGTTTAAAATCTTCAAAAGTTTCCCAGTCTTCAATAATATATTAGGTTGCCAATTCTGAAGTTATATTTTTATAATTCAAGTATGAAGTACAAACATAGTATGTATTATCCACTTTTATTATTTTCTTGATTTGCAATACCCAATGATAAGTTTCGGTTCATTCTTTTAAGTAACTGTTGGTTTATCAGAAATTTTTTTGTAGCTCTGCAGCTCTGGGTTTCGGTCCATAGACCATTTAATTACAAAATCATTTAATATATTTAAAAACTGAGAAAGAGATAATTGATCTCTTAAAGTGTATTCTTTTTTAATTATGGAATTGGTAGATTCAATTCCATTGTTTATACTTTGATAGCCTGATGCCTGACCATCGAACCAATTTTGATAGAATTTTAGCGACGTAGTATTGAAATTATTAATAAAATCCAGAACTGTTTCTTTCCACTTTTCTCCAAAAAGTACTGCTACCTTCACAAAAATGTGTTTATTATACGTTTGAAAAATCAATTTGTTTGTTGATTATAATCAATTAATTTTGCTCGGTATATCAATATCAATTTATATCAATTTATCAATTTTAACTTATAATCAAAATACATTTTTAATTTGACTTTTAAATTGGCGGGTAAATTGCAATTCAAAACATTTTTACCAACGTACTATAATATTTAGATGTTGTTCAATGTTGGTGTTCATATTTAAAATAATTTTACATTAGATAAATTGATAGATGTAAATTTAATTTTAATGCTGTTAATTAACCATTGTTGCATTTTTTTTCATATTTTTCTGTACTTATTATAAAATAACTGTTCACTCTTATTATCTGGCGTTAAAATAAACTTTTTTACGTGATTTTCACCTTTTCGGCGTACATTTAAATCGCACCCATTTTTCTTAAATTAAACTATTTATTTTTTTATTGAACACTATTTTCTAAATTTTTCAGCATTTTTGTTGATATATGTCGCTAAAAACCCTACTTTCTGAACATCTTTCTATATCAGTGACTAAATAATTAATAAATTACTACAATACTTTTTTACCCTAAACGAAACAGATTCTTCCACAAACCTCTATGAACGATTTCCCATAGATTGGCAAAAGAAAATTTCGAAAAATTTTGTTGACTAATCAGTAAAGAGTAAAAACCTACCATCAATTAAATTAAATACATTTGACACTGAAATTTATTTCAAAATAATTACTCTCTGAACGATAAATATGATGAAACTCATTTACACTTATCAAATATCATTAAGATCGAAAAATTTATGTTTTCAAAATTATTTTTTTAACACTATTGTATATCTTCCCTTTTACAAAACGAAAAAGTATGTTTAAAAAAAATATACTAACAAATCAAAATGTCATTTCTATTATTTTCAACGACTTTGATTTTTGAATTATTTCTTTCTAGTTTTGGACTCTAATTGACTAGGGCAAGAAGAGTGGCCTAATCTACCACCGTATCTAACTACATCTGCATCTAAAATCCAACATGCTGCGGGCACTTTCGGGACCATGAGCGGCAGCAGACAATTAAAGAATGGTCGCAGAGAGGGCAAAATTCCGACTCAGGGAGATGAACGGCTATACTATTTCCTGACCTACCAGGATGGATGGGCCTGCAAGCACGTAGAAACCAACTTCTACCTCACGCAGCTGCTCTCTGGGCATGGCTGCATCAATGAATTATCTGTACCCATAGAGCTTATAAATATCCCCATGTGCAAATACTGTTCAGAAAACCATTACAAGAACTAACTACTGAAATACTTGGTCTTACAAGAAAGCAGGTCGGGTCTAACAACCGGCCACTGTGGAATAAGAAAACACTTCCATACAATTGGATTGCACGTAGATGATCCAAAATGTAGGTTCGGTCAGTCAGAGGATGAAACCGCTTCTCACGTTTTGGGGGAATGTGGTGCTCTGAAAGAATGGAGACATAAATAACTGCGGATATCAAGCCCTGAAACTGAAATTGTCGGAAAGCACCTAGGGCGACGAGTGCTGAGGTTCGCCCAGCTTCTTGGTCTTGACTAGGTGAAGTAGGAATCCAGGAAACACAATAAACCCGGAGGCGGCAGTGTTGAGGCTCAATTAACTTCACTCTGGAAACTCAACTGATAAAAAAAAACTGTTCAGCAGTCATCGACGACATCTATCACACCTCCTTTCATTGCAAAACATGGGTGACAGAGCGAAATACTATTAAAGGAACCCTTGGAGACGTGCTGAGCCCAGAAAATCTTGTTTCTCATATGATTTGCTCCGAACAGAAATGGGAACCGGCCATGAGCTACGCGGAGGACGTGCTAAAAGCGAAGAAATGGGAGAAGGAAAGACTAAATAGCGCACCCAGGACCAAGCTGAAATAATACGAAAGCGGTTTCAAGTCTAGCCCGTTTCCCACGGGAAGGACAGAAAGAGATTTGTTTTTAGTGGGTATGAATTCCTCTACCAACATCACCATTAATCGTCTGTTGGTGTTTTTAGAGGATTTTTCAACCTCTTAAACGAAAAACACCGTATCTTACGAATCTTAATTGTTAATTACGTATCTTACCGTAAAAACCACATTTTCGGTTTGTATTTAATTTTTTCTTAAAACTCGTGTAGGCGATTCAAATAAAACTTATACAAAATTAGTTTCCATAAGTTTAAACTACTTATTTTGTAAGTTTGAGATGCCTTGTAACATTTTTTTTTGCTTATAAAAATAAATTTAGTTTGTTCGATTACCGAATCTCCATAAGATTATGTGTAAAATTATAATATTTTTAAACTGCAATAACTTTTTATCGATTTAGTGCATTGCTTTAAAATTTTTACAGGTGTTTTAACATTAAATAAGAAATATTCTACTAAATTTTTAATTACCTGGTAGCATTTTGACATACCTCCATAACACCCTTAAATGCTTGATTGAAAAGATCCAAAATACAATGAAAACTTACAAAAGACTTGTAAAAAAGCCGGTCAAGAAATATCCACCTACATTAAGTTTGTATAGAATTTCGGTGGACGATTATTGTATTTTATTTTTGAAAGCAAAATATTCAAAAAATGTATTATTTCTAGATCCCAGGGCCTCAGACCTTATTTATTCTCTAACGAATCAAATGTGTGGGATTAAGTAGAGTAAGTATGAGCTTAAAGTGTATGCGTACCTTCTACCTTCGGTCGATGGTCAATTAACTGGTACCCGGTGCTAAAGATAAGTAAAATACTATTATACATATTTTTTTCAATTCTAAAAGCTGATATTTACGTATGTTTTAGAGAAAATAGTTAAACAATAATATTCACTACTGGTAGACACTTTCTGTCGGTTATAACTTTTACCAGACGCTTTAAAGCTGCTTTTTGTAACTGCAAAAAGGGATGAAATTCGAAAAGCGTTATGCAGTTTTTATCTCTTATAGCATTTTTTAAATAACACGCCTAAAGTGTTATAATAGTACCTTGAATATCATGTTTAAAAATCAAGTTTTAGAATTGAAAAAAATTATAGTAATTTTACTTACTTTTAGCACCAGCTACCTGTTAACCTGTGTATTGGCCGTCGACCGAAGGTTGCAGGTACGTTAAACTTTAAATTCATACTTACTCTACTTAATCACATACACTTGGCTCGTTAGAAAATAAGTTAGCTCTGGGGGCCCTGGAATCTTGAACTCAATAGCCTCACCACTAAAAAGCCAGTATTTCTAGCCAAATCTCAGTTACGTGAAAAGAAATAAGTTATTGTTGGATTATTTTTAAATCATAAATCTTTAATACTTGTAACATAGATTTATTTTTATTACAGACAAAAGAGCAAGGACAACTTAATTGGGACATAAGACAATACCATTAAAGTGATTGTGATAACACTTTAGGTAGTAAATTGGGAACATACAATAACTGCGTAACACATTTAAATAATAAAGCACATTTGAATAAATTTTCCAGATTGAAAAAAAATGTTTTTAACTTTATAATTTCGAAATTGAAAATATTTTGTTGAAAATATGAATTTTCAATTATCAATTATCATATTATTGTGTTTGAGAAATTCTGTTTCAAAGGAAGTGTATTGGGAAACATCGTTAGGGACATTGATTGGATACACAAAGACCAGTTTAAGTGGTTTTGAATTTTACGCTTTCGAAGGAATCCCCTACGCTAAACCACCAGTTGGAGAATTGCGATTTAAGGTCCTTATGCAAAAAATTTATTTTATTCGATAAGTTTGGTTATTTTTTAGCTTTTGAATAGTTTATAAATAAAATAAAACTATACTATATGAATGATTCAGGACATCAAATTAATCTTTAACGATATGGATGAACGCTAATAGCTTCACGTATTAATAGGGCAAATACTGATATCCCTTTTAACGTCACCAAAATGTATTTAAGCGCTTCAAATTCAACTATCATACTAAAACATTAACCGGATATTACATTAAACAACACTCAGGCGTCATATTTTATTAAATTTTTGAAGTTTTTGAACACAAATTACACATCAAGTACCTAAACCATAAAACCTTAAAAAGACTGACTCATATTTTCCTTTATGGCTTTTATTGATCTTTGCATTGTTATGAACATTGTTCTAACTGATATTTATTCTTAAATTACACATCAAAGATGTAACAAGAATTATCCATTTCCATTTCCCACTCGGAGAAAAGAACGATTACACCCTCGCTTGGTGCAACGAGAAGATAAAACGATGACACGTCTTGGTATATTAAATCTTTTTATCCATTCCTTTCTATAAGAATCCTTTTATTCATCAGCTTAGAATGGCAATAAGATTCGGAAAAAAATACAAATTCAAATAAATAATTATTTGCCTCAATTTTTCAGGCTCCAGTTCCTGCAGGTGCTTGGTCGGGAATTTTAAACGCTACACAATTGTCTCCACACTGTCATCAAGTATCGAAACAATATTTTTTTTCCGATCCGGAATCGGAGGATTGCCTCTATTTAAATATTTATCTTCGAAATGTAGTTTGTAATAATTACGGGTACTTAATTATTTTTTACCAATGTTATTTGTAGTTTTCAAAAGAATCAAAAAGTGATATCTTAGTCGGTATTTATGGAGGTACATTCCAAATGGGTACCACTCGATTGGTGGGCCCCGATATACTAATGGATCATGAGAATTTGATTTACATTAATTTTAACTATAGAACAAATATATTTGGTCCGGTAATGATTAATTTCAAAGTAAATTATTTTTATCTTTTTGATGGTTTTAGGTCATTTATCTTTTTTTGATCCCAAATTACAAGTGCCGGGAAATGCTGGGCCTAAGGATTCGGTGCTTGTATTACAATGGATTCAACAATATATACACGAATTTGGTGGCGATCCAGCCAAAGTAACAGTAACTGGTTGCAGTAGTGCTGCTGTTTTAATTAATTTGTTGGCATTACATCCAGTGGCGTCCAAACTTTTTCGTCATGCAATTGCTCAAAGTGGAGCAGCTTTTTTTGATTTTTATAGGCACAACAGGTTTTTTGAAATTCTTGCCCATCACACCAACTATACGGGAAGCGTAACAAACGAAAGACTTTTTTTGAATCACTTAAAACGAATACCAGCAAATGATTTAATTGTTATGTATAGAAACTATCGCGCAAGCACGGTAAATATTTTTATATATTTTATCTATCCTAGTTGTGTAAATTTGCATTAGATCTGTAGCTGATCTTCAGCTAAACCAGATACTTAACCTTTCTTTCCTTCGAGCCGCAAAATCTGTATAGTAAACTGTAAATCTGGCCTATCTTTCACTGGATTGATATAGCTAGTAGGCACGCAAGTACTGCGGTTTTTGTGTCAAGAATTGCATTGCGAGTGTATAAAGTTATACTGGCAACAATGTCCCGCTTGTATCGACTTGCTAATCGACCAATTACTTCCCAGGATAGATAGTTTTTTACCCTGATTACAATCTAATATTGAGAACGTGATGAAAATAATACCAAAAAAATACTTGACGACAATAAATAATTTGAGCTGGACATGAAAAGCTTAGCTAAACGAAGAAAATTAAGTAATTCAGAGGGCATTTATCTAGAATTATTGGATAATAAAAATGTTCCATTTTGACTTTTCTGGCTTAGTTATTTTTTAAATATATCACTTTGAAAATGTCCAAGGTATGCAAAGGGCCCCAACGGGGTGAATTTCCAATAGAGAAGTCCTGATTGGGATTCCATGATGGTGACAATGAGGCATACTCAATAGAGAAATAATTCGTGGACACGCAGTGGGAATGCTTAACATTGAAATATATATATTAGTAGCATAGTAATGTATATAAGTAGTTAGATACGTTCTATAAACTTACTTAATGCAAATGTCCTGTACATTGTATATTCACTAGTAGTCTAGGGAACTTAATCAAGTGTTACTAAGATTACTTAAAAAAATTATTAAAGTATGTCAAAATGCTACCAGACAATCTAAATTTTGGGTTCAAGAGGAATTTCCCATTTGGGACCCTAGAGGGATTTGCGTTACATCCCAAGCTAAGGCCCAATTGGGCTCATTCGTAAATTTCTAGTCTGGTAGCGTGCCAGCAAATATTTTTGTCCATATCTCAAAGTCAAAGGAAAATTTGGTCGCGAAATGTATATAAATTGTGTTTATACATCAAGTCAAGGGTGGATTTAGGGGAGGGGGGCACGTGCCCCCCAACGTTATTTTGTGTACTGGGGAGATTCCATTACAGCACATACTTAGAAGCAAATCAAATTATTAGAGTTGTTAAAATATATGAATAAAATAACAGAAAGAAAATTAATGAAACTCTAGTCTTTTCTGGCTGGAATTGCAAATTTTTTTCGTTGCATCCCTTTGACGCACTTGCAAATGAAAGATTATATTGTGCCCCCCCCAGAAAAATCCTGAATCCTTCCTTGAATCAAGTTGACATTAAATCGTAAATTTCGATATAGATTCCCATTTGAGAACTAACTTGGCATACTGATCCGGCAAAATCAAAATTCGGTAAAATTATTTATCGGTAAACATTCCCACAATAAAATAATTCGGCGATTGGATAATTTTTCTCAAATCTTGGTTTTTCTATCACATCGTTAAGAATAAGTTCAAAGTTTTGATATTTCCCTTAATATAAGTTTTTGGAAAAATGTAATATCATTTTTTCTATATTTCCGACTAATATGATATCGTCCATTCTCTAAGGACTACGATTTCCAATGCATACTTTATGCATCCTCGACTGGCTTTAATCCGTTAAGGTTTTTTTAAGAGTTAACCTAAAATAATTTCGGGAATCCTGGGCAATTCAATCTGGTTTATGTAGATTGATAAACATGTATTATATCCACCAAGTCTTTGACAACAATAGAACTTAATAACACTCGCATTTGCCGTTATATATTTCTTCTACTTTACAGTTTATTCATTATTCACCCCCCCCCCCTCATTGAAAGACTTTTATTTATTTTTTTCGGCTTTGGTGTCATTAGAAAAGGTAATCAAGTACATAGCGAATAGTAATGCGTTTTCGCGTCACTGAACTTGTTTTTCATTATCTACTATATTTTCGATGTAAACCATCAATAATTTTGGATGCTTGGTTTGAGAAAATAGTTTTAAAATTTTTATCTTAAGTCTGCTTGATGTGAAATTTACTATCATTTTTTCTCAATATTCGATTAACTTATTTTGTTTTTTTTTTTTTTTTTTTAAAGAGTAGAAACGTTTTCAATTATATTTAATCGCTATATCTCTCCTCTGTAAAATGGTTTTGATGTTTCACGATTTCAAGCCAAATATAAATCTTAAATTTAATTTTAATTTTAATAATTTCAGATCAAAAATCTAATAATTAATTGTATATCTGTCGTAATTGAATCAAAAATCAACAATCCAAACCCGTTTCTTACTGAATCTCCATACGAACTGATACTTCAAGGCAAATTTGCTCGTATCCCTTATCTGACCAGTTTTGCCCAGTCCGAAGGAAGTCATTTTTTAAATGCAGCCAAAGTACTTGCACTAAGAGGCAATATCACAAATTTTTCGATGTGTATACCCAGTTATTTGACAAAATATTTATCAAGAAATGAATTGGAAAATATTAATAATGACATAAATAAGTTTTACTCCAGAAAAAATTCTGGTGATAGTAACATAAAAGTATTAGAAGTAAGTATGGGTTAGGGAGAAAATATTTTTATGGGAATGAATATTCTCTTTAGAATATTTCAATACTATTTGGTAGATATAGTATTGTATATATTGCTTAACAATTTGTACTTATGGTATACTCAGAAAATTTTATCAATCAATTTTTTGTTTATCAATAGTAAAAATTTTCTTTTTAGATATTCGGAGATAGTGCCATACTGTTTCCGAACATTTTGAATTGGAAAATAACAGCGGCCGTGTCCAATTATCAGACTCCAATTTATATGTATGAGTTTAATATACGAACTGATATAAATGGTATTTCGTATTATCACAAATTACCAAAACCATATTGCTCACATTGTGATGAACTTAGTAAGCATAAAGTCTAAGTTGTTGACAATTTCAGGGTTTATTTTGATTCATTTTAGATTATTATTTAAATACCGATGGCCTTTATGGTTTTTCTATCAAGAACCAAATGAACAAGTCTCTGGTGAAATGGAGCATTGATAGATATACGACAATTATTGTAAATTTCGTGCGAACTGGAAACCCAAACTCATTTGATCCAAACGAGGAATTGTCCAAGTTTCAATGGAAACCTATACAGGCAAATGGCGTGAATTATTTTATTGTTCAACCTAATTTAACTGTTGCGAAAAACCCATTTCCCGACCGTATGCTTTTCTGGCAGAAGCTCTATAAGAAATATTTTTTAAACAAACATTTACCTTTTAAAACGTTTCCCAGTTTTGAACTGTTTAATTAACTGTTATTACAAATATTTATATATAACTTCGACTAAAAACACTTTAAAAAGTAAAAAAAAAATGTTTACTGAGGTAGTTGTTAACAAATCTTATGCTTAAATTCTTGTTAAAAAGCAGTTTAAAAATGATTTGAAATTATATTAATATTTTGAGCATATAAATCTTAAAAAAGAAAATTATCGAACAATTGAAGCAAAAGCTGAAACTTTTAACATGAAAATAGTGTTTCAATAAGAGCGCAAGATTTCATTGTTCAATAAAACATGGTTTTCTGTAGCAAAGTATTGAAATATTTATTGATTTAGAAAATATACATTTGGGAATTATGTATGAAACAAAGTATTTTAAATGGCCACCATGGCTTTGCTGGTATTTGCATACCGTTTTGACGAAATTTTCAATATCGTTATTGAATACATCTGGAGGTTTTTCATTAATACAGCGTCTAATTTCGGCTTTCAATGCTTCGATGGTTGCAGGCTTATTGGCATAAACCTGTAACTTCAGATAATTCCACAGCCAGAAATCCAGTCCAGAAAGTCCTGCTGAAACCACATGTCGTCAAGATCAATAGCTTCCAAATGAGACATAAGAAACTGTTATCATATCATGATAACGTTCGCTATTCACCGTTACTGCATTATCTTCTTCATTTTCGAAGAAAAACGGTTCAATTAATCCTTCAGACCATAATGCACACCATACAGTGACCCGTTATGGATACATTGCTTTCTGATGAATCATTCGTGGATTTTCTAAGCCCCAAATGCGATAGTTTTGCCTATTCACGAAGCCAACGAGGTGAATATGGGCCTCAATATTGAAAATGATTTTGTTTGCAAAATCAGCAGGTAACTCAAGTATCCAATTGGTGAATTCTTTTCCCTGTTCATGGTTTTGCAGTCTACTATTTCATGTTTACTAACTCCCATCTGTCAACTTTCGATTTGTCACGTCATAATCATGTAATATTTTGACCAATTATGACTGTCAAACATGGCGCGTAATTCAAATATTGCGCTCTTATTGAAACATCCTTTACATATGCCCAGAACGAGGGTATTCTTGATCGCAACTGCATTTTTTTTAATTAAGGACTTCGTTCTGGAAATATTTAACTTTATGTTAAATTTTTTTAGCTTTTGTTTCAACTGTTTGGCAATTTTCTTTTTTATGCCCAGAAGTTTTAATGTAATTTAAATTCTGTTTTAAACTCATTTTTAAGAAGAATTTAGATATAAGATTTTTTAACAATTAGATCAGCATAGATACATTTTTTTTACTTTTTTAAAGTGTTTTTAGCCGTATTTTAAAACTTTTCCCAATGTAATTAATTCAATTGTAAAATAAAGAAAAGAGAAATTTAAAATAAATATTAATTAAACTAACATAAATCTAAGCAACGATTGTTATTAGAGCCATAAGTACTTATTTTTATCATTATTATTGAATACAAATTCAATGGTTACGTCTGTAGTGATTTTGTAAATGCAAAGAATATGAGGTATTTTGATAATATTCTGGACATTGTATTAATAATTGTATTACTTTCCAGCAAAGCAAAAGCAAATTGATAAGCAAATTGTTGGGCGGCATTAGTTATATTTTCCAATGTTCTATTACTCTCTTTGAAAGACTCAGAAATATTGATCATTGTCTTCTTCTTTCAATTTTTTATTTTATTTTTTTCATATTACTTGTGAAGTATCTTTAAAACTTTTGCAGTCATCCTGACTCCTGAGTTAGATAAAAACTAGGTACTTTCAAAACTCACCAGATGGCAATAACAAATTCATAGCATCAAATTAATTAGTTTTTAATAAACACCTTTTAATTACTTCGAATAAGTTCAATTGCCTATAGAGTAAAATTATTTAAAATATTTCATATATTTTTTGACCGAACGTCTTCACTTCTGAATTTTCAATAAAATAAACGATGTTGATTGAATTTGTCTTTTGTCACCATTAATAATTCCACCCAGATCCGCTATTAAAGATACCAATTGATAACTCCTGGTAGAGTATAACAAAGACAACATATACCTCGATCTCATGTTTTCTAGTCGTTTAATAATTATTTTAGTTGCATTTCCGCTATGTTGATGTGGTAAGGTATTTAAAGGTAATTTAATGATGGAAAAACCATTAGAAGACGTTTAAAGTTATTTAAGGCTTTGTAAATAAATTAGAAGAAAAATAAATTTCAGTGAATGATATTTTTGTTCCTCCGGATACATCAAGAATCTAAATGGACCCAATATTCGTGCTTGGTGTTCCCTAAATCCTCCGAGTTACGAATTTAACATATTTTCATTCGAAATTATGCACTCAAAATTTTGTACACAAACGTCACAATGAAACGAGTTGCATTTCTATTCGACCTGCAACACTATATTTTTTTTTACATTTTTGGCTTTTTTGTTCAAGTTTTTGTTTCATTTAATTGCGAATTTCATGCGTGAAATATTCCAGATATATTAATGGTATCACTCATGTTTTAATTACTAGAGTTATATGGAAATTTTCTGTAGGCATAACGTACAAATTGCATTTACACGGTTAATTGTTTATTGCATTTTTTACAGAGAACAAAAATTTATATCATAAAAAACGATAATAAATATAAATGAAAGAATTTGTATAAGACAAGAAAAAGTTCAATCATACAGTGATTGCGTGCTAAGAAACTATGACTTGAAAAGAATATTTTTGAATCCATTATCTAAATGTATAATTAAAATGTTCATTTTCAATGTACTTAAACATTTTTCTTTATCACCATAATTCACATTAAATATTTTTCACTTTAAAAACATAATTGATTTGAATTGATATTTTTAAGAGTGCGCAATTGGTAATTGGTACAGGCGTCTTGATCTAAATACAAATTAAATAAAATTAATGCCACAATTGTTTCAACCCAAAAAAAATGTTTGTATGTAAATGATGTTGGATCCAATTTATGCTGGCCGCATGCAAATTTCGTTTGGGTTCGCAGAATAACAATGCTTTGGTGTACGCAAAGTTTGTTCCGATTTATTTTTTTAATTTTAAATTTCTACTAGTTTATAGTGAAAACATCTATGCATGTGTTGGGGAATACCATCCACTACTACCTCTACTTCCACTTAAAACAAAAAGGAATGGCGGGACAGCGTTGTCTTCAGCCGACATTCATGGTCTTTAACGCAAGCGAGCGCATCTTCCATCTTCCATCCGCACAACAATGAATGGAATTTGAATTTTAATGTAACGGAAAATTTTAAATTTGAAAATCACGTTTGTCAATTTGATATGTGAACAAAATAATTTCCTAATTAACAAAATAAAAATTCAAAAATTTGGTGAAAAAGTTTTTGGTGAAGATTAAAGTGACCGAACTGTTCCATACATGTTTTTCCTATAAAACTTGTTTTATTATCCTGGATTATACAATTACTGGTAAGATATCCTTTTTAAATTACTTATTTTTTAATGCAATTTAAATTATTTTCAAAAGTGGTTTCACGTGAACAAAAAAGAAACTATCGTTGAAATAAATTAATTAGTATTGAAAAAAAACCAACAACATCTTAACGATTGTCAAATTCACGCAATTAAATAGTAAAATAGAAATTTACGGCATATTTCGTTGAATGAGGTAATAAACTAGATGTTCATGTTAAAACAGAAATTTCTTCCATATTAAACTGGAACATCTAACGACTGGTTACAAGCAGCCGGTTCCAGAAAGTGTATTAACTGCCTACCAATATAAAAAAGCCTTTATTTATATAATTCATTCGTAAACGATCTACTTCTAAATTGAAAATTTTAAGGAACTGGCTTTTAATGAGGATAATTGCAAGTTTAGAATGTTTTTATTTGTTAAGTATTAAAGTGAATAGCGTAAGAAGTATTTACTCTTACGGCACTCAACTGTGAAGTTTTTTAATGCCATGAAACTTAGTTGATTTAACTGGCATATCTTAAGTTTTCAAGTTTATCTCATACGTGATGAAAACTCCACGTTAATGGTTTTAAGTCGGGCGTTAAATTTCCTAAAAAAAATTACCAAACAACTTGTATAAATTAATTTTAATATTCAACGCAATTGTGTTACTCTTTTCGGTTGTAATACGGAAATAATTGCATTTCGTTACTTGTTGGCGTGATAAGTGAGTCGATAATTATTCGAATATGTCACTTGAAGCGAATGGAGACGATACGAGTTGTTGCACTCATAATCAAACATACATTTAATATCTGTGTTACAAACTTATACGCAGAGAATACTCTAAATTTGATGAGAAAAAAAAACGCGTGAAATACTAAACTACAAACCAAAAAATTTGCTGATTTACTGGAATCGGACCGAAGTGATCTATTGTGAGTTATTTCAATCAAATGAAATTATTAATGGCCAACTATACCAGCAACAATTAATGCAAATGTGTCCAATTTTGAAGCCCAAACGTCTCTTATGTACGTACCAAAAGATATAAATTGGTTATTCAAAGTTGAAAGAAATTAAAACATTCATTTCTTTACAGTAAAATTAATCAATAATATTGTCAAGTGTGTCTCCTATTTCCCACTTGGTCATGAAATTCTTTAGCAACTTTTTTCATTGTGAAGTATTTACTACCAATTATTATATTATAAAGCCTTTTTTTCAACATTTTCATTTTTACCTCCCTTTTTCGTTACGTTGACATTTTGAGTACTTTTAATTCAAAAATTGATTACAGCCAAATCAGTTGAGATTAATGAATGCAATTTTCAAAATTTATTGCTAAATTCCAATATGTTAATAAAACATTGAAAAATAATAACTATTAAATTATTATCATATTTTTTAACGTTTTTAACAATTGAATATTGATTATACAAATGAATAAATGTGTTCCCTCATATCTAATAAAATTTTATTTCCATAGTTTTATGCATTAAACATTCAAATTTAATATTCTGAAATAAATTTTTACTACTCGAAATTACTTTAAACAAAATAAATTTATTTGTCACCCCACGGAGAGCGTTACCGGCCGTCCGACACTACACTTTAACTCCGGTCATCCCTTATTAAATAAATAAAAATTACAATTATATATAATTTCTTTCACCAAATATTATTGTAAAATATGGTTAACAAGTTGATAATATATTTTTTTAATAAATCAAAGCATAAAAAACTAAAAAAATTCAAATATAAATTTTATATCGTCGCGGTGTATGAATTAGTTTGAAGAATTTGGTTAGTGATAACATTTTCATCTTCCAAAATTAGCTTCCCTAGTAATGATGGGTGATCTTGAAGGGGACATTCTGGTTTTGACGCCTAAATTTTAGGCATTTTTCAAACTAAGAAAAAAGCATTAAAAATATTTTTACGATTCACTTTTTATATGATTTTTATTGATATGTAAATAAAAAGAAAAAAAATCAAAAAATCATCGAACTACAGGCTCGATCATCGATGCTACAGAAAAAAATCGTACTTCCTGGTTGGCATGATTCCAACCCTTGTAGTGATCTAAAACAAACAAATTAAAAAAAAAACTTCATTAGTAAAGATGTCGCCATCGAACTAACCATTGCCAAAGCAAAACAAAAGAAAAGTTCACAAAATGTCGTCAACTTAAAAAAAAAACGACCCCTTTTTTTGACCTTTTTGAATTTTTTAAAAATAGGTATTTACAATTAAAATTTTCCAAAATCCAAGGCAGGAGCGATAGAGAGATTGTATAAAAAAGATTTTTATAAAGTTTCAAAGGAATCGGTAAAGTAAAACTTGAAATATCCGGCAACTACATCAAAAAAGTAGTTTTGAGAAAAAAAACTCCAATAGAATAACTCAGATAAACACAAAATCCGCTGTATCTCCGAAATTAATTCGAATTTTGAAAAATCCGTTTAAGGGCATATTTTTGAAGGTCTAAAATTTGAAAATATGGAAAAAAAGAAAAATCAATTTTTTATAATTTCTAGACCAGAATACCCCCTTAAAAGTAATTTTTGCGTTATTTTTTTATTACCATAGATTTTTCCAAACGTTATCTATTCCTTCATTTCGTAATCATTTTGAGAACAGAAGTAAATATTTATTTTATCAATTGCTTTTGTTAAAGTTTTAGTTCATTTAAATAAAGGAAGTGTTGTCGTTATAGAATTTGTTATTGCCTGCCTTTTTATACTTCCTCCTAAGCCATCATACGCTCCTTTAGCACGAGATATGGTGAAAAAGTTCCATTCCGCTTCCACATCAAAATCATTTTCGTTATTCACAAGATTTGCAAAATTGTATTTATTTTTATACGAAGCCACCCCATCCGAAAAATATATGATTTTTGTATTTTCTTTGCACCAAATTTATTTTTCAAATGCACAATTAGCTTAAAACTAAAACTATAAACCGAACTTGCGTTGTGAAAAACTTTTCCGGATATTACAAAAAAAGAAATCATACTTCATTATTCCATTTGTTCTATAATTAGCGACGTGCAGATGAAACTATGTTTGGCTATTGGATCTTAAACATAGAAAACATAATTTTCGGTCAAATCTAAGCAAACTACAAATTCTCCAGCTTAAATTAATTCTTTTTGTTTGCTGAAATACGACGCTTGCGATTTTGCAACAAAATCGTGTCTCAATAATTCAGGCCAAGTAGATTTGATTTTCACGAAAAAAATTAAGGTAAAATTAATTAAATAACTTTCGATAAACTGGAATATTAGTGAAAAAATATTTTCCTTTAAATTTGTGGCACTATTAAACTACAACATATATATTCCACGTGAAATCGCCGGTATAATGATTGTTACGTCGGAGATATTAACGCTGCTATAGACGCGAAACTGTGTTATTGACTAAGTGGTAATATTTTTGTTTTTAATCAAATAAAAGTGCATTTTCAAAAATTCAAAACCAAATACAGAATACTTAATTTCTTACTTGAATTTTTAGAACAAATACAAGACAATCAGACGTTTTTTTCGTCTTTAGATTTTGAGATCAAATTTCGCACGCTTGATAAATATCATGTAGAAATCTTATGTTGATTTTGGCTTGTGAAACTTTCCTCTAAACAAACATTTTTTGCTAATATTTCGACATTCTTAGTGTGCTGGATTTTTTTGTGTTTGAAAGATGTTCCTTTTATTTAAGCCAAAGCAAACACTTCACATTTTTCTCTCCGTTTCTCGACTCTCTTAAGCAATTAAACTTTGTGAGATAAAATCAAAAAAAAATATTTGCTATGCCTTAATTCCGAAAATTTGTATAAAAAAATATCGGACCGCAATTGGAGCCATTAAATCAATATGGAACACAATAATTTTGTTGCATTCTAAAACTAGAAATTTCAAAAATTGTTCTTAGTATGTTTTTTTTTCGGTTGGTAGCTGCCAATTGATATGCTAGATTATATCTTCTTTTTTAATGAATCTTGACTAATCTAAATTCAAAATGATCATTAAACTTTCAATCTTAAAACTGTTTCCCAATCAATCATATTTTACGCATCTTTTCTTTTTTTTGAGATGTAAATACCAAATATGAAATTCCTTTCATTGCTAAATTAAAGCGATAGAAATCAAATTATAAAACAAAGTTCTACATTGCTGAAGCCAAAAGTTATTAGTCAACTTTGAAACCAAGTTTTATCCCGAATAATTACAATAAAAAAAAATCACCAGGGCAGGATTAAAAGAACATCTTGATTTAATAAAGCAAAAAAAAATGTAACTTTTAAATATCACGCTATAGAATTTGATTGACGTTTCACTTTTCGAATAAATTCCTCTTATTTTTAATGATTTTACTTCTATTAAAATAATGTGATGTTAACAGAGGTATAAAAAATAAACGTAATTTTACTTTCTAATAAAATTTTAATTATCCTATAAAGTATGAATAGTAATACGATTGAATTTAAAATTTACAATAGCAATTTTAAGACATTTTTTGATAAGAAAAATATAGCAGAATGGGCATGGCTTTTTTATTGTTCTTTACCGTCGCTTTATAATTACTAAGGTCTTTAGCGACTCTAGAGTTAATAAGAAACCAGAAACGACAAATTTCGAAAATTTGCTTGATACGAGGATTGAACCTAAAACTTACCAGTTTTGGAGCGACCGACTTGACCACTCGGTAACCAGTAGGCATTGCATTGCTTTTAGTGCGAAGAAAAAATCCATTGTTCACCTAAGAAAGTAACAGTCCTTTCTTTATAATTAAATATTTGCCAATTTTTAAATTGTTATTGTTTTGAGCCGTTCGAATGAAAAGCTGCGATACCTATTCCATTTTCAAAAACGATACCATTTAAATAACCTCTGAGGCTGGCCTTACAATAGTTCATTCTGCCTATCCAATTTTCAAATTTTCGATTGTTTTGGTCTGTATCTTATCAATGGCAGCTTCGATTTCATGCTTCAAAACGTTAACTATCTCAGGATTATCATAGATATCATTTATCTTTAATAGCCTCCCAAAATAATAGGTCATCAAGGTCAGATTACAGCTTCTGGCTTGGCGGCAAGTTGACTTCGGGATTTCGGCTGATTTAACAATTTTTGAATACAGTACCCAAAAGATTGATCGTTTCATTGGCAGTGTAGCAAATTTCGTTGTATAATTGAAACAAATAGTTGTCCAAGTCATTCTCTTTAATTTTTGGAAACAAAAATTCGCTGAGCATCCAAAGAAAAGTGATCCAATGATGCCACTGTGCCAAAAATGACATTCAACCAGCTCTTTGGGGATACATCGATTTTTAAGGACTATGTTTGGTTGCAATAATTGGGCTTGTTAAGATAGCTTTCAAGGTGCAAATGTGCCTAATCGGAAAAGACAATTTTTCAGAAAAAACGTTATCTTCTGTCAAACGATCTTCAATCAATTGGGCAAAGCTTAAGTGCAATGGATGGTCATTTGGTTTCAATTCTTAGACTAATTGACTTTTGGAAACCTTCATGCAAAATTCTCCTTAGAGAACTGCAAGAAATGTTAGAATATAACATGTTAATGAATGTTCTTGCATTTTCTGAGCAACAGAGACAATATTTTCGCGTATGCGAACTAGTGGAAAGCGGAAAATGTTTGTTTGGTCCATTAACGAATAATATTTTTATCTCAATTCAGCTATAGTTGAGGTTACTACAAGTTGGAGCAAAGAATTGCAACTCCAACTTAGAGTAATCTTCGTTTTACATGTCTTAAATATTTTAAATGCCAACTATAGTATTCAACGTTTAATACTTTTAGTACAAGTTAAAATTTATGGTGCGCAGACGCATTGTATACAAAAGTTTCGTCTACTGAATAGTTTGATCTACTCCTATATTTTGTCTACTGGACTTTTTCGTCTGCAGACATTTCGTCTACTTAAAAATTTGGTCTGTACTCAATTCTTTTGTCTACTGACAATATGTCTACTAATGATTGTAGTCTACTATCACTTTTTGAAGACTTTGTATTTAGATGCAAGTAATAATGACAAACAGTAATAATAATAGTGAGCCTGTAATATATGGGATGCTAAATGAATGGAATAAATAATCAAAGTTTTTAGGATAGTAAATTTTCTATTTATTTTGTTGTAATACAAATTTGAGGTCTGAACATTTTAATCGCCGTCTCTTCTTTCTTCATCTGATTCTTCTTCCGGTACATCTTCCCTTCCTAATCGTTTGAAGTTTACAGCTTTTAAAAATTTTGTTAGTTCATTGCTCACTTTGTAAATTTCATAGTTTTGAATTAAATTCTCAATTCTTTTCTGCTACGCTTTATACTTTCCTTTCACAGTCCGTCTTACCGTAACAAGCCTTCCGCCCAGTTGAACTACCATAATTTCAATTTCGCGCTGATCCTTCTTTATGAAGTCGAAAAATGTCCATTTAGATCAATGGTACATAGAGACTGATTTCTGGAATCGCGAATGCCATCCTTCTACGTTGTTTGTTGTTCTGTGAGATTTATTTAGCATTAAATCATACACGTTTCCATTGTTGAACAAATGTGGGCGTAGTTACAAATCAGATAAAATGCCAGTAGACGAAATATCAGTGTAGGCAAAATATGGTTGTAAACGCAATGACATTGTACATGAAATGTCAGTGTAGACGAATTGTCAGTTTAGACGAAATGTCTGTAGACGAAATATATGTAGACCTAATGTCTGTAGACGTAAAGTCGATAGACAAAATGTCTGTAGACCAAAAAAAGTAGACCAACAGTCCAATCTAGCCTCTAGAGGGACGTCGATGAAATACCTGCCTAGAATATTTAATTTACCTCTGATTATCCCCTAAAATTCATAATAGTTTTAAGATTTTTCTAGTGCATCGTTATGTGCATTTTTAGTTTATTGTTAAAATTCAAAGAGCAGTATTCAAGACGCTTCCGATACAACAACGCGTGCTCCAAAATTATAAACATTGTCCGTTAAAAATGTTTCAATAATCAAATGTAACAATTTTCGAACATATTTATAAAACTTAATTGTGCTTAATTTTCTATCGTATAAACCCGTTGTACAATTTAGCGTTACACAAATTACTAAATGACTGTGGTTTGCTGGTAAATACTGAATATTTCTGATGAGAGTGTTCTTCGTGTTTAAAACTTCGAATTAAGTTCATGGACAAAATCTTTTCAAAATAATGGTGAAACAATTCACCTACGTAAAAATTTTGGAAAAATAATTTCTTCGAAATCTATTATCGAAAAAACATTATAGAAAAAAGTTGTAAACTGGATTGATTCAACTCTTCAATCTGAAAACAAATTAGAGACTGATTTATTTTTTAAAAAAAAAGCACAGTAAATTCATTTATAATTCTTCGAAACAATGCGAAAAAGTAAAACGCTATTAATTCCCCAAATATCAAACGTCCAAATCAATTATACATCATCATCATCATTTTCAAATGGCAAATGTATGATTGTTTAAAAATAATTTTACGCAAGTACCAATTTTTTATTTGATTCAACTAGAATTGGAGAGTAGGTCAACTTAATGAATAATTAGAATGTATGAACATATAAAACAAATCGAATTCACAAGCGCAATTATTTTCCTTGATTTTCAATTTAATCCGCAAAAAAAAATGATCATTTGAAAAATGATTTCTGTTATTATTTCGCCAACAAATCAAACTTGATTTTTTTTTATAGTCTAAACATTTAACAATTATCGTCAATATTACTACTTTAATTGGTCTCGATTTGTTAGTTTCGTGGAAATCCGAAAATAACTCTGATTAAAATAGAAATAATTGGTTGAAAAAAAAGGTAAATTATCATGTTTGAACCTACTTGAATATAAAAATATGATACTTTTTTTTTGTTAAATTGATGTTGGAAATTGAAAACACTAAATATTTTCAAATACCCTACACGGTCGACCATAAAGTGCCTTGAATCGTAACCACAAAATGAATATAAAATTCCTAATATAATCTGAAGTTAATTGAGCGAATACGCTTCAATTGCATCTAATATACACTTTATTTCGTGTTAAATCTTCCATCGATTTTCTCTTACTTGTTTTTGCATCGAAAACGATAAAGAGCAAAAAGTGAAATTTTTATTAATGAAAATGTAAAAACAATTTCAATTTTTTCGAAAATTTCTCGAGCGGAATTGGAAAAAAAAGTATTGGTATTAATACAAGTGTTTTTGGCTTGCTTTCAACAATAATTAGCCTCATACCTTCAAGTCGTGTCCTATTTTTTTTTCTAAGGAAATAATTAAAACAAAAAAATTATCCCGCTTTGTATCTTCATAGTTGTAAACATTTCAAGTTTAGCGTTTCACTTTTAAATTATTGATTTCCGAAGAAATAAATAATATGAAAAGTAATTTACGTAAATTTTCCCTTTTTTTCTAGTATTTCCGTCTTCAATAGTACAAAGATCAAGCTGCTGATTGATTTTCAATGTGTTTGGGGTGATATTCCGGACAACGAATTAGCGGTTTCGATTGGAGAGCAACGGTGAACAATGGTGATTTCAATATTATCAAGGCAAATTAGAAACGTTAAATGTATTCGTGGTCAGCTGACGTTGGTGAGTAATCATTTACTAGAACTATCATATAATTACGATTTGAAACTTGAAATTAAAAAAAATGTGTACCGAATACTAAGTATATTATTAAAAAATCATAGTTATTTGCACAAAAAAGAACAGTTGCTGAATTAATCTAAAAATCACTCAAAGTGTTATTTATACATTGCGCCGCAATTATTTCATAGTTTAACTCCCTTTTTATGTAGATTACTCAAAAAAAAAAATGGACTTTCTAAGATGTTTTTCTCTTAATCATTGGAGGAATAAATAATTAGGAATTGACGAAAATTATTTTTGTGAAAAAATATATTCTCAAATGCAAATCAATATTTTTAACAAGGAAACAATAACTATGATAAATTTTAAGCGACAACAAAAATAAAAAATTATTTTCAGTTTTCTTAGGAAATATGATCTTAGAAAATGTTATAATAAGCCGATGTCTTTTCTTTTCAATTTTACTATATAACCTTACTAATATTATAAATGCGAAAGTATGTATGAATGGATATATGGATATTTGTTGTGGAAGTTTGTTACTCTTTCGCGCAAAAACAACTAAATGGATTTTATTGAAACCTTACAATAATATAGCTTATTCTTTAGAGTAACATATAAGATATAATTTTTAAAGATATTGTGTGAATTTTCCAAAATATAACGATAAGTGTCAAGTAAGTAAGAAGAAATTCTGCTATCTGCCAAAACCGTTAGAGTTACACGAATTAATGTTTAACGGAAATGTTTGCCTTAAATATTCCTACAAGAAAGTCGGCAACAGCATACCTATATCTATCTCTTATGTGTAAGCCATTATCGTCAAAATAGTGAACCATAAATACAATAAAAAATTATAATTTATTTCTAACACATATTTGGTAGTAACAAATTGATCCTTATATCAAAGTTAATACTTTTATCGCTTCTGGTATTATATATTATAATTCGGACGTCATTATCTGGAGAAAAATTTACCAAGAATAACTGTGAAGAAAAGCATAGTCTATGTATATTTTTTGAATCCTTATTTCTCTTGGTCATGATATAACTTGAAAATGACTTGACCAATTTCATTCATATTTTTTTAAATGCTTTCCAACACTTTTCAGAAGGTTTCTACAGGAAGAAAAATAGTGAAAATTGGAAACAAGCTCTGTGTTTCTGTATAATCATGTAAACCACGTATTTGTCTACCAAGACTTATCAAAAATTGGTTTCAAATTAAATAAAATGTGGTTTGGTCGAATAATATCGATGAACAAAACAACACTTCTCAATAAATTCAAAACTGAATAAACGTTCAAATTGAATGAACTGTGCTATAAGAAATAAATAAACGATTTTTATTATTATTAAATACCAATATAGTGACGCGCGAAGCTTAAATAGTCGTTAAATTACAGAAGTTTTCCAATTTTCTACATGTTTTTCGGTAAGTTTTGATAGTCGAATACATGGTATAAATAAATACATAAACACTAACATGGTATAACTCTATACATGGTATAACTACATAAACACTAAGAGAGTTAACTTTTAATCTATATTCAATATACTTTAAACTCGATAAACTTTACTCTATATTCAATTAAAAGAGTTGTTTTTCTCATTTAACAACCAATATCTGCTATTTTACTGACATTTTTACTACTTTCCTGGTACTATAAGCATGTTAACTTTTATGTACAAAAAACGCAGTTTGAGGACGTGCGGCCGACGCATATCGATTATTGGGTGCGACATATGGGTAACATGCTATACCTGTAAAACCATGTAAATATTGGTTCTGGCGTTTTAACAGTGGTATTTTTGATAATAGAGTCAAAAAACATTAAGGTACATCAGTAAAGCGTGTAAACTCTATATTAGGGAAAATATTGGATCAAGATCCATGTCAAACACAAGAAGAGCATGTGAAAACCTTGGAAGTGAGTCAATAGCGGTTTTAAATCGTCTAAAAGTTATGGAGATGGTGCAAAAACAGGGAAACTAGATTTCTCAATGATGAAAAAATCATGGAGTAACCTCGACCATGAATCAACTGCAACGGTAAAATCGAATCTCGACTCTGGAGTGATTTATTATAAGTTAGTCAAATTTAATGAAAAAATTACAGAAGAATATTACCAGCAACAATTAGTGCAATTGAGCCCAAATTGAAGTTAGAATGCCCCTGATATACCAAAAAAATATGAAAAGGTCATTCTTCGACATGACAACGTTTGACTTGTGTTACAATAGTTGGTAATGAAACTTTGGAATCATTTCAATGGGATGTCTTACCGTACCCATCATATTCACCTCGTATTATTCCTTTCGATTACCACGTATGTTGATCCATAAGTCACAGTTTGATTGAACTCTTCAAGTTTTACGTAGATACCACAAATTGGATCAATTTTTGAATCATAGGCTAAACATTTTTAGGTGTTTGGTTCGAATCTGCTATCAAGCAAATTTTCAATATTTCTGGATTTACCGATTTTTATTAACCTTAGAGTCGTTGAATACTTTGGTAGTTATAATGCAACGGTAAATAACAATTAAAAAAATGAAAACCCCCTTTTTTTAAAAGAAATTCTTGTCGCTATGTGAAACTTTGGACTCATGCGTTGGTCCAAGAAATTCTATAATTTTATAACTATTATTGATATAAATGCAAAATGCATATGTTATCAGAAACTCAAACGGTTGTGGTTCAAAAAATTAAGGTTTTCTTAAGTCCAAACTTATAAGGTGAAGATTTTACGAAATTAAATACGAAATAAAGATTCAAATTTTAACATATTTTTATATTTAGGAACATTAAAATCGGTTAATATGCTTCTATTTATGAATGAACCCCACTTAAATGAACATTTTTTTTTTTTTGAACGAAGTTGCACGTAGAGTTTAAATTTTAAGAGTCAAATGTGAACTGTTTTTATTTTTTTTCAACCTTTAAAACTTGATATTATTGGTTAATCTACAAAGTTTGCAATAGATTTGTGAAAGAAAAATGCAAATGAATATCTTATTTTGAATTGTATAATAACGCAAATTAGCCAATTTGGTTGTAACTCAATACGAAAATGTGAAAAATATTCCGTCAATTAAATAACGTTCTTCTATAATTAAGTTTGCGAAGATAATCATAGCACTCACTCACACGTTTCTTGAGCCATAAAATAATTCACTCGTTATAAATTTAAATCATATTACCATGCATTTGTGTGCATTTTTTTTAATTAGTTTCGCTATCTAAATGTTTTGACGTTGAATTATATACCGTTTCCACAGTGAAAATAATTTCATTGAAGCCGAAAATTTATCATTTTGCAAACATTTTTACATAATTCTTATTTTTGAATCAATCAACAAAGAATTAACGTATGTGTATTGAAAAAAAAGATGTTATCTAAATGGTAAATTGGTATGCATTGTCGGAAGTTGAAAAAAATAAACGACACGCTTTTGTATAGAGAAATGCATTTCAGTGTCACTAGTGTGTTCCCTTTTTACTTGTAATTGCGATTGAGAAAAGAGATGTTCTTGGAATTGCATTGGGAGCAAATGATAAGTTTTTTTTTTGGTTTGTAATCAATGAAATCATTTAATTCAATAAAAAAGCGATTTACTTTTCCATGTCAACAGTTAAAGAAGTACTTTTTGCAATCATTTTTTAAAACTAGATTACTTTTAAATACAAGTATCAACAAGTATGAGTATTTTCTCTAGTAACAATGAAAGTTTTATTTTTTTAGGAATAAAGATTTTAACATAAGCTTGCTTTTTTGAGCGGAAATAATTGAGTTCAAAATTATTTCAATAACCCTGCAAACAATTTTTTATGCAATTTCCTTGTAAGATTTAACATAGTCTGGAAGAATTTGTTTTGATTAATTATTTGGCTGGATAAAATAGCGAATTTGAGAAATGGTTCCAGATTTTGCAGGACTGAATTTTTCCTTTGACACCAAGAAAATGCCACTCCTTTATCTATACAGTACATTGAAATGCGACGGCCCTGTTCGTTGTTCCAGAACACTGGTTCTGTGTTTGTAGTCGTAAAATCGGCGATTAGAATAACAATCATAGAGTGATTTTATACTAATAATTTATTTTCACAGAGTAACACATAAGGAGCAAAAATACAGGGAAAGAATGATGGGACATTCTTATCAAAATCTAGCTGCTGATACCCTTTGTATTTATGGTGGTTTAAAGAACTGGAATTATGCGATTTCATTACCTCTAAAAGCTCAGCTTTTCGGAGTACAATAAGTGATTCAGAGACCCAGGAAACTCCAATACATCTAAGGCAAGGTTGTGGTTCTTTAAACACCGTCCTGGTGACGTGATCGTGAAGAAAAAAACATATGAATAAATAACTAAATAATGAATGTAGAATCTTAGACTCAAAAAATCTTTACAGAAAAAATAGTTTAGAGCAACTCTCAGTGAAAAAATAATAATAATCTTAATCTAGAAATAAATATTCACAAATAAATATTTTATTTTTAAATCTCTGCATTATATCACCCCAATAAGTTGACTACTTTGACAACTTGTCATTGCCCCTAGAGTTCTAATGTAAATTTTTAGCTGGAATACTGGAGCTAAATACATTATAATTTGAAAAATATTACACCTGAGAACTAGATTTAGTATGCTGTTTTGCTCTTTAAAATTGATCATCTAATTCGCTGTCTATAAGAGGAGCGTATTATGTAGACATTGTATTTAAAACCTCAAGAGATATTCCCCACATAAAAATACCAAACTTGTAGAAGGGATGCCACTTTAGGGTTGAAAAGATTTCTGTTTTTTTTTATTTTTGAAATTTTGTAACTTGTGAACGAATTATAATTTGGAGCAAAATTTTTATATATTCTTAAAGAAAATTAAATGTTCAGCAAAAAAGCTGCAAGCTTTTTTTAAAAAATTTACTTCTTAAAAAATGCTTAAAGACCTTTTTTGTAAAACATTTTATTTCCTTGAAGAATATAAAAAAATTTGCTGCAAATAATAAATTGTTCATTAGTTACAAAATTTGCAAGTTAAAAAATCAAATCGAAAAACCGATTCATTTTCAAGGCTCGATTATAAGAAAACGATTGATCTGACAAAAATTTACATTGAAAACTTTTTTGTAGAACATTTGATTTTTTTCAAGAATATATGTTGTTTATTTTTTTGTTGAATGGTTCGAAAGTTATAGAAAATGAACTCGTCTGATGTTGCCTTGCCAGTCTGTACTATAATAGCTGTAAATAAATAACTAGGATTTAAAAATATGTTCTTGGAACATTAAAAATTCCTCCCTTAGCAAGTCGCAACATCCCTTGCTGTAACTTTTACAACTTACCTTCAAGATAAACATTTTTCAACTAAGTTTTAGGAAAATTTGTTATACCGCTAAAATCACTACACTATTATCGTAATAATGAAGTTTTGAGTGTTAGTGACTATTGACCGTTGAAAATGCCATTTTTTGCGGTCGTACGTATGTTACTAGCGCAAGAAGTAGATAAAATCATTCATAGATAAAAATGTTAACAGAGCATCTAATTTTAGTATGGAGAATTTGAGATATATAACTTTAATGGTGACCCGCGAAGTTAGGATTCCTTTGGGCACCCCTGATTTAAAAAATGCTGATTTTTGAAACCTTAAAAATATGGAGACTATACACAGGAGACCGAACTCTTATGGCCTGCGAGCCTCAAAAACGAGACATAAATGGTAAAGGTCCCGATTTCATGAGGTGGCCATCAGGCTATTCTGCTGTATCACTTTTAAACAGAGAAATAAAAGAAATAAAACAGAGAAATTATTTTCAAATAAAAATCGAGTGAAGCCTTGTCATGGACTAAGCCTTGCAAGTGGTGCCCTCATAGCTGAATGTATATGATTTTCGAATTACTTCAAATAATATAACATCAAACGAATAAATAAAAATATTGAATTTGGTACTTCAGAGTCACCACTGGCGAAAACGTAAAGTTCGGTCTCCTGTGTATAGTCTCCATACTTAAAAATTAAGATAGATATTTATCTAAAGGGTTTAATTAATATCTAATTAATGGACATCCAAAATGTATTTTAATCGGTTTTCTTCTGAATGCACTTTTATTATTAATAATTAAACGTAAATTGTAAATAGGTACCCTTTTTTCTGAAAAATAAAATAGTTCAACTTAATTACAATTACTTAATTATTACAATACAAAGTTTTTATCAAATTAAAAGAGCTGTCTTTAAATAAGAACCAAAAGTATATCTAGAATAAAATATTGGTAAAACTATTTAGATTAGATTTGCTTGTGACCTTTGTACTTTTTTTTTGGCGAAACACTAAAAAGAACCGGAAAATTAAATACTATCGAAATCGATAAACCTGTTCTTGAGTCTTACGATATAATTCAGGTAGACAGAAATTTACGTTCAATTTTATCAACTTGTATTGCATAATGTTCAATATTGTGAACGAAACCAGGTTAACTTTAAACTGGTATGGAATTGCAAACAATTCTACTCTCAACTGGTGATATGAAATAATATAATAATTCTTGAAGGTCAATATGTATACGAGAAAAAGACAGCTTTAAATATGTCATGTATGAATTCGGAACCAGTTGTATGTGAGTACAATTGTATGTACTAATTGTACACTTGAATACCTCAACTGACTTCGAAAGCACTTTTTAATTTTGTGAAGAGGTCCTTTGTGCTATACTCGAAAAAACTTAAGTTACGTCGAGAAATAGCCCCAAACTATATTTTTTTTTATCTATGGCAGTTTTTATGAAGTTAGTTATTTGATGAACTTGTTCAACAGTACAATGCCTTTGCTTGAATCCAAATTGGTGAGACGAGATAACTACTTTTTCATTGGGGATAGAGGCAATTCTATTTAAAATAATAATAATAATATTTTTATTTAAAATTAAATAATTAATTTTATTTAAAATAGTTTTTGAAAAAATATATGAAGATAAACTTCCAAAAAAAATACTAAGTTTTCAAGTTGTTTTGCTATTTTTTTCGAGATATTATGTATCAGAAGTAACCAAACAAAATTAAAAGTAAAATTGTATTTAAAATATGTTCAGGAAGTTAAAAACAAATAAGCTCAATAAATCATTAAATCCATTTTATGTCTTTGACATTGGTCTTGTTTCTGTTTACATAACTTGTACAATTATTTAATGTGCCACAGAACAAAATAGAAAAACCAGTGTAATAAAACGATTACCTACAAGTTGAATCCAAAACCTGATGCATTACTCATGAGCACAACCTAGATTTGAATCAAGAAAATTATATCAGCGTGACTTTAACAGAATGTAGATAATGAAAATGGAAACAGAAATTAATCTTATTACTCCAGAAGGTTTTTCCCAAAAAACGAGATTTTCATCTAATTATCGTTGAAATTTTTTCTGTTTACTGGCCAATTTTTTTACGTGTTAATTACCAAAAAATTAATGTGAAAAACACATTTATAATATCTATGTAATTCGTCGGTAATTAGAAATTCATTTTAATTTCATAATTATCAATAATTTTCGTCTAGAAAAAAAAAGTTGGTTCGACAAAAATAACATTTAATTTTCTGAACTTAGAAAAATAAATAAAATTTAACGCAAACTAACATACTTTGTTGAAAGTATATACTTGATTTCATTAAAAATCTAGCCATGTCCAATTTAAATTCCATTAGTTAACGTTAATCAAGTGTCTTCATTAAAAATAAAAAAAATAGAAAATAAAATCCACCATCAACAAAATCTTCATTTTTAATTGCATAAAACAAGCGTTAGGTTTATTTAAAATAAATAAATAACTGAATTAATTAGCATTTTTTAAAATGTATTTGCTTAAAAAATAAATTTCTAAACACACTTTTGAATAAAAATGAGTAATTCGCTTTTGGTGTATTGTACATATTAAAATTTGAGAAAGTGAATTGAATAATTCCCAGTACATTTTCCCAGTGAATACCTGCATCATTGTTAGCGATATTTCGCTTCTAAAATGAAAGAAATTAAGGAATTAAGGAAATGTATAGAATCTTTTATCTATGTTTATAGATCTAGATCCTTTTATTGTTTAGATTGGAAGAATAAATTTTTCTGAAAAATTTCAATGGAAGCCTACACTGTTGAAGGTTTGTGATTATCAGAATCTAAAAATATTTCACTTACTTAAATAAAAGAATTGTTGTTTTGATTAATTGAGCGTGATTTAAATAATTACTTGTATTACTTCTTTACCTTCTTTACTTTAAATCAATTTAAATTAATTAATTAAATACAATTAAAGTATGAAAACCTATGTGAAACAATGCATTAATTTCTGATAACAAAACATACCCAAGCCAAAGCACGAGGCTATTAGCCAAAGAGATTGCGAGATTTATACATGTTCAATGGCTTTGATTATTGAAAATTTGAACTCCCACTCAATGTAATAATACATCTTATCTTTTTCCACTCTGTAGTATTCTTTTAAAAAGTTTGAAAAAATATGTATAACTTAAAACTGTAATTTATAAAGAGGGCATCATTAACACTTAAATTATATTAACTTTTTAGATTAATCGGTTAAATAAATGCCAAGAAAAAAAAACCGTGTGTGTTGGCACCTAAGTACGCGCGTGAGAAATTATACTTCTTTGGTATAATTAAAAAAATGTTAATCCACTGCCATAGCATTTTCTGGTACTGCCTGAAATGGCAAATCAGTTATTAGTAGTTTGTGACAACTGAAATATGATTTTAATCACATTTTTGGCTCAAGTCCATTTTAGCACACCCACAATCTGGCAACGTTGCATTTTAGACTTTGTTTTTAATTTGAATCGCGATTAAATCGGTCCATAATGAAAATTTAGCCACAAAAGAGAAAATTATACCATATTAGAATTGAATTAACAAAAATATCGAATATATTGAAAAAAAAACAAAATCCTAAACGCAACGTCGCCAGATTGTGGGTATGCTAAAATGGACTTAAACCACAATTTTTGGCTTTTAATGTCAATATAATAGGCAAATGTATAAATGGCGCCAAAGCCATAGAAAAAAGAATGTAAACACATATGTAAGTGTAATATGAGTAATAATTATTATCTCAATTTTGAACTAACTCTTGTCATTGGTTTTAACTGTCATTTCGTTTTCATTCAATTACCAATTTTTGCTATTGACAGTTTACCTGTATTAAGCAGTGAATATTTCCCAGAAAGCTACTAGTTTTCAAGTAATATAATAAAGTGGTAGCCATGTCCCATTTAGCGACATCAATATCTGGCAACGTTGGATTTTCTACTTTGTTTTAAATTTAATTCGCAATTATTTTTTTTGCTAACTTAATTCTAATATCGTATAGTTTGACCTTTTGTCGGTTAATTTTCATTATGGCTTGATTTACTCGCAATCCAATTAAAAACAAAGTAGAAAACACATCGCTGCTAGATATTGATGTCGCTAAAAGGGACATAAGCCAAATTGGCTTTTTTACCTATTGTATATACAGTTGGCTATTTGTACATACTATACTGTAACGTGACGTCTCAAAACTGTATTGAGTTCGCGTTGTTAGTTCTTTTATTTCTTTGGAAAAAATAGTCGTTTCAAACTCAACAATCACTTTTATTAAAACACTTGTCAAAGCCAAAAATTCAAAACTGAACTTCAACACTGAACTGTACTCTTTGCTCGAACTGAGTCTCTTATATACCCGCAACCCAACGTTCTAGAATGCTCTCCTGTTTGCTGGACGTTTCTCGATTTCGCTAGATTTTACTAGAAACTTCTCCGTGCATTCGCGTTGGTGGGAGAGAGAAATAAATCACTAAGTCAATCGCGTGCCAACATGGCACAAAGAGAGACAGACTTCATCCTTTTCTGTTACAGTATAGTATTTCACAGTATTATACACTCTTGAATACGTATATAAATTTGTATCTTACATATATATGAATTAACTGTTTATCAATACATGGGTCACTTGTTCGAAAAATACTTATCAAATACATTTATCATAAAGAAGTGAATTTTAGTCATAGACCATCATGTATACATATAAATAAAAGGTCATTTGCATATACAGTCCCTGATCATATTAATATATGTACAATAGGTTTTGTATAAAACCTGAAGCAAGAGCTATTTTACTTTGAGTTCATATTTTTGATTGGGCTTAGCTTTTCTGTACAAATTTTATTTATTACCAACTAGCGTGACCAAAAATCATATTTACTAAAAAATAAATTTTTACCATCAAATTAATATTTAATTGAAAGCCCGTTTACAGATATTTAAGCGTCCCATTCTGCGCAGTCGATGTAGGACAATACAGTCTGCTATATTTGTTGATGATGATTCCATACGTGGATATTTATACTAAGGGCTATTTTTCTTTTTTCTGCTATGACCATCTTTTTAGCTGCTTTTTTCTTTAGCTACTTCCACATATTTCCATTAGGTTTCAAAGGCTATAATATAAAGTAAACAATATTAAATTTAATTTAGTAGAATAGGTACATTTTGTATAAAATCTTAAGTGGGTCTAATAATATAGTTAGAGACTGTAGTACATACAGGTTGTCTAAATAGTCAATTGTGTGTACCTACAACGTGTATAAATAGTAATTGTTTATTTTTATTTCTCATTTATATCTGTGCATTTAAACTTATTTTTAATTCAAATATAAATAAACATAATGCAATATAATGTATTAATCGACTTTTCTAGCATTATTGTAAATATTGTATTGAATAATTTCAAAAAAAATACTTTTCTTTTAAATGTACTTTTATTATTGGGTGTTAACAAAACGACGACATTGTACCAACTAAATCAAATGTTCGTTACTTAGGTTTTTACCTGAAAGTCACGCATTAAAAACTTACTATTGAAATTGACATATTTGTATCGACCTATCTAGGCTTATGGAGCAAAACTGTGGGGTTTTGCAAAACTCAAATAATGCTCATCAAATAATGCTCCTTATTAAACAAAAAAACCGTTCCATTTACAAAGATCTTAACTTTCTTTTCGTTGTTAATCTCATTCAAAAACGATTCCGAAAATTCCACTCTAATTCGTTAAATCATCTTAACGCTCAAAAATTCTTTCCTCCGAAACTCATCCAGGTAATTCTCCTTGCAACCTACCCACAAACCTCTCAGCAGAAAGTGGCTGGATTCTCTACACATTTCTTAAAAATACTACACCGGGGTGATCTTCGAGTCATACCCGAGTAGTGTAATATAATTTATTTATTTTATCCACATAGTTTACAGAAGGCAATAGAGGTCATAAAAAAATAGAAGTGAAATAATTCAAGCATAGACTTCTTTCTTTTAGATTATCTCCAAATAAGATTTCCAAATAAAAATGATTCACAAGCCAATTATAATAAGAATAAAAAAGAATCTTTCATTCTTCTGAACTAAGCGTTGAAATAAGCGCCGTGAATCTTAGTCTCAATTAACAAACCGTAATCATTAAGGCAAATTATTACATTTAATTACACTTAGCAATTTGAATATTTTAATTACAATGTTAAGTATTTAAACGGCAATTTATTGACTTTCTATTCAACCAAGACAAGTAAATAAGTGAAAATAAAATCATTATATATAGAGATGGTCTCTTTTATATCGTTTTAGAACGCTAATCTTTTTATTTTGATCCGCTTCGAATTAATTTACAATTTTTACTAAATAGCAATCATTGACGTTTAGACTAGATTTGAATTTCAATGATCGGCTCTTTAAATATTTGTAATTACAAAGTATTTCCGCTCTTAAAATTGATTTCAACGGTCAAGATTTATTTTATCACATCCAATTTATAGGTATTCTTGGTTTTTTTCTTAGCATTAAAGCAGTAAAATTTTAAACGCTGTTTAATACTTGTTTATTAGTCTATTTTTTCCGAATTTATTTATCTTTCTGAATAAAAAGAAGATGTTTGTAGGTACTTTACTAAACTATTTGTAAGGGTAGAAAAACTTTGTTTTTATAAACACTAAATAAGGGTTTTCGAAGAACTTTATTGCATTCATTAAAGCCGAAAAAAATAATACAACTCAGTGTTACGATATTACGATTAATTAAATGCTGAAGTTTGTATGGTTCTTGATTTTTCACTAGAAGCTTGTTTTTTGAAGAATAGCTTTTTAAGCAAATCTTTATTCTCCTCGGCATTCTTATCATCTGTACTGTTTTCTTCGATTAAATTATCAATAACTCATACTCAAGAAAACTTTTGGATCTTAAAGAAAAATCTCTGGTAGCAAAACGCTCAGGGCTTATGAAATTTTTACGTTAAGAAAATTATGAGTTTATAGGCCAAAAATCGCTAATTGGGTTTGTGGCGAAGTGTGTGGTAGTGAAGCAGTTTTTGGAGAAGAAGATGGTGTTTCTCCGCGGATGAAAATAATTGAACAATTTACTTTTGCTTGTTGATTTAACTGTAATAAGGAAACTTTATAAAGACATACATCTTTATAACTTAATGCAGAGCAATTTAAGCAAAAGCTTTTACTTGAAATAGAAGTTTCAAGAAAATAAATGGGAAAATTTTAAAAAAATAGATTCGAATTTTCCTAAAAATGATACGGAGACTATCAAAATTTCGAGTTTAATCCAAACAAATCAACGGTTCAATAAAAACTGTATTGTTGTAGTTTTGAGGATTTTTGAGGATCTTTTATTTTTAAATAATTTACACTTTGCTACTTTAGAGCTACGTTTCGCAGTTTATTATTGCTTTTTCAAGCGATTATAAATAACAGTAAAATGTATAAATATTAAAAACTGTATTGCAAGAAACTCTATTGAAGGTTTATGGATCTTATTTAGTTTATCAAAATCCAGTAACACATTTTGTAATACACATACCCACGTTCCCGAAAATGATTTAGGTCTCTCTCTTTTCTGTTCTTTAACCTATATGGGTTTGGTGTTATCATGGTCTATGTTACCCTGTCCTATGTTAGACATACGGCTTCAGGCAATCATATAAAGCAGGTGTGGGCAAACGGTAAACGGCAATCGCGAATAGGTCGACAGCCGATCATAGGCATTTTAAATAATTATTTAGGTAAATTTCAATTCTTTTAATTAAAAGTGTGTACTGAAAAACTAGCAGTCAATGAAACTTGACTCCCAAATAGTTGATTCCCAAATAGTGCCTCTAATACTTCTTTCTACTTAATTTCTCTTTAAAGGGTTACATGGGTTTGATGGCTTCAAAAAATCGTTTTTTTTATTATTTTATTAGTTTATACAATATCTCTAGAAAATTATCCTAAATTTTCAAGTTGATCCAAGTTTTACTTTTGGAGATACAGCTCTGAGAAGCTCAGCACGCCGCAGGTAAACCTATTGTCACGTTTTTCTCAAAACTGTGTTTTGAAAATCGGTTGTCAAGATTTCACGAGAACTACTCAACCGATTTTGATGAAATTTTACACAGGGTTTCGAAATACAATCCACTAGGACTTGGGCGAAGGATTTTTCATTCTTCTTCATCATTCTCTGATATAATGACTAGTGTTTCTAAGTATATGATCTTTGGGACGATTTCACAACCGTTTATTTTTCTTGACTGATGATTAGTTATTATTTCGTATGCCAATAATTTAGTCTCGTTTTTGTTTTGTTAACCTTCACATTACATTGCTCCCTGAAGTTGGTAAGCCTATTCATTGTTTTGACTAGTTCTTCTTTTATAAGGATGTTATCGGTAGGTTGTTTATTTTTAACCGTCAATAGAGATTCCGCCTTTTCATTGATCAAAAATTATCCTGATATTTAAATATTGTAGAGGATAGGTGAGATAAGATAAGGTATGCAACCTTGTCTTATCCTAGTTTCTAGTTGTAGTTCTTTAGACTTTTTTTTTAATTCGTACTGTTGCGGTATAGTAGTTTGATTGGGTGTATGGGATGTATGGAATGTAAATCAATTTGAAGATTTCCCATAATTATTCCTGCTGTACGAAGTCGAAAGCTTTTCAGTAGTCAACGAATAAGAAATATAGATTTATATTGAATTCTTTTGCTTTTTCAATGATTTACTATAGGATATCAGCTAGTTAACATTATTCTCAACAAAATGAAAAATAAAAACTTCATCCTTTTTTGATCGGCTAACCGATGCCAACCAGTGCTTCTCAAACGTATACTTGCAACTCAGTTTTCAATTATCTGCCACCTATTTAAACAATATATTAAATGATCTTTTAACTGAATATTTTTTGCTATCCTAACTTTATAAGTGTAAAAAAAGAGTCAATTTGTAATATCCCAACACTTTGAAAAATTTTAAAATGAGTAATAACTTTGTCTAGAAAAAGCAGATCAATATTAAACGTAATATTTGTTTGCAGTGGTTAAACTAGTAATCAAACATATGTGAACTAATAATGACTATATATTACGGGTGCCTATACAAAAATGATATGAGCAACAAAACACAAAAAGAAAAAAAAAATTTGTACTTCAAATTTTTAAAAGAAAAAAATGTTTAGAAGTATGAGGTCATAAAACTGGGATTGGACGCTGTAAAGTGTAACATTTGCTCTGAATTTATTCCACATTGTCATCATACAATTCTCATAGTTATCTTCCTACTAAAACGAATAATCATTCATTGGACTTGAATTGCATTAATCACACGTATTTGGTTTCCTATGCAATTACTATTCGTACTCATTTCCATATTGATCCAAATAAATACTCAATATGTCTTAGAACTGTTATTAATTTCTTCGGCGCGACAATAACGTTATCATTAATCAACAATTAATGTAAATACCATCGATGGACGAGCAACAGAAATAAAAAATAAAAAAAACGAAATGATATTAATCGGTGAGGCGTACGATTGTTACACTTTCTAGTCAGATGAATTGAGATTCCCAGTCCGCACCGAAATAATTGGAACATGGCTTCAGCTAAAAAAGTTATTAAAACCGCACACTACATTTTCTTCGGTAAAGTCTTCCAGCACCATAATGCAGATGTCTTGTAACGGAAATATAATATGTGGATTTGAAAAAAAAAGCTTTCCGTTCAAGGAGAAGGTCGCGTAATTGTTGAAACCGGTTCAAATCGATTTATTAAAATTTTATCGTTGGTAAGATGTGTTTGGTTTGGATAGAACTTACTAAATTATACACAACTTTATTGGATAGTTTATATATAATAAAAGTGTAAAGAACCATTTTTCAAAGAATTTTTTCTTAACAATAATTTAGAAAAAAAAATACATGCCATTCTCCCTTAAATATTCTGTTTCAAAACTTGAAAAATCAACTACTTTATTTATGGTATCCACACTTAATTATTTGTGGCATATTTATGAGCTTATAAAGATTTTTCTTTTCATTTTTTATTTATTAAAATGTTTATACCATATATTCTCATATTGTTAAATTGTTAAATTTCATTAAAGATGCCGTTTGTATAAGAAAAACGATTGTTGTATAAGAAATTTCCGTTTAAAACTCTAAGTTTCATCTTTTTCATTGTCAGATTTATTTTGTTAAGCCTTAATACTAACAAATGCATTTCAAAATGAATTTAATTGTGTTTTAGTCAGGAAATCATAAGGAAGCATAAAAAAATGTTTTTAACGATTAATATTTTATTTTCCTCAAAATAACAGATATCTGTGATATCGCCTGCGAGGTTCACTACTGCATAAAGTTTAATTTTAAGGGTAACCGGGATAAAAATATCTATGGCTAAAACACATTAATTGAATTAAAGGAAATTTCCATTAATGAAATTATTAGAACCAGATTGGGTCGAAACTTTTGGCTTTGATACAAACAGTTTTCACCCTGTAATACCTTACTACCAGAAAGTCAAATTTTTAACATGAGTCTCTCAAGTCCTTCATATCCTAAATATCAATTAGAAAAAAAGTAATCCATAAAACCACAGTTTTTGTTCTAAATCCTTTATATTCAACTCTCGATCACAATTTATTTACATCTTTATATTTTTGAAACATTTGTAGTTTTATAGAATACTGTATAAAACATTTGTAGTATTTTATAATTAAATGTGAGAATTTCATAAAAGTTAGTAAGTTATTTCCGTTATTTTAGTAGATCAGGTACGTCAGCGTAGAACAGAACCACTAAGGTCCAATTTATTCGCGATTTGAAGTAAAAACATAGTAGAAAATTCAGCGTCAACAGATATTAATGTCCCTAGGAGGGACATGAACTGCCTTAATTGTATTTTCTGTGAATTTTAAATGAATTTTCGCTAATAAATTGAACTATAGTGGTTCTGATCCACGCTAAATGATTTTCCAATGGATTACAGGATATCGCTCGATTGAATAATTGGAAGTGTGTTAATTATCACCTTCAATATTTGTCGCCAAGAACGTGAAATTAATATAAATGTTTTAAAAAGTAAATACACCATAATTTTGTACAAAAAAAAAAATGTTACACAAATTTACTTTGCAATAGCTATGTTTCCCTTTAGTCGCTATATTTTACACCTCTGTCATGCTAGCACTCGACTTTAACAAATCCTAATTATTGTACCGATAAAAAATTGTTTGTACCTCAACAAAAAAAAAAAATAATCAATCTTTTAAAAATTGTTAGCATCCCATTGTTATTTTTTTTTAAATTTTAACGGCTAAAGACGGAAAAAGAAGAAAAAAATTCATTTTTACTTTAACCGAAAAAAGGTTATGAGGGTTTCTGTAAATGCTACTATCCCATTGTTGAATTTTATGATTCTGTTTTTTTTTTCAACTGCAGCTCAAACCAAAATTTGTTACGGTGCAATAATGGAATTGGTTCACAAAATATTGTATCGAAAAATATTCCCAATCCAAACGATAGTTATGACAAAAAAATTAAAACCCGCTTCTCTAAATTTTGAACAATAAAAATATGTAGATCTACTAGTTGATTCCTTTATTTTGATAGAGAGGTAAGTCCATTGTTGATCAAATGGTGATATGGATCGTCATATGAAAAAAATACTTAAAATATATTAATTGTTTATTTGTTTATATATTCAATAAAATATATGAATTTAAACACCTAATTGTTTAATTAAGGAGTTTATTTTATAATAAGAGTAAACGAAATCGTTGAGAACAGCCAGTTTCACAAGTTTCAGGAATTCCGGGTTATTTTACAAGATAAATAATTTAAAAATATGACATTAAATTATTTAATATGTTTAGTTGTTTTGTATTAGTTTAATCAAAATAAACGACTTAAGTAATAGGCACGAAAAATAACGTTGTTGAAATTTTTATTTTTTACTTTAATTAATTGTACTAATATTAGAAGTCTGAATGATATAGGTTTCACAGTAGACGCTATTAATAAACTTGTAAATGAACAATTTTATTAACATTGGTCAAAATTAAGGAAGTTTCTTTTTCCAAAATCAATCCTTGCTTTTGTATGGTTTATTAGTGTGACTGCATGGATTTCTATAACAAGCAAAAAAAATCTTTAAAAAATTAATACCAGATATAATTTCAGTTAATTTCGATGGTCAATCAATTTTTATTGTTTTACAATAGATGCAAAAAGAATCCTTTACAATTTTAGGTTTAACAGTTTATGACAGACAACAACTGAAATTAATAAATAAAATTATGATTGCATAAGTAGATAACGTGATTTGATTTAAATCTTATTGAAATAAGTTCTTCAAGTTATTAGTGGTATGTCATCATAATGAAAATAAAGAACAAATGGTATTAAAACGAGTTTGCGAAGACATTAGTGAACAGATGGTTTCAGCAACTAGCATCGTTCAGTTATGCACATTGCACACTTCAACCGTAGCAGAAAATATAAATGAACGTAGGAAGATAAATCTTGGTTTATCTTCTTTTTTTTTCTATATAATATTTATCCGGAAGAGTGTTCTACTAATTCACTTTAAAGTTAAAAATTATCACCTTAACGATTCAAATGAAAAGTTTTGTTTAAGTAGGTGTGTTGTTTTAAAAGTATTGAAATGCGTAGAAGTTGAGAAAAAGTTTTTGAGTTTTGTACCAAGAAAGTAGTTGTAGTTCCGAGGATTTTTGGGGATCTTTTATTTTTAAATAATTTACACTTTATTATTTTTTGCGCATCATTTCGCAGTTTGTTACTGCTTTTTCAAGCGAATATAAAAAACATTACATTGTATAAAGAATAAGTTTTTATATTTTGTATATCCGCTTGAAAATGCAGTAATAAACTGCGAAACGTAGCACAAAAAATAACAAAGTGTAAATTATTAAAAATAAAAGATCTTCAAAAGTCTTCGTAACTATAATAAATTGAAGATAATCTACAGAATCGGATTAAATTTTAAGTAAATAGTAAAGTATTTTCTTCTTTGAATCAAAATAAGGAACAGAGTATTTGAAAACGTTGGAATTAAAAAAAAATTCAACTAGAGGTTTTGAAAACAGCGAAAAAGGATGAACGAGTATTTCAATTGAAGTTTTGGTCAACTGATGTAATTTTTTCATCAAATTTAAACGATGAAAATTATTTGAATAACTTAACCATCATACAAACTAAAAACTTTCAGTACTAAAATTGTAGTTGTTTGAACATAAAATTTTCCTAGTATAAATTTAAAACATTTTTTCATTAAAAATTGGAATTTTTTTTTGGGGTCGTCCATGAAAAAAAATGGTCTGCAAAGTTCACCAGTTTTTGGGCAATTTAATCGCTAACATAAAAATGTAAAGTAGTGAATTTTGCTTATTAAAAATTCACCAGTAAAAAATGTTAAAATTTCGACAATACCTACTTTTGGTGATCATAATAACTAGATATTAAAATATTAATCATTAAATGGTTTAATATAAACCATTAAAATTTTTATGCTTCAAGTTTCAACGATTCAAAAGTGTGGAGAACTAAACAAGCAAATATGTAGCACTGGTTATCTACAACACAAGATTTGTTGAATATTTTAAGTGAAACAAAATGTGAAACTATTTTCGTTCATTATGCTTATTACCTCATAAAATCGCATCTCTTCTTTTATTTCGGGAATGCTTCATTTTCCGAGCACTGCTAATTTTCGATTTCTGTTTTGAAGTGTCCTTCAAATTTGTACTACAATTAGTGACAAAAATTTTGACTATTATTTTTGATAAACTAGGTTTAGTAATTCTTTTAGATAACAAACAGATAACCAAGTCGAAAGTCTTGCTTACCAAAAGTTCCAATCTACTCTATTTCGATTTTAATATTCGAGTGTGCAAATGATATATAGTAGGGATGTTTATTAGAAATCGGATTTTGTTTTTCTGAAAAATAAGTTTTCATTATTTCTTCAAGAAAAAAGTTATTTTACTCAAAATTAACTCTATTAACTATCTTTTGTCGCTATTTTTCAGTTAAGGATATTAAGGATATCAATTTAAGGATAATATGCGAAAAAAATTGATCCTCTTTTGAGCAAAATCTGTCATCTAGTTATTTTTTTAGATCTCCGTAAAATGTGAAGTGATAAAATATCATATTGATATGTATAAATTATCCTAAATAGCTACGTCCTTAAAATTATATTAATACAATAGTAATTGTTTATTTTATTTACTCATTGGGACCTATGTATTGAAAATAGATTTTTATTTCAAATATAAAAAAAAATAATATAATCTAGTAATCGACTTATGGGAACACGAGGCGGAATGGGATACCGGGGCGGAATGGAAAATGGAATTAGCGCTTGCTACCAGGTGACAAAAACGCGTAAAAATCATACTCAATGTTCAATTAACTGGGCTAATTAATAAAAAGTAACTATCGCCAGTAAAGAGTTCAGTTGTTTTTATTTTTATCAAAAGTCGAAATAAATGTTTCCGAATTCTATGTATACTATGTACTATTTTTTGTTTGAATATTAACATGACATGTTTGTTTAAACATACTGTTGATTAACTAAAAGCCTAGTGATAATTCAAATGTAACCAATATATCTTGCCATAACAATGGATGGGGCGGAATAGGGTATACCATTTAGATAGTATTTCCCATTCAGATAGACATTTTTTACTTTATCAGCAGATAGTGCGTACATATATAAGGAAAAATAGCCGATAGTCCATACATAAGAAAGGTCGGAAGATGTAGAGGCAATCTGCTTATACTGTCGGGATTTATACTCCGAATCTAATGAAAGCTGGTGTTTCTGCAGTATTTGCCAAAAATGGGCATAGTTGGCATGTGCTGGGCTAAACACGAACGATGACAGTATCTTCATCTGCGAACTATGCCAATAACAAGTATCCCACTGCGCCCCAGGCTCATTTCTCATTGTGCTCCAGGGGGTGGGGCAGAATGGGAAATTTCCATTTGTTTTTGAAACCTAAATTTTAATAATAAATATTAATTTAAATCAATTAAACCTTTTTTTATTTGTAGAGAATGAATTTAATAAATATTTACATTACAAAACCACGAGATTTTTACTTTAAACCTCTCGTAAATTGTAATTAAAGCTTAGGTACCCCATTCCGCCCCAGGCCTCCCTATTTACATGATTTTAAATATTACATTGAATTATTGCAAAACAAATTTCTATCATTTAAATGCATTTTGATTCTCATAATAATAATAATACGATACCGTATGTAATATGTATGCATATATACCAGCAAAGACAGAACAAATTTTATAAGCACATACGTTTAAGTTAAATTCAATAATTGTTTTACATTTGCACTCAATGATTGTTGTTATGGTGTCATTTTGATTTCATTCAATCAATTGCCAAGTTTTACCATTTGTCCGTTGTGTCAATATTGGGTGGTGAATATTTCACGGGAAATTACTAGTTGTGTATTATATGGATATTCTTAAAACTGTTAAATTTGAAAATATTTAGTTCGATGTAGTCCATTTTCTAAATAAAAAACTAAAGAGATAGTAACTTTTAGTCTGCTGTAACTTACACTTCGTATCTTGTTCGGTATTGTTCGGGACGATCGAGCCCGGTTCATTCCCCCTACCGACAAACGAAAAACATATGCGAGCGCTAAGATCAACTCGATAGAGTGTTTTAGGGGTTTTAGCCGTTTTCGTACTATACAAATCGCTCCCAAAAATCGACCAGCTTTTACCCGCTTGAAGTTTCTCGCTAATGGTTTGTAGCAACTTCTTATTGTCGCAACGGCGTCACATTTTATTGAAAATTCAGTCTGATTATTTTTTCATAACGTCGCTTAAGAAGTATAACTACAAAAACAATGAAATCACGGGGAATTTACACTTTTGGGAATTGAAAATCTTTGTTAAATGTCAAAATAAAAAAAAAATCCTCAATGATATGATTTGGTAGACCCTCTATTGACCGTTACCAATACTAAGTGGTCTTCATCTAGCAAATTAGTAACTCATGAAGACTATAAGGACAAATAATCATTGGGATGTTTAAATGACTTGGCTATCATCTTTAGCGTTATTTCGAGTTTTCTGCCTGATAACCATTTATCAGCAAATCCATACTTATATGAGCAGTAATATGTACAATATGCATCCATTCATATTGTTTTGCAATATAAACTAGGAGTTATAAATTAACATGTTGAAAGAATTTTCATTGTCAAAAACCGCTAATTAATTATCTTCCCAATTTTGTAGCAGGAATGAAATCACTTATTCAGTTTATATCAAACATTTTTTGCATAATTCATTATTTATATGCCAAAATTTTGTTCTCTTATGTACGTGCAACGAATATTAAAAATTTGATGGTTAATACAAATAAGAAACAAGTTGAGAGTTGTTTTATAATTAGTTTACAATACATTATGGATTAGTTCTGAATTTGGACGTTGAATTATGAATAAATTCAAGACTGTTGCTGGAACAATCCCAGTGTGTTTTATTTGTGGGTGTCATGTTTTTAGGGAAACCTATTCGGGAAAGAATGTAGATGACAAAAACTCCTTAGTGCATTTTTGGTTTTTAATAAAAGTTTTTATTAAAATATTTCAATAATGACACCAGTTATTCAAAAGAAAAAATCAAAGATGATCGAGAAAAACATCCACTCGAAATTTCAAGTTGAATTATTTTCTAATTTATTTGCCTAAGATTCAGATCATACGCAATGAACAGTTTTTGCAACAAATAAATTCAAAACTTTCAATAACGAAAATCCTTCGACTAGTTTTTTTGCCCCTAACGTAATCAATATCAAAGGGAAAATTTTTTTTTTACAAATTTTGTTTTTGCACCAACTGCCTCTTGGCAGTAATTGCAATGTGTCAACTTACAACACTCGTGTCAAACTATCGTGTCAACAATGTGTCACTTACAACACTCGTGGGTTAGTTGTGTCCAATGACACAATAAACATTAAAAAATATAGTAAAACAACTGTAATAAATTCTAAATATAATTATAGTATAAATAATATTCTTAAATATAATAACACTAACAACTAATATCACTAAAATCGGTCTGTCAGGTCAAGTATCGACACTCTTTTGAGACGCTTAACATCCTCACTGTTATGAAGCAGATTCAAGGCAGAGTAGTTTGGATGATCATTAAGCCTACTTTAATAGGCCCGCGCTCTCCAAGTGATCACATCCTTCACATGTTCAACCTGTAGGTCGTCGTAGATTCTTATATTATTTATGTACCATGGTGCACCGATTATTGTCCGCAGAACTTTGGATTTAAGCCTTTGTATTATTTCCAAGTTTGAGTTGGATGCTGTGCCCCAAAGTTCTACTCCATAGGTTCAAATTGGTTTTATAATTGACTAGCTGATCCCCGCGACTTCGTCTGCGTAACATAGGTGTAGATTATATTTTCATTTTAAATTTGCTATTTGTAGTGGCATATGAAAATGATTATTTTTCTTATTTCTTTTACGAAAAACATAATCATACTTAAAAACATTATTTTGTCAACTTTAAAAAGACACATTTAATAAACTGTTACTTAGAATAAAATAGTTGTATATAATGATCAATTAATTTTCAAAAAATATTTATAAATATCTAAAAAGAGTATGTTCAATTGCGTATACCTACGGTAGGTATACCTACCGTGAACCAATTAATCCGTAAATCAATCACCATCTGCATAAATAAAAACTATCGTTAAGTTCAATAAAGTCAGGCATAATTATGACTTAAAACTGTCGAAAGTTATCAAAACACTCGCCTAGATATTTCGAATATTAGTAGAAATCCCAATTCATTGTCTCAACTTTTACACTACTGAAATGTACAAAGCTACGGCGAAATTAAAATTTGTTCAAATGTATGAAACCCAGTTCCTCCATAATCAAGTATAACCATTGTGTATCTATGCACTTATTAAAATATCGCGAAATTTTAACTATATAACTAAATAATTTTCTTTCAATTCACCGAATTTCTCGTTATTCGATATTCGCTCATTAATGAATTTATTTGTGATTACGTATATCGGATTTTCAGGTTTTCAATATGTGAAAGCCAAAAAACGTAATGCTCACTTTTGAACTTAACCTTTTTTAGATACATATATATTCGAGTTTAAATTTTAAAGCAGATCCTACGTTTTTGTTTCTAATAATAAACCAACATTGTTTTATTTTAAGCGATAAAACGTTTCGTCTATAACGAACATATCTTGATAATTAAATTTGAAATTTCGATTGTTTATTACACGTTTTACTGTTCAAACTTTGCCACGATTTTTCACTCTTTTAGAGGAGGAATTATCAAAAAACTCTTTCTTAATATATATCTGCATCTTATAAGGAAAACACTTTCCAAATTTCATCGACACAAATATGCGTTTATATTGTAAAATACAATGTAAAACGAAAAAAATTATGACCTTTAAGTTAATTAACATGACTAAAAAGCTATTCGATTTCGCACATTTGGACGTTATACATACAAACTTGTTGGAAATAGGTGGAAAGCGTGGAAGTAAATTCGAATATTTATTTTCAATAACAATAATTGATTTTCAAATTTTTTTAAATATTGAAGAAAACTTGTTTTGGAAGATTTTATTTTTTGATTGATAATGAAAAATATGACAAAAAATTGCTCCCTTAATGTTAAATAATTGCTCCAGATCACAATCATTGGTTCAGAAAAATTAGATTTTAAAAAAGTTTGATTGTTGAAAAACAAACAAAAATTAAAAACTGCCTCTTTGGTATTTGGTATAAGTACCTACTACCTAAACTTTCTTTCTAATTAAGTGAAATGACGTTATTTAAAATGCTTTAGTTAAAATGATATAACAAAAACAGAAACTTATTAATATTTAATTATTTATTTATTGATTACACTTATTAAATTCAAAATTTCGATTGTTGATTAACTCTAAATTTTCTCATACAAACTTAGTCACTCCCTTTTACTCTTTTAGGGTAGGAATTTAAAAAAAAAATTCTTATCAAATGTCTACTTCTTATAAGGAATACATCGAATACTAAAATTTCATCAGTCAGAGGGGATATTTAATGCATGATTTTATGTATGCACGGTTTTAAAAACGTATTTACTTTAAGTTTTATTACTATTATTATTATTACAACTACTACTATTACTTTTTTTCGTTAATATTGACCAATTCTAAGGGTCTATTTACAACAATTTTGTAAAAAAAAAAAAGTTTACTGTAAGGTTCGAACCCACGTCTTTATAATTAGGAGCATCAGAATGTTGGATACGTAAGCCATTACGCTATTAACATAAACTATATGTTGTATATATATAAAGGTTTATATTTCAAAGAGGCAATTTTTTAAATTTTAAATTGAATTTACTGTACTTTTTATCAGTTCAACTAAAAATATTTTTACAGATTATTTTCTAACTTTAAATTACCTTTCCAATGATATTTAACTCACCGGTCTAGTGTAAAAATTTATGTTTTCATCCCTAGGGAATACCTTCCTTTATTATTTTTTTGGAATGATAAGTAGCCTATAGTCTGTGGGAAATGATGTTATATCTTAATACCAAATTTCATTAAATTCGGTTGTTCCGTTCTTTAGTTAAATCGGGACACACAGATAGACAGACAGACAGACAGACAAAAATTTTAAAAATGTTAAATTCGGAATAAGGGCCTCTTGAAACAAATATTTACCCTAAAATTGGGTTCAAAATCGAAATGTACAGACAGACGTAAGAATTTTATATATTAGTATAGATTTGTACAGAACCAATTTGCTTTCTATCGTCAACTGTGACTTGTAACCAATCAGCCAATATAACTTTCCGTATTTCTTATTAAGCTACTTTTTTTTATATGTTTTGCCCAAGCTAACCGTCTATACAGGTACATTCCCAAATACTTAACATGATTCGTTTGGGGTATCTCTGTATTATAAATGGAAAATATGATCATTTTTTAGTGACTGCGATTTCTTATTCAATCCCTAAATCACGAAAATATCAATTGGTTGAAACAAACTTTTCCGGAAAAGTTTTGAAAGCTTAGCAAAATATTTTATGATGAAAATTATTGAAAAATAAAAATCAAACCTCTTTGATTTTTAGTAAGATTTCTCGATGACCGAATTCCTAGTTGTGCAAAAAAAAATCCGGGAATGCATCAATTTACTGTACAAAATTTTGAATTTAGTGTACGATCCATCAATTGTTTCTATTTTTCGACCCTTAGAAGACGACTAAAGACTATTAAAATTTTAATTAATCCAATCAATGTACACTCAGCTTAATAAAAAAATAATCATCAAAATTGGACTGCCCTGTGAAAAATCTTGGCCAAATGAAAACCAACTTGTTTAATCGATTGAACGCAAGAACTTTCAATTTATGTACGATAAACTTGACCATAAAATAAGCACTTATATATCACTTATTATTTACGAGTATATATCAATACGAGACTGAAAGTCTAATAACCTATTCTGCTAGAATATTCAAGATCATTCAACATTTCTATGGAAAAAACTACGTTTAACCAACGAACAAAACCGTAAAGTCATCCAGTTTTTAAATATAGGTCACTAGCGCAAGTAGTTCTTTATCTAAATTAAATTGAAGATAATGGTTTATTTCAACGATTGATCTTTAATGGTTTTATATTATTTAAAAATTGTACCAATTTTATGGTGGCTGTCTGAAAATGCTTAAGTACATTTAAATCTACTGGTGTTATGCCATCGAGGGCCTCTTCAAATACTTATTCATACACGAAGAAGTGTTGGAACATTCCGTAAAGATACCGCTATGAAATTACATACATTCTACACCTTTACCCACAAGAAATGTTGGCGTTCAGGAAGGAAAATCCGATGTCGTTTGACGACCTCAACATTCAGTCGTCAATTTAGTTGTTCTTCAGATCTTGAACTGTTAGTAAACAATTTCAATTGTGAGTTTCTTGAGAAAAAAAAAACGTTGCTACTCTTGATTACATACAAACGAAACGGTAAATATATTCAACTTTCTTATATTTATTTAATATTAAGATCATAATTCAAGTTCAAGTTAGGTTGCAATTTTTTTATGTCTACAATTTTCGATATTTATTTTTTGATAAATGTTTTTATTAAATTCTTATCAATTATAACGGAAAGTAATAACGGAGTACACATAAAAGGTGAAAGGTTTTTGCAACTGAACGCCGTTAATTTTTGATTTTTATTGTACGTCATTACATAAATACAAACTTTTTTTTTCTAGTTCTAGTAGAGTGTATTGACAATTATTGCACTTGAAAACTTCTAGAAATTCAAGTCTGTCTTGCCAGCATTATCGCATTAAACGCTGAAGTTAAGAGAAATGCATTTTTCTTTTGGCAGTATAATTATTTAATTTGTAATTTTTGCATTCAGCAGTCAACAATTGCGCTTTTAGTTCCCGATTGTTACATCCCAAATTAAAGTTGTTTGTAATTGACTGTATGAAACTTTTTTTCCAAATTTGGATTAATTTGATTGCTATTTCATTGTTTCCCGTCAAATCCAACAATAGGGAATTGATTCAAATCAACGGAAAGTTCTGGAAATCGATAAATTTTATGAATTTATTGTCGTAACTATTTCGATACATTTTTCAAAATTTTTCAGACGAGTTTTCATCAACAAACCATTTTAAATTTTTCGTTAAAATTTTTAAGCATTAAATTAAACATTTTTGACTAGTTTGATATTAATGGGCGGTGAGAAACAACAATCATAAACAATGTTTTTTTTTATTAAAACATTTTCTTTATGAATTTTTCTGTCATAAATTCTCCTATTCTCCTATTCCTGTTTCGTTGAATATAAAAAGGAGATATCAACACATACATACTATATTTTTACGGTTTATACTTTCACTAACCATATTTAACATGATGCGTTAAAACTTTCACGCGTGTTTTTCGTTAGAAGCGTTTATGTATGCATTAAGTTAGTTCATGCTTTAGCGAAAACAATGTTTTTCTTATTTTACTATGTCAATTGTACTTATAACATGTTACAAATGAAGGTGGTAACAATTGTTGCGAATAAATGCTTTGAAACAAAAAAGTGACAAATTTTCTGTTGCGATCGTTTAAATAAATGCATCGTTACAAAAACTAATAGATTATTTTACTCTTTTTCATACAGAACAAAATTATTTTTGATCTACAAACTAAATATAGCAATTTAAATAATTCAGGTCAGTAAGTAAATATTATATCAGTATAATGGTTTAATAGGAAACAATGGTAGTCAAATTTATATATAAAAAATGATAAGAAATAACGGTGAGAACGAATAGAGTTTAACGCCGTAAAACTACGTGAGTATTGTATCCAAAATAAGAAGAATAAAATTGGGTCAGCTGAGTGATTCGTGTGTCACAAACGTGTTTTCTTTGCGTTATGATGATTCATGTTGGTATATATAATAAGATGTTTGGTGCCTACCCATCATACTTCCTCTCTCGAAAATATGTAAAAAAATAAAATACAGTTGCGTTGACCGACGTATTTTCAAGTGTACGCTAACGATGATCAGTTCGTTGGCCATCTATAAATTAATTAAACAGTCAATCGCGCATTCACATTAGTAGAAGAGTTGTCGTCTAACATTTTGATAACGGTCTTCTATTTTAAATAACACGTTAAACAAATCCAAAAGCGAAAAATGGAAATTTTGACGAAAGGAACTTGAAAAAAATTAAATACCTGCCAAATTAGTAACTGGAACTAGTAAATTGATCTGTAATTTAATGGGTTGTAGATAAGTCGTTTAGTTTATTATTCTCTACTAATTCCGCTGTTCTGAACATTATTTTAGTTGTGGAATTATCAGTCGTTGTTTCAGCAGCGTAATGTTAGTCTAACGCCACTTTTATGAATGCTTTCCTAACTTTTTATTGACATTAGTTTAATTTAATATACCTAATAATATACAACAAATCATACCATAAACATAAATTTAAAGAGAAGTTGAAACACAAATATTTGTGACGTATTCCTCAGATACGTATTTCGGTTGCCAAGTAATCTTCCTCAGTGGCCAGCATTTAGTATTTTTGATTATAAATTATAATAAATTAAAACAACTTATATGAAATTTGTTAACAACTGATAAAATAATCATTACCTGATGATGACAGCCAAAAACGAAACGCGTCGTAATAAAGGAGAAATTGTATCATAGGACATATATTATTATTTCTTAATTAATTGTGTCTCAGAAATAAATAAAATATTTATCAATGTTAAAATTCAACTTTTAAGTTTCTAGAGTTAGAAAGATTTATCTCTTAGTAGATGATTGTCATCAACTGTTGAATGATTTTGTCGCAAACAGCCAGTTTGGATTTAATATATTCTTTTGATAAAGCCATTGTCTCAGATTTATACAATATATAAAATATATTGTGGTCCAATTTACGTAGTATAATTTAATATAATAATATTTAACTGACTGCTTTGTGATGGTTCACCATGAATCATCACGAAGCAGTCACGAAGCGATCCAAACTACTTGATGATCACTGAGGAAGATTGCTTGGCAATTGAAATACGTATCTGGACAATACGTCACAAATATCTTTCTTGGAACTTCTGTTCAAATTTATGGTTATGGTATGATTTTTAATATATTATTATATTAAATTATACTACAAAAATAGGACCACAATATATTTTATATATTGTATAACTGTTCAAAGTCAGCGAAAAAAACTTATTTGATCATTGCCTCAGGTTTTCGGAGGAAATAGCCATATTATGCTGTATACCGGGGGGGGAGGTCGATTACGAACAGTTCGACAGTAAAATTCAAATCTTTTAATTAAAAATGTTTACTAATAATTTAGCAGACAATGAAGCTTGAATTTAAAATTACACACGCATCTATTCTACAATAGATATTACCGATTGCTAAATAGTATTTCTAGTACTCCCATTAACTCATTCTCTCTTTAGTTGTTTTTAGTTTAAGCCATTTTTCGAAGTCGATCGTGAATAAATAAGAAAAATTATTGTCGATCACTCCAGTTTTAAGTTGCCACCCCTTTTACAGATCATTTTCTGCTACCGACATTATTTTGTATTCAATCCATCAAGATGTTAAAAAGAGTCGAACCTAAATGTTTCCTTGTATGATACCAATGTTTCTTCAACTTCTCCAGTAAGACTACTTTCCATCTTAATTTGTGTTCTATTGCTAGTGTTGAGTTCTCTAACATGTTTTATGTACGTGAAACTAATATTATTTTCTTCCAAAATCTCAATCTCATTTTAGAGGTGTATTCTATCAAATGCTTCCGTCAAATAAATACAGCAGGAAATCATGAGCGTACTAATTACTATTGGCTTTTCAATTAGACGTTTAACCCTTTGTACTCGAGGTCTTTTTTGCTTGGGCACACCAGTAACTCGAGACGATTTCAAACAAATTAAGGGAAACATTTAGCATGTATCAAATTAGTTTTTTCCGCTTAGTTTGAACACTGTTTATGCAATATATAAAATATATTGTAGTATTATTTATGAAATAAAATTTACAAAAGTAAACTATAAACAAAAATTTAAAAAAAAAGTTCAGACAAGGTAAGGTCAATGTAGGTTCGTCAAATTTTAGCTTATAACTCAACTTAACTTAACTAACTTTAGCTAAACTAAGCTAATAGCTCTTGAGTTAAATTATAAGATTTTACTAATAATTTTATAAACTTATTTTGCATGTATACTGATGTATACTGACGTATTGCTTAGATACGTATTTTAGGTGCCAAGCAATCTTCTTCAGCGGTCATCAAGTAGTATTAGATCGATCTGTAACTGCTATGTGATGAGTTAAAAAATAAAATTTCACCAATTTATTTACCTATTTTTAAATCGAAAACAATAAAATGTATAAATTATACAAAATTATAAATATTAGACTTCGTAATTTGTTTTCGTGTGATATTTAGTAAAACAATGCCCATGGGGCATTCTAGAATTACCGGAAACGAATCTTAGTAATAAGTTATGTTCCGCCTGCCTCCAGGCGTGTTACGGTCAAAGCAAACCTTACAGTTCCTTTTTGGTCCTTTTAATATTAGGTATGTGAAGTTTCCTATTTACTTAAATTTCATTGAAATGCGACGTAGATGCTTGCTCGCGATGCTGGAGAAATGATCCTTTCATTTGCTCAATAGTTTATACAGAATGTTGAAATTGATCAGGCAAATTTCCATACCCCCCCCAAAAAAAAAGCATTGAAGAGTAGTTTTTTCTGAAACATTATTATTCTTCAAATATTTTTATTTGAAATTTTCTGGCCTAGAATCTTAGCGAGCTAATTAAAGAGCCAAAATAGAGTTATGCCCCGTAATTGTTGGGATCGTTACTTATGCCTTTTTTGATTATCTAATGGTTATCCATTTTTCCATTCGGATAGTAGGTGCATGTCGCGTACAAACTATAATTTAGTATATTTTTAGTATTTCGTTATCTTATTTTTGACCACCATATGTCAACAACTCACTAAAAGTATTATCTACGGCAAGAAATTTTAGAATTTTAATTGATTTCAGCTGATTATATATCCTCGCCTGTAATTTTCTTATTACCGATATCAATCACTGCTGGATTTTCTTGTTCTTCGGAGGTTTTAAAATTAATTCAAGTATGATAAAAAATCGTATTTTTCGTATTTCAATCGGTTATTTTGTAATAATTTTCACTATATCCAGATTTCATGCAAATCAACTGGGAACATGTAAATTTCTACGAAAAATGAGAGTTTCATCAATTTCAAACCAAAATTATAAACTTTTAAGACATTTTCGCAATATTTAATACTTAATATTTCTCAAAATTTTAAGACGAAAATTTCTTAATACATAAGCCAAATAGTTAAATCAAATAAGAACGAAAATGTTACGTTAAAAAACACGAAAAAATAAATAGTTATTTCTTCCGTATAAGCTACTCACAATTTCAATAACGGTGCTTGAAATTCTTTAACGTTTTATGCGAACCAATTTAAATGACGAAATATGTTAATATAAGCACCTTTTTTATTCCAAAAGCAAAAAACAATTTTACAACTTTATTTGCCAAAAACTTGTTCACTTTAAGTGCTTAAACGCTAAAGATATTAATTAAACTATGTTTGTGTGTCGTCAGTCCAATAATTGGCGTTGTCTTTACCATAAATCTAGATTTTCTTAAGCATTCAACTCATAGACATAGTTGATAGTCTTCAATTGCGACACTCGTCATTTCGGTCGAATTGGTTTTGCTTTTTATGGAAATAGCTTGTTGTAAAGTAAACCATATCCACTCAACATGTAAACGGTGTAAAATTGGATATTCTTCGAAAATTAAAGGTTTTTACAGTCTCAATTATGTAGGAAATGAAACTTTTGGTTGAGTAATTGGGAAAGAAATAAATATAAGTAAAAGGGGTTTGGTTAGTAACTTCTTTTATGAAACTCGTAATTATTGTTTATTCAGTCGCAATACTAACAATGAAAATCGATTCAGGCTTGCATTGATATTAATTTCTAGTTTTTCATTAATTTTTATAACATTATGATACATATAGCACCATATCTATGGATAAAAGTCGATCAACTTTTCTTATGAATGGAACATTTTTTTTTTTTTTTTTTTTTTTTTCTGGCTGTTTTAATTCGCGATCTGTCCCCGGACAATAAGCGAATATGATGAACGTATGGACGGGTGAGGTACACCTTCATAGGGTACCCCTTATACTACTTTTCGGAATGGCAGCTCCAAAAATGAGATGCGTCGCAGTCTAATAACTTCCTCACTGTTGTCTAAGAGCCCAACGGCCAGATGGTTGGGGTGATCGTTTAGTCGTGTTTGATAGCTTGCGCTGAATTTGACCACCTCCTCCCTGACCGTGGCCATTTTTAAATCCTTGTGTATGTCAAAGTTGTTGACATACCAGGGGGCGCCTGTGATTAATCGAAGAGTCTTAGACTGGAATCTTTGTATGATGTTGATGTTGGAGCTGCTAGCAGTTCCCCACAGTTGTATTCCATACGTCCAAACCGGTTTTATAACGGCTTTATATATCATTAGCCTACTGTTCAGGGACAGACCTGAATTGCTTTTCATCATCCACCACAGCTTTCTTAGTTTGGCCCCCAGCTGTTCCCGTTTGGCGACAATGTGCTTGTGCCAGGTGAGGCGTCTATCCAGGTAAATCCCGAGGTACCTAACCTCGTCCTTCTGAGGGACCTGCTGGTCATATACATAAACCGGGGGACATAGCCCTCTCCTGGTTGTAAAGGTCACGTGTACAGACTTAGCCTCATTAATTGTGATTCTCCATTTACGGAACCATTTCTGCAGGCTATTTATTGCCCCCTGTAGGTCGTCAGATGCTGCATTAGGGCTGTCGTTACTTGCAAGTAAAGCGGTGTCGTCTGCATAGGTGGCTGTAACGACCCCTTCCGCAGTCGGCATGTCGGATGTGAAGATCAGGTATAAGATCGGTCCCAGAATGCTACCCTGTGGGACTCCTGCTCTGATTGGGTGTAGTGCCGAAGTACTCTCCTTCATGGAGACGTAAAATTTCCTGTCGTCGAGGTATGATACTATTACTCTGACCAGTGGACTCGGGATCTTCTTCCTCATCTTATGAATGAGTCCCTTGTGCCAGACTCTATCAAAAGCCTGACTAATGTCGAGAAATATCGCAGAACAGTATTTCTTTTGATGCAGGGAGTTTAATACTGTTTGGGCAACTCGGTGGACCTGCTCGATTGTGGCGTGCTCCTGCCGAAATCCAAACTGATGGCTCGGTAAGACCTCTTTTTCCTCAAGTATTGGCCTCAGTTTTTGTAAGAGAAGTCTTTCAAATAGTTTCGATAGCGTTGGTAGGAGGCTGATGGGTCTGTATGATGAGACTTCGTTCTTGGGCTTACCTGGCTTGTGAACCATGATCATTCTGGCTACTTTCCAAGACGAAGGGTAGTGTGCTGTTCTAATGATGGTGTTGAAAATGGTTAGAAGAGTACCGATGCTTTCGTCTGGTAGTAGTTTGATCATGAGTCCAGTCACCTTATCGTGCCCGGGACTTTTTTTGATATTTATTTTACTGATTTCAGTTTTGATTTCCTCCAGTGTTATTTTTGGGGCTGTGTAGGGCTCTTCACAATCCACTCCTTCCTCTTCCAGGTCCTCCTCGCTATCACCATTCACTGTGAACACTTTTTCGAGATGTTCTGCGAAAAGGTTCGCTTTTTCTTGATCGCTTCTTGCCCATTCTCCGGTAGGTTTTCTAATTGGAGGGATTTCTTCTGTCGGTCGTTTTATTTTTTTTGATACTTTCCAGAGAGAGTAGTCCGTTGTCGCTGTTGTTGTTAGCTCGCTTAGGAAGTGTCGGATGCCTTCTTCCTGGAGAATCCTTAGTTCATCCCTCAATTGGGCTGTCGCTCTATTTAATATTGTTTTATCCCGGGGATTACGAGAATTCTGCCATTTTTTCCTTAGCTTTCTTTTCTCTGCGATCATTTCTTTTATTTTAATAGGGAAGTTTCGTCTCTCCATCGCTTCCGACGAGACTGGAGTAGCGTTTATAGCCGCTCTTTTTATTTGTTCTGTGAAGACATCTATAGCTTCATCTATACTACCGTTCACTTCTTGTACACCAGAAATTTGTCTTTCGGCTTGTAATTGGAGTTTGTAAGCTTCCCAGTTTGTTTTGCGGTTATGGATACATCGCGTACTTGCAGCTTTGGTGATGCATGTTCTTATTGTTAATTTTTCCGGTGAGTGATCTGACGACAGGTCTGCTTCGGGTTCTATTGTTAAGTAGCGTCTATTAATGTTTTTGGTAATAAATATATCTAGTACATCTGGTACTTTTTTTGTGTCTGTTGGCCAGTAGGTAGGATTTCCAGAAGAGAATACATCGAGATGGAGCTCGTTTGTTACGTCCAACAGTGCGCGTCCCCTCGGTGTTGCGAGCCTCGAACCCCACCATTGGTGTTTGGCATTGTAATCCCCCCCGGCTATGAACCTGGGACCAAGTAAATTAAATAGTCGGTGGAAACCTTCCTTATTTGGCGGGTGTCTTGGGGGACAGTAGACTGCTGCTATTGTTAGTGGACCTAGCCAATCCTCGATAACTATGCTTGTGGCTTGTACGAACTCCTCCTGTAGGTTGTTACTTTCGTAATGCTTGATTTTTTCTGATATCAAGATCGCAGTTCCTCCATGGGCTCTACCACTCGGATGGTTTGTGTGGTATGTTGCGTATCCTTTTATTTTGAAGAATGTTCTTTCTGTGAAGTGTGCTTCGGCTATAAGAAGAACATCAACTTTTCTTGTAATAAGGAAGGTTTCTATTTCTAATTTATGTTGGGTGGCACCGTTAGCGTTCCACAGGACGATATTGTATTCGTAGGCCATTCTTAGCGTATTTTAGCGACCAACGTAGTTAACAGAGTTAGTAGGGCTGAGGTTTGTTCGGCTTGTTTGGCCATGATAGCTTCCAGTCTTTGGAATTGGACAGTGAGTGCCACAAATACTCGATCGTCTCCGTTTTCGGTCATTATGGTTTTGTCTTCACCTGTTGTAGCTTGAGCGTAGCTTCGCCCGGGTCTAGTTGTTTGAGGGAGGGTTTTGTTGGGAGAGCCGGCGCTGAAATTCGGACTTTCCAGTGTCGGTTGAAGCATTCTCGGTCTGATTACGGTTGGAGGGAATTTTTTTCTTTGGATTTCTTTGTAGTGGGAACACCCTTTATAGTTAGCTGGGTGCTCACCGCCGCATAGAACACATGAAGCTGGTGTAGCCTTGCTTTTAAGACAGGTGTTGGTATGGTGGTCATCGCCACATTTAACGCAGCGAGGTGTTCTGGCACAGTATGCCTGGGTGTGCCCGTAGCGTTGACAGCGCTTACATTGAACAACAGTTCTGTTTCTATTGGGTGGTTCTATGGAAACCTTTGCTCCGAGGATAAACTCTATGTTGTAGACGTCCTTATTGTTTGTTTTTGGCTCCAGGTCGACGAAGAATAGCGGCATTGGTGTTTTACTAAAACTATTCTTGACGTTTGCGATGTTTCGGACTTGATGCCCCATTTCCAACAGTTCCTCTTTGATATCTTCAATTGGCGTAGAGCAGTGAAGATTTCTGATTACCACTCGATAGGCCCTATCCTGCTTGATTTGATAGGTGTGGTAAGTTACTTTATTTTGTGTTAGGTTTTTGATTGTTGCGCGGTATAAGTCAATTGTCTTGATGGACAATCGGATTTGGTTTGTATTGACCATTTTGTAATAGTATTGGCCTCTATCTACCGTTTTCTCTATTATTTCCAGAACACTTTTGATGTTTTTGATATCTGGTATGAATATTGGGGGAGGAGGGGGAGTTTTATTGGCGTTGGGGCCATTTTCGCTTTCGTTCAGGACCTGGAAGCGGTTTTGGGATACGAAGCCTTCCGTATCCTCAACTGTGGCGCTTCTCTTGCAGGAAGAGTCGTTGTTTCCCGTATTTTTCCGCTTTCTAATGTTTGGTGCCGGTTTCCATTGGCATTCTGATTCATAGTCTTCGGCTAGATCCATATTGGTACACGTTGGCTGTGGCTGGTCACTGTCGTTCCTTTTGGAGGTTGCCATTGTAGTAGTTATTATATTTTACTTATATTAAAGAATTAATTTAGTTTATTATTTTATGTTAATTTTTATTATTAACTTATATTACTATTTGTATTTAATTTATGTTTATATTAACTTATATTAATAATTTGTATTACTAATTTAGATTAATTTATATAATTGATTATATTCTATGATTATATACTAATTTTGGCTTAAAGATTAATAAATACTAATAATTAAAGTATACTAATAATTAACTATTTAAAAACTAAGAATATTGTCTATATATAATGAATGTTTGTAAATACTGGCCGTGTCGATTTGACAGATCGATTGCTTGATCTGTTTGAGTCTTGTCCGGCTGTTGTTTTGGTCGGCTTCTATTCACGATGATCAAAACAAGAACCCACACACGCACAAAAAGTTTGTTCTATTAATTGTCACAGGCAGATAATCCAATTTTTAACCTAACTGACTCCTTTTTTCACTATATTTGTGTTGATTTTTCACTTGCTCGGTTTTATCACAAGCCGAAGAACTTTCACAATGTCCGTGAGGGAGTTATATGCGATTTCCATTATGATTTGGCGATTGTTGCACTTTATTATCTTTAAATTCTGCCCATTTCTGGGACAGTTTGCTAATAGCGCCTAGCACGGTCGCCATTTCAAGTGCGTATGAATGGAACATGAATTTATCTTATTACCTTACATACTGGTTACTCTCCTTTGATGACACTCAAGGAATTCAAATAGAGCCAGAAATTATAAAGCAATAAGCTTTAAGCCTAAGTCTAAATGAGTTTCCTATTCCAAATGTTTATTTTTATTTATACTTAAGCAATTTTTGCTATAATATTACCAATCACTTATACGGTTTAATGGAAGTCTTGTGATTATTATGATTCCCAATGAATACTTTCCGCTTGATTAAGAGTGGCATTTTTATTAGTTCATTAGGTGTTTTATTTTTACTTCTTTAAATCTAAGTAGAACAATAATATGAAAATATTTTTATATTATCAATATTATCTTTCCTCTCACTATTAAAAAAAATAACACATAGTGTGTTTTATAGAATTCAAACTCAATTTTTCGCACTTTTCATTCATTGTTAGTCATCAACCAAGGGCTACGAAGAACTCTTTGCTAATAATAAATTAGCAATAAAACTATGTATATGAGATTTTGATGCGAAATGACAGTAATAAATCAAATGCCAAAATTAACACTTTTACACTTCAATAATATTTCTTAAAATATGAAAAACTAAATTGAAAATAATAACTTTAATGAAGCACAATTGGAAAATAAAATTTACTGACAATAATTATAATTGTATTATATTTCGTGATGTATATCCACATGTATGCACTTAAGTATAACAGTACTTTAATATCCAGTTACTCTTCATTTACTGTTTAAAAATAGATGCCATAAAAATATATTAAAGTTAACAATCTTTAAAATTATACATTTTAATTTGAATCTTAATAAAATTATTGAAAACATCTATGAAATTGACTTAAGGGAATCTAATCTATTTTTACAAAGAATAAAATAATTCCCAACATTTACGAATTTAAAATTTGGAACTTCGTTAATTATAACACTCTAAAAATCAACTATTAATTTCACAAATAGGTACTAAAATTGCTTTTGAGTTAGTTTTTAGTCCTTTTATTGTATTTTTTGTAATTGTGTACCGATTAATCATTACAATATCATATTCCAGTCGCACGAAAAATCGATTTTGCTTGGTTTTTTTCCTTTTTGACTACTAACCCTCTAAAAACATATTCGTGTCGTTAGTCTTAAAGCTTGTACGAAAAATTTATAGTAATACTATATATTAGAAAAATTTAGTTCTTATAATGTAACTTTTCCATGTTTATACAATTAGTTAATAGAACGCTAATACTTATCATAATATGTATCTAATAGATTTAATTAAGTTAAACGAACGACATATTAAACAATTATATAGTACCAGAGTAGTCATTGTTTTCCTTTTTCTTTGAATTTACCTGTTCAGACAATTAAGAGAATGAGTTAATTCATTTACGACAAATAAAATGGTCAACTTACATAAAAAAATATAACATCAGTATCACATACTTTGTGATAAACAAATTATTTTATAATCGATGTTATGAATTTCAAATTTGTAATTACATCCGTAATCTGATACCAACACTTATGTAAATTTTTATTTTTTCAATTATAACTGCAATAAAAAAATTATTACTTTTTGTTTGTTTCAGATAAAATTATCAGCAGCATGTGTCAACTGACTGCGACAAGGACATTACGGTTAGCGGTGGTGATAGCATTAGTTCCAAGTCTAGTTTTGGAATTATCGGCTCGCCCCCAAGATTCAAACGAATGGCACCCGATAATTCCAAATCCATCACCACCGCAACCTGTTCAACCCATAATTGACCAACAATTTAGCAGGTATAGAAAGCGTAATATAGATATTTTAAGCTCTGAAATGCAAAGACGACTCGTTAGGGAAACCACCAATGAACCGACCTCTAAAACAGTAACCCCCTATAAGTTTCGTACTGATAATAATTTAGAAATATATAATCTATTTCGTACTGCCTCATTGTTTGATAACAATGTAAATGAATACACTGTTACCCCTAGATCTATAAGTTTTTATGAAAAAAACGGTGCAACCACCGAAACTGCATGGGACTTGGTAAGCACCTTTGCCCGTAAAATTATTCCCAATCGCAAGAAAACCAATTCGAAAAATTCACTAGTTGACCACCTCAAAATTAAAAACCACACCCAAGCTGGTTCTAGTAAAATGGAAATTGTAAATTCCACCCCAAAAATAGTCATTAAGAATCACTCGAAAAGACCAACGACTCAAAATCTTTACATCACCAAAACAAAGACTGATTGGGCACCTTCATCACCTAGTCCAATCATTATTTTACAGGACGAATATCCATATTCATCTGACCTATACCCAATTTCCTATCCAGACAGTTATAAATATCCAACGACGGGAAATCCCGAAGTACAAACGAAACCCTTACCTCTTGTAGTTAAACCAGGATTTACCAGTCCTAACACAAAAAATCCGGGAGTTATTTCATCATTGTCTATTGACACAGGAAATTACTATATGAATCCGGGATTATCTGATTTTCCATTGAAAGAAGGAGAGAAATGTCCGACTGTTTATATAACGGCACAAACTTCTTTGAATGAAACCAAGGCAAGTAAAGAGGGTTGTTCTGATGTAAGTATTGTTATTAATTCAGCTGTTCATAATCATAATTTTGTCGCAAATGACGAGACGAGTGCCAGTGCTTTGTCGGTACCGTTAGATTCTTCTCCCCATACCGGTGCGGGTGCTCCTACAGGAGCAGCAGCCATTTCAGGTGTGCCACCTAGTGCTCAGTTAGACACGATTCCAGATGCAATTGACAGTCCTGTTGCCTCGATCGCGGCCAATCCTCCTCCAGCCTCTGGAGGGTCCGGTGGTCTTCCATCATTGTCATCCCTAACTCGACCACCCCAAATCCTACAAAATCTTCTGAGTGGCGGTGGTGGTGGCAATGAAGACGATGAGGATGACTCACTTCTGTCAACCATTGTCGATTCATTCACCAGTCCATTTTCTTGGCTTGAAGCCCTCAACCCCTTACGATATCCAATTTTGAATGTTGTTTTTGGACCATTTTCACTTTTGCTAGCCGGAGGTTTAAGTTTACTTTTGTTTCTGTTCCCACTTGCATTCCCCAGTTTTTTGTTGGCTCGATCTTCAAGAAAAATTCCACACTATGATACAACATATCATTACCATAAACCAATTTACAGTAACGGTTGGTATTGGCATGAAGGTTACAAAACTTGGATCAATGCGCCGCGATATGCAAAATCAAATTTTATGGTAGCTGAACCTAAATATGATAACAGTTATTATTATCAGTACGGAAAAAAAGGGGGGCGTAAAAAGAAAAAATAAACCTCAACTCTTTCCCAATTTTCATTAGTCTTTTCCTTTAAATCTATTACTAGAGTTTCTATTTAAGTCAGTGTAAATAAAAAGCCAAAAATTCAGTTACGTATTAAAATTATCCAAAAAAAAAACAACTACTCAAGTGCAATATCTAATTAATTTAAAATAATTCCTTATTAATTAAACAATATATTTATGGTAATTTAATATTTATTAATAGTTAATATAAAAATGAATTAATTTATTAAACGATTATTTGAAGTATCACTTTAATTTAGCCATATTAAACGACCATATTATCAGAGCCCATTGTTTTTGTAAGCGTATTGAGCGTTGGCAAAATAAAAATCGATTGTTGTATAGTATTTTCAAAATATAAATGTAATTTAATCTTTCTTTTTTCGGGAATTGGTTTTGGATTGATTTTAACAAAATATTTTCTGTTTTTGTTAATAATTTATATTGTACGGGCCTTATTTAGAAAATAAAGTTATTTATTGTAAAAAATAATCACCATTTTTCCAATTCCGAATCCCATTTCAGCTTTTTGATATATCTAGATACGGTTTTTGAAGGAGAGGTAAGATTTTTTCTTGGTTGAACGTAAAATGTAAGGAAATATACTAGTGGGACATTTATCTTATGCTTTCAATTATAATTCAATAAATTTTAGTTTCCTGCTGCATATAGTGTAAATTTTGCAAGGAATTTACTGACTTTATATTTTTCATCCTTATGCTCGACTCGAGATCTAAAATTTTGGCCTAAAATTAAAAAGAAACCAACTTAAAATTTTGGTCTGGAAAGTCAATAAGACATCCAAATTTAAATTATAATATTTACCGTCCAGTCAATTATGTAAACATGATGTACTAATTACCATGGGTAGGCCCCTCACGGCCTATGAAAGTGCAGGTTGTACTTCGTGTAAGGAGTTCTTCATATATAATTTTTACATTTTACTTATTAGAAATATTAAAAAAAAAAAATTTTATTACAAATCGTATAAATAATGAACTTTTACTAGTTAAAAATGAACATTTGAAAAATTAATACAACGCCGATTATCGTTGGAAAATTATTTACTGAAATTCATAACAATGCATTTTTTGAAGCACAACAATTTAAAATATGAATTAGCCATTATTTCAACTTAATCGTTCTAAATTTGACTGGTGTACTATAGAAGATATATGAATTTATCTTCATGTATTTTACCTCTGATGCATACGTAAAAATTACTTACTTGAAGTTGAATAAAATAGAATAAACTCAGTTAGATCCCATAATTTTAAATGATTAGAGCCCATTGGTATGCTCGGGTATGCTTATAAATATTCTAGTATTATATAATTTCCAACATTTTACCTTTAAAATGGATATTCAAATTAGATTTAACATATCCATATATTTTGTTATTTTTGAAATACCTGTTGCAATTATTTTGAATTGATTTGAATTTCAATGTTTTAGGGTGCGAATAGAAAATGCTCGCAAAGAAGACGAGCTGCCAAATGTAGTCAATCGAACCGCTCGAATCGACAATGATTTTCGACGAAGACACACTAAAGCCGCCAATCCAGCGATACGAGAATCAATTAAAGTAGTCACCAATCAACTTCTAGATCCTAGCAATATAACATTGGATACACGAACACCACCCAAAATAAAAGCTCAAATTCAAAAAATGAATGAAATCTTAAAACCAATTGAAAATTCTCATCCTGGAATTGCTGTTGCTGTACACGAAGATGAAATCAAAATTTATGATGATCCAGCCACTAAAAGAATTGTAGTTCACAGAAATCATAATAAGCAAACGACAACCCCGGTGACAACGACAGTTTTTACGACAACGGCAGCCACAACGACAACCGTAAACTCATCTCCAACGACAACTTTTCCCACGACCGATGGAACTTTGTCTACATGGATTTTACTAAGCGGACATCCTACTACAAACAAAAATCTGCCTTCCAAACCTATTCCAAATCAAAACAAAACTATGGGAATTGTAGACAAAATTCGACTGAACAATAAAATGCGGCCTTCGTCGGTGAGAAAACCCAATATTACAACGACAGAAACTCCAGAAATTACCACAGTTAAAATTTTGAATAAAGTTAAAGCATCATTATTGGCCAGTAACATGAAAAATGTTAGCAGTACTACTCAAAAACCAACCACTACTACTTCTACTTCTACCACTACAACATTACAACCAAGCACGACAACTATTAAAACGTTTAAACCGACAAAGGCAAATAATACATTAAGTATGAATAAAAAGAAAGAAGAAATCGATTCATCTCATTTAGTAATGGAAGCTAAAGATGGTGGAATGAAACTTCCAAATAAAAATAATGAAAAAGTTGCAGTGACAACTACGAAAAAACCACCAAAAACAACGACAGCATCTTCTGCAAGTAATATCACACTAAAGCCAAAACGTAAAAAGAACAAAAATCGCCGAAGGCGTCCAGGAAATAATAAAACCGTAAATGGTACCAAAACCGCTGTTGGCAAACCACAAACTAAAGAAAAACCTATATCAACTCAGATTTACAATTATTTATCCCGAGAAGTAATGCCATCAGTTGGAGTTGGACTAGTTGGATTAGTTGTTACGGCTGGACTAGCAGGTTACCTACTTTATCCATTTGGAGGAACTCTTCGTCGCGCATATGATTTTGCAACGGACCGAAAAGATGACAAATATTACTACAATAAAGATTATGATCCATCGTCTGGACAAGCGGAAGAAGAAGTAATTAGTAAAGTGATAGCTGGAATGCCTGCTTCCGGTCCTAGTTTACAGGATTATGGATATGCCACTCCGACTTCTTCAGGCCCAAACAACCGTTATCGAGACTATTCTGAAAACTCAATACGTTATCCCCAACCAAGTGGTCCTACTAATTATCAATCTTATCAGGCTGCCTATAATACAGATCAAATTTCATTGAATGTATCTCCTCCGAAATTTACGGGAAGTTCTAGTGATTTAACGTATAGCAATTTAAAAAATGACTATTCAACGCCCTCGACAAGCAGTTTGTATAGTTCAGGCTCGGAATATGTGATGGAAAGACAAAAGGAAACTGGATACACCGTGTCGGCTCCAGGAGAAATTAATGCACAGAAGTTTGTAGTTGGAAGTGTTCCGAAAGATATCATTGTGACACCTGCGGCTGTACCAGAGCATGGTCCTAGAAGTTTGAAAATTCGACGCCGCAAACGCCGTGATACTAAAGCTAAAAGCATCGACGATAATGAAATATCCAACGAAATTTTCCACACTTATGAAGAAACGACAAAAAATAATTATAAAACGAATACTTCAAACATAAATATCACCACTGAAAACATTAAAACACCTGAAACTGAGCTACCTCTTCAAAATGTGTTCCTCAAAAATAACGACACCAATCCCTCCAGTAATGATCCAGCTCTTCAAAATGTATTCCTCAAAAATAACGACACCAATTCATCCAGCAATGGAACCGAAGCCGATGATCTTAGTGCAGGCGGAATTTTTCATCCACCTCCTCCGCAATACTCGTTTATGAATTTCCTAAAAAACATGCTCGAATTCAAATTACGGTTTGGTCTTAGTTTAGTGCAGCATACGTCTGATGCAATTGTTAAGTATGTGCAAGGCGTTCACGAACGAATGGAGGAAGTCGTCAAACAAATAAGAGACGAAAATCAAAGTGTAATCCAACTCCCAAATAAATCACCACTTCCAAACGAATTTTCTGTTCATCATCCGCACAATGACTAAAATTCAGAGACTATATACGTTTGTTAGCCCATAAGTAGAAAAATAGCTAATTTTACATGTACAACCATTATTGATCTTAGGTGAAAATTCGATTGATTTGTTTTCTACTTTAAAATATTATAATTACTCAGTAACTGTAAATAGAAATAATTTTTAAAATTGGTAAGGTACGATTTTCGGGAAAAATATATACTCAGAAAGATATTTCATTTCATAGCTTTTTTACGGAACTGAAAAACTTGCTGATTATATATTAAAAAATATGAAAAAAAAATATTTCAACTATTATAAAAGCAGAGTTGAAATATTATTTTTTGTCTCTAAAATTTAATTTATAGTTTTATTATTATTAGCAAACCATGAAAATTTCATGACAGAAACTGAAAAATTGATAAGTGTAAAATATTTATTTTATTTTTATATGTACATATTATATACAAAAAGAAGTATTAAATGAAGTTCTAACTATCTATTTTTTATTTATTTATTAAACCTTCGAATTCTTAATTGGTTCACGAACAAATTTCATTGAAAATTTGAGAGATAAAATTCTCGAACGTTTCTTGTTCATTTTTTTGGAAAACGAATTTTCCATTGATTTTCATTTGTGTGGATAAATTATGAATTTATATTTTTCGTGGCTCTAACTAAACAAAACTTATGAAATTTTTATCCACATTATTTTTGTGCTCATAAAAGTTTGTTTACTGTTATTTTCAAAGAATTAAGCTGTTTAACAACCTACAATTATTACTCCTTGTAAAGATAAAAATTCTTTGAATTGACAATGTGTTGTCAAAATTGAGCGTTGATAATTCAAGTCATATTTTGATAAGATTTTTTTTTTATTTTTTATATTGAAAATTTTACCGCAAATGCGAAAATTAAAAATATTTTGCTAGAAAAACTTTTAGAACATGTCTAGAAACACTCAATATTTGCACCGTTTTCTTGAATGTGTTATATTCCCTGTCATAGGTATACATTATCCAATTACGAAAATATAATTTTATTGTATAAAATTGTCTTCATAAACTTTAATAAAACTATTCAAGTCTTTCAAAATAGCTCGATGGTAACAAACTAAAAAGGTTTTTAAGAATTTTCTAGGAAACTTTATTCGTTATTATTCTTCATTGCTACCATTGACTATTACTTGCTTCGGTTAATTTTACATTAAAAAAGTCTGTACTTAATCACACAGCCCTCGACGTAGTTTTAATACCACTTATTTCCTGATGAAAAGGATTTGCATTGTAATTACTTTAATCAGATCAACTCCATGAAAATTCAATTAATGGTTAAGATTTTCTTTCAACTAGAAATCACAAAAAGAACTATAATTTTCTTTTTTCCCTAACTTCAGTTTTAAACAAGCCACTTAATCAGAAACTATAAATCCTCGCGTTTAATTTAAAGATAAATTATTAAAAAACAACAATAAAACAAGATGAAAACATGAAAATCAGTTGACAAACTCTTGAAACGGTATGGAGGAAGTAACTAAAATAACTCGAGGTAAATTCTTTAAAAAATTACCTTTTCCAAAACTATCAAAAATTTTTGTTCTAGACTTTCACATAAAAACGTTAAGCTATCTCCTACAATGGATCAAATGGTTCTCATTGGGATGTTTCAATTGGCCTGAAACTAAATCTTATGTTGTAAAATTTATATTTGCGATAATAATGGCGAGTTGCATTGCTATAATAATAATGCAACATGTATTTATATTCCAAAATTCAGACAATCTCGACTGGATTATTGGAGCCTATTTTACAATGATCGCTGTTATAATTGTAACATTAAGATAGGAAAAACTGCACAAAATAGTACAATAACTTTTTTTTAGTATTGTGTAAAGGCTCTCGTTTTATATTACAAACGTAAAAAAGTTTTGCAATTGATGAATATTATTCGTAATGAATTTTGGCCACTGAATTCGTTTGATCAATTTGACAAATATTGGCCATTTATTAAACTGGTTAAAATTTTATCGGCTACATATTGTATTAATGCGTTGTTCATTACACAAATTTTAATGTATTTCCCCTACATCGATAAATTGCCTAATCAACGCGTGATGCCAATTTTAAGCTGGTAACTTTTTTTTATTTTGTTTATCAATTTTTACTTAACAATATTCACCTGCAGGTATCCGTTTGATGTTAATATTAGTCCCGTGCATGAAATCACATATCTTTGGATATCTTCGGTTGGAGTTTTTGTGGGATTTGGTATTCCAAGTTTTGATTCTCTTTTCTTTTATTTTCAATTCAATACAATGCTTCAGTTTCGATTGTTGAAGCATGCATTTGTGACAATTAACACCAAATATGGCGACACAGATAGCGAAGAGAACCTTTACAAAAAATTGGTTTTTTGTATTAAATACCATCAAAAATTGATTAAGTACTTTTAATTGAAATTTGTTCAAATATCAACTATTTCAGATAATTTTATATCGTTTTATTTAGGTTTTATTATCAAGCCAAAGATGTTTATGAAATTCATAATGCATTCAATTTGTTTACTGCTGGCGTTACTGTATGTTTATTGACCTATTTGATTCAAAATGTAAGTACCTAGTACCTATATTGAGGAAAATGAATAGGAAAATTAATAAATGAATAATTTAAAATATCAAAATGAATTTTGATATTTTTATGAAAATAGAAACTATAGGATATTGTTAGATCAAAGTTATAAAGGGGGGGGTATTATTTTCTATAGAACTATTTGATGTTTTGGGTTAATAAACGAACGAAGTGTAATTAAAAAGTTAGGTGATGTTTTATATTTCTCGAGCTATGTAGATACGCTTTTTGTTGTGCGAGTACGGCGAGAACTCATTTCCGCAAACAAATTTTGATATTATCACTTCATAGTGTTTTTAGTTTGTTTGTTTTTACAAATTTAAAAGTGTTATATGTGTTTTGATGTGCTTGGCAAATTTGTACCGAAATTGCTAAATTTTTACCCAAAATTCTTCGCATCCAAAATATCACTCAGGAACAGTCGACATCAACGACAATTTCCTCAAAATGTCATAACTACTGACATATCATAGTTGTATTAGGTGTACCAAAAAGTAATTTCGATTTTTAATATACAAAGAAATCATAAAATTTGGTTACAACTACTGGTTTTAAATGAATGATATAATCAGCTTCAATATTATCACCGTTTTGACATCAAGTGAACAAATTTTTAATGCCAAATTAGTTAAAATCAATGAATTACTAAAGAAAAAATCAAAAAATTACATTTTGTACATCACTTGAGCTTTATTATTACGATGCGTTTCAACAGTTTTTGGCTGTCATCATGAGGTAATCAATTACCTGATTTATGATGACAGCCAAAAACTGTGGAAATGCATCGTAATAAAGAAGAAATTTAGTCATAAAACATATATTATTATCCATTAGTTTATTGATTGTGACTCGGAAATAAATAAAATACTTATCAATGTTAAAATCACTTAAGCTTTTAATTTTTTACCTCTTTGGAAATATTGTAACGATTGAAATAAATAGAAATTCAATTTAATAACTTTTGACGATTACCTATGATAGGTACGGCAAATGCCCCACTCCCCTAAATTTATTAGTTCTTTCCAGAGCTTTCTTCAGTAGAAGAGACTTGCATTACCGTGTTGCAGCATAGAATTTTCACTGTTAACAGTTCTTGTGCAAAATTGATTAGGAATATTTAACTGCTCTTTGACTTTATGACATTCATTTGGCACCATTTCCTCCCTTAACTTCTTATTGGTTAAATTTTTGGCCATTCTTCGTTGGTATCAATTGATGAAATGAAAATTATCGAATTTGAATTTAAAAAAACCTCTTTGGTATTAATGAACGTTTTTGGTAACAACTTTGCGTAACAACCATATGGAACTCGAAGAGCTTACAATACCGAATTTGTAATCTTTGGGGTTTTTGGTCTTACCATTTCAATATAGATTTCAGAGTAATATTTTGTAATTTTTAATGAATTAATAAGTCACTCTAATTATAAAATGTTTTAGTACCACTTTGAAATAACTTTTAAGCAGATAAATGACAATTGAATAACAATTGGCTTAAAAACGAATTACTTTTCGGTACACCTAATATGAAAATGGCATCGAATCCAAAGCCCAATCATTCCAATGGAAACCGTCTGAAGAACCTAAAGTTATACACCGTTGGGGTGAAGCAAGACGAATGAATTGTCTGGATTTGTGAGAAAGTAATTCAGAGCTATTGCACCATGGTAATCATTTTTTCGTAATTTTTTGGTCTAAGATAACACTGTTATCCTGTTACCATTACCAGTGGATTCCTCTGACTTGATCCACCGCAACTTATTTTTGTTTCTAAAACGAAAGAGTTCGATGAAAGGATGGCTTTTTGCCACGATTGAGGATAAACTCAAAACCCTACTAAAAAAAGCAAAACAAAAAGGCTTCGAGAATGGAAGCGTTTGCTGCAAAAAGAAAATGGCTCCAATTTTACGATTTTTTGGGAAAGTGAAAAAAATGTTTAAAATTTTGAAATTTAGAGTTAATTGCAAAGATTTTTTAACTTAATTCAGATGGTCTTTTTACAACCATGTGAGCAATGGTTTATTTAGAATTTTTTATTTCATTGCATAATAGGTATTTCATATATTTCTCTCTCTTTAACTACCAGAGTAATCTTCGCTACATCTCTTTTACAGCAAATCCTTCAATTTGAAAATGCGCTGACACAACTGTGTTGTATCTACGGAGGGTTACTTTGAAGAGAATAAAGTAGCTGTTGATGAATACATAAAATGTTTTTTATAGGAATACAAAGTTACCTTAATTTTTATTAGACTTCGTACACTTATTATTTTTTGAATTTATTTTTTCGCTAAACATATAGTTTAAGGGCAACGGTGAAGTGTTGGAAAACCATGAATCTTTTTGGGGACATAAGATATGATACAAAACATTTCTATTAGTTGTCGACTGGCACTACCCTACAATTTCAAATTTTAACCCCTTCTGGGTGGTTCTGAAAAGTTCTTTTATGGTGTCTTATAGTTTTATTGGGTTTTGAGTCACCAATAGTTTTTAAATTTTACGGACTCGTGATAAAATTAAGTTTACATAGCTTTTTGTAAACTATTCAAATTTTCGTTACTTTTTCGCTCAATACAATTAGGAGAGATCTCAAGGGGTTGAAAAATCCTCAGTTGATTCCCGAATGTGTAAAAACCAATAATCAATTCAATCTTCAATTCTTCAATCTTCCACTTTTCAGGAAACTGATGCAATCAAAAGTATGAAATTAGAAGTGTATTATTTCTGTGCTTTCTTAAATTTGACAATTTATTGCGTTACTGGAAGTTTAATTGAATCGGAGGTAAACAAGTGTAAGAAATAAGAAATATCCTTTGGTATTCTTTGCTGAACGTTTTCAGACGGAAGATCTGCCATTAGCGATTTATAAAACCGGATGGGAAAAACAATCGAAACGCTTTCGAAAAGCAGTCTTGTTCATGATTAAAATTGCTCAAATTCCTCGAAATATAACAGCAGGAAAATTAATTACCGTGGGTAATATGACTCTCATATCTGTAAGTTAAATTGTTGATTTAAAGGTGAAAAAATAAAACAAAATTTCTTCAAATAATATGCATTTTTTAGGTTTTCAAAACAGCCTTTTCTATTTCGGTATTTTTGAGTAGCAAGAAAAATGAAGTTTAAGGATCACAAAAACTCAATATAATACTCTCGAAGCAAATAGTTGTTAAAATTTATGCTTAGGAATATAATTGATTAGGTATAATTATATATATTCCCTTTATTTTAAGCAATTTTTTGTTTTATGTTACAGTTAAATTGGTGTTATTAAAAATTATAATAGAACCCTACTTATGTAAAAATAAAAAAATAAAAAACAATTTATCGTTTAGTCATTTTATTACTATGCAAATCACTCCTATAAATCGGCCAACTTTCACCTGCCTGATTAGTGGTTGAAGTTGCTCGATAACCCCTTGCGAGTAACTTCAAACTGTATTTTTTCCCATCGCCCAGATTAAAAATTCGCTTCCTTATTTTTACATAAGGCCGCTAAACAAGTATGACTTCCAAAAATGAATTAACAATGAAAAATAGCAAAATAAAAATTCCCAAGAACAAAGATAAAATATAAAATTATAAACTAAGAACCATCAAATAATAATTGTTTCAGTTTATTTCCTTATTCCAAATACAACATTTCGAATTACATGAAATAAGAAATAAAAAACCTTGAGATTAGAATTTTATTAATATATAGCAATGCTATTGTTCTTTAGTACTTCACTCTTTATAACACAATAGACCGATTCCAAATTAAAGACAGTTCATTGAAATAAACTCTAAATTGAAATAAAACACTTTGAAGACTATAAGATTTTACAGCTGTATTGTCTTTTTTTTAATATAATAAAATATTTTTATTTGCAATTTTTATTTTTCTCATTTTTCTTGGAAAATTTAACTAATTTTAATTGCTAAACGAACTGAAATCTCCATTAAATATAAATTGTAAACTGATTATTTATGAAATTTTGTCCCAACATATTTGAATTCATGATGACAAGCTATGATACTCTACGAAACTCTCAAATACCTATCCCTATTACTCAGTCCTTCGGCAAATAATCAAACCTCATTTTTATGTAAATAACAGAATCATAATATCTCAACTATATCTTTGTAATCGAGCAGAATAGTTCTTGGATAAGGGCTGACAAAGATAGATGCCTAATATTTTCCCGACTCCTAAATAAATCTTTCACCCTCCACATGAACATCCAAAATTTGGAACATGACAGACATGTTCTCGCTGATATCCAAAAATATACTCCCTTACAATTACCTGATAAACCCGTTAGACCTTCCGTAGTTAAGTTTCTCATTGGCAGGGCTCCTCTAAAAAAAGGCTCCGGGTTTGGACCTCATTAACGCTTTAATACTATTATACATGGCTCGAAGAGCTATTATATTCCTCACTTCCTATTGAATGTTTTTTTTTTCGCAATGCTTACCATCCCTCAAATTGGAAGCATTTCATCATTATCATGGTTCAAAAACCAAACAAACACTCCTTCATCTTACAGACTAATAATTTACTTCGTCTTTTCTCCGAAATTCTTGAACGACTGCTTCTTAAAAGAATACTTCCCACTCTGGAAACCAAAAATGTAATTCCACCACATCAATTTGGATTCCGTTCTTCTCACTCTACTACCTTCAAAGATTTAGAGTAGTCGACACTATTTCCGCAGCTATTGAAAATAAAAAGGTGTGCCTTGAGGTTTTCCTGGATGTCGCAAAGGCGTTTGATCGGATGTGGCAGCCTGGTCTTTTATTCAAATTAATGGCAGTCTTATCTACTCAGTATTTCCTTATTTTATAGTCTTACTTATCAAATCGTTACTTTAGTGTCAGATGCGGATCAGATTACCTTGACTCCCTTCCCATTCGTACTGGAGTACCACAGAATAGTATTCTTGGTCCTTTGATATATCTACAACGTATATACTGCTGACATCCCAACTCAATCACAAACCTTTATGTCCACCTGTGCTGACGACACAGCGATCCTTGCCACTAACTCCGATCACATAAAAGTCACCACGTCCGTGCAGCACCACTTCGATCTCATCTCTGGGTGGTATCAGAAATGAAAAATGAACAATGAAAAATGTGTACTGATGCCATTCACGCAAAGACAACTACTTATCCACCAATATACAGACATCGACATAATACCGACTACGCCAAAAGTTCGCTATTTGGGATTTTTCTTAGACAACCACTATTTATCTGTATCATCTGTATTTATCCACTGTTTATCTAATGTAGAACTCACACATTAAATTCAAAAGACAAGAATTGAATAAACGATACGGACTACTACGCAGACTATTAAGACTGCAATCTTTAATAAACACGAAAACTAAACTGAGGATATATATAACTTTACTGCGACCTATATGGAGTTACAGAGCAGAACTGTGGGGCTCTGCAAAACCTTCAAACACCCAAATCATTCATGTCTTTCATTCCAAAGTTCACCGACAAATAATTAAAGCTCCTTATTATGTAAATAAACATTTCATCCTCAGACTTTAACTTTCCCTTCGTTGTTAACCTAATCCATGGATGATTCAAAAAATTTCATTCCTACTTGTTGGATTATTCTAATCCTAATGCTCAAATTCTCTCCTCTGACACTCATCCAAAAAATTCCTCACGTGGACTGAAGCGGCGTTGGCCCCGTGACTTAATAATAACCATTTAGATCAGGGATTGCGAACCTTTTTGAGACGTGGGTCAAATTTTTTTCATTCTTTTTTACTATTAGCTTGTGGGTCACTAATAGTGCATAGCGCCTCGCAAATTGAAACAGAGAGGGGGCGAAACAAGCGCTATGGAACTCTCTTTCTACAAACATAACAAATGGTTGCCTAGTCATTTTGGGTCAGTTAAAAAGCTTACGTGGGTCAGTTTTTGACCCACATATCATAGGTTCGTCATTAGTGATTTAGAATATCAGCAGTGGCTGGGATCAGTTCACACTCCTGCTAAACACTTCACCAGGGCTAATCTACGGATCATCCCCAACAAGCAGTATTTATTATAATTCAATTTGTTTACACATTGCAAAATGTATATATGTATGTAGAAGGCAATAAATACATAAACTAAAATAAACAAATATCTGTAATAATTTTGGTTCATAGAAGTTTTTAAAAACCTCAACTTTAATAATTGTTTTAGGGACAGTTTCCAATCAAAAGATTGTAGATAGCTATTGAAAACGATTTTCCCTTTAACAAGACGCTTTTAATTTCACTCTTTGATAGACCTATTCTTTGGTTGATGCAAAATCTTTGTGATTTTTAACTGAGTAGAACTTGTTTAACACACACATTTATCAATCAAAACAAAGTTAGTAGAATAAAAATTTTTACAACGAGAAATTGCTTTCTCCCAAAAGATTTCTACACTAGAAGTCCTTGAAGTTTTTTAAATTATTTTTTAAGGTGGAAATATTTTTCCTTGTCCAAAAAATATCAATTTTATAATATAGCAACCATGATATAAAATTAACATTTGTTTTTATCAGTTATAAAATAATTTCTATTTATTACAATAATAATACAACAATAAACAATAAAACCAGGGTTGGTTTGTGCCGTAAAGTCAGTTAATTAAATATTTTTATGAACAACATTGTGTTCGAAAACTTTTGAATTCAACCCTGCATGTCAAATTATACCTGTGTATCAATAAAACTTTTCGTTCAAATAGTATAAATAATAAGCAAGATCGCAGTCCACTACAAAAAAAATAACATAGGTACAACAAGAATGAAAGACATCAAAGACATTGTATTGGTAACGGGTGGCACTGGAATGGTCGGGCATGCCATTCAACGAGCGCTCAATATCGATGGTATTCCCGACAATGAAGAGTGGCACTTTGTCGGATCAAAAGATGGAAATTTATGGTATGAAAACTAGAAAAAAATTAATTTATGATATTTAAAGATTCACATTGTTAAAAATTTCAGCGATATGAATGAAACAATTGCATTGTTCGAAAAGTACAAGCCGACAAAAGTGATTCATTTGGCAGCTCGAGTCGGAGGTTTGTACTACAACATTTCGGAGCAACTTGATTTTTTGGTTTGTCGTTAGATTAATTGTTGAAAATTTCATTAAACAATTATTTTATTTTCTAAAAAAATAGCGTTCCAATTTATTGATGGTTCTTAACCTGTTGCACGTATGCACAGAAACAAAGGTCAAAAAGGTCGTTTCTTTCTTGTCGACGTGCATTTTTCCTGATAACATTCAATTGCCGTTCGATGAAAATAGCGTTTGTGAAACAATTTTTATTGCTTTCCAATCTTTTGATTGAATATCTTATTTTAGATTTACAATGGACCTCCACATTCATCCAACTTTGGGTATAGCCACGCAAAACGTTTAATCGATGTCGTCAATAAAGCATACTACAATCGATTAAATTGCCAGTACACATCGGTCGTTCCATGTAACGTTTTCGGTCCTAATGATAACTTTCACCCAAAATGCAGCCACGTGGTGCCTGGTCTCATAGGAAAATTATATCGTACAATCGAACAAGGTAAATTTTCACACCCATTTCTCAAAACTTCTCAAGAAAAATATTTTTTTCTTAATTATTTCATGCAGAAGGCAACACACCATCGTCCGTTTTCCAGGTTTTAGGCACCGGAACCCCCTTACGTCAATTCATTTATTCTCTTGATTTGGCACGTTTGACAATCTGGGCTCTAAGAAGCTACGATGAAATTGAACCCATCATTTTTTGTGGTAAAATCAAAAGAAAAATATCAGAGTTCAAAAATTGCAAACTCATTTCTTTTTCTAGATGACGTAAACAAGGAAATTACAATAAAACAAGTAGCTGAAGTCATCGCCAAATGTTTTGATTTTAAAGGTCTAAATGTTCAACTTATTCCAAAAATTTAATATTTGAAAAAAAAATCATTTCAGGAATGATTCGTTTCGATGCATCAGCCGCTGATGGTCAACATTCAAAAACGGCGACAAACGCAAAATTACGAAAATATTTACCTGACTTTAAATTTACTCCCCTGGAAGAGGCCATGCAGGAAACGGTTGATTGGTATAAGAAGAACGCAAAATCAGCAAGAAATTAAAATGAAAACTTCGATTTTAAAGGTTTCTTCTTAATTTTATTAATTATATATTATTAATTGCGTTTTAAAATAACACTAACTTATAAAAAAATCATCGAATTAAATTTAAAAAATTGTTATTATGTTGTATATTTTTTAAAATATATACTATATCAGGAACTGCATTCAAAGTAATTTTCTAAATATTTTTTTTAGAGTTTTTTAAGTTCCCCGATAAGTCGAGGCTCCTTTTTATCTCACTCATCTATAAAAAAAAAAATTCCCGATGATTTCCTATTTTTCACATATTTTTTTACCTTAATCAAATTATTTATGGTTCTGTTCCATACTAACACTATAGAATGATTAGATGGATTGGTTGAACATTTCATTATGGCTAAATTAAAAGCTAAAATTAAGAGCTATATTAAGAGCAAATGAAATAAAATTGTAATCCATAATTCTTTTCTAAGTAATAGTAGCATCTTTCGTTTAACCAAACTTCACCAAACATAATAACTCGAATCATAGAGCAATATCGCAACTAGTAAATTCCTATTTTGTACCCTCTTTTTTAAGAGATTTCAAGTTTCTTCTTTTTTTTAAGTTTTTGAAGAGAATCGGCTTAATAATCAACTAAAGTCAATAGTTTTTAGTAAAACGCAGCCTTCAAATTTTGTAGTTTTGCTGTAATATTTCCCAAAAGTACTTTGGCAAATGCTCTCGTTGAAAATAAGGAAAAATCAACCCTTAAAATTTTACTAATACTATGGGTCAAAGTCAATGGGTCAAATGAAAGGTCCAAGACATTCAAGGTTATCACACATTTTTTTTATTTTTAATACGATAAATTCAAGTATGCTAGGACCTAATGAAAATATCTTAAGCTCAACCAACAGATAGGGGGATTCCAAAAACAAATAAGTTTATGGAAGAATAAAGCTCAAATAGGCAATTTAAAACAGTTTGAGTTAGTCTGTTACAAAAGTGACTAACCAAAAGACTTATAAAACTAATAAAATAATTGTTACTGAATATTTGACAACAATAAAGAAGAGAATTATTCATTAGGTATGTTCCAAAATTAGATATAAATAAATTTGATTGGGTTACTGGTAACTAGAATATGTTCAAAGAAAAAATAAATAATTCACTAAAACTAGGAATACCGATCAAAACCCCGATGGAAATAGACAAAGCAGTGGGGGGTTTCACAAAGCTTATACAAACCACAGTAAAGTAAAAGTATGCTCTCTCCCAAAATCACACTCAAAAGATGGCGACAAACCCGACATCCGCATGACAAAACTGAACTAAATCGACTTTCTTCGCATCTACCTTCGCTGACGACACCGCAATTCTCTATGCTAACTAAAACACACATATAGCGACTAGAGAGTTAAAAGAACATGCCAATAAAATAATGGGTTGGTCAAACCAATGGCGCATCAGGATCAACGAATCGAAAACTCAGGTCATCACATTCCGAAAAAGCTCTGGTGACCCAATTACCATCAACAATTGTCCAATCGCAAACAGCCAGGAAGGAATTAAATTCCTCAGCTTCCACCTAGACAGACGATTGACTTGGAAAACACATATCACTTAAAAAAGCTTCACAGGTGAAAATCCTACATCGGAGACTTGGATGGTTGACCGGAAAGAGATCGTCTTTGAGTCTGACTTCGAAGGTCATGGTTTACAAAGCGATTCTCAGACCAACATGGGCGTATGGGGCACATTTGAGGGCCTCCGCAAAACCATCGAATGTTGAGTTGATCCAGAGACGACATACTGCCATTCTCAGATCCATCTTGGGAGTCGGGCGCTACGTCAGAAACGAGATCATCCAGCACGACCTGGGGATTGATCCAGTATTAAGCTTTTCAAAAAAGCAAGGTCAAAAATATTCGTAAAGGATTGACGAGCATCCTAACAAACTAGATGCGAAGATTTTGAAAGCCCCTCCATACAAAAGATTAAAACGAATGGACTCTAGTACATTTATCTTCTATTATTATAAAGAGGAAAGATTTGATTGTTTGTTTGCTTTGAATAGTCTCCGAAACTACTTGACCGATTTGAAAAATTCTTTCACTGTTGGGAAGCTACACTATTTCCGGTGAACATAGGCTTTATTAAATTTTCAAAAAGTTAGGGATCCACACTAAAACTCCAATAATGTAACCTAAGGTCTGAAAAAATTATCAAAAAACATTCTTTTATCGCATGCGCTGCGAAAACTATTGGTTATAGAACAAAATAATATAGTACGATTTTGTAGAACATATCATTATCTACAAAAAATAGAGCGACAGCATATGTCTAACTATTATAGTTATGTCACAATAAGTGTTTTTTCATTTTAAAAAATATATATAAATGCCACCGTTATAAAAGCTCTTTTATTTATACTTTGGGATTAATCCTTATCAAAATAAATGACTTCATATTTGTAAGAAATAGCTTTGTCGAAACGTGTATGTGTGGCGCTGCTATCGGCTATGCGCGAGATTTGCAAGACCGAGTAGTAACTTGCGTCTAGTAAGATAGAGTTCAGCAAGCAAAGCAAGCACATGGTACATACAATAAGAGGAATATATATTGAGAAATAAAGAGATTATCAATTGTAATTCGTGTGATTATATTATTTCGATCCTCTGGTGTAATATATATCCCATTACTCCTACATGGTAGCAGAGCCGGAACGAAAAGCGGATATTTTAATGTGTGTGAAAAAAAAAAGAAGGGAAAATAAAAACTAAAACTTAAAAAGTTTTGTGTAGTTTTTAAATTACAAATAAAATATCAAGAAGAAGACAGCATAGAGGACAATTTTGGAGTTCGAGAAAACAAAAATAATAAATATTAATAATAATTATTATTAAAAGCCGGCAACAATCGATTATCAAAGACGCCGCAATCCAGAGAAATAGCCATTTTTGATGACGCATATTTTGTCAGAAACAAAAGGTTAGTTGAATATGTGTAAATGTGTGTGAAATACGTATACGGTTTTATACGGAGTTCGGAGAGCCTGGTGGCATGGGTGTGTGTGTGGGGGGCTTTTTGTAACGAGTCCGTGCACCTTGTGTTCGGATAAGTTGCGGGGGGCCTGCCTGCATGTAAACGTCGCGTCTTAGCACGTTGCGCAACTCACACCGCCATTTTATGAGAGAGTGAGAGATAGAAAATAGAAAGAAACGACCTACGTTTGAAATCAACGGAGGGAGTTTTAAAGGCTCTTTAAACTTACTCGAGCTGGTTTGTGAAATGACGAATGCCCTTCGTCCCATGCATGCTACGATTCTCTTTCTCTCTTGGGTAGATGCAAAAATGGATTCTCATTCACAACCAAAGCTTTGTTGATCTAAATGTATTTGAAATGTAAACAATTAAAAACATTTAAAAAAAATATATAATAATGAATTGTTTGGGTTGTGGTTGATAAAGATGTTCCATCTTATTGTTGAGAAGTGTAATGAGAAGATGTAAGTTGATATAAATGCTGGGAAATAAATTCATCAGTTTAAAAAAAAAAAAAGCAGAAGAATTCAGAAGATGAATAAAATTATTCAGAGGATATAAGATGGAGAAATTTAGTCAAATTCAGGATTTAGCTCAATAGTTATTATAATTTTATTTTATGCTAATGGTGGATTGGAATTGTTCACTTGAGTTTGGTGTCCCGTTCTGGCTTGCCTTGCGGTCAGATACCGGATTGCTGGCTTCTGTGAGCTTTCCTGTTCATTACAGGCTTGAAAATTCGAGTCAAAAAGAAAAATAATTACGAGCAAATTCTGTAAATTCCGGGGTCAATATTCAGTTGAAGCTTGCGTTCGGTGTAGGCTGTTCGTTGACTAGGGAGATTGGCAGGACTTCATTCGGGACCCACGTGTGTGCTTGCGCAGCCCAAAACCGACCAGCTTTCGTGGTAACGCGCGGGGTTGAACATCGGCGAGTGGTGTGCATGCGTGGAATGCCCGGTGAAAGAATCTAATTTCTCGTTTCGAACTAAATTAACTTGTGGTTCGGTTATTTTGGTTCAGAAGCAAGAAACATTATTCAATTGGTTAAAATTCAGAGATTACCTGGTACCGAAAGGTATATTAAGAGGTAAAAGAGAGAAAAATTTAAGAATTGAGATATTCAGAGAGAGAGAATGACTAGAAAGTAAACAAAAACAAATAAATGGCAAATAAAATGACATGTAAGTCCATTAATTTAAAAAAAAAAAAAAAAAAAAAAACTAATTGAAAATGTTTTATAATCCTGGAATAGATGGTTGGCAAAGTTGATCTGGATGACAGAATTTGCCAAGAATATTCAGAGTATATGAAAATCAGTTGTGAAGAAGAAACCACGAAGTCTGATTTTATAAAACAATGTGAGAAATTTATTCTTACTATTAAACCATCTATATTTGACTAAAATAAAAATTTAGAGTGCTGTGATTGTTGTAGAAGTTAAAAGTTTAATCTTGTTAAGGTTTGAAATTTTTTAAAAAGAGTAGAGATCAGATCTGAATTGTTTAAGATGTGAACCCAGGTAATTTAAGATGTTCAATTCACAGCAAAAACCACAACTATAAGAAGTTCAGAGATCATGAGTGGGACTGCGAATAAAATTACATAAAAGAGTAATATGATAAGTAATTCAGATGCTTGAACACACATAGAAGAGCTTTAAAAAAAAAAAAAAAAAAAAAAAAAAAAAAAAAAAAAAAAAAAAAATCAAAGGCCATACTAACATTCAAATTGAGTTATGAGGTATGGATTGAGCGTTACTTTACTTGATTGATATAAGTCAACCAAAATTTCAGAGGTTGAGAGTAGGCGACGATATAACTTGGTGAAAAATATAGGTTCTTTTCCAATTACCAGTGCTTAGTGCGACATAGTGCCGCCTAAAGCCGCACTATGTGAATCTTCAATTGGAACAGGTTAATTTTTAGTGCAACAGTAAAGTACGTTGGACTTGCAGTTGAGGAAAAAAAAAAATTATATTGATTGTGTAGTATTTCATTTTTTTGAAATCAAACATCAAATTTCAAGATGAAAAAAAAAAAATAATAACTTGTTGATGGATTGTAAATTACGTAAATAAACAACAGTAAATCTGTTGAATGGAGACTACAAGTTATATTGTTAAATTGTTAATTTTGGGTTAAGTTAATTTTGAGTAATTTTTTAAAAAGAAAAAAAGTGAACCTGTTAGCGTTACGTAAACTAGTGAATAGCGTTACGTAAACAGGACTTTATATATATTTAGATGACAAAATATTCAGAGTTTGCAATAAAGAAAATAATACGACTATATAAGGACGATTGAAAGGGTTTATGAAAAATCAAATTGGATAGTTAGGTTAGAAGCAAAAAAAAAAAAAAAAAAAAAAATATTATTGACAGTATGTATTGAGAGTATTGATAGTATGAAAATTGTAGCTGCGTGTTTAGCAGTCAACAATGAGGTTTCCGAGCAATCGCAAACCAATAAAGACAAAGAAATGTGTAAATTAGAGGGAATTAATTTAGATTTGTCAGAGTTTATTGATACGTTTGTGGTATAAATATATAGGGTCTGCGATTGGGAGGGAGAGTTTGGAAGACCTCATTGTCTCAGAAAGTAGAGATTCAGATAAACTAAATTCAGAGTGTTAACATAACATACTAACTTACAAATCAGTTAAAATAGATGAGTTATTGAGTGGAGAGTCTAATAGACGCACTAGATGAAAATCCACCAGAAAAAATATTTTTAACTGATATTCAGAGTGAAGCTTTACTATATCATTTTAGGCTAGGACATGCTTCATTAAATTATTTAAAAATGAAAAAGAAATATAAGAGATTAGAAGGAGGGAGATTTGACGATTCAATTAAACAGTGTGAAGTATATATACTTTCATAAATGGATAACTTCCGTTTAAGCAAAACAGAAGTAGAGCTTACAAGCAACTTCAAATGATACATTCAGATGTGACGGGGCCAATTAAATATACTTCATGGCCTGGTCAAAAGAGGTATATAATTGTATTTATAGATGACTTATCGAGAGGCTAACGTATATTGCTTAAATTCTAAAGACGAGTTTGGTCAAGCATTTGAAAAGTTTCTGAGTTCTGCTCGAAATTTATTAGGTACAAACGTGAAAGTTTGCTATGTTAGAGCAGATAGAGGTACTGAGTTTACAGGTGGAAAATTTATAGAAATAATGAAAAGATAGTCAAATAGTAGTCCACCATATACTCCTGAACTTAATGGTACATTAGAAAGATTTAATAAATTCATTCAGAGAACAATAAGAGCTTATATGTGTGATTCAGGCTTACCACAAAGTATGTGGGAATTAGCTGCTAAGAAAGCCAATCACGCTTATAATAAAACTCACATAAGTCAATTGATTATGAAGTCCCGTTAGTTAAACTTTCACCAAATGCAAATTGCCATTTAGAGCACATAAGAAAGTTTGACAATATTGCTTACGTCAAACTAGCTTTTGTTGAAACAAAATTTAGCAATGTATCTATAAAACAGTATTAGCATGTTAGATTTATAGAAGGGATAGTATATAAAGATGTATATTTGGAAAAGCAAAACAAAGAATTATGTAAAGAAAGCAAATCAGACGAAAAGATTGAGTTTAGTGTAGACGATTAAACAACAGAAATAGATCATTTAAAGGTCAACATAACAGAGACTAAAAAGAGGGTTAGACCAAAGAAAATAAATTCAGATGAAAGATTTAGTTGAACCCAAAAACTTCTTGAGTATGACTATACAGAGAAACAGAAAAGAGAGATGTACTGTCTTACATCAAGCTGGATATATAAAGAGAGTGGTAGAGATTCAACATGCATGAATCAAAACTACAGAGTACGCCTATGGTTACCCGTCAGGTAGATCATAGAAATAAACGGTTAAAAAGACACTCAGAAAATTCAGAGGGATCAAATGAAGTGAAAAGAGTACCATTCAGAGAAGCCATAAGTAGTTTGATGTATCTGGCAAATGCGACTCTACCAGTTATAGTCTACGAAGTTAACTATCTAGAAAAAAAAAACAGACTGAAGATGACTGGGTAGAAGTAAAAAAAAAAAAATAGGTATTCAGATATTTGAGAGGTACAACTAATCTAGGAATTAAGTTCCTTTCTAATTCAGAGAATCTGGAAGCTCTTTCAGATGCAAGCTTCAGAGACTGTGAAGATTCAAAATCCACAGGAGGGTATGTAATCAAGTTATTTGGAGACGCAATAACTTGGAGAAGTCATAAACAATCTACTGTTACGACTTCTACGTGCCAAGCAAAATATTTAGCAATGAGTGACGCATGCCAAGAGTTGATATCACTGGTATACAATTGGACGTACCTTTTATCCAATTACAGTTGGTGCGATAACAGATCAGCTAGGGGCTGTACAGAGAAAGATGGAAGCCACAAACTCAGGACGTTTGATCTGAGTGTGGCAGAAATTGAAAAGGAATTGGAATTCAGAGAGAAAAATGGAAACAGGAAAAACATGGCAATCACTCATAGAGACTTTGTAAAACAGTACATAAAGGAAAAGAAAACTTACTGGTGCTTACTGGATACTTACTAACAAAAACTTGGCTGACATAATGGGAAAGTCCTTACCCCAGAGTAGGCATGATTACTTGAGAGATAAAATCGCCAATGCAAAATTCAGAGGAACATTCAGAGAAATATTGTACTAAATGTACAAACGTACATTTATGAATATCTAAAATGCACATCTTATTGTCGCTTAATATTTAACTGGTTTTATATGATTACAGATCACGAATAACTTCATGAATCCGAGTAAGATTATAGCCGATTTAAAGCTGCTATATTTTATGTTATTCTAATTTTATATTATCATTTCTGTACAATTATCATGTATCTATTTTTATATTTAATGTATAATAATTTCAGCATTAGTTAAGTATTCGACAAAGGGAGGGAGTGTAAGAAATAGCTTTGTCGAAACGTGTATGTGTGGCGCTGCTATCGGCTATGCGCGAGATTTGCAAGACCGAGTAGTAACTTGCGTCTAGTAAGATAGAGTTCAGCAAGCAAAGCAAGCACATGGTACATACAATAAGAGGAATATATATTGAGAAATAAAGAGATTATCAATTGTAATTCGTGTGATTATATTATTTCGATCCTCTGGTGTAATATATATCCCATTACTCCTACAATATTTAAGTTTGCTTCAATGCCATTATATAACTTTTTGAGTTATTCAATTTGAACATTCCATTCGAAAGATATCACAAGTTTAAAAATGTAACTTATTTGAAAAATGAAAAACGTTAAAATACAAAAACGTGCCTTTTTGAAATATAAATGTTTTTATACATAACTAGCTGATTCCCGCAACTTCGTCTGCGTAACGTAGGTGTAGATTATATTTTCTTTTTAGCTTTGCTATTTGTTGTGGTATATGAAAATTTGTATTTTTCTTATTTCGTTTACGAAAAACATAATCATACTTAAAAACACTATTTCATCAACTTTAAAACAACACATTTAATAAACTGTTGCAAAGAATAAAATTGTTCTATGTAACAATCAATTAATTTTCAAAAAATATTTATAAATATCTAAAAAGAGTATGTCTATTGCGTATAGCTACGGTAGGTATACCTACCGTAGACCAAATAATCTGTAAATCAATCAGCATTTATACATAAATAAAAAATATCGCCAAGTTCAATAAAGTTGGTCTTAATTATAAGTAAAATGGGGTGACCATGCGATATTTTTCAAATAACTAACATTTTAAAACTTGTGATATCTTTCGAATGGAATGTTCAAATTGAATAACTCAAAAAGTTATATATTGGTATTGAAGCAAACTTAAATATGAAGTCATTTATTTTGATAAGGATTAATCCCAAAGTATAAATAAAAGAGCTTTTATAACGGTGGCATTTATGTATTTTTTTTTTAATGAAAAAACACTTATTGTGACATAACTATAATAGTCAGACATATGCTGTCGCTTTATTTTTTGTAGATAATGATATGTTCTACAAAATCGTACTACATTATTTTGGCTATAACCAATAGTTTTCGCAGCACACGCGATAAAACAATGTTTTTTGGTAATTTTTTTCAGACCTTGGGTTACATTATTGGAGTTTTAGTATAGATCCTTAACTTTTTTGAAAATTTAATATAGCCCATGTTCACCGGAAAGAGTGTAGCTTCCTAACAGTGAAAAAAGTTTTCAAATCGGTCAAGTAATTTCGGAGACTATTCAAAGCAAACAAACAATCAAATCTTTCCTCTTTATAATAATAGATAGATAAACACTTAATGGAATCATAATTTCATAGCACATTTGTTTACGTATCTGATATTCTAATACTCACAATAAAAGAGACGTGGGTTCGAATCTTATACTAAACTTTTTTTTTATTTTTTTTTACAAAATTGTTGAAAATAAATCCTTAGGGTTGCTCAATAAGGAAATATTAACGAAAAAATTAACAGTAGTAGTAAAAAAATAATTATATTAATAAAGCTGAAAGTAAATGCGTTTTTAAAACCGTGCATACATAAAATCGTGTAATTATATATTTCCTCTGCCAGATGAAATTTTAATATTCGGTGTATTCCTTATAAGAAGTAGGCATGTGAAAAGATTTTTCTTTTGATAATTTCTACCCTAAAAGAGTGAATTGGGGTGATTAAGTTTCTTTGAGAAAATGTAGAGTTAATCAACAATCGAAATTTCAAATTTCATTATCATTACCGTTATAGACGAAGCGTTAAAAAAAGTCGACAAAATAGTGTTTTTAAGTTTGATTATATTTTTCGTAAAAGAAATAAGAAAAATAAAAATTTTCATATACTACTACAAATAGCAAATCTAAAAAGAAAATATAATCTACACCTACGTTACGCAGACGAAGTTGCGGGGATCAGCTAGTAAGTACATAAATATATAACCTAGCCTTGTTTCATAGTTGTGTTATTAACCTTTCACAACTGAAAACTACCAAACTCTAGTCCAATTTTATAATAATTGTGTCGATTTTTAAGTAAAGTTTATGATAAAAATGGTTATTTGACATTGGTCAAAACGCCGATAGAATAAAGTTCTCTCTTTTCTTCTATGTATTGTATTATTTTTTTTGTATTTTGTTTAGTTCTTTATATCTTTTCCATTTTATGTTGTTACTTTTATTTTCATTTATTTGTTTTGAGTTGTAATAACTAAGGCGAGGAGCATACTGTGCACAATTCCTTTAATTAAAAATAAAAAAGAAAAAAAATCGACTTTCCACCATACTACGTGAACACCAATCCTTAGAATATGTCAAATATCTCTCTTCTCTATTCTTTGCCGATAACTCCCTTTGGAATGCAACAAAAAACATCCTAAAACTCCACAGCGTACCTTCAGCAATCCACTGAGAGGGTGGATCCTGGGTCAGAAATGACAGTGAAAGAGAACACATATGTTCCTAACTGCTAGAAAACACATTCACTTCCACCCGGACATCACTGATAAAAACCGCGAAAGTATAGTAACACACAGTCTCCAAACACCATTTCCGCACAAGCTACCCGAAAAACCTATACGTGCTTCAGCAATTAAAACATAAATAAATAAAGTCCCTTCAAAAAAATCCCCAGGCCATGATCAAATTACAACCTCAATCCTTCGTCAGTTTCCTAGAAAGGGCATAATCTTCATCATTACCATTTACAACGCCATCTTTTGAACCGCTTACTTTCCCGCCAAATAGAAATTTTCAGTGATAATCAGGATCCTTAAGCCGAATAACCTTGCTTCCAACCCAACTTCATACAGACCTATTAGTCTCCTTTCCCAAATTTCCAAAATTTTCGAACACCTTTTTCTTAAAAGAATTCTACCCATCCTACAACCCCAGAAAATTATCCTAACACATCAATTCGGTTTCCGCTCCTCACACTCAACTACACAACAATACTTTAGAGTAGTCGACACCATCTCTGAGGCCTTAGAAACAAAGAAAGCATACAGTGGCATCAGGAGTTACTGTGCAAATCAAGAAATATCCTACTATCGTAATATTTCCTTATAATCCAATCTTTCCTGTCAAATCACTGCTTCAATGTAAGATGTGGCACAGAGTATTCGCTGCCTGCCCAAATTCACGCTGGTGTTCCTCAAGGAAGCATTCTTGCGCCAGTCCTCTGCAACGTATACACTTCTGATATCCTAACCCATCCCTATAGCACAATATCGACTTATACGGACGACACAGCCATCTTTGTTACAGCCTGTGACGAAGCAAAAGCCACCCAAACAATGCAGCACCACCTTGACCTTATATCAAAATAGTGCAAAAACTAACAAACCCACCAATCTACATTGACAACAAACTAATTAATACAGCCCCTCACGTACGTTACTTAGGATTTTACCTAGATAGACAACAGACTTGGGCTACACACATAAAGACCAAAAGCCAAGAACTAAACCGACGGTTTGAACTCTTACGCAGACTCCTAAGACATACCTCCAAAATAGGCATGAAAAACAATCTGACCATCTACAAAATATTAATAAAACCAATCTTGACTTACGGAGTAGAACTGTGGGGAACTGCTAAGCTCTCACATATCCAACGTATTCAATCCCTACAATCCAAAGGATTCCGCATCATTATAAATGTTCCATATTACATCCGTAACAAAATCATACACAACGGCCTAGATATCCCATTTTTAACACCCTAATCCAGGGCCGTTTCCTCAAATTCTATGACAATCTCCATCACCACCAAAACCCAAATGCATAAGCCCTGTTTTCCACATCTCATTCAAAAAACCCTTCAAGAAGACTGAAGCGCAAAAGGCCAAGGGATCTTTTACAAACCCCATAGGGAGCTTTGACAGTGGTTGGACGCATTCAGCACGAAATACATAGCAAGAAATTATCTTATCTTATCGCATTGTTAGTTATATATAGTTTAACAGGAAGCAATTTTAATAAAAAAAAAAAAAAATCGTATCATAAAAATTATTAACATAAACTAATTTACGTAGTGTGTTATAGATAAGTAAATAATTTTGAAACTTATTTTTTTCTTTGTGCGCCGTCAATTTTTTAAATTGTTAAAAGTGTGCCACAACAAGAAAAAAGGTTGAGAATCACTGCTCTTGGTATATTTTTAGCAAATTATGAATGTTTCTTTTGCTAAAAAAAATAAACTACAAAAAAGTGAATGGAAATTCAAATTCCCACCCTACATTAAAAGTTATGTATTACTAGCTGATCCCCGCGACTTCGTCTGCGTAACGTAGGTGTAGATTATATTTTCTTTTTAGATTTGCTATTTGTAGTGGTATATGTAAATTTTTGATTTTCTTATTTCGGTGGTGCTGGTCTCTAGTTCATACCGGTTGAATTTTCGTTTGTACCTCAACTGAAAAGAAAATAGAGTTTTCCAGCTACTACTGATTTTCCTTGAGGGATTTTCCAAATCCAAAAGCGGTACAATCTACCTACTGTGCCATTGAGGATTGTACCGAAAAAAATATCCTTCTAACTCTATTCCAACGGTAATTATAAAGGATTTTGTTTGTATGAGTAACTAGACTCTAATTACTCCATTGTTGAAACAGCAAAAACGGCCATAATTGTGAATCTTTTGAGGTACAAACGATTTTTTTTGCGGATTCTTCCGGGTGCTGGTCTCTAGTTGATAGTACCGGTTGAATTTTCATTTGTAGCTCAACCGGAAAGAAAATAGAGTTTTCCGGCTACAACTGGTTTTCCTTGAGAGAATTTCTAATTTCAATAGCGGTACAATTTAGCTACTGTGGCGCTGAAGATTGTAACGAAAAAATTTTCAATCTAACTCTATCCCAACGGTAGTTATGAGGGTTTTTATATGAGTAATTAGACTCTAATTACTTCATTGCAGTTTAAGCCAAGAAGTAATGACCACTGTCAAGTTAGCATCCGTCTTTAAGAAATTTAAATTTTAAATATATTTTTAGATTAACTTTTGTTTGTACTTGATTGTACCGAAAAAAATTTTGTTTGTACCTCAACCGAAAAAAAGTTTTATCAATTTTTAAATATTGATAGCACCCCATAGTTAGATTGTTCAAAAATTTTAAGGGCGTTGATACGTACAGGATTGTATCGAAAAAAATTTGTTTCTAACTTAAGCCTAAAAAAAGTTATGAGCGATTTTGTAAATACCCTTATTCCACTGTTGAATTTTATAACGACTGTTATTTTTTTTTAACTGAAGTACAAAAAAAATTTATTACAGTGAAATTTGGGTTTTGGTCCTTAAAGAAATGTACCGAAAACATTTTCGTTCTAACTTAATCCGAACAATAGTTATAGCAGTTATTGTAAATGTAATTAGATTCATTGTTAAATTTGCAAAACGGTCATAATTTTGATTCTGTTGAGGTATAAACTACTGGGTGGTGGTCTCCAAACCGATTGTAAAAGCTCTACAAATTTTTTAATGGCAGCACCCTATAGCTTTAATGAGTCACAACCAAAGTTGATCAAAATATTCAAATGAAATGATTATAACCTTACGTAAAAATAATATCGAAAATAATAATTGTCTACTACTTAATAATAATAATATATCTATTATATATATGGTATCTATAGGAACAAAATATTAGGATTTTTAATTATTATTATTTTTGTTTTGTGTGGAGTAGAAAAAGGCTAAGAATGATAGCTTCTTTATTTTTTATCCTTCAGTTAAAACCAAAGTACTGTTTACGGTTACCCTTTTTTCTTCTTAACAACATCTGAATTATTGGGAGCCATAAAGTCATGAATCATGATCGAAATATTTAGATTTTCAAAAGAAAGGAATAGTTCAAATTTGATTTCATGCATTCATATATTGATCGATAACCGCGATTTCGTCATGGGAATACAAAAATCTTTTAACAATAATGTTGATAAACATCAACTGAATCGTAATGCATACACAAAGTATTTTAATTTCTTCTTTTTAAAAATTTATTAAACAGTTTAAACGGTATAAGCTTGGATCAGGAACGTCGAGATATTCCGAACTGTGGGTAACTATTCCGAATGGGTACGTATTGTTCACTCGAATGCAATATGCACGTAAACTTTGACAAGCCAGAAATGAAGAAGCGATGGTTATTTTTCTTATGGCCCGATTTAATCGCGAATTAAATTAAAACAAAGTCGAAAATGCAACGTTGCCAAATTGTGGGTGTGCTGAAGTGTACTTGCCCAAAGTAGACTTTATTTAGAAAATTTAATTTTACATAATACAAAAATTCCAAATACATAATTGAAAATAACAATCATTACTTTATTTCTGACATGCCAAAATTTACGTACAAAAAGCATTCGAGTGAACAATACCTACAGGAATAATATCGAAAATGGTTTCGAATGTTGGTTCGAGAATGTTTTTGAATGGTCAAAAACAATTCTCAAATTTCGTTGTCCTGATCCAAGCTTCTACCGTTTAAACTTTGATTTAATTTCAATTTAGTTTTCTGCCTTCCAATATTTATTTAACTTAATTTTAATTGACGAGGTTTCTTAGCCCAAATCAAAGTACGCAAGATGCTAAAAAAATATTGCTTATTGTTGAGACCAGTTAGGACACTAAAAATAGTTACCAAGAAAAACAGTTATTTCGAATATTTAACTCATTTAACTGTTTCTTTAAATTTAATTTAGCACAAGTTCTTAACTCGACTCCAAAGAATTTAACAAAAATTCTTTTAATCAAATTTAGCCCAGTAAATATTGCAAAGAAATATATATTATTTGTGTCGCTTAGTTTCTAATATTATTAGTTTAATTTTAAGAATTCTTTTGAACTTGCCGAATGTGTAAAGACCGTAATCTTACCACCAGATTATGTTTTAGTTTCTTTGAATGTAGTTTCTGTTTTTACAAATATCTCTAAACTATTGGTATTACATGTTATAAATGAGGATTGAGATGATTGGTCGAAACTGATTAGCTTGAAAGACAAGGACTTGGTTTTAAAACTGATTGAGTTTTGTTTTGATTCAAGCTATTTTCAGTTTGATAGTAAACTGTATCAACAATGTGATGGTACCAGTATGGGGAATTCAGCAAGCCCTGTATTAGCTGATATTGTTATGGATTATGTGTTTAGGAATGTTTTAAAACTACTGAGTTGTCCAATACCTCTGGTAAGACTGTACGTCAAGGTTCGAGGAACCGGGGTAAATTACCCCAAACGGGGTAAAAATGAAATTCTTTTGGGTAATAGGTCCAATTTTGAAGTAATTATACGTATTAAACATGAAGCAACATCATTTTTCCAAAACCTAAACTACAAATAAATTAATGTAAATTAATTCAATAAATAATGTTCATTTAAAATAATTCATTGATTGTTTTCTTTTGAGAATGGGGTGGGGGGTAATATCAACTTATGCAAAAATATTTTGGGGTAATGGTTAAAAAAGCTCCCCGATCGCTGCTGTACGTAGATGATAGTGTACTGTGTGTTCCAAAGAGTGAAACAACGACTTTGTTAGATGCTTTTAATAGCTTTAACTCCAAATTAAAGTTCATTATGGAAGTAGAAGATTTTTTGGATGTTACGATACTTAGACTACCAGATGGGAGCTTGAAAACCGACTGGTATAAAAAACCGACTAGTTCAGGCAGATTACTGAATTATGAATTTAATCATCCAATGAGTCAAAAAATTGGGATGATTAAAGGTTTGATAAAAAAAGCTTAGTCATCAAGATTTTCAAGAGAAGAATAAGAACATTATTATTGATCTTCTAGTTAATAATAATTATCCGAGAAAACTGATTGACAGAGTTTTCAATAATTATTGCCCGATGAATAATAACATAAATAATCGTGATCAGCTCATTAAGTATTGTAGGTTTCCTTTTATTAAGGAGATAGCGTTTAAAATTGACAGTCTCGTAAGAAAACGATATGGCAAATTAGCTTTTTATAATTTGAAAACTGTTAAGTCAGTTTATACAAGGCTGAAAGATAGGATTCTAGTGTTGGATCGGTCGAATGTGATTTTCAAAATATCATGCACCTGTGGGATGTCCTATATTAGACAGACCAAACAAAAGTTAAAAGACAGGATGAAACAACAACAGTACGACTGTAAAAACACCAACATCCTGAAAGAAAATAAGACAACGCTTGCTAATCATCATTTCGATACCAAGCATAATTTTATGTTTGATGGAGTTTCAATTTTAGATAGTGAATCCAATTACTTTAAGCGTTCGTTGAGTGAAATGGTTTTCATAAAATTAAATAAGACAATAAATCTAAGATCTGACACACAGAACTTAAGTTTAATATATAATGACATCCTAGGTCTGAAGTGATTATCTTTCGTATTTGTATATTTTATTTATATTTTTTAAATTAATATTAGATTATATTTGTATCAAGTAATAGTAATCAGTAGATGTCTGTTTGACAGAATTTTGAAGTGCGTAGTTTAACAACTGTGGACTGATGTTTTCAGTTGGCTGTTAGACTTGTTGTAAAAACACATGCTGGGAAGGCTAAAAATCGTTTGACACTTTTAATTTTAATTTTACAGTTTTTAATTGATTATTGTTTAGACATTTAGACATGAGGTCAGTTTGTAATAATATTGTTATAATGTTTTTAATTATAATAATAATAATAATAATAATAATAAAGCTTAAAGTAAATACGTTTTTAAACCATGCATATATAAAATCGTGTATTTATATACCCCCTCTGACTAATGAAATTTTAATATTCGGTGTATTCCTTATAGGAAGTAGGCATGTGATAAGATTTTTTTTTTTGAAAATTCCTACCCTAACAGACAAGGCCGGATTCAGGATTTTTTTGGGAGGGGCATAATATATTTTATTTGCAAGTGCGTGAATGGGATCACGAAAAAAATTCGCAATTCCAGCCAGAAATCATCATAATGATACATAATAAATAATCATATCATCATAATGATAAAATAAATTTAAAATCCTCTTCCAGAGCAAAAGGCATACGCCAAATCGTGTATGGTGCACTCTTGACTATCCAATATGGTTTAATTATATAGTTGAAATTCAGATATTTTAATAAGTTTATAGATACATAATAGTTATACATGATTATGGAAGAACTGGGTTTCGTGCAACTGTAAAAATTTCAATTTCGCGGTTGTGTTGTACAGTGCAATCAGTGCAATAGTATAATAGTTTTTGGAAAAAGGTTCATTCGGGAATCGAAACTGTGAGATGGGGTTATTTTGACGCGAGTATTTTGATAACCACGGGCTGTTAACTCTCAAAAACGAGACAAGGATAGCCAAACTGGGAAGGATAATTGTGGAATAGCTGTATAGAGCGTTTGCTGCAGGTAGAAAGAGATAGAATTTCGGAATTTCTATCTCTTTCTACCTGCAGCAAACACTCTATACAGCTATTCCACAATTATCCTATCCAGTTTGGCTATCCTTGTCTCGTTTTTGAGAGTTAACAGCCCGTGTTGATAACTATCGACTTCTTTTAGTCATAATTAAGACCGAATTAATTGAACTTGGCGATATTTTTTATTTATGTATAGATGCTGATTGATTTACGGATTGTTTGGTATACGGTAGGTATACCCACGGGATGTTAACTCTCAAAAACGAGACAAGGATAGCCAAACTGGGTAGGATAATTGTGGAATAGCTGTATAGAGTGTTTGCTGCAGGTAGAAAGAGATAGAAATTCCGAAATTCTATCTCTTTCTACCTGCAGTAAACACTCAATACGGCTATTCCACAATTATCCTAACAAGTTGGGCTATTCTTAGAGAGTAAACAGCCCGTGGGTATACCTACCGTAGGTATACGCAATTGAACATACTCTTTTTAGATATTTATAAATATTTTTTGAAAATTAATTGATTATTACATAGAACTATTTTATTCTTTGCAACAGTTTATTAAATGTGCCTTTTTCAAGAGTGTGAAGTGTTCTTAAGTATGATTATATTTTTCGTAAAAGAAATAAGAAAAATAAAATACGTTACGCAGACGAAGTCGCGGGGATCAGCTAGTTTAACAATATTTCCAATTACCCGTGATTCTGATCTTTATGAAGTTGTCTGGTTTGTGTCTCTAATTCTAAATATCGATTGTAACGTCATCTAGTTCTCCATATATTATGATACATTTTCGATTCAAACACTAACTACACCACAGTGTGTCGCCGGTGTCGCCACAGTGTGTCGCATGTTGACAAGTAAATTTTGGCGCCATCTAGTCTTTTTATTTACACTATAATTCTGACAGCTTTATACGTTATTTAAAGGTAAATATAATTTAAGTTAATATTTTTATTAATTTCATTTCTTTTCTTGGTTTTCAATAGATATAATCACATTTCACTAATTTTCCATTTTAAGATGGAAGAAGGCGATAACGACAAGCAAATTATACCACAATTGATTTCAGTGATTTTAAACAAAGCAGGCTCAAACCAAAATGTGGAAATAACTGAAATTAAAGACGAAATCATTGATGATGAAAATTACATTGAAACAACTTTGGTGAATCGATTAATAAATGGAAAATTAACTTATAATGATTACACCACGTGTATCGGAGATAACGATGATGATAGTGAAAATGAGGAAGACAAACTTGAAGAAAACCTCGAACAAGTGCCAATACCACAAATAGCTGAAGCTTCATCGAAAAAAAAGAAACGAATTCGAATGAAACGCTCAAATTTATCACCAACTCTACAAGGTTTATTAGGTGAAGCCAACATTCGATGGGCTCGAGGCGAAACCGAAGTCGCCACTAAAATATGCTTCGAAATAATTCGACAAGTTCCCACCGCCGTTGAACCATTCGAAACTCTAGCCCAAATATATGAATCTGACGAGCCTGAAAAAAGCCTCCAGTTCGCCCTCATTGCCGCTCATTTAAGTCCGCAAAATGCTGATCCATGGATCCGTTTCGCCAATTTGTCCCTAGAAAAAGGAGATCTAAAACAAGCAGCCCAATGTCTAACTAAAGCAATCAATGCTTCGCCTAATTCAATGGAATTACATCTAAAACGAATGAATGTTTACAAGACTAATGAGGATATGCGTGCATACTACTCTGCAGGCTTAAGATTTTTAAATTGTTTACCAAATTCTGAGGCAAGTTTGCTTCTTGAATATTCGGAAACTATTGCTGAAGGCTTATTCAAGTATGGTCGCACAAAAAAGGCCCAAGAAGCTATGGAAGTATTATTCTTGAAATGCCCAACATTAATAACTCCAGCTCATGTTAATCATTTAGTTGAAATATTACTAGTCAATAAAAACTATGAGAAAATATTAGAAATTTTAGTGGAACACTGCGGAATAACCATTGAGGCTGATAAACAAGTGTTTGAAGATCAAAACGAAACGATTGAAGAAAAATTATTCATCTTATCCTACTCACTTCCATCAAATATTCCGGTTGATATCCGTGCGAAATTTGTTATCTGTTTGATTCGAATGCACATGTTCCATATTATGAATTTAATTTGGCAAGAAATCGAACAATTTACCGTGGAACAAAGTGGCGATATTCTCTTTGATATAGCCGAGGCGTTTATGCAAGAACAACAAAATGAAGAGGCATTTATCATTCTTGATATGTTGGTAAAAACGGAAAAATTTAGTATGGCTGCAGTTTGGTTGAGACATGCCGAGTGTTTGCAAAGTTTACGAAGGTTTACCGAGGCCATAACCAGCTATAACCAAGTTTTGACGTTGGCACCGCAATTATCAGATGTGCGAAGCACCTTAGCACGATTATTACGAGAACAGGGTCGATATAATGAAGCGATAGTCGCTTTAGAACAAACACATATACCAACCGAAGATATTGATACACAACTATTGTTGCAACGTTGTAAACTTTTGCGACAGCACGGGAAAATTCGAGAATATATCCAAGACGTTTTTATTCTTATAACGAAACTTTCTGTCGACCAAAAATTACTCACTGAATTGAATGTCGTTGCTGATTTTGTCATTCCTGAGGATCAACTAATACGGTTGAAGACAACTGATGAAGTTTTTCCTGGAATTCCGCAAGAAAAAAAGGCACGAGATAAACGAGATATAAGTATCGAACAAGAATGGCTGCTATTGCAAGATATTATAAACATCGCTTTTGTACTTAAGCAATATGATTTAATGCAACGAATCACCAACACTGCATTACAATTAAAAACATTTAGGGACTTCAAAAAAGAAATTGAACTTTTGCATGTCATAGCTTCTATTAATAGTGATGATTCTTTAAGTGGGTTTAATGTGATTCGTACTATGGTCATGGGAAATATACAAAACGTAACCCTTATAAATTTCTTGAATTTAATTCTTCAACGTATTGATGATAATCGACACAATCGTTTTATTGTACGATTAGTATCGAAATGTAACTTTAATGTAGCTTTACGAATGCTCCACGCTAACAATTGTTTAATTTCGGGAACTTATAAATACGCTCTGAGTGAATATTCAGGGGTACATCGCCTGGCTCCAAACCCTCTAGCAGCTATTCTGTTAGCTGTAACTTATTTTCAATTGGCGTTGCAAAAAAACACTGCCAAAAAGCATTCGTTGGTCGTTCAAGGATATGCATTTTTAAATGAATACAAAAAACTACGTAGTAAAGAAGCAATACATGAAGTTTATTATAATTTTGGACGAGCTTGTCATCAACTTGGAGCATTTCATTTAGCTATTTATTATTATAAATTGGTGTTGGAGCATGAGTCGGATTTTTTGAGGCAAAAATCACGTAATATGTTGCATTTAAAAAGAGAGGCTGCGTTTAATTTAAGTTTGTGTTATCGTATGAGTGGAGCCAATGATTTAGCTGTTTTTTACATAAGAAAATATATTGTTATTTAAGTTTTGAATAAAAGTCTTACATTATTGAAAAATGCTTTTCTTATTTATCCTTGAATTTCTTACCCAAGAAAATGAGAGTTTTCTGTTGTTATGAGTTAGCTGTTTTGAAAAATATATCTAGATATATCTTTAAAAAAGTACCGAAACCAGTTGGGCGTACCTCTAAAATAATAATAAAATTCGCCAATTTTTTACTCAAATAATGATAGTACACTAATTAAAGTTTTTATATTAATAAAACGTTTTTTTTCTTAGAAGACTAGAAAAGTCGATACTGACATAACTCATGATCATTTTTGACCTAAATCTTGCAATCGGATATTAACAAGGATGTAAAGAATGAAATTTCCTGTCAAAATTTATCCTGAAACTTTTGCACATAACTAAAACAATATGACTACCATCAATTGTATAATGTTTAGGGTAACAAGTCGATTATTTATTTAAAGTAATAGAAGAATGAGCATTTCTTCCACTATATTTATAATCGGAAACTAAAATAAATTTCTTAACTATAAATGACTACCTTTTAAAAACGTTTACATCATCTCCCAATAATTTAATTTTCCCCCATTCTTAAACTCGCAGGTTCTAAATAATTTTATGTAAATCTTTTATGCAATTGTATAAAAATCTACTACATAGATGCTTCAATACACACCCAGACAATAGTATTTACATTCTTCAATTATAGGCAAGGACATCAAACATAAACAAGGTCAGATGTTCGTAAAGAGGAACAACGTAAGGTCGAGACGCAGTTTGCATTTGGTTCCTAAAAACAATTATAAAAAAATGCTACCACTATCTATACAAAGGAGAAGTTGAATTTGTGTATAATTTTAAGACTACAAATGAAGACACTTCATTTACTACTGAAAAATGTATAAAATATAAGAACCAAGTTTCGTTACTGGCGGGTTTAAGAATCACTGAAGCAAAATTTCGTTTTGCAAAAAATCATTCATTTGAATATGAGCATACTGAACGATAAGACGAATATGGAGAAAGATCTAGTTAAAGTCGTTATAAATATATTTCTGCTTAAAAAGGGGCATGCAAAGATGTAAGAATATCAAGTCTCACACCAGGAAAAAGTCGAAGATTCTATGTTAATTAATCAAATCAGAATAATTTAGTGTCACAGGAATTTTGCAGGACAATAAATTAAAGAACCCTTAGTATTAACATTCGCTTTATATGAATAATATATCGGATGATTTAGTATCTAGAATATAAACCAACAAACAATATTCGAAACTAGTAGAAATATCAATCAATATAAAATACACTTTTCAAATTGGGTGACTACAAAAAGCTTTTTAAGAAAAACTACAGAGAAATGTTCACCAAGGCATACGCACCAGCAGAGAAAGCCAAAGTTGCGGTGTTTATCATTCTAAAGTGGAGTTTAAATTATGAGAATATCCACTCTATTCTCTATAATTACTATTCAGTAACTTTTGTCGCTTTACTCTAGGTAAGCATAGTACTTGAGAAAAAAATTTGTGAGTAATAGCTATCAATATCTAGTAGTCTGGCAGCATTTTGGGTTAACGAGGTTTTTGAGAAGAGAAAAATTATAACCAACACCATTAGCCGAAGTCGCCCAAGTAATGTTCTTGTTAAGGAAAAAAACTACCATCATAGGTTACATAGATTTTTGTAAAAATTGAAAGAACAAGAATTTTGTGATTTCATGAGAAAGATTCAAATATTGTATTTTATATTATTTCTAAGACTTTCGAATCACTCCTCACATTAGTGTAAGGAAAAGTTTCAAATATCTGGGGGAAATATCTCAGAATATAGCAGTTGATTGTTGGAAAAAAGTATACATAGTATACACTTAAGTATAAGTATACACTCAAGGGCGGGGAGCACTGTGGCACGTGCCCCCTCCACATGATATTTTTGTGTACTGTGGAGATTCCATCACAGTACATACTTAGAAGTAAACCAAATTATTAGAGTTGTGAAAATATATGAATAAAATAACAGGAAGTAAATTAGTGAAACTCTTGTCTATTTCTGGCTGGAATTGCGAATGCGACACTTTGACACTTTCATAAACCTTCCTATACATATTTATACTTGTAGAAATAAACTATTTTTTGTAATAGTGATCGTTGATTTTTTTGCCGTTTGTCCCTTGTGCCCCCTCCTGAAAAAAAATCTGGATTCGCCCTTGCATACACTCAAACAATTTAATTTTTCAATTTAAAATAATATTCACAATTTGTTATGAAAATAGTTTCCATGAGTTTTAAATTTAGGTATATACAGCAAAGTAGGTATATCTATCTTTTATCATTAACTAAAATGTTTGTGGATTATTAAGGCTAAAATTTATATTGAACTTTCATCATACATTAAAAACTCTACTATTTATTTAAGATTTGTTAATATTAGTTAACTTTTTACCTAAAGAAAATGGATTTATATCTATTATTTGTAAAGCACAATAGCTGTATATATATAGAAAATTGAGCGATCTAAAAAAAAAGTCTCTTACAAGTTTTAGATATATTTATTCCTTCAAAAGTTAATCGAGGTCAAAGTTGAACTAAAGTTGAACAAAAAATGTCCTATAAAATTTTCTCATAAAATTGATGGTTGCGTCAAAAAATTGAAAAAATATTAAAATTTCTCTTTAGTTCAACTTTGACCGCGAATAACTTTTGAAGGAATAAATATATCAAAAACTTGTAAGAGACCTTTTTTTTGAATCAATATATATATATATATATATATATATATATATATATATATATATATATATATATATATATATATATATATATATATATATATATATATATATTAGACTGATTCAAAAAAAATGATGAATATATGATATATATATATATATATCAAAATGTACAATTACGCATTAATTTTTTTTATATTCCTTTATAGTAAAAAAAAACAGTTATTACAAAAATTTTTTTTTTTGACTGCAATACAATGTCGAAAGAAAATAAATATAATGTTTTATCGGTATTATTAAATTATGTAGATACTTTAGTTTTTACTATTGACGTTCGACTGTTTACGCTGTGTAAATACTTACAAAAAAGCCCTAAATCTCAATAATGCTTCATAAAATGAATTTTGATTTTTTTTGGTGGAACAAAAAATCAACCAAAAAATACCGGAATAATATATTTCTATGATTTTCAAACATTTTGATTCAAGTTTTATTATAGCAGACTACTTTTAATGGCAGACACTGAGTTGTGAAAATAGCTTTACAGAAATTTCCTCTACAAAATATGATTTCTTTATAAACTCCGAAAAATTGATCTGCAACTGCAGATTTTCGACAAATTTATATCATTATTTATAAATCTTGATATATTTTAATGTAGAAAAAAAATGTGAAAGTAGCTAGTGACTAAGATATTCAAACGTTGAAGCAAAATTTTAGTCAAATAACTCTCATCAACATTTTTATACATAAAATTAATTCTGTACAATACAATGATATAATAATATAGTGTTAGTATGACAACTCAATACTTATATTAAGTAAAAAATATTAATTTTAAGTATAGAAGCATGGCCGTTGTCTATTTGGTGAAGTTAACCGTTTCATTTTTTTTATGGTGTTTTGTGTCGGTTTTCTTCGAGATCTGACAAGCTAAGTTGAAATTTTCAGTTTGACGAGATATATTACAATTTTGGATTTTTACTTTATTGTTCATTTCAGGGGGATAATATATGTTTTCATTGTAGCTCATCAAGGAATTGGTGCTGGATTTATAAATCATATGACCTTCATTTTCTCTTTGTATAATTAAAAACATATTTTCAATTATTTCATTTATCACATGCTGAACGCATTCCAAAGCGAACAATTTCCTCGATGTTGGTGACATTTTTTTGCGAAGATGACCACGCCGTACTTCTCCCATTCATTCTTATTCAACACTAACAGTTATGAACTCGTTACACATCAAATTTATTTTGTCCTTCAATGTTTTTGAAAATAATATCAAAAATATGCATCGCGTAGCTACCACCTGACAAAATTTTGTTCAAAAATCAAAACAAAAGAAACTTTTAATATTTTCTGGTGCATTCCTCTTGAATTTATTATTTTTGCGTTGCAAGTAAATACTCGTGGAATACAGATAAAACTTAAAAAAAAAATCCGCATCATGGAAAACTTTGAAAACAAGTTAAACAGCAACAGTGAAACAGACAAGCTGCCACACTTTGGCAATGATTCGTCAGGGGATTATGGCGAAGAAACTGAAATCAAATTGTAATTTGTCAAATGGTGATTAAAAATTTCTAGTAATTTTTTTCAATTTTCCAGAATCACACCTCAAACCAAGAAGTCACAAATAATACACCCGTCGTCGCGAATGTTCAACAGCAATAACGATGATACACACTCGCGTATTTTTGGAGAAACAGTCGAAGACGCACCCCAAAACAGAACTAGAAAATCCGACCAAAAACGTAACTTTTTACTCATACTGTAAACTACTGCATTTATCGTAAATTTGTCTTTTAAACAATTTGTCGCAATTCATTTACAATGAATGAAGAATACAAAGTCTTTTACTATATTTTTCACGGTTTAGTTGCAGATAAAAAGGCGGCTCTCTTGAGACAAGAAGAACGCGCTGTGTATGCTAAAAAGCCAGGTGATGTTTAAAGGAAAAACTATCTTGTTATTTTTTCTAACTAACTTTGAATTTATAGATGGAAATCCCTTAACTGGGGAAGGCTACGACGAGAACATTTCACAGGCACGGCTCAAAGTACCACCCGGTGGATATTCCAGCAAACTGTGGTAATTTCGTCGATTAATTTAATCGATGGTAAACAATTTGAAAATTTATTGTAGTAATCCAAATTTTTTAAAATTATCTGTACAGTAAATTGATTTGTAGATGTTTTCAAAATAGAATTTCTCTTTAGTTTGCACATATATAAGTGAAGGGATTTTTTTGTTGGTTTAATGGGATTCTGTTTTATTTTTGGTCGGATTCTAGAGACGTATTTTGGGCGGTTGGGGTCGTAAAATAATACTTAATTGGCGTGTACGCTTGTTACCGGAGACAGTTAGTGGTTTGCTTTGACAATTTTCGTCGTAAAATTCCCATTTGTTCATATTTCATGACGAGAAGTAAATGTTACAACACACACTGCAATGCTTTTCTTTTTGATAATTTCATTTTTCCTCGTACGATTTCATATAAATAGTGATACATGAGTCTTATTTATAAGAAATTTTTCAATGATTTTTTTTTTCGAGATCAGAATATATTTGACAAAAAATCATCCAGTTCTTGTCTTCTTGGATATTTTATTAATTAAATTTAACACATTTTCATAAGTTTAACATCCCATTTTTAACGACACATTCATCATTAGTCTTTCGAAAAGAAAATGATAAAATATGCTTTTTTAATATCAAAACTTTAATTTCGTAAAATGTGAAAATTTTTAAAAGTTTTTTTATAATATTTTTTTAAATCGTTTGTAACGATTTTAATTATGTAATATTAAATTTATATTCAAATTGTATCGATCCACTATACCACAAGTGCTTACCAAATTGGTTCACCTATCCTCTAGTGTTTTTTTTTAGGTCATCAACATAAAAAATTGGTATACAGGGAAACATTAATTGAAATGTGAATAATCAAGACAAAGAAATACGTAAGCACCAATAAGGTTGAGTAAAGAAAACCAGAAGATTAAAAATAATATCGCCTACAAAATAGTTTTAGAAAAATTTTGGCAGATCTGTTTGTTTAACTTCTCAGTTAAAAGGATTATTGTGTTCCAAAGATATCATCCCTAGGTCCAATCGATGAGATTTGTTTCTTAGATCAATTTTACTAAATAACTAAATGTTCCTAGAGAACCAAGCTAAATCCAGGTCAGAGATAAGTCAAGAATGACATAAGAGCCTAGGCAATCCTCCCGCCTCTCTGTTCAATTCATAAAAACGCTAAACTTAGGACACAATTAACGTTCGGGATAATTCAACGAACATGAATCGATGCGTGGTTTGCATTATCCCTTATTTAATATAATTTCTAAACACTTGAAGCTGGATTGATTTTTGACACTTTGATGCTCGATTTCATCCCTTATATGTGGTTTGTTTAAAAAAAAAATTACACAACATATTCAGGTGACGTTGTCCTTTAAATTTTCATCATTAAAAAATTGTTCCTGTGATTTTCGAGAAAAATCAATGATGGTTAGTAGTCCACGATTTTTTTTTTTGGTTGAACAAGTTTTGGTTTTGATCTTGAAATCTTTTGTTACATTTACATTCGGGACATTCCAACGAGCATGAATCGATACGTGGTTCACAAATCATCCCTTATTTAATATCATTTTCAAACATTAGAAATTGAGAGGCAAATTCTTACACTTGGACCACATATTGACTAAATCCAAGAGCTAAATTAGATATTTCTTATTTATCTAACTTATCTATTTCTAAATCATCAACTAAAAAAATGTATTTCTTACGAAGTTCTTCTAGATAATCTGCGATCCATTTGAGTATTGATATATAGATACTTGTATTTTGGTATGAGAAAAGAAGCAAACTCTTACTTATAGCAAAACATGATTGTGAGGCACCTTATATGAGGCATTATATTATGAAATAATTTTTAGAGCTAAAAAATGTCGATCACCATTAAAGATTACACCACTTCATTGTTTTATGAATATCAAAGATTTTTTTTTATCAATACCTTTAACAGCGATTTTTCCAAAATATCCATTTCTTGCCACAAAAAAAGTAAATAACTAAACAAAAACAGTCTGTGTACTTATGAAGGAGCGTAAAAAGTTATACTTATTTGTCGTAATTAAAAAATGATTTTAATCCACGGCTATGGTATTCCGACAGTGTCTAAAATGGTACATCAGTAAGTAGTAGTTTGTGATAACTAAAATATGATCTAATTTTAATAATAATTTTTCCTTTTAATGGCAATATAATAGGTAAATATATGCAGGGTGGCAAAAACAGAGAACAAAGAATATAAGCACACACATGCGAGTATAATACAGATATAATACTTGTTGTCTCAATTTTGAACTAACTGATTGTTGTCATTGATTTCAACTGTCATTTCGTTTTCATTCAATTGCCAATTTTTGATATTTGTCACTTTTGTCAGTGTCGGGCTGTGAATATTTCCCAGAAAGCTACTATTTTTCAATAAATTGATTAAATTGATGGCTCATGTTCCTTTTAGCGACATCAATATCTGACAACGTTGCATTTTCTACTTTGTTTTCAATTTAATTCGCGATTTTTTTGCTAACTCAATTCTAATATCGTATGATTTGATCTTTTGTTGGTAAATATTCTTTCTGGCCTGATTTACTCGCGAATCAATTTAAAAATAAAGTAGAAAATGTAACATTATCAGATATTGACGTCGCTAAAAGAGACACGAGCCAAATTGGCTTTTTATACATACTGTATAGTATTTCACAATATTATACACAATTGACTACTTATACAAATTTGTATCATAAATTTATGAATTATCTGTTTATCAATACAACATGGTTTACTTGTTCGAAAAATAGTTATCGAAAGCATTTACCATATAGAAGTGAATTTTAGTCATAAACTATCATTTATAGTTATGAATAAACAGTTAATTGTATATAGATACAGTTTGTCTGAACCCACAGCATGTACAAATAGTGACAGAGTGATAATTAAATTTATACTATATTAATTGTTTAATTTTATTACTCATTTTTATTTTTGCATTGAAACATAATTTAATTCAAATATAAAAAAACACAATGCAATCAATAAAATATATCAATCGACTTTCTTTGCATTATTTTACATATTGCATTGAATACTTTCAAAAAAATACCTTTCTTTTAAATGTATATAAGCTATTGTGTATTAAAATAAATATAGTTCAAAATATAAAAATTCAAAATGTTAATTTCGATGGTATCGATGTTTTAAATATAAAATGACAACTGACGGTGCCGATTATGACTATTATCTCTTCCTGGCACTTTTTAACTTCATCGTCAATCATTTCAGTTGGTTTCCTGTACCAAATAACAGAAAACTTGTGCTAGCGATCAACTCGGTCGACTTAATTACGTCTTTTAATATTATGCAAATAGCTTCCGAAAATCGGCCAGCTTTCACCCGCTTGAAGTTTCTCGCCAACCGTTTGCGAGCAACTTCCTACTGTAGCGTTACATCTTATTAAAAATTCAGTCTGATTATTTTTTCATAACGCTGTTAAAGAAGTGAACTTCAAAAAATTATTTGAAGTGAAGTTCAAGAAGATTTATCAAAAGGTGGAAGTGTATAACTGCGTGGTTGTTGGTGGGAAAATTTTGTTTGAAATATTCCATTCATATTTTGTACTTTTTTATTGTATATAACGTTACGATTGATTGAAAATTCATTAAACTCAAACGATTTTGTTTCTATGATCCGAAAAATTTTCAAAACTAAAAGCAAAAGCCACTGAGTTCATTAAAGTCACCGAACCAATTTATATCTTCCTCATGCATCGAGTAAATTTACGAGACTCAGTACCTTTTGACAATTATTATCGTATTCCCTGCATTATGTAAAACAAGCGGAAAAGCCATTCAATTTCATTTCAAGTAACCGTATTTTTAGATTTGCAGAACTCTTTGAACGAGCATTTAACAGTTCCAATAACTAGTTTTATTGGAATCAAACGGAAAGATTCTCTCAACAAACAAAAAAAAGTTTTACGATTTCCGTTTATTTTTTAACTGTTGAAATAGTTAGTGTTTGTCCATTGTAAGATGATTCCATCGAGTTTGGTCTTTTTTCTGTGGAATTTGAGATGAAGTAGGTTGGTGGCCGTTTGGTGGTGCAAGATAAAATAATGACGCATTATAGTTTTTTCTTTGGGAATAAAAAAAATATTGAGCAACAACTTTGAAAGCTAAGAAACACGTACGTCAATCTTTGTTCCGGTCTGGAGACTATGTCAGTTCTGCAGAAGACAGTAACATGCACGTGTTGACTTACGATTTGAACAAGCCGAAAATTTTCAAACACTTTCCCAACTTAAATTTTACCAAAAAACTGAAAAATTGATTGGATATTTGAATAATTCCATGTATATGAAGTAGCCCCCGGTGATGATAGATCCTCATGTAAACAGTTGTTTATAAATGTAAACATGTGGAGTAATATGTTTACATTAAGCTTGTAAATGCGACATATTTCGATCTGTTTGTTTTCTCAACTAAAAGCTGTATTATATTACGGAGTTGTGGAGATAATAAAAATAATACATAAAAAGATCATGAACTGGAAATTAACTAGAAAACTTTATCACTATGTGTTTGTTTACAAACGGAAAGTTTAAAAGATTCGATTTTAATGCTTTTTTTGCGTTATAAACACAAACTTTCTGTTCTGGGATACTTTTTTTTATATTGTGGAAAATATTTGCAAAGTATATGCAGAAAACAATGAGCAGCAAATATTTCCAATTTATAGTGATTGAAATTGTCGCATAGAGCATTTACTACTCGTTTATTTCACGTTGATGAATCGCCAAATGAAACATTAGATATTTTGGTACATTTAAAACGAAAATGATGTGTGTTAAAATTTAATGCGTCTTATAAACTTTTCAAATTCAGGAACTTTACTCTTCCGTCTCATTTTTCCCCGCCACCAATCAATTTCCCGTCTCTCTCACACGTTAATAGTGTTGAACGACAAATAACCGAGATTTATGACACCTAACTGTAGTAGTTTCGTTTTTTTATATATTGGTCAGAAAATTTACGAGATTTTACCCGAAAAAATTGAATCAATTCCCGTGAAAGTTTGTGACCCGATTTTCCTCTGCAGGTCTGCATTTCTTTCACCGTTTCGCCTGAATATTTCCAAAAATTGTGTTTTTTTCTCGTGTTGGCCCGTTTCGAGATGATGAATCACACGATTAAGAATAGACCGAGAAAAATTAGCAAAAAATTATCGTGCGATAGAAAATTTATCTGACAGTTATCTTTGGTGCTGTGCCAAATTTTTCGATCAATTTTCTTTCAGATTTTCCTCGGAGAAAAATCATTTTTCTCGAAAGAGAAATAGCCCGTTCACACCAATAAATCTGTTTAATATTTTTCATGATTTTTCTTTGAGACCAAAAAAAAATTGTAATTTTTCTTCTCCGTCCACGCCGCACACGGTTGAATAGTTCTTCTTGTTTTTGATATTCAATATTTTGTTTATATTGTTTGAGTAATCTCTGTCGTAAACTTGTCGTGGTATAAACGTAATTCTATTTTGATAGAAGGGATTAATAAGATATTAAACAGAAAAATCCGGACAATGAAAACAATACTTTTCGATCCTTGATCACTTTTTCAGACTGGAATTTTGAAAAATTCCAGCTACGAACCCTCAATGTTTTTCATGTGGAAAATTATGACACGTGACGTGGACGTTTATTCAATCATTTTAACGTTTTATTTTTAACGCGTACGCCATTAATTTGGACGCACGGGAATATAAGAGTGACGTGCGTAATAAATTTTAAGAGTAAAGTGAAAAAATCGTGGTAGCTTAAAAACATTTTCACGGATCATTGCAGTTCTTCTTTCCAATCGGAAGACATTTTTCCATTTCATTCTCAATTCAATGAAAATCTCTCAACTAAAATCCTATAAGCTCACAAGCATCAAAATACATTAACTCACTTGCAGAATTATTAGCTAAAAACCGTCACATACTATCCCAAGTGTTTCGGAAAAGAATTTTAGTTCTAAAGTACTAAAATTTAACTTGATGAAATATTAAAGAAGAAAATAGATTAAAGAAATAAAGCAATGGTGCTTACAAGTAAATGAGACCAAATCAGTCCACATCAGCATCTCCAAAAGAAGAGCCAACCTCAACCACGATATTTCGTAATGGTAAATGAAAAACATATTTTCCGAAAAAATGCGACTTGAACAAAGTATCCACAACCTTTACTGACTTCTTGGTCACAGATCTCAGCTTTCTTTTAATAACCAAGTACTTATCTATGAGACTTTTATTCAAATTAGTTTGAAGCTCCACGGTATTCAACTTTGAGCAACTACTTTTCGCTCTAATATCAAAATTTTACAGAAATTTCAATCCAAAGTTTACAATGTGATAATGATCGCGCCGTAGTACATTTTTTACCGTTATCATACGAAATGACCATAACATAGTAACAGTGAAGAAATAAATTTCTAATTTCATGCAAAAATACAAAGACTGAATGTAAAGTGATCCCAATAAAAGCGCTACCTCCCTCAGGAATCATCTGATGGCTCGCATATTCAAACATTCATTATCAAGCGAAATAAATTAAAAAATAGTTGTCCAAAGTGAAGCACAAGAAATACAATCAACAGGTAAAGAAAAGTCCAGGACATATTTCCTATGAGAATGTTTATTTTTCATAATTTACTAATTGCAACTGTAATAGTTTCTAAATGTAGCAGAGATGTTAAAATATATAAAAATATACTTAAATTAATAAAAAATATGACAGTCACGATTTCCTGGATGATTATTTCGATTTTCTGGTCAAGCTTTTTAAGTATCGTCCTAATAATTAAATAGCAAAAATATACCGGAAAGAAATAAGCAAGATTAATTTTATTTTTAGAAGTACCTATATGTCGAAAAATTATTCTCCAAATGTTTCAACCGAAAATGTAATTGCTCCAGGTCGACAATCATTGGTTTCCAAAAAAAGTAGATTTATAAAAATATTCAAGTTATCATAAAGTTGTACATTTTTTTCCTATTTTTCTTTAGCTTTAATATTTGATGAATATATTAGGGAACTAAATTATGTGTAAAAACCAATATATGGTATTATGTTTAGATATTCCATGTGATAGTGCAACATTCTACTATTCGTGTGAAAAGTAAGAGTAGCTAATGCTATTGTCTACAAATTTTAAAGTTTGATTTAGAGCTTTATTAAAATTCATTTAAAGCTCCAATTTAATTGGACACGGGAGTCCTTTAAGCTGAAGCTAGGCAATTATTCCGAGGTTATCAGTGGTATTCTTGGTATCAAAACAGTTTCACCGGTTTTGCAGCCTGCAATTTACATTCGATTAAAAACAAAAATATTTTAAGATTTGTGCCGTTTGATAGCTAAGTGAGTTAAATTTTTTAGTAGTTTAATAGGTGAACCTATTTTTAATATTAATTTAAGCGGCGAAATTCCTGAAATCATCAAGGAGTTCAAACATTTAGTAGTATAATGTACTGTCCATTCCTGATCCACAATTGTGTCAACTGAGTAATAGATTTATGAAGATGCTTCAAATTTTCAAAAGAATAAATCACTTTGTTTATTAACTACTCACTTAATAGGTGCCACTATATTTTTAAAAACCATTTTAGTGTCTTGGTGGTTATATTTACAATATCGAGATTTAACTACAATAAATTACTCCACCTGCGTCAAAGCTCATATATTATTAAGATTGTTTATCTGATATAATTTTTGTTCTTTCTTAAATCCATTAAATTTGAAATTTTATTCTTTTCGACGACACCGTATTTTTCAAAATTCACTGTTAATTTTACATTGTTACCTTTACCGACTCTTTTTCAAATTTTCTTTGTTAAGATTGTCTGTTGATTATTAGCCGTAATAATTTTTTATTTTTTTGAGTCTGTGTATAATAAGGAGCTTTATTTTGTTAGGCTTAGCAGAATTTTTATTCGTGCAAAAATGCATACCAAAAACGCAATTGTAATAATTTAACTCTTGATTTGAATTCCTTCCAATTGAAAATCCTGCGAAAAATTCTTAACGTTATCTATTATGCAAAAAAATGAAAATTCATAAAGATCTGAATGTACCCTACATAGACGAAATCATTTCCAACAGATTTCTAAAGTTTCACGAAAAACTATCTTCTTATACAAATCCAGAAAATTCCTCCCCCGAAAGAGAAAAAATCGGTGACAAAGTTTGAAAAATAAGTAGTAAAAATAGAAATTCATGAATAATTACGTCGTATAGCGTACCATGAGGCGAATGAATAAGTCGATACTTAAAAAAACTGTATCTAGTTTAAGAAAAATCGATAATTTCACCAAAAATTTTAAACGAAAAATATAGAAAATGTTTAACTAACTTTTGGGACTGAATGCATGATTTCAACTTAACAAACCAAAATATTATCTATTGATTTGATATGAATGTTATATTATAAGTTATGAATGCAGAATTTTTAAATAAGATTAAATAAGCATGTTTTAAGACAATTATGTCTAAAAAATAAAAATCAGATTAATAATTCAACATTATTTGATATATTGAAAACGTGGTAACGCTGTCGAATTTATAGGTTGGCATCGTTGGTAACTTTAGTATGTCTCTCTCACTCATGTGAGTAAGCATGTGCGACATACTCAACATTTTGAAATAAATTATTGGACATATTTCATCCTTTTCCGCTTTATTCTGTGTACTCATGCGTGCGACAAAGATAAATTATGCGTTTCATGTACTAACCAGCTTGTACTAAAGTTACTTGTATTATATAAAAGACGGTACGTCTCAGTTGACGACAGTGTTGCCGTCCTTTTTATTCACGTATTACTTTATCAAGTACAAACCACATTTTCGGATTTTTTAAAAAATGTTTCCTAAAAACCGTATAGTGAATTCAAATAAACTTATGAAAATTTAGTTTCCTGAAGTTGAAACTATATATTTTAAAAGTTTGGGATGTCTGGTAGCGTTTTTATGCTAATAAAAATAAATTTAGTCGATCACCTAATCTCCATAATAATTCATAGTATTTTTAAATTGCAAAAGCTTTTTAATTACTAAGTAAATCGCTTTAAAATTTACAGGTGCTTTAGCATTATATATGAAACATTCTAATAAAATTTCAGTGCTTTGATAGCATTTTGACTTACCCTCGTAACTTCCTTAAGAAAGAAGAGTAAACTATTTTGTACAAAAATAATACAGTCCATCGCAACATTGGAACTTTTTTGAAAATTTAAAAAGCAGTCAGGATTAGAAGATTTTTTTTAAAATCAATAATTAATTTAAATAATAATGTTGTTAAACTATCTGTATCACTTGCACTTTGAGTATTATTATAATATTTTATCATTTATTTCTTTCATTTGTTTAAGTTATATGTTCTTTTTTAATTAAAATTCATTAGAATTTCTTAATTGTGTTTTGTTGAAGCAACTATTACTTCCCAAAAATTCATTTTAATACATTCATTTTCAGATCAATAAAGCAAAATATCTTATTCTGAAAGTATTTTGTATTTCATTGTAGATAAGAAAAGTTATAATTAGTGATCGACCGAAACCGAATTTCAGCATCAGTTTCAGGTTCGGCCGAAACCGAAACTTCAATATAAGGTCATGTTATCATAGAAAAAAAGTTAATCATAATTGGTGTCTTTATTTTTAAATCCTATAGGTATTTATTAATAATTTTGTCTTTAATATTTGAGTTAATCATTAACATATGATATAATTATCATCTCTTATTTCAAATAAATTATTTATGCTGAAATAAGAGATTGATTTGAAAGAAATGCACCTAATAGGTATTACTTTTTAATATTAGTTACGAATAGCATAAAAAATTAAAAAAAGTTACAAAACAAAATTATTTTTTATATACTATGCTACAAAGTACCCTTTCTTGTATCTTACCTAAAAACAAAATAATTTCTTCTAAACTTTGATCAGTTTTTTTTCGAACTGAAAAAAAAATATAGGAGAGACCGGGTACAAAAGTAACAATTTGTACTTTTACCTTGATTTCTGGCTGGGTATTATTATTGCCATTAATTGAATATAACCACATATAAATTTAGTTTATGTTCTTCACAATAGTAATTTGATTTATTAAATTATGGTGTGTTTTAAATAAATAACATAGAGTTAAAAAAAATTGTCAGTTATTACTTTCGACCACGTAGGCGGGTCGTTATGGGTTGAAAGTAACAAGACAAAGGGGTTGCTAATGAAAAGAATAGTACAAGTTAAATTAACAAGTTATTTATTTTCAAGACTTTATATTAATGATATAAACCAAATTCAGCATTTTAAATACTCAAAAAATATATATTTTAAAGAAATGAATCAATAGAATGCCGCGACATCGCATAAGAACTACCGACACGGAAATGTATCAAAAACCATTCTATTGAAGTAGATATCTATAAAAATATGATGTTAGTAATAAAATCATTACGAGGACAAAAATAACACATTACTTTTGTACCCTAAGGGGCTATATTACTTTTGTTCCCATTCTCATTTTTAATAAAACGTGTAATATAACTTTAAAACGGAACGTGCTAGACAAAAATGAATTTAAGCAATGTACAATTTATCTAATCAAGAATTGATAGGCAACATACGAATTGCTATCCTTTTACGACTATGTAAACAATAAATACGAAAACGTCAAAATACTTACTTTTGGCTCGTTAAAACACATTACGTCCTATTATATAACCTAACAACGCACTGCGCACGCGTCGACTTAATGCGATTGAGAAGGGTGCTCTAGACTATCACCTGATGGCAGCAAAACGATGTTCGCCCATTGGATAAACCTATAAAAGCATTTGTTACTTTCAACCCGTCGTTACTTTTGTACCCAGTCTCCCCTACTAAAGATAATATAAGACAAAATATTAATGAATTGATAGTTATCAGTATTCATAAGCTGAAAAGTTAAATAATAAGTGAAAAGAATAATTTTTAACATTTTTATTTCACGAATTCCTAAGTCGAAACTCATTTTTTGACCGAAACTGAAACTTCGGCCAGACACTAATTATAATAGTTTATTTGAAGTTAATTCACAATTTTTGTGAAAATTAAACAACCGAAAAAGGTTATTTTCTGATATTTAACTATTTTTTCAAAACTTTGAGTTTGTTTATTTCAAAACCTAGATTTTTGAGTTATAATTTTAATTTTGAACTCAGTCTTCGATATTTAGGTACGATATATATTAAATATATATATACAGGTAGCGTAGGTATACATAAATCTTACTATGAAAATGGAAAGCGTGTATAATTTGGAAAATGAATGAACTCAATTAATTTATTCAATATATTTTTATAAAAAAAATAATTTCTACATAAAATAAATAATCTTAACTTAAAATAATTAATTTACAAATAAACGCATCGATACAATGTGAAAAAATATTGTCATTATTTTTGAGAAAAAAAAATCAAAAAATTCGTCAAGACTAACTCATGAAAAAGTATTGCAGCTGTTCATAATACTTTACTTTTTTACATTTCATCTCAGGCATTTTTTCCATAACGAAACAAAGCCAAGCTGAAGACGCCTCTTTTTTCATATCCTGATGTGTACCATCCCTGAGAGTCATTGCGGGATGCGTAACGCCTAAATTGACTCTGTCGAACGGGAAATGGTGACGCGATGACGGGAACCCCTCAAAGAAATTCAAGACCGCGAGGGACCTCCTCGACTTTATGATCTTGTCTCTTGTTTTTTTTTTAAGTCCCAACGTCCCGGTCTTGTCATCCATTTTTTTTTCGTTAGGTTCCTTGTCTTTAACAGAGTTTATAAGTGTCAGTATATCTAACCGCTTAAAATATGGTGAGATGACACGAAAAAATAATTAATATTAATATTTTATCTGTGCTCCTTTTTTTGTCTATTTTTAATTGCAACTGATTCACTCGCACGTTTCCCAGAGGACTTGTGACTCGTCTTCCTGACTCATTTTTTTTTCTTTGAGGGATTTTAGACAGAAAACTAACAAGCTCTTGGAAAAATCGTTCGAGTTTCTTGCCAAATTCATTATATAAAAGAAATACAGTTTTATCATTTAAGTTCAATTTGTGCCTCAATCATTTTTCATGGTTTTAATTTAATCTGTTTCCATTAACACAACTTTTCTTTGTATTTTTCTAGAAAGTTGACACTAAATATAAAACTACAAATATAAATATTTGTAAATAGACGAATAAAATTGGAAAATTGCTCAAGAAGCTTTAGTTAAGCAGACCACTCACGCTTCGACTTGCAGTCCAACTAGTGGTCCGACTTTCGAAGTTCGATGTAAAGTGAATGGTATTGTTGGAATTTGAATGTCTAGTCAAACTAGTCAAATCATTTAGGAGAATCAACTAGTAGTCCGACTAATTGCACTGCAAGTCGGAGCGTGAATGACCTGCTTTATGAAGACAATTTTTATGGCCAATTAATAAATTAATCAACGAAAGATACACCAAAATTATAAGTGCAAATCATCATAAAACTAAATGTTGCAATTTAAGGTTTATAAAAAATATAAACGAAACACTTTTTGTGATTTATCCGATTAATCATTCATTCAATGTAAATAAGGAAAGTAAACAATTACGAAATTAATTCGTAGATATGTGATTTTCTTAATTTGCGAACCAAATTAAAGTTTTTAATTCTGAATTTCGTTTTACAAGTTTCCATCCAAACAAGTTATTCTTTCATGAATTAATATTCATTATTATAAGATATAAGGCATATAAAACACGTATTTTTATTGTTAAGGAATGCCGATTGATAACCAAGAATACAATATTTTTTTTTTTGATGAATTTCGATAACGTTTGATACAAATCGAAAAGAAAATTCCGTAGAGTTTTTTTTTGTTGTACTACAGTCAATTTTGTAAAGATTTATCATAAAATTAAGCTTTATTTTTGCATAGCGATTGGTAGATCGTCGTGGTACCGATTACTGCTAGGATAAGAATACTTGCAATGCTCAAAATAAATTTTTGAGCATTAAACGTGAAAAAAAAAGACTAAATCTCTGAAAATATTCAGAAATTAATGGATGCTTTGTTGGAAATTTCTTGTTTTATATTGGTAAGATAGAAAACCCTCTTTGATTAATGACTAACTTTTAAATTTTATAAGCCCAAGTCCTACGATATAAAAATGACCAATTGAATAAAAATATTTTTTTAATTTGTATTTTTGGTCACTTTAATGTACAACAAAAATTTATTGTATTGCCATTAAAGTTTTCCCTAAGTTTTGATATATTGGACTTGAAACATTTTTGGTGTTTGTAAGTTTTGGTAAGTCACTGATATAAAAATGTTGAGAAACACTGCAAATTAATTCAATTCTGCTTATATGAAATTGGGAACATACATTTTTTTGCAGGTAATATCATTCCAAAAAAATCAATTCTCGACCAAAAAAAAAGTATTTAAAGTTTCTAATCTAGGTATTAGAATTTACACCTATTTTTAATGTCTAAGCCATTTTTCTTCTTTTATAGATCCAAAATTATTTGTCTAAGTAGAAGACATTTCAGTTTATCGATTTTAGTTTCTTAAAATTGAAGAATAATTTTTCAACGTTAGTGTATATGAAATTTATTTCAATGTTTTATAAAAGACCGCATCTATATATAAAAATTTTGCAAAATGACTTTCAAGGGTAAGAAGATTGATGAAAAACCATACTTTCTTATACTTTTTTTTTTTCAAATAATACGACAAATTTAACTAGAGTAAATCTAAAACAATTTTCTCTTCAAAACTTTTTTTTGTCATAACAGCAATGGTTCGTCGATAGGCCAAAAAGCACAGATCGAAATTTTATGAAAACAGAATATTTTAATTGATTTAAATTGAGTAATGCTATATCACAACATTAACTAAAGATACACTTAATTAAATAAAATACTTTTTAAATTCCTTCAGATCGCTTTTGATGAAAAGTTCAGATCCTTCAACCTTTTTTTTTCAACTAAAGGAAAATCAAAGCTCGCACCACTGTTAAAACCAGACACGAATTAGTAGGAAAAGTCAGCTTTGCCACAATTAAAGAAAATAAAGCCTTTTTCAAGTTGTATTCGTTATTTTTGTATTATTCGAAGATAAAAATTATGAACATACTTAATAGTTTTAATCCTTCAACAATGTGGCACGTTTTCTTATAATCAGGATTATAAGTTATTTAATTCTTTTAAATTATGAAGATTTATGCGTGTTTAACAAAATCGTGCAAATAAAGGATAATAATAAATTTAATTGGTTTTGCTGAAGCCCTTTTCCCCTGTATTCACGTCTGGTCGAAACCCTTGCAAAATGTATGCCCATTTTGATGAAAATCACACGAAATTTTTCATAAATGCCAAGTAAAAAACAAAAAATATATATTAAAGAGTCTTTGTCTCAAAATTGCGGAATGTAGTCTATTTTTGTTTGGAAACTTTCACTCTATCAAATACTGGAATCGTTACGGGAAAAGCCTATTGTGTGTTCCACTCGCCTTCCATTCGCCATCGCGTAAATGCGTAACTGAGCTTTTCGTGGGCCATATAACTACAGGAGTTACCTAGAATGTCCGTCGCGTCCAAAGGATTCGAACTATTCGATCCATCGTTCGATGCCGATCCAGTCACGGTTGACGATGTGGAAAGGATATGATAAAGAAAATCGATGTATCGTGCCGCCAATTTTAGCGTTTGGATTTTCGATAGTTTGTCTGACGGTAATGTGGGAATTATTTTTCGTAGGCTGGCAAAAGCTTCGTTTAAACTTTGGGTGCGTTGACGTTCCCGTACGTTCGCCATGACACGTTGCGTTTGTAAATCTTCGAAGCTTTGTGGCGATTTTCGTCGAACTTTGGCTGATTTTTGGGACATTGTATCTTCGTCTGATTCAAATATTACATTGTTGTTGTTGTTGCTTCCACGTCGTTTTCGAGATCCCGACTTTTTTGCGTTTTCATTTTTAGGCTCTTCATCCACAGGATTGTATTCTTCTTTAATATAATGTCGATCATAAATTCCTAGTGGTATCGAATTATTGTTGGAAATCGAGTCGGACTTGGCTACATTATAATTGCTATAAACTGGAGAATTGTGGCGTCTGTCTGGATGGTCGTAAGCATTACGCATTGTGTAATTTTGTTCAAAATATTTGACCTCATGATCGGCATCTTGGTCGTACAACGGCGAATTTGGCGAACGTAGATACGTATCATAGGGATTCGTGTATTCGGTGCGATCGTTCGTCGAATACGCCTCAGTTGATGCAAATTCATGCGGCAAAGTTGCTGGCAAATAGGCGTAAATGTTTTTATTGATTCCGCCGCCTGAATTGCTCAAATCCATTAGATGACCCGGCGATCGCGGATAATCCATCGAATTCGCCTCCGGCGACAACTGAATCTGGTAGTTTCCCGGCGAATTCGAATCACTGCGACGCATCCTTGCCAATTCACACAACCATCAAACAAAAACACTCGCAAAAATCCCACAAAAAATGCCACCAACTCTCACGTCACGTTTGTTTCGATCGAAAATAAATTCGGCGTTCACAAGATAGGATTTTCGGTAAATGATGAGTTTCGTCGGCAGATTCCCCAATCTCATCCAGTTGTGGAGTCACTCATCGGGCAATAGAGGGGGATGAAAGAAGGAGGAGGAGGCAAAGCTTTACACAAAGCCAAGACGAAACAAAAAAAAATGTTTATTTTAAAGAAGATAGAGAAACATCATCTAAACATAGATTGAAGATTCGTGCAAAGGCAGAGCAACAAAGACAAGTTGGTATTTGGAGACCAAAGCGTCGTTTCTATCCCTTCCATCCCATTTTTTTTTTTGGGATGAAATGAATGATGTCATTTATCTGTCCCTCTTGAATATCTTGCTATCTTCTCCCGTTTCCGTCCATTTTCTTGTATTACAAAAATCGAGTTTTAAGAATTTTGCCATTCCGAAATTCATTTTGGAATTACAAAACTAACCCTTAGTGTATGGTATTATCATTTTTGTTTACTGAATCAATTCAAATGAATGAAAGATTTTTTTTAAAGAATTACAATTTTCATCGAAATTTTCACCATAGTGAATAATCTATAACATCCATTACGTTAATGTGTTTTTTTGTGATATTTTATTCTCTTAAAAGCTCTCAACCAAGTTTCAAGTTGAAACCACTATTTTAAGGGTATGTTTGGAAAGAAATCATATACAAAGTAAAGCTGTATAAATTAGTTGGACAACGGCCTAAAAATCTTATATTGTAAGAAAACGAAAAAGAATTTATAAGTCGTCAATTTTCCAGATTAATGGTTTATTCTACAACAGGGATGGGCAAACTTAATACTGGTATGATTGACAATAATTTTACTTATTTACACGCGATCGGCTTCGAAAAATGGTTTAAATTAAAAACAAATACATATTTAAAGGGTTACATAGGTTTAATCGGGGGAAAATTGGCCTATTTTCAACATTTTTTTCCACATAAAAAATAAAATATTTCATTTAAACTTTTTATTATCTTAAACATACACGTTTGAGAAAGAATTTCTGAAATTTTCACAGAAAAATATTTAATACTCTGTCGTTTCCGATGACCCTTCGGAAAAAAGGTATGTTCACGTTGCCAGTATAACTCATGACAGGATCATCCGTGAAAATAAATGCGTGATTTATTTAAGATCATATACTAGAACTTGGACGAAGGAAAAAAATTGAAAATTGTGTTTTTGGTAAAAATTTTTACAAAAAAATGCAAATTTCGGTGATATTTCCTCTACCTTTTTTTTTTAAACAGTTGAAACTGAAAAAGAAACCCTTCGTTCAAGTCCTTGTGAATTGAATTGCAAAGATTTGTGTAATATTTCATCAAAATTGGTTAAGTGGTTCTCGAGAAATTTTGACAAACTACTTTGAAAATATAGTTTCGAGAAAACCGCGAAAATAGTTGAGCAGCTGTATCGATGTACCTACGGCATGCCGAGCTTCCCATGGCTATATCTCCGAAACTATTCCTTGGATCAACTTAAAAATTTAGGACAATATTTTAGGGATATTGCAGAAATTAATAGAATAATAAAAAAATGTTTTTTGAAGTCGTAAAACCCATGTAACCTCTTAAACAAAGAATAAGAAGAAGGGAAGAAGTACTTATTAGAATTCGTTGCTGCACAACTTCCTATTTCAATGATATTTTGTTCTGCTGGTTTAAATTTTTTTGCTCGTACATTTCCGAGTTATCTATTTACTTTGCTTTTCCAATATCAGAAAGATAAAGCAATTTTTTTGAAAATTAAACTTTTATCTAGGTGGCAATTAATGATTATTAATATATGTCCTATGACTCAATTTCTTCTTTATTACGACGCGTTTCAACAGTTTTTAGCTGTCATCATCAGGTAATGATTATTTTGTCAATTGTAAACAAATTTCATATATGTTGTTTGTTTTATATAATTTGTCGTTACGGATGTTGTTTGGATCTAGTTTGGGTGCTTTGTATATTTCATATTCTTCTATGGTGTTCATATGTGATCCTTTCTTGCATATATGTAATGACTTAAAATTTGTTTCGAAATTTAAGCATTGATGATTTCGTCATAAAAGTGTTTTTTAAATAGATGATAAAATTCTGATCTCAGCTTTTATATTTTTTTAAATAAGAAGAAAATTCAGGTTATTTAAGATCTTTTTGTTTTTTTTTATTTAATATTTTTATTGTTCAATTAGCTACGTTTCGTTACTAATCGTAACTTCCTCAGGCTTCTTGATTCACAAAATTAAATATTTTTATATTTAAAAAATATAAAATATATTTTTTATATTTTTTATAAATTATAAAAAAAAATTTTTTTTATATTTATATAAAAAAAAAAGATTTAATTTTGTGAATCAAGAAGCCTGAGGAAGTTACGATTAGTAACGAAACGTAGCTAATTGAACAATAAAAATATTAAATAAAAAATAAAGAATAAAAAACAAAAAGATCTTACCTGAATTTTCTTCTTATTTAAAAAAAAGTGTTTTTTAAAATTTGAAGTTGGCGTTGAAGTAGGTTTCTTGGGTGTATGTCTCTTATATCTTGTTCCGAAAGATCTACCAGTTTGGTCAATGTAGAATTTTTCACAAGAACCACATTTAATTTTATATATTCCGGTTTTGTTTTTCGTTGTAATTTAATTATTCTTCAATGGCTTAAGAATTTTCATCATGTTGTTGTTTGCTGAAAATGCAATATTGAAGTTATTTTTCTTTTGGAAGTTGGCGATTGTAAAACTAGATATATTATTGAAGTCTGATTTTATATATTTTTTGTTTTCTTTTGGTAGAGTTGGAAGAATGGATTTTTATGTAAATTTCGATATTATTTTGTCTACGATTGAGCTGTTGTATCCGTTAGTAATGGCTATATGTTTAATTATCTTAAATTTTACTTCACGAGCTTTGGTGCTAAGAAGGAACTAATCGCAGTTACATATAAAGGGTACAGAGCTTCCTAAAGAAAAATAACTTCAATATCGCATTTTCAATAAACAACAACATGATGAAAATTCTTAATCAATCTTAATCACTGTATGTCATTTTGAGCAAAAATATTCCTCATACCATAAAATTAATTGAATTGAAAAAAATAGATATTTGTGGAAAAATAGTAACATTAAAACTATCGTTAAGACGTATATATCTAGAGACTTGCGAATCACTTATATTCTATTATTTAATTTTTAAATTCAAGTAAAAGAACTAAAAAATATATCAAATTAATACCAATTTCTAAAATTTTGCATTTATTGTAGAGAATTTGAAAAATACTTTCAAGTCTTTTTTCATCCCTCAGGGTTAGAAACAAAAATATCGTAACGAGTTGGGATCTTTTGATTATCTTTTGGTTTTACAGAAATCATTATGCTAGTGTTATCTTAGGAAAAAATAAATTTTAAGATAAATGATAAATTCTATTAGTTTATATAAAAAAAAGACGTGAACTTACTTTGAATAGAAGAAAATTTTGCAAGTATTTTTTTTTAATTTATTTTTATTAGGGAAGTAGACAATATTGTCAAAGTTCATTAATACGACGAGGGTCTGAAATTCGAACAGATGTAAATCGTTAAAGATATTTTTTCTGAGGGAATATTTTGAGGAATCCTTTTTCAAATATGATATGCCACCAATTTCCACTATAGCGAGCTTTCGAAACGACCCAACTATTTCGACAAAAAAAAAATATTTTTCTACTGTCACAAAATTGTTTGCAATTTATTTTTGAGATATATTTTTCAATCGTTTGATCTTCGGTTTAAAAAAATATTATTATTTATTAACCGCAAAATATTTGGTTTTTCCGAGAAAGTTTTCGGTGAAATAAAAATAAAGTGTGACATTTGTCGTAAGCTTTTGAATCGCCACATTATTTTTCCCATTTTCTCCTTTGATTTTTACACGATATTTATATATTGTCAATCGTCGCACACATGACGGTCGGAGCTTTGAATCCGCGACCCCGTTTTTCTTCTTTGAATAAATTAAATTGCAATAAAATAAAATGGATTCTAGATCATTACGTTCATTATGAGTTCAGGGAAAATGTTCAAAATTCTGGACTACATTAAGATGAATGGGCGATTTTTAATTTTTAAAATGGCTTTGTGTGCCAATTGGCGACAGAGACATGCAAAGATTTTTTAAGAAATCAATGTTTTAATTGAACTTTTCAAGATTTTTTCTATTCAACTGACCGGATGTGTACATTTTGTTTCGTCTTTGAAATGTGGCACCGCCTTAATAACTTTCTTGACCAATGCTAGTCGCAATAAAGAATCGTCTTCAGTTCCGCCCATTTTTTCTCGCTTCTCTTGAGATGAATATTGAATCTTTTACAATATACTTTTGAAATATTTTTTAATTCCAAAAAATCTCATAAAAAACCTTAAGATGCGGTAAAGATTATTTAGAAAATACATAAAGCGAGTAAACTTTTTTTAGTATTTATTTACAAAAACAAAAATAGTTTTATAAAACTAATATATATTTTATTAAAAACTTTTCTCAATACAATTTCACACGTAAAACTAACAGATATAAGTAACAAACTGTATCAGAAATGACTTAGTCGTAAAAAAGCTTTACTGAGCTTTTTAAAAGGCGGCAATGGCCTGTACCTATTTAATTAAATACGGAATTGATTTACTGTATTACAAATATCATCCATAAGAAATCGTAAGTTTGGTCTAAAGTAAGTCGTGAGAATAAAGTTTAATCTCATATTATTTTTAATTTTCAATCCAAAGAGAGTACCGAAAAATCATCAAAGATCTATTTTGCAAATCAGGTACCTCGTTTTCCATTTCATACATTCATTCAGAAAGTCAATGGGCTCCAGTAATGCTACTGTGAAATCTCAATCCGCCAAAGTTATGCAATGGAACCAGATTATGTGCAAAAGATTTGCTTAAAAATTTGGTGGAGACCATTGTTTTCCTACTACAAATACCACTTAAACCGTCAAAGTTTTCATTCAAGTTAAAAATATATTATGATAATGGTATAAATTCAAGTATGAAGTCAATCATTAAAATCTACAGGAATCGATCTGAGAGGAACTGCTTTCCATATGCTCCATTTTTATGTGGCCAATTCGAGAACCAACTTGCGTTGTTAGTATCCGAAGAGAAAACCTTAAATATCGTATATAAAATTTTACTTTAAGTATCTACTTTTTTTATTATGTTATTTAATTGAGTGTTTCTTCAAATATTGAATCAAAATCGAAATCAAAATCAAAACTTTGGCGTAAAGACTTTTCTCGTTTTACCGAGCTTTGAAAAGATGGTAATAACTTGTATCTTTTTAATTAAATACAGAATTGATTTACTGTATTACAAATATCATCCATAAGGAATCGTAAGCTTGGTTTAATATAAGTCGTGAGATTGAAGTTTAATCTCAAATTACTTTTAATTTTAAAATCATTCAGAGATAATTATTAATTTAGTAGATAATTAGTTATATCTAATAAGTATAAGAAAAAATAAAATATATTTTTACTATTAAATTTTTCCTCTATAAAAGCAAGTAAGCAAACTAACTATTGAAAAAAGAAACCCACGAAAACAAAGTTTTCATTCAATATTCCTTAGTATGTTTAACTCTCGATCACATTTTGTGTATAAACGTCTTTTTCTATTTTTGATTCATTTGTGGTTTTCTAGAAAATTGAACATAATGTTAGTAATATTTTACTGCTAAATGTGAGAATTTCATAAAAGCTAGTATAGTATTCTCGTAGATCAGAAACGTCAGCGTAGATCAGAACTATCCAATTTATTCGCGGAAAATCAATCAAAATCCACAGAAAAATACAATAAAATTGGTTCATGTTCCTTTTATGGTCGTCAATATCTGATAACGTTGCCTTTTCAACTTTGTTTTAAATTTAAGTCGCGAATAAATAGGATCATAATGGTTCTAACCCACTCTGATGAGCCTGATGCTTCTGACGAATACCGATGGTTATTCTAACTATGATCATGTTTTGTTAGATGAAAAAGTAAGGTTGCACAAGTTTATGTGCAAAATTTTAGCTTGATTGGGTAACTGGAAGTGTGTTACTTCCAAAATTTGTCGTCAGAAAAACGTGAAACTAATATAAAGGTTTTAATAATAAAAATGGTATTTAACTTAGGAACTGTAATCAACGGTAGATGACAACCAAGGTTGATTTAGAAAACCGAATAGTCATAGTCCGAAGAATGTTCCTTAAAATGAACCAAGTTTTTGGCACATGCGACATAAAAATCGATTTAAACATCAGAATGCTCCGATTTAAATTTTCCTAGTGCTTCTGTACGGAGTAGAAGTTTGACCAGTAACGGACATCATAGCGAAAAGAATAAACGCTTTCGAGATGTGGATATAAGAATTATTAGAAGAAATATTACGACGGCTCAAAATACCAACCGAATTATTGAATATCATAAAACGTCGGAAACTTGAATATACTTCGGTCATGTTAAGAGACATCCAAAAAATTAGGCCCTATTACACCAAATAATCCAAAGGAAAATTGTAGGCAAAAGAAGTGTAGGCAGAAGGGCAATATCTTGGCTATGGAATTTAAAGACGTGCATTGGCAGGTTTTCAATACAACTATTCTGGGATTTAGTAAATAAAGTGACCTTACTTAATATAGTATAAAAGAAAAATGGTAATGATACCTGAAAAAAAGAACGTATAGAACTAAAAGTTCTAAATTTCGTACCGGATATATAATGGTACAAGCAGTGCTTGAATAAGTTCGCCTAAATCAATCGGCTGATTATAGCAGAAACGTCCAAGCTTTCAATTTAAATATTCTCGTGTATTATCTGGAAAGCTTTTTTTATGATAGAACAATTTTTTTGGATTTTTAGATTTATTTTTTTCTAAATTCGTAATCAGTGGCAAGTTTGATACTCTTGACTTATATGACTTAAATTTAAAAATGACTTCCTATATTCTACGAAAAATATTTCTAAGATTTTCGTTCATGATATTCATATTGACATCTTCAAGCATTACTACTGTTCAAAAGAAATAACAACAAATTGAGTATTACTTTAAGGGAAATTATAAATTTGAATTTTTCAGAAACTTTAAGCCAAATTTTCCATCTTTAAGCCTAAAGCTGGATTTTTAAAATCTATGATATGGATTAATGTTATGAATCTGGATTTTTTTCTGAAAAATAAATTTTCATTATTTTAACATTTCATTATTTTTTCATTGTTTTCATTAAAATATTTTCCTCTATCTTTCTAACATTTTGTGGATATAACGTCAAAAAAAATGTTCATATTTTGAGCGAAATCCGTCATTAAGTTATTTTTTAAGATCTTCGTAATGATGTGAAGTGCTGCTCAACAAGTGTGTGTCCCATCGATGCAAATAAGTAATAATCTGAAAAAGCCAAGTTTGGGGATAAAACTGCATGCGAATGTATTTCCAATCTGAAAATCTCAGTCATATCCTTCACTCGTTTTTCTGCGGGGCCAGGGGAATTACCATGCAGCAAGATCACTTTGTACCGCCTATTTTGATATTCAGGGCATTTTTTGCGTTAAAGCTTGGTTCAAATCTCCTGTCGTAAATTGTTATTGTATTTGACTACCATTTTCAGCCAACAACTCTGACAATTCGGGTCTTCAATTTTTTTCGGAGATCTTCCACATTCTTTGTTCTCTGCGTCGATATGTCAATTTTTTTAAATCCTTTAAAACACTGAGATATCCTAAGAGTATGCTTAACGTTAGCTTCGACAAGCATTCAATGCAATTCCGCATTAGTTTTTCTTCAAATCGCTATAGAAAATCAATACTCTCAGCGAATCGCACTTTTTAAGCACAAAGCTCGTCATATTCCATGCGATTTAAAACGATGAAGTCGTGGGAAGTTTACATTTTAACAAATTAAAAACCTTTGTTAGATATCAAAATATTAAAAAAGTGCTTCAACGACATGGTTTGCCAAACTTTCTATTGGCCGTCACCACCACTTATTGGCAAATTCGGGTTTTATATTGTAGTTTCACATATTAAATAATTACCACACACAATAGAAATGAACTTGAATGTAATTTTAACATATATTTTCATACCTAGTATAATTAACCAACGAAAAAGGAAAATATTAAAGAAAATTTTACATTGGTAATTAGGTATACACTTAAGTGAAAAAGCAATGACTTTTTGAAGCTCGAATACATTTTCAGTTGATATTTCATTTGATAATTGATGACTTAATACTCAAATTTTGAAGATTATTGTGATATGGACGTGAGCTTTGTAGAAAAAAAAAATTCTTTAAAATTCACCGATAAAATAAACAATCAGTTTTCAAAATGTTGCAAATTTTAAGTTGTTGGAATAACATACAAAATTGTGCCATTTTTCTTTAAATTGAAATAAATTAAGACAGAAGTCTCCAATTCAATACGTGTGTGCACTAAGGTAATATAAAAGAAAGTATTCCAATCTTGCACTGCATGCTGGGAAATGTATCAAGATGTGGTACCACCACAAGTCTCTACAAAATCAACTTACCGAAACTATTTAGCCTATGTCATCCTATGTACTTCTATGCTGACGATTAAAAGGTACTATTCTAAACACATTTGTGGGGGCACCTCATTCGGACACTTTTCCTATCATGCATTGTATGGATTGAAACGATTGGAATACCTTCTTATATATTACCCAAGTGTGCATCATAGAGCGCAAGACTGGATTTTCATAGTAAAAAAAATAAGTTTCAAAGTCATCCATCAATATAATAATAAGCAAATGTCAGTACTTATATAAAAGCTGCTTAAGGCCAAATTAGTGCAAATCAAAATTTTGAATTTTTCGCTTTAATTAGCTGAAATGATCGCTATTATTAAAAAGAATTGATTAGTCTAATTTCATTATTTTGCCGGTAGATAACAGGTCAAAACACCTCGTAGGTAGAGTTTTTCTGTAGTTATTTAGATGCAAGTTATTACATCATCGAATCGCAATAATGTGACTTACAGCATTTTAACTTTTAGCGGCTCATATGTCGACAAAAACAGAGGATGAAGAATGTATTAATTAAACATTTGCATGTGAGTGAAACCATAACATAATATTCATTGTCTCAAATTTCCACTAACTGATTGTCATTGGTTTCAACTATCGTTTGGATTTAATTGAATTGCTAATAATGCCATTTGTTCATTTTACCAGTGTTGGGCTATGAATATTTCACGAGTATAGGTACTAGTGTATGAATTATTAACACTTCCCAATAATTTATATCATAAAAATAATACTGGTAACCACTGGACTAAAGAATTTGTTACAAGGCTTGAAAAGTTAGGAACTTCTGAATGAGGATAAAAATGAATTGAACAATGCTTTAATGAACTTACAATCTTGAAAATTTGAAAAAATAGCGAAAATATCTAATAAATTTTCTAAATAAAATTTTTAAGCGCCAAACTTTCTACGATGATTGAAACGCCGCAAATTTCGAACGTGTCGAATTAGTTTGCCTAACTAATCGGCCAAACATGTGTTTTGTTGGAGGTAATGAGCTGATATTGCCCCGATTGCTTTAAATGGATTTGGGAATGTTATCCAGATGGGAGAAATCGATTCTCGGGTAAAACCTGGCAATGCCTCGAATGGACAATACGACGAAGCAAAACTAAAATAATAAAATCCTGATGACAATACTTCTGGCCCGTGTTGGGGCCCGCGTGTTACATCTGGAGCCCGTCTGCATCAAAATTCATTTTCGAATCAAGCAAATCAATAAAAATTTTGCTCGACCGAACAAAAATTTGGCTGACAGATGCTCACGTAGTTTATTGTACAAGTTTGCAGCCTATGTTAGTATATTTTGTTTTTGTTGTTTCGAGTTGTTAACAACAATGCTAATCTTTTCCTAAACATATTAACGCCAGATAACGAAAGAAACTTTCTCAGGATAACTGGCAACATCTTGTACAAATAAAATCGAAGGATTTATTGGCATGAAAGCAAAACTATTCCCAAGGTAATGATCTTTTTTATTTAATCGTAACATTCTTAATTATTCAAACTAGAGATCAATTTCGACAAACAGCTGATATTTTAATAAACAAATTTTTCCGTTTTAAGAGTAAAATACAACTTTGAGTTTAATATCCGGTTACAAATGTTTTAAATTTTTGGCTTTAATACCCAAATCTTTTCTTTTAACATAATAAATTAAACGATTTTTTGTTTCTCTTTTCGGGTTTGATTCATGGAAATTTACTCTTTCGATTTAAGCCATTCTTTCTTTAGCTTAGAGGAAGGGGTGGTAATTTGGACCCTGCTGTTTTTTTGGAACCCTTTAATATCACAGAAACAGGCAGTGACATCTACCAAAAAACTATGTAACTACGTTGTACTGATACCATAGAGCATATTTGCTACCAATAACGTGAATTTTGAATCGAATTTGATCTATCACACACAGCTGACATTTCACGTCAAAATCAAAAGTTTTTTTCTCTCCGTTGGAAAAACTGTAAAAAGTTTTTGTTTTAGTATAAGACAAATTCTGTGCGTGTTATAGGGAGTCCATACCGACTAGTTTAGATTGTCGAAGGTAAGTTTTAATGTATCTTTTAACTAGATGTGATTTTCTTGGTTATTTGTTAATTTAGTTAGATTTTGAATTTGGAACCCTATAGGTGCGGGTATTATGGAACCGGGTTCCAAATTACCCGCAATGTATTCAACACAATTTTTTCTATTTCCAGTCATGCCTCGAGCTCAATTGTCTCCAAAGCCGAAGGCGAAAAGAAAACAATGGACCAGAAATAATATGATTGAAGCTGTAAAAGCAGTAAGAGAAAAGAAAATGGGTTTAAAAAAGGCGGTTAAGCTTTACAATGTCCCAAAAACTACTCTGCAAAGGTTTGTGCACAGTGATCAGCCTCCCGAAGAAGTTGTAAAAACTACTATAGGGAGAAAACCTGTCCTGCCATCTCAACTTGAAGAAAACCTTGTGTCATACCTTCTCAATATGGAAAGCAAATTCTATGGCTTGACCCGTCAAGATGTTAGGAAAATGGCCTATCAATTGGCTACAAAAAATAATATCAAACACCCGTTTAGAGATAACATAGCAGGTCGAGCTTGGCTTGATCATTTCTTATTACGCCACAAAGATAAACTTTCCATTCGATCACCAACAGGAACTTCGAATGCTCGTGCTCAAGGTTTTAATAAAGAAGCAGTGGAAAAATTCTTTGATATCCTTGAAGAAGAATTCCAAAAACATAATTTTCCTCCAGAGAGAATTTTCAACGTCGATGAAACCGGGTTATCTATCGTACAGAGTAAAATAGTTAAAGTGATTGGTATGCGAGGGAAAAGACAAGTAGGTAGCATAACTGCGGCTGAACGTGGATCACTGGTGACAGTGGTATCAGCAATGAGCGCTAGCGGCATATTTATTCCACCATTGCTGATATTTCCCCGCAAAAACATGACGCAAACGTTAATGAAAGGAGCTCCGCCAGGTTCTATAGGAAGATGCCACCCATCAGGATGGATTCAGGCAAACTTGTTTACGGACTGGTTCCATCATTTCATTGAAAAGACCCACCCAACTGAAGCCTCACCTGTGCTTTTGATTCTTGATGGTCATTATTCGCATACACGCAATTTAGACGTTTTGATGGCAGCTAGAGCTAATAATGTCACAATTATTAGTTTACCTCCACATTCAACGCACAAGATGCAACCTCTTGACAGGGCTTTTATGGGTCCCTTAAAAACCTACTATAGTGAGGAAATTAGACAGTGGTTACTCACCTCCAACCAGGTGTTGACTCCATACGAAATAGCTGAATTGCTGGGACGTGCCTATCTGAGGTGCCAAACAGGTACTATTGCTGTGAATGGATTCAGAGTAACTGGCATTTACCCGATGAATAGAAGTGTATTTACTGAAGCTGACTACATAGCAAGTTCAGATGGGAGTAATGTGACCACACTTCAACCTACTCAAGCTACTGATGATGACCTTCATCTGCCGTCTACAAGCACGCATGTGGCCGTTCAATTGCCGCAACCAGAACCTCAACCAGGCCCTAGTGGACAAACAAATCAAACTACCCTGCAAGCGATTGATAGCAATCCTGTTGTTCTCCCTGAAGATATTTTACCGGTTCCAACACCAAAGAACAAAAAATCTACCAGAGGCCGCAAGTCGTCTGCCGCTACTTTGCTGACTGGATCTCCCTACAAACACCAACTTGAGGAGTCAATCAAATCTATAGCGCAGAGAGGAAAAGGTCGAGGAAGAGCTCGGGGACGTAGTGGAAGGCAGGGTATGCCAAACCCTTCTAGATCTCGCTCGAACAGGCGGGAATCTTCCTCTTCGGATACTACGATGTCATCTGTTTCTTCAGGTAAAACTGCGGTGGCAGAAAATTATACCACACAAGCTCAGCCCACAAGCCACGATGATTATTGTATTTTTTGTTCAGAATGTTTCTCAAATAATCAACAGGGTGAAATTTGGATTCAGTGCCAATCTTGTGAGTTGTGGGCACATATTGATTGCTCAGGATGCGAAAAAGAATATTATATTTGTGATTATTGTAAATAAAGTTGTTTCATACTTGTAATTTGGAACCCGGGTTCCGTAATACCCGCACCAAAACTCAAAACACGTTTTTTTCATTTAGTCAATAAAGGTAATTATTTCCTATAACGAGTTGTTTTATTTTGTTAATCGTTCCTAATATAATAGCTAATAAGTTTTGAAGTATACAAAGCCATATTTCAAGATGATTAGTCAAATAGTTTTATTTAAATATTCAAAAAACAAAGTAGGGTTCCAAATTACCACCCCTTCCTCTACAGATAAATCATTCTTATTGATTTAAGAAAATCTTTGGTTTCAGTAAAATGTTATTAAGACCAATTTTAGCAAAAGAAGTCCAGAGTTATTAATCGCTCAGGCAAACCATTAAACTTGAATCAAAGTCATTTAACATCGTTAAAATTTTGAGACGTCGTTACCCTAGTGAATCTCACGGGTATCGACTAGTTACGCAATAGTATCAATATGATTAAATTTTGAATTTGATTTCTTCAAATTCTGGTTTATTTCTTTTATTAAAACACTTTGAAATATGAAAATTTGACTACCGAAGTGACGAATTTGGAATTTCCTTTACAAAAAAAAAGATAGAGTCTTCAAGTTCAAAACCATGAAAAGAAAAACCACAACAGGTAGTTATCTCACTAATAAATAGCTGAAATAGAAACTGTCACCACACATGTTATTTTTCCTCCAGGTCCGACTTTAATGAACCAATTTGCCAATTTGAAAAATCAGTGTTCCGTGACTTATTGTCAAAATTTTTTAATTTTTTCGCTCTTCAACCACAAATCTATCACTCAACGAGATCATCCTGCACAATTGCAATCAGTGAAAATTTTCAGTCATTCAAGAGATAGAAAATCCGTGGCTGTTTCTTTTTCTACCGCGATTGCGACACTTGCTGTGCATCCGTGAACGTTTCATTCGATTTTCATTTAAAATATCGCGCGTTTATCTTCCACATGTATGCAATTAGGCTTGGAAATTAATCACAAAATGATTACGGCATGAAATTTATGAGATTATAAAGACTTCATATGTTGCCAACGATTGTTTCATGGAAAATGTTTTAGCATGCAAAGAAGCCATTGAAATAGTAAACATTTTATGGCTCTCTTCCTTCCGTCCCGAATTATATACTTATCTATTAAAAAAATATTCAAAAATTTATTTTATTGAGATTTTGGGGAATAATTAAGGGTCCTATATATTCAAAAGTGCCAATTGTTAAGATTTGTATTTTCCAGTCCTTTGAAATTGCAAATGAAATTGGGATATCCCTGAACTTCAAATGTTTTATGAGAGGTTTTGTCATTTTTGGAAAATCCCATTGGTGGATTAAGTCTTAATTTCTTATAAAATACATTTTATTATTCTTTATATATTTTTTTTTATTTGAAAACGAGAAAAATAATTTAAAACACTGCGGTTCAATAATAATCTTTTAAGAGCTAATTGTGAAGATTTTGATAGTTTTAATCGTTTTAATACTGTGATTAGAATGATTTATTGTACATTAAGGGTTGGGGGTTGGGATTTCCCATAAGAGCTCAGGTAACTTTGGAGTCTAATTGTCTATTTATGTTTCAGATTTGACGTAGAAACCCGAAATAAAATGTTTATAATCGGTTTTTGATAATAAAAGTGTTAACTGTCTAAGGAAAGTTTAAAAAAGAAAAGAAAAAATCTTTAACGAAATTTTATGAAAAAAGAATTTAATGTATTGCAATTCTAATGGATTATTTGCAAAAAAATGTACTTTTGTCGAAATTAAATAGTAATTTTTTATCTTATTTTATCGTACAAAGTTAGAATCGTTTAAAAAACCTAATTTGATTAGTACCTACGAAACTTAAAAGTTAGAAACTAAAAATTGTGTGGTTTTCTCTTAAAAAAATCACCAGATAAACTTAAAGATTATTCTCTAAACCTTTCATCAATCAATACTTCATAATTTTTTTTATCAAGAAACATATCTTCAAGCATTAAAATTCACATTGATATTGAAAACCAATCAGTTGCAAACATGGCATCTATTTTTGATTTTCGAAAAGCATTACAAGATACAGCCGAAAGAACGGAAATGGTCGAATCGTAAAGCAATCAAATGAAATGTTTCTAACACCTACCATAATTACTTAAAAACTTCCAAATCCCAAACAAAGCCATTAGACCTTTCACCATTTGAAAAATTGTTTTAAAATCATTTGCTCTATATACCTATAGATACAAGCATATGAAGAAGTTCTGGCTGGAAAAAAAATCCTATCATAAGAGCGAAATTGTCAGAGTTTTGGGAAAAAAAAAATCGAAAACTTTAAAAAAAAAACATGAAATCCGAACAGTCATATTGTTTGTTTAGGTCATTTTGAAACAATGAAATTTGCCTGAATTTAGGTCTCTTTGCTCGGAAATTGAAACCTTTAGAAATTTGACTTTTCTCCATGAGGCATAAAGAGGTGATGATTTATTTCAATTTATTGTTAACATTGCAAGTTAATATGTATAAGTATTAATCCCAAAATATTATACGTTTTAGAAATTTTAATGGCTTTTTTCGAGAGTGCAATGTTAACAAATGCATTAAAATAAACTTTTTATTGGTTAAACCACCGGCAAAAAGAGGACAGCCATCCGACCCCATTTCCCCAAAATTGTCTTTCCCGAAAAAAGAAATTATTTCTGCATTATAACTTTTGAACCGTGCTAGATGCAATTAAAATAGTTATTATCAAATAAAAAAAATGATAATATTTTTTACAAAAAAGGTTTTTTACCAATTTTACATAGATGCCATAGTTTGGCCGAAAATTCATGTCGAAAATGCTAATGCTTTTTGCATGAGATGAGATCGCGAATGAACTCTCCGTGCACTACATATTGCAAAAATTTTGATTTATTGAGAAATGTGTAAGTTTTTGCTAAAAATCAAAATGGATCTTTAAAAGTGATAACTTGTACTAATAATTCGTCCATTTTATAACTCTTTATTATTTTAGGACCTAAAAAATAATAGACGATGAATGCAATTTTTTATAAATTTCTAAAAAGTATATTATTATCGACCAACATCAGAAACTCAACTTAGGCTTTGTACATCGATGTGCTCTAAGTGAAAAATGAAATGAAATTAATAAATAGAAATGTAATCTATCGTGAAAACCTTCAAGTTTAGCCTCATTTTTTCCTTTTCGTGAAAATCAAAAAATATCATGAAATCAAACTATCAATTTACAAAATTCAATCATGAAATTATTAAAAATCAGAACCCGACGAAAAATTTCTGTGGAAATTCAAAGAATATATTAATTATGTATTTTATTTTTAAATTCGTATTACTCTTCTTAGCTTGAAAATTTTCCAATCTTACATAATCAGAAAAAAGATAAGGATCTCCACTATATTTGGCCACTATTTTTATACGCAAAAGCTCATCTATATAGAAAGATACGTGTTTGGAAAGGGATGCACTTGCGAAGAACTTTTTATGTTTCCCAATTGACGAACGGCAACCGAACGTTAGCTGTATATTGTACACTAGTTGTATATAGGATATACAGTTGCGCTAACACTTGTATGCCAGTAGAGAAGACCTCTTGTTTTCTTTTCGAAGGAAAGATTCCATTTTCAATTTATTTAAAAAAAAAGCAATATGGAGGTCAAAGAAACAGGGGAAGTGTTTAAAGAAAAAAAATAATCTTAGGAATGGATTCCCAAAAATGGAATACCTTGCATCCTAAAAATTTATAATAGATGGATTAAAGACAAGTGTGTCAACAAATTGAGACACGGTACTTTTTTTTAAAAAAAAAAAATTACCACCAAATAATGTGTCTAATAATTTACCACCAAAGAACTGGGGATGGAAGAAAGGAGAAATTTTAACTCCAGTTATGATGACATAGCCACCAGCCTACAATATATTTTCAAAAATGATTTTTTGTAATTGTACGAAGGATTGGGGAAAACCTTGCTCATGTAATAAAGTTGGTCTATTTTGCAATGAAGCTTACGGGACTTGTAGAGAACAAGAATGCACAATCTTCCCATTGAAACTAAAGAAAGCGACGGTGATGAAGATATAATATTAGTTGAGGATGAAAATTAATAAAATAACTTTTATGTTAATACCTGTATCTACATATTGAAAAGTAATGAACTACCCTTAAATTATTTATTTTTTGAGTTGTTAAAAATGTGTAGAAATTCAAAATATTTTAAAATATTAATTTCTAATTTCTTGTATTCGAGATTACTAAAATTTTTAAGGCTTATACAATATTTTCACTGAAAAATAAAGAAAAATAAATATTTTTTTAATTATAGACAGTTTTCTACCGAGAAAGTTCTATTTTAATTGCCCTAACCAAAAATCACTAGGTATCTAGTAAATCTCAAAATGTTTTATAATAATAAATTCAACGTCAAAGAAAGAATATTTCATTCGGTAATTAGTTTTTGACAGTAAGTTAACATTTATCGAAGTTTTTGATATTATCATAATTAAAAGTTAAGTTCGTTAATATTTAAAACAAAAAATTACTAAAACCTAGTAACTTTTGGAATTTTTTTAGATAATAAAATATAACTCCCACATAAATAAATCATTTGATTCCTGATTTTTCCAAAAATTACCGGAAATATCAACAATAATGAAACAGGATCTTTGAAAATGTAAATTTTTGTATGTTTTCAACCGTCAATTTCACGTTAAATATAGCACATAAAGGAAATTATTAAACAATCTTTTTTGTAGAAAATTTCATCAGCTCTTACTTTGATAATAACTATTTTATTTGTATCTAACACGGTTCAAAAGTTATAATGAAAAAATAATTTTATTTTGGAAAAGTCGATTTTGGAGGAGGACGCGGTGTTGGATTTGATCTCGATGACGGATTTTTTAGTTGAAATGATGGTTGAAACCAGATCTATCAATAAATCAAATAAATGGTTTTAACGTACAGTTTAGTGAGTACACTTACGTCGTATTAATTTCGCTTCCACGACTATACCTACTAAATTTATTAGAATACATTATCTTATGGAAGTTCTGCCATACGACAGAATTGTTAGTGTATTATAATTTATTTATATTTATTTTAAGCGTATGTTTATTCATATTTAGTCAAAAATCTCCAGTAGAACGTGAGTCACAGTGCTTCGAAGACAATCGTCTTCAAAAAATGTACGCCACTGTCTCCAAGATTTCGGTCGATTGGTATAAGTTTCTGAAGTAAAAAAACGGCGAATAAATCCGTGAGCTTAAAAGCATGAAATGAACTAAAATCAATTGAAAATATTGATAGTTGATTTTTTGGCAGACTTGAAAAAATTGCAATTTAACGGTATTTTTTTCTTATGGTTTTGTAACATATAAAATATAAAAATATTCGAAAATTTTCGATCTTTTGTTCTTTTCGTGCGTCTATATGTGCTAAGTAAGACCAATAAATTTGAAATCAGTTGGTTAAAACGTCCTCGAGGTATAGTGATTACAAATTAGAAAAACACAGTTTTGAGAAAAATGCCATTAAAGTATCAAGTATATTTCAGTTTAAATTATAACAACTTATACATCTTTGAAGCGACTGTATCATTAAAACGATTTCCCATTTTAAGAAATTATTTTATCATCATATTCTAGACATCTTAAGAACGTAATGAATGTAGAAAAAAATTGATTTTATAAATCTATAACATAGTAAAATCCCCTTTAAGATTCATTTCAAAATACTGAAGATATCCGCTTCCTACAAAATATTAGGGGTACCGGAAAGTATTGCCGTTTTTTCAATATACAATTTAAACACAAAATTTTGTTACAACTGCAGATTTTAAATCATTGATATAATCAGGCTCGATAATATTAACATTTTGACTTCTAGTGTGCAAATTTTTATTGCCATATTAGTAAAAATCAATTGATTACTAAGAACAATATCAAAAAATTACATTTTGAACATCCCTTAAGCTTTCAATTTTGTTACCACTAAGTAAATGTGGTAACGATTGAAATAAATAGAAATCCGAAGAAAAAACTTTGGACGGTTATAGTTGGTACGGCAATATCCCCTCCCTCTTAATTAAAAAGTTTTTTCCAAGGCTTTTCTTCTTCAGAGGGATTTTCCATTACCGTGTTGTAGCATAGAACTTTATCTATTAACAGTTTTTAGATACTTTTGTGTATTTGACTGATCGATTAATATTTATTGGGATTATTTGACAGCTCTTCGACTTTCTTGCATACATTTGGCAACATTTCCTCCCTTAACTTTTTATTGAATAAATAATTTGCCATTCTTCGTGAGTACCAATTGGAGAAATGAAAATGATCGAATTTGGACTTAAAAAAACTTATTTGGCATTACTGATCATCTAATGCACTTAGATAAACATTGGAAATGTTTTTAGCAACAACTTTGCGTTACTATCCTGTGAAACTCGAAGAGCATACAATAGCGAGTTTATATTCTATCGGATTTTTGATCCTACTATTTTAATGTAGATTACGTAATAAAAAATATTTTGTAATTTTTACTAAGTTGATAAATTACTCTAATCATAAAATGTCTTTAGTACCACTTTGAAATAACGTATAAGTAGATAAATGTTAAATCTGCATTCACAGTCTTCCCGTTATGTACCCTAATGTTGGCATTGCTTTGCACAATTTAAGAGCCTCAGTAAAAAAAAAATCAGAAGAAAGATTTTTTTCCGTCCTGAAATGAGTGAAAAGTCACTAATGTGCTAGTATGGATCAAAAAAGATTAATTACCTTGGCATTATTATTTATTGAACCTCAATTAGTTCAAGAAATGGGTTGTTTACAATAATAAATTTTAATACTTTTTAAATGTTAGTTACAATATATTTTTTAGATAGCTCTACATTATCAATTGGCTAAACTATCTTCAAAATAATAAAGTATTTGTTTTCATATGTTCATTTTCGAAAAGGAATTTTTTTGAAATTTCCGGAATCTGTAACTCAATGTTAGAAAAGTAAACAGGTATCAACGCTGGAGCGAATTACATCAGTACATATTATGTCTCCTTATATATTTTCTCGACTACAAGCATCAAAATATCTATCGGTTCAAATGAATCTTTCTGTATGTTTCGGAAAACTTTTGAATATTCGGAAAAATGTTTTACTATACAAAAATGTATGCATTCGACTCACTTAATTAAGAGTATTTTTTTAAAATCTCAAATTATATTAAATAATTGGAAAATTAAGACGCCAAATTGAGATTTTTTTGATTTTTTTAGCAAATAGGGATATAAAGCTTAAAGTAGTCAGCAAGTCGTTAATTAGTTTAAGATATAGAAGTACTTTGATACAAATCTAAAGTTTTTAAATTTGTATTCGAACAATTTTATTATCTTTTCCAAATAGTGAAATCTTTTTGAAATTTCCTGTCAAAAGCATCCAATTTTCTGAAGTTGCGTTTATCCAAATATTTATATGAACGAAATGTTTACGATTGAAGCCAAATGAAACAAAAAAAAAGGAAGACGAATGGCTGAGAAACGAGTGCGGCAATGAATAATGTTTTCAATTTTCTGATGAATGGAACGTATTATATGTTTATATTGATTTCGTTTACATTACAACACAGCTTTTACGCCGATTGCTGTGTACACAAAAACAAACCATCATTTTATTCTGTTTAATGCTTTTTTTGTTCTGCTCCATTATATTTGACGGACAGATGGAATAGACCTTTTTCATTCATATCGCTGTTCAGTTCAGTTCAGATTTACGCACACAAAAGAAAAGTACCTTTCGCTAAAATTCTACCTGAATGAAGCACCGCCTTGGTTCTTACCTATAACTAACCAATAGGAATTAAAGATCATGTATCGACAAAAATGAACGAGCGAAATTCCACGGAAAAATAGTCAAAACATTTTTGAATTAGGAATAAAACAAGGATGTAATTTTGAGTTGAACAAATTTTTGCGAGCATATTTCTAAGTAATGATTTGCATTAGCCAATTCTCAAAGTTTTAAATATCTAGGTAATGTGAAATATCTAAAAACCAAGAAACATTTTCTTCATAATTTTCTTTCGCTACCGTTATATTTTCCAAATGTGGAAGAACAGTTAAACTTAATGACTTAAATTTTATTAACGCAGAATATATAAACTACAGAATTTTATTTAACTAGATTTTCTTCAACTTATAGATGTACAATTGTAAAGCCAGATGTCAGCAAAATCTATATCTACCCTATAAGTCAGTAAGTCAGTAATGGTCAGTAATTTCCAAACTTTATTTTACCACGACTCCTTTAAAAATATTTGATCAAATTAGGCGCCAATCATGTATTCTATAAAACCTAGAAGCATAAAACTATTGCCTCAAATCCCTTTTAGAACAATCAAATCTGACAACGTTGCATTTTCAACATTGTTTTTTATTCTATTCGCGATTTTTTGGTTAACTCAATTCTTATATGGTAAGTATAATTATCTCTTTGGTGGCTACATTTTCATTATAGGCCGATTTTTTTGCGAAAAGAATACAAAACAAAGAAGAAAACATAACGTTGCCAGATTTGAATGTTCTAAAAGGAACTTGAGCCAAAATATTTAGTAGATAATAAAACATTTATTAAGATAAACTTTTAAATACACGAAGAAACGAATAGCTATCACTATTTTATAATTGTCGCTTAATGAGATTGGATATTAGCGCAAAGTTTATCAAATCTATTCACTTGAAATCCTGGCTAATATTCGCGCCTTCTCTAAAAGTACTCCACGGCTCCAATTGGAGGCTCGCTTCCCAATTAGAAAAACGATGCTGTAAGTATTTATTGTTAATATCGATCGTTAAAATGAGATGTTAAGGATGTTATAGAGATACAATCGGAGACTAAAGTACATAAAATAGAAATTCGTATATAATTACGTCGTGTAGGGTTCCATGAGGCGAATAAAAAGGTTGATTCTTAAAAACTGTATAGATATAGTTTAAGAGAAAATAAAAAATTTCACCAAAAATGTTAAACAAAGTAAGAAAAAACAACGAAAAAATATAAAATTTTTAACTTACTTTTGGGACTGAATATGCCTTGATTGCAACTTAACAAACTAAAATATTATTGATTTGAGGCTTATACGTTGTCATAAGTAATGAATGTAGAATTTTTTAATATGATTAAAGCATAAAAAAATTAGATAGCATGTTTTTAAGACAGTTATAACTAAAAAAACAAAATTATTTAATAATTCAATATTATATTAAATAAAGAAAACGTGATAACGCTGTCGAATTTATAGGTAGCCAGCATTGGCAACTTTAGTATGTCTCTCTCACTCATGTGAGTGAGCATGCGCGATATGCTCAACATTTTGAAAATAAATTATTTAACATATTTCATCATTTTCCGCTTTGTACTGTGTACTCATGAGTGTGACAAAGATAAACTATGCGTTTCATTTTTATCTCACCAAATGTACTAACACAGCCTGTATTATATACAAGACAGTAAGTCTCAGCTGACGACAGTGTTGCTGCATTTTTTTGCACACTTTTTAATTTATCAAATAAAATCTACATTTTCGGTCTGTTTATAAATTGTTTCTTAAAAATTGTATAGTGAATTCAAATAAACTTATGCAAAATTAGTTCCTTAAAGTTTAAACTAAATATTTTGAAAATTTGAGATGCCTGGTAGCATTTTTTTGCTAATAGTAATAAATTTAGTTTGTTCAGTCGCTGCTTTTTAAGGATGTTATAGAGGTATGTCAAAATACTACCAGACAGCTAATTTTTTTTTAGAATGTTCCTTATTTAATCTTAAAGCATCTGTGAAAATTTTAAAGCGATTTACTTAGTAATTAAAAAGCTATTGCAATTTAAAAATACTATGATTTTACACGTACCCTTATGGCGATTCGGTGACTGAGCAACTAAATTTATTTATCTCTATAAAAATACGAGTAAAATCATAGTATTTTTAAACTGCAATAGCTTTTTAATTACTTAGTAAATCGCTTTAAAATTTTCTCAAATGCTTTAGGATTACATAAGGAACATTCTAAAAAAAAATTAGTTGTCTAGTAACATTTTGACATACCTCTATAACATCCTTAAAAAGCAATTTGTTACCAATAAAAGGCGATTTGTCAGACTTTTAGTGTTAGGGATTTGTAAATGTTAATTTCTTTAATCGAATAAGATATTACAATAAGGAAATCCATATACTTAGTCATTAAAAAATTGTTTCCCCGATTTCTCAAATATTGCTCGCAAAATCTTAAATATCGTTTTTGATTTGAACTGCAGAATATTCTTAATGAAAACTTACCATATCCTCTTGAATCTATTGAAAAATCTAATCAATTCCCTGCAAACAGAAAATCAAGTATAATAACGTGAAAATTATCTACCTCCGCTAACGATGGAACGATTGAAACACAATCCACATCCGGTGTTCAAGAAAGGCTTTTGTGGAAAATCCTAATTATTTTTCTGGTCTAATATTTTATTTATAAAGGGTAAAATGTTCAATATTCTTTAGAAAAGATTTTAATAATGCAAAAACTAAGCTTTCTAATTCTAAAAAAAGATAATGTATTAATGATTGTTTATTTTTCTAAATAAATAGTTGGTTCCATACTACAAAATTGGTTTTCATATACCTCAAAAATATTTTAGTACATTTCATAATTTTTCTCGATAGTTTCCTTCAGCAATAACGGAATGTTTTTAAGTAATATTTATAGCCAAAACCATGATTATATATATCTTTACTAAAAAAATATATTTTCCATTATCTTTATAAATTATTTCCTTTTTGGTTCTACAAAATTGGGTTATTTTATATCTTAAACAAGTGTTATCGGATCAAAAAAGAAAAAGTGGCCAATTTTTGAAATGAAGTATCTCTAATTTAAAATTGTCATTAAAATGTTAGTTTTGTTATTATTTCTTTTAATGGTATGTCTGTTAATTAGGCGACAGATGCATGTTGAAAAACCTTGGCCTTGCAGATACACAGAACGCATCACAAAATCTCAAAAAAAAAAATGTTTACAAAGTCAAAAAGACCGCCTTGAAACATGATATTGCTTTTATATATTCGTTATGCCCGTCTTTAATTTATGCCACCCTATCGTCCGGTGTGGAATGAATGGAAATTAAAGTTTCATATTATTTTTTTCCAATACAGTTTTACTAAAATTTTACAGTAAAAGTTTATTACAAACTTCTTTTACAATCACATCAACCTCAGCCATAGCACCCAAGCCTGTGTCTCCACAAACCAATGTTTTCGAGATGCACGGGATGTAGACATAATTCCAGGATTCTAACAAGGCAATTTGAGTGGTCGTTATGGGATGTTCCCACATTTTTGTGTTCATTGCAGGGCAAAAGAATAGGGATTTGGTACGGTCCCAGGCTCGAACAGCGGACGTTAATAAATTATCGCAAATTCCCTACAACAAAATAGAACTTATACTTTTAATTAAGTTTTATGTTTTAGTTACATTTGCTATTTTCGCCAGTGTGTTCGCATCAAGTGGTGCAATCACGAATGCATCAGCCCATTTAATTAATTCAATGTGCCAAATTGGATCTCCTCGTTTTTTCCACTCGCTCCATTCGATTTGATCTTCAAAAATTTTTACGCCAGAAGGAATATCTTCGTGTTTGAAAAAGTGTTTTGCATGTTCAGTTACAATAACGCGAATCTAAAATTAACACTCGTTTCATGAAAATTGTGTTTAAAAATGTTGATATTTTTCGGCAAAAATATTTTTTTATTCACTATTTTAAATTAAACACTATTTTAAAGACTACGATTCTTCCGGCGTCACGATTTAATGACGGATTCTTGTAGATTCGATGAAATAAAACGAAAAAATGTTGTTTTCGATATCTCGCTTAGTTTACGAAATATAGACCCCTAAAATTGAATTGATTTTTTTTCACTTTTTTAGATAGATTTCTTAGGATTTTCATGAAAAAAAGGAAAATGTTTACAACCGTAGCTCCACCAATTGTTTTTGCTAAAAAACACCAACAAGGGGTCCAGGAGTGAAGTACCGACGGGGGTTGGGGGGCGAGGCCCCCCAATAAATAATAGAATATGTAAGATATAATTATTTAATTTTTGCCTGACTAACTCACGAATTAAATTAAAACAAAATCAAAAATTCAATATTGCCAGATATGGTAGACGCCCCCCAACCCTTCCGAGACTTCGTACCTGGTCCCTTTCTTTATAATTTTTTTGACACAAAAAAATTGGTGCAGCTATGGTTGTAATAATTTAACTTTTTTTTTCATGAAAATCCTGAGAAATCCGTTTAAAAGATGGGAAAAAATAAATTAATTATTCCATCTTTAGGGGTCGATATTTCGTAAACTAAGTGAAATATCGAAAAAATTTATTTATTATTTTCGTTTTTTTTTTTTTTTTTGTCGAGATATATAAGAATCCATCAAAACATCATGACGCCGGAAGAATCGTCTTGTCGAAAAATTGTATTCCTTATTTTCGTTTTATTTGATTGAAATATATAAAATCGGGCGTTAAATCGTGGCACCAAAAGAATCGAATTATCCTTAAGTTTATAATGGAATTGGTATACAAACAATTGGTATATAAACAACCTTTAAAATTTATGGTCAACATTAACTTTTGTAGCCTTAATTTTATTTTCTAATAATATTTAAAAATATGTTCATTTTACGAATTGGTTAAAATTTGCAAAGAATTTTAAAGTTATTATCAATAAAATAATATTTCTTTTCAATAATATCTTAATAGAAGTGTAAATATGATGAATATCTGATTTAAATTTACCCGCTAATATAGAACTGTTTAAGGCATTTACGCTGCATTTAGGCGAAAGCTTTTTAAAGCTTATTCGATGCCAGCGCTTCACATTAGCATAGGTGAACTATTTTTAATCATCGTGAAATATTTAAATTAAAATTTGAACTAAATTATTTATAACATATTCTATGAATTAAAAATAATTTTATGTAATTTCAAGATTAAGTCAACTATTTAAGGCTAATTTAGGTAAAAAAATAATTCTATGTAAGACGTAATAATATTTAGCAATATAGACTTACTTCAATATTTTTGTTGATTTCAAAAAATGTTTTTATTAAAATCGCAAGTTTAATTGTCGCTACACTCCCTGTACATCCTATTAAAATATTTTTAACCATATTTGTCTTAAATATCTAAATTATTAACGTTTAAATGTTATTTCTAGGTACCGTTTGGAGAGCATAAAAATTATGTTGATTTACATGTACTGAAGCATTGGTTTTGTTGAAAGTAGTCGTATTTATTTGGACGATTTTTTTGAGCGAACTTCTTCCAATAACAGGGAATTGGGGAAATTAAACTTTAAGTAGCAGTAGCAGATTGATGAAGGAAAATCAGGCAATACAATTTTCTCCTTAAATTCCTTTTTAATTGACAAATTACGCTTATCTTTTAGTGCGCATGTTTTCTCAATCGTGGGCTCTACAAGGTGAAAAGAGGAAGCATTATACTAATACAAAAAAGATAGGATATGTTTAACTATAAAGTAGAAAAAGACACACTTTCGTTGCAAATAAAGTTCCATCTTTTTTTAACCTTCCGATTCAATGATGTTCAATGATTCCCGAATTTGACGCAAGGTAGTGAAAAGATGCTAGAAGATAAATATTTACAGGTTATAGTCGCTATAAAAGCAAGTCAAACCAAAAAATACTACATGTATTTGAAACTTGAGGAATTTATTTTTCCTGTAGACTATTAATGTGATATAAGGTATATAAGGATATAATATAATCTTTATTTTCTATTAAAACATTGTAAACATTTAAGAAAATTAGTTGAAACTTGAAAATTTCGTTGTTGGTAAGTTTGATTTATTTAAAATTAAATTCAATTATTGAAAGTTTAGCGAAAACAAATTTACGTGATAGTAAATTTCTAGTTATAATACCCTAAACATTTCAAAATAAAATGTGTCTTAAGTAAAATCGACTAATAATTTAACCCGCTTTTTAATAAATTAATTGTTAAGTGCTGATCATATCTTGAATGATTTGCATGAATTTATGTCTTTTATTTCAGATCTGAATACTTCAAAAATGAATACGTTCACTATTCCTCCAGCAGTACAAAATAATTGTATCAATCCTTTAATTGCTGCTCCTGATGGAACACTTATCTATATTTCACGAATGGCTATTGTAATTTCCAAACCAAATGATGTGGAAAGTGATCCAAAAGATTTTCAAATGATTTACAAGGCGCATCAAAAAAAGTAACTATAAAGAAAGCATAGAAACCAAGATTAAATTTTATCTGCGAAAGTTTAATTTTTGAGTTCAGGAAAGTAAATAAAATGAATTTAATTAACATTTATTCAAAACTTTTATACTAATAAATACCTGTAGCAAATTAATTTGTCCTTTAGACTAATCTATTTAAAATAAAATTAATTCACACTTGTCAATACTAGTGGCAGTTTTTCAGTCAATGCATGCTACGAAAAAAAATTGCATAAATACAAAAGTAATATGAAAATATTCATAAAACTTTAAAAAAATTATTGAATGAAAGTTCCATTAGAAAGGCTTTAATTGAAATGTAGGCATTTTTGCGAGTAATTACACAACGTAAACAGTTCAGTGTCAGCGGTAAATGTAAATAAATTATTTAGGCAATTTCTTAACTAATAGTATTAATTCCGGTTTTTGAGGACAATTTTTGAAAAAATTGCATTAATTCCGGTTTTTAGGTTTACTCACCAAATATACACCTGTACTTTAAGATTCTTTTTATTTAATTTGTATTCTTGGGTAGACTGAAACCGTAAAAGATTCAAAAATTTTTAGTTCCACTATGGGGTCTTGCACTGGAAATGTATTAAACGTTAAATTTTAATTTTTTAAAGATATTTGGGCTTACAAAAGGATTTCTTTTATTAAATAATAATTCGACTAATGAAAATTGTTTCAACTTTTAGTGTCATTTTTGTTCTTACAGAGTTTACTATTCTCTTAAAGTTCTCTTCGAATCAAACTTTCGTAGCTCTTATTAGAAAAAATATGTGTTTATGAAGAAAGGGAAAACCATATGATGATTGTTGTGGTTGTTTGAATTCGTTTTTTTTTATCATACAATTTGCTGCATAAAAAATCAAGATGGCACAACAAAGTGAAAACAATAATCAGTGCCTGATTTAGAGGTTTGGAGGCCTTGGACCAACAAAGGAGTGGAGGCCCTCTGGTCCCAAATTATTTTCCAAATATAATGAGCAGTTTTTTCAATCGAGTTTTCCAATAAATAATTAATTGTAAATTCGAATTAATTTTATTATTTAACAAACATAAAAATATAATTAGAAACCAGAATTATCTGAAATTAAATTTTCACGTTAACGAATAGAACCTTCCAAGCTTTTTTCGGTGAATCCAGTTTCCGAAGTAAATCACTTTCAATGCTCAGGAGAGAAAGCTTTGATAGATGGTTTTGTCCCATCGTAGGTTGAAGCCTATTGTTTATAATTTTTATTTTTGAAAATGAGCGCTTGAATTTGATACAATGAAAACCAAATATATTTTCCAAATATGTAATTTTGATCTGCGAGAATTTAGTAGTACAATAGTTTTTATGATAGGTCTTTTCCATAGTCCTTTTTGTATGAATCGATCAAAGACACAAAATATAAATCATAAATATCATCCTGAAAAACTTCCACCAATGCCTGAAATTGATTTTTTTTCCGAAACTATTGTGTCGGCCCCTTTTTTGTGGAGGTACCGAGTCTGTAGCCCCAGTTGAGTTCCCTAAATCCGGATCAAACAACAATTATTACAAACATCAAGTGTCTTTCTGTTTCTTCCCAAGATTTACAAACAACTAAATAAAAACCATTTTCCTATTAGTCGAATCAATGGAATAGCTATTGATCCTAAAAATTGGGGATATCGTAACAAATATATTGCATCTTGTGGAGATGACAATTACGTTCATTTATGGAATGCAGACGATCTAAGCCTTAAATCTGGACACAAAGGACATGTGGTGAGTATTTAAACATTGATATTGATACAAAATAAATTAATTTTTTAATAAATTTAGAAATCTACAAACCAATCGGACCGTTGCATCGATATTGCTTTCTATGATAACTTCATCATAAGTATAACCGAATTTGGCCAAATGATAACATGGTGCGTGCGAACAAACACCGTCAAAGAAATAATACCAAAATTTAAAATTGCTAAAATTAAAATCAGCGCACTGGCAATTTGTCCTCATAAAATACATTTATGTGCGGTCAGCACATACTATGGAATCATTTTCATTCTTAATGTTAAAAATAATGGTGAAATCGTCCAATCGTTGGCTATGGAATCAAGTCAGATATCGTCAATTTCGTTTAGTCCATATATCTATAATATTAGTAAATTAGAAACTGTAACAATTATACGTGTTACGTCAGCCAATGCAGAAAAAGGCAATATGGAAATGGAAGAAGTATGTGAAACGAAACCTACGTTTTTATTGGCGGCAGCCAGTTCAACAGGGTTTGCTATATATTTACGATTAAAACTTGCCAATCGTCGAGTAGGATTAAAACTTTATTTTTTACTAAATATCGTCGAAATTTGTTTCAAAATAGTTACTAGTAAAATGTTTAAAGAAATGATGCATTAATCTTGCTTGGCGATCGACAGGGGTGAATCATAGAAATTTTATATTTATAATTAAACTTTAATTTCAGATTGGTGTCAGTGTGGCGTATTGGAGATGAAATTTCTTTGCAAACATCAATTAATTTGAAACAAAAATCTAATGTTAACAAAAAGCTAAATCAGAACAAATTAGATTATTGGTCTTTAATTGTAAAGTGGGCGTCTGTAGATCAACTTTACGTTTCTTCTTCCGATGGAAGGCTATTAATTTGGAAAATTGAAAAGTTAATTATGTTTGAGATTTTGTGTGATTTTTGCTGAAAACCAGTTTATTTTTAGTGCGCCTTCAATACGTTCTTGTACTCTGGTTTGTGCTGAACATACTAAACCAATTTTTGCGATTGGATCATTATGTTTCGATGAAGCGGATGATAGTTTGTTGGCCATGAAATTTAAAAAAGACCCATATGTATGGACGGCTGGATGTGATCGAGTTCTTTGTTGCTTTTCGTTGAATTCAAAAAATATTTTATATAAATATTCAACGTTTTCTGGAGCTTTATATGAAATGATTTCACTTTCGTTGGATCCATCAAAGTAAATTATTAATAAAAATTAAAGCTTTTGTCAGAGACAACTCAATTTTGAGTGATAATTTCAATCCACTCTCATAAATAATAATGTTAATAGTTTATGTAAGATGAGTAAGATATATGCTCGTGACTGTTGCATTATTTTTTGTTTATAATACTATCACATGAATTTAAATGTGTATAACTGCACCGTCCGAGTGACTTTTAAATTATTTTACATTCTAATTAATCTGAACTCATTATTTTTTTTTCATTGAAACATGAATTATGTCACACAATAATTACAAAAAAAAAATAATTCAAAGAATTTTTTATTTTAGATTAATTATATGCAGTGGTGATATGACGCTTAAATCATTAAATTTAAGCCAACCTCATAAAACTTGTATAACTATGAGAATTCTTCGAAGTGAAAACTCAAAAATCATTGCGGTGCTTTGGCATCCAGAAAAAGAAAATGTTTTCGTATTTTCGACTGATTATCGAGTATTTATTTTCATATTGAAGTGCAAAGTTATAGTTTTTTAACAGAATTAGTCTTATTGTTGTAGTTGGGATTAATAAATCCAGATAAATCGACAAAAGTAACTTATTTTAAGCAGACGTTTAAAGACAAAATTTACTGTATGGCTTGGGGTCCATTACTCACTAGTGAAAATAACCGAACGAATCGAAAACTTTATGTTTGTGGTGATGGAAATTTTGGATTCATTGATATAACAAAACCGGATGAAGGTGAAAATAAAATGTAAATTTAAGCACATATAATTTTTTTTCTTAATTAATTCTAGGAGTCACTTTATTAACATTTGAAGAATCCACTCGTGTAATTTCTTTATCTTGGAAATTTGATTACTCAATGTGCGCCGTTGGATGTTCATCTGGAAAGATTATTTTTATGAGCCCTGATCATAAAGTAATAAAAACAATTTACGATCAAAAGCATAAAATTTACTCTTTAAAATGGCACCCCAAAATATCTGACTTCAGTCAAGAATGTCCAAATTGGCTGGCAAGTGCATCCAACGATGGCATTATAATGATATATAATTGCTTGTTCCAAAGTGGTAGTTTTCCATTATTTTTGTGCAGATATTTTGTACATAAATATAATACAATTATTTTTTTTGTTTTTAAGATAATTTATCAACAGAACAATATGCAAAAATTGAAGCGCATACATCTCTCATTTGTTCAGTGGCTTGGAGCCCCCATGAAAACGGGAAATTGGCCTCAACCTCGTACGATAACACGATCAAAGTTTGGGATGTTTTCACCAAAACTTTAATAGCTATGTATCACTGTTACGACCATGCTTTGTGCGTTTTATGGAGTAATTTTAATCCTGATTTAATTCATTCGGGAAGCCGTGATGGGATGTTTTGTACTTGGAGTGTAAAAGAAAATAATCCAAACAAAAGTATTTTTCTAAAAATTATCTCAGTTGAAAATGCTTTAAAAATATTTACATAAATTTCAGAACAAATCGAGATAAACAAAAAGCGAGACTCAGTTAAACTTTTATCACTTTCAAATAAGGAAATTAAGAATGAACCAAAAGTTGTTTCGGTTGCGTCAAAGGAAATAATTTCTGAGACTGCAACTCAGCCTAAATCTATTTTATTATCTGCGGCTCGATATCAGAACAACAGCACTACCATTTTAGATGCCATCAAACGCCAATTACGTAATTGTGATAATTCTTCGGAAGATACTTTCATTTGTGATAAATTATTTGGATCAGAAAATGATGTGTTGACGTATCTCAACTATGAAAGTGAGTATTTCTTAATTAAAGGTAAAGTTATACTTAATGCCGCCCTACGGTATCGTGAAAAATGTCGTTTCATTAATTAAATCTCGTCTAAAACGGGGAAAAAACGTTGTATTCTTTTTAAAGTAAGCTTTCACGGTCCATATTTTACAGTCTTTGAAAAAAATTGCCATCCGATATTTCGTTCCTTAAAGATCCGCTAGTTAATACAGTATCGGGTTTTTTTTAATTGAGAACCTATTGGCCTAAATTTGATGAAGATTTATGTATGTACGAAAAATTCCATATAAGATAAATGATAATGCTTTAAAAAATAATTTGAAATATCCTAAACCTTCAAATATCAAATTTTGATAACTTCGATTATATATTGGATGCCTTTAAGCCGAGGCGCGTAAATAAACTATTATCTGAACCCAGCGTGAGAAGCGTGTACTATGAAAAAAAGGCTAGGGGACCAAATCGTGTTTAATCATAATAGCTTGATTCAACTAAAACATCTTTCGATTTTAGTTACTTTAGCATAAAGTTGTACACATAATTTTGGGACAACAAAGAAAATCTTTCTTTTTCTCCCGGAAAATGCACAAACAGATCCTAATTTGACCACTCGAAGGTTTTAGGGGTCGTTAATTACGAATTCGAGTTAAATACGAGTGATCATTAATCTTGTCTTTTGAACTTTAAATAAAGTTCAAAAGACAAGATTAATGATCACTCGTATTTAACTTTTCTTAGAAATATGGTTCAAATCAATTATATTTACGGCTTTTTGGAGTGCAAATATATGTGGTCTATTAGGTTTTCCGACATATGTCAACGGAAGGGGTGTGAATTATTTGGATTTTGATTAAATTTTTCGTAAAATAAGAAACAAACAATGTTTTTTTTTTAAATTTTAAACCTTTTTTGTGCTAAATTGTCTCACCTCAAGTATAATTAAATAACTTCGGATTTAGTTTGGTATGGTTAATTTACAGGAGAAAAACACATGGAACAAAATCGTAGAAATTCAGGATATCACATATTCGTATGGCAAGGAAATGTGAAGGAAATGATTGATAAAGCTTGTGAGGCTAAACAATTAACACCTCAATTAGTTTCTTATGCACCGATGATTTCAAATATGTACGTAATTTTACGGAAAAGAAATGATTTTAACAAATGCTAATGCAACACATTTATAGATTTTGGCGTAAAACCTGTATTCATTATGCTCAACAAATCCAAGAAGATAATGTTCTAGTCGCATGCTCATATTATTTAATGGCAAATGAAATAGCTGAGGCCGTTGACGTACTTTGTAATGGTAAAATGTTTCGGGAAGCTTTGGCTTTGATCAAAATTCGTTTACCTGAAAATGAAAGTGGTGCCAACGACATTATTCGAAAATGGGCGCAACATACATCAAAAGAAGGCGCGTACGAAATTGCAGCGCAATGGTAAAATCAATTTGAATAAAAAAAATTACATATCTAATTCTTTTTAATTTCAGTTATGTCCATTTAAAAGACTTTAATAATGCTGCACTTCTTTTGTCCAGAAGAAAGGAAATCAATTCATTGAAATTAGCCTTCGAGTTGGCTCAACTTGCTAACAATCATGATTTGTCTGAAGCCTTAAAACAAGCCATTCAGGAAAATCATAATTCGGAAACCGACGAAAATAAAACACCTCAAGACATACCATTACCATCACGATTGGATATGCCTGACGTAAAGAGTTGTATTTTGAAAATTAAAAATGTTAAAATTGATGATGAAGCCAATTAAAGTTGATAGCTTATGTTACAGTTAACTGTTACAAGAATTACAAGTTTATTTTATAACTAAAATCAAAAGTACAAAGTATGCATAGTGTATTTTTTTTTTAAATTACAATAAAGATGACTAAAAAAACAATTAATTGCGATTAATAAAACGGAATTTCAGAGGTCGATTTGGAGCTGATAACATTTTAGTATTGGCACTGATGTCCCCATAGTTGTATTCAATATAGAAATTTTTGACAATCTGGAATGAAAATTTGAAAATTGCAGTATTACATTTTCGTATATTTGATTAAAGTACGGGCTTAAGGAATGTCATCAAAATTATGGTTTGATAACATTCCAGCGACAATCATTAACAAAGACGAGGCATGTTTTCAATTTTTTTTTAGTAAGCAAGACATTATGAAAAAAAAAATAATGATTTTAGCGGTTGCTTTTGAGTATTTAAAACGGTTTTGTCAATTGAGTATTTCGATGGTTCGTTTTTTTTAACATGATGTCCATCGGTCTAGGAATTTGTTAATATATTCTGAAAATTTCCTTTGTTATTTGTTGAGTATTTAGTTTGAAAAAGATATATACAAATATACGTATAAAAAAGCGATACGTATAATAAATTCAATAAATGATGCTTTTATTTACTTTACAATTTTTCACGAAATTGATCAGTCTTAGTTTTGTTCGGGGAAATCAAGGAATTTGCGCGGAGTAAAAAACTGGACATTCTGTAAAAGCATTTGAATTTATTTTTAAATATTATGAGAAATTTTCTGTTGAAGGAAAGTTTGAAGAAATTTACAACAAATTTTCAGTCAAAACGAATAAATAAACTCATTTTGGAATATTTCTTACTGTCATATTGTATAAGGATTTGCATAGATATCAAAATTATTCACTATTTAGAGTGTTTACCTTTTTGACACCAAATTCGTAATATGCCGACGAATATAAATTTTCACCTGCTTTGATCAATTTTTCCGGAGAATTCAGTAATTTAAATGGATAGTTAACAAAGATGGAGATCCGAGGAACAAATAAAACTAAACTTTGAAATTTTTAAGTTGTTCATATTATTTTCTACTATTTTGAATGAATTTTGATAGGGTTATTTGTCTAGAAAGAATGTTACGGAAATAAAGTAGAGCTTTTACAGGTTATCGCTTTAATGCTTAACATAATTAGCTAAATGGGCGTTCTTTCTGTTCATTGTTACGCAGAAAGTTAAGTTGATGAAACTACCACATTTTATAATTTCCCCATTATTTGATGGTTTGCTAAACAAAGTATGGAAAAGTTTGTTTTATGATTTGAATAATATTAAGTAAATATATTAGTGTCAAATGTTAGTAGTAACTTTAAAAACATACCGCATATTTGTAGAAAAGGAGCATCCATTAATTACATGAGACGTTTAGCGGGGAGGCGGTGTGAGCAAAATCTCACGTGGGGGAGAGGAAGGTCTCGGCAAATACTACGTAATTTTTTTATTGTTCTTTGAAATAAATCTAATGTAATTTGCAAGTAGGCATTTTAAAAAATCTCACCTGATATTAAGGGAGGAGGTCGAGCAAAACCTCACAAAATCGTAACAAAGGGAGAGGGCTGGTCAAAAAATAGCTAAAACTGTCTTACGTAATTAATGGATGTCCCCTAATATACTGAATAATAGTTTTGTAGATGCTAATACGATTTGACACTGCTAGGCAAAAGTTTACATACGATTGTATTTTTTTTTAAAAGTGCTAACGTTTTTGCATACAATATGATTGAAAACTATCTAAAGATTAGTTTCAAAAGGGCATTTAGAGGCATTTTGAAATCATTGCATATAAAATATCTATTTTTAATAGAATTATTGCTTACTTTTATATTCTATGATGTTCGAAGTCAGAAATATAATTATAAAATTTACTTTTTGCTATAATATGAATGCAATATACATTAATCTAAAAATAGATTATTTTTGTATGATGAAGTTTATATAACTTTCGTTAGTTAATATGCTTGTCATCCTCTTATTTGAAGACAATAAAAAAAATTGTAAGTGTAATGCAACGAAAACGAGACGATAGGATAAATTGATTTTTCTAAAGGACAACGACCTCAAACATATCGCTCCAATGACTGATGAATAGATCTAGATAATTGCACAGATCAACTTCATTCTACTTCCCAATTATCAGATCTTAATTCTATTGAATATTTGTATGATAAAGTTTGCCATTATATATGGTCAAATCCTATTATAAATAAACAGGAATTGAAAATTTCGTTTTTCGTTTTGATCTAATAGGCTAAAATTTGTACGAATTTTTATTACACTATAATTTTTCATGACTTCATTAAATTTACTCATAGTTCCAAAATCGAAAAAAAAATACTAAAAAAAGAACATTTTATGACCCTTGAATAATTTTGGACATGTAAAATCTTTGATTTATAAATCAACTATTTTATGTAAACTTTTGCTCAAAATAGTAAATAAACAAGTTATTGTTACCTTTGTAATTAATGCACTAATCTGTAACATCGCTAAGTTGCGAGCGAGACAAGCTTTGGGTCCATATCCAAATGGTATACTTGCTAAAGCGTGCACCTCTTTATCCAAAGTATTGCTTAACCAACGATGTGGTGCAAATTTGGTCGCATTTTCAAATTGTTCCTCTCGTAAACTAGCCAAATGTGTCGCAATCAAAATGTAAGTGTTGCGCGGAATTAAATAATTGTTGAGTACGACATCATTTTGTAAAATTCGCGTTAAAATCGGAATAGGAGGTTTCATTCTTCAAATAAAAATAAAATAAGTCAATTATACAATTTTACTTTTCTAATTTTTTCACCTTAGACTCTCTTTAATGCATGCCTGCAGATACCAGGATTTTTCATAATCTTTAAAACTGGGATTAGGCGGCAGATCTTTGACTTCTGCGTGCAATGTACGTTGTATTCGAGGATGTCGTGCAAGAAAATACAACAAAAATGCAACAGCGTGGGATGTCTACAATTGCAATTAAATTTTAATATGAGATTTTGATTTTAAAAGCTGAGTTTCTTACGGCATTAACACCAATTATTGTCATATCAACCAAAATTGTTAGAATATCTGAAGGAGATGCGCGACTTTCTGTTAATAATGCTTCAACTAAAGAAATTTCTTTTGACTGATAATTTGGATCTTTTTCCTTTAAGGCAATATTAATAGCCCCAATATATTTGTTATAGGTACTAAAATAAATTTTTGAAAATTAAAAATGAAAAATTGATCAATTGTTTTAATAATTACCTATCAATAATATCTAAATTACGAACTAATGATTTCCATGTATTGTTTTCAAAGAACTTCCATAATCGGAGACCTTCTTCACATTTACGAATTGCCTCTGTGGCTTCTGTGATCGCGTTCAATAGGCAAGAAGCTTCACTACCAGTTCGCAAGCCTTCTTTATCCAAAAATTTCATGTCATCATTGAAAGCCACTAAAATATTTCGGGTTAATTCAAATCTAACGAGTCTAATTGGGCCTTATATTTATTACCGAAGGTGAGACTTTCTAAGTTCCATTTGTAAATTTCAGTGTAAAAATCGTTAGGCATTTCTTCTTGGCGATTTCGAATGAATTTCACACGCTCTATGAAACGATTACACGAATCAGTTAAACTTTGATGGTGCGAATAAAGTGCTTGTCTTAAAGGGCCTTCAACCATATTTCTCACTTTTTCCCATTCAGGACCGTGCCTTGAATAAAATTAACGTAAGCCAAAGAAAAAATACTCGCTACTATCTTACATGGAAAATGGACCGACATGTTCATAATTGCGACATTCAATTCTATATTTTTCAATGCAATCTAAGCTAGATCGAATCGGAAATGGTCCCTCATTTTGGAAAATGATTTCGGCGTATTCTGGCTTACTAATTAAGACAATGTCGCCACCAAATGGATTTTGCAATCGTACAATCGGTCCATATTCATCAAGCATCCACTTAATCAACCGAGAATTGCGACCCCACACTAGTTGGGCGCCTAAAATGATCGCAACGTTAAAACATTTTGTAAATTTTATTGAGAAAATTGGGCTACCTGTTGTAATCATATATTGAATTGTAGAGGCGGTTATGTTGGTGCTTAATGATGGAATATAATGTATAAGTTTGGACATGTCACGCAAAATTTTTGGTCCGGGCACATCGTCAAAGCTTTGCGCTTTTTTCACATCAGTCACGGGCGTTGGTAGTGGATGATAATCTACCGGTTTATCGAGGCCTGCAAGAATCGGTTTTACAAAGGAAAATACTGGGTTTATGTGTTTTACCTAGATCGTCCACTAATTTGGACATTGGCTTTATTTCAGGCTCATTAGCTAAATATCGTACTACTGATGAATCACTCCTTACGAATGGTTTTGCGAGTATGCGATAAATGCGAAACATTTTTATTCAATAAAAATGATTTTTATAATCAAGCACTTTAACTTGACTATTGTAAGGAAAAACAATTTTATTTATTTGGAAATTGTTTTACCAGCCAACTTTTCAAAAATCAATTATTGTAGGTTTGCTGTCTTGATATCCATTATTAATTATTTTATAGCTATAATGAATTTTGAATTTAATTGTTATAATTTTCAATATAGTTCTAACCATCGCCTTGATTACTTCTGTCAAGTTAGCACCCGGCTTTAACAAATTAAAATTTTAAATAAATTTTTTGATTGACTTTTGATTGTCCAGAAAAAAATTTCGTTTGTACCTCAACCGAAAAAAAGTTATTCCTTCTTTTAAAATCGATAGCCCTCCATTTTAATTTTTTTTATAAACTTTAACAGCTTTAGATGAGTGTTAAGACATAGAGGATTGTACCGAAAAACTTAAACCCAAGAAAAGTTAGAGGGATTTTGTAAATGCACTTATTCCATTGCTGAATTTTATAATGCCTGTTATTCTATTTCTATTAAAGTACAAAAAATTTTTTATAGTGTACAATTTGGATGTTGGTCCATAGAGGAATGTACCGAATTTTTTTGTTCTAACTTAATTCAAATAATAGTTATAACGGTTATTGTAAATGTAATTAGACTTTAATTACTTCATTGTTAAATTTGAAAAACGGCCGTAAAATTTGTTATGTTGAGGTATAAATGATTTTTGTTATGGATTCTCCCGAGTACTGGTCTCTAGTTAATAGTATCGGTTGAATTTTCGTTTGTACCTCAACCGGAAAGAAAATGGAATTTTCCGACAATAACTGGTTTTCCTTGAAAATTTTTCCAAATTTAACATAGGTACAACCTAGATACTGTGTTGCTGAGGATTGTAGCGAAAAAATTTTCCTTCTAGCTTAATTCCAACGGTAAATATGATGGGTAAAAGTTAGAATCAACATTTTTCCAGTACAATTTTCTACGTGTCAACGCTCATTTATAGCCGTTAAAGTTTATGAAAATTCTTACAATGGGGGGCTATCGATTTTAAAAAAATGAAAAACTTTTTTTGGCTGAGGTACAAACGACTTTTTTTTTAAATAAATTTAAAATTTTAATTTGTTAAGGTCGGATGCAAACTTGACACAACATAAAATATATTAAATAATATATTTATTAATATATTATATATTTATTACATAAAATATATTAAGCAATTTTTTTTCTGATGAAGGCCATATAAAATGACTGAAACGTTGCAGAATCAATAATCTTCGTTAGAACAATTGTCCACATTCCTGTCATTTTAATTCATTGTTTATAAACCATGGATGTTGTTTTAAATTCTATTAAAAATATTATTTTATTGCAGCATTTAAAAAAGTTAATTTCCAAAACCAATAAAGGAGAAATTGGGGTAAATTTTGAATACCAACGAATTGATATCAGAAACAAAAACCTTTTATTTTCAGTATAAAGGAAAACTTAAAATATTTTATTTCAATGAAAGAAATAATTAAGCAGGTCCTATCGACTTATAGTTATTCATCTGGAATAAAGTGCTTAGATATGGGACCCAGTGGGACCACTTGTGTTTAATGCTTCATTTAATTTTTCATGTTCCTTATTGTACGTTAATTTTTTAATATAAAAACAATACAAACTTGAATACATCCTCAATAATTACTATCTCCTATAACTATTATTTAAGCAACAGTTAACACCTATATTTTAGCCAACGATCATCTATATCTATACTAATATATAAAATTCTTACGTCTGTCTGTACATTTCGATTTTTAACCCAATTTTAGGGTAAATATTTGTTTCAAGAGGCCCTTATTCCAAATTTAACATTTTTAAAATTTTTGTCTGTCTGTCTGTGTGTCCCGATTTAACTAAAGAACGGAACAACCGAATTTAATGAAATTTGGTATTAAGATACAACACAATTTCCCACAGACTATAGGCTACTTATCATTCTAAAAAAATAATAAGGGAAGGTATTCCCAAGGGATGAAAACAGAAATTTTTACACTAGACAGGTGAGTTATGTATCATTGGAAAGATAATTTAAAGTTAGAAAATAATCTGTAAAAATATTTTTAATTGAACTGATAAAAAGCACAGTAAATTCAATTTAAATTTTAAAAAATTGCCTCTTTGAAATATAAACCTTTATATATATACAACACATATTTGATGTTAATAGCGTAATGGCTTACGTATCTAACAATCTGATGCTCCTAATTATAAATACGTGGGTTCGAATCTTACAGTGAACTTTTTTTTTATTTTTTTTTTTTACAAAATTGTTGTAAATAGATCCTTAGAATTGCTCAATAAGGACATATTAACGAAAAAAAGTAATAGTAGCAATAATAATAATAGTAATAAGCTTAAAGAAAATACGTTTTTAAAACCGTGCATACATAAAATCCTGTATTTATAAATCCCCTCTGATTGATGAAATTTTAATATTCGATGTATTCCTTATAAGGAGTAGACATTTGATAAGATTTTTTTTTTAAAATTCCTACCCTAAAACAGTAAAAGGGGTGACTAAGTTTGTATGAGAAAATGTAGAATTAATCAACAATCGAAATTTTGAATTTAATAAGTGTAATTTAAAACTTATTATTAATTATTTAATTATAAATTTCTTTTTTGGTTATATCATTTTAATAACAACGTTTTAAATAATGTTATTTCACTAAATTAGTATGAAAGTTTATGTAGTACTTATTCTAACTAAGCGATTTTTAATTTTTGATTGTTTTTCAACAATCAAACTTTTTAAAATCTAATTTTTATCAACCAATGATTGTGACCTGGAGCAATTATTTATTCTGCTGAAAAATATAAAGGGAGCAATTATTTGTCATATATTTCATTATCAATCGTTGCAATCAAAATATAAAATCTTCCAAACTAACTTTTCTTCGGTATTTAGAAAAATTTGAAAATCAATTATTGTTATTGAAAATAAATAAAATATTCGAATTTACTTCCACGTTTTCTACCTATTTCCAACAATTTTGTATGTACAACGTCCAAATGTGCGAAATCGAATTGCTTTTTAGTAATGATATCAAAGTAAAAAAGGTCATAATTTTTTTCGTTTTACATTGTATTTTGCAAATAAAAGCATATTTGTGTCGGTGAAATTTGGAAAATGTATTTCTTATACGATGCAGATATATAATAAGAAAGGGGTTTTGATAATTCCTCCCCTAAAAAAGTGAAAAATGGTGGCAAAGTTTGTACGGCATAACGTCTGTTAAACAATCGAAATTTCAAATTTAATTATCAAAATATGTTCGTTATAGACGAAACGTTTTATCGCTTAAAATAAAACAATGTTGATTTATTATTAGATTCAAAAACGTAGGATCTGCTTAAAAATTTAAACTCTAATATATATATATATATATATATATATATATATATATATATATATATATATATATATATATATATATATATATATATATATATATATATATATATATATATATATATATATATATATGTATATATCTGAAAAAGGTTAAGTTCATAAGTGAGCATTAAGTTTTTTGGCTTTCACATATTGTAAACCTAAAAATCCGAAATACGTATTCACAAATAAATACATTAGTGAGCGAATATCGAGTAGCGAGCAATTTGGCGAACTAAAAGGAAATGATTTAGTTATATAGTTGAAATTCAGATATTTTAGTAATAAGTGCATAAATACACAATGGTTATACTTGATTATGGAGGAACTGGGTTTCGTGCAATTGAACAAATTTTAATTTCGCGGTAGTTTCGTACATTGCAGTTGTGAAATAGTTTCGAGAAAAGGGTTCATTCGAGAGTCGAGACAATGAAATGTGATTTTTACTAATATTATAAATATCTAGGCGAGTGTTTTGATAACTTTTGACTGTTTTAAGTTATAATTATGACTGACTTTATAGAACTTAACGATAGTTTTTATTTATGTATAAATGCTGATTGATTTACGGATTAGTTGGTTCACGGTAGGTATACCTACCGTAGGTATACGGTTTTTTTAGGTACTTTTTAGATATTTATAATTATTTTTTGAAAATGAATTGATCATTATATACAACTATTTTATTCTAAGTAACAGTTTATTAAATGTGTATTTTTAAAGTTGACAAAATAGTGTTCTTAAGTATAATTATGTTTTTCGTAAAAGAAATAAAAAAAATAATAATTTTCATATGCCACAACAAATAGCAAATTTAAAAAGAAAATATAATCTACACCTACGTTACGCAGACGAAGTCGCGGGCATCAGCTAGTCATAATATAATATTATACAATGATTGAACGAAAGCTATTCTGCTGAACAATTCCAAGTCAAATTGTAGCTGTTTTAACATATCGTATATATTTTTTTCACGACAATACTAATGCCAGTCTCATGATTTAAAATTTATTTATATAACCAACTTTTATAAAGAAAATTGTCATTTTGAATGGATCAGATTCGGTGAACATTCGGCTAAGTTTTTCCAAGTCAAAACTTATTTTTTGCAGTTACGGGACAACCATATATTACGTGAGACGTTTGGGGTGGGGGAGAGTGTGAGCAAAATCTCAACCAATCTCACGTGGGGGAGAGAACGGTTTTGGAAAATATCACGTGACTTTTAAAAATTGTTCTTTTAAATAAATCTAATGTAGTCGAAGCACAGATTTACATTGTAAGTACACATTTTAAAAAAATTCACGTGTTATTAGGGAGGAGGAAATCATACCAAGGGGGCAGAGTAGGTCGTAAAATAGCTAAAATTGTCTTACGTAATTAATGGATGTCCCCTTATTTTAAACGATTGTAATCCATCAATGATTTGTTATCAATTCAGGAAAACCCATCCCTTATGTGGTTACAAGTGGCAATCTTCTTGTATTGAAAGTAATACTTTTTGAAATATTGAAGTAAATTGCTGGTTATTCATCCCTATCAATCCCTATATACAATCATATATTATTTGAATGAACATTCAAACAAGTGGGATTGCCTTCAATAATTGTCATAACAATTTAGCTGTAAGAGCCTTAAGACCTTCATTTGTTATCGTCATTGATGAATATTTCTAAAGATTTGTCCCTAAAATTGAAACACTTTTTTAACATTTATCCTTGAAAGCCTTGCGTAACCAATCGTAAATATTTGGTAATTGGGTAGAAAAATCATCGTTTTTCATTCTTTTTTTCCCTTGGCAATTGGCTTTTTGTGTAGCTGAAGGGTGGAACTGTGAAAATAAAAAATTTTCACAAAAAAATTCACACAAACATTTTGAGGAAAAACCAACCCGTAATATAAGTCAACTTTGAATCAAATTCGATGAAAGTTAAACTTTTCTCTCCAATTTTTTTTCACATGTCGCTTTAGACGGTTTTACTCGACGATAATACGATAAGGAAGGAAATTATGCATTCTATTTCTTTTTCTGCAATTGAAAATTATCCTTATGGACACTTTCAAATGAAGGATGCAGGACAATATATTTTTTATATTTAGACTAATCTTTTTTTAATGACAATTTACTTTAACATGGATAAAATCAATTCTTAATATAAATGACATTTTTTATTAAATACTGAAGTTGACTGAAGTTATGCAACCAATAATCGAGAATATCGTTCTAAGTTCGATGGTTTTAACGATATCACTCTATTCTACTTTTGAAACGTTGTAAGCCTAATTTAGTTCTTCGAAAAATCATACTTCCTTTTTTCTTTAATCGAATTTTTGTAATCAATTTATCTGTCAGCTCAATGAACATAAATGTTAACTGACCATACACTTATTTGGTGAAAATTTCATTGAATTGATGAAGTAAACAAATGGTTGAAGAAATATTATTAAATTTAATATTTTTGGAAAATCATAATGGTTTTGAATATTCGCCTTAAAATGCTTAAAAGGAAAGTTTTTTTTTTTAGTGGGATATTTTTAAAGAACAGCAAGTATCAATGACAATTGATCTGGAGATTTGGTGGAGCTATTTCTTAAAACGGAGTTATAGAATTAATTAAGTTTAAATCTTTATTTCAAACCAACTGGTAACATTATAAAGAACAAAATAACGATTTGATAGATTTTATTATTTAAATTAGTTTTCATTACAGTATTTAGGGATTTTTCCAAAAATCGGATGAAAAACCTCCTGGTGGTACATTGCTATGCTGTCGAGGTGCTCCAATACCATTCCATTTCAACGGGTCATCGTTATTGCTCGGCATGATATCTGAATAAAAGCAAAAACATGTTTAATTATCCAATTAAATTATTTCAATTTGAGAAAGGTAATTGTTGAATTTTTAAAGGTAAAACAATTTATGTAGAAAAGAATTTTTAAAAGAGATTTTAAAAATTTACTTGATTTCATTCTGTTTGGAGAGACACTCGGCGCAGAAGGTTCAATTGATTTGTGAATTTCTGTAAAAATTGCTGAAACGTAATATTTATTTTAAATTTTAATTAATTTTAGGTTTTACCTTGTGTAGTACTGTTTGAACTGGAATGTTTAACACGATTTTTCGGCTCTGGTTCGACATCATTCAGTGCACCGAAAATATTTGATGCGTTATTTTTGTTACGATTTGAAATCGCTGACTGTTTAGATAAATTCGACGCTGTTAAATTGCCGTTGGAGTTATCCTCTGTGTCTATCATTTCAATTTGTTTCGATTCATTGGAATGGTGAGTTTTAGATGACCCATTCGTCGATATCATTGTTGTGGAGAACCTTTAAAGAAATTGTACGATCAAAGTTGTGATTGTAAGGTTGATATGTGGCGAACCATATGATAAGAATGAAGCAAAAGTGAAAAAATTTCCAAGCAATTCCAAGCGAAACCCACACAACAAGAAAAAAAACGGAGGGCCACGATAACCATAGGCATAACAAACTAAGGAATCCTTTGGAAAATACAACTCCTACGGCAAATTTGAACATTATAGGTGAAACATGATTTTTTTTTAATTTAGTAAAATGAATTTTAATATCATTTAATATCTTCAAATTGACTTTCAGGATGATGGCATTTTTGCTATTTTAATATCCTAGACAACTCAAATAAACGTCAATTATTTAATTTATTTAATTGAATAAACTTCGGGTTATTCCAATTAAGTCTATTAAGAAACCATTATTTTCCAAAGAAAAAAAACTTACTCTTGAGTAACTGTTCTAGTACTTGAGCATTGCGACGTTCCACACACAGTTTTTGTACTTTCTTCCGTCATTTGATCCGTTTCTGAAAAACAGAGTTTATCGATAAAATTAAATGCAAATCATCGAGAATAGTATGACTCATTAAGTACACAGAAAGCAAACACAAGATACCACAGATAAAAATGATTTGTCGGTAGATAATATTTTATCATTACAGTAACTTTAAAATATTATTACAGCTAAATAAATCTTTCCCAATCAATTTCTGTCTAAAAAGTCTCGAGAAGCTGACCGGTAAATATAGGCTATTATAATAAATAATACTGACGATCAGGAATGGGTTCTTGTAAACCTGTTTTCGATGAAGAAGTTTGACGGAAACCAAAAATTCTGAAGAATGTATCTGCATTGTTGTGAGCCATTGATTTTACTTCAGACAAGATTGAAAAATGGAATTTTATAATGATACCAATGTAATAGGTCTGTATTTAGTTTAAAAAATTAAAAAAAGATTAGATAAAATAAAGGAGAGTTAAATAAATATATATCTATGTTCCAAAAAAATTCACTTGAAAATTGCTAATCACGTCGTATTGATTAATTTAATGTTCATTTGGAAAGTTGTATTTAAAGCAAAAATTTTACTCAAAAAAATTGTCAGCTTTATAATTAGATTAAAAGAAATGTAATGCTTTATTGTTGCGGCTGGATAAAGATAATTCTATAGATGGGTAATTCGCATGAAATCTTGAAATTCTTGTCCTTTCAGTTCTTAGAAATACCTAAGTGATCCAAGGGTGGAGTCAGGATCTTTTTCTGGGGGGGGGGGGCACAATATCATCTTTCATTTGCAAGAGTGTGAAAGGGATCACGAAAAAAATCGCAATTCCAGCCAGAAATAGACTAGAGTTACACTAATGTTCTTTCTGTTATTTTATTCATATACTAGTAGTTGCCCGTTGCATTCGCAACTAAAGGTTCTATCTCAATAAAATGCTTAATGAGATAATGTAGAGTTTATCAACAATCGAAATTTTAAATTTAATCAAAGTGTTGTTAATATAAAAAAAGTTTACCTAAATTATATTAAGAAATAAAATATAAGTGTTTTTTTTTAATACCATTTTAATAACAACTTTTTAAATAACATCATTTCACTAAATAAGTATGAAAGTTTAATACTTATGTAGTACTTATACCAAATAGGCGATTTTAAATATTGGTTCGTTTTTCAACAATCAAACTTTTTAAAATTTATTTTTTATGAACCAATGGTTGTGATCAGCAGTAATTATATATTCGGCTGAAAAGCATTAAGGTAACAATTTTTTGCCATATATTTCACTGTCATTCTTGTGTTGTTGTGTCTGTTGATCTTCGTCAACATTGTCAGATTTTAGATTCTTCTTGGCAAAAGTTCAAAATTGATTTTGAGTAAAATTGCGACACATCAGTTTTTGGTCGTGCATGTCGAAGAATGTAGAATTAGTATTTTAATCTTTTGGTTAATTGTTATTTACCATTGTTAACTAATCGACATCTAAAATCGATTACTAAAGGTTTCACCAACTGTAGGGTTAATCGAAAAATATAGAAAATTTTCTCGATACAAGGACCGAACCGGAAACCTACTTATTTTGTAGCGGTCACACAGACCACTCGGTCACCGATAGACTAATTATATTGGTTTATGATTAATTTTGAACGAGTTTTATGTCTTAATTGGCAGTACTAGTAAGAACTTTATTTTAATTTAAACTATGTAAAGCTTACATTAAAATTGAAGATAAAAAAAGATTTTGGAAAGTTAGTTTTTAAGAAATGATTAAATACAACAATTGTACAGTTTATTTAGTTGGATTAAGAATCTAAAAAAGAATATCTTTAGGGCAATATGACTTCGCCGGTTGAGCTTATATTATATTATATTGAGCAGAATTGTTGACGATTGTGCATCTAAATCCCAAAGCAAATCCTATATTTTTAATACCAAAATTTGATTTGATTGTGACTCCAAGTGTCAAGCCATTGGTCTTCAAAGTTATGATTATCACTAGCAGGGAGTTTGCACTTAATGCAAAAACGTGGTCAAAAGGAAGGGCCATGGCCGGAGTTTCTAGTATATTTTTAGTGACTATTTTTTCTAGAACGTATGACAACGTATGATACGGTTTGGTACAAGGAAATAATTTTTGTATGCAATTCTGTAGTAATGGTTTGAGTCATTGCTAATTTTAAATAATGAAACTTGGATAACATGAATTAATATAATTTTATTTTAATTAAGTATCTGAAATAGGAAATTATGAACGAGATCAAAAAAAAAATTGTAATAAAGTAATATATTTAATTTGAATAACCTAAAATCAGTACAACATGTATAATTGTATCATAGTTTTAAAAATATAACAATATAAAATGATTATACATATATATACAAAATTAATAGAAATTAAACATTTAACATACGCAAATCATAAAATATAACTTATTAAACTATATTCAAAGTAAAAATTAAATAATAAATATTACCTTAAACAATAGTTATAAATCTATACTTAGAATCTAACTATATATTAATAATATATATTAATAACTATATATTAACTATAACTATATATTATACAATGCAGTTATATGACTCCACTTGGTACTTTTATCGTTTAAGCAAAAATCTCTCTCCAACATATTATTTCGAATACCTTTCAACAAATGAGGAGGATCGAAAATATGGAGAATCTCTTTCCCATTAATTAAGTACGATTCCCCAACCTCCTCATTATTGGCTAACCTATTTTGATTTGAAAATGTAGTTAATGCTCGTATGGCTGCCGAATTGTTTTGTGCTTGGTCACATATTGTCGCTCGTACGTAAAAGCCTGCATTTTGCAAGGCAAGATTGACTTCTACAATGCATTGTTGTAAGATGTTCGCTCCGGTCACACTATCAATGAAATAAAATGCGACCGGTTGCTTGTAATCATGGAAAATGCCGCGTATCATAAAGCACAAAACATGATCAGCGTAGTTTTTAAATCTGCAGGAACCAATATCTTCAAAACCGAAGATATGATCCTCCTTACTATTGTAGTGAACACCTACCCCTAAACTCATCTCATCAAATAGAAGCACACAATTTTTTATCTTCTCATCATTAGCATCATTTAAAATTAGAGTTAAATTTTGAAAAATAGCATGATTAATTCCAGGTTGAAGATCCACAATCGGCATCTGACGCTGAATGGTGGCTAATGAGGGCATTTCTATTTCATTCGATAAGAAATTGTATGCTTTACTGGGCGTTATGCTGGCAAATCTGATGGATAGTTTTTTAAAATTATTCGAATACCGGCAACCCTTCCTCGACAATTGATTCTTTCTGTTCTTTTGAAATTTGTTCTTAACAATTTCCTTTAACAAGTCCGAGCAATGTGCCCTCCCAACGACAGTGTCAAAACTATTTTCCCTCTCCTTATCTAATTGCCGTTTCAATTTTCTAATTTTTCGGCGCAATGCGTGTACAACTTCCTTCTGGTCTTCATCATTAATTATGGGTACTGTTTGAGACTGGGTGTCGCGGTCGGTTTGTAATTCTTGAAGATTTTGTATTTCATCGACCTCCTCAATTTCTGGTTGGGACGGTTGACTCAGGTTGACTTATGTTGTAATTAAGATCTGAAATTTCAATCTAATGTTAGGTTTGAAATACTTTTATTTAACTAATAATAAACATCCTCTTTCTTGACATAATCTTAATAAAACATTATAATATATTATGTTAAACATAATATGAAAAACTATATTTTAACTATAATTATTATGTTAAACTATAGTTTTTGAAAAACTGAAATTTTTTTGTTGACTGCATTTTTTTCCTTAGAAGTTTAATTGTGCTTTAAACAGGATCTATTCTCCAATTACATTTAAAAGTATGCAAAAATTTTCGGCATTAATTATTGCCAGTAAAGAACTGTTGAATTTCCTATTTCCCGGAACAAAAAAAAAAAATTAATACAAAGAAACTTTTTCAAATAGAAATGTGTTAACATAGTTAACATAAAATAGCGATACATTTAAATGTTAACTATATAATATTTGTTTATAATATGTTATTATCTTTTAAATTTGTAATTTTCCTCAATATCCTTTTTTACTTAAAATATATTGTTACGATTTTACGATAGGCTCGTTTAGGTTTGTTTCAAGACATAACACTATTTATTTTATTACAAACATATTAATTTATTTTATAACATTTATTTTAACGGTTGTTGCGATTTATTTCGAACAATTACTTATTTTAATTTAATAATTAACCAAATAATAAACTTATTTTAAATAGAACCCAACTAAATTGAAACTTTTTATTTACATTTTAACTATAGTAATAACGAATTTTTTTCCCCGATAACTTAATCAAAAAAATAAGACACACCCACCTTTGGCCCCATTGCCGTTAATATATTTTTTTATAAATTTTATATTTTACTATTTTTATAAATGAAACTTTTTTTAAATTTCTTCTGCACAAGTCCTAGAATCCCTTATGACTTTATATGACCCTTTGATCGTTTGACCTTTTGGTACCTTCGATCAAAAGTCTTTTGGCCCTAATTAATAAAGAAAAATATTATTTAAGAACAATATTAAATTTATATACAAACTCAATGGGGCCAAAGCTGGGCGTGTCTTATTTTTTTGATCAATTTACCCAGTAAAAATTCGGTAGTTACCATAGTAATTCATATGAATTTTAAATAAATAAATATTTAAGCAAAACTATATTTCTAATAAAATTTAATATAAAAGTTAAAACTTAGTTGTTAGTAAAATATGATATTTTGAATAATTGTTAATGCATCATCTATTTCTTTCAAATAATAATATCCCTGTTAAAAAACATTTTAAAGGTCTTTTGGCTCCAATATAATAAATAAAATATTATTTAAGAACAATATTAAATTTATATACAAACTCAATGGGGCCAAAGCTGGGCGTGTCTTATATTTTTGATCAATTTACCGAGTAAAAATTCGGTAATTACCATAGTAATTCATATGAATTTTAAATAAATAAATATTTAAGCAAAAATATATTTCTAATAAAATTTGATGTAAAAGTTAAAACTTAGTTGTTAGTAAAATATGGTATTTTGAGTAATTGTTGATGCTTCATCTATTTCTTTCAAATAATAATATCCCTGTTAAAAAAGCATTTTAAAGGTCTTTTGGCTCCAATATAATACAAAAAAAAAATATTTAAGAACAATATTAAATTCATATACAAACTCAATGGGGCCAAAGGTGGGAGTGTCTTATTTTTTTGATCAACTTACCGAGTAAAAATTTGGTAATTACCCTAGTACCTCGTATGAATTTTAAATAAATAAATATTTAAGAAAAATATATTTCTAATAAAATTTGATATAAAAGTTAAAACTTAGTTGTTAATAAAATATGATATTTTGAATAATTGTTGATGCATCAATCTATTTTTTTCATATAATAATATCCCTGTTAAAAAACATTTTAAATGTCCAAAATACCCATTAGAAGTTGGTTAAAATTATTAAACGCATTTTAAATGTAATGCTTTCAAAATGCCTCTAAATACCATTTTTAACTGGGATAAGAATAAAATAATATGCTATCATTGCTATATTGAACCATTAAACGAAACTTAACTTGAGTTTCCCGGTTAACATTGTATTAAATTAAAAGAAGAATCGTAATTTTCATATGAAATAAAGTAATATTAATTTATAAAATAAATATAATCCATGTCGAATTATAATACCGATAGTTTAGTAACGGTGACATTCGGTTAGAAGTTTAAAACTCAAGTTAATATTTGCAACGATCTTGCGTAATTTTAATTTTTAGTTTAATATATTTCGTTGAGCACTTATCGAGAATGTACTTTTCGTAATACCGTAATCATTTTTCTTATATTAATCTTTTTTTTAATGTTCTTTAACACAATGAAAGGAAAATAAATTTTGCAGTCGTATTGTTGTAATAAACTTTAAGAGGATGTTTGAAATAAATTAAGATTTTTGTTACTTACCGGGCAAATTAATAGTTCGAAAATCATTATATGCAAGCCTATTTCCGTAACTGTTTATAGGGCGAGCAAAGTGGTTGGAGCAAATTCGAAATTCATGATAGTTCATATCATTAATTTTTGAATTCCGAATGGCTCCAATCCACTTTTGCCGCGTATAAACACTATTACCCAATTCTTGAGATGGCAGACGATGTAGATTCACTTTTGCACCACATATGCCAATGCAGCATTTTCGTGGCATATTGCACTATTTAACCAAATCTAATAATAAAAATAAAACTTAAGGCAATGAAAACCAAAACATGTAAAAGCTGCAATACCTGGAAAATCAGTTCCTCCGTAAATGTTTGTTAATAATCGTTCTTTTTACTGCGATTACTTTATGCTTTATGCTTGATTATTTTATGCTTATGTCATTAAACTGATTTAATTGCTTTTTTTAAGTATTATAAACAGTTTAACAGTTGCTATGGTTTTAAAAATTAAAACCTTAATATTTTATTCTGCTAGGGGTCACTAAAACTCGATATTTTTCAAAAACAGTTCCTTTTTTTCCCATTAGAGGTGATGTCAAATGTGTCATATTTATAAAACGATTGTGATTTCGAATAACTATGAAGTTAAACACGAAGCCATGTTTGCCCTGTATTTCAGGTAGTCAACTACAGATAGGGGAATGTAAATTCCCCGTTAGAAATCATGCTTCTCTCTCTATGAATTAAAAATTATATAGCTCTATGTAGCTCTTTGGCCCTGGTGCCTTGACCACGATTTCCTATGAAGTGCAAACGCCCTGATCACTAGTAAGCCATTAACTGAACATTTTAGTTATGCATAAAAAAATTAAAGGTAACTAAATGAAGTGTTGTTCAACTAAAATGAAAAATATCAATTGGTAACTATATAAAATAGTTGCTTTGGAACAATAGGAATACGTCAATTAATGAAACAATAAGACGGAACTTCCTTGGGGAAAGAAAAAAAGTAAGAATTTAAATAATTCTTGGCTAGAAACAAAAGTTATATTCGTTATCCTGGATGGCCATTAGATAATTGACGCATAAAAATGGATTTGTACTCAAGGCTTGATTACAACTATTACAATGTTTTATTGAATTTTATGTATGATTTCCTTAAAGAAAATCGGATTAATAAAAATTATATATGGCAGACAATTTTTTCAGCAAAAATATTCAATAGTAATTTTATAGTAATAGATTTTCAATGGTATTTATTAATTACAAATATACATACAGATATAAAATTGTTAAAAATTATGTGCTTGGGAAATTTTTCTTATTTTCTTTTTTATTTTTAACTCTAATTGTATTGGAAGAATAAGTTAGAAAGAAATATACTATCTGATGTTGGGACTAGTGCTTAATTTTGGTTAATAAATTTTAATTTATTGTCTAAACAATTAAACGAGACGCAATTCTTTGGAAGAGGCATTCAACAATACTTTGATTATAGAAGTATCGTTAACCATCTTTCTAAGAATAGTTGCACACTATTAATGATTCTTTGTTAAAGTTATAGGATATAATATAAATAAAAAATGATAATTTTTAACCTCAAATTCAATTTTTAAAGTTAACTTGTATCTTTAATACAAAAAGAAATAAATATAAGAAGAATAACAGATTAATATATTGTAGAAGATATTTTCTAGATAGATGTTTAACAGAGTTTTTTTCCACCTAGATTGACCAAACCGGTTATTTTTGTTTCTAATTTTATATTATTCGATATTTAAATGAAAATGTAATATTTCAGAAATAAATTTGAAAAGTGTTTACGGGAGTGTAATATATAGTACAAAAAATAAACTTACCTACACAATACTTAATTTGATGTTAAAAAAGATGTATATGGCACTAATTATTGTAAACTTTTCGAAAGCTTTTCTCACGAATCCAATGTATCGTTTTTTGCACGTCTTCGAAATTTAATTCACTGAAATTCTTTTAATTCTTCAAGTTTGAAGTAACTGTTGAGCAATGCAGACACTACAGAACTGTTTACGCATTGAATGTCAGTGTTGGTCGAGGGCCGGTTGTTCGAATTGAGGCTGAATGTGGGTAGAGCGTTTGCGTTTTATGGAAATATCCGTTGTGTTCGGATATCCCACACATTCTTACACACAGAATTGGATTAAATGAATTCAAGCCCTGGAAGACTTAATTACACTCGTTCTCTTAATAATTGAGGTGGATTACCTACCACTTAATGCCTATTTCCAAGAAAACTTTAATTTATCCTTAACGTGTTTTATGTAGATGTAAGGGTGAAATACATATTTAATGAAAGGGTTTATCAATGAGAGAAATGTAATCAAAATTTAGAATAAATATTTTTTTTCAATGTAAGAAAGATTATTTTCTGGTTGGTGTACCTTAACATTTGAGGTAAATAGTAATTTTGTTTTATAACTTTTTTTTATTTTATGTTATTCGTAACTAATATTAAAAGTTAATAAAAGGTTCATTTCTTTCAAATTAACTCCATATTTCAGCACAAATAATTTAATTGAAATTAGAAGTGGTAGTAATATATTAAGTCAATGATTAGCTCAAATATTAAAGACCAAATTATTAATATTTACCCATTTACCCATAGGATTTAAAAGAACAAATTGACAAATTACACGGGCCTTCAAAAATATACTTTTTAAAAATTGTTTTGACTGTTATTGGTCATTTCAATGCATTTTTTTGCGCTTATTTCAAATATGAAATCCATTTCCTTCCTTCACGTAAGGTTTTCACAAAAAATGAGAAAATATATTAGGAATAAGTAGCAAATAACATGAAAAATTTGCCACATTAAATTAATTACACATAGATATTATATTATACATAGTTATCAATAAGGGTAATATATATAAGTTTTTTTCGAACGAAGCCGAAGGCCCGAAGCGAATCTCTTTTTCTGTATCGAAAATGGTAGTACTACACCTTTCACTACTAGCGCTGGTGTCGTTTTATCTTCCGTTGGTAGAGGAAATGAACCGATGCGAAGTTTATAAGTGGAGGGAAAATCAGAAATGATCGCTGTTATTTCGCTGTCACTTTTAAACTTCGTATCGGTTTGTTTCTCTTACTAACAGAAGATAAAACGACATCAGCGCTAGTAGTGAGAGTTCCGGTACTACCATTTTCGATACTGAAAAAGTGTTTCGATTCGGGCCCCCAATTTTGGCCGAAAAAACTACTTTGAATTGTTATAATTTGTTATCACCAAACCTTACGGATGATTTTTTTTTCATTATTTTTTCTATAATCAGGACAAAAATTACAATAAAAATATGTTATTATATTTAAGACAACTTTACCATCGCAGGTCTGTGTTATGATTAAATTTTTTTCCTATGAAAAGATGACCTTATATGAAAGTTTCGGTCGTAAAAACTAGTTTCGGACGAGCAATAGTACAAACCCAAGGTTTATAAATTACACAGGTTGCCCCATTAAAAAAAATGACGTTGTACGAAGAATTTTGAAATTTGAATCAGTCTGAAGATATATACGAATTTCTTCTGGAAACGTCACGTAGCGCAGGTAGCGCATGAGGTCACCTGTGTATTTTATAAACCTTGGCACAAACCTACCAAAATAGGGTCTGAAGAACAAAAACGGGAGCAACATAGTACGAGAGGGGTAATATCCTACACAGGGACTTGGGCATGCCTTTTATAGACGACTTTTGTTTTTTATGGACGTCTCTATAGGATTACAGAAATAGCAGAAATTGAAAAAAAGCAGATTAGAAGACCAAATTGAGGATTAAAATAAGTGATATAATTATGTTAGGACTGCTAGTGAGCAGACATCTAGCTGCACACCATTGTACTGTGATATATTATAATATTAGTATAACTAAGAGTATAAGATATATACTGTATGTGTACATAGTAAATAAATAATAATAAAATAAATAGTAAATCAGTGTTTGGTTAAATGATGTAAGTCATTGTTAAAAGACCAAATTGGTAGAAAAAAAATTAAAAGCCGTTAATATTTTAAGGAAAAGAATTTTTATTCGAGCAATAAAAGCAAAAATTTTTAGGATTGAAAACCCGAGGAAAACAGGGTGAAAATGTAGGAGGAAAACATTTTCATATTCACTACCAAATGAGGAAGTTTTTCTCACTGCGTAATTACAACTATAGAGTTCTCAAAATAATGGACATTTTGTATAGCAGTACCTAGTTATAAAATCCAATAGTTCCTTTGGCTATTTTTTTTAAGATATTCGATAAGATCCATAGTTATAGGAACAAAAAAACTGCATTTTAATCTGTAGAAATGCATGTACCTAGGCCTTATGTAGACGAAGTTGCAGGTATCACTGTGCTACTGAATAGATTTTTTGCCTGATTCTTCGTTACACTTAATGAAGGTTACATGAATTGGCGATTTATTAATTGATTCAAAATTAGTGCTAAGGTCAAACTTTTGACTAATTCAAAGATTTGTTGTTGTTTGTAGGCAGATATGAAACTCAATATATCAAATACTCCTCTGTATTTTTCTGTATAAGTTATTCATGGTTGATGTTTGGAGAGTTGGGAGTTGTCTCCGCGTTTCTTCGAGACCATATAAAGACAACCAGCTAAGATACATTGAGAACACTAAACTTGTTGGGGCTTAGAAAATTATTTTGCCTGTTTTTTACGTTCGTTTATTTCGATTTATTCTGTACAATCAATGAGAGATCTTCGTAGTATTTTCGCAGTCCCAAAAATAGATCAATTAATTGAGATTAACAACACCAAGACGAAACATTTTTAATCTTTTAATGTTTCTTTTGTATGTTTGTAATAAATCGATTTGAATTTTATGCAAATTGAAAATGAAAGCAAGTGTAGGATCGCGTTCGAGGTGAGAACCTTTTTTGTTCAAGTTCTGCATCTGTGACTCATTTACTTAATGTATTTTTCTATTCAATTTTACATTTGTAAAATTGCACTTCAATCTATTTCAAGGGGCACAAACTAGAATCAATGTTTCATACATCTAACCAAATGAAATCACAACCGATTTGGTATATTAGAAAAAAACATAATAAATAAAAAATACGAAATAAATGCCTGAGTAATGATTGAATAGTATATAATAATGTAAAAAATATAAAGTATAAAGTATTTGGGAAAAAGTTATTAAACATAATGGTGATTCGGGTCATTTAAAGTGTACCTATTTGTAATGACAGAAAATAATAAAATTTATACATTTTTACTAATTCAGGTGGAGCTTTACATGCTTCTTTAGTATTAGATTTTAAGTTTATTGTTAAAGTAAACGATACACTATATTCCTAGAAATCTCACGTGATTTAATGATACCTACTTTCCTTAATCTATCTTTTTCTTTTACGTTTCATCAAAATTGAATTTCCGTACGCCTTATTTTATAACGTTTATATATGGTTATTCACATCCAGTGAATTAAAAGATAATTCACTAGTATTATCACCAAAAACGTTTCTTATATGACGATGAAAAATGAAAAGGACAAAATACAAAAATTTTAAAAATACTCATCCTTTATTTTCAATTCAAATGTAATTGAATCAAAAATTCCATTCAGCCGTAAATGTAGCTATCATACTTCGTTTAAAATGCATTTGAAAAGTTCAATAAATCAATTTCCACCTTAAATAAAGCAATATTGTTTTGAACCTCTCACAGAGGGCATCACAATATTAATTTACTCGTTAAATTTTCATTTATTAACACTGATATAATAGCATGTTTTGAATATAACTCGCTTTATATCCTATTAATTTCTCATCATTCATTTAGTTCATACATTTTTTTACGATTTTATTCCACGATACGCTCATTTATAGTGCTCATCTCGATGTTTTTATCATCAATCACATGGAATATCTCAATTTTCCTCATTTTATTTGCAATTTTTCTATTTGAAATCATTGTTGTTTACGAAGATGATTAAAATGCTCCTAATTGGAATAATATGTTTCTAATAAGTTTCTATGCTAATGTAGATCGTTGAATCACCAATTATTGTTGGACATGGGGATGAGATATTTTGCTAAAATCATATTGATATTTTATACAAAATTGCATACATAAATGCGGCAGTTATTATCTTCAAAATACGGTTGAATTCACTAACAAACAATACGAATTGATTGTGACAGGGTGGTGGGTTTTTAGGGATGGTTTGAGGAAATATCTTCATTCCACGAAAGCAGGTAGGTACAATTGGTAGTTATCTTCGTGTAAAATGATCGCTCGTCTATAATGTGTTACATGTGCTAATATAATAAACTAGGGATGTCCTTGGCAAAATGTCATTACGACAGATTTATGTTACATATATCGTCATAGGGATTTAGACCTATTTGGCCCCAATATAATGATTTGAAGTTGATAACATATGTAACAAAAGCTTATTTATTGTATTTCAAATAATGTGGCAAATTACATGACTAAGACACGCAGGTGGAAGATTTAATTTTTTTTTAAATCCATGGTGGGTTTAAATTTTTCACATTTTTAGCATAATACTACACTTAACTAATTCCCATATATTTTGATAATTTTTCTTCAGCTAAATAATCAATTTTAAAATATTACTTAGGATATTCGAACTCAGTAAAACGAAAGGACAATGTCATTTTCCATTTATTATATTCAACAGAAAATTAAATCAATACCTAATTCATTCTTGACTGCAACACTTATCTCTGGTGAAATGTTAAGTCAGCATTATCTGCTTTTCTTGGCCCAAATATTAAAGAAATTGATTTTTCAATTAATAACAGCATAATGTGAGTCATGAAATGTAAATTTACATTATTTTACATAAAAAAGTAAAGAAATATGGTAAATATATTGTAAATAAATAATTAATTGTTGTTAAGAAAATATGGTAAATATACGTTAAATAAATAACTGCTGTAAAGAAAAACTGGAACAATACGAACGCCTTGATTGGTCTTGATTTTCAAAATTACTATTGTTAATTGTTTCAAACAAAATCTATGCAGAAAAAATCGCGAATTATGTATTAAGAAGGCAAATTTAAATCCATTCAAATATAGTTTCAAGCACAAAAGATTCATGATTAAATATGAGATTCATGATTTAAAGAGAAACGGAAACCCTTTAATTAGAAAAAACTATATCGTTGATCAGGTTTAGAACACGTGTTCTATTTTTATTATTTTTTACGTATCTACAATCTGTACATTTTGGAAGTTATACTTCTTAAGTGACGTTATGAAAAAATAATTAGTCTGAATTTTCAATAAAATGCGACGCCGTGAAGCTACAGTAGGAAGTTGCCTGCAAACGGTTAGCGAGAAACTTCAAGTGAGTGAAAACTGGCCGATTTTTGGGAGCGATTTGCATAGTACTAAAACAACTAAGGCCACGAAAACGCTATTGAGTCGATCTCAGCAACAATCCTGAACCATGTACGAAGTTCAACTACTGCCATTACAACAGACTAAAAGTCACTGTAACATGTATTTTTAATTTATAACAGATATCACCGAACTAAATATTTTTAAATTTTACATTCTAAACATTATCCATATTAATACACAACTAGTAATTTCCCGTGAAATATTCACCACTCAATACTGACAACTGGCAAATGGTAAAAATTGGCAATTGATGAATGAAAGCAAAATAACTGTTGAAACCATAGCGACAATCATCCCGTTTAAGACAATGATTGTATTTAACTCACACGTATGTGTTTACAATACTTGTTCTTTGTCTTTGCCGACATATATGCATACATATTACATACTTTTTCTTATTATTATTACAAGAACTAAAATGCATTCAAAGAAAGATATTTTTCTGAAATTATTCAGTGTAATATTTAAAATAATGCAATAAAAGTCGGTTGATACATTATATTACCTTATATTTTTCTATATTTGAATTAAAAATCAGTTTCAACACATAGATATAAATGTGTTAATAAAATATACAATTACTATTGTATTTATATAATTTTTGAGACGTCACTATTTAAGATTATATTTAAGTTTAAAAAAATCTATATACATGATATTTAAAGGCAACAATCTACTCAATATGGTAAATGTTTTCGATAAGTATTTTCGAACATGTGACCCATACTGTATTGATAAATGGTTAATTCATATAATATGTGATATACATTTTGTAGTCAAATGTGTATACATATTATAAAGAATGTATAAATAGCCAAATGTGTATACACACAGCACCTATGTATAAATAGATCATTTAATCTTTTATTTGAAAGTCAGTAATTATCGTGAAATATTCACAGCCCCACAATGACAAAACAGACAAATGGTTTAAATTAGTAATTGAATGAAATCGAAATTACAGTTTAAACTGGTTTAAACTAATAATATGATAGTTCAAATTTGAAATAATAATTGTTGTATTTCTATTCCACTCATATGGATGTGTTTACAACTTTATATTGTTTGCCCTTTTTTGTCCTTTATATTTTTTGCCTTTTCCGCAACACATACGTTTCCTTATTATGTAGTTTGATATTGAAAGCAAATTGTATTTATAAGTTTATGATTGTATCAAATTTTAGTTAACACAGACTATTTATAACTAGTGTGCCATTTTAGGCAATACTGGAAGATGTTACGGCAGTGAATTGTAAAAATCTTTTTAATTATATCAAAGAAGTATAACTTCTGACGCGCTTACATAGGAACACACTCGCTTTTTTTAATTTAAACTTGGAAAATGCAATAGAGAATCCAGGTCATGTAGTTCCAATTCAAGGTTAAGGACTGCACTATTGTAAATGATTCCAGAACCGCGAAACTTGTTTGATGAAATAATGAATCCAATAAATCTGTGGGTATTGGTATTGGAGTCTGTAGGATATCTATTCTTAGAATTAAAATTAATAATCCTGGTGGTTGATTCTGTCGTTAATGAAGCGGTGTTTATTATATACTATGCATCCCGTTCAAAAACCGTGTTAATTAAATAACTCTATGAAACAAATACCTTGATGGTTAACGGGAAATATTTAGTAATAAAAATTGCATTAAAACTTATTTTAGAAATTAATTAATTAATGAATAATTATGTATGCCGCATGACTCAATGTCTTTATTTATTTCTTGATTACACGATTTAACAGTCTTTTTATTTATAATAGAAGCTAGTTATACCAAACCATTCTTTTATACCTATAATTGAACAAACTTGAAACTAAGTATACTAAGTATTGCAGCACATTTTATATTGCAAGTGTAAAATATCTAGTGGTTACAGAATTCTTATATGTTTGTATTACAGTGGAGGTTGAATTTATAATTATCGAAAATAATAACGGAAAATAATAATCTAATCCGACAAAGTTAGTAAATAAAATTTAATATTATTTTTAATAAAAACAGATAAAAGTTATTTGCTAAGAAAAATAATTGTAAACAATTTTCATTAAAGTTTGAACTTGAAATACTATTAAAAGAAAATAGTTATTTTTTATATTTAATTATTTAATTGAAGCTGCACTAAAAACAAAGAATTGCTAACCATGATTGCAGTTCTAGTAAAGAGTTTAGAATAATTGAAATGTTCGGTAAGTTATTTATAAAAATTATATTGAATGGAAAATAAATATTTCTATTGCTTTAGATTCATTTGTCAAAATGATTTTTTAAACTGAATAATTTATGGATCCATTTCTTCAGACTTAAGAAAAAGATGTTAACATTATCGACAATCGATGGTAAATCAATCATCATTGTTGTTAGATTTGAATTTATTTTAAAGTCAGCTTATAAAAAGTAGTTGTATTTTTGTAAGAATGAAATTACAACGGCTTTAAATTAGAAAAAGAAAAAACTTAATCAAATAAATTTGGAATTTTTAATTTCATTTGGAATTGAGAATTTTTCTTCAGTTTATGTCAATACTTCTGTGTAGGTAAATTCCAATCAGTTTTGAGATAACATAAATATTTATTTTATAAGACTATAATTTTAAATTAAAATATTTATTTCACATTATATTTGTGGTATTTTGCTAAAATGTTATTAATAATTTTTACTTAAATGATGTTATGAAATGGGAATTCGAAAATATTTTAATTGATTTACTTTTCACGAAAGTATACCCTTTCGAACTTGTACGATGATTCATTGAAGGTCATTAATTTCAGTAATATCATGATCAGGCCATTTAACTACTATACAAACTTTCATTTATAGAGTAGTGAAAGGCCAATAATATGAAATCTTTGAGCTGCTTGGGTAAATTTGTGGTAGATTCTAATGAAGGAAAGTCATGTCAACTTGAATGTAGAGCTTTTTAGGCAATACAACTTCAGTTAAAGGACTTCAAGTGTATGAAAGCTTCTCATGAAAGATATATAATGATTCATCTTCTAAAATAATAATTGAAAATGTACACATCTTTTAGTCTACAAAGATTTTTACAATTATAAAATTACATTTGTTTTCAGAAATTCAACGTGCCGTTTAGATTTGATTGCTTGTATTAATTTGTTAGTGATTAATTCCTAACCGAAACAACTATGCTGGACTTCCAACTGTGTTGGAAAAAGCATCATACATATATTATCCAAATGATTCCAAAATGTAAATCCCCTTTAATCTTTCTAGTATGGATTTTGTAAAATAAAAACGTGGCAAAGAAAAATAAGAACATAAGGTTATTTTACTCAGTGCATTAAATATTAATCGCAAAAACAATTTATGGTTATTGTTTATGGTATACCTGTGCGTACTTTCGTTATTTAATATCGATTTATTAACAAGAATTAAAATGTTAATGGCCTTTATGGTAACGGCATTTCTTTCAAAATTTAAAATAACTAAGGAATACATAAGACATGAAAAGATGACTTTCCCAAATTCTTTAAATATTCGGGACAATGGAAAATTTTCTTCTAATTTATTCCTAAAGGCATTTTCCTAAAATATACAGAGTTTCAAAAGTTAAATATATCAAGTTTATATTAAATGATATCCTATTTTAGAAAGTGTAAGTTATGTAGGGGTTTTTATACTTTTAAATTGAAATCCAAGCTTAATAATACAAAACTTGTAACTACATAAGCACCAGCTTCGAATTCTGTAACAAATGATAAATGTTCATTCTTGTAAAATTGTAAATACTAATTACTTAATGTAGTTTAAAAGTTTTGTGAGTAATGGGATAAAAATAATTAAAATTTAAAACGTTCGTAATTGACTTAAGGAATATGCCAAAAAATTAGTACACTCATTAAAAATATAACAGATTTTTGTCATTTCTATCTCGTATTTTAGAATACTAGGAAATTTTTCTTTAGTATATTTTTTTATAAATTTCCTTAATTTTCATAAAAACATCTAAAAAAGATTTAAATTCTTAATAGGATCGCTGATTGTCTTTTTTTAAATTGCATATTCCTTGCGATTAAACTGTTAGAGACTAAAAACGTTTTAGAAAGTCCCAAGTGTTCAGTTGCATTTGATTTTAGTTGATACGACTGGACATTGTTTAGTATTGTAACTTTCGGGTACTTTAAAGTATTTTTTTGAAAATTTCCAAACCATTTAATAGTGACTGATTCGTTTTACAAAAAAACATGTTTCAAGTAGTTGTTTTCCTTTTAATGATTTTTTCCTCTAGCTCAAATCAACCTATAATGACTAAAGGAAAATAGGTATTTAGGCTTTTGACAAATTTTAAGTATCGTTTTGAAACTGTTTTCAAATAAAAAGAAAATTGATAATTTTTTCACTTACTTTTGTTGCAACCAGGATTTGAACTCGTACACAACATCATTTGATGTCCTGGAATCCAAAACTGAAAATTCCACTTAAAAAATTCCAAACAATTGTAAACTTCTTTTGAGATTTGAAGAAAACAGTTCCAAACGATTTCTATATCTCTTGAGAAAATGAAACTATCGTAAAAGAGCATGCAACTTAGCTTGACCACTGTAAACTGCAATGTGGTGATAATAAACTTTTCTTCGTTTATTAAAAGAGGCTATGATTCAGAGACATCCACGATGATCCTTTAATTTATTGAATGATGAAAGCAACATTTAACCACCTGAAAAAATTTAAATTGTTCAAATATCTTTTTATTTTTAATAATAAGTGCAATTTGTATTAAGAAAGAGTAAATTTTTTGAATTAGTTATTTTAATGGATATTTTAGGAACGCAAAATTTTATTATAATAAAAATTTCAACATGAAGAAATTTATAGTATTAAATTAGTATACGTCGGCTTCGAATGTAAAACCGCTATGTTTACTTTTAGCCTAAAATAGCTTTTTGGTATCATTACATTTTGGAATTGATTTAACCGAATTTCGTCGTTCAAAGCCTTGTGCAAAAGAACATAAGAGCTTATTATGGATTTTTCGATTCCTTACCGATGATGGAATCTCATTATTGCCGGGGACACTATACCGATTAGCCAACAAAATTTTAAAGTATGAAGTTGCCGATTTTTTTTTTTGCCAATCGATGGGAAATCGTTCGTAGAGGTTTGTGAAAGAAACTGTTTCGTTTGTGACAAAATAGTTTAGTGGTAATTAATTAATTACGAAAAATTAAATAATCAGTCATTGATATAGTAGAATGTTAAGAAAATAAGGTTTTTAGCAACATACAATAACAAAAATGCAGGAAAATTGAGGAAACGGTTACTAAAACTAAAACTAAAAAAAAATTAAAGAAAACTAACCATAACCTCCCTCCCCTTCGAAAAAAAAGCAATTATGGTATTAATTTTTTCTTCAAATTATGTTTTCACAAAATTTTCCAAAAATCAAAAATCAAAACATAACTAAACACACTTTTTTCCCAAATTTATTATACATACATATTCATCGTTAGTGAAAATCAATTTTTCTCACCAAAAATGTTGCAATCCTAACAAACACTTAGTGGGTTATTTGGAATATTTATATTCAAAGATTTTGTGTGAAAAACTGATTTTCACAAACGATGAAAATTTATGTGTGAATAGCCTGTTTAAGGTTGTCATGATTTTTGCTAGTTTAAAAAAGTTGGCTGAATTGGAAAGAGTGGAAAATATTTTCCGAATTTCAAAAAACACTCAATGTTCTACTTCGGACATTTATTTTCAAAAAATTTTTGCAAGAAAAATTGAATTTCACCAACGATTTTTGTTATTTTGGAAAAATTTTTGAAAATATAAATTGAGGAAAAAAATTAATTTCATAATTGCCTTTTTCCATTTTTTTCTAAAGGAGAGGGTCGTTCTGTTTAGTTTTCTTTAGTTTTTTTGTTTTAGTTTTAAAAAACTGTTTTCTAAATTTTCCTGCATTTTTGTTATTGTATGTTGCTAAAAACCTTATTTTCGTAACATTTTACTATATCAATGACTGATTATTTAATTTTTCGTAATTAATTAATTACCGCTAAATTATTTTGTCACAAACGAAACGGTTTCTTTTACAAACCTCTACGATCGATTTCTCATCGATTGGCAAAAAAAAATCGGAAAATTCACCCTTTGAATTTTTTTTGGCTAATCGGTATAGGGTCTTTAAGGTCTTTTAGGTCTTAGGCTTTAAGCAGCGACTGTATAAATTTTTTATGTTATTAATATTTTATGTGATTAAAATTATTTTATTGTAGGGTCATGTCTTTTTAAGAACCATTAAATCTGCCAACGTTGCATTCTCTATATTGTTTTAAATTTATTTCGCGAATAAATCGGCTCATAATGAACATTTAGACAAAAAAGAGGAAATTATATCATACTAGAATTGAATTATTAAAAAAATCTCGAAAAGAATAAAAACAAAGTAGAAAATACAACGTTGTTAAATGTAATGGATCTACAAGGGATAAGAGCTTTATTTTTTAATAAATATAGTACTCAAACTAAACTTGAGATATTTTTTTTATTAATTTAACTAATATAAATACCTGCTATATACATTTCAGAATAAATTATTTTGGTAGAAAACTGCTAATATATTAAAGAGCTAATTAATAGAATGAAACTAAATATTTCAAAATGGTAATCAGTCTATTAAGACCAGAACCATTCAATTTTCATACGGTATTTTTATTATTTTTTTTAATAGGAATTATTTTCAATTATTTGTAGGTGTTTTTATTGTCCCCTATATAATTTAATCTTATGTAGGTAGCAGTTTTAAGCCCTAAGCCGATGTATAGATTTTTCTTTTAAAAACCATTGTCACATTTTATATTCTAAGAATAACATTTCTGCTATCATATCAAAACGCAACATTTTCCACATTTTCCTGTTCAATATTCACCAACCCAAACGTCTTATATATACAATTCAAGTGCAAACTTTGTGGATAAGATAACCTGAAAAATTTAAGGAGTTGAAAATTATGGAATCAGACAAATAATATAGGTGGACTAAAATTGAAATCGATGGCAAGAAATATGAAACTTTTAAAACTTTAGAAAATTTCTTAGTATTACTAACTAAATATGTACGTAGTTACGAAACAGTTATAGAGCTCCAGGAGAAAAAAATATTAGGAAATGTATAATCATTGGCTAAAATATTACAATTTTTTTAGTTAAAGAAATGGAACTTCAAGAAGTTGCAAGTGTGTTTTTCATAAAATAAAAAAAAAACACTTCTAGCACCTTCTTTCATGCCATAAAAAAACTAAAATGTTGCCTTAACTTGCATTCTATTATTTTATAAAATCGTTAATCCATTATCTTTTGGATTGACATTTGTGTCACTTAAATTCATAGTTTAATTGTAAAGAAAATTTTAGAAACGATGAAGAAATATTTCCTCAAATTAAATGGTCTGTCATAAACATAACAACTAGAAACGTATATAGAATCCTTGTTATTGATAAATCGATTTTGGATTGATAACCACAATTTCCATAAACAAGTGAATTTAAATTAAATTAGTAAATTATATTTAAATTTCTAATACGCATTAAAGTATGGATTGCATCGAAATATTAAATTTGAAAATGATTGACTTACTTTGTGTATTGTAGATGTTTTCTTGAGAGACACATTTTTCACTTCACAACAGTAGTTTAAGAGTTACGAACAATTATGATTTGAAAAGACATTTATCACAATCTAACGACAATACATGTGTAGGTATTCGGTGAATCTGCGCGCTGTAAAGGCCAATCAAAGTTCAAAGGAAATGCACCCCAGATGACCAAGGGGTGAAATTCAATTGGCAAATAAAAATATCCTTTTGATATCATACCGTAATAAAGCAACAAGTATGAAAAGAGGAAGTCACGTAAGAGCCATAACGTAGGCAAAGACTATTGCAACGGTTTCTTCGTTTCTTTGAAAAAATTTCATTTGTCCTGAGAGGGGTGACTTTTGATTAGTTTTATTTCTCTTTCTCTTCTCTATTAAGTCATTACGTTGTTCGAATTCTATGTTACTTTGTACTAGGAAGATGGAGGGGTTTGTATTACTAGAATTCGAGCACACCCCTCAGGGTAGGAGGCAACGATTGTAAATATATGATATAAGTAACTTGGAATCGTTTTGAGTTTTATTCTGAAATTATATTTATATAGTACAATTAAATGGGTAGATTTGGTATTATTATTTGGCTTAGTATGCATTAGTTCGACGGTGGGGGAGGGTATAAATTAATCTATGAAATTATGGAGCTAACGAGGTAGGTATATAATGAACAATAAGATGATTTTTTTTTTCGAAAATAAAACTTAATTTTCAAAATGGATGGAATTAAACACAAAAACTGCATTAACTGGTTAATGATTTTCCAGTGGCTTAAAAATATTAGGTAAAAAACAAAGAAACCAAAAAAAAATTCTCAAAATTGTCATTTTTGGTGATTATTCTAGTGAGAGCATGAAATATTTGAGTCAAGAAATATTAACTAGAAAATTTGATGTTTCGAAAGAAATATACTTTTCATATCAAATTTTTGAATCAAAACTAAAATTTCAACTAAACACAATGAAGAAATTTTTAGAGAATCAGTTAAAAATAAATTTTCTTGGATATTTTAGAAAAATTTGCATAAGTATGAAAGGAAGAAAAAATATTGTAATTCTGGATACATTAATAGGAGGAATGGACTGCGCCCCGATCGGAAGTACTTTACCGTTCAGGCCGGCAAATGAAAACTAGAAAGTACATAAATTGTCAAGTTATTCATCACACCATTTTGTATAACAAATATTTTGATTTAAGTTTTTAATATTGTAATACTATTAGTAGTACTTTAAACTCTGGTATTTCGGGACACAATATATATAAAAAAGCGATAACATTGATCTCTTTTGCGTATTTATAAATATTAAAATTTATAGAAGTAACATTTGATGTTTATGACAAGATTATTTTTTTAGAGAAAAAAAATAAATAAACTTATTGTTAGTCAGAATTTAATTTTGAATGTGTAAAATATCGAGCGTTATTTAATAAAAATCGCCTACGCTTGACATAATACAATTTTAACATTCGGTTCGTTTCAAAATTCTATAAAGCTACGACGTCTAGGAAAGTCTTTCTTTATTAATTCTATTTACAAACAATACGGTCAACCAAGCAGTTATCACCATTGTCTGGAACAGAAATGTGTTATAGATAAAGCTTTTTAATAATAAAATAAGCTTGGAATTTAATATTTTCATGTTTGAGGCAAAAGGAAACGTTACAAACAATACATTTGTCACTTCATGATCAGTTCTTATAGAAGGTGAACGAAAAAAATGTTACAAATCGTTAAAATTACTCCTTGATATCCACTCATCCAGGTGTAGATTTCCAATGAAATTTTTCATATATTTCCTTTAAATAAAAGAAATATACTTTCATTGTAAAGCGCAAAGAACGTGAAGGTATCAGTCACGATAATAATGAAACACGAAAGTGATGATTAGCGATAAGAAATTTCTAGACTTACTTCAGACTACAATTTTTTGTCGCTAATAAGATGGATTAATTCTATTGTAGTTACCAACGCTTCAGAAAATGCTCAGGACATCAGAGTTATGATTTTTCGTTTTTCACTCGGAATTATTTTCGCTCGGAAAATTTAATGAAATTTAATCTGAGATAAATGCTCTTGTTTGTTGTTGATTTTTTCTTGGTTTAGAGTAACTATCCCCTAAATTTTATAAACCTTGCGAATCCGATAGACATTGTTCTGCCCAAATATTGATTTTTAGTTTGGCTGGTATAATTTTTATAATAATACAAATACAACAAAACATATTAATTACAAATTCCAATGAATTTCAGTGAGTCCATAATCGTACAATTTCAAGAGAATAAACAAAAATATTTAGTCAATGGTAATCAACTACTTTACCAGAATAACATATGGTATTTATTACATTTATGAAATGATATACAATTACTTTAACAAATCCATTATATGATAAGATCAATAGATATATACCTGGGAAATCAATGATCGAATTTACATTTCTCAATAATTCATTGAATACGACTACTAATTCTTCAATTGTTCAATTTCCTTTGATTTTTCATTACTCCTTTTGATTTGATCTTCACGTTATACTCGTAAATAATGATTTGTCTCTAATCAACAAAATTCACCGTGGTTGAAATTGGGTGCCATAATATTTATCAAATCGCACTTAATTCAACAAATGTTGACATTATATGTAGAGCTATATCTTAATATTATTTTACAGTGGTCACGAAAAAATTTTGTAGAGCCTTTCTGAGCATGCCTTAACTACATTAATGGCGATGTTGACCGATCCCGGATGTTTATTTTTGAACTAATTACGTTCTCCATACAATTGGAAATGCATGTACTTATCCATATTTTGTGTAGGTGTTTGCAATTTGTGGTCTTAAATTTGCAGTGTCCATGAACTTTTTTTGTACCTTTTTATTTAACCACTAAAACCAGTATGGACTAATCAAGAAATACGAGAACATCGACTAATATTTTCACTTTGTCTATGAAAACGCGACGTTGTATTAAGTAAGTAACTTATGGTAGGTAGATATATTTTAAATTTGTCATACAGTGTCCAAAAATTGCCTATTACTACGAAGCCTGTATTAATTTTATTGATTTTCTGAAGTTTTTTTTGTCTTATTGCCCAAAGCGGTTATAATAATTTGGAAAGATTGAGACTCTCGGGAAACGTAAACGGACGACAACCCACAGGACACTTATCAACCCAATGGATGTACTTGATTTAAAAGATTATAAATCCATTATTAAAGCCCGGAATCATAGACAATGGAAAACACTTGCAGTAAAAGTAATCAATGAGCGCCATTGTGATTAAAAGCCATAAAAGAACGACCAAAGAAAAAAAGAAGCTTTACATTTAAGTATGAAAAAATTGTCAAATTGGTTTATTTTTAAGATTACGAATTTGATTTCTTTCGTGTAAGAGCTATCACAGGATAAAAACTCTCTTTTGACACCCAAAATTTATCACAAGCCTAAGTAACTATGTTCGTTTTAAGACGAAATGGCAAACTTTCACTATCAAAAATAATTTTAAAAGTAATCGCTACATAACAGCTTTAGTTTTTAATTGAATGTTAAATTAATTCACATAAAATAGTTTTTGGAATATAACCAAATATAAAATGTTAGACGTTTCGGACTACGTATTTTTGGATTAAGCCATTAAATTTATTGTTAGAACCATAAAAGTTTTTACCCACGATATTTTCGATGATCAATTATGCTTAAATGTGGTGACAGTTTCTGAATTTAACAATGAAAACATTGTTATGAAATATAATTCAAATAACCATTGCCGATATTTTTAAAATTATTTTTTTCAGGCAGAAGTTGGGAACGCCCATTTTATGTTTTCTGCTCGGTTATTTCACTAATTTACGATCATCCATCTGTGATTGGTTGTTGGTGGAAATAGAACTTTAAAATGAACAATTTGTCTACAGTGAAATTCATTATGTCTTGACCAATAACATTAACACTAAGCGATTAACAGATAATGGATAAATCATGAATACAAAGTATTCTGTTGAAAGCAATTATAGATAATGGTAATTTATTTAATTTTTGGAATATTTAATTTCTCAAATTTTTCGACGATTGAAGTTCTTGCATATATCGTGTCTCGTCAACGAATTGAACATGTTATTTTTGAACTTCATAGCGTCGTATGCGGAAAATTGCCACTTTAACTTTCGTTGACAATTCTTTTGCTGAAAAATATTTCATAAAAATGAATTCATTGTTAAACTTAGGAATTGCCATCACTTTAAAAAATTAAACATAATTGACTATTGAAAATATCGTGGGGAAAAATGCTACGGTTCAACAAATAAAATTTATGGGTTAACCCAATACAAAAATATTATCCAAACACCCTTACTTGACAATTAACTATTATATAATTTTCAATGTAGGCTCACTTTAAGTTTAAGAAGCCTTTAACTTCAATTTTTTAAGTATTAATAAGCTTATTTTTATTTTCTTGCTACATTTAAAATTGAAATTTAATATCTATCTCATATTTGGCGCATATAATTTGGATAACACGAATGGACGAATTGGATAACACCAGTCGACAAAAAGTATTATTGAATGCGAGAATTTAATTGTAATCAACATGATTTCAAAAATAGCATTTTTGAAACCGCATGCGGCTTTGCTCACAACCGTGTGCAACATAAGTTCAAGAACAAGCCCCCTGGTGGCGACTTTGGAACTGAAAGAAAAACCACTCCGATTTTAGCCGATAGATAACTTAATGCCCCAAAGTACGAGGACAGTTTTCTCGTTATACTTTATTATTATTGTATGTTGTTAAACTGCAACAAATTTATAAATTCCACCCCCACCCCCGCAATTCACCAAATTTCCACCAAAATTCAATGCGAGGGATCACTAAGTTTGGTCCTTTTTATATTTAAGTTTTGAGAATTTCACTTTTAAATCACTGAAATTGATTATTAAATTGACATTTATAAAAATATTTAATTTAAATAGAATTAATTTCCTTCCTCTTCAGTGGGATGATAGACGAAGAGAAAGAGAAAGAGAGAAAGAGATAATAAGATTTCTAGTCATAAATGATTTGATATTTGCAAAAGATAAGTTCGGAGATTTAATTTTCTCCAGGGGGTGGTAGGCAGAATTATAAGTGATGAATAGTGTTTTTCGTAATTTCATTCACAATTGCTTGCACCGATATTGATTATTTAAAGTTGATATAATTCAAGGTTTTTAAAAATTAAAACTTAACAATTCAACAAAATCATATAGTATTAATGAGGGGTTGAAAGATAAATTTAAGCGTCACAGTAAATAGTTTCGAGATGAGATTTGAGTGGATAAGCGAGGTGGATTTAAGGGTTGTTTGCTGAAAGGTTGAATCATAAACGAAACAATTAACATAGAATAGTTAATAATGTAGTTGAAAGGGATATTTTTAAATTTCCTTCGGCTTGCGTGTCAAAATAACATTTACAAGCTAAACAAGAGTAATATAGAGAAGAAAATAATGCGAGCTTCCCCCGATGGCCATCAACTATTTCTGTATTTCACATATTTTATGTGGAGATCGTGCCGTAAAATTATCATTCCTTTTTGGGTTCAGACAATAATAGGCCACATTAAAGTGGAATGACCCAAAAAAAGCACTCTGTTCATGAGCATTATTTTTTTCGTTTCAATTTTGCACACTGTTCCAGTGGAAAATCAATGGCGAAAATTTATTGAATATTTGATTGAAACTGGTGAAAATTTAAACTTGAAAGAAACCCACGCCAATTCTCCACCATCCAATCAAATGCTTGAATTTATACATACTCCCTTTTCACAAGCGCATTCATTTTCGACTTTTCGCAAGTACCTATGAGCCGAAAGAAAATCATATACAATTTCTCTCCATCGTCATTGAACAAAACTTGAGAAACGTTTGTTGAGTGAATGAGTGCGAGCAAGACAATGCCTATTGTTCTCGCTTTCACGCAAGTGTAACATATCTGCAACTTTTAAACTTCAAAGAGAATAGTACAAGTTTGAACGCGGTTCAGATAGGCAACTAGCAATTCACTAATGTGAGCCCATTGTCAGCATTTCATAATTTTGTGTCAAGTTTTCATTATTTAAATCTTAAAATCTTCGTAATTATTATTTCCGTTGTTCAATTCAAATATATTTTACGTAAGCTCATAAAAAATTTATTCGTTTTAAATTCAAGTCGGCGCAGTTCCGTGTTTTCATACCTGCTTCTGTAGGGTAAGTTAATTTTCTCTTAATTATTTAGTGCTTTTTTACATTTTTTATAAGGGATAGTAATTATAATTACGATTCATTATTCCCTTGATAATTTTGTGGCCATTTCCAATGTAAAATACCGGAGACTTTCATCTACCAAGCTTTCTATTAGTTAAAAAAAATGTATCTAATGTCCTAAATTCAGTTCGAAAAATGGATATTTTTATCTTTCTTGAAATCAATACTATAAAATCTAGCATTATATATTTTTTCTTCCCGTTTATTTACAAACAAATATTCTTATAACTTTTATGACATAACCGGCAACTTCCCACGTGGTTTCACCCAATATTATATTATCTTATGAAATGCGTGTATTAAAAAACAACAAGAAAATGATACAAATTTTGTCTATAAATAATATTTTTTATGAAACAACAAAAAATTGATGCCTTAATTTCCATGAAACTGTTATATTTTTTTATTGAAAAAGGTGAACATAGGAGTTGGTTCACTTTGAAATTGAAAATTTAAACTGACTTCAAAGAGTGGAATAGGGGTTGGAGAATGGTTAATCGCTATTAGGTTGTACTAAGAGTAAAACCAATTATTTCAACTCTTTAGTTTTGTCGAATTAAAAAGTTTTTTTACTAAAATTTAAAAATGTAAATAATTTTACAACAACAATAACAAACAAAAATATTTGTGACGTATTGCCCAGATACGTATTTCGATTGCCAAGCAATCTTCCTCAGAGAAAATGATCATCAAGTAGTTTGGATCACTCCGTAACTGCTATAGATTACTATAAATTGAGATCAACCCGTGATTATTTTGTGAATTATCACAAAGCAGTTACGGAGGGATCCAAACTACTTGATGATCATTTTCACTAAGGAAGATTGCTTGACAATCGAAATACGTATCTGGGCAATACGTCACAAATATTTTTGTTTGAACCTCTGTTAAATTTTATTTTATGGTCTATGTTTCTGGTGTGATTTTTAAATATTATTGTATTAAAATTATACTACATAAATTGGAGCACAATATATTTTATATATTGTATGAAAAGTTCAATATAAATGTTCCCACTTTTGGAAAATGGAGAAAAACTTATCATATGGGTAGCAGAATTTAATTGTCACAAAACCTTAGCTTGAAACGATGGAATTTTATCATATGCTTTGAAGTTGAGAAAATTAGCAAACCACGCTGTAGAGATGAAATCCTCCAGCATATATAGGTACATATCTTTCTTTCACACGGATTTAAATTAAACGTTTGCTAGGGTTGAAAGGTAGCAAATAACTGATGCTTAGGATAATCTGTTAAAGATGAATGAAATCAATTTAATGTAGAAAAAAGATGAATCAAAATATATAACTCTCCAAAAAGTGGCAAAATCGCTTAATAAAATATATAATTCATACTGCAATGACCAAACATATATAGCGGTAGTGATGGTCTGGATCGATCGATTTGGAATTGATTATAAATGGGGTGAATAGCGTCCCGTTTTATGCTAAATTGGATCACAATTTGGTCCAATAGGATTGCAGAGTTATTAGATGACATGTTTTCGACCAATCTTATAGAATGGTCCGTGTTGTTGTTTTTGCACAATTGGAATGGATGCTTTTGATTATTTTTCCAATTAGAACTAGCCTGGTTGAAATTTCAACGGGAACAGATTTAGTATGGTGGATTCTACCTATAGGTAGGTATTAGAGCTGGATGTTGGGTGATTAAAAATTTGTTCTTACTTTTTACACACTTGACTGATATTTTCTGAAAATTCAAAAAATATCCACAAATTAATATTTGAAGATTGAAACTTCACAAACTTTCACAGAGTTTAGCCGATAAAGAATGCAAAGATATTTAGAGGAATAAATATTTTAAAATGGTTAAAATAATTTTTAACGACTAGCGAACCCGGCAAATTTCGTACTGCCTAACAGGCAATAAACGTAGTTTTTTATGTATTAGCTACAGTCAATTTTAAATTCTTTATGAACATAGTAGAATAAAAACAATTATGAAGTTCAATATTTCATTGCAGTAGTCTATTATCAAAAAAAAGTAAAATTAAATACTAAAAAAATATTTAAATCAAAGGCATACCAACAATAGATTTGCGTTATTGATGCTATGAATTTTACTGCATGCGTTGCCCTCGGATTGATTATCCTTATTGAAGCACCTTGTCATTACATTGACATATGATTTGTCTATTAAAATATCTTAAATATATAAAACAATGTCGAGTTAGGTTAAATTATTTACTGACTGATAATGGCTGGACCGATTTTGATGATTATTGATTCGTAAAATTTGTTTTTGCTCCAAATAGCAGGTTAACTATTATCTAAGATCTCAAAAATTCACGAAAAAAATAGGAATAAAATGAGTTTTTAAATAAATTAGACTTGATATTATTCGCCATTGGTAGTTCACGTTACCCACACTTAGATGTTAATGCAGTCAATATAATATTGTTTGTATTTTTTAAGGACATGTAAAGGTGACCATTGAAAGACTCCATATGTTTCGAAATTGCAATGATTTTATTGTTAAGCGATTTCCACTAAATATAACCAATCATTTCAAAATCAGATTCTGCTAAACAAATAAACACTTTTAAAATCATAAATTCTGTGGCACAATGTGAAAAAATTTCAGCTGGCAACATGAAAGTTGCGTTGCGGAATGATCGATATGCTGAAGAATTTCCCAAGCAAATGTTGAATATCGGTAAGGGCCGTGTTCTTGTCGACGAATCGAACGTATTGATTTCATTTTATTCGATTTTTTGCGATTTCGCTTTATTCAAAAATTATACATATTTGCTTGCTTTTTTATAAAACAGCTGAACAACGTGTAAGTCAACTTATATGAATAAAAATTCAAACAATGGACACGGCCATTACCGATATTTATTAATTTCTTGGAGAAATCTTCAGCGGATGAATTGTTCAGCAATGCAATTCTCGTGTTTTCTTCCAACTCATATGGTTCCATAAATTTGATAATTTAAGGTATGTAAATCGGTCCAACCGTTCTCAAGTTTTTACGGGTCCCACATGCCTCATTTCATTATTTGTATATATAGATAATATTATATACTAAATTTGAATCGAATGACTGGTCAAAATTTCAAGCTTTTTCCAAATAACTGGGTAGCGATGACAAAGTATCCCCAATAGCTTATATTTGATGGGAAATTGAGAAGGAATTTATTTTCTGTAACGTTATAACTGAATATTAACTATATAAGTAGCAAAATAGCAGTAATATGTAACAAAAGATTTTTAATCAAATTATAATCAAAAAACAGTTTTGATCTTAAAAATTCGATGAAATTTAGTGGAGAAGATTGGTTAGACTTTTGGCGTGAAGGACAAAAATGTTTTTTTTTTCTGGGTTATACTTTCATTTACTGGAAATGAGCGATGAATTTAATCTCTTTTGGGTTTCGTTTTTCACTAAATGGTAGTTCATAATTGCTGGCATTACCGGTAGTTGTAAGCTATTGATTACGATTCATTAAAAGTTCGTTAATAATAATTGTAATTTGAATATTAAAGGTTGTTTTAATATCCAGAACATCATTTGATACTGAAATCGTTGGAGCAGTTGGGTAGATCTTTGTTTTTTGGGACATAAATAATTCAGCGAAACTCCAAAGTTTTAATGAAATTGTTATGAAAAGTTCAGTCTGATCGTTTTCCATCGATTATTAATTTGACGACTTATTTATAGCAGAATCTTCTAGATCGAATGGTTGCATTTTGTTTTGAAAGGAACAAAATTGATGACTAAGTATTTCATTACGACATTTATTTGCTCATTTCAAGATAATCGTAATGCATATGGACCTCTGTATGATCATGTCAAGTGAGCCCCCTATTTACCACTTGAAGTTTATTTTTCAACTAATTCATTGTGAAGTATTTATTACCAATAATTAGATTCTGGAATATTTTTTCAAAATTTGTAATTAAACCCCTTTTTGTTACGTGGAACATTTTGAGTACTTTTAATTCAACAAAATTATTATAGCCAAACCTTTAGCGACATTTTTGTTTACTTTTAATTTAAAAATTGATAATTTAAATGAATTCTCCCTTATCAAATGAATTGCTTTTCAATAGTTACATGCATTGAATATTCAAGTTCAATATTCTGAAGCTAAATTTAACTACCAGCAATTATTATAAACAAATTAATAAGTTTTTTATCTTGGGAGTTTGAACTTTATAAATGAAAATGTTAAATTATAAAAGTTGCGACGTTTCGTTGATTTTATTTCTGCTTCTTCAGGCAACATTTAAAGTTAACATCTTTGTCTTAAGTTTACATAGTCAATAATTAATATAAAAAAAGACATCATGTTACTCAGCTTACTATTTCTTTCAAATATATTGATGTTTTAAAAAACTTTCTTGAAATTTCTCTCAAATATATAAAATAATGTAAAAATAATAAACGTCGCAAATTTTAAAATTTAACATTTTCATTTTTCAAGTCCAAACTTCCAAGATAAAAAACTTATTAATTATTAAATCATGGACGAGATTCAAAATGTTAATTATAAACAAAATGATTTACTTTTTCACCTCGCAACAAACGTCACCGATCGTTCTAGACAACACTTCAATTTCGGTCAGCTATTAATATATGAATAAAAATAACAATTATAAATAATTATTTTCAACAAATATTAATTATTTCAACTAAAAATGGCTCAGAGGATTTTTTTTATTGATAAGGATTTTGAAGAGAGAATTTTATGAATGATTTGAAAAATTTGTGACCAAAATTATTAAGACACGATTAATTAATTGGTATTTATAAACATATGTTGTATAGTTCGATAGAAATGCTTTCAAATAAAATCTGGAAAGTCCTATTATTAAACTCTCTTATACTGCTTTCAATCGAAACAGGTGAAATAAAAGTGGACATTAAAACGGAATAAAAGTAGATGCAATTAACTTTTCAATAAATTTTTTCATTCAAAGTTCAATTTAAACATATAAATTGAACTTTTCGGTTTTAATAAGCGACAAAACCTAAAAACTCACATAAAAGCTTAACGTGCAAGCGAGCTTTTTACCGTTTTACAAATTAAGTTTTTTTTTAAATTGAAGACACGACTGGACAGATAAATTGTTCGAATCTCATTTATTTCAATTTTGTTCATCCGATACTAGCGAATGCTAACTTAAAAACATAAATTAACAACTTACGAGTGATTTTGATGTTCCGTAAAATATATTTTCTTAAAAGTAAAAACAATGTTCTAATTTATAGATCTTTGATCTATTTTAATTTTTACTTCACAACTAGAAACATTAATTTACTCAACGAATACATAAGCACACAAACATTATTTTTGCGACTAAAAAAATATAAACAAACCCCTTAAAGATGAATACAAACAAGATAAGTGCCAATAAAACAATTTCACACCAAAAAAATCCCATATCCAATTTGAATTCCAATTAAATTTTATTCAAAATCAAGACTTATGGAAACAATTTCTTGGTTTATAACAAAAACATTCTTTTTGGTGCTATGTGGTACAGTTAGTGAAAAATTTGATGCCTATGCAAATGAATTTGATCGAGAAAAAGATGAAAATATTCAAAAGCTTTCGTTCCATAATAATGATTCCAAATGGAAAAATAAGTTGTAGTGTAAAGTCTGTTACATAAATGGAGGATATATTTTGTAGGAGTGTTAAAGAAACAGATAAGCTGATTATATTTTTCCACAATGGATGAAATTGATGTCAAACACCATACAGTTATTGTCAGATACAAAAATATTGCTTCCCATTTATTCCATATGGTTTTCTTATGGATTCTAAGTAAGACTGGAGAGTTGAATGCAAAGTCATTAAAACGTATATAGGCTCCAGCTCCTAACAATTTTGTGTAATATCTTGTACAGTCAATGCTTAAGCATGTTATGGAGATACAATCGAAGACAAAAGTACATAAAAATAGAAATTAAAGAATAATTACATCGTATAGCATACCATGAGGTGAATAAATAAGTCGACATTTGAAAAATTATATTGTTTAAGGGAAAATCGGAAATTTCACCAAAAATATTAATCAAAATAGGAAAAAAAAATATAGAATATTTTCAACTCACTTTGGGGACTGAATATGCCATGATTTTATCTTAACAAGTCAAAATATCATTGTTTTGATGCTCATAAGTTTTTGATTTATTAGATTTATTAAATATATTAAAAATATTTAAAATTAGATTATGTTTTTATCTATATTATTCATGTATTAATTTCGCAGCCGGATCCAGAACAATATCTAGCTGTATGTAGAAAACTATACTTTTTTTAATGATATTTTTTGTTTTTGGAATATTAATGTTAGGTTTTTTTTTTAATCAGGAAAAACATTTAATACCTACAGTCCCTGGCCATATTGAGAGACGTGCTATAGGTTTTGTATAAAACCTGAAGTAGGAGCTATTTTATTTTAGGTCCATATTTTTGATTGGGCTTAACTTTCCGGTACAAATTTTATTTATAACTCTTATTACCAACTAGCATGAAGAAAAATCGTATTTACTAAAAAATAATTTTTTACCATCAAATTAATTAAACATCTTCTTAATTATGGTGAGCTGAATTGTTTAATATTTAATTAAAAGCCCGTTTAGTGATATTTAAGTTCCCATTCTGCGCAGTCTATGTAGGACAATACCGTCTGCTGTATTTGTGGATGTTGATTCCAAACTTGAATATTTTTTCTAAGGACTATTTTTCTGTTGGGACCACCTCTTTAGCTACTTTTTTCTTCAGCAACTTCCACATATTTTCAATGGGTTTCAAATCAAGGCTATTATCCTCAAATAGGATAATAGGGATAATAAAAAAGGTTTTACCCTTATCCAGAAAATATATTTCTTAAAAATCTATTCAATTTTTTATAATGTAGAAAGTAAACAATATTAAATTTAATTTAGTAGAATATATAATTTTTGTATAAAATCTTAAGTACGTCTAATAATATGGCCGGGGACTGTATTAGTGTGCGACGTAGACCATGTCGAGAGGATTAAAATAATTCCGAATATGTAAAACTTAAAATAACTACAAATAGTAAATTTTGAACTTCTTATCAGGCGTTTACCTGTCAGAATTACTATATCGTGGAAATAAATTTGAAATTTGTTCCATTTATTTTAATCAAATGACTTTTTAATCAAGAAAATAATTTCATAATTAATGAGTATCGCGCGGTTGACGTCACAAATGCGAGGTTATTCACGTTTATGCGGTTCGATTAAATCTGGCCAGACAAAGAGTGTGAGATGGTACCAACAACGGCAATTGGGCTCTATAGGGATAGAGGAGTGTTCCCGGTGTAAGGAAAATACTTACGTAAATGTTGTATTATCACGTCAAACTTGTGCTTGAAGAGATGCTGCTATTCGAGATTTTTCCAAGTCAATCAGGATAATGAACAATCCCGAGATTTTATTGATCATACAAAGTTGTGCGATTGATTTTTTATTGCAGCGAATAATTTTCCAAAAGATCAACTTGTTTAGTATACATTGGTAAATTCAATCACCTTCCTCCCGTCCGAATGTTTTTTATACAAATAAAAATTAGTTTTGCAAAATTTAATTGAAATTGTCTACTGTTTTTTGCTATGCAAATAAAACTTTGCACCGTTAAATGGAGACTTTTTTTGTAATTGAATGGATTATTTTTTTTTGATCTGTACATATCTTGAAGAGGGACGGGAAGAAAAGGTTGCGTGAAATTTAAAAGAAAGTAATTAGGAAATATTTTTTTCTATTTTCATTTCAGTGTTTTCAAATCGTAACACTGCCAATTCCTTTTCCATATCAATCACTTGATTTTGTAGTTGTAGAATGATTTTGTGTTTTTGCTCTAATTTTTTCTGTAGTTCTTCCAATTTTTTTTCAACCGATTCGGCAGGATTTGGCGATAGTTTCGATGATCGACACGAAAACTTTTTGCACTTTCCTTGATTTTTCTTCAAGTTGCTATTGTTACCACGATCATTGCCATTGTTTTCTATTTTCTCAGTTTGCTGGCTCTCGTCTTCCACCGTTACGGGATTGGTTTGATCAATGAATTGATTCAGTTTGTTTTTTTCTACCTCCAGTTCTTCGATATGCGTTCGTAAAGCGTAACTTTCCTCGTCCAATTGCTCCAATTGCCGCAAGCAAATTTCATGTTGACATTTGATTTCATTGTAGTGGCACTGCAGTTCTTGGTGCGTTAATCGTTCGTTTATCAACATCGAAATTGCTCGCAAAAGATTTTCGATCAATTTACGATAGTCTTTCTGGATGGTCGCTATTGTCGCATGGGAAGTGTTGTAGTTTTCGCGACATTCCACTTCATGATTTCGCAAAAACGCCAAATCTTCTTGAATCAAAGCTTTGCAATCATTAAGCTCTATAAATATTTCATCACTCAGAGCTTTGAATGACTTAAAATCATTTTCACGCTTTCGCAAAAGTTCACCATAATCACAGTTAGCTTTATTAACTTGACACGTTAATGTCTCAATTTGATTTTGAGCTTTTTCCAAGTCGTCCTTCAACTCACTTATAACCTTTTCTTTTTCCTTACAGCTACACTTATTACAACACATCTCATACTCTTTCAAAACTTGCGACATTTTCTTCTCAATAATTTCTTTTTCATTGTTAACACATTGCAACTTACTAAGAGCCAAAGCCAAATCTCTTTCAGTCGAATTTAATTTTGCGGAAAGTGATTCATTTTGATTATTAGATTGACTTTTGTGCTTTTCAAATTCATTTTGCAATTTGATGTATTCATCTTCGGTTATATTAAGCTGACGATTAGCTTCTTCAAGTTTTTCTTCATCAATATTGAGTTGCCGCTTGAGATTTTCAATTTCGTTGACAAATTTCCGATTGTCTTCTTGTAATCCGTTGCAATTTCGTTCCAGTTCCTTGACTCGTTGATTTTCAGCGTCCAATTTATTTTGTGCATCACGAAACATTTTCCGTGCTTGATTTAGGTCATCGTGCTGGGTTTTAAGACTACATTCAAGACATTTGACTGTGTTTTCAAGTGTTGTACGATCGGCACAGAGCTTCTTAACTTTTTCCTCGTTCAACTTGGCCTCCTCACTTTGAATTCGTTGCAGAGCCTTTTGCAAATCATCCTGGGCACTTTGCAGCTTTTTGTGCATGTCGAGCAATTGATTTCGTAGACATCGGTTTTCAGAATCTGCAATAAATAAATGCATTTTGCCAATAGAAGCGATAATTTCATTGTTTTTATGGGTGCTACACACGGCATCTACCGAAAAATCAATGATGACACAGTTTTATTATACCGCGAAAGCACAAACGGGGTACGTTTAAAATAAATGATAAGACATTTTCGTGTGTGAATAAAAACAACAACAAAAAAAAAGAACCCCCCGAGATTACGTGGAGGGTGAAATGAAAGAATAGATGCGAAGAGTGGTGATGAATTTTTATTTAAAAGATAGGCAATTTTGAATATCAAACAAGTTCATTTATAAGTCACGTAATAAAGACATCAAAACGATGATTTTATTCACGAGCGACCTAGAAATAAGAGTCTCTCAGAGGCAATCAAACCCATGCTACCAAATATGCTACATTGTGCATAAAAAAGGAAAAAAAATAAAATAAACAACTACAAGAAAATAATGCTTATATCAGTTTGATATTTCAGATCAAAAATAATTGTTTCAAAGAACTTTAAAATCGTTTGATTCAACTAAAAGAGTTAAGTTACAGTGGACCTTAGATCCCTATCGATGTGATGGTAATATTTTTTAAATTCTGTTTTATAAATTCATTACTGTAATCTTGCAAAAGTTTACACTATAAAGTTAGCCCTTGGTTTGGAAATACTTTTATTTTTGAAAAAGGATATAAAATTTTCTGATTGAGAGAAGAAACAGAACAAGAAAAATAAGCATATCTTAGATCCTATAATGATTAGCTTAAAGTAACTAATTGATTAAACTAAAATTAAAGAAAGAAAATTTTGCTTAATTATCTACATCTACGCCTTGAAATTTAATTACGCGATTTTTTCTTGAAAAATTACATTTATCGTCTGTTATTTTTTAGTTCCACAAATAATCAAGCGTTATAAAATGGATTCAATGTTATCGCTTCCAAAGATCCATTTCGATTTTTAGTAAAAACTTACACATTTGTCAAGAAATCAACATTTTCGCAATATGTAGTGCGCGAAAAGTTCGTACGCGATCTAATCTCCTGCAAAGTGTCACTAGTGCTTTCGACATCAATTTCCGGTCAAACTATGGCATTTACGAAAAATTGTTACAGAACCTTTTTCGTAGGAAATTCCCTTAGCTTTTATTTTGATAGTTACCAATTTGTTTGTATTGTTTGTATCTAGCACGGTTCAAAAGTTATAGAGAAGAACAATTGTTTTTTGGAAAAGTCAATTTGGGTGGGTGGGTGAAGGGGGAGGACGTACCGTCTCACAGTGACGGATATTTTGGTTGAAGTCATGTTTGGGATCTTATCTATCAATTATAGTTTCAAAATTTATTGATAAAAGGCACATAAACCAATTAAATATTTACCTAACTATGTAAAAAAAACTAAGAACAATGTACTAAACTTAGAGAAATTTACAAAAAATAAAGAAAACTAAATTCTACTACAAGAAAATTTGTCTTCTGATTCTGAAATAATGGATTATACAATTAAATTTACCCATCTCTACTACTAACACATAATTCAATACTAATGAAACTTGAACTAGGAAAAATTTCATAACTCCAAAACTATTGGTAGTATTAGATAGGCGTTAGTTTAGTATAAGAAATTATGTGTTTATTACCGAAGCAATGATTGAGGCACTAGGACATAAATTTCTCATAAGTAAATCCTCTATTCAAAGAATTCGTAGGGAAAAGCGAAAAGAGCACGAAAAGCTATAAAAGTCGATTCCCAAAATGAGTACTAGATACTGTAACTGCCTATTAGGATGGTAAAATCTTCCTGGTTTTAAATGCATGAAAATCAAAAGAAGAATGATTACTGATAGTTATTTCATATGGTAATAAGGAAAAACTTACCACTGTACCAAAATTGGACAACTCTTTAGGAAGGAGAACAGGCATAGGCCGTTAGGAATGCCATTATTGATGGAAATCTTGAAAATAAAGTGTAATTTCTTTATTGTGATACTATTGATTCACATATGGTACAGGTTGTATTAACGGGACTTCTGTGTTTCTTGCGTAGAAACTAAGTAAAGAAATGCTCTCTTTTACTTGCTGCCATCATGTCTACGAATTAGTATTCAAAGGTGTGATTGAAGAAAAAATTATCCAGACAAAAAGTCTTCGATCGTCATTCGATTATTGAAAAATTTCAGTGAAAATTGGAAAAAAATGATTTCAAGAAAATAAAGAGTAGTAGGTACAGACAAGTTATCATGCCTCAATGTATCAGAATTGAACAAAATGTTAGTATTTTACCGAATTGAGTTAACTAAAGAAATCACTAAAGATAACTATTGAGAATTAATTTAATCATTAACTATTGACATCCTTCGCTAAACTTTGACTGCAATGCATTTAGCATTAAAAGCGCCTTACCTGGTGATTTTTTATGCTTTTTAAAGGCCATGAAAGCTTACGAAAAAAATAAACAAATGAATCTCAACATCTGCTTTACAGAGGTTTTGCCAGCATTTATAGTATTTAATAGATGAATTGTCTGTCTTGTCCGTTGATGATGTTGAGATGATGTTGTCTTGTCCGTAGACCAAAAACCAAAAGTAAAAATTATACGAGTAACCGCTATATCCCATCGAAAGAAGAATTTTGTGACTTATTTTATGGCTAGTCTGGCAAGTTATAATATACATTTTATTTATTATTAAGTAAGTATATGATATGGGTAAGCTTATATTTAATTTCAGAGAAAATCATCGATGACTTTGTTTCAATCAAGTTATATTCTAACTGAAAAAAGCAAACGTTGAAGAGAAAAACTACTGAATAATATCCTTTTAATAATAAATACTTCATAAATATAAGATACAGACAAGGCAGTGTTTTATTTACTAAACTAACAAAGATCTTATATTCCTGTATGGTTTCTACATTAATTTTCATATTAAAACTTTGAGATCAAGTCGGCACGAGTTATCGTTGTTCGATAGTGATGATATTTAATATTTTTGTTATTTGGGTCAAATAAGAAAAAAATAGAGGGTATGCGCATAGAAATTAAAAAAAAATATAATTTTTGCCTTTATAGCTTGGGACATCCTAGTACAAGTATGCCAAACCTTTTTAAGGCGTGGGCTAAATTTTGCTCATATTTTTGTTAGTAGGCACTAACTCGGAGGTCACTAAAATGCATTAGCGCCTCATAAGGTGAAACAGAGAGGCTACGGTACAAGTGCTATGGAAGTATCTTTCTACTAACTTAACAAACAAATGGTTGCCTAGCCATCGTAGGTCAGTTAAAAAACTTGTGTGGGTCAATGTCTGACCCACGGGTCATAGGTTTGCCATCTCTGCCCTAGTGCATATGCTTGAACGACTGTATTATATGGGGCATTTTACGTGAAGCGAACAGCGAAAAAAAATGATGTTCTGAAATTTGTTCATATTCGGCATAATTATACTTCTAGTAAGTATGAATGTGTACACAAAATAATTTTTTCGAATGATGATTATTTGTCAAGTTATAAGCTTCTAAAGAATTGTCGTTAATGAAATTCGTATTTTTTGAATTTTTTTTTTCGAATTAAACAAATTTTTTTAAAAATATTTAATATAGCAATTTAAATAGAACATAAACGGTTCTTTCTAAATACAAAATAAAACTAGATATTTTAATTTTTTTGAATATACAAAACCAGAAGTAAACTTTTCAAATTAGAATTTTAGTAACTTCGACCATTTTTTTTGTTTTTTGATTTTTTTATTTCAAAATATAGCTTAAAGTACATTTATAATAGGTACAACAGAAGCTTCATAATGGGATCTGCAATAGTTTAGGAGATAGATGATTTAAAGTACATCCTACGTGTCGTACTGAGCGCCGTACCCTAGCTTCCTTAGGTGAACTGGTTTACGCGATATAACACTAAAACGCTGCAATATTTATATTTACTATTCTACTTAAGCGTATTTAAAGCTCTAACAATGTTGTGGGGTAAATATTATTCAAATTAAAATATTACTTAATTAAAGAAATATAAATAGGAAGCAATAGTTTAAAATAAATTTCATGATGAGTAATAAAATCGTCTGCTAGCCAAAGAGGATGAATGACTAGAGTGATCGTGCCAAAGAGATTTTATGACTAGAATGAATTTGTTCATAGATCTGTCAAACTTATAATCAAGGTCATCGAGCCCCCATTTTTTTCCTTTTTTTAAGCTCAGCGCTCTCTTGTGGTCGTCATTAGAACTTTTACCACTGTCACATTTTCCTTCACTCCTTAAATAATATAATTAGAATCAAGAAAATGAATATTATATACATATATTCAATGCATTGTTTTATATTTCATTTTGATAAATTAGTTTTTTTAAGAATATTCTCAATTTATTAAATATTTAAAAATTAAACGAAATTAATTATAATATATTGACCTAACCTATTAAATTTGAACTGTCATAAATGTTTATAATTAGTTATAAGCTTCTAAAGAATTGTCGTTTCTGAAATTCGTATTTTTCGATTTTTTTTTTCGAATTAAACAAATTTTTTTAAAAATATTTAATATAGCAATTTGAATAGAACATAAACGGTTCTTTCTAAATACAAAATAAAACTAGATATTTTAATTTTTTTGAATATACAAAACCAGAAGTAAACTTTTCAAATTAGAATTTTAGTAACTTCGACCATTTTTTTGTTTTTTGATTTTTTAACTGCATGTCAACCGCCAAAATTCTAACCCTACTTTTATGTCGACGAGAGGAGAGAATATATATTTTGTGCAAATAAGCAGTGGAAGGGGTTTGAGCACTCGGTAAATTGAGGGGAAATGACAGTTTGAATTTAATATTGGTTTATAGGCAACATTCATTCTAATTATACAATCTCTTTGGAACGTGCTGTATAAACCTCATGTTAAACTTAAACTTTCATTTCCCCTAAATTTCCCGTGTGATCGGACCCCTTCCACAGCATATTTGTACAAAATATATTCTCTCCTATACATATAAGTAAGTGAACCGTACCCCCCCCCCTTTCTTCTTTTTTGTAAGCTCTGCGCTTTCTTGTGGCCTACAAACGCATATTAACCGTTACAATTCTCACCCTTCTTCTATGTCGACAATAAGTGGAGAGAATATATTTCGTACAAATATGCTGTGGAAGGGGTACGATCACTCGGAAAATTGAGGAGAAATGAAAGTTTAAGTTTAACATGGAGCCTATGGAGCACGTACACTCTAATCATTCAACCTCTTTGGCTAGCAGACGATTTTATTACTTATCATGAAATTTATTTTAAACTATTGCTTCCTATTTATATTTTTTGAATAAGTAGGTACTATTTTAATTTGAATAATATTTACCCCACAACATTGTTGGAGCTTTAAATACGCTTAAGTAGACGTCAGGACGTCACTTTTTTTCGTTGTCCGCTTCACGTGAAATGCCCCGTATGCTTCCTACATAATATCAACTAAAATCATTGCTTCTGCTTTGGTTGTCTGATTTTACCTCTTAAAAAATTAATTATAATAAAAAAAATACTTTGTTTTTGGATAACCGCTTGAAGTTCTTCGACTTGATCCGATATTTTTTGATAGGCCATTTCAATGCGTTCTTTATGTTCGCTGAGCTTTTGATATTCGTCGGCCAACACTTGCAGCGATTTTCGATCGTTTTGTTTCGTCTCCTCCAACATTGAAAACTTGCTTAGAGCCATCAGCTCAGTGCTTTTGACAAGTTGTTGCGCATTGCCAATGGAATCGCACAAACGTTTTTGTTGTTCCATCAAACAAGAAACTTCGCCGCAAAGCACAGCTTTTTCGTTGGTGTCATTCGAGTGCTGTTCCATCAGCTGATTAATTCTCACGTCCAATTCATTAATGTGCACCTCTTTCATTTGTAACATTTCAATGTGCCGATCGAGCAGGTGTTTTGTGTGACCATACGTAAGATTCACTTTATGTATTTCATTGCGTAAATTGCTCACTTCGGTCTCCAATTCACGGATTTGATTTGAATCGGCCCGTAATTGCTCCTCGAGCGATTTATTTGATTCTTGCGCTTTTTGCAAGTGTTTATTTTCGTATTCCAATGCGATACGCTCTTCTTTCACGTGTGTCAATTTGGTTTGGGCGTCAGCCAATTGAGTTTTCAAGCTTATCATTTCATTATGCAGTCGTAGCAAATGTTCGTAATATTTGTTTTGGTATTCGACGATTGTGTCGCGCTCTTGGGTATAGCCGGTGATTTGTTCGCGAAGTTTCTCGTTTTCGGATTGATATTTGTAGCATTGCGCTTGATATGTCGCTAGATTGTCAGTCATTTCCTTGATGCCAGAACTCTCCAGAGCTTTTTCCAGGCTTTTGTTTGCAGCCTGAAGATTTTCTCGTTCGGTGTCACTGATTTGTTGCCGTTCGAGCGACATTTGGCTTGTCAAACTTAACTGATCTCGCAACTCTTTGTTTTCGACTTCATATTGTTTGATTCGTTCCACATATGTCTCTTGTTCTGATTTTGATTGATTTTTAAATGTATTGTACTCTTCTCTTAAGTCGTTCAAACGTTTTTTTACTTGATCCAAACTATCATTTAGAGCTTTTTCTCGCAAGCACGCTTTACAATTGTGTGGCGGGCTTTGTATAAGTTTCGATTTGGTCTCTGCCAATTCGGTTTTCAGTGAACCGGTTTCAGATCTCAATGTTTCCAAATCATGTTCTTTGGCTACCTCCGACTGTTTGGAGGCAAATAATTGATGTGCCAAAATATTGATCCAGGTACGGCTCAGGTTGATGACAAAGGCAGGACGATCAGCCGTCGCTGACTCGTTTACATTTAACAAATTTGGAACGCAACGATTTTGTAAGAGTGCCTGTTGCAACACTTGCAAATCTTGCAATAAAATTTGGCATGATTCTTGACTTTCGGTGATGATTTTCACTTTTGTGCTCAGATCATTAGACAAAAAGGAAACTTCGAGTCTTTGGTCATCAATTGAACGTGTGAGGAGGTTTTTTTGGTTTTGAATTTCGCCTTTTAACTGACGAATTTCAGCGAGAAGTTCTGCGTTGCGAGTTTGAATTTTGACAAGTTCTTGTTCAAGATTTATGATTTGAGAGATGTTTGATTGGTGACGGACACGAAGCTTTTCGTTGTTCTTTCGCAAAATACTCTCACTGTTTGATATAAAAGACGATGGAAATAACGTATTGTCTTGATTTGTGTTTTGTTGTTCAATCACATGCAATCGATACACAAGTTTTTCGTTTCTTTTATCCAGCAAATCGTTTTCTTCTTGCATATGTCGGTTTTGTGATATTAGGTACTTAATGGTTTGATGTAAGCTGTCTCGTTGGAAATTTAAAATTTCGATTTGTTTTGAATATAAATCGTTGGATAAGTGAAATGCCCGACGCTCCGCATCAATCTGAGACTTAGAATACGAATCCAATTTGGTAAGAAGAGTGTTCCCAAGTGAATCGTCTTTGAAATATTTTTGAATGACTGCTTTTACAGCAGATTCACTCTCCTGCACTTGATTGACAAATTCTTTCACTTGAGCCAAAGCTTCACGATGTGAAAAATCAAGCTCATCGTGGTTACATCCAATATATGTAGTTAGAGGTACCAAAGAACACGAATTTTTTAAATTGTCCGTCTTATCCAAAGTTGTGCACAAAAGACCGCAGTTTTCATCGAAGCTGTCCAAGTTTTGTTGTCCCACAAATGATTCATCGTAAGTTGTGTGAGAAGTTCCAGCTGATTTGGAAGTTTTTTTTTTAAGGATTTTTTTGATGAACGAATCGCTTGGTTTGCATGTTTGTGTCGGTTCGGAATGAGGAATTATAAGAATAGCAGATTTACTCGGACCTACCAATTTGTGGGAGTCGGCTGTGTTGAAGGAAAACGTGGTGTTTTTTTGAGGTTTGGCTTGGTTGTCAAAAATGTTGGAAATATTTTCAAGAAGCGGTGCAGGCTTTTCTGTGAGAAGGGATTCAACACTACTAAACGGTAACGGTTGAGATGTCGATGGTTGCGGTTCAAGCGTTGAGATTTTTGACTGAGACGATTTTCGCTTGATTACTAAAAATTAAGAACTGGTCATCACATGCATTATTTTATATCTTTTTAACTCCTACCAATTTTACATCGAGGGTTACTGTTGTTTAAACATGGTGGCGTCACAGGTGTGGTTTTTCGTTTGCTAAAAACTTTATAATACCAGGCCGGATTTTGCGGGTTGGAAGAAGCATTCGACTCTTGATTCGGTGGTGGTGGTGGTGCTGGTCTTGTAGGACTATTTTCTTTGGTTCTACCTCCATTCTGCATTACATAAACTTGCATAGTTTTATTACTGCACATCACAAAACCGTCATCAAAAGATGAAATCTGATAAATATAATTCGATAATAAAATGTTGACAAGACATTTTTGAACATCTTCCAATCGAATTATATTACTCGAACAATTTCCATTGTGTCGCTTGCGCTTCAAAAACATATTACGCTAAAATTTATTTTTTTATTCGTTAACAAACGATTTTTTACCAGACTTAAACATAAAACACAGACTGCAAAAATGCGTACGAATATTTAGCGTAAATTCCGTCATTTATCGATTTTATTATTCAAGTTTTTTGATGTTATTTAAGAAAAAATGGCAACGTTGACATTGTCAGAATGAAAAGCGGTGCAAAATCGAGCCAAATTGATTTTTAAATCTTCAAATTTTTGCGTCAGAAAAAGATAATATAAAATCGTTTTGTATACATTTGTCATGGAAATAAAACTGGTAAAACAGTTTCAAAACTTACTCACAAAAACGAGGGACAAAAAAAAATTAAACAAATGACAAACAGTGCGTTTGTCATGTTTTCAACCCCCACGGAAAAAACTTTTATAACATACTACATATCCCCAGTTCACATATGCTTCTATATATTCTTTTTGCTCTCTTAATTTTAGTTGGTAATGAGCCGTAGAAATAACAGTTATTGTAAAAACTTTTCATTGTTACATAATGGTTTTACTTTTTGCTACTTTTTCTTTAAAGCCACCTGAAAACAAATTTAATGAAGTCATTATTTAATACGATACGAAGATAGGATTCAATTTGGATTTTCTGTGTATGTAAGAAAAGTACAAAAGGTTAACTATTTTTCCAAAGCTTTGTAATTATAAACCATTAGTGCTATCAAATTAAATTTCAAATTGGTTTTAAATTTTTTTTTTTTACTTTTAAGCAAGAACACTGCAAAGTTACTAAATTTTATTATCATAATAAAAAAATATGCCAATATAAAATATCGTATTGATAAAATATCACTACAAAAAACATTACAAATTTAAAAATCGATAGTGTTACTGAAGAAAAATAATTTAGAGAAATAAAAAAATTATTATTATTATAATTAAACAAACATATTTAATTATAATCGAAAAAGTAAATCAAGCAAAAGGCTGCTTCCTATGGAACAAAAGCAATAGTCTCCTTGCCTACAATTTGTACCAGAGTTTAGTGATTTTTTTGCGATTTATGAATGAATGCATGTACCTACTCACATCTGCAAAATCATCTTCTCTTTAAAAGCATTAAATATTATGTAAAAATTGATGGCAACGTTTTTTTTTTACCCTTGTAAATTTTAGTGAACCGAAAGCTTTATCGCATTGTAAAAGTTTGTCCCTAATAAGAAGGATAGAAAAACATTGACTTTGGGTAAAGAAACCACAATTGTTTGAATAAAAAAACTCTTTCAAATATCAGTGTTTTAAAAGCATTGTTGTAATATAAAATTGAGTTCCGAATAAAAAAGGTTGGAAAACACTGACTTAGAGTAAAGAAACCACTATTGTTTGAATGAAAAAATGTCAATTTGTTAAATGAAATGAATTCAATCCTTAATCCACAACAAACAGAACAGTTTTAAATTAAACTGTAGTGGTATTTCGTCTTCAACGGTACTTTGATAATTTGAAATTTCGATTGTTGACTAAATCCCAAATTATCCCATACAAACTTTGTCATCCATTCTTACTTTCTTAGGGGTGTAATTTTATAAAATCCTTTCATAATTGATGTCTACATTGTTAAAGTAATACATCTTCCAAATATGTCAGAATTAATAATATATATAATTGACAATAATGTTTTTTACATTTTTAGTATAAATTTTAATATTATTACTATTTTCGGTAATATTTGTTTCTTAAGCAATTTTCTAGGGTATTATAACCACTAAAGGCGGAGTCAGGATTTTTTTCTGGAGGGGGACAGTATAGTTTTTCTTTTGCAAGTTTATGAAAAATGCAACGCAAAAAATTCGCAATTCCAGCCAGAAATAGATAGAGTTTAACTAATGTTCTTTCTGTTGTTTTATTCATATATTTTAACAACTCTAATAATTTGATTTTCTTTTAAGTATGTACTGTGTTGGAATCTCCACAGTACACAAAAATACACATAAGTCCGCCCTTGATAACCACAATTTGGATTGAAAAAATGTAAAAAGATAGAATACCATAGATATAAACCTATGCTATTTTATACACAGTGGTTACGTTAATCGCTGTGCTAATAAGTTTACTATCCTTATTTTTGGTTCACTTTTATAATTTTTAAAGGTCTTCTATTGATGTATCAAACGTTTATATCATATTTTGAAAAAAAAATTCATCCCTCTGTTTTACGATGAAGATACTTTCTCGTTTTTATTTTTTAGGAATAATTCTATATATGAGTGGGAAATTGTTTTGTATTCAAATATCAAATTTCATTAAATTCAGTTGTTCCGTTCTTTAGTTATAGACAGACAATAATTTTAATAACATAAAATTTGGAATATTTTTAAAACAAATATTTAGCCCAAATTTTTTTTCAAAATTGAAATGTACAAACCGACGTTAGGATTTGATATATTAGTATTGATATCTGGTTTGTTAAAATAAGTGAATTGCAATTTTCTATTATTACAAATACAATTGAAAAATGTTTTGATCATTTCCTTGAAAGACCATTTTTTAAAATAATTATTTGCTGGATTTTATCACTATAACTCATTCTCATTGTAAATTCAAAACATGTTTCAAAATAGTCTAGAAATATGAAGCCCTAGCAAAATAAAATATTTCTTTCAGAACTTTCCGAAAGTTTGATGTAGTTTAGCGATGAACCATTTTTCATCGTAACAAAAAGGCTTAAGGGAAAAATTCAATAATGCTTGCTTTGAAAAATTGATTCATTACGCTAAGGCCAATAGTTTTCCCATCGTTTTGAACCGCATTTCGTTTTAAAAATGAAGTCGTTAGTCTGCAAGACAATGGACACTTTTTGAACTACAATTTTACAATTGTATTTCTCTCTAAATATTATATAGGTGCTAAAATTATTTTAATAATAAGAGAATATCAATTTTTTATGCTCTTTTAATATAAATATAATTTATTACAATGTTTTATTTTTAAACCCAATATCAAATTAATTTTTTTGAAGTTTATGGAATCAAGTGTATCATTGATGCGACTATTTATAGAAATTACAAAATTGAATCAGTGGTTAGGTATTTATTTGCAATTATAAATATCCAAACAAATTAACTTAAAACAAATATTTTCAGTCCATTATTACTTGAGAATAACCAAAAAGTATTTACTTCTCGAGAAAAAAAATGATTGAGAATTCATATTTCATAATTTAAAGAATAAATATAGTAAGTATTGCTAATTTTTATTTCATCATTAAAAAACGTTACAAAACTAATAGTAAAAAAATAAACTAAATTCACTTCACAATAATTTGTAATTTTCACCTATTATTTTGTCAGTTCCTGTAAGGTAAATAATATAATGAGTCGTAGCTTTAAATTAATCATTGAGGAAATTATTTATCCTTTTAGTACAGTGTGGTAATTTAATATTATTTTTTTTGAAATAATCAATAAATCAATGTACTCAAGAGTTCATTTACGCCGAATTTCTACGTTGATTTGTGTACACAGTGATATCATCAAATATGTAACAAGACAAAATATAGACTTTCCAATATTATTTTTAGTTGTACAAACGCTATAGCTGTCAATTTCGTGTTTCAAACAGCTAAAATTATGGTTTTTCTTTTACTTTCTTGCTACATTTAAAATTATCCTACGTATTGTTATTTTACATTTACGTCTTACTGAAAACAATAAAGCGAAGCAAATCTTCTTTTGCATTCACAGTAGGTATTCTTATTTTTTCACTTCAACAATTACGTAACAAATTCTGTCTACGTGATAGAAATTCGTTAAAAAAATGATGCCAAAACGATACATACATTCGTCAATTTTGTGGCATTTGAAAATGAGTGTGACATTCAAATATGATTTAAGTCGTTGCCAAATTTCAATATGAACCGATTTCACAATTCATGAAAATCTTCCAACCGTCTCGATTTTTCTGATATACGCCATTCGAAAATACACATTTTTCAGCTATTTCATAAGGGGCGATTTTTTGTTTCTATTGAAAACTGAAACTCATGTAAAAATATTTTGAGCAAATAGATAGATTTAACATTCTTGTCCGATTCCATTTTCAATTATTTTCCAATTTCACGGATATTAGTTTTTAATTTTTTTAAATGGCGAAACTGTGATTTGTTTTGGTTTTTCCATTCTATCGAAAAACAACCAACATGCTATTTGCATACATTTTTTTTTCTACTGAAAGATGTTCCATGTAGTTATTTGATTGAATTTTTCAAATTTATATTCTCATGTCACATCAGTTTTATGTTTTACGACGACTTATGCACTGTTTTGTGTGAGATGTTATGAGATTGGATATATAAATATTTTATTACGATTCACCTGTGCGTAGAATTGTAACGATATACCTCTACATTTGTTTGTGAATATTGGAATTATCTTATCAATAAAAACATTCTTATTCATGTACGTATATAGCTAACCAAGGTTGAACTCAAATACTGTATGCTCTGTTACATTTTAGAGAATTTTTCAAACAAAAATAATCCACCTTGGCCCTACCTTGAAAAGCAATGGAAGCTCAAGGCAACTCATCAAAACCCAGACATTTTCAAAAATATTCTCAATCAAGTACACGTATAAAATTCCACGTTTTATGGTTCCACTAATTTTCATTTTGTTATACGTAAATTTTATGTGATATACCTATGTATTCTATTAAGAATATGGTATAATGGAAAAAATTATAGGCATAGGGATTTTATGAGCTTTGGGGAGTATCGTTAACAAAATAAAAATGAAGATTTGGGAATGGGAAAATTGCTTGATTCGATTTGAACCCAAAATTGAATGTATTAAAGCAAAAATTTTACTAGATAATTTTTTCAGCAAATTATATTTTTATGTCATATTTTCCTTTATATTTGTATATATAACTTATATTATCAAGAAAAGATGACTAAACTTTTTAATAAATGAATCAAATTTATTTACTTAACAGTTTCGCAAGTCGAACTGAAGTTCATAGAAGTAAAAGACTAAAAGTATTCTTCCTGAAAGTATTTTTCTTTATTTCTTTATATCTTCTAAAATTAACATTCTCGAATATACTCTCGTCCAAAAATTCATTAAAAAAAGAAACTGTCATGTAATATTTAAAATTGATAAAATTTCAACGAAAACAGTTATGAATTTATTGAATCTACATTTCGTTAAAAATTATCAATATAATCAACCTTTAGATATTGTTCGTTATGCTGAAAAGAAATCGATAGCAAATGGTAATTTTTATAATATTTAGAATTCAACTCGCCAGGAATATAAATGCAGGTATTTTTTATGTATATAATTAAAAAAAGTCCCAGTTATCTGTGAGTTATCTGTTTCGTATATATGAGTTTTCTTTCCGAATAAATCAAGCTTGATCAAGTGATCAAGCTTATCACTTGTCAAAAAATGTCAGATCAAAAATTTTCTCTGTCACAGTAAATATTTCTGTGGCTACGTGAATTTTACTGTAGATATTATAACTACGGTCATTGAAAATTTGTCGGAGAAATTTGAAATTTAAAGCAATTCTGCACAATTAAATTCCAATGGTTAGTCGGATCATAAAAAATAGGAGTTTAAATTTCTGCAAACATCAGAAATAATATTACGAACCACTAATACGAGTATATATTTTTGTATTTGTTGGTTGGTTCCTTATTTACTTATTTTATGTAGGTTCTTTTGTCGAAATATATGAGTTTTGTGTGGTTGTTGCAAGCCATTGCATAGAGACTTGTTCCTGTTCACCATGAATACATATTGTGCATTAGCTGGATATTTGACCTAAAGTTTATATTTTTAAGTTAACTTTGTTAACGTATGTCAAGATGTAGATGTTTATAGTATTGCTACTTACATGTGCTAGAAATCGTAAAATTTCTGTCAACACTCCGAAGTCTTCCGTATTGACGTATATTCTCCACTTTCTAGTATTCCTTATGCACCTACTGGTATTTTTGTCATCGTTCGGAAATTTAGCTGTATGGGAACACGGGGCGAAACGGGGTACTGGGGCGGGATAGAAAATTAAAGTAATGAACTCAATATACGTCTCTGAAAAATTTCTATTTTAACTGGTTTCAGTACCGTTATTTATTTTTATATTTTAATCTGATAAAAACGATTCTCCTAATATGATGTCCAAAAGAATCCTTGAACTCAAACTTTATTGAATACCTGTGATATATCCCAAAACGCAACTGAGCAATACTTACTATTTATTTTCTGGAGCATCCCGAACTGTCGTAACGATTCTGTAGGATACTTAAGTCTCTAGTCTCTATCCAAGTTGATGGTCGGGTAGAGATAGCTGTTTTGGCTGGTTTTGCTGATCGAACTCGTATCTGCCACCTTCCATTAAATAGAAAACTTGTAAAGTTTCCTGCCACATCACGTGCTGCAATTTGTAAAAGCATTATTAATAAATATAATTTTTACCTATAAAATAAATAATTTTCACGAGAGAAGAGTAGAATTTTAAAAGTTATACTTCCTTAGCGGCAGCATGAAAAAATGATAAAATGTGACGTCGTTACGCTACAGTAGAAAATTGGGCTCATGTGTACTTTAGCACACCCACAATCTGGCAATGTTTCATTTTCGACTTTGTTTTTAATTTAATTCGCAATTAAATCGGTTCATAATGAAAATTTAGCCACAAAAGAAATAATTATAGCATATTAGAATTGAATTAACAAAAATATCGCGAATTAAATTAAAAACAAAGTCGAAAATGCAACGTTGCCAGATTGTGGGTGTGCTAAAGTGCATTTGAGCCGAAAATTACTCGCAAACGGCTAGCTAGCGACTTCAGGCCGAAGCTGGTCGATTTTAGGATTAATTTTTATAATACTAAAAAACGAGGTCGCGTCGATCGCTAGCACATTTTTCATTTTTCGGTACGGGAAACCAACTGAAATTATCGGCTACGAAAAAAGAACGTTTAAAAGAAAAATATTCTTAGAAATTATTCAATCCAATATTTAAAACAGTGGAAGGAAAGTCGATTGATATATTATATTGCATTATGTTTTTCCATATTTTAATTAAAACTGAGATTCTAAACAAAGATATAAATTGATAATAAAAGTATGTAATTACTATTGTATTGATTTAATTTTTACTTTGTCACAATTTGTATATATTTCAAGTTTTCCCAATTGACTATTTAAACAATCTGTATGTATATCCACTTGACTGTTTATTCATATGTACACATAATAGTTTATAAATACAATCCACTTCTATGCGATAAATATTTTCGATAAGTATTTTTCTAACAAGTGACCCAGCTGTGTTAAAAACAAATAATTAATAAATGTAAAATACAAATTGGTATAAGTAGTCAATTGTGTAGAATATTGTGAAATATTATACAGTATTTAGGTACAAACAGCAAACTGTGTATACATACATTATGTATGAAAAGCCAATATGGCTCATGTCCCTTTTGGCAACATCAGTATCAGGCAATGTTGCATTTTTTGCTTTTTTTTTAATTTGATTCACGAGAAAATCAGACCATATTGAAAATTTACCAACAAAAGAGCAAATTATACGATATTAGAATATAATTAACAAAAAATCGCGAACTAAATTAAAAAGAAAGTAGTAAATGCAACGTTGTCACTCAATGGAACATGAGTCATTAATTTAATCTACAAAAACTAGTAACTTGCAATGAAATACTTACAGCCCAACACTGATAAAATGGACAAATGACAAAAATTGGCAATTGAATGTAAAGGAAATAACAGTTGAAACCAATGAGAAAACAATCAGTTAGTTCAAAATTGAGATATTAGTTATTATATCTGTGTTATACTCACATGTATGTATTTATTTTCTTTATCTGTTTTTACCGCCATTCATATATTTGCCTATGATATTAACATTGATTAACGTTGAAAGTAAAAATTGTATCATATTTTAGTTATCACAAACTACTAATAATTAATATGCCGTTTTTGGCACAACCGAAAGATCCTATGGCAGTGGGTTATAACCATTTTTTTTAATTACGATAAATAAGTATAAATTCTCACACGGTACAATCACCGTTTTTTTATAAACTGTAGTTTAGAACAAGCCTTCTTAAGCTATGGGTCGCGACCCCAAATGGGGTCGCTTAGCAAAATTCTGGGGTCGCGAGAAATTTTAATGTCAAATATTGAAACAGGCACATCCATCTCATTAAATTTTTTCCTTGAACTTTATTTTAATGCTTACCCACCACTCCATGATTGTGTTCAAGTATATTAAGCGAATTAAGACGGTCCGAATTCCTTTATGTTATAGCAAAAAGTGTAATTTTGACGAAAAATAGGGCATATACTTTTTGTAACTATAATAAATACAATTTTACAACTTTCTGTGTTATTTTTAATTTCAGATTTTTATATAGTTCTAAACGAATTCTAAAACTAAAGGATGTTTCAATTAGAGCGCAAGATTTGAATTGCGCGCCATGTTTGACAGTCATAATTGGTCATAATGTCACAAGATTATGTCGTGACAAATCGAAAGTAGATAGATGGGAATTAGTAAACATTAAATAGTAGACCATTAATAGCGAAGAGAATCCACCAACTGGATCCTTCAACAACCTGCTGATTTTGCAAACAAAATAATTTTCAGTAATGAGGCATTTTGGCTTCGATGGCTTCGTGAATAGCCAAAAATGTCGCATTTGGGGCTTAGAAAATCCACGAATGATTCATCAGAAAGCAATGCATCCACAACGGGTCACTGTAGGGTGTGCATTATAGTCTGGAAGAATAATTGAACCGTTTTTCTTCGAAAACGAACATTGTAATGCAGTAACAGTGAATGGCGAACGTTATCGTGATATGATAAGAGTTTCTTGTGCCTAATTTGGAAGCTATTGATCTTGCTGACTTGTGATTTCAACAGTACGGTGCCACATACCATATCGCCTGTGAAATATTGATGACCTTGTACGAGTTTGCCTCTGGTCGTATCATTCCCGATTTAGTAACCAGAATTGGCCTATACTCTGTTGCGATTTAACGCCTTTAGATTTTTGACAATGGGATTATCTGAAGTTACAGGTTTATGTCAATAAGCCTGTAACTATCGAAGCAATGAAAGCCGATATTAGACGCTGTATCAATGAAATAGCACCACATGTATTCAATAACGTTATTGAAAATTTCGTCAAAATGGTATGCAAATGCCAGAAAAGCCGTGGCGGCCATTTGAAAAAAAATTGTTTCGTATATAATTCCTAAATGTATATTTTCTAAATCAATAAACATTTCAATACTTTGCTATCGAAAACCATGTTTTATTGAACACTGAAAACTTGCACTCTTATTGAAACATCGTTTATATGTACTTTATATGTATATGTAATTATGTATATTGTTACCTAATAAATAAATCATCAAAAAGTATTTATTTATCTTTCTTTTATTTGTATGGAATTTTAATTGTATGTCCCTAGGAATCTCGTTATCATAAATGGGGTCGTTAATGAAAAAAGTTTAAGAAGCCCTGATCTAGAGAAAACTTACTTTTCTGGAGTTTTCGAAAAGTGGAGAGTGAGTAACCCTAGAAACAAGGAATAGTATTACACTTTTATAATATAATATTGTTTAAGAATAAAGAATAACATATTTTCAGCGTTTGTATTTGTATTTTGTGATTTGAACAATAAATAAAAATCACTTCGTACAGAGTTTACCAGTTTTTATATCAAAATACTAATTCGATATTTTTATGGATGTAAGTGACTATTTCAAGAGTTTTTTACTTGTATGATTTAGAAAAAATCATTGATCATAAATATGTTAAAATAAAGGACAAATAAAGGAATTTTAATTACTAGAATTTTCTAAAAAAATAACGTCAGTTTTTAATCTCAGATTTTCAAATGAAAATAAGAAATAAAATTGTAAATAAAGTTAGAATCTTTATGTACTTTTTTATTGTACAGTAATAACATAAAAACATATGTTGGAAAGCAAAGTTCCCTTTAATAGAAATTATTGCACTTTGTTTGCTTTTTATGCACTAAAATTTAAGCCATAAAACATTTTTATTGTTTCATTTTGTAATGAAGAAGAGGAGCAAACCATTGGATATGAATTTTTCAGACTAAATAATTGATAAGACCGAGAAAAACTGGTTAGAAAGCACTGAACGAGGCCAATATTTTCCGTGGAAAAAAGAGAAAAAAAACCAGTGCCAATAATAATTATAGACGTATGCATCTCGTCTTCGCGACATATTCGTGTGTCTACCGATGAGACGTGATGGGATGAGACAAATTTTCATAACCTGAAGAAAATCAACATCCGAATGCAGCTGTAATTATTGCATCGTTTATAAACTAGCATTTTAACTATATGCATAACATATGTCGTTTATTATATCACACACATAAATAATATTTTGTTCGTTCTTTAGTCACATAATAAAATACTTACAGATAATAAATAATTTTCTACAACTCTTATTACGTACAAACCACATTTAGTCGGATCGTGTTAAGTGAACGGTAAACAGCCGCGGACTTTTCTTCGACTTTGTAGATTTGCGACTGTTGTTTAAGTGTTTCCTTCAACAATGGCATTTCATTATCGGTGATTTAAATTATTCAATTGTTGTGACTAAACGAGTGCGTTTTCAACCGCGGTGTTCCTCTTTTAATTCGCCGACCTGTTTTAAAAATAATAAAGTTTAATATTTAAAATAAGTGAAAACTTGACTCAATAACAAATATTTCAGTGAAAATATTTTTTTAAATATGAAATTGGTGTTAATCAACAGTGAGAGTTCGTGGAAAAGTTAATTGTTTGTAATTCAATTTTGTTATGTGTGATTATAAATAATCGTGAGAGAATTTAATTAATTTTCTTTATGCAAATGCAAATAATTATGTTGAATCAATGAAAACGGTGATGATGTTGAAAATATTTATATATCGATCGACCGTAATTCATTCTGATGGCCATCGATATTCGCTCTAATGTTCAAGGTTTGAATGGTCATGATTTGAGATTTAGGACAAAAAATTCGTGAACAGGTTATTTATTAAAAGCGTGACAATGAAACATTTTTTTTTAGAATTTTTCAAAATATTTTCTTTAATGTTTATTTTAGTGTTACAACGGCTGATGAAATATAAACGTTAGCAGTTGCCATCTAAAGTTAACAAACCAAATTACGCGACAATATTTTTGTCACATAAGTAGTCAATGAAATATGTAATATTTTTATGGTACCACGTATTTAATGAGGGAAAATAATTATATATTTTTTATATATTTGAGGAAGCTGTACAATTAATTAAGATGTAATTATTGTTAGTCAAATCATAGGTTCAAAACTTAATAAATCTTCTCGAATTTTTCACGGTTACAAAATGGGAGTTAGAATTATATTATTCCATTTTCTTATCAAAGAAGATAAAAATTCGGTTCTCCATTTCACTGAAAACACGGTAGTATGAAAATAGCGACCAATTATAAAAAAAAATCGTGACACGTTTTATTCGTTATAACTCCTACATCATTTTTTTCAAAAATTTTTACTTTTTAGTTTCTTCATGTTTATGAAAACATTTTTGAAATTTTCCATTTTTTTTTGATTTGCATGAATGAATTTCTTCCATTGATGCTCAATGTCCCCAGAGAGTTCAAAATAATTAATTTCTCCTTTTATCATTTTTCCATCTACTTGAATCTCTTCTTCAATATTACAATAAAATATGCACTTTGCGTTTTTTTTCTTTTTGATCGACGTTTGTGTTTAGTCCGTTTATTTGCTTTCCTGTATTCATGTTCTTAATCGATAGTCCTGCATTTTCTATTAGGTATTTAAACAAAACGTGAATTAATTTTATCCTGTTTAATGCTTTCTTAACACTGGAATTTGGTAACGTTTTCCAATTCGTCAAGATTGAACTAAGACGAAGGTAGCTACCTTTTAATATTATAAATTGTTATAGTATTTAGTTTCAATGCTTTAAAAATTAGTGGTACCAAATTAAAAAAAAAATAAATAGATAAATTTAAATATAATATTTTCATCTCAAAAGTAAAAAACTCCAAAAACTACGCGACAAGTTTCAATCAATATTTCCGACACTATTAAACTTTGACATCAAACAAGAAATTCAGAAACACCGTTATGATAAACCAGTTAATTAATATAATCTTCTTCTTTGATTGTTGAAATCTTTCCAGTTATAATCTCACCAAGTACTGATTTTTGAACTTTTGAATTAATTTAATTACTGTAAGCTGATGAACTTGTCTCGGTTTCAATTTTGTCATGTCAATATAGTCCCCGTGGAATCGTAAACAAATTACCAATAGCTAATGGGATTGCTAACAAACGATGGCTAGTGGGAAATTTCTATTACTTCAATAATTCCACACGGAAAATGTCCGATAGAATCATTATCTCAAATATTGTGTGCTATTACACCGTCATTTTTCTTATTTTTCGATAAAGTAATTTTCGATTGTATGATATAATAACAACAATTTATAATTAATTTTCTTAAATAAAATAGGAACCAATTTGGATAGTTAATGGGGATCTTGTATGAAAAATAGTGCCGGCAAAACTAACGTTTACCTGAGTTTATATATCAAACACTAATTATTGTCTAAGATACGACTACGAAATGAGAACATGAATAATATAGATAATCAAAATCTAATATATTAGTATTTTTACTTGTGGGGAAATTCATTTTTCATGGTGGTACCAATTAAAAATTGCCAGTCTATATTATTAATTAAAATATTTTGAATTGACTTTTATAGAAACATTTCGTTTACATCTTATGGAAATAAAATCTATACCACTTCGTAACAGTGTATTTAGAAGATTATGAAAAGCACAGTTGCTTCTGATCACTTAGCCGCAACCTCTACGCACCCAGGTGTAAACAGGTATGATCTAGTGTAAACTTTTAATCCATTACGTATATTTATTTCATTTGGACCACATTGAAGCTATTTTTGGTTCTCTAATATTTAATGTTTTAAGGCTGCCTGTAAAAAAACGCAATTCGAAGTTTCCTGACCTTAAATATGCAAGGTATTAATAATAAAGTGACACGCAGTGAGTATTGAAAATAAAGTCACATAGAGTAATTATGCGAGGCTACTAGTTAGACAAGGATGCTAACTGCTAGCTGTACGCATTTTTAAATCATCGCATACGCCTTCATAAATAGGGTTCTTACCCAACGATCTAAGTAAGATCAACTCAATTGAAATACTTTGACCGTTGATTGAGAACCCTATTTATCAAGACGTGTGCAATGATTTAAAAATGCGTACAGCTAGCAGTTAGCATCCTTGTCTAACTAGTAGCCTCGCGAAATTATTCTATGTGACTTTATTTTCAATACTTAGCATATTTAAGGGCAGGAAACTTCGATTTGCGTTTTTTTTTTACTGGCAGCCTAATAACATTAAATATTAAAGAACCAAAAATAGCTTCAATGTGGTACAAATGAAATAAATATACGTAATGGATTAAAAGTTTACACTAGATCATACCTGTTTACACCTGGGTGCGTAGAGGTTGTGACTAAGTGATCAGCAGCAATTGTGACTTTCATAATCTTCTAAATACATTGTTACGAAGTGGTATAGGTTTTTCTTCCATAAGATGTAAACGAAATGATTCTTTAAAAGTCAAATAATAATATTATTAATTCACACCTTGTGCAAAATGGATATCCCCACTTGTAAAAATACTAAACAATTCGATTTTGATTATCTAAATTATTCATGTAGATACTCATTTCGCAGCTGGATCTTGTACTATTAGGAATAGCAATGTTTAACAAAACTAATTAATGTTTTTAAAAAAAAATGTAAGTTCTCTAGGCAAGATGTTTGCTATTGATGCGTATATGTGACCAAAATGTATCTTGTTTATTGTTAGTGGTATATTTTGTTTTGATTGTTTGATTCTTGTAACTTTTTGAGATATGCTAAATATCTTGTAAATATAATAATACTTTGTCACAATTATGCTGTTAAAACCACTGATTAAAACCGGATAATTTTGTGACTTTTCTTGTTTCGGAAGACAAGTCAGCCAATTGAAGTTTCTTAAAGCTTCAAATTTTTTACTTGCCTACAGTTTACAATTTCAGAAGCGTAGGAATAATTACCGTATCTTGAAAGATGTATCATGAAATCAGGACTAAGCAAATGACTTAACTCTATTTTTTAATTATTTTAGGACATTGGAATGCGCAGACTTTGGGTGCTTCACACATTTTCGTTTTTTCTCGGAACTGTTATAAATCTATAACGACAATAAAGACTTGAAAAAGTCTTCAAAAAGTTTTTAACAAATTATAATTCATTGCTAACGATTAAAATGGCTTAAGAATTTAAAATCTTTATTGCATTGTTTAGGAAATTATTACTTCGATAAATTTATTGGTGAAATTTTCGATATTATCTAATTATGTGCATTGAATGACACATTGAAACGAAATAGGAGTACTATTTGGTATTGTTGAAAACTTTCCTTACCACTATTTCTCTATTTTCCTAGTCGTTGAGTCGCCCCTCGGGGCTCATAAATGTGTTTATGGATTTTAAAAGAAAAATTTTAATGATATTTTTCTGATAATCTCAAAAAATATTATAAAATCAAAAGGATCTTTGATTGCTTTTATTCCTTAATATTTATCATGCAACTAAGGGTTTTTTCAAGGTATGAAGCTAGAGAGTTTATTTTTTTAAAGATATTTAAAAATTTAAAAGAGTGCATTTCAAAAGCGACTGTTTTAGTGTATAAATATTTTACTGTTTCAATTAGATACTCTTTTAAAAATTAAATCCCATAAAAGTTGCATCTCAACGTTCAGCAGATTTTCGCAACATTTTAAAAGTTAAAAGACTATAAATTATTTAAGATAGTTTAAAGCGAGTTCTAAACTGAATACTGCTACTTGCATTGCTTGCATTTTTATTTAAATCAATCATTTGATTTTCAATGACGCCATAAAATCGCAGGGGGATTATGAAACTTTTTCGTCATGTCCAATGCCAATTGAAATGGCTTATATCATGAGCTTAATATTTATTGAAAAACAAAAAACCATTATTTTCTCTTTAGAAAACTCATATACCTGTAAAATTGAATCTTATATATAAAACGAGCTATTTTTGTATGTATATATGTAGGTGTTTTGGTTTCGGGAAACGGCTCTAATGATTTTGATGAACATTTGTCGCTTTATAGACTTTTTATCAAGTTTATCGGTAACGTTATCTTCTATGGAAAAACGCAATTTTCCAAGAAAAACAGAAACAAAGTAAGAAAATTGTTGCGCCATCTGATGATGTAAATTTTCACTATGTGCTGGTATGAATATTCACTAATATAACAATAAGTTTTAATTGTTGCTCCATTATTTTACGCCAAACATTTTTAAAATAAATCAATAATTTCTTATCGAGTTGCAATGCTAAAATGACATTTGATATTTTGGACAGAAATTACAAAAAAACAGCAATAGCAATTTGCTGACTATTTCCTTAAATTTGGCGACGATGAACTGGCATTAAATTCAATCAAAGAAATCGAATTACCACAAAATAAAATTTTATGCAATTATACAATTGATGAAATATATATTCGCACCGTTCAAAAAAAAAATTGATGAAATTAACAATGACATAATTACCAAATTTCCTGGGGAATATAAAATATAATGCATTTACAATTCGATGAAATATCAGCCAAATGGAATACTTGAATTAACTACTGAATTCTTTAATACTGTCAACAATTTAGATTTAGCACCACACGATGGAAATTGAATAAAAAAATGTATTAATAATGCTGTTGCGTAATTTAGAAGTTTCAGAAGGTTTTTATATTGGCATAAAACTCAAGTCTGTAAAATAATATAATAAAGGCTGAAACTATTACTGGTGAACAATCCGGTTAAGTGCATATACTCTTGGGTCACTCTTGATTCATCAAAAGGTCAACTGGGAGATATCATGCAACGACATTAATTTTCAGTTAGACCAGCATTCGCAATGACAGTACACAAATTTCAAAGTCAAACTTTTGAATTAGTTGGGTTGAATTTGAGATCATCGATTTTTATGCTTAGTATGTCGGTAGCATTTTACCAAGCAAAAGCGACCGACGACACTAAAAATGCTTCTTTCAAATGAAAATCCTCAACAAACTCGTAGCTTAGTATGGAAAGAAGCATACCTAGCTTCTAAGCATAAAATTAATAACAAATGTAAACTAATAATAATAAAAACAAAAACCATTATATATCTAAATTTTCAAAATAATATATTGAACAGTGATTGTTGAACGTTGTTGAATAACGCAGACACTACTCTTCAGGGACACGGAGAATGACTACGATGTTATTCTTCAATTTAAACAAATAATTTCATTTTCTTTCTCGCAAAGGGGCAAATGGTGGTCCATAAACGATTTAAAAATTATGACAAGAGTGATAAATTTATGTTTTATTTTTCTATTAAACCGGTATCGTGCTTAAAAGTCCATAACTTAATAAAAAAAATAAAATGCCGAGTTGAACTCAGTCGTCCAGGTACTTTGAATTATTCCCAAAAGGAAATATTGTTTGATGTGTAGTAAAATCTATTTCATGAATGAAAACCCTTCTTAAATAAGTCAAGCATAGTGTTGGTTTGAGAGCAAATAAGTATTTTTCGTTTGCTCAATAAAATTTAAAAAAATGTAAATAAATATTCATTGAAAATTTATATGTTTAATTGACTGAGTTTGGTGTGGAATATACTTAGATTGAAATTAATTAATAATATTCCAGAGAAGGTCGAAATTTAAATAATAATGGGCGTCTTAACGTTGAAACGGGTATAAGTTTACAAAGAACGGTCTTGAGTTCATGGGACCAGTTACTCCTCAGGGAACGAGATAGCAAAATATTTCCCAATTTTCGGGTGTTTAAACAACTCTTGTCTATAGACAAGAGAGTCATTATTTTATACTGGTATACTTTTCCTAACTTTTTTTCTAGAATTCATCGCTTTAATGATCCGTTTTCATAAAAAATGTACTGGGCAATTCTAGGGTGGTACTTAATAGGGGTGTTTTTGAATTACTTTGCTCCCAGGGGCTCCAATGCTTTCAAATTGATAAAAAAACCCTGAAAATTTGAGCTCTTAATATTAACTTTAAGATAGTCCGCCTTCCAACTTAAGTTTCTTATGGAAATAACGTGGAAAAAATTTAATGTGTTCTTGAGAATTCCAAAATAAATTTGGACAAATAAATCGAAAGTAACTAATCGCGTCATGTTTATTGTAATTTTAACGCTTTACAAAAAAGAACCCTTTTGATTTTTCGCTAGATCTGTTGGCCTAAGAGTTATTCGAGCTCAAAGTTTAGTTATTATTTAATTATTAATATTATCAACTACAATTATTAATTAATACTTATTTTTACGAAATATATCAAATTTATTATGCAAAATTTGTATTTATATTAAAAAAAGCAAATACAATATTATTCTTGTGATTTTTCACGACGTAGCTATAGTAGTTCATCCTTCATTTTTTGTACTTGTTCATTGTCATCAGATTCAATATTAGCTATGTAACCAACTCTACTTTTTTCCGTTGCTCAGTTAAAAATGTATTATATTTTCATTGACCAGTAGTGTCGCTTCCTTAAGCCAATAGGTAAGCTAATAACTCTTAATCCAATCGATTTAACGAAAAATCATAAGGGTTCTTTTTTGTAGAGCGTTAAATTTACAATAAACATGACGCAATTAGTTACTTTCGATTTATTGGTCCAAATTTATTTTGGAATTCTAAAGAACAATTTACATTTTTCCCACGTTATTTCCATAAGAAATTTAAGTTGGAAAGCGGACTATCTTAAAACTAATTTTAAGAACTGAAATTTTCAGGGATTTTTTTATCAATTTGGAAGCAGTTGAGCCCCTGGGAACAAAGAAATTCGAAAACACCTCTATTAAGGACCACCCTTGGGCAATTCTCATGGAAAATTTAAACGACCTATGATGATATTTTTTTTCCTTGAAAAGGATACTATTTAGTGTTGGTTATAATTTAAGGAACATATGAATATCTCTAAAGAATAATAAATAAACACTATCCTGAAAATCATTATCTCACTATATCCCAAACTTAAGACTACCACATTTATGAACTTTTAAATAAAAAATTTAAAAAAAATGTTATGGGATTTGCCTAATCGATTCAAAACACAATAGATTTTCGAAAAACTTTTAAGTTTGAGATGAAAAGTAAATAACACGATATCAAATATATTTTTTATGTGTCCCATGAAAAATAATCATTCCCTCACACCTTTAATAACAGTCGATATATGAACGCATCAGTAATTATACATGAAAGTTCTCATCGATTTTTGAATGTTGACAGACCCATCAATTATTCACATATTTAAGTCATCTTACAAGTGTAAGAGTATCTGTCCTAAAATAAAAACATTAAAATGATTTCACGATTACATTTTCCGTTATTATTTCCTCACATTGAAGAAAAATAGAGGTATTTACTATATGTTGATAATAATAGCACAGTAAAGTAGGTTGTCAAGGACAGCAAACTTATATAAAAATTCAGGTGTAATAAAAGTTTATGTACCAAGATTTTTTAAGTTATACTTCATTTCGTCATTCTCTCACCGTCATTCCCTCATTTTTAATTAAAATGAGGGAATGGCGATATATGAAGTATTGACTTTTAAACATGTTGAACTTGACTTATAATTTCTTTGCTTATTTAATCTTTAAATTCACCATTTTTTCCTATTTAAAGATGAGAAAATATTTCGTTTTGATTTTGGTGAAAATTATTGCTGTAAGTATCATGCAGATACGAGTAGTCCATTTTGACGTGGCAGGGCAACAGTTAACACTATACAGAGGATTATTATATTAACGTAACAATGATACTGTTAGGGTCCAAACTTTTTGCTCACTTCCAAACAATAACAGATACGATTCAATGACCTATTAAAAGAGTTCCCTCACTTTTAAAATTATAAATGATTCTTATAATTCGTCTAAAATAAGGTTATTCGAGGAACCACTACAACTAGTGAAAACTAGCTACACTAACACTACAAAATTGACCAAAAAAAAAATAAATAATTTTTTTATAAATTATTTTCTATCTATTTTTGGAATTTAATGACAATAACCCATCCATGGTATATGGTTAGTAATTTGGATAAATGGAGCATTCCCTGAACTATTATTAACAAAAATTTTGCAGCTAAAAATGAAAGGGAAATTCTACAACAATATCCTTAAAAATTTGCAAACAGCTATCAACTCCTCTTAAATTGACCTCCATTAGTTTTATGTTTTGTCGCCCAACATTTTATTTTACATTTACATGGAAAGAATTGATGAAATTCTAGAAACTTAAATTATCTTGCATGCTTTTCGTGACCAATGAAAATATGAAACTTGAACTACTCAACTTTGGTCTCACTTCCGAAACGATTCTAAAATTAGAATAAGGGATACGAATTGATTTGACTGAGAAGTGAATTTCGAGTTTTCATTTCAATTATTTAAACAATAACCATGCAAACTACTCAATTTTCTATTTCTCATGCGTGTAACTTAAACTTTTTTAATGACTATTCATAATATAAAACGGTTGTAATTAAATTTCACTATGAATCAGTTTCCGTTTAAAACGATTTCTTATTTAAATAAAGTGAAACAAAAATGGTAAAATGTTTTTCTGTTAAACAATTATGTAGTAACAAACTAAACGATAACACAACGATTTTCACAAAATATATAGTTCATGATTCATTTCTTAAGTGCATGTAAAATAAGTTGAATAATATCGTAAAAATTTAGACAAATGTGAGATGATAACAAATCAATCGTTCCATATTGCCGTGTTTCTCGAAAATTGAACTTAAATATCAGTTTGATGTGGCATATTGTCATAACGATGTTATCATTCTAGTATTAAAAATAATTTAATTTTTTGATGTGATAAAACTATGTGAAAATTTTTATCATTTTTGTACCTTTGTACGTCACATCATTCCACATCGTGTTTCAAAAACGTGCTCTTGAATGTCTTGACAATTTTCAGCCATGGAAATTAATAAAATTATCATGGTTCGCATTATCAGTATGACTATAAACTTATCAGTATTATTAATGTTCACAATTGCGTTATGACGAAGGGACGGACGAGGAAAAGATTTAATGATATCAGGCTAACATATGTAAAATGTGTAAATACCTATTGTATATGAAACATTGAAATATTTTTCAGAAATTGATTTTCATACTTAAAAAAAGTAAATAAGTAGATACTTAAACAGGCTTAGTCATAATTTATTTTCTTGTCATGTATTTTATATAGTTTTTCTATTTATTTTCTTGGAACTCATCGGTTCCTCATAATCCGCGATTAATATTGTAACTTGAGATTAACCCGTAAGTGCATGTGCTATTTATTCGATTGAAAATCATCAAGAAAAACGACATCAAATCGAAGGATAGGATTTGAGAAAGTACTTTGATGGTATCTTCTTTACGAGGATATATCAATATCAAAAAACAGTAAAATTAAATGTGGTCGTCACAATATAAAGGTGAATTTAAATAGATTACTTTATGGTATTGGTTGTAATAGTGAAAGAGATATCTGCATTGTTTCCATGTTCAATTTTTCATGCACTGAAACTTTTGAATGATTTGACTCTCGAATGTGACAAGTTAACTACTATAAGTCGTAATTCACCTGAAAATTAAAAAAATATGCTTAGGTATTTAGGATGTAAGCTAGCACCATGAGACTTTATGCAAATTTGTTCGGTCCTTTAAATCACTAAATCTAAAAAAGTAAACTTTTATTCGATCTGAGTACTATTAGCCAATAATTCTAAGCTCTACAATAAGAGAAAATAGGAAAAATCTTTTTTACCCTTTTTTTGACCTTTGAATTTCAATAAAAAAAAAATGGCACAAATTGGGAGAACTTTTTATGCTTTAGTTTTAAAAATGAAACCAATTGTTAACTCCGTGTGAAGCATTGTAAATCAAACTTTCAATTTGGTCTGAATATTATTTGATGTACAAATAAGTTCGAGGGATTTGAAAAGGATTAAACCCTTACAGATTATGTTTTAACCATATAAATCCAAGCGTTATCCTTTTTCTTCCAAAATAGTTATCTATCAATTGTCTGGAGTGACAACGACATACTTTCTTTGTGCTTTATCTTTTGTACCTATCGATCGTGAAAAGCATAATAAGGGAAACTTACTCCACCAATAAAACCCAAACAAATTATGGTTCCGTTATTTTAAAAGTAAATTTTGTAAAAACTCGAAAGTTAGGTTGTAGAGCTGGAAGATGTTGATTTGGAGAAGTTATTGGATGAAGGTTCATGTGAAACTCAAAAAGATCTTGCGAAAACTTTGGAGGTGAGTCAAAAGTGGTTTTAGGCCGTCTAAAGCATAGTTTCTCTACCTTTTTATATCCGTAGACCACCCAGGAATCCAAAAATGTTTTGTGAACTATCAATATTGGAAGAAACCTAGAAGTATTTATATAATTGAGTTTTTATTCAAACTAATTAATAAGGAGTTAAAAAGATATAATGGAATCTTTATGTACATTTTCCTGCTGTCGCTGGTTTCTAGCAAAAAAAGTGGCCAAGTGACTAAAATATTACATGTGATATATCTCTATCAAATGATATCAATGTGATGATATATCCATTTTATTGTATAAGTATGTAAATTAAAATTGCGAGTAATAAGTATTAAACACTCTTAATATTTTATTAATATTGATATGTATGACAGAATCCGGCAAAATAGCTGAAGAAAAATTAGCTTTATCGCTACTTTATATAGATTGTATATATGTATTTTAGTCATTTGGCTACATTCTTTGCTAGAACCAGCGACTGGCAACTGCATGAAAATGCACCATTTTCGAGGATAAAATAGATTTTTCAGCGATGAGACAATTTTTTAATTTTAAATAGTCTCATATAAATGTACGAGACCATTTAGAAATCGTATTTATGATCGAATATAAAACAGATGGGAAACTAATTTTATTACTTGAAAAATTTAAGAAAATTTTTCCGGCTCATCCAAAAGTTTTCGCGGACCATTCAAAAATCTTCACGGACCACCAGTTGAGAAACTAGGGTCTAATGGCCATGGCTATGATACAAAAATAGGGCAACTGAGTTTGTATAAATGCAAGCAAAGCTTCTTCGAGTGCCGTTTCTTTACAGTGCCATTTTTGCACATTTCAAAAATTTGTAATAGTACCATAAACTAAATAGTGATCATTAGAGTTTTATATGATTTCAATACATATATATATTGTTCGTTGTTCCTTTACTTTTTGTGATCCTCTACATACTGTTATAATTTATAAGTTCAAATTATTTTTGTGATGTTTACTCTCTCTAATTAAACTAGTGAATAAAACAAGGAAACAACTGCGCTTTCTTTCTTTATCTAAAATTCCTACTACTGGTATTAAAATCGGTTTTCCGCTATTAAGATCGAAAAAAAAAATCGAGTACCAGTATTAAACTTTTGGTACGATATTACAAACCCTTATTGCCAGTAAAAAATAATACATTTGAGCCAAGAATTGAAACTCAAACGCCCGCAATATACTAAAAGACACGACAAGGCCATTTTTTAACACGACAATGCCCGGACACATGACGCAAACGTTGTTTTGGAAACTTAGAAGGTACTTCAATGGTATGTTTTACCTCACCCGCTATATTTATCGAATATCTCTGTCCGCTTACCACTTATTTTGGTCCATAAGTCATGGCCTAGCTGAACTGCTGAACTTTAGATCTTATGAAGATGGCAATAATTGCATTCGACCAATGAGGATATTTTTTTGAAGGAACCTGTGTACTGTCTGAAAATTTGAAAGTGTAATAGCTAAGTCAGTACTCTGAGTAGAAATAATAGTAGCACGTTTTTTAAATAAGACCTTGAATTAAAAGGAAACTCAAAACTTATTTGTATATATCATTTAAAATATCTAAACATGGAACAGAAAGAGTTTCTGATGTAAGTCTAATCCAAAATTATGGATATTTTAGGTCTTTTACTTTCAAACAATGCATTTATAATGGCAGCCAAAAAATAGATATTGGAACATTTGTTGGGCGGAAAAAATCAACTTGTGTTAGAAGTACAAAAATCCAGTATAAAACCAATTATTTTTGATTATTGTCTAAAAAAGACGACGAGTTATAAAGTATATAATAACCACACTAAAATTAAAAATATGGGAAAGATTTTAATAATGGCTATCTAGTTTCCATCGTTTAGATTAGGGGTGAGCAACTTTTTTCAACATCGGACCAATATTCAATTTTTATATGACAATGCGAGCTAGAACATATAAACGAGAACAAAGAACGGTTAAATCGTATAAAAAACATATATTACTCTTCTATAACTTATTTTTTTTTTGAAGTGCCGTCTATTATTTCTACATATTCAGCATATTCAGTTCACTAATACAGGAAGCAATTTTTTAATACAAAAAACGAGAGGCAAAACAGTTATTGAAATATGACTTGGTTTAAATATTAATATTAAAAGTGTTAATTGTATTAAATTAATATTTTCTGGGATAAAATAATCAATTGCACGTATCAAAATAAAACTTTGATGGGTTGCAGATCCCTTGTTAAGATGATGTAAACAACTTTTTCGATTTAAATAAAGTTATACGTAAAAGGTTTTTTTTAATTGTTATTTACCGTCACTTTATAACTACTAAGGTTCTTTAGCGACTGTAGGGTTAATTAAATCCGCTATCGAGAAATATTGAAAATTTTCACGATACGAGGATCGATCCTACCCACTACCAACTAGTTTTGGAGCAGCCACCTAGACCACTCGGCTACCAGTAGGCTTACGTAAAAGTTGGCCCGTTTCTAAATTTGGTCATTAAAACGGCAATCTAATTGAAGTTTGTTTGGGCATTTCGAATTTAATGAAAAATAAATAAATCGATTTATAAAAGAAAAATAAATTTTGTTAGGTAAAAATAAAAATTATCAGCTGTGTTATGTTTTAATAGTTTAGAACGTTTTAAAAATATGTCTATCAATTTTTTAAAACATTTACCTTAAGTCTATTGTGTTGTTACGATTTTTTCCATCTCATAAATCGTTCATAATCGTAAACGACTAATCCAGTTTTAATCTTTTAATCATACTGATACTACCTCTCGATTTCCTTATAATCTCATATCAGTATCAAATAATCAAATGATTAATTAACATTGACATATTACTTACTGTTCATTGAAAGGAATAACAACGATTTGTTATTTATTTCAATAAAAACAAAACGATTAATTATTAACTTTTCATTTGTTTCTCCGAATATCAAATGTTTAGTGACAATTTTCGTTTAAAATCAGTAGGCGAGATTGGGAATATTGTTCTCGTGTATTTGCTAATGAATTTCAATTCATTTTGTTGCCCACGTATCTTTACCTTCAAATTGGAAATTACAATTTGGTATACGGAAAGCAACATGGATTTTCAATATATTATGTATTTAAAAATTTATGTGACATTGAAAATTGTTTCTTAAAATAAAAATATTTTCCTAATAGAATTTATTAGAAAAGAAATATAAGTTACCAATTAGTATATATATAATTAACAGCAGTAATTTTTCGTTAGCCGTAAATTTTCAACTTAAATCAAATAGTTATACTTCTTTAGTGACCTTATGAAAAAATGATCAGACTGAAATTCTAATAAAATGTTACGCCAAATGTAACAGCAGGAAGTTGCTCACAAACGGTTAGCGAGATACTTCAAAAGGGTGAAAGCTGGCCGATTTTTGGGAGCGATTTGCATACTACTAAAACACTTAAAGCTACTAAAACACTATTGAGTCGATCTCCGCGTTTGCATATATTTTTCGATTGACGGTAGGGGGAACAAACGGAATTCGATCGTTCCGAACAATCCCGAACCAGATACGAAGTTTACAAGTTGTATTTTTAAATTTTTTAGTCTAAACATTATCCATTTAAATACACAGCTAGTAAGTAGTAATTTCCCGTAAAATCTTCACCACTCAATACGGATACAACTGACAAATGGTAAAAATTGGCAGCTGATTGAATGAACTCAAAATGATTGTTGTAACCATAGCAATAATTATTTAGTTCAAATTTGAGACAATGACTGTATCTCACTCACACGTATGTGTTTACAATATTTGTTCTTTGTCTTTGCTGACATACCTGCATACGTATTGATACGTATTAGGTACGTTGTTTATTATTATTATGAGAATTAAAATTCCTTTAAAGGAGAGATTTTTTTTTAAATTATTCGTTGTGATATATAAAATAATGTAAAGACTTTGATTGACACATTATATTACGTTATATTTTTCTAAATTTGAAATCAAAATCAGTTCTAATACATTGATATGAGAGGGAAAATAAAATATACAATTACTTTGTATTAATAAAATTTTTAGAACGCAGCTATTTAAGATTGTTTATACCTATCTATACATGATATTTTGTTAAGTATTTTTCGATCATGTGACTCATTCACTGTGACTGTCAGTTAATTTGTAATATACATTTTGTATAAGTGGCCAAATATGTATACATATTATCAGTGGCGTGCACAGAGATTTTAGGCAGGGTAGGCAGAAATTTTTAAAAGCTACTTTAATATAATCAAAAATGCTGCATGTTGGTTTTAGTTCGTCGTTATGAGTAAATAATGAACCCTATACCGACCAACAAAATTTTTAAGTGTGAATTTTCTGATTTTTTTTTTGCCAATCGATGGGAAATCGTTCGTAAAGGTATGTGAAAGAAACCGTTTCGATTGTGACATAATAGTTTAGCGCTAATAAATTAATTAAGAAAAAATAATTAATTAATTAGTCATTGAAAAAAAAGGCAACTCAGAAATTAATTTTTTCCCTCAAATTATATTTTCTCCAAAATTTTTTCATCGCTTATGAAAATCAACTTTTCACACAAAAAATTTTTGAAAAAATATATATACGGAGTAGACCATTAAGTGTTTTTTGAAATTCGGAAAATATATTTCCTTGACTTTTTTTTAGTTTTAGTTTTAACCAACCGTTTCCTAAATTTTTCCGCATTTTTGTTATTGTATGTTGCTTTAAACCTTATTTTCTTAACATTTTACTATATCAATGACTAATTAATTAATTTTTCTTAATTAATTAATTACCGCTAAACTATTTTGTCACAAACGAAACGATTTCTTTCACAAACCTCTACGAACGATTTCCCATCGATTGACAAAAAAATTTCGGAAAATTCACACTTTAAAATTTTGTTGGCTAATCGGTATAGGGTAAATAATGATGTTGATATTTTTAACCACAAATATCCATAGATAGACTCATTTTGTAAACTTTATTAAAGAAATACAATATAATCGTTAGGATTAAATAATACAGATAATAGGTAATACATTATTAAAATTTATTAGAATTAAATAATAACAATGTACGTAGATTACTGATCGTTAAATCGATTATTGCAATCAATGAAATTCAAATTTGTAATTTCAGCGTTAATGAATAAGAAACGATGCTACTTCGGTAATTCTCGTAATTTGTCGTGCTGTAAGAAGACAGTGTCTTTTTATGAGGTTGTATGTGTGGAATTGTATATTTGTATTATTGTTTTTATACGAACGCACACACTGACACATATATATAGCTATTAGTGCACACATATAAATATTTAGGCATGAATAGTTTGTGTCTTTCCCGCGGCGTTGCCAGGAGCGCTAGTGCATTTCAATGCAAATATTACCAATCGCTTACTTGAAATTGAACGAACGAATGAGCTGGCATAATTTGTATACTGTATAGATGATATCCGTTAAGATTTTTTCTCTATTGATATTTGATAGTACTCGTAAATAAAATAAAACTAGATATCAGAACAAAATTATAAATATTTATCTGAATTATGTAGGGTAGGCAGTGTCTTTTTGTCTATATGTAATGCACGCCACTGCATATTATACAGACTGTTCAAATAACCAGGTGTGTATGCAAACAGTATCTATGGATAAATAGTCAATTTAATCTTTTATTTGTAAACCAGTAACTTTCCGTGAAATATTCAGAGATCAGTAACTGACACAGCTGACAAATGACAAAAATTGCTACTTGAATGATATTGAAATGACAGTTGCAACTACTGACATGATAGTTCAAATTTGAGACAACTACTAATATTTTTAACCCACTCACATGAATGTGTTTTCACCGTGATAGTCTTTGCCGCAACACAAACGTTTGCTTATTATGTTTATTCATATCAAATGCAAATTGTATTTATTATTGTATTATATTTTAGTTATCACAAACCACTTATAACTGGTGTACCAGTTCAGGCACTATTGAAAGAGGCTACGGTAGTGGATAGAAAACATATTTTTAATTATAGGAAAGAAGTATAACTTCTCACGTGCGTAGATAAGTACACACCCTTTTTATTTTGTTTGCAAATTATTTGCAAAGAAGAATGATTCATCTCAAAAATTTATGTAATAATTGGTATAAACACTTCAATTGTGAAGAAATACTTGAATTTATGATTTTTAACAAAGATAAAACTGTACTCTCATTAATTATTTATATTCTTATACAGTACTCAATAGGCTTAATTTAAAATACCCTTTTAAGAATAAGATTTATCATAAGTTACAGAATTTTCATATTATATAATTGATTTTCGAAAATTACCTTCAAAAACATTTTGGTTTTGTTATCAAAAAGGAATGCGTCCCAAATAATATCTTATCATTTAAATTATGGTAAACGACGTCCGTTAAATGATATTGTAATTTATATTTGTTTTTTTTTTTTTTGTTTGTTCAAGTTGAACTATGAAATATGAATATTTTTCGATAGTTTAATCATTTTATGATTCTTTTTTTTCTCTCACGATTATTTGCATCAGTTAACTACAGTTTAAGTGAAGAATGACATCGAAATTATCGAACAAAAGTTTCGATGAAAATAAAAATTCGTTGAATTCGTCTAAAAAGAAGGTGAAGAAGATGGCGGTTGAAACGGACGAAGACGAACGGTCAAATGGAAATTTTGTTGATTGTGAAGACTTGAAACAAGAAAATGGTTTGAATGTGTCAAGTGACGAGGACGAAAGTGTATTCAATTCGTGTGTGGATATCAATGAGGCGGTTAATTCTCAAATTAAAACTTTAGACGACGTGGTTCATAAAATCGACGACGAAACTTCTGACGTGGGCATAATATTCAAAAAGCCAAAAGACGTTTCAAAGAAATCCAAAAAAGACAAGTCGAAATTTGGTTTGGGATCGTTAGTGAAACGAAAATCGAAATCTCAATCTACCGATCTGCACAACGAAAATGAACTCATTCGAAGTGATTCTCGTTCATCGCTTCATAGTACTGAATCGGAATCATTGGTTACCCGCTTCAAATCGGGATTCACACCACTGTTACGTCGCAAATCTGAACGAAAACCCAAACCAGGCCATTTGGAACGAGCCGGTTCGCGCTTATCACTCTACAGTCTATCAGAAGATCGCACTGATTCGCCAGTGTTTGGGTCATCCACTGATGTTTCGGAAAAATTTCGCGATAAAAAACGAAAATCGTTACTGCGGCGAACAATTTCCTCGCTGCTATCCAGCACTCCCAATTTACAAGGGCTTGCCAATTTGGATCAACCTTTGCATGATTGTGGTGTAGAAAAGCGAGCCTCGAACACTCGCTTAAATTCCATGTGGGATAATTCGTTGCAAAGTTTGGCCGAAGACTCAATTTTAAGTCACTCGTGCATTGATCTCAATGATAACAGACGGAGGTATGAGTTAAATGAATCCCAGTTGAATGTTTCCGATCGGAAAGGATTGATTCGTACGAAAAGTTTAAATATGGTAAGCAAGTTGAAACTTTACTCTCCAATCTTATTTATTTTTGTCGTTATTTATCTACATATGGTATATTTTAACAATAGCGAGCACTTTTCTATACGGCCCACGTAAATTTTTGCTGCTCACGCAAAAATATGGTTGTGGTGAAAAATTGAATTCTTGTCTTTTGATATAAAATGAAATATTTCTTTCTTTCTATTTTCATAATATACTTATTCAAACGTCAATTTCATATTTCATTTATATTTTCTCTGTATTTTCTTTTTAATTTTGTTACCCATCCTTATCGAAATAGTTCATACAATTTAGTACAGATTTATATCAAAACCAACTGTTAAGTCCACAATTCTAAGGTGTTACCGCCATTGCCCTTAAATCGTTTGGATTTATTTTTTAACCTCCAACGCTGTGTTATAAGTCTAAAGTATCAACAAAGCTCTGGAACAAAGCTTAAGCTTTGGAAACAGTTTCTTTATATTCCTTGAAAAGTGTAAAAAAGGTGAGTTAGAAATGAATCGTACATTATCACTGATTCAATTCAACCATGAACAAGTCACCACATATATTAGTCTAAGATTCGGTATAAGAAATATATACCCTCATCTGTTATTTATTAGTGATAAGCTATAAATGATAAATAATATTCACATTAACACAATGCACAAAGGTTGCCTAATTAAATCTTGACCGGATAGTGTTAAATCGTAAAATTCGTAATTAAATTTTTTTGATCTACTTCCCTCATTGGTTATTTAAAAAAATCGTACACTTGTTAAGAGAATATATCCAAAAGAATTAAAAACAATAAGTAGAATGAAAGCTTATTTTATTCCCAATCTAACTTCATTAAGTTGCCTCATTAAAAGATGGTCCAGTCCTTGGTTGCCTAAATTTTAGATCTAAATTATCATCACTCTTACCTCTTCCCGTAAAAACTTAGATCTAAAATTTAGGCAACCAAGGACTGGACCATCTTTTAATGAGGCAACTTAATGAAGTTAGATTGGGAATAAAATAAGCTTTCATTTGACATATTACACGATTAAATAACTAATGGGGGTATATAAACAACCAACGTTAACTTACCTGTTTATACCTGGTAGCTCTACATTTGGGCAGGGAAGAAACCAGGCTACTTATTGTTTTTTAATTCTTTTGGATATATTCTCTTAACAAGTGTACGATTTTTTTAAATAACCAATGAGGGAAGTAGATCAAAAAAATTTAATTACGAATTTTACGATTTAACACTATCCGGTCAAGATTTAATTAGGCAACCTTTGTGCATTGTGTTAATGTGAATATTATTTATCATTTATAGCTTATCACTAATAAATAACAGATACTTACAGTACCTAAGAATTCTCTTGGCCGACGATTCACATGGCCCAAACATATTACTAAAAAGCGCGAATAATTGGAGTACAAGCAAAGAGAGCTGTGGTGATTATTACGGCCCGAATCGCCCTGTCCCTGGAAAGTATGCTAATGATCTATAAAGCCATCTTAAAACCAGCCTGGACGTATGGAATACAACTTTGAGGAACTGCCAGCAACTCTAATATTGAAATAATGCAGAGGTTTCTGTCTAAAGCATTGCGTTTCATCGTTGATGCCTCTTGGTGTATCACAAACTTTGACATCCATAGATATGTGGCATCTAAACATTTAGGCATTGCGACTGTTAAGGACAGTTAAGGAAGAGACATCCTGATACTAGGTACCATATACTTTCGGCGCTTAAATGATCGTACAAGAAATCAAGCTATGAACCTACTTTTCTCGCAGAATATCAGCGAGGAAACTGTTGTACTGAAGCGTCCGACATTCCTGGAGCTGCCGTACAGGCGTCAACGTAAAAAACACCCCAAGTGGGGTGCCCTGTCGTCCCATGCATAATTTCAATTGTTTCATCTATTGTCTTGGAACAGATTGCAAGACATCACAAATTATAAAAAAAAATAAGAATCCTCAACGCTCCTTATTATGTACAAAATGAAGTAATTTATAGAAACCTCTATATTCCCTACGTGGCCGAACTAATTTCATTTAAATTTTTAAAATTTCATGACAGTTCATACTACCAACCAAACTCAAAAGTGCAAACGTTTTCATCACTGCAGCACCCCAAAATTCCTCCTTGTCGATTAAAAAGGCGATGGTCCAGAAATCATCTTACTAATTCATAGAGTTTCAATACAAATTGGTGCCTCTCATCAAGCCGTTAAACCAGGTGGCTTTAACTTGAAATTTCTTTCGAGTTAAAACACACTTTATTTTTATTTTTTTATTTCACTCCTAAAAATTTTATTTATAGACTGCAAATTCGTCTTTTATAAGAAATAAAAAAATCGAACTTCTTTATTAGTGAGTCCTAGGTTCAAAAATGTTTGATTTAACCCAGAGTACCTACAGAAAAAAAATGTATTTAAGACCACAAAAAAAAAAATACACAGAAATATATTTAATGAAAAGTGAATAATGCTAAATAATAAAAATCTTTGGTATATAACTTTCATAAATTTTGGAGAAAAGTTGATTTAAAATATGAATTGATATCCTTACCTTCGTTCAACATATGTAGCACGCACATTTTTTTTTAGTGCGAAAAAATGGATAATTAATTACACAACTAAACCCGAAACTAGATATCTAATCATTCAATTTCTTTTCATTGAATTTAATCATATTTGTATGAAAAAAGTTTTATTTTCTTCAAAAAATTGTTTTATTAAATGAACTTTAAATCATTCTATATTTACCTACTAGTACCATCTCAGTATTTCTTAATTAGACATTCATTGTTGGTGAAATCAATTCGGATGTGCTAAATATAACTAACTATAGTTCATAAATTTGACAAAATTATCCGTGTCCCTCTGAAAAGCTATTGTGAAAGTTAACTTATCGTTAATGTTTTTGTAATAGTTAAGCGAAATTTTAGTTTTCCAAGCCCCTGTGGTTTACAAATGAGCTTTGTCATGCCGCTTTTTCAAAGTTTGAACATGTCTTTCGTACATACCAACCCCGTGGAGAGCCGTTAAATGTGCTTGGCAGCAAATTAGAAAGGAACATCCACGCACATAAAGACGAATTTCAACTGTGGGAATTTTAAACAACTCTCATTTGTTCATTGAACCGTTTTAGTATCATACAATTAGCTTTTTTATGACTAAATGTTTTACATTGTGTGGGAATAATAAGTGGGAAAAGGTGATGCAAATGATAATTTTATATTATCCACCCCCATTTTATTTGACTGATACATTTAATAGAATGTTAAAGAGAAGAAAATGTTGGGTTGTGGAATTGGTGTTTCCACTTATGTTTTTTCTTGGTGTTGTTTCAGGACTTAGGTGTTGTGCATCGTCCTCGTACATACAGTGGTGGAAATATTTCATGTCGTTCAAACATAAGGAATTCAGGTGAGATTTAGCAATTTGATTAATGTGAAAAATGAACGATTTATTATACACTTAACGGAGATTTGAAATAAAATAGGATTAACAATATGATTAAGTTATACACCAAATTAAAGCTTGCAGCATGCAGAATTGCCCAAATTAAGTGAAACAGAAATTAAGGATGTAAGCATTTGTATACACCTAATCCTGTTTTACACGGTAGATTCGTTCCAGACAATACCATTTAAAAAAGGCAAGACGTTCAGGAAAAAAGGTGATTAGTTCCATATCCTTTAACCCTGTAACAAATAGATAAAATAAATGACTCTTAAAAAAATAAACTATTATGAGAGTATTATTATAGCGGTACAGGAAATGAAAATTTCTACAAGAAAGTAATATAAATTTACTAGCTGATGCCCGCGACTTCGTCTGCGTAACGTAGGTGTTGGTTATATTTTCTTTTTAGGTTTGCTATTTGCAGTGGTACATGGACATTTTTATTTTTCTTATTTCTTTTACGAAAAACATACTCATACTTAAAAACACGATTTTGTCAACTTTAAAGACACATTTAATAAACTGTTGCTTAGAATAAAATAGTTTTATGTAATGATCAATTAATTTTCGAAAAATATTTATAAATATCTAAGAAGAGTATCTTTTGCATATACCTACCGTGAACTAAATAATCCGTAAATTAATCAGCATCTATACATAAATAAAAAATATCGTCAAATTCAATAAATTCGGTCTTAATTATGACTTGAAGCAGTCAAAAGTGTTCAAAATACTCGCGGCAAAATATCAGAAGTTAAGGGTCTAGATTTTTGAATATTAGTAAGAATCTCATCTGACTTGATTCTCGAATGAACCTTTTTCCCAAAACTATTACCCTGCTGCAATGTACAACACTACCGCGAAATTGAAATTTGTACAATTGCTCGAAACCCTGTTCCACCATAATCAAGTATAACCATTGCGTAATCATATACTTATTAAAATATCTGAATTTCAACTATACAATTAAACCATATTGGATAGTTGAGAGTTCACCATACACGATTTGGCGTATGCCTTTTGCTCTGGAAGAGCATTTAAAGTTTCTTTTATCATTATGACTTAAAAGCATTATGACTAAATAGCCTAATGTGAGGGGGTAATTGTGTCGTATCTTAATACCAAATTTCATTAAATTCGGTTGTTCCATTCTTTAGTTATAAAGGGACACACAGCCAGACAGACAAACATTTTAAAAATGCTAAATTTGGAATTAGGGCATCTGAAACAAATATTTACCTACCCTAAAATTGGGTACAAAATTAAAATTTACAAACAGACGTAAGAATTTTATATATAAGTATGGATAAACAAAACGCACATTATTCAATTCTAAAAGTTAATTACAAAGTAAAAACTACAAAAAATTTTATAAACAAAAAATTGATTAAGTCGAGGTAATAAAAATAACGATGTCCTTTTCACAATCATCATCGGATATCGTATGAAAACCCTTGTATAAGACTGCATTCAAAATCGCTATAATCACTCGAAATATTTAGTACGTCTGTATCACGTTCCAACTGTGACGTTTTATGATATCTTAAGCAAGATTAGAATTTTCTATTGTAGCTCTGCATTTGACAATATAATCGGTCATTAACTATCGAGATCCAGTTTTGGATAGGTCTTTGTATAATTCATGATGCAAACAGTTCTAGTTATAAGATTGTAAGATGCAAATCCTGTTAAGTTTCTAGTTAAAAAACATTAAAAGAAGTTAAAACTTATTCCCAGAAAAACAAGACTAGACTTACTTCTCATGTGTGCCTATAAGAAACTGTCGTGACATTGATCTACGAATAACTCATTAATATATTTTTTCCGATGCCTTAGTTTTGTCTCAGTGTCTAACGATGTATTGCCATTAACGTCTAATAGAGTGTTGGTCTTTCAAACTTTGATATTGACAGAGTTCTTTAACATTTCTATGGAGTTTGTAGCTATCTCCTTCACCAGATCTTCGATTTTTAATCTATTAGCTTGGTACCACTTCTTCTTTCGGTTCACGATTCGTTTCCTTGATCAACTGGTAAATCGTATAGATAGAATATAGTTCAAAAATGATTTTTGGTCAATTTTTTAATTTGTCTCTATTCTAGTATTGCCTTTTACATTTCATCCAAGTTTTATTTTAGTACCTTTCATTTAATAATATTTATTTATAATATTTATCATCCCGTGAATTCACGGGCCAATTCACTCGATTGTTTTTGTAAAATAGAAATAGCAATTATCAAATTTCTAATATTAAATTTTTGTCAATGTCACAATGTGTTGTATTTGAGGAACCAATATCAATTAAAATGGTTTGCATCATAGATTATTAAAATTAAACGTTGTTCAAAATTAATGGTGCAGAATTTGAAATGCTAGTTTTTATTAGCAAAAAATATGAAAATTGCAATTTTGTTTTATCAATGCGGTTTCAAATTGGAATTCAATTATCAAATGATTCATAAATTTGAAAGTGGTTGTTTTATTTCGCTTATTCTATTAGAAATATATACTTTCAATATTAATTTCTTGACAATGATTAAATAGTAAAATTGGTTTAAACTAAATATGATTTTATAAAAGTAGTGCATTTTAATCGTACCACTTGTCGCTGACAATTGAAGTCCTGAGCTTTATTTTTCATCGTTATTTTATCAAAAAATTATGACAAAATTACGAATCAAAATAGTAGTTATATTACTTTGTGAAGTACGGAGTGCATCTTGCATCGATATGTATAAAATAATATTAAACAAGACCAACATAAACTTATTGAAACATTATATTTAATTCAAAGCATATAAAAGGGAGTTCTTCCGTATGAAGGCTTGTATAGATCTTTGAACTTTTTATTATATATTTATATTTATTTTAAAGCGTATGTACATGAAATTTAGCTAAACATCTTCTATAGATCGTGAATTATAGCGCTCCGAAGACATCCGTCTCGAAAAAATAGATCCTCACTTTTTCCACAATTTCGGCTGATTGGCTTATCTAAAATAAAAAAAGGTGTTTTAATTTGTTAGTTAGTTTAAAGCATGGACTGAATTAGATTCAATTTAAAATATAGAAATTTGGATATTTGGCCGACTTCTGAACAAGATATTGCAATTTCCCGTTTTTTTTTTTGTTATTTTTTGTTAAAATAAATAATAGAAACATTCGAAATTTTTCGTTGATTTTAATTCGTCTCCTGCGTCTATATGTGTTCAGTCTATTCTATAAATTGAAAGTCAGTCGGTCAAACCGTTCTCGGGATATGTTGAAGGAAAGTTTGAAAAATATAGCTTTGGAAAAAGCATGTTTAATGTTTAAAATATGGGTAAACTTATAATGAGTTCTGTATCTTTGTAACGGTCGTATCTTTATAACGACTTTTTAAATTATAAAAAAATGTCATCAGTCAATCAAAAGTCAAGAAATTTTTGAAGTCACTTTACCGTTACATTTTAAATATGGTAAGGAAACAATGTTCGCAAAAGAAAACATTGATTTTTGTAATTCATCACATGAGAGAACCCTTTTAAGTTCGTAACAATTACTTCTTTCATCTGGATTACCAATTCATTTGATAAGCTCAGTGGTGTAGCGTGCGACTTCGCCACCCGGGATCAAGTGGAAATTGGCCGCCCCCTATCTTCACCATTAATCAAGAAAATTTGTAAAAAGTCATATACTCTTAACTTTTTTAATATATAGTCTTCGTTTTCTCAAAGCAAAATCTTTCAAGGAAGTATCAATGTCAATAGGTCGCCCCTTATGTTATGTGCCACCTGGGACTATGGCCCCCTCAGTACCCACCACGTTATGCTACGGGGCAAGCTAGAAATTAACTAAACGCAATAGATTTCAACTAAATAATTTAGAGAAATTTAATTCAATACCTCCGTACGTTGTGTGCGGTGTTTGTCCCTATTACGTATGTAAACTATTTATTAAAATTGCTGAATATGAAATGAGAAGTTCATTTCCCAGTGTTTAAGACAACAAACGAGAGCGATTAATTCCGAAGAGAAAATTCTGCATAAATCTCCTTTAATTAAAATTCCAAGTCTTGTTATCCACTGATTTTAGTAATAATAGAAGCCACAAATATGAGAGTAGTGATCGTTAATTACCGGTTGAGGTTTGTAGTATCGGAGAAAACTTTATCGACGATTATTTTATAAGAATTTCAATACGGAAATTTCCTCAATTTGCCGTTATTATTTAAAAATGAAGAAAGCTTTCAAGAAAATATTTGAAATGATTACAAGATAATACTAAAAGCACTAATCAAACTTTTTGCGCATATTTTTTCCTGGTTGTTAAAGTTATAAAATAAAGCTAAGTACATAATTTGAAAACATTTAATTTATAAGTTACAATCTTAAATTTGTAATGTGCAAAGATAATCAACTTTAAAACTCAGCTAATTTTGTGAAAACGTTCCATTGTTCAGAGTTATCAGAAATAACGCAAATTTTTGTCAAATATCTAAGAATAACGTACTTAAATCTCAAAAAAATTTGCAGATCAGACACTAGCATTTTACTAACTCAAAATTCAAAATACATGAAAATTTTTTTTTTTTTTTTTTTTTTTTTTTTTTTTTTATTTAAAATATATTTTGCGATCTGTACAAAAGGTATACAATTAGCAAAGTGTGTTGATTATTATGAAAAGATAAAATTTTATGTCTCAGAGCCGATCCTTCGGCTAATCTGAGTCACAAAAACAAGAAACGTGAAGTGAGTTGCCAGCCAGTGCTGGGACTCTAACAGGACTATACATCTAATAGGTCTCTGGGCCAACTTCGCTTTAGGCGACGAGGAGGATTGTCAGGATGAGTTGAGGAGGATAGGATTGTAACAAGAGGATTCGAGTGTTGGGATAAATCACAATGAAACTTTTGAAATCGTTTTCTTATTACTTCGGAAACAAAAGGAACTTGGAGATCATTATGAATGGTTTGATTACTAACGTAAAAGGGGGCATTTAATATACGTCGAAGAACTTTCGACTGAAATGATTGTATTCGAAGGATATTTGAGGGCTTAGCAGACCCCCACAACTCCGCTCCATAAGTCCAAATGGGTTGCAATATTGTTTTATAGATAGTCAGTTTAGTGGTGATGTCAATATTATGTTGAGGTGCTAAAATGTATCGTAGTAGTCCATAACGTCTGTTCAATTCTATTCTTTTAAGTCGTGTGTGAGGGTTCCATGTCATTCGATTGTCAAGGTGAAAGCCTAGATATTTAACTTCTTTAGTAGTTGGTAGTTCGTCATTAAGTAAATACAAAGGAGAGCATGTTTGTCTTTTCAATGTAAATGTTATTTGAATGGATTTGGTTGGGTTTAATTTTATACGCCACTTTTTACACCAGGGTATTATGAGCTCAAGGTGTTGCTGCACTTTAGTTTTTGCTTGGTTGATGTCCAGATCGGTAGCAAGAATCGCTGTGTCATCAGCGTATGTTGTAATTAAGGTATCGGGATGGGTAGGTATATCAGAAGTGTAAATTGTAAAGAGGATTGGTCCGAGTATGCTTCCTTGTGGAACCCCTGCCTGAATGTATGTAAGAGTGGACAACTCTGTACCACATCTCACTCTGAAGCAGCGATCGGAAAGATATGATTTCAAGATTAGGAAATATTGAGTTGGAAGGATGGTCTTTAGTTTGCATAGAAGCCCCGGATGCCATACACGATCAAATGCTTGTGCGACATCCAAGAATGCTCCTAAGCAAAATTGCTTCCGTTCCAGTGCCGCTGAAATCGCGTCTACCACTCTGAAGCATTGCTGCGTTGTTGAATGCGAGGAACGAAAACCAAATTGGTGGGAGGGAATTACATTTTTGGTATTCAATAAGGAAATGATTCTTTTAAGAATTAGTTTTTCAAAAATTTTTGATAAAGTAGGAAGGAGACTAATCGGCCTGTAGGATGAGGGATTGGAAATGGGTTTGTTTGGTTTAGGTATTAGAATTATAATAGAGTATTTCCATTGCTTAGGATAATGCGTTGTTCGTAGTATGTAATTAAATATTAAAGTGAGGAACATTAGTGCTTTTCGAGGAAGGTAGCGAAGGATTTTTGCTGTGATGAGATCGGCGCCTGGGGATTTTTTCAGTGGAGTTCTATCAAGAAGGTACTTTATTTCTGATGGACAGAAGGATTTATCTGGTAGTTCAAGAGGAAGGGGTGTATGAATGCTGTGTGTCACGGCGTTTTCATGACTTGTGTCCAAAATGTTCAGGTGGGGAGTGAACGACTTTTCTAAATGCCTCGCAAATGTTTCGGACCTCTCCCGGTCACATCTGGTCCAGGAACCATCTTCCAGACGAATGGCAGATGGGACGGAGTGATGCCTCAACAGTTGTTTGGTGGCTTTCCATAGGGAACCGTCGTGAGGTGAGAGTGACTCCAGGTATTTAGAGTACTGAGTGGACCGATGGTTACGTAATTGGGACCGGAGAAGGGATGATAATTGGTTGAATACAGTCTTGTCTTGTGGATATCTTGTGCGGTGCCACCTACTTCGTGCTCTTCGTTTAGAGCGGATTGTATTTAAAATAGCTTCTGGGAGTTGGTGATTGAAATTATGTGGTTTTGGTTTGGTTTTTATGCTTGATTGTGTGACGGCTTGTTGGATATTGCTAGTAAGGTTATCTACCGCTTTCTCCACGTCTTCTGGTGATTTGAGAGAAATATTAAGGTTTATAGAGCTGTTTAGGATATCTTGAAACCGATCCCAGTTAATTGGGCCCGTTATTAGAGTGGGATTTCTAGGTTTCGGAATTGGAGCTAAGTTTAGGGTAAGAAGGACTGGTGTGTGGTCCGATGACAAGTCGTTTAGATCATCGACGAGGGAGTAAACAGCCCCCAGTCCTTTAGCGATAAAAAAGTCAACTACATCGGGATTTCGGGCTGGATCGGAAGGCCAGTAAGTGGGTTGATTTGGAGGAAAAATTGTGTATCTTTTAGAGGAAATTATGTTGTGGAACATGCGTCCACGGGAGTTGGTTTGTCTGCTGCCCCAGAGTGGATGCTTCGCGTTGAAGTCTCCACCCACCAAGAATCGGTTTCCAAACGACTCGAAAAGCGATACAATTTGCGGTTGCGTGATAATTGTGGATGGTGAGCAATACACTGCTGATAGGGTTATTGGAAAAGCAAGAGAGTTGAGGGTAATTACTGTTGCTTGGTAGTTTTGAGTGGATCTTGTTTGATAGTCATTATGTTGTAAATATTTTTTGACCAATATGGCAGTTCCACCTTGAGCTCTACCGCTAGAGTGGTCACACCGATAAATATTGTAGTTTTGTAGGTAAAAAGTACGTTCATTTGTCAAATGTGTTTCAGTCAATAGTGCAACGTCGATGTTCTTGTCAGTAAGTAATATTTCAAGTTCGTCTCTGTGTCTGGTTATTCCATTGGAGTTCCAGAGCAAGATTTTAAGGGGTCCTACTCTCAAATTATTCATCGAATCAGTTTAGGTAGGAGTTCGGATACTAAGGACGTGAGAAGGGATATTAGTGGGGTTATCATGGATTTGAATTCATTTAAGAATGAGACGAACTGTTCTTCGCCTTTCGGTTGGTTAGTTGTTTCAGTTGGTGGGACTGCTGATGCGACTGTGAGGGTGTGATGACTCGGAGATGTTCTCAAAGTGGCTCCAGTTACCTCTGCGTAGCTGATCCTTGATGGATGAATGTTTTCTTTGTTTGGTTCTCTTTGCTGGTTCTTCCTAACACCGGTCATCTGTTGTAGTCTTTGGTGTATTGGGCAGCCACGGTAGTTGGCGGTGTGCTTTCCGCCGCAGTTTGTGCATATGGGTGCCGTTTCCTTCGGCTTCTTACAATCTTCCGTTGCGTGATTTAGGTTGCATTTAACGCATTTTGGTTGATTGCTGCAATAGTTTTTTGTGTGGCCGTAGGCTTGACACCTGATACACTGCACCACAGTACGTCTTGGTTTTGGTGGTTCCACCTTAACCACACAGTAATATATTTTTTTAATTGCGTATATTTTTTCATTGTCTACGTTGGGTGCCAAGTCTACGAAGAACATAGGTAGTGGAACTTTTTTAATTGGGTGAAAAACTGGGGTCATTTTTACGGGGTTGAGCCCCAGATTTTCTCTGATCTCTTGCATTATCATGCCTGTGTCGCTAGATGGATGCAATCCTCTAATAACAACGCGAAAGTTGCGCTCCTCTTTTAGTTGATAAGTGTGATATTGAGCGTTTTGGCCCTGAAGGTATTTTATTGCCTTTCTATAATCTTCAATTGAGCCCATTGTTAACTTAAATTGGTTTAAATGGCTTGTGCATTTAAACTCTGTTGTGCAGAATTCTTTTAAATTCAAAAACAACGAGTTAACATTGTTTATATTGTTGATGTATATTGGTGGTGGTTTGGTTTGGTTTGTTTTATTTTCATAATCTGACCTGTTATTGTCGGTTTGTGCGTTGTCTTCCAATGGTGCAAATCTGTTTGGAGACAAAAACGTCGGTGTTTGGTCGTTGCTGACGATCGCTTTTCTCTTTTTGACCCTAACGTTAACCGCGCTATTCTCAGCTCCATCACTATCACAATTCATTATCACAATTTACTTATTGAAACAAGATTTATTAATAAATTGTTTTGTATAGGTAGGCTCTGAGATGTGCTCTAAACGGCAGCACATTTGAGACTACATGAAAATTATAAACTAAATAAAAATAAATTTAATCACTTTTTGCATTTCACACTTATGTAGCTGTTTAAAATGAACTTTTTTATGGTATTTTTTTGGTACGTGGTTGCAATCATAAAATGATAAATGAGACTATGCACTTGCGACTAACGAAGTGTGGCCCATCTGTACTATGAACATGATACCGATTCTGCAAAATTGTTGCTTTCGATTATCATTGGCTGGAAATAAAATGCTTTGCAAACACCCTGAGTTCAGTGGTTAGTTAACAATCCGTTAAAAGTATAAGAGAAGTGATAGTATCATTGTTATCTTGAAGTGTAAGATATGAAGGAAGATTAAATAAAGTCAAGCGTAAAAATGAGAAAAAATAATATTCAAAAAATGCACCACTAAGAACATTGAGGTTCTTCAAAATGTTCTCTTATAATTCTGCTGCGTTAATACTTTCCTTAAAGTGGCTTTGGTGCAAATTAAAGTATCTGCCTATGAAAATTTAATAAGCCGCAGAGCAGTTAAAGCTATTGTTAAATAATCGTTAAAGCTATGACAAAGAAAACTTTAAGTTTTCGGCAATTCAGTTTCTTCCACGGTAGCTTTTTTTGATTTAAAATTAAAATTTGCAGTCGATAAAACAGAAGTTCAAAAACAATGACCCAAATAATTTTTTTCAAGTCCTACAAAGTACTTAAACATAATAATAAGACCTCTATAAGTTAAACTCATAAAAATATTATGTCAATGTTGTTCCCCACTTAACCAGTTAGTCAATAAAACGGTATAGAATTTATTGTGCGAGTCTGTTTTTTCCACGAATTCCCCATGGAATGGGTGAGATTCTATAAGCAAGGTGGCAGCTAGAAAACGAGCGATTATAGTTGAAAGTGAACGAAGAAGCTGAATGGCATTTCTATATAAAATAGAGTAGATTGGTTGAATTTTCCGGCTTTTCAAATAAACTTGTAATAAAATCCGGAGACCCATTAAATTTATATCCGTTTTAGTATTTGTAGGTGTGTACCAATGTTAATATTGATCTTTTGCATATAATAACTTCACGCGTTTTACTAATGTGTCTTCATTTTCGTTCAATTTATCATTGGAGTAACATGAAAGATAACAAATTATCCTTATTTTTTTAACTTAAAGCTCACTTACTAATATATTGTATCAAAGCTCATCAACTATTCTAAAAACAAACTGAGAAATTAAGCCATTGCAATTTATCATAGATTTAATACCCTAATATTAATTGAAAAAAAATCCTTAGTTGAACTAATTAACGTATCCATTATGATTTGAAAATCAAACCAATTTTAAAGTTTCAGAAATTGAATTAGAATAATAACTTATTACAGTTAAATATTTACCTCATTTAGTAAGGACCATTCAAAAGTTTTTAATTTTTTTATTTTAAAAAATGGAAATTTCTTTGCTATCCTTATGAAAAAATATATGTTGCAAACTTTTAGCAGACCATTTATTATACTAATAATTTGAAGTAGGTCAATTTTGGTATGACCAACTTTAGACCAGAATTGGACATCATACTATACCTCCTAGTCAGGGTACCTATAACTAATGGATTAACAAAGTATAATTTTGGGCGGTAGTCCCGCTATATATATTGTGGTGAATTCACTGTTGAGGATTTGTGATTCCCCCCCCCAGGGCAATGAAATCGCTAAAAAAAATAAAATAAAAAAGTATAATTTTATTGGTAAAAAGGAAAAAAACAAATATATCCAGTTAATATAATATTCTTAAAATGAAATCTTAAATATACTTACAATTAAACAATTAACACAAATTCGACGACACACGAAGGACTTTCCCCACTCACAAGACACAACCTCCACCTCAACCGATCTACATATGAATGACCTATTTGAATGTTCGCTCATTCATTATCAGGTTTGTTTTTGTGGTATAGTGACGATCCTGTAACGACCCGTTTTGGGTCGTTGGGGACGTTGGATCGCCACAATATATTTTCTTAATGTCTAAATTTTCATCTGATACACTCTAATGATGTCTTCAATGGTGAGTCCTCCGTGCTTGATCACTATTATCTTTGTAATATCATTTGCCGCGGCGTCGACATTCTATTTTTTCGGTAAATAATGTCCTTTTACGCATATTTTCCGCATTTATAAATAATTTTATAATGCAATACGTAACAAGGACAATTTTTAACGAATTCATGGAAACCATAAGTAGATATAAAATGAAATATTACGAAAATATATTTGATATTTCCTGGAACAAAACATTGAATTATTTATTTCCTAAAACCGTATTATAACAAAATTCTGATTTGGAGATTTATTTCAAATTTTCTTTAAATAAACTCTTCACTAACCAATAACGTTTTTCTTTTTCAGAAATCTTAAAACAAAAAGATGCTGCAAGTAGAGTATCGTCTGCACACTTCTTTCAAGGTCGACCTGTAAGCGCAGATTTTTCCGTAAACTTGTAAGTTTTCTCTTATCGTATTATTAGTTAAATTGCAAGAGTGAAGCATGTCATTTAATTAAGGATTTTCTCAAAGAAAATAAAAAATAGCTTACACTCTAACCAAATAGAAATAGACGTAGCACAAACAGAGATAATTGAATGCTTCAACACGAACCGAGGCTGGAGAAAATTTTCATTGAAATCACGATAGGAAGTTGTTGAAATTTTTAAAACTCGTAACGTTATACGAATATGGGGAAAAAGATGCGAGAATAATGTGGCTTCTCAACTATATGTATAGTGTCATCAAAAGCTCATTTTCTTATTATTTTCTGCTCATTATAGTTTTATTAATTTTTAGAACTTGTAGTGACAATTAACGTTGAAATTATGGTGGGTTGACATTAAAGCTTTTGTAATTTTTTTGTGGGTGCGCGTTTTTTTTTTGTTTGGTCGATAAAGTAGTTGCAGCGATAAGGATTTTTACGATCTAACGCACTTAACGAATTCCAAATATGTAGTTTTCGTGTGTAATTTGATGATATCATGTCTCGTTAAACATTTCTCTATAAATTAGATTAATGGCTTAGTTGTTCTAAGTGGCGATCTGTATAAATTTCCTTTCTTGGCCTCAAACGTTGAAATTATGTTCATATCAATGGTTTTTCCAACGACTCTCCGGAGAAATTGTCTGCATATGAACTTTTCGGGCACTAGCGTTTAAGATATATGACCTCTGTTATTTCAAGGCGGCGTAAAAATGAGTTCAAAATGTTTTGAAATCGTATGTCTCGATTTTTGTTTATAAGAAACAAACAAATAATTTGAACTCAACTCAAAACTTTAAACATGAATCATAACCATGTGAATTATCACATAGCAGTCACGGAGCGATTCAAACTACTTGATAACCACTGAGGACGATTGCTTGGCAATCGAAATACATGTCTGGGCAATAAGTCACAAATATTTTTGTTTGAACTTCTGTTCAAATTTATGTTTATGGTATGATTTTTATATATGAGTAGCTGATCCCCGCGACTTCGTCTGCGTAACGTAGGTGTAGATTATATTTTTTTTTTAGATTTGCTATTTGTAGTGATATATGAAATTTTTTATTTTTCTTATTTCTTTTACGAAAAACATAATCATACTTAAAAACACTATTTTGTCAACTTTAAAAATACACATTTAATTGGCTTAGAATAAAATATTTGTATGTAATGATCAATTAGTTTTCAAAAAATATTTATATATCTAAAAAGAGTATGTTCAATTGCGCATACCTACGGTAGATGTACCTACCGTCAACCAAATAATCCATAAATCAATCAGTATCTATACATAAAAAAAATATCGTCAAGTTCAATACAGTCGGTCTTAATCGTCTTAATTATGATTTAAAACAGTAAAAAGTTCAATCAAATCAAAATACTCGCAGTAAAATAACAGAAGTAAAGAGTCTAGATTTAGAATATTAGTAGAAATCTCATTTCATTGCCTCGACTCCCAAATGAGCCTTTTTCTCAAAACTATTACACTACTGCAATGTACAAAACGACCGCAAAATTAAAATTTGTTCAATTGCACGAAGCCCAGTTCCTCCATAATCAAGTATAACCATTGTGTATCTATGCACTTATTATTAAAATATCTGAATTTCATCAACTATATAATTAAACCATTTTCTTTAAGTTCGCCGAATTTCTCGCTTCTCGATATTCGCTCACTAATGTATTTATTTGTGAATACGTATTTCGGATTTTCAGGTTTACAATATGCGAAAGCCAAAAACCTTAATGCTCACTTATAAATTTAACGTTACAATTTTCAGACTTATCTATCAGAGTTTAAATTTTTAAGCAGACCCAAAGTTTCTGTTTCTAATATTAAACCAACTTTGTTTTATAATAAAGGGTTTATAATACGTTTCGTTTATAACGATACAGTGACTATGAAATTTGAAATTTCGATTGTTTATTAGACGTTATGCCGTACAAACTTTGCTACAATTTTCACTCTTTTAGAGGAGGAATTATCAAAAATCCTTTCTTATTATATATCTGTATCGTATAAGAAAAACACTTTCCAAATTTCATCGACACAAATATGTATTTATATTGGAAAATACAATGTGAAACGAAAAAAATTATGACTCTTATTTTGATTATCATGATTAAAAAGCAACTCGATTTTGCACATTTCAACGTTGTACATACAAAATTTTTGGAAATAAGTGAAAGCGTAGAAGCAAATTAAAATATTTTATATATTTTTAATAACATTAATTGATCTTCAAATAGTTCAAATAGTTTCGAAGAAAAGTTAGTTTGGAAGATTTTATTTTTTAATTAATAATGAAATATATGACAAAAAATTGCTCCATTACGGACAAAATAGGTCTACTTACAATAATTTTGTAAAAAAAAAGAAGTTAACTTTAAGATTCAAACCCACGTTTTTTTAATAAGGAGCATCAGAATGTCAGATAAGTAAGCCATTTCGCTATTAACATCAACTTTGTTTTATATATATAAACGTTTATATTTTAAAGATACAATTTTTTGGGCTTTAAATTGAATTTACTGAGCTTTTTATCAGTTCAACTAAAAATATTTTTACAGATTATTTTCTAACTTTTAATTACCTTTCCTATGATATATAACTCGCTATCTAAAGTAATTTTTTTTCATCCCTAGGGAACACCTTCCCTTATTATTTTTAAAGAATGATAAGTAGCCTAACAAGTAACAGGTAACATTGTATTGTATCTTAATACCAAATTTCATTATATTTAGTTTTTCCATTCTTTAGTTAAATCGGGACACACAGACAGACAAAAATTTTATAAATGCTAAATTTGGAATAAGGGCCTCTTGAAATAAATATTAACCCTAAAATTGAGTTCAAAATCGAAATGTTCAGACAGACGTAAGAATTTTATATATTAGTATAGATTATATTAAATTGTACTAAATAAATTGGAGCACAATATATTTTATATATTGTATAAACAGTAAAACTGTTCAAAATCAGCGAATAAAGTCTTATTTAATCTTAAAAGATAAAATATTATTTGATTTAAACATGAAAATTAATATGTATAAAACTATTCTTGAGATTAGTAACAGTTTCATAAGAAGCAATTTTTAATATTTTTGGGAAAAATATTTGTCATTAGAAAAGCCTTATTGACTAGTACCAAGAAACAAGTTTTCAATGTTCATTCTTTAAAAGGACGAAAAAGAGTTTTAAAATTTAATTCATCAATTAAAGTCCATTCTCAATCACTAACAATGAAAATTATATCTCCAGTTGCTAATATAGAGTAATGGCTTGCTGCGTATAACAAATAAGATAAAATATCCATTTCCGAAGTATGATTTTTTTACAAATAAAAGCTAAAACGTATGAAACTTGAAAATAGAAGTTTAGGGATGTTAAATCTGTTCAAGAGCTTCGTAATGGTTGCCATGACTAATATTTCTCGTTTGAGTAATGCTGAGAAAATAACGTTTTCTCTCATTTCACAAATACAAACCTATTTTCGTTATGAAGATGGCAAAATTTGAAATGCCATGTTACGATTTCCTCCACCTACACCGTTTTGTTTAATCTCTTAATGGGTTTCAAATATCAACTCAAATTCAGAAACGGGATTTTAAAAACAATTTTTTAGATTATTTTCGTATAAAAGTATATTGTTGCATGTAAGATTCAATTTTTTTTATTCAAAAGTCTCTGTAGCACTTATACGTATTGTTTTTTTCTTGAAACTTTTTTCAAATGAAATGAGACGCAAATAAAACGGAGATGTACCATATGTATAAAGAACATAAGATTATAAAAGATTTATTTAGACGATATACAATATGTATGTGGAATTTGATTCAAATATCAGCAAGAATTTATTTTAAGTTCAAAGGTGTCAAGATTTATGTTAATGCACCTTCAGAATAATAGTTTCTGAAAAGTAATCTAATATCAATAATAAAAAAACGGTGCATATAGGTACTTATGTACGCGAGTGACAAGTTATACTTCTTCGTCGTAATTGAAAAAATGTTTTTATCCACTGCCATAGCATCATCCAGTAGTGCCCGAAATGGCACATCAGTTATTAATTTTTAGTGATAACCAAATTTGATAAAATTATAAGCACAAATTTCACTTTTAATATCAATATATTAGGCAAATGTATGTATGGTGGTAAAGCAGAGAACAAAGAATGTAAACACATACATGTGAATGTAATACAAATGTAATAATTATTGTCTCAATTGTGAACTAACTGATTGTTATTGTCATTGGATTCAACTGTCATCTTGTTTTTATTCAATTACCAAATTTTGCCATTTGTCAGTGTTGGGTTGTGAATAATTCCCAGAAAGTTACTAGTATTGGTGATCTATGTTCCTTTTAGCGACATCAATACCTGGAAACGTTGCATTTTCTACTCATAAAGTATACTCTTAGAATTCCATCGATATTCGACCATCTACATAATTTAAATTAACTCATATGATATAATTTGTATATTTTAAAGCAAGGGTGGTCAACCCAAAGGATATCGCAAGCTTCTTTAGAAATGAATCATAATCCCATGAGTCATAATTAGAATTTTATATCTGCTTCTTAGATTTAGAAGCACTGTAGGCATTTTTAATATGTTGATATTCACTACTTGACGCTAAAATATGTTTTTCTTTTAAAGTGGTAAATTGGTCTCAAAAAATGAGTTTCATGCCCGCGGGCTATCTATAGATTTATTTCTTTAGTATAGTTTCGATCTTCAAAAGAATTGAACCAAACGAAGTTGATGCTACACCCCGGTACCCTTTATCACACAATAAACGCTACAATCGCTCACGAATATTTTGTTTTTTTATCGTTGAGGACTTCTGGTTTTCTATAAATATTAAAAAATCGATTTAATTTAGTGCCATTATAGATATTGGTGTATTTTTGTCGCGATTTTGGAAAAGAAAAATTTTGTCGCCTGCATATTTTCTTGGAAAAAGTTCATGATGAAAAGCTCGATTTGGGTCATTTTTCAAATATTGATTTTTCCAAAACTTTTTTCACCACTAATTGATGTATTTTGGTTGCTCGAAAGTTCTAAGAGGAATAATTTTATCACTCGCATATATAATATTCGTCGCTTGTTTTCATAAGTTTTAAAGCTTAAATATTAGAGAAATGCCCAAATAAAGCTTTTTCTTTAAATACCATTTCCTGGGAAAGTATGGGGACGATAAAATTGTTTCTTGCAGAATTCTTGAGGAACAAAAAATATCAATTAATGCTGAAAAAAAGGTTTTAAAAATTCAATAATTGGAAAATAACCCAAACAGAGATTTTTCTTTAAGTGGCTTTTCCCCGGAAAATATACAAGTGACAAATTGTTTTTTTTTGAAAATGTTGAACGACCTAAATACACCAATCAATTTTTTTCAACGAACCAAATATTCGACACAGTATGACACACAAGACTGATATACAAAATAAAATGAAGACCTGATAGGCTCGGGAATGCCCCAAAGGAGCTTATTGGGGCCCATATTGTATTTAATATACACAGCTCTTAATACTGCCTTAGCGATGTTTGAAGATGAAATAGAACTGCTAGTTCGACACCATAGCCCTAACTCAGTGACTGAGAAACTCCAAGCCGCACTTATCACACCCCATGAATGGTTCAAAAAATGGAGGATCGAAATAAAAAAGTCCAAGTCCACACCTGCTACCTTCACATCTTTTTCAGATGCTTGTTCTCGAATTTATTTATATCAACGCAATTTCCTAATTCCCAGAAGCCAAGTATCTAGGTCTTCAACTAGACAGACGGTTTTTCAGGGGAAACCACATTTTCAATAAAACAATCCAATTGGAGGTCATAATTAAAAAAACTCTAATGTTGTTCAATAGTAATTATCGTCATGTATTACGATAAATGATGCCTTCCCCAACGTACACGCTCTTCAGATTCGTAAATTGCCCAGATTGCGAATAAGCGAATTAAAATGTTAAAAAAAATCTTCAAAAGTAAGCTCTACTTGAAATTAAATGAATTCAAGTTAATGTTTCAAACAGGATTTATCGTAAATCCAAATTTTACAAACTACTATTTTACCGACCATGGATTTAAATTTGAATTTTAATTCAGCATGACAAATGGCAACCGTGGAAATTCAACCAATCAAAATAGTTTATTTAGTTTACATTGTTTACACAAATTTCAGGGTTCTTAACTTTTTTTTTTGATATTAGTATCCATCAATAACAATCAAGTGCATTAAAATCAAATATATATTTTTGAAAGTTAAATTTTTAACACCCAATAAAAATAAAATCTCTCAAAAATGCATTTTCAATAATTTTTTTTTTGGTAGAAAACATTGAATATTATGAAAAAACCAAATGATAAACAGTTAATATATTTGATTGCGGTTTAATGTTTATTATTTTTTATTGCTAAGAACAGGGATCTCAAAATATTTGCTCACAATACAAACATGGGAACGCTGCCACTTATACTAAAATTTCGATTAATTTCCAATAATTACAAACTTACAATCCATGCACCTAATCTCACTTAACAACGTTGCCGGTACAAACTGATTTTCATTTCCGATTATTGATGGCCAATTAGTAAAGGGATGATAATTTTGGTACGATTGATTTTATACAGAAATCAAATGGAAAAAATTGTTCAACAAATTCAATGTAGGGACAGATTAATCTTGGACTATATGCCAATGTGGGATTAAGGTATTAAAAGCTTTCAATTAACTATGATTAGTATTTATATGTTGTAACTGTTCCAGTAACTGTTCCAATTCAATCTATAATTATTTATTTCAGCATTTCTCAAAGAAATATAGAAACGCAAAATTTCACAGTAAAATATTTCTAAATCTATTAACAAATCAAATAGTTTTATTAAGCCAAATTTTTGTTAACGCAAATTCTTAACACGATCATCTACCACAGATTTTAAGTGGAGATTTTAATGTAAATATTGTCTTCGATACAACGATCTCATTGATTGAATTTCTGGACACCAAATTTATTTTAAAAACGGGTGGCAGTCACACTGTAGTAACAAAATCAAAAACAGTAATTGACGATATATTACGTAATTACGAGTAATTTTCGATCATTCAGCTGTAATTAGATGTTGGTGGGACCGCCTTCTGTTTGTTTTGTGTTTGATTCTTTCACTAATTTTCAATCACCCAGCTGGGATTGGCTGAAGGTGGGAACGCCCTCTCTTTGTTTTTTTCAAGGTTCTTCCACTAAAATTGTTTCATTTCTATCGCGTGTGAACTGCACACGTGTTTTTTTTGTTATTTTAATTATTTCGTGTTGTTTGAACAATAACGGCAATAATGTACTTTTAAATTTCTGTTTAAACGGTTCTTAAGTAAACGGTTTCTATTCCAAACTGTTCCAAAAAGTTTCAGCGCCTTTAGTGAAATAAACCATAATGCTAAGCCGCCGATGTGGAGTCAACAACTTTCATGTGTTAGAACTGATTCAATACGGAAATTATATTCTTGTCAATATTTCATAGCCCTAATTCAGAGAGAGCTGCACACGCGTTTGCGTTTCTAAATAATCCCACGCATATACTTACGGCATATCGTGTTTTGTTACGAAACGATTTTTACCAAGTTATACTACCTGTAAACCTCGTTAAGAAACTATAGTTGTTTTTCAATTACAGCACAAAAGCGCATAATGCGGTATAATGCTCAGCATTGAATGTTCCAACGGCCGCAACGTATAGCATAATTAAGCATTCGAAATAGCTGCGTTCTCAGGTGCGATGCGCGAATGGTACCAACAAAATAACTGAAAAATTTACGGTTTATTTCAAAAATTAAGAAATAAAATACTTGACCGATAACGCAATTTTATTATTTAGAATTCCAGTAAAGGTTGTCAAAATTTGCCAAAATCAATTTTTCTCTAACTAAACAAAGTCTATGCACTCAACCGTCGCACTTTAATTTTAATTTGTTGGAATTAATTTGTTCCAATTTAAGGTTCGCATAGTGCGGCTTCATGCGGCACTATGTCGCACTAAGCACTGGTAATTGGAAAACAACTTATGTTCCAAATAAATAAATTGACTGGATGTATTATGGCAGATATACCTATCTTTTAGTTTTAGAGAAATGGGAATCAATTCTTTAAGATCGACCTAATTGAAGTAAATGACAGACAAAGTATTAAATACTGTTTATTACTAATTAATACATTATAAAGATGTTTTGGTAAATAATGATCGATGAAAAACGGCATTTATTGTGGGTTTCAATATCTTAATGTTGTTTTATGGTTCAATTTGCCTCGTGCTTATCTTAAGATATCAATTTCAACAAAAAAAAGTTTGTTATTTTCCTTTCAAATCTACTACAAATGATGGTATAGGAGATAGCATAATGTTTTGAAACTTAAGGATGATAAAAATGTAATAACGTAAAAATTGAAAAATAATTTCATATAAAACTGCGCTTTTTATAACGGAATTAGAATCAGCAGTCTAAAGTAGACACAAATGCGATAATCTTTGCATTTATAGGATCGAGAACGTACTATTTAGTGAATATGTTTGTGTGTTATTGCAAAGCATTCAAATATTAATAAAATACATGTCGAGTTTACGAGTTAAATTGTTTAAAAGCTATGAGAGAAAGTGAAAGCTTCAAGTTGTGAAAAGCAATAGAATAATGTGCAAATATAAATCTGATTGTTTAGATGTTAAACAGAAATTCGAAAGTAAATAAGCTTTTGTTTGCAGTAAATTTGGCTTGGGGGATGAAATGAGATATTAACTTTGATGTTTTTATAAATGCTTAGTGAGATTTAAATACTTAAAAAATTGCTGAAGTTATTTGATTTTTTTCCGCAAGAATTTGTAATATTTTTTTTTTACAGGGATCATCTTTTGGACAGTGCCGACAATGACGATAATGAATTTTCTACTACAAAACTCAGCCGTTTCAAACCAAAGACCGCTTCAAAGTTGACGCAACCGAGCTCAATTTTGTCATTGTATGGGGTAAGTTATTCTGTTTTTCTGTTATGTTGTCAGTTAAAAAAGTTTCTGACTTTCTAGAAAAATGCAAAAAAACGAACAATGTTATAATAATTGTGAATTTTATTCGCTGAAGTTATGAAATATTTTTTAATATAATTATAATAATATAATAGTCTTAGATCCGGCTGCGCAATCATGTACTATAAAATACTTTCGGAAAACATATATTTTGCCGCTGTAGTAAAATCTTCTATATCACTTATCTTTACTTCAAATATCATCTTGTTATTCAATAACTATTCATTTTGATTAGTTTTATAGTCCTTAATTTTTATATAACTTTTGGATAAACCACAAATAAGTTTTCCAATATATTAGTTTCCTGATATTAAAAGATTATATATGATCCGAATTAAGCGTATAGTATAAGCGTATAGTTCATAGAGTATAAAGCTTTTCTAATTATTTTTGAACTCATCGAAAATATCATAAATCAAAAAAAAATTCTGCTATTTTGAAAACTAGTTTTTTTCTTTATCTATATCATAGTCAACAGTGGAATTATTTTTTTTATCTAAATTTCCTCATATATTAGTTTAGGAATTCCTTCATCATGCATTTCATTACCGAATCAACATACGTTATTCCTCCAACGTAAGTATATTAAATTCAAATTGTATATTCCTATTGAGTTAAAATAGTTTCAGTACGATTTATCTTAATTTTAAGCTCTGGAACTTAAGAACCATTTTTATTCATTTTTCTGATAAACGAATGATCGTTTTTCTTCTCGAAAACCGTTCTCTTGAAATTTAAAAACCAGTCTTGATTTATAAATGAAATGGTTTTAAGCTCCATAACCTTAGATGTATTATAAAGAAAAGTAAGTAATAAAGATGGATATAAGTATTTAAGTATATTAATGGGTTAGAGGTTCTTGAATGCTTTTAATTGAAATGTACAATACGTAGTTACGTAAACTCTATATTACTGCACAAATAAAGTGCAGAGAAGAGTCTTTCGGGAAATCAAAACCAGGAAAATGATTGGGAATCTTACGGAATCGTTATAAATGAGATTATTCTTTTGGTAATTATTTCAAGTTAAATCAATGCTCAATCATTAAGTTAAAATTTTTTGTGGGGGTAAATCTTGGGTATGCATCGGTTTTGACAACATTGGCCATAATTTGTTTTCGACTTAAGAACCAGAGAAAAAAATACCTTTCAAGAGTATTAAATATATTGAACTTTACTTTACCAATTTCATTTTTGTATCACAAGTTGATTTATAGTGAATAAGCAATATTTAAGAAACTGTTTTTTATGCTATTTCAAGTGTCCGATCGAATTTTCGATTTCGGTCAAAAAACGAGTTTCGGCTTAGTTTCGGTTGTCGTCAAAGCCAAAAATACGACCAAAACTGGAATCGTAAGATAAAAATGTTAAAAAATTATTGCTTTTCATTAGTGTCCGACCGAAACTAGTTTTTATTTATAAAGAATCAGGATCACGGGTAATTGAAAAAAACTAGTTAAATCAGTTTAAACTATCATTGATTGGCAACGTTTCGTCTTTATTCTTAAGACTTTATCAAGCTCTCAACTATGTCTAAGCGATCGTCACAGTTGAGAGCTTGATAAAGTCTTAAGAATAAAGACGAAACGTTACCAATCAATGATAGTTTAAACTGATTTAATTATGTTTTTTTTGCAATTACCTGTGATCCTGATTCTATTGTTAATCGTAATTTGTCAGTCTTTACTTTTAAATCCTATAGGTATTCATTAATCATTTAGTCCCTAATATTTGAGCTAATCATTAACATAACATATTATCATTTAAAATTACCTAGAAACAAAATAATTTCTTCTTAACTTTGATCAGCTTTTCTTTCGAATAGAATAAAAATTTTAAGGATAATATTCAATAAAATTTTAATGAACTGATAGTTATCAGTTTCCATAATTGAAGAATCACATAATAAGTGAAAAACAATTATTTTTCAATATTTTTATCACACGAATTCAGTATCGGTTTCGGTCGTAGTTTCGGTTTGACGACAATCGAAACTGAAACTAAGCCGAAACTAGACCGAAACTGAAAGTTCGATCGGACACTATTTTGTATTTATTGATTCTTCAATAATGAATACTGATAACTGTCAGTTCATTAAAATTTTGTTTAATATTATCTTGAATATTTTTTTTTCAGTTCGAATGAAAATTGATTAAAGTTAAGAAGAATTTAAGAATTAAATTAAGAATTAAGAAATATTTTGTTTTTGAGATATAAGAAAGAGTCTTTTCTATTATGTGTACCTAAACATATTAGGTAAAAAGTAATTTTGTTTTGTAACTTTCTTTATTATTTTATGTTATGTGTATCTAATATTAAAAATAAATAATAGGTGCATTTCTTTCACATCAACCCCTTATTTCAGCATAAATAATTTATTTGTTATAATTAATGATAATATGTAATGTTAATGATTAGCTCAAATATTAGGGATTAAATGATTAATATAGGATTTAAAAGTAAAGACTGCCAAATTATGATTAACTTTTTTTTCTATGAAAATATGACCTTCAATGGAAGTTTCGGTTCCGGCCAAAACTGAGACTGATGCCGAAATTTGTTTTCGGCCGTAAAAACTAGTTTCAGTCGGACACTAATTATTCATATTAATGTAAACTTTTGATTTTGCAAGTGGTCCAAAACTTTTGGCTGACAAAATAATGCTTTACTTGTTTAAAATTGAGCGGCAGAATTGTCGTTTGTTCGAATTACTCATAGTTTGATGAAAAGTATTAAGAATCGGTTTTTTTTGTTGTTGTTAATATCCCAATTGAGAGGGATAAAATCAAAGATAGTGGAAACTGACTACGGTAAATGCTTGGAACTTTCTACGAGGGTGGCAATGGGAGACTTGATGTTCGGTTTTAGGCGCCTGTGTGGCGTCGTGAGGCGTCGCTTCTCATTGTATATGTGGAATAAATGCAGGTGGTCGTTGGCGACGTCGTCATCGATGAACTAAGCTTCGGCTGTAAAGCGTCAGTGTTATTGTGCACTCGTCACGAAAAACATTATCGCTAGTCGCTCGCGTAAAGCTCCGCAAAGCTCTGTCGTGCCCGCCAACGTGAACTTTCGCTCGCGCCTTTTTCGACCGCATCCACAACAGTTGCCCCAACAATTTTCTCAACAAAAAAAAAATGGTAAGTGATTTTTTTTATTATTTCTACAAAAAATCCAAAATTATCTCAATCTTTTTCTCAAAAAAAAAAAAAAAAAAATTTTTAATGACAAAACCAATTAGTTATTTCATTGATTTTCATTCCGGTAAATTTACTGTTGAAGTCAATGAAAACACTTTATTTTATTATTTTTTTCACCCAACAAACAGAGGAAAGTTTTCGAATTTGATATATATAGATTCCATCGTCAATTCCTTTACATTACGAAGTCAACATGCAAAATTTAAATTAGAAAAAACAGAATAATGGGTCATAACTTTGTAAAAGAGGTGGTCGTTCTACATTTACGTTCGTAGAAAAAGTTTTGTTCAGCCTAATTTAGTTTTAATTGAGTTGAAGTTATCAGGCTCAAAAACAAAATAATAATATATAAAATTGATTTGAATGACGACTTTTTCAAATAGAAGTTGTAAAAATCAATAATTTTCCTTTTAACTCATATAACTTTTGTAACAAACTTGCATTGCATCAGTTTTTTGCTATCGGCAATACTTGTATTTTTCCTGATCGATTTTATAGCAGTTTACACTCGAAGATATTTATTCGCGTCTGGGATTCACCCAGCTCACACATCTAATCTGTTTAATACAATCTGTCGACAATCTATTCTCAACTCGTGCACTGTGCTTTACTTAAGCTCAAATTCTATTTTCAAGCACTCAGATAATCCAACCCAGCGATAGATCATTTTCATGACACAAATAAGAAAAATCACAACTGTCACAACTTTGAAAAATGCATTAACATAAAACCAATCAGATTCCTATACCAATAAGATTTATAGATAAATTCACGAAACCTTCTCACTTCATAGAAACAAAATAATCTTCATCACCCAGCGACATAGGAAAAAAAACGCAGCTGAAAAAGGAAAAGACTTCACGTTAGTGAGGAGATAACGGATAAGAAGCCATTAGTTTTAACGAATGAAATTGATTGAATGATTCTCTAATATCGAGACAAGGTTAATTAATTAATAGATAAATTCAATTTATTTGATAGACTTCAACGGTTGCGGTATAAGAAAATTCTAACAATTTAAACAATTTTAGAATATTAATTGGATTATAATTAATTAAGAGAAATACTAGATCAATATATTAATAACCAAATATTATTATACTAATTATCAAATTTATCGATGAAAGAATAAATTTTCCGTTTCCCTCATTTAATTTCATTATTAATGCACGCAAAATTTGATTGTTTTGAACAATTCCTCTTGTTATAATTCTATGAATTTCATTGAGTATACTTTTTTAAGAGTTCCATAATGCATCTCGAACAATTTTGAACTGCAACTAGAAAATTTTTAGTGAAGTTTTTAATAAAATAAAAGATATTTACGAAAGAAAATTTAAGAAAAAAGCATCGTTTCTAAAACTGAGGGATGAAGAAAAATATTTAGTTCACATATGGTTGCAAGACTTCTCTTTTTCATTAAAAAAACATTGAAATTAGTTTTTAAATGAATTATGAATTAATTTGATACTAAAATATTCGATGAAAGTGTTTTATTTTGCATTTTTGTAACACTTTTTCTTCTAAAAGGAGCGATTCGTTAAAATTGTTTCACTGTAAGAGAATTTTGTCCAAAGAGAAGCGTAATTGCAATGATTGCACTTTATGCAATTATGTACAAATTATGCTTTACAATTGTGTAAAAAACAAGTTTTTAACGAAAAATTGAACCGATGAAAAAATGAAATGAAATTCGACAAATAAATTCAGGTTATCATAGTTAGTTTTGATAATTAAAGCCGGCCGTACACTAAAACAAACAATCATCTCAACACGAAACATTTTGTTAAGGGTAGGCAGAGAAACCAAAGAATACGTTGAAGTAGTGAAGGACGTTGCACACATTCTCGAGCTTTGGTTCTCTGGCCACTAAACATCTACGTCCCTTAAAGGCATTACACTTTTGAAGTTTGTAAAAACTAGCGATCAAATATTTTTGTGTTTTTTTGTCGTTAAGGAGTTTGTGATTTTTTTTCCAAAAAAACCCTAAGTAGTGTATTGAGGTTCAAATTTTCTTTTCTTTAAATATTAAAATTTCTATTGATAAATATTTTGTTTATTTCAGTTGTAAACAAATTTCATATAGGTTTACAACTGACAAATTAATCATTACCTGATGATGACAGCCAAAAACTGTTGAAACGCATCGTAATTAAGAAGAAATTGAGTCATAAGACTTATATTATTATTCATTCATTAAAATTTCTTTTTTTTTGGGACCATTAATTAGAGTTTTTCTATTGTTTGTGAGCTTTGAAAGCAAACATGTCGTTGCATTGGTACGAGTTCGAGAACTCAAAGTTATCAAATTTGAATTTAAAATAACTTATTTAGTATTAAACATTTAATGCACTTGGATAATAACATGTATAACTCGAAGAGCACACAAAACTGAATTTGAATTCATTCGGGAATCTATCTTAGCATTCCAATATGAATTTCAGAAAAGCAAATATTTGTTAATCTTTTACGAGTAATCAATTTACTTTAATCATAAAATGTCTTCAGTGCAACTTTGAAATGACTTGGAAGCCACTACGTAACAATTGAATGTCTATAGCAGGGGTGAGGAAACTACCGATCGCAGGCATTTTAAGTAACTTTAAAGGTAAATTTCAAATCTTTTAATTGAAAATTTAGCGGACAATGAAACTTGAATTTAAAGTTAAATACGCATCTAATACTCTACATCTAGTGCTTCTAATACTCTTTTCTACTTATTTTCTCTTTAAATTTGTATTTCTTTTTAATTTAACCCATTTTTCGAAGTCAATTGCATATAAATAAGAAAAACTATTGTCGATCATACCCGTATTAAGTTTGCCCCCCTCTGGTTTATAGGTTTAGAAAAATATTACCATCCGTTCTCCCTAATATATTACAAGTAATTTTGGTATATAAAAAGCTTTTTCTTTTTAATTAATTGGTGAGTGCGGAAGATTATCTTTAAAAACTTGGTCATAATTTGCATTATAAAACCAACGTTATTAAATTTTCTTTTTCGTCCTATATGTGTTAGTGGCATTTTACAATGGCAACGTAAAATATTAAAGAAGTTTTGCTAGCATAATGACAAAACGGCGAAACGGTGAAGTTATTAAAATATTCGCGAGCCGATGCTATAAATCGTCGCGAGAAATGCAACTTTCTTCATGATGCATTCGTTCGCTAACAATTTAAATTTAAGCGAAGGAAAATTTCGGTCGCAAGCTTTGATGTACCATTCGTTGTGATTCGTAATTTTTTTCTAAAGCCAATAAATTAGTCGATTGATTAACCGGAAATTTGGTTTCTTTAAAATGCAACGTGTTTCGGTGTTTCATTTTGCCTCCGTGGAAAAATTAGATCAATTCATGATGTAATATAAAATAGTCATTATCAGTTTTCCGTATAATTTGTATATAATTTTGTCGTTTACGTCTGTCCTTGTGTTGTAACTATTGGCTTAGTGATTATTAGCACCATAAAGATAAAATTTAGACGAACATGAACTCTATGATCTACTAATACACTATACAAAAGTGATTTTTTATGATAAAAAACCAAAACGGCTCGCTATAAACTCTTATATTCAAAAGTATTAGCAAAAGTTTATTTTTTAATATTTTTATATAAAAAAGCACATTTTTCCTTAAATTATCGGTTTGATCTTTGGAGTAAAGTTGGTACAAGCTATGATCATTAAATCCTGGAAATGTTCATTGGTAAGTCGAGATCGAAATATATTTTTAATGAAGTTCGTCTTCAAAAATTTTGCTTCTCAAGCATATGTTGACCCTAACTTAGTTAGAAGTTTCAAAAGAATGTTTTTTGCTCTTGAGTTTTATCACTACACATGTTTATCCAGACTCTTTCTAAAACTCTTTCTAAAAAGCTTCCGCATATTATTCCTTATGAAATTCGATTATTTGTCACTCCAGGGTAGCTTCCATACTGGTGAAAATATTTGCAGCTTCGTTTCTTAATTGGCCGTCAGATTGTTAAGAGTAAATATTCCTGTAGATTTTAATAACAGTCTCGATTTTAGAACTTCAATATGGTAGTCGTTTTTTATTAGCCGATATTAATCTCATTAGTACTGATTGTTTTATTTAGAGGAAGTGCAGGAATTTACTATTAAGATTAGCATTAAAAAGATCGAGTTTTCGTGAAATACTTTTTACTTTTGATATGGGCTACCATACAAGCTTTCATTTGCCTTGAAGTTTAAGGTTTAGATCGTTAATTTTTCTTATTATCCGATAAGAAATCAATGAGGGTTACATTTATGTTTTCGTTTAGAAATTATAATAAATGTTTTAAAATATTTCCAAATTCTAATGAATGACTGAAAAACGTAGCTTTTGTTATCTGTTGTTATTCAATAGTAGATGATCAGATTTTGCGTTTACTTTTTCAAGAAATGATTGCATTTAACGATGTTTTAGTGATATTTTAGTACGAAGAAAATTTATTTTTGTATTAGTTTTTTGCATAATACTCACATGATCTGGATTAAGTTTGCAGCAAAGCTCTGTTTGGTGAACCATACAGTTGTAGGGAAACAAATTTACATTACATTTGCATTAGTACTCAATTGGTGAGCTAGTCTTTTTTATTTTCAATCATTGCTGTTTAAACTACGCACTCCGTAAATTAAATTTCTGCTTATTTGAAATCCGCACAAAATACAATAGCTTGTAAGGTCTAATCCGAACCAGGATCTGATGTTTGACGACCCTTATTAATATAAAGAAATGACAAAAGAAGTTGAAAGCAGTACCACATCCCTAAAACTAAGGGAAGGATGCAGAAAAAAATCTATAAAAGCGAAAAATGATATCTAATTATTATTTTTTTTATTAAACCTTAAAATTTATTCTTTTAGTGAATAGAAATCACTGCCTCTAGTTTCCCAAAGGTGTCTTAATACTCTATATTTAAGCGATTGAACGTAATGGTGTGCTTATTTTCTTACAAGTCATTTTCTTATATTATTATTAGAATTTTTTAAAGAATACAACAACTCAAGGACGAACAAAGGGAAATCTACGGAAATACGTCAACTCCAAGGGAAAAAACCACATTTAAAAATGAAGGGCTAACTTTAAGTTTTTATTTTTTCAAATTTGTTTATTCAAATTTTTTATAATAAAATTAAGAACGAACAAACATGAGCAAAAAAAATATTGAAAAATCAAAAGTCGAGAAGTAAACTGTTGGGAGCTATTTCAAACTGTAACGAAAATTACAATCAACCTATAATCTTGCCCTTAACGCCGACATAAGCTATTTATCAATTTCCCAGTCCCCAATTGAAAAGAAAACCTTGTTCCAAATCGAATTCTCATCTAAAGTTTTTCGTCCTGCTTTGACCAGTAAAAAAATAATGATAAAAGTAATGAAAAGCTGCAAATCTTTTTCCTACATAATCAAAAACGTAAACTTTTTAACCTTTGAAAAGAAAAATGCTCGCACAAATGGTTCTCTTCTTGTAAGCATGCAAATCGTGCGTGTTTAATCATTTGCAGTTATGAAAAACTCACCCTCGTTTTAATTTGCGAGAAGACATTGTATACCTGTCCTTATTGAGAAGATTGTTCTTTTGCTTTGTCAAGGTCGTTAAAATTTCACGTGAAAACGGTAATTAGATTTAATTAAAATTCAATTACAGTTTCGCTTAATTGGATGGTTACATAAATGTGAAATCCCTTGGTTTGATTTGGACTGCTGATGCGCAATTGGGGTTTCGTGTAAATTGTGGTCATTGCAACTTCCAGAAATCGAGTTAAACAACACGCGGTAACAGCAAATAACGTCAGATTGATTCGATTGACAGAGTGGTGGTTTGGAATCTATATCATTTAACTTTTGGCTTTTTTTTATTTTGTCTAAAAATTATAAATATTTTTTATTAGTTCTAACAAATTTAAATTGTAATTTTTGTGTAGTATTTAGTTGCAATTTATTTGTTCAGAATTAAATACAAACACCAACATTCTTAATAGCGTTGAGTTGTAAATATTATTGCTATACCTTCTAACATTGATCCTATTGTTGTAATGTCAATGTTAGTTTTCATTTATCTCTAAAAGCTGAAGCCCAACTGCGATAACCTCACATACTAACAATGTTATTGATTAATTTTAATAACTTCTAATAATTTCAATTTCTCTTTCCTAAATAATACCCATGTACTTTAAAATGCAATTTATAAGTTATCCCCCATGGTTTTTTTGATAGAGAACTAACCGTTACTCGCTACTTCGATAGCTTGTCACATAAAAACGTCGTCAATGCTAATGAATAAATTAACCGGTTGTCAACGAATCTTAAATCTTTTTTGTTGAGTTTTAATTTTTGAATCAAAGGTATGAATTCGTTTTAAATAATTATAATCTCTACCTAATTTCCAAAGGAAATATACACCTTATTTACTTTTCTTTTAATGAAAAACAATGTATTAAATTTGTTACATTCGCCGGGAATAAATTACCAGTGGAGGCGAGGAAAATGAATGGAGTCAAAGAAAAAAATGTACCCAATTGTGAGTTTGAAGTGGATAAAAACGACAGAGGTGTCGTCGGATTTAATGATGTGAGAGACCCGTGCGATTATTCAGAGTTGGAAACGAGATAGAGTTCGCTTAATCGTTTAATATTATTTAAAGCATGAGTACTTATTGGGAACGATCAATGGAATGGGGGAACGGTTGTTATTTGAAATTTGTACGCACACGAGCAGTTGTAAGATTTTCAACATTGGAATTCTCACGCCTTTGCCACGGAAAACCACTTTTTCTTTAGGACAGATTCCTATATAATTCGGCAGCCTAATCGAAACCAGACGCGAATATAACACCCCAAACGAAATCGGTCGTTCTTCATTCATTCTACCAAACACTTAACGATAAATTTTATCAGTGTCTTAATCACGTTTGTTTTAAATTCCTTCTATATCCAGGCAAATAGAGCGAAAATACAGAGAAAAAAACTTGATTCAACTGAAAAGTATAATTATCATTAGTTTAACGAATAATTTTTGAGCACTTTGATTGTTAACGTAATGACGCAATTTAATGAATATTACACGAGATAAATGCAAAACAGCGATTTTAATTTGTCTTCCTAAGCTATAAAGTAAACGAATTGTGTATCTAATTTTCCTCGGGAAAATCGTTACTGGAATTTATTTCGACGAGGGATGCTTTTGGTATAAGCTACGCTTTTATGACAACAACCCTAATGCCTTGAATGCCATTTTTTTACGTCTCATAAAGCGCTACATCTACAGCTTTTGGATAAAAAACATTTGATATTAAAAATGAATATTGCAAAGCATTTCCTTTCATAAAGCGTTATAGAGTCGGGCGTTGTTCACAATCTATTCGTTCCGATCAGAAATTAAACTGAAAATAATATTCTTTTAATTTTTTAAGACGATAAGCCATGTATTTTTAAGGAAAACAATTAAAACTTTAGTGAATAGAATTAACTAGTTTAATTCCACCTATTTTGGATGTTTTATAAAATCATTTTTGGGAATAGGTAATAATTTTAATTTAACGTTTTGTACTGACAGGATGAATAAAATAATTTTTAAGCTAGCATTGATTAATTTTTGGTTAAAGTAAAGTCTAGACAAGTACTAGAAGCGTGTGGGGGAAATTTTATTAAAGTTGTTTTTTTTATCTTATACACTCATTTTTAAAGTATCGTTATTTTCACCACGTGTTGAAATCCGTCATATTTTTAACGGAATTAAACATCAATTCGAAATATGAAAAAGAATATATACAATTCTTGACCTTAGATATATCCAAAAATAACAAAAAAGGCCAAAGTAAACTAGTGAACATTACTGGTATTCTGAAGATGGAAAAAATTACTTCATATATTCATATAGCTTTTAAGATTTTTTTTAACACCAAAAAATCTCTTTATTTTCAATATTGAATCAGTTCTAAAGAACAATTTCTTAGAACATGTTTTCATTTTCAAGAATCGAGTGTCCCTTAAATGAAGTTAAGCCAGGAAAATGTCAAAATTTTCTCATATTATTATACCACACATTTATTAAATCTCAAAACTAGCATTTTCCAATTTTACTGACATTGGAAATGGCGGAAATTTTGTATCGTGTTTTTAAGCACAAAGCTTTAGTATAGAGTGCGCTCATCAGTGCTCATGTCAGCTCATGTTGTGTGTAACTAATGCTATCTTCATGACCAAACATTTCACCTCAAATTTCGATGATACTTTCTCTGTCTACCTATGTGGACATGCCCATAGCGGCAACTGACGACAACCATTTCCAAGTAGGTTGAAGGGAAAAGATAGTTGGAGTGAGATAGGATTTCCGAATCGAATACAAGGTCAAAAACAGTAAGCATGACTCCTCTACACTACACCTCTGTGGTTGGAATAAAATGATACCATAAATTTTTGGCTCATGTGTACTTTAGCACACCCACAATCTGGCAATGCTGCATTTTCGACTTTGTTTTTAATTTAATTCGCGATTAAATCGGTCCATAATGAAAATTTAGCCACAAAAGAGAGAATTATACCATATTAGAATTAAATCATCAAAAAAATCGCGAATTAAATTAAAAACAAAGTCGAAAATGCAACGTTGCCAGATTGTGGGTGTGCTAAAGTACACTTGAGCCAAATTTTTTACTTTGGTTCGTAACTTCGATAAATAATAAATGTTATAAATTCTCGTGATTTGTATTCAAAGTCATCAACATTAAAGATTTGGCTCATGTGTACTTTAGCACACCCACAATCTGGCAATGTTGCATTTTCGACTTGGTTTTTAAATTAATTCGCGATATTTTTGTTAATTCAATTCTAATATGGTATAATTATCTCTATTGTACACAATAGAGATAATCGAACTCTCTGTTCGAGTGCAAATCAGTGGGTTAGATATTCTGGTACAAAAATGCCTCCAAACATGCAAGCACGCATGATCAATCAGTTCAAAAGCAATCAGATTCAATCTTGAACTCTCGCAAAAATGAACCTTTTTGGTATTGTAAAGTCCTTGATGAAATAGAAATACATAATAGATACCATCTTATCGATTTAAAGTATGAAATAAAATTTATCTTCGACCCGTTTTATTGCTATTCCAACAATTCTCATAAATATTTAAAGCACATTGTTAAAATGTTGGTCCTGTTTATTATTTTTTTTTTATGAATACAGAGATAAACAATTTTTAAATAAAATTGGAAAAAATCACATACTTGACATCTTGAATTTCACATATTGAAATCAGCAAATAATATTAATTTTAGAATTCTCATATGTTCAGGCTATTCATACGTTTAACAATCCCTTATATCAATAAAAAAAATCATCAATTTATTGAATTGTTTGCATTGATATTTACACATGAAACAAATGAATAGACGCAGCATGCAAAATAATGCTCGTTTATGAAACATATCATTGTAAAATTCATATAAAAGTTGCATAATAAATTGAACAAGTAAAAGAAAATAAATCATGTAAAAAGTGAACCATCATATTTCACAATGCATTATTTGATTGTTTTTGATCTACGTTTTTGTTCAAATATTTAACTTGAAAACTGCAAACGCTTTACATTTAATTTTGATTTGGTTAAGTTTTTAATTGAATTTTATTTCTTCATATTAATAATAATAAAAATAAGAATATAATATAATAATAATGTTAATATTAAATAAACTCCAACTTACATTTGATCAAAAACTACACAAAATAAATTGTTGAAATTTTTAATATCTTTCTAGATTTTAAATTAGGTACCAAAATAAATTATAGATATTTATACGCTCAGATTAATACATCAAGTCATTAATTTTTGTGTTGAATATATTTACAGTTTCCAATCATATCCTAAGCTCAAGAAAATCTGGTGAAATATTAGTAGACAAATCTAAGAAGCCGACAATAGGAGGAGAATATGTTACTATTAGTATGAAAAAATGTTTTTCAGTATCAAATTTTTCGTGATAATGGAAAAGGGAGTTGCAATTCTGGTACGCAATACCATTGAATGTTCTCATCTCAAAGCAAAATTCAAAAAAAAAAAAAATACAAGAATTTTATATCTACAAACTAATACCATGCAAATATAATACCAATAATGGAATACTTTATCGGATAAAACGTACCGTGAAATCGCACATCAAACCATGATAATGGAAACAAAGTACATAAACTTTCCATGAACACTTTCACATCAGAAATTCTAACACTTTAAAAGCTTATGAATGTTATTCATATATTAAATGAATTTTAATTACCGAAAAGAGTTGTCAAGATATTCTTGTTTAAAATTGTTGACACCATTTTAATCGTTCGAATGAGAAGAATAGGATTTGAAACCGAGGAAATGAAATTACCATATTTTTTTTGCCAACAATTAAATGAACAATGCAACTTGTTCAGAGTTGAAATAATGCTGAAGTAATATAGCATGAAAACAATTACCAACATCTATTTGACTTCAGTATTTGATACTTGTTTGTATTTTCAAGCCAATGGTAATGAAATTCAAGTGAACGCGTGTTGCATATAATAGAATTAAAAAAAACGGAAAATATAATAGTTTTTCCTGTCGCTATTATAATGTTGCAATGGCAGTTTTCGCACTTAACACTTGTTATAATGATGTCAGAATTGTTAATTATTCCAAGTTTTCCATATTTTTTCATTTAGATTTTGTAAATTGTAACAAAAAAGTGTTTTGTCGACTCAACAATTCTGAAATTTCTCTCGTAGGATGGAATTAATGCATAATTGTTGAGTTATAACTGCATAAATGAATAAATGATTACGTTATTAAATGAATGCAAATTGTCGAGGACAATTGCACGATTTAATTTCAAGGTCATTGAAACTTTGATCACATTATTGGATGTGTGGATTTTCGTTTTCAATATCCGGTTCAATAAATAACGAATGAAGCTAGTGCCACGTGCATTGTATGTACAACGAGGACGAGAGAGATAGAGAGAAATAATTGTCGATAATCAAAATTAATGAAAAGGCTTTGTCTTGGTTAGAATTGGATTCGTGTTTTATGGAACAAAGCAGATCGGTGATTGTTACACTATAGAAGGTATTGTTAATATCGGTGCTTACCTCTTTTTTGCTATGATTAAGATCAATATCGAATTTAAACTCGGTGTGGAACCTTTATTACATGCAAGTGGTACTTTGAATTTATAACCAAACTTAATAACGGAATAAGTTAATTTTGATTTATCGTATATTAGGTAAAGACAATTTGGTACTGAATAGGTACTCTTCTATCGTTACAACCAGTAAATTTAATTGCGGTTTGACAGAAATAAGCACAATTAATGTATTAAAATCGTCAAATATCTTCAAAGTTTTTACAGTAAATGTTAAATAAAATTATAAAAATATATACTTTTTTATATCTATGGATAGCCAATACTTAAGATTTTCTCATAGTTCGCTATTTTTTTAACAATACTGTCCCTTAGTGAAAAAATTACATAAGTCAGTAAAAAAAACTGATGGGTTTTGGATTTTTTTGAGTAATTCTTATATTTATGGGTGTGCTGAATCCAAAAACGATTTTCATTTTGTTATAAAACGTCATATTTTCTAACAATCTATGTTAAACAAGTTATCATCTTAAAATATAAGATAATAGACTAAAAACAATTTCTGAAGTTATACTTCTTTACCAGTGGCGTGCACAGAGGTTTTAGGCAGAGTAGGCAGAAATTTTTAAAAGCTACTTTAATATAATCAAAAATGCTGCATGTTGGTTTTAGTTCGTCGTTATGATGAGTAAATAATGAACCCTATACCGATTAGCCAACAAAATTTTAAAGTGTGAATTTTCTGAATTTTTTTTTGCAATCGAGGGGAAATCGTTCGTAGAGGTATGTGAAAGAATCCGTTTCGATTGTGATAAAATAGTTGAGCGGTAATAAATTAATTAAGAAAAATTAATTAATTGATTAGTCATTGATATAGTCATTGAAAAAAGGCAACTTAGAAATTAATTTTTTCCTCAAATTATATTTTCCCAAAATTGTACAAAATAACAAAAAAATCGAAACATAATTAATAACAGGCTTTTCTCCAAAATTTTTTCATCGCTTATGAAAATCAACTTTTCACACAAAAAATTTTTGAAAAAATATGTATACGAAGTAGAAAACATTATAAAGTGTTTTTTGAAATTTGGAAAATATTTTTCTTTTACTTTTTTTTAGTTTTAGTTTTAACCAACCGTTTCCTAAATTTTTCCGCATTTTTGTTATTGTATGTTGCTTTAAACCTTATTTACGAAACGGTTTCTTTTACAAACCTCTACGAACGATTTTCCATCGATTGGCAAAAAACAATTTCGGAAAATTCACAATTTAAAATTTTGTTGGCTAATCGGTATAGGGTAAATAATGATGTTGATACTTTTAACCACAAATATCCATAGATAGACTCATTTTCTAAACTTTATTAAAGAAATGCAATATAATCGTCAGGATTAAATAATACAGATAATAGATAATACATTATTAAAATTTATTAGAATTAAATAGTAACAATGTACGTAGATTACTGATCGTTAAATCGATTATTGAAATCAATAAAATTCAAATTTGTAATTTCAGCGTTAATGAATAAGAAACGATGCTACTTCGGTAATTATCGTAATTTGTCGTGTGCAAGAAGACAGTGTCTTTTTTTGAGGTTGTATGTGTAGAATTGTATATTTGTAGTATTGTTTTTATACGAACGCACACACTGACACATATATATAGCTATGAGTGCACACATATAAATATTTAGGCACGAATAGTTTGTGTCTTTCCCGCAGCTTTGCCAGGAGCGCTAGTGCATTGCAATGCAAATATTACCAGTCGCTTACTTGAAATTGAACGAACGAATGAGCTAGCATGATCTGTATACTATATAGATGATATCCGTTAAGATTTTTTCTTTATTGATATTTGATAGTACTCGTAAATAAAATAAAACTAGATATCAGAACAAAATTATAAATATTTATCTGAATTATGTAGGGTAGGCAGTGTCTTTTTGTCTATATGTAATGCACGCCACTGTTCTTTACTAGTGGTATGCAAAAAAAAATATAATGGGAGTGAATTTTAAGAAAACTGATGCTTTGACGCTACAATATGAAGTTGTTTGCAAACGGTTAGCGAGAAACTTCAAGCGGGTTGAGCCATCTCAACGCTCGCATAAGTTTTCCTTTATCAGTAAGGATTGAACTAGATTCCATTGTCCCGAACATTCCCGAACCAGATAAGAATTACAAAAAATACAATTGTTACTATTATTTTTTATTTAGAACGTTTAGAACCTTTAGAATATAGACGTCGTCGAACTAAATATTTTCACAAATATGCCCATTAGTCTTATGAGAATTAAAATACATTTAAAATAAAAATATTTTTTGACATTACTCAATGCAATATTTGAAATTATGTAAGGAAGATCAATTGATACATTATATTTTTCTATATTTGAATTAAAATCAGTTACAAAGCATATATATAAATGGTTAAATAAAATATATAATTACTATTGAATTAATATAAGTTTTAAGACGTCGCTATTAAGGATTGTCAATAAATATACATGATATTTAATGGCAACAGTCTTCTTCTATGTGGTAAATGTTTTCGATAAGTCTTTTTCGAACCGGTGACCCATGCTGATAGTTCGGTTTAACGGTTAACTCATATAATATTTAATGTATTTTGTATAAGTAGCCAAATGTGTACACCTACAGTATCAATGAATAAATAGTCAATGAATTAATTTTTTATTTGAAAACCAGTAATTTTCTGTGAAATGTTCACAGTTCAACACTAACACAACTGACAAATGGCCAAAATTAGCAATTGAATGAAATCGAAATGACAATTAAAACTAAAAGTATAATATATTATCATTAGATCCCATATAATTATTCATAAAATAAATATTTCAGTTCTTTTTGAATCCATTTAATTTATTGTTTTTCAATTTCGTTACGTTTTGTCACATATCGTAACTTCCTCAGGCATCTAATATATAAAATATTATAAACACACATAAAACACATATAAAAGATAATACAACATACGATTTATACCTTCAAAAAATAATTAAAAAATAACTTATTTAAATAAATAAAAGCTGAGATCTGAATTGTATCATCTATTAAAAAAATAACTCAAATGACAATTCTACTATAATTGCAACAAAAGTTCAAATAATTATGTAAATAAACATTACAGTCAATCAGCCAACATGTGTATGGCGACAGGTTACTATTGTTACTACTAAGAATCGCATTAGTCAAAATTGGTCAAAATTACACTTTATTTTAGTATACTATTAACTTGTATAGAGTAATTAATATAATATAAAATATAGTGTAATTTTGACTATAGCAATTTTTAGTAGTTACGATAGTAACCTGTAACCATTCACACGTGGGCTGATTGACTCTAATGTTTGTCTAATAGATTATTTGAACTTTTAAGTCTAAGAGCCAGTGGTTGGCTACCTGCATGTATTTGACCAGACTTACATTTTTGTACAGTGAGTCTCCGTAACCGAACATACATGAGTCCGTTAGTCACTAAGTCCAGCGCGGCTGCCGAAGGTGGTGCGCAGGTACATCAGGTATTAAAAATTGCCTAATATTAAATGTATTCTACTACGTCTGTCGTTTGCAAATTTTAAAATATAATATTATCACTATTGAAAAATAATCATGGCAGACCATTATCGCGCGGTTAACTAGTGGCAGACAATTTTGAAGATACCCAAATTTTGAAATTTTGAAGAACCAGATCTGCCATTATATGTCATAAATATGTCATAAGCTTCTAAGACTACAATGAAAAATATATTATTGGCAGATTTGGTTTTTCAAAATTTCATATTTTTTGGTATCTTCAAAATTGTCTGCCCACTAAGTTAACCACGCGATAATGGTCTGCCATGGTTATTTTTCAATAGTAATAATATTATATTTTAAAATTTGCAAATGACAGACGTAGTAGAATACATTTAAAATTAGGCAATTTTTAATACCTGATGAACCTGCGCACCACCTTCGGCAGCCGCGCTGGACTTAGTGACTAACGAATACATGTATATTCGGTTACGGAGACGGTACAAAAATGTAAGTCTGGTCAAATACATACAGGTAGCCAGCCACTGGCTCTTAGACTATTTTGTTGCACTTACAATAGAAAAGCCATTTGTGTTAATTTTAATTTTATAAATTTTTTAAGGTATACATTGTATGTTATATTATCTTTTATATGTTTCTGTGTGTTTAAAATATTTTTATGTATTGGATGCCTGAGGAAGTCACGATACGTAATGAAACGTAGCAGAATTGAAAAACGATAAATTAAACTTATCCAAAAAAACCCAAAAAATTTATTTTATGTTGAAACTAATGAAACGGCAGTTCAAATTTGAGCCAATAATGATTATATTTATATTCCACTAACATGGATGTATTTAAAACTTTATATTCTTTGTCCTTGGCTTTGCCGGAACATATACGTTTTCTTAATGTATATGTTGATATTAAAAATAATTTGTGTTAAAAATTGTATCATATTTTAGTAATCACAAGCCTTATAACTATTTATCTATAATACATTCATTAGTAAGCGTTCACCGTGAAAATCGTTCATCTTATTCTTAACTCACATCTTCTAAATTTGCATCCTGCTTACATACTGCAAACTCAGTAAATATCACTACATATGAATTTACTGCTTTCAATCCTCAAATAATTCTTTTCGCGATAAGCGCGCTACTCATCTGCGAAATAAAATTGCAACTCCCTAGATTATATCTTATTCAAATTATAACAATTTTGGAAAAATGATATATTGAGGCATTCTGAGAAATGGAAGATAATAGCGTAGAAAAATGATTCTTATGGAACAAAATAATTATCAAAACAATAAATACTGTGCATTAATTGTATACACATATGGAACATCCCAATGATTCCCTTCCAAAAATTTCTTTCGAAACATTCCATGAAAATCAATGAGCGTCGTTACCAGTCGTTACTACGAGTAGAATGTTTTCAAATAAGTTCTTGACATATTGCTATGTATTTACAACTAAATAAATTTATCCATCGAAATTGCCACTTATGCCAAAATTATAATGTATCAAATAAATTTACGGGTGACTGAAATGTATCAGTAATGACTGTACCCTACAAGTACAAACATATTTGCAATATGATATCTAATAATATTTAATTTATTGATGAGGCCAATTCAAAAAGAAATATGCTTCGATGCATTTAATATATGAATATTACCAATTAGATCCAAGTATGTGCAACTGCAAATATCTTAATTAACGTCAGTTTGACAGAAAGGTAAATTTCAAGCGTTTCGAATTTTGAACATGTAATTAATCAACGTAGTATAAATGCATATTAATTACGATCTATATTAATTCGGCGAAATTTGGATATTTTGTTTGAACGGGGAATGTATATTCCTGTTTTGATTTCCTATATTAAAATTATGCTAGTTGCAGCGTGCTAAAGAAAGTTCTCGATAATTTCCTGTGATAAGCTGTAAATCATATACTTATCGTATCTTGCAAGCATTTCTCAAGAGGAAATCTTTCCGGGAATAGCTCTCCGAACCGCGTGTATAACATTCGGAGCTTATCGTGTTGGGAATATCTTTGTCATGTCCGAAAAAAGCGAAATCATAAAAGTTAATGATGTCTTGGCCTGATTGATAAATCAGTTTATTTTTCAAGAATCTTCGATCTTTATTAACATTTTTTTGAAGTTTCTTATCTGAATTAATTAATAAAATTACTAATGATTAATAATGACAGACTAATAATTAAAAGAAAGTTATAATTTACTAAAAAAAAATGTAAAAACTCAATATAATGAGTGACTACGATACACATCTGTATCGTTAAATTGTCTTTCAAAGGCAACAAACCCCATAAAAATATTGGTTACGCATTAGCGCCTGTATAATAAAATAATAAAGCTTTTAAAATTTGGACTAAGACGTTTTTTAACAACCAACAATGAGAATCTAAACAACAACGCCCCCGTTTAATTTTTTGTCAATCACTTCCATTTTAAGGCTAAAGTGCTTTGGACCCAAGACAAGGTAACAGCGTACAAATCAGAAATTTCGATGGAGAAATGGGCTTTAAATAGTTAGAATAATCACCATACTTTTTAAAGATTTTCGGATCGTATTTGCAATTTTTTATTAAACAATATTTCCCAATTTAGATCATAAAAGTTTCTTTCGTATTGACCATTCTAAACTGCAGATTGTTTCAAATATATTGAGAGCTTCATAGACTTATCCAAAGTATCAAAATTAGGTATAAATAGATGCATTTTAGGTAACGTATTTCTGTCATTTTAATAAGCAGACGATTTCTTTGTTACAAAAGCTACATTCATACATACGTACGAGAAATGCAACAGACCATATACATTTTTTTTAAATTGATAAAGACAGAAAAAACGTTTTAATTTTATTGAACAAATGAAAGTCTCAAAATAATGGGTGCTCCACAGAGTATTGATACCAGGAGTACAAACACAATATTAAAAAAATGGCATCCATTTCAGGTCCAGTATCGGTGGATTACACTTCCCAAAGTGAGCGTTTGATTCTAATTTTTATAAAAAAAAAATTCCTAAATACCGAAAAAACGTTAGCTTAGAAGATTTTAATTTATAATGATAATGATAATTGATAATGAAATAAATGACAAAAAATTGCTCCCTTAATGTTTTTTAGCAGAATAAATTATTGCTCTAGGTCACAATTATTGGTTCATAAAAATTAGATGATAAAAATCAGATCTCAGCTTCAAAATTTTTTAAATAAGAAGAAAATTCAGGTTGTTTAAGAACTTTAATTTTTTAATATTTTATTATTTCAAAAAGCAACGTTTCGTTACGTAATCGTAACTTCCTCAGGCTTCTTGATTTACAAAATTAAATATTTTTAATTTTGTAAATCAAGATGCCTTATTTAAAAAATAAAATTAGATTTTAAAAAAATTCATTGTTGAAATCTATTTAGTATTTGGTATAAGTACCTACTACATAAACTTTCATACTAATTAAGTGCAATAACAATATTTAAAATGCTTTTATTAAAACGATATAACAAAAACAGATACTTATAATCAATTATTTATTTATTAACTACACTTATTAAATTCAAAATTTTGATTGTTAATTAACTCTACATTTTCTCAAACTTAATCACCCCCTTTCACTCCTTTAGGGCAGGAATTTTAAAAAAAAAAATTATGAGGAATATACCGAATCAGAGGGGGTATATGAATACACAATCTTATATGCACGTTTTTAAAAACGTATTAACTTTAAGCTTTATTACTATTATTGTTATTACTATTCTTTTTCTTCGTTAATATTTCCTTACTGAGCAACCCTAAGGGTCTAAGGTCTATTTACAACAATTTTGTAAAAAAATACTGTAAGATTTGAACCCACGTCTATTTGTTTAGAATATCAGATACGTAAGTCCATACGTTATTAACATATCTCTATCATATATGTATTTGTATATAAAAACGTTTAAATTTCATAGAGGCAATTTTTTGTACTTCAAATTGAATTGACTGTGCTTTTTATTAGTTCAACTAAAATGATTAATACAAATTATTTTATAACTTTTAAATACCTTTCCAACGATATATAACTCGCCTGTCTAAAGTATTTTTTTTTCATCCCTTAGTTTTTACGTAGGGGATATTTTTCCTTATAATTTTTAAGGAATTATAAGTAGCCTAATGTGAGTGGGTAATTGTGTTGTATCTTAAAACCAAATTCCATTAAGTTCGGTTGTTCCGTTATTTAGTTTAATCGGGACACACAGACAGACAGACAATTTTAAAAATGTTAAATTTGGAATAAGGGCCTCTTGAAACAAATATTTACCCTAAAATTGGGTCCAAAATCTAAATGTTCAGATAGACGTCAGAATTTTATATATTAGTATATATTGTTCGACACTACGAAAGCTATAGACTTAGATCAATAATTTTTGGATTTTATTTTTGAGAATTTATTTATTATGGTCGGAAAATTGTGAAATCATTTTGGATTTTTTTTCAAATGCATAAAATAAGTTTAAATTTACGTTTTTTCAAAATGTTTTTTGTTGTCTAGGAATTCAAGTCTAATTTCTGGATTGGAAAAATTGGACGAATCTAAACGTATTAGTTTCGAAGAGGCAGGGAGAAAAATTAACGACAAAAAGAGAAATTGTAACTGGCAGCAACGTCGACACCCGAGAATCAACCGTACGAGTGGCGTCGTTTGGTGGGGTCGATTCGGCGTCGCGTGCAGCGCACCTATGGCTCATCATCGGCAACGTCATCAACCTCCTCAGAAGGTCCGGGCCTGTTTGGACAACCATCTCCTGGAGCCGACGCACAATCCGGCCTGGAAGGCGCAACGCCTGCCGTGCCAGCCTCGCGCAAAAGCTCCCTGACCCACACCTTCTTACGTCGCGATAAAAGCAAAGATACCAAAGATCCCAATCTAAGCCAACAAAAACCCAAAAAACCTGTCCTCGAAAGAAGCCCTACACCTATCTCCATTTCCCCAATTCCCACCAGTTCATTCTTCCGTTCCAACAACCCATTTCTTTCATCGCCCACCACCCCGACCTGCTCAAAAACAGCAAAGCACGCCAAACCCGAGAAAAGATCATCGAGTCAAGAGTCCCGTTCCGATTTCTTCAAATCGCTCAAAGACAAAACAAAAAATGTCGATCTGCCAACCAAATGTGATTTCTTCAAAAGCTTCAGCAAATCCCAAAAAGATCCGCCAACCAAACCCGCTAATGCAGAACGCAAAGAAATAAAAGCGTCCACATCAAAATCGAGCAGTTTCAGTTTCAAGTCGAAAGAATCCACTGCGACGCCCAAAGCCTCCGTCTCACCATCGACGAAAAAAAGTGCCATCTGTGAAAAATTGCGCGAAAAAGAAGCGAAAAATATGAATCGCGATGATTTTCTCAAAGCGACTATGCGAATTTTCCTCGTCGTCTCACCACCCGTCGGAAAAGTTCAGGTAAAGTTTCCACTTTCTAATCAGATTAAAACTTTTCCATACTTTTCAAACTATGAGTCACTTCAAATATTGAAATATCATTAAATTAATAAATTAAACTTTACTTACAAAGTTTAACTAAATATCCATATTGTTTTCCTACAAAAGTTTAATAAATTATATAAAAGCAATTAAATTGAATTTGGAAAATATTAGAATCATTTTTCAAGTTATTTCCATTTAACATGATTTAAAATTTAATTTTTTGGAGTCTTAAGAATAATTTATGGGAAATAAGATCTTAGCAAATATAATAATTTTACTACATTTACTTAAATAAACTTTGTTATTGAACTTAGAATCCACAACAATAGAAATGCCACTAGAAGAGGAAGTGCATTTCTATACACAAATTGATTTTTCGGTCATTCCAATCGGCACATAGTTGTTTCCACATGTATTAAATGTACCGGAAAGTAATGTCGTTATTTTAATATACAACTAAAACATAAGATTTTGTTACAACCATTGATTTTAAGTCAATGATATTATAGCCTCAATAGTATCAACGTTTTTATGTCTAGTGTGCAAATTTTCAATATCATATTAGTAAAAATCAATTGCTTAGCAAGGGAAATATAAAAAAATACATTTTGAACATCACTAAAGCTGACTAAAGCTATTTATTTTTTACCACTTAGTTAATGTTGTAACGTTTGAAATAAATAGAAATCCGATGGAGTAACTTTGGTCGATTATAGTGAGTACGGTAATATTACCTCACACCCTTAATTAATTAGTTTTTTTTCCAGGAATTTTCTTTTGCAAAAGAGTTGTGCATTACCATGTCGCAGCATAGAATTTTCTGTGTTAACAGTTTTTGGACACTTTAGTATATTTAGTTGGTCAACCAAAATTGATTAAGAATATTTGACAGCTCTTCGACTTTATGGCATACATTAGGCACCATTTCTCCCGTTATTGGTTAAATTTCTTGTCATTCTTCGTTGGTACCAGTTAAAGAAATGAAAATTTTCGGATTTGAACTTTAAAAAACTCATTTGGCATTAATGAACATCTAATGCACTTTGATAAACATTGAAATTGTTTGTAGTAACTACTTTGCGTTGCTACCCTGTGAAACTCGAAGAGCGCATACAATACCGAATTTGTATTCCTTCGGATTTTTGGTCTTACCATTTCTGTATAGATTGCGGAATAAAAAATATTTTTTAATTTTTCATAAGTTAATAAGTCACTCTAAACATAAAATGTCTTTAGTACTATGTTACTTTGAAATAATTTATAAGCAGATAAATGGCTATTAAATAACTATTGATTTTAAAAACGACATTATTTTTTAGTAAACCTAATATTTACATTCATACATTACAATAAGGAAGCAAAATTATAGTTTGACAAAAAAAAAACATTATTAATCAGGAAAAAAATGTTTTAACGAGAAAACACTTCCTACCCCTGTAAATTCATCTTTCCATGCAAATAAATTTTTTTAAGTCTGATAAGTCAGGAAACATATCGTACATATGTTACCTTTCAAAATATCAATCTGTCAATATGTCACAGAATGAACACAAAAAAGAAATTTCAACTTTGAAATTTCCCCGGAAAAATCAGACGTGCATTCAGAATAGTCAGAGCTTTTATAAAATGTAGACATCCTGTTTGAGATTTTTCAAATCAGTGGAGTTCATTCATATATTTTAAATAAGTTATCACAAATTTTCTCCTTTTTTGAGTCTTGGAAATTTTTCTTCCCTCAAAATGCATTCTTGTTCTCCTAAAATCAAACTCATCCAGTCTATTTTTTCCCGCTAATCACTGGTCTTAGAAATGGGACAAAAAAGAAAAGAAAGTGTTAATATTCTTTTAATCAATCTTCGTTTGTAAGATTACAAAAAAAAATGCTTTTTAATTGGTACGTTGATTGCATGTATTGATTTTTTTTTGGCATGAAGTGTCAAACATTTAATAAATGAATTTAACAGTAAAAGCTTTCCCTATAATTGATTATTCAAAGCTTTATTTAACTGTATTTTGTCATTTTTATCTCGATCCAATGAATTTTTTATTTCGATACTTTACAAGATTCTTTCTTTTGGAATATCAAAATTTTAATGAAAATGGTGTATTTAAGAGCTTTAAACTTTGTGTAGCGAAAAAAGGAGAGAAGAATCAAATACAATTAAAGAAAAACTGAAAGGTAAACGCTGTTATTATTTTAAATGCATAAATCGATTATTTTATTTCTGATTCAAATGTCATTGCGCTATGAAGAGGAAAATTTGTATCAAAATATTTTCTTCCATTTGAGATCACTGAAACAATTTTTAATTGTTGATTTATTTGAATATAATACTTTAATAATTAAAAACTAACTCTGTTTTTTAAATCTTTTATGTTAGTTTCGTGTTTTTGAAGGCGAAAAATTTTGGAAGCGATAATTAACAGAGTTTCAGTTATCCAATCGAGTGTTATCCAGTTATCCACGAGAACACCATTTCGGTATTCCCGTGAATCTAGCCCGTCAACGTGAATCAAAACCATTATAGTTCAATTTATTTGCGAAAATTTATTTAAAATCGACAGAAAATGCCACCGAACTGGCTCATGTCCCTTGTAGGGACGTCATTAGGGGGCCTCCATAAATTACATGACACGTTTAGGGGGGAGGAGGTCGAGCAAAATCTCACTCAATTTCACGTGGGGGAGGGATTGATCTCAGCAAATATCACGTTAAAAAATTTTTTCCGCAGAAAACTGTGTAAAATTGCGAGAAAACTGAGTTAATTTAAATAATAAATGTTTCTCTACTAAAATATGGCTACATCATATAGGTATAATAATAACGATTGCAGTTTGATTTTACCATTACGGTTACTGAAAATAACATGGACATGTTATTTCCAGTGGATTGAATTAGAGTGAATATTCTTTTACGAATTATAATAGTTCCTATTTAATTACGTTATTGTTTGATTTTCTCATTATGATTCTATGCTACGGCATTTAAAATCTTAATTAATAGACTTCACAAAAAAAAAACATAAATATATTAAAAAAATGTATTTTTGAATAAATATATAGTAATCGAAGCACAGATTAAGTTAATTACTATGCAAATACAATAATATAATAAGAAGAAACTTTCACAATTAAGAATAAAATACAACAAATGTTATGTTTAGTCTTCTAGAAACCCACATATGTTTCGAAAATTAAAAAAAAACGTTAATAATTAAAATAAATGTGATCGAGAATTAAATATAAAGGATTTAGAATTAAAACTTTGATTTTATGGGTTAATTTTTACTATAATTATTTATGTCTATCTAAACATTTATATAGATAAAAATATTCAATGACTTTTTCTACGTTTTTCGCTATGTCTTTCGTTTTTCGGGATATTGTTTTCCTTCAATAGCTTGTAATTGTTATTTTTCATATGAACGATAATTATCCAGAATTCTGCGTCCTACGAGATACTAACTACATTATTTTAGGTTCATAATATTCCAGTTGTAATAAATTATAACAGTGACGATAATTTTTTTTATTCTTATTTTAATAAAAATTAAACACTTCTTGGGTTTTCTTTTCTTTTAAGATAATTATTTCGACTCTTGAAAGTAATTATCTTCAGAGAAAATATAGAAAAACAAAAAACTAATAACAAATTATTTTTTTGTTTCCTGTGACTTACAATTATGAAAAAAATACATGTTTTGCTCTTGTATGTGACCTTTTTTTATTGAAGTTTTGTGAAAAAAAAGTTGATGCAACACTTCGAAAAAAAATTAAACCGAGGTATATTAGTAGGGGTAAGTTACATTTTATTTTTTTTCAAGGTGTTGCACCAACTATTTTTTCACGCAATTTTTATGAGTTATAGTGCTTATGTAGAAGTATAAAGTAGTAGTAGTAGCTTGCGGTAAAAAATTAATGAAAAACGTTATCGAAGCTACAATTCTGAAATAATAATACAAAGGTGAAAACGTTTTGATTTCACACATCCCTATTATTTCGAACATGCCGTGCGACTTTGAATGATTATAATTTTCAATATAGCTTGCATTTGCAATGTCGACAAATAAATCGTAAAGACAGTTATATAAGGTTTGTGGCGTCAACTTTGAAAATTCATATTTTTCACATGACCAATCATAGATCACCTGTTCAATATAATACACACAAATAAAATATTTTTATAAACTAAAACAAATTGTACACAATTTTGCACACATTGCGTTGTGATACAGAACAAATGCAGAATAAAATGTCAAAATGAATCGCACTTCTAGAACTCACTCAAAATATGAATTAAATAATTATTTCAATACTAATTCAATAAATAAAAATGTCAAACTGAAACGATCGCTATGCGTTTTTTAATATAAATCACAGACATCGATGAATACTAATAATATATAGGGAAGTGTATGTACAAATTTGCAGAAGAATCCGAGCGACATCATAATCATCTAAAAATATGAAATATACTTTACGTCCGATTCTCATGCTTATTGAATATACATAAAAAATTTCATGAAAATCGGTCCAGCCCTTTCGGAGAAGTTTAATTTCAAACACGGTGATACGAAATTTTTTATAAAAGATATAATATTATATTAAATGGTTTTTTGTTATCCATGTTCTAAATGTTCTTTATAATCAAGATTAAAAGTTTCTAAAATGTTTGATCCCATAACTATTCAATTAATAGATTTCATTTTTGTAGAATTAATAACTATTTCAATTTTATTTTTTCCAATTTTAACCCAAGTTTCAATGGAAACAAGGGGCAAGTTCCGTTACAGAGTATAATCTTTTTAATCGGAAATTTATCCGTGGTCTCCACTCAATCTAGTCTGCCCATTTTGCCAAAAAAATGTTTCTCTTAAACAATTTTCATTTAATGACTACTTTTCCGTCTAAACTCTTAATCTATGTTTCCTTTCCTCTACTTTCTTTGTAATTTTCTGGCATTATTTTTATCAAATCTTATCAATTTCTTTCTACACAACACTTATATTTTATCCAATTTTCAAACTGTGTTTAAATGTTCTACGAGAATTGGCTGTATTTTTGTTACAAAGAAAGTTAAACTTAAAAAAAAACAATTTAAAGTTTCTCAGTAAATTTGGATAAACTCGACGATTTTTTTTTGTCGAGAGTATGCAGATCCTTGCTTTTTATTTCCGAATTTAATAACACTGAGACGCAAATAACATAATTCTGCTGAACTACACAAAAGCGTTTAAAAACAAGAAGTATAAATTACATTTTTTTTTTTCATTTTAAAGTTCACAAAATTAGTAATGCAAAGAGACTATTAATTTGCTTTCTTGTATTTTTTGTTTCTTCCCACATTTCTTCGCAATAATAATTACATACCTCTTGTATATACTATACTCAATTAACTAAAAAACTTAAGGTGAAATGAATCTCCTGAGACTCATCTCGTTCAGGAAAAATCACTATTTTATATTTGTTTTAATTTTTTAACACATGATTTTTCTTGGATTATTTTCAATTGCATGGAACTACTTTTGCGTAATTATCCTTTATTAAGTTTTTTACTTTAAATAAATGTTAAGCTTTATGTTAATTAAGTCAGTATATTTCAACTCAGAAATTACTTGACAAATTTAAGCAGGATTTAACAAAATAAATAAATAAATGCATCTCTTTTTGTTAAAGTCTACACCATTTTACTTATAACCAAAGATAGTAGTAAGGTCAATTTAGACGTTCACCCTTACATAAATTCCTAAATAATTTTCCTCATTTTCAACCAAGTCATTATTTTCCTTATCTTCGGAAAAAATATTACCTCGATATTGCTTCAAACTGCCATTGTAGTTTTACTATTTGAGGAAAGTTTTTTTTACTTGTATCAAAAGACTTAGTATTGAAATGATTAGTAAAAAGCTTATTTTTTTCATACACCAAACACAATTAACATAAATTCCCTAGAAAAAATAGAGAGTAATTTTAAGGGTAAAAAATTGTTTTCCGTGGGGAAAAAATGTGAAAAATTATGTCAATTATTATTGTTTTTATGACAACCGCTCAATGAAATGCTTACAGTCCCTGGCCACTGAATTAGGACCACCTAAAAATTATTGTTGTTTTTGAAAAAATTGGCATAAAACTTTAAAAAGTTATTCAATAATTCAAAAACTTGTTTTTATGATTATTTAATATTTAAATTTTAAAATATATACACATTTTCATTTCATTTAAACTAATATTTGGTTAAAGCACCTCTATTTTATTAGCAGCCCGGATTCTCGTTGGCTTGTTGTTGATACAACGGCTAATTTTTTTTAAAATTTTAGCACTGTTTTACTATGTATTGGTAATGTTAGATTTTAGAACATCATGAGATGGATTAATGGAAGAGTAAACCTGGGTCTTAAGGGTACTCCAAACATTCTCAATGGGATTTAGATTAGGGGAATCACGTGACCAAAGAAAAAATGGGATTCTGGAGTTGTTCATTTTTTTTAATGTCCTGGGCACGATAATAGCGTGAACCGTCATGTATAAATATGTTTAAAGTTCCTCTGCATCGTAGATCATTAAAATATAGTATCAAAATATATTCTATTACTTTTAAATATTGATTGCTGTTCATTGTACCTTCAACAAAATACAGCGGTTCAAAACCTTCTTCTGAGATACAGAACCATATCTTTGTGGATGATGGATGTCTAATAAATGTTGGTACCCAATTTTCTTGATATCGATTTCCTGATTTTCTCCGAACAAATTTACAACTTTTGATCATAGCTTCTAACCGACACTCATCGCTTAAAACTACCTAAAACAAAAACAATTTTATAACATTTTCAAATGAACGTTACTTTAGAAAAAAAATACATAAGAAGTGTGTGACCAATTATTTTTTCATACAGTCGACTTCGTAACGTCTTTTTGGAAATTGTTATTCCAAAGTGAAGTAGATCAAGATGAAAGTTTTTTAATGTTAAAAAACAATTTTCAATTACTTTTGTAAAGATCTTACAATCTATTCGAGGTGTTATTTTTCTGACTTTTCCACAATTTCGTCGATTGTTGCGATTCATTCGATTTGATGACGATTTTTTGTTAATTTTCAATACGGTTGGATGAGAAATTTTCTCTCTTGTTGCAATTTTCCGACAGGAAAAATTGTAGGTCATTATTAAAGCTAATACGACATATCGTTTATTTTCACTAATACCTTTAGTTCTACCCATTTTTTGATACGCAATTACAAATAAGGAAACAGTCGTATTTCGTTCTTAAACAATTGTGTTGAAATAATTAAATTGTTTTTTTTATATTCAAATAAAATTTATGTTCGAACAAGCTTTCGATAGTTCTTATAATAAAACTAAGATATAACCAGTCAGAGATTTTGCGAAAAAAATGGCAATTTTAGACAACTCCTTATATACACCTTTTTGAGTGTCGCTAAATAATATAATTAATAAGGTTTAGTTTGAAATGATTCCCTGGAATTGAGTAGGGTTAAAAATAAATTAAGATAAATTAATTGTATCAATAACTCTTATTCTAATAAAATAAGAGGATTTACAATTGTAAATATCTTTGATTCCTTATGGAACAAGCATTCAAGAAATTGATAAAAAATGGGAGTGGTCCTAGTTCATTGGCCAGGGACTGTATATCTCGGTTTCTAGAAATGGACTGTGACGTCACAAATCAACCATAAGTGCTCCTATCGTCATACAACTATCACTTGCTCATTAATATAAAAAAACAACATGGCACAATATAAATTTTGCTGAACTAAAAATTGGTTTTTCCTCACTTTAATAATGACTTTTACTGATGAAAAAAATAATGGTCTATTGCAAGGAAATTTAATTTAAGATTTATTTCACACAGAAACCTGTTTTCAAGGAATAAAAATTATATTCTTTCTTGAAGAGATGAAAATTTCTAGTCAAGTTAATCAAATATACTTAACAAATGCGCAGATATGTAGTCATAACGTCGTTTGTTTGGTGTAAATCACATCAAGAAAAATCACAATAAAATTAGTGTGTATATTATGAAGGAACGTTGAAAAATTTCACACGAACAACATCATAAATTTCAAAACTCTATATGTTAGCGTATCTCATTTATTAGCTTGAATTAATTATATTAAAATCCAGGAAAATGCCGCATTTATTCAATGTACGTATGTATGCTACAAGGAAATAAGTAAATGAATTAAAAATTACTCTTCTATACACTTCGTTAGTTTTCATAATGTAAAATAAATGAACAAGAACGGTATCGTTAATTCCAAATGAAAAATGTCTTTGCTTGTCTTGACACATTTTTTTCTATTCGAAATCTGTTTTATTTTGTATGGATATTCCGTTTACAAAAGCAGCTAATGTAATCGATCGATGTGAATTTTTACATTTACGTGTCAAAGACAAAGTCTTAACCCGAACCGATAGCAAATATCGCGCGAGGAAAAATCGCGACATTGAGGTAATCAAATTTTTATTACAGTCTTTTGCCATAAACGATTTTGCAACAATAATAAAATTGCCATTACACGATATTTCCATTCAAGTCAAACACTCAAATTTAATTCATTTTTTTCGGTGTTGCTAATGGATGCTTTAAAAACTTGGATATCTATACAAGTTCTACAATTGAGCCAACGACAAAAAATTAGCGAAATACACTTTTTATGACTTCATTGTTAATGTAATAAGAATTTGATGGTCGAATGTTTACAATTCCCATTTTCGAATTGCAGCTTGCGTTGAAATTATAGCTAATCGATAGACGTTAACGTTTTTTAACCTTTAACGAATTGTTGACCTCAAAAAAATTTCACCTTAAACTTTTCTTGTCTGCTACATTAATTTTTTTTATGTTCTGCCACTAGAAATGTAAAAGGGTAAAAAAGGGAAAAAAGGTCTCGAGGAAATCTCTTTTATTACAAATTATCTCTATACAACGCATACGAAACTCATGAACACTGAAATTGCTTAACAATTTATAATAGAGGAGAAAAAAACGAATATTTTTTTTGCAAATAATAAAATTATTTTTTGACTTGAAAATTATTTTTAAAGGCAAATTATTAAGACCTAGCTTATCTGGTAAAAATTCTTTGAAATCTATGGGAAATTAATAATTTGCAGCTTGATTTCCAAAGCCAAATAGTAATGAAAGTTTATTAATAATCTTTTCTAAAGTAAAATAGAATAAAGTCTAGCCTGAACCATACATCCAATGACCAAAAATTCTAACTCAGAACTGTGTACGAGTTGAGTTTTAAGCATATTAGATTTCAGTGGGGAAAAAGTAAAAGTGTAAATAACTAAAAAAAAATCAAATATTAAAACAAATCAAATGAGTGTATGAGAGCATGTTTTGTTTTATATTAATGTTTTCTTTTCATTTTACACAATTCATGTTTCTTAGTTTGAAAATTTTACGATTCGATAAATTTTGATAATTTTTTTTTGTACTATCTATAAAAAACGATTGGCTTATAACATTTTTGTGAAATTTTTACCAAAATTGGTGGTATGAGAAAGGTTGGCAGCCAAACAGCAAAAAAGGGAAGGAAGACGGATTTTTTTCCAAACAATCTTTGCAATTATGGTTAAAAAATATAAACACTAGAATTGGTGTACGCCGATGAGCTTATATTAGGAAACTGAAAAGAAAATGAGAAAAAATCCATAGTGTCTAACCAAACTTGGTGAACTAATTCGTTTGTAAGTTTAATCCTCTCCAAAATTGCAATATAGAAAATGCAGAAACTTAAAAATCAAGCTTTATCTAAAAATCGCTGATGTAAGCTTTATTGATGCCACTTTCTAAGGTTTAAGTAACCTTATTGAATTTTGATAGAATGATTCGCAAACTATTCGTGGACAATAATTTGTTGTTAACAGATTGCGTTGGAGAAGGTATCACTTTGCATAATGTGTAGCGATAATCGTTATCGAAATGACAGCTTTAAAAAGGATATTTGGGTCAATATTTTAGTTTCCTTGCTTTTATCGAAAGATAACCTGATGATCGTTCAACCGGGTTTGATATCGTAGGCTATGTTTAGCTATCTTTTCCCTGACCGTAGCTATTTCTAAGTTTTTGTGTATATCACACTTTGTCATTCCAAGGTAGTTGCAGTGTTTTGGACTAGAACCTCTGTATCATCTCGATATTAAAGTCGTTAGATTTCCCATAGTTGAATGTCATACATTTAAACGAACTTTAGTATATGACTAATTTGTTGTCCAGGAATAGTTGCGATCATTTCCTATACAGCCACCAGAGGTTTTCGATCATGACCCCCTATTGGATTTTTTTATTGAGAATGTGGTTTCTGCAGGTAAACAGGAAGTAAACAGTTAAGTTAACAGAAAGACCGGTATCTCTGAAAGTTGTCAAGGTGAAATGGGCAGACTCTAACTTGTTTATTTTGATCCTTCATTGTTGGCGCTGATGGAGTTTTTCAGAGATTGAATGACTTTGTTCCTTTTGTGTATCTATAAAAAATAAAATTTATTGCTCTTATAATATAGGTATATACAAATAGTTTTGTTTACAGTTTGTTTTTAATTTTAAGTGTGATGTGCCTTGCATAAACCATCCAAGCAGCGTCTGTAGATCCTGATCTAGAATAGAGATAAGTTTACGATATTGTAGTTGTTTATTGTAGTTGAGGTAAAATAGATGGCAATTCTTTAAAAACCCCGAATATTGTTTCTGCTTTCAATTTGTTATAAGACCATATGTCTTATTCTTTTATGTTTGTATTTTTTGTATTTTTGAAGTAGGTCATCGAGGGTGTAGTCACTGATGCTTCTAATTATTTGGCTAGGCCCACTTCTACAATTTGTGTAGAATTTCCGCGACAAAGCGAGGATATATAAATCTGTGTCATAAAGCCTTTGAATATATTTTATTTGAAAATTCTAGTAACAGACAAACGCGTGCTTTTAATTGTCAAATCTACCTATAACGATTTATGACATTATGATTGAACTTGAAATAATGAAATTGTTTCAACAAATAATAAATCGACTAATCTTGTCAAAGGATTCGTAACTAGTATAGCGAACCACATACACAGCATTTGGATAATTAATAATTTAATTCCATATTAATTCCTAAACTTCATGGCTTTGTATATTCCAAAATTTCAAATATTAAAGCCGAGCCACTTCAACTAAAAGTGTTTTCGATTATTTAATTGTTCACAAATATTTCATGTTGACTAGGTTTTATTTTATTTTTTCCGGAAAATCAAGAATAAAGCTTTGGTCAGCATGCGAAAAATTATTTTACAATCATTTCAAGAATACTTGAAATTGAAACCCTTTTTTCTGAAAAATAAGAAAATTCGAAAAATCCGAAAAAATATTTAGTTAAGACTTTGACAATGTATCATAACTCCGCGAACCACATATAAAATTTTGCTCCTTTATTTTAGATTTAGATGCACTATAGCCATTTTTAATATATTGTTTTTTTCTCCACTTTGGTTATAGAAATTCCACATGAAATCATTAAATCTGAATTAAAGAAATGCTACATGTTTTTTGGTATTTAAAAATGAGATTATTCTTTGCGGTTCTGGAATATACACGTATGTATTTACAATAATTGTTCTCTGTCTTTGCCGACGTACCATATATGCATTCATCTATTATTATAAAGAGGAAAGATTTGATTGTTTGTTTGCTTTGAATAGTCTCCGAAACTACTTGACCGATTTGAAAAATTCTTTCACTGTTAGGAAGCTACACTATTTCCGGTGAACATGGGCTATATTAAATTTTCAAAAAAGTTAAGGATCCATACTAAAACTCCAATAATGTAACCCAAGGTCTGAAAAAAATTACCAAAAAACATTCTTTTATCGCGTGCGCTGCGAAAACTATTGGTTATAGACAAAATAATGTAGTACGATTGTGTAGAACATATCATTATCTACAAAAAATAAAGCGACAGCATATGTCTAACTATTATATGTCACAATAAGTGTTTTTTCATTTTAAAAAATATACATAAATGCCACCGTTTTAAAAGCTCTTTTATATATACTTTGGGATTAATCCTTATCAAAATAAATGACTTCATGTTTAAGTTTGCTTCAATGCCATTATATAACTTTTTGAGTTAATCAATTTGAACATTCCATTCGAAAGATATCACAAGTTTAAAAATGTAACTTATTTGAGAAATGAAAAATTTTAAAATACAAAAACGTGCCTTTTTGAAATATAAATGTTTTATACATCATAAACACTTAATAGAACTATACGTCATAGCACATTCGCTTACGTATCTGATTTTCTAATGCTCGCAATAGAAGAGACGTGGGTTCGAATCTTACAGTAAATTTTTTTTTTATATTTTTTTTTTACAAAATTGTTGAAAATAAATCCTCAGGGTTGCTCAATAAGAAAATATTAACGAAAAAAGTAACAGTAGTAGTAAAAAAATAATTATATTAATAAAGCTTAAAGTAACTACGTTTTTAAAACCGTGTTAAAATCGTGTAATTATATATCTCCTCTGCCAGATGAAATTTTAATATCCAGTGTATTCCTTATAAGAAGTAGGCATGTGAAAAGATTTTTTTTTTTGATAATTTCTACCCTAAAAGAGTGAATTGGGGTGATTAAGTTTCTTTGAGAAAATGTAAAGTTAATCAACAATCGAAATTTTGAATTTACTAAGATTAATTATTAAATAAATAATTAATTAATAATAAGTTTCTGTTTTTGTTATATAATTTTAACTTCAGCATTTTAAATAACGTCATTTCACTTAATTAGTATGAAAGTTTAGGTAGTAGGTACTTATACCAAATACCATAGAGGCGGTTTTTAATTTTTGTTTGTTTTTCAACAATCAAATTTTTAAAAATCTTATTTTTATGAACCAATGATTGTTAACTGGAGCAATTATATATTCTGCTAAAAAGCATTATGGAAGCAATTTTTTGTCATATAACAACAATTGGTTTTCAAATTGTTCTAAATACCAAGGAAGAGTTAGCATAGAAGATATATATATATTTATTGATGATAATGAAATATGACAAAAAATTGCTTCCATAATGCTTTTCTGCAGAATATATAATTGCTCCAGGTTGCAATCATTGGTTCATAAAAAAGAGATTATAAAAAGTTTGTTTGTTAAAAAGAAATAAAAATTAAAAACCGCCTCTATGGTATTTGGTATAAGTACCTACTACATAAACTTTCATAATAATTAAGTGAAATAGCGTTATTTAAAATTCTGTTATCAAAATGATAAAACAAAAACAGGCACTTATTAATTAATTATTTATTTTTTAATTATACTTATTAAATTTAAAATTTCGATTGTTGATTAACTCTACATTTTCTCATAGAAACTTAGTCATCCCATTTCACTTTTTTAAGATAGGAATTTTCAAAAAAAGTCTTAACACATGCCTACTTCTTATGAGAAATACACCGAATATTAAAGTTTAAACTGGAAATTTTTACCGAATATTATATTTTCCCTAAAATTAGGTTCAAATTAAAATGTACAGCCCATAGATGTTAGTTTTTTTTTGGTGTAAGGACTTCATATAGTTTCACATAAATTTAGTAATTTATTGTTATTTATTTTTAGCTACCTGATAGTAAGATTCCGATTAAAATCGGTCTAACCATTCCGGAGATAAACCGGAATAAGTAAAAAAAAAATTAGCTCGCGCAAGTCGGGATAGTCTAATCAACTATATAAGTAGCTATATAACTAAATTATGTGCTCTAAATTCGCCAAGCAGTTAAATTAACCTAACACTAAAAACATTTTTTTCGAGAAAACGAAGTTCTTTCCAATACCAAATCCATTTTTTTTTTATTTTCTCAGTAAACAGTATATTGTAACCATTTACTATCCAAACATCCTAGCAACTCGAGCAGTTCTTATAATTTTTCAACTAAATCTCTATCCCTATTAAGCAGAAATTTAGTACAAAGGCATTTTTTTTCATCTATCTATCTAAGTTCTATCTATTATTATAAAGAGGAAAGATTTGATTTTGTTTGCTTTGAATAGGCTCCGAAACCACTTGACCGATTTGAAAAATTCTTTCACTGTTAGGAAGCTACACTATTTCCGGTGAACATGGGCTATATTAAATTTTCAAAAAAGTTAAGGATCCATACTAAAACTCCAATAATGTAGTGTTTTTACATATGATTATGTTTTTTGTAAAAGAAATACGAAAAATAAAAATTTTTATATACCACTACAAATGGCAAATTTGAAAAGAAAGCATAATCTACACCTACGTTACGCAGACGAAGTTGCGGGGATCAGCTAGTATTATATACGTGTCTATTATTATTGCGAGAATTATAATGCATTTAAAAGAAAGACGATTTTGTGAAATTATTCAATGCAATATTTAAAATGATGTATGAGAAGTCGATTGAAACTTTAAATTATAATATATATTTCCTATTCGAATTAAAAATCAGTTTCAACACATATAAATAAAAGTGTAAATAAAATATACAATTAAGTACTATTGCTTTTATATAATAATTTTTAGGGCGTTGCTATTTACAACTGTTTATCGTAAATCTATACTTTATATTTTATGGCGACAATCTACTCGTATGTGGTAAATGTTTTCGATAAGTTTTTTTCAAACATGTGACCCATACTGTTTTGATAAACGGTTATTTTATATAATATGTAATATTCAATTTGTATAAGTAGCCAAATGTGTAAACATACTATACAGAATGTACAAACATCCACCCTACAGTTTCTATGTTTTAATAATAATATAATCTTTTATTTGAAAACCAATAACTATCCGTGAAATATTCACAACTCAACACTGACACAACTGACAAATGGTTAAAATTACCAGTTGAATGAAATCGAAGTAACAGTTGAAACTAATGACATGATAATTCAAATTTGAGACAATAATTAATTAGTACTCCACTAACATGAATATGTTTACAACTTTATTTTGTTTGTCCTTGTCTTTGCCACAACGTTTGCTTGTTATGTATTTTGATATTACAAGCAAATTGAGTTTATAATTTTATTATATTTTAGTTATCACAAACCACTTATAATGTACCAGTTCAGGCACTACTGGAAGAGGCCACGCCAGTGGATTGAAAACATCTTTTTGATTTTATCAAAGAAATATAACTTCTCATAAGTGTACATAAGTATCGTTTTTTAATGAGTCTTGTGGACGTTTACGATGCAGTCCTTTTATGGTCGTAGTTTGAAGGAGGTTTTTGCAGTTAGCTACGTTACATTCTTTAGTTTGTCGAAGAATCGCTCTGCTATGTTCTCCACGCAATTCGTAATCGAGTTAATTTGGAGTTCTCTATGTATTTGACTATAGCGTACCTACCATGGGGCATTGCATTTTGAACTATTTATTTAAGCTGCCTATATAGCGACCTATATGGTGGCTATTCAACCGCTATTTCCCATTCTAATGAGCTATTTCATCTAAGAAATTGCGGAGCATCTCGGTAGCTTCTTCTGATGTTTCTGCCATCACTAAAATTGCAGTGACTCTCCGAAAATGTGGTTGTTAATACTTCGCTATTCATTGTGATATCAGTCCTGTATATTAGGTATAAGGGATCTAATACGCAACCCTAAGGAACATTTTCCCAAACGGATTGTAAATTAGTCGTTACATTTTTTTACTTTTATCTGATAAAAGCGATCCTCCAGGTAGGACGATGGTATTTTCAAACAATCTGGGATTTTCTTCATTTTTTTTTATATAGACGACCTTGATTTCTTCTATTAAATATCTCTGTATATACCTCTAACGAACGCCTGAGAAACATCGAAGAACGCAACTGAACAGTTGCTTAGTTATTTTGATTAAAAAAAATAATTTTATTTTTCATTTTTCCAGTCTTTTTATTTTTAATAAAGACAAAAAAAATCGTTATTTTAAAATTGTAGACTGTCATATTGAGGATCGATAAACGTGTGACATTTATTTTTTCAAGAGATTTTAAACTACGTGTGACAATTTCTTATACAGAAATTGTGATAAAAACGTTAAAAACATATTTGTAGTGCAAACTGTGTATGAATGTAGTTTTAAAAATTGTTCCAATTCGAAAAGCAAGCAACTTTATTCTCCTATACATCGAGAATTAAATTGAAAAACGATTTTCTATATCTTTGATAGCTTTCAAAATTGACTTCATTTCATTTCACTTACTTCCAAGACACGTTTCTTCATTATTTTTCCCTTTCAAGTTTCGTTCATTGCTATAGGTACAGTTGATTATCAATTAAACATTTCAAACAAAATCGATATGTTGTTATTATTTTGCCGCTCATTTTCTTTGAAATGAAGTTTCTCTCTTTGTTCAAAGACAACAGTTATCCATTGATTGCAGTTACCTTTTTTCTTTTCTCTTTTGATTCAATTGAAAGTTTTTCTTTCGAAACATAGACTGACTTGTATTAAGAAGTTAATGCCAATAATAGAAAGTTCGAAAACTTTCGTGTTTAGTGAATTTTCTTTTAAGTTTGTCGCTGCAAAAAAGTATATTTACTTTCCTAAACAAAATTTTTCGTTTCTTAGGAGTTTTTTTTTAAGAAAATTTAATAAAAAAACACTGGCTTGACTCGTTGAAATTGAACTTAATATCTCCGCTGCCTCAATTTTCAATAGTTGAAACATAAAAAAGTTAATTTTCATTTTTATTAGCGAAGTGAGTAATAAGTCTGTCGAGGGTTGGGGTCTGTTGGGGTTGTTTAAAATGTAATTTTATTGTAAAATTTTGAGAGAAACATAAAACCAGACAGATATCACAATTATTTTATTTTCGTATACATAAAGTGTCCAAATTTATAGCTTTGCTCGCGGCTTGAATAAAATTTCCTTTCAGCTTGAATGTGAAAAGTTTGTGGGTCAGTAATTCTAATAGCTTTAGAGCTTATTTGAAAACTAATTTTTGGAAGGGATGTTTTGTAGTACAAAAGCAATCATAATCATTAAGGACACAAATAAATCTTTGCCTTATTACTCTTTTACAAGAAATTTTTGTGGACCAAGCAGATTATGATAAAGTTGATGTTGAAGTTAATAATTTTTTAATTTACTAATTTGAAGGTGTGTAAATAAGTTTTGAGGGATTAGAAAAAAAACGGATTAACGTCTAACCACATTCATTTCAGCGTTATTCTTTCTTTTCAACAACTATTTTCTGCTATTGCGTTGAAGGGTTGACAAAATATTTTATTTGTACTCCAAACTATCGAAAAGTACAGCCAATGGATATCAATTGTTGTGTCAAATATATAAATAGAAAACATGCTTCATCAATAAAAATATTTACATTTTAGTTCTGGCGTTTTAAAAGTTGTGTATTTTAATACCAGTGACCAAGAGCGATGGTTGGTTAGTAGAGTTTGAAGATTGGAACAATCTTCGACGGATTTTTTTCTCAGTGTTCTTTCCCGACAAGGCTTCACCCGGTCATATGGTGTTTTATTGGTTTCATTTGAATGCTCTTGAAAAGTCATTCCATCCGTGTAAGTTAAATAAATTTAGTAGCTTTTTCGTGTCCTCTTCTTTCTCTGTTACGCGCAATGTGTTACAGTTCTTTTTTTTTGCTTATCAAATTCTATGATTCTATAGCTATCCATTGGTTTAATTACTTTTTGCATAGAAGTGATAGATATGTCGCTACAACACCAAACTGTATCTGTCGATTTTGTTATCAATCATCTCGAACTACGTATAGACCAAAGAAATAAAAATTAGATTTATAAGCTTAAGCAAATTGCCATTCAAGGAAAATGATATCAAAGGTAATGAGAAAGACAGTTTAAATTAATTATTTTATCATATTAACGTTGGTTATGAGTATATTAAACTTAGAGTTAACTGTTGGATTAAATTTTAGTCCTAATTTATTTTGCATTCTTTTATAATTTGTATCCGTCTTTTACAATTCCCTACTTTTTGTTTGAAATCCGTTGAAATGATTTTTATTTTTCAAATTAAATTCATTAGAAATTTCCTATCATTAAATCTATATTAATTTGTAGGGAAACACCAGGATCAAGTTTCGATTTATTTATGGTATTTTACCGGAAAGTTTAAAAGCTCAACCCCTTAAAACAGCATTAGTCATCTGTTTTGACTATCAATTTATTTGCACGGGTTTCCTGGATCGCAATAATTCATAAAACCATTATAGGTTGATATCGAAGGAAAATAGGGTCGGAAAGATGTGTTGAAAGACACATAAGTTGGCATTTTCCAGTCGAGTCGATAATATTATCCGTTTAAAGAATTTATAATTCCTGACATTTGATCAATTGCTTGCATTGTCCTTCACGCGCGAGCAGGACACAGTATAATCGAGCAACGAATAAAACGATATAATATAAGAAAGGGACGGAAAAGAGGTTTTGCACTGAAATTCAATTACTATATATGTATACATAAGCTCAACATTTTCCTTTTATTCGACAGAATTTTAACAAAAGCACAACGCCCATTCTCGTTCCAATAGTATTTCAACCCTCATCGTATTTATCGTATATACGCTTCGCGTATTCATACATGCCAGATGGACTTGAGTGACTTTGCATTGTTAAAACTGGCGAAGAGTCCGGAAAGAAATTTCGGAAATTTCAAAAGTGGCAAAATGCGAATCAGTCGCATGTAAAAACAGATTCAAAATGCATCCCCGCTGTTCAACTTCAGTGATTTAATAGAACTAATATGATTTTGTCGAGCTTTAGGCTTAAAACTTGACATTTATTTCGATCAAATGTTTCATCAAATATGGCAAAATTGACAGCATTCATTTCTTATTAAGTTGGAGTTGGTTCGTACGAAATATTTTTTTCCATCGCAGCTGCGTGATGAATAAACGAAATCAAGTTATTTGATTTATTGATAAAAAAAATTGCACGTGTATCGCATCGAGCAATATTTACATATATCAAATAAGATATATTTTTGCAACTATAAATGCAATAACAGTGAAGTTTTTTTCTAAAATATCAATAAAATTCAATTTTATATCGGAATATATTTGAAAAGAATAAATTGGCGCTTTATCAATCCAGTAATGGCAAATAGATAACTTTAAATCTTACCAGCCTTCGCCTATTCGCTTCGCTAAACTAATTATAATATATGGGCATAAAATATGATTGACATATTTCTTTTATAGTATAGAATAAATTGTAGCAGGATTAAATCGAATTTTTCAATAAATTATATGTTAATTAACTTCTATAGAGCGAAAGTTCGATAGTATTTACATATTTTTCTGCTTCATATTTTTAATGCCGCACATAGTATATGTAATTTCTTAGATGGTTTTGATGCTATCAATAAAAGAATACTTAATTAAAATATTAACTCATTGATATAAAATCGTTTGTCCTGATTGATTAATTTATTGACAATGCACAACCTTAATCTCTGGCCATAGAGTCGTGAAATTTACAGGGTGCATCCCTTATATAATGTAGACATCCGATAAGAATAGATTTTTGAAAATTTCTCCCGTAACTGGGTGAAGAGGGGACAACAAAAGAATTTTAAGATCTTCTTATATCCCTGTTATTCTGTTATCCCCACTTACGCATTCAAAACGTTGGTAGGGTTAAGTTGATACAGCGCACGGCATTCAAACATGCCTATTTGCTCAAACTGGCTATTTACCAAATTTGTTATTATTTTTGTATTTTTTTCATAACAACTATTTACGTTTGTCAAAATATTATTACTCAAGCACATTAAATAATTATTTACGCACCCGATGGTACAATTTTTTATGAATTTAAATTTATATTATTTGTATTAAAAGCGCGACAAATAGTTAGCCAGTTTTAAATATTCGCTTTTAACGGACTTTGATTGATTATTAAATTTGAAATTTCGATTGTTTATTAAACGTTATCTCTTACGAACTTTGCTACCGTTTTTCACTCTTTTAGGGGAGAAATTTTCAAAAACCCTTTCTTATTATATATCTGCATCGTATAAGGAAAACACTTTCCAAATTTCATTGACACAAATGTGCACTTATATTTGAAAATACAATGTAAAACGAAAAAAAAATAATGACCTTTATTTTTTAACATGACTAAAAAGCTATTCGATTTCGCACATTTGGACGTTGTGCATACAAAATTGTTGGAAATAGGTGAAAAGCGTGGAAGTAAATTCGAATATTTTATTTATTTTCAAGAACTATAATTGGTTTTCAAATTGTTTTAATTACCGAGTTAGTATCGAAGATTTTATATTTGATTTGACAGTGAAATATATGGCAAAAAATTGCTACCTTAATGCTTTTCAGCCGAATATATAATTACTCCAGATCACAACCATTGGTTCATAAAAAAATAGATTTTAAAAAGTTTGATTGTTGAAAGAGGAACAAAATTTAAAATCGACAATTTGGTATAAGTACTACATAAGTATTAAAATTTCATACTAATTTAGTGAAATGACGTTATTTAAAATGTTGTTATTAAAATGGTATTAAAAAAAATACATATTTTATTTCTTAATATAATTTTATATAAACTTTTTTTAATATTAACAACACTTTGATTATTAAATTTAAAATTTTGATTGTTGAAAAACTCTACATTATCTCATTAAACATTTTTTTGAGATAAAACCTTTAGTTGCGAATGCAACGGGCAACTACTAGTCTTATATATAAATTGACTATCTTGCCGTCCGTGCGTGCAGACGAATACGCTATACGCATGCGCTCTGTTATCCTCACTTACGCATTCAAAACGTTGGTAAGGATACTCTCTCTAATGTATTTATTTGTGAATACGTACTTCGGATTTTCAGGTTAACAATATGTGAAAGCCGAAAAACATAATTCTCACTTATAAACTTAACTTAACCTTTTTCAGATATATCTACCAGAGTTTAAATTTTTAAGCAGATCCAAATTTTTTGTTTCTCATAATAAGTCAACTTTGTTTTTTATTAAGCAGTAATAACGTTTCGCATTTAACGGACTTTGATTGATTATTAAATTTGAAATTTCGATTGTTTATTAAACGTTATCTCTTACGAACTTTGCTACCGTTTTTCACTCTTTTAGGGGAGAAATTTTCAAAAACCCTTTCTTATTAAATATCTGCATCGTATATGGACACACTTTCCAAATTTCATCGACACAAATGTGCACTTATATTTGAAAATACAATGTAAAACGAAAAAAAATAATGACCCTCTTTATTTTAGTTAACATGACTAAAAAGCTATTCGATTTCGCACATTTGGACGTTGTACATACAAAATTGATGGAAATATGTGGAAAGCGTGGAAGTAAATTCGAATATTCTATTTATTTTCAATAACAATAATTGGTTTTCAAATTGTTCTAAATATCGAAGAAAAGTTAGTAGAGAAGATTTTATATTTGAATTGACAGTGAAATATATGGCAAAAAATTGCTACGTTAATGCTTTTTAGCCGAATATATAATTACTCCAGATCACAACCATTAGTAAAAAAATAGATTTTAAAAAGTTTGATTGTTGAAAAACGAACCAAAATTTAAAATCGCCTATTTGGTATAAGTACTACATAAGTATTAAGCTTTCATACTCATGTAGTGAAATGACGTTATTTAAAATGTTATTAAAATGATAAAAAAAAACACTTATATTTTATTTCTTAATATAATTTTAGATGAACTTTTTTATATTAACAACACTTTGATTATTAAATTTAAAATTTCGATTGTTGATTTACTACATTATCTCATAATAAACATTTTATTGAGATAAAACTTTTAGTTGCGAATGCAACGGGCAACTACTAGTTTAATAATAAAAGTGTCGTTGAAAATTTTAACATGATGTGAATTTATAAATTGAGTTTAAAAATGTTTCGACTTGATTTTTTTTGTTTGGATTTGAAATAAAAGCAAAAATATTGCGCCGCTATAACAAAAATCATTTAAATAAAAATGTATTGCCAAAGTGTGTAGCGTTTGTAATGTCAAAATAATCTCAGATTTTCATTAAATGCATATTTATTAATGTATAAAATTCTATGCACTTTCCACTTTCTGTGCATATAAAGTAAGTATTTATTCCAAGATGCCGTTATTTCAAATTTACGTTTTTAATATTTTTGTCTCAGTCTATATATCTTAATTTAACAAAAAAACAGATAAGCCGAATTTTAAGAAATTTGATATTAAGATTGAAAACTATGTTACACTTACTGCAGGATTTATATCATAACATAAAAATAGTAAGGGATGGTCTCCTCTGTGTAAAACTGTGGGTTGAAAAAACTTAATTTACATAGTCATGTGGTTGGAAAGGTTTTTAAAAAAGTTTCCTTGTGCTTTTTTTTAATGTAAACTAATAAACGAATAATAATATATGTCTTATGACTCAATTTCTTCTTTATTACGACGCATTTCAACAGTTTTTGGCTGTCGTTAAGGATGTTGGTTGGATCTAGTTTGTGAGCTTTGTGTATATCATATTCTTCTAGGATATTCATAAGTGATCTTTTCTTGCAAATACGTAGTGTTTTAAAATTTGTTTCGAAATTTAAGCATGGATGATTTTGGTCATATGGATGTTTTGTAAAATTTGAAGTTGTTGTTGAACTAGGTTTCCTGGGTGTATGTTCCTTGTATCTTGTTCCGAAAGATCTACCAATTTAGTCAATGTATAATTTTTCACAGGAATCTCATTTAATTTTTTGATTTCCGGTTTTGTTTTTTGTTGTAGTTTGGTTGTTCTCCAATGGTTTTAGAATTTTCATCACATTGTTGTTTACAAAAATGTGTTTACAAAGTGTGATATTGATGTTATTTTTGTTAAAGGCGCAAAAAAAAAATCGAAATTTATTAAAAAGCTCTAAACGTCAAGTTAACACTACAAAGGGTTTTCCTAGAAAATATGCGAGCTGTAATTTATTTTTCCAGAACTCTCGAGCGACAAAAAAACACCAAAATATTCCGTGGTTGTTTTTTCCAAACTCCAAAAGTGTAGTGCTAACTTTATGGACGTCATGAACTTCGTTATGGACGTATTATTAAATCGAAGTTTTATAAAGCTGCTCATTGTAAAAGTAACAATGGTTCATTTATTCAGCAAGTTATTGGTGCAAGCAAAATGCTTGAGACAAGTGCTAGGTACGAGGGAAAGAATAAGGAAAAGATTTCATCAAAATATTAAATAAGTTAGAAATACAAATTACTCGTCCAGGGATGGATCTAGTCATCCCATTTTTGCAGCATAGATTAATAGATAATGATTTCCTAGAAATTAAATGTCCTTCCAATCAAACAACATAAATCACATTTTTACCGAAAAATAAAATTAATTCTAAGTGCATTGCGCAAATGCACTTACAAATGTTGTTAACCGGTAAAAGAAAAGGAATATTTTACGTCGGTGATTCTGATTTGGAGAAAAATTAAAATATTTATATAAAAAGTATAAAGTAAATGATGCTCATACACAAGCTTCAATTAAAGAAACATCGTTATTTTGGCTAATTAATATATTAACGAAATTCTTAATATCAGTAACCATTTTTTGGGGTGTTGTTTTTGTATTATTCGTACACGATGGTACAAAACTAGCACAATATCTTTTATGATCAAATAACTATTTTTAATTCACCATAATTTTTCAATAACAGCGAGGAAAAAAATCTAAAGCAATATTGTTATAAAACTCGTAAATGATCTTTTAATATACCTACAACAAAAAAAAAATTTATTCAATAGCCCATTTATGATATTTATTATCAAACTCAGCTGTAATCAAAATTAAAACCTTTCATCCTTATTAACTTAATACTCGTATTGTCTCAATTAAAACGGAACAATGAAAAAAAAACTTCATTATCATTTCAAATTCACGTTCTATTAATGAAACGAGTTTGAAATTGTTAAAAATTCTGTCATTTAACGTGTGAAAAATCACGTCAATTACACTCGCAATATGCTGATTTAATTTAATTTTAATTTTTCTTCTTCGCTCTTATAAAATTTAATATGGACGCGACGTCACACTTATTGAATTTTCGCTAGACGTCATTTGTCGTAGACTATACCTGATCTAGGTATCCCATTTTCTTGTCCTTGATTTTTCAAATCTCCCGTTTACGCTCCCAAATCTCGTGGTACAGAAAGTTTATTTTTCTTTTTATTACGTTATTAATCATGTAGGATACGTCCATTTTTCAAAATTACCACCAATATAACGCTTCAATAAATAACTACTTTACCTACCCTGGTCAATAATATTGTACTTATACCTAACAACTTGGGCCGCCCGATTTTCAACCTCATTTGAAATATTATTGAGAACGATAGTATTGGCAAGGTTTTTCGATGAATTTGAAAATATTTATTGAGTTTACTTTGAAAATTGACGATAAAATATTTGTTTTATATTACAACTTTGGATTTTCACAAACTAAAAGAAACTTTCTTTTTTTGCGTACATTTTCAAACGGAACAACAAAATCAAATTTGCTAACATTCCTGCATCTTGTAAATCGAAAATCTACCAAATGATTCCCCAAAAAAAATGTGAAAATATTTTGTGGTTATTTGAAAAATTAAAAAAACCTGTAAACAATCTATTTTGATTAATTCTTCAAACTAGTTTAATATTTGTTGCCGACACAAAATCATAAATTTCTTCTAGTTAGTAACTTTTGTTGGAAACATTCCACAAGTTAGTGTTTAATTGCTTTTTCGGTTCTTAATTTCGTCTGTTTAATTTTTCGAAAATCAATTTTTATTTCTTAGCTTATATAGCCTTAAATTAACTAACAATTATCTACTTAATTTTTATGCTGAACGCATAACTAAGCAAATTGTTAAGAATCTGCAAGGTACTACGAATAATAAAACTTTAATTCCTCAAATAATTTCATTTTCTAATAAAGTAATTGAACTTAATAATTGTATTCATTTTATTACGATGTTTAAATATTAAGTAGCAAAGATATTCTCAACAATATTATTGAGAACATTCATAAAACACTACGTTCATTGTCTATTAGGCAATACGAAGTTTGACGGGTCAGCTAGTATCCTTAAAAATAATTAAAAATGTGACTATATCATCGATAGCTATGAATCAATTTTAGGTGGTACTTAGTTCAATGGGTCCTCTTTTACGTTATATAAATCTTTTCTAAGTAATACAACTCCTAAAACATATAATATTACGTTTTTCGTAAAAATGTACTGTAACGTTTTTAGAGTTAATTTATTTTTTGACGGGATCTTTCAGGATTTGTGTCATGACTTATAACAATACACTAATTTATGTGGTAACGAAAATCTTATTTATTTCACCAATACACTTATTTATTTTACAATAATTACAATTTACCTGTTTATACTTGACTCACTTTTTATATTTCACTCACGATTTATATTGGACTTTTCCATTGTTTATGTTTGACTCTTTTACTTTTTATGTTTGACTAACTGTATCAGACAGTTTAGGTCCTTTTTATATCGGTTGAGATTTTTTTAGATTCTTCAACCCCTACCGTCGATAAAAGATAATCGAGAATGTTCTGGAAGGGTTTTAGAATAAAAAAAAGAATAAATGGGTAGTAAAACCGGTAACATCTTTCAGCACAATCTATGATCAATAATCGACGGTAAGGGTTGAAGAATCTAGAAAAATATCTTTCATAAAAATCTTTTTTTCATGTCATTGAAAATGACATGACTACATCGGGTATAGACATTATAGTCCCAAACTATTAGGCTCTTTTCCTGCATAATAGTTTTTTGGCTTGAAAATTGAGTTTTTTCAAAAATGATCAACTTTAATTTTTTTTTTATTAAAAAATATTATTTTAGCACCATGTTCATTGTTTCATGGTATTAGAAGGGTTTATAATATCTTCATGAAAACTTACATTTCCTTATTTGCCCCTTGGTTTGACATAGAGCTCAACTGAAAATAGAAAAATTGAGCAAAAGTTGTTCTCAATTGAGATTTGAAATCAAAAATCATGCGGAATTCTAATTTGTTGACTTTATGTGGAATAACTCGGCTGTTCCATAAAGTTTGAAGAAAAAGTGACCAATAACTTATCATAAGTAGGTAAGTTTGAATAAACAATGATAAGTAATGAATTTATAAATTTAGTGCTAAAATGATAAAAACGCAGTCAATCAATTGACCAGGGATATTTAAGCGATTTAAGACATAATTTCCGGACAGTTTCTCTCAAAAGTTTTAAATATAGAGCTGAAATAATTATTTTAATATAACAAAAAAATTGATTTTGAGATTGAAAGTAAGGGGAAAACGTGCATAATATTTGCATTAGTGTTACATTTCCCATATTGAATTTTGAGTCCCGAAATTAACGAAAGAAGTCATGACGTATATTATACCAACGCTCAAATGAAGTTGAGGAGGGTTGCATTTATGAGCCTATCGGCTACAATCTGTAACAATTTGGCCCGATGCCAGCGTTTCACTTGGACTCACATTTTCCTCAACACAACAAATCGATTGGGAACGTAAGATATTTTCGTTTTGGAAATAAATTTCGTACGAGAAAAATAAATCTGTAATCCAACGCCATTTGTTTCAATTGCGGAAAAATACCTTATCGCAACTTAAAAACAAGTACGATTAAGAAAACAATTTTTTTTTACGAAACAAAAACGGGCGCCGTTTAATGCTTACAGCTACGACATTTGTTGAGGGAAAATTTATGTTTTACATACCATATAATTGCTGTTATTATTTGAGCACAAAAAACACGCTGTTTATAAAATAATGTGCTGAAATTTGGAACTTGGCCAAATATTCAATGAGCTTTTGCATTCGCAAAGCTCTCATATGCGAATGAACAGCTGACAGGCGACATTTGTAAATATAAAATGCAAAATACGCGCCATTCTCTTTTACAATTTATTGTCGTGCTCCACATTTCCCCCATTTAGGAATATTTGGATTTCATAATATACATATATATATATATATATATATATTTAAAAACATTTCTCGTCGTTTTGATGAATAGGTAAAATAATATGATGTCAAAATTTGATAGATGATTGAAAAAATGATTATTACATTTTACTTTTATGATTCAAGTTTTTCAATTAGATTATACTACCTACTGAGCCATTGATGTATTTACAACAAGTTAATTTCACAAGTTATTCATTAAATAATTTTAACCAAATTCGTACTTTCTATTGTTTACTTCTGTTTTAATAATTATTATTAAAGGGTGGAAAATTATGGTTTGCAAGTTTTTAGGATTTAAAATATCAAATTGAATATAAAAAATAAAATAGAAACTCCATGTTGCTACCCACTGATATACCTATAGTCACCTGACTTCTCAGCTACAGTTCATTTCGAACAATGGACAGTTGTCTCATAATGGGCTACAAGAAAACCACAAAGAAATTCAACACTTTCGCAAAAAAAAGGAATAATAAAACGAACCGAACACTGTTCATGTAATTTTATTGTAGAAAAATAAAACGATTGTTTGACGATCGTTTGACGATATTTTTCAAACAGCCATTCCTTTTAATTCAAATATATGCCCACTTTTTTTTCGATTTTTGTTTTGGCCATCGATTGACGCCAAACTTCAAAAACAAGTAATATCTTTTTGACCTAAAACTTCTGTCAGATGATTGAAATCATAGAAAGCTTTTGGTTAACTTGGTAGAACACAACATCGTTTCTGCAACTCATTTCTGGCCTCTGGTCGTCAATTGATGAGAAAAAAACTTTAGATTAAACTTTTCTATTTATGAATCCTTGAATTCTATTTATCCTTAATATTTATGAACAAATAGTTTTTGCAGTCGCTCACTTTGGCAACCCAATTTTTCAGTCCAATTTCGATTGTTTGAGCCTCTAATTGCTTGACTTTTATTCTCAACAGCTTTCTACATAAAATAGTCCAACCAAGTCAAATCGCGGTTTTCAGCGATCAATCAACTTCAGAATGTCGGCTTCTTATGGTATTTCGAAAACAGAACCCAAAAAATGAATTATTTCATTGACTGGTGGCAAATTGCATCGTCTTGTTGAAACCAAATGCCGTCCAAATCGTTCTCTACAATTTGTGGAAACAAAAATTTGTTGAACATGGAGTAGTGCTAACTATTGATGTTGAATTAAAATTTCTTGCATATTAAAAAAAAAGAAACAATTATCTCATGATTCTACTGTACCAAAAACAAAACGGTAAGTCTTTGTGAGTGCATCGGTTTCTCAATGGTTACAGGTGGGTTTTGTAAGGTTAAAATGCGTGAATTTTATGTCCATCAAGTGAGCACTATACTTTTGGAATTTGGATGAAATAACTATGGAATATTTTTGTGTTTTTCGTTGTTCAAGAGTTCTGGAAAAAATTATCGTTCGCATATTTTCCAGAAAAGCCCTATGTAGTGCTACCTTGAAGTTTATAGCTCTCCTATAAATAATAAAATTTCGATATTTTACACCATTAATTGGTGTTTTTTTTTGTAGCTCAAGGTTTTTGAAAGAAAATATTTTGCCGCTTGCATATTCTCCCGGAAAAAACCATTAAAAGAAAAAGCTTCCATACATTGATGTTTCGATTTTTTTTTGCGCCGTTAATTGGTGTTTTTTGTCGTTTAAGTGATTCGAAAGAAACGATTTCCTAACTTGCATATTTTCTCGGAAAACATTAAAGAAAAAGCTCTATTTGAACATTTCCCCACTATTGAAGCTTTAAAACTTATGGACGCAAGCGACGAATATTATACTATATATGCGAGTGATAAAATTATTTCTCTCGAAACTTTCGAGCAACCAAAATACACCAATTTAGTGGTGAATTTTTTTTTTTTAAAATCAATATTTGAAAAATAACCCAATTAATTGAGCTTTTTCTTTAAGCAGTGTTTTCCGAGAAAATATGCAAACGGAAAAAAAACACCAAATAATAGTACAAATAGATACAAATGTCTGTTATATAAATAGATATAATAAAAAATAGTTTATCTTAGACCGAATGTCTGTTGCGGAATCCCCGTTACGAGTGCCACCTTTAGGGGGTTAAATTTGTAAACTTTTTCTATAGCTTTGTTGTTTATAATCAGTTTGGTGTTTGTTTCGTTATCTGGCTTCTTGCCTACTAGTTTTGTCTTAAAGAAATTCCATTTTACGGTTTTTTATATTTTCAATAACTATTATTCTGTCATCTATACATTTAATATTGTACGCTGAATTTTTGTGTTATCTATCTTTTCAGTTTAGACTATTATGTTTATTTTTCGTTGGTTGTACAGAAAATTTATAATTCTGATATCTACGCTATCAAATTATTTCTGAAGAAACAATTTGATATCAGAATTATAAAATTATATATATATATATATCTATAAGTATAGCATGCTTTATTTTGTCGAACCCTTTCTCGTGGTGGATGAAACAAGCGTAAACGTCTTTGTCAACGTCCATTCTATACCTTTGTGTTAGAATATTCATGTAAAATGAGATTGAAAAGATTGTTGCTTTGTTTGATAGAATAAACAAATATGAACATAGTTTAACAGTAAACTGTAAACATAAATTAGAACAAGTTTTAACAAATGTATGACTAACATATTACCTAGAAACGTCTTTCGATTACCAAGCAATCTTCATAAGTGGTCGTCAAGCAGTACTGAATCGCCTCATATCTGTTATATGATGAGTCGTAAAGTAATCGCGGATCGATCTCAATTTATACATTGAGTTTTTCTTTTTTTGCGTTGTAGTTATGGAGGGACGTGTGGTCTGTTAAGTGCGGTGAACATTTTTTAGAAGTTTAGCTTCGTCAAATGTATGCCCCGTTTCAATTGCGTGTTCTACTACAAATGATTTTTCCACTCGCATATTTTATATTCGCCAGATGTTCTCTATACTTAGCCCCTATCTTTCTTCTAATCTGACCGACGTTGCTTTTTTCACGACCCTTACAAAGAATTTCATTAACTCTTGATTTTTATTGATCCGGAATTTTATTTTTACACCTCTTGAAAAATTCACCCAACTTGTTTATCGTGTATCCCGCCTTTATGCCCAACGGTTTTCATATGTTCTCCATATTTTATGGGAAACCTCTGAATTTATAAGGACTTCTAAAACATGATTAACATCGGTATATACTATGTTTTCTCAAAATATTTGATTTTCTTTTTTCCTCCACATGGCTTTTTGGGACTCAAGTTGAGTTTTTTTCAAAACGATCAATTATCAAATTTTTTTTCATAAAAATGTTATCTACAAATTATATAAATACACGGTCTTAATCAGCACCTGGTTTACCACACAGCTTTGTTGAAATTCATAAAAATGAGTAAAATTGGGCAGAACTCATATGGTCGCTATATTTTCCCCAAAGATTATTGTAATTTTTTTGATTAAAATCAAAAACATGCGGCACAATTATTAATTCAAATTTGTTTATTTCATTTGGAATGGCGCAAAGGCGCTCATTTTTCTTATTTATTTTGTTCCTTTTGATAAAGAATATGTTCTCCTTAGACTCTAACATTACCAGAATAGAATTGATAGACGTAAAGTTGTGTTTGATTAGCTTTTATGAAATCAAAACTCTAAACATTATTCATAATTTCAGAGAACGAATTTCCATTTTTATTTTTATCCAAATAATGTATGAAAAACTCATATTTTTCTCAATCAAGAATGTCTCTTAACACTGAAGAGAAAAAAGAACTTTATCTGGTTATAACTTTCTTCTATTAAATAAGGTCAAACTTCCAACTTAATTTGTTCATAGAAATAGTTATTATAAGATTATATTACGCAGTGATGCTTTTGCGAAAAATTAAAACAATATTTTTCTAGGACAATTTAATTGTTTCAGAAAATCTGGGGAAGAATTATTAGCCATAACGGCCAATATGGATTTGAAATTTGAATTGTAGATAAAATTTAATGTACTTGAAATTTATTTGATTTAATAAAAAATTGATATAAAGTGGAAATCGAATGATGCTTGTATAATATGTAGATATAATATTTGTGCTTCTTATTTCAACGTTTTAATATTGAGCCGTTTAAGTAAAAATGATCAACTCGATTAAATTTTCAAATTGAAATCCTCGCATTTTAAATGTTTTTATTTCATTTCCTTCAACTCAATTCACGTGACAACTTAATCAGCCCTTTTCATATAAAAGAAAATATAGAATTGTAAGCATTTAATTTTTTCAGCCTTTTTCTCAAATTATTTATTAAACACGTTTTTTTAAGTAAGCAAATGCAAAAAATATTTTTTTTTTTTGAGATATCATATTGAATAAAATAAACAAAAAAAGCTTACTATTTTATGGAACAGAATAAATGTGTTTGCTTGCACGTGTAGGCGCGTATCTATAACATTCATAAGGGACATTTTTTTTTTTGTCGTTTACAGTACCTAATATTTTCAATGTACATATATTTGAATTTTCTGATAACAACATTTTCATGTGATTTACGGACATTTAAGTCTCTTGGGATTATATCAATTACTTTTAAAACACCGTTCTGCAACGTTTATGTAACAAGGGAAGAATATAATTTCATTTTGATTGGGTGGAATGTTACATTACCTATATTGAGAAAATAATATAAATATAAATTTACAATTTTGAAAAAAGATTTTATTTCATAAATGTACGATTTGTAATAAAAATAATAATTAGGTTATTTCCATCGTTTTTTTTTTCAAAACTAATTAACTTATTGAGATTGAATGATCCATACCATTTTGTGCCAAGTTCTTTCTATCATTAGTCACTACTTCTCCATCATTCTGACAGCATTCGTATACTAGAACTCTTCATTTTTTGAGGCTATCCATAAATTTATCCAATTTTTCGTTTATATGTATATGATACAGATAGCCCTCGTCTAACACGATATTTTATAACACGGTTTCGCTATAACACGATTCGTAAATTGCGGGAACCCTCCTACAACACGGTTTCGCTATAACGTGATGAGAAAACTGCAAATCCTTTGTACATACAACACTGTATTAATGCAGTATAGACTGTACTTATACAGCCTGTGCCCCCGTAAGATATGGCCCTCTGTAGTTGAAACAGAAAACATGAATGAAACATCAGAAGATGAAATTGGTACTATATTAGAAGTCGCTAAATCAAACAGAGACGACGGTTTGGTGGATATGACTACCTACTAAGACATTCAAGATTTATTAGTGAAAGTAGAAGTTGACGAAGCGGATTTGATAGAAATGGCATCCTTAAGTGCAAATAAAATCGATTTTGAGGACGCTAGCTTTGATGAAGATTGTGCAGTTAAGAATTTAACATTAAAAAAATTACAAGAAGGCCTATGCGTAGCGGAAAATCTTGAGTCATTTTTTTTGAATGGAGACTCTTCCACGGAAAGAAATCGAAAATTCAAAAGGGAGCTGTAAAACTATTTAGCTCCATACCGCGAAATTTACAATGACCTAGTAAGAACCAGCAAGCAAAGTTCGATTACAGATTTTTTTAAAAGGGGAAAACATACAAAAACTTTATTATACTTATACATTCATTACATCAGGCCGAACAATTTTATATAAATAGATAAAAAATAAATAAAATTTATTGATTGTGAACGGTTTCACTAAGATATTAGGTAATGGAAAAAGTTTTAAGAGAAGATGGAGCGTGTCAATGATAATGAAAAACTGTTGGACGCTTCAGAGATACCTTTCATATGCGAATATGTACCAAAAGGAGTCTTACTGAGAAAAATAAATGTATTTAATGCTTATTTATGAATGTATTTTTAATAAAACAATAATTTTAATCACGCAATTATAAATTAACATTTTTTTTAGTCATTTATTTTTTATTTTAAGATGATAACTTGTTTAACATAAGTACCTACATTGTCAGAAAACGTGACGTTCTAGAACAAAATGAAAGTCATTTTCGGATTCAGCCCACCCAAAAACATAAGAATTATGCAAGAAATCCAAAACAACTCTCATTTTTCTTGCAGGCTTGTGTAATACATCCAGTTCCTTGTCTTCAATTTTATGAAACTCCTAACCACTACTTTTCTCACTAAATGCTACCTCCTCATGCGCTTCTACTAACGACCGATGTAAGCATACTTCTTCAAATGAAAAAAAAAATAATCAATAGTTTTTGCAAACGGTGCTTTGTAGGCAAAAATTATGATATTTTCAGAAGAAAAAAAAATCTCTTATCAAAGACGAAAGCTTATTTGTCCACCTTATAAAATTTGAAAAGTTCAAATGAATTGAACCGGTGATCTTACAAAATTTCAAAACATTAACTATTTTCATACTTTTAGTTTCTAGAAATTGAAGTTATTTTTGCAATAAAAGCTTTAAATATAAACATTTAGTAAAATTAAAATTAGACTCAAAATTTTTACAGCCGTACAACGTTATGATTTGATGATTTTTTTTAAAAAATTACCATTTATTCCCATTTAGGAGAAAATATCTTTATGCCATTTTTTCAAATGACCATTTCTAAGTTGGAAAAAAATTATGGTTACCAGTTTTTATAAAACACCTAATCTTAATTTCAGTTGCAGAAATTACATTTTACATTTATTGAAAGATAATTATAAAAAGTTGTAAAAGTGTTGATATTTTTTCTGAAAACACTTTCGTCTTCGACAGGATTTATTTCTTCGTTTTCTTGGTGTCAATCCTTCTTTCACGAAATTGAAACTCATTAGAACCAACTTCATACGATGGGTTTTAAAGTCCTATGGTTCTTCTCCCTTGAATCTTGGTTTGTATTTGGTGTTTGCCGTTGCGCATAATGTGATGATGGAACTGAATTTACCTTTATTTAGAATTACCTACCATTTCCTTACACATATTTTGAAATACTTAATCTTCTGAAATTTCTTTCACCTACCTTACTTTCAGAATACGTCTGCCAGTCTCTATATATGTTTCAAGTTTTATATCACAAATTCATAAATCAATCACAACAATGTCGAATAAAATGTTAAGTACCCATACACAGAATGTTTCTGATAAAAATAGACGAAATGTGCCAGATTTCATATTGATTTTTGCGTTTTATAATTACTTAGAGATAAAAAATTAAGTAAACATGATTTTCTGATCGCATTAAAAGAATTTTTTTTCCTGTTTTGAATATTATCAAAAAAATCTGATAAAAATACAGACTTCCTTTACTTCTATTTTTACATGTGAGAAGTGTGGGTCCATGGTTGGGTAATCTCACTATGGACAAGTTACTTTTAATTAGATGAAGTTCGGTTCCCTAGTCTTAGTTCAGGCTTGGCTAATCGTTGTTATGACCAAGACTATGTAATCATTCCTCAAACTAAGCCCGAATTGTCGTTAATTGGCTAATATTAGGTCTTCGCACAAAGCTTGGTTAATCATTGGTATGGTCAAGGCAGTCTACCCATTCGAAAGCCTATTATGAGTTAAGATAGGTTTACCGAAATTGGGGTCCAACTGTTGGTCCGATGATGGCCCTGTGGTTCAAGTCTGCATGAATAGTTGTGAAAAAAAGCCAAAGTTAACCAATAGTTTTTTTATAATTTTTAACTTTAATTAATTTAGATAATGAAAAATCTTTACTTTTTCAAAGTAAAGCTCTAGGAAATCTGAAAAGTTATTATAATGAATTATTGTGTCATAAAAAAGTTAAAAAAATATATCTCTTGTAGTTGAATCAATGGCTTGTTGTTTCGTTATATTTATGACAAAAAGAAATACAGCTCTATTTTTCATCTCTGAAATGCGGAAGGGATGTAATCGACCTGAAACCTAAAGGAGTTTCCACTCAGAGCAGGAACATTTCACCTACTCAGTGACGAGCACAAATCGAGAAATTCCAGCTAAGTATTGTTGTTCTTCGTTAAAAAAATGTAATGACTACGATTCTATGGTTGTCAGTTAATTTATGATAAATCATTTCAATATCACATCATTTTTTAAAATATCATAGAGATTTACCTTCAAAAGTAAAAAGAACGGTAAGAAAATAAAGCAGGGAAAGCTTTGAGTGTAGAGAATTCATCAAGAGAATAACAAGACAGAAACTTTGTCGTTTAATCGAAAAGTTGTTGAAAGCTCACCGATACACAACAAAGTCACATGAGAAAAGCTCAATCCTTGCTTTAAATCCATCCGCATTTGCGAGTTTCTTTTCACATTTCAGAAAAAAATATTTTTCCCAAACCATTGTGTATGTATCATTTCTACCTGATAGCAATTCGTTCTAAACAAAAACCAAGTCTATATAAGGTTTTGCGTTACATGAGATATACCACTCTCTTGTGTGTTATTATACACCAATAATTTTTTATATCAAACGAAATTTTCCACCATATATATTACGTTCTATTTACGAAGGGAGACTCATTCATTTTTGTTTGCTCTTTTCAAATCTTTTCCCTAGAGCTTTTTGGACTGGGCTCAATTTGTGCGTCACTTTCTAATTAATTTCTTCCGATGTCTCATCGATCACACTTAATCATATGCGAGAGCGAAAATTAGGTGTGATATTTGCTAAGAAAGGACAAAAAGGTTGGGTACAAGGTTAAATGTCAAGATTTTTTTTTCTCGAAACATGCCAAGAATGTAAAAAATAATCATTGTTTTTTAAAAGCTTTTGAAAATGGCTGCCAACATGCGGTCCTTAATTACGTTTTGAATAACTAATAAAATGAGTTGCGTTCTGAATATTTTTTTGTTAAGGTATACTGAGAAAAGTTTTGTCTTTGAAACTTTTCAAAGGTCTCTCAACAGATTTCTTTTATATTAAGAATAGCAATTTCGCCTTTTAGACGGTAAAAGTTCCAGATTGAAATATTTTTTTTATCGTACTAATACCGAACCATATCAACGACTTGCTTATTGTTTAATAAAAATCAATATTTCACCTCCATCAAGTAGTTAGCACTACACTTTTGGAATTTGGAAAAAGCACCTTCGAAATAATTTGGTGTTTTATTGGCGTTCAAGAGAAAAAAAAAATTGTCACTTACATAATTTCTCGGAAAACGCTATTTAAAGAAAGAGCTCAAATTGGGTCATTTTTCAAAAATTGATTTTTCCAAAACTTTTTCCACCACAATTGGTGTATTTTAGGTGCTCGAAAGTTCTGAGAGAAATAAATTTAACACTGACATATATATTATTCGTCGCCTACTTTCATAAGTTTTAAAGCTTCAATATTAGAAAAGTTTAAAATCATTGGTATTTTACCTTGTTAAGAATTTGCAGTACCCCTGGTGTGTATTTTATTAAATATTTGTTGATGAACTTTTCGTGATCTTTTTAGTCCTGCAGTCTTATTTTATTTTTTTCGATAACCACAATAATATTCTGTATTCGTTTTCAGCACATCATAAAAATGTTTTTATTAAAATAATGAAATGTTTATGCAAGCAATACACAATTCACCACGGTTGTTAAAACGACTATTCCCAAGCAACCTAATACGCAAACGCATACATAAGAGACACTATAATGATTTCTTTTTCATTCCCTCGTTCGTTAAATCATAATTTATCTGTCGGTTTTTCGTTTCATGAAATTTTAAGTCACAATAATTCTGAAGAAGTTTTCACCTCAATAATATAGCGTACAATGTCAAACTTTAATGTGAAATATTGCGATTGATCATTACTTATTGAAAAAAAACATTTTTTTTTTGGAGTTTCAAATGAACCATAACTGTAAGTACAAAAAGAAAAATGAAAAGTTTGATAATAAGCAATAGCTTAAGTAAAACCTTTTAGATAAGATTTACTAACAAATGTAATCAGCGATATTTACTTCACAAAAAAATGGTCTTAAAACTTTTGGGATGGCACAATGAAAGCTCTGAAAAAAAAAACTAAAGCGAAAAAGTGCAATGATTATAGAATTATCAGTTTCACTTCCCCGTCTGCTAACGTTTTTACCAAAATACTAAACAGAAGATTGAAAAGAAACAAAGAAGAGGTGCTCGATGCAAATCAAATTTGTTATAGAAAAATAAGACGAAAGAGGGATGCCTCAATACTTATGAGAATTAGTGCTGATGATTAAGAGTCAAGAAATATACATTCGTTGACTAGAAAAACAAGCAATGAATCTCTAATATGTGGCAGGCAATTGACCTGGTATAGTTGACTAAGGTGATAGAAGAATGACAAATTATGTGATGTAGTCAGAAAAATTCATGGAAAAATATACATACAATAAAGTGAAAAGGATATCAAAGAAGAATCACTTTTCCACATCAATGTGAAGAGTATATACCTAGAAAATGTGAACTTAATCAAATATTTATATAGTAACATCACCAAAGAAAGAAAATTCACAAGTGAAATTAAATTAAATTCAACAACGTGGAAAACTGAGCTTGCCAATATGTAAAAAACAGAAAAAGTTCGCTCCAATTAAATATTATTATTATTCAGCATTTAATTTTACATAATTCATATTTAGTACCTTATGTATACTTGCCAAAAAATGATTTTTTTCCTAAAATATTAAATTTAAATGAATTCATTTGTTTTAATTTACATAATATGCTTTGAAAAAAAATCGCATAAAATAATCAAGAAAATTTACATATCTATATCCAATAATGTTCGCAGTTATCATAAAAAAAAAACAAAAGGAACTTACTTCCAGCGTTCACATGGGTCTCCTAACCGTACTTGTTTTTTTTTTTATTATTGCTTATTGCTTACCTATCTACCGTCTAGTTAATTGATTCAGATTTAATAAAAGAAATTTATACCATCTTGATATCTTAACGTTTTTAATAAAATAAAAATCCTACCATCATAGATTAACACTTACAATTGGTAGCATTTTTATCGTAAATAACAAATTTAATTGAAAAGTGCACGTAGGTAGGTAGACCAACGAAGGAGTGTTTTTTTTTGTTTTTAAAATTACTTTTCTTGAGATTTATTTTCCAACGTTCAAATACGAGACAACGTATATCACACTTAGATCAGCGATTGCGTAACCCGAGGATACGCCGTAGGTTGTTTGGGGTACGAAAATAACTTAGTTATTAAAGCTGAAAATATATAAAATAAGTTTTCATTGGAGTAACACATAATGCTTAGTACAAAATTCATTTTGATAAAAAAATTTTTTAATTCTTTTGATTCATGCTGAAATTTCGTTAATTTTTATCATGCATATAATTTAATATATATGTTCAAGCGAAGCTAGGCTTAAATTTTAACTTCACTTTATAGTGAATTACAGCTTGCGTTTTGTATTTTAAATTCATTTTAATAATAGTATCAAAAACTTTACAAAAATAGATTATGTGCGAACATTTGGTTTGAAAATCTTTTTTGGTTAGCTATTTTATTCACTCAAACGGATAAATACAATAAGCAAAATTTAATTTAATTACTGTCTATTTGTCTAAAATTAAATAATCGTTTCTTCAGCGAGATTCAGTTCAAACTTCAGAATAATTAAATTTACTATCGCAATTTTATTCCATAACTTCAAGCCAATATTTATAAACATAAGACTAGAAATTTTCATTAGTTATTCAGTAGTTGAATTTCAATTGCTATTTTAAATTTAAATAAAGTGGTTGAATTTACGAAATCTATTATTACTATTATTATGTCTTATGAATTAATTTTTGTAGTGTTACATTATATTATTAAACCCAAAAAAAAATATTCAATAGGTAGATCATTTAAACTGTAATGATCAATAATATTTTGAAGGTATTATAACAAACTGTTAGTTGAAGTGAATGACATTGATATTACATTGAATTATTTTACGGTTCAAAAAAATTTTTTAAACATTGATAAAGATTATATTTATTATTTCTGAGTCACTATTAATCAATTAATGAATAATAATTTACGTCCTATGGCTCAATTTCTTTCTTGATTAAAACGCGTTTCAACAGTCTTTGGCTGTCATCTTCAGCTAATGATTATTGTGTCAATTGTAAACAAATTTCATATAAAGTGTTTATTTTAAATAATTTGTCGTGAAGGATGTTGTTTAGATCTAGTTTGTGGGCTTTGTATATATCATATTTTTCTAGGGTATTCATAAGTGATCTTTTCTTGCAAATATGTAGTGGCTTAAAATTGGTTTTGAAATTTAAGCATGGATGATTTTGATTATAAGGATGTTTTGTAAAATTTGAAGTTGTTGTTGAACTAGGTTTCCTGGGTGTATGTTCCTTATATCGTGTTCCGAAAGATCTACCAGTTTTACCAATGTAGAATTTTTCACAGCAACCGTATTTAATTTTATATATTTCGGTTTTATTTTTCCTTGTAATTTGGTTGTTCTCCATTGGTTTAAGAATTTACATCATGTAGTTGTATGTTGAGATTGCGATATTGAAGTTATTTTTCTTTAGGAAGTTGGTAATTGTAAAACTTAATATATATTATTCAAATTTGATTTCAAATATTTTTGTTTTCTTTTGGTGGAGTAGGAAGATTGCTTTGTTTTTTGTTTTTTTGTAAATTTCGATATTATTTTGTCCACGATTGAGCTGTTGTATTCGTTAGCTATGGTCGTTAGCTGTATGTTTAACTATCTTAAATTATTCTTCGCGAGCTTTGGTGCTAAGAGGGAACTTGATCGCTCTGTACACTAGACTGTTGTTAGTTGTCATTTTTTGGTTTCTTGGATGAAATGATGTATTATGGATGGGTGTGTTCGTTGTTGGTGGGTTCCTGTATATATTGTTTGACAACTTTCCATTTTCATTGATGATCGTTGTGTCTAAAAATTTGATAGTTTCATTTAGTTCGTGTTCTGGAGTGAATTTTATTTTATGATTCTTCTTCTTCTTATCCAAACATCACTGCCGATGTATGGCGATTAAAAATGACTGTCACACGGGGAATTCCAGGTTTCTCAGAATCAGCTGGACGGTCCTTCTCCAGCGATTATGCTCCTTTGTCTGTCACGTTGCGGACGTGAAACTCGAATCAACGAGCTTTTCCACCACTTCTGTCCAACGGGTCGGTGATCGTCCTCGTTTTCTTTTCTCTTCAGGTCGTCGTTGTACTACTTCTCTAAATCAGATCAATCAATCATAATCATCATCAAATCAAAATCATAATCAAAAGTATTACATATTTCTTAAAATAGCATACTGAAACAGAATTACAAAAAAAAAGAACGACAGCAGCTTGGTAAGAATCCGTATCTCAAGATGTTAAAAATGAGAGGAGAGAAATACCAATCGCTGCACTAGTAGTTGATAATGTTCAATTAATTTTCAAAAAATATTTATAAATATATATTATGAGTATGGTCTTATGTGTATACCGACCCTGAACCAAATAATCCTCAAATCATTTATAAATAAAAATTATCGTCAAGTCCAATAAAGTCGGTCTTAAGTTGAATTATAACAAATAAAGTCAAAAGTTTCAAAAATACTTACGTCAAAATATCAGAAGTTAAGGATCTAGCTTTGTGAATATTAGTAGGAATCCCATGTCACTCTTTCGATTCCCGAATGAACCTTTTTCCCAAAACTATTACCCTTCTACAGTGTTCAACACTATAGCGAAAATGAAATTTGTACAATTGCCCGAAACCCAGTTCCTCCAGAATCAAGTATAACTAGGTATATACTTAATATTAAAATATCTGAATTTCATCTATACAATTAAACTATATTGGATAGTCTCGAGTTCACCACCCACTATTTGGCGTATTCCTTTTACTCTGTAAAAGCACTTTAAACTTTATTTTATCATGATGACTTACCGTGTATTACACATTTAAAAAATGACCCCCCCCACCTTTAAATTGTCATTCTTTCTCTGTCGCTAGGAGCCACTTACCTAAGGTCACAAAATTGCCCGTAAGTATTTCCTTTTAGTTCACCGAATTTCAGGAGGTACTCGCTCACTAATGTATTTATTTATGAATACATGTTTCGGACTTTCAGGCTTACAATATGTGAAAGCCAAAGAACTTTTTGGTCACTTATAAACTTAACTTAACCATTTTCAGATATATCAATCAGAGTTTAAATTTTTAAGCAGACCAAAAGTTTTTGTTTCTTATATTAAACCAACTTAGATTTATAATAAAGGGTAATTAAGTTTCGTTTATACTTTGATTATGAAATTTCGATTGTTTATAATATTGACGTTATTCCAGAGAAACTTTGCCACTACTTTTCACTGTTTTAGGGGGGGGAGGGGAATTTCCAAAAATGCTTTTTTTTCCAAATTCCAAAAAAAGGAAGGCACTTTCCAAATTTCATCGACACAAACGTGCACTTATATTTGAAAACACAATGTAAATCAAAAAAAAAAATCTTATGTATTTTATCATGAAAATCTGGACGTTGTATATATAAAATTGTTGGAAATAGGTGGAAAATGTGGAAATAAATTTGAATATTTTATTTTTTTCTTCATCAATAATTGGTTTTCTAATTGTTTTAAAAAATGAAGAAAATTTAGCATGGAAGATTTCATATTTTACAAAAACAGGCACTTATATTTTTTTTGATGTTATAGATGAACTTTGTTGTATATTAAACGGTAATTAGGTTTTGACTTTCACAGCACTTTGATTATTAAATTTACAATTCAATTGTGATTAACTCGACATGTTATTTCATACAAATTTAGTCACCCCGTTTCACTCTTTTAGATAAGATTTAAAAAAAATCTTATCAAATGCCTACTTCTTGGAAGGATTACACCGATTATACGAATTATATCAGTCAGAGAGGGGCATATAAATACGCAATATTATATATGCACGATTTTAAAAACGTATTTGCTATAAGCTTTATTACTATTAATTTCTTCGTTAATATTTTCTTTTCGAGCAACTATCGGAGTCTTTTAACAATAATTTTACAAAAAAAGGATTCTGTAAAATTTGAATCTACGGCTCTTTAATTATAGCGTTTTTGCAGCAGATATGTAAACCAATGTGCTATTTACATATTCAAAAATCCTATTTTGGTTTGTAATTGCAAATTGTTTATATTTCAAAGAAACTTTTGTACTTTTAATGGAGTTTACTGTGCGTGTTATTATTTCAACTAAAAATATTAATAAAAAACATTTTCTAACTTTTAAATACCTTTCCAACAATATATAGCTCACCTGTTTAAAGTATTTTTTTTTCATCCCTCAGTTTTTACGTTGGTCATACCTCGCCTTATTATTTTTAAGAAATTATAAATAGCCTTTTGTAAGTGTGTAAGGGTAAATGTGTTTTGTAACTCAATACCAAATCTTAAAAATCTGAAATTATAAAAAGATACAAAGATAGACCAAAATTTAAAAATGTTAAATTTGGAATTAGGGCATCTTGAAATAAATATTAATCCAAAAATTTGATTAAATATTAAAATGTACAGACAGTATATGTACAAGTATAGATACCTAAATATTTTCGGAAAGTAAAGTTATCTGTTTAATTAATGATGTTACCCTGTAATATATACTCATATTTCAATAATTCTTTTATTCTCTGTTCCATATGTACACCAATAATTACGACAGGTCCTAATTAATAGGAAATTTTGATGAGCATTCGTTAAAAAGTTTATATAAACTAAATCACGATTTGATAACATTCTTTTTTTTTTTTTTGAAGGTTGCCCATGTTAAAATTTATACTTTAACTGTTACAGTATGAATTTTAACATGGGTAACCTTCAAAAAAAAAAATAATATTATCAAATCGTGGTTTAGTTTATATAAATTTTTTAACGAATACAGTTCATCAAAATTTCCTATTAATTAGAACCTGTTGTAATTATTGGTGAACATATGGAACAGAGAATAAAAGAATTATTGAAATATGAGTATAAAGGGAAAAAAAATTCGCTTCGCTATCGACAAAATTGTAAATTTGTTAGTGAATAAATTTAAGCTTATTAAAAAATAAACCTTTTGAAACTCTATAGCGTTAACGTATACAATGGCTCCATCGAATTGTTCTGTAATAATATAACTTTGCTTTTGTGCATAGAATAAAGTTGTTTTGTTATTTTACATGGGCCTGGGTGTACTGTTCCCATTAAAATTATTCGCAAAGACAAATAAACCGAGTCGTTTCCATTTTCAAAGAGCGAAAAATCGTGTTTTTTCTCTCTCAAATCGTTAAAGCTGTCGTAATTGTATGTTTCAAATTGATGCATCTCTATAAATCATGGTCATTTTTTTTATGAGTTTGCATTTAGCTGCAGTAATCATATTGACATATAACACAAGCAATAATTATTTCCTCGCAATACTTGCTGGACCAAATGTGATTATATTATTGTTGTTAAATTCTTTGAGTACGAGTTTAAAACTTGAGGTTAACTAAATTCAAAGAAACAGTTAAATATCCGAAATCACTGTTTTTATTGGTAATTATTTTTAGTGTCCCAACAATAAGCAATATTTTTTTTTACATCTTGCGTACTTTGATTTGTGCTAAGGAGCTTCATCAATTAAAATTTAATTAAGTAAATATTGGAAGGTTTAAGGCTAAATTGAAATAAAATCAAAGTTTCAATTATTTAATAAATTTTTAAATAGAAGAATTTTAAATAATTTAGGTATGCAATACGATTCAGTTGATGTTTGTCAGCATTATTGTTAAAAGGTTTTTGTATTACCATGACGAAATCGCGGTTATCGATCAAAATATAAATATATGGAATAAAATTTGAACTGATCCTTTTTTTTGAAAATCCAAATATTTTATTATTTATGGCTCACAATTCTGATGTTGTTAACAAAGAAAGCGGGTAACAGTAAACATTACTTTGATCTTAGCCGAAGGTAAAAAATAAAGAACCTTATAATAATCAAATATCATTCTTAGCCTTTTTCTTCTTCGCACAAAACAAAAATAATAATTAATAACAAAAAAAATCCTTGTGTTTTGTTCCTTCAACAAAAATATTATTCTTGTTACTAAATTGTGGACAATTATTTAATTATGGGATAAGTCGCTTGAACATCGCAATGTATATGCTCGTATAACATTCCGTTGTGTAATATTCAACATATTTCTACATTGGGTCGCACATCTATGATTTAACTAGCACTTAACATGGAGAATTTTATTAAAAACCTGTAGCCCGGAGAAACATCATCAAACCCGGAGTCCTTGGATCAAAATACTATATTGGCAATCCTAAACTAAAGCCCTTTACGTACAAGTTTACAACTAAACAACTTTTGATTTCGGATGGGTACTGATCAAAAAGTTTGCAATAAAAAAAATATTTAACGGTGGTTAAGTAGTTCTAGTACCCCAATGATTACGATAATTTTTTTTTATTGAAATGAAAAATCATACGCCTCATCCCATTTGTTGATTTTTATGGAATGGCTATGATGCAATTAATAGTTTCTCTGGTTCCAACCTCATTCCCCGGTTCTCATAATGTTTCTTATATTTCGGATGGGGAATGATTTTCAGCAGCAGTTTCCTGTTGGTTTATCTCAAGATTATAAGTTGTCATCATTTATCAGTTTCATAAGTTCTATCAGGATGTCATCCGGATTGAATGCCTTTTTGTTTTGTAAAAAAACATTTTCAGATATTATTTTCAATTTCATAAAATTCCATGACATTTTAAATTCATTAGTAACATTCTACCAAAAAAGAAAATGTTCATTATTTTTTTCTTTACGAGAAGAAAGTTTATGCTGAGCTTTGTTGGAAGAGAAAAAGAAGCGGATGTATCTAATACTTTCGAGTTTTATAAAAAATGATAACGGTATGAAACAAGATATTTATAAACAAGAATAAACAGGATATTTGTTCCAAAGCGTTGATTTTCGTTTAAAATGCAATATGTTTTCGTCTTATTAAAAAATATACATTCTAGTGTTTCTCTTGAACAAATAATACAATTTTTAATTACCCGAGTTTTACGTTTTCGTAACAAACACCGGATGAGGTAGATCTTTAGGCGTTGAGTATGGATAACGAGGTTCATCCTACGTCTATTTTAGCCAGTTGAATCAAGGATTGTCCATTGTTTATAGGAATATAAACTTTGTTAACAAAGAAAAAAAATATGAATTTGTGAAAAACATTGAATATCTTTCTGAATGAAAATAACTTTTGTTTCTACTAGCTTCCGTACCAAAATGTCGTATGCTTTTTAAATAAATTAATGAAAATATTTTTATTCATGGAATATTGAAATTTATAAGCAATTAAGTTCAATGAAACAAACGTTTTCATTTTGATGGTATGACAGGCAAAAGAGCTGGAGAGGTTACGGTTTTAAAAATTAACTTATTTTCTACCTTATTGCAAAAAAGTCATAACGAAAAGAATAATTTTGCTTCGGCTCAAGGTTAAATTATGTCATCAAGTTCATATTTTTCAACAACAATCTTTTTCATTTCACCATCTTCAAGATCAAAACTTGAGACTTTAATAACTATGAAATTGGTTTTAATCTTAGAAAAAAGTACACTCACAATAAATTTCACAACAAAACCAACCTTGTCATGCAAAATTCACGTCATATTTTCTAAAGTGGCCGTTATAAGTCTAATATTTCATCCGAAACTATTTACTATCAGCTCACTTTTCCATACCAATGAATGCTAACAAAATAATATGATAAAGCAAAGCCCCGGCTTAAGATCGCATATATTACATATTACCCTTTACAAACTCGGTGCAATATGTCAATTCGTCGTAAATCCGGATTTAAACATGTTAAGGAGATTAAACGAGCAAAAATTATTATATATACAATGTTATTAAAAAGTTTTTTAAATTATAAAATACATATTACACCGACAGACTGTACTCAAATTTAATTTGCTCAAAAGGATTAGGAATAAATCAACGTGAAGCCTATAAATTTTCCGGTATTGGTTCGAACAATGTGACGTTGACTTCAGTGAAGGGATGCTTACATTAAATTGACCGTGTTACAATAACGGGGGTAGATCGGTGTTTTCATTAAGGGAAAATACCGTCGTCACCTTTTATCTTTTACTTTCCTTTTTATTGTTGATTGTTTTTCGGTCAAAGCTTAATGCGTACACAATGAAAATAAATAAAGCATCGAAAAAACGAATAAATCTTTCAATTGATGTAAAGTAAGGGAGTTTTACAGTTTATTTCAACATTCATTTGTCTATACAGGATGAATCATTTGAAATTTGGAATTTTATTTGACTATATAATAGAGATGGATGATTTTTTTTCTCCAAATTGCAGCTTTATTAGAAAGATTTAACACTTCTATATGCTTCAAGTTAGCACTACACTTTTGAAATTTGGAAAAAATAACAACGGAATATTTTGGTGTTTTTTGACGTTCTAGAGTTCTTGAAAAATAACGCTCGCATATTTTCCAGGAAAACCCTACGTAGTGCTAGCTTGACGTTTAGCGCTTTTCTATAAATATTGAAATTTTGATTTTTTTTACGCCATTAATTGGTGTCTTTGTGTCGCTCAAGATTTATAATGGAAAAAGTGTTTTCGCTTGCTTATTTTCCTGGAGAAAATCATTTAAAGAAAAAGCTCGATTTAGATCATTTTTCAAATATTGAAAATTCGACTTTTTTTCGGAACCATTGGTTTTTTCTTTGTCGTTCGAGATTTTGAAAGAAAAAAATTGTCTCTTGCATATTTTTCCGGAAAAACCCATTTGAAGAAAAAGCTCAGCTTGGGAATTTTCCAAATATTGAAACTTAAATGTTTTATTTCGCGCAATTAATGAGTGTTATTTGGTTGTTTGAGAATTCCAAACAAAAATATCTTTGCTTGCACATTTTCTCGAAAAACAACGTTTGACAAAAGGTCTATTTGAAAATTAGTCTCATATTGAAGCCTTAAAACTTATGAAAGCAAACGACGAATAATATATATGAAAGTGAGAAAATTACTTCTTCCAAAACTTTCGAAAAACAATAAAACACCTATTAAAGGCGAAAAAATTTTCTGATAAATTCAATATTTGAAAATTGACTCAAATCGAGCCTTTTCCTTAAACAGTGTTTTACAAGAAAATACGGACTCTTTAAAGTTTTTTCTTTCAGAACTCTCAAACGACTAAAAAACACCAATTAAAGGTGCAAAACAATTTCGAAACTTCAATATTTAGTAAAGAAACCTAAATCAAGCTTTTTCTTTGAATGACTTATTAGGAATATATGAAAGTGACAAATTTTTTTCTTTCAAAAACGCGACCAAAAAATACTAATTAAAAGTAAAATAATAATTTAGAAATTTCAATATTTATAGAAAAGCTCTAAATATCAAGTTAGCACTACGAGTACATAGGGTTTTCCTGGAAAACATCCGAGTGACAATTTTTTTCAAAAACTATTTAACGCTAAAAAACGTTAAAATATTCTATTTTTTTTAACAATTTTCAAAAGTTGAGTGCTTATTTGATGGACGAAACATTTTTATTCGTGAATTAAAAACGCAGTCAATTAAATAGCATCTTCGGTCGGTTTTACAGCTTATTCTGTCAACCCAAGTTATCAGTAAATTTTCGATTGTTCGAGCCCCTATTGCAACAACAATTTCCTACTTCAAAGTGCAATTAATTGTCGTTAGATAGTTGGCCTAAACTAACTTGTTTTCCCAACAGCTTCTTACAAGAAACGATCCAACCAAGTCAAATCGCGGCTTTTTAGCGATCAATCAACTTCAGAATTTTGGCTTCTTATGGTATTTCGAAAATCGAGCCCAAAAAATGGCTTATTTCATTAGCTGGTGGCACATTGCGTCGTTTTGTTGAAACCAAATGCCATTCAAATCGTTCTCTACAATTTTTGGAAACAAAAATTCGTCAAACATAGTATAGTAATGCTGCCTATTGGCGTTAACAGAGATTCTTTACTTATTTTAAAGAAAAAATTTTACAATAATACTACTGAGCCAAAAGGAATACGGTAACTCACTCATTAGTAATGATCGCCAATTTGCAGCGTATTGAAGAGGTATCTGAAGAAGAAAAAGAAGGAATTTTGTCGACTCAAAATTTGATCAATATTTTTGATATATCTAATTGTTTGATTTATATCGATCCACTTAATGCTAACTTTTTTTGGTGAAAGCAACTAGATGTTCACTAATTTATGAAAATTAAGGCATCAATTTTTATTGAATGTTTGCAAGGAAACACAGGAAGTTTCTCTGCATGGAATTGGAAGACTAAAAACCTAAGTAATTTTGTTAACTTCTTCAATATTTTTCGTTAAGGTTTTTGTTCACTATTTTTTCTCAAAACCTACTTTATTGGTGTCAATATTGTATCGTTTTGGCACGAGGGCTTTTTCTTACTCCGTCCTAGATTTTTTTCAGTTCAATTGTTAAAGTCATTTGTTTGCTATAGGATCATAAATGACTCATGGTTTTTCAAGGGTGGTTGTTTGTATTTTGTTGTAAATTTAGATTTCTTTTGGAAAAGATAGGGTGCTATTTATTGGTTGGGGGAATTTAAGCAGAATGCTATGGTAGGTACTTGGAAATTTGGTATAGGTTCTTTGTGAAGAGTAAGTTCTACACTGATCAAGATGTGACTGATTTTTAAAATTTATTGACAAAAAAAATTTATTGGTCTTTTTTGCTTTTTGAATGGTTATGTGTTAATTTTTTATATCCTGTACGTTGTCCTGCCACAACCGATTGGTCTCTTTTCGCTTCAGGGATGGGGAACTTCTCCATTCTTTTTTGGTGGACCCTAGAGTAAAATGGTTGGTTTAATTCTCGATCTATTGTTCCAATAGTTTGCAATTGCTTCAGTAATCTTATATTTCATTTTATTCTTTGTTGTTTACCAATAAAAATCCAGAAACCTAGAAATCCCGACTAGAAACACTTTTATTCTTTGGTCATTTAATTTTTGTCTAATTCTTACTATGAGGATTTTAGATGGCTGTCAGACAATATATGGAGTTCGTAAATAATGTGAAATTGTGTGAAGAATTGTCTGTTTAAATAAGGTCAATGACTTTTAAAATGGCAATTGCTTTACAAGTGAAGATTTGCAATAATTCAAAAGCCTGTAATGTTTCATAATTTGGTCTGATACTATTTCGCAGCCTGATCTTGCTACCGTGAGTGATCCAACTGTATAATAAATTACCTTTTGCTTGTGTTTATTCAAAATTTCCAAGATGAGGGTTTTATAGTATTGGAAGGGTACCATAGTACCTCTTTTGGGATTTTCAATCAATTCTTTTCCTAGAAACTTTTCCCATGGAGGCATTTTTTCTTTGTTCTGTTGAAAAATCAGTTATTTTCTCAATTTGATCAATTTGATTTCAATTTAAGACTATTTCGGATAAAGATCTCAGTAGGAAACCAATTAGGTCATTATGGATGTTTTCTAACTAATATCGGGTTTGATGCGATTTTGAGTCAGGGCTAGGTGGTAAAACAATACGGAAGAGGAAGTGTTTAGTTCTTATAGGTTGAAATTGATTTCTTCAATTGAGAATTCATTTTTTTTCCATCTTAAGTAAAAAAATATTTTATTTAATTCTCTCAGAGACTGAGTTAGTATGATAGTGTCATATGCTCATTTTGAGTTTTTAGATTGTCTTGACATCTAGGTAAATGTTACGTCGTTTGATGCCATTTATTAAATGGATTTAATTGCTATAATTTAAGCGTGACTTAAGAAGAAAATTATTTTCGTTTCATTTTGATATTTGCTGACGTGAAAACTTTTGCTTGGGTTACTTTTCAATAATCCAGCAGTTTGAAATTTAGAAGATTGAAAGTTAAATAATATATTATGTTTATTCAGATTTCCTTTCCAGTTAAGGACATATATTTGAAATGGGATGGATGTAATAGCCGAGCTGGCATCAATTGATCTGAATTTCTTAGTAGAACGGAAATGATTTCAATCGCATTTAAAATGAATTTCCTTAAATGGAAAGATATTCTTGTGCAATTTTATTCATCTTTAACGATGTTATATTTAACTTATCTTATACATTTTAAAGATGCAAAATTTGGTACCGAAGAAGAGGATTTTTGAAAAAACAAACCTATCTGTTGAACAAAAATTGAAAGAAACAAAATTTTGAGAGTAGGATAATTGCAGGGTTTAGTTATGATAATATTGATACCAAGTTTAAAAATGATTTTAAATTTTATTCAGTTTTAGAGTTCAGTTTTGTTAGATTGCATTTTTGATAAATGATATGAGAGGCTTATGGTAAGCGAAGTATAAAATAAGGAATTTAGTTTCGATTTGATCAATAGGTATATCGTTGGTATACGCATAACTACGTCGAGTGAAAAAATTATAAAGAAAACAAAAAGAGGACGTTCCCACCAACAATCAATCACAGTTGGATGATCGAAAATCAGTGAAACAATCAAGAAGAAAATAAAGAGAAGGAGTTCCTACCATCAGCCAGTTGCAGCTGGGTGATCGAAAACCAACGAAAGAACCAAGCAGAAAACAAAGAGAGAGCGTTGAAAGCGACCCCACCAACAATCAATCACAGCTTTATGATTTAAAATCAGTCAAAGAATCAACAAGAAAAGATAGAGCGGGCATTCCCACCAACAGCTAATCACAGCTGGATGATCGAAAATCACTCGTAATTACGTAAAATTGTCAATTACTGTTTTTGATCTTGTTGTTGATACAGTGCCACTGTTACACATTTTTAAAATAAATTTGGTGTCCAGAAACTCAATCAAAGAGATCATTGTGCCTAATACAATGCTTAAATTAAAATCTTTGAAATTTTATCTTGTTAAGAATTTGCGATACTTCTGGTGTGTATTTTATTAAATTTTTCTTGATAAACTTTTTGCGGTCTTTTTAGACTTGCAGTCTTGTTTGTTTTTTTTCTTTCGATAATCACGGTAATATTCAGTATTCGTTTTCGGCATACTTAAATTTTTTTTTATTAAAATAATGAAATGTTCATACAAACAATACACAATTCAATACAGTTCTTAGAGCGACTATTCCCAAGCAGCGTAGTACGCAGGCGCGTCATACCCAAGAAACACTGTTATGCATTCTTTTTCATTCTCTTGTTTGTTAAATCTTAAAAAGTTATACGATTATCTCTTTTTAACAGTCCTTTTTTCGTTTCATGAAGTTTCAAGTCACAGCGATGCTAAAGAAGTTTTCCCTTCAAAAATTAAATTAATCTCAAAGAATTGATACTTGATAAATTGATCACATAGAATTCCGAAATTCACTGCAAGCCATTGATTTTGCAAGGAAACATTTATAATAATCGATACTTTATGAAAGCTCTTCGTACTTTGAAAGCTTCGTAATACTAAAAACCAATATTAAAACATTAAACTAACTTTTCTATAGTTTTATTTTATTTTTTTGACAGTTTCATAATGTTTCAGGTATTTATAAATACCTGAATTGAGAAATTTTTCAATAAAATAAAGTTTCATTTGTAAAAAGTTCTGTTTTGTTTGCAACACCCACTTGGTATTATTATATGTTTTGTGGCATTCAATAACGAAAATCATTTTCGATGAAATTACTGACGGTTTATATTGCCAGTGATGCGACAAATTGGAAAATAAACTCCCTATAATCCACACTGTGCATACAAACCCAATTTTTACACATGAATCACAAAAACGTTATCTGCTGATATTTTATCAGTTAAATTTTAATGCGAAAATACTTACTAAATTGTCTTACTAATCCTATTACAATTAATTTATTTTTTAATTTAAAAAAACTCGTTACCTACTATTTTTTTTCGCTCGGAAAAACAATTCAATAAATTAAAAAGGTTATTACAGCAAAGAAAATTTCAAACATAGTTGTCTTAGTTTTCCTTCTCTCGAAATCAATATTTTAAAGTCTAAACGACAAGCGAGACACATTTTAATTGGCTTCTAAAACCGGATTGGACAAAATAATACAAATGCATTGAAAAGGCAGGAGATAAAAAAAGGATAATATCGTGTTTTTCGACTCACTCCTACGTTTTTCATATTTTTTCCGCTTTGCTTTAGCTGACAATGTTCTTTCAAAACTTTAATATCATGTACCTGATCTTATTAAAATATGTAGTATAATGAAATGCGTTCAAAAGAAATGCGAAGGTATCATTTTAATGGCAAGAAGAAGAAAAACTGTTGCAATTAATTTTAATAAGAAATCGGAATCTTTTTAAAATATTAACTTTTAACTGCAAAGTCTATATATATATATATATATATATATATATATTTGCTTTTTCTATAGTCCCTGCAACTTCAAGGTTATTAACGATTATACACAATCGTATACTTCTGACTTTTGAAGGTCAATAGTAGCATTAATAATTATAATAAAAATATTTATTTTAACAATTTTTTTAATGATGCTATATTTCTTTCCCGGTGTAATAAAAAAAATTATAAGATTGATTTTTTTTAAAAATGATACTTTGACGCTACAGTAGGAAATTGCTCGCAATCTGTTAACGAGAAACTTCAAGCGGGTGAAATCTGACCGATTTTTGAGAGCGATTTGGTAGTATTAAAAAACCTAATCAAGTCGACCGTAACCGTTTCACGTAGTGTTCAAAACAGTTGTATAAACTCTATAACTGTCAGTACAGGAATTCATAACTCATGAAATTTGATCAATGATAGGATGAATGTGAATGATATGATTCGACAAGTGATTGTTTTATTTTAAAATTTGGCTCGTCGTCTATTCAATACCATATTTATTTTTAACTATACAAACGTATTTTTAAATATTGTAAGTTGTAGTTGATGTAAGTATTACTAAGATTAATAAATCTTAGTATAATTATTTAAAACATTACCCAAAAATTAACGAGGACAAAAGAAGGTATGCCAGTACTTTTTTTTTTCAAAAATTACTCAAAATAGGTTAAAGTTTACGTATTAGTGAATTGAATATTGACCAAATGTACAAAGTCTAAATATGTAAAGCATAATTGTAATGAAAGAAAACAATATTTTATATTGCCTCCACCTCTACTATCACATCTTTGGGACAATTTTTCAGTTGAATATATAACTTTGTACATTGACGGAAAATATGTTTTATCTTAAGAGAATTGCTTTGGAAGTTTCTGCAAAAATGATAAAGTCATTAGCAATAATAAGAAAAACATGATGTAATTATTTCAGTAGTCTATATACCAGTATTGTTCAATAGTTTACTTTGACCTTTTATTTTATTTTTAGGTATAAAATCATATCCATACTTTTTAATATTTCGAGTAAATGTTTCATTCCTTCAACTTTAAATATGACAGATTCCAAAACGTAGTGAAAATTACGTTTTTTTACAGAAGAGTAAATAAGATGCAAAAAAATACCAACTTATAATAAGTTTTCCCCATCCATTCCTACTAACCCATTTCTATTACTTGTTTATTCTATACTTTAACCCACAATAGTTTAAATACATTTGAAAGAAAGGAATTTTTTTGAAGTAATTCAATCCAATATTTAAAATAATGCAAGGAAAGTCGATTGAAACATTATAACTTTCTATATATGAATAAAATTCAGTTTCAATACGTAGATATAAATGGGTTAATAAATAAAACCATTACTATTGTATTAATTTAATTTTTACTATGTCGCTATTTATACATCCTGTAGGTACACACAATAGACCATTTAGACAAATTGTATGTATATGTAATTAATTATTTAATCATATCTATACATGATAAATTATTAATACAATCTACTTCTATATGGTAATGTTTTAAATAAATATTTTTCGAACAAGTAACCCTTTCTGTATTGATTAACAGTTAATTTATATAAGTAAGATACAAATTTGTATATGTTCTCAATAGTGCATTATATTATGCAATACTATACATCTTATATATAAATTGACTATCTTGCCGTCCGTGCGTGCAGAATGGGCTATGCGCATGCGCTCTGTTATCCCCACTTACGCATTCAAAACGTTGGTAGGGTTAAGTTGATACAGCGCACGGCATTCAAAAATGCCTATTTGCTCAAACCGGCTATTTACCAAATTTGTTAATATTTTTGTATTTTTTTCATAACAACTATTTACGTTTGTCAAAATATTATTACTCAAGCACATTAAATAATTATTTACGCACCCGATGGTACAATTTTTTATGAATTTAAATTTATATTTGTAATAAAAGCGCGACAAATAGTTAGCCAGTTGTAAATATTCGCTTTTAACGGACTTTGATTGATTATTGATAATTTCGATTGTTTATTAAACGTTATCCCTTACAAACTTTGCTACCGTTTTTCACTCTTTTAGGGGAGAAATTTTCAAAAACCCTTTCTTATTATATATCTGCATCGTATAAGGAAAACACTTTCTAAATTTCATGGGTTCAAATATGCATTTATATTTGAAAATACAATGTAAAACGAAAAAAAAATAATGACCTTTATTTTTTAACATGGCCGTTAACATGACTAAAAAGCTATTCGATTTCGCACATTTGAATGTTGTACATACAAAATTGTTGGAAATAGGTGAAAAGCGTGGAAGTAAATTCGAATATTTTATTTTTTTTCAATAACAATAATTGATTTTCAAGTTGTTCTAAATACCGAAAAAAAGTTAGTACGGAAGATTTTATATTTGCATTGACAGTGAAATATATGGCAAAAATTGTTACCTTAATGCTTTTCAGCCGAATATATCATTATTCCAGATCACAACCATTGGTTCATAAAAATATATTTTAAAATGTTTGATTGTTGAAAAACGAACCAAAATTTAAAATCGCCTATTTGGTATAAGTACTACATAAATATTAAACTTTCATACTAATTCAGTGAAATGACGTTATTTAAAAAGTTGTTATTAAAATGATATTAAAAAAAAACACATATTTTATTTCTCAATATAATTTTATATAAACTTTTTTTTATATTAACAACACTTTGATTATTAAATTTAAAATTTTGATTGTTGAATAACTCTACATTATCTCATTAAACATTTTATTGAGATAGAGCCTTTAGTTGCGAACGCAACAAGCAACTAGTTTTGTATAAATAGCCAAATGTGTATACATATAATTTGTATAATAAATAGTCAATTTAACTCATGCCGCTCTTAGCATAATCAATATCTGGCAACTTTGCATTTTCTACTTTGATTTTAATTTAATTCGCGAGTAAATCAAACCACAATGAAAATTTACCAAGAAAAGAGAAAATCATACGATATGAGAACTGAGTAAACAAAAAAATCGCGAACTGAATGAAAAAATAGTAGAAAATGCAACGTCCCCAGATATTGATATCGCTAAAAGGGACATGAGCCGCCAATTTAATCTTTTATTTGAAAACTAGTAACTTTTGGGGATATATTCACAGCCCAACACTGATAAAAATTGAATGAAAACGAAATGACAGTTGAAACCAATGACAACAATCAGTTCATTCAAAATTGAGACAATAATTATTATATTGACATTACACTCACATGCATGTGTTTATATTCTTTGTTTTCTGTCTTTGATACCATACATACGTTTGCCTACATTGATATTAAAAGACAAATTTGTGCTTATAATCTATCTATTATTATAAAGAGGAAAGATTTGAATGTTTGTTTGCTTTGAATAGTCTCCGAAATTACTTGACCGATTTGAAAACTTCTTTCACTGTTGGGAAGCTACATTATTTCCGGTGAACATGGGCTATATTAAATTTTCAAAAAAGTTAAGGATCCATACTAAAACTCCAATAATGTAACCCAAGGTCTGAAAAAAATTACCAAAAAACATTGTTTTATCGCGTGCGCTGCGAAAACTATTGGTTATAGACAAAATAATGTACTACGATTTTGTAGAACATATCATTATCTACAAAAAATAAAGCGACAGCATATGTCTAACTATTATAGTTATGTCACAATAAGTGTTTTTTCATTTTAAAAAATTTACATAAATGCCACCGTTTATAAAGCTCTTTTATTTATACTTTGGGATTAATCCTTATCAAAATAAATGACTTCATATTTAAGTTTGCTTCAATGCCATTATATAACTTTTTGAATTACTCAATTTGAACATTCCATTCAAAAGATATCACAAGTTTAAAAATGTTAGTTATTTGAAAAATGTTAAAATACAAAAACGTGCCTTTTTGAAATAAATGTTTTTATACACAATGAACACTATATTGAATTATACGTTCATAGCACATTCGCTTACGTATCCGATTTTCTAATGCTCCTAATAAAAGAGACGTGGGTTCGGTTCCTGAAGTAATCTTTTTTTTTATTTTTTTTTTTTTTTACAAAATTGTTGAAAATAAATCCTTAGGGTTCCTCAATAAGGAAATATTAACTAAAAAAAAAACAGAAGTAGTAAAAAACATAATTATATTAATAAAGCTTAAAGTGAATACGTTTTTAAAACCGTGCATACATAAAATCGTGTAATAATATATCTCCTCTGCCAGATGAAATTTTAAAATTCGGTGTATTCCTTATAAGAAGTAGGCATGTGAAAAGATTTTTTTTTTGATAATTTCTTCCCCTAAAAGAGTGAATTGGGGTGATAAAGTTTCTTTGAGAAAATGTAAAGTTAATCAACAATCGAAATTTTGAATTTACTAAGAGTAATTAATAAATAAATAATTAATTAATAATAAATTTATGTTTTTGTTATATAATTTTAACCACAGCATTTTAAATAACGTCATTTCACTTAATTAGTATGAAAGTTTAGGTAGTAGGTACTTATACCAAATACCATAGAGGCGGTTTTTATTTTTTATTTTTTTTTTCAACAATCAAACTTTTTAAAATCTAATTTTTATGAACCAATGATTGTGACCTGGAGCAATGATATATTCTGCTGAAAAGCATTGAGGAAGCAATTTTTTGTGATATATTTCATTATCATCAATAAATATATAAAATCTTCCAAACTAACTTTTCTTCGGTTTTTAGAACAATTTTAAAACCAATTATTGTTACTGAATATAAATAAAATATTCGATTTTACTTCCACGCTTTCCACCTATTTCCAATAATTTTGTATGTACAACGTCCAAATGTGCGAAATCGAATTGTTTTTTAATAATAACTAAAATATAGGTCATATTTTTTTCGTTTTACATTGTATTTTCAAATATAATTGCATATTTGTGTCGATGAAATTTGGATAGTGTTTTCCTTATAGAATTCCGTTATATAATAAGAAAGGATTTTCGATAATTCCCCCCACTAAAAGAGTGAAAAAAGGGTGGCAAGTTTATGCGGCATAACGTCTAATAAACAATCGAAATTTCAAATTTCATAATCAAAATCCGTTAAAGAAGAAACATTATTACTGCTAGGTATAAAACAAACTTGGTTTATTATTAGAAACAAAACTTGAGGGTCTGCTTAAAAATTTAAATTGATAAATGTATCTGAAAAAGGTTAAGTTTATAAATGAGCTTTAAGTTTTTTGACTTTCACATATTGTAAACCTGAAAATCTGAAATTATTACTTTAGTGAGCGAGTACCCTTTGAAATTCGGTGAACTAAAAGAAAGTACTGACGTTTTTACCGTAAGCCATAGTGATAAAAGAAATTTAAAATGCTCTTCTAGATCAAACGACATACGGCAAATCGTTTATGGTGAACTCTAGACTATCCAATATGGTTTAATTATATAGTTGAAATTCAGATATTTTAATAATAATTTTATAGATACATAATGCTTATACTTGATTATGGAAGAATGGGTTTCATACCATTGTACAAATTTCAATTTCGCGGTTATGTTGTACATTGCAATAGTATAATAGTTTTTGGAAAAAGGTTCATTCGGGAGTTGAAACAGTGAGATGGGATTCCTACTAATATTCAAAAATCTAGACTCTTAACTTCTGTTATTTTGACGCGAGTATTTGGATACTTTTCGACTTTTTTTAAGTTATAATTTAGACCGATTTTATTGAACTTGGCGACAGTTTTTATTTATGTATAGATGCTGATTGATTTACGAATTATTTGGTTCACTGTTGGTATACCAACCGTAGGTATACGCAATAGACATACTCTTTTTAGATATTTATAAATATTTTTTGAAGTTTAATTGATCATTATATACAACTATTTTATTCTAAGTAACAGTTTATTAAATACTAGCTGATCCCCGCAACTTCGTCTGCGTAACGTAGGTATAGATTATATTTTCTTTTTAGCTTTGCTATTTGTTGTGGTATATGAACATTTTTATTTTTCTTATTTCGTTTACGAAAAACATAATCATACTTAAAACACTATTTCGTCAACTTTAAAACAACACATTTAATAAACTGTTGCAAAAAATAAAATTGTTCTATGTAATTATCAATTAATTTTCAAAAAATATTTAAAATATCTAAAAAGAGTATGTCTATTGTGTATAGCTATGGTAGGTATACCTACCGTAGACCAAATAATCTGTAAATCAATCAGCATTTATACATTAATAAAAAATATCGCCAAGTTCAATAAAGTTGGTCTTAATTATAAGTAAAGAGCGGTGACCATGCGACATTTTTCAAATAACTTACATTTTAAAACTTGTGATATCTTTCGAATGGAATGGTCAAATTGAATAACTCAAAAAGTTTTATAATGGTATTGAAGCAAACTTAAATAAGAAGTCATTTATTTTGATAAGGATTAATCCCAAAGTATAAATAAAAGAGCTTTATAAACGGTGGCATTTATGTAAATTTTTTAAAATGAAAAAACACTTATTGTGACATAACTATAATAGTTAGACATATGCTGTCGCTTTATTTTTTGTAGATAATGATATGTTCTACAAAATCGTAGTACATTATTTTGTCTATAACCAATAGTTTTCGCAGCGCACGCGATAAAACAATGTTTTTTGGTAATTTTTTTCAGACCTTGGGTTACATTATTGGAGTTTTAGTATGGATCCTTAACTTTTTTGAAAATTTAATATAGCCCATGTTCACCGGAAATAATGTAGCTTCCCAACAGTGAAAGAAGTTTTCAAATCGGTCAAGTAATTTCGGAGACTATTCAAAGCAAACAAACAATCAAATCTTTCCTCTTTATAATAATAGATAGATGTCTTTTTAAAGTTGACAAAATAGTGTTTTTAAGTATGATTATGTTTTTCGTAAAACAAATAAGAAAAATAAAAATTTTCATATACTACTACAAATAGCAAATCTAAAAAGAAAATATAATCTACACCTACGTTACGCAGACGAAGTTGCGGGGATCAGCTAGTTATATCATATTTTGATTATCACAAACAACTAATAACTTTGAAATGTGCATTTCGGGCCCTACTGGATGATGCTATGGCAGTGGATTAAAACATTTTTTTAATCACGCCAAATAAGTATATCTTCTCAAGTACGCACATTAGTCCACACATTTTTTTCTTGTAAAGAAAATGTTACACAAAGAAAAGTTGTATCTTTTATGGATTTTATCTTTCCTTGTATTTTTAATAGTACTTAGTTGTAAAAATTATACCGCGATTTATAGCGACACCAATCATTAAAGTATCAAATTATAAACAGAGAAATGATAATTTATTTATGCCAGGAATTACTACTTACTTTCTTATCTTTGTTCATTTATAAATCTTAAGCTCACAAAATTATTTAACAATAATTTCATTAAATGTTGCAATGTTTCTTTTATACGATGCAATATTTGATCAACATATCACAATTTTCTAAAAAGAAAGATAAAAGAAATCGTACTAATTCGTGGTAGTGGTATTAGATGAGAATGAAATCGAATTATCGTTTAAACGTGCATGTCGATCATGAAAAAATTGACTCTCTTGATGAGCATATTAGCTTTTAGCTAAACCAAACAAGATAATCTTTGGCAAACCATAGCACGTTGTTCAACAATGAGGGTATCCAGTAAAAAGCTGTTAATTTTTTCTCTTCGATCCTTGCACCAAGAGCATAGAGTATGGTTTAAGCTAATATTCTAAAAGGTCAATAATATTGGAAATGAATGTCTGGGGGGAACAGAAGAAATATTTTCGTGAGACACGAAAAGACAGTGTTCCAAGATTGAATCGACACGTACAAGTAGTGTACGAGCTTTTCCCCATTATAGGATTTTTAACGAGGGAAAATAAACGACATGACTGGTACACTACGATACAATCGTTGAAGATATTTTGAACGCAAAGTATCAAAGCTATTATTTATTGATACTCAATGAAATTGACTTGTTTAATTTTAATTTTAAAAATTTTCGAAGAAATTAAAAATATAGTTTAAACCATTTCCCATCCAGAAAACTTTTTCAGATTTACCTTTTTATATTTTGACACAAATATCGTTGATATTTTGATGCAATCGATGTTTCTCGCGCAGTTATTCTATTGCCACGACTTTAACTTGACTTGGGTTTTAAGCAGCCCCTACACGCTCAATATTATTGTGCAATATGGGTTGTACAATATATTGACGGCGGTCCCTAGACGGTCAATATTATTGTACAATATGTTGGTTTGTGCAATATAGTGTATCTTGTGGAGGCGATATTGACGACATAATATTTACCTGTTTATACAATTCAAGATTTTGAAAATCACACAATATATTGCCCAATCTTTCAATATCGCCCATACAGCCATACACGTTTAATTTTATTGCACAAACCAAAATATTGTACAATAATATTGAACGTGTAGGGGCTGCTTAAGTAACGAGTCATTTTTACATTTTCAAGGCCTTATTTTAGGTTTCCCATCATTGATCATATTTCGTTTCGAAGAAAAGAAATGGAAAGAGAATATTTAAAAATAACTGTAATTTTATACTTTGATTGCTTATAGACATACAATATCTATTTAATCAAAGTTATTTTTGGGAATTATTTTTATCGTTCTTCTATTATTATAAAAAAAAATATTAATTGGCCAAAATATTTAAAAAAAAATCAAAAAATATACAATATTTCATAAATATTTACAAACAAACTATGTTAACAAATTTATTAAATGCGCAGTTTTATTTTTTAAAACCCACATCATCTTCACATTCTTCATCGTCCTCCTCCAATCAAGAGATTAGCAATCATTACGTTCAAATTAACTTTTGAAAGTTCAACGTAGAACAAGTCGATTGAAATGTAAATTAGCTTTTCGTAGATTTTCTTTTTAGCTAGAAAGTTCTTCTATGTTCTAGGCTCCTTTTCTATGAACCTTGTCTTGCATGATGATTTGTAGTACTTGCGCATAATGTGTCGAAGGTACTGAAGCTTACGCATATGGATTGTTCTCAGAATTTCCTTTTTCTTGTCTATTCTTTAAAGTACTTCATCGCTAGAAATTTTCTTCGCCCAGTTTATCTTTAGAGTCCGTCTTAAGACGGATATTTCGAAAACCTATAACTTGTCAACTGTGATATTGTGTCGGGAGTTTGGTCTTATTCTGTGGTCAATGATAACCTGTTATTGGAAGTAACGTTGACTTCTAACTTCAAAATTATCTGTAGTTCGTCGGGAATTTTGGCAAATAGAACAGTAACAAAAGTTGTTTATTAGATTCAAATTGAATTTTATTTTAGCTATTTCGTCTTGTAGAGCTTCTTGCAGCGGCAAGATCTGTTGAAAAACAGGGGGAATAAAACGTATCATTGCCTTACTTCACGCTTAATCTCATTGCCAATTCGGACGTCTATAGTTTCAATATGAATCTTTATCGATAATTATTGTGAAGTGGTAGAAATGGAGAATCGATACGTTAAGCGTGGAAGACAGGAACAACTATTTCAAATTTAACTGTTACAATAATTTTAAAGAGATAAAAACTGTAAAGTTAAAAACCAAATGTGTAAAACAAGAATAAATGTATTATTTCTACGTTTCTCATTACGAATGCAACATTCTAAATATGCAGAGAACGAACGCAGCCTAATTGAAAAAAATGATTTATAATTTAATAAACAAGCCGACTTGTCATTTTTATAATTACTATTTCCTTTTTTTTACAACTAAATTCCATATCAATTTTTAATTATTAAATCCTTTATATATGTTTCACGGTCTTGATGGCGACAAATTTTGATAGTGATAATTATCATACTTCCAGCTATCCAATGAGCGTTGTCCAGTTATCCACAGGAACAACATTTCGGTATTCCCGTGGACCAGGCATATCAGCGTGGATCAGATCCATTAAGGTCCAATTTATTCGCAAATATGCAATCAAAATCGACAGCAAATACAATAAAATTTGCTCATGTCCCTTTTAGAGACGTTAATGTCTGGTAACGTTGCATTTTCTACTTTCCTTATACTTTCATTCGCAAATGAATTGGACCATAATGGTTCTGTTCCACGAATACCTAACAAACTTTTTTTAAAATTCTTACATTTAGTAGTAAGACACTACAAATTTATGTTCTGCATTTTAAAAAACCGAGAAAAATAATTTTGTTGTTTTTATGGGTTACTTTTTATTTATCGTGTTGCTCAGTAAGTGCGTGTTCCATCGACGCAAATATAAAACTATCTAATGATGCCAGATCAGAGGAGTAAGCCGCATGCGAAAGTATTTCCAAACTGAATGTCTCAATTATAGCCTTCACTCGTTTTTCTGTGAGACCAGGAGAAATACCATGCATCAAGATCACTTTGCTTTGCCTATTTTGATATTCTGCCCGTTTTTCGTGCTAATGCTAGGTTCAAAACTATTATCGTAAGTTGTTGTTACGTTTGACTACCATTGTCATTCAACAACCCTTACAATTCGATATTCGATGTCTTCAAAATTTTTTAATGTTCTTCCACGTCAATATCACCATTTTAATTTTTTTAAAACCCCTTTAAACGCTTAAATTTCCCAATGAGCAAGCTAAACGTAAATTTCGACAAACATTCGATGCGATTACGTAGCAGTTTTTGTTGAAATGGTAATAGAAAAGCAATGCTGTCGGTGAATCGTACTTTTAAGGCACAAAACTCGACATGTTTCATGCGTTTAAAAAGGATGAAGTCGTGAGAAATTTACACTTTTGCGAATTGAAAATCTTCATCAAATATCAAAACAAAAAATCTCTCAAATGTCTCAAAAAAAAGTCTCAATGACACGATTTGGGAGACCCTCTATTGACCGCCACCCTCACTTATTGACAAATTCCAGTCTCATATTAACAAACCTAGTTATCAATAAGAGCGCACAATTCAATCAAGAATTTTCCCTACCACGAGAATATTTCACTGAACTAATCATTCTCTGAACCAATTTATATGTATAATAATAATAATTTTATTATCTAAAAATTGTCAACATTCAGTATAAACGTTTTCAGTCAATTAAATTTCTGCGAAATGTATTTTCTTAATTATTTATTGAGATCATATTTCAAGAATTAAATGTGTTTTATGTCTAGAATTTGTTATGAATTATTATAAACATTAAATGGTAATTTGAAATGAATTCCTTTAAAACATCTAAAATGATATTCTAGAGATAAGCACATTGTTTCTCGCGCAAAGCTTTCAAGAAAATTTTATATTAAATTTGCTGGAAAAGCATCTTTCCTCGGGAAATTTTTCTCCTGTTACGATTAAAATGTATTTTAAAAGATTTAAAATACGAAAATGATGTGTTTAGCACAAAATGAAAACATTGAAAAACTAAAATGATTTTCAAGAAAATAGTTTGCATTATATTTTCCATTTATTAAGCGTTATACGAAGAGCAATTTTTCTACCATTAATGCATGGTAAAGACGATCAATGTAGACTTATTTTAAAAAAAATATGATTGAAAATATGCTTATTATGATTAATATTTTTAAATAAATTTTATTATCAATTTAAGCGTTATATTGATGAAAGAAGTTAATTTTTTTCCCCATTAACCAATAAAAACTTTAGTTTTTTGAAAATTCAGAGGTTTTCTAAACGTACCTAAGTGGTCATTTTGTAACACTATTAAAGATCAATCACACAACAACTTTCGTACGAAATGCAAAGAACTAAGAAATATGTAAAAGTTTGAATATTTATATTGGTGTCGTCGCCGTACAAAACTCCACATTAAACTGTTTTATGTTAAATAGGTAACTGTCATAAAAATTATTCTTTTAGGTCCTAACGTGTTCTATGTCGTAAAGTGCATAGAATAGGGAAAACAAAATAGCCAATGCCAAAGAAAATTTAAAATGATTAAAGCTTCTTGCAAAATAATGAATTGTCATAACAATAGTTATTGTTTAATTTTGTTACCCATTTATATCGAAGTATTGAAATCGATTTTAAATTCAAAGATAAAAAGCATAATGTAATATAATGTATCAATCGACTTTCCTTGCATTATTTTACATGCTGCATATAATAATTTTAAAAAATAACTTTCTTTTAAATGTATTTCAACTGTTGTGTATTAATATGGAAATGGTTCAAACTATAAAAATTGAAAATGTTAAATTCGACGATATCAAAGTATTAAATATATAATAACAACTGACGGTGCTTGTTATGATTGTTGTCTATTCCTGGCACATTTTAACTTCGTCGGCGATCGTTTCAGTTGATTTCCCTTACCGAATAACAAAAAAACCTGTACTAGCAGTCAATTCGGTCGACTTGATTGCGTTTTTAGTACTATGCAAATCTCTCTCAAAAATCGGCTTTCCTACTGAAGCGTCACGGTGGCACATTTTATTAAAAACTTAGTCTGATTATTTTTCATATCACATGATGATGTGTCTGATATCTGATACCACATGTTTTGATTATTAAATTAAAAATTTTGATTGCTGCTTTACTCTACAATATCTCATACAAACTTAGTCATCCCTTTGACTCCTTCAAGGTAGAAATTTAAAAAAAAATTGAATTACATGCCTACTTCTTATAAGGAATACACCGATTGTACGAATTTGATATCACAGAGGGATATATAAATACACGATTTTTTATGCACGGTTTTAAAAACGTATTTATTATTAGCTTTATTACTTTTATTACTATTGCTTCTTCGTTAATATTTTCTCATTGAGCAACCGTCGGGGTCTATTTAATACAATTTTGAAAAAAAAGAAGTTATTACAAGATTTGAGCCCACGGCCCCTTTAATTATGAGCTTCAGATATGTAACCCGCAATGCACTAGTAACATATTTATAATTCTTATGTTTGTATATAAAAATGGTTATATTTCAAAGAAACGATTTTTGCACTTTTAATGGAATTTACTGTGGTAATTATTAGTTCAACTAAAAAGATTAATAAGAATAATTTTCTAGCTTTTAAAATATAATAATACCTTTCAAACGATTTACAACTCGTCTGTCTAAAGTAATTTTTTTCATTTTTCTGTTTTTACGTAAGTGATATCTTCCCTTATTATGTTTTTAGGAATAATAAATAGCTTTATGTGATTGGGTAATTGTGTGGTGTCTTAATACCAAATTTTATTAAATTCGGTTGTTCCGTTCTTTAGTTATTAGGAGACACACAGACAGACGGACAAAAATGTAAAAATTGTTAAATTTGGAATAAGGACATCTTTAACCAAATATTTACCCTAATTTCGGCTCAAAATCAAAATGTGCAGACAGACGTAAGAATTTTGTATATTAGTAGGTATAGATAACTCAATAATGTTTCAAAACAATTTCGTTCATTACATTAAAGCAAAGGCAAATTGTAAATTCATGGAAATGCAAACACATCTATTTGAAGTATATTACATGACATATGATTTAAATAAAATGTACGAATTGTGTGACTGTTCAACTTGCTCTTCATCCATGGCTCGTGATTTAATTGTATGAGACAGTATAGTCTATTAATGCATAATTTTACCGTGAATGATGATGCTTTTCCATTTCAAGAATGTGCGTTTCAACATAAAAGCCACGTTGACTTGGAAAAGCTTTCTGTCCCTTCATTCAATTTAACATTCATTTGTTATGTCCAATGGTAGAAGTTGATAATTCTAAAACGAGTTTCGTTGTAGCACGGAGTCGTATTTTGAATAGAGTAGCAAAAAAAATATTGCACAAATAACGTGGAGCGAAACATGAATATTTAAGAAAACGGAAGGTTAAATTTGATGATTTCACAGAACCATTAAGAGACATCTTGAAGGCCTATAAAGTTTTAGGATTGAAAAGTTAAAGGATTTAAAGTGAAAGTTAAAAACTTTTTAATAAATGTCGCCGTGAGCATTTACGTGTATTTCGTTTGACTTAAGGGTATATTATTATGATTGTTATTGTTGTTATGCCCATGAGATACTCTTATTTGTACGTTTATATAAATACTAGTAGTTGCCTGTTGCATTCGCAACTAAAGGTTTTATCTTAATAAAATGTTTAATATGAGATAATGTAGAGTTAATCAACAATCAAAATTTTAAATTTAATAATCAAAGTATTGTTAATATATAAAAAAGTTTATCTAAAATTATATAAAGAAGCAAAATATAAGTGCTTTTTTTATATCATTTTAATAACATTTAATAACGTCAGTTCACTAAATTAGTATGAAAATTTAATACTTATGTAGTACTTATACCAAATAGGCGATTTTAAATTTTGGTTCGTTTTTCAACAATCAAACTTTTTAAAATCTATTTTTTATTAACCAATGGTTGTGATCTGGAGTAATTATATATTCGGCTGAAGAGCAGTAAGATAGCAATTTTTTGCCATATATTTCACTATCAATTCAAATATAAAATCTTCGATACTACCTTTTTTTCGGTATTAAGAACAATTTGAAAACCAATTATTGTTATTGAAAATAAGTAAAATATTCGAATTTACTTCCACGCTTTTTATCTATTTCCAACAATTTTGTATGTACAACGTCCAAATGTGCGAAATCGAATAGCTTTTTAGTCATGTTAACTAACATAAAGAGGGTCATTATTTTTTTTCGTTTTACATTGTATTTTCAAATATAAGTGCACATTTGTGTCGATGAAATTTGGAAAGTGTGTCCATATACGATGCAGATATTTAATAAGAAAGGGTTTTTGAAAATTTCTCCCCTAAAAGAGTGAAAAACGGTAGCAAAGTTCGTAAGAGATAACGTTTAATAAACAATCGAAATTTCAAATTTAATAATCAATCAAAGTCCGTTAAATGCGAAACGTTATTACTGCTTAATAAAAAACAAAGTTGACTTATTATGAGAAACAAAAACTTAGGATCTGCTTAAAAATTTAAACTCTGATAGATATATCTGAAAAAGGTTAAGTTAAGTTTATAAGTGAGAATTATGTTTTTTTGGCTTTCACATATTGTAAACCTGAAAATCCGAAATACATATTCACAAATAAAAACATTAGTGAGTAAGTACCCCTACCAACGTTTTGATTTCGTAATTGGGGATAACAGAGCGCATACGTATAGTCTATTCTGCACGGACGCACGGCAAGATAGTCAATTTATATATAAGAAATCTTATTTTTATCGTTTGCCTGGAATTTTGAAGATTATGTACATTGATAATGAGGTTTGGAATGATAAGGAAATATAAATTTCATAATAATTTGGTTTTTATGAAAACAATCTTCTCGATTTTTCGGAAGCAAGAAGAGACTAAAGATAGTTACAATCGACTGATTGAATGTTAAAAATGATCTTAAAAAAATTAAAGTAAAAGAAAATTTCTTACCTTTCTGCCATTCAAAGTCGATTATATTTTTTCAGTTAACATGAAACCAATTTTGATTTTTACCTTATCAAATAAAACAAGATAAAATTATAGAAATATACCCAAAATATTATCGTCAATGAATCAACAAAAAGAATTTCAAAAGTAAAAATATTCACAAGACTAAAATGTAACGGTATTCTTATTTTAAATTCGTCATGCAAAATAATGGTAATGAAGTTGATAACCCCCTAATATTACATTTTTTAAAATTAGTAAAACTAATTTAATTTAGGTACTACTACTAAATACTAAATTAAAAAAAAAAGGTATTATATTTTAACTTTATTTCGCCATTTCAAAATTTGAAAAAGATCAACATAAACGGTGTTTCAATAAAAGCATAAGATTTGAATTGCGCGCCATGTTTGATAGTCATAATGCCAGATGATTATGACGTGATAAATCGAAAGTTAACAGATGGGAGTTAGTCAACATGCAACATTAGACCATGAACAGCGAAGAGAATTCACCAATTGGATCCTTGAACAACCTACTGATTTTGCAAAAAAAAAATCATTTTCAGTAATGAGACCTATTTTCACCTCGATGGCTTCGTGAATAGGTAAAACTGTCGCATTTGGGGTTTTGAAAATCCACGAATGATTCATCAGAAAGCAATGCATCCACAACATTATGGTGAGCATTATGGAATCTGGAGGAATAATTAGGCCATTTTTCTTCGAAAACGAAGAAGGTAACGCAGTAATGGTGAATGGCGAACATTATCATGATATGATAACAGTTTCTTGTGCCTCATTTGGAATCTGTTAATCTTGACAACATGTGGTTTGAGTAGGACAGTGCCACATACCATATCGCCCGTGAAACATTGACGATCTTGCACGAGTTTGCTTCTGATCGTGTCATTTCCCGATTTGGTCACCAGAATTGGCCTCCACGTTCTTGCGATTTAATGCCTACAGATTTCTTGCTGTTCATAATTTGAAATTATATATTTATACCACCACATATACTCAATAACAATATTGAAAATTTCGTCAAAAGGGTATGCAAATCCCAGCAAAGCCGTAGCGGGCATTTAAAAAAAATTGTTTCATACATAATTACCAAATGTCTTTTTTCTAAACCAATAGATATTTCAATATTTAGCTACAGAAAACCATGTTTTATTGAACACTGAAATATTGCGCTCTTATTGAAACATCCTTTGTAATACAATTTCATTCGATCTATATATCTTTACTTTTTTTGGAACTAAAAAATAATAGACGATTAGTACAATATTTTAATAGCTTTCCCATCTTGCAATAGTAACACTCTTTATGTATAGATAAATGAAGACTATACTAAAAGGAAAGATACCAATTTATCAAACAACTCATGGAATTACTCTAATGTGTTTTTTTCACAATGCTTTATAAGTATTGACATTTTATAAAGAGAGTATTAGAAATTTTTTTTAGTTTTTTCAAAATTATACTATCATGGTTAAATTTTTTTTTATGGTTTTATAAAGCTATATAAGCTATAATCTTTTTATAAAATAGACATTTTCAATCCCTGAATCATATTTCCATTTTAGATCATTCGATTAACTAAATCCTAAGACAAAACATGTTTACTATAAACTTAGTATTTGTAGTATCTGCCCTACATATTTACAAAATATATTATTTAAACTCCATTGCGCGGTTAATTCACCATTCTTATACTCCATATAATTATATTTTTGTTAAGGAGAAGATAAAAATATTAATCGTATGTTAAATTAGGGTTTAATTATTTATTTATAAAATGGGTAAATATCGCCTGCTTGAAAAGCGTAAGAGACGGGAATAAAAAATTACCACCAGGAGAAATGAATTGGGAATAGAATCTATGACATAGAATACATTTTCATTTGATGTTGGTTTTAATTAATTTCATTCGTCCTGTAAATAGGTGGGAGTGCGTGATTAAAAAGTTAAAACTGCCTCGTTATTTTGTACGATTTGTTTCACCAAAATTGATAATTAGCTTCGTAATTGAGTTGGTTAAGAAGATTATAAATTCATTGTTTTAAATGATTTAACTTGACTATATTCCGCAACATTGCATTAAAAACTAATCAGCTTTGCGTATATTTCGATGATTAATATTCTATAGTAAAATATTCAACATTGCAAATGATTTTTTGAATAATATTTGGACAGTTATGCTTTGAAGATGATCAACTAATTGACTATTGACTTTTGACTAAAACTAAATTCGTGTAATTCCAAAAAGCCATAAAAACAAACACAGGACCAAATTTTTTGTAAATATATTCTCGAGAGAAATCAAATCAAAAATATTTAATATAGAAAAGCTTACATTTAATCTCAAAGCTTCAGCCATTTAAGTTGGATAATTATAAGAATTACTACCTCCAACATTTTAATTTAATTTTTCAAGCTTCACCTTGAGTACTTTAATGAAATTTTAATCACCACCACAAAAAAGAAACTACTGTTAATATTACCATGCAATTTTCAACTTGTTTGCTACTCTAAGTTAAAGTTCTATTAGCTTAAATGTAATAAATTTAAAACCATTTAACGTTCGTGACTCGTTATATTAAAAATCATGAAACATCTTTGGTTTCTGTTAAATAATAAAAGTCAATTTTGGTAACCCTCTACAGTAGAAATGTATTATTATAAAATTACAAATCCAGGGAGAAATATAAGACCAAATGTTACCATTGAACCAAAATTTTTTTAACCTCCGCCATTGTGACGTCATTTCCGGTGGTAACCCTTCGGAAAAAAGAAAATGTGTCGGCGTTGACAGCACGACTCATGATAGGATCATCCAAACTAATAAAAATACGTGTTTTAGTTAAGACCATAAACTCGTATTTCGATGAAGGAAAAAAAAAGTAAAAATTGAATTTTTGATAAGCTTTTTTACAAAAAACTGCAAATTTCGAAGAAATTCGCTCTCCATTTTTTTTAAGTAGTTGTAATTGAAAAAAAATCCTTTGTTTAAAATCTTGTTAATTGTATCTCGAAAACCTGTGTAAAATTTCATCAAAATCGGTTGAATAATTATCGAAAAATCTTGACAACCGACTTTAAAAACACAGTTTCGAAAAATGCGACAACAGACGAACAACTGCATCGTTTACCTACGGCGCGCTGAACTACCCAAGGTTGTATCTCTGAAACTATTACTCAAATCAACTTGAAAATTTAGGAAAATATTCTAGAGATGTTTTAAAAATTAATTAGTTAGTAAAAAAATTTTTTTTGAAGGCATGAAACCCATTTAACCCCTTAATTTAGGTGGATTCCAAGATATTTTACATAGCCAGACGAGAGGATCTCAATGACGTTTAGTGTGACCAGAGGGCCTATTCCTTTCCTAAGCATGAAGGTAACCTGGACCTATTTAATCTCATTAAAGGTGATCTTCCACTAGTTTGTCGTCGCTCGCAGTTGATTCATGTGTGGTGTTCACTGATAAAAAAAAGCATTTAAAATTTACATGTTTTTGATTGCCTTTATTATCTTTGTTGAAGATGTTTACCAATAGGTTGCATTCTAACAAGGTTGATAGAAAAATAAGGGATAGGAAAGCATATATACATGTAAAAAAACAAGACAAATACGAAACGCTACGTATCGATTACGTATTTTTAACTATTGAATTCTTTATGCGTCGACACATTCTATTCCATTTCATAGCGGATATTTAAGTATTTTATTTCGCAACACCCAAAATACAATTTCACAGATGAATTTAAAAATAATAACGTTTTTAATATTCTATTAATTCAAAGCAGCTAAGAATTGAGCATATGCACTACTATTTTATCAAGATTTAAAATAGATCTCAGTGGGATTTATTTTTTGTTACGTTTTAACACAGCTGGTTTCACGACTCTTCCCTCAAATAAATTCTGCTACGTTCTCTTCAAAATTCACCAGGAGGCGTTATCAATTTTCTAGCATCAATTTATTTTATTATTGATATACGTTGTTTCTTTTAAATAACCTCGATAAGCTATGGAATTAAATTATTTGAAAATATTGTATATATTTTTTGGCAACAAGACACAGTGTACACTTAGTGAATTTTCAATTTTTACAAAGAATGCTAATTAGATTATTATTTTGCTGCCGTTAATCACAGTTCTACAGTAAAACAAAGACAACGAAGTATCATGGTTAAAAAAAATTTTTATGGTTTTATAAAGCTATATAGCTATAATCTTTTTATTAAAAAAGACATTTTCAATGCCTCTATCTCCTGATTCTTAGTGTTTAATGCGTTTTATTGCTCAAAAAATCTATTAAAAGTCGCTAGCCGCATTTTAAATAAAATTATTTCTAAATGTCTCTAAATGTCTTTGTTCAATAGAACTGGAAATATATTGGCCAACTTCCTGGTTGGTGGTTTGTTTCCTCATCTTTAGCCAAGAAATCTATCATTTCTTTGTCATTACCGATTAAAAATTTTCGAGTGAGTCCTATGGAGCCCCAATTACGATGCCCCATTCCAAATCCATCTAGTGTCCCAATTGGGTAATTCCAAGAAGACCGCAATTGGATAATCACTGAGATGGAAGGGTAAAACTAAAAGTAAATTAATAACAACAATGGTTTTTTCGTATTCTGTCAAGTTATAGTATTAATAATTATAATTAACTAAATCTATATTTACATACAAAATAATTATTAATGAAATTTATAAACCAGTAATCTGAACTTGAAAATAATGGATTAATTAGTTCGCGGGTCGTATTTGACTTTTTAGTATTTAGCATTTTTGAATAACTTTAGAGATAATTCACATATATGTACATATATTACGCTAATAATATTAATGTTATTTACTTGGTGGTCAAATATTAACTGATGCAATGTGTACAATAATAACAAATTAAAAATTCAGTAAACCCCACAGCGGTGAAATATAATAGAGATTATGTTAATTTTATTAGGCATCGCTCTCTAACTATCATCTCACTTCAACGCAATCAGTTAAATTGCGCTTATTCAATAACTTCAATTCATATATTTCAAAAATTTTAATACTTAAAACCGCAACTGTTTATCAGCTCTACAAAATTTTAATTTTAAATTAAAATTATTTGTTTAGAGTTAAATACTTTGAAACTAAACAATTTCAATAATTTTTCATTTCACTATTGAGCTTTCCCACTGTGGGCCCAATGGGGATTTTCCTCTTAGGTATTGAGTCCCTCATTGAGTCCCAATGAGGGCACGATGCATTGGGCATTCCGAAAGTAGTCGGGTAGCTGTAAAAACATCTTGGCAAGATATTCTGCAAAAGTTTCCTCCTTTTCCTTAGAAGAAGTTTCTTTTTGATGGAAACATGTTAGAAACAATTTTTGGTATCTTTTTTAAAAAACAAATATTAAGACTTCAATCAAGTTTTGTAAAGATTAATGAAGAAATAAAATTAAAAGCCAAAAATAATTATTAATGGTAAAGATTTGTCTTTTAAAAGTTGCGATTTACATCTTCAATATTCATTTAACTTTATTTATCTACAGAAAGTTTAGTAATGAAAATGGTAATCAAAACGTTACATTTTTCGTTCGATTTCAAGTGTTTATATTTACGTCAAGTAATTTAATATTAAAAAATTCGATTTTTTCCAATTGTCATATTGATTGAATCGGTATATAGTGTCCTCCACATACTTGCATACCAAAAAATCTATTCATACGCTTACCTACTAAAATGTTGAGTTTAACATTTATATTTACCATTGCAAAAAGAACAAACTTGCAAACAGATTTGCTGCAAATGTAATATTTTCAAATGAATTTTCAATTGCATCGAAATAATTTCCGTTCAAAACATGTGAAGGAGACATTTTCACATACGCACGTAAATTGAACTTTTGTAGAACACCGAAATTATAATGTAAAAATAAATTTTTCTGACATTCAATTTCCCTCGTTCTTAAATTTTTCCGGTTGTTGAAAATATGTGCGAGGAGAAGAAGTAAAACTTTTCAAGGCAGTGCGATGCACAAACAAAAGTATACGATGAACGTTCATAAATGTGTTTCATCTCGATATTGTCAGTTCAATTTTTTATTTCCATTTTCCAACGTATCAGAGAAGCGAGTGAAAAAGATAAGACATACAGAGGAGACTGATCTGAAGCCAAATAGCTGGCATAACCTTTACGATATATCTTATATTTATTTTTACATTTATGTTTAAAAACGGTCGCTTTAAGCTCGGTAATAGTTGGAAAATTGTCATCTTCTGGACTTTAATACGAAAGTGTTTTTTCCTCATAAAACCTCTTTTTATTTAGACGTACAATATTACATTTATCAATATAATTCATTCGAATAAGTAAAAATCGTCAAATATTATTTGCCCATAAAAATATTAGATAATCGATGATGGAAAAATGGTGCAATTGCGTTAGCGTACATTTATTGGCTTCGATCGCGAACTAATTAAGCCAATAAGAGGGCACTCAATGTATCATTTGATACGATTCGTCATTTCAATGGTTAATTAAAAACTGAACATATCAGATATGCGACAACTTCAAGTGCTGCACAAATCGTTTATTATCATCGGAATTTGAATTGTTGAAGATCTCAAATGTTCACTAAAACATAAATTTGCATAGCGCAAATCATTCATATGAAAAATATCAAGAAAATATGATGGGAAAAACCGCTCTTGTGAAAAACTCGAAAAGTTTTTAGGAAAAAGTATAACGCATAAGTATACGTAATTGGTAACAGTTAGAGGGGTTGTAACTACGTACTCCAATAGATTTGCCCTTATAAAAATTTTGAATCATTCGATACAGTGCGCAATGGAAAAATCAACATAAATATATCATTTTTTCGCAACTTAAAGCTATGTTCGGTTGTTTCAATTCCAATCAGTGAGTAACTGGGCTAAGTGGTATTGGGAATAATTTGAGGAGTGGGAAAAGATTCAATATTCGTCAATAATTATTAAATTAAAAGTATTAGTGTGAGGTAAATCAAAAAGGACATTTACATAAATTGTTAAAGATAAAAACCGTTATTTTCTTTATTAAAAGTAAACGCATTCGTTATAATTTACTATACTTTTCACTTTCAAAATTCAACTAGAACTCTAAAAAATCGTTTTTTTTACACAAATGCAATATATACTTTCATTGCAATTGAGTAAAATGCTGATATTTTGTAATGGTGCTTTAACGGCACTATTGATCAGTCTACACTTTATTACTCCTTTTCACCATTTTAAAGGAGAATTTTTAAAAAAATGTTCATATTCCTTCATCATATAAGGAATGCACTTTCCCATCTGTCAATAGTCAATTAGTCGTGACAAACGATTTAATAAATGAAGTTCCCAGAAGCAGAAAAGCATAGAAATATATTTATTCGATTCATTGTGTTCGAACGACAGAATTTCAAAAGTAAGTATCTAGGTAAATTATGATATATTTTTTGTTATATACAAATTTCATTCAACGTTCTTAGTCCCACAAACTACGTAAAAGGCAATTTCCAATGAGCTTAAAAAACTTCGATTCAATTTCATTGTTGCTTTCACAGGTTATTAACTCGTTTGTAGGGAAAAGAAAAAAAATCACCGTTTTTCCTATACGAGTTATAAACTTGTGGTTGCATTCAACATCCAATATACTTATCATTTCACATGAAACAATTATCTAATGTTTACGTTTAATAGATAAAATAAATAAAATTAATAATTTCTTATGTCGATTGGAAATGTTTTTCCTAGCCGACATGCTTCCAAAATAGTTGCAGTTAATTCTATATAATCATAAGTTACTTAAATTTTTAAAATTTTTAATATCAAAAGGTTATAATATTTATGAAACTTTATAACAAGTAAGGGGTATACTAATACACAATCTACTGGTTTTATATTTTCCATAATTTTTTTCAATGTTCACGCCTACGTTGCCACATATTGGTTCTTACTAATGTTCCTTTATAAATAATGAATTATTTTTTAATATTTGTGTTTAATGTAGGAAGTGTAATTAAAGTAAACATATGAAACTACGTATCTTTTTTTTTGAATGCTGTTTATTCTGTCAATAATGCTCCTTTCTCCTGAGTACACTTTTCCCAACGAGGTTTTAAAATATGTATCCTTGTCAAAAAAAAAGAAATTAAATTGTTTTCATTTTTGTATAGGTAGCTCTTTGCTCATGACAAAAGTTTATATATCTAAATAAAAATTAAGGTCGGTTTGCCAGAGATCTGATGAACAGTCAAGGTGTTGCAGTATATTGTATTCCAATAAAGTTTCGATGAAATCGGATTAGTTACAATGAGCATACTTTCAACCTATTTCGCTCGGTTAGTTCGTGCGGTATCCACCTATCAATTTACTTCACCTTTCAAAAATTGGCAATCGAAAGAAAACTAAAGGGCAGTTGAAACCAATGACAACAATCAGTTAGTTCAAAATTGAGACAAGTATTATATCTGTATTACACTCGCATGTGTGTGTTTAAATTCTTTGTTCTCTGTTTTTGCCGCCATACATACGTTTTCCGATTAAATTGACATTAAAAGCTAAGACTGTGATTAAATTTGTATCACATTTTAGTTATCACAAACTACTAATAACTGATGTTCCACTTCAGACACTATCGGAATATGCTATGTTAGTGGATTAAAAACATTTTTTTAATTACGAAAAATAAGTATAACTTCTCACGTGCGTACATTAGTATACACACCGTTTTTTTCCTCTTTTTTGTGATAAACTTTGAAATACTTATACCATAGACAGCGTATTTATCTAACAATAAAAGTAAATGGTATTTTCGAGAGAGAATTTTTAGAAGGCTAATTTTTTCATATAGCTTCTATCACTTTTTCGTTCAACATACGGACAGTGCAGCGGTCGGTAAAAGTTACAATTATTTGTGTACATTTTATTTGCCTTGGTAAAATAGTTAATAATTATCGCAAGAAGGTTAATTTACATAACATAAATTTATTAATCTAGGTGTTTTCATAGTTGTTAATAAGGTGCTAAATACAATTCATATTGAAAAAAATGTATAAACATTTCAATGTGTCAGTAGTTTGAATTTTTTTTATTAAGTTGGGTTTTACAGAATGAAGTTAGTTGAGAGTCAACACTGCTGCCTTAGGGCTTATTGTGCTTCCTAGATCCCTACTGTACCTAGTTAAGACCAAGCTACTGGGCGAACCTCAGCAGTCGTCGCACTAGGTAATTTCCGATGATTTCAGTTCCAGTACGTGTAATCCCTAGTTCCAATATCTCAATTCATTTAGAGCACTACATTCCCATAGAACATGAGAAGCGGTTCCATTCTTTACCGGACAGAACCTGCATTTTGGGACATCCTTCTATTATCCCATTGTATGTAGATGCTTCCATATTTCACAGTGGCCGGTTATTAGACCGTTACCCCTCTGACTTGTTTTCTTGTATGACCAAGTTTTTCAGTAGTTAGTTTTTGTGATGGTTTTCCCACCGTTTATTTCATTACCTTTGATACTCTGTTGGTCTTGCACCTATTCCAATTTTATTTTGTTTTTGATAGCTTAGCTTGTGAGGGATTCCCTACTCTACTAGGTCAGTTTAGAGCTGATTTGTGGTTTTGTTACTGCGTTTACTATGACTAAGCTATTGGTAAATACGTGGATCTTGCAATTGAATATGATGTTATTAAAATACTATTAAATTCAAAAAACATTTGTCAAATTTCGATTTTTAAGCCAAGATTTAAACGAGTACGTTTTTCGTAAGAATATAACATATTCTATATACATTTACCAACACCGCAGACGAAATCGCGGGCATCAGCTAGCTAAATAATAAAATTGTTGTAGAATGAATGAAGTATTATTTTAAGTTCATTTATCAGTGCTTTTACGACTCGAGCATATTGGAGAACAATGGAATAGTTCCATATGAAAAATTAAGTACATAGAACAGACATTAACAAGCTTTTAAACCAATTAAAATTTAAAGAACTTATCATTTAACACAACATATTTCAAAAAAAAAAAAATGTTAATGGAAATTAGAGTTTAATATTGTTTGAAAAAAAAATACTGCTTTCAAATAATAAAAATGATTATGCGATCAAATATCAGCAAATCTTTTTCTTTCTATTACTTTGTTTTTTGATTCATAATGAAATGAATTACTTTCTCGGGGGTTTCTCAAACAAAAGATATCGCACAAGTGCTCCATTTCACTTCGTGAATTTAATCAATTTACTTGTTTGTGCGTTTCTTTGATGCCTAAAAGTCTAGGCAAAAAAAAACAAAAATAGAGAGACAGTAACAATAAATGTGCCAAATCTAAAAGAGCTTTCGTTCATTGGATTGAGGTGAGATAGGCCAACGTTCCGGACGTGGCTAAATTGAATGATAAAACATCTATTGTAACGATCAAATAAGATTTTTTTTTTATTAAATAAAACAGAAAATATGTTTAACAATATAAAAAATTGTTAAACCAATAAAAATCGCATGTTTTTCAAACTAATTTTCCCTCGTTTTTATTGCGCTTGAAAATGCTTTCATTTTAATTAATTTTCGATTTGAATTGAAAGCATTGATTCAACTAATTTTTTAAGCAACTTTTTGTTTATAAAGATAGTTACAAATCTATAGAGGATACACTAGTAAAATTTGGTGTTTTTTTTTGTAATACTCACTCTCACGGGATTAGTGAATGTTAAAAGAAGACGAATACATCATTAAACTAATGTGAGGTTGGTTCAATTTTCACATATGTATGGGTATATGGAATATTAGAATAATGAACGAGACGCGACTCAGGGAGAAATTAATGCCGAATCGTTGTAGATGATTAAATGAGCTTTTCATCAGTTAAAATTATACTATTTTTCAATGAGTTTCATCACATTAATCCAGCACGTAATGGACGACTATCGGTCTCATTTCATTGAAATCTTGTTTGATTTTTTACAATGCATAACTAATATTTGTCGGGTGCATAATTAACCTTGAACATTTTCGTTTCTCTTCTTTTGGTTCATGCTATATACTATTATTTTTCGTATTAGGTCCAACGAAAAGTCCTTTTCGTTATTGAAACATATTGAAAAAAAAAAACAAAATACTAATTAAGCCCACTAGTGTCCGAGTGATCAAAGTAACCGCTTCAAAACTGGTAGATGTTGGATTGATCTTTGTTGCGAGCAAATTTTCGATATTTCTCGATTGCGAAATTTTATTGACTCTAGAGTCGCTAAAGACCTTAGTAGTTATATAGCAAAGGTAAAAACCAAAAAAAAAAACATCTATGCGCTACAGAAGTGAAACCTTAAAAAATGTAAGCTTCAAGATAATGAGACGAATGTATAATTTCAGAAAATGGATAATTGTAGGGTTTAGTTATGATAATACAGTAAAACCTCAATATAACAGACTAATTGGTGGGACAAGATGTCCGTTAAAGCCGAAGATCCGTTATATAAATATAGGTTTAAAATAATTTTTTTTTTTTTGATTATGTGTTCACTGTATTTAGATTTAAATAAAAAATACAAAACACAAATAAAATTCTACTTGAGAAATGAAACTGGTAAAAGTTACAGTAAAAGTTTATGGCAAACATAGCACAAGAAAATCCCCCACACGTATTAAGGAGATGACTGGACCCTCGTTACCTAAAGTAACCCAACTGGCACAGAATATGATATCATCAAACTCATAAGGACTTATGTTATTCACCAACTAAGGAAGCACTCCACAATGAAAATGCTCGGGAAAAGAAAAACGACAAAAGAACAGTTCTAAGACCGTGTTGCGTTACGTCAAGTTCTGGAAGATTTTAAAAGAATATTTTTTCGATAATTTTGGGGCGTCTGCATCTAAGATTATGATTAAAAGAAAATCTTAACTAATTTATTGTTTTACTACAAAAGATTTTTGATTTTTCCGTTAATTGCTTGTAAATTGTTTTCTTAGGAACTATACTCGTAATAGCTTTTGAAGTAAATTACAAAAATTCAAACCCGTAGATATTTTTCACATTTTAGGCAAAAATTCATCATAATTTCAATGTTAATTCCTTTAAGAAAAGAACTCTAAAACAAAACAAAAATACCAGCGGTTAACATCATTAACTGTCATCTGACTTGGATCTTGTTTCAATGTTATACCCCAATCATTTATCATTTTTCAAAAACATTAGAAAATTAGTTTTTACATGAGAATATTTTTTTCCATATATTTCCTTTCGAATTTTTTTACCAAAATCATTTATAAACCACCAAAGGCGGATACAAGATTTTTTTCTGAGGGGAGAGGTGCACAATATCATCTTTCATTTGCAAGTCCGTGAAAGGGATGCAACGAAAAAAAAATGATAATTCCAGTCAGAAATTGACTAGAGTTTCACTAATGTTCTTTCTGTTATTTTATTCGTATATTTTAATAGCTCTATTAATTTGATTTGCTTTTAAGTATGTATCTACTGTGATGGAATCTCCACAGTACACAAAAATACCGTGGGGCCGCCCTTGTAAACTACTATTCTTGCTACGATTCTTTTTAATTTTTATTTTTTTTCTCATAAAATAAGAGGAGTAAATGAGATAACCGAAGAGAAAATTAAGAAAATAAAATTAACATTTACAATGGAACATTAAAAGAAATAAAGATAACACGTGTACTAATGAATATGAACTGGAGGCGGCACTCATTAAGGCTTTTAGGAGATAAAAGTTTTTCCTAAAAGAAAATGAAGTTTCGGCACGTTGGAAACTGAGTAGTTAGTATTTTTTTTGATCTTAGCTGGAATAAAAAAAATTGTAGGATTTATCACATCTCGATGGTCGTTTAGATCAACAATGTTTGTTCTATTTGCAAAACGCACAGGTCGTAATTTTATCGTTTTTATGAAGAATATTCTTTGTTATTTCTCCTTTGGGTTTTGTCATTTCATCTTTTAAGTTTTCTTCTAAATTATTTACTAGTTAATTTCAAACCTTAGTTTAAATAGAAATATATATATTTTTTTGATTGCTGAAATTAATATCTTCACCTTCATTTAGGAACATAATTAAGGAGAAAAAAGTATTTTACTCCTACAATTTATCTTTGATAATTTTTGCCATTTGCCAAGAAACATACTGTTAAATAAATTCCGAGAAAAACTTCAATATAAGATTGATTTTCTATTGAAAAATATTTTGTTCTGAAGACAAATTTTTCAAGTATGAACTACGTGACAAATGGTAGATTATCAAACAAAAGAAAAAAAAATTAAAAAGTTTAAAAACTTACAGAAATCCTTAATGGTACATCATAAATCAATTGTTGATAACAACAAAAAAAAACATTATACATAATAAGATAAACTAGATACGAAAGTTTAGTTTTTTTGAAAAATAACTAGCAAAAAGTTTTCGAAAGAAGATATTCAATCACGATTGTTTAAAACCAATCTTTATTGTTCTCGTAAGCCACTTGTAAAAAATCAATTTGTATACTTTTTACAATGAACTTACTTTTTTTAATTGTTTCAGGTGCGCTCTAGAAGTTTAACTCATCTGGACTGTTTTGATCCCAAATCATTGAAGCAAAAAAATAATGGCGAGTCGCAAATTCATACGCATCGAAATGATATTGAAGGTCTAAAAGATTCCCGTTCAGAACCAGATTGCACCCTGAAAATGTTGCCAGCCGAGCACTTAAATGTGCCATCAACGAATAGTTCGAGGACTCATCTGCCCATTTCTCCTGCATCAAACCGAAGACAAATGATGTCTCGATCTCAGGTAAATCAATTTATTATTTCTATATTTTATAAATTTTTAGTAAAATATATGCCAGTCAAGTATTGGGTAAAATATTGAGTGGCGAATTTTAGTTGCCACTGGTTAAATACATCGTTTTCCTTACTTGAATGTTCTTTGAATGCTGCATAACTCAAGCTAATAGCTTGCTGTTAACGGTAGACTATACAAACAGAATTATCTTTCTTAATTGTTCAATAATAAAACTATTATATATAATTATCGTTGTTGCTCACGATGAACTCTGAAATTATCAAACCGATAGTTTCGGAGTTTAAAACTAATGTTTTTTTTTTAAATGTGTATTTTGCTGGCGTGCCCAATAGGATAGTTTTCTTCACGTATTTTTATTAATTAGTTGCAAAATTAACTATATTCCTTATACTACAACCTACAATGTATTGTGTCATAATCACTTTTTTGCGCCTAATAGATGGCGCTGTATGTCGACGCTATACCGTACGTTATCGTACAATTTCATGTTAAGGGCCATTCATAAATTAAGGCACACGCTAATGAGGAGAGGATATCACCGTAATGTAACATAGTGTGACAACGGGCAGAGGAGTCAAAAGCTTTGTAACGTCACATGTTAAAATTTAAAATACTAAAACACGAAATTTATAGACTTTTTATATATTTTATTATATTTTAATAAAATTAACTAATATTTTTATATATTTTTTGACTTTATGTTGATTTTATTGAAGATAGTTTAATAAAAATAAGAAAAAAATGAAAACAACTTTTTTCTTTTGATTATATTTAAATACATGCATAATTTTGAAAAATGTGTGACGTCACATCTGGGGGGAGGGGGTTTTAAAATGTGGCAACCGTTGACAAGGTTGGAGGGAGGGGTTTAAAAGTTCTGAAATTCGTGTGACGTAATTTATGGATGGCCCCTTATTGTTTATTAGGTCATGAGGGTGAAACTCTTTTGGCTGACTTGGTTCCCTAATTTTAATTAATAATATAATATAACAATTACAATTACAACAATATATCAATTAATAATTGTTAATTAATAAACAGATGCCGCGGTAAGCAGTATTTCTAGTTATAAGTGGTACTGAACTTGTGTAAAGAACAGAAATAGGTATTTTGGTAAATAGGTAAATTGAAATAAATGGAAATAGGTAAATTGGTAGTAATAAAATCACGTTGATGAACGTTTATTGGATAATTTCAAACAAAACTGACACCGCATTTAATTGTTTATTGATTGTTTACAAGCAACTGCCGAATTTGATTGTAATCGCGGCGTTAAATTGGTTATGAGGAACTTAAAACTATTAATAAAATAATGTTATTACCAAAATCATTGCCCAATTTCCTGTATTAAAAACATTTTTTTGTTATTTAAATTCTACAATACAAAATAATGATACATTTTGTGTTTCAACTTTTATAAATAAAATGTAAAATTCAATCAAATTTTCAATATCATATTATGTATGGGTTCAATGGTTATATGCGTTTATAAAATAAAAATTACAGACTATATGAAATTGACCACATTGACATCTAAGTGTCGGTAACAAACGTGAAATACCAATTGCGGAAAATGCCAAGACTAATTTATTTATAAACTCATTTTATTCATAATTTTTTCCGTGAATCGTTAAGACATGTTATTTTTATTCTGCTCTACGGAGCAAAGACGAATCTAACAAATTTAATATCATCAAAATCGGTCCAGTCATTTTTTTAGTTATAAATGGTCTAACTTACCCGACTGTTTTATATATTTATGATATTTGATTTGACAAATTTCATAAATCAATGCAATAGCAAGGTGCTTTAATCATCTGAGAAGCTGAGAGCAACGCATCCACCAAAATACATAACTTCAATAAAGGAAAATGTATTGGTTGGCATCCTATTGAAATAATTGATTTTTTTTTAGTTAATTTTTATTTTTATGTATATATTTATTATTCCAAGGAAGTATTGAACTTAATAATTGTTTTCATTTTATTAGGTTATTACCATATAAATTTAAACCAAGTGTAGCCATGGTCAGCAGTTCTAATATAATGATATAATTTGATTTATTCATTACCCTTTTTGAACTGTAATTCACTTTTTATTGTTAAAAAAACACTCTTAACCAATTATATTTAAAACAATGTTTAAGATGATAGAATTAATATTAAAATTTTTCAAATACTAATAGTTTTATTGTTAAAAACTTTTGTAGTATTTTTATGAAAACACAGAAATTATTTTCGAATCAATTGAATTCTAGTTATGAGGAGTTGAATTAACATTTATTCTTAAGATTTTCTTTTGTATTTGTCTTAGGAACGTTCCATTGTAATGTCCAATAATAAACCGAAAACATACGTGGGCTCCACTTGCCCTGATATCGTTTTTCTATTACAATGTTATTGTGGAATTTTTCACCACGCTCATCGCTAATAGTATCTAATTTTTGAGGAAAAGTTCAAATAAGAATGCATGTAATGTATTTTTAGGGACATATTGCAACCAAAAGTCGTGCAAGTACTTAAAAGTTTCTTGACAATATTTTTATGGTCTTATGATCTCTGTGATTTCCGAGAAAGTTTGAAGTCCCATTATTGAATGATTCTTAAGCAGGTTCTTCCATTTCACTAAATTTTTCTTTTAAATTTTCATCGTTCGTTAATTTTCATACTTGATAGCCTAAGAATATGCTCTCTTTACATTTTACTTCACTGATTTTAAGAATTTCTTCTTTTAAATATAAGAATTCATTGCCATTTTGATCCATCACTTTTCAAAGTTCTTTATAAGGTTAAGTTTTATATGGGAAAGTGGTTAAAAATACATCATTAAATTGTACTAGCGAGGCAAGTTGGCTATGTTTTGCTTTGGTTTTCTATCCTTGCTCTTCCGTACACAAATAAAAAAGCATTTTTTTTGTATATATTCAATGTGTAATAAAAAAAACACATTTAAATTTAAATCTCCACAAGCTTTCCATTAATGTTCATTAGACTGAATTTAAGATAAATTTTACGGTTTCATATAGGACTCCCTCATACTAACAGTTTGACCCAATCGGTATGGAAGGAAATTTTTTACCGATATGTAAAAGTGTGGTCTTTAAGCTTATATTTGATGCACCATTAAACCGTTTTTGCCCAGTATTCCAATATTGGAACATTTAGAAATTTTACTCCCATTCCATTATGAATGACACAATCAAAGCTTAGAGTGTATCAATGTTCCAAATGGAGCACCATGAAAAACTCATATAAAACCAAAACAAATACAAAAAAAAATATTATGTATCATATAGGTAACACTGATTTGTTGAATTAATTAAAATTTAAAAAAAATCGGGCAAAAATGGGTTAAAAAACGCTACTCTTCATATTATATTTCTCAGCTAAAACTTGAAAGATTCATTACGCCACCAACAATATAACAAAATACTAAATGGTTGCCTTGTGATTAAAAAACCTTCTAACGCATCATGTCGATTCCGAAAGTAGGGTACCCACTTTTGTTCGTTGCTGCAATGAGTTCCATCTCTTGAATCAAGAAGCCAACAGTTTTCTCGGGAGCAATGAATAAATGTAAACGATGAACCAAATCGTTGAGATCTCCTTTGGGACAGTAGATGTAGTTTGTAAAATGAAGAAGCCTTAGAAAGCCACGATCTTAAGTTGCAAAATCATTTCATCAGGATCCGTCAAGATTAATCTATTATTTTCGAACCCATTAGCATGGCAAACGCAAAACGTTGGTACTATTCTAAAACAGTGTACACCGACCAAAAAGGTAGTAACTTTTCTTGACCCTATACCGATTAGCCAACAAAATTTTAAAGTATGAAGTTTCCGAATTTTTTTTTTCCAATCGATGGGAAATCGTTCGTAGAGGTTTGTGAAAGAAACCGTTTCGTTTGTGACAAAATAGTTTAGAAGTAATTAATTAATCACGAAACATTAATTATATATAATAAAATGTTAAGAAAATAAAGTTTTAAGCAACATACAATAACTAAAATGCGGGAAAATTTAGAAAACGGTTGCTTAAAACTTAAACTAAAAAAAAAAATAAAGAAAACTAAACATAACCTCCCTCCCCTTCGAAAAAAATGGAAAAAGGCAACTATGAAATTATTTTTTTCCTCAAATTATATTTTCCCAAAATTTTCCAAAATAACAAAAATCAAACCCTAAGTAAACACGCTTTTCTCCCAAATTTTTTCATCGTTTGTGAAAATCAATTTTTCTCACAATTAATTTTTGAATATTGATATTCCAAACAACAGCTTTTTCAAGGCTTTTTTAGGATAAAAAATTTTTTGTTAGAAAAATTGATTATCACAAAAAATGAACATTTACGTGTAAAAAGCCTGTTCATTGTTGTTAAGATTTTTGCTAGTTTGGAAAAGTTGGCTGGATCAGAAAGTGTGGAAAATATTTTCCGAATTTCAAAAAACAGTCAATGTTCTACTTCGGATATATATAATTTCAAAAATTTTTTGTTAGAAAAATTTATTTTCACAAACGATGAAAAAATTTGGGAGAAAAGCGTGTTTACTTAGGGTTTGATTTTTTTTATTTTGGAAAATTTTGAGAAAATATAATTTGAGGAAAAAAATTAATTTCATAGTTGCCTTTTTCCATTTTTTTCGAAGGGGAGGGAGGTTATGTTTAGTTTTCTTTAATTTTTTTTTAGTTTTAACCAAACGTTTCTCCAATTTTCCTGCATTTTTGTTATTGTATATTGCTAAAAACCTTATTTTCTTAACATTTTACTGTATCAATGCCTAATTAATTAATTTTTCGTGCTTAATTAATTACTTCTAAACTATTTTGTCACAAACAAAACGGTTTCTTTCACAAACCTCTATAAACGATTTCCCATCAATTGGCAAAAAAAAAACAGTGTGTGTACTTATGTACGCGCGTGAGAAGTTATACTTCTTTGGTATAGTTAAAAATAGGTTTTTAATCCACTGCCGTAGCCTCTTCCGGTAGTGCCTGAACTGGCACACCAGTTATAAGGTTTGAGATTACTAAAATATGATACAATTTTAAACAGAATTTACTTTTAATATCAAAATACATAGTAAGAAAACGTATGTGTTGCGGCAAAGACAAATAATATACAGTTTAAATACATCCACTTTAGTGGAATACAAATATAATAATTATTGCCTCAAATTTAAACAACCATGTCATTAGTTTCAACTGTCATTTCACTTTCATTCAATTGCTAGTTTTAGTTATTTGTCAGCTCTGCCAGTGTTGGGTTGTGAATATTTGACGGAATGTAACTGGGTTTCAAATAAAAGATTAAATTGGCTATTTATACATTAATATTATATGCTTACACGTTTGGTTACTTATACAAAATGTATATTACATATTATATGTATTATCCGTTTAACCGAATTAAAACAGATTGGGTCACATGCTCACAAATAAATATACTTATCGAAAACATTTACCATACAGAAGTAAATTGTTGGCATTAAATATCATGTATAGATATATATAAACAATCCCTAATAACGATGTCCTAAAAATTAAATTTATCCAATAGTGATAGTATATTTTATTTACCCATTCATATCTATGTATTGAAACTAATTTTTAATTCAAATATAGAAAAATATATTGTAATGTAATGTATCAATCCAGTTTAGTTACATTATTTTAAATACTACCCTGAATAACTTCAGAAAAATATCTCTCTTTTAAATGCATATTAATTCTCATAATAATAATAATTATAATATTAATAATAGGCAAACGTTAGTAATATGAATGCATATATTTCGGCAAAGGTATACAAATATTGTAAACACAAACGTGTGAGTGAAATACCATAATTGTTTAAAATTTGAACTGAATGATTGTTGTAATGGTTTCAACAGTCATTTTGATTTCATTTAATCAATTCCAATTCTTAGCATTTGTCAGTCGTGTAAGTATTGGGTTGCGGTGACAAAGAAAAATTATACGGTACGTCGCAACTGACGATAGTCCGTCGTAAAGAGAAACATGATTTTATTATGTACTTATTAGTTTATCAAGTAATAATTTTGTCATTTATATTACTAAATAATACATACGGATAGTTAACCTCAATTGTATTGGAGCACTTAAGAAGGTTGATGAGCACAGTTTTTTCACAAATATTTTCTAATATTAATTAGTATTGATTTAAATATTCAATTTAAATCACTTCTGATTATAATTCAGACGCACATATAAAATTCGCACTTGTATAATGAAAACAAAATGAAAACACGTGTTTTAAATGTAGAACCTCAAAGTATGTGGATAAATATTATCTTCTTATATATAAATTGACTATCTTGCTGTCCGTGCGTTCAGGCTATACGCATGCGCTCGGTTATCCCCACTTACTCATTCAAAACGTTGGTAGGGTTAAGTTGACACAGCGCACGGCATTCAAACATGCCTATTTGCTCAAACTGGCTATTTACCAAATTTGTTATTATTTTTGTATTTTTTTCATAACAACTATTTACGTTTGTCAAAATATTATTACTCAAGCACATTAAATAATTATTTACGCACCCGATGGTACAATTTTTTATGAATTTAAATTATTTGTAATAAAAGCGCGACAAATAGTTAGCGAGTTGTAAATATTCGCTTTTAACGGACTTTGATTGATTATTGATAATTTCGATTGTTTATTAAACGTTATCCCTTACAAACTTTGCTACTGTTTTTCACTCCTTTAGGGGAGAAATTTTCAAAAACCCTTTCTTATTATATATGTGCATCGTATAAGGAAAACACTTTCCAAATTTCATCGACACAAATGTGCACTTATATTGGAAAATACAATATAAAACGAAAAAAAAATGACCTTTATTTTTTAACATGACCGTTAACATAACTAAAAAGCTATTCAATTTCGCACATTTGGATGTTGTACACACAAAATTGTTGGAAATAGGTGAAAAGCGTGGAAGTAAATTCGAATATTTTATTTTTTTTCAATAACAATAATTGATTTTCAAATTGTTCTAAATACCGAAAAAAAGTTAGTATGGAAGAATTTATATTTGCATTGACAGTGAAATATATGGCAAAAAATTGTTACCTTAATGCTTTTCAGCCGAATATATAATTAGTGCAGATCACAACCATTGGTTCATAACAAATAAATTTTAAAAAGTTTGATTGTTGAAAAACGAACCAATATTGAAAATCGCCTATTTAGTATAAGTACTACATAAGTATTAAACTTTCATACTAATTTAGTGAAATGACGTTACTTAAAAAGTTGTTATTAAAATGGTATTAAAAAAAACATATTTAATTTCTTATTTTAATTTAACTTTTTTTTTATATTAACAACACTTTGATTATTAAATTTAAAATTTCGATTGTTGATAGACTCTACATTATCTCATTAAAATTTTATTGAGATAGAACCTTTAGTTGCGAATGCAACGGGCAACTACTAGTAAAATATAAATACACAGTGAACAGAGGCGGCATGCGTGCCAACATGCGCCACTAACAGAGGTTCCATTTCTGTTTTGTTGGTAGCATTTTTTCCTCAACGTAATGAGCGATTTAGTGGGCAACTTCATTCTGTTAATTTTGTGTCACGGTGCGCGCGCATCGTAAAATTTCACTCTCATCAATTTTTTATAACGCGCCTAAAGAAGTATAACTTCAAAAATTCGGAAACATCATACTTTAAAATTTTGTTGTCTAATCGGTATAGGGTCTTTTCTTGTGATAAAAATTTGTTGACCAGTGTTTATATCTAAAATTTCAAAGAATTGAAAAATGATATAAATAGTGATAAACAATGTAGATACATAAGAAATAATGTAAAAGCTTCAATTTGAAAAGCAAATGTTTATCACGGAAAATGAGTTAGTTTAATTCTCTTATTGCATTGTTTGGAAGAATTACGAGCTGAAATGTTTTTGCATTGTCATAATGCATCATCTCATACTAAGCTAGTTCTTCGAATTCATTATACCAAAATTTTGACGCAAATTTTCGCAATGATAAACCTCTCTAAAACCGTTATTCAACTAATTAAAGGAACTAGGAAAATTTATTTTTCTCGATTAGTAAAACTATCACTTTAAGAACACTGAATAGCAAAGAAACAACTTTTAAGAAATAAACAAAAATATTGCTACAGTAAGCAAATCAAATTCCCGTTTATACTATATATTTGTCTGTAACAGTTTTCAATATGTTTATTATTATTTTTTTTACGATCGTATCATGTGAGACAATTTAAATACATTTTGTTTAGTTTGATTGCATCCGTTTTAATTTATTTTATCGCAATGTTGTAGCAAACTTTATATACATATACACGTTTACATGGCACTTTTACGACTACCATTAACCGGTTTTTCCTCACCCTACAAACTTTTGATATCTCAACGAGTTTAAGTAGGTTTTTAATTAGCAAATAGCGCCATGTAATTTTTCTTAATGATTCAACAATTTTTTTTAATGTATTATATTGAAATATACTTTTAGAAAGTTTATTAAAAATTCGATTCTACACGAAGAAAATACGTCTCTTAGTTGCAAGGAAAACTAATTACTGGTTATCTTTTATTTCGATCTGGAAAGCTTCGGGCTTTTGATAAAAGCCCACCATGTCATTGGATAATAAATTAGGCTCTAGACAAGATTTAGAGAATCCAGAAAATCAGATTTGCAGTGAGGTTTATATACAGTCTGGAGAGATTGAAAGAGATAGCAAGCCATACATTTTTTTTTTTTGAAATGTCATCACAATTGGAATAGTTGAGAAAGATTTAAGTTATAATTAAGTTATTGTGAAAGTTTCGTTGTAATTTGAATATTAGTTGAGATTGATAACTGAATTTGGTGAGCTCAAGTTATGCAGAGAGTATGTAAGATACTTTATAATTTCATAACCTGAAACATCTAAAAATATTTTAAAAATAACTAGAGTTTCATTCACGATAGATATGCTAAGGTATCTTCTTTTGCTTTAAATTTTCCAGAGATGTGAAGTGAAGGTATTAAGAAATTGAATTCTTAACAATGCTCTGAATAAAATCTCTAGTGATTTTACGATTTTTATTTTAGTTTCTGTACGTATCTAATGGAACGAACTCAGTTAACAGTAAATTCTCCAAAATAAATATTTTCCTAGCGATTGTAATATAATAATGAAAACTGCACTCTAGGAAAATATATATTTACTAAAAATTTATAGTTGATTTAAGGAAAAATTTTACTAATCATCAAAAAGTACGTAGAAGCCATATTTTTTAATTATTGAAATTAGAAATTGCCGAAATTAGACGCTGTATCAATGTCTCAAAAAGTATATTTCATTGTGTAATAAGTTTTTGATAATAAGCTACCAATTGACGAAGATTTTGATAACTTCAAATTAATTTAATGGATAATACTATATGTCTTATGAGACTCAATTTCTTCTTTATTACGACGGGTTTCAACAGTTTTTAACTGTCATCATCTTAATTAAATTCAAATTAAGAATTCTTCAATATTTGAAACGAAAAACTGGTATAAACTTGGATCAGGAACGTCGAGATATTCCGAACTGTAGAAAACTATTCCGAATGGATACGTATTGTTCACTCGAATGCAATTTGTACGTAAACTTTGACAAGCCAGAAATGAAGAGGTAACGGTTATTTTTATTATGGACCGATTTAATCGCAAATTAAATTAAAACAAAGTCGAAAATGCAACGTTCACAAATTGTGGGTGTGTTGAAGTGGACTTGCCCAAAGTAGACTTTATTTAAAAAATTTAATTTTACATAATACAATATAAATACATATTTGAAAATAACAATCACTACTTTATTTCTGACATGTCAAAATTTACGTACAAATTGCATTCGAGTGAACAATACGTACAGGAATAATATCGAAACCATTCAAAAACAATTCTCAATTTTCGACGTTCCTGATTCAAGCTTATACCATGCCAATAATTTTCAGAAATATCCACAATAAAGTAACACAATTTTTGAAAATATGAATTTTTGTATGTTTTCGACCGCCATTTTCACGTTAAATATGGCATATACAAAAAATTATTAAGGAACCTTTTTTATAGGAAATATCGTCAGCTTTCATTCAAATATATTCACACTTCGTGTGGCTCATTTTCTTACATAATATTCAAGACTTTCCAAATGCAATAAAATGTCTGTTTTAAATATATGTTTCTATGAAACTTGGTTGAAATCTCTCAATTACTTGCTTTTCTTTTGAGATTCTAACGAAGAAAATGTTAACTAAGAAACGGTAAAATTACCGAAAAAATCAAACTAACGTAACAAAATAAGTGTTACCGACAACAATCAACCACTAAGGATCGACAATACATGCAATTGTATACAAAAGTTCGAAGAATTAACTTTTTAAAAGGTTTTAATTAATTTAATCCGATGTGAAGTAATTAAATAATTCCTGTAATAAAAAAATATTTAAATTACAAGGTGTTAAACCAGTTTTGCAGATCCAAAAAATAATTTTATAAAACTATGAATATCTGTTGGGTATTGATATTTGAGCCACGACGTAAAGCCATATTGGTGTAAGTCCTATTATTGCGTTTCGGAGTTGTAATAACTTTTTTCCAAATAGCAATCGTAAAAGCTCACGTACGAGGTGTTTTGGCCAACTACCTACCGGCATAAAAATGAAGCATTGACGTACTTCACTTTTCAAATAAGTAGTTAATTGTCCAAAAAATCGTTTTAAGAAATAAAAGCGGAAAATTCAAATTCAAAATTAAGACTTACAGCACTTTGGTTTCAAGCGGCTCATTTGTGCAATGGAAATTCATTTAATCTCATTTTTTTAAGACTTCAATTATGCTAGAAATAAAAATTAACGATTATATGTTTAACTAGTACCTGCCCATGAAATATTCACCGAAAACACTGATACACCTGGTAAAAATTGACAATTAAATGAAATCAAAACGATAATTGAAATGGTTGAAACCAATGACAGTAATCAATTAATTCAATTTTAAAACAATGATTGTTCTTTATCCATGTCGACATGTTATCAACATTTATTTCTTTATTATAAAAATAAGGTTTTCACGGTCGATCATAAGCAAGTTTCAATTCTCAAGGGAAATAGTTGTGGCTTTCGGATCCAAAGTCGTGTGTGTATTCAATAAACGATATCGCCAAAGATTCATAACCCCTCCGGATCGCATCTTCAAGTGGTAATACGTTCCGAAACTAGTCTCAAGAAACTCTTTAAACTAATAGTTTTTATGGTAATAAAAAACATGCAAAAAAAAAACAAATGTGTGCTATTCACACGCGATAGAAGTGAAATCTTCAAAAATGTAAACTTCAATATAATGAGACGACAGTAAAGTTTCGAGAGTAGGACAACTGCAGGGTTTAGTTATTATAACATTAATACCAAAGTTAAAAATTATTTTAAATTTTATTCACCTATGTAATATAAATGTTTCCAGATTATGCATTTTTAATAAACGATATGAGAGGCTTATGATGATAGCTGAAGTATGAAATAAATACATTAGTTTCGATTTGGTTAATAGGTAAATCGATAACATACGGGTAATACGGGTCGAGTGGAAATAAGCATACACTCGAGAGCGAGAGCGTTCCCAAAAACAGTCAATTACATTTGTATGATTTAAAATCAGTCGAAGAACCAGCAAGAAAATATAGAGAGTGCGTTCCCACCAACAGCCAATCACAGCAGGATGATCAAAAATCATTCGTAATTATGTAAAATCGTTAATTACTGTTTTTGATCTTGTTGTTGATAAAGTGTCACTGCTACACATTTTTAAAATACGTAATACGTAGGCACGCACATACATAAGAACCACTGTAGTGTTTTCTTTTTCATTCTCTCGTTAGTTAAATCTTATAAATTTGTATGTTTATATCCTTTTAACCGTCGCTTTTTCGTTTCATGAAGTTTCAAGTCACAAAGATGCTAAAGACGTTTTTACTTTCAAAATAACCACAACAGCAGATCAACCAAAAAGAAAAGAAATAATCCTTCTCTTTTCACTTGAAGAGCTATTCAACTTAACAATTTCCCTTCCTTGATTGCCTGGTTCGACTAAAGATGATTGCTCTTTGAGCTATTGTGTTTATACAGATAACTACTCACATTGACCGATACCTATATTTCTCTTCACACCACTATTTATCTCAAAACCGTTCAATGACCCAGTCCTTAATTCACCGAGCTTTATTCACCTTTTTTTCTGACCACTATAAAATCGCTGAAAGAGTATCATGAAATTATAAAAGTTTCGGTGCGTATTACTCCCTGAAGATACAATCCGGAAAGATTGCAAGACGTTGACAACATCTTCCATCGAATCAACACATTACTTAGAATCCGAAAGCCACAATTTTTTTTAATAAAGAGTTATCGCTTGATTTGCGTATTATTTATATTGATATTTGGTCAGATAATTGTTCTTAAGAAAAAACTATGAATTTTGGTTAATAAATTTAAAATAGTTATATATTTATGTTGGAATATATGCTTCTCCATTATTGTTTCCTGCCATTATAACGGTTTTATAACGAATTCGCTACCGGACCTCTGTGTTCTCGGCTTGAACGCTATTAACACTGTATTACCATCCGGTCCAATAAGCGACTACGTTCAAATAATCATCTTGTTCTCTAAAACCGTCCACTTACCCATCAAAGGAATTATTTCAAATTTCAAGTTTTTGTTATAGATACCACCAAATTATGAACTGAGTACTTTTTTCCCTTAATAATATTAGATTCATTCTTCCAACAAATTCCAAATCATGACTTTGAACTGAATGAGATTTGAGTTTATACTAGATTCCGATATTAAACTCGATACTGCTAAGGAACTTAGATGTTCAAGCACAATTCTCACCTACCAACGTTACATTATTTTAAAAATTTGCCATATTGCCTCAGAATTCCTGCTTTTAGAAACCTAAACTAAATCTAATGAACTGCCGTTTTTTTTTCATTTAACTAGCCTTAATGATTTCTCTAAAACGAGTTTTCAAAAGGAAAATATGTTTCATTATGCTATTATTTTGTAGTAAATAATTCAATCAAATATTTGATTCCCTATGTAAAGTGTAACTCGTAAAACCGGTATTAAATGCTTACTCTAATCCTTTCACTCAAACGCTTTAAAGTAGATAAGTAAATTCAAGTAAATGGTTCAAATAAAAATGTTCATATTTCCAAACATTCAAAACTGGGGGATATAAACGTAATATTAAAGTAATAATAACGCCATATAATTTGAAAGTATATCTTTTGCAAATCGAGTTTTTGAACTTAATCGGATTAGTCCATTTTGGCCAAGAAAACTGTAAAGAGCTTAGACGTATAAGCCAAGTGGTTCGACTCAGGAAATATACTTGAGTGATATTTTGTAATAAGCAGGTACTTATCAATACCCTGGAAGTTTTAAAAATAGTCTCTATATTGTCGGCTTGAAATATGCAACTGCTATCAAAGCTATCTTGCCTAAATTAGTTTTTTTCAATAATTGAAAGAGAAAAAAAGCTTGCATGTACGATGATAAAAAACTAAGTCGATACTAACAGTGAGAGAAACTTGAAGAAAACATAGGGAGAGAATTCCTACTGACAACCAATCACAGCTAGACGATGGAAAATCAGTGGAGGAACTTTGAAGGAAACAAAGAATGACCGTTCCTTCCAACAACCAATCATAGCTGTATGATCGTCATCTAAAATTAAAATTAGTTTAAAAATTAAAATAATTTCCGAATTTCCGGAAAAAATCTCTAGAGAGGCGGCACATTTGGTCTTTGGACATGGGCGGCCGAGTGCCGACACATTAGGATCGGCCCTGTCAATAATATTTCTCTTATATTTCCACGATTTCTAGACATTTCCACAAAGAATGTGCCGCGGCACACTGACATGACATGGTCATTAGTTGATGTGTCACGGAAAAATTGCGTTTATAGTTTATTAATTATTGTTAATATTATAATTATTAAATTACTTATTTAATTAAATTACAATTAAAATATTATATTAATAAATTACACTTAAATAAATTAAGTCATACATAAAAAAGTAAAAGTTTGGGAAACTGATTTTAAACATTCTTCTCGCGTTAGCTAATATTGTTCATCGATTACTTCACCAAACATGTATTAATCTTATAGATAGTTATAATAAATACATGAACCAATCAACCTCTAATTCGTTTTAAAATTTTAGATCAGTTTGTTATATAAACACAAAAAAAAACATTATTTTTCCGTTACCACTAATAATTTTTTTTTACATTTACTAACCGAGAGTAAGATTCGAAACTTCCAGCATCTAAGTCTTTTATCATTACCTATATACCTACAAAGTATCATTAAAATATCATCCCGGAATCGAGTCCCTTGGCTTATCGCTCCTACGCCCTTTTCCAATGAAATTGATCGATTTGTGGTAACATTGCAATGTAGAGAGATTGAAACATTTTTATATTTGTACGACACAACTTATTCAAGCCAACGACCATTTTGATTAGAAATTAAATGGTGCGACTAAAATATGCATCGAGAAAAATGATTTTGTTGCAATTGAAAATATTCGAACTTTATGCAAATTCCACTGAAATTCAATTTTTGGTTCTCAATTTAAATAAATTTATGTATTTAGAATATCATATTTAGTTGGGTAGAGAAATATTAAAAATAGTGAGAAACATTTATATCATAAATTATACTCAGGAAATGACTAAATCAATTAGTTTAAGAAAAAAAATTTTGTTATGTTGTGTAGTTTTACTTGCAAAATGTTTTTTTTTGACTTATGTATAAGTATGAAAAATGGAAATATATGAATTAAGTTATTACAAAAGAAAAACAAAAAAATCAGTTGAGGTTGTCTTTCCTACTTTTGCAATTAGAAATTATATTAATTATGTTTCTCCGTAAATGCAAACGTAGAGCATGCAGTAACGGATTAATGTATGGACTACCCATTTGATTAGAAATATAAAAATGTTTCAACGAATAGAAATTTAATTTTAAAATAAGTTTTTGGAAATCGATCGCACATAAACTGATAACATTATCAACGATGTTTTACGTAATATTAACTTCTTTGGCCTAAATTTTGTAATACCGTATCAATTTGTAAAACATTTCAATAATAATTTGGCCTTGGAAATATAATCTTTTCTTAGTATTCAAATAAAGCTTCCCGTTGATGCTTCGAAAGCTAATTGGAGAAAGTAATCCCCTACAGAGGTTTTTATTGACAACGATGAAAACAAGGTTTTCAAAACGATGCAATTTATGTATAATATTTGTATATATTATGTAAAATCTATACTACTATACTAATATATAAAATTCTTACATCTGTCTCTACATTTCAATTTTGAACCCAATTTTAGGGTAAATAATTAATTAATAATGTTCTTGGAAACTTGGATTTAAATATTAAGACGTTATTTTTCAAATTACCTCAACGTTTCGTTGGTATTTATTTCCAACTTCTTCATTTATACTCATTTTTTTTAAATTTCTATTTATTTATTGATTTTCTTCAGAATATAACATGGTGGCTTCGAAAACTTCGATTTATACAACCTGAGGGTGTTTTCTGTTGGAAATCAGTTACGTTCGGATAAATAAATTTGATAAACTCACACGTACAAATATCTTTCGAGAAAATCGTATTCACTCCGGAAATTTTCGGTGAAAAACCTAGTAAACAAGCGAAAAAATTCTTATTTTGAACGTTTCACAACACACGGACAAATTTATCGGAGATGAAATTAAACGCATTTTTCGAAAAATATATAAATGGTTATTTTAAGTTTCAGTGAATAAAAAACTTGTTAACTTTCTTAATTAAACTAAAGCAGATAGAATGAAAGTTGTGGAGTCATAAAAGTGTTGGAAATCATCATCGAAACAACTTACGTTATTTGGTTAATTAAGCGTGAAACTTGGCAATGAAGATCAGAAAGTTTAAAAAGTGAAACACGAGAGCTTTGTTCAATTTTCTTTAATTGCGTTCGAAGCTTGATTATACTTACTTATTTTCATTTTTTTTTTGTTGTAGGTGTCGAGTTCGGAGTATTTTAGCATTACTTTCGAGATAGGGGATGACCCAATCTCGATTGGACACGAAGAGTTTCTGCCGGCCACAAAAGGAGTAATCCTCGCGTAAGTTTTTTCTGCAATTTTAGTGATAAGTATAGTTGTCAGTTATGATTTCTTGGTTAGAATCTGCAAAAATTCCGTGACTTTGTTTCTGATAGGGATTGCAATCCCGCACTGTTTCCAATCCTGCGGGATTTTTGCTGGATTGGCTTCGTAACAGCTGGATCGCGGGATCTCACTTTGCTGGATTGCAATCTCTAGTTTCCGTGTTTCCGTTTATAAATAGAACGACATTAATTACTTTCAGCCATTGATATTTTTCTTTGCATATTGAAAGAAAATGTGTATCTAAATTGATTTTTTTCTCTTCAAAAATTAATTTTCAAACAATTTATTTAAAAATGTGATTAAACCCTTCGAGCATACATCTTATATACTTAAAGGAAAGTACGAATCATGATTTATGTCTAGATTTTATAAGTCATTATCTAACTAGTGACGACTAATGGATACATAAAATAATTTTATTTCCAAGTATGGCTTAGAACTTGAGATTGATGATATTCAGTTTTGGAGAATGCAAATGAATGTGAAAATTCATTCCAGGAAAGAATGTTTTGTGTTACGTGGGTCTTTCGTCATTCGTTTTTTAAACCGAAACGTAACTTAAAACTTTACGAGAATATTACCGTAAACCTCCATTCCAAATCCGACATGTCTTGACACTTAAACATTATTCGTAGCAGTTTGAATAGAACAATGCAATTTAGTAACGCCAAGCTTTTCATAAACTGACAGTGTCAGACAAATATTCATGTTTCCTGTTTGTAATACGATCGTCATTTTTATTATTTTTGATGAAATATTGTCTGATATCTATTATTCAATGATTTCTCGAAAAATATACAACACAAATGTGAAATAATAGGTAAAAAAAAGAAGTTTATTATTACATACGCCATGCTGTTCAGCTTTGGATTTTTATTGGAACTATCTCGTGTTTCTCATTATTACATGGATTGCAGATGCATTGACTAGCAAAGCATTCTTTCAAGTTCGTGGAAAACCTTTGTGTTTATTTAATAAATTCATTTTACCATTTTTCCACGTATTTGTGCATAGAATTACTAATATACATCATTCTCCGACGAACACCTCTATCAAACACCGTTAGAGATCAAAAATTGTTTGCGCACTTTATTAAAATATAGTTATGAAAATTTCATCAGAAAATTTCTAATATTAAAAATCAAGGATGGTTCAGTTGAGATCACTAAATTTTTTTTTAATCATATATATTAAACGAGCTATTCTTGTATGTATGTATGAGTTTTGGGTTTTGAAAACGGCTCGAACAATTTTATGAAAATTTGAAATTTAATAGAATTATGTTTTTAAAGTCTATCTGTAAAGTTGTTTTCTAAGGAAAAAAGCAAATTCCCACGAAAAACGGGAAAAAAAATGCATCATCTGTTGATGTGTGTACATAGTGAATATAATCTGTGCTGGTTTGAATATAGACTAAAATATAACAATTGGTTTCCATTTTTATTCAAATATGTATATCTCTTAATATTTTTAAAATTCAATTTCAAATCATCATTATCGAGTTGCATTGTTAAAACGATATTTTGGACTTCAGCTTTTATATTTGCATTTTTTAAAAGTATTATCTTCATAATCAATTTTAATGACTCAAATAAATAATAATAATAATTATTGACCTTTATAATACGTGTTAAATATTTTTCGTTTGTATATCTAATATTTTCATATAGCCGAAACATATTTGAATGAAATTTAATGAAATTTCAAACCGAGTTGAACTCGGTCATCCAGGTATTACATTATAAATCAAACTCAAAATGTTTTAGCCGACTAAAACTCTTCGAAGCAAGGGCAGATTTAGGGAGGGAGGAGCACGTGCCACCCCATACGGTATTTTGTGTGCTGTTGAGATTCCATTACAGTACATACTTAGAAGCAAATCAAATTATTAGAGTTGTTAAAATAAATGAATAAAATAACAGAAAGAACATTATTGAAACTCTAGTCTATTTCTGGCTGGAATTGCGAATTTTTTTCGTGATCTCTTTCACGCACTTGCAAATTAATGATGATATTGTGCACCCCTCCCCCCAGAAAGAATCTTAAATCCGCCCTTGCTTTGAAGGGTATCATTTAAATTATTTCATTTAACTTAACATTTCTGTGATGAACCCTTTGTTTTTAAAACTAACGTACTTCAGAATAATTTTTAAGTTAAAAAAAAATTATCAAAAATATCAGTTTTTTTACTGTTAAAAATAAAATCACAGATTCATCAAATTTGTAGAATCTCCTATACCTATGTTGTCCGGGTGGAAATTGTACGTTTGTCACTTTTACAAACTAAGTATTTCTAGTTAGCGACCGAAATCGATCCAATATTGGAGAACGTTTTAAATAACCAAAACCTGAGAATCAATCATGTATTTTCAATAACAAAGGATTTGAAAGTCGGGAATCTGGTTAAATGATTTATCCACATCAGTCTTTTAATCGTTACTCCAAAAATAACTTCAGACTAATTGTGTTAATTACCGCCTGAAAACGCTTATAATTCAGTTTAGTAAAATTATGCTGTTCGTGTTGTAAGCACGATTAACTGTTTTTAAGAATTATCAGATTGCTGAGAAGCTGACTGGGTTTGTCAAAGGAAAAAGAGTTTGGTAGCATATTTTCAATGCGAGAAAACTTATAGAAAAGGCTCGGGAGTTTGGTATAATAATGTGTTTTTGCTTCGTCAATTATAAAATAGCCTTCGATACTGTTAGATGGCCAAAACTTTAGTTAGCCATCGGCGTTCCAATCCATTTGATTTCACTCGTTAAAAGCCTATGTAAAGGATCAGAATCAATGGTTAATATTGAAAACACCCTCTCCGATAATTGTGATAGTCGAAACTTGAGAATGTCAAATACGGGAAACGATTTTCCAACCTTCGATTAACAGACGATACAATCTTAATGACGAAAGAGTTGCTGCACATTTTTCGAAGACTTTACATTAGTCGTGAGTCTAAATTTTGGTTATAAAATAAACATCAAGAAAACCAAAACTATATTGATAATCGATCGAATTAACGAACATCAAAACTAGCCGGAAATAATAAGCCGCTTTGAAGTTGTGAATATACACGAAATTAAATATGATTGACTTATTAATTAATTAATTAAATAATATTAATATTTAATAAATAACATTTTAAAAAAATTAAAAATAAAATTCATAAAAAAATGGATGATTAGTTATAGAAAATAAAAATTCGCGTAAATCGAAAGGTCGAGTTCATATAAATTAGGGCAGATCATGAGAAATTTAGAACATCTTACTTATCATAATAATCTTCATAACTTAGCAACGATGTTATGATTAAGAAGAAGATGTATAATTATCATAACTTATTATATATATATATATATATATATATATATATATATATATATATATATATATATATATATATATATATATATAAAAAATCTAATATCCCTCGATTTATGCAGTAGATACGTTCCAAGAGAAAACACGTAAATCGAAACCGCGTTAATCCAGACTTCAAGTTCATAAAAAAATGGATGATTAGCTCCAGAAAATAAAAATTCACGTAAATCGAGAGGTCAAGTTCATATAAATTAGGGCAGATCATGAGAAATTTAGAACACCTTACGTACCATAATAATCTCCATAACTTAGCAACGATGTTATGATTAAGAAGAAGATGTAAAATTATCATAACTCATTATATATATATATAAAAAATTTAATATTTTATTCACAAAATATTATATTGTTAAATTAATCAGGTCTTTGTATAATTTATAAATAAACCGTAAAAGATTATGTCTTTCTATTAAAAATATATTTTTTTAAGTCACAATTTAAATCAATCGTTTGAAGAATATTTAATAAGAATTCAGCACGTGTTATACTCAATGGTCCTCTACAAAAACATTTTCACGAAAGACTCTATTTTTACGCTTCATTCACGGAAATAGTTTGAACACTCCTTATTTCGACACCGTACAGCCATCCCCTATAATTTAGAAATATTGGACACGACATTGTAGTTGAAAAGCTCGATAAATTTAATGGAATAGAAATGAAAATTTCCCGTTGAATGTAACGTGAAGGTTGCGAACTTTCACCTCAATTGATTAATAAAAGTTTGAAATGATAGGCATCGTTATTTCCACTTTTCAATTTATTTTTTTTATTTTTGTTGGGAAGTACTATGCGGAATGAATGTGACATTAAAAAGATGGAAATTATGATTGATTTCTACCGTAGCATGAAAAAAATTGACTGACTATGATTGTCTATTAGCGTAATAATACTGTGAAATTTAATTGACTCTTTATAATTTTATAATTTTCTTCACTAAATTAAACTCATTAGTTCGTTAGTTTATTCTTTGCTTCTGAAGATCAAAAAGACCATTAGTTACTCTAAGACTTTTTTGCAAACTATTTCAATCAAAATTTAACCCCAAATTTTCTGCTAAAATGTATATTACCTACTGAAATTTATAAAAGATGAGGTTTACTTGAAAAATGTTTACCAAACTTCATGTGTAAATTATTCATCTATATAGTTTTATAGAAACATTAAAAGAAATTTTATGTATGATAAAAAATTTCAAAACATTTTCTATTTATATAAAAATTTATAAATATTTGGTAAATATTTGTTTCAAGATGTTCTTACTCCAAATTTAACGTTTTTAAATTTATTGTCTGTATGTCTATCCGTTTGTCGCTTTATAACTAAAGAACGGCACAACCGAATTTTATGAAATTAGGTATTAAGATATAAAACAATTTCCCACTTACTATAGGCTATAAATCATTCTTCAAAAATAAACAAAAATAATTAAAAAAGATTTTAAAAACCTCGCTTCTATTGATAAACTGCTTTAAAATGGTAAAAGATAAATTTTTGAATTGAATATTCATCTTGAATCTTTCATTATGGACCTCACATTTTGGTTTGTAGAAAGGGTGGAAGAACACCTAAACAAGTTGGATTTGGAAATACTAAATGACCCCATCCTTTCCCTTCACAAGGGACTAAAAACGAACACATTTTTTACTGTTCTACAAATATCTATTGTAGCCTTTACAGTCTTAACAGATTTTGGTCAAGCTATTGTACGGTAATAAATTTTATGTCCTGTCTCGATTTTCTTATATATAGTTTGTACTTATAGTTGTTAAGATTATTGCCCCAATTATTCCCTCGTGGCGACTATCAGAGGAATCTAACTGCTTTGTAAAATTTTGTAAAATCGGACTAAGGTAGGCTAGGAACCCAGTGGAGTTCAATTTCTACCAAATAAAATAAACAGTTAAAAAAAAATTAATACGATATTGGAGCAGTGTTTAACGTATTTGCTGTAAATATAAAAGACAATGGGTTCGAGTCTTATGACATTCTTTTTTTTTGCAAAATTGTGGTTTATAGACCCTAAAAAGTTGTTAAAGAAAAAAAAATACTACCAAAATTCAGATATATTAATTATCAATGTATATTTGTACAATGGTTGTACGTGATTATAGAAGGATTGGGTTTCGTGCAATTATTCAAATTTCACATTCTTGGCAGTTTCGAACAGTGCAGGAGGATAATGTTTTTCGGAGATTCCTTTATTCGGAAATAGAGGCAGTGACTGAGATTTCTATTTATATACAAAAATCAAAGCTCAGAACCTTTGAAATTTTCACTCAGTTTCAATACAAGCATAGCTATTTCAAGATAATAAGCCCATCTACAATATGTGTATTTTTAAACTTTGGTCTGTCTTAAGTTATATTTCAACTTAAGTCCCACTTTATAGATCTTGACGATATTTTTTATTTATGCTTGGCTGATTGATTCGTGGATAATATGATTTATTTAAAGTAATAGTTTATTAGATGTGTATTTGTAAAGGCATTTTAAGGTATAAATATGTTTTTCGTATAAGAAATATGAATAATAAAAATTTGCATATACCAGGATAATCATCAACTCTAAAAAGAAAATATAACCAACATCTAAGTTACGCTGACGAAGTCGCAGGCAGTAGCTAGTTTATTCTAAAAACAAAAAAATAATACACTAAAATACACTTTTTAAATGTGTATTCCTTTCAATAAAGATTCGCTTATAAAAGATATTTCTACTCCAATGAATTTTTTTGTTATTAAAAATCATTAATTTTCATAAAAACATTAATTAAGGATAAAATTCAATCCAAGTGACTAAAGAAAACTAAGCAAAGTTAAAGCTCAGCTTTTTTCCAATGTCATCGTAAAATACTTCTCTACTTCAGAAAGTATTAAATTGAAGACAATAAATTTAAAACTTAAAGAAATTCAAAAAGTTTTTGAGTAATGAGGGAATCAAAGTTTTTATTGTTTGTTAATTTCTTATTGGAAATATTTTCTTCTTATTTATCGTTTTATTTATTTAAAAAAAAATATTACATTTTTCGAAGTGAATAGTATTTAATTACTAGTTATATTTAAAAAGCGAAACAATTTTTTTACATATTTAATGATGTTAATTAGAAAACTTTTAATATAGGTCATTTAAAAAATCTTTTAAGATTTTTTTTTGTTTGAATATAATTTTAATTACCGATTTAATTGAAAAAAAATCAATGGTTAAATGAGTAATTTTCAAGGACTTAGATGAATAATTTAAAAAAAATTATTGAAATTTATGCAATCTCGTTATTGTTTTTCACTAGCTCTTAGTTGCAATTTTCATCAAAAACCTATTTTACATTACAAATTATGCAAAACTTTTCCATGAAATTCTCATAGATAACTTCTTTTTGGGTTATTCAACAATAAATGTTGTATGAGCGCTAATAATGAAAGCAGCGGAAAATTGATAATAAATTGCAAGTTTTAATTAAGTACTCTGATTTTAAAAGAACGAAGAACTCTGACAATGTGTAGTGGAAATCTTGCAGTATCTCTTGAATTAAATAACAATTTGGTGTATTTGGTGATTCTACCTCAAAAACTATTCTAAAAAGTAGATTTTTTAACTTTAAATTGTACGGATGTTCAAATAACTTGATCAACTTTATGGAATCAAATACTTTTTAGTGGTATTTTTTCAAAGATAAGAGAAGAAGTATTCAATTTACAAAATTTGAAATAAAAAAAATCAAATATTTGGGGAATTGTTTATGGTTGTTTAAAGCACCACCATTTAAAGATTAAGAAACAAAATTTTTACAACCATTTTTTTAGCACTTCGCATTTGGAATTTGGAAAAAATAACTAAGGAATATTTTGATGTTTTTTTGGCGTTCAATAGTGCTGGAAAAATAATTGGAAAAAATAATTGTCAATCGCATATTTTTGAAAGAAAACATTTTGTCACTTGCATATTTTCCGTAAAAATCCATTAAAAGAAAAAGCTCGATTTAGGTCATTTTCCAAATATTGAAGTTTCGAAAAAAAATTGTATCATTAATAAGTGTTTTTTGTCGTTCAAGAGTTCCGAAAGAAAAATCTTCATAACTTTTATATTTTTCCGAAAAAAAAACATTAAAAGAAAAAGCTCGATTTGGGTTATTTTCCAAATATTGATAATTTGAAAAAAAATTTGCGCCATTAATTGATGTTTTTTTTTGTCACTCGAGAGTTTGGAATGAAATATTTTTTTCACTCCCATTTATAATATTCGTCGCTTGCTTTTATAAGTTTTAAAGCTTCAATATTAGACAAATGTCCAAATAGAGCTTTTTCTTTAAACAGTGTTTTCAAATGTGTTTCAATGTTTGCAATATTAATTGCGCAAAAAAAAAATAAAATTTCAATATCTGGAAAATGCGCCAAATCGAGTTTTTTCTTTAAATGTCTTTTTCCGGGAAAATACGAGTATACAAGTGACAACATTTTTTTTTCAAAAATCTCAAAAGGAAACATCCATAACTACTTTCGACTACCTGACGAAACAGCGCTATTTGCCATTAATGAAATACCAAACGAAGTATCACGAAAACTTCAAACTCTCACAACACTTTTGAAAAATAAAAGTCGACATTGAAAAGTCTGTCCAAATTGCATTCACTATCACAAAAAAAAATATTCTCAAGTAGCTATAAACAACACCTCAGTTCCAATAAATAATGAAGTGATATACATAGGACTAATATTAGACAAACAGCTAATGAGAGGTCCTCATTTTGCTGCTAAATGGAACCAAAAAAATTTAAAACTTAAAAAGGAGGCTCCCTTGAGAAAACTCAAGTTTAAACATGGAAAGTATGCTCAGAATACACAAGGCCATAATGAATCCAATCTGAACTTATGGCATTGAGTTGTGGGAATGTACCAATACCAGTAGATACATATCATTAATATACAACAAAGTCCAATCAAAAGCATTCCGTTTAATAGCAGAAGCATCTTGGTATGTAATCAATCAAACATTACACGACGACCTGCAAGTGTCATAGATACGTCAAAGAGGAAATATATAGACGAGTCCTTAGTCATAATGATAGATATAAGAAGCGTAGCAGTGACTTAATGAACTACGTCTTCACGATACCTTTTACTGAATAAGAAATTCAAGCGACATTGGTTTGACAAAATAATTACATAAAAAAATATTAATTGCTTTTTAAAGTAGATTACAGAAAAATATCTAACATTATATACATTTAAGATTCAAATTACTTACTTTTGAACAATTTTGTAGCGACGTTTTTAGTTCAGGTGAATTACGGTTTTTTTTAAATGACGTGAAGTCTTATACATACTGAAACAGACTATCATAAAGTTTAAAATTGTAAATATCCATACTTTTGAAAAATGTTATATTTTAATTAAAGAAAATTTCATCATATTTACCTTAACTTATATATTTACGTTTATTTTTTACTTAAGTGAATTTCATTTTCTTTTTTCTTCAACCGTAATATAATTTTTCTGTAGTTGATCGTTTCCATCGTCGTTTGTACTTATATGAGCGCTTACTTGAAAACTCTCCTTTAAATATCATTCCCAACACTCATAATCTTTTTTTTCTGAAAATACGTTGAGAATTTCATGGATTGAAGACTTTCAAGTTGATTAACGATATAAAGTAATATAAGATGGATGTACTGTTTTCTTATATTTCAATAAATTAAAGATTAAAGCTTATAAAAAAAAGCTTCAAAGGAAATTTAAAAAAAAATATGTAAAAACCATAATCTAATTGTAATATATTTTTAGGGATGCAATAAGCAGCGTGTGTATTAATCGCGGAATTGATATGGCTGCGTGTGATATTTACATAGACGGACAAAGAACATCACATTCGATTTTAAATTCAGAATCATCATGGTTCGGTGGAAAGCACGTTCGTCTCATAAGTATAAATTACATCAAAAATTTAAAAACGCGATAAATAATAATAATACAAATTTTTGCAGGCAAAGATGTGAGCCCACATAAAAAATCACTCAGCAACCAAAGCAGTCATTCAAGGAAATCTTCTGGAGTAAGTCGTTGACGTTTTAAACATTTGAGATTTGAGCTTAATGATTTGTTTTCTTTTTTTAGAGTTATCGATCAAAAACAGGAAAGTTCTTTAGTGCTAGTACTGAAGATTCAACAGGAGCGCAATCATCACACAACTTGCAAGTTTCGAACGATGGGAAACTCGGATTTCCTGAGGGCGAGCAATTGAAAAAGAAGGAAAAACAACGCTGGTCTGGATTTTTTAGTAATAATAAAGTGTGTAATTTTAAAATGGTTAGTAAATATCTAAATTGACCAACCCTGTAATGTTTGTTATTTATTATGTAAGGACACAAAAATGGAATCGTTGGCGGAGTATTTAAATAACTATTCTCGACTAGGAGTTCCACATACTGAGGAAAAAGGCTTCGATGGTGTACCAGAAAGTGTGACATCTTTATACAACCTGGAAAGTGACTGGAGGAATTTAATGGACTCAACATGTAAGACATCTTGATTTGCAATTAATTTTTTCGCTTTTCATTTTATTTTCCTTGCAGGGTTAACTGAAAAACAACAACAACAGCAAACTGCTCTCTGGGAGTTAATTACAACAGAAGCCGATTACATCAAAATGTTAAAAGTGGTTACCAACGTAATTGCAATTAAACTCCCACTCAAATCCTCACAGCGATTAATTTTTAATTTATTTATTTTTGCTTACAGTTATTTTTAGCATGTCTACAAAACTTGCAAGAATCCAACATTTTGACTGAAATCGACGAGAATAAACTCTTTTCTAATATAACTGAAATACATTCCTCGAATTTATGCTTTTGGACGTTGTGCATATATCCAATGCTCAAGCACACGCGTGATACACGCGAGCTTCTGAACCCCGAGCTTTTAATGTCTGGGTTCATAAGATTTCATGAAATTTTCGAGCCGTATACCAAATATTGCTCGGATCAAGCAAAATGCCAGTATTATTGCCGTGAAATGCATACGCAAAACGAATTATTTACTGCTTACCTAGTATGGTGCGAAACCCAAAAAGACTGTAACAGGTATGGATATGTAATATTTGTATTCAACTATTAATAAGGTGAAAATAGTGTTCAATGAAAAACGTTTATGCATATTTGATTCAGTTATGGCTGTAATATTCATTGAATCTTGCAATTTATTAAAAATTCTCTTTAAAAATGATATTTTTTATAAGTTATTCAGTAACTACTTACTTCGGCCCTTAATTGAACAATGCTCTAGAAATGAAATTGGATAATAATATTTACTATTTTACCGTTATTCGAATCAATTTAAAAGTTTACCAAATAATTATTTTGCAATTACTTATTGAAAACCATCAATTTGTCTAAGTATTTACGGATTGGGTTAAAAGCATAGGTTTATTTTGTACCATTCCATTGAAAAAGCAATCGTTGAATCATAGATGATTTAATTAATTATAAATTTTTATTTTTGCTATAAATTTCTTCTCATTAACTTACAGTAAGTATAGTTTTGAAAATCAAATAAGGATTTTACCACATTATTTATATTTCTGTAATATCTAATGATTCAATGTGTGAAACAATTTAATTTTGCATAATACTTGAAATATCATACGTATGATGATACAAGTATATTTCACTAAATTGCAAAAGTCGTCCTTGAATAATAATTTCATTGTATTTAAAATGTGTGTTACTTTTTAACACAATTTTCTATCTGGAAAATGAAATAAGTTTATGTTTCTTAAAAAAACTTTATCCATATTTGAGTAAATACACTTTTATTATGAGAAACCCAAAAACTTTTTGTTTACAAATACAACTCTTAATGATTACTTAATGAATATATCTTAGTTCCGTGTTTATATTACTATATTTATTCATTTGAATACATCCTTATTCATAAATGCGTTTATAATATTTTTGAAAAACTTTTACAATAAATCCAACGTAGATAAGCAATTGTTTAAATTTATTTTTGTCAAGTTAATTTGAAAATTTACCAATTTATATAATATTTTGTAATAATTATTAATGTCTTAAATTACTTTTACCCATTTAATCCTTCCTGGACTTTTTTTCTTAGATTACGCCTAGTGGATATTTTAGTACGTCCCATGCAACGACTTACAAAGTATGGATTAATTTTAAAAGTTATACACAAAAATTCTGAATCGGAATCACACAGGGAAAATCTAAACGTGATGGTAAGTGAAGCGTATTTACATAAACTTTTCCACAAATTTTAGCCTCATATCGACTTTATAGAGGCGCAAATATTAACTTTTTCATGTATAATGCAAATACGTATGTCAATTTCCTTCAAAATTTATTCAAATTTAACATAATTTTCAGATAAAATATGTTGACGACTTTGTGAATGGTGTCAATTCTACTCTTAAATATAAACAAGACAGTGAAAGTTTGGAACGTGTGATTTCGCGAATCGAAAGCTACGATCTTGTGGTAAGAAATGTATTAGTTATTTTGAATTTAATATTTGTTCATAATTAAATGTAGGAGTCGAAAGATGATGATTTGGAGAAAATTGTAAAACGATATAGTGAATTGGATTTAACACGACCGATGTTAGGATGTAATGTAGACCGACAAAGACATCTTTTATTAGAAGACGATTTTAAGTTTAAAGACTCTATAAGCTCGAAGGTAATTTTGTTATGCAATTAAAACGACAGTATTTCACAGTTCACTTTTCTTATTACAGATTGAAGTACATTGCATTTTAATGACCGATTTGCTTCTAATTTGTAAGCCTTCGACAAAAAAAGGCAGTACCGGAGTTCGTGTGATAAGACAACCGTTTCTTGTTGATCGATTGGTTATAATTGAATTACAAAAGGAACCATCTAGTATTGGGTTTGTTTATCTCAATGAGTTTAATATGGCTATTGTTGCATTTACATTGCAAGGCGATGCGAAAAAATTAAAGGTAGTTCAACAAGGGTTGATGATTGAGTTTAATAATGAGTGAAATTGATTTTTAGAACTGGATGGATTACATTCGAAAAGCTCAAGGACTTTATAGACAAGCAAAACAAGCTTCAGCTTTGATCGTTCGACAACAAAGTGTGACTGAAGCTGAAGCTTGTGAGTATAGTAGTCTGGAATTTGGTAACGAGGATTCGCAAAGTCTCTTGGGATTGATACCTCGGTCTCCAATGGCTAATTCTTCTCGAGCTAGCCGAGTTTCGAGTTTGATGCATAGTCATAGGTTGATATGTTAATTGTTGTATCGTTTCTGTTTCAACATAAATATTTTTTTTAAGTGGCTCCATGGAAATTAATGATCAATCATCAATTGGCTCGATAAATAATCAATCTCGAGCCATATCAGTGGAGACAGATCAGCGCACAGCATCAATGTCTAGTGACGAAGGCGTCCCTTCTTTTCCCACTGAGAATATTTTGAAAAGTCCAATGACGTCAAAGCATTCATTAAAGCAGCGATTGCATGTTACTTCACAGCCGAAAAAAATTGCTACACCTAACACTCTCTCGGTACAGCCATACGGAAACCTTGGTCAGAGTCTTCCGAATTTGGTTTTAGGATCTCCAAATACTAGCACGATGGCTTTGACATCCCCGAATACACACACATTGTCAGTTCCGAATACAGTGACTAAGAACAGCCAACACTTGCTCAGTCCCAACCATCGGGGCATTTCATACCCACCACCATCGCCAACTCGAGGGAATTTACGTCGGGGATTTGCATTTCAGCACAGTAAAAATCCACCACTTTCGAAAACAAGACATATCAGTTCGACAATTGGAACAAGCAGTTCCAATCTGGGACCAACGGGCGTTGAGTACGACGTTCCAGTGATTGCCGGTAAGTGATTCAAAGAAATCCATACTCGCTAAAATCACTCACTACTTACTTGCCAAGATGTTTTACATTTAATGTGTTCGCTTCATAAATCAGCAGAGCACATGTAAAGGCATCGATTTGTCTTTCACTTTATTTAGATATTAAATTTTTGTTTCAACAAATCGACAAATCAATGCCTTATTGTACATAATCACACCCTCAAAATACACAAGCCATCAATTGTAGGTGTGTCTGTAGCTGAAGAAATGCCGAGTTATTACAATAGAAACCATCAAGTCATAATGAGACGACTTGGTCGTGGCAGCAATCGCAGATATCTTACCACTAGCTTTGTCGATGATATAAAGGTAAATTTTGTGGAATCTTACTAAACAATTCGTACTAATTTCTTTTTTACAGGGTCCAATAATAAATATTTTTCAATTAACGTTTTGCTTAAGCTTTTGTAAAAAACATTTAATGCTTCTCCATAAAATAGACCAACAATAAAATATCATTTCGTTTTTTAAAAATTATTAATCATTAAAGCTATAAAACCACCATTTATAATTGATTTCTTGAAAAACAACGACAACTTGATTTTCACGGTCAAAAATTTAAATTCATTTTTTTTACATAGTTTAAGAAATGCTTTAATCTTGAGCTTTGATTAAATGTTATGATAATTACTTTCAAAAATATTTGATTGGCAAGTTATAAAATATTATCAAAAAAAAAAAAGAAAATTTCGTGAAAATCAAGGAAAAGTTGTACACATTTCAAGCATTCAATTATGTTTGCATTAATTCTCACTAATTAGTTTTTTTCAAAATTATTTATTTTTTCAATATTTTCTTTAAAATGATTTATCTTTGCGGAATTGGCTTTAACGTTACAAGACTAATGGATTATAAACGAGCACTGATTCTCGAAACCCTTTTTTCCAAATTATTTGTCAATTTTACTGGAAATAAGTTTAAAAACGTTAACAACTGAATCAGTTGAATTTCTTTTTATGTTTAAGAAAATAATTTTTATGATGATTTTTTTGTAGTAAAAGCAGCATTTTCGGTGCCCTAATTAAATTGGGGTGTCGCGCTCTTCGGTTCTTGTTTCAATGCTGATTGTTGATATTGCTTTCAACTACATAGACATCCAGATACAACAAAACGTAACAACAATAATTTTATGTTGTTATATTTTTCAAAAAGCTGTTACTTCATTGATGTAATCAACTTTGTTGATTCATGTAATGTGTCTATGTCTCATTAAGATGCGCAAATCATCTTGATGTTGTGATCATCAAATCGATAAACATTTCTTTTCTTTTTTCATCATACATTTAGATATATATGTATATGTTTTCGCAAATCAAGTTTCGCTACATTTTTATCAACGTTGGAGTCAGAGTCTTGGGCTCGTTTCTCTCATTTTCTATTCCCAAAAGGCCTAATCCATCGACTTGAATGATTATAATGTAATAAATTTATTATTACATCGACGAATAGTTCAAATAATAAATCATTTTATTGAAAAGTAAGTTTTCTCCTCTAATTTTGTTATAAAAAATATTGTATATTCAATATTTCTTGTTCCGTATTGACACTAGTCTACAAATTAAAAGAAATGACGCAACTTATATTTTTTTTTAATTTCATCAAATGTGCAACCTGATGTTGAATTAGGAAATGCGCTGAAAGTTCAATTCTTATTTCTAAATTTCACGGCTTATTAATGGCGATATTATTTTCATTTAAGAAAAAAATTAAAAGAAATTTCATGGTAATAAAGCCAATTAGGATAGAGAAAAGTTAAAACGCATAACAAATAAAAATGAATTATATTATCACCGGTAATCCATTTCATTATACTCTTAATAATCATTTACATTTAAATATTTATGCCTCAAATAAAGACTTAAATCAATTTATGTAGGAGTTTTTCCTACGCTAATCACAAAAAATCGTAATTACCACTGCAGTAGCAGTTAATAGTTAATTATTATTTTCATTTATGTAGAAACGTTTTCTGGGCGGTCAACTAAATTTTATCATTATGAATGTTTCCTTATGAATATTTCTTTCGTATTAATTCAAAAACTAGATCATTTAATCTACCAAACACCAATAAGGAATTCATTATGATTCCTGATTGATATTTTTTAAGCTTTTAAACTTTCAATATGTTGAGGATACTGTAGTATTAAAAATATTTTTCTTTAATATACTATATAAAATCCACCAAATCTAGAAAAAAGAATTGAAACATGCATTTGAGAAAATAAAGATTTGTTTAAAATCGTGATATATTTTTACAGCGTGTAGACTAGTGTTTTAATTGTATTATTTTTTTTTTTGAAGTTTTCAATTATTATTAAATGTTTTATGAAAAAAAGGCTGCTTTCACTACCAAAATAGTTAGCAAGTCATTAGAATTTTTTTTTGAAACCGCAATCATGGTTATTTGTTTTCAAAATCCAGGAAAAATATTTGTTAACTTTTTTGTCCTTAATTTATGCTTTCATTGCATAAGACAGTTAGGTTTTTTATAACCACATCTTAAAGTTCCCAAATAAATTGAAATATTTTCTATTTCAAATCAATTCTGATATTTTACATTTGGTGTCATTAACGAGTTAATCATGATTGCGAAATTAGTTTCAATATCTTTGAAAGCGCAATTTTTTAAAATGCTTCTTTTGATATTATAGTTTCATAGAAAAATGTTTTATTTTAAAATATAAAGATATTGGAAAACCGAATGAATATTCTACGTACCTGCGGTAAGTAATTATAATTCAGTGCCACTGTTTTATAAATATCCAAATCAATTTTGATCTAGTTGTAATAATAACATCATTAAATTTAAAGAATTTAAATTAGGAAGAACTGTAAGCAGCGACAAAGTGCCATTAATCTATATGTGAAACAAAGATCTCCTTAATATTTTAATATTTGTAATCATAAACTATTATAAACGAACTGTGTGCTTAAGTTGATTTTTTTTCTCATAAATTCTAAAATTATTAGCAAATTTTCGAGTTCGTTTCCAGAATGATGAAGAAGACGCAGAAGAAGAAGTAGAAGAGTCCGTTTGGTTTGTCCATTTTTTTCAAGTTGCTTGAATATATTGCCTTATTTCACTTTTAGATTTGTCGTATATTTCACAGACCCCTGTTGTATATAAATTCCCAAAATGATATCTTGATTTTCAAGAAATTTTAAAAGTTCTTGAATATTCTCCTCTTTGGTACCCTATTGTTCCCAATTTTTTTTTTTTGGTCTTTATTTAAGGAATGCCTCGTGGTTCTAAACTTTGAGCATTCCATTAGTGTTCTACTGTAAATGGTACGATGTGTATCTCGCAGATTGGAGCTTTTCTTTTAGGATATACTTCCTAAGTCGACGGTTTGAAGGTTTCCTTCTAATTATCCCGTAGTTTACCGATCTCAATTTTTTATTTTCTTCGTTGCTTCATTCGATCTGATTAACAGTTCTGCTCTAAGAAACCATTATCATCATATTTATTTGATGAATTCTTGAATCGCTGTTACTCATGCCGTCAATATTTTTAAAATTGATTCGTCCACCTGGTCGTAGCAAAAGTTTTCGGAAAGATTTGAGTTCCCGATAAATTCCGTTTGCTTCCAGCTCGGAACTTTTCTTCTACCCGCTTATCGCGAATAAGTGCATGCACTTTCCAACATTTCAAATAGTCATCAGTACCGCCATAGAATCAGTGCAATCAGTACTAATATCTTAATTATGCATACGTATTAGTACACCAAAATAGTTTCATGCTAACACTATTTCTTGCTTTCTGCTTTAAAGCAATTTTAGAATCATATTTTTTCCAGTATTGTGTATTCAATATGGTAAACTCTATTGTATGAGTTTAGTATTTCATTTTTCTTTCCTTTTTTTCGATACAGTCATTTTCTCTCAAAATATGCCTTTTTGCTTAAGTAAACACCATTGATTGCCTTCATGTTTGATTCTATGTTTATTACTTATATACATAGATCACAATTTAAAATTCCAATCTTTAGAACGATACTGCACTCATAGTTCACCAAATACAGTTTTAAAATTTCAGTCTCTTTCTTTCAATCTATTTTTTTCTCCTTGCTAAATAACATTTTCGTTATAACTTTAGCCATTATTTGATTTAAAGATATTTTTTTTGTATTTATGGATGTTTTGTTTCAATATTATTATTACAAGTATTTATTAGTAAACATGTAAAAGTCTTTTACATTTTTATTGCTTGCACAACTTCGTAATTCATTAAAACCTAACACATAAACATTGCAACATAATTATATAGTAACAATTACGAAATCTTTTGTTATTCTCACTCATTTTTTTCTTTCTTTTGTATTTTAATTTTGAAGGTAAGTTTTCCGAGCTTTAAATTTCTATTATGTTTTTTCCTACATAAAGAACCATCTATTGTTGGTTGTTGATTCCACCTAAGTATCCATGTGAGTCTTCTTGATGTAAATCAAGTATTATCCATTTTTTTAACTTTTCGATATTTGTTTACAACTATCCTCCGTGATTTTTAAACTTTGAAATTCCCAAAGGACCTCCCAGAATTAATCGGTTTTCTCCATTCCAAATGATTGACTTCCTTGCAACGTCTTCATGTGTCTTTCTTTAGCAGGTGTAATTAATAAAAAAGAGAAATAAATAAAATTAAAATACATAAACTTCAGTGAAAGCAACCTTACGATATATTGTATTAACGATTTTTAATCTTAAAATTTTAGTTTTCAGCGCTAACACTGGATTAGCCCTTTTGATTGATAATTCATAATCAAAATCATTATCATTTTTCAATCAGAAATTCTCATTGAGCTTTCACTACACAAATCAATACCAATTGGCAGTCAATCAGTATTAATATTCGATCGGGATTTAATTTTATAGAAGATTGATCTCACAAATAAGAAACAATGGGCGATGCATGTGTGGGGCTCCCTGATCTGAATGAGAACATTGTTTCTTCTTTCAGACCATTCTTTCAAAAAAAAAAAATATTTCGAATATTTTTTAACAAAATTCAAAATTAATTTAAAGTTATCAATTATTACATTGTTTCACTGAATACAATGCTTTTATTAAAACAGAAACTAATTGAAAGTTAATGAATATATTAAAACTCTTCACAAACTTTATGTGACTGCAGGAACATTAACACATAAGTATAATTTGATTATAAAAAAACTTTAAAACCGAAAAATACCAATGTCTCCAATGTTGTTTGTTTTATTTTTTTTACAACTGGAGACTGCCAGATTCTTGTAATTTAATTAACCAGAACAAAACCAAACTTTCTTTCCTTGTATCTTGGCATTTACAACATTATAAAAAATTAACTTGACTAGTTTCTGTGGAGAAAATTCGTCGCTGATTTTTTGTTTAATTCAAAAAAAAATCAGTGAGTATTTTTTATTTATTTCAACAAAAAAAAAAGCAGTGAAACAAAGTTCATAAAAAATAAATTGTTCATAGCTAAGAACAAAAAAAAATCATTTTAAACTGCATGATATATAAATAAATGTCTTATTATTGTTATGAATTAAAACGACTAAGAATATCTTTTATAATTTTCAGTAAAGTATTCAAATTAAAAGGTTAATAGTTTAATCGTAGGTTTTTTGTCCCGGAGGCAACGCTGTCGTCAAAATTTAAAATGTAGCCTTTGTTACTTCGATTCAGTACTGCATAACTTGTTTATATTCACGGTTAAGAAAAAAAATGGTTTATATAATACTTCGCGATTCACTAGAAAAAAAAAATTGGGGAAGACTCTAGAACACCAAAAAACACTACACTGATAATAAAATTATAATATAGTACAACCGCATTAAAATTTTTCTGCAAATATCTTCCGCGTACTACCCGAAAAATTTCGTGGAACACTGAATACTCCGTTAGCCAAATCAGCGTAAAATGTGTTATATTTGCTTTACTTTCCTTTACTTAACTTTATTTGATATACCAAGAAAAATTCAATACTTCAATTATGAAATAGCTTTCTTCCCATTTCTACAAAAATTTGAATTAATTATTAAGAGAATAAACTACTGCAGTTACGACTACTTAAAAAAAATTACGACCACAAACATTTTTCCACAAATCATTTTTATTGCGATAAAAATTTTAAACATAAGAACAACTATTCCAATAGTTTTAAGGATAATGGTACACCCTTTTAATGTCCTCTATAATAAAAAAAATGTGTGATATTCGAATCATTTCTTGACCATTAAACTATTCAGACGAAGGTCTCTTTGGAAATGCTTAGAGACTGTCAAAATTTGTTCACCTTTCCTCAAATCCATCTTTAAAAATATTAAAATAAAATATTACTTGAGCTTAGGAAAACAGCCTCGAAATAAACACAATGACTCACTAAGACATTTAAATGTTGGCTAGACCAAGAGTTGTTTTCAAAGTTTAAATTTTATTAATTTTTCATTCAATATAAACTTTTTCGATTATTAAATATGTTTAAGGGGTCGTATCGTAATTTGGAGTCCATTATTTTATAACATGTTGTATATAAATTAAACATATTTATTTTGCGAATTTATCAATTTACGTTATTTAAAACTTAATTCTTTAAAAAATGTAGCCAGTTTCGCATAAACAAATCCAAATTATTTATCGTTCTAATTTCGGGAAAGACCACTGAATAGTTTGATGATAAAAGTTATTTAATCAAACTAAAAATTTTTTTTTTCGGCGTTTACTTAATTTACTATAGTGATGCTTGAATGCAGCAATGCGAGTACGATATTAAAGCTTTGTTGGTACAATTCGATTAAATTAAATAAGCGACGCCTCAGTAAATCTCGTTACTTCAAATACATAATTAGTTAACTATACTTTATTTATGAATAGGTATATGTATTAATTGTAAACTTATTCGTTTTAGTTCTGATTCATTTGTACCAAGTAGTTAAATGTTCTCTTCTCTGTTACAAATGTTTAATACCTCCTTTAAAAAACCTCTTTTTCAAGCCCGATTATATTTGTTTTGTGTAAACACACAGCTTCATACGTACCACCCTTCATTGTTTTTCTTCTAAAAGCATTATTCTGTTATGAAAACAAACATGTAAAACGTGTTTTTATAAAATTCACTTTTTCGGTCCTAAAGCAGGCCATTTACGCTCCGACTTGCAGTCCAACTAGTAGGACTACTAGTTGGATCGCCTAAATGATCCGATAGACATCCAACTTCCAACGACACCATTCCCGGTCCGACTTTAGATCCAACTTCGAAAGTCGGACCACAAGTTGGACTGCAAGTCGGAGCGTGAATGGCCTGCTTAAGCACATCATTTAATTTTTCGAAGCGAAAAAAAATATAAAAAAGAAATTGCAGACAATTTTACAATAAAAAATACTAAATTTTAAAAACTTATCTCCATTGTTTCAGGTCTAAATCGATATGTAATATATAGGATAAGTCAGAAGATTCGTAGACCAAAATTTAGCAGTGTTTTATTTTTGTTTATTGCAATTTGCTCGTTTTGTCGATGTGATTCTGACTTCATCAGGCAACCTTTTACCCAATATTACAAGGTTGCTTGATGAAGTCGAAATCACACCGACGAAACGTTGCAAATTGCAATAAATAAAAATAAAACAAAACTTAATTTGCCCTACTACATCCTAACTCATCCAATATATTAAAAACTTATTGTGTAATAGTTGAACCCGGCAGACGTTGCCCAATCAATCCATATTTTAATAATAAATTATCTTTTAATGTGATTTTGTATCACAGATTGATATAAGTAATATTTATGATTTCCTTGCGCTTACATTCAAAACTATCTAGATAAGAATATTAAAATTACTCTCTCATTATTAATTGTCATTTTTATTACAGTTAAAATACTTTCCTATTACTTATCTGTCACAATCAAAATTGTTATTTTACATTTTATCAATTACTCTTACCATCAATATCGATTCATAAAACTATAAAAAAATACTTTAATTATTAATTTTGAACAATAAAATAATGAAATATGATCAGTATTTGTTACTTTTGATTCAAAATTAAAGAAATGAAAGCATAACTGAATAAAAACAATTTCATGAATCATTAAAAACACCTCCATCAGTAAACCGCAGCTTCCCTCGCTGTATTAATTATAACTTATCTTCAAATTATACATTTCTCAATTCAGTTTTAAGAAAAACCGCTATATATCTGACAGTATCGATTTTAAAGCGAAAATAGCGATAAAAAACCTCTTATCGCTATACCTTTTGATGTGAGACTCTATTGAGTCCCTTGATTTAATATAAACATGCATTCATATGAATCTAACGAATTGTGTCAAAATTTTAAAACATTTGGCTCAGAACTTTAGGAGATTTGTGGTTTTGAACAAACTAACGTTAACTTTATGCATATATATTATACATAATTATAAAAAACATAAAAAAGCTTAGATGTGAATATGTAAATTACGTTGTATGGTAATTGGGTCACAACTCACAGCTTAAACTCTTCCAAAACTTTTTGTTCCCAAGTATTAAGTGCAGATGATATGAGACGCATTCGTCCAGTTTTCATGAGATGAATGCTTTTTAAAATTTTTATTATGTATAGTAAATATCTAACAAAAACATTTGAAAATAAGCCTTTTGTAATAATACTGTAATCAAGTCTACTCAAATATTCATATATTAATTATCTCTTTCCATAATGAATTATGAAAATTTATTGTATAGTTTTTAAAGTCTTTAGTTTTTCAATTTGAATACAAGTTACCTAAGTTTGTGTACGAAAAATTGACAATATTAGATTATTAATTTTATTGAAATTAGAGTAATTTCTACCCAGATGTAGGCTAGTTTTAAGACAACTACTAGCGCTTTTGCTTTGCTCTGAAAATAGCTCTAGATATAAAATAAGGAAATGCGTTAAAATTTGTTTTTTAAATAGAAATTGTTTTTTAAATAGGTTAGACCGAATCCTAACTTGTCCTAAGATGGGGCCAAGATATACAATGATTATAAAAAATTATAAGGTTTAAACCATTCTTGATGAAATATATTTAAAACAAACGAAGCCAAAATGTATTTAAAATTTTTAATCATAGTTAATTACATAATTTTGTTGACGGTGAGAAACAATTTACTTAATAAAATAGATCGAATAAATTACAATAATTATTCTATTAATATAATTTGATATTTAAAAATAATATCAGTATTTTCTTTTTCGACTTACTTGAGAGTTGTTCATTTCTGTTCAAGTTTGGATCAATGATTATAACAATTCTCTTTTAATTACCAAATAAGAAAACTAAATACTTACTTACACTATAACGACTGTAACAGACTATACTTATATAGAATGGTCTATAGTTATTCGTACTTTAAAATGTTGTAAGAACATTTGGGAAAATAAGAAATTGATATTAATCTATCGTTATAAATAGGTATTGGTTAATTTTTTTAAAGTAAAAATGCTGCAATTTCTAATTATGTAATTTGAATCTGATTTCAGCTCTAAAAAATATAAGAAAAAAAAACAATTTTCAATTACTAAATAAAACTTAAATGAATCCAATTAATTTTTTCATTTCTTCTTCTTTGTTTGTTGCTATTTTCACATTCATTTTTTGTGCTTCTTTTTACAAAAGTATTTATAATTCATATCAAAATCCTGATGCAAATATTTTTTTTTGTATTTTAGAAAAGCGACAACCATGATTCCAGCATGAAGAAACGTTTGTCTTGGAATTGCGGATATTACCAATCAGATACAAGAACTGAGGACCATTCATCTAATTAAATGTAGTATTAGTTTTTTGATGTGAAATCTGTTAGACATAGTTGTAGTAGAGAGAAATATATATTTATGAATCAAAAAGAAAAGATAATTACTATTAAATGTTATTGTATACATTAATTGAAAAATTGAAGTTCATTTTTCCAAATTCAATATTTATGATTAATTGGCATTTCAAACACGTAATTGAAATGTCTTTTATGAATATATTTTGAATTTATTGAGGATATATTCAATTAAAAATTGTACATTTTATATTTAGAGTTATATTTTTTTTAAAAACGATAAATTAATTATATGGGGAAAAAACACGTTATCTTAATAATTTAGAATCAAAATTAATAAATTTAAGGATAAATTATTCGATTATTTTTATCAATTAGAATTGTTAACTAATATTTTCAATTTGTGATATTTTTTATTATACTCTATGTTAAAACTATTATTTTATGTTTTAAATATAATTTGTTAATAGTAATTATATATATTTATATAAAATAAGTATAAAGTAATTGTTGTAATTTTAAGAAATTGTGGGCCAAAAACTTATCAAAAATATTTTTCAGGCCTGTTTTAGACATTCAAAATAAAGCTTATTCGTTTTGTAATGACTCTTTTGCTTATCTCCTTTAGAAACAATTTTATCTATGTAATGAATTCAGACTTGTAGAAACTTTGTGCTCGTACAAACGAATAAGCTTTTCTATTACATTCCAAGTGATTTTAATCTAAATTTCCTCCAACTCTAACTTTAGTGATTCTTTTTAAATAAAACTAAAAACTCGGCCTAAAGTTGATTACTTACTGATGAAAAGTATTTAAGATGGATGCCAATTGAAAATTGGTTAATAAATTATAACTTTGTATTTTATATGAAAATATTTACAATATATATTGTACTTTTGAAACATTGACAAAAAGTGTAAAATAGGTCAATTTTGAATTAGACGAAATATTACTTTGCAACGCGCTATATTGCTAGTTTAAAGAATGTATGGTTACGGTAGACTTGTACATTTTAACTTTGTTGAAATACGACTTGTACAGAAATTGCGCTCAAAATTGAATTGAAAAAAAAACTCAAATGTATACAAAATATAAAAAACTGTAATATAATGTTAAAAAAGTTTTCAAAATTTTTCTAATGCATTTTGAAAAGAGAACCAAAGGAACCCATTCTCTATAATGTTAAGATTTTTCGGTAAAGAGCTTTTGACCATTGAATTAGAAAATTTAAAATTATTTTGACAATAAAATGAATTCATCCAAAATGTTAACGAAATGAACAGAAGCAACGAAAGACATTTGAATGAAAAAAAAAATGGAAATTAAGTATATAAATTTGTGGAATCTAAACGGTTCCATATAGAGTTTTTGTAGTTTGTAACTAAATGCCATATCAGAAATTTCATTACTATCTTGAAAAAAATTTTTAGTACAAAAAGCTTTTAATGAATTGTCGATGACGGTTGTATTTATAGTGGCTACCGAATGCTTTTGATTAGGAAAAATCCATACAATAATGAATTGTAGGCGTAGTTATCAACATACTTAAATTGAACTAGAAAAATAGACAACTTTTCAAAAGGCCAAATTTGTTGAGACACCTATTTTGTTAATCATTTTAAATATTAAATAATTTTCTGAGAACAAAACTGTCCACTACCCACATTCAGTATAAACTATTGATATTTAAATCAAATTGTCGTAATTCGTAATATAAATTTGTCTTGATGTATACAGTTGTAAACTTGTTGCTCCGTGAAACACGGTAAATTAGATTAACAGATAAATACAAATAGAAAATTGATGTAAAATAGTAATAATACTCAATGTTCATCTTGATGTTAATGACCTTCCCTTATTCATCCGAATTGACAAGATTATGTATAAACCTACTTTACTCCCTTCGTAACTAGTAGAATAATTTGAATGACAAAACATTTTTTGATAACAAACAATTAATTTAGCACTTTGGTGTTAAAATTGACATTTTTAACTTTATCAAAAAAAAAATAATAATTATATTTCAAAGGAAAACAAGGGTAATTTCAAATCATCCATATCTAACTTTGTACCAAATTGATGATTGTCTTTCGTTAAACAACTATGCATAATTTCCGTTGCAAATTTCGTAGAACAAAAATTATGAAGTTTAATTTACCAAAAGTAAACCATTAACACTTGTGAAACCAATTTATAAAAATGTTTCTTATTTTCTCTCTAATATGTATTTTAATTTCCAAGCAATCTTACTTAGTGATTAACCAGTTGAGACATAACAAAATATCTCAAAAAGTTCATGGTTCAGTGTTGCTCATGAAGAATTCAATCAGAATGTAAAAAATAATATGTATGCTTCCTCGACTATATAGAATACCATAGAATACTATCGAAACTATAGAAACAAGAAAACAGGACGTTTAAATAAAGTTTGATCCCTGATCACTTTTGAAAAGATCCCAAACTACTTGGTGATCCTCATTAAGATTGCTTGGAAAGCAAAACATGGAGTAATATATTTAGAAAAGTTTTCGAAATTGGTTCAATATTTGTAATTACAGTTTACATTTAATATATTCAACATCACAATATTTGTACTACCAGTTTGTAGCATATAGAACTTGTAATATATATAAGTTTGTTTTTTGTCAAAAAATAATTATATTATTGCTATTGTCTTTTCTTATCTTAAGATATATAGATATCTTTGCTATTTTCAATTTCAGTTTTCTATGAATACTCAGTCAATTCGAAAAATGTGCACACAATGTTGTTAAAATCTATGCAAAAATCTTTTACTTTACTGCAATTTTCTTATATAAGTAAAGTTGTCGTGCTTCAATGGTTTAATAGGCTGCTCAAATTAAAATTGGAAATCAACTATACCATGTAAGCTTATTTCTAGTTTTAATTGTTGAAAGTCTCAATTCTTCTTAATTAAATGGCATAAATAAATGTGATTTCTGTAATGTTTCAAGCCATGTATTGTACATCTAGAAATATAATCAAAAACATAATTGTCAAATAAACTCAAAGATAAATGGAACACGATTTTTATTGATCCTTCCATTTTAAATTTAAATAAAACACATTATCAAACGATTTTCAAGTTTATTGAAAAATATACAGCATAAAAAAATATAAAACAAACGTATTACTAATAAATACTTCTGGATTTGGTATGTCTTTTACTATCTTTGAAAACCTCAATCGAAGATTGTTTCACATGCTTGTAATCTCGGGCAATGTCGATGTTTTTCCTCGGTACAAATATCTCTAAATATTTCAAAAATAAATACATCATAGAAACGACCAAAAGAAACGGCCAAACTCCACTAGATAAATAACTAAACAAAACATCAATTCTCCATATTATTATTATTAGCATTTTATTTTATAGCTTGCTTACCTTTTTATTTGAGCACCAACTGGCTTGATTGGTTCAGAAATAACATGTTTATAAACAATTTCCGTCCGCAATGTAACATCAACCCAATTATAAAGTTCTCGAACGCGAGTGTTTCTCAAATAAGGACATACATAATTTCCATCTCTTACATCTTTTATCGCTTTATCCAATCCTTCAAGTAGAGCTGGAACAGTTGCACTAGTCAAATATATTAATTCGGATGGAAGAACTTCAGGAATTCCTCCGACTTTAGTCGATACAACTTGTAGTCTTGAAAATAAAAAAAATAAAATAAAGCTATGCATTTTGGAAGAATCTAAATTGAATTACTTACCCACAAGATGCTGCTTCGACTATAGCCATACAATAAGCTTCTGTCAAGGAAGTATTTAAAAATATATGTCCTTTGCGTAATACCTGAGTCACCTGTGAATGCTCCATTGCGCCTAGAAGAGTAACCCTATCTTGAAGTCCCTTTTGTTCTCTTACTTCTTCGAGCAACCTAATCAATTTTCTATGTTAGTTTCTTAGAAAAAAACTTAAATTATTTGAATTACCATCGTTTTGGACCATCTCCAGCAATCAAGAAATTTATATCATTGTATTTAGGGCAAATTTCGGCTATTATTTGCGCCAATAAATCCACACCTTTGCGATATACCAAACGAGAAACTATAACAATGGTAACTAAAAATATTCACATAAAATTAGTTTACATTACTAAATTTTTTGGTTAGTATGAAAGTTACGTCGTTTTTTTTTACTTTAATGGAAATGTTATTCGTTATTTTGCCTTTCTTTATGAAATTTTTTATGTTTTTTTAATAACCTGTGTACTAGTAATAGAAAGTGGATTGTATATGATTGAAAGGAAAAAAACAATGGTAGTTTCATACAATTTGCTCCTACCATTGTAAAATCTAAATTTCATCGAAAAAAATAATAGAAGTTTGAATTTTTAGACATTCTCTAAATCCCGTCCATTGGAGAGTGTTTACGGTAAGTCTATATTGTAAAAAATCTTACCGGACTTAAAGCAAATATAGTTTTAACAATTACCAACATTACATAACCAATGATAACATAAAACGGTTTAAAATGGTTCCTTCTTCTATGGTCGTTTTCTCATTACTGAGAATCGCGACTATATCGCAATAATAACTTATATCGTAGGGGGTTCCCATTCGCTTAAGTAGTTTAAAGGAAAAAAAATGTGAAGATTCCAAACCCTGGTTATGAAATGTTCACATTGACTATACTCATTCCTTTTGCCTTATAATAAAAAATAATAATAATTTTGTGAAAAAAAAGAAAAAAACTTTAGAATGAGTATCAACGGTATAGAAATTTCTTACAAAAAACGGAACAAAGAAATAAAAAAAATCAATCTAAGTTATAGGCTTAAATTTAATCCCTTAAAGTACCTCCAGAAAACGACATAACATTCGAAACCAATTATTTTTTATCTTACTATAATTTTTAGATCGTTGACTAGGGTCTGGTGTGAAAACAATCGTATCAACAGCATTTGGAATAACTGAAACCCGATTTGATTTAACTCTCGCTCTTAACACTGTATTCTCTTTGCCTGTATGTGAAACACAAATGCAATGATTGCAATCAGATAAGGAAATTTCTAAACATTTATTCATAATAACTGCACTCGTGTCCGCAAAACCAAACAAACTGTGATCAGTGAAAACACTCTAAAAACAAAATTAAATTAAAATTAAAAACAGAAAATTATATTTGGTAAATACTTTTAGCCCCATTAGCCGACCAATTATCATTGCCTCGTGTGCCAAAGCCGAAAATGCGGAATGTCCATGAACAATTTCAATTCGCTCTCGTATGAAAATATATCGTATCAGCGGCAAATTGGCAATCATAGTTGGAAGAATGCATTGATTGTAAAATACTTTGATAGGAAGATAATATACTTTTAGTCCATTAGTTAAATAGCGGATTCCTAAAGCGAAAAAAAAAAAAACAATTTGTAAATATAAACCGATAAGCAGGAACATAGTGCTTTTTCATAAATATTCCGTTGAACTATGCAACGTACAAATTCTTTGTGTAATATTTCTTATTATGGTAAAATCTGAATCTTCTTCAATCTAAACTTTGTGAAGTTTCCTAAATTTTTTCTTTGGTCCATTGAAATTCCAGTGTTTTCCAGATTTCTCTTTTAGCTGGACGCGACCGAGATTTAAACCGAAAAAATATATATTTGACTGCTCAAATTTGCTGTTAACCATTTTAAGAACAAATTTTTGGGTAATTCTCATGAAATCTCGAAATTATTGTCCTTTTAGTATTTACAATATTCTAAGTGACCCATGATGGTAATTTTTCCTTGGAAAGAACATCATTTGGGTTAATTACATTTTCAGCCGTCATTCTCTCAGGTTGAAAAAAAAGGTGTTTACTAATAATATATATTTACTTGATAATATTATTCGACTGAAACTAGTTTTTACGGCCGAAACCGAAACCGAATTTCGGCATCAGTCTCAGTTTCGGCTGAAACCGAAACTTCCATATAAGATTCTGTTTTCGTAAAAAAAAAAATCATAATTAATCAGTCTTAACTTTTAAATCCTATAAGTATTCAATAATCATTTAGTCCCTAGAGCTAAGCATTAACATAACATTGATTTGATTTGATTTTTTTAGTCCAAAACCCTATGATTATAACCAATTTAACAAACAATGAACATTAATCGAGTGAATTAACATAAAATATTATTATAATTTCTTATGTCAAATAAATTATTCATGCTGAACTAAGGCGTTGATTTGAAAGAAATGCACCTACAATTTCTTTTTAATATTAGTTACGAATAACATGAAATAATAAAAAAACGTTACAAAACAAAATTACTTTTAATCTAATGTTTAGATACACAAAATAGAAAGTACTCTTTTTTATGTCATAAAAACAAAATAATTTCTTCTAAATTTTGATCAGTTTTCTTTCGGTAGGAAAAAAATATTAAATATAATTATTGTAAAATTTCAGATCCTCGATGATAATAGATTAATAAAATACTCAGAGGACTAGGATCAAAAATAATCAGTTAAAACTTTATTTATTACATCCGACGTTTCGACTCCTTTATTGAATCCTCCTCAGGCGTTCGTAAAAAATCGTTTTAACTTTGTTAATAATTATCATTGTCATTATTAATTTTTATAGACACGGTATAGTTGGTAAAATCAATAATAAAACTTCCAAGATATATAAAAATTTCAATAAAAATAAATAGTTTCTCAATAAAAAATAATTAAAAAATCAGTTAAAAATTTACACTATTTTAAAACTCAACGAATTTTTTATAAAATAATATTTATGTTTTTTGGAAGTAGAATAAGAAATTATCTGATTATTTTTAATATCAGTCCTCTGAGTATTTTATTAATCTATTAAATATAATATTTAACAAAATTATAATGAACTGATAGTTATCAGTATTCATAATAGAAGAATGAAATAATAAGTGAAAAACAATAATTTTTTCTCATTTTTATCTCACGAATTCAGTTTCGGTCGTAGTTACTACGGCTTGACGATAGCCGAAATTGAAACTAAGCTGAAACTTGTTTTTTAGCCGAAACCGAAAGTTCTATCGGACACTACTTAATGATAATTCCACAGTAAAGTAGGTTGTCAGACAATAAACTTACACAAAAATTTAGATGTAAAAAAAGTTTATGTTACGAGATTTTTAAAGTTATACTCTATGTCGTCATTCTCTCACCATCATTTCTTCATTTCTAATTGGAACGAGGGAATGCCGATATGTGAGGTCATGGATTTTAAACTAGTCGAACTTCACTTTTTTATTTCTTTACTTATTTAACCCTTAAATTAATCGTTTTTTGCGATTTAAAGATGAGAACATCATTCATACTGGCTTTAGTGAAAATTATTGTACATGTATTTCATTTTGAAGGGACAAGACAACAAATTACACTTTTCAGAGGAATATTATATTGACATAACAATAATACTATTAGGATCAAACATTTTGCTCTCTACCAAACAATAACAGTCAGGATTCAATGACGATATGGTCTATAAAAATAATTCCCTCACTTTCAAAATTATAAATCAACCATAAAATTCGTCTAAAATTAGTTTATTCTGGGGATCACTATATAGGTACAATCTAATTACACAAATACTACAAAATTGACATAAAAAATCAAACTTTTAAAAAAAATACCTTTTTTTTACCTAATTTTGAAATTTGATGAGAAATACCGATTTATATAAAGAAAGTTAGGCTTAAGTGTCTTTAAGGTTGGTCAATATCTTGGGACGTTGCAATTTCAACTTTGTTTTTTATTCTTTTCACGATTATTTTTCGTTAATTCAGTTCTAATATGGTATATTTTTCTCTTTTGTGGCTAAATTTTCATTATGCGCCGATTTATAAGCGAATTTTATTTAAAACAAAGTTAAAAATGCGACGTTACCGATATTGATATTGTTACAGATATTGACTGACCTAAAAGGGACTTGAGTCGAAAGTTATGCTCTTCTGATTGCAAAATTGAAGAAGCAATTGAGCCTTCTCTATGATAGAAAGTAAATGTAACGTATAAAACGTTTTTTTTTTTTTAAAAAACTGATTTTCCATAAGCTCAAAAAAGTGACGAAAGCTTTCCAAATAGCTTCAGTATAATTTTTATTGAAGAGCTTCAATTGTTTAAAAAGGATGTCTATGTTTTCCGGGTTTTTTGTTAATAAATAGATAGTAATAATTTGGAAATAATAACTCCGTACCAATTCGATCGCCATAACTATGAGTTAAAATAATAACTTTATGTCCGTTGGCTATTAAACATTGCGATAAGTTAAAAACATGCTCCTCTACTCCACCCATATTCGGGTAAAAAAAATCTGAGGCCATGCTGAAAAAAAAAACAAAAATCAGTAGGGTTATGAATTATTAAATATTTTCATTTTACCAAATACGATGAACCATGTCTATTTTCCACTTCCTTTATTAAGGCTATATTTTTTACTACACAATACTGGTGCTATTTTCTTATCAATTGATAATAAATTGTTAACGTGAACGCGAATGTCATCTTTGATAAAGTAGTTTAAATTTTTGTGTTTTAAAACACTTTTGGAATCAAAATTTAATGTAAGTTTAGAAAAAATTTATAAAAGTGAGAATAATTAAGTTTTTTTTTGCTAATAAATATCAACTTTATTTGATATCAAACAGTTGGTTTGAGGATAAAGTATTAAGACTTAATAATCAGACTTATATTCCATATGATATTTGACATAGTAAGGTAAATATGGCGTCACTGAACCGATTTACAAACTGATTAGATTATCTTGTTGAGAATTTTTACGTACGCATGGTACGCATACTCAAATTATTGCTAATATTTTCATCATGAATATTACACGATAAATTGATTAGACACATGTAAGATAATAGGATAGAAAAGATTTACACGAAAAGTCACATTTTTCGGAAAATAAAATCAATCGGTTCACATGCATATTTTTCAGTCTGACAAAGAGAGTGATTTTCTTATTTGACATTATTTCTCGTGTGTGAAAGTTCAGTTGCTCATGCTTCGATTATTTAGAAGGTCGGGCACGTAAAGATTATTCAATTTAGAAAAGTCGTTTGTAACATATTTGGTATAAAAAAAAATCCAAAACATTCCCGAAAAATATTCCACCATGGGATTGATATTTTCGAAATTGTGGAGCCTGTTTGGCAACGAAGGTGTGTTGATTAACGTCGTTATTGTGCGTTGAGGAGCATTGGTTTAACGTAAATTTTTATTTTTAGAACATAAAATTGTTATGGTAGGACTAGACAATGCTGGAAAAACAACCATATTGTACCAATTTTTAATGAACGAGGTCGTCCACACAAGTCCCACGATTGGATCCAATGTTGAGGAAGTTGTCTGGAAAAATATACATTTCATAATGTGGGACTTAGGGGGACAACAGTCTCTACGAGCAGCATGGAGTACCTACTATACTAATACAGAAGTAAGAAGAAACAAAAAAAAAATCAAAATCTATTAGAAGTTTAAAAATCTTTGATTAACTACAAAACCAGAGAATCTTAGGTTCAAACCCAGTGATAAGCAAGATTGTATTTATCTTCTGAGTCCAAAATCCTCTTTGATATTAGTACCAAGCTTCTTACACATCTCAAGATCCACCAAATGGACCAAATCAGCTGATACGATTTATTAAATCTTAACAACTCGTGCGAACACTTGTACGCACTTTTACGTTCATTTTAACCACAGGAAAACAACCATTTTCTTGTATTAATAACATTAAATACGGTTAAAAACCATAGAATTTATTCTAGGGTAAGAAGTGAAAGGAAAATAAATTCAAGTGAAATTAAATAGTATCAAAATATTTTCTCATACTTTATTTTGCAATTGGATATTTTCACATAACAATTTTCATTGGGAAATTTCTCTATTCTCCTTTTTTAAACACTACATTAATAATTTTCATTATTTTTCACGTGAATCGCTAGATATCGCTGTCCTGCCACATACTAGTTTCATTAAAATATAATAATCAAAGTTAGCAAAACAAATTTGTTTTCTCAAGATTGATATAAAGATAAAGCAGGTAGAAATACTTGGAAAGGGTAGAGAGTTTCATAATGCAATTTCAGAAAAGTAATAAAAACATAGCAGGTAGTAAAAATACATCTAAAGGTTGGGGAGAAGCAAATGTCTTAAAACTAGCGCCGCATTAGATGCCTCCTTCTTATTCACTCTGATATTTTGTTGCCTCGTTAATTGATGGGAAACTTTTGAAGCATTTTTTTATTGTCCATATCCGCTTTGCTTGCGATGAAAAGGTGGTCTTACGGGTGGTAACATAAACACCCAAAAGTTACTGTTTGATAAATAACATATTCTAACTGGTTACACTGTTTTTCTTTTTCTCAACCTTATTCATTTCCTCAACTTTCGTGGAACAACCTTCCCAATTACTTAGTCTATTGGTGTTCCTTTGGCATATGAAGGTTCACGTTATAGAAATGCGCCCGGTGCTCTATCTTTCGTTGCTTATATCGATACAATAAAAAGTATCGAAGACAAATAATAAGATCAAATTAAGATATAAAAATCGTACATGAGAAATATTTTTATCTTACAAAAGGACTCTGTTTAACAATAAGCTACGAAATATTTTTATTTTCGTATACCAAAGTTTCTCAAGCTTTTTCATACTACGGCCCTATTATAAAACAATTAATATATAAGTGAGTAGGGACCATCGCGGGATGGAATTCCCAAACATATGACAAGTAAAGTAAAGTGCATTATTTTGTAATTATAGAATTGATAGATTCAATTCTATTGTTTATACTTTGATATCCTGACGCTGTACCTTCGAACCAATTTTGATATGATTTTAGCCACGTAGTGTATTGAAATAATTAATAAATTCCATAACTGTTTCTTTCCACTATTCTACAAAAAGTGCTGCTGTCTTTATAAATATTTATTTATTATTGCACATTTGTAAAATCAATTTGTTTGTTAATTATAAATCAATAAGTTTGCTAGGTATATCAATGTTAATATCAATTTATAAGTTTTAATTTATAGTCAAAAATATCCGTTTTTAATTTCGCTTTGAAATTATAAATTGCAAAACTAAACATTTTTACCAACTTTTTATAATATTTATGATTTAGATGTTGTTTATATTTCAAATAAATTTATATTATATAGCTGTAAATTAAATTTTAATGCTAGTAAATAACCATTGTTGATTTTTTTCATACGTAGATGTCCAATATAATACTTTTCTATATATATTTTAAAAGAACTGTTCCCTCTTATTACCTGGCGTTAAAACACTTTTTTGACATGATTTTCACCTTTTTCGACGTACATTTAAATCACACCCTTATAAAAATATTTCGTAGCTCACTGGCAGGGTTTCTAGAGCCTCCTAGGGGGCTGCACCCCCTAGTTTGTGAAGCACTGTGGTAGGCCACCTCATATTGACCACTCTTATCTAAAAGTCAAAATTTGTACTGTAAAAAAATTGTTTTTTTGACCATTACGATATAAATTGTAAAATCAAACTGGATTTTTTAAGACTGGCTTTCTAATGAAATCAAATTGATGACGAAACGTTAATCAAAAATTAAGTTTTGATTCCAAAATAAATTGTTCTTTTACGTAGGTATTTGTGAACAATTTATTCTTTGCATTAATCGGATTAGAAGAGTCTTACGTCAGCCAATATACCCTCTATTTTTTTTTCTTGAAAATGTCCTTGGATTGTAATTTTCGTTATTATCACGGCTTCTTTGTTCTAGTTCGTTATTATGGTGATAGATTCAACAGATAGAGAACGTCTAGCAGTAACAAGGGAAGAATTGTATCGGATGCTAGCTAACGAAGAATTATCAAAAGCAAGTGTATTAATCTATGCAAACAAACAAGATTTGAAAGGTTCAATGTCGGCAGCAGAAATTTCGAGGCAGCTAGATTTAACGTCGATAAAACAACAACAGTGGCACATACAATCGTGTTGTGCCCTTACAGGCGAAGGGTAAGGTTTTTATTTGTTTTAAAGACTTCATTTCGATTCATCTTCACACTTCCTTTTTGCTTACACTTTCCAGTAGTGAGTTTTCCGAAATCTTTTGCCTTGGGTATCTAAATACCTACCTAAGTTTCCTAGCATCTTAATATCTGCAAGTCATATCCTACGTAATTCATGGACTTGAATTTTGCTCTCTTCTCGACCTCTAGTATTTGTGCATCTTTAACTCCAAACATTAAAATAAAATAATTAAATATCATAATGGAGTTCCTTAATCGTATAATAAATAGATCCAACTCCTATCAATTGTGAAGATTCATCAAAGCTTAATCTTAGAACAAATTTTATAAATTTACTTTTTTATTGTAGCGTCATTTATACATTAAACAATTTTTTTTACAGATTATATCAAGGTCTTGAGTGGATCGTGAGTCGATTGAAAAGAAAATGACGATTTAATAATAGTTAATTAGGTAATAAAGAAATTGATTAACAAAAACAACGATTTTTTGATCTACATATTTTATAAAACAAAATTCGAGCAAATTTTATCCGCTTAAGTGGAAAAAATAATTTTCATTATTTTTATCTTTGTACATACTCAACATATCAAATAGTGATTACATTTTTTTTTTAAAACTATAATTTTTCCACTGAGTACCTACTCTTAATCAAAGATCGCAAATGTGAATTTGTTTCAAGTAATTCTGTTGTGATAAAATTAATGTAATTAAAAATTGATATTTTGTGTATTTTTCAAAAAAAAAAAACTGTTTTCTTTGTTTTTGTGCAATTTCTCATATTGAGAAATTATTTAGCTGTTCAAAATTTGCTTTGTTTTAATATTTTCTTATGAACGAATCTACCTTTCTTGCTGCTTATTAATTAAAGAAAATATATATATATATATATATATATTAAAAAATTGTAAATACATAATTAGCTATAACGTTGTTATAAAATGAAATAAAGAGTGAGAATGTTGATGAAAATCAAAGAAAATCGAACACGTAATGTAAAACTTAAGAAAAAATTCGTATTTTTCGACAATAAATAAGATTTAAAAGACAATCTTCGACTTTTATTTATTGTTTGACGAAATATAAATGGTGTCCGAATGAAGAAAGAAAACTAAGACTTGATAAAAGTTGTGTATTCAATGGCTGTTTATTATAAGAAGTAAATCTCGAATGTTCATTTTTTTTTAAGTTTTAAAATAGTTTATAAATACTTTATTGTAATATTTTTATAACCAAAACATCACTCTGCATTCAAAATCAGTTTTTTGTAAAAAATTAAAGAACATTTACTAAGTGCCAAAGTGAACAGAAATGTTTACTCAAAGCATTTTTTAAACAATCTTTTATTGTTCGAAAATATAAAAGTTAACATCAATAAAAAATATATATAAAATACAATTTTCATATATGCATCTATCCCCAAACCAATCAAATCCATATCCTTAAAAAATTTCATGGCTTGTCTTTGAAGCTTTTCATTTCGTCGGTTAAATTGAGAATTTCCAAAAATTTTTCGTTGGACACATGCTCCGCTGGTCCGTCTTGTTTGAAGGAAAACAAAATTTTTCCACCCTTGTCAACGACGAAAGCACCTCCATTTTGTAGGCCATCTCCACGAATATCTCCTCCAAGTTGTTGCTCCATACCTTTTGAAATGGCTCCTCTTGACTCGGACCAAAACAAAGCCATTAAAATTGAGAGATAATTAAAGCGCTTGAATTGCAGTTGTTGGTAATTTTTATTATCTACGTCCGTGTAAAGTTCTAAGGAATGAGAAAACCAATAATTTATATACATTTATATTATTCACCCTTATATAAAGCGGTTGTCTTAAAAGGTATATTTTTTAGTTCTTGCATTGAACACAATAATTTATATGACTTACAGTTCTACACTGAAAATGAATTCATTAAATTTGTTTACAACTACATAAAATTACCTCCACCGAAGAAGTTGGCTTCTAAAAACTCCTTGGCTCCTGTATCATCCACACCAATTCCAATAAGTTTGACATTGTGTTTTTTAAGAATTGGCGCTATCTGAGATACTTCTTTAGCCCACACACGACACAACATGCATCCCCATCGACGAAAGAATATTATAACTGCGGTTTGGTTTTTCCATAAACTTTCAAGAGGAACCACCTGAAAACGTAAATAAAACTTACTGTATTAGTTTCCGAATATAATTTTTCCAATTATTTGATTCAAAGTTTCTTATGGATTTAAAATTTAAGCCTACCCTCTTTTATTAATTGCCCCCAATATTATGGGAAAAAATAAGTTAGGATTTTTTAGCAATTGGAGTTTTCATAGTAGACTTATTTGTTAAATATTTTGGTCACTAATAACCATTTGAATTGCATTTATTCAGTAGAGGATAAGTTCGATGCCGCCCTAGGCCCCATTCGATATGCCGTTCTTGTTGTTTCATAACTAGGTGATTATCAAGATAAATCATATAATTTTCAAATATTCAATTTATAAATTAATTTTTAAAAATTTTAACAAAATTTCATAATTTTTTTCAAATATAACGTATTATAATATTATTCAATGATTTTATAATTCACAGCTTTTTTCCAACTATCACTAATGATATAAAATTCATTTTTCTAGCCTTGATTCGTGTTGATTGCTTGATTTTTTGCAATAATTGTGGTTCAACAGATAATAATGCCAGGGTCCGAAAAGAGATAGGGTAATAAGCCTATCTTGGCCTACTCTTGCACGATAGTTAGCTTTTTCCTCTTTCCAGAGAGATGAAAGATCTTTCTCCTGAACAGTTTGGTGATGAGATTCAAAAAATACACAGACTAATGCCAACATTAGAATACACATCTCAAAGATTGTGTGATGCAATGTTCCATATATTTTCGGACATCTTCAGTATATTAAATATTTAAGAAGATAATGTAAGAGAATTCATTCATTTACGAAGGTCTCTGCTAAATCGTAAGCATACTAGATACATTTAGATAAGTGCAACGTGTTTCCACTACCAGAATTCGCATAGGACGTTAAATGTTCTGACAAAAAAAGGAACGAATTTAGCAAAAAGTTCTACGATTCTTAAAAAAATACCATTATGAGAATCTCCAATTTGTTCTGAGTGGCAGTTATCTAATTGGCAGTTATCTAATTGCCAGTTTGCAATAATTAAAAAATGTAATGTAGCAAATTGGAAAGTAAATTCTATCAAAAAATATTCATTATACTTTACTGAAGATGTTCCATATCATACATAGCGAAACTAACTTAAATCAATTTTTGAATTTAAATTGTCCGTATTTTCCCTCCTTTACATTGTTCGTACACCTTTAAAATTTTCGCGTTCCGAAAATGTTGCCATCTCTAAAATCAGGTCGCCCTAGGCTCGGGCCTCACGGGTCTAAGCGTAAATCCATAACTGAATATTTTGTGATCATTGTATAAATACTTGTAATAAATAATCATATAAATGTAATAAATATTTAAAATATGCATGAAAATGGTAATAAACGTTACTTTACAGACAACTATTCTCTACTATCTTATTATTTATTTTTTAGAAAACATACATTCAAAATGAATTATAATATAAATGCCCTGAATAGTATTGTTACAAGCGTAAATCAGATATTAGAAAGTAAAATTTGCGTATTTTATACTCATTTAGTAAAGTCTTTGCAATCGCTCCTTATGCAATGAATTGTAAAATAAAATAAAACACTTACTTTTCCTGTCGCGACGTGTTTAATTTGATTTTTTGCTGCATCTAAAATAGACATTGCTTTCAATTTTGAATTTCACTGAAAATTTGTCAGAATATTTATCTAAATCGGTATACTTGAGAATTATTGTTTGTTTCAAAATACTCTTGAAACGTTTTTCACTTCTAATCAACGTAAAACTGGTATGAAGTACTTGTATTTATATCCTTCTACTAGATCAGTCTATCTTTAAGATTTCTCGTTTCATTGAGCTAAGTGTACACCTCGCGATTACAACTTGCAATAAAATCTACATTTCAATCCTTAATTTTTTATTCTGTATTATTGAAAAATAAAATTATATTACATTCGTTTTTAGTTTCAATTCATTTTAAACCATTATTATGAAATTACTTTCTTTGAATTATGTATTATACATTTTAAAATTAATATTTTTAAAAAATTCTGATAGGGTATAAATAAATGTATATAACAAAATTAAAATTGGAGGAAAATTTTCACTGTTATAATCAATTTTCATCCTTTTCAAAGACTGTATAATATCCTGTGCGATGGTGAATGTTGATGACCAGAGATCTTCTTTTCGAATGCTAGTTCTTTTATAGTTCGATTTTTCTACTTTTTATATAAATTATCTGTAATGAGTTTGCATATATCCCACTTCTTTGGTTAAGTCGCTGTAATTACTCTTTTATAACCCATAATCATTTATGGGAAATGATGTGTTATGTTTTGTGCTCTTTCTAGAAAGATGGATTGTATGGAAAGAGATTTGGGTGGTTTTTATTATCGAATAACTTTCGTTGGAGGTACTAAACATTTAAATATGATGAATTATTTCATGGAATCTAATAATTATGTGACACTATTCATGAATTTGAAAGGGTCAAAACTAAATTCATAAGCACCAGGGAATTAGAAAATACTAAGAATTGCTGAATATTCTAGTAGTGTCTGACCGAACTTTCGGTTTCGGCCTAATTTCAGTCAACAACGAGTTTCGGCTTAGTTTCGGTTGTCGTCAAGTCGAAACTACGACCGAAACCAAAACTGAAATCGTGAGATGAAAATGTTGAAAAATAATTGTTTTGCATTTAAAATATTAGACTCTTCAATTATGAATATTGATCAGTTCATTAAAAATTATTTTTAATATTTTTTAAAGCTCGAGAGAAAATTGACCAAAGTTTAAAATAAATTATTTTGTTTTTATTATAAAAGAAAGAGTACTTTCTGTTTTGTGTACCTATACATGTTGTGTACCTATACAAAAATAAATTTGTTTTGTAACATTTTTATTTTATGTTGTTATTAACTACTACAAAGATGTTATGTTAATACTTAGCTTAAATATTACAGACTAAATGATTAATGACTATAGGATTTAATAGTAAAGACAGACTAATTATGATTTGCTTTTTTTTCTTACGAAAACATGACCTTATATGGAAGTTACGGGTTCGGTTGCGGCCGAAACTGCGACTGGAAGCAGAAATTCGGTTTCGGCCGGACACTACCTATAAACCTTCTGCCGTTTATGATTTCTTTACCTTATACAGTATTACGCAGAAAAAGGCATGTAAATTGAACACTTCAAAAGTTGCATTGAAAACTATATCATTAATTTATCAAATGTTTTTAAATATTACACCTAGAAAAATAGTTATTAAATGTTTGCATTTCACCAATAAAGCAATACATCTAGAAAATCGCAGTCCAGTAACTAGACTTGTTTATACTGAGATAATTCTAATGACCTTCAATTGCAAAACGTAGTGGAAAATGCGAGAAAGTTATGAAGGCCACAATGTTATACAGATGAAAATTCCTCCAAGTAGTTAAGTTTTGTTTCACTCTTATTGGTTTTAAAAAATGTACGTCAATTCAAATGAAACTTTTTTTTCAATACATATATTTATTTCATTTAATTAACTCGTACAATATATTTTAATAAAATTACAATACAAAAATTTATCAGTAATATGATATGAACGTCGTATAGATAAAATTATTGTTTCATTTATGACTTAAAATCACAGGTTTTTGAATTTTTATTTAATAAAACCATAATAATTATAAATACATTTTGACGAATCGTATCAGTATATAAACTAAGGAGATGTCTTCATTATTGTTAACAAGACAAAACACATTTGGCAAAGACTAAATTTGATTAACTATAATTGTGCGACTAGAATGACATGGTGGAACTTCTTCCTCGGTGTGGTAACTTCTTGGACAAGACGATGCACCATCAGATGAATTTGAAATCAAATTTGCATTTTCCGCTGAAATTTTTGTCTTTTTTAAGAAAAAATGTTATGATTTGTTGTAAAACTTACTGATTGACAAAGTAAAAGGAAGTAGGAAATGGAGAGGAAAACTTTGGATGGTTAAGTGTTGGTAAATGCGTCAACCATATGAATTTCTTCTATTAAAGAAATCAAGTTTTTAATTAATTATAATAAGTGGTAATATCCGTTTGCTACTGAAGTAAATGATCCATTGCAAATAAAGTTCAAATTCCGATTATATTTTAATATGTTAATATTGACTAAAATTAAAATAAGCATTTAATTACCCGTTTCTAAACAGCTCGTGTAACACAAACTTTCCTTTTTAACTGCACAATTTTCAATGTTGATTTGCAAAATTGTTGGACCGAACACAAAATATCCGATTCCAGATCCAATAGCGACGGCTACCATTAAATATCCATTATAGACCATAACAGCTAACATTAGACCATAACCCACAATCTCCTGGCTTAACCACAACGTCAGTTCGTGTACGAATAGTCGATATCTTCAAAAAATAATTTAAGAAAATTTTTAAAACATTAATCAAAATTGATTAGTACTTATTGATCGGTTTCGTTCCCTCTGCATCATTATTTTGGTGCACGAGCTTCACATTTTCGTTTCTGCAAATATGTCGAAGGATTTCTTGACGTCTTCGCATTTCCTTCTGACGTAGTCGAGCCTGAAGAACTTTGATAAATTCGAAAAAAATTGCCATGCTCCCGAGCATCAAGCAGGTGGCAAACAAACCCAAATTGGTGACAACATTGTAGCCACTAAATAGGAAATTTTCGATGTGGCTGTTCCACCAAAAAAATGTGTGCATCTAGATATATAAAATAAAATATATCAAATATCTCTTGGTATCAATTATGCAAGTATTGTTTTAATGATTTTTGTTCAAATTATTATATATGTAAGTGAATATTGAATATTGAAAAAAGCACTAATTCAGAAAAGCGAAACGTTGCATTCGATACTTTTACTTCATCTCCCTATGCTAAAAGAAGACATAATGCCTGTTTTTGAGTATTTGTAACAATAGATTGAATTCTAACAAGGTTAATGGAAAAATAAGTGAAAGAAAAGCTGATATTCACGTAACAAAAAAGGACAAAGTTATAAATACGGTCTGTGGTCAGATATGGTACGAAACGTTACGTATCAGTTGCATATTTTTTATCATTGACTTCTATACGTATACGTTTCCACAAATTCTATTCTAATTCATAGCGTAGTTTAAAGTCATCTTTTTATTGCACTACAATATCAAAAATGCAATTTTTTAAATAATCTTGTAAATTACAACTTAATTAAAATCCCATTCATTTCAAACCTTACTAATATTAATGAAGAGAAAAGATTTGATTGTTTGTTTGCATTGAATAAGTACCGAAACAACTCGACCGATTTGAAAAATTCTTTCACCGTTAGGAAGCAATTCCATCTCCGGTGAATATAGACTATATTATATTTTCAAAAATATTAGGATCCTTACTAAAACTCCAATAATGTGACCTAAAGTGTAAAAAAAATTCTTACATCGCGTACCCTGTGAAAACCATTGACGACAGAACAAAATAATGTACTGTGATTTTGTAGAACATATTATTATCTACAAAAAGTTTCGTGACAGCATAATATGTCTAAGTATTATAGATATATCCCATTAAGTGTTTTGTTATTTTAAAAATTTAATTGAAATTCCGCCGTTAGAAAAGGCTCTTTTTTGTACCTTTATTAATCTTTGTATCAAAATAAATGACTTTATATTCAAGACTGCTTCAATATCTTTATATAACTTATTGAATTATTCAATTCGGACATTCCATTCGAAAGATATTACGAGTTTAAAAATGTAAGTACATATTAGAAAAGTCTCCTGATCGCCGCTTACTCCGGTGGGATAGCGGATGGTGGCGTCTTACTTATTAAATTTGATACTTGCTAAAATAAGACAATCTGGGAACATAGCGATAGCAGTTGCTTCGTCAGGAATTGCTGCCAATCTCTTTAAAGATGGAAAAACTGCCCATTCTTCTTTTAAACTTCCGTTATCCGTAAATTTTGAGCAACAATCTATATGTTCTATCCGTAAAAATGGGCTTCCTGGTACATTACTATAAGACGCCTCTTTCATTATGTGGGATGAATTCACTATGAGCCATAGAGCACATATAGAGGTCATGGATGGAACCTTAAAGGATCTTAGATACTTCCCTGCTTTCATGGGCGGGATTACTTTTGTTATTGCTGGAGATTTCCGACTAACTCTTCCCATCATTTACAGAGGTACACGAGCAGATATCATCAAAGCATGCTTGAAATCGTCTCCCTACGGCAGACCATTCACGCTCCGACTTGAAGTCCAACTAGTTGGATCGTCAAAAGTTCCGTCTAGTCCAACTATAAATTCAACTTCCAACAACACCATACACGGTCCGACTTTAGATCTAACTTCGAAAGTCGGACCACAAGTTGGACTGCAAGTCGGAGCGTGAATGGCCTGCTATAAGGACTTCAATTGAAAACTTAAAATTACGGACGAATATGAGAGCTCATCTTCATGGAATTACAGTTAATGATTTTCTACAATTGCTAAAATTTGGGGAAGGAATTTTTCTCACTTCAAATTTAAGCAGAAATTATGACATCCTTCTGGGTGAGTCTCTAGGCCAAACATTTCATAGCTTAGAAATTTCAATAGATGCAGTATACCCTGACATTGAGAATTTACACGACAAGGACTTTCATTGGTGTGTTCTAGGGCAATATTGTAACCTAAGAATGATTCTGTCAACGAAATAAACAAACTGATTATTCAAAAAGTCCCCGGCCAAATAAAAAATTACAAATCTTTCGACACCGTGATTAATATCGAAGACGAAGTCCATTATCCCCAGGAATTTTTAAATTCACTAAGCCCTTCTGGACTGCCACCACATGAATTGACGTTGAAAATGGGAATTCTAATCATGCTTTTGAGAAATTTAAGCCCTCCGAATATGTGCAATGGGAGTAACTGTAACGACCATTATCACCGGTCCAGCGACTGGTCAACTAGCACAAATACGGAGGATACCGATGATCCCAACTGATTTGCCAATTCCCCATTTAAACGGTTTCAATTTCCGGTAAAAACATCTTTCGCGTTAACGATTAACAAGTCCCAAAACCAAACCTTCGAATTAGTAGAGATCGACTTACAAAATGAATGTTTTACTCATATCCAACTCCCGCCTATCGCGGGCCGTAGCTCTTGGAAATATTTTGCTACCACAAAATAAAACATCAAACATCGTTTGCAAGGAAGCTGTGATTCAATAAATTTAAAGACTTTTGTTTGATAGGTATGGTTTTTATACAAACATTAAAAATAAAAATTAATTAATCTAAAGTTAAAAATTAAGAAAAAAAATAATTAAAATAGTAATATCCAAATTTTCTTTATTATGTACTCTTTTTTAGTAACCGGACGTAAAAAGAAGGGTACATGTGTTAAATTTTATAATCTTTGAAATTTTTGTTAAATACCCGTGCAGAGCCTATGTTAATTAAAATTAAAATGAAATTTATTATTGAAAATATAAATTAAATTCAAATTATTTATTTACAATTATTATAGTATAGACTGGCAGGACAATGTCTACCGGGTTCAGCAAATCTTATAAAATTTTTAAAACCCTACTGTACAGTGCGCTATACTTTATAAACAGATTAGTGTAAGCTGTGGAAACACTTTATAATATTTTCTATCTCATTCTTTCGCACGTTAAATCCTATAAGTTTATGTGTTTGCCTCTTTTTACTGTCGTTTTTTCGTTTCATCAAATTTCAAATCACAACTATACTAAAAAAGTTTTCACTTAAAAAAAACACGACTAAAAATTTCATCAATTTTGTTAATAGGTATGTCGCAACACAGAACCGAATACCTTTGTGATTTTTTATATACATTCTTTTGAACTCAATATTATACATAAAGATTCTTTACATAACATAATATGATTACATTTAACATCAAATTAAGTAAGCGTTTATCATCAATTTATTATAAATATTAAAATTTTCCATATTATTGCCAAATTCCCTGACTTAATGCAATTCCCAATTATTTTCCGAATTTTCAGACTTCCCTCATCACTGGAATCTATATTACTATAAATTATTAAATAAAATTGTATTACTTTGAAGACGATTAGTTAATGAACAATTGGTACCATAACTTAGCGACAAGCCACACGAAAAAAGTATTATTTTTTAAAAATTTTGGCAATGATAAATTTTATCGTTATCAGCTTCATAATATAAAGTTAAACAATGAACTCTACTAAAATAAAGTATAAAGAAAGATTTGAGTGGATACATTCCAAGCCAATCGTAGACGCGCTTTTAAAAAACAAATGTGGTTGTAAGTTAATTAACGTTTTAGTAAATCAAGGATAATGACCAAGTGGTATTAGCAGTATTAGTAATAAAAGTATTAAGTTAACATGTAAGTAAATGCACCGAAAAGTGTTTTACAATAAAAAATAACATACCATTATTGAAGAAATTAAGAAACTTGTTCACTTCTAGTAAAGGTTATTAAAGAAATAATTCCAAATGATTTTTCATTCTAATGAATTTCTTTATCAACAAAGTGATACATTGAACTAAATCATACAAACACTAAAACAGATTTGATGTTCAAACAAACTTCATTATAGTTTACTGATTAATTTTTGATAAAGCTAACCACAAAAAATATATTTATAATTCTAACCTATTTTTTATCTTTTGAATGGTTCACGAGTAAAAATAAATTAATTAACCTATTTCGAATGTTAACAAGAAATAAAAATATAATTTCGTTTGCGAAGATATCGCTAAGAATTGTGTAAACAACAATAATTTAATAATTATTTTATAGACGTTTACTTTGTGGTCATTATTAGGTATTGAAAACTTTATGCAATATACTTTCTATTTGGTTTGTATCGGTTTGAGTCGTTTGGGTGAAGTGAACCTTGAAAGTAAATCCAGCAATATTTCGTTCATTTTAAAATATTAACTTCACAAATTTGCAAACCAATTGTGAATACAATGACCACGAACATAATAAATTGTGGTTCTGACTTTGTTCCGACCCGAATATCATCTTTACGACCAAATGTTCAAAACCAACATCAAACTGTCACTCACCTCACACATCGTGCTAAATCGAAAAACGTCTCTTCTTTGCAAAAAAATCAAGACATAAATAAAAAGCCACAAATGACAAACAAATCGCCACACGAATTCGACATGAAACAGGCCCGACACGAAATTATCAAATTTGGAATGAATGCACACGAACCAAAAGATCAAAACGAAGCGAAAATTCAACTGGCGATTCGTTTAGGTATTATCACCAATCAAATAATACAATAGTAAACTGGTAGATTATTCTAATTGCACATTGTTTTTAGGAGCCAAGCCACCTAAACGTCTATACAGGAATTACAAGGAAATTTTGACCGAAAAAAAATTGGAGCAATCAAAAAAGAAAAGTATGCTCGAATTAGATCAACTTGGTAAGAATAATAAGGGTCAATCGACGGCAAAGAGTAAGAAGTTCAGCGTTAAACGCAAGAAAGAAAAGGGTGATATTATTAACATTTATGGAACGGTAAATCTTTCATAATATGTTCAAAATATTTTTCATTAAACACTATTTATTTTTTGCAGCCATCTGCGAAAATGTCTCAGGTTCAAATGAAAAAACTCAAAAATCAAAAAACTAAAGAAAAAAATTGAAATACTCTTATCTTTATTTTGTATAAATTTATTAAATGTTTAAGACTGATTATAATGATAATCAAAGAACTTAGAGATTTAAGTAAGAGAAATGAAATAAATCGAATTAAATATTCGCAATCAATATGCTTTGGTTAATTTCGTTAGTTCACTGAATGATTTGGGCGATTTGGGTCTATTGAATGGTTTCTTTGGGCCGATAAGGTAGATTTTACACAAAGTTTTGGATGTTTATAAAACACAAAGCATACAAAAATTGCCAATTTCGGCTAACCAACCTGAATGTTTGAAGAAAACAAGGTGGGAATGACGTGCCAAGAAAAGAAGTTCAAATTCTTTACCATAAATCTTATAATTTAACAAATATTTGTACTCTTATGAAGTTGTTTTCGTTACAAGATATTAATGTTTTTAAAAGCAAATTGCAATTTATCACAACTAGTTTTTCAATTTTAAAATAATGAGGGTATTTGAGTAATGAAGAAAAAAAAACATCTAAATTCGTATATACTAAGCTGTTAATAAGAAATATGAAAAATAATTCCCTTTATTTACGAAAGATTTTTGCCATCTTTTTGACAATTTGTGGATACCATGCCAAAAAAATTGTTTATCTTTTGAGCAAAACCCGTCTTTGAGTTTTGTTTGTAGTCATCTTCGTAAGTTGTGAAGTGGTATCCCATCGAAGCAATTGAGTAACGATTATTATCATTATTAAACACCTCAATGATAGCCTTCACTCGTTTTTCTATGTGGTCAGGGGAATTATTATGCAGCAAGTACACTTACTGTATTGCTTTGTATTGCCTATTTTGGTTGTTTTTTTGCGCCAAAGCATGGTTCAAATCTACTATCGATAGTTGTTCGGCTGACTACTATTTTCATTAACAACTCTTACCAAGCAATGTTTTTCGGTGGTCTTCAACGTTCTTCGTTCTCTAAGTCGATGTCATCATTTGAAAATTTTGTAAGCTCTCCAAGACACTGACATTTCCCAAGAGCATGTTCTAATAAACGCTTCGATAAAGTATTCGATGCGATTTCGCAGTAGTTTTTGTTTTAGTGGTAGTAAAAATCAATGCTGTCCGCGAATTGTACTTTTAAGGTACAGAATTTGACATGTTTATTGCTATATTATTAAAAATGATAAAGTCGAAGGAAAAATACGTTTTTGCGAATTAAAAACGAAAAAAAAACCAACGACTTGGTTTGACCGACCTTGTATTGGCCGCTACCATGACTTATAGGTCATTCCCTGATTCATACTAATACACCTAGCACCCTACTAGTACAGTTAAAATAACTCACAATTTTTAATTTAAAATACATATGGGTAATTCTCATGAAATATTTAAGTTCTTGTCCTTTAAATCTAAGCAACCTATGATGGTATTTTTTTCCTAGAAAAGAACATTATTTGGGCTTATGGTTTCGGCTATAATTTTTGAACCATATGAATATCTCTAGAAAATAATAAATAAATAGTACCCTGAAAATCATTCCCTCACTATGACCCAAACTTGAGGTTAGTATCTTTTTGAACTTTTAAATCTTCTGAGCTTGGAATGAAAAGTAAAAAGCATGTTTTCAAAGATATTTTTTATGTGTCCCATAAAAGAAAATTATTCCCTCACACTTTTACTAACAGCCGATATATGAACGTATCTGTAATCACTCATGAACGCTCCTATCGATTTTTGATTGTTGGCAATACAATCAATTATAGCATATATTCAAGGCATCTAACACGTGTTGTAGCAGGGGTGAACAAACGTTCGATCGCGAAGAAGTCGATTGTCAATCGTAGGAATTTTAAATAGTATTTTAGGTAAATTTAAAATCTTTTAATTGAAAATGTATACAAATAGTTTAATAGACAATCAACCTTAATAAATTTAAACATGCATTTATTCTACAACGGATATTATCGATTCCCAAAGTGCTTTTAATGCTCCTATCTACTTATTCTTTTCAAATTTGTATTTGTTTTTAATTGAACCTATTTTTCGAAGTCGATCGCGTATAAATAAGAAAAATTATTGTCGATCATACCAGCATTGTTTGCCCACCTCTATGTTAGAGTATCTGTCGAAACAATCGAAGTTATTTCAAAATTATATTTTCAGTCGTTATTCCCTCACATTGAAAAAAATAGAGATATTACTATATCTTAATAATAATTGCTCAATAAGGAAGGTAGTCAGGGACAGTAAGCTTACACCAAAATTCTGATGTAATAAAAGTTTATGATCCAAGATTTATTATGTTATACTTCATTTCGTCATTTCGAAATGAAACGAGGGTATGACGAACGTTTTTTTTTCTGTTTAAAGATACAAATACCATTCGTAGTGACTTTAGTGAAAATTATTGCTGTGAGTACAATGCAGAGATACAAGTAGATCATTTTGACGGGGCAGGAAAACCAATAACACTACAGAGTAATATTATATTAACGAAACTTTTTACTCTCTATCAAACAATAACAGACCCGATTAATTGACGGTAGGGCCTATAAAACCATTCTCTCACTTTCAAAATTATGAATCACTTATACTTTGTCTAAAATAAGTTTATTTTGAAGACCACTATATTGGCAAAATCGAGTTACACAAATACTACAAAATTGACAAAAGAAAAAGAAATCAAATCTTTGAAAATATTTTTTTTACCTAATTTTGGAATTTGATGAAAATCATCCATATCCATATTGTTTATTTCTATGAAACAATATTTTTCATATATTGAATATCTTTATTGTCTTGCAGCATACCGGTTAAATTTTTGTGGTATTCAAGTTAAAGAACCACTCAATTTGCAAATTTTGTAAATGAGATGTTTTAGAAAATTTTTATTGAACATTTTTCTATGTATAGAGTGGCATTTTGGTTTTACATATTTTTCTTGTAGCATATTTTTTTGTGTCGTAAATTAACAACTATTTTTTTACTCTATTTTTGCTCGATAACTTATATAAATTTTATATAAAGTATCACGAACTAAACCAGGCAAAGATCTCAAGAACAAAATGAGATGTAACGGTATTGACTTTTATAAAATGTATAAACGGTAGTCTTTTTTAGTGCGGTTGATTTGACAATCCTCAGTATCGAAACTCAACTTTAAAAACTTTGTATAGTTTTACTTATACGCTTTAATATTTTATATTTTCATGGTGTAAATTTTACAAACAGGAAGAAATTATTATTTGTACTGCATATTGATTTTTGATGTCTTATTATTTTATAAAAATAGTTATTGGATTTCTTCTGTAATAATTTTTCCTTATCACACTGCAGTTTATAAAAACCTTAATTTACATGTTCATATGCTTAAACTATTACTTGGAATACTAAATAACTTATTTGAGAAACAAACTCAAAATTAAATTTGCCACCGTTTTACTTTTGATTTTTTCACTCTCAAATCTTTCAAATATACATAAATTGGACAAATAGTTAGAAAAGTAGAATTAAAAAAAGCAGTTAAAACAGTATCAAAATCAACGAAAAAGAAAGAGGTTTCCTAATTTCTTCTAAAAGCTTTTCCAAAGACTTCGTATGTAAACAATAAAAGCATATATAATTTGAAAGACTAAAATTAGTTTTGGATAAAAACAAAACTAAATAAAATGTTGTTAATTCCGTTTTCAATATTTTTATTTATTTATTTAATTACTTTTTTATAATGTTAAAGTCACATTTGTGTCTTTTAAACATGTGTGAACAATACATATATAATAATTACATATAATAATTTTTCAATCAGTAAGTTAAAGTTTTCCTTAACTGACTAGAGATTGAAAATACAATTCAGTACTTGGTATCATTTTTGACAGATATACATTTTTTTTTTCTCCTGTTAATTATATTTTCTTCAATAATTTGGCAGTAGATATTTACATATACGACTATATATATTTTAATAATATTTTATTTTTAATCAAAAAGATTGTCTTTAATATTGAAATAAACAATAATTGATATCGTCAAATTCTGTTTCTAGTTGAAAATCAAAATTCGTTCGCACTGTTCCGATTTGGCACAGTCCTTAAAAATAAAATTAAACATATTTCTGTCGTTTATTTTATAACATTTATTTTCACATTTATTTTTATGAATTTTTAATATGACAATTACACATTGTTTTAACGAATAGTCCAGTAATGTTTTGATGGGGTGGGGGTGAGGGTAGATTATATTGGGGATAGAGGACGACATTTAAGTTTTTTTTTTTTTTTTTTTTGTAAATTTTGTTCTTTTTTTTTGGTAGAGTTTGATTTTTACGTCTTGATTTTTTAGGTCCTTATTTTAATATTATATTTACCCAAGGGAACAACAGAATATATTTTCGTGGAAAGTTTTAAAATAAGAAAGGATTTTTTTGTTATTTTTTTTTTGTTTAATTTTTAATATAAAAAAGACATTACGTCCTGAGATAAGAATATGTATTTACAAAATGTTTATATGTATATTTCTTTTTAATAAATATATATTTTCATTACGAAAATATTATGATGGAATTGATATTTTTATATAAATGAGAAATGAGACCATAATGTGTTCACAAACCACATTAAAGAGAAAGCCATCAGACATTATATTCTTAAAAACTTAACACTTTGATAAAGACATTTAAGAATATTCACAACAAAAATGTTTCTATAGTATATACCAGTACATACATTATAAATGATTTAATAATGTGGAAAACACTGATGCCTATATTCAATGAGAGGTACGCATACATTGATTGAATTTTTTTGTCCAAAAATGTAAGGATTTTTCTTTGGAAATTATTTTACAGCATTAAAACTTAATCCATTTGGCTGAGATTCATAGTTTTAGGATTTTGTGTTTTAATAATTTTAATCTGCTACAGCATTTAAAAAAATGTCTGCATAAAGTTCTCTCATTATTTCAACGGACTTGAGTATTGTTATAAACATCGTTGATATATTTTGCACATTCTACTTGATTTACATTGTTTATATGCTTTAAGAATTGTTTGAATTTCCATTAATGGGTCGATCTCTAAAAATTGAAAACGTTTTTCAAGAACTACAATTTTGATGGTTGCTGTTTTCAAAAAGTTTGGTGTTCTTTTTAAACCATATACTATCACTTAATGGAATGATTTATAAAAAAATGCAAAATTTATAAATACGATTATATTAAATTGACATAATTGAATTGACATAACATTTTTGTTACACTTCACATCGAATTCATCGTCTAATGTTACGTCTTTAACATAAAATTAAAAAATGTAGGGGTATTTACTTATATTTGTTGTAGTTATTCAAAAAAAAATATATGTATATATAGATATTTGAATAAAACTTTAAATTGACAAAAATATGGATAAAAGGTTACAGCAATATTAATTATTTGATATTTTTTACTACACCCATTGAATTAATATTTTTTTTTAACTTTGGATATTTATTTGAAGGAAAAGCAATCAATAACTGTGAAAAGAAAAACTTTGGAAGTAGTTACTGCATTTCTTTGTTAAGAGGATTGAACTCCATAAATAAGAAGCATGAATTTTAAGAAAAGAAAGAAAGCAAAGTTTTAACACTTTTGACAATGGATGGAAGAAAGAAGAAATATTAAAAGTTGTAATTATTAAACTTGAAGTTGCCCAAATTTAATAATAATGTTTGTAATTGATTTAAAATTATTTCGGATTTTTTTCCAGTCTAATATTTTTGCTTGAGAAAAGGAAATTACAAATTAATACAGGTGTTAACAATATTTTTTAAGAATTTTTCCTCTCTGTACCTATTCATTCTATGTAATCAAAAAATGTTTACAACAAGAACGACAACAGTTTATACTTCAATACTATGACCAATGGCATTGGAAAAATTATCAGAAAAGGTCCATATTTTGCTCCGTATTCGTGTTTTGTTTCGTAATATTTACGATAAAAAAATTAAAAGACAACAATTTTTTTCCACCTCCGTTATCAACCGGAAAATCATGAGATTCTTTTTTATTATTCTCAAGTAATCATTTAATACGAGAAAATAGAAAATTTGAAAACATGAGTAGTTCACACTATATTAATCAGAAGTACCCTTTCGAGAGTTATATGGAATTAATACGGTAATTCATAACAGCGTTTATTTTAAATAATCTTTTCAATGAAGATTATTGCACTTGTTAACTAATGAGATTAATTGATTTGATTATGATTGATCATAAAATTTCGCCCATTAGTAATTCCCTTTAATAAATGCTCGCAAATCTAGTAGCTACCTAGTTTTGAGGGTTGGGGTTGCAGCTTTAATTTGACTGATGGCTGTGATTTGCGTAATGAAACTTGACATACACTTCATGAAAATAACACGATAATGATAACTGTAAAATTTGTTAATTTCATGTCACTAATTATACGAGAATATGACGTAATTTTAACTTCGATCGCTTTGAAAACCGTTTTTTTTTTATTTAAAACTTTTATCAATTCCTTGTAAATTTAAACTAATCGATTTTTAATAGATAATTAAATAACGTTTGACTAAAGTATTTTTTTTATCATATAAAGACTTTTTTTTAACAAGATAGATTTTTTAATTCGAATTATACGCTGAAATCAATTAATAAAATTTTGAAATTTCGAAATAAATAATGAAAAAAAATCAACAATCGTGACGAAGTTAAATCGCACTAGGATATCACACGCGCATTTCACTCATTGCGGCTTGTGGAATTCGCATATTGTTCCCTTTTTGGTTTTGATTATTGACCCCGTGGGGGTGCATTGCTGATGATAGCAATGGCTGATTTTCTGGTGGGCTTTTTGAGCGTGGTGGTGGCGGTGGTCGAGGTACGTTTAAATGCATTGTGACGGAACCGTTCGGGGGTTGAATGAGACCTTGTTGAAATTCAGCAATTACGTTAGCAGTGTTGTTCAATAGGGTGGAGTTTTTTGGAAGAGTCATACAGTCTTGACGGTAGGTGTTGCTGGATTGTTGATTATGAAAAGTCGAGTTTTTTGGTAGAGTCATGCAGTGTTGTTGTTGTTGCTGTTGTTGTTGTTGCTGCTGCTGTTGTTGATGAGTTAATTGCATTACATTTGGACTGGGCGGAGGAGCTTTCAACATATTGGAGATTTGAATGTTAGCGGCGCAAAGATGTTGACTCTTTGGATTTGGATCGGCTTGAATTGCATTCGCTTGCATTATCATCGCAGAAGTATCTTGCTCCACATCAACAATCACGCTAGCACTTTGGGAATGTCCCATGTGATAATGGCCGTGTTTGGCAATTGATTCAAAATTAGCCTGGTTACGATTTTGTTGCTGTTGCAAAGATTTCACTTCTAGCCGAGTCTTATCTCTTTGATAATAAACCCCGGCAAAAATCAACACATTCAAAATCAACAAAGAGCATCCAATAGCGATGGTAACACTCAAAGCCGTACTATAGTTTGTGAATCCAGCTGCTTCAAGACTTGCAAACGTGTCCGAACTTCCATTAACGTGATTTGGATACGGCGGAATATTGTTTCCTTGTTGGAAGTTCGTTCCCGGAATCACATTGATACACGTCGTCACGATCGTGTCAATTGTCGTCGGAGTTTCCATCGTTTGTGTCACGTTAATATTCCGACGACGATAGACATCTGCCGATGGGTCATAATATGAAACTCGCGACAATGGATCGGGACGAACTGCTCCGTCGTAAAGATCTGCATCGTTATGGTTGCGAAACAGATTATGGCGTGCAACAACATCCTCCATTCCAGCACGGTGCAGTTCCGGAATAAGACGCAACCAAACGCTGAGTTGATGCGCCCGAAAATGGTTCTTCATTCGTGGCTTCATTCCTGAAACATTAAATGAAATTTTATTGAATTTTTTCACGAAAAAACTTTATGCATATATGCGAACATGAACAGATAAACTCAATTAGTTTAATGTTGAACAAAGAATAAGTTGAGCAATGCAAGTATAAAACTTGAAAACATGCATTCAAAAATACATTCACGGTAGGTATAGAACGACAAAATAGAGTCTAGAAAAATAATATTCTAAAATATTATGTCATCATTAGTGTCCGATCGAACTTTCGGTTTCAGCCTAGTTTCGGCAAAAAAATGAGTTTCGGCCTAGTTTCGGTTTCGGTTGTCTTGAAGGCAAAACTACGACCGAAACTGTATTCGTGAGAGAAAAATATTAAAAAATTATTGTTTTTCACTTTTTATTTGATTCCTCAATTATGAATACATATAACTAACAGTTCATTACAATTTTGTTTAAAATTATCTTAAATATTTTTTTTAGTTCGAAAGTAAATTGAGCAAAGTTTAGAAGAAATTACTTTGTTTTCAAGATATAAGAAAGAGTACTTTCTATTTTCTGCACCTAAGCATATTTGACAATTTTTTTAAGTATCGATAGATTAGGTCCGAAATATGATTTCAACCAAAAAAATCCGTCACCAGGGGATACTGTGTCCACTATCAAAATTGATTTGTTTAAAAAAAAAAATCATTATTACTTTTAAATACAAGATAAAATAGTTATTATCAAAATGAAAGCTGAGAAAATTTTGTACAAAAGAGGTTCTTAAATAATATCCTGTATTGCTAACGTGAAAATGACGGTTGAAAATCGTATAAAAGTTTACAATTTCAAAAATCGTGTTACGTTATTGTTGATGTTTCTGCAAATTATTGGCATTTTGGAAAAAATTAGGAGCCAAGTGATTTATTTATAGAAAAGCTTAATTCTGAATTATGAAGTTTTTTCTTAGACATAAAATTTTTAACCATAAAGCGTTTTAAGATTTAATAGATACCTAGTAATTTAAGTTGGGGCTATTAAAATTGCACTTTCTTGGTAAAAAATTGTCAATGATAAATATAATGGTTCTTTTTTTTACTTCTCATACAATTTTACGTGGAAGAGAGGATGGTCTCGAGAAATATTAGGTAATTTTTTTAAATTTGTTTTTTCAAATAAATCTAATGTAGTCGAAACAAAGTTTAACTCATTAAAAATTTCAAGGAGGGAGAATGGGTTGAAAAATTATTAAAATTGTCTCACGTAATTAATGGATAAATGGTACAGGGTAAAGAAGACGGAAAAAACAATGTTTTATTTTTACATCCTATGTTCAGCTGCGATACGACTCCCAGATTCTTTTTTTCAAAGGAAATAATTCCATTTTCAGTTTATTTGAAAAAATAAAAATCTAGAGGTCAAAACATCAGCGGAAGTATTAAAAGAAAAAATAAAATCTTAGGAATGTAGTTCCGAAAACGGAATATCTTGCATCCTAAAAAAATATAACAGAGAGGTTAAAGACAAGTGTCTCAACAAATTGAGACACAGAACTTTCTTTCGAATTTTCTCAGAAATATTCCATCGAGTTCTGATTTTCGGTAATATTATGATGAAATAATGTTTATTGATAGTTTGATGAAATGCATCCATTATATCGGTGAAAAATTTCAAGTCCTTAAGGTTTTATTTTTTCATTTTTAGTATGCTAAAATTTCAGTTTATTATTGTAATTTCATTATTTTACGCAAAGTACATCATAGTAACTAATCCTAAAATTGAGTTACTCATTTTGGTTGATGATATAAAAATACGCGATTTTTCCTGCGGATGTAACTATTGAAAAACGCGAAATTTATAAAAAATAGCATTTATCGTTTCTTATTTTTTAGTTTAATTCGTAAATTTATCGTTTATGGAGATATAAAATAAATGAAATTGTTGTATAAGTTATCACTTTCAATGATTCTTGTAAGAAACTTGGCTCAAAAAACAAGAGGGCCATGAGGTTCAAGTTTTTATTGGAAACGATGGCAATGAGTTTAACAGTGAAAACAATGAAAGTAGAAAAATTGTTTTTATTGTTGACAATTTTGAAAAATAGAGCAAAGAATAAATTATTTAATCATTATTGAGCCGATCGTCAACCTATAAAGTAATGTTACCAAGTTTCTTAAAGTAAAGTAATGTACCAAGTATACCGAAAATAAAGATTGTACCAAATTTAATACCAAGAATCACTCAAGTGATCGAAACACTCAAGTGAGATTAATTTTTTGCTTGAGAAAATAAACAGATTCATTTTGAGTTTTATCAAAAATTTAAACATTTATCAAGAAATCAGAGTGTTCGTCGGAGATCTGATCTCTTGCAAAAAAAAATAGCGCTTTCGATATTAATTTTCGGTCAAACTAAGGCACTTATAAAAAATTAGTAATGAACCTTTTTTGTAGGAACTTTCCTCAGCTTTCATTCTGATAGTAACTATTTTCTAGCACTACATAACTATATAGCACTATATAACTATTTTCTATCTAACACGGTTTAAAAATTAAAATGATGAAATATTTTTATTTTTTTGGGAATGTCAATAGGGTGGAGGGGGAGACAGGGCGTCTCCCGGTGATGGATTTTTTAGTGGCATTTATGTAGAAGACCAAATGTATGAAATTATAAAAAAATTGGATTCTACGTAATTTTTGATAAGTGCATATTGAACGGCTATACTATTTTCTTTTATCGAATTACAAAGTTTGGCCAAAAGGAAAAAAACAACGGTTTCGAAGGTTCCGCAGGGTTGATTTAGGTTTTCTTCATTTAAAAAAATACTAGCTGATTCCCGCGACTTCGTCTGCGTAACGTAGGTGTAGATTATATTTTCTTTTTAGATTTGCTATTTGTAGTAGTATATGTAAATTTTTATTATTCTTATTTCTTTTAGGAAAAATATAATCATACTTAAAACACTGTTTTTTCGACTTTAAGAAGACACATTTAATAAACTGTTGCTTTGAATAAAATATTTGTATGTAATGATCAATTCATTTTCAAAAAATATTTATAAATATCTAAAAAGAGTATGTCTATTGCGTATACCTACGGTAGGTATACCTACCGTGAACCAATTAATTTATAAATCAATCAGCATCTATACATAAATAAAAAATATCGTCAAGTTCAATAATGTCGGTTTTAATTATGACTTAAGACAGTAAAAAGTTATCAAAATACTCGCGTCAAAATAACAGAAGTTAAGGGTCTAGATTTTTAATATTAGTAAGAATCCCATCTCACAGTCTCGTTTCCCGAATGAACTTTTTTCCAAAACTATTATACTACTGCAATATACAACACTACCGCGAAATTGAAATTTGTACAATTGCACGAAACCAGTTCCTCCATAATCAAGTATAACCATCTATACACTTATTATTAAAATATCTGAAATTCAACTATATAATTAAACCATATTGGATAGTCTCGAGTTCATCATACTCGATTTGGCGTATGTCTTTTGCTCTGGAAGAGCATTTTAAATTTCTGTTATCATTATGACTTACCGTATATTTAATATTCAAAATACGCCCATCCCCTATTAAATTGTTATTCTTTCTCTGTCAATAGGAACCACAAATTTAAGTTCACAAAAATGCCGATAAATATACTTTTTTTAGTTCGCCGAATTTCTCGCCATTTGATATTCGCTCACTAATGTATTTGTTTATGAATACGTATTTCGGATTTTCAGGTTTACTATATGTGGAAGCCAAAAAACTTAATGCTCACTTAAAAACTTAACTTAATCATTTTCAGATTTATCTATCAGAGTTTGAATTTTTAACCACATCCAAAGTTTTTGTTTCTAATATTAAACCAACTTTGTTATATAATAAAGGGTAATTACGTTTCGTCTTTAAGGGTACTTTGTTTATGAAATTTGGAATTTCGATTGTTTATTAGACGTTATACCGTACAAACTTTGCCACCATTTTTCACTCTTGTAGGGGAGGAATTATCAAAAAAACCCCTTTCTTATTATATATCTGTATCGTATAAGAAAAACATTTTCCAAATTTCATCGACACAAATATGCATTAATATTTGAAAATACAATGTAAACCAAAAAAAAAATATGACCTTTATTTTGATTATCATGATTAAAAAGCAATTCAATTTCGCTAATTTGGACGTTGTACATACAAAATTGTCAGAAATAGGTGGAAAGCGTGGAAGTAAATTCGAATATTTTATTTATTTTCAATAACAATAATTGGTTTTCAAATTGTTCTAAATACCGAAGAAAAGTTAGTTTGGAAGATTTTATATTTCAATTGATAATGAACTATATAACAAAAAATTACTCCCTTAATGTTTTTCAGCAGAATAAATAATTGCTCAAGGTCACCATCATGGGTTCATAAAAATTAGATTTAAAAGTTTGGTTGTTGACAAACAAACAAAAATTAAAAACTGCCTCTTTGGTATTTGGTATAAGTACCTACTACAGAAACTTTCATACTAATTAAGTGAAATGAGGTTATTTAAAATGCTGTTATTAAAATGATTAACAAAAACAGAAACTTATTATTAATTAATTATTTATGTGTTAATTAGACTTATTAAATTTAAAATTTCGATTGTTGTTTAACTCTACATTTTCTCATACAAACTTAGTCACCCCTTTTCACTCTTTTCGAGTAGGAATTTTCAAAATAAAAAATTCTTATCAGATGTCTACAAGGCATACACGAATATTAAAATTTCATCAGTCAGAGGGGTTACATAAATATACGGTTTTGCACGGTTTTAAAAACGTTTTTACTTTAAACTTTATTACTATTATTATTATTATTATTTTTACTACTACTACTATTAATTTTTTCGTGAATATTTCCTTACAGAGCAACCCTAAGGGTCTATTTACAACAATTTTGTGTAAAAAAATACTGTAAGATTTGAACCCACGTCTCCTTAATTATGAGCATCAGAATATCAGATACGTAAGCCATTACGCTATTAACGACAATTATGCTTTATATATATAAACGTTTATATTTCAAAGAGGCAATTTTTTTCACTTTAAATTTATTTTACTGTGCTTTTTATCAGTTCAACTAAAAAGATTAATGCAGATTATTTTCTAATTTTTAATATACCTTTTCAATGATATATAACTCGCCTATCTAAAGTATTTTTTTCCCCTTAGTTTTTACGTAGGGAATACCTTCCTTTATTATTTTTGAGGAATGATAAGTAGCCTAATGTAAGTGGGTAATTGTGTTGTATCTTAATACCAAATTTCAATAAATTCGGTTGTTCCGTTCTTCAGTTAAATCTGGACACACAGATAAACAAAAATGTTAAATTTGGAATAAGGGCCTCTTGAAACAAATATTTACCCTAAAATTACGTTTAAAATCGAAATATACAGACATACGTAAGAATTTTATATATTAGTATAGATATAAAATATTCAGCCCAGAAACCAATATATATTTTCTCTTCATTTCTTATTTGAAAACTACGGTTGAGGAAGAAAAAGTTTCGAAAGAACAAAGTATTGTAAAGTTTGAATAAATTGGATTTAAATATTTCTTATACAGGGATTATGTGTTATCATAAAAATAATAAAATGTGTTATCTAAATATATAAGGTCGAAGACTACTAAAATATTTCCACATTTATTTTCCTCTTTGTCGTTTTACAACACCCGCGAAATAGAAAATTAATTTCATTAATTATTTACTTATGTTAACAAATAAATACTTCCTTTTCTTTAAAATTTTATGTAGTTGGAGTTATCATTTATTAACACTCAAACAAAAAAAATATTTTTAGACAAATAGATCTAACAGAATTCTTACAAATTTTATAAAAATAATAGTTTTCAACTTGATCAAATTAATAGTCTAGAATCCAATAAACAGATAATCATCATCCAATACACAATACATCCAATACACAATAAGACGATAGTTTAGAGGTAAGTTCCCCTTCAATTATAAAAAAAAATCATTATAACTACTGTATTGTCAAGTTCTGATATAAAAGTTAGAATTTAAAATTAAAAAAAGGTCACTGAATCAAGTTAAGAATTTGGAGTCCTTACCAAGTGCGTTAAACATATTATATTTACAGTTGAGTTATTGCTTAAAAAACTTTTACCAGTTTATAGGATAATATTCAAGATATAGTGTTATTAAATATTGTAATTGTTTTTAAAATTTTAACGAATAATTTATCATTTTTGCAAACGCTCGTCAAAATTTCAGGTCCCTTAAATCTTCACGGATGCAAATTGTTTCATTCTAACATTAAGTTTGTTTTATTAAGGAAATGAAACAAATTATATTTTTCTTTTTAATTTATGTTCAGATACTTAAATCGTTGTAAAATTTTTAGAACCATAACTTCAGTTTCTTGATAAATAGAAAATTGTGATTGTAGTAACCAATAGAAAATTTGCCATTATAAATGAATCGAATACAAGGGTACATACTCTTGCCGGATGACATGTAAGTTTTTTTTTTCCCAAGAGGAAATGAAATATCAATGTAATAGTTTTGCCAAATATTTTAGAAGTTATTACTGGAAAATGAGGAATTTTCTTCGACTCTATTGGCGTGGATGTTTCACCGTTATCTGGCCATTGATTTGTCTTCCAATTATCCTAATGCATGACTCACCGGTAAGTGGTTCTTTGATCCAAATTTTCATAGTTTTTTTTTTTGTTGTGTAAGATACTTATATCGACTGATGTTTATACTAATGAGTGTGTTGTTACTGATAGGTGATACCTTTTTGGACTACTATGGTTATGTGTGAAAATGCTTGCCGTTATTATATAGATTTTGTAATGTAGAAATATCCTATCGTCATTACTCATTAACAATTAGTGACCAAATTTTTAACTTTCTTAGAGCGTTTACTAAAAGTTTTAGTGATTTTATTATCATCATGTCATTTCCGACTCTTTATATGAGCCAATATATCGGCTAACGTTGAAATCAATATCTTATAATGTATGAAGATTTTGTTGTGTCGGTTTACGTATTGGAGTGTTGGATGTTGACCAAAGATTCAAATAATGTGTGCAATTACATCGATTTTTGTTAACTCGAGCTGTGTAAGACATTTTTTTTTAATTGGAAATGACTAGACTTAAATGTTTGTCAAATGTAAATAAAATTATGGCTATAATTTCTTATTTTTCTTTTTGTTCAAACTTTAGGCTTACAGATGTCTATATGTCGTGTCTATAACGGGAGGATTTTGGGCGACCGAAGCTCTTCCATTACCAATTTCATCTTTAATTCCAATCGTCATGTTTCCTTTGCTGGGAATTATGGACACAAACACCACTTGTATGGCCTATTTGACGAATACAAACATGGTATTTTTAGGTGGAGTAATAATCGCTATTGCTATCGAGTGCAGCAATTTGCACAATCGAATCGCAATGCTTGTCATTTTGAACATTGGTTGCAGTCCAAGACGGTAAGTATGTATTTTCACGGGAATTCTAGATATACTTCCTTTATTTTTTTATGTATTATGTATATAATCCGCCCTTCTTCAAAAATTGTTAATAACTTGGCACCAAAAAACCTGTAAATTTTAATGTGTTGTTTACATTTAGAAACAATTAATGGCTTCAAAAGTGTTTTCACCATTAGTCAACATATTAACACAATGTTATAATTCTGTTTGATATATATTTTTTAAACACTCACAGTTTTCTACAATTTTTTTTTTACTTGAAGATTACATTTTGGTGTTACTTTTATGACCATGTTTGTGTCGATGTGGATTTCAAATACGGCAACCACGGCCATGATGCTCCCCATTATAGACGCCATTCTACATGAAATAGAATCGGTAAAAATCCGTTTAAAAATTTAACGTAAGCACAATGATTATTTTCGTCCCCATTTTAGCAAGGTCTGGCAAGAATGTATGAAACTAATAAAGAGAAACCCGATGTGCACGAAGAGTAAGAAATTTTGGTAACATTTTCCAACAATAATTTATATATTTTTCAAGACAGAAACCCTCAAACATAACAAAGGCTTATTTCTTGACGGCAGCGTACGCCTCAAATCTCGGAGGAGTTGCAACCCTGATTGGAACAGGAACTAATTTGACATATCGAGGAATTTATGAAACGTAAATTTTAAAAATAATATGCATTTTTTATTAGTAAAACCATATTAAAAACGACAGTTTTGATCGATTTTTTGCAATATTTTAACAGATTTAAATGGTTTCAAGCTTAAAATATTTTCTTTTCCATGTTAATACAGTTCAACGTCTTATTGTCTCTCTATCTGTTTATGGCTTTTAATTTTTATTATTCTGTTATATTTTTTATATTTTTGTTATCGATAATGGACATTACTAAAATGAAGAAAAACTATTTTTTAGTTCGAAAAAAATAATATTTTAGCAGTAATAAAAGTTTTAATATCAATGAGCAAATGAGAATCCGAAAATGAAAGGTACGCCTATGGGTTTTTTATGACGTCACAGTCCATTTATTGAAACCGATATACATATAAACAGATCATTTAGCGCTTGCCATAGAAACAATAGTAGTTTATACAATTTTCCTTATTGTCAGCCACGGAAAACATTTTTTTACTCAAAAAATTACACTCAATTTATTATATTTTTTTTTTTGGCATAGAGTTCAATCCTGTTTAGTGTATGTTAAAACTATGCCTTTCATTAATAATTTCACACTGGATTTTTAAATACAAATAAAAAAAAAACTGTTTTTCCAAGCGATCAAACTATGATTACAATCTCCAGCGAAATCCAATGAATAATTTTTTAATGATTTGAAAAATGTTTACTAAGCTGGAAAATGAGTAAAATTATTCTATGTTTTTGAAAAGAAGTTGTCATTTTGGATGGATTTATAATAAGTTTCTAAGGAAAACTTGACCATCGCAATCTATATCTGAAATTTGGAGAAAAGTATAGTTAATAATTTATCCATAGTGCAAAAACGTTGGGGAAAGCAAAAAGTGATGAAAAAGCTATGGGATGATAGCGATAAAACAACTTCAGAATAGTATAATTACTTCAGAAAAGTATTTGGACCATTTCTAGAGGGTATGTTGGTACTAAAAAGAGACGTTTATATTCCTAATTTCAACTTTCTTTGTCTTTTCACTTGCTAAAATACTGTTACATTTTTATGGTTATTTATATTGTCGGGTTCGGTAAGATTTGTTTTCGGATATAAAATACTAACGTCATCTATTTTTAATACACATAAGTTTAATATTACCCTTATATTACACTTATTTATTTATTTTTCGATATTGATCTGGTGACGGTTGATCGCCCTATTTATATTCCAATTTGCTGCTGTTAGAAGGTTCGAGACTATTCCATACATTTCTCGTGGTTTCGAATGTAATCTATTTTTTTTATATCCCAAATTACAATCTCACGAAGAGTGTTTTGGGACGTCTTCCATCCCTCTCCGATCCAATTGTTAGAACATTCGACAGTTCTAACAATTTGAACTTTCCAATGTTCTAAGACAGTAATATCAAAATAAAAAAAAAACGATAAATCATAAAATATTTTTTATCAACAATGAAGGAAATAATATAAATAAAATTTGGGCATACTACGAAGGTATAAAAAGGTTATAATATGAAAAAAATAATCTTCATGACAACTATGGAAATCAGATGATTTCTCAACATTTTTGCTCTGATGACTAATTGTAAAGTGATTTATAAAGGGTAAATTAAAATACTATTTATTTAAAAGATTCACAAAGTGTAATGAAATATACCTGGCCTCACGAAATCACACTTAGTTTGAACACTTAAAATCACCTTACTTTTAGTTTTTGAGTACATTTGTCATAGGAAAACTTTCTTGGGATTTTGAAGTTTCTGTACTGTGACGTCATTTAAATGCCGGGCCATTAAGAGCACATTTTAGGCATTTTCAATGAAACGATTTGTTTTGAATTGTTATTTGAATATATCTTAGATTTTATCACATAAAGTTAAAAATTAACAGCTAAATTTTGTTTTGATATTAGTTTAGAACATTTTAAGTAATTTTTAGAAGATGTGCGTTAGGTCGGTTTCAATCATTATTTTTTTGATGTAAATTATTTCTTTTTTATTTGGAAACCAATTTTTCTCTTTGGATTTAGTAAGCTTTTAATTTATATAGTAATCCTATAGGCAACAGTTTTAATTTCAATAAAGAAGTCCAGAATTATCGTAAATGACAAACATTTACTTATACTTTTGGCAAACCATTAATGGATTATGAATTTCGGAAAAGCAATTTAAATAATTTTTCTTAATTTTCCATCATGAATTGATTGAAATATTTTTGTTTTAAGTTTATAAGTTAATTGATGATATTGTTGGCTTTTAATTAAGTCTCCACCTCCGTCGTTATAATGTCATTGTTTTATATTTTTTCTAGAAGATATTCTATTTTCTTTCTCTTCTGTCCTTCCACCCCTATGGGTTTTGAGATATCATTTTCCATGTTTTCCTGTCCTGTGTTAAATGTGCGATTTCAGGCAATGAATGATCAGATATATGGATTTTCTTCGACCTTATGACTCTTATTAAGCTTCTTTTTGACCATAGTTACATTCCCATAGTTACGATTATTATATTCATTTTAAAACTTGCTTTTTAAACGTGAAAGTGCCAAAGGGCAACATTTGTGTCACGCATCTATTTCATCCCTATTTCTTTAAGTTGTCTAATATGAAAACATTGAAATTCGCCATTACCAAAAAGTCTTTAAATTTTAATTATTTCAGACGATTTTCAGAAAGTGACGGAATTAGTTTTTCTTCATGGCTGCTTTTCTGTCTACCTCTGGCACTCATAATGACTCTGAGTATGTGGATTTGGCTTCAAGTCATTTACATGGGATTGTGGAGGTATAAACTCTACAAAATAAAATAAAATATATGGTATAAACTACAATAGTTCTTTTTTTCTGGTAGACCTAATAGTGTTGACCATATAGTTATTCAACAAGGATTCAAAAATCAACACGTTGCACGTAAGGTTATTCGAAGAAGATACGAAGAATTGGGTGGCATCACGTGGTATGAAACCATCGTTGGAGTTTTGTTCGTCATTTGCATCCTTTTGTGGTTCTTTCGTAATCCCGGATTTGTGACCGGATGGGCCGGTAATACCGATGTGTTAGTGAATAATTTTTTTTGGTTTTTACAAGCAAAAATTAATATATTACAAATTAATAATACGAAAATTCCTTAACATTTTAAGCCCCCCGCCGAAGAATATGAGGTTTTTCTTGTCTTTTTCATCACCAAAACTGCCAAACTCAACGAAAAATTAAATTGAACCTTATTTTTTCTTTGTAGAAAAATTGAAGATGCAACTCCCGCAATTCTAGTCGTTATTTTAATGTTTACAATTCCATCAAAACTTGATTTTATGAATTCCTTTTCCAATGAGCGTAAGTTTTTATAATTCTATATGACAATCATATCAATCATCTTTGGAAAAATTTAGTTGTAAATCTTCCGAACAAAAGCAGCCAAGCTTTGCTCACATGGCCAGTTTTGAACAATAAAATGCCATGGGGTCTTATGTTTTTGTTAGGTAAATAAATGTTTCGAAAAAATTTCATTCTGTTATTTAATTAGAATAATTTTTTGTGTATATTTTCAGGGGGTGGATTTGCTATTGCTACGGGAAGTACAAAATCAGGCATGTCTACATTGATAGTTGAATCTTTGGGAGGTCTAAAAACTTTACCGCCATTTTTGATATTGTTTATAATGTGTGCAATTGCATCTTCATTGACTGAATTTTTATCGAACGTAGCAATCGCTAATATTCTGATTCCTGTGCTAAATGAAATGGTATGGAAAAGATAAGCTTTATAATTTTTATCATATGCTTCACTACCCAACTTCTTCCCGTTCAAAATTGGTTAAAGATTACTTCAATGCAAAAAAAAATGTGTAAAATTTGTGTGATACTAGCCTATTTAAAAGGTTTGAGTTTTGACAATTTCTTTTTTATTCAAGTCGGTGGCTTTACGACTGCATCCGTTATATTTGACCATGCCTGTCGCTATTTGCTGTTCTTATGCTTTCATGTTACCAGCAGGAAGTCCAACCAATACAATGGTATTCAGCTGCTCTAAAATAACGACATTTGATATGGTAAAATTTTTCTTCGTTTCCCAACGATCATAAGTTATTTTATTTTTGCTTTCCAGACAAAAGCAGGAATTGGAGTTTCTATTTTTACCCTCTTAATTACTGTTGTTTGGGTACCAACGTGGGGTGCTGTTGTTTACAATTTGGACGAATTTCCTCAGTGGGCACTCTCGAATAACGCAACGCTTTGAAAACTAGATTGAATTATTTAATAATATTGTTTTGAGTAAATTTTAAAAGTATGACTAGAGGTTTTTGGAAAAATGATCGCAAGAAGGCTTCACAATAAAGTTTTGCGCAAATTACAAATTATCATTCCTGCTTTTTTTTGATAACTTTAATTATTGAACTTTTTTCACAAAATATTAAAATTTTTCTTTCCAAAATCTACAAAATTATTTGAAAAAACTTTATACGGAAATAAATGGATATAAGGAAAGATAGCTTCTTGAAATCGAAAAAAAATTAAAGATAGTTTTAGAAAAATTATGAACTTATACCTAAAGCAAAATATTTGATCCTTAATAAAAAAGTAAAAAAAAACGACATATTTAATATTCCTGGACCATAGCAAGAGGAAGTGCGTTTAAGTAAAGTTTTTAATTTCAAGCTTTGAAATATGAAAATAAGTATGCACCGAGTTTGGAATCAGTTTGTCTAGTGCTTAATTAAGGGAACTGCAAAGTTGAATAGAGTAGCATGAATACCTAAGTTTTGAATAAATGAATAAATATCGAAAACTTAAAGTTGAAAGACTTAGTAACTTCTTAGAATTTAGTAGAATGCAATTGCCTGAGTGTTTCAGTGCATTTTTTTTACACCCCTCGATAACGAAAGCAAGCTCAACGTAAATGATGTAACCAAACACAGTTTTTTTATGCAAATTCAAGATAAAAAGCATCATAAAACTTAAAACTACTTAACTTAACGATCCTTTTCAATTTAGGTACTAATATTAAGGCGGCATTTTATTAAAACTACAATATAAGGCATATAAGCAATCAAATATATTTTGAAAATATTTTTTTTCGATGTGGTTGAAGTCTTAACTTAAAATAACCAAATATCGAAAAAAAGTTCAGTTTAATATTCCAAAGCTTATACAGTCGAGTCTCGTTATGAACCCGCCTACAGGGGTGTAGGGGAATATTATTCTAAGAATTCGTGTACTCCCACTCTTTCGTCACAGGCGACGATCGTAAGTTGAACTTCCCCTACTTTTTAAGCGTGTATGTACGTGATTTTTTCCCAGTATGTAACGCTGAATTTCTTTTAGAGCCTATTCACACGAGGCGTTTTTTAGCAGCGCGACAAACGCGCTGCTTAGAAGCGCGTTTCGACGAAGCACAGGGACAAATGGAAGCATTCACACGCAGCGACGCGACAATGTTTGTAGCGCTACAAACGCTTCTAGCAGTCACTCTCGCCGCAGAACTCGGCGACAAAAAGTCGCGCGTTTGACGACTAAGAGCCTATTCACACGAAGCGTTTTTTAGCAGCGCGACAAACGCGCTGCTTAGAAGCGCGTTTCGACGAAGCACAGGGACAAATGAAAGCATTCACACGCAGCGACGCGACAACGTTTGTAGCGCTACAAACGCTTCTAGCAGTCACTCTCGCCGCAGAACGCGGCGACAAAAAGTCGCGCGTTTGACGACTAAGCACTGTTTCTTATCGCAGCGTTCACACGAAACGCGCGTTTTTTAGGCGTCAGTCATTATGTATTTCGGAGATGGATCATAAGGACAGGGTCTTGAAAGGTTTGAAATTGTCAATAGCTTGATGAATAATCAGAAAATTGGCAGTGAAGATAACGAGGATGTAGACGGCGATCTAGAATAAGTGACAAATAGAACTTCTTCGCAACAGGAGGGGAGACCGAAGCGAAAGAGATCATCGAAGGAAAATACTACCAAAACAGAGGAAGATCTCATCCAAATATTGAAGGCGAAATCTTTACGAGAGGGTACAAAATCTGCTAATCCAGATTCCGACAAATTATTTATTTTGTCTTTGTACGATGAGCTGAAAGCCATTCCTCCTCATTTGAAAATCAGAGTAAAATCCCAAATGTTAGAAATCCTTTCTTCTGCACAACAGAGTACTTTCTCACCTCTACTCCCTCCTAATCATCAGTTTACTGGAGTTTATTCTCAAAGCTACCAGGGTGGACATTCGTTTTCTACTTATAATTCATTCGTTCATTTTCCTCGGTTTATCTACCTAAGAGATCTACTTCCAATCGCTTGTACAAAGCGTGACCATTTCCATCTCGTTCTCCTCCAGCCTCAGAATCAGTACACTTGTCTGATAGCAGTATTCCTGATAATACTAACAATTTTACAGAACCAGATAATATTAACTATTTTATAGAACCAGATAATACTAACGATTTCCAAGCCATGAATGACATGTGACCACTTAGTATCGGGGAAAGTATTTATAGTACGCTACTTTCTTGCTATGAATTATATTATTGTTTGTATTAAATTTAAATTTCAAACTAAAGATTTTTGCGCTCAAAACGTCTCATCTTTATTCAACGTACGACCAGACTGGTATGGTATTCAAACGCGCGTTTAAAACGCGACAAAAATTCAGTCGCCGCGTTTTTTTGAAGCGCGACAAAACGCGGTCAAAACGCCTCGTGTGAATAGGCTCTAAGCACTGTTTCTTATCGCAGCGTTCACACGAGACGCGCGTTTTTTAGGCGTCAGTCATTATGTATTTCGGAGATGGATCATAATGGCAGGGTCTTGAAAGGTTTGAAATTGTGAATAGCTTGATGAATAATCAGAAAATTAACAGTGAAGATGACGAGGATGTAGACGACGATCTAGAAGAGGTGACAGATGGAACTTCTTCGCAACAAGAGGCGAGACCGAAGCGAAAGAGATCATCGAATGAAAATACTACCAAAACAGAGGAAGATTTCATCCAAATATTGAAGGCGAAATCCTTACGAGAGGATTCAAAATCTGCTGATCCAGATTTCGACAAATTATTTATTTTGTCTTTGTACGATGAGCTGAAAGCCATTCCTCTTCAAAGCTACCGGGATGGACATTCGTTTTCTACTTATAATTCATTCGTTCATTTTTCTCGTTTTATCTACCTGAGAGATTACTTCCAATCGCTTGTACAAAGCGCGACCATTTCCATCTCGTTCTCCTCCAGCCTCAGAATCAGTACATTGTCTGATAGCAGTATTCCTGATAATAACAACTATTTTACAGAACCAGATAATATTAACTATTTTATAGAACCAGATAATACTAACGATTTCCAGGCCATGAATGACATGTGAGTACTTAGTATCAGGGAAAGTATTTATACTACGCTAATTTTTTCCTATGCATTATATTATTTTTTGTATTAAATTTAAATTTCAAACTAAAGATTTTTGCGCTCAAAACGTCTCGTCTTTATTCAACGTACGACCAGATTGGTATGGTATTCAAACGCGCGTTTAACGCGCAACAAAAATTCAGTCGCCGCGTTTTTTTGAAGCGCGACAAAACGCGGTCAAAACGCCTCGTGTGAATAGGCTCTTAGTAACGCTACGGTCTCATAACGAGACACCGAAATAAATTTTTTTGTTCACTTTATGGAGGGGGAAGGTCTTCCGTTCCGTGAAAGTCCAAGTTGACGGATTCATAACGAGCGGGCTCATAACGAGACTCAACTGTATTCACAAAAAAAAAAATGGCACAGATTAAAGAAATTTTGCGACATTCTGCATAGTTCTAAAGATGATTTATTGCCGTCTATGGAAAAAGGCAATATAGCTGCAGTATACTGGAGGAATCAACACAAATTTTTTTTTCGGGTGAATGTCTTTCGAAATAAGTCAATATTAAAGCAGATCTCTAATAAATTCAATCAATTTTTTTTGTTGGCGATATAATTCTAAAATTTTCATACATGTTGTTATTGTTCGTTTGCTTTATGGCGTAAAATTTTGATGAAAATCGATTTTGAAGTTGAGGGTTGTTATGACAATAGTTATTTTATGAACAATAATTTATGAACAGAAATTACAGGTGTGTTAATTAGAAACTGTTTTTTTTTAAATATATACTTTCAATATTTCTGTATATTTATTTATTCAAAATAATTTCCTCTAAAAGCCTACTGGTGGCTAAGTGGTTGAGGTGACCGCTACAAAACTGGTAGGTTTTGCGTTCGGTCCTCGTATCGAGCAAATTTTCGATATTTCTCGAACTACGGATTTTGATTAACCCTAGAGGCACAAAAGACCTCGTTAGTCATAAAGCGACGGTAAATAATTATAAAAAAAGTTCCCTCTATTAACAATAGCCATTTTTCTGACAATTTGTGGATCAATTTTCAAAGTCAAAAAAAGTGTTCATCTTTTGAGCAAAATCCGGCATTGAGTCATTTGTATAGATCATCGTAAGATATGAAGTTCTTCTGTTGTCCGATCGATCCAGATAAGTAATAAATCTGAAGAAGCCAGATCTGTGGAGTAAACTGCATACAAAAATATTTCCAAACTCAATATGTCAATCATATTCTTTACTCGTTTTTCTGTGAGATCAGGAAAATTATCATGCAAAAAGATCACTTTGAAGAGCCTATTTTGATATTCTGATCGTTTTTCGCACTAAAAATTGGTTCAAATGTACTATCAGGTCAATCCCTTTAATTTAGTCCCGGCAATGTTACTTAACATTTTTTATTTTCCTGATTCTTTTATTTCGAGTTCCTCACAGGAAGACAGTCACAAAAACCTAGTTGAAAAAATTAATTAGCCATAGTTTTATTTTGGTAGTCATTTTTTAAATGGCGGTTGGACAAATTTAATCCTAAAGATGTCAGAATAATGCAGAGATTAGTGCATTTAGCATAATATAAACTTTATGTACACATTCATTTAATTTTTCTACTAGGAAAGAATTTTTTTTTGCTAAATTTTCGAAAAAATAATAAAATTGCTAACTTTTATGACAATAAAATGATATGGAGTAATAGAGATTCACTAGTAATATTTAATTTGTGTGTTGAATACTTTTTTATCAATATGTAGTGTAAGTTTTAGTTTTGAGAATGCGCTTCTTTTCCTTCTAGAGCTTTACAAAAAGGGCCGAAATCCTAAAAACGTCAATTTTCTTAAGCCAATATCTAAAAGTGGAACTGAATGAAATTAGTAAAAATTCACAGAATGATCTTTGTACAGATAGAAATATCACTCCCAAGAACTATGACAGCTCTAAATATATCTTGCATAAAGAACATTCAGTGAATTTTTACTAATTTTCATTCAGTTCCTTAGATATTGACTAGAAAAAATAGATACTTTAAGGTTTTTGACCCTTTTTATAAAGCTCTAGAAAAAATGGAGTGTATTCTCAGGCCTAAAACTTAGACTTTTGTAAAAGTATTAAACTCAGAAACAAAATATCATTTGTAAGTTCCTATATTTTCTTCATAAAATTTTATGTTCTTAAAAAGTAGCAATTTTAAGATTTATTCGAAATTTTTGCAAAAGAAAATTGACTGATTTTCTTTCATGGTAGAAAAATAAATAGTATTTTGACATAAAATTTATTATTAATACCGTTATATATAATATCGTTAATTACTTTATATCGATATACAATATAATTATCTTTATTCGTTCTTCACCTCAATATCACCATTTTCAATTTTTTAAAACTCCTTAAGGCAATGAGATGTGTTTCACAAAGAAAGCCACAGAAATTGCTATACTCAAACTAAAATCTCAAAGGTTATATAAACCAATCTCTAATCGCAACTATTTAATTGCAATTAGAAGAAGAATTTATTGAAAAAGGTTAATTTCCTTGAAAATATTATTTTAACAAACATAAACTTTGCAAATGTCTTGTGTTATATACATATTTCAAATAAACTAGGTTTAAATTGCAAAATGTCGTTTTAAGATATGGCAATTAACAACATTTAGCGAAATTCTTTCATGGCTTTGAAACCTTAATTTAATTTATAAGGATAATAATGGGAATGATATAATACAAAAATAAACGCGTAAAACCTTCACCAGTTACGAAACGTACGTGAAACGATGTAACATCAAAGCAAAAGGTGAAAAGCTCACGAAAAGCTCAGCGAACAGAAACGAACTCTACGAAACCGCGCCAAAGTATTCTGATTAGCATTCCCCTAGTATTGCCGAGAAAAATATACTCTCAACATGTTTTCGGCAATGTCTACTTTATCACTCATATAATGGACGTACCCATTTAATATCGTAAAGTTTTAAAGGGGACATAAAAAAGTTTACAGTCCATTATTATTACGATTCGTAATTTTTTTTTTCTGTCGTAATTTCGGTGGCAATTTCTAATAAATTTGTGAATCAAAACTACGAGGTGGTGGCTCGATTTACAATCATGCAAATGAACCACAAGCTAATCTTGGCTGGCATAAATCGTAAAATTTTGTCTTTTTGATACTTAAACCGTTCGAGATTGTTTCTTAATCTGAAAAATGATGATTTTCGCGTTGTTAAAATTTTATTCGGTAGAAACTAAATTAAAATTTAAAATTAATTACACTTCTTAAAATTTCACATGGAATCATTAAAACCTGTTGCCGTTTCATTAATTCGTGGTTGATATACGTGGTTCATATAAATCGTGGTAAAACAATTATTTTAAGACTTATTCTGCTAACACGTACGATTGCCTTCTTCTCACTCCAGTGTCTTATATTTTCCTTTCTTACCACAAATGGCTGCGTCATCTCTCTTTCCTGACAGCTATACTTTGTTGGTTTTTTTTTCTTGGAAACATGAACTTAATTCAGATCACAACCAAAACCGTTCCATCTTGGTGTGTTTCGTAATTACCTCGAAGAATTGCAACCTCATATTGTCTCTGGGTACATACCTGGGTGTCACTAACGCCCTTCATTCCCCAAGATCTTTACGCTCGTTGCAAAACTCGCCTGCTACCTTGGCTGTCAACGACCAAATAAATACGAACAAATAAATTAAGGACTTATATAAATGTGATACGTCCGCTCGTATTAAGTTTCTCCCGGTGGGCAAAGCTGATAACGAAAATTCCGGTACCAGTTCCTCTCTTAGTCGTCAAACCCCACGGCAAGAAAATGAAAACGAGTACCGCGAATAATTGATGAAAATGGATACAAAAAGTATGTACTTGCTGGAGTTTCTTATTTATTTCGAGATATAAAATTAGAATCTTCGTAAATAAACAAAGATTATAAGGATAGGATTCAATAAAAGCAACCTAAGCTTGCTAAAATTATCTTTAAAATTATTGGATTCAATTCTCAAAACTCAAATCAAATAAACAAAAAAAGAAATTGTAAATTATTTTCTACCTGGAAACTCATCAAAATTATTGTTTGAGATTAAATTATTTATTTTCGAGAAAAATTAAGATTTCATATAATCAATCACGAGTAAATCTACAGTCATAAAAGTTTTACAGAATAAATCTGCTCACGCAAATAAATTTTCTCTATCAACACTCTGATACTTTATTCGAATAAATTTGATGTTGATGAATATAAAAGAAAATGTTGCAAAACCTTCAGAAGAACTCCAACCAGCTATAGATTAAATCGAATGTGAAATACGAAGATACTTAGCGAGTTATCTTAAAAAAATAAAAAAAAGTATGTACAAATAAGTATTGCTACTACTTCTAACAATTTATAATGCTTAGAAAAACAGTTCAACGCCTAAAACCAGCATGCCAATTAAAGCTCCATATCCCAAAAATAATTTAACAATTTTCTCAAGTTAGATTTAAAAGTATTATGACGTATTAAAATTAAAAATTAAATAAGTATTAATAGTTTAAAAAAAAGAGTAAAATTAGGACTTTAAATGTTATTTTTTAATAATTTTAGGTAAGTTAATTTCTAGTAAATATAATATTAATGTAATATCATTAAAATTAGTATACTCGGCAGATGTTGTCCTGTCCGAACGTTGACTTTTCGTTTGCCTGGCATAATTGGTATAAGGTAATCATAAAAAATGATTAAGTAGTTAAAATTAAAAAAGTATAAGAAAACTTTATTGAAAATCTTTCCAATGATACATCACTCAACTATTGTATTATAGGCGATAGGAACACTAAATATTATTTTGAATCTTTTGTTTTCAAATTGTTATAAACGTATTATCAAAACGATTATTTCTTTTTTTCAAATAGCTACTTGCCTGCAGTATATGTTGAACATTTAATTAAACAATAAGTGAAATCATTCGTTTTTCAAACCTGAACTGTATACGTATATACAATCCGAGAGTTGGTAACGTTGGGGAAAAAATAATAAGAAATCATTTTTTTTTAATGAAGTCTCTCTTATAATATTTTGGAAGATTGGCTGGCACTCTTCGAAATTTTCCAGCAAATTAAAAAGTCTCATTTTTCTTTCTCGCAAGAAAGCCAGTGTATAGTCGCTTTCTGTGAGGGCGTAAATTCACGGTAGGGCTTAAGGTAAAGAAATAACAAGTGTTTCGTATAATTCGTTGATATTTAAAAATATCTTCCATTGCTTCCCACACCGATATTGAAAAGAGTACCGTATAACAAATTAACTTTATGGTCTTCAATTACTTAATAATTGCTTAGTTTTACAACTATCCTCTATAAATAACCGCATAATACCGCAATATTTCAGCTTTAAATTTCAGCCTCTTAGATTACCAATCGAAATCTGATAAATAATTTTTCGTTGACCTAATTAGTTTTGAAATAACATCATTTTAAAACCACATACATATTGAAATACTTATTTAATAATTTCATAGTATAAAATAATTTAATTTTTATAGTATAAAATTACATTTGACGCATCGTTAACTGCGACGGAAAAGTTTAGCATTAGTAAATTTATGATTGTAAAATAAAACAAAAATCGGTAAAAATAAAATTAACTTTCCTGTGATAATTTTAAAAATTACTATTTACCAGTTCAAATAAATTGTACTCAAAAAATGTAACTAACCGGCAATCGGATTGCCCGTATGCTGACCGATTGAGGCTGTATCAAAATCTCAGCTTTCTTATAAATATTCTCCTTCGAAAACATCGCTAGCTTTTATACAAATAACTTTAATATTGTATGGATACTTCTTTTGCCAAAAAAGAGAAAGAAATCAAAATACGCCATTTATTATTTTTATCACATAAGCTATAAGGTGACATGTATTCCCCGCAACTTCGTTTTTATAACTGATAAAGAAGCCGATAATACACCTATTTCAAAAATATTTTCCCTCTAAGCTGTATTTAAACTACTATTTTCTCTACTATTTCTTTTTTGAGCAACCTTTTGGGTTCTATTAGCCACAATTTTGAAGATAAATAAAACACAAATATGTGGAAATTAAATCTAAGCCCTTTATTTAAAAGGCGAAGATAAATTCTTATCATTTTAGAAAAACGCATTTTTGTCATAAAAAGGGAATCTTTATTAAAAAAACATTAGTTAAATAATAAGATTTGATTTTAATGTGAAGCAAGCAGAGAAGGGAAAATCCAACACCATATGTATTAGTTCAATAGCTATCTCTGATGGAAAGGCTTTTGGAATACCAACCGAATATCAACCTGCAGATCTATACGAAGAAATTCAAAATACTTTAAATTATGTTAAGGTAACAAACCACTAAATAAAAGACATCAAACAAGGAAAATGTGTATAAAATTGATGGAGGATTTGTCAAAAATATATTTGGATGAGGAACAAAACTAACAGCTTACTGACTTAAATGAACATAGAAGAAATTTTAAAAGAAACAAAGAATTCTGTATCAATACATAATTAATAAAATAAAACGTACGAAAAACTGATAGAAAAATTATTTGTAGAACAAACAATGACTCAAAATATATGAAAAGTTTCAAATGACCATTGAAACCAATGGGAAGTTACAATTCACCATTGAAAACTTAACGGATCGTAACTGCAACGTATAAATGTTAAATAAAAACGCTGAGGTAGTAATCACAGAAGACACCAACTTTACTCTTGTGATACCAATCACAGGGAAGATTGGAAAAAAATATTTTTCAATACAATGCGGAGATAACTCGAAATAATTATTGGTCCTAAAACATACCAACGCTGAGTCAAATCCGATAAAAAGTATGGTAAAAATCACTTATGCTCAATAGAGTATAATCTCTTTTCACATGGACATCTTTTGAACAAACGTAAAACCAGACGGTACCCTAAATGCAACGATCAATTTCCTACGCACTCATCCTGCCCGGCAATGACTCAATTGAGAAAACACTGGGGACTGTCCAGTAAAATGGAGTAGCTATTTAATTATCCTATTAAGTTCCTCAAACCTGCGTAGCAGATCCTAAAGATCATGTGGCTATACTGGATGATATATCTAAACATACCTCGAATAAATCGCTAAAGACCAATACATTTGATATGACCCTATATAAAAGAAATTAATAAATTTATATAAAAAAGAAAACTATCATTTTAAATTTTTGTACATGAAAGTCATGATATAACATAAAAGCACTTCCCCCTAGTCTTTATTGACAATCCACTTTATGAGTAGAAAATTTAAATTTTATAGGAAACTTTTGAATATTTGATGAAATACAACAATTTTTTGGTGCAAAATAACAAGTAGAAGTAACTTTGATCACTAATTTTCTGAAGTGCATTCTTAAATTCACTCAAAAGAAGAATTAATTATTGTTACTATCCATTAATTAAGTAGTAATATCCAACTAGTGCTTCTTAACGTTTAGATATATTCCAATTAACTTATTCAATGATGGTATAATTCTTTTTTTCCTCAAAAAACATATTTTGATCAAATTCTTCTTAATATTTGAAGATCTCTACGTATTTTAAAAGAGATGTTAAGATATTCACAAAAAGTCCTTCAATCAGGATTAGCCTCTTATAAATTTCTTAAAAACATCTTTGATAAATCAATAACTGTAAAGATATTTGTGTCAATCTAACAACTATTTGAATGTGGAATGGAAATGAAACTCAAAATTAAAAAAAACAGAACTGTAAGTCAAACTTTCTGTGTAAAAAGCGATATGTATGAAAATCAAAAGTTATATTCGTGATATTTATGTTAAATGAGCATTTATTGTTCTGAGTTTACAGTTCATATCGCTTTTGGAAAGTTTATACCCTCAGAGAAAATGTATTTTCCTTCACAAAAGCTTTGAAATATCAGTATCAGCGTGTGTCCATTACAGTTGGAATTTTTTATAATTCAATTTTGCCAGATATTTGAGTTAAATCGAAAGAATTTAGGACGACAAAAATGATGGGAGAAAGAAGAAGAAAAAAAGCACGACCGAACGTAAACGAAAAAAATTGAAATCAATTTTTCAAAAGTCAGTAAGGGATATAATGTCGCTTAAATATCCCACGAAAGCTTTCGAGCAGATAAAAGTCGAAGATGAGAGAAAATGAAGCTGCAGAAATCTCTTCACTTCCAAATCCGTAAGATTGACATGCAACATCTAATGGTGACGAAATCAAGCGTGAAATTATACTCGAGAGTTTCCAGGACCTTCGCGTCGTCAAAGAAGCCCATTCCCGTGGGATTACCCGGTTACTTGTTACAATATTTTCTTGATGAGAGAACGGGCGAGGATTGAACGAAAAGTGGTTAAATTCATCTCTTGAGCAACTTTTAAAATATACGAGCATCCAGATCGTACATTTTTTTTATTTAGTCGCAAATCGAATTGTTTGAATTTAGATGGATTTTTACGAAAATCGGCGAGATTAATGATTTGTGAAAATGGGGTGAAATTAAAAATCGATCAGCTGAAATTATTTTTGGCGTTTAACTAAGCGCTTCGATTTTGATTATTTTTAAATTAAATTGAATATTGAGTCGAAAAAAAAAACGTTAACGTTTAATTAAAAGTTTTTGTAAAGTAAATTCAAAGTTTTTCTTGGTAAGTTTGATACAAAGACAAACACTATGACTAATTTATTTCCATTTGTTTGACAGAATCAGCATGGAACCCTTAATTGCATCTTGCTGCCGTTTTTCCAAGAGTGCCATTAATGTCTTCCTGAATTATCCTTTCGATATTTTCTGTCTTTAGATTGCTTCAGGCAAGTTTCGATAGTGTTGTGAGTCTGACATAATTATCATAAAGTTTCCTTATAATTATTCAAGCTCTTTTGTTGCGTGGAAAACTTTTTCCTTGTTGATAATCAACTGTCATATTAGTTTATAAGCAAAAAAAATTTTTTATTCTAATTAATCGAATCTGAACATTTTATCAAACTTTGATGAAACTTATGAAAACTTTCAATCTTTTCATACTAAGTGGCAAGTTAAGAAAAACATAAACAAAAATCACGTTATAAAGTTCACGTTTAGCTTAAAAATTAGATTAACTTTTTGGAAATTTTCTCTTTCAAATAAAATTTTAACATTCATAACAAGTCATTCATATTTGTAAATAATTGCAAGTAGAAAATTTAATTGGATTTATCTTTTACGTATGTCTTTCAAAGTTGTTTTGAAAAGACGAAATGACTGTAATTTTGAATTATGGTTGCATGCTTTTGAATTATGACTTGAAAACCCCACAGTCTTCTGTTAAATTATTATCTAAACTAAATGGAGAAATTAATTTGACAGGTAATCGTATCTCAATGGGGCCAAGTAACGTTATAATTTTGTAGTTATCCACAGAGGAAAGTAATAAAAGTGATTGGGTACCCAAAGGATATTCGATAGTTGTGGAATTCAAAATCTGTTTCCCTAGTTGTATATGGAATTTGTATAAACGTGAATAAGATCTTTTTTTATGTTTCGTCTTAGATTTAACAGACGTAAATATAGAGTTGGTCAATTCACGTATTTAATAAGAGTATGTTGTCGATCGATAAACACATTTCGTGAAACTAAAATGAGAAAACAATTATCAACATAAATAAATAGAAATGCTGTGTTTCGGGATACTCTATTATTATACCGGGTTATCGGCCAGGCAATAGTATAAGTACGTCGAAAAGCAATTCGTTCTTGAAAAAATATTAAGCAACATAAAGTAAATATTTTGTCAGAAATTGAGTTAAGTGCCAATGCTTCCATTAAAATTGTTTAAATCGAGCAATATCAAAGATGAGTCCATATGCTACCACCAGAATTAAGTTCCATGGCAAAGAATAGTTAGACACTTAGAAAATCCAAATAGAAGAACTACTTATCAAGAATGCCGTCAACGATACATCAATAAAATCAACAAAATAAAATCAGCTGTCGCAAAGTGAGAATTAAAAGATGCAAAATTAAAAGCTGAACTTATATTGGCTATAAGCTCAACAGAACAAACTGAAAATTGTCGCTGTAAGTACAATACAAAAAAGAAATAAAGCACGAATTCACTGTTCCCATACTTTATCCAACAAAATCGTGGGGTAGAGAGAAAAAACAGATTCCAAGTAGAAAAGGCACGATGCTTTATGATCCAATTTAGAACTTCCGGAAGATGTTGAACTGAAGCTATTTTTAGATTTTTAGTAGAAACCATATCGTCGGTCTAAAATGTTATGTCTACTAAGACTACTAAGTTCATTTTTAATGATTTTTTTTGTTCCATTTGGAAAGGAATAGAAAATTCTATCGCTTGACAAACTGATAAATAACTTTAAATAAAAAAAATTCGAAATATAACACGAATCGAAAACCTGATTTATATACTAACGTATAAAGCTTAGATCCCTTGTTTTCTTTCCCGGTAAAAACTGTCAAAATGGACTTAGCGTGTTAACACTCAAGCCTGAAGATATTTGGAAGTCGTTGTTTATCCAAAAGCCTGAGAGAGAATTTTTTTCCAAAATTTAACAGACTGTTAAGTACTTCCAAACATTTGAAACGTCAGCAATCGTACTGTACAAAATGGTCAGTAAAAGAAAATTTAATCATTGATCGAAAAAATCTATCTTTTTTGGATACTCGTCTCCGTTAAAGACATATCGAATTTGGAATCCGAAAACAAGAACAATTTTTAGAAGCATATAGGCCACTTTCTTTGTTAAGAAAAATTTTTTTTTGGAGAGGCTTATTAACGACAAACATGGAAAAGGAAATCTGAAATTTACATCGAAGAAAACGTAAATGCTTTTAAATATGCTAGCATGTTAATGAATAATAATATATGTCCTATGACTCAATTTCTTAAATTAAAGAAATTAAATTAAATTCAATTAAAGAAATTGATTCTTAGGACATATACAATTATTCATTAATTTATAATTGTGGCTGGGAAATAACTAAAAAAATTATTAATATTTACTAATGTTAAAATTCTAGCAGCATTTCTCACCAAAAGAGTTAATTCTGAAATGTATATAGCAAGTTTTCATACTAGTTAAATAAATATAATAAATATCTCAAGTTTAGTTGGAGAGCGATATTTAGTAAAAATTAAGGCTTATATTTCTTGCTGAGCCATCAAATCTGGCAACATAGTATTTTCTATTTTGTTTTTCATTTTATTTGCGTTTATTTTTATTAAATCAATTCTAATGTGGTATAATTTTCCCTTTAGTGGCTAATTTTTCACTATGAGCCAATTTATTCCCTACTATTGAAACTATTGTAAATGATTTAAAAATAGAACTCTTTGACCAAAAAAAAGATCATATCACGAATTTTGTAGAGCATTCCTACACATTGGTTGTTTTCCAATTACCAGTGCTTAGTGCGACATAGTGCCGCACTACGCGAGCCTTACATTGGAATAAATTAATTCCTAAGATTTTGTTTAGTTGGAGAAAAATTGAGTTTGACCAATTTTGACAACCTTTAATGGAATTTTAAATAATAAAATTGTGCTATCGCCAACTGTTTTAATTAATTCTTAATTTTTGAAAGAAACCGTAAATTTTTCAATCATTTTGTTGGTTACCTTAGCGCATCGCACCCGAGAGCACAGCTATTACGAATGCTCAATTGTACGATGCGTTGCGGCCGTTGGAACATTCAATGCTGAGCATTATGAGCTTTTGCGCTGTAATTGGAAAACAACCATAGATAGCTACAGAAGCGCTTTCCAGTCTCAAAGCAAGTGATAAGAGTTGGAAGCACTCGGGAAAAATAGACCCTGGATCATCGTCGACCTTTCTAAAGCGAAGAAAATCGTCGGATCAAAAGTACAAAATCAAAAAACTAAGCTTGTCGTAGAAGGTTTAATAATGTTGATGGAATGATTTATAACTAGACATCGGATTATATCCACTAAAAAGGGCGAAATATGTATAAAATATGCACAATCATAAACCATTTATTATTAGAATTTACGTTTGTTTTCATTATATTTTTAAATATATATAATTCTTCTGTACTTATGTATAGTGTTGAACTTCTCCTAAGCCGCCAGACCTATTCTTCAGAAATTTTCTGTGTGTATTTGAGTGGGAACTTGGATGGTTTGGATCCACAGTTGGATCATATAGACAAAAAAGGTGAATTGCTGAAAATGAACTTTCGACATCAATTTACGTTACCGGACAGAATTTGAAATTTGGCGGAATTTTCGGAGATTTTTTCAGAAGTGCCGTTGATAAAAGCATCAATTTTATTAATACCTTCCAAACCGGGGTTCTTATAAAAAACTGCATTTAATTTGCCACGAACCTATTGCATTAACTCGAAAAGGCATTATTATGCCTATATTGCCTATATTACCATATTGCAGGGAGTATAATGCTGAAATGTGTCGCATTAAGAGCAATATTTTTTGTGATTGAAGGATCCTTAAATAGCCGTTGGCTTCGATTGATTGCAATAGTATTTGATCTTTCAAATTTTCCAACTACTTCTTTTATGACTTCGAAATATTCAGCATAAAAGAATAAAGCTTTCTATCAAGTATCCCACTGTGTTAAAATTAATTCTGGGGGTAGTGTTACGTTTGGTAGTTGCTCTTTTTATGCTTGTAGTCGCCATAATGCTTTTAAAAATACTTTTTTTTTTTGTAGAAGAAATCATTTAATTGACTATCCCGAACTTGTTTCTAATCTTTTCTGCAACTTGATATAATCCGTGGGCTAGTCAGGTGTTGTAAAGCAATATTGGGTACAATACTTTCAGAACTTGGCGTAAGGGGGACGTATCGACGGCATAATACAACACACCAAACACGAATTACTACCGAAATAAGCTTTTACATTGAAAAAGTACCAAAATATGCAACAACGCTATAAAAATAGAATTATATGCAGTTGCATATGCAAACATGCAAATGCATATAATCTAGTTTCTATTTATAACTTAAGAATTATTTTTAATTTCTCTTTTTTGAAGCACGTTTACTTAATGTAAAATCGAAGAAAAATTATTGTAGGTGATAGAGACAATTATCTTGAATCGCAGAAACTTAAAAAATCAATTACCAATATACAGAAATGGTAATTTGGTCAAAATATAATGACAATATTGTGGGTCTATCATAGATGCAGTGCTACTTCCGTCAATTTCTAACGATTTATTAATTGACCAGAAGGTTAGATAACCTGTTGGCTTGTAACCTGTAAAAGGGTTATCGCAATTGATCATATTTTTCAAAAAAATCCATCTAAAACTTATATCTCGGAAATATTTATTCTTGTTTGATTCTCAAAAGTTGGAAGTAAATATATTTACTGAAAACTAAAATAAGATTATTTATTGAAAAGCACAGATACTGTCGTTTATTTATAAAGAAAACTTTTTTGTTACTAAGTACATATAACATTTTCGAAAGACTTAAATGTTGAAATATTGTTTAAGTTTCAAAGAATTTTCCGAGTAAATTTTCAAGTTTGCAACTATTTAAAAGAAAAAAGACAGAGTGTATTCATTTCTTTTTGTCAGTTTGACAAATCGATTCGGGCGCAATCGATGCATAAAATATAAAAGCAAAAAAAAAACGAACGAAACTCATTTCTTCTTCTTCACGTGGAAATCAATGTCTTTTTTCACATCGCTCGTGTGAATACAATCAATGTTTCTCCCGATTATTAATAGTTAGAAATTCCAGAGAAAATCGAGGTTTCTGATTCGGTAATATTGGCGTGTGAAGTAAGCACTGTCGTGGGGATGGGAGACTGGTGCAGTTGTATGGTGCAGTGACACCATTGCCAGATGTCTATTATAACAAACCTCGTCGATATCCCACGGGACTCAATGTGTCGTCATTGCCCGACCAATCTCCTTCGAATCGTTTCATTCAACCCATCAAAATCGGTGGGGAGGCTGGATGTAAAGTGCCCCGCTACTTCGCCACTTAACATTGGTTTCAGATCAAGTCACAATGTCGTTTATTCGCACACAACACCAGTCTGAGGTGTTGGTGTTATCTATAGACACACTCGACTAAAATGGGTTAAAACAACCCCCGCTTGCTTTCACAATCCCAACTCTAATTCGCTATTCCATAAATAAACTTATTTTTATTTTAAACTACCCTACATCATTCCACTTGTAAATCAATAAAGATTGTGTCACATTTCGAACGATAAAAGTCGAAATGATTTACGAATTATGGAAGTGAATAAAATTATTTGTTAAGGAACGTGAATGGGTAACGGGGGTGGTGAATGTAAAGCGTTATCGTGTGAATGAGGGAGGTTTGAAATATATAGATTTTACATTAGGGTTGTTATGTGACAGAAGATACGGAAAATTGATGTATAATCACAAAAACAGGAACGGCCTGACTAAAAGATGGCGTTATTTCTAATGAAAATGTTACAATTGAAAAAGTTAGTAAGATGTTGGTAATTTTGTTATACAGGGGCTTATCTCAAAAAAAAATATATTCATTTTCATATTCATTTTCCTTGTCATTTTTATATCTTTTCGTTTTAATTGGTTCTAATACACATGCGTATTTGTAAGTAAATGAGCTTAATAATTACTTTGACGGCTATTAAAGCCTACTATTATGCATTTTTTTTTGGCTTTTTGGAAAAACTGAAAAGAAAGTTATATTTCCGCCACCGAAAAATTGCATTTGTTCTGAGCATTTGAATACTAATTTTATGTACCTACGATTTTTTTTTTGAGAAAAGCCTCTACATGACAAAATTATCAAAAAGTTTTATTAAAAAATTTTTTCGATAGTTAACTTTCAGACTAATAATGATTGGAGATTAAAAATATATTTCCATAACAATGATTGAACTGTTGACTGTAACAATATTAAAGAACGTTTGGTAAAAACATTTTTCTTTACGCCAATGCAAAAAAATTTGGTAAATCTAATAATTTTTTTCAAATATTTATCTGGAGTGCTTTAAACGATAGTGAATAATGAAGGCTTGTAAGACAAATTTTGCGTTTGAATTGTACACGATTTCGATAAAACGATTGTAGAATTCAGATTTCGATTTTCATTTTCCCATTTTAGTGATTTTAAATTAAAAAAAAAAACAGGGAATCTAAAATGGGTGAAGTAATAAATATAAACGAAAAGTCGTATAACAAAAGTTTCATTGGGAATCACTGCCGGGGGTTTAAACTACGGCCCTGTTTGTCACACGCGATGAAATAGGATAAACGGAGAATGTTTGGGGATGTGATGATGTTGATGATGACGATAGTGAATGAGGCCCTGCGTGGATGGACATCAATATTCAAAGTTTGTCTTGGTTGAGATCATTTATTACGACTTGCGCTCGATGTCGTGCTCTTCTATGTCTCATCCCCTATTTAGTCTTACATTCAAACATCTAGGCGCCATCGCTCCCTCCGTACGTCCCATTCACATCCCGTAGATTTCATCCTCTGAGCACAGAAAGAGGCCAAATTGCTAGTAGCTTATTCGTCCTGTCCCATTCCCATTCGCTACCCATCCCCTATTTCCATGTATGTACGTTTTACTCGATTATTCCCTTATTCACTCTAACTTAATTCTATGCAAAGTACAACCAATTTAGTGCAGGGTGTGTTATTTTATATGGGGTGTTCTTCAGAACAGACCGTTTGAGATTTTATATCCGTAGGAAATTGGATGGAGAACAGGGAAAAAGATCCAGTCACTCGGGGGGTTGATCTAGTCAAGGGTGGGACAATTGATGGGGATGAAGAGGACGTGATCACATCCGTGGGGATGGTAAAGGATTTTTTTAAATCGACAACCTGCTCACTCACTTGTGTGTCACAACATATGTGAAAAGTCGACTACGACCCGACCACCCTTACATTCTTGCTTCAAATATATTTTTTACAGGATTTACTTAAAATGTCATTGTCTTGTTTTCCTTTTTCCACGTTTAAAACTTCGTACCACATTTGAATTTTTATCTTCCATACCCTTTTATAAAAAATGAAAGCTTTTTTTCCTCAAATTATATAATAATCTGTCAAAATATTTTAAACTGTAAACCTAAGCATTTTGTTATAAAGCTCCGGATTAATTATTGCTTCGATTGTAAGCTTTTATATTTTCAATCAAAAATATTTGTTACATCGTTGTTGGTTGCCAATTAAATATAGTTTTGTCCGGAAAATTTGTACTTTTTAAGTTAATGTAATATAATAAAGTGGAAAAATTATCCAAATTATTGGTAATTAAGTGGAATAAAGCTGTTAAATTATAACTAGTGGAATAACAAACCTCATTCCAGCTTCCTCTATGATCGGGGATGTATATAATATAAGCTAATGTAATAGTATAACCCAATTGCTGTAGGCGTTTGAGGGAGTCATGTGCAAAGGGATAAACCAGGATAATTGGTGGAATATAGTTATAGGTACTCAATTTAGAATTTGAAGTACTCTCTAAACGTTTGACTGACACAAAAACACTTCCGTGTAGCAAAATAATCGAATGATAATGTAATCATCTTGGATAAACCATAAGAACTACAACAAAAATGACAAATTTTGTTCCTACAAAAAACTTTGAAATTAAAAAACGGAATTTGGATTCTGTAATTTTCATTCTAATAACACAAAAGCGCGTTATTTATCAGACCGAAAAACATATAAAAGAAAACAATCTTTATATATGCAAATGGAAATTTTCTCCGGGAAAATATGTGAGTGAATTGTGAAAAAGGAATCGAGAATTTATCTTGCATTATTCATTGTTGAACTGGGGACTTTTTCATTTGCGAAACTTATAAAACAACATTTATTTCTAGATATTATAAAAAAGTTATTGCTTTTGAAAAAATATTCTCATCTATGTGCAAAAGAAATTATTACTGTACCATATTTGAATTTTTGGTAAGAAAAAACATTAATTTGTTGTCTTATTTTAATCATCGCTTCTTGTGATGTAACACCAAAGGACAAGAACCCATCAAAAGAATTTAATACGACACTATTCTTAAGAACATTTTTTGCAAGATTGGTAACGAGTCTCGTAATCGGTTATTGTAATTAAGGATTGCATATTATACGTTAAATCAGTGATTCCCGAACTGTGAGCTGCGGTGTCTTCATAAGGGGGCCGTGATCAGTGGCGTGCACAGAGATTTTAGGCAGGGTAGGCAAAAATTTTTTAAAGCTACTTTAATATAATCAAAATTGCTGCTTAGTTCGTCGTCATGATGAGTTAATAATGAACCCTATACCGATTAGGCAACAAAATTTTAAAGTCTGAATTTTCCGATTTTTCTTTTGCCAATCGATGGGAAATCGTTATTAGAGGTATGTGAAACAAACCGTTTCGATTGTGAAAAAATAGTTTAGCGATAATAAATTAATTAAGAAAAATTAATTAATTAATTAGTCATTGATATAGTAAAATCTTAAGAAAATATGGTTCAAAGTAACATACAATAACAAAAATGTGGGAAAATTTAGGAAACGGTTGGTTAAATGTAAAACTAAAAAAAAAGTTAAGGAAAACTAATCAGAACCTCCCCCCTTCAAAAAAAAAATGGAAAAAAGGTAATTATGAAATTAATTTTTTTCCTCAAATCATATTTTCCCAAAATCTTACAAGATAATAAAAATAGAAGCATAATTAAACAGGCTTTTCTCCCAAATTTTTTCATCGTTTGTGAAATTCAATTATTCACACCAAAAATTTTTGAAAATATGAATACGAAGTAGAACATTAAGCGTTTTTTGAAATTCGGAAAATATTTTTCTTTAACTTTTTTTTTAGTTCTAGTTTTAACCAACCGTTTCCTAAATTTTCCCTCATTTTGTTACTGTATGCTGCTTTAATACCACCAGATAATAGATAATACATTATTAAAACTTATTTGAATTAAATAATAACAATGTACGTAGATTACTGATCGTTAAATCGATTATTGAGATCAATCAAATTCAAACCTTGATAATGAATAAGAAACGATGCTACTTCGGCAATTTTCGTAATTTGTCGTATTGTAAAAAGACAGTGTCTTTCTATGAGGTTGTGTGTAGAATTGTATATTTGTATTATACGAACGCACACACTGACACATATATAGTTATTAGTGCACACATATAAATATTTAGACACGAATAGTTTGTGTCTATCCCGCAGCATTGCCAGGAGCGCTAGTGCATTGCAATGCAAATATTACCAGTCGCTTACTTGAAATTGAACAAACGAATGATCTGGCATAATCTGTATACTGTATAGATGATATCCGTTAAGATTTTTTGTTTATTGATATTTGATAGGAAATAAAATAAAATTAGATATCAGAACAAAATTATAAATATTTATTTGAATTATGCAGGGTAGGCAGTGTCTTTTTGTCTATATGTAATGCACGCCACTGGTCGTGATATTTTTAATTAAACACTTCGGCAACTTCCTTGGAACTTCCAATTCTCTAATTTTTATCAATACATTAAAGTTGAAATTGGATAGCATGGACAATTTTTCAAATTTTTGGATATCTATAAAAGAAGAATATTCACTGCTTTGTAGTATCTGTACTTTTACTATTTGTGCCAAGCTGGAGTTTCGGCGGTCGCGGTAAAAAAAAGTAAATATCGCTCGAAAATTAACGTTGAACAAGAAATGAGAGCCGCCATATCCAATTTTATTTCAAGATTTGAGAAGTTGTATAGTGAACAACCAACCCATCTACCCCATTAATAGTTTTAATAATATTAATTATCAACTGATGTTGAATAAATTGTGTATAAATTTAAAATTCGTATTTAATTTACTGTTAAACTAATCTAACTACATTAAAGTGCACATCAAATGCGTGTCGAACCCTTTTTTTAATCTTTAATTGTTATTTACCGTCGCTTTATAACTACTAAGGTTTTTTAGCGACTCTAGGGTCAATTAAATCCTTTATCGAGAAATATTGGAAATTTGCACGATACGAGGATCGAACGCACTACCTACTAGTTTTTGAGGGGTCGCCTAGACCACTTTCGAACTCATATTGAATTCATTTGAATTCACGACCTACCATTGCTACCAAGACCATGGTGATGGTCCAGTCTTAATATGGTCTTATATTTCCGAAACAGATGAAATAAGATATTTTATATTACCACAAGAAAAAAAGAAACCGTTTTAAATTTTTTGCTGTTAAATGGGTAATTGCTTTTAAGAAGGAAAGTTTTCTAATTTTTCAAGAAAGTCAAAAATTTAGAAAAAAATCTGATGTATTAAGGAAGCCGCAAACCAAACAAGATTGGGAACCTTTGCGTTCAATGAATAACGAAGAAATTAAATTGTAAAAAATTAAGTGTTTGCACGTACTTTATTTTTCTTATATAGCATAGAGTATAATTATCCTAAATAACGTAGATAAAATACTTTATATTTAAAGTGGCAACCGTTTCAAGACCTGAGATTACATTTTCATACAATTGAGGCATTGTTAGATCTTCTAATATAGGTACTGATTATATTTATATATAATTATTCTCATATTTTGTTTGATAGCAGTACTCTAAGTGTAAGACAACCAAAAGAGCCGGAGGTCCCCGATCTTCAGTTTTCAAACTGTTATTAAATGATCCATTGATTAGATTTTTTCTTTTTACCATTGTATCGATGATAGTTCTTATTTTAATGCTTTATATTAGTTTATGGAATTCTCACATTTAGTAGTAAAACACTACAAATGGTAATTTATTTTCCATGAAAAGAACATTACTTGGGCTAATGGTTATAATTTTTAAATCATATGAATATCTCTATAGAATAATAAATAAATAGTACTCTGAAAATCATTCCCTCGCGATGTCCTAAATTTGAACTTTTAAATCAACACTTTTTCAAAAAAATTGTTTCCTTTGACTAATAAAACAAAAACACAGTAGATTTTCAAAAATCGTTTGAGTTTGATGTTAAATGTAAAGGTCACGTTTTCAAATATATTTTTATATGTCCCATAAAATTGTTTTTAAAATCTTCAAAAATGTGAACTTCAAGATAATTAGACGAATGTAAAATTTTGACAGTAGGATAATTGTTAGGTTTAGTTATGATAATTTGGATTCCAAGTTTAGAAATTATTTGACATTTTATTTTCATATATATTATAAAATTTCCAGACTCTGAGGATGGATTTTCGATTATTGATATGAGAGGTTTATGGGAACTGAAGTATGAAACAAATACTATATTTTCGATTAGATCAATAGATAAATCATTAGTATACGACTAATTACGTCGAGTAGAAGAACCTGCCAGTGCAGAGAACAGTGACTTATTTACTTATAAAAAATAAAAAAATAACTTTTTACACTGCAATTCGGTATTGTATGCTCTTCGAGTGGTAGGGTAGCGACGCAAAGTTGTTACTAAGAACATTGTCAAAGTTTATCTAATTAAATAAACTTAAGTGCGTTGAATGTCGATTAATACCAATTATTTTTTTAAGATCAAATTCGATAATTTTAATTTCTTCAACTTGTACCAACGAAGAATGCTAAAAAAATTAACGAATAAGAAGTTAAGTCCAACTTAATCTTGGTTGATCAACTAAGTACTGAAAAGTGTCCAAGAACTGTTAACAGAAAAATTCTATGCTGCAACACAAATGCAAGACTTCTTTGCAAAAAAAAGCCTGGAAAAAAAGTAATAAATTAAGGAGAAGGGGTCATGTTGCCGAGTAATCAAAAGTTGTAGGAAAATTTTATGTTTTGATAGTATATTAAAAAAACAAAATTTACGAATTTCTTTCGGCGACACCTTATATTTACGTAACAATGATACTGTAAGGGCCCATACATTTTGCTATCCATCAAACTAAAATAAGTTTATGCTGGGAACCCTTATATTGGCAAATTCTAGTTACACATACACTACCAAATTGACAAAAGAAAAAGATAAATTATTAAATTTATTTTTAATGGCTGTAAACTATATATTATATATGTATATTATATATAATATTTGTTTTTATTTTTTTTTTTTTTTGTTGAGTCTTCTCAATATTTCCGTGTTTGTAACTTTATTTGTACCTATATTCAATTTTTCTAACTACTTTGTAACAGTTATACTTTACTTTAAAATTGACTGAAAAATTGAAATCGTTTCCCTAAACTGTAATCCAAATTCTTACCAATTAATTTGATTATAACTGTGTAAATACCATTGAAATTTTTGTTTTGAATTAAAACATGATCCATTTTAGCTTGACAAGAACAAAACAGCGTGCCCATGTGGTATGCGGTGACGGCAAAGTCGGTTTTTATGATTAATTCATATGAAACGTGGTGTTAAAGTTGACAACCCAGAGATAGTCGATAATTTATGTTCAGATAATATAAAATACAGTTTCGTTTCTAAGTGAAGCAAAAGAGCACATATGTATGACGTGGTAAAAGTTAAAATTTTATTTTATGCAAATTTTGCACGTCTCCTACACGGACGGGATTTGGAGTTTTCAAATTGATGCACCTACATCAATTTCATTTTTGTTTCTATAGTTGTGCCGCTATGTTTCCGACTTTATTATTGATGCACCAGCGAATGTGCAACGTTACGTTTAACATTACTTGCATGAAATTGTCGCGAACGAAAAATTGCACGGCTAATTTTACACAACGACGATATTTGCCAGACAGAAAACTTTTCCACACTTAAGGGCTAAAGTGCAAAAGCTCAAACAGCTGCAAGCCTTTTAACAAGCGGGAAATATACGGATTCCGTTTTAAATATGTATTTTATGTGAACGACGTCATTAATGCTTTTCTTTCTTCCATTTTTTTTCGTTACGGAACAAACCATACAAAACGTGAAATTCTCACGATAGAAATTACAACGAATGGTTTTCCCGTTGAAAACGGCGCGTTGTGGTAAGAATCATTATAGGAGACAACGTTGCTAGAGGCAAATTCCTTATGGTTTTCATTATTTAGTTTTTGAAAAGCGAACAAATCGTCTACACAAACTTCTAAATAGGGCAATTTCCTTAATAGAAATATTGAAATTACGAACATATATGTTGAGAAATGTAAATGGTTTTCTTTGACATTCAATTAAATGTAATATATTTCTTTATTATAAAATACGAAAATTGAATACATACCAATTTCTAAATATTTCTGATGAACTGAATCGTATTCATCCCAGACGAGTGAACGAAATCGGTTCCGTTCTCGTGATGCCACTAACACTGGTTCTTGCTTTTGATGTTCGTTAGGATTTCTGAAAAATAAAAATGTTTTGTTAATATTTTGCCACCGTAGCAAATTGGAATTTGATTTTTGTAAATTTCTTAAGTAACGAAAAGTAAAGTATTTGTAGTTTAGAAAGGAATGATGATAGTTTTCCGCTTTTCAAAGCATTTCTCAACCCTTAATATAGGGACATTTTGACTCCTAGTAAAGTTTGATCTCACACATCTCGAATTTAACTTAATATTTCCTTGGAAGTTCACATTCAATCAAAAAATTAGGTAAGAAGTAATTAGTAAATGTTGGTCTTTAGAAAAATAAAAAAGTTTATTTTATTTATTGCTTTTCAGTTCTTAGTTTCGTCGATTGAACTTTTAAAAGAAAAAAAGAATTAATTAACACACCAAATTATTTCTTACAGATTAAAAAAGATTGATATTTTGATTGCCATATCTTTTGATAAAAATATGTTTACTGTAAGAACACTAAAGAAAACTTTTAACTATAAGCTTTTCTCTTTGGACACCATACAAAGTGGGATCAGCATTTATTTATTTTTTCATGAAATATAAATACAATTCAATGTTCTCAGTAGAAAAGTGTCAAACTCTACTTCTTTCAATTTTTTTTCTGTATTTTCTGTTGAGAAATATATTTCTCCACATACTCTGAACTTGGTAAGCGTGTAATTCTACATTTTGTAGTTACACTTCTTTAGCGGCGTTATGAAAAAATTATCAGATTGAATTTTTAATAAAATGTGGCGCCGTAACACTACAGTAGGAAGCTGCTCATAAACGGTTAGCGAGAAACTTCAAGCGGGTGAAAACTGGACGATATCTGGGAGCGATTTGTATAGTACTAAAACGAGTAAAACACTCTATTGAGCTGATTGAGTCGATCTCAGCCCTCACTTATGTTTTTCGTTTGTTAGTAGAGAGAACAAGTCTCGAACAATTTCGAACTAGATATGAAGTTTAAACTTTCAACCATTACAGTAAGCTAAAAGTCACTGTCACTTGTATTTTTTATTGAAAATATGAAATCATCAAACTCAATATTTTCAAATTTTACAGTTTAAACAATGTCCATATTAATACACAACTAGTAATTTACCGTGAAATATTCACTGCCCAATACTGATACAACTGACAAATAGTAAAAATTGGCAACTGAATGAATGAAATCAAAATGACTGTTGAAACCATAGCAATAAAAATTCAGTTCAAATTTGAGACAATGGTTGCATTTCACTCGCTCGTATTTGTTTACAATATTTGTTCTCTGTTTAATTGACTTTTAAACTTGCTTGTTTTTCCTTAATTTGAATTTTGCACAATTTTCCAAACAAAATTCGAAACAACATTAGGCAGTATTGAGCTTTTTACCCATATATTTCCATCTTTTGTGAAAGTCAACTTTTACTAGAATAAATATTTGAGCATAAATTTGTGAAATTACTCATTTCTAGTTTTTGAGAATTCAGAAAATATTTCCCACACTCTCTAATCGAATCAACTTGTCCAAATTAACAAAACACGAATTGCTAAATACTTAAAACTTTTTAATCATATGTAGATTAGACGGTTAAAGTATAGAGTAGACGAGTACTAGAAAGGGTTTGCTAAAAGCGCATGGGAGAAATTTTGTTCAAGTTGGTATTTTTTTGCGCCTTATATACTCACCAGCAAAATATCATTATTTTCATCATGTGTTGACATCAGCCGTCATATTTAAAATTGCCAAAATTAAACATTCATCAAGGAAATATTAAAATAAATTAAACCGAAATATTAAAATAAATGGATAGAAATAATGATCTAATATCTAACAATAAAATAAAACGCCAAAGAAAATAGTAAATAGTACACAGGTACACTGAATTGGAAACTCTAGCTTTTCATATTTTCTTATTGTTGCTAATAACTTAAAAATTTATGCTTACATTTCTAAAGAACTTCTGGTTTATTAATCCATATTTTCTTTTTATTGTTGAGTTTTTATGGCGCAGTGAAGTCGATGACAGCGAAAAATTGTCAAACCATTTATGTAATATTAGCAACTGGAACAAATTTTAATGAAACCTTTTTTTATTTGTAGATTTCATAGTTTTTTTTTTAAGTAAACACATGTTTGTGTTTATTAAATTTTTTTAATAATGAAAAGGTTGCGCGTCAATTTACAAAGGTAAAAGAAAGTATATCAGTACTTTTTATTTTGCAAAAATTACTCAAAATAGGTTCGTGTTCAGTATGTTTACGTATTAGTGAAATGCATGTTGGACCAATGTACAAAGTCTAAATATGTAAAGCATAATTGGGAAGAAATAAGATAATATTTTATAAAAGCATGGGTACAAGTAGCTTTTATACAAATCACAATCCCAACGTCTCATTTTCTATTCTATTTTTATTTCAGCTGGCGAATAAATTGGCCGTAATTATTGTGTAACGACAAAAGATAAATTATTAGCCAAAATTGAAAGGTTAATAAATTCTCGAATTTTTGAAAACACAAAATAGAGAATGATATGATACAAAGAGTGATTTTTACAAATACTAATTGTACCAAATCATGGAATTTAATTTCAACAAAAATTAAGTGTTTAAAATTTATGTTCTAAAACCCTAATACTATTTTATCTATATCTATACTAATATATAAAATTCTTACGTCTGTCTGTACATTTCGATTTTGAACCCAATTTTAGGGTAAATATTTGTTTCAAAAGGCCCTTATTCCAAGTTTATCATTTTTAAAATTTTTGTCTGTCTGTCTGTGTGTCCCGATTTAACTAAAGAACGGAACAACCGAATTTAATGAATTTTAGTATTAAGATACAACACTATTTCCCACATACTATAGGCTACTTATCATTCCAAAAAAATAATAAGGGAAGGTATTCCCTAGGGATGAAAACAGAAATTTTTACACTAGACAGGTGAGTTATATATCATTGGAAAGGTAATTTAAAATTAAAAAATAATCTGTAAAAATATTTTTAGTTGAGCTGATAAAAAGCACAGTAAATTCAATTTAAATTTTAAAAAAATGCCTCTTTGAAATATAAATCATTATATATATAAACACATAGTTGATGTTAATAGCGTAATGGCTTACGTATCTAACATTCTGATGCTCCTAATTATAAAGGGTTAGAATCTTACAGTAAACTTTTTTTTATATTTTTTTTTTACAAAATTGTTTTAAATAGATCCTTAGAGTTGTTCAGTAAGGAAATATTAACGAAAAAAAGTAATAGTAGTAGTAGTAATAATAATAATATTAATAAAACTTAAAGTAAATACGTTTTTAAAACCGTGCATACATAAAATCCTGTATTTATATATCCCCTCTGACTGATGAAATTTTAATATTCGATGTATTCCTTATAAGAAGTAGACATCTGATAAGAATTTTTTTTTTGAAAAATGCTACCCTAAAAGAGTAAAAGGGGTGACTAAGTTTGTATGAAAAAATGTAGAGTTAATCAACAATCGAAATTTTGAATTTAATAAGTGTAATTAATAAATAAATAATTAATTAATAATACGTTTCTGTTTTTGTTATACCATTTTAACTACAACATTTTAAATAACGTCATTTCACTAAATTAGTATGAAAGTTTAGGTAGTAGGTACTTATACCGAATACCAAAAAGGCAGTTTTTAATTTTTGTTTATTTTTCAACAATCAAACTTTTTTAAAATCTTATTTTTATGAACCAATGATTGTGACCTGGAGCAATTATTTAACATTAAGGGAGCGACTTTTTGTCATATATTTCATATTCAATCAAAAAAAAAAAAAAAATCTTCCAAACCAACTTTTCTTTGGTATTTAAAAAAATTTGAAAATCAATTATTTTTATTGAAAATAAATAAAATATTCGATATTCCTTCCACGCTTTCTATCTATTTCCAACAATTTTGTATGTACAACGTCAAAATGTGCGATATCGAATTGCTTTTTAGTCATGATAATCAAAATAAAGGTCATAATTTTTTTTGTTTTACATTGTATTTTACAATATAAATGCATATTTGTGTCGGTGAACTTTGGAAAGTGTTTTTCTTATACGATCCAGGTATATAATAAGAAAGGGTTTTTTGATAATTCTTCCTCTAAAAGAGTGAAAAATGGTGGCAAAGTTTGTACGGCATAACGTCTAATAAACAATCGAAATTTCAAATTTAATTATCAAGGTATGTTTGTTATAGATGAAACGTTTTATCGCTTAAAATAAAACAAAGTTGGTTTATTATTAGGAACAAAAACGTAGGATCTGCTTTAAAATTTAAACTCTAATATATATATCTAAAAAAGGTTAAGTTCATAAGTGAACATTACGTTTTTTGGCTTTCACATATTGTAACCCTGAAAATCCGTTATACGTAATCACAAATAAATACATTATGAGCGAATATCGAATAGCGAGAAATTCGGCGAACTGAAAGAAAATGGTTTAATTATATAGTTGAAATTCAGATATTTTAATAATAAGTGCATACATACACAATGGTTATACTTGATTATGGAGAAACTGGGTTTCGTGCATTTGAACTAATTTTAATTTCGCCGTAGTTTTGAACATTTCAGTAGTGTAAAAGTTGAGAGTTGAGACAATGAAATGGGATTTCTACTAATATTCTAAATATCTAGGCGAGTGTTTTGATAACTCTTGACTGTTTTAAGTCATAATTATGACTGACTTTATTGAACTTAACGACAGTTTTTATTTATGTATAGATGGTGATTGATTTACGGATTAATTGTTTCACGGTAGGTATACCTACTGTAGGTATACGCAATTGAACATGCTCTTTTTAGAAATTTATAAATATTTTTTGAAAATTAAGTGATCATTATATACAGCTATTTTATTCTAAGCAACAGTTTAGTAAATGTGTCTTTTTAAAGTTGACAAAATAGTGTTTTTAAGTATGATTATGTTTTTCGTAAAAGAAATAAGAAAAATAATAATTTTCATGTGCCACTACAAATAGCAAATTTAAAAAGAAAATATAATCTATACCTACGTTACGCAAACGAAGTCGCGGGGATCAGCAAGTTACGTATATAACTAAAACCTTCTTAAAAGCCTCCTCGTTTCCAATTATATGTGATTTTAAATTCGCTGGCCTTCACTTCTACTACCATATCTTTGGGACTATTTTTCAGTTGAACATATTACTTCGTACATTGAAGGAAAATATGTTTCATCTAAGGAGAATTGCTATGGAAATTTCTACAAAAGTGCATTTATAAAGTTATAAAGCTGTAATATTATAAAGCAACTTATAATGTTGAAAGCAATAATAAGGAAACATGAAGTCATTAATTTATAATCAGTTTACCAGTATTGTTTATTAATTTACTTTGGCCTTTTATATTATTTTTAGATATAAAATCATGAATTTTATTAATTCCTTTTAATATTTTGAGTTAATGTTTGTTTCTTTTAATTTTAAATATGACTGATATCAAAAAGTGGTGAAAATAACGTTATTTTGCATAGTAAATAAGACGCAAAAAATATCAACCAGAACAAAATTTCTCCCATGTACTTTTACCAACCCATTTCAAGCACTTGTCTATTCTATACTTTAACCAATTAGACTACTTGTTAAAAATCTAAGAATAACTTATGCCTAGTACTATTTTATAACAGTTAATGTTACCGATATTTATAAATCAAGCTGCTCATAAATAGGTTAACCTGCTAAAAATATTAACTTAATAAATGTAAAATAGTACAATTGATTTATTTGATTACTTTAATTCCTATCTTGTTTTCAATTTTATAAATTTTAGAATGAAAACTGTTTAACTCCTTGTTTAGTTTTAGAATTTCAAAACGAAAATTGTCTAACTCCAAAAAAGCTTAGCTAATACAATTTTAGCCCGTAGATATATTTTTATGTATCTATTTAAGCGTCATTACACTTTCAACAATATTCAATTTTTTATTATTCTTTTAAGCATTTTTCTATAATAAAACCTTTTTTGGCTCTCGTGAAAAGTTAACAAAAATGGAATCAGCCCGTTTGCTAATTAGAACGTTGATTTCTAATTAAAGAACAGGAGTTATTGAAATATTGAAATCACGATCGATAACATCCATTTGGTTGATGAAAACGGAACGATTGCAAAGAAAAGAGAATAGCAAATTGATTTTCCTATAAATGTGCAAATTTGTCATTTGACATAATAAAACTTCTTTTCTATTAAAATTGAGTTGAAAATGACATTCAGCTCATTTTTTTTTTCAAAACAGTCTTGTAAATCTTAAGATTAATTTACAATGAAAAAAAAAAACAATTCATTTTCCATTTCCTTTGTCGTTGTTTCATACTTTCTTTCAAAAATTAAAAAGAAAAATTGAAAAAAAAACGTATAATTTCCTTTTTTGCTGCAGAACAAAAGCTTTTCGTTCCGCTCGTCATCGGAAATGAAATTGTGTAATTTAAAATATTATAAATGTAATTTCCCAACGAGATTGTCTAAGTGGTGGTAATAGGAACTTAATCTCCTTACAAATTTCAATTTGCCTGTACCTGTACGATTTTACCAAAAAAAAGACAGTTTTTATTTACTTATTTTTTCTGTCTTTTTCGACTGGAAAAATGAATTTTTTTTGAGGAAATGTTATGGCACGGCTGCATTTTAACTTGAAGCTTTTTTTAAGCGGCGGAAATGACATTAGTTATTACAAAAACTTGAAGTTCCGGTAGAGCTTTACCGTTTTCCTGAATCTTTAAATGGAATTTGAAGCGTGCACGCTTGCTAGGAAAGTTGGTGCATTTGCACATAAAATTCTGGTCTCCATGGGGTAAAATGCAATGTTGCCAAGGGAAATTGTCGTCTTTTCGTACGATTTTCTCGGCTGGCGTGTGCAATTGTCATTGGAATTTGACAAGACTATTAATCTTCTGGATGGTGTCGTGGAATAAAGTGGAAATTGTCACAATTTCTTGGATCTAGCTGTAATTAAAGACGGGGCATCCATACAGGTGGTAAGCATATCCGACACCTAAAGATTAATGCAGCCGAATCTCCGATATTAATTACGACACACCATTTGCAAATAATGTGAGTTATGGCTGTAACAATTACGAAAGTGATAACAAATGGGATTGCAATTTGAGGTAGCAATTAACTCGTATCTTACCTCGCTAGTCTCAAGCTTTCACAAACGCCATCTATCATCGGAACACATGTGTGAAAACAAGAAGCAAAACTTCGCAATAAATTCATTTGATTTTAATTGAAATCAACATTGAAATCCAAATAAAAGTCTTTCAATTTTTCAACTTTTCAACTATTCATATCATTAAATTGTAAAATTTTAATAAAATCTCTACTTTTTGTGGATTCAAATGCGATCAATTAAAATCTTGTTAAATTTGTATAAGCGTGTGTTTTAACTTTGTTTTACAACTAAAACTATTAAACTATGTTAAACGAATTTCGACTCGTGTAAAACATCGCTCTGTATAGCGAAAATGGGGAATTGATGTGGGTCGTAAAAAGGAAGAATCATTGGACAAGAGTTCAAAGAGAGATAATTTACATTGAAATCGGAATATATGCAAACAAAAATTGCCACAAGAATAAACTCAAATAAATTAGTTCGGTTAATTCCACTAATAAAATGAAATTGCACTGCAAAGAGTAGTAAAACTCGGTATTTTTTCAGATCGCTTGATTGCTTTTTAATTTAATTAGAGAATTTGAACACAAAAGAAAATCTTAAGGAACATTTAAATTTTGTTATTTATTATTTTCGAAAAGCATTAGAATATTTTCACGGGAGTATTGGAAAAAGTTTTAAATTGATATTCATTTTTCGTATCAATTAAATTCTTTAAGAAAACATTTCTTTTATTGATAGTTGTTAATAAATTTATTAATATTTATTGGTATTTGTTTTGTTGAAAAAAAATAAAAAATTCTGTTGTGAGATGTCATTTTACAGACCTTACAATTTTTTTCCCTTCGAACTAACGTAAGTTATCAGAAAAATGAATAAAAACTTTTACAATTTCTGTTTGAATTAATAAGAAACGTTGGAGAGATTTTTCTTTAATATCATGTCAATTAATTGGCTTCATTTTTCAAAGGGGAGCATATTTTCAATGCGAGAAAACTTATAGAAAAGGCTGGGAAGAATATGCAGTTTCTATGTATTTTGCTTTGTTGATTACGAGTAGGTCTCGATAATGTTAGGTTGCTAAAACTTTGGAGCATTTTAATTGGGATTGACGCATGATCTCCTTCGTTAAAAATAAATATGAAAAAATCAGTAGAAAATATCAAAGAAAAAAAAACTTTCCGATAAATATGTTGGAAAAACGTTCGACAGGTCGCAATCTCTCATCCTTTCTTTATCAGGTATACAGTGAAATTAAAATGTGACTCGCTTTGGAGGAGTGGAATGGTTGAATTAAAGTTGGTGAGAACTGTTTTTTCAACTTTCGTTTCGCAAACGATATAATTTTAATTGCGAACAGTGAAGGAGAGCTGCTGGAATTCTTTCGAAAGCATGAAATCGTTAGTCTAGATTTTAGTATATAATAAACAACAATTAGACCAAAATAATTGTTGTTGACCGGGCTAACGAATATCAAAATCAGCCGGAAAGAATATAGGTCACTTCATAGTTATAGATTGATTCGTTTATTTGGGCTCCATACTGCATACATTCAGCTCACTCAAATTTATCTTAATTGCGATCTGATATGATACAACTGTTCAAATTATGGAAAAATCGCAACATAATAAAAGTGACAAGGCAACAAATTGATGCCTTGGAAATATTAGGTGGGAGGACAATGCTGTGGATCCTATGGACAACTAGAAAAACAAATGTTTTCATCTTAAACAAAATCAAACCAGTCCAAGGACTCTCTTCATGAAAATATAGACGAATCCTCAAGCTTTTCGAATATATCATATGCCACAAGAGAAAATTAAAGCAAGTGATCATCGATTCGTTGGATAGAAGTGGTGGAAGAGCTCGTGGATTTAAGTATTGCGTCTGCAGCATCAAAAGCAAAAGAACGTAATCTGCTGATAAAGGACCGTCTAACGGATCCTGAGAAATTTAGAATACTTTAAGAAGATTAAGAAGAAGAAAACGTCAATTAACGAGCTTGGAATTTTCACAAAATGTACAGTGTGATTGTATCAGAACATCAAATTGATCATTTATAAGTTAATTAATCGAAATACGTGTATAAAGTAAAGTAAATAATATAAAACGAATATTTAAAGAAAAAAATGTACGTCTTCTACCCAACCAACATTTGAAAACTAAAAAAATTAAAATTCATTAGATTAACTTCTACAACCAAAACTTGATTTACACTAACAATCAAAATACATTGGCTGTAATGGTATTCTGTAGAAATCAATTAATTGCGACATTAAATGATGAATCAAAAATTCATTGTTTTGTATTGTCTAATTAAAAAATTAAAAATGCATTTTATTATTAAAAAACTTTTTGCTAAAAAGGAAAAGAAAATTGTTTAGTTAACAGATAAAATTCTAATTAAATACAAAAGATTTTAAATGGTGACAATTTTTTAATAGTTCGTATAAATGGAATTGGTGGAAAAGACTAAATAGAATTGAGATCGATAATGTAATGCAACATTAAACTTTTATATAAACCACATTTGGAAGCGTTACAAGTTCATTATAGTGAAGTGCTTGAACTTAAATTGGATAATCAACCTGCACTTCTACATGCAATTCAAATAAACAAACAAAAGTATAGAGTATACGGCTAAAAAACACTTTAAAGAAGTAAAAAAATGTATGCTGAGCTAATTGTTAAAAAAATTTTATGCCTAAAGTCTTGCTAAAAAGCAATTTAAAAAAGAATTTAAATCCCACTTAAACTTCTGAACATAAAAATTCTAAAAAAGAAATTTGTCAAACAATTGATGCAAAAGCTGAAAATTTTTATCATGAAAATACATATACCCAGAAGGAGGATATTCTTGATCGTAATTGCATTTTTGTAAAATTTAAGTACCTCGTTCTGGACATATTATATATTACATGTTATTATATTTATGTTAAAAATTTTCAGCTTTTGCGTCAGTTGTTTGACGATTTTCTTTTTTATGATTTTTACAAAACGAAAATATTATGACCGTTTTTATTTTGATTATCATGATTAAAAATCTATTCGATTTCGCACATGTGGACGTTGTACATACAAAATTGTTGGAAATAGGTGGAAAGTATAGAAGTAAATTCGAATATTTTATTTATTTTCAATAACAATAATTGGTTTTCAAATTTTTCTAAATACCGAAGAAAAGCTAGTATGGAAGGTTTTATATTTTAATTGATAATGAAATATATGGTAAATATTTGCTCCCTAATATTTTTCAGCAGAACATATAATTGATCCAGGTCACAATCATTTGTTCATAAAAAAATAGATTTTAAAAAAGTTTGATTGTTGAAAAACGAACAAAAATTAAAAATCGCCTATTTGGTATAAGTACTACACAAACTTTCATACTTATTTAGTGAAATGACGTTATTTAAAATGTAGTTATTGAAATGATAAAAAAAACAGACACTTATATTTTATTTTTAAATATAAGTATTGCTGAACTTTGTTATATATTAAACAGTAATAATGTTTCGGCTTTAACAGCACATTGATAATTAAATTTAAAATTTCGATTGTTGATTAACTCTACACGTTATCTCATACAAACTAAGTGTGCGTTCCGATATACACTGCGACCACTGAAAGATGTGACGTCAATTTAGTATACTGCGAAGCCGTTTCTTTATAGTTACCAGTACTGGTTACTGTTTAAAACTGAACGCAGTTCAGTATACTGACCAGTACTGACATCGTTTTTCCATTTTCTCAACGAGTTTTCTTTTAGCATGGTAAAAAAGCAATTACCCGAGTCACAAAACTAAAAACGTTTGTTTAATTCTTAATTTATATGTTATAGATTATTACAAAAATGCAAAATCTACTTTTGTCTGAATTATTTTTTCGAAATTTACCCAAGCATTTTTAAATTTCAGTTTTTTTACTCAAAATAATAACTAAACATGGTAAAAAATAATAACCCGAGTCATTAAATTAAAAATTTATTTTTAATTATTATTTAATTGGTTACAAGTTATTAAATAAATACCAAATTTGCTTTTTTCTTTGCATTTCAAAATCTACTCACATTTTTTCAAATTTTATCGATCACATGATTAAACCACTGTGAGCACATTACATCGAAAACGCCAGTGCTTGCCAGTACAAAAATGTCGTGACTTATGACGTCATAAGACCACTAGCCAGTGCTCGCAGTGTATATCGGAATGTACCGTTAGTTACTCGTTTTCACTCTTTTAGGGTAGGAATTTAAAAAAAAAATACATTTTATCGTTAATATTTTCTAATTGAGCAACCCTCAGGATCTATTAACAACAATTTAGTGATAAAAAAAAGATTATTATGAGATTTGAATCCACGACTCTTGAGTTATGAGCATTTGATATTTTTGATATGCATTTGATATATACACTGCGCTATTAACATATTTTTAAATCTAATGTTTGTTTTATATAAAAACGTTTTTATTTCAAAGAGGAAATTTTTTGTACTTTAAATGCTGTGCTAGCAATTAGTTCAACTAAAGACATTATTAAAAAGTATTTTCTTACTTTTAAATACCTTTCCAACGATATAAAACTCGCCTGTCTAAAGTAATTTTTACATCTTTCAGTTCTTACGTAGTGGATACATTCCCTTATTATTTTTAAGCATTGGTAAATAACCTATTATGAGTGGGTAATTGTGTTGTATCTTAATACTAAATTTCATTAAATTCGCTTGTTCCGTTTTTTAGTTATAAAGGGACATACAGACAGACAAAAATTTTAAAATTGTTAAATTTGGAGGAAGGGCCTCTTGAAACAAATATTTACACTAAAATTAGGTTCAAAATAAAAATATACAGACAGACGTAAGAATTTTATATATTAGTGTAGATGAGTCCCCAAGTGCGCTATTCAAGATATCGTACTAACAAAAGATAAAATCGAATAAATTTACAACTTATAAAGTTCTAATTAGAAATTGAAAGACAATTTTAATTTAACTCTGTCAAGTAACACAAAAGGGTTTGTATTTAAAAAGAAAATAAATTCGGGCATATTAAAAAGAAATAAATAAACTTTTACAGTTCAATGTCAGCTAATTAGAAAGAACTAAAAGAACTCGGTATGATCTTTATGTGAAAAAGAAATCACTCGTGTGAACTTGAAAACGTTTTTTCTCAATTAAAAATACCAGTCTTGAAGTATTTCTGTAAACAAAATATTTTTATGTGTCTTTATTTCAACATCAAATAGATTCCTGTTAGTATAAGCACTCATTCCATTTTTATTAATGACTTAATCTTTATATAATTAAAGTTATAAATTCAATTAAGAAAAAATAATTAACAAGATATTTTTTTTCATGAAATAATTTCCATTAAACGATTTTAAAAAAAAAAACAACGTTTAAAAGTCACTTACAGTCACTCAAGTCACTTTATAGGAAAGATTTTAAGCCTACTTTGTATAAATCGAAGCACTGTAGTTTTTGTGCATGGCGCATGATTTATGAACCAATCATAGAGCACCTTGAAAAAATGATCACTTTAGTTTAATCAACCAAAAGGCTTGTTTCAAAAAATGCTTTAGATATTGACCAATCAAATAATTCTATTGTGAAATATTGGTTTATACTAATTCCTATACATTACAGATGATTGTTGAATTTAAAATTTCACTTTTTTTAACTCCTTTATAAATATGTTCATATTTAAGTCGAAAATTAGAAAATTTTTAATTGAAAGTATTTTTTTTCCAGTTTTTAATAAATTTGATAAAATATGCAATAAAAAGTATTGAAAATTTTGCTTATCGAAAATATCTTGAATCGATTGTATGGGTACAAATAGACGTTTTGCTCAGCCATTGGCTTACTTTCAATGGTGTAAGCATTAGTTAGTTGACCCTTAATTTTAATTATCAAATTTGTAAAGCAATGGTGAAAGCTCGAGTCCAAGAATGTGTCTCGTGACCGTAACGATTGTATGAAACTTTCAAACATAGCCAAGTGCAATCTGACCAAACAAATATAAATACGAAGTGAGTGGATCCTCCATTCCATTTATTTAGTCCAAACACCATTGTCGGGATTCATACAAAACGACTTTCTTTATCGTTAACCAACTTGCAAATGTAAACGAGCATTAACATACTTTACGTAAGCCATTCTTCAGTCTCGAAAGCGTGCACACGAGTCGTAACACTAGCTCACAAATAAAAGGTTTTCTTACAGGATAACATTGGATGGGAAAGGGGTGCGATAAAGCTGAGATGGTTTTCGGTCGCTTGACCACTCCTGTAATGGACTGGAAGGAAATGATGAGTGCGCAAAGCTTTTTCAAACCGAGACAACATGAAACCTTTTTTTATTCGAACTCGTGTTTTCTCTTTTTTCCCGATTGGCGCGCACGATTAAAACGAATTAAGATGAACATTGGAAACAATTTCGTTTTATTCGATAATTGTATTAGAAGCCATAACCGTTTAACCGTTTTTCTAAACATCTCTCTTATCTCGATTCACTCTAATATTTTTGCCAAGTTTCAGCGTCTTTGAGGTTCATTGAATTCGAGTGTTGGGACGAAAAGCTTTCGGAAAAATTAAATTATAAAAGAGGACAAATCGATTGCTTATCGCCACCAATTTTCCAGTCAACTTTTAAAATGAAGATAAGACACAAAGACGAAAACACTTTAAAGAAAATTTGATGGAACTAGACTACATTAAAATCTTGTTCATCTTTTACGTGTAAAATTGATCAATAAAACTTATAGATTTCGAATGTACGTAATAAGTTAATAGCAATTCAGGGATGTGTTGAGAGTAAGAGATGCAGAAAACTTTTGTTCATCGACTATTTTATAGTTGGTTCATTTGATTCACCTCTCGCAAATTCGAACCATTTGGGAATCGTTAACAATTAGGCACGAACAATTCCTCAAGTAACACACAATACATGTTAATACAATTGAGCAGACTATGGATTGATATATTCTATTGTTTCAACAATGTCAAATCGCATCTATATTCATTTGTCATAAATCAAACATGTCGTGTGTAACTTTGTCGTGAGCTTCTCGGGTCATGAAAATGGAATAATGTGCAATTCCGTCAAGGTAAGTACTCGTGCTATCAGTTGACTGATGAAATTGAATATTATGGAAACGATCTGGATTAAATATCCATTTGTAAACGAATGTATTCACCAAAGATCACATAAAAAAATATTCAACCTTAACTTATGCTCTCAAAACATTTTGATAGGTTGATTGATCAATCTCTGCTATTTTTCTTAAAGAATCCATCTTTGTGAATCGATTTGTTTAGTATCCCAAATTTTTATGGATCGTCTTTTTAATTTAAGAGTATCAGGATAAACATTTTCATGTTTGGTTTTCTATATATACACACAGTTTCTTTCTTACAATAAAATATCATCCTACACTTCAAAAGGCTGTTCAAATTGACAATGAAGTAGAGATAAAACCGAATATCAGCGAAAAAGATTAACAGCGAAAATTATAATTTAATTTTGTTTCCAACTACATAATTTTTTTCATCAAATAAAGCTTAAAAAGCACTTCATTTTTTTCATTAAATCCTGAAAACAGTTTAGAGTATAATAATTAAATCTCAAAAGGAATTTTCTCTGGTTACTTCCTTTTGTATACCCATGTATTATCTTTATTTACCTTGAACTAGAAGGGAAAGCACATTCAATATAGTATTCTTCAAATACTTAAGAGTTGTTATTCAGATTAGTTATTCGACCATGTGTTTGTGGTTCTTTATCACAAAAGCATTCTTTGAATAAAACCACTCTGTGTCCTTCACCTCAGAAATTTAGTTATCTCTAGATATTAGATAGTCTCTCGTTACAATTTTAAGTAATGTATCAAATGTAAATTTGATTATCCTTAATATAGAAATCCAATATAAAAATCCAATTTAAGTGCACCTTTACTTAAGTACTCGGTAAGATCGGAGGTAAGATAAATACTTGAAATCATCTATTAAATAAAATATTTTTCTGGTAATTGAAGAAGTTAATGTTTGTTTTTCGAAAACCGTTTATGATTCAAAATTCAAAAAGAATATTTAAATGCAAATTAAAAGAAAACACCAATGTAAGTACTCGGTTTATTTGCCGTTTTTATTTCAAATAAATGCATCCATTTTTTTGCTGACGTCCAAGTTTTCTGGATCGATTATCTCTAAAACTTGATTTTCCTCTCATTAGTTTTTAAACATCATTTGAATTTCCATTATGTTAATTATTTCGCCACATCCGTATTATGAATAAACATTATTTGATTGTAAAAGTTTATCTTAATATGCTAAGAGAGAAGCCGGAGGCTTGCAGATAAATTAAAGAGCGAGGCATTGAGGTGGCTGAATTTCGCGAGTTTCCCCTACTCAGCTGAGTCTCTTTCACTTCTGCTCCGATTATTATTGTTATTATTATGCAGCCGTTGTATAAATGTAAGATTTGCCGGAAACCGTTAAACAGAAATAACATATAGCAATGCCAGAGTTGGAATTTCGTTACTCGCACTCGAACAAACTTCCACGGCATCTTATCCCAAACTGTTTAGGGAATATTAAAGTAAAATAAAGTTAGACAACAAAACTTTCTTGTTCTCTGTCACTTCGTAGCTGTTTCACAGTTTTATGGTGGTGCAATTCTTTATATATCTATGTATTTTTGAAAAATTATTTCCTTTCTCATTTACAGATTAATGAAAATAATCGGCCTTTGAAACAATCGAAGCAAAATGCTAAATGTGTCTCTGCAAACGAAAATCATTAAATTTTTATAACTTTCTTAGAATTTATCGGGTAAATACATAAAAATTTCATTTATGATCCAATAAAATACGTATTTAAATTTCTTTAAATGGTTTATAACATTTACGACAAAAACTTTCAATTGCATATAAAAAGTATGCTTCAAGGTGTAATTGAAATATATATATACATATGTATAGAACGGAGAATATATAGCGAGAAACTTTGCCCCCTTTAAAATGCAATTGATATTTTTGTCAAGCTTTACTTAATGCAAATCATGCAAATGATAGCCTGGAAAACTTTATGTACTACCTATAACAGAATAGTATTACCAAAGTTGTCTATATTCTCCTAGGGCCAGTAATGGGCTCTTTAAGCACGTACCAATTTATGCACAAGGAACAGCAGTTTGAAACAAAATTGCATAGTCTTTTAATCTTGATTATAAGTTCATTGTCTCTTTATTACCTAAGAACCTAGTTGGAAGAGATTTCCACATTAAGAAAAGACGGCACAAAATTGAAGAAAATGTTATAAAAATTCTGCCCAATTCGACTATAAATATCTCAATATTTCGTTTGCCAATTAAAAAATACATGCCATACAAACAAAACAAACAAAATATTACGTTTGACGAAGAACTTAACTTTCGCTTTTTTCAAAAATTAACGCTTTTTTTTTAAATTGGGAATGAATTTGTACGTGCAAAAATAAGACAAACAATTTCTACTTAAAACCAGTGTAAAAATTATAACAATTAAATGAACTTAACTGTAACAAAGAAGGTAATAGAAAACTTCAAAAGAGACCAATATATAACTCTCGATTCCATTTTATTTAAATAGTAGAAGTTTACTTTATATTTAACTTTGTTCCTTCACTTTTCACTAAACGTGAGAATTTAAAAAAACAGTTAATCTAACTTCGATCAAGCAGAAATTTTGAAAGATAAAACTGAATGATAGTATAAGTCTATGCGCAAAATTTCAGCTCGATTGGATACTTGGGAGTGTGTTAATTATGACCTCTAAAATTTGTCGCCATCAATCAAAAACGTGAAACTAATATAAGAGATTAAATTATAAAAAGGCTGCAAATGAAATATTAACAAGAAATAAAGCAAAACAAAATATATCGTCGGCTTAGAGTGTAAACCCAATATCTACATCAGACTAAGTTATATCGGGTACAATAAAAACACTGCAAAAATTGAAAATAATTCAAAACGAAAAAAATGATAATACCGTTTGAAGATTAAATGGTCCTGGTCTTAATAGGCATATTATGATTTTGAAATATTTAGTTACCTTCTATTAGTTAGCTTTTAAATAGGCGTGTTAGCAGGTTTTAACGTTGATAAATATTTTATTTATTATTTCCGAGTCACAATTAATAAATTAATGAATAATAATGTATGTCTCATGGCTCAATAATAGTCAAGAAAGAAAATTTAGCAGACTTTCTTTCCGAAAGAGTGAATACTGACATGTACATAGCAGGTTTTCATAATAGTTAAATTAATAAAATAAATATCTCAAGTTTAGTTTGAGTACTATATTTCTTAAAAAATAAGGACCATATTCCTTGCAGAACCATCAAATCAGGCAACGTTGTATTTTCTACTTTGTTTATTATTCTATTCGTTAATATTCGTTAATCATTTTAATCAAAACTCAATTTTATTATTAAACCAAATAGGTACTAAACGAAAATTTTTATATAATATTTGAGAAAAAATCAAGTTTTATTTTTAAGTTATTTTAACTTGGAAAAAGAATTTGCTATATTAATAAAAACATTTTTTATATAAATTTTTCGTGATGATAAGAACCATCTCGAATACACATGAATACGACACGCATTACGAAGAAAATATAAGTTTACATTTCCAGAAAAGAAATCACGAAAAAAACGATGATTCCATATAAACGTTTGAGAGATGAACCGTTGTGGCATTAGTTGTAGATATTTATTCTACCTTTCATATTCAAATACACACCAAAACGAAGAACCCTTCTGATTTTGCGAAACCGTTTTTGACGCAAAAAGAAAATATTAAGGCCTATTGGAGGAGTGGCAACAATTTGAACGAAAACGTTTGGAAAATCGAAAAAGAATAAACAGTTTTTATCACAACAAAAAAACAAATTGAGTTTTATCTATCTTTTTATAAATAGACCACAAGAATAGAATACAATTCTCAGACAGCAATTTAATAGTTGGATTCGCATTTTTCGGTTTGATTTGATTTGAGTCCAAATCAAAGTTTTCGAAATTTATTCAGCAGAAAGCGATATTTCAATGGTTTGTTGGTAGCCGTTGATGACGGTGGTCATGATGATGAAATTTAAACAGGAATTACAGGGTGGGATTGTGATGGAATTATTTATTGTACTTGTGTACAATTGAACCAATTCCATTAATTATCCTGAGGGAGAATAAAGGACGTAGATAATAATTATTCTAGTCGTTGCGTTGTTTATCTCTTGTTTATGTTCCACTTTAGTAATTTAATGGCGATCACTTGAAAAAGGAAAATTGGTTTTCTAACAATCGTTTTTCAATTTCTATATTTTGATTGACTTCCCTTTTTTCAACGTTTTCCTTGCTAAATAATTTTCTAAAGAGAATATTTGTGGTAAATAAATGGCATTTCTTATATTTCTGATAACAAGATTGATATGAAACGTTCGCTGTTATGAAATAAAGAAAAACAATTTTTACAATTGCTTATTTTTATAATCATCTTAGTAATTATACGTAATTTTTCGTTTCGATTATCACATTTTAATTATCGTATATGCATTTTAATAATATGCAAATATTTTGAATATTTTGAAAGAAACTAAACGATGTGGCAAAATTCAAAATCAAAACTCATCATAACTCATAGTTTCAATCGATACATGAAATAGAAAAATAAAAAAATAATTCATCCTTCAGTTTGGAGTCGTTTCACTCGAATGTAAATTAAAAAAAAAAAAACTTTTTTTTATTCGGTTTTTGATTCAGATTCGGTTTGAAACTTTGCTGGTTAGATCTAACTTTTTGGTTGGATAAAATCAAATCCTGAACTAAACCTTCCTGCGGTCAAATTTTTTAGGGTGCAATTAATCTTTTACAGCTGTGACCATTCCATTAGATCGTTGCAATTGTTGCCGTTATTTTTATTTACATTTCTGTTTCGTTCTTTAACGAAATGGTGTGAAATATTAAATAAAAATCTTGATTTGCATAATTTTTCATTTATAGTTTGAACAGAATGTATTGATCGCTACGAATAAGTTTCAATGAAAAAATCCTACTTTTTAAGGAGAATAAAGCTTTTTTTTTAAATATCTTGTTTATAATTGTAAAGGCTTTTTTTTTAAATTATAATTTTCTTGAAAACGTGGACAACTTTTACATCGGATTTGCAAGTGCATTGTGGTGCTTTCTAATAATAATGAGTGAAAAACAATCATGGTTCCAACTATAATTCTTATGGGACACAATTTATACCCAATCCAACCGTATTTTCTTACAATAAAATATAAATTTGCATTTTGTACAAAAAAAAAGAAACAATACTATAAACAAAAGTGTGCAATGTTAAAGCAGAAATTGTACTGTAACTTAAACAGATGTTCAGGTCGAAGACGTTAGATTTGAGTGCTTGATGAAAGGCACCAATTAGCATTGAAATTCTCTAGTTATTGTTAAGGTGATTTCTTGGCCATCGTCGTTTTAAACGTCGTGGACGATTTTTGGGTGCTGGATGGATAATATTTGCACTTCGGGATTTGTATGAGAGGATAGTTTTTCTTGGAACCTTAAGTATGTGTTGAAAATAATTTTGGCTACGTAGAGTTTAATTAGATTTTTATAAATTATTTCATTTTTTACACATTAGGGCACATTAGGGATTTTTCGGAAGACATTGAATTGGAAGGAGTGGATTCGTTGTATGTTGGCAGGTTTAGTGGAGCCCCACAGTTCAGCATCCAAGTAGGTCGTATTATTGTTTGATAAAAAGTTACTTTGTCGTATGTGTAATTGTAGATTTGGATTCTTATAGTTCTCGTTAAAGTCCATAGCGTTTATTAAGTTCTTGTCTTTTTATACTGGTATGCGGATTCCAGGTGATGTGACTACATAAAATCCCAAGTAGTGAACTTCTGTTGAATTTTTAAAAATTTCATCTACGAAATAGTAATAGAGGGTATATATTTTTGTATTAGGTGAATGTGACATTTACACACTTCTCCTTGTTAATTTTTATTTTCCAATTCTGACTCCACTCCATCTAGAGGTCAAGATGCTGTTACAATTGTATGGTGACTAAAAGCGGATAAGGATCAGAGGTATGAATAGCTGTACCATCAGCGTAGGTGGTTAATTTAGTATTTGGATGAGTAGGGATATCTGCAATGTAAATTGTGTACAGCGCTGGTCCCAATATACTGCCTTGTGGAACACCAGCTTGAATATGTGTAAGGAATGAGTATTCGTTGTTAAATTTTACTCTAAAATATCAATTGGAAAGATAGGACTTCAGGATAAGGTAGTAATGGCTTGGGTGAAATTGTTTAATTTTATATAGCAGTCCTAGATGCCACACGCGATCGAACACCATTGTAACATCAAAGAACGCTCCTTGGCAATAATGTTTTCTTTTTCAAGGATTAAAGAAATTTAAAGAAATTTCGCCCACCACTTTAAAATATTGTGGAGTTGTAAAATGATACGATCTGAGACATGGAGGGGAGTTTTTTTTTACTTCAGACGGACGGAATGCTTTGATTGGAAATTCTAATGGAAGGGGAGATTGTATACTTTCCATGACGAATTGTTCATGTTGTGGGTTGCAGATGTTTGACTGAGGGGTGAAACATTTTCGTAGCATGTTCGCAAAAGAGGTAGACCTTTCTAATCTGCTTCTAACCCAAGTACCATTCTCTTTGCGTAATGCTGAAGGAACATTATAAAATTTAAGTATTTATTTAGTAGCGTGCTAAAGGGAATTTTCTTAAATGGATAATAATTAGAGATATTGAGAATATGGAGCTGATCGATGAGTAGTTGACTAGGATCTTAGAAGGTTAGACATATGGATCGATGTACTTTTATCGGAAGAATATCTTGTACTTTGCCACCTACTTCTCGCAGTCTTTTTGGCGCGAAGTGTATCTTTTATGTTCTCGGGAAGTTTGGAATAAAGGTTAAATTAAAGGTTGTTTAGTGTTTATGTAGAAGAGATGATTGTTGGATAGCTTGTAGAATATTATTCGTAAAACTTTGAACGGTATCTCCTACATTAGATGGAGTTTTAAGAGGTACAATTAAGTTTGTTATGATGCTTAAATTTTGCTGGAATATTTTTCTATTAATTGGAAAAATGCTGAGGGTTAATAAAACCGGCGAATGGTCTGAGAATAATTTCGGCAGGCATTCTGTTGTAAAATTTACACTACCAACTCTAGATGCTACAAAGAAATCAACTATCTCAGGTGTTTCGTGGATATTAGTTGGTCAGTATGACAGTTCATTTTAGAGGGAAGACTGCATATTTTTTGTTATATATATTATCATTTAATATTCGACCTCTAGATTTGGTATGTTTGCTGCTCCAGCGCGGGTGTTTTGCGTTATAATTTTCACCTGCAATGAATCTATTATCGAGAGAATTAAATAGAGTTTCAAATTGTGGAAGATAGATCGTGGTGGAGGAAAAGCAATATACAGCCGCTAGGTTAATGGGAAGAGGGAATAAGTTAACAGAGATGGAGGATAGCTGATAATATTCAGTAGCTTTTACCGTAAAAATACGTTGACTTGAATATTCTTTGTATCAAAATGCTAATCATTTCAAGCTTCCAAATAATAATTTGAAACAATTATTGAAATTTGTCTCGCTCCCGGAAAATTAAGAAAATCTTTGGTATAAATAAAGGAATATACCAACACAAAAGGGACACTAACAAAGAGTCATCGAAATTTTCTATTAGAAACTTGACATTGTTCGTTAATTAAAATAATTTTCTAAATAAAATATTTCCCTAAGCCTTGGCAAAAGAAATATTTTTTAAAAACACTAGTCAATTTTCTCAAGATATAATATTTTCAAGTAAAATTATTCTTTATTTGTGCCACGCAAACATCAGGAGCGTAAGCTTATTCTTTTTTTATTTCAAAATGTATTACTTTGGAGAGTATAAGATGGTAACAGAAAAACGTAAAATAAAATATTGATTTTTCGAGTACTCAAGTTAGATAAAAAATAATTCAAGTCAATTTCCATAATTTCTCTCTTTTCAATTTCCATATTTAAAAGGTGATAAAGAAGAACTGTAAAAGTTGTTTTTTCAACGTTGAATTAATGATATTGAGATCATAGTCAATTTATTCTTGTTCAAATAAAATTATAAAGCTAAAAGCATTATTATTTTCAAGGGAATCGTATTTGAATACGATTACGAAGTTTGTTTAAAACAAAGTTTTTATCCTCATTTTTTTCGCTAATTGAAAAAACGTTAATACAGTTTAGTTTTTTTTTTCTCTTTTTTTTACAAACTATCATCACCTGACCTAATTTTTTTTTCTTATTTATAAAACAAATTTCATTCTCTTTGTTTTATAACGTTTATATTAAAATAAGATTGCGCGTCTACGATAGGTTATTCTTGCGTCTTTATTATACCTTGAACGTTCACATTGTTAAAAATTTCATTATATCTATCGTTTGAAAACGTTTAATGAAAGTAGACACAAAACAAGATCAAACAGCCGCGCATCAGGATGGAACGGCAGGAAAGGAAAAAAATGAACTTGTTTATGATTCTCCAGCGTGTAAACAGCAAAAGCTTTGAAAGCTCTAAGGCGGCTCGGTTTAACAGTAACGTGCCGCTTCTCTTATAACTATTTTTAATTAATTAATTTTTACTATACGACATTTTAAACGGTCGTCAAGTTTGCAATTTTTAAATAGCTTATGAAGGAAAACAAACATGTCGAATCTCAGGCAAGTGACGATATCTCACTTCTTCATTACTTTTAATATACAGGCTGTTCTGAATGTGAGATATAGAAGGCGAATAATACCAATTTTTAATTGAACAGCAAAAATCAAAAAGAATTGATTTTATTTGTAAAATTTTTGCTGTGAAAAGTTTTAAAAAGATCACTAGGAGCAACAAATAAGTTTATTAAATAACATGGAGGTAACAACACTTGGCTCTTACAAAAAAAAGTTTTATATCCTTTTGAATTGGTAATGATTGTTTGCTTTGCCGACAGGTATAGCTTTTGCGAGTTTAATTGTTTCCTTTTACTTCCTTTGCCTATCCCTACCGCGATAGGTCACTTTTTTCAATTAATGCAAAGTTATATATTTTTTCTTCCATTTACAAGATCAACTATGATTATTTTTCCTTTTGAAATAGGACCATTCCAATTAGGTTTTCTTCTTGTTTCCGCGTCGATGATCGTTCTTTTATCGTTGACTTATCACAATACTTTACCGGTTTTTTTGAAGTGAAAACTTCTTTAGTATCATTTTGACTAAAAAGTTCATGAAACGAATAAGCGACAGTTAAGAGAAATAAACATATAAATCTATAAGATTTAAAGAATAAGAGAATGAGATAGAAAACATTACAGTGATTCATATGTATGTGCGCGCCTGCGTATTGAGAATAGTCGTCCTGGTACCTGGTAAACCATGGTAAATCGTGTATTGTTTGCATTTTAAATATCTCATTATTTAAATAAAATCATTTTTCAATTATGCTAAAATCGAATCCAGAATATTGTCGTGATTACCGAAAAAAAGAAAACAAAACTAAAATAACCACAAAAAGTTTATCCACGAACATTTAATAAAATACACACCAGAGATATTGCAAATTCTTAACAAGATAAAATTATAAAAGCAGATTTTATTGTAAATATTGCATTAGATACAACGATCTTCTTGATTGAGTTTCTGGATATCAAATTTATTTTAAAAATGGACAGCAGTCACACTGAATCAACAAGATCAAAAACAGTAATTGACGCATTATTCCAAAGATATATCTATTGATCAAAATGAAACTAAAGTATTTATTTCATACTTCAGCTGCGATAAGCCTCTTATATCATTTATCGAAAATGCAAACTTGAAGTTTGCAAAAATGTATGTACTATATAAGTAAATAAAACGTATAGTCAAATAATTTGTAAGCTTTGTATCAATTTTATCATAACTAAATCCTACAACTATTCAACTCTTGAAATTTTACATTCATTGTTTCATTACCTGAAAATTCACATTTTTGAAGGTTTCATTTCAACCACGTGTGAACCACTATGAACATGTATTTCTTTTTTTTTTGAGCATAACATTTCAAAGTTCTCCAGAAACTTGTTTTTTTGTTTCCTTATGATTCAAATTTTTAATGTTTAAAATGCTAAACTTCTCACATAATATATATGATACTGCATCAGGAATTTTGTTTTCAATTTTCCAAATATACAATTTTCGCCAAAGCAAGACGATTATAAATTTACTTAGTAAGTTTTTATAGAAAACGTGAATAGTAATCATCAAAGATGTAGATCGAAAAACGGATTGGTTAAAAAATGTAAGTATAATATGGTTGCGAAACATCCTGTATATATTTCATACCTATCTCAAAGAATCGACTATTGAAAAAAATTCAATTATAATCCGTGAAACGAAACGGGCAGCATAATAGAATGAGCGATGATTTTATTAAATCTCTCAAGAGTTTTTTTTTATCGTATACTTTCACGGACAAATATAGGTACACATTTGATAATAAAATATCATTTTTTTCATTTTGGTATAATTTAAATTACAAATAAAAAAAAAACGGAATGAAAAGTTTTAATTACGTTGATGGAAAAATGAAAAATATTTGCCTTTAATAGTCTGAGAAAGTATTAATGAATTTTTACTTGCCGCTTGTAATGTTTGATTTTTTTTTCATTCTTGGCTGGTACAAGTTGCAGAACTTATAATTATTGAATTTGAACTCATAAACTCCATTGGTAGATATTAATGAACATTTTATGTACTTAGATAAATATTATTTTTAGTATAACAGTAAATGAATCTCTTTTTTTGGATACTAAATACTTGATGTCTTTATTTCAACTTCGTACAACGTTTCGCTACTTTCATAGCTTCATCAGGTACTACAACATAATATATTTCTTTTAGTAGCATCTTTGCGTTACTACTTTGTAAAACTCGCAGAAGAAGAGCAAAAAGATGAGCATACCGAATTTACATTCCTTCGAGCGTTTGCCTAATCATTTCAATATAAATTACAAAAAATAAATATTTTTTAAATTTTTACGAGTTAACAAGTCACTCCAGTAGAATGTCTTTAAAACACTTTTGAAAAAGTTAATGGAATTATAACCAAATGTCAATAAGTTCAGAAACGTCATTACTTTCCAGTCCCCGTAACAAATCAACTTTAATAATAGCATCTTAAAAACTAAATAAAATAAGAAGTAATTCAGGTTGCTTAAAACTGTTTTTTTTATTTAATATTTTATAATATTCAAATTAGCTACGTTTCGTTACGATACGTAACGAAAATAATAATAATACGTAACGAAACGTATAATAATACGTAACGAAACGTAGCTAATTTGAATATTAAAAAATATTAAAATAATAAAAAAAAAATAAAAAAGCCATTCTTAAACAACCTGAATTGTCTTCTTATTTAATAAAAGTTGAGATCTGAATTTTAACATCTATCTTTAAAACTATTAAAATGTCGTTTATTAAAAATGGATATAAATATACTCTGGGTTGTAACATCTTTTGTCAAATATTTGCAATAGGTAGTAACAAAGAGGTTAATTAAAAATGGAGTTTTTCAAGTATTACAATTTTCCGTTCAGAGATTTCTTAAAACCTACAGTGGTTCAACGTAATTAAGAAATTTTGCCTATTTTTACAATTTCAACGCTAGAGTAATTGCAGAGTAATTACAAATTTCAAAATATTCTATTTTGGTTAAAAATTTTAAGAATTTTACTATTTTTTTTTGTACTCACGTAGCACCACTGTTGGTTATAAAAAATCTTTTGAAGAAAACTTATAATTGTTGGAAAACTCAATTTTCTTTTAGGCTGAGGTACAATCGAAAATTCAATCAATGCAATCTTCGAGAAACTAGCATCTGGAATAATTCGCAAAAAAATATTTGTATCTCAAAGAATAAAAGTTACAGCTATGTTTTAAATTCAACAATGGAATAATTAGACTGCAATAACGCATACAAAAACCGTTTTTACTATCGTTAGGTTTAAGTTAGTTTTTTTTTTTAGTACAATCCTCTTTAACTCAACACCCAAATTACACGGTAAAATAATCGTTGGTACTTCAGCAGAAAACAATGACAAACGTCATTACATTCAACAATGGAACAAGTGCAATAAAAAAATTCGTAATAACTTTTTTTCGGACAAAGTCATAAGGATTTTTTTCGATACATAAGTCTACCTATAAATATATTTATAAGTTTTATTTGTCAAAATTGGGTGCTCAGAGGTAACTCGCTGACAGAGGTAATTATGCTCCCCCCAAAAAAAAGAAGTCATTTCAGATAAATAATTATTATTAAAGTACTTATTAATACTTATCAATAAGCGACAGGGTAAACATTTGAGCAAGACACTAGATAATATCTATTAACAGTAAACAAACGCCAAAACACAAGACTCTTAGGCAATGAAATAGCAAGGTATAAGGATAGTCATTTGAATTCTTTATTGAAATTTTGAAAATTTTAACGAAGCCACTCCCAGAGTCTATACCAATTCGAAGTTTGAAAATGAAACGTTACCTAAAACGAAGCCTATCGATATATTGTGTTATAATTAAAGGGATTGATTGAAAAATACTTTAAAATAGACCAGAAATAATTACGTTTGATGTTGTTGTTGTTGAAGGTGTTGTTGATGAAGACTGAAAAGAAAAGTTCCTGGTGATCTAATAGTATCGCAAGGAAGATCCTCCATTGGAAGTGGTTTCCATCAGGTCAAACTTTAGCCATCAAATCAAACTATAGGATCTGGACTTTAATGGTCAATTTAGGGAAGAGAAAAAAAGTGAAATTTTTATTAGAAAAACGTTTAATTAAAACTAAAGGTGAAATTGACCTGTAATTGAAAAAGGTATTCCCGTTCCTCAACGGGCCAATGTTAATAGATATTTATATTAGGTTTTTTTAAAAAATATATCAATAATTAGATTTATTAAAATGCAAAAAATAAAAAAAGACTTTTATGTCATAATAAAAGTAGCGTATGTACGACCATTTCGTATAGTACAGAAGGTAATAAAGTTTTATCTGTATCCAACAATTATATATAGACAGTGACGTTATATCTTCTCAACAATAATTTACTGAAAGACGATTCCTCTTTCACCATCTCGGTAACCATCTTAACTGCTTTAGTTAGCTATTTTTTTCGGTTTGAAATGATATAAAGGCAATAACTCCCCCCCCAAATTTCTCTCCAAAAAAAAACTAATTCATCAGCATTACAACATTGCTTTTGTTTAAACTGTATTCCATATAAATGTTCCAATAACTTGTATTTGTGCTATTAATAATTGATCAGGAAGAACGTACAAACTTATAAAATCGTTGAAATTAATTATCAAAATCTGAAATATCCAATAGCTTTACTAACTCTACTAAATAAACGGTAATCCTCAGTTTGTGGAAGTTTCACATTCATTAGGTTTAATTTGTTTTGTAGGCAATAGCTAACATAAAACGCTCAATTGATTACAGTTGTAGATCACTTAAACTTTCATGTGTCACTCTAGATGTTAAATTTGCTTAATCAATTACATCTTAAATAGGAACTTTGTCCTTAAGAATGAAAGCTGCAAAACTGTAAATGAAATCTTTTATGTTCTATAAAGTGGTGGTCAATTTTTAATAGTTTTGAACGTTTGTTAAGGTTCTAAAATATTTTAAAGAAAGTAGAACTGATTAAAATTTGTATGTGAACCCCATTATGGTTATATGGGGAAATTAATTCAATGACTTTAACGATGGTATCAAACGCTCTGTAATTATGAAAAGCGAATATCAACAAGCGTTTGAAGATACTTAAGAGAAAAAAATGAATTAGAGATGGTAAAATTCCTGCGGAAAATTGGAAGGAAAAAAAAAGAAAATAATAAACGAAATTTACTTCACAGGAAACTGGTCTTCAAACTATTTGAGATTAAAAATGTCGCTTTGAATAAGAAACCTCAAGCAAAGAAGTATAATGATTACAGAACCATCAGGGTCTTTCTAAACACTGACCAAAATACTAAACAGAAAATAGCAAAGAAAAACGAAAAAAGGTGCTGACTGAAAATCAATTCGCTTTTAGAAAAGGAAAAGTAATGAAGGAGGTCATAAAGTGGGTGATGGGAATTATTTTGGAATGACTACTAAGCAAGAATCAACAGACACATGAGTTCCAACGATTTTTGTAAAGTAAAAAAGTGATAAATAGCCCTTACGAAATTTTAGTTGGCTGAAGAGGCGGCAATTATAAGGAAATTTGTGTATAAAACAAAAGTGAAGATATTTGCTCATTATATATATAAAGTTAAAATTGATTATTAATTTAGCTGAAATTTTGACACGATACACAACCCGCATCAAAGAATGTTTTTATCAAAACTTGTGTCAGCAATATACCTATGACCGCAAGAAAATGGCTATTTCGACGGCCAATACAATAGTCGTCAACAGTCAATACTTCCTTGCTACGATCGTGTAGTGATTCTTATAGGTATGGTAATTTTATCAAAACTTGATTGAAAAATGGAAAAAAGGAATGCTTTGGGTTGCGAAGGGAGAGGTTTTCAATGTTTCAGGAACATGTAATTAAATTTTAGTTTTTTAATTATTCGCTCCATGCATGATGGAAACGACATCTGACGGCTGTGCTAAACTATGCTAAATTATTCATTATGTGGATTCGTTACCGAACTTTTGATTGTCGTCACTTTAAAAACAGAAGGAAATATAAATAAAACAGGAAAAAGTGTTGATTTATCAGTGAGTTCTATGTTAATACCGACATATATAAACAAGAAATATTAACAAATATTCGCCATTAATAAACAACGTACACGCTTGACGTATGCCTTTTGCTTTTTAGGAGCTTTTTAAGTTTCTTGTATCATTATAACTTACCATAAATTACACATTTACACATTCAAAACACTCCCCCCCATCTAAATTGTCATTTTTTCTCTGACGATAGGAGCCCCTAACTTTAGTTCACAAAATTGCCGGTAAATATTTTTTTTAAGTTCTCCGAATTTCAGAGGGTACTCACTTATGTATTTTTTTGTGAACACGTATTTTGAATTTTCAGGTTTATAATATGTGAAAGTCAAAAAACTTAATGCTCACTTACCTATCAACTTACCTTTACTTTGTTCAGATATATCTATCAGAGATTAAATTTTTAAGCAGACCCTAAGTTTTTGTTTCTAATAATGAATCAACTTTGTTTATATGAAGGGGTAATAACGGTTCCTTTTTAACGGCACTTAAATCATGAAATTTCGATTGTTTATTAGACGTTATCCCGTATAAACTTTGCCACCATTTTTCACTCTTTTAGGGGAAGAAATATCAAAAACCCTTTCTTATTATACGTATACATTGTATAAGGAAAACATTTTTCAAATTTCATCGACACAAACGTGCACTTATATTTGAAAATACAATATAAAACGAAAAAAAATATGACCTTTATTTTAATTATCATGACTAAAAAGTAATTTGATTTCGCGCATTTGGACCATGTACATACAAAATTGTTAATAATAGGTGGAAAGCGTGGAAATAAATTCGAATATTTTATTTATTTTCAATAACAATAATTAATTTCTAAATTGTTTTAAATACTAAAGACAAGTTAGCATGGAAGATTTTATATTTTAATTGATAATGAAATATTTGGCAAAAATTGCTCACTTTTATGCTTTTCAGCAGAATACATAATTGATCGAGGTCTAAAATCTATCTTATATATCATGTCTACAAAATTAGATTTTAAAATGTTTGATTGTTAAAAAAAGCAAATTTAAAAATCGCTTATTTGGTATAGGGTTACCAGCTTTAAATTACAGAAAATCCGGAGATCGTATCACTAAATCCGGAGAGTTGCATTCAATATGAAAGTAGATTTAAAAAATGTTTATGAATTAAGCAAGTATTCATAATTATAACGTTCACAAGCTTTACTAGCTAGTTCTATATTGTAAATATAACAAATATACATTTTTTGTTACTATAGAATCAATTGTTACCGCTGAAAGGTAGTGAAGAGACTTGTATTTTTGTTAAATCAAAAAACGTGGAGATTGATTTTTGTTAACTGGAGTTCAGAGAAATTTTATTTTTTCTGAAAACTCCGGGCTAAAACTGGAGAGTTGGTAACCCTAAGTTACATACATTTTGTTGCGACAGAAAAATAACACTGTAATTTTTCATAAAAGTAAAAAATCCGGAGATTATTTTTGCAAACTGGAGTTTGGAGAAAACATTATTTTTCTGGAGTCTCCGGACTAAAACTTGAGAGTTGGTAACTTTAATTTGGTATAAGTATTACATAAACTTTTATTCTAATTTTGTGAAATGACGTTATTTTAAATACTGTTATTAAAACGATACAACACAAATAGACAGTCATATTTTATTTCTAACTATAAATATTGATGAACTTGGTTTTTTACTTAGCGGCAATAATGTTTCGACTTTAACAGCACTTTGATTGATAAATTTAAAATTTCGACTGTTGATTAACTCTACATTATCTCATACAAACTTCGTCACCCCTTTTCACTATTTTAAGGTAGGAATTTTCAACAAAAAAATCTTTTAGATGCTTACTTCTATATATGGAATACACCGATTATACGAATTTTATCAGTCAGAGGGGGTATATAAATAAACGATTGTATATATGCACGGTCTAAACGGTAAATCTATGCACGGTAAAAAGTATTTACTATCAACATTATAACTATTACTTTTTCGTTAATATTTTCTTATTGAGCAACCGTCAGGGTCTATTTACAACAATTTGGTAAAAAAAAAAGGTTACTGTAAGATTTGAATTCACGACTCTTTGATGTCTTTGATTATGAGCATCTATCAGATATGTAAACCAATGCGCTAATAAAATATTTATAAATCGTATGTTTGTATATAAAAGTGTTTATACTTCAAAGAATCGATTTTATGTACCTTAAATTAAATTTATGTGCTAGTTATATTAGTTCAACTAAAAATATTAAAACTTCCCGGTTATAGAATACACCGCGCCGACCACCCAAATGGAAGAAGAAAAGGTGGTTCAGCTGTTTATGTTAAAATGCAGATTGAACATGACGCAATGCCACCTATAACTGCTGAAAATATCCAAGTCTCCCGCATAAAAATTAAGCTAAACCAAAAGAACTATCAAGTTGGGTCCTTTTATTCAGCTCCAAATAATAGCATCACAGCTGAAGATTTCAAAAACATGTTTAATAATCTGGGGGCACAATACCTGCTAGGAGGAGACTTTAACAGCAAACATCAATACTTCGGATCAAATATCGCAGTTCCAAGAGGACAGGTGCTTTATGACGTAATACAACGATTACAACTGGAAGTGTTGCACTCAGCCGAGCCCACGTATTTTCCAAAAGGAAACATGGTTCCAGATATTCTGGATTTTTACATAGGAAAAAATATAGTGAACTTTACCGAGGTACCATCTGTGAAATATGAACTAAGCTCTGACCATTATCCTGTAATAATGAACATAAACCTGAATTACACTCAAAGACAATCTAACCCATCCCTCATTCAACATCCTTTTAACTGGAAACTATACAAGGAATGCATGCAAACGTTTACAAAACTGGGCATCCCACTTAAAACCCCAAGAGACATAGACATAGCGGTATCGACTTTAACAAGAAACATTCAAGTGGCTGCAAAGCTTTCTAGTGGTACTAAAAATAACACCCCAAGACCACGAAATAATAAGCTGTCAACCTACATTGAACAACTACTCGTAGTCAAAAGAAGGACAAGAAACAGATGGGAAGAGACTAAATACCCACCATTTAAAGGGGATTACAATGGAGCTACAAAAGACCTCAAACTTGCCATAAAGGAGGAACGAGAGCGAGCTCAAAAAACGGAGCTAGAAAGTTTGAATAAAACAAATAACGAATTCTGGAGGAAGGTAAAAGCAGCGACAAGAAAAAGGACATTCTCACATCCATTGCTACAAAACGACAAATGGTTCACAAGTACAAAAGAAAAAGCTGAACTCTTCGCTGACTTAATCCAGCAGTAGTTCACTCCTTACAATAGCCAGGATGATGAACACGAGGCAAAGGTAACAGAAGTGCTCCAACAACCACTAGTTTTAAGTCCCTTAAATTTGCAATTTACTCCAGCACAAATTTACAACGGAATACTTAGAACTCCAAACAAAACTCCAGGAACTGATCTAATAACACAACCTCTACTCAAGGTACTACCAAGAAAAGCCATAGTTTTAATTGTTAATTGACACAAATATATAATGCTATTATTAGGACAACGTATTTCCCTAACCATTGGAAAAAAGCGATCGTCATAATGATCCACAAACCAAACAAACCCAAAAAGGATTCAGGAAATTACAGACCAATAAGCTTGCTTCCTATATTCTCGAAAATCTTTGAAAAACTCCTATTACCGCACCTTCTCCAACAAACCGCTGAATATATACCCAATGAGCAATATGGTTTTAGATCCCAACACTCTTGTCCCCTCCAGCTACATCGAGTCACGAAGAAAATATTGGAAGCATACGAAGAAAAAAAAGTTTGCTTGGGTCTTTCCGTGGACACAGAGAAAGCTTTCGACAAAGTTTGGCATAAAGGACTCCTTTGCAAATTGAAACCGATTCTGACTGACACCAGTTTTCGAATCATCTAGTCGTACCTCACTAATCGTGTCTTTAGAGTACGAGTCGAAAACGATTTCTCTACAACAAGAGAAGTCTTGTCAGGAGTCCCACAAGGAAGTGTATTGGGGCCTTTCTTGTATACAATGTACACATACAACCTTCCTAAAACGGACTCAACAATTTTGGCACAGTTTGTAGACGATGTCGCTATATTGAGCAAAGGAGACTGCGAGGGAACTGCAGAGAATGTCCAAGCACACGCAAACAAAATTGAAGAATGGTGCAAAAAATGGAGAATCAGACTGAACCCTGATAAGTCTAAAGTCATAAAGTTCACTTTGAAAACCAAAACAAGACAACAACCAATAATCCTGGACAATAGAATGGTTCCAGTAGCAGACAATATTAAATACTTAGGACTTTCGATGGATACTAAACTGACATGGAAAGCTCACATAAACAAAGTATTGGTACAGCTCCGCTCTTGTCTACGACAACTCAAATGGTTGATAACTAACAAAGCCCTGGCATTATCACTAAAAAGAACAATCTACGTTCAAGTCATTCGACCAATTTGGACCTACGGATGCGAACTCTGGGGTATAGCATCCGATACCCAAATAAAAAGGGTCCAAACTTTTCAAAACAGAGTGCTGAGATTAATGACGGGTTGCCCCTGGTTCGTAAGAGGTTCCATACTACACCAGGATTTGCTGATAACGATGATAGAGGACGAAGTGACCAAACGATATTCTAAGATAAGAGACTTGTTCGAAGAACACACAAACCCTACCGTCAGAGAAAACTTAATAAACTGGCCACCACCGAGGGGACAGAGCAGACTAAAACGCAAAAGACACGTGGACCTTATAAATGATATCACATAAGATATTTAAAAAAATAATACCAATTCTATTAAAACAAAAGTAATTTGTGAAAAAAAATAACAAATAAGTAAATCTTATAATTAAATAAGACAAATATATATATAATAAAATAAAGACAAAGAAATAAATAAAAATATATATAAAACAAATAATATTTAAGTGAGTGGGGACCGTCGCGGGATGGAATCCCCAACAGGTGACAAGTGAATCTGACTAAGGTTAGCTTCTACATATTAGCCAAACTGGAAAGCCAATTCGGCAATAAGTTAAAGACTTTAAAAAAAAATAAAAATATTAATGCAAATTATTTTCTAACTTTTTAATACGTTTCTCACGATACGCCTAAAGAAAGGGAGAAAATGAATTGAAATCTTGAACTTATTAAAAGAGGAACGGACTACCTCGATTTATGAATATTTCGATCAACGACGTGGAAGGGAGGACTTCAGTAATGCAATAAACTAACCTTCCGTCAAAAACCATTCTTTTATTATTATTATTTTCTCTATAAAACATTGTTTAGTTTTACTTTAAAAGCAGAGCTTACAACGTAAAGAGCATTAATTGCGACAGGTGATTAGAGCAAATCCGGGATCTAAATACAATATTAATGATTGCGGCGGTGGGTCTACTTTTGTTCGGCCCTACCAAAGACAGTAACGTGTCGTTGTATCGTTGTTATGCACGGGGCATGATCGAACGCCCGATTTTAAACCGAAGCAATAATAATCGCATAATGTCGACAAAGTGAAATAGCCGGTGGTGTGGTGGCGATGCTATGTCGTTAGTGTGCCGCGGGAAGAAGCAGGATAACGTGTCCAGCACTCTCCCGATAACCTCGCATCCCAACGAACCGGCCGCCACATTAAAACCGTATCCTACGCATACTTAATTAGATGTAATACAAACTTAACCCTTGTATTAAGCTGGCAACCATCCCGTTTGTGTCTCCCCTTTTCACCCCGACCACGCATTTATCACCATCCGGCCTTATCACACTACCATAATGGATGTTTTTATTTTTGTCTGTCATGCAAGTTTATATCAATTTTTTTGTAGTACGCGAATTGCGCGGCGACGCTTCAAATATGAATAGAGAATAAAGAGTTTTTCTGATATCTATGTTTTAATATAAATATTTAATGTTCGTCTCTTTAAAGTCGTAAATTTCCTACAGTTCTTTAGAGATCGTTATTTTGAAATTCTTGCACAATATTGTAGGTACTCACGGGTATAAGAGACTCAATAGAGTCTTACATCAACAGGCAGGGCCGTAACTAGGCAGGGCCAATAGGGGCACTTGCCCAGGGCCCAGGGGGACCTCGGATGGGCCCAAGAAGACCCCGATAAAAAATTATCTCAATTATTTTCATTCGTATTTTAATGAATATTCCAAATCACATATATAAGTAACACAACTGGTGGCTCAGATAGACGGGGCCCAAAAAGGCCAGAATATGCTATTTAGAACTTTTATTTAAAAAAAAAACATATTTATTTAATTCTTAATATTTAATATTCTATTGCACGCACTTGACACACTATTCGTTTTATTGCTTACAGACCTTATCTTTAAAAAAAAAGTGTGTGCAGTTTTAAATAGCACTCAATAAATAAAAAGCTGACAGGCTCATGTTTTGTCTCCTGAAATATTGAAAAAAAAAATATTAGAAAGACGTCGACTTTCAAAGTGAAGGGTTCTTTTACTGTTAAATTGTTAAGAAAAATCGCGGAGTTACTAAAAAATAGCTAAATAGCTAAAAAATCACATTGAGACTCATAAAAATGGTACAGCTTTCTATTTTTCCCCAAAAATTCAAAATGAAATAATAAATTTAGTTGGAGAATGTGAAAAAACAGCAACTATAACCATGATAATTTTTCTCAACTTTTTTTTATTGAGGAGGGCCCAATTTGAAGGACTTGCCCAGGACCCACAAAATCCACGTTACGGCTTTGTCAACAGGTATAGAAAAGGATGCTGTGGGTTGTTAAAGTAGGTGCTTTAAGGGGTTTTCCAATGAGAGGATCTGCTTTTAGCATTTTTTTTTTGAAGACGAAAAGATATAACTTTAAACTTTTAACCATTTGTTTATATTTATTTTAATTGAAAATAAATATTTTTTTGCCACAAATTTCTAATAGAACATAAGTTATAGCGCTCCAAAAACACCCGTCTCGAAAAAATAAACGCTCACTGTCTTCGACGATATCGGCTGATTGGATTATCTCAAATAAATATAAAAAAATGCCGTTTTAATCTGTGAGTTTAAAAGTATGAAATTAAGTTTAAATCGATTGAAAATATAGAAAATTAGATTCTTGGCAGACTTCTGCAGAAAAAGTTGCAAATTCACGGTTTGTCATGTTATGTTTTTGATATAAAAAGAAAATGAATTATAAGGAATATTTGTAAGAGTTTTATCCACAGTTTACTCTCTAAATTGGAAGTCAGTCGGTCAAACCTTCCTCGAGATATAGAGTAAAGTTTGAAAATCACAGTGTTGGAAAACGATTAAAGTTTCAAGTACAGTAAAAATTATAGCAACTTTTGTATCTTTGTAAAGATTGTATCTTTAAAATTATTTTATATTTTAAAACCACTTTACCACCATATTTTAGACATGTTAGGGAAGTAATTTATGCAAAAAAAAAAATTGATTTTTTATGTCCATCATAAGGGCTTTAATGTTTCCCTAACATTTTTAACATTAAATACATAGCAAACTTTTTTGTAAAGCATTTAATTTCAAGAATAATGTTATCAGGAAGCATACTATAATATTTAATTGCAACCTAGTAAGGACTTTTGGTATGTACCGTTTTATTAATTTTAGGCAATACTAGTAGCCAAGATCGTGTATTACGCTTAGGGATTGCAACACTAAACTAAAAGCTCAATACTGGAACTCGGTACTTTTTAATTCTTAACACTGGAATACCGGTTTTAATATAGTTAGTAGTAATTTTAGAAAGAGAAAGAAACATAGGTGTTTCACTTGTATATTTGCCAGTTTAATTAGAAAGAGTAAATATCACCAAAAATAATTTCTTACTTATAAATTATAACAGTATACAAAGAAGTAACGGAAAAACGAACATCGTACTTATTTAAATCACAAAATAGTGAAAACATCATTATGCAGTTCTTCGTACTGTTACAGGTTTTTGAAATTCAATCAAAATAAACATGATGCATCAATTGTACTATCATTAAGCGTAGAATGAAATTTTGTGCAAAAATTACCAGCCATTGAAGCTCTTTCAGTATCTACGCTAGTTAGTGGTACTGCTAGGCGCTATATACTTTTTTCGAGTATTTACTTCTAATCCCTCATCTTCAAATAAATCCAATACTCGTCGTGTGGTTTTGGATATAACTGATTTCTGTATTGTATTTTGGTTCGTGAACATTTTTTTAATTATCGATTATGCTAATGTTTCTTCAAGAAACAACTCCTTTTCAATTGTTTTTTGAACAGGAGCTTGGATATTTCTTAATTTGTGGAATAGGAATGTTAAGTATACGATTTTTTTTTTTCTAAATTTCATAGCATGTATATTCTATTTCATGGGGCAGTCAAAATATACACCAAAATATTTGCAGCTATTTACTCTTTTCAATATTTACTCCTCCAGCTATTTACTTCTTATCCTCAATAAACAGTTCAAATTTAATACACTATCTACATAACTTCCGAAAGTAATAAAATTGCATAAAATAGATGTATCTGTGTCCAACGTTAGCTGATTATTTCTTAGCCAAGTATTCAATTTTTTAAACTAGTTCGATGGAAGAATATTGACATCTCCCCAGTTCTTACCACAGCCGTATCGTTAGCATAAGAAACCAAGTATTATTCGGTTGTAATTTATACATTGAATATATCATCAATACGTAGGATAAATAATAGTGGTCTCAGAATAGTTCCTTGCGGAACTCCAAATTTAACATACTTATAATCATTCATAAATTTGTTAATTTTATCACAATGGTCTCTGTGAATTAAATAATTTTTTATTGATGATGCGGAAGATCTCTGACACCTATTCCCAACAGTATCTTATAGTTGACAATGTCGAAAGCTTTGGCAAAATTTAAAAATGATAAAACAATTAATTTTATTCTAAAATATTTTAATATTTGTAAATATTGTGGATTTTTTGGCCTTATATTTTTATTAAAGTTTACTTTATTTGTTAGTAGTCACTATAAAATAGACTGACAGGGTCTGTTGGATTCAATTAACTGTTAAATGAAATTGTAGTCAATTCATAAAATTATATATAAGTGTATGATCTGATAACAATTTATGGCAAGCTAAATGAGAAACTTGTTTATTTTAAAATCCTCATTTTCATTAAACAAAAAAAATTGCATTAAGAATATCTTGGTGATATATATAAAAGTTTGCAAATTAGAGGAAGTAAGAAATAAAATGAGATTTCAAAAGATACTTACCCAGTTCGTGCGAAATTAGCCCAGTAAATAATCATCGCTTCAGATAATGCCACTTCTGATTTTGTATAGTTTTTGGGAAAGTGGCTAAAGCCATCAACGAGTGGTGCTCCAAACATATAAGGTAATTCTTCTCCATGTACAGTTCCCATTCTCTGCAAAAAAGTAGACAAAATAAAATTTAACACTGGCAACTTGACAAATTATTCAAGAATTTACATGCGGGTCACATATATAAAGCAGTACATTTGTAATTGAATTATAATTAAAGGATTATCCCATGGAATCCAGAAACGATAAAAAAGGGACTTAACAGATTGTTAAAGGGTGTGATGTGAAAGAGTACTTGAAATGTAAATCACTTTAGTATAAATTTACAACTTTTTCCCCGGAATTTACGTGCACATTAATGCTTTATTTGTGAATTAGGGAATCTTAACACAGCCATTTGGGTCATAAGTTTCGAATATGAATGAACCACATGTTCGAAACTAGCTATGAAATGTTTGTCTAACTTCATTGTTCCGTTTTAATATTATAACTGGAAAATCGAATTCTAGACGGTAGCTGCCGTCCCCTTCTGGTCGGGACTCAACAACACTCTAGTGGGTATGTTAACGAAATTTCAAAGTTGCGGTCGAAGATCTTTGTCTTTCTCGCTTCCACCACAATCAGTGTGGGAATGTGATGCAAATGCCGTAGTTGGTCCAGTAACGATCTGTCTACATTTCTAATGAACATTATCTTCCTAATTGTACTGATAAAATTATTATTTCCATAACAACAGAAGCTGACCACAACAAACCCAGTAACGTGAAAGATTTAACACAATTCGAATTAGAGCTAAATCGATTTAATAGAAGTGAAAAATGTTGGTGTATTTATATGTACAATGAGGGAAAAATCATTTACAATTTAAATAATTAAGCGTGTGCCATACTGTTGAAAATGATTCGCCTACATGAATATTGCAAGACTTTAATTTTCTCGTGCATAATTCATAGAGGATGAAAATGGAATTTCAAAACTTTTATATCCATATGTATTCATATTATTATTTTTCGATGACATGTATGTGGAAATTTCAATAAAACTGTGCTTTCTATTAATTTAACATTTTCATATGAAAAAAATCAATCCATGCAAAATGCATTTAAAATTGATAGTTTTCATAATTACTATTTAAAAATTTATTCAGAACTAATCGCTTGACTCAAGAATCAAGTTGAGTATTTTATGCATAAATTGATTTCCTCTTGGCAAGGAATTTAAGTTTTTAATCACTAGGATTCAAGATTTTTTTTCTTTGTCAAGCGTGAAAGGATACTGGAAAACACTCACCAATGTCTGACCATCACAGTACATACTTAGAAGCAAATCAAATTATTAGAATTAAAATATATGAGCAAAATAACAGAAAGAACATTAGTGAAACTCTTGTCTATTTCTGGCTGGAATTGCGAAGGTGAGGTTTTCATAGTTAAAAATTCACTAGTTAAACATACCAAAATTAGAACATCGGAGCAAGGAAATTGTTTCAAAGCCAAAAAAGCAAATCTTGACCAAAATTCGAACAGCTACCAATTTTCCTATCGAATTTTTTAAGCAATGGAAATATTTGAAAAAATCAAATAATTTATTAAAAAATAAGACCTTTTTCAAATTACTAAAAAATAAAAGTAAATTACTTTCCCTGAATTTAGTATTCTGCAAGAAATATTTGCTAAATGCAAATTATTATTATTACTATACTAGACAAAACAATTAATAAATATCTAAAAGAAATAAACCACCAAATAAACACAATACAAACAAACTAAGTATTATGCGCACACGTAACTATAATCATTAATTTTATAAATATGTTTTAGTGCAATTGTTCAAACATATGCACTGACCAAAAAGTATGTAGAAGCCAATTATTTTATTTATTGTTAGATAAGGTTCCAAACATGATTACCCGCGTTTTCCCCTTTCCAAAATTAACTTTTTTAAAAAAATAAAAATTATTGTTTCATTGTAAATTATGAACAATGATGGTTTCAAATAAATAAGTAGTAATTACTTAAAAGAAAACTAAAAATTTCCTAATAAAAAGCTCTGTAACAATTTCGTATAAATACCATCGTTCGATCGGAAATAGGTGTCAAAGACACCATTGTTAGTTTTTGTTAAGAATCAAAACGGATCTTTGAAAGTGATAACTTGTACTACAATTTCATCCATTTTATAACTTTAATTATTATATATTTAATATTAGTTTCACGTTTTTGAGGACAAATTTTAGGGATGATAATTAATTCGCTTCCAATTAACACACTTCTATACATTCAAGTTTAAATTTTGCACAAAGATTTTTGCCACCTTATTCGCCACCTTGCCACATTTTCATTTATTAATATTTCAGCTCAATCGGAGTTAGTTTATTTATACCTCTAGTGCAGTGTCTGGTGCATCAGAAACACGAATACCTCGGACTTTCGCAACAATGAATGAATTTTAATAATTCAAAAAGGAATGTTTAGCTACATATAAATGTATAAAAAAGTTTACCCATTAAAAAGTTGTGCTTCGGTTTTTTTTTTTAAAATATATTTTATTTTTTGGATTAGATAAGTCAATTTACACGTCTCTAACATAATTAATTGAAACTCTGAAAACTAAAAGAAAAAGAAAATTCCTTAACTCTGTAGCGTAGATGCACACTAAGAGGGTCCTTAATTGATGTTGATTATTGTTGTTAACATTGGTAACAGTTTTTAAACTTTACTATTTTTATTTTAACCTTAAGTTACGAAATGTTTTCGAAAAGTGATCTTGAATGAAATATAAGAGTAAAGCAATTTCTTTTTTCAAAGTAACAAGTGAAAAAGATAATCCGAAGCTGGTTATTGATATATTGTGACTAGGAGGAACACGTTTTTTGACTAACTGCACCTCCAATTTTCACTATCTACCACATTCCCTAACAACATCTAAATTTGCAAGTAAAGTAGTAGATTTTTCTAAGAAGGTATAATTTTTTCAACTTTGCTTCGGGATCGTTTTTAGAAATCTATTGATTTAAAAGTACAATTGTCAGCTAATTTAATGTTTTAAATTTCTATCAAGAGCAACTTTTATTTTTAATTTTTCTCTTAAATGTATCTTGAGCAATTTTCGTCGGCATATGTTTGTCGAACTCAATACCTGCTAATTTTTTAACGCACAATTACTTTAGGCTGACTTATTATTATCTTTTTTATATTCGTATATCCACGTATGTGTTAATATTATAATTTTCCATAAAAATATTATAAAATGATCAAATAAAATTTTAAAGTTTTCGTTTAATTGCCATTTGTAAGGACACGATAACATATCTCCACCATTAACGTAGTGAACACTTTCAACACCTTTTAAATTAAGTGAAATTTTCGGAAATAATTCCTAAAAAACTAATTTCTATATCTTTCGCATTTAGTCATCTTCAAATAAAGGATGCATTTATAGAACCAGTTCTCAATAAATACAATTTTGAACTACTTAATCGATTTTTTTAAAAAAACTTAGAATAATACATAGGTAGTATGAAACAGCAGCAATGGGTCAATTGGAATAATTTTGTCACGAATTTTAATTATGCTATTTTTCGCCAGTAATGGATTGATTTTATCTTTTTTTGATAATTTAAATTGGCGTAAACGTTGTCACTCTGTTGCCTTCATTTCTTCTTCAAACCTTCTCCAAAAGTATCGTTACAATTGACATCTTTACCTCCAGTTACATCGATTAGGGGATCGAGCATTAGGGTATTTTCATTAGTAAAAGGGTAGTGATGTTTCAAAAAGTTCACTAATATTCCTTAAATCCGCATATCTTTTTCGGTTCAAGAATCAGTCGAATCATTATGTTGATGACTTTTATTGAAAGATATATCACAAAAATGTTCTACACTTTCACTAATTATGTTTTGGCTATAAATAAATCCTCTGACTCAATTAATATTACCTTTCTGTGGTATCACGTTTAATAGAACATCTTTCGGCATTCATTCCTTTTATCATGGTTTGATCAATTGTCGATCACTTGCAATGTCAGAAAAAAAATATCTGAAAGCCTCGATATAAAAAAAAACCTTTTTTTTTAGTTTCCATGAGGTCAATTTTAGCATGTAGTTATTTCTATCAATCCATTATTTAATAGATCATTTAATTTGTAACGGCAAGATGTTCATCAAATTACGTACCAAACGAATAAAGAAAGAAACTAAGTAGAAGTTCAAGAGGAATAAGCCATCTGCAATAAGACTAATAAAAAAAAACATACAAGAAAAAATCGTACAACCACTGAATTTTTATTTTTGAATAAACACATAAAGCATAAGATCGTATCATGGACAACTAGACTGGCTAGAAAAATTTCGTTTCGTTGTATTATACATTAAAGCTTCCGCTACCGTTTTTACCTTCACATTTTACTACCTACTCCGAATCTCTAGGATCTCGAATATATTCAGGTAATTTTGTTATATGTTTTGTTATATGTCACTATTTACATAGGTGAAGATAGGGCACCAATTAAGGGCCAACTTTGTGCGCATCTAAGGTTATATACAGAGACAAGGAAATGTATTTTTATATTTCAGAGTTTCAATAAATTCAATAATTTTTTTATAGGTATATAAATTAAAATATTCGATCCAAAAAGTACCAAAAAAAACAAAAGCACAACTGTAACATTGATAAATATTTTATTTATTATTTTCGAGTCACAATTAATAAATTAATGATTAATTATGTATGTCCTATGACTCAATTTCTTTATTGGATACGACGCGTTTCAACAGTCTTTGGCTGGCATCAACAGGTAATCTTATTAATACAAATTATTATTTACTCATAATTTTATAACTTTAAAGCACAACTTGATGGAAAAACTTTTTTTGTGTATGTAAGTAGCTAAACATCCATTTTTGAGTTTTTAAAATTCATTCCTTGTTGTAAAAGTCCGAGGTAGAAACCCCTAGGCACTTCACTAAATTAATATAAAAAATCCTTACGTCTATCTGTACATTTTGATTTTGAACCCAATTTTAGGGTAAATATTTGTTTCAGGATGACCTTATTCCAAATTTAAATTTTTGTCTGTCTGTCTGTATCTGTGTGTCTCTTTATAACTAAAGACCAAAACAACCAAATTTAATGAAATTTGATATTAAGATACCACTCAAATACCACTTACATAAAGCTTTTAATCATTTCTTAAAAAAATTAAAGAAAGGCATCCCCTACGTAAAAACAGAGGCATGAAAAAAAAACTTTAGACAGGCGAGTTATATATCGTTGGAAAGGTATTTAAAAGTAAGAAAATAATTTTTATTAATATTTTTAGTTGAATCAATAACTTAACACGGTATATTCAATTTAAAGTGCAAAAAATCGTCCCTTTGAAGTATACATTTTTTTTGTACAAACATAATATTTATAAATATGTTAATAGTGCATTGGTTTACAAATCTGATACTCATAATCAAAGAGCCGTGATTTCAAATCTTACAGTAACTTTTCTTTTACCAAATTGTTGTAAATACACCCTGAGGCTTTCTCAATAAGAAAATATTAACGAAAAAGTAATAGTAATAATGTAACAGTAAATATGCTTTTAAGACCGTGCATATATAAAATCGTTTATTTATATACCCCCTCTGACTGATGAAATTCGTATAATCGATGTATTCCTTATAAGAAGTAGGCATCTAATAGGATTTTTTTTTTTGGAAAATTCCTACCTTAAAAGAGTAAAAAGGGGTGACGAAGTTTGTATGAGATAATGTAGAGTTAATCAACAATCGAAATTTTAAATTTAATAATCAATGGCAATAATCAATTCTTTCACGGTAGAAAAATGAAAAGTGTTTTAACATAAAATTATATGATGTTGAATGCAATGATCTTTGAATTATATTAATTTTTTTAAGAATGCTAGGTAGTTAAATTTTCCGCAGACTATGTTTTTCATTTTAATTTGCCCAACTGCCATTTTAAAAATGGCTGCCAGAAAAAAAATATAGCTTATAATTTTTTTAATGGCTTCTTGTGACAGTCTATCAAACAGGAACTCGTCATTAAAGAATCAGGAAAATAAAATACGTTAGACAATATTGCCTGGGCGATTTTAAATGGATTGACACCATCATTTTTTTCATGCAAACAAATCATTTTTTCCGGAAAACGATGGTGAAAAGTGCATAGTGTTTGAACTTTGAAGTTTTGCCAAATTCATTAATAATTGTGTGACAAATTTATGAGCTCCATTGCCTGATCACCTTTTCAATGAGGTTTTATCATTGAGAAGAGTTAAATATTTTGAGCGAACGAACCACAAATGATAACCGAAAACATGAAGTGCGTGTGCAACTGGCGGCAATAAATTTTAAAAGTTTCATATTATGTGTTTTCCTCGTGCCCGCTTGTTCTCTTTGTTTTATCAGTGTCGAAAACCGACAGAACAATTAATTTTATTCATAATCTACATAGCTGTGGAATTTAGCAAACAAATGACAAACGTGTATGAAATAAATTTATATCTAAACCTCAACCCCCAACCATAACGATCAAAAGGAGAAAATTTCACGTATTTCTGACATATTACAAATTTATTTCCTCTGCATCCTTCTTCAATTTCCTTGACTTTTTTGATTTCTTCTATCCACTTTCTGATGGAAATATTAACCGACTTTTCAATCAAATGTGATCAACAATAAAATCTCAACAATATCAGAATTTAAAAAATAAATTTTAAAATTTCACATATAAGAAAACTTACGTTCGTATATTTGCAATAGAGTAATCGTTTTCCATTCTACAAAACTCAAAACGCTTATTCCTGGTTCCAATTTCCTCATTTTTGATTTTTCCGTGACATTTCCATTTTTGAAATCATACGATGTCAAATTCAAATGATTTCGTGGATTATGAATAAGTACATGTACCATTCGTTTAAATTCGACGTTAAACGGAAATTGTTCACATCCAACTTTGATTACTTGTGCTTCGAAAACGTTAACCGCCCAGTACAAAAGTATTTCAAATTATTTCCTTGAAAGTTTCCATAAATGTAAAAATATTTTTCGACAAAGCTAAAGGTTGATTGATGTGTTATTAAAATGGAATTTAAATGACACCGAATCAAAAACTATGTTACTTTTAAATTGAAACATAGTAAGCACAGTAAGCATCACAGTAACCACAAAAGCTGTTCAGATGATCAATTCGTTCGCTTCAATTTATTCATTTTTCTAGGTTGAACTCTGGCGTTAACGCTTGACCAAGCGTTGGGTCAGACTCATATGCCAAGGTTTGGCAATTAATAACTGACCCAAGATTGATCCTGTGATGCGTATTGGAAGTTTCTAAATGGGATGTCGAAGGATAGCATTTTTTCTGAAATTCACTACTCGATTACTGTAAATATAGTTACGTCTTAGTCGTAGTTTTTTTATTGTGAGATTTCTATTTGTATAAAGAAAATTTTGTGAAATTTTTACTAATTTTTATTCAGTCCGTTTTTAGATATTGACTTGGAAAAAAGACGTATTAATGATTTCAGTCATTTTTGTAAAGCTCTAGAAAGAAAAGAAGTGTATTCTTAAACTGAAACTTATACTGCAGATTATTATAAAAGCATTGAACACAAACACAAAATATTATTAGTGAGCAAGGGCGGATTCAGGATATTTTCCTGGAGGGGACGGAACGGGGCACAATATCATCTTTCCTTTGCAAGTGCGTGAAAGGGATGCAACGAACAAAATTCGCAATTCCAGCCAGAAATAGACAAGAGTTTCACTAATGTTCTTTCTGTTATTTTATTCATATATTTTAACAACTCTAATAATTTTATTTGCTTCTAAGTATGTATTGTGATGGAATCTCCACAATATGCAAAAATACCATGGGAGGGGCAACGTACCCCCCTCTCTTAAATTCGCCCTTGTTAGTGAGTCTTAACTCCTACATACCATTTTATGGTCTTAAAAAGTATCAATTTTAAGATTTTTTCAAACTTTTTGCAAAAAAAGTTTGACTAATTTTTTTCACGGTAGAAAAATTAAAAATATCTTTACATAAAGTTTAGTTTATCCTAAGTTCACTGGTTTCTGAATTATTCTGATATCTTTAAAAATAGCTAGGCAATTAAATTTTCCATAGACCACCTTTTCCATTAGTTTGCCCACCCGCCATGTTAAAAGAACCGCTAGAAAAAACTATTGCTTATTAATTTTATTCTAACGAATTTTTGTGACTGTCTATCTATAAGGTACTCGTTATTAAAGAATCTAAGAAATAGTATAGGTAGGTACTAGACAATGTTTCCTACCAACGAATTAGTATTCATTGGTAACAAATCCTCCTTGACAATTATTAAAGAATTGATTCTTATGATTTCATCAACATATTTTTCTATCTAAGCACTATTTTTTGAAGAAATATATTCCCATCGGTGCAAACGAGAACAGAATGCACTGAATTCTTGCAAAAGAAATTAGAAACATACCTGGAAAATTTGTAATATATCTAGACCAAAAACTTACATGGATAAGCACATCAAAACAACAACAAACCATCTAAATAAAATACTTAAAAGAATGCAATGGTTTCTAAGAAGAACCTTATTCCTAAATCATGACAACTAAATATTACTCTACAAGGCGATATTCAATCTTATATGATCTTAAGGTATACAACTATGAAGTTCAGCGTCAAATTCAAATGTTGAAATATTATAACGTTTTCAATCTAAAGATATTAAAGCAAATAGTAATCGTCCCTTATGATATTAACAGCAAAAGCATACATGAGGATACAGGGCTATCAATTACCAAGGAAGATATGACAAAGTTTAACACAGCTTATCTCAACAGACTCGACTAACGAAGATGGAAAGAGCTGGACTTACCATACGAATATGAAGCTAAGTTACCAAATTTAGACATAAATGTTTATTTTACTTTTATTCTTTAATTTACATCTATGTTTTCCCTCCAAATAATTTTCCGTAATAGTAAAAGATCGATGTTTTCGTATAGCAAAAGTCGAAAAATGAATAATTTGTAATCATTTTGTAGTTATTATCGATTTTGTAAGAAATTTTATCAATAATTTATGATTCGATCTGATGAGGTCGCTCCATTGCAACGAAAATTATGTCATTATAATGCTATTATAATTATTGTAGCTCAACGCTAATTGTGCAAAATAAATAATGTTAAAATAATATTTTTCAATGCTGCGAAAAAATAAAAATTTGGTCGGTTTCTTTTCTTATCTTTTATAATTTTTTTACGTCTGATTTTCTATCAAATTTTCTTTTTTTTTATATTTCAATAGTGACAATTATTCTTAATTACAGTCTACAGATAATAAAATAATATAATTATTACAAATAAACTTTTGGATGGTTTTGAACGGATAATTGAAATTCCATCCTATGTTACTCATTGACAGATATCCTGACATTGGGAAATTTCAATATTTGGGTAATCAATTTCGGTTTGAACGTGGTTGGCTACCTTTAAACGCAATTATATCAACCCTAAAGTGCATATCACTTGCATAATCGCATAGTGGTCTCTTCCCTAATAAGTTAAAATCGAGTGGTTTTGAACGCATGGCACTATGGAGAACCAACAATTACTTTAAAATTGAACAATAAAATCTAGGAAACAATGTTTCAAACTAGGGATAATTTCATTGTGAGTCATCATCTTTGTTTTTCGTTTGAAATGAATAGAATTCAAAATTCCAGAGACAATTGTTAATGAGAGACAGATTTTAAGGATGTCCTACAATAAATGAAATGAGTAGTATTATAAATGTGTTACCGACAATAAATGTAGTTTCGACTTTTGCAATTGCCAGTATTGTTGTCAGTAGTATATATTATGCACGTTAAAAAGATTTCCACAGTCTGACATTAGTTTCTATGGAATAAATCCTCCCGTATGTGCAAGTCTTTTTGTTTACGAACGCTGTAATGCGCATAGTATAATATTAAATTACTTTGTATGTCAGATAGAACCTACCATTTAGACTGAGTTTATATTTTCACAAAAAAACAACAGATAATTTTATAATATTTTTTAATGTGAAATACTAAATTTTGACTACAAAAGTCATATGAAATTCGACCGATATTTTAAATTCTTTGTCTTTGATAACATAAATATAGCAAATCTAACAAAGGTTATATATAAAAGAATTTTTGTTGTTTTATAACTGTGAATTTGAAATGAAATGATTATTATTTTTTGAACAATATAACTTTCTACAATATATACTTCAATTAGTACTCAGACGGGATTACAAAATTAATTTTAGTGTATTGCCACTTTACAATAATAATGCGTTTTTTTTTTGTAAAATTCTTTAACTGAGCATTGAGCTTTGCAGGAAAAAAAATGTGCAATTTAAAAATAAAGATCGAAGAAACGATATTAAAAATTCAAAAAATTATTTTTTAAAATTTTATTTAAATAAAAAATGGAAGTTTCAAAGAAATTTGTCAGTTTTTTACGTTCAAGGATGCAAATTGGTTTTTAAAAGGAAAAAAGAGGCAAAAAACATATAAAGAGAATGAAATTTCTTTCGTTAATGTTACCAAAAATAAAATAATTTATTAAGTGAAAAGCATATTTATTTTCATAAATTTGTTATTTATTTAGGTATTGAGCACAAAGTGCTTCTAGCCTAAAGTATTTTGACTCTTAAATTATTTATAACCTTTGTTTCTTGCCTAGTGGTCAAGATAACTATTACAAGTGCATGGGACCACTTACTTCAATACATGTAACCAACGATATAACCCAGCGATCGGCAACCTTTTGGCAAGCAAGGGCCACATAGTGACAAATTGAACAAATCTCTCGGGTTTCATGGTTCGGCACAAACCAGGAGATCCATAAAGACTTATAAATATCCTCTATCTGGAAAAAAATTGCCAGATGGAGTGCAAAATATCAAAAGCGATTGATCCATCATTTTGGAAACTAAGACTAAAACATGGTCCACCCCATGTTCCCATGTCGTGACTAAAAACATCATCACTTCATCAACATCATCACTTCGTGATTTTAGGGTAGAATAAATAATGGACTTGTGTATTGTCCAAGAACAAATAGTAATACTAAGCAATAAAGAAACAAAATCTTTCCATGATTAAAGCAAACACTTGCAGCAATTATTTGTTCAATTCTCGTTCGCAATAAGTTACAAACAAAAGATTATAAGCGAAAGAGATCATTAGTGAAGTAAGAAACTTGAAAAAACTTACATTTTTTAAATGCATGAATAAATTATGTTCAATACTCTTCGTTGCATTTCACTTCCTAGCTCATTTTTTTTAAACTTTCAACGGACGAAAAAAAATTGATAAAAAATCGTTTTTCGTAAGAAAATTTCATTTACTAATGGTTCCATACTATTCTTCTTTAACCAGTCTTCTTTATAATATTTTAAACGACATTCCAGTTAGATAAAACATGTCAATGTCCCTCTTTGCCGACGAAACAGTAATATTAGTGTCATCATGGTGCATTGACACAATAGTTAAAAAATTAAGCGATACTTTAAGAAGGCTACTAAAATACTTTAAAAAGTAGAAAAAATGAACTGAACAAAAACCAAAGCCATCTTTTGTTAGTTAATTCAGTTCAGTAAAATTCTAATATTTTGTCCATTTCAGACAGATTCTGGTATGACAACTTTTCAGTACTACTCTATATTTTCTTGAGATCAATATTTTTCCAGTTTTCTCGGAAATTTTTCAATAATGGATTGTCAGGAGTTGTTAATTGTCTGGCTAATTTTTTGTTCAAACACATCTTTTAATACCAATTCGTAGACGTCATAGCAGCAAGCAAAAGGGTGCATTTCATAACTTAGTTTTTGCTCAAGAAGCACACAAGTCCCATATATACGACATGCATGTAAAGCAGTAATATCACAGCAAAAAAATGCATTTTATCTTTAAGATTCCAGTCAATAATAGCGTTACAAACTGCTTATGTCTGTTCACTTCCTTCTCCAAATTTGATACAGCAATTAGTTGTTCTTTATTACCACATGAAATAACTATCAGTAATCGTTCTTCTTTAGACTTGCATGCGTTTAAGACCGGGAGAAATTTATCATCCTAATGGATAGTTACATTATTCGGTACTCATTTTGTGAATCGACTTTTATAACTTCTATGCGCTGTTTTCGGTTTTCCTACACTGTAAAAAATTTGATTCTGAGGTCGAATTCCTTAGGAGTTTGACTAATTTACCTTCAGTGAAATCTATTTAGCTTTATTCAATTCCAAACGGTTTAAATCAAGAATTTTATATTTCTTGTGTCAAGAAACACGCATATTTGAATAGTATATCAAATACATTCACAACAATGATAAGTGTAGTTGAGTGAACTCCCCTCCACATTTCACATCAAAATTAGGGTATTTTATGTTTGTGTACCTAAGCTGCTCATGCGCATAACATAAAATGTTCAATACAGTTCCTTATAGTCCTTATAGTGCTGGATCACTATTGTCAATTATTGTTCATGCCGTTTATAAGAAAATATAAATACTATCCAAGAGTATTGGCAATAAATAAAAATTATTTCTTCTTCTCCATCTCGCTTTTGTTATAAAATTGTCATTCATTAATTTTATTAGAAATTATATTGAAGTTTTGAAACGACCGCGCTCCGACCTAGGTTGTTGAAGTGAAAAAGTGAGTTGAAGAGAGATAGGGTTGCCTAGTCGAATACAGGATCAAACATGAATCCTCTATACTTTACCTCTGTGTTTTCTTAGCTGTATTATCGATTTGAACCTATGAATTTTGCTTTTCATTTAACATTTTAACTTGTAAGTATACAACATTATTTATAAATTATTGTTTTAATAAGTGTAATAACATATTTTAATATTCATTAAAAAAAAAATAGCGGATAATTTGTGTTGAACGATTATTACATGTATTGTATTTTATAAAAATGGCTGATGACGCGGTCAAAGTATATTTAATAAGTCGGAGGTTCGAAGATCTTACTGATAGTTTTTGAGGTTTGTATATTATTTTTTAACAAATTAAAATATTTGTATATTTATAAACTTTTATTGTTCCTCCACGAGTCGGTGTATCAGTCAAACAAAAAAATTATTGGAAACCTACGTCAAAAGAAAGCCAGCGAGGATTTGCTGTTCATATAAAAGTAAGTTATATTTATAATAATATATGTTATTTTATTTTAATAAATGATTATTTGTATTTTTTATAGTAAGGGCTAGGAGTTTTTAAAGTTCTTAAATATAGTACGGACTTATACTTTTAATTAAATAATTTAAGTTTACATATTTTGTTCTATTTAAAAATATGTTATAATTATGTACATTTGTTCTTAATAAAATATATAAAATGAAAACCAAATCAGCCGTTATTTAATAAATTATACCTACTTTCTAGCCAAGTATATATTTAATTTAAAATAAAATTTAATTGAGACTATTTTTTTTTTATTGAAATATCTGTGCGAATTAAACCAAATATATAAAATTATTTAATCAATTTCGTTTATATTTGAATTAAGTATAGTTATGTTTGAAAGAAGTATCCAAATTTGAAATCAAGTTTATATATTGTTTGAAATAAATATGATGGTGATTTCGTACAAAGAAACTGAAGTTGACTTAAGGTCGCTGAGTTCTCCACTCAACTGAATGTTTCTTGGCTCAAGAAACATTTTGAAACTCATATAGCGCTTGATTTAAAGATCATACGCATTTCGCCGTATCCAAACTTATAGCTCAATTTAACCAAACGAAAAGTGATTGAGATTAGTACGCTCTTTTTACGGTATAATGAATTCTTTGATTGGAGGAATTTCTATTGAGAAATTCATCAATTTTATGTTTCAGTACCTCAATTGTTGCTTCAATAATGAACACAATTTCTTATACTGAACTGATGCTTAAATATTATCTAATGTTATCACTAGTATTTGATTATTGAAATTTTTTTTAGTTAAAATTTTGTTAGTATCGAATTGTGTGCTCGTAGTTGAGATAAGCAAATTTGCTAGTAAGTAGTAATAGAAAGTAGTTTTGTTAATTTTTCAAGCTTAGTATACGGTTACTAGTTTCTTTACATCGTTTGATGAAGATTTAATCGGTTTATGTGACTTTTTCCAATAAATATTAGATTCGAATTTACACGAATTTTATAGAACAAGACTGCCTGTACTTGTCTGTTATAGGGAAATTTGGAGCTGGTAATTTAATGTTTTACGTTTCCTTTTAAAAATATTTCCATTTTAGAACTGCATAATTTCACCGACATGTTGACTGAATGAAAAAAATAATTTTGCTTACTAAACAAATAACAAATAACAATTCAATAAAATAAAAGATATCCATACGTTAACTACCGCGCGCCTTCGTATACAAATATTGGTATGTTTCGATGCAAGTCGGCACGGGCTGTAATGGTTCTAGATGCATTAATATTTATTCACAATTGCTTAAATAACATTCAAATAAGATTAGAGTGTTTGAATTGAAAAAAAGAAGGTATATTTTTTGGGACACCCTAATCGCCCTAATCCATATGTGAGATGACCTTATAAATTGGAAGTTAGTTGGTTCAACCCGTTCTTGACGTAGCATTGACTGCATTATTAAATCGATTTTAAAAAATTTCTTTGCTATTACAGACTAAATTAAAATTACTTGTGTATTCTAGACATGGGAAGAAATTTATGCAAAAAAAAAACGTTTTTTTTTCACCCATCACATGGGAGGCCCCCTTAACTCGACGCATGACATTTTTCTCTATTTAAGAGTTGTATTTTTTTCATTTAGTCATCCGAGTTGAAATAATTGCATTGAGAAAGTTTACAAGCTAAGATAAATATGCAGCAAATAAATATTTAGAGAACCAGAAATATGACAGCTTTTATTAAAATATTTCAAAGACTAAAGATCGTCTCCTTGGTTGCACATATGCGATAAAGCTTTCAGATGATAAAGTAAAAAAGTTTCACATTTACATTTGCACGTAAGGAAGCAATATTTTCAAAATTACTTTTCCATTTGCATGTTTATTGAGGCAAAAGAAATACCCCAAAAATACTCAATACCATTTCCTTTCTACACAAAATCAATTTCCAATTTTAATCTATTCGTTGTTAATTATTTCACCGTTTCTTCAACAATTCATTCCACGATTTTCTGTAATATCCAATCTGTAAATCCATTTCCGATACAATCGAATTTTTCATTTGCAAATAAGCTAGTTTGGCATCTTAATTTGATCGTAAGTATGCCATTGTGATAAAATTATTAAGAAATTGGTCGATAAGTAGTAATCGTCCTTCATTTCCTGGACTAAACGACCATAATAGGTGCAGTACAGTACGGTTTCGTATCGCATACTTTTCTTGGACAATCTAGAAGAAGCAATCCACTTTTCCGTCACTGTGGAAATTGGAAAAAGCGGAAATGAACTTTGAACAGAATACTATTTGAGATGACACTTTCGTAATAAAAATGAAAAGTGAATGCTTTGATATTTTTCATTGACAAATGTGATAATTTTGTGGGTAGGAATTCAAAACATTCATTCTTTGATAGTCAAAAGAAACCTGTCGCGTGCAATTTCTAGTTTTTGAAAAAAAAAACCGAATAAGGAAAACATTGAATTACTTTAGCGTTGTTATTGCCGTTTTGGTTGATTTCCTTTTTTTTAAAGTCATTTAATAATTTATTCTCAAACTGATTCCTATTCAATTCTGTTTTTAACTTCTACAAGTTTTAAATTAAATTTTGGTTTCTCTTATCTATTATTATGATTATGAGAGATATTAGCCTACGTTAATCAATTCTTCAGTAACTTCATTGAAGCTAAATTGTCAATATTTTCTTTTAATTTTAAGTTTTGCATTGTCTATTAATACGTTATAGTACTATCTCAACAATGTTTAGTTTAACTTAATAATTAACTTTAAGTTTATTGAACAATTTTTTATGAAAAAATCATCACTTCGTCTTGCACTTATAGACTTATAGCGTTAAAGTTTTTGAAGAAGTTTGGAGAGAGAATAGTAGAAATTGTAAATAGATTTCCCATTGAAAAGTTTTATAAATCAACATCTTCAAAGAGTTCAAAATTGAGATTCTTAGTTTATTATCCAAATATTCAACTATTTACTTGAACCATTGAAAAATCTTTTGTTATGTAGTTCTCAGATATAAAAATATAAGTTTCATGCAGCCAGTATTTGGAACTTTACATTTTTGATAAAATCTTACGAGCTTTTAAAGTATTAAAAATAATTATGTGTCACATTTTCTGAAAGGTTCCCTGAAAGTTTATCGTTGTAGAGATTATTGTAAATAGCTTATACTTTTTTAACTTTGTTTCATAAAGCTTTTATTCTTTCAGGGAACTTATCGTTCAAAAAATGCTTTCCTAGTTTTTATTTTGTATATGTCTGTATAAAGTAACCGGTTGGTAATCAATAAGAATGTGTATTTTTAACATTGATAAATATTTTATTTATTATTTCCAAGTCACAATTAATAAATTAATGAATAATTATGTATGTCCTATGACTCAATTTCTTTCTTGATTACGACACATTTCAACAGTTTATGGCTGTCATCATCAGGTAATGATTATTTTTTATATTTTTTTATTATTTTTTAGAAAAATAATTATTACCTGATGATGACAGACAAAAACTGTTGAGATGCGTCGTAATTAAGAAAGAAATTAAGTCATAGGGCATACATTATTATTCATTAATTTATATAAATAAAATAAAAATAAAAATTATTGCTCTTATAAATACTTTTATAATATACTATAAATATTATTATAAATGTATTATAAATACTTTTGTTTACAATTTGTTTTTAATTTTAAGTGTGATGTACCTTGCATAAACCATCCAAGCAGCGTCTGTAGATCCTGATCTAGGATAATGATTAGATTTTACAACATATTGTAGTTGTTGCTTGTTTCAGTTGGGGAAAAATCAGCTCTCCAACAGGATGCAAACATTGCTGCATCGTCAGCATACAGAGAGAGGAAAGTTGTGGGTGTCCACGGGATATCATTTATATATAAAATAAATAGAATAGGTCCTATAATAGAGCCTTAAGGGCCTCCAGCCTTAATTAATCTGCTATTTGAAATTTCATTTTTGATTGGCACACAAAATTGGCGCTCTTTGAGATAACTCCATATTATTATTATAATGTATCTTGGGAATTTCATTTAAATTAGTTTGTATATTAGCCCTTCATGCCAAAGAGTATCAAAAGCCTTTTCTATATAAAGTGAAGCCATTACCGTGTGTTTATTACTGTTAAAGGCGTCAGTTATATGGTTACATATTCTGTTGAGTTGCATTGTTGTGGAATGCCTGGGTCTGAATCCAAACTATTCGGGCATTAGTATTTTTTATGTATTAATATGCCCGTTTATTCGTCTTAGGATAGTTCGTTCGGCGATTTTGCTTAAGGTTGTCAGTAGGCTGATAGGTCTATAACTAGTGGGACTGAATGCTGGTTTACCAGGTTTGAGGATCGGAATCAGTTTAGATTTTTTGAATGTTTCTGGAAAATATCCGTAAGCCAGCATTTTATTTATGATAGTGCTCAATCTCTTGATCGCTATTTGTGTATTAATTTATTAATTGTTACTCGAAAATAATAAATAAAATATTTATCAGTATCAAAAATTTTCATTCTTATTGATTACCAACCGGTTACTATATATAGACATGTACAACATAAAAACTAGGGAATCACATTGCATAACTAAGCTTAATTTATGTATAAAAAAATTCATTAGTAAGCACGAAATACATTTCTGTTTCCTAGTGAAACCCCTTTTGATACATTTTTGCTTGTAGGAAGCATCTGGAGAGCCTTACTGAAGTATCCAATAGTAGTTTGCCATCTGTGAGACGCTCCAACTCCATTGATATTTTTTTCCATTTCCTTAATATCTTAGTCAAATCATTCACATTGTCATTTTTGTTAATTTTAATTTAATTTATTTTTCAAGATGTCTGACGAAGTCACGATACGAGACGAAACGTAGTGGACTTGGAAAACAATAAATTTAATTGATCCAAAAAAAACTTGAATAATTTATTTTAGCAATTTGAAGATGTATATATTTTCTTAATCATTTATCTTTTATTATAAGACTAGTAGTTGCCCGTTGCATTCGCAACTAAAGGTTTTATCTCAATAAAATGTTTAGTATGAGATAATGTAGAGTTAATCAACAATCGAAATTTTAAACTTAATAATTAAGGTGTTGTTAATTAAAAAAACTGTATCTAAAGTTATATTAAAAAATATTTTTTTTATATCATTTTAATTTACAACATTTTAAATAACGTCATTTCACTAAATTAGTATGAAATTTTAATACTTATGTAGTACTTATACCAAATTGTCGATTTTAAATTTTGGTTCATCTTTCAATAATCAAACTTTTTAAAATCTATTTTTTATGAACCAATGGTTGTGATCTGGAGTAATTATATATTCGGCTGAAAAGCAAAAAGGTAGCAATTTTTGCCATATATTTCACTGTCAAATCAAATATAAAATCTTCGATACTAACTCGGTAATTAGAACAATTTGAAAACCAATTATTGTTACTGAAAATAAATAAAATATTCGAATTTACTTCCACGCTTTCCACCTATTTCCAACAATTTCGTATGTACAACGTCCAAATGTGCGAAATCGAATAGCTTTTTAGTCATGTTAACTAACATAAAGAAGGTCATTATTTTTTTTTCGTTTTGCATTGTATTTTCAAATATAAGTGCACATTTGTGTCGATGAAATTTGGAAGTGTTTTCCTTATACGATGCAGATATATAATAAGAAAGAGTTTTTGAAAATTTCTCCCCTAAAAGAGTGAAAAACGGTAGCAAAGTTTGTAAGGGATAACGTTTAATAAACAATCGAAATTATCAATAATCAATCAAAGTCCGTTAAAAGCGAATATTTACAACTGCCTAATTCTTGTCGCGCTTTTATTACAAATAATATAAATTTAAATTCATAAAAAATTGTACCATTGAGTGTGTAAATAATTAGTTAATGTGCTTGGGTAATAATATTTTGACAAACGTAAATAGTTGTTATGAAAAAAATACAAAAATAATAGCAAATTTGGTAAATAGCCGGTTTGAGCAAATAGGCATGTTTGAATCAAGGTTTATAAAATACACAGGTGGCCTCATGGTGGCTACGTAACGTATCCAGAAGAAATTCGTACATATCTTCAGACTGATTCAATTTCAAAATTCTTCGTATGACGTAAATTTTTTTTCTAATGGAGCAACCTGTGTAATTTACAAACCTTGTGTTTGAATGCCGTGCGCTGTGTCAACTTAACCCTACCAACGTTTTGAATGCGTAACTGGGGATAACAGAGCGCATGCGCATAGCTCTTAACGCACGGACGGCAAGATAGTCAATTTAATATATAAGTTTAACATAGATACTTACATTGTTTGAAAATGTGATGTTCTATAATAATAAAATAAAAGTTAAAAAAACAAAATGAAAGTTATTTTCAGGTTCTGCATACCCAAAAACAAAATAACTATGCTAAAAATTCCAAATAGCTCTGATTTTTCTTAGTAGACTTATGTTATTATAAGTTTGTATGATTTATTAGGTCCAGATCATAAAATTTCCTTATCTGCAGAGTCCGAATTCATAGGATTATTTTCCACCACGCATTGGCAAGATTCATTGAAGACGTGAATTTTATAGAATTAAAAAAATTGTTTCGAGCAAAATATTTTGCTTAAAATATAGATTGTAGAACTTTTGAGGGCTTGATTTTAATTAATAAAAGCAGAACTATAAACAACAATGAAATTTTGATTTTTTTTTATGCATTCTTGGATAATTAAACTAATGACTTTAACAAAAAACATCCATTAAAATAAGTCCTTTTGTAGATACTTTTAAAACATTTTTTTAAACATCTGTAAAGCAAATTTGATGCTTAGTTGAAAATTTATTAACTATAGTAGTTTTATAACATTGATTGCATTGAAATTAGTTTCTAAAAATAAAGTAAAATTGAATGGCTGGCCGAAAAAAAAATCGAAACAAAAAAGATTGGTTTTCTTACAAGAATTGAGTAGTCTGAAAAGTTCATAAAGTAAAATATAAGTAATTTTTATGAAGTTTTAACAAGGTAATACTTTTTACAATTATGAGGTCGGAACTTTAAGAAGTATGTAAATATAAAATACAAGCAATATAGATTTCAATAGAAAATAAATTTCAATAGAAATAAATTTAAGCTTAATAAAGTCGTAAGATTGGTTTTAATAATAATTTAGACTTTAAGAAACTTAAGAAGATCATTATTTATTTATTTCACTAAAACTTGTTTTCAAGAAGTTGGAAAATCATATATATAATCTTATATATAAATTGGCTATCTTGCCGTGCGTCCATGCAGAATGGGCTATGCGCATGCGCTCTGTTATCCCCTCTTACACATTCAAAATGTTGGTAGGGTTATTCACTCACTAATGTATTTATTTGTAAATACGTATTTCTGATTTTAAGGTTTACAATATGTGAAAGCCAAAAAAATTTAATGCTCACTTATAAACTTAACTTAACCTTTTCAGATATATCTACTTATCAGTGTTTAAATTTTTAAGCAGACCCTAAATTTTTGTTTCTAATAATAAATCAACTTTGTTTTATACTAAGCAGTAATAACGTTTCGCTTTTAACGGACTTTGATTGATTATTAAATTTGAAATTTCGATTGTTTATTAAACGTTATCCGTTCCAACTTTGCTACCGTTATTTACTCTTTTAGGGGAAAAATTTTCAAAAACCCTTTCTTATTATATATTTGCATCGTATAAGGAAAACACTTTCCAAATTTCATCGACACAAATGTGCACTTATATTTGAAAATACAATGTCAAACGAAAAAAAAATAATGAATTTCTTTATGTTAATTAATTATGACTAAAAGGCTATTTGATTTCGCAAAATTGGGACGTGATACATACAAAATGGTTGGAAATAGATGAAAAGCGTGGAAGTAAATTCGAATATTTTATTTATTTTCAATAACAACAATTGGTTTTCAAACTGTTCTAAATAAACTGAAAAAAAGTTAGTATCGAAGATTTCATATTTGACTTCACAGTGAAATATATGGCAAAAAATTGCTACCTTAATGTTTTTCAGCCGAATATATAATTACTACAGATCACAACCATTGGTTCATAAAAAAATAGATTTTAGAAAGTTTGATTGTTGAAAAACGAACCAAAATTTAAAATCGCCTTTTTGGTATAAGTGCTACATAAGTATTAAACTTTCATATTAATTTAGTGAAATGACGTTATTTTAAATGTTGTTACTAAAATGAAATAAAAATTTTTTAAATTTTATATCTTAATATAATTTTAGATAAACTTTTTTTATATTAACAACACTTTAATTATTAAATTTAAAATTTCGATTGTTGATTAACTTTACATTATGTCATATTAAACATTTTATTGAGATAAAACCTTTAGTTGCGAATGCAACGGGCAACTACTATTGATTAATAAACTTGCTTGCAAATATTTTCATAAAGTTGTCCTTTTTTAGATGAATTTTTAACAAATACTTATATGTTTTATTGTGCTTCTCTCATAATTTTTGAATAGGAATCTTTGTTCCTGAAAAGTTTAACCAGCATAGAGCTCTTTTAAAATCAATTTAGTTTCTGTTCCATTACCCACAGTTTCGGCTGTAATTCCCATTCATTGTAAATTTGCAAATTTTCTGTGGCAACAAAGTTCCAACTCCTGATCGCCGTAATAATATTGCATAAAGACCGCATGACCACGTCCGGTGGCCATATTCACCAAGCCGGAAGTAACACACAAATACACATTGTGATTGCTTCCGTTCGTATTGTCCGTCCGTCGATCTGTCTCTCTATTCGTGTTATATATTTTTGTTTTCAGACAGCTTTATTAGTACAACGAGCGCTTTTCCTGTTTGAGTCATATTTTCCCCGAATGTACAGTATGTATTTATTATAATCAGAGCAAATGAAAAACAAACAATGTTTGTTTGAAACATTAATTATAAATTTGCCAGGGTCATTGTTGAAAAGTATTATGGTAATTTATAATTGGGTGAAAACTCACCTGTGGATAGTCGCCGTCTTTTGTTTGGTAGTCAAAAACGTAGAAAAAAGTTTTGGGACCGGTCGCTTCTTGGCCTGGTTGGGGTGGTTTTGCGCTGAGAAGATCCCCGGTTTGGACTAGAGGGGCGACAAATTGAGCATCGCTAAGCGCAGCGATAACTGCATCGCGCGTATTAATCGGATGCTGTACAGTTCTTTCCCAATCTGTATATTCGTTAACGACGGTGAAGAAAATTTCGCTTAAGTGATAAGTGTAAGCGTTTCGAACGTATGTTCGGATGATTTTATCGCGACGTTCTCCCTCAAATCCCGATTGGATATCGTTAGCCGAAAATCGCCAAAGTGCTTCACTAGTAACTACACCGAATAGCAAGTCATATCGATTTTGGCCGCGAGCTGACATCGTTGCCTCCCCGCTTCGTTTCATATTTGCATTAACCCCAACCGACGACGTGAACCCTTGCAAATCTGACGGAATAAAATAGGTCAACAGTTCTTTGGCAAAATCGGTTTTTATCACAACCCCATCAACGCTTGGTCCGAACGAGCTTAGATACGCGGGAGCCGTAACATCCGAACCTAACAACTCTTCTAAACTAGTATCTCGCAAACAATCGACAATTTGTTCGTGCTCTTTGGCAACATCGTCGGGAATAGAACAATTGACTTCACGTGCTAATCGAATCGCATAATTGACCGGATCTTCCACGAGTGCCCAGGACGATAGTGCTGATCCGGATAGAAGGATGGCCCGGTGAAAGAGACCTGCCATAACCGTCGGTGAAATCATTAAGAAGTTGATACATGCCGCCCCGGATCCGTGACCTATTAGTGTCACATTGGACGGATCACCTCCAAACAGCGCAATATTTTGTTGGATCCAATGTAGAGCGGCGATTTGATCCATCAGTCCGTAATTAGCCACGCGAGCTTTCAAATGCGGAGCAGGATTAGCATTTAGAAAACCTGAAAAAAAATCACAATTTAATATTGAAGATTTACGTTTATTTTTTATAAATAAAACGTAGAATAAAGAAAACCATTTTAGTCTTTATAACTATGTTCACAAAGATGGAAATATGTGAAGTAAAGAGAACTCCAATATTTAGATGGACGATTTGTGTGGTGTCATCATTCGACTATGAGTTTTGATAAATCGAACCATAATAAATCGAAAATGAGAAGTATAAAATTTTTCGTTTTTTTGTCCTTTACAAAAAAAAAACAAGAAGGGAATTTGTGGTTCAAAAATATCAATCTTATTGCATATGGAATTATAATTTCAGCAAAATATACTTTAGTTATGTGCCATAGTACCTTATAATAAGATTATTAAGAGGTTTATTAATCTTTTTACATTAATTTACAAGTAAATAGTGCAACAAACTTAATAAAATATAATAAACTAGGCTTCTTACAAAAGAAAGCATTTTACTGTAAATTAAATTGTCATTTTTGATGTTATTTTCTCATTGTATTATGGAAACTACGGGAAATCTCCATGTTGGAAGACTCGCTTTACTTCCTGACATATATAATGACCATTAAGTTTCTTTTATAATTGATTAAAATTAGTAAAAACCTAAGATTATTCAACTAAAGTTTTTTAACATCGATTAATATTTTATTTATTATTTCTAGTTTTGGTAGATATCAAATTTAACAAACAATGCCTTTAACTTGACATCACGCCAAAATAAGCACAAGTAAAATGGATAACTTATGGAACAAAACAACTTCACGCGAAAAAGGGTGAAATCAATCATCGCCTAAAATTATCGCCTAAATTCACCAAAACTTTTAACATGATCATAAATGAAAGTATCTTTCTTTAGGAAAACGAATTTTCAAAAAGAATTCTAAAGCCCCTAAACCTCAATATATAATAAACCACAAGCTCCAATACTTCATGGCTTCACCAAATTCATAAAATAAATATGCCAATCAGACCGATAGTGGATTACAAACTTGCTCCTGGATATTGGTTGCCCAAAATTGTAATACAAACCATCAAAGCCGACATCATATCTAAAGAAAATTAATTATTAAAAACACATATGAATTCATAAACAATGCTAAAAGTCTGAAAATATTACAAAACATAAAAATGTCATCACTTGATATTGTCAAGTTATACACAAAAGTTCCTGTCGCAGAAACAATAAAAAATGTGAAATATAATCTAATGACGTCACAAATATATGATTATAATAGCTAATGCCCTCGACTTTGTCTGCGTCACGTAGGTGTTGATTATATTTTCTTTTTGGATTTGATGTTTGTAGTGGTATATAACAAAAATTTTAGGTCTGCTTAAAAATTTTAACTTTGACACAAATATATATAAATACATATATATAAATACACGTAGTTTTTTAGTACACTTTGTGTACTGTTTTTTACACAAAATTTTTAAGCAGACCCAAAGTTTTTGTTTCTAAAGAAAATCATCTTTGTTTTATATTAAGTAGTAATAATGTTTCACCTTGAATGGACTTTGATTATTAAATTTGCAATTTCAATTGTTTATTAGACGTTATCCCTTAGAAACTTTGCAACCATTTTTCACTTTTTAAAACCCTGTCTTATATATCTTCATTGTATAAGGAAGACACTTTCCAAATTTCATCGTCATAAACGTATTTGAAAATGCAATGTAAATCGAAAAAAATATTATCTTTTTTATTTTGATTATTATGACAAAAAAGCTATTCGATTTCGCATATTTGGAAGTTGTACAAACAAAATCGTTGGAAATAGGTGGAGAGCGTGGAAGTAAATTCGAATATTTTATTTATTTTCAATAACAATAATTGGTTTTCAAATTATTCTAAATACCGAAGAAAAGTTAGTTTGGAAGATTTTATATTTCAATTGATAATGAACTATATAACAAAAAATTGCTTCCTTAATGTTTTTCAGCAGACAACATAATTGGACCAGGTCACAATCAATAGTTCATAAAAAATAGATTTTAAAAGTTTGATTGTTGAAAAACGAACAAAAATTAAAAATCGCCTATTTGGTATAAGTACTACATATTAAACTTTCATACTTATTTAGTGAAATGACGTTATATAAAATGTTATTAAAATGATATATTTAAAAAAAACAGATACTTATTTCTAAATAGAGATGAATTTCGTTTTATATTAAACGGTTATAATGTTTCGCCGTTTTTAACAGCACTTTGATAATTAAATTTGAAATTTCGATTGTTGATTAACTCTAAATTATCTCATACAAACGTCGTCACCCCTTTTCACTCTTTTAGGAAAGGAATTTACGAAAAAAAAATCATAAATATTTTCTTATTAAGCAACCCTCAGAGTTAATTTACAGCTATTTAGTAATAAAAAAAAAGTTTAATGTGAGATTTGAACCAATGGCTCTTAATTACAGCATTATAGCGACGGATATGTAAACGAAGGCGCTATTAACATAGTTATAAATATTATGTTGTAACTCTAATGGTTTTTGCAGCCGACAATAGAATAACTCGCAGATGGCAAAATATTTTCGTACTTACTTGACCCTTAACGTTATATTTTGGACAATTCACACAATATCTTCCTAAATTATAGCCTAAATCTTATTCTGATGTATAAGCTATATTATTGTAAAGTTTCATTAAAATCCTTTCAGTAGTTTTTGCGTGAAAGAGTAACCAAGTTCCATACATTCATACATGCATTCTTACAAACTTTCGCGTTTATAATATTAGTAAGGAAGTAAGGATGATAATCCAAGAATCCAAAAATTTAAAGGACTTGTTAACCACATTTTACGACAAAACTTTTTCACTTTCAATCGGAAATTTTATCACCAAAAAGAAGGCTTAAACTGTTAACCAGGGGTTCCGTTTTAACAATGATTTGAAAGCAGTAGGAACATTAAGCAGATGAATGATTATGAAATTGTGGGGCATTTTATTCCAAATTTAATAGAAACACAAAAATTAGTTCATTTAAAAAAGGATCGAATTAAGAACCATTTTTTTCGTAGTCCAAAAATCCAAAAAAAAAACTTTCCAAATATATCTAGAGTTTAAATAAAAATGACCAACAAAAAGAAGTTTCATGATTTTCCAATCGTAAATTACATTAATTGAAAAAGGGTTGTCTTAAAAGCACAAACGTATAAATTGTACTTAAAATTTGTCAACTCTTAAATCAACTATTTTAAAGAGACGCGCGAGATTTTTGCGACTGGCTTTGCTGGTGTACATACAAACATATACGTCGCTATTTGTTTTTGTGGAAAAGTTTAAAAATTTACGTCCCTAATGTACAAGCGTTCTGAGGATGAAATTAGACGCTAATTAAATGAAATATAGATTTGCAACCGAGTTAAAAACAACATTTTTCTATTAGCAAGAAAAATATTTTAATTTAGAAATCTATTTGTAACGGAGATTTTCGTTAAATGAAACTTTATTTGAAACCAAGCTTCTATTCATCCCTTGAGATTATTAACCAAGATTCAGCTAATTAGTGCAAAATTTATGTTGGGATATGTGCGTGTGTTATAATCATCTTGAGACACGCCGCCACTTCTTTCCGCGCATTGTACCCCTATTTAGTTACTATTACAAAACGCCTAGCAAACAATTTCTTTATTATTCTCTGTCCCCTTTGTCTAACGTCTAACAAACTCTTAGTTTTCCGAATGAAAGTTTTGTTATTTATTGTGTAATCTAGAGAATTGTCGCCGAGAAATGTTCCTCCACTTTGGCCGCTCATATTTGACAATTATTTATAAGTTACATTGGGAATAGTTACTGTGAAACTTAAATAGGCAGATACTTTAAACATTAGGCGATTAAAAATCCTTAATGATTACTTACTACTATATCGGAAATTTAAAGCTTGGTTTTGAGAAATGGAAACTCACTACAGATTTAACCAATTCATTTTATAATTTTTTTTCTGTTAATAACACTTTCATATTTGAAACTTTTTAAGTAGTACTTATCATTTTTCATGCACTAATTAAAACGAGGCTTTTTATATCTGTGTGACATAAGCATCCGCCTTTAACAGTTTAAAATTTAAATATATTTTTAGATTGACTCTTGTTTGTACATGAATTTAATGAAAAAAATTGAGTTAGAACGAAAGATTTTTCAGTACTTTTTTCTATGCATCAACACCCAAATTGCACTGGATCATAATTTGTTTGTACTTGAGTTGTAAAAAAAACAGGCGTTATAAAATTCAACAATGGAATAAGTACTTTTTTAAAATCGCTTATAACTTTCTTTGGGTTAAAATTAGAATCAATTTTTTTTCGATATAATCCACTAAGTGTCAATTCCCATCTATAACCATTAAAATTTGAAAAATCTAACAATTGGGGGCTATCGATCTTAAAAAAAATTGAATATTTTTTCTTCGGTTGAGATACAAACGAAATTTTTCATTACAACCAAGTACAAACAAAATTCAATCTATAAATATATTTAAATTTTTAATTTGTTATAGTCAGGTGTGTTTACTTAACAGAGGTGCTTTTTATTTCCTCTTTAAAATTTTCCATTGGAGCAGTCCAAACCGTTGTAGTGAGATAACATTTTTGTTAAGTCGTCTGGATATTGAAGAATGATGAAAGACTTTTGCTCAATTTCTATTCCCGGCAAAATTGAATAACTGTGTGATTGAATATGATAATGTAATAATATTGTGCATGAGAAATACAGTGTTTGTGTCGAGACGCCGGAAGAAATTGTATGAAAATATTAAAAGTGATATGAAGTTGGGATGTTCAAGTTTGAAGAGAAAAGTTCCGTGTGGACTTAGGTAAAGTTTGAAAATGGAACAGAAACTAACGAAAATCGTAACGATAACAATAATGTTTTGGTTACCTAGTACTCCAAGACGATAATTCAGTGTTATGACAACGGCATCAGCATACGACGCCAGAACGCTTCCGTCGTAGGGATTCCCTGAATTCCACTCGAATGATTCGCCATGAATGAAGACGAAAACGGGATGTTTTGGTTCTATATTTGCTGCAAAAGAATAAAATAATCATTAATAACCAATGAAATTATCGCCTAAAGTGAATAAATAAAAAAATGAAAAACAGTAGAAATAATTACATCAAAAAAACAATTTTGGGCTTCATTTTCCTTAAAATCTTTCACAATAAGATTAACGTACTCGTGTCTCGTAAGAATTTTGATCTGAATTGATTTTCAAAAATAATGGGCTTCCTCTGGAATATAAATATGTTCATATATTTGACCAAAGATTAGATAGCATATCGTTCGAATAGCGGATCGTTTATTATGGACACGTGTAACTTGAAAAATTATAACCTTTTCCAGAAAAAAATCCTAATTACTTCGCAAACGCAGTGGTTCTGTCCTGAATATTTTAAAAGCCCAACTTTTTACGTGAATTACAACTTCGTAAAACCAATCGTTTTGCTGCCATTTCTACTGAAATTCGTAGTCAACATCTTAGACCAGAGGATCCCAAACTTTTTCGGTTCCCGACGCCCTTTATGTATCGGAATTTTTTTGCGACGTTCCATAGCAAATCTCAGTGCAAACCAAAGCGGGGACACCGCTTTTTGACACTACGATTTCCTGTAAAGCGCTTTTCTACATTAAGAATCGGAAATCTTTATGATTTCAGGAGTCAAATTTTGAAGAATTTTAATTCTTTTTGGAAAAATTGAGCCTTATGTTTATTATCACTAAAATTTCAATAAAATCAAACTTAATTACCTATTTATTACATTTATGTAATCATTTTTTATTGAAAACTTCTACTGTTATTTCTTTGAATTGGTTCAATTTAAAGTTTGGCGTTTAAAGAACCATTGGGAAAGGGCGAAAAAGTCTAGATTTCCGAATCCTGGCCTACATGAACGTAAAATACAGGTTAAATTCACATTGGTTCGAGTAATATTTTACAAAACAAAAATACAAATATTATACTTTTTGTATAGGAAAATTTTCACGACGGCTTAATAAATTGAAAAATCTTCCTTAACCTATTCCGGGTATTCCCGAAACTTGAAATATTTTTTTTAATTTTGTTAATCGTAATTTGGCATTTAGATCTAGAATTTTTTCCGTAGCCGATAATACAAAGTATCACAATTTAATTTTGTGTTATTATTTGTTAATAATATTATTATCTTGTTAATATTTTCATACTCTTTGCTCACAAAGCCAATAAACATTGTCGGAGCTTCAAACTTAAAAGTTTCAGAAAATATTCCTCTTCCCTTTTCGAAAAGTTTCAAACTATTTTTCAATTTTTTCATATCAACACTCAAAAATAAAATCAAAATAAACAGTATTTTGGAATAAGTTTTATCAAAAACTTAGTGTTTTTGAGTCGAGTATATGAATTAATTAAAAATTTGGAAAGTTATAAACATTTTAAATGAATGCTGAAGCCAATGTTGATATTGATAACGAAACATCAAAGCTTTTTGATAAATCAAATAAAACTTAGTGCCGACGCTTTTAAGATTTTGCAGATGCTGATTAATATCCCTAATATTTATCAAAAATTTGTAAAGGAACTCATGAAGTCAAATAGCATAAATTATAATTTCGTGAGCCAATCTTTTCCGCTTCCGTGAATCGTCCATAATTTGTTTTAAGCCCTTCTCAATTTCTTTGAAAATCTTATTATCGATTTGTAGATTTGAGATTTCCATGGTTAGTTTTGATGATATAAAAACTCTTTATTATAGTTTTGGGTTTTTAGATGGTGAGTCGTAATTTTTATATTGATGCACCTTGCAGTTTACTAACCGAGGTTTCCCAGTCTCTTTAAATAGCATTTCTTAGAAGTAGTGTGTAAATGTTTCATACTCAATCGTCGATTTGATCGGTTTGAAATATGACGCATATTCATGTATCTAAGTTTTATCAATAAATCATTAGAAAGAAGCTTCGATGGTGGTACCAGAGTTAGTTGTAGGTTTTGAAGGACTATTGATCATTTTGATAATACTGAATAATTTTAAATTTTTTGGGAAAATATGAGAAATAGAAGATGTTATATGTTAGATAGCGTTAGATGATGTCTTTTTCCAAAAATAAGACATTCCCCAAAAATAAGCCCTAGCGTGATTTTTGGAATATAAGTCCTCTCCCGAAAATAAGCCCTTGCTAAAATAATGTGAGAAAAATAATTCGTTTAAAATACTATTGAATTTACTAGGTAACTGTAGCCGTTCTAGTATTTCAGAGAATTGAATAAAAGTTAATTGGGTACAAAATTCATGGGACAAATAACTTAAAGTTGTGTTTCCAATGCACTACGAACAGGCTACTTAGACAATAAGTATCCATTTAACGATAGCTATATTGCAATACATGAGAAATTTGGACCAATGATTCTACAAGAAATGGATTTGGAGGAAAATCAGAACGGAATTCACAATTTCATAACTCATGACAATGTTCCAGAAGAAGATGACAAGACTGTTATTGGATTAATTTAAAATTCTGTTTATAAATAAATATTAAACAAAAATATATAAATCTACTTATTATACTTGAAACCCTCTTCCATAAATAAGTTCTTCACGTATTTTGAACCTAAAAAGGAAGTAAGACAGTGTCTTATTTTCGGAAAAAGGTGGTAAAAACATAAAAAATGGACGATTTTATAATGATTTTGGAAAGACCCAGGAAAGTTTTAATGTAGTTATATGAGTAGTATTGTTAGCAAGAAATAGAGTGATGCTTATGATAGTAAAGGATGTTGCATTTATACTTAAGATTATATAGAGGAAATTAAAAATAGTTCCTATATTTTATTTTGATGACATTTACTTATTCAGAAAGATCTTCCATCATTTGTTAGTACTTATTTTACAAAATTTCATGTCTACAGTAGTTTTTTGGAAAAGAAACAGAAGAAAGTGAAAAAATCTTAAATCATATGTTTACAAAATTATTCATCTTTAACATGTTAAAAACTATAGTTCATACGGTTCATACTTTGTATTCTAGATTTAAAATTTCAATTCACTTATTTGTAAATATCTCATAACATTTTATGGTTCTATTGTCAAATTTATTATTGCTTAGTTTAATTTTTATAAAATGCATACTCTAAAGATCTTTTAAAGCTCAAACATCAAGTACTGCTTCTCTAATATTAAAAATAACTCAAAATGTCTTTTGAAGACTTGAAATGACCCGGAATGACAATATAAATTTTATGCAACATATCAAAATAAACGAACTTATAACTTCATAATTTTGTAAAAATTGAAAAAAGGATGATTTTACATATATTGGAATAGCACTGGAAAGTTTTTATAAAATTATATGAGCTGTGATGTGAGCAAAAAATTGAGTGATATGTTTTTGGTAATATAGAAAATTGCATTTGTATTTTATTGACATTTATTTATTTTGAGAGATTTTTCATCTTTTCGTAGTGTTCCACAACATTTCATGTCTACAGAAGTTTTTTTTTAAAAGAAACAGAAGGAAATGGAAAAACCTAAAATCATATGTCAACGAAATTAACAATTTTTAACATGATAAGAACTATCGATCATATTTTGTATTGAAGATTTTAAATTTTTGTTGACTTATTTGTAAATATCTTTCTATCTTATCGCTTTTTAAAGTTTTACTGTCGAATTTATATTCTTTAAATTTAATTTTTATAAAATGGATACTTCAAAGTTCTATAAAAGCTCAAACATCAAGCATTGCTTCTCTGATATTAAAAATTATTCAAATTTTCTCTAGAAGATTTGAATAACTATCTATTATTCGGAAAGACATTAAATTATATTCAATATATCTAAATAAACAAAGTAAAAACTTCATAATTCTGTAGAAATGAATGACGCATTGCATGGTCTTCTGCTGGTATTTACAAATATTTTCCGACGGAAACATTCTGTGGCATTGTGAAGAGAAAAAGTTAGGGTTATGAACTAAATGTGTATCGTGGTTGAAAGATATGCATAAACTAAGGGAGTCGTAACTCACATAAAATTGGCGTATTCGCTTTCATATAACATATCCAAGAAAACGAGCGCATTTTCCCAGAAATTTCCAAGGCGCAAGTTGGTCGCTGGAAATGCTTAATATAAAACTTGTTCCATAACGTTCGGTTTGTTTTTTCTCGGTAAATATAAATATAATTTTTTTCCATTCCGGCATATATTTAACTAGGAGAAATAAATATGAAAATATGTCGAGGAAAAATGTGCAAGTCAACAAAATATAGCCGATTTGTTGGGAAGCTCATCGGAACGGACAACAGAAATAGCCGACACAGGCACACTAAACATAAATTCGGTAAGTTTGGCGGAGTTTGGGAGAAGTAGGCGAAAATGTCTTTTGCATATGCGTTATATTATTACCACACATATACATAGAGTCGCTCGAATAAATGTGTCGCTGTGTCATAATAAGTTTAGCGTGTTTTCACATGGAATATTTGAAGTTTTCCACGTTCGCTATGTATGTGGAGCTAGAGAACGGGAGTGAACAGCGATTTACATGCAAAACCAACTCGTATACACCACAAGGAATATGTCACATTTATTTCCCGTTAACGATACTCACATTTTTTTCTCCCCCCGTTTTACGTAATTCACTTTGTATTGTTCACAAAAAATAAAGTTTTTACTTGAGTTTTATGGCACAAGTTTTTTCAATGAAAATCGATTAAGTTCGCGTTCCGTGCCACCAAAAACTATTCTCATAATATAATCTCAATATTTTCTCTCCATTATTTTTCCAGACAATGATCCAAGATTTGTCGACAATGAAAGAAAATTCCCAAACAAAAATTATTAACTTTCCATTAAAAAAACTTCAGACATCAAACAATGAGCTATAATTTGTTGATAAAATTTTTAACTAAGTAGGAGTTGGGATGATATTGAAAGTGAGATGAGGGTGGCCCTAGCCTGGTCCATTTTCCAAATGGAGGAAATGGTGAAAATCTGTGTGTTTGTGCGAGCGAAGAAAACATAATGAAACTTTTTATTAATGCAGAGACATTATTCATAACAACACAAGATATTTTAGCTGGCTGCAAAACTTTTCCCGGGCTTTTAAGTTTTCAAGCTCGTCCAAGCACGTTTTGATCACAAACCAAAAGTGTTCGGGATTTTTTTCCCTATCCACTCAAAACAAACTCAAATAAATTCAAACATTTAAGAGATAAATTATACGAAACAGTTGCACCTTTTTTACGGAAAAATCGTTTTGTAATTATGAAATAATATTTAAAACAATACAATATTAAATTTAAAAATTAAGTTCGTTTTCTTAGGGTAAAACAATTGTGGGTGATATATGACTTGAACACTAAAATTCTTGGCTAAAGATTGACTAAACATGAATAAAGTCAAAATATTTTTTGCCGATTTTGAATAATTTTATACATAAAATATTTTGTGTATTACAAGTATATTGTCTTAATATATTGTTCCACATAACTACTATGGAAATCAGTCTATGGAAGTCATTGTAAGTTAAAATATCTTTCTGGTAAAGATGTATAAGAAAAGAAGTGTTTCCAAAATTGATTTCGGTAAGGGAACCGAAAAATAATGATTGAACAACCAATGCTAATGAAGCAGCCAAACCCAAATGATTAAATTGAAAAATAAGGATTCTTTTCAACAAACGTAGTAAACTGGAGCTATAAGCTTTCTGATTAAGTTTGCAGTTAATTGTTCTACTTAATAATCTTGAATTTGATCAAAAGTATCTAAAAAATTAAAAACAGAGTTCAATAGTTTGAAAACAAACAATGGAACATAAAAGATAACTGATACTAAGTTTCAAAATCAAAAAATGTTAAGTAATCAATCAAAACCCCCAAGTAGAAGAAAGCGAAGAAAATGCAACTAATAACAACAATTCATCAGATTCAGAGGCTGACATTGAGAGTGATATCGTAGAATATCACTAGTGTTCACTTCAATCGACCTGAATTTGACCAACTGATTGCTGTTATACAACCAGACATTATCTGTATTTGGGTGATTCTTAGATAACTGTGATTTTTAAAACTCAAAATTTTAAAAAATGAAAAATGCTCTAAAACTTGTGTTCTGGGTACTATTGGTCTTTTATTGTGCTCAGAATTAAGCCTGGAACGTAGTTCTACTACAACTTCAATAGACAAGAAACTAGAACAAAAATTGAAATTTCAATATATATTCTATATATACAATAATACCATGGTACTGACATCCACGGTACTGACATTTGAATGTATAATTAATCTAATCTAATTTCCGGCACACAAGTAAAATGATTATCCAAATAATTTCGATTTCACACGTAAAAATGAATAAATATTCAGTATAGTTAACCTAAACATTAAATTATTACGCGTAAACTTCAGTACCACGGTACTGACATGTAATTTAATGACTTACCTTTTTAAAACAAAACAACTTATTTCTGTCATAACGTAGGGACTAAAGTAAACTAAAGTAAACACACAGCTATGAATAGTACACAAATAGTCCTTCTGTAAAATACCACCAGAGCGAGCGAACGAAATCGAATAAAAGATGGCACTTAGGCGGCAAATATTTTGAATTTAAAAATTGAATAACATTTCAGGACATAAATCAATGATTATTATTTCTTTCTACCAATCAATATTGGGGTATAATTGCAGCATAATTCGATGAAATATACAATAGATTTTAGTTATGAAAACTCAAATTTAGATTATAAGACGAGTCTATATAGAAATTTATACATTTAGTTTGAAAAACGAAAATCAGACATGCCACGGTACTGACATTTTGGGTATATTTCTGTAACGTATTTATAGTTTATGAATACTTATGCTTTAATATACAATGTCGAAGGTAAAATACTATCAAATTTATTATATTTATAGTTTTCTGATCGAAAAAAATCATGTTGAGTCATAAATAAGGTACTAGACATAAAAAATCACAGCTATCTGAGAATCACCCATTAAGGAAACAAAATTAACAACCGATAACAAATTTAAAATCGAAAGATACACCATATATAGGCAAGACTTAATTACGGACGGAAATTTTATTGATACCGTTATGTTTTACATACTCGATTTATTGTTATTATGATTTATTGATGTAGTCCTTTTGAATGAATTATATTTAATCTATTTAATACTGTATACTATTTAATATCTAAGAGCTATGCACTAACCTTAATAATGGTTAGGATTTGTTATTACTTATGGCCTTTTTCATCTTCTTATATATAAATTGACTATCTTATCGTGCGTCCGTGCTGAATAGGCTATACGCATGCGCTATGTTATCCCCACTTACGCATTCAAAACGTTGGTAAGGGTAGTCTCTACTAATGTATTTATTTGTGAATACGTATTTCGGTTTTTCAGGTTTACAATATGTGAAAGCCAAAAAACATAATGCTCACTTATAAACTTAAACTTAACCATTTTCAGATATATCTATCAAAGTTTAAATTTTTAAGCAGAAAAACTTTTTGTTTCTAATAATAAATTAACTTTGTTTTATATTAAGCAGTAATAAAGTTTCGCTTTTAACGAACTTTGATTGATTATTAAATTTGAAATTTCGATTGTTTATTAAACGTTATCCCTTACAAAATTTGCTACCGTTTTTCACTCTTTAAGGAGAGAAATTTTCAAAAACTCTTTTTTATTATATATCTGCATCGTATAAGGAAAACACTTTCCAAACTTCATCGACACAAATGTGCACTTATATTTGAAAATACAATGTCAAACGAAAAAAAAATAATGACCTTTATTTTTTAACATGACCGTTAACATGACTAAAAAGCTATTCGATTTCGCACATTTGGATGTTGTACATACAAAATTGTTGGAAATAGGTGGAAAGCGTGGAAGTGAATTCGAATATTTTATTTATTTTCAATAACAATAATTGGTTTTCAAATTGTTCTAAATACCGAAAAAAAATTAGTATGGAAGAGTTTATATTTGAATTGACAGTGAAATATATGGCAAAAAATTGCCTTAATACCTAAATGTTTTTCAGCCGAATATATAATTACTACAGATCACAACCATTGGTTCATAAAAAATAGATTTTAGAAAGTTTGATTGTTGAAAAACGAACAAAAATTAAAAATCGCCTATTTGGTATACCTATTTGGTACTACATAAGTATTAAACTTTCATATTAATTTAGTGAAATGACGTTATTTTAAATGATATTAAAATAATATAAAAAAACGCTTATGTATATTTTATTTCTTAATATAATTTTATATAAACTTTTTTTATATTAACAACACTTTGATTATTAAATTTAAAATTTCGATTGTTGATTAACTTTACATTATGTCATATTAAACATTTTATTGAGATAGAACCTTTAGTTGCGAATGCAACGGGCAACTACTAGTATTATTATAAAACGTGTATTTAATTAATACTAAATATTTTTACTACTGCTTTATTGTGGCAGTTGATTAATTAAATTATTATTGTATTGTCGTTATTTTTCCGAACCTATATGTGTAACTATTATGTAAGACTACTTTGGTATTACATATTAAGGATTACATGTAAACACACTTCTAAAGTAAGTCGCTAATAACCCAAGAAGTTGATGCGACTCAAAACATAGTAAATAAGAGAAAAATCAAGCATAAGAATGCACATTTTATAATATTCATATTAATAATAAAAAATGTTGCAATATTTCCGAGATCAATTGATTTTCGCAATTCAATTATAGGTGGTACTAAGTTCACTGAGTATTGTATAAACAACAAACTGTGACTATTTTCCTAATAGCTTTTTAATCCCAGAATAAGCAGATATTGAAAAGCACTTTTCTAATAATGTTTGCAGATAGTCTCAAAGAATAATTGATCATTTGAAAGGTTGAAACTTTGTGTTGCATTTCGTTTAACTCTTGGTTGACAATGAAACGATGACTTACCGATAAATATGTTTGTTTTCTTTGATATTTCAATTCATAATGATTATTTAAGACTTTATTATCAAAATCATTGAAACAAAAAAAAAATACATAGTCATTATGACAAATAGAAAACCATTGCAAAATTATGGTTTTTAATTGTAATATCATAAATCTGATCGACGAAATTTAATACTTTTCAGATTATACCGAGAGATGTATGCAAGGGTGTTGAAGGAAACGTGTGATAAAATTATAAAGTTGCTCATGTAATTTGTTATGTGCTGTTTACTCATAAACAAGTAAGAAAATAATTAGCAAAGATAAATAATGTCAGTTGGCAAACAATTTTGCGTCTGGATTATGTTACCAATTTACTAGGTATTATTTATTGTTATTGAGAATTTTTATTTTTTAAAAGTTGCAGAAAACATCGATGTAGTGTGATATTAAGTAATATTTTATTTATTATTTAAAATAACAAAACGTTTTTTGTTGAAAATTACATGGAGTTTAATTATCTTACAACTATTGAATTTCCAATTAAGAAATGAAATTTCTGGCTTGAGTATTTCGAAAATAACGATTATAAATTTTAACATTGAACATTTTTTATTTGTTTCTGAGTTCCTATTAATAAATTATTGAGTAATAATATATGTCCTATGACTTAATTTCTTCTGTCACTTTTGTCAGTTGACAAAATAATCATTACCTGATGATGACAGTCAAAAACTGTTGAAACGCGTCGTAATAAAGAAAAAATTGAGTCAAAGGACATATATTATTATTCATTAAACTATTATAGACCATATAAGTTAGTCACTCAAACTAATAAGTGCTTTTCAATGGGTGAAATAAGCATGTAAAGTTTATACGAAGGTCTTCTAAACTTATGAGCTGAATAAAGACTTGAAATTAAAGATTTGATGAAAGTTAAAAACTTTTAGGGCTAAGTTTATCAAATATCTCTGAACTTGTAGGTCATATTTTTATTTTTTATTTTGGTTGAAAAATATTTTACAAAATTCTTCGTTTTGGAATTGCAAATAAAAGTCAGTGGTACAAAGAAAAAAGGCTAACCCACATTCATAAATCTCGCGTTTCGCAATCACGAAAAATACGATACACTTAACTTTCCGAATCACCCGAATATAAATAAGATAAAAGGCGTCATATTTTAAGATCACACTTAAAACGTCGCGCCAAAAATCTCCTCCCTGTCACCCAGAAAAATATTTTAAATCCTCCTTGAAAATGAGAGACGATCGAAAATTCATCTTTATTACCCCGCGGCATCGCAACGCTGCGAAAAAATCGCGTCATCCCCATCCACCCCTATAATGTGACACACTCCGTCTTTATCGTTTCACTTATCGTCTTTTAAAAATGTCTTCGAGATTAGTGTCGCTAATAAATTCACAAGTGAAGTAACAAATTTTTGAACACATTTGTGAATTATTTTCAAGATTTTTTTCCACCCTCAAATAAAAAGCTCCTTATCGTTTTAAATGACGACATCTATTTTAGCAAATATGAACGTATTACACCGACCATGTTGCCAGAGAACACGGGGGTTGGGGTGGAAACAGTGAGACCCGCCGGTCCAAACGGAAAATGAAAAATGCTTGTAGCGCTTACTGCAGTTTTATCCCGAACAACACCCTACAATCATATCGCGTACGTTTTTCGAGAATACTTCACTCGCCCACATAAATGATATTATGTTTTTTTGCAATTTGCATTTTTCATATTTATCCGTTAAAAAAATAAACAAAATTCCCCGAGGAAATTTAGGAACTCGTTCATCTTTAATTTTTATTTGTGTTAACTTGGCCGGGAAAAATAAATTTTCACTTACATTATGAAATTATTCAAAAAATTTTTTTTGTTCCTTTAGAAATGTTCAACTCAAGCTATGTAAAAGGAAATTATTTCTTCATAAAATTGACACACATCAGCAACTTCATTCAAGGTCGGCTACAAAGTAAAATTAAACTTCTGAAACGATATGTAGGAAAAAACCTTATGATTTCACATGCCAATTATTCATTTTTAAATGACAATGAAATAAAAATAACTTTTATTGCATTACGTGATTTGAATAAGAGTAAAAGATGGAAAAATTTGTTATACGATCGCCCACCCTAGGTATCTCGTAAATTATTCAAATCAGTGTTTTTTTTCAAATTTTCTTTTAATTTTTTCCCATATTTATCTTTGGACAAAAACACAAATTTGGCATTACATATGTATAAATAGACATGAATTAAAAAAAATAGTATTTACCCTCTACGAACTCGCAATCGGCTCCTAACGACGAAGAACAAAGACCCCTTATTACTACACTAAACCCAATATGTGTAATCGTATGCTATAGAACTGAATTTAACGAGCTAATTGCATCTTCAATTGCAAATTTATATATTTTTTTTGTTATCTAGTTCAGAGTTTATTCAATCAGCATTCTGATATTCATTCATTCTAGATTTAGAAGTCTTAGTCTTTTAGAAATTTTATTAAAACCTTTGAGAATTTGCCTCTTGAGTAATTGCTTAAGGATTTTAGTTGCTCATTTTGGTCATTCGGCTATTCAATATAGTGTTGTGTACATCAGCATATTTTTAGCCGGTTCAGAGCCTTTAAACAGTACGTATACTTGAGCCTACCTTTGTAAGTCTATCAGCTTTTTCGTAATTTTGATACGAACATATCCTTGCTCCCAGGCATGTAATATATTGAACCATAGTATTTATTTTCCCAATTGAGAACAGTGTTTTATTTGATATAATATCAAGCTTATATCCCAAGAACTTTTTTCTCAAAATACGATTTTGCGTTGTCTTCTTTCAAAATTTATGATTTTTTTAATGTTTAAAAGTATACAACTTGATTTTCAACTGATGGAACCACATTATATCGAAGAACAGTGGCAAATCTAGGTACGATACCGGCCTGGGTCAGTATTAGATATGCCACCCTTGTTACTCTTAAAGAAGGTGGTTATCAAGATAAAACATTCAATTTTCAAATATTTAAATTATATATTCATTTTTATAAATTTCAACAAAACTCCTGTGTGTGAATTTACTTATAACTTGGAAAGTATAACATATAGATTGCAACATTTTTCACTCAATGCTTTTTTCCAACACACACATACAATATTATTTTCTGCTCTGTAGCTTTGGTTCGCGCAAAATCGTCGATTATATCATCGTAATTGATTTTTTGCACCAATTGATGATTAATATATAAATGCCCAAGCATTAAATCAGTCTTGGTTTGTCTAGGTGGGAAAAGATCATTCTCCTGAACAACTCTAAGCCGACATTATGTTTTTCAGAAATAGTTAACCAAAATAAATTTAATTGTTTTTGAGAGAATTTTAGAAAAAATTCTTCAGGTTTCTTAAAAACCAAAAAAATAAAAACAATTTTTTTTTCTCTTTTTGATTGAAAGAATTTCTTAGCTTAATAATCATTTGAAAAAATTTAAATCTGCATTTATCAAATTTTCTTCATTTCAAATATTCTGAACAAAACAATTCAAATATTTAATATCGCATTTTTTAACGATAAAATCAAGTTATAAATTATAAATCGGTACATATATTATATTATATATATTATATATATATATATATATATATATATATATATATATACATTAAATATTATATATTATTATGTGCAGTATAAGAGCTGCTATTCCAAACCTTTGAGATGGGAATAAACCGAAGCGTTCTTAAAATATCATACCTAGATATATGATAATTACAAAGAAGTAGTACAGCGGTTTACTAACATTCCCCAGCTCGTTGAAGAAGTAAAAATAAGAAAATATATTGTCTGCAGTTCATAATGATAGGACAGAGATACTAAATGATCCTGAGAAAAGAGAAAAGGTACGAAGATGAAAAATGTCGTCCCCTCGAAACCTGAGACTTGGTTGGACTTCAGTGCAACAACTATTCTGAAATGTGGAAAGGATTGCCTCGATGACATGATCACTAACCTCAGAAATGAGATGGCATTCGAAAACGCAGAAGAATTTATAAGATGGATCAATATTTACCAGGTGTAAATTATATTACACAAATTAGTTGGTAGTTGCTAGTAAAGGATTAAGCCGATTAAGCATTGAAAAACTATACTAAGGGATCTTAACTTGTTTTTTTTGTCTTAAATAGGTATACACTTAATCTCACACCCCTTAGTCTTATAGTAAGGGAATAATAGGGGTGACAACTCTTAAAGTATTTTTTTTCTTCGAACTTAATGAAGATATATTCATGAAATTGAAACTAGACATAACTATCCAATAAACTAATTATATTTTTTTTTAAATTTTTGTCATATTAAAAACTGTAAAAACAAAGAATTGATTTTTAGGGATTGGGTTTTATACCAACTCCTAAAGTGACACCAAACAAAAAAAAATTATCTTATATGTTAATTAGTTAGCAATCACATGTTAAAGTTACAAAATGGTCAAATTGATGGAACAAAGTTTAAAAAAAATAGAAATACTTTACGGATACGTGCATGAATTTTTATACTTTTTATTCCACCAATTCGACCATTTTGTAACTTTAAAATGGGATAGCTAATTAATTAACATATAAGTTAATTTACTCGTTTTTTACAGTGTTTAGTAGAGCAAAAGTTCTAAAAAAATAATATAATTAGTTTATTGATAGCTATGTAGAGTTTCAATTACATGAAGATATTTTCATTAGGTTCTAAGAAAAGAAAATACTTTAAGGATTGTCATCCCCATTATTCCCTTACTATAAGAGTAAGAAGTGTGAGATTAAATGAATGGCTATCATAGATAAAAAACAATAAAAACAAAGTTAGAACCCTTCATTAAACGCGAATGCAGTTTTGAAATGCTTAATCGGCTAGATCTTTTTAGTCTCTTTGTTAAAAAGGCTACACTATTTCAAACAAAAGTCTTTTAAAAATCATCAATATTATCCGTAGTACACTAATAAAAGTTTGCTATATTTGTCGTTGATAATTCGTAAATTTAACCACAAAATGTGTATGACAAGCATGCTTCAAAATAAAACTAAATCATACTTTGCAATTTGTAAAATTGATATTGAAAAGCCACTAAAAGTCTATATTATTATTCTAGTTAAATATTACCATAAAGTTTAAGGAAAAAATTACTGAAGTTGTAATTGGATAAAAAGAAGAGTAAACTCTTTTTGTTCTTAATCAGTGCTTATAAAAATCTCAGGTATTCTTGGAATTTTTTCTATAAAAATCAAATAAAAAAAAAAGTTAAACATTGTTTAAAAACTCAAATTAAAATCAAAGCTGGTTTTATCTCGTCTAGACAATTTCATATAAAATATTTAAATAAATTGTTCTTTTTTCTTGTTGACATTATTATCATTTTTTTGTCACCAAAACGATATACTCGTTTTTATTGTTGTGCATATTTATTTCGTTTGTCGATCTCATAACTCTGAAAAGTGGTCTTTTGAACCCTTTGTAATAGAAACAAATCGAGCTCAAGGGTTTTGTACCAAATGAATTTTTTATTTCACTTGTTGTGTTGAGCACTGGAAATAGTTATGCTTGATATTTGTACAATGCTTGGAAAAAGTTTGTGAAACAAAAATTAGCATTAAACTTGTTGATTGAAACAGTTGGGCGCAACACAATTAATTTTCTTTTTTTTATTTTAACTAAACTAAATCAATCCTTGTAAAAGTTTGATTTTCAAGTTGATTGCTTCCACGTTTAGTACGATATACAAGATTGCCAAGCAGATTACGCTGAAGAAAAGTTCGCTGTTTTTAAAGTTGAATAATTTACGGTTGCGATAGATATGAATATTTTCTCGTCTCTAAATGGTTATTTCATTTCCGCTCATCCGTGCTACGTTCGATAAATGAATGAAAAAAAAATCAACTTTCACTGAAATCGCGTGACTTGTCGCGCACGTGTTCATTCTTTTTCTCAAGTACTCAATTGGAAAATCGTGTCGTGGGGAAAATTAGACGAAATTTGACGAATGAAACTTCAAAATTAGGGGTGAAAAAGCACAGAAGTTATTGGCTTTTGGAGAGTGGAAAACTTTCTGAAGGACTGGTCACATAAGTTTCAAATGGTATAATTTGATGGAAAAATTTTCCTATCGTATTTGAAATTTTTTTCCTTTCGATTGAATTATGTTCTTTAATATTTTTAAGAGTAGAAACTTTCTTTTAGGAGTTTAAATTATCTATGGAAGTTTTCTTCTCAAAAGACAGTAAATAAAAATAAAACTGATATAATTTTAAATTTACTTGAAAAAGTGTACGAATTTTTTTAATGCGAACATTTATTGATTAAATGCTAAAGATTATCTTACATCGTTATAATTACTGTTTAACTGTAAAAAAGCAGCCTATTCTGGCGTGTTCTTAAACTACTTATTTTGTTTATATTAATTAGTGTAAGAAGTGGTACTGATTAAAGTAAGTGAAACACCCTTTTTCTCAAATTTTCTTCTTTTCTTTTCAAAGAACTAATCCAAGGTTTCCTCTTTGAATACCTCTTGATAGCAATCTATAAGCAAAAAATCCATTGTAGATCGTTAAAGTTTAATTTTCTCACGTGTAATTGGTTATTTTTTCACAGAAAATATGATTTAAATGCAATTAACATTTTTAATATTAATATGTACACTGAGTCATATTTCAATAATTGTTTTACCTCTCGTTTTTTGTATGGAAAATTGCTTCCTGTGTTAGTGAAACTAAATATATTGAAATGATAGACGGCACTTCAGAAAAAATAAAATATTGCAGAATAATATATATATCTTTTTTAATTGCAGGACTTCCTTTTTAGACGGGTCTAATTTCTAAACGTTTAGCATCTTCCGGTAGTTTCCGAGATGGTACATCAGCTATTAATGGTTGGTGATAATTAACATAAGATATAAGTTTAAAAACAATTTTTGCTTTTAATTTCAGTATAGTAGGGAAATGTATGTATGGCGGCAAAGACAGAGGACGAAGAATATAAACACAAACATGTGAGTGTAATAGAGATGTAATAATTCTTGTCTCAATTCTGATCTTGCTCATTGTTGTCATTGGTGTCAACTATCATTTTGTTTTCATTCAATTGTCAATTTTTTATATTTGTCAGTTTTGTAAGTGTTAGGTTGTGAATATTTTCCAGAAAGCTACTTGCTTTCAAATTATAAATTAAATTGGTGACTCATGTTCCTCTTAGCGACATTAGTATCTGGCAACGTTGCAATTTCTACTTAGATTTAAATTTAATTCACGATTTTTTGTTAGCTCAATTTTAATATCGTATTATTTACTCTTTTATTCGTAAAATATTCATTTTGACCTGATTTATTTGCGAATCAATTTAAAAACAGAGTAGAAAGTGTAACGTTGACAGATATTGATGGCGCTAAAAGGGACATGAGTCAAATTAATTACTTATACACAGTATAGTAATACGCAATATTATACACAATTGACTACTCATATAAATTTGTATCTTACATATATGAATTAATTGTTTATAAACACAGCATAGTCATTTATTCAAAAAAAAGTTGATTAAAAATATTTACCATACAGAAGTGGATTTTAGCCATAAACTATTATGAATAGATATGAATAAACAAACAATTGTATATAGATACAATTTGTCTAAATAGTCAATTGCATGTATCTACAGCATGTACAAATAGTGACGAAGTAAAAACAAATTAATGCTATAGTAATTTTTAATTTTATATTCCATTTATATTTTTGTATCGAAACTGATTTTTTATTCAAATATAGAAAAACATAATGCAGTATAGTATACCATCGACTTTTCTTGCATTGTACATTGCATTATATAATTTGAAGAAAATACCTTTCTTTAAATAAAGTAAAATTGTTGTGTAATATCAATAAATGTTAAGTTCGACAATATAGATATTTTAAATAAAAAATAACATCTGACGGTGCCTGTTATAACTATTATTTCTTTTTGGCACTTTTTAACTTCGACTTCGATCATTTCAGTTGATTTCCCTTACCGAATAACAAAAAACCTGTGCTAGCGATCAATTCGGTCGGCTTGATTGCGTTTCTAATACTATGCAAATTGCTCCCAAAAATCGGCCAACTTTCATCCGCTTGGAGTTCCTCGCTAAACGTGTGCGAACAACTACCTACTGTAGCGTAGGAAATCATTCTGATTATTTTTTCATAGTGCCACTAAAGAAGTATAACTTCAAAAATCACAAAAATTAATTAAGGTAGAGAATTAAAACTTCCCGTAGTAGCTTAATAGTGCCAAGAAACTGACAAAGTATCATTCAAAATGTCCTTCCGTGACCGATTGTATATATTTGTACCCTTAAGCCTTTTAGACGAAATATATACATGTTTTAAAGAAAACGAAATAATCGTTAAATGAATTATGATCTACTTTAAAAAAAGAAACTGCATTCAAAATTTGTTTTCAATGACTAATTTGTCCTTTTTTATTTTCGTTCTAAACTTCATTCTTTCTTTTTCATGTGACGGCAATATCATTGGACTGTATTGAGTTTTTAATGCAATTGTATCTGCGTGTTTTGCACGACGTATATTCGATAAAATTTCCTGTTGAGCTTATATTATATCATTATTATGTTTGGTCGTTGATATTTCACTCACAACGACCTTCGAGATGATCGTCGGCAACTAAATTGGAAGTGATAGCCACGTGTTTATGACACTAGACCTGTTGTAGGAGTGAAAAGATACAAAAATATTGTCTGTGTGGCATCATAAAAAGCTCAATGACGTCAAACTTTCCATTCCATTACTTGGAATTAGTTTTGAAACTAGTTATTTTGTCCATAATAGGAAAGAAAATGTGCAAAAATTTAATTAAAACTAATCAAATTAATTTCGGTTTATGGAAATTAGTCATGTTTTGTTTGCAATATCAAAAAGCTTTTTTTACGGAAGATATTTAAAGAGTAAAATAAAAATTCGTCTAATGACAAGCCAAACTACAAAAGTTGTTTGAAATGTTTGAGAATAATGTCGTTAAAATTTAACTTAATTATTAACATTCTTCTCGACTATTTCCTTTTATCTTCATTTGATTATTCATAAAAATGCAAAAGGCGAGGCAAATAAAAACGGAGCAAAAAATGGGAAAAAATATCGTAAAACTTTTATTAAGTATGTCTTCATTTAAATTAAACATTTTTCTTCGTTATACAATGAGGTGGGAGTGAAACGTGAGGATAAAACCGAAATCCCCGGCCATGGGAGCCATTAGAGCTGTGTCGTGGCTTATAATTTTTTCCTCAATCATTTTATCAAAGTAATTTACGACTTATACAAATGTAAATTACTGATTTTAAAGCATATAAACTTGGAAAATTTGATAAAACTTTTCCATTTCCATTCAGACCGAGAGACAGAACAAAAAGAAAAAAATAACTAAGAAGAGCCAATGACTTCCAATTTTGTCTTATCTTAAAACATTAAATAAAGTGTAAATAGTCCAGCAACCCCGGCTAGTCTCCTCACCCCAATAATCCGCCAAACTCTCCATAAAACTACACCCAACCATTTGATCCTAGTTTCTTTTATAAAGTAAAATAGAAAGCTTGAAGTGGAGGATTGATATCTATGAGTTTTTGAACTCTCTTTGCTGGTTTCCACTAAAACGTTTTTCTAGTAAAAATGTGAAGTCAGTGGTGCAGTTTAAGACATTCGGAAAGATCACACCCTCGAGATACCGACCAAGTTGATTTGGTAAAGAAAAATATTTACAAAATATATCACAAAACACAGAGTTGGGAATTATTTTATATATGTATTATATAAATTTCTTGATCAATTCACATTTTACATGCGCAATTAATAACTTGATAGGTGATAAAATCTTTCGATTTTTTACTTCAAAATTTAATTTACAGTTAAGGATAAGGCAACGGTTTTGTTACCATATATTCTGAACTAACTCCCTCAGGACATTCGTCTTGTTTTGTGTAAATGGAACGCTCCTTCTGACAGATTCGCAGTGCAATTTTTTCCCATTTACCTTACATTTTGTATATGAGAACATATACGATTTATTTCCCTCCAAAAAAAAGGGAAAGAAGAAAACTAGAACCAAATGAAATTTTCAATTTGAACTAATTTTCATGGAACATAATAAAATGAAATTTCGCAGTAAATTCATATTTTATTGGCGTTTTTCAATTTATTAGGCAAATAAAAAAAATGTATACAAAAAATAAACATAGATATGTGTGTAAGAAGAAATGGAAGATTTGGAGGATTTGTATTTTGAGGGAAGACAACGTGTTTATGGTTCTAGAAAGCCATTTGTTTTTTTTTCGGGTTTGTTTTATTTTTATCTCATGCCTAGGACTAGTGAAACGTTACGGCATACGACTAAGTCGCAACATATTGCCTTAAATTTGTTTTTATGTATAAGAAATTGCAAAAAAAAGCTTCAGTATAATATTTTATAGTGCTGATAAAAGTTGTATTTTATTTATGAGATCAAAAAAGGATAGCGCATTGAAAAATTTACAATTGTTGAATGAATAATGGAAAATTTTATTTGACATGGATAATTATGAGCCTGAAGTTAGCAGACTCAGACGAAAAAAATTAAAAGGGGCTTTTTGGTTACTTTTTTTGGAATTGAAAAAATTGCTCGTGTAAATTTCTCTATTTTTACGTATTATTTTAGCATGGTAAAAAAATAATTGGCTCATGTGTACTTAAGCACACCCACAATCTGGCAGTGTTTCATTTTCGACTTTGTTTTTAATTTAATTCGCGATTAAATCGGTCTATAATGAAAATTTAGCCACAAAAGAGGAAATTATACCATATTAGAATTGAATTAACAACAATATCGCGAATTAAATTAAAAACAAAGTCGAAAATGCAACGTTGGCAGATTGTGGGTGTGCTAAAGTACACTTGAGCCAAATAATTAACTGAGGCACAAAATTAACAATTTGTTTTCAATTAATAATTGTAATAATTTATTAGTTATAGGTTCTTACGAAAATACAAAATTTGCGTTTTCTCCTTTACTTTGTCAAAATTTATTCGAGCTATCTTTTTTAAATTTAAATCTTTTTCAATCAAATTCTGAAGTTAGCCGACACCTGACGATTAACATTTGAAAGATTATTAACGTTAAAAGAAATAGAATTCAAAAAATTATTCATAATTATTTTCCATTTTCTATACGAGTATTTGTCTTTTTGAATGAAATTCTCACACAAGCATTATTATACTGTTTATAATAACAACAATTCTACTTTCTACTGCTTTTCGATGTAAAGAATCAATCTTTGCAATATACGTATAAGAACGTATATGTTACGCGTAAAGTAAGATATTGATGAGAAAACCTTGGTTTACCCGCGTAAACTGCGGATAACTCAAGAATCATGGGTAAAGTACGAAATATAATTGAAATTGAACATGTTTTGCGCTTTACCCGGGTAAACCGCGTTCCACCCATTTTCACTTGATTAAAGTTGGGAGTTACAAAAAGAGCAAGGTCAGAAATGTTTGAAAAGTTTATTTCTGAAAAGTCAACCTACCAATATAGGTTAAAACATAAAAGTAAAAAATACTATAATTCATTTGTTCGATCAAGATAGGTAACTATGGCGCGGTTTGCCATGTACTATTTTGAGGCCACCTCAAATGGAACATAACTCGTCACTGGCACGGTTTGTAAATTCCCGGCCGTTGTCTGATTATAGTATTGATGGAGCACTAAAAACGCAAATATGTCTATAATATGTCTTCTTAGCAACCTCCCCAGCCCTTTTCGATTTTAATACACGTATTTGAACAAATTTTGTAAAGTGGTCTTGATATACCATGATGAATTTATATTCTCCATCTGCATGGGACTGCATATCAATCAGGTCCACTTGACAACGGCTGTTTATCTCCAAAAACACCATTGGTTTAACCACAAGTCCTTTCGTGGCAGAATTCAGTTTCGTTTGGCAACCTTCACACAAACGGATATATAATTTGATAACTTTAATAATTCCTACACCCAACTTGAACCAAGTGAAAATGGGTGAAATGCGGTTTACCCGGGTAAAACGCGAAACATGTGCAATTTCAGTTATATTTCGTACTTTACCCATGTTTCTTGAGTAATCCGCAATTTACTCGGGTAAAACCTAGGTTTACTCGTCAATCTAACTTTAGCCGTTACATATATGTGAAAATAAAATTTACCTATTTAACCAATTTCAGATAGGGGTGTAAAAAAAGCTCGAGTAGATTTTGAAAAAGTAAAGGAGAAAAAAGTAAATTATGTATTTAAAAAAAAAACCTGTAACGTATAAATTAATAATCAAAAATAAATTTTCAATTTTGTGACGCAAAAGATTATTTTTTATCTTGGTAAAAGAATACGTATCGAGAAAATGGAATATATTTACGAGTAATCTTTTCAATTCTAAATTTTTTCCCCTTTTTTTAACGTTGGAGACCTTTTCAAGTGTTAAACGTCAGGTGTTAGCTAACTTCAAAGTTTGATTAAAAAAATTTAAAGCTTAAAAAAAAGCAAAAGTAAAGGGGAAAACTCAAATTTTGTATTTTTGTAAGAACCTGTAACCTTTAAATTAATAATTCAAAATATTTTTTTAATTTTGTGCCTCGTGGTAATAATTTTTTTTACCATGCTAAAAATATATTCGTCGAGAAATGGAGAAATTTAGATAAGTAATTCTTTCAATTCCATTTTTAACGATAAATACCTTTCAAAATCTTAATCGCCTGAGTCTGCTAGCTTGAAGCTCATAGTTATCCAGGTCAAATACAATTTTTCAATATACATTCATACATTGTTGTAAATGTTGTAATTGTTTTTCAATTCGCTATTTTTTTTTAGTCTCATGAATAAAATACAATTAATAGCCGCACTATAGTTGATTCTTATTTAACTACGATATTACTAAGCTAAGTGACCAAAGAGCAACGGTTTTTTTGGGTTCTACACTGATATATTTGGACTATAATGATTCAAAATATAATGTTAACAATTCTTCTATACGCAAATGAAATGGTATTAAAAAAAGCTTGCTGAATCTATAAAAACATTTTTTTATCAATTAACTGCAATTACTGTATTTACATGAAAGTATTAAAATGTTTTTAGAGTTGTCATTTTATTAGCTTTTTAACTTTCAAGCGGTTCCAAAGTTATATTTTTTAAGAGTTAAAAAACTATTGGATGCAAATCAATCCAAAAGATTTCAACATTACAGCATCCAAACCGTCTACTTGGAGAAGCGTTCTAACTGTTGAACAGATTTAATTGTTTTTGTTCAGAATCAATTTTCATTATATCAACCTCGGACGATTGCAAGTAACTTCTTCGTTTGCTTATTCAATTTTTTTAAAGCATTCCTGAACTCGTATGGAAATGGAACGGTATGGAATGTACTTCCTCCTGGAATGCACCGTGCATGTTGGATGGCGAAATCAATTTGTGCATTGAAAATACTACCATAACATTACAATTAAAGAGGCCAAAACCATTACAAATATTGTAAATATAGTAAATTTGTTGTACATTATTACGCAAAATACTAGTTTACAGCGCCATTGATATAAATGACACCTGCAAATGACCTCCAAATTTTGAAAGACTTGGAGAAATTAAGGAAAACAAAATAAAGTTTTAGCCAAAGTTACTAGAAAAAACGATATTACGTCGTTTTTATTATCTTTCTAAAGATCTTGTCGCTATAACTTTATTTGGTAAACGAGTATCTACTGAACAAAGAGTAAAATAATTATGTCAATGAAGAAAGAAGAAACGGATAGACCTAAAAGTTAACTTTAGAATATAATGCAATCATAAAAATAAAATAACGAAGATTTCGTTTATTGTAAAAATTATGGAATTTTTCGACTTTACTGCAATTGAATGCAAGTTTATCAATGTTGCTAAACGGATTGTTTTTTTAATAAAAGTTATTTTATAAACTACATACCCTAATGTAAATAAGGCAACTTTTATTTAATTCGGTTTTACATCTTATCTTTTCCCCTAGTAATAGACGTTTGATTTTTATTATCATTTAGAATTTTCATTCATAAAACGATCTTATATTTGTAATAAACTAATCATTTGAAACATAAGTTTATATTTTGCTTGCTTTCGTATATTTCAAAGGTTGATAGTGGCCGTTAAATGTTTATCAAAAAAATCCTGTTCTGTTTTTCCCCCAAATAAATTTATGTTGCATCAAGAATTCTTTTTCTTTGGTTGCGCTAATTTTTAGAATAAAAATACAGAATTTATTTACATGAAAATTTTAGATGTTTTTATGTAGAATTAAATTTTCAAAAGTAATTCAAATAGCTTTCTGGAACTAATTTACTTTATTAATCATCGTACGGCAAAAATTTAAAATTATGTTGATACTTTCTATACAGTTGATTTAGTTAAAAGTTTTCACTTAAATATATTCCATTAAAAATTTTTTTCGCCAGAGTTCAAAAATGAAAAGACTGCAAATAATTTAATTTATTTTCACGCTTGTATTCATCATTTCTTTGCCCATTATCACAGTTAGATTTAAGCTTCTTCAATTACAAATTATTTTGGTGATATTGATCACAGCAAAGATAATATTTATTAGAAAAGTTTTGACGCTGTTATTCAGTTGAGAGTTAACGTAGGTAGCTTGGAAGTGGGGTGCGAAAAAACGCAATGAAAGGAAAAATATGTTTTATGTTATTAGTTGAGATTGATCAATATTTTTTTATCCTCCAGATGCAGTTGATGGAACGAAAAATAAACATACGCACACGGGATTTAGTCAGTAGAGATTCAAACCATTTGGTGAGCTTAAAAAGTTTTGGAATGAGATAAGAACGATGGTGAGAAAACTTCGCTTGTACTAACATCGTTGCGGCTTAACTTTTGGTCAAGAAATTTTTTAATGGAACATTCATCACATAGATGTCACTAAGTCACATCGAAGATCGTATCAAGGTGTGGAGAACATATTTTTTTCTTTTGCCTTTGCATCTCTTTCTCTTTGTAACCAGCGATTTTTACTAACCAACATCATCCAACCATTCGCTCAAGTTTTACTTCACAGCGTGAATCCTAAGAGCTTATCGAACAACTTTTCTCCCAAAGGATCACTGAGTTCTACCAACCTGAATTCCTCAATACCTTTTCTATGTGCTACATTAGCACCAACAGAGATTTAACTTTAAACTATTCCCAAAACTATTTTCAGCTAATTTTTTTTTAAAATAACCAAAAGAAAGAAAAAATTTAAAAATTTAATTTATTGTACAACTTTAAGTAATTCCAGTGTGATGTGGTGTATAAAATTGATCGGAAAGTGTTTGTTATAGGTATAATTGCTTTAGTGGTTTCATATCACGTTAATTATTCGAAAGCTTCTTTGTGCTGGCTAAGATTCTATAAGGAATTGAAGAAGGGGTCGTCATTATTTATTTAAAGTCGTTAAAAGCTTCATATTTTTCCCTGGGATAAGTTAATTTAACAAGGGACTCATTGTCTTGATATGCTAAAATGTAAGTACTAGACCCTTCTGAAAAGTTTTCTACAAAATATTTTATGGGGCTACATTTCACAATTTAAATAGATTAGAATTTGAGGAGCTTACTATTTTATTTTTTTAAACAAAAACTTTTTAATACAATTTTAAATTTATAATATGAAAGATATGTTTTTTTTTTAAATTTAAAAGTTATTCATTTTCTAAGAAAATACTAAAAACTACATGGTAATTGAATTAATAGGTGTACCGGAAAAGAATGTAGTTTTCCCAATATACATTTTAAACACAAAATTTTGTTACAATTATTGATTTTAAATCAATGATAAAATCAGTCGCAATAGTATCAACGTTTTGACATCTAGTGTGCAAATTATTAATGCTATTTTAGTAAAAATCAATTGATTAGCAAAGAAATTATAAAAAAAATACAGTTTGAACATCATTTAAGCTTTCAATTTTTTATCACTTAGTAAATGTGATAACAATTGAAATTAATAGAAATGCGATTAGATTTTGGACGATTATAGTGAATACGGCAATATCATCTCCTCCTTAGTAAATTAGTCTTTTTCTGGGCTTTTCTTCCGCAGAGGGGTCTTGAATTACCGTTATGCAGCATAGAATTTTATCTGTTAAATGTTTTTGAACATTTTTGGGTATTTGGCTGTTCAATTATTCGATTGATTGAGATTATTTGACAACTCTTCCTGTGATAATAAGCTTTTTTTACATTACTTAGGTAGTATGGCAGTGAAGTGCAGTCAATTGGATTAAATCTGTCCTAGTTATTGGGTGGAAATTGCAGTTCTTCTTGGACAGGAAGATAATACAAACAAAGGATTGTTGAAAACTAAAAACGATGCCAGAAAATTAAGGCAGTAGATATTCAACTCTTCCTGGAACAGAAACTACAACCGTGCCACAAGAGATCTACGTGAGACACTTCTAGCTTTCAAAAACTATTCATTTCTGAAAGCACCGAAATATTTGTAATTTTCAAAAGAAATTACTAGGTAATTTATACCAATAAAGATTAAAACTTTTACCGGCCATATAATGTTTTATGAACCGTCGTTACAAATTAAAACTTCTACTGAAAAATTTAATATCTGCTTAAATGAAATATAGGAAGTTACTTTAAGTTTGCATTGATTGATAAATATTAATCACTGGATTGATTATTTAGATTAAGGAATCTGAAAGAAATTAGAGTTTTTACATACATTTCAACATACATGCCATGAAATCTTCGCCAAAACATTATGAACTATTTTTTTGTAGATTCATCACATACCATCCAATATAAAGTACATCTGCATCCTTTGTTTCATCATCAAAAGTTCAAAGAATGTGTTTTTTTGAAGTTATTAATTTAATTTTTCGATGAAAAAATAAAGATATAAAAAAATAATTATTGGTATTAAAACTACCAAAAGTGAAAAAATGTTATTTTATTCTTAGAATTTGTAATCAAAAACTTATTTTCGATTCTGATTCAGTTCTGTTTGCTTTTTAAAGAATTATTGCAATTTTTAAAAGTTGTAAAATATTTTCTACCAAAACTTTTATACTTTCAAGTCCAAATGATTTTGTGGTGAAATGAACACAACAGCTCTTAAGAGTATAAGAGGTTTCAAGACTTTCAAAAGATTGGAAATTGTGATTTTAACGATGAAAAATTTCCGTTATGAAGTATGAGACTAAAAATAGCAAACAAAACAAGATGGATGTGGTTAAAACATGGCGGACACAAACAAGAGTCGTTTGTTCAAATGCAAGTGATTTCGAGGGCATAATAAATTTTGTGAAGTCTCAAGTGTACTTGAACGAATGTGCTAATGTGAATTCCGATTTTATCGCTCCCGCACCGGTGATTATTACCATTAATATAAGTCATAATGAATGGGAAAAATGAAATATATTTTAAATTGAAAAAATATTTTTTTAATTGGAAAATATTTCAATTCTTGCGAAGAATTCATTTCCAGTTTCAAGCCCTCATTTAAGTCGATATATGGAGTAGGTCATCGAATGTCTGTATATATAAAATTTGAATACGTCAAAGATTCAAATTTCTTCAAAAACGTTTGGGTTAGTTGAAACCCATAAACCACATGTCCTTTCTTCTTTCAAGCTTCTCGTTTCGTTTCAATAGATATGAGTAAAATCCCGAGCTTTCTCGCCATAAAACATAAAAGTATGGCTGGTGGCCAAACGAACGATTCGTCTCGAAAACGGAGAGGCGAAAACGAATAAAAAACATTCGAATAAAACAAATATTGCAGTTAACAAAAGTAAAGTCCGTGCCAGTTGTACAACGAAAATAAACCTCTGCACCACCTCAAACCAACCACCACACTAGTTCTATTACGGTGGTTGAAAGACGATTTTCCCCCAGCTCGCCTACAGTCCACGGCAATAATTTACAATTTCCATGAATGCATTTATTCCTCCGTCTTAATGCGGTTTGATTTAATTTGAAAATAGAAAGGATGAAATGAAACTCGTCCTTTAAAAAATTACTCCTCTAAGCGTAAAAGAGAAAAAATTATTAGTTTATTTTTTGCACGTCTGAATTTTTTTGTAATTGTCGAAAACAACAAAGCTTTCAAATTGTGCCCACTACTTATATAAATCGTGAAACTTTTACTTACAGTTAAATATATAAGCTGTAACTTTAATAATTAAAATATTCTTCTTTACAAATGTGTCTCCTATTAATTCCAATTTTCTGTAACGGAAATGTAAATTGGATTATACATTTTTCAATTTATTGAGCAAATAACCACTTTAGTTAAAAAATATTACTAAAAAAATACCAAGCAATTGTGTGTTTACAAATTTATTGTAATCGGAAATATTTAAATCTTAGTTAAAAAAGAAAACAATGATTACTAAAATATGAAACAATTTTAAACACAAATTACTTTTAATATCAAAATACATAATAAGAAAACGTATGTGTTGCGGCATAGATAAGGACAAAAAATATAAAAATTTTAATACTTCCGTGTTATTGGAATACAAATATAATAATTATTGGCTTCAATTTGAACTACCATGTCATTAGTTTCAACTGTCATTTCGATTTCATTCAATTGCTAATTTTAGCCATTTGTCAGTTGTGTCAGTGTTGGGCTGTGAATATTTCACGGAATGTAACTGGGTTTCAAATAATAGATTAAATTGGCTATTTATACATAAATACAATATGTTTGCACATTTGGTTACTTATACAAAATGTATATTACATACTATATGAATTAACCGTTTAACTGAATTAACAGATTGAGTCACATGTTCAAAAAATAATTATCGAAAACATTTACAATATAGAAGTAGATTGTTGCTATTAAATATCATGATATGCATAAACAATCCTTAATAGCGAAACCCTAAAATTGTATTAATACAAAAGTAATTGTATATTTTATTTGCCCATTTACATCTATGTATTGAAACAAAAATTTGAATTTCTTAATTCAAGTAAAGAAAAATATTATGTAATATAATGTAATATATATTTATAATATGTAATAATATCAATCAACTTTTATTACAGTATTTTAAATATTACACTGAATAATTTCTGAAAATATCTTTCTTTTAAATGCATGTAAAGAAAATAATACTTTTCTTAAAGATGGCATTGTATAGTGAACTTGACATCTTATAAAAACTAAAATGTTATTGTTATTCATAATTTTATAAATAGCTGTAAATTATAGACTTTAAATGTTGTTTTTCTTAATATTTTAGAAAAACACATTTTCATCAATAAAAAGGGAAACCTTAAAATATGCACTTTAATTTTCCTTTTAATAATAACAGGGGAACGTAAGTAATATGTATGCATATATTTCGGCAAAGGTAAACAAATATTGTAAACATATACGTGTGAGTGAAATACCATCATTGTTTCAAATTTGAACTGAATGATTTCGCTATGGTTTCAACAGTCATTTGGATTTCATTCCACATTCAATCAATTGCCAATTTTTTCCATTTGTCAGTTGTGTCAGTATTTAACGGGAAATTACTAGTTGTTTATTAATATGGATATTGTTTAGACTGTAAAATTCAAAAATATTTAGTTCAACGATTTTCTCCATGTTCTAAAGGTTCTAACGGTTCTAAAGAAGAAATACATACACTGTCAAGTGTATATGACAATGTATGTATTTCTTGATTGTTTGCTAGCTATAAGTTCGTATCTGATTCGGGATGATTAAATCCTCTTCCAACAAATGAAAAACATATGCGAGTGCTGACTTTACTTGATCGATGCGATAGTGTTTTAGTCGTTGTACTATTATGCATATCGATCCCAAAAATCAATCAAATTTCGCCCGCTTGAACCGTTCTTTCTCGTTTACCGTTTGCGAGCAACTTCATACAGTTATTTTAAAGCGTTTTTTTAACAATACAGTCTCAATATTTTTTTTAAAACGCCGGTAAGGAAGTATAACTTCAATAAATTACTAACTAACAAACCAGTCTCCAATTACAAATCCTCCGGTAAATAATGTGTCAATACTGATCTGGCCGCCAAAAACTAAGTAAGTAAGGGTTGGGTGCTGGGCAATGAAGATATACTGAGGTATAAAAATGCTGAGGTTTTTGTGTGTTGAAGAACAACGACAACATTCGTTGGTCCAGAGTCAAAGTTTGGGGGTCACCAAATCATTAATCATTAATCATTAATTTTAAATAACATTTTTAAACATGTTAATATTGATTTTACTCTGTATTAAATAATGAAGTTTTCCATTCATAAAAAAAATATTTATCATTCGAAAACTCTATAAATTCTGTTAAGTGAATCGTAACGGTGGACTTGGCTGAAAATCAATAGCGATAAAATCGAATCTAATATATATTTGTTGGGATTTTGTGTGTAAGTCCGTTAGTTGAGACAAGCTCAACCAATATTGGGACTACGGCCGGATGATAAAAATAATTAATGTCTCGATCTTTAAGGTAAACGTATGCAAGCCCCGGAAAGTAAATGTTGAAACGGTGGATACGCCCCGGGACGGGACGGCGGAGTGTTTGATTTAAGTCTAATAACTTTCTGTACGGAAAGGTTAATTTTTTTTCCACTATCATTCCCATAACTCAAAACACGACGATAAAATCGAAAATAAATCACGAAAAATTATAGCAGCGCCAAAAGTAGTATCTTTGTGTCGTTGTCTGTGTTGCTTTTTTTTTGGATTAGCAAGGAAAGCGATTACATTTTTAATAATTTTTCTCTCGTTTCATATCAATAATTTAAATTTTTAAATTTATTTATAATCGCGTGTTGTAAAAATTAGCATTCACAGGCCAAAATGCCTGGGAAATTTGCAACATTAAAAGCACATGTTGTGTAAGTTCTAACTAATAAATGTGGCAGCCAGCCATGTAATTACAACGAAATGCCCCTTTTTACCCCTTTAAATCCATATCCATTCCATTCATCAAGCCCCAAGCTTTAGCATTGGCTCTATTTTGTTTGAAACATCGTTTACACAATTCCTAGTCAAAATAAATAATTGAAATAATGTAAAATAAAAGTCATTATATTACACCAAAAAAAAAAAGTATTACCTCACATGCTTACACGCTTTTGTCTGAAAAAGACTTTTTTATTTGATTTCGTTCAATTAAACATCAAACAAAGTCAATGTCGATTAAAACTACGTTTTAATGAGAAAATATCAGTGAGTTGTGTGACAATTAAAGTAAAATAGACGACGCAAAACAGAAAATTTTCTCACTCCATTAAAACTTCAATTATATAAATAGTATATAAAAAAGTTCGTCTAAATGGGCTATTTTTAATTTATTTTGACTTTAATTATATTAATTATTTTTTTCCTAATTATTTAACGTTTTTCGATACAATTTAATTCAAAAATAGTATAATATTTTCTTGTATATAAAAAAAATCTATTTGCTTATAACAAGTTCCGGAAAACACCAACGAGTATGGTTGGAAAAAAGATGAAGCTTCAGAATTTTCAAAATTAAGTTGAGGAAAAATAAACTCATTTTTTTACATGCACTTCAAAGCAATGTTTAATATGTTTTCAATAGTCTGATTTGGGCCAAGCAAGCACCATTTTGTTCTTTGATATGTCGCCATTTTAAAAGCAGCTTCATAATGTCTCTCCAAAAGTTTAGGCTCCTATTCGTGAAAAATTCTAGAAATTGATTTCCATAATCTTCTCTTGACACCAATTTCTTATCAGTATGAGTGATAAGTGCCAAGTTCGGACTATATGATGGATGCATTTAAACTTCTCAATCAAGCTCCCGGAGTTTCTAGCGTTTCATTTTGGACCACTTTGTCTGGCGTTGTTCTGATGAAACATGATACCTTTTCTGCTGGCAAATTTTGGCAATTTCTGTTCAAAATTACTAGCTTCAAACGGCCTGGTTGTTGACAGCAGAGATCCGAATCAGTGTTTGATTGATTTGAAAGCAACTCATAATAATCTTCCATTCTTTTCCAGTCCTTTCAATGCAAAGCAGAACCTTCCTGGCCGTTAGTTATGGTTTGGCCATCGTTTGAGCTTCTTCCCTGTTCTTTTACCAAGATGGTTTTTGCTTAATGTCGTCGTATGTGACCCATTCCTCAGCCCTAGTCCTATTTGTTGAAGAAATGGGTCGTTTTCTTTTCGTTTGGCTAAGGCTTCACCAATGGAAATTCGATCCATCATTAGAGTGTCCATCATTAGTATAAGTTAATAAGTGTGGCACCCAAATATCAAGGATCTTTTTCAATTCTGCTTTGTGCAATTGGATTAAAACTTTTTTATGGTCGATATTTAGCTCCTGAGCGACAAACTACTTCTACAAACATACTGATCAACATCGATTATCTCGGGATGTGTCTTTAACATCAAAAATACCTGGTAGTAAAGTAACATAATATAAAGTACCATAATATATAGTTATATATATTTAGTACCATAATATATTTTATATATTGTATGAACAGTATAACTGTTCAAAGTCAGCGAAAAAATCTTATTTGATTGATTGTTATTATAATTTTTAAAGTGACAATGACTTTAAGTTATGAAACTAAATGCATAAGACAAGAATAAATATATTGTTTTTACGTTTCCCATCGGGAGCAATGATATTCAACCTTGCAAGGAACGAACGCAGCCAAATTGAAAGTCAAAACTTATTAAAAGAGTCGACTTATCATTTTTAAAATAACTATTTTGCTAATTTCTTAAAACTAAAGTTCAAATGAATTTTTGATTGCTTGGTTATAGGCGAAAAAATTGTTAATAAACATGTGTAAATTATTGTTCTTAACGTTTTATGAAGCTCTTAATATTAAGAGGTGTCGCATCACAAATTTAGATTTTCCATTTAAATAACATGGGAACAATATTCTCTTGTACTTTGAAATTTTATTGCTCAAGTTGGTGACAATATTTCGGAATGACCAAGGTAGATTCAGGGTAGGATCAAAGAAGATACCAAGGTATCTTGTAGAAAATTGAACGATCTACAAAAAAGGTCTCTTACGAGTTTCTGATGTATTTTATTGTTTTAAATTCCCTGCATTATTATATTTTTAACATATTTTTTATTTTTTTTTATTTTGATTAAATAATTAGCAGTAAACCCATTTCCGTTTTCTATATAATATATATATATATATATATATATATATATATATATATATATATATATATATATATATATATATATATATATATATATATATATATCTATATACATATATTATTAACTTAAAACAATAAAATTACGAATATTTTCAGTTCATTGCAAATAACTTAGAACCTGTAAAAAATATCAAAAACTTTTATTGAGATAAGTTATAGAAAAAAAGGTGCTCTAAAAAAAATATTCTTTAAAATTTTTTCATAAAATTGATGGTTGCGTCAAAAAATTGAAGAAATATTAAAATTTATCTTTAGTTCAACTTTGACCTCGAATAACTTTTGAAGGAATAAATATATCAAAAATTTGTAAGAAACCTTTTTTGTAGATCGTTTAATTTTCTACAAGAATATATCTTGGTTTTTTCCAAATATTGTCACCAACGTGAGCTATAAAATTCCAAAGTGCAAGAGAATATTGTTCCCATGTTATTTAAATGGAAATTTGCGATGCAGCACCTCTAAATATTAATATTAAGAGCTTAAACTTTCACAGGATTTTTTTTTGTCATTGCAACAATATTTTCGATATAATTAAGAAAAAAAATCACCATTTTTTTTGAATCAGTCTATTGAAGATGATGATTAATCGAAAGTAAAATGATTTGTTGGCCTATTAATAATTTTTGCTATTTATTAACAATGTTTTGTATGATTTTGTTTCTTGTAAATATTTCTTTTGCAGCCTTTTAATAATTAAAACTTTTATGTTAGTTTCGATTTCTTACCGACAAATTTTGGAGGTGATAATTAACACACTTGCAATTATCCAATAGAGCTGAAATATTGTATATAGACTTGTGTCACCTTACATTTTCATCTATAAAAATTTTGATCGAAGTTAGTTTAACTATTTTTTTGTTGAAATTCTCACATTTAGTATGTGATCCCAGAAATAAGATGAAACACTAGTCAAATATATAGTAAACTATCAACCATTTTAATAAAATATGATCGAGTGTTAAATATTTTTTCTTCTTATTAAAAAAATTAAAAGAACATAGATTGAATACATTGTTTTTATGGATTCCTTACATAAATAGATAATTTTCGCTCCCAAATTTCTTTGGAACAAAATAAGACGTTCTTTGACAAATCTCGTTCGTTTTCTTCTTGATAATATTTCGGCTGTTAACTGATTGTTCTTTTCTTTTTTAAAATTCTGTGTTTCTTTGGTGTAATTGTTCACCAAGTTTCTTTCTTTCATTAAATCGTATTTAATGTTCAATATTTTCCACTTTGCTTCATTTTAACAAACTAATTTTGTTCTGATTTTATTTTTATTTTCCAAGTTAATTTTGAAATCAATAATTTATTGAACATTCTAGATTTAAAGCGAGTTTATTACCAAAGAAATAATCTTTTGAATTTTATTTACAATTTCTTTGACTATATGAAATAATGTTCGCATTACAATGGTTTTCTTTGAATCAGTAAGCTTATATATATTTTAAACAAAAGTTTTTGCTTCATTTTTATCTGTTTTTTTTTTCATTGTTATAAATTAAATTAAGATCTGTGATTAACTTTTTTGATTTGAAGTTATTGTGAAGTCAGGCTTTCTTCCTCAAAGAAAAATCTCAATGGCTTTCAAGTATTCCAAAATAAAGTCTTAAGAATGATCATTGAATATTTTATTGCAAAATTCAAAGTTTAAGAAGAGTTTTATCTTTTTAGTTTTAAATTAATTTAAACAAAAAGTTCACCAAAAGTTTAATTCAGTTCAACGTTTTCCCACTGTGCCACTTATCAAGTTGGTATTCATTTTCATGTGATCAACAAAAAATGTAATCAATGGTGGAATATGTTCTAGGTTTGGTTGAAAACATAATATTATTACGAAAAGCAAAGAATATAAAAAGATCATAAAAACTTAACAAGGCTCATTTCGTTTGATAAAATGGATGAAACACGAAAGAATAATGAGAAAATGGAGGATTGAAAAATTCAATGGCTAACATAGTCGTTCTATTACTCAGATTGAAGCATTTAGTAAACAGAGAGGAGTAGGTAGATATTTATAATATATTTTTTTAATTTAATTACTTCAGTTACTCTTTATGAATAACCAAAAAAAAAAACTAAAAAATTTTTCATTGGTGTTTTCAGGAAAACTAAGATATTCACTACATAAAAGTTTAGATTTCGATGGTTTTGCACTGTAGTCTATGTTACAGATTCACACCTGTGTCTAATAATAATATGTGAATCACGTAGTATCTATCTGAGTCAGTGGTAACACAAAATGCCCACGAGCTTTTAAAAAGTTTATGACCCACCACAGACTTCTATGTTTAGAGCTTTGTAATGTAAGTTTATTACTTATATTATTTGTTTTCGGTGGTGTGTCCCGTCATTAAATCGCCGAAATGAAATAAGGTTGCGGTAATTACTTTTACAATCTATCAAGTTCTGACTTTCACGTAAAAATTATAACTGTAAAACTTTTGTAACATTAACGCCATATAACTAGGAATTTTGGGGCAACAATTACAAATTAACATATTGTAAAACGTTTAAAATGCATACAAAAGTTTTTCATCTTTTGCAGGGCATACCTTATTAGTGAAATGACAGCATTTTCGTTTTGCATATGAAAGGCTTAATTTAGAAACCGCACTAGTTTCTCCATTTTTTCCCTCTTCGGAATTTTATCAAAATTGAAGTGATTCATAAGGAAAGTTTTAGTGTAAATTTAACAAAGATTTTACTTAAATTGATTGAAATACGACGGAGATTATTGAAGATTCCAGCAAAAATTATTCATACTGGGAATTTTACTGAAGTGTGCTGATTAAAACTGATCAATTAAAAATCTGATTAAAAATCAAGATTAAAACTGCCCTTTTCCCTGAATTTGAACTAGTAGCTAAATTTACACAATAGAGTTTTTGGTATGCAATTTTATTGATAGTGCATCCACTATTAATACATCATTCAATACTCGAAAATCCGTAAACAATCTTTTAGGACGTATTCAAAGACTAATTCAAGTTTTTTGAACGATTTACAAACGATTTCGTGGTCTAACAATTTTTTGTTGACTTGTCTGGGTTTGTACAAATTTAATAGGATTAGAGAAATTCCATGCAACATTATTTCTTACACTAATTCTCCTTGTCAGTTGTCCTACTTAATAATTAAGTAAAGAGTTGATCTCTTGACTCCATTGACCCCCTGAATAAAGATATTGGTGGTAGATTGATTTCGCGTTATACGGAAAAAATATATCCTAACAATATCATTGGCAAGCCTTTAGGCAACAATGAGTTTCTACAATAAAAACAGTGTAATCAAAGCCGTGCAGTGCAGGCTATACAGAATGTTGGCGAAGGAACGAGTCATGGAGTTTGTATGAATCCCAGGAGATTAGGGAATCAAGGCAAATGAGCAGGTGGGCACAGCAGTAAAAGAATAACGAAGAGGAAGAGACCATCTCACGAGCGGGAAGGATTCATCATAGAGCACGCCATTAGAGTGTGCCAGAAACTAACTTAGGTGAAATGGGATAGTATATGGTACAGCCATCCGCAGAAGCTGCAGTGGGTCAGGCAAATAGTAGTACTCTGGCTAGAAGGGAAAGATGCTGTGTTCTTCAGACTGAGAGTTGGTCATACTTAACTAACCCAATCTCTCCCGATGACCGGTGAACAGAAAGGACGCAGAAAATGTAAAGGAGATTTTTTTTTTATTTAATAAGTTGGGCTTTCCAGGATAAGGTTAGAAGAGTCTCAACACTGCAGCTTCAGAGCTTATTGGGCTTCCTAGTTCCCTACTGCACCTAGTCAAGACCAAGTAGCTGGGCAAACCTCAGCACTCATCGCCTTAAGTGCTTTCCGATAATTTCAGTTCCAGGGTTTGATATCCCCAGTTCTTAATGTCTCCATTCGTTCAAAGCACTGCATTCCTACAAAACGTGAGAAGGGATTTCATCCTCAGCCTGACAGTATCTGCATTTTGGGTCATCCATATGCAATTCCAATGTATTCAGGTTCTTCCTCGTTCCACAGTAGCCGGTTGTTGGACCCGTTACCACTCTGACCTGTTTCCTTGTAAGACTAAGTATTTCGGTAGTTAGTGGGGTTGAATTAACAGTAGATCAAATCCTTCAGGAATATCAGAATTACAGAAAAGATGTAGGGTTAACAATTTAAAAAAGCTTTTAGATTTTAACTTTTTTTTATCAGATTATTTTTCTTTTCAATTAAAATTGGATGATTTCCTTCTTTAATTTAAGCTATCCCAGATTTTTGTTGTTATTTAATCTCCACCCTACTTTTTTTCAATATTGGAATATCGTCAACTAACATAACTGACCATAGTTAAACAGAAATATTTAATTTATATTGCGACAAACGTTATTGATTCAGTTAGAATTAATATTGATTCAAAATTTTAATTGCTACCTCTCTAAAATTTTTTTTCATTGTTCTCATAATATAAATATAATAAAACTCCCTCAGTTATTAGAAATGTGATTAAAACTTTTGCATACTTTACACTGTAAAAAAATCTTAACCAGCATACTGTGTTTATCCTTTGAATGAAAATTATCGTTAGTCATTTCAAAAGCAATAATTGATTTGCAGTGTTATTAGCTTTCTACTTGCATCATGAAAGAATTTAAATTATTTCCCACGGAATTTTAATTAAAAATAAAGTTTTTAATCAAAGAACTAATTCAAAGCTAGTTAGAAACCTTCTCGCATCCATTTTCTTGTTCACTTATATATTATGTTCACCGATGTTGATATTAAAGGATTTACATTGCATTGTAATTTCATTATTGCATTATAGAAAAAATGATGAAAAGTTCGACTTATTTGTTTGTATGAACATAACACATGCAATGCGCTATCTTTCCAAATATTTTTAGTATCATCCCTTTTGGATGAATGAAATAATATGAGTTCCTTAAATAAACATAACCGATTGATTGATGAATTTGATTGAACTGTTGAGTAAATCTAGTACCCAATAAAAATAGGGATACCAAATGAATAAATAATTCTATCATTTTTTTTAATTTTGCTAGATAAATAATCCTTATTCAATTCAAATACAAAAATTTTTTGTAAACGTAATTTACTTTTAACCAAATTTTCATTTCTTTGTTTGAAAAAAAATGGCATTGTCAATTGGTAAAGTAATGAAAATATATAAATTCAACGACAAATTGAACCAAAAACTTAAGATTTAAACGAAAATATATAATAGATTTGACTAAAAAGTATAAGAACAGTAAATTATGTTTTCACTAGCAAAACACTTTCACCTAGCAAAGTGTGTTTTCGTTTTAGCGATAGATAAAACCTGTCTTGAATCTAAAAAGTACTCGAGATGCATACGAACTGTGAGTAAATGTAAGATCGTTTATCACCTCCGAAGGGGTTAAGTTTAAGATAAATTGAACTTCAAGACTGACGAATCGACGCCCGTAGACAAACAATTCGCTACAAATGCGCCCAAAAACAACTCTCCATTTTGCACCCTTCATTTTCTGCGAACGCATTAGAAAAGGTATCAAACTGACATTGGATAATAAACTTTAGATAGCTGTCTGCAACACGTCAGGTAGATTGTATAACTATCTTTATTTTATTGTTTTTTTTTTTCAGAAAAATTGAGAAAAAGTTTCCAAATTGATGATAAGAAATTTATCAAAAGGTGTTAAAGACGAATATATTTCTATTTACATTTCCAAATTTCCTTTTTTCTCCTGAATATTTGGAAAAAAATGTTTCTGATTAGCATAAGAAGAATCTATCGGGTGCTAAATCTTCTTTTTCCACGCATTAAATGCTTAACTTGGAAATAAAAATTTCACCTCCCTAAATTTCAGGTCTGCACCCACAATTCAACATTTCTGGAATGTAAAAAGATGTTTTTGGGCTTGTTTTTTCGTCTTAAATATTTACTACGTATGATTATATGAAACCATTTTTTGAAGTTATACTTTTTTGGCGGCTTGTGGTGGCTGTATTTATATATAATTGACTGTTTATTCTTATCTATATATGGTAATTTATGACTAAAATCCACTTCTATATTATGGTAAATGATTTCGATAACTTTTTTTCGCACAAGTGACCATGCTGTATTGACAAAATGTTAATTCATATATGTAAGATACAAATTGGTAGTTGTCAATTGTGTATAATATTGAGAAATACTATGTAGTATGTATAAAAAGCCAATTTGGCTCATGCCTCTCTTAGCGATATCAATATCAGGCAACATTGCATTTTTTTAAATGGATTCGCGAGTAAATCAGACCAAAATAAAAATTATTATTTAATTGATTAATAAGCATACATGATAGATTCATTAGTAGAATGAACAACGCATAATTTTGGTACTTTTACCATATGGTTGGATAAATTGGAGAAAAAGAACTACTAATAGTTGAAGAAAAAGTGGGAGGCGAGCGTTCCAGAGAAAGTACCCCTAAACGATAATCAAGAACTGATTGACCACTCATTGCCTGAAGCCGTACATCAAGGACTGTACTGGGAAACATGGAAGGTGATATCACCAAATCCACAAGAGTAAAAGGACTAAGAAAAACATTTAATATGAGAGAAAAGAAAATTTAAGAACAGAAACATTTATCCGGTGCTATTTAACGATACTCTACGCTAAGCTTTTATGTTCCAGACAAATTTTTGTTTCTCTTTCAAATTAAAAAATGGTTTCTTAATTAAAAAAATAGAAAACTAAGTGCTTTCTACGTCGCTGGATGTATTTTTTGAATGTGTGCTTAAAATTAAGTTTTGCAAGCTGCTCTAGCAAATATATGAAAATCACGCGAATATACGCCACGTCTTTCACACTTATGCCAAAAGATTTAAATACCACATTCACGTCAGGGAAAACGTTTCAACGATTCGAGGCCCGCGTATTTTCATTTCTTAAGCCCCCGGAGGTCTTTAAACATAAGCTTGTTTGATCCGAGATACAGACAGAAAAAAAACCGTTCTCCACCGTATTTCTTGCCTTAAAAATTACACAACAATCCGATATGATAAACAAACATCCGTTTTACCATTTCATTTTAAAGCTTCATTTGAAATCCGGATGTTGGATAACGATATAAGTTATTACCAGAACAGATGTAGGGAGGAGACAGCTTAAAACGTTCTTAGTTTATCCAAAAAGTTATAGAATATTTTAAGGATATTGCGGTAATTCTATAGGAGTGAGAACACGTAAATACTCTTTGAAAAATACGTGTATTTTTGATTCTTGTATTGTAGCTTTTGTATAAGTTTTGTTTTATTTATGTATATATTTAATAAACTGTATTGTTGCTACTATAACAAAAAAACAAAACATTTTTATGTCTCAATAACAACACTATGTTTCGTAGTTTAAAACTTATTTAAATCAAACTTAAATATTCAATGCGGGAAAATTGGCAAAGAAAATCTAAACTATTTGTATCTTAACTATCTTCACATATGAAAAATTTTCAATTTTATTCAATTTAATCCCATTGGTAGCTTTAGTATAAATTGAAAATAAACAAACCCACCGTGAAAAGATAATTGATAGTATGAAACGTGTAAAAGAATTGTGGGCCAAGTATTGACTTTTGTTTGAAAAATTTCAACTACAGCTAAAGAAATAAATAATTTCAAGAAAAATGTGTAAAGGGTGAATCTTTTTAAAATTATTCTCGTAATATTGCTCATCATTTTTTATTATTTTGATTCGTAAATTAGGAACTCCTTACAGGTAGTCACAAACACCTATTTGAAAAAAATTAATAAGCTGAAACTTCTTTCTGGCAATTACTTCTAAAGTGGTAGTTGGGAAAATTATAAAGCAAAAGGTGATCTGTGGAAAATTTAATTACCTAGCTATTTTTATTGATATCTGAATAGTTCCAAAACCAGTGTATTCAGCAAAATAAATTTATGTATCCATATTTTTCATTTTCCTACTATGAAAAAAAATCAGTCAATTTTTTTTCTTAAAAAAACATCGAAAGAATCTTAAAAAAAATCTTTTTTTTTAGACAATAAAATTTTTTGAAGTAATAGAGACTCACTGAAAATGATATTCTGTTTTTGTGTTGAATACAATTATAACAATCTGCAGTATAAGTTTTGGTCCTACGAATATAATTCATATCTTTCTAGAGCGTTACAAAAAGAGCCGAAAACCTTAAAACGTCAATTTTCTTAAGCCAATATTTAGAAAGGAACTGAATGAAAATTGGTAAAAATTTCAGACTGTTCTTTATACAAATCTCACCAAAAAATTATGACTGAGACTTAAGAATGTTATGGAGGTACGTCAAAATATTACCAGGCAATTAAAAAGTTAGAAGAATATTAAAATTTAATGTTAAAGTAGTTGTGAAAATTTTAATGCGAATCACTAAGTGGTTAAAAAGTTATTGCAATTTAAAAATACTATGATTTTACGCGTAATCTTATGTAGATTCGGAAACCGAACAGACTAAATTCATTTTTATTTGCAAAAAAATGCTACCAGGCATCTCAAACTTTCAAAATATGTAAACTTTGGGAAACTGATTTTGCATAAGTTCATTTGAATTCACTACACAGTTTCGAAGAAACAAAAAAAAAAGACCAAAAATGTGGTTTTTACTTGATAAGGAAAATACGTGATAGAAAAATGCGGTAGCACTGTCGTCACCTGAGACGTATCTTGTATTTGATAGTGCTAGTACATTTGGGTAGATAAAAATGAAACAGATAATTTATCTTCGTCACATCCATGAGTACACAGTATTAAGCAGAAAAAGATGAAATATATCAAATACTTTATTTTCAAAATGTTGAGCATGTCAGAGAGACATACTAAAGTAACCAACGCTACCAACCCATAAATTCAACAGCGTTATCATGTTTGCATTATTTTATAGTTGTTGAAAATTATTCAATTAATTTTAATTATTTAGGAATCATTGTATTTAAAACATGCTAATTTAATGTTTTTTTTTATGATTTAATCATATAAAAATAGTTACATTTATAACTTATGAGCATCAAATAAGTAATACCTTGATTTGTAAAGTTAAAATCAAGGCTTCTTCAGTCCCATAAGATAGCTTACATTACTGTATATTGTATATTTTATATTTTTTTATATTTTGTTTACAATTTTTGGTGAAACTTCCAAATTTCTCTTATACTGTACATCAGTTTTTTATGTATCGACCTTTTATTTGCCTCATAATACGTTATGCAACGTAATTATTCACGAATTTATATTTTTATGTACTTTTGTCTCCGATTGTACCTATATAACATCCATAACTATATTTAGTGTAAAACAGCAATGAATTTTAGGAAAAATGCAATTCTTCGCTATCCTATTAAGAACTCCCAATACACACAACAGAGCCAATCTTGGGCCAAACCTTGGCATTCAAGCCTGCCCAAGGTTAGGTCATGCGTCTATGTTTGAGTTCAACCAAGATAAGTGAATAAAGAAAATTTCACCAAAACTAAAATAGTTTTGAATTATATTGGGTTGTTATATTATTTTGAGTTGTTAAAAATTTTCGTGTTTCTTTTTCTGGTTTTTTTAAATAAATTTAAGTCTAAATAGAGACTCTTGCCTAGCCTGGCTTATGGACATAAATTTGGATTTAAGCCAGTCTTAGGCTTAGCTCCGTAGGCTTGATTGGTTTGGACCAATTATAAATTCCTTCCTGGGACGCTCGTGTAGTGCCAAGTTAGCGAACGAAGGCTAAAAATTTTTATAATTGACATAGGTTGAATGATGTAAAAATCATTACATTCAATAACTTATCAAATATTTTTACATTAAAATAACAATGAGCAGTAATAACCAAAGGTAACAGTACTAATTTTCAATATATCGATATATTTATGCTACTAGAAACGAGAAGTAACACGAGCTTCTTTCCAAAGACCTTACGCCAAACTGGTTCTTACTCCACACGATATGTTCAAATATTGTCGAGAGGATATTACTGGAGTCAAGTACAGATATTTGTTTCTTCAGCTGAATTAAATCTAATGCAAGATTTGAATGCTGTTTACATGAAAGGTACAAGATACTATCACCGATATGTCTCTTTTAGTTATAATCAAGTTGAATGCTAAGCTACTTCTCAAAGCTCAAACATTGATGAATCAAATCAAATTTTAAAATTAGAAACAATAACCTATTGTTTTTACTACTAATTGTTATTTATTAGCAAAAATATTTGATACGTTATTGAATGTAATGATTGCAACACCATTCTACCAAAGTGAATTACCAGAATTTCAAACCCTCGTTTGATAACAAGCAAAAAACTAAGGATTTCGTTTTTCCAATTGCGCTTCAAAACTATTAACGATAGTGACTTAAATCATGCCAATTAATAGTTATTCTGCAATGAATATCAGTGGATCATTGTAAATAAAATTTTGGTTTTTATCATTTAAACTTGATTTAAAAAGTATGTGAACTTTTACGATTTAAATCCATCACACGTTGTTCAAATAAATTTCGACCCAGACTCAAAAACTGACAAAAACTAAATTATCGATCGAAACCACAAGAAATGATTCCTACACTTAAGTTGTTCTTCAAATGAATTGAATGCTGAAATGATGGCTTTGGTGCGATACAGCCAATTGTACCAAAGGTGTTATCACAACTCGACGCAAAATCTTATTTATGTCGGTGCCAATCCTCTAGGGAATTTCAGTAAAAATGAGAAACTTACACGAAAAGAGCTACAAGTACGAGTCAAGCTACTTCCATAACAAAAAAGAAACTCTTTGTCGTCATTCCTTTGTGTGCGGGAATGCCAAATAAATAATAATGGCATATTGTATGACGCGAAGGCGAAGCGACGATATGTCGACGCAAACGGGAATAATGTGGATATCAAGCGACAATCCTGGTCGAGCGTGAAAGATCACTTTCCTTTGTTGACGCCAAAAGGAAAGATTAACAGATAAAACATTTCATTTAACTCGCACAACCAATCACGAAAAAAACTTATTAGATACCTAGTTTTCTATCATAAAATATCGAGCCAAACGATATACTAGTCAATGTTTTATTTGCACAAACTCGAAAACTGTTAAATGAGTCCCAACAAAATTAACTCTTATCTAACTTTATTTGATACAATAAACATTTCATGATACAAAAACGGTTTCAAATAGCTCTTTTCGTTTTCATTTCTTCCACAATGCATTTTTAATGTAATCATTAAACGTTTTAAGTAAACTATTGTGTAAAAATTTATTTTCTAATTTTCATTCTTTTTAGACGAAAAGTTTATTTTTAAAGTCAACAATGCATAAAGCTCAGCTAATGTTTATTCAGTACAGCGATAAACCAATTTTCTCAGAAAACTGTTAACACGACCATTGACCATAGTTTTGAATCGACAAGCAAACTAGTGCAATTATTTACACTTAGTAGATTTAATAGTTCTGTGTTTATTGGATAAGGTGAACGAAGAAGTTAGTCACATTTGAATTTGAAAATTCAATTCGTTTTCTGAAAGTGGAAAACGGAACGATGTTTGTGGATTCATACGGAGGATTCATTGCGTTTGTACAAAATTTGAAGATGAATCAATTATAAAAACCATCAAAGTACAACCGCAAGAAATAAAGAGTTTCAAAAATTTTAAGGTCATTTGAAGCTTCCAAATAATAGGGAAACTAGAAAGTAATGTATTTTTGTTACACATAATTTCAAAACAAATATTATTTTTCAATTAATGATATCATTACTGCCAATATCAGCGATCTTTGCCGAGTAGTGTACAAAAGTTTAATTTCAAGTAATAAAAATCATTTGACTACTAAGCAAAGTATCTGAAAATTGACATAATGAACATTATTTCATTTTTTTGCCATAATTGTTGTATCGATTGAAATTTTGTGTTATTTTTTTTTCTTAAGTTTTTCTTGTGTATGAGGGTCTTAGATACTAGAAAATAAATTTACCGCATTTGAAATGTGGGTATATCGTCGAATCTTGAAGATAGCTTGGAGGGTGCGAAGTGAAGTACTAACGAAACTTAACCATAAGAAATCTTATGATATTGGACTGAGTCCTTCACCATTAATAATTTTTGGAGTCTATTTCTCCATTTACTGTCCCAGGTCTTCCAATTCTTGCTTGTGGTCGTAGAATAGTTCTTGGGTGATTGATTTTTGGCCACTTTGTGTTTTTACTCATTGTCATGATGCCCAGAGATCTAGATTAGCTTTATTAGATACTTGATAATGCGTAGGTGCGTATTATTATTTTATTTTTATTATCTCAATTTTTTAGGACATTTAGGTTTGGTAGTAAGTCTGAATAAATCACTGATGGTTTCGTTTTTTTTTCGATGGTCTCTTAGCATTTATAAATGCTATGCATTTCATAAAGTTCCATCCTTCAGCTTGCAGGAAATTTCATAGTTGTTTGCTATGATGGCACGTCCCAGTTGTCCGTTTAATATCGATCCAAAACTGTAGAATTCCTGGTATCCTTGGAGTCTGTTTCGAGTCATGTTTTATTGCATGACCGAATAAAGTTTCTCTATTGATAATTCGTGAGAACTTTTGGGTATTTGGTTGATTGACCAATATAAATTTGGAATGGTATGGCATGGATTTGGTACCACTTCATCCCTTAACATCTTATTGCTTTAACTTTTTACAATTCTTGGTTGGTATGAATCGGAAAAATCAAAATTATTGCATTTAAACTTTATAAAACTCCTAATGCATTCGGATAAATATTGAATTTTTTTTGGCTAGCAATTTTGCATTACTATCGTATAAACCAGGGCGGATAAACAATGCCAAAATTTATTCGTTCTGAGGTTTGTCTTACCATTTTCATATCAATGCCAAAATATTTTTTAATTATTTTCAAAATAACAAGTTACTCTAACCATTAAACGTATTTAGTGTAATTTTTAATAACTCAATCAAAAAACTCAATAATCAGTAATTAGGTACATTCTGAGGAAAAAGTTTTTCATCGTACAATCTTTCCGAAAAAATGAAAGACCTTTATTAGGTTCCATGAAAATTTCATTACAAAAAATTGCAGGAATTATGTGAATTTTTCTTGAGTTTTGAGCTAATTCTACCAGCTCATGTACCATTCCTATGGTATAAATTTTCATAAGCTAATTAATGCTTTATGTTTTTGTTGCCATATGTTTTCAGTTTGTGAAAAAACCAAGGAGACAAAAAGTTCTAAGATTTGTAATTCTGAAGAAGCAAATAATCAATGAGATTTTTTGACCATTGAGAGATAATAATAAAAAACTAAGTTTTCAAAAGAATAAATTATTGGAAATTGGCGCACAAAATTCCACCTTGATTGGAACGTCGCATGCAAAATAGTGACGATTTTTGTGTAATGTTAACATATAGTCTTAAGACAATGTGCTTCATTTATTCGACAATATCTCCTCCATCTTTCAATAAATATGCAATTTTACTAAGAATGTAGCGTTTGTGTGCATCGCTGCTGCTGCACGAGAATAATCGTCGGCGGAAACAGTTGCTTCTTGAATAAATGAAATATGCTGATAGAATATGTTTCTCTAACAGAAATGCATGTTTGCTATCCTGTCTACGTTCTCATCGCACATCTTTGATCCCGTCGAATTTATTCTTGCATATTTCCAAAACGTCAAATCGTAAGGGAATTGGCGCAATTCTTAGATAAATAGATGTGAGATTTTCGTGATCACTCCCGTGCAAGTGTAACACTTGTACAAATATTGCATCAAGTCAGAATTATTATTCTTCTAATCGAAATTGTTTGAAGTAAAGTATTATAAAAATACAATTGCTCGAATATGATGAATAATAGAAAATTGAGTTTTTAACTTATAGCGCTCAAGCCAAAAAAGTAATAGGATAAGTGGATTGAAACGACAATTTTTCTACAAAGGAATATAAAAAGCCGAAGGGTTGTTTAGAGAAAACGGAAATATTCAGACGTGGATGGCAACCTTAACAATTTTTTCTTTTAGTTCAATGTAAAACGAAAGTGTGTTTCGTTTGTCTATTAACCTTTTTCAAATAGCATCTCTCTGCAATTTCTTATAAGTATATAAAATTATTAAACACCGCTGGCACTCGGCATCTTCAAACAAGGTGCCTCAGAAATTTATGATTGTCTAGACATATTCTTCATAAGCTTCAGATCCAACGAAATCTAACATATCTGTACTGAAATACAAAGGATAAAACGAGTGGTATTTTCTCGCGTATGTGCCTCAAGTTTGAAAATATCTTCTCTCACACGTATCAACGGGAACTTTGTCTGGATTTATCTTTCTTGGTAACATTTCTAACACAATTACTGAAGCCATCTGTTATGGAAAACATGCTGCAAGATGAAAAAAATTATACTCAACAAGACTTTGTTTGTGAAGATCATTTTAAATAATATTTTTAAATTTTTTTATTAATTGTTCTCAAAAAAATGCATTTTTTCAAACTAAAGCGTTTAATTTTTAAACGTCAAGCTAGTATAAATATTGTTAGAAAAATTAAATACTTTGCAATTAAGAAATTCTTTTGTCAACATCAACTATTCACGCCATAATAATCTTTAAAGCAGTGGTTCTTAATCTGAGTTCGACCAACCTCCAGAGGTTCGGTGAGTCAGTCTCACGGGCTCAAAGGATATCTCGTTTTAATGGTTTTGTTCATTTTGTGCACCAATGAACCAATATATGCTTATGTTTTAAATTTGGAAAAATCAAATTTTACTTTTCCAACATAGAAAATTCCGGTGAATAAGTATACGAAATTGGTGGGGTCAGTATTTCAAACAAGGTTAAGATCCAGTGGTTTAAATTTTTAAGTATATAGATTTGAAAATCATTGTTGAATGGTTTTTTCAAAAAAAAAAAATGTAAAATAAAATTAACATTTTATGCGAACTTTTCTAAATCGAGTTCTTTCGAGAATACTTTTTAGATTTCTTTGCAAAGTGCCCTAGAACGGAGAGAATGAAAATTGAAAATGTAGCTTGGCACTAGTAATTCAGTTAGAATTTTACGGACGAGGTTATATGTACCGCAACACAGCAGCTACAGGTTTTAGTGTGATTCCTGGGTTCCTATTTCACATAATTGGGTTCGTGATCGAAAACCTGCGGAGGAACTTCAACAACTGACTAGATGTTTTTTGAATATTAGTTCCAAGGTTTCTTATCCCAAGGTCCTTATATCTCCATTAGTTTAGAGTGTTTCTACTGAACGTGAGAATTGATTTCATCCTCTTCCTGGCAAAATACGCATATTGAACCATCCAATTGCTTGCAGGTGTATCTTCAATCCACAATGGCCGGCCATTAGACCCGTGACCACTTAAATTAGCAGAAATATTAACTATTTGAATAACCATCCAACGATTTGACTCAGATTAATAAAGAAAGGGTTTTATCCATAGGCTGACAGCATATGCATGTTGGATCACCCATATGTAGTCTCTTTGAATGCAGAAGTTTCTCAAGTCCACAATTTCAAGATCCCAGGGCCTCCAGACCAGAAGTGGGCAAACGATCGATCATGATCGACTGATCGATCGCAAACAGGTCGATAGTCTATCGCTGGCTTTTTAAATATTTTTTTAGGTAATTTAGAAATCATTAAATTGAAAATGTGTACTGAAAATCAAGCAGACAATAAAATTTGAATTAGAAATTAAACACGCATCTATCCTACAACGGATATTACCAATTCCCAGATAGTTGCATTCTCCATAAAACGCATGATTTCGCAACCTATGTGCATTATTGGACGTCATCATAGGTAAAACGTTAATGATTATTTTTTAACTATATTCACTAAAACATACTTGAATCAGCTTTAAGAAATAAAAAAAAATATATTTAGTTCGTTAGAAAATAAGTAAGGTCTGGGAGCCCTGGGATCTTGAACTAACAGTGGCCAGTTATAAGTCCCGTTACAACTGTAACTTGTAGCTATGATCAAGAATGGTTTCCTCAATATCCTTTCTCTGTGCTTTTTCTTGATGATGTTCTTCCATATTAAGTAGTGATTTTTATAGAAATTTAGTGCTGTTTTTCACTTCCGATTTAGTGACACCAAGAACTGACTCTGTAACTGTGAATAGTGACCCAGACTTTGTTTCTGTTGGCCATTTTTGTAAGGGTTTTCTGATTGCATTTCCTTATTAGCATTGCATGGATGCTGGTTTAAATATAATCTAACTGTTAAGATTTTTTTTCACCGTCCCCTATACATTTGCCCAAAGCTGGATTGTACAAAATTTACGTAAATAAACTGAAGCTGGAAAGATAGGTATTAATGAAAAGTTTTTTCCATAAAGTTTTTGCGAGTTGATTATTATTAATTCCTTGAAACTATGATTGTCTTAACTGTTTTTGTGCTAAACTTATAAAAAGGCAGGAAATTCATTCTTTTGGACCCAGTTTTCTTTAGTTGGATAATGATAAATAATTTGACTCTCATGCGATTGGCGAGAATTCACCGATTTTTCAATAAACTTTGGGCAGAAGAGGAAGAACGTAAAAGTATTGAAAAAAACTTGAATTTCTTATTTCAATATTTGAAAGCAATTTTTCTAACATACGGTGCAAAATATGGGCATTGAATGAATCAATCCATGTTCATAAAGGGTAAATGAACTTAACCGATGTTTAAGCTTTCGTTTCAAAAACAATACTTCCAAAATTTGCAGCACATGGAAATTAATGACAAAATTTTTTCTGTCTAGTTGTATAATTTGATGTATAAATTTTTACTGAAAAAAACACTATTTCTTCAAAAACATACACTGAATAAATATGGAAATTGTCTTTATTTGATTTTTTCATTTTTTTTTTGTCTCAATCTTTATGCAAGAATATCCTTACGGCATTTCCGTTGATTAATTTATTTTCCAAAGCTTTTCTCAGACAATATTTGCAGGCATTAAAATGAATTTTTTGATTCAAACATTTTTTTCCTCGACTTTTGTTATTTTGTCACGCATGAAACACATTTGTGTAACGTACATATTTTTCCATGAAGCATATTTATGCAAGAAACGGAAATTTGTCAATATTGGAATACTGATACAAGAAATTGTGTAAACTCTTCAATCTCTTATATAAGAGTTGTACTTAATCAAGATTTGTCAAACAAAAACGCATTTTTTTACAAAATCATTTCGCTCATACCTTCTTGAATTTATAATTTTTTTTCTAGGGTTTATCAGTAAATATGTGCGAAACTTTTAAGATAATTTTATATTTTTAGATCGATCAATTAATGTTGTCGTTGTTTGTAATTCAGGAGAAAAAGTTTAAAAACATGGTTAAAAATACCATGTAACGAAGCGATAGCTTCTCTACTTTTCTAATATGATATATCTTGCACAAGAAATAAAACCTAACATTGTAGTTTAATGAATCTTTTATTAAAATTTGACATTTTTTTACTGTTTCTTTTTAGTAATTAAATCATCGTACCAGTTTGTAAGTAAGTAGAAATATTATAAAATTTTGTATTTGCCTTGGATTAATTTTCAATTAAAATATAAAATATTGGATGTAATACAGTTAAACTATATCATACAAAAATCTAAAAAAATATTAATTATTTGCTAGATTTCGTGTTTTTCCACATAGTTTCAATTTTCGTTTTATATTTAAGGGAAGAAAACATAACGAAAATAAATACAGATAAGCTATCCCTTGAAAAACACAATCGCCAATTAAGCTCTATAGTTCCAACCATTTCAACAAACTTTTTCTTGAAATTTCATTATTATTGTAATTATTATTATAACTTTATCCCAAGACTGTAAGATTTTCAACATTTTATGAAGATTTTGGGGATATGCGCTGTAATGTTGATGGCAAAACGGCACGAAATTTATAATGAAAACCGTGCATAAGATAATTCCATTTGCTAATAAAACTTGTTGTAACCGCAAACGTTACTGTTTGCGACTTTAATGAATGATTTTACTTCAAGTTAAACTGTGTTTTTCTCTGTTTTTTTTTCATTTAAATTAATTTTTTTATTGCAATGAGATTTTTCCACAGTTAATCTCTTCTAAATTAAAATAAACATTTTTAAATCTTTGTTTGAATCTACAACGTAGTTCAAAGGTTAGTTCAATTTTGTTAGATGATTAAACTCGCGACGATATCAAAGATAAATTATCCGAGATATTTGTTCCTTAGGGATTGTAATACCGCAGCAAAGTCGAGAGAGGAAAGGCTTCCGTTTATGCCAATCAGTACTAATTAATCCGTATCAGTTAAACCATATGAACCAATCAACGTGAAGAATTCAAAGGTTAAAAGGAAGAGTTGGATGAAAACGTTATCGTGAATTGCTTTTTATGATTCATTCCAAGCCTTGATTCTATTATACATTAAGTTCAACCGAAAATAACTAACTCCATAATTTGTTATTACTGTTGTACAACTATTTGTATTATTGTTCCTTATTATTGACTGAGTAAAATTGATTGAAAATTTACTACAACACATGTTTAGTTATGCTTAATATAATAACTTTGGAATTATCGGTCGTAAAAACAATTAAAGGAAAGGCAATCAAGCATTCTAGGTCCAAAAAAGGGGACAAGCCGGATAGAAATGCACTTTTTTCCATTATGATTTAATTCGATTATGAGAAGTATTTTAGCCAGTAGAATTCTGGTCTACACTTTACTCCTTACCTATAGTAAACTGATGGACTTGTAGTTATTTTTCCTAGCTTTTGGATCATTATTATTTCAGCACTTAGTTTCTAAAGACAATTAAAAGAAGTTACAATTTGCGATTTTATGCAAATGGGTTGTTGAACTTGTGCACTCAAAAAATGCGAGTTTTGAATGCATAATTTCGAGCTTAGAAACCCTCAAATTAAGTCAATTTTTTCACTAAAGGTTTTTTTCTCAAGTTTAATTTTATTCAAATTACTTATATTGGAATTTCTGAAATTATTAATTACGAATATAAATAGAAACGAATGTAATATCTGTTGGTAGATATGAACCTAAGCGTCTAGATTTTGGTTTTCAAGTTTGAGGAAAATTAGTTTAGAACACAATTTGAGATTTTTTGGGATTGTTGATCACGAATATGTGATCTCTGATATTTCCATTATTTCTTGACGTCTCTTTGATTATATTATTTTTAACTAAGAATTTGAAACTAAGATAGGATAAATAAGGAAATACATATAACAGTTACCTATGCTTATTAGTCATTTTTTAAACTTCAACAACAGCGAACAACTTTTAACATTAATATAACTACAACTACGAATATAACTTTGACATGAAAACCTTAGAAATTTTCATGTGTATTGAAATTCTAATATAAAAATTAAAAAACCAATCCAGCGATTGGTAGAATCAAAGTAATAATACATTGCAAGTTCTTTTTTTTTGTAGTACTTTAATAGAAAATCTCGATTCCTTTCGTATCTTTCAAAACAGAACGGATAAAAGGAAAAAAGTTTTCGTCGCTATGTTCACATCGTAAGAACAGCATTGTTGTTTTCATTTCTTCAATATTTTAGATGAAAAGAAAATATAAAGAACGTATATAAACTTATCACTATATCAGTGCGCTAAATTTAATTTTAGTTGTATTAATTTATTATAAGAAGTCACTAGATTTTTCTTTTGATAAAACCGTATATTAATAACATATTTATTTGCTCTTTGTGCAGGTATATTTCAAGAAAAAAAAAAACAGATTGGAAGTATTATGAAAATATATTTATTAAGAATTAACAAAAAAAATATCATGTTTTAATATAGCACGATAAATATGAATAGAAATCCGACAATGAAATGAAATATTATTATTCCTTTGAAAATGCATACTTCATTTTATTCATCCCTTTGAAATAAAATTTTATCTTGTCTATGAAATGTTCAATTCTTAAAATACTTATTTAATAAAATTTTAAATCAACAAATATCTCCTGATGCCATTCTGTTTTATTAAAAAATATTGGAATAGGAACTTTTTTTTAAAATACTATTCAATATTACAACGCATATAAAGCTCTATTGGTATTAGTTCAGTTCTTCTCGCAGGATAGATTTTTAATTTGTATATTTCATTCTCAACAAATGATGAAATTCAAAGCTTTTGAAGTCAAAGTTTCATTTAAACGTGGAACGGAAAAGAAAAATAAGGAAGCGATGTTTAAATGACTTTATTAAAATTGTATTAAGAATTGGTAAGCTTAAGAAAAGAAATGAAGGAATTTGTAAGATGTTTATACCTTGTTCCATTAACGATGAACAATCTTCAAGTCTTATTTAACGTAATATTTTTTGATTTAATAAATATATAGTAGAGTGTCCAAAAAAAACTTCATATTTTTCAACGCAAACCCTCTTATCTTATTTAAATGTTGTTAAAACAAATTTATTAATTGGTATGCACCTAGAACTATTGCAACCCGTGCTTACTTACATCGAACAGGCCAATACTTGAATACAATAGCATGTGGAAGTTAACGTATAGTTATGCTTTTTATTTGTTTAATAAGTAAAAGTATTGTTTTCATTCAGTTAACACGTCGATGCAATTACGCAGTTCTAAAATTAAAATATTTTCAATTGCAAACGTAAAACATTAAATTACCGATTCCAAACTCCTCTAAAACGGAAAAGTATAGTTATTTGGTTCAAAAAGAAAAAAATAGAAGGTATGCACATCTAATTTCGAAAAAAAAATACCATTAAAGTTTAGGATCCCCTAATACGTAATGATCAAAAAGTATTAATTATTTTACAAACATTAAAGCGTTGATGTTTGGTTTAGATAAACTCTAAAATTGGTGTTTATTTTCATTATTGATTGACAAATAATGATGGAAAATTACACAGTTACACATAATTTAATCTGTAGTCAACGAAATCGATATTCAGAACTAACGACTATTAATAAATTAAGTAAAAGTTGCTATTTATGGGCTTGTAAGTTATTTCATATCATATTAAAGACATTTATTAATTGCATTGACTTTTTTAATTGTAAACAAATAAAAAATACTTATTATTCTGGTATTTAATTTATACTTTAATATTTTGATTCATACCTTTAAAGGCATTGAACATATTTAAATCCATATGCATGCAAAAATTCATTAAATATCTTTTTAGACAACAATATGTATTTTGGATCATATTTTTATATTTGACAGTATACACTATTTTATTGTTGTTATACCTAAATCTCTCCTAAGGTCGCTATAAGCCAGAAACTGGGTGCTTATTGGGAATGTTCCTGTTCTTCAGTACTTTCTTAAACAGAATATTTGTTTGTTTGTTTTCTTTATCATTTGACATTTTAGCATATGACTACGGTGGCTTACTTTTGCATTACTACAATGTAGCTGTTTGAATGTGCTATAATGATGTCCCAATCTTATTCTGGTAATTATTTTTATCCTTTCTGTGCTGTAGTTCGAAGTAAACCATAGTCTTTAAACCATCGTACGGTTTGTAATATATTATGAATTGTTTGATGAATTTGTTTCTCTTCATTTGGTGTACGCTGCATTTTTTTGTACTTTGTTTTTTTTTTTTTAGATTTTGAAAATAGAAAATGATAGTATAAACATATTTTATTTATTAATTTCTCGGTTCTCTAATTCCAATTTACGATTTTGTGACTTGGTACCCATAAAAGTTTTGGTGATTTTGATTTTCTTGTGGTTGCTTAGTACTGTTTCTGAACTTATAAATATTTTCTTGCATTTTGCTACTCTTTAAATTTGTATATATTTGCGAAATATGAAAAAAAAATCCTGGAATTTTCACACTATTTCGCTCATACCTCTAATGTGAAATAAGCAAACAATTACGGAGCATGCCAAACCTAATTTATTTAAAAACTCATTTTATTCTTAATTTTTCCAAAAATCCAACAAATTATACACCAAGAAAATTATTCAAGCCATTCTTGAAATTGGAATATAATTAGTTATCATAGTATGACATACCTTTATTTTGTGTGTAATAATGGATAGGTAAATGTTTGAATGAACGAAAATCTGTTATATTATAATCTATAATATTATTATAATCTGTTATATGTTATATCTGTTATATCATTAATTACCCTAGTGTATAAGATGCTCATCATTAAACTCGTACCAGTAAAATGATAAAAGCTTCAAACAATAAAACATAAAGGAAGCTTACTGGTGGTCGAGTGGTAAGTGACCACTCCAAAACTGGATGGTGTTGGATTCGATCCTCGTATCGAACAAATTTTCGATATTTCTCGATTACGGATATTTAGAAACCCTCGAGTCACTAAAGACCTTAATTGTTATAAATTGTAAATATTTTTATGTTGCTATAATTGTAAATAACAATAAAAAAATTAAAAGGGAGGAAACAGTACTAAATTAATGTCAAACTTACGAAAAGCTGCTAAATATTCTCAATATTGTTCAACCATGCAAACACCTAAAACTTCCCAAAAATTGTAAATAGAGGAAACTTCATTCTGCAACACGATAATGCAAGTCTTCTCTGTACAAAATAAAAAACCAAGATTTTTTTTTTAATTAAGGATAGTTAGTATTGTCTTACCTACTAAAGTTGTCCAAAGTTATTCCAGCGGATTTATTTTTAAAATTGACAACTTAAACGTTCTTCAAAATGTGATTTTCAGATATTTTGCTTAGAAACCAATAAATCATTTTTGCTAATTCAACGATAAAAATTTGCTCAATATATATTAAAAGGTTAATGATATTGAAAAGAATTATACCATTGATTCAAAATTAAAAATTATAACAAAATTTTGTGTTTTAATATTGAGTGAAAAAAAACATAATGTTTGATAGAACATTTTAGTTATGAGGTGGCCCACCGATCCACTTTTGCATAATGGCCAGTTTACTATTTTTCACTTGTGTAACTTTTCCAATGTGTTACAAAATTCCGATCTTGTTTTGCTATTTATTTTTAGCTTTTCTCTAGGGAGTTTACCATAGTGTTTCTGCCACCGTTAGATGTAAACGATATTATATATTTTTTGATGAATCAATTTCTTTCCTTTGTTGAGCTTTATTACATTATTTATATTGTTAGTTTTTCCATTTTTTTAATGTATAAAGCAGTTTTTTTTTTGTAATTTTATGGTTCTGTTGGTTTCATTTACGACTTTGTCCTCGTTATGATTATTTCTGACATTAAATTCGATCCTTTCGGTGCCCTTTATAATCTTTACGCACCCACCGAGTCAATGCTTACTTATTATTATATCTCAGGATTGTATCTTTGCAAGCTCATACTTGATACTAACAGTATTCTACATTGATGAAAGTTTCAAAAGGTTTGGACAACACTGATGAATATGATACAATTCAAACATTATCCACATTAATATCTTACCCTTTGATTGTCACAATTGCAGGTCGTCTATTATCCGTAACTGATCGCAATGCATGCCCTCTATTGCCTCCGATGGAGTCAACAATCAGGTTTGTCAAGTATAGCTTGGAACACTTACCAACGATTAAACAGGTCTAGCCTTAAATGAAAATTCCATAAGGTTTATTGATCGTTTCTTATAAACACCACTATCAACCACTGAAAACAATTTCGACTTTATCCAAATAGCAATAAACGTAAGTTTTATATTTTTTAAGTTCGTTGTACATTAAAATTTACATTATAATAGATACAACTTAAAGAAAACTTATAATTTATTTTTAATTCCCGATTAGTACAGTCGAGGAAGTGATATTTGAAAGTGAATACCCCAAAAAGTACGATGAAGCCAATTTTTTATTAACTGATAGGTAAGGTTTCAAACATGATTTTCATCAAAAAATCCGTAATCGGAAGGTGTCGCAGCTTAAACTTTATGTTAATATGTTATTATCAGGAACTTGAATTGTTCAACTCTTATAGAGGACATGAAAGACAAATTTCTTATAATGAGACACAAAATTCGTAACATTATAAACGTGAAAAATAGTTTTCACAAATCACCGATGACAATTTTCTTCGTAGACTTGGAATCGGCTTCGAGCATTAAAGGTATCAAGGATACTGAATTCATCCTCGGAGCAAGGGTTTTTATAGAGCCACTCAACAGGAACAGAACCGTAGTACTTCTGTAACGTCTGATTACACAAAGAACGTTACAATCACTCCCGAAGAGCTAGCAATCGAAATCGACAACATTAACACCAAAAATATAAATATCTACAAATAACTGTTTACAACATAAGTGGGCGCGCAACTTTAGACCCTGTAAACAGTTCTGTACAGTTTACAGTTAGCATTTGTATGACGCCAGTCGCTTAGGAATGTAAAAAAAATCACAAATGCGTCATTTTCCAAACATGTATCTTTCTACCTGAATGAACTATTGGATATATGAAAACCGGAAAAGTGTAGCGCAGAGTCTTACTTTCTTATCAGTTCATGTAAGATTGATACTTTTTCAACCAAAGAAGAGTAAAAATAATATTAAAAAAATGCAAAACTAAGATTTTTTTCGTATTTTCTCAGAAATTTTCCATCGAGTTTTAATTTTCGATAATATCATGAAGAAATATTGTAGATTGATGGGTTGATGAAGTGTTTACATCATATCTGCGAAATTTTTTTTTTTTTGTTCATTTTTACAGAAAGGAAAAAATGAGGTAAAATTCAAGGGTTTTTACGATGCATTTCTATTTATTATTGTAATTTATGTTTTTTACACAGAATAAATTGCAGTACAAAGCCTAAAGTTGAGTCACTCATATTGGTTGATGATATTAAATTACGGGATTTTTCGAAAGTAACTATTGACAAACGAGATATTTGAAAAAATGCATTTATCGTCTATTATTTTTAAATTCCGAATATTATAGAGAGTTAAAAACGAATGAAATTTAAGAATATGCTATCACTTTCAAAAATCCATTTTGACTTTTATCAAAAACGTATACATTCGTCAAGAAATCAACATATTCGCAATTTGTAGTGCGCAAAGAGTTCGTGCGCGATCTGAACTCATGCAAAATGAAATGCACACTAGTGCATTTAACATCAATTTCCGGCTAAACTTTGACATTTATAGAAAATTGATAATGATCATTTTTATAGGAAATTTTCTCAGCTTCTACTTTGATAATAACTATTTTATTTATGTCTTGCAGGGTCCAAAAGAAAAAGCATTTTTTTGAGAGGCGGTACCTCCCGGTGATGGATTTTTTGGTTGCAATCATGTTTGCACCTGATCTACCAATAAATAAAAAAATGGCTTTTACGTACTATTTGTTGAGTGCATATGCTTGAACGACAGTGCTGAGTGCTTTTCTTGAAAAAAATATTAACAAAAACGTGTTTTTTTTTCAAAAGCAATAAAAAATGTGTTTCATTGTTTTCGTCAAATACGAATCAAGGTTTTAATTTTTTATTGTAGTCTGTAGAGTTTATTGAAAAAAGAAATAAGTCAAGTAAACATTTTTTTTGCTTTTTGATTTAGTTTGCGACGTTTACATTTCTCCGGATTACTTGACTCGTACGAGTTACTTTGATGTACCACAACTCATTTCTCAAACAGTTTTAAGTTGAAATGATTGAAAATTTTCTTAAAAATAAATAAGAAGACAATTCAGGTTGCTTAAGATCGGTTTTTTTATTTAATATTTTTAATATTCAAATTAACTACGTTTCGTTACGCATCGTAACTTCAGCAGGCTTCTTGAATCATAAAAAAATATAATATTTTCAATTTAAATTCAATAAATAAATTTATATGATAAATAAATTCAATAAAAAAATAAATTTATTTATTGAATTTAAACTGAAAATATTATATATTTTGTGATTCAAGAAGCCTGATGAAGTTACGATACGTAACGAAATGTAGCTAATTTTAATATTAAAAATATTAAATACAAAAACCGATCTTAAACAACCTGAATTGTCTTCTTATTTAATAAAAGCTAAGATCTGAATTTTATCATCTATTACTTAAAAATAAAATTTATATTAAAGTATCGTTGAGTAGGGGAGACCGGGTACAAAAGTAACAATTTGTACTTTCACCTTGAGTTCTGGCTAGGTGTTATTATTACCATTAAATAAATATTACCACATATAAATTTAGTTTATGTTCTTCACAATAGTAACTTGATTTATTAAATTATGGTGTATTTTATGTGAATAACACAGAGTTAAAAAAATTGACAGTTGTTACTTTCGACCACGTAGGCGGATCGAAAGTAACACGTTGTGGGTCGAAAGTAACAAGACTGCTAAGAGTTGCTAATGAAAACAATAATACAAGTTAAATCAAGAAATTACTTATTTAAAGACTTTATATTAATGATATAAACCAAATTCAGCATTTTAAATACTCAAAAAATATATATTTTAAGGATATGAATCAATAGAATGCCGCGACAACGCATAAGAACTACTGCATGAAGAACTACCGACATGGAAATGTATCGACAACCATTCTATTGAAGTAGATATCCACAAAAATATGATGTTAATAATAAAATCATTACGAGCACAAAAGTAATATATTACTTTTGTACTCTAGGGAGCTATGTTACTTTTGTCCCCATTCTCATTTTTAATAAAACGTGTAATATAACCTTAAAACGGAATGTGCTAGACAAAAATGAATTTAAACAATTTACAATTTATCTAATGAAGAATGGATATGCAAACAATCGGATTGCTATGATTCTTTTACGACTATGTAAACAATAAATAAGAAAACGTCGAAAAACTTACTTTTGGCTCGTTAAAACACATTACGCCCTATTATATAACCTAACAACGCACTGCGCACGCGTCGACTTAATGCGATTGAGGGGAGTGCTCTAAGCTATCACCTGATGGCAGCAAAGCGGAATTCACCTATTGGATAAGCCTAAAAAGCATTTGTTACTTTCGACCCACCGATACTTTTGTACCCAGAAATTAATATCTGTTTATAAAAAAACTACTACTTAAAGGAACACTAACAAAAATTTGAATGTTTAAAAGTTTTAATTAAACAAAGTTTCCAGCACATTCACTTCAAAAGCTTGGCTTCTTTTTTCAATTCGTATGGATCGGCTTAAACTCAAATTGAAACACGACAATAATTCTCACTTGGAACGTTACGGTTCATGTTCGTCATAACCTTATCAGTTTTTTGCCTATCTCTAACGCGAAATTCGATAAAAACGAAAAGAACTTCACCACGTTAGTGTGCATAAAAAAAGAGAAATTGATTTTGGAACGGGAACTTCACACACAAATAGCATCTCCCTTTATTCGTTCAGGTAACGTCAGTCGCTAAACGAACACGATATTTTCAACTATGGAACCTTATAGTACGAGTTTGGTGACACAAACTCGATTCTAACTCACGCTTACAGTTTATCTACAGAGCATTATTGGTATTTCCATCTTTTAACGGAAAGAACGAAAATGAATACACCTCATTCCATACGTTTTTCTTTTGAACATCACATAACCGAACCCCAAATATCAAATAAACAAGTCGAGAAATATTGATTTGATTGAAAAACTTTACACGATGCAAAACATTTCCCGTGTCGTCGTTCTCTTATCGCTTGCTTTTTTCACTCTTTTGCCATCAAACCTTGGAATATACTCACAATTATTAATCTGTTCATATTGAAATTTAAAGCTCGTTCATCAACAATGTGCCATCATCAATTAAAAAAAAACTTTTATCTAAATATTTTTTTTTATATCATAATTTTATTCTTATTGACCATAACTACATTTGGATTGCCATTTTTAAATTAAGAGTGGCTGCTTCCATTAATGCAACATTCAACGGAAGGTAGATCAAAAGGAAATTTTTTATACTGCAAAAGTAATTCACACTAAACTAATTATAAATTAATTAAAGCTGGTTTTCTTCTCTTTTTTTTACTTTATATTAATTATTAAAAAATGGGCTCAATTAACAAAAGTCAATTATTCAAAGTATTTTTAACAAAAATTTATACTGTCGACTCTTTAACCATAGTAACTAAACTCTCAAACTAACTCAAATAAGGATTGAATCATCGCCAAGCGTATGAATTAATATATATATATATATATATTATATATATATATATATATATATATATATATATATATATATATATACTAGCTGATCCCCGCGACTTCGTCTGCGTAACGTAGGTGTAGATTATATTTTCTTTTTAAAGTTGCTATTTGTAGTGGTATATGAAAATTATTATTTTTCTTTTTCTTTTACGAAAAACATAATCATACTTAAAAACACTATTTTGTCAACTTTAAAAATACACATTTAATAAACTGTTACTTAAAATAAAATAGTTGTATAAAATGATCAATTAATTTTCAAAAAATAATTATAAATATCTACAAAAATAACTAAAGAAATCGTATACCTACAGTAGGTATACCTACCGTGAACCAATTAATCCGTAAATCAATCACCATCTATACATAAATAAAAACTATCGTTAAGTTCAATAAAGTCAGTCATAATTATGACTTAAAACAGTCAAAAGTTTTCAAAACACTCGCCTGGATATTTAGAATATTAGTAGAAATCCCATTTCATTGTCTCAACTTTTACACTACTGAAATGTACAAAACTACGACGAAATTAAAATTTGTTCAAATACACGAAACCCACTTCCTTTATAATCAAGTATAACCATTGTGTATCTATGCACTTATTATTAAAATATTTGAATTTCAACTATATAATTAAACCATTTTACTCTCTTTTAACCCTTTTACTCTTTTAGGGTAGGAAATTTCAAACAAAAAGTTCTTATCAGATGTCTACTTCTGAAAAGAAATACGTCAAATAATAAAATTTCATCAGTCAGTGGGGATATATAAATACAGGATTTTATGTATGCACGGTTTTAAAAACGTATTTACTTTAAGTTTTATTATTATTACTACTACAACTATTACTTTTTTTTGTTAATATTTCCTTATTGAGCAACTCTAAGGGTCTATTAACATCAATTTTGTAAAAAAAAAAGTTTACTGTAAGATTTGAACCCACGTCTTTATAATTAGGAGCATTAGAATGTTAGATACGTAAGCCACTACGCTATTAACATCAACTATGTGTTTTATACATATAAAGGTTTATATTTCAAAGAGGCAATTTTTTAAAATGAATTTACTGTGCTTTTTATCAGTTCAACTTAAAATATTTTTACAGAATTTTTTCTAATTTGAAATTACCTTTCCAATGATATATAACTCACCTGTCTAGTGTAAAAATTTCTGTTTTCATCCCTTGGGAATACCTTCCCTTATTATATTTTTGGAATGATAAGTAGCCTATAGTCTGTGGGAAATTGTGTTGTATCTTAATACAAAATTTCATTAAATTTGGTTGTTCCGTTCTTTAGTTAAATCGGGACACACAGACAGACAGACAGACAGACAAAAATTTTAAAAATGTTAAATTTGGAATAAAGGCCTCTTGAAACAAATATTTACCCTAAAATTGGCTTCAAAATCGAAATGTACAGACAGACGTAAGAGTTTTATATATTAGTATAGATATATATATATATATATATATATATATATATATAATATATATAAAAAAAAAGATCGCTAGGTTAGTATTCGAGAGCTAACCTTAATCCTGCACAACAACTTGTTTTGCTTATTTCTAATATATTCCAATATTTCATGTTGATTTTTTTTCCAAAAAAAATACAATCTTAAAGTTGATCAGACAAATCAATCTTCATGCAATGAAATTTTATTGAAAATCTCAGTAATCAAAACTAAACGTATTTTTTTATTTTTCCGGCAATATTTGAGAATCAAATGAAAATTTTTTTAGAAAATAAGCTCAAAAGATAACTTGAATTCTTATTTCATTTTTGTTGCAAAAACAAATCATTAATTCAGAAAATAATTTTTGTTAACCATATAAAATGTTTTTCGCAATTTTCCGATGATTGAAAACAATTGGGACAGTTTATTTTCAGTTAAATTGGAGAAAACTTTTAAAAAGAGTTTCCTGAAATTCCTTGTCAATACAATCATGACCAATTTTCCTATTCTTTTGATCCCCAATTAGAAAGAATAAATAGTTCAAAGTTATATATGGTATTTCAAAGTTAAACGCTTTATTCCGGAAAATTTTTACATCTCCATTATTTGATTGATTTGTAAAAGATAGAAAAATATGCTACACAGTTTTTTACCATTGTGATTTGCTCTTGTTCAAGAACTTACTGGTTGTAATAAACTCCAGTGGCTCAAATGATTTTTAAAGTTATATTTCGTATTTAGTAACGAAGTTTAAAATTACAGTCGTTACAGGAGGCTAAAAGTCACTGCCACTTGCATTTTTTATTTCAAACATAGACATCGTCAAACTAAATATTTTTAAATTTTACAGTCTAAACAATATCCGTATTAGCCTGCTGGTAGCCGAGTGGTCTAGGTGACCATTCTAAAACTAGTAGGTAGTGGGTTCGATCCGCGTATCGTGCAAATTTTCAATATTTCTCGATAACGGATTTAGAGTCACTAAAGAACCTTAGTAGTTAAAAAGCGACGGTAAATAACAATAAAAAAATAATCATATTAAAACTCAAGTAATTATCCGTGAAATATACACCGCCTAATATTAACACAAATAACAAATTGGTAACAATTGGCACCTAATTGATTGAAATCAAAATAACTATTGAAACCATAGAAACAATTATTCAGTTCAAATTTGAAATGATTGTATTTCACTTTAACGTTTACAATATTTGTTCTCTGCCTTTGCCGACATGTACGTATCCATATTACATACGCTTGCGTATATTGTAATGAGAATCAAAATACATTTAAAAGAAATATATTGTTTTGATATTATTCAATAAAATATTTAAAAAAATGTGTGAAAAATCGATTGATACATTATACTAAACTATATTTTCGATATTTGAATTAATAATCAGTTTCAAAACATTGACATAAATGGGTAAATAAAAGGTACTTTTGGTACACAATAAGGTATTGTTTTTATATAATTTTTAGGACGTCGCTATTTAGAATTGTTTAAACATATCAAAACGAAATATTTTATGGCAACAATCTACTTCTATATGATAAATGTTTTCGATAAGTATTTTTCAAATATGTGACCCATGCTGTATAGTTAATCGTTAAATTCATATAATATTATACATTTTGTATAAGAAGCAAATGTGTAAACATATTATATTATACAGAATGTACAAACAGCTATCAGTATATACATACAGTATCTATGTATGAATAGCCAATTTAATCTTTTATTTGAATACTAGTAACTTTCCATGTAATATTCACAGCCCTACAGTGAGACAACTGACAAATGGGTAAAATTAGTAATTGACTGAAATCGAAATGACAGTTGAAACTAATGACATGATAATTCAAATTTAAGACAATCATTATTATATTTGTATTGCACTCACATGAATGTGTTATAAGTTAATATTATTTGTTTTTGTCTTTGCCGCAACACATTACGTATGCTTTTTATGTATTTTCATATTAAAAGCAAATTGTATTTATAAATATATTGCATTTAATAAATTACAAACCACTTATAACTGATGTGCTAGTTCAGGCACTATCGAAAGACGCTATGACAGTGGATTGAAAATATATTTTTCATTATACCAAAGAAGTATTATTTTTCTCGCACGTACATAAGTACACACACGGTTTTTTTTTTAATTAAAATAAACAAAATTTAAAGCAAATCAGTTCTAACTTTTGTATGGAGTGGCCAGATTTTCTCCACATTTCTTAAAACTACTATTCCAGGCTTAGTTTACGGATTATACCCGAAGGGAGGAACATTATATGTCAGGTATTCCTACTTTAAGGTACGATGAGAAAGAAAACAGAAAAGATAAGACTCAGTGTGGGGATTAGAATGTTCTCGGTTCTTGGTCACGGTTACAATTTTAACGCTTTTTTATAATTATATTTGTAATTTCGGATTATCATTTAATCGTATAGAAACACTATACACAATAATACAGTACAAAATTTAGGAATTATTCAGAATAAGTATAGAGTACTTGATTTTTACAGAGAAGTTTAATTCTCTGCTTTACAAAATCTGCATACTGAATCATCCATAAATACTCCAAGTATATGCAGATGCTTTTTCGGTGTACAAGGCTGGTTATTAGATCCATTACCATTCTGACTTGTTTTTTGTGGAAACTAGTATTGTAATACATTCAGTAAGATTCAGAGATGGTTCTCCCATAATCTTTTGTCTGAGTTTTTATCCGAGGGTATTCTTCTATATGGATAGTCATTTTTAATAAATCTATTCTATGGTGATATTTTTAACTTTCAATTTGGTTACTCCAAGCGTAGTGGGTATATGAATTGTGCTCTAGATCCTCGACGGGCAAGTGCCTCAGCCCTTTTATTACCCTTAATAACATTGTGGTCTAGTACCCACCCTAATTTTACCATATTTCTAATGGAAAGGATTGAAAAGGTTTGCGTTCACTTCTCGATCAGTTTGGAACTAGTACGTTAAATAGAAATTAACTATCGGAACATATATAGATCGTGCTGCTACTTAATTCAAAGTATACTTCTACAATATTCTGTAGAAGGAATCAGCTCTACTGGGAAGCTTTTTATATGAAGTTTTACTAATTTTGTTTGGGAACTTCAATAATGACAAAAACGATAATAGATTTTACTTTATAGTAAGAATTCAAGCCATCAATTAAGCCATAATTTAAAAGTTGAATGAGACCAGTTACAATGCGTATCATATTTAGTAAAAAAAGAATCATCAATATCGGACTATCCTGTAAAAAATCCTACCTGATTATATGTCGAATTGTAAATCTCGTTAATTCAATGGACAAGAAGAGGTAATTTACTAAAACTGATTAAGTCTTTAGTTTTTTAGATTGAACCTAAAAAATGAGGAAGTTATAAAAAATTCAGAATAATCAGTGAGTTTTTTGTTCTCAATTTTCCCTAAATTATATTATCGTGACGCATCATACTACCACGCACTGAGGTTTCCTTAATGAAATAATATTCCTATAGGACTCGTTTTGATTGCGTGCTGATAACTGAAGAAAGTGCTTGAAGCTTAACCGAATTACAACCGACAACGACCGCAATTTATAATTTATAAAAATAAATAAAATTAAAATAGACGTTGCGTTGGCAAAAAATCTATTCTTATGGCTCTCAATTTTCTTTATTTAATGAATGATTTTCTAGAAAAGAAGTGGATTGAAATTATAATTGACTTGTTGAAGTTCTTTATTTTAAGAAGACATAAAATCAATTAGGACATGTACGGGGATTATGGGGATGATCCGAGAAATGAAGGCAATGTTCAATTTTTAATATTGAATTACCGCAAGTTTTTTTATTTCTGCTCCCATCCTATTACAGGTTGAACGTAAATGCTCGAACAAACATTTGGGACTAAGGGATTTCCAATTTTTATGAAAGCACCCAAATGAAAAAAATTCCTTCCTCGTTCCACGAAGTGCGCCATTCTTTGTCGGCATTTTATGTGTAATGCTAGTTGTATAAATTTCGGGAGTCCCTGGTGGGACTTTTAAATGGTACACGAATGGTTGTTTCAAACGGTGAAAATTTATTTTGAATGTTTTTGTTATTTATTTAGTTGTATTACATCAGGAATTCGATGATTTTTATTCAAGAAAGTAGGTTTTCGAGACTAAAATACGTAAGGAATAGCAGCACGGGAGTGCTTGCATCGTCATTGTTTAGTTTAGATTTTTTTTTTAAATGTTCCGTTCAAAATATAGTTCGACAATGATAGTGTGTGGTAATCACAATTCAGGGCGTTATCCACGCTCAAATGACAAGAGACACGTGACCCGCATCGTTGATTAAGGGCTTAGATAAAGCGCTTCCCATTTCTTCCCGAAATAATCCCCATATGTCTGTCGTTTCGTTTGTCTGCCTGTCTCTGTATATGTTTCGCGTATTTCCCATTCTTCTTGCTTGCAAAGCCATCCGCCAATTTTATAAGGAACGTCGAGATGGATGAGGTTAGATATAATGCAGATGAATGGCTTCTCACACTCAAATAACACAATGTACCGAAAAATCCACCGTTATCCTATTTCATTTGCGGTTATGCTTGGTGCGGGACTGTGCAAGTTTTGTATCATATATGTATGGCTGTGACATGGGATGAGCAAACGTTGAGATCTTCTCTGCTGTCTTCATTTTCTTTCATGTCATATTTGTTTTAATGCAACCTCTAAGCTTAATTACATCGAGCGCAATAATATATAGAATACAAAAGTATTATTTTTTGTGCTTCTTCTTCAACAGGGATGGTTGTTGGCAAGTAAGGTTACCGTCTCACCAGACAAGTGTCCATTAAGAATGATGAATCGTCTTAATAACGTTTGGGAAAGGATGGCGTTTCAAACGAATTGAGACGAGAAAAAGGATTCAAGGAAAAAAAATCTCCGGGAAAAAAGAAAAGTTAGTTGAATTTAGCGAGCGTCAACGTCTTTATCTGTACATAATTTATGATTCAACTATATGTCTAATTTAATTCTAATACATAATATCAATTTTAATAATTTGATAAATAATGTAACTTATTTTCCAAAAAAAAAAAACAATTTTTTTTATCAGTTTTATCATTTCTCATTTTCCTAGTGTAATTTAAAAATGTTATGTGATCTATTGTGACGGCTAGTATTCACTGAAAGAATTCTAATTGATGGACACTTTACTTTGTGGTGAAATCTACACAATTTAAATAGTTATGGAGTATTATTTAAATTTACGTAGTATCTTTGGTCTTCTATGGTCATGAATTATTTCTAGTATCCGACTGAACTTTCGGTATCAGTTTCAGCCTAGTTTTGGCCATAAAACGAGTTTCGGTTTCGGCTGTCGTCAAGTCGAAACTGCGACCGATACCGAAACTGAATTCGCGAGATAAAAATGTAAAAAAAAATAGTTTTTCACTTATTGTTTGATTCTCCAATAATAAATACTGATAACTATCAGTTCATTAAAGTTTTGTTTAATATTATCTTTAATATTTTTCCAGTTTGAAAGAAAACTGTTCAAGGTTTAAAAGAAATTATTTCGTTTGTAAGACATGAGAAACAGTACTTTCTATATTGTGTCCCTAAACATAGTAGGTAAAAAGTTATTTTGTTTTGTGACTTTTATATTTTATATTATTCGTAATTAATATTAACAAGAAAAATTAGGTGCATTTCTTTCAAATCTACCCCTTATTTCAGCATAAATAATGAATTTGAAATAAGAAATGATGATAATATGTTATGTTAATGATTAGATAAAATATTAGGGACTCAATGATTAATGAATGTATACTTGTATTAAAAGACTTGGTTTTTAGATTCACTTGACACAATTGATCTCTATTTCATTAAAAAATAAATTATGAGAATTTTTTAGGGTATGAAAATGTTTTCCGTGATGAAACATGTAAAAAAATTGTGTCAATTTTAATTTTTTATCTTATTAAAAATATCGATTTTATTAAATAGGCTTAGATATCGCACTAGACCCATAAGGGGGCCCATTGTTTTTGAACTCTTATTTGTTCATTAATTTTAAAACTTCTTTTACAACTAAAATATACTTTTCTTGGGAATTAAAAACTGTCTCTTATTGTTAAATAAAAATCGAATTTGAATTTTCGAATCCAACTGAATATTCGTATCATGTTATCATTCAATATTAAAGAATGTTTTTAATTGCCGATTCCTGGCATATTATTATTATTATTATTATAAAAATCATTCAGAAATTGATTCATAAGTTTTCTAATCTCCCACTTTCGATCAAAATTATCAGCCCCTGTACTCAAAACATTGTTCTCCAGTCCGAATTAAATAACGGATGAAGAACTTCCCTAACAAAGTTTAAAACTTCAATATTTAATCCTTATCTTACAATTGGATACATCCTGTTTGCTTGGAAAAGAGTGCGAAACATCATCATCCCATCGCCCGAAAACAAATATTATGTTATCGACCATTAAGACTGGTAAGCATACTGTAGAAGCTTTTCGAACGAACGGTAAAAAATTGTCTTCATGCCTAAATTGAAAAATACAAAACCATCTCCAACTGTCAATTTGTCTTTCGGTCTAACTATCCAACATCATCCCAAATACTGAGACTAGTAGAAACAATTAAACAAGATTTTGAGGTGAAAAAAATTACTATTAATATATTCCTCGATGCAGTTCACGCATTTGATCGAGTATGGCACCAGTTTAATAGAAAAATTACTCTAATTTGAAACCTTTGCAAATGCTATAAATAAACCAGTTTCGTTCCTCAAATATCGTCAATTTGCAAACCAGTTTTGGTACTGTCGTGCTATCAATACCTATTCTGCATACACATCGATTATATAGAAAAGCATTTTACATTTTCTATAGGAAAGAAGTAAAACAAGTAGAAAATGCTGGTTTTTACTCTCCATGTTTCAAAGGACACGAACCAAAAAATACAGCAAATCAATTGAGCTTTTTCACATACAAGCCTCGCTATATTAGCTTTCAAAACATACAATGGCTATACGGCTTAATTGTAAAGTTGGATGCCAAAAAATTCAATTAAATCCTTTGTCGGAACGAAATTACCTTCCGAACAACCTAATAGTTTTATCATTTGCAATAGTTTATTACATAAATAGTCGCTCATTGTAAAAGAGTTTTTGCAATCCCCAGCATCCGTTTTGGTAATTTTTTTGAGAAAATTCAATTGAGAAAAGTTTGACTTTTATTTACCCACTGTTTTACCCAACGCTTGCGTTTAACGTTACTTAATAGTAACTACCAGAAACTAATAATCAGACACGCTTTTTTTTTTGAAAGTTTATGTTGTCTGATTAATTATTTGATCCGTATTAATAAAAATACCGCTGAATTAAATTAACGATAGAAAGTTAATACTATCAATATTGTTAATGATAGTATTACTGTTTGGGTAAGACCTGCTTTACGTTTTAGATCCGTTAAATAATTGTTTATCGCTTTTTCGTGTAATTTTCGTTGGCAGATGAAGAATTAGCATACAATAATTTCTATGATTTCCACCTGAAATAGTTCCGGGGCTTTTTTTACTACTTTTATGAAAGTTTGTTTGCTAATATTGCTCATGTAATCATCTACTTTTACGTAAATATATAGAGTATTTTTTTATGTACTTCCTATTATTAAGAATGCGTACACACATGGGCGGATTCCGGATTTTTTCTGGGGGGAGGTACAATATCATCTTTCATTTGCAAGTGCGTGAAAGGGATGCAACGAAATAAATTCGCAATTCTAGCCAGAAATAGACTAGAGTTTCACTAATGTTCTTTCTGTTATTTTATTCATATATTTTCACAACTTTAATAATTTGATTGGCTTCTAAGTATGTACTGTTATGAAATCTCCACAGTGCACAAAAATACCCTGGGGGGGGGCACGTGCCCCTCCCCTTTAAATCCGCCCTTGCTTATACATATATTTCAATTACTGTAATCAACGTTTCCGGGTTGTATATTTTGTAGATTTAATCTTTCAACTTCAATATATTCAAATTTCGATTGAAGTGCTTTATCTCCACTTCATTTTGGATATATTGTTACTTTTATGTACGACTTGAGATAAAAGTGATTTTTAATAATTGTCACTAACTTGTTATTTTTTTCTATCCTCGCCGTCAAATTGTTTTGTACTTTGTTGAATATATCCGACTAAATAATGGAACTATTCAGTTTGCAATTATTCGTATCCAAGGGCGTCGCCAAGGGGGGGCAGGGAGGGGCAGCTGCCCCCCCCTAGAGACCGAAAACTTATACATGGAAACTTACAAGATTTTAATAATAAAGTGGTCGAGAGGTTTACAATGAATCCCCGAAAATTATATTTTAATTAACCTAATATAAACAAACAACGACCATTATAATATTAAAATCTGATAATTAAAAAAAATACGCTGTACGCTGTACACTTATTCAAATTCAAACTCCTTATTATTCTATTTTTCTAATAAATGTTATTATAACTTATTTACAAGTTTTTTATTGCATTGTACTGTCACAGAATACCTACAATTCATACCTACTTTACCTACAATTCATATCTACTTTTCTCATTCATAGAGAATGAGAAAAGTATGAATTGTAGTATGTAAAGTCAACTTGCCCCTCCCTGCGCCATCGGCTGGCGACGCCCTTGTTCGTATCATATGGAAAATTTCATACTTTTCAATAGTTGAAATTAATTTGTTAGGTTACATTGTGTAAGTTACTGCTTTATTAATTTGGAATATATTTTAGTTCTCATGGAATATTCATCCGCAAACATTCCAAACTTCATTAAATAAATGCTAATTAATAAAACTTTGTATTCTAAGTATATTGTTTTTTATTATGTTGAATATGCCAGTAAAATGATTTAAGGATAATGATTTAAGTGTTCTACTTAAGTGTTCTTCTAAAAAAATATATATTTATTAACTATACTTATGGTTTTTAAATGATCAATTAAATAATATTTTCAAAAAATATTCTAGTTAATTTTTGTTGCATTGAAAATGTAAGTAATTTTTAATTTTTCCGTAAGGTACCCGTTAAAATGGGTCATTATAGGAGAGTAGTTCTTAGGAGATTAAAGGGATCAGAGACAAACATGATGAACAAAAAACTACCGAGTTTCTCGGGCCCAAATTTATGAGTAGGGAGAGAAATTAGTGGTGGTCCGTGAGATTAATGTTGTATAAAAGTAATGAGAAAAAAATTTCTTTCCAACACCACACGCGTGTAGTAACGACGAAACGAAACTAAATACCAAATGGAAAAGGATTTTTTTCTCCCGGCTTCCCATGAAAAATTCGATATGTTTTGTTTAATGACCGAAAAAGCAGTCACGTCACAGATGCTCCAAATTCCCGTATTCCTGCATTCCCAACCCAGTTCAACGCCACCGGGCCAGTCTAAAATCCGTCACCGATCCTACACTCATTAGTCCAACCACCCTTCATTTTATTTGTTTCGATGAAAAAATTACATTGCACTTCCAGATATGAAAATATATACAGATATATATTTTTTTAAATTTTCCGAATATGCCAACCAAAACAAAATTACTTCAATCAACCTTTGACAGGTTATCAATTAAATAAAATGGCTGGAATTGTTGCAATGCGCACTTCACCTTCATTAATCAGAATCATTCGAGAAATGTAATATGGTGCAATGCTTACGGGAATAATAACACACCGCAAAAATTCTCTAGAAAAACGAGCTATGGAGGAAAACAACAATAATAACGAGCAATATTTAACATTAGCTAGATAAAATGGCGTAAAAGTCCCAAGCTTAAAGCTCCTTATTTATGATTTTACTTTTATTTCTCGACATGTATATAAAAACAATCTTCGTCTCACCAGGAGCAAAAAATAAAAGATTCTAGAATGATCTTTCTCATATAATAATAAAAAATAAGTAGTACTTATATTACTTTTCTGATACCAACGCCATTCTCTCAACGAAGACGTTCAAATGCGTTCAATTCACAAGTCTCATTTTAACAGTGACAAATATTATGATATTTTCATGATGCAAGCGGCATAATGAATACCGTGCAGTTGGAAAAAAGCACGGTAACTTAATTTAATTCATCAAAATTAAATTTGTAGGGTTCTATGTGTTTCCGATAAAATTGCTCTTGAGTCGTCTAGATTTATATTGACATTTACAATATTATTAGTATCGGAAATTTGAAAACGATTTAATTATCTTATTTGTGCAAGACTTCGGTTTTCTCCATGCTTTTTTTTCTTAGTTAAATCGAATAATTTAATTGCAACATTAAAAACAAGATGAAGCGAGAGCATTTGTTGCATTTATTTTATGTTAGCGTTCAAATGGAAAAATTGTGCATTTTAATATTTGTATTTAGTAAAATGAATTCAGTACCGGGAGATAAAATAATTCACATTAAGATACAACTTTTGATTGATTAAAGAAACTATTTCATTTACAAACGGTTCCTTATTTTATATTTACTACATAGAACAGACTTAAAGAAGTAAATTTGTGTGCTAAACTTCAATGAATGGATATAAGTAGTAAAAAGAGTAAAAGAGTAAATAAGTAGTAATAAAAGTAACTTTACACATTGAAACTTAGTGTTGAGGTGGAAACCGAATTTAACAATTTCAATTCATGAACATATTTCAATCAACATGAAAGAAAATTTCGTAATTCAATAGTTTTTATCTCAATTCATTCACCTAATACCCATACTGAACGAGGGGAACGTAGTCCCATCCCACTAGTTTAGATTTATACAAAGACACGTAACGACAGAGCAAATACATTGAGTAGCTCAAACCGTAATAAACTTCTTGCATTAAAAAAAATACTGTTCTACCGTCTTCCTCGATGTAAGTCCAGCCTTTGATAAAGTGTGGTACCAGGGACTCAATCTTAAAATTCAAACAGTGTTGCCCATTCTAATTATAAAGATCATCAAGGAGTACCTACCAAATCGTAAATTCTTCGTGAAATTCAAAAAGGCGGAATCAACTACTTTCCTAATAAAATCAGGGGTTCCCCAGGGAAGCATCCCAAAGCATGGACCAGTCTTATACTTAATATATTTGGCGGAAATGCCAATCGTCAACGACCCGACAATGGATACTTTCGCCGATGACACGGTGGTCCTAGCAAGCGACCATTGCCCCACAGTTATCACAGAAAAACTACAAAACGCCTTAAATATGCGCCAGAAATGGTTCCACTAATGGAAAATTAAAAATTATTGAAGCCAAGTCGGTACACTTAACGTTCACAACCAAAAGAGGTACTTGCCCTCATATCCTTATGAATAACTGACAAATACCTCACACAATAGAAGTCAAGTACCTTGAAATTCACTTGGACTAAAAAAATATTACTAAAGAGTGTGAACAACTGGGGCACAAGCTATGAGAACTGTGGTGGCTATTACGGCGCGGATTGTACTTGTCCCTGGAAAATAAGCTAATAATCTATAAAATTGTCCTAAAACCGGTCTGGACGTATAGAATACAGCTTTGGAGAACTGCCAGTAGCTCTAATAAATAATACAAAGGTTTCTGTCTAAAACACTGCGTCTTATCGTTGATACCTCCTAGTATATCACGAAATTCGACATCCATAAAGATTTAAGCAAAGCGGCTATTAAGGAAGAGGCATCCAGATTTAGCACCAAATAATTTGAGTGCTTAAATGATTATTTGAACCACCTGGCTATGAACCTACTGGATAACAACGAGAAGAGTGTTAAATTGAAGCGTCTTACATTCCTGGAGCTGTCGTACAGGTAGAAACGTAAAAAGCATCCCTAGTAGAGTGTCCTGTCGGCTCGTCCATACGTGCAACAGATTCGCTTATTGTCTTGGATCAGATTACAAAACATCATGAATTATAAAAAAAATAAAAATTCATTCATTATATAAACTTGTTAAGATTATTTCACGAAAATTTTTTTTGTTTAAATCGTAAGATTGCTTTTTTAAAATTACATTTCTGTCATACTTTTAGAATTGGCATTAAAATTTCTTATTAATTTCAACATCAAGATTTACATTTTCGTCCAAGTATTTCGACAAGTCTTCTTACACAACCATCAAATAAATAATTTTGAACGATTTAAAAATAACTTTTATCGTCTAATATCTAAAATTACAGATGCTCCTTCTATTAAAAATATCAACAAATACCATTTATATAATAACTACTGTTAAAGGAAACAGTGACCATGATTAAATGTTCATTAAAATAAGGCTAACTGTAATTTTTTTATATTTTCTATAGGTAATTAAATTATTCATAATACCATTTTGAATATGACCACTGGGGTAGTCACAATTTGGGTCACTTTTGAAGTTTCAAAATTCCCATGTAAAAACAAGTTCAAGGCATATAAAACGAAAAAAATAAAAAATTTGAAATCGTTAAAAAGCTCTAATTGGGCCTGTGAAGGTTTGATTTTTAAATGACTAAATGCGTGTTTTTAACCGAGTTGTTACTTATTTATTTCTCATACTCTCGATATTGGCGGGAAAAATCAAAAACTTGGCACACATTTGTATGAGGGGTGTGAGGTTCAATATAATTTATGTATATTTTTTTAAGAATTTCATAAGTGACCCAAATCGCGACCACCTTACTTAAAGTTTGTTCTTCCAATTTGGCTAATTGCTTACTTTAACATATGGTAGCTAACTAACTATCATATAATATAAATTGTTAGGTGGCAGTTTGGTGGTTGATGTAAAAAAAACACCCCCAAAAAATTTACTTCTTGTTTTTAACAGTTTCTTATATTGCAAGAATTCATAAAGTATAAGTAATACAATTTTAGGTAAAATATGATTAAAGTTGATTGTTAGTCGTATTTGTCTCAGATTCATGAAGATATCTTTAATAGGTACGGAGATTCAAAATATTTACATTAAGGGTTGTTAGACCCATTATTTTCTTATTATAAATCAGGGGTAGGCCAACGGCCAATCACGAACAGGTTAACAGTCCATCTCAGGCACTTTAAATAATTTTTTAGGTAAATTTCAAAACTTTTAATTGAAAATGTGCACTAAAAATTTAGCAAACAATGAAACTTAATTTTAAACTATACACGCATCTATTCTACAGCTGATCTTGCCGATCCCGTAAAAGTGCTTCTAATATTCCCTAGGACTCATTCTTTCTTTAAAGTATTTGTATTTAATTTAACCCATTTTTCGAAGTCAATCGTGTATAAAAGAGAAAAACTACTGTCGATCATATCAGTATTAAGTTTGTTTACTCCTGCTAAACAGGTTAGGGGTATGGGATTAAGTGGATGCTTATTTTAGATGAAAAACAATTAAAACAAAGTAAAATGTTTTCCTTAGACCCGAGTGTAGTTTTCAAATGCTTAATCGGCTAGATCCTTTAAATGCAGATTATAATTATTTTATTTGGCAAAGCACTGATAAAACTTAACTTGAGCTCTTATTTTCATTTTTACAACGGTGCTTTTGTCATTTATTGTTTTTAGTAATATTGCAATTTGTCTCTGTGTCGTTTTGATAGCAGACGCTTTCCTCCCTTTCCGCAATAACAAACAAAATCGAATTTATCGCACCCCAACAGCCCTGTTTCGATGGACGAATAATTTCTCTCGAATTGTTTGCATCCTTTCTATCAACTTTTAAACTTATTTACATTGAAATACTTTAGAAAAATGTAAGACAAATGCAAGTAAGTCATTTTAAAATATATTTTGTCTTTTTTGAGATGAAAATAAAATACAAATAAGGCTCGTAGTATCTTCGATTGAATAAAAGTCCCAACAAAAATGGGTTGACTAAAGTAAATAAACGACTCCCGAGAGTCGTGTCGAGAATAAGAGGAATGGCGGAGTGAGTAATACTACTTATTGTTTCTTCCTATACTATTCGCGTCACTTCATTGTTCGCGATCCCGTCGTAATTTATTTCTATTTAAAAAAAAAGAAGCCAATGAAAACACAACCACGTAAGTAAAAAGTTGGTGGGTGAGTTACACAGCGAAAAGTTAGTTTTAACGAAAATTTAAATATAAGTTAGTGGTGTTACACGATTTTGTTTCTACACTTCGCTATTAATATAGAACTATTTTCTTGAATCCACAAAACTTTAACGAAAGAACGCAGATACCTAGTCGGGTTTGGCTGAAAACTTTTTCATCATCGAACAGATGTTGCGATTCAAAACTCTCTCAATAAAGTATTATTATAAACATCACATTGTGCTTTTAACAGAATTGGGATGTTGAATGTTGATCGACCCACTAAAAGATGCAGTTTAAGCATAAACCTAACGTGGAAAGAAACCGATCTGACAGTCGAAAGGAAAATGGGATAAAGTTTTCAATTTCAAATATTAAAATCATGGAATAAAAGCTTTGTATTGCATCTGCATTCGACATATTCCTAAAAGTTATTTTACATAGAATTACATACAGCTGGTAATCTATAGTAATATATGAAATTCTTACGTCTGTCTGTACATTTTAATTTTGAACCCAATTTTTGGGTAAATATATGTTTCAAGATGTTTTTTTAATAAAAGAGTCGAGAGCTCAAATCTTATGGCACAGTAAACTTTTTTTTACTGTAGATAGATTTTATGAAAATTTAATAGCCCAATACTTTGGTCGCTAATTTTTTTCTTTAATTTTAGATACCACAGCGTGGAAGAGCCATATCGGGATTTTGCTGAATCTTCTAGAAAATTTGGCCAGCTGGGATGTCCTCCTTCCCCGAGCTTTTCTACTTTCAATTTGATCCTAAATGATGCACTGGAACTGATGTTTTTTTCTGTTCCGCATGATGTGGCCGAAACGAAGAACTTTTCTCTTCTTTACAGAAATCCTAAGACTTTTTTTGATCTCTGGTCTAATTTATACTATTTAGTTCGGCGATATACCTAAATTTCAAACGCGGTCAATTTTTTTCTTCAATCTTTGGATAAGAGTCCATCTATCCATTATATAGCAGAGAATAGGGATCACGTGCATACTGCATGTTGAAGAATCACCCGCACATATTATCCTGTCCGACTATCTTTCCATTGTTCATCTGCTGCTGTTCAATCACGTGCTGCACTTCATCAGCGAAAACTTTAGAACCGGGATCAACATTTTCATAACCCTTACTAATGCTTTTGATGTAATGAAAAAAATCCTCATTGTAGTTTTCCCAAAGTTTCTTTATTTCTTCAATATTAAACACCGAATTTTATTCTCACAGTGTTGAAGCATACTTTCCTTAATTGGTCGAAAATTTCTCTCGCATTTTCGTAAGTAGGAGTATCTTAGCGATTACCTAATATTTGGATTTTATGACGCAACTCTTCTTCTCTTCTTCACTTGTTTGGTTTGGTCTCTTTTTCCTTTGAAATTATTTGTGCATCATCCAGGATTTTACATCCCCTATCATCATCACACTAATTCGAAATGCTAAAAGCTTTTTATTTTAGTAGGACAAGACTGCTATTTTTTCACAATTCATACAAAAACCCCAAAAAAAGAGATGTGACCTTAAAAGAATACTTGTACCTTACAAACTAGTATTCTCTACTCTTAATGAATAAAATACATAAGGAACATTCTTTTTCGTTATTTTTAAATCATTTTCGGTCATACATTTTAATTGGCCGAAAAAAGTAGAAATTTTTGACCAAAAAAATTAATCAACACTTTTGAAAAAACACAAACTAATTTTTTGATGTCAGAAACTTAGTTTTGCTAACCCAAAATCAGCCTTCAACGGCTACTGGATGAAAGAAAGCATTATACAAGTTCTCAAAATATATAAAGAATATCACAAAATTTGCATTTGATGCGAGTTTTGGGGGATACTTTTGACGCAAAAGTGGTCTATATAGACATTTTTTGGGGTCTAGGTCCCCCGCAACTTAATAGGGAAGAGATGGAGTTAATTTAGGCGATAGCTTACCTTAAATTTAATTTAATTTATAAAAAATGAAAGCCATCATTGTTTCCAAAATATATAATTGCTGAATATAATGCGGTGAAGAATAAAAATATCTCTTATTAAAATCTATCTACACCGTTACTGTTTTTCATCTATCCAAATTTAATTTCATATTTAAGATTCTAAAATGGCTACTGGTCTCACAATTTTGATGGCAATACTTAAAACAATCATAAAAAAAATCATATTTCCCAAATATTAATTAACAGTTATTAACATTCAACAAAACCCAACAAAAATAATATTTGAATTTCCTTTTTCTATTAGAATCACCTCATTTTTTAATCTTAAATGAATATAATTTCGTATTTCACTGAAGAAAATTTGATTATTTTTACCTCAAAGTAAAAAAAAAACAGTACAAAAACTTTAAGCACGACAGAAAAAATACCACTTCAGGAAATTAACTTGATTTAATAAATTGACTAACTGGTTTTAAGAATTCAAACTCTATTTCTTTGGTGAAGTATAAACGCAATAAATTTACCTTATTTCCTATCATGAAACGTCCTTATATACGAAACAAATTAAAATATATAAACGTATATGATTCATTCAAAGATCTTCGTCTTTACTACCTTTAATGTAACACAAAAATAAACAAAAAATGCAGTTATTTCCTCAATTTGCATGTCGCATATAAAATAAATTGAGAATAAATAAAGTTATGCATCGTAAGATAAGATTAAATTCTTTTTTAATAAAAAAAAAATAGCCTCCGTTTTATAAACGGCTTTAAGTAAATGGAAGTAACATAATGAAATATATTTCATTAAATTTAAAATAAAATTAAATTAACTGTCGTACCAAGAGATTTGTAGACTCCAATTTGTAAAGTTCGTTTTTAATTGCATAACGTTTATAATAAAGTAAATTTATATTACTCCCATTGAATCATCAAATTGTTTTCGAATGGTGGAAAGTTGGAATATAAGTCCAAAAACTTTTGGACTTAATTTGATATAAAACAAATTTTACTCATATTGAGCATCAAATGCTAATTTAAAAGAATCTTTTGGAAAGTAATAGAAGAAAATTTTTTCGAACGAGAAGCGGAATTTTGTCCTCATAAAAGCTCACAAGAAATAAATGCTGGAAAATATATCAATCAAGAAGATTTATCCTTTGTTTTTAATAATTCTCTTCGTAAAAAATTTCTCTTCATCTTTGAATTGAAGAACTACTATGTATATTGCATTCCTTGAAGTTGAGAAAATAAAAGAGTGCAGCATATATCGCTTTGACAATGAGAAACCGTTTTTTTTGTTGAAAAATTAGCTCTCATTATTTTCACAAGAAAATATACAATATTGTATTCAAAATAATGCCATCTTATAACTGTACATTTTTCCTATCTTTCTGATAGTTTGTGGAGACCATGCCATTAAAATTGTTCGTCTGTTGTGCAAAACCCATCATTGTTGAAAATCTTAGTAAGATGTAAAGTGCTGCTCAGAAAATGCATGTGCAATCAACGTAAACAACTCATCCTCTGTAGGAGCTAAGTTTGGGAAGTACGCCGCATGTGAAAGTATTTCTAAACTGAATTTTTCAATCATATTCATCACTCATTTTTCTGTGTAGCCAGGGGAATTACCATGCAGCATATTCACTTTATATTGCTTACTTAAATATTCTTTAATTTAGTCAAATTCTTTTTGATGTAAGGACAAAATGAACTATAGTGAAAGATTAAAAAGTGATCAATAAACAAAATATATGAAAAATTATAATACTAATTAGTTAATCTAAAAATACCTATCAGCTACACTATGCGTACCAATAGAATCGTGAATTAGTGATAACATTTTTAGCAAAGAAGAAGGAAATTTATGAAATATTTATAAATATTCAATCAAATGGTTTTTTTAAAGAGAAATATTCAAAGTTTGTACTTCAGGTATTTAATTTAGAAATTGGTTACAGAATTTTTCTAGGTAATTAAACCTCCTTTGGTGACTAGTAAGTGTTGATGGTTTGGAAATTACTTTTTTCTGCCTTCCAAACTTTCGTTGTAGACAAGCTTAGACGGTTGTTCTAAGGAACTTTGTAAGTATTGATAAAACACAGGCTTAGAAGAGAAACGACAAATGTTTTTCGAAAAATAAAAGATTGGATACAAATTTACTCACGTTATTGAATACTTTCAAAAATAATTTTGAAATCATAGTAGTATACAATGTAAAACAAATTGTGAAAGATGAATTTGCAAGTATTAACTAAAGCTTTTCAAGATGAAATAATTCGTTAACTTTACAACAAAATGATTGGCAGAATTTAAAAGTTAATTGCAGAATTGTTTTATTTTATTTTTTCACATTATAATGAAAATTGCAATAGAAAGTTGGCATTTTTTTATTATTCTGTAACACAGAATAGAGGTGACGTGTGAATGTTCTGACTGGCGTTACGATTGGTGTTTTGTACCATAGAAGTTTCTGTAGCAGAAATTAAAATCTTTTGTTATGTAAAAATTTGTTCACTTATACAATAATTTAAAATTAAATTGTTCTTGTTTCAACTGTAGCGCGGATGTGCCAAAAGAAGCATTTGAAAAAGAGCGAGGACAGCTTAAATAGAAATGAAAATTTCTCTGCAACCGTTACTTGGGGATTTTTCCGTTTTTCATACAAGTTTAACGCGAGACCGGACGTTCTGTGTTTGAAAGCTATCCGGCATAAAATAAAGATGGGCTTGTATTCTATATATATACATATAAGTGTATAAAATGTATGAAAGAAAATAGGGGAATGGTTTTTTTTTAAACTGTAGGAGATTTTTTCCCTTTCGGTCTTTTAGACAAATAAATCGGGTACTAATGCAAATGAAATGTTGCCTACGGGATCCATTAACATTATTTACATTACACCAGCGTCGCGTAACACCTCTTCATCTCTCTTATTCACCCCAATGCCATTACGCTCTTCATTCATCCACTTCCGAGTACATTGCATTCGAGAGATATTCGAAAATTTCGATGTAAAGAGCTGAGAAAACGATGCACACGATTGCTGCATTTAATGGGGAATGGATAAAACAATGCACACATACACTGCAGTTGAGAATGAGTCGGAAAGGCGGGTGGTTCGATTCAATGATTTGTTCAAATAAGACATTACCATCGTCTTCTACAACTCAGTCACTCTAAATCGAGTCAAAAGAATTCTTCAACAATCCAATATAACATATACTATTTTTCATTCTGATAAATAACAGAAAGCATGAAAGCAAACTATTTACAAAACTACATTTTTTTCCAATACAAGTTTTCATTTCTGACAATTGAACAACAATCGAAGCTTTCACAGTTGAGTAAGTATGAACTTGTGATGTATACTCAAGTTGAAATAGTGTAAACGAGACCAAACTTGCACAAGCCATGCGATATTCAAGCTTAATGCTAAGACTGTTAAATGTTCGACAGGAAAGCTTTGAGTATAGCGCTACAGGTGCAAATATTCACAAGATAATATTCCTTTATCTCTTCAAAACTTCCGACAGTTTATAATTAAAATTCTACCAACAAAAAACATTAATTTCCTATATTAAATTTTGTGAAATATAGCCGGGTATTAATAAAATTAAAATAAGTAAGACCTTAGAATAAATTATATTTATATATATAGTTTTGAGGAAGTCATAGTTTTCCTTTCTTCGCACCTAAGTTGAAGTTTTCACCTAAAACAGAACTTTGGTTTTCGTTATTAGAAAGCTTTTATCGTCATTGTTCATCAAATGGTTATATGTCAAAATTTGTGATGATTTTGAACTAAAGTCTGTATTTCTACACCAGTATTTCATACACCCATTTTCTTTCATCAAGTAATGTATGTTTAGGATTTAACTTTGAAAATTTCTCTAATAGTCTCAAATATTATGACTGATTCAGCTAATATCTTTCATACGTATCCCTGCAAAAGGAAGCCATTATTTTTTTTAATTTAAAATATTTTGGGTTACACGATTGTGTATTTTATTTACTTAACGTACTCATTTCCTTTTAATTATTTTTTAACTTAATAATTCTTTCATAGAATTTTGGTTAAAACGTGAAAAATTTCTCTTTACTCCATTGTGCATTATGTTTTAAGAGTTTTTCCAAAAGTTATTTTACAGGCAGCATTAAAACTTTTTAATTTTATGTTTATATTTTTCTTATAAATATACTTTTCGTAGCTTAGTTAAACTCATCATTATTTATGGGTATTAATATTCATTGAAATTTTTGTCAAATCTTTGCATCCAATGTAATATATTTGTTCAATTTCTCTTGAGTACAACAAAGAAAAAGCAAAAGAAAGCCTCGTAAAGGAAGACACATCTAACAGCTAATTTCAATTTAAAATAATTTTCATCATTTTTTTTCTGTAAGGCGTTTCTTTTTTTCTTGCTCGGCCAATATACGCAGCAGTTTTTATCCCACTTAACTCACATACACCATTGGGAACCTATTGAAACCACTGAACATTTTTTTCTCTTAAGAGCTTTCAATCATTTGTCGATCAGTTCCAGCAAACGTCTTGAAGCAGCCTGACCATTTAATTTTAATTTTACCTTTTTAATTTTATCGCTGTATCGCTGGCGATGGTAGTTGTTATGGTATTTCAGACGTTATTCCAGATGGTATTCCAAACAACGATTAACCATTGTTGTGTGCCATAATGTACTCCATGTCGAGTTCTTGATGGGCTTAGGAGTTCTTGATATACCACCGATCATTAGCACCATTTTTGAAACATTTATAGCTTGTTTATGTTCGTTCATGATTTTGAAGATCATATGAGCGAACGTACGTAACAATTAGTCGTGAAGATTTACTCGTAAATAAAATAAGTGAACTCCACGTTCAAGCTTGAGTTTCAGTTAATAAAAGCATAAACATGAAGTGCAATTTTTAAATTAACGAGTAAATCATGACGATCAATTTTTATATACGCTCACCGATCTTTAAAATCAGGGACGAACATTAACAAGCTACAAAATAAGATGCTTTAGTTCGGCATAAAAGCTTCGTGATATATCAAAAACTTCCAAATTTATTGAAAAATCAACAAGAAGTACGTGAACGGAGCACATAAAATGGTTAACCATTGTTTATTTATCAAGTCTGGATTACCGTAACAACTTTTGCTGAATTGGTTGCAACAAAATTAGAAAATGGTTAAGGGTTAAGTAACCTCAAGACGTATGCTGGAACTGATCGACTAATGATTAAAAGTAATTAAGAGTTAAAAAAAATTAAAGGGTTTTAATAGAGTCCCAATGATGTATATGAGTTAACTGGAATGAAAACTTTTGTCGCCTATCATGGCTAGTTTCACATTCGCCTCTTTCGATTTCAAATAGATATGATAACTCCAAATATGCCTCCATATACCTGTCAGTGTCCAGGGCGCCATTGTTTTTGTATTACTTTTAATTGTTTCATTTAACCTAACGGTCGATGAGGAAAGTTTTGTACTGTGTGATGTACGGACAGGGTAGTTCTGCTTGAGCCTTGAAAGAGAAAAGTATTTTCGAGACCCAACCGTAAATGCTTTATCGAACTTTGATTGTCGTCGTTTTGTAAAAAATAACGGGAGGTGTATGGAATACAAAAAGGAGTTGATGCCCACGCGACATATATATCAAATAATATTTTACCCCGTGTCGCTCCTTGAGGTACTCCTGCCGCAATTTTTCTTTCCGTTAATTGATCATTATTTAGGGTTACCCTAAATGAACGATTGTGAAGGAACAACCGTATAACTTTTTGATTATAACGAGGTATTCTTATGTCAGACAATTTTTCTAGTAATCCGTCCTGCCAAACGTTGTCGAAGGCGTTTGCTATCACAATGAATCCTTTCACACTCATTTCAGTAAATCTAGATAATTAGTAGTTAGTTGATTTTCTGGACAAAAACCAAATTGGAATGGCAGCAATTCACCATTAGTTAGCAGGTGTGCGTTCAATCGTTTCAATATTATTTAAACAGTTTTATAAGAGTAGGTAGCATGCTTTTTGAACGGGTGCTAAACGGTAAATATGTAGGCATTTTTGCATTGCAGATGACTGTTATGAGAGCATGTTTTCCATAGGGAAATACCCATGAGAAAGGCAACTACAAAAACAAAATTTTGATATGAGTATAATTAAAACTCAAATATTCTCCCATATTATCAGTAAAATACGTGCACATTAGTTTAAAATCAAGTAAAGATTTACTACATTGAAATTTTCTAATTCCTATTAGTCACAATTTGCCCTTTATTTGATGCAATTATATTTATATACAAAATTTTATTTTATTTAACAAAAAGCATAACATTGTAAACCACCAGTATCTTTTTCACAATGGCAATTTTAAAAACAAATTATTCAATCGCAATTGATTGACCAATCTAACGAAAAATAATGAAACATTTAACATTGCCATTTTTTGGTTGAGTTCCGATAATTATTTTCATAATTTTTTACTTTCAATCAACTGTTTAAAATTTGGGCCAATTAAATGATTTCAATATTTTTTGATACATGTAATGAAAAAAATGAGCTTTCATTGTAATAATTGTCATTAAAAATATTAAATTTTGTGTAATTTATAAAACCACCAAAGTTTTTTCTGAATAGTCGGCGAATGAAACTCTCATTAATTTCATTATTTTTTCAACAATAAACAATTTTTTAACTCTAAATTTGTATTTGAAATTAACAATCAAAATGTTCTTATTAACAAAGAGTTCTTAATGTGCCAAACCAAATTCCATTAGCAAATATTAGTATTACTAATTTTATGAAAATAGAAAATAGAGGAGAAATAGAACGACGAAATAGTTTGGATGAAATATAAATTTACTCTAATGTAATGAATTTAATTTAGCAATAATTGAATTGGAATTGATGTAAGAGAATGATTAAAGTAAAGGGTAAGAAAATGAGAAACTAAAATGTCTAACAGTGAAAAATAACGCGCGCTAGAGTGAACGACACAATTTTATTAGCGCTAAGTATCTAAGCCATATTATATGCCTTTAATGTAATTTAATTATATTCCTCTACGTTACTCTACCTCAGTAAGAACCGAGTAACTACGTACACGTGTATTATACACGTGTAAATAATGTGAACAATGTTTATTTGATGTTTATTATTATTATACTACAATAATCGTTATCATTCTCTCATACATTTAGGTATTAGGCCACATATCTCTACATACAAATACCAACGACCCAGAACAGGCGGACAGGAAAGGACAATACCCACCAAAATTAACATTCAAGTGGGTGAAACAGGTTGTAACAACTAACATTATCTAAAAGCCAAAATCGTTTTTGGTTCGTTCGTGTTAAGCCAATAACAATGAAACAACACAAAATTAAGAATTGAAAACACTAAAATCAGATTTTTTTTTGATATATTTTTGTAGGGGAATTTCATCAATTATTTACACAATTTACTTGCTATGTATTTATTACAAGGTACAATTACTTGAAGAATTCAATGCTATAATCTTCCAAATTATAATATTTTTTTAATAAATTTTAGAGAACCAATGAAGCAAGGAACAGTGCCCGTTTGCATAACTCAAACTTTTGCTTTATTTTCTTAGAAGTATAGCACACAGAACGTTTAAATGCTTTGGCTCCATCATATTTGAAAATATCCTGCAAAAATTACTTACAAAAATCCGTAATGAAGTTCTCGAGATAAAATTGACTCCAAAAAATATCTAACCTGGGGATTAAATTTCAAGAAAATAAACAACTATTTTCTTTATATTTGCAATTGGTCAAAGTAACAAACTTTTTATATCAATTTATTTATAAATTTAACAACTTCATTAATATGAGTCAAACAATTGTAATTCTAAGTTTATTTCAGATCATTGTGATAAAGCTCCAAGTAGATAACGTACAATTTTTGAGAAACTATGGCAAAACGACAATCGTATTATGTAGTTATATATATATATATATATATATATATATATATATATATATATATATATATATATATATATTTTAAAATATATAGAAGAGTGATATTTGTTTTGCAATGAATTTCGTTTAGTTCATCGGAAACCTGAATTTATTATTTAACAAGAAAAACAGGAATCACTCCGGTAATTACATCAAGTTGGCTACATATATAGCAAAAATATAATTCTGAAATGAAGAAAACATCCTATTACATAATAATTTTACAAGTATAGTAAACAGTTTTGTTATATAAAAGTTGAAGCAAAATTTTCTTGAAATACAAAGGGATTTATGAATAGGTACGTGTTTTATTATGAAATAAAAACCATTCCTAAGTTTAAAGCTTATTTTTCTAGACAACAAATGTTTGTTTATTTATTTTCACTAAGTCGCATTATAAATTGAAAGCACTACTGATATGATACATTAAATTTCTATTGGAAAAATAAAAAGCTTGTATAAATGAGAGCAAACTCCATGGGGAATTAAGAAGTTGAACCAGTGTTATTGTACGATACGAAAATGTTTGGTAGTCACTGATCCATAAAATGAATGTCGATGGCAAATAGACTCTCCCCATGGTCATTGTTTTCAAGGAATCTGAGACTTGAGTCCTATCTAAAGGAAATCGTGCTAAGTACAATTTACACAGGAATAAAACTAATTATTTAAACTATAAGAGTTGATTTATTTCATTGTCAGAAGACAATGAAAAAAAAAATTATTTAAATACGGTTTTTTAATGTTTCTAACCATTTCTTTGTGGAAATAAATAGACGATATTAATATTCAATCACACGCATACATTTTTTGTAATCATTCAGCTGTTAAATTTCGATATATGTCCTTTGTAAATACACAACGCATCAATCCTATCCTTACCAATTGGAAAAAAAAATCCGAAATGTATAATAACATATTTTAATTATAAAAACCACTTTTTTTTGATAAATTTACATAAAATCGAAGTTACATTTATAGTTTTTAAAAATTTAATGTAAAAATTACGACAAATATTTGTTTGTTTGCTGCACAAGAAATTTAATTAATTTAATTCCTTACAAACGATTATCTAGGAAATACTAAATTAACTACGAATAAATACAGTACCAGCAAATCAAGAAAGTAAAATCATAAAATTAAGATGCAAGCAATAAGACTCTATGATATATTCTTCGAATGATTAGAATCCAGAGAAACTAATAAACAATAAATTTAAGACTGTGAACAAAAAAAAAATGCAAATTTTGTTATGACGTATTAGACGCAAAAACTGAACTTTTTATATTATTTATCTCAATACTAACGTCCAAATTAAAACTCCGAAATTTCTGGATAAATAATATCAATTATAAACCCTTTATATTATTTTCGCGTTATTAGTGACAAAAAATTTGGAGGTAGTAATTAACCCATTTCCAGTTATCCTATCGATTTAAAATATTGCACACAGAGTTGAACTTTTTTAAATTTTGATCTTTGAAAATTTCGGTATAATTGTGGATCAGGCGCGTCAGATTTTGAGAACTACAAAGAACTTTTAAAAATAGTTTGTTTATAGCTTCTGCAAGTACTGTTTTAGTCAAATGTAGTTTTAACATTAATTTTGATAATTTTTTATGATGAGAAAGCAAAGATTACTTGCTAATAAATTTAACATATTATCTAAATTGGATGGAATTATTCTAATGAAGTTCAATTTTAATGGGAAAAACACATGTGAAATAATGTGATGTACTTTTATTAATAAAAGGAAATCCATAAGCATTTGTGAAAAAAATAAAAGGTATAATTTATTGTTAAACCATAAATCTGTTAAATGAATAAAGTCTGTAACAATTTACTATGTTATTTGTCACTATTGTTTTAGATTTCCTTTTTATGCTGTTTTACAAAATAAAATTTGTTCGAATTCATATGAATAGTAAGCCTAAGCCTTTCAAATTTTGAAAAACGACAAAACAGCAATGTAATATAAAATATAAAATGAAAAGTTTCAGTGAAACATAACGATCCAAAAAATGATGACGTATTATGCTGCTAATATTCAGAACGAAGTCGTCGCTATTCTTCACATATTATATTTTTCAGAAGTTGATTTTATTAATGTTAATTTATAACAGGTGTTTTTTAATATTTACCTGCAACAACCTAATAGAGAACATTTTTGTATATTTTTTTCTTCTAAATATTAGTAACAAAACGATCACACTTTAACGTTGATACTTAATTCGCTTTTGTCGCAAAATTTTCATTATGGTCCAATTTATTCGCAAATTAAACTACAGAACAAAGTAGAAAATGAAACGTTGCCTGATATTGACGTCGAAGAAATTAGCCCATTAAATACATAAAATTTTCCTGAAATTAAATTATCTATTCAATAAATAAGATCAAACTTTTGAAGCAAGGACTGAAAACCTGTATAAGTACCTGAAAGAGCCAAATGGAACTGTAATTCAGCTATGGTTCTTATTTAAACAGACCAAACAGTATTCAATATAATTGTATAAAAATACAATTATAGATAAAATAATAATTGTTTTAAAAATGTCCAACACACATTTACAAATCCAATTATAGTTTCTGAGATCAGTTCAAAAATAAGACATCAGAGCAAAGGATATATTAGGTATATTGTGATGCTTTACATTAATCTGGAAAACATGACAATTATTAAGGAAAAATATATTTAAAATTATAGTACTTCAACTTGCAACATAATGAATCGACGATATTAGCGATTTCGTTGTGAATAATACGAATTATTTTCTTGCGTCGTTTTGTTTTTAGTAAAACTTTTTTCTTAATAATCCATAACACATTATTGTTATGTCGTTTTTGGAATGTTTAAACATTCTCATATTAAAGTTTATACGTATTTGGGCTGATATTAGTTCGTAAGCAGTCTAAAAAACAAATCTAAAACAAAAATGGCATAAAATCAATTAACAATAACTAAATTATTACTGGATAGAAACCATAAACAAATTTATATTTTAATAATAAATACAACCTGTATCTTTCATTTTACAAATGTTTCAGGATTTTCCTTAATTAATAAAAGTAAGTCACAGTTTTTCACACTTGCTTTTTTAAAGTAAACTTATGCTACATTACATTTTCATCAATTAAAATTTCAACTCGATCAACGTTATAGTTTAACAAACTTTTATACTATTCTCACTTTTAGTTTGTAATCAAGTGAATGAGATGAAACAAAGTCAAATATAAAGTAAACTTCAACAGTTAAAATAAAATGTAGTCGAGAGTTAAATATTTTTTGTTAATTAAAAAAAATACAGGATTTTGAATGAAAACTTTGTTTTAATGGGTTACTTATTTAATCACCTACATTGACTGCCATAAATTAAAACTGGTACCATTTTAATAGAAAACTAGACAAAATGATAAATAATTTGATAAATAATTTGAATAAAATCTTTAACCATAGTGGTAAAAAATTGTCGGTTCAAACTCGGTATTGCCTTTTCATTCAAATTATTTTTCGTGTTCTTAGTATTCTTCAATCCTTAAAAGTATTCAGGAAATGAAAAAATCATAACTTAAAGTGTGCATTGAGAGATATTTTCTTACATCTCTAGGAATCAAGAACAATAGCAAAACAAGAAATGAACGTACGCTGCAATATGTACGTCTATCTTTATATTTTTCATGCAGCGATAAGTTTTTCCAATTATTTGATGATGTATACATTATAAACTGCAACAGGTTTTAGCCATTCGAGAAAGCAAAACAATCTAACTAAAACATGCATTATAACAAACAGTCTTAGAAAAATACGTCACTATTACGATAACCGTAAATTTTGGAAAAATCTATTATATAAAAAAGAGTTGAGACGTCAATCAATCAAATACGTCATTTCTTGGATTTGTGACTTTACAAAAGTCCTGACATTTACTTATATGTACATATTTAACATAATATTTATAGTAATCTGTAACAATTGGGGAAATGACAGTCATTTGTCAATATTGTAAGGCGATAAAACACAGCGATGAATCTACTGAGTTATGTTGTGCTGGTGGAAAAGTAAAATTGCCATAATTGGTCCCATTACCAGATCCATTACGCTCATTAGTTTGAGGGATATGAAATGAATCTAAAAACTCCTTAACGTCAATATTTAAAATATGTTAAAAATATAACAGTTGCTTTCAAATTAAGTCGTTTGGTGCATAAAACAAATATTATGTTTAAGGAAGTACTGAAGAACAGGAACATTTCCAGTAAGCTTCCAGTCCCTGACTAATAGCGATCTTAGGATCGAATTGGCAAAAAGAGTAATACAATTTCGAGGAACACAAACAGATAAAAACAAAAATATGTTTAGAAATATCTATGCATGTCTTTAATTCATGAATAGGTGAGAATTTTAGGATTTTTTTGTATACCTACATATGAGTTTTAACATGTTTATTGGTTTTATTGGTGTAAATCTAAATAAGTAAAAAACAATGTATATTAGTTTAATTGTTAATAATAATTGTTATTGCAAGTAAGTTAATAATTAAAAATGTAGCAATATTACGAACCGATATCAATTAATTTTGGCTATTCAATTTTAGGTGTTACGAAGTTCACCGGGTCTTTTGATATTTTATAAAAAATATTACATAAAACATAATCAAGTACATATCAATTGCAACGCAGGCAGTTTGTAAAAACGTTTTATTTTTTGAATGTATTCAATATTATTACCATACAAAAAGAATTTAATTAAATCATGAAATGAAATTTAAAATTTGATTTCTTTGTAAAAAAAATAAAAATATTATTAAATTGTATATATATGAAAAATACTAGTATAGGCCTGTTAAAGTTATATCCTTCATTTTGTTGATATGATCGCTTCGACCATTGAATGATTATTTACTTAAAACTGCGTTCATAGATATAAAATCGAATTGAAATGAACTGATTTTATCTTAACAGCTTAAGAAGATTTAAATTAAAACGTGTAGACAAAATAAAGATTTAAATTTATTATAATTACTTTAAGTAGGTAAATAACTAATAAGAGATAAAATGAAAATTGGAGTAGGTTTAATTTTTGTTATGGCTTTTGTCAGTATGGATTCCACAGGAGAAACCAGTTTCAATTGTTAGCTAGTGTGGAATGCAAACAATCCTACTATCAACTGGTGATATGTAATAATATAGTAAAAGATTGAAGGGCAAAATGCGTACGAGAGAATGGCAGGTTTAAATTATGTCATTCAGGGATTCGGAACCAGCGTGAGGTATTTAAGTGTACAACCAGTACATACAATTGAACTCACATTTACAATTAGTTCCGATTCCATAAATGGCATATTTGAACACATTTTGGCATCGTACTCATTTTGGCCTTCAAGCAATTATTTTGTTACTTCATATCACCAGTTGAGAGTAGAATTGTTTGCAACTCCACGCAAGCTTGGAATTCAACCGGTTTTGTTCACCATTTTTGAACATTATGGAACACAAATTATTAAAAAAAAATCTGTCTACCTGAATTCTAACGTACGACTCAAGAACAGGTTTATTAATTTGTTTAGTTTTAAACAGGTTAATTTAATCTCAATAAAATTATTTTTTCTGGGACATCTAAATGTTTTGCCAAAAAAAAGAAGGAATAAATCAGATCACAAACAAATCTAATCTAAATAGTTGTACCAATATTTTATTCTAGTTTCGCTTCTGGTTCTTATTTAAAGACAACATTACTGGTAATTTTTCTTCCGAAAAAAGAGTTAAACTAACTAAAGAGTTGCCTGTTTAGTATTTTCGTTTAATTATAAATAATAAAAGTAGCATTCAGAAGAAGGCTGAATAAAATAAATAAACGGACACCCATTAATTTGATATAAATTGGACTCTTTAATTAAATATCTACATATATACTTTTTTGACATATCGAAAAATCGGCTTACTTTGAATCAGGGGTGGCTAAACCAAAATGTATTACGGGTCATTTCGGAAATGCATCATAACTTCGCGGGCCTCTTTTGAAGTTATATATCAAATTCTCCATACTTAATTTAGATGCACTGAAAACATTTTTAATATATTGATTTTCACCACTTTGGTCATTATAGAATGTATACATTTCATAAAAGTCTGATGCATCACGCAGGTCGAAAAAAATTGTCAAGATGTGTCTTTTGCGGTCCGTGAGTTGATCACCTCTGACAACCTCTGATTTAAATAAACAGTGAATAATCTATCTTTTCTTTACATATATAAAATTGTTATGTTGGTTTTTGTTGATTTCAAAAGCTCAAAAAGTTCTGCATCAATTTAGCTCAAATTTTGTCACGAAATACAACCTGCTGCAAAGATTGTTTTTATCTCTTTTTTGCGTCAGTAACATACCTGCGACCGCAAGAAAATGACTATTTCAACGATTAATACAATAGCCGCTAATTTTCAATACTTCATTGTTATGATCGTGTAGTGATTTTTATAGGTACAGCAAATTTTCTCAAAACGTAATTGATATATGCATACCTTGAAGGTAAGTTATATATGGTACAGCGAGGAATGCTGCAGGTTGATAAGGGAGGTGATTCTAATAATTCAGCAGCTTTTTTTTCCTAAATTCAATTCATTTATTTACAACCATTCACAACCATAGGTTGGTAGGACAACGTCTGCCGGGTTCAGATAGCTGGTTCATAATTTTATTGAAACTTTTTGCTAGTAATTCTATTGTTAGTAATTTGAGTAAAAAATTTTGCTTGATTAATAAAACTTATTATTCGGGATAAAGAGTTTATAAATAAAAATAAAAAAATAGACAAAAAAAGTTAAATTTTTCTATTAAATATTCTGACTATAACTTTGCTACACTTTAAGAATATTAGATCACGACTTACCAAATTTATATTTTCTTGAATGAATTTATTTATCGAAAAATCCCTTCAATTTTACAATAATAATTTTTCGACTCACCTTGTTTTTGTTTTTATAATCCTGTTTTGGTTACTCTTATATTTTTAAAGTTTCTTTTTATTTAAATATATATATAAAAGAGCTAGATTCGAAATTATAAAAGTTTTATTTGAACAATTTAACAATTTTATTTTATAACCATCTATATTCTATATATACGTTGCACTTTTTCCCTTGTTGAACAGGGACAGCGGCTTAAGTGCGAAAAATAAACTAATTATTTATAAAGTACTTATTAGGCCAATGTTAACCTATGCAGGAGTAAGTTGGAACTTCATAAGCAACAGTAATTTTAACAAACTGCAAATAGTGCAAAATAAATTTTTGAGGTTTGCTTTGAATGCACCAAGGTACACGTGGATCCAGGAACTTTATGACAGAAGCGAATTACCGCTGGTAAAAGAATATTTAAAATAAGTTTGCTTCAATTTTTTTAAGAAATGCGATAAAAACGAAAATGTAGCAATCAGAAATATTGGGGCTTATGATCAGAATATAGTGACAAAGCGCAAAAGAATAAGATATATTTTATAAGAACTAGTATATTATTGTATAATTTTTTTTTCTTTTTTTTATTGAAACCTTGTTGGGTTTTTTAGATCCTTTTTCCCAACATAAGAAACAGAGAATTTTTTATTTTTAGTTTTCACATTTAATTTTATTTTGTAAGAGGGAAAGAGCAACTGCTCTGGCACTTAAGCTTTTAATTTTTGTAAATAATAAATTGTACTGTTAATGGACCCCAATAAAGAATTTTATATATATATACTAGCTGACCCGGCAAACTTCGTAGTGCCTAACAGGAATTGAACGTAGTGTTTTTTATGAACGAATATTTTAGCTACTCTTAATTTATAATTTTAATAACAAAGTAATACGAATACAATTATGAAGTTCAATATTTAAATAGAACAATATTATATAATAATATTATACTATACAATGGGAGTAAAAATTATTAATAAAAAACAAAAATTAGTTAATTCAATGGCATGTCAACAATTCATTTAATTTATTGAAGCTATGAATTTTGGTGCATGCATTGCCCTCAGATTGATTCTCCTCATTGAAGTACGTTGCCATTACATTGACATATGATTTGTCAAATCAAATATCTTAAATATACTAAATAAAGTCAGGTTATTTAGATCATTTTTTAACTAAAAAAATACTGGACTGATTTTGATGATTAATGATTAGGTCAATTCACCATCGCTCCAAATAGCAGAGTAACTATTAATATATCTTAATAATATACGGAAAAATATGAATAAAATCAGTTTTAAATAATTAGGCTTGGAATTTTCCGTAGTTGGTAGTTCACGTGACCCACACTTTGATGTCAATGCTGTCAATTTCATACTGTCTGTAACTCTTTCTTAAAGGCAAATAACGATAGTTATTGAAAGATCTATCTTCGCATTGACTCAATATGTTTTGAAAGCGCAATGATTTTATTGTTGCTGATTTCCCCCAAACAGTGCCAAGTATTCCAAGATGGAATTCTATTAATAAAATAAATACTTGCTTAAAATCATAAAATCTGTGGCACAATGTGAAGAAATTTCAGTTGGAGACATAAGGCATGTGTTGTGGAATGATCAATCTGCTGAAAAATTTCCCAAGCAAATGTTGAATATCGGTAATAACCATGTTCCTGTCAACGAATCGAGCGTATTGATTTCATTTCCTTTGAATTTTTGGGATTTCGTCTCATTCAAAATGTTTACAAAAGTGCTAGCTTTTTCACAAAACCGCTGAATAATGTTTTAGTAAACTTAATTTTAATAAAAATTCAAACAATGAACACGGCCATTTATTAATTTCTTGGAGAAATCATCAGCAGAAGGATCGTTCAGCAATACAATTTTCTTGTTTTCTTCCATCTGAAGTTTATTTATATGGTACCAGATATTTGATAATTTAAAGCAAGCATTTATTTTATCGACAGCAGTCGATCCTGAATGTCTGAAGTCGTCCACTGTATGGAAATATTTAAAAACAATTAAATTAAACTCGAAAATGTAATTCGAATTGCAGAATAACTAATTTAGAAAAGTGTTTTCCAAACAATTTCTCGATATTGGTAATGGCAAAATTTCTGTTGACACATCACCTGCATACATTACATTCTTTGCCAATTTTGTCACTTTACTAAATCAAAGACCGAACTCATCGAGAGGGTGTTCCCAAACTTGGTTACAAATTACAAAAATCATGTTTAGTTGAGAGAACGTGTTATATTGACCCCAAAAAACGTTGTCAACGAAAATGATATTAATGAAATAGATAATTCAGATTCAAAATAAGAAAACTGGCGAATTGGAGACCTTCAATTCGGCTGATTGCGTTACTAATAAAGATGATGTTTTCAATTATGGATAGAATTTTTAAATTCGCTGAAATTCTCCGGGTTACCGCCTCAGAATCCAATTAAAAATTGGGTCAGTAATCCTTATGTTGTGGAATATATAGATCAACCACGTTTTGGTCATAACACCCGACTTGCGGTGAAAAAATTAATGAGCAACCTTATCGAAGTTACAAATTGAATTGAAAATACAAAGCAGAAGACATTTTGATTCCACATATCTCAGTTTTCCGAACGACGTGTCGCGTGACTTTAATCGACTACAATTTTCTGCATTTTCAGATACCTCCGTAATTTTTGGACAATGATTCGTTTTATTGTTTATGTTTACGGATTATGAATACAACGCCTATCAATTTCTGTATCTGTATTGCTCATAAAATACATTTGTAAGATTTGATGATCTAGTAGTGGATATCTAGTAGACGTAACAGCGCTTCCAGTAAGTGATAAATTTGTTCTTGTCTGCATTTGATTAAGATTTTCTTAAATTATTTGAAAAATAAAAATTAATTTCAATGTTATTCAAAAATTATTATGGAATTATACCTTGAAGGGGGACATGAATTTATCCAGCACAATATGCGTTGCCCCAAACGACGTTGTTTGTAATCAACTGTTATATTTTTGAGTTTTGGTCCAGAAATTTTTAGAATCATTTCCTAGCCTATAATCTAATGAGCGTAACGGATCTGGTGATGGGACCAATTGTTGCAATTTTACTTTTCCACCAGCTCAACATAACCCAGTATATTCACAGCTGTATTTATGGTTGTTTAGAAGTGCGGTGGGGAAAATGAGAGTGAGGGCGGTTTCCCTATGCTTACACAATGGGCATTGTAGTTATATCATTTTGATAACAGAAATTTAAATAACGCCATTTCACTTAATTATTATGTAAGTTTATGTAGTAGGGGAACTTATACCAAATACCATAGAGGCGGTTTTTAATTTTTATTTGTTTCTTAACAAAGAAACTTTTTATAATCTTTTTTTTATGAACCAATCAACAATCAAACTTTTTAAAATCTAATTTTTATGAACTAATGATTGCAACCTGGAGCAATTATATATTCTGCAGAAAAGCATTGTGGAAGCAATTTTTTGTCATATTTCATTATCATCATATATATATATATATATATATATATATATATATATATATATATATATGTATATTTTCTATGCTAATTCTTCTTCGGTATTTAGAACTATTTGAGAACCAATTGTTGTTATATGACAAAAAATTGCTTCCATAATGCTTTTTAGCAGAGTTTATAATTGCTCCAGTTCACAATTATTAGTTCATAAAAATTAGATTTTAAAAAGTTTGATTGTTGAAAAACAAACAATAATTAAAAACCGGCTCTATGGTGTTTGATATAAGTACCTACTACCTAAACTTTCATACTAATTAAGTGAAATGACGTTATTTAAAATGCTGTAGTTAAAATTATATAACAAAAACAGAAACTTATTATTAATTTATTCTTTATTTATTAATTACACTTAGTAAATTCAAAATTTCGATTGTTGATTAACTCTACATTTTCTCAAAGAAACTTAATCACCCCAATTCACTCTTTTAGGGCAGGAATTTTTAAAAAAAAATATTTTCACATGCCTACTTCTTATAAGGAGTACACCGAATATTAAAATTTTATCTGGCAGAGGAGATATATAATTACACAATTTTATGTATGGACGGTTTTTAAAACGTATTTACTTTAAGCTTTATTAAAATAATTATTTTTTTACTACTACTGTTACTTTTTTCCTTAATATTTCGTTAAATTAGGGGTTGATTGTAGAAGGGTGAAAATAAAGAGTAATATGATTTTTTGTTATTCTAAGTCATGACTAAATAAAAATCTAGCCAAAAAAATTAAAGTTTTTAATTAATAAAAAAATAAGGGTTGATCATAGAGGGGTGAAAATTTAGGGTTGTATGTATTTTTGTATGATGTATCATAAAAAAATAAAAACCAAAAATTTTATCCAAAAAATAAAAAAAAAATTAAGGGTGGACCACCCTTACCATTTAGGGGGATGAAAAATAGATGTTGTCCGATTCTCATGCCTACCGAATATACATAGAAAATTTATTGAAAATCGGTCGAGCCGTTTCGGAGGAGTTTAATTACGCACCCCGTGACACGAGAATTTTATATATTAGATATATATATTATTTATTGAAAATATACGTTATACGCAATGTGCATATAAAAATTTGATTAACGAGAAAACCATGAACTCAGGACGGTTTAGTAGACGAGGTATATTATCTAGATGGATTTCAGAAAAAAAAGGATTTTAGAATTTAAGATCTAGTTAATTGGAGCGAAGGAAAAGTTTACATATTTCTGTATAATTTCGCAATTATATAATTGAGAGCATTGATTATTCGACGGAAAACTTTAGTTTGAAAGGATTGAATGATTTGGATGTTTGAAGAGTACGCAAAACTCCACAAGTCTGCTCCATACGCCTGGATAGGTTGCACCGAAGTTAGTATATGATTAGCTAAGTTTTTGTATTTAATAACAATTTTGAATCGAATATTCTTCGTAAAAGTCCGTATCGTTTGTTTGGCCCTAGTTTTTAAATTTAATATGTTGATTGCATGTTAGGTGATTATCCAGATAAAAACCTAAATAGCAAACTTTTGATGTAATCAGTAAAGCGTCGTTGTTAAAATAAATCGGAGATTAAGTCAATCGTTTTATCGTTTTTGTATGAATGATGTTTGTCCACTTTTTTGTTTTATTTCTAGTTCAATCTCAAGGTGAGATTAAGGTAACGTTAAATTATTGATGGAATCAAAGCGAGAGGAAAAAATTGCATCATCAACATAGATGGATATACATGTATGTGGATCAGAAGGCACATAAGCAGTGAAGATATTGTAAAGAACAGGACCAATAAAACAAAGTTTTGATACTCCAACACGTAGGGTTAGAAACGTAGAGTATTTCGATCCGTATTTCACACTAAGCCAGCAATTTGATAAATAGTTTTATAGGATAAAGAAATACAAAGGTAGGTAGAAGTGTCTTAAGTTTAGGTAAGAGATTAGGACACCACATGGGATCAAAATCCAAAAACAATGAAATTTTTGTAAATTAGTAATATAAATTTTATTTTCAGTATTTTTAGTAAAAAAAAAACTTTTGAAAAGTGTTATGTTTGAAAAAATAGAAAAAAGTGAAGTTGCTTAATTTTGTACAGTACCTAGTGTTAATTCCTTATTTAACTCATGCCCATAACACCCATCTTTTCTCTCTATATCTTATTTGTTCATCCTGAGACCAGGTTTTCGTTCATGTGCAGATTTTAATTTCATTGAATTTTGTTGGTAATTTCCAAGCCATACCAGACAGTGAATGTTCGGTAGTGCTGTTTCAAAAAAAAAATAAGGTTACGGAATTTCATTCGCTGAGAATGCTTTTATTAAATGTCGCAGTCAAAAGTTACTCTTTATCTCTCTAATGTAGAGGAAAATCGAGGCGAAGCGGCGACAAAATAGGAACAGTAGAAAAACGAGAAAAACATCAAATTGAACATGAAACATTCTTCTGCATTCGAGCAAAAATAATATTGGAAATATTTGTGTTGAAAAAGACATTTTAATAGATATAAGGGTAGTTAAAATGAATGAATACGCTTAGCATCTAGGTCAAACTTAATCAATTTTTTAATATATTCAGAATATGAAAATAATGAGAAAAATTATAGAACTAATCAAGGATTAAGTATTTGATAATAAAGCTTGAACATTGTACAAACGATTTGAGCTTGTGGTTGCAATCAAATAATCAATTCATCATAAAATTTCCACGAGTAATCAATTAGCAATTTGGTGATTTCACTATTATTGTTTGCTTTTGATGAAAGAACAAATTGTGACCTTAATGCAAATACGATATGTCACTTTATATTCGTGCACAAAGTCTTTTTTTATTTCAAAATCAAATCATTATAAATGCATCAAATGCACTTAAAATGCAACACACAATCAACAATGGTACACACGATAATTTAATGACGCACAAACGTTTGAAAATTCCGCCTCCAAAATTGAATTTTCATGTTCGACTCCATTTGACATTATAACCAATCGAATGGTTTTCCTAGTGTACATAAATGTATTTTATTCTTGTGTCAATGAATCTGCATAATAAAGCCCTTCAGGATGGTGTCCGTTGTAAAACTTTTCTCTTTGAGTTACCGTTGAATTCACTCTTGTTTTCAGACTTTGTATTTTTATTATTTTCAATGCCTTAACAAGGGAAATTCAATAGAAATGTAACGGTTGAATAAACCATGGTTGGGTGTTACTTGGTTTTCAGAGGTGAGGCGGAATTCGTAAACATTGCCAATTTAGTAAACATACAAATAGCCTGATATCGTTGCTTTTTGGAAAAAATTTAAAATGGGCCACATTCCACCTACAGTAAAAAGTCACAAACTATCACACAGTTCACCCATTGAAAAGCAAAAAATATTTGCTTTCCAGCTCTTTTACAATAAGTGTAGTCAAATATTGACAATATTTTAAAAATAAATCACTTATATAATGGCAATATTTTCATTGAAGATTCATACTGAGGGTTTGTACGAAATGATATTTGGAATCTTTAGTATTTAAATAACATATTTTTCTATTCAAATTACAAACATAATGAAATGCATAACAGTTGTTTTTTTTTCTTATATAAAAATGCATTTAGCGCATTGTTAACAGCAATGAAAATGTCGAACATTAAAAAGAAGTATCTGTAACATGATATATATGTGAGTAAAAATAAAATTAACCTTATTGCGATGATTATTTACTATTTTACCTGTTCAAATAAAATGTACACAAATAAATGCAATTTTTCCGACAGCTACACTGCCTGAACGCTGCACGAAAAATCGATAGAAGCTATAAAAAATCAGCTTTTTACTCATTCAAAAACGTCATTAGTTCATAAACAAATATACGCTGTATGAAATGAATACTTCAAATTATGTAAAAAAAAAGAATTATAATCGACACTTCAATTAATAAAAACACGGCATCGATTTACATTTTTATCATATAAGCTATACTGTGCCATCAGGGGTACTTTTCTGGGGGTTTGCAAGAGTTCACGTGAACCCTTTCAAATGAATGCTATGGTTCGTGAGAACTTCTTGGGAATCAGAAAAAAATAGTTTTTCTTTAGTATCGGAGAGTTTTTACTACATTTTCAATTTTTGGCTATTTCTTTCAAATATCTATCTTATTTTGTCATTTTTGGCGCCTATATTCAAATTGAAAGTGAATAGATAGATTGTTTTTTTTTTCTGATAGTTAAGTATTCATCAACTAGTCTACTACTCTATCAAACAATATTTCAATGGGAATATTTGAAAAAAAGGATGGTGAATATTCATTGTTAATGCGAAACCCTTGATAAACGTTTGGGTAAGTATCACTGGGTGTCATATTAAAAGTGTATGGATTCTTTCATAAATATTTATTCAATTATAAGATTATTTAGATTCATTTTTTTCATCCCTTAGTTTTACGCAGGAAAGACCTTCTCTTGTTATAATAATGTTTGGGTAAATAGCCGAGAGTGAATGAAACATTCTCTTGTATCATAATACCAAATTTCATAAAAATTGGGTTATCCCTACTTCAGTTAAAAGAAGATATATCCACGACAAAAAAAAAGGAAAACAATTACTTTGAATGAACAGAAAGTGGTTAGAAATTATATATTAAAATAGTAGAGATAAGCATTTAGACAAAAGTTTATGTTTAATAGTTCCACTGCTATTAAATAGAGAAAATGCAATAATGACAATTCAAGTCAAATAGATGTGGACGCAGTATAACAAAACTTCAAAGAAATATTTTGAAATGCCACGTGTCCTCATAAAGCATTTTTTTTTCCTTTCATAACGGCAAGATGTTTATATCTATTTCATATTGAAACAAAGAAATTCAAATTGAACCATTTTTTGTACCATCTTATTTAACGATAATTATGTTTTGCGTTTGATGGCACTTTCAATATAAAATTTGGAATTTTGATTGTTGATCACGCAACGAGTTATCACGTACAAACTTTATCACCCCTTTTCACCCTGTGAAAGGAAGAATGTTCAAAAATCCATTCTTATCGGATGCCTACGGCATATAAGGGTTGACCTCTTCACGATCAATGGATTTGGCAGTGCGTTGGTCGAATTTTATGATATTATGAATGCGTCTTCAAAACTATGAAGTCTTTTTCGTAGTTAGAATTAGCTATAATTAGAAACTAAAAGTCTGATAATAAATTGATCGTAATATTTCAGTTGTTCCCACAACAAAGTAATTAATAATGTGTTTTTCTTTTTCTTATAAATTTAGTATTAATTAAATATATTTATATATATATATATATATATATAATTAATATTTTAATATAATAAAAATATAATAATAATTAATAAATATAATTAATTATAAAAAAAATAATAGTTATTAATCTTTAATTTATCAACTTACATCACTTACATCTAAATTTTGTTAAATTGTTTAGTTACCATTTTCAGACTATGTTAACGTAGGAAAAGCGTGCGATAACATTCCATAATTCATATTTAACTGTGAATGTTGCTCGAAAATAATTCAAAACGAAATTTAGTTTGAACATTTGAAGCGAGTGCTATTAAATTTTCAAGTAGTACGATTTACTGATGAACAAACGTAAAGATAATCTCCAAAAGGACAGAAGTAATGTTCCATCTCTTTTACTTCCTTCCTCCCGTCTTTTCTTTACAATCATTATCAAGCAACAACTGTGGCTTGTCAACAACTCCAACTCAAAGGTCTTCAGCAGTCCGTAAAAACCTCTAATTCATGCTCCAACATAGTTATGCAGATATAGTTTTAGGACGATAGTACGATTCCGAAAACTTACGAAATAAACCAAGTGAAGTGATAACAAAAAGCGGCAGCTTTCGTCCCTCATCTGCTTCGTTGCTATACTCACATGAGTGAAATTATTTTCAACTCGCACGATATTCTTCATGTTATCAAAATGTTGGTGCTTTGTAGCGATACAATTAAATGTGGTTGAGAATGTGAAAACTCTCTTATTAAAAGCTTGTTATTTTCGTTATTAAGTGGCTGTTATATTATGTTTTAATGCTATTATCATTATAATAAGCATATTCCTCAACGTTTATGAAATTTAATCTTTGGCTGAAACCATTCCAAAGAAAATCAAAGTTTAACCACGTTTCAAAGATCATAAGAGAACCTTTACATGATCAAATAGTTTTTTTATACTACAATGATTTGCACCTATGGTTTGTAGAGGTGATTGAAGTTTCTTTGTTGAGTCAAGAAATTATTATGAAAACTTATAGAACTAATAGTTTAGATCACTTGAAAGATGTCAAGATAAATAAAAGATTTAAGTCATGATATATTTTGTTGATTAACAGTATAATCTTTGTAACAAAGGAAAATGCTGGAATTCTTCATTTGAATCAAAATACTGAAGGATCTCAAATAAAGTGATCCAAAAATAAATGAAATGGTTGCTCGATCATTTAAAAAAAAATATTTTTTTGTGTGCTATCACCCCAACATGTTGGTAGTTCAAATTCATCATTATTTTAATTTTATTGTTTTTAGTTTTCCAGTGGTGGCCATATTAGTTTTACTAGGCGCAGACATTTTTGCACTTTTGAGGGTTTGCGGAAACTTGATTATCTCAGGCCTTATTTGTCCTATCAAAATGAAACTAAAAGCAGTGGGTTCAAGAAATAATAAGCTATAAGGTTGTTACAAGACGTTTTCACCTAAATGTAATTCTAAGGGGTGAAATTTCAGCTTAAATTTTTAGCTCTCATTTGTAAAAACTCCAATTTTCACGGAAAAATTGTGAAGGAAGAGAAAGAGTCTACACGTTAAAATTTTTTTTACTAACAATTAGGTTCTAGTTATATTCAAAAAAAAAAATTTGAAGTCTGAGACTTTAAGCCTTTTTGAAATAAAAATAACAAAATTTGGAACTTTTCAAAATTTGCAATTTTCTGAGCTCAATATGTGTGGGGGACCAGATGTCTGGTGGGGGACCAGATAAAAATCAGAAATTTCACCCCATTGTAGTACTGTATGATAGTATTATGCACCTAAAATTTGGAGTTTGAGATTTGAGTAGGACAGAGGTATTGCAAGCACAAAATGTCAAATAATGCATACTTCAGTAGGTTACTATAATGTACTTAACCATTTAATATGTGACATATACTTGGCAAAAAGGGCATTTTACACAAAACAACATATACTCTGGGCTAACTGTTATTCATATCTTAAATTTAAAACATATACTTATATATTTGATTATCTTATCAAATATTTTTTTGGATGAATTTAAAACGATTTAAGTTTGGCCTAAGATTGAGCGATCATTTCAAATAAATTCTATAAAAGTCGGTTTCGCGGTTTCACTGGGAAGTTTCATTGGGAAATAGAGTTTGTATTTATAATATAAATATAGCTTTTCCTGCAAGAGCCAAAGAGAAAATTTGAATCAATTTAAATCGAGAGAGGGTTTCATGTTTATTTTTGCTGTTTATCTCTGTTTATTTTTCCGGGGTAATTTCAAAAAACGAAAAGTTGCGTGATTGCGTTTTGACAGCGATGCACTTAGCAAGTATATCAATACAAAACTAGATCAAGACGAGGTTAAGCTTCAATATCGTATTCAATTCACGTTCATTGCTCATTCAATCGCGAACGGAAGTGAAGCTGGACGGAAAAAAATCTCCGATTGAGATATTTTCAACTCGTACCATCAATTTTTTTCTTGTTTCGCTCGAACAATAAAATTTTCCACAAGACAAAACTCCCAAAGGCAATTAACACACAACAAATACAATTCCCAGTAATAATGGAGTTTCGATTAGACAAAATTACGTTACGATAGCAAAACGAAAACATAGGAAGTTGGAACTAATCAAAATCAAACAAACATACGCTATTCTTCCCGCACCCACTTTCTGGAGGAGTGCCATCAAAAACAACATAGAAATCAGGTCTCAAATAGCGTCATCAACACGGAAGAGTGGTCTCGGAAACTATATTAGGTTTATATGTCCGGACAGGTGTCGAAACTCCCTCGAAAACCGGGAAATGGGAGTACCACACTATTGAATCCATACCCCATCATTTTAGCTGTCTGTTACCAGTTCGAGTTTAACCTCTCTTTTCATTTCCGCCAACAATGTTTATATTGAATTAACAAGAATATCTGAAGGATTCCAAGTAAATCATTCTAGCAATTTCTCAACATCTTACTTTAATTAATGATAATTTCAGATATTGTGCGACTAGAAATTAATTAAGGCTTAAAGTTGCACTAATAAGGTTCCGAAAATGAGTCAACATCTCAGAAAAAAATTAAAAAAAAAATCTTTAATGAGCTTACAAGAAGGAAATAAATTAAATTTATTGTTCTACTTTTTATAAGGACATAAAAACAAAAAAATGCAAAATAAAAAAACAAAACATTAAAACAAAAAAAAAACTTTTTTATATTAAATACCTCAAACCGAAAGAACTATAAAAAATTCAATCGAGGCACAGATTTTCATCAGAAGATGTATGTACTTTGGTACACGAAAAGACAATGTAAGATATCATTTAAAAAAATTTTTTTTTTTATATTTCATTGTTCAATATCGATAAAAATTTTCGTGAATAAAATATTCGAAAGATTTTTTTTTATAACAAATATAGCTAAACTATGATTTTATGCAACCACCATTAAGTAAACACTACACTATTGGAACTAAGAAAAATTAACTATGAAATATTTTGGTGTTCTAGGAAACGAAAATTGCAGCTCGCATATTTTCCAGGAAAACCCTATGTTGTACTAACGTTTAGAGTATTTGTTAAAATATTAGAATTTCGATTTTTTTTTTTTTGTGGTCATTATTGACTTGGTGTGACTTAGTCATTAATGACTAAAATTAAATACTCGTTACAATTGGTACTAAATGTCTAAATGTTCGATTTTACTAAATAACAAATTTCGTATAGTAAACATAAACTTATAAGTACATTTGTGATGTAGTACAATGACATAGTAAGTACTAAGTACAATAATATGGTTTTAACTGAAGTTATTTTTCTTAAGCAGTGTTATAAAATCAGACTGAATTTTTAATGAAATGACGCCGTGACACTATAGTAGTAAGATGCTCGTAAACGGTTAGCGAGAAACTTCAAGTGGGCGAAACCTGGCCGATTTTTGAGAGCGATATGCATAGTAGTAAGGCAACTTAAACACTTTATTAAATCGATCAAGTCGATCTCAGCATTTGCATATATTTTTCGTTTGTTGGAAGGGAGAACGAACCGGATACAATCATCCCGAACAATCCCGAAGCAGATACGAAGTTACAGCTAGCTAACAGTCACAATCAGGTGTAACTCTTATTAAGAACGTTTAGGACTCTTAGAAAAGGGATCCATAACTTGGTTGCTCCCAAGAGCATATTCAAAAATGACGATCGGGCGGTGGCACCATTATTTTTAGAAGAAGAAGAATTTTTATCAATGCAAATCAGCGATGGAACAATCATATACAAATTATGAAAACTAGTGAAGTAATAAATATATTTATTGATAAACCAATTATGAACCAAAGCTAAAAGAATTAAGAAGAATTAAATTCTGCAAATGCGTTTTCATACAGCTCCAATTGATGTTTAGAAAAAATTACAATAATTTGTGAAAGCTTTTTCTGAAACTCAATTTATGAAACTTTGAAAAATTTGAGTAATACTTATGATTTTTGATTAAAATATGAGGCACTTCCTTTTCTTTCCAATTGAGACATAACAATACTTTTGTGGCTTAGAAAGAAAAAAGAAATAGTAAAAAATCCCGCTTAACAAAACTTATTTTTAAAGCTTTTGGCACTGAACACAATGTCACCGTGGCATTTTCAATTGAATCTGCCAACAAACGTTTTAACTTTCCTCTTTGTTTTGCATCCCCAATACCATTACATTTAATTTGGCTTATGTCCTACTCTTGTCTTGCTTCGGTTTGCCGGAATGTCATTTTGAAAAATTCATTCCAAATAACTTGTCTAGAGTCATTTGAAACGTGTAAAATATTATGGAGAAAACAATGACAAATGTGTCCACTGTTATTTTTAATATAACGATAACAGTGGAGGCAGGAAACTTTGAATTTGTATAAAGCAATCAGGTCGATGGAGTTGAGAAATGGGCCATATTGGTTTCATGTTACGATTGTCTTTATTTGTGTTTGCCATTTATCAAAATATAATAAATACGAAAAAAAAATCAGACCGACCAAATCGAGTAAAAGAAATAAATGACAGACTTGTATGGAATTTGGAAGACACAAAAACCATCAAGACTTATCTATATTATTACATACAATATATAGATATCAGAACCGCTTTTTTTTTCTTTTCTCTGTTTTTTATTTCCTCGTCTTATCTGTGAGAACATAACCGCATTGCGACAACAGATGGACAATTCGAAACATTATTTTTACAGAATCATCAATCTGTACGTACCACACAGAGGATTTTCTCCGATAAAAAGGCAATAGGACCGACGACCGAGGGTGAAATTCACGGGAGTGTAAATGGACCTGTCCCTGGGATTATTAAGGATAAATGTTACACGAGCGGGATAATTACACGTTTTCATAAACGAGGATAATAATAATTGGCTTCACTTCTCAATGAATCATCTGCAATTGTCGACAAAATCTAACGACCTAGTTTTAACGAAATTACGCTCTCTAACTGACTCAACATTTTCGCATCGATTTTTTTTAAATTTTTAAACAAAAATTAGTTTTTTTGTACTTATTGAAGACTTTAAAATTGATAACTAACCATTTGCCGTATGTTCAATTAAACGTTACACTTGGTCACGTGTCAATTATCTTTGTGTTCAGCAATGTCAGCGTGGGCGACAACTACTGGGATGAAATCTTGATGAATAGAATCACATGGAAAAATGCATTTTCATGGAGAAAATTACTCTGGGAATCATATTGTGAGAAACACCCCCTTATGTTTCCACCATGAAAATTTCGTTTCTAAAATGTAGAATCAATGCAAACGAAACCCCGATCTCCTCCTGATTGTGACAAGCGAAACAGACGGAAAAATCAAATGCATTTAGGGGTTCTATAAATCAAATGCAAAATCGAACATGAGTATGCTATGAAATTATAATTGATTGAGTTAAATGGAGCTATTATATTTTCTTCCGATACTGCAATTGAAGTTAAAATAATATTTGTTCTTTTTTTAGTTGAAATAAAAACTTCTTATTTCTGTATAAATTTTTAATCTTAGCTCATAATTATTGGAGTAACTTACTGATTTTAAAAAAGAATTTTGTTTCTTAAAGTAAATAGAATCAACAAAAAAATGAACTGAAAAGTGAAAAATAATATCAAAGATTTTAGTTTAAAAAAAATTTTCCAAACTAACGTAAACTATGAAACTTATGAACTGATTATTTAAAACGTACGTAGCGTAAAGTTCTATGTCTTGCATACCAATTGCATGGCATGTAAGCTAACTTCCAGTTGTCATCTTTCAAAGCGTAAAATAATTTATTCCAAAGTTTGATATTTTAGTGTTCACATAAAACTAGTTTAAGGACTTAGTTGTTTTAGTCTCGGTTCTATTTTTTTGCTACAAAATTATATTTTCCTTTTTTTAATACCAGGACTTAACTCAAAACGAATACATATCACTTTGAAATACCAAATATCGTCGGCTTAGAGTGTAAACCTGCTGTTTACATCAGACTAAATTGTACTGGGGACAGTAAAAATTTGCAAAATATTGAAAATAGTTCTAATCGGAAAAATGAAAATACCGTTACTAGATTGAATGATCCGCCTCTTAATAGGCTAATTACCATTCTGAAATATTTAGATTTCGTCTATTACTTAACTTTTTAACATATTAGTTTTTTTACTTAAACAGTTGATACTGTAATGTACTTTGCAAGTTTTCATACAGGTTAAATTAATAAAACAAATATCCAAATTAAGTAAGTGTACCATACTTATTAAAAATTATGGCTCAAATCCCTTGTTGACCATCAAATCTGACAATTTTTAATTTCTATTTTTTTTAAATCTATTCGCAGTTTTTTTGTTAATTCGATTCTAATACATAATGATTTTCTCATTTTTGGTTAAATTTTCAGAATGAATCGATTTATTCACGAATTAAATTAAAAACAAAGTAGAGAATGCAACTTTGCCAGATTTAATGGTTCTAAAAGAGGCAAGAGCCAAAACATCATAATATCAATCATATGAAATATTAATAAAAACAAGAAAATAAATTTCAAATAGTCATTGATTAAAGCACTACTCTGGTAATAAATATTTTTTGTTGGTTGTTACACGGCAATATTGAGATTCCATCATCCTTAAGAAATCGAAGAATCCATTTAAATTTTTAATTTTTGAAAAAATGTTAATCAAAAACTTTGAAACAAAAACTTAATTCTCACTTTAGTAAGAAGAATGATATCATCAGCTAAAAAATAAAAAATTTAGAACTTTAAAATTATGAAACACCCTACTGGCTAAATTGAAAAGAAAGATGTATATTTCACATATATAAAAACCTTAATTTTTCCATTCCACTAGTAAAAATTAAATAATTTTGGTTAATTTTGTGCCTAATAAATAGATACAAGATTTCATTTATAACTGTAGCTAAAGTGTTTGATTTTCTCAGTCTAGTACAGGTGTGGGCAATTACTTTGTTTTATTGAGTAATTCTTCGGGTAGCTCTGTTGAGGCATTATAGCTATTTTCCTGTAGTATCAACTCAAATCTAATGCATCGCAGAAAATCTGCGTTGAATATTTTCATAGCAGATTTATCGATAATCTAATCAAATCTCATGAAATTTTAAAAGTGAGTTGATTCCCAACTGTTTTTGAAAGGATTAAAAATTCGTTAATTGGTATAAAACTTCCCAGTGAGATTTATTGAGTATAACAAAGCTTTGCAAAGAAAAAAAAATTAAACAAAAAAATTGATTTAAACTAATTGTATTTAAATTGTATTTAAACTATTTCATTGTCAATTCTCTGACTTATTATTACTGCGTTTGTAAAGACTTATTTATTAATAGACAACTTAATACTCGATGGAGGATGTTAACCTTACCAAAAATTAAAAAAACGATCAGTACTAAAAATGCTTATTATGTTGCTATTAAATATTATAATCTGCTACCGAATGATATGAAAACCTTAAACTGCTCGTCGAAAGTCGTAAGAAGAAAAATCTCTTCATGGTTAAGTGCGATTAATCGTGATTTGATACTGTAGTTTTGCATTAGTATTGTCAAAGAAATTGAATATAATTATGTTGTAAAGTTTTTTTTTTATATTAAAATGTAATAATGTATTTATCTGGTTCCTATGCACAGGAGCTTATGCATCTCTATAGGATGTATGCCAGACTTGTAAATATATAAAATAAATAAAATAAAATAAAATTTTGAAAGGCGTCCAAATTCAATAGTGATTGGAATAACAAAAAATTATTTCAAGAATAAAGAATGGAAATGCTTCTCGTTGATGATATACGGAATACTGAAACTTTATTTAAATTTCCTCGTTAATTATCATCAATACTTTCAAGTAAAATATAGTGTTTAGATTCAAAAGTTAAAGTTCAAAATATTTTGTACACTTGTCGAATAATTAATCAATCAAAAAGGCAAGTCTGCTTTTTAAAATCGTTTGAATTTGATCATTAAATGTATCAAACGTATCTGCAAAGACTACAACAAATTTTCAGGGCGTCTATAGATAAAATATGCAGATATTAAATAAAAAAAAATGTGAACAAGTAAAACTAAACATTAAAAAGTTATTTGCACTTATTTTATAGGCAAAAAGAGCGAGAATTGCCTGAAAAACCACAAATTATGGACTTTGGCATTTTTGCTTCTTGTATGTAAATGATTTAATTGAAATGACCGTTAATTCCACGATTAATCATGTAATCAAAAATTAATGAAATAAGTAACTAAATGAAAGATTTTTCGAAGAGGGATGTACGTATGACGGTGCCACGAGATGAAATTAAATATTATCGTTTGAATTTTGTTTGAAATAAATGTGGCATGCATAGAAAGCGAAGTGATGTTAAGCTTCGACTATTTCACAATTGGGACTCAACGTCGTGGAATGAAGGGCCTACAAAGTGCAGTGACAATGTTTATTTACCACCTCTGGGCGCCCGCAGCCGCATTCATGAAACATTAGACATTAACGGAAAAAGCTTCATTACTTGGTGTGAATACTTCTATGGTAACAGCCACCAAAAAAAATTTTGCAGGAAAGAGTTACATTCAATAATTGAATTTTCATTACCGTTGTCATTGCTTTTCACTAATAATACATTGGAAATTTTGAAAAGGGAGAAATAAGATTTTTTAACTGATCAGAAGGAGAATTGAATCATTCTAAAGAGGTAAGTTTAAAGTCTGATTCTATAACAATCTTTAGTAAAGATTTTAAATTTTTCAAATATTTAAAATAGAAACAAAGAATTTAGTAACTAAAATTAAAAATGTTTTTTCCTAAATTAATTAAGTATGTGGTTCGAAACGAAGACTATTTTAAATCATTAGCTTGAATAATTTTAGTATCGTTACTTCCTGAGAGAAACTTTTTCTGTTATCGCAAAGCGTTAGCTTTAACGTCATTAGCACCTGTAATCTGAGCTATGTTGCCTGTCATAACATCTACCCTAATTCTCCCCTAATTAGTAATTTAATAAGAGTGGAACAATGATTTGGCTTATGAATAGTGCGTCACTATATTATTGTATCATTTTTCGGATACATCACTATTTATTGTTGAGTGGGGATGAATATATGAGGAGAATGTTTCATATTTATGATTAAATTTGCGACAAACGAAACAATCTTCAGAACTTTTTCTTCAACAGAAAGAAAATTAATTTTAATATTTAAAATTGGTTTCAAATTTTAAGTGCAATGATAAATTTTTCAACATTAACTCTGCGAGGAAATGTAAAATATAGTTATCAATGAAGCCAAGAAACTTTCCTTTATTGACTTTTTGAAGTTATACTTCTTTAGCGGCGTTACGAAAAATATAAACAGACTGAATTTTTAATAAAATGATGCTATGACGCTACAGTAGTAAGTTGCTCTCAAACGATTAGCAAGAAACTTCAACCGGGCGAAATCTGGCCGATTTTTTGAAGCGATTTGGTTGTACAAAGAAGTCAAAAAGTTCTGCAGTTTTTCAAAAGCCTAGTCGATTGAGTCGATGGCTCACATATTTTTTTTGTTATTCGGTAGGAGAAACCATAGAGGCTAACTCAGGGTTGCACTCAGGAACGTTGCCCGCAGGTAAGTGTAAGGTAACGCCATGCAAACATCTCTACTGAACTCGATTGCTGCTAATTCTGAACCCGTTGGGTTACCGTTTGGCGCAATGTTATAACAAGTTATAACATCTATAACTGTCAGTACAAGAATTCATAACCGATGAAATTTGATCAAAGATAGAATGAATGTAATTGATGTGAATCGACAAGTGATTGTTTTATTTCAAAACTTGGCTTGTCGTCTATTCGATACCATATTTAATGAAGACACTAGCATTAAATGTAAACAAGTCTAAAATTGTTTCAGTACATGTCGGGTAATTCTTTATGGTTTATCAGCGAGGTAGAGCTGGGGGAAACCCTCCGAGTAAAACTTTCTGAGTTTCTGAATGATCTTAGGTGACGATAGAGTACATTCGAGTTTTAGTTTTTGGTCTTTCTGATCCAGTCTTTCATAGTTGATATTATATACCTCGAAAAGGCTAACTTTTTGGGAATAAATGTTGATGGCACTAGCTTGTTCCTTAACCGATAATAACGATATCTAATTTTCATCAATTTAATGATTTTAAGTGCTAATTTAAAATTTAATTTTTATTTTTGAATTTTTTTATGTAAAAATTCAAACTTGGTAATAAGATAATTTTAGTTCCCCAAAAATGAAATACAGAACAAAACTAAACGTAATTTAGCATTGTAAAATTTAAATTTCAAAGAAACATGTTGAATATGGTAAACTGGACAATGATTCTGATAATATTAGTTTCAAGTGTATCATAACAAAAACATTGACCAATTTCTTCTTACTACAGTCAATAGCAGACAACTTGTTTAAGTATAGTTAAAATTTGTCAATTTGAAGATGACACTACATCCTAAAAATTGCCCTTTTCAATTGTCATGAATTGTGACTGCTAAGAAAATCGGCTCATGTGTCCTTTGAGTCGGTCAATATCAGGCGTCAATATCAACGTTGTATTTTCTACTTTGTTTTCAATTTAATTCTCTAATAATTCGGCCCATAATGAAAATTAAGTTACAATAGAGAAAATTATAGTATATCAGAATTGAATTAAATTAAGAACAAAAATCACGAGAAGAATAAAGAACAAAGTAGAAAGTGCAACGTTGCCAGATATTGATGTTGATGTCGCTAAAAGAAACATGAGCCACCAAATTAATCTTTTATATGAAAACTAGTAACTTTCAGGAAAATATATTCGCAGCCCAATACTGATAAAACTGACAAATGACAAAAATTGGCAATTGAATGAAAATGAAATGACAATTGAAACCAATGACAACAATCAGTTGGTTGAAAATTGAGACAATAATTATTATATTTGTATTACACTCACATGGATGTGTTTTTTTTTTGTGGTCTGTGATTACTTTTTGTCTTTGTTGTCATATATAAATTTGTCTATGATATTGACATTAAGAGTAAGAATTGTGTTTAAAATTGCATCATATTTTAGTTATCACAAACTACTTATAACTGATGTTCCATTTCAGGCACAACCGGAGTATACTATGGCAGTTAATTAATAGCATTTTTTCATGACAAATAAGTATAATTTTTCACGCGTGTACAGAAATTATACACCATTTTATTAAGTTGCGAAAAGAATATGAAAAAAATGGCAAATTTAAAATCCCGCAAAAAATCGATTGAATCCTTATTTATCTCGAACAAATATTCTCTCATTATTCAGCCGCGGTCCAGTGACTATCAAGTTGTTTTCAGTTAGTCCTGAAATCGTCCCGAAGCTGTCAAACACAATTTTGTGGATTGTATATTTTATTTTCTCGGTGTGTTTGATCGGATTGGGATTTTCCAGTCCAAGTTCGAAATGAGAGAGACCGCGGGCCAGGCGAGAATTTGTTCTTTGTTCGTTTGCCATTTGTTCAGCACAACCTCGAGTTGATTTGGGGCGAACAAGCCCCGGGGTTGAGATTAGAAGCAAAAAGGGAGAAAATCGAATTGCGGAAAATGACTTTGTTTCAAGCTTAAGAGAAAACTAAATATTTAACACTAATTTTTGATGTTTTGAATGTTTGCAATGAAAATGGTTACTAGAAAGAAAAATATCCTTTTTATGTTTATGTTATTTTATGTGTTACTGGTATGTGCCCAACGATGGCGTTTTCGTAACTGAACCAAACGTAAATTTGGGAATTGTTTCAATTACGATTACGGCATTGTACATATCGAGCTTCCACTTTCTTACCCACAACCCTTGTTTTCCCAATAGGACGAGCGTTTATTTAGTACTAATTCATCCATTTTTTTTTTGTTTTTCATGATTAAAATAAGATTTTCTTTTACAAGTTTCCCCAACAATTCAACGCTGTTACTCACCAAAAGTTAGCATTTTGATTTCCACATACCTGAAAAAAGATAATTTTTTATTAATTTATATTCACCAAATACTAATAACTCAACCGTAAATAATTTGATAATTATTCTCAAATTAGTAATACAGAGAACAAACAATACATGCAGTAATTCACACTTTGGGCTTCATTTTATTCGAAAATTAACTCAATGTGTTCGTGGCGGATTTTCCAAGCAAACAATCGCAACATATAGAGAAATAGAGACGACAAAATAAACCAAACCGAACACTAATTTTCCCCATGCGCGCATTTAGGGGTTGTACGGAATCAATGATTTATCACACCCGATTAAGGCTCGTTATTTGCCCAAGTGAAAACCTCCTGATATAGGTAAATATGAGCAGGGAGATGCCAATTCAAATTAATTGAAACCACATTTCTGGCACTATCGGGAAAAATCCAATTGAATGGCACCAGAAATATAAAAAAAATCCAATTTCCTTCAATTAAGTGAAACTTTTGGGAAAACGGCCTTCACGTCGGCCTCTGTTAAAACGTCCTCGCTTTACTATCTTATCCCTTATTTTCTCTATTGTCATTGATTACGATCCTTGCATCTCACCCGAAAATCCAGCTTAATCCGGCGACAAGAGGAATTGAAATTTTTTTGATTTGTACATAACTTCATTGCCAAAACTAACCACCATATAAATCTTTTCCGTTTGAATTTGAAAGCAACCACAAAAAAAAGGCGATGCAAACGAAAAAAAAAAATTCTTTACAAACTTGAGATTTAATTCAAGATATAATAAATTTAGAAACTGTTTATCAAATTAAACGAACTGGAAATGTTAACGCAAAGAAAATTTCTTATCGTAAATGTCGTGCACACCAACATCTTGAACTTTCAAATTAATTCCACTTAGAGAAATTTTTCCTTAAGAAATTTCTTTGAAAAAACACTTTTGAGGTAAAATCAAATTTATACTAATACGACTTTAAGCGGTAAATTGTTTTTCAAGGACTCATCCAATTGGGATAACTATTACAAAAGAATTATTTCTCCTTAATGAACGCTGTTAAATTTAGCAAAAAAAAAAAGAAATAAAAACAGTTTTCCAGAAGAAAAAAAAAATAATAAAAAGCGTTTGTCAGTACAAAAATATAAAAGCAGTCATAATGTCAATAAAATCAATATTGCAAGGCAAAATTATTTTGTTTCGATTGTGTTTTCTCATCGTATTCAAGAGATTTTCATATTGCACTGCATTTAAAATAAAATAAAGGAGATTGTTTACTTTTAAATAAATACAAACAACAATCGAAGAAATGTGAATAAACAGAAGCTAAGCAAAGCACATCGAGAGCTAACAAGGAAATACAAAAGAAAAAATGGAAAACGACACTGAGCCTTTCACAGACAATTCCTTTACATTTAGAAGTCCATAAGTTGAAAACTTCAGTATTTTTTTAAATTTCTAGAAGATTTTTTGCTGTGGAAACTCGTGTAAAATTGTTTAACATTATATTTGAGCTTCAGACATACTTAGAAAGAACATTTTGATTATTTAATTTTTAAAAAGCAATCATTTTCAAATTTGTGCGGTTTAACTTTTATAAATTACAAAAAAAATGCAAATGTGTTTAATTTTTATGGCATTGGGTAATTAAAATGCCATATTTACTTGAAAAATCATCGTAAATAGAATCCTCGTCAGTAGGTTCCGTTCTTATAAAATATATGTTTGTACCTTCCCCCATTTTACTTGTTATTTTATTATAGCTGGCAAAAATTAAAATCAAATTAAACAAAATGACATTTTTTTGAATTGTAATTTTCACGTGCAACTACAGCACATCCCTGCATTTTAATCACTGTACCCCATACTCATTTAAATACGGTATATTTACTTGTAGCGTTGTGAAATGAAGAATAATTATATGAGAAAATGAAAATATTGACGGAGATAACGATTAGAAATTAAGTTTCTTTTTAAAACTTGAAATTTTTAACCGATAAAAAGTAATTTTTTAGCCTGAGATGTACAAGACGTGTTTATATAAAATAATCATATTAATTTGCCAATTAGTAATGGTGGCGAGCAAAAAAAGGTTTTCCAAACCATTAGATCATAAGAACAATTTTTTTGTTTTAATAGAAGAGAAATATTTCCTGTTTAGAAAAGTATAAATTTCTATCGACTTCATCATTTTTAAAAGCATTGAACATGTCAAGTTTTGTACCAAAAAAGAACGATTCGCGGACAGCATTGATTTTCTATTACCATTGAAACACAAACTGCTGCGTAATCGCATCGAATACTTATCGAAGCTTGTATTGAGCATGCTCTTAGAAAATCTCAGTGTTTAAAAGGGTCTTAAACAATTTGAAAATGGTGATATTAACGTGGAGATGAAGAACGTGGAAGACCAGGGGAAAAATTTCAAGACATCGAATTGTACAAATTGTTCAATGGGAATGGTAGTCCATCACAACAGCAACTTGTCATAGCCTTAGCGCGAAAATCAGCCAAAATATTAAAATAGGCAATAGAAAGTGATTTTGCTGAATAGTAATTCCCCTGGCCACATAGCAAATGAAGGATATGATTGAGACTTTTGGTTTCAAATGCTTACGTATGCAGCTTATTCCCCAGACTTGACTCCTTCAAATTATTTCTTATTTACATCGATGGTACATTCACTTGCTAAGCAGCATTTCACATCATACGAAAATCTACAAAAATAAATCGATAACATCCACGACATCGACGATATCCACTAATTGTCAGAAATATAACAAAAGTATTAAGTTTATGAGGGATTAATTATGAAGATCTTCATTTTAAAATAATGAAAGATCTTTTTAAAAAAGAAAACCGGCTTTTATACGAGGAAAATTCTTAAAGTTCTGGGAATTCAAATTTAATTTTTACTATTTATTTTTGTCAATTATACAATGGAGTTTTTCAATAAAATCACCAGTATAATTGAAAAAAAAACAACCCGTTTAAATCATTCTTTTTAATTCTCGTCTTAAAAATCAAACGTTTTCATTTCTCATCGATGGTCAATAAATCCATAGTTATGTTTTGGATCACAGTAAAATTCATCAGTTTTAATGTAAGTCGTACAAGCAATTAAATTCAAAATAAGTAACTATTATTAACTACCAAAATACTTGATTTTAACAAGAAAATAAATCCGAGTGCTAACGGGTCTAACAACAAGCCACGGCGGACTAAAGAAACACCTGCATACAATTGGAGTAAGAGACATACCAACTCAAGAAAACACGGAAATAGATATGTATGCAGTCAACACAATACTACTAACAAAAAACAAAGACTTTGAAACAGTGATAGAATATATTCAAAAAACGATTAATAGTTTAAACGAATATATTTTAAGAAACGGACTTTCAAGCTCAATCTAAGTAAATGCTAGGCAAAAATATTCACAACTAGCAGAGGTACACCAAATTGCAATTTACTAAGTAATTCCCTGGAATAACGACAGCGTAACATTATTGGGACTGGAACTAGACAAAAGATTGAACTATGGAGCACAGTTCACTAGTAAAATAAAAAATGCAATGCAAGACTGTATCCACTATATCCCATTATAAATAAGAACTCACGTTTGAAAAACAACAGCGACATACTACTATACAAGTCCATTATATGTCCAATACTGACATATAGAGCACTCATCTGGCCAAACAGTATACAAAAACAAATGAACAGACTCCATTTAATATACAATAGAATATTAAGAATCATAACCAAAGCTCTATGGTATATACTCCGTAGTATATAGTCAGATAAACTTGATGCGAGAAGGACATTGCAGAACGATTCTTCGACAAACTAAAAGAATGCAACGTAGGTAACTAAAAAAATCTTCAACAAACTACGACCACAAAAAGACTTCGTTGCAAACACCCACAAGAGCCATTAACAATATAGCCAGGATAGTAAAGTTTTAGATGAAAGGTTAAAGTGAATTGTAGAGAAAGATTAAAACGTGCGAAAAAAAATCAAACTATAATGGACTATAATATTACTAAAATAATCTATTAAAATCCGACAGCCCCACTATGCAAAACAATGGTTTGTTGAACTAATGAAAAAACTAGTAACAAATAAAAAAAAAAATCTTTTATCTTGTGTATCGTAAAATTGGCTATTTTAAAAAAACATATTCTTTTAATGTTGGAAACCTATGAAACTTGATGACACATATCTACAGTTGATGAACTAACATTCTTTTGTGGCACTTATTTAAACTTATAAAATTTTATTCTATATAAAAACAGTAGTAAGTCCTTAACAACAAAAATATAATGATCGTCTTTTTGACGAAAATTTTTAATTTTTAATCGACTCCAAGTGTATGGTTTTAATTTATGTTGCAAGTTGGTTGTATGATTTTATATAAAACCGTGGTATGCTATATTGATTTTAAAGTTTGTAAAAGAAGCAAAAATTGGTAAGAGTTTTAATAAAAAGTACCATTAGGAGCTTGAAAAGATATGGAGAAACTTTTTAATTGGATACACAAAAGTTTACGTTTATTTTTTTTTATTTCTATTTACTTTGTGTTATAACCGTAATTGTTGGAAAGTAAATTTTCTCGAGTTTTTGGGTATATCGTGATTTTTTCCTTACATTTTCAAAAGATATGTTGTTAATTAGAATGGTTTGGAATGTAAGTGCTAAGGTTTTTAAGTTTCCAGTTACATACCAAGAAAATAAATTATTCGGCGATCTACTTACTTGGTCGTACACATGCATGACAAACAGAGAGTAAACGCCAAACGGACAATGGGAGACGCCATCCTTCTTGTGGGGATGATTTGCGAGCTAATTGGCGTCGTAATACGAAACTTACGAGTTGGATAACCTTTCTATTCGGGTCACAACCACATTAACTGGCTCGAATGAGACGACGTATTATTTAACAATGATAATCTGATTGAGATTAAGCTCAAGCTTCAGTTATTGAATTACAAGTTTTGCAAGTTTCTTTTTCTTTGGAAAATTTCCCTGTATCGTTGGACAACTTTTCTGTGGTATTTAGAATGGTGCATCTACATTGGATGGAAAAATATAATTTTGATCTGAGATGAAAGATGGCGATCAAAGGGTTTTTTGATTCGTCTCTTCCCTTTTTCGTAATCAATCACTCGGGAACAGAAAAGAAACGAAAGACGTTGTCGAAAACGATGTCTGAGACGTTTTGTATAGATAATATTTTTTGAATGATGTTTTAGTAGAAAAGATACATCTTGAAGTTTTCACCATCTTTTTCTTTTATTTTTTTTTATTTTTTAAACGATTACTACAGATTAAATGACCGTAAAAATTTCAAACGAAAGATAAATAATTAATTAAGGTTTATATTTCACAATTTGCACAAAAGGCATATTTAATTAACGCTTAAAACAAAATTTGGAAAACAAACATTGTCCACCTCGTTTCACTTGCATTTATTTATTTATCAACCAAGCAAGAAAATTGGTTCATCATTGAAATTTATTTGAGGGATGATTTCTTGAGAAAATTGACTATGTTTTCAAGATTATTTATTTACAAATAGACGTAAGCGAGAGCGAAACATGAATGTATCTCGGTAAAGTCCATGTCAGTGTATTCGAAGCTGAAGTCCGGTAATTTTGTAAAAGTTTTCATCCAGTTTCCGAGTAGGTAACGGTTCATTAGATTATTTACGAGTCATTCGTTTGGAAAATTTCAAACGATATTTTCGCGAAATCAACGAACAAAATGGTCTGATTTATTTTGTGAGGAATTAATCAAATGATGCAATTTGGGGGACTGCAATGCTGCATTCATACCAAATGAATTGAAACTTATTGCAAAAATTCATTTGTCCAACAGATTAAACTATTTTGTTATCCATTGCAAAAAGGAAGCTGATCAAGTTTTTAATATTTCTTACGTCATTTTGGCAATAAGTTGGCTAAAAGTTTTTACCGTTTAGTAAATTTGTCATTAAATAACACGTTAAATCCTCTTATCCCTTATATTAACGTCACTTTCAGGACTAGTTATTATGTAGTAAATTGATTTTGGTGTAACGTGTGCTCTATTTTGCAACAATTTCCGGTAAATAATATTAAAATGCCGCCTTAAATGACAGCGATTGTCTCTCTCAGGTGGAGTATATGCTCAAAAATGTCGTTTCTCTCTGCTTTGTTTGCATTTTCGTTTGCTAATCACAATAGATTTTGAAAGGAAAATTTGGTGAGTGTGTTTAATAGCATGAGGATATGCTAATTCTTGATAGGAATTGTATAAAAAAATGCACTTGAAGATTGCGGTCTGATAAACTTCACGTGCAATTTACGTTCAAACTTCAATGTTCACGTATTTAATTAATTGTCTTTTATTAAAAAAATAGGTACTTTTGATGACAAGTACTCTTTTAAATAAAAATTAAAGAGAATCAAACCAAAATTAAGTTTTTTTTAGATTAAGGAAAGTAAGGTAGATACTATTACCATACATTCGTCCAATAGCTGCCAGCAGATGCAGACCACTTTCTTTAAATATTTTTAATAATAAAAATAAAACTTATAAATACTCCAAAAATCTCATATGTAAACAAGCTGATCCAAAGGTGGGTTCAATTAATACTAGTATGATCGACAGTATTTTTTCTTATTTATACACGATCGACTTCAAAAAATATGTTAATTTCAAAACGAATACTTATTTAAGGTGTTACATGGGTTTAATTGAAGGGAAAACGATTTATTTTCAACGACTTTTTTCTCATATAAAATATTTTAATTAATCTTTTACTTGTCTCAAACATATATATTTGACAATGCATTTCTGAAATTTTCATAGAAAAATATTTAAAACTAGGCAATTGCGACAATATCCGGTGACCCTTCGGAAAAAGGTGTGTTCACGTTGACAGCAGAACTCATGACTGGATCATCCGAGGTGAAAAAAAACTTGTTTTAGTTAAGACCATTAAGTCCATAAACTAAAACTTGAACCAAAGAATTTTTATGTTTAAAATGGATTTTTGGTAAACATTTTTATAAATAATACAAATTTTAGTGATATTTACTCTTTTTTTTTTAAAAGTTGTAATTGAAAAAAAATCCCTTATATTATTATTAATAAGTAAGTAAAGGAATAATTTTCAAGGAACTAGTTATTAGGATTCTATAGATTTATTCATTTAGTGCAAAAATCATAATAAATACCATTAGCTCAAGCAATATTCTCTTCAAAGAAAAAAAATTACCATCATAAGTCACTTAGATTTTTGTAAAAACTGAAGAGACAAGAATTTTGAGATTTCATGAGAACTACCCATTTACTTAAATACAAATACAGCTGAGAATCATATTAATTAATTATATGTATTTAGCAAATGGCAAAGAAAAGCATCTGGAATATTCGCTATTAATTTTTATTATAGTTATAATATCATTTTTATAATTTTAAAGTGTAGAATAGACCAAATAAAAACTTTGTTTAATTACCATTTTACTTCCACCATAACGAGAACTTCTGCCCATTGGCTGCAGAAGTCAATCAACATTTTGAATTAAAGGCTTCTGGGATTTGAGGGCTTTGGATTAGATATCTGATTTCAGACAATCTGATTAAATTGGGAAATTAAGAGAAGTAATTGAAATTGCAATAGCTCCCAGACTATTAGTTTCTTCATGTCGCAGATTGCAAAGCCTATGAATTTAAAAAATTAAAATCATTCATCCATGTTGCTAAAGTAATTTAAAAAAAATATTCAATTGATTACATTTAACATAATATGAAGTGTTATCAAAAATTTCAAAACCCTTTTACGATTCCATTTAATTTTGTGGGGATGTCTGCAGCTTTCAAACCCGCAAAGCTTTCAAATCATCAAAACTAGTACATATTGAGCGGAGTTCTAAATATAAATACTTCAAGTTTAATCTGGAATATTGCCTCAAATTACTTTCATCCATTAATTCAACACAGAAATTATGATTTTTATTTTGCAGCAAATAGAAATGAATTTAAAAAAAAATAAAAGAAAATCTTCGTGTGAATTACGATTGATAACGATTGAATGAATTGAACGAAAAGATTAATTGGAAATTACAAATGACATTCAAACTTGAAGCGATAAGTGAAAGAAAAACGCAGTTTTATTGAGTTTTCTTATCAGCTTTGGTGTAATGAGTCCGGCATTCACGGTCAAACGTTGAAGTGATAAGGAAAAATATTCATTTTTCTGACAATTTTCACTCGTTTTTCTCTGGCCACATTCCGCCAGTGTACTCAATTATGAATCTTGTTTATCGGAACAAAAATGAGTAAATCGAGTTGACAGAAATTCTATTTCCAACTAATTATATTTGATATATTTGTTTGAATTTTCTGATAAAATGATGAAAAAAGTCTTTATTTTCAAGACTGCAAAAGTTCATTTGTGTTACTGTTTAATGATGGCGTGTTACGACCATAAAAATGCAATAGTGCATTTTAATCACTAAGTTTATAATCAGAACAGAACTAAAGGTCAAACATTAGCTGACGATTTAAAGTTTGAACTAATTTAGATCAGCTTCCCATTCATGGATTAAACACTACTCATTCTTGAAGTAGACTCAATCTATTCACCTTTATAACGGCTTATTTTTAAAGATTAAAATCGTCAACTTTGTTATGTATATAAAAACCAAATTTGAAGTTCCAGCGCCATTTTTTTTTCAAACGGAAATTTCAAGTATTCTACGATGAAAATTTTTATAAATTTTTCATGACGAACTTGAAAAATTCCGACAAAATAAAATAAAATTTATGCTCATCTTCATGGAAAGTACACGAGACATTATTTGATTTAGAGCGCAAGAGAATCGAGTAAAATTTTTATAAAACTTTATCGCGAAAACTCCATTGAAACAGACTCAAATATCTTACTAGTAAATATATCCAACGCGTTTTTCACAATAATCGTGAAAACACTCGCAAATATTGACAAGCTTTGACAAGTGATGTATAAATGGAAGTGCTGTGCTTTATTTCTATCATTATTTTTAATAATTCTCGATTCATCGATCATACAGAAATGAAAAAGTCGGGCAAGACAAATTGGACAGATGTGCACGTAGCGGTGGTTGGTTATCGAAAATTGTCACATAATAAAATTACAATGTACAATGCTTTGTAACTGGGCCATGCAAATTAATGAATCACACCAAATAAGCACAAAACCTCGTCTTTTTCCCAATGCCGATTTAAGCGACTTTTTTGTTGGAGTAAAAAAAATGATGTTGTACTTTCTTCCTTATGTTTTTATTTTCTCTAGACAATGATTTTCTTTTTTCGTTTATGTATTGAATTTATTTTGTATGATGTCTTCAAATCAATCTCTCCGTTTCACGAATACATTCTAGCCGAGCAATAAATCAAATATTATCCAATACCTTGTTACTTTTTCTGTTGTCCAATTGTCTTTTTTCCGCTGGAAAAATTTTCATTTTTTTTTGTGCTTTTAATAATCTTTTGATTAAACATAGTATTACGACTTTCCTAGAGGAATGATGAAAATTGCTATTAGTATTAGAGGAAATTTTAAATGTTTGCTAGCATTTTCTCGTATACGAAAGCTTAACATTCAGCCTCACCATTTCATTCGTTTGATGAGTGATAAGCTAGATTAAAGTTCAGCTTTTATTGACGGCGATTTTCGTGTAAAACCTTCATAGTAACTGGAAGTTCATCATAACACTCAATATTAAAGAGCAAAACATGTTGGCGAATTATGTGTATGGCAAAAATATGCCCCAGATCTATTGAAATTATGTGCGCTTTAAATGCAATCACTGCTGCTACTGCTGCAATTAAATGGAAAACAATCGGAATATGCTTTCATTGAACTTTGATTACGTGATCATAATTTTTTAAGTAAAATTAAAAAGAACAAAAATAGCTGCTAATAAAATGGGTATTCAATTTCTTTATAGTATATTTATAAGACATCATTTAATAGAAATCACTCTAATTGTGAACTATATTCAACCTTTTTTATGTAGAGCTTCCGAAAATGATTAGAAACTATTTTTACTTTTTTCCGCTTCTAAAAATGGAGAAAAAATCTTTTGAATTGACAGCACGGTTTGGTTATCCTGAACGTTCACTAATAATGGATCATCAAATTGATTTTGATGATGAAGATATCTAGTTCATAAAAGATAGTTCATTTTAGCAGCTTAAAAATTAAAAAAATTTTAACAAACAGTAAATCTGGCAGAAAATAATCAAATCGTAATAGTTATTAACCTTAGTTGAGGCCTTTAAGTATTAAAATTAAAACCCTCTATTTTTCCTACAATTGTATTTCAACAAATCTGCCTTTTCTTTCCAAAATCATTTCGCAATTTCGATTAAATTAAATTTTATTTGAGAAAATTAGGCGAAGAGAAAAATAGGTGAACGCTTACTGAAATCAGACGTCTGGTATTATTTCTGCTATATTCCTATAGGTTACGTTGAATACTTGGAAGAATTACCATAAAAAAGAAACAATGAATGATTTTGTAAGCCGCAAAGTTAACACCAAAGCTACCAGATATGAAGAAAAAAAATAATATTCTTAAAAAAAAATACGTTTATTTCTTTGATTTACTAAAAGTTAATAAAACAAATTTATAAACTTATTTCTCTCCTTACATTTAATAAATGGCAGATTTAAAATGTTAAGATTTTTGATAAGCAAAAAATACTAAAGAAGTGGGAAAACAGTAACAGCATGGTTCACATATTCACCATTCGCCAAAACTGTATAGCACGTACTAGCTCCTAATTTATTTGAAATTATAAGAAAACCCATCCAAACTTAGCCTCCAAAAACATGATCAGCTAAAACTGGATGTCAGACAGATATTAAGGGTAATAAAATGGACGATTCTTTGGTCGTCAAGAAACCAGGTTACCATTGACAGGTCCATAACCAGTGATTGGTATCACGAAATTGGTATTGAAAATAACCATCAAAGAATGGGTCTACAAAAACCATTACTCATGTGAAAGATACCATCGGACAAAAATACAGTAAAAAGATGATGTGAAAACACCATCAGTGAATCAAACTACTGAAACTCAAAAAAAAACAAGTTACCACAGTGACCACGGCGGATAGAACCTGGATACAGTTGGAATACATGGACGAAAATCAATGTACAGATTATGCTAGGCAGAGAACGAAAGTGCTTCTCAGTTAGAGAAAATATAATTCTTTGTACTATTATTCAGAATAACTCCTAAAAGTACAATAATTTTATAACATAACACGATTCGATGATATTCAAACATTACTGATATGATCAAGGTACGGTCGAGACCGAAAACCATAGTTTCCAACTTCCCATTTTAATCCCCTTTACCTCCCACTTTAATCAATAGTAGGAGTACATGGTTTATATATACTATTTCTACACGATCCGATGACGATCTTGATCTTAAACCAAATCGTGCGTTACACTTCTTCTCAGCTCACACTCACTGTATGTCCTTCCACAAAGATCTTCACAATTATTAAAAAAGGGGGTTTTAACTCTAATATGCCACATTAATTGCAGGTAAAGGATAAATTACTATCGGCTTACAATTGATGTTCCTTTCTCAATGCGTTAGAATCAATAGTTTCGGTATTTTGATGTCACAATCCTCAACTCTCATTTACCTCAGCGTTGGCCAATAATGGTTGATGTTCTTCCAATAGTCTTTCAAGGTTCTTAATTTTATGTAGAAGTTCGTCTTGGTCCTTATCCAGAAGGAAACCGTCTAAATTGTCGCTAATTTCTTGCAAAGCATCTCGTAAACGAGCCAAACTTGTATCAAATTGGCAAGAAGTATCGGTAGTGACTCCCAACGATTCGACAAGTTCTTACAAACGGGCCAACAGTTCAGCCCATTTTTAATCAGTGATTGTGGAAGTAGTTATATAATATCTTCTATTATTTTGAATGAAAAATAGAAGCTTAAAAAATCAATTACTAATTTTTCAATGCTTATGAAGTCCTCTTAAAAATGAAGTTTATTTTGTAGATAGTACGTATTCATTAAACAATTAGTAAATTTTTTTTTATCTTTTTAACAATTAATCACGTTTATGCGTCATTTTTTGAATAATGTCATGGCTTGTTAATTTATATTATTACTGTTAGGACATTAATTTTCTTCAAAAAATTGATAAAACAATACTTATAATATGTTTAGGTAAAATTATACACGCAAATGGTAATTACAGAAATTTTCGTATCAACTATAAAAAGGTAACGTCAAACCCGAAAACACCAATTCACTCAACTAGGAAAAAATTGCCAATATGTCCGCAAGCCTAAAGGTTCTTTTCGTATTCGCCATTGCGGCAGTATGTCTTACAAATTTGATTGAAGGTAAAATTGAAACTGTTTTTTTAATTTTTTTTTTTTGATGTAATGTTTTATTATCGATAGCTTTTCCAGCTGAGGACGACAACGATGGTGGGTTATTTGGTGGTTCTGATGAAACGAGTGGAGGAGACGGTCAGGATAGCATTTTTAGTGCTATTGAAGGCTTACTATCAGGACTGTTTGACAGTTCACAATCTTTACCTTCGGTGATCATAAATTTCGTCAAAGAACTCTTAACTGCAATTGGCATATTACCATCATTATAATTAATTGAATTTGAATTCAAATTAATAAAATATTGATATATAAAATATTTGGCTTTTCTTTAGATTTTTTTTTTTGAAAAATTAAGAATTAATATTAATTTCCAAAATAACAACTAAACCGCAAGTTATGCTCGAATTCATCAAATTAATTCACGGTCTTATAAAAACTTTTATACGATCCAGTGCGATCTATTAAAATTAAAAGTTTAAAATTTAAATTGTCAATTATTTTCGTTGTTCAGAAAAGTTTCAATGAGTAAACTTTTGATTTTGAATTTATATTGGAAACAAACTCCAGTGATCATTAAACATCTACAAAAATTGACTAAACAAATATTACAAAAAAAAAAAAATTGTGAAAAATGAGTTAAAACTTAAGAGATGTTTGGCATTCTTTTCATAGAATTTAAAGAAATAAATTCTCTAATGAAAAGACCGCACCCATACTCGCAGTACATAAGATGTGCTTGAAAGTCTCTCTTCTTTAGCTTTGGAATGATTGCAGCAGCATTATTTACAATTCGGTTTGTTAATGCATCTCTTAAGATAGAAATGGCATTTATCAAAACACAAGATGTCAAAGCTACTGAAGCGATTCAAGAATACATTGACATACCTATAATTTGATTAAATTTAGATAAGTTTGTTTCGGCGCTATCTGAATCCTCTACACGAATGTAAATTTAAATCAAAATTTTACAAATTAAAAAAAACGCTTAATTCACCTGAACATTTCGGGTCTATAAATTTTTATTTTATGAAACAGTAGCAGACTTTTTGTGCGTGTGTTTTCTTTATTTCTAAAGCTTCTTGAGTTTGAAGTTCATTTTTTTTAAATTATGCACACGTTGATCATTAGCTTCGTAGTTCTTTCATCCTTGAAGATAGAAGGAATCAAACATGGTAGAGAATACTTTCATTGGTGTGTTTCAGAACTTTAGGCAGATCACACGGGATTCCAATTAAATCACCGTGTAGTATGAAACTCCAGAATTGACGTTCTCAATGGATTGGAATGTTGATGGAATTAATCGAAGCATTTGGTGATCCAAGCTGCAAATTTGCTGGCTACTGTTTAAATTTCAAGGCCTAAACATAGGGTTTCGCATCATGAGACATTTACCAATTGTGTACCCATTTTTGATAGGACTCGTTCTTTAATTTTTATACTTGAGTTACTGACAAAGATACAAAGCTCAATGATGAACATTCAAATTGGGGCTATTTATGTTTTGTATATAACAATTTATCGTCGAGGGAAAGTTTGGAAAATCTTTCCAATAACCCGTGTAATTTCTTGAATTTGTTGCATAATACTACTTCTTTTTTTTCTTTTAAATAATATGGTGCATTCACGTGAATCTTCGATCTAGATGGATTCGGTTTCGTGTAGTGACCTTTCATTTGTTTACTTTTATACTCAGTAGATTCATGCGGGGCTGGATGTACTATAACTAAGTGATAGTCAATGTTATGTGAGCAACCATCATTACCGAGTCATATGCTTGGTATATGATCAAGTTGTATGAAAGAATACTCGGTCCTAAGCCCAAATTGATGGTCTGGCATATTTTTATACAGCTAACCAATTTTTGTTAAGATGAAATAACCTTTATTAGAAGAGGTGAATGTATAACACGTTTGTCCTTTATTTCATATCTTTTATCAACTTCGTTCGATTATAATGATGATTCTTATTGACTACTCCTTAATGACTAACTTTTAATTAATTGCAGTCTTTTATAATGTTTGGATGAATCACATATGTGTGGCTTGCCTCGTGAGCCATAGCTCACCTGGCTAAGTTATGTGTGCAATAAAAGTCGAAGACCTCTGAAATGCATATCAATCAGAACAGAAGTCATTCACTTTGACTTTCTGCCGATTGTGTAATTATGCACACTTCAAAGAGTATTCTTTCAAACAATTAAAATATTATTGACAAGAGTCTGATAGGTCGGTAGAAAGATATCTAGGTAGAATTAGGATTCCATGATAGTTTCCAAAAATTTTTTGGTGTTCTTGGTCAATTTTTGGTGATAGCTGCATCAAATATTTAGAGAAAGCACATTTATCTTTTTCAAGAGCGTTCTTTTAGTAGAGTAGTGTATTTAGTGTCATCCTCATCCTTTTTAATTTCTAATTAAATGGTGGAGCGATTTGTCCAATAATTCAAAATCGATTTATTCACTTTAATTCTTCAGCTTAGTAAAGTAACTTAGTAGATACTAGCTGATCCCCTTCGTCTGCGTAACGTAGGTATAGATTATATTTTCTTTTCAGATTTGCTATTTGTAGTGGTATATGAACATTTTTCATTTTTCTTATTTCTTTTACAAAAAACGTAACCATACTTAAAAACACTATTTTGTCGACTTGAAAAAGACACATTTAATAAACTATTGCAAAGAATAAAACAGTTGTATGTAATTATAAATTAATTTTTATCAAATATTTATAAATATCTAAAAATAGTTTGTCTATTACGTATACCTACCGTGAACCAAATAATCCGTAAATCAATCAGCATTTATACATAAGTAAAAAATATCGCCAAGTTCAATAAAGTCGGTATTAATTATGAGTAAAAAAATCGAAAGTTATCAAAATACTCGCGTCAAAATAGCAGAAGTTAAGGGTCTAGATTTTTGAATATTAGTAGGAATCCCTTCTAACTGTTTCGATTTCCGAATGAAACTTTTCCAAAAACTATTACACTATTGCAATTAACAACACAACCGGGAAATTGAAATTTGTACAACTGCACGAAACCCAGTTCTTCCATAATCAAGTATAACTATTATGTATCTATTAACTTATTATTAAAATGTCTAAATTAAACTATATAATTAAACCATATTGGATAGTCTAGAGTTCACCATATACGATTTGGCGTATGCTTTTTGCTCTGGAAGAGAATTTTAAATTTCTTTTATCATTATGACTTACTTACTGCAAAAATGTCGGTAAGTATTTTCTTTTAGTTCGCCTAATTTCAAGGGGTATTTGCTCACTTATGTAATTATTTCAGATTTTCAGGTTTACAATATGTGAAAGTCAAAAATCTTAAAGCTCACTTATAAACTTAACTTAACCTTTTTCTAAGTTTTTGTTTCTAATAATAAACCAAGTTTGTTTTATACTAAGCAGTAATAACGTTTCCCCTTTAACGGACTTAGATTATGAAATTTGAAATTTCGATTGTTTATTAGACGTTATACCGTACAAACTAAACCACGCTTTTTTCACTCTTTTAGTGTGGGGAATATCAAAAATCCTTTCTTATTATATTACGGCATCCTATAAGGAAAATACTTTCCAAATTTCATCGACACAAATATGCATTGATATTTGAAAATACAATGTAAAACGAAAAAAAATATGACCTCCTATATTTTAATTATGATTAAAAAGCAATTCGATTTCGCACATTTGGACGTTGTACATACAAAATTGTTGGAAATAGGTGGAAAGCGTGAAAGTATAGTCTAATATTTTATTTATTTTCAATTACAATAATTGGTTTTAAAACTTTTCTAATACCGAAGAAAAGTTAGTATGGAAAATTTAAATATTTATTGATGATAATGAAATATACGACAAAAAATTCCTCCCTCAATGCTATTCAGTAGAATATATAATTGCTCCAGGTCACAATCATTGGTTCAAAAAATTAGATTTTAAAAAGTTTGATTGTTGAAAAACAAACAAAAATTAAAAATCGTCTCTTTGTTATTTGGTAGGTATAAGTACCTACTACACAAACTTTCATACTAATTAAGTATAATGACGTTATTTAAAATGCTGTAATCAAAATTATATAACAAAAAAAGACACTAATTATTAATTCATTATTGATTTATTAATAACACTTATTAAATTCTAAATTTCGATTGTTGATTAAGTTTACATTTTCTCATATAAACTTAGTCACCCCCATTCACTCTGTTAGGGTAGAAATTTTCAAAAAAATATCTTATCACTTGTTTACTTCTTATATGGAATACACCGAATATTAAAATTTCATATGGCAGAGGAGGTATATAAATACACGATTTTATGTATGTACGGTTTTAAAAACGTATTTTCTTTAAGCTTTATTATTATATTTTTTTTTACTATTACTGTTACTTTTTTTCGTTAATATTTCCTTATTGAGGGACCGTAAGGATCTATTTTCAACAATTTTGTAAAAAAAAAGTTTAATGTAAGATTCGAACCCACGTCTCTTTTATTGTAAGCATAAAATGTCAGATACATAAGCGAATCCACTATGAACATATAATTACAATAATTTTTTATTATGTATAAAAACATTTATATTTCAAAAAGGCAATTTTTTGTACTTTATCTAAAAAGATTAATACAGATCATTTTTTAACTTTTAAATACCTTACCAATGACATATAACACGCCTGTCTAAAATAAATGTTTTTTTTTTCATCCCTGAGTTTTTAACGTAGGGGATACATTCCCTTATTATTTTAAGGAATGATAAGTAGCCTTACGTGTGTGGGTAATTGTGTTGTTTAATATAAAATTTCATAAGTTGTTCCGTTCTTTAGTTAAATCACCATCGCACGCGATGTAAGCAAGTTTTTTGGTAATTTTTTCACACATTATTGGAGTTTTAGTATGGATCCCTAACTTTTTTGAAAATTTAATATAGCCTATGTTCATCGGAATTAGTGTAGCTTCCCAACAGTGAAAGCATTTTTCAAATCGGTCAAGTAGTTTCGGAGACTATTCAAAGCAAACAAACAATCAAATCTTTCCTCTTTATAATAATTTTTGTTTTTTTTCGTAAAGCTAAGTAAACAGCCCCAGTGATGATCGTCAAAAAAGGTAGAAAAATATGAAACTTTAAATTAGGAAAAGTCTTTAATGTTAAAGTTTTCTGGAAAATAAAAAAGCTTTGTTTTTACCAGGGCTTCATAAACTTTTTTCATGCACGGCCCCATTTATGATTGCGAGTTTTCTGGTGACCCCATATAAATATAAAATAAAGATAAATAAATATTTTTTGATGATTTATTTATTAGATAATAATATACATATACTTATGAAAATATATAATTTTAGAATTCGTTTAGAAACACACAAAAATCTAAAACTAAAAATTGCACAAAAAGATGAAAAATTGTATTTATTATAGGTTCAAAAATGCCATACTTTTCACCAAAATGCATTTTTTGTAATAACATCAAAAAAATGGAGTTCTGACCATATTAGTTCGCTCGAATATATTCGAACGCAGTCGTTGAGTGGGAAGTATTAAATTAAAATTAAAGTAAAAATTTAATGAGATGAATGTGCCTGTTTTTTATTGCATTACTAATTAAATCACGGTGGAATGTTTAACACTGCTGGACGTAAGACCTCTTCAACATGTTTTAGCGAAGAACGATATTGGGATCTAATATGTGTTGAAGCTGAGAAAGTAACTTCACATAAATTTGCGGTATTGAATAGCAAAAGAACATTTAACGCCATATCAGTGATTGTGGAAAATTCAGTTCTAGTTCCGATTCAGAATTCAGTCAGCTTTTTTGGAAATTGTAGTTTTAAGATGGAGTCACTCGAAACCTCAGTAAATTTCTCTTGAGCTTGAAGAAGCAAGTGATCAATCCCACTTAAGCCAACCCAAAATGGTTTTTGAATCTAAGCTACCTTTTTGAAATCAATATTAAATATAAAATATGTACGGAACTGAGTTTCTAGGGCTTTTAAGTGATCTACAATAATTTTTGCAATAAAAGTTTTATAATGATTTTTCTCGATCATAAAATTGTCGAGACTGGAAAACATTTCGAACGAATTTTTTTCTACCCTAATTTTCCAAATGTTTATCTTTTTAATAAACTTTTCAATGACATCTCTCGCGACCCCAGAATGTGCTACGCGACCCCAAATGGGGTCGCGATCTATAGTTTAAGAAGGCCTGGCTTAAACCAACGGATATTTTATTGGAAACATATTTTGAAGTAAAAAGTATGATATAATTCTGTAAACTGCATACCTATTTTCCATAAATTTGAACGAGAAATATAGAGAAAATTAGTTTGCGAATATTTTGAGTGTGCATTCGCCTCTCATTTGAAATGAACCGAAAGAAATAATCGAATCAAGATTCTGTCAGTCGCAAAAATGATTTATCACCATTTATTCGCAATTTTAAGCGTCAATTGTATAAAAACAAGAAAAACTAATAGATATTTATAAAAAGGGAACATGATAGTGGTAATGCGAACTCGATCAGATCTTACAAAAGAGACGAATGTAATTTAAAATCTTGACAGTAATGTAACATTGGCTTTAGTCAACAAGGGAAGGCCGCGAATTGGGAAAAAAGGAGAGCCAAATGAAAATAAGGTTGTCTTACACGACGGTTTGTTTTAACGCCACAGGAAAACACGACCCGTTTCTATCAAAGTTGACGGGGTTTGCGCGTCGAGTGGGCGAACAGGAATTTCTCTCAATCCCATCCACAAACCAGCTAGATAGTCGTCTGATATTGAACATTGTACTATTGTCACACTAACCTCGTACTCTCCCATCTCCAATTTTATTCAACTAGCATTTGAAATCGAAACGTCGATCTAAGGGTTGATCTAGCGAAGTTCAAAACCATACAAGCCCCACTGGAATCGAATAAATTCGACAGTTGATATTGAATCTACACACAAATGTACAGAGTGCTTCATTTCCCGTTCGTTCATTCTCCCATATCCTCAGTTTTTCTACATTGGCCTGCCGATCAGAGGATATATCAACATAGTGAACGATGTTCCCTTGGAGACTTCCCCCGTTTCCAGCTGCGTCGTCCATTTGACTTCAATGTGTTCGCTTGGATTTAATGTATTTTTCACGTGGTGGTTTTAATTTCCAATTGTTGTTTTGAAGTAAAGTCACAACACCCTTCCCTACCTCCAAATCGTATTTACCAAATCTATTGGTTTCCAACCCCTTACAATCCTAACCACCCACCTATTATCAATTAATCAACGTTTTCTCGTTAGCATTCGCCATTTGGTGAATGTACAAACATGAACGTGAACTTTTCGTGACGAGAATAAAATTTCAATTTAAAAAATTGATTAAAGTTAAAAAATGATTTAAATTTAACAATAGAATTTTCAATGTACTTTAAGAATAATGCATGAAAACAAAAAGAAAATAATCAAATAATGTTAAGTCAAGAAGCAAAATTTACGATTTTCTTAGCATAAAGTTCTTCATAAATAATAATTGCATAAACTAAACTATTTCATAAAAAAGTAACACATTAAGACACTAACTTCATTCTTATACTTTTATTTTTTTGATAAAAAAAAATAACTTATGACCACATTTTATTTAAATTGCAGAAGTTTACTTTATAATGGACTTTGTTTCATCACATTCACTTGGTCACATACTAAATGTGAGAATTCCATGAAAATTAGTTAAACTAACTTCGATCGAATAAAAGCTTTGTACCAGTCGATGAAACTCACATCGATGTTTTCATTAGAAAAGTGTTTAACTCCATTTCTATCGAAATCATGTTTTTTCTCATTTTCTGTTGAAAAATATAATTATTTATATACCCTGCACTTTGAAAGCACGTAGTTCAATTTTTTTTTTTTTTTGATCGGAAAGTAGCAGCACGAAAATTGTCTAACTGTGGGGCATAAATCTTTACAATACGAAAACCACCTAACTCCAAATAAATGTTTGAAACACTATTAGTTAGTGCACAGTTGGTATTTGAATTATAAAAAATTAAATAATTATAATTTTAATAATTATTCAGTCATTGATATAGTAAAATGTTAAGAAAATATAGTTTTCAAAAATATATCAAGACGAAAATGTAAGAAAATTAAGAAAAATACTGCCCATTAATGAAACAATAAGAAAATTTAACAAAACCTCTCCCCTCAACCGAAAAATTTGATAAAAAATTTGCATTGTTGTAATTGCTTTTTTTTCTTAATTTGTACTTTCGCAAAATATTTCAATTTAACAAAATTTGAAACAATATTGCATACACTATTCACTCATATATTTCCATCGTTTGTGAAAATCAACTTTTCCTACAACAATTTTTTTTCTGGACTAATATGTAATTTGCACCAGCTCAGCAGTGTGTCGCTATATAATGGTGGTGATAAAAGACAATTGATCTTTGTCGTCGTTTAAGTAGCTGGAGGAGTCAATCTTCATTCCTCTGTCTTCTTTATTTTTTTTTTATTTGTTGATTGTTCTTGACCTTCTATTCAAGCAACTGCTATTTCTTGGAGCTCTTGAAGGAGTTTCCGCTTCACCCTTCTTTGATTTATAGTTTCCCCAAAGCCTAGTTCTATTGCACTAGGACAATTTTCTAGGCCGTTAAGGAAATTCCTTGTGAGTTGGATTAGAAAGTCTTTTATGTATGGGACATCACCATATTCGTGATGAATACGGTTGTTTCTCACTTACCATGAAGATGATGATTCTCAGGACCATATTTTGGAACACCTGTAGGTCATTGTGATTTTTTTTTGACAATAGAAGCCAGACTGTGCAAGAGTATGTAAGAAGTAGTCTAATGACTGATTTGTATATCATCCTTGAACATTCCATACTTAGACGAGATCTTCTGTTGATAAGTGGGTATAGTTGGATGAGTCGAGTGTTAGCTTCTCTGATTTTACTTAAAATGTGGCTTTGCCAGGTAAATTTCGATTCCAGAAGTTTGTCCAAATATTTAACAGGCGTTTTTTTTTCACTTCACGGAATTTCCATGTGATCCAGCACGATAGGCTCCAGTTGGATGGAGACACATCTTAGAGAGAAAATTTTGGCGACGCTTTTAGATCGATTTATAAGAATTTTCCATCTATATATGAAACATATACGAGTATATATGAAATATTATAGTTTGTGTTTTTGAGAATTCAGAAAATATTTTCCACACTTTCCGACCGAGTCATCTTTTCCCAATTAGCAATATACGAATTGCCAAATACTTAAGATTTATAATCTTATTAAGAATAGACTACATGTCGTTAAAAGTGAACATAAAACAATTTAATATGGGTTTTCTTGTCCACTATTGGAACAATACGGTGTACTTTGGTTATATTTTCTTAATACTGCATAAATAAAGTTTAAAGTACCTACTTTAAAATGTCAAAAACGATTAATCAATTTGTTCAAAAATTTACCAAATTTTTTCTATGCTGGTTCAAAAATTAAAACTAATTTATTTTACATGAAAGAAAAAAAGTATTATAATTTCACTCTTATATACTTGAAATGAACGCTTTTTGTCCTTATATACACATCTATTTATTATACGGTAAAGTAGAGGCTTGTGAAGAATTGCATTTAAAAGAAATGGAAATGGTGAACGTGCAAAGTTACATTTACTTTTCGTTTAGTTTTATCGCTAAAGTTTTAAGAATAAAAAACCTAAGTGCAATTCTATTTAACAATAAGTGTATGTACTTTTAAAAAAGATAGGAAAAAGTGTTGGCTTTTCGAGCTTAGTGTACATTTATTTATTGTTCGTTATATTATGAATTTTCATCACTCATTGTTTTATTTTATTATAAATTCATTGAATATTGTCATGAATTTTTAAAGTCCCCAGTGGACGTCGCGGATCCTCGGGGTTTGAATATTTTAGCCAGAATATGAATAAATTTCATCAATACAATATGTAATCTATAATAAATTTCATAATTGACTGATGCATTGAACTGACGCAACTCAAATGCATTTGCTTACTTCGTGTTCAGTGATGCGTTAGCTTGATTCGGGGTTGATTTGGGGTCGTTTGGTGTTTCGTAACGCGGAGTGGTTTTGATTGAATGCATCGATACATTATTGATTAAATGTCGTCAAATCGTAAATCGGGCATTCTAATTGGATTATATTTGTTTTGATATGATTAAAACTCAAAATTATTTGATTTTATTCAACTGATTTTGCGACAGGTGCGTTGATAATTATGTATATATGGTCACCAAAGTCCGTAACTACATATAGTTTGTGTCGCTAAGCATTGGGTGATATTAATACAAGCGTGAACCGTCATTGTTCATATTTTCATATTTTCTATTTGTGGTATTATAATATGCTTTTAATGCATCCCTCGAGGGTGAACCCTAACTTTATTTCAGTCAGTTTTATCCTCGTTTAATGCTAGCATATGCTTATTTCGATTAACCCGAGTCCTTTCCTAAAGAGACCATCTTTTAAATAACCACTCAAACTGCTGGCGCAACACCACATGCAAATATAACTTCTAAATTTGAGTAAACCTTTTAGTTTCTCATAAACACACATAAGTGTTATAAAAGCTCGATTGATACGTAATAGAAAAACGTATTTAATTTTTTGTAAACATTATGCAGCACTTATAACTTTTAATATGACATTATTCATCGTAATGAAAAATTAAGAAAAAAAATATAAAATTAAGAAAAAATTGATTCAATTTTAAATATAGAAGAGTTTTCGCAAAATAAAGAAGTGAATTCTCACAATACTTAGAAACGGATTTTCACAATCCGTACAAGTGGTTTTTCACCATGCGGTTCACTCTACTTTTAAGATCGATCTTTCTTCTTTTACGTGTTTCAGTCGACTCCTCTTGAGCGGTTTGAATCAATTGTTTTTCAAAAATTGACCTTGATTATGTTTTTGGATATTCCTTAACAGTAATGTATCTAACAGATATAACAACAGGGACTTTGTCATAAATAAATCGAGCAATTCTTTCCACAACACTTTTCTAGATTGGTCGTTCGACAATTCGACTAACCTTTTCCATTTAAATTTGATTTTTTGACGTATTTCCAGAAAGTGGATGATTTCAGACATAAAGGATCAACTGCTGTCTATAATTTAAATGCTTTCTTTAAATTATAAAATTTATGGATCCATAAGAAGAAGCATCAGCAGGAAGAAAACATGAGAATCGCGTGGCTAAACAATCCATCTGCTGAAGATTTATCCTAGAAATGAATAAATGATAACTATTTTGGGATATCCCGTTTAACAAAACCAAGTATAAACTGCATTTTTGTACTAAAATTTTTTTCATTATTTTATATTTGGGATTCCTCACAAAAAATGTCAGAAAAATAGAAAAAAACTACATAATTATTCGCAATTGCGAATATTTCATCCGTATACAGAAATATTAATACTTTATTTACCTTGTCCGTAATATCGAATTTCTGCACTATATGTATTTTAAACAGGAGAATAAATTATTTTTCTCATTTCGATGCATAAAATGATATTATATAATTCCAAAAAGCGTTTTTTTCATTTTAAAGTTCAATATCAACGATTCATTTCTAATTGTTAGAAAGTTTTTTCCATTTAAATTTAAAAATTCAAATCGTTTTTTAAGGATGCCACAAAGGCATATAATAGATGATTGATTACGTCTACACTAAAAGAAGAAAGTCTATTATTTCAGACGAAAAAAATTTGAGTCGATCATTTTTTGCTGAAATATTTAAAAGTCATTTAAAGGTTTTAAACAATAAATTTAAATCTGGTTCAAATAATTTCTCATCCTCGAACTTTAGAGAGAATCATATATACGGATAGAAGAATTTTGCCATTTCACGCGGTCGATAAAACTGGTTTTCGTTCGTTGAAAATGTTTGCTATAGGAATTTTTTCTGTTGTATTAAATCATTTTTAGATAAAACACTTTTCTGAACCTTCAAAAGTTTTCTGGAAAATAGAAGGAAAAAAACGTTCGTTTGGATTGATGGATTTTGTTACATTCCTTGAAATTGAGAAAAAAGGTAAATTATCATATAATGTGTATAAAAAATAGTGACAAGTATATTTATTTTTTCCAGAAAACATCAAAGTTATCCAAATGAGAATTTAAAGATAGATTAAAAGTAAATAGAATTTAAGTGATCCTAACCAATTATATTGGGTGTACGAATAAGTTTTGAGGATAAATTAGGGGTTCTCTTTTAACTATACTCATTTCAAGCGTTGTCCATTTTTTTTTGAAATGGAACAAACGTTGATCTTACACTAACAAACAAAGATCTACAGAGATACATCAACTAAAAAGAAAAAAGTCAGTTGTTTCATATAAAAGTTTATAAAGACCTTTTGAAGGCACTGTAATGAGATGTCTTACCTCCACTACCAGATGACCAAAAATGGTCCTATTCGATTACCAGTTATTTCTGTTTATGATATGGCTTAGCCTACTTTAGAGTTTATCAGGTGCCTAAAAGTGGATCGGATCTTGGATCGACTCAACGATCAAGGATTTTTTGAGAACTTAGTTCCTTAACGTGGTTTGGGGATTTGACCATTCAGTAGAAATCATAAAAAATAAGACACAGACAGGTATACACATAAAACATCTGTATGTATGAGTGTAAGTAGCAAAAAAAATTCTATCATTCTCCCTTTCACTTGTTCTCATAACCTTTTTAAATTAAGTTTGAATATTTTAAGATGAAAAATAAATATTATCTTTACTGAATTGTAGTAATGCTTATCATTTTTTAATCCTTTATATTAATTTCACGTTCTTGATGGCGAAAAATATCATAGTTAACACATTTCCAGTTATCCGATCAAGCTGAAATATAGCTCATAGATTAGGGCCAGCTTACATTTTCATCTATTAAAACTTTAGCTCGATCAAATATAGTTTATTTTTAGATACTTAACTTTACGGATAGTCATGAAATGACAGAAACGAAGAATTGAAAAATTAAATGTGAAAAACAAGAACAACCATTTCAAATTTAATTGTTACAATAATTTTTAAAGTGGCAAAGCCAGTAAATAGAATATCTAAATGTGCTAGACAGGAACAAATATAATTCGTTTTATGTAAGGTTCAATTCCAGTATAAATAACAACAATAATAATATCAGGGTCACGGGTAATTGGAATATAGTTACATTAATTTAAACAATCATTGATTTTGCGACGTTTCGTCTTTATTATTAAGACTTTTTCAAGCTCTCAAAGTATTACAATATTAGCACAGTATAACAATATTATTATAAACTGACCTCAACTATATTTAAACAATTGTTAATTAAAAAATGTAAAATTAAAATTAAAACTGTAAAAACGATTTTTAGCTTTCAAGTGTGTGTTTTTTAATAAGTCTAACAGTCAACTGAAATGGCACAAGTATCCAGCAAGCCTTGTCTGATATTGTTTTTTTTTTTTATTTCCACTTAATTTGCACAATCTGCCTCTTGGCAATAATTGCAATTTGTCGTCTTGTCCTGCTCTTGAATTGGTTGTGTCCACCAACACAACTCAATATTTATTTATTAATTAAATTATTTAATTTGATTAACTTTTTATTAATTATTTTTTATTTGAATCGGTCTGTTAGTTCCAAAATTGAGGGTCTTTTTAGTCTTCTATTCTCGGTGCTATTGTCGAGCAAATTGAGGGCTAGCTGGTTAGGATGGTTGTTCAGTCTTATTTGGTAACTTTTAGCACGCTTTGAAATAACATCCATGACTTTATCAATTTGAAGATCTTCGTGTATGCGGTCGTTGTTGATATACCATGGTACGCCTATTATTTTTCTTAGAGTTTTGGATTGGAATCGCTGGATGATTTCTTTATTGGAGTGAGATGCTGTACCCCAAAGTTCCAGTCCGTACGTCCAGATTGGTTTCAATACTGACTTATATATCGCCATTTTGCTTTCAATGGATAGTTGCGACTTGTGCCCGATCAGCCAGTATAGTTTTCCAAATTTTTGGTTCAACTGTTTTATTTTTTCCTTAATGTGATATGTCCAGGTCATCCGTCTATTGTTATGGATTATGTGTTTAGGAATGTTTTAAAACTATTGAGTTATCCAATACCTCTGGTAAAACTGTACGTAGATGATAGTGCACTGTGTGTCCCAAAGAGTGAAACAACGACTGCTAGATGCTTTTAATAGCTTTAACTCCAAATTAAAGGACATTATGGAAGTAGAAGAACATGAAACCATTAATATTTTGGATGTTACTATATTTAAACTACCAGATGGGAGCTTAAAAACCGACTGGTATAAAAAACCGACTAGTTCAGGCAGGTTATTGAATTATAAATCTAATCACTCAATGAGTCAAAAAATTGGGATGATTAAAAGTTTAATAAAAAGAGCTTACAGCTTAAGTCATCAAGATTTTTATGAGAAAAATAAGAACATTATTATTGATCTTCTAGTTTATAATAATTATCCGAGAAAACTGATTGACAGATTTTTCAATAATTATTGCCCGATGAACAATAACACAAGTAATCGACATCAGCTCATTAAGTATTGTATTGTATTTCCTTTTATTAAGGAGATAGCGTTCAAAATTAACAGTCTCGTAAGAAAACGATATGGCAAATTAGCCTTTTATAATTTGAAAACTGTTAAGTCAGTTTATACAAGGTTGAGAGATATGATTCCAGTGTTGGATCGGTCAAATGTGATTTAAAAAATTCCATGCACCTGTGGGATGTCCTATAATGGACAAACCAAAGAAAAGTTAAAAGACAGGATCACACAACATCAGTAGGACTGTAAAAACACCATCATCCTGAAAGAAAATAAGACAACGCTTGCTAATCATCATTTCGATACCAAGCATAATTTTATGTTTGATGGGGTTTCAGTTTTAGATAGTGAATCTAATTACTTTAAGCGTTCGTTGAGTGAAATGATTTTCATAAAATTAAATAAAACAATAAATCTAAGATCTGACACACAGAACCTAAGTTCAATATATAATGACATCCTAGGTCTGAAATGATGATCTTTCGAATTTGTATATTTTATTTATATTTTTTAAATTAATATTATATTATATATTTTGAAGTGCGTAGCTTAACAACTGTGGACTGATGTTTTCGGTTGGCTGCTAGACTTGTTAAAAAAACATACTTGAAAGCTAAAAATCGTTTTTACTGTTTTAATTTTAATTTTACATTTTTTAATTAACGATTGTTTAAGCATAGTTGAGGTCATTTTATAATAATATTATCATAATGTTGTTAATATTGTAATACTTTGAGAGCTTGAAAAAGTCTTAATAATAAAGACGAAACGTCGTAAAATCAATGATTGTTTAAATTAATTTAACTATATTCCAATTACCCGTGACCCTGATATTATTATTGTTGTTGACAAATATAATGTTTTTACGTTTTCCATTGCGAGCGATGTAATACAAACTTGCAAGGAACGAATGCAGCCAAATTGAAAAATTGAAGGGGTAAATTTAATAAACAAGTCGAATTCTCAATTTTACAATAATTATTTCACTAATTTCATAAAGCTTAATTCCTTATGAATTTTTGAATGTTAAATAATTGACGATCAAATTGTTAATTAAAATGTATAAATTATCGTTCCTAACGATTTTTGATATGTTTGATGAAATTCTACATACTTTGTTGAGTGTTTGTTTAAATATCAAATTTGAATTTGTGAAGTTTGTGATAATTGATGATACTGATAAATTACAGGTAAATTGGTTGGTAAATAGGTTGATTGATATATGTTTTATTGTACTTTGTTTTTTTTTATATTTTGCTTAATAGTTATCCTCCAAAAAATTGAGTTCACAGAAGAGATCTGAATACTAAAACGTAGGAGAAACGAAGGATCAGTACAAATAATATTGTGTGAAATAATAAAGTGTCGGAGTAACTTTAAGGAAAGAATAACTACAGTAAAGTTGAAAATCATAAGGACATCAAAGAGAGAAACATGCTTCTTAAAATCATCATCTATGAAAGAAATTCACTTGTGAAATTAAATTAACTCGAGACTATCCAATATGGTTTAATTGTATAGTTGAAATTTAGATATTTTAATAATAATAGTATAGTTACACAATGGTAATACTTGATTGTGGAGTTTCGTGGGTTTCGTGCAATAGTACAAATTTCAATTTCGCGATAGTGTTGTACGTTGCAGGAGGGTAATGGTTTTGGGAAAATGGTTCATTCGGGAATCGAGACAGTGAGATGAGATTCCTACTAATATTAAAAAATCTAGATCCTTAATTTTTGATATTTTGACGCGAGTATTTTGAAAACTTTTGACTGTTTTAAGTCATAATTAAGACCGATTTTATTGAGCTCGACGATATTTTTATTTATGTATAGATGCTGATTGATTTATGGATTATTTGGTTCACGGTAGGTATACCTATCGATTATTAATTACATACAACGATTTTATTATAAGGAAGAGTTTATTAAATGTGTCTTTTTAAAGTCTACAAAATAGTGTTTTTAAGTTTGCTTATGTTGTTCGTAAAAGAAATAAGAAAAATACAAATTTCCATTTGTTACTACAATAACCAAACCTAAAAAGAAAATATAACACCTACGTTACGCAGACGAAGTCGTAGGCATCAGCTAGTTGAAGAGTTGAGAGAGTTGAAGAAAAAGCATAAGGATCGTAGTTCCGGTTGCGGTTGGAAGAATCCGTTTGTCGACGTAAAGATAGAAAAAAATAGAAACTAGCCATAAGCCGTAATTTAAGATTGTAATATTATTACTCTTTTTTTTAAATAAAGTCTTGTAAAGCAGAGAAATAACCTTCAAAAGAAAGGTTCTTTTCTCTTCGAGTTTTTTGGGCTAAATAATTCATATTTACGCAGCAAATCTGTCTTAGTATATTTATATATATGATTTTATCGGTTAAATATTCAAACAAAATTCATTTTTGACAATCGAATGATGATTTAGTACTTGAAATATTTTTCCTTGCATCAAAATTCTACACAATTTTTTTGGTTATTGTCATTGTTTTTTAGCCTATTTATGAAGAAACATATTTTCTTCTGCATTTTTGTTTTGATGTTTCATATTGATAAATTTCTTCTTGTTCTGAAAGCTTATAATTATAAGATGATAACCTAAATAACAGCACAAAATAAATAAGATAAATTTTTATAAAAATGTATGACTTCTTATTCTACAAGTAAGTATTCAAATAAGTTATTTTCGAAAAATAGATTTTTCCAATGAAATTATTTTTCCTTCTCTGTTCAGATTCTTTTTACGATAAGTTTTAAATATATTTGTCAGAGTGAAAAGAAGAAACGAGAAACCGATTGAAAGAAAATTGTCTTTTGAACGTAATACAATCATTGGTTACGCATTTCGTTTGTTCCGATTTGATATCGAAAAGCAGAACGACGACGAAACCATTGGATTTGATGAACTTGTGGCATGATCTGACTGCAAATAGATTGTTAATTTACTGAGACAACAATGTGAAGTGAAAACCTATGAAATCGTTCAACTTTTTCAGCTAAAAAATGTAAAAACAAATAAACGATATATTTTTTTTTTCGGGAGAGATTCAATTTGCCGGAAAATTAGGGGATTTGTGTTTAAGATTTACTTTTTTTGGACACTGAACGGAATATAAATAAGGCGAGCAGAGACTCGAACTGAATGGGGACGGGAACGAATAAAAAATTGAGCGAGATAAAGTTTTTACGCTTTTCCGATAATGAATTAGAGACAAGCTTTTACAAGAGCTTCCAATTGTTATCAATTTTTTCTGCAACGAATTAAACTTAATTTTCCTGCGAAACTCTCCTTTACTTTATATTCATTTTGCTGGGATCACTTAGTCCTCTGTCGTTTTCCGTTTGGATCTATAAAATGTAAAATTCTTGAGGGAATCACACGCTCGTAAAACTCGACTAACATCATTTATTTATATCTCAAATAGATTGAAACAAAAACGAGATGGGGAGACGAGCGATCTTATATATTAAATATAATACAAAACATATAAAATATCAGTTGAAACGAGGAAAGCTTTAGCGTTAACTTTAAAACCAACTACAATAAATTTAAGACAATAAAAGTCTCAAAGTTTAAGTTACAACTAAACCATCCAATGAACAAATAATTTTGACTACATTTTCTCGTTATTTTATTTTTAAATTAATTGCATTTTATAAATTTCGTGATACAAAAAATGCATTTCATAAAAATTATATAGCTCTTCTATGCTTTGAATGGATTTATTATTATATAACAATAAAAAAGAATACACGTTATATTTGCAAAGAATAAATGTGCATACTTTTAAATTTAAAAAAAAACAGAAATAAGTTTTATTCTTCCGCTTCAAATAGGGTTGCAATGTTCGTTGTGCTTCTTTTCTTATGCACAAACGTCTGACAATTCTGTAATAGTATTTAATTAAAATAGTTTGCGTTAAAGTTTAATGTTGGATTCATTTTAGTTGTTTTACAGTAAAGACTCTTTTTGCGCTGCACAATGTACGTATTTTGATATGGCAAGAGATCGTATCGACGGAATTGATTTTCTTGGAATTTTAATACTTGGGAAATATTAGTTTTAATTACTCCATAGCTTATACATGGATGGATATTAGGAGACATTAAAAACAGACAATTTTACTTGGGATCGTTATATTAATTTTCCCTAGTATGTTTCAACTTATTTCTTTTTCGATCCTTATTGAGTATAACAGTTTTATACTTTCAAATAAAATTTTGCTTTTTTTATACCGACGTTTTACCTTGTTCATTATTTCATTTTTTGAAACTAAAATTAAAAAAAAACGAGCCCTGAAACGAAGAAAACGAAAAGAGAACTCTTACTTAATCTTATAAATATACTCATTCTCTCCTTAGGTATCGTAATCGATGCGATCGTTAACTAACGTATGATATTTTTACTGGCTAGTAGAAAATATATTGTTATTGTATTCACTGCACCCCGGAACAGTTGCGTAGAAGATGTGCCAAACCACGCACTTAGATTATTCAGCCAGGATGTTATCCTTCTGCCTATATTTCTTTTTCTCATAATTTTCCCTTCAATTATTAAGTATAATAATTCGTATTATTCTGGGTGTCTTCTAACAAAATCGAGGTATTCAAGTTTTCGATGCTTCAAGATCAAGGGTGGATTCAGGATTTTTTCAGGGGGGGGGCACAATATCATCTTTCATTTGCAAGTGCGTGAAAGGAATGCAACGAAAAAAAATCGCAATTCCAGCCAGAAATAGAGTAGAGTTTCACTAATGTTCATTCTATTATTTTATTCATATATTTTAACAACTCTAATAATTTGATTTGCATCTAAGTATGTACTGTGATGGAATCTCCACAATACACAAAAATACTGTGTACCCCTTATATTTGCCCTTGTTCATGATGTTCACAAACTTGGATGATTTTTTGAGTCGTAATATTTCTTCGTCCGTAATTTTATCCACCTATCGAACTTTCAAAATTTTTCTATACGTCCACATCTCGAAAGCTTCTATTCTTTTCAGTAAGGTGTCTGTTACTGCCCAAGTTTCTACTCAGCAAAGAAGTACTGGGAGATGTAACATTACACCATTCTGATTTTAAAGTCAATTTTGATATCAATGTTCAAAAAGCTAATTTCATTTTTATGAACGTTGTTCTTTTTTTGGCTATTTGATTTTCAATTTCAACACTTGACTCCCATCTGTCTAAGATTACAGTTTCTAAGTATATTGATTTAAGTATTCGTTCGAGTTGGATGACGTTTAAAAAAGTTCTCAATTCTTGAATGTTACATGTTTTTGATATAACCATATATTTTGTTTTATTGGTGTTCAGTGTTTGAACGTATTTCTTGCAGTTGTATGTTAACTTATTCATTAGATTTTGTAGTTGCATCTCCGAGCTTGGAAGAAGTAAGGTATCGTCAGCGTATTTGATATTATTTACAATTGTTTCCATTTATCAATTAACCTACATTGGTTTCTTCTTGGGTCTCTTTGCAGATTTGTTCTGCGTGAAGCGGTGGAAAACACAACGCCACATTTTCTTTATTTAGTCTATCTCACAAGTTATTTCATTGAATTCAAACCTTTAACATTATTTTTATTATTACATTTATTAATTATTGTTACACTACATACACTATTTATAACTTAAACTAAGATAAATGTAAAATTAGGAACTATCCGTCTCTGGTACATCGGATACGTCCTTTTTCGACGTCGTGCTGGGCCCACTGCCTCTTATCAAACCCTGTCCGCCGACCAAGTTTTTGGACCAATATTGGCACACCCTTGGGGCCAGATTTAGTGGCTCACAATTGCAAATTTGCTAGGCTACATGCGTTTAACGTAAAAATTAAATGGGACAGAATGCAGCCTTGTTAAACTCCTCTTTGGATTTTCACTTTTTCCGAAACTCGATTACCTAGTCCTATATTAACTTTTTGCAGCCAATATAGGTTTACCATGATACTTATATCATTGTCATCAATTTCTATATCATTCAACAGTTGTAGCACTTTGTAATGCTGAATTCTGTCAAAGGGTTTTTCAAAGTCTATCGCTCCCATATACACATCGTGGTGCATATTATGACATCTTTGCACTAATATCTGAGTACTAAATAGAGCTTCGCATGTTTCTCTAATCTATTTCTGATTCCTAATTGAATATTCAAAACTGATTAAGGTTTACAAACCATTTAACTATCAATTAGCGATACAAATTACGATAGTAAATTTTATGATTAAAAAATATATATTACCAATTTTTTTTGTTAAATTACCATTTTTTTTATTAAACTTAAACTGGCTAAATTACTAATCAGTGTGTACAAATTCAAATTATAACACGATTTGAGTGATTTTCAAAGACATGAGAAAATCTACTAAGATGAGGTGTAATCTTACAATCTTTGAGTATAAGTCTCACTTATTTTGTATTACTACGGAATTTTATTTAAATTTTTCGTAATTTGAGTAACCATTTTTTTGTTTGAGAACTTACGAAACATTGTTAGTGTTTTAAATTTCTAATATTATTGTAAAATTTCAAAAAAATTTGTAATTTCCATTAAAATCAAAGCGTTGAAATTTTTAAAAATTCTTCAGTAATGTTTTTAATTTTTCTTGTAAAATTTCATAATGAATTTTAATTTCACTAGGATATATTAATTTCTTTAAACAACTGGTAATTTTACCATTCATGCTAATTGTAACAATACCTATACAAAGTCGTTGTAAACGAATAAAATATGAATTTTAAATGTATTCATTCGGGCATAGAAATTATTTGAGATTGCTTGGTAACCAAATATCCTTAAGTTGCTCACATTTTAACCTTAGAAAATTCACTTTATTACTCTATACAGAAAAAAAAATGTGAACCGTCACGGGACGCCCGTTAGATGCGAAACATCGAGTTTGTACAAGTAATATGCATTAAAGACAAGATTAGAAAACCACCATGATTAGAAAAGTAATTAATTAAATAATTTTTAGATGTTTACATTCATGACAAATAAAAATAAAATAAAAAAATTCATATGCTACTCGTTATCAGCTGGTTTTGAAATACAATTTTGTCAGTCGTTATTAAATTTTGAAATAAGTATAATAAGAATGAAACTAAACTCAATAATTAATTGATTTAATTAAAACAAAATAATATATACAATAAAAAATTGTATAAATTTCAAACGACCAAGTAGATTTTACATTTATTGATGCTTGAAAAATATAATTACTGATGACTTGGTAATGCGTCATAGTGTATTCTTGTTTTCTTTGCAAGAGGATGTTCACTTTCATTTTCTGAATTATCTCTGTCTAACATATTTTATTGTTTATTTTTTCAAATAAAACATAGGTTATGTATACAGTAGTAAACAAGACCATCGAACAGAGTAAGAAGGAAGTAGCACGTCGATTGCGCATGGCAACGCGTCGCCATATTGTACACACTACATGTAGACTGTATAACCATAGTATAGCGTGGCGAGCGATCGCCACGCAAATTGTATATTTCCGTATTTTGAAATATTTTCTCAACATTTAGTGTCATGTTGTAATATCGATTGAATTTATCAATAGTGAAAATGTTTTTCATTGGTCAATGTTGTTTCATCGTTTATATTCTAATTCTGCGTCGGAGTCTCCCTTGTCGTTGTTTTTTTTATTACCATGATAGATAAAAATACCTTAGGGTTTTCTACCGTAGTTGCATCAAGGTCTTGAGCCTATCAAAATTTAATAGATTACGGCTGGTTCTATTAAACCGGAGACCAGATTCCGAAAAAGAAAATTATTTTCCTGTTATCCTGTTTGTTTCATAACAGAACTATAGTGTCATCAGCGTATCGTATATTTAACACCTCTTTCCTCCATAGGAGAGTTGGACTTCCCAGTTTTCCATACCTTTTTTAATAATCCATTTTCCAATAGTGTGAAAGAGAATTGAGGGGATAATGTACTATTTTCTGACACTGAAGCTGTTTGAAAGCTTTCTTTCTTTTTAAATGAGTGCTTTATTCTTGTCGTATAGAGCTATTATGGTATATATTAAGAGTTTTAGGACCTCCATCTAACTGAGAAACCTACATAATTGTCCACCTTTTGCTGAGTTAAATGCTTTGGTATTATTAAGGGAAAGAACATAACTAGTTCATTGTATTTCTATACATTTTTACTGTTCGTAAGTTAATAAATTAGTGTAGGTAATAATTCGGTGTAAACCTTGTCGGTTCTGGAAGAATCTGGTAAAAGATAGTTCTTTAACCATTCCTGTAAGGTTTGCAAGAACACTTTACTGACATTGCTCACCAGAGTGATGATTCTGTAATTGCCATCTTCATCTTAAGCTCCTTTTTCAAGTAAATTGATTTTCTTCATCTTTTAAGCCATTACCTTTTTCCTATACTTTTGTGAAGATCGAATGTTGTAGATTTATGCCTATGTAGTCGCGATTTTCTAAGTATTTCGGTGGCGATGTTGTCTGATTCTATTCGATAGAAGCACGGTTATGATAAACGTTCTCAAGTATAACACAAAATCAACTGCCATCGTAATTGAGTCGGAGAGTTCTAGCCAATGGAGTGGAAGTTATATTTTGTGTTAAGAGTAAATGTCTTAATGTTAAGCAAATATTAACATTAAAGAAAGAGTCTAAAATTTATTAAAACTGAGAATTAAATGTGATTAATTTGAAATATTTTTTTTTAATTTAAAATTATCTAGGAAAAAACGATCAACACTTATGGTCTAATTTGTGGTCTTTGATTTTTGAAAAAAATCAAACTAGAAATTTAAACTTTGATTACAAAAAGCACAAAATCTATCGTTTTGATTTAAATCAGTAAAGTTTATTGCATGTATCAAAGCCAAGTTTTTAAATAAAAGTTTAGTAAAAACTTTTAAACTTTCCCGTTAGAGATTTCTCTTATTTAAAAATTCAAACTGTTCTTTTTATTTGCCATTGAAAATCGATTTTTATCGAATTTAGTTTAGAATATAAAATGATGAATTGTACTTTACATAAAATAAATGGAAGTTTGAAGGTGAAACAAGTTTCGGCATATCAATCAACCTTGTGGAACGTATGAAGTATGAAACTTTATATGTGTTATTAAATCTGTATTAGCCATGTTTAGAAAAATACATAAATATATGAGAGCTCAATATATTATTGTGTCCTTACGTATGCAACTTTTACGGTCAATTGAATTCATGAACATAAAGTAAAAGTGCAGATAAAGCTCGAGAACAAACTGCAAAATGTAATAAGAGTTTTATGTATCACGACAGAACTTTATCAGACCCTCTTGCCGCTGCAATAGTTCCCTCGCCCATTCCAACGCCGTCCAATCGACAATGTGGGGGACGAAACGGTGAGATTTAAGGTGTCGTTAAACTTACGTAATAACGATAAAGTGCAATACAGTGCGACCGGTGGTGTATAAATGCAAAAGATAGAAAAGAAAATGCTTCAATGTCTTTTATTAACACAGTTTTGCATCGCTTTCCTCAACATTCCCATACTTTTGCTAATCTAATGCAAAAAATTTACATACAAGTATATGATGAAACAAGTCGTTTTACTTATTTGGTGGTTTGTGAGAATCTTACAATCTTACAAGATCATATATATTTTCAGAATAGTCCGTCAATCGGTGGATTGTGAAGCAATTTATTTGCATAACAAATTAAATATTAGGACCTTGAATAAGCTCGCGTTGTTTCTATAATGATGGGGGGTAGTAGTACTTCACACATTTCGAAAGAAAACGCACCTCCAAGGAAATTCTTATCTTGAATTTCATAATAGTATAGTATAATCAAATATAGTATAATCAAACCCAATATAGTATAATCAAAGTATTTTTTTGTAGTAATACTTCTTGAAGGAGACTGAAAAATAATGAGACTGAATTATTAACAAAATGATGCTGTGACGCTACAATAGGAAGTCGCTCGCAAACGGTTAGCAAGAAACTTCAAGCGGGCGAAATCTGGCCTATTTTTTTGAGCGATTTGGTAGTACTAAAAAACGTAGTCAAGTCGATTGAGTCGATGGCTTGCATATGTTTTTTGTTATTCGTTAGGGGTAACCATGAGAGGCTAACTCGGGGGTACATTCAGAAACGCTACCTGCGGGTAAGTGTAAGGTAACGTGAGGTAAGGTCACGCAAGCAGCTCTACCGAACTCGATTGTCGCTATTTCTGGCTTATTCCTAATATCTCCGGCGCCACGATTTAAGAACGGATTATGGTAGAAGAAGCCTAAATAAATCGAAAATTAAGAATACCAATTTGCGAGTTTTCGCTTCGTTTTCCTAGAAAATAGGTTTTTAGTAGAAAAATTACAATGTTATTTCTTATGGGAAATCAATTTGTATAAATCCGCCAACGGCCTACTTCAACGGATAACGATATTTTCAACGCAAAGGTTTTTGTTGCGGTCCTTATTTTAGGCATGTAGATTGAGTTAATTCCATATTTCATTTAAATTATTCGATCAAGAATCAAGGTACTTTGCAATCAATGTTACTAAGTAAAATGGGCAGCTGTTGTCACAACAATTTTACAGCAGGGATATTTTAGGAAATATTCAACATTTTATAATGGTTGAGTTTTAGCGAAAATAAAGTATAAATCGAATTTGAAAATTGATTTCAAAAGTCTAACAGGCATTTAATTTTAAAAATTGTAAAACGACAGATATTGGAAATGTTTCATAAAATGTTTCTAAATTCATTTCCAATTTTTTTTTCGTAAGTTTCTACAATTAAATTTTTAAACTAATGTATATAAAATTTAGGCTACCTTACCAATAAATGAAGCAGCCTATTGTCACAAATTCACTCAATTTTGTCAAATCACAAATTATCACACTAAAAACACGACTGATGAGGTTGAACTATTTTACAAGAATGAAGAAAGACAAAATTTATTTAATAAAAATTAAAAGAATAGCCTACTAAAATTTAACAGTATAAGAAATTATATTTTCTTGGAACGGGTAACTCTGATCCATTCAGAACCACTTATGAAAATAACATTACCAAATTTAAGATCAGTTTTCCATAAAATGTCTCCCTACATTAGCATTTTAGTATTTTAATTTTAAATCGTTAATCCCTCTCAGGATATTATTTTTGACTATTTCCTCAAAATAAGTCTCACCGGGAAAGAATTATAGTAAACTTGAAATTCTTGTTCAAGTTAACTAAGACGAAATCATTTCAAGTATCAACAAATATATGCGTTTATAACTTTCATTTTTAATTCGCTAATCTCTCTCGGGATATTATTAAATCTTATTACCTATCACCTTCGAGCTATGAACATTATATGCACTGACCAGTAAAGGTTTTGCATTCTTTATTTGTTAAACTATCCCAGATATTTTAATTGGATAATAAATAAAAATAAACAAATTATTTTAAGTAACACTTAATATACGCATCAATATTTTTCCACATTTTTAATTTGCCAATCTCTCACGGTTTAAAATTTCATAAAATTAATTATTTAAATTAAGAAACACCTAAAATACGCATCTATACTTTTCTTCATATTAAATTCGCTAGTCGCTCTCACATTATTATTAGTTTCAATTACCAACTATATCTCTTAACGTTTTTCATTTGCTAATCTATCTCGGGTTATTACTTCCTACAATTTACAATGTACTGTAAGTTTAGCCTAGTCTATGCTTCTATATCATTCTACGTTTGAAATTCGCTAATCTATCTCGGGTTATTACTTCTTAAAATTCACAAGCTACTGTAACTTAAGCCTGGTATACGCTTCTATATCTTTCTACGTTTTTAATTCGCTAATCTATCTTGGGTTATTATTTCTTAATATTTTCAATTTTCTGTAAGTTTAGCCCGGTGAACCCTTCTATATCTTTCTACGTTTTAAATTCGCTAATCTATCTTGGGTTATTATTTCTTAGATTCCAAAATTTACTGAAACTTTAGCCTAGTGTACGCCTCTATATCTATCTACGTTTTAAATTCGCTAATCTATCTCGGATTATTATTTCTTAAAATTTAAATTTACTGTAAGTTTAGCCTAGTGTACGCTTCTATATCTTTCTACGTTTTAAATTCGCTAATCTATCTCGAGTTATTATTTTGTAAAATTCACAATTTACTGTAACTTTAGCCTAGTGTACGCATCTATATCTTTCTACGTTTTAAATTCGCTAATCCATCTCGGGTTTTTATTGTGTAAAATTCACAATCTACACTAATTTTTGTCTGGTTTACGCTTCTATATCATTCTACGTTTTTAATTCGCTAATCTATCTTGGGTTATTATTTCTTATAATTCTTAATTTCCTGTAAGTTTAGCCTAGTGTACGCTTCTATATCTTTCTACGTTTTAAATTCGCTAATCTATCTCGAGTTATTATTTTGTAAAATTCACAATTTACTGTAACTTTAGCCTAGTGTACGCTTCTATATCTTTCTACGTTTTAAATTCGCTAAACTATCTCGGGTTATTACTTCTTAAAATTCACAATCTACTTTAACTTAAGCCTGGTATACGCTTCTATATCTTTCTACGTTTTAAATTCGCTAATCTATCTCGGATTATTATTTCTTAAAATTTAAATTTACTGTAAGTTTAGCCTAGTGTACGCTTCTATATCTTTCTACGTTTTAAATTCGCTAATCTATCTCGAGTTATTATTTTGTAAAATTCACAATTTACTGTAACTTTAGCCTAGTGTACGCTTCTATATCTTTCTACGTTTTAAATTCGCTAAACTATCTCGGGTTATTACTTCTTAAAATTCACAATCTACTTTAACTTAAGCCTGGTATACGCTTCTATATCTTTCTACGTTTTAAATTCGCTAATCTATCTCGGATTATTATTTCTTAAAATTTAAATTTACTGTAAGTTTAGCCTAGTGTACGCTTCTATATCTTTCTACGTTTTAAATTCGCTAATCTATCTCGAGTTATTATTTTGTAAAATTCACAATTTACTGTAACTTTAGCCTAGTGTACGCATCTATATCTTTCTACGTTTTAAATTCGCTAATCCATCTCGGGTTTTTATTGTGTAAAATTCACAATCTACACTAATTTTTGTCTGGTTTACGCTTCTATATCATTCTACGTTTTTAATTCGCTAATCTATCTTGGGTTATTATTTCTTATAATTCTCAATTTCCTGTAAGTTTAGCCTAGTGTACGCTTCTATATCTTTCTACGTTTTAAATTCGCTAATCTATCTCGAGTTATTATTTTGTAAAATTCACAATTTACTGTAACTTTAGCCTAGTATACGCTTCTATATCTTTCTACGTTTTAAATTCGCTAAACTATCTCGGGTTATTACTTCTTAAAATTCACAATCTACTTTAACTTAAGCCTGGTATACGCTTCTATATATTTCTACGTTTTTAATTCGCTAATCTATCTCGGATTATTATTTCTTAAAATTTAAATTTACTGTAAGTTTAGCCTAGTGTACGCTTCTATATCTTTCTACGTTTTAAATTCGCTAATCCATCTCGGGTTTTTATTGTGTAAATTTCCCAATCTACACTAATTTTTGTCTGGTTTACGCTTCTATATCATTCTACGTTTTTAATTCGCTAATCTATCTTGGGTTATTATTTCTTATAATTCTCAATTTCCTGTAAGTTTAGCCTAGTGTACGCTTCTATATCTTTCTACGTTTTAAATTCGCTTATCTATCTCGGGTTATTATGTTGTAAAATTCACAATTTACTGAAACTTTAGCCTGGTGTACGCTTCTATATCTTTCAACGTTTTTAAGTCGCTAATCTATCTCGGGTTATTATTTCTTATAATTTACAATTTACTGTAAGTTTAGCTTGGCGTACCCATGTATATCTTTCTACGTTTTTAATTCGTTAATCTATCTCGGGTTATTATTCCTTAAAATTCACAATTTACTGCAAGTTTAACCTGGTGTACGTATCTATATTTTTCTTCATTTTTAATTCGCTAGTCTCTCTCGTGTTATTATTTATTTTAGTCGTCCGTCCTTATCGAACTATCAATACTACTAATCACTGTCTCACCTGTGAGTAGATTAACAATTTATGTTTATAAGCGAGTGTCGTAGATACTCAATAAGGGTTTAATTTTCGTTGTTGGATCACTTATTTAAATTAGCATATTACTTTTTGTAACACCAAGTTTACACATTTTTTTTTTATTATAAATTCGCTAAAGCCTCTCAGGATATTATTATTAGTAATCATCTGCTCTCTTTGAAGTACAATACTTCTAATTATCGTGTCCAATGTGTATATATGATCCCTTGTAAATGTTTATAATCGAGTGTTGTAGGTATTTTATTTGGGTTTTGACTTTTTTATTCATTATTCGGTTTTAAATTTTCAAAAATATTATTGTGACAATTTTTCTTTACGTATGTTTTAGGCTTTCTTTAAATTACATTTGATAAAGTATTTGATTTCTTGGTTTCCAACACTTCTTCGAAATTATTTGTTGAATTTTAATTTGAAAAAGCCCTGATTTTTGATGAAAGAATCTTAAAAAATAGAAATATAATATTTAAATTTATATTCATTCATTTCCCAAACGTTAAACACAAACCAATATTTTCATTTAATTTCGAAACATACACTTCGCAATATCCTTGCACCAACTACATTTTATACAAATTTGGCAGTCACATTATATTTGAATAACTTCGAGAATTAGTTGAATTATTTTCTTTCAAATGGTACGGATGAATTTCAAATTTTTGTTCGTTTCTAGAAGAAAATTGTAAATTAGGTAGAGTAAGAAATGTTTTCTATAAATTTACATCTTTTTGTAACTGATTCAACTTACGGGTTTAAAATTTATGAAGTCCACCAAATTTAATAGTTCACATTAGCGTTTATTACGCAGTTCCCTCGATTTTTTTTCTTGTATTTGAAGTATTAAAACAGTCAACTTTAATGAAATGTTTTGGATAAAAACACGTTATTTTTGAATTTGAAAGTTTTACTTTGCCTTTACATTTACACAATATCACTCATGAAGTTCCATAAATGCAAATATAATTGATTTTTTTGTTGGTCACATATCCCACTACTGATGTTTTAATTTTCGATTCTTGTCGGTTTCAAAGAATTTTTCAAATTTTAATTGTTTGGAATATAAACATTGTGAAAATGGGTTTCATAATGATCATTGACGTGAGTTTTCACCAGAAAATTGAGACGTAAGCCTGGCGAGACTTTTATACCAATTTTCAAGCATATGTTTTAAATACCGAATTAAACTGTAGATAGTTTTTACAGAATTTACAAATTTTCGCTTTTTACTTCTCGTTTTGAGTCTTTTTAGCCGTTTCAAAGTTCACAATAACTAAATCTCTCCAAGCAAAACATAACCTCCCTCCGTAATGCACATAAATTCAAATTTCATTGTTTCCGCAAATATTTTCATTGAGTGTGAAAATTTAAAGTAATACATTCAAACATATTTCGGAAAATGAAGTCGCGGCAATAATAATACTACTATTTTTTGAATGATATTATTGATGAAACGATTGTTATAACGGGTTTTCAATCATTTTTATTTTGAGTCAATCCAAAGACTATAATTATAATAGAATTTTTTTTTCATTCATTGTAAAGTTTAAACAATGATGAAGGGGAAATGAAATTAACCTGCATACGTTTTTAACCAAAAATCACTAATGAAGTAGGCATTCTTATCTCTTATAATTTTCAAATTTTGTTAATTTTTTAAGATGTTTCCAGATGTTTTAATTGAATTAAATATGGTCGAAGTGATTTAGTTAAAGAGCATATTTCCTTGGCCTACTAGGATTGTTATATTTAAAGCCAGTTGTAGCCAATCACAGCGCTTTTCATGAACGCTTTTTATAATGTATAAATTACGCAAAGTTTCATCGATTGGTCAAACTAAAAATAATTTTTTTCCCATAAGAAATAACATTGTAATTTTTCTGCTAAAAACTTATTTTCCAAGAAAACGAAGCGAAAACTCGCAAATTGGTATTCTTAATTTTCGATTTGTTTTTGCTTCTTCTATCATAATCCGTTCTTAAATCGCGGCGCCGGAGATATTAGGAACTCCCCCTATTTCTGAACCCGTTGGATAACCGTTTGGCGCAATATTCAAAATAGTGTTATAATGTCTATAACTGTCAGTACAGGAGTTCATAACCTATGAAATTTGATCAAAGATAGAATGAATGTGAATGATATGAATCGACAAGTGATTGTTTTATTTAAAAACTTGACTCATCGTCTATTCGTTACCATATTTAACGAAGGCATAAGCATAAAATGTAAACAAACCTAAAATTGTTTCTGCGCATGTCAGGTAATTCTTCACGGCTTATCAGCGAGGTAAAGATTGGGGATTCTCTGAGTAAAACTTTCCGCAAAACCACATTCGTGTTCCAGTTTCCGGTTTTTCTGAACCAGTCTTTCATTGTTAATTTTATATTTCCCGAAAAATGGAAATGTGCTTAACCTAAGCTAGTGTGTTGCTTAACCAACAATAACGATATCTACTTTTAATCAATTTAATGATTTTAAACCTCAATTTCACATTTAATTTTTATTTCTGAAATTTTTTATATAATTATTCTAATTTGATGAAAAACTAAATTTATATACAAACAATTTAAATACAGAACAAAACTAAACATTAATTAGCATTGTAAAATTTGAATTCCAAAGAAACATGTTGAATGCAGACAAGTGGACAATAATTTAGATAATAACATTAATTCAAAGTTTCTCATAATAAAGTTACCATTGTCTAATTTTTTATAACTAAAATAAATAACATACTACTTATTTAAGTAAACTTAAAATACGTCAATTCGAAGATGACGCTACATCCTGGAGATAACCCTTTTCGATCGCTATGAATTGTGACTGTTAACAAAATCGGCTCATGTTTCCTTTAGGTCGGTCAATGTTAGGCAACGTTGTACTTTCTACTTTGTTTTTAATTTAATTCTCTAATAATTCGGTCCATAATGAAAATTTAGTTATAATAGAGAAAATTATAGTATATCAAAATTGAATTAACTTAAAAACTAAAATCACGAAAAGAATAAAGAACAAAGTAGAAAGTGCAACGTTGTCAGATATTGATGTCGCTAAAAGGAACATGAACCACCAAATTAATCTTTTATATGAAAACTAGTAACTTTCTGAGAAATATTCGCAGCCCAACACTGATAAAGCTGACAAATGGCAAAAATTGGTAATTGAATGAAAACGAAATGACAATTGAAACCAATGACAACTATAAGCTAGTTGAAAACTTAGATAATAATTCTAATATCTATATTACACTCATATGTATGTGTTATCATTCTAGGTTTGTCACCATACATTAATTTGCCTATTATGTTAACATTTAAAGTAAAAATTGAATCATATTTTAGAAACCACAAACTACTTATAACTGATGTACTATTTCAGGCCCTACCATAATATGCTAGAGTAGTGGATTAAAAACATTTTGTAATTACGACTAATAAGTATAATTTCATACATCCTTTTTTATTATTATTTCTAAATATATCTACTTTTGTGCTATATAAGGATTAATTGCGGGTACTTTTATTATATATTTTATCCAAAAGAAATCTGCCGCCGAAGCACATAGAATTCTTGTTGAGATTTACGGTGACAATGTTCTGTCGGATAAGACATGCAGAGAACGGTTTCAGTACTTTAAAATGGATGATTGTGGACTTGAAGACCAGTGGACTAAGAACCTTCCGGCGTACCGAACACCGAAAAAAATCTGAAGACCTAGATTTGGAGGAATTACTGAATAAAGACTAATGTTAGTCACTACTAGAACTTGAAAAACTTTAAAAGTTGATGAATCAACAGTTAAAAGTATTAAGAATGATCCAGAAGCAAGGATATTGGGTGTCGTATGAGTTGAAGCTGAAAGACGTTGAATGACGTTTCTTTACGTGAAAACTACTGCCTCAACAGCAGAAAAGGGAAGGAGTTTTGGCACTTTATGTAATTGGTGATGAAAAATGAATACATTATAATAATCCAAGACGCAAAAAATTGTGTGGTAAGCCTGATCATGCGACAAAATCGTCCGCAAAGCCAAGTATCCATGGTTTGAAGCTTCTTTCTAGCATTTAGTGGGATCAGCAAGGTGATATTTATTGTAAGCTGTTCAAATCGTATGAGAACATTACAAGATATTGTTATCGATTTCAATTGATACGTTTGAGGCGAAACCTAAATGAAATACGACTGCTATACGGGCAAGAACATGATATGGTGATTTTGTTATCTAACAATGCTCCACCATATGTCACAAGATCAGTGAAAGCCTACCTGGAAACATTTCTATGGAAAGTTCCATCCCACTCGCCATATTCTCGTGGCATAGCCCCGTCTAATTACTATTTTTTTTTTCGATGGCACATGGCCAGGCAGAGCAGCACTTTCTTTTTTTACGAAGATGTTAAAGAGTGGATCGATTCTTGTATTGGCTCAAAGGCCGCAACGCTTTTCCGACATGGAATTCATATACTGCCAGAAATATGGGAGAAAGTAGTTTCTTGTGATGAACAATAATTTGATTAAAATATTTTTGTATCTAATGATTACAATAAAGCTTTTTATTTATGAAGGAAACAGCGAAAACTTATTCAAGGTTCTAATAATATGTAACTTTATGTAACATCTTAACTTTAGTCAACTTTAGTTCTGAATTGCATTTCATTTATTTGACATTTATTTAAATATGATATTTTTTTAAAATGGATTGAATGATGAAAATTCAAGGATATTGTAAGAGTATTTTTACATGTCAACATTGAAAGTTTAACTCAAAAAAAAAGATTATTTTTCAAGTTTCTATGTAAGGATAGTGAATGGATTCTTTTATGTTCTTAGGTTTCCAGAGGTGGATAAAATGGAGAGGAAAAAATGTTGAATTATCGAAACAGTTGAGATTTTTTTCATAGTTGGTGTAAAAGTTTCAATACGACAGTGATGGAATGATGCACTTTAAAAAATAAGTATAAAGGTTTGAAACGGATGCTTTTTCTTCATTTTTGTTATGTTGTGACACGCGGATGCACATTATTGTAACATACCAGACATTTTTTCTCCTCGTCTAAGTGGCAAAAGTGATGCAAAAATGCATTCACGTATGTCAAAAGAGAACTTTTTGTTCAACACCAGACGTTGACAGTCTCGTCGCACCCAACACCCACAGCTTTATAGTAAAGCACTAGCTAAGACTTTGAATGAAAAAAAAAATTGAAAATATTTAACCTTGCCTCACACTTCCAAATTGGTGTCAGCGCTTGTGACAAGCTCGCGTAACAGTTTGGATGACAATTTTGCAATATTTTTTTTATTGGCCGAATCAATAAAACTGAAATGAAAAGATTCGCGTGAATAATTCCATACCAAAAGATTTGCCATTGGAAAGACTCACCATTTGTAAGCATTTAATTCGCTTTTCTATTGAGATAAATATATGCAAGTATAATGCATTATAATTGATTGAAAATTTTACTCAGAGAATGCGGTTCAATGCTTTTAGTCTAGTAAAATGTGGTTGAAACATTGGATATAAATTCGAACCATTTTGAATTCGTGCCATATCGAAAATGAATGAGACAAGTATAGTTATTCCTCGGTGATTTGATTAAATATTCCATTAGTTGTGCATCATATTTACTCTTGCATTATTAAATATTTTTTATATAAAATTAAAAATTTTTAATTAAAAGAATATAATTTGATATTATTTTTTTAGTAGTTTCAATTTTGGTTTAATTAAATTATGAGGATATTTTTTTTTGTTTAAAAAACATCGTAATGAATGAAGTATGATATTTTTTTGGTCCGAAATCTAAGCATTTAATATCGAAATTGATCAAAAATATTCAAAGTTAGAAAAAACAGAGGTTTTAATCTCTTCTCTCTTATATATAAAAATTTTGAGTCACGGTGTTTGCAGTCAAACTCCTCCGAAACGGCTGGACCGATTTTCATAAAATTTTCTATGTATATCTGATAGGTATGAGAATCGGATGTAAAGTATATTTCATACCTCTAGAAGATTAAGATGTCCCTCGGCATCTTCTGCAAATTTTTACGTCTACTTGCCTATATATTATTTGTAATCATCGATGCCTGTGATTTATTTTGAAAAACGCATAGCAACGTATGAATTTGATATTATTAATTATTTAATAATAAGTCTTGTTATGTGTTAAAATAATTATTTAACTCATATTTTGAGACAGTGTTGTAAGTCCGCGTCATTTTGGCATTTTATTTTGCATTCATTATGTATCACAACGCAGTGCGTGCAAAACTGTATACGATTTATTTTAATTTATAAAAAAATAGTTTATTTATGTTTATTAGTGAACAGGCGATATATATTTGGCTACGTGGAGAATATAAATTTTTAAAATTGATGCCTCAAATATTGAATGAATGCTTTTGCAATTTATTTATCGGCATTACAATATGCAAATTATACTGAAAATTTTAATGCTTTCAAGTCGCACGGCCTGTCGTTCGAAATTATAGGGATGTGTGAAATCGAAGCGTCTTCATCTTTGTATTTTCATTTAAAAATTGTTGCTTCAGTAAAATTGTTCATTAATTTTTCGCAAACTGGCTGTTGTCACAAAGACGTAATTAGTCTATAAGTTCCACAACACATTAATAATTACTGACCCGACTTTTAATTACAGATTATGAGGTGGTAATACAAAGACTCCCAGCGAATTTAAAAATTCTATTTATAATTGTCATTTATAATTCGCCAGTTAACCAATTTTCAGTATATATATATATATATATATATATATATATATATATATATATATATATATAGACTGATGGCACCGATTTTTTGATGCTGTGAGACCCATGTAACCCCTTCAATGGTCTTTACTTGGGAAAATATATAAGCGAAAAAATATTTAAACGTTAAGTTAGCACGAAATAGGTTTTTTTCTAGAATATATGTGAATGAGAAATTTTTTTAATCTCAATTCTTGAGCGGCAAAAAAAAACATCAAAATATTTCCAAGTTATTTTTAACTAATTCTCAATGTGTAATTCAAACTTGATAGAGGTTTTGAAAATATCATTAGATACTTGTAATTATGTTTTAATTGAAAATTATAATTTTTTTAACAAAGATTTTTCTTTGGAGCTATAGAATAATCAATCCATATAGAAAAAAAATCAGAAAGTAAACACTTCAATTATCAAAAGTCCTTGTTAATTGTCTTAAAATTAATTTATCAAAATTAACTTTAATATTTAGAATTGAATTAATATTATGAATTAATATAATTAATATTAGAATATTGATTAAATTTTCCTTTGGTTCCAAAAATGATGTGTACTTTCTCGTCTTTGCCTCCTTTCTTTCCGACATTTAATAACAATCGTAACAACGATTTTGTAGCGTCAACGTTTTTAGAAATTATTGAATTTTACTCCTATTATCTTGGAAAAATCATGATTGAAAATTATTTATACACATCGACGCAATAATTTAATCAAAAATACCATGCTCTGAATCTACTGAAAGTATGTCGTCCATATTATTTTAAGTCTCGTTATGTGCAACGGTAGCATTGTTGAAACTTGCCTCGGTTTTAAAACTTAGAAATAATAATAAATTTAAACTTTTTAATTGCATCTCATCGTGTGTAAGCAAATGGCTCGACTCTTTGAGATAAAAACGTGAACAAAGTCTTTCTATTTGTTTTTTTTGCTTTATAATTTTTCCTCGACAAACTTTCTTGAGTCACAACAATCATTGTGATTAATATTTCTTAGACTATGCACAAAATGAATGGAGGCAATGAAAGCGATTCGATTGAAATGCAACACTGAAATAATAATGCGACTGACTGCATTGTTTTCCACTGAGGCGTCGCAATTGTGAGCTTTGTTCGACTTTTAATTAATTTCTTAACTTCGGAAAATAATTAAATTGATATGAAGTGAATTTAATCACGTTTTACTAGACATTAATTGAAGTACGTAAATCAAATGACGTGTAAATTGCTAAATGAATTATATTGTTAAATATAAATAAAAAGTGAGATGAATGATTATATTTTTGTTTGAAAAACTCGTCTCGACTTTTGCACCTTCAATGTAATTGAATCAAAGAAATAAAGAGACATTTTTTTTTGTAAGTTCGTTTCTTTTCTTTTCAAATCGAAGAAGTTTTCAATATTCAATTTAAGCTTTTTCGAGAAAGGTTTTTTTTGTCTGCTTAAAAAGAATTGCCAAATCATTCTATCTGTAATTTTGGTATTTTTCGTTAAGTCCTTATGTAAATGTATTGCATTTTATGCTCCATTTTTAACGAGAGGTTTCAGTAATTAAATTAACTATTTATTTACTCTTTTACTTCTGGTGGTGTTTTTAAAGATCTATTCTATAGAGTTATAGAACTAATTCTATTGAGCTACTTCAACAGAGCATTGCACCTGTTCATAGAAACAGAAGAAATGCATAATACATACAAATGTTAGCGTAGGTTACAAAAATTCGTCAAAGTAAATGCAACATTAATTGATCATAACAATACCATGCAAGAGGCATTTTACTAAGAGCTACAGCCAAAAATATTTTTTTTTTATTATAAATTTATATAAATCGGCCATCAGGATCTAGGTCCTATAATCCGATTTGATGACCAGAGCTGACGTGATGGAGATCACTCCCAGTGGAGGAATCTTCCTATGCCTCTATTTGGTCACTAGGCATTTTTCTTTTTAGCCTTCTTTCATTTTGGTGCTCCAAAAGTGGCGGAATCAGGGGATTTGAGTGTTGACTTAACTTTCCAAAATGATTGGTGGTACGTACGGTAATGGAGTCGGTGACTGATGAGATGTGTAAGTCTCTTCGGAGAGTCTCATTTGTGACATACCATGGAGCATCTGCCAACTGTCTCAGGATCTTTGATTGGGTGGCCTCGATTAATTTAATGCTTGATTTGCTGGCAGAGCCTCACAGCTCAATACCGTACGACCAGATTGGCACTATTACTGCTTTGTATATAAGAAGTTTATCCTCAAGGGGAAGTTTAGAGCCCCTACCCAACAGCCAGTATAACTGTTTGAACCTCTTGTTAATATATTTTCGTTTTTGGATGATGTGAGGACTATATGTGAGGATTCCAGGACTATATCACCAACCTCAATCGGTATGACCACTCGATTTGGAAACCTATCAAGTCAGTGACCAAACCAACAGTCGCTATCCCCCCCAAACAAAGAGAAAGTCCAAATCCTATCACATGGGCCCGTAGTGATATAGAAAAATCATCCCTTTTCGCCGAATATCTATCTGGAGTGTTTACAAATGTGAACCAACCTGACCGGGATATAACCAAATTCCTACAGGATGAAGAAGTAACGAGTCCAAAACCATTGTTTTTTAGGCCAAGTCAACTTAAACAAGAAATTCAGTTTTTAAAAAACAGAAAAGCTCCTGGACATGACCAAATCACCACAAAAATGTTAAAAGAACTTCCCGAAAAAGGAGTTTTGTGTTTGCTGTATATATTTAATGCCACTCTGCGGCTACAGTACTGGCCTCGATCACTAAAAACAGCCGAAATAATCATGGTGCCTAAACCAGGCAAAAATCCCAATAAAGTCTCCTCATACAGGCCTATTAGCCTTTTATCCACCATTTCCAAACTATTAGAAAGGCTAATCCTATCCCTAACACACGAAATATCCGAACAAGTCCCTAGTCACCAATTTGGTTTAAGATGCCAGCATTCAACTATCCAACAATGCCACAGACTGGTCGAGCAAATAAATAGGGCCTTTGAACAAAAAAAATACTGCCACTCAGTATTTATTGACATTAGCCAGGCGTTCGACAGGGTTTGGCACGACGGCCTGCTTTAAAAAATAAAGAAGTGTATGCCTCACCTCTGGAAACTATTCAGATCGTATCTTCAGGATCGATTCTTTAATACAAGAGTAGGCCATGAGTGCTCTGACTCCTTTCCGATTAAATCAGGAGTACCTCAAGGTAGTGTTTTAGGGCCCCTACTATACTTATTATACACCTCGGATCTACCTACCACAGATAACACCTTGACGGGGACATTCGCGGACGATACGGTGATTATGGCTACTCACGAGGACGCCGAAATTGCCTCTCAGTACCTCCAGCACCATTTAAACCTCCTGGGCACTTGGGCTGAAAAATGGAAAATCACTATCAATAAATCCAAATCAGTCCAAATGACCTTCACTCTCAGAAAAGGAACGGGCCCCCCGGTCAATCTGGACTCAACTGAGATCCCATCGTCCGACACCGTCAAATACCTGGGTGTTCATCTGGACAGGAGGCTGACCTGGAGCCAAAAATATGAATCCAGTTTCCCAACTTTTTCCGCAATATCTTCTTAAAACAGCCAAGTAAGCAGGAAGTAGTAGTTGTAAGTAGTAACTACTTTTAGATTGTATAGTTTTAATATTTTTAAGCAATATTTGTAATCTAGATCGTGTGTTACGCCGTTTTTCTGCATGAGTTTTTTACAATCATTGAAATAGAAAGTAAAAGCACTATCTATAAAGATGTTTTATATTTTTAGTGGTGTAGTCAAAGGATTGTTGTTATAAATTTTGTTGATTAACTTATCTTGGACGCTAGTTAATGGTCGTACCATTATAAAGTCCATGATAAATTGCTTTTAGAACCAGAGCTTGGAGATTCTTTTTGAAGTTTAGACTTTGATTTTTTGGTAAGTTCCTAGCATGCACATTCCATTTCATGGAGCAGTCAAAATATATATCAACATGTTTGCAACTATTTACTCTTTTCAACTCCTTATCCCTAATAAACAATACAAATTTAATATACTATTTACATAACTTTCGAAAGTAATAAAAATAAATTTATCTTTGTTCGACGTTAGTTAATTATTTCCTAGTCAAAGTATTCAATTTTTTAAACTCGTTTGAAAAAAGAACATTGACTTCTCCCCCAATTCTTACCACAACATATCACACCTGTATCGTTAGCATAAGAAACGTAGTATTATTCGGCAGTACATTAAATATATCATTAATAAATAGAATAAATAATTAAATAATAGTGGTTCCAGAATAGTTCCTTGTGAATCTCCAACTTTTCATTACTCATAATCACTCATAGAATTGTTAACCTTAACACATTGTTTTCTGTAAGTTAAGTAATTGCTTATTAATAGCCTTGGAAACATTTGTTACTTGGTGGAACACAAAGTGTATTAAATAAAATCATACAAGGTTGATATAAAATTGAAAATAGGACTAAAATGGGATGGAAGCTTGATGAAAGTTTGAAGTTGATAACTCAACATACTTGCAATGACTGTCACTATTATAGGGTTTGAACTTCAACTTTTATGTTGTATGCCATGTGCCAAAGGTGCTGCATTAGATAATAAGGAAAAGATAGCTTTTTTCAAGGTGAAACCATCGTGTGAGGGTTTTCCTCTGCTATGATTGTCTTTCACTTTCACTTCAACTATTCTTCAGCTCTCCTATCAAAAATACCGTAAGTATGTTTTGTTATTCTACTTCTTATAAATCACGTATTCTTAGTTCTTCCAAAATGGATTTATTTGTTTCTTCTTTGTTCATGAGATTCTTAATAAACGTTTTTTGGTTTAATGTGCATACCAATATATAGCTTCAACATTTTACTTGTCAATTTTTTTAAAAGATCAAAGTACCCAAACCAAGAGTCGATTGGAAAAATCAGTGTGATTGCTAGTTTAACGTTAGTTTTTTTTCCCAAGAGGTGAAATTTTTTATATTTTCGTTAGTTTTACTGCCACTGTTCTCGTCATACGTCGTTTGATTATTTCATTTCATTCTTCAGGGTTAGTGATGAAGGTTCCTATGTTTATGATCTTTGCGATTTCTTTGCAATCGTTTGATTCTTTTGTTTTTGGTGACAGATGAAGAGCTCGCAACGGCCAGACCATCGTTATTTAATAAGACCTGAAAGTGACTCTGTGCATATCCCCAACACAGGTGAAAACGAGAAGAAGATAAGCTTATTCATTATGTCTAATAGTTTTTTTTTGATTAATCGCTATCAGAAGGTGTTCTCTACATACGGTAGATTGCTTATTTTTTTACCACCAACCCAAAGTTCTCCTTCGCATTAATCAAGAACCATTGTAATGGTGTATTTACTGTAGATTTTGTAGAGGATATGGGACAGTGTACAACCCTGTCTTATTGCTACTTATAGTTGTGGTTCTTCGAAAATTGTTTTAAATTCTTACCTGGTTTTATTCTGCCAGTGTAGTTGTTTACTTACGTATAAGATATAATGAAAGGTTCATTAATTTGAGGATATTCCTACTATATGCATTTGATTGCTTTTTATTAGTCTATCAATGTTAGATGCTCTATTATATTGAATTCTCATAGTTTTTCTATGCTTTACCGAAGTATCTCTCAAATTTTCTATATTAAGGGTAAAAGTATTTTAATGAACATCGAGGATGTTAGCAGCTTATTTATTTACAAATATGTTAAGTATTTAATATAAATTTTTTTCGTATAAAAGAATGTTTCACTAAATGTTTTAAATTATATTTCATTTATTTAATTTAGAAAATATATGTTAACTTTGTATTGCAGAAGAATATAAACATCATTTAAATATTTAATGTCTTATTGTCAGTATTGTTAATGTTGAGACTTCAAGAAGAGCTTTTCAAATTGATGGGAGAAAAATGAGATGAGAATTTAATCATTTACGACAATTAAATTTAAATTTGAATGGTATAGTCTAGACGTTTAGTAAATTGTAACTACATAAGATTGTTAAAACCAACCACTTTACGTTGAAACTCCACTTAATAATTTCCAATAATGTTGGTAATTTTTTCAGGTAATTGTATTCCTATTTCTTGAACAGAAAATTGGGGGTAGGGAACAAAATTTGTTGCGTATACCCACTCTCTATCCCTTAAGAAACTAATAACAATAACTGTAACAATAATGAGAAAGATATCGTTGGGTGGAGTAAACTAGTCCAAGCCGTTGTAGCTCAAAACTAAATGTGATGATGATGGGATAAGTTTTCAGGCAAGTCAACTAAGCGACCAACCATGGGATATGATACGGGACCATTTTGTTATATTTACCATTCACTTTATGACAGCTGGAGCTTTTAAAAGCTTCATTTTCGAGTTGGTGCTCTACTCAAGTCGAGTTGAGAGAAACATTTACCTCGACATTTCTCCACGATCGTCTTTTCAACTCTTTTCATATGCCTTTAGATGATGATGGCAACATAACTTAAATGGATATGGTAAATGTTTTATATTTTTTTACGTTGTTAAAATTGTTGAAATTTTTGACTGTTGCAGCCATTTTTGTGAAGAAAAAAAAGTACTATAAACGTGTATTAGACTGTATGGACTGTATAGAAATGAAAAATGTTTTTGTACAACTTTTATAATGATTCAATTAACCACACTTGGTAATATGGTACTAAGCAGTGGCGTGCACAGAAACTTTAGCAGGGTAGGCAGAAATTTTTAAAAGCTACTTTAATATAATCAAAAATGCTGCATGTTGGTTTTAGTTCGTCATCATGATGAGTAAATGATGAACCCTATACCGATTAGCCAATAAAATTTTAAAGTGTGTATTTTCCAATTTTTTTTTGCCAATCGATCGGAAATTGTTCGTAGAGGTTTGTGAAAGAAACCGTTTTGCTTGTGACAAAATAGTTTAGCGGTAATTAAATAAATAAGATAAATTAATTAATTAATCATTGATATAGTAAAATGTTAATAAGGTATAAAGCAACATACAAAAACAAAAATGCGGGAAAATTTAAGAAACGGTTGGTTAAATGTAAAACTAAAAAAAAAGTTAAGGAAAATAAACAGAACCTCCCCTACTTCGAAAGAAAATGGAAAAAAATATTTTCCATACTTTCTGATTCAGCCAACTTTTCCAAATTAGTAAAAATCAATGCACTATTGAATAGGCTTTTCACACATACATTTTCATCGTTTGTGAAAATCAAGTTTACTCACAAAAATTTGTTGAAAATATATATACGAAGTAGAACATTAAGTGTTTTTTGAAATTAGGAAAATATTTTTCTTTAACTATTTTTTAGTTTTCGTTTTAACCAACCGTTAAAAGTTTTCCTAAATTTTCTCGCATTTTTATTATTGTATGTTGCTTTAAACCTTATTTTCTTAACATTTTACTATATCAATGACTAATTAATTAATTTATCTTATTTATTTAATTACCGCTAGACTATTTTGTCACAAACGAAACGGATTCTTTCACAAACCTCTACGAACAATTTTCCATCGATGGGGAAAAAAACTTTCGGAAAATTACACTTTAAAATTTTGTTGGCTAATCCGTATAGGGTAAATAATGATGTTGATGTTTTTAACCACAAATATCCATAGATAGACTCATTTTGTAAACGTTATTAAAGTAATACAATGTAATCGTCAGGATTAAATATTACAGATAATAGATAATACAATATTAAAATTTATTAGAATTAAATAATAACAATGTACGTAGATTACTGATCGTTAAATCGATTATTGAGACCAATCAAATTAAAAGTTGTAATTGCAGCTATAATGAATAAGAAACAATGCTACTTCGGTAATTACCGTAATTTGTCGTGTAAGAAGACAGTGTCTTTCTATGAGGTTGTATGTGTGAAATTGTATATTTGTATTATTTTTTATACGAACGCACACACTGACACATATATGGCTATGAGTGCACACATATAAATATTTAGGCACGAATAGTTTGTGTCTTTCCCGAGGCGTTGCCTGAACTCAGCGGCGCTAGTGTATAGCAATGCAAATATTACTTAATATTACTACCAATCACTTACTTAAAATTGAACGAACGAACGAGCTGTCATAATCTGTGTACTGTATAGATGATATTCATTAAGATTTTTTATTTATTGATATTCGATAGTACTCGTAATTAAAATTAAATTAGATATCAGAACAAGATTATAAATATTTATCTGAATTATATAAGGTAGGCAGTGTCTTTTTGTCTATATGTAATGCACCCCACTGGTACTAAGTAACTTCATTGTTAACAACGTAAACTAAATTATTAATTTGAAACAAAAAGTTAACTTTTAAGAATAATTTCAATTAAAAAATATTGCAATAAAAATTATATAGGATTCTGTTTTTGATGTTTTTGATATTTCTGCTTGTCAATGTACGAGGAAGTCTTTGGAAAAAATTGAGGGCTTACTGACTTAAGTAATGTTAGCTCCTTTAAGGAGATTATATATAATTTAAGCATTATCAGAGCATACTTAGAAAATGTAAACTACAAATCTACTAAAAAAAAGAATAATTTATATTTAGTATTTTAAACATTGTTTAATTTAATAATACGAAACTTTTAAGTATACTTCACTCAAGTATACCTGTAATTTTATATTCTTCATTTAATATGCTCTTATGTAATAAAATTGTTTTAACAACGTATTTCCGTTAAAATTGTAATGAAAGATGGAAAAGGAACTTAATTATATTCAACATTGCTAAAATTATCAACGTACAAAAATAAGTTGAAAAAACATTTATTTTAAATGAAAATAATTAATTATTATGGCTCATACAAATTTTTATAATAATATTTTTAAAATAATATTTACGGTTTCTAGTATGAACAGCTACTAAAACCTATTTCCTCTAAATGCAACTGATTGGTGAAATATAATCGACGCGATGTAACGCTCCAATTAGTATAATATCCGATTTTTATTAAATAAATTAGGCAACAAATTGTAAAAGACTGTGATGCCCTGTCTTATATTTCCGTTCTCAGTTTAAGTGATCGTAAGTGACCCAATACTGTACAAAGCAAATATTGAAAAGAAAACATCAACATAGTATTTTTTCATAAGAAACCAGTTCTTCGGAAAAACGAGAAAAGAGAATCTGTTGGAGCAAATTTTTTTATTTAAGTACTAGCTTTGTAATTATAGAACATTCGTCATTTGACCACGGTCAGATGCAGATCTGTTCAGTGATTGTGAATAACAAAATTTACAAAACAAAAATTACAAGTGTGGACTAGAACGAGCCAGACACATCGATTCACTCCCAAGCCGGTGAGTGAATTTATTCATTATCTAAAATAATAAACAACACCCGACAGAAAAATATTTTTTTTCCCAAAATGACTTCAACTAAAAATATTGCCAACAACATTACTTACGCCCAAATGACGACAAGGGCAAACAACACAGCCCCAAATTTTCCTTCCAAGGAACAAGCGATTGTTTTTGAAAGTACGCCTGGAGCAAAAATATCCGATTATATTAAATGCGTTGGATCCCAAATTGGACCAAAAAATATCCTGTTCGCATCTCGTCTCTCAAATAACAGAATTTGTATATATCTAAACTCGACAGAGACAGTAGACCAATATATAAACAAATTTAAAAAAATAACAATTAATGACATCACATTAACATGTAGACGACTAATTACACCATCCACCAAATTAATAATCTCGAATGTGTGCCCTTCTATTCCCCATCACATAGTCACAGCGGCATTGTCCCTAGTTGGATTTGAAGTCATCTCGAACATGCAATTCGTCCGAGTAGGAATGTCGGAAGAGCAATATAAGCACATTTATAGCTTCCGACGAATTGTATTCGTCAAATCTTACGATCCCAAAATTCAACCAGACTCAATAGTTATTAAACACGATAACGAGGACTATCGAATCTATATAGGAGAGGGCATAAAAAAATGCTCTAGATGCAACATGCTCCACCAAAGATCAGACAACTGCGACAAACAGACCCCAATCGATACAAATAAGACTGAAGAAAAAGGTGCAACAGAAGAGGAAAACAGAAAAAGACCAAGGACCTCCAGTACAAGCTCCCAGGAAATAGCTAGATCAGGAGGCGAGGATATAACCATCGAGGAAAAAAGGACTAGCACCGAAAAAACCAGAGACAACGATCCAATGTCAGGTGGGACGGATAGTGATCGGGAGGATGGATCAACTCAGGATGAGGGTCCGATCCCTGCGAAAACGAAAAAAAAAAAAACAAAGAAAGTGAAAAAAATCGAAAGTGAAAAAAATCGAAAGTGAAAACGAAAGTAATAACGAGATAACCTGGTCAAACTTGGAAAAAGAATTTGACACAACCGTCCCGAGTAATAATTTCCCAGTAAGTGTGAAGCAATTGCGAGGCATACTTGATTTGGTTCAGGGAAGACAACAAATCGACGAAATAATTAAAGAACACACAAGCGATATAACCGGACTAATAGAAATGTGTACAGTTCTGTACAATAAAATGAACCGAAGTCAAAAAAACCGATTGACTCGGTTAATAAAAAGACTTCAAGAACTAAAACCTACCTTATAAAGTACACATAATGGGTAGGTTTATATTGCAATGGAACTTGAATGGATTCTACAACAAGTATGAGTACCTAAAGCTATTAATAAACGAGGAAAACCCGCTTTGCATCTGCTTACAAGAGACGAACTTCTTTGGGAATCATTGTGGAAACATAAATGGATATTTATCCTTCCACAAAAACCGGGAGCAAGCGCTAAGAGCCAGTGGAGGAGTGGCCACCAATATCAATCGCAGCGCGTTTCCAGAAGAAATTTCAATCAATACCCATATTGAAGCAGTTGCTGTAAAAATCAAGTACCCTTTTAGAGCCACAATCTGCAATATATACCTACCAAACAGCCGACCACTAGAACAAAAATCACTTGAAAACTTATTAGAACAATTGCCATCACCAGTTATCCTTCTAGGCGATTTCAACGCCCACCACCACTATTGGGGCTCAAAAAAGGATGACCCGCGGGGCACGCTTATAGCCAATTGGATAGAAAATAGTGACGAAATGATATTACTAAATGACGAACAACCAACACATTTCAATGTCGCAACAGGCACAGGAAGTAATATAGATCTATCCTTTGCTGATAAATCGTTGGCCATCAAAATGGAATGGACAACCTCGAAGGATTTGAATGACAGCGACCATTTTCCTATCTACATTGGAATAGAGAACATAGAGAGCCCAAATGATAATGTGCTTAAGATTCCAAGGAAATGGAAATTTGAGCAAGCAAATTGGAGCCTATTCCAACAGAAGATTGACCAAGAAATTCCCACACTTACAGACCTGTCCCACCTCCAAAGTACCTACAAAGATGATCTTGGCCGCCTTACAAACTTAGCCCAACCACAAGATACACATATAAGCGAAATTGTTAAATCCTTCACAGAGGTAATATTAAATGCAGCCAAAGAAACAATCCCAAGAACTAGAGAAACCCATAGGAAAAAATCGGTACCATGGTGGAACCCAGAGTGCCAAAAAGCCATCAAAGAAGCTAAAGCCGCCTTTAGGAAATTTAGAAGGAATACCAACTTGGAAATGGAAGGTGTACTAAAAATTGAATATAAAAAACGACGAGCAAAGGCAAGGAGAACCGTTAAAGAAAGCAGAATAAAGTCGTGGGAAAACTACATCTCAACAATTAATTGCCACACAAATACAACAGAGATGTGGAGGAAAATTAAACAACTAAGAGGTACAAGATGTAATTTCCAGGAAATAAATCTAATGGACAGCGATGGAAACTACACCAGCGACCCAAAGCAAACAGCAAAAATTTTGGCAGATTCCTTTTCATACAACTCCAGTTCTGAAAACTATATTCCTAGCTTCCGGCAAAAAAAAGATATATTAGAAATATTAGGAGTGACCTTGGACCAAGGAATGACCTGGAAAAATCATATTATGGCACTTAGAACCGATTGCTATAAAAGGCTAAACATTCTAAAAACATTAACATCAATAGGATGGGGGGGCGTGAATTTTGATACCTTGAAAATGACATACAAGGAACTAATTCAACAAAAAATCGAATATGGTGCAATACTATATGATGCATCCTCTAAAAGCCGACTGAAGACCCTAGAAGCGATCCACAATACAGCAATGAGGATATGTACTGGAGCTTTTAGAACCAGCCCAATCACAAGCATATTGGCTGAAGCAAACGAGCAACCGCTGGTCTTTAGAAGGAAGGAAATAATCCTAAAATATGCAGCTAGAACTAAGCATGATCCCAACAACCCAGCTAGGGAAAGCTGCAGTAAAGACCAAGCGACTAATATTAATAATGAAAGTGAGCCCCAACACCACCAACCATTGAAGACTCGAATAATAAAATACGAAAGGGAAATAGGGTTAGAGGTACCAAAGGGTTACTCACAACTCGACAATCATCGACCACCGTGGGAATTCTGGATCCCACCGATAGATACTTCCTTAGCCGAATATCCAATCGGAACTACACCTCCTGTACTTTTTGTTAAACTATTTATGGAAATCAGGAACAGACACCAAGGATACCAGGAATTCTTCACTGATGGATCGGTACTAAACGGAAAATCGGGATGTGCCATCATAACAAACAACCAAGAAATTTCCCACAGGCTGAAAGACGGAGCCTCAATCTTCAACTGCGAAGCCGTAGCAATAATGAAATGCTTAGAAACAATCGTAAAAAAGCCACAAAAGAAACCGTCAGTCATTTATTCGGACTCACTATCAACCCTTAACGCTTTAAAAAATCGGCATAATAAAAATAAAATAATAATTAACATACAAAAAAAAATAGACCACATGCTCAAAAACAATTACCAAATAAAGTTGATTTGGATCCCCGGACATCAAGTGATAGGTGGCAACGAGCAAGCTGACGAAGCGGCAAAAAGGGCAACCACCGAAGAACTGATCGATGATCACGAGCTGGAATTAGAAGACTGGAAGAGGTTAGTCAGGAGTAAAGTCCAAAAAACCTGGGACAGTATGTGGAGAAATACACCGCAAAAATTAGCTACGGTGAGGGACTCAGCTACCCAAGAGAAATGTCCATCGGTAGCAACCAGGAAGGAGCAGACTACCATAACTAGGTTGCGTATTGGGCACACTAACCTGACACATATCCACTACATCAATAAGGAACAAAAGCCAAAATGCAGTCATTGCGATCAAGATCTGACCGTTAAACATGTCCTGATAGAGTGTGGGGCATACAATTGTCAGAGGAGCGCGACTGGCATGCCGACAACGATGAAAGAGTGCCTCAATACAAAAGAAGGGATTAAAAAGACTATAGAATTCCTAAAAAAAACTAAATTATTTGATACAATATAAAGTACAAAAACATATTTATAAGCCTAGTTTACTATTAGAATTTATTATATTATTATCATTTAATAGAATTTGTTAGTTATTATCATTTATTAGAATTGTTAACTATTATTTATTAGAACTAAACATGTATTACCAATCGTAACATGTACATTATTTTAGTCATTAATGACCAAGATGTTAAACAGTGACTTTAAATAAAATAAAATAAAAAAAAATAAAAAATTATAGAACATAATCGCCAAGAATATCAGATGTCACAGAATAAATTATTCTGTGAATTTCTTTCTAGACATTATTGTGTTTACCTTTTGAATTGATAAATGGGTGAATTTTCATTAAAAAAACATGAATGCAGGTCTCAATAGAAAATCAAAATGTAATTTATTTAGAGTTGAAGTGGATACTTATTGCTAAAAATTATTTTTCTTCTTTTTAGAAGTAAGATTGACAATGTTATTTCTAAGAAATTTTCGTAGAATTTTATATGTAAATCCATCTTTAGTAACAATTATTGTTACAATTTGAAATACTACAAAGCGCATCATTTTACCATTCAAAAATAGATTCTACACATGTGCACACATGATAAGTGCAACGTTTATTATTGCACACAAACGCAATTTAGATACTTTGTTGTGGAATAATAAAATCGTATATATTTCTTGTTGAAACTGTTTAACATTTTGCGGTAACAGTAAAACACAAAATGTTCATAGAAAACTTAGTATTTCGAAAATTTAAATTAAAATTAGAATAAAAAAATATCTATCTTCTACATTTTCCTTACTTCTTTCCTTTATTGACTTAAAAAGAAAACTAGATAACATTTTCGTTTATGCTAAAGTTGAGGAGAAGAAGCTTGATGATTTTGAAAATATTGAAATTGGAGCAAAATATTGATTTTAGCTGAGCCAAAGCTGGAGATAGAACCGGAGCGTAGATAAAAAGAGAGCTCTATTTGATAGTGATACATTTTATAATACTTCAATTTTGTTGGCATATTTAACGTTCTCTCCGGAAATTAATAATAAGTATCTTTGTAGGCCTTAAAATAGGAATAAAGCAAAAAAGGAACAACATTTTTTTTTCCTATTAGTTGAAGAAATGGTTGTTTTATATTTTCAGTAAATGTTATGTTAATTATCATAAATTGAAAATTATTAATAATTATCTATAATTTTTAAATAATAACCAAATTCCAGGGAAAAATGTAAGTACAAATACCTTTCTGGTACTCATTAACGCTTCGGACAACGGAAACCATTACAATTTCTCGTTATTTTCAATTTTTCGAGAAAATATACCGTGCTTGGACATGTGTTTATTATACTACATATGTAATTGGTTCCCTTGAGTGGGAAATGCTTTAAGAGGCTATTAGGAACTCCCCATTAAGAATGTCGCCAGGACCTGGAGTTTTTCGGGTAGGTAGAGGGTATAGAGAATAGAGAATATAGAGAATAGATAGGGTATAGAGAATAGAGTTGATAATAGATGAGGATGTTGTTTGAATTTTTTGGAAAGAATGGTTTAGGATATTTGGGATGGGTAAGGTATCTTCTTTATCTGGTGGTTCATAGATGTTTTCTAGATTAACCGCGAAGCATTCCGCCTTGTCTTTTTCTACAGTAAATATTTAGAATGAGGAATCTTTGACTTTATTCGAAAGATTTTTCTGGTTGTCCTTCATATTTGATTGTCTTCAGGTTCGAATTCTTCTATGTAGGATTGGTATCGTTCGATTCTGTACTTATCTAACTCATAATTAACCTGATGGGTTAGTTGAATGAGGTAGCATTTTATTGATTGGTTTTTATAGCTTTACGATAAATACATTTTTATTTTACCCTTTCATTCTTAAACATATCCATGATTCTGAAAAAAGACATTTTTTATTTCCATCTTCAGCTTTAAGCTCATAACAATTTATGGTAGATGGTGTAAAATACGTTTTTATAGTGCACAAAAAATATGGGAATTTAAAATTTAAAAGTTGATGAAAATGAGAGAAAAATATCAATAAAATTCTCATAAATATATGATGGCAAGATTTGCTGAATTAATTTTTAGTTGAAGCCATAAAATGAGACGCTATTGTGCTAAACGGTGTGAACATCAAGAGGGTCTCTTTGTTTTGTTTCTTTTTTTTTTTTTGATTCTCTAACTTTGGGAAATGAATTGGATAAAAGAGAACGAAACGTGTTACGGGAATTGAGCAATAAATTTTTAACGCCACTTATTTTATTATTATTTGCCTGACAAACTGTTGATTTTTATATTAATATTGCTATTGAAATGGAGAATTTTAAAGGACGAAATTTTATGGCATCTTGACGAAATTGACGTGATATTTCTACGGTAATTATCTTAGGGTCTTAACTCTGAAGAAAGTTTTTAATTTATTGACAGTTTTATAAAGTTTAATAAACCTTTTATCTTCTTAATTTTTTCAATTTAAAGAACTTAAAATTAATTTTCGGTATCGAAACATATTATGTATGTATTTAGGTTTTCATTTTCATTTCTTTGATTTTCTGTTAATTTTTTTTATTTTTTTCTAAAAAAAATTTAACGTAGAAAAAAAAATAAAAGCTTCACCAAAAACGATTACTTAATCATTAATTTGTAGCTATTGTCTTTTATCGGTAATTTATATTTCTAAAAAAATGTACGTCTTGACTGACTGACGGGTTGATAAGTCACTTGTCGTCAAGACGTAACATTTGGTTCATAAGGTCTTTCGTTTTATGCACTTATTCTAGAAATAAGTGTTCTAGTAATACAACTGCATAGTTTAAATCCGCCAAAGTTATGCAATGGAACTAGGCTATGTGTGAAAATTTGGGAGAGGCCACTTATTTACTGAATGCGTTCGATGAGAATATATACCACGGATACTAGTTATCCCGCCAGAGTATCCATTAGAGTTTAAGAGACTGCAGTCTTCCCTTAAGTTGTATTTCATTGTGATAATAATTGAAGCAAGGGTCGTCGCTGAAATCACAGGAATCAATCTGAAGAGGGACTGCATTCCGTAGACCCAGTTTTATGTGAACCTTTCCATAAGGAGTTCATCCAAAGAACCTGGTGTTGTTAGTGTCTGAAGGGTTAGTCTAGAATGGCGTATATAAAAAAAGGTACTTTAAATGAGTATTTCTTTAAAAAAATACTTTTAATAAAGCAATTTTTTATTTATTGCATAAAAACCAACTATGAAATTATGTAGATTATTATTAGCTATAAAAAGTGTTAAAACATAAAATAATAAGTAACTATTGTCGAATGTTTATTTCATACAATGTTAATAATTAAAAATGCGAATAACCCCCTTTGAATATAAATCATTTCCGCTAATAGAAGTATTTCAATTATTTTTTTAAGTTTAGTATTATTCATTCAGTGAAACGGCAAATACATGGTAAAAGTCAATATCTTAAGTAAATAATTTAATAATTTTTTTTCTACGAAAATGTTTTTACTTTAAAATTGTATTCACTTTTTTGTCCATTAGTACAATGAATTTCAATATTATCGTTTTTTATTGTTGAAATTCTTAAGTTAAATGCAATATGCAAGTATGCATGCGAGTAAGGAACTCGCATGCATATTGTCTCCACCAATTTTAAATAGAAACACAGTTATTGTCAAAAATTTTGGTTCGTTATATGAAATTTCAAAACAGGAAGTAAAAGGATTGGTAATAAATGTCAATACTAATGAGTTCCTTTTTTTTTTTGTAAAATAAATTAGCATATAATTGGATGGAATTAATATCAACCCCTATAGCAGCACCAATGAATAAATGACATTAAAAAAAAATAGTCTAGGTATTTTCATTTTGAAAATTCAGCCCTCAATAATTGATTGACAACGTTTGGCAATAATTCGGAAAATTCAATCACCTAGCCTATATGAATTAATAATTTACTAATTAACTAATGGTTGTGCCAGAGGCAATAATTTCTGAAATAAATTGTTGGAAACTGTTGCTTTATTGGATAAACTTTATTGTGGACGCTTAACTGATATTTAGCCATATAAACATGTTTGAAGCTTGTGAAAAAAATATTGTGGTTTGAATTAGTTCTGATATCGAAGGTAGAAGTTTATTTTATATTTTCTTCAACAGAGAACGTTAATTGGTTAATTTTAGATTGAAATTATCAGCATTGATTGATTTTTTTCCTGTAGACAGTTCTTATTGGCAAATATTTTTCGATTTTAGATATTCAAAATTACCTTTTTGCATGACGAGCGTTTAGATACGGTGTTCTAAACGATTGCTAAAGATGAGTTTGCATCAACACTTTTTGGATCAGGAATTTGTATTTTTTTCTTCCTATCAAAATGGTCTTGACAATCGAGGAAAATATTTGTTGAACTAAAGGAAAATTTCTAATTTCGCCATGACCGGTACTAAAAATAAAGACATATTTTTTTTGCCAGAATTTCTAGCTCTTACGGAAAAAAATCAATGGTTAAAGTATATCGACAATATATAAGATATTTTGTGATTTCTAATCATGTACTATGAAATATACTTTATTAGTTTATTTTATTCGAAATTTTATTTGAAAAATGGGGGTTTTTGATTTTAGATAGCAAAAAGTTTTTCATACTTTAAGACCATGCCATTAAAAAAAGTTCCTCTATTCACAGTAATCTGGAATAGTAATTTGAGAGCACAATTAGCTTAAAATCCTTCGCCAAAGAAAATTAAAATATTATTTAGTCGTCGCTTGGAATAACGAAACAATACTAACCATGAATACAAAAGAAGTGATTTTTTTTTTTTAATAATTATTACTTTCTTCTTTAGATGTCATAACCCATACGACTGTAGACTGTCGTTTTTGCAGACTAGTAGATTAACTATTGTTATTTTATTCACTGTATCCCTGAACAGTTGCGATTGCGATCTACCCAATTTAGTGCTTAGATTCTTCACCCAGAATGTTATCCACCTATCTACATTTCTTTTTTCCAGAATATTACCTTGAATTATAAAGTGTTATAATTCGCATTTTCCTGAGTGTCTCATAACATGACCGAAGTACTCAAGTTTCCAATACTTCATGATGTTCGCTAAAACTCCTCTTTGGATTTTCACTTCTTCTAAAACTCAATTACCTAGTCGGACATTAACTTTTTGCAGCCAATATAGGTTTGCTATAATACTAATATCATTGTCATCAATTTCTGTATCTTCCAACAATTGTAGCACTTTGTAATTCTGAATTATACCAAAGGCTTTTTCAAAGTCTATCGCGCCCATCGTGGTTCATATCACACCATTTTACACTAATACTTGTGAGCTTAATAGAGCTTCGTAGGTTTCTTATCCATTTCTGAATCCAAATTGGGTTTTCGGGATTTAACTGTCTTGTTTCTTTTATACTCTGCCATATATTATTCGTAAAAAAATCTTCAGGGCAAGACTCGACTCATTAAGCTGATCATATGGTAATACTCCCAATTTTTGAGTTTCTCTTTTCCGGAATGGTTACAAAGGTCGATCTTAACCAATCTGTCAGTATTTTTCTAGTTTCGTTTATGATGTTATACAATTACTTAAGCATTTTAATACTGTGGTAACCCAAGATTTTTATTGTTCCCGTGTATATTTCATCTTGCTCCGCAGTTTTTCTATTTTTAGCTAGGGATAAAGCTTTTTCTACTTCACTTTGTATTATTAGCGGTCCCCTTTCACCATTTTGCCGGATTAGTTAATTCTGTCTTCATTAAACAGTTCAAAGATAAATTTTGGCTAACCTATCATGTGCTTCTCTAATTCCATAATTTTGTTGCCGTCTTTGTCCTCGAAAATATGTGGGGACCGATAATTTTTGTTCCCCGGGATTTCTTTTAATTTTTTATGTTAATTGAGTGTATCATATCTTTTATCGTTGAGTTCAAATTCCGTTCATTCTTTTTAATGCCATGCTTTTTTTGCTTCTCCGACCTTTTGTATTATTTTTCTCAGTATATTTCTATAATACATTATATTTCGATTTTTATACATTCTCCATTTAAACAATTTATTTATTTATATATTTTAGCACTTAATACATTTTACACAGATATCTAAAATAAGTTGATATACAATTGTACATAAGTCAGCATACAGAGTTTATATATAAACTTAAATTTAAAAGTATTTTTTTCTTATTGTAACTTTGTTATAAATCAAAATAAAATATATTTATCTCTAAAAAGTTTTTTTTTGTTTTTTTACTTAAATAAAGTCTAAAATTAAAAAAAAAAAACAGAATAAATTTCTTTACTATAGAAGAAATATACGTATGCATTCATTTAGTTTGTTTAAAGCTAAAAATCTCATTCTGTTTCAAACCTACAATGCAATTCTTCCCTTATATTTATTTTCATCATAAATCCCCTTTTCTGCCATTTACAAAATAATTTAGCGCTGGATACAACTGTTTTTTCTTGTTCTTGTTTAATAAAAGCCAAACCAATTTATTTCCATTTGAAAATCGTAATTCCCGCGTCTTCTGCAACAAAATCCATCGCTGAATATTTATTAGTTTGATTTTTTTTTTGCACAAACGCACACAGATGAGAAGCACTAAAAATAATTTATAGAATATTTGTCAGGCGAAAAATTAAAGCTCAAATCAAAAGCGGACTTTGAATAGGGAAAATGGAGGCTGGAAATGAGGGATGTGGTGTTGCGTTTTGAGTAAGACAAATGAGACAAATTTGAACTGATGAAAATTGCCATAGATCATATTTTCTCTGTTGTAAGCTTGTCTTTGTTTAACATATGAATTGTGTGCGCTTCGCGCACCATTGTGATTATTTTCCGTACAAAATCCAATAATAATAATTTCCCATAAGTGAATGATGATTGATTGGATGACTATCATTACATGACACATCGAATAATTGAGGGTTGATTCCTCATAATAAGTTTATGACAAAATTTTTGATTAATAAAACCCATCAACCCGTCAATTTTAAACGTTTAACTCAAAATATTTTTTTTATAACAAATTATATAATTGGATAACTTGCGAAACTCGAATCAACAAATATGTGTGAAAAACCTGAGGATTCGTGCATATATTGGTAAAAAGAGTTTTTGTACTGACTTAATTTCGTTCAAGATAGAAACGTTTGTTCTTTTAGCCGTCCATGGAATCCTTGCATTCTCCTCTAGACACACATTTCGAAGGCATCGATTCGTCGCCGATCAGCTGCACTTATAGTCTACGTCTCCGAAACGTAGGAAAAGATAGGAAAGACCAGCGTTTTAACCAATCCGATTTATTAATATATATAGGAATGCATTTTTTTATATGCAAAAGAAATATTCCTGGAACAATTTGAACTTTTTGAATGAATAGAATAATCTGTTTAATGACAAAATTAGAATTCTGGCAATGTTTGAATCAAGAATATTATTATATTGAAGCCATTTACACCTTCATAACTCTATTCCTTTGATTTATTCATAATTTTCTAACATCCTTTACAAACACATCTATTAACTAGCTTATGTATAGCATAAATACCCTTTTTCACAATGACAAAGGTTTGACACGCCGTCGTTTTATCGATTATTACTATTTTAGTGTTTTATTTTTATAGCTACTAGAAATGTTTTTCTTAAACAAATATAACTTGAAAATTTATTTTTATCCAAATGTGGTTTTCGAAAATGAATAGAATGAGTGAGTGGTCTTTTCACGTTGGTGAAGAAGCAATTAATCAATTATTGGTTCGAGAGATCACGTAATGCTTGTGAATGTTAAAAGCTTGCTCGTGCTTTTTTCGAGTGCCTCAATTGACGTGCAGAGAATTTAAAAACGATAATAATCAAACATGAAATTTAGCCAGCTCAATGACCAGTTTGTATACGAAAAAGAGTCCTCTTAAACTTGCTAATTAATTTGAAATTGTATCCATATTTTCTGGTAAAAATTTGCAACATTTTAATGCCAACAAATTTTTTTTGATCACCAATTTAGTCGAAATGAAAGTTTTGATAAATAAAACCCTATAAGTAAAAATTTTTATATTACTTTCGGTGAACATAATAACTAGCGAGAAATCAGCTTATTTCTATTGAAATCATTTTTCGGTGGAAATTCTCAGAAGTTGGTTGGTACCTATTAAACTATATCGTTAAATACTGATATGATTTTTACATGTGTTACAGACCAATTCTTAACGATCGAAATTTCACCACTTTCTTCAATAATATTCGCAAAAAAGAATCATAACAACATATTTTTTTTTGTTGTAGAACTTTCCTTTAAAGAATATTACAGTATTTCAGTTTACCTCTCCCTCTAACTCTTGCAACTTGGCAGCTTAATGTATTTCATTAAATATGCCTTATTTCTCCAGAAGTAAATAGAAACTGTGCTCCTTCTAAACATATTATATTTTCGAGCTGGGTACATGGAAAAAGAATTGTAATAAATTTTACCATAGTAACATTGTAATTCAGGATTAGTGATTCATTTATACGATATTGCACTGTAAGTAATATATCGAAAACGTTAAAATTCAAATGTAAATAATATTCTTCAGAAAGTCTTTTCCTTACACTATTGCAAAGCTTGATATGATGTTAAGTGAAGTAACCCATATAAGTAGATCGGAGCGATATAAGAAAATTGGAGTCAATTGTTTCAATCGATTAGTTTATATGAATCTTTTAAAAGAATATTTCAGAGAAATATTGAAGACATTGTTCTACTTAAATAAAATAATAAAGCAATATAAAATATTTGCTTTTCAATGAAAATTTAATGAATTTCTTACTAATTTTTTATTCAGTCCCTTTTTAGAGATATAAACCTGAGAAAATTGACATTTTAAGATTTTCAACAATTTTTCAATGCTCAAGAATGAAAAGGAGTATATTTGCAGGACTAAAATATAAACTACAGGTTTTTATAAAAATATTCAACACAAAAATGAAATATCTTAAGTGAGTCTCTTTTACATCATACAGTTTTATTGTCTTGAAAAGTAACAATTTTAAGATTTTTTGGAAATTTTTGCAAAAAAAGTTTGACTGATATTTTTTCATGGGAGGAACAATAAAAGTATGTATATATATAGTTTATTTCATACTGAACGCATTGGTTTTTAAATTATTTTAATATCTCTAAAAATATCTTGGCAATTAAATTATCCGTTGAACACCACTTTCATTAAAATTTTTCTAACCACCATTTTGAAAATGGCTGCCAAAAAAAAACTATAGCAATTTTTTTTAAATAGTTTCTTGCTATTGTTTACCTGTATAGAACTCGTAATTAAATAATCAGAAAAATGAAAAATGTTAATCAACATTGCCTGGGGATTTAAAATGGGCGAATAACCCTTTCTCATATTTTTAACGAAAATATAAATTCTTTAGCTTGTTCTCTTTTCCTAAATATATTTTTCTTTCCAGTATTTAAGAAAAATCTTTTTGGTTAAAAACTTTGATCTATTTAGCTCCGAAAAATTGCAACATTGATGGGATATTTTGTATTTATTCTATTGAATTCATCATTTACGAAGATGTCTTCGTCTTGTGCAATTTAATAATAATTGAATTATTTAAAAATATAGAAAAGTTTCTGATTTTTTCTTTAACTCAATGAATTTCTTGAATTCCGAGATTTTTCCTGTTTGTTAAATTCCGTGGGAAAATAGTCTGATACACTTACAAACTTAAGACTTTTGTCTATACATTACAAATTTAGATTATGAAATTATTTTCCAAACTTCCCTACAGTATTATTAAAAAAATGACAAACTTAAATCTCAATAATACATTTTTCCACAATATTCATAACACTTAAGTGAAATAATATTGTAAGTTATTTTATTTACCTTTTTTTCAAAGCAATGTTTTCTCTAGTTTTCCATACTTTTATTTTTAGTTTTTGCTGGTTATTTAAGAGTATTTTTTAATCACAGTGCACAAATTGATCTATATTGCCTATACGGGCTCGTATGTTATGATCACAGGATTGCCTCTGGAAGTGGCTTAGTTGAATTTTCAAATTTCATTATTCAATACAAATGAGCATCCCTAAATCTCGCAATCCCATTGACATATAGCCTTGTGCATTGGTGTGAATCTGTTGTTATCAGATATTAGAGCATTACTCAAAGCATACGTATTGTCGGGGTGCTCATCATTTATTTTCGTAAATACTTTAAGCTTTTTGATAGTTATGGTAAAATATTTTCCTGATAGAATTTTTTTAAAAAAAATATAGGAAAAATAATATGAAATTAATATAAGTATACCCGGAAGTATTTTTTTTGTAACGACTGCTTCTAAAGTTGAACTTTCGTGCGTTGTGTGGTGGGGGTAAAGAGCCGTTTTCTCATCGTGGTGGCAAGCGTACACGAAAGTAGAGAAACCGTGCGCAAAAGTAAAATAAATTAATACCTACATAAACTTTGATAAGAAATAATTAATATAGGTAATTATTTAGACTGTAGTTTAAACTAAAATGTTGTTTTTATTCATAATTTTTCTATAAATTATTCTTACTATAGAGTTGAAATTTTTCATATATAAATAACAATAATTAATTTCTCAATCTATTTCTGTTGAACTTTAGAAGCAGTCGTTACAAAAAATTTTGTTCGATACTTATGCTTAAAGTGAGCTACCTAGTAGGACGAAATTGAGACACTTGCTAAAGGAACTGATAATACACAACTTGATCTCGTGCGCCTACCCCCACTCGCCTGGCGACCTCGTGGCGGTACACAGCGCACTCGATCTCGTTGTGTATGATCAGTCCCTTCAGCTCGTGCATCAATTTCATCCTACTAGAAAACCTCACTTTACGCATATGTATCGAAAATAACTATTTCTATATCTAGGACAGAAGGTTTCGTTCAATAAATTAATAGCGAAATACTTAATGGTTTAATTAAAATCATTTTATCAATTGCTTTCAAAGTTCTTCTTTTTCCAACTGTCCAAATCTCAATTATTTTAACACACCCAGCTATTCATGGCCACTTAAACACACGAAATCCTAAATTCGACCATCCTGCTGTTAGCATTGCTCCGATGTCAATTTTTTTCGTTTTTTGAGCACTGCCATTGGGCCTATTCTATTATCGATAAATTATCTCTTTCTAGTCGGTGCTTGATACTATATTTAAATTGTTAATCAGGTACCATAAGCGAAGTATATTATACATCATAATTTTTCTTTTTGACTAGTACAAACGCATTGGCGTATTCTGTCGCGCGGGGTCTTATTATACCCTTATGTAGCCTTTAACTAATTAATTCATTTACTATATTTTTCTATTCTACTGAAAATCCTGGGACACATACTAACAGATACTTCCCCGTTTAAGCATCGATACACCGCTTGTATGTGTATTTGTTCGTCAAATAATCTTCGTGCTTCAATTTCATGTTCCATACTTTCATTATCTGTTTTTTTTTCTTCTGTATCACAAACATTGATGCACCTTGGTCTAGCTGTGACTAATCGGTGCATCGTTTTCTTCTTTATCTTCACTTTGAGATTTTTAAATATCTCTTCCGGGAAATCGGAAGGTTCAATACCGATAATCATATTACCAGGACTTATCATATTATCCAGCACAACGTGAAACGTAAGTTTCAACACAATATCGTCAATAGTTATTGTGGTGTGTAAACTTCCGTGCGTCTTATTTCGTTCCGACACCATCGAAAAGTATCGTCACATTTTCGAGCTTCGGCAAATTTAAGTATCCATAAGACATAGAAAGAACTAAATGAAGATCGCTTCCAGAGTCTATTAACACCTTCACTTCTTTGTTCATGATTTTCACCATCTTGTATGCATTTTTGCTTTTTTGTCAATTGCGTGCAATGTTTCACAACGCGGTTTATCTGTCAGATAAATGGTTCGATAAATCCCGATTTTATCAGTTGATTTTGCGGCAAAATGTCCAAAAGCGCCACAACTAAAACACTTTGAGCCCTTAGATCTTTCTGAACCATCTTAACTGAAATGATTTTTCCCACCGCAATTATAACAGTTAGTTTTCTATTCACATGATCGATATTTTACACACGAATTTCGGCTTTTCGTCCTGTCAACATGAGTATGGTTCACTCATTTCACTGATTCTAATGTTGCGTCTTTGTACCGTCTTTGTACTGTTGTTGCCTCTTTTTCAGGCCTTCGATAATATATTGAATTTTATCCTCCAGCAATATCTCCGCGTGGCTTAGCAACTCCAGCATCCTATAAACGCAAACTTGGTAAGACTCATCTGTCTTATTTTTCACGGTGGAAAGTCGTCGATGAACTTCTTTGCTATTTACTGTCTTTCTAAACTCGTCTTTTAAAGTTTTCTTCATTTTTTGCCATTTTTTGCTGAAGTTTCATATGATATAAATAATTTTCTTGATCTACGGAGCAATATTCTACTATAAATGACGGTTTGTGCGTCTGATCATTTACAAATCTCTGCAGCCTCTTAAACGTTTACGATCCACGTGGCAATGATCTCGCAACTATCGCTGCTGAAGGTTTCGATGGTGTCTTTCACGTCTTTGAAGTTTAGTGTGGGATAAATAATACATTGTAAACGACTGGTAGGTTCCTCTTTGTCCTTGTCATTGTCCTCGTCATTGATAATAACCGTTATTTTCAATCGTCTCTTCAGGGTTTTTTAACATCCTTGGTTGATAAACTAAGTCGCTTGAGCTTCTTTTTTAACTTGGCCAAAGTCAAATCTTCGACATCACTTTCATCATCATCGTCTTCATCGCTGTCGTCGTTTTCGCTAACATCATATTTCGTGTCGTCATCGTCCTTGCTTCCATTGGTGTCGTCTTCGTCATTTCGCCTTACGACTCGAGAGATTGCCATCAGCCAGTACTTTGCGTAACTTCTCAAAAAGTACGCTTTTGGTACCGATAATTGGGAGTCCCAACTTCCCTAATTTTTTGCGCAATTTTGCGACCATTGTCTTGGATATTTGTTCTAATATTTTGTTCGGCTTTCCAAACAATGCACTGGGGTCATACATGAAATAGTTCCTCTAACCATGTCTTCGTCGAAGCACTCGTCGCGTAATGTTCTGTTTCTCCCAAATAAAATTACTAAATTAATGGATAATAATATATGTCCTATGACTCAAATTCTTCTTTATTACGACGCGTTTCAACAGTTTTTGGCTATCATAATCAGGTAATGATTATTTTCAGGAAATAAATAAAATACTTATCAATGTTAAAAATAAAATCACATTTGAAATATCTAAAATTGTGTAAACAGCTCACAATTTCATTAAAACATCGAGCTGTTATCCCTGATTTTTTCCTTGAATAAGTTCCCAAATTTATGGAATTGATGGTTTCCCTCGATTAATTCATAGCGAAGTACTTAAAGGTTTTTTCATTTAATTCAACAATATTAATTTACATCTTACTAACTGCTTTCAAAGCCTACTGGTGGTCGAGTGGTCTAGATCACCGCTCCAAAACTGGCAAGTAATGGGTTTGATCCTCGTATCGAGAAAAATTTCAATAACTGATCCGATAACGGATTTTATTAACCCTAAAGTCGCTAAAAGACCTTAGAAGTTATAAAGCAACGGTAAATAACAATTACAAAAATTGCATTTAAAATTAGATTCGTCGCACGTTCCGGTTTATTTCCACAGATAAAAAAATCTATTATTTCTACACCACTCAACTTTCCATGATCACCTCAATACACAAAATTTTATATTAATGTAAATTTAAATAAGCTCAAGAGTAATTGAAATTAATCGCGGAAGGGTCAATCCATTCAAAATCGTTCAATTATTTTTTATTTTTTATTTTTCTAATTCTAATAGGTAGAGAGTAACAAAAACTGATTTGAAAAAAATTAAAGAGTTATAGATTTTTCTCAGCAGCTTAAAAATAGAGGTTGAAAAATTTTAATGAAAAGGGTGGTCTGCGGAAAATTTAATTACCAAGCTATTTTTAAAGATATCAGAATAATTCGAAAATCAGTACGTTGAGCATATAATAATATTTATGAATATGTGCTTTTAATTTTCCTACTATAAAAAGAAAAAAGAGTTAGTTTTTATTGAAAAACCTTGAAAAAATCTAAAATTGTTACTTTTTAAGAAAATAAAATTTTAAAAGAAATAGAGACTTACTGATGATATTTTATTTTTGTGTTGAATATAATTAAAACAATTGGCAGTATAAGTTAAAGCCCTGATACACTCTTTTTCTTTCTAGAGCATATTAACTTTTTTCAAATAGGTTTTGTTATGGTCTACTATAAAGAACTCGTAATAAAAGAATCAGAAAAAAAAAAGAAAAGGTTGAGAAACATAGGTGGTTTCAAATGGATTGATCCAGAAGTATTTTTTATTTTAGTTTTATTTATTTTTTTTCATTTAGTAGTACCATTTCAAAAAGACATTAAAAATTTGAGAATCTTTAAAAAGGAATAACTATCCCTTTTTTACAATTTTTATTCCAAGATCTAAGCTTGAATCTAGGTTTTAATAACTTGTTATTTTTTTCCTTTAATTAGGTAACTGATATTAAAAATAACACCCCAGTATCTATTCAAATTATTTTCTATCCTTAGATCTTAAAATTGTACTGTTGTATACAGTTTTTTTAGAAACCTGCGAACCTACATTAAAAAATCTAAATTTGGAAAGGTCCAGACAGAAAACTTAGACTTTTATAAGAAGTTCATTAAATTAAGTACTAGTAGAGCACGACCTATATAATTGGTCGGTTGATTTGGCAAATTGCCTGGAGTCTCAAAGCTCATTTTTTTCACAATGACTCTGTTTTTCTTTATCGACCTTCATCCTTACTAATAAGTTTCAATGATTATGAAACCATCAACGATTTAGTGCTAAATAAAAACAGATTAATTAATTTTCACAAAAAAAAATTCAAAACAAAAACCTTATAATTCGAAGTGAATCAAATGAAAAATGAAAATCGAGAAATAAAAGAAATTGCTGCAGTAACATTAACAAAAAAAAAAAAGTTCCCGTCAGAACTTGTCCATTGTTTTAATGAAAAGTTTACCATCGTGAACAATGGCGTCAGAATCATTGACTGGTACTATTGGGGTTGAAAGTGGAACTAAAGAGGGATGCCACGGATGAAACACAGGGGACGGTTGTATCGTATGTTGGTGATATCAAGCTGAACAAAGCTCGGGGACATTCGGCCGGACGCGCAATCATTCCCAACCCCATTTCCAATTTTCAGAACTATCCCCTTATGCAAATTGGTTTCTTTTAGTCGACCGAATGGCGACACAATGACCTAATGATTTATTATCCCATTTTTTTTCTTGTCTCATATGAGCCGCTTCTATACTTCAAAAAAGGATAAATAAGGAGACTCAATTATTCGCGTTGAACAAACTGGCGACAAGTCTGTGAAACTAACAAGAAAATTTTCCATTTTTTTTTCCTCTTGACGGTAATTTTTTATTTTCGTAAAAATATTGATTTTGTAAATTGCAACAAAAATTATTTAATTTATTTTTAATTTGAACCGTAAATTTTATATTGAAACATTTTTTTACAATCTTTTATTTTCAAATGGTTCATAAAACTTGGGCAAAAAGGGTATTATTTTCAAACTAATAAAAATATGAGTTTTGAGCTAAAGCTCATAAAATAACAGACGAAACAAATTTTCTTGTCGTCAAACCGAAGGTATTGGCTTAAGAGATTTTTCCTTTGAAATAAAAAATAATCAAATTACAAAAGAAATAAAGGTCGTGATGATAATAAAATGGATGAGACGAAATACTCTTGTGCGTTTGATTGTTATAAAATCGGAAACGGAAATTCGGAATAGGGCGTGATTTTGTGAGAGCAATGAGAAGATTGATTTTGAATGTGGTACTATAAAAATTCAATGTATTGTTAGAGAATCGTTAAAATTATTAGTTCCTTCCAACATTTGTTCAAAAGGTTTTTATCAAATAAAACTATAGGAAAATGAAAGTGTACTTTCTTTGAATTGGAATTGGTATCACTTTATTCGTTTATTTAAGTTTTAAAAGAAATTGAAATATTTATTACAGTATCCTTTTTAATTTTTTATAATCAAAAATTTTTTTTTTCATTTAATATTGTCCACTTTTGTCACGTACTGACTCAGTGTTTAGCTCACATTGTTATAGTAAGCACCTAAAGTGCCTAATTGGCATGACACAGTTATTTGGTGACTGTTCAGTAACTATCCAGGACCAGATATTTTTTTTTAACAATTAGATTTTTATATAATGTTTAGTTATTTTTTTTATACATCATTAGGTTATATTGTATTTTAGTCTTTTTCTTTTCAATCTTCTGTTTTGAATCATTGGTTTAGATACTTCTTCCCTAACATGAGGGTTTTCATAGTCTTCCGTACTGGAGTGCAGGTGAACATAGGCAGCCCTGATGTCATCTTGTACTCATGTGATTTGCAAATTTGTAATGATTAAAAGTTGAGGATTCTTCGAGAAACTTTCGTTTGAAAAGACTGGCTTCGTTGGATGATGGCAGATTTAGTAGTGTTCCACACTTCTTCTCCGTACAAAAAAATCTTTAAATTGTTTCATATCAAATTAATTCTTGGATGTGTTTTTTTGACGATTTTGGTCCTAATAGTTTTTCTACGAAGAATTGTTTATTGTTATTGTTATTAGAATATTGTTTATTAAGGTCTTGTCTTTTATTTATAAGGCAGATTTGTGGTGAGGTGTATATCTAGAAGAATCCTCAGAAGTGGACCACAATTGATGATTTTGAATTTCGTTATCGAATAGTTATGATAGTCATAATTTTTAATTTATAATTAATTAATTGGGATAAACATACGAATCTACCTTATCTCCCTTGATAAAAAATTTATGAAGAACAGGAACCAGTGATAAGTATTGAAAAATCCCAACCCAATAAATGTGATTTTCGAAAAAGCTTTCGATAGGGCTCGTATTTTCTTTGCATTACTTTATAAGGTATGGAGTGAGATTATAATGCAACTCGCTTTAGAAGAGTGGAATAAAAATGCGAATTGTGAGAGGAAGTTGCTACTTCATTTGAGGGCTTCAATTCGTGATTCTAGAATTTGGTCCAAAAATTAACACTAATGAGACCAATATAATGATCGTTGAATTTCATAATTAGCAGTAAAGAATAGATCATTTCGTAGTTGTGAATAATTTCTTTTATCTTGGCTGAATGCTGCATAAATCCAGTACATCGAAATAAATCGGTTAACCATGACACAACTTTCAAAATCATAGAAAGATAATGAAAACCACTAAAACGAAACTTTGGTTAATTATCCGGGTTTTCCTATTTTGTTTTAACCTTCGGAGATTTGAGATATTTGAATAGTGGATCGGCGACGAATTGATGCCTTTGAAAAATGGGTTTGGAGGAAAATGTTGTGGATTTCATAGACGATCAAAAAAACAAATGCTTCCATCTTAAACGAAGTGAAGTCAATCCAAAGACTCTTCCCCACCGTTTGAATGAGTCCTTGAGCTTTCTTGGACTTTAAGACATATTACGCATCATTATACCATAAAAAACTATTAGTACAGGGACAACACGTTAGACTAACGTGGTGGAAAAGCTCGAGTTTTGGGTCTACAGTACGAGCGTAGCAAAAGAACGTAACCAATAAACGAGGACCGTCCAGTTCAGGTTCTAATAAATGTAAAACTCTCCGAGTAGCAAACATATTAATCGCTATATATCAGGAACAGTGTTAGAAATTGAAAGAATAAAAGCGGGCATATTTTTTTGTTAAAGTTAGCGGGACGTCTTCAAACTTCCCATTGTTGATTTTTACAAACTATTTTCGGCTCCAATTCATCAAGAGGTCACGGTGCTGTCGCAATTTGTAGGTGGTTTGAAATGATTTGAAAACAAAGGAGATATTTTTAAATAGCGTTAGTGTTTTATTTGGTATTCGAATGAGGAGGAACGTCTTTAATACAAATAGTATAAAGTTTAAGTCCCATTGTACAATGTTTATTAATTATGTTTTTAAATATATTTGAAATTGAACACCGCTAATCGTAGCGCACGTAAATTAATTCACTAAATCCTAAAACAAAAAAAAATAATGTTTCAATGTAAAAACTCGTGTTGTTCATAAGCTAGTTTGAAATAGGATATATTTAAAAGCTTTTCAACGTAGCTGAAAAGTAGTAGAACAGAAATGCATATTATTAAATAATCAAATTTCCGAGTAACAAATGGAAATTGGAGAGTGCCGTCATTAATGTTATTTAAAAATCAATTGAATGATATCTACCAATTTTTACGATAACCAATGATAACTAATGTTGATAAAATAAAATCAATTCCTTTCTAGTGAATTGAATAATAACAAAAGAAAATGCATTCAAATTATAGTTTTCGTAATTTCAAACTGGTAACGTTTAAATTATTGTTAATTTGATAATTGCAATAAATCTTTAATGGCAAATTGTAATTGATTTTATTTTTCAATGTATGTCAATAGTTTTAGAAATGGTAACAAAAAGTAAGAAATTAAACAAATAATAACCGTTATTCTTGGTATAATAAATTAAAGTTTTATTTTTAAGAATATATATATATGAAAATTTTAATTATTTTAAAATCTATTTGACTACTATTTGTTAAACATAAATATAACTCAACAAATTTGTTAAAAAAACACTTTTTAAGAGAATAAAAAAGCAACTCGATTTTTATAATTTTAATATCACTTATTTAAGTTTCGAGCTCTGTGAACTGATTAACATGTGCTACCATTAGTAGTAAAAATTTAAAAAAAAACATACGACATAATATAATTAAAAGGACCAGTTTCAACAAAGATAAATTCTTACCAGTTTCTAATTTTTTTAGCCTCTCAATGGCTTAAATAACTGATAAATTCTGAATTCTCCAAAATTATTGACAACTTTCACTAAATTTTTAGATTGTTAAAGTAATAAATCCATAAATGTTTCATTTTCTATAGTTTCAACGGGAGGACTATTTATGCATTGTTCTCAACAATTTGCGTTAACTGCACTGAACTTGGCCAGCTTTTTGGTATAAGCCAAAATATCTGAAACCTTTCCCACAGTTATAAAAAATCATTTTCATAATATCCTGCGAAGCTGGTGGCTGTGCTACCATAGCAAAAATAAAGATTTTTGCTTTCTTCATTTATTAACGATTTTTGAAACATTCCTGTTAAAAACATATAAGTCACAAATAAATAAATTATTTTACTCCAGATTTTTCCAAACATGACAAACATTTTCAGAAATATCAACAGAATTTCTGTATGTTTTCAACCCTCATTTTCACGTTAATTGTGGCACATAAAGGAAATTATTAAAGAACAATTTTTATGGGAGATTTTCTCAGCTTTCATTATTATAAAACTTTGAGGAGGTAACGCGGCACCTAGTGATGTAAAAGGTTAAATAACTGGCTAATTAGCCAGTTAAATAGCTGTTATATAGCTATATACGTTACTCGCGCATAAAAATTTTGCGCATAAGCATAATTGTACCTAATTGTACCCGAAATACTGACAAAACTTCAGGGGCTACTTGAAATATCCTAACAATATTTTTATTTTAGAACATTGTTTGTTTAAAAAGTTTAATAAATGAATAAATTAATGGATAATATATATATATATATATATATATATATATATATATATATATATATATATATATATATATATATATATATATATATATATATATATCTTTGAGATTTAATTAAAAAATTACTTTATTACGACGCGTTTCAACAGTTTTTGACTGTCATCATCAGGTAATAATAATAATAATTATTTTATATAATTATAAAATTTTAAAATTTTATATAACATAAAAATTATTATTATTATTACCTGATGATGACAGTCAAAAACTGTTGAAACGCGTCGTAATAAAGTAATTTTTTAATTGAATCTCAAAGACATATATATATTATTATCCATTAATTTATTGTGATTCTGAAGTAAATAAAATACTTATCAATGTTAAAAATGAATAAAGTAAAAATATGAATTTGCTTTGGAAATTCATTTTTAATTATAGTGACTAACTCATTTTTATCATTTTTATCATTTTCATCATATTTAAATTGAGCGCCGTTTTTTCATGATGGCTTATAAAATTTTGAGAAGCTGCCATATTGTTTTATAGATAAATTAATCGGTAATTCACTGGTCAAAATAGTAACATTAAAAAAATGGTAATTTTTCACCCCTAGCGGCACCACTCGGTGACGGATTTTTTGGTTGAAGTCATGTTTGAAACTATATCAATTGATAAATAAAAAAAATTACTCCAACGTACTTTTTGGAAAGTTCACTAATAAATTTCACTTCCACTACTGTACTTAAACAAATAATTGTAAAATAACTAGACAGGTACTTCATTTTAGACTAATGATAGTCTCAAGACTCTCAGACAATTTTATCAGATGAAAACCTTTTAAACAAATATTTGACGAAACTTATAATTTTGAACGATTCTCTGTTAATTGATTGGATTTTCATAGTCCCACATCAATTTCAAAATTAATTTTCTCATCCCATTGAAAATTTAAATTTGAAGGATAAATAGTACTTCTACCTTCAAGTAAGCAATACACTTATGGAAAAGGTAAAAATAACTGCAAAATGTTTTGTCGCATTTTTGAATTTCTAGAGATTTGAAAAGAGAAAATTTGTTACTCGCATCTTTTAGGTAAACCCTATATAGAGCTAAGCTGACGTTTAGAACTTTTCTACAAATATTAAAATCTCGATTTTTTCTTTCGTTATTAATCGGTGTGCTTAGGTTTAAGAGATTTGAAAGAAAAACAATTATCACACACATATTTTTGGTGAAAGCGCCGTTTGAAGACAAAGCTCAATTTGAAGCATTTTTTAAGTATTGTATTTTCTACACCATTTTTGCACAGTTAATTGATTTGATTTTGTGGTTCAAAAATGTCGATTTGAAAAAAGCGATTTTTCGATATTTTTTCTCTCGTCTTCTCTCCCTTTTTACTCTATAGTAGAAACACACGATACAGATAAATTATTTCTACATGATCTGATGACGATATTGATCTTGAATCTAGTCGTGCTTTACATTTTTTCTTAATCTACTCTTGACATATACTCTTGCCCTAACAAAGAAAGTTTTGCTCTTTTATACAAATACACAACTTTATTCAAATTATTATCAATCTGAGATTTAAAATTAAACTAATTTATAAAGACCTACAGGAAAAAGTATTCGTTAATTGACCTCAGAAAAGTATTTGGATCCAGGTGGATATGTGGATACGAAAATGATACACCTCCATTATGTAAGCATTACCATTTAGAATTTGTTAAAAATAATTGCAAAACTTTTTTGCGATTCAAAAAATTTGAAAAAAAAGTATGGTAGCTCTTATAATTTTCTGAAAATCCCTTTGCTGTGCAAAATGAGTTAAAGAGCTTTTAATAAATATTAAAATTTCAGTTTTTAAGCTATTAATTGGTATGACTTTGTGGTTTAAGACAGTAGAAAAATAATTTTTCGCTAGCATATATTTCAATAAAATACTTATTAAAGAAAAAGCTCAATTTGGAGCATTTTCCAAGTATTGGAGTTAACAAATAAATATCACGCCATTAATTGGTACTTTTGATGACTCTGGAGATTTAAAAGAAAATACTTTGCTTGTAGCATATTTTCCAAAAAATGCAAATTAAAAAAAGCCCAATTTTTAATTTTAATATTTCAAAAATACTCCGAATTTAGCTTTTTTAAATATTGTCTGTTTTCTTTAAATCTCTTGAACTACATAATCACACCATTTAAAAGCGTAAAAAAATATAAATTTTAATACTTATTGAGAGCTTTAAACCTCAGCCTTGCAGTACATAGTTTTTTTTGTGCAAAATATGCGAGCAAAAAATGTTTTTCTTTCAAATTTCTAGAACCACAATTTTTGTATTTATTATCCTCCTGGCTCCAAATACTTTTCCGGGGCCGATTAAACATTCCTATTATCTATGGGCTTTTATAACCTTGTTTAATTTTACATCATAGTTTGATAATAATTTGAAACAAGTGTGTATTTTTTGTATTTTAATATTTATTATAGAATTTTTATAAGAGTAACCCTTTTTTAAGGGCATACGTGTAGACATAGTATATCTCTATCGTATATCATTAATATTGGGTAAAAAAAGAGAAAAGATAGGACAAAGAAATTTAAAACCGCTGTTGTCGCATCTTGGCCTCAATAGCGATTTTAACGCTTGTTTATATTTGTTTAAGTAATGCTTGATCGTCATCAGATCGTGTACAAATACATTATATATCACTGTACGAAATTTAGGAATTTAGCGGAAAGTTTTAGATTTTCACTAATTGAGAAGCGGTTTTTATCTCTACCTTTTAAAATCTGCCTATTGGAACACCCACTTTAGCATTCCCAATTTTCGAAAATATTTTTTTTCCAACGGGTGCGAAAGTTATCAATAGTACCAACACATAAATATATTCATATACGATCACGGAAATCTCTATTTCGTTGATTACAGTCTTAATACACTTACGACTTGTGTCTTCGATACAATTGATGTGTACACAATTGAAAATGAAAAACATACAAACATAATATTTATTTTTTAAATTGGTATGAAATACATTGTCATTTTGTTTCATGCATTGTCTTTCTAACCTATTTTTTGAAAGACCAAGTCCATCAGCAGCTATGTTCAGGTACGGTTTCCTCATAATCTTTTTTCTATGTTTTCATTTGGTGTTCTTCTATATTGATCATTTTTATAAACCCATTCTTTGATAATATTTTCCGTAGGTGATCTAGTGTAACCAAGTACAAGCTGTAAATCAGTGTATGGTTTTCTGGATCTTTGACGTTTAAGAGCTTTTATGGTCCTCATATTACCATCGGTACCTTTGTGACCCAGCACCAATCAAAGTTGGTCTCATTTCTGCGAGCCAAATTTTTTAGGGTTTTTTTACACTCTTAGATCAATTTGAAGCTCATTCATTCAATACAACTTAACTTTTGATGAATATGAATTCAAAGAACTCTTTTACAAAATTTCCGAAGCAGAATCAGCTCTGCTTGGACGTAATTAACACGAATCCTACGATTTTTTCAGGTTACTTCAATATTAATTTTGCAGATGAGAAAACTGCACCTTTAGAATATATCCTTTTAAAAAATGTTACGCAAAAATGATTAATAATCTGTCAGAATCGACAACTAATTACGGCACTACCCTTAATATTTTCTCATAACTAAAATATATGATCGATGATTGAATATGAAACATAGGTAGCTTTTCATTTTCAAAATTGATATAATTGCAATTTTTTGTCTTTTATATTGGCTACGCTCATTTCTGATATCCCACCAAAACTTTCTAGACGTTGCTTATTGTTGAATGCGAAAATTGACAAATATTTACTTAGAATGAACTTAGCTTTACACTTTCTATAATTTGACAGACTTGTGGAATAAATTATTTTTTATTGTTGTGACTTTAATTACAGAAACTAACAAAATGTTTTTATTCCTTGAATAAATATTTTTACAAGTGCATTTCTCCCACCTGTAATTACTGTACTTGACGAAAAGCACGTGGGCGTTTAATTAAACATTTATATTATTATTATTAAATCGTTCAAGTTAAATCAATCAGTGCAACGGTAAATGATCGAACGAGCGTGGAAGGTGAAGTACAAACATCAATTTAATTTAATTTGCAATTTTGCATTCGAGTGCAATATCGTGGATGCACCAGCTGATGCACTTTCAATACGCCACACCATCTTAATCTGTCTATTTAACTAATAGGGATTTTGTAAACGTAACGTTTACACAAATTTAATTAGAAAATGATCGAATGAGAAGAACGAAAATAGACGCGCAATTCAATTTCAATTGCTATATGGCGAGCATTTATTTTTTCAATAAATCAAAAATTGCTAAAATTGGTTCAAGTCGTTAATTTAATTGGAAAAAAAGGTTGATTGAAAGTAGTGAGCAAGATTAATTGTATGGCGTATGGAAATGAACGTTCAGCTTTTCTGACTAATTCGACAAATTTGAATTATTAAAAAAATGTCATAAATTAATGATTTTTTTTTGTAACAAGAAATTAGGAAAAACACAGTTTTGTGAAGTACAAAATTGGTTACATGTGTGATGGGTTAAACATCTTTCTGTTATTGTTTTTGTTGCTTTGTCAAAAATTGTTTGCAATAATATTCAATTTTAATTCGTTCTGATGAAGATACGAATATTAAATTAAACCTTTTCTTCAACGATTACACAAGCCTGCAAAAAATGAGAGATGTTTTTTTTATATAATTCTTATGTTTTTGGGTATGCTGAATCTAAAATAACTTATTTTTTATAGAACGTCATGTTTTCTAATAATTTAGGTATCTGCGTTAAACAAGTTTTCATCTACTTATACTAATATATAAAATTTTTATGTCTGTTTGTACATTATAATTTCGAACCCAATTTAAGGGTAAATATTTGTTTCAAGAGGCCATTATTTCAAATTTGACATCTAAAAAATTTTTGTATGTGTGTCCAGATTTAAAGAACGGAACAACCGAATTTAATGAAATTTGGTATTAAGATAGAACACTATTATCCACTCACAATAGGCTACTTATCATTCCTTAAAAATAATAAGGGAAGGTGTCCCCTACGTAAACACTGAGGGATTTTAAAAAAATATTTAATTTTAGACAGTCAAGTTATATATCATTAGAAAGGTATTTAAAAGTTAGAAAATAATCTGTAATCATCGTTTAAGTCAATCAATTTAAATTACAAAAAAATTGCCTCTTTGAAATATAAACGTTTTTATACATAATAAACAATGTATTAATAAATTTGTTAATAGCCCAATGATTTACGTGCCTGACATTCTGGTATTCATAATTAAAAGACGTGGATTAAAATCTTACAGTAAACTTTTCTTTTCAAAATTGTCTTAAATAGACCCTTAGGATTACTTAGTAAAGAAATATTAACGAAAAAAAGTAATAATAATAATAGTAATAAAGCTTAGAGTAAATACGTTTTTAAAACCGTGCATATATAAATTCGTGTATTTATATACCCCCTCTGACTGATGAAATTTTAATAGTCGGTGTATTCCTTCTAAAAAGTAGGCGTGTGATAAGAATTTTGAATTTGAAAGTTCCTACCCTAAAAGAGTGAATGAGGGTGACTAAGTTTGTATGAGAAAATGTAGAGTTAATCAACAATCGAAATTTTGAATTTTATAAGTGTAATTAATAAATAAATAATTAATTAATAATAAGTGTCTGTTTTGTGGATGAAAGATTAACAAAAATATACTTTATAATTGCGAAAAAGATCTATCTAAAGCGTTCAATAGTAGTCTGCCATCATTGAGACTTTTCATCATCCTTATTATCTTTTTTCCATCTCCGTAATATCTGGGTGAAATCGTTCACCATACTCTTCACTCACATCTCCTAAATTTTATGGAAAGTAGTCGTGATGTGAATGAAGAAAATAAACTTTCAAACTCATTAAGCAATCTAAAACTTGAAATTCTTTTAATATTCTTTTGACGATTTGTTTGTTATTACGGTTTGTGTTATTGCCTGAAAATTTCTCTAAGACCTCTTTAAAGGCAATCCACTCTTCTCTTTGAGGACCCGTCATGACTGTGATGAATTGTGGATTTGCCACAAGCCGTCAAATATCTGATTCAACAAAAACACCTTCCTTCAATTTTGCCTCCGAAAGGCCAGGAAACTTTGATATTAAGTATTTGAAACAATTTCCATCTCTTGGAAGTTACTTTACAAATTGCTTCATTAATTCCATCTTTATGTGAAGCAGTGGTTGAAAAACTTTATGAGAAAGCACCAAAGTTCTATGCAAGATATTCTTTTCGCCAATTTTAAGCTTCTTTGGGGGCCAACACTTTTTGGTCCAGTGATTTGCTCGATTTCTTTTATCCCATTGACATAAAAAGCAAGCGAATATGATAAACCCATGGTAAACCCAGATTGTTGTCCGAGCAATATGCCCAAGATTTTAAAATCCCCGCATATTTGCTAACCGTAGTTTTAATATTTTAATTTGCAATAAACCATACCCAAGTTCTTGTTGGTTTCTTTGAGGTGTACAAAGTGGCCGACTGAAATGGAAGCATAAAAGCCGCCATTGTGAAGCAGATTTGCTTTGAAGATTCTTTTTGAAAAACAAATGAAAATACGCCACTGTAATGGGTCGTATGAGATCTTAAATGTATCCATAAAGCCTTCAATATTGGTACAATAAACCAACTTATCTTCTTGGACGAAATAGGAAGTGAACTGTTTCTCACGATATCGAAGCCAGGAGGAAGACACCCTGGCCAAAAATAAGGTCTTGTTTAAGAACCTTGATCTAAACAACTCAGCTAAGGAGTGCGTAGAGGTTGCAGCTAAGAAATCGGGAGCAACTGTGCATTTTAAAATACTTTATAGTAAAATGGTATAGATTTTATTTCTGTAAGATGTAAACGAAATGTTCCTTTTAAAATCAATTAATAATATTCATTAATAGTACTGGCGCGCAGTTTTTAATTGGCACCTTATGAAAAAAGAATTCCGCCACTTGTAAATATACTTGGAAATTACATTTTGACTGTCATGACTGACATGACTGACATGATGTTTGACTTACATTATTCATGTACTGATTTCGTAACCTGATCTTAAGTTATAAAAGCCAATTTTTCTATATTTTTTTCGAAATAGTACTCGAATTCATATCCCTTATTGCCAGGCATTTAGAACGGTTTCAACCCTTTACCAACATCCCTAAACTGACACAAATGAATTTGCAAATGAATTTGAAATGACAGTTGAAATCAATGACAACCATCAGTTAGACCAAAATTGAGACAATTTTCTTTGATTTTCACTTCTTGTGTTTTCAATTTTTGTTTTCTAACTTTGCAGACATCTGTCCATACGTTGGCCAATTAATACATTGACTTATTAAAATGCAATGTGTCTGGTAATGGAGGATGTGATATCATATATGATTCCAAAGAAAATATATAAAAACTAACCTTAATCACGAAACAAAGCATTTATTTAATACCCCTTTGCTACCTGTTTTCTGTCAAAGTAACCACCATCCAAGCTCCATAGTCATTGAGCGTTCATACTAGTGTTAAGCAAAAGTACAGATAAACTTTAGCTTTCATAAAATAATGAAAGTTTGATCGTTACGAGCTTTCGCTTTAATTTAGGTAACCGAAATTCGATAGCATTTTCTTTGATGCTTTACAATAAGCTAATATAGCTATATAATAAGAAATCGATTTCTATTTCTTGAAATATCAAATGATATATTCTTACCTTGTAACGGTGAATAGATGTTCATGTAGAGGCAATCCTCGCTTTGGTTTTTCAGTAAGGGCAAAAGTCGTCGTAGGTATTCCAAACGTCCACGTGGCATTTTTTCCAACACGGCTGTCTCATTTGAGATATCGGGCAATTTTTGCGGACACACTGGACCCATTTGATCTGAAACCCGCACCCCGTCCCACGGACTAGGTGTACGCGTTGGACTAAACCGATTTGAACGAACTGGTGGAGTTGCATACGGAACACCCAGGAATACCTCCAACGGCTTCAAATATCGATGTTGATCCATTGGCACAATTATTCCTTGCAACCGACCATATCTGGTCTGTACAATTCTTGTACTTAATTTCGCCGTTTTCGTTAGTATCAATGTTTCACTAACCATACAAACGAGCGCCACCACTAGCAGTGCGTACACAAATCGAAAGCTCATTTTTAATTTTATATATATATATTTATTTTTTTTAGAAATTTTTGATATGATGTACTGCTTGACGATTTTTTGAATTTATATCAACAACATCTGGAACAAAAAAGTTTTAATCACAAACGTGAAATGATTTTCAAATAAAAATAATTAATGATCATGCTCCGTTTTTGACATTATTGAAAATAAAAATGAAAATGATGTATTAAAAGTACACTACGCTCTGGGAAATCAAATGATTTATTACTGTGAAGAATGATCAAGAAAAATTGTTTTTTTACCAACTTTTAATTTAGCTAATAAAAAAATGAATTTAAAATCCAATTTTAACTAACAATTAAATATTTAATTATCAAATGAAGAAATAAGTCAGTCTGAAAAGTGTAAGCTTTAATTTTAATTAAAATAATTTAATTGGCTATTTTGTTTTGTCGTCAATGTTTGCATTTGTATATTTGTATGCAACTTTACAAAATGAATGGTGCGACATTCTTGATCCCTTTAGTATTCACTCTCATATAGAAAATGAATGCATTGTATAAGTAAATGTATGCAATTATGCATTACCTATATGTGAAGTTGCAACAATGGGCCACTGGAGAGAGACCAAATGCAATTTATTTACATGCCAAATGCATGCCAAAACAAGACAGTCATTCTCACATTTGCATATTTCTATATGCACCGAAACGACGGTTAATTTACAAAATTATTGTATCTGATTTAGATAGCAATCATATTTTTTTTTAGTTTTAAATCTGGGTACAAATTAAATTTACTGTTCACACGAGTGTCCCAGTTGAGATTTGAAAAAAATATAAATCGTACTGGCAAAAGAAAAACAGATTGATTCAAAATGATGCAGAGTTCTTCCAAGAGATAGTGCATAACAACGACGTGAGTGCTTTAAACGTTTTTCCTGCTTATAAATTTATAAAGAGCCATACTATTATGTGCTTTTTAAAAATTAACGTGATATACTTGAATATAAAAGTTTTGTTTTGCATGAAGCGACGTACCTCTGGGATTTTTTTTTTATTGTTTCCATTAGTAAACGTCAAAATTTTTATTAAAAATGCTATATTTTACAACAAAAATTATTTCTATTGTATATCTATACCTACTAATATATAAACTTTAATTTTATTAAATTAATTTTGAACCCATTTTCATGATAAATACTTCTTTGAAGAAGCCCTTATTCCAAATTTAACATTTGAAATTTAAAATGTTGGTGTCTGTCTGTGTGTCTCTTTACAACTATTAAAAACGGAACAATTTGCTAAGAACGTATTTACAAATAAATACATAAGTGAGCGAGTACTCCTTGTAATTCGGCGAAGGAAAAGAAAATAGTAACCGGCAATTTTGTGAACTAAAAAAAGTGGCTCCTATTGACGGAGAATGAATGACAATTTAAATATGAGGGGGGGGGGATTATTCTGAAAGTGTAATATATACTAAGTCATAATGTTAAAAGAAATTTAAAATAATCTTCCAGAGCAAAAGGTATACGTCTGATCGTGTATGATTACCTCGAGACTATCCAATATGGTTTAATTGTATAGTTGAAATTCAGATATTTTTATAATAAGTATATAGTTACACTTGATTATGAAGGAACTAGGTTTTGTGCAATTGTTCATATTTCAATTTTGTGGTAGCATTATACATTGTAGGAGGGTTATAGTTTTGGGAAAAAGGTTCATTCGGGAATCGAAACAGTGAGATGAGATACCAAATAATATCAGGAAATCAAAAATCAGGACCCTTAACTTCTGATATTTTAATGCGAGTATTTTGGAAATTTTTGACTGTTTTAAGTCAAAATTCAATTTAAGACTGACTTTATTGACCTTGACGATATTTTTTATTTATGCATAGATGCTGATTGATTTACGGATTATTTGGTTCATGGTAGGTGTACGCAACAGACCATACTCATTTTATATATTTATAAATATTTTTTGAAAATGAATTGATCATTACCAACAACTATTTTATTTCAAGCAACAGTTTCTTAAATGTGTTTTTCAAATCGATAAAATAGTGTTTTTAAGTATGATTATGTTTTTCGTTAAAGAAATAAGAAGAATACGAATTTCCATGTACCTCTACAAACAGAAAATCAAAAAAAAAGTATAACCAACATCTTCGTTACGCAGACGAAGTCGCGTGCATTAGGTAGTTATTAACATATATTTGATGCTCGGTTATGTTTTAAACATGATTATTTTTCAGTTGTTGTTATAATAATACTAATAAAAGCTTACAATATTGAAATACGACTAAAATAGAGGTACAAAAAGCAATTGGTTAACTTTTAGTCTTTTTGTGTAAAAAAATCTTTCTATGTGTTTCTATAAAATTCAGGACTGTTTTGAATGAAAAGAGCTTGTCTATTACTATTACAATCCAATTATGTTCGATTACGAAAAATTATACGGTAGATACGTGTTACAAGCATGATTAAGTACTTTCAATGCTCATCAGGCTACTAACGAGCAGGCTGGATTTGTTAAAGGAAGAGAGACTCGGAACAATATTTTCAAGGCGAGATAACTAATAGAATAGACTTGGGAGTTTGGTGCAGCAATGTGTTTTTGCTTCGCCAATTATAGGAAGGCCTTTGATACTGTTTGATGACCAAAACTTTGGAACACTTTAATTGGGATCAACGTTTCAATCCTTCTGATCTCCCTCGTTAAAAGTCTATATAAAGGATCAGAAGCGGTGGTTAATATCGAAACACCCAATCAATGCAATATTCGAAAAGGAGTACAACTGGGTTGCATTTTCTCATCATCACTGTATAAGGTATACAGTGAGACTATAATTCGACTTACTTTCAAAGAGTGGAATGGTGAAATTTAAATTGGTGGGAAACGAATTTCCAACCTTCGATTTGTAGACGATACAATCTTAATTGCAAACAATGGGTGAGAGAGAAAGTTGGTAGAACTTATTCGATGGCTTGAAGTCGGTGTAAAAATGAACATTAATAAAACCAAAATCTTTGATCGTTGATCGCGGTTACTAACATCAAAATTAGCGGAAAAGAAGTGACTGCTATGTAGTTGTGGATAGATTTGTTTATCTAGGTTCGATGTTGCATAAAGGCTCTTGGCACTATAAAAATTATGGAAAAATCGCAACATGGACTACGTGAACCGTTTGCGCAGCTAATCGGTAACGAATTGATGCCTTCGAAATGTGGGTTTGTGAAAGAATTTGCCAAGCTCATGGCAAGCTAGAAGAATACATTTTTTGTCTTAATCGTAGTCAAGCCACCTCAACAACTTTCTTCACAAACCCAAAACAGAATCCTTGATATATTCTTTTTTTTGAACATATCGCACACCTCGATACCATGAAAAAAATTATGGTACAGGGTCTAAAATAAAAAAAATATTGCGGGAAACTACCATTTGTAACTTTCTACTTCACGATATAAATGGGAATTTATATTATAACAGATATAAAACTAAAAGTGAGAAGAATAAAACTTCTTTTTGAATTATTTGGGATTCAAAGTCAAATGGATCGTAATTAATATTCTCAAAAAATAAAAATAACCTCAACAAATGTCTTATATTGAGCAAGCTCCGGAGGCCAAGGCCAAAATTCATCCAATATATGATATAAAATTCGAATTCGAATTCTTCATAGAAGAATAACTGTCGAAGAACCACATGAATACTTGAACCCAGTGTCTATATTTAACTGTAAAAATAAGCATAAAAAGCATATAGCAAACGAAAAATCTATGGCGTCGCTTATGATTGCAATTATCATACCAAAGAGTGATGCATCAATTGTGGAGAAAAACATATAGATAATTAAAAAGTTGTCTAGTTTATGGTGCCACCAACAATATGATGTGTAAAGTCAATCGCAATACAACTTCATTCAATTCCAACAACGATCGAGGCCAACTAAGAACCCATACTATGCACATCTAAGTCTCCGACTATACAGAGATGTAGGCCAGGAATTATTTTTTTTGTTTTGAGAGTCTCAATAAAAATAAGAGAGGAAATATCAATAAAAATATTTATCAGCAAAAAAATTGTATTGAATTAACAACAAAAATTATGCTTTAATTAAAAGAATAAAAAGATTTTTTTTTCTTCAGATACATCAAAAAAAAATATTTCATCAAAAATTTTTTTGATGAAGTCATACATATATATTCTTTGCTTTCTGGCATTTTTCAGAGTTCCCAGAGAACGGATATTTTTGTTGCTCAAAAAAAGAAAGCGACGATTATTATTTCCGCTTTTTCTGAGTTCTTATGATTTCATTCTCTTTGCTCTAATTAAATACACATATTTAATATACAAACATGTCAAGATCAAAAACTTGTTGAAGAATTTCAATATCTTATTTTTAATTAATTTTTTTTTAAAAATATGTTTTTATAATTTATGTTTGGTATTGCCACACACAATATTTAAATTACTTTAAATCGTTAGAGATAATATTATCAAATAAAAATCACTAAGATAAAAAAATATTTCTCTACTTTAAAATTATACCCTATACCGATTAGCCAACGACCAAAACGTGAAATTTGCACACCTTCAAAAATGTAAACATCAAGAAAATGGAACGAACGTAAAATTTCCAGAGTAGAATAATTGTTATAATATTGATGTCAAGTTTAAAAAATATTTTATATTTTATTCTCCTACATATTACAACATAATACAATTTTAGACTTCGAGTTTGCATTTTCGATAAATGATATGAGAGGCTTATAGTAACTGAAGTTTAAAATAAACAGTTTAGTTTTGATTTGATCAATAGATTTGTCGTTGGCATACGAGTAATCAAATCGAGTAGAAGAACTAAACAGAAAACATAAAGAAGGCGTTCCCATCAGCATCCAAACATAGAAGTTGATGATCGAAAATCAGTGGAAGAATCAAATAGAAAACGTAGTGAGGGCGCTTCCACCAACAGCCAATCACAGCTGGATGATCGAAAATTACTCGCAACTACGCCATATATCGTCAATTAATGCTTTTGATCTTTTTGATGATACAGTGCAACTGCCACACATTTTAAATTAAATTTGGTTTCCTGAAATTCAATCAAAGAGATCGTTGTACCTAATACAATATTAACATTAAAATTTCCTCTTAAAACCTCTAGAATTTTATCTTGTTAAGAATTTGCAATACCTTTGGTGTGTATTTAAAAAAAATCGTTGATGAACTTTTTGCGGTCGTTCAAGTCTTTAGTTTTGTAGCCCTACTTTCTTTTTTTTTCAATAATCATAGTTTGTATTCGTTTTAGGCAAACTTTAAATATATTTTTATTAAAATAATTCAATGTTTATGTTTGCAATATATAACCACGATTGGTAGGAGGACTATTCTCAAGAAATGTAATACGCAGGCGCGCACATACATAAGAAACATTGTAATGTTTTCTATATCATTTTCTCAATCATTAAATCTTATAGATTTATATGTTTATCTATTTTTACCGTCGCTGTTTCGTTTCATGAAATTTCTAGACACAAGCAATCTAAAGAAGTTTTCACTTTAAAAAATAGAACTAATAAGGACATTCAGGTCTGGTAGACATAGGTACTATATTTTGCACTGATCCATTATCTTCAAAATAGTAACTATGGACGGTGGGGTATATAATTGGGGCTAAAAGGGGGATAATAGTAGCATTCCATATAAAAACGTTTATAATTTAATTTAAAAATCAAATAAATATGCCAAAAAAATTGTTAATTTTTGAAGGGAAATCCCACAAAAAAAGCATGGAAATTTATTTTAGTGACGATGAAAAATGGTATGTCGTTTTTATTTCATCTAGAACGATTAATCTACAGTAAACTTTTAATATTTAGTTATAATTATATCTTTCTTATTTATATACTTTGTTTGTTTTATTCATAAATGACACGAAATACTTAAATGGACAAGCACACAAAATAGAAAATGAGGAGAATTTTATCGATATGAGTGAAGACTTTCAAGGGGTTGTTAGTGATTTGTCCGCTTGCATAAAGCAGAAGAGAAATGTAAATATCATTCAACCTCATCCACTCTAAACATATAATAGAAGAGGCGCAAGTAAATGAAACGAGACGGGACAAGTGGAGAAAAATGGAAAGAGGCAAACAGGAAGCATCACTGTCAACATTTTCTCACTCCAAAATCAAAATGGAAGAACAAGAGAATATGTGACTAAGGGGTTTGTTTTGGATGAAAGAGAGCGATTTGTAAATTTTCTTGTTGACCCAAATGTCACATGAGTGACAAACCACCCTTTTCGGTCACCCGTTTCAGCACATTCAGTGCAAGCAAATATAGCTTCAGCTATATATCTCAACCTCTTAAGACCGATATCGCCGCTAAGCTGTGGTCCAGCTTGTCAAGCATTTGGCTCCACTACCACCCTAATAAAACAAAAATAAATATAAAAAAAACGAACACTGGGAAAATAGTTCACAAAAACAAGAGTAAATTCAAAAAATAAAATGAAAATTTTACATGCGCATGCTCCACACTTTTATTTGTATATTGATGTATAAGTCAACATTTTTATCGAATTCTTCATTAAAATCTCGTTTTTTTTAAGGGAAGATTTGGAAAGAGGTTGCCAATAAAAATGGAAGTAGGATAAAGGATATTGGTTCGACATCATCTATCAAACAAATTTCTATTTATTAAAATTCGTTCAGATCAATCGATTCCTGTTGGAATGAGTTCGATATACCCACATGACTCTCTTTTCGTTGGAATGTTATGGTTAGATTGGGGTGGCTTTACGCGAGCGTTATCAATGTTTGAAAGCATCTGATTTTAGTGACGAGGTTTGCGATTTTATAGAAATTGAGTTTATTTCATCACGAGCCTCTGTTCCCAAGGGCAAAGGAACAGAAAATGGCAAATGAATTTTCATCATTTGAATTTTTTGATGGATTTTTCTCGACTTTCCACTTTCATTACTTTTTAGTTCATTAACTATTGGTTGCATCAATCGAAATTTAAAATAACTTATATATATTTATTTTTTTCGGTTTGTATTTTTTGTTATTTTGTGTAAAATAAATTACACAAATTTATTGTGCAAATAAATTCTTTATGTTGTTTATTCTTTAAATTTTTGAGGAGACGAATTATAGATATATTCGTCTTTGCTGATCTGCTTTTTGTTACTTAAATTGATTTTAATTGTCAGTTATAAAAAATATAATGAATTGAAAAAAAATATTCAAGGCAAGAAGAAATTTATTTACAACCGATATAAATAAACTATTAAAATACCCAAATGTAGGTTTTCAGAACTACAAGTTACATTATTTTTTTTTAATTTTCCTAAAACACTTTGTACTTTCACTGGACAGAAAAGGGATGAAAGTTCATGTGGATTTAACAACGTAACCGAGATGAGATACAAATCTCTTTTACGATTTACGTAAAATGCTTACGTGTCGAAAGTTGAGTGCGTTAGGTGAACGAAACGCAAGAATTAGTATCATTACATCCCTTTCTCATTCACGCGTTTCCCAGTTTCGATCGTCACTCAAAAATTGTAGGTGTGCCAGACCGAAAAATGAGATAAAGTTAAAATATTTTTTTATGTATAGCATTTAGAGATTGAAACGTTTTTCTATCGGGGAAAATTCGTGGTAGGGCTGTTCGAGAATTGGGGTTGATTAAATTTGTGGGGTTTTAAATTTGGTTCCATTGGAAAAAATATAGATTATTTAAATACGTTTAACCACTTTCAGGTTGACCGGGATAAAAGACGAAGTTCCGTGGAACGTTTGTGTGGAATATGAGATGACCCTGGAATTGACCGGAGCCATGCGGTACGATGACTGGTATTGTGGTTTCATTGTAAATGGCCTCTGGTAATTTCATTTGTTCAAAATGTAATCTAATCGATTGCTATACTCATTAATTGCTTTACGTGTTTCATTTACATTTTTCCTGGTGAAAAATGACACTGTAAATTCATTAGTAACCAAATATATAATTGTAATGAAGTTTTTCGAACTATTGGTGAATTAAACGCATATTTATCTTTGCAATATCTTAAACTTTTATAAACAGATTCTCTTTTTCAAAATGGGGTAATAATTGAAATATATATATATATATATATATATATATATGTATTTGTATTTGTATATATATATGTATATGCATTTGTATTTGTATATATATGTATATGTATTTATGTCTTTACAATCTCATATATTTTAGTAAGCATTTCCATTTATAATAAATTTTAAAGAAACGAAGAGAGCTATTTTGAAAAAGGCATTGAAACTTTATAACGAAAATCGAGGAATAAATAAAACAAAATATAATGGACCAAATTTTTACTTCTTTTAAATTGGCATTGAAAGTATTTGAGAAACGAAAAATATATTTAAGATTTTATATTTATGTTTAAAAAATATTAACAGTCCTTTATCATTATTGAAATTATTAAAAGTAATAAAATCAAAAATAATTGTACCTGTCTGTTGCACTTTCACGCCTGAACGACTAAGCTTAAGGTGGGTGAAATTTGGTAAAAGGCAAAATAGACTTTAATAGAGGTAATAAGTTACTTTCCGTTAAGAAAATAAGGAAGAAGAGGTTAAATTAGGAGAGTAAAGTTTCTTTGGAAGCTTGTCAATAGTATATTTATAAAACAATAAAGCTTTGTATTTAAGCACTTGATAAGAAATAAATAAATACTTGATCAAGCATTTTTGAAATTTCAACTTCCATATGAAAGTGAAATAGGGGATGAAATTTTGTATAAAAGTCCAAAAAAACTAGCTTTGCTTACTATATTTATTGGAGAAATGTACATGATACTTCAATCCAAGATTCCCCTCTCCAAGAATTTTTGACTGTGTGACCAGTGCTTTATTTTTGTACCATTATATGTTATTATTGATACTCTTTTAGGTACATTTCGCGGTTCTCTAGCAGGAGTTTTAGGGCCCCCTAGATAGCCGCACCTCCCAGTAAAAAAGCACGACTGTTGACAATGGCTGAGTGATTCCTTTTTTGGTATCCAGATATTCAATCAAAAAGGTGGTTGTATCTAATACAATATTTACAATGAAATATCCACTTAAAATCATTGGAATTTGATCTTGTTAAGAATTTGCGATACCTTTGGTGTGTATTCTTTTAAATTTTTATTGTCTTTTTAGTCTTGTACTCTTGATTTTTTTATATTTTGATAATCACGATAAAATCTGTATGCGTTTTTGTCATAGTTTGAATATTTTATCATTAAAATAATGAAAAATATATGTAAACAATTCACAATTTACTATGTTTGTTAGCACGACTATTCCCAAGAATAGTATACGCAGGCGCGTATAAACAAAAGAAACACTGTAATATTTTCTATTTCATTCCCTGGTTCGTCAAAGTTTAAAGATTCATATGATTATTTATTTTATCTCTCACTATCTGCAGTAATAAATATTTTTGTTAGTTGTCCATTATCGCCAAGAAAATCGAGGAATCCATAAAGCTCTTTACGCTCTTTTTCAGAAGGTTTTGACCGGCAAAGTTCAGTTAAACTTTTTCCGAATTTCAACGTTTTCCAATTGAGAATGGTCCTTCGACCGATTGCTATAGTATTTAAGAAGATAGTCCTACATACTCCTATCAGTGAATCATCAACTTTTAAGTAGCTATATATACTTTGAGCACTTCTCGCTTCTGATTGCGATGTAGTTTTCTTTTAAGTAAGAAACTGGTAACCAAATAATGTACATTTTTTGTCCTTATGTCAATTGACAAAAAACTTTTGTTGTTTCTTCATGAACAATAGTGCATTTCAGAAATTTAGATTCTTAAATTTGCACCTGGTATTTGATATCATGAGGCTGTTTAAGATTTTCTTAATTCCAGGTTCCATCTTTTTCTTTCCGTCCATAATACGTCTTTTCTTGCTCCCTTATTTTTTTAATCGCAAAAACCAAATTTGTTGACTATCATTCGCTTTATTTGATTTGTAGACTCATTTTAAAATTTTTCAGATATTAAGTGTACCGGAAAAGAATGTCAATTTTAAACCAATAGTCATTCAATTGACATTTATCTGCCTGTAAGTTATTTCAAAGTGGTATTAAATACATTTTGATTAATTTATCAACTTAGTAAGAACTACAAAATATTTTTTATTCCGAAATCTTTATTGAAGTGGTAGAACCAAAAATCCGAAAGAATAAAAATTCGGTATTGTATGCTCATTGAGTATCACAGGATAGCAACGCAAAGTCGTTGCTAAAAACATTTTCAATGTTTATCAAAGTGCATTAGAAGTTCATATATGCCAAATGAGTTTTTTTAAGTTCAAATTTGATAATTTTCTTTTTCCAACTGGAACCAACGAAATATAACAAAAAATTCAACCAATAAAATGTTAAAGGTGGAAGTGATGCCAAATGAATGTCAGAAAGTTGAAGAGCTGTCAAATAATTCTAATCAATCTTAATCGATTGGCCAAAGACCCAAAAATGTCTAAAAACAGTTAATAGATAAAATTCTATGCTCTAATACGACAATGGAAGACTCCTCTGCAGAAGAAAAACCCTGGAAACAACCAATTAATTAAGGGAGAGGTGATATTCCCATACCCACATTAAGCATCCAAAGCTTTTTCATCGGATTTCTTTTTCTTTCAATCGTCACCACATTAAGTAAGTGGTAAAAAAAAAGCTTAAGTGATGCTCAAAATCTAGTTTTTTGATATTGTCCTTATGCCCTTAGTAATCAATTGATTTTTACTAATATGGTATTACAATTTGCACACTAGATGTCAAAACGTTGATACTATTGAGGCTGATTATATCATTGATTTAAAATCAATAGTTGTAACAAAATTTTGTGTTTTAATTGTATATTGAAAAAACGATTATTCTTTCCAGTTCCCCCAATATATCGCTTTCTGAAACTGTGTTGCATGGAACCGAGCTTCAAATTTGTACTTCTCTATCGTCGAATATTAATATAGTAGTTGTTGTAAAGACAAGTTTACTACTGTACTGATGAGTGTAATGACCCTTTCAAATATTTTAGCTCTGATCACAAAAGTGAATGTTTTCAATATTAATTCATACTTAAATTATATTGTTTTAATTCTTTTTTTGTTACAAATAACACTCTTTTATATGTTTAAATAATAAAATACAGGGAACGATCACAAAAAATGCAACAACTACAATATTTTAATTCAAAAGGGAGCCCTAGCATTGTGATTGCAGCTTTTCAAATTACGATTTTATCTGGCAATAGATAGACCTGTATCATTGTACATGCAGATTGTTTTTCCTCTTTTTAACGATACGAAAAAATTATTTTCGGCAAAAAGTTTAGATAGCAGTTTAACACTAAGTCAACGATATAATTGATAAAAACAACTTTTATTTGTTTGAAAATAAGGAAAAAATCAAAATTATTTACTCTTTGCTTAGGAAATTGATTTTAGTGCAACAATATTTTTTTTTCGTGGTAGATTTTGCCATGAAAATTTAATATAATTCATTTTTTTATTGACTGTGTTTTTGTGAAAAATAGTTAATGTAATTGCGTATATAGTTGCATTGAATGCTTTTAAGTCCCAGCGGCTATATTATTATGTTAATAGAATTTACCATGCATTTTATCAATTTTTTATTTTTGGTTTTTAATAGTTTGAATACTATTTCAGGGCATATACCAATTAAAAATGAATGTTAATGTATTTTATTTAAATACTTGGTTATAAAGAAATCATTATCTTTGATTATTTTGAATATTATTCTTGTTATCGGTATTTATTATGAGCCGGTAAAAATAAAAATAGATATTAATTTCGTGAGACAGTTTGCGTAGATGGAATGAGTACTTTGTTTTGTCTAGAATTGTTCTTGTTATGTTTTGTTTTGAGAAATTCTTGTACGATTTTGTTTTGTTCAAGCATACCCGTAGAGGATTTGGATGAAAGCTGGCGTCCGAGCTTTCTGCAATTGTTGCCGAGTTGTAAGTTCATTCAGCTTACAACGAGCTGACGTCTCTTGTCTCACTTGTTTTGGGGCCATACGGCCACTTGCGAAATTGCAATATGTCGACGACACGACTACCATGATGGATGCTCCAGGAGTTTACGGGGACAAAAGGGTGAATATGACTAGCGAAGAAACGAATTCTTTTCTTGAGAACACTTGGCGAACAAGACACAATAGAGCTTATACAAACTCTCGAGGCCGCAAGAGCGTCCCATACAAGTGCAACAAGAACGAGAAAAATTGAAGATTTTTGTCCATGATTTTATTTTTAAAAAATATGCTCGTCTTGTTATATATAAATGAATTTAACAAATTGCATTTTCTTCGCGATGATGATCAAAAAAATTTTTTGTAAAATTACCATTTTTTTTACCAAACATAAGCTTGCAAAATTACCAATCAGGGTGTACGAATTCAAATTATAACACAATTTGAGTAATTTTCAAAGACATATCAAAATTTACTTAGATGAGATGTAATTTTACCATCTTTGAGTATAAATGTCACTTGTATTGTATAACTACAGAACTTAATTTCATAACAAACTTCCAAGATTGTCGAAAATTTTTAGTTTCTATTTTTTTGTAAAACTACGAAATATTTTGCTATTTGAATTATTTTAAAGTAAATTAATAAATAATAATATATATTCTATGATTCAATGTCTTGTTTATTACGATGCGTTTCAACAGTTTTTGGCTGTCACCATCAGGTAATGAATATTTTGTCAGTTGTAAACAAATTTCATATAGGTTGTTTATTTTATATAATTTGTCGTTAAGGATGTTATTTGAATCTAGTTTGTATGCTTTGTATATTTCATATTTTTTTAGGGTGTTCATATGTTGTCATATGTGATCCATTCTTGCAAATATGTGGTGGCTAAAAATTTGTTTCAAAATTAAAGCATTGATGATTTTCGTTTTAAAGGTGTTTTGTAAAATTTTAAGTTGTTGATGAAGTAGTTTTCTTGGGTGTATGTTCCTTATATCTTGTTCCGAGAGATCTACGACTTTGGTGAATGTAGAATTTTTCACAGGAACCACATTTAATTTTATATATTCCGGTTTTATTTTTCGTTGTAATTTGGTTGTTCTCCAATAATTTAAGAAATTCGTCATTTTGTTTGTTGAAAATGCGATATTGATGTTATTTTTCTTTAGGAAGTTGGAGATTGTAAAACTAAATATATTATTGGAATTTGATTTTATATAATTTCGTTCTGTACACTAGACTGTTGTAGGCTGCCATTTTTTTGGTTTCTTAGGTGAAATGAAATATTATGGATGGTTGTGTTCGTTGTTATTGGTTTTCTGTATATATTGTATGACAACTTTCCATTTTCATTGGTGATCGTTGTGTCTAAAAAGTTGATTGTTCCATTTAGTTCGTGTTCTGAAGTAAATTTTATTTTCTGGTTAATTTTGTTCAAATCGGATACCATATTGTCAGTCTGTCGGGTAGTTCCATTAAATAATATAAATGTATCGTCTACATATCTTCCATAATATAATATTTTATTTTTGTAGGTACTGTTCATAATATATTTATTTTCAAAGTGATTGATGAAATGTCAGCTAGTAGTCCTGATGAAGGGGAACCCATAGCCAAGCCATCCTTTTGGTGATAAAACTTTAGATTGAAAGTAAAATAGTTTTGTTGTAAGATGGTGGTTAACAAGTTCATTATGTCGTTGATTACTATATAATTATTTATTTTTGATGTCATTAGATTATATTTCATAATTTTGATTGTTTCTTTAACAGGGACATTTGTGTATAAGTTGACCCTGCCAAGTGATGCCATCTTAATGTTCTGTGGAAGTTTTAGGTTTTAGTATGATTCATAAATTCATATGTGTTTTTTAATGAATAATTTTTTATCATAATATCACGCATCTTATTGAAAGAAAATTATTCATTAAAAAACGCACATGAATTTATAAATAATACTAAAAACCTAAACGACCACAGAATATCAAAATGGCATCACTTGGCATTGTCAACTTATACACAAATGATCCTGTTGAAGAAACAATCAAAATTATGAAATATAATTTAATGACATCAAAAATAAATAATTTTATGGTAATCAACGACATAATGAACTTGTTAACCACCATCTTACAACAAAACTATTTTACTTTCAATCTAAAGTTTTATCACCAAAAGGATGGCTTGGCCATGGGTTCCCCTTCATCAGGACTACTAGCTGACATTTCATCAATCACTTTGAAAATAAATATATTATGAACAGTACCTACAAAAATAAAATATTATATTATGGAAGATATGTAGACGATACATTTATATTATTACCAGCGCTAGTAGTGAAAGGTCCGGTGCTATCATTTTCGATACAGAAAAAGTATTTCGATTTGGGCCCCCGACTTTGACGGGAAAAACTACATTTCAATTGTGATTTGTAACAAAACCTTACGTGATGAACTTTTTTCATTATTTTTTCCATAATCAGGGCAAAAATTACAATAAAAATATGTTATTTTATTTAAGACAATTTTATCATCGCAGACCTGTGTAATTCATTTTATTACTTTATACAGGAAAAAAAATAAATAAATTAATTTAATTTTGATAGTAGAATTCCATATATTGAAATATTTCAATTACATTTCGTATTATGTTGTAATACTGATTTATTTTATCAACAATGAAAATGATTTTTATTATTCAATGTTGTGTCATCGTTTATATTGTTTTTTTTTCTTTTTTAATTTGGTATTAGGACCACGTATATTTTTATATAAATTGGATTAAACATTGTTATTTTTATTAGCTACCTGAAAGTGAAACTTCGGTATTTTTTACAAAAATTTTTGTTTATATTAATAGATGATTTAAAAAAAATCAATAGCTGCTGTAAATGTAGTGCGAACGTCTTATATTGTCCCTAAATATGTCACCTAGGGATAGTTACAACACTTCATAGTAAATGTTCTAAGCATTTGAATGATAAATTATTGAAAAAAATTACAAAACTGTTAAGAAAAATTACTACTTGAATTTTCTATAACCACTTGACAAGGAAAAATTACAAAAGAAATTTTTAATATTGTCATATTATGCCAAAATTGTTTCATTTTTGAGCCTTCTTGTTAAATTTTCTTTTTAGATAAATCTAAGTTACAATTAGGTAAATTTATTAAGGTAAAATTCTGAAATGAAATGAATACGAAACAAAGTTCACTAATATTAATAACATAAAATATTTACATTGTACATCCAGTTTTATTCCATTAGTGTTTAATTAGTGAAGTCAAAAATTTGTAAACAATGCAAATATAATACTTTGTTTTTGTTTGAAAGAACCTCGAGAGCTTTTTGTGTGTTATACTGAAAACGTGAAAAACAGAACTCATCTTTAATTGTACTCAACTTTCCTTAGCAAAAAAAAAAAACAAAACAAACCGTCCATTTTAAAATAAATCGCACCCGTTCCGGAGCAAATACGGCTACAAGCGACAGGACAGAACCATTTTTACTTTCACATATAAACGAGAAAGTTGTAAAAGCGTCTTTTCAAAGTGCATTCAACTTTCAACGGGAGAATTTCCAGGCGTCACGCACTTTTAAAATTAACACAACGCGACGAGACAATGTCGAAAACATGGCGAAAATAAGGAATACGAGGGAAGAGAAGAAAAAAGGAGAAATGAGTGTAAGTTTTTAATAAGAAGAATTCAACTCGTTTTTGTACCGACTTTTTTATCCCTAAGCTAAGAAAACACGTACTGAATATTTTTACAAAACTTGTACGAAAATTCTCGCCTCATTTCTCTATTCGACTTTCGGCAATGATGAACCGAGAAAAATGCGTTGTAATGCCTCGTGAAAAATGAGGAAAACATTTTTCATTTGTGTTAATGGAGCTGAATATTAAAACAAAAATTCATTTCTCACGAAGGGGTAAAAAAAATTATTGAATAATTCGACTCGGATTTTATTGCTGGCATGAATGATTCCGACAAAAAACTTTTTACTAATGATTTGGAAAAATTGGATATAAATAAGCATTTTTGAAAATTGTTTTATTCAAGCGTGTTTTTACAGTGTGAAATATCTCATTTTTGGTTTTAAATTAATCCATCTGGCAATTTGACAATGAAGCAAAATTATTAACTTTCGTATTTACTCTATAAGCTTTTAATGTTTCATCATTAAAAGATAATAAGGGATATTTTTTTAAACCGATTATAGCTTTCAGTGAAAGGAGAACATTTTTCTTATTACTTCTTTATATTTTTAGAATGGTAGATTATATTTTAACACAGAATTTACCAAATGCGGTTTTATCAGATTTTTATTCATGCAGAAAAATGGTTAAGACTTATTTAATCATCGAAACTGTTAACCAACAAGCAAGTAAAGTCTGTTGATTCTATTTAAAAAATAATCAGCCAAAATAATCTTCACCATAAAAAATCTTAACAGATTTAAATTAAATTATTTTAAGCTATGAGTTAAGTTTTACTGATAACAATGAAGGTCATCTGGGTCACCAACGCCTACATAAAAATCCTATCAAAATTTTGCCAAGGAAATGTGTTTTCATCTGAGGTGAAAAATTATTAAAAATAACAATCCCTATAACTGTGTAATTTTGGTAGTGGTTCAATTTTTTGTAGTGATATACACTTATAAAAGAAAAAAAATCGTATAATCATATGTAAACTAAACATAAACCATTCAAGAAAGTTTCTTGTCCTTTCCTCAACAATTAAAAACATAATCAATGTATTGATTCTTTCATAGAACTTTGCACTATTAAGCTTAAAATTTAAGTACAAAGATTGCATATTATATATCATGCTATAATAATAATTTAGAGTCGCATACCTAAATAACTAGAATAACAAATATTATCGCCATCGAATAACAATAACCTGTACTGACTTGATCTCAAACTTTAAATATAAAAACAATATAGGAATATATGATCTTTGTTTTACTTTAGTCAATAAAACATTGATTTTTCTGTATATTTTACTTTTTATGTATTTATAATTAAAGGAATATAATTCAGAACTTTTTTAATGTTTACTTTCTGTAATTAGAATATAACTTGATTGAAACAAGATCACCGATGTTTTAATCTAAAATTAAGAAATTTAATTTTGAAATCAATTTTTCCATTTTTTCGTGAGCTTTATGACCTTTTAAAAGCATAAAAATTACCTAGTTAGGTGATTTAAAGTTTAATTGCATTGTAACCAAGGTCCAACGTAAGATGTTCTAATAAGATGTCAATAGTTAAATGTTCAAAGATTAATTCTTAATAGTTATCTCTAAAAATTTCTATAGATTATACATCGCGGTAAAATTCTAACGTTTTGTCCCTTTCTGACTCATTCGGGCAGGACAACTTTTCGAAACTTTTCTATATTTTCTTGAGATCCAAATTTTTCCAGTAACCTCGGAAATTTTTCAAAGAAATAGAACGTTAGGACTTGTTAATTGTCTGGCAAATTGTTTCTCCAAACACGCCTATTTATATATCAATTGGTAGACATCATGGTCGGAAGCAAGAGTAAGTATTTCATTATTTAGGTTTTGCTCAAGAAGCACGCAAGTTCCATTAATACTTCATCTATGTAAAGCAGAAGTATCACAACAAAAATTTGTAGTTTATATTCAAGATTTCAGTCAATAATGGCATTAGAAACTGTCAGTGCCTGTTCATTTCCAGAAGAGTTCTCCAAATTTGGTACAGCGATGAGTTGTTTTTCATTACCATATGAGATAACTATCAGTAATTGTTCTTCTTTAGATTTTCATGCATTTAAAGCTGAGACGAGTTTTTATCATCCTAATGGGTAACTACAGTATTGGGTACCATGGCGGATTCACACTTGTAAATCTATTATTTCAGAATCAGAAAACGAATTTTCTTGTAGAAGAATTTAGTATGAGTTTTACTGCAAATTTCTCTAAACCTAGTACACGATCACTAGTTTCTTTACATAGTTTGATAAAGATTTAATCGGTTTACGTGCCTGTTCCCAACAAATATTGTATTCGCGAAAAGATTTACGCATTTATTGACACTTAAATTCACCTCAGGAATATAGAACTACCAATACTTGTCCGTTTAAGGGAAGTTTGGAACCAGAAATTTGATGTTTTATTCTCCTTGCTAAAAAAAGTTCAATTTTAGAACTGCGTAATTTCAGTGACACGTTGACTGAAAAAACAATACTTATACGTATAAAACAAATAAGCAAGGAAAAGCACATCCATACATTAACTCTCGCGTTCTTTCGTATACAAGAATTGGCATGTTTTGATGCTAGTCGGCCCAGCTTGCAGTGGTTCTAGATGCATGAAAATCTATTTACCATTGTTTTGACAACATTCAAATATATGGGTTTATGGACAAATGCGAGTTGGTGGTTAACAATAATTCCTAGTTGGACCGCTTTAACGTGTATGTGATTCTCTTGACTATTCCACAATGACTTGAAGTAGTTGTTTTCAGTGGATGAAAATGAGTGGACAAGTGGCTCTTCCAATTTTAAACGTAATTTGAGTGGACTTTGTTTCTTTTATTTCAATCTTCCACTTCATCATGCATCTTTCGCATCCATCTCACTCCATCCGTATGCTTTCCATACAAATTACAACTTCAGTTGTATTTGAGCTACTGAGCTCAACAGATTTCACTCACTCTATCTTCTCCACCAAATTTGAATTTTGTTGAAGTTAAAGCAGCTGGTCTCTGTCCGTAACACTTTCCATTAGGGTGAAGCCTACTGGTTCTACAAAAATATGTGTATAACAAAAAAAAATTAATTCATAGTTATATATTAAGAGAAAATTTTGAGAAAGAACTTAACCATCCGAAATGCAAAAATTCTTGGATAATTCATCCGAAATGATTTTTATAAAATATCTTTTTATCATTTAATTATAAAACGCTGTAAAGAATATCCTTACGTTAATCATAAATTTAACACCACAAAGATCATTGTTCATGAATCGACAATTAGAATGAACAATTTTCAAACATAATTAAACAATTATGAAAACATTCCTGTAACTTGGGAATTGAAAAAAATATAGTGGCCTTTTGGGTGCAGGGTTGATTTTTTATTGACCCTTAAAAGCTTCGGGACACTACGAAAGACGCCAGAAACAGAAAGCAGAAAAAGATAAACATTTCTTGTTACGATGGCCAACCGAACTTGCGACAGATGAGAATTAATGCTGAGCGTATTTCGTATTTTTCTTGCTCTTTTCCTAGCTCGATGGTTTTAATGGCAACAGCGCTAGTTCCAATTCACTCTCATTACATAAGCTGAAACCATTATTCCACTCCCGCACCAACTTTTGCTTTATTTTATCAAAATCTTCCCATCATCCTCTTTTCTCACACTTCAAAACTCACACTTGTGTAAAAAAAAAGTTTGTTTATATATTTTTCTCTAATGTCTATTGTTTGTATTCATTATGTTTTTGCTCTCGTTTTTCTTTTAAAATCGCGTTTAATTCATTTTCTTTTTCGTTCCGTTTTTTGATTGCCGGCTTAGGAAAAAAATGTTCCAGTCCGGCTCAAGATAAAAAGTCAGTTAACACTGGAGATTTAAATTGCAATTTCCTTATGGAAATTACACTATTATTTATATTTTTTTTTTGTTTATTGTTTGTTATTTTTCTATTTTATTAAATCAATTTTATTTCTATTGGCAAATATACTTTGTTACAGTGCACGCTTACTTTTGAAGTTGATGTCTTGAATACTCTTAAAAATAATACAGTATCAGTGAGAATAGTAACTTTCCATTGCAAATGTTTATCTTTAGAATATATTCGTGTAAGATTTCAATAAAATTACATTTCATTATTTACTATTTTATTTTCCGAAGAACTCAATCACAGCACACTTGAAACCATAAGCAATTGCTTTGAATAAAGGAAAAGGTAATGATTGTTTTCTTTGCGTTGGCACTTAATTATTTTCTTTTTTCCTATTTGTCATTCATCGTCTTTTGAAGAAAAATATACGCTTTGCTTTCGTTTTGATCCCCCACAAAAATTTTTTTGATTAAAGTGAAAAGAAATAAAAGATCTACACTTAAAAATATATCGTCGGCTTAGACTGAATAACTGCTATCGCTACGCTTTTGCCAAAAATAGTTTTTTAGTAATCTTTAAAAAAAGAGAAAAAAATGCATGTAAAATGAAAGAAAACCAAATCGATTTTAAAATATAAAAAAATTTAACGAAACGTAAACTTGCTATTTTAAGGCACTTAAAATCAGGGAAAAGTAGTATCACCTTATTAGTGATCTCTTTTGTTTTGCACTTTTTTGTGATGGTTTTTGTAATTTTATTATTTAAACAAGTTAAAAAGTGTAAATTATAACAAAAATAAAAAAAAATAGAAAAATCTCTATTTTTATTTTGCTTATAACAACAATTGTTATGCATTTTTAATGGAGTGTATATTTAAATAAGTCATTAGTACATCAATAACAATGTCTTTATTGGAATATTAATTAAGTAAATTTGATAGTTTTTAGGTTTAGGTCGAAACGTATCTTTAGCGTGGAGGTTTGAATGTGACACACTACTTTGTTGGTAAACAATAATTAAAAAATACAGAAGGTTGAGAACTGTAACAATTAGGTACATTTAAATTCTAATAGTCTTTACTCCTTACGACATTTACTACTGAATTACTGAACTACTGAATTAAGCACTTAGGAGGTAACTGGAAAAAGAAGTCTGTTTAAGATATTTTTGTAGCAATATATTTTAAAATTTTGTAACAAATATATATATATAAATATATATATATATATATATATAAATAAATAATATAATAATAATATAATATAATAAATATAGTACCATCAATTATATAAAAACAATAAGGAAAAAACATATTAAAGAAGATGATAATGCTTTTAAACATTTACAAAGGATTGACAAAATTGAAGAGGATATAATTAAAAACGTTGAGAATAGAATTTATTTAATGTAAAAAATTTCTTTCAGAGAATAACCCCTGCTAGATCACTTTTTTATAAAAGAATTGATTCGTTAATTCAAAACCTTAACTGTTGAAATTTGTTTGAACACTATTGTTGAAGAGAAAAATGATTGAAATATATAATTTTGTGCGACAAAATCAAAAAATATTAACACTTTTTTCATAACCAAAGATTTTTTTTTTATTGCATATGATTAATTATTCAAACGATCAATGAAACTGTTAAAAAGAATAATGGCTATTGAAAAAAGCACCAACAACCTCACAGTCAATTAAAGTTTCAAAGTGTTTCTATGTGGGTCGAAACCACCCTTATCTGAAAATCACTCGAATCCCTCTTTGATTATTTTATTTCCATGTTATCGTCGTGAGTTTCAATAATAAATCGTTCGCTCTAAGCCTCACGTAACACCAAAAAAGACAGACAAACATGCAACATTGAAAATTAACGTCAAACATTTCCTTCATTAAATGCATATGGCCTCAAGTGATAAATAAAATGCAACTAAATTGCATGTGCAATCGCAACAAATGACCACGAATCAAAATCTAGTCATCTCTTTAAAGCTTCAAATAAATTATTTTGACTAAGTCCAAATGGGGCTAGGTCACGAATGTCTTAAAATACATTTCAATTTGTTGGAAATGCAAGAATTTTTCGGAACGATAATCTTGAATACCATTTGGAAAGAAAAACAAAGTGAATCGAGCTACAGTTTTCGGGAATTGATCCTAAAATCAAAGCGTTGGAAAAGCAAATCCATTTTTTTACTCCTCACAAATATTAGGTTCAAAAAAATATTTTTAGGAGCATTATTTTGAGACGACAAATAAAATCTATATATTCTATATTGAAAAATGCATAAAGGGTTCCTGATCACAAAATTGGAACTAATAAGTTTTTCGGTCCACTTTGTACAAAAGAACCTCATTTCTCAGAGTTTACTCAGATTGTTTTTAAATGAATTTAAATAAATTCGATTAGTATTTTAGGGGTGATTACGTACATGAAAATCATGATGTTTCTTGACGTACGAGGAGGTTTGCATAAACTTCATCTTCTGAAGCTTTTATTTTTAACTTTGCACACCATTTAAAACACACTAAGAAGAGGTTTTTGGGGCGCTGGTTATACAGAGGTTAAATTGATCCCCTTGAGTTTATTTCATCTATTTTTATCGTTAAACAAGTACGAGAAACATACGGAGATCATTTTGGCCCTTAATGAACTCTTTATTTATGATCAGCAACCTCAAAAACTATCGACTATTTTTGACTAATTGTGAAAATCTTTAAACCCGAAATGAAGATTTTGTTGTGGATTTCAAGTTATGTACTAAAATTATGTTTTTTTAGCTGCAGAAAGGCAACAAAATTCCTGTGAAATAGAAGAAATCTCTAAGTAATATATAACTGTTTTATATTTTTTTATAATTTTATGAATAGGTGATTTCTTTTTCTTCATTGTGAAACTTATCTTCACGACTCGGGGTTCATTTTATAATTATTTGCAGCCTTTCAGATATTACAAAGAAGATTTTCTCGTACTTAACAAAATAGTTAATCTACAGAAGTCTTCTTCGTGTTAAAAACCACAGTTGGTTGTAATTAAAATAGATGTGGCCGAGTGAAACGGTTAATTTTGATACGGGCAGTACAAAAAAGAGGAAAGATTTAAATAGTGACGTTATACATAGGAAAAGGGAAGAAAACAAGTCTTTGGGGAATTTGCCACTGAAACCGTCACCGTTTGCGGCTAGTACTTCTAGGCAAGGCACAACGAAGTGGGCACACAGGGGTCGGGAATCCGGATGAAATGTGGAGGAAATAGGAAGCTTGTAACATGCACAAAGCGTAAAAGCTTCACGTGCTCACGTAAGGAGAAAGAAGTGAAAAGCTCATACCAAATACACGAACGAATAAACTAAAACCCAAATGGGAAAGAAGCAAAAAAAAATGAGATATGAGTGCAAGATATGAACTTTTTTTGTCGAAAAAATTAAATCCACGGCAACGGTACAGAGTAGATTGTTTCTATTGTGAATGTGTTTAGAAAGCTCTCGATGATTGTGGCCGTGTTTGTGCAAAGCCTTAAAAAAGATTTATTGAAGACAATTTCTTTTGTAGAAAAACAAATATCCAATTGGAATATCATCCATTCGAAAAAGCGTTGTCCATTCTTTGCCTCTATTTACAGCCGCATTTCTACATCCCTTCGGACCGCATAATGGCCAGTCTAGCGTACTTTAATCTCGTAAATATCGTTGAATTGGGTAGGTATATCTTATTTATATATCAAACCAATAATACGGGGAAATATTTCTATTTTTGACTGCTTTCGTTTTATTCATCAATGAAAAAAAAACCAATGCGAGCTACATGAAAGTTATTGAAACGACAAGATTGAATTATTTTTAATTATCGGTCCATTCATAAATGTTCTTCAAACATAATAAGTCAATTAAAGAGATATATAAATGAATCACCAGAAATGTAAAAGAATTTTTCAAGCAGAAACTTTTCCTTAAATATAAATTTCTTAAAATGTTAAGTTTACTCCAATTTTTATTTTATATTTCATGAAAAAAATTTAAACAAAATTAGCACATTGAATTGTTTTCGACAAGAGTTATTTGATTGAATTATTTTTAGTTAACTAAAAATTATTCGAAAATCTCGTTTATTTATTTCTGTTATCCCTGTTAAATAAACGGGGATTAAAGCCTGCTTTTTTCCCAAAAGGTAGTTGGTAGCAGAAAGGTTGATGGGAGTCACCGGGTTCAGTTGAAGTTTCACAATGTAATTACAGTTTAATTACCAAAATTGTAATTGTTTTAATTAATGTTAATGGCGAATTGGTCGAATGCAAAATTGACTGTAGTGACATAACGTATGACGATGAAATATAATTTACAAAAATAAATATTTAATCAAGAAAATTAAATTTGCTCAATTAAAACAATTGTGGAAAAAATTAAATAATAACGTACTACAATATTTGACTCATGTATAACTTACTAAACCGGACTTTACAATTGAAAAAAATTATAATATTTTCAAATGGATATAACTTGAAAAAAAACATTATTGAAATAGGTATGTTTATCTACAAATGAACTCATAAAAAGCTGACGAAATGAGGAGCAGCAAAGTAAATGCCAATTTGATAGATATCTCAAATTTTCTGTGTGCCTTTATATACCATGTCATTAGTTGAATGTTTATCATTTATTGCTATGCAGTTGTATTCGATTGATGATGGCATAAAAGGGGTTGAAAAAGACTATAAAAATGGGAAAACAATAACAACTACGATTCGCACTCTATGTTATTCTTTTAGTTGGCATAACCACTCAAATTAAACAATTATTTATTAACAATTATCGTTTGGTGCATAAATTGGAGCCTATCGGTTCTATTGAAGATATACAAAAGTTTGGCTTACCAAAAACTATTCGCATTATGGGTAAAATCGCTATTTAGAACCAAAGTGTGAACGATGATCCAAAGAAATTTTCAACGTGTCGATCACTTGACTAGGTATTTTAATAGACAAGGGCAGAAGTCTTTGAAAATGGTATAAAGTGAAAATTAAAGGATAGTAGGATGAACCCCATTGTAAATGGAAAAGAATATAACAAAAATGAAAGAAAAAATATTTTATGGACGATTTGTGACTGGGAAGTGGACAGAGGTGGGTTTTTAAGGGTAAAAAACGGTTTATCGTGATTTCCGGCAAAACTACCAGTCCTATGAAAAAAAGTTAAATAGCAAAATTATACCTAATAAAATATTTAATACTATTAACTTGTAGCTTCTTTAGTTTGAACTTAAAATATATTTTAATCATCCTTAAAAAATAATGCATCTAAATGAATTACTTTCATCAAATTAAACATAAGAAAGATGAAATCTTATTGCGAATATTTCACGAGTCCAATCCAATCAAATTTATTGATTTTTAACAGTTTTCGTTCGAAATGCTTTTACTATCAATGACTTTACAGTAAATGTTGTTCTTATAATTTTAATTAAATTATAGATGAAATATATATCAAACGGATAAAATTTCAATTTAATTTCGTAAGGTTTAAACATTATAAATTGAAAGCCATTTACCGAGAATCGATTGACGCAATCGTTGCCAATTATTTAAACTGTTGTTTAAATAAACCGATTGTTTGAACTTTGTTAAAATATTGATATTTACTTTTTTCCCGTTGTCAATTATAATTTATAAAACTTACTGATGCCCTCAACTTCGTCTGCGTGATGTCTATGATGGTATTATTTTCTATTAAAAAAGCCAAAATTTAAGGCAGCGTAAGCTATATCCAAGTTAAACTGTATGATACTAGCAAATGCAGCTTTTCATTAAAAAAATATTTGCAATCTAAAGTAAGATAAAACAAAGATTAATGTGTAAATCAATACCACCAGCATTTATTTTAGCTACAATTTATTGTTATTTAAGCACTTTTGCGAAGATAAAAGGTGGAATGGAATTCTGGAGAATGTTGAAACGAGAGAAATTCCAAACAAATCTTTCAAGATCGTTAAGAGTTTTATTATACGGGGGTAATTTAGGAAATTTTAATGAATTATTTAGAATGAGTGGCCTTGTTATTAATCACAATGGTAGGTACGGGAGAAATTAAAGTTGAATATTTTGAAATGTTTTATGTTTGAGTTGTCTTCTTGCAAATATGGGAAATGGTCAGATGCAGTTGAGAAGATGTAGAGTTTGGCTCAAACGTTGCTTTATCGCACACCAGGTGTCTATTTACGTGCAAGAATAAATGAAAATCAACGGGAATTGAACTGAAAATAATGCAAAGGATGTTGTGTTCTTAAATAATTTACGAACAAGATTGGTGTTGATTCAGGAATATTTGCTTCAAATGGCCAACGATTCACAACTAGAAAATATATTTTGCTCTAGTCGTTGTCTTGGGATTTACCGAAAGCACAACAAAATAAATAAATTTAATTAGAATTTTAACAATGTTTCTAAATGAGTTTCTTTTCTAGGTAATATAAAAAAATTTTATCTAAAAGTTTTTTTTAAAAATGACATTTTTTCCTTCAGGAATCCTAAGTTGTTTGGCACAATTTTTTTATCCTTTTCTGTCAAGTTATACGTGTATGTATATAAAAATGGAAAATTTTGCCGTTTTCTTATATGAGTCTGTTGGGTCTGAAACATGTAAATTGAAATTCTAAAATGATGCAAACGTTGGAGATAAGATAAATAAGAAAGTCATCTTGGAAAAATACTTATTATTTTTTTGGAAATTTTATTTAAGAAGAAACGTTTACCAGTTTTGGGTTTTGCTAAATCTTTGACTTGTTAATATACATTAATCAAGATAATTTTAAAAAAAATAATTTAAACAACAATCTTGTTAATGATCTTTTAAATTTAATTAATAATATCGTATATATAAGTAATGTACTGTCGCGGGCTTTTTTATTGAACTATTTAAGATAAATATTTCCCTAACACATTATATTCGTATAACTCTAATGGTTTTTGCAGCGCAGGTCAGAATAACTCGCAGATAGCAGAATTTTTTCCTATTTACTTAACACTAATCGTTATATTTTGAACAATTCCACAAAATATCTTTACAAATTATGGCCCATATGATATTCGGATCTATAAGCTATATTATTGTAGAATTTCATTAGAACCAATTCAATAGTTTTGAATGGAAGAGCAACAAAGATCCATACCTACCCATTCATACATACAAACTTTCGCGTTTGTAATATAGTAAGGATTATCTTAAGGAGCAAAACATATAAAATTATTCATGTTTTTAATGCCAAAGAAAGATTCTTTCTTAATTTACTCATATATTTTGAATTTAAATTTAGTCCGAATTGATTCTTTGATGCTCACATTTTTTATTAATGTTTCAAATTAATATATTTTTACGACTAATTAAACATAATATTTAGCATATTAATGCTTTCTAGTTTTTGTTTTATAATTGCTCACATTCATCAAAGCTATATCTAGCGATTTGTTGCTTTGTAGTCACCCTTAAATGAAAATTTGTATTCATTTTTATCAATTAAATACAATGTAATATCATATAATCAAATATATTAAAAAATTGATTAAAACGATTTTTGAAGTTATACTTCTTTGCCGGCGTTTTGAAAAAAATATTAAATGAGAGTAAATTGTTAAAAAAAAATGCTCCGAAGCATGTTTTAAAGTAACAGTATGAAGTTGTTCGCAAACGGTTAGCGAGAAAGAATGGTTCAAGTGGGTGAAAACTGGCCGATTTTCGGGAGTGATATGCATAATAGTAAGAAGACTAAAACACTATCGCATCGATCAAATTAAGCCAGCATTCACATATGTTGGCATATGTTTTTCGTTTATCGAGAGACTCGAGGGGAGAGGATTCGATTATCCCGAACAATCCCGAATTAGATACGAAGTTAAAGCTAGCGAACAGTTAATACGGGTAGAACGGTTAGAGCCTTTAGAACATGTAAAAGATAGATATCGTTGAACTAAATATTTTCGAATTTTACAGTCTAAGTAATATCCATATTAATACACAACTAGTAATTTTTCATAAAATATTCACCGCCCAATACTGACAACTGACAAATGGTAAAAGTTGGCAATTGATTGTATGAAATCGAAATGACTGTTAAAACCATAGCAACAATCATTGAGTTCAAATTTGAAGCAATGATGGTATTTCACTCACACGTATGTGTTAACAATATTTGTCCACCTTTGCCGAAATATACTTATAGTATACATATTACTTACGTTTGCCTATTATTATTATGAGAATTAAAATGCATTTGAAACTAATGTATATTTCTGAAGTTATTCATTGTAATATTTATAATGATGTAATAAAAGTCGATTGATACATTATATTTTTCTATATTTGAATTTAAAATCAGTTTCCATCCATAGGAATAAAAGGGTTAAATAAAATATACAATCACTATTGTATAAATATAATCTTTAGGACATCGTTATTTAGGATTGCTTATACATATCTATACATGATATTTTATAGCGACAATCTACTTGTATATGGTAAAGGTTTTTGATAAGTATTTTACGAGAATATGACCCAATCTGTTAATTCGGTTAAATGGTTAATTCGTTTAATATGTAATGTACATTTTGTATAGGTAACCAAATTAATGGATAATAATATATGTCTTATGACTCAATTTCTTATTTATTACAACGCATTTCAACAGTTTCTGACTGTCATCATCAGGTAATAATTATTTTGTCTTATTTTAAATTAATAATTAAAATTAAAAGGACAAAATAATTATTACCTGATGATGACAGTCAAAAACTGTTGAAACGCGTCGTAATAAAGATGAAATTGAGTCATAAGACATATATTATTATCCATTAATTTATTGTAACTCGGAAATAAATAAAATACTTAGCAATATAAGTAACCAAATGTGTAAACATTTAGTGTCTATGTTTATATAGCCAATTCAATCTTTTATTCGAAACCCAGTTACATTCCGTGAAATATTCACAGCCCAACACTGACACAACTGACAAATGACTAAAATTAGCAATTGAATGAAATTGAAATGACAGTTGAAATTTATGACGTGAAAGTTCAAATTTGAGCCAATAATTATTATACTTGTTTTCCACTTATATGGATGTTTTTAAAACTTTTTATTCATTGTCCTTATCTTTGCCGCATTACATATATTATTTTAGTAATCACAAATCTTATAATTAGTGTGTCAGTTCAGGCATTACCGGAAGAGACTACGGCTGTCGGTTAAAATCTTATTTTTAACTATACCAAAGAAGTAGGTATAACTTTTCACGCGCGTATAAAAGTACACACACTGTTTTTTTTTTGAGATTTTATGCATTTAACTAAAAAAAATGTTTATAGGTTTTGTAAATATGGTTGTTAAAATAATATAGAATTATTTAAGTTTTACTAAACTTGAAATTTTCTCTTTCTTAATTATCATCTGTCAAGTCAATGAGGATTTTTTTAAATAGAAAAAAATTTGTTAGTTTAATAATTTTCTTAATTAACTATATTGAAAATTGGGAATGAAGAGGAATGTGACCGTAAAAAGGACGAAAAATATTTTTAACAAAAATAAATGTGCAAAAGAGATGGTTTCGTTGTAGAAGTTCTACTCATGATTAATGGCAAAAGCTGCCGAGTGACCTAAAAGGCCTTCGGCTATTGTACCTCGAATCTCGGTTCGGCCGTCATGTCGAACTTTGCGCTCTCCTTATGTCTGCGCGTGACAAATTAACGTAATCTATGAAAATTTACGAGAAAGATGCAAACAAATAAAAATTCATACGAATACGTTTCCCGTGTTTTGATTACGTTTTATGCTACCGAGAAAGAGTTATAGTTTTTCACAAATTTTTATTGCATTTTTGAAAAAAAAGAGTGTTTTTGCTGAACATTTTTGCACGCTTATGCAAGAATAAGTCGACGAATGATGAAAGCACCGAACCGAAACTGAAGTTGAAATGTCGGAGTTGTAGATTTCTGGTGTGTAGTCAGCCGTATTGAGAACATTCTCAAATAATAAATACTCAGATATACAATTTCAAACCCAACCATTCTGTTTTTGTCTCCCACTTAAGGCTCGAAAACCTCAACGATTTGAAAGCTCGACCTACATCCCCGTTTCCGACTGGTCCTGGAATCTTTTTGTATTCATCTTCCAAGATGTTGAGAAATATAAATTTATATACATTTTTTAATTCATACCAAAAAAAATAAACAAAAAATCTAACAAAATGCATTTGTATCTCTAAATTTATTTGAAAGATTAATTTCCTATTTTTTTTCTGATTTTATTTTGCTAGGAGAGTTTCGCTATGGTATCCTATTAGGTGTATTATGAATGACGTTTCTTCCAAATATTTTGATTACAGTTCAGTGGGTGCACGAGATGCGCTTTTGTGCTCGTCTACCATGAAATTGGATGCAATAAAATAAACGATTGATGCACTCATGTAAATATATTTCAGATTCCTTGAACTGCATCATTTCAAATTGTTCCTTACAAGCATTTTTTGAAAGAAATTAGTTGAATTGATGGCTCTATACTAATAAAAATTGTTATTCAATTCCAAGCCATTTTCAGTCGCTACCAATTGAAATATTTATTTCTTCGTATAATAAATGTATTAAACGTACATATTTAGATTTCAATGTAAATAAATTATAATTCTCTAGACATTGATATCAATATAGATGAAAATACACTTGAAAATACACACAAGTCAACAAATCAATATATTCCAAAATAATTAATTCTCTTATATAAATTAAAAGCTAATTCCACTCAAGGTTTCTAACATAACTCAAAAGCTTTCTTCAAATCTTTTTCAAATTATCAATGTATATTTTCTCACTCTACCCACGTTATGATAATACATTTCATTCCATCCGTCATTTCTTAATTTCCTCCGGCTCCCCTCTTCTTGTCAAATATCCCACACACAAAAAATATTGATTTGCTAAAAAATAAACATATTTATAATAAAATGTTGGCAATAAATTTCAATAATTTTCTCGTTTTTTACTTTTCCCGAATCGCTCGTAGTTTTTTTATTATTATTGTACTAATCGATTGTATCATAAAATAAAAATAAACGTGAATAGGGAAAATGGGGACAAAAGGCATAAAGGCCACAAATAAAAAAAATACCTTTCCCAAGCTTTTGAACGAGACCTACACGATTAGTTCTTGGCTCATGTCCTTTGAATATATAAGGATAATAGCCCAAACCATAGTTCGTAAAAGCGTATTAAAAGATCAATTTTTTATGTTACAGATTGAAAGGATCATTTTCGGTTTTGATGAAAGGAAATAATAGATTTTTATTCAAAGAAAAAGGTAAAGACATTTTCTTTCGGTTTATAAATTAAAATTATGTAAATTTAAATAGAAAATTGATTTTGATTTGTAACACATCTACTATTATTATGTGAATGGCAATTTTATTAACTCTACCAGTCTGTAATGAGAAAACGAAAGAGCTTACAATTTTTCATAAGTTTGAAAGAGTTGGAAATTTTATGAAATAATTTGTCTCTTTCATTAAGTTTAAGCACTTACGTTTATTGCTACCGAAAAACAAGGAAAATTAATCAGCAATGCTAATTAATCAGTTCTGCTGGTGTCAATAGGCCATCGGGGAGACAAAAACTTCTAATGCCTTTAGGAATAGCGAATGAAAAAATTAATGTAATAAAAAAAAAAATTATTTGATTGTGGACTGAAAATAACGATCTATATTTAATGAAAAGAATCTGAGCCGAAATATCAAAAGATAATATTAGACGTCTGCACTGAGCTCGAGCAGACGTCCGCGCCTCGTTTGCAGTAGCTATGCAAAGGAAACAAATGCGTTCGCAACACGTTCGCAGCACGTTTGCAGTGGATACGCAGAATACAAAAATACGTTCGTAGCACGTAAGCAGCTGAATACATAAATGCGTCCGCACGTTGTTATTGTCTGTAATTGGGAGATGTGTAAGATACAGAGTTTGCTATTTTGTTACCTACCAATCTTAAACAATATCTAAGACCGAATAAATACATTTAAAATTCTTATTTATTCGTTTTACAACGTGTTTGTACAGGTATTGTTACAATTTTACAACTCCGAAATTTTTGTATATACTGTCTACCTGCTGCAATCGCAGTGCAAACAAATGTAAATTTAATTGATATGCAAAAAACCTATACAAAGCCTAAAGGAATATAATTATACAGTGCGAACGTAGCGCAAACGTGGTGTTAATGTAATTGTGTCTGTAGGCCCGTAGCAAACGTAATGCGGACTTCAAAGTTTTGATTCGGGATAGCGGAGATTTTCTATCACAAAAAGTTACCAAAATTATCCAACAATATTTTAAGTTGAGATCTATAAGTACAATTCAGATAAATAAAAGTAAAAGTTCAAAAAAATCAACCAATCGAGTGTATTAAAAACTTCGAAATAATTATTCTAAATAGATCTACGCATTGTTTTCTAGGAAGTACACCTCTTTGCATACATGAAAATTAAAATGCTTTGTCTTAAAACTGTAAATTCATTGAATGGAACCACCGATCATAATTTTTTTTTATTATTGAAATTTTTAGTGGTGTAATGCTTTTTTTTATTTATTTTTTGCATGATTTGCTCCTTGGCAATAATTTCAATGTGTCAAACGTTCTACACTCGTGAGTTAGTTGTGTCCAACGACATGATTAACAATATCCCGTAAGAAGCAAATCCCTTGGTCATATGTCACTTTAATCGATCAATTAAGTCAAGAATGAACATTGAAAACTCTTTTGAAACGCTTAACATTCGCACCATCCCACAGATTCAAGGCAAAGTGGTTTGGATGATCTTTAAGTCTTGCTTGATAGACCAATTTTTGTCTGCTAAACCATTGACCGGAATCTTTGAATTATTATTAAGTTTGAGTTTGATGCTATGCCCCAAAGTTCCACTTTGTAGGTTCAAATTGGTTTTATTGTTAATTTGTAAAAAGTTTGTTTGTATGCTATGGTCAACTGCGATCCATGGTAAAAATCAGTCAGTACAATTTTTCGTATTTCTTGATAAGTTGCTTTAATTTTCCTTTTAAACGTATGTTTTTTCCAAGTTAACCATTTATCTAGATAAAATTTAAAATATTTAATATTATGCATTTGGGGTACCTCAATATTGTTGAACATTACTGGCGGGCAGTAAAGTTGTCTGGTAGTTAAAATGATGAACTGATTCATCATTTATTTGTATTTTTTTTAAAGTCACTATAATTATTCTATAAATTTTAAGAAAATATCCGAAGAAACTCTACACGATTATTTAAATTGATTTTTTTTTACCGCGCATGCAAAGGATGCATGCTTATTATATATTTAATCATCCGCCAATCAATCAGCTATGTATTTGTCGTAATTCAATGTTTCAACAGTTATAAAGTATATTAATTAGTTTGTATTTTTACTTGGAAAAAATATGAGTGATAGTCAGAGGTGAGCAACCGGACCAAATAATGCTCCAGCTCCCGAAGCTGAATTTGATCGTTTGAAAAATCGTTAATTTCTTAGTCAAATATAATTTTTTTACTGCAGTAGAATTTATTTAATTCTTTTAATTTTACGTAAACGTAATAAAGTTCTATTGACTAAAACGAAGCAATTAAAATATTTTAAAAAAAATATTAAAAATTGTAGATATTTACTCAATTTAATTTAAAAGAGAATTTAATAAATTCAAACATTATTGAAAAGTACAAGTTCACAAAACTATATCAAAAATATTTTACATATATTGAAAGGTATTTATAGAACTTATTTAAGTTCATTTTCAACCAACAAACCATAATTAGTCAATAAAAATATTTTGTTGCTTTGCAAGGAATAATAAGTGGCGTCAAAATTGAAATTTGGCGCCACAAGTGTAGTTCGATCAGTTTGGGTTTCCGGTTGACGGCGGAAAATTGAAGTCGAGGATCCAATCGAAAAGTCAAGGGAGAGAGACCAGCTCGGGCGTCCAAGTAGGCGCATCAGAACCTCAATTGTTGTTAAGTGTTTAAGTTACAATTTATTAAAGTTTTAGTAAATAAATTAAATGAACTTATATATAAATCAAATTATCTAAAGAGTGTAATCATATTTAATGAGAATAATGTTTGTAAGAAATACAATAAATGAATAAAATGTGACGTGGTGCAAAACAGATTTTTCACGATACAAACTTTCCAAAACTTCTTTCTTTTATTAAAACGTAATTATTTGGGATACAGGGAAAGGTATATTTTTTTCGTTCTTATAATTTTTATTCCGTCATTTCATTTTCAACACGAGCCATAAATTGAGCTAAACATTTCATTCCAGAACGGTAAATAGTGAGGGGCTCTAATGGATTCTCTATGTATTTAGTATGGATGGGACGGGATTGGGAAGAGAATGAGGATTTATACGTACGGATGAATGTGCACACGAGTGTTTTGTACAAATGTGGATGTCTGTATGTGCGATTATTAACGTACATAAAGTCCCAAAGGAAAAATAACTGTCTTTCCACGCTTCATTTAAAATAATTCTAATACAATTTATTTCCATTTCATCGTCCAGGTGTTTAAAGCCCTTTTATATGTTCTGTGATTGTAAGTATGTATTTATGTGCGTAAGTGTGCGTTTCATAAAGGAATGTTCGATACAATGTTTTCAGGAATTTTCCTTTGAAACATCTAAAAGGTACGCTGCCCAGGCCTTAGATAGTCCGATTCAACGCAAACATAATTACTCTGTAGGCTTTACTTCCCTAATTCCCAGGATTAATTTCTATTGTTCGTCTTAAACTGCAATACACTTGAATGTATAAGCGTATCAAAGCTCTAAGCTTTCACATCCTAAAAAAAATATATTTTGCACAAATATTGCGTATAAATTAAGTTTATTCTTAATTAAATACATTAAATAATAGTTATATTATTTATACAAATAATATATGAACCTACTGATTTCATAACACTGAAGTACACATTTTGTACTGCAACATAAAATCAAAGAACGATATAAACAATGAGCTTTCAACTTTAAGACTACTAAAAAGACACTTTTGTTTTTCATTTTGATTTAACTTTGAAATTTGTTCAATAAAAATTACAATTGTAAAGAATAAACTTAACAATCTCAACATTAAATTAAATAAAATAACAATAATTAGTTCGATAAAAGTCACATAATTATACGAAGACCGACACTTAAATGTTTATATCTTTTAATCTTAAATCAAATCTTTTAAATTGCAAATGTTATTGAGATTCTCTTACATCTGGTTTTCGTTTGTAGAGCGTGAATTTTCATGGAAAAGTCTTCTCAATATCTTATTAGGGACTTGCAAAAGAATTTAATCTTTTCATCTTTTTCTATATAAATTTGAAAAGTTTTCAACGAATGTTAAAATGAAATTAATGCCTTTGACTCGTGTACGGTGGATGAACTGCAACATAACTTTTGTACGAGAAAGAAGCATTCGAAAGGAACGATTCATTTTGCTCCTTCAAATTTCATAATTTCTGCTTTATCCCTATTCGTATATACAATTGAATCTCTACCGGCATTCTGGTGAGCTTGATGATTTTATAGAAATGACGACGTGGACTTTCACCTGAAGCGTAGTTTTCCTGTTGGAGAAGCCGTAGGTCTTTGCCAGTGTTTTGAATCGTCCAACTCATACCATCACATTTCGAAATTAAGACGTGAAAATGTCAACGAGTTTCAAAGGAGATATTAAATCTAAAGATTTTATTGAAACACCAATGTGCATAATATTTGAAATATATTTCAAACAACAATGATGTTTCGAAGTTACGAATTGGTTTAATTATTATTAAAATAAATATAAAATTTTACACAAAAAGTATCTTTTTTTGATTAAATTGTAAAGTCTTAAAACTTGTATTCAAAGAATATATTTTTTAACATTCAGAATTTAAAAATATGTTCCCATTACCTTTTTTAAAATGAATATTCGAACGACAATATTTTCGAAGTAGTAAATTCAACTTTAATACAAAATGCTAAATATTATATTACGAAGAAACACTGTACATATTTGTTATGAAAAATCGAAAATGAAATATTTTATTTTTTAAAGCTTTTTTTATAAAATATAAATATTTAGTTAAAATAACTTTTTGAGTGAATGTTTTACCTGAAAATGTATACATATAAGATCATGATTACAAAATAAAAAGAAATAAAATTTCAAATAGTTCAAGTTCAATATATTTTTAGTGAAGTAACCAATGAGCGATGATACTTAATAAGAGTAGAATGCTTCAAATATTGAGTTAATATTTAATGACATTAATGCACGAGGGTATTAGCCAATATTATTGAGGTTTAAAGAAGTTTATTTGTTTTGACTGTTGAAATTTTGAAAAATTTTAAAAAGCCACTATATATGATTATTTAATGATATATTTACAATTCCATGACCACCTTGATACACAAAATCTACATTTGGCCATTTTACTGTTGGCATCACTTCAATGCCAATTTTCTTCGTTTTTTTTTGGCACTGCCGTTGGGTCTTTTCTATTCCCAACAAATCGCCTCGATGCTCGATACTTATTTTAAATTGTCCATTAGGTACCATAAACGAAGGATATTTTATACTATCTTCCTTAACCAGCACATGGAAAAATCAGTCTTTTAAGTCCTAAATAGCTGAATACTCGCGCTTCTTGAAGTCGGTCTATTTGATCTTCTATTAATGGTAAGGGATAACGATCTCGTTCGATTTTTTTATTCAATCGCCGATAATCTACGCATAATTTAGAGTTACCATTTTTATTTTTGACGAGTACAATAGGGCTGACGTATTTTGTCATGCAAAGTCTTACTATACCCGTCCTTACCTAATTATTTGATTTACTGTATTTTTCTGGTCTGCTGATAATATACTTGGACTTTGAAAAACAGTTACTTCGTTATTTAAAGTTATAGGTATTGATACACCGCAGTATGTAGGATTTTAAGATCCGTTAGATGTTTTATTCTCCAAATTCGCTACATTTCGTTGCTTATAGTAACTTCATCAGGCATTATGAATCACAAAAACGTTTTAGTTTCAGTCCAAACTCATCTAATAAAATTTTGTTTGATGAGTTTGAACTGAAACTAAAACGTTTTTGTGATTCATAATGCCTGATGAAGTTACTATAAGCAACAAAATGTAGCGAATTTGGAGAATAAAACATCAAACGAATCTTAAAAAAAAATACTTTTCTTCTTTACTTCAATAAAAAGCTGAGATCTGAGATTTATCATTTATTATTTTACATAATAATATTTATTTACAATACATCAATTACTTCCAAAATTAGATTTTCCCGACGTTCTTGTTTTCCAACTGTCAAAACTTTGTATTATTTGTGCTCACCCAGCCTTCCATGATTATTTAAACACACGAAATCGTACATTTATACATACAATTCAATTACTTAAGTTTCTTTAATATGTGCTATGATTATTAAATCAAATTCATTAATTATTATCATTTTAACCATCACATTTAGAATTAATTTTTTTTAATGCTTGATTCTTCTTTTTCTTCATGTTTTTTCTCCTCGTAAAAAAATGGAAATCATTACGGCCAATTTTGAAGCTACAGTGTGAAATAAATCGATTGAACTGCAATTAAACTATTCTTGTATTTTTTTTTGCCTGAAGAGGTCTTTCTGCATCCTATGCTCCTTTTTTGAATCAGTATGCTCCTATTCTCTGTATGATGTTATCTAGTATTTGGTATTTGTCGTTGCACATAATGTGTCCAAGGTGTTTAATTCATAATTTATGAAAGTATTCTTAAAAACTGTTAAATTCAGGAACAATAAATATCTGACATATTTATATACATATTAATAGGAACTTTTTCATTGAAAGTAGCGCATAAATGCCGGTTTCCTTTAATTTTATATATAGCAATTATTTTTGACAACTTGCATAATATGCTGTAATATTTGATCACTTTTAACCACAAAATAGAATTATTTTCGATTTTAGAGATATTAAATAACAAACATTAGTGTTCATAATTGTAGCATTTTTCAATTAATTCTAAATTCCAATTTTTATGGATGAAATTTTAATGCTTTATTTTAACAATTGGTTAATCTGAATAATGAGAGAGATTTATTAAATTTATTTCAACTATGCTTTTCTAGTTAATAAAGTTAAACTTGGTTTTTAATGGCTCAAAATAAAATTTCGAATGAATGTTGAAAAAATTAAATTCAATTCAATTTTAAGCGTCAAATTGTAATGCAACGCACAAATTAACTACATTTCCATTGAAAAACATTTAAAATATGCTCTAATACTGTAACATAGATTCATTAGTTCTACAAATATTAATATTATAATACACACACATATATACATCCATATGTATTTATATTATAAATATTATAATTAATTCCAAATAAACAGAGATACACGAGGGTTGGTTTCGAAATAGATAGACAAATTAGTGACATCGCTAATTAGTTATGTACGTAATTTTATTTATTTAATACAGACGAGGGGATAAAGGTTAATTTGAAATAGCTATAAATCCGGTCAGGAAACCGGAGAATGAGCAAAACATAACAGAGGCCATGAAACATAGTCTAATAGGATTTTATACTATTGAAAAACGGTGAAATTTTGAGCAAATATAGAGTAAATATTTGTTTTGAATTTAAATCGAACGGAATGTTGCGTTTACTGATACCAGAGTTGATGAAAAAAATAGGGTAAAAAAAGTTCTTTAACATATTTATTTTCCATTTGCATTGGAAAATAATGTTTTTGATATGTTGGAAATCATTCGAAATTTTCATCAGTAGTCTATTTTTCATTTCAATCACAGATGCGATAAATTGGCATGCGGTGGTCTTTTTGGCTTGTCTCGTTTTGAATGATAAGGGTTCGTGTCTCAATGAATGAAGAGATACAGGGTAACACAAGGCCTCTGTCAACCTCTTCAATCCCGGTCCCAAACATGTCCGCCTGTAATTTACATGTCCCGCAGGTATATTCTTATTATTACCCCAACCAAATAGCTGTGCAACTCTACAGTAACGATCCATTAACGCTCTATATTCACAACACACGGTCATAGTTTTCTTCTTTTTTTTAAACCAGGAAAAAGATGTCAAACTTCAACGCTACTTTTCTTTAATGTTTTATTTATATATTTGATATTCATAAAAATCATTTCCGTATATTTTTTTTTATTATTAAACCCAAACAAGTGATTCGCGGTGAATCTGAATGTTGGAAAATACGTTTTTTTCAGAAACGGAAAGCATAAATTTTCTTTTATGGAGAATGGAATGGCTGTAGATTTGAAAACATTTAGAAAAAAATAAGTGTTTTAAAAAAACAAACACGCATATGCCGATATAGAAAAAAATATCAAAGTCTAAAGAAAAACTTTTCTAAAGAAAATTATTTTCATCAAACGCAACTCAATTTTATGTTTATCAAATAATTAAATATTGAACCAAAAGAACTCTTATCTAGAGCAACCAAAAAACTTTTGATAATTTTTTAATTACTCTTTATTAAATTAAAGAGCTGAAGTTTTAGTAATTCAAAATTGTAGATTTAAAATCAAATTAATTTATGTCACTTATATTTGGAATATAAATTCCATATCTCAAAACGTAAATTTTAATTATGATAACATTAGAAGCCTTAAAAATATTAGAATAATTAATAAGTTTTTAAGTTCGCAATATTAATTTACTTTGTTGAATCATCTGAAGACTATGAAAAATTAAATTTTCTAAAGATCACCACAATTAGTTTGGGTTCAAGCGATTCCACTCCATAACTAGGTAAGTTCACAGAGTCGTACATGATATAGAAGACACTAAAAAACATAAAATACTACTGTGTGGCTTTCTTGAATATTTTTAAGACTTTTGATTAGGTCTAGCACAGGGCGTTGCTTCAAAAACTGAGAATTAGTGTATCAAAAGACCACTGAAATATTATTGAATAATGTTATCTAAAAGAATGGATCTTTCAAAAAAGATCCAGGGGAAGCAGTGAGTGATTAGAAATGGATTGGAGCCACAAAGAGGTATATTTGGACCCCTGAAGGTTTTCGAATGCACAGCTGACCTTCCAATTATCGAAGGAGTTATCTCGGTAACTTACGCTGACGACACCTCACTGATGATAGTGGAAAATAATCACTGATGTATCAAATGTACTGCAGGTGAACAAATGAAAAATCAAAATTAAGGAAAACAAGTCAGTTCATGTCATTTTTACTACTAGATAACTTTTTGCGCTAGAAGCGCGATGATTATTGGAAACGAGAATCGTTGAAAAAGAAATTTAAAAATGAAATATTATCCAACCAACACGGAATAATTTTAATAATGAATTTGTTAGTGTAACTTATGCAATATCAAACTCTTAAAAAAAATGAAATATCATTCCGTAATGATAAACATCATAGTTTTTTTGAGCTCCAAAAGAACCACAATTGTAATTACTAAAAGAAAAATTACAAGATTGGTGATAGGCGAAATTCAAATATAATCTTTTAAAAAAAATAGTAACAAAAGTAATTAGCTTTTACTACACAAGAAAATAACTGTTTCTCTTTTTGGATGGTACACTACATTGAAAGCTCTGAAAAGAAATCATCAAGCGAAAAGTGTAATGATTATACAAACAATTATCAGTTTTATCTCCCACACTGCTACTGTTTCTATCAAAATATTAAGCAGAGATTGGAAAGAAACATGGAACAGGTTACGAAGAATAGAAAACAGGAGAACGAACGAGGTGAGCAATTTGTTAGTTTTCGTGTCCTTCAAAATTCAGACATGGTTTAGTTATTTTTTCGGCCACCATTAGCGCATTATCGCTAAGAAACATGAACAACTTTATGTACTGAATTGTTATTGGTTGTTCGCTTTTTTGTTCTTGCAATTTAAACTGAGACTAAAGCTGTCAAAACGTCGCATTCATGTTCTTCATATAATTTAATACCTTCAATATATCATAAATTCATTATTATTTAATTCTACTTATGTTTAGGAAACAATTTTCCATTGAAATTGTTAATCTCTTTAAAGTTATATGAAAATGTTTCTGGCGCTTATATTCATACTTGTAAACTATTGACACAAGAGTCCTTTGAACTGTGCCCTCATTTTGTGGACGACTTTGCAATACAGCGTTTGTTTTCCTGTCATTTATACTTCGTGGAACTGGTGCTCAATGAAAATCAAAAATGATATTGAAAAATGAAACGAACGAAAGATGCCACAGGGGTGATGAAAATTAGTGGTGATCAAGAATCAGGAAATACGTATCCGGTTCATCAGCTGGGAGAATGTTTTTGATCGATCAACTTCCGATAGATATCCTTCAAAAATTTGTGTTTACCTACAGGGGCAGGCGATGAATCTCCATTTTGTGGTAATTGATCTGATAGTGTTGACTAAGATGGAAGGAGAATTACAAATGATGTAAAGTAATCGAAGAAATTTCTGGATAAAATAAAAATACAAAAAGTCTTAAGATATGAGAAAACTGAAGAGAAAAACATCCTTTCACATCAATGTGGAGAATATACAACTAGTATCTGTGTTTTTATTCAAATATTTGTGAAGTACAATCATCAAAAAAAAAGAAAAAAAGAAATCGAAGTGAAATCAAATTAAATTATGCCACGCTGAAGACAAACCATGTCATTAAGCAGAAAAACGAAAAAAAACTGTTCTAATTATTATTTAAAATTCTTAATCAACATATATTTGTTTATTGTATAATATACCAGGAAAAAAAATTATAAATTTTCAATCAGATCTAATACCACTGGAGAAACTTAAATAAATAATATTTTTATCAAACCAAACTTCAATAAAATGTAGTCTTTCATGAATACCAGCATTTTTACACGGATGATTTTCCCCTCTTCGTAAGTATTGGGTCTAGTAGTAATAATAAAAATATGAATGCAACAATGATAATTTTACTATTAATTGCAACTATCTCATCAATCTGAGTAAGCAATCAACTGAGTAAATCCAAGATCCGAATGATTTTGTCAATATATTTACGGATAACATAAAATCAATAATTAATGAATCTAAATTTAAGGTTAAATAAATAAGAGTTATAATAAACCGTGTAATAAATGGATTACTAAGGGGATAATGTTTACTTCTAAGAGCAAAGAAATCTTATCTATTCTAATATATAAAATTCTCACGTCTGTCTGTACATTGCGATTTTGAACCCAATTTTAGGGTAAATATTTGTTTCAAGGGTCTCTTATTCCAAATTAAATATTTTTAAAATTTTTGTCTGTCTGTCTATCTGTGTGTCCCGATTTAACTAAAGAACAGAACAACCGAATTTAATGAAATTTGGTATTAAGATACAACACAATTACCCACACACGTTAGGCAACTTAACGTTTTTAATTACGGTTTTTAATTTTGTTTTTTGGTTTTCAACAATCAACAAAAATTAACAACCGTCTCTTTGGTATTTAGTATAAGTACCTACTATAACATAAACTTTTAAACTAATTAAGTGAAATGACGTTATTTTAAATGCTGTTATTAAAATGATTAACAAAAACAGACACTTATTATAAATGAATTAGTTATTTATTATTTAAATTTAAAATTTCGATTGTTCATCAACTCTTCATTTTCTCATACAAACTTAGCCACCTCTTTTCACTCTTTTAGGGTTGGAATTTTCAAAAAAAAATCTTATCAAATGTCACTTCTTATAAGGAATACATCGAATATTAAAATTTCATCACTCAGAGGGAGTATACACGATTTTAAAGACGTATTTACTTACTTTAAGGGTTATTACTATTATTATATTTATTTTATGGCTACTACTATTACTTTTTTTCGTTAATATTTCCTTATTGAGCAACCCTATGGGTCTATTTTCAACAATTTTGTAAAAAAAAGGGTTACTGTAAGATTTGAACCCATTTTTCTCTTATCACTTTCACCTGAAAGTTTGAGCTCTTAATATTAAGTACTCGCTCACAGCGTGTGAATATTTTCCATTTGAAATACACGTAAACTTTGATTTTTTTAAAATTTTTATAGCTCAGCGTCATTTTATGGTATCGCCTCGCTCAAAATCGGGATTTTTTTAACAATTGTATGCTCTACAAAAGTGCCTATTGCAGCAAAATCGTAATTTACACGGGCGAGGTAGTACGGGTCACTAAACCTAGATTTTTCATAGATTTCTCGTTTTTATCTCAGTAACTCATGAATTACAAGGCCTACAGAAAAAATGTAAATATCAAATTTATAGGAAATTTAATTTCCAACAAAAAAGTTCCAAAAAACTAATTTGCTAAGATCGATATTTCTCGAGATATTGAGCCATGAATTTCTCTTACTATACAATTTTTACGAATTATTAGGTAAAATTTAATTTAATTTAGATTTTGCCGCAATAGGCACTTTTGTAGAGCATACAATTGTAAAAAAATCCCGACTTTGAGCGAGGCAATACCATAAAATGCCGCTGAGCTATAAAAATTTTAAAAAAATATATCAAAGTTTACGTGTATTTTAAATGGAAAATATTCACACGCTGTGAGCGAGTACTTAATATTAATATTAAGAGCTCAAACTTTCAGGGAATTTCTTTTGAAGTATTTCCAACAAAATTTCGGCATGGGAGCAAAAAAAATAAAAATAGTCCCAAAAAAAAAAACACCGTAATATATATATATATATATATATATATATAAACGATTATATTTCAGAGTCAATTTTTTTTTCTTTAAATTGAATTTACTGTGTTTTTTATTGGTTCAGCTAAAAATATTACTGCAGATTATTTTCTAACTTTTAAATACGTTTCCAACCATACCTTTCCGAGATATATAACTCGCCTGTCTAAAGTAAAATAAACTGTTTATCCCTCGAAGGGGATACCTTCCCTTATTATTTTCAAGGGATAATAAGTAGCCTAACGTATGTGAGTAATTGTGTTGTATCTTATTACCAAATTTTATTAAATTTGCTTGTTCCCTTCTTTAGTTATATCGGGACACACATACAGACAGACAGGCAAAAGAGGAAGATATTAATAATTAAAAATTATATTTTTAATTATCCTCTTTCATCAAGCGGGATTGAGAATTCAGAGAAAGTCATCATCAAATCGAATGAATCTCAACAATCGACGAAATTGTGGGGGGGCCAGAAAAACAATGCCTCCAACTGATCGTAAGATATAAAAGAAAGCAATTGAAAACAGTTTCTCATCATTAAAAAATTTGCATCTTGATCTACTTAATTCTTGATCAACTTAGAACTGGAAATAACAATTTCCAAGAGGACGTTACGAACGCGATTGTATGAAGCTGGTTTGAAATGTAGGCGCTCAACTTAAAAGTCAAAGCTACCATAAAAATAAAGAAAACTAGGTTTCAGTTTGCCAGAGAATATCATCATCTTACAGTAGAAGATTTGAGAAAGGTAAAATTGATTGATAACACACTTCTTAAATTATTTTTTTCATCAAGCAACGTACATTTGAAAATGTTATAAAATGGCTTTTTTAGATAGTTCTTACCAAATTTTTTAAGACAACCACCATCCATAATGATAAGGTCCTATATCTCAGAAGAAGGTCCTGGAATGCTGTATTTTGATGAGGGTACATTGAACAGCAATTAATATTTAAAAGTAATCGACGATATTTTGATACGATATTTTAATGACCAACGACGAAAAGGAACTTCAAAGATATTTTGATATAAGCTTGGATCAAGAACGTCGAAATTTGAGAACTGTTTAGAATGGTTTCGTAATTATTCCAATACGTATTGTTCACTCGAATGCAATTTATACGTAAATTTTGACATATGTCAGAAATGAAGAAGCGACGGTTATTTTCCAATATACATTTATATTGTATTATGTAAAATTAAATTTTCTAAATAAAGTTTACTTTGGCTCAAGTCCTTTTTAGCACACCCACGATCTGGCAACGTTGCATTTTCGACTTTGTTTTTAATTTAATTCACGATATTTTTGTTAATTTAATTCTAGGATGGTATAATTTTCTCTTTTGTGGCTAAATTTTCATTATGGACCGATTTAATAGCGAATTAAATTAAAAAAAAAGTCGAAAGTGCAACGTCGCTAGATTGTGGGTGTGCTAAAGTAAACTTTATCCTTTACTTTTTTTTGGGAAAAACACTTGTGAAAAACTGTGATGTATTATTATAAATGAAAGGAAACTCCAAAACATTTGCGAAATGAAAAATATACTTTGGTAATATTTATTGTCGCATTATTGAACTGTTTAATTTTAATGTTCTGTTACAATTGGTTAATTTTTTTTTGCATTCTTCTATTTTAGATTCGTTTTTATACGCTGATTAACGGATTAATATTAGTTTGAATATATGTCAAAGTTTACGTACAAATTGTTTTCGGGTGAACAATACGTATAAGAATAATTACGAAACCATTCGTAATTAGTTCTGAAAATCAGAAACTTCTCTTCAGTTCTGAAAATCTCGACGTTCCTGATCCAAGCTTATACCGATATTTTTGCATGACGGTTCACCCTGCTATCGTGCGCAGTGCATAAAAAACAAATAGAACACCTCCGGAATCCCAATTCTTCCTTGGACGGGTAATTCCCCTGCTTTAAATCCCATTGAGAATGTTTGGAGTATCCTTAAAATTCAAGTTTACTTTTCCAATAATCCGCCTCTTGATATTCTAAAATCTATCATTACCAACACATGCCAAGTTACAGCAGCCAAAGAAGCCACAAGCGGTGAGGAAACTGATGGAGAAGATATCCTTTTGGAAAGAGACTTGATGGCGTTGGTATGGAGAGAGAGTTTGAGACACTGGAATACCTTGTGGCAAAGGTATTCACAGAAATGGTCCAGGGTAAGGGATTTGGTCCTTAAGTCAAGCCCTGAAATTGGAGATTGGTAAAAGATGGGAACAAGCCCTTATAACAAGGCTTAGAATCAGCCATACCTGACTAACCCATAGCCATATACTAAAAAGGGAACAACCAAATACTTGCCCGGGATATGGAGAGATATTTACAGTTTACCACCTACTTATAGAATGCAGAGCCTACATTGGTTGCCGAACTGAACAATAACTGCCAAAATCTATAAAGGAGTGCCTAAATTCGCGGGAGGGCATCGAAAAAACAATAAAGTACTTAAAGTCAATCGACATAATAAATAAAATTTAAAGAAGACAATATCTATTCGTTATTACCACTGCTATGTTATTGTTATTAGTATTGTTTTATTATTATTATCTTTTTTATTTATTGTTGTTGTTCTTAATGTTATCCACCAAATGTTACCACTAATAAAATATAATCTTCACCTATGTTACGCAAACGAAGTCGCGGGGATCAGCTAATTTTATATATTAAATGAGCTATTCTTGTATGTATGTATGTACGTGTTTTGGTTTTTGAAATCGGCTCTAACGATTTTGATGAAAATTTGAAATTCAATAGAATTTTGTTTTTCAAGTTTATTTGTGAAGGTATCTTCTATGAAAAAACGCAAATTCCACGAAAAACGGAAAATAAAAATTGCGCCATCTGTTGATGTGTGTACATAATGAATATTATCTGTGCTGGTATGAATAAAGCCTAATATATAACAATTGGTTTCAATTGCTATTCAAATATGTATCTGTCAAATATTTTTAAAATAAAGAAACAATCTATGTATTATCGAGTGATTACAGATGGATGAAGGTAGGAGTTCTTCAAGAGACCGTATTAGGGCCTCTATTGCCCCTACGGCGTTCACATGTGTATCGTTTGTTGGTAGAGGGAACAAACTGGAATCAATCGTCCCAAACAATTCCGACCCAATACGAAATTTAAAAATTACAGCCATTACAGCAGGCTAAAAGTCATTGTCACTTGTATTTCTTATTAAGAACATAGAAATCGTTGAACTATTTTTTTTCCAATTAAATAATCTAAATAATATCCATATACACAACCAGTAATTTCCCGGAAATATTCACCGCCCAAAATGGACACAACTGACAAATAGTAAAAATCGGTATAATGAAATCAAAATGACTATTGAAACCATAGCAGCAATAATTCAGTTCAAATTTGAAACAATGATTGTATTTCAGTCAAACGCATGTGTTTATGCATATTTGTTCGTTGTCTTCACCGACATATATGCATACATATAATATACAATTGCCTATAATTATTATTATGAGAATTAAAATGCATTTAAAACAAAATAATTTTTTGAAAATTATTCAATCCAATATTTAAAAAAAATGTAAGGAAAATCGATTGATAAATTATATTACCTACATTATATTTCTCTATATTTGATTCAAAAATCAATTTTAATACATAGATATAAATGGGTAAAAAACATATAACTACTATTGTATTAATATAATTTTTGGATGTCGCTATTTAGGATTATGTATACATATCTATATGATATTTTATGGCAACAATCTACTTATATTTTGTAAATGTTTTTGCTAAATGTTTTCCGAACATGTGACTCATGTTGTATTGATAAACGGTTAATCCGCATAATATAAATTATACATTTTGAATAAGTAACCAAATGTGTATATGCATAACATACAGAATGTACAAACAGCCAACTATGCATACAACCAGTATCTATGTATAAATAGCCAATTTAATTTTTTATTTCATAACCAGTAACTTTCCGTGAAATTTCCATAGCCAAATACTAATTTAACTGACAAATGGCTAAACTTAGCAATTGAATGAAATCGAAATGGCAGTTGAAACTAATGACATGATAGTTAGAAATTGAAACATTAAGTATTATAATATATTTATCTCACATGGATGTGTTTACAAATTAATATTCTTTGTCCTTGTCATGGCCTTATTATGTATTATGACACTAAAAGAAAATTGTGCTTTTAATTGTTTCATATTTTAGTGATTACATACCACTTATAATTGGTAGGCTTGTTCAGTTACTACCGGAAAAGACTAAGGTATTGCATGGAAAACATATTTTTAAATATACCAATGAAGTATAACTTCTCACGCGCGAACATAAGTACACACACCGTTTTTTTGTCATATTGATTAAAGAGGATAAATTACAAATTATTGTTCAAAAAAGGGTTTTGATTGTTTTTTTTTTTTTTTATTTCAATATTATGTTTTTATTCCGTTTTGTATTATATTTTTTGTAATATGCTAATTCTTTTGCAAAAGTTGTCTTTGTCTGATTCTTTGTTATTATTTTTACTTTATAAGAATATGTCTGCAATTTTTTTTTTGGATAAAATATAAATTTTCTCACAAACTCCAATAGTGGGTTCGTCCGATAAATTCGCAACCTAATAAAAACAATTTCATCAGTTCGGTTTGATATTTTTATATTATCCAACATATGTTATTTTCTTTTTATTTTCCCATTTCGTCGGTGTATAAATAAAATGAAAGTTTCTACGTTTTTCGAAGATATTTCCTCCCCAGCTTTTTAACGTACGCTAGACATTTGGTCTTCCCTCCCCAAATTTTTTACGTGTAAAGTAAACCTATTACACAAAAGTATTTTTATCGAGAAAACTTGAAAGTTATATCCAATTAAAAGTTTGCGAAACTATTGTTATTTTTTCATTGTATATTTTTTCCCGTTTTCATTTTGGTTTTGATGTTTTGTTTTTGTATGATTGAATCGGGGGAGGAAAATCGACGGCGCTCGCCCGCTGACGATGAAACAATGTTTCGAGATGAAAAAAACAGATTATTGTCGCTCGTGTTATTCCATGAAAAATTATTTAATTAATCACTCTCCCGGAAAGATGAACGTGGAAAAACGGCCGCGTAATTTAAATTTAAAATTCAAATCCGGTTCTAAATCCTGAAATCCCAAAAAAATGAGATAACTTTTTATTTCGTTTCCCGGCCTAATAGAGAAAAATATTTCTATGTATCATCGAGACGACATGATCCGAGAGAATGAAAACGTGTTGTAAAAGCCATAAAAAGTACAAGAAAAGTGCGAAAAAAAAATGTATAACCCACCATAATCGTACGAGACTAAAATAAAATGAAGATAAAAGACAATTTTAACTAAAGACATTTTTCTTTGGTGACAATAAATGATTGTGTTATCCGTTTTAATTTATAATGTCACCGTGGAAATATGATTTTATTTTAATGAAATCTTTATGTCTGGTTCAGACGATGATTTAACTTCAAGCAAAAGACGTCGAACGGAAAAAACCAACAAAAGACTTGAATACGCTCCACGTATAAAATATCATCGCTTAACTTGGGGTTAATATTGCCAATTATATTCCTAAAACGTTCCACAATTTTATTCTATGACACTCATCCGGAACAACAAGGAAAAAAAAACGCAAGGGCAAAGTCCCGAGAAAATGATAAATCGCTTTAAATTTTACAAAGCAAATTAAATTAATTTTGAACGTCAAACGAGGTATATAATCATAATATACTTTTCTTAACTCTTCTTAATTTACTGGTTTGCGAGGGAGAATAAAATACACAAAATATAAGTTCAAAATTTCTACATGAATTTCTGCCTAATAGTTTTGTGTAAATAATTGAGTTAAAAATTTTTTTTTCTAACCTTCATTGAATCATTTTTGTAGACCTTTGTAAAATTTAAAGTAACTGCTCAACAAGTGCGTGGCACATCGACGCAAATAAGTAATGATCAGGAGCCAAGTCGGGGAAAATGGCTGCACGAGAAAATATTTCCAAATTGAATGTTCCAATCTTATTTATCACTCGTTTTTCTGTGTGTCCAGGGGAATTACCATGCAACATGATCACTTTATTTTAATATATAACTTGCCTATTTTAATATTCTAGCCGTTTTTCACGCAAAAGCTTGGTTAAAAGCTATTGTCGTAAATTGTTCTTACGTTAAATTACCATTCTCATTCAACAACTCTTACAATTCGATGTCAATTTTAGATATGTTGGTCTTCCACGTCAGACGTTAGTCTAAGTGAAAACCCAAGTATTTTATTTCGTGCACTTTCTAAGTAGAACGATCATAAAGATTTATTGGATCACATGATTCTTTCCGAAGGGTGAAAGTGAAAATTTCTATTTTCACTTCGTTGATCCCAATTTGCGTGCCTCTACAACTCTCTGGTAGCTAAAGAAGCTTTAGAGTTTGCATACAGAATTGCAGTGGCATCTACAAAGGTTGATGTAATGATGTCATTATCCACTGGTAATTCAAATTACAGATAAGTGCAGATAAAATCTAGAAGTAGACTTTTTAGTCAACTTATGATTTGAAGATTAGTTTCAACGCCATTAGTTCAATTAGAAAACTAAAAACAGATATTTAAAATTGAAAAATAATAATGTTTTAAAGATAACTCTATTATTATTGATGAAGAAGGCTTCTTTCTATTTGTAAGTAAATGACGCTTTGAATTAAAATTATATACTTATTCAACTGTATTCAGTAATTAATGAATGAATTTAACTGTTAAGTAAATCCAATACATTCATCCTACGTATACTATTATTTTAAGGTAAAAATAAGTACGTTTTATCTATCCTTCGGGCAAAATTTTAGATGGAAATTTTATAAAACACTGACACAAATAAAACAAATAACGCGTGAGCAAAAATTTCTTTTATCAACTTTATTTGTTAAAGCTATTTATTTGCATTAAATTTTCCCGATAAAAACACTTCACCACATCCAATGACTTCTGACGTGCAACAAAGAAAATATGTAATTTTTAATTAAGTAACAAATACAGGAATAATAATAATGGATAAAGCATACAACAAAAATCAAATATCAAATTCATTTTCGTTTAAGTTGAAATTCGAAAGGGTATAAGTAGATCATCACTGAGCTTTATGTGTGAGTTTTAATGACATGGAATGCACAGGATTTTGCGTGGAACCGTTTGAAATCTTTGTAGTGTGGAATACGATGGGGAAAGAACGGGAAAAAACAAAGGCTTGATAATAATATTTTTCGGCTCATAAAAGACAATGCCTTATTTATTCTCACGTATCCGTGAAAATTCCCATGTGCTTGAATTCTGTTTATGAACAAAATTCTCACGTCCCTTTGTGAGGCTTTCAACCTTTTATGCAAAAATATAATACAATATGAAAGAACTGAGAAAATATCAAATGATCGCCTTTTGAATAATGGGATACATCGCGATTTTCGCCTACTTTCATTAAGCCAGGAAAATTAAAATTAATGAAAAATGTGATAAAGTTCCAAGCATTTTTTTTTTATATACTGTACTCGCCCATAATATTAAACTGTGATTTTTTTAAATGTTTTAAAGAAATGACAAAATTTGTTGATAAATATTACTAGAAAAACTTAACAAATATTTATCGGAAAATTTATCAATTTTTTGATAAAGTCAAGAAGATTCATAAACTTTGATTCAAGCTCTCTCCAATGAGGTTTTATATAATATATATAGTATAACTATTAGCATAAGATGAAACTATCGACGGTTTGTAGGAGAACGAGTTGTACGCTATAGCACAAAATTATAATTGGAACAGCCATCGCTCTTCACTTGCAACCAAATTTCGCTCTGGGAACACAGGAAGCCTAAAATCGACCTTTCAATGACCAAATAATCGTTGGAGGGTAACTCCTCCGTGGTTTTTCGAAACTTATATTGGAAATCAGCTAATGAATACTGCCCTTACAAACTATTTTTCTCAGATGATTCAGTCTGAAGCAAAAAAGCGGGTTTTATGGTTGTAACAACAATGAAGCTTACCGAGATGGATCGCTGAATGAATAATCTATACTTAATTGTAAAGCAAGAGCTATTTTCATAGACTTAGAGTTGATAGGGGAGGAATTTCTAACAACTAACGGAAGTGTAATCTTTACGGATTCTTTGGTAAGTCTGTCGATTTTAGCAAATTATAGACTAAGTCACTGGCAAGAGGTAAGTCATAGAGCAAGAAGGTACTGACAGAGTTTTTCGGGGAAACCGACGCAGCAACAAAAAAGATACGGAAGGTGAAAGGTTAACTCACGATCACGGAGGGATATCATTTGAGTGGGTCAAAAGCGAATTTTAACATTACGGAATGACAAATGGTAAGACCATTCACAAAATCTGCAAAGGGTCAGACCATGAAGCATAGATACAAGGAGTCTGAACGAAATATTAAAAAAAATGACATCATTTTGAGATTCAGTACCGAAACTGGGTGCGAACTTCAAAAAGCATACGTTTAAATCACTACGCGGGAAGTGTTGTTTTTAATAACAATTGTGAATTAAAATCTTTTGTACGATGGAAAATATGTCAATATGTGGCGCCGCCACAAGAGTGTCAGGTAAACTAACTTATGTTACCTAAGTTGCCTTACATAAAGTAAATAGTTTCTGTTAAAGTTAGAACTGCAACACACAAATGGTGGTGCCACATTTTGACACATTTCTTGTTGCATTGTAAGGTTAGAATATCTTCTTAAAATTTTAAATACGTTTGGAATATTTGCACTGCAAGTGACAGAAAATAGAACTATGATCTGGGCTGGGCCTGTTATTGTGTAGATGAATAATGTGAAAAAGTCTGCACCGTTCGGTCTTCTTGTATCTACACTTTGTGAGTCAGGCCATCAGTGTCAGATAGTGAATCTCTGGGAGCCCTTGCCAGGAAGGATAACATTATGTCCTGCAAGCTGAGTCCTACCAAAAGAGTCATATTAGCTGGACCGACTCTTACTTGATGTCCAGATAACGGATGAGACGCAAAAGATGTTCAACCAAACTAACAATGGACCTACAATTCCTACAATGTTAGTATTACAGAGAGGAAATGAAAAAGTTCAACCATCGAGGGGAGTCTGAATATAACTAGAGAGATCCAGGCGTTTCCATGTGATAAATATTTGGAAAAGGATTAAATTGAGAAAAATAGTGTCAGTGAGCTTGTGAATAAAAAATGAGTGTTGAGTTACCAAGGAAAGTTGTGCAAGACTTCGGTACTTCAACTACAAAAAAATAAACTTTGAAACAGTTAATCAATTAAACATCACCATTCGTTGAAGTAACCATAGATTAATGAATAGTTTTTAAGATTCCAACCACAGAGTATAGATACCAGGAGTGCTAACGCTATGCTAAAAAAATGGCATCAATTTGAGGTTCAGTACCGGTAGAGCGCGCAACACTTCACAGAGTACGCGTTTGAAACATTATGCGAGAAGTGCTGTTATTATTTGAAACTTTAAATTCTAATCTACTGCACCATGGGAATTTGTGTCAATATGTGGCGCTGCCACATGAGTGTTTGAAGTACTAACTTATGTTACCATAGTTATCTTACAGAAAGTACATAGTTTCGATTTAAATTAGTACTGCAAACACACTAATGGCGGCGTCACATCTTGACACATTTTCGTTCATGCATCGCTAGATTGAAGTACCTTCTTAAAACCGAAGTGATGTTTGGTACGTTTTGAAAACTTGCGCTGTAAGTGATAGAAAAGAGAACTATGATCTGGGTCGGTTTTTGTGTGCATGAATTTTGTGAAAAACAATATTCTGTTCAGTCTCCTGGTATTTATATTGCATGATTCCAACAATAATAAACATAAATTTGCTGAAAATATGAATTTGGAAATTGTAATTAACTATTAATAAAAAGATTAATATAATGCAAATTATAATTTATACCAAACACCAAATACTCACAAAAAGCCATTGCCATGTGTATTTTTCTAAATGCAAATGTGCAATACTTTGAAATTTATTTGTTTGGTAGTTGTATGAATTACAACAGAAAATTTATTGAATAAAATTACGAAAAACTCAACATTGGTGTCACATTATAAACGTGATGACAACGACAATGAAAAACAATTGTACAAATGATGAAAGGAAAATCGAATACGATAGTGAAACCAGAAACTAAGTGAAAATTTGAGTGTTCTTTGTCAAATAAATTCTCTGCATGTCTGCAAATTTTAAACCTTGCGGTTTTTCCGTTTGAACAGCGTCGCGATTATCATTGTTTTGCGCCCATCGTACTCTACTGATTATCGTCAAAAATACCTCAACTATTACAGCCGCACAAGGAAAACGGTTTATTTCAATCGTGATATTTGCACGTTATCAAATTTTAATATTGTTCTAAAATCTTTGAGGCATTTAACGACACATTGTTGGGCTTTAATGTCATGTGAGTAGTATACATGAAAATCGTGTGTTCGAGAATAAACGCACGATAAAATTGAACCTTTGGTAAAAGAAAATCGCAAAGAATTTACCAACTCTGCTTGTTTTAATATACAGACTTGTTCAATTTTGTTATTAATTTGTTTTATTTTTTCGGGTGTTGGAATAATGAATGAATATTTATAAATCATTCGAAATGCTTCGGTTTTTGTACGCCAACGTGTTCTATCTTTGATTTGATTAACAAAATCATAAATTATATTCGAAATACTTCCTATTTATTTTCATAGGATATTTATGATAAAATGTTCTATCAATCTTTCAACACGTTGCATCGCTCAAATATTCCAAATTTATGTGATTGACGACTGACATTAACTATATGTGATATCACTGAAAATTTTAGCATCCACGATAAATTCTATACCACTAGTGATTCACAAATAAATATACTAAATAATGAACAAGAGTTTGTACAGATTACATAACGTTGAGCATTAATATAAATTAGGTTTTCCTATAGGTACATTTTTGTTCGTTCTTGTCAATGTCCAAACAAAACCATTGATTGATCATTGCGGTTAGGAAATAAATTAAAATTTAGACATGTAAAAGTTCTTCTCACTGTTCTTTTTCATTTAATTTATTCAATTATACTTTTGTACAAGTCAATTTATTCAATTAGATTATGTGCACCAAAAAAATCATTAATGAATTTGAAGGCTTAATGAATTTCATAGCGTATACAAAATTCGTCAAAAATAAGATCATGCCTAATGGGCCACCTATCTTTCACTTAGTCATAAAATTCTTGTTCATTTATTTTATTGTTAAGTATTTACTCCCAATATAATTTCATTTTGTAGTATTTTTTTTTCATTGTATCCCATTTACAAAAGTTGATAATTTTGAGTACCTTTTATTAAAAATTTGATTACAGCAAAATCGTTTTAAAATTAGTTAATTTTTCAGGATTTACTGTTAAATGTCTATATTTAAAAAAAAAAACGTTAAAAAATTATATTTATTTGTTTATTATTATATTTTTTTAACTTTTAAATAAACAATTGAAAATTTAAATTTGTTTTTCCTAATCAAATATATTTTTTCCAATAGTTATATGCACTGAATATTTAAGTTTAATATTCTGAAATAAAATTTAACTTTCCAAAAATACTTTTAACAAAATACATTTATTTTTCACCTCGTGACAAACGTTACCGGCCGTTTTAGACTACATTTCAACTCCAGTCAGCCTTTATTAAACAATTAAAAACAGTAATTATAAACAATGCTATTCAACAAATAATACTTATTTCAAGAAAATATAGTTAACAAGTAAATAATATATTTTTATTATATGGATTTTGAAGAAAGAAAATTTTGTCAATGATTTGAAAACTGGCCTTAATTACTGAAACACGATTTTGCTGCAAAATCACAAGCATCGTATTTCAGTTAACAAATAGAATCAAATGACGATGGAAAATTAGTAGTTTGCCTAGATTTTGCCAAAAATTATACTTTCTATTATTCTAACATCCGGCTGCGAAATTTTTACATAAATAATGTAGATAATCAAAATCTAGTTTTTAAAAATCTTTACTAGTAGATATTCATTTTTCTTAAGGTACCAATTAAAAATTGTCCACCTGTACCATAATTAAAATACAACTAATTGACTTTTAGAGAAACATTTCGTTTACATCATATGAAAATAAAATTTACAATACTTCATCAGTATAACTAAAAGATCTAAAATATCATAGTTGCTGCTGATTGCTTAGCTACAATCTCTAAGCACCCAGGTGTTAACATTTATGATTTCGTGTCAACTTACCGTTCATGTCGTATATTCATTTCATTTGTACCACAATAAAGCTATTTTTTTCTGTATTCAATGTCATAAAGCTGCCTGTAAGAAAACGCAAATCGAAGTTTTATATAATCGAATACAGAAAAAAATAAGCTTTATTGTGGTACAAATGAAATAAATATACATTATAAACAAAAAGCTTACACGTATTTATACTAGTTAATATCTGGGTGCGTAAAGGTTGCGGCTAAGTAATTAGCAGCAACTGTGATTTTTTTAAACTTTTAAAAACACTGTTGAAAAGTGGTGTAGGTTTTATTTTCTTAAGATGTTAGCGAAATGTTTCTTTAAAAGTCAATTAATAATTTTTTAATTAATAGTACTGGCGGGCAATTTTTAAATGGCATCTTTTGAAGAATAAATTCCCTCACTTGTAAAAATACTTACTTTGCTAAACTTTGCCTAGATTTTGCCTAAAATTGTACTTTCTATGTACAAGACGCTACATAATTGCATCAGTGGTCCAATAGTCAGGCCACTCTTCATTATTATGTTGAATATTATAGAAAAAATGTTAAAATGTACCATGAAAATTTTGTGGCAATGCAAGTTTGGTTCATATTTTAATTTTAAGCTAATTGAATGTTAGAAAAATAAATTTGGTGCAAAGAATGTAAGAAAAATCATAAATTTTTCGGATGTAGTGGCTTTGCAATGTAAAATAAATACGATTTCGACATTTTTGTGAACTACAAAGCGTTTTTGATGTTGAAGTGGAATGGAATTTCTTTACTAACGTCTCATGGTAAAGCAGCGTAGTAAGGTTAAGGAAGAAGTATATAGCACTAGCCTTTAACATGGCTATATCATATATTTAACGGCAGTACTTTCTTTATTTGAATGGACCAAAACTAAATTAAAACAAAAATGATTCCTGTTCTCAAAATTTTCATGACACTCATAAACTAAAGTTTAGACAATATTTTGAAGGATATAAGGATATGACAATAAAAAATACACGCCAATATTATTATTATTATAAACCAATAGATCATCTGTCACTTTTATGTAGGTAAACTAATTTCGGAAGAAGAAAATTGTAGTACCTACTAACTAAATTTTTTACTATTAATTTATACAACGGAATCTTGTAAAACTTATATTTGGATTTTTTTCGTTTTTTAAGCAATAATTTATTACTACAAATATATTATCTATTGCTTACCATATTATGTTGAAATAAGCATTATTTGTTAAATACAATAGTATTGTTAAAAAAGTTATTTTTAATTATTAATAAAGGCTGACCGGAGTATAAGTGTAGCCTAGAGCGGCTGGTAGCGTTTGTTACGAGGTGAAAAATAAATATATTTTGTTTAAAGTATTTTTGAATAGTTAAATATTATTTCAGAATATTGAACTTGAATGTTCAGTGCATGAAATTATTGAAAAAAAATCATTTGATGAGGAAGAACACATTGAACTTTTCAATTGTTAAATTAAAAGAAAAAAATATGGAAATAGATTAATAAATATACCTTATTTTTGGCTGTTTTATTAAAATATAGATATTTGTCAATAAATCCTGAAAATTTCACGTATTAATCTCAAACAGTTTGACTGTAATCAATTTTTCAATTAATGTTTAATGTACCAAATATATTCCAGAATCTAATTGTTGGTAGTAAATACATCACAAAGAAATAGTTGAACAAAAATTTCATGACTTAGTGGTAAATAAATGGCCCACTTAACGTGATCTTACTTTCCACTATCCAAAAATACTGAGATTTTTTTTTCAAAACCGTTAAAAAATGGCCTTGTTCTAACGGAAATAAAAAAATTAATTTATTAAAAACAAGAAAAAATTATAAATGAAATAAATGAAACCTCATAATAAATTATATTCAAAATTTTTTTCTTCAAAAATTAATTTAACTTTCCAATTTTATGAATTTATTTCCTCATAAGGTGTTTTTAACAAATCAAATAGATTGAATTTTTTTCCCGTTTTCTTTTGATAAAACTTTTTTTAAGCTTTGCAATTGTGATGAAATAATGATTTGCCTTTCAATTGTGCTACAATACTTAAAATATATATTAATATATTATAAATATTTTCTTATTAAAATTCCACACTTTCGACATCAGTTAACTTATTTCTTTTTTGTCCAAATAGTTCTTATTTTCAACAACTGAATTTTACATAAATATGCTTATATTTTTATTGTTTACGGCAAAAAATAACATTGTTCGTAATCATCTAAAAAAAAAAAAAACAAAGATTACCTCAAAGAGAAGAATTCCATAATCATAATATAAGCGATGATAAATATCAAAAATAATTTTCTCTCTAAGCAACAAAAGACTGAGGTGGTTGACACAAGCATGCATACATAAAAATCAAATCAAGTGTCTATTGCGATTTTGCAAACCTTTTTCCACGAGAGAAAATATTTATACCAAGTGAATATTTTCTGTTTATGCATTATGCATATCTGTCAATAATAGTGACCCTTTATTTCGGCTTTTATTTTCTACATTAATGGGGAAAAATGATTGTAAACAAGCTTTATTCTTTAACGCAAAAATAATTACCATGATATGACTGAATGGGAAAAGTAGTTGCTGTTGCCACCAACCTGAAACAAACAAAATAAATTATAATCATCTTACAAAAATTTAGTTAAGTTATTCAAACAGTTAAAATTTATTTTGAATGTAACTTAATTTTCTTCAAAATAACCTAGACGAAGTAGAAAAGGCGGCAAAAATGAGTAGCAATAATTTCATCTATAATATAACGTTTACTCTACGCAAAAATATTTGCCCAACGGTCATTATGGAAATAACAAAGCTGCCACAAAAGAGTAGTTAAACATCTGCGTATTCAGAGAACGAATAAATAAAACTTCTCAAAGAATGTAATGGTTATTGTAATGATTCTCATTCTTAGATACAGAAAACAAGCTCCTACTGAACAAAACAATAATCAAGCTTTTATTGATTTATGAAATTCAACTGGGGGGCACAACGTCAATTTCAAACATCGAAATATTACAACGCTTCCAATCTAAGACCCTTCGGCAAATATTAAACACTCTAGGCTACATTAATATCAAAATGATGCACAAGGATACGGAGCTACCAACTATCAAACAAGAAGTTTGAAGGCTTTGAAAAGTTTATCGTAAAAACCGGAACCACTACAACAATATTATAGCCATCAGTCTACTTGACAACGAAGAGTGTGAGTGGGTGCAAAAGGTGAAATGAATTGGACTTATGCTTTCGATATGATTTAATAATAACACATAATAAAATATAAGTACAGTCTTTAAAAGAGATGCTGCGATTTTAATATTCATATTCAAATGTTGATCTCAACAATATCGAATTGAAGTTGATTAGTCCAAGTTATGATTAACCTCATTACATTTTATTTTGCCATAAAGTAGTTTAAACAGCAGAGAACTATAGATTCAATACGGCTAAAAACACTTTAGAAAAAGTAAATATATTTATGCTGAACGAATTGTTAAAAAATCTTAATCCTGTGTTTTTAGCTATATTTTATAACTTTTACCAAAATTATTGTAAAATAAATAAAAAATATTTGAATGAAATATTAAATAAACTAACTTAAATCTAAGCAGCGGTTGTTGTTAGAATAAATACTATTTTTTTTATCATTATTATTAAATACAAATTCCATGCCTACATCCATAATGATTTTGTAAATGCAAAGCATATGTGGTATTTTGATATGATTCTGGTTTTTGTACTAATAATTGCATTACTTTCCAGTGAAGCAAAAGCAAATCAATGGGCAAATTGTTCGGTGGCATTGGTTATATTTTCCAATGTTCTATTGCTATCTTGGGAATACTCAGAAATATTGAGAATTGTCTTCTATTTTCCGTTTTTTAGTTTTATTTTTCCATATTACTTATGAAGTATCTTTAAAATTTTTGCAGTACTCCTGACTCCTAAGAAACGTCGTACAATTTGGTCACTTTTTAAAAGCTTTTACAGCTTGAATAAAATAAATTGCCACACTCAAAATATTTTTTCTGATCTGGCACCGTCGAACTATTATGTGGTTTAGTAACTGTAACATTTTTAGAAGATAAAACCTTTACTTCAAATAAGGCGATCAAAAATCACCTGGATCAGATTTTTCCTGATAAAGAGCAAATTGAGATGTTTTATGAGCGTAGAATCATGCTACTGTCAGAAAAATGGCAAAAAATATTGTATTAAAAAGTATTGGATCAGAATGGTCTATTTATAATTTAATAAAATACATGTGAGCAGTTGACACGTGATAGCAGTGAAACATTCAAAAATGTGAACTTCAAGATAATGAGACAAATGTACAATTTCGAGAGTAGGGTAGTTGTAGGGCTTAGTTACGATAATATTGATACCACGTTTAAAAAATATTATACATTTTACTCACATATATAATATAATTTTTCCAGATTCCAAGTCTGCATTTTCGATAAATGATATGAGAGGCTTATGGTAACAGAGGTACGAAATAAATCCTTTAGTTTTGATTTGATCAATAGTTTTTTCGCTGGCATGCGAGAAATTAAGTCAAGTGGAAGAACTTAGTTCAAACATGAAGAGAGCGTTTCCAGCAACAGCCAATCACAGGTGGACAATTTAGAATCAGTAGAAAAACCAAGCCGAAAACAAAGAGAGGGCTTTCTCTTTGATAACTAATCATAGCTATATGATCAAATATTATCAGTGGAAGAACCTTGAAGTTAATGCTGAGAAGGCGTTCTCTCCAACAGCCAATCAAGGCTGAATAATCGTAAATCAATTAAAGAACCTTGAAGAAAACAGAGCAGGCGTTCTGACCGACAGCCAATCTCACTACAGCTGGAAGATCGAAAATTACTTGTAGTTACGGAATATATCAATTAATGTTATATATCGATCAATTACTGTTTTTGATCTTTTTGTTGATTCAGTGAAACAGCTACATATTTTTGAAATAAATTTGGTATCCAGAAACTCAATCAAAATGATCCTTGTATCTTAATATAATATTAAAATTATAATCTCCACTTAAAAACTTTGGAATTTAACCTTGTTAAGAATGTGTCATATCTCCGATGTGTATTTTATTAAATTTTTGTTTATGAAATTTTTACGGTCTTTTTAATATTCAGTATTCGTTTTTGGCAAACTTTAAACTTGTTTTTATTAAAATAATTAAATGCTTTTACAAGCAATATACTATTCACCACGGTTGTTATGATGACGATTCCCAGAAAGCATAATACGCAAGCGCGCGCACACATAAGATACTGTAATGTTTCCTATTTCATTCTTCAGTTCCTTAAATCTTATAGATTTAATTATTTGTCTCTTTTAACTGTTACTTTTCTGTTTCATGAAATTTCGAGTCACAACGATGCTTAAGAAGTTTTCACTATATAATATGAAATTTTTCTTTCATTTTCTCATAAGAACTAGTTTTTGATTAATTTGGAACTAAGAGAGTTTAGAAATATGTCTTTTTTTTTACTGTTAATTGAACCGTGATTTTCCAAAACTATGAAGTGCTTATGCTTTTTGTGGTAATGTTTCACAACTGGTTGTATTAATTTTTCTTAAAATGCTATTGAAAGAAGCATTTACAAAGGTATAATAATTTCAATTTGGCAAATTAATGGTGGAGACAGGTAAAACAATTTGCAATAGCTATTGACTGATGGAACAGCTCCAATTAGCGACTGTTTCTCAATTACCTAAATCGTTTATAATATAAAGTTCAACTTGTGCCAATATTTGGTATTTTCATAGCTTCATTAATGAAGTGGCCATCAAACGGGTTATCTTGATTTGCGTTTGTTGAGAGGCTTTGGCTAACTGTATATTCGCTTTATTAGTCGTTCGGGTGTACGAGTGCATTTGGAATGACCAAGTGAAAATGCAATTATTGTCACTTGCATATATTAAGCTGGTGAAGATTGAAACTTTAATAAAAAAGGACAAATGGAACAGGAGAAAAAAAAATGAATTTCTCGAGTGAGAAAAATTATTTACAAATGGAGACCTTTCATCTTGTCTTTTTCATGGAAAATATCTCACACATCGCCTAAATTTAGTAACTATTTACAACAATCTTTCAAATATAAATCTTTTTTTCTTCACATGTGCCACGTATTTTTTCTGCGTTCGGTTTTCCGACAGAAAGTGTTTTCAATTTGAAAAACAAGCCATTAATCATTTGATGAGGGCACTAAGTGCTTTTCTATACATTAAAGTTCAGACATTTTAATCGAATTTCCCCAACGTCTTAAATAAGCATTTTTCTGCCAATGTGAGAAAGAAAAATAAAATTTCTAGCTTTGCTCATATCGTTCATAGAAAATTCCCGTTCAGCCTTTTTGAAAATATTGCGATGGAATTGATGCAAGTTGTGCTATTGAGCGGAAATCAAAGAAAACATTGTGTGTTTGCTTTCCTTTTAATTACAATTGTGTATATAATATCGGATGCTATTGTAAAACTTTTATTTTTTAATTATCAATCAAAATGTTTTTTTTGCATTTAAATAAAATGAATGAAAAATCTTTTTCAACAACAATTTGAAAAATTATTCTGATAAAAATTCTATAAGAATTTTATTTAATTCTTGCGTTTTAATTACTCTGGCTGTCGTTAGCATTTATTTTAGGTAAATTTTTGGTGTGCGATATTTCAATTTATTAAATTGTAGCAAAAAAAATAATATTTTGAAAGTCAATATTTTAGGTCGGGAAAAAGAAATTCATTAATGATCAATATATAGCAAAATATCGATTAAACAGTTTTTGATTTATGGTTGTTGTTTATGTGATATGGCTCTAAAACAATTCTTTTGACTTTCTTTTGTTTGGTCCATTCAGTTGTGTGTTACAGAGCGTTGAAAATGAAAGCCAACGAAGAGAAAACTTAATAAGCTTTACATTTTTTCCTTGATAAAATCGAAAATAAAGGGTTTTTCAATTAGAGCCCAAGATTTCAGTGTTTAATAAAACATGATTTTCTGTAGCAAAGTATTGAAATATTAATTGATTTAGAAAATATTTTGGGAATTATGTATGAAACAATTTTTTTAAATAGCCACCATGCCATTTGTATACCCTTTTTGACGAAATTTTCAATAACGCTATTGAATATATGTGGTGGTATTTCATTGATACAGCGTATAATTTCGGTTTTCAATGCTTCGATGGTTGCAGGCTTATTGGCATAAACCTGTAATTTCAGGTAATCCCTCAGCCAGAAATCTAAAGGCGTTAAATCGCAAGAGCATGGAGGTCAATTCTGGTCACCAAATCGGGAAATGACACGACTAGGAGCAAACTCGTCCAAGATTGTCAATGTTTCACAGGCGATACGGTATGTGGCACCGTCCTGCTGAAACCACATGTCGTCAAGATCAATAGCTTCCAAATGAGGCTCACGAAACGGTTATCATATCACAATAACATTCGCCATTCACCGTTACTGCACTACCTTCTTCGTTTTTGAAGAAAAATGGTCCAATTATTTCTCCAGACCATAGTGCACACCATACAGTGACCCGTTACGGATGTATTGCTTTCTGATGAATCATTCGTTGATTTTCTAAGCCCTAAATGTGACATTTTTGCCTATTCACGAAGCCATAGAGGTGAAATGGTCTCATTAATGAAAATGATTTTGTTTGTTAAATCAGCATGTTGCTCAAGGATCCAATTGGTGAATTTTCTTCGCTGTTCATGGTCTACTATTTCACATTTACTAACTCCCATCTGTCTACTTTCGATTTGTCACGTAATAATCATGTGACATTATGACTGTTAAACATGGCGCGCAGTTCAAATCTTGCGCTTTTATTGAAAAACCCTTTTTAAGCCAAGTAGCTTAATATACGTTTTAACGTGTAATGCATAAAACCTACTTTTTTAGTGATTGTCACATTCAGAGAACACATCCAAATATTTATTTCATTTGGTTTTTTGGTTTCTTCAATAAATGTTAGTTTCTAAAAATTTAAAAATAAATACATGATATGCTGTGTAAAGTCACCTCAAGTTTTGCGTGGGTTTCATTTTTCTAGCTTAATTATTTTTTGAGAAACATTACTTTGAATGCAGGTGGAATTTTTGTTCATACCACATAAAATATGCGTGTACATCAATTCGATATGTTAACATAAGTTACCATATAGGTTCCCATTTAGAGGCCAACTTGCCATACAGATCCGGCTAAACTCTTTGTCGTTAACTTTTATTCAGCAACATTAAAGAAATATTGTCATAATTAATGAATGTTTGCAAAACACCTAAAGGTGTTGTGTTATGTGAACTATTTCAGATTGAGAATCAACACCAAGATTATAACTTTCCATGGTTAAATTTGAACATAATTTTAGATAAAGTTTGAACAGAAGCGACATAGTTTATCGTCGGGTTTCGTGTTTTCGTAACATAACATTGAACAAAATACTTTGCTTGCTGCATCTGCTTTAGGGATATAAGGAACTCATGCTTACATAATAATTTATTTTTTAAATAATCCAAGTGTACTTTTCTATTTTTTTTCTTCCATATTTTATTTTGTTCGATCTTTCAAAACGGTTGCAATTGCTCTAGATGATTAGTTGCCATTTTACACATTTTAATAATGTCCTACTCAAAATATTCTTATCTTTGCTAATACACTTTTATTTATTTTGGTGTTTTTTGTACCCTTCTATTAAAAACAACTTTTATATATAACTGATATATAGTGATTTTGTTAAGTTTTTGCCTGAAAGCTCTTTACCGTGCACCTTATTAATCCGAAAAATTTGATCCCATTCTTTGAATTATAATTCATTATTTTCTTACGAATACCTGATCATATTACATAAGATATTTGATCTGAATTGATTGCAGCTTCGTTTTCTTATCCATTTTTATACATCATTAATAAAGATAATATGTTTTATAAGAGGTAAATTGACCTAGATTTGTCTGTTTGCTGGCACGATAATAAGAAAAACTGGATTAATTTATTTTGATGTCGGTAGCTGCTTGAGTATTTCATCGTTTTGATTAAGAGGAAAGTTTCATCAGGATATTATTAAAAAGTATTGCCATGCAGAAGTTGCAGAGGAAATGAATTATGAAATATATTTGAAGAAATGAGCGATTAATGAAATTTGAATTGCCTGAATTTAAATAATTAAAGAAAAAATTCAATCAGCAAAATGCTGTGATTAATTAAATTTTTTCCTCACAAAACAAAATTGGTAATAAATTAAAGGTTTCAAATTAAAAATTAACAATTTATTTCATTGAACCAAAACATTTTATCTATTTAGTCAAAGAAAATACCTCTAAACCATTTGAAATGAATATAAAAGATACATTATGAAAATTATTTTGAATTATTAGAATGAAAATTTTCGGCAATTTTTTTCATTTGTCTTTCCCTTTTCTTTTGATTTTGTTTTTTCTTCTTAATATTGGGATTATTCATTTTTTTGCTAAAAAAATACTAACGGTAAAATTTATCTCAATTATTTAAACTTTTGGTAAGATCTTCTTGAAATTCATCTGCTTTACTTATCAATCTTATAATTATTTAAAAAAAAATTATTAAATAAGGCAATGATAAGAGAAAAATTATATGACGGGTCTATATTATACAATTTAAAATCTAGGTTCCGACTAAAAAAGTTGAACGATATCCATACCACCGCCTTAAGTATTTCAACGGAAGCTTTTAGAACAAATTCAAGAATAAGCGGTTACTGAAGCTCACGAAATGTTTTTAAAATTTCGACGATTAATATTCTCTCTAAAATTCCTTCCGTAATTCATATATTACTTGTGAAATTCCCGAAAAAATCCCATCAAAGCAATAAACCTCACTACTAATTACCTAACCTTGTTTTCTGAAATTCCACATAATAAAGATGAGACTAAAATTCGTCATAGTAGGAAAACTCTATTTTACTCGATCCCACTTTGAGTAGACGAAACTGATAATAAGCCATCATCTCCTATACCAAAGTATTCACTAACGGATCCTACTAGGACGATAAAAACTGTAGAGAAATGTTATCAGAGGTTTTTCACATCAGTAAACTAAAAAATACTTAACTTTCAGACAGTAATATGATAAAATAAACAATTTTATTATGATTATAAGTACATAAAAATTGGAGTTTCCCAGGGAACTACTCTGGAACGACTATAATTTATCCTATATTTTGATGCTATATTCAATATACAGCCGAATATAAACTTGGTTTCTTATGCTGACGATACGGCTGTGTTATATTGTGGTAAGAATTGGAGAAAAGTCAATGTTTTTTTATCGAACTTGTTAAAAAAATTGAACACTGGGCTAAGAAATAATTAACTATCGTTGAGCATAGATAAATCTATTTTTAGTACCATCAGATGCTATATAGATAGTATACCAGTTAAATTTGAATTGTTTATTAGGGATAAGGAGTGGAAAAGAGTAATTAGCTACAAATATCTCGGTATATATTTTGACTACCACTTGAAAAGAACATGCATGTTATGGAACTTGCAAAAAAAATCAACTACTTTACATTTCTATTCAATAAATTATACAACTATCTCTAAGTTCCTGTTCTAAAAACAATTTATCATGGTCTTTTAGAAGGCATAATTAACTTTAAAATTATTGCGTGATGTGGCACCTACGACAACTCGGCAAGACCATTAACTAGCATCCAAAATAAATTAATCAACAAAATATGTAACTACAATCAATTAACTGCGCAACTAAAAATAAGATACACCTTTGTAGTTAGTGATCTTACTTTTTATTATAATTATTGTAAAATATTCCATGCTGAAACAGAGCATAACACAGCATCTAGGCTACAAGTATTGCCTAAAATAAATATAAAGATACATATCAAAAGTGCCTTCTACGTCGCTATTAAATATTATAATATGTTTCCTGATAACATGAAATTGCTTGATTGTTCTAAGAAGATATTGCGGAAAAAGTTGGGAAATTGGACTTACAATTAGTACAAATAGTTACAATTAGTAAAATGTTTTTTCATGGCATTGTTACGACAAATTTACTTTGAACTTATTTATGTTTTTCAATGACGGTGTCATTAAATGATTATTATTATGTTTAATACTTCTGGTTCTATGAACAGATATAAAACTCCTTAGAATAAGCTCTACAGGTCTATAGAAATACCACTACAAGTAAAAGAAAAATAAATAGTTAATTAAAGATTCTAATTACTCTCGTAGTAAACTCTCGTTGAAAAAGGAGCATTGAATTAGTTTGACTGTTTATTAGAATGGCTAGACTAATTGTCATGATCTATAATTTGTTGCAATTTAAGATGTTGGTAGCTAAAAAAATATAGCAGCATTAATTTTTAGTTTGATCACATTTTTGATTTTTTTTTTATCTCAACAATAACGCATTTAAATCAAGTTACTCTTTTAAAGAAATGCAATAGTTTACAAGGTTGAAAATAAGTGTGGTGGAGAAACTCAAATATAAAGCATTAAATTTAGTGTTCTTGTTACATTTTCAAGTTTCAGTTCACTTGATTTATTTGAAATAGAAACAGAACTACAAAGCAAAACGTTCGATGCACTAATGAAGATAAATTCATCTTCAGAAAGTTCTATGTGAATTTTTTATTTTTTGTTTTGCACTATGATAAAAAAGTACTTACAACTGGTCAGTGAATTGATCATATGAATTTGATTGAATCATTTTAATTATAATTTTTTTAATCGTTTCCCTATTAGCTTTTGATTTTCTTACCAAGAACAAATACGAGATTCAAACATCAGCCCAAGAGACTTGAGCAAGAGTTGCATTGATTCATTGCTTAAAACTGAGTAAACTCCAATCCTGTGGCCTCATCCCTCTTTTGCTCTATCTGTATTTATGAGCGTAGTAACAACCTTACGGCTCCCTGTAACTCAAACCCGTACATCCTCTTCTTGAATGATGGCAAAAAAAATGCATCTAGACATGCAATTTTCTTGTGCAAATAAATCCTGTACTGACATATGGTGATAGACGGGAGAAATGCAAACCAAGAAAATTGGAATTTTCGATAAAGATATCGGATTTTGTTTGGTCGCAATTAATTTAATTGAACAAGGATATAATGGTTTATTTGCTTTCAATTAGAAATAATTACCTAAAAATTAAAATAATTGATTCCATTTGTTTAACTATATTGAAAAGTAAGTAGCTGTTAAAGATCTAAACATGTGTAATTAACATCAAATTAACCATATTTAATAGAAAAACTCAAAAGTAAAAAATAAGATTTTTTCCGCTGACTTTGAACAGTTATACTGTTTATAAAATATAAAGAATATATTGTGGTTTAATTTATGTAGTATAATTTAATATAATAACATATAAAAATCATACCATAAACATAAATTTGAACAGAAGTTCAAACAAAAATATTTGTGACGTTTGCCCAGATACGTATTACGATTACCAAGCTTTCATGTGAATCACCACAAAGCGGTTATGGAGCGATCCAAACTACTTGATGACTACTGAGGAAGTTTGCTTGGTAATCGAAATACGTATCTAGGCAATACGTCACAAATATTTTTGTTTGAACTTCTGTTCAAGTTTATGTTTATAGTATGATTTTTATATATTATTATATTAAATTATACTACATAAATTGAACCACAATAAATTCTATATATTGTATAAACAAATCTAAAATTATTTAATGAAACTCTTTTAGACAAATTTGATACTATTTTTCTAACTTTTGGTCTTTTGCTTTTTAGTTTTAAAGGTAACCAAAGATTTTCGGGATTTTTATTGAATAGCGTAAAAATCAGGTAGTTTTAAGCTTTCATTGCAACATATGTTTTGAGGCAGAAAAATAGTTTGGAATAATTTAATTTAATTAAAAGTCAAAATTGACTAATCAATTTAAGTCGTGCGAAAGCAAATAAAGTTAAAAGGTTTAATTTATAATTTTTAATATACATAGTTTTTACAGCAAAAGTATACTTTATAGCCTTATAAGGGTAGGCGATCGAAAACCCTTCTTGTAAAACATGTAGAACCGAAAGAATAATATTTAAGTTGATGAATAGGATAGTAAAAAAGGTGTCCAATAAAATAATTATGCAATTACAGCTAGTTTTAGAACAAAGAAGGTTGATGAATAACAAGAAAAGTTTAAGACGATGAAATCATTGATGAAATAAAAACAAAATCTTATTGAAAGATAAGAAAAAAAAAAATTTGTTATACCGACTTCAAGCAAGAAAATAAAACGAAATAAAACAATTAAAATTTATTCAGCATCAAATGGGGGATTCTATGAACATGAAAGTAGAAATGCAAAGAAAAATTATAGATTCAGAAGAAGCAAAGTTGGTGATGTAAAGCAGTACATATTTGTATGCGAGTGCGTCTTTCTGCTTAACACAAAGTGTAGAAACGATGACAGTGGGTGGGAGTGAATTATATTGCTTTCATTAGTATAAAAAAGGAATTTGGTAGTACAAATTGAAGAAGACTATTGAGTCCTCATCATTTCCGAGCTGTACAGTCGATTAGAAGCATTGAATAATTTCAAAAAATTCTTTCTTATAAATTCATATACATAGGCAAACGTATGTTATAAGCAGGCATATATGTCGGGAAAGACAGAACAAATAAGTATTGGCATCATACACATGTGAGTGAAATAATACAATTCTCTCAAATGAATGTTTTGAACTGAATGCTTGTAGCAAGGATTTTAGCAGCCATTTTGATTCCATTCAATCAATTGCTAATTGTTACTATTTGTCAGTTGTGTCAGTATTGGGTGATGAATATTTCACGGAAAATTACTAGTTGTGTAATAATATGGATATTGTTTAGACTATTAAATTTGAAAATATTTAGTTTGACCACGTCTTTGTTTTAAAGGTTTTAAACGTTCTAAATATTAAATAAAAGTGACAACTGTAATTTTTAAAATTCGTATCTGCTTTAAGAATGTTCGGGACGATCGAGTCTAGTTCGTTCCTTACCGATAAACGAAAACATATGCAAGCGCTGAGATGGATCCAAGGTTTATAAATTACACAGGTTGCCCCATTAAAAAAAATATGACGTCATACGAAGAATTTTGAAATTGATCAGTCTGAAGATATGTACGAATTTCTTCTGGATACGTCACGTATCCATCACGTAGCCACCATGAGGCCACCTGTGTATTTTATAAACCTTGTATTGAACCGAGATTTATAAATTACACAGGTTGCTCCATTAGAAAAAAAATGACGTCATACGAAGAATTTTGAAATTTGAATCAGTCTGATGATATGTACGAATTTCTTCTGGATACGCCACGTAGCCACCATGAGGTCACCTGTGTATTTTATAAACCTTAAGATGGATCGACTTAATAGACCGACCCGCTTGAAGTTACTCGCTAACCGTTTACGCGCAACTTCATATTGTAGCATCAAACCATCATTTTTGTAATAAATGACTCTCATTATTTGTTTTCATAACACCATTAATGACGAATAACTTCAGAAATCTGACAAAAACTCTACATTACTTGGTTTCAAACCTGGAGTGGTTTGAAACGATTGAAATGTTTGCTCCTCCCTATGTCGTTTATTGTAGAAATTTTTGAGAATAAATTAGAAAATTAAACGTAACATTATCGATATCAATTCAATAGTTCTTTTGGTTTTTGTAATATGAGAAAGTTTAAAAATTGATTTATTTTAAAATTGAAAATCAGAGTTTTAATAATAGATTTAAGATTTTTTAGATAGCTTATTTCGTATAATGTCAAAACATCTTAATAAATATATGCTTAAATTTTGTTAGAGAGTAAATTTATAAGTATTTTTCCTATGTATAACCCTAAATATTATCAATCTTTGAGAAAAAAGCTTTTCTTATTTCACGTATAATTTTAGTAATATGATTCATCACCTTCACACATTTTAATTCGTATTTCTTATAATTATAACAAATTGAATTGGATTATTTGAGTAAAAAAAGTCATTTCGTTGAGTTCTTTTTATATTTTCGAGGCAAATATCTGTCGTATTTGTATGCGAATGGAATTGTAAGAAAATTTAAATCAATTGAACAAACGAAGTTGAATAGCTAAAAGTAATAGGTTTATCAAGCCTCAAAATCACATTTTTTGTATGGAAAAGAGGCTGTTGGTTGTTGAATAGTGATAAAGCTTTTTTTATTTCTCTTTAAGGTCACAAGCATTTAATTAATTATTCATAGAAAATCCAAACACAAAATGATATTGTGTAACATTTAATGGAATGAGGATGCCTTGGGAATATATTCTTTCGTTTTTCGATTGAAAAGCCACCCACTAGAGGGTGAACCTCTTTGCACTCCTCAAAACATTAAAGACGAAAGAATGGAAAAATGGCTAACGATGCAATATTCGTCGTAAGCAAAATTAAGATAATGATCACAAAAAGTGTACATCGACCCTCACTTCAGTGGCTCTGATAAAAGCCATAATGTTACCACTAAACATCGTCTGATTTTTCTTTGAAGTTTCCATAAAAACACTTGAAGAATTTTCCGGGATCATAAAATGTAATAATTGATTTTTCAATTTAAATTAGAGATGTGTTAAAATAAAATTCGTTTAATTTACTTTTTTTGTTAAATGTAGATCGTATATTTTACATTAACGTAATAAGAGTGAATAACCGAAGCGTGGGTTTTCGTATTTTCTAGATCGAAAAATGATGAAAAATTCAACGCTGGTAAACTAAGTGAAGTATTTGGGTTGATGTAGTTTGTAGATGAATACGAGCGCTGGAATTGGTATGAGCCGAACCATTTTATAATCATCGTAGATTTGTGAACTGAACTGAATTTTTCGTAATATAAAATAAATATTAAAAATATCCCCCAGCAAAATATCTTCTCTTTATAAAAAATTATATTTTATTTCTGCAGATTTTTTTTTGTTTCAAGTAATATAAAGAATATTTTAATCTCGATGACAGTGGAGCTTTCGACATTAAAATGCGTTTTGTTTGGAAGAAAACAAAGGGAATATTGATCATATTAGAGCGACCATGGCTCTGTGTTGTTTCACCGGTTTTGAAGATCCCCGGAGTTTTCACCTCTTAGATTTGATATATTATTTGTGCAGAGGCTTTAACAGTAATACCAAGAGGATTAAATGAAAACGACAAGTTTTATTTAAGCAAAGTCGAACGTAAACGTAATGTTTTAAGCTTTTTAAAAAAGTACCCAGTGGAAATTTGGAGATTCAATACCTCCTCCCTCCCAAAAAAAAGAAAAAAGAAAAGACAGTTGTAATTGGTTTCAGAACTGCACAAAAAAGCATTTTCTTCTTTGATTTTTCTGTTTATATCGATTTTTTTCGTAATTGTGTCTGAGTTTAGTTTCTGTCAATAAATGTGAAATGAGTTTGGGAAGCAAAGAAAAAGAAAGTTCAAATGGGAATAGGCAAGAAAGATATAATAAAATATTGCCATGCACGCAATCAGAAATATTTTTTTGTGAAAAAGCTTTCTCAATTTCACTTTAATATGGCACATACAATGTCTCCATACATATCTAACACGCGAGATTTTTTTATCTATGTTTTCATCAAAAATATATTTTTTTAAATATTTTAGTACGAAAATCATATTTAATCATGTTTATATAATTTGTAATTTTATGCATTAAATAAAATATCACACACAACTAAGATGGGTAAATAAACTTTATTCTAATTGCAATAATATAATATCTATATATAAAAACAAAGTCGTATTAGTTAGATTATTTATTACAAAAGAATGGCTGAACCGATTTTTATAATCTATAATTTGTTGGATTTGTCTACGTCGAGGTTAGCAAAATAACTATTAGATTATCTGCAAAATTACGATTAAAATACGTTATTAAATAAATGAAGCTGTTCCTCGAGGGTATATTAGCCGTATAAAAACCTATACTAATGGTCGTTGGGACGTGTGGCATTCAACTGTTGGTTGAATGCCTATAATTGAAAATATGAAAAAAATGGAAAATGGAAAAACTAATTACACAAGCCTGCGGTGGTAATTTTTTTTTTATATATAATTACAGATGTTTATGTTACAATTTTTCTCTGATTATGAAAAAATAATGAAAAACTTTTATCACATATGGTTTTATTGTAAATTTCATCTTCATATGCTTTCACAACTTCTACATATTTTTGCTATTTCCTATGTTTACATATAAATGTTACCCTGTAATTTTTGTATAATCTCTAAAATACTATAACTTAGTCTTTGATTACTTAAGACATATACTTAAAAGTTTGGATTGCATTAGCGGATGGTAAAAAGACTATAAACAGAAAATTACGCTCTCCACTTCACTTTAAATTAGGAGTCATGAAAGAATTTGTTTAGGCATTATCAAAGTCAGGAGAATGTTTAGGATATCGTTGTGATCAAATCCCTGATTAGTCTAAGGTAAAGTTGTAAGAGGATGTATTTGTTGGACCGAATATTCAAAAACTTTTTAGGGATGGAAGCTTTGAAAATGACAAAAAATGAAAAAGCAGCTTGGTTATCTTTTATTATTATCTTTATCCATTTATTAAAACAAGCACTGAAAGGAGTTTTGTCTCTGTAAGGAAACGTGTTAACCATTACCCCAAAATATTTTTGCTTAAGTCGATATTATCCCTCCCCCTTTCTGAAAAGAAAACAATCAATGTAAATTTTAAATAAACATTATTCATTGAATTAATTTACATTAACATATTTGTAGTATAGGTTTTGGAAAAATGATGTTGCTTCTGGTTTGATATAATTACTTCGAAATTGGGACTACAAAACTTCCCTATTACCCAAAAAAAATCAATTTTATCCCATTTGGGGTAATTTACTCCGGTTCCCCGACCGCTGCTGTCTTAGGACTTATTACTATGGTAACTATGTTAAATTAATTTTAACTTGATGAAATTGTGTTACTTAAGATATTTAAGCTCAATGATTGAAAATTTCTTGTAATTACGGAATTTATCGTCAATTATTGGTTTTTGAGCTTGTTGTTGATACACTGCTTGTACATTTTCAAAATTACTTTGGTGTCCAGAAACTTAATCAAAGAGATCGTTGTATTAATACAATGTAAAAAAAACTACAATCAAAATCTTCAGGTTTTTATCTTAGAATTTGCAATACTTCAGGTGTGTATTTTATTAAATTTTCATTTATGAACATTTTTAGGGCTTTTTAGCCTAACAATCTTATTTTATTTTTTTTTTTTTTTCGATGATCACGATAATATTCTATATCCGTTTTTGGGATACCTAAAAATTGTTTTTATTAAAATAATGAAATGTTTATGTAAACAATACACATCACCATGGTTGTTAGCATGACTATTCTCAGCCAGCGTAATACGCAGGCGTGCACATACATATGAAACACTGTAATATTTTCTATCTCATTCTCTCGTTCATTAAATATCACAGATTTATATGTTGATCTTTTTTAAGTGTCGCTTTTTCGTGTCATGAATTTTCCAATCACAACGATGTTGAAGAAGTTTTCATTTCAGTATATTTTAAAAATTGTATTCTTGTATACTATGTATACTAAAAATTGTATACTTATTTCTTATAAACTATCCCAATATGAGGGAAAACAATACGTAATGGATTTCATATTTGAAATTAGCACAAAAAAATGGTTTGAATTGACCAATAAGAGTCCATATAAATTTTAAAAAGTACTTTTTTGCAGGCCTGCATTACTTTTCTGAAATTTAATAAATCTTTCTTTATGCGATTTTTTAATACGTTTTCCTGTGAAACGTAACAACCGCATAAAAAGAGAACTGAGTCTATCTTTCTAAGTTTATATTTAATTAGTACGATCATGAAATATAAAAAAAAATATTGAATTAATTTTATATTTGTTGCAAACTTTATTTTGAAATAATTTATTTACGAACAAGCTAATGAAGAGAAAATCTATTTTGCTCTCCTTCATCATGCTTTTATAAATCAAAGAAGCATAGAGAAAGTTTTCTAGGCGATAATTAAATTGACACCAGAACTTGCGTCTGTGTCTATATTTCTTGAGAGCATCTTAACAAGATTGATAAAGTAAGGGCTGTGCAAAGTTGTTTTTTATTGTTTCTTAATTGTTTACCATAAAAAATCTTTGCAGTGTAATTTGATTTACACCTTGTCACTTGCTCCTTCATAAATTGAAATTCATGTAATATTGAAATGTTAAAAACTTTACCAAATGAATAAAAATTGAATTACCATTTTAAGTTTTAAGAAACTTCAGTGCTTAACAAAGAATCACTATTTCTTTTTAATCGAAAATTTGTAACTCAAAAACTGGACCTCAAACTAGTTTTGCTAGCTGTTCCGTAATGGAATTCGCCAAAAGCACTAATAAAAAGAAGACCCACGTTTAAAATTTCTACGATACAGATGATCTTTTATATAATTAAAAAGAATAAGTATACTTATGAAAGCGTATTAGTCGGTTTAATGTTATCAAATTCAGGCACTGCAGGTCTAATTTAAAGTTCACATGTACTGATAATAACTAAAATCAAACAATTTAAATCTGTCTTTATAAATAATGATTAATTCTCCCTTTATTCTTCTGCAATTAATCAAAGAACCGGATAATTTTGTTTTTTTTTGTAAGATTTTGACTGACAATGTGTAAATTTTGAATTTTTAGGAAATTTTATGAATATAATTTACCAAAGCATAAATCGTGAAAGCTTGCTGGTGGCCCAGTGGTCTAGGTAATCGCTCCAAAGTTGGCAGATTTTGGGTTCGATCCTCATATCGAACAAATTTTCAATATTTCTCGATTACAAATTTATATAAATGTCATTTATAGTTGAAACTGTGAAAAATTGTGAAAGTTATTATTATTTTTGCGATCACCGATTAATGATCTATTTATAGTCCAAGTTCCCAGGATCCTCAAACCTTTTTAGTTTCTTAACGAACCAAATGTATGGGATTAAGAAGAAACGAACTTCTGTCGATGACCAATTAACAGATAGCCAGTGTTGAACGTAAGTAAAAAAAATATATTTTTTTAATCTTAAATGTAGATTTAATTATGTCTTAGAGAATATAGTTAAAAAATAATCTCAACTGCCAGACACTTTCCGTCGGCCGTTACTTTTACCAGACGCTTTAAAGCAGCTAATTTTTTTTTATTGTTAATGCTTGATTTTTATATATATGATATTCAGGATACAATTAAAATACTTTATGTGAAGAACCAGATCAATTGGATGAATCAAACATCCCTCCAGACACACATAAAGTGTCGCTATACTATAGTCCGGTCAATTTAGACTTTCACCCTTGTATAAATTTTCAACAAGCTGAAAATGTACATGAAAGTTATGGACACTTTTATAATGAGATTGTAAAAAGTCCCCATCGATTTCATGTGTGCAAATAAAATTTTCAAGGTAAAATTTCACAAAAATGAATTTTTTGAAAATTTCAACGAAACGGTAAATTTAACGATAAAAATATTTCTGACAAAAATTGTAGATGATGTAATTATCTACAAAAAATTTCATGTTATTTTTTTCATAATACTCTCCAATTCTGAGAAAAAACTGTTTTAAAATTTACTTTAGGTGTATTCTCAATAATACGCATGACTACGCAAATCATTGAACGCATAACATACGTATAACTATTAGTCAGCGTGACTAATACATTAAAATTGAACGACAATTCTGAGAATATGACTCAAAAAAAACTCAAGTCCTTCATTATATGTGACCATATGTGGCCTCGAGTACCAGAAAACCCTCGAAATATTGTTTTTTGCAATTGCAAAAGGGATGTAATTCGAAATGTGTTATGCAGTTCATTTTTCATATATTATTTTAGATCACACAGACTAATAGTTTTACTTATGTTATACGTGTAATGATAGCGTATGGTAGTTGTGCGTATTGTGCAGAATGCAACAAAAGTAAATTTTAGAATCGTTTTTTTCTCTCAAATGGAGAATATTTTGAAAAAAATAACAATACATTTTTTGTAGATAATTGCATGATCTACATTTTGCGTCGAAAATATATTCATAATAAAACTAACATATTCGCTGAAATATTCAAAAAACCCATTTTTGTGAAATTTAACCTTGAATTTTTTTTTGCACATATGGAATCGATGAGGACTGTTCACAATTTCATTATAAAAGTGCCCATATCTTTCATGTAAATTTTCAGCTTGTTAGGAACTTATGCAAGAGTAAATGCCTAAATTGACTGGACTATATTGCGATACTTTATGTATGTTTGAAAGGGGGGGAGGGTGTTTGACCCATTCGATTTTTCTCCCACTAAATTTTTCAGAGCTAAAATAGTTGGTTTTTTCTCACTTAAATAATGTCTTTTATCGATTGAAAAAAAAAATTCATATGGTCTGGTATTTAAATCTCCTGTAGTGATGAATGCCTATTTATTAATTATAAAATTGTAGTAACAAAAAACGTCAATTAAATTACAAACTATTAAGTTTGCTATGCTTCCATGCGCACACTATAAGTCTTCCTTCACCCTTTTTCTATGTTTTTTTTTCGCTACCTTTTTTCTCTACTTATAATTTTTAATTGAGTCACCTCTTCTGTAGAGATGAATTTCCTGAACTTTGCACAAAGAGCTTCACAAATTACAAACAATAAAAGTAAATGTAAGATTTATAAAAAAAAAAAAAACGATTAAAACATGTTTCTGAATGCAACATTACATAAAAGTAATTTATTTTGGCTATTTGTCTTCAAATCCTCGAGGTGCAATGTTTTTTTTTTTTAATATTCAAAAGTTTTAAGTATTTTTGTATGGCTTTGAAAATGCTCCAGTTAATAAACTGTTTCCCAATTTCTCTCAGAAGTAATGATAAAATAAGTGAGATAGAATTTTCGAAAGACAAAGAAATAAACCATTGTATTATAAACATAAATTATAATTAACATGAAGTCTGCGTCGAAATTTTCATATTAATTACTTCGCTTACACACACACACGCGAATCTTAATAAAACCTGGGAAGGATAGCCCCATCTTGAAATTTGAACTTCTTACCTTGATTTCCATGAAGATGACGAAGGAGATGATCTTCGTAATAGGTAACTAGAAGGGGTAAAATTAATAAATGAAGGTAAAACGTATAAGAAGATGGTGAAGGTTGAGTGAAAATTACGATAGTTTTGAATTAAATTTTCTCCAGTGCAATTATTTCCTTGAATATTTAATCGGAGGATGTTTTTTTCATTTAATTGCTTGTCACTTGAGCTGATATTTGTGTAAATGAATGGTTCAATTATTTGTTGTCAACGCCGTGATTGTGTTGGTGAACGGAGGAATTGGATAGTGCTTAATGTGATAAAAGGATAAGTGGAATTGATCATGTTAAATACGATAACTTTAGCTAGAAAGGAGATTGAATATTGGATAGAACGTCCATTAAATGATCTAGAGAGACAAATGACGTCAAACCATCAGGGTTGTGGGCTGCATAAACTTTCAGTATGGCACAAACCACATCAGAATCCGCTTTATCTTGTCTAATATAATAAACGGATGCGGCTTATATTATCCATGAAAGGAATACATAATTAAAATTTGGAAATCACATCAGTATAAATTTAATTTTTTTGCTGGGAAAAAAAACGCCAGTTATTTTACGAGCACTACTAATTGTCGTGTTCTTGACATTGTAAATGGGCCAACTTTTACATACGCGGTAAAGTTTTGTGACACACACACATATAAGTCGTAAAATATGGTCACGAAATAGGCAAGTAAGGGATGTAAAACTAGGGGTTTTGAATGGGGCCGCCATTGTGAGGTTGAGTTGTGGGTGAATTTATGAATAGGAAACGACTTACTTTTCGAGTTGATAAAGTTAAGTTTGGCCAAACTTTAAACTTTAACAATTGTCATTAGCAAAAGGATTTAAGAGAAAAGTGGGAAATTTATTCGACGAAAATCGATCATTGTTTTAAAATTGTTTCAAAATGTTTTATGGCATTTTTTGTTAAAGGTTGGTATAGAATACATTAATTTATTTTTTTTAATTACTTTTTATTATATTTGACCGTACAGTGAAAGAGTTTTTTTTAAAAAAATGTCGACCAAAGTAGATCAAAGGTATTTGATCATTGCACACGAACACAAAGTGGAAAAAATACCAATACTGCAGATATCGCATCCTATTATCGCAATTTTCGACGCGAGACGCAGATGTTGAAAATGACGTCGTTTATATGCATTTTTTTTCAATTCGTGTCAATTTCTCTTTTGTTCTTCGTTTGACAAAAAAAAAATGGTTGATGTGTATTTTATTGAATTCATTTAGACCGTTTTGCTAACAAAAGGAAAAATAAGTGTTGGTTGGAAATGTATAAATTTCAAAAATTATAATCGTTTTTTCATGAACAATAAAAAATAATATACCTAAGTAATTTAATGTTGGAATTCCAACTAGCGAAGAATTTGTCTCACGAAAGCAGGAAATAAATTGAGTGGCGAAAAGTATCATTCAAAGTTTTATGGTCAAAAGGAGTGATATGGAAGAATATTTAAACTGTTATGTCAAACAGAAATTATGTAATAAGGACACAGCAAGTGAGGGAATTGAACGAGAAGAGTTAACAATAACGACATCCTCTTATAGCTTTCATCGCTTGCATGAAACTTTCACACTATTACAAATTCTAAGGTCTTAAATTTAATTTAAAGCTTTGCTTCAATCGTTGGAAATACTGCAACAGCAAATTTCAAATTTGTGTGATTGCTTTGAGATTGATTCTTAAATTCAAAAAATGCAATTAATGGGATTGTAGAAGTTGACTATAAACATGACTTTAAGATTGACTTATAATCAATTTTGGATATATAAATGGATATAATATCTAGAAATGATATTTGAAATTGGGTCTAAAATTCAAAAGTAAAGAGTCTAGTTTTTTGTAAAAAGGAACGATTTTCATTTACTGCTCCAATTCCCGATAGAAAGTTTCTCCCGAAACCACTACCTAACTAGACACAACCTCAAATCTTGAGTTTTAACAATTTGACGAAACTTAATTATCGATAATCATGATCACAAACTCATACACGAAAAATCATATCATTAATCGTATTATATATTGAATCACTGCATAACGATACACGTATATAAATATTTGAATTTTATACAATGAAACTATATGGAACTGTTTCAAGATCACCACATACGATTAGCCTATTCTCCGTGGATGTATCTGTAGTGTAGGAAAGATAATTGGAACTTGAAATATTTCTACACACATTTTTACATTCACATTTCATATATCGTTATAATTTGCCAAATTTAACATTTTTTAAGTACCACCTCCTTTTGCAAATAACGTTCGTTCTTTGCCGGTAAGGACCACTATTGTTAGTTTATAAAATTGTCGATAACAGCTTTTGTTGTTCTTCGCAGGAATTCTGGAGTTGTTCGCAATTCAATTAAAGTTCATAATTTGGATTTGTACGTTTATCATTTATGTAAGATGATACTTATTACCGTAACTCCGTGTTTTCCTGATGTATCTCTCAAAGCATGCCTAAATTTTAATTTCGCTCTGGTTAAGTATCCTCGGTTTAACGCACATAAAACTATTCATAATTGCAATTTGAATATTTAGCGACATATTAGCGATACTTTACCGTTATAATACGTAATGTAGGCGAAATGTTATAGGATATTATGATAAATGCCTTAAAAAGAGCCAAGAGTTGCATAGCAAATCGCGGTTCCCATTTAACCGATATAATTTTTCAATCATAACGAAAAATAAATTTAAATACCAAAATAAACTTTTTATGAAAACCAAACCTACTTATCTTTTCTTTGAACAAAGTTATAGGCAATCAAAATAGTGGCGGGACTTTTGCTTCACCCGTTATATCCAAAACGATTTGAAAGTAATGTTCTAAAAGCTACTTGTCTGCAGTATTAACATTGAAAATTCAATTTTTCAAATAGCAAAATCATTCATTTTTCAAACCATAAGTGACATCGGGAAAAAAAGAACAATAAGAATGCAATCAGCCTACTGGTAGCCGAGTGGTCTAGGTGATCGCTCCAAAACTAGTGGGTAGTGGGTTCGATCCTCGTATTGTGTAAATTTTCAATATTTCGATAACGGATTTAACTAACCCTAGTCGCTAAAGGACCTTAGTAAAGCGGAGGTAAACAACAATTAAAAAAAAATAATGCACTTTTTTCATTAGTCTCTCTATCGGTCAGCGTACAGGCTAAATCATATTTTTGTCATCTGTTATAATGAAAAATGGCGATCGGGTTAATGTTCATAAATAGATCGCCGCGCTAACTAACTCGTTAAAAATACGATTAGAGTGTTAAGTGAAAAATTGGGATGAAAACAACATGCAATAACAATCAGCATTACTGTACCGAAAGGTGAACAGTGCAAAATACAAAAAAAACTGTAAAATACGAACATAAAAATTAAGGTTATAATATATAATTCTTAAAATTTAAAACTAAATAACAGTGTGTATGTGTAATATACTCTTGATGCGCCTGAGTGTGGGTGAGTGCAAAAACAAAGTGAACAATAACAGCAGCTCGACAGGTTCCAGCCAAAACACGTGTAAGCGAACTAAGAAATCTGTCAACTTTATCAAAACGAACGAACAATAATATTTATATTTATATGTCATTAAATTGATGTCATTAAACTTATATGTCATTTTAGTAATAATTATTAAATTAAGCGCCTAAATGTTAATATAGAATAAGATTAGTAATAACATTAGTATAAGAATAGATTAAGAATAGAATAAGAAAAAAAATAGATTTAGCAAATTATGAATGAAACAAATATGGACACACCAAATATCAACAAGCATCACACTTGGCAAACAATACCCAAAAAAAGGAAATTGTCCAAAACCATTACTCAGTCCACAGAGAGTCTCCAATTGAACAACCGTTATGAAGTGCTACAAGTCGAAGAAAATATGGAAACAGCAAATTCGCAGGAACAAGTTAAATCACCAAAGCCACCTCCAATATTTATTTATGGCGTAACCAATTATAAAAAAATGATAGAAAATCTGGGAAAAGCCGTTGATGACGAACAGTATATAACAAGAGCTTTAAGTGACAACACTATTAAAATCAACCCGTTAACAGAAGAAACTTACCGAAAGTTGGTTCGACACTTAAGAGATGAAGATATCATTCACCATACGTATCAGCTAAAGCAGGAAAGGGCGTATCGAGTAATCATACGACATTTACATCACTCGATGCCCACAGAGGAAATCATCAACCAACTGGAGAAGCATGGCCACAAAGTAAGAAATATAATCAACGCAAAACAAAAGACAACTAAGGAACCATTGCCTTTGTTTTTCGTTGACTTGGAACCACGCGCAAATAACCGAGACATTTACAACCTACAGTACCTTGGCAATACAAAAGTCGATATAGAGGCTCCACGAATCAAAAAAGACATAATACAATGTACACGTTGTCAGAGATATGGACACTCCAAAACATACTGTAGGAGGCCATACAATTGTGTAAAATGTGGCGAGTCTCACGACACAAAAACTTGTTCTAAACAAAGGAACACGCCTGCTATATGTTTTCATTGTAAAGGTGATCACCCGGCAAACTACAAAGGATGCACTCTATATCGCCAGCTAACAAACGCAAGAAATCATAACGAATCCCCATTACGAAAAGAATCCAAACCAGAACAAACCAACGTCCCCTTCAATACATCACCATTGAAAAATATAACTTATGCCCAAGCTGCAAGGGGAACTCGACCAGAAGACGTCCACGAAACTTCGAATGAAAATAATATCCTTACAAATTTTCTTAACGAATTTAAAAAAACATTCGATCAGCTCATCAATCAAAACAGCATGATACTATCCATGCTCACCACGCTAATCACCAAGTTCACCCAAAATAACTAAATGTCTCAAGCTCTAAGAATCGCTACATGGAACTCAAATGGCTTGGCAAAGCATCTGCACGAGGTCATTCACTACCTAAAAGCAAGTCATATTGATTTATTACTCATCTCAGAAAGCCACTGCACCGATAGATCCAACATTAAAATCCCTAATTACCAGGTTTATTATGCCAATCATCCCGATGGTACGTCTCGAGGGGGGTCAGCGGTAATAATAAGAAGCAGTATAAAGCACCACGTGGAAGAATCATTCCTATCGGAGAAGATCCAAAGTTCAGTCATTAAGGTTCAAGCATTCCCATGTCCAATCAATATAGCTGCCCTGTACAGCCCACCACGCCATACTATTACGTCGAACGAATATCAGGAACTCATTTCCCATCTAGGAGTGAGATTCTTGATAGCAGGAGATTGGAACGCCAAGCATACTGCCTGGGGATCAAGATTGACAACTACAAAAGGCCGAAATCTGTTCAAGGCTCTCCAAACGAACAACGCTACTCATTTGTCAACCGGAGAACCTACTTATTGGCCTACAGATTCCAATAAAATCCCAGATTTGCTTGATTTTGCTGTTATAAAAGGTATCTCGCAGTTGAACGTGGCGGTAGAATCAGATGGAAACACAGATATACTAAGCTCTGACCATTCATCAATCGTCATTACGCTTAGTTCGCATATAATTTTCAAGGCTCCGCGTCCCCAGCTAACCACTCAGAAAACAAACTGGGAACTCTTTGAAAACCATATAAATACAAATGCCAATCTAAAAATACCGCTTAAAACAGAACATGAAATAGAAGAAGCAGTCGAACACTTCACATGTCTAATGCAAAACGCAGCCTGGCAAGCAACCCCGAGGGAAAAGCATCTGTTCCAGACCATAAATTTACCATTAAAAATCAAAGAACTAGTGCAGGAAAAAAGGAGAGCCAGAGGAAAATGGCAAAGAACCAGAAACCAAACGTACAAAACAATATTCAATCGAGCTACACACGCACTGAAAAAAGCTCTTCAAGAACTTAGAAACGAAACGTTTCAAGAATACGTAAATACCCTCTCAACTAATGATCACTCAATTTGGAAAGCAACCAAAAGAATATTCAAAGCCCCTACTTCATTCATCCCTCCAATAAAACAGTCTAATGGGACCTGGGCGCGATCAGACGATGACAAAGCTAGAGTGTTCGGTGAACAACTTGCAAAAACCTTCTCTCAAAACCCCACCAATGCAAATGATTCCTTAGTCGCTGAGTTTCTTTCAACGCCATGTCAATTTTCCCCACCAGTGAGGTTTGTAACACCTTCTGAAATAAAATCCGAAATCTCTCAAACCAAAACCCATAAGGCTCCTGGGTACGACTTGATTACCTGTGAAGTGCTAAAACATCTACCGAAAAAGGGTATTTTATTGCTAACGGCCATCCTCAACGGTATCCTACGTCTAGGCCACTACCCTATCCAATGGAAGTACGCAAAAGTCATCATGATACTGAAACCCGGTAAAGAAGCGACAGACCCAGCATCATACAGGCCAATAAGTCTTTTAGCGACTGCTTCGAAAATATTTGAAAGGTTGTTACTCAAAAGAATGAAAAACATAATTCCCCCAGAAACCTTCATTCCACAATATCAATTCGGATTTCGGGAAAGACATTCCACAATTCAACAATGCCATAGAATTGTGAACCTTATTCGAGACAGCTTTGAGATCAAAAACGTATGTGCCGGAGTATTTGTCGACATAAAACAAGCATTCGACAAGGTGTGGCATGATGGCCTGCTCTATAAAATCAAAAAAATATACCCGGAGCAAATTTACCGTCTAATCAAGTCGTATTTAGAAGAAAGGAATTTGCAGGTAGTCATCGAGGACTCTGCTTCTGAGATAATACGAATAAAATCGGGAGTTCCACAAGGAAGCGTACTTGGGCCATACCTCTACCTAGTATTTACGTATGACATACCAACTACCACGGAAACAACCATCGCAACATTTGCTGACGATACAGCAATATTCGCCACTGATAAAGACCCAAACGAAGCCACCAAAAAGCTTCAACGACATATCAAGCTCTTTGAAGAATGGTTGACGAATTGGAAAGTCATGATAAACCCTGAAAAGTCGGTACAAATCACATTTACCACAACCAGAAAAACTTGTCCCCAGGCTAAAATATACAACACACCCATTCCAATGAGTGAAGAGGTTAAATACCTGGGACTCAAACTGGACAAACGACTTACATGGAAACCTCACATAATCACCAAAAAAAATCAAATAGACCTAAAAATAAGAAAAATGTGGTGGCTTTTAAGAAGAAACTCAGGCCTTTCCCTGGAGAGCAAATTGAAGGTTTACGACTCGGTAATAAAGCCAATATGGCTGTATGCAATCGAGCTTTGGGGATGTGCCAGGCCCTCAAATATCAATTACATACAAAGACTGCAATCCAAAGCACTGCGAATGATAGCTGAGGCACCTTGGTACGTCTCAAATCGGACAATTCATACGGACCTCCAAGTGCCTTACGTAAGGGAGGTAATAGCAAATAGGACAAAAAAATATAAAGAACGGTGCCAGGATCATGAGAATGATTTGATCAGTGAACTTACGACAGTTCCATTGGCGCGGAGAAGATTAAAACGTACCTGGCCAGAAGATCTAAGGTAGTCGGGCATTAGAATGACCAGAACTTTTATTCCTATTTTTATTTCTTAAACTGTAACAATGTATCTCAACAGTGCGGGCAGCAGTACTTGACTGATACCCGCTTTCTCGCCTTCCATTTATAATTCCCTAATCACATGTACCCCTTTCCTCTGTTTCCTCCCCCTCCCTCCCACCTGCATTTCCCAACCAAATAAACAACACTTTTACTTATAGCTTGACAAGCTGATTGTAAAAAAAAAAAAAAAAAAATAAAAAAAAAAATCTGTTATAATATTTTGGAAGTCTCACTGATACTCTTAGATATTGTCCAGCATATTAAAAGGCCTCAATTTTCTTTTTCGGAAGAAAGCCGGTGTAAAGTTGCATGTGCGTAAACGCATAGTAGGGCTTTAAATAATAAAATACCAGTTGTTTCATGTAAATCGTTGATATTTATAAATATCTTTTATTGTTTCCCACGCCCATATTAATCCTAAGTTTTATAGATGTATTTATATGATTCATGTTATAGAGAGTATCGTTGAAATATCTGATTCAAAGTAACGTATGACAAATTAACTTTATGGTCTTCTGTTACTTACTAATTACTTAATTATGCAATTATCTCTATAAATAACCGCTTAATACCGCATCATTTTTCAACTTTAATTTTCTGCCTCTTAGTTTTTGGAAAAACTTTAAAGTTTACTTTTTACCTGTACAAATAAAATGTACACAAACAAATGCAACTATTACTGGCAGGCAGACTGCTAAAGGCAAGCTGACCGATAACGGCTATACACTCAGCTTTCTTTAAAATTCCCTCTCAAAAACGTCTGCTCTTATACAAATACATTGAATTTGGGATGGATCCTTCAAATTTTGTCAAAAATAAGGGAAATAAATAAGAATACGTCATATACTATTTTTATCATATAAGCTTACTTCGTTTGTGTAACTGATTGGTAAACCGATAATACACCCAACCTATAGTTATATCTTTGCTTTAAGCCGTATTTAGACCATATTATTGTATATTTTAATATTTTCTTCTTGAGCTCCATTAAGTGAATTGAGCTTTGATTTCGATGCCTTATTCGTAAAACCATGTTTCGTCACTATTTATGACTTAAAAATTAATCTGAACAAACAAATCAAAGCTCACAAAGGGCTGTAGAACCAGAGGAATAAAAAGAAGAAGAAATTAATCTGAATCGACATTGATGTCTTTTTAAAAAGATACCAGAGTGATTTTCATAGAACAGCTATTTTTAATGAAAATGTGAATTGAACTTTTTTTTTCTTTTTTTGTTAATGGTTTTCTCACTAGTTCAACAAAATATTGTTATGCATAGTGTCACTATCGGGTATTTTTTGAATAACTTGGTATTATGATATAGTTCTTTATAGTTTGTATATTTTTCTTTTGATCACTTTTGAAACTTTCACTATGATACGAATCACTTTAACCTTATCATATAAAACTCTAGTATTCTGGCTATATTGTTAATAAGTCTTAGGTTCTTACGTAATCGAGTTTATCTAGAATTCTCTGTGTATTTGGCTATTGTATACATACCATGGGGCTATGGTTATTATTCTTAATATTCTATTTTGTATTATCTAGAGTATGTTCATTTATTCTTGTGCGCTGTTTTGCCACATGAGCTTCATTTGTTAGTATTGGGCGTATAGTGAATTTTAAGTTTTATAAAACGGATGCGAAAAGCGACAGTCAAAAGAGAAACGTATAAATCTACATATAAGATTTAACATGAGAAAGAATAAGGTAGGAATCATTAGTATTTCTTATGATTGGGCGCGCTTGAATATTAAGCTACTTGAGAATGGTTGTCGGAGTAACCAATAACAACCGTGTAAAATTGATTACTGTAATTGTAAGCATATACATTTCATCATTTTTTTAATTAAATTAATTTTCAAATTTGCCGAAAACAAATGCGGATTATTGTCATGATTATCAAAAAAATTTAGAAAGCAAGGCTATAAAGACGACAAAAGCTGCAACAGAACTTGTTCGTGAATTTCGGGTACGCCGAAAAGCGTTAATACATGTGGAAAATAAAAGTTTTAATACGTTCAATAACGATTCGACTGTACAAAATAGTGAGAATGAAACTAGTCAGTACTTAAATATTTTCTAATCGCATATTTCGTCCTTAATCACGAAATTTCATTAACATAAAAGCTACTTTAAAAGTAATACTTATATTACTTAATTTTACGAACTTTTTTACAGGTGCCACTCAGGTGGATGTACAGCCGGCGACTCCTTACTCACAATTTCGTCAATATTTTTTAACAATATGTTCGGTCATATTATGTGCTCCTTTTGTGAATGATTGTGGTTCCATCGAAATTGAAAACCACCACACGCAGTGCATGAAGATCTTTTACGGATAATAATTGAAAATTATAATGCAAGTAATAATATTTTACTGTGCTGCACGTATTTCCAAGGAATTGAAAAAAATGTAATTCCAACGATGTCCAATTACAATAGTTTCAAATATGAAACGATACCTGCATCTTTATCGCCACTGTATTTGTTTCATACTTCAGTTTTCATAAGCTCTCGTTACCTTTATCGAAAATGCAAATGTTGATTCTGGATAAATTTATGTAGTATATATGTTAATAAAACGTAAAATAAACCATACAATTATCCTATTCATAAAATCTTACATTCGTCTTAATATTTTGATGTTCTCCTTTTTTGAAAGTTTCACTTCTACCGCGTGTGAACTGCACACATGTATTTTATTAATATTTCTTTCTAACATTTTAATTCTTTATATTACAATAACTTTGGAGAACGTTTTGAAATACGGTTAAGAACACTTGAAAAATGCAAAGAAATGAATGTTGACCTTATTGTTAAAAAATCTTATACCTAAATTATTGCTACAGAGCAATTTAAAAAAAATCAAATAACACAAAAACATTTGAGCATAATAATCCTAAAAAAATTAAACTGCTTTTTATCAAGAATTTAGGCATTAGATTTTTTAACAATTAGTTCACCATAATTTTTTTACTTTTTAAAGTATTTTTTAGTCGTATTTAACATAATAACTGTGTAAAATGTTTTGATAAAGGAGAAGGACTAGAAAAGTTTCCAACAATCGTTTTTTCTCCTTTTAGATGGATTTTAGTTTGAAACGATAGAAAAAACCTGAACAGATTTGATTGACAAAAAAAAAAAAAATTTGTTAGGTGATAAAACGAAAATATGATTTGGCATGATATTTTTTGAAAATTTTTCTCTCAAGTTGCTTTTAAATTGAAAAAGAAAATACTTAATTTTATTTTTTATTTCTTTCGATAATATAGCGCACATTTTTTGTCAGGAAACTGATAAAAATTGAAAGTGAGAAAAAGCTTTATCAACAGCGATAGAACTGTTGAAAAACTCAATTTACTTCACAAGAATAGAAAATCATTAAAATTCACAACCTTGTCGAATGGAATGAGCTGTGGAGAGGACGGCTCTTGGGGAAGGTCACGCCATAATTTTCAGAACGAAAATGACGCCCGACATAAAGGACATTTGGTGTTGAATACTGGATGGCAAAATGATGATGATGACGCTGCCAACAAAGTATCAAGTAAATGGTACGCGATTTGATGTTGGCAACAATATGGAATGGGAATGCGGATGGCAAAATGTTCACACAGGAATGGCCAAAATGAGAAAACGAAATGAGCTTTAAGTTGAGAGAGTTGGTGAGACGATAGCCACAACGTGACGCTTTCTCTATGCGTGATATGATATTATGCTAATATTCAAAAATGGTTTGTCACACAAATCCGAAAGATGGAAATGAGAAATCATTTTCTGTTGGACTCTTTGATCCCAACGTCCTGCGTCCTATATCCAAAGAATACATTGGCTTTTTTCCTTTCTTTCATTTACAAATCTATATCCCTGAGCGTTCAAAATGAATCGAATCCCGACCAAAAGCCAGCAAATTCTCATCGTTTTATTCACCAACAAAGATGTTTTCTACTTTTTCTCTGATTTTTCTTCACAATAAATATAAATTTACGTGAAAAATAAAAACGTTTCTAGCAGACTTTTTATTTCAGAAAAACATGATCCTTATTTGTTTTTTCGAAAAATAATTATTTTTTTGTAAATATTTTCTGTTACATCGGTGATAAAAGCATTCAAATTTTGGATAAAATTTCAATTTTTCCATTTTAAGTTCAAGTAATAAAATAATCATTTTATGGCGCTTAAAATCAAAAGCTACTTTTTAAGCATTTTGTCTATCCAACAGAAACCAACTAAACTGTTTTTTTCCAATTTATTTTACCAACTAATCAATATTTATAAAAGTAATGTTGTTTCTAAGCCGATAGATGAGCGATTACCATTTATTGGTAAGTATATTACTTCAAAATTACCATAAGGTGATACTGAAAGTCGTTGAAAAATATTTATTTTTCTGAAATTTTAATTATAAGAACTAGACAAATGTCCGAAGTAATATACATTCTATAATGTATGCTCTCCAAGTTTTATAGGATAGTAATGCAAAATTGCTACAAATTTTCAATTTTTATCCGAGTGCAAATGGTATCTATTATTGTCAAGTGAACTTTTTGAAGTTCCAATTCAATAATTTTGAGTTTTCCAACTCATACCAACCAAAAATAATAGTATCTTAAAACAATGTTATGTTAAGGAAGGAAGTGATATGAAATCTATGTAAGATGCTGCCAAATATTTCTAATCAATTTTGATCGATCAACCAAGTATCCAAAATTTTTAGGTTTGCCCAGCGACTTGGCTTTAACAAAGTAAAATTGGAACCCAGAAACACAATAAGCCTTGAGGCTCAACTAATCTCTTCCTAGAAATCTTACCGCAAAGAAAAGAAAAATCAGAACGATATTTTTTTGTTCAAGCCTTAGATATGAAATAAGGTATTGAATTTTTTCACAACACTTCACAACTCTAGTGAAATGGTTAGTATCCAAGAAATTGTGGAGAAGTCAGAAAAACCACACCTCAAACAAATCGCAAGATCTTGAAGAAAGCAAAAAAAAAATATTTTTCAACATTAAAAACAATTGCAACTCGATCAATTTAATTCTGGAATAACAATTTCCAAGAGGACGTCACGAAATTGAATGTATGAAGATAGCCTGAAATGTAAGCGCCCGGCTAAAAAATCCAAGCTTTCCGTAAAAATGAAGAAAACCCGGCTTTAGTTTGCCGTTGAAAATCGGCAGTTTATCATAGAAGATTTAAAAAAGGCAAAAATAATTGATAGTACATTTCTTATTAAAAAGCTATAAAATTGTTATTTTTAGATCGTTTTTAGCGATGAGCGTCGGGTAGAAGCCATAACAGAGCCATAAATTTGTTTGGAGAAAATCCGAAGAATAATATCAGGAAGATTGTGTATTAACATTTATAAGACACTCACCATTTACAATGAAATGGTCTTGTATCTCAGAAGAAGGTCCTAGACCGCTCTATTTTATTTAGGGTACAATGAACCGCAATCAATATTTAAAAGTAATGGAGGATATTACGATACCGTATTTTAATGATCAACAACACAGAGGAACTTCAAACATACTTATGCATGACGGTGCACCCTGTCAACGTGCCCAGTGCATTAAAAACAAATTAAACATCTCCGGAGTCCCAATTGTGCCTTCGCAGGGTAATTCTCCTGTTCTTAATCTTACCGAGAATGTTTGAAGTACCCCTTCAATCCAAGTTTGCTCTTCCAATAATCTATCTCTTGGTGTTTTAAAACCTAACATTAACAAGATATGGCAAAACTAAAATTAAATAAATGATTAGCCGTTGTGTCAACTTGGTCAAGCTTGCCATCGAGAATCCAGGTTATTATTGAAATTATAGGTGGTTGAACCAGATAATAATTAAAATACTCAAAATTTGTTTATATTTTCAACAATAAATATCAAATAAACAATAACACGAGCATTTGAATTATTTTACTACGTTTTAAAACAAAGTTTTTAGCCCATTTTCACAAAAACTACAATAATTTTTAGATGACCCCAACTCAATGGCCTATAACCTAATATATTTAAAAGCTTGAACAAAAATTTTAACATCTTATTTCATTCGTATGGATTGAAAATTATAAATAAATATCGTAGTGTTTTTTTTTTCTTACGTCAGGGTTTTTAGGAAGAAATTAGTAAAACCTCAAGGTTTATTGTTTTCTGGGTTCCTATTTTACCTTGTTAAGGCCAAGTGCTGAACGAACTTCAACCACCGGCGGTGCTAGGTGTTTGGATGCTATTTCATATACAGGATTTGATATCCCCAGTTCTTTGTTTCTATTAATTCAATCCACCAATTCAATACCACAGGACGTGAGGAGTTGTTTTATCCTCTGCTTTGAAAAATCTATATCTTGGATCACCGACATGCCCCATTGTATGCTGGAGCTTTTTTCAATCCACAGTGGGTAGTTATTAGACCCGTTACCACTCTTACTTGCTTTCTTGTAAAACTAAGTAATTCATTAGCTAGTTTCTATGAAGGTTTTCTATCATCCTTTTACTGTACTTTTGCCCGGTGGTGTTTCTTCGTATTGTGCAGTGATTTTTATAAAGCTACTCCTAAAATGTTTTTTTTTCACTATCAACTTTGTAACATTTAAAATAAATTGCGAACCTATGAATCGGTGTTCTAATTTCAAAAAAATCTTATAATTTGATTAGTCTATGATAAATTTAAGTGTGTCATTTTCAATCAATAGAATACTTTTTTTGCTTAAATTTGTTTTAACTTTTTAGAATTGCAATCAAAACCAATGATTTACGTAAAAAAGAGAAATTAATATAAATAAAAATTGAGAAAGAAGGAATTAGATTTTCGACCGAAGAATAGAGGATTTTATAGAATTAAATATAAAGATGCATTAATAGGAATTATATATTTTAACTAGCTTATAACCCAATCTATTAATTACAAATTGAGAATGAAATTTTCAAACGATTACCTTAGATTGTATCAACTGTTCTGGAAATATATTTACCTATGATTTACTTGGTTATCTTTTTATAGTTAAATAACAAAGTCCATACAAATTTTCTTAAAGGGGAAAAGAAAAATATTTTAAATCTTATAAAACGTGTGGTCAAAGAAAATATTAATTTCCATCTTATTTTGAACTTTAAATTCTGTCCAAAAAATTTTGTTTCACGCTTTATTAATTAATCTCTGTCTTAGTGCATTTAATTGCGTTTTATCATCATTGGTTTATTTAATATTATTAACTATTCACGATACAGTAAGCTTGCTTTTAATGTGTTCTAAGCCAATGGAACCCTTTCTTCCCTTAAATTAACCGTTTCACTCATATCCGAAAAATATCGCACTTTCATTAAAGGTTTAACATTTTCTCTGTGTATTTTAACTTACTGTTTAATAAAATTGATTTTTAAAATTCAGAATAAGTAAAAGAAATAAACTTGGTATTCTTGAAGTATAAATAAGTAAGAATGTAAAATCTCTCCCTTTGCTTAAAAATGTTTGCACTTTTTTATTACTGCGGGTTGTTTAAAACAAATTACCATCAGAGTATTAATTATACATTCTTAAAGAAATTCAGGTTGCTTTAAGGCGAAAAATTTATTGGACTATTCTCTATAAAGGTAATTAGATCGAGTTAATTTAGCCTTTCAGTATTCCATTAAGTCTTGTGCAATAGAAGAAAATAATTAAAAATATTTTCCTTCGTGAAGGAAGTTGATAGCTGTGTCCTCAATTCCACTCGAAAATAAAAACGGGAACGAAACATATAAAATAAAATATTCTCTTGGTTTTCCCTTATTTTCATTCGTCGTCTTATACATTTTTCTGGTACTTAATTAAATTGGTACGAGAAGACATGGGATACAAGTAAAGGAATGTCTGGGGAATATTCGGGACTCAGTTCTTTGTAACTATCATTCGCGCTATCTACATTAGATTTAATAATATGTTGAACCTTTTGTCCTAACGTGCAATGGCGCAAATGCGTTAAGTGGGTCTGGATATCGGGATGGGGATATTTTGTTTTAAAATATTCATGATGACGAGGCGAGAAATATTTTTTTTTCGCGTTTGCATGTGTAAGGTGGGACAAGGATCGCATCGGGATGTTCTAGTTTCAGAATTTGATCCTACAAGATGCTGGGCTGTATCGTGAATTTATTCCATTTTCCACGAGATATGATTTATATTGAATTCATCTGGTACGAAAATTAAATTTCAAGCTGATAACATTGTAGATGTTTCGTCCGCAACCCTAATACGAATCACATGAAATTGATTGAAATACTTTTTGTGGAATAAATTTAATTTTAAACAAAATTAATCAATAAATTTTTACAACATATTTTAAAGTAGGTACATAAAACGTTTTCAAAAAGCGCCTTTTAATAACTCCATATATACGGGTAGTAGTATGACTTTGTCATATCCTTTAGACTTATTTTGCCAACATTTTATCAACGGATAAGTTTTTTTTTTTTTTTTTTTTTTTTTTATTTATTTTAAGTCGCTTCAACAGCTTGGTCATTAGCGACTAAAATTTGATAGGTTTTACAGTTTTACATTCATATTTAACATAAAAGGTATCAAAACAGACTTAAATAGATTTAAACAAATTAAAATAGATTATTCTAGTCATTGAATATATTTGAATTGAATATACTCCGACAAAATTTTTTGGTGGTATGAATTTATGGAAACTCGTGCTCTTGCAGTCTTTTGATTAACCGCGTGCATCTGTTTTTTAAACTTGGGCTCATTTTTGGGTGGAGTTGTTGAAGTGTGCTGATGAGGTCTTCTATGCTTGTGACGTAATCCAGGTCCAAATCGTTTAGGTCTTGGTTGCTGCGGGCATTTTCCATGATATTCCTTATCTGGTCAATGTTTAGTGGAAGATTGAGTTGGGATTGAAATATTTTGATTGTGGCCCAATCCTCTTCCTCAGAAGTTTCGTTTTCTGTTTTTTTTGATTTAGATTTTATTTTTTTTCTAACCTGTCGTCTGGTGGTAGACTCTTTGTTTCCCCTTTGTTCCGAGTTGCTGTTTCCTTCAGTATCGTCATCGGCAATTTCTGACTGGGATTGATTGTTTCCTTTAATACCTTCAGATGATGAGTTCGATACTGTCGGCTGTCGGGTTCTCTTTACTCTCTTGGGGTGGGGTTTATTATTATCATTTTTGCTGGTTATTGGGGGTGGCATTTCGATAACTTCGTCCGCTTCGTTGTGTCTGGTGGTTTGGGTTATATTTATGTTGTTATTTTCTATTGTTGGTGGTTCTGGTTGGGAAATGGTAGAGTTTTGATTATTGTTATTTAAATTGATTGGTTTTGATATGGTGTTCGTGGTATCGCTGTCGGGATTGAATTGGTGTTCGACTGTGTTGGTATTTTTTCCACTGTTGTCAGTTTTCTGCAATTGGTAAGCGGGTTCTCCTAGAAAGATGCGGTATTCTTCGTTGTCGTGTTTTATTATGAGAGAGTCTGGATGGATTTTGGGGTCATATGCTTTGACGAATACAAATCGTCTAAAGCTATAGATATGTTTAAATCTCTCCTCCTGCATTCCTATTCGAATGAATTGCATCCCGGACATTATTTCTAATCCTGTTTGGGCTAACGCTGCTATAATAATATGGTGTGGAATAGATGGGCAAACGTTTGAAATGATAAGTTTCGTTGTTGGTGCAATTAATCGCCTGCATGATATGGTCGTCTCGTTTACTGTAATGTTTTTGAAATTGTTTATGTATGTGTCGACGGTATCAGTTGATTTTAGATATATACAGATACGATTGTTGGACAGTCGGGATGCAAACATGATATTTCTTGGGTCGATTTGATTTCCAACTGCTTTTATGTAATCTGCTATTTTTGTATTAGAGATGCTCTCGAACACAATTGCTTGTTTTTTTGTAGGGAAGGTTGGAATAACTGTTGTGGTTTTTTGAGTTATTTGTGCGTAGGATGAGGTGTTATTGGAAACGGTGGTGGTCATTTTTTTTGGTTTTTAGTAGGTTTTAGTGATGTTTTTGGTGTTTATTTGATTGATTCACTCACCGGGTTGTGAGCGAATTTGGGCCTGGCTTGGCTATTGTCGGTTTCACTATTTTTAGTTCAAACTTGATTTTCACTGTTGTAGATCAACTGCCTTTGGACTGTATTTGACCGAGGTCAGATTTCGACTGGGATAAGTTTGTAAGAATACAGAAAAATTAATACAAAATAAGGAGCCAAAAGTTAGGTATCTTTGACATTGTATAACTTTTAAGAAAACAATTAGGTTGCAGTTTAAACGTTTTGTAAAATATATTATGGTTTTATTTATGTAATATAGGTAATTTTCTCACGAATATTTTCCAATTTTGAAATTGCAATTGAGGAATAATTTTTCTATAACCAAGTTCGCTCCTTATTTTTCCATTTTATCAAGCAATCGTATACTTTTTGCCTAGTAGGTATCTCTTAAATCGATTTAAAATTCTTTAATTTTTTTCGAGCAGTGAAAATATTATTGTTGATCAATAAGTTATAATACCTACAATATACAAATACCTTTCATGCAAATCAAAAATCGTATAATACTCACTTTTACTAAGCACTTTTCAAATAAAATCGGCTTTAAGTCGTAAAAAAATGTGTGCTCTATTGAATGATGGAAATAAAATTTTTGATCGCTTCTCATTTAGAAGCTTTACGAGATTGTGAAGAAATATAAACGACTTTATGGAAAATCAAAAAAAATTATTATAAACATGCGAAATTTTATGTATTTTCTACTATTCTAATCCAAAACTTATTTGCAATGAATTTACATAGAAATAGTGCTTTGATAAATATAATTTTTATTTATTTTTTTAGATGTTTTTTAAGAATTGTGTACAACAAAAAAAATCTTTGGAATTGAATATATAACTATGGAATCTTTCAGTTTTCCATGTTTTTCATGTTTTTTCAAGTTTTTCATGTATTTTTTAAAATTAATTTTGTTGAAAAGCTTATTTTCTTATTTAAAATGTATGTGAGAAAGAAGACAGTGCTTTGCTTTTTATTGTTTATCATTTTTTGGCTTTTAATAAATGAAATCAATCAACTTAATATTAGGAATTAGAGTATAAATAAGTGAAGCAAGGCACTTATATCTAAGGATAGTCCTCATAGTTCAATGTAAGAAGCTATTAGTCAATGGGATTGCGAAATTTAAAGATGGCCATTTGAACGATTATTGCAAATTTGAAAATTTAACAAAACCACTTCTAGAATCAATATCATTAGATACACTATTTAAACCCGAACGTTCGAATAAAGGTATCATTTATAGATTTTGTTGAACTGAAAAACAAAACTGCGGAAGGTATTAGTAGCATGATACTAAACAAATTTTAAGCTAATGAGCTCAATAATAAAAACTGTAGGGGGCAAGTTTATGATAATGCTGCTACGATGGCTGGATGTCACACAAGTGCACAATAGCAAATAAAAGATATCAATCATAGTCCTTAATTTGTCCTCTGTTCAAAATATTCATTAAATAAAGTTTGTGGCTTCAATAGAGGTTAATTCAGTGACTTTCCTTGGTATGGAAGAACGCTATCATGCATTTTTTTCTATATCGATGCACCGATAGGTTTGAAGAGGATTCTGAACACACGTTAGAGTGCCAGAAACGATGCTGCAAATGTCATTAGTGATCATTACTAAGATATTCTAACTGCACTAGAAAATCTGATGAAAACGAATCAAAGCTTGAACATACGGACGGACGTAAAGAGCTTATTAGTCACGAAGGAATTATTTTCGTTTTTATGTCACTTAGTTACTTAGGTTTTTGGCAACCGCTACTGAAAGAAGTCAATGATGCTCAAAACTACTTGCACACTAAAGGACTAAACATCGATCAGAGTACTCAAAAGTAAGCGCTTTCCTGACCATATTGGAAGAAAAACGAGAGTAATCTGTAGACGAGGATTTAAGATTTGCTAAAAGTTTATAGGAACAACTTGGAATTTCTTCTGAACCCTCAAGAAAATTTTGGAAGAAGCATAGATATATATGGCGATGGGAGTATAGAGATAGGGTTACCGTATAAAGACGACCTAAGACGAAAAATGTTTTCTTCAATGGATAGAATACTACAGAAATTCAAAAAGGATTTCAAAAATTGCTGATTCTGAAACAGAAATATACCCTTTTAAGACCTACAATGAAATTGGACGTCAACGAATTGAACCAACTAAATCAAGCTCCTTAAGACATAAATAAAGAAGAGTTTAAACTTGAGAGTGAACGCCTACGGACTTTCGTAGCAGCAACAAACCCAGACTATAAAAAAAGCATATTAAGTCTAGTGCATTGGGTTTATTAAAATATTATTTATTTGAATCTAAATTTGAAGAAGGCTTACCAAACATGGACGTACTGTTGAGAATATTCTTAACAGCTGCCATTATTAATGGCAGTTGCGAGAGAAGCTTTTCTGTACTAAAGTTAAATAAAAATTATTTAAGATCAACTATGTTTACGTTGAGATTATCAAATTTTGCTATATTAAAAATCGAACATAACGTTCATATTGACATTGATAGTTGCATAAATGATTTAACCTTGAGAAAAACACTAAAAGTAAATTTTTAATTACTAATAAAATTTTAAGGTGTTAGACTATTTACTAATTTTTATATGGACTTAGTGAAAAATCATAAGAGCTCTTTTTTGTAGAGCGTTAAATTTACAAAAAAACATGACGCGATTAGTTACTTTCGATTTAATTATCGCTGAGTTATGGAATTGTTAAGAAAAAATTAAATTTTTCCCACGTTATTTCCATAAGAAACTTAAGTTGGAAAGCAGACTATCTTAAAGTTAATACTAAGAGCTCAAATTTCCAAGGACTTTTTTTTACCAATTTGGAAGCATTTGAGCCCTTGGGAGCAAAGAAATTCGAAAATACCTCTATTAAGGACCACCCTAATATATATATATATATATATATATTGGGTCGGATGACGTGAAGATCCCGTCCTCGTCGTCAATTGTGTTTTGGGTGTTTAAAAAGGTAGCGATTTAAATCGATTTAGAATGTCCAAAAAACGTTTTATATTTGTTTATTTTCATTTATTTAAATTTGTCGAATTCTTTATAATTCCTTTATTTATCGTTAATTCTAATTAACACTTCACTTAAAAATACATGAAAAATAACCGGTACTATGGTAAACAGAACGAATGGTTACCAAGTATTTCTTCTTATTTAATTATTTACTACCTTGTTATTTATTATTTAATTAACATACGCGAGTAGTAACCGGGAACCGCCTAACATACGTCAATAACTGAATCCGCGTTAAGTAAATCTGATTAATTAATTAAAAAAGGGTCTATTTATAGACCTTAGAGCATTCTTTTTTTGACGCTTAAAAATTTAAAATAACCGCCGTGATTAAGACGCGTTAATTGATAAGAAAAATTAGAACAAAAACTCGAGGATTCGAGCACGACAAGCAAAAGAGCTTAATCGCCGAAAAAGAACCGTTCAACGGAACCTGAGAAAGGGTTTATCAGGGTTTTTATGAAAAAGCTACCGCTGTGGCTTTTTTAATTCAAAATTAGAGGATCGTTTTGATACTGAATAAAAAAATTTAGCCAAATTTTCAGTTTTTTGTCTCAAACGGTTTTTGAATATTTCAAAAAAACCTCTTTTTTCGATTTTATTTTTTAGTGGTTAGTCAAATTTAAAATTGATGACTTACGATTATTTTACTCATTCTTTGGAGTAAAAGGCATGAAAAGATATTTTTGCTATGGATTTCTGGTGGAATGTGGATTTTTAAGGACAGAAACAAAACTAAAATCTATTTAATATATGTTTTTAAAAAGAGTTTATCACCATTTCTTTTAAAACATGCCTTTGGTACCCCTCAACACTATCAACCTTTCAAAAAAATCAAATGAAAATGAATAATGGCAGTATTTTTATTTAAAAGTTGGTATATATTTTTATTGAAATTTCGCTCGTTTTTTCTTGCTACAAAGATTAAGTATAATACCATCGGTTAGTTTTTAATGTATGTTAAAAAAATGTTTTTGTTGAAAAAAATTCTTGTTCAACTTCTTTTACGAAAGTTAATGCTCACCTCAGTAGGATAAGTGGTAAAGTAGTAGCAAAGTTTTTTGTCAGTACGAGAAATAAATAAAGAAAAATGGTGATGAAAATCATGTATGTGCCTAGCACTGAATGTATAAATCTGCACTTTGATAAAGGACGACAAACTTTGTTTCTCGTATATAAAAAGAAAAGAAACTTTAACACTGTAATGGAATGGGGATGTAAACATTTTACTGGTTCGATTTCGTGGGCTAAGCCTCCAGGACGCGAATGACTGTGGAAAAACAAACGCAATGAAAAATTCATTAGTCTTAGAAGTTGGTTACCTATGTAATGTATCAATTTTTTATTATTTTCTTTCCAACAGATCGTTCAGTGCGGTTTTTAATAAAAATAAAGCTATTTCGAAGATGTTTTTAATATGTCATTAATATTGTCAAATATAAAAAGATTTTTGTTACTAATAAAATTCCTTTTTTAAAACGAAAAATTTCTTTGTTTGCACGGTAAAACAGAAAATATTTAAAACATCTCATTTATAATAATATTTAAAATTCTCAAGTCTTTCAGTACAATACAATTTTTAACTCAATTTTAGGGTAAACATTTGTATCAAAATGTCTTTATTCCAAATTTAACGTTTCTTAAATTTTTGTCTACCTGTCTGTCTCTATATAACTAAAGAATGCAACATCCGAAGTCAAGGAAATTCGGTTTTAAGATTCAAACCAATTTTCCACTGACTATAGTCTATATATGATTCCTTAAAAATAAAAATGGGGTGGTCTCTCGTACGTAAAACTGAGGAATGAAAAAGACATTTTTAAAATATTAAGATGTATGATACATCATTGAAATGGCCGTAATAAATTATAAAAATAGTTTTCAATTTGAATAACGTATGGACGCAGTTGTCAACGTATTCGCTAGGCATATAAAACTATCGATTCAAATCTCAAAATATTCTATTCTTTTAGTTCTTTTTTCCACAAACTATAGTTTATATATTATATCTAGTTGCTAATGATAAACGTATTACCGAAAATAGTTTTAATAATAAAACTTATAGTAAAAACGTATAAAAAATTCATCGTTGGTATATTAATTTAAAAACATAAAATCGTTTGTACCGAATGACAGACGATATTTTGAAATATAAATATAAAGAAGTAAAAAAGAGTGACAAAATTTGTATAGATTTGTAAAGATCAAGTCAAGATCAACTTAATCCGACTGAAGTTGTCCTGTCAAAATATTTCAGAAACATAGTGTTTACTATTAATTGTTATGCTTTTTAATACACAGCATTGTTTAATGACGGAAAGAAAAATTTAATGACGGTCCTTGATATTTCTTTATTGACATTACAAGTGCTCTAGCCGCACTGGAAATCGTCTAAAATTGAACAGCATGTCATTCGGAATCATTGGGATGCGTGAAAACAAAACGTCTTCGACTTTGTACTTTCCATTCAAAATTGAGACTTCGATGACGCTGTTTATTATTTTCTTCACCCTAAGCCGTGCCATTACAAAGACATAGTTGGTCTATGTTCCGCAACATATAGATTACCGATCCGAATGTTAATAGGAGTTTAAGAAGTGGTTATCTCGACATTTCCAGTAAATTTACAACTATATTGGATTAAATTGATATCACTATGTCAATTGAAACCTGTCAATATGGTGTAACAGAAAGGGACAAAGTCTGTCTCTCTCTTTGTACTATGCCGGCACGCGATTGGCTGAGTGACTTTTATCTCTCTCCGACCAATGCGAATGTACATATAGATTGTTCTAGAAACATCTAGTAGGTGGTGAGACGTCCCGTTACAATAGTTTATTGTTTCACATTAATTTTATCTTTTAAAAAAAATCATTTAAATATTGAAAAAAAAAATTAAATCTTGGGCATGTTGCACGGACAACAATCTGCGTTTACCAAATTCCCTTGCTTTTTGTGTCTATAGAATAATAGAGATCAAGCAAATCAATGGACCAACAAGTGTTGTCCTCCGAAATAGCTTGAAGTTGGCAAAAAGAACATCCTACATGAAACATTGATGCATGGAATTGATGAATCAATTTGTAAAGTCACTTCCAAGAGATGGAAATTGCTTTAAATACTTAAAAGTTTCCAGGCCTCTCGGATGAAGAACTGAAGGAAGGTGATTTCGTTGAACTAGATAATTATTAGCTTATGGCTAACTCACAATTCATCACAACCATAACGGATCTTCAAGAAGAGACACCTTTAAAGAGATCTTAAAGAATTTTTTAGCCAATAAAAAAAATCTCTAACTACAAACAAATCGTCAAAAGAATGATCAAAGCATTTCAAGCTATAAGTAGCCTAATGAGATTTAAATTACATTTTCATCATACCCACCTTGACTACATTCAGAAAATTTAGGAGATGTGAGTGAAGAGCCAGATGATCGATTTCACCAAGATATAAAAGAGATGGAAAAAAAGATACCAAGGAAAATGGAGTATCTTAATTGTGACAAACATCTGTTGGACGCTTCTGGAGACCTTTCAGATGATTCCTAAAAGCAAAACTGTACCAAAAGGAGTCTCACTGGGAAAAAAGAAATGCTTTTAGTGGTCACTAATGAATCTATTTTAGATAAAAAAACATCAATATTAAATTGTTCCACTGGAAATACCCTTGATTATTCCACATTGGATTTTGTTATTATATTAATCTATAATGTTAATTTTTTTAATACTTGTTTAAAATATTTTTTACATGGTTAAAATATTTTTATATTTTTATTATTAAAGATAAATTCTACTAATCTCTCCAAAATTAATTTAATAAGAGTATGGTGTTTAAAATTATATAATCCTATCTTTTTAGCTAAACTATTATTTATTTATGTTCTCTATTGTAAAAGAATAATAAATAGCCTCCAAATTTCACTCCCAAATTTCCAAATTCAACAAAGAATATTTTTATTAATAGAATGTATTTTTTTAATTAATATTTTCTCTTCTTTTAAACATATATTCTGCATTTGTGTTTTGATTGCCATTTATCTACACTTGATATACAATGGACGCTTTAGCAAATACTTGGGGATATTATAACATTAAAACACAAAACAAAATTTGTAATACTATTAACAGGGATTTTGGTTTCGTAGTTATCAGATACATAGTATTAAATCCATTATTTCATGAACATTCACTTGCAAATTATGTGATAATTTGAATTCATGAAATCAATTAAATTATTTTCATATAATTAAATATTATTTTTTGATTAGATATAAAATCTCCTACGTAAAAATAATTGCATAAACTACGAAAAATTGATTCTTTAAAAAATAGTAAGTATAAAAATGTTGGCCATAGAGCTGTATTAAATCTCTTACGGTTTTGATTTTAATCGTCATTTCAATCGTTGCATTAAAAAAATATCGAAGAAAAATATATTTAGAATTAACAAAAAAAGCATTTTCATTAAAAGTATTTGATATCTAATGATTGATTTGATCTAATGATCTAATTGATAACTTTCAACCGTTAAAGACTACTTTTGTTTCCACATCAAACTTTCTTGAGAAAATTTAGTTCTTTTTGATAATAGATTATTATAGTAATGAAGCAAATAACAGAGCAAAACAAATACAAAATATTGCAATTATTGATTTATTATTCTCATTCATTGTTCAAACAAAAAAATTATCATTAAAATTCCTAATAAAATTGATTAACGACAACAATATAATTTATTCTTGTTATTCATTATCATTCTGCTTCTGCTGCAAAATTTTATCCCTATCAAATTAAATCATTGATTTCTCTTGATGGGAAAGGCAATAAAATATACAAATTAATTATTATTCCACTCAGAAAAAATGAGTCGGAAGAATCATTGAAAAAGTAAAATTAAAATGAGAGAAATACCCAACACATTAATTATTTAATTAGTAATTTTGGCGGTTTTGAGGGTCGATGGATAATGAAAACAATTCCAAGTAATGATAACCGGGCACAGAGAACAAACAAAGCTTTTAAAGGTTCGAGTTACGGTGATGAACGTGGAGTATTGTTTAGTAAATTTGTTCAACAAATATTACAAAACCGGGTGTTTAACTTTCAATAAAATCATTCCCTCGTAACTCATTTGCGAAGAAAAAATCTCAGAAACTGTAAACTAGGAATTCATTTAGTGTATTAAATTTATGTTTTACGTGTAAAATTTAAATACAAGTTTTTGAATCAGTGATTTTAAAACCTTTTTTTTAATTATTTATTTAAAATATTTACCTTAACTGGTTCTAATGCAAAGACCGTAAATTTATTTTCCTGAATTGAAAGTTTTATTGATAAAGTAAAAAATTTCAAAAATTAAAAGTTTAGTTTTTTTTGTTGAAAAAACAGTAGCACGATTTTGTTAATCGAAAAAAAAAATAAATAAATTGTCCAAATCCTTTTTATGAAATCAGAACAAAGGATGTGGATAACAATAAAAATAATTTGGTTTCAAATAAAATATTCATACATGCTGGAATGAGATATTTGGGAAGTGGAGGAAACATATATAAACGATTCCACAAAACCCCAAATGGCTGATTGCCACAATTGGATTGGCATGTAAAAAGGTTCGGGAGAACAGGGACCGAAACTGGGTGGAAAATTTATTTTAATATTGCAAAGAATGGGAGCATTTAGAGAACAACCCTTGTTACATTATAAAAAAAATGTCATACGGATATTTAAAAAACATTTCCATTTTTTTCCCGACTGCAACTGTACGAGTACAAAAAGCCGAGCTTTAGAGCATCGCGCTTTGTAAATGGTAACAAGTTCAAACTTTTGCCATTCAACAATTTAATTATTTAATTAAAATTTCAACTCAAAAATTGATAAATTGAATTAACGTTGTAACTTGTTATCTTTGTTTGACATCCACTAGGCGAAATGATTCGTGCTTTTTATTTAAGTTTTAAAATTACCTTTTATTTGGCTTATATATTCAGCTCAAGCTTGGAATAGGTAAATTAATTAAAAAGTTACCCAAACGAAAAACTCAAATGCTTGTTTAGTTCATTTATTTAACATCTTACTCATTCACTATCGTCACAATAATATGTCACAACTATTTAGTATTTGTTTTTGTTAGCATGATGACGCTTTCCATTTTACATTTCAAGTATTGTAGTTCAATTAAAAGTACAGTAGAATTTTTTTTAGATTTTAACTAGAGTAGTCAATTTTTGAAAACTACATCAAATAGTTGGAAACTAAAAAATAATGAGTTTTAAATGAATTGTAAATGAGTTTATTATTTCAGAATATTTATGTGTTTTGATTTTGTCAAAAGTTCTTTGTTTTTTCTTCATTGCCATTCGTTCCTTATTTTCTTAGTGCAAACTTATGAAAAGTTTTCACAAATATGACTAATGATTTTTTATATGAAGAGAGTGAAGGATCTGTGTGTACCAAACTGGCATGGTATAGTTATACTCCTTGTTTGTGCTTCTATTATTATCGTAAATGGTCTCATAGCTTTATTCTCGCACATAAGTTTTGTGTTAAGATTCTTTCATTTTATAATCTACCGTTTAAATTTTCTTCTTATGTCTAAAAGAAACGTTTTAATTATTCGAAATATATGGGAGTTACTGAGCCTTTATCGTCTCTTTGATTGGTTTTTCTTCAATAATGTCATTTAAACACCATTTTTTAAAATAATTGTGTAAAAAAATTGATTTCATGACTCAGATTTTAAATAAAATTTCATGGATTATGCGAATTTGTATGCTTTTTTACAAAAATTGTACTTCAAAGGCGATGCATATTTAATCTTATAATCAAGAAATGATTTTCTTTTCTTTTGACATCTGAAACCCTAAAAAAAACTAAATTGGGTCATGAATTCAGTATATGTAAAACAATATTATAATTCACTAAAACGTCAGTGTGCTGAAATATAAAAAGAAAAATGTATACTGTTTACTGTTTACTTTGACAGAGAATTCCACCTCTGATATATAATTCCAAGAAGGGGAACGTAACACTTATGTGGTTACACTTTTGAAAATGTATACGATCAATTATTATCCATCGTTATAAATACATTTGAAAAAAAATCTCGCTCAACTTTCGGGAATTTCATCGATTGATAATTTTTTCTTCATTATAATAATTCAATATATGTTAAATTCAAGTTGGTATACCTAGTATTCGGTGTGATTGACAGGTTCATTCAATTATGATATAACTAAAAACTCGATATTTTACATTGAATCTTATCATTCCTTTATATACTAATCAAAATTCAAACAATAAGAAAAAAAAAATAAGTCACCACATTTTAGGTTTGAGAATGGTTTAATTTTTGGAAAAATTTTCACGAGAAAATAATTCAGAATGTCCCATATGAAATAATACGATCAAAAGAGAACGATGGATGATGAAGTTAAACTTCAAAATAGTATTGGATTTATTTCTGTTATGTTTTAAAAAAAATTATCATCAGGAGGCGCCGTGTTCCTCCACCCCAAAATTGACTTTGTTTGTTGAATATTTCATCGTAGAGTTTTTTTTTTGAATTAAATATTCTTTATGATTTCTTATTTCGTATTGAGGCACTCTTCATGCTTAACGGACTGATCCGGCTTATATTTATAACATTTTGATTTTTGTATCTTATTAATGTTATAGATATGGGTAGTTTTATTGAATCCACTACGTAGCCTGATTATGGAAGCCAGATACTTCCTAGTTGTTGCCTTTAGACACTTCACGTGTGTGGATGTTCTACATAAATGGAGGTGGATTGTTTGAATTTCCACTCATTTTCCCTCTCATTACCTCTTATTCCCTGATAAAATGGTACTCAAAAGTAAATTACGATGATACCCAAGTTTCTTTATAGTTTGGTGATGAGTTCGTTGGTGTTTTTTTTTTTTGTTTTGCATGTGGTGGTGAAACATAATTTTGAGTTCGAGAATATACCTGAACTATGGGTTGGAAGTTTTGCCTTTATGAGTTCTAAGGTTTTCAAGATGGCTATTGCTTAAGATGCGAAAATATATTAGTGCTTAAGTATTTTGAATCAAAGAGACATGCTATTTGATACTATTGCGCATCCTGTTTCGAAATCTAATGATCCATCGGAGTTATTCTTCAGCCCCAGGACTATGTTTCTGTATATTTCTGTCGGTGCGTTATTTTTAGAATTCTCAGCCAACTCCTCGTTAATGCGAGATAAGAATTGTTCCCATGATGGTCATTCCTTTATTTCTTTCGTATATTTTTTTTGGCTTAGGTATTTGACTTTAGCAGACCTTAGTATAAACTGTCAACGTTGAATTTTTGGCCATTCAAATTGCAGACTGTCATATTCACAACTAGTTTCTTCCTCCTAAGCTGAAGTGGGGTTTCTTCGGCTTCGGCCCGGACACTGGCTATTTCTGATGATTATATGGTTAAATGATTATATGGTTTGCCTTAAAGCGTTGTTTTGTCTATATTAGGAGCTTTTAGATTGATTTTGGGAGCTTCATTTAATTTTGGTTTCAAACGTAGTTTTTACTTAAGCTTACATCTAATTTTATGAGAAAGTCAAAAATTTGAAGAAATCAACCAACTGCAATAAAATCTAATTCTGTTTTCAATACTTGAATTAGTTAATATATCATAGATTTTAAATCGATTTTATTCCCATTCATAAATCAATAGAACCTATGTACGATGAGTGTAAATTAAGTAACGAGGCAGATTATTTTTTAATTTCTTTCAGAGAACGAAAAAGTCTCATGGATTCGAGACGGGTAACAAAAAGGGCTTAGGGAGGTTGAAGAGGTCGAGAAATGTTTTTATTGGTCAAAAACTCATTAATAGAAATCATGTTTTAAGTATTTTCGTGATGCGACACCCGCGGTCTCACACGCGACTCATTTTTAAAATATCTTTTATCAATTCTCGGTGAAAATTTTGATTAACCAGTTGCCCTTGTGGTGCATGTACTTTGTCAACGATTCTTTAACTATCAAATAAGCAAACCAGCTTTAGTGAGCTTTGGGGAGGTCAATGCTCAGAGGCTTGGTTTCCGGGTCATATTGAAACACCTAAATTTCGTATCCTATAAAATAACACGTTCTAGAATTCAATATCGACATTGAAACAAGCTTAGCGTTGAAAACTGTTCGTTGATCAGATATATAGCTGATTTTCCTCCATGTGGTGCTTTTCTAATGTTGGTAGATCGGAAACTACAGAATCAGTATAAACTGATTACTAAATTAACACATTTTTTAAACTTCTCCGATAAATAACAGTTTAACTTAACTCTAAACCATGAAAAAATCATAGGTTAATTGTAAGATACATTTTCTTATTCTTATCCAATTTTCTTCGTTTTAAAATAATTTTTGAATAGTTTTGTGCAAATTTAATGCAGGGAGATCATTTCTATCTACTAGTTTGTATTAAAAATGTAAGAAAACATATTGAGAGAATAAGATTTAGACCAACTTCGTAGATTCTTCAAAGAAACTTCTTCAAGAAAAAACTTTAGTCTTATCCCACCCTTGATAAGTTTGACCTATTAATAATATTCGTTCTATCTAAATTTTATTGGGAACCATTATTACATACAGTAAATAGTGACAAAAACAACAGCTTACGGGTTGGGTCACCGTTTCAAAAGATACGATTTTATACTTGACATTGTGGATGAGAAACTATAAGACTCAAAGAAAAAAGAAAGAAAGCGTAACACAATCTTGAACGTAAGAAAAAGAATACACTATCTCTATTTAAAGAACTTCACCCGGGATTGACAACGTTGAAAGGAATATTTCAAACATGCGGAAAACTAAATCTGCGGGCAGGCAGAATACAAAAAAAGATGATAATCCTTTTCGCGTTTCTTTTGGAATACCTCTACCTTTTGAGGTATACTGTTATTACAGTTGTGGTAAATATAGTTTTGAAATTAAAAATTGAAATTTTATGCAATTTCAAACCAGTAAGTTATGTTTTTCCCAAGATTTGTTGTTAGGATAGTTGAAAATGAATGAAGCTTTGTGCTACTAAATTTAGGGGATGACAACCAATAACCGTTTAGATTTACTTTGTATTTTAAAGTCATTGCTTATAGTTAACAATGCAGTCTCACAGGCCAGAAGGAAAGTATAATCGTTTCTATATCAATATAATTATTTGCACGTTTTGAATATTTACGCATAGTTTTAGTTTTGTTAAGAGCTTAGCTACGCTTTTGTATTTAATATTTTTAACATTGAAACGCCAGAGATTCTACAAAATGAAAGCGGATTTAGCTTGCAAAGCTCAATTTAGCTAAAATTATAATTAAAAAATTATTATTTTTAGTAAGTACGAGTAATATGCTGGTGAATACGATTTATGAAATTCATACAAAAAAAAAATAACAATGATATCATCAAAATCATCCACACGATATTATCATTTTTCAAAATAGGAGAATCAAATAAGTGCATGAAACCTTTCTAATTAAAAAATTAATTAAATTTTCATAGAAAGCGACAGCTACAATAGTCCTTTTTGTAATAAACTTTGCATAATGAATTTCAAAAATAGTGTATCGCATATCAAATTAACAGACATGAGTGGTTTTTCGTGGTAAAACAAAAAGGGCCAGTGTCAGAAAATAAAACGATCATGCAGAAAATGCATTCTTTGTCATAATTCAATTGTCTCGAACCTCAAACAATTTAATTACTCCATATCAATTTCACATGAAACAATTAATTCCATTCGCCACATTTCGTTAATTCGCGATTTGTTTTAAACTCAATTATTTTTGATATTCGGACCATTTTTCATCTTTAAATATTATAGAAAGCAGGTTATGTACCATAAATTGGACGAAATTATGCCATAGGGTCCCGTCAAAAAAGAGGCGCACAAATAAACATTCTGACAACCCTGTTAGTCGCTCAGTGCCCTAGTGGAGTGAACGGCACTAATTAAAACTTGATCTGAATTAATTATAAACGAGTGCTATGCGCGCAATAATAAACTTTAATGACAGTTATTAAATTTACTCAATTTATATATTATATATAATATATAAAAGGAATGAAAACGAGAGCGCCCAGATTTAAGACCTTATTTCCATTTGAAATGAGAATGGGATTGTAAACGTTTGTATCGCTCTATAAGTATTTATTCAGGCCACCTCAGTTCTCTCCTTATTATTTATAGGTTTACAAATTGCCTGCGTATATATTTATATGGTCATTAAAATTTCCGTAATGAATTAAAAACGAATAACCTAGGACGATGCTATTTAAAATTGTCACACAAAATTTCATAATGCGGCTTAAATTCGTCGAAACTTTGAACTCGTTCAAAGTAGCTTATGTCGTATAATTGGCTAATTATATCATCTTTGAATGGTATAATTAAAAAATTTAACAAGTTTTAAAATTGAAATTTGTTGAAAAGAACATTTATGAATAGCTCTAGTTTTAGATTAAAATGTATAACTTTTAATCGATGTTTTTAAAACTGTTCTTGAAATTGAACAAAATTTTGCTCGAAACCAATTTTTTAAAGAAATATACTGTTAACCTTTTGGTAGATGAATGAGTAGGATAGACATAGGATGATATATAGCTTTATGATCAACAATCAGACCATTGGCGTATGATGGATTCGTGACAACGCCATTTTCTTAATTATTTTGTCTCGATCCTAATAAAAACTTTTTGTTTTACAACGTTTATGCAGAATCCATGCAGAAAACAAATAATTTTCCTCCATTAGCCAATTACAACTAAGTACGACTTAAGACGTTGAAGATTTTACCAAAAACTTTAACTGAAAAAAATATTATGATGATTTTTGAAAATGCACTTAATCCTGTTGAATTAAGATTTTTTTTTTTTTTTACGTCCGCTTAAGGTCTTTAGCGACTCCAGAGTTGATAAAAACTAGTAAATCAAGAAATATTTAAAAAATATTTCGATATGAAATTTTTATCCAGAATTTACCTGAGCGATCACCTGAACCACTCGGTCAGCCACTGGTTAATTTGCATATAATATTAGGTATTCAAAAAAAAATGCCCAAAACTATCCTTCGAATTAAATTCAACTGAGATTTTTTTCAATACAATACTCTACGGACCAACACCCTAATTGCAGTTATAAGTCGTTTGTATTTTAGTTGAACAACAATACAGGCGTTATAAAATTCAACAATAGAATAAGTAGATCTGTTTATAAAAACCATCATAAATTTTTTTTCAGTTAACGATTTTGGTACGTGAAATAGTAGGTAGAAAATATTTAAAACAAAACATAGTATCGCTTTTTAAGAAAAAAAGCTTTAAGCATATTTAGTCAACGTTCATAATGACGAAATACCTGTACAGAGGATTTTCTAGAGTTTTTCGGAAGTAAAAAAAAATACAAATTATTGTTAGAAAGTCGTTAGTGACCTTAACATTTTGTGCAAAAAATTTCGCATCTACGTATTTGTACGATTGATATATGAATTGTATCCAAATTTAGTATTCAAAGCGATCAATCAACCTCTCTATTCCACCCTAAGAAGACGATTTAAGTTTTCATATTTAAATGGGACCAACTTGCCGGCTAGTTATACTTACAAAAAAAAATACGTGTTAAACTGAGGGTTTGAATTTCTTTTTGTCGATAAAAAAAACAAAATTTTCAAAAGTTTCAAAAAACAAAAGTTTCGATTATCCCAAAAATTGTCTAAAGGGGCGGCACATTAGGTCTTTGCACAAGGGAAGCACTGACACCTTAGGATCGTCCCTGAGTTTACCATTTGGAAATTAATTGAAATATACTGCTTTGATTATAACTCTGCAGTTGACTAGTGGAAAAAATCATTTTTTAATTACGGATATATCTGATGCCTATGGCCGGCTAAATAGGTTTGCTCCACGTACGGCTCTTCAGCCTGAAAGCCAATAAAATATTTTCGTTTCAAGTCTATTTTTTTTTTCAAATTTCTACCAATATTTGGTATAAATTCAGTCATAAATTTATTAAAGTACAAAGCTTTCTCCAGTAACTTTGCGTTTAAAATAAGTTTAATGTCGACTTTATCCTTTTTAAAAATAATTGTTTGGACAAAAATTTTAACGAATTGTTAATAGTTTTTAAAAACTTTGTCGTCTTCTACCTAATTCGTATTAGGGTAAATGTATTTCTATTCCTTACTACGTACCGATCATATACCTAGACAATATGAACGAGACAAATCGCTAAACGGCGACTAATTAGTTTAGCGACGCCATTTCATAACTAAACTCCCCTCATTTAAACTAATCCTTGAAACAACAAATTGGGAAAATTTCTGATTGAATGGAAAAGTCACACTAACAAATATCTGGCTTAACTCTCCAATCGTAAACGTTTGATAATATTTTTTGCGTCGGTGAAATTCAATCTGACTTCAATATTTTGTGAAAAAAAAAAAACGCACGTGAATAACATATACCATTCAGCCATTCATAAAACATGAATTAAAATTTGAAAAATCTTATTCAATATTTTTTTCAAAATAAAAAAAAATTGATCGACTAAATGAAAATTTGAAGAAAAGCAGTGCCTCGGTTTTACGATTTGATGAATATTTGTGGCAACGACAACCCTTTATGACCGCATTTAATTTTAGCTCGCGTCAATAAAATCCCGGGACCTATTTGCTAGCAACTTGTAAACCTACCCTTTGTACCGATTTTACGAAAAGGGGTGTCACAGAGCCTGATCTATTGGAAATTTAAATATGGCAAATATTTGAAATACCAAAACGTCAATCGTATAGAAATTTGGAGTATTATCCATTTACTAGATTGAATATTTATGATAGATATTTAACATTACGAGTTTGATTAATTCTTCCAAATTCATTAATTGTTTGCAAGGTAGGTACAAACAAAAGATCTTTATGGGTGAATAAATAGTAAAGGTATTGTTTAAACTAGATTGAGTTTGCTTTTGACAAATAACATCTAAAAATATCGGTATATTTTGATTAAGAGTATTCGTTTCGAATGAACTAAAGAAATTTATTTTTGTTTTATAACGAATAACCACATATTATATAACGTATAATATGTAATAAATAAATATAATATAAATATATACATATATATAATATATATGTTATATGTATATATAAATATTATATAGCAAATAATAATCGTTTATAAAAAATTATAGTTTTTTATAAACGAAAAACATAACAGGAATTACTTCAAATGGGACACAAAATTCGCAACATTATAAACGTGAAAAATAGTTTTAATAAATCACCGATGCCACATATTTGTATCTAGCACGCTTCAAAAGTTATAATGAAGAATTTTTTGTGGGGGGAGGGGGGTACGGCGCTTCCTAGTGATGGAATTTGGGTTTAAATCATTTTAGGGCCCTAATCAATCAATAAGTAAAAAAATGGCTTCTAAGTACTTTTTGGTGAATGTATATGCTTGAAAGACTCTACTTTACTAAAAAAAAAATCTAATTAAGTCCTTCTAGCATATATTTTTTATACTAAAAGAAATATTCCTATTATGTTTTAAGTCTAGGTATTTTAATTCGTCCAGCGATGCTAGTTGGAGATGGTTAGGCGTCAATAAAATCGTCATAATTATTTTTATCTCTATTGTTATTATATTTTTGAAATAATACTTTTTTACCGGCGTTATGAAAAAAATAATAATGAGAGTAAATTTGTAAAAAAAGACGCTACAGTATGATGCTCGCAATCGGTTAGCGAGAAAGAACGGTTCAAGCGAGCGAAATCTGGTCGATTTTTGAGAGCGATATGCAGAGTAGTAAGACGACTAAAACACTCACTCGCATTGATCAAGTTAATTAAGCACTTGCACATGTTTTTTGTAAGTCGAAAATAGAAGGAGAGGCGATCATCCCGAACAATTCCAAACCGGATACGAAGTTATAGCGAGCAAACAGTCAAGAAATACGTACACTGTCAATTGTATGTATTTCTTCTTTAGAACGGTTGCAACCTTTAGATATGAAGAAGATAGACATAGTTGAACTAACTGGTTGAACTAAAATGGTAAAAATTGGTAATTGATTGAATGAAATCAAAATGACTGTTGAAGCCAAAGCAACAATCATTCAGATTAAATTTGAGACAATTATTGTATTTCATTCTCACGTATTTGTTTATAATATTTGTTCTCTGTCTTGGCTGAAGTTTATGCATACATACTACTTAACGTTCGCCTACTGTTATTATGAAAATTAAAATACATTTATAAGAATAATCTTTTTCAGAAATTATTCAGAGTAATATTGAAAATAATGTTATAAAAGTGGATTAATACATTATATTACAATATATTTTTCTATATTTGAATTAAAAATTAGTTTCAATACATAGATATAAATGGGTTAATAATATAATTTTTAGGACGTCGCTATTTAGTCGCTTATTTATCTTCTATCTATTATTATAAAGAAGAAAGATTTGATTGTTTGTTTGCTTTGAATAGTCTCCGAAACTACTTGACTGATTTGAAAAATTCTTTCACTGTTGGGAAGCTACATTATTTCCGGTGAACATGGGCTATATTAAATTTTCAAAAAAGTTAGGGATCCATACTAAAACTCCAATAATGTAACCCAAGGTCTGAAAAAAAATACCAAAAAACATTCTTTTATCGCGTGCGCTGCGAAAACTATTGGTTATATAACAAAATAATGTAATACGATTTTGTAGAACATATCATTATCTACAAAAAATAAAGCTACAGCATATGTCTAACTATTATAGTTATGTCAAAATAAGTGTTTTTTCATTTTAAAAAATTTACATAAATGCCACCGTTATAAAAGCTCTTTTATTTATACTTTAGGATTAATCCTTATCAAAATAAATGACTTCATATTTAAGTTTGCTTCAATACCATTATATAACTTTTTAAGTTATTCAATTTGAACATTCCATTCGAAAGATATCACAAGTTTAAAAATGTAACTTAATTGAAAAATGAAAAATTTTAAAATACAAAAACGTGCCTTTTTGAAATATAAATGTTTTTATACACAATAAACACTAAATACAATTATACGTTCATAGCACATTCGCTTACGCATCTGATATTGTAATGCTCACAATAAGAGACGTGGGTTCGAATCTCACAGTAAACTGTTTTTTTATTTATTTTTTTTACAAAATTGTTGAAAATAAATCCTAAGGGTTGCTCAATAAGGAAATATTAACGAAAAAGTAACAGTAGCAGTAAAAATAATAATTATAATTGGGTTATAATAATAATTATGTTAATAAAGCTTAAAGTAAATACGTTTTTAAAACCGTGCATATATAATATCGTGTAATTATATATCTCTTCTGCCAGATGAAATTTTAATATTCAGTGTATTCCTTATAAGAAGTAGGCATGTGATAAGATTTTTTTTTTGAAAATTCCTACCCTTACAGAGTGAATGGAGGTGGCTAAGTTTACATGAGAAAATGTTAAGTTAATCAACAATCGAAATTTTGAATTTACTAAGTGTAATTAATAAATAAATAATGAATTAATAATAAATGTCTTTTTTTATATATCATTTTGATAACAGCATTTTAAATAACGTCGTTTCACTTAATTAATATTAATTAATATGAAAGTTTGTGTAGTAGGTACTTATACCAAATAACAAAGAGGCGGTTTTAATTTTTGTATGTTTTTCAACAATCAAACTTTTTAAAATTAATTTTTTGAACCAATGATTGTGACCTGAAGCAATTATATATTCTCCTGAAAAGCATTTAGGGAGCAATTTTTGTCATATATTTCATTATCATCAATAAATATATAAAATCTTCCATACTAACTTTTCTACGGTTTTTAAAACAATTTTAAAACCAATTATTGTTATTGAATATAAATAAAATATTCGATTTTACTTCCACGCTTTGCACCTATTTTCAATAATTTTGTTTGTACAACATCCAAATGTGCGACATCGAATTCCTTTTTAATCATAATTAAAATATAGAAGGACATATTTTTTTTTGTTATACATTGTATTTTCAAATAATAATGCATATTTGTGTCGATGAAATTTGGAAAGTGTTTTCCTTATAGGATGCCGTTATATACTAAGAAAGGGTTTTCGATAATTCCATCCCTAAAAGAGTGAAAAATGGTGGCAAAGTTTGTACGGCATAACGTCTAATAAACAATCGAAATTTCAAATTTCATAATCAAAGTCCGTTAAAGGAGAAACGTTATAACTGCTTAATATAAAACAAACTTGGTTTATTATTAGAAATAAAAACTTGGGGTCTGCTTAAAAATTAAAACTGATAAATATATCTAAAAAAGGTTAAGTTAAGTTTATAAATGAGCTTTAAGTTTTTTGACTTTCACATATTGTAAACCTGAAAATCTGAAATAACTACATTAGTGAGCGAGTACCCTTTGAAATTCGGCGAACTTAAAGAAAATACCGACATTGTTACGGTAAGCCATAATGATAAAAGAAATTTAAAATGCTCTTCCAGAACAAACGGCATACGCCAAATCGTTTATGGTGAACTCTAGACTATCCAATATGGGTTAATTATATAGTTGAAATTCAGATAGTTAATAAAAAGTTTATAGATACACTAGCTAAGCACCGCAACTTCGTCTGCGACTTCTCGATTATATTTTCTTTTCAAATTTGCTGTTTGTAGTGGTACGGTTACGAATTATTTGGTTCGCGGTAGGTATACCTTCCGTAGGTATACGCAATAGACATACTCTTCTTAGATATTTAAAATATTTTTTGAAAATTAATTGATTATTACATAAAACAATTTTATTCTTTGCAACAGTTTATTAAATGTGTCTTTTTAAAGTTGACAAAATTGTGTATTTAAGTAAGATTATGTTTTTCGTAAAAGAAATTAAAAAAAAAAAAATTTTCATCTGCCACTACAAATAGCAAATTTAAAAAGAAAATATAATCTACACCTACTTTACGCAGACGAAGTTGCGGGGCTCAGCTAGTGCATAATATCTTTACATGATATTTAATGACAACAATCTACTTCTATATGATAAATGTTTTCGATAAGTATTTTCGAACATGTAACCCAATCCGTTAATTCGGTTAAACGGTTAATTCACATAATAAGTAATATACAATTTGTATAAGTAACCAAATGTGTACACATATAGTATCTATGCATAAATAGTCAATTTAATCTTTTATTTGAAAGCCAGTAATTTTCCGCGAAATATTCACAATCCAACACTAATACAACTGATAAATGACTAAAATAAGCAATTGAGTGAAATTGAAATGATAGTTGAAACTAATTAAATGGTAGTTCAAATTTGAGCCAAAAATTATAATATTTGTATTCCACTTATATAGATGTATTTAAAACATTATATTCTTTATCCTTGTCTTTGCCGCTACACGCTTTCTTATTATGTATTTTGATATTAAAATTAATTTGTATTTAAAATTGTAACATTTTTTAGTAATCCCAAACCTTATATAACTGGTGTACCAGATCAGGCATTACCGGAAGAGACTACAGCAGTGGATTAAAAACATCTTGAAACTATACCAAAGACGTAAAACTTCTCACGTGCGTACAAAGGTACATTCACTGCTTTTTTATGTTAAAGCACATTTTGAAGAATAGATTTTTCGAAATTACAATTTTTTTATTTTTTTTTTGTATATCTTACGATTAGAGATTGCAATACCGGTTCAGAATTTCAATTACGGTATTCGGTATTTTTTAGATTTTAATACCGGAATACCAGTTTTAATACCGCTAGTAGAAGTTTTAGAAAAAAAAAGAAAACAGGTGTTTATTTGTTTTCTTTGTTAATATCACAAAATATAGTTTTTAACTTATAAATTGTAATGGTTTATAAAAAGTCAAAAAAAGGAAAAGAACAACGAACATAGTACGTATTTAAATAATAAAAAAAGTAAATATTTTGTCTTTGGTTTAATTACAAATCTTTGAAATGCGATCTTTTTTTTTGTTAATGATTTTATCACTAGTTCAACATTAATTATTGTTATTCATAGGAAATGCGATCTTTATAAACATAATGCATTAATTCTACTGTTATTAAGCTTGGAACGCAATTTTGTGCAAAAGTTACCAGCTGCCGAAAACGCTGCTTTAGTATCTACGCTAGTTGGTGGTACTTTTAATAAGACGTGATATATTTTTTCCAAGTATTTACTTTTAAATCCCCCGTCTTCAAATCAATTACTGTTGGGTGATTTTGAATATAACTCATTTCTGTATTGTATTTTGGTTTGTTAACATTTTTTAAGTTATCGATGATTTTGTTCAAGAGACAATTCTTTTTCACTATCGACATTAGTGTCATAACCATTTTCGATAACTGCATCGACTTTTTTTGAATTTGGATAGGTGCGTTGGTTAAAAATTTAAAGAAAACTTACTTTAAATTAGTTGAAATTCAAATTGTTTTTTTCCTGTAAACAGTAGTGGAAGTACCTAATAAAAAAAAATTTAGTAAATACCGAAGAAACGGTATTTAAGCTCATGAATACTGATATTGTAAAATTGTACAAATGGCTCAAAATACTGGCATTCGGTATTCCGGTATTACAATCCCTACTTACGTATAATTATCGTTAAAATATTTTACCTTCATTTGATAGTAAGAACTTGAAAGTTTTATGAGAACTCATTTTATTGTGAATATATATTTCTTCGACACTAAATGTTTTTTGATAGATGAAAGATTGCGAATTATGAAACTAATTTCACTTGACAAGAAAATATTTGCAGGTGTTTTAGGATAAGTTTTAAATTACTTAAGTCTTGTTTTTTTTTTTATTTGAAGTTGAAGTAGAAGAATACTATGACGTATTTATTTTGGTTATTATTTTTGATAATTCCCTAAAGGATAAAAAAAATTATACATTATGAACCAAAACTGAACGAAACAGTTAAAACAAACGACTATTGTAATTATAAAGTAATAATAATTTTTCAAATTCAATTTTCTTTCCAATTTGAAAACGAGCCATTAAACAGCGTTTAAATGAAAAGTTTTCCAATTTGAAAACATTATCAAGAAAATGTTTAGAATGAAACTTTCACACATAAAATATTCAAAAACATCAAAGTTTCATTAAAACAATTTTTTTTCGCCATTTCCTTTTTAGTGCTTAAAACTCAAAGGTTCCACATTAATATCACCACTAATAAATAAGGGATGCAAACCAAATCATAAATTTATTCATTCGAGTGGTGAAAAGTGTTAAAGTTTGTAAAATTGTGAAACGAAACGTTTCATTTGGATTTCAAGTTTACGACTCGAAGAATGAAACGTGTACAAAAAGCTAAAAGCTCTTGGCGTTCAAGTTTTGTCGAGTATTGTCCTGTCGGTTTGTGCGTCTATATTGGATCTTATTTTACTTTCTGATCTATTCAATGGCATTCTCACACTCTTCGTCATGTTTCTGGTCATGTTTTATGAATTCGTATGTGATGCAGCTTTTGTCTACGCGGCCCTGAGCCATTCATTCTATCCACAAAAGAATTTCAGCGGTTGGCCGAATGTTTGAAATATGGCGCTTTTATATTCACGAGCACCGAGGAACAAAACGCGTTCCGGTTGGGGATGGAATCTACGGAAAATAATAACGACATGAAGGGATTTTGCACTTGTTAAATTATGTGACCAAAGAATTTATAGGACTTGGTTGGAAATTTTAAGTATTTTTTATGAAACTCTTTATTGATGTTTGAACAGTGCTTTTAATTTAACGCTAAAGGTTTAACCAAATATTTTCTTTGGAAATTTTAATTGTTGCTTTTGTTGTAACACTCATTCGAGTAATCGGTTTCTTAGGCTACTCCAGAGGTTTATCAGTTGCTGATTTCTAATAAAAAATTGAACCAATAGCACCTCCAATATTATTGATGGTTGATCTTATTCCATTTACCAGAGAAAATTGTCGAAAATCATTCAGTTTTTTATCATAAGATGTATCCATGTAATTTATTGAGTCTTTTAATAAGCCCTGAACTTTTTCCGGAAGTGATGTAATGTTTAGTTTTGATAAATAATACGCAAGTAAAGGTTTCGGGGCCATCATATATCGAAAAAAATTGAATAAGGCATCAGCTTGTTCATCGTTTTTCGTAACTTTTACCAATCGATTTTCATTATTTTCAAGTTTAGATAATATTAAAGTCAATTTTTTGGTTATTTGATCATCTGTTTTCTCTTTTATTTTCCCACTCAGAGGTAGACTTCTTTTAGGATTGGAAATTTGTTTCTTTCGATTTTTTTTCACTTGGCTAACCCCTTCAAGACTTGATTTTATAAGAACTATAAAAAAAAACGGAAATTTAAAAGTTTTTTTTTTTAGATATCAGTAGAACACTTACGGAAAATTAAGAAAAACTTTAGAAAAGCGTTGCGTTTTAAGAACATTGTTGGTGTGTGCAATGGAAAAAAATACTTTTTTAACGAAATAATGTATTTTTTCTATCAGATGAAATTCAATATTCTTTTGAATTAGACTGAATTTATTGTATTTAAGCATAAGTGAAGCAAATCAAATTATAAATAATAAATGGTCTTTTTGAATTTTCCACGCGATTTGTGTGGTAATTAAAGTTTATGCTTGAGAAACCAAATATGACAATGCGACATGGCACGGTTTTCTTTGTTGAAATTTTATGCGAATTTAAAGAGCAGAATTGAAAGTTGGTGAAGTCGTGCAGATGAGAAAAAGAATATCTTCGCAAAGAGTCTATATTCTGTTTGAGTCCTCGCGTATGTTCATTGCATCCGAGCATCATCGTTAATTTTAGATATAAATATTCATCCGACATCATCGTCAGGGAGGACTCAAGGCTTCGGGGAAACTAACCGACGCCAGATGTTCCTTCGAAGGTTATACATTTGCATATTCGGTGATGGAGTCTGTGTACAATCTGTTGACAAGCTTCGAAAGCTATGTCCCTCTCTCTGCTACGGAAAATCTAGTTTCTTTTTGTATGCATAAATTTTAAATTTAAATAAACATACACATAAAGTAGGACAACTTCTCATGTTATAATCATTAAAAACAAGATAAAAGAAAATTTAAATTTTAAATATTTCTTTGAGGAAAAAAATATATAAATACGTTGCCAGTATATATTTGCAAGAAAATTAATTGTGTTATGAGGCACAGTTTTTTGCAAACTTTAATTTATTAGTGATTAGTCCGTTAATTCATGAGTCTCTTAAATAAATTGTTTTTAGAAAAAAAAAAAAAAAAGAAAACAAAACAAAACAAAACGGAAAAATTGAAGATTTAAGACTGTGCAATAAAGCGTCACAAATTTTAGCCAGGCTTATCCTCAATTTTTATTGCTAATCATTAATATTGGTTTCAAAATATTTCTCAATTGATAATACTAAGAATATAGTAGGAAAAATAGTGATTTCCTTGCGGTTAATTTTGCTTTTTATGTGTACGAAAACTTGTGGAAAATTTGGTTCTTCAAAGTGTCAAATATCTCGGAAAACCCGGAAAAAAAATTTAGCGCAAGAGATTTGTATATCGATCAAACTTGCAGTAAAATTAAAAATTGAACGAAGTATTACATTCATTAAAAATTGTGGTTTAAAATCATTCAGAATAAGACTAACATTCCTGTTAACAATTTTAATTCATGGAAGAGCAAAGTGGCAATTTTGTCGTTATTACCATCTCCTATAAATTTCATATATCTAAAAATCAATTTTGAAAAATACTACCGGAAGAAAGAGAATGAGAGCCAAGTAGAAATTATAGGGCATGCTCTTTAAGGGTATTCGAGAAAACGTAAGAAACTGTAATCTGGTTTAGTTTTAGTACTTGCGCTTAATAATTCATAGGTATTCATCATAACAAGATATTTATATAATTAAAACGAGTAACCATTTATGGTAATGCTAGAAATAGTTTTCTAAATGATGATGATGATCGCTACAGTAGAAAAAGAGTTGCCATTGATTTAAAATGTAAAGTTTAGGAGTTAATGATGCCTTTCTGAATTATAAAATCAACAACTATAAAGCAAAATGCTTATTTTGTTCAGACTTTTAGAAAGTGTACTCCAAAATGCAAAAATGTATTTTAACTAAAGTATTTTAGTATTTTAATAATATTGTCGATATATTACTTCATTTGAGTTAGTTCCTTAGAAATCAACGAATGGGATGAGCCATATGTATTTCGATTTCAACAAAAAAAACATCAAATGTGTACTGGTCACGCGCAATGGAAATGAAACCTTAAAAAATGAGAACTTCAACATAATGAAACGAATATAACATTTTGTTAGAAGGGTTATTGTAAGAATTAGGATTATTGAAAGTTTTAGTTATGATAATATTGATACCAAATTAAAAATTCTTGTACACTTTATTCCCATGCATATTATAACTTTTTCCCGACTCCGAGATTGCATTTTCGATAAATAATATGAGAGGCTTATGGTAACCGTAGTATGAAATAAACACTATAGTTTCGCTTTGATCCAGAAATATATTGCTGGCATACAAATAATTACGTCAAGTGGTAAAACCAAACAGAGAACCAAGAGAAGGCGTTCACACCACAACCAAACATAGCTGGATGATCGAAAATCACTCGTAATTACGTAATAATATTGTCAATTACTGTATTTATTCTACAGTGCGATTACTACACATTTTTAAAATATATTTACCCAGAAACTCTATCAAAGAGATAGTAGTACCTAATACAATTTTTTCATTAATTATAATAATTTAATAAATTTAATTATTATAAAATCTTCCCTTAAAATCTTTGAAATTGTTTAGAATTTGCGATACCTCTGGTGTGTATGTAATTAATTTTTCGTTGATGAATTTTTTGCGGTCATTTTGTGGTATTGTGGATAGTTATGTTCGTACTAAACCAAGCGTGATTACATCTCGAAGAAAAAGGAACAAAAGAACATAATATTTAAAAAACTATACTGGCTCATTGGAAAGAAATCAAAATTAAAACTAGAAACAAAAATCATTACATACAAATCTATCATAAAACTTATATGAACGTACGGAGTTCAACTTTGGGGTTCCGTTAAAAATTCAAGTTTACAAATAATAAACCGCTGCCAATCGAAAACTATTAGATCCATTACTGGCGCTCCTAAGTATGTGCAAAATTCTATAATACTTAGAGATACCGACACTGAAATAGTCAAAGAAGTCGCTTTGAAAATTAGTAAAACCTACAAGAAAAGACTCGACTCACACCCGAATCAATCAGCCAGGAGGATCTTAAAAGCCAAACGTTTCACGAGACTCAAGCGAAATGATCCACTTAACCTAATGGAGTAAATACCAAACCAATAGCCGAGGCCAATGATGGACCCACCTTCCACATCCAATTCTACACAAAGGTGTAGGAAGAAATAATTACTTTAGCTTCTTTAGATTTAGTTTTTGTTTTAAGAGTTGTAATAAATTTTGTTACAGACTAATTTATATCTGATTCAAAAATTATAAATATAAATAATACAAAAAAAAATGTTCATACTTGTGGGTTTCCTGTATGATAACTTTCCGTTTTCCTTGGTAATTGTTGCGTCTAAAAATTAATAGTTCCTTTGAATTCATGTTCTGAAGAGAATTTTAATGTCTGATTAATTCTGTTCAAAATGAACACCATCCTTCCAATCTGTCGAGTAGTCCTGTTAAAAAATCTAAACGAGTCATCCACATCCACATCTACTGTAATACATTATTTTATTTTTGTAAAAATTCATAATTAAATTCATTTTTCAGTAATTCCAATGAATGTCGGCTAGTTGTCACATAAAAGGGAACCCATAGCCAAGCCTTCCTTTTGGAGAAAGAATTTAAAATTGAAAATGAAATAGTTATTATGTTTTTAGAGTTTTTAAATTCATTACTAGATTGATAATCATAACATCATATACTTTTCTTTGACAGAAAAATTTGAATATAAGTTGAAAATAAGCTTATAAAATTGTTTAAAAATTCATATGAATAATTTGAATTGAATAGTTCTGGTAGCTTCGACTAGTATTTTTTTTTAATTTAACCAATATTCTGAAGCAAATTTGTAATTCATTACCGGTTTATTGGCATTTTAATTTTAGGGATTTTGGGTAAACCATGATGTACTGGAGCTTGAGGACTTATAACCTTAAAGATTCCTTTTCTCTTTTAAAATTTGTTCTCTAAATTAAGTTGGTTTCATTGACAGTCTTGTATAAATTTTCTTTTAAATGGTGTTCCGTTTTGTTTCTATATTCGTCTTTTTAATAATTACGATAATCTTTCCTTTATCGGTCTTTGTGATATAAGCGTTATGTTTGTGAAATTTTTCGTTTATATTATTAATGTTTGATTGATCTTAATGAAATTGAGATTTAATTTCTTAATGATTTCGTGAAAATTTAATGTTAACTTCTTGTAATTTCTCTTTGAGGACTTAAATTAGTTTTGTTCCAATGATTGATTTCGGTTTGAGCAAATCTTGTACTATTTAAATCTATTAAATCTTGCATTATTTTTGAATTTTGGTAAACTAAATTTCGGGCCTATGTTTGTTGTGATTATTTCATCTTTGGTGGACTAAATATTACTGTAGTTATGTTTCTACATTTTTTTTAATTTCACCGGACCATATACGGATACGTTTAGGTTATGTAAACAGGATTTTTATTTCTTCAAAAGATCCCTGTTTTCCGGAATTAATTATTTCGTACTTTAAATATTTTTAACACAATTTCCCGGACCTTATATTTTAAAGGAAATAAAACTCTTTACTTTCTCAAATAATGCCAAAGTTTTGTATTAATTTTGAGATAAATGCTACTTATAATTAATTCATTTTTACTCCTTTTCAGGAAAATTCAAAGTTTGCAAAGTATGTTAATTTCTTGTTTCGTTTTAGTAATATTTTGAAGAACGTTAATTAAATGGAAATGGTGAGAATGCATCAAGCATCCCATACATAGTAACCATTCCTAAAAGAAAATATCGTCTTTGGGGCCAATGGCCATGGATCGTTTTTATGTATCGAATCATGCTTACAATCATGCTTGGGTAGCTCTTAGTAACCAATTCATAGCTATGCGATCAACAGTCGTTCTTTGGCCAATATTAGGACTTATCCTTCTTCGCACAAGCGCAATACACTTTTTATTGTGCAAAATATTTTCATTTTACAGTGTCAAACTCATAGGAGAGAATTAAATAATATCCTGTATTAAAAAAACATGTAAATAATTTAAAAAAAAAATTACATTCTTTTTCAAAAAGTGTTAGTATTGCGACAATTAATAGTAATGACAGTAACATGATGTATTTAAACATTAAACAGTGTAAATAGTATAAACAGTGTAAAAAGTATAGATAGCTTATAAATAACGAACTAAAATATTGTAGTGATCAATCTGAAGGTATGATTATTGATGGTTATGGTAGCGATGAAAGTGATATTAATCAATCAAGTTTTAAAGAAAACCATCTCCAATGGTCGTTAAAAATTTTAAAGTACAGTAGAACGCCGATTATCCGAACGTCGATTAACCGAATCGCCAAATATTCGAATCGATCCTAAGCGTAATCGGTCACGCTACAATGGTATGTACATATGTTAATAAAGTTTATTCTATGCGTGACAGTTCGTTTTTCTTTATTACCAGTTTATGTCCGGTTATCCAAATTTTCGATTATTCGAATCAACTCCAGTCCCAATTACTTCGGATAATCGGCGTTCTACTGTATCTCCAATTAAATGTTATTTCGTAACTTTTTGTAATTTTAAACTAAGGACAAACGGTAGTTCCCAAAACAGCTCACGCGTCGCTAGAGATCAAATAACCACGTAGTTTTCACCAGTTAAACCATGTTATCATCATATAATCGATTATTAAATTAAAAGAACCAAATGGTTATTACAAGTGTTTAGGAATAGATGAATAACATGGATTGAATTAATAAGTTTAAATTATTTAATTCTGGGTTGGAAAATCCTGAGGAAAAAAAACTATTGAATTTATATCATGTGGTGATTTATGAGGAAGAGAATCAAACCAAGTGTTCTAGTTATTCTTTCTTCGACAGCTACTGGAAAAGTATAAGTAGAATTCGATGTTGGTAAAATAGTAAAAAGCGTTCGCAAACTATATTTTGATGCATCAAATATATAAATGAGTAATTCAAAGGTTTGTTTATAAAAAATATTTATGGGTTTTCCTTACTCAGTTATCTAGTATTAATACTAGATAAATTTAAATTTTTTATTTCGGACGTCATCAAATTTGGCAACTCCGAAAAAATTTAATAGTTTTGCTATAAAGCTGAAAAAATGATTTGCTACTGATAGAGGTAGAGAAGGCAATGGGCGCAAACGTGGTATAGAAATCATTACACACGAATCCACTTCAAATTTCAATAATATTTTTTTTACTTATTGTTATAAAATTTTTATTTGGACAATACAAAAGGATTGTGTCTTCGAATTTTAACCTTTTTTATATTTCTAAAATTGGCCTGAAAAATGTGTAATTTATACTACTTTACTTTACAGCTAAGATTGACCGATACTTGGCCTTCGCTTGGTTACCACTTTAGACCAATGCTTGGCCAATGTTTCAATATCACTTTCGGTCGATCTTCAATTTCCACCATTGGCCGATGATCGGTTGTCAATCTTGGCATGGTTTTATCATCCCAACTATCAGCCAGAGAATGGTCAGTGATAAGTGCCAATATTCAGCCGATTCTTGAACATTGGTCGCCATGACTAACCCATTAATGGATTCACCATTCTTTGTATGGGATGATAAAGATGAACGTTTTCATTAATTTTGAGTTTTTGACTTGCTGCCATATTTTCTATGAATGTGTGTAAATGTGTGTAATTTAAAGGTAATATGCAAAGCATGAACGAAAAATTTAATAATGAAATTAATTAACTTTAAAACTTTCAATACCGTTGTAAATTTTATAAAATTATAGTAGTAAATTAATTTTTGTTCCGCTTTATTTTGAAATAGTTTATAATTTAATTTTATATCACAAAAAAACTTTAATAAAATAGAAAATTCATTTCACGTTTCTATTTCTTTACGTAAATGCAACATAGTGTACAATTATTTGAATCATGTTGCAATTCTCTCTACCACATGTTTTTTTTTTAATTTTTCATATAATTATTATTCGTCCGCTCATACTTAATTATATTAATTTCTTACTTATTATGTCATTGTTAGTATAAAATAAGAGAAAAAACGTGCATGCTTTTTTAAATTTTCGGCATATTTACATTTTAGGTTAATATATTTGTTAATATTTGTTAATTAATATAGAAATTTTAAATTACTTGATCTTTTTAGTATTAAACTTAATTATATTTTTTCCAGTCAGTATTAATTTTCAAATCAAGTTTAAACATTATGCAGTTGAAAACCGTAAAACATGTTAATTTCAAACTTCATATTTACAAAAATTTAAATTTACTTATAATAAACTAACATGATTATTTATTTAATTGTTACATGGGTAGTGGTTTTGTTTGCTTAAGTAATCAAATGAAATTTCCTTTTAAGAACTATTAAAAAAAGAACTATCCAGCGTATAAAAATTTGATTTGTTTTCATTAAAATAAATAAGACTTCACGAAAAAAATTCTTCATTTAAGTTTTTGTTTGCATCTTAAACAATTTTAAAGTTAACGTTAAACAAGTATTTTTAATAATGAATCAACTATTTGGACACAATTACAGAAAAACTTGAAATTGATCTTTTTTTTGGGTGAAAGATTTTATAGAATTTCTAGTTCTCAGCTTATTATTTCTCAATAAGAACGCATGTTTGGGACATAGCGGAAAGAAACTCAAAAATAAGACGTTAAATAATATTTTATTTTCTTGCATTTGAATATTAAAGTACTATGGTTTATAAACAATTCAAAAAAATGACACCAGTAACCTGTATTTTATCGCTTAAGAAATTGCTACATGGTGTTGATTTCTAAAATGATATTGACAAAACTAGATATAACTAATGTAGCGAACGTTATGAAAGTTTAACATCGTTGATGTACTTTACAGTAGACTTAGTTGTGTTGAGAATTTTCAAGGGGTCTTGAATCCCCTTTTCCTCATTCTGTTCATTTGCTCTATTCCAAAGTTTCTGACGTATCCCAAAGAACAAGGGTTGTGTTTCATTTTGACATGACAACTTTTTGAGCTTTAAAACTATTCAATTTTGACGAGATAGTCATAATAACAAGAATAATAAGGGCAATTTCCATTCTAATTATATTAGAATGATGCTTAGTGTTGACTATTTATCAATGATGTTGACTCTTGATCCCTTTAATGTTATAAGGGTTGGAATTTGCAAAGAAAAAGCTCGTCTTACATACAATCAGGGAGATTCAATTAATTTTGGTTCGTCAAGGAGTAAAAGTAATCATTGGGCTTAATACTTTATTGAAACTCGATCATTTTAAATTTATTATCCAAATTGCTTTGGTGACGAACCCAAAGTTATTTTTATAAGTAATACTAGAAAAACCTTAAAAATTATTTTCAAAATGACTTCGGCAAAATAATTCGAAACTCACTTATTTGCAACAAAATTTGTCAACATTTTCTAATAATTAGAAGTTTTGGGTATCAGTTTGTAATTTAATAAGAAAAAAAAAACCTTTTTTAAATATTTCAAAGAAATCGTTTTTTTTTCTCTACGGTAATGAGTGAGAAAATTTAAGGAGGAAGACATTACAATCGAGTTTGTGGAATGTTTGAATACATTAGAAGCAATCGAGGCAAATAGGGAAAATGCATGGAATATATGGAAAGTGAAAAAGACAAGTCATTTATTATGAACTACAGCTCATTGATCTTCAGGAATGAAAGATATAAAAGGATAAAAAGGCACGTAGATTTTCATCCAATAGAGTCTCACAGTATGCTTCTGAATTTTGTTATATTTAGAAATTGTATCATTAGTATATAGATGGAGAGTTTGAAAATTGAACCGAACAGTGTTGAATTTAAAGCAAGTGGAAAAATTAGAGTTTTCCGAAGAAAGTGAAACCGAAAGTTTAAACCGTAGTTTAAAAATTGGAGACATAAATGTATTGAAACTCACAATGAACCATTAAACTTTGTACGTTTTACAAAAAGTTATAGTCAGGTAATTTAGTCAAACGATGTCTTGTAACATTAAAATCGATTGAATATAATGTCTTTCCAGTTCTTAACTATTGATTTTGTCATTAAAAAATATATTTTTGTACAAAACGAAAATGATATGGTCGCAAAGGTTATGCTCGAGAATCAGATAAATGGCCGATTTTACCGATATCTTATTCAGGTTTTATTTCAATGTGTGTTCCTCATTCTCTTTACTTCTAGTGCTTCCCAATATTCCAGGTTTTAGACACACACAGGAACGTACAGAAACGGGAATATAGTAGAGTCAATATTTAAGTGAGTGCGCGCTTGACTGACTTTCAACTAAAGAATTCAAAGTCGAATTTACGTAAAATCATTTTGTGTTGAAAAAAGAACTTCTTTGTAAAAGGCAGTGTATTTATTATTGAACGAGCAAGAAAAAAAAATGTTTGAGTTATCTTTAATATGATTTTTTTAAGGTTTGCTTTTCTAAAAAAATGGGAAAACCGTATACAAAACAAGTTAATGGTAATAAAATTTTATGAAAAATTTATCATTTAATGGTAAAATGTTTTTAAATTACATTTTCTTTTCACTGAAAATTATAAATTACAACAATATGAAAGTTGGAAATAAAAGATATGCTTTATTAAAAGTTTTCTTTCTTAAAAGTTTCTCAAGCCCCCAAAAAAAAATTCTTTTTGATTAATGATGATGAATGTTTTTTAGTATCTTACCAAAAAAAAAGAAGAAAGTATGAATTCAGGTCATGGTGAAAAAACTGCATAAAAGACATATTTTTTCGAAAATTTCAAAAAAATTACCAAATTTATGAAATTAAATAATTATTTTCTTCATTTTCGTTGAAATCCATCGTTCCGAAAGCTTCAGGTCATGAACCAAAAAACGTTCTACATTACCGTTTTGCTTCATTTACTGGTATTTAGATTCTCTCGTCTCTATAAATGTGATGATAATTAAATCCATTTACGAAGAATAAGCAGAGAAGAACCTGACAAATTAAATCAAATTCCAACTCAAGATTATGACCGTGTGCAATTTTCCTACAACGTTTCGTTTACATTAAAGCGACATCTGCACAAACTTGGTCCCATACTCTAAAACATAATTTCTAGACACCAATTGATATACTATCGAAATGATGATGACGACGATGTCACAAACATTCTTCGCTCCTTTGAAAGCCTCTAAAGATTTTAGTACTTTCAAACAACATTTCTGAAAATTAAATTATGAAACTTTTAGTTCAAGGCGTATTGATTTTTGTGCTTATTTATAAGTGCAAAACATCTATTTATTTTATCCAAAAAGTTGTAATTAAAATTTGTTAGAAGAAGCTTTAATACAAAAATTTTACTTGAGATAATAATTCGAGAATAACTAAACTAATTTCAAAGAAACTTTAACTGCAAGAAAACTTCGTTGTGCAAAAAGTTTTAGACAATGGAAAACGATTCCTTCACAATTTGAAACTTGATATTAATGAAATAGTTTAGCTTAAATTGTATGATTTATTCTGAAATTATTAGCTCTTGTATTTGCTTTAATTAAATCTTTGAATCATATGGTATCCAGCACGTTTACAATCGACAGCAAAATTATTAAAAATTGTTGACTGATATAATGTTTTGTTTAAACATCGTGAATTCATTTCGTATTGTTGTATAAAGATATACGATCTTAAAATTGAACGAATAAAAAAAATACGAATTTAAATTAAAAACAAAGTAGAAACTGAGTAAAAACTGAAACTTTGTCAGATATTGACAGTGCTAAAAGGAGCATGAGCCCTCGTGTTCCAAAAAATAAGATTTTCTTTATATAAGTTATTGGTGTATTACAATACTAATAATAAAATAACATTTAAATTAAATAGTAGATAAAATAGTAGACATAGTAGAAAAGAAAAAGAAATAGTAGAATAAATAGTATATTAAATAGTAGATAAAATAAATTGATTTTCTATAGGTTAATTTAGGGAATGCAATACCGTTAAAAATTTTTGATACCAGTATTTCGGTATTTTCGCTTTTAGAATCGGTAATACTCGTAAAATACCGGTATTAGTATTATTTTCAAAATGTAAACAAAATGAATATATTGGATTCCGAAATCATACTTTAGATTCTAAAACAATTAATTTAATTAATTAATATTTTAAGAAACGTAAATCAAAGTTAATAAGGAACGATAAAATAAGTTTTGTTAATAGAATATTTATTTATCTGCAGCATATTTAATAGTATTGACGTTTATGTATATAATATTTATTGGATATTGTACTTAAATTTACAATCAAAATTAACACTAATATCGTTCACCAGTGCATATAGTTATTTTTGAGAACGAAACGTAATTGCAAATTGTTGCAAATCAAGCGACATCTTAGTTGCTCAATTTACAAGACAAATATATATTTACTCTTATCTAGGATACACATATTTCCTGGTTCTTATACTCTAGAACTACCAAATTTACTTACATATATTCAGCATTTACATTTTACAATTACATTTACTCAATTTGTGTCTACGTACTAAAAAAAAAAAAACACTCCGCACTGAACTAACAGTCTTTAGCTACAGTGGACGGGATCTCATTTAATTCTAAGTAAATGGGAGATTCCTCGAATCAAGCTTCCGTGTAACGTGTATCAATTAGTGCTAATGTTCCAATACCGAAAATATCGGTATTTTTAAGGAGAATACCGGTATTAATACCGGCGAAACTTTGGACGGTATCCCGGTTTTCGGTATACCGGTATTGCATTACTTAGATTAATTTACATCTGAGGATATATTGTGCGTTAATTTCTGTTTTAAGCATTTTCCTTTGTAAGTAAATTTCTATGAAGGCAACTTTCGTATGAACAACCATGCTGGAACGCAACTTTTTGTGGACAATTTTCGAGTGAGGAATTTTCTAGTGAGCAACTATCAAAGACCCATTTTTAAAATAAAATCTAATTACTAAATTTAAGGGAACTAAAAAATATTGTCGTTTCTTAACCAATAAACATTTTGTTTTATTGACATCAGATTACTTTAAGTTTCAAACGCTGCAACATTTTCTAAGTGATAAGACAATTGCAATAATAAATTTTGTTTAAAATGAAATTTTTTGATTGATTTTTGCTAATTGAGCATTAATATTATGTACATTCAATGTCAAAAGAATGATTGTTTCAGTGATTTGAAATTAAGACTTGATTCAAAATTTTATATTCTTATGTATGATAAAGCCGAAAAGATTGTACCCCTACTATATTTTATATTTCATGGGATCTTAATTACAGTCATCTTAACGTTTAAAGTTCGCCTTGAACATTTTTTTTTAGAAAAAAATTATTATAAACATTTTTGCCATTTTTGATACAGTAATACAAGATTACTATTTTTTTTGCTAATAGAAAAGCTTTAAAGTAAATTCCTCTCTTCCTTACTATACGACAACCCTACCACGAAAATAATGTTTGGTTGCATTGTTGTGCACTGAAGATTTTTTTGAATTTCTTGAAATTATGTTGAATTAATAAGACTTAATGTTTTTATTGGCAATTTTTCCATTTTCTGTGATGAAAATTGATAATTTGATTTGTTCGAGTAATTAACTTTGACTCATGTAATACATTTCAGTGACCACGTACTGTTTGTGACTTGTTTGTGTTTTTAATATAGTTTTAAAATAAAAATGTTAATTTATTATTCTGAATATTTCCAACGTTAAAAAATTTCATTATTTTCGATTTACACTTTCAGGAAAAAAGAAAAAGGTTAGCCTGCTATGAGGCGAAAACAGTTTAAATAGTTTTTCAAAATTGGTACTCACATATCACAGGCCTGCAATGGTAAAGTCGTCTTAAATATAATAACATATTTCTAATGAAATTTTTGCCTTGATTATGGAAAAAATAATGAAAAAAGTTCATCACGTAAGATTTTATTGCAAACCACACTTGAAAAGTAGTTTTGGCCAAAATCGGGGGCCCGAATCGAACTTTTATTTCTGTATCGAAAATGGTAGTACCGGACCTCTCACTACTAGCGTTGGTGTCGTTTTATTACTGATTCAAACTGATACGAAGTTTAAAAGTGAGAATGAAATAACACCAATCATTTCTGTTATTTTGCTTTCACTTATAAACGTCGTATCGGTTCATTTCGTCTACCAACGGAAGATAAAACGACACCACCGCTAGTAGTGAGAGATGTAGTGGTTCGCTTCGGAAAAAGTGGTTCGCTTCGGGCCCCGGCTTCGTTCGAAAAAACTTACAGATATTACCCTTATTGATAACTATGTATAATATATTATCTATGTTTAATTACTTTTAAAGTGACAAATTTGTCGTGCTAATTAACATATTTATTTCATGGAAATTAGGAAACATTTTTTTTTAAAATTGCGTTTTGCGTTATTTGCTACTTATTCCTAATATATTTTCTCATTTTTTGAGAAACCGTACGTGGAGGAAAGGAATGGACTTCATATTTGAAGTCCGAAAAATACATTGAAACCACCTATTACAGTCAAAACAATTTTTAAAAAGTATTTTTTGTAACGACTGCTTCTAAAGTTGAACTTTCGTGCGTTGTGTGGCGGGGATAAAGAGCCGTTTTCTCATCGTGGTGGCAAGAGTGCGTGAAAGTACAGAAATCGTGAGCAAAAGTAAATAATAGTGGGGAAAAGTAAAATAAATTGATACCTAAATAAACTTTGATAAGAAATAATTAATATAGGTAATTATTTAGATTGTAGTTTAAACTAAAATGTTGTTTTTATTCATAATTTTTATATAAATTATTCTTACTATAGAGTTGAAATTTTTCATATATAAATAACAATAATTAATTTCTCAATCTGTTTCTGTTGAACTTTAGAAGCAGTCGTTACAAAAAATTTTGTTCGATACTTATGCTTAAAGTGAGCTACCTAGTAGGATGAAATTGATGCACGAGCTGAAGGGACTAATCATACACAACGAGATCGAGTGCGCTGTGTACCGCCACGAGGCCGCCAGGCGAGTGGGGGTAGGCGCACGAGATCAGAAAACCTCACTTTACGCATATGTATCGAAAATAACTATTTTGCACGTCGGTGTAATGGAAAATAATATATTTTGTTACACTCAATTTAAAATAGTTATTGAAACTAACAGTCCCTTTAAAAATGAATTGTTTATAAAAAATTAATTGGTTGCTTTTTATGAAAAAGAAATAAATTGTTTTTAACTTTTTATAGCGATTGTAATTTTACTGATTCTTTGGTTTCAATCAATAAATAGCCCTTGGGGTAGTATTTTAAAGGAAGACTTGAAAAATCAATGGTCTTAACCCAAAGAATTTTTAAGGCTACTCTGTCAACTATAGAAACTTGACTTCGAAAGAAATAATGGGCTTTCAGGTAATTATGAGAGAATAGGTGCTGGGATGTCGACAAGAACATGTCTATTGTATTCGCAATTTGAATATCCATGTGAGAGGTGAAAAATTTTACTAAGAGCAGGGAAAAGTTTAATCATTTTTCTTGATCCCCCCGATAAATTTAATCATTAATAAAACAAAATATTTTCTTTTGTCATGATGAAATTCTTCTTCTGAAAATCTTTATATTTTGCTTTTGGAAGAATCAGTTAGAGAAATAATTTTTTGGTGAGGTTTAATTGAATAGTGAAGAATTTTTTAAATATTGTTGAAGCCTGTTTTATTTGTAGTGAATTAAAAAAATGGAATCCTTTGTGGGAAAAAATACTTAATTTTTTTTCAATCTAAGTAATTTTTATTTTCTTTATTCCAGCTTATATATTTTAATAGAGGAAATCAGCATTTTTTAGAGGTGTAGGTACTCTTTTAAAAATGAAAAATAATTACATTTAAAAAAATAGGAAATGACTTATAAACTATAAAATGGAATTTCTTAGAAAAACGACAAATGTGAAATATTGAGTTAAGGAAAAAAAACTGAAAAATGTGAACTATCTCAGAAAAATGTTTCTTTTCTCATCAGCAAAAGTAAATGTACGGTAAAAACTATGTGAGACCATATAACTGAACTTTCAAACTGAACTTTCCATTTCAGTTGTGTGCTTATATAATATTATCATTTCTAAGTAATGTAAGTTTATATTTAAATAAAATGCAAAATTTCATTTCCCGTTGACCTATATGTCGGCAAAGGTGATCGGTAAATTCTTTATTTTCATTCAACAAGGTTGATTTTACAAATTAGTATTGTACGCATCATTTTTACTTATAGTTGCAAATATTCATCAAACGTATTTAATTGATTTTAAATTCGCAAAAATTATATAAATGTACGTATTTAAAAAAACGAATGTTCACGTAAGAAAAATATGGTATTAAATTCGCGAAACTAACAGCATTATAACAGTCTTGTATTATGAATATTAAGATGCCGACGTGAACGAAAAAAAAATCATTCCAATTCGCGGAAATTCCAGAAAAATACGTTTTTGGATAAATGAAGGTTGACATACATATGAGATTTGGATTGTATAATTTAAAATTCGCAAGAATTTCGAAAATGTACGGATTATGAAATAAGGATTGTGGTTTATATTAAATGATTTATAATTTGTGAGAATTCCAGTATTATGTGTCTAGTACCTACAACGAAAGTTAAGATGTCTTTGTTATAAAAAAAAATGCGAAGGTTCCAAAGTTATAAGATTCTAGAAATATGAAAGTTAAAGTACTTACGATATTTTTTTTATTTAAAGTCTGTTCAACTTCTCAGATTATTAGCGACTATGGGACATCGTGTAGAACTATGCCCACTACAATATACGATATTTGGATAGTATGATTTATAACAAAATTCGCGAGATTTTACACATCATTTTCTACTTAGAGTTTCCTATGTTGTCTAAATGTATTTTATTCATTTTAAATTCCCTAGAATTTCTGAAACTTACATATCTAAAAGTTCAAATGTTTATGTATGGATTATGCGATTTTAAATTCACGAGTGTTTCAGTTTAATCATATTTTTGGTTTTGTATTATTGTATATACATTTAAATTTACCTACCGTTGTCAGCATAAGCTTCATAATTCGTTTTTACACATACGTTAGTTGTAAGATCGAAGAAATTCATTTCTTACACTTGAACTTCAAGAGTGCTTAAAACAGTGGTTCTTAAGTATTGGTTAGTGTTGGTGGCATTGATCTGCAGTTTCATATGTGCATTCTCCGAATCCTTCTTAATTGGAAAAGTAAAGTATGTTTTTTTTTCAAATCAAAACAGAGGTATGTATTTATACAGTAGTCATATAAGTCAGGGGTGACACTTGACCTGCACCGAACCCGTGAAACTAACTCATCCCATGAGTTCGATTTAACTTCAGTTAAGAGCCATTGGTTAAAAATGTTTGAGAATATCGAAATCTACAATTTACTAATATCATGACCAGATTTTAAACAAAATTTAGTATTTGAATGAACTTTCTTACTTTTTAATAGTTAATTTTCGTTATTTAACACTCCCTGATCTAAAAGAATCTTTGTTATTTTACATAGGTCAAAATAATAAAGTATTTTGTAATTCGGCGTGAACGTTAAACTTGGACTACCTGGTATTTAAATTCCTTATTTATCACACATCAGCCATTGCTAATAGTTCACGAAAAAATACTATCTTTTACAATTATTGCTATTGTCTTTTACCTACACAGACAGGACATAATTTTTCTCGTCTAAAAATGATTGAACTTCATTAGCTTCTATTACAAAATATTTATTTCATAGTGATCTAATTATATTTTCCTTGAATCGAATGATCAAACTGTGCTTGTTAAAAAGTATCAGCTTTTACAAATACCGGTCAAATTTAATTTGTAATTATTATTAACCAAGCATTTCTCTTTACAAAAAAATAATGAACGTCCGAAAGCGAATATTATTAAAAAAATAGATATTATAAAAGAGACTAATCAACGGAATCTTATAATTTCAGCAGAGAAAAATTAATAATAAAGAAAAATTTTACTTTTGCGTTTTGATTTGAGTGAAAATTTACGATTTTCGTACCAAAAAATTAAATACTATATTTTATATTCATAGATTCCATCATGGAGTCTAATTTCTTATAAAAATTATTGACGAATTCTTATAAAAAGGATCTTAATTAATCGAAAATAAAGTGTACTAAAATTGTATTCAAACTTTTAACCAGTCAAAACCTTTTATGGTTTTTTTAACCAAAACCAGAAACGTGTTTTTGTAAGCCCCCCAGCGATCTGTAGTTGAAAAATGTCCAATCTTTTTACCTCTAAAAAGGTTCATATACTAGTAAAAGAAAATTTTCTACTGATCACTACGTGATGGAAATGAAATGTAGTCAAAGAGTACAGTAATCTATATTGGAAAAAAATCCTTCCTTATCATACTTTATTGATTCTAATTTACAATTAATGATCTCTAAAAAAAAGTTTAAATAAAATTTAGAACACTTTTAATTATCAATAGTCAATCAAAAAATTAATCGTTTTACTTATTTTACTTGTTTTGGTGATAAAAAATTGAAAATTATAAGTACTTTCAAAAATCGTAAAAAGAAACATAGATCAAATTCACAATCCAATACGAAAATAATTTGAAGACTATATTTAATTATCCGATTAATTGTGACATAAGAAAAAAAGATCAAGAAAAGTCAAGTATATCATTCAAATTGAAATATTACATTTAAAAATGAAAAAGAAATCATTTATAAAGTTTTAGAGGAACTAAAATATTTCAAACTAAAAAAATATAATTATAAATGACTAGCTGATCCCCGCAACTTCGTCTGCGTAACGTAGGTGTAGATTATATTTTCTTTTTAGATTTGCTATTTGTAGTAGTATATGAGAATTTTCATTTTTCTTATTTGTTTTACGAAAAACATAATCATACTTAAAACACTATTTTGTCGACTTTAAAAAGACCCATTTAATATACTGTTACAAAGAATAAAATAGTTGTATATAATGATCAATTAAACTTCAAAAAATATTTATAAATATCTAAAAAGAGTATGTCTATTGCGTATACCTACGGTTGGTATACCAACAGTGAACCAAATAATTCATAAAACAATCAGCATCTATACATAAATAAAAACTGTCGCCAAGTTCAATAAAATCGGTCTAAATTATAACTTAAAAAAAGTCGAAAAGTATCCAAATACTCGCGTCAAAATAACAGAAGTTAAGAGTCTAGATTTTTGAATATTAGTAGGAATCCCATCTCACTGTTTCAACTCTCGAATGAACCTTTTTCCAAAAACTATTATACTATTGCAATGTACAACGTAACCGCGAAATTGAAATTTGTACAATGGTATAATAATGGTATAATCAAGTATAAGCATTATGTATCTAAAAAATTATTATTAATTATCTACATTTCAACTATACAATTAAACCATATTGGATAGTCTAATGTTCACCATAAACGATTTGGCGTATGTCGTTTGATCTAGAAGAGCATTTTAAATTTCTTTTATCACTATGGCTTACTGTAAAAACGTCAGTATTTTCTTTTAGTTCACCGAATTTCAAAGGGTACTCGCTCACTAATGTAATTATTTCAGATTTTCAGGTTTACAATATGTGAAAGTCAAAAAACTTAAAGCTCATTTAAAAACTTAACCTTTTTCAGATACATTTATCAGTTTAAATTTTTAAGCAGACCCCAAGTTTTTGTTTCTAATAATAAACCAAGTTTGTTTTATACCTAGCAGTAATAATGTTTCTCCTTTAACGGATTTTGATTATGAAATTTGAAATTTCGATTGTTTATTAGACGTTATGCCGCATAAACTTGCCACCCTTTTTCACTCTTTTAGTGGGGGGAATTATCGAAAACCCTTTCTTATTATATAACGGAATTCTATAAGGAAAACACTATCCAAATTTCATCGACACAAATATGCAATTATATTTGAAAATACAATGTAAAACGAAAAAAATATGACCTATATTTTAGTTATTATTAAAAAACAATTCGATTTCGCACATTTGGACGTTGTACATACAAAATTATTGGAAATAGGTGGAAAGCGTGGAAGTAAAATCGAATATTTTATTTATATTCAGTAACAATAATTGGTTTTAAAATTGTTCTAAAAACCGAAGAAAAGTTAGTTTGGAAGATTTTATATATTTATTGATGATAATGAAATATATCACAAAAAATTGCTTCCTCAATGCTTTTCAGCAGAATATATCATTGCTCCAGGTCACAATCATTGGTTCATAAAAATTAGATTTTAAAAAGTTTGATTGTTGAAAAACAAACAAAAATTAAAAACCGCCTCTATGGTATTTGGTATAAGTACCTACTACCTAAACTTTCATACTAATTAAGTGAAATGACGTTATTTAAAATGCTGTAGTTAAAATTATATAACAAAAACAGAAATTTATTATTAATTAATTATTTATTTATTAATTACTCTTAGTAAATTCAAAATTTCGATTGTTGATTAACTTTACATTTTCTCAAAGAAACTTTATCACCCCAATTCACTCTTTTAGGGGAAGAAATTATAAAAAAAAAAATCTTTTCACATGCCTACTTCTTATAAGGAATACACCGAATATTGAAATTTCATCTGGCAGAGGAGATATATAATTACACGATTTTATGTATGCACGGTTTAAAACCGTATTCACTTTAAGCTTTATTAATATAATTATGTTTTTTACTACTTCTGTTATTTTTTTAGTTAATATTACCTTATTGAGTAACCCTAAAGATTTATTTTCAACAATTTTGTAAAAAAAAAAATAAAAAAAAGATTACTTCAGGAACCGAACCCACGTCTCTCTTTTATAGTGAACATTAGAAATTCGGATACGTAAGCGAATGAGCTATGAACGTATAATTCAAATTAGTGTTTATTGTGTATAAAAACATTTATTTCAAAAAGGCACGTTTTTGTATTTTAACATTTTCAAATAACTAACATTTTTAAACTTGTGATATCTTTCGAATGGAATGTTCAAATTTAATAACTCAAAAAGTTATATAATGGTATTGAAGCAAACTTAAATATGAAGTCATTTATTTTGATAAGAATTAATCCTAAAGTATAAATATAAGAGCTTTAATAACGGTGGCATTTATGTAAATTTTTTAAAATGAAAAAACACTTATTTTGACATAACTATAATAGTTAGACATATGCTGTAGCTTTATTTTTTGTAGATAATGATATGTTCTACAAAATCGTACTACATTATTTTGTCTATAACCAATAGTTTTCGCAGCGCACGCGATAAAAGAATGTTTTTTGGTAATTTTTTTCAGACCTTGGGTTACATTATTGGAGTTTTAGTATGGATCCTTAACTTTTTTGAAAATTTAATATAGCCCATGTTCACCGAAAAGAATGTAGCTTCCTAACAGTGAAAAAAGTTTTCAAATCGGTCAAGTAATTTCGGAGACTATTCAAAGCAAACAAACAATCAAATCTTTCCTCTTTATAATAATAGAAGATAATTTTTGATGTAACAACGAGAATGCATTTTAACCTTATTCATATAGAAATATTATTTTAAAGTGAATATTTCAATAAAGATGAGACATTTTGTAAATAATAAGCTTTATAATGAGGGAATATTTTATAATAGGTGTGTGTTGTTAATATTTTGTATAGTGGAGATGCATTGCTCGGCCGTAATCCAGTTAATAATGACCGCTTTTAATAGAGAAAATTTGCTTTTTACCTTCATCTCGCTTAGCTATTCACCGCTCGTCTTTTCCTCTCTTTCGTTTCGTTAAAATTTGTGTGTTTACGCCATAATCTCTACCAGCACCAAACAGTTTACGATCCAGATCATTATTGTCAGAAATATGGGGAGGAACAGTTTAGTCTCGTAATATTTCGAGACCGTATGGCTTACCCTCGTATTTCCATCGGTAGCTATTTACGGCCTATTCTTGTGCTCCTATCTGAGTTTGCTAGTTAATAAGTACGTGTTTATAATAAATCAAACTTGGTTGATACCCAGAGTGATAAAAATTTATTTATATCGATTACAGACGTGAAATAATCTAAAATCGATGGAAAGTTTGTTGGGAGATACGGAGCGACAAAATCATCTTCCATACTTGAAAACAAGATTATTATTACAGTTTATGGTGGTAACAAGACTCTGTTATGTCTACTATTATATAAAACTGGAAAACCAGAGGAAGACTGGGCTGAGTCGAATGGGGAGAGATTTGTAACAATGGCCTCTGCCTGTCGCCAGCTCCAATGCTAACATGCACATTGATGTTTGATCACCAACATAATAACAGAGTTTGTAGAGGTGTTTAATGAGATATCATAGTCTAGTGTCATTCCTGTGACGTCACTGGTTTCTTCAAAATCACCCACACAGAGCGTAGAGAAATCTCTCTAGATATAGCGACTCCCGAAAATGTAGTCGTCTAAGTGTCTAATGTCATAAGTTTAAGAGAAGAGACAACTTTGTCGAAATTGTTACCGACGAAAATTTTAACAAAATTACGAAATTGTTCTATGTTCATTTACAACCATAATACACTCATCTGCCGAGTCCCTATGTACGTCTAATTTCACTGTTAAATTATTTAATTATTTTCAAAGAGATTTGCCATATACATAGAGCGCGCGTTTTATTTTCAAAAATTTACATTTCATGACATTTATTCCTACTTTATTAAAAACCTTGATACTTTTCATTGAAACAGTGATTAAATTTCTCGTTAGTAAAAATGGCTAAAATTTTGTTATATAAATTGAAAGAGTATACAATTTTTAGGGGGCTTTTGTCGCAATAAATAAGACGGCTTTTTATTTGAAAGTATTGTATCAATTTATGGGATGCGTTGGCTTTAAGATATATTCCCGTCCATCCCTATTGGATTGAGTGCTTCTTTTTTAAGAAAACAGAAAATAATACAGAGAAACTCGGGGCTGAATTGAGCCGAGAAAGCGGCTTGAGGTATTTGGCGACATCGTCGCCTATTCGCAATAATGGGCAAAAGGTAAAATGAAAAAAACGCAAGGTAAACTTTTTCATATGATATTTTTGTATAAAAGAAGTTGACGATTAAAAAACTTTAAAATAAAACTGGAAAAATAAACTGTATTTGCGTGTTGAAAATAATATAGGTACATCTGAAATTATTTAATCTTAAAATAAAATATTTTACCTTTGAGATAATTTTTTGTGGTTTGGTAATGTTGATGAGATTATTTTTTAACTATGAAACTCAACTTCTTCTAACATAACAACTATTTTACCACTATTTTATCACTCACATTATTTTTTTTTTTTTTGATTAAAATACGTTTTTAAATTCTAAATCAATTAAAGTTTTTGGAAAGTTTATTTAATTTTACACTATTTTATTAAACTTCACTAAATTTCATTTTAACTTTCAAACAGTATCACAACCACTAAACTTAATCGCTAAACAAATTTCGGCAATCCTAAATTACATGTGGGACGGCTTTTTAAATACCAAAAAAGTCAACAACTCCCGCACATTTATCATTTTCATTCACGAGAAAATCTTTGAAACTTTCCCCAACAAAGTTTAAAATTTCTTTGATGGAATATATTCGTGCAGAATAAAGTTTAGTAGTTTACTATGAGCTTTTAAATACCGTACGATACATTTAGAAACGATCTGCACCGGTGTCTGACACTGACTGAACTCGAAAGCTCACAACACCCCCGATCATAGAGCCCTCAGTACTGAAAAGCTTTAAGCTTTCCCGACGAGAGGCGCTGTTACCATAAGACTATCCGGATCGTTATTGTGTGCGCAGCTACCGCACATACAATCAAACCGCCCTAAAGACTTGAAAGATGTTACATCACATAAATAACATGTTATTTATCCTCTTTTCTCAACAAATTCATTCTCGACACCAAACATTTTACTTCCAAATTTAAATGTCCAGCATTGCCTCCAACAAAGCCGTACGAAAACTTCAAACTTTAATTGTTTGTAATTAACAGAGATAAGCCTTTACATATTATATATTACTTCAATGATATGCCGCCCGCCGTCGAAATAAGAACAAAAACGTTTTAATAGAAAGCCTCTGTTGTGTGCTTAATCTTTTACCCTTTTTATTCCTTTCCATTTCGGTTCAGTTTTCTCAGGACAAAAACGAATAAACTATGAGGTAACAATAATTAATGATCTTTTGCATGAAAAACAACACAAAGTATCTTTTGGTAAGATTTCAAACCTTATTCGTCTTAAATTTAATGACTATAAATGTAAATCACTGAACATTTTCAAATAAGGATAATTTTTCATATTAACAATTAACACTTTTTCAAACTTTTGTAAAACAAGCAATGATTTTTTTCATTTTTGACTGTGATTTACACAAGTTCAATTGTCTTCCAAAAAAGAATGAATGAATTTCCAAAGTTAATTAAATCAATATATATTGATCAATTCATTTAAAATTCCCTGGTTTCCCAAAAAAAGATCTACAACTATTCATTGGTTACAGCTTTTGAAGTTACAATCAGAAAACAAAAAATCATTGATTAGATCACAGATTTAAATATTTCTTTTTATTGATAAAAACTTTTATGAAACAAAAAAGAATACAATGTGCTGAAACAACTGTTGGGATAGAGAAAAGTTTTTTCTAAGACTCGTCATCGACCACAAGACATAAAGACGTAGAAGAGGCATGAGAAAAAGTTCTTCTCATTCCATCACCAGTTTAATATCATTCTCCATACTTCCCAAATTTTACCAACAGTTTTCATCATATTGTGCTACTAACCATACTTATTCCAACGAGAAAATCGTCAATTCTGAAGAACGTTTAGTTAAACGATTGTCAGTTTTCTTCATCATCTTTCATATGCCTAAAAAAATTATACATTTTTTATTGTATTGCATACTTTCGAATCGAAAACTAGTTCAATCAGTTCCATTTAGTTAAATTGGGAACTTATCTTAGTTCAAGTAATCAAACATTGTTCTCTTAACAATTACTAACTACTAATCAGTGATTATATATAACAACCATTGATTATACGAGCCCTAATTAGCATTTAAATATCTAATACCATATTGTTAGTGGACAATAGCAGTGGAAAACTTTAATTACCAGCTTATATCACTAACTTCCATATTTGATTGTTCAATCGTTACATTTTCCTTTATTTTGTACTAGCGTTTCTTGAGCATGTTAACCCATTTTTACTTTCTTGTATTTCAAGGACAAGATTGCAAAATTTAGATTAACAATAACTATTTTTTAAATATCGTAATATTTAGCAACTATCGACTACAAATCTGTAGGAAAAAGTTATTTAGTTTATTACTAGCTTAAAGGCTTAACATTTTTATTTATTTATTTAAAGTCGCATCAACTTTGATCATGCATCGCTTAACATTGAATTTGTTAAATTTATTAAACTTTTCTGCAAAAAACTTTTATTAGTAATTTTTTGACCCTTAGAAATATTAGTTACTCAATCATATAATTAATTATTTTTCGAAGTTATACTTCTTTAGCGGCGTTATGAGAAAATTATCAGACTGAATTTTTAATAAAAGGTTATGCTGTTACTCTAGTAGGAAGTTTTTTGTTTTTCGGTAGGGGAAACCTCGATCGACGACGAAATAACAACCATCATCAGTAAATATGTTATATTTAAAACAGCGATACCATTAAACTTAACAATTTAAATTTTTGTAGTGAAACCATATCCATATTGAATGGGGAAAATTGGGGACGAATTGGCCAAATACCTATTTTTATTATTTTTTTTTTAAATTTGTCCTCAAAGTTTTTATTTAGAGAACTAGCTGAACCCAGCAGACGTTGTCCTGCCAGCCTATGGTTGTAAATAAATAAATTAAATTAAGGAAAAAAGGCTTGTGAATTATAAAAATCACCTCCTTTATCAATCTACAGCATCCCTTGCTGTACCAATTATAACTTACCTTCAAGATATACATTTTTCAGTTACGTTTACAGAAAATTTGCTCTACCTCTAAAAATCACTTCATGATCATAACATTGTAGTATTCTCAGTTAGCGGCTATTGTATTGACCGTTGAAAAAGCCGTTTCTTGCGGTCGCAGGTATGTTACTGACGCAAAAAGAAGATAAAAACAATCTTTGAAGCGGATTGTATATCCTGACAAAATTTGAGTTAAATCAATGTAGGACTTTTTGAGTTTTTAAAATATACACAAACCAACATAACAATTTTATATATATATGTTAGTAGATAAAAGATTAGTAGGTATTCATTGTTTATTTAAATCAGAAGTTGTCAGAGATGGCCAACCCGCGGACCGCAAAAGGCACACTTAGACAATTTTTTCAACTCGTGAGATGCATCGAACTTTAATAAAATGGATACATTTTAAAATGACCAAAGTGGTGAAAACCATTATACATTATACATTATACAAATGTTTATAGTATATCTAAATTTACTATGGAGAATTTGAGATACAACTTCAAGAGTGACCCGCGGAGTTATGATGCATTTCCGAAGTTCCCCGCAATATCATTTGGGTTGACCACTCCTGATATCAAGTGTGCTGATTTGTCAATATCTTAAAAAAAACATAGATATTTTATTACAGGGTTCAATTTATATCCAATTTCGGGTGCCCGCTTATTTGTTTCAAATAGCCTTCTTCTGAACGCTAATTTTATTATTAACTAGTAGTTGCCCGTTGCATTCGCAACTAAAAATGTTTAATATGAGATAATGTAGAGTTAATCAACAATCGAAATTTTAAATTTAATAATGAAAGTGTTATTAATATGAAAAAAAGTTTATCTAAAATTATATTAAGAAATAAAATATAAGTGTTATTTTTATATCATTTTAATAAGAACATTTTAAATAACGTAATTTCACTATATTAGTATGAAAGTTTAATATTTATGTAGTACTTATACCAAATAGGCGATTTTAAAATTTGGTTCGTTTTTCAACAATCAAACTTTATAAAAAAAAAATTTTATGAACCAATGGTTGTGATCTGGAGTAATTATATATTTGGCTGAAAAGCATTACGGTAGCAATTTTTTGCCATATATTTGACGTATTTGACTGTTAATTCAAACATAAAATCTTCGATACCAACTTTTTTTCGGTATTTAGAACAATTTGAAAACCAATTATTGTTATCTATATATATAAAAGAAAGTCGTGTTAGTTACACTATTTGTAACTCAAGAACGGATGAACCAATTTGACTGAAAATTAGTAGGGAGGTAGCTAAGAACTAAAGAAAGGATATAGGATACTTTTTACCCCGTTCGTTTCCGTTCCCGTCGTTCCCGTGGGACGTGCCTTTTTGAAATGTAAATGTTTTTATACCTAATAAACGCTTAATAAAATTATACGGTAATAGCACATTCGCTTACGTATCTGATATTCTAATGCTCACAATAAAAGAGACGTGGGTTTGAATCCTAAAGTAACCTTTCTTTTTACAAAATTGTTGAAAATAAATCCTTAGGGTTGCTCAATAAGGAAATATTAACGAAAAAAATAACAGTAGTAGTAAAACAAATAATTATATTAAGAAAGGTTAAAGTAAATACGTTTTTAAAACCGTGCATACATAAAATCGTGTAATTATATATTTCCTCTGCCAGATGAAATTTTAATATTCGGTGTATTCCTTATAAGAAGTAGGCATGGGAAAAGATTTTGTTTGGAAAATTCCTACCCTAAAAGAGTGAATTGGGGTGATTTAGTTTCTTTGAAAAAATTAAGAGTTAATCAACAATCGAAATTTTGAATTTAATACGTGTAATTAATAAATAAATAATTTATTAATAATAAATTTATGTTTTTGTTATATAATTTTAACTACAGCATTTTAAATAACGTCATTTCACTAAATTAGTATGAAAGTTCAGGTAGTAGGTACTTATACCAAATACCAAAGAGGCAGTTTTTAATTTTTGATTGTTTTTCTACAATCAAACTTTTTTAAAATCTAATTTTTCTGAACCAATGATTGTGACCTAGAGCATTTATTTAACATAAAGGGAGCAATTTTTTGTCATATATTTCATTATCAATCAAAAAATATAATCTTTCAAACCAACTTTTCTACGGTATTTAGAAAAATTTGAAAATAAATTATTATTATTGAAAATAAATAAAATATTCGAATTTCCTTCCACGCTTTCTATCTATTTCCAACAATTTTGTATATACAACGTCAAAATGTGAGATATCGAATTACTTTTTAGTCATGATAATCAAAATAAAGGTAATAATTTTTTTCGGTGTACATTGTATTTTCAAATATAAGTGCACATTTGTGTCGATGAAATTTGGAAAGTGTTTTTCTTATACGATGCAGATATATAATAAGAAAGGGTTTTTTGATAATTCCTCCTCTAAAAGAGTGAAAAATGGTGGCGAAATTTGTACGGCATAACGTCTAATAAACAATCGAAATTTCAAATTTAATTATCAAAATATGTTCGTTATAAACGAAACGTTTTATCGTTGAAAATAAAACAATGTTGATTTATTTTTAGATTCAAAAACGTAGGATCTGCTTTTAAATTTAAACTCTAATATACATATCTAAAAAAGGTTAAGTTAATAAGTGAGCATTACATTTTTTGGCTTTCACATATTGTAAACCTGAAAATCCGATATACGTAATCACAAATAAATACATTAATGAGCGGATATCGAATAGCGACAAATTAGGCGAACTGAAAGAAAATAGTTGAAATTCAGATATTTTAATAATAAGTGCATAGATACACAATGGTTATCCTTGATTATAGAGGAACTGGGTGTCGTGCATTTGAACAAGCAATTTTAATTTCGCCGTAGTTTTGTATATTTCAGTAGTGTAAAAGTTGAGAGTTGAGACAATGAAATGGGATTTCTACTAATATTCGAAATATGTAGGCGAGTGTTTTGATAACTTTTGACTGTTTTAAGTCATAATTATGACTAACTTTATTGAACTCGGCGATATTTTTTATTTATGTATAGATGCTGATTGATTTACGGATGATTTGGTCCACGGGAGGTATACCCGCAATAGACATACTATTTTTAGATATTTATTAGGGTGATTTTTTTTTTACTTTTTTTTTGGTCCCATCGTGAAATTTTGTTGGAAATACCAAAAAAAAAAAATTCTCTGAAAGTTTGAGCCCTTTATATTAATTTTAAGTCCTCGACCAAAACGTGTAAAGATTTCCCATTGAAAATACACGGAAACTTTTCGGATTTTTTATTTTTAAATTTTTATATCTCAGCGGCATTTCGTGGGATCGCTTTTACCGAAGATGATATTTTCTCAGAATTAAACGCTCTACAAAAGTGCCCATTGCGACAAAGTCGTAACTCACACCGGTGAGGTAGTACGGGCCACTTAACCTGATTTTTCCATAAAATTCAAGGCTTAATATCTCGTTTAATATTGATCTTCGCGATTTGGTCTACTGGGACTTTTTTGTAGGAAATCAAATTCTCTACAAGTTTTTCATTTATAATTTTTCCGTAGCTCTTGTTATTTACGAGATAAATGCAAAAAAAAAAAACGCGAATTTTATGGAAAAATCAGGTTCAGTGGCCCGTACTACCTCACCGGTGTGAGTTACGACTTTGTCGCAAGGGACACTTTTGTAGAGCGTTTAATTCTGAGAAAAAACCATCTTCGGTAAAAGCGATCCCATGAAATGCCGCTGAGATATAGAAATTTAAAAATAAAAATCAGAGTTTCCGTGTATTTTCAATGGGAAATTTCTACACGTCTTGGTCGAGGACTTAAAATTAATATTAAGGGCTCAAACTTTTAGAGAATTTTTTTTTTTTTTGGTATTTCCAACAAAATTTCACGAGGGAATAAAAAAAATCAAAAAAAAAAAAAAAACACCCTTATATTTAAAAATATTTTTTAAAAATTAATTGTTTATTACATACAACTATTTTATTCTTTGCAACAGTTTATTAAATATGTCTTTTTCAAGTCGACAAAACAGTGTGTTTAAGTTTAGTTATGTTTTTCGTAAAAGAAATAAGAAAAATAAAAATTTTCATATATCACTACAAATAGCAAATTTGAAAAGAAAATTTTATCTACACCTACGTTACGCAGACGAAGTCGCGGGGATCAGGTAGTTAACTATATTTTTTTTAAATTGTAAGTATGTAACAATTTTCTGCTGAAAAGTCTTAGCTTGAGTGTAACGTAAAAAAAATACACATAATAACAAAGTTTAAAAAATTGAAGTAAAATTCTTTATTTTACAAAAAGTATCTCATTTAAAAAGTATTAAAAAAAAACAAAACTGATAACACAGAAAAGATATATGTATTAACCTATTAAATCAAATGGAAGATAAAAAAGTGTTTTCAAATACCTGATTTATAATCGTAAATACTGCTATGAAAAATGAATACAGGGTTCACCAATAAGCGAATAATGGTACCAAAAATCTTAAGATATTTTTCAAACTAAATTTTTAGATAAATTAATTATGCTATATCCTTATTGTAAAGCGGACAAAATTTACAAATCAGATAGTATTTCATTTTTATTGGGATTGTATATAAAGTATATGTATACAAAGTATTGTATCACTTTGAGGCAAAATAAAATTTTTAAATGTGTAACAATTTCCACCGGTTACCAATTGTTCGCCAATTTGGTTTAACCCTTAGTTAAAAAAAATACATATAAAAATTAAATAAAAGGTCAAGTCTTATTTGTCAGCCAACACGTTTCACTGTTCCAGTGTCCGATTCACTACTCGTCGTTGTAGAGTTGGATGAATCTGACGATTTGTCCGACGATTTATTCGAAGTAAAACACGGTTTTGGAAGTTTGGATTTTGTTTCTGAGTCTTTAGTTTCCATAATGTGAGAATCTTTTTCAGTAATAACTTCAGATTGTTCGTTTGCTGATTTTTGTCTTTGTAGTGTACCGTGTGAAGAATCGTTGATGGTACTGTTCGGTGTTACATGAGGAATATTTTTTGTGGTTGATGGATCTGATGGCCTTTTGCTTAGATTTGGTTTTATGATAACTTTTGGTTCCAGTCGTCGAATTGGTTGACTGGTAGAAGCACTTATTATAGTTTTGGCCATTTGTTTAACGTTTTGAATGTTATCGTAAATTGGTTGAGGTTTGTTTGGATCGTCCGGAGGTGCGGTTACATGAATTGGCTTACGAATTTCCCGTTTCTTAGGCAAAATTGGGCCTACATGAAGAGTGCTAGTAACATCATGCTCAGTTATGGGAGAAGTGTTAATTGGACGTCGGCCAAGGGTTGATGAGATTCTAGGTGGTGGAGGTGGAGGTGTTTTGTTAGGGAATTTCGATGGACCATCGCTATAGGTTGGAGTGACTGGTTGCGACAATGTAGTTTCACTAACTGGTGGCAAAATTGGTAGGTTGTTAGGAGGGGGTAGAGAACGTCGTTTTTGGCACATTAATCGATTTTTTTCAAAACTTGGCAAGTCGGGGAGCACTTTTGGGTAGTTTCGACGTTTATATGTTAAAAGAGTCTCTTCAGGAGACATAGGAATCAAATTGCTGTCAAGTTCATCTCGACTAGTAACATTTATATCACTGGTTTTAGTAGGTTCAACCTGAGGGTTGAATGATTGAAGTTTTAGTGGAATTTGTGTACGAAACAAGTTTGGATCCGTTTTATAATTAGTTTGTACCGGATCGGATTTAGAGTGTGAATGCCCGATTTTGATAATTGTAGATTCGATGATGGGAGGTACATTCGGTTCCAAATCAACACTAGTACTTCGAAGTAAACTTTGCACTTTCGAAGGATCGAGAAAGTCGTCCATTGTTACGGACCGACGAAGGGAGTTGTCAGATTTAAAATCGTCGTTTTGATATTCGAGTGATTTGGTAAGTTCGATTGGTTGTTGTTTTAAAACGCTACTGCTTCGAGCCGCAGGTGTCGCATCAATTGCCACTGACACTTTTTTTGGTTTCCGAATCGTTCCGGTTTTGTGGCCTACCGGAATTCCGGAATGCTTTGATACGTCCGTCGAAACCGTATTTAACGATTGTTTACCCGATTCCGGTGCATAAATTGGACTGACAGGCCGAGTTGGTGAATTTTCTGCATCTCTCCCAAGCTCGACACGATCTAAGTTATTAAAACCGCTTGGAACATCCGGCTTGTCTAATTTCTTTTTCAATTTGCTCGATTTATTCGAAGACATGCTTTTGGAATTGTTTTTCGGAATTTTCGATTTACGCAGAAATTTCGGACTGTATTTTTGTACAATTTCCTGAGCGATCCAGTCCCGTACTTTTGTATGGGGGTCAATTGTACTGGTTGAAAATTGGCGAGTTAGTTTAAATCGAGGGGTGAATTTCGAGCTTCCCTGACTTTCTTTTTCGTCGATTTTAACAGCTTCGTAGGTGTCTTCACTCTTTGTTGACGATTTAATCATTTTTATAACATTGCATCCTTTGGTTGTGATTTCGTTAGTGTTTTCAATTTTGGATCTGGATTCGATCGTTTTGTTTTCCGTCGCCAGATCAGGTGGAGTGTTGGAAACATCTACCTCTTGTTTTGTGTCACGTGAACGTAATTTATCGCGTTTGTGATAGAGAAAAGTAAAAGTAAAGACGTTAATTAAAAGAAATAGCACCCCCAGAGTAATAATAACGTTCATCGTTATACTGGCGGCTTCAGTTTCGGATTGCGGTAAAATTTCGTCAATTATTTGTGTTGTAGTTGAATAAACAGGACCGTCTTTTAAATTTGAGTTTTGTGAATTTGGATGTACTACAACTGGACGAACAGGAAATGATGAAACTCTTCGATGAATTGAATCGTGAGCAGTCACTTTTTGAGTTGTTGGATGAAGCCAAGGTGGTGGTTGTTGGAATGGAATTTTTCCTCGAATTTTTTCCTTGATAGCGATTTCAATTTCGTGCGGTAATCTTTCATTCCAAAATTGCATTAATTGCTTACGATAATAACGTCCTACAACAGGTGGTATTCCTATAAATAATTTTTTAAATGAAATTTAAAAAATAGCAGAAAAATATAAACAATTTTACCAAAATTCATGTAAGATTGATTATGAATGTCATATTCAGGCCAATCGAGATCAAATGACTTATAACTTGATGAACGAGACGAATAATATTCGAAACGACGCGGAGCATTTGGGTTACTGAAAAAAATAATAATAACTTCAACTTTATAGTTTCATTTTACGATTTATGAAAACAATAAGAACTTTTTTACTGCTATTTTAAAATAAAATATAAAAAAGTATTGATATTATCACCATCTCATTTATTTAACGTAAGTTTTAAGAGGTCTTTTGTTCATGTTATGTTTAATAAAAAGTCAAATGACAGCAACTTTAAATCATTCCGTCATTCTATTTTTTCGGTTTAGTTTTGCCTAAATAGAGTGAAAAGTTTTCCATAAAAGAGACGATAGTTTTTCTTTAATTAAAGTCAATTAGTAGCGCGCAAAGTTTGTGCGAAAGTTTCTCTCTACAGATAATATGAAATAATGTTAAAGTTTCTTCCGGGAAACTGGAACAACGTTAATAAAATTTTCTAGGAGATCTGTTTTAAAAGGAGATTTATGAGGCAGATGATAGGGAAATTGGTTTAAAGATTCATTATTTATATTTTGATACAATTAGAAGTATTTTTTGTTTTCGTATTGATTAAATTATAACAAATTTATCTTTGCCTTATGAATGATTTTTTTAATTTCATTTTAAACAAACAAGATATTCGGTAATGCTTCTTTTTATGGTTTCAATTATTTAAAAACAATTGTTAAATGATAAGTTCTACCAAACATAATGTACCAAATAACAAAAAATCCAAATAACCAAAAATCCACTTTGAAAATTAACTCTTGCAACTAAAATGCTTCAGTATTGAATTTTCAGGGTAAAAGTTAAAGCAACAGAAAAGTTTAAAAAAAAATATATTTTCTTTCTTTAGTCTTCTGTAGTTGCTTCTCATTCTATTAAGAAACCTCAATCATTATCTCAATCATTGAGATAATGATTGTCATCTCAATTTTTTCAACCACTGAGAGCCAAAAATTAAAATTAACTTTTTTATTGTTAACTTTATTTCCGAACTATTGTAAAAAATTGATTCGGCTTAAAGTTATTTAATAACATTTTAAAGCTCAGTTTTCTTGGCCAGAAAACTTTTCAATGATTTAATAAACGTTTTACTTAGAAAATTAGTTGACAAAGGACAATTTTTTTCTTTCGAAATCCCATTTTTAGTAAGCTTTCAAGAAAAGGAAATTTCTATTACAGTACAAATGGTTTTCTCCATTTTTCCGGAAGCAAAAAATTATTAAAAAGGTTTCGGAGAATTTAAAATTATTGAAATTTTCTGCGTTATTTTTTTTAATAGCTTAGATAAAAGATTCGATCCCAACTTCAGTATAAAAGCAGTTAATGCTTTTCTATTTTTCCACCAATAAAAAACGAATTAAATTTCCGAATTGAATTGGTATCAATTTCAATTAATGATCAACACAAAATAAAATGAGAAACCAATCATATGAACAATTCAAATGAACAATATCAAATGAACAATTTGAATAGAAACCTGAAATGATTTAGTCACAAACTTTTGTGCTATTTAAGGAGCTTTGTATAATTATTGAAAATATTACTGTTAAACGTAGGTATCCACATAAAATAAGAACATTAATTAATTAAATTAAGGATGTTATCTTTTGATGGATTAATTCTAAAATTTCTCTTCTCCTATTTGAATTTCTCAGTAAATTTTTGGTGAAAGCTTTATGTTCTACTTTTCATGTAATATTTAACGAAAATCATAATCGAATTAGAGTGTTTTGTTTACGTAAATTAGACAATGTTAATAAGCAAAGTTTACTGTCGTTTATAAACGACATACCCAACCCATTCCTATTCCCGGCAGATGTAAACATGGTAAACATGTTGGGAATGACGAAGGTGTTCACTTGAAAGCTCCAAGCTTAGATAATCGTAACGTGAAACTGGGTAAGGCTTTATAAATGGGAACTGAAACAACAAAACTATTTGCAATCGTTATTTTACGGGAACAGAAAGAGGAAGGGCAAAATTTAACAATGCACTCCATATGAAATTTATGAACATGGTTTGGATGATAGCAAGAAAATTTATTATGACACCTCGACGTATGTTGTTTGGTTTTATATAAAAAAAAGTAAATCATAGTCTAGTTTTTGATTTATGAAAAGTTCTAACAAAAACCAAGTCTTTTTTTGCATCAATGGCAATAAATTTCAATTATAAGATGAATGCATTGTGAGTTGCATTGGGTAAAATGTATGTGCCTCGGTGACATACTTGGCGAAAGTAATGCAAAAAATTTGATATGAATATTTTATCCTACATTCAAGTAGAAATGTCTCAAATCGACAAAATTACCCGGTCTTCGCGAAATTGGTCCACGATCGCATTAATTGTTCAGACAGTGCCACTTCATCTTTGCTTGCACTGTCGATGTAGTGGTACTTTGGTCCTCCGACAGGTGTTCCAAACACAAATGGAATTTCTTCACCACTTATACTGCGATCCATCTAAAAAGTAAGAAAAAAAAGGTTTGAAAATATTTCAAAAAAAAAATCTGTATACATTCGTACGTTTGCATATTCGCCAAAGACACTGTTGTGTCCAAAGACGTAAAAGTATGATTTAGGATTGGCAACTGAATGAAGATTTGCGGTTTTGACTAATGGTGCAGCGACGCGAGCATCTGAAAGAACGTCGAGAATTGTATCGCGATGATCAGCTCCTGTTGTTCGCGATCCATCATTTCTTATATCGGTATATTCGGCTATTGTTTTAATATACGCCACATCCGGAGAATGCTCAAAATGGGCGACTAAATATGCTCGCAACATAGACTCAAAGTCTTTTTCTAGCAATCCCGCAGCCAATGAAACAGCATCCAAAAGATGGTAGCTTTCAACTTCGGTCAAACCGTACATTAAGTCATATCTAAAAGAAAAATAGAAACTCTAAAAAATTTTTTCAACCTAATTAGTTTGTTTAAATACCGGCTGAAAAGGTCCTTGTACGCACTCATTATTTGATATGGATCGTTTGGCACAACTGCTCCATCGACCACTGGTCCAAATTTCGTCATAAATCTCGGTCCTGTTACCTTAAAAGCCATAATTTCCTCCAATCGTTTACCACGAAGGCAATCTGCCATTTCATCAAAGTGCTCTTTGGGCGGGCTGCAGTTCAACCCATCGGCTACTTGCATCGTGAATGGCACTGGGTTTGTAACCAATGCCCAATCGGATAAAGCGGAACCACTCATTAAAATCGCTCGATGAAACAAACCTTGGCCCGCTCCTCGAGAAACTGGAGATATCATGAGAAAGTTGACGCTAGCCGCCCCTGTGCCATGACCCATGAGGGTCACAGATCGGGGATCTCCCCCAAATTCTGCTATATTGTCCTGAACCCACTGCAAGGCAGCAATTTGATCCAAAAGACCAAAGTTGCTCGGTGTATTTTCAGCAATCCCCGGTTTCATAAATCCTGAAATTAGAGTAAAAAAAATCTATTAAGATATAATTCTATGAATTAATAATTCATCCAAAAATTATATTCATTTGCATAGTTTGGATTCATCTATACTAATATATAAAATTATTAATTCTGTCTATACATTTTAATTTTGAACCCAATTTTAGGGTAAATATTGGTTTCAATATGCCCGTATTTTAAATTTAACATTTTTAAAATTTTTCTCTGTCTATGTGTCTCTTTATAATTAAAGAACGGAAGAACCGAATTTAATGAAATTTAGTATTAAGAGACAACATAATTACCCACTCACGTTAGGCTTTTTATCAATCCTTAAAAATAATAATGATAGGTATCCTCTACTTAGAAAATGAGGGATGAAAAATTTGTTTTACTTTAGACAAGTGAGTTATATATCGTTGGAAAGGTATTTAAAAGTTATAAAATAATTTTAATTAATCTTCAAAATTGAATTAATAACAAGCACCATGAATTCAATTCAATACAAGTAATTCAATTGTTTCTTTAAAATATAAACATTTTTATACACAAATAAACATAAGATTAATAAATATGATAATAGAGCCGAGGGTTCAAATCTTACTTACAGTAACCTTCTTTACAAAATTGATGTAAATAAATCCTAAGGGTTGCTCAAAAAGAAAATATTAACGAAAAAAGTACTATTAATAATAGTAATAAAGCTTAGCGTAATATAGTGATTCTTCTTATATTGATTAAAATCGTGCATATCATATAAATTCATATATTTATATACCCCCTCTGACTGATAAACTTCGTATAATCGGTGTATTCCTTATAAGAAATACGCTTGTGATAAAAATGTTTTTTTGAAAATTTCTACCCTGAACGAATGAAAAAAAGTGACTAAGTTTGAAATTTTAAATTAAATAATCAAAGTACTGCAAAACATGAAACATTTTTACCGCTTAGTATAAAACAAAGTTCATCTATATATAGTTCATCTATATATATTAGAAATAAAATATAAATGTCGGTTTTTGATATATCATTTTAATATCTGCATTAAGAATAACATTTTTCACTAAATTAGTATGAAAGTCTATGTAGTATTTATACCAAATAGGCGATTTTAAATTTTTGTACGTTTTTCTACAATCATTTTTTTTTAAATTTTATGAACCAATGATTGTGACCTGGAGCAAGTATATATTCTACTGAAAAGCATTAAGGAAACAGGTTTTGTCATATTTTTCATTATCAATTAAAATATAATATCTTCAACTTTTCTTCTGTATTTAGAACAATTGGAAAACGTATTGAAAATTAATAAAATATTCGTATTTATTTTCACGCTTTGCACGTATTTCTAACAATTTTATATGTACAATGTCCAAATCTGCGAATTCGAATTGCTTTTTAGTCATGATATCAAAATATAAAAGGCCATAATTTTTTTCGATTTAAATTGTATTTTGTGTTGTAAAGTGCACGTTTGCGTCGATAAAATTTAGTAAGTGTTTTCCTTATACTGATATGTGATAAGAAAGGTTTTTTAAAAATTTCTACCCCCAAAGAGTGAAAAAGGGTGGCCAAGTTTGTATGGGATAACGTCTTAAAAAGAATCGAAAGTTCAAAAAATATAATTATTTAATTAATAACCATTTGAACTCTGATAGATATATCAAAGGAAAATGGTTAAGTTAAGTTTATAAGTATGCATAAAGTTTTTCACTTTCACAATTGTAAACCTAAAAATCCGAAAGGCGTATTCACTTTACTCAAATTACTATACGAATATAATTTATTTTTTAATCGCGATAATTTGACTTACACCACTTTTGCTTTAAACGTCTCTTATCGCAATTCCACAATATAAAAACACATAGTTTAAGAAACTATGATAAAAATAAAAGACATTGAAAGATTGAAATGAAAATTGTTGTGAATTTGAATGTGAATGAATGTTGACTTGAAAATAGGCTTTGGCAGCTGCATACCCTTTCAACAAAACGGTTTTAATAAAAAATATCATTCTTCAGAAAACTGTTTCGTCTCAAGGAAATGCCAAGTTTGCATATGAGTCCCTTTGACGCCATTACCTACTTTATAAATGTTATATTTTGTGTTCGGAGTTTTAAATCGTACAAAACTTCAAAACTTACAAAGAAGCAATGCTGGTAATTTTTTTTTAAATATATGGTAAAATAGTTTAACATTCGACTTCACTTAGATTTCACTAAGCACGAAAAAATAAAAAAGCTCATTGCGGCATTTTTTCGAAACAAACTCCGTGCTGATAAATATTTGTTGAACAATAATAATTATTTTAATAGTTTTCATAAGTTAAAAAAAATCAGATCAAACATTTTAATAAGTAAATTAACATTCATGTCGTTTCAAAGAGGATAAATTTGAAGCTACTTTCATAAATTGGTTCGGCTAAAAACTGATGAGTTTCATATTTCTCTCACTAAAAATGGGAATGAAAAAATTTGAAATTCTAATTAGGGAAGGCAACGACAATGAATTGTATATAAAAATTCATAAAATTTATATGTTTTCATTGCTCTTGTTGTAGGTATCTTTGCCAAGCATATAAATCATACATATTTTGTTCTCAACTTTTTGGGACTAAAGTACCAACGAAATTTTATTCTAAAGATAAACTAAATTGGAAAAATTGGTATGCACTATAAGTGAGGAAGTATTGGAATAAAGATAAATCATTTGAAAAACGTTACCCATAAAAAAAGTTTTAATTCTAAATCTTTTATATTTAATTCTCGATCACATTTTATTTAAATTGTAGAAGTTTCCTTTATATTGAATTTGTTTCATCACATTCACTTAATCATATACTAAAAGTGAGAATTTGTCGCCAAGAACACGAAACTTATATAAAGGATTGAGGATTCTGCGATTCTGTCGACGTCACGATTCGAAGACGAATTTTTATAGTATAAATCCTACAACCACAGTTCCACCAATTTTTTTGTACTAAAAAACAATAAACAAAGGGTCCATAGGTAAAGCACTGGGGGGTTGAGGGGCATCCCCCTCAAAAAGATTGAAACGATTATTTAAATACTAAATTATGGCCTAATTAGCTAATGCCCGCAACTTCGTCTACGTAACGTAGGTTTTGGTTATATTTTCTTTTTAGATTTGCTCTAAGTAGTGGTATATGAAATTTTTTATTTTTCTTATATCTTTTACGAAACACATAATCACACTTAAAACACTATTTTGTCGATTTTAAGAAGACACTTTTAATAAACTGTTGCTTAGAATAAAATAATTGTCGGTAATGATCAATATATTTCCAAAAAATATTTATAAATATATATAAAGAGTATGGTCTATTACGAATACTTACGGTAGGTATACCTACCGTGAACCAAATAATCCGTGAATTAATCAGTATCTATACATAAATAAAAAATATCATCAAGTTCAATAAATTCGGTCTTAATTATGACTAAACAATCAAAAGTTTTCAAAATACTCGCGTCAAAGTATTAGAAGATAAGAGTCTAGATTTTTGTATATTAGTAGGAATCCCCATCTCACTGTTTCGATTCCCGAATGAACCTTTTTTCCAAAACTATTACCCTCGAAAATCGAAAAAAAATATTATAATTTCATTACCATTTTGATTATCACGACTAAAAAGCTATTCGATTTTGCACTTTTGGACATTGTTCATACAAAATTGTTGGAAATAAGTAGAAAGCGTGGAAGTAAATTTGAATATTTTATTAATTTTCAATAACAATAATTGTTCTTAATACAGAAGAAAAGTTAGGATGGAAGATTTTATATTTTAGTTGATAATGAGATATATGACAAAAAATTACTTCCTTGATGCTTTTCAGCAGAATTCATAATTGCTCCAGGTCACCATTATTGGTTCATAAAAAATTAGATTTTAAAAAGTTTGAGTGTTGAATAACAAACAAAAATTAAAAATCGCTTATTCGGTATAAATAAGTACTACATATTAAACTTTCAGAATAATTTAGTGAAATGACGTTATTTAAAATGTTGTTATTAAAATGATATATAAATAAAAAACAGACACTTATATTTTATTTCTAAATACTAATCAACTTAGTTAAATATTAAACGGTAATAATGCTTCGCCGTTTTTAACAGCACTTTGTTAATTAAATTTAAAATTTCGATTGTTGATTAACTTTACATTATCTCATACAAACTTAGTCACCCCTTTTCACTCTTTTAGGGCAGAAATTTACAAAAAAAAAGGTTACTGTGAGATTCGAACCCATGGCTCTTAATTACAGCATTATAGCGACAGATATGTAAACCAATGCGCTATTAACATAATTATAAATTTTATGTTGTAATTCTAATGGTTTTTGCAGCGCACGCTAGAATAACTCGCAGATGGCAGAATTTTTCGTACTTACTTGACACTTAACGTTATATTTTGTATAATTCACACAATATCTTCAATAAGTATAGCCTAAATGTTATTCTGATGTATATGCTATATTATTGTAGTTTCATTAAAATCTATTACAAACTTTCGCGTTTATAATACTCGTATTAGTAAGGATTTATTCGGGAAATAAATTAAAAACAAAACTTATCAACATGGATGTTGCTCAAATGGATATTAGCCGTAAAAATTTGTTTTTAGGCTTCGCCTCGGGATCCCTTGTTGGTAGTTTTTGTAACAAAAATAATTGGTATTTTTAAGAATCGATATCTAGTAAACGAAGCAAGATATGGACAAATTTTATTCCAAATTTTCGTTTTATTCCGTTGTGATCTGAAAGAATCCGTCGTTAAATCGTGACGCCGAAAAAATCGTTGTCTTGCCAATGGATTTTATAAAATAGCCGCATAAGAAATAGTCATAAGAAACAAAGTAAAACAAAACAAAATATATGAATCAATCGCAAAGATTATTAAAAAAACAAAAAATCATTTTACATTTGAATAATCACTTTCTTTAATTATCACTAAACTTCACAACATCTCATATTGATATATTAATAATCATCCAACAAATTATAGTTAATTTCGTCAAACATATCACAAAGCGTTAAGAATAATAATACATACATTTTTATTAATAATTCGTTCATCAATAACTTAATAGTATTAAAATCAAATGAAATTAAGATGTAAGAAATTAGAAAAATAATAATTGTAAAAATGTTTGACCATCATTTTTTTCAATTTGGCTGCGATCGTTTCTTGCAAATTTGGATTACATCACTTGCAATGGGAAACGCAAAGACAATATTTTTACTCTTGTCTTATTTGATTTTTTTATTTACATTCTTTGTTACTTTAAAAATTATTGTTACAATATAATTAAATATAGTTATTCTTGTCTTTCACATTTAGCATAATGAATTTAAAAAGAATTAAATGATAATACATCAACAAAAAAAATGCTTCTGTTAATTTGAGAAATCTACTAGAAATGTACTATCAACTCTATCATATTCTTTGTTTTTTATTTGTCGATAGTTTATTGTTGTCGCTCTATTTTTTTGCACAAAATAAAATTGGAGAAAAACAAGTAAAAAAGGAAAAAATAGGCATTTAAAAATATTGTTCACACGAATCTCTAGTCAATAGGGACCAATAATTTTCTGTCTCAAAAGTCCAATCGGACAGTGTCGTTCAATTTATTGGTAGCCATAATATTTTAGTTGGAAGTGATAAATAAAATAGTACAGAATGTATTGGAATGGGGATGAATGCAAGAAGGTGAAAATACGATTTGTTGAGGAGATAAAACTGAGTGGAAACATCTAATAAAAGTTAAAAAATAATCGTTTTCACGCTTTGAATGACTCAAATTTTTGAAACTAAATTTCCTCCGGGGAAATGAGCGTAGATGGCGCGTGTCTAAAATATTTTTGAACTTAACGGGTTTTCCAACCCCATTCCACTTGGTCGTCCTTCGCTTCACTAAACAATAACTATCTATCATATTTTCATTTGAAAAAAAAAGAAGTAGGGGTTTATATGTATATAAGAAGACACAAAGTTATGAACACGATGCTTTCATAAAACGTTTCCTATTTTCTGTTTCGATGTAAAAATGTCTTTTAAAATAATTTTACAAAAAGAAGATAGATACGACCATTTCGAATATCAATTTGGCAAACGACCAAAGCACATGCTTTAAATTTCTATTCGACAGAAAATTACGTGAAAATATCAGACGACATTGGTTCGTTTTTCCCCTAGTCACTTTTTTTTGTTTTGCTTTTCCACGGAAAAAAAAGAAATTCACGCTGAAAATGCCGACAGGTTAATTACGAAATATAAAAAATAAAATGAAGCATCTATTGATATTGGAAAATATTTGCTATGATAAGCCTGTGCCAATTAGCATTGGTGTAACCTTTAACCGAAGAGCTTTTATATATTTTAATAGCTATGTCAGTTTGCATTGAAATTGATTGCATACTTGACTGATAAAAAGGTTTAATCGCAAATTATGAAAATATATTTAACACAAAAATCATTAAATTTCTCATCATGTTCATATTTATTGGTATAAATGTGCCTTTACAGATAAAAGAAAAGAAAATAACCAAATTTTTGTCTCATTTTACCACGCCTTTATTGAATCAATCGGTCTTTATTTCATGCTTTATGTGTTATATTTATTTTTATTACAATAATACTTCATCCAAACTGCAACCGAATCGCTATGAATACGGGAGCTTTTGAGCTTTTTATTCTCCCTATATGTTTTTGTACCTCATTCTCTTTCCATTATTAGCTCACTTGATTTATTTAGTACATGAAGTTCATCCCTTTATAGAATTCGAAAGCCTTGCTTGCAACTTTCTGTGTAAATACAACGAGAGGGAGACCAGCGGCGATATTTGAAGAAAAAAAAACAAATTATATCCATTTTTCCGAGAATTCCTTGTATTTTTTTTAATTTTCAATAATATATTGAAGTTTTGTCTGCAATATTGTCATGCATTAATATGGCGCATTCAAAAGTTGGGAAATCATACTGTAAACAATATTTTATGGAATATTATTATCATTTTTCCAATAGGAAATAATAAAAAAAGCTTAGCTATTGATTCGTAAAACCGGAATTATAACCGTTGGTGTTTTGAACTGGAAAAACTTTTTCAATAAAAATCACAATTGCTTTTAAGATTTTATGTGGCACTAGTGAATCCAAAACAATTGTGCTTGTCGTATAAAAAATAAATAGATCGTCAAAATATGGGCAACATAAACTCAAATTAAGTGCTAACCTGAGTTTTATGAAAGGAAAAGAATGAGAATTTAATAATATTTGTTTATATTTTTTATAATCTTATATATAAAAATCTCGTGTCACGGTGTTTGTAGCCAAACTCCTCTTAAACGGCTGGACCGATTTTCATAAATTTTTTTATGTATATTCGGTAGGCATGAGAATCGGATGTAAAGTATATTTCATACCTCTAGAAGATTAAGGGGTCCCTCGGCATCTTCTGCAAATTTTTACGCCTATTATTATTTACGTCTATGTATTATTTGTAATCATCAATGTCTATGAATTATTTTGAAAAACTCTTAGCAACGTATAAATTTTACATTTTTATTTATTTAATTTGTCTTAAAATAATTATATAATTCATATTATGGGAGAGTGTTGTAAGTCCGCGCCATTTTGGCATTTCATTTTGCATTTATTTGTATCACAACACAGTGCGTGCAAAATTGTGTACGATTTATTTTAATTTATTAAAAAAACAGTTTATTTGTCAACAGGCGATATATATTTGGCCATGTGAAAAACATGAATTTTTAAAATTGATGTCCCAAACATTGAATGACTGCTGTTGCATTTTATTTATCGGTATTACAAAATTGTAATGCTTGCAAGTCGCACGACCTGTCGCTTGGAATTATAGGGATGTGTGAACCTCAACGTCTTCATCTTCATATTTTCATTTCAATATTGGTACTTCGAAAACATTGTTCCTTTATTTTTTCACCGCAAGCTGGGTGTTATTACAAAGACATGGTTAGTCTATATGTTCCACAATACATTAATGATTACTGATTCAACTTTTATTTACAAATTATGAGGTAGTAGTCCGAAGACTTTCAGCGAATTTGAAAATTCTATTTATATTCTATTTATATTCTATTCTCAACATCAGTTTGATTAGTAATGGAATCAACCAAGTTGCATGGCATCAATTCGCCAGTTATGTTATTTTGACTCTGAATACTCATTTTGTTGTACCTATAATCAAAGTTTTTTAGAGCCAATATAACATGTTAGCTTAACCAAATATAATTTTTGTAATTTTAAGCAAAGTTTGGGAACACCATCTCGAAGAGCTCGATCTTTAACTTAGTAAAGTGGCAAAAATTGGCAGGGAATGTAATGTATTCAGATGATGTGTCAACAGAAATTTTGCAAGAATCAATATCGAGAAATTGTTTGGAAAACTTTTTCCACATTAGGCGTTCTGCATTTCGAATTGCAGAAGTGGACGACTTCAGACATTAAGGGTCGACTTCTGTCTAAAAAATAAATACTTGCCTTAAATTATCAAATTTATGGAACTATATGAAGAAAATTCACCTGGAAGAAAACATAAGAATTACATTACAGAACGATCTATCTGCAGAAGATTTATCCTAGAAATGAGTGAATATCGGTAATAGCCGTGTTATTGGTTTGAATTTTTATTCCAATTAAACTGATTAAAACGTTATTCTGCTGTTTCGTAAACAAGCTAACAAGTAGGTAAAATTTTTGAATGAGACAAAATTCAAAGGAAATGAAGTCAATACGCTTGATTTGTCGACAAGTACACTGCCATTACCGAGATTCAAAAATTGTTTGGAAAATTCTTCAGTAGATGGATCATTCCGCAACCCAACTCATGGCGCCAGCTGTGAAATTTTTTCACATTGTGTCACAGATTTTATGATTTTAAGCAGAAGTTTATTTTATGGACAGATTCTGAACTTGGAATGATTGACAATGTTTGGGGAAAATCGCCAATCAGTAAAATCATTGCGCTATCAAAACATACTGAGTTATTGCGTCGTTCCAATGGTTTCAATGGTTATATGCGTTTTGCAAATAAAAATTACTGACAATATTAAATTGACACATAAGTGTGGGTGACTTGAACTGCCAATTGCGTAAAAAGCCAAGTTTAATTTATTTAAAAACTCATTTTGTTCATTTTTTTCCCTGAATTGTTAAGATATGTTAATAGTTATTTTACTATTCGGAGAGAAGACGAATCTAACAAATCATATATCATCAAAATCAGTCCAGTCATTTTTTTAGCTCTACTTGGTTTAACTACCCCTACTTTATTTTATATATTGAAGAAATCTGATTTGACAAACTTCCTATGTCAATGTAATGGCAAGATGCTTCAATGGAGAGAATCAATCCGTGGGTAACGCATGAACCCAAATATATAGCTTCAATAAAGTATATCGTCGGCCCAAAGTCTCAATCTGCTAAGTCTTATTATATTTTTTTTTGTTTTTTTGTTCCAATAGGAAGGAATAAAAAATTCTATCGAATGACAAACTGATAAATTTCTTTAAATATAGAAATTTCTCAATATACAACATGAATGGGAAACCTGCTTTATGTAGTAACTTATGTAGCTTATATTAACTTTCTTTCCTTTTCCTGAAAAAAAAACTGTTAAAAAGAACCTAGCAGCTTAACACTTTAGACCAACGAAATGTGTTGGCTGACTTGCAATTGAAATAATTGTTTTTTTTTATATATAACTTTTGTTTTTTTTTTTATATACTTACTATTCTAATGAAGTATTGAACTTAATTTTATTCAATTTATTATTAAAAATTTAAACTAAGTGTAGCTAAAATATTCATTCATAAACACTTCGTTCATTGTCTGTTAGGTAGTACGAAGTTTGTGGGGTCAGCTAGTCAATCTATATATGTAAAATTGTTTCCCTTGATGTAATGACTGATCTATCAAGCTACAGCCCAAGCCACAGGTCGTTGAGCCAGAAAATTTGAAGAGTAAATTCGCTATATGATGTAGGCATCCGATTCTTAAAAATTCTTACCCCCAACTGGAAGAAAAGGGATGGCAAAGATTAAATATTATCCATGTTGTTTAAGTCCTTGTCTTTTTAAATATTATAATTAAATTGTGGGCAATAAGGACGAAGCTTCTTGTGGAATAATAATATTTTTTTATGGCCAAGCAAAAATACAATTTGGTATTCTTGGTTTGTTGTTCTACCAGTTGGGTTATTTTACAGCTTATTTTTATCACATTTATGGAGTAATTTTTAATTTTGAGCCCTGAAGAAGTAAGGACTGACTGACAAAACGTTGGCGATAAAATAAATAATATTCCACAAGAAGCTTCGTCCTTATTGTCGACAATTTAATTATTATATTCAATATGATAACACGTAATTTAATCAATAGTCGAAAATTCAAATTTAATATTTAAAGTACCGTGAAATAGAAAACATTAAACGATTGAAAATATTTAATAAATATTTTGGTTTGAATTTGTCTACTTGAATTTTACATAAAAGTCATAATATTTCCCCTGTAAACTGGAAAATAAAACAGAAATAAAATTGAAGTGGCAAAGAGTGTAATAGAAAACTGTGTAGTAATTGGAATGCTAGAATAACATCAGCTATTTACTTAACGCTTATCTAAACTATTAAAGTATAAAATTCTAATCTTGGTCGGTATTTACAAAGTAAGTTTTTGTCTCGAGATTATTCGTTATTCCAAATTTACATTTAAAAATTTGTTGCGTCAATTTGATATCATTTTTAACTAAAAAACTGATAAACCGATTTATATGATATTTAATATTATATTATGAGATACAATACAATGTTACACTCAACACAGGCATTAATATCTTTACCCAAAATTAATAAGAGATAACCTTTTCTACTATTTTTGCCTCAATTTTCTTTATTCTTCCCTTAATGTAATTCTACAGCAGCTATTAGACCTTTGTCCTTTGAAAAACGAATGATTTCGTTAATTGTAAAATTGAATGTTCAACATCAAAATTTGATGTCATATATTTCATTATCAATTAAAATGTAAAATCCTCCATGCTAAATTTTCTTCGATACTTAGAACAATTTGAAAACCAATTATTGTTATTGAAAACTAAAAAAATATTCTAGTTAGTTTCCACGCATTCCACCTACTTCCAATAGTTTTATATGTATAACTTCGAAATGTGCAAATTCGAATTGCTTTTAAGTCACGATAATCAAAATAAAAAGGTCATATTTTTTTCCATTTACATTGTATTTTCAAATATAAGTGCACGTATGTGTCGATGAAATTTGGATAGTGCTTTTCTGATACGAAGTAAATATAAAATAACTTCAAATGTCATAGTCAAAGTGGCGTTAAAAACGAAATGTCATTACAGCTTTGTATAAAACAAAGATGGTTAATTATAAGAAACAAAAACTTAGGGTTTACTTAAAAATTTAAACACTGATAAGCAAAAAGTTTTTTGGCTCTCACAAATTATAAACCTGAAAATCCGTAATACGTATTCACAAATAAATAGGTACATTTTTGAGCGAGTATCCCTGAAATTCGGCGAACTAAAAGAAAATAATTGTCGCTATTTTTGTGAACTAACCTTAGTGGCTCCTATCGACAGAGAAAGAATGACAATTTAAAGGGGGGAAGTGTTTTGAATGTGGAATATACGATTAGCCATAATGATTAATTAAATTTAAAATGCTCTTCCAGAGCAAACGCATTTGCCAAGTCGTGTATGGTGAACTCGAGACTGTCCAATATGGTTTAATTGTATAGTTGAAATTTTGATATTTGAGTAATAAGTATACAGTTACACAGAGGTTATACTTGATTATGGAGAAACTGGGTGACATGCAATTTAACAAATTTCAATTTTGCGGAACATTGCAGGAGAGTAATAGTTTTGAGAAAAAGGTCCATTCGGGAATCGAGACAGTGAGATGGGATTCCTACTGATATTCAAAAATCTAGACCCTTACTTTCTAATACTTCGACGCGAGTATTATGAAAACTTTTGCTTGTTTTAAGTCATAATTAAAACAGAATTTATTGAACTTGATGCTATTTTAATTTATGTATAGATGCTGATTGATTAACGGATTATTTGGTTCACGGTAGGTATGTCTACCGTAGGTATACGCAATAGATCATACTATAAATATCTATAAATATTTTTTGTAATTGAATTGATCATTACCATATTATTCTAAGCAACAGTTCATTAAATGTATTTTTTTAAAGTGCACAAAATAGTATTTTTAAGTATGATCATGTTTTTCGTAAAAGAAATAAAAAAAATACCATATAATACTAAAAATTTCCATATAACACTAAAACAACAAACCTAAAATGAAAATATGACCAACATACGATAAGTAGACGCAGTCGCTGGTATCAGCTAGTTAGTTTATAGATCATTTTAGCTTTAATTTCATGAACTAATCACGTTCTTACAGTTAATAGTTGAATAATGCATCTCTTGGGCTTTATTCCTGAGTTTTGTTTCACCAAATTATTGATTCAGTTTCGATAGTTTCTGGTCATTTACTAACTTAACTGTATGAATTTCTGTCGTATTTGCTTGATAAACCATTGAAATTTGGTAGATTTCCCTCAAACGATTTTGTCGCTTGGGGACGGAAGCGTGTGAATTTAATGTTTAAGCAAAATCTTCTTACACGATTTGTTTACAATCCTCGTCATATATTTGAAACGGCTATGTAACATTGTAACATTCATAGACGCATACAACTCCTTCAGGAATTATAAACTAGTTACTAGTATTTGTATATAAGATAGGGAACGGGTGAAACAGGATCAGTGGAAGATACCGGAAGAAATACAGAGCATAAAGGGTGAGCATTGGAAAGAGTTGCTACATCCCTTAATAACATCTTAAGCAAACATTATTTCAGCCTCTTGCATCACTTCTCCCAGTTTCTCTCTTCTAATACAAGCTTACAACCGCCGCCAGTTATGGAAACATTTACGATTTTATTTGGTCGCTAACGGGGATTTAGATGGGAACTAGGCGAGGATATGAGAAAAACGAGCTGCGGTTACGCTATGGAGAAGATAATGGAAATTTAATAGTTTCAATCGTTTTCATTTAACTGATGTTTATTTTTTGGAGGAAAAATGTTCAAATTACATTTAAAATTAGAATCGATCATCTTTAACTATATTAACACCTGATTGCTTTAGTAATTACCATATTTTTCAATAATGATTTTTAACTTTCTTTCAATCAAAAGCTTAACATAATATTTAAAATTTTCAAATATTTTAGTTTCGGTTCATAATTTTTCATTTGGTTCCAATTTTACTTTGTTCCATTGAAATCTAATACATGTTTCAAAATATTTAATTTACATATTCTGCTTGGGCTTCGTCGACTTCTTGGGTTTAAATAACGATTTTTGACACTTACATAGTTTCAACTGCCAACCAGTGTTTCTGTAAATATCTACGGGAATCATTCAGTCATATTTTCAATTTAAGTATGCATGTCTTAGAAATTGGTCTAAAAATGAATATGTCATTCAATTCTTAAAAGCAGAATTATTCTTGATAGTCTCTTCTATCATTGATGTATGTTGGTTTGTTTATTTTTTTCGCTTACTTTCAATTTAATATGCCAAATTCAATTGGTTTTTAAACGTTTGTTCTAAATTTGAAATAAAATATAAATCAAGCTGAAAGAAATTTTGTTTGTTTTGATTCTTGTACCAGAATTTTTTAAATCTAATTTAAAAAGCTTTCCTTTCTTAAAACATCATCATCGTTGGAATAGTGTGAAGAAAAATAATTTGAAATTATAAATGTGTTTTTGGTTCCAACACTATTTTTAATTTTATTTGTAATCGTAAGCACATATACCTAATACTCTCTGCAAATGATTTATTAGTTAAAAAATAAGAGACTCTTGAATTGATAGCAATTCAAGGATTAAATAAAACATATTGATATCTTGATGAGAGACTTAAGCCAGCACTGGTACTCTCTAGAAATTTGGAAGATGATCTCTCGGCCACATTTAAACGCCGTGGAGGATTTTTCGGGTGTTGATTAAAGGAAAGAATTTGAACTTCTGGATTAGAATGGAAGAATAATTTATCGTGGAATCTTATGAATTTATTAGAAAACAATTCGAAAATATTAGGGACGATAACTTCTTTGTGAATTACTTCGTTTATGACATAATATGGAGCATTCAGAATTTTTCGAAAATCTTTTCACTGAAAAGTTTAGATATATTTACTATTAGAGGGTTTTGTGGAGCCCTACAATTCAATTCCATAAGTTAAAATTGGTCTAAGAAGGGTTTCGTAAATTATTAACTTAGTCTGTACGTTTATGGAAGATTGATGTCCTTAAAGTTTTCGTTGGGGTCCGAAGCGTCTGTTAAGGTCTTATCGTTGCAGTTTTGTGCATGGATCCCACGTAAGACGACTATTTAGGTAAGACCCTAGATAGCGAACTTCTGTGAAAATTGGAAAAAGTCGTTCTCATACACTAGTGGTGGAAATCTTTGATTATTTAAGGTTAGTGTTACTTTAACGCATTTATTTTTGTTTATTTTTACTTTCCATTTTTGGTACCGTTCGATAATAAGGTCGAGGTGTTCCTGCATTTTATTGGTGGCTTGGAACGAATTTGGATCGGTGGCAAATATTGCAGTATCATGAGCATAGATGGTTATCATTATGTGAGGATTAATAGGAAAATTCGATGTGTATATGATGTAAAGGATAGGACCCAATGCTACCTTGAGGAATCCCGGCTAGTATGGATTCGAGTGGAGAGACTTTAGATCCACATCTCACTCTGAAAAAGCGGTCGGAAAGATACGATTAGATGATAAAGAAGTGTTAGGAAGGCAATTTTTTTTAATTTTGTATAAAAGTCCTGGACGCCATACCCGATCAAATTCTTGTGTGACATCTACAAATGCCCCTCGGCAGTATTGTTTTCTTTCGAGAGCCGTAGAAATTTCATCAACGATCCTGAAACACTGCTGAGTTGTAGAGTAAAACGGTCTGAAACCGAATTGGTGAGAAGAATGATTTTATGATTCTCAAGTATAGGAGTATTTTTTTTTAAAAATAGTCTTTCAAAAATTTAGGAAAAGAGAGGAAGTAAACTTGTGGATAATGGATCCTTTAGAATAATGGATCTGCAACTGGTTAGGTTTCGGGATAAAAATTACAATAGAGAATTTCCATTGTGATGGGAAATGTGTGGTCCGAAGAATTGGTATGGTAAACTATTGCTTTCTCGAGATGATTTTGTGGAGTTTTGCCTGTTATAAGATCGTGACCAGGAGCTTTTTTATGGGAGATTTATTTATTAAAAATTTTACTTCGGAGGGACAAAACGCTTTGATCAGAAAATCTAAGGGGAGTGCACATTGAATATTTTGTAAAAAAAAATGTTCAAAGTGGAGATCAGAAATATTGGCATGCAGAGTGAAAGATTTTTCAATACTTTTTGCGAACGTTGCCGATTTTTCCGAGCCACTTCTAGCCCAAGTACCATCTTCATTCGTTTAAACATTAAAGTTGAAAATATATACCAGTTAGTTATTGAATCAATTTTTAAATTGCTTGAGATATTTTCAATTTGTAGCATTACATAAAGTATTTCAGTATGAAAAAGTTTCAATGCACAAAAAAAAAGAAGACAAATTGAATCTTGTGCGGTTTTTTGCATTTGATACCAAAAACTATTCAAAAAATATTATCAATTTTTCTATTTAATAAATGATGGTTGCATTTGTGCAGCTTTAAAGTGCAAGTTGGTGACGATAAAAAAACTCTTTATATTCTACTGAGAAAAGTACAAAATTATTTACTCAAGGGTTCTTGGAATCGCCGATCAAGAATATTAGGTGTATTAACTGCTTTAGTAAGTTTAAAGGTTCAACAACTTTCATTCAACAGTTTGTTTCAAATAAATTCAATTTGGGAGTTCTTGAACATAATGTAAAATATATAAAGTTCCATGACGTATCTGAGGGTTAATATAGACTTCATTCAATAAATTTTATTTCAATTTTTTTTAAGAGGTGAACAAAAAACATACTGTGGGACCTCGGGGGTCACTGAATACAAATATGAAGTCCATTAGATTTCCATCCATTAAGGATCACCCACAAAGTTTTCGAAAAACATTTAAAGATTTTGTATTTGTTAACCTGTATTAATAAACCATATATTCGTTGTCAATGACTCAAAAATTTACTTTATTATATGCATTTTTGGAAAAATCAGGTATAATCTTTAAGTTCCAGGTAAAGATGCCTTGAGGTTTTTAATTTGAATAATTTTCTCAGAAATGATCAGAAATAAATCTCGGATTAATCAAAGTCGTAAAGAATTCAGGCATTGCTAGGATTTCATTTTTCATTCCTCTTAATACTTCTTTCAGCTTAAGGAAGTATTGAAATCACAACAATTTTGTATCTTCAAAATTCTACGAAAACAACCCCTAAGAAATAGAATACAAAATACACACTCGATGTCTTGAAAAATCTCTCTAATCAATTATTTTATCTTTGTATGAAGACGCAATATTTAATGTTTACTTATACATACCAAGAATTCCAAGGCGAAAATTGAGTGTGACAACAACGACTTTGCCATAAGCAGCAAGAACGCTGCCGTCGTACGGGTTGCCTGAATTCCATTCGAACGATTCGCCGTGTATAAATACCATGACTGGATATTTCCGGGGAATGTCGCCGTGCTCTGAAACAAAACAAATTTTTCACTTAGTTCCTGTCACCCATAACTCATAGTATATATATATTTTCTTGCGGAGAAAATTTCATTTCATATTTTTTTTTCATAAAACCGTAGCGCAAGTATTTGCTTCATTAGAATAAATTTTAATCAAGGAAGATTTTCAAGTGAAATTCTTTCGCGAGATGAATAAATATTATCCGTTGTTCAATTGTTCTAATCGGGAATTTTAAGAGATAGAAAATTTCTAAGAAAAAATGAAGAGGGAAGCGACATGATGCACAAATGACCAATTTTTCTAATACATGACATAGTATATCAAGAAACAGTCAAAAAATATTATTTTTTCTCAATTACACTTGCCAGCCATTCAATTTGATTTTAAGATAAATTTTTAATAAATAAGTCATTTAAAAGAATTATTCAGTTGAAGCAAAACTTGGCGAATTTGGTAGATTTAAATTTTTACAAGGACAAGAAAACAATTTCAATTTTCTATAAGTGTATCAAAGATTTTTTTTTTCAATTTAACTGAAAGCTTTATATTCTTGCCATTTATAAATCAGTTATAAATCGTTTGACTTGCCAAATATTTTTTTTTCTGGAATATGTGTCTAATTGATTTAATGCGGCATTGAGATTTTTCTGTAATTAAACTAGCGAACAAGAAAAAAATAACTATGTAAAACGAATTTGGCTAATGACATGAAAGAGTGAAATATTTACCTAATTTAAGTTCAGAATATTTGAGGTGAGCTTTTCATGTTATCCAAGAGATGGGTTTGGTTGAGCTTTTAGACATGTAGCGCCACTGCGTGAAAGTTTAAAAGCTGCGACAAGCTTAAATGGGTCAATAATGGAGAGATATTTTATGTAGGTACATTGTTATTTAATTCGTTGACGTTAAATTGATTTACGGCGTTGTGAAATTTATATTTGATAAAGAGAAAGAAAAAAAAACGTCTCATTCGCTGAATTTTGGCACGAGATCAAAACACATTAGAGCACTATAGAAAAAATCATTAAGTGAAGCAAAAATTTTAATTACTGTAAACTTTTCAAGTTTTGTTTGGAGTCGAAAAAATAATGATTTCATGTAAATTTATTCCCAAACGAGACGAATAAATTTCTGGCTTGACGACCGAGTTCGGGGCTTGTATAAATAGTAATTGATGAAATTTCGGGACAAGCATTCTAATTTACGCTCTCGAGGGAAAATAAGGACGCTGTGAACAAAATGAACCATTGGTAAAGATTTTATTTACCTTTATTTTCGTACTTTGCTTTTTTCCAACTAATTCCCCAAAAAAATAAATCAAACGGCTGATTAAATGAATTATGTATTACCAATGAGGCAATTAAACTTTTTATCTCTTTTTTTTAATTTAAAGATTTTTTTCATTTATACGAATAATAGAAAATTTGAGGTTGAAAAATTCTTCTTGAGATGCTACAATCGAATTTCACGATTCTGGTTCATTGTCTTCAATCGCGTAAGCATAATAGAACGAAGTTGCTTAGACCACCAATTCTTAAATACCTTTGTTAATCGTCAATTCCAAACATACACACAAACTAATGATATTTTGAACAAAACGTGTTTCGAATTCTTAGTGTTTTTGTATGGATAATGCTCGACATTTCTTTGTATTAAATCGTCATCAATAAATTTTCGCAACGCGAGTAATAAAAAAGTAGGTGGTAACCGAAAGGGAAATCGAATTAAATCTATTTGATACAATAAAACGAGTTTAAATGAGGTTTTTTTCTAACAATTCATACGTGTCAATAAAAATAAGTAAGGAAACGTTTAACGCCACAGCAAATAACTTGAAGGTTTATTATGGTCTTAAGTTAAGAACTTCTTTTTTTCCTTTTTATTATTTAATTTAAATTAAAATTAGAATTAAATTAAAATTGATTTATTCGAACCACAAACTAAAGTTAAAACGTTTATAAACAAACGGAAAGTTCATCAAAAGTTATTTTTCATTAAAAATTTACCAAAAATTACTTAAAATATCAAACGATTAATTGGGTGAAAAAAAATTATAAGAGCTTTCCATAATTACAAAGAAATCTTAAAGAATTATTATTTTACAAAAAAGCAATTATTAAATGTTTTTCGGTCCTTAACAGCTACGCTTGAAAAAAAATTTTTAGTCTATGAAATATTGTTACCAAAAACCAAATAAATAAAAAATGTTTATCAGGAAATATATAAAACAAATGTTGATTAAGGGACTATTTTATCCAATTAGGAAACCAAGAAGTAAAGAAGCTTTTGGACCATATTAAGAAACAAAAAAAACTCCATCAATCCGTCGAAAATTTATAAGTAAACAATAATATTATGATCGAAAAATGTTGTGGTTCTGTGAAATTAATTGTTAAAAATCATTTAAAAGAAAAAAAAACCTTATTATTTTGACACAGAAAAATACATTAATATAATAGATATTTCAATTTCTTAAAGTGAAACTATAAAATTAATCATTTTCTGAAGCCAATGGTCTCACATTATAACATATATAACCAAAATAAAGATGTAATCGTATATAACAAATAAAAATGTATACATTTTTGATGTTTGTCCAAAGTATAAAAGTATGTCTCTATATAATAAATTAATTATTTAATTTCTTAACTTCAATTAAAAGCAGGGCATCGTCATATCATAACTTTTTAATTTAAAATGTAAAAAATATTAGATTAATTATACTATTGAAATATTTATGGAATATTAATTAAACTACAACTTAACCGGAAAATACATCGGAAATACTTATTAAGTATTGTGACGATGCGTTGTACCATCATCCCCTGTTGTACCATTATTCGCTGCAAAGCTCTCTTGTATGTTTTGAAATGCGGAGGTCGGGGGCATTATGCAAATGTCTGTCCTAGAGAATTATCTTAGAATTAATCCAAACCTCTCCATAACATTGTTACCGAGATAAGGATTAAGAATACCTCAAAAAATCGGCAGCGAGTCGGGAATTCAAAAAAAGACCGATCTCTCCGACTCAACTTTAGATTTAGATCAGAAGAGTAAAGTTTGAACGAAACCCCCGATTTTTTATCGTGTTTGAGAGCCCATTTCCTCAATATGTGGCATTACAAGCAAATTGTGTTATGAAAAACAACTTGAATTGGTTAAAAGTAAATCTAGGAACCTTTCGCGCATTAAAAAAAGGAAATGATAACGATTTCAACTACTACAAACCAAATAGGGGTAAAGTTAGTGTTGATGACAGTAATGCGAAGAAAATGGTTCTTAGGGAGGATGAAATTCTAGAAACCGTCAAAACACCACGATTCATCTCAATCAGTGCCTACATCTTGGTATTCAAAAAACTTACCACCTAATAATGAGGCATTTTTTCTGGCCTCAGGATATGGTATATATGGGTATATATGGTGGTTTTTTCTGGATATGGTATGCCTCAGGATATTCGGACCTAGGTTAATTTTTGTAGAGTTTGTAAGAGTGTTTAAAGTCATAAATACGCCACCTCGCGGTTTCACGAATCTAAGAAAATTAACTGAAGCTTGGGATGTTTTAACTTTGGATATAATAGGACCATTGCCACGCTCAAATTCTGGTAAAGCGAGCATTCTAGTATGTTTAGATACTAAAATTGCTTTACCTAAGGCTGACGGTCGGAATAACATAAATGCCCTACGTAATAAATTGAAAAGGTAGGGTGCTCCACACACAGTAATTACTGACAATGGGATTGAGATCGTTAACCGAGTATTCTTACGTTTTCTTCACGAATCCACCATAATACCACGCCAGTGTACCATCCCCAAAACACATAAACCCTGTGGAGCGTTTAAATCGCAATCTACGTGTGATGGTTACAAGTTTACTTGGGGATGATCATTGAAAATGGGATCGGAGACTGGTGAAAGTGCAATTTGCATACAACACAACTATCCACTAATCCCTTGAAGTGTCAACGGCTTTCCTCAATTTCGGACGGAAGCTTAGTGAATCTCTCCGAAATTCTTGGAAGGTTGATGCGCTGGGGTCTGCCAGTCAAAGGATTGATTGGCATGCGTCCAAGACATATTGGAGCCAGCACCAAAAAACAATGTCAGGTGTATATCTTCGGCCGTAGTGAAAGCTTAAATCATATCAAACTTGGCGACGTAATCTACTATCTTAACAAGACATAATCACAGCTGACTAGAAGTGGGAACGCCTTCTCTTCATATTGTTCAAGGTTCATCCATTGCTTTTATATCATCCAGCTGTAATTGGCTGTTGGAACGAACGTTCTCTTTACGTTTTCTGCTTGATTCTTCCACTCGATGTAAGTACTCATATTCCAACGTTATATCTATTGATCAAATCGAAACTAAAGTATTTAGTTCATATTTCAGTTACCATAAGCCTCTCATATTATTTATCAATAATGCAAACTCAGATTCTGGAAAAAATCATATTACTTATGTGAATAAAATGTTAAATAATTTTTAAACATGGTATCAATTTTATCATAACTAAGCCTTACAAGTATCCTACTCTCGAATTGTTTCATTCGTCTCATTATCTTGAAGTTCAGATTTTGGAGGTTTCACTTCTATAGCGTGTGAACAGTCAGCACAGTTTTTTTTTTTTTTGATCTTGTATTAATTCCGTTATTTTGGTGATTTTTTTTTGTTTTATTTTTTTATGTTTATTGAGGATTAGTTTTTCTTGCACAATACCACGTGTTTATCGTTACGATATAACATTATCTAATAATTTGAATACCGGACTTTACCAAAAAAAGGGACGATAACGGACAACGAAGCCAAACAAGAATTGCCAGGTAGATTAACCATATTCACTTGTGAGCCTTTCACAAGAGTTTTGAGCTTATAGGAAAAGAATCTTACGTTAATGGACACCTCGGTAAACTATTCGACAATATCGTATTCTAGTAATAAAAATACTGTCATCAGAGTCATACAGTGCTGGTTTCATAGATCGTTGGTAGAGGGGTGAGCCATAGAGTTTGTATGTGTTCTCAAGTATAAAGATATCGAAAAAAAACGAGCTGGTTTACGCAGAAGCAAATAAGCTAGAAAAGGGGAAGATCATCTCATGAGACAAATAGATTCACCATGGAGGACACCATTAATGGGTGTCCAAAGCGAATTTGGGAAATATGGGACATTTAAATGGTATAACCATCCTCGGATTTGCAGCGGATCCGAAAATCAGTAATAGGTGGTTCTCCTCTTGGTTCTCTGTCCAAGAGGGATAGTGTGGGGTCTTTCAGATTGAAAGCTTGTTCTACCACCTTAGCCTATTCGAGACCATTATCTTTCTCAAATATCTGTGTTAAAGAGAGGAAAAAGAGCAGTTCAAAGTTCCGCGAGATATCTAGGGGTGCCTGAACACAGCTGAAGGGATCCAAGCGTACATCAGATGCCTCAAAGTACCGAGGATATACTACGACATTCAAATCATTGTTTTTAAGTGCTAGCTATTGTAGGTAAGTAAGAAGAATCTACGAAAAAAATGTCAGTGAAGTTGTATATGAGTACAAGAGTGTGAGTGCATAGTCGCAAAAAAAGTTCTGCAATGTCCTAGTAGCTAAAACGGCTGAAAATATTAGAAATAATATTTACAAAAATCTTTTAAAAATTAAAAGCGAATAAATTTACTTTCCATCTTTCTTTTTTTAATTATTTATTTAAATAAATTATAAACTTACTTGGGTTCGTATTATACTTTGATTACTATTTCATGCTACTGCTATCGATTTTTCTCTCAGTTTTCTCTATTACGTCCAATAATTTTCCTCAAAACTACGTCTAAATTTTCCCTGCACATACTGTAAATAATCTCACAGTTTTTTCAAGATTTTTTTTCAGTCCCACCTGTAACGTCTCGCCGCACAATCAAGTCATCAATTTACGGAAATTAATGTCGTGAAAAATCAATAAGAACATAAGCATACGTTAGTTTTCCATAGTGGTAATAATAATAAATAAAATTAAAGTATTGAAAAGAGTCGAGAACTTGCAATAAAAATAATATCGATGAGCTCAACGAAAAAAAGAACAAGTTTGGATCAATTTTTATTGAAATAAATATCGAGTAAATTTCAATTTATGATCGCAAGCTTTAGAGCTTTTAATGCAATCGTTTCAACCGAAACAGGTGTTGCAAAATTGGAGGATAAAAGGTGAAAGATAATGCGTGAATCATTAGCCAACTTTATACACATTACATTAAGTTAATTAAGAACAGTGAAAAATGAATGAAATGAGGGTGAATTGCAGTGTAAAAAATAAAATAAAATACAAATCAACTTTATTATTATGGGGACTAACAGAGACAATAAAAAGAAATGCCACGTTCGGGGGTTGAAAACATGACACACGTTGGGATAGTGCAATGGTTTTGATGGGGCGGATAGTAAGGCTGGTAACAACTGTGTTAAATATTTCACTTGTAACACAACCCCCTTAGCCTCTTCCGCCGGGTGCCTGGGAAAGAAAAAGGGGTCGAACGAGTAGTCCGTGGCGCATTGCCCCTAAAAACCGCAAACTTTATAAGCTCTGCAGTGAAGCTCAAAATTTGAGGCTAAAAGTCAAGAGGAAAGCTCTTTTCCGGGCTTTCCAATATGAAACAATACACCCACTTTACCTTTTCGTTACGCTTTTTGGACAAATAAAAATTATAATAACAAAACATAAAATCTCCGAGTCGCACTGCAATGCTTTCATTCAATAATTGCAGTTTTCATCAACAATTTCAATCTGCTGGAATGATAAAATAATTGTTTTAAAATAATAAATTTTTGTATCTTTCACACAGACACGAGTTAAAAATTTTTTTGTGGAAAGGGTAATGGAGCGATAGAAATAGGATGAACAGATGGCTATTAACTGCGGGAGACTGCTGCAGTGGACGATGTGGATATGTAAAGGGCGTTAGTGCTCCATATCCTGTGGGACGCGCACCACTAGTCCAGGCTTGCTTATCCAGGACGTGACCGGAGAACACAATAAGAGGCCAGTGTGTCCTTGCAAAATAGATTCACATTTAAGCGCTACTTATATATATATATATATATATATATATATATATATATATATATATATATATATATATATATATATATATATATATATATATATATATATGAGATCGAAGTCAGGATGATCTAATCATTGAATATTAAATTCTTCCATGGTAAATATTTAACAACTAAGTTACCCTACCTAAAAGTTGATTTAATCAACCGAAAGATGAACTTAAACTAAATTAATTTGAATTAATTTGTCACAAGTGCATCCGAATCGATTTCGTTGCAAAAATAGAATCTTAGATTTCTAAGATTCTATTTTAATGGATAATAATATATATATGTAATAAAGTAATTTTTTAATTGAATCTCAAAGACATATATATATTATTATCCATTAATTTATTGTGATTCGGAAGTAAATAAAATACTTATCAATGTTAAACTTAGAAATTAACTTAATATTTTTAGAAAATACCTTCGTTTCGTTCGATTAAATTTTTTCCTACAAAAAATGATTTTAAATTTTCTACACAAACGGAAAAAATAGTTGACCTGCATTTAATTATAAATTATTTATATACATTGGTTAATACTACTGGCGATAATTACACTAAATACTGGAAATTTTTACTTTCCCACAAATATGAAATCAAGATTAAAGTGAAGAAAAAATAAATTAAAGAACCCTCATTTGATGTCATTAACCCTTATTTAATAATTCAATTTCAAATTACACCACTAATTTATTTGATATATGGAAGTTATACTTCTTTAGTGGAGTTATGAAAAAATAATCAAACTGATTTTTTAATAATATGTAACACCGTTGCTACAGTAGGAAGTTGTTCGCAAACGGTTTGTGACAAACTTCAAGCGGGTGAAAGTTGGCTGATTTTGGGAGTAATTTACATGTACTAAAACGAATTGTTCCACTAATTCACTCTATTAGTCGATCTCAGTAATCGCGTATGATTTTTGTATGTCGAGAAGGGGAATGAACCGGACTCAATCGTTCCGAACAATCCCGAACCAGATACGATATAGTTTAAAATCACAGCCATTACACCAGGCTAAAAGTCACTGTAACTTGTATTTTTTATTTGAAACATAGAAATCGTCGAACTAAATATTTTCAAATTGTACAGTCTAAATAATATCCATTTTAATAAACAAATTTGAGACAATTTCACTCACATTTATATATTTCCAATATTTGTTTTTTGTCTTTGTCGACATATATGCATACATATTACATACGTTGGCCTATTATTATGATAAGAATAAAAAAAATATATTTAAAAGAAAGATACTTATTGAAAATTATCAAAGCAATATTTGAAATAATTTCCCTTGTATCAGGTCAAAATATATGCAATCAATTACTAAAATTAAATTCGTTTGTTCAAATGACAAAAACCACATAGATATTTGAGGATTAATTTTAATTGATTGATTGATTATTATTCGTAATTTATAAGTGTTTATGAAATTATATTACGAACGAATTAACGAAATTATATTACAAAAAAAAGACATGTCAGTACATATCTTTGACTCCAATTTGTATTTCCGAAATGTCAGATGTAATAATTTATATCACGAGACTATGTGTTTTTCATGAATGTTTTAAGGTTGCCTGATGAAGTCGGAATTACACTGACGATACGTTGCAAATTCAAATAAATAAAAGAAAACATTGATAATTTTGGTCGATAGTATCTTGAATTATTTTTTTATAATTTAAAATAATATAAGAAAAGTCGATTGATACGTTATAATAAATTACATTTTTCAACATTTGAATTAAGAATCAGTTTCAATACTTTGAAGATACAATATTAAATTAAATGTACAAGTACTATTGTATTAATATAATTTTTAAGACGTTCCTATATAGGATTGTTTATACATATTTATGAATGATATTTTATGGCAAAAATCTTCTTTTATATGGTAATTGCATTCAATAAGTATTTTTTGAACATATGACCCATGCTGTATTCGTATACGTTTAATTCATAAAATATGTTTTGTTCATTTTTTATTAGTAGCCACATTTTTAAATAAATTATACAGAATGTAAAATAGCCAACTAAGTATACATACATAATCTATACAAAAATAGCCAATTTAATCGATAAATTGGTTGTGTCCATAATTTACATAATATTATTTATTTTTAGGAGGATAGTGGACATGAAAGGATGTAGATCTATATACTAATTATTAGGAATAGGAATATGGAATATCAAACGACTCTAGCGGCTCACCATTTCAACCAGAATCACGATTTTGCCTTTGACAGAGTTTCGATTTTGGACAAGGAAAGGAATTGGTTAAAAAGAAATATCGGTGAGATATGTTTCATAAAAATTAACGACACTGTTAACAGGAGGACTGACACGAGCAATTTGAGTATATTTTATAATGATATTTTAAACAATTTTATATCAACTATTAAGTAATCGGACAAAAAAAAAAGTCCTGACCTGGTATATAGATATTAAATGATTGACACGAAATTCTACCAGTGACAATTTTAGACGTTTGATGTTTACGTCAAATTTAGTTTATAAGTTCAGTATACAAGTTATGCTTAGTATCGTTGCCTTTTAAAAATGTTTTAATTACCACGATTTTAACTAATTTTTATAAACAATTTTAATATTAATTAATTTTAATATATAAAAAATTTAATTTAAAAAAAAATTGTAATATATGTGTGCGATAAGGGAATTTTTTCGATGTTATTGTGATGTATATTGTGTACTTCATATTAGGGTAATTTAACAATTAGTAATGTTTTGAAGGATTCTCTAATACATGTGTTTGTATGATTTTAGAAGCCTGATGAAGGTCTAATAAAGGACCGAAACGTGTCGCTAAATTAATAATTAGTATATGGATCTACATCCTTTCATGTCCACTATCCTACTAAAAATAAATGATATTAGCCAATTTAATCTTTTATTTGAAAACTAGTAGCATACCATGAAGTATTCACAGCTCAACACTGACACAACCGACAAATGGCTAAACTCAGCAATTGAATGAAATCGAAATTACAGTTTAAACTAATGACATTATAGTTCAAACATGAGAATAATTATTATATATGATTTCGAATTATCAGGATATGTTTACAACTTTATATTCTTTGTCTTTGTTTTTGCTACAACACATACGTTTGCTTATTATGTATTTTGATATTAAAAGCAAATTGTGTTTAAAATTATATCATACTATAGTTATCACAAACCACTTATAAATGGTATGCCAGTTCAGGCACTACCGGAAGAGGCTACGGTTGTAGATTAAAAACATCTTTTTAACTATACCAAAGAAGTATAACTTCAAACGTGTGTACACCGTTTTTTTATTATAAACTATTTTGTCTTTTGAGCACAATCATGAAATTGAAATGAATATCATTGGTGAATATTTATTATTACTTCCACCAAAAAAATATCTACTAAGGAAATTATCAACAAAGCTATAATAAAAAAGTAATATTTAATTGCTATAACTTTATTGATAAAGCGTTTTCAAGAAAAACGTGTGACCTTTAGCGCATAAGTTCCCTTGGGCAATTTGCGTCCAATCTGAGAAAAAGTATAAAAATAGAGTCTATCGCCATATCCTTGGGGAGCTCAGGCACAACTCGATTGTGAATAATAGAAAACTGTCCCGACGTTCCAACCGCAAGGTGTTAGTCCTAGACTGAAATCTTAAGAAAAATTTCAAACATTTCCCCGAGGGACTTCCTGAGTTCGGGTCGTAAAAATCATCTGAAATTGCGGTCAGGTATTTTCTTTCCAGCGATGCGAAACGTTTTTCTTTTTGTTTAGTTTTTGAAAAACTTGAAGTAAATTTCTAGAAATAATAAAACGGGATTTTCTGTCTATATTAAAGATAACAGGTACCTGGTCTAATATCTTTAATAACAGCAACGCCCGTGTCGTGTGCATCTTCATAGCCAAGAGCCAATTTCTTATAAACGATTTCTTCCTTGGTGAAAAACGTATATAATAAGAAAACAAAAAACGCATAGTATCTTTACAGTTCTGAACGTTTTTCTTTAAAAAAGTTTCTCGTCTAACTCCGTCTTTAAAACTTCCTTCAGTTTTCCTCTTCGTTGGTTGGGAAAGTTAAAGGAAAGTTGCTCAAAACTATGATAACGCTTTTTTTTTTCTTTTTTTTAAAGAAGTCAATTGGTAGTAAGTAAATGAATATGAATTCCAACGACTACGGGTGACGTTATGAAAATTATTTGCTCAATGTAACTTTAACGTTTGTTATGCAAAAACAATATCAAATTTATAAAAAAAGAAATATATATTTCAAAATCTTTTTATTTTCTTTCTCAAATCATTTTTTTTTAATCAATCAAATAATTGGGAATTGGGATTATGATTTATAGGTAAATTATACCAACTCTTTTATTAGTTTTTGTCCGACGAAAAAATATTTTTTTTAATTTGACCAGTACGATCAGCCGATATTTTTTAGAGAAGTCTAATTTTGATTAATGTTTTTCTTTTAACAAAATACGGTTTGGTATTTAGATAGGAATTAGTACCTATCATTAAGACATGAATATACAAATTGTCTGTAGAATTGCTTCTAAAAATGTTGTAAGGGGAATTAAAGCTTGCAACACTCAAGAGCCTTGGTGTTCCTTATACATTATCTTTTCTATTTCTTTTAGTCGATAAGCCTAGATACTTGCCCACTAGAAAATTCCTCTCAAGAAATTTGCCCACAGAAAATCGCTCACTAGCATTATTGTGCCCAAGAAAATTACTCAGAGAAAATTTCTTACACAGAAATTAACGCTCAATGATAAATCCTCCTATGGAAATTACTCCACGGGAAAAAAATTATTTATTTACTTATATATTATTTTATTATTAGTGTTCGGATTCGTACAAATTTTATGTTTAATATAATATTACAGTATTCATTGCTTAAATTAGCGGGACAATCTCAATTCAGGAATCATCATGTCATATATTTGTGTGATTTTGATTGTCGTCGAAATTTGTCAATAATCAAACTAATTAGAGTCATTTTTGCCGATTTATCAACTAAAAAATTCATTGTTTGGCAGTTTGAAAAAAGTCTTTCTTTTTGAAATCATGATTCATTCGATAACCAGTGACAAATCGAATCACATTATGTAAAAAGTGTATCAGAAAATTAAAATATAAGATTGAAACATTAAGTATTGTTGGTATAACGATATTTAAAATAAACTATTAAAAAAATGGCGAATTAAATTAAAGATAAAGAAGAAACAGAAACGTTGCCAGATAATGATTTGAAAGGGCATGAGTCTTAATTTTTTTAGTTTATTAATTTATAAGCGTATTCCAATACTTATAATAAATTACAATTAATTAAATATTAAATAAAATATTTTTTCCTGCAGGCAAATTTCCAGGTAAGGATATATCATTGTGCGTTAATTTAAGTGTGAGGAATTTTCTTTATGAGCAAATATCTATGTGGGCAACTTTCGTGTGAGCAACAATGCTAGCGCGCATCTTTTTGTGAGCAATTTTCGTGTGAGAAATTTCTATTGAACAACTGTCATATAACCTTCTACTCGCGATCTTAGTGCGAATAGGTAACCCTTGTCATTTTGAGTGAATTAAGTGGCGACATTTGTTGGTGGACCGGTGAAGGGGAGGGAGCAGATATCATGACCGAGACATAAAATGACCGATTAAAAAAAAAGAGCATTAGAATTTTTTGAAGTGAAAACTTCTTTAGCATCATTGTGACTTGAAATTTTATGAAACGGAAAGCGGCAATAAAAAGAGCGACATATACATAAATCTATACGATTTAACATGAGAGAGGATGAGGTAGGAAACATTAGTATTTCTTATGGTTGTGCGCGGCTGCGTATTACGCTACATGAGAATGGTTTTCATAGCGACCGATAACAACCGTGTTCAATTGCTTATTATAATTGTGAGCATAAACATTTCATTATTTTAATAAAATTAATTTTCAAGTTTGCCGTAAATGAATACGGATTATTGCCATGATTATCAAAAAACAGTAAAGAAAACATGGCTATAAGGACGTCAAAAGGTTCAACAGAATGTGTTCGTGAATTTCGGGCACACCGAAAAGCATTATTAAATAAGAAAAATAATAGTTCTTATACGTTTAATTATGATTCGACTGTGCAAAATAGTGAAAATGATGCTAGTAAGTACTTAAATATTTTCTAATCGCATATTTCGTCCTTAATCACGAAATTTCAATAAAATAAAAGCTAATTTAAAATTAATTCTGATATCACATAATATTACGAACTGTTTTTCAGGTGCTACTCAAATGAATGTATAGCCGATTCCTTAGGTACTCACAATTTTGTCGAAATAAAATTGGTCATGAAGAATTTCGTTAAAATTTTTTTAACAATATGTTCGGTCATAATATGCGCTCCTTTTGTGAACGATTGTGATTCCAACGAAATTTAAAACCACAACATCCAGGACATGAAGATCTTTTATGGGTAATAATTAAAAATTCTAATGCAAATGATAATATTTTACGGTGCACACGTATTTTCAAGCAATCGAGAAAAATTTAATTCCAACGATGTCCAAATAAAATAATTTCAAATATTAAATGATACCTGTATCTTTACTACCACTGGATTTATTTCATACTTCCATTATCATAACCTCTCGTATCATATTTCGAAAATGCAAATTTGTATTCAGGATACTGTAAGAAATAGCTTTGTCGAAACGTGTATGTGTGGCGCTGCTATCGGCTATGCGCGAGATTTACAAGACCGAGTAGTAACTTGCATCTAGTGACATAGAGTTCAGCAAGCAAAGCAAGCACATGGTACCAACAATAAGAGGAATATATATTGAGAAATAAAGAGAATATCAATTGTAATTCGTGTGATTATATTATTTCGATCCTCTGGTGTAATATATACCCATTACTCCTACATGGTAGCAGAGCCGGAACGAAAAGCGGATATTTTAATGTGTGTGAAAAAAAAAAAAGTGAAAATAAAAACTAAAACTTAAAAAGTTTTGTGTAGTTTTTAAATTACAAATAAAATATCAAGAAAAAGACAGCATAGAGGACAATTGTGGAGTTCGAGAAAACAAAAATAATAAATATTAATAATAATTATTATTAAAAGCTGACAACAATCGATTATCAAAGACGCCGCAATCCAGAGAAATGACCGTTTTTGATGACGCATATTTTGTCATAGAGACAAAAGGTTAGTTGAATATGTGTAAATGTGTGTGAAATACGTATATGGTTTTATACGGAGTCGGAGAGCCTGGTGGTATGTATGTGTGTGTGTGGGGGGCTTTCTGTAACGAGTCCGTGCACCTTGTGTTCGGATAAGTTGTGGGGGGCCTGCCTGCATGTAAGCGTCGCGTCTTAGCACGTTGCGCAAATCACATCGCCATTTTATGAGAGAGAGGGAGAGATAGAAAATAAAAAGAAACGACCTACGTTTGAAATCAACGGAGGGAGTTTTAAAGGCTCTTTAAACTTACTCGAGCTGGTTTGTGAAATGACGAATGCCCTTCGTCCCATGCATGCTACGATTCTTTCTCTCTTGGTTAGATGCAAAAAGGGATTCTCATTCACAACCAAAGCTTTGTTGATCTAAATGTATTTGAAATGTAAACAATTAAAATATTTAAAAAAAAAAAAAAAAAAAAAAAGAATTCAGAGGATTATTTTGAAATTCATAAGATGAATAAAATTATTCAGAGGAATAAGATGGAAAGAAATTTAGTCAAATTCAGGATTTAGCTCATTAGTTATTATAATTTTATGCTAATGGTGGATTGGAATTGTTCACTTGAGTTTGGTGTCCCGTTCTGGCTTGCCTTGCCGTCAGATACCGGATTGCTGGCTTCTGTGGGCTTGAAAATTTAAGTCAAATAGAAAAATAATTACGAGCAAATTCTGTAAATTCCGGGGTCAATGTTCAGTTGAAGCTTGCGTTCGGTGTAGGCTGTTCGTTGACTAGGGAGATTGGCAGGACTTCATTCGGGACCCACGTGTGTGCTTGCGCAGCCCAAAACCGACCAGCTTTCGTGGTAACGCGCGGGGTTGAACATCGGCGAGTGGTGTGCATGCGTGGAATGCCCGGTGAAAGAATCTAATTTCTCGTTTCGAACTAAATTAACTTGTGGTTCGGTTATTTTGGTTCAGAAGCAAGAAACATTATTCAATTGGTTAAAATTCAGAGATTACCTGGTACCGAAAGGTATATTAAGAGGTAAAAGAGAGAAAAATTTAAGAATTGAGATATTCAGAGAGAGAGAATGACTAGAAAGTAAACAAAAACAAATAAATGGCAAATAAAATGACATGTAAGTCCATTAATTTAAAAAAAAAAAAAAAAAACTAATTGAAAATGTTTCATAATCCAGGAATAGATGGTTGGCAAAGTTGATCTGGATGACAGAATTTGCCAAGAATATTCAGAGTATATGAAAATCAGTTGTGAAGAAGAAACCACGAAGTCTGATTTTATAAAACAATGTGAGAAATTTATTCTTACTATTAAACCATCTATATTTGACTAAAATAAAAATTTAGAGTGCTGTGATTGTTGTAGAAGTTAAAAGTTTTATCTTGTTAAGATTTGAAACTTTTTAAAGAGAGTAGAGATCAGATCTGAATTGTTTAAGATGTGAACCCAGGTAATTTAAGATGTTCAATTCACAGCAACAACCACAACTATAAGAAGTTCAGAGATCATGAGTGGGACTGCGAATAAAAATACATAAAAGAGTAATATGATAAGTAAATCAGATGCTTGAACACACATAGAAGAGCTTTAAAAAAAAAAAAAAAAAAAACCTTAACACGAATGATATATCGAAAAATCAGACAACTGGACGGTTGTTTAATATGATAGTCGACAGACTATCCAAGGCTCATTCACATAGGCTTAATTCAGGTAAACTTAAATTAAAGAGTAGGCAGATTAAAAAAAAAAAATCAGGCAATACTAATTAACATTCAAATTGAGTTATGAGGTATGGATTGAGGGTTACTTTACTTGATTGATATAAGTTAACCAAAATTTCAGAGGTTGAGAGTAGGCGACGAAATAACTTGGTGAAAAATATAGGTTCTTTTCCAATTAGTGCGACATATTAGAACTTAGTGCGACATAGTGCCGCCTAAAGCCGCACTATGCAAATCTTCAATTGGAATAGGCTAATTTTTAGTGCAACGTTAAAGTACGTTGGACTTGCAGTTAAGGTTAAAAAAAAAAATTATATTGATCGAGTAGTCTTTAATTTTTTTGAAATCAAAAATCAAGTTTCAAGATGAAAAAAAAAAAAAAAACTTTATGGATTTTAAATAACTTGAATAAACAACAGTTTATCTGTTGAATGAAGACTACAAGTCATATTGTTAAATTGTTAATTTTGGGTCAAGTTAATTTTGAGGAATTTTTGAAAAAAAAAAAAAAAAAGGTCAAAGAGAGGCATGATTAAAAACACAAATAAAAACGAAATTGCTGAATGTGTAATAGATGGTAGAGATAATCTTTTGCTTAAAGATAACGAATTAACATCATAATAAGTTAATAAAAATAAACAAATATATATTAAAAATAAAAAAAAAAATGATCCTGTTAGCGTTACGTAAACTAGTGGATACAGGATTTTATATATATTTAGATGACAAAATATTCAGAGTTTGCAATAAAGAAAATAATACGACTATATAAGGACGATTGAAAGGGTTTATGAAAAATCAAATTGGATAGTTAGGTTAGAAGCAAAAAAAAAAATATTATTGACAGTATGTATTGAGAGTGTATTGATAGTATGAAAATTGTAGCTGCGTGTTTAGCAGTTGACAATGAGGTTTCCGAGCAATCGCAAACCAATAAAGACAAAGAAATGTGTAAATTAGAGGGAATTAATTTAGATTTGTCAGAGTTTATTGATACGTTTGTGGTATATATATATAGGGTCTGCGATTGGGAGGGAGAGTTTGGAAGACCTCATTGTCCCAGAAAGTAGAGATTCAGATAAACTAAATACAGAGTGTTAACATAACATACTAACTTACAAATCAGTTAAAATAGATGAGTTATTGAGTGGAGAGTCTAATAGACGTACTAGATGAAAATCCACCAGAAAAAATATTTTTAACTGATATTCAGAGTGAAGCTTTACTATATCATTTTAGGCTAGGACATGCTTCATTAAATTATTTAAAAATGAAAAAGAAATATAAGAGATTAGAAGGAGGGAGATTTGACGATTCAATTAAACAGTGTGAAGTATATATACTTTCATAAATGGATAACTTCCGTTTAAGCAAAACAGAAGTAGAGCTTACAAGCGACTTCAAATGATACATTCAGATGCGACGGGGCCAATTAAACATACTTCATGGCCTGGTCAAAAGAGGTATATAATTGTATTTATAGATGACTATTCTCGATATGCTTAAATCTATATTGCTTAAAATCTAAAGACGAGTCTGGCCAAGCATTTGAAAAGTTTCTGAGTTCTACTCGAAATTTATTAGGTACAAACGTGAAAGTTTGCTATGTCAGAGCAGATAGAGGTACTGAGTTTACAGGTGGAAAATTTATAGAAATAATGAAAAGATAATCAGATAGTAGTCCACCATATACTCCTGAACTTAATGGTACAGTAGAAAGATTTAATAAATTCATTCAGAGAACAATAAGAGCTTATATGTGTGATTCAGGCTTACCACAAAGTATGTGGGAATTAGCTGCTGAGAAAGCCAGTCACACTTATAATAGAACTCCATATAAGTCAATTGATTATGAAGTCCCGTTAGTTAAACTTTCACCAAATGCAAATTGACATTTAGAGCAAATAAGAAGGTTTGACAATATTGCTTACGTCAAACTAGCTTTTGTGGAAACAAAGTTTAGCAATGTGTCTATAAAACAGTATTAGCATGTTAGGTTTATAGAAGGGGTAGTATATAAAGATGTATAGTTGCAAAAGCAAAACAAAGAATTATGTGAAGAAAGCAAATCAGACGAAAAGATTGAGTTTAGTGTAGACGATTAAACAACAGAAATAGATTATTTAAAGGTCAACATAACAGAGACTAAAAAGAGAGCTAGACCAAAAAAAAAAAAAAAATTCAGATGAAAAATTTAGTTGAACTCAAAAACTTCTTGAGTATAACTATACAGAGAAACAGAAAATAGAGATGTACCATCCTACATCAAGCTGGATATATAAAGAGAGTGTTAGAGATTCAACATGCATGAATCAAAACTACAGAGTACGCCTATGGTTACCCGTCAGGTAGATCATAGAAATAAACGGTTAAAAAGACACTCAGAAAATTCAAAGGGATCAAATGAAGTGAAAAGAGTACCATTCAGAGAAGCAATAAGTAGTTTGATGTATCTGGCAATTGCGACTCTACCAGTTATAGTCTACGCAGGTAACTATCTAGCAAGAAAATAGATTAACCCGACTGAAGATGACTGGGTAGAAGTAAAAAGGGTATTCAGATATTTGAGAGGTACAACTAATCTAGGAATTAAGTTCCTTTCTAATTCAGAGAATCTGGAAGCTCTTTCAGATGCAAGCTTCAGAGACTGTGAAGATTCAAAATCTACAGGAGGGTATGTAATCAAGTTATTTGGAGACGCAATAACTTGGAGAAGTCATAAACAATTTACTGTTACGACTTATACTTGCTAAGCAGAATACTTAGCAATGAGTGACGCATGTCAAGAATTAATATCATTGGATAAATATATTAGGTATATAATTGGACGTACCTTTTATCCAATTACAGTTGGTGTTATAACAAATCAGCTAGAGGCTGTACAGAGAAAGATGGAAGCCACAAACTCAAGACGTTTGATCTGAGTGTGGCAGAAATTGAAAATGAATTGGCATTCAGAGAGAAAAATGGAAACAGGAAAAACATGGCAATCACTCATAGAGACTTTGTAAAACAGTGCATAAAGGAAAAGAAAACTTACAGGATGGTACTTACTGGATACTTACTAACAAAAACTTGGCTGAGTAGGCATGAATACTTGAGAGATAAAATCACTAATGCAAAATTCAAAGGAACATTCAGAGAAAGATATCTAAATGTACAAACGTACATATATGAATATCTAAAAATGCATATCTTATTGTCGCTTAATATTTAACTGGTTTTATATGATTACAGATCACGAATAACTTCATGAATCCGAGCAAGATTATATCCGAATTAAAGTTGCTATATTTTATGTTATTCTAATCTTATATAATCATTTCTGTACAATTATCATGTAGCTATTTTTATATTTAATGTATAATAATTTCAGCATTAGTTAAGTATTCGACAAAGGGAGGGAGTGTAAGAAATAGCTTTGTCGAAACGTGTATGTGTGGCGCTGCTATCGGCTATGCGCGAGATTTACAAGACCGAGTAGTAACTTGCATCTAGTGACATAGAGTTCAGCAAGCAAAGCAAGCACATGGTACCAACAATAAGAGGAATATATATTGAGAAATAAAGAGAATATCAATTGTAATTCGTGTGATTATATTATTTCGATCCCCTGGTGTAATATATACCCATTACTCCTACAGATACATTTATGTAATATATGTTAATAAATCGTAAAATAAACCCTACAATTATCCTATTCATAAAATCTTCCATTCGTATCAATATCTTGTAGTTCATCTTTTTTGAAAGTTTCACTTCTACCGCGTGTGAACTGCACAGTGCACACATGTGTTTTTTTTTTGTGTGCTCTACCTAAATGGTGCTTTTTTATTTTATAATGGAGATATTTTATTGGGGAGATTTCGTCGTGGAACCTACTTCAATTATAAATCGGTGTTTTCTTCAATTCGCTGCGGTCGAACCTATTTCTACTCTTTCTGTAGTCACGTTCATGGATGATTTTTTCATCATCCTTTTTATAAGGTTATAAGGCGTTAGTTAGTTACTCTTAATGCTTTTGTGACCTGGCATCTACCACTAGTAGACCTTATTTCTGATGGCAAGGTTTCAAAACTAAAAATAAATTGTTTTGGTTAGCCGAGTTTTTAATTTTTTTTCTTGTCCTCATCAATCCAAGATGGTTGTTGTCTATTTTTTTTTTCTGTAATCAAAACAAATGCATTGAAATTAACTAAGCTATTAAACCAAATTTAAACTTAACTTGTAAATTTTTTATGCAAACAACCAAATGTTGTCATTTGTAATAAAACAATTTTTATTTTCATACAAAACTTTTTTGACTGATTTCTATCTCTTTATCTTCAATATGCATAATGTGCTTTACACATATACGCATATACATTATTCGTATTATCTAAATGGTAACGATGATCGTATATTTGCGCTTGCTAAAGAGAAAAAGGACTTTTACACGAGGAAAATTAATTTACATACATTTGCTTTTCTTTATCCATCCTAATTTAAATGTGAAACATAGAGCTATTTATCTATCCGAGCGAGATTTTCAACCTTTTTATTTCATAATTTCAACGATAAGCAGTTAGACAAATAGATATTTCACTTCAGTTACAAAATAGAGCTTTTTGGATGAAGCTGATACGCTTCAGGGTGTTTAAAGATGATATATTTACATTTTGCCAACAAAGTATGAGAACAGAGTAATACTAAACTTTTTTCATGTTAATCCTTTACATTCGTTATTATCGTTTCCTATATATTATTAACGAAAAAGCTTTGGTTCGTAACAATAATAATCTACTTGTTATTATAAAACATACGAACGTCAATAGGAGGAAAGTTGACGAAAATATTCTAAAGCTTTGAAAGCGGTTAGGATGTGGGCAAAGCCCACTTTGATCTTGCCATAATGTTCCATAAACTGTCAATGGCAAATAAAATATGATCGGATGTGCAAGTAAAATGAAAGATTGAATTGGAGGATGTGTGACAAAGATAGGTGGAGATGATGGCATAAAATATAACACGAGATAGGCCAAAAGATGTATAAAAGTGAGATTGTTGTTCAAGCGTAAATCATTTCTTAGTGTAATAACTTTTGGTCAAGTCGAGTTTGATAATTTATTGTTTGATTATTGGCGTCATTGAAATGACACAATTTTGCGAGCTTTTTTTTTATTCCTGCACGATTTTTTTTTTTACGAAAAAGAAGGATAAATAAGCTTTTAGTATTAGGCGTGGCAGTGAAATGTTGTCGGGATTGGAATTCGCTGGAATGCAAAGCTGCCGGTCGAAATTGATTAAGTAATGCAGAATTGTTAGTAGCGGACTTTCTGATAATTGATTCGAACAAAAGCTTTAGTTAAAGCTCGCAGAAACACGTGCGAATTGGTACGAGTGGCTAAAGAACAGAGGGTTTTGTTTGGGAGGTGGGCGATTCACGTAATTGGTATTCGTTAAACGCGGTTTTCGGTTTTGGTTTGTTTGCGATCTTTCATTATCAAATGCCGACCCAAAGTGCCGTTACAATATTAAAAGATTTTATTTTAAAATCGAATTTTTGCTATCCTCAATTTTATTCTTTAAACGTAAAGTAACAAAAAAATATTATTTTTACGTCTCATTTCTATGCTCCACCTCGGCCGTTTTACTCTTGAAATTCTCGAGTTGTTTGCAACGGTTCGTACTCAAACCTCTTTAGTAATACAACTGAAGTCCGCATTAAATCACCTGATAATAATGCATAGTTTGGATTTAAATCACGTACACTACGTATATTGGTGGCTGATATCAACGATTAAGTACTTTATGCACTCTCAATCGAATCATTATTTAACGATAAAAATTGAATTATTCCCTTATTCAATTGATGCAATGATTAATCTAATCTAGTATTTATGAGTTAAAATTTTCTGACATTTGCATCGAATTGGTGATTTTGTTAAAAAGCAAACATGATGTTTTTCCCATAAATCTCACAATTATTCAGAAATATAAAACTCACCCCAGTGTTTTAATGCCATTATGGTTGGTTGCCATTGGTATTTCTTTGTAAAATTATTTCCAAAACATCGGAAATGGAATCAAAAGTTAATAATACTTTACCAAAACAGGAAAGCGGAAGCTTGCATTGAATTGACAGCTTAAAATTTTACCATTTAAAACTGAACGAAAATATACACGTTAAAAATTACGAATTGTATTGAATATTCGAGTCCAATTTAATTTATTGATTTATTCATTTCTCAGTTCAAGTATTTTTAGAAGCTAATCTCGCAAAAATTTTGAACAGTTATTTTTTTTTATTTTCATCAAGAATTTTAACAAAAACCTTTTTCAATAATAAAATGAATGCGGTTTTTGTTAAATACGGTATTTAGATGATCATTAAGAATGTAATTTGATGATGATTAAACTCTTGACGAGGTTACAAACGACAAGGACCATGTATCATCCCTTTGTCGTCGCATCTTCTTCTATTAACAAACATCCACTATGATAACATGATCTTGTTACCTCTTAAATAAAATAGCTTCCTCCTTCAATTTTAAATCGATTGCGGTCGGCAAACCGTAGCACACCCTTTCTTATTAAATCACTAATAAAAAGCTCCGCAGCCATCAAGGCAAAAAGCCCAAAACATTTAAGCCTTTGAAAGTCAACCATATCAGTTTTTTGGTCTTTTTCTAAAATTTCAGTCATGATCGTTAGTTTATAAAAAACGAAGAAAAAGGAAACGATCTTTTATAAAATTACGTCAGGTTTTGGGTTGTTAAATACGGTACAACACTAGCTCTTTGTCTGGCACGTTAAATGTACCAACCAAGTGGAAGTGAGCAAGGGGATGTTTTACTTTTCCATTCTGTTTAAGGAGCGATACGGGTTAAATGATGATGATGATGACGAGTGTGGTGAAAAAAGTAACGTTTTGGAATGGATACGGAAACCGTGAAAGCTTTCGTTTGGTTTTTTGGTCGGTAACGGATAGCGTTGCGGGTAAGATTGTCAGGGGGATGGTGAGGGATGTGAAGAATGGATGAAGAGTGAACGAGATGACACGGAAATGAGCTTTGGGTTGTATGGGCAAAATGGACTGTGATGGGAGCTTGGTGAAGCTCGACGATGACGACCAAAGCAATGTTGAGTGCTAAATAAGAAATGAGGCAACTTGTAAACTTGTAATTATTTGTCGGTTGAGTGAATATTCGGTGGAATTCTACGCTCAGAAATAATATCCACCACTCTCACTGCACTTTCGTGGAGGCCAATAATTTTGCCTTTTTTCCCTAAAAAACATTCCACTTTAAAAACTATAAGTCCCCGTCTAATTAAAAAAACAAATCTTTTCAATAAAAAATATTTCCCCGTAATTGCAGCCAATGAAAATTAATTTATGTTTGCGTAATTTTTCCGACCTTTTCATTCGTTAGTAAATTAAATAATTGATATGAAATCTCTTAAAGCCACTGTCATAAAGAATTTTCGTTTTCATTAATTATTTTATGGAAAATACAGGCATTGTGTGTAGAAGAATATTACTGCAATGAGAAAATATCAAATATGCTTCTATAAAGTAATATAAGAATTCATACAAAATTCGAAATAAAAAGAAATTAATTGTAACAGGAAAATAAAAGAAATTCTTAGAGCACAAAAGAAGAAACGACTAAGCTAATTTATTTTGTAATTCCAAAAATTGAATTATTCAACAATTCTCTTACTGAATTTGCAATTAGATAATATTATCAATTATTCACAAACTTTAATTTGAAATTTAAAACGAAATTATTTTAAATTATAACCTTTTTAACCGACCAAAAAAGAAAACCTTAAACTCAATACGTTTGATATTTTAATTGTATTTCAGATCAGGCAATAATTTTATAAGCAACTCGATTTTTTAGATTCCTTTTATAGAATAAAATAGATGAATCAAAGATGGCTCGACTTAAATATTAAGCAGTGAATTGTCTTGTAACGATGGGAAATAGGGAACGATTGAATAATATTACACTAAATTCGTTTAATTAGGCATAAACTAGGTGTGTTAGCTGTTTAAATATTATTTCGAAAAAGTTTTTGTTCAAAAATTTAAAAACCATTTAAAGGAATCAAAAAAAACATATTTGAAACTCTTTTCATTATTCCGTCATTCTCGGAAAATTGAGTAAAACTTTTTATTTGTGTAGATGAATTTTAACAACTATTCGAGATGCAGTAATTAAGCAATCCTTAAACTTTAATAGCCAGCGTTGTAGGTGTTTAGTTCCAGAATTTGATATCCCTAATTCCTTATATTTTCAGGCAGTTTCAGCCTTTTTTTAGCAAAATCAGGATATGCTTCTAAAGTCTAAAGTGACCGATTAATTGGCTTGCAGACGACACAGTCTTCATCGCATCTTCTGTGGAGGACCTTCAACGACTTTTAAATAATGGTAATCGCGTAAGCTATAAGTAGGGTATAAAAATAAATAGAAAGAACACCATGGTAATATCCAAACAAGATCGAACTCCAATATGCTTAAACTTTAACGGAGAGATAGTTAAAAGAGTAGAGCATTTCAAATACCACAAATGTCTTATCAACGAAAAATAAAGTATGGAGCAGAAAATACCCAGCCTAATTAAGCATGCCTGAGGAATTTTACCCATCTTCATAAAGATAAGAAAAATCTTTGTGGATCGAACTTTATTCTGAAACTACGGATAAAAATGGTCAAGTGCTATGTGTTTCCTATAGTCTTATACGGAATGGAAGGATGGATTCTTACTCAGAGACTGGAAGATACAATTACCGTATTTGAAATGTGGGTATATAGCCGAATCCTCAAGATAGCTTGATAGAATCACGTGCAAAATGAAGAAGTACTAATAAATAAATTTATTATGAAGAATTAGAGATGTATAAATTTATATGTGGCTCGCGGAGTTATGATGTATTTTCTAAGATATCCCCAATATTATTTCGATTGGCCACCCCTTGTTTAAAGAGTTATATTTCATCAAAATATTTCTGCAAATATTTATATTTGTTCATATTATTTGAAAGAGCTTTGATTGTTTGAATATAAACTGATGTTTTAATATACGTATACTTTTTTTTTTTTGATTTCTAAACGATAGTCAAGCTTGAAATTTCTTAAAACTAATGTTTATTAAATATAAAAGAAGTAAGATTTGTTTGTTTGATTCTAATAGAATTGGAAGAATTTAAAAATATTTGAAAATTTAAGTGATCACGGCAATCGTTGCAATAAACGTTAAATTTTTTCCGTCTAAAATTAGACAGAAGGTTGACGTCCTGATTTCGGTCGCGAACTTTAAAATAAGAATCGAACGAACGGAAGATTCAAACGAAAACAACAACTATATCGTTAGCGTTACAAACGTAGCGTTCGTTGTATGTTTACGTCAATCAAGGGGGGAAACAATTTTTGAATGTACGCCTGGAATCGTTCCTCATTTCGCATCCAGGTCGCTGTGTCGTAAACCCAAAACAATTTAGTAGATTAAATCTTCATAAAGTAAAAGAAAATTAGCCAACAACATCAAAACTTGTGTGCGGTAAAAATAACAAGAAAAAAACACACACCCTTTTTAACATAACATTTCATCCCGGATTTTCTCCCATGCCACCTTTCTTTCGTTTCCTACTTGGAATTTGTCGTTCTAATTAATTTGGGTGGTTTTCTGGTCGCTGAGAATAATTTACATAAAAAAATATGAAACTTCAAAGTGCGTACGGATTGTTAGTACAGAAAACTTTTCAAAAACTTTTCCTAAAGTTCATAATATATTTCTTAAAGGATGCAAATAACATTTAATTTTATTGAGATTTACTTTTATCTGTCAAATCTCCTTTATTTAATTATTTCATACACAGTAAAATTAAAAGTTTTGATCTTTAAAAAATAATAATGAATTAAAAACTTTACCACGTAATTATAGGCAAACTTTGTATTATTTCATTATTATTCATTATTAATAATTTTCATATGCCCTTAAGTTCTTATTAGATAGTTTTGAGATGTTCATTAAATTTTCTATAAGTAGGTATATTTTCGAAAGGTCTTTGATTATCACTTAGTTGTTCAGTACTTTCAAAACTCAAAAAAATCTATAACTTTCCAGTAAATTATCTTAAACATTAGCAAAAAAAGCACAGAATTAAATTATTAATACCATACTTAATACTGTGTTTTTAAAAGTTTATGGGAAAGGAAGTTACTCTAATAATAGACCAAATAGTCAAGTTAATTTAGCAGAAAAAAAGAAGTTACCTTAATAATTACCTTATTAATAGGGGTCATCTATTAATTCCCAACTAGCTCAAATTTACATGAACATTAAGGACACAATAATTATGAAATTGTTAAAAGTCCTCATTGATCCCATGTGTGTAAAAAATTTTATTCATGGTCAAAGTTTGCAAAAATGGGTCATTTGGATTTTTTTAGCGAAACGTCTTATGGTAAAAATATTTCCAGCCCAAATTGTAGATCATGCAATTTTTGTTAAAATTGCCATCACAGATTTTTTTCATAACATTAACCATTTTTGGGAAAAACGATTCCAAGATCTATTTTCGTTGTGGTGACCCTACCACTCATGCAAATTTTCGGCTTGTAAGGAATGAATGCAACAGTGAATACCTAAATTGACCGAACAACCGACCCTATACCGACTTTATATATTTCAACTATTTAAAATATATAAAGATAGAAAACTGCTCTAAACTAATAACAAAACAAAGTAGATGTTAAATTTTAGTTTTTAGTGTAAAACTTAACAAATTTTAATTAGAAAATGTAAATAATAATGGTTAATTTAAAATGCTTAAAACCAGCTCCAATTGGTCCATCATTTAAATGACATCACAGTACACAAACTTTAAAATCGCACGGACGTTTTCTTAAGACAAATCTTTTTAAACACAAGTAGAAAGGTTGTTAAGTTCAAGCAATCTTAATGTTAATAATTGAAACAATTTGCAATAATTAAAGTTTGGTTTAGCCAGGTATATTTTGTTACACTTCGTTTTTTTAAAGAAAAAGTGGGTTAATTTACCCTTAAGAAATCATTTAACAATATTTCATATGAACATAGAAGTAGAGAAATCATCTGCTTCACATCATTATTTTCTGAGTAAAGTCTTCGTATAATTTCATAAAATATCCAAAATTTCAGTTTAATTGGCTCACTCATTGTTGAGGAAAAAAATATTTTGCCATTTATATTTGCCAAGAAATTTGAAACTTGAAGTATGAGCGTATCTTTTTAGTATCAACATACTATCCAAAAATGATCCAAACATCTCTTTGGGACCGATTTTTCACTGTTATCGTCCTATGGCTTTTTCTACACTTTTCGTTTTAGTCAACGTTTTTGAACTATCGGAAAATTATTTACACTGTACTCGTTTCCAAATTTCAGATATAGTTTGAATGATTGCAAACATTAAGTTTAATGTATGCATACAAAATATGACATGTTAAAAAAAATAACTTTCCTCATTTTTAAGCCAAGTAAATATTTCTTAAATCTTTTGAAAATAAATTACTGGATTTTGCTATAAATTTTCATTATAGTTGGATTGCTTAAAAAATATTTTTTGTTACTTGTATTAAGAAACTTAATATTAAAATGATAAAATGACTAATGAAAAGCTTAATTTTTACATATACTATACACCACTAAGCTCTACTTCCTAAAAAAAATACTAAATACTAAATAGGTATAAAAATATTTTCCGTGGCGGAAAATGTGGAAAATTGTGTAAATTATTATTGTTTTTAAGATGACGGCTCAATAACTTTTTTATATTTTGCTTTCAATAAATGGACTGTGGCGTCACAGAAGATCCTTAAGCACACTCATCGATTTCGACCTCTCATTTGTTCATTAATATTTAAAAATATAAATTCCAAACTAAAAGTTGGTTCATACGTACACTAATAATGTCTTTTATTGATTAAATAAATTGTGCATTTGGCTTTACGTCTAACGTTTTCTGTTCATTGAAATATTTTTTTATAGTCATTCATACCCACTAAAGAGAGTTTTGCGATATTAACATGATCCTGCGATGATAAAAAGATAATCTTAATAAACTTTAATAATTTTCATTGCTCTAACAACGATAAAATAACCAACTGCAATTGCTTTCAATTTTTAATGAAGCAAGATGAAAATTAAACAAAGGGAACCAGAAACAGTAAGACATTTGCAAGAATAAAAAATTAGTTTTATTTATTCATTTACATGTTCTACATTTGATACATTCGTAAGACTATAAAAAGAGGTTGAAAAACGTACAGCAAATTGTTTCTAACAAAATCGTTAAATTTAAGGTTATTTTATGTTTTCAAACTTCTTCTGAAAACGGCTAATGTTAACGGGTTAATTCCATTGTGAATTACCTCATTATTTAAATCGTTACGAAGATGTTGGTCATAAGATATGGGGCAAATTTCACGGAAAGAAAATAAAAACATTTTTATTATGCCTGTAATGTTTCCGGAAGGATAAAACAAAGAGTATGGACACGAAAAAAAATCCGTCTTTAATGAGAATCGATCAAATACACATTTTCTTGAAAGAAACTAATTAGTTATTTAAAACAATTTTTCTTGAGGGGTTTGAGTTGAAAAATTCACGAAAAAATAAAACAAACAAGCTCTTATTTCTGTTTGACTTTAAGCAATTTTTGGGAAACATAAAACATTTTTTTTCTTTTTCATTTCGGCTATATTCGTAAATTGACTTCGCCAAAATGCCAGAAGCAATATTTTTATCTGATTTTAACAGCGGCACTATTAATCATGTCGAAACGGATAAAGAACGGGGGCGCGAACAAGTCTTTGAGGGTGCACGAGGTGGATCTATCTCTCAAATCAGAGTCTGTAGAAGACGCAATACGACAGACAAAACAATTATAGCACGTTTTTCTCGTTTGTAAACGAATCGTTTTTTGGTCTTCCGAATATTCAGCTTATACCTGCAGGGAATACGAGCTGAAAGCACGAAACAATAGACAAAGAAGTTTTTAAAATCCCCCAAAAAAAAAGAACTGAAATATCTCAAAGTTTCACTTTGAATAAACTAAAGTGGAAATTTTTTGGACCAAAAAAGCTATAAAAATGGTTGACCAATGTTGAACAATGCGCATTAGATTGTACAATATCAAAAATTTAATACTTAATAAATAAAAAACAGTGTGTGTAATTATGTACGCGCGTGAGAAGTTATACTTCTTTGGTGTAGTTAAAAAGATGTTTTAATCCACTGCCGTAGCCTTCTTTGGTAGTCTCTGAACTGGCACACCAGTTATAAGATTTGTGATTACTAAAATATAAAAATATGATACAATTTTAAACACAAATTACGTTTAATATCAAAATACATAATAAGAAAACGTATGTGTTGCGGCAAAGACAAGGACAAAGAATATAAAGCTTAAATACATCTAGTTTAGTGAAATACAATTAAAATTATTATTGACTCAAATTGTTCATGTTTTTTTTATGGATCAATTTGATTTATTTTTATTCAATTCCGCTAGGTTTTGTCACATACCATGATGACCTCAGGCATCAAATACATAAAAATATTATAAAGTTACATAAATATATAAAAGATAATGCTATATTCAATTTATACTTAAAAAAATCAATAAAATTAAAATCAACACAAATGACAATTCTATTATAATTGCAACATAAGTTCAAATAATCAAAGAAATATACATAAGAGTTAATCAGCCCACCTGTGTATGGTCATAGGTTAATATTGTTAGAACGTAGAATCGCTATACTCAAAATTACACTATATTTTATATGTACACTAATTACTCTATATAAGTGAATAGTATACAAAAATATTGTGTAATTTTGACTATAGCGAATGTTAATAATATCAATAGTAACCTGTCATCATACACAGAAGGCCTGATTGACTCTAATGTTTATTTATTTAATTATTTGAACTTTTGTTGCAATTATAATAGAATTGTCATTCATATTAATTTTAATTTTATTGATTTCCTACGTATAAATTGTATGTTGTATTATCTTTTATATGTTTGTGTATCTTTATAATATTTCTATGTTTTAGATGCCTGAGGAAGTCATGATATGTGACAAAACGTAGCGGAATTAAAAAACAATAAATTAAATTGATCCAAAAAAGTCTGAAAAATTTATTTACCGAATAATTTTATGGGATCTGAGAATAAAATGTTTAAGTATTAGTTTCAAATGTCATTTCTACTTTATTTAATAGCTAATTTCAACCATTTATCATTTGTGTCAGTGTTGAACTGTTAACATTTCATGGAAAATTACTAGTTTTCAAATAAGAGATTAAATTGACGTTTTATACATAGATACTGTACGTATAAACATTTGGCTACTAATACAAAATATATATTACATATAATATCTATTAACCGATTAACCGAATTATCAGGGTCACCTGTTCGATAATACTTATCAAAAATATTTTCCATATAGAAGTCGACTATTATTAAATATAATTTATACATATGTATAAACAATCCTCAATAGAAATGTCCTAAAATTTATAATTTTACAATAGTAATTGTATATTTTAATTACCCAATGAAAGTGAAAGACAGAGAACAGATATTGTAAACACATACGTGTAAGTGAAATACAATCATTGTCTCAAATTGGAACTGAATGATTGTTGCTATAATTTAAACAGTGATTTAGATTTGATTCAATCAATTGCCAGTTGTTACCATTTGTCAGTTTTATCAGTATTAGGCGGTGAATATTTTACGGAAAATTACTAGTTGTTTATTAATATGGATATTGTTTAGACTATTGTTAAAAATATTTAGTTCAACGATATCTATCTTCTCCATGTTCTAAAGCAGTGGTTCCCAACCAATTTTGGGCCATGCCCCATCTTGACATTTCTTAACTCCTGATGCCTCTCCCTTGTGATATATTTATTTAAATTTTGTTATTCAAAATTTTACGGTTATTCACCTGAACACTTAAACAAGTTTCCAAAGAAGAAGTCATTAATGAAAGAGAAAAATGAATAATGAAAGAACAGTTGAATAAATAAAGTTTCCAAATATATAATAGAGAATTTAAATGAAACATTATTCTGAAACGAATGAAAAACAATTCAGTGTTAATAATTCATTCTTGAATTATCCCCTAGGTTTTGGTATAATTAGCCGAAAGATGCACGTCCTGCCCATGACCCACCAAAATATTATTATATTATGCCCCATCGGTGAGGCCTGCGCCCCATGTTAGGAATCACTGTTCTAAAGGTTCTAACCGTTCTGAATGTTTCTTCTAACTGTTCGCTAGTTATAACTTTGTGTTTGATTCGGGATTGTTCGGGATGATCGACTTTTTTTCTGATAAATGAAAAAAAATGCGACTACTGGCTTAATTAGATCAGTGCGATAGAGTTTTTTGGTTGTCTACCAAACTACTATGTATATCGCTTTCAAATATCATCCAGATTTTGTCTGCTTGAATCGTTCTTTCTCGCTAACCAGTAGCAAGCAACTTCATACTGCAGCGACGAAGCGTTATTTTTTTAAAATTTCTCTCTCATTATTTTTTTTAACACCGGTAAAAAAGTATAACTTCAAAAATTACATTTCAATACGAAAATAATGCAAACTATTTCATTTTAATTTTCGATTTCGCTCTTTCCTAAATAAACTATCATATTTTTATAATATATATACTGTTCAGTTATATATTAACTAGTATTTTACCTTCAATGATATAAATTAACCTTTTAAAAAGAATAAAACAATAACATTCATCTTTAGAAATGTTTGTTACAACACAATAATTCTCCTGTTAGGTTTATTTTTTTTTTAAAGTACGACATGAAATGTTATATTGCAAAATTTGTTCAAGAATTGAGATACAAAGCCATTTTTCCGGGAATGATATTCATCGAACAATGCTCCTACGTTTTGTCATACTTTTTGTTCACGGAAAACAATTAGATACGAATTTCTTATTTTCAATAAATGCAATGAATTTTTTCCATCTTATAATGTAAAATTGGTATTTCGAAAATTAAAATACTTATATATTTAAATGCAATGTAATTTTTTTCCTACATCTACAGGATGGTCCATTTAAAATTGGACTTTAGTTTTGTTACTAATAAAAAACTTTTCAAGATTTCTTTTTCATTGAAAAGCACAATAATTGAATTAAATGACGAAAAATAATTTTGGACTAATAGCCTTAAAGTACTCCATTCTATCAAACCAATTTTAGCTTTTATCTTCTTCAAACGAATGTTGATTTTAATCTTCAATACTAAAATCGTCTCGATATGATTTACGTAACATTTATTTTTAACGAATCCCAACTATAAATAATCCAAGGCAGTCAAATCGAAACTTCAAGACGGCCAATTAACGTATTTCGAATTATTTAATTCTCGAAAAAGAGTGGAAAAAGTCTACTGTAACATTGACTGTGTGGCAAGTAGTGCCATCTTGTTGAAATCAAATATTTTCTTAACCCCATACCAGTATTCCACAATCTATGAGTTGCGACAAATTGATAAGTCGCGATAAAATATTAATTGGGCTATCTCTATCATATCAAATTTTGGGAAACGAAAATTCATTTTATATGTAGCAGAAACGATAGCCATTGAAAGATCACTCTTTTTCATTTTCGAAGAAAAATGGTTCAATGATACCGCCGGTTCAAAACTCGTATCAAACACAACTCGTTGAGGATTCATTGGCCTTTTCACATGTAAATAAATGCTTTATACACGTGTAAATTTTCTGAGCCGCAGATGGGGTAATTTTATTTGCTTACAAATGAGCTATAGATGATTTTTCGATTAAAAAGCTGATCTTTGGCTAAACGTTCTTAAGACCATTGAGCGAACTGAAAAAGCATCGAAAGACCGTATGGCTTCATTTTCTGAACAAATTGGGCTTTGTCCAAAACTAAGATATTTATGCATTATTTTTAAAATAAGTATTAATTTCATTGTTAAGAATCAGGTTAATTTCTTGAGAAAGATGGTGAATTGAAGTTGATGGCTGTTCACGCATAGTTTAAGCTACAGCCGCTTTATTTTTGGTAGACGAAGGATACGCTAAGAATAAAAGATTAAGAATATAAAGAATAAATTATCAGGCTTCCCAAATTAATCCACCAATTAAGTACACAATGTTCCAAAACTCTAGCCGTTTGAGTTGTTGATTCATCACTTTGAAATTAAGTTTTCAATATTTCCCCGTTTTCGTCAAATATATAGAAACCTGAGCTTAGAAAATTTCTAACATAAAATTAATTTTCTTGTATAAGTTTAAATTCCAAAGTTTAGACGGAACATCCTTTATTTCACTGTACCTTTCTTTATAACTACAAAACTTTGACGATAGACAAGGACAACTTTATCATTGGTAACAAATGCTATAAACGTTCGATGATTCTTCAGGCTTTTCAATTCAAAGCTATTTAGTATGGAGCGTATCAATAAAAAGTATCGGAATATAAAAGAAAAACGGAAAGGAAAATATTGAAAAAGTAGGAAAAATATTCTTTATGGGAATTGATTGCTATTGTTCCCATTTCAATTCTCGTTTCTCGCTGTTTCATATTGTCACAAGAAATGAGCTTTAAATTAAATCCACCGTCCTTATTTCAGCTTGAGATGCAATGGTGTGATTTTTTCTCGAACCATTTTTTTTAAATATAAGTATTAAATAACCTTTGCTTTAAAAAAGTAATGGATTGAAACATCATATTCATTTTTTTAAATATGTTTTGAATTTTTTAGTTCATTATTTAATGCGTTTTTTATATGGGAAACTTCTTCTTATATTCTTTTCTTTTAAGTAACACTCAAATTTAATCAATTACAAATTCAAATCAAATTACTACCTGTCATTCCCAACGGAAAAATGGAACTTTCATCTAGAAACTATTTTTCAATTTTTAAAAATATATTTTTCAAATAATTTTAAATCAATCCATCTTTTCCTTACTCTTGCAGCCCTAAATTTTTGAACTTTTTTGATATCTTGAAATTTGGGAATTTACGTTTTCTATATATAAAGTATAAGGTAATGCAAAAGTTTTCAGTCGATGTTCTTTGACTGTATTTTTTTCTTAATAAATGAAAAACTATAGTTTCGCATTTAGAATATGTTTTTTTGAAATGTCTGATTTTATTCATTGGCAGAAAAAATAATATCGACCATTTAGCCGTCCCCAGACTTTTATCGAATTTTCGATCACTCTTACCAAAATTTACGACGATAGGTTCCCGTATTCTTAACGGATCTTCTCTCTGAGCTTCAAGAGGCTAAAGCTTGTTGGCATTAGTTCATGACTTCAAAAAACTCCACAAAAGAAGCCTAGAACGATTAAATTGAACGATTATACCGACCAGTACAAATCATCAAAACGAGAGAGTAGACAACCTGGAAATGCAGTCTTCAGAATTTCGATTGTAGGTCGTGCAGTATCCTGTGGAACCACATGTTTTCCAGTCCCAATTTGTCCAGGTCGTCCAATTCGAACACCAGTAATTTGGTCTGCAGTATTTTCCAAAAAAATACAGTTTGATGACGCCTTCACCCATAAACACCCCACCATACAGTAACTTTGAACGACTGTAATACCTCTTTGCTTATTATACGCGGATTTTCGGTATTGTAGAAGTGATAGTTCTAGTGATAGTTCTAGAAAAGTTTTCTTTCTCGTGGTCGAGATTCAAGGTGGCTTGGGCGTAGATTACACACGCTTGGCTAGCAGCTGATACATTATCTGCACTCTTTAAGGGAACATCTTCAGGTCTTTTACCAAAATTATTAGTAAAGTCCACCGATTGATACCCAATTGAGTGGTACGTTGTTTGATCGAAACTTTGAGGTCTTCTGCGACATCTTCAGCCATTGCCGCGATACTCTCAGCAGAACGACTACTCCGAAGTCTCACAGACCAGACAGTATCACAGGGTGTTCCATATTCTTCTAGGTGAGAAGCTAATGCCGTAGTGTTTACCCGGTTAATATTAGACGACCGAAAAACCTACGTCTAAATTCACGCTGCGCTAACACCACTGTAACGTTCCATATTCCTGGACGTGCCATCTTTGGATAATTGGCTAAGTGGCGGGTCCCGTGGCGGTAGTAATCGCGATAGCGTAGGACCCATTGTAAACGATCTGCACGAGGCGGCGTATGACCAAATAAGTAGAAGGGGAAATCCGGATAGTGGATAGAACTGATCTGATTTTCTACTCATTTTCCACGGGGGCCCAGCAGACGGGAGTACGTTAATTATCTCGTGCCGCATAAAAGTGAAATTGTTACATTGTTTTCTATTTTAACCCAATCTTTAAACATCGATAAAAAGAAATTAAGGGGACAAGTCTCATATCAAAAATATCAGAGATTGTAATATGGCACTTTCTTTAGACTAATTATTTATTCGCATTTTAGTTAGTTTTCGGACAAAATTATGGTTTTGCAGTTGGTAGCACTCCCTCGTGTTAGTGCATAACATGTCTTAATTTGAGCTCGTATATCGTATTGAATAAATGTCATCGTGTGGATTTGATGTCTACTTATTTGGATCCTCTAGCGATCGTTAAAAGTATCCTGGTGATTTTGAGCTACATCAGAGTTTTTCAAGCATTACCATCAATAAACTACCCCATAAAAATTGACACAATTATCCCGCATTCTTGAGGAATAAAACGATTCATTGACGTGGATTTTGTGTCTGTTTACTTCAAATATCAAAGGAGAACTGTAATTATTGCTATTTCAAAAGATTTAGCATTTTTTGATAGGGTGATGATTTTTGCACCCTTTTGTATAACTTTTTTTATTCTTAATCAAGCAATAGTTTTTTCAGAGGTTCAATTTTAATTCTTTGCAACGAATTGTGATACATATTTCTTGGATACCAATTAAAGTTAGTTCTCTGAAAAAAAAGAGTCTATGTCAAAAATGTTATATCTTTTAATAGAATTTAGAAATCCAGACTTTATCATGACGCCACCCAAGTCTTGATCTGATTTAAATTAGCGAAATTATTTTTATTAAAGAGAATAGTACCATTTTTCGTCAACTAAAACAATTTTTTAACTTATTAAATATATTTATGTTATAAGAACAATTCATTATATGAAGGCTTGAAAATATATTTTTCATATACAGTGACTTTTAGAGGTAATTGACAATTTTTTGCTATTATTCAAATTTCTTAATTAGTGAAAATTTTAAATTTAAATTACAAATTCAGTCTTTCAAAGAAACCGTCTTTCTTTAAAAGAAAAAAGGTGAAAATTTGTTAAAAAATAATTTAAACGTCACGCATCCGGTTGTTTTTAACATTCAATCTCACATCCCCTTTAACAAACCTTCGCTCGTTTGAACGCTAAAAATAATTTGTCATAAGAAAAAAGTTCTTGACGCGACAACTTTCTGCCTTTTATTACTTTTTTAATGACAAAAATTCAAAATAAAAATTGTCGAAAAGGTGGATGAAAGTCAAAGTGACATTTTCTTAGTTAACGTTTTCTGATTAATGATGCGTTGCTCCACGTCTTTGCTGTTCCAAGAACTTTATTTTTGACTTTAAATATTTTCAATCTTTTAATTGAATTACATAGACATTAAACTGAATTTTTGAACATTTATTGTTAATTCTATCAGATTTCATGCAAAAACTCAAATAATAGACAGTAATTTTTTCCGTGGGCAATTTAAACATTGGATTATTTCAACGAAATTTAATTTTTTGGCAATGTTTCATTAGGAAGGAAAGGATCATTAACGTTTCACCAATGTTATACTTTTGTAATCAAAGATATAAAAATAATGAAAAATAAATAACTTCAAAAAAGTAACCCATATCAATCTATTCAAAGAATAACTTCAAATTAACTTCAAGTTTACTATTTGAAAAGATTATTGATAAATTATTAATCAAACAAGACAAAACTGAAAATAATATGTTAATAATTCAAATAAGAATTGAATCAATGAAATACGCATGAAAAAAAAATATGTCTTAGTTATACGGTCCAAGAAGATTTTTCTGTTTCTTTTTAGTTATTTTATATTTTTTACGATCAAATTCATATGTTGCCAAAAATATCGCTCCATGCTTGTCTCATTTCTCTATTTGACCAGCATAAAAATAAATTGGTTTTTATGCGTTTTTCCATTCAGCTCATAACATATTTTTTCCCATTTTTTCATCTGTTGTCTGTTCAGAGACAATGAACAAATTCGATGAGTTTGTGATCGATTCAATTTAACTATTCAATGTATAAAATTACCGTGGTTTATTCGCTATAATCGAGATTTAAGAATATAGTGTGATTCAATCTATTATTTTCATTGTTGCTATCAAGGTGGTAAAATGATAAATATTTTAAATAGTAATCAATGGATTTATTTATTCCTTTTAAGTTTTTTCCTTCTTGAAATACCATTAGAAATTGATGATGGCCAATGTGCTTATTTCTTTTGATACATGTAAGATATTAGTTTCCTCAAAATCCTTATTCTTTGAAATATTATTTGTATATCTTAAACGAGTTTCTTGAATGTATGAACTTTTATGTTTTGATTCCTGAAAACGGATCAAGTGATTTTGATAAAAGTTGGTAATTTAATTGAGTCATTTTTTAAATTGAATTTACTACTGAATTCATGAATACTATCAACATTTCAGTTTTACCACCACACGAATTGAAATTTTAAAAAAAAGTATTAATAATGCGATTGCGTAATTTTGATGTCTTAGAAAACTTTTGTAATGGTGTAAAATTGATTGTGACAAGTTTGTGAAACAATATAAAAAAGGCAAAAACTATTACTGATGAATAATCCGGCAAAGAAGTGCATATTCGTAGGATCACTCTTGATTCACCAACAGGTCAGCTGAAAGGTACCATGAAACGACTTCCAATTAGACTGTGTTTATTATAAAATTACATAAACTCAAGGCTATTTTTTTTTAAATATCACTTATCTTAGAAAATATTCATAAATTTTTCTCCACCTAATTTCGGAAATTGAATATAACTCATATATAAAAAACTTAATAAAGATTCAGTTAATTTCAAAACATCTAAGAATTAATAATACCATATGTACCTACTTATATTTTTTTTAAGAATTAAAAAAAACCTTAATTGAATTTCTATTGTAATGTGACGTCTCAAAACTGTATTAAGATGGCGTTTATTCGTTCTTTTAATTTCTTTTGGAAATAAATAACCACTTTCACACTTAACAATCACTTTTTTTATTACACTTGTATACACTTTTTATTACACAATCACACTTGTCAAAACTATCACTTAAATGACAATAATCACTTTTAACTCAAATCACACTAAAAATCGTTTTGTAATCGCTTTATTGTAATGGAAATTCACAACTGAATTTCTATACAGAACTCTGATACAGAACTGTCAACTGGCTTGACTGATCGCCTTATATACCCGCAACCCAACATTCTAGAATATAATCCAATATTCGCCAACGTTCCACCACCTACTAGATGTTTTCAGAACAATCTATATGTACATTCGCATTGGTGGGAGAGAGATAGAAATCACTCAGCCAATCGCGTGCCGGCATGGCACAAAGAGAGAGACAGACTTTGTCCCTTTCTGTTACAGTATTTTTCGGTGATTAATAACATTGCTGATCTCGCGGCTCCTTCTTCAAATATATTTTTTTATATTCTTTTTAAAATTCACCAGATGGAGATAAAAATTTCGAAGCATCTTTTTAATTAATTCTTAATAAACACCTTTTATAGACTTCGAATAACTTTGATAAGTTTTATAATTGAATTATTTGAAAATATTTTATAAGGGTATTTCAATAAGTGCGCAAGATTTGAACCGCGCGCCATGTTTGACAGTCATAATGTCATATGATTATAACGTCACAAATCGAAAGTAGACAGATGGGAGTTAGTAAACATGAAATAGTAGACCATGAATAGCGAAGAAAATTCACCAATTGGATCCTTGAGCAACCTGCAAACAAAATCATTTTCAGTAATGAGGCCATTTTCACCTTGATGGCTCCGCGAATAGGCAAAACTGTCGCATTTGGGGCTTAGAAAATCATCCACAAATGATTCATCAGAAAGCAATGGATTCACAACAGGTCACTGTATGGTGTGCATTATGGTTTAGAGGAATAATTAGACCGTTTACCTTCGAAAACGATTATGGTAATGCAGTAACGGTGAATGACGAACGTTATCGTGATATGATAACAGTTTCTTGTGCCTCATTTGGAAGCTATTGATCTTGACGACATGTGGTTTCATTAGGACAGTGCCACATACCATATCGCCCGTGAAACATTGACGATCTTGCACAAGTTTGCTCCTGTTCATGTCACTTCCCGATTTGGTGACCAGAATTGGTCTCTATGCTCTTGCGATTTAACGCCTTAAGATTTCTGGCTGTGGGATTATCTGAAGTTACAGGTTTATGCCAATGAGCCTGCAACCATCGAAGCCTTAAATGCCGAAATTAGACGCTGTATCAATGAAATACCTTCATATGTATTGAATAAAGTTATTAAAAATTTCGTTAAAAGGGTATGCAAATGGTGGCCATTTAAAAAAAAATTGTTTCATACATATTTCCCAAATGTATATTTTGAAAATCAATAAATATTTCAATATTATGCTACGGAAAACCATGTTTTATTGAACACTGAAATCTTGCACTTTTATTGAACATCTTTTATAATATCTGCATCAGGACGTGTATTTACACTTAGTGAATTTTCTATGCATAAAAAGTATACTTATTGAATTAATATTTATGACTCCATCCAGCTCCGCCTTCCAAAAGCAAATTAGCAATTTCTGATACAGTATTACAGAGATAATAAATACCTCTATCTCATGGTTTGTTGCGTTCCATCAATATTTCTGTTGCATTTCCACCATTTTGAAATGGTAATGCAATTAATTATAAAAGACATTTTAATGCATTTTAATGTTCAAAAAACGCAATTTTCTAAAGATTCCAAAAAAAAAGGTTGAGTTGAACTTGGCCATTTAAGTACTCTTACTATAGGTGTACAAATTTTATAAGTTTTAAGGGACTAGAAGAAAAATTGTGTTAGTACGATAAAGTCATTACTGATCATATTTTAACTACATTCACATCAAAAAGTAATCATTTCCTTTAATAACCATTTCTTACCGTTTTATTGAAGAAAACCAGTGCAACTTATTTGCTTCAATTAAAAGAAAAGTGCACCTGATAACCAACGATCACTATGCGAAGCATATTAGAAACATGCTTTATCTTTAAAAACATGTGAATTTTGATTCTATTGTTTTAAATATGGAAATTTTCATGCCAGTGACAAAAAACGCGAAGGTTGTCTAGTAAATTTTGAGGATACTGAATTGGAGATGTTATTGGATCACGATTTATGATTAAGGACAGCCGAATCTATGAAAACTGGGTTCCGTACAAACTCAAACCAAGCGACAATTCGTAAACGTTTAGTGGCGATTATTCAAGTGTAAAAAATTGCTCCATAGGCAAAAACAATTCGATTATCCTTTATTGCAACCTTTGAGCCATGGTTTGGTTCAGCAGCGTTTCAAATTATACCACGACACCAAAAACGAATCGATTTTTGAGTCGTCTCGAAGGGTGAGGATAACTTTTAAAGAAATTTGTACGTGGTTTCAGAAATGAGAAAAAGTAGTAATTAGAGATGAACAGTACTTTGAGTAAGAAATATTTTAGGACTTTTTTTTTGAAGAAAATAATAAGAATAAAAGAAATGAAATACTTAAAACTTATTTAAGAGGCAAACATTATTTTAGTTATTCAAACAATAAAAACAATCACAAATTGGTGGAATAAATCAATTATTGACGGAATAATCAATCACCCAAAATTAGCTGAAACCTTTTACAGATTAAAAATTTATCACTTCCAATTTTGTCAAATTCTTCAGAGGGCCTTTCTTAACAAATCGTTAACTAAAATATCAATATGTCTTGATGAAAATATTTTTGAATATGGGAAAAAGGAAATTTATTATATCAGTCGTTTTTAATTCAATCGAAATTTATTCATAAATGCTGAAAAAACATTTTTAAGCATATTTAGATAATAAGATAAACCACGTTTTGAAATTGACTTCTTTATTGAAAAAGTAGATGCTTAATATATTCTTACTTTTAAAAAAATGTAATCTTATTCTATCTACATTCATCAGGATTGGTATTAAAATGGCCGAGACTTTGTTGACTACTGTTTTACTGTTTTCTGATCAAAAATTTCTAGTTATTTATTATTCAATTATTGCAACAATCAATTATTTTTGGACTTCTTGAAATATAGATGGCATATTTTTCTAGTATTATGTAGATATGAAACTAAATAAATCATTTAAAAAACACTTTATATGAAGACTTATATTCAAAAAAATATTATTAGTGATACATACATTCTTTTTTCAATTTATGTTCATGTTCATCCATTTTAATACCTTAGAAGCTTGGTTCAATAAGTTTAATTTAATCAATTAATTAAGACTCAAATATTATAAATTCGTTGAAATTTCACAAAGAAAATTAAAGCTAATATATTAAGTTAAATTAAAATTTTATTAAATTCCAAATATTCATTATAATATTTTATATATAAAAGTTAATAAAAAATTCCGTTGAAATAGATCAATAAACCGATTTTTGTTCTTTGGCTTCATCATTTATATTTAATGGATTCACACAGAATTTTATGAGGTGCATTTAAGCGTCATGAACACTTTGATAAATATAAATTTCATGAAATTATATATCGTTCACTTTTGAACTATGCATATTCATTCAAATACCGACTGAATCGTAAAATAAAATTACACTAGAAAAAAAATTATATTGTTCTTCAAAAAAATTTGAGTACTCTAATTTTAATTTTCTTTGCATGTGAGCGTTATTTTTTACTAATATAAAACAAAGTGAAATACTTTAGTTAAGTTTTTATCGTAAGTCAATAAAGATAAATCAATTAAGTTTATATCAATTATATTATTATCTTATAAAACAAAATCGTATTAGTTAGACTATTTATTACTAAAAAATTGCTGGACCGATTTTCATGATCTTTGATTTGTTGTATTTGTCTCCTAGTTGGTTAACAGAATAACAATTAGAATATCTAGAAAATTATGAAAAACTGCGTTTTTATGTATATAAGGTTAAACACATTCGCCAATTGATTGCTCACATCGTGCACACTTATACATTATTTGCAAAGCAAGCCATTCACGCTCCGACTTGCAGTCCAACTTGTAGTCCGACTTTCGAAGTTGGATCTAAAGTCGGACCGTGAATGGTGTTGTTGGAAGTTGGATGTCTATCTGATCCAACTAGTAGTCCGAATAGTTGGACTGCAAGTCGGAGCGTGAATGGCCTGCTTAATCAATGATGTCTGTAGTTTGTGAAAAACGCATACCATTCGTTTTAATTTGACTTTTTTATTTATTGAATTGAAGTGTACAATTTATAACAAAATTCTTATTTTGTGTGAGTGAAGTTTCTATGTTGACAGTTCTTGGGCAATTTTGGGTATTTGGTTGGTCGACCAAAATTGATTTAGAGTATTTGACAGGTTCTCGACTATCCAACAAGGATTTGGTACCAGTTCTTCCTCTAACATCTTATTGATTTTTTTTCATCGTTGGTACCAGTTGGAGAACTGAAAATCATTGAATTTAAACTTAAAAAACGCATTTTACATAAACGTTTAATGCTTTATCACTACATAGTATAAAACAAAGTCACTTTCTCTGTACCTATATCCCTTTGTATGCTTAAATCTTTAAAACTACGCAACGGATTTCGATGCGGTTTTTTTTAATAGATAGAGTGATTAAAGAGGAAGGTTTATATGTATAATAACATCCATTAAATAGTGGAGAAATACTGTTATTAGACAATTTTAAAGATACCAAAAAATATGACATTTTGAAATTTAATTGTTTAGATCAGAGAAGAGAGACTTCTCTGGTTCAGATGCGCAACCATTAGTTAGATAAGGATGCTGAATACCAGCAGCATGTGTTTTTTGAGCCACTGCGCAAACTCCGATAAATGGTATTCAGCATCCTTATCTAACTGATGGTCGCGCATCTGAACCAGAGAAGAGTCTCTCTTCTCTGATCTAAACAATTAAATTTCAAAATGTCATATTTTTTGGTATCTTTAAAATTGTCTGCCACTACTGGTCACTACGTTAACCGCGCGATAATAGTCTACCATGGTTATTTTGCAATAATAATAATAATATATTTTTAAATTTCCAAACGGTTTCGAAAATTAGCCATTATTTGTCGTAAAAAGTAAATGACAAAAGAATGTTATTGTGGGATATCGATAAGAGATAGATATATACCGTCGCGGAGTTTTTTGTAGACCTTTTCAATGTGCACAATACTTAGTACATTATTTTCCGATAATAATATCGGAGCTTTCTAGCGAGTAAAATAACAATACTTAATAAAAACGTGCTTTTCAGCGCGACAATGTATCAGTAATTATAAATAAGTTACGATAAATAATTGTATGATAGTAGTTTTAAAACATAAATGATATTCTACTCTAAGGCTAATTTTTAAATCGCACTTATAGTAATTATAAGTACATACGGTTAGATAAGACAAGATTAAATAAAACCATATTTTAAGGATTGGAATTTTTTACTAAGATCTTGGTTAAAATTTAGAGCTAGATCAATTTAATATTAAGGAAATTATTTTCAAAAATTATAATTTAAGGTGAGGTATGTAAGTTCAGAAAAAGAACTTAATCGAATAGGTATATTTTGTTGTTGATGATTTCAGTGAGTGACAATGGCTATATATTTTATACCCGTGCGAAGCCGGAGCGGGTCGCTAGTACTTTATAATAAAAATGTTTTTAGTAACAACTTTGGGTTGCTTCCCTGTGATACTTGAAGAGTATACAATACCAAATTTGTATTTCTTCGGGTTTTTGATCGTTTCATATTAATTTAGATTTTGGAATAAAAAATATTTTGTCATTTTATATGAATTAATAAGTCATTCTAATAATAAAATTATTATTAGTATTAGTATTATTTAGTACCACTTGGAAAAAAGCAGACAAATGGCAATTGAATGTAGGTTGACTGTAGATTTAAAAATGAAATAAGTTTCCGGTACATCTTATATGTTCAATGTTCTAATAGGAATGAATCAAAACATGCTAAATAAAATAAGCATGTAAGAAACGCACTTAATTTGTTACAGTCAAGTATGTGTATTTAAATATATCCATTTTCAATTTTCTTAAATCGATTTTCGGTAATACGAAGTTCACCGGGCCTCAAGTATTATTATAAAACGCTGGTTAATTCGCTAGCATGGGTTGCCTTAAATAACTATAATTTTCTTTTTCTTTTTACTTTACTATCCATAATGACTAATAAAAATATTACCAAAAAAAAAAACTTTAAGAACTTAAAAGTTTAAAAAAATTAATAAATAAAAAGATTTTCACTAAACAAAAGAAATTGATAAATAATGTGAGAAATTAAGAACAGACATGCATGTTTCCCAAAACATGTCAGTAAAACTCAATTGTAAACGGTCATTATTCAACAGAAATGAAACATGAAGCTTACAAAAAATTGGCACCCATGTTTGTGCTCAAATTTTAGACGAAAAGCATCTCACAATAATATGTTAATGTTTGTGAAAACATGCTGTGAATTTAAAAAGATGAAACTGGAACTACGAGTAAGTACTTTGAAATGATTATGATAAAAAAAAAATTATTCAACACAAACCATGGACAGTTTAGTCTTGAAAGTTATTAAATTAGTTTCTGCAATTGAGATAAATCGATTGATAAATCGATATTTTAAATTATTAAATTTAGAAATTTCTGAATAGGACTGAAAAAATAAATATAAAGTGTCAGAAAAATAAATTAAATCTTTCATTTCAAAGACGTAAATTCTATTTACCTGGAATGGAAGCTAAACAACTTTATTTTACTTTTCGTTACTACAAGAAAATCGCTTCATTCAAAACTGGTAATCGTTTACTTTTCTGATTTTGCCGCAATCTTCTTTCAAACTGCAGCAATTTCTATTCAATCTGCCTTATAAATACTTATAGTCATTTTAAACTCTTGAAAGTATATTTACTTCTGATTAGTAGATGGTAAAATTTTGTGCCAAAAAATTAAAACTTCAAAATTGAAAATAGTGACATTTTAATGTAATTATAGCAAAAATTCTCTAGGTTAGAATATCAAAATGTTTTTTTTTTAATTAAAACTTATATACCAATATTAACTCTCTGCGATCGGAGACCACGTAGGGAGAAAATTTTTAAATCATCGATGTAATAGATGACCTCGCAACTGGAACCAATGAAAATCGTAAAAATGACAAACAATTATCACCCCCTGTGCCACGTGATTTTTAGTCAATAGGCAATCAGTTTCAAATAAGCTGTCGAGAAATAATGAGATCCCGGAAAAGCTAATCACAGTGCACATATAATTCGTTTAGTAGACAAAAAAGACTCTGCAGTATGTTTCGACAGGAAATCTCCAGGAAAAAGAGTAGACGACAAACACACACCTACTGCGATACTTGTACTCGAAAGCCGAAACTTTGTTTTGATGATTGCTTAATAAAATACTATTCTTAAAAATAGTGTTGGATAACCCGTTGCCCGCGATCGTTTGAGGTCCACCTTCATCATTTTTCTGTCCCACGAGATCTATCACATTTTATCAAAATAATGATCAAAGTACTGAAAACCTAGGTAATTTTCTACACTATTTCAAAAGACACAGGGATATCTAATTATATTAGTGGCCTACAGAGTTATGATGAATTAAATTAAAAACAAAGTAGAAAATGCAAAGTTGCCTGATATTGATGTCGCTAAAAGAGACATGAGCCAAATTGGGTTTTTATACATACTATATAGTATTTCACATTATACACATTGACTACTTAAACAAATTAGTATCTTACATATGTGAACTAACAATTTTTAAATACTGCATGGGTTATTGTTCGAAAAATACTTATTGAAAACATTTACTATATATAATATATAGAATAGTCCTAAAAATCAAGTATAGATATGAACAAACAATAAATTGTGTAGAGATACAATTTGTCTAAATAGTCAATTGCGTGTACCTACTGAATTTATAAATAACGACGGAGTAAAAATTAAATTTAAACAAAAGTAATTGTTTAATTTCATTACCCATTTATATTTATGTAATGAAACTAATTTTTAATTCAAAATTCCAAAAAATACCTTTCTTTAAAATGTTTAAAACTATTTTGTATCAATATGAATATGGCTCAAACTATAAAAAATGAAAATGTTAGGTTCGACGATATCGATGTTTTAAATATAAAATAACAAGTGACAGTTCCTGTTATGACTATTATCTTTTCCTGGCACTTTTTAAATTTGCCGTCGATCTTTTCAGTTGGTTTTCCCTACTGAATAATAAAAAAACCTAGGCTAACGGTCAAATCGGTCGACTTGATTGCGTTTTTATTACTATGCAAATCACTACTAAAAATCGACCAGCTTTCTCTTGTTTGAAATTTTCCCGCTTACCGTTTGCGAACAACTTCCTACTGTAGCGTTACGGCGTCATATTTTATTAAAAATTCAATTCGATTATTTTTTCATAATACCGCTAAAGAAGAATAAAATTATTATAATATGTTATTATAATAATTTTATTATAAAAATATGTTATTTATGTGCGCACAAAGTTCATTGATAGATCTTTTTGTTCGACGAACATATTAAATAAGAACAGTTTATTAACTGTTCTTAGAACATTCCCTTTTTCGTATATTTGCAACAGAAAAAACTTTCTTAAGAAAGTCTGTATTTTTAATACCTTTTAATTAATTAATTATTGATAATAAAAACTATATCTCGTTCCACAGAGGCATTAAAAATACTCTAGTTTGTTTGTATTTGGGACACAAACTTTGTAGGAAGAATAACTTTCATAGCCTATGAAAATTTTCAATTAAAAAAATTGATCAAAAAAACGCTATGTGCTTATTTTCCATAATATGCTAATCCTGTAAAACTCCTTTAACATAATAACCACTAGTTTTCTTAATTTCCTGCAATTTTCTCCTTAGAAAATTTCCATCGTAGACCCAATGAAAATTGAATTGAAGAAAGCCTCAGGTCAGATGGAACAACAACTGGCCCCTTTCAAAACGCCCGATTTGCTTTTCTGCCTTGTACCAAATTAATTATTCCATTAACGTTTTACGATCGAAAACGTTAGGTCAACCGTTTTGTGTCTATATATAATGCATACGAATACTCAAATACCCTAAACGCAAGCTTTCACGAGAAAATTCAAACGTTAATATTTGTATTTGTAAATTGTTGACTCGAAGAGTCAATATTTCAACTACTTCAAAAGTTCACTTTCTTCATTTAAGCAATTTTCCCTTTTTTTTAAGTTTCAATTACTTTTGATTCATTTATTAATCAATAAAAATATAGTAATAAAAACAAATTACTATTTGCTTTTGTTTGTTTGGTGTATAAACATTTGAATGCCGTGTGTTTCTTTGATTTTGTTGTTCCTTGTCACAGCGATCTACGATCGTCGCTGGAAAAGTGAGGAGTAAAGAAAATGAAAATGAATAAATAAATAAATATTTATTGAACAAACAAGGCCAAGTAATTATTTCCGTTCAAATGGGATCAAACATACCACAAAACAAAACCAACAGTTGTTTTCAATAACAATACAAAAATAAAATCAATTTCTCCGCTTTGAATTTATGACGTCTATAAAGCTAGCATGGTGAAGTGAGCAAAATCGTTTAGAAATACTCGTAAGCGCAAAAATTAGTGCTTATGTAGTGCCAAAAACTAAAGTTTGATGCTCTCATAGATTGGCGAAAGTATAGGGAACTTAGTGTTGAATGGCCATATGTGGTAAAATTTAGCTTTATAGACGGGAATTTGTGTTGATACTTTAAATATACGTAATACTATTTATTAAAAAATTATCATATTATTACAAGTAAAATTTGGAGTGAAATACGTAATGAATTATAATACGAACTAAAAAACGAAATTATTCTTGAAAAATTGTCCTAGCGTTGGAGCATCAAGTTTAGGATGATTTCTATTATCAGCTAACTCAAATATTGTATTCCTTTGACCTTTACAAATATCTTATTTTAAAATTTATAAAATAAAAGAGGAACATATTTAATAATGAATATCTGAACTAGTTGATTAACAAAAGAAAATGCTGAGAAAACTTTGTAAGCTTAGGAAGATATGTAATTGACTTAACATAAGTATGAAGGGAATTAAAAAAATGGTCTTCCTAATTGATTTGAATGGCGAAATTTCAATTATTGAGAAAAGAAGAGTTATAAATATTTACTTGGTTTTCTTAGTAATTATGCTTTGAAGAAGGAAATTCATGTCTCGAAATAGAGATTGATAGTACTTTGAGCTCCAGAGTAAACTGGATTGCAATAAGTATAACTTCTGCTGTTTAAAAAAAGCTAGATCGTTAGAACGTAACTACCACCAAAAAACAATATAATGCGTTTCAATGATTGATTCGGAAATTGTCTTGAACAGGTCTCACATTGGAACTTTTCAAATTTTTGTTTATTACGGAGGCAGTGGGTGGTTTTGCAAGCAATATAAATGTAAAGAAATTCATGTTCAGATTAATGGACCATATCAGCAGTTATGCTTGGATTTCTACCACCAAAAGTCAAAATGGTAAAGATTTTAAAAACAACTTTTCCACCTTATTGCTTAAGAAAATAAAATAACTTATTTAAATTTTTGCCGAACAATACACCGAACTGGATTCTGGAGAGCTTAAAAACTTTCTCAATAGTTCCACAAACGCTGGGTATCCAAATCTAAATCAGACTCTAGAAGAGGATATCATGGGCATAAATATGAAACAGGAATTGAGTAGCACTTCACATCATACGAAAATCTACAAAAATCACTCGATGACAGATTTTGCTCCGAAAGTGAACAATTTTTTTGGCATGGTATCCAAAAGTTACCAGAAAGATGGCAAAGATGTAGAGTTAAAAGAGAAAATTAATATTTTTACAAAGAAATATAATTAAATCTATTTTTTCTAAAAGTACGAATTAATATTTACACACCTACTAAACGAGCCTGGCCTGTAATTGCTGCTGAATATATTGAAAGTATAAACTCTACCATTCATAGTTCTTTAAAAAAAGGAACCACAAGATCTGCTCCAAAACAAGAGAAACCACAATTTTCTCTAACGTAAGAACAATCTGGTGATTTATCTAAAGACCGCCATCAATGTGTCCTTGATTTAAATAGAAGTTTAGTAAAAAAATATTCAAAAAATTGTAAAACCTTTTTTACGTTTTATTTCCAACTTGAGAATCTTATGGACATGGAAAATGGGAGAAAATTTTGCTGCAGTAAAATAGAAAAAGTGTCATGCAAATTTTAAAAGAAAAAGTGTAATTTATCTTATATCTAAATTTACTAAATCAAAATTTATTAGTGTATTTATTGTAATTCATAGCTACATCTCACCATAGCTACGCTTAACTATCGGATAATAAACATTACATATTTTCAATATAGCCAAAATTTATTTAGGCTTAAAAAAATAATGATTTATTTTTGCCGGATCTTTTTCTTAATACCTCGAAGAGTTTTGTTAAAATTTAGCAAGTGGCTAATTGTCTAAAGCAGTGGTTATTAACTTAGGTTCGTTGGTTCGGTGAAACATTCTCATGGGTTCGGCGGATATAATGTTTTAATAGTTTTATTCATATTGTATACTTTTTAAAAGGGCAATTCTTATATTATGAAATATCAAAATTTGTATTCTTTTAGTTTTAACAAAAATCTAAGCGATTAATGATGATATTTTTTCTTGAAAAAAAAAACATTTCTTGGACTAGTGCTGTTGGTTATAATTTTTGAACCATATGAATATCACTATTGGAAAATAAATAAATAGTACCATGAAAATCATTCCCTCACTATGTCCTAAACTTGAGATTAGCACATTATTGACCTTCAAAATCAATTGTTTTTCAAAAATCTTCTAAGTTTTGAATGAAAAGTAAAGAACACGTATTGAAAAGTATTTTTTTTTAAGATCCGTAAAAGAAAATCATTTCCTCATACCTTGACTGTCATCATTCATGATGGCTCTCATCGATTTTTGATTGTTGGCGATTCTATCAATTATTTCACATATTTTAGTCATCTAACACGTGTTCGAATATATGTTCAAAAAAAAAAATAGAGATTTTTACTATGTCTTAATTATAATTCCACAGGAAATTAATTTGTCAGGGATAGTAAACTTGAAAACAAATCGTAAATTCTTCGTTAAATTCAAAAAGATAGAACCAACTACTTTCCAAATAACATCAAGAGTTCCACAATATAGCATCATTGAGAAGATTTTTTTTTCATCTTTGAGTTTTGAAACTTTAGTTAAAACCAACGACAAATTGGACTGTATTCGATTGGAATTTCACTACTTTTCTGCTCCTTCAGTGGGCAGTGGAATATAGTCGCCATTGATGTTCATTAAAAATGAGTGCTTATTTACTTTTTATTTATTAACGGTTTTATTCGTTACAGTAAAAAAAGTTTTAAAATAAAATATTTTCTAAAATTTTTTTTTTTTGCTTTTCTAATAAGCGACGTTTGTATATTTAATTCTATATTCGACTTTATATTTTTATATCATTTCTATTTGGCATTGGAAAACCAGTCAGGACAAAACTTTTTATATTCTGATCTTTAATGTATTTTGTAAAATGTTAAGTAAATGTTGATTTTATCAAAATATTTGAAGCTTTCAGGTATGTTTTGATTGAAACTTTTGAGATTTTGCTTGGGTATAGTAAAACGTACTTGTTTAATTTGAAATATATATATATATATATGTTTTTAAAAAAAATATTAAAAGCTAATATCATTTTTAGTGTCTTAAATTGAATAATAATTTATTCAATGCTTACCGTAGGCTGGCGCATAGATGTTTAAATACAAACAATCCTCATTTTGTTTTTGCAAAAACGGTAATAAACGTTGCATATATTTGTACCGGGCGAGTGACATGACAGTTTTATTAATAACCGGTAAATTTTGTGGACAGACCGGAGGCAGTGTGTCGCAAACACGCACTCCATACCAATGGGGTGGAGTACCTGGAGGCATGAACCTCAAAGGACCGATCGGCGCTGCTGCATAGGGTAGACCCAAAAACCGGTCGACTTTCGGTAGTTCGGTGTGTTTGGATGGTTCGACTACGGTGCCTTTGAGGTGGCCCTGTTTGATTTGTATTTCCCGCGTGTATTGCCGTTCATTTCCCGTTCCGCTATCATACAACCGTGCATTATAGCCCCGTTGAGCTCGCACTAATCCCGCAATTAATATTAAAAATACAATCGAATATCTACACATATTTTTCACATTTTTCCCAACCACCTAAACGAAAATTTTCAACGATTTCCTTCGTTCAAAACAATCACAATTTTTATTCCAATAAAATCACTTTGATCACTTGCGTGTATTTTCTTTTCGCAAATTAATTATTGTCCCACCCCACTCCCGATTCCATCATAAATTTTTAAGGTAAACATTTTTAAATTCACTTATAAAAATAAACATGACGAAAAAAAAACGTCAAATAAATAAAAAATATCCATCAAACCGAATACTGAAAATCACAGTGATTTACTCAAAGCCATTTCCCAACGAATACGTTACCGTTTTAAAAAAGCACTTCACTCGAACTGAGTTGAAAGGTTTCTATTGTGAGATTGTTTGAAGAAAATTTTCATAAAATCAAAAGAAGGCACAATATATGTTTGTGTCTCTCGTTTGTGTTTCGCCGTGTTTATAAATAGAGGCGAGTTTTTCAAAGATAGAAATAGTTTGTGTTTCTGCGTTTCGATTTTGTTCGTTGGGATCGCTCGTTTTTCCAACAGGAACAGAGCGAATGTGATCTCGAGTTTTGGGCAACCGACAGGAAACGTTGCATGTTTGTGCGTAGTTTTTGGGTTGCTTGAAAAAATATAAACGGGCGCAAAAATAAGCGACTCTTTGGAGAGAAGACGAAAACGACCATAACAATTATAGAATGTTGCGTCGGATCACGAACCGACACGTTATTTTCAATTTAAACATCTAAAAATATTCTTTTGAAATAGATCCAATTTAAGCATACAATTTCCAACCAAATGGTTTCACTTATTTGTACAACTAATAGAAAATATACTGTAAATGTTAATCATTATGCAGTGCAATATAAGATAACTCTATTTTTTTTGCTGAAAACCATTACCTTTTTCCATTTACAAAGTCAGTTCATTCATTTTTATCAATACAATTTTTAATCTATTTAACAAACTCGATTTTATCGGCCTAACATACTAACGAATGAAAACATAATCTACTTTGTGTGAGCACAACATTTCTCTGAAAACATTGTTCAACATTTTTCCATTTCAAACCTAAAAGGTCAATTTGATAGATCAAAACATTCTTTTTCACTATTAAAACATTAAAACTTGCATTAATTAAAGCTTGTATTAAATTATTTAAAATGAATTCAAAGTAGACAAATGTTTCTCTTCTGTTATAATGGATACAAAAATTCATTAGAAAAACCTTATTTTTTTTTGTAAAACTTAACTAATTAACTAAAAAAAAAAGCTTTTAGAGAAGTTCAAGAAATAATTAACAATGTAAAATTAATTTCATTTGGAAAAAAAACAAATGCATTCAACTGCTTAATTTACCTAAAAGTTGAAAAGATGTTTAGGCAACTAAACTTACAAATCTAGAGTTTATCTATCTATACAAGACATATCAATAGACTGAAAATAATTAAAGTTCTCAAACTACTAAAAATCAACCGACAGTGCTGCTTTTAAACTAGCTGGATATTAAATAGCTGTTAAACAATAACTTAAATTTTTAAATACGATTCTGAAACATTAAAACCCTTTGCCAACTAAGTTTTCAAAAAAATCGCTATTACTCTAAAAATCATTACATGATCGTAGCAACTGTTAGCGACGAAGTATTGACAGTTAGCAGCAATTGTATCAAATTGTATTGACCGTTGAAAAAGCTGTTTTCAATCAATTTGCTATACATAAATAAAAAATAAATATCGTCAAAATCGAATAAGTTGGTCTTAAGTTGAAATATAACATAAACCAAACACACATACGCATGTTTCAAAAATGCTCATACTTTTAAAGAGTATATTATCTAAAAATGGATAAGTATATAATTTAGTCAAAATTTCAAAACTACAGAACTTAGATTTTTGTATATTTTTATATTTCTTCCTAAACCAATTACCCTTGTGTACTGCGCAACACTACCACAAACATTGAAATCGAAAACATTGAACATTCTAAGTTTCATGTGTCGTTAAAATTTACCATATAACACTTTAAAAAAACCCTCTTTTAAAATTCCAATCACCCTATGTCAACAAGGGACACTTACTTTAGTTCAAAAAATTGTCGATAAGTATTTTCGTTTAGTTCGCCGGTTTTTGGGAGGTGTTCACTCCTAAAGTATTTACCTCTGAATACGTAATACAGATTTTTTGGCTTACAATATGTGGGAATATAAAGAAGGGATATATAAAGTGGGATATATAAAGGTAGGCTATGCCATTCCTTACGGGTTTTTCTCGGTAAATTTTTTCCCAAATAATGATGCCCGAATAATAGTATATAATACCATAAGCGATTACAGTATTTATTTTGATATAAGGATCAATTTGTTAAATCCAAATTAGAAATTAACTATAATTTTTATAGTATTTATGGTTCATTAATTTGGCGTTAACGCCATACACACAAAAGTTAGTAATATGCTCTAGTGAACTTTTTTGTAGGGCAAGTTAAGATAAACATTTCCAATACACATATTATTCGTGTAACTAACGGTTTTTGCAGCGCTCGCCAGAATAACTCGCAGATGGCAGATTTTTTTCGAACTTATTTCACACTTATCGTTATATTTTGGATAACTCACACATTATCTTTATAAATCATAGACTATATGTTATTCTGATCTATATGCTTTATTATTATAAAGTTTCACTGAAATCCATTCAGTAGTTTTTGTGCGATAGAGTAACAAACATCCCTTCATTTATACAAACAAACATTTGCATTTATAATATTCGTAAGAATTATTTTTCCCACCATCACCTAAGAACTGTTTTTTTAATTTTCTCTTTATGTAAAAGATAAATTAATTACAATCGTGCTGCTTTTATATTCGTGAAGTGATAAAATCAACATTAACGAGATTTATCATTTTCGAGAGGTTAAAATAAATATGTCAAGAATTTTACGGAACATATATCTAAAATAGTGTAAAACGGATGAAAGAAGCCGTATAGTGGCAAAAGGTATTGACATGCCTTACAATCTTCTGATAGTCATAGCACAGGATGAATGAGTTTATTTTATAAAATTCTTGCAAACTTCATCTCTTCACCATTGAGATTCGATTTCTGAATTAAAAAAAAGAAAGAATAATTGTCACATCTTCGTAATAGAAAAGATATTCCGAAAGCAATAATGTTAGCGAAACGAAATGCAATTCAGAATAGATTTGAAAAGAAACATTCCGCATTTCTGCACTTGAAGCTCAAAAAGCTCATTTTTATCCTTCCAGATGTGTATGTTGTGTCTTGATGTATAACGTATTGCCTATTGAAATGGGGGGTTAATACAAATAATCTTGTTCATTCATAAAGTTCAATCGAAGCTCTTTAAGATTAAAAATAGAAATAGAAAAATAACTAAGACGAAATTTAATAAAAACCATTAGTCCTTGACTGTTCTTGATATCAAAGATTTTAAATCCTAAGATTGCCATAAAATAACATTTCATTCAAAGAGAGAGAAATTTTAATGTTTTTGTAGTATGCTAAAAGAAAATAAAGCTTGTTGTTCAGTATATTTTGATATTCTCTTAGTTCAAAAATGAAACGCAAACTCATTAATTTAATAATATTTTTAATGTTTTGCAAACAAACCAAATTTCAAATTTCATTTCATGGTTTCATTCAATTCTTTTGTGTATGGTAATGATATTAGATACATTAAAAAATAAAGCGTTTTACATATTGCCTGCGTTATAATTGATATGTACATGATTGTGTTATATGCAAATATTTTTTTTATAAAATATCAGAGGACACGGTGAACTTCACACCACCTAAAATTGAATTGCGAAAATTAATTGATATCGGTATAATGGCTACATTTTTTATTATTAAATTACTGATAATAAGTATTAACAATTAAATTAATATGCATTGTATTTTACTTATTTAGATTTATACCTATGAAAACATTAAACATGTTAAAACTCATATGTAGGTATATAAAAATATCCTTAAATTCTCACCTATTCATGAATTAAAGACATACATAGATATTTCTAACATATTTTTGTTTTGTTTGTTTGTGTCCCTCGAAGTAGCATTGTTCTTTTGGCCAATTCGATCCTAAGGTCGCTATTAGTCTGGAACTGGAAGCTTACTGGAAATGTTACTGTTCTTCAGTACTTCTATAAACATAATATTTGTTCTATACGTCAAATGACGTCATTTGAAAACAACTGTTATATTTTTGAATATTGGTCAAGAAGTTTCTAGAATCATTTCCTATCCCATAAACTAATAATTACGTAACGGATTTGGTGGTGGGACCAATTGTGGCAATTTTACTTTTCCACCAGCACAACATAACTCAGTAGATTCATCGCTGTATTTCAATGCCTTGCAATATTGACAAATATGATTGTCATTTCCCCCATTGTTATAGATTACGATAAATATTAAGTAAAATATGTATCGTACATATAAGTAAATGCCAGTACTTTTGTTAAGTTACAAACCCAAGAAATGACATATTTGTTTGTTGTCAAATATTTATTGGTGTCAGCGCCTGCTCTGCCTATTTTGCCTATTTGACAGTTATTAACAGTTTATATGAGAATTTTCTTTTCAACTTCTTCCTGGTTTCTCACTTCTTAAGCCTTCCTTTGCCTTCTACAAATATTTCAACACCAAAATGTGCCAAAGCGATCCAGACGTTTTCAAGTTTTGGCGGGACCCACACGTCTCAAGTCATTTTTATAAAGTAGATGAAAGAGATCTTTCAAAAAATGAAATAAATTGTGAAACATGAAACGTATTCTTATTATTCACTAGTTGAAAATATCATCGTAAAGCTCATATCAACTCTCTTTACATTCCAAGTGACTGCGGGAAGAATAAATTAAAGTCGCATGGTTCACCAAAACTAGTACATCATATACCTAGATGAAGCTATAAAATATTTTTTTTAATTATTTACTATGCATACTTTGAGTAAATATCTTATCTATAATCTATAGTTATGTAAGTAAAATAAAATAGCACAGTATAATAGCGTGAAGTTAGGTGTCCGCTCAACAGCAGTCCTAATACACATAGTTATATAATTTATTTTTAATTATTTTAATCCTCAGTTTTATCTCCAAATCTTCACCTTCAATCATTTTTACTTATTTTTTTCTTATTAACTCTTTACTTATTTTCATTTTACTTAGTTTTCGTCCTGATACGAATAAATGTCTAATTTTGAATCTTCAATCTTCTTTATTTTTTCAAATTGCGGACTTATATGCGACAAATAGCATACGTCTGTGTTTTTTTTTCTGTTAATAAAGATAATTTATTGACAAAAATTCTCAAATAACATGATGATGGTTTGCTTGTGTTTACTTTATTCCAATTTCAGAAAATCAAACACTTCTGCATTAGTTGAAATTTATACTTCGATGAAAGTTTGAATAGTATAAACGAATCAAATCAAATTAATTACATTGCACTGAATAAATCCATTTATTTTGATCAAAAATTTTAAAGTGGGGGCCACCTTTATAAGATTCTAGCAAATACCCGCAACTTCGTCTGCTTTTTAGATTTGCTGTTAGTATATGGAAATTTTATTTTTCTTACTTCTTTACGAAAAACATAATCATACATTAAATCACTATTCTGTCGACTTTAAAAAAAAAACATTAATTTTTGTCAGAGTTGTTGCTCTGAATAAGATAGTTGTTGGTAATGATCAATTCATTTTCAAAGAATATTTATAAATTCATATAATGAGAAGGATCTATTGCGTATACCATGCATATCTATGCATGCATAAAAAATACCGACAGGTGCAATAAAGTCGATCTTAAGTTGCAATTTGACTTAAAACAGTCAAAAGTTTTCAAAACACTCGGGTCAAAATAGTAGAAGTTAAGGGTCAAGATTTATGAATATTAGTAGCAATCCCATCTCACTGTTTCGATTCCCAAATGAACCTTTTTCTAAAAACTATTACCCTCCTGCAATGTTCAACACTACAGCAAAATTGAAATTTGTACCATTGCACAAATCTCAGTTCCTCCATAGTCAAGTATAACCATTGTGTATCTATACACTTATTATTACAGTATTTCAAATTCAACTATATAATTAAACCATATTGGATAGTCTAGAGTTCACCATACACGATTTGGCGTATGCCACTACCCATCTCTTAAATTTTCATTTTTCTCAGTCAATAGGAGCCACTAACTTTAGTTCACAAAAATTCCGGTAAGTATTTCTTTTAGTTCGCCGTATTTCAGAGGGTTCTTGCTCACTAATGTATTTATTTGTGAATAAGTATTTCGAATTTTTAGGAAAACAATTTGTGAGAGCCAAAAAACTTTATGCTCACTTATAAGTTTAACTTTACTTTTCTTATTTATACCTATCAGAGTTTAAATTATTCAGCAGACCCAAAGTTTTGATTCTAATAATAAACCAACTTTGTTTTATATTAAGCGGTAATATAGTTTTGTCTTAACGGCACTTTGATTATGAAATTTATAATTTCGATTGTTTATTTAAAAACCCTTTTCAAAGCCATTCGAATTCGTACATTTGGATATTGTACATTTAAAATTTTTGGAAATAGGTGGAAAGTGGGGAAATAAATTCGAATATTTTATTTATTTTCAATAACAACTACTGATTTTTATATTGCTCTAATACTGATGAAAAGTTAGTATGGAAGATTTTACAATTTAATTGATAATGAAATATATTACGAAAAATTGTTCCCTTAATGCTTTTCAGCAAAATATATACTTGCTCCAGGTCACAATCTTTAGTTCATAAAAAATTAGATTTTAAAAAGTTTAATTGTTGAAAAACAAACAAAAGTTAAAAACCGCCTGTTTGGTATAAGTGCTTCGTATTAAACTTTCATTTTAACTTAGTGAAATGACGCTTTTTAAAATGTTGTTTTTAAAATTAAATAAAAAACCGACACTTAAATTTTATTTCTAAATATAAATATAAATGAACTTTGTTTTATATTAAACTGTAATAATGTTTTCGTCGCTAACAGCACTTTGGTTAATAAAAAAAATTCGATTGTTGATAAGATGCATTATCTTACATAAACTTAGTCACTCCTTTTCACTCTTTTAGGGTAGGAATTTAAAAAAAAATCTTATTACATGCCTACTTCTTATAAGAAATCCACCACTTATACGAAGTTTATCAGCCAGAGGGGGTGTGTAAATACATGATTTTATTTGATATGCACGATTTAAAACACGTATTTATTATAAGCTATATTACTAGTACTGTTTTCGTTTATATTTTCTTATTGAGCAACCCCAACGGTCTATTTACAATAATTTTGTTAAAAAAAAAGGTTACTGTAAGATTGGAACCCACGGCTCTTTAATTAAGAGCACCAGATATGTAAGCCAATGCGCTATTAACTAATTTTTAAGTTTATCTGTGTTTGTATGTAAAAATTTTTATATTTCAAAGAAGCGATCTTTTGTATTCAAAATTGAATTTACTGTGCTTGTTATTAGTTCAACTAAAAAGATTGATGAAAATTGTTTTCTATCTTTTAAATACCTTTCCAACGACATATAACTCGCCTATCTCAAGTAAATGCTTTCCATTTCTTGGTTTTTACGTAGGGGATACCTTCCCTTTTTTTAAGGAATGATTAATAGCCTTATGTGAGTGAGTCATTTTATTGGACCTTAATACCAAATTTCATTAAATTCGGTTGTGCCGTTCTTTAGATATAAAAAGACACACAGACAAACAGACAAAAATTTTAAAAATGTTCAATTTGAAATAAAGGCATCCAAAATTTAAATGTACAGAAGAATGAAATAAATATATTAGTAAAGAACAGCTAATATGATATTATTTTTACAAAATGAAAATAATATTACTAAATTCTTTCGTTTCCATAGGATTCATTTTAATGATCACCAATACCATTCATAGTCTAATCGCATAATTTCTGCGTTTGTTACGGTTCCCATTTTCAATTAATACATTAAAGTAATCGATGATTTCAAAAAAATTATGTCTACTAATGATGTGCTCGCATTTTCCAAAACAAAAACCAAATCGAACAAACACATTTTTATGGAAATTATTAACATTAATTGGCACCCCAGGCAGATTTTATCATTTTATTTTATTGCTACTTTGAATTTCTCCCGTTTGCTTAATGACCCTTAATTTGATTAATTTCATGCCCAGAATTATTAACATTCCAATAATAGATTAGGGGGAAATAAAAAATTTATCCAACCGGAGATAATATAACTTGACAATTTGGGGTGAGATAACATGAAGTCAATTGATTGATTGAAACATTAAAACTGAATTTTTTAATTTCTCTTTTGCCGAGGAAGCATTATTTGGAAATTAGTGGAAACAAGTATTTTTTTTAATATTAGTTTCATGAAAACCTTTCATAACATTTTTTTCCTTAATTATTTTTTATTTAATTTGTGTTTAAAAAAACATGTGTGATTTTATAAAAATTGATAACACAAACACATAACAGTAGGTAAACGTAATTCCTCTTCAAAAATATAAAAAGAAATAATTGTTCAAAAGATAAATTCAACAAAGGTTTTCGCATTGTAAACATTACTCCTTTGAAGATAACTTTTCAAAGTTCTCTTTCTATTTGCTTCCATCATTCAAACAAAAAACAACAAAAATAGTTTTCTAGTAGCACAAATAAAACTTTTAGTTTTCGAATTTGATGTTTTTTTGAAAAAAAACTAAAAAACTTAGACCTAGGGGTAGTTTTATGTATCGTTATATATTGTTTACATCTGTTTCAATGAGTTAATGGATAGAGAGGGTTATAAACCCGAGAAAAAAAAGTTACAAGCTTTTTCCAGCAGATGTAACAATACAGTAATTATAAATGCAAAGCTTTTTATTTCCAATTAGAACCGACGAGGAAAATTAAGCTCGTTATGTTTGCGGCTTATTTATTTATTTATTTTTACAAGAGAAAACCAAAGCTTCTACATTTTCAATAAAAATGAAGGTCAACTGATATTTTTTTCAAAGAAAAATTCTATATAAAGTTTTTTTTTTTTTTTTTTTTTTTTTTTTTATTTTTTTTTTTACAATCAGCTTGTCAAGCTATAAGTAAAAGTGTTGTTTATTTGGTTGGGAAATGCAGGTGGGAGGGAGGGGGAGGAAACAGAGGAAAGGGGTACATGTGATTAGGGAATTATAAATGGAAGGCGAGAAAGCGGGTATCAGTCAAGTACTGCTGCCCGCACTGTTGAGATACATTGTTACAGTTTAAGAAATAAAAATAGGAATAAAAGTTCTGGTCATTCTAATGCCCGACTACCTTAGATCTTCTGGCCAGGTACGTTTTAATCTTCTCCGCGCCAATGGAACTGTCGTAAGTTCACTGATCAAATCATTCTCATGATCCTGGCACCGTTCTTTATATTTTTTTGTCCTATTTGCTATTACCTCCCTTACGTAAGGCACTTGGAGGTCCGTATGAATTGTCCGATTTGAGACGTACCAAGGTGCCTCAGCTATCATTCGCAGTGCTTTGGATTGCAGTCTTTGTATGTAATTGATATTTGAGGGCCTGGCACATCCCCAAAGCTCGATTGCATACAGCCATATTGGCTTTATTACCGAGTCGTAAACCTTCAATTTGCTCTCCAGGGAAAGGCCTGAGTTTCTTCTTAAAAGCCACCACATTTTTCTTATTTTTAGGTCTATTTGATTTTTTTTGGTGATTATGTGAGGTTTCCATGTAAGTCGTTTGTCCAGTTTGAGTCCCAGGTATTTAACCTCTTCACTCATTGGAATGGGTGTGTTGTATATTTTAGCCTGGGGACAAGTTTTTCTTGTTGTGGTAAATGTGATTTGTACCGACTTTTCAGGGTTTATCATGACTTTCCAATTCGTCAACCATTCTTCAAAGAGCTTGATATGTCGTTGAAGCTTTTTGGTGGCTTCGTTTGGGTCTTTATCAGTGGCGAATATTGCTGTATCGTCAGCAAATGTTGCGATGGTTGTTTCCGTGGTAGTTGGTATGTCATACGTAAATACTAGGTAGAGGTATGGCCCAAGTACGCTTCCTTGTGGAACTCCCGATTTTATTCGTATTATCTCAGAAGCAGAGTCCTCGATGACTACCTGCAAATTCCTTTCTTCTAAATACGACTTGATTAGACGGTAAATTTGCTCCGGGTATATTTTTTTGATTTTATAGAGCAGGCCATCATGCCACACCTTGTCGAATGCTTGTTTTATGTCGACAAATACTCCGGCACATACGTTTTTGATCTCAAAGCTGTCTCGAATAAGGTTCACAATTCTATGGCATTGTTGAATTGTGGAATGTCTTTCCCGAAATCCGAATTGATATTGTGGAATGAAGGTTTCTGGGGGAATTATGTTTTTCATTCTTTTGAGTAACAACCTTTCAAATATTTTCGAAGCAGTCGCTAAAAGACTTATTGGCCTGTATGATGCTGGGTCTGTCGCTTCTTTACCGGGTTTCAGTATCATGATGACTTTTGCGTACTTCCATTGGATAGGGTAGTGGCCTAGACGTAGGATACCGTTGAGGATGGCCGTTAGCAATAAAATACCCTTTTTCGGTAGATGTTTTAGCACTTCACAGGTAATCAAGTCGTACCCAGGAGCCTTATGGGTTTTGGTTTGAGAGATTTCGGATTTTATTTCAGAAGGTGTTACAAACCTCACTGGTGGGGAAAATTGACATGGCGTTGAAAGAAACTCAGCGACTAAGGAATCATTTGCATTGGTGGGGTTTTGAGAGAAGGTTTTTGCAAGTTGTTCACCGAACACTCTAGCTTTGTCATCGTCTGATCGCGCCCAGGTCCCATTAGACTGTTTTATTGGAGGGATGAATGAAGTAGGGGCTTTGAATATTCTTTTGGTTGCTTTCCAAATTGAGTGATCCTTAGTTGAGAGGGTATTTACGTATTCTTGAAACGTTTCGTTTCTAAGTTCTTGAAGAGCTTTTTTCAGTGCGTGTGTAGCTCGATTGAATATTGTTTTGTACGTTTGGTTTCTGGTTCTTTGCCATTTTCCTCTGGCTCTCCTTTTTTCCTGCACTAGTTCTTTGATTTTTAATGGTAAATTTATGGTCTGGAACAGATGCTTTTCCCTCGGGGTTGCTTGCCAGGCTGCGTTTTGCATTAGACATGTGAAGTGTTCGACTGCTTCTTCTATTTCATGTTCTGTTTTAAGCGGTATTTTTAGATTGGCATTTGTATTTATATGGTTTTCAAAGAGTTCCCAGTTTGTTTTCTGAGTGGTTAGCTGGGGACGCGGAGCCTTGAAAATTATATGCGAACTAAGCGTAATGACGATTGATGAATGGTCAGAGCTTAGTATATCTGTGTTTCCATCTGATTCTACCGCCACGTTCAACTGCGAGATACCTTTTATAACAGCAAAATCAAGCAAATCTGGGATTTTATTGGAATCTGTAGGCCAATAAGTAGGTTCTCCGGTTGACAAATGAGTAGCGTTGTTCGTTTGGAGAGCCTTGAACAGATTTCGGCCTTTTGTAGTTGTCAATCTTGATCCCCAGGCAGTATGCTTGGCGTTCCAATCTCCTGCTATCAAGAATCTCACTCCTAGATGGGAAATGAGTTCCTGATATTCGTTCGACGTAATAGTATGGCGTGGTGGGCTGTACAGGGCAGCTATATTGATTGGACATGGGAATGCTTGAACCTTAATGACTGAACTTTGGATCTTCTCCGATAGGAATGATTCTTCCACGTGGTGCTTTATACTGCTTCTTATTATTACCGCTGACCCCCCTCGAGACGTACCATCGGGATGATTGGCATAATAAACCTGGTAATTAGGGATTTTAATGTTGGATCTATCGGTGCAGTGGCTTTCTGAGATGAGTAATAAATCAATATGACTTGCTTTTAGGTAGTGAATGACCTCGTGCAGATGCTTTGCCAAGCCATTTGAGTTCCATGTAGCGATTCTTAGAGCTTGAGACATTTAGTTATTTTGGGTGAACTTGGTGATTAGCGTGGTGAGCATGGATAGTATCATGCTGTTTTGATTGATGAGCTGATCGAATGTTTTTTTAAATTCGTTAAGAAAATTTGTAAGGATATTATTTTCATTCGAAGTTTCGTGGACGTCTTCTGGTCGAGTTCCCCTTGCAGCTTGGGCATAAGTTATATTTTTCAATGGTGATGTATTGAAGGGGACGTTGGTTTGTTCTGGTTTGGATTCTTTTCGTAATGGGGATTCGTTATGATTTCTTGCGTTTGTTAGCTGGCGATATAGAGTGCATCCTTTGTAGTTTGCCGGGTGATCACCTTTATAATGAAAACATATAGCAGGCGTGTTCCTTTGTTTAGAACAAGTTTTTGTGTCGTGAGACTCGCCACATTTTACACAATTGTATGGCCTCCTACAGTATGTTTTGGAGTGTCCATATCTCTGACAACGTGTACATTGTATTATGTCTTTTTTGATTCGTGGAGCCTCTATATCGACTTTTGTATTGCCAAGGTACTGTAGGTTGTAAATGTCTCGGTTATTTGCGCGTGGTTCCAAGTCAACGAAAAACAAAGGCAATGGTTCCTTAGTTGTCTTTTGTTTTGCGTTGATTATATTTCTTACTTTGTGGCCATGCTTCTCCAGTTGGTTGATGATTTCCTCTGTGGGCATCGAGTGATGTAAATGTCGTATGATTACTCGATACGCCCTTTCCTGCTTTAGCTGATACGTATGGTGAATGATATCTTCATCTCTTAAGTGTCGAACCAACTTTCGGTAAGTTTCTTCTGTTAACGGGTTGATTTTAATAGTGTTGTCACTTAAAGCTCTTGTTATATACTGTTCGTCATCAACGGCTTTTCCCAGATTTTCTATCATTTTTTTTATAATTGGTTACGCCATAAATAAATATTGGAGGTGGCTTTGGTGATTTAACTTGTTCCTGCGAATTTGCTGTTTCCATATTTTCTTCGACTTGTAGCACTTCATAACGGTTGTTCAATTGGAGACTCTCTGTGGACTGAGTAATGGTTTTGGACAATTTCCTTTTTTTGGGCATTGTTTGCCAAGTGTGATGCTTGTTGATATTTGGTGTGTCCATATTTGTTTCATTCATAATTTGCTAAATCTATTTTTTTTCTTATTCTATTCTTAATCTATTCTTATACTAATGTTATTACTAATCTTATTCTATATTAACATTTAGGCGCTTAATTTAATAATTATTACTAGAATGACATATAAGTTTAATGACATCAATTTAATGACATATAAATATAAATATTATTGTTCGTTCGTTTTGATAAAGTTGACAGATTTCTTAGTTCGCTTACACGTGTTTTGGCTGGAACCTGTCGAGCTGCTGTTATTGTTCACTTTGTTTTTGCACTCACCCACACTCAGGCGCATCAAGAGTATATTACACATACACACTGTTATTTAGTTTTAAATTTTAAGAATTATATATTATAACCTTAATTTTTATGTTCGTATTTTACAGTTTTTTTTGTATTTTGCACTGTTCACCTTTCGGTACAGTAATGCTGATTGTTATTGCATGTTGTTTTCATCCCAATTTTTCACTTAACACTCTAATCGTATTTTTAACGAGTTAGTTAGCGCGGCGATCTATTTATGAACATTAACCCGATCGCCATTTTTCCACTCAATCCTATATAAAGTTGAAAATATTATTTTTTAATTAAAAATTGTTCAATAAAATCAAAATGCTAATAATAATAATAATTGACCAAACTGAAAATATGTTTCAAAGTCAAAAAAAAATTGCAATTTAAACTGGATCCATTTCATTATCTAAACGCTTATATTTATGCACTCAAATTAATCAGATATCGTCAAAAATCTAAGGTTTCTAAATTCCTGACACTCAAGCGATAAATGGTTCGTCAAAAGTATACCTCCTCCTCGTTCAGACCTACAAAGAAGAGTAATTCGTTAGAAGCCAATCTATAATTTATATGAAAATAGATGGTGCAAAAATTGTTTTTCTCAAAAATATCTTATAACAGTGACTATGATTCCAATAAACTTAAATGATGTTTTTTAAAATACTTTTCTTTAGGAACGATTTTTTAGGAAATTCTTATCCATGCCAATCGTATTTTAATGAAATACCATGCACGATTATTCTATAGCATATGCTAGAAAATTAAAAAAATAATGTATTCTGCAATATACTGAACTTCTATCAGCTGGTAAGAATAAACTGGGTTCACAAAAAGCGCCAGAATACGGGATCATTTGCACACGGTACAAAAAACAAAATTGATTGAAAATTCGATTGAAAATATTTTTTTTCCACCCCTGACTTTCATTGATTACAAAAACGCGTTAGGTTTGCTTTAAAATGGGTGATTCTCGCGGTAAAAGACATGGTCCGAATCAATTCCAAATATTTCTACCAAATTCGTAATATATTTGATAAGTCCAACTGCATGTGAAGTAAAAAAGGAAAGGGAACAGGCCGAATTTTAGTAGAACGTAGTATACGTTAAGGGGACTCAATATCACCCAAGCTTTTCATTCTAGAAAATGTATTCAAGCCAATCAACTGGGAAGGAAGAGGATTATCAATAAACAATCAATTCCTACATCCTCTACGTTTACCCGATTAAATTGTGATTGTGAGTAGTTGGAGAGGAGAGCTTCAATATAGGATTGATGAGTAGTACAGGAAGTTCCGTAATATATCATAAAAATGGCAGTTATGAATTTGAAAAACGAAGTTATCTACGTAAACGGGATACAGGTAAAACAAATCAACGAATAGGTAAACCTTGGCTATATTATTTAACTGGAATGTTAGAATTAAGGGGTAAACTTGATGAGAAAATTCGGTCTAGCGTTTGGGAAATTGAGCTTCGTTCTACAAAACAAAGATATCCCAATAAATTTGTAGCCAAAACTGTTTGACCCCTATACAACACCAGTCGTGGTATATAAATGGAAGACAATTTCGATCATCAAACTAATCTCCAAGAGATGATCATATGAATCTAAAAGATTTAACGAATAAGAGAATGAAATAGAAAACATTACTGCTTGAGAATAGTCATTCTATCGACCGTGATGAATTGTGTATAGTTTACATAAACATTACATTATTGTAATAAAAATATGTTTAAAGTATGCCGGAAACCAATACAGAATATTATCGTGATTATCGAAAAAAAGCAAACAAGTTTGCTCTACAAATAAAACCGCAATAAGTTGATCAATGAAAATTTAATAAAATACCCACTAGAGGTATCACAAATTCTTACCAAAATAATATTCAAAAAATTTTAAGTGAAGGTTTTAATTTAAACATTGCATTAGATAACAGAACCTCGTTGATTGTGTTTTTGGGCTCCAAATTTATTTTAAAAATGTTTTGTAGTCTCACTAATAGTATCAACAGCAAAATCGAAAGCAGTAACTGACGATATATCACGAAAATAATAGTAATTTTCTATCACTCCGCTGTGATTGGTTGTTGGTCGGAACGCCTCTCCAATGTTTTCTGTTTAGTTCTTTCACTGATTTTCGAGTACCCAGCTGTGATTGGCTGAAAGTGGGAACGCCATCTCTTTGCTTTCTTCAAAGTTGAAGAAAACAAAGAGTGAAGTCAAAGCCGTCTTTGTTGAATAATAAATTGGGCCTCTTTCTTCTTCTTCGTTTCGTGTTCCTTAAATTGCAATTTGATTTTTGATATAAAAGTGCGGAAGAGTCTTCTAGTGCTTTTTCCGTACCACTCACGAAAATTGACTTGCTAGGAAGTCCTTCTTTTTCCCAGAGCTCTTTTTTCCTTTTTTCTTTTTTTCCTGAATGATAAGTTGGAGTTAGTGATATTTGTTGTTACGCTTGACGTAGCCGAAATTCAGTAACTTTTTCTGCTTTATAGAAATCATACGAGTTTTTGGGGTATTGAGTTTCGTTAATACTTTTTCCTTTAGTACTTGATCCCTCAAAGCTATCTTCAAGAATCGGCGATAAACCCACATTTAAAATGCAGTAATTTTACCTTCCAGTTTTTGGGTAAGAGTTAATTCATCCATCCCGTATAAGACAATAGGGAACACATTGCACTTGACCATTTTTAACCGCATTTCCAGATATAAAGTTTGATCTACGATGATTTTTGTCATATTTGTGAAAATTCCTCTGGCTTGCTCAATGCAGCTGTATATTTCCTGCTCTATACTCCACTTTCTGTTGATAAGACATCCGAGGTAATTGAAGTACCCACTCTTTATAGTGTCTCTCCGTTATGATTCAGACATGTGGAGGTTCAGTATCGTTTAGATATTACCATGAACTTGGTCTTCTTTTTATTTATTATTATATCGTACTTATAGCTTGCACGGTTAACATTTATCCAAAAGCACTTGAAGGTCCTCCGTAGCAGATGCGATGAAGACTATGTCGTCTGCGTATCTGAAGTCGTTTACAAGTTGGCCATTGAATGATATGACTTCAGTAGCTGCATTTACGGTTTCCGCCAAAATCTTCTCCGAATAAAAGCTGAAGAGGGTAAGGGATAAATGCAGCCTTGTCTCGTTCTTGAATTCCTTGGTTTCATTACCTTCTACCAGCACTGACCCTTCCTGGTGCCAGTAAAGGCTTTCTATCGCGCGAACGTTGGGCCGTCTATACCAAGGACCAATAAATTGGGCTTTGCAATTTAAAATTTAGAAAAAAAAACAATGTGTCAGATTGAGATGCAATTTTTTTACATTTGGGTATAAAAACAAATCACTTTACCAAAATGAGTGAAACTTTGTTACTTGAGAACTTTTGGTGTCGCTGATTATGAATATGGGGACTTTTTTAAATCTCGATACAGCTTAAGGTCGAAGAATTCCATCCTCTTGAATTTATTCTAAATTTTCATTGCAATAAGTTCCAGTTGATGAGGCTCAAATAAACATTCAGCTACTTGTGAGAATCTTATGAGATTTATGAAATTAATCTTAAAGTCATTCTATTTTTTCTTAAAACAGTCATTTAAACATTGCATTTTTGAACTACACAAATGCAACAGCCTGTTATTTAAAGTAAATTAGAAAATTGTCCAATTAATTATTGGTTTTGTTGCGATTAATAAAATGAAGTCATAATTTACGAATAAATGCATTAAAGTTTTTAAAATTTACATAAATAAACAAAGTTTTTTTTTATTACCCAATATTTTTAAAACTTTTCTAATAATTTTTTTCTACGGTAATATTCAAGTTTTCGTTAAAGAACTTTGATCTTCAGAAGTTAATTATGTGAAATTGTGGAAAAATATATGTTAAATGATACAATGAAAAATATAAAGTTTTAGTCTCAGTTCCTTTGGGAAGTCAGAACGTTAAAAATCTCAATGGATGTTTTCGGTAAATCTCAAGGGTGAAACAAAACGTGGCTCTTTAAATGCATAAAATATAGCCTAATAAAAAATAAATAAACAAGTTTTAATAATTGTGCCACCATAAAACCTGAATTTTTATTTTTAATGCGTGGTGTGCCAGACGAGGGAACGTAATGGGGCAATGGAACACGAGAGGGTGGAAAAACTGGGTATTCTCGTATAATGGCGTATGTACCGTTATGTCGCAAACAAGTGGAAGAAATGTTGTTCAATCCCGTGTGTCTCGTGTCTATCACACCATCACCTCAAACTACCACCTGAAAACCACCCGTGACCTTATCACGCGCACATTTGTTCCCATCAGACATTTATGCTTGGTGCCAGCTGTACACTTTACCACCTTTATAGAACTCTGTGTGAATATTGGGCGAACGTTGCATCACAATCTTTGAGTTGATTTAATTCTTCTCAAACATCTTAATTTCATTTAAATCAGCGGATTTTGTTCGGTTGTTTATGAACGAATTTTTCGGAAATTACACAAATTATTTGAAAAAAAAAGTTTTTCCTTTCATATGTGTATTTTTTGCTTTATTGAGCTTTCTCATGCGAATAATCCTGAAATGTTCCCGTGCCGTTCTCACCGGTTTGATTTAACCATAATCATATCGAAAAATGGTTTGAGGCGCGTGATATTTAAATATAAAATCAATAGTCGAAATAAACACAAGAAGAAAAAAATGCATTAAATGAACTGAAATGACCCAATTCTTAATGCAAGTTATGCAAAACAAAATAGAATGTGAACAATAAAATTCCTATTGAGTATGTTACTGGTAACAAAATATTAAACATTTAGAAACAAAACATTAAGAGATAAAATATTAAACGAAACATTTATTTGTAATCTTGTAAGTACAAAAAAAAAGGTATAAGCTTGGATCAGGAACATCAGGAACGTCAAGATTTTCAGAACTGAAGAGAACTATTCCGAAAGGGTACGTATTGTTCACTCGAATACAATTTGTACGTAAACTTTGACATGCCAGAAATGAAGAAGCAACGCTTATTTTCAAATATGTATTTATATTATAATATTTAAAATTAAATTTTCGTCTCAAGTTCATTTTAGCACACCCACAATCTGCCAACGTTGCATTTTCGATTTTGTTTTTAATTTAATTCCCGATATTTTTGTTAATTCAATTCTAATGTGGTATAATTCTCTTTTTTGTGGCTAAATTTTTATTATAGACCGATTTAATCGCGAATTAAATTAAAACAAAATCGAAAATGAAACGTTGCCAAATTGTGGGTTTGCTAAAATGGGCTTGAGCTAAAGTAAACTTTATTTAGAAAATTTAATTTTACATATTACAATATAAATACATATTTGAAAATAACAATCGCTACTTTATTTCTGACAAGTCAAAAATTTACCTACAAATTGCATTCGAGTGAACAATACGTACAGGAATAATATCGAAACCATTTAAACAGTTCTGAAATTTCGACGTTCCTGATCCAAGCTTATACCAAAAATAATGTGTGTACTTATATACGCGCGTGGAAAGTTATAGTTCTTCGGTATAGCTAAAAATAAGATTTTAATCCACTGTCGTAGTCTCTTCCGGTAGTGCCTGAACTGGCACACTAGTTATAAAATTTGTGATTACTAAAATATGATACAATTTTAAACATAAATTACTTTTAATATCAAAATATAAAATAAGAAAACGTGTCTAATGCGGCAAAGACAAGAACAAAGAATATAAAGTTTTAAATACATCCATATAAGTGGAAAACAAATATAATAATTATTGGCTGAAATTTGAACTACCATGTTATTAGATTCAATTGTCATATCGATTTCATGAAATTGCCTATTTTAGCAATTAGTCAGTTGTGTCAATGTTGGGCTGTGAATATTTCACGGAATGTAACTAGATTTAAAATAAAAAAATAAATTGGCTATTTATACATAAATACTATATGTTTGCACATTTGGTTACTTATACAAAATGTATATAACATAATAATATGAATTAACCGTTTTAACGAATTAACAGATTGGGTCACATGTTCGAAAAATACTCATCGAAACCTTTACCATATAGAAGTACATTATAGTACATTGCTGTCATTAAGTATCTTGTATAGATATGTATAAGCAATCCTTAATAGCAACGTCCTAAAAATTATATTAATATAATAGTAATTGTATATTTTATTAACCTATTTATATCTTTGTATTGAAACTGATTTTTAATTCAATTGTAGAAATATATAATGTAATATAATTAATCGATTTTTTTATATTATTTTAAATATTGCATTGAATAATTTCAGAAAATATCTTTCTTTAAAATTCATTTTAATTCTCATAATTTCAATAATAATAAGCAAACGTATTTAATTTGTACGTATATATGTCGGCAAAGGAAGAGAAAAAATATTGTACGTAAATACATACGTGTGAGTGAAATACATTGTCTCATTGTCTCTTTGAACTGAATGATTGTTACTACAGATCCAACAATCATTTTGATTCCATTCAATCTATTGACAATTTTTACCTTTTTTCAGTTTTGTCAATATTAGGCGGCGGTGAATATTATATGGGAAATGATTAGTTATGTATTAATATGAATACTGTTTAGACCGTAAAATTGAAAAATATTTAGTTCAACGATGTCTATGTTCTCTATGTTCTAAAGGTTCTAACCGTTCTAAATAAGAAATACAGCTGACTCTCCTAGCAGTGATTGTTTGCTAGCTATAACTTTGTTTTTGGTTCGGGATTATGCAGAATGATCGACTGCCCTTCTGATAAACGAAAAACTTGATGAGTGCTGGTTTAACTTGATCGATGCAATAGAGTGTTTCAGTTGTCTTACTACTATGCATATTGCTCCTAAAAATCGCCCAGATTTCGCCGCTTGAACCATTCTTTCTCGCTAACCGTTTGTGAGCATCTTCATACTTTAGCGTTAAGGCGCCAATTTTTAAAAAAATCATTTTCATTATTTTTTTTCATAACACCGGTAAAGGAGTATAACATCAAAAATTTTTTGATTTTGAAAATCTCATTTTGTTTACCATATTTTTCTGGTCCAATCCAACTACTATAAAGATTTGTATGTAATGATGTAAGACATAAAATGCAATTTCATTGTTTTTCTACTTACATTTCATTCTTCAAAAGATTTTGATTAAACATATTTGAGCAAAAAATATAGTGTTTTTTTCCTGTAAAGTAACAATTACCTTTTACATAGACATTATGGTAATCATTTGATTGTTTAAAAATTTAAGAACGAAATTAAAACTATACTTGAAATCGTTAGATATATTAAAAAGATATTTAAAAGATTGTAGTGATGCTGAATAATCTTCATTCTTTTTCTCTTACACATTCAAACCCCAATAACCCCACAAAACTCCCGGTTCTATCCCATTGTTATTATTTACCAACTATAAGGAAACATAAAAACAATGCAGCATTTTAATTAAATGTAGATTTCCACGAGAGTTTCTCATTTTGTCTAAATATTTCATGCAATTGTGCGCTCACTGTCTCAGTTTATTAGTTTTCCACGCGTAGTTTTTCCAACACATTTTCTTCTTACTTATAATATCTGACTAAAATATGAAATTTTCCAGGCATGTTTTATGTAATATTGTTCAAAATGATTCATATAAATGTGTGTGCGCATTTGCATACTCTATCTTGTTCATTTTTGAACGGAATAGAAGAGCAAATTAGAGAAAAAGATAATACGAATGGGTGGAAGTGAAAGCGTGTTTCCGTAACAGCTAGAATCATTTTCAGGGATCTCAAGAGGAAAATTTTGCGAAGGAAATGGTAGCGAATATGATAAATAATTTAATAGATTTTAAAAAGAAATATGATACTGAAACGAAAAAAATGATTAAATGAGATAAAGATAGAATTATAATTACTTTGATATGGAGGTTTTTTTAATGTTTCCAAGGAAAATCTAAACAAAAAATTCAAGATTAGCGATTAAACAATTTGTTTATCTTCCAAAAAAAAAACAGATTGTTTTTTTATGTAGAATTTATATTTATTTTATTTGAATCTTTATATATAAAAATGAATGTTTGTCGGTATATCCTTTATAGAATCATAAACTATGCATTTGGTCATATGATGATCTCTAGTAAAGTTGTTCCACATGAGCCCACGAAGGTTTCTGAGTTGGTCGTCAAAATTTGATCATCAAATTTATTTTAGTTGGTGATGTAGCAACGCGCGCAGGGTATAGCTATTGGTTATAAATCGGACCCTTTAATAAAATATCTTTGTTCTTTTTTAAGATATAAAAAAGTAAGCATATTTTAAATCAGGGGTGGCCAACCCAAATAATATTATGGATTACTTCGGAAATGCATCATAACTCCGCGGGTCACCATTAAAGTTATATCTCAATTTTTTCATACTAAATTTTGATAGGTACACTGTAAACATTTTTATTATATATCGCTTTTCACCACTTTAGTCATCATAAAGTGTATACATTTTATAAAAGCCTGATGCATCACGCGGGTTGAAAAAATTGTCAAGGTGTGCCTTTTGCGGTCCGCGGGATGGCCACATCTGACAACCTTTGATTTAAATAAACAATGAATAATTTGTCGTTTATCAACATATATAAAATTGTTATATTGGTTTGGGTAGATTTCAAAAACTCAAAAAGTTCTGCATCGATTAAGCTCAAATTATGTCACAATATACAATCTGCCTCAAAGATTGTTTTTATCTTTTTTTTGCATCAGTAACATACCTACGACCGCAAGAAAATGACTTTTTCAACGGTTAATATAATAGCCACTAACTGTCAATACTTTATTATTATGATCCTGTAGTGACTTTTAGAAGTAAAGCAAATTTTCTCAAAACGTAATTGATAAATGTATATCTTGAAGATAAGTTATAATTGGTACAGCATGGGATGCTGCGGGTTGGTAAGGGAGGTGATTCTAATAATTCACAAGCTCTTTTTCCTTAATTCGATTTATTTATTTACAAACATTCACAATCATAGACTGACAGGACAACGTCTGTCGGGTTCAGCTAATAAAATATAAAAGCTTATGAACAATCACAAAAGTTCTTTAATCGATTCCAAAGAAAACTTGAATCTATTTTGGTAAAACTGCAAACAGAAATGATTTTAGGCTTACAAGACTAGAGCTTTGACTAGAAATAATATTGGAAAAACTTAATCAGTTAAAATTTTTTTACCAAAGAAAAAAAAGGTTCTCGATTCGACATTCAACACAATACATCAATTATATACATCAGTTTTGCGGACATAATACATCAAATATTCAACATTCACCGGAAAATTGAGTTAATTTTTTTAAGTTTTATTTTTCTAAATTCTCAAATATAAGTTGAGATTTTCAATTATAATATACAACCGTATGGTTATTGAATATTATCCCTTCAATATTGGTTTAAGAGCAAAAAAACAAGTTTTCCGATATGCGATTTTTATTGTATGCGAGCAAAAGAACCATAGTGATGATTGTTACTTATGTTCGTGTAATGTAAAAAGATATAGTTCAAACCGGAAGCAGTCAATTTCATCCCACAATCTGCAATCAGCTCTTCGTCCCTTCCCTCATGGGATCGAAATACCTGTGCCAAAGGCCCCTGCTACTTTGGAAGAGATTCCAAATTTAATGAAGATGGTGCTGTATCTGAAGTCAAGTATTGAATTTGAACATTACATGGATGATTAAAAAGGATATAATAAACACATATTTAAACTTGATTATAACTAATTTAGAGCGCTTTTCAAATGTACAATTTATTTTATATATTTAGCTTCATACCTATTAGAACATTAAACATATTAAAATCCATATGCAAAAATTCAAAAATACAAAAATTAAAAAAATCTCACTTATTCATGAGTTTTTAGACTGAGATACATATTTCTAAACACATTATCATTTTTGAATATTTATGTCATTCGAAATTGTATTATTCTTTTGGTCAATTTGCTCCTAAGTTCGCTATTAGTCAGGAACAGAAATCAAGACAGTTCGCTATTAAATAGTATATTTCTTTTTATATTTTGCTAATTCAGCACATGGGTAAGGTAGTTCACTTTTCTGTATTAGTACAATGTAGCTCTTAGAATGTAGTACAATGATGTCCCGATCTTACTTTGGTAATTATTTTATCCTTTCTGTGTTTTATTTTGGAGTGTACCATCGTCTTTAAACCATCGTATGATTTGTAATATAGTAGAAGTTGTTTGATGAATTAGTTTATCATTTTTTGGTATACTCTTCATTTCTTGGTACATATTTATTGATCTTTTTCAGGTTTTAAAATGGCGAAGGAAAGTTTAAACATGTTTCTTTTTAATTAACTTGTTGAGTTTGTAGTGACCCTCTTTGTAACCTGGTACCCATAATAGTGTTAACGATTGTGATTTTCTTGAAGTGTTTAGTACTGTATATAATATAATAAATTATTTCTGCCCTTTCACTACTCTTTACACTTTTTACACATTTGCTAAATATTAAAAAAAATATTCCCGAATTCTTATCATCTCTGTCATAATTTTATAAATATCAGAACGATAAATATTACGAAGATTGGTTTTATTTGGATTGTATCTTTCTGAAACATGCTTTACATATGGTCAACTTTATATCTCATTTTCTAGAACTGTTACATCAGATTCTTTAAAGTTCAAGTTTTTGAAACACCACGTCAGGGAATGTTACAGGAACAGACAACATAGTTTATAAAGAAATATACGATTGAAAAAATTTTTTTGTGCAAATGCACAGAGGTCTCCTAGTTTTAAATATAATAATATAATAATTTTTAATATATAATTTTAATATGTGAAATTTTTGATTAAAACTATATTATTTATATTCCGAATGTTTCTATTTCTCTGTTATGATTTGGAAAGAGGTTTTTATAAAACATTAATAATAAATATGTTTTTTTTCGTTTGTTTTTTGAGAGAAACCACAATTTAAGAATAGGTAATCTTAAAAAAACCTAAAGGCCTGAAAAATGAATTGTAATAAGTATCTATACAGAAAAAAAACTACACAAAAAATATGAGTGGAAAAACTCTGTAATTTTTCATTTATTCCAAGTCTATTTTCCGACTCTCGAGAGATGTAATAATCATTTTGTGGTTCTCATTCTTGCCGGGAGTTTGTAATTGGGCGGTATACGAGCAGGTATGAGAACCGAGGTTGAAACTATGTAATGTGGCTAGGATATTGTTTTATTTATATGTTCGTTGAAAATGTATACATGAATACGTTTGTTGTGGGCTCTACGGGGCGGAATTCTAGCGAGGTAGTTTTCAGACTGCCATGTATTTGTTGTTCATCAAAGATGGTGGCTAATAGTAGCTGAAATTGTATGGGGGACGGTGGTTGATTTTGGTGGTTTGAGAACCAACAAGACATGAGATTAACCAGCTTCTGGCAAGTTCACATCACAAATTGACAGGACGTTTGTTAGTCCATTAATATTCCGGCTTGTACATTATACTCAGTTAATGTTATTAATCACCTTCCATGGATTTTACATCTATGTGTTAACTGGAAAAAATTTACGCTCGAATTTTTGTGTTCGTCTAAAATACCTACATATAAAATAATAAAATTTATTTCATATAGAATATTTACCTTTATGATACCATTGAACAAATGTCATCAATTTCTTAAATGCCGCGAGCCGGATTTTCAAGCGTCAATATGCAAAAGTATGTATCTTATCACATTTCGATAAGATAACAATAAAGGTTAGATAGAAATTTTTTGGTACAAAAATACAATCATTTCCAACAATTACATTACATTTTCAAGATTTGATCATTTAACTATCACAAAAAATGAAGCAATACTGTTTTTTAATCGTTGTTTTGGTGGCCTTAACAGCTTACACCAACGCGGTAACATTAATATCAGGCCAAACCGAAGAAGGAGACGAACAATTTTATTCGGTTAATGTAACCGTAAGTATTTTTTTTTCCTTTTGCTCACATCCTAATGAAATTTCATGCTAAATCAAAACCATAATTGAATTTCTGTGTTCAAAGAACACGATAAGAAAACGCGAATCAGACATACGAAAATTAATCTCAAAAGAAGAAGGTCAACGTGGCAGAAAACAGAAAACTTATCATTATAATACTTTTTTATTGTAATCTCAAAAATTAAATGAGATGTTTTCGAAAAAAAAACGATGTATTTTCCATTAAGATTAAACCACGATCGATATCGTTTAATATTTGCGTATGACAAAACAAAAATGAGCGGAAAAACAAATTTCGCCTCTCAAAATACAGAGGAGAAAAATTAAAGTCATATTTCATCGTAAGCTCTGTGCGTCAAAGATTATTCCCTTTCTAGCTCGTTCCGGTTCAATCATCCAATCATCTCCGTTGACAACATGAAGCATGTTTTATTTGACACGTTTTGCGCAAAAAAAAAACTCATTTTTCTCCCTTTTTTCTATCAGAAAATATCAGGAAAATTGCTTTGGACATATATTGACAACTATTTTTTTTAATCGTTTTAGGTTGGTGGGTCTTTTGGGTCGCATCAATATAGAACAATTTCTTATCCGGTCAATGGTGAAAGTTTCCAAATCATTCATGAAGTCGAAATAATTGATAACAAATATCCAACTTCTAAAAAGGGAGGTGTCCCGACTATAGCGTCAGGTGGTGTTGATTATACGTGGGTCGTTATTTCATTCAAATCCCATGACTCTGATGGCCTTGATTATACAGTAAATCTTTATGGAGCATAGATGTTTTCATTGATAATTAACCAATAAATTAATATTGTCATAAAAAAACATTTCTTTTTATCCCCATTTTTCGTAATTTTCCTGTGACTATTTTGAATTTCTTTGCAACTAACGGTAAATTTAATCTTCATTACAAAATTCAATGACCTTAAAAAGTAATTTGATTAAAAAAGCAATTTTCTGAACATTGAAATTCTCAAAGCTTTTCTTCATTTTTAATAAAAAAAAATCTCTCAATTTTACATAAGAATGAAAACTTCAACAAAATCTATCGAAAAAAAAATGAACGGTAGACTTTTTTTCTTGGGGGGGAAATAAAATTAATTTTGATTACAAAACAAGAAAAACTAAGAATCCTTTTAAAAATCGTACAATATTTTCTTTAATTGACTACATCCACTCTAATTTACAAGGCAAATTGGAACAATTGTTGTAAGAAAAATTATTATTTTTTTTGATTGAGAAAAGCTTTCAAAGCTTTCTTATTAATAGTCATCTAAAAATTAGAAATCGTAAATTGTAATTGTTCATAAAATGTGATATAAAATACATTTTTTCAGAGGTAAACACACTCGATCGTTTGTAAGAAAAAAATATTTCTTGGAATTTGTTTTTATTCTTTGTAGGTAAGTTCCTCACTGTCGTATTTTGTGAAGTATTTTGGATCACGCAATGAAAAAAATATATAAAGCTACAAATATTTATTAAGAAAAATTATTCATTTTTTGTTGACAAAAGCTTTCAAAGCTTTCTTATTAGTACGATAGTCTTCTTAAAATTATAAATCGTAAATTATAATTGTTCTTAAATTATTATATAAAATACACATTTTCAGAGGTAAAACCATTTGATTGTTTGTAAGAAAAAAACTGCAATGGTTTTAAATTTGAATTTATTATTATTCTTTAAAGGTGAGTCGCTAATTGTCGTTTTTTCTGCATCATTTTGAATCACGCAATGAAAAAAAAAGTACAAAGCTACAAATATTGCCATCCCAGCAAATTTAAATTTAATCACTTATTATTTAATCACAGTTAAACATTAAGAGTACGAAGAACAATTCTTTCTCATAGAAAATTGAGAGTCGAGATACAAGGAACGATTTAATGGTAATAAGCACTGTCCGACACGATTTTTGGGTTTGATTTCTGATTGTGAAATTTTGGTTTCTTTTACATTACTAATAACGAAAAAAACTTCATGAAAATTTTTTTTTATAGAAACTGAAGCAAATTTTTTTTTTTTTGATTTTAAAGAAAAATTACATTTTTAAATAAATCTTTATAAATAAAATAAAGTCGTGTTAATTAGACTATCTATAAATTAAAATGACAAGACTGATATTTGTGATCTACGATTTGCTGGATTCTTCTACGGCCGTATTAACAGAATATCTATTAAAAAATCTGGAAAATTATAAATAAATTGCATTTTTAACCAAATTAGGATTGACATATTCCTCAATTGTTTGCTCACATCACGCACACTTATACATTTCTTGTTATCATTAATGCAGGTGAGTTGCGAATAACGCATAGCAACCGTTTGAGTTAGCTTTTATAATTATTGAATAAGTTTCAAAATAATTTTATTCATGTTAGAGTGTTTACAATAAATCTTTTTGAAAAATTATTATTTTGAACGATGCCACGACCTAAAAATTTAATGTGTCCAACACGTCAATAAATTAATACCAATCTTCGTAATATTTTTCGTGCTGATATTTACAGAATTATGACCGAAGTGGTGATCGGATTTTAGGAATATGTTTTTAATATTTACCAAATGTGTAAAATGTGTAAAGAGTAGTGAATGGGTAGAAATTATTTTTTTAAAATTAGAAATAAAACTAAACACTACAAGACAATTTTAATCACCAAAAGTATTATGGATACCAAGTCACAAACAAAGTCACTAGTGGGACGAGAAATTAATTAAAAAGAACCATGTATATTATACGTCTTCATTCGCCATTTTAAAATCAGAACAAATATCAATTTATATACAAAGAAATGAAAAGAAACTAATTCATTAATAAACTCATATATTACACATATATAACACATCGTACGATGGCTTAAAGATGGCAATTCACTTCAAAATACAGCACAGAAATAATAAAAATCAAAATAAAATCAATACCTTATTGTAGTACAGTTAAACAGCTACATTGTACTAATGCAGAAAGATGAGCCAACATAATCAAGTGGTGAAGTGTGAAATAATCAAAAAAACAAACAAATATTTTGTATGTAGAAGTATTGAAAAAAACAGGAACATTCCCAAGAAGCATCCAGTCCTTGACTAAAGCGACCTTTGGAGCGAATTGGCCCAAAGAGCAATACAATTTCGAGGGACACAAAAAATGAAAATGAAAAATGTATTTAGAAATATTTTTGTATGGCTAGAAGTTCATGAATAAGTGAGATTTTAGGAATTTTAGTATGCATGTATGGGTTTTTATATGATTAATTTTTAATAGGTATTAATCAAAATATGTAAAATGTATATTTAAAAACCCACTTACTTTGCTATAATTAAGCATCAGTTTGTTTATTTAATTATATCCATATAAATAATTAAAAACGCGGTAGTATAAACTATACCAATTAATTTTCGCTATTCAATTTTAGGTGGTACGAAGTTCATTGGGTCCTCTTGTTTTTTATAATTTAGATTAAAAAAATAATTTGCTGAACATATCAAAGTCTTTTGAATTCAAAAATAATGTAATTAAGAGCATAGAAAAGTAAAAAAAAAAACAAAACTTAAATTAAAAAACTAATATTTTAGTGATTTTCTGGTTATTGTAAGAACTTTCTTGTACTCCAAATGTAACTTCCCATAATATTCACGTTGTACTGTCTTTAGGAACGTTGTCAATGTCTTTATATTGATCCTAGGGAACATGTAAAATAAAAGACATTTTGCAATTCATACTGTTAAAACTTTCAAGCAAAGGTTCGATAAATTCCTCCCAATTGTTAACCTCAGTGGCATCGGAGAAAACCCTTAAATACTGATTTAAAACTCTTCTTGCATTTTTCATTAGCATTCATTCAGTATTTATGCGATTTTCTATCTGTTCATTATTTTGTTTATAAAAAAGGTCTCAAGAACACCCTGTTTAACTTCAGTTTCAGATAATTTGAAAAATTATTTGAGAAAATATTCAACGTTTTCTTCATGATTTTTCATAAACTAATTCATTTGGTCCAATTTTATATGGCATAAATATTCTTTCTACAATTAGTTCCTACTTGATACTAAGCCATTTAATTTAAATCAATTTGATTAGGTGATATATGTTTTATTATATGGGTAATTCTCATGCAATCTCAAAATTCTAAACCTTTCAGTATTTACGAAAATCTAAGTGCTCTATAATGGTTTTTTTTCCTTGGAAAGATCATTGTGTTGGCTATAATTTTTGAACCATATGAATATCTCTCTAGAATAATAAATAAATAGTACCCTGAAAATCATTTGCTCACTATGTCCCAAGCTTAAGAGCAGCTTAATAAGTACATTTTTGAACTTTTTAATATAAAACTTTTCAAAATAATGATTGTGAATTTGAATAATCGATAAAAACAACAGATTTTCAAAAATCTTTTGAGTTTAGAATGAAAAGTAAAGAACACATTTTCAAATATATTTTTATGTGTCCCATAAAAGAAAATCTTTACCTCACACCTTTACTAACAGTCGATAGATGAACGCATAATAATCATTCATGAACGCTCTTATTTATTTTTGATTGTTGGTATTGCTATCTGGTATCAATTATTTCACATATTTAAGTTACTTTACACGTGCTAGAGTATCTGTTCCAAAAACAAAATATACTTCATTTTTATACTTCATTTCGTTATTTCCTCACAGTCATTCACTCATTTTAAATTGAAACGAGGGAACGACGATACAGAAGGTAATGACTTTTAAATTAGTCGAGCTTGACTAATTTTGGGTGCTATTTTATCTTGATTCTGAATTCGTGGATTAAAATGGTATTATTAGCGCCAAGCTTTAAATTTGTTTTTTGAGTCTTATTTTTCATATTTAATAACCGCAAATAAACAGAACAAACTATTTTATTAATTGAGTAGTACATATGAAAATGGTTGTAGCAGTTGTAATATTCAAGTAACTACTCACTACTGTGCTGCTTACAAGTTATATGTTACTTGGTACGCAATTAATCAAAGTGCTACATGCTACTTATAAATAAACCAATTAATAACCAATTAATAATCCCCAAACTTACTTATCATCGAAAAACAACCAAAATTATATATTTGAAAGCTATGCATGGATATTTCGAAGAATCAAAGTTCATACATTACAATAGAAATCCAGATTTTTTTTATAGACCTATATAATCCGATAAAGTAAAATATTATTATATTTTTTATTTACAACTTTCGTTTTAGGTGTTAAGAATAAGTTCATTTTCTTTTGCTTTTACATACATTTATTTGTTGTTAATTTCAGTCTTTAAGTCTCGTTTTTTTATGAAATATTTTTATCAGTAAATATTTTGAATTCATTTGTAATAATATAATGTTTTCACACATAACTTTGGTATAAGAAAAATATTTCAAACCTTGACAATATATTTCGATTTATTTAACACTCGAGCTATCATAAGTATCGCTCAACAGATAAGTAATTTAAATTGATTGTGAAATTTGAACTTTTTGATAAAAAATTCCTGTAAATTAACAGGCAATTCAAAAAGTCAAATGTAAAATGAAAAATCAAATGAAGTTTAAGGGCTTTTCTGTTATTTTAATGTAATATTTTAAAGAGTATTCTATCATTTTATTAGAAAAAAAAATATATATTATTATTATCGAGATTGGAGTCATTGAAATATTACTGGCGAATTATATTCATCAAGTATATGAGAAGCACAATTATATAAAGTGATAGTTTAAAAAACGTTCATTTTCAGGATCTTTAACTTCTTTCATAGAATTATATCTTTAACTATAACAAACTGCCTAAAAGAAAGCAAAAATGTAGGGAATTGTTTTGAATGAAAAAATTATTTTCATGAAGAAAATACTTGAATTATTTTAGAAGCATGAAAAATATTGTTTTGAAAAAAAAGTTTTGATGAGTTTTACCCATTAGACGGCTCTAATTAATAATTTATTTCTCCGTAGACACTAATTCGTTTTTTCTGAAATTTTCGGAGAATATATTAGAAATGTTTAACTGAATATATATATTTTTTTTAATTTTAACTTTGCCTGCCTTCTGAAGTAATTCAAAATTAAATTTGTTATGGGCATACCAACTATATATTTTATTGTATCAGTATAATGTTATGTGTATTAACGATAGTTTGACCTTCATTAGGCGAAGGACTTGAGATAATTTTTGCTGTAGTATACCATTTCCCATTAATATAAGACCGAAATTCATAGCTTGACTAAAACATGATCCTCTGAACTTGACTTAAGAGGATTTAGCGCTAAAACCCAAAAATTGACTAAAGAGATTGTGGTTCTGGTTCAGAATTATATAAAATATTCAAATCTACAAAGTATCACTAAACTTTCAAATATTCTAAGTAAGAGTAACACGTTTTTTAGCCTTCAGTAGTTTTTAAGTCTTCAATTGTAGTCATTTGAAGAATCCTTGACGCTCTTTATTAATTATAATGTGGCATCAAAATTAAAATTTAGCACCACAAAAGTAGGTCCAATAGCTTAGGTTTCCAATAGAGCGCGAAAAATTTAGGGCTGGGTACCCGAAAGAGGAGAAGGCCAGTGGGTCCAGCACAAGCGACCGAGTGAGAGCATTAATTGTTATTAGTAGTAAAAATTGTTGTTAATTAATCATTGTGAAATTGTAAGTTAAATGTTTATATGATCAATCAAAATAAAAGGTGACGATTTGATGATACAATAACGCAAATAAAGCTGCAAAAAAAATTTACTTTACTTGAAAAAAATATTTTTTTGCATACATCAAGAAGTCCTACATTATTCTTTATTACGAAATAACGAATCTGACAAGTGCCACTAATTCAGCATTTGAACTTTGAACCCTTAACTTGTATTGAAATTAAAGTTTTTAGTTCTTTTAACTCTTCCATATTTTTTTATATTTTTCAGTTTGAAAGCAAAGCATGACTAAGGGAAGATATTTGTTTCTAAAACTGAGTTTCTAATAATAAATTATCCTACTTGTAGAGATTGTAACCTATTAAAGAACTAGAGAGTATAATTTGTGCCATAAACGAACATCGACAATAAAAAAATGAATTTTAAAATATTATTAAAATTTAATTTTGGAAATCTTTTATCTTCGAACGTAAACAAGTGTATCTATGCTGTTATATACTTTTAAGAACATTTGCTTCAAATATATTTAACTTCACCCTTGTGAATAGCAAATATTTATCCTGCCATTTATCATTTTTAAACAAATTTTCTCTCATTTAAGTTGCAATAAATATTTGTCAAAATATTCGACTTGAAAAATGTGGTAACGTTATTCAAATCATGTGCGCCACTTATATTTGTATTGGCATTATTGCTCATTACAATTTTCGTGAGTTATTAAAATGTTGAAACACATTTATAACCATTCAATAATTTAAACAGTTAAATTGATATTTGGCTCGAAATTTTGGTAATAGCTTAGAAAATTACATTGAAATATGAAATTTGATTAAAAATTGAGCATTGTCTGTTTTTTTTCAAACAAAAACAATTTTTAAAGACCTATAAAAAAAATACATACAATGATGTTTTTTTTTGAAGTTATACTTCTGTAGTCGTATTATAAAAAAATGCTCAGAATGCATTTTTTATAAAAGGTAACTCCGTTGCTACAGTAAGAAGTTGTTCGCAAACGGTTAACGAGCGACTTCAGACCGAAGTTGACCGATTTTTGGAGCGATTTTAATAGCACTTCAAAACTTAATCGAGTCGGTCACAGTGATCGCTAGCACGTTTTTTTTTTGTTTTCTGGTAAGGGAAACCAACTGAAATGATCGACGACGAAGTTACAGTCACCATCAGTTGTTATTTTATATATTAAACATTGATACTGTCCAATACCGTCGTACTTGACATTTCCAATTTAATACACAATAGTTTAAATACATTGAAAAGAATAGTATTTGTTTCACATTATACAATGCAACATGTTTAATAATGCAAGGAAAGTCAATTGACATAAGTATTATATTGCATTATGTTTTTCAATATTTGATTTAAAATTAGTTTCAATACATTGGGGAAGTCCTTGGCACAGCGAATAGCCCGGGCAAAGCGAATATCCTACAATATTTCGAAATGGCTCGAGCAAATTTGCCTGTTATAGGCCACGTGATTCATCTTCCATTCCTCATTCGTAAACAAACAGAGCTAGCGTAAGGTGATCTGTCGTTAGACACAAAAATAGTTAAAATAAATAAGTGATATTTCAAGGTAAGGTCTAATTTTCAAGGTCTAATTAAATACGATATTTCAAGGAAAGTATTTTCATAATTACTCATGTACATGTGATGTTACTGTTTTGCCTTGTTTGTATTTTTAAAGTGTATGCTTTCTTGTTGAATTACTGCAAGTTTTATTGAGATATTGTTTTTGGATTTGGTTGTAGGTTAGGTTTGGTTCACCAAGTACCTATTGGGCAAAGTGATACGTATCCACTTTGCCCGTATAGCAATTTCAATTTTGTTGTATCTATAAATTCAATTTTTACTTTAGCGCAACAATGATATAAAGAAACTAAAAGGAACTAGAAATTATTCGTTATACCGAGTAATTCGCATCAGTACGGTTTATTATATACAGGTCAAGTTAGACTATAATTCGTAATAACAGGGTAAACAATTTCCACTTGTAAATGAGAACACACTCTAAAACTATAACATAGTGTTATTTATTTGAAAATAGTTTACTTAATTTAATCATAGTCAAAGAATTTTTCAAATAGTACCTATAATATAAGCAGAGAATATAATCATAAGAAAATCAACAATTTGATTGAGGGATAATGGTAGCAAGATTTTATTTTATCTTTTCTCTTCATTCGAAAAAAAAGTCTTAAACTGTCGTCTGCTTGCCAGTGTTAGTTATAATATCTAACGCACAATCTAATTCCGTGATGGATTTATGTAGTCAATGTACTAGTGTCAAATTCAAACTTCTTTGTGCTTTCTATTTCCTTCCTTGTAGGACTCTCGTCTACATACTTGATGATTTTCCGTTTCTCTGCAACACTTAAAGAACACCTTTTTCGTTTCTTAGCCGTTACAACTTTAAAACTAAAGACAATAACAAGCAGCAGTGCTTACATTAGTTAGAATTAAACAACAGTGACTGTCTTTTCATAAAAAATTCAACATGTCTACACCTGTTAAGACATTAATTATTGTGGAATTAAGTGGGGATTATTTGATGGATTCGCTATGTAAAGGTCGTTGGTTGAAGATTATCGTTAAACAAAGGTCACTAATAGTTTCTATCCTTATTCTGCAATGTTTAAAATTTCGCTAAAATGTGATTTATGATAAATGTATTCGTTATGTATACATATATTTTACATACGCTCATCTAAACAGTCCTAGAGGAATTCAAAAGTTTGGTTAAATCAAAGAATTTGTTATGTTGAGAATCTTTATAATATGGTAGCACAGTATGTCGCTATTTGTACATGTTGTAGATACACACAATTACCTATTTACACAAATTGTAGGTATGTCTAATTGACTGTTTATTCACTTTTACATGGTAAATGTTTTTGATAAGTATTTTTCAAACAAGTGACCCATGCTTTATTGATAAACAGTTAATTTATATAATATGTAAGATACAAACTTGTTTTAGTTGTCAATTTTGTATAAAAAAGTGAAATACTATACAATATGAATTTGGCTCATGTTCCTTTTAGCGACATCAATATCTGACAACGTTGCATTAACTACTTTGTTTTAATTTGATTCGCGAGTAAATCTGACCAAAATGAAAAAAATAATCAACAAAAGAGCAAATTTTACGATATTTAAGTTGAATTTACAAAAAAATCGTAAATTAAATTATAAAGAAAGTAGAATACCACGTTACCAGATATTGATGTGACTCAAATAAACATGAGTCACTAATTTAATCTATTATTTTAAAACTAGTAACTTTCTGGGAAATATTCACACTGACAAAACTGGCAAATGGTAAAAATTGGCAATTGAATGAAAATGAAATGACAGTTGAAACCAATGACAAAAATTAGTTAATTGAAAATTGAGACAATAATTATTACACCTGTATTATACACTCACATGTATGAGTTTACATTCTTTGTTCTCTATCCTTGCCACCATGAATACATTTGTTTATTATTTTGATATTAAAAGTCAAAATTGTGTTTAAAATTGTATCATATTTTAGTTACTATAAACTACTAACTGATGAACCCTTTCAGGCACTACCGGAAGATATGGCAGTGGATTAAAAACATTGTTTTAACTTCGCCATATAAGTATAACTTCTCATACGCGTACACACATCGATTTTTTTCATAATGTAAAACTATATCATGTAATTTTTAAGGAACTCAAAGAAGAAATTCTTGCCTGATTTTAATGAGTTGAATATAAAGATCCATTTTCATCAATATTTTCCATCATTTATATAGGATGATATGCAATGATAGATTAATTTTGTTTAAGAAAATATAAAATCATAAATAAAAACCAAAAGGAAAGAAAAAAAATTATTCTTGAAATAAAGTATTGTTAAAATGTTGAAAATATCATAAGCAGTGGCGGATTTAAGTCCGATGCCGCCCTAGACCCTATTCGATATGCTGTCCTTGTTGTTCCATAACAAAGTGGTTATGAAGATAAAACATGTAATTTTCAAGTATTTAAATTATAAATTAATTTTCTTTAATTTTGGCAAAACTTCTTATAAATTTATATATATTTTTTTAAAATTACTTTTTAATTTCAATAATATTTTCAATGATCAATATAACCGCGCGAAAAGGTTGATTATATTATCGTAATTGATTTCTTACCCTAATTGAGGTTCAATAGATAACAATACCTGGACATTAAGTAAATTCCAGTCCTCACTTGCACGTTAGTAACTTTTCAGTCATTCCAGGGTGAAAAACTATCTATCTCATGAACAATTTGGCGCTGCGATTCAAAAAATGTACAGAATAACGTCAACATTAGGGTACAAGTCTGGAAGATTCCGTAATACAATGTAATCCATACATTTTCGGATACCTTCAGTACTGAATAGTCAAGAAAATAATGCAAGAGGATGCATTCATTTACGAAGGTCACTTCCAAATCGTAAGCTTACATGTTTTAGATAAGTACGACGTATATCGATTACCAGAATTCGCCTAGGACTAAAAATATTCTGACCTAAAAGGATCGAATTTAGCAAATAGTTTGCTAATCTTAAATGGTCCCTGAATGGCAGTTTTCTACTTGCAATCTACTGCAATCTAACAGTTGAAAAATATGATGTGATAAATTGGAAAGTATATGAAAATATTTACTATACTTTGCTGAATATATTCCATACATTCGTATCGAAACTAACTCAAATCAATTTTTGAATTTGAAATTTCCATTCATTATTCGTCATTGAAATTTTGGCGTTTCGAAAATTATGCCGCCCCTAAAATCGTGCCACCCTAGGTCAGGACAAAGTTGATAAAATAAACTGAAAAACATTTGAAAAGTTTGGAATTGAAACTTTATGTTTTTATGTCATCACTTTTAAACATTTTGCAAACGCTGCTTTTTTTACTAGACAATTTTAGTAATTGTCTACTTACTTTCTGAAATTTTTTAAGAAACGAATAAAACCAATCTTCTGAAATCCAAAGTTATTAATCCCTTTATCCTGTATGTTTAACACCAAACTTACCAATAAACTTTAATCAGAATTTCTGTACATTGATTACCTAGTTCATATATAAATACCTACAATAAAGTTTCTGATTGGAACCATAGATTATTAGTGTCAAACTAGTATTTGTAACAAAGATTAAAGCATAAATATCTACGAAAGTTGGAACAAAAAATTTTCTAATAGATTTAATGCCGAAACTATCAAGTATTTATCAAACGCAAGTTTCCCATTAATAGATTGAAATTATATTGAATTATTGAAGCGTATTTTGAAATTAATTGCATTTAGTTTACAATGCGTCTAATCAAAAGATGGATTGCAATTCCATCTCATTTGTCTCACGTTTCTATTGAATTAATCAAACTTGTGTGAAATGATCCTGAATTGGGGAACTGTCTAATTTGAATAAAGCGAGTTAAACATATTTAGAAGTGGAGAGATTCCAAAAGTGGACAATTTTGAGTCGCTATAATTAAACGTTATAGTGATGATAATAATAATAATTTTCAGTTGATTTTCACCTCATTCCACTCAGGTCGCTTTGCACAAACGTAATACATGAATTTTCTCACCGTAAGCATTCATCCTCTCTTGCACATAATCTCGGCCCAAACTGTAACTTGCTTCAAGCCGAAATCCCCGAGCGCATAATTCACATACCTGCACAATAATCATATCAAAATAGTCCCATAACGTATACGATTAGTGCTCGTTTGAATCAAGCCTTTCGGAAATGTATTTTGAATATGAACGAACATTTCGTTCGTATGGGAATAGAGCAGTGCTCGCATGGGCCAAAAGCTCAAAACGGCGTCGACGCGAAAGCTCGAAAGCATCTAACGACTATGCGCGCAGTAAAACAGGCCTTTCGACGCCAGTACGACGGGAGAGTTCTTCCACGTTTGACGTCACGATGAACGACAAACTTTTCCTCAACTATTGGAATCGCTAGCCGGCCTAACAAAGTTCACACAACAAATACGAACATAACCACAAGTTAAAAAACTTTAATAAAACAACAAACTTTATCACTAATTTTTATGTTTTGTAAAAGTGTTTCTTGAAAAACTTTGGTGCTATAGTGATTTTAAAAAAAACTGCGTTTTACCCTAAAAAAAGTTTTCAATTAACAAAAAAAAGCATTTCAAACGTATTTTTTTTTTAAGTCTAACATGTCCGATTTTTATCGGAAAGTTGGTAAAGTTTGCAACTCGAACGTGTCGAACACCATCAAGTATGAAAGTCATCATGTTCAAATGTGTTTTGAATTTTTAAACGAGTTCGGGCACACAAATTGTAGACAAGACGACAAAAGTCGTTCCCGTATCATCTTTTCCCCCTTTCGGTTCTGTCAAAATTTATATTTCATCTGAGTTTCGCGACTTTCCGGTTACTGCTTCCTACAGAGTTTTCGGTGTGATTTAATGCACGCCAAGTTCCAAAGTTTTTGTTTGAGTTTTCATTCGCAAAAAGTTATTTCCAAAAAAAAAAAAAAGGAACGCAATTATTTGAAAATAATTAATAACCAAGAGTTGCTTAAAAGCCATGAGTCAGTCTTAAAATTTTAAAGTTTAATTTGATTGTATTCGGCGTGTGGTACTCCTCCTCGCATTTGCTACTAGCAAAAGCGCCTTCCTGTTAATTTTGTGTCAGTTCACACACTTCGTTTACTAATTAAAGCCTTTTATAAGCATCGTTTCATAAAGATAAATCCGGCTATAATGAGATGAAACAATGAGTTATCATAAATTATGTCGTTGAGCTTTTGAATAGAAGGACTAGCAAGCACGTATAAAAGGATTTAACTAATAGTTGCCTCGAATAATAGTAACTTTATTTTTTTCAGATCTCTCTAAAAATTTAATTATTTTATCCCATTACTGTCTCCTTAAAATTTTGTCAAAACTAAAAAAAAATAGTCAGTTAAATGGTTCACTAAAAATGAGAGTTACTTCAATTTTAACACCCCCAAAGTTTATGGATTTGAGAAAAAATTTAAGCGGTTATTCTTTCTAAACTACCAAGAAGTTGTAAGTTAAAATGCATGAAATTTGATCTAACAAATTTTAAATACGTCTACTTTAAATGTTACCATTATTTAAATTTATCGATGCAGTTAATTTGTTTTTTTATTAAAAGCTCAATGATTTAATTGTCTCAATTATCTCACGATTTCAAAAAGTCCACGGACTCGTTATTGATTCATTCTTCATTTACTTTTTAACGAAGAAAGTTTTTCTTCTTCATGTTACTACGGTTCGCGAGTATTTTTTTTAAAGTTCCTAGAATAATTTAATAATATAACTCAATAATCAATTGGGTGTAAAATATTATTTTACAATTTTCCTATCATTGAAAATTCATAAAAAAGTTTCAGCTTTGTATTTTCAATGCATGGGAATTGTTGATAGAAAAATTTAAAATTTTTAATTTCAACAGCGATAATTTATCATCAAGTGTCAGTAATTGAAAATGTATAATGCCGTCCGAAACTAAAAATTAAGAAGGTTCATACGTGTTTGCGGTTTTTTGATGAAAAAGGCATATATATACGTTTGAATCAAATAAAATTATTTGAAACTTCGAAACGTTTTAAGACTTTACTTGGAAATTGGAAAAGTGATTTTATTTGGGTGGAAAAAGGAAAAGTTTTCGTGAATTTTGCGACTGGAAATTTTCATACAATGAATCGATTTTGTCGTGTTATGATCATAAGTTTGGTGTTGAAATTGTTGGTTTACGAATGTGTGACAGAGGCTGCAAATGATCGGGGTGGTATGTCGGGTACATCCCCGGCTGCCACCCTCTCATCGCGCACAGTTCGAACTAAATATGGGGACGTTAGTGGTGTGATTGTCACGTTAGATTCGCGACATCTCGAACCGGTCGAAGTGTTCCGTGGCGTTCCATATGCGAGTCCGCCTACGGGTAGCCTACGATTCATGCCCCCCGTCACTGGTGCCCTTTGGTCCGGAGTGAAAATGGCTGATAAATTCAGCCCCGTGTGTCCGCAACGCTTGCCTGACATTCGTAACGAAACCGCCGCTCTCAAACGAATGCCAAAGGGTCGTTTGGAAACCCTGAAACGATTATTACCCTATTTGCAGAACCAATCTGAAGATTGCCTCTACTTAAATATATATGCACCCGTACAAGGTAAGTTTCATTTTCAACCGCAAATAGAAATCGAAAAAAAAAATCTCAAACAGTTTATGACTTACGAAACTTAAAACCCATCAAATCCATAAGTTTGAAACATTTCAAATCATTTATCGCTACAATTTTTTTACGATAAACTATCATAATGCCAAGAAGATATTAGGTGTACCGGAAAAGAATGTCGTTTTTAGACAAATAGTCATTCAATTGACATTTATCTGCTTATAAGTTATTTCAAAGTGGTATTAAAGACATTTTATGATAAGAATAATTTATCAACTTTGTAAACTTTGACCAAAAACCCAAAAGCATATAAATTCGGTATTGTATGCTTTTCGAGCTTCACAGGATAGCAACGCAAAGTTATTACTAAAAATATTTTCAATATTTATCTAAATGAATTAGAAGTTCATTAATGCCAAATGAATTTTTTTAAGTTCAAATTTGATAATTTTCATTTCTCCAACTGGTACCAACGAAATATGAGAAAAAAATTTATCAATAAAAAGTTAAGGGGGAACTGGTGTCAAATGTATATCAGAAAGTTGAGGAGCCGTCAAATAACCCCAATCAATCTTAATCGATCGGTCAAATACCCAAAAGTGTCCAAAAACATTAAACAGATAAAATTTTATGCTGCAACACTGTAAGTCAAGACCCCTCTACAAAATAATAGCCCTGGAAAATTCTAATTAATTATGGAGGAGGTGATATTGCCGTACCAACTGTAACCGTCTAAAGATTTTTCATTGGATTTCTATTTATTTCAATCGTTATCACATTTAATAGGTGGTAAAAAAATTGAAAGCTTAAGTTATGTTCAAAATTTTTTTTTTTATATTTTCCTTACTAATTAATTGATTTTATTACAATAACATTATATATTTAATGTTATGGTAACATTAAAAATTGGCACACTAGCTGCCAAAACGTAGATACTATTGAGGCTTATTATATCATTGATTTAAAATCAATAGTCGTAACAAAATTTTGTATTTTAATTGTATGTATTTTGAAAAAACGAAATTCTTTTCCGGTACCCCTAATATCTATAAATTATCACATAAAAGAACACTTTATACAGTACTGAATGTAAAAATTGAAAATTTAAAAGAACTCCAATACAATTTTATAGATGATAAAATTCAGATCTCAGCTTTTATTAAATAAGAAGACAATTCAGGTCGTTTAAGAAGGTTATTTTTATTTAATATTTTTTTATATTCAAATTAGCCACGTTTCGTTACGTATCGTAACTTCATCAGGCTTCTTGAATCACAAAAAATGTAATATTTTAAATTTAAATTCAATAAATAAAGATTTTATATATCATAAAGAAAGATTTAATTTATTGAATTTAAATTGAAAATATTATATTTTTTATGGTTCAAGAAGCCTGATGAAGTTACGATACGTAACGAAACGTAGCTAATTTGAATATTAAATAAAAAATAACTATCTTAAACAACCTGAATTGTAATCTTATTTAATACAATTAAATATTAGACATGGTAACAGAGCATCAAGTATTGAATGAACGCACTGAATGTATACCAAAGCAAAATTTTATCTTACATCTTTTAGGCTACTCAAACTTTTATTACCATCTCAGATTTTTCAATTAACTAATATTATTTTAGACAGACATGGTTAATGAATTTTCACGAAAATTTCGCTAAACAAATATTTGATTTAATTTAATTATTTTCAAGCAAAGATCAATAAGGAAATTTTTAATTAATATATTCTTTTAATTTTTAAAGAATCATTTTTTTAAGATATTCTAAATTTGCGTTGTTGCTTTTTTACTTTCTTTCTTTAATTAGCTTCTTAATAAAAACGAGAAAACTTAACGAAAAACTTGCAGTTTGGAACATATTAGTGTTAAGTATTCTATAAATGTTCCATACAAATGTAGTGACTGTTAGTGACTGAATTCCATTTTACGTGAGCTTCTAGATTGTCTTATATTTTGCTTACTTTTAAGCCATCAAAAGTTATTTTTCATCCTCTGGTGATAAATTTTAGCTAGGTTGGTTATACTATCACTAACACCATAAAAGTTGAAAGAAAAATAATATTTAATAACTTTTAAGGGCTGCTTTGAAGTAGTAGAAAATATGTAAGGAATTACAGAAAGGAAATACATCAAATTTATAAGACTCCAAATTTATTTTACTTAATTTTAATAAGGGGAGCAAATTTGAATCGTAATCAACAAAAGGGTGCTTCACACAACCCCTTTCTTTAAGTTTAATATTTGCGTGACCTTTGAAAAATGGTGCACTAACTAAACGCAAATTAAAATTTACATAATTTCAGCTTGGCCATTTTTTCTTCTGATTGTAGTTTTTATTAATATGGTAGTTGCAGTTAAAATTAAGACGGATATCAACTAGTTACTTAAAAAATACATTGAACGAAATCTGTCCAATAAAACAGAAAAGAAATAGTAACGAAGTATAAGCGGAAGTCATCAAAATTCATTCAAAAATTAAAATCTTGGAGTAACTGGAATGATGGAAAAAATATAATTAGAAAATTAAAAAAGGATGTGTCTAAAGAGACCTGTGCAGTTCTACATTGTGACAACTAATTATTAAAAAAAAGAAATTAATCGAAAGGTTTTTGTAGCAAAGTTTTAAAGTAGATTTATTAAAGGGGATTAAAAATATTAGTTATTGGAGATAATGTTTTATGCAGCAGGAAGTAGACAAAAGGGGTTGCAGCAACATTAAATAAACATAATTATTTATGTATGGGAAATTATACCCAATTCAATCACATTGCAAGTTTTTAAAACAGTTACTACGTAATTAATGATTTATTGATTGCCAATTTAAAAAATGCAAATATTTTTGAACGAGTTAGTTTAAAACGAACAATTTGAACACTTTAAACTTGTTAATATTTGTATTCACATTTTTACTGCGTAAGCAAAAATTAAAACTGTAAATTAAATTGAAAATATAAACTTTAATTTGATAGAAGTGAAAATTTTGTTTAAATTTCAGACGCAAAATAACTAGTAAACTTTCAAAACTAAAACATCCGTTTTTCAACTAAAATTTTCAAAAAGTTTTCGGTAATATTAGTTTTCTTGATGGTTTTTATTTTGTATTTATGCTATGATGGATTAGAAAAATTCATTTTTATTATTTTCATGTATAAACTAGGAACTTACAAAAATCTGTGGTAGAAGAAAAACATTGACTGACTTTATTAAAGAACATAAAGGAAAAAAGTTTTGCATTCGAACAAAATTTCAACCAAAAATTTAACAAATTACTTGATTTTATCAAGAAAATAAGTTTTTTTTTCTTGTTTATTACTTGCAATCTGTCACTGAACAATCATCAAATCCATTCTAATAAAATTACTCTAATTAAAAGTGGTGAAGTTGATATTTTTACTTTTGGATGGTAATGTAAAGAGTGGGACGCGTTTCGGTTTAATAGACTTGCAGATTAATTAGGAGATTGAGCACATAATGATTGACAGGTTCTTCAATACGTTTTGATATTTTATACTATGTCTAGCAATCTCCTCCTAGTAGAGACCTCTGTCAAATTAGCACCCGACTTTAACAAACTAAAATTTTAAATTATATTTTTAGGTTCGCTTTCCTTTGTACTTGATTTCATTTGTACCTTGTCAGAAAAAAAGTTGTTCAGTTTTTTAAAATCGTTAGCCCATTGTTACGTTTGTAAAAATTTTTACTACCCAAGACGGGCGTAACGACGTAAAATGTGGTACCGAAAAATATTTCATTCTAACTTTAACAGAAAAAAAAATATTAAGGGTTTTTGTAAATGGACTTACTGCTATTTTAAATTTTATATCACCTGTATTTTTTTATCAACTGAATTTCAAATGAAATTTATTACAGTGCAATAAGGATGTAGCTGCATTGCGTAAATACAACGATACAAAGTTTGTACCGCAAAAAAAACTTTCTTACAATACAAAGGATAGTTTTGACGATTTTTACCAATTTTACCAATGTTGAAATTGCAAAAATAGCCATAACTTTTGTTCTGTTGAGATATAAACGATTTTTTTTTGCGGAATCACCTGAATGCTGATCGCTAGATAATTTCACAGGTTGAATGATGTGTGTACCTCAACGTACAAGAAAATGAAGTTTTCCGACTATTAAAATTTTCCCTTGAGTTTTCAAAAACTATCAACGGTCCAACGTAGGTGCTTGAGGATCGTACAAACAAAAATTCTTTAAACTTAATTCCAACGACAGTTATAACGTTTTTTATAAGTGGGATACTTATACCTACTCTAATTAACGGATCACGGATATTAAGACTTAGAATATTGTACCGAAAAAAAGTAATGAAGGCTTTTGTAAAAGCACACACTGTTAAAATTTGTAACAAAAATTGAAAATATGTGTTGGGAACTTGAGGTACAAACGAATTTTTTTTGTTGATTTTTCTGGGTGCTTGTCCCTGGATGATAGTATCGGCTGAATTTTTGTTTAGACCTCAACTGAAAAGACAATGATGTTTTCCGACAATTAGATATTTCCATTGAAAGATGATCTATGACCATAACAAGTACAAGATAGGCGATCCTTTTTAAAGGAATTGACCGAAAAATTTTTCCTTCGAACATAAGTTAAACGTTAGGAATAACGATTTTTGTAAGAGCTTTGATATTCTACTTACTTCATAATTAAAACTTTAAAAGCCGCAATTTTTTTTTTTCTTCACAACTCTATACACCCTATTCACACCCGGAAGATTACACACAAAAATTCAATTGCACGTCATATCAAAAGTTACAGATATTTTTACGATTCTAACGATGGTGTAGTTACAGTGTAATTGCACTAACAAAAAGTGTTATAACTGTCGATAAAGTTAAGTTAAAATATGTTTTCATGTACAATCCTTTACACGACAATATCTATGCTGTACCATTGGTAGTTTTGCTATATCAATCAAAGAAAACTTGTAATTGTCGGAAAACTCCAATTTCTTTTGGGTTAAAGAACAAACATCATTCAACCGATACAATCATTTAGGAATCAGCAACAAAAGAACGCAATAAAAGTTACGGCAATTTTAACAATTTCAACAGTGGTACTATTAGAATATTAAAATTGTCATAACTGCTCTTCAAAGTTAGAAGCATATTTTTTCGGTGCAATACTATATAAATCAACATTTTTAATTCACCGTTAACAGAAATCATTTGAACTTCAGTTGAAAAAAATACAGACGTTATAAAATTCAACAATGGTGTAAGTACATTTACAGAAACCATCATAACTTTTTTTCAGTACAATTTTCTACGTCTTAACGTCCATCTTGAGCCTTTATTAATTATTTTTTTATTAACTAGGTGGAGGGGCAAATATTTAATAAGAAATAATTATTTTTTTTTGGTTGTAACTTAAACGAAACTTTTTTTCAGTACAATCAAGTACAAAGAGAAGTCAATCTAGTAATAAAATGAAAATTTTAAATATTTGAAGTCAAGTGTTATCTTAAATGAGGTCTGATAGAGGCCATCTTTAAATTGTGGATGTCCTAGTTTGTGACGAATTATAAATCCTTGGCAACTAATCTGAAAGTTTTAAACGGAAAGCGTTGAATAATATTAGTGTTGGAATCGCTGGCCGCTATTGACAATTGGCTTCAAACTGAATTTCTATACCAAGAGTTTAAAGTCCATGGACAGTTACGCCTTTCCGCATATTAGAGTCACTAAAGCATTTTTCTTTTAGCCTTTGTGTCTTGACGATTATATTTCTCCACCAGATTAGTCTTCTGGTCGGATGCATCCCAAGATTTCGACCTCCGTCGCCTGTAGTATCTGTTAGTTGTACAGGAAGAATAGAACACAGATATACCACTGATTGTGAATGTCACCTGGAAAGATTTGGCTTCATTTACCTTAAGACACCAGTGCTTAGTAAGGTCTTCCACTCATCAAAAGCGCCTTTTATTTTCATAATCGCTACGATTGGGCATCCATGCACTGCTATTATCGCATTATGTCATCCACTGGCCCACTATAAGAACGAATTGGAGAAGTGGTTTCAATATGTTACTCTGTGTTAATACAGATCCAACTAAATTATTTAGTAAAATTAGTTCAACAAATGTAAATTAGCGTTATAACACTTGTATCATGACAAAAACTAATCGTCAAATGAAATTTTGTGTTTGAAATTATAAAACAAAAAGCCTAGCAAACCTCACAATTCTAATGCATTCCATTCGTTGCTTTTATTTTGATATTTCAAATTAAATCGTTTAAATATTTAAATTGTGTAATTTATTAGACGAAACGCTTTTATACTAATCAACATTGTATCTGTGGTTGAAGGCAATTCAAAACATTCATGGTTTATATTTAACTGGACTAATTTAATTAATAAATAATTTTACTAATTGAAAAACAACCTATTTAGTTTACAAAAAACAATATTTATTATATTAAGAAAAAAATAATTAAATTATTTGCAAATTTTTAAATTATTAAAATTTGCATTCCAGTTAAAACAACTTAAATTTTATATTTAAAAAAAATAGAGTATCTGAAAATTTGCATTTTTAAATTCAATTTCAAGAATTTCACATCAAAACTAACATATATCTCATTTTAATTTCCTAACCTTTAGTGATTTGAAATTGAAAATGCAAAAGTTGTCCATGAAATGTAAATAATTTGAGTTTCAAATGCTGGAACGTAGTCAATTAAGAGCAACTGTACTCAATGGGATAAATTAGTCTTGTGACTAGCAAATTTGTAATAAAATCAGAAAGTATAAATTAAATTTGTCGACTTTTACTGTTTTCCAAAATTTTTACAAAATTCAAAGTTTCTATTCTTAATCCTTTACATATAACTTTAATAATAATTTTATCAATCACATTTTATTTAAACTGTAGATGTTTACTTTATATTTGACGTTTTCCTCACATTCACTTGAACACATACTAAATGTGAGAATATTATAGAAGTAAACTAACTTCGATCAAGGTGAAATTTTAAAAAATGAAAATGCAAGGTGACACAAGACTATGTGCAATATTTCAGCTCAATTGAAAAACTGGAAGTATGTTACTATTACCTCCAAAACTTACGATTCTACGATCTACGATTCTTCCGGCACCACGATTTAACAACCGATTCTTATAGATCTCGACGAAATAAAACGAAAATGAAAAAAAAAATTTCGATGTTTCGCTTAGTTTACGAAATATAACATCAGTATTTAGAAATTGAAAAATTATTTTTTCACCCTTTTTAGACGGATTTATCAGGATTTTCATGAAAAAGAAGGTTAATGCTTATAATCGTAGCTCTACCGATTTTTCCAAGCTAAAAATTATAAGTAAGGGATCCCGAGGCAAAACGCCGGAGGAGAATAAAGGGCTCAGCCTCCCATAAAAAAAAAGAAAATTGAGTTTGAAAATTGAGAAAAAAGAAAGTTTATTTATTTGAGTCTCCTGCCTTGCACTTACTTACAAGTATTAAGTTTGGGATCGGTTTGCACCTTTGCACTGAAGTATCTTAAATAAATATAGCGAAAATTTTTTTTCTATTTTTTTATTACCTTTTTTCCCATTCACACTGCCACCTATACCAAATATCAAATTAATCTTTTCTCAATTGAGGCTTTGAAACTTGATAGTTTGTATTTTAGTATATACTTAACAATACCTACAATCTATATACATCATGTATTAATTGCTTGATGTGATGAACAATCATGTAAGTTGAGTGTTAAAATTTTGTCGTAAATTGGTTCATAGGAGCCAACAGTCAATAGGGCAACCAATCAATAGTCAATACAATAGTAATTCAAAAAAATATTTATGATTTAATTAAAACCTCTTCTCATGGAAATAGGTGGTTTGCAATATCATCGAACTATTATCGGATGAAATTGCGAATAAGTGGTAATCTAATAAATTTTTGGAGAGCTGAATTTTTTTCAGTGTCAATTGTTTTCAAAAAAAAGCGGTAAATTTTAAATATAATGAGTGTTATGAATCAATTATTAACTTCCCCTACTATTAAAGTAAACGACTCAATTATTGCGTAAAGAATAATAGCCAACCAACAAAACTTTGGTAGTACAAAACTATACACAATTCCAGGAATCTGGTTTTCGGATTTTTTTTTCGATTCAGATTTGGGACAGGTAGAGGACATAACTGTTTATAACTTTTTAAATAAACAATTTGAATTTTCTTTTAAGAAGTGCAATATTGTGAAAAATTAAACACACAATTTGGCTATTTTTGTTTTTCAAAGTTGATATGGGCAGGCTGGAGACAAACCTCGCCAGCCTACCCTTTTGTTTTAGCTATAGCACGGAAAAAAAACTTAAATACTATTTTTTTTCCTGTACAAACTAGCAAAAATTTTGAACAAAACTATAGTGCATTTCATTCTCCCAAATAAGTTTTTGGCTGGCTGGGGAAATGCACGTTATTAAATTTTGACCTCCATTTTTTTCAATTTACCTGCGTTCGTTCTTTGCATATTTGGATTGCATCGCTCGCCTTGAAAAACGCAAAATTAATATATTTATTCCTGTCTTTTACGTTTAACTTTTCAATTCTCCGTTTCTGTGACTTCACAATAATTATTGATGTTGAATTTTTAAATTAAACTATTTTTGGTCAAGCTGAAATTTTAATATAACTAGTACTATGTTAAGGGGTTAGATGGGTTTGAAAAATTCTCAAAATCTTTTTTTTTATTGCATCAATAAATAATACCATATCTTTAAAATATTCCTCCAAAATTTTAATTCGATCCGAGAAAAATTCTAAGAAACTGACCCTTTGTAAGTTTCGCCACAGTGTAGCGCGTCGCTTATACTTAAAACTTTAAACGCGTTTTTCTCAAAACTCAATTTTTGAAGTCGGTGGACACAATTTTTCAAAAAGTTATTAAGCGATATTTTGTTCAAACTTTTCACATATCTTTAAAATAACATTATCTAGTAATTGAACGAAGGATTTTTTTTATTTTTATTACAAGGATTTTTGTTTAAAGTCTGTTAAAAAATTCAAATTTTATTATTTGTTGTTTCCCTTCGTCCAAGTACGAGATTAATATATATAGGTACTACCGAAATATTATTGGTTTTTAATTTTGAATGAACCAATGATGAGTTATGATATCCACGGCGGGAGTACTTTTTTTTGAGACGTCAAGGGAAATAAGGGTCCGACGACTGAATTTTCAGAATTTCAAAATAAAAATTTCACAAAATACTGTTTAAATATGTATCTTTGATATGCTAAATTGTTTTGATAAAGTATATGATTGAATATATTAAAAAAAAGTATTTGAGTACTTTTCTTTTGAACCTCTGAAACCCACTTAACTCTTTAATTATAACCTTCAAAATATGTCGCCATCAAATATGCAAAACTAATGTAAAGAATTAATTAAAAAAATAATGCAGAGCATTGATATTATATATTTCTTCTTCCAATAATTTGCCAACCAAAACCAAACACAAACAAAAACTGGTTAATCAATTCTAAACCAAAATAGATTGTTTCTGAAGTCGTCTGTATCTATATTTGGAAATTAAAATTATATTGGCTTGTTTTTAAAAAAAGAATTGTTAACTTACTGTTAAAACTATTTTTTTCACTATTGGAAAAAAAATGACACAGATTAATTGAAATCTATGCTATACAGGATTTTTTTTACTGCATTATACAATTTTTTTGTACCTTTTTATGTATCAGGTTTTTAAAATGCCTTTACAACTGTTTCATAAACTCATTTTTTTCGTTTTTTTATCATAAAAATGCTTTAAAGTTTAAGGAGTTATTATGATTGGATTTTAACTATTCAAGCTTTTTCCCAATTTGACCCAATTATAAAATATAAAAGCATCGGTTTTGCAGGATATAATCAAATTTATTAATTCATATATAATATAATTTAAATTGATTTATCTTAACTTTTTTTTAATATTTTTTTTTTTTTTGGGAATTTCTTAGCGAAATAGGTTTTATTAAAGTTTGACAAACTAAACTGGAGAGATTTAAGAGCCTGCACTAACGACGTGACATGAAATATTCTAGCTTTTAATCTGACATTGACAATTTACCAGCAGATGTCACACATTAGAATCGAGAAAAAAGCTTCGAGTAGCTTATAAGATTTTTTTTTATTTCAGAAATATCAAATAAAGAAGTAAACAAAAAAAAATCTCTATTTCACCACTTTTTTTGATCCTTATGTGTGTAGGCATATGTGAGACAATTTTAACGACTTCGAAAAAAATTGACATTTTTCAAATCATAACGTTTTTCAAACTTAATGACAAATGAGCTTTTCTGGTTAACTTTTGTAATTTTTTCAGTTGTAAAAAAAATCCAAGGAAAAGTTGAAAAAAAAATTCTTTGTTGTTTTAGGAAAATCTGTATGTTATCTTTGAAAACGTAAACGATTTCATTGTAAAATGCAAAAATGAATTTGCATGAAAAAAAATTGTTTTCAAAGATATTATTTCATGGAACAACACTTTTTTCTTTTCCCATCAGTGAACCGTTGTTATTACACTAATGAAAAAAATACGAGTTGATTACTCTACATTAAATGTTGTTCCTAAATTCTTTTTTCTAAACAATTTCCGGTGAAAATTTAGAGAATCAAAAATTAAGTAACCAATCAATCAAATTTAGGGGTCTTGTTTATTGAGTTTAATAAAGCACGATGCCTAAAGAATGAATTATGAGAATTTGCAGAAAAAATATTTAGTAAATGGTTGAAGTTAATATTTTTCTTGTCTATGGTTTGATTGATTTTGGAAAGACAATAATATCGGCTTCAAAGCGGATTACAACCACCCGAGTAGTTAGATCAAACAAAACTAATATGTAGAACGCACTTCCACTCACTCAATTGATCTGGAAGAGGTTTTGAACACACATGATTGTTATCCGAGTAACATTTTCATTCGTGGTCATGTCATCGGGTACAAGGGCACAAGTCTTTGTGGACACACAGAGGGGTAGAACATTGTCACATACGTCTATCCGCAAAACCCTAGTCCTATTTCACCCTGATTTTCCACTTCGAGTTTTATCCCCATTAATCGGGACTTTGACGAAAAGGGTAAATGTTTCATTCACTAGTAATACTAGTTGATGGATAATGTTTGTCGAAACAAGAAGAATTTTTAGATCGCAGAAAAGGGAGAATTCGTCATCATTAAGCTCTTTAGATCTTTGTTCCAACTCATTTACGGATACAATGCGAAACTCTAAACTACTTAGTGTCAACCTCAATCTCTTTAGTGAATCGACCATACATCCATTATTATTATTTGTGTATCTGATATTAGGCTCCTACTAAAAAGATTCTACTAAATGTATTTTATAGCCGTCCGAAACACAGAGACTATATATAATAAATAACGATAAATCCTGGAATTAAAAGTTATTTTATAAAACTTGGCAAAGATTTGCTAATAATTAAGTTAAATTTTAAATCGAACTGATTGTTAGTTTTATTTTGAAAACCATACTTCCTAGTATCTCTATAGAATCATTGTAAATCCTATATAAAACGTATGTTAGTAAAATTGAAAAGATCTGGGTCTATAAGCAACAAATTAGGAAAGAAATTTTAATGATAGTTTAAGGGTATGTATGTCTTATAAAATACTAAGATCCTAGAATTTTCCGATTTTTACATCAATCTGTATTTATAAAAAAAGGATAACTAGAATTTTTTTTTCTTAAAAATAACTAAGTCGAAGGGAATAAAAATGCATTTCTTTTTTAAAAAAATACAGCTACCTATATTTCTTTATAACTATAAAAAAATGTTGATTTAACTGATAATATTCCCAAGATATTTAGCAAAACTATTATAGTTTTTCCTCCTTTTTTACAACCTCTTCTAGATAAAGGAATTCGTAAATGGATTTAACGACGTTATGAAAAAAAAATAAACTGAATTTTTAATAAAATGTGACGTAGTTGCTACTGTAGGAAGGGAGCAAACGGTTAGCGGGAAACTTTAAACGGGTGAAAACTGGCCGATTTTTGGGAGCGATTTACATAATACCTACTAAAACAACTAAAACACTTCATTGAGTCGATCTCAGCGCTTGTATATGTTTTTTGTTGGCCGATAGAGGGAACGAACCGGACTCGATCGTCCCAAACAATCCTGAACTAGATACAAAGTTTAAAAATTATAGCTATTATAGCCATTACAGCAGGCTAAAAGTCACTGGCCCTTGTATTTTTTATTTAAAACATAGACATCGTCGAACTAAATATTTTCAAATTTTATAGTCTAAACCAGGGGTCGGCAACCTTTTAGCTGTGGTATGCCAAGCCACTCTACCAATATGATTCTGGGAACTATTATAAAGCTTACCTAAAGCACTATGTTCTTATACATATAAAATGAACCTTTAAATTAAATTGTGTGCTTTGCTCTTGCAAGAATCATATATTTTGCTAGATTTAAACAAAAAATATATTAAATATTTATGATGAAAATATATCAATGCGAATCACTTATAAAAGGTACGAGTTAACCATTAAAAAGCTTTCAGTGAACGTTTATTATAAACATTATCAAAAATGATATTTCTGTTCCAATTCGAAAATCGAAACTTTTTGCGATGGCAATACTTTCGCAACCATTGTATATACCGATATTAACAATTCCTTATGAATTTCTATATCTTTTAAATATATTTATTGTTCTCAATTCATATTTCTTTAAGCTATTTTTCATATTTGTTTTATTGAATACTTGCAATATTGCTTATTTCTCGTTACCAGAACCAGAAAATAAATATATAACACAAATTATAGGTGTATACATATATCCATCAAATTTTATAATGGGGTTCTAGAGGAGAGTAATTTTATCTTTTAAACATATTTATTAAAAAAAAAACATAAATTAAACACTTTTAATGCGAACCTTGTCCCCGCACATTTTAGCTTCATATTTCGATATCAGGGGTATAATTTGACTATCAATTTCACACAAGATTCTGAATGTTCAGTTGTTAAACGATTTCTTCAAAATATATTTTATGTGAAAAAAAATTTTTGCACAGTGATATATGGAACCAAAAGCGGAAAGCAGAGCACACCCAATTTTCTTTAAACAATTACTTCCCGGCAATGACATCCAGTAATTAAATTTAGCTGTCCATTTTTCCATAGAGTCATCTTCCATATTTTTTCGTAATTCTATAAATTTTATTTTCCATAATTCTGAAGATTTTAGTTCGATAAATACTATTTCAAAATAATCAACATTCATCCTCATACGGGGGTATATAAATAACAAAACCTTTATTTTTTTAAATACTGTTGGGGGTATATTTTCTTCAGTAGTAAACGTATTTTTTAAATAACCAATGAGGGAAGTAGATCAAATTAATTTAATAACAAATTTAATTATTTCGTACTTTTTGCACGCAATTTAATTAGGCTACCTATTTGCATCAATAATGTGTCAATGTGAACATAATCTATCATTAATTTCTTATCACTAATAAATAACAGATGAGGGTAATATTTCTTTTACCGAATCTTATACTAAGTGTTTATTAAATCTCGATCTTTGCTAGCATATTTGCATAGACATTGCATAGGTTAGCCTATTATTATTTTGAGAATTAAAATGAATTACAAGAAAGATATTTTTTTAAAACTAATTAATGTAATATTAACAATAATGTTAGAAAAGTCGATTGATACATTTTATTTTTCTATATTTGAAATAAGAATCTGTTTCAATACATAGACATAAATGAGTGAATAAAATATACAATTACAATTGTGTTAAAATAGTTTTTTGAACGTTGCTTTCGAGAAATATTTATACATATCTATACATAATATTTTACGGTAATAATCTACTGATAAAGCTTTTCGATAATTATTTTTCGAACATGTGACTCATGCTGTTAATTTGATTTAACGGTTAATTCATTTAATATGGAACACACGTTTTGTAAAGGGTGTTTCAATAAGAGCGCAAGATTTGAATTATGCGCTATATTTGACAGTCATAATGGTCATAATTTCCCATAATTATGACGTGACAAATCGAAAGTTGACAGATGAGAGTTAGTAAACATGAAATAGTAGACCATGAGCAGCGAAGAGAATTCACCAATTGGATCCTTGAGCAACCTGCTGATTTTGCAAACAAAATCGTTTTCAGTAATGAGGCCATTTTCACCTCGATGGCTTCGTGAATAGGCAAAAACTGTCGTATTTGGGGCTTAGAAAATCATCCACGAATGATTCATAAGAAAGCAATGCATTCACAACGGGTCACTGTATGATGTGCATTATAGCCTGGGGGAATAATTGGACCGTTTTTCTTCGAAAACGATGAAGGTAATGCAGTAACGGTGAATGGCGAACGTTATCGTAATATTACAGTTTCTTGTGACTCATTTGGAAGCTATTGGTCTTCACGACATGTGGTTTCAGTAGAATGGTGCCACATACCATATTGCCCGTGAAACATTGACGATCTTGCACAAGTTTGCTCCTGTTCGTGTCATTTCCCGATTTGGTAACTAGAATTGACCTCTACGTTCTTGCGATTTAATGCCTTTAGATTTTTAGCTGTGGGATTATCTGAAGTTACAAGTTTATGTCAATACGTCTGCAAACATCGAAACATTGAAAGCCGAAATTAGACGATGTATCAATGAAATACCTTCACGTGTATTCAATAACGTTATTGAATATTTCGTCAAAGGGGTATGCAAATGCCAGCAAAGCCGTAGTGGCCATTAAAAAAAATATTTCATACATAGTTCTTAAATGTATATTTTTAAAATCAATAAATATTTTAATACTTTGCTACACAAAACCATGTTTTATTGAAAACTGAAATTTTGCGTTCTTATTGAAACAGCCTTTTTAAGTAACCAAATATGTATACATATTATAAAAAAATAGTGTAAACAAAGTTTAAATTGGTGGACTTATATCTGAATAACGCGCGGTTGGATGTTAGTTGGGCTCATTAGGTGGCACTGAATTTACATGTAATGTGTATGGATAGTGTGTAATTTTTTAATTTTTATTTATTTATTGAATTTAAATTAAAAAAAAATATTTTTGTGAATCAAGGTAATTTATTAATTAATTTTATTATTAAATATTTAATTATTTATAACAATATCTCTTAAAATATTTGTTTTATTTTGAAATTTTGGGTTAGTTATTATTATTTAATTACAAATATTTTATGTGATCTATAATTCTATATTATATGTATATTATTATAATTTTGAAATTTATGTATGATTGACATATTTTGTAATTATTTTAATTTGTTATAGAAGCCTGAGGAAGTTACGATTAGTAACGAAACGTAGCTAATTGAATAATAAAAATATTAAATAAAAACCAAAAAGAAAAAGTATAAAAGCTGAAAGCTTAAAAAAATATAAAAGCTGAGATCTTAATTTTATCATCTATATTATACAGAATTCAAAAACAGCCAACTGCGTATACATCAAAGAGATTATATGACTAGAGTAAATGTGCCCAATAAGTCCCATGTAAAATCAATCTGTCATTTTCTCTCAATTTTCCGACTACTCGAATCCCCTTCATAACATATTTGTACAAAATATATTCTCTCCTCTCTAATTCAAAATAAAAATAGGATTAGAACTGTGACGGTTGACATGCACTTCAAAAAATGTGGATATTAGTCTCAGTTCAAATTAAGTAGGTTAGACCAATACTCGTATATTATAATCAATTTCGTTTAGGTTTCAGTTATGTAATGAATTTGAGAATATTCCTTAAAACCAAAATTGTCAAAATGAAATATAAAAGTGCTAATCGTTTTAACGACGATCACGAGAGAGCGCTGAGCTTAAAAAAAGGATAAAAATAAAAAAGCCAATTTAATCTTTAATTTTAAAACCATTAACTTTCCGTGAAGTATTCACAGCCCAACACTTACACAACTGACAAATGGGTCAAATTAGCAATTGAAGGAATTCGAAATGACAGTTGAAACTAATGACATGATAATCCAAATTTGAGACCATAATTACTATATTTGTATTCCACTCACATTGATTTGCATACAACTTTTTATTATTTGTCCTTATCTTTGCTACAACACATACGTTTGCTTATTATATATTTTGATATTAAAAGCAAATTGTGTTTGAAATTGTATCATATTTAGTAATCACAAACCTTATAACTGGTGTACTAGTTCAGGCACTACCAGAAGGGGCTACGGTAGTGGATTGAAAACATCTATTAAATATACCAAAGAATTATAACTTCTCACGCGCGTACATAAGTACACACCGTTTTTTTTATTTAAAATTGCGTATAATTAAAAAATGATTATTCCTGAGGAAATAATTTGTAAACAAATAATTTGTAAATTAAGAAAGAAAATTTTGATTACAAAGTCATGTTTTTTGTTCTCTTACTCTCTTTTACTATAAAGATTATTTATGCTATTTAAAAATGGTTTAACTATTCGTATCTTGAGAAAATGTTTCCAAATTACTTTTAACTAATTCATAAGTTCGCGATGCTTTGTTTTATCAAAAATTTCTAGAGTGTGATTTTAAAATGAGCATTTAAGTGCGTTGATAATGAATTATTTGAATGCTAGTTTGTTTATTAATTTGATTTCTTTTAGTGTTGTTAAACCAAAATTTTCCCGACCAACGAAACAAAAAGGTGACGAACAAACCAACCTCATATCGACCTAGATTCTACGGAATATATAGCTGAATAATGAAAAATCATTTGCACACTTTATAATTAAGAGAAACTTTTAATGGAAAACCGACCAAGTTAATTTCAAGTTTTGTAAGAAATAAAAGAACAGAATGACTTCATTACAAATATTATGATCAAAATTGAGATACAAGTATGTATGATTTATTGAAAAAAAAAAGAAACAAACAACTCAACACTAACCGTGTGTGTACTTGTTAATTTAATTTTTTGCAGTGACATTTTTTTAATTATTCAAGTTGACACTCGTAGATTAATGACGACTAAATATTATCGTGACAACCGACAGGCGGAGTGTCGCAGGTTACGAAACTGGATTTTTCGAGGGGATGGTAATGTTTGTATGAAACTGCTTCAAACCTTTGTCGTCGTTGGAATATGATGTGTGACAGCAATTTTATGCTCGAAGGCTTTATATACTTCATCGTTCATATATGTTTTAGTTAAGTTGATGAAAATAAATAAAGATTAAAGTAAAGTCTTTCTAGAAAACTATGTTTAAATACACTCTAGTTCGTACGTTTAAATTATTTTTAAAACTTGAACAAATTTCGTTTAACATTAGTATAACTTTTTATTAAGCTGCTTTATACCAAGGAGTATTTTCAGACAGTTGATCGATATTTCTAGAGGTGACCAAAGTAGTCCTTTGACTTGATAAGCTTCAGTTCCCTAACCCATACAACCCATACAAAGTTGCCAATCCTAAAAAAAATGCCGTCGGGGGGCCGATGTCTGGCAATTATTGCTCGGCCAAGAATCGTTTTTATGTATTGGACCATGCTTGGGTAGCTCCTACAAACCAGTACATACCTATGCGGTTACACAGTCGTTCCTTGGCCAATATTGGGATTTATCCTTCTTCATACAACCGCAATAAATTTTAAATCAATTGATTTTTGTAGAGTTTTACAGTCAATTATTTTTAATGTGCAAAAAAGTTTCATTTTACAGTGATAAACTCATAGGCGAGAATTAAATAATATTATGTACAAAAAAAGCATGCAAATAATCTTAAAGAAAATAGTTAACAAGAAGTGTAAATTTTGCGGTAATTAATGATGATGACAGTAATATGGTAAACAATACAATATTAAACAATGCAAATAGAATAGTATTGATTGCGTAAAAAGTAAAGAGAACGTATACATAACGAACCAAAAAATTATAGTGAGCAATATGAAAAGTTACTAGAAGGTATGATTATCGATGGTGATGATCGTGATGAAAGTAATATGAATCAATAAAGTCTTAAAGAAAACCATCTTAAATGGTCGTTAAAAAGTTTCAAAAATTTATTGTTAAATGTTATTTCGAAACTATTAGTAATTTTAGAAGGACAAATGATACTTCCTTAAACAGCTTACGTCGCTAGAGACCAAATATAACCATGTAGAATAATCGATTATAAAATTAAAAAGTCTACAGGCGACTAAAAGTATTTAGGAATAGGTGGATAAAATGGATTGAAATATAAGGTTAAAATATTTGATTCGGGGCTGGAAAATCCTGAGGAAAAAAGAAACTGTTGGATCCATATCTAGTACATTTAGGTGAAATCAAGTGTTCGAGTTATTCTTTGTTCGACAGTTACTCGAAAAGTATAACTTTGCTATTCCGGTGTTAGCAAAATATTAAAAAGCGTTCACAAATTATATTTTGATGCATCAAACACGTTTGAGTGTTTCGAAAAAGATTCATGAATTTTCTTTACTAACAATAGATGAAATTTATTTAATATTATTCAAATAATGTTTTATTTCTGACGACCTCAAAATTGCCAAATTCGAAAAAACTTAAAAGTTTTGAAAAAAAAAAACAAATTTTTATCTTTTTGTATTTTTAAAATTGGCATGAAAAATGTATGATTTATACCAGCTTTCCTTATAGTAAATATTATATTTTGGTAAAAAGAAAAAAATTGGAAAGTAAATTATAATCTGAATTGGACAACTAAGGTTGACCGATAGGTACTTGGCCGACGCTAAGTATCACATTTGACCAATACTTGACTCTAACTCCAATATTATTTTTGTCCGATATTCAGTTTCCACCATTGGCTAATGATCGGTTACCAATCTTGGCATGGTGTTATCATCCCAGCTATAAGCAAAAATTTTTCCTGATAATAAGTGTCGATATTCTACCGAGATTTGAAATTTGGTCGCCATGACTGGCCCATTGAAGTGCCGCTTTCTATTCTTTGTATGAAGAGTGTCACAATTTTTTGTATTTAAATGCTGAACAAGAAAAAATTTGATGTTTTAGCATAAAAATTTAAATATTATAGACGAGAAGTCTTTTCAATTTAAATTGAAAAATTTTAACATTGAAAATAAGTATTTTTTTCTAACACTTAATTGTTCTGAAGCGATGAGGTCTATTAAAAACTTTAGTCGAAATTTTTATTTAACAATTTTTTTACATCTGTTTTTTTCCGTGGTTGAAATACATTTTAATCTCAAGGTGTTAAATATTAAGACATTATATTGCATGACAGTTTAAATTCCAGAATTTTAAGTAATTAATAAGATTCAAAATCGTTATATAGTGCGTAAATTCTTAGTAGTGTTCGTCTTCAACCCTTTGGTATCAGGTAACTAAAACATTAAAAAAAAAATGAGAAAGAGAACGGACTTTTCATTGTTTCAATGATATCAAATGATTGCAGTTTTTATGTGATAAATCAACCAACATAAATTATAAAAGTTACGTGCATAGTCTTACAGAAATACATTTTTAATTATGTAATCTTTCAAAAGGAAAACATAAAGAGGACATAAAATATGAAGCAATAAATTTGGGTTAGAAGGTGGTAGGAATTTATGTCAACAGCATTTGCACAGGAGGGTAAGCAGAAGTAAAGCGTGCAAAGAAGTCTCATGTATGAAGTTCTCATAATTTTTTTTTTTGTTAAAAGTTCAAGGATTTAAAAAATGCCAACATTTTCAAGTTATAATTCAATCGTTATCTACAATTTTGCGCCACTGATTTGATCTGTGTGGTGACTGAACTGTATATTACAGTTACGTGTATCAATAGGGTCCTTGATTGAAACGATCAATTGTTGAGTGTTTGGTTCGTAGCTTGATTAATCTATTTGTGATTGAAAACGCTTATTTCCATCTTACTCCCTACATGAATCCAAATGTCCCTCTTTGTCATTGCATTCACGCTTTAGATCTCCATTTGTTACCGCCAAAAGCTATTTTCTCAAATGACAATAATTCAAAACGGATTCATCCTTGTTAAATTACCAAATTGTGCACGCAACTTGCTTATTATTAGTTACTAATCTATTGGTGATTATTCAGTGAATTCGTTATTAGTTGTACGTTTAATAGTTCATTTCCGATGATTCTATTAGTTTTGAACTGGTGATTGGAAAATTAGAAAATTAACGGAAAATCCATTTTACTGTTTATGATTGAGTGGTTGTTTGGTTGTTTATTGATTAGTCAATTAAGAAGTGCTTAATTCAAATTAACTGCCTGAAGACTTTCAGTAGAAGTTTGAAATTACATTTTGAATTTCGTTTTTTATCGAAATTTAAAAAGTATGATAATTTTACAGTATAGTAACTTCTACTAAAAGTTTACAAAATTGGTATCAAAATATTTGTAAATCTTCATACTTTTAACCACCAGGGTTGTAGGAGTGATTTTGTTTAAACTTTTTACAAAGTAGTACAAAAAAATGCTCATTTATCGGCAGTTACGCGTGAATATATTCGAACAAATAGAAACATATGAACTAACATCAGAGATTATTGTCAATTCAGCCAACCTTTAGTAGTTAAAGCTTTCAAAAGATATATTTCACTAAATAATTATTGAAAAAGTCTTCAACTCATAAATCCAGGAGAGCTCTCCTAAAACTTCCAACAACGTCAATCATACTGCACAACAAAACTTTTTTTTGGAAGTGCAAACTTCTTTATCATCATCATGAATCGTTGTGGCTTTAAACTTCATGAAACGAAACAGCGACAGTAAAAATAGATAAACATATAAATATATAACATTTAACGAACGAGAGAATGAAATAAAAACATTACAGTGTTTCTTATGTATGTGCGTACCTGCGTATTACGCTTCTTGGGAATAGTCGTCATAATAACCGTCTTGAATTGTGTATAGCTTATTTAAACATTTCATTATTTAAAAAAAAAATAAAGTTTACCGAAAGCGTATACAGAATATTATCGTGATTATCGAGAAAAAAAAGGAAACAGAACGGTAAGACTAAAAAGATCGCAAATGCTCATCATCGTTAATTTAATAAAATACACACCAGAGGTATCACAAATCCTTAACAAGGTAAAATTCCAAAGATTTCAAGGGAAGATTTGATGTAATTATTGCCTTCGATGCAATGATCTCTTTGATTGAGTTTCTGGACACCAAATTTATTTTGAAAATATAAAGCAGTCACGCTGTATCAACAACAAGATCAAAAACAATAATTGATAATATACTACGTAATTACGAGTAATTTTTCATCATTCCTTTGTCATTATTTGTTTGTGTGAACGCCTTATCTACGTTTTTTTTCAAGGTTTTTCCACTGACTTTGTTCATCCATTGGATGTTGTTAGAAACACTCTCTTTACGTTTTTCGCATGGCTCTTCCTCTGATTTTCGATCAGTCAGCTGTGATTGGCTGTTGGTGGGACCTCTCTTTTTACGTTTTCTGCTTGATTCTTCCACTCAACTTAATTAGTCATGTGCCAACGATATATCTTTTGATCAAATCGAAACTTAAGTATTTCATATTTACCATAAGCCTCTCATATTATTTAATCAAAAATCATGTGCTACCTGAAAAGGTCTCTTGGATTGCCTCTGTAAACCAGTTCTAGTACATCTCTCAACAAACAGCAGTAGTAATTCACACTCATGGCTTCATTCCAACTGCTCTGATATAATTGCAACATAAAAATGGAATCTCTTTGTTCATCACTGAAATCTTCAAAACTTTGAAGAAAATTATCTATATCAGTGAAAAAATGGACTTTAAAAAACATGTTACATCCAAGTGAATTGTATTTTTCAATTATAATTTTTACTATCTAAGTGTAGTTATCATCTCGCTCTTGTTCCCTAAAAATCTATGGATGGCTCCTTAAAAACCTCCTTAAAAGCTTCCTTTTCTCAAGAGAGTTTAGTCAAATCCAGTATCCTTTGCAGTGTCCTTCTTTTGGGGCTCAGAAATATTTTCTCCTTAAATGTTGCTTCATTCAGTTTGTAGAGTGTCTTTTAAATACTTGAATACTAAACCTTTTTGAAACAAAACTATGACAAAGTTTTACGTTAACGAAGTATTGACCTCAAGAGCATTTAAAAAACAGGAAAAAAACAATGATATTAAAAGAGACATGTTAAAACTTGATGTAAAAATGACGTAGAACATGTTTATACAACTGAATAGGAAATCAACAATTTAAAATTTGCAAACTGATAACGACGGTAAAACTTTAAACCAAAGAAATACATATGATTTATTGTATACCTATGTTCCTATATCTAAAAACAAGAGCTTAATGGTATTGAATATTGAAGATTAAAAGCTTGGAAAGAAATTTTATTAGCACATAAGAATATGAACCATACAAAGCTTATTTGATTACAAATAATATATTTTCATATATTAAAAGTTATGGTTAAATTCAGAAAAGTGAAAAAAATAACTTAAGCGGAAGTAATTGAAATTTATATAATATTAATTTTGCTGTTTCGTTTGACCATAATATTTTAAAGATACTTATTCAACTAATTTAAAGATAAGTTGTTGGTAGTAATTTACCATAATAGAGTTAATCTTAGAGAACACGTTACTAAAAGGACATTGATTTTTATCCAAAACCATTTGAACTTTTGATACTTTTACCTTCTTTTTACAGATCGGTGTATTAAAATGAAACCGTTATTTACCAATAAGTTGTGGTAAAGTGGTGGTGACCGATAAGGGATTTGCCAAACTATGTCATTGAAATATTTGTTTTTACTTTGATGTTTGACAAATATTTTTAAATCATAAATGCGTACATTTTCTACGACTTCACCATTATCAGTAGCATTAGACTTGTCGAGTTTTGTATCTAAAAAGTACGATTCGTGTACAGCATTGATTTTTTATTAAAATTTTAACAAAAAATGTTTCGGAATCGCATCAAATGCTTATCGAATCTTACATTGGACATACTCTTAGGCAATCACAGTTTTTTCAGGAATTTTAAAATATTGAAAATGACAATATCGATGTGGAGAACAAAGAAGTTAGAAGATTATCGAAAAAATTTGAAGACATCGAATTTTTGGGTTTGATGGATGAAAATGGTAGTTAAACGCAACAACAACTTGCGACTGTAGTTTTGATGCAAGCTTTAGCGCTAAAAATGGCCAGAAAGTCAACATAGACAATACAAAGGGTTTTGGTGCATGATAATTCCCCTGGCCACACCGAAAAACGAGTGAAGAATATGATAGAGGAACTCAATATGGAAAAACTTTTGTGCAGCGTACTTTGAAGACTTGACTCCTTAACATTATTACTTGTTTGCATCAATTATTCACGTACTTGTTAACCAAAACTTCACATCGTACAATAATCTATAAAAAGACACGATGACGGGTTTTGCTCCAAAAATGAACAATTTTTTTTGGCTTGGTATCCACAAATTGCCGAAAAGATAGACAAAATATATAATTGATAGAGGGAATTATTTTGAACTACTTACGTATTTTCATCTAGAACTAATAATAGCCTAATTCTCAGAAAAAAATTCTGGTATCATATTAACACACCTATTACATTTCAAACAAATAATTCAACAATTTGAATCGATTCTTGAAACACGAGAATTTTTATGTCAGAGGGAAACGCTAAAATTATGGTTCACTGTTGAGAAATTTATGCCTGAAATTATTTATTCAAATAGAAATAACGAACAGTTCTTATTGCTCTGTAATTTGACACAAAATTCCATCGTCGACGACAGTTAGTGGAACGTTGTAATTTTAAGAAAATAAATGTAACGAAAACATGTTACACTTTGAGAGCTCATAACTTCGAAACTAATACAGTAGAAGTATTAAGTTCACGTCATGGAATTGTATAAATGGTTTCATTTTTTGGCAAAAGCTTTTGGCAAAATATTAATTATTGCCATGTAAAAATAATTTGTTAAATCAAATCGATTATATTAGACATAATTTGTTCATTATTAATAAGTATTTGTCAATGATTTAAAATGAAAAAAAAAATCAATTGACGTAAACGGTAATTAGAGACTTATTTCTGAGGATAAGATGACAATATTCTAAGGATGAAATTTTTTGAATTTTACAAAGCCATCTATTCAATTTTTTATTACATATTTATGTATGTAAATTTTTAACAGGTAAAAAGGAATCTTTAATAACATTTATGTGTTTCTGTTTTATAGTTGCTCAATCTTTAATGTGATCAACCCGTTCAATCACCTGATAAATATTAATGCTTTGACCGGCATTTTTAGGTCAGATTTAGTCGAGCAATACACCACGATTGCAAACACTCGACCTGAAGGCTTTAAAAAAACTTATTCGGGATTTTCATTTCCCGAATAGGATGAATTTCAAAGACCTGACCTGATCCAGTCGTAAATCATTCAATTTCATCCAGAAAAAATTCAATAAATATTTACTTCACACACGAAAAAGTTTATTGAAAATAAATGTTACGGAAATTTTTCTTTTTAATTTCGTTTTTTAAACTTGACAGTGAAACATGTTTTGTTAAGCGAGCATCGAGCAAGTAAGGCCGAAAAATATTACGATTGTTTCGTATCCCATTCCAGTTTACATCACTTTTACCCGTTTCGTATATATACGCACAATTCCATTTCCATTTGCACGTTGGTTGGTCGTTCAATATTGGGGGTCTATGAATAAAACAACAATTTCCTGTCAACGCAACATTACGATTTACAAAACCGAGAAAGACAAAAGGCTAATATTACAACGAGAAAAAAATATGGAAAAATAAAAGCTATTGGTAAAGTTTGTAGACAAGAGCTTATCAATAAAAGCTTCATTTTTTTGCTCAACTTGAGTTTTTTTCCAATTAAAACGAATCGTTTAATGTTTTTTCAACGCATACAATAAACATTTGAGCATTCATTCCCACAAATCAACAATACGTAAAGGTAATAAAAGGTAATAAGACCTAAATGTTTATCTCTTGAAACATTTAATTAAGAGAAAAATTTGCAATTTCCCTGTATGTAATATTATAAAACTTGAGGATCTTATGATCTTCGTACTACCTAAATAGAATGGCGAAAATTCATTGATACCGGTAATAGTACCATATTTGTAATTATTAATATAGTTATAACTAAGCACACATACTTTTGCTTGTTTATAACGAATTAAGTACGTTTCTTAAATATACATTTTATTTTTGATATTTAGATTCATACCTAGAAGAACATTAAACATTTTAACATCAATATGCATACAAATGTTCATAAAATCTCACTTATTGATGAGTTTAAACTAATTAGGCAACCTAAAACTTGAAATGATTTTAACATTATTTTGACGATTTGTTTGTAGTTACATCAATTTGTTTGTAGTTAGGGTCTTTGTTGCTACCAAAAAATTTCTCTAAGACCTCTTTTAATAATAATTTTGTAATGAATTGTGGATCAGCCATAAGCCGTCTAATATCTGGTCTAACGAAAACACCATTCTTCAACGTTGCCTCCGAGAGGCCAAAAACTTTGATGTTAAGTATTTGAAACAATTTCCTTCTCTTAGAAGTGACTTTAGAAATTGCTTCTTCAATCCCAGTTTTTGTGAAACGGTGGTAGAAGAACTTTATGAGAAGGCACCCAAGTTTTATGTAGGAAGTTCTTTTCGCCTACTTCAAGCTCCCTCAGAGGTTAACACATTTTGGTTCAGTGATTTGCTCGATCTCTACTATCCCAAAGACACAAAAAGCAAGGTAATTTGGTAGATCCAGATTTGTTGTCTGAGGAACATATCCAAGATTTTAAAATCACCACGCACTTGCCAACCGTGGTCTTTATATTTTAATTTGTTAAAATCCTATTCCATATTATTGTAAATTTCCTAGAGATGTATGGAATGACCGACAGGGAAGGACGAATGGAAACCGCCATTGTAAAGCAAAACTGCGTTAAGGCATCTTTTTAAAAAATATATGAAAACACGCCACTGTGCTGGGTCGTATGAAATTTTAAACGTATGAGATAATATTAATTGTACCGCACGGCTTTCTGCACTATCGCACGTTCAGGTTACTGCATGTTTATGTTGTATGTTATTTTAACTCATACGGAGCGTTATTTATACATTGTATACACTGAAAAACAGTCATCAAAATAAAATTGAAACTATTTATTTATGACTTCTTAGCCCAAAATAATAAAAACATTTTTTAAAATAAAATAAATAGAACTTTTTATGGGTACACAGTAGACTGGACTAAAAAGATCGACAATTTTTTTTTTGGAAAGTATATCGAAAATATTGTTCAAGGTGACAAAAAAAGATATCGGGAAGGTTTGAGCCCTTAATATTAATATCAAGTGGTCTATCATCTTTAATTTCGATTTTTTATTTGTGCTTTCATTTTTGCGTCAATGCTGTCAAACTATCATATCAAGGTAAAAAAATTCATCTGTACATATATTTATAGAAAATTAAATTTACTACAAAAAACGTCTCTTTAAAAATTTTCGCCAGACACGCTGTTTCCGATTAATTAAGCTTTAAACATTGATATAATTTTTAGATTTATTTTCTTTATTTTGGAATTTTGTAACTAATGAACAAATCTTCCTCAAATGTTTTAATCAAATCTTATTAAAGATGATAGACCACTTAATATTAATATTAAGGGCTCAAACCTTCCCGATATTTTTTTTGTCACCGTGAACAATTATTTTCGATATACATTTCAAAAAAAAAAATAGTCGATTTTTTTGGCCCAGCCTAGTACACAGGTCTGGCACAAAAATGCTGTCTGGATGTTTTCAACTGATTTCTTTGTATTAAAGTGTTCTATATTCAAGGATTCTATTTTTATTCCATAATTGGTCCTCAATTCTGTAAAAAATATGGGTAGAATAGTGTTTGACATATTTTATTAAAAATAAATCACTTTCCTCGTCATTCCTGTTAAATTTTCCTTCTTAATCGGAAAGAAGATTGAAAGTTTTATGTTTAGAAGGTAAGTTATTCATGAAAGAAATTTCGTTTGGTGGTAAAGTTTACGTTATGTTTAAATGAGAAGAAGAAGCATTGAAAATGTCAGTGTTACTGAAACCAATCTAATCAATTAAAATTTTCAATTTATTTATTGACCATTGTATGGATGAGACACGTGGTTTTGTCTCTTAGATGTTCTAGTTGCGGTAACCGCAAATTCAAAGGAAAAGCTCCTGCTCTTGACTTCTGCAAAGACATTGTTATAGTTTTAAGCATAGTTTGAAATTCACATGATTACAAACTTGTCAGAAGGGAATTTATCACCCACACAATTGTCCTATTGATTCAAGTAAATTTCTTCATATTATTTATAACGATTACGAAGACATGCAAATATGGGCGTATTGAAATTCATTTTGATAGCGAACTTATGGTGAACAGAAGCTGTAATAAAAACACGAATCGAATTGCCGAAAGTCATTTGACGATTTTCACAACAACATTATCGTCTTTTCTCGTTGTGTCATTCACTCACATCCCCAGTTCTCATCCCTTGACGATGGAATTCTTTATCGTTTCTCAGTCGCTGTGTCTATCTCGTTGGCACAAAAGTTTTGTTTTTTATGGGCTCACAATCTTGACAGAATGATGGCCTGTTTACTAGACTGGGTCGTGTTAAAACAAAGAATCGGAAAAAAGGTATGTCGAAATCTGGATGTTGGTGGATTTATTTGTGTCGCACATACATTTTCCTATGCTGCAGTACGTTTAGTTTTGAATTTATTTTCTCTCAATGATTTTTTAAACGAAAACAACGGATTCTTCTTCTTAACTTATAAGTATATTTTTTGATTTTTATTTTATAAAAATGAATCGTTTTTCGTTGGTTAACTTTGAAACTTTTTTTGAAATATATAAAATATTTCCAGAAAAATTTATCTTGTTTCTTGTAAAAATCAATGCGTTGAAATGACCTATTTAATTGTTTACTGTTTACATTTTTTAAGCTTTGTTGTTTTTAAACTAGCTTCAAAAAATTGCTCATTTTAAATTGCTTTCCTCCGATAAAATAGAACCAATCTCTTGAAATCTAATAAATTATACAATATAATGAAGATTGGTAGAAAATTTTTCAGCCTAGTTTCTTTATTCAATATTATTCTCCGAAACTTCAATACAGTTATTCTAATGATCCTTAAATAATTTTAAGTCATCTATGTTTGCGTTTTACAAAGTGTATGCCGCGTAACACTAGTGTGGCGGAAAATTGCATTTTGTGACAAAGTTTTAAGTTTACATACATATAACTGAAAGTTATACGAACGTCATCAGGCAAGATTGAAAGCTTTGGCGCTTACATAGTTAAAGTCAGTTAAAGTTTTGGATCAGTCACGCTACTGGTGACAGTATTGAAATGTTTTTAAATGGCATCACAGCCAATCCAAACAAAAAAGTACAAGCTTTAATAGGGAAATATATTTAAAGCTATTAACAAAAATTTAACTCTTATTTTCGGCGACAGAAATTCTCGCATGTTATTTTTCATCGACGATATGAAAAAAGTATTCTTGAACTTCATAGCATTGTATACGAATAATTCCCACTTGGACTTTCGGTTGCAATTTTTTTGCTGAGTTGTCAAATTATGAAGAATATTAACATGTACATAATTAAATATAGCGCCGCAATGTCCACTAATAGAAATTGCTTACGAATTACGAATAATAGAGAAAGGTGTATTGATTTTTGTAATTTATTATACCTTGATCTTGTATTCTTTGTATTATAAGGAAAGTGAACACGATGGACAATGTTTCATAAATAAACGGAGAAAAATGAAAAACATAGAAGAATCTAAAAAAAACAATTTGCATATATTATTGTTAGATATAAGAGAAGAATAAAAACGTGGTATTAATTGGTATTAATATTTTTATGTTTATAAAAACACATAAAATACTAATTGGAATTTTTTTTTATTATAATTATTGATTTAGTTAAGTGTAATTTAATTGTTTTTATTAAATAGCACAGCCTTTATTAAATAAAGAAGACAATTCAGGTTATATAAGATCGGATTTTTTTATTTAATGTTTTTTTATATTCAAATTAGCAATAATAAATAAATAAATACTTGTTAATAAATTGTACCTATCACAATTTGCTTAGCAATGACACAAATTTATATATTAATTAAAACAATATTTCTCTGTAATTTTATTCATAGAAAAAAATAAAAGTACTTCAATTATAGATATTTGTATTGCATCTATTAAAATTATGTAAAAATCAACAAATAAATTTAAAGAATTTGTTCAACAAATTCAGAATCAATTTCAGAATTTCAAGATTTTACCCACATTTATTTATTGAGATTATTTATAATTGATTTATTTTATGATGAATTTAACCATTGTTGAGATTTTTTTTTTTTGATCCCAGCAAGTAGGAGAAAGCAAATAATATAAAAGTATTTCAAATTGTAAGAAAACTTAAGAAATTCAATATTTAGAAATTTAAACAAATTATACGAATAATTATTGTGTACAGAATTCTTTGTATCCATGATTTATCCAGCTACTGTTAATCGCTTAGTCTTATTGGTTAAGACATTATGAATTAAATTGAAGATAAATGGTTTGTTATAAAGTTCTAATTTCTGTCATTGTTATGGATTAATCGATGGACAAAAAATGAGAGTCATTTTAAAATACATTATTAATCCAATAATTGATACCTAAAAAGAATATTTTGTACGCTTTCGGCAATGTTAATTTGAATAATATTCCATAATAATGTGTTCATTGTTTATCTCAAAAACTGACCCCACTTTAAAAATTCACACCTAATTGACCATCGAAAATATCTTGGGTTAAAAACTTTAATGGTTCAAACAATAAATTTTATGGCATAACCCATTATCTAACTTCGAGAAAAATTATTACATAGATTAAAAATTAAAATATTTTTTTATGTTTTTGCCTGTACAATTGTTAAATTTTCTATTAGCTTTTATTTTTTACGTATTTATATAGCTATTTTTAATTTATATCCTCATTTTAAATTGAAATTTAATTTCTATATCATTTTTATAGCAAAAAATTGAACAAAAATGAAATTACTAGTCGACAAAAATTAGTCGTGTATTACCGAATGCAAGAATGTAATTGTGACCGACATGGTTTCAAGAATAGCGTTTTTGAAGTCGCATGCGGTTTTGCTTACAACCGTGTGCGACGTAAGTTGAAGAATAAGCCCCCTGGTAACGAAAGTCATTCTCGGATAGCATTTCCATTGCATATTCGCTATTAAACGAGCAGGAAGAATTCATGGAACTAAAAATTGACCAAACACTTAGCCTAGATTTTTTTTTGAAACAAAACTTCTAATTTTTTAGGTTCATATAATAGCAGTTCTATTACCAATTATCATCTTTTAATTTCCATAGTTTCAAGTCTAAATATGTGTAAAATAAAAAAAATCATTCCGAATATCGTAGACCAAATTTATCAATTTTTTTTTATTTATTTTAAGTTGCGACGTTTCGTCAGTGCTATCCCGACTATGTGTTTGCAATGAACATTTTAAGGATGCCTGATGAAGTCGAAATAACAGTGCGAAACGTTGCGACTTAAAATAAATATAAAAAAATTGATAAATTTGGTCTACGATATCCTGAAATATTATTTTTTTTATTTTTGATTATCTTCTTTTGATGTGATTTGAGATTTTAATTTTCGTAACAATTAAAAAAAAGAAAAAAAAAGCCTCTGGATGTTCGACGAATGGTTTCACATTTTTTTTTATATTATGTTGATTTTAATAGTAAACAAACATTGATTTTTCTGAAATTTCCCGGACAAAATTTCTTCGCGAAAGAACTATGGAAAGCACTAAAAATTTCTTCTGCTTTATCTCGAGAAAAAAAAAATAAATGGAACGACTCAATTTTTCAAGAACAACTGAATTGAAAGGCTTGCTTTTATAAAATCTTCAAACGGTTATTTCTAAGATTTTTTTTCGTAATGTTGCCAACGATGAACGTTCCCAACGGTGACCAATCTCAATGATGAGCCTTTCTAACAATTAACTTTCGCGTGGATAAACGTTCCATAGAAGAATCTTTTTAACACTTAAAAATAAAATCTAAATAATATTCGCGAGTAGATTTTCGTGGAGAGATTTTGTCAGGGATATTTTTATCGTGAAGCTAGTGGCGTATCACCAACACAAAAATTTTGTAGACTAGTAATTGATGTAAAGATTTTCTTAAAGTTCTGCTAAGTGCTGATTCACACCTACGATGGTTTCTTTAGTCCACGCAAAACGCTTTTAATGAACGAATTGTTTCAAATTTCTGAAGAGGTTATAGTGGGAGGGAACCAAAACGGATGAAAACGGTGACTTTGCAAACAATTCGTACTCCAACTTAATTGAATTTAACTAGCGTCAAAACATTTATGTGAACACTTGCATTAACTTGATGAAAGATTATTGTTTTTTTTTTTTACGTACAGGGTCAATTTTGTTATCCAATTACTCCAAAAATTTTTGGAGTCATTAATATTCAGAGTATATTGTTAAATCATTCTTATGATAGTCAACATAAAAAGAATGACTTTAAAAAACAAAAACAAATAGGGTTTTTTTTATCTATGTTGGGCTAAATTTTACCCCTATATACCCTATTTGCCATGAGCATATATGCAATTCAAACATAGATATTGTTTCACGTTACATGCATAAGATCTATGAGTGCTTTGAAAGAGCCTAAAGAGGTACATCCGTAACTTAAGTAATAAATGCACGAAAATATTTTTTGTTAATGTTAAAGGTTGTATTTTTAATTAATTATTGAAATAAAAAACTTTTATTATTATTATTTAACTATAACTACAGCGAATGTACAACTAGAGCAATCATACTCAACTTGCGGCCCACTTTGCTGTTATATGCAAATTATTGCCATCAAATTGTTGTTTTCAATATGTTCTCAATATAGGGTTGTAATCAGGTTACAAATTCTTATCTATCCAGGGTTGCAAGATTTTATAATGAAGTAAGCTTAGTTTGGAAAACTCCTTTTTATTTTATAGAGGAGTCCCTCATGCCATACTTTGTCAAATACTATTTTGGTGTCAATAAAGACTGCAGCACATTTTTTTTTTTTGTTTCAAAGGTATTTTTTACTAAACTAATTATCCTGTGACACTACTGTAGAGTCTCTGTATCTGAATTTGAGATCCTTTATGGATATCTCGTATCTTTAAATCTTCGGAGAAGAAGTCTTTCGATAATCTTTAACATCACTGGCATAACGATGATGGGTCTGTAAGATGATGATTCAGTTACTATTTTACCAGGTTTAGGGATCATAATAATCCTCGCAAAATTTCACTCTATGGGAAAATGAAAGATGCATAATATGCTGTCCTAAATTGAACAGCATATTAGAAAAACTGTTGCTTTTTTTGGGATTTAATTGACAATTACGTTGTATCCAGGTGCCTTGCGATTTCTAGTAAATTGGCTTACGCTGTTTACTTGTGGCGGGAAGAAATTTTAGTGGTCTCAACAGTTGGCAAGGTGCTGTTAAGAATTCAGCAAAGCTTGCGTCGTTTGGAGTGGTAAAAGGTTCTTTGTGTATTTCTGATAGATTTTTTCCAAAGGTAGTTGCTTTTGCCCCATCTTTTGGAGCCCATAATCCATCAGATTTGTTGTAACCATCAAATAAACTGATAAATGATATCAAAAATTTTCAACCATATTTAACAATGTGAATAACTTATCAATGCGCAAAATGGGTTTTCTGAACTGAAATCGAACAAAAAACTAAAAATCTCGGACTTTTTATACTAATTTTCCAAATAAAATTTTCATTTGAAATCCATTGGGAGGATATATAAAGTGCTCATTTAACAAATGCACGATTAGTTTACCTAGGATCTTTACAAACCATATCATAAAATTGTTCAATGATTTCTGGTGTTAAAGCACTTGGACGTTCACTTTGCGGTCCATCTTAATCGCTAGTATGACCACGTTTTTAATAAAAATAAAAAAACCATTGATACACTTAGAGAAAATGAGAAAAGTAGATTTTTTCTAAGCACTTCCACTTTTGAATGATTTTTTTTGCTGATAAAGCTCCTAAAACAAAGACTTAAATAACTCTAAGAAATTCTAGAATTTTTCATTGCAAAAACATATGTTGATTCATCAACCTTATAAGATTTGTAAACAAAGAATGCTTGATAGATCCATTTTTTTTTTTGAATTTTCAAATAAAAAACAAAACATTAAAATGGTACTCAGATTTTGATTCCAGTACTGACAAGTAGATATCGTTTTGAAACCTTTTCAGCAACCCTCAATTTATAATTAATTTATCGAAATAAAGGCAATTAATTTAGAGTGGAATCGTTATTTTCTTTATCTTTATATTTTTTTAAGTTGTTATCTTATTCATTTGAACATTACCAAAGAAAACATAAATATTTTTTCTACAATATCGCTTCATTTCACATTTGTGTTATATTGAGTTCACTTGAGGCCCACAGTCGAAAATAAAGCTCTTTCAGCGAAGATGTTCATTCAATTTATCGAACATAAAAATATGGCAAATTTCAGCTCTATCTCATAAAAGTTCCTTAACGTGTTTTTTAAGGGTGGTTCATTCACAAAAAATATTTAACTACTTTGTTTTATTGGCTTATTTTTTATTTCTTGGCTGTTGAAATGTAAGCCTCGACTAAGCTTGTAATAAAAAATATTGTGCGGGAGTAAAAGAAAAAATAAAAACTTAATAAGATTCAAATAACGAATTTACATATTTGTGGTTTGGAAAACAGTCGTAAATTTTTTTTCAAAATTATCAGGATTTTTTTTGCTAGTTGGCATTGATTTTTGTGTGAGAAAGCTTTGAGCTTTTGTTGGGTGAAATTTTAATAAAGCATAATGCCAGAAACAAACTTTTTATGTCCGGATAAATTTTGTTCGTCATAAGTTGAAAAAGATTTTTCTTTCTTATAACTGCTATGTTGATACAGTGATACTGCATTAATTTTAATTTCAATTTGAAAAAAATGATGGAAATTTCACATTCTAATCCGAATCATCTTTTATATTGACAAAAATCGAAAATTTAAATTAAAAATTTTTTTTTTATAATGTATAGCAAATTGAAATTATTTTGTCTTGCAAATTGAATCGTATTATGATCAATATGTAACGTTAACCGCTTTAAAAAATAATTACTCTTTTATTATAGTAGTTACAAACTATATTAACATTCCAAGCCGTAAAATTTATTTTATTCTTAATTATTTTACATTAATTTCTCCCAAATTGGACGAGGAAAATGAAAAAAAATCTGCCAAGTTCAATGACACATTTGTTCATCGTTTTCTGTGTGTTCATAACCAGTCTTCTTATACAGTCTTTGCTATTTGCATTGGTAATTTTATATTTTCCATTTAACTTCTCTGTCTTTCCTTGTTGCCGGGAATAATCGTTGTTGTTAAACTATCTCTTTTTGCGCGACATGTCGTTGAGATTTGTCGGGTGGTTTGGAAAAGTCGTAATTTGTAAAATACGTGACGTGAATAATTTTGAATGATGAACGTGAAACGCTAAATGCATAATTAATTTACATAAAAGTACACAACTTAAATTAGATTTTTAATGGCAAAAGACAGAGGGTAGCAGCATTTCACATTATCCCGTTCCAGAGGCAAGCGTCCCACTTCTTTCCATATATGTGTTGGAATGAAGCAAGTAGAATTTCAAATGTTATTCTTCCGTATCACAATCGTCATTGTTATTTGGCTGGAAAAATTTTCGAATCGTTTCTAACACTTGACCTATATGATTTATGTGTAAGTGATTGATCCTTATTAATTTGTTTAAAAACTAAGACGAAGCCAATACTTAATAAATTTAAAACAATACTTTTTTACCATCATAATGACTGTTGCGATCATACACTGCGAACAATTCTGAAAATCAATAATTTCTGGGTATAAAAATGCATATAATTTAACTTAACTCTCAATTTTTTTCTTATTATTTTTTCAAAACAATAAGAGTTTTCTTTTTCTGTTGTCTTCTTGGTTGTTTGAAAAGTTGGAGCTGATTTTCATTTGGTATTATTAGGACAATTCTGGCTTTTCCACATAAAAATCAAAGAAAATTCTGAAAGGAAGAAATTTTGAAGTTGTCTGAAAGATTATAGAACAGGGTGGCATCGTTATATGTATTTTGACAATATCTTTAATTTTTTCTAGGCATAGTTTTATATTTTTGGATATACTAAAGCTAATATTAAATCCATTTATTTTACTTTTATTTTTTTTTTTTATTTTTTTTTGTTGGTACTATATGGTAGAAATTGAACCCGTGGGGTCCCTAGCCTACATTAGTCTACCTTTACAAAATTTAACGAAACATTTACCTTCCCTTGACCATCACCACAAGAGAATAATCGAGGCAAAATTCTTAACAACTATACATAATGTATACAAAAATATCAAAACACGACATAAAAATTAAGATTTTGCAACTGCTTGACCAAAATTTGTTAACTCTCATAAGATTACAATAGAACGTTAATGTACCCTTTTTTAGTCTCTTGTGGGAGGGGTGATTTAGTATTTCCAATGCCAACTTGTTTGAATGTTCTTCCACCTTTTTTACATACCGAAATGTGAGGTTCTTAATGAATTGAATGACATCCTTGACGTTAAGGTCCCGCTAAAGGATGCCATTCCTGATACATCGCCCAGCTTTTAAAAATGACTGAAAGATTTTACTTTGGCATCTTCTGATCATTTCAATGCTGCTGGGCTTGCCATGTTCTAAAATTGAACCCCATATACTCATGTTGATCCGATCGCTACTGTACAGCATTACCTTGGATGCTAGATTTAGCGGAAACATTTTGCCTGTCATCCAGGCGATCTTACGTTGCCGTGCGGTGGTCTGAGCAACCTTCTTGTTTTTGTTGGTCTTGTGAGTCCATTCAGGTGGAAGTCATGATACCTTAAAGAGACATTATGTTGGACACAGTGATTTTTTATTTTAATGAGTCCGCAAAAGTTCTTCCTCAGCGTTTAGTTTCCTTCCTTAGTTTCGTTTAGCCTGATTCTGCATCGGTTTGCCCACTCATTTATTCTATCTATGTGAGCTTGCAGCTCTCAAGTAACTATTTGTGGGCTTGGACCTGCATACAGGATCGTAGTGTCGTCCGCAGATGTTGTCAATATGTTGAAACGTATTATTTGTCCTCGGGTTTCTTTAATAAATGAAACACTGTAATATTTTAAAATGAAAACAATATTTATTCCGATGTAAATAAAAAAAAAACAATTCTGTACAATTTATAAAATAATATTCCAAAATAACAAACGAAATTAAATTCTTCCTACCTTTGGTATCGTCCCGCCACCAACAATTAAACTACACTATGTCACTAAGTCCTTAACTCCTTAACCCACTATTTGCTATTGTTAGCCTTTTTTGTTTATTATTTTTGTTAGCTACCGTTGCCTTTTCCAAAAACAAAGTAAATTAACCCATGCTCATTTTCTTCCTGCCGCCGCGTGCCTTTTGATCCCACTCCTCTTTTCTTGTCGCACCGCAGACTCAAACCCTATCAAACGGTCCAAAAATCGGCAACTGTATATTAATAAACTTTTAATTATAACGGTGGCGTTACAATATATTACTCTAATGGAATATCCACCGTATATTTTATACACAATGTTGGTCCAAGAACACTGCCCTGTGGGACTCGGGCAACTATTTCATGTTTGGAACTTCATCTTTCCGATATGCATAGAGTTTTCTATCTGATAAATTGCTCTCTAAAAGGTTGAGTAATTGAGGGGCAGGTCAAAATTCTTGCTAACTAATGCAATAATCCTGCGTCAGATACGATCAATTGCATTAATTACATATTAGTGATGTGATGCACTTACTGGATGGTACTGTGTTGCAATCTAAATCCAAACTACTGGCTTGGTATTATATTTTTCGCTATTAATAAAGAACAAGTAGCAAACTGATCGGTCGATAGGTTTCAATGTTTGTGATATTCTTTCCTGACTTTGATGTCATGATCATTTTAATCGCCTTTCAAACGACTAAGAAGTAGCTTAGTCTTAGGATGACGTTAAAAATTAAAAAAAAAGGATCGCCGGTAAGCCATATTTAATCCATAAATTCATTTAATTTTGTCAAAAGCTTTCAGTGGGAAATTTAAAAACCAATACTTAAATGAAGACTTTTTTTATAACCATTGAGATCATTTATGTCAAACAATATAAAAAAAACATATTCCGTGAACAAAATGCAAAAAGTTTAATTTTACATCCCATTTAACCCCGTCATTTTCTTTTAAGGTCATCAAGGATTATATTTTTCCATGTTCCTTTCTAGATGGAATTATTTAATTTGCTAAATCTAGAAGAGATTAATATTTTTAAGGTACGAGACAAAGTGAATATATAATCAATAAATTCGTCAAGTTTTGTCAAAAGCTTCAACTGCTACTGAATAATTCATGTAGCGTTAAATTTTTCGTTCAAAAACCAAAAATTTTCTTATTAATTTTTTTATTAAGTTAGGCTTCCAAGGTGAAAATTTTTCTTAATTTAATCAAAAATTATTCGAACTAATTAATTTATTTTTGTTCCAGGTAAGAAAAGCCTAAAGTTTGCATTAGAAACTTGGTAAGATAAAATAGATTTTATATTTACAATAAATTTTAATTTTCTTTGTTTTAGTTGATTTTTTTTTAAATAATCCTAGTAGTAAATAAATTTTAAGTCTTTTATCAAATACTTTAATGATTTTTCTACTTTTTAAATCTCTTACGTTTTGATTCAGGGAATCGACTAATTCAACTATAAAAAATAATGTTCAAAAATTCATTTTCTGATAAATATTAAAAATTCAATTTCAAATCAAATTTGATTCACTTGCAGTTGAGATGATGGCAAATTGATTTCATTTGCAACAACTAAGTTGATAATGTTTGTTAAATTGTTTTTTTTTTTTATTTTATTATTATTTTTTTTAAAAATGGATGTTTGTTGAAATAATTGAAAATTATTTTTGGATTTAAGGAATTTGATTTCTTACATTTTCGTCTGTTTTTCCACGCTTAGAAAACGATTAAGGCTCTCAAATTTACATAATTATTTTGATTTTTATTAAAATTGTATTCCAATCTAAAAACTTATTAACACTTAATTTTTGTGTATATATTATGTGTAAGTGTGGATATTCATACTTTACTAATTTATCGTTAAGTTCAACTAAAGTTCGGTCAACCTTGAATCGAGCTCTCTATAATGTAGTTTTAACTGAGAATATCCATTAATCTAAAAAGCTATTATAACTGATTTTCGTACAAATTGATTTTCTCAATATTCCAATAGTTGAAAATAATAAGTCCGTTTCATTTTTTCTATTGAGTTGCTGATAATAAGATTGAAACAATGAATTACTCGATATAAGTTTATAAAATTTTAAACAGGTTTATTCGAATTTTTCCTGTAATGAACTTTTGACTGAAGTTCATCAAAACCTATGATATCCAATATCACGCACTGTATCTAATTCTAACGTTGAAATTCTCCAGGATTCCACTCCAAAACACTCCGATAGTAATAAATGCTCCCTGGTATATAAAAAACATATGAAAATTCATAATGTCACAGATAAACCAACAGTGCGGCAGGTGTTTCGAAAACAGAGCAGAAAGTATTTGGAGAAACTAAACAACTATCCTAACAATTTATTTTTATCAAATTTCTTGGACAGGTTTTAGGGCTAGAAAAAAGCAAAACTACTCCTTTCCAAAATAAGCCAATAGAACAAATGCACTTATTGCAACATTATGCAAATTATGCTAAAAATATATTTCTTATTTCAATTTTACAATTTTGCTCCAATCGCTCTGCATTTTTGATTGACTATAATCACTTAAGGTTTATTAAATGTTCATATTCAAATATTAAGTATCGGTTTTTTTTTTAATTTTAGGAAATTCAAACCAATTTGTATAGAGAGTCTTATACGTATATTGGAGCATTTTACCTTAACATTGCGTTTTGTATTTTTTTACCTAAAGAAATTTATTAAAATATTAGTTGATTCGAACGAACTTTTTTCTATTTTACGAAAAAACCAGATTCAAAAAAAGCTTTTACAAATAAAATGTAAAGCACAAAGGACAGAACCCTTTTTCAAAAGAAAAAAAAATCTTCTTGAACCCTAAGCCAACGTTTATAATGACGAAATTCCGTTTCTTGTAAGATTGGTTTTCCAAAATTTTCGAAAACAGAAATTTAGTTGGAAATAGTTGGTGGGGAGTATTTGATGACCTTAACCATTAAGTGTACAAAACTTTAAATCCACATATTTTTACAGTTCAGATATGATTCAGATATTTTATTCCAAATTTAGTGTACAACAACCATTAATCAACTTTCTTTTACCTTTAATAAACGATTTGAATTTTTAAATTTAAAGAGAACCAATTTCAATGTATTCTGTTCAATTATGAAAAAAGAATAACTCTGGAAAATGCTAGTTGAAAAAATATACTTGTTGAACTGAGAATTTGCCTTTTTTTCGTCGATTAAAAAGTAAAATAAGTATTGATTTTCTCGAAAAATTCTTGAAAGGTGTGACACATTAGGTCTTTCCATACGGGCAGCTAAGACCTTATGGTCGGCCTTATGACCGAAGATACTTTTATTTTGTCAGTTTATAAATAATGTTTTTGTTCTGTGAATGTTTTGTTGTATTTTTTCGATAAGGATAATCGATATTCATTTTGTGGGCTTTATATAATTCATATTTTTCGAGGGTGTGCACTGTGCAGTTATACACTGTGCATATCCGATTCTTTTTTGTAAATTCGTAGGGGTCTAAAATGTGTATCGAAATTTATGCGTTTTTGATTTTCGTCGTAAGATGATCTGTAAAAATTAAAGATGTTGTTAAACTAGGTTTTTTAAGTGCATACTTCTTGTATCTAGTCCCGAAAGATGTACCAGTTTGGTCAATATAGAATTTTTCCCATGAACCACGTTTAATTTTATATATTTCGGTTTTCTAATTCAGTGTGTTTAAGAAGTTTTCCATATAGAATTCCTTCCCTTTAGAATTCTAAGGATGTTGTTTATTATCAAAAATGTCATGTTAATATAATATTTCTTAAATAAGATGGTAATTTAAATTGTAAATACGTTCCTGATACTTGACTTTAAATTTTTCTTTGCTTTCTTTTCTATCGGTTAAATTGGGAAAACTGACTTTTTTGTATATTTTGATACAGTTTTATCAGTAATTAAGCATTTTTATATGTTGGTGCTAAGAGGAAATTAAATTGCTTTGTATACGAGGTTGTTGCAAGCTGCCATTATGTTGGTGTCTTGGGTTGATTAATATATTATAAATAATTATCGTTAAGGTTAGGCATCCACAAAACATCATTCCATCAAAGAAATGACATCTTACAGCAGTTTCATACTAAGCGCAACCAAATCCTCTTAACACCAAAGCACAGTATATCAAATCTTAAAATCAGCTTTAAGTAGCAATTAGTAGAAATATTTTAATTATGAACTAAAGGAAAAGAAAAATGATTGGATTTTAATGAGGAGAAATAAGGCGAAATAATTCAATGGCCAGCACCGATGATTAAATTTATGTTTTATTTTTGGTAATTATGAAATCATTTCATCAAGCCAATGTCTCTTGAAGCTTAAGTCTTTTTTCCTTTAGAGGTATCGTGAAAAGGCCGTTGATTAAAGTCATTGCTATGGCTCTGGCATCTATCGCTACGACTATGGGCTCGTCTTTCTATTACTTCCGGTCGTTGTGTAACGTTTTATTGGTTTCATACCATGACATTTCCGCTATTACTCGCTGTACTTTTACTCGTATGTCGTTAATGTGTACTAGTTTGGCGCATCCTTACAACTCAATAGGTGCAAATTAGTTTTACTATGGCTTTGAGTATTCTGAGCTTCCATTCGATCCAAAACACGTGAAGATGAAATCAGTATAATAAAATACCTAGCCGAAACGAACTAAACCTCAATCTTATATATAAAAATCTCGTGTTGCGGTGTTTGTATTCAAACTCCTCCGAAACGGCTGGACTAATTTTCATGAAATTGTGTATATATATTCGGTAAGTATGAGAATTGGACGTAAAGTAGGTATATATATCATATCTTTAGGGGATTAGGGTGTCCCTCGATATCTTCTGCATTTTTTTACACGCACTTGCCTATGCCTATACATTTGTAATCATCGATACCTGTGATTTATATTGAAAAACACATAGCGACCATTTGAATCTAACGTTTTTATTACTTTAATTTATGTTTTTAAAAATTATTTAATTCATATACAGGGAAAATGTAATAAGTACGCATCATTTTGACATTTCATTCTGCATTTGTTGGCATTCGTTATGTATTACAACGCAGTGCGTGCAAAATATAACTTGTTAGGATTTGATGATATTTGAAGGGTAATATTAAATAAATTGAGGTGAGAAGACCATTGTGATGCATCCTTTCGAAAGCTAGTGAGACATCGAGGAAAATTGCCGTGCAAAGTTGCTTGTTTTCTAGGAAGTTTTTGATTTCATTAGCCACTCTGTGTACTTATTCTATTGCAATGATTGATGAATTATTTCCATGCCATTGACGTATTTATCAATACGAGATACGATGAGCCTCTCAAATATTTTGGAAAGAATTGTAAAGAGGCTGATGGGTCTGTAGGAATAGATTTTAGTGGGATCTTTGCCTGGTATTAGTATTAAAATAATTTTAGCTACTTTCCAAACTCGAAAGAAGTGTTGCATTCTTAACATAGCGTTAAAGAGATATAGGATTCCCTTATGTCCTGCGAAAGAGAGAGAGATTTGAGAGCTTAACCAAAGATGTTGTCAGGTCCTGTGATCTTCTTGGTATTAATTTGGTTTATTTTTTGCGAGATTTCTTGTAGGTTGAATATTATCTGTTTTCTAAGGAGATTTTGAGTAAGATCTGAGTGATCCAGGAATGAGTTCTTTGTTAAAAACGGTATATTCATGGTGGTTAGCGAATTCCTCACGTTTTTTTATCGTCACTTATCCAGTGTCCTTTGGTACTTTGGATTAAGGTTCTAGATGTAATTGGTTTTTTCGTATTACATACTGACTTCCAATCAAAGTTTATGAGTCTGGATGAAAATATTAATTCCTGTTAAGTGAGTTTCATGCAAAAAAAAAAAATATACTTAAGGTAGTTTGGTAGCCGCAATCCCAAGTCAAATAAATGACTTTTTTTTTATTTACTAATAATTACCCTAAGCATGCTATAATAATTAATCTAAATTCACATAAGAATTTAATTGATTGATTTTAATACGGGTTATAATTAAATAATTATAATTATGTTATAAACAAGAGAGATAAACAAGATAAACAAGAGAGATAGAAGCCACTGGGCGACATTAAAAAAATAATTAAATCAAAAGTATGTGGTAAATTATTCTGAAATTTTTGCAGTGTATTTGAGACATCGTTCTATCTATTATTAAGTTTTTTTTGTGGGGTCAAGTTTGCCAATTTTTTACAAACCCTCAATTTCCGGAGTTATTGAACAAGGACACTCATAAGAGCTCGTATATTTTTGCATAATTTTAATTAATTATATCTCTTAAACGGTGTGGTAAAAAATCTGATTTTTTTATATAGGTGTATTTAACCATAATCTTTCAAATAAATATACAAAATATGGGGTCAAGTTTAAGTCATTTGGCTACCAAACTACCTTAATATATAGAAAAAAATAAACTTTGTATAAGAAACTTAATATTTAGAAAATTCAGTAGAATGTTTTACTTTATATGTATGTATATTTACCTCTTTTATCATTTAGAAGTAGTAATTAATATAAAATCAGACTTTTAGAAAATTTATTTCAAAATGGTTGAGTTCTTGTCTTGATTTATGTTTTATTTTTTAATTGGATTCGTTTTGAATATCAAAAAACTGAAATAATTTATGCAAATGGAATCAAAATTAAAAAAAAAAAAAACAGAGCAATATTGATTTTCAATTAATCTAATTGCTTTATTTAGGTATTAATGCATTCAATCATATTAATCTTTATCAAACCTAAATATTACTCTCAAACAAATTTAATCAATTAACAACAAAATTAGCAAATTATTTCATTTCAAAAACCTATTTAATTTGTTATATTTGTTATTTTTGGTTTTTGAAGCCACTATGTATATAGTAGTTACTATATACAGGCTAATTGAAATCAAATAAAATCACTCGTCGCTATATTATTTTCCTCGCATTCTTTTGCAGTTTATTTTAATGCTGGTGAGATGAAATAACGAACGATGCTCTTTGGGACGCATAAAATGCTACATTGTTCTACATTACATTTATATAGTAAATATATAATATAATGCTTAATACTTGAAAGTTTGCGCTGTAAACATTTTAGAAACATTTTATCGTAAGTTTTCACAATTTTTCTCGTCCACAAGCTTTCTAAGCTCATAGTCTGATATAAAGTTGAAATAGACGAAAAAAAAGGAAGGAAACTATTTTATATTGCATCTTTTCCGTCATTATTCACTCTCATTTATTGCATTAGGGAAAATAAATTGACTTGCTCGTATCAAACTCAGAACGAATGTTAATTATATTGCAATGCAAGTCAAGGAAATTGGACCGAGCTCAAACATAATTAGATACGAAACCACCATTTGATAAAATGTAATTGTACCCTCTCTTCGAAATCAAAAACACCCATTTCATTCCATTTCCAACCCTTTCGTGATTTACTTATGCACACAAGTCGTCTATTTCGTCTATTTATTTAACATTCAATAAGAAACAAGCAACAACCAAGAAGACAAAGATTTCCTCGAAAACAATCAATTATCTCTCTAGCTTTCCAAAGGAAAAATAGTACAGTAAATTAAATGGTATTATTTAAAATAATATTATTTGCCTGTTTTACAATTTTATGCATTTCCAAGGCTTATAAAACAGCTACAGCTTACGCACGATTTCATTAAATTAATAAGCCCAACACTCTAATCCACCGAATATTGTTAATTACACCATTGTTAATATAATTTATTTTAATAAATTCCCACCAAAATGTATTCGTTTGTATGTGAGTATAGCATGTGAATTGGATATGTTGAAAATGGAGAGAAGAAACCATTCAGATGAAGAATGAGTAGCGATAAAGCATGAAATAGTTGCGAACAAAACCAAGTATTTGTTAAATTAAAGATAAAATACGATTAGCGTTAATGTACGAAAGGGCCAACATAAACGGGAATAATTACAACTCACCCTTTTACTTAGCCGGTGTTCATCCCCTTATTACTATTAACACAATTAAAATTTTGCAGAATGAAACACGTATTTTAATTACAATTTTCCTACGCGGGAGCATTGATTTTTTTTAACAAGGAAGAAAAAAAAAACAAAATTATTTAATTGTGATAATTTTTCTTTACCCACTGATATCTATGACTTTCTCGTTGTTACACATTTTTCAATAAACCGAATTAAAGGGTTTCATGGCTTTACAAGATCGTCTTATTAATTTTTTAACATCTCTAAAACATTTTTGAGTATATTTTGAGATATAGTTTTTGGAGATACAGCCTTGGGAAGCTCAGCACGCCGCAGGTAATTGGTGCAACTGCTCGTCTACTATAGCGTTTTTCTCGAAACTGTGTTTTCAAAGTCAACTTTCAAGTTTTCTCTAGAACTACTTATCCGATTTTGATAAAATTTAACACAGGTCTTTGAAGTACAATGCACAGGAGTAGGGTGTAGGCATTTTTTTCCAATAACAATTTTTTAACTAGAATACGTAGTGTAAATTTCCCCTAAATTTTTTTTTAAAAATATTTACCAAACATTTATTTTTCACTGTTTTTCCTTCGTCTAAATTCTATTTTATGGCTTTAACAAAAGCACGTGAAAACTTCTTTAGCATCGTTGTGACTTGAAATTTTATGAAACGAAAAAATTATAGATAAATATGATAAACATATAAATGTGAATGATTTAACGAAATAGAGAATGAAGTAGAATATGATCAAAAACAGTAGATGATGAAAATTTACGTATTTATGAATGTTTTTCGATTATCCCGATGTGATTTATATGGATGGAAACGCCATCTTTATGTTTTCTACTTGGTTTTTCTACTGATTTAATTATTATACAGCTGTGATTGACTATTGATGAAAACGAACTCTTTGTTTTCGGCTTGGTTCCTCCACCGATTTTTGATTATCCTCCTGGTTCATCCTCATGGTTCTTCAACTGCTTTTCGATCCTTCCGTTGTAATTAGCTGTTGGGGGAAACGCTCTTTCTTTTTTTTTTATTTAATTCTTTCATTGATTTTAAATCGTCCAGCTGTGATTGGCTGGTAGTGGAAACGCCCACTTTACGTTTTCTGTTTGATTTTTCTACTCGATTTTATTACTAGTATGGCAACGATATAGCTATTGATGAAATGGAAATAAAAGTATTTATTTCATACTTCAGCTAACCTTAAGCCTCTCATATCATTTATCGAAAATGCCAACTCGGAGTCCAACGAAAACAGTTTTAATATATTTTTGAATAAAATGTTAAATAATTTTGAAATTCGGTATCAATATTACCATTACTAAACCCTACAATTATCTTATCTCTAAATTTTACATTCGACTCATTATATTGGAAGTTCGCATTTTTGAAGCTTTCACTTCTATCGCGGGTGTGAAAGGCACACATGTGTTTTTTTTTTTGTGGATGCTGTGCAGTGCCGGAGTTTTAAATATTTCTCTACAAAAGTTTCTGAAATTTTTTGTCAAAAATGCATGTTTAACAAAATAAAAAGTTTTAATAAAATACCTATTTTATTTTTTATTTTATTTTTTCCCAAAAAAAAAATGAAATTTAACCGATTTTTCCCCGATTATCTCCATGTTCCTCTTTAAGAATGATTGAACAAATACTTAAAGTTTATACAAAGTATTACTTATACGAATACGACACATAATCGACAGGACGCCAAATAAAATTTTACATTATTAATTTATACCGTAGATAGCAAGAAGTATCACACAAAAATAAATAAATTATAAGACACTGGCCAATATTTTGATAATAGATTGATACAAATACTATAGTTGGTTCCATCTAGAAACCCAAATAATCTCTGAGAGATTAACTTAGTGTCAAATTTAAACGCAAAATCTAAAGTAATCTGTAGCAGAACTAAATATTAACTATATAAGCTTGTGTTATATGGCAAACTGTTAAAAGTTCACAAGCATCGATTCCAACATCAAAAGGATGGTTGTTGAAAGAGCAAGTTGAATGGTTTATAATCGATATTTTCATATTAATCAATTGCTTATTAAATATTATATGAATCAAAAATAGAATAGTTTAATTAGAGTTTAAATTACCTTTTAATTTTGCTGCACTTTAATAAGTTTGACTTTATAAAAGCAAAAAAATTGTAAGAGCTTAATTACAATCAATCTTATGACTATCGTTTAGATTTTGAAAAGTATTTGTAACAAAATTGTATCGAGCTGGTTTCTTACTATATATTTTAATAAATTAATATAATAATGCAACTCTTTATATTTTGAATAATTTTTAAGACATGATAACTAACATTGCTTTTTAGTGATACGCGTAAACGTCCAAAACACACAAAAAAATATTCCGCAAGTCTTTACCTACCAAGACTCCGAACCCTTAAAAATGAAAAACGCAACACTGGATTGTTAACCCAAAAAGATCGAGTTGCCTTATACAAACCAAGCCATCCATGCTTTACCCCATCCAGTCGAACATATATTAATGTTCATGAATGAAACACCATTTATTGCAGTCAACATTTGCATAAGCAATGTATTGAATATATTTTGCGATTTGTTGTTAAGCGGCAATTCCATTTTTTTTCTTGATTAACATTGCTTTTAACCATTACACGTAGTAAAATGAACTTAAATGAAAATTTTTCGCAAGCCTTGGTAGGCCAAGATCGAATAAATATTGGAAAAAAAAACTATAAAAATAATCCTGATTGATTTAATAATGTTAAATCATGACTTTCAAACAATTTCCTCATCTAAGAAACCACATCAACTTAAGAAATCTCAATAAATTGGTTCCCGATTTAAATTTATCCTAATAACCGGACAAACTTTTGGATTGTCAGTTAAAGATATTGAATTTAGTTCAACTAAGAAGAAAAGTATCTAACTTTCGGGATCAAGATGAAGAGCATAGCTTAAAGGTATTTTCCACATGATACTGATTTGGTATTTTGTTATATCTTAATCTATAGTATAATTAATGGTTTGGGTGTGGAATATATAAATTATAAGGGTGGCGTCTGCTTATTGATGCTTCAAATATCAGTTAGAAGACTTGTTGTTTTACATATCAGTAATGAACATCCCATCATAGCGATTGGTCAGGCTGTTTACACAGAGAGAGTTCTGTGAAACCGTGAAATTTATCTTGGATTAAAGTCAGTATAATGAACGTAAATAGAAAGTTTGTAGAGATTTCGAATTTATTGCCTTTGTTTTAGGATAACAGCTTAGATCTTTATTAAATTTTGTTGTTATATTGTAAATTGGGTACCATGGATGGAACAAATCATTACCGTAACAAAGATTAGTATAAGAGAATCTTTTTCACTGGGACAAAAAAAAAATATACATACCCCGCTAGTACAATCAAATGGTTTATTTATATTATATTTTTATACAAAACTGAAGAAAAACTTTGTAATAACGATGAGGATATATTTAAAAGAAAATATCCTAAAGTTGGGCAAAAATTAATGAGGATATATTTGTAGGACCGTAGACATAATGATAAAATTTAAAAAAAAAAACTTAATTGATAAAGAACAATTGATTTGGGAATATTTTATAAATATAACATCAAGTTTTCCCGAAAATCACCGATTAGATGAGATAACATCAAAGTACTGCTGAAAAAACTTTTAATTACTTCTGTGACTTTGGGTTGGAGCATGTCCCTTAAAATAAACTTTTTGCATTCATTTTTGAACTTCTTTCTTAATCTTGTTGGTATCGTTAGTGATGAAAATGGTGAAAAATTCTACCAGAACATTTCTGCAATAAAAAGAAAATGATATCAGAGCAAGTGAAGCCCACTTTTGCTGCTGGATTATCATTGAGTATTACTATGAGACGTCTCGAAGGCAAAATATAGATGAAAATCATAAGACTTAATGTTTATTTAACACCAAATATTATATTCAAATTGATCTTATAAATGAAAAACTAAGTTTAATAAAAATAAACAAACCCTAGTGTTACGTCGAGAATCCTCCAACATGGAGTATTCTCGTAGTTCTGAAAATGTGAAAAATTAGAAGTAAGAAATAATAAGACGGTTTATGAGAAAAAGCTCTATGACATAAACTCGTTTTATTGTATAATCACATATCTTGGAAGTTATATAATTATCGTTTATATTAAAACTTTTATTATTTCTATTGTGATATATATGCATATAAATACGTACATTGCGATACCACGGCACAACCGCAGACATAGTTTGCTGTTCTGGTTTATTCATTCATCTTTTTCCAATAATTCATAAAACTTTATAAAGCTTCTTCATAATACTCCGTCATAATACTAATATTTTTCATATCAAAACCAATAATTTTATTTATTGCCAAGATCATTTCGTAGAATTAGGCCACCATAGAATTAGGTCCAAAATAATATCCCATACAGAAATGATTGGAAAGACCTAGTAACAACAAAACTATTCATATATGAAATATTTTATTGTCAATTTTATCATCGTTAACCCTATTCTAAATGTAATAAGTTGATTTTTTTTGTTTTATAAAAAAGTGTATTTTTGTTTAAGGGTTTTTATGTTTTGATGTCAGCTGACTAATTTCTATATCAAAATTATTGGTTCTATATACCTTTTAATCCCGTTATATTAGTAAGTTCACCTCGGAATTTGAGATACCCCACTATAAACTTATATTTTAACAACTGAATTGGTGTCTCAAAACTGACATATGGTTAGGTGTATACGTCTTTAGAATCATAGGTGAAAGGTTACAAAAAATTTTACTAAATTTTTGTAAATATCTCATTTCCTATTGGACTTTCACAATTTCTATTTATTATCATTATTGAAGTAAATTGAATTTTCTTCAACTGCGCGCTCCTCTCCCTCTATTTCGAAAACGATTCAGCGTATAGACAATTTTTTATAACAAATATTGTAGGTAATTTAATTTTCTTTAATATTTATGATAAATTAAAACCGGAAAACCCCATAGGAAACGAGATATTTGCAAAAAAATGAGCAAAAAATTAACTTTTTTGATCTTTGATCTTAGATTTTAATACACGCGTACCATATGTTGGTTTTGAGACTACTTTAAGGATATCAAAATATAAGCTTATACGAGTTTATAGTTGGGTATCTCAAATTTCGAGATACTTATCTAATTTTGACTATGACTGGACTATATTTCAGTTGTCAGTGATGGACTAAAGATTCAACCATCATTTTCCGAATTATGCTCTTGACGACTGCTCGCCTTGTTGTAGCAATTACAAATTACAATACATATTTTGTTGACTAGAAGACTAGTTAGTTGACTCTAAGAATATATAAAATAAATGCTACGAATCATGGAAGACATTTTTTGGTGAAGAAAATATTTTTCAAAAATTATTTTTATTTTTTATGTCAGGCAATGTCAAAAGCAATCGAAAATTATTTATGATTTACTCTTTCGTACATTAGAATTTAAATAGTCAATACATTTCCTTTCTCTTTTAAAATTATTACATCTTTCGGAGGCAAAATGACAGTTTTCTTGAATTGTCTGATAAGAAGACATCTTGCAAATCCCCAACTGACGCGATCTTGAGATTATCTTCCTGTTTCGCGATATAAAATCTCACGGGAAAGCTTCGCATAAGACAAAAAAAATTTTCGTTAAAACGACAAAAATTTCTTATATTATCTATACCAATTTTTGTAAGGCAAAAATTATTAGGCCTTACTTTTGCACTATGACGTTAGTTTAAGTTTTTGGCTTACAACTTGGCTTTAATTCCGGTGAAAATTGCACTTTACGACTCAAGCAGTTTGTCTCCATAAAACGTGTTATTGTGTGGCCACACAATTGCAGATTTGTGCAATTGCAATTGCAGTTACAAAGTGCAAATCGGCGACAATCTTACGTTAACATAAATTGTTCCGTGGGTGGTTTGTTTCTGCTACATCGAATATAGCTTTTCCCAAAAATACTTGTGGTGGTTGAATAACTCTTTATATAGATTATTTATAACAATTTAACATATAAAATCATTAAAAGAGATTTTTTATCAATTAATAATTTCTGAAAATATTCGTAGAGAAATTTTTTAAGGATGTTATGGAGGTATATCAAATGCTACTATACAACTAAAAATTTATTAGAATCTATTTTGTTTATTGCTAAAGTATCTTGTAAAATTTTAAAGCGATTCACTTAGTCGTTTAATGGTTATTTAAGTTTAAAAATATTATGATTTTACACGTGATCTTATAGAGATCGATGATCGAACAGATAAAATTTATTTTTATTAGCAAAAAATTGTAACTAGGTATCCCAAACTTTAAAAATATGAAGTTTAAACTTTAGAAAACTAATTTTGCATAAGTTTATTTGAATTTACTATACCATTTTTAAGAAATAAATTAGAAGTAAAATAATAAACAAAATAAATTAGGAATAAAATTTAGTTTTTACTTAATAAATCAATATCTGTTTAAGAAAGTGCGACAACACTGTCGTCAGCTGAGACGTACCGTCTTGTATAAACTACAAGCTGTGTTAGTACATTTGGTTAGATAAAAATGAAACGCATAATGTGTCTTTGTCACAGTCTTAAGTACACAGTAAAAAGCAGAAAAGGGTGAAATATGTCAAATAATTTATTTTCCAAATGTTGAAAATGTTGCGCATGCTCACTCACATCATGTGAGAGAGACATACTAAAGTTGCCAATGCTGCCAACCTATAATTCAACAGCGTTATCACGTTTTTATTTTTTTTATACAATGTTGAATTATTAATTTAATTTTTGTTTTTTAGTTACAATTGTCTATATTCTATGTAAATACTAAAAAAGTCTATATTCTTAACTTATGAGCATCAAATCAACAATATTTTGATTTATTAAGTTGAGGCATAATCAATTTCAAAAGTTAGTTAACAATTTTCTATATTTTTTGTTTTTTCTTATTTTGTTTTAAACTTTTGGTGATATTTCCGATTTTCTCCTAAACTATTTACAGTTTTTTCAGAATCGACCTATTTATTGGCCTCATGGTACACTATACGACATAATTATTCACGAATTTCTATTTTGTGAACTTTTGTCTCCGATTGTATCTCCGAAACATCCTTAAATGAAAATGTTTCTCTCATGAAGAAACTCCTTTTCTCTCTCTGTGAAGAATATTTTTACATGTGAAAAATATAAGAAAAACTCAATGCATTATTGAGTTTTTATTCCATCACACGCTAACAATTATATCTGATCGAAACTTTTTTATACAAATATATCGCGTTTTTCAATTTCAAGATTATGTGATTCGTATCTTTGAGACCTATACATCCTATTTCCTTCTCTATTCTTCTCTTATCTCTTGTGACGACCTTTCCGCATTCTCAATCTATATCAGAGTTCATCGTCGATTGTATGCGACACAATTTCAAGTGGTACGACGACAACCACCAATATACTCTCAATTCACACATAACACCGCAGAAAGTCCTCGGGGACCCCCAAACCTAAAAATACCTCCCGAATTCATGTCGCAGTATAAAAAAAATACACACACATAAACGAGCCTACCTCATCATTTCTTATTTTCTTTATATACTAGAAATATATAATAGTCTCAATTTTCCTTGTTTCGTTTAAATTTATACTATCTTTATTCACAAATATGTACCAAAATGACTTACCACCCACACATTAACGTGGTTACCTCAAATATTCAATGGTAAAATCAACTCTGATCTCCGACATTACCTCAAACTACACAAATAAAGCATTCCGTATCGTAAATGAAATTACCGAGTATAACATACGGCCATAAGTTTTCGTATCATTCGCTCAAAGCGATCCGTTAATATTATCCCATTTGTAATCTACATGTTGTAATATGAATAATGGGTGAAAAGAGAATGGAGTTGGTCGAGAAAGAGCCTTGATGGCCGCCACCGAGAGGTGGCAAGAGCTTTGCGAAAATAATAACAAGCTCATCTCTATTGTGAAGAGTTATGAGAAAAGCTCCTACGGATTTGGTTTGGATGTTAATTTATTCGAAGCCATTTATTATAACAAAGAAAATTGGAACGATTTTCGAGAATTAAAATTCGCCGTCCTTTATTTATGACTCTTGTAAAAAAATCAATTACGGCTGGAATATTTGATGACAGATTGTTATACTTTGAAGTTTTACTTACATAAATGAAGTGTTCAATTCCTTCTTTTTTTTTGATAAACAATCGATAGTTAGTGATGTATAAAATAATTTTTTAATACTAATGAATTGTATTTTCTTTACCTTAAACCATATTTCCCATTTTCCAGAAATAATCAATGAAAAATAATATGATAAAAATAATTAAAAAGTGATACTAAAGATATTTTAAAAAGAATCTTCTAAAAAAATAGTTTGCACCTATTTTTCTGAAAATAGCATCATTATTTTGCGGTGACAACTTAAACCTAAAACTTTGCCACAGAATTAATACAATAGCAATTGTATATTTTTATAACCCATTTATATCTATGTATTGAAACTGATTTTTAATTCAAATATAGAAGAACATAATGCAATACATTGCATCTAAAATAGTGCTTCTAATACTTCTTCTACTCATCCTCTCCTTAAATTTGTATTTGTTTTTAATTTTACTCATTTTTCAAAATCGATCGAGTATAAATAAGAAAAATTATTGTCGATCATACAAGTATTAAGTGTGCTCACCCTTGCTCCAGACCCTCCACTATATGCATATTATAAAAGCCGTCGTACGGAGAGCAAATGCTGTTCGAAAATTATTAACCATTAAGTCAAGGAATAGGTTCCGAGTGTGCAGACCGATAACACAGGCCTGCAAAAAATACGGCTCAAGTCCATTTTAGCACACCCACAATCTGGCAACGTTGCATTTTCGACTTTGTTTTTAATTTAATTCGCGATTAAATCTGTCGATAATGAAAATTTAGCCACAAAAGAGAGAATTATACCATATTAGAAATGAATTAACAAAAATATCGCGAAAATAATAAAAAACAAAATCGAAAATGCAACGTTACTAGATTGTGGATATGCTAAAATGGACCTGAGCCAAAAATACTTCTTAAGAATTGTTTTGACTGTAACAGATCATTTAAATGTATTTTTTGCGCTAATTTCAAATATGAAATCTATCTCTTTCCATCGCGTAAGGTTTTTTCACAAAATGAGAAATTAAATTAGGAATAAGTAGCAAATAACGCGATTTTTTAAAAAATGTTTCCTAAATTCCATGGAATAAATATGTTAAGTAACACGACCAATTTATCACAATAAAATTAAATATATAAGTATATATTATATAATACACAGTTATGAATAAGGGTAATAACTATTAGTTTTTCGAACGAAGCCGGGGGCCCGAAGCGATCCACTTTTTCTGTATCAAAAAAAAAAACAATAGTACTGCATCTCTCACTACTAGCGCTGGTGTCGTTTTATCTTCCGTTGGTAGACGAAATGAACCGATACGAAGTTTATAAGTGAAAGCAAAACAACAGAAATGATTGGTGTTATTTCGTTCTCACTTTTAAACTTCGTATCAGTTTGTTTCTTTTACCAACGGAAATTAAAACAATACCAGCGCTAGTAGTGAGAGATCCGGTACTACCATTTTCGATACAGAGAAAGTGGTTCGATTTAGGCCCTCGATTTTGGCCGAAAAAACTACTTTTTAATTATTATTTGCAACAAAACCTTACGTGATGAGCGTTTTTCATTATCTTTTCCATAATGAGAGTAAAAATTACAATAAAAATATGTTGTTATATAAAAGACAACTTTACCATTGTAAGCCTGTATAACTATTACTTTGAGCTGCTTAAAAGAGTAAAATTCGAGAAAAACGTAGACCATATCAGTAGTATTATTTTATATCTCGTGAATTCCGGGGCAATGCAAATATTGCGTGAACTTTAATGACCAGTGTTCAACTTTGTGGTTTTAACTGAAAGATAAATTATTTTTTTCTATGAAAAAAAAATTCAATCATTTACTGTTTATTTATTAGTTCAGAAAGGGTATCAACTTTTGTCATAAATTCGGTTCGCTTATCCCATTACCTCTTTCTCTTTTTTGCCATAATATAATATGTTTTCTACTCTACTTTTCAATACTTACCAATATATAAAGTTTGTCCATTGAATCAAATGTTTGCTTATTTAAATATCTTAATGGAATTATTTATATGGAAATAATTTCGATTTTAATGGAATACGTTATTTAAGATATAACAATAGTTGGCATGCGTCATGTATCGCACAGTGCAGAAACGAGAGGAATTTTAACTCTAATGGGAACAAGGGAAAATTATATTGGGATAAATTTCACTCCCGAAACATTTACCGTTCTAACAACTTATGTCTATTATAATGTAACGTAGACTGTAACCGACTAGTTTGTCGTTGTTGCAGCAGAACTGAATATGTAAAATATCTCCATATTACAACACATAGATGAATGTAACGCACACTATGCACTTAATGCACAAATTTCCCTTCCACAGAAAATACATTTGTGTTCGTAATTTTCATGATTTTAACTTGGCTCTGGTTTGGTTTAAATTTGTATTATCCAAGCATGTTTGTCAGTAGTTCCATGGCTGGTTGGGTGTTTAGTCTGTCTACCCATGTGTGCATACAGTGCATTGAGGGGGTGTGTGCACTTTATAATGGTAACCAAGCCACAAATAATGAACATTGTCCAACAAACTATTTGTTGTCAAATCACGGTAGCTAATGGAATGCAATTTACTTATTGCATTTTGCATTGGATTGCATAAAATATGAGTGAATCGCTTCCAGTGTTACCTTCACTTTTTCCAATTATATTCAACAACAATGTGAAACAGAGCAAGTTTTCGCTAATTGAAAAAATAAATATTCTCTTAAAAAAGTATCAACGAAAAATAAATTTTTGAAATTTCATATTTGCATCACGAAGTGAATCTCTCTTACTGGAATCCACGAGGGGAAAATATTTTAATTGAATCGAAACAGTTGCAATTGCATTTGATAAAATAATGCACATGTGGAGGAGATTTTTCAAACGTATGAGATGTGCTTTGATTGGAAAAATTCTCTAGTTCTACTGCAAGGAACGATAAACGAAAAATGTTCTTATATCAGAAGATTTTATTAAATTTAATTTTAGTTAGTTTTATTTTTATTGGGAATTTCCGAAGGTAGAACGTCTTTGTTTTGTTCCATATTTTCCCGGACTAAAACGAAGAAAAACTGTAAGGAAAAAATATAAAAAAACGGATTGTCCTCATTTATTGTTGCATTTACAAAAGATGAAAACGACGAGTGTTGGGAGTATGTGAATGGGGTGGAAATGTGGGTGAGACGATACACAAGAGGAAGTTCGGCAGACAGCAGAGCTGGACGTGGATTGTGAACGAAGAAAACGAGTCCATCGAATTTTTCGACACATACAACACATATAAAAGTAATATCTACTTTATTTATATATAAATAAAAATATTTTCCAAAAGAAAATAAAAAAGGCGACCAAGCAAAATTATTTGAGAATTTTTGACAGTTCTATTTTATATATATATATATATATATATATATATATATATATATATATATATATATATATATATATATATTTACTTTTTTTATTTCGCCAACGTCTCGACAGTTTTTCGTCGAGCAAAAATCTTGTTAGATATGAAATTTCTTGATTTCAAATAAGAGAAAAATAGATTATCATTCTTTAAAAATCATATTTACGCCACCATTTGTATGAGGTTTTCAGCTGGGAAAAGTTTTATCTCGATTTTTTTCAAACCCAGAAGACTTTTATCACTGGAATTATTTGCAATGAAAAAGTCGCTAGTGCTTCACAACTTCTTGTAAAAACTTATCTATGTTCGAGTGTAACAAAGTTTGCATTAAGAATAATTATCAGAATGGAAAAGAAAATTTGCCAAAAAAAAAATTTGTTACCAAGAAATTAAGTAAATGAAAGAAATTTAAATAAAAATTCATATTTCTACTTAAATTAATGGTTTTAACTCCTAACGACCAATCACTCACTTCTGTTGAAATGTCTATAAGCATGGTATCTTTATCTAAAAATATTTTTTTTAATAAGCTTTATCTTTATTTTTCAAAGTGGCAAAGGTCTTGCAATCCTTAAGATACCTGCATTAACAGTAAATAATGGAAAAAAGCACGAGTATTATATCAAACTTATTATTAATGAAAGAATCTATTTTTCGCTTAAAAGATAATATATTTAATTATCTATACTAATTTATAAAATTCTTACGTCTGTCTGTACATTTCGATTTTGACCCTAATTTTAGGGTCAAAAAGAAAATATAATCTACACCTACGTTACGCAGACGAAATCGTGGGGATCAACTAGTCTAATAATAAAAACAAAATAAACGAGTTCTTTAAGATTATAAAATATCAAATTATTTATATTATTTAAATAACAACTTCGTAAATAAAATTCTACCATTGGTTTTTCATTTTTTTCTTATTTATTCAAAATCGCTGCAATTTAATTGTCATTAGCGACTATACAACCATAGCATTAGCAATAATAGCACATACAAAGAGAACGAGTGTATTATTAATTACATTTTAAATAGTATAATAACGGTCATAAAATATAAAGATCTTTAAATTAACTATAATATTACCTAGTACAATTGCACTTTCAATAATCAATGCCCATTTCAATCATTTTTATAAAAACTATAGCGATTCGTAAACAGAGCTCTTGTAATCCATTACAATATAACATAATATTTGCGACATATACAAAAATAAGATTTCCAAGGATACACAATTTAATGGAATAATCGAGTTTTATATTTTTCGCCGAATTCTCCCAATTCTCTTAGGAATCGAAGACTCGCTTTTATTCCCCAATCTGTCGATAGGTAAATTCTTTTAACCGATTGGCATCAAACATCTTCGCTGAATCATCAGGCAAAAGTGTTTAAGGAATACTTTTCCTCTACATTGACTGTAGCCCTCAGTGATTCCAGTTAAGAGCCGGAGATAGGTCAGCGTTGTGTGTCCAATATAAAATCAGCACAAAACAGCATTTTCTTTCTAGATAGGCCATAGCTTGGCATTAGCTCCTCTACCGACTCCCTATGCAATTTTTGGTGGTTAAGTTCGCCAGATCAGTATTTTCTTGGAGTTGGAGGTTGTCTTGCGTTGGTATTTTGGAAAAATGATTCCGTATAGTTCTGCTTATGTTTTCAAGAGCTTTGGTTCTGATTGAGTTTCGTAACCAATTCTGACTGTTTTGTTGATTGGGGTATTATTTTTTATGTAGTGTTTAACCGAGTTGTTGCTGAATTTCTATTTTGATTTTGTGAAAATTATAATAACTTGTATTTTTCTTCTAAATGAGAGTGGCATTGCATCAACCTCAACCAAAACACTGAAGGTTAGCAAATTTCAAAAGTGAAAAATTTAAAACTGAGTCACCATTTTGGATTTATAGCGCGGCGCAGTATTATAATAGTAAATAGGTAAATAAAGTTTATGTTCCAAGATAAAGTAGAAGTTATACTTCATTTTCTCATTTCAAATTGAAACGAGGGAATGACGATAAACGAGGTAGTGGCTTTAAACTAGCCGATCTTTACGTTTTGAAGTTATACTTCTTTACCGGCGTTATGAAAAACAATAATAAGAGTGAATTTTTAAAAAAATGATGCTTTGATGCTACAGTATGAAGTTGCTCGCAAACGGTTAGCAAGAAATGGTTAAAGCGGGCGAAATCTAACCGATTTTTGGAAGCGATATACATAGTAGTAGGACGACTAAAACACTATCGCAACGATCAAGTAAAGCCAGCACTCGTATTTGTTTTTCGTTTCTCGGAAGTTAACGATCATCCCGAAGAATCCCGAACCAGATACGAAGTTATAGCTAGCAAACAGTTAGAAGAAACAGTCAGAACGTTTATAACCTTTAGAACACGGAGAAGATAGATATCGTAGATATCGTTGAACTAAATATTTTCAACAATAGTCAAAACAATATCCATATTAATACACAACTATTAATTTGCCGTAAAATATTCACCACCCGATACTGGCACAACTGACAAATGGTAACAATAAGCAATTGATTGAATGAAATCGAAACGACTGTTGAAACCATAGTGACAATCATTCAGTTCGAATTTGAAACAATGATTGTATTTCACTCACACGTATGTATGTGTTACAATATTTTTTCTACCTTTACCGAAATATATTCAATATGCATACATATAACCCTATTATCACTTACGTTTGCCTGTTACTATTTTTATGAGAATTAAAATGCATTTAAAAGAAAAATATTTTTCTGAAATTATTGAATGCAATATTTAAAATAATGTACGAATAGTTGATTGATACATTATATTTCATTATATTTTCTATATTTGAATTAAAAATCAATTTTAATACATAAGTATAAAGGGGTAAATAAAATATACAATTACTACTGTATTAATATAATTTTTTCGAACGTTACTATTAAGGATTGTTTCTACATAATATCTATACGTGATATTTTATGATATGATATTTTATCTATATCTACGTGATATATTATACGTAATATTTAAAATAATTATTGATAAATTTTTGTCTACCTAATATCGAAATTTGATGAGAATCACCCATATTCATAAGTAACATATGAAGCTTATTTCTTTAAAGTATATATTATTTTATGTCAAAGGAAAAAATCATTTTTTTGTTTTACCTGCAAAACATTGATTTATTCTACTTCATGTTTAACTAATAAAGATTGTTTTTACAATTCTCAATGAAATATGTTTCGTAGTGTTACCATATATGGTTTCAACAAAATGTACACATTGTATTTCAATATTTTGTACTGAGTAGCTAGTTGTATATCAACCAAAGTGAATAACACTACAATTTGATATAGTGTTGTCATTAATGAATAATCTCTTCAATAGATGAAGTTAATTGACGAAATGAATAACGTTTGTTCGAAAAGCGAAGCTTTTATCATTAAGTAAATATTTCTCCACAAATACAAAACGCAGGTTTCTCTTGTGTGCCACATTACTCGTAAAAATAATAAATCTTCAACTATTGATATGTATAACGCTTTATTGCACAAAAGACGCACTAATTAAATTGTGCCTGCAAAATAAATTATTCCTTTTGCCTTAATGTTCAATTAAACTCAGTTCCTTGCTTATAAATACTTAAATACTTACGTAAGTTCTCGCTATCTTCAATAAAGTATGCAAATTATGTTTGCAGTACTTAATGCTTTGTAATAGAGATGATTTCTTAATACGAATAAACTACTGCATGTATGAATGATGAAGACAAGTAATAGAGTAAATATTGATTTGCTATATACCTTGTTATACATTGTGTTGACAATTAACCTGTTTATAACTTAAATAAACAGTAAACATTGGTAGCAAACATTTTCTTTAATTAAAAATATTTTAAATAATAATTTCTAATCTAATTTATTCTAATCTAATTTAAAAAGAAAAATAAATAGGAGTGAGTTTATAGAAAAAATGTATCTTTTATTAAATTATTTTGAATCAGCACCGAACGAAAATGAAACAAAAATTATTAAAATATCGTTGCAGTGGTAGATTCGAGCTTTAGGTCTTACTAAAATAACTAATCGATTTAAATAACTAATTCATATATTGGTCAATTCTATTCGTTTAGTGCTTGAGTTATGAAGATTACAATCTTTAATTGACTTTTCGCTTTATTGTCACCCTTTGCGTACCCCTTTTAATATCGTATTTATTTCAATTGAAAACCTTTCTGACGTTTCTGTTTTATATATTATATTCTTTACAAGAAAGCTTTAATCGTTGAAAATATTTCGAAATATTTTGAAGCTTATGTATTTGATATTACATAATTGCCGCAGAAGAGTTCATAAATTACCACGAGAAAATCGTTCAAGTGAGGGTAGATTATAATAGGTTTTGTCATGTCAAAAACAATAAGTAAAGGCTTTTAATCGTTTCTGTAGGCCTTTGCAGTCAAATATCGATAAATATTACAGTAAAAATATTTTCCTCTAATTCACTGTGCATAAATAAAGTCTCCCGCAATCATTAGCACCAATATTTTTCCTTAAAAACATTAAGGTTATCGACTTGCCTATTACAAGTAGCAGAAGAAATTGATCTCATTTTTATGAGTGATAACTTGAGAGAGGCTAACACAAAGTGTGAAACGAAAAGAATTTAAGATATTTTTAAGGATGTCGCCGTAAGCTATATATGAGATGTTCATGACAACAATAAAAGCCTCGAAATTCCTTGTCGTTTTTCCTTTTCGTTTTTGCAGTCTAGAATCGTTCGTCCATCTTCGTTGGTAATCCGCTAGTCTTTCCCAAAGGACAAACAAATTAAGAAATACAGGACAAAACTTCATCACATTGAATTACAAATCTAAGAAACTGTCGCATCAAAAGAATATTTCAACTTAATGAAAGACGGACCATCCGTATGGATTTGTTATTGGACTGACCTTTTCAAATAAATTTCCAAGACCGTACTGTTATTGCTATCCTTTTGCAGATGTTTTGATCGGAAGAAAATTTATAATTATAATATTTTTTTTTGAGAGAAAATAGTTTGATAACTGTTAGGTTACAAATAAGTATTTATTAAAAAGATATACGTTAAATGGAAGCAGCCATCATAAAAATGTCGCTTTCATATTGAACCACCCAATCTCTATATAGTTGTTTTTTAAATGAATTTTGGCCATTTACAACATTGGTTTGGTAAACAAAATTACAAAAATATTAAAATAAAGAAATATTAGATTGGGAAAAAAGAAATCCATTATTATTACGTGAGCTTCGATGCTTTGTTTATTATGATTCGGATTGTCCGATTTAGGTCAAATATGCACCGTTTTCTTTTATAATTTTTGCCAGTTTTTGGTTGCTTCATAATGACTCTTTCATAGAAGTTGTTACATCGATATTCCTCCAACATGGAATTTTTAATGGATTAAAACATGGATTAAAAAGTATATGAAAGAGATTATTAATGAAAGTAAAGAAGTAATATGAAGATTTACGGTAAAATGCTCTATGGCATAAAAAAGCCTTTTTATTATATAATCACATATCTTGCGACTTATATAACTATTGATTAAACACTGTAATTATTTCTTTTGTGATTTGAATGCATATAAATACATCGATGCATTTCACGGATTGTGCATTACAATCATGATTTACAATTTACTCACTAAGTAACTAATAGTTTCAGTTAAAATCAGTTGCCCTTCATTTACGGTACAACCACCCTGGCGATCCTCATTCCACACACATTCACGGTACGGTCGTCTCAGCGTTCCTCATCTATTTTCTCTAAAATATCCTTCACAATACTGATATTTTTTCAAACCAAAATCAATATTTATTGCCATGGTTATTTCATAGCCCCCACAGAATTAGATCCAAAATAATACTCCGTGCAGAAATGGACGGAACAGAGGTCTTTGTCCTTATTGGCAAAAAACTCAAAAAATCAACTTTCAAAATCTTCTCTTGATTCCAATTTCTTATCACTAAAAAGTTTTGAAATGTAAGGAAAATATGGTAATCGCTTGGTGCCAAGTCCACACTATACGGTGCATGCATGAAAACTTCCGAATGAAGCTTCTGGAGTAGGAATTTAAGTAATTTAAAATGTTAGACCGATGCTGTGAACGACCGAGTCGATGCCTTCTTTTCTGGTTGCCAGTCCCACAAAAAAAAATACCATCCCACTACTTCCTAATCCTCAAATTATATCTTTCCGACTGTTGTTTTAGAGTGAGATGTGGATCTGAAGTTTCGCCACTCAAACCCATCCTAGACGGGATTCCTCAGGATAGCATATTACGTCCCGTCCTTTACACCACATACACATCGGATAGTTCAATTTATCCTCACATAATGATAATCACCTATGTACATGATAATGCAATACTTGCCACCGATCCAAATCCGTTCCAAGCCACCGATAAAATGCAGCGACTCCTCGACCTTATTATCAAGTACCAAAAATGGAATGTAAAAATTATCAAAAATAAGTACGTTAATGTAACATTTACCTTAAATAAACAACGATTTCCACCACTAGTGTATAAGAACGAATTTTTACCAATTTTCACAGAAGTTCGCTATCAAGAGTTTTACCTAAATAGTTGTCTTACGTGGAAACCATACACAAGACTGAAACGATAAGACTTCAATAGACGCTTCAAACCCCAACGAAAACTTTTAGGACACCAATGTTCCATAAACGAACAGACTAAATTAATAATATACAAAACCCTTCTTAGACCAATTTTAATTTATGGAATAGAATTGTGGAACTCCACAAAACCCTTTAGTAGTAAGTATATCCAATTCAGTTAAAAATTCTTAAAGCTCCATATTATGTCATAAATGAAGTAATTCACAAAGATCTTATCGTTCCTAATATTTTCGAGCTGCTTTCATTAGAATCCATGATAAATTATTCTCCCATTCTAAACCAGAAATTCAAATTCTTTCCTCTACACAACACCCGAAAAATCCTCCACGTCGCATAAGTGATGGTGGCCAAGGTATTACCTTCCAAATTCCTAGAGAGTATCAGCGCTGGCTGGAGCCTCTCATCAAAATATCAATATGTTTTATTTGACCCTTGAAGTGTTTTCAATTCAAGAGTTTTCTATTTTTTAACTTATAACTAATGTCCAACTGAACTTTCGGTTTCGGCTTCAGTTTCAGATATATTTCAGATATAAGAAAGAGTACTGTCTATTTTGTGAAATTAAACATATTTGGTAAAAAGTCATTTTGTTTTGTAACTTTTTTTATTATTTTATGTTATTCGTACTACCTAATATTAACAAGATATATTTTTGCATTTCTTTCGAATCAACCCCCCATTTCAGTATAAATAATTTATTTGAAATTAGAAATGATAATAATATGTAACGTTAATGATTAGCTCAAATATTACGGACTAAATGATTAATGAATACTTATAGAATTTAAAAGTTAAGACTGACTAATTAAGATTAACTTTTTTTTCTACCAAAACATGATCTTATATGGACGTTTCGGTTTCAGCCGAAACTGAGACTAATACCGAAATTAGGTTTCGGTTTCGGTCGGACACTACTGATAGCTTATTTGCTAAATATTTAATATGTCTATACAGATTGCAAATATATAAATAATAATATTAGAAACGTATATTTCCATTCTTCTACTTAATGCCCATAATGGCTTCATGAACCATCTTCACACGAGGAATTTGATTTGATACTTCATATAATGAAAAAATTATTATTATATAGAATATTCAAAAAACCATGCAAGAAAATCCCTTCTTCACGATTTTTTTTAAATGGGTGTACATAAAAAGTGGTTATGTTTACAATAATTAATCATTGAATAAATTTCACTGTGTAAATTCATAAACACTTTTTACGTTTATATTTGGCTTAAGCATGATTTAAATAAATTTTAACATACGAATTTTAATCTCTCGAAAACTGAGACAATATCAATCAGAATTAATTCTTTACACTTTTAAAGATGTGCGTTAATAAGTAATTACCGATATTGATTTTAACTATATTGATTTAAAAATAATTGTTTAGATTTAGCATACAAGGTGAAGTATGACTATTGTTTCTTGACTTCATTCATTTTTACTCTAACATTTTTCAACAAAAATAAAAAGTCCAAAAAAATCAAATGTGAAAAGTTAAATTAGTTGATTTCTCAATATAATAACGTACTTTGTAGTTTTTCTTTGTGATCCCCGTTTTTCAAATATATCTAGACTAATTAACTTTTACAAAAATTAGTGGATGAAATAATTTCGAGAGTTATAAAAGTTTAACGCGTCGCAAAGATTATAAAGCTTCGTATAACATAAATTATATATGAAATGTGTTTCAAATTAACACATTTAATCATTAGATTTTTTTGCTCGTCTATAACCCACTTTTTTCTCTTCACTATTTGATAATGAAACGAAACAATCAAAAGTGAACAGCTTTATTATCTACGATCTCGAGCTTATGAAAGTGGTCGTAAAACGTTGACGATGGCGTCGGCCAATGAGCAAAATTGTTCTGGCGACGACCTCTCTCTTTGGTGTTCTGGCTCGTCCGTCGTCAGCATTCTACATTGACCAGAATAATGAGAAAGAATAACGTTAGCGGCAAACGTCCATTATATGAGAAAAATGAAGAAAATGCTTCCGTTAGCTTAACGATTTGTGTTTATTATCACTTTTTTCGAATAAAGATATTGCACTAAATCTGTGTAAGATGTTTGACTAAACGTATATACGAAACTATATACTCAAGAAGCCTTACTTTCTCGGCCTTTTTTTCACCCTGGTAATGTCAACATAGATGTCGAACGTCATCTCTGGGTTCGAGAAAATCTCTATAACGAGCTCACGTACATTTTATGAAGGATATTATTCGTCGCTAAGAATAAGTACTTGAAGATTTTATACTTTTTTTTTAATAATAAATTAAAAAATAAAAAATTATCTATAACAAAAAAGAAGAATAAATCATTTTTTTTTTGTTTTGATAAATTTAAAGAGTATGTATCATATAAACTAAGAGAAAGTTTTTTTAAGAGAAGAATAGAATAAAAAATGATGAAAAAGTTCAAGTAAAATAAACACTCCCATTGTGTACGATATGTCTGTTATTTGAGCATCAAACACGATATTTCAAGTAGACTTTTTGAAATTGAAAAGGGATGAATTGACAAGGAGAAAGGGCAAAAGCTTTATTGCAAACGCTTTCATTTTTTTTATTGTTTAACGCCAGTCCATTGATGCGCATTTTTTCTCATACACCACCTGCATACACGCACCCGAAAATTTAATCTCAAAGGTAAATATGGTAAGCTGACAACGACAAACTTGTAGAAAATTACTTGATAAAAAGGTTTATGTGTTTTTAAATCAAAAGCTCGGGTGAAAATTACGTAAAATGAAGGGATGTAGTCACATGTGTTACACATTCTCAATAATAGGGTGATATTCGCATGTGGTGGCTTACCTGGAATGTTGTATTGGCAAAAAATATTCTTGGAAAAACGCCACTTTTTCGTCAAGTTACATCGAACAAACAGGAAATAAAATTGGAGTAAAGCATCTGTGACATTTTTTGTCCTCTGCAATTTGACTTATTTCTTCCCACTTGCTTCAACTGAAATCATTATTGAAGCATATATTTGTCGTTGAAAGTTTTGACTTTCTTGAATAACAAGTTTAAAACACATTTTTTTACTAACACATAAAAATATTTTATGGAAAAATATACAAAAGTTTAAATCAACTTTTTAAATATTTTTTTTAAAAAAAAGAAAAAATAGTTCACCAACCATATTTAAAGCCTTATTCAAATATAAACTTTTCAAACATAATTCCGAATTTCAAGCTGGCAATGAAAAAAGTTGACAATAATGCATTCATGTATGAAATTATATATTGCAAATGATATTTGTAGGGTTTTGCAGCGAAATAATGAAAATTGAAACGATACGTTACATTGTGCTGCAGTCACTGGAGTTGAGTGGATGAAAATTGAATCCTGAATAAATTAAATATCATTTTTTTTTCTCTCAGTTTGGTTTACGGTCTTTTCTGAACAATAAACAAATTCAATGGACACATAAATATATAGAATGGCATTCATGTAGAAATATCTCACGATATTCATAAGTTTCCGTAATGTATCGAATAGAAGAGCGAAGACTTAATTTTTGTGTTACAGTTGTCAGGACAAGTTCCAGAAAACGTTAATGAGCTGTCATTGAACTTTCTCCTAAAATTGTAGTCGATAACTCAAATTTTCGAAAAAAAGAGCACTTAAAAAAGACAGCCATCTCTTCTTACTATAAAACAAAGATTTCATATACTTAATATGTAAATAAGAGGCAACGTTAAAACCCAACCCATCCCACCTTGGTATCCCATTTTTATCCATCTTTGACCAAATCATTAAAAACGGACAGCAAATTTGTAGCAGACAACAAAGTATTCCGTTACAAATACAATTAATGAAACTTGATAACGTAATGACAGAAAAAATCATTGAAAGAAGCCACACTGGTAACTGCAAATGATACAAACTTATCAACAAATGATGCCATTGCAAAACTTATTCATATCTAAGGACGTGAAAGAATTTGTTTAACGAATGATAAAATAAGAATTAAATAAGAAACAGTTCATAAACATACTACTAGTAAAATCACAGGTTAGCTCTAAATAGGCCTAGGAGTGTAAAGTAACCCTTAAAAGTCTGGCAACCAAAATAAAGAAAACTTGGAATGAGTGCCAGGCTATAAGGGAATCAAAAGTTATCAAATGGTTGACGCTCTTGCCCAGAAAGGATCCCAGTCACTCTTCACATAGACTGAGCTGTGGATGGAGTTGATAGATATTGTAAAATATGTAAATATAAATTGTTGTAAAATATGAGAACCGCATTCTACGTGTATGGTAGTTTTGAACTGTGAGGGGTGAGAAAAGGAAAAAAAGACCAGCACAGTAATCGGCAATATGGTTTTTATTTTTATTTGGTGTCTCAGGTAAAAGAATTTGATCAAAGTAACCGGTCCTCAAATTTTACATATTAAACTTCCTTTGGTGTCTGCGCTAACAGGCCCACAGCCTGTACTGGGAATTATAAGATCGACAGTGAAAAATACCATCAAGGAATGGGCTTACAAAAACCACTGCATAACATGGAAGAACACAACTGGACGAAAGTACAGTAAAAGGACGATGGGAAAACTATCACCTAAACTAACTACTGAAATACTTGGTCTTACAAGAAAACAGGTCAGATTGGTAACAGGTCAAATGACCGGCCCCCGTGGAATGAAGAAGCACCTGCATACAAAGGAATTACTTGTGGATGACCGAAAATGCTGGTTCTGTCAGGCAAAGGATGAAATCGCATCTCACGTTCAATGGGAATGAAAAGTTCTGAATGAATGGAGAAATGAGGATATGGGGGTAACAAGGATAACAAGCCCTGGAATTGAAATTATCGGATAGCGCCTAGTGCGACGAGTGCTGAGAATCGCCCAGCTGCTTGGTCTTAACTAAGTGAAGTAGGGACCCAGGAAGCACAGGAAACCCAGAGACTGCAATGTCAACTGCAAAGGATCAACTAACTCCATCCTGGAAAAACCAACTAAATAAAAAAAGTAGGCCACCTTAACCATATAGGTATTAGTAACTTTTTAGGTATGAATCAAAATATGTAAAATTAAATGCATATTTATAAAACGCACTTAATTTGTTTTAATCAAGTCTAAGTATGTGTGTTTAATAATATCCATATTAATAATTTAAAATATGGCAGTATAACTACCATAATATCAATTAATTTTCGCATTTCAATTTTTGGTGGTACGAGGTCCACCAGGTCCGCTAATTAATTATATGCGTAATAAATTAAATTAATAAGCACTTCATAAACATTTGTTCAAATAAAAAAACGGATTGGAATTAAATTAGTAAAACAAACTTGATACAATCGCATTATAAATAAATGAAAAGTAAATATTCAAAGCATTAGAAAATAATTATAAATTAAGGAAAATTAGGTTAGAAAAGTTATTTTCAATATTGAAACAACATTTTTCAAACACTGCAATAATTTATATTTTGAATTTTTCATCACAAAATATTATTTTTACTACGTAACCCTTTGATAAATTCAACACAAAATCTTTTAGGTGCAGCAGATTTATATATAAATGTGGCGCCTGTGTGTCGATAAATTTATATAACAAAAAAAAATGGAAATGAATCCCTTTATATTTAATCAAATTCAGAACCAAATATATCTCAAGTTAATTTACAAAGTTTTTTTTTCTATTTTATTTAAACGAACTAAATGAAAAATCGACCAATCCTGAAAGGTAGAAAAAAAAATTTGTACTTCATATCAAAGTCATTTTTAAATCAACAATTGCAAGCACAACAATTATCGTGCTTTTCATCCGAATGGATTCGGACTGATAAATGATTTACTTATACATATATTGGCCATTGAAAGTATTCAGCATTAAATTGAAAAATTGTCAATCTTAATGAATAAACATTTGTTCGGCATGGAAGAGAGGTATTTTTTGAAATTTAAATTAAAGGAAATAAACTGATAAAAAGTTTCATTATTTATTTTGACGTTTTCTATCCGGTTAAGGATGAAGCTATGTGTTTTTATTTCACTCACACGGCTCTTTCATGCTTTTGCTGAAACTTTTATTTATTCGTGGCGGAATATAACTTTCCGAGAAAATCGCTAATTTTTCATTTGTTCGCAAAAATGATAACGATCATTCAAAAAAGTTTTCTTCGAGCTTTTGTCGCTGAATTTATCATTTGTCGATAAATTTATTTGCTTAGGATGGTTTCATATCATAAAAACGGAGCGCAGAATGGTTCTCGAAATAAAACAAGTCTATGCAAACACCTGACAGAAAAACTTGGTATTTTGAAAAAGCTTTCCTTTATCTTTTTAGTTAGTTATTTAAGAAGAAGACGCTGCGTCTTTTTAATACAATTTTAGACAAAAAAATTGATATAATACCAGGAAATTAAATAATGAAATTTTAAATGTGTAAACAAGTTTCGAATAAATAACAGGGCTACATTTTTACTCAAAGTATGGTCAATTTAAGGGTACTAATTTAAGACGATTCAAGAATCGATTTAATTTTGGACTTACGGACCGAAATTAGCAGTAATTGAAAGAAGCGATGTCTGCTGATTTTTTTTCTTTTTATATTTGCAATTTATCATTAAGTGAGTAAATCTTATGTTCATCCAAACTTTTTCTATGACTCTATACTCCTAGTATTTACTAGAAGGCCTATGTAATGTCGAGAAAAACTGCAGAACAGTAAGCCATATCGTTAAGTGTCCTCATGATTGTAGATACTCAGTGGACTTATTCGATGGTGGATTGTTCCTTGCGGATTCCAAACTGGTACTTGGGATGAGGTCCTGTTCATTAATACAGGAATGGAGTTTTTTCAAGAATAGCCTTTCGAACAATTTAGTCAAAATGAGTAGCAAGCAGATTGACCTATACGCCTTCGCATCGTTTTTTCGTTTTCCTAGCTTGTGGATCATGGTTATCTTCGCAATCTTCCAGCATAACGGGAAATAGAACCCGGGAAATCGGAAAATCCTATTGAGCTGCCTCCAACATGTCCTTAATAACTGTTTTGATGTCCGAGCGTTATTGTGGTGTAAAATAATCGTATCATGTCTTTTGGTATATTGGGAGTTTGAGCTTCAAATCTTGACTTGAAAATGATAATTATCGCTGTACATATTTTCCACTAATAATGTCATTAAGTTGGAATAACTTATAATAAAGAACTCTGGTCTGATCTCAGCAATAACTTCTTACCATAAAAATTTGGTTTCGCAATTAAAGATGGTACTTGGTCGGGTTTACTCCACGATGTTTCTTTTTTGGATTGTAGAATTGAATCCACTTTTTGTCTCTTGTCAAGATTTAATAGCAAATCCCCTCCGTTTTTACCTTTAAACCTGTCGTTTTCATCAGAAAAAATTGTGTTTGACGCCTCTTGTAGAGGCGTCTTGAATTCTTAAAGAATTCAGTTACAATATTTAAGTGCCATTTCCATAGTCTTTAGACGGAGTGAGACGAATCTTCGAGAAGAATCTTGATCCAATAACTCCTTCAGCTCAGCGTTTTCAAATCATACTAAACTATCGTTGCATTATTTATCACTGTTATCAACACTACCACTTTCAAAATGTTGTAAAATAAATTCATTTCGTTTTATTCCAGAAGTATGTTTCATATATAATGATTTTTTTTTAAATGGAAACAATTCAAAGCGCTTCTCGTAAATTGCGTTTTGTGGGCATATAAGTTGACATAGTAAGAGCACAATGAAAGTATGTTGTTTACTTTTCAGCGAAATGACTAATAATTGTTTTTAAATGAGACTCTTTGGGCCTTTCAGATGAATATATTATAGTAAAAAGATAATTCAATTATTGGATTGTTCGGGAAGTTATTTCGTTTTTCCCTGACAAAGGATTTAATTGTGTTTTTTCGCATCCAACTTTCCAATTAAGCCGTATAATCATTGTATGTTTCGAAAACTAATATAGTAAAGCGTGTATGTGAAAAAGCTCAATTGATTCTAGGCAGTAGATTTAAGTTCGTGCCTTTTTAATTATGGAGAACAAAAACCAGAATTTTCCTCATATAATACTTGTTTCCCATAGACAAGGTAAAATGTTGTTCAGTTCAGAAAAAAAAATATTCGATGTGAATGCAAAAGATGTATTGACAGACATGTCAGAACCAAAACTGGTTTTCAAAATTTCGATTCGGCAATTTTGGTGTCGGAAATGCACCACAGTCTGGAAGACCGGTTGAAGCTGAAAAAGACACCATGAAATGATTAGTTAATGCAAACCGGTGAATAACTACACGTGAAATTGGTAAGAGGTAAAATATTTCAAATTCAATTGTTTATGCCACTAAAGTGCCTAAGTTTAACCTCGAAGCTCGATATATGGGTTCCTTATGTTATTATGGGGAAAAATTTGACCTCGTACAAGTTTTGTCACACGCCAAAAGGTTTACAATCAAAATAGAACAAACTGGCTTGCCCATCATATTCTAAAGATTTGACACCTTCGATTTATTATTTGTTCCGGGTTTGGCAAAATATATTAGACGGTACAACTTTTACTTCAAATTTGAAATAAAAAATCTCCAGGCCAGTTTTGGTCATCAAAAAGCACTTTTTTTTCGTGAAAATTTATTCTAATGTCAGAAAGATGGCAAACACCCAGATCCAGAATGGGCATTATATTTCTACTAATATATAAAACTCTTTCGTCTGTCTGTACATTTCGATTTTGAATCCAATTTTAGGGTAAATATTTGTTTCAAGAGGCTCTTATTCCAAATTTAACATTTTTAAAACTTTTGTCTGCCTGACTGTCTGTCCTGATTTAACTAAAGAACGGAACAACTGAATTTAATGCAATTTGGTATTAAGATACAACACAATTTCCCACATTTGTTAGGCTATTTATCATTCCTTAAAAATAATAAAGGAAGGTATTCCCTAGGGATGAAAAACCATTTTACTTTAGACAGGAAAGTTATATATCATTGGTATTTAAAAGTTAGAAACTAATCATTAAAATAATTTTAGTTGAACTGATAAAAAGCAAAGTAAATTCAATTTAAAGTCCAAAAAATTGCCTCTTTGAAATATAATCGTTTATTATATAAAACAAAAAGTTGAAGTTAAAAGCGTAATGGCTTACGTATCTGACATTCTGATGCTCCTAATTAAAGAGACGTGGTTCAAATCTTACATTTTTTTTCTTACAAAATTGTTGCAAATAAACCCTTAGAGTTGCTCAATAAGGAAATATTAACGACAAAAAGTAATAGTAGTAGTAGTAATAAAAATAATAGTAATAAACCTTAAAGTAAATACGTTTTTAAAACCGTGCATACATAAAATGCTGTATTTATATACCCCCTCTGACTGATGAAATTTTAATATTCGATGTATTCCTTATAAGAAGTAGACATCTAATAAGATTTTTTTTTTTTGAAAATTCCTACCCTAAAAGAGTAAAAGGGGTGACTAAGTTTGTATGAGAATATGAAGAGTTAATCAACAATCGAAATTTGTAATTTAATAAGTATAATTATTAATTAAATACTTAATTAATATTAAGTATATGTTTTTGTTATATCATTTTAATAACAGCATTTTAAATAACGTCATTTCACTTAATTAGAATGAAAGTTTATGTAGTAGGTATTTACAGCAAAAACCAAAGAGGCGGCGTATAACTTTAGTTTGTTTTTCAACAATCAAACTTTCTAATCTAATTTTCAATCTAATTTTTATGAACCAATGATTGTGACCTGGAGCAATTATATATTCTCCTGAAAAGCATTTAGGGAGCAATTTTTGTCATATATTTCATTATTAATTAAAATATAAAATCTTCCAAAGTAAACTTTTCTAACTTTTCTTCGGTATTTAGAACAATTTGGAAACCAATTATTGTTATTGAATATAAATAAAATATTCGATTTTACTTCCACACTTTCCACCTATTTCCAACAATTTTGTATGTACAACGTCCAAATGTGCGAAATCGAATTGCGTTTTAGACATGATAATCAAAATAAGGTGGGTCATAATTTTTTTCGTTTAACATTGCATATTCCAATATAAATGCATATTTGTTGTTTCGATAAAATTTGGAAAGTGTTTTCCTTAAACGATGCAAATATATAATAAGAAAGGGCTTTTGATAATTCCTCCTCTAAAAGATTGAAAAATAGTGGCAAAGTTTGTACGGCAAAGCATGTAATAAACAATCGAAATTTAAAATTTAATTATCAAAGTACCGTTAAAGACTTTATTATAAAACAAAGTTGGTTTAATATTAGAAACAGAAACTTTGGGTCTGCTTAAAAATTTAAACTCTGATAGATATATCTGAAAATGGTTAAGTTAAGTTTATAAGTGAGCTTTAAGTTTTTTGGCTTTCATATATTGTAAACCTGAAAATCCGAAATACGTATTCACAAATAAATACGTTAGTGAGCGAATATCCAGTAGCGAGAAATTCGGCGAACTAAAAGAAAATGGTTTAATTATATTGTTGAAATTCAGATATTTTAAAAATAAGTGTTATACATAATGGTTATAATTGATTATGGAGGAACTGGGTTTCGTACAATTGAACAAACTTTAATTTCGTGGTAGTTTTGTCCATTACACTACTGTGTAATAATTTTGAGAAAAAGGTTTATTTGGGAGTCGAGACAATGAAATTGGATTTCTATTAATATTTTAAGTCTAGACCCTTTACTTCTGTTATTTTGACGCGAGTGTTTTGATAACTTTTTACTGTTTTCGGTCATAATTAAGACCAACTTTATTGAACTTGACGATATTTTTATTTATGTATAGATACTGATTAATTTATTGATTATTTGGTTCACGGTAGGTATACGCAATTGAACATATTATTTTTAGATATTTATAAATATTTTTTGAAAATTAATTGATCATTACATATAAATATTTTATTCTAAGCAGCAGTTTATTAAATGTGTCTTAAAGTTGACAAAATAGTATTTTTAAATATGATGTTTTTCGTAAAAGAAATTAAAAAAATAAAAATTTTCATATACCACTACAAATAGCAAATCTAAAAAGAAAATATAATCTACACCTACGTTACGCAAAGTCGCGGGGATCAACTAGTAATTTAATAAAGTATTTATTCACTATACGAAAATTGTCGTTCATTTCATTAAAAAAGAAAAACGTAATTACTTTCCGAACAGCCCAATATTACATTATTTTTTTCATATCCCTCAAAACTTTTTTGTGTGCCCTTAATATTTCAACTAATATTTACTTTCAATTATTGGTGCGATTTTTTTTTGAAAGAAAATATACTTTATTCATTATTATTAAATTTTTTCTGAGATTATAAAACTCAATGGTTAAGAAAAGTCATCAACGAAAAGCCAATTTCATAACAAGTTTTCTAAAATGTTCACAATAGACATAAAATATTCAAAATTTCCATTGAAGAGATCTTTTATTTTGATGAAGACAATGCGTCGAATCTCTTTGATGCAGTGACGAGCTTTTTTGCGTCAAAGCCCTTTTCAACAGAAACTTATATGAAGTTATCAGGTATAATAAGTGACGGTTATTGTCTTTATATTTTGTTTGCTTCAATTACAATAGAAATATTTGTTGGAGTTTATCTTTTATTCGTCTTATAGGAAACAAAAGAACCCCTTTTGAATTGAGTATGTACGTATGTAAGTTAATTAAAGTTTAATTTACGAAAATTTATTTTCGAGACAAAGATATATCTTAATCGTTAGCGGGAAAAGCGTTTACGGTGATACGAAAATTAAATTATTTTAACTAAATGAAATAAATTACTATTTACTTACTTTCCCTGAATATTTTACATCAAGAGTTTACTTTATTAAAAAACATTCCTGAAGGCCATGTTTCGTTTTGTTTAGAAAAATTATTTTCAACGAATGACACTACTACTTGACCAAACAATCATCAAAAATTGATTAGAAATTTGAGAAGATGATATTTCGCTTACTATACAATAGTTCATTATTTTTCTAGAGCAGGAATAGTACAGTCGTAGAAGTGAAATTATTGATTAAAGTAGCCAAAAAGTACGTAAAAGCCATTTTTTTTAATTTATCGATAGATTAGTTTCCTAATATGATGTCAATCTAAAAATTTTTCACCGAGAAGTGCCGCATCCCCCCTCTCTAAATTGAATATTTAAAAAAAAAACTTTTTTTCATTATAACTTTTTAATTGTGCTAAAAACAAAAAAATTGTTATTATCAAGATGAAAGCTGAGGATATTTTCTAAAGGCTCTTTAATAATTTTCTGTATATGCCATAGTTAACGTGAAAATGACAGTTGAAAACTAACAAAAATTTACATTTTTCAAAATCGTGTTACGTTTTTGATGTTTCTGAAAATTATTGGCAGTTTAGGAAAAATTGGGAGCCAAATGATTTATTTATTTGTGAGCCATATTTTCTTATCTAGGAAAGTTCCAACAGTTCTTAATAATTTTTCGTTTCAAGTATTGAAGATCCTAACTTTTCTAACGAAAAAATTCGTCAAATATTAACTTATGTTAGTATCAAAAACAAATTACACGAAATAATCTTTCTTAGATATTAAATTTTCAATCACAAAGCATTTTAAGATTTAATAAATATATAGTAATTTTTAATTTGAGTCATTAAAATTGAATTTTTTGGTGAAAAATCGTCAATGATAAATATAATAGTATGTTTTTTTATCTTTCAATAAAAATATTCTAAAAATCTCAAAGTTTAAAGGGATCTCGAATGTAAGGGATTAAAAATTAAAATTTATAAATATTTTGAATTTGTACAAACTTTTTATATCATTTTAAACATTTACAATGTTAACATTACAATGACAATAGTGGTAATATTTTCATTTCCAATATGTACCTATAGTACATATCGATGGCATATGCGGTAAGTGCATTAAGACCGCATTCAACGAAACAGCGAAGATTCCCGTAATCGTATGTGAAGATAATGACCTATTAGTAGTATTGACGACTTTGGCACTCGTTGGAAAAAAATATTTTTGGAAATTGGGTACGATTAAGAAGAAAAGAAAATTTTTGTACTCATTAGTCAAGATCATATGCCGTTTTATAAAGAAAGTTTTTTTTTTTTTTATTTTGACATCCTATGTCCAGCTACTATACGATTTCCTATTTTTTTCAAAGGAAAGAATTAAATTTTCAGTTTATTTTGAGAAAAGGCAAACTTGGAGGTCAATGAACCAGTGGAGGCATTAAAAAAAAATAATTCTTTGGAATACTGTTCCAATAATGGAATATCTGGTATCCTAAAAATTTATAACAAAGGCATTAGATCCTTTTTTTAAAAAAATAATGACTAAGGATGTTATTCTCACATCTTTACCTCCAACAACAGAAGCAGTTAAACAACAATGATACAAAACTTAATGGTTGTCGAATGATTTACCATCAGAAAACTGTGAGAGGAAAAAAGAAGAAATTTTAATTTCAGTTATGATGACATAGCCACTAGATCTACAAGACATTTTAAAAAATCGATTTTTTATAACTGTGAAAAAAGTTCCAGAAAGTCTGATTCATACAAAAAAGGTTGCTATTTGCAATGAAGCTGGCGGAACTTCCAGAGAACAACAATGCACAAACAGTCCCCCCGTTGAAGCTATAGAAAGCGACTGTGATGAAGATATAACATCAGATGAGGATGAAAATTAATAAATTAAGTTTTATGTTTAGATGTGGTTATCAGAAATCTGCATTGCCCTGTTATTTAATGGTATTTACATTTACCAAAGCACTTACCCTATTACAAAAAGGCTTGCTACAATCACTCCCGAAAAGCTAGCAATCGAAGTCGACAACTTTTACACCAAAAATGTAAACACAAACTGTATAACATTTATACAGTAGTGCACAATTTACAGCTTACTTTCACATGCCACCCGTCGCTTGGGAAACATTAAAAAAAACTTCGCAAATGCGTCACTTTTCAAACACGTATCTTTCTATCAAGATGAGGTATTGGATATATGAATAGCAGCTAAGTGTAGTACAAAGCCTAACCTTTTCTGTTCATGTAAGATTGCAAAATTTTCTATGAAAGGAGAGTAGTAAGATTTTTTTTAAAAAATGCAAAACTGGGACAATTTTCGAATTGTCTTAGAAATTCACCATCGAGTTAAGAATTTCTATAAAATCATGATGAAATATTGTTTATTGTAAGTTTGATGAAATGTATTCATCATATCTTCGAACAATTTCAAGTCCTAATGTTTTTTTCTTTTTTACAGAAACAAAAAAACGAGGCTAAATTCGAGGGTTTTCACTTTGGTGGCTTTTCTGTTCATTATTGTTATTTAAATTTTTTACGCAGATAACATCGTAGAAGAAAGCCTACAGTTGAGTTTTTCACATTGGTTGATGAAATTGATATATATACAGTGGCGTGCACAGAGATTTTAGGCAGGGTAGGCAAAATTTTTTTAAAGCTACTTTAATATAATCAAAAATGCTGCTTAGTTCGTCGTTATGATGAGTAAATAATGAACCCTATACCGATTAGCCAACAAAATTTTAAAGTGTGAATTTTCTGAATTTTTTTTTTGCCAATCGATGGGAAATCGTTCGTAGAGGTATGTGAAAGAAACCGTTTCGATTGTGACAAAATAGTTTAGCGCTAATAAATTAATTAAGAAAAAATAATTAGTTAATTAGTCATTGATATAGTAAAATGTTAAGAAAATATAGTTCAAAGCGACATACAATAACAAAAATTAGGGAAAATTTAGGAAACAGTTGGTTAAAAGTAAAACTAAAAAAAAAGTTAAGGAAAACTAAACAGAACCTCCCCCCATCGAAAAAAAATAGAAAAAAAGGCAACTCAGAAATTAATTTTTTTCCTCAAATTATATTTTCCCAAAATTTTTCACAATAACAAAAGTCGAAACATAATTAAAGAGGTTTTTCTCCAAAATTTTTCATCACTAATGAAAATCAACTTATCACACAAAAAAAATTTGAAAAAATATATATACGAAGTAGAACATTAAGTAAGTGTTTTTTGAAATTCGAAAAATATTTTTCTTTGACTTTTTTTTAGTTTTAGTTTTAACCAACCGTTTCCTAAATTTTCCCTCATTTTTGTTATTGTATGTTGCTTTAAACCTTATTTTTTAAACATTTTACTATATCAATGACTAATTAATTAATTTATCTTATGTATTTAATTACCGCTAAACTATTTTGTCACAAACGAAACGGTTTCTTTCAAAAACCTCTACGAACGATTTCCCATCGATTGGCAAAAAAAAATTCGGAAAATCCACACTTTAAAATTTTGATGGCTAATCAGTATAGGCTAAATAATGATGTTGATATTTTCATCCACAAATATCCATAGATAGACTCAATTTGTAAACTTTATTAAAGAAATACAATATAATCGTCAAGATTAAATAATACAGATAATAGATAATAAATTATTAAAATTTATTAGAATTAAATAATAACAATGTACGTAGATTACTGATCGTTAAATCGATTATTGAGATGAATCAAATTCAAACTTATAATTTCAGCGATAATGAATAAGAAACGATGCTACTTCGGTAATTATCGTAATTTGTCGTGTGCAAGAAGACAGTGTCTTTTTTTGAGGTTGTATGCATGGGAGGGTCACTCAATGTTAATTTTTTGTTCCTAAAAATGCTCAGTTCTACTTGCCGAATACTGTCGGCGCTAGTGTAGGAGATGTGATGCTAGTGCCGATAACTACGAGACCTTATTTTAAATACTTTGCGCGCAATTTTCAAATTTTTATTTATTTTATTTCTGAAAAATGTTACCCCCATAAAATAATGAAACTTTTAAAATTTATTTTTTTATTTTCAATATTAAAATACAGAACAAGAATATAACACTATTTGAAATTATAAAATGTAAATAACCAAGAAATAAGATGATATGATTTCTAGTTACAAAATTATAAAAACATGCTAAAGGATATATTATAAAAATGCGCCCATGTCCACATCTTGGATGAATTCTGGAAGTTCTCTCTTACAGTCGCCATAAATTATGACTGCTTAGAAATGTTGTCGAATAGTTGCTCGAATAAATTTACTTCACATGAAAAAAAAGTAATATTGTAAAAATGTGTAATTCAAAAATGTTAAATAATATGTCAACAATTATGTATCGTTACTTAGTTCTAAATTAATATTGATGCCCTTTGATGCCGACAAGTTAAAATTAAAGTTGCAGGGCTACATTTTTGTTTAATTAGGAAAATATGAATTGATTCCCATATTAGAGAGCAGTTACAATTTAAAGGTTATATGTTGACATATTATAATGCAACCCATAAAGGGTGGATATTGGCCAGTAAATTATAAATACATACCTTTTTAATTCTATTAGTAAGTTAAACAGATGATCTGTTGATAATCTATTGACGTAGCACATATAAAATTGACGCAAGATAAGAAACACGAGGTTCACTTTTGTTAACTAAAATACAAAAACATGGCGACACAGCCAATTAATACTTCGTAAGCCGATTTCGGCAATTTCTACTGACAATGAGGGGTGCGAGCTCAAATTTGAAATTAACCAATAAACGTACATCAAGCAAATTTCACTTCACTATAGCGCCTCGTACCGCCAGCAAGTAGAACTACAGCTCCACATTCGCCCCCATTCGCCATCTATCGACGTCAAGCGAAATTATGTTTTTTTGGGAACCAAGTCTGCCATATGAGTGACACCCCCATGGTTGTATGTGTAGAATTGTATACTTGTATTATTGTTTTTATACGAACGCACAGCTGACACGTATGTGTGCTATGAGTGCACACATATAAATATTTAGACACGAATAGTTTGTGTCTTTCCCGCCGCGTTGCCAGGAGCGCTAGTGCATTGCAATGCAAATATTATCAGTCGGTTACTTGAAATTGAACGAACGAATGAGCTGGCATAATCTGTATACTGTATAGATGATATCCGTTAAGATTTTTTCTTTATTGGTATTTGGTAAATAAAATAAAACTAGATATCAGAACAAAATTATAAATATTTATCTGAATTATGTAGGGTAGGCAGTGTCTTTTTGTCCATATGGAATGCACGCCACTGTATATATATATATAATTTTCTATAATCTTTAATAATTAACCAAATTTGTTTCTCTATAAAATAAAGTTTTTATTAGAATTAAGATTATTAATTACAATAATGAAAAATTACCTATAAAATAAAGAAACGACAATTAAAGCTAATTATTCGTACAATTATAATATTTGTAAAACTATGTTATTGCAATTTATAATATTTGTAAAAATTAATTATTTATTTTATGTCAAAATTTTGTATGTTATAAATCAAGCGGCTGAGGAAGTACGCGCCAAAATTAAAGGGAATATATTCTCTTTACATCTCCCCTCCTCGAGATGTAACTCCTGTGATGTTTCGATCATTTTCATTATTTAACATTGGAATCAATTTTGTTACATGGAATAGATTTGTTTCTTCATTTCTTTTTCCAGTCTTTATTTTATAAATTGAATTTGAAATTTTTTTGTCTATTGTAAATGGTCCGATTCTTAGTTCTTCTAGCTTCCTTCTATTAAGTTTGTTTCCACTTTCAATGAATACCATATCCCCCACGTTGAATTCATGGTGTCTTCTATTTCTGTCGAATATATTTTTATTATAGTTATGGGATTTCAATGTTCTCTCTAATGCTATCTTCTTATCTCTTGCCCAGTCTTCTCCATTCTTCTTTCTTCTCAATTCCTCCGGTATATTACTGGTGTCTGTACCATGTAATAGATATTCTGGTGTAAATCCTGTAATTGTATGTTCTAATGTATTATAAGTATTAACACATTCCCTTGCTATCGATGTCCATGCTCTCTTTTTCTTCTTCTTTTGTAATAGTTCGTTATTCATCTGATCCAATTTTATTTCATCTATTTTAACCATTCCAACATCATACTTTTCCTTTGCAAACACTGACTTGTTGTTATCCATTAATTTTTCTATCTTAATTCTTTTATCTCTATCTAAATGTTCTAGTTTACTATCAAATTCATCTACTTCCACGTGTTCGTTAAAATTAACTGAACAATTTATGGCTTTATTTTTGTTTGTATTTAATATTTTTTTCGGGTTTTCTATGTCATCTATTTTCTGTGAAACTTCCAAATTTTCATTCATTTTCAACTTGAACACGGGAATTAAATCTAGTCCTATTATAAAATCTTCGAAATCATCTCTTTCTACTATGTACACGTCTACTTCTTTTTCTATATTGAATATTTTTACCCTCAATCTTACCAATCCATTCGTATGATTCACACCATTGACAGACTTTATGAATATTTTGTTTTTATCCTCACTATTACCTTTTATCTTAATCCACTTCGAATTTATTAAAGATACTTGAGAACCCGGATCATATGTACCCATCATCTCTATTTTATTGCCAATTATCATCCTAAGCCTGATCAATGGTGTTACTATTCGTTTTTTTGCTTCTTTATTTAGACTTACTTCTATTACTGCATTGATCCCAATAGCTGTAGGTCTCCTCACTAGTTTAAACCAGCACTTCTCTTCTGGGTGATATCTTACACCTTTACCCAAATCTTCACATATCTTGCATGGTTTTTTTTCTTCAATTTTTACTTTGTATTCGGGTCTACCTTCTCTTTTAGATATTTTTCTTTTATCTGACATTCCATCAAGCTTTTGTAATTCATTGATTAAGATTTTTGTATTTAGTATTTCATCCCTGTCAATTTTCTCTCTGATAAATTCTGGCAGACCAAATGCAATTCTATCTATCATTGTATCAGCGTCCATATTCTTATTTATTTCCAATAATAGTCGTTCTTTCGTTATTGCATATTGCACAAGTGAACCCTCTTTATACTTAAAGTAGTGGGCATATGCTCTGCTGCTCCATCTCTTACTTGAAAAGGTTTCTATTAACACCTGTTTCCATCCATGCCAATCATTTTCATGTTCTCCTTTAATGGCTGTAGAGGTGTACCAGTCTTGGGCAGTTCTATCTAAAAATGTCCTTAATAGTTCGATTTTGGTTTTATCTTTCTGGATTGAAAATCTTTCACATTCTTTGTCGAATGTGTCTAACCATTGTCTAACATTAGATGTTTTATAATTAAATTTTTCTATAATAAATTTATCCGCTACGTGTTTTAAATTTTTTTCCTCTTCTTTTTTTTCGGATTTTTCGACTAATTTTTCTAATATTCCTGCTAATTCTGATTGTTCCTTTATATCTTGAAAATTTTGCCTTAAATATTTTCCTCCAAAGTGAATATTCCCATCATCGCCCAAATATATCTTTTGCAATTCTTTTGTTAGCGTTATCCATATTATTAATTTATCATTTCTTTTTACTAATGAATCTTTGACTTTTTTAAAAACAGCCGTATTCTTTAACTCTTTATGGGAATCCGCATAAATGAGTTCGTCCGGTATTGCATATCTATCACCTTGTTCCGTCAAAATTGATGTCATGGCTACCACTGTAGTTTTACTATCCTTTGGAGAAGCCACAGCCTTAAACTCAAACTTCAACTTCATTTTGTACAGAAATTGTCGTTTTATAATTTTCTATAATCTTTAATAATTAACCAAATTTGTTTCTCTATAAAATAAAGTTTTTATTAGAATTAAGATTATTAATTACAATAATGAAAAATTACCTATAAAATAAAGAAACGACAATTAAAGCTAATTATTCGTACAATTATAATATTTGTAAAACTATGTTATTGCAATTTATAATATTTGTATAAATTAATTATTTATTTTATGTCAAAATTTTGTATGTTATAAGAGCCTATTCACACGAGGCGTTTTTTAGCAGCGCGACTAACGCGCTGCTTAGAAGCGCGTTTCGACGAAGCACAGGGACAAATGGAAGCATTCACACGCAGCGACGCGACAATGTTTGTAGCGCTACAAACGCTTCTAGCAGTCACTCTCGCCGCAGAACTCGGCGACAAAAAGTCGCGCGTTTGACGACTAAGAGCCTATTCACACGAAGCGTTTTTTAGCAGCGCGACAAACGCGCTGCTTAGAAGCGCGTTTCGACGAAGCACAGGGACAAATGGAAGCATTCACACGCAGCGACGCGACAATGTTTGTAGCGCTACAAACGCTTCTAGCAGTCACTCTCGCCGCAGAACTCGGCGACAAAAAGTCGCGCGTTTGACGACTAAGCACTGTTTCTTATCGCAGCGTTCACACGAGACGCGCGTTTTTTAGGCGTCAGTCATTATGTATTTCGGAGATGGATCATAATGGCAGGGTCTTGAAAGGTTTGAAATTGTGAATAGCTTGATGAATAATCAGAAAATTAACAGTGAAGATGACGAGGATGTAGACGACGATCTAGAAGAGGTGACAGATGGAACTTCTTCGCAACAAGAGGCGAGACCGAAGCGAAAGAGATCATCGAATGAAAATACTACCAAAACAGAGGAAGATTTCATCCAAATATTGAAGGCGAAATCCTTACGAGAGGATTCAAAATCTGCTGATCCAGATTTCGACAAATTATTTATTTTGTCTTTGTACGATGAGCTGAAAGCCATTCCTCTTCAAAGCTACCGGGATGGACATTCGTTTTCTACTTATAATTCATTCGTTCATTTTTCTCGGTTTATCTACCTGAGAGATTACTTCCAATCGCTTGTACAAAGCGCGACCATTTCCATCTCGTTCTCCTCCAGCCTCAGAATCAGTACACTTGTATGATAGCAGTATTCCTGATAATACTAACTATTTTACAGAACCAGATAATATTAACTATTTTATAGAACCAGATAATACTAACGATTCCCAGGCCATAAATGACATGTGAGTACTTAGTATCAGGGAAAGTATTTATACTACGCTAATTTTTTCCTATGCATTATATTATTTTTTGTATTAAATTTAAATTTCAAACTAAAGATTTTTGCGCTCAAAACGTCTCGTCTTTATTCAACGTACGACCAGATTGGTATGGTATTCAAACGCGCGTTTAACGCGCAACAAAAATTCAGTCGCCGCGTTTTTTTGAAGCGCGACAAAACGCGGTCAAAACGCCTCGTGTGAATAGGCTCTAAATCAAGCGGCTGAGGAAGTACGCGCCAAAATTAAAGGGAATATATTCTCTTTACATATATATATCTATACTAATATATAAAATTCTTATGTCTGTCTGTACATTTCGATTTTGAACCCAATTATAGGGTAAATATTTGTTTCATGAGGCCCTTATTCCAAATTTAACATTTTTAAAATTTTTGTCTGTCTGTCTGTCTGTCTGTGTGTCCCGATTTAACTAAAGAACGGAACAACCGAATTTAATGAAATTTGGTATTAAGACGCAACACAATTTCCCACAGACTATAGGCTACTTATCATTCCAAAAAAATAATAAGGGATGGTATTCCATAGGGATGAGAACAAAAATTTTTACACTAGACAGGTGAATTATATGTCATTGGAAAGGTAATTTAAAGTTAGAAAATAATATGTAAAAATATTTATAGATGAACTGATAAAAAGCACAGTAAATTCAATTTAAATTTTAAAAAATTGCCTCTTTGAAATATAAACCTTTATATATTATATATAAAAAAGTGTTTTTCTTATATGATGCAGATATATAATAAGAAAGGGTTTTTTGATAATTCCTCCTCTAAAAGAGTGAAAAATGGTGGCAAAGTTTGCACGGCATAACGTCTAATAAACAAACGAAATTTCAAATTTAATCAATTTTTTCAAGGTATGTTCGTTGGTTTATTATTAGAAACAAAACGTTGGATCTGCTTTAAAATTTAAGCTCTAATGTATATATATCTAAAAAAGGTTAAGTTCATAAGTGATCATTACGTTTTTTGGCTTTCTTTCATTAATTGTAAACCTGAAAATCCGAAATACGTATTCACAAATAAATACATTAATGAGCGAATATCGAATAGCGAGAAATTAGGCGAACTGAAAGAAAATGGTTTAATTATTTTGTTGAAATTCAGATATTTTAATAATAAGTGCAGAGATACACAATGGTTATACTTGATTATGGAGGAACTGGGTTTCGTGCATTTGAATAAATTTTAATTTCGCCGTAGTTTTGTACATTTCAGTAGTGTAAAAGTTGAGACAATGAAATGGGATTTCTACTAATATTCTAAATATCTAGGCGAGTGTTTTGATAACTTTTGACTGTTTTAAGTCATAATTATGACTGACTTTATTGAAATTAACGATAGTTTTTATTTATGTATAGATGGTGTTTGATTCACGGATTAATTGGTTCACGGTAGATATACCTACCGTAGGTATACGGAATACACCATACTCTTTTTAGATATTTATAAATATTTTTTGAAAATTAATTGATCATTATATACAACTATTTTATTCTAAGTAACAGTTTATTAAATGTATCTTTTTAAAGTGGACAAAATAGTGTTTTTAAGTATGATTATGTTTTTCGTAAAAGAAATAAGAAAAATAATATTTTTCATATGCCACTACAAGTAGCAAATTTAAAAAGAAAATATAATCTACACCTACGTTACGCAGACGAAGTCGCGGGGATCAGCTAGTATATAATAAAAATACAATAATATACCTATTTAGTTTTTCAATCGCCAACTTCCTACAGAAACATAACATCAATATCGCATTTTCAACAGGTGATGAAAAATGGCGACATGATGAAAAATCTTAAGCCATTGGAGAACAACCAAATTTCAACGAAAAATAAAACCGAAATATATAAAATTAAATGTAGTTCCAGCGAAAAATTTTACATTCGCCAAACTGGTAGATCTTTCGGAATAAGATATAAGGAACATACACTCAAGAAACCAACTTCAACAACAACTTAAAATTTTACAAAACACTTTTATAACGAAAATCAGCAATTCTTAAATTTCGAAACAAATTTTAAGTCACTACATATTTGCAAGAAAGGATCACATATAAACACCGTAGAAGAATATGAAACATACAAAGACACAAACTAGATCCAAATAACATTCTTAACGACAAATTATATAAAACAAATAGCCTATATGAAAATTGTTTACAACTGACAAAATAATCATTACCTAATGATGACAGCCAAAAAACTGTTGAAACGCGTCGTAATAAAGAAGAAATTGAGTCATAGAACATATATTATTATTCATTAATTAATTTTTTTGTTTCAAAAGTATTAAAGAATTATAAAAAAGATGAAATTGTAGCACAAGTTAATCAATTCAAGACCAGAAATCTCAATTTTTGTTATATTTTGTGCGCGGAGAGTACGTCTGTGATCTGACCTCATGCAAAAAACACTAGCGCTTTCGACATCAATTTCCAGCCAAACTATGGCATTTATGAAGAATTAGTAAAGAATATTTTTTGTAAAAAATATGCTCTGATTTCATTATGATAATAACTATTTTATTTGTATTTAACACGGTTCAAAAATTATAATGATGAATTTTTTTTTTCTTTTTGGGAAAGTCAATTATGGAGGGGAAAGGAGCGCATCTCGGTGACGGATTTTTTATTGGAAATTATGTTTAGGACCTTATATATCATTTAATAAAAACATTGACTTCTACGTACTCTTTGGAGAGTGCATATGCTTGAACGACTGTTCTGGAATAAGTTAAAAAAATATATTGCTACTTAGATGTTTTATTAAATTTTGTGAAAAAACGACCTTGTTTTTCGGTCATTTAACGACGATTATTTAAAATTAAATGACACTAATTTGAATATAGAACAAATATCTTTTTGTTATTAAAAAAATCATAAAATTGATCGACTATACCTACTTTGAAAAAAAAAATGCTGCTTAGTCATCAATTTAAAAAATATGTATCTGAATTTAGAAAAATTGTTAACCTTTTTTTTCCAGCGCAAAGATATTAATATTTTTGTTGATTTTAAAAATAAACTTGACACCCTAAGTTGAAAATATTTGTACATATTTTGCATTTTTCTCGAGAGAAAAAAAAAACGAAATGAATTTTAATAAAAAATATTCAGAGAAAAAATTTACTTTAGACAAGTGCTTGAACGAAAAAAAAGCTTTGTTTTTTTTTCCTTGAATAGCGTGAAAAATGTATTGTATAAAACTTAACAGCAGTAAGAGGAATTTTTATATTTGTAAATACATGGCGTAAGAAGCGAAATCTCGTACCTTTTTGTGGTGCTATAGGCAAAGATAGTTTTTGTAAACAAATAACACTTGAGCCGCTGACTCAGCGGCTTTTCACTCTACGTTCCACAATTTCTTCATTCCCCATTTGTCATCCCATCTCGTAAAGATTTTCACAAAACTCTTGGCTTGACTTTTTTCGTTCGTGATTTCACTCGCTACGTTTCGATTGCTTTGCCGCGGTCAAGTAGTGGAGTAAGAGTATAAAGCACTTGAAACAAAATTTTTCACCACAAATGCATTTTTCATTCTCTCCACTTTTGCCCTATTTCATGAATTTAAAAAGGTACATTTATTTGATTTGTACGGAAATCTCGAGGACTTTCGTTTTAAATCGCACAGTGATATACGTCGTTTCTCTTCCAAGTTCAAAAGAGTGAAGTTTTGCTCAGAAATTATTAAGCCAGTTTGATTGTTTTGTGTTTGATATATTGCAAAGATCAAACACAATTATTTTGAGAATTGCTACAAAAGAAATTACTTGATGTTGTGCGTCAAATTACAAATAAACCCCCGTGCTTGTGCTTTGTTCTTAACGCGTTCGAGGAAATAAAAGTTATTTGCAAAACATATAACAACCATTGAATTTTTAAAAGAACCTCCTTAACCAGGTTGTTCATTTTTTTTTCCATTACTTCAGGGAAAATTCTATTTATTTATTTTTGAATTTACAACTAAGCCAGCTAAAACGGGGAAAATATAAAACAATGTTTTTTTTATGTAAAAATATAGGTGTAGATTCGATTTTGACTGCGTGGTGGTTGGGGGTTGGTTGTAAAATAACGCCAACATGATGAAGTTGCCTAGCGAAAGGAAACGATAAACTTTTACAAAATAAAAGATACCACAAACAGACAGACAAACACACCAAACCCGAAACCGGATTTGAACATTGGCAATAAAAATATACAGCCCGAATGATACATGACATAAACATTTGTTACCCTTAAAATAAACGTTTGGTTTTGTGTAGATTTTTATTATTTTGTCTTTCTTTTTTATTTAGTAACTATACTGAAAAGACATCATCTCCATTTTGTTTTAAAATTTTTGTTCATAACGATATAGGGCAGTACTTTGAACAATAAAGATCCTAGTAAGTTTTGCTATGAACTGTAAAGAGTAAATAGATAAGTTTGAACTGACACAAGCTCTCAAACCCTACTAAAAATATTTACAATTCGTTTAGAATTAACTCATTCCTCCACTACGGATATTCAAATAATTAAAAAGCTACCGAATGACAATTATAGATTCACGTGTGTCATTCATGAGCTCAGAACCAGCAATAGACGTATTAAAGAGCATTCGATTTAGTTGCACATTGAATTAGATTTAAAGAAATATTTTATATGAAAATTTTTAAAAATGTGGTTTAAATTTATAATATCGACGTACCTTAAATGAATCACGTTAAATATTTAGAGGAAAGTACCTGGACAGATGGTTAACTTAGGCAAAACATATAAGGGAATGAGAATAAGAAATATTTCCTTTTCTTTCTAAAGCTTTTCAAAAATGACTGCAAAATTTAAAACGACAATTTTTTCAAGTAAATACCTAAAAAACGAAAGTATGAAAATTAGTAAAACAGTCACAAACTATTTTTATACCATTAGAAATATCCTGAGACTTAAATATATTAAGAGTAATAGAGCAGTGAATTTCAAATAAATTCTTTCCTACATCAAAATATACATTTTTGGATTCCACAAATGCTACAATTCGTTTGTATAGACTAAAAGCAGACTTGTCCTTCACCTTTTCAATGAGGAATTACATAATGACTCAAAGTTCGTAGTTTTTACCTAAGAAAAAAAAAACAAATTAATTTCAATGCAAAAATGTTAAATTTTTATATTTAAATTAATCAATTGAATGCTGTTATTTTTAATTACTTCAATGTTTATTTTATTCACCTCAAAAATTTTTAATAAAATTTCTTTTTTGTTCAATTTGTATTTAAACTCACAAAACGAAACTTTGGTCTTATAAAAAATGTGTTATTTTACATTTCAGTAAAGTATGTGATTTTTTTCCTCAATTTTCCATGAGTACGAAACATGAGAAGAAGTGAACTGTAGGAAAAAGTTTCCTCTCATAAAATTTATTCAGGTTAATATTTTTAAATCAAGTTTTTATTTACCGCGAACGAATGAAACAAAAGTAAAACAAATTGGCGTTAAAAACTTTCGCTCATAAATCATAATTAAATATTATTTATACAGTATTATCATTGGAGTTATATAAGCGAGAGTTCACTTGAAAATTTCGCCAAAAAAAAAAAAATCGCTAAATTTTTATTGGCTTTAAGTTGCAAATTTATCTTGATAAAAATATTAAACTTGATTCTAATTTATGATTTTTGTTGCAGGTATGCACTGTTAATAAATCCAAATTTTCCTGGTAACGAGAAAATTGGGTAAGGTTTACTTTGGAATGATTATTAGTGAGGGAATGTGAAAAAACTTTGTGAATATTTCCTTGTTTTTCTAATTTAAATATGAGATTTTATCACAGAAAAAGTTTAATACTTCTTTTAAATTTGTACTATTGCATTTAAAAATATTTTTTGATTTTATTTAATTTCAAACGAGGGCAAGTTTCGGACAAAACCTCTCATACTTTATTAAGGTTTATAGTTTCAGAATCAGTATCTACCAAATTTTTGGTTGAATTTATTCCGTACTGCATTAAAAAGACAAGATAAGTGGTTTTTATGCAGTGCAGGGGAATGATTTGAAAAAAAATTATTGACAAGGAACTATAAGTAATCAGGTAATCAGTAATCAGGTATTTCCGTTTAAGAACACAAATTTTTATTCAAAGTGATATGAGGTTTTCAAAAACGCGACAAAACAGCGAAAGCCAATATTAATGATTGGAAATTAATTGTTTGAGTAGTTTTTCTATATTTAAACCGTTCAAAGTTTATATATTAAACCATACATATTTTAAACTAGAATGACAGAAATTTAACAAACCTGTGATGAGAAGACATGGAAAGTGCAGGTGAATTGATTGTATTTTGAAGTCATTTAAATTAGAATTAGGTCTGACATTGTCATTTCCCTATCAATCCACGTTACATTTCACAATGGGCAGATTATCCATTAATAATGTTCACATTTAACCCGCCAAACCTTTTAAACAATAATCCGTGATACGAAGAGTGAACATATTTATAGAACGTGATTTAATGCTCGTCTCAAGCTTTAAATGGAAAACATGGCGACAATAGGGCTTTGAAAGTTCGGCGCGCATAAGAGCAATGCACCGTCGCCTTTATAGTTTAAATATGTGTAGATCGTTATTAGAAATTTGCGGCCAAGAAACGTCGTGTGGTTGTCTAGTTTTATTGGGTCCCTCATCACACGCCATTCGCACTTGCTATTGTAATTTAATTCGTGGTTGTCACAAAATTTATATGCTGTAAATATTTCAGAAATGGACGTAGCGAGTCGAGTCAATGTTATTCCATGTGAAAAAGAGCCGCCCGGGGATTTTTATTCGGGCGGTTTTTGCCACGATTCTCCGCTTGGAATTTCATTTCATTCGAAAATAGTTGCATGCAATGCTTGTCGCCGCTTTGTTCTTTCAACTATTCGTTTTATTTATTCCGTCATTTCACAATTTTTATTGTAATCTTTTGAATAATTTCTCTTAAACTTTCCGGATTTATTATTCGAGTAATATCTGTGTTTTAAATGACCGTGTTTGAGAGTGGAAATGCATCGTCATAATAAATACATTCCGTTGGGACGACAAAACATTGCATCGATTTTCCATATTAAAAACACGGTCCGCATTGAAATATGTGACGGTACCAAAAAAACCTCCTTCAAGCTTTTCCGGTTTTAAAACAAACTAATTTTTAATACGGTACAGGCATTGAATTTTATCCACAATGAGAATAAAAAGTTTAAGTTACCTAGTAGGTGGAAAGTTTTACGATTTTTTCCTTATGTCAATAAATAAAAATAAAATATGATATGCGCTGAAAATAGGAAACATGCGGTTTTGAATTTTTGCTTGTTAAATATTAAGTTTAATGTTTGTTCGAAAATCTTTTCAAAGTTTTTATATTACTACTTCAGGCACTTGAACTTTTAATCTTCAGTCTTCTCTCACATAATTTTAAATTCACATTAAGTTTAAAATATTTGTAGAGCTTTTAATTTGAAGCCTAGAACGTTTTTTTTTTTAATATCTATAACTCATAGAAATGTCATAAAGTTTCAAAAGATTGTTTAATGCATTTTTGAGGTTATACTTCTTTAATGGCGTTATGAACAAAAAATAATGAGAGTGAATTTTTAAAAAAATGATGCTTTGACGCTATTGTATGAAGTAGCTCGTAAACGGTTAGCGAGAAAGAATGGTTCAAGCGAGTGAAATCTGGCTGATTTTTGGGAGCAATATGCATAGTAGTAATACGACTACGACACTCAATTGCATCAATCAAGTTAAGCCAACACTCGTATATGTTTTTCGTTTATTAGAAAGGGAGTCGATCGTCCCGACCAATCCCGAACCAGATACGAAGCTATAGCTAGCAAACAGTCAAGAAATACATACACTTGACGTTGTATGTAATATCAGTAATAAGTAATATTATATCAGGAATAAGTAATATCAGTTGGGAAATAGATGCCTCTTTAGTTTTAAATTCAAGTTTTATTGTCAGCTAAGTTGCTAGTACACATTGTTAAAGAGAAGATTTAAAACTAACCAAATAAATCATTTGAAAAGCCTACGATCAACCTGTTCGCGATCGACCGTGTGTTCCCCCCTGGTCTATAACATCCGTAAAATGCTTAGGTTAAGCATATAAATCTGGCAATAGAAAATTACGGTGTTTAATCAGAAATATCAATGACCTCTTTGTCAATATCCGTGATTTATATAGGGATCTGCAGGAGTGACCATTAACGAGAAAGTGATAAGGAATAACGTTAAATATGTACGAACCATCATATCGTAAACCTTCTTAAAGTTCTTACCAACACAACCAAGTGCAGCTTACGTCATTTAGTTTATATGATTTAAATGTAATTTGAGAATTTTTAGAAGATTCTAAGAATTAGTGTTTGCACAGTCTATATTTTAGAACTTTGCCATTAGCTAATTGAATATTATTATTTTGATAGTAACGATAAATTGTAAGATTACAAAATTCAACATTTCAAATAAGTCTCACATATAAAGTAAACGAACAAATTTCTAGGGTATTTGTAGGTAAACAACCAGCAGCAAACATCATTCACGGACGGTTCTTATTAGCAATTTTAATAAATGCATCTTTCACTAACAAGCTCAGCCAATTAAATTTACATGGCTTGAACTTCAATACCGAGTATTTAAACATTTACGTTGTTGCACAGATTTAAAAAAAAATATTTTTAAGAAGTGATCAAATTAAATATGATTTTTATGTAAGCATTTCATCGCATTGTATAACAAGACTCATTTTCTTGTGAGTTGTGCGTGATTGAGCCAATTAGAAAATTAATTGAAGTGAAGTTCGTTTTAAATTTAAAGAAGTTAGTTACAATAACTTTTGCACACGAAGCCACTAAATTTTCATGCCTTTCATTCATCAAAACTAATTGCCTTAAGATGTGCTTTTCGTTTCGTTTTCGATTCAAATTAAACGAAAAATATTAAAACCCAATTTAAAATTTGTTCGTGTGAATAACCCTCCAATTACGAGAGATAAAATACCAATACTTGAATACTGTTTAAATTGGGACAGATACCTGAACAGTTTCACGTAATCTCTCTAATCATTATATGATATTTCCGTTTCTTCAACTTTATCTTATTCGCATTTATTGACAATTGCAGTAAGTGACATGGAAAATATTTAATTGTATAAAAATACACAATGAAATGAAGCAAACTAAGTGTGAAAAATTTCGGGAAATTGTAAAATTGTTAAGATCGTTTAACACTTGGTGGAAATTATTTAGTGCCTGCCAGTTAAGGCGGAGTAGATAATTCCTTGTTGCGAAAAGCTCCACGGAGACAAATAACTGTGCCCGTAAATGTCAAAACGACGACGAGAAGTAACTCGGCGTCTGCTTATCAGAAACCTATTTACATTTCACACGTAACTCGTATAGAACGATAAGAGCCAACTATTCTGGGTAAAACAAGCTCATGAGCTTTCCGTGATGAAGCTCTGCATTGGCTCGATAGGGTGAATGATATACCTAATGGAAACGGCGATGGAATGAGCTGACTGGAGCGAGGTTGTTAAGTTTTGTTACTTTTTCATGCAATGAATAAGCACAAAAGCACCCCATGCTTTTCTCTTCCACTATGCGTCCCATTAAAAATAATTAAATATTATATTTTAAAATAATGACTGACAATGATTACAAAGTTATTTTACCGTTAACAAGACTTTTGCACTTAAATATACCTTTCAGGATCTTTTTTGTCTTCTCGCCAGCTTTCTCGAGCTATTAGTGCTTTTCAAATGGTCATTTATCACTTTCGTGCTTACGAGACAATGGATAATGTAATTCGTTAGTCAAGTTGTTTTAAAGTTTATTCCATAATTTAACTATTTTCTTTTGTTTACAATTATAAGGAAGGGTTAAAGTAAAACGTAAATACCTGTAAAAAACCATATACGAATTACAGTATTGGAATATTGGTTAATAAATTTTATTATTTTTATTCGTTTTAAAGAACATATATGCGCCAGTAAAGCACAACCAAATTTGCATTAAAAAAAACACTAAGTATACAAGATTATTCTATTTTTAAAATTATACCATTTCAGTATTTTAATATTAAGAAATTAAAAAAAAAGAAGTCTTCGAAATGTAGATTTATATTAGGTGAACCGGAAAATAATTTCGCTTTTAAACCAATAGTCATTCAATTTTCATTTATCTGCTTATAAGTTATTTCAAAGTGATACTAAAGACATTTTATGATTAGAGTAATTTATCAACTTAATAAAAATTATTATACAAAAAAATGTTATTCAAAAATCTTTATTGAAATGGTAGGATCAAACACCTGAAAGAATATAAATTTTGATATTGTATGCTCATCGAGTTTCACAGGATAGAAACGCAAAGTTGTTACTAAACACATTTTCAATGTTTATCTAAGTGCATTAGAAGTTCATTAATGTCAAATGAGTTTTTTAAGTTCAAATTCGGTAATTTTCATTTCTCCAACTGGTACCAACGATATATGACAAGTTTAACCAATAAAAAGTTAAGGGGGGGACGGTGCCAGATGTATGCCAGAAAGTCGAAGAGCTGTCTAATAATCCCAATCAATCTTAATCGATCGGTCAAGTATCCCAAAAATGTCCAAAAACTGCTAAAAGATAAAATTCTATGCTGCAACATGATAATTCAAGACTCCTCTGCAGAAGAAAAGCCCTGGGAAAAACTAATTAGTTAAGGAGGAGGTGATACGGCCGTACCCACCTTAATTACCTAAAGTTATTTCATTGGTTTTCTACTTATTTCAATCGTTACCATATTTACTAAGTGGTAAAGAAATTGAAAGCTTAAGTGATGTTCAAAATGTATTTTGTTTATATTTTCCTTGCTAATCAATTGATTATTACTAATATGGCATTAAAATTTGCACACTAAATCTCAAAACGTTGATACTAATGAGGCTGATTATATCATTGATTTAAAATCAATAGTTGTAGCAAAATTTTGTGTTTTAATTGTTTATTGAAAAAACATTTTTTTCCGGTACACCTATTATATCTACAAAAGAATGTTGCGAATTTTGTGGATGCCAAGGTCAGATGAAGTACTCCAACAGAAGAGTAAACAAAAATAGCTACTTTTGATTATAAATGGAAAAAAATCAAGACTTGACTCATATATTGAAAGAAGAACGATAAAAATTACTTCTATTCATAATTGAGGATAAAATATAGAGTAAAAGATTGATTGAAACAAAGCAGAACTTATTGCAAATAAACCTGAGGAATTTGATCGTTCTTCTACAAAAAAAAAAATAATTGTGCTGCAGTTTTAACTGTTGCAGTTGTCATTTAATAAAAAAAATATGATTTTGCCAACTTATTTTTTTTTTTAAGTTTTACAAATCAAAACAATAATTTCCCTTTATATACTTCGTCAAAAAAATAATTATTACGATACCAATCGAAAAAAATAGAGATCGCAACATAAGTGGGAATGAATAAGAGGATTGAAAATAAAATATAACATGGAAAAAAAAAATAACAAAACTTGAAGATGTAATTTGTGGATGAGCCCTTAATCCTCTTACCATCACCGTTTAAACTTATTTCAAAATTAATTCAAGAAAAACACTCTTTGAAAAATATTCCTTATAAAATGTAATGATTTTTATGAATCTTCGGAATTTCTTTAAACAGAAAAATAAATATTTATGAAAGAAACTGTCAGTATTTATCTTTCAATTTTACTTTTTTAACCAGTGCACGAATTTCGTCAGATTGCATCGTCTCATATTTTACGTTTTTTTGGATTTACTTTTTTTTCCACGTCGTTTCAGTGTGCTCTAGTTCTTCCTCAATATTGTTCCGGGAGAAATAGTGAGATCTCTCATCTTCCCAATCTCGGAACACTTCAATACCGAGCATCAGATTTACGCTACTTGTAAGGGAAAACATAATCTTTCAACACGATGGGCTTCGTGTGTATCTCTCATGTAATATTCTTTGATCATTTTTCAATTTTCTCGACATTAAATTTTCAGAACTATTATCCGCGAAACTCGCGCCTTATTTTATATCAAGTACACGATGGCTATTTGAGTTAACTAAGTTGAGGTATTTCCTGAGAATTCATCAATTTCCTTCAATTCGAGTGCAATTTAGTTCTATTTCAATATTTATTTATTTTTTTAGTAAGACAGCTAACGTTTATTTTAAGTATTTTTTTAAAATTTATTTTTCATTTTCGGAATAATAAACGGATTATGATGGAATAAATTACAGAAAAACAAAAGGGATGGGCTCCATAAGTTTTCAATTACACTGGTTGTAATTTCGCACAAAACAAAACGCTTTAGCAAATTATTTTTCTCGCATTTACATCTTTGTGTCGTTAAAAAAAATAATGAACTCAGAATTTTACATTTCGTTTTATTTTCTTTTATTATACAAACTAAATACAAACCAAAACTCTTTTTCATTCAACTAATTATTAACTTCAGACTTCAATTTACTCAATTTGGTCAAACAAGCATCACGCCAGGCTCGTCTTTCTGCTAATTTGTCAATTGGCACTTTGGTTTCTAGGTCTTGCGCCATTTTCACTGCCGTGGGTCCCTCCATCTTAACCGGTGGTTTCAAGGTTTTACTCGTATCGAAAATCGATTGGCTGTAACGCTCGAAATAATTTGTCATTCCTATAAAAATATTTTTTTTTCAACAAAACGAGATAAAAGCATTTTATATTATATATATATATGAAAAAAGTCGAGCTTTTGTGTCCCCAATAAACGAATATAAATGACGGCGTCCGCGACTCCCGTCGACCGATCGCTTGGCTAATTTCTTTGTTTATATCCGGACCACGCAATTAATTTTAAAAGCCCGGGGGCCGACTTTAACAATTTCAACTCATTATTTTAATTTATATCCTTAGATTAACAGCAAAAGCTCAAGGGTTCTATTAAAATATTATGGGAACATATGCGCGGTTATCGCACGCCGCCAAAAATCCTTCGTTTTCTCCCGATTCGGCTCGTTTTCGTCCCAGTTCGTTTGTCAAACTTGCTCCTTTTAAATTTATAGATTATGTAGTGCTAATATATTATAAAACCCAATTCATAACTCGACGATATTTAAGCGTAAAATTTTTAAGTTCAAATTATATGACTATCAATTGTATAAAAACACTGCCAAATGGGAAGGTTCATTTGAAATTAATGTTTTATTTAATGCTGGTTTAATAAATATAAAGCATTTTTTTAATAATTTGTTTAAATTTATCAACAGACATTTATCTACTCAGTTTCTATTCGTAATTTGTTTGAAAACAACAACTTAGGTTCAAAACTGTCTTATCGAAAAACATATAATTGGAAATTTCGAATTCTTTGCAAATAAACAAAAATACTGATACGCAAACTTTTTAAAATAAAAGATAGAAAAATTTTCTATTTCCACTAATTAACGGCTATCAATAAAATAAAAAAGTGATATTTAGTAAAAAAACGAAAAATCGTTTAAAGAAAATTGTATTTTCCACTTGAAGGAAACATCAAATAAATAATACCTTCGGCATTAAGATGAGCCGTCTCCAATGGACCCATGAATGCATATCTCATCCCCAATCCCTCTGACATAACTTTATCGACGTCTTCCACACTCAAAATTCCGTCATTCACCTGATGCCACACTTCGTTCAAAATTACATATCTTTGAAAAAAGGTTCGAGAAAACCCGTATTAAATTCAACATAAAAATATGATATTAGTGCCGAAAATGATTTTATATGTACGTACTGAATTCGGTTTAAGGAAAATCCAGGAATTTCTCGACTTAGCGAAACAGGAGCTTGACCTATTTCCGTCATCAAAGCCCGCGTTTTACTAGCAACTGCTGCATCCGTCCATGGAGCTGGAACAATTTCGACGAGAGGAACATAATACGGAGGATTGACAGGGTGCGATACAATAACTTGGTTCCTAAAGAAAAAAGTAAACATATCTAATATCTAAATAAAAAATTTTACACTTTGCAAAAAAAATGCTACGAATTTGCTAATAATTTTTGTAAAAATTTAATAGGAAAAATCTTTAGACTATATTTTAATCAGTCTGCTAAAATAATTGATGGAAATTTATTTAATTACAAATACAAATATTTTTTCCTTCTGAAATTGATTTATTTGAACTAAACATGTATGTTTTTCCAATTAAATTAATTAATAATCACCAGTAATTATTAATTCATTAAAATCAACGGAAATATATTTTTCAATATTTGTTCAAATGAAATGAATTAATAATATTTCATTGCAAACCAATTAAATCATACCTGTGCTTTAAATGTTCACTGAATAATGATGGCATAAAAGTCGACGTTGAACTTGACAAGATAATTTTATTATCAGCTACTTCATCCAAATTGCCAAACACTTTATTCTTCAAATCCAAATTTTCCGGAACGCATTCTTGTACGAAAGTTGCATTTTTTACACATTCTTTAATACACTTAGTGCCTGAAACCAAATCATTTAGTTGAAAATATTTAGATGGTAAATTTAATAAAAGATAACAGTTTTATGAGAACAAGCTACTTGAGAACAAAAATCTTTTTTGTAATTCAATCATCACAGTTTTTCCTTAACGAACATATTAAAAATAAATTTAATCTGCAGAAAATTAATTTAAAAGAAAGAGAGACGTTAATGAAAATTAACTTTATTAACGAAGATATTCTGTTAAAAGGTTATGTTAATTTCTTAATGGAAAATATAGATTAAAAAAATAATTTACTTAAATATGTTTGCGTTTGTAATTTAAGTTTTTTTTTCGGAATTCAAATTATATTATTTAATTGCTTTGATTCATTCTTTCAATGAATGAAGAAACGATATGAAGTATTGAAAGTATTGAAGTTCAAGTATTGAAATTTAGATCAAAATCCTTTCATGCAACTGATAATTTTTAAAACTGATAATTATATTATTTTGAAAAAAATAATATAATGGTTGCAGAAATGAAAATGATAAGATCTTGGTCAATTTTTTTTTCACCTTGGATTTCAATCTGAATGGATTTGAAATGTTCTTTAAAGAAGTAACTTTAATCTTTTCTGTTTATGAGTACCTACCACCTACCCACCTACGATGGTATTTTTTTTTCCTTAAAAAGAAAACTAATTGGGCTAGTGGTGCTGGTTATAATTTTGAACAATATGAATATATCTACAGAATAATAAGTAGTAATAGTACCCTGAAAATCATTCCCTCACTATGTCCCAAACTTGAGATTAGCACATTTGTGAACTTTTAAATCAAATTTTATTTCAAAAAATTGTTTGAGAATTTAACTACAATCGATTAAAAACACAATTGATTTTCAAAATCTTTTTAAAAATCTTTCATTATCAAAATTTCAAATTATTCAAAAATCTTTTAAGCTTGGAATGAAAAGTAAAGAACACGTGTTCAAAAATATTTTTTATGTTTCCCATAAAAAGGAATCATTCCCCTCACACCTATACTAACAGTCGATATAGGAACGCATCAGTAATCATTCATGAACGCTCTCACGATTTATGTTATGTTGTTTTGATTGTTGGCATTACTATCAATTATTTCACATATTTAAGTCATTTTTCATTTTACACGTGCTAAAATCTCTGCTTAAAAAAATACCAAGAATTTTTCAAGATTTATTCAGTCGTTATTCCCTCACATTAAAGAAAAATAAAGATTTTTAATATATCTTAATAATAATTGCACAATAAAGTGGGTTGTCAGAGACAGTAAACTTATATAAAAATTCAGAACTAACAAAAGTTTGTGTTACAAGATTTTCTAAATTTTACTTCATTTCGTCATTCTCTCATTTCAAATTGAAACGAGGGAATGTTGATGTATAAGGTAATGGCTTTTAAATTATTCGATGTTGATTTTTTTATTTTTTTGCTTATTTAATCCTTAAATTCACCGTTTTTTCAATTTAAAGATGAGATTATCATTCATATTGACTTTAATGACAATTATTGCTCTGAGTACAATACAGAGGTACAAATAGTTCATTTTAACGGTGCAGAACAACAAATAACATTTTACAGAGGAGTATTATATTTACGTAACATTAATACTGTAGGGGACCAAGTTTTTTGCTCACTATCAAACAATCACAAACATGATTTAATGACAGTATGGAATAAAAACCGTTTCCTCATTTTCAAAATTATAAATCATCCTTATAATGCGTCTAAATTAAGTTTTTTTCTGGGGACCACTATATTGGTAAGATTTAGTTACACAAATACTACAAAATTGACAAAAAAATCAAGTTTTTAAAAGTATTTTTTTAATTTTTTGAAGTGAAATCTTCTTTAGTATCGTTGATTGGAAATCGGAGAAACGAAAAAGCGACAGTAAAAAGAGACAAACATAAATTTATAGAATTTAACGTGCGAAAGATTGAGATATAAGACATAGTGTTTCTATGGTTTTTACTGATCTGTTTATAATGGATAGTGCACTTTACATGCTGAACAGTAAACAAAAATGGTCACTAGAAGTAATTGTCAGCGCTGCTTAAGTAAGCTCTAATTTGAAGTGACCTAAGCAAAATGCAATAGCGCCGTTTTGGAAGCGTTTGGAGAGAGATATATATAGAAGTCTCTCTTTTCTTGTGGGGGAAACAAAAGCAATTGAAGCAAGTAAAGTACAAATGTTTATTTGTGTAAGCTGGCGCTTATCGGCCCTCAATTGCCTGCTGTTGTTTTTAGTCATCATAAAAATTGTGCCTACGTAGACGGAGCTTCGTTCGCCATACTAGATTTTCGTTACTTCTATTTGACGTCATATGCACGGTCTATTCATATACACATGATTGGTAAAGAAATAAGATTTCCAAATCAATTTCGAAGTAAAAAAAAGTTAAACAACAGTCCTCTATACTACACCTCTAACTAAATAACTAATTATATTACTGAATTCTAAGCAGATATGCATAATACGTCCCCTTTCTAGAAAAAATAAATGTTATATTTGTCCGGCTACACGTAGCGAGTAATGTCAAAAAACTCAAATAGAAAAAAGAGCAATAAAGAAATTTTAAATACCAAACGAAATGAATCTTATATATTTTTAGCAAATAGTCGATACAAAATTCAGCGCTTCTTGATAGCACAACCAACTTACAGTTCTAAGCGAATACTCTCTTTTCAGCCATTGGTAGTTGAAAGTGGTCTCAAGAGAGGTTTGTAACAATTGACAATCTCAGTTTTATGCCAGAAGAAAAAACATTTACAGAAAGTGGTATAACGAAATTATCAGCTAAACAGCAAAGATTAGAAAAAAACTGGAATTTGTTATTTATTTTACATAAATGACGTCATAAAAGGGAAGCAAAACTAATGGATTTATTCTGTCTCAACCTAATGTTGGTTTTTATGAAACTAATTGACATTATGACAAAATAAATGAAACTGCCTAATGACGTCACAATATGATGGCTGAAGCCAGATACAGAGACGGTCAAGTAGGAATTGCTTTATAGTAAAATATAATAGCGAAAATATGACACCGTTGCAATCAGTTGCAATCACTTATAAACACTTGTTACTTGTCATTTTCATAGAAATAGCTAGATTTTATTTTCTCCATATAGAAGAGATAACCATACTCAACTGTTGACTTCAGTAAAAATGAAACAGATTTATTGAATAGTTTTAAAACGAGAATATTTACTTTTAAAATAAATTTGACGATAATAGAGAATGGTACATAATAATACATTACATCGCTTCTTATTTTTAAATTATCTGCCCCGGCAATGTTGTAAGATTTTTACTCTGTTATATGGCAGAAGATAATATGTATATAGTTGCAGGAAGTTTTATCAAATAACGTGACAAATATACAGGGAATTGGACTTTTATTTCGATTAAAAGATAATAACTATTTTTTTAAATATTATTTCCAGATACGATTCTAGTGACCTCATGTTTTGTACAGATTGGTATTTAAATTAAATTGAACTTTGTCTTTCAATTTCTTTTCCATTCATATATATTTTAATTCTGTTAACGCTGGGACCACCATAATATTAATTGAAGAAGTCGGGAAAATTACTTTAAAAAATAAAGAAAACAGGAAAATTAAACACCAAAAATTTAAATAAATTGATCAAGATAAGAACTCCAACCTTGACATTCAGGAATAATATTTTCAAAACAATGAAAAATAATGTTCAATTTCTACAGTCATAATTTTTGTTGTATTTTTAAGAGTACGTATTAAATTATAAAAGATAGAGGAAAAATCTATTAGGTATTATTTTGATTTTAAACTTCATTATGGTAATGGTTTGTGTTGTATGGAAAAATACCAATATTTATAGCATTTAAAATGTGAAATAGAACGAAAAATTTAATTAGTTGAAAAGAGCTAACTTATAATATTGTGTTTTGACCTCGTTTATTATGAACGTCATGAAAGAGAAATTCCTAATTATGATAAAAAGTTTTAAGTGCTTGTCAATAACTGTTTAAAACAACGACAGTATAATTATCGACGTGAAGCAGTTTAATTGTTGTCATTCGATACCTTTGATGCAGTTAAACTGTTGCTGTGCATTAAGTGTTCCCCGCAGCAATCCGTTTTTTTCCAAAGTCGTTAATTGTTTTTGAATGTCTTGGAGGGCGCCTGAAATTTGCTTGTCTTCAATATCGTAAATGACTACTTGATAGCCCACTGATGCGAATAGCATCGCCCACGAACGCCCAATTAGGCCGCTGAAATAAATTGCGAAAGTGATTAATTATAATGGAAAAGATGAGTTTGCGATGAAAAATTGATTGATTGATATGAATTTCAAGTTTGACTGATAAATCAACGACTTGAGGATAACGGAGCAACGCGTCTATATTGATTATAACAAAATGTGTGTGAGATAATATATAATAATTCGAGCCGATTGCGGAATTTTCGACGATCCATCAATCAATTTAGTTCGTACCTGCCGACAATGCCGATTTTTTCATCGCGTTCCAACGATTTTGCGGCGTTCATTGTTGATGAATTTCAGCAATATAATGTACGAGTCAATACACAGAAAAAGCGACGTGCCGCTCACTTCAAACCAAAACTCAGACTGATTCTCTCGCTCGACTTGTAGTCACTCTTATAAACAAACGGATAAATACATTTCTCTCCACTTTTCGATTATTTAATCTTTTATTTACAAATTTTTTCAAGTTTACAATGAATTATGTCTTGACGATTAATATACCCAGAGCTGGACTTATGCAAAAGCCCAATAGGCCCGGGCCTTACGCCATCATGTTTTGAATTTGTGTAATTCGTTGATATTTCTTAATAATCAAAATTGACATTTTTAATTCGATACAATACTTTTCTTTAAATTAGACGTCGCTATTCTTGTATTAATCTAAAATAATCTAAAATCTCAGAGAGAATATTATAAAAGCCAAAAAGTTTACCAAAATGGAAAACTCACTAAGAAAAATTCTAAAAGAACTTAAATTTTAGTACAAAGTTTAAATAATTAGCCTCTTGGGCCACCTGAACATGAACTGGGAAATATCCATTAAGATCCATCTGAGAGTTTGCTGAGTTTTAAGTTTACCAAAAGCCTACCTGCCCAATTGAAACTAAAAGGTGTTTCAATAAGAGTGTAAGATTTGAATTGCGCGCCATGTTTGATAGTCCTAATTGGTCATAATGTCACATGATTATGATGTGTTAAATCGAAAGTGGACAGATGGAAGTTAGTAAACATGAAATAGTAGACCATGAACAGCGGAAAGAATTCACCAATTGGATCTTTCAGCAACCTGCCAATTTTGCAAACAAAATTATTTTCAGTAATGAGGCTATTTTCACCTCGATGGCTTCGTGAATAGGCAAAACTGTCGCATTTGGGGTTTAGAAAATCCACGAATGATTCATCAGAAAGCAATGCATCCACAACGGGTCACTGTATGGTGTGCATTATGGTCTGGAGGAATAATTGAATCGTTTTTCTTCGAAAACGTAGAAGGTAATGCAGTAACGGTGAATGATGAACGTTATCGTGATAAGATAACAGTTTCTTGTACCTCATTTAGAAACTATTGATCTTGATGACATGTGGTTTCAACTGAATCCATTGGTCAAAAGAATAGCCTCATATCTCGAAAAAAGGCCATTCTTCGTTTCCATGAAAGAGAGTTCTTCGGTACTTCACCCAATTTGAGCAGGAATCCCACAGGGTAGCATCTTGAGACCGATCCTGTATTTGATTTTTACATCTGACATGCCCGTTGGGGGAAAGTGTCGTGACAGCCAGTTTTACTGACGACACCGCCTCACTGGCAAGTAATGACAGTTCAAATGCTCCGTCTGATGAACTACAAGGGGCACAATCAATGAAGCAAAATCAGTTCACGTGACTTTTAAAAACCAGGAGAAGTCTATGCCGCCCAGTTTACAAACAACCAACAATTGAGGTCAGATGTCTCGGGACTTACTTGGATAGACCTCACCTGGCACAGGCACATAGAAACAAGGCATCAAACGGCAACAGCAGTGGACCAAAATAAAATAGCAGTGAATCTGTCTATAAAGCCGTAATAAAATCGGTCTGGACGTACGAAATATAATTAAGAGGAACTGCTAGCAGTTCACCAACATCAACATTATACAAAGGTTCCAACTTGAGAAACTTTGATTAATCATAGAAGCTCTATGGTATGTCAACAATTTTGATACACACAAGGATTTAAAAATGACCTCGACCAGCATGGAGGTGAAATTCAGCGCAAGCTATCAGACTCACCTGAACGATCACCTCAATCATCTGGTCGTTGGGATCTTAGATAACAGTGAAGAAGTTATTAGACTACGACGCGTCTCATTTTTGGAGCTGCCATTTTGAAAAGTAGTATAAAGAGTACTCTATAGAGGTGCATCTTACCCGATAGTACATTCATCATATTCGCTTATTGTCCTAGGACAGATCGCGAATTAAAACAGCGAGGAAAAAAACATTCTTCAAATAACGACAAACAATCATCACGTTCATTTACTTTAAATTCATATTCAATTCGTTTTCTTCTTTTTTTCTTGGTAGTTTCTTGTTTTCCTTCTACAACATCATGTATGAATCCTTTCTTATGAATCTTTCTTTTAAGATTAATGACCTATTCAGCTAGCTTTTCTTTTTGTTACCATATTGGTGGGCGTTTTTATTTTCGATGATTCTTCTAAATAAATTCATGTTTGTGATTTGATCCACCCATTTAATTTTTCCATTTCTCTTCAGATCTACATTTCCAATAATTCCTTTCTTATTATTTAAGGGTTCAAGTTTTCAATGCACTTCACTCAAAGCACTTTAGCAACTGCTCCCGGAATTCAAGTTCCAATTTTCCAAGTAAAATTCTTTTTACCGTTAAACTGATTTTTCCCACAGTAAGACGGTTGGTAATTTCACAGGTGAGTTTTCCGTCTATGATGATGCTACCTGAATATTTGAATAGGACCACATTTTCTAGCTGTATGTTCTTCATGTTTAAGTAAAGAAGTGTTTGTTCTTTCAATACCCACATGATTTTCCGACCTAGAATAATTTGTAAGTTCATTTCTATTTTTACCAATAGTGCCTATTACACAATAGCAAAACGTGATGGATACAGAGGGGGTTATAGCCCCGGGTAGCGCATCAAAATGTGACGGCATAAAAGCATAAAAAATAATAATTCCATACAACATTTTTACTTCGCGAAAAACATGAAGTGTACATTTTTAATAATTAAAAAATTTAAAAATCCCTGACTTTTAATCAATTTTATATACTAATAAAGAAAATAGGGGGCGGAAATTTCCAATCGATCCCGGGTGGTAATACGCATCAGATTTTGCATCATCAACGTAATTGATGACAGATAATTTGTTTGCTCAATGAAAAGTTTCAACGTTCTTCTAAGGATTTCAGGCGTGGGAGATACACAGCATCCTACGTATCTAAATAAACTCCACTTCCAAACTCTGTGCACTCGTTTTTTTTTACATTTAATTATGTTTTTCACTATGCACTCTGCTTAAAATTGTACGAAAACATTTTCCGTATTTTTAAATAATTTTTTTATATTTTTTTTTATCAAGTTTAAAAAACTGTATGCTCTATTATATTTTTCAATAAAAAGAATACTATTGTGTTGAACATTGTTTTTGTTAATCTAAACACACAATATCAGTTTTCCTCCCGAATTAAACTAAAAGCGTAAAATAATGATTATTAATATCATTAATTTCCGAAGCTCATATTATGAGAAAAAATTATTGTTTCCGTTTCTATCATCAAACTTTTATTTGCACATCATAACAAAGTTAATCATTATCTTTTTTAAGAACTAGAGATTTTTCTAATTAATAAATAAATATTGAATCATTGAAATGTAGTACTTCACAAGTTATCAAGGTGGCAAATCGATACAAACAAATTTTTAATAAAAACATTTTGAACTAGCTGATTTTAATCACCTGCATCGCTATTTTTATTTAAAATTAATGGTTGGTAAAATTTTCCTTAAAATTAATCCTCGATCTGTCCAACCTTATTTTTTATCTTCTTCTTATCAAATGTTGTAGTAAATACATATCACCGGATCATACGTTTTATTTTTATCACCTTAAGAGAATGGTTAATTAGAAAAAAATGTTTTTTTTTAAATTTAAAGCATTGAAATGTGTTATACATAAGGCATATGAATTGGGAGCGACTTCATTTCCGCTGAACCCGCGAGACTGACTCATCGAACCTATGTACACGAAGTATAAATAACAGGAGAACGAACGAACGAGACAATTTGTAAGTTCACGTGTCCTCAAAAATTCAGACGTGCTTTAGTTATTTTTTCGGCCACCATATTAGCGCATTATCGCTAAGAAACATGACCAACTTTTTGTACTGAATTGTTATTGGTTGTTCGCTTTTTTGTTATTGTAATTCAAAGTGAGGCTAAAGCTGTCAAAAATTTACATTCATGTTCTTCATATAATTTAAAATTATACTTTTAATATAACATAAATTCATTATTATTTAATTCTACTTATGTTTAGGATTTTACAATTTTCCATTGAAATTATAAATAATTTAATCTTTAACAATAAATCTCTTGCGAATTATATGAAAATATTTTTAGCGGTTATATTCATACTTGTATACTATTGACACTAGAGTCCTCTGTACTATGTCCTCATTTTATGGACGACTTTGCAATACAGCGTTCGTTCTCCTGTTATTTATACTTCGTGCTATAGGGTTCGACTGAACCCAGGTTAAGAACCACTACTTTAGATGCTTCTACAATCTTCTTGTATTTTAATTATAACTAATGAAAAATGGGAAAAACATATTCTCTTTTGGTCGTACAACTTCATCCGTTTTCTATCACTTTTTGCTTGCATATTATTTGTGGGATATTTACAAAACCTACGTCATTCTTAAATTAAATAGTTTTCATGAGCACAAAGTAAAAAATAACTGTTCAGTTTTATTTCAACACAAAGAATAAAATTCTTGTCTTTAATTTTAACGATCATGTTCTGGAAACTGATAAAAAATTGTGAGCATTGAATGAATACAATGTCAACAGTTAAAGACCTTTAAAACTTTAAAATTTAATATCAAAAATAATTGTAATTTCTTTATTGTGTAAAAAAAATAAATGGTAGAAGATTATTTAACAAGTTTGACTATTATTTGCTCAAGTTTACATACCTATATATTGTCACCAGATAAAACCAGTTACTTTCTTGTATAGTGTGCTTTTTCTTCTTAAATTTCAACATTATCGAAAAAAAACATTGCGTGAAAAAGAAAAAAGTCACAACTTTCTGTAAAAGTAATTTATCTCTTACAATTTTATGAAAATATTATCTAATATTGAAACTCGATGTCAAAAACTGCATTTTGAAATATTTGTATTTTAAGGGAGCGAATTGTTTACGGAAACTTTTTTTTTTTATTATAAAAAAATCTGGGAATAAAGCGTATAATATTAGTTCTTATCTATTACAATTTTTAGCAACAAATTTGCAATCTGAGGTCGTCTTGAATATTTAATTTCAAACAAAACGAAACGAAAACCTCAGAATAATTGGCGTTTGAAAGTTTGAATATGTAAAGACAATTTTTTAAGATGACTAATGAATTTTCTGTCAACCATTTTTTTATTTCATTATTTTCCCATTTTAATCTATTTACAATTAAAACGATTATTGATTTGAAATTAGTTGCATGTAATTAATTCATCTTCCCCAATCAACTTTCTTGTTTGCATGAATTGAATAAAATCCGTTCCTACAAAGTTTCCTACTGAAATTTTCAAGTTTCACTTCTAGTTCTGCATAGTCAATGAGTCGCGTTTAAGTTTTCCAAATATTAAACCAAGTTTATATTGTGTATATATTATTGTAACACGATCGTTATCCCCCACGATGAAATCTGAACGTTAAATTTATCGTTAGAGAACTCTATTAATAATATAAATAATTAAATAATAAGCGCACGTTTTCCAAAAATGCCCCAAATATGATCAACTTGCAATCTTATTTTTTCTTACATAGAACCAAATAAACGTTTTACGTAGTATATAACTATTTTTGTTTTATTTTATTTTTTAAATTGAATCGTCAAAATTTTTTTTTGCATTAAAATGTTTCTATAATCCACTTGGATTTAGGTTGAACGGGGACACTTACGGGAAATGAAAGTTTTTATTAATGACTTCTGATATATTTTTCTTTGCATTGAAATGAAAAATATTTTAAACTTACTATAAAAACCCATATAATAGGTGCAGTGGAAAAGAATACCGTTTTTTCAATATACAATTAAAACACAATGTTTCATTACAACTATTGATTTTAAATCAATGATATAATCAGCCTCAATAGTATCAACGTTTTGACATCTAGTGTGCAAATTTTAATGTCATATTAGTAAAAATCAATTGATTAGCAAGAAAAATATCAAAAAAATACTTTTTGAATATCACTCAAGCATTCAATTTTTTAATCACTAGTAAATGTAATAACAATTGAAATAAATAGAAGTCCGATGAAATTACTTACGACGATTATAGTAGGTACGGCAATACCACCTCCCCCTTAATTAATTAGTTTTTTCCAGGACTTTTCTTCTGTAGAAGGGTCTTTCATTATCGTGTGGTAGCATAGAATTTTATCTGTTTACTGTTTTTGAACAGTTCTGAGTATTTGACCGATCGATTAAAATTGATTGGAATTATTTGACAGCTCCTCGACTTTCTGGCATACATTTGACACCATTTTCCCCGTTAACTTTTTAAATGTTAAATTGTTTGCCATATATCGTTAGTACCAGTTGAAAAAATGAAAATTAACGAATTTGAATTTAAAAAAACTCATTTGGTATTAATGAACTTCTTCTTCACTTAGATAAATAATGAAAATGTTTTTAGTAACAACATTGCATTGCTATCCTGTGAATCTTGATGAGCATACAATACCGAATTTGTATTCACTCGGATTTTTGGTCCAACCATTTCAATATAGATTTCAGAATAAAAAATATTTTGTAATTGTTACAAAGTTGATAAATTATTCTAATCATAAAATGTCTTTAGTATCACTTTGAAATAATTTATAAGCAGATAAATGAAAATTGAATGACTATTGGTTTAAAAACGAAATTCTTTTCCGGTACACCTTGTACCATAAAGGATCAGGTTTTCCCAACTTAATTTTTAGAAGAAATTTATTCAAATTATCAAATAAATTTTTCTTTGTGATGATTCACAAGAATCACGAAGAATCAAGTTTCACAAGAATCATCACAAAGCAGTCACGGAGCGATTCAAACTACTTTATGACCACTGAGGAAGATTGCTTGGCAATCAAAATACGTATCTGGGCAATATGTTAAAAATATTTTTGCTTGAATTTCTGTTCAAATTTATGTTTATGGTATGCTTTATTAAATTACAAGCTGCTTCTCAAATTTTCAAATAAACTTCTAAAGAAAATACATTACTCGCAACAATCATGTCCAACTACACATTCAAGTCAACTATTTATGGTGTCGATTGGACAGTAAGCTTTTATGACACAATCACGGCCGAATCTCTTTCGTAAAATAAGTACCATATGTACCTCCTTATGTTACCGTTGCATTGTTAAAGTAAATCATTTTGTTATTTAATAGTAAATTAGAGATTCATCGTGTTACGCAAAGGCCTACACAGTTTGATCAACTTGATTCCAAAAACTTTTATAACTCAAAAGTTTGACTTCTGTGAAATTCAATTTTCCTATTATTTTGTATAACAAAACTAGAAATTGTGTGTAAATTTTTTCACTGTTAGAAATCTGATCCCCGCAATTTCGTCTGCGTAACGTAGGTGAAGATATGTTTTCTTTTCAAATTTGCCATTTGTAGTGGTATATGAGAAATTTTATTTTTCTTATTTCTTTTACGAAAAACATAGCCATACTTTAAAAAGACACATTTAATAAACTGTTGCAAAGAATAAAATTGTTCTATGTAATAATCAATTAATTTTCAAAAAAAAATTTATAAAAATATAAAAAGAGTATGTCTATTGCGTATAGCTATGGTAGGTATACCTACCGTAGACCAAATAATCTGTAAATCAATCAGCATCTATACATAAATAAAAAATATCGCCAAGTTCAATAAAGTTGGTCTTAATTATAAGTAAAAAAGTCGAAAGTTACTCGCGTCAAAATAACAGAAGTTAAGGATCTAGATTTTTGAATATTAGTAGGAATCCCATCTCACTGTTTCGATTCCCGATTGAACTTTTTTCAAAAACTATTACTCTATTGCAATGTACAACACAACCGCGAAATTGAAATTTGTACAATTGCACGAAACCCAGTTCTTCCATAATCCAAGTATAACCATTATGTATCTATAAACTTATTATTAAAATATCTGAATTTCAACTATATAATTAAACCATATTGGATAGTCTAGAGTTCACCATACACGATTTGGCGTATGCCGTTTGCTCTGGAAGAGCATTATAAATTTCTTTTATCATTATGGCTTACCGTAAAAATATCGGTATTTTCTTTTAGTTCGCCGAATTTCAAAGGGTACTCGCTCAATAATATAATTATTTCAAATTTTCAAGTTTACAATATATGAAAGCCAAAAAACTTAAAGCTCACTTATAAACTTAACTTAAACTTTTTCAGATATATTTATCTGTTTAAATTTGGAAGCAGACCCTATGCTGTCGCTCTATTTTTTGTAGATAATGATATGTTCTGCAAAATCGTGCTACATTATTTTTTTCTATAACCAATAGTTTTCGCAGCGCACGCGATAAAAGAATGTTTTTTGGTAATTTTTTCAGACCTTGAGTTACATTATTGAAGTTTATTATGGATCCTTAACTTTTTTGAAAATTTAATATAGCCTATGTTCACCGGAAACAGTGTAGCTTCCCAACAGTGAAAGAATTTTTCAAATCGGTTAAGTAGTTTCGGAGCCTATTCAAAGCAAACAAACAATCAAATCTTTCCTCTTTATAATAATAGATAGGTTTATTATAAATACAAATTCTCAGAGGACTAGGATCAAAATATGCCGTTTAAACTTGATTTTTACCCGCGATGTTTCGGCCTTTTTATTAAGCCTTCCTCAGGCGTTCATTAACAATCGCTTTAACTTTAACAAACGCTCAGCATTGTTGAGTCTCTGAACCGCATGCGTGTATGTGAGTGTTATTGTTGACAAAGTTAAAGCGATTTTTAATAAGCGCCTGGAAAAGCTCAATAAAGGGGCCGAATCGTCGCAAGTAAAAATCAAATTTTAACTGCTTATTTTGATCCTAGTCCTAGTCCTAGAGAATTTGTATATATCTTTTATCACCAAGGATCTGAAATTTTACCATAATTATATATTATTAATTATTATATTAAAGTTTACTACATAAATTGGACCACAATATATTTTATATATTATATAAACAGTAATTCGAAGTAATTTTGCTTATTTTAAGACAAATTAAACAAAATTATAGAAGCATAAGGTCTGAAATAAAAACATAGATTGTTTTTGCTGTTTTCGATTTATAGGATAATTCGATTAGCCACAAGCAAATATAAGCATCGATAGTTTCTTTAAAAATATGAAAATTTCTAAATTACTCCCTTTTAAATAAAAACATGGTTTTCAAACATGCAAGTGGCAACAATAACTTAAGTAAAGTCTTAGAAAAATCCAAATCCAAGTGCATACTTTCTTCGTAATTACTTTCTCAGTTTTATCGCTCATCCGCGTCATTTTCGCTAAACAACCCTTATCACAACATTGTTGATATACAGATCTCAAAGTCACGCTGTATCCGTCTCCACCCGGATTCTTCTCCATTTACGATCAACTTTTCGTGTTTTACAGAATCGTACAATCGTACATCTCGTAAAACACACGCCAGCACGAACTGTAAAGATAAAAAGGCAAAACGCGAGTATAACAGAAAGCAGAACGAACCCAATGGAGTACAAGACGGCGGTAGGAAAAAAAATAATACATATACAACAATCTCCGTTTCAACAAAGATTTCTTCTCAACAAAGTCATCTTTTATTATAGTCTTAACAGAAACAAGTAGCCGCAATAAATTATTTAATACAGGGCACAAAAAAGCATATGAAATATCATATGAAGCGTAAAAATGGGAAAGAAACTTGCTTGTTCTGAATTTTTTTCTTAACCAAAACCAACTAACTTTATGTACTATTTATAAATTGTTATCAAATATTTTTATTTGACTCTCTTGTAATGGAAATTTTATGTTCATATTTCATTTATTATGGTTGTACAATTGAAATAAAATCATCTAGATTAGATTTTTCCATGTTAAGATTTCTTATTATTTTCTATTTATTTTTAGATTTTTTTTAAGTATCAACGAAAGTGTCTCAGATAAGATACGACATAAGCATATGAGCTGATAATGTGACCTTCAAAACAATTATCTAACATAAGAGTGGAACATAATAATTGACTGCATTGACATCAGGGCCATAAAATAAAAGTAATCAAAAAACTTTGCTAACACATTCAAAGAATTATAATTTTTGAAGATTTTCTTTTGGTATCCATATAACAAAATCTTTATATTATAAAATCATTCAAAAAAAATTTATCAAAAGCCAATTTATTCAAATTTTTTGTATGAAAAAGGTAGAACTTTTCGTTTAGAGGTTTATCAACCAAACACGGATTGATAATATTAGGTGTACCGGAAATTAATTTCGTTTTTAAACCAATAGTGATACAATTGCCATTTATCTGCTTATTAGTTATTTCCAAATGGTACTAAAGACATTTTATGATAAGAGTGACTTGTTAACTAATGAAAAAATACACAATATTTTTTATTCCTTAGTTTATATTGAAACAGTATGATCATTTTGCGAATTAAAAATCTTTGCCAAATATTGAAACAAAATGATTGTCCCAATGACATGGTTTGGTAAGCCCTGTATGAGTCGCCACTTACAGGCTTCGGTTTCATATTAAAAAATAAATAAAATAAAATTTATTGCTCTTATAATAGGCATACAAATACTTTTGTTTAAAATTCATTTTGAAGTGTGATGTACCTTGCATAAACCATCCAAGCAGCGTCTGTAGATCCTGATCTAGGATAATGATTAGATTTTACAACATATTGTAGTTGTTGTTTGTTTGAGTTGGGGAAAAATAGATGGCAATCATTAAAAAACTCCGAATATTGTTTCTGCTTTTAGTAGGCTAAGATTATATGTTTAATTCTTTTATGTTTGTATTTTTTGTATTTAAATGTCTAATTATTTGGCTAGGACCGCTTTTACAATTTGTGAAGAATTTCCGTGACAAGGTGAGGATATATAAGTCAAGTGGTTGTATCCTTAATTCCTCATGAAGATCGTATATCTTGTTTTTGGCTGGGTAGTTTCCCAGCATTCTTAGCAATTTATTTTGGATTCTTTGTATTGTTAGATACTTGGTTTTGCTTACTGAACTCCAGACTTGACATGCGTATGTTAACACTAGTCTGAGTACTGTTTTAAAAATTATTATTTTATTGTTGGTAGACATCCTTGATTATCTGTTTAGCAATGGATTTAAAATGTTACTTCGGGCCATTAATTTGCATTTACCTAGTTTGATGTGTTCTGCAAAGTTGAGTCTGGAATCCAGTTGCATCTCTAAATATCTAAGTATCTAACTGTTTTTGACCATTCTATATTTTTCCCATTTATAAATACCTTTTTATACTTGTTGGGCATTCTTCTAGTGAATAAGATAGCTTCAGTTTTGTTATCATTGGCCTTTATTTTCATATAAATACACCAAGAAATCAAGTGAAATATTTAATTATTTTATTTTATTTTATTTTCTGCCAATCGGTTAGCATACTTTTATCATTGGTAAGGTTATCTACATTGGGGTAGTTCATTCTTCCTGTAACAAGTCTTGAAATCTTACTTTTTTTCTTAGGTTCTTTGGGTCTTCTTTCTACTTTATTCAATCTCAAAAATTGGTCAACTCAGTTATACTTTCTCTTGATATTCATGATATTCTCTTGATATTGTGATCATGATATTTTTTGATGATATTCTCTTTTCTCTTGATATTCTCTATGATTCTTGATATCATAATATCGATTAGTTATTTGACTCCTTTAAATTTCGGCAACCACATTTCAAAGTTATGTAAAAATTAAATTTAGTTTTTCTGAAGAGTTTTTGATATTTATATTATTCTTTTATCAACTAAAAGATTAAACTCTTAACTTCTCATAAACTTTATTTTTATTTTTGCAAGTTTTTGTAATTTTATGTTATAATGTTTAATTTTTTTACCATTTTTTTTGTTTTTAACCGATTATAATAATATTTCACTTTTTTACATTCAATAACTATATATATATATTTTTGTACATATTTCAGGATTATAATTTTTTCATTTCACTTTTTTTTTAAATATTTCAAATCAGCAGTGTTTGGAAGTTAATAATTCAATTCATTTTTTTGGGGATTTAGCGCTTAAAATGAAACTCGGTAATAGAATCATTGCGGGTGGAGATTTTAACACAAAACACCCGCGCTGGGGCTAGAGATCTATTATTCAATGATATTATAAATAAAAATTGATATACAATCTTCTCTCCAAATAAACAAATATATTTGTCTTCTGATGTCAACAAAACTCCAGATGTGGTTGATTTCTTTGTAGCCCTTGGAGTTGGTAGTATAAATTTTACAACAGAATGCCTACCGGAATTATCATCAGACTATGCTTCGATATTACTAACCCTCAGCATTTTTCCAATTTAAAAATAAAAAAATCCTTCTCTTTTTTCTTATCCAATTAATTTGAGCATATTTCAGAAAAATTTAAGCATCTTAAATAACTTAATCTTAAACCTTAATTTCCGTCTAGTGTAAAAGAAGTCGTTCAAAGTTTAACGAATAATATTCAACAAGCTATTCAACAATCATCTCTTCTACATAAACACAAAACAAATAACATTTTTCCAAATTTCCCTACAAAATAAGAGAGACACTTCGCATAATAAGGACTGCGAGAAGTAAATGGCAAAGAACAAAGTATCCTTCCAATGAAAATACATTGAACCGTATGTCTAGCATTCTAAGATCCCGGTTAATTGTTCACCGATCAGCTCAATATTTTCAATATCTCAAATTGTTATTTATTAAAGATAATTCACTTTGGCACGATGCCAAAATAAATACTTAAACACCATAATGTCCCATCACCAATATGCAATGAGAATGGTACTTGGGCTAAAATTGAGTTAGAAAAATCTACCACTTTTGCAAACATGCTAAGAAAATCTTTAACCCCTCAATCAAACATCTGCAACCCATAACATGAACAACTCGTTATTGAAAGTATACAATTTCCCCTTCCATTAAAATTCTCAGCCAAAGCATCCCGAACGTCAGAAATAAAATTTCTGCTGAAAAGAGCCCCCTTAAAAATCCCAGGACGTAATCTCTTAACAGTGGAAATTTTTCGAAATCTTCCCAGATAAGCAATAGTTTATCAAACAATCATTTATAATTCAATTCTTCGCACAATGTATTTTCCAGCGCAAGGTAAATACTCTATAATTTTTCTTATTCCCAAACCAAGCAAACTCATATCAGACCCATCATCGTACAAATCTACAAGCCTACTTCCTTTACTTTCAAAAGAGCTGGAAAAAGTCCTTCTTAAATGTTTTTTTTTTCTGTCATCGAAAGAAAAAATATAATTACTTCTCACTGATTTGACTTCAAACCCCATCATTTTACAACTCAATAATGTTTTAGAGTGGTGGATGAAATCTCGGCTGCCCTCAAAAAAAAAACATTTTGCCAAAGAGCATTCTTGGATGTCGCCGATGTCGCACAGGCGTTCGCTCGCGTTTGGCATCCAGAACTGCTTTATAATTTCTCTCAATTCATTACTATTTCATCCTGAAGTCCTACCTTTCTAATCAATGTTTTAGAGTAGAGTTTAACAATGAATTCTCTCTCCTTACACCAGCGGGTTTCATAAGGCACATTTCACATATTGGAACCAGTGCTTTACCCAATTTACATTGCAGATGTTCTTACTAATGCAAATACCATGTCAATCACCGCTGATGATACATCAATTCTTACCTCTGATTCCAATCCACTTCAAGTCACAAAAAAAAAGCAAGAGCTTCTTGTCCTCTTGATGGAGTGGAGTCAGAATTATAAATTAAAAATTCAGAAGGAGACGTAAGTAAACGTCACATTCACCTTAAACAAAAAAATATGCCCACCATTACTATTCGATGGTGAAATCTTAAGAACTTCAACAGAAGTTCGCTACTTGGATTCTACCTAGATAGTCACCTCACCTGAAATCCGCCTACCAGACTAAAAAGACAAGAAGTTAATAAAAGTGTAGGACTTTAACGAGAACTATTAGGATTTAAATCTACAATAGACACATTCAACAAACTAACTTTATGTAAAACAACAATACGACCTATGTGGGTGTACGAAGCAGAGCTATGGGGCTCTACTAAATCTGCCATCATACAATGAATCCATTCCTTCCAAGTATTGCAAAAAATCCTTAATGCTCCCTATTATGTAAAAAGTGAAATAATTTATAAAGATCTGAATTAACCCGATCCGAGATCTGAATTAGCCGAAATAATTTTCAACAAATTCCTAAAGTTTCACGAAAAACTAAATTCTCATTCAAATCTAGAAATACAAACACTAGCATTCATTGAACATCCGAAAAAACCTCCACGACATTTAAAAAGACGATGACCTAGAGATCACCTTAACAATGACCAGAGAGTTTCAATGATGATTGATATCTTTCATCAAGCCCTCAAGTCTAGTGTCTTCGACTTGAATTTCTGGTTAATTTAATGTATAATTTTTGTTTTGACATTATGAACTTTTGCATATTTGTGCATTTTTATCAGATTGTAAATTTATCTTTTACATTAAAAAAAAAGTTTTAATTTCTATTTCATAACTGTTAGCAATAATAAACTAAAGCAAAAACTATCTAAAGTTCTTTCCACACTTAAGCCATACTATTTCTAGTTCCCTTAAGAAAGTATGTACTGTAAATAACTAATTTGGATTTAAGATTATATGGTTCTCTGATAAAGATTTCTCGTTCATCCATTGCAAAGTATCCGTATTATTTCTTCGACTTTAATTGTCAATCATTCTGCGTTGATATTAAAATTAGTGAGATATTAATAGTATATTCTTTTTAAGCAAATGGAGTTGTTTTCAATCAGTATACAGGTATATACTTTTGTTTTATGTGCAAGGTAGAGATTAACGTTAATATATATACCGGAAAAAGGAAATTATTGTTAAAAGTAATTTTATGAAAGAAGGAAATTTTGTTTTTCTTTTGCGTTGTAAAAAAGCTCTTGTTTAGTAAATTGATTTCTGAATTTTTCCTCGGTGCAATAAATATCCGAGAATTATTTGTATTGGTTTATATTTCAAAATGTTGTTCTTTCAACTCTTTGCCCTAAAATTAAATTTAACAATTTAAAATGTAACTCAAAGAAATGATAATTTCCATAACTGTTTTTTGTACCAATTTTGAAATACCATTGAGTTTTTCTATTTTCCGGATTTTTCTGTAACTGAAATTTTAAAATTTCCTAATTTATTAAAGACCATGTCATTTTTCTTTTACGTTTATTCATTGGAAGCCGAGTTGGCCGTTGTCAGTGAGTTTTCAAGCACCATATTTCACGTATGGAATATGAAGTCACGAAAAAAGGCAGTCAATCGACTCAATTTGGCATGTTGAAGAAATGAAGCGAAACCAACGATTGTTACGATCAAGAAAAGTGAAATGGAAAAAAATCCGAGGTGAAACCGTAAAATATTTTCCTTCCTGCCGATTAACTTAGCGACTGACACGAGTTCCGGAACGAGCACAACCAAATCGTCGTTTCATTTTTAAAAAATTTCAAACGACAACGCCAGCCATTTTTCACCCGCTTTTTTCGGAGTAACAATCCAATATTTTCTCTGGCTCATGTTTAAATGTATTGATCAGAGGTGTGATGCTGCAGCCGTTTTTAAAAGAGGTTATGAATCGCGCGACTTTTCCTCCACACACCCATCTCCATTTTTACCCGCAAAAGCCCGTTCATTCCCGGTCACTTGTCGATTCTGATTTGTTTCGATTGGATGATTGGAGAAATGCTTACGATCGTAAATCAGAAACTGTGCGAAAAGAGCGATGCTCTTTGAACTCGTCGGTAACCACTCTCACATTTTCAAATTAAACTTCTCCAAAAACGAAAACGAGAAATTTAAGATTTTTCCCATTCGGACATATTCTATTTGTGTTGATTTAGGATGACATATCGGCCGGAATTGTATTTTTTTCCATGTCGAAATATAGAGTTGCTTAAATCGGCTCATTGCAACCTTATTTATTAGACTTTTTCATCTTTTACCTTTACCATTCCAATCGTCTATATAAAGCCTCATTTTTTTATATTCGCAATAAAATATCCCAATCCCTGTTTATCCTGCATACTCGTATTCCTGTGTATTATTGAAGATGTTGTTGATTTATTATTTACGTGAAAAAGGAATAAAATGAACGAAAACATTTATCCTTATTGCTTGCCTTTAACGAAAAAGTCTCCGAAAAATATCGTATGTGTGTTTTTATTTTCCCTCTAGTGTGCGTTTTTATTTTGATTTTTATTTTATTATATTTATTCCGCCGGGGAAAAAACAAGAAAACATACATTTCAAACTTATATTTAAAGAAAAAAAAATGTTTTGTACGATTGAACTCACGCATGAAGAGTTTCCTTGTTAAAAATCTTTGAAATTAGATCAAAACAAGAAAGCGAGTTAATGCCATTGGTAGAAACGTTTTAAAGAGAATCAGATCGATATCCCTTTATGGCTTTACATTAAGTAATTAAATCGTTTCAAATTTTTATTATAAATTGTTCTTCTTGTTTAAACTTTTTTAGTCCTTACAAATTCTACAAGCATATTTTTTTATCTAACCTTGTTTCAGGATGTCATTTTGAATTAATTATCCTAGTGCAACAAATAAGTATGATGTAATAGATATAAAATTTCTTTCTTTAATAACTTGTTGTTTCTTTTCATTTAACTTATCATATAAAGATATAAAAAATACAAGAACGGAATAACACAGAATTCCAAATTGGTGAACAATTTATCTTTTTAAAACAAATTTCTTTGAGCAGTTGATTTTTTTAAACTTTTTATTTCATTTGGTTAGGAATTAAACCAGCAGGGTCCCTAGCCTACCTTTATCGGACTTAACAAAATTTTACAAATCATTTACATTTCTCTGACCATCGTCACGAGGGAAAAATTGTACAAGAATCATAACGCTATATACAAAAAATCAAAATAAGACATAAAATTTAAAACTTTACAACAAACTTGAACAAAATTTGTTAATATTTTGTTTAACAAAATATGATTACAATAGAGCGTTAATATACCCTCTTTTTAGTCTCTTGGGGGGAGGTTCATTTAGTGTTTCCAATGCCAACTTGTTTGGGTGTTTGTCCATTCCTGATATATCAACCAGCTCCTAGAAATGACCGAAGGATTTAACTTTGGCATCATCTGATTATTTCAATGTTGCTGAGCTTTGTCACGTTCCTGAGTTGGATCCCATGTTGGTCAGAGCATTACCTTAATAAGGTTTTTTCTCAGCTTAAACGTAACCAACTTAGTTTTAGACTCGTTTAGCCTGATTTTCCATCGTTTTGCCCACTAATTTATTTTATCCATGTGAGCCTGCAACTCCCTTGCATACAGAATCACAGTGTCGTCCGCAAATGTTACCGTCAATATGTTTCCTTCAATGGAATATCCGCCGTGTATATAATATAGAGCGTTGATCCTAGAACACAGCCCTGTGGAGCTCTCGCAGTTATTTTGTGTTTGGAACTCAACTCATCTTTCCATTGCACATAGAAATTTCTACCTATTAAATAGTTTTCTAAAAGGTTGAGTAATTGGGTGGGCCATTTCTTTGAGCAATTGATGAATACAGTAGAAAACAGATTAAAAGTTTTCTTTTAGTCACTGTTTCAGTACCAAAATAATTACATATCGTAGCAAAAGCATACATTTTTTTTAAAAGATTGCGCTGCATTTTTCATTTGTAGGTACCTATATATAACCTAAGTAAAATGTTGGATCAGAAATAAAGCAAAATAAATTTTGTTTCAAATATCTTCTTCTTCTTCGTCTTCTTCATGTCCCTTCCTTTTTCAACGGGTGGGAATTCATAAGGACCAATCTCATTTTGGAAGCTGCGACGCAGAACAGGTCGATGGGAACTGTAGTTGAACCATTTTCATACGCTTATAAACCAGAAAGTCCTACATCTTTAGCGTCTTTTTCCTTGAATCTTGGCTTACATGATGATTTGCAGTATTTGGTATTTGTAGTGCCCGACCGAACTTTTGATTTCGGCTGTTGTCAAGCTAAAACTACAATCGAAATCGAAACAGAATTCGTGAGATGAAATTGTTGAAAAATTGTTGTTTCTCACTTACAATATTATATTCTTAGATATTAGATTCTACAATATTGATAATTATCAGTTCCTTAAAATTATAACTAATAATATAGTTTACAATATTATTTCGCCGTTTTTTTAAAGTAAAGGCTGTATTGTAAAAAAACTTATTATACATTTATTTTTCAAGATATTGGCCATCGTTTGCTCCTTCTTTCTTCCATCTTTTCGGCAGCAATCGAATACCATGTTAAAAGAACCGGTCATCTTTTGAAATGATCCACGAATCGATCCTATTTTGGACTTCTTCATAATACCGGAAGTGCTGATTCTTCTATCCTTGTGCTATTGATCGAAGTAGGTAATATTCAGAGGGAGCAATGCCTGCAAATTACGGCGGATAAGGAAAGAATTCCCATTGCAATGTTTCTAAATACATCTTAATAACTTTTGCAATATGAGGCCGAGCGTTCGTATTTTTTGAGATGTTCCGACCGATTTTCTTTCAACACTCAACTCAAACACATTACTTGTATTCGATAACGATCCTTTGTAATGGTCTCAGACATTTTTAACAGCTCATAATTATACTAACCGAGCTGATCCCACTAAGAACAGACCATGACCTTAGAACCTTGAATGTTCGGTTGTCATTGATGCACAAGCGTGGCCGGGATATTTCCATGATTTTCAGCACTTGGAATTATCGTAATATACCCATTTTCAATCACCAGTCCAATACGATGCAAAAATTCATTCCGTTTTTGTCTTTCGAGTATTTGTTCACAAGTACAAAATCGTCATTAAACATCTCTCTGTTCAACTCGTATGGTATTCAATATCCTTGCTTCTGGATCATTCCTAGGTTCTGTAGGCGTTTCGAAAGTGCTTTTTGATTCACTCTTTAAGATCTTACCGACTTGCCGACTATTTTTGAGTTTTGCACGAGGATCCATCGGGCAAATGCTGCAATTCTTCATCTTCTAGAACATTTTATCTTCCACCATTATATGTCGGTCTTCTGCCCAAAATCACCGTTCCCGAAGCGTTGATATCCCTCATGATGTCTTTTTTCACTCATAGCAACTTCATATTAAGCACAGATTTTTAAAAATAAAAAAATATATTATTACATATCACAATTGACGAAAATTTGGCTTATAAACTAACATTTTTTGATAGAAGTGCCATAAACGTACATAATTATAAGTCGTAATTTATACTAAAATCTTGCAATCAAAATTTCAAAAAAAAATTTTTCTAATTATTTGCTTATGAAAAAAATTGTTTGTTTTTGATTTCAAAAAAGAGCCAACGTTTTTTTCCCTTGTATATAACTAAATTATTCATTACATTTTCCAATTAATAATGCAATAATACAAATAATGCCTACTAAATTAACTCGTTAACGTCAATTCGCTAATTAAAAGCGACAAGCCTTCGTTCTTTTTATCGTCACTTTTAGTAGAAGTTTTTTTTTTAAATTTTTTCCTTTACTTTTTCACGAGACTTGTCTACTTTGTTAGAAATTGATTCTCGAGACAAGCTTTCGTTAACAAGCTCAAAGAGATACCTTCGTCCCTTTTTCCCTCTTTTGCTTTACACAATTGCTCTTGGTTATTGGCTTTTTTTTCTCAATTTCCTTCCTCTGCTGTAATGAACGTCCTGGGTTGCAGCTACTTAATTTAGAAATCAACTTCCATTCTATTTCCAATCTTACGGTCTACAATTTACGCTTAGCGTATTACAAATTTAATTAATTAATGAAAAGAGTGCAACAATTTACGGATGTGCAACAATTTATTGTAGAAAATTGTCCCAAGAAAAGAATATAATTTTTTCCGTTAATTATTTTCAACGAAAAACTATTAGTCACGATTATTGATTGATTTGAAAAATTGATGTGTGGTTTATTTCCTTTCAAACATAAAAGATAATATGTTTTTTTTTTAATAAAAACAAAACATTACATTGCGAATACGAAATAAAGCACACAAATATTAATGAAAAAAAATCAATTTTCATTATGTGTGCGACTGAAATATTAACTAACAAAGATGTTTTAGATGAATTTTTTTGTATTATTAAATCTTAAAATGCAAGAAAAATGACTTCAAATCGATAAAATAATTTAAACAGTGTTACACGCAATTGAGCCTATAAAACCCCATTCCGATTCGTTTGCACGTTGACGAATGACCCACTTTTCCTTTGTGAAAGCCTCCCCAACCAAATAACTAAAAAACCACCTCTCGTCTCATTTTTATTTCAAACATCCCCAACTATTTGCTCGATTTTTCCCATTATTTCACATCGCAACTAGCTAACGTTTTCCCACCCAACACAGGTTGTTCGGCCCTGTTCGAAAAGCTCGTGCGAGCTTTTCCAACGTCATTACTATGATTGATATCTAAGACCTGGTTTGGGTTGAATGACCGTTAAAGTCGCACAAAGAATGGAGAGGAAAATTAACGTATTTCAGCTATTTTTTATCGCAAAGGTATAAATAAATATTTCCTTTCGTTTTTTTTCAAGGACCTTGAAAGAGAACAAGAAAGCCACAGAGGTTTATTGTTAAGAATGTATTCCCAAGAGTTTTAATCATTCACATAATAATTCAGCTAACTTTAAAAGATAATTTCATGAAAAATTTACTGTGAACATGAAATTAGTTTTATGAACTTCAACAATCCATGTTTGCTCTACTTATAGTTAAATTAAAATTTTTAAGCTTTTAAAGGATTTTCTTTAGGGACAGTATATGGATGTATTATTTTTAAGTGGTAAGATTAATATTCTTCTATTTTAAATATCCCGACGTAAATTACATTTAATTAATAAGAAACTAAATAAAAAGTTTGAAATAATTAAGATTTTATCTTGGAAATTCGATTTGAATGCCTCATTTAAATGCACTTTTCTTAATTAATAAGTGCGCCGGTGGCAATTGATGAACTTTTTTTCTCGTTTCGTATTCATCGATTTAATTTCCATTCTTCATTGATTTTTAATTACGCGCGCAAGGTTGGAATTTAATTTTCCTCGTGTCTTAGACTTTTTCACGTTAATCGCCCTCAAAGTTCCCCTCTATAAATCGGTTATGTAGTGCATTCGAGATGTAGGCTTTGTAACAAATTGGTTTGGTTCATTTTCAGAGACAGTCATTCTTTTTCACTCAATTTCTGAAGAAGTCTGTCGGTACCTTGAAATTATTCTATTCAAATAAAATCATAATTAGATCAAAGTACTACCCAAGATCGTTCTCAATAGAGACGAGCGTCTATTAAATGCTAGAGTTGGTCATTAAAATAATTACTGTCATCATTCTCCACATTTATTTCCGTCATATGTGTGACTCTTTTGTATGTTTTTACAAGAAAATTGTCTCGAGTTTCAACAAATAAATTTCCTTGCCATCCAAAGATTCTAAAAGTCCTTATTTAATAAGTTTTTTTATCAATTCCTTACCTTAATTGTATTAACAAAGCAATTTACTCGTTCAATTATTTGATACTTCCAATGTTTGCCAGATTTCATTTCCTTGAAAACTAATTTGCCTTTTTTCAATTAAACTTCTATATAGGAAGAAAATTATATAAACGGAAATGATAAAACTACCCTGATTGTTTGTTTATCAATTATCAGAGGGTAGAACAGAAAAAGTGAAGTTTGTGGCGTTGGAAATAAGTTTTTTATCGCTTTTTTCTCGTTCCAAATGAAATTAATAAATAATAAATTAAGAGACTTCGAGGCATGATAAAAGCATCATTATATTTTGATTTGTCGTAATTTTTTGTTGGTAGTTACGATTTAAAATGTTCATGAGTTCTGGTGACACGATATCTGCTTCCCGGTAAAAATCTTCCGACTAAAATCTCTTCACGACAAAACCTTCCCATGATTTTTTAATTTAAGTTTTTAGTTTTAGTTAGTTGATTTCTGTTGCGAGCGTTCATTCTTGCGAAAGTTAATTGTAAGGATCTCAACATTGAAATTACTTACTTTTGGGAACGTTCATCGAAAACTATTTTCTTAGTAATACCGTTTGAAAATTATATGAAAAACAAGCTATTCATTTTGGTCGTCCCAAAAAGTCATTCCAAATTCAAATTCTCCCTTTTTTCTAAAAAGAGCACTATAAATTTTGTGCCTTCCGTGGTGGATAAGGCTAGTGAAATTTGGTTGTGGGAAGGTTTTATCGGAGAGATTTTGTGTGGGGAGATTTCGTGGTACCTAATCCATGAATTCTTTCTTTCATGACTAATTTTATTTGAAGTGTTACGTCTTTAGCGGCGTTCTGATAAAATAATCAGACTGATTTTTAATAAAAGGCGACACCTTTACTACAGTAGAAAGTTGTTAAAAACGGTTGGCAGGAAGCGATTTGCATAGTACTAAATCGACTAAAACCATTAAAACACTCTATTGAGTCGGTCTCAGTGATCGCATATGTGTTTCGATTGTCGGTAGGAGGATTATTATGGATGGAATAGTGATATTAATTAATTAATATCTCTAATTGATATAACAAATAATATAAATTTTGTGTAAACAGCCAAAGATGTTGACATATTATACAGATTCTACATAGAGCCAACAGTGCATACAGTGTCAATGTATAAATCGCCAATTTAATCTTTTATGTAAAAACTAATAACTGTCCGTGAAATATCACAGCCACCGTTAACTGCCAAACATAGACACAACTTACAAATAGCTACATAAATAATAGAATAAAATCGAAATGACGGTTAAAACTTATGACATTCCAATTTTTATCAATGATTATTGTAATTGTATTCTTTTCTCATGGATGTGTTAATAACTTTATATTATTTATTCTTGTCCTTGCTGCAACACATACGTTTGCTAATTATGTATTTTGATATTTAAAAAACTGTATCATATTTTAGTTATCACAAACCACTTATTATTGGTGTGCCAGTTCTGGTACTATCGGAAGAGGCTATGGCAATGGATTTAAAATATCTTTTTTGATAATACCAAAGAAGTATAACTTTTCAGGTGCGTACATAAGTGTACATACCGTTTTTTTTTTTGGTTAATTCTACTTTATTGATATTTTTGGATCAGATATGCCAATATTCCTACGCCAAATTTATTTAAACATAGAAATGCACAAAATGACTCAAAATGATACAACATGAATCAATTATTGACGCTAACATTGGTTATATAATTTTATTTCAAAATTATTATTTTATTATTTATTTTTTAGCAATATTTAACGAAGTGAGCTGAAAAAGTGCAGTATCAGGGAATACTTGGAATGCTTCATGACCGTTGTTTTCTATGATGTATCAGGTGAAAGAAGCATGTCGTTATATTCCAGTCTCGAGTATCGTTTTGCTTTTAAAATTCTTCTTGCGGTTTCGTTGGGATAATTTGTAAGACGTTGACGGTAGAGACTGTGTCTGTAAGGATAATTGCATTCTTTACGTAGTTTGGAGCACCAAGTATAGCTTAGAGAACACGGAATAACTGAAGCTATAGAAAAATGTGAGGTATTTGCCTACAACCTTGAAAGTACGTTTACAAACAACTCATTTTTGGATCACCCATCTCTTACGCTATATCTCCTTACATAAAAAGAACAAATAATATTCAGCTTACCAGAAATCTCGCAAAAAATAAACCAAATTATCACTAAGAAGACCACAAGACCCGACAATATCTTTGGTCAAGCTCTCAAAACTCCCCCCGTCGCTGAACATAAGGGAATCCTATATCTTTTTAACGCTATGTTAAGAATGCGACACTTCTTTCGAGTTTGGAAAGTAGCTAAAATTATTTTAATACTTAACCCAGGTAAAGATCCTACTAAAACCTATTCCTACTTTTCAAAAAATCTTCTTTTCAAAGCTTTCCAAAAATATTTGAGAAGTTCATCGTATTTCATCTTAATAAACACAATAATAATATGTAGTGTAATAAATCAAAATTTAACACTGTCTAATGAATAAGTTAAAAAAAGAGCATTTTTCAAATATTCAAATTTGGATTATTGTTGCGCCATTATAATTGGGAAACAAAAAATTAAGCACACATTATGTACTTGAAGCAGCTGATCTCTGTCCGTAATACTTTCCATTATGGTGGAGCCTAACAAATTCTACCATAGTTTATTATATAAATTCTAGGATGTAGCAAATCATGGAGCTTTTGGAAAAATCTGACGACTTGAGGCTGAAATTATTGAATTTTATTTACCTTGGAGTCGCTGGCAGCGCCTTATAGCTGGATGCCATACGTCTAGATTGGCTTTAGAATGAATTTTTATAGCAAGAGCTTACAATCCAAGGACATTTGCAACTTAGTTTTTTGTCAAAATGCATCCCGAGATATCTAACTACCGACACCTACAGATATGATCTAAATTTTATGGCCAAACTCTTTGAAATTTCTATAACAATATCATCAACATTAAAAGAAAATTGAGTTTTTAAGCAATAAAGAAAAAATACCAAAGGCACACAACCAAATAGTCAAAGCAATCTAAGCTTTCAATAATAAAAATGGGGAAGTAGCTTTTAAGTGGGTTAAAATGTTTGTCCTAAAATAGTAGCAGAAACTCAGATAGAGCAAAATGATGCAATTGCACCTTGTTTTCTGTGTGTTTTTATGCGGAAATTTATAAGTAGTCAGTGATTCTAAGATCGGGAAATCAATTTCCTTATTTATTTCAACTCAATATTTCCTTCTACAAAATTGTCATAACAAGTAATACGATGCAAGTAAGAAACTATATGAAATCGATTTCTTAAAAATTTAATTTCCTAGTTATTTTCGTTAAATTTGTCAACCACTCTTATATATAAAAATGAAAAAGTGTTTTTGTTTACAATGGATTTTTTTAAAATATTGTTTAATTCATTCAACCTTTGTCGCTTTGCTTGTCGCCAAAATCTTTACTTTTGGTAACAAAAGTTTTAAAAAACATTTTGATTTGACTTTTTTAAATGTCTTTTGGTTTTATAACTTTGATGTAGCTTTGTAGGTTTGTGTAACTTTGGTAACTTTGGAGTAGAGACTAGAGCTTTAATAGATGGTCAACTATCGAATATAATGTTAAGAAATTTTAGTTTTTAAAAGAATTTAGCACATGATGAAATATACTAAACATTGTTGAATCTATCATTCAAACAGAAATAGGTTATTAAGGCTTCAGTGACCACTCTCATATCCGGTTTAGTGTTATACTATCGCCAAAGGCTAGGTCAATAATTAATTAATTGGTCAATAACATATCTTTGTAGTATTTGTAACCAACGTATTTCGGTCTATCTCTCTAACTGCTTTAGAATTAATGTATTATTGTTTACTGATCGTATTTGAATTTTTATGTTTGGAATTTTTAAAAATAATTAATTTAAATACCCCTCTGGCTGCGCAAAAAAACAACATGAAATTCTCTTTGTTTCGATTGTTTGATGAAAACTTCCTTTAAAATAAACGAAAAAGAACAAATCTTTAAATTTCAGAAAGGTTCTTTTGATATGAATGTAAACGCAGACGTTGCCGATTATGTTTCGTTGAAACCTAAATTAATTGCCTTTGTAATTGATTGATCAATCGAACCCTCTCACATAAAGAGAATTTTATAGCTTAAACAAAGGCAAGTGCAACGAATTGGAATGAATTCGCCAGCATTGTTACGTTAAATTTTGATTAATTAAAACCCTTTAATTAACTATCAATAAAAATGAGAGTGACTGAAAAGAATATTCTCTTGGAAAAAATACTCGAATGGAAAAGAATAGGGTAACTGTTTGAAATTTAATTACGAGTTCGGGTTTCTTTGCTTGGCCCAATCTTCTATTTTTGTACTTTCCACACAAACATTAGTTAATTCAATTTGTATCAATTTCTCGAGAACTTTTCGTCGTGTGAGTGTAACATGCCGATGTGTCATTGATTTAAGAAGTTAACGATTTACTGTAAAAAAATCAGAAAACTTTATGTTAATGTGGAAAATGCACTTAAATGGATGGAGGAGGTTGCTTTTTTGTGCCAATGGGGTTGTCTGTGTGGAAAATTTACAATAAGGAAATAACATCGTTAAGAACGTTAAGAAGTTTCAAGAAAGTAAAAACAGGCTGTACACGAAATGAAACGATACGAGAAGATAATGAAATTTAGATAACATTAATGCGTGAAGGGCATGGCGAGCTCATGCAACCCCCGAGCCCCAGACCCTTGCCCCGAAGGAAATAGGAAAAAGTGTTGGTTAAATACGAACCGAGCCGGAATTAAAAGAACACGGCGTACGACAAACGGAAATGTGGCGAAACGTCGAGAGCTTCGTGAAGACGACGTTCAAGAAGAATACGGACGACACGACGTCCTGATGATAAAATAAAGTAGCCAGATTAGGGATTGTACAACCCAAACAAGAAAAACCGTTTTTATATCAAGTACTTGAATATTTTAGCTGGAAAAGAATTTTTTTTCATTAAATTTAAAAAAAAAAACAGAATATATACTCACATAAAAAACGAGATCAACTTGAAAAGTACTCGCATTAAATTTATCTTTCCTTCCAAAAAAAAAAAAACATAATTTTTTTTCTTTTACATACAGTAACGCATATTTATATTGTCCTTTTTCAAAATTTCTACTTCAAACCAACCTTTTTACATTTGAATTCTGGTTATTTACTGTAGAAAACTTCACATGTGTTTTTAGGCAACCTTGAAATAATGAATAATATTATATTTTTGATATTTAAAAGTAAAAAACTAAGTTTTCTTTTATAAAAAAAAACTTCTTGCATTATAATTTTTAATTACTATCCGTAAAAGATTTTCATACCCTGGGCGTGGTGGTTTTAAATCTCGTTTGAACCACAATTGTTCACAAAAGGAGCACATATGATCGAACATCTTATATATAAATTGACTATCTTGCCGTCCGTGCGTGCAGAATATACGTATGCGCTTTGTTATCCCCACTTACGCATTCAAAACGTTGGTATGGGTAAAACAGACTTTGATTATTAAATTTGAAATTTCGGTTGTTTAGTAAACGTTATCCCTTACAAACTTTGCTACCGTTTTTCACTCTTTTAGGGGAGGAATTTTCAAAAACCCTTTCTTATTAAATATCTGCATCGTATAAGGAAAACACTTTTCAAATTTCATCGACACAAATGTGCACTTATATTTGAAAATACAATGTAAAACGAAAAAAAATAATGACATTCTTTATGTTAGTTAACATGACTAAAAAACTTTATTCGATTTCGCACATTTGGACATTGTACATACAAAATTCTTGGAAATAGGTGGAAAGCGTGGAATTAAATTCGAATATTTTATTTATTTTCAATAACAATAATTGGTTTTCAAATTGTTCTAAATACCGAAAAAAAGTTAGTTAGTATCGAAGATTTTATATTTGATTTGACAGTGAAATATATGGCAAAAATTGCTACCTTAATGCTTTTCAGTCGAATATATAATTACTCCAGATAACAACCATTGGTTCATAAAAAATAGATTTTAAAAAGATTGATTGTTGAAAAACGAACCAAAATTTAAAATCGACAATTTGGTATAAGTACTACATAAGTATTAAAATTTCATACTCATTTAGTGAAATGACGTTATTTAAAATGTTGTTATTAAAATGATTAAAAAAATTATTTCTTAATATAACTTTAGAAACAGTTTTTTTTTAATTAACAACACTTTGATTATTAAATTTAAAATTTCGATTGTTGATTAACTCTACATTATCTCATATTAAACATTTTATTAAGATAAAACCTTTAGTTGCGAATGCAACGGGCAACTACTAGTATTTTTATAAAGCTCTTTACGAAATTCTTCATGAGCAACTTTATTTCGACGTAACTATAAGTAAAGAGTCGCTGGCTGAACATCCACTTGAGTGATACCAAAAAAACAGTTCGTAATATTATGTGATATCAGAATTTATTTTATATTAGCTTTGGTTTTAATGAAATTTCGTGATTAAGGACAAAAATATGCGATTAGAAAATATTTTAGTACTTACCTACTAGCATTATTTTCACTATTTTGCACAGTCGAATCATTATATTAGAACTATTATTTTTCACATTTAATAATGCTTTTCGGTGTGCCCGTAATTCACGAACACGTTCTGCTGAACCTTTTGACGTTTTTATAGCCTTGTTTGCTTTACTTTTTTTGGATAATCATGAAAATAATCTGCATTCATTTTCGGCAAACTTGAAAAGTAATTTTTTTAAAATCATGAAATGTTTTTGCTCACAAAACAACAAACCATTTAACAAGGTTGTTATTGGTTGCCATAACGACCATTCTCAAGTAGCATAACACGCAAGCGCACACAACTATAAGGAATACTAATGTTTCTGATCTCATTCCCACTCATGTTAAATCGTATATTTAAATGTTTCTCTTTTTACTGTCGTTTTCTGCTTCTTTTTCATAAAATTTCAAGTTACAATGGTGCTAAAGAAGATTTTATTTCAAAAAACGGTTATATTGAGCTATTAAATATTGAAAATATCATGAAAATAAGAATGTTCAAGTATATTTCAAATTCAGCTAGAAAGGGATAAAATGATCAGTGAAGTACTATTTATTTTTGTTATGGCTTTTGTCAGTATGGGTTCCATACGATAAGTGCGAAACCAGTTTAATTGTTCGTTAGTGTTGAATTCAAACGCTCCTACTTTCAACTAGTGATATCAAACATAGCATAGCATTGTAAAAGCTTGAAGTCCAAAATGTGTACGAGAGAATGGTGGGTTTATATATATTATTTAGGGACTTGGGACCAGTTTAAAGTATTTAAGTGTACAACCAGTCCATACTCACATTTACCAGTTGTGAGCAGATATTGTTTGCAATTCCACACCAGAATAGATTTATCGAATTCGATAGTACTTTGCTTTTAGGTACATCTTAGTGTTTCACCAAAAAAAAAGTATAAAGAATGTCACAAACAAGTCTAATCTAAATAGTTTTACCAACATTTTATTATGGTTTTATTTTTGATTCTAATTTAAAGACAGGTTTTTGTTTTCATTGAAACTTTGTAATTAAGTTGAATTATTTTTTTTTCAGAAAAAAGGGTACCTATTTAGGGTTTCGATTAATTATTAAAATTTTATTATTAATAATTAATGTAGCATTCTGAAGAAGGCTGATTAAAATACATTATTGGGGACCCATTAATTAGATATCAATAAGTCCCTTTAATTAAATATCTTTGTTCTTTTTTAAGATGTCAAAATATCAGCATATTTTAATTCAGCGGTGGCCAACCCAAATGATATTGCGGACCATTTCGGATACGCATCCTAACTGCGCGGGCCATCATTATAGTTATATATCTCAAATTATCCATACTTACTTAATTTAGATGCGCTGTTAACATTTTAATTTGTGATTGTTTTTATCAATTTCTTGCGTCAGTAACATACCTGCAATCGTAAAAAACGGCATCTTAAACGGTCATTACAAAAGCCACTAACTTTCGATACTTCATTACTACGATCGTGTAGTGATTTTATATGCATATCAATTTTTATCATACCTTTATTGAAAAATGTTTATCTTGAAGGTAAGTTAAAAAGGTACAGCTCGGGATGCAGCGAGTTACTAAGGGAGGAGTTTTTAATGTTCCAAGAACATATTTTCAAATTCGAGTAATTTTTTTAGTCGTTATAATAAAGACTGGCAGGACAATGTCTGGCGGGTTCAGCTAGTCAGTCATAAAATTGCTAACTTTAACACATTGCCCTAAGTGAGTTAAGTAATTTTTAATTAAAGGATGCGGAAAACTTTTGATACCTTTTTCTTCTCATTTTCTCCTACAGTATCTTATTTTTGACAGCGTTGACAGTGTCGAAAGCTTTGGAAAGATGAAAAACTGCTAATGCTGTTGGCATATTTTTATCTTTTATGTTGTATATTAAGTTTGAAATGTAAATAAGGCATCATTTGAACCCCCATTCTTCATAAAACCATATTGTTTTTAGATGTTAAATTATTTCTTGTGCAATAAGTATACAGGCTAGTGCAAATTATTTGTTCGAACACTGGCTAGATTAGAACCAAGAGAAATAGATCTAGAGTTTGTTGTTAAATGTTTATTTACTGAATTAATTAAAGGTCTTATATCGGCTTCCTGAAGGAACTCAGTCAGCAAGCTTAAGTATTTAATTTATTGATAATATATTTTAGAGGGAAACAAATATCTCGTTAACAATTGTTTTAAGAATTTTACTACTTTGCCATCAACGTCATCTGTTTTATCATTCAAGTCAAGTATGAGATTTTAATTTCCGTGAATCAGTAGGGATTAGAAAAAAGGTACTGCAGTTGTTCTTAACAGATTAATCGACATCAATTGTTTGAGTTCTAATTTTTATTTTATCATCCCAAACTAAATAATCAATATCGTTAGCTGATTTAGTGAATTTTCCAAGCTTACAATATACATATAACCACAATTTTCTACTCTTGTTAAATACTTTTTAACGTTTTTGCTTTCATATTTACACATAGCTAATTTAATTAGTTTATTAAGAATTGAACATTATGCATTATAATCATTTTAACGTTATGTTATTTTTATCTAATTTCCACATATAATGTAAGAAAATTTTGTTTTACCTGAAATTATTAACCCTTTTGTAACCCAATCATTATGTGGTTTATTTACCCGCCTGGATTTTTCATTATAAAATTTAGAGTCATTTATGAAAACGATTTTATAGTAACAGTAATAAACAGAGAAAAACTCATCGGGATCTCGTATTTCCAGTTAAGATAACCAGAGTCATATTGCTTGCTCAAATTACCAAGATGATATAATTTTATATGGTATTGTCTTTAATAGTTTTTTTCACAAGTATCAGTATTAATTCCAACAAAAATAGGATAATGGTAGATGAAAATGTTTGTATAGGAGAAAAACTGTAATTTATTTAAGTAAGATTCAACATAGAAGTTATCAATACAAGAACAACCAAAAGCATTAGGTCTAGTTACACCGTTAAAAAGACGGCTAATAACCATTATCATGGAAGTTACATTAAAAAATCATTTCTCGTTTTATCAATTGCCAAACATTACTTTAAAATTATCCACAAACTTTTCGAGAAAAAATTAAAGCTAATTTTAAAACAAGTTTTACTAACATGCACGAAAAATATTCTGCATAAAGATAAGCAGTTCTGCTGTAAAAATTGGCCACAGTCATAAATTTGAAATCTCTTGTTTCACAAATATGTCTTTGTTTTGTTTAAGTCAAAAATGTAATATTCAATTAAATTAAATTTAGTCCGGAGATTTATATTTTTGTATTATGATTCTTAATTATATTTACACTAGAGTAAATATGGCTCAGATCACTAGGAAAATCAAGCTTAAAAATCCCGTTACTTGAAATGATAAATAGAAGCACACATTAATCAACTTTTTTTAACTTATTTTTTTTCTATTTTTGAGCAGTTTCATCTGTTTTTAAACTTAATTTCACTTGGAAACAAAAGTGAAAAAATGTCGGGTAAAACTTGGAGCTTAAAATAATGGTCGATATTTAAGCTTTTAATAAGGTAAGCTAAAAGCTCATAACATTGTTACTTCTAAGCCAAATGCATTCGGTTTAATTATGTTGCTTGTTTGACTACAGGTTTTTGATTTTTATTTAATGGACTTAATATTAAAATGGATGAAAACTAGTTTGTCTATCCACGTTATTTTAAATGAGATTGTTAACTCTTTACTTTTCTACGGAATTGATTAATTCGTTTATTATTTACAGGGAGTATCTTTTATACTCTATTTTTAGAAAATGTATTTTTATACTGAGGAACGACAAAACAAAAATTCCTTTTAAAGAAGTTAGAAAATACGTAGAATTTTAGAGCATTGGAAGCAAAAATAATGTGGAGCTTAACTTTTTGAACAAATCGTAATAGTCGAGCGAAACGCTACCAATACCTACACTTACTTTGTTATAAAATATAATAACAACGGTAAAATACTATTAGCAGCCCCCGTTTGCCAACACAAATATTGGTTTTTTATTGGGAAAATCAATGTTACAAATCCCCACCATTTCAATTCCATGCTCGATTCGTCCGATATCATCAACCTTATTTCACTCCAACCCAATCTTGAAATATTAAAGTTTTTCTCTACTTTCGCGAACTTGCTCCATCACTGATCCCAGATTTTATTTCTTCGTTTGAAAACTTTTCCTTCGTCTCATTTTAATCTGTATAGTTTATTTTTATAAATTCTCCACATTATAAAAGTTATTTTATTTTGCGCTTTAAGTGCTGCACACAAACAAGAAAAAAAAACTTGTTTTTTCCAAAGAAAAACCCACTCACCTTGACCAACCTCTTTGGTTTTATGGATCCATCATTTGTCCATCATTGTCCGATAAATGTCAAGTCGTTACGTTTCCGTTGTATTTCATGGATCTCTAAAACGTCATCAACTCGACTTTTTACTCATTGACTTTTTTTTTATATTTTAACTTAATTTTTTAACAGTTAGTAAATAATTATTTAGTTATTAAATTGAAAGGATTTTGTTTGTTAAATTTTCTCACAAAATTTTTTAATTTAAATCAATTGGTTGGATAGCCGTTGGTTAATTCAACCGCACTTTCCACATGATTATTCAAAGTAATTAGTAGGAGATGAGATCTTTCCTGATGGCTGAAGGCTACAAGACATACACCGTCTGGAGCATTTGCCTCGTGTCCCATGTGCACATAGAGTCATTTTATGTAATTTATGCTAATGGCGATTATATTAAATATCGCCCAGACAATTCATCTTATGATAAAGGGGTTGACGATTGTTCGTGACTGTGATTGGTCCATTAATGGTTTAGTTTTCATGAAAATAAAGTGAATTTAATTGAAAATTTTGCTCCCTCATTTTCAAATAATTAATTCCTTAATATTTCAAATTAATAGTTAATATAAGATCTCTTATTTCTCAACAACTAGTACAGAAAATCAGTAATTAGTTTATCTAACAAATTTGTGATATCGACTTCTTGATTTCTTGATTATTATTGATTATTTATGATTTCTTGATGACTCATCAATGCTGAACGGTTCGATTTTTTTAAAATAACGTCATTTTTAACTAATTTTTAGTTAGTTTTATTGACATTTTACTTTATATATTTTTATTGAAAAATTTTATGTATCTTGGGAGTTTTATGATTATTTTTACCAACTGTATCGTATAAAAATGAATTGATAATGGTTATTTTTTATAAGGTTAAAGTGATTGTTTACGAACGCCTGAGGAAGGCTCAATAACCGGCTCAATAAATAAATTATTATTTGATCCTAGTCCTCTGAATATTTTTACTAATCTATCATCATCGAGGATTTGAAATTTTACAATAATAGTAAAAATTTTGTATATCATTTATAAAAATGGTTCTGTACACGATACCATAAAGATTCAAATTGTTGAATTATTTTTTGATAATTACGTGAATTTTAAGATTTATATAATCGACCATCTGAAAGCTCTATTGGTTTGAATTATTCAAAAATTTTGCCGAAGCTGTCGTTCACATGAAAATATTGATTTGGTTTGTGAACATGTCGCTGAAGATTCTAAAGTATCCAACAGACGACGTTCACAACAAGCTGGACTCAGTGTATCAATAATATAGCATATTTTGTACAAGTATTTTGGCTTTGAAGGTGTATACAATTCAAATGAAACAGGAATTAACAGATTTATTGGATCACTGAAACGTTGTTTAATGTCAATTTCATCAATTAATAACCAGTTAATTTTTCTGAAAAAAATATTATATTGACTTCTCATACTGATAGTCAATAGGTTCAGCTCCATACGAATTTACTTCGCTCATGGACAGAAAAATGGAAGGTCGCCAGAAACGAGTCTAAATTGGTACAGGTTACTTTCACATTAAGAAAGAGAATATGTCCTCTGCTAATCCGAAACACCATCGATATCCTTTTGTCAGATCATGTTAAATATTTCGGAGTCCACCTAGAGTTTAGACCGAAGACTCACGTGGAATCACCAAATAATAATAAAAGAAAAGTGGCTTCCAACAATTTCAAGAAACTTCACTGGTCACCGGAAAGACACTCAGAATTTTCCTTTGAAAGTAAAATTTTTCTATATACAACAATAATAATTTTAATCAAGACGTACAGTACTGAGCTTTGGGGCTTTGCCAGTAAGTCTAGCATTAAAATTTTAGAGCAGATTCAATCTTAAACGTTAAGACAACTGGCAGATGCTCCATGAACCATGGTACATAACTAATAAAACCCTGTAAAGCTAGTTCTAACAGTAGCCAGCAAAGTTGAGACTTGTGCCACTAAATTAATAAATTTCATCAGTATTTAAATTTATTGATGACGTTAGTCCTGAAGCCTCTACTTCCAAGACGAATAAAGATATAAGTGCCGCGTGACCTAGGTACCTAATGCTTAAGAGACCATTGGAAGTGTTCTCTACTATGCTTGATGGTAAATTCCTTAGATTCGAGTCTTCAAATTGGATAAAAAGAATGCAATCCTGATGGCCAATATATGTATAATGAAGAAAAGAAAAATCATGGTTTCCAATGAGGTACATTTAACACTTAGTGGCTATTATAAAAAACCAAAATTTGCTTTTCAGGGGTGAAAAAAGTCTACGAATAATTCATGAGAAACGATTGCATTCTTGGTGTGCATTATAGTTAGGGGTGTAATTAGACCTTATTTCTTTGAAAATGATGCCGAAGAAGTTTTAACTGTCTCTGGTGATCGATATCGTCGTATGATACCCGAATTTTATGGTCTGAATTAATGAATATTAATCTGGCAAATATTTGGATTCAACAGAATAGAGCTGCACCTCATTATGCAAATTAAACAAACTTTTTATTGAGTAATAAATTTCCTGGATTTGTTATCAACAGAAATGGTAATTCAAATTGGTCACCAACATTATATTATTTATCATCGTTGGATTATTTTCTAAGAGATTACGTGAAAATCCAGGTTGGATAAAATTATCTTCAGTTTGTTTCTGAGCTTGAAGATTAAATTTTTCATGTCGTTTGGGAGAAAGATCCTCAATTAGGTCTAAATATCAATGAAAACGAAAAATTGGACATCTGATTTTTTGATATCCAAGTTTTAAATAAACGGCACGTTTTATTTATTCTTATAAAAACCACACAATTTGACATACTCTTTTAAATACGAAGGATTGAAAAAAAAGTTAACATACTCATACGTAATTTCTGTTGAACCAGTTTGATAAATTTAGCATTACACTTTTAGAATTAATAAAAGCTAACAGTAAAATATTTTATGAATTTTTTGTTGTTCAAGAGTTCTGGAAAAAATACTAAAATATGTGTAGCTTATATTTTTTTCCACAAAAACCTTTTGAAGTGCTTACAATTCAACAGTGTTTAAATTCGAGTTATTTTTTGTCACTCAAGTGTTTTGAAAGAAGAAATATTTCACTTGTATATTTTCCTGGAAGAAGCTATTTACAGTAAAAGCTCATTTTAGGCTATTTTCCAAATATTGAAATTTCGATATTTTTGAGCAATATTTATTGCTATTTTTTGTCGTTCAAGAAATCTGAGAGAAAACCTTATCACTCACCTATTTTTCGAAAATCCTGTTTAAATAAAAAAGCTCATTTTGAAGTATTTTTCATAAATTGAATATTCAATTTGTTTACCATTGGTTTGTGTTTTCTTGTCGTTCGAGAATTTTGAAGAAAAAAAGCTGTGAAGCTTGAAGAAATTCTTGGTGAACGCCATTTGAAGAAAAAGCTTGCGTTGGAGCTTTTTTCACATGTTGAATATTGAATTGACAGAGGGAGTTTTTGAATTTCTCCCACTTAAAAGGGCACCCCTATAATGAAATCAAAAAATAAAATAAAGGAAAGGGAAATGAGTAGCAAAAGTTAAAAGGGAAAATATTCTGGGAAACACAAGAAGGAACTTTTAAATTAAACAAAAATGTTAAGATAAGTAAACAAAATTTTAAATTTGTAAACTTACAAGTGTAAATTAATTGGAGGAAATAAAGTTTTATTATTATATTATTCTAAAAAAATAACACTTTTATTTGATATTTTTTTGGATTGTTCGAAACACTCGAAATAAAAAACTTATAGCTTGATTTTCAGAAAAAATATTATCCGAAATGCGTTGTTAACCGATAAAGCTCAGTTAGGAGTATTTTTCAAGTATTGAAATTTTGAAAGATATCTATACTTGTTCTAGTTGTTTTTTGTCGCTTGAAATTTGTGACAAAATACAACTCTTAGAAAATACTCTTTATAAAGAACTAAATTGGGTTTTTTTTTAAAAAATATACGAGCAAAAATTTTTGATAAAATGTCAAAATAAAATGCTAAATCGATGTACGTTCTAATTTGAACCATTCAGAATAACATAAGCTTAGAGTGTAAAGCTGCTGTCTACATCAGACCATATTATACAGGGAACAATAAATACATTGCAAAAAATTGAAAATATTTTTTTTTAAATTTATTAAATAGTCACATAAACATCATGGTCATGAGCGACTTCTAGATTACATAATAATATATGCTTACAATAATTTTTGGCACCATACGGGGATCAAACCCACTACCTACTGGCTTTGGAACAGTCACCTAGACCACTCGGCTGAAAATAATTCTTATTTAAAAAATTAAAACACTGTTTGAAGATTGAATGGTTCTGATCGTAATAAACTGATAACTATATTGAAATATTAAGTTATCTTCCGTTCATTAACTTCTTAATATATTAAAATATTTTCTTACCAAATAAGTAAATACTGAATATACATAATAGGTAAATTCTTATTATTATCTTAAATTATCTTAAAAATTTGAATACTAGTTTAATAAGAAAACCAATGTCTCTTGTTTAGTTTGTTTAGTACTAAACAGATTAAAAAATAATGCTCATTTTCCTTGTAGAACCATCAAATCTGACGACGTTTTTATTTTATTAATGATGTTTTTGTTAATTCATTTCTAATATGGTGTAATTTTTTCTTTTGTCGTTACATTTTCATTATGGGTGAATTTGTTCGCGAATTGAATTTAAAACAAAGTAGAGAATGCATCTTTGCCAGATTTTACGGTTCTTGAAGGGACATGCGCCAAAAATTACATATTATCAATCATATACAACTTTAATAAAATATTGAAAATAAATTTTAAAAAGATATTTTTTGTTGGTTGTCACCCGGCAATAGTAAGATTACATCATCGTTATGGAATAGAAGAATCCATAAAGTTCTTTACCCTCGTTTTCAAAAGGTTTTGAATGACTAAGTTAGGTAAATTTTTTTCCGAATTTTGAGGTTTTTTTAATTGAGAATGGTCCATTGACCGATTCCTAAAGTATTTAGAAACATAGTTCATAGTTCTACATACTGGTATCAGTGAATTATCAACTTTTAAGTTGTAATATAGACTTTGAGCTCTTCTTGATTCAGTTTGCGGTTTAGTTTTTCTTTTAATTAGTAAACGGGTAACCATATTAGGGACAAATTTTTTTTATCCTCACGTCAGATTCCAAAAGTTGTATATCTTCATTAACAGAAGAACAGCTTAGAAATTGTGTATTTTTAAAACTGCACCTGCCTTTCATAACAAGGGGCCGCTTAAGATTTTCATAAATCCAGGCTCTATTTTCTTTCTTCCATTCATTCACCTTTTTCTTTGATCCCTAGTTTTTTATCGCAAACTACTCATTTTTTTACTTTCACCCGCTTTTTTCGATTTGTATACTGTGTTGGTAATTCTTCATACAAATCGCTATCTGTAACTATGTTGTATAGAACCATGCTTCAAGTTTGTACCTCTTCATCGTCGAAAATTAATAGAGAAGTTGTAAAGACATGTTTACTGATCTACCGATCAGTAGAAAGACTTACTTATATACTTTATTAAAAATGCACAATATTGTTGAAATCAACGAAATCAAAATTGACATTGTTGAATCCATTTAAGTTTTATTTACAAAAATAAAGCATTTCAATATTAATTAATACTTACTTTACACTGCTTTAATTCAATTTTTGTTACAAGTAAAAACTTTTTTTACATATTTAAATAATAAAATACAAGGAAAGATCACAAAAACGTGCCGTGACTACAATATCGTAATACAAAAGCGAGCACTAACAAGGATATAGCAGCTTTTCAGTTTAACATTTTAACTGCCTTAAAATAACAAGTTTTCGTTTTGTTAAAAAAACATATTTTGTGTTTCAATATGAACTTAGTTTTTTATCGTCGCCAATGCAGGCTTTTTTCTTTCTAATGCTACCAAAAAACTATTTTAGGCAAAAAGTGCAGATAACAGTTTTACACTTCAACGATAGGTACATTTTACCAATTTTAAAACTGATAGATGATTTTTTCCAACTTTTTTGCGGTTCATAGAAAGTTTATGTCTTACCTATGTATTTTTACTTGAAAAACTCAATTTATATTTTTTATGCTCGTTAAATTTTATTTCCTTAAAACGATCCATGGTTTTTGTTGTTTTCAATGACAAATGAATCGGTAATTGGAAAAAGAAAATCAACGCCAAAAAATCAAAAATCGAGTTTTTGCTTAAATTTACTTCAGAATGTATAGATTTATCTGTAAAGAACAAAAAAAATAATAGAAAACTACACACAAACCCTTAAAAAATGACTTGGAAATTTTCATTAGTTGGAAGAAATAATTGAACCCTGGATTTATTGGTTTCTTCCAACGGTTAGGTAAACGGATGTCTGAGAGGAGACAGCAGTGACGCGGTAAAACAACTTCATATTTCGGCACTAAATAGTTTTTTTTTTTTTGTAATGTTAACATATTATTATTCCATTGTAAAATTGGTTGGTTATTGGCTCATCTTTGGCTCAAACCTTTTTTTTTCAAACAAAAAACACAAATAACTATAACAATGCTGATAACCTACATAAGTCACATTGTATGTACAAAAATTGTTATTAATAATCACTTTAGTACCATCTAAATATAAAAATTTGGAATCCTATACTTTGAAAAATTTACTGTATAAATATCAAAAGAAACTAGATTTGTTAATTGTGAAAAAAGTATGGAAAACTGTTACGATTTAAATTAGTACTTGGCAATCAGTACTATTTTGGTTGATTTATTGCCATTGATGTGGTCTCCAAATAGTTATTTTAGTCAAAATTTTGTGGTCTTTATTGCAGTAAAATAAAGTACCCAGTGAGTCACCTTTTTTACAATCGGATGATTGTAAAAAAATTAATGTAGGTACATTGATTTTGGATTATTGATGCGTTATCTGAGCTAAAATTTCGAAAAATTATTTTCTCAAATTCTATTGTAGTGCAATAAAGTAGTGAGTCATTTTTTTGGAACTCTGATGATTGAGAAGAAAACTGAAGTAAAATTGGAAACGCAAAATTCGGAAAATGGACAGAATTTACTTACCAGAAGAATATTGTTCTCTGATTGAAACGTCAAGGACTTTTGGATTTTCAGTATGCAATGTGACAACAAATAAAACTTTGAGCTTTAAGTATTGGTGGCCAAAATATTATAAGAAGTTGGCGAAAAGCTTAGACAAACTAAGGCAATTTGGTATAGACATCTGATTTATTCATCAAATGCCAAAGGGTACGTTTTAGCGTCAGAATTTATTGATGGTCTGGTCAAGACTAGATTCTTGTTTCAATAACCAAATTTAGCTGATGAGCAACTGTCATTACCAACCGACAACGCTTACCATATTCAGAAAAGATACCAATAAATTTCAAAAAATAGAAGACGTTAAAAATATAATATCCTACATGCCAGAAGAAAAAAGAGATTTATCAAAACATACTTATGTGGCCCACAACACAAAATAATGACGATAATAATAATTGTTGTATATTTTTCTTCTTTCTTAAAAAAAGAACACATGTGTACAGTTCACACGTGATAGATAAGTCAAACCTTCAAAAAAGGTGAACATCAAGATACTGAGAAGAATGTAAAATTTTATGAGTAGGATAATTATATGATTTATTTTAAATGATTCGAGAGCTTATGAACACTGAAGTATAAAATAAATCTAATCGCGGTAAAGATTCAGATATCGTTTCATATTTGAAACTATTGCAGTTGAACATCGTTGGTATTACATTTTTCTCGATTGCTTGGAAATACGTGCAGCACTGTAAAATATTATCATCACTACATAGTATAAAACAAAGTCGCTTTTTCTGTCCCTATATTCCTTTGTTCGCTTAAATCTTTAAAATTACGCAACGGATTTCGATGAGTTTTTTTTTAATAGATAGAGTGATTAAAGAGGAAGGTTTATATGTATAATAACATCCATTAAATAGTGGAGAAATACTGTTATTAGACAATTTTAAAGATACCAAAAAATATGACATTTTGAAATTTAATTGTTTAGATCAGAGAAGAGAGACTCTTCTCTGGTGCACATGCGCGACAATTAGTTAGATAAGGATGCTGAATATTAGCAGCATGTGTTTTTGAGCCACTGCGCAAACTCCGATAAATGGTATTCAGCATCCTTATCTAACTAACGGTCGCGCATCTGAACCAGAGGAAAGTCTCTCTTCTCTGATCTAAACAATTAAATTTCAAAATGTCATTTTTTTTGGTATCTTTAAAATTGTCTGCCACTACTGGCTACTACGTTAACTGCGCGATAATCATTTAATAGATATAAAATTTAATAGATTTAATAGGATCGACTTTAATCATTTTTTCAGTGAATGACAATGGCTATATACAAAGTGTTTCAAAAGAAATGTCATATTTAAAACTATAATTTAAAAAAAAGGAAGGGGTTTATTGAAAAAATATTTATTGCATATTAAAATACATTGTTTGGGAATTTATGTTTTAAAATGACATCGTCCAAATGTAAACCGTTGCGTTCACGGCGTTCCTTTAATCGAGTACTAAAATTACCTATGACGGCTCGGCAGTGGCGTGCACAGATATTTTAGGTAGGGTAGGCAGAAATTTTTAAAAGCTACTTCAATAAAATCAAAAATGCATGTTGATTTTAGTTCGTCGTTATGATGAGTAAATAATGAATCCTATATCGATTAGCCAACAAAATTTTAAAGTGTGAATTTTCTGAATTTTTTTTTGCCAATCGATGGGAAATCGTTCGTAGAGGTATGTGAAAGAAACCGTTTCGATTGTGACAAAATAGTTTAGCGCTAATAAATTAATTAAGAAAAAATAATTAGTTAATTAGTCATTGATATAGTAAAATGTTAAGAAAATATAGTTCAAAGCGACATACAATAACAAAATGCGGGAAAATTTAGGAAACAGTTGGTTAAATGTAAAACTAAAAATAAAGTTAACGAAAACTAAACAGAACCTCCCCCCTTCGAAAAAAAAATAGAAAAAAAGGCAACTCAGAAATTAATTTTTTTCCTCAAATTATATTTTCCCAAAATTTTTCACAATAACAAAAATCGAAACATAATTAAAGAGGTTTTTCTCCCAAAAATTTTCATCACTAATGAATATCAACTTATCACACAAAAAAATTTTGAAAAAATATATATTCGAAGTAGAACATTAAGTAAGTGTTTTTTGAAATTCGAAAAATATTTTTCTTTGACTTTTTTTTAGTTTTAGTTTTAACCAACCGTTTCCTAAATTTTCCCTCATTTTTGTTATTGTATATTGCTTTAAACCTTATTTTTTTAACATTTTACTATATCAATGACTAATTAATTAATTTATCTTATGTATTTAATTACCGCTAAACTATTTTGTCACAAACAAAACGGTTTCTTTCAAAAACCTCTACGAACGATTTCCCATCGATTGGCAAAAAAAAATTCGGAAAATCCACACTTTAAAATTTTGTTGGCTAATCAGTATAGGCTAAATAATGATGTTGATATTTTCAACCACAAATATCCATAGATAGACTCAATTTGTAAACTTTACTAAAGAAATACAATATAATCGTCAAGATTAAATAATACAGATAATAGATAATAAATTATTAAAATTTATTAGAATTAAATAATAACAATGTACGTAGATTACTGATCGTTAAATCGATTATTGAGATGAATCAAATTCAAACTTATTTTCAGCGATAATGAATAAGAAACGATGCTACTTCGGTAATTATCGTAATTTGTCGTGTGCAAGAAGACAGTGTCTTTTTTTAAGGTTGTATGTGTAAAATTGTATACTTGTATTATTGTTTTTATACGAACGCACACACTGACACGTATGTGTGCTATGAGTGCACACATATAAATATTTAGACACGAATAGTTTGTGTCTTCCCCGCCGCATTGGCAGGAGCGCTAGTGCATTGCAATGCAAATATTATCAGTTGCTTACTTGAAATTGAACGAACGAATGAGCTGGCATAATCTGTATACTGTATAGATGATATCCGTTAAGATTTTTTCTTTATTGGTATTTGGTAAATAAAATAAAACTAGATATCAGAACAAAATTATAAATATTTATCTGAATTATGTAGGGTAGGCAGTGTCTTTTTGTCTATATGGAATGCACGCCACTGCGGCTCGGCAGGTATTCTCCGTGATGGCTGCGATTTCGTGACGAATATTTTCTTTTAATTGTGCGAGGGAAGTCGGTTTGTTAGTGTAAACTTTGGATTTGGCATAACCCCACAGGAAAAAGTCCATGGGTTGTCAAATCGGGACTGCATGGAGGCCAACTTATGTCACCTCTCCTGGAGATCAACTTGCCAGGAAAAATTTCACAAACTCTTGGCAAAGACCTGTTGGACATGTGTGAAGTTGCTCTGTCCTGCTGGAACCATGTTCTTTGGTTATAACCTGGAAAGTTTTGCAGCTCAGGCACGAAAAAGTGGTCTAACATCTCCACATAACGCTCTGAATCAACTGTAACTGTGCGTCCTCTTCCATCTCCGAAAAAGTAAGGGCCGATAATTCCTCGCGCCGACATTGCGGCCCATACGGTGACTTTAGGTTAATGTAGGGGTGCCTGATGTTTTTGTTTTGGTTTGGTTTCACTCCAGTAGTGGCAATTTTGTTTGTTTACATTTCCAGTAAGATGAAAATGGGCTTCATCCAAAAACAAGATGTTGTTAAACGTTGGAAAGCGCTCAATCATCTGGTTTACGAAGTCAAGCCTCTGACCAGCATCCTGAGACTTTAATTCTTGCACCAACTGAATTTTGTACGGGTGCAGTTTTAAATCTTTATGCAAAATGCGGCATCAGGACGATCTGTGCACGCTTAAGGCTACAGCATGCCTCCGAATCGAAAGGTTCGGATCGTCCCGAATAGACTGGGCGACACTGTCTATGTTTTTGACCGTTCTCGAAGATCTTGGACGCCTGGATTTTGGTTTGTCCAGTGTTGAACCGGTCTCTTCAAACTTCTCGACCCATCTTGCAATGAGTCGAGTGATTGGCGCATTATTTAAGTGACGAATATGTCGAATGGTGCAGAATTTTCTACGCGCTACAGTCGCCGAATCACCGTTTTTATAAAAGTCGCGTATGCACAGCGCACGGTCCGCTCACGAAAAACGCTTCATAGTGACTAAATTCCCAAAACCCAGGCTACCGATTGACTTCTCCCGCGTGCCTCTCAGAATAGTTGCGTTCACGCAATAACCAAAACAAATGTGAACTTTCTTTTGAGACACCTGTATTTTATACCCGTGCGAAGCCGGAGCGGGTCGCTAGTTTTCATTATAATTTTCAATCATTATTCTTAAATGATCTTCCTGTCCTGCGTGGGGTGGTTTTAAATCTCGTTTGAACCACAAAAGGAGCACATAATATGGCCGAACACATTGTTAAAAAACTTTTTATGAAATTCTTCATGAGCAACTTTATTTCGACGAAATTGTGGATAAGAAGTCGCTGGCTGTACATCCACTTGAGTGGCACCTGAAAAACATTTTGTAATATTTGGTGATATCAGAATTAATTTTAAATTAGTCCTTAGTTAAATGAAATTTCGTGATTAAGGACGAAATATCCGATTAGAAATTATTTAGGTATTTATTAACATCATTTTGTACAGTCGAATCATTATTAAACGTATTGGAAATATTATTTTTCACATTTAATAACGCTTTTCGGTGTTCTGTTAAACCTTTTGACGTCTTTATAGCCTTGTTTTCTTTATTTTTATTTTTTTTTTTGATAATCATGACAATAATCTGCATTCGTTGTCGGTAAATTTGAAAATTAATTTTATTAAGATAATGAAATGTTTATGCTTACAATTACAATAAACAATTTAACACAACTTTGTTATTGGTCACTATGAAAACCATTCTCAAGTAGGGTAATACGCAGACGCGCACAATCATAAGAAATACTAATGTTGACTAATGTTTCCTACCTCATTCTCTCTCATGTTAAATCTTATAGATTTATGAATATGTTTCTTTTTTTAATATCGTTTTCCGTTTCCGTTTCATAAAATTTCAAGTAACAACGATACTAAAGAAGTTTTCACTTCAAAAAATAAAACTTCCAAGAAAATTACAACTGTAGGACTATAGTTTTTATAATAAAAATTATCGTTTATTTTAAAGCTGCTGTTTATTGATCTTATACATCATGTTGGGTTATTTTACTGATCAGTTAGAAGAACGAAACAAATTCACCATACTTTCAGAATTATTTGAGGCTAAAAACTCACAAAACGCGACAAGTTAAACATCAATTTGCGAGCTAAATGATAATCAGAATTCATGGTAAAACAATTATTTTAATTGATATAATCAAATATTGACCATCTAATAATCATCAAATGCTAAACATCAAGTATTGAAAACTCTAGATAATTTTTTTCAATTTTCCACAAAACGAATTGTATGGAAATATTTCCTTTTTCCAACTATCGATTCAATTTTCAACATGTTTAATTTTGGAAAAGTAAACAGAAAAACATATATTTTTTAAAAAATATTTTAAAATTATTGTTTTGTATCAACAAACAATCCGACTCATCGTTTCTTCCAACTAATTTCGTTTAATATCCACCAAAAAACGTAACAAATCGGCAAAGTCGCATTTTTTTTTGTCTAGACTGGAGACAAAATCAATGAGACTCGTATGTTATTCAGCAGCAAGTGCAAAATTTGGCGGTATTGATTGAGGCAAATTCGAAAAGTTCAATCTAAAGAAAAACACTTTTATTACTTACTTGAGTGTGAACGAATTCAAGTCCTAAACAAAGCCAGAAACTTCACGCTTTGACTTTGAAACTTTAGCGATTTTTAAAAGTCTGCTGTAATTGTTTGCGTTTAGACTTTAGCAAAGTTGAAACTTATCAAAAACTATTGCGTTTTATTGAGCGTATCGTTTTGTCTGACGATTAACTTCAAACTTTATAACCGTTTTATCTGACTTAATTGAATCAATGGTAATTTGAAAAGGAGTTCAGTATAATAGAAAAAGCAAAAGAAGTAATCATTAAACTTAATATTTTTAAATTAGTTGAATCACTCAGTGTAAAAGGACAACACGTGTGAATAAATCAAGCACGTGTCGAACAGACGCTAAAGAACGGTAAAATTTGACGGTCGCAAGCCTTTTAAACCCGATTATATGATTAATTAAAACTATGATACGAAATACAAAACATGTGATGAGATAAGAGCCCGCATCAACATCACTGAGGGTTATTGAAATTTGCAAATTTTACGACCCGCAGAATAAAATCATCCCAACAAACACAACTCGTCCACCCCCACACTAAATCCGTTACGTAATTTATTATTTTCCATTAATTAACGATACAATAGATGAAAAACACTCCTAAAATAATCGGGCCACTCTCAAGAAACGGTGGACCGAAGTGGAAAATTAGGCAAAAATGATGGTTGTTACGATAATGATATTAATATAATGAGCTCCACGTGCACATAATGAACTCAGAAAAGAGCTTGATTTGGTGAACGTTCTTCACATTTAAAATCTATCTTTATTTATGAATTTCGGACGCTTGTTAAATGTGTTTGGGGTTTTTATGAGGAAATTGGGTTTCAGCAGTGTGGGGACAATTGGGGAAAATTGAATGGGTTGAGTGGGGTAGTTTGGTCGTGTTTCACGCTTTACATTATTAGTTGTGTGTCGTCTCGTTTACATTTCTCTGGAGGTGAATTCGCACACGCAATCGCAACAGATGATGTTATTCCCGCGGGCTTTTGTGTATTACATGTATTAAACTTAATGTCACTCCTACATATTCAAGCCCTTCCTCTATATGTATGGATGATATAATGAATTTCAGCACTACGTAAATATTTAATTTATTATCATAAAATAAATAAATTTTCGTTAAGCCAAATATTTAAATATTCAGTCAACCGTGATGTGCAAAGCAAATTCCAGGTGAATTTAAGCATGCTTCTAACAACATGAATATTTATAGTCGAAAAACTTTTCAAATTCCATACCTTTTAAATAATCATTCAAAAAAAAATTGCGCGCGGAAAGTTTCTATTTTCATTAGTCACAATAGCGATTAACATGAGTTTTTAAGCCAATAAAATGCGAGGAGCTTAATCCATTAATTATCCTCAATTCTCCCAGATAGCTTCGTTCAAACAAGAACGACAACTTAAATATTAAGTCGTATTAAAGCTCCAACGACTCGTGAAATAGAGTCTTCTAAGAAACTACGCCAACCTGAATCATTATAACGAACAGCAAATTAAATCATTTCGGAAACGTGATTTTTAAGAATATCATCTAAAAAATTTAAAAAAGAAGAAAGACAATGACTAAATTTTGAGGATGTAGTAAATTAATTGAGCTTATAGTTGATTTTTTGAGGTAGAACAACATATATCAAAAGTGCACGAATGACTATTAAATTTTTGAAATCCCTTATTTTAAGGGATCTGGTTGCCAAATTAATACATGAATAATTTAGATTGTAGATAATCAAAATCTAATTTTAAGTATTCTTACAAATGAGGGAATTCATTCTTTATAAGGCGTCAATTAAAAAATGCCTGCCAGTACTGTTTTTAAACTTTTATTAATTGACTTTTAGAGAAACATTTCGTTTAAATCTTATGAAAATAAAATCTACACCAATTCACAACAGTGCATTTAAAAGATTCTAAAAGTCATACTTGCTTCTAATCGCATAGCTGCAACCTCTACGCACCCAGATGTAAACAGCTATGATTTCGTGTAAACTCTTCGTTCATAACGGATATTTATTTCATTTGTACCACATTAAAACTATTTTTTCTGTATTTAATGTTATAAAGCTGCCTGTGAAAAACGTAAATCGAAATTTCCTGCCCTTAAAGGTGCTAGGTATTGAAAATTAAGTAACATAGAGTGATTGCGCGAATCTACCAGTTATATAAGGATGCAAAAATGTAGTGTACTTTATATTTGCGGCTAAGCAAACAGCAGTGACTGCGACTTTTTAATTTTTCTAAATACAGTATTGTCAAGTGGTTTTGGTTTTATTTTCGCAAAACGAAAACGAATTGTTTTTCTAAAAGTCAATTAATAATATTTTTATTAATAGTACTAGCGGGCAATTTATAATTGACACCTTATGAAAAATGAATTCCCTCACTTGTAAAAATACTTAAATTAGATGTATTAATTTCGCAATTAGGTCTTAGATTATCAACACATTCCAGTTATCCAATCGATCAGAAACTGTGCACATAGACTAATGACATCTTATATTTTCATCTATTAAAATGTCAACTTGGTTAAAGATAGTTTATTTTAAATATTTAACTGTATCGATAATTGTGAAGTTACAGAACGGAGAATTGAAAAGTTAAATGTGAAAGACTAAAACAACTATTTAAAATTTAATTATCATAATTTTTAATGACAATGACTTAATTTAAAAACGAACTGTAGGATACAAGAACAAAAACATTGTTTTACGTTTTTCATTGCAAGTGATGTAATCCGAATTTGCAAAGAACGAACGTAACCAAATTGAAAAAATTGATAATAAAAATTTTATAAACAAGTTGAATTATCATTTTACTATAACTAATTTGCTTACTTCTTAAGCAGGCCATTCATGCTCTGACTTGCAGTCCAACTAGTGGTCCGACTTTTGAAGTTGGATCTAAAGTTGGACCGTGAATGGTGTTGTTGGAAGTTGGATGTCTTGCGGATCATATGGGTTGTGGTTATGATATTTGTGGTTTATTCAAGTGATAAAATGGAATATCGTAAAATTAGTGATCATTGAAGATGCTGATAAATCAAAGGTAAAATTGTTCATTGCCAAATTAATAATTTTTGTGATTGATTAATACATGTTTTGTTTATCTTTGTTTCTTATTTATATTTCTTTGCAGCCATATTAATTCAATTCTTTATATTGGTTTCGCATTCTTGGCGATAAAATTTTGGAAGTAATAATCGTGATAATTAACACACTTCCAGTTTTCCAATCGAGCGTTACCCAGTTATTCATGAGAATTCCATTTCGGTATTCCGGTAGATCAGGCACGTCAGCGTAGATCACAACCATTAGGAAAATTCTTTCAAAATCTACAGTAAATACGGTATAAGCTTGGATATTCCGAACTGTAGGTAACTATTCCGAATGGGTACGTATTGTTCACTCGAATGCAATATGTACGTAAACTTTGATAAGCCAGAAATGAAGAAGCGACGGTTATTTTTATTATGGCCCGATTTAATCGCGAATTAAATTAAAACAAAGTCGAAAATGCAACATTGCCAAATTGTGGGTGTGCTGAAGTGTACTTTCCCAAAGTAGACTTTACTTAGAAAATTTAATTTTACATAATACAATATAAATACATAATTGAAAATAACAATCATTACTTTATTTCTGACATGTCAAAATTTACGAACAAAAAGCATTCGAGTGAACAATACCTACAGGAATAATATCGAAACCATTCAAAAACAATTCTCAAATTTCGACGTTCCTGATCCAAGCTTATACCGTAAATACAATAAGATCGGCTTGAGTTCCTCTTTGGGACGTCAAAATTTGGCAATGTTCATTTTCTACATTGTTTTAGCCGTTTTAGCTTGAATTCGTGAATAAATTGTACCATAATGGTTCTGATCTACGCTAGTGTGCCTGACCCACGGGAATATTGGGAATTTGTAACATTTATGCAATTTTCACATTTAGAAGTAAAACACAACAAATGTTAAGTTCAGTCTTCTAGAAAACCACAAATTTTTCGAAAATAAAAAAAAAATCTTTATAAATTAAATGTGATCGAGAATTTAACATAAAAGATTTAGAATGTAAACTTTGTTTTATGGGTTAATTGTTTCATTTGCATTATATTCCAATATTTTGTCACTCTAAACCTAGAATTATAAAGCAATAATAAATTGCACCGATATCTAAATAATAGTCCTGAGTAACTGGAACGGGAAAAAGTACACTGCTTTAAGTACCAAGAAATAATTGATGGTTGAATTGGTGAACCATAAAAATACCGATCTGCAAAGAAGGGAACTTAGTTCTTTATGTAGTTCTCGACAAGTAAATAGCGTATTTTGAAGGTGACTGCATCGGTTGAATATACTTAATAATAAATAACTTTTGGGAAATTATTAATCCAGAATTCGTTTCATCGGATAAAAGACAGCAGAATTGTAGGTACTGTTTGTCTAAAATTGTTCTAAAATTCATCAAACCTGAGTCTTAACTAAAAAGCAAAATAAAATTATTTGGTGTATAAAATACACAAGTTTTCCAAACGGGAACTATAATGTAGAATTGCAAAAATCTTTATTTACATAATACTTATTTTTTTAGGATTTTACAGTGTTTATTAGCGTAAAAGCTTTGCTGGCCGGAACGAGTTTATTAATTCGTGAAATCAAATAAAATAATTTTTCCATTAAAGAATTTTTTCATACGAATTCACCACGGAACATCCGGAATTTTTATCTTATCTCCAGACTCGAGCAAAAAATTCTCATTGCAAAACATGACCTCCGACCAACTAATTAATTAATTCGTTCCATTCTCAACATGTCCAGGACTCATGCAATTTTCACATCGCACACACATACATATATATATATATATATATTCCATCTACCCGCCTTTCGTTTTATCCCAAAAGAACGCTCGACAATAATATAATAATAAAAACGCCAAAGTTTCCCATTGTTCAAAAGAGTTAAAATATGTTTTCGAAATGCAATTTTAATTTTGTGCTGAGCGACCGCACATTCCACAAATGTAATTTATTTATTTGTGTAAAAATTGTGTGACAAAGACATCAAACGGTGATAATAAAAGAAATATCCAATATCTCTCCGCTAGCCTCCCTACACGGTCAGTTGTGATTCAATTTTCACCGAACGAAAGCTGAGTCATATTACAAAGAAACGTTTCTTTTGCTCCATGATCTTGACTTTTATCTAATTTTATCGATGAAACATTTATTTTCCAGGACATATTGATTGCAATAATAGAGTTCTCTTTGATATTTGAACGGTTACACAAACGGACATTCGGACTGAAAAAATAAACGAAAAAGCTTTTAACATCACAAGTTTCTCTCAATTCAAACTCATATTTCACATAAAAATTGATTAAAAAACTTTAATAAAAAAAAAACGTCCACCATCCAAAAACCTTACATGACATAAATCCAAAATTGAAAAAATTAAAAAAAAATGGATAAATGAATATTTGGACGTTTATTAGTTGAATGATAATAGAAAGAAATTTATTATCCTTGGATGTAGTCCACGCTTTTGCCTGAAAATAATTATTGTCATAAATTTTAAAATTCCAAAGGATAAAAATATAAATATAACCAGTCAACTGCTGACTGGTTATTTTGTGAATTAGGTCCTGTTGAAAAAAAAAGAGGGAGCTAAACACTGAACAGTCTTTCGGTATCCAACACATTTTATTTATGGTTCTGGTTCCCAGATCTTTTCTCATTTATCCTTCAACGCGTTTAACGACGCTTAATCTCTTCTCTATTGTACAAATATTGCAAACGGTCACCTCGTTCCTATCTCACATATTTCATAACGGCAAAAATATAAATTGGAACGAATATAAGACGAGAAAAAATAATATATAAACGTTCACTACCAACGACTTATCTTCATTGTTGACTATCATTCGATAAAATATAAGTGTCATACTTAATTTCAATGTTTATTGTTTATTAGTTTTAATTGCATGTGTACAAACATTTTTTTTAAATTAAATATAAATGAAACAATATTGTCGGTTTTCAAAGTTGATTCCAAGCTTTAAAGCTCAATTTTCTGTTGTTTTCAACAAAAGATAGGTGTTTTGATAAAAAAAAAATGTTTACTAATGTAAATAAATGACTGAAAATTAAAACAATATAATTAAACAATGTTGATTTTCAATAATAATGAAATATTTTGTTTACAATTTATAAGGGCTGATTAAAAAATAGGAAAAATAGGGGAACTGGAATGAAATGTTGTTATTTTGATTACAAAATTATGAGAAGTTTTTATTTTAATTCAATGGTTTATTTACCTTTAATGTGATCAGACCTTTGACATTAAGTGTGCAAATTTTTGATGCAAAACTTATAAAAATCAAAGGATTGCCTTCTTAACAAAATATCTGAAAGTTAAATTCTGAATACAAAGTTTTTAATTTTTTAACCACTTGGAAAATGTAGCAGCGATTGAAATAATTGTTACAATGATGGATCTTTGGTTTCTTATCATTTTAATTTACTTTTGGGTTTTGCTAGTGCAAGGAAGTCTTGTATTATTGTGCTGAAGTGTTCAGTTTTCTCTGTTGACTATTCTAAGGATCTTTTGGGTTGATCGACCACGATTGAATTCAAACTCAAAGGTAGGTGTGGGTTAAAAGGCGGGTTATTATTATAATATAATATAGTCCAAATAATGTCTTTCTTTTAATTTTTCTTTGTACGCATTATCAACGCCTATCAAACTCCTGTCGCCTACAATTGGAAAATTGGCAAAAACAAGGGGAACAAAAATTATTTTGAAGATCTCAACTCTCATAAGTAAAAGTACTATAAATAACCAACAATGAGGCGTTGTTATAAATGGCAAGTGGTATCAAGAAAAGTGCGTTGGTTCATCAGGGGTTGATATTTATATTTTGAAGTGGTCTTTCATAATTAAGAACGACTGTTAAACAATTAAAATTGTTTTATAATAAGTCTTTAAGTATTTATTTCTATCTATTAATATAGATCACAATTATCAACTGTATGAAGACCATTTTAATTATTTATGTATGTTATAGTATTAGGTCTTTTTATCCTGCTATAGTGAAATAAAATCATCTTACAAGGTTTTGAAAATGTTTTTTATATTATATAGCAATTTTTTCATGGGTTTATTAATCATTAAAATTTATTAATTACAACACAAAGTATTTATTTTCTTTCAAATCTCTCGTAGTAAACCCTTTTATCTGCAACTTATTATATTTGCCAGCTCTTGGACTATCTGATATGGATTTGGAATTCCTTTCTTCCTTAATATCTTAAAGTATACATTTTTTATCATTCTTGAATGGTTTGAATTGAAAAAATAAAATTTATCGAAATTGAACTTAAAGGAATTCATTTGACATTAATGAACAACGAATGCACTTATATAAATATTGAAAACGTTTTTGGTAGCAACTTTGCATTACTACCGTGGAAAATTTAAAGAATATGCCATATCGGATTTGTATTTTTTCATTTCAATTATGATTTCAGGAAAATAAATATTTTTAATCTATTACGAGTAAACCAGTCACTCTTATCATAGAATGTTTTTTACAAAAGTTATCAATTAACTTTTCTTTTTCTTGAAGATTTAGCTAAAAAAGGTTAATTAAATTTTGAACCAGAAAATCGAACATAAAGGAACATTTTGCGTGTTTTTTTTTAAGAAACAATAAGGGAACAACTTAAATATTATATTTTTTAAAACTATCCACAAAAACTTATTTTCTAACACATGCAGTATTTATATTGCAATATTTTCCTATTCGTTAGTAGTTAACATTTGGTTTACGCTTACAACATTATCATTTTTTTTTTCGAGCAATACATCAAAACTGAATTGGTTATTAATCTAAACTACATAAATTAAAATTGCATTGCTTCAAAGGATTCACTCGAATACAATTGAATAAATACCTATGTATTAAAAAAGGTGCCACAAACGTTTATTTTGATGGGTGCATTATAAGGGGATGAAAACAGGGGTGATGACATTAACTGTAATAAACCAATTAAAACAAATGAATCGCGCAATGAATTATACTTTAAATTATTGTCATTCAAATGTTTTATCTCGTAGAGTCTCATTAAAATATTCTGTTTAACATTGAGCGTAAATTCTACAAAATAATGAAACCTTTCGTGACTAATGAGGAATCGATTTGGAGCTACGGAATCAGAGGAGGGTTTTTTTGGGGCAATAATTAACGTTCTTATTTTTCCTCAAAAACTTCAACATTTTTATCAAAAGTGTAATAGTTGTATAAATTTTTACTTTGGTATTAATAGTTCTTAAAATTTACTAGCTGAACCTGGCAGACGTCGCACCAGTCTATGTTATAATGGCTGTCATTAAATAGCTTGAAATTAAAATATGTTGTTAAAATATTAAAAACCCCTCCCTTAGTAACCTGCAGCATCCCTTGCTGTACTTTTTATAACGTACCTTCAAGATAAACATTTTTCACTAAATTTTTGATAAAAATTACTACACCTTAGAAAATCCTTACAAGGTTGTAACAACGAAGTATTGACAGTTAACAGCTATTATATTAACCCTTGAAAAAGCTGATTTCTTGTGATCGCAGGCATATTACTGACACAAGAAATAGATAAAAATTATTATTAAAGCGAATTGCATAACGTGTCAAAATTTGAGCTAAATCGATGCAGAACTTTTAAAGTTTTTTAAACATACACAAATCAACATAACATCATTATATACATATACATATACAGAAGAGATGATGAGAGAAGTTTGCATGCAAGAATCATTCACTAACAATAATAAAAGCTCATTATGTTTCAATTTCTAGAATAATATTTCAATGATGCATTTTCAGAGTGGCCCACAAGATTATTTGAGTTCACCGCCCCTAGTGTATAGAGTATACTGTATACTTATCGCGATTCATATTATCTGCAAATCAATCCGCTACGCATAAATAAAATATAAATATCGTCAAGATCGATAAAATCAGCCTTAAGTTGAAATATGACTTAAAGAAGACAAATAGACAAAAATTTCAAAAAAACTCTTATTTCGAGATGGGTAATATTATTTCGAAATGGAAACGTCCATATTGAAAATGAGTCAAATTTTCAAAAGGCAAAACCTAAATTTTTGTATATTAGTAGCAATCCCAGTCTCTGTCTTTATTCCCGAATGAACCTATCCCCCAAAACCAGTACCCTTATGCATTGCTTTACACTACCACGAATTTGAAATTTGAACAATAGGAAGAATCCTAATACCAAAAAATTATCGCTTTACCAATTCACAAATTACTAAAGGATGTTACAATAAGCGCGCAAAATTTCAGTGTTCAATAAAACATTGTTTTCTATAGCAAAGTATTGAAATATTTATTAATTTAGATAATATACATTTACAAATTATGTATGAACTAATTTTTTTTAAATGGCCGCCACGGCTTTGCTGGCATTTTCATATCTTTTTGATGAAATATTCAATTACGTTGTTGAACACATTTGGTAGTATTTCACTGACACAGCGTCTAATTTCAGCTTTCAAGGCTTCGATGAGGCCAATTCTGGTCACCAAATCGGGAAATTACATGATCAGGAGCAAACTGTTGCAAAATCATAATTTTTTCACAGGCAATATGGTATGTGACACCGTCCTGCTGAAATCACATGTCGTCAAGATCAATAGCTTCCAAATATAGCTTTCAATATTTGTTGATCTAGCATCTTCTTTGGGCATATTAATCACTATTTTGTAGTAAAAAAAGAATACATTGAGACACGATTCCATGATTTTTTACAAACACGACGAATACGATAATCACTACGCTAATAAGATGTCCACTATTGATAATGTTTGTTGAGTTTTCAAAATATTTATATTTCAAGGCTTTTTACCTTTCCCACTTATATGGTCCAATTGTGAATCTAGATCATTTAAAATCCCATTCAAATATACACAGAAAATTTCAGCAAAATAGGTTAAATATTTAAAGGCATGGGTGATTCTCGCCAAATTTTGAAATTAGGTAGAAAAAATTTGATTATAAAAATTTGAGAATTTTTTTCGGTCAATTTTATAGTATTTGGGTAGATAGATTGTAACAATATAGTAGCCTCCAGAAAAAGACTTATTTTAGACGAATTATAAGGATGATTTATAATTTTAAAAATGAATGAATGGTTATTAAAGGCTTATCGTTATTGAATCGTGTCTGTTATTGTTTAATAGAACGCAAAAAGCTTGGACTTTAAAGTAGCATTGCCACGTAAATATAATACTTCTTTGTAAAGTATTATTTGTTATCTGGCCCCGTCGAAATAAACTATTTCTTTCTCTATTTTGTACTTAGAGCAATAACTTTCACAAAAGTATTTGTGAATCATATTTATATCTTTAAACAGAAAAAGTCCGTGGATTTAAGGATTTAATAAGCAAAAAAAAAAAAAAAAGTCAATATCAGTCATTTCCTCAGTTCAATTTGAAATGAGGGAATGACGAAATGATGTATAACTTAAAAAAAATTCTTATGCATTATGGTTTGGAGGAATAATTTGACTCTTTTTCTTCGGAAACGAAGAAGGTAATGCAGTAACGGTGAATGGCGAACGTTATCGTGATATGATAACAGTTTCTTATGCCCCATTTGGAAGTTATTGATCTTGCCATGTGGTTTCAGCAGGAAGGTGCCGCATACCATATCGCTCGTAAAACATTGACGATCTTGCACGAGTTTGCTCTTGGTCGTGTCATTTTCCGATTTGGTGACCAGAATTGGCCTCCACGCTCTTACGATTTAATACCTTTAGATTGCTGGCTGTGGGATTATATGAAGTTACAAGTTTATGCCGATAAGCTTGCGACTAACGAAGCATTGAAAGCCGAAATTAGTCGCTGTATCAGTGAAATACCGCTAAATGTGTTCAATAACGTTATTGAAAATTTCGTCAAAATGGTATGCAAATGCTAGCACAGCTGTGGTGGCCCATTTGAAAAATTTTGTTTCATACATAATTCTCAAATGTATATTTTCTAAATCAATAAATATTTCAATTATTTGGTACTGAAAACCATGTTTTATTGAACACTGAAATCTTGCGCTCTTATTGAAACACCTTATATGTGACACCCTATATATGAAATTAATAAGGATTTGGATTATTAATGATCACAATGTACCTAGCGGAGCTGACAAAATACTATGAATTGGATACAGTTTGGTTTAAACTGTACAATTTTAGATAAATTTCTATCAATAAGTGGTTTGTTTTCAATCTATTGTTAGTTTAAATTTTGCTGAAACTTAATACCGTGATTTATTAGCGTAAAGGTTTGTTTGATGAGCTATTAATTTTCAATTGTCGACATATGGAGCGACTTTTGGTCGTAGCATACAAGAAACTCTGAAACTATTGAATCGTTGTCAGAAAATATGATAATGAAAAAGCGGAATACATTATTTTAATTCTGAATTTTGATTAGACGCTTCCCGTTTGTGTTTTAGCAGAAAAACAGAAGACCATGCTTAAGAAATGCAGTAGCGATGCATCTGCAAGATTATTAAAAGTTAAAACTTGTTATGAATGTGGAAAGTTGCACAATTTTCTCATCTCCTACTCTGTCAAGGGTGTAATTTCATTTGTTTTTCTAGCAGTTTTTAATTATGTGCAAATTAAGTTTATCTGCTCTCTCAAGATGGCTTTTCTCGTCTTATCGCGATTATTTGATCAATATTTGCGTCGTTCGTTGGCACTAATCTGGCGACTAGCGCGAATGTTCATTTTGTTGCGAAACTAAAAGTTGAAAATAAATGGCGAACAAAGCCTCGAACGCACGTGTTAAATATCGTTTTGCCAATAATTTTGTTGCGCCCGAGCAAACTTTACGAAGAACAGCCATATAATTGTACATGTCCAATGGCCCCGATTTCTATATGAAAATAACCAACAACAAAACAACGGTATAGAGTGGAGGAGCCGACCCCAACGATTTTTGTTTGTTCCGCCACAACAATTTGCCCGTTCCCGATTCGATGGCAAGCGAGTCTCTATAAAATTCTCAACTTTTCCGAATGAGCCGAGTGTTAACAAGTCCAATAACGAAAATCTGTTCGAGAAAACTTTTAATTTCAACGATTTAGTTTCTCATTACATTTTGTCGGATTAAAAAAATTATACATAATAAATGGGAATATCGAAACGTAAATTTGATGTGTCCAATATACAGATATGGTCGTAAAAGTCTAGAAAGACATTTTCGATTTTCGCTTTTTACTTGTCATCAATCGTTAAACGACAGCTGCTGTCGTTAGACAAAATCGCGACATCGTGTCTCACTTTGTGTTATGTCGCTACACTATGGGGTGGTGATCTATTTGCTCGCTCCGTAACAAATCATCCCCTACGTGTATCAAATCATTACATAGACGAAATTTCAGCGGCACTGAATTTGTATCTTTGCTACCACTTTCGTCAAATTTACCGTTTTCTAATAAACTTGATTGACATGGAAGTTACATTGATATCTATAAAGGCTTTTACCCTATTCTTTTTCGGTTCACCTTTCATCTAATAAATAAATCTTATTTAACTTTTTTAACAGTGTTTTTTCCTAAAATATAAATTCCCTTAATTTTTTTTAATTCTTACTTACAGAGGCTCTATGAAAGAAAAATACAATTTTTATTGAATAATTTTCTTAAAAAAAAGTGTAAATTTTCATAGCAAATATAGCAATGAACATGTTGGGGTAGTTGGGCATGTTTTTAAAATATCATTTAATTAATAGATATATTTTCCTTAACACGTATTGTGTTTAAAAAATGGGGTAAGAAACCACTAACGCAATATTGACAGAAGATAAGAAGTCTAAAAACCACGGGAACTCATTTTAAACAATAAAATATATCATAGTTTTGACTAAAGCCAGGGTGTCTGCACTTAATGCAAATATGTGGCCAAAAAGGGGGTCCATGGCCCTAGATTTCTATTTCATAGTTAGTGACTATTTTCTCTAGAACATTTGGAACTAGTATCTCATGGTGATACGCAACTTTATAGTAGAGGTTTGATTCATTGCTAATTTTAAAATTGAATTAATCAAGTTATTGTGAGAAAAAAATCAATAAACCTTATTGATCTGAAATTATATTTTTTACGCAAGTAAAATATATTTCTTTATTTATTTTAATTAAAAATTATATTATATATTTATAAATACTACTGAATCCTACTATGACTACTATCAATAAGTATATACATTTTACGCATTATACATAACATTACTAGTTTACAAAGTCCACAAAATACTAAAACTAAATATTAAATTAATATAAATTAACAGAAATGTGAAAATTTTAACAAATAATATAAAATGTTTATAAAACTTAATAGAATATTAAACTTATAATTACAATATATAAATAATATTAATACAAAAATGATAAATACTTATATATAAACACTTATTTCTTGAACACTTAATTTACTATATAATTTTCACACTGGCTAGAATATGAAATTTAACAAAAACTCAATACTATTTTCGTGAAAACTTCAACTAAAAGTCTTCTCTAGATAATTGAAAGCCCGCAACTTTCATTCGTTTATCATTGGTACCATTTAAAACAAAATTGAGAAATATTATATTGTCAACTTCTGGTTGTAGGTACACATAAGATTGGCATCTTTAGATAAATGATTGTCAATATATAAATCTCTTAAAATTTTTGTGAATCGAACCTTTGGTTTTCTCGTTCATTTATTCCTTTAACTCTTTAAGCTAATTCGAACAATATGCCCTCGTAGTGACAGTACCAAAGCTATTTTCATTTTCTTTGCATATTTTTCATATCAAGATTTCCATTTAAAAATGTACATTTTCTGTATTTGTTTCTTGCATTTTTGGTAACTTTTAGCTGGTGCTGAATAGGCTTGTTAGAACTTAAAATTATAGTTCATTCTTGGGACATTGAGGTATTATTCTTGAATATCATAGTTTTGTACTTGTAGACGTTGAAAAATGTTTCAAGTATCTGAAGTAACATCTGAAATATAAATTTCTTATTAGATTGTTAATTAAGTAGAAATTATTCCCTTGCATTTCTTAAATAATTTCTTTAGGTATTGATCGTAGAATTTAGAAATTTCGAACGAATAATTTTAAAGTTTCCACCTTCTAATAATGTTATCTTACTATGTGAGAGAAGGATAAAGTTTGTAGTAAAAACATTTAAATGAATGGCAAAACATTCTACATAGAAACTTAATATTTGACATCGAATATGATTTTATAAGAAAGCTTCAAATTAATCCAATTTCACTGTAATGTCTTTATTTCATATTTAACTCCTAATCCAAGTTTTGTAGGTCAATATTTTTGATTCAAATAGTTTACAATACTATTATAATATTATCTCCCATTTTGCACAGATAACTTGATTTGAAAAACGCTTACTTTTAATTTTTAAATAAATTTTGCTTTTTATCAATCGATCAAGTTAGCCATGCCAAATGGTAGGAAGATTTATTTTTGGGAATTTCTCGAAATTTGTACTTTTTGCAATACGAATTTATTAATTCATTGATATCCCTTGAATTGTTCGTATCTTACTATAATATCTTTAATGAATAGTTAAATTCATATAGATTTTGAAAAATAATCGCAAATAATTTATAAGTAGTATTATAATATGTATTTTACATTTCCTACCATTTGGCATGGATAACTTGATTTTAAAGGTGTAAAACTCATAAAATATTTGTATAATTGCACTTTTAAAATCAAGTTATCCATGCCAAATGGTAGGAAGATTTATTGTTGGGAACTTCTCAAAAATTATATTTTTTACAATACGAATTTGTTAATACATTAATAATCTTTGAATTTTTAATATTTTACTATAAAATTTTTAATTTTAAGTTAAGTTCTTATAGATCTTGGAATATAATCGCAAATTTTTTTTAAGTATTATAATAATATGTATTTTACATTTCCTACCATTTGTCATGGATAACTTGATTTTAAAAGTGCAATTATACCAATATTAAATGAGTTTTGCACTTTTAAAATCAAATTATCCATGCCAAATGGTAGGAAATGTAAAATACATATTATTATAATACTTATTAATTATTTGCGATTATATTCCAAAATCTATAAGAACTAAACTGAAAATTAAAAATTTTATAGTAAAATATGAAAAATTCAAAGATTATTAATGAATTAACAAATTCGTATTGCAGAAAGTATAAATTTCGAGAAATTCCCAAAAATTGCAAAATAAATCTTTCTACCATTTAGTATGGATAACTTGATTTTAAAAGTGCAATTATACAAATATTTTATGAGTTTTACACCTTTAAAATCAAGTTATCCATGCCAAATGGTAGGAAATGTAAAATACATATTATAATACTACTAATAAATTATTTGCGATTATTTTTCAAAATCTATATGAATTTAACTATTCATTAAAGATATTATAGTAAGATACGAACAATTCAAGGGATATCAATGAATTAATAAATTCGTATTGCAAAAAGTACGAATTTCGAGAAATTCACAAAAATTTCATAAATAGTGCCTAATGGGAGATAATATTAGTATTAAAAACTGTGAAATCTGAACAATTAGAAATATTTTAATAAAATCATATTGTAAAAAAAGGTAAAAATATCTTAATTGTTGGAATTTAAAATAATCTCCAAATGTAGCTATTCAGTTTGTAATTTTTTTTGAACCTTGTTGAAAAATTCATCAAAAATATACTACCTATATACTCTGCTCTTATTTAATAAAGGTGGATGTCGGAAAAAGATAAAATAAATTTTTGAATTTTAATTGTTTCGATGTACGGAGCTGTTTGAAATTAAGAAAAAACTTTATGACACTTACCCGTTAGTTTCATTATTGGCAAAGATTAAAGTAACAGTCTTTTTCCATGTGGTTTGTCGTCAAAGTGTACAGAGTGACCAAATTTTGAACTCCCAATAATCACTTTGAGCGATGTCGGGATTTGGAATAACTTCAATTCATTGTTTGGATCGATAAAAAATATGTTCCTGTTTCTTTTGATACCTAACGGTGAAAATTTTTGTACGACCAACAAAAATTTACTCAACATTTACAGGACTTAAAAATCAATAAAATTTAAATAGTAAGACATTAAAAATAATATACAAAATAATACAAACCTAAATAAACCGTTTTAGCGTAAATGACTCCGTTAAATTTACGTTCAATCACTTCACTTGGTATTAGTAAATTGAGCTTAATTTGATTTAATCTTTGATTGTATTATAATTAATGTCACTAAATATTTTGACAAATTCGAATGTTGGTTGGATAATAAAAATAAATATTATGATTTAATTATAGTTTATTCAGATAGGAGCCACTAAAACTCAAAATTAAAAAAAATGTTTCTTTGATTGCCCACTAGTGGTGTTGTAATATTTATAAAAAGATTGTGAGTTACAATAAACATGAAATATAATACGAAACCATATTTTCATGTTTATCAAGTGGGCAACTATATATGGGGGAATATAAATTCTCTGTCAAAAATCGTGTTTCTTTCTCCATGTGTTGAAACTCATATAGCTTTATCTCGGTTTTTGGTACCGGCTTCTGAGCCACGATTTCCTATGAAGTGCAGACACCCTGACTAAAGCCACGAATTTATTCTCCTGTTTAATATTAAATTTCATTAATAATTTTAACCCCAACCGATTCATCCATATTTTCCGATATAAAAAAAAACAAAAGTAAATCAAACCGTTCATTCATTCATTCTTTGTTAAAAATTCTCATTATTTTTAAACCATTATTAATTAATGTGGCACAAAAACAAGTCCAAGTACAACAAAAAACGCCGTGAAAAAAACCCAGAGAAGACGCAATTAAAAAGCTTATCTATATATACGCTTGTATAAAATTGAAAAACAGTCTCGTGGAAAATTAGCCACGTAATAATTGGGGCGCACGTTAATTTTGAGATGTGAGTTCAAGTTTGCCGATGTATAGGTCACGGACTTGAAGCTTTATCTTGCTTTTACTATAATCCATTCTTCATCATGCCTGTGAGTTGTCAATTATTAAATTTGCAATTATTTCGGGTCACTGATTATGGCCGTCTGGAGACAAGATGTAAATGACGATAGGAATGGACAGGAACGTAAGCATTTGGAGGAAATGGCTTAAATTTTGTTGTGGTCAAAAAAAAAATTAATCAATAACGGAGAGTTGAGAAAATCCGGTTGATGAAACTTGATATTACTTGAGAGATACAATTAATCATTGGGGAAATACTTTTTAGGAGAAAAAATTGACTATCTTGGGAAAAATTGATGTTTAATTATGGAAGAAATGATAAGAGTTTAATGCTTGATTAGACAAAACGAAAAAATCATGATAGAGCTTTAAAGCTTTTATGATTATATAGGTATTTGAGAGCTAAACTTTATACTTTTGTTAAAATAAATTTTTAACTTTGCCACAAATTATAACACAAATACAACAGTTATGCTTAGTTATGAAGCTATTTAAGAAGAAATGAGCTTCAACGTTGAACATAATCCAATAAGAAAAATTTAAACGCAATAATCAATTTTTAGTTAAAGTTCTTTAGCCAAATGTATTTTAAATGCCTTGAAATGAAAATTTTTATGAAGAATATTTTAAGTACAGTTAATAAAAGATTTAAGTTTTTGAGAATGACGTCAAATTGATTATTCCTAATTAATTTCTACATTTTGAAATATACCATCGATATTTTTAGTACTGCGTTTATGTTTTTGAACGTTGAAGGAACGTCGACGAAGTCGCAGGTTTTGGTTATAGTAAAGCAATAGTAAAACAAAATTATTGATCTGATCTAAAATTGATTTTGATTTTTGTTTATTAACAGTCGTATGAACCTACTTGGACCTTAACGACTTTTTTTTCTAATGAGGAGACTTTTCAGAAAAGCGTTTTCTCTTCTATTAGAAATTAAAAAGCTTACTGGAAACATTTAATCATCAGAGGAAATTTCCTATTCTTTTAAGATATAATCGCTTACCTAATTTTAACTAAGACTTTATGTTGAAATTAAAAATTAGTAGATGATAAAATTCAGATCTCAGCTTTTATTTTTTTAAATAAGATTGTTTAAGATCGATTTTTTATTTAATATTTTTATTATTCAATTAGCTACGTTTCGTTACGTATCGTAACTTCATCAAGCTTCTTGATTCACAAAAATAAAATATTTTCAATTTAAATTCAATAAAGAAATTCAATAATAAAAATATTAAATAAAAAATCGATCTTAAACAACCTGAATTATCTTCTTATTTAAAAAAAAATAGTTTTAAGGTGCAAATATTTTTTTATAATAGAAGTGTACAAAAAAAAAATAAAAACCGTTTTGGTTTTTTTTTGCGCAATTTTTATGTTTTTGGGGTGTTGAATCCAAAAATTACTTTCTTTTTGTTATAGAACGTCATGTTTTCTAACAATATATTCTAACACTATTTGAACAAGTTATCATCCTGCAATGAAAAATAAAAGACTAATACATTTTTTTTTTAATTCCGTAATTAAAATTAAGTTTTATTTAAAATGCAATCATTAGTAAGCACGGAACAATTTTTTTTGTTCCAATGAGACTTCTTTTGGTACATTTTCGTATGTAGGAAGTATCTGGAAGATCTCTTTGAAACGCCCAACAGTATTATGCCGTCATTGAGACGCTCCATCTTCCCTGGTATAATTTTTTATCTCCTTAACACTTTGATGAACTCATTCACCTTGCTTTTCACTCACATCTTCTAAATTTTCTGGAAAGAAGTCGGGTAGAAATGAAGAAAATGTACTTTTAAACTCATTAGTCAACCTAAAACTTGAAATGATATTAACATTCTTTTGACGATTTGTTTATAGTAAAGGTCTTTGTTATTGCCTAAAAATTTCTCTAAGACCTATTTAAAGGCACCCTTCTCTTCGAGGATCCATCATGGTCATGATGAATTGTGGATCAGCCATTAGTCGCCTACTATCCGGTCCAACAAAAGGCCTCGAAAGGCCTGGAAACGTTGATATTTAGTATTTAGGGCAATTTCCATCTCTTGAAAGTAGCTTTACAAATTGCTTCATCAATCTGAGCTTTATATGAAGCGACGGTGTAAAAACTTTATGAGAAGGCAGCAAAGTCTTATGCAGGACGTTGTTTTCACTAACTTTTAGCTCCCTTGGAGGCCAAAATTTGTTTTCCAGTAATTCGCTCGATCTCTATTATCCCATAAACACAAAGGCAAGGTAATCTAAATTGTTGTCCGAGCAACATGCCCAAGATTTTTGAATCACCTGTACTTGCTAACCGTGGTCTTTATACTTAAGTTTTCAAAGAACCGAACCCAAGTTCTAGTAGGTTTTCTTAAGATGTACAGAATGATCGACAGGAATGGAAGATCGAGAAAAAATTTAACGGAAGAGCATACAAACTCCCATTGTGAAGCAGAATTATTTTAAAGATTTTTTTTGAAGAATCTTTGAAAATATGCCACTGTGCTGGATCGTATGAAATCTTAAATGTATTAGGTATCAGGAAATTCAAAATACCGCACAGCTTTCTACACATGTTATAATATGTTTATGTTTGTTCATTTTAATCACCTTGAGTGTTATTTATTAAGAAAGCATTGATAGTTATGGTCTGAATACATTTAAAAATAGCAATTAAAATACAAGTGTGTCTTTTTATTTATGACTTCAAGTTTGCCCAAATAACCCTATTTTATAATAAAATTTTGCGTTTCACGAAGTAAAGAAACCATTTGGATTTTTTTAAGTATTTTTTAGATTTTAGAAGATCGAAATACAAAGTAATCAATTGAGATCATCCAGACTGCATTTTTGTTGTATACTTGTGTAATAATCGTTAATTAGGGCAAATAAAACGCTAGCATAACTTTAAGGGTATCAACCCTTTTAATTCATGAGAATTGAACCAGACAAATCTTTCAGTTACAATAAACCTTAATCAATCAAATGTTTAGATTCTCCACTAACTAATTATTTGTTTCGGGCCATCTTTCGAGACGCTAAAACCATATCAATTTACAAATCTTCAAAATCATTCGCCTTTTCGATTCATGCTTTGATCAGATTAAGTAAACTTTGTCTCAAATGAGAATAGAAAATATAAATGCAATGTTTTAAAGACTTGAAAACATATTATATAGCTAGAGACGAGTTTCCAATTTAAGATAAATTTCAAGAGAATTTTATCGCGTCGAATTTTAAGAATAATGTTTTTGACAGACACATGTGTTACGTGCACAATTTCAATTTTCTGTTAACGGATGGAAAAACGAGGAAAGCGAGTAGAAATAGATTGAAATAATTTTCAAGAAAAGTTATTTTTCTTGTTCAGAACATCATGTAATGGGGAAAAACGGAACGACGAAGTTTATTTTAAACATGAAATGTATAAGTAATATTTTTTAAATGAAATAAATGATGAAATGAGCAAGTTTGTCCTTTTATGTTTCATGTTTTTATTTGCAATAAAATTTCTTGGCATATATAGATGAAAAATGAGGCAGATACAGCCATAAAAATGAGTGTTTGCTTTGACAATTAACTTCTTTTTTTTTCTAAAATTAAAACGATTTTTCAATTCGAAAAGCTCGTTGTTTTGATCGGTTTCAATCATACAACGGTTGAGTGACGGTTTGAAGCACTTCTATATTTGCCCGTTCTTCTGTGTTTGCCGCAGAACGTAGCTCGATAGCTTCCGTCCATGAGTTCGTATACTTGAAAAGCGAGCGTTGTATTAAAAGCACGAAAGCTCCATCTTGACTGGTACGCGACCATCTCATGAATTCTTTAGTATATTCCATTTGATGTTTATTGGAATTTATTTGGCTTAAAGAGGTTTTCGATTGATTCTTGGAAAGTTCTTTGGTGTTAGAAACAAAAAGAGAAAGCAAAAAAAACAATAAAAAGCCACATTGGCTATGAAGCTTTCGACTTTGACTCCTCATATTAAAAATATTTTAAATTTTTTGAGCATTGTGCTGTTTTATATTATGTTTTTATGAGAGAAAAACAAACAGGGCTGTTTTACCCCTTTTAACCAACATATTATATGTAAATATATTTTGGTTTAATCGAACAAAAAATTTTTTAATAAAAATTAAATTTAAAACAGCCTACGCAAATATGGTTTGAAATTTTATTCCAATTTAAAAAGCTATTAGTTTCTCACTTTGCTGAACCTGTAACAATATTATTCTTTCCATTAAAAATTTAACCACACCTCTTTATTTTCGTTTTTCGTATTTCTGTTAGATTAATTACCCTTATGTTCGCAGTTCTCAAAAGTTTCGCCTCAATCTGTAATTGCTTTTGGCTATAACAGTTTTACCTATATTTAAATTTTTTCGAAAAGCCTTGAGTAAGATGCAATTTTATTCTTTCAAACCTACCAAAATGATTTGCTTGCTGTCTAACACTTTCATCATTAATAGACTTGAGGCTCCCAAAAAAAAAAAAAAAAAAACTTTAAATATTTCCGAATCAGAAAATTAAAGGATAAACGTTTGTATAAACCTAAAGTCATTATTGGCATTCAAAAATTCAAAACAATTTGAACAAGACCATGTAATTGGATAGGCAATCTTAAAAATATAAGACAAAACTATATTAGAGCGGAAAGGTACTTTGGAGAACAAAATCAACTATTAAATTTTTGTTAATAAATTTCAATAAACTACGCAAAAATTGTATTCTTTTTAACTGCAAAATCGAAAAACATTGTTTAATGTAGTGCGGAGATCTACTTTCAAACTCAAATGAGTGCGGCACATTTAAACGGCTAAGAAACATTGATAGATTCAAAGATTCGAAACCACTTGTAAATGCAATTGTAGTTACAAATAATTAAGGATGCAACATTGCTCATCAAAACATCAATGTTTTTAAAAATGAAACATCGAAGTTTATGAACGATAAGTCGATTTTTTTCAATAATTTTACCATCATTTAAATGTATTTATATACAATTTTTCTGAATTATAATATATCGTGAAAATGTAAACTAGGTTAGTTTATAACATAATGTTGTTAGATTACAATTTAACCTAACCTAACCTGTCGTTAATTTATTATCGTTTACATTACTTTAAAAACTGACTGAGTTCACAAATCTATGCCTGTGATTGTAGAATTGTACTATGATAAAATATCGTTCATGAAACATTGCTTATGCAGAACAAAGTATAATCGATGCTTTGGGTTTGAACATCGATATTTATGAACGATACATTAGTGTTTGAAAAAATCGATGTATCATTTGAATTCCTACACATCTACACACAATACGAGTGCGTATGCAGTAGTGCACAGTGCGTACAATTGCATTCAAGACTAGTTTTAAATCTATGAATGACTAATTTCTACCTCCCTTCATCTATCTCCTTTTCTCATCCATTTGTGCATATTAGCACTCAATTTTTCCCCATATACAATGCCTCAAAAACTCTTCACCGTGTAATGCAATATTTGAATCTATTTTTATCTATCTGTTTTTGTCTTATATTTACACATTCTGGTTTCCGAGTTTTTATATTTTTTCGTACTACAACCCATTGAAATATGAATGACCAAAATGTATCAATAAGAAAAACACTATAGCTGAAAAAGGGAGGATCTAATTTATCATTCATTGATGCAGAGCTAGTAAAATTCAATTGTACGTGTCATATAATGTAACGTATGAGTATGTTTTTTTTATTCATTTAATTTGCAGTTTCTCTCACACTCACACATTTTGTCTCTCAAACTTTAACTCTCACTTTTCATATTACTAACGAGTGCTTCTTCCATTCGAATATTGTGTAAACAGCACTACAAACTTAATAATTTATAATGCATGTAAATTATATTTATTGCTTTACCTTGGCTACGCCAAAAAGTGTTTAGAAAATTTAATGACATTACATTAATTGGTTAAATAGCTTTGTAATCATTGGCGGATTTAAGGAGGGAGAGAGCACGTGCCCCCCCCCCACGGTATTTTTGTGTACTATGGAGATTCCATCACAGTACATACTTAGAAGCAAATCAAATTATTAGAGTTGTTAAAATATATAAATAAAATAACAGAAAGAACATTAGTGAAACTCTAGTCCATTTCTGGCTGGAATTACGAATTTTTTTCGTTGCATCCTTTTTCACCTACTTGCAAATGAGAAATGATATTGTACCCCCCCCCCAGAAAAAAATCCTGAATCCGCCCTTGTTTGTAATATTATTTGTTGTTTTCAGATTAATTAATTTCTAGTTATTTAAAGCTGGGAATTTTATAACTTACATGCTTCAATAGTTAAATTAACTTTCGTTGTGTTCGGTTTATTTTTGCTATTCCATTTTGGTAAAAAAAACTTCCCAGTACCGGGTCGTCATCCTCCTTATATAAGAACTCAGGCCGGTTGCGAGAGAGTTTGAGATTTTTCTTTTTCTTGTCTTTTCGATCTTTAGAAAACTCCACTTATTTTATTTACTTATTGAAAGAGCACAGTCGCTAGAATCGGAGTTCCAAACACTTAGCACTTCGAAGAGCCAGACATGAAGTTCGTGAGAAAAGGAATTATATGAATTTATTACATTTTCAAACTAGTTTAAAAATTGATTGAAGATTTTCACTATTTTTCCTTTAATATTGTTTCATCTTAATGAAACTATGCCTAAAGAAGGATAGCATAAAATGTTTGGATTGACTTTAAATCAACTTTGAAAATTAAAGATATGATTTTTTCTAACTTTTTCACAATTCTATCGCATTTAAATATATTTTTTGCAATATTGGGAAACGAAAATCACTCAATTTTATCTTGTTTGTTTTTTACTTTTTTTTTTGGGAACACATAGCGTCGATCGAAACCAATTTCAATTTTATAAATATTTAATAGCCGTAATAAAATAGTGTGTGTGCATATTTGATACGTTTTCGCTCATTCGTTTCATTGCTATTCATTTTTCGTACATAAAAAAGAACGAATAAAACAAAAAAACCTAGAGGCTAATGCTTTGGAAAAAACTTCAATTTTTTTCCTTTCTATGCAAATTGGAAATTGTTCCCCGAAGCTTTTGTTTATAATAAATGACAAGTTTCATCAACTGATGCAAAATTAATAATGATTTATGACAAAAATGGTCAATTTCACAGTTGGATTATGCTAAATTCGCGAAGCATATATACGATTAAAAAAATATTTTAATATTTTAACTTTAATCAATAATTTTTCACTGTTTTTTTGGCATTGACTTACCAAGCATATAACTATTATTTTCTTAAGTTTATTCCCATTGGATCGAAATTGGAGTTCTTGTCGTTTTACACAGTGCTTTCGTATATTATGGCTCCTTTTTCTTATGTTCAACAAACGTAATCTTGTATGACCTCATGCCTGTGCCATGAAATTTTCCTTACATTTACATAATTTAATGAAAATAGGACTGGGTTCAACGTCTTTAATTTATTTTGCCTCTGTGAATATTATCCTTATTTTTTCCTTCATATATTTTTATATTTACTTGTATTTTTATTAACGTCTTGATGTATTCCGTTGAGAAAATTTCAAAACTCTCCACCTGAAAAAGTAACCACATTTTCCTTACAATAACTTAGCCACAAATTCCCTATTTACATATGTACTTATTTTGCCCAAAAATAAAGACTTTAATTGGTCAAAAAAGATAATAAGTTATGTAAGTTTTTCCAATTTACAAAAAAATTAATTATTTTCTTAGGATATTATTTCTCTTTTTTTATTCTGATTTATTTTGTGTGTAATTTCTCAAAATTATCGAATGAAATGTCATTCAGGGATTAAAACCTATGCAGCAGAACTTATAGTAGAGGGAGCATAGATTGCAGGAAAGGTATTTAATTTAAACACTCTTTGCAGTTTCCCTTTAGATGATCCATTGTGCAAATGCAAAAGATATTTAACAAAAAAATCAAGATTTCCAACTCATTTCTAAGAACTCCTACGCCTCATTATTGTTACAACTTTTTGTGCAGGATGTGCTCTTATCCAGACCCAAATCTACCAAATTGATTTCACTTTCTCTAACCATTATCCTTTGTGGAAAACAGGAAGACTGTACGGGGATTTTCTGTTGTCCTGCTCCAGTTTATTTACATGAAAATTGAAACCCTTAACGAAGCGTATAATGCTCTATTGATCCTGACGACTATGAAAAGTATTGAAAAAAGAGTACTTTTCAAATCAAAAGGTATATTTTTTCTTATTAAAACTGGCGTTAAATGTATCATTTTTATAAGTTGCCGTAAAAATAGCTTGAACCAAAAATAAAATGATAATTATATGCATTTCAAAAACTCAAAGAAAAGGCACAAAGTTTTACATTCTGTTAAATTTATCTCATTTACATGAACAATTTGTAAATGTTCCAATGCTTGAATGAAACATAATTCAAGCAAGTGCAACAAAAAATTGATGTATTTATTTGCAATAGAGAATAAAAGCGTTCCACTATCGCAAAGACACTCTTTCCTGCATCGCATCAGTTTTATACTGCGAGAAACATGCAAAATTACTACCATGAAAAATTAGACATTAAACAGGACATGGAGAATCCCATTCTTCGATGGTACCTCCGGCGACAGTCATCCTGAAAGACCAACAAAACAAAAATGAGGCAATGAAAGAGAAGATCCTCCTTAAAGCTCACATCGGTTAAATTATTGTGTTTTCTGTTTAATAAAACGAGCAAGCTCTAGCTGGGGGCAATGGCCGTGAGAACGGGAAAAGATAAAATGGGGGATGAATACGGCGGTAAATAGAGGTTTTTTCGAGGTTTTGCTTGTCGGACTTTGCATCACAAACCATATTTTAATACACACAAAATCCTTTATTTGTTTTTGCACCACAAATGCGCGCGAGCTTGTGATTTATGGTGACCTGATTTAAAAGATCTTTTTCGTATGTATTTCCCCGTTTCGCCCCGTCGCATTTTAGTTGCGACTCATTTGAATTCTTCCCGCTCGTCCAACTGGTGTGCTTTTTTTGCTTTGACGATAACGGAAAATGGTCCCCAGTGCCGTGGTTATCCCTGGCACGGCCCAAAACTACAGTCAACGATGGATTCGTTTGAAAAATGAGGCCGAATCAGTGTAGGGGGGCTACATGCGATATTTATAATATATATATTTTATAATATGTAAATGGGAAACCGTTTTGTTTTTACATTATATCATTAAATCGAAACGAGCACGCGGGAAATTTGAAATCAATTTTAATAAACGACGGGCCAGTCGCGGTCGCCCCCAGAGTTGGAGGGTGGCATGGAGAAAAGGTCAACCAGTCTAACTCCCCGTCTCACACATTCAAATAATATAACGAATGTGAATAATCGAAGCGTAAATATGACTCGATATGTATATTATAATCCGATTGGAATATAAATATTTGCTGAGAATAATTGGGAAATAAATTCAGATCAAATCTATTTGATTTGGAAATTAAATTATAGTTATTTCCGCCGTTTTTATAGCTTAATCGAAATCGATTTTTTTTAATCATTTTTACTAGCTCCCTAAAGTTAGCCTCTCGACTTTTGATTTTTCAATAATTTTCCTGCTCATTCAATTGTTTGTCGTTTGTTTGTTAATTTTTTTCGTTTTCTTGTTCTTAATTTTTTTATAAAAAAAATAACAAATTTGAAGAAATTAAAACCTAAAGCTAGTCCCTCATTTCTATAAACGATCATTTTTACCTTAGAGCTGATGAACTTCTATAGATCTTTGTTTAATCGTATAAGATCTATGGTTGTGCGTCCTTGAATTGTTATATTTTTAAGAATGAAAAGCTTTAAATTTCACATCATTATGTTCCATTACTTAAATATGGAATATTAAGACACCTATGGGAAATTGGAGGCGGTGATTTCTATTCACACCAAGCAGTTTCATAATAAATAATCTTCTGTATATTATGAAGTTTCTAATCAGAAAAAAAAAGATAATTTTTCAAAACGCCGAATACTTCAGAGGCCAAGTGAGTATTGTTCACTTATTTTTGGAAATTTAAAACATTGAAACCAATGTTGGAAAGTGTAAATCACTAATTTTTGATTTATTTTCGCTTGTTCGTGAAGAACTAAAGTTTGTTCGTTTCTATATATTAATATTTTTTAAATTAAAAAGTGGCGTTATTACAAGTGGCAAGTGATTTAATGATCACAAATAATTACTATATTCCGTCGTTTTTATTTTAAAAAGCAAAGTTCAATTTATTATGAGGATAAAAGAATCTTTTTCCAATATATCAATCGCTTATTAAATCAAAAATGTTCAACCTATCTCTTTAAATATTCTCGATAGAATTACAAATTACTATATAATTTCATTAGAATTCTGTCACGAGAATCATTTCGATCAGGAACATGATCTGTTATTAAAAAGTGTTGGGTGATTTAATGGAAACACGATAGAGCTGATATCCATTAGGTTACGGTTCTTTTGAGCATTGAAATTTTTCTTTATATACTAATTTTGCCGCTTTATATCTTTTACCTTCAATATACAGGATACTAAAATGAGGGTTGAAGGGCACCTAATACGGCTTCAGAGGCGCACTCAAAACTAGAGAAGTCCTATTTACTTACAAGGAATTGGTTTAACGTTGTCTAAATGTGCCAATCAAACGGTAAACACATGTTTTTAGATAACAAGGCATTTGATAAAAAAACAGGACTGTTCGATGGAAATCTTGACCAAGAAAAAGTAAGACACAAGTGATGTGAGAATAGTCAACAACCTTTACTACAGTCAAACCCCAGTCGTTAAAGATGGCACTTCAACATCTGAAGCAATTGTGATCAAGGTTGAAGTAAGGCAAGAATGCGTTTTATTTCCTTTGCTTTTCAACATCTACTTAAATGATATTTAAAAGAAGCTCTAGAAGATGAAACAGCCGAAATCATGATTAATGGAATGGCAATAATAAAATTACGGTACTGTTCTACTTATCGAAACACCCGAAAAACTACAAAGAATCCTATATAAAGTAATTGTAGTTTGCTTCGATTATAAACTACCACTGAACACAGAAAAGACCAAGCATAATGATAGTAAGATAATTTGAACATCAGAACTGTAATATATTTTTTTTTGTTACTAACTGTTGCTAGTACATAAAAATTTAAATATAACAACTGATCTTTAGCGACTCTAGTGTTCATAAAAATTCATATCGAAAAATATTGAAAATGTGCTCGATTCGAGGAACGAACCCAAAACCTACTGGTTTTGGAGTGGTCACCTAGACCTCTCGGCTACCAAGAAGCTGTTATTGGTATAATTTGTTCATGGCGCAAAAATCGAGGAAGTTCAGAAATTTAATGATCTAGGAACAACAAAGAACGAAACAAATGAGGGCTTATAAAAAAAACTTGAAAAAGAAAATCCAGATTATTCTGTCAACAACATGAAAAACGTCTTTAGAAATGGAAAGCTCAATCTTAATTTAAAGACGAAACTGTTGTGGAACTATAAATTTATTATACTGCTATTAGGCAAAGAAGTCTGAAGCCCTTGACTCTGCGAAAAACAACATTTACCATGATAGTGGCTTTCTAACTGAGGATATATTCTATCTGAAAAAAGATGAATGAAAAAAATTTGAAAAAATGAGTAAGTAACAAAAAATTCTAAAGATCGTACATATACGAAACCTTTGTATACATAAAACGCAAATTGCAAATAATTATGCCAGATAAAATTAAAAAAAATATATACATTAAGTTTAAATGAATTTTCTGGTAAAAAAATATAAGAGAAAATTAAACTGCAGTTTAACCAACTTGTTTAACGTTTAACGTTAAACGTTAACTTGGCAGTTTTGATTTACAACCTCCCAAAAAAGGCAGAGGAACTTGACGAAAATGTGTATTACTATGGGCAATAATTAAAAGTAATGTTTCTCTACATATTTCTTTACAAAGTAATCGATATTCCGAACGTCCATATATATCCATAATCTTCTTGTAGATTTAGTAACATTTGATTAAAAAAAAAACAAACCCAAAGACGCAAAACCCAAATCCAAAAGTTTCAACTACCAAGCGCTTTTTTTCGTTTAGCGCCTCATTATTTCATGGCTGATGATACTTTGGATGATTTGATAAATAATAACAAAAAAATTATACACACATTTGTACGGTAAAAAAATATTTTAGTATTATATGGGTTGTTCTGAAAGTAATTTCGTTTTTACGCGACAAAAGATTTAATTGTATTTTTTTGCACTCATTTTATAATTAAACCTTATAATCATTGTTTGTTTTGAGAGCTAATATAGCGAGGCTTGTATGTGAAAAAGCTCAAGTGATTCTACGCAATAGTTTTTGGTGCGTGTCCTTTTAAATATGGAGAGCAAAAACCAGAATCTTCCTCATATATTACTTTTTCACTATAGAAAAGGTAAAATGCTGTTCAATCAAGAAAATATTAACCGATGTATTGGCGATGCAGAAGATGTATTGGCAGCACGCCAGTGCCAAAACTAGTTTGTAAAATTTTGGTCGTCGGAAATTTTGATGTCGAAGATGCACCACGGTAGGGAAGACCGGTTGAAGCTGATCAAGTCACAATGAAATCATTAGTTGATGCAAACCAGTGAATAACAGCACGTGAGATCGGTAAACGGTAAAATTTACCAAATCAAATTGTTAACGACTCACTTGAAAGGTCTAGAATTAACCTCGAACCTCGATATATGGGTTGCCTTTATTTTTATGGGGAGAAGCTTTTATAACTTGAATGGTATAAACTTCCATACCCATCATATTCTACAGATCTGGTACTTTCGGTTTATTTTTGGTTTTGACCACTGTAAAATATTTTAGACGACAAAATTTTTACTTAAAATGAGGAAGTTAAAAATCCCCCAAAAACAGTTTTTGGCTAAAAAAGAGCAAAAATTTTTTCAGTGAAAAATTATACTACAGCCAGAAAAATGGCAAAAGGTATTGAACCAAATGGTCAATATATAATTTAATAATATATTTATTCACTTTACGAAAATTGCCTGTCATTATCACAAAAAAAAAAACGAAATTACTTTCCGAACAACCTAATTGAAGGGTTGAATTTAATCGTGAAAAGAAATGTGAATAATTATTTTTCATTTTGCTGATATCACCCCACTGTCAATTATTTGCATCACCCGAGTACACAGATCGAGACTTTTCGATTTCTATATATATAATCGGATTTAATTTAGTGTAATAATAGACATTTTCCGAATGTCGTCCCTCATCAAATTTCAACGTATCATATGAGATCAATTTTCCAATATAATTATCTTATTTAAATATGGATTGTTTGTTTGTTTTTTGAAAACGTATGGAATTGAGCAGAATAAATTATTTCTTTTTGCGAACTTATTGATCAAATGGCGTAGGCTTTATAGGTAGGCAGTTTTGGAGGCTGGGAAGAAACAGAAAGCCAATGGGTTTAGCCGAGGGGATTGTAAAATATGATACCTTGTTTCGTTCGTTCGTGCTCTACACTAGATAATCAAATTACTCGTGACCGTATTTTCCTGTTGCCAACTTAAAACCTATCTCAATTTCCTCCAATGGGATAATTCAACATAGCATCCAGGATAATATTGTATAATGCTGATAATAACAATAATCAAATTTATTTAAGTCTTCAATTTTAATTACAATTTATCGAAAATGTCATTCGCTGAAATTACATCGTGTCGTTTCTTTTTTCAATGTTGACACGTCGCAAGATTTTCTTGCTTGTAAATTTATTGGAAAAAACATCGGGATTTCCGCTCGTTCCAGTTTTGGATTTCAATTTTGTTTTGCTCCCGAACAAAGTTCCAGGTCATTGAGATTGAGTTGCGATATTTATGTGTGGCGTTATACTCGGTTTTAAACGCGCTTATTTTGGATATATTTGGTCGTAAAGTTCGGAAAAAATTGGCTCAACTGTTGTCGCAAAACAAAGTAAAAATCTAAAACTGGCTTCTTGTTTGATCGATTCTTTTTTCGGTTGGACCGCTGGGAAACTTGGCAATACTATAAACTTTGCTGCATACTATAAACTATAACATTGGTGTGTTTTTTATTTCATTGAAAAGTTCACGTCGTTGACTGATTTAACCGGTAAAAGCTGGTCGCTATTCCAATAATTTGCTTCATAATAAATTTGAATTAATCATTTTATTTTTGATAATTAATTTAGATAACAATTTGGCCTTGGTTATATTAAAAATTAGAGGATCCGGTAAACTTCGTACCATCTAAAATGGAATTGTAATAATCAGTTGTTATCGGTAATACTACCACATTTTTAATTATTAATTTGGGTATAATCAAATACTTAAACTTATGCTTGATTTTAACAAATTAAGTGCATTTTTTAAGCATACATTTAATTTAAATATTTAGAATCATAAAATTTATAAATTTTAACCTCAGAATTATCCTCAGTATATCTAAATCCAATTGAAGATATATATATATAATTTTATATGTTTCCCGCGGAGTTATGATGCATTTCCAAAGTGGCCTCTCAAGCCTTAGTATTTTAAGTTATGGTATAAAACCTGCAGTGAGTGGAACATCGTTTTGTATCTTATAATACCAATTTTCATTAAAATCGATTCATCTGATTCTTTTTGAAAGAAGATATAAAAGAGATATTGACACTTCACATCTTGCCACTTTCATCTTACTTGTTATTTTTTTCTTTTTTAAATTTAAATTGAAAAATTTATTAAATTTTTCAAATCTTTTAATTTTTAACAACACTCTGATTATAAAATTTGAAGTTTCGATTGTTAACGGCCACACATAAACTTTATCATTTCACTGTTTATCCTTTTAGGACAGATTTTTTTGAACATTCGTTCTTATCGGATGCGTATATCTTATAAGAGATGCATCTTCCATATTTCTCGACTCTACCACCAGCGGTTTAGGCTGTGCTTTGACCAACCAGTCAATCAATCAGGACAAACAATTTTTTATAGATTATTTAGTGATGGATTTACGCCTGGGCCCGTGAGGTCCGGGCCTAGGGCGGCAAAATGTTCGGAATGCCAAAATATTAAAGACGAAAAAAAGTACAGACAATTTAAGTTCTAAAATTATTTTACGTTACTTTTCCTATCAATGTATGGAACATCTTCAATAAAGTATCTTTAATTAACTTTTCTATTTACCACATCCCATTTTTCAATTGTTAAATCACTGGCAATAAGAGGACTATCATTCCGGGGAAATTCGAATCAAATTGGAGATACCCATAATGATATTTTTAAGGAATCATAGAATGTCTTGCTTAGTTCGATTCATTATTGTCAGAATATTTAAAACCCTTTAGTGGCACTAATAGTGGAAATAGGTCAAACTTATAAACTTTCAAAAATTATATGTACATTATACCTTCAATGTAAAAAATTAACTTAAAAATAATAGATACATGATGTGAATATTAGAAAATTAAATGTTTCATCTGAACACTCTGTTATTATGGAGTAATAACGGTGGCATATTGAATGAGGCCTAGGGTGGTATCGAGCTCAAATCCGCCCTGAGATTATTACTTTAAATTTGGGACAATTTTTAATTAGCTTTTTAAGTTGCTCAATGGTAAAAGCGTCTTAAAAACATCGATAAATTCGTTTAAACGTGCGTTTAGTTTGAATGAAACTTTCGCCAAATCGACAGAAGAACTTGTTGTTTCGGTAGATTAAAAGCAAAAACTATAAGTCCTCAAGATTAGTTTTTTTTTTCTTCATGATAAAAAAAGCTCGAGAGAGTGGTATCCATAATAAAGTTACGATCGTACAATTTGAACAATTAGCTGTGATCTAACCATTTTCGAAATTAAACCACGGTCCCGCCCTATTTCAATGAAATATATTGAGAGAATCGAAACGCCCATTGGATTTTGTTAATTTAGTTTACGATATGAGGGCTGTTTGTGTTCTCTAAAAACGCCTTGGGTATCGTATTCGTTCTCCCTTTCACCGTTAAGTTGTCTTTTGTATTTTAATGATTATCTGAAAAAAATCACAATATTATGTTAGTAACAATGCGTTTACGTTCCGAATATATTTCGTCAATTTATGCGTGTATTATTAGTAATTTGATATCTTTCCCATTTTAATGCTATTTTCTTTTTTGCAGGTAAGGCTGAATGAAGAAGCAAATGCAAGCGATGTGGTATGAAAACATTTTTCTATTGAATTTGATTATTTAAATTATGAGTTCCAATTGGATTTTTTTTTATTGTTGCGGGAAAGTGAGTTAATGGCATTGATTGATTGAACAATTGACATCAAAACCCTCGGAAAGTGAGAGTTTGCATGTTGTTTGCAAAACTTGACGCATAAATATATCAAACGTGCATCGTCAAAGAATGATCGACAGAAAAATCATCTTCTATTATTAAACAAATTTATTCTTCTTTTCGTTCAATTGCTTATTTTTTCCTACAATGCACAATTTACGTGATGACAAAATGAACTATTGTTGTAAACAATTTTCTATGTAAATCGTTGCCAATTTTATTTGCAAATTGACTTTCTTACTGCATTTAAAACGACAAAGTAGAACCTCGGAAATTACTTCTTTTTTTTTGTAAAAAGATTTAACTCTATTTTAACTCTGAACATTATTTTTTTTATGCTGAAATTGATTTTTTTTAATCAAATCAAAGTTGAAATGACAAGCCAAGGAGCTACCTCTATTGTGAATCGTTTTCCATTAATTTTGTAGCCGTTCGAAAGCACAACTTTTTGTACAACATGATAATGTGCCTCGGTTTATATTGGTATTCAATCATTGTTGAAGTGAATTTGTGGAGACAAAGCGCCACGGAAACGTATTTATGTTAACTTTCGTCCACAATTCAAACAAAGCTCCCGAAACGAAACAGAACAAGTTTGGTTTTGTTTTATTGTTGAAAGTGAACTATGTCATATTCGCCAACAACGGTATGCTATTGTCGTTAGTTTTCATTTATTCGCGAATATTTTCAACGATGTATTTAAATTGAAAATGATTTCATTTCATACCCGTATTATTTATATTCAAGCATAAAGTATTTTGTTTATAAAGCATACGCCATAGCCTCAACAATAATGAAAGATTTCCCTTCTAAAATAATATATACTTCACATACTGAAAACAATACATTCCATTCACACAATGATAAATTTATAACTAGCTTAACGAAATATTGAAAAAGCTTTTTAAATAAAATATTCAAAAATGTTTTTAAGAACAACGATTTCATTTACTGTTTCATTAACAAATATTGCTAAGACATTTTAACAATCTTGTAAAATTTGTTGAATCATACATTTTGCGAGATGATGGTTATCTTACCCGACAGTGACAGTCTGAAATCTGGAAGATCGAAATTTTATTACAGTGTAAACCAGATGGGAAAGATGGATAATGTAAGTATTGTCAAAGAGCAAAGCGTGTCATTGCATTTATTTACTCTGTAATTATGCTAAGGCGACAGCTTTCTCTTATCCAATGAGATTATAGACAAAAATTTACAAATATTCGATGACGTGAGCATAATTAAATTTTCAAAATTAATTTTCGGAGAATCGTTGTCAAATGATTTCAAAGTAAATAGTTAAGTAGTCGAATTTATTTTAAAAAAGGTTGTAAAAATGAGATTCATTATTAGAAATTAGGAAACCAGACAATGGTATAGTTATATTTTTTCGAAAAAATACATGCATCTGGTTATTTTGCTTTACATATAGCAATGATGGCCAAATTTTTAATTTCAACCGGTAAATTTTGGAAAGTTTGAAAACTTTGCATGGCGAATTTAACGATCATTTAAATTAAAAATCTATGGTGAAGTATTATTTACACAAATTTAGTGTTCTGGGAGATTATTTCGTTCTTCGAGACATTCTAAATCATTTCCTCGATAATCGTATTCTTCTGAAGCCATTTCCAAACTTCCTACGGTTATCGCAAGAGTTGTTATGCTTAAGAAAACATGAAATAAAATATACGAAATAAGGAATTTTGTTTGCAGTTACGTAATAAAAGTGGATGAGCCAGAATATCCCAAATCCAGAAAATCATAAATTTGAATTATATTTTTCGAAACCATTGCAAAGTAGAAGTTTCAAGATAGAGTTATTAGATCGAGTTTTATCTAGAGTTTTACTTCGTTTAAATCGTATGTATAGCCTATATACTTTTAAATTAATCCATTTAAAATCACCCAATATTGTTAAAAATTGTTATTCATCTACTATATTTTTTCTATTTTCCTGATTCTTTAATGACGAGTTCCTTATAGGTAGAAAGTTTTTTGAAGAAACTAATAAGCTATAGTTTTTTCTTAGGAGCAACTTCAAATTAGTAGTAAGGCAAATTTTTATGAAAAAGGTGGTCTGCGGAAAATTTAATTGCCAAGCTATTTTTCAAGATATCAGAATAATTCAAAAATCAGCGCATTCAGTATAGAATAAACTTTAAAGTCCAAATATTCCAACATACTCTCCAAATAACTCCACATACTTGGAGTATATATGTTACAATGAGTACTCATTGTTATTTTAAAGCATAATAATTGATTCTTTATTGAATGAAATGATTCAAACATCATTTTACCAATGTGAATTATAAGAATTTCAATGCCTCGTTTGTTAACTTTGCACTATACGAACGTGAAGAAGGATAGCGTTTTTTGTATTGCATTTTTGGATAGCATTGTTACAAAAGTAATCGTCACAAAAACAAAATATTATTATTGAGTCACTATTCTTTCATAAAATCTTATTGTCTTTAAAAGGAAAATTAAAAGTATGTATACATAAAGTGTATATTATGCTGAACATAGAGATTTTTGAATTATTTAGACATTTTTAAAAATGCTTGGCAATTAAATTTTCCGTAGATCACCTTTTTCATTTATATTTGCCTAACTGCCATTTTAAATAAGGAACTCATTATGAAAGAATCATGAAATTAAAAAAATGTTGACCATTGCCTATGCGATTTTAAATAATTTGACCCAAAATCGTTTGTCTTGATTGACTGACTGATTTCTTCTTCCAATTTGCAACGTTTCGTTGGTGTGATTCCAACTTCCTCAGGCAACCTTGTAAAAATTAGATAAAAACACATAGTCTGATGATTTAAAAAAACACCTACGTTAGACTTGGTGAAACACACCGAAGTTAAAATTAAGTATTGGCATGTCAGTTAACAGTAGCTATGGTTAAAACATTCTTAATCTTAAAAGATCCTTATAAATTACAATTGACAGCAATTAAAATTATTAAAATTAACTTATAACTTTTATAAGAATCTATAACTATCAAAAATTTGATAGTCATAGGTTAATTTTAATAATTTGAATTGCTGTAAATTTTAATTTATAAAAATCTTTTAAGATTAAGAATGTTTTAACCATAGCTACTGTTAACTGACATGCCAATACTTAATTTTAACTTCGGTGTGTTTCACCAAGTCTAACGTAGGTGTTTTTTTAAATCATCAGACTATGTGTTTTTATCTAATTTTTACAAGGTTGCCTGAGGAAGTTGGAATCACACCAACGAAAAGTTGCAAATTGGAAGAAATAAAATAAAACACTGCTAATTTGTTTGGCCTACCACATCCTGATTTATCCTTTATATTATACATCGATTTAAACCTGAAAGAATGAAAAGTTAAAACTTAATATAATTTTTGAATACTCTAATTGTTGCTCCAAAACCTAAAATTATATAGTTTATCTACTAGAACCATTAACAGAAGTATGCTTTTCACATCTACAATTACATAATATAGTTAAATTATTAATTAAATCATATTAAGCGCGTCCCTAGCCCAGCTGTACAAGTAATACAATTTAATTAATGTGATGAGTTATATAAATTTATTTCATTCAGAAATAGTTATCATATTTCTTAGTTATTTAATGTTACAATATACAACTATTCTGAGATAAGAGTCTATAAAATTAATTTTCTCAATATTTTCTCTATTTACATAATTATAATAATGTCTTTCAATAATTCTTATTATATTTGTACTATCATTCATTTAATTTTTTTATAAAGAGAATACAACCGAACTTTGGTAACTGAAGTAGGAAACAAAAATTTTGGATTCAAATTTATTTAAACATCGTGTTAAAGTCGCATCAATCGTAGATTTATATTTTGCAGTACTGAGTTTTTTATCATTGAGCATGCTTTAACTTAATGTTTCATATAAAAATTTAATTAACGATAAAGTTTTATCATCTGTAAACTCAATATTGAAGTCTTCGCTCAATATCAAAGATATATCGTGAAATTTCTCTCCAAATCTTCGTTCACGTATTACAGAACCTTATTTCGTATAAATCATCAAATTTGGGAATAATCATTGCAGTATCTGGCTCATGGATTTTTCGGGAGAAATATAAACGGCTACTAATTCTTCGCAGTTTCGTTGTTTTTTTCGTCTGCCGTTATCTGAAGACATCTTGATTTTTTTGATTTTTTTTAATTGAATTTTGTTCGAGAATATTGAAAAACAAAAGTTGTGTAACAAAAACTTTTCGTGAACTTTTAATGATGAAATTATAAGATATAAATTTATAAATTATCAATTTGCAAAAAACAAAATCACATATTGTATTTTTGACAATTTATATTGTTCGGTTTATAATAATTTTGCAATAACATACTGTAGCCTATTGTTAGCCTTCAGCTTATTGATCCAAAAATCCTATCATTAAGGGAGCAATTTTTTATTAAACATAGATTTTAATTAAAAAATGAAACTTTCCACGCTTAATGAAATTATGCACCCACAATATCATCCTAATGGCTAAATAAATTATTGGAATAGTGCTTATGGCTATTCTTACATTAATACATTTGAAATTTTCTATTTCAGTAAATATAAACTGCACAACAATAGCTACAGATTTCAAAATTCAATGGCATTTAATTTATAATTCTCTAACCAATCTTTTTCTTCATAATTTCATTAAGAAGGTATTTATTTCACCTATTATTTTATAATCTTTATCTACGGTTTTTTACATGTCTTGAGTTCATGAATATTGATGTTACTATGGTATTTTGAATACAATCAATCAAAATTCTCCGAAATTCAGTTAAAATAATTATTAATATTGTTTCCTACTAAAATTTTAATCGAAGTTCAGTATTTAATTCAATTTGAAGAACAATTCAAGCTTAGAGTAAATTTTCAATATATATTGAAGTGAAATCAATCAAATTATTAGAATATATGCATTAATTTGTTGATTGCTTAGCAAAAACATAATTATTCTAATAAGCTTACACTAATAAGAACCCGCAGCTGGTAGGTAGGTACTTAATTTCACTTAAGAACCACTTTTCAAAGATTTACTTCTATAAGATGATTAGTATACGGATATTTAAATAATGAAACAGTTGGTATAAGAAGCTTTCATATTAGTCACTATCAGGCAACGTTTTATTCCCTTTTAATATTAATTCGTTTTTAAATGAATTAATTCATTTTTATTATTTTGTTTTCATTATAAGCCGATTAAAATAAATACTTACACCTAACATAGTAATTTCTATTCCCATTACATCATTTATAAAGATTTTTTTTCTTTTACCCATCAACCTACTGTCGTGTTTATCGAAGCTATTCGAAAAGTTACTCCACAAAAGACTCAAGTCCTCCTGGATGCAAACAACAGTATACCCAACACTCAATTATGGCTCCGACGACAAATCTCTACAAGAGACCTGGGAATGTACTGTCTTGTAGCTGTGTTAGCATATTTGAATAGATAAAAATGAAACGCATAACTTATCTTTGTCTCGCCCATGAGTACACAGTTTAAAGCGGAAAAGGATAAAATATGTAAAAAAAAATATTTTCAAAATGTTGAGGATGTCACGCATGCTCATTCCCATCATGTGAGAGAGACATACAGAAGTTGCCAATTCTGCCGATCTATAAATTCGACAGCGTTATCACGTTTTTATTATTTTATATAATGTTGAATTATTAATTTTATTTTTATTTTTTAGTTATAATTGTCTAAAAAAATATAATATAATGGATTATTAATAATTTAATCATACTGAGAAATTTTATACTCATAACTTATGAGCACCAAATCAATATTTTGATTTGTTAAGTTGAAATCAAGACTTCAAGTTGAAATCAAAATTTTTGTTTTTTATTTTATTTAAAATTTTTGGTGAAATTTCCGATTTTCCCTTAAACTATGCCTATAGTTTGTTAAGTATCCACCAATTTATTCGTCTCATGGTACGCAATACGAAGTAATTATTCACGATTTCTATTTTAATGTACTTTTGCCTCCGATTGTATCTCCATAACATCCTTAAGTGTAAAAATCGATAAAACTATATTTTTAAAGTTGATAAATACAGATTGAAATGCTTTTAATCGATACTTAACATGTAATGATTTTTTGGAATATGTACTACGTGGATTATACTTCTTTTGTTACTAAATCCTCAGTTATGATTTCTCGTTTCGCAAAAAAAATACTCATATAAATTAAATAACTTTTACAGAAAATTTTTCGATTGTTAATTATTTTTCGGTTATTATTATTATTATTATTCAGTTTGACAATTACTTTTTTCAAACTTAATCCAGGTTGAAGCTGTTTTTCTGTTTAAATTCATATTCCTTAAATTATTAAGTATATTAAAAACAAACTTTTCATCAAAAACAAATTAATACAATTGCATTTTCAAAAGTTTATTATGAGCACCTCTTTTGTCGCATTGGCTTTATTTAAACCAAAAAGTTTGTTTTTCTAACATAAAATTTACTTTTGATCAACGAAACAACGAAATACCATCGTTTCGACGAATAAAATTGCTAAATAAATTGTGAAAACGAGAAAATTTGGTGCTCATAATCAAATTGGCAAAGTTCCCGAAATTTAGTCGCAGATCTTTATAATGTTTTTCCATTCTATGTTTTCATAATTTTGACTTGCGCGAATTTCACTAGAGATTTTGATTCCGTTTAAATTGAACTATTTTCTTATTTATTGAATATCCTTTTTTGATTTTTAGTAAACGAATGAAAAATTCAATTGATTGGTAATTGATGTGAAGCGTTTAAAAAATAATCTTTTGAAAATTATTAAAGATTGATAAACTTTTAATCGTTCTATTACTCAAAAAATAAGGTATCAAAAATTATTGATGCAGATCGGTTTTTGACAAGAGTGACAAATATGAACAATTTTATTATTAAAGGAAAATAGTCTCAACTTCATTATTTAAAAGAGAATTGTTTTTTTTGTTCACTGTTTGATTTGAAATCTTTAGCTTTGTGCTTTTTAATGCAAATTTTATTTTTGATAATGAAAATAACTTTCTGGATTAGAAGTGACGTTATTCTTTCAGAGAAATAGTAAATTATCTACTAGTTGTGTCATTTTGATCATTTTTTACAAATGTATTCATTTTTTTCGTTTTATTTGATAAAAAATTATAAGAATTCGTCTTCAGCCTTCTAATCGAAGCTCCGGAAAAAACGTAGTATTTCCATTGTCAATGTTAATTGGCCGTTTCAAATGATTTATTTAATTAAAAACATTTGAGTTCAGGGGAAAGACCAAAATATTTTTATTGAAACAATTTATTGTTGATGGTTTATATGAAAAAATGACACTCTTCAAAATATGCAGTTCTTGCATACAATCGACGAAGCTTCGTTCCTCACTGTTGATAAACATCTAAAGATGTATCAATATATTCTTGAAAATGAGTAATGCTAACAGCAAAATTTTAGGAATGACATAAGAGCAATTTAACGGTAACCAAATATAATTTCAATATGATACTATGCCAGATAAAAGAAATGCTCTTTTCAAATATAACACAAATATCGCAAGATTGACGTTTTTTTTGTCATCCTTGTCGAAAACCGATGACACCGATGTTATGTCCTTCATAATAACAATTTTTTTAAAATTTTTCAGATACAAGTAAACATTGCTGATTTTTCAATTTCATATTAAGTAATTTTTCAAAATTATCCATACGAATTTGTTTTTTGCTTGCCAAATTTTTAACGCGAAAGAACAAAGCGTGGAAAATGCAATTTTTTATTGATCTATTTTAGAAGAATCTGTATTTGCTTCAGATCTACAATCATTGGTGTATTAGGTAATAAATATTCAATAATTTTTTTTACTGAACCAGATAAAAAGCTCATTACAGTGTTGAATAGAGGATATAGTTTTTCCTTGACTTAAGGATGGAATTATCAAATGTTGGTAACGATGATTCCGAGTATTTGATTTGCACTTAAAAAAGATATCAAATTTTATTTTTTAAGTTATTATAAGCACTTATAGAGAGTGACACCTTGAAGTTTAAAGAACAAGGTTTACCTAATTATATCTTATCTCTAGATTTACCGGTTGTTTCATAACGAGGTATGATTTTTAAAAAAATACTTGACATCCACATCAAATAATAATTATCTATCAAAAATATAATTTTAATAAATAATTTAAATTATATTAAATCAATAACTTTTTTTTAAATTTTTTCCTGTTTTATTCATAATCAATATCTTATTAATTAATCAATATCTTAAATTTAATTTATACGCATTAATTTTTTATTTCTTGTAAAATTTTATTTATTTGCTGAACAAATAAGTTCTGAAGAATTAGTAACAGTTGACGCAACTATAACTAAGTCAATAAGGATTACCTTTTAATTATATTCTTGCCAAAGCGGTACACTTCTTATCGAATATCACATACTGCCATTTTGCTTAAGTTTTAACGACATAATTGCTTTCAATTTGGAGTAAACACAATTTTTTTGTTTCAATACAAAGAAAAGTATAGCTAATAGAAATCGATTGATACATAGAACAAATGGAAAACATGTTCCATTAAAAAACATATGGCAATTTTTGCCCCATTGTTTCGGCAGTAGTTGTATGATACTAGTTGCAAAAAATGCAAAAACTGATTAGTAAAGGTAGAAGACGCAAAGTTGCAGGAGTTATTTGATCAATATTTATGCCAAACTCATGACAAGCTCACAGAAACTTTGGAAGTAAGTCAATAAGCGGTTTCAAACCATCTAAAGCTCATAATCAATAATCTTTATCTTCAAAAATTTACCGTGAAGTAGTATTTTATTATTTAAGATTTTTTTTATATGAATAATGAATATATATTACAGATGGTAAAAAACGTCGAAAAAAAATCGATTTATCGTTCACAAACTTTGATATTTTTAAAGTCGATGTTTCTCTTTTTTAAATATCAATGTTTTTATGAGCAATATTGCAACCTTAACTATAATAAGTACAATCGATGCATCGAATCTGATTTTAAAATGATTTTTATTTATGTAAAATACTGTTATTTATTAACTCCAACATTTGACACCTCCCTTAAATTAGCCGTCCGAGGCTATATCTTCTCAGCCATACGGTAAATTTGGTCCTAGTATGGTGCAAAAACAGAGAATCTGTGTTTCATAAGAACTTAAGTCAAGAGACGTTGGGCTCCGTTTCTTCACATGTGAGTTACGACTCCAAAGTCCAAAGCAAAAACAGTTTTTGTATAGAATTGTGACAAAAAATAAAAAGTCGATATGATCCATTAATCCAGAGAAAAGGAAATCGTATGCAAAGCCTGATCATGCTTTATCTTTAACGGTAAAACTGAATATTCTTGGCAAGAAGCCATTGCTATGCATTTAGTGGGACCAGAATGGAGTAATCTATTATGAGATTCTGGAACCTAAAGAAATACTTTTTGGGGATTGTTACCAACGCCAAGAAATGCAATTGATTCAAGAATCACAGTTCAAATGCCTTCAGTGAAATATACTACAAAACATGACTTTTGAGACACTTCAACGGGATAATTTATCCCACTCACCAAATTCAACGGATCTTCTTCTATCCATTTGCTGCATTTGCATCTGCATTTGCTGAATTCTAATTTTGCCTAAGGAATAGAAAAAAGAAGAAGGTAGCGATGGACAGTTTCTTCTGAAGCAAAGAATGTACAGCACTTTTTTGGAATAAAAATTTAAAATTACGAATAAAAACTCAAAACTTTTATATGCTGAATACCATTCTTTCAGGTCTAACTCGATGTATTATATAAAGGATAATCAGGATGTGGTCGACTAAAAAAATTAGCAGTGTTTTGTTTTGCAACGTTGTGAATTTGCAATGTTTAGTCGGTGTGATTCTAACTTCTTCAGGCAACCTTGAAATATTAGATGAAAACACATAGTCCCAACATTGATAAGCATTTTATTTATTTCCAAGTCACAATAAATTAATGGATAATAATATATGTCTTATGAGACTTAATTTCGTCTTTATCGCGTTTCAACAGTTTTTGATTGTCATCATCAGGTAATAACTATTTTGTCAATTGTAAACAAATTTCATATAGGTTATTTGTTTTATATAGTTTGCCGTTAAAGATGTTATTTCAACTTCAAATTTTACAAACACCTTTATGACGTAAATCATCAATGCTTAAATTTCGAAAAAAAAATTAAGCCACTACATATATGCAAGAAAGGATCACATATGAACCCTAGAAGAATATAAAATATACAAAGCACACAAACTAGATCCAAATAATATCCTTAACGATAAACTATATAAAACAAATAACCTATATGAAATTTGTTTACAATTGACAAAATAATTATTACCTGATGATGGCAGTCAAAAACTGTTGAAACGCGTCGTAATAAAGAAGAAATTGAGTCTCATAAGACATATATTATTATCCATTAACATAGTCCCAAGATTTGAAAACATAGGATTTTTTTTAAATCATGAAACTATGTATTTTTATCTAATATTTCAAAGTTGCCTGAAGAAGTTAGAATCACACCGACTAAACGTTGCAAATTGGAATAAATAAAACAAAACACTGCTAATTTTTTTAGTCTACCACATCCTGATTTATCCTTTATATTATAACCGAATATTAAGTAGAAAAATCTATCAATATTTTTCACGTACAAATTATGAAGTTCCTGTTTTTGTAAAAGACGCAAATTTATTATAGATCAACTTTCAGGAAGATGTATTTACCAAAAGCTAACATTGAACCAATATTAAAAAAAATCTTGCCCTTTGGCTTTAGTATTTGCCATCTATCCATTGTTGTTTTGAACCTGTAAGGTGATATGCTCTTGGCTACTTTTTAAAAGTAGAATTATTTCATAGAATTTTGTCCTCAATTTTTGTTAATTACTTTCAAATTGTTTAAACTTAAAATGAATATAAGAAACAATTTCAATTTTCGTTACATTATACACCAAATTTTAATCATGAATCATATTTTTATCTTTTTTTTTTAAATATATTCTTTAAAAAATTATCAATTAGTTCATGATAAGAAGATAATATTTTCATAAAATCATAGTGAAAAATTGAATTTAATATTAACCTTAATTTTCAAATATTAAAAGAAAAACTATTAGTTCTTAGCAAACATGTTTGATGTGACTTCTGAAGAAAATATAAAAAATCCACCAATTGTACCAGTTAAACGTGGAGGATGTGACTACATGGTATTCAAATCATATTTGTCGAACGAAAAACGATTATCGGATTTCAAAGTTCGAGGCGACGATTTTTGGGTAATGGGATATCCAAAAACTGGTAAAGCTTCAACCTCTCTTAAAAATCAATCCTCCAAGCAGTAACAACCACAATACGTTTTCAGGTACAACATGGGTTCAAGAAATGGTTTGGTGTATTGGCAACGATCTCAATTTCGAAAAGTCAAAATCCATTCCGGTTGATAAAAAGTTTCCTGTTTTAGAGTACATCACTTGAAACCAAAAAAAAAAAAATAATTTAATCATTTATGTTTTAAGACTAGAATTATTCTTCGGTAATCTTCCACTTGAAGAATGGGAAAGCAAAAGTATATCTTTCTGTGACAAAATGGAGTCACCACGTTTTATTAAAACACATTTACCATGGCAATTGATTCCGACTGAAATTCGAACCGGAAAAATAAAACCGAAAATCGTTTATGTGTATCGTGATCCCAAAGATACAGTGGTTTCGTTTTATAATTTTTTGAAAAAAATGGGTCGCTTTAATGCACGTTTTGACGCTTTATGTGCAGGAGTTTTAAACGATTTGAGTAAGAATGTTTCCTTTTTATATAAAAATTTTATAGAGTTTAAATGTATTGACACAATTTAAAACTAAGTAGCCATAAGTTAAATACTTTTGATCGGTTATTTGCTGTTTTCAACAAATTTTCCCTATTTAATACATATATTATTCAATGGAACAGTTATTATCAAATTTTGACGTATTTGTTGAATTGAAAACCTCCTTAAAGCTAATTTACTAAATAAAGATGCAAATTGCCCTAAAGATGGAAAGTAACAAGAATCAATCGAACCAAATATTTTTATATAATTTCGCTTAGCTAAATTTCACCCAAGGTTAATGTCATTGTTTGTTAAGTTTTCTGCAGTAAAACTTTAAAGCTTAAATCCCATCCATGTTTTAGTTCCTCCCGGTCCATTCTGGACTCACGTCAATGAATTTAGACGGCGCAAAAATTTGCCCAATCTGTTGATTTTGTCCTACGAAGAAATTAAAGCTGACATTGATTTAGCAGTTCGAAAAACGGCTAAGTTTATGAACAAATCATTTACGGACGAACAATTTGAGGCTTTGAAAAACCACTTATCGTACGATTCGATGAAACAAAACCGATCAATTTCGATACGAGTCGTGAACGGAGAAGAAAAAGAGTTTTTGGGAAAAGGTTTAACTGGTTCGCATAAGGATCACATGACACCTGAAATGATTGACAACTATGATGAATGGATCAAAAAAAATCAACAAATTCCTGCAGAGATTTCCATCTATGATGAGAAGTAGCATATTTTCTTAAGACCTTTAAGCAGTTTTTTTTAAATTAAACATCTAATTATAAATATTTTTTTTCATTACTTTCCCTTAGTAGTTATTAAGTTATTATATAAACATGACATTTTCAAACGAAACTAAAGTTTCATCTTTTTCCTTTAAAGCTTTTTCTTCTTCAGAATAATAAAAAGTATTATATGTTAAATTTTTCGATATTAAACAATAAATCAAAGCACTCATGAAGAAAACTTAAGAGATTTGTTTGAATTACTTGATTAAAAGTGATTTTGTATATATTTTTTTTCTCAATTTACAGAAATTTGCAGAAATTCAAAACTAATTTTGGTGTAAAAATAAACGGTAGTTAGTGTGAAAAATGAATAACTTTTACCTCATATTTTTCTTATTGGTTGATGCCAAAGACAACTGCGCCAAAAATTGTACTTTCAGTAGGGGATACGATTATGATTGGTGAATGAAAATCAAAGCGTTGGAATCATATATGAAATGATGAAAATAAAAATGCAATCTTTCGAAAAAATTCTCCAAATTTTCAATGTTTTTTTTTTTTTTTTATATTTTGCAATCTATTCCAAAACAATAAGCAAATCTGTTGAAAGTACGGATGGGACGGTAGGGCATCCCACTAAAAGGTGCTTTCTTCATTACTGCCTCTAGGGCAGCTCCAGGAATGTCCGATGCTCCAGTCTAACAGTCTTCTCACTATTTTCCAGTAGGTTCAAAGCCAGGTGGCTCGGATGATCGTTTTAGAGCCCAAGATATTTAGCGCTGAATCTGAATGCCTCTTCGTTAACAGTCGCATTGTCCAAATCTTTATAGATGTCGAAGTTCGGGATACACCAAGGGGCATTAGCAATAAGATGCGATGTTTTAAGCTGGAACCTTTGCATTATTTCAATATTAGAGCTGCTGGCAGTTCCTCAAAGCTATATTCTATTCGTCCAGACCAGTTTTAGGACGGCTTTATTGATCATTGGCTTAGTTTCTAGGGACAAGTGCGATCCGCGCCATAATATCTATCACAGCTCTCTTAGTTTGCAAGGATCACCGTGTCATCGCAAAGGTAGCCATTGTGGAATTCTTTACGATTGGCATGTTCGCCGTAAATATTATGTATAGGACTGGTCCAAGGATGCTATTCCAAACTAGTACAACGAAATTTTCCTTTTAATAATGCGATTAGTTAAAAAGTAAATAGTTAAATTAGATTAACAATATTAGTCTTGTAGTTTAAAAAAGACAACAAAATTTATAGGAACACTTAAAAAAATTGCAAATTTTTATTGTATAAATCTTGAAAAATAGCAAAAGCAGTTGTCATACCTAAGGTGGAGAAGGATAAAACTAAAATGGATAGTTACAGATCAGTTAGTCTACTTCCAGTATTATCGAAGCTTTTTTAAAAAATAATATTCTATAAAATCATCCCTATCCTGAACATAAACGAATTTTTCCCGTCTCATCAATTTGGATTTAGGCAGAGATATGATACTGTTGAACAAGTTCATCCTGTAACTAGCTTCAAATAAACCACCTAAGAGGAAAATAAATATTGTGGAAGGCTGTTTCTCGACGTAACTCAAACTTTTAATTGTGTATGACATAAGGAACTTCTTCGTAAAATTAAAAAGTGCTTACCATTCCAGCTTTACTCAATGTCGCTAGCTTTTTATCAAATAAGAAGTTCTCTACATCCAATGTAGAGAAGACATCAGCGAATGTTTGATTTGGGTACTGTTGTACGTCTGGTAGTGTTGTTAATCTGTTCCAGTATAACATTCACACTACTGATTTACCAGTGGCCAATTTAAAATTACATCAATATTTGCAGATGACGCCGCAATTCTATATGCAAACACTAATGCTATTTTTAGCAACCAAAGAATTGCAGGAGCATGCAAATTGGATAACGAGGCGAAAACTCAACTTATCACTTTTACCCTTTAAAAAGAATAATATAGTCCAATATATCCTAATGTTCGCTCTCTTCAGAATGTCCACGAAATTAATTACTTGGGTTTTCACTTAGACCGCCTTAATTGATTCGAAATCATCTTTGGATCTTCCTCAAAGGTTATGATGTATAAAGCGATGCTCAGGTCAACTTGGGCATATGGTGCACATATATGGGGCGCTACCAAACCATCTAATGTCAACCTAATTCAGGGACAGCAGGCAAAAATTCTTATACCACTCGATGGATTAGGACGTTATGTTAATAACGACATAATACATCGGAACTTAGGCATAGAACCAAAAGTGATATTTATAAAAAGACAAGGTGAACAATACCTACATCGAATTGAGGGCTACCCAAATAAATGAACCGAAATTTTACAAGAACCTCCGTATAAAAGCCTTAAGCGAGTAGACCTCTTAGTCAAGTTTTAAAATATTTTCCAGTTTTTCTACTATTCAATTGGTTTTAATTTATGATTTAATAACCTTTATGCCTGCAATCGCACAGTACACAAACGATATTTGTATTTGAATATGTTACATATGTTGTATTTGTATATGAATTTGTATATGTTACATATACACAAGAATTGGACTAAGTGCAAATCAATGCACTTTAGACTAGAAGCACTAGGTGCTCAATACCTAAATAAAAAAAAATTGTAAACCAAGAAAAAAACTATTTAATTTAAGTTTAAAAAATGTAAATCGACTTTCCAATGCGATTTTTCTCTGATAAAAAGAGGCATTTAAAGGCAATTTAAATGTACAAAAAAAAACATTTCAGGCGATTATAAGTCAGTAAAATTATTTACGATATTTTAAAAGCAATGATTTCAAAATTTCTCCAAATGCTTATTTTTAACATGGATAGCAGCATAGCCTGTGGTTATTCAACGTCGTATTCAGAAACTTCTTCCGAAATTTCTTGATTTTTTTCTATCCACTCGTCATAACGAGCAATCATCTCTGGTGTCATATGTTCCTTATATGAACCAATTAAGCCTTTCCCCAAAAAATCTTTTTCTTCGCCATTCACCACTCTAATCGACACGGACTTATTTTCTTTCATTCCATCGAACGATAAATGCTTTTTAAAAGCCTCAATTTGCTCGTCTGTGAAAGATTTATTCAAAAATTTGGTAACTTTACGAATTGTTGAGTCAATGTCCATCTTCATTTCTTCATACGACAAAATCAAAAGATTTGGTAAGCTCTTGCGACGTTTAAATTCGTTGACATGAGTCCAAAATGGACCCGGAGGAACTGTAACATTAATAGAATTTTTTAAACGTGTCTTTATTTTCAACTGATTTTATTGATATTGTAGTTTTCGGATAAGAAATCACATATAAATGATAGATCAAAAAAAAAAACTGATTTTTTTATAGTCGTTGAAATGTAAATGCTCAACAGTCTTATGAAGTCTATGGCTTCAATTTCCCAAGTTATTGAATGATTCAAAATTTTAATGATTTAAAATGCAACTCAATAATTAGTTGAGGTAGCTCATCTATTTTTTTTCAGCTTTATAAGTACACGAAACTACCAACTTGTGACCAATTATGTTTATATATAACCACAAATTCAATAAAAAGTTACACATAAAATTTAAAGTTCTTACTTTTATCGTTTAAAATTGCTTCAAATAGGACTTCCTTGGGTGCATCAAAGCGGCCCATTCTGTTCATAAAAGTATAAAAGGAAGGAACTACATCTTTAGGATTGCGATGGATGTATATAATTTTCGGTTTTACTTTTCCAGTTCGAATTTCTGTCGGAAGTAGTTGCCACGGAATGTGGGTCTTGATGAAGCGAGGTGAATCCATTTTTTCGATGAATGATAAACTATTGACTTCCCATTCTTCATGCCGCTCCTTTCTGGGCAATAATTCAAGCCTAAAAATAAATAATTATTATTTTGTAGTTTTTCTGCTGATATCACACGATCTACTCAAGTAGTGGAAATTTTTTATTAACAGGAATGGATTTTGACTTTGTGAAGTTGAGATCATTACCAATGCACCAAACCATTTCTTGAAGCCATGTTGTTCCTGTAATTTTTCAAATAATTTAATTAATTAACTCTCTGATTTTTGTGAAAAACTTACCAGTTTTTTGAAATCCCATTACCCAATAATCATCTTCTCGAACTTTGAACTCGGAAATTCGTTTTTCATTCAGAACGAAAGACTCAGTTACAATATAATCCTGTTTTCCACGTGAAATTTTTCTGATTGGTGGATTTTTTTTGAATTCTTCTGAAGAAACGTCGAACAGGTTTGCCATTTTTTGATAGTTTAATTGCAATTTAACAAAACTCTCCTTTACAATAATTTTTTTTCGAGGGTTTTTATACTTACCGAATTTGTTTGCATTTTTTAAAAAAAATTATCAAATTTTTTTTTTTTTATTTGATAACATTAATGAATGATTATTTTCAAGTTTGTGATAAATAATTTGTCATTTCAGCTTTCGCTTTTATTTTATTGGTTTTAAAGATAATTTTATTCAAATTTATTTCCTAAGATAAAATGTTGTTTTTTTCGAATTTCATACCTATTTATTCAAAAAAACTTTTTTATAAACTACAATCAAGTAAATTAATAAGAAAATATTAAATAAATTGTGCGATTAATTAGGTACTATCGTAATTTGAAATTTCCTCAGGCACTTCTTGGTTTTTCTTGATCCATTCATCATAGCGTGTAATCATCTCAGGTGTCATATAATCTTTGTAGGAACCAATTAACCCTTTTCCTATAAACTCTTTCTCTTTACCGTTTACAACTCGGATTGATACAGACTTGTTTTGCTTCATCGTATTGATCGACAAGTGATTTTTGAGGGCTTCAAATTGCCCGTCCGTGTAAGATTTATTCAAAAATGTTGCCATTTTACGAATCACTGAATCAATGTCCGCCTTTATTTCCTCATAAGACAAAACCAAAAGATTTGGTAAATTCTTACGACGTTTGAATTCATTGACATGAGTCCAAAATGGCCCTGGCGGAACTGTAATGTTATTAATTTAATTATCATTTATCGAAAATGATTAAAAATCATACCAATTTCATTTAAAAATCCTTCACTTAACTCCTCAAAAGGTACTAAAAAGCGACCCATTTGATTCAAGAAATTGTAAAGAGAAACGATCGCGTCTTTAGGATTGCGGTAGATGTAAACGATTTTTGGTTTAAATTTTCCTGTTCTTAGTTCGGATGGTAGTAGTTGCCATGGTAAATGGGTTTTAATGAAACGAGGCGAATCCATTTTTTCGGCGAATGTTATGCTTTCTGTTTCCCATTTTTCGAATCGATCCTGTCGGGACAATAACTCGAGCCTAAAACCACTTTATTAAGTACATATAATTTTTAACTAAAAACAACTTGAGTACTCTAAAAGTGGAAATTTTTTATTAACCGGAATGGATTCTGACTTTTCAAAATTGAGGTCATTTCCAATGCACCAAACCATTTCTTGAAGCCACGTTGTTCCTGTTATTTTTAAAAATGTATTTTTGAACTTTGTATTTTTGTAATTTATTGTTAAAAATTTACCAGCTTTTGGATATCCTATCACCCAAAAATCGTCTTCTCGAATTTTGAACTCTGAGATTCGTTTTTCATTTAGTAGAAATTTCTTGGTTACGGAATAGCACTGTCCTCCACGTTTAATTTGTGTAATAGAATAATGTTTTTGTTGTTTTTCCGATGCTGCTATGCTGGACAAGTTTGCCATGTTGATTTTATTTTTTAATGTTTGCCAAAACTTACTTATATACAATTTAAGTTTTTTTTTCGTCAATTAATTAGCAAGCCGTAAAGTCAATGTTAAGGTTTCTTATCTCATGAATAAGTCAAAAATTTTGATAATTTTGAAAATATTTGATAAATTTGTAATTTATTGGTGATAAATAAAGTAAGTTGGTAAGTCATTTGAAGTTTAAGATATTTAAAATATTTCAAATACCAGTTTTTCAAAAAACCGGTTGTAGCTAGCTTTCAAATTTTGGTAAATAAAAAAAAGCAAAGCGATTTTTTTTTATTTCCCCCTTTTAAGGGATGCATTTTCAGAAGTTCTTATCATATAAGGAAACATCCTTGAAATTCCACCAATCAGATATATAGGACGAATAATTTTTAGTACGTATATTGATAAAGCGATTAGTTAAACCAAGTTAAATAAGTTAAACCAATTAGAGCTAAAAAGATGACTGGACTGATTTTGATGCTATATCATATGTTAGATTCGTCTTCGCTCCGATTAGTAAAATAACTATTAACATATCTTAACAATTCACGGAAAAAAAAGAATAAAATGAGTTTTTAAATAAATTTGGCATGGTATTTTACGCAATTGGCAGCTCACGTCACCCACACTTATGTGTCAACTTAATATTGTCAGTAATTTTTATTTGCAAAACGCATATACCATTGAAACCATTTGAAGTTCGACGCAATGATTCTGTATGGTTTGAAAGCGCAATGATTTTACTGATTGGCGATTTCTCCAAACATTTTCTTCGAATTTTGTCTCATTAGAATTTTTTTTTCCTAATTCCTACCTTTTTTATAAAACAGCAGAATAACGTTTTAATCAGTTCAATTGGAATAAAAATTCAAACCAATAACACGGCTATTACCGATATTCATTTATTTCTAGGATAAATCTTCTGCAGATGGATCGTTCAGCAATGCAATTCTTATATTTTCTTCCAGGTGAATTTTCTTCATATGGTTCCATAAATTTGATAATTTAAGGCAAGTATTTATTTTTTAGACAGAAGTCGATCCTTAATGTCTGAAGTCGTCCACTTCTGCAATTCGAAATACAGAACTTCTAATGTGGAAAAGTGTTTTCCAAACAATTTCTCGATATTGGTTCTTGCAAAATTTCTGTTGACACATCATCTGAATACATTACATTCCCTGCCAATTTTTGCCACTTTACTAAGTTAAAGACCGAACTCTTCGAGATGGTGTTCGCAAAATTTGCTCAAAGTTACAAAAATTATATTTGGTTAAGCAAACATGTTATATTGGCTCCAAAAAACGTTGATTAGGAACAACAAAATGAGTATTCAGATTCAAAATAAGATAACTGGCGAATTGATGCCATGCAACTTGGTTGATTTCACTACTAATCAAGCTGATGTTGAGAATAGAATAGAATAGAATAGAATATAAATAGAATTTTTAAATTCGCTAGAAGTCTTCGGATTACCACCTCATAATTTGTAATTAAAAGTCAGATCAGTAATCATTAATGTGTTGTGGAACATATAGACTAACCACGTCTTTGTAATAGCATCCAGTTTGCGGTGAAAAAAATTAAGGAACAATGTTTTCGAAGTAACAATATTTAAATGAAAATATAACGGTGAAGACTTTGGGGTTCACACATCCCTATGACTCCAAGTGACAAGCCGTGCGACTTGAAAGCATTACAATTTTGTAATGTTCATAAATAAAATGCAATAGCTGTCGTTCAATGTTTGGGGCATCAATTTTAAAAATTAATGTTCCTCACATAGCCAAATATATATCGCCGGTTCACAAATAAACACAAATAAACTATTTTTTTAATGGATAATAATATATATAGTCTTTGAGATTCAATTAAATTTCTTTATTACAACGCGTTTCGACAGTTTTAAACTGTCATCATCAGGTAATAATACAGAGTAATCATTTATTAATGCGATTTCTCCAAACATTTCCTTCGAATTTTGTCTCATTAGATTTTTTTTTAAATATTGTTAAATACTTCCAGCGAATTTAAAAATTCTATTTATATATTAAATATTATTCTATTAATATTTTTATTAAATATTAATAGATTACTCTGTATTATTACCTGATGATGACAGTTTAAAACTGTCGAAACGCGTCGTAATAAAGAAATTTAATTGAATCTCAAAGACTTATATATATTATTATCCATTAATTGATTGTGATTCGGAAGTAAATAAATACTTTTCAATGTTAAACTATTTTTTTATAAATTAAAATAAATCGTACACAATTTTGCACGTACTGCGTTGTGATACATAATAAATGCAACATGAATTGCCAAAATAACGCGGACTTACAACACTCTCCCATAATAAGAATTATATAATTATTTTAATACAAATTAAATAAATAAAAATATCAAATTTATACGTTGCTAAGTGTTTTTCAAAATAATTCTCAGGCATCGATAATTACAAATAATACGTAGACGTAAATAATAGTAGGCGTAAAAATTTGCAGAAGATGCCGAGGGACACCTTAATCTTCTAGAGGTATGAAATATACTTTACATATGATTCTCATGCCTACCGAATATACATAGAAAATTTTATGAAAATCGGTCCAGCCGTTTCGGAGGAGTTTGGCTACAAACACCGTTACACGAGATTTTTATATATAAGACTAGCTGATCCCCGCGACTTCGTCTGCGTAACGTAGGTGTAGATTATATTTTCTTTTTAAATTTGCTATTTGCAGTGGCATATGAAAATTATAATTTTTCTTATTTCTTTTACGAAAAACATAATCTTCCTTAAAAACCCTATTTTGTCAACTTTAAAAAGACACATTTAATAAACTGTTACTTAGAATAAAATATTTGTATATAATGATCAATGAATTTTCAAAAAATATTTATAAATATCTAAAAAGAGTATGGTCTATTCCGTATACCTACCATGAACCAATTAATCGGTAAATCAATCACCATCTATACATAAATAAAAACTATCGTTAAGTTCAATAAAGTCAGTCATAATTATGACTTAAAACAGTCAAAAGTTATTAAAACACTCGCCTAGATATTTAGAATATTGGTAGAAATCCCATTTCATTGTCTCAACTCTCAATTTTTACACTACTGAAATGTACAAAACTACCGCAAAATTGAAATTTGTACAATTGCAAGGAATTTAGTTCCTTCATAATCAAGTATAACCATTGTGTATCTATGCACTTATTATTAAAATATCTGAATTTCAACTATTTTCTTTCAGTTCGCCGAATTTCTCGCTATTCGATATTCGCTCATTAATGTATTTATTTGTGATTACGTGTATCGGATTTTCAGGTTTACAATATGTGAAAGCCAAAAAACGTAAAGCTCACTTATAAACTTAAGCTTTTTTAGATTTATATATAAGAGTTTAAATTGTAAAGCAGATCCTACGTTTTTGTTTCTAATAATAAACCAGCATTGTTTTATTTTAAGCGATAAAACGTTTCGTTTATAACGAACATACCTTGATAATTAAATTTGAAATTTCGATTGTTTATTAGACGTTATGCCGTACAAACTTTGCCACCATTTTTCACTCTTTTAGAGGAGGAATTATTAAAAAACCCTTTTTTATTATATATCTGCATCGTATAAGAAAAACACTTTCCAAATTTCATCGACACAAATATACATTTATATTGGAAAATACAAATTCAAACGAAAAAAATAATGACCTTTATTTTGATTATCTTGACTAAAAAGCAATTCGTTATCGCACATTTTGACGTTTAACATACAAAATTGTTGGAAATAGATAGAAAGTGTGGAAGGAAATTCGAATATTTTATTTATTTTCAATAAAAAAATTGATTTTCAATTTTTTTGTAAATACCGAAGATAAGTTGGTTTGGAAGATTTTATTTTTTGATTGATAGTATATGAAAGATATGACAAAAAATTGCTCCCTTAATGTTAAATAATTGCTCCAGGACACAATCATTGGTTCATAAAAATTAGATTTTAAAAAAGTTTGATTGTTAAAAAACAGACAAAAATTAAAAACTGTCTCTTTGGTATTTGGTATAAGTACCTGCTACCTAAACTTTCATACTAATTAAGTGAAATGACATTATTTAAAATGCTGTAGTTAAAATGATATAACAAAAATAGAAACTTATTATTAATTATTTATTTATTAATTACACTTATTAAATTCAAAATTCGATTGTTGATTAACTATTCATTTTCTCATACAAACTTAGTCACCCCTTTTACTCTTTTAGGGTAGGAATTTTCAAAAAAAGTTCTTATCAGATGTCTACTTCTTATAAGGAATACATCGAACATTAAAATTTCATCAGTCAGAGGGCATATATAAATACAGAATTTTATGTATGCACGGTTTTAAAAACGTATTAACTTAAAGTTTTATTACTATTATTATTATTACTACTACTACTATTACTTTTTTTTTTTTGGTTAATATTTCAATATTGAGCAACTCTAAGGGTCTATTGGCAACAATTTTGTAAAAAAAAAATAAAAAAAAAAGTTTACTGGAAGATTCGAACCCACGTCTTTATAATTAAGAGGATTAGAATGTCAAATATGTAAGCCATTAGGTACGTATTAACATCAACTATGTGTTATATATATATAAAGGTTTATATTTTAAAGAGGCAATTTTTTAAACTTTAAATTGAATTTACTCAGCTTTTTAACAGTTCAACTAAAAATATTTGTACAGATTATTTTCTAACTTTTAATTACCTTTCCAATGATATATAACTTACCTGTCTAAAGTAAAAATTTGTGTTTTCATCCCTAGGGAATACCTTCCCATATTATTTTTTTGAAATGATAAGTAGCCTAACATGTGAGAAAAATTGTGTTGTATCTTAATACCAAATTTCATTAAATTCGGTTGTTCCGTTCTTTAGTTAAATCGGGACACACAGACAGGCAGACAGACAAAAATTTTAAAAATGTTAAATTTGGAATAAGGGCCTCTTGAAACAAATATTTACCCTAAAATTGGGTTCAAAATCGAAATGTACAGACAGACGTAAGAATTTTATATATTAGTATAGATAAGATGTCTTTAAAACCGTACAGTGAATTCAAATAAGCCTTTACAAAATTAGTTTTTTAAAGTTTAAACTAAATATTTAGGAAGTGTTAGACGCTTGGTAGCATTTTTTTGCTAATAAAAATAAATTAAGACTGTTGACCGCAATAAAACAACGTGTAAAACTAAAGTGTTTTTAAATTGCAATAAGTTTTTAACGACGTAGTGAATCGCTTTAAAATTTTCGATGGTACTTTAGCATTAAATGAGGAATATTCTCCCAAATTTTTAATTATCTCGTAGCATTTTCATATACCTCCATTTCATCTATATACAATATACATCTCCCTTAAAACTCTCATTATGAGTATTTAGTATGCATACCTTCTGTATTGATAAACAATTAATTCATATTATGTAAGATTCAAATTTGTATTAGTAGTGAATTATGTATAATATTGTGAAATACTATATAGAATGTATAAGTAGCCAATTTGGGTCTTGCTCCTTTTCACTACATCGATATCTGACAACGTTGCATTTTCTACTTTGTTTTTAAATTGATTCGTGAATAAATCAGGTGATAATGAAAATTTACCAACAAAAGAGTTATTAAACAATATTTCAGTTGAATTAACATAAAATCGCGAATTAAGTTATTAACAAAGTAGAAAATGCAACCTTGCTAGATATTGGTGGTCCTCAGAGGGACATGAGCCACTAAATTAATATCTTGTTTGTAAACTAGTAACTTTCTGGAAAATATTCGAAACCCTATGATAACAAACCTGACAAATTACAAAGTTGATAATGGAATGAAAACGAAATGACAGTTGAAACCAATGACAACAATCAGTTAGCTGGAAATTGAGACAATAATTATTACATCTGTATTTCACTCCCATTAATGTGTTTACATTCGTTGTTCTTTGTTTTTGCCACCATGCATTTGCCTGTTATATTGACATTAAAATTTAAAATTGCGTTTAAAATTGTATCATATTTTAGTTATCACAAACTACTAATCACTGATGTCCCATTTCGGGTACTACTGGATAATGCTATAGTAGTGGATTAAAACATTTTTTATAATTACGAAAAATAAGTATAACTTCTCATGCGTGTATATAAGTTGTCCCACCGTTTTTTTTAATGCACGGCAATTCCTTTCGGCTAACTTTATAGAAACCATGTTGTTTAAAACCATCACATGCCACGTACGAGTTACTATTATTTTTTTAATAAACTACCAAACGCTTACATGATTATAAAATATTCATTTAATTGTCATTTGCAAAGACACGATAACATGCCTCCACCATTAACGTATGGAACACTTTCTGTATTTTTTAATTTAAGTGAAACTTCTTGGAATAACTCTTAAAAATCTCATTCCTTTATATTTTGTAATTCTTTATCTTCAAATAGAGCAAGCGCATTTAATTCCAGATCATATTTCATCTAGTTTATACTCTTTATCGTTTTTTTTAAACCTAAATACGTTAAAACATCAGCCAAGGGTTCAATTGGATTTACTTCGCCATGAATTTTAATTTTGTTATTTTCACCAAATAAAGAATTTATTTTACCTTCTCTTAATAATTTCTACTCGCGTAAACTTTGTCACTCAATTTACTTCATTATCTTCAAACCTCCTTCAAAAGTGTTGTAACAATTGCCTTATTCATCTCCAGTAATTCCGGTAACAGTAAACATCTGCATTAGGAAAATGGTTGTGTTATTTGAAGGAATTCACCAATGTTCTTACATCGACTATATTCTTTTCTATTCTTATATCATTCAAATTACTATTTTGATGATTTATTGAAAGATATAGGTACCACAAATTTCCTACAAACCCCACAAATTCCTATGCTTTAATTACTATTTTATTAATTGTTTTAAAAAAAAAATTATCCGAGCGCTTTATGTAAAAATATCTTTTTACTTAGTTCCAGTGAGGTCCATTATATTTTGTGATTCATTATGTTTATTCTACTATTCTATATTTATTCTTATATTTATTCTACTACTTTTACTATTTACTTGATCATACATTACTTAGCTGCAAATTTTTTAACAAATTTCTTACCAAACAAAAGAATAAAAAAATTAAGTTGTAGCTTTTTAGTAATAAGCCGTCCACAATAAAACTTCCAACAGAAGTAAACAAAACAAAATCGTACAATCACATAATTCTAACTTTTAAATTAACCCAAAATACACAGAATCTTATCATTCTTAGCTAAACTGGCTAGAAAAATTTCGTAAAGTTGTACATTAAAGCTTTCGCTATTGTTTTTACCTTCACGTTTTACTACGTATTCCGAATCCTTAGAAACTTAAATACATTTTGTTAACTGAAGTATCTCCTATTATGTCACTATTTACATAGAAGAAATTAAACCAATAGGCACATAAAAAATCATATTTAAATTCGATTTATTTGCTAAAATATATTTTTGACTAAACAATTAAGAAATCAAAAGCTCAACAAATTTGGTATACTTCGCAGTTTATATTCTAACAAACGAAATACAACTTGATCTAAAAAAATCTTTTACTGTTGCGAAACTTCGAGGAAAAATCCCCAGACACCCTACTTTACTTCAAGTAATTTAAAAATTAATTACTAAAATTTAAACAGATGTTTGTAAGTAGTGGCACAAAATATAGATGAAAACATTGAAATCAAATAGAAATTCATAATATTTGCGATTAATTACTGTCGTAATTTGGAATTTCTTCAGGTACTTGTTGATTTTTTTTGGTCCATTCATCAAAGCGAGTAATCATCTCGGGTGTCATGTAATTCTCATATGAGCCGACTAAACCTTTTCCCAAAAACTCTTTTTCTTCTCCGTTCACAACTCTAATCGATACCGATTTGTTTTGTTTCATCGAATCTAATGACAGGTGATTTTTAAGTGCCTCAAATTGCTCGTCCGTGAATGATTTATTCAAAAATTTGGCCGTCTTGCGAACTGCTAGGTCAATATCGGCTTTGATTTCTTCATAGGATAAAACCAAAAGGTTTGGTAAGGACTTCCGTCGTTTAAATTCGTTGATGTGCGTCCAAAATGGGCCTGGTGGCACTACAAAGTATGAAATATTAGTTTTGAAGTATAGTTTTTGAGATCAAAAAGTTTAATTAATTTTTCGCTTTTAAGATCATTTTTTCGAATGAAAAATCTTTTTAACTGGTTAATTTTTATTTCTTATCACTAAAGTTATACTAACTAGTTGAACAGAATTGCCATGACTGTTTGAAGATTTCTAGCAACCAAAAAGTCTTAAAAGTTGTAAATTGAAAATATATGCTATTGTTTTATAGTGATTTAAAAAAAAATCTGGTTTTTTACCGTCTATAGCCTTTAACTAACGTGACCATAATTTTTTTTCTTCAAAGCGGGACACCTGTAAATTTTAATACGTGACAAAGTACCGGAACAATTAAGATAATAATATGTGTGGTCTATTTATTGCCGATTCTCGTAGTTGTGGGTGGCAGCGATAACTAGCTAAAATTTGTCGATACTTATTTTTGTATGATTTTTATCCATGTACTATAGGTTTATGGCCTATGGATTTTACACTATAGGTATATGTATATGGATGATAAAATTCAGATCTCAGCTTTTATTTTTTTAAATAAGAGGACAATTCAGATTGTTTAAGATCGTTTTTTTTATTTAATATTTTTATTATTCAATTAGCTACTATTCGTTACTTATCGTAACTTCATCAGGCTTCTTGATTCACAAAAATAAAATATTTTCAATTTAAATGTACACTTTATTTCGTAATGAACCTATTATACCGGGTCTATGCACAGATGATTTGCTTCATCTCTATGTATAAAGTTATAGGTGCATATCTATGTATAAAATTTTGTATGTAAATATGCATGTATTACATCCTGGTAATAAATTAAATTAAAAAGAAAATTCAATAAATAAAATTATTTATTTGTTTATTGAATTTAAATTGAAAATATTTTATTTTTGAAAATCAAGAAGCCTGATGAAGTTACGATAAGTAACGAATCGTAGCTAATTGAATAATAAAAGTATTAAATAAAAAAAAACGATCTTAAACAACCTGAATTGTCTTCTTATATGTATATGTATACGGTATACAGTATACCTGCATAATGATTTTGGTTGTGATGAATTAATACCTATCACAAATTACTTTTTCTCAAAGCGGGACATTTTTAGGTTCTTCGGGGACAATGAGACACAAAGCCCGAAAGCGGGACGTATGGTCACGTTACCTTTAACCTAAATCAATAATGTACTTTGATTTATCAACACAAGTTTTTATGAAAACCCACGATATTTTTTGTAAGATCTCAAAACTTACTCATATCATTTACAATATATTCGCACATAATTTCAAAAGGCGCCTCGGAATGTCCCATTTTTTTTACAAAGTTATACATTGAAACGGCTGTGTCTTTGGGATTACGATAGACGTAGACAATTTTAGGTTTCACTTTCCCGGTTCGAATTTCAGTTGGAATCAACTGCCATGGTAAGTGGGTCTTAATAAAACGGGGCGATTCCATTTTTTCACAGAAAGATATACTTTTATTTTCCCATTCTTCAAATAGGCCATCAGGAAAGAACGTTTCCAGTCTATTAAAAAATATTTAGAAACTTTACATTTTTCTTTCATATTTCCTCGCTTCATTTATATTTACTCTAAGACTGGAAACTTTTTATCAACTGGGATTGATTTCGATTTTTTAAAGTCCAGATTGTTACCAATACACCAAACCATTTCTTGAACCCATGTTGTTCCTAAAAAAATATTTATTCTTATTAAAAAAATGCTAGAATAAGGTAAAAAACATACCCGTTTTTGGATATCCCATCACCCAAAAATCATCGTCTCGCACTTTAAATTCTGAAATTCGTTTTTCATGAGACAAAAAAGCTTTTAATATGACATATTCTTTTCCTCTTCGTTCTATTTTTTCCATGGGGGGATTTGTTTTTAATTCTTCAAGACTCGCACCAAACATTGTTACTAAATTTTCATCAAATAAAAGAAATTAGAAAATAAAAATAATATGTTCAGTATCATGACTATTTATAACAATCTTATCACCCTTTTTAATTCTTATCTAAAAGTTGTTTACTCTTTGAATGATTCTTTCTTTGAATTCAAATTAATTCTTTTCAATAAATTTCCAGTTGTTTACAATTGGAAAATGATAACTGTTAGTTTGTCATTCCATCGTCTCGTTTTTTAGAAAACAGTATAATAAGTACCATAAAAGTTCATAGAATAATTTTTCAAAAGGATTTTAATGTTTAAATCACACCAAATTACAGCTTAATTTTCGTAAGAATTTAAAAAAAACTTGGTTTCAAATTATGAGCTCTAAAAAATAACTGTTTTGGCGAATTTTTATTTAGTCTCATAATTTTTTATTTTGGAATTTTGAGCTCAAAACTCGCTCCAAAACAGCTATGAGGCTCGGGCCTAGGGTGGCACGATTTTAGGAGTGGTAAAACTTTCAAAACGCCAACTGTTGAGAGGCAAAATAATAGTTAGAGATAAAATTTAAAATTTGATTTGAGCTATTTTTGCTATGAATGTATGGAACATCTTCAATATTTTTTTTTCTTTCCGCGCCATTGATTCGCAATCTGTCCCCGGACATTAAACGAATGAGCTGAGAGAACAGGTGGGGGAAGACCGGAGGTCACCTTAAGAGAGGTACCTTAAAGGGTTACAGGGTCTCTGAATGGAAGCGAAGTGGCTCGAATTGTCCAAAAGATTTACAGCCAGATAGTTGGGGTGTTCTTCCAGTCTTTTCAGATATTTTTGATTGTATCTGGCTATCTTACTCCTTACCGTAGCCACCTTGAGATCCTTGTGTATGTCGTGGTTAGTAACGTACTAAGGGGCATCATCTCAGGATTTTCGACTGAAAGCATTGAATCTTGTTCACATTGGAGTCACTGACGGCTTCCCATAGCTATATTCCATATGTCCATATGAGTTTGAGAATGGACTTATAGATATTTGCTGTCCAGGGACAGTTGTGATCTTCCATTCTAGAGCCACCACAGTTTTCGAGAGGTGATATTCAGCTGGCTGCGTTTGTGGAGAATGTGCTTGGACCAGGTGAGACGTCTGTCCAGGTGCACCCCGAGGTACTTGACCTCCGTCGCCTGCGGTAAGGCGTGACCATTTAGAGAAACAAGAGGACAATTTTCTCTTCTTGTGGTGAATGTCACGTGGACAGACTTGGTTTCATTGATGGTGACTCCCCACTGGCAGAACCATAAATCTTCAATAAATATGTAAAATATTTATCTTATTGAATTTACTTTTCAATTTATCTCATCACATTTTTCAATCGTTAAATCACTGGTAATTAGAGGACTGCCATTACGGTAACATTCAGAAAACAATGAGGATTCTTATAATGGTAAATTTTTAGATTCCATTGAACTTCTTGCAAAATTCGATTCATTTTTCTCAGAACATTTAACGTCGTATGCAAACCCTGGTAGTCGCAATACATCGTTTTTATCTAAAACTTATAAAAAACTCAATTTCTCGCTAACCGTTTGTTAACAATTTCCTAATATAGCGATAGCGTCTCATGTTATAAAAATTCAGTCTGATTATTTTTTCTTAACTCCGCTAAACAAGTATAACTTCAAAAAATTGATGGCTCAAAATGGACATTAAGACTTAAGACGAAGCAGATTGTATTGAAAACTTTAACCGAAAACAGTTATAAGGGTTTTTGCAACTTATTATAACTCAAATGCACTTAATCCTGATACAATTACACCGGCACACAAAAAAAAAAGTGCTCTGTAATTTTGACCGAACCTACATAAATCTACGTATTTTGATCCCCTGAACACGAATCCGGGGTCGGTTTGACCCGTACAGCCTCAAAATTTCGAGAAAACTTTAAAAACCCGAAAAAAAATGGTTAAAATCGGCAGTTTTGGTGACATAAAATTTTTTTTGAACTAAACCTAGCATGATTTTCATGTTTTTCGATCCGCTGAATACAAATTCGAAGTTTATGTAGACCATAAGCCGTTTTTATTGTAAGAAAATTGCCTGCTTTGCGAGCCTACCGTCTGTCCCTGGGTTAAAGGCGTATATGCCGTCATGGCAGGCACAACCATGACCCCGGATTCGTGTTCAGGGGGTCAAAATACGTAGATTTATGTAGGTCCGGTCAAAAGTACAGAGCACTTTTTTTTTTGTGTGCCGGTGTTATTATTATGTTATTTACAGTCGCTTTATAAATAGCAAGGTGTTTAGCGTCTCTAGGGTTAATAAGAATTCATAAATTAAGAAATGTTAAAATTTACTTGATATGAGATTCGAACACAGCACCTACCAGTGTTGAAGCGGTCACTCGGCCTCTAGTAGGCTTGCATAAATACCGTTCAAAAACAAATTTTGATAGAACCATTGTCATAATTATCCTTCGGATTAAGTTACTCAGAAGAAAAAAAAATCGGCACAGTACTCTATGTACCAATATTCTTATAGCCCTGTTAAAAAATTAATTTTTATTTCATTTGAACAAAAATAGAAGTGTTTTATAATTCAACAATAGAGTAACTGCATTTACAATATCCCACATGACTTTTTTTTCGGTTAAAGTTTTCGGCACTATCTTTAACGTTCATCAAGTTAGCGCTTTATTTTTGAAAGTCGACAAAAAAATCAACGAAATATTTTGATGATTTTTTTTTGGTTGAAAAGTTGTGGAAAAAAATTTTACGCTCGCATATTATTTTCTAAAAAACGCCTATGTAATTCTAACTTGACGTTTAGAGCTTTTCTATAATTTTTAAAATTTGTTTTTTTTTGCGGCATTAATTGGTGTATTTTTAATCGTTTGTTAGTTCCGAAAAAAAAATTCATAGCTTGCTTATTTCCTCGAAGACACTGTTTAAAGAAAAAGCTCGATTTGGTCATTTCTAGCTAATATATAATATTGTACAATATTAAAAAAATTTAAAATTGTAAAATATGGAAGGCAAACGACGAATAGTATACAAGGTAGCCCCATAAGAAGAAATCACATGTTGGCTGGTCCGGAGAGCGAGGGGGGGGGGGATTGAATGTCATCATGACGTGAAATGAAACGTCCTAGGAATTTTTGGCGAAGAAGTTCCATCGAAGTGCGAGCTCGATGTCGACGTGTCCGTCTCAGAACAGTGTGGTTCCAACAAGACGGGGCAACATCCCATATAGTTCGCACTTTGATGGAACTTCTTCGCTAAAAATTCCCAGGACGTCTCATTTCACGTCATGGCGACATTCAATGGCCCCCGCTCTACGGACCTGTCAACATGTGATTTCTTGGACCCTTTTCGATTTGAAGGAGGAAATAAAAAGAGTAGTAACTCAAATTCCAGCACAGATGCTGACCGACGCAATGGGGTCATTTCAAGAGAGGCTTGATTCCTGCATTTTGGTTCAAGGGGGCCATATGGCCGGCATAGTTTTCAGATCTGGAATTTTGTTTTGCTGAAAAAATGGCATGTATTTCTAAGTATTTTGATGTAATAAAAAATTTTTTTTTTCACACTTATTTTGACTGTTTTAACCATTTGAAAAACATGCGTTTTTTCTGACGAACCCTGTATATGCGAGTGTTTTTTTTTTCAGAAGTGTCCAGCAATAAAAAACAACAATTAATGGTAAAAAAATAATCGAAATTTTAATATTTATAGAAAATATAGAATTTATAGAATATTATAAATATAGAAATGTTCTTATCGTCAAATTAGCACTACAATAGGTTTTCCTGGAAAAAATTGAAGCAATAATTTTTATTTTCCAAAATTCTTGAACGACAAAAGAGCATCAAAATATTTGTTATTTTTTCCAAATTCCAAAAGTGTAGTGCCAACTTGATGGAGGTCAGTCTTCAACGTCTGAACACCAATCTTGAGCCACCCAACTATCTTTAAAAATCAAAACATAACATACAAATACATTTTTGAAAGCTCAGAAAAAAATACATAGAAAATATAAAAAACAAGAGAGTATCGCTTTTCAAAAAAAAAAAAAAACATAATCTAAAATTTTAAAAATATTAAATCTTTAATATTAGGCATCGTTCATTTTGAAGCAATTCCTGAAAAAAGATTTTCAAGTATTTTCCGAAGCATAAGAAGAGTTACCAATTTTCGTTGGGAAGTTCATAATGACCTTAATATTTTTTTGCAAAAAAAATCGAATCGACGTATTCGTACGATTGAGATATTATTTTTTTCCGAATTTAGTGTACACAGCCTGCAACTTCAAAGCATACATATTCCAAAATAAAATGAATTTTGAGACACAGATTACACTATGAAAAATTACAGCTGGTTATACCCACAAAAAAAATAAAAAATATTCATGTTGAACTGAGAGTTTCAATTTCTTTTCGTCGACTAAGAAATTAAATATTTTTCAATTTTCTCGAATAACTCCCTAGGGGGGTGGCACATTAGGTCTTTACACAAAAGCGGCCAATACTTTATGATCGGTCCTGGGCTTACCTTCTCCTCTCTTCATCATTTGAGAATCTTACCGTGAAACCCAAATGAAGCTACTGGTTTTTCATATCTTGAGCGTGCAAAATAGTCTCCTAGACAAATACAGAAGCAAGTCCTGGCTTAGTTTTCCATCACAATCAATCTGCTTCAATTTGTATAAAAACTTTACTTAGGATAGCTTAAAAAAGATTAATAGATTTATTTTTTAAAAAATGAAACTTAAAATGCTTTTCCCAAAATATGGAAGCGTTATTTTTTTGTTTTTGAAAAACTATAGAACGTAAAGTTGATTTTTTACAAAAAAACTTTATTGAAAGAAAAATCAAAAACAGATGTAGTAACTCAAAATTCAATCATAAAATTATATACCATTAAGCCATATTATTCCTTATCATAGTCTGATATTTCTTCAGGAAGTTGCTGATGCTTCTTGATCCACTCATCATAGCGGGCAATCATTTCAGGTGTCATGTGGTCTTTGTACGATCCAGTTAAACCTTTTCCCAGAAATTGTTTTTCTTTTCCATTCACAACTCGAATCGAAACTGATCTATTCTGTTTCATCGAATCGTACGACAAGTGGTTTTTCAGAATCTCAAATTGCTCATCCGTATAGGTTTTGTTCAAAAATTTAGCTGTTTTTCGAACTGCTGAATCAATGTCTGCTTTAATTTCTTCATAGGACAAAATTAACAGATTAGGCAAACTTTTACGTCGTCTAAATTCGTTGATGTGAGTCCAAAAAGGACCCGGTGGATCTAAAAAAGTTTTATGGTTATGACGTTCGTGTACAATACAGATTTCTTACTTATATCATTTAAAATTCCTTCGGCTAGGTAATCAAACGGTGCTGCAAAACGGCCCTGTTTGTTTAAGTAGTTGTATAAAGAAACAGCCGTATCTTTTGGGTCTCGATAAACGTAGATGATTTTAGGTTTCGCTTTTCCTGTACGAATTTCTGTTGGAATTAACTGCCATGGTAAGTGGGTCTTGATAAATCGCGGCGATTCCATTTTTTCACAAAAAGATATACTTTTGCTTTCCCATTCATCATATTGATCGCCAACAAAGAATGTTTCAAGTCTTTAAAAAAAACAACATATATTTTCATTGTTTTAAATTGCGTTGAACTTACTCTAAAACTGGAAATTTTTTATCTACAGGAATTGATTTTGATTTTTCGAAATCCAAATTATTGCCAATGCACCAAACCATTTCTTGGACCCATGTTGTGCCTTCAAAGAAACTAATTTTATGAAAAACATTTTAGTTTTATTATATTCTTACCGGTTTTTGGATATCCCATCACCCAAAAGTCATCGTCCCGAATTTTAAATTCTGAAATTCTTTTTTCGTGTTGTAAAAAATTTTTCATTACCATATACCGTATTCCTCCGCGTTCCAAATCAACGATTGGTGGATTTGCCAACCATTTCTCAAAATCTTCATCAGTTGGTTTATTGAGATAATCGTCCTCAGCCATTATTATTTTCAACTTTAAAAATTCAAGTCCTTATTTGCTTCAAAAGGTTTTATACAAAATTACACCTAATATATGATAACTTTTTATCGTTATCGTTTACTGTTTTGAAGGTAATTTTATTAATATACGTCAATTCTCAGAATTGATCAAGTATCATGTACATATGTTTTAATTATCACTTTTACAAAGTTTTTTATCGTCACAAAAATTGAACATTATCAAAACTTGTCAACTCTGGCTCATCTATTAAATTTGGAAACGACCACTCGTCAAACCTTTGAATCATTTCACTCCCCATTAAACATTTGTACGTCAAATATTTTTCGGTCTTACGAACTTGTAAAAAATCTCTCATTAACTCAATCGCATCGTTTGAAATTGGTTTTTCTAAATAGTTTGCCACACGCCGAATTACCACTTCTAAATCGTCTTCGATTTCTTCATAAGAAATAAGTAAGAGATCCAGCAGATTTCGACGTTTTCTAAAATCAATCACGTGCCGCCAATAAGGACCTGAAAGGACTATTTATCCTCAATAAGTTTTAAATTTCATTGATTTGCTATAACGCTTACTTTCATCGCTGAGAAAAAGTTCCGCTAGTGGTTCAAAAGGTCCAGCATAAGCGTTAATTTTTTTGGCTCCGTGATAATAGGATACGACCAAATCTTTGGGCTCGCGATGAATGTAAATCATTTTTGGTCGAACCAAGCCAAAACGTATTTCTTTTGGTAAAAATGGCCATTGTAAACCGCATCTAATAAGTCGTGGTGCTTTCATTGTGTTGACATAATTGATTGAATTTCTCTGCCAAATTTCGCCTTGAAGAGTATAAAGTTCGGTTCTATAAAAAAAAAAATAATGAGAAGTAAAACATTTAACAGTAATCTTGATTGCATTTCAATAAAATTTAACATTCATTTAAGGGGCACACGTTCAGTGAAAAAATATTTTTACAACCTATTGTATTAGGTCGAAAGTTCTGTCCGTTTTTTTGAATAAAAAAATATACAAATTTTTCTAACTGCTAATTAACTTTATTTCTTAAATAAAAGTCTCGTGTGTTTGTTATCAAATTCCTCCGAAACGTCTGGACCGATTTTTATGAATTTTTTTATGTATATTTGATAGGTATGAGAATCGGATGTAAAATATATTTCAAACCTCTAGGAGATAAAGGTGTCTCTTGGTATCTTCCACAATTTTTGACTTACATTATTATATATTGCTTTATATTATTAGAAATCATTAATAGCTGTGATTTATTTTAAGAACGTATAGCGATCGTTTGAATGTGAGAATAAAACTTACTTAATTTATGAGTTCAAATAATTATTTAATTCGAATTTTGGAAGAGTGTTATAAGTGAGCACAATTGTGATATTTCATTCTGCATTTGTTATGTAGGGGAATCTGGGGCGGAACGGGGTACCTAAGTTTTAATTATAATTTACGAGAGATTTAAAGGAACAATCTCATTGTTTTGTAATTTATATATTTATTTAATTCATTCTTTACAAATAAAAAAGGGTTTTATTGATTGAAATTAATAATTGATATTAAAAATTAAGTTTAAAAAAATAAATGTAAATTTCCCTTTCTGCCCCACTCTCTGGGGCACAATGGGAAATGAGTCTGAGGCGCAATAGGATACTTGTTATTGGCTTAGTTCACAGATGAAGACACTGTCATCATCGTGTTTAGCCCAGCACATGCCAAATGTGCCCATTTTTGACAAATACTGCAGGAACACCAGCTTTCATTAGATTTGGAGTTCAAATCCTCACAGTATAAGCAAATTACCTCTGCATCTTCCGACCTTTCTTATATATTGGCTGTCGGCTAGTTTTCCTTATATATGTACGCACATCTGCTGATAAAATAAAAATGTCTATCAGAATGGGAAATACTATCTGAATGGTATATCCCATTCCGCCCCACCCATTGTGCCCCAAAGTACCTTTCACACAAGCACGACTATTATGGCAGGATATATTGGTTATATTTGAATTATCACTAGGCTTTTAGTTAGTCAACAGTATGTTTTAACAAACAGGTCATGTTAATATTCAAACAAAAAATAGAACGTAGGATAATTACCTTAGAGTTACTTTGCAAAAATTAGAATTCGGAAACGTTTATTTCGACTTTTGATAAAAATAAAAACAACTGCATTCCTGCATTCTTTACTGGCGATAGCCACTTTTTATAATGCAGCACAGTTAATTGAACATTGAATATGATTTTTAAGCGTTTTTGTTACCTGTAATAACCGTTAATTCCATTTTCCATTCCGCCCCATGTTCACATACCACAACGCAGTAAGTGCAAAATTGTGTACGAATAATTTAAATTTACAAGAAATATTTTATTTGAATGTGAAGGTAAGTGAACAGACGATATACAATTAGTCATGTGAAAAACATGAATTTTCAAAATTAGCGCCACAAACATTCTATAACTGTCTTTGCGACTGATTTATCGACATTGCAAATACAAGCTACACTGAAAATTGTAAACGTTAAAAGTCGCACGCCCTGTCGTTAGGAATCATAAGAATGTGTAGAATCCATTCGTCTTCACCTTTGTATTTTTAGTTATGTGGTATTAATACTTCAATAATGTGGTTTAATATTTTTTTTACCGCAAGCCAGGAGCTATTACAAAGAAGTAGTTAGTCTATATCTTTCACTACATTACTGATAACTGATCCGACTTTTCATTACAGATTATGAAATGATAATTCGAAGAATTCTAGCGAATTTAAAAATTCTATTTAAAATTGGCCACACTATCTTGATTAGTATCGGAATCAACCGAATTGTTTGTCATCAATTCGTCAGTTATCTAATTTTCAATCTGAATACTCATTTCGTTACCTCCACGCTTTTTTGAAGCTAATATAACATGTCCGCTAAGCATATTTCTTGTAATTTTGAGCCAAGTTTGGGAACATCATCTCGATGAGTTCGAACTTTGACTTCGTAAAGTGGCAAAAATTGTCAGGGAATGTAATGTATCCAGGCGATGTGTTAACAGGAATATTGTCATTACCAATATCGAGAAATTGTTTGGAAAGCACTTTGCCAAATTGGTCGTTCTGCAATTCAATTTACCTTTTCGAGTGAAACTTGATTGTTTTGACGTATTTCCAGATAGAGGACGACTTCAAACATTAGAGATCAATTGCTGTCGAGAAAATAAACGCTTGCCATAAATTATCAAATTTATGGAACCATATGAAATAACTCCAGCTGAAAGAAAACATGAGAATTGCATTGCTGAATGATCCCTCTGCTGAAGATATATCCTAGAAATGAATGAGTATCGGTATTAGCAGTGTTATTGGTTTAAATTTTTATTCAAAGTAAACTGATTAAAACTTTATTCTGCTGTTTTGTAAAAAAGCTAGGTAAAATTTTTGAAAATCACAAATTCGAAAAAATGGGTAATGAAATCAATATGCTTGATTCGTCGACAAGAATACGACCATTAAGAATATTCAAAAATTCTTCAGTAAATGGATTATTCTGCAACGCAAATCTCATGTTACCAGCTGAAATTTCTTTACATTGTACCACAGATTTTATGGTTTTTAGCAAGTGTTTATTTTATTGGCATAATCCGATCTTGGAATGATCAGATATGTTTGGGGAAAAACACCAAACAGTAAAATCATTGCGGCTTCAGAACATATTGAGTCATTGAGTAGAATTTCCAATGGTTTCAATGGTTGTATGTGTTTTTTATGTATCAATATATTTGTATAGAATTACAGACAATATTAAATTAACAACATTGACATCTAAGTGTGGTGACGTGAACTGTTAATAGCAAAAAACACCAAGCCTAATTTAAAAATTGGCTTTATTCATAATTTTTTTCCGTGAATTGTTAAGATATGTTAAAAATTATTCTGCTATTAAGACGAATCTAACAAATCATAGTTCATCAAAATCGGTTCAGTTATATTGTAAGTTTTAAATGGTCTGCCAAACCCGACTTTGTTGTATATATTGAAGATATCTGATTTGACAAATATCGTACGTCAATGTAAGGTGCTTCAATGGAGAGAATCAATCCGAGGGCATTGCAAGCACCAAAATACACAGCCTCAATAAAGTAAAATATAGGTATTAGTTGACATGCCTTTGAAAATATTGATTTTTGATTTTTTGTTTAATTTTTATTTTCCTTTTATATATTCAATATTCTAATGAAATATTTACCACTATAATTGTGTTAATTTTACTACGTTATTATAATTTTACACAAATTTTAGCTATAATATTCATTCATAAAGTATTACGTTCATTGCATGTTACGCAGAACGAAGTTTGCCGGGTTAGTTAGTAATTATTTATTTGCCATTATTATTAATGACTTGTTGCCAACGTGAAGGAAAATAACATATCCCATTCTTGAAAAAGATTTTATCTTTTGATTCGAAAAATTCAACCAGTTGTTGTTTGATATCTTGTTGTCCACTAAAAGTTTTTGTAAAGGTAAAAACAAGTGGTAGTCCGAGGGTGCTATGTTTGGAGAATATGGTAGATGCGAAAGAATTTGCCAGCCATGTTCTGTATTTTTTTGACGAATCCCCAAAACATTATGTGATCGGGCAATATCAAGATGCAATATGATTTCCTTCCAATTGAACAATACCGGCCTCTTTTTTCGGACTGCTGTCTTTAAGTTATCTAGTTGTTGCCAATACTTCTGAGAATTGAGCTTTTTGTTCAATTTTAAAAGCTAATAGAATGTTGGTTCTCGGATGTTTCACCATATACACAACATTCTGTTATTCAGAGTCTAATTTGGTTTAGAGATGGAAGGGTAGATTTTTCGGGTTCACAATTGGCTTTTTTCCTTATATGTTATCGTTAAATAATCCACTTTTCTCTTCAGTTATCATTTGGTTCAAAAAAAGCTCGATTTTGTTCTGAGCGAACAGAAATGTGCATATGATCACTCAATCGTCCAAATTATTTTGTTCAAATTCTTTGTCCAAATTATGTACGCTGAATTACATTACCAAAAAAAATATTCTTAATTTGATCTGAACATATTTTTTTTATTGAGCAAGGAAAACATCAAAATTAGTAACATTTACATTTAAAAATGTTAATTGTCTTCTACAGGTGAAATGTACATACTTTACAGAGGATGATTGATTGCTTCTGCACTTAATTTGAAATAAATTCCATAAACGCAATATTAAAAATACGTTGCCTTGAAGAGCATAGTTAAAAAGGTTTTAAGGTCATTTAAAGCTTTCAAATAGTAATTTGAAACTGTTTCAATACTTGATTGCTCCCAGAAAATTGAGAAAAATGGGAAATAGAATATCACGAACGCTCACATGAATGGATTCGCATTTATTTTATTTTTTTTGAACAAGAGTCCACCTTTTGTTTCAAATACTTTTCAAGTAAAATAATGTTCTCAGAACCTTCAAAAGTTTTCCGGTGAATATAAAAAGAACTTAGTTTGAAACGACGGATATTTTATTACATTCGAAAAAAAAAACAGCAAAACATGCTATTACGATAAAACACCGAAACATGCATGTTTGCAATTCTTGAAAAGGGTTAATTTTTTGGGACATTAAATCAATGCCAGAAGTGTTCAGCTATCTTATAGTAATATGTTTTATAAAGTGTTGTGTGAAGAAAATAAAAGGTACGATTATATTGATCGGAAAACTTTTTTTGATTTTGTCAATAATCATAATAAATACAAATCAAAGTTTTGTCCTTTTTCGAGTTTTTTGATAAAAATGTTAAAAAATAACCCAAATATTTTGGTCATTCAGAATGTGTAGGTAATTTGAATCCGAGCTAAATAGGATTAAAATGTTAATGTTTTTTTTCAAATATTAGTTCATGACATATTTATTTAAAACGCTTAAATCAATAAACCGCTTCTAGAAGTTCTTATAAAAATTATTTTGAAGGCCAATTTTAACAAACATTTTTTACACAAATATTTATTTGTTTCACGATATCAAGAATACTGCTAAATTTAGGTTCGTTGATTGTTTTTAGTTTATTAAAATAACATTTTGATTTAACATAGTGCTGAAGTAAAAGTACAATAAAATTATACCACAGGATTTTTGTGGCGAATTTTATTGGAATTTCTGTAAATTTTACAGCCGATAAACTTTCCTCGCATTAAATTTATTTGGGTTGGGCGACGTATCGCATGTTGCGCCATTTTTTCAAATCCCTAAATCGTTCAAATCGAAGTCATCGATTTGATGCCACAGAAAATTTGGGATCATATGTCTGAAGCGTTCTTCATAAATGGTTACTGCAATACCATATCCGTTCTCAAAAAAATGTGCTTCTATTACAACTCTCGACCATAAGCCGCACCGAATTTTAATTTTTCTTCAAATATGATAATAGTGCTTCTTTACGACGCTATTTTATCAGAAATGCATTTCATTGCCAAATTTTTCGATGAAATAATGAATCTCTTCAGTCAAAATTGAAAGTTCTTTGGTTCACTGTATTGTTAACGCCTTGGAAAGCAAATCTTTTTAAAGAGTATTTTTATTGGCCATAGAAAAATCGATGTTCTTGAGAGTGACGTTGATTTGATTATTCTCGATTTTCATCCACATTTAAATTCAAATCATCGATATTTCTAAAAGTATGTTTACATTTTTGATGGGATGCATCCTTAGCATTACATTTAGCATTACCTTAGCATAAGCATTTCCCTGTGTCTCATTTTGTTTCAATTATACAATGAATAGTAGATACAATTAACTCCTTACACATTTTACGCATTTGCTAAATAGAAAAAAATATATTCCCGAAATTTTACCATAAATTCGGCTATAATTTTATAAATATCTGCACAAAAATCATTACGAAGATTGGTATTATTTTATTGACGTATGAGAAACATTATATATTGTAACGTGACGTCTCAAAACCGTATTGAGATGGCGTTTATTCGTTCTTTTAATTTCTTTTGGAAATAAATAATCACTTTCACACTTAACAATCACTTTTTTTATTACACTTGCATACACTTTTTATTACACAATTACACTTGCCAAAACAATCACTTAAATGACAATAATCACTTTTAAATCAAATCACACTAATAATCGCTTGGTAATCGGTTTGTCGTAACGGAAATTCTAGATGAACTTCAATACAGAACTGTCCTTTTGGCTTGAGCTGAGCGCCTTATATACCCGCAACCCGACATTCCAGAATGTTCTAGCTTTCCCTAGATTTCACTAGACATTTCTAGAACAATTTATATGTGCATTCGCATTGGTGGGAGAGAGAATGAAGTCACTAAGGCCAATCGCGTGCCGACATGACACAAAGATAGAGACAGACTTTGTCCCTTTCTGTTACAATATTTTAAATGGCGGCATTGCTCATAATAATACCTTCACATTAAAATTTATTAATAATACTCACACAAAATATGATTTAAATTACAAATTTGACACTTAAATTCAAAAAATAAAGAAGTCAAATTCAAACGGTTGCAATGCTTTCTTTGCAAACCACAGTTATCAATGATTACTTATAATGTATAAAAATGCGTGACGTGAGTAAACAATTGCGTCATACATCAAACTTAATTTATTCGAAAATAATTTTTTATAATAATTTTCTAGATATTCTTAAAGTTATTCAGTTTATTTAGGTAAAGACAAATTTGACGAATCCCACAAATCATAGATCATGAAAATCGGTTCAGCCATTCTTTAGTTATAAAAAGTCATACTAACACGACTTTGTATATATAATTTTATAGTTTTGTTATACTCAAACAAAAATCTTATCAATACAAAACTCACAAATGTATCATAACAGCCACTTACTCAAAAAGCGGAAATCGTTCATCGATCGAAAATAATTTAGCTCGATATGTATCAAAATTGTTTTCCATCAACCAGATAATTTCCCGAAGCTTAGCACTGCCTTAAGAAAAAAAAAAGAAATGATTGTGCTGAATAAAAAGTATACGAAAACTAAATCAGAAATACCTGATTGCGGAAAACCAAACATCCAAATATCGCTTGAATGAACTGAAAAATTATCAATCATATCCTCTTTTGTGAAGTAGGATTTTAATATATTATATTGAAAATTGTTTCGCACGCATTTTTGAAAAATTTTACTTTCACTAAGCTCTTGTTCGCAACTCATTTTTTATCTTTTGTGATTTGGATTTTGCAGAAATATTTTTCAACTTAATTTGTGAGTGATCTATGGGTAAGGTTTTCAACAATCATTTTGTTATCACATGGAAAAATCATTATCACTTTATTTTGTCAATAAATACGTCATTGCAAATAATACAATTTTCAATTCATTTTAATAAATTAAAGGTTACTTCTTTAAACATTCGTTAACTTTAATTTGACAATTAGCAAAATTTAATAATCCAAAAACGTTGTAAGATTGATAAGGACAAGATAAAATTTGTTTTTTTCATTCAAAGTTCAATTACGAAAGAATAAAATTAGTATTGCATAGTAAAACTTTTTTTTTCAAACTCAATGTTATTTACCGGTTTTAAAGTCAATGTACACATTTCACTACTTCTTTAATAGTGAACAGAGTAATACTTTTCTTCATGTGAAAAATAATAAAAATGCATTGAATTTGAATATGATCCAACGATTAATTTTCATTCTCTTTTCATGATATATTTTGCTACTAAGCATATTCCTGAGGTCATATCTACACTGTGTCCTTTAGTGGACCAGGACTATGCAATTTTTAGAAGAGTTTTAACGATTAGCACATTCCACATTTAATACTGTTGAGGCTGCCCACCAGTATTATATGTTGATGCGTACTCTTTGTTGGTCCTATTCTGAATCTTGTTATAGCCACTGCGATTGTACTGTTCCTGATTTGTTGGATTTAAATCTTTACTTTTGACTTCTGGTTTTCCAATTCCAGCTTTTGATCACCCTTTTTCTGCTTCGTCCATTATTTGTTAATTATCGTCTGTACCATGGAGCCCAAGAATCCTGATACTTGTTCTGAGCATATTATGGTATTTTTTTATTTTTTTTTATTTTTTTTTTATTTTTTTATCCGATTATGCCAATTTAAGGCATGATATTGAATCCAAGTAGTTGACCAAGAAGTTTCGTTTTCGTTTCTAAGCATTTAATAGTTGCTACATCCTTGGAGAAGAAAATTGATATTCCGTCCTTCAGCTTACAGGGATTTTTTGGTCACTTTTTGTGATGGTCCACTCCGATTGTCCATTTAGTTCCGATCAATCGGTATAGAATTCTTTATGTCCTTGGTGTCTGTAGTGCCGATTAGGAATTCAGATAGGGAAATATGAATTAGTGGGTTTCAGGGTTCCCAAGGTGGTCGTTCATTCTTAGGCTGTGGAATAACTTTTGCTTCTTTTAACCCTATTTCGCTTTCATACTTTACAATTTGATTTTTCAATGGTTGGTGGTGTTGGAGCTCACTTTCATTATTAATATTGGTCGCCTAGCCTTTGCTACAATTTCCACCAGCTGGGTTATGAGGATAGTGTTTTCTTTCGTTTATTAGTGCAATGGTGTCGAACATTTGTGTAGAAGATTTTTTCCATTTTCAGATATTTATGGAAATACTATACAGCGTGCACCTTAAAAACTCAATTAAAGATAAGATCAAATATATATATATCTATCTCTTGATATGTATAGAAAATTGATAGACTTGATCTTATGTTTGAATTGTATGTGGGCCGTCTAGCGATTTATATGAGAATTGTAATAAGCAGTAAGTATTGTACGAGAATTCATAAAGTGTACATGTGTTAAACAAAAAAAGAATTACAAGAAATGACAACATATGTGCTGATCAGCTAATCCTTCCCAAATTACAACACTAACAAACTTTTTTTTTTAATTTATTTATTTATGGTCGCCTTCTTACCATGAGGAAGGTTGGAAGTTTTTTAATAAGTTTTTATTGAACCCGTTTTATTAAACGTCATTTATACTTGCCCTGAAATTTTTAGTTGAATTATTAAAGATAATTGTTTAATTAATTATGCTGGAAATGATTAGCATAATTCGTTACAATTTGATCCTTAACACAACGTTGTCCTTTAAATAATATCAAACAAATATTTTCCCAGCTTAATAGATTTACGCTTGGAACAATTTTAATATTACATTTGATGTTTCACAAACACCCCAGTCTAATTTACCCAGAAATTAGCTACCAGTGCTATCTTTAGCCACACCTTGTTTATCATTATCACTTCCAATGAAAATTTCATCAATTTTTAATTAGTCTTTTCGGAGTTTTTCTCATTTATATCAAAGAAAAATTAATTGTGACTTTTTTTGTTTAATTTCAGATATTTTTAATAGAAATTTTGTAAATATTAAAAATGTGTTTTAAGTATTGCAGTACCAATCCTAATATTTTATAATAAAAACAAATAGAATTCTCATTTTATCATTGCTAATCTCAAATGAGTTTTATAATAATTCCATTAAGATTATTTTTAATGGAAAAGTACCATCACTGTTGCCTAGGGTCTTATCTTATCTTTCGAGTAATATTTCTGTTACCTTTAATTTGTTGTTTGGTCAACAAAAACAACTATCCATGGGAAGTCTTAAACAAATAGAAAAAATTGAAGTGTTTTGATTACGAGCTGTGATTACTACATCCAATAATCCTTTGTGTTATATTAAAAATTTTTTTTCCTTTTTACAAATTTTATCATTAATTTTTGTTTCCATTTTCCGCTTTAAAAAAGTGTGACTGGCATTAAACCTTGTTATAAAAGAAATTTCTGTATAAAAATTTATTGCATCTGCAAAAAATCAAAATATTTTTTAAAATGAAATTGAGTAAGTAATTTTGAAATGTCGTATTGCAACTACGTTAAGAAAACAACAATACTTTGGCGCGTATAAGAAGAAACCTAATACATTCTTAAAGACAAGCAACTTTCATGGTACGACAAAAAACAATTTACTTGTTTCATGCGTAAATCAAGGCTTAAGGAAAAATGATTTATTTTAGACTTACACAACAAAATTGAAACAAAAATATTTTATCCAGGTCTTAATTTCAGTTTTCCAAAATTCAAAAAAACTTTTCATGTTTTAATTTAAAGTAAATAGCTCCCAATAAAATATTTATTTACTATAAACACTAAACAAGTACCGGAATTAGTTATGGGCCAAATTGAAATTTGACTTCATCAACGCGTCGAATTTGAATTTCCCGCAAAATTGAAAATTGATTGAAATTATACTTTCGCAAAATATAAAGAAGCTTAATAAACTTTAACTTATAGCCCATCCATAATACAGAGCTTCCTTTAGAAATCAAAAGCACTCCCAGGAAAATTAGTCGACAGAATTTGATCAACTCATTAAAAAGTTAATCTTATTAGCGGAGTTTTGAACTAACTTTTTTACGAATTTTTTGTTATTTAGGTATTGAGTACAAAGTGCTGCTAACCTAAGGTATTGCAACGCTTCAATTTAATTATAATCTTAGATTGTTGACAAGGGTCAAGATAACTATTACAGATTCGTGGATTTAAAATACTAATATAGTACATACATATGATGCTTTAATCTGCACCACTTATTTCAATACAAGTATATATGCAACGTATGTATAAACATACATCATTGACTGAGCATAAATATCAACGGTGTACTGTCCAATTGCAGCCATAATGGATATTAAATCGAACTAAAATTAATAAAAACAGAATTAGATATAAACCTCAACTATTGGAAGTATTATAAAAAATAAAAAGGATAAAATAAAATTAAAAAATTAATAAAAACTAAAGAGTCTATTCGTTTAAGCCTTTTGTACGGAGGTTCATGTAAAATTTCGGTTGTCCATTTATTTGGGTGATTCGCAATTCGATGTAGGCACTTTGTTTCACTTTGTTTTTTAATAAATACCACTTTTGGCCCTATTTCTAGGTCGCGGTGTATTAGGTCGTTATTAACATAACGTCCTACTCTAACGAGTAGTCTAAAAAATTTAAGCTACTGTCTCTGAATTAAGTCGACATTAGATGATTTGGCAGCACTCCATATATATGCACCATATGCCTAAGTTGACCTGAGTATCGCTTTATACATCCTAACCTTTGAGGATAAATCCAGAGATGTTTTCGAATCAATTAACTATTTAAGATTACGATGGAGAATTCTCAACTGTGTCACTTTGGGTGGTCTAAATGGAAACCCAAACTGAGTAGAGCAACCATTAAGATATATTGGATCATATGATTGTTTCCAAAGAGTAAAAGTGATAAGTTGAGTTTTCGGCTCGTTAATTCCAATGCGCCATTTATTTGTTCATTTCATTATCCAATTTGCATGCTCCTGCAATACTCTGGTTGCTAAAGTAGCATTAGTGCAGAATTGCGGTGTTATCTGCAAATATTGATATAATGGTAAATTGGCTACTGATAAATCAGCAATGTAAATGTTATACAAAGACAAGTCAAGAACACTACCTTGAGGAACGCCAGTACTTCTGGCCCAACAGTCATATCATACAATTCATTGGTGTCTTCTACATTGGATGTAGAACTTCTTATTTGATAGAAAGTTAGTGATGATTGAGTAAAGATGGAACGGCAAGCACTTTTTAGTTTTGAGAAGAAGTGTCTTAAGCCATACCCAATCAAAAGCTTGAGTTACGTCGAGAAATAGTCCTTCACTATATTTCTTTTCATCCTAGGCGTTTTTTATGAAGTTTGTTATTCGATGGACTTATTCAACAGTACCATGCCTCGGTCTGAATAGTACCAGAAGTAGACAAATTGGTCTGTTACTGTCCATTCTAGTTTTATCCTTCTCTATCTTAGATATGACAACTTCTTTTGTCATTTTTCCAGAACTAGGGAGATAATTAAAATTATGTGTATGGTGTTTGCGATTCAATTTACGTAAATAACTAATTTTGATATCTTACTAGAAACAAATTTTGCTTTATTATTTTCTATTTGTCTTTAAGTACCTACTACTGTAAAAGTCTCTTCTAATTGATCAACTAGTACTAGTTTTTCCATATGCTTCAGAAGGATACGATTTGGAGTGCCTCTATACTGCAGCCGTAGGGTTATTGTATCCCGTAGGTCTCTACTTCACCTATTGCTAGCCCAGAAGTCGGGAAAATTTCCAACCAAAAAATTAGAGCAGAACTTGTCAACCGAAAACAAAGGTATCATTGAATCATCTCCCATCTTATGAATATTTAGTTCCTGATTCTTCTGTTCGACACCGTTTTTATTTTACTTTCACATCACAAAATTTTGAACTCTGAATACATTCTATTTTATATATCTTTGAATTATAAGCTCAAGAAGAGTAACACTTGGAAGTGCTTCAAATGCATTGATTATTAAAGTTTCTCATAGCTTATAATGCGTATAACCAGAGCATATTAGATAGATTTAACCTCCATAATGATCTAAAAGTTTACCTTATCATCATCAGTGTTTTAATACTATTTGATATTACAATCTTTCCTGGAATTACTTATTGGTTTTTTTGTACATTTAAATAGTTTACTCGTTTATTTCTTGTAGGAAAAAATATTATAATTAAAAGAAAATAACTATAAAAAAATAGTTAATTTTTAGCAAATTTAGATATTTATCATTATGGGCATTACAATATTGCTTTCATTTCATTTTATATTTTTTTAACTAATATAATAGATAATTATAATAGTATTTTCCTTGATTTAAATATGCTCGATTAGATGTAATTATTGACTTTCATAAATGAACTTCACAAAAACATTGAAAAATATTTATATAGTTCATAAAGACTACCGTTCTATTTTGATTTGAATGAAATTTAATTACAATGTTCACCTTTCGATAAATAATTGATTATAATTTGCCAGTGTTACAAAAATGACTGGCACTTATTAATAAAAACAAATAAATCCAAACCATAAAAACAAAACTAGAATTGCATTCTTTGTGCCATGTAAAAACTATTCTATTATTTAAAAGTTTAAAAATGGAATTTTAAAAATTCAAACCCATTTTGTTTTAAATCGTTCGTTTTTTCCATATGCTTTTATTTAATATTTATAAAATTGTTAACTTTATAGGTCAACGGTTTTTTTTGCATATCATTTGATATTCGTATTTAATAATCCACTTTTAGTCACCCGTACTCGAACTGTTAATATTTAACATTGAAAAAAATATATGAAATCATTTCGAATCATTTCCTTATATATAAATTGGCTATTTATGACCTTTATGTTATTTAAAATGACGAAACAACTATTCGATTTCGCACATTTGGACGTTGTACATACAAAATTGTTGGAAAAAGATGGATACCGTGGAAGAAAATTCGAATATTTTATTTCTTTTCAATAACAACAATTGGTTTTCAAATTATTTTAAATACCGAAGAAAAGTTAGTATGGAAGATTTTATATTTAAATTGACAGTGAAATATATGGCAAAAAATTGCTACCTTAATGCTTCCCAGCCGAATATATAATTACTCCAGATCACAACCATTGGTTCATAAAAAAAATAGATTTTAAAACATTTGATTGTTGAAAAACGAACCAAAATTTAAAATCGCCTATTTGTTATAAGTACTACATAAGTCAACATAAGTATTATACTTTCATTCTAATTTAGTGAAATGACGTTATTTAAAATGTTGTTATTAAAATGATAAAAAAAACACTTATATATTATTTCTTAATATAATTTTAGATAAACTTTTTTTTTTATTAACAATACTTTGATTATTTAATTTAAAATTTCGATTGTTGATTAACTCTACATTATCTCATATTAAACATTTTATTGAGATAAAACCTTTAGTTGCGAATGCAACGGGCAACTACTAGTTTTTTTATAAATCCACAATTTGAGGAAATCAAACAATAAAAGATTTAGTTGGAGTAATTTCCTTCCATCTTAACAAAATAATTTTTAGAATTTGAACAAAAGAATTGATGACGTACTGCCCAGATACGTGTTTCGAATACCAAGCAGTCTTCCTCAGTGGTTATCAAGTAGTATTGGATCGCTCCGTAACCGCTTTATGATGAGTCACATTTTTTTTTTTTTTTTGGTAGATGTAAAGTGGGGGAAATCTTCAAAAAACACCCAGGATGACTGGTTGTGTCGGATTCGCCACAAAGTAATTACAGATCGTTCTCAATTTATACATTGAGAATTTCACTTTTTGAAATGTAGTTGAGGAGGGATGGGGGGGGGGAATTCCCGCTTCTCTTTCCTTTCACCAAATTTTTCGAGAGCAACACGAAAAGTGTAAACTTAGAATTGATTCATTCTCCCAGTTCAGTACCATTCCCTTTTCCATGCATAATTCTATGCTCCCGAATGGATCTAATCTGTTAGTTCGATAAATTTTTTTTAAAAGTTTAGCTACTGCAAATGTATGTCCCGCTTCTATTGCATGTTCTGCCACATTAGATTTTTCCGGTATCATATACCTAATATGCGCCAGATGATCTTCATACCTAATCTCTATTTGTCTTCTAGTGTGACCGACGTACCTTTTTTCGCAGCCCGTAAAAGGAATTTAATAAATTCCTAGTTTTTGTAGATCCTGAAACAAATGAATGTTTGACATATTGCCCACGTACGTAGTTTGATTGCCTTACAAGCTTACTCAATGGTTATTAAGTAATGTTCAATCGTTTCGTAACTGCTTGGTAAAAGTGATCTAATAGTTCAATAATCACTTATAAAATTAGATTATGATTTTAAGATTAAGCTATTAAATTATTTTCAAAGTCAGTCCTTTAGTTGGCATATTTTATTATCTTCTATTTTTTTTTTTTTTTTGAGAATTTGTAAGAAGCAAAAATAGAAAGTTTAACATTAAATTTGATATTTTCACTGTCTTTGAACAGTTATACTGATTAAATTCAATAAATATATAATGAAAAATAATATTGTGGTTTTATTTATGTTATATAATTTACAAAAGCCAACTATAAACATAAATTTGGCTAAAAAGTTCCACAAAGAAATATTAACGTTTTTCCCAAATACGTATTTCGATTGCCAAGCAAAATTCATCTGTGATTATTGAATTATTAGATCGCTCATGATGAATCACGTAATTACAAAGCTGTATCACGTAGCTACCAAGCAGTAACGAAACGATTCAATTCTACTTAATAACCATTGAGAAAACCATTAAGCCACATAGCCATTCATAACTACATTTATTATTTGATAATAAATAGTTAATATCATTGTTAGTGGATAGTAATATATATATTTTTTCGGAAATAAATAAAATACTTATCAATGTTAAAATCATTGTTAACCAACATTTTGCAACTGACATCGAAAAAGTAATCAACAGACGACTAGATTTTCAATGAACTAGTTATGCATCGATCTTTTTCCAAAAAGCTCGGGTTTAAAATTAGTTGTCGAAGCAATTATAATTTGAGTTCAAAAGTTTTATATTGTGAGGGAAAATAATTAAAAAACCATTGATAGTTTTGAAGAAAATATAAATTAATTTTTTGCTTTTTCATTCATAGAAAATATTTTAATGTTTCAATTGATTCTATTGAGAATTCGTATCTTTAACTGACATACGTTTATTTTATTTTTCTTTTGGGAAATTTCCATTCGAGACTGAAGCAAATAAAAACAAATCATATTCACTATACAAAAGGCATTGATACTTGGAAACGCTTTCAATTGAAAATGTTGATATTTTGAACATTAAAATTTCAGGTAAGAGTCTTAAGGGATTTTTTTTAATATAATTGAAAAAGTTTCATTTTCTTTCGTTTCGATTTGTCTTCTTATTGGAAGTTATTATTATCGTTTTTTGAAAATTTAATCAAGCAATAAAAAATATACAAGCAAGTTATAAAAGACTGATCAGTTATCCGTATGAATTAAATGAGGTTTTTTATTAAAATAATAAATAATGTTTCCAATATAAATTTTATTGATATTAACTGAAGTAATATATTTGATAGGGCTGAAATTTTACTGTCAATTTCATCAATATAAATAATTCAAATTAAATATAAATGGGTTGTGAAATTATTATATCGAGGTCATTGTGAAACAATAAATGAAGTTTTCCGAACAAAAATCAGGGTGGACACGCGTTTTGTCAAAAAGATCAACTCGCAACGTCGCATCATGGAAACGCTATGCTGATCGTTTTGTTGCTTGTTACAGACCGATGCCTATATTGTTCCGATACATTCATAAATCATCGGTAGTTTATGTTTCCAGAAAAAAATCGGCAAGCAACCACTGCCGAAAAATGCCAGATTTTCTCTCCCCATTCAAAGAATTAACCAGCAATTCTTTGTCCATCACCCACCATAAAAACCATCCGCGACAAAACAGAACAAAGAACACTCCCAATGCGGGAATATGTTAAACATAAATAATTCAAGTGTGAAAATCGCTTACAAATAAGTTCAATCGACTGACAAAAAAAAAACTACTTGCGTCGTAACTTTTCTTTTATGTAAAATCGAGCTTAATATTTTTTATTTATCATCAAATTATTTTTCAATAAAATTCAAAGATTTTTCATTTTTGTGCTCTTTTACGAAAAAATAAGAACTCATGTATTTTTCTCACATTAGTTAGGTAAATATTAGACCTTAATTATCATGGTTTGTATAGTCTTCATACAGCTATAGCTTACCAATCAAATGAAGCTGCTTTACTCCAAGAACTAAGTAGACAACGGACGAAATAAAGAAAAATACTTTTAAAAACGCTAAATTCACCCATATAACCTATAATCTTTATTTTCCGTAAAAATGGCAGATGACTCAGGAAAAATAAAAGAAAATCTTCTTCTTCTTGTGACGCCGTAATTTTTTGAGGGTTGGCGACCGAAATAAACCTAAACACAGCGGTTTAGAATAAATCGAGAGATTAACATTCAAAACCTCTTCGGGTGTTTTCCGACCAAGAGTTTTGATGTCAATCAACCTATTTTTTCCCTTTTTAAAACAATCGTAGAAGTTTGGCACGTACGTTTTTCTTTCCTTCTTGATAAACATAAGTTCTTTCTTATTTTCCACATACAAATAATGCGAAGTCAAATTTGCAATTCTTTGGAATCATCACACTTTTAGTATTCGGTAGTGGCATACATTTCAAAGACATTTATTTTCTTTTGCGATGATGCATCGAAAGTGCACAAAGTTCAACCTCTTGCATCTGTACGGGGAAATCAAGAAAATGTAACTTATGATCATAGATATTTGAAGCTCCAGGATTAGATCTTACTTTATGAAGAGTTATATCAATAACTGAAGTTACACTATAAAATAATCAACTTATTTACTTACGTTTTTTTCAATATGAAGAATTAAACTTTAAAGATTTGGTTCATTTGATATACTTCTTATATATAAATTGACTATCTTGCCGTCCGTGCGTTCAGAGCTATGCGCATGCGCTCTGTTAGCCCCACTTACGCATTCAAAACGTTGGTAGGGGTAAGTTGACACAGCGCACAGCATTCAAACATGCCTATTTGATCAAACCGGCTATTTACCAAATTTGCTATTATTTTTGTATTTTTTTCATAACGACTATTTACGTTTGTCAAAATATTATTACTCAAGCACATTAAATAATTATTTACGCACCCGATGGTACAATTTTTTATGAATTTAAATTTATATTATTTGTAATAAAAGCGCGACAAATAGTTAGCCTGTTGTAAATATTCGCTTTTAATGGACTTTGATTAATTATTGATAATTTCGATTGTTTATCAAACGTTATCCCTTACAAACTTTGCTACCGTTTTTCACTCTTTTAGGGGAGAAATTTTCAAAAACCCTTTCTTATTTTATATTTGCATCGTATAAGGAAAACACTTTCCAAATTTCATCGACACAAATATGCGCTTATATTTGAAAGTACAATGTAAAACGAAAAAAAATTAATGACCTTTATTTTTTAACATGACCGTTAACATGACTAAAAAGCTATTCGATTTCGCACATTTGGATGTTGTACATACAAAATTGTTGAAAATAGGTGGAAAGCGTGGAAGTAAATTCGAATATTTTATTTTTTTTCAATAACAATAATTGATTTTCAAGTTGTTCTAAATACCGAAAAAAAGTTAGTATGGATGATTTTATATTTGCATTGACAGTGGAATATATGGCTAAAAATTGCTACCTTAATGCTTTTCAGCCGAATATATAATTACTCCAGATCACAACCATTGGTTAATAAAAAATAAATTTTAAAAAGTTTGATTGTTGAAATACGAACCAAAATTTAAAATCGCTTATTTGGTATAAGTACTACATAAGTATCTAACTTTCATACTAATTTAGTGAAATGACGTTATTTAAAAAGTTGTTATTAAAATGGTATTAAATAAAACACATATTTTATTTCTTAATATAATTTTATATAAACTTTTTTTTATATTAACAACACTGATTATTAAATTTAAAATTTCGATTGTTGATAAACTCTACATTATCTCATTAAACATTTTATTGAGATAGAACCTTTAGTTATGAATGCAACGGGCAACTACTAGTATTATTATATAATCACATGGAAAATAAGTGTAAATGCAGAGCAATTTGTTCCTAATATTTTAGAGCTAAGTAGTCTTTCTTAAATAATTCAGATTTAAGATTTATACAATTGTCATCTTAGGAAGAAATCTCGTATCTAGAGACTGAAGGACAAATTAACGTATTTGATAAGTGATTTTAAGGCCAAATCTGAAATATAGCGTGAAAAATCACATGCTTAATAAAGAAGTATTAATTAGCTTAAACACGAAAGAAATTCTTATGATAACCGTAATGATGAGAATTATTATTGGACTTTAACAAGAAATCCATCGGCTTCATCTCATCTTTCAGAATTGGATAGACGGCAAGAGAGTTCTGGGAAGAAGTAGAATATCCTGGATTACCAATCTTTGTTGATGATTCGGCAAAAGCACGAGGAAGCTCTTCCATACTACGATATCAATAATAATAAAATATCCCTGATGATCTCCAATCTTTAACGTTGAAGGGACATCAGATGAAGAAGAAAAAGATAGGAGAAATAAACGAATTTTCATTTGGTTCATTAATGAGATAGGTTCAAAATTAATAATAGTAAATCTAAGGTCCGACCGGATGATCAGCAGGAACTGATGAATTTCTTGTTACAAATGTTGGAGCCAAAATGCAGTAAAAAAGTCAGTCCCTAATTAAAACAAATTCAAGTGATTTAAACATAAATTTTCATCCTTGGACATTCAGAACTATCTTTTTGACTTGATCGTTAATTCTTTTTTATCAATAAAGAACTTATTAAAATTAAGAAAAACCAACTTTTTGTCCTGAAAAAGTGATATTTTGGTAGAAAAGAAAGTTTAAATGTCAATGAACAAAATAAGAGTTTGAAACCAATAAGTGTATCAATTGGTTTTCTGTGACGTCACAGTTTATTTATTGAAACCAAAATATAAACACCTATTAAGCAGTAATCGTAAAAATGTAATGATTTACACTATTTTCGACATTTTCTGTAACAGAAAACCTTTTCTTCCCTAAAATATACTCCATTTTGTTTCTATGAATTAGAGATTAGTTGTTTAGTGTAAGTAATAAAAACTAGTAATAAACTTTTCATTAATCATTTAAATACAGACTCAATTAATACAGGTAAGAAAAAATGTTTTTCTAAACGATCAAACTATAATCGCTATTTAAAATTAGAATCAGGGAATATTTTTTTAATTTAAAAATTATTAATTAAGCTGGAAAATGATGAAAATTGTCTTACTTTTTTAATAAGTTTTTAAGAAAAATAATATTTTCGTAATCCTTCAAATTGTATCATAAATTTGGAGAAAAGCATAGTAAATAATTTTCAAACAGTTATAAAATAATGACTCAAGTAAAAGGTGTAGAAGAAGCCTTAGAACGATAACAATGAAAAATCGAGCCCAAAAAGGTATTTGAACAATTTTTGGTAGGATTGTTGGTACTAAATTGATACGTTCATAGTTTCTGTTATTTTTATATTTTTATTTGCTATTAAATCGAAATAAAAGTCGTTTATACTCCTAACGCAAAAATTTGAAAAAGCTTCACCGTTCTCAATTGAAAACTTATCTTTTACTCTTTAATATAAGTTTTCCCTTTATTTGCACGTGTTTTATTATGGTATTTGGTTTAGTAACACTTACGAATCAACCATTTGAACAAAGCAGCAATAAAATCGTAAATGCAGGGACAAAACTGTATCGTTACTTTTGAAACAGCGACATAAAGCTTGAGTTTTGTTTCTCATTGTTGCCGTAAATCAATACTTGGAACGATTTGAATCTTTGCTCAAGTTTTACTGATTTTTTTTTCTTTTCTGACTTACAAAACGGTTATAAGAAAATCTTGGGTTCAGAAAACCAATATTCAAATATTTAAATTTCTTGCGAAAACTTTTCGGTTTTGGAATAGAGATGTAAATAGCTTCCACCGCAGTTTAACGAGGGGCACAATTTATCTGTATATATATGCATATTGAAACCCTCACTAATTACGGTTAGGAGGGAATGTTGTCCTTTGCGTTCATGACAGGCACGACAATTTCGTTTACTTAGTTTGTATTTGTAGCCGGAACCAGAAAATTTCCCTCTTCCGTTCGACACACGAATAATACTAATAATGATTATGATAATATTCCTAATACTTGAGGGAATGATGTATCCAGGTGCAGAAAATTATTTGCCTAGAAATGAGCACGCGTGAAACCTTGTCAAGACGTAGTATTCTTATTTGTATGACGATGTCTCGTATTACTCCAGTAATAGCTTGTTAATTACATTTCAATTTTAATTACCGAAAGTGTCTCATATCGTGAGGATCTAACGTTAATAAGTTTCGTCATAAATTAAAACTAAAAGCTTTCAACGATATTGTCGAACGCAATTTATGTTTCTTCTCCAAATTTAAAAACGAAATGTTTAAAATATATTTTTTCATGTAATTAAATAAAGCCCGTCAAGCACTTGGCGTACAAAAAAGTATTAACAATTCTTCCTTATTTCTCAATAAATATTCCTTAATAAATAGTAACGAATATTTAAAAATACAACCAAATATTTCTATTCCTGTTTTAACTATGACACAAAAAAAAATCTAACGATTTTGTGTTCATCACTAATGTCCTTCACCCTTACAAAAATATCCTATAATATCTTAACCTTTACATAACCATGTAAATTCCGACTTCTTAATCGCGTTATACATAAATACCAGCTAAAAAAAATATTTTTTTCTTCCAAATTTTCATCCAAACAAACTTTTACCGAAAATAATTGAAATATGGGAAACTATTCTTATAGTATGCTGTCCTGATAAAATCTTAATTTAACATTGAGGTTACTCTAAAGAAAATAAGATTGTCTCCTTCAATATTAAAAATTGTCAATTAAGTTTTATTTACTTGATTTTCCTTTCAACAAGTTTTTTAGTAAAACAACAGTTTTATTAACCGATTATAATTCAACTTTAAAATGATCTTCAGTGGTTTTAATTTTTATGGTCAATAACTGTTGTTTAAACAATGAAATTTGTGAATTAAAACAGGTGTTTAAATATGATGACTGATGATCATAAAAAAGAAATCATTCCTATGGCCACTTTAAAAAAAATATAATGAAATTGTTTGCCAGAGTAGAATTTTCTCCCAAATTGGCATTTTTAAATTTAAATTCAAGCATCTTTTCAAGTAACAAACGTAGATAAAAGAATCCAATGTAAATTCTTGAAAAATTTTCATATTGCTAAAGACACAAGCCAATTGACAATGATATTTTTATCATTGAACATTTTTTTCTACATTGATTTAAATTAAAATTGAAAAGTTATTGCAAATTCCTTTGGAAGTAGTTGACATTATTATCATATACAATTATTTTGTGCTTTTTGATCTTTAAAATTATTAGCTTTTACTGTTGAATCTTATGTATAAAAATTTCGTGTTACGGTGTTTGTCTTCAAACTTCTCTGAAACGACTGGACTGAATTTTATGAAATTTATGTAAATTTGGTAGGTATAAGAATCGGACGAAAAGTATATTTCATTCCTCAAGGAGATTAGGGTGTCCCTTGGCATCTTCCGTGATTTTTTGCTCATTTCATTGTTATTGATTAAAAGTGTTTCGTTGTAATTATCTTGGAACCAAAAATTTAATGCTAATTTTTCAATTTTATCTTTTATATACCAATTTATCAGCTAATGCCTGCGACATCGTCTATCAACGACGCACCTAAATAATATTACTTACTAATTTCACTGAATAATGAGGAATATTTATCAATTTCCCTTAAATGCAAATATTACCAATACAGAACAAATTCATTCGAGAATTCAATGTAATAGACTCTAAATAAAAAAGTATGGACATAAGAATTTAAATGCGTTATTTTTGCAAGTGCTTTCTTTTGTCGTTATTGAAACTGTAAAGTATTGATTTGAAAATAGTTTTCTGACAATATTTATTTGTCATTTTTTTAAATGCGAAAAAAAGGAAGAAAAATTTTGCAGGCGTTGCCCGTATAGGTTCCATGGTACGTTAAATCGCTGATGGCTCTTCAATCTTACTGCCCACTCAACTGGAAAGCTCTCCATACCAATATTCGTGCGATACGCTTTTTGTTTATTACACATTCGACGGATTTAAGCATATTATTGGAAATGAAAAAAGGATGGACTCTGACTAAGCCGTTAGAATATTTCATGAACACGGTATAATGTATATTTGCAGTATTCATACGAATATTGATAAAACCATTGAAAGTAAGACACACATGTAAAATTGTTGACCTGGTATGAATTTTTCTTTAAAATATTATTAGCTGAATAGAATATTTCAGTTTCACTCGTTTTCATATTTCTGTTTAATTTTTGACACTCAACTTTTGATACAAATTTATGTTAAAATCATGAATATCCATCAAAAACTTGAATACGTAGGGGCGTTGAATGATCGTTTGAAATGGGGTTTAATTTCAATAAGAATCGATAGAGTTTGGTTTAAATTTAAAATTTCTCATGTAAAAGTTTTATTCAATGTGTAAAACCACTTAAAAGGAAATAAATTTTATTTACTTGAGCTTATTTTTCCCTTATAAATATTTATCAGTTTTTAATTGACTTGAAAAATGTATAGTCCATGCGTAAGAAGAAAAATAGTATAAACTTTCTAAGAAAACAATTTTTCAAACTTAATTCTTTACAATTCCAATTGCCCATTCTTCGTGTTTTTGAAAAAAAAATCTAAAATCATTTAGACATTTTATATCGTTAGTTAATGTTAAAATCTGCATTTTACCACGCAAAAAAAACAACATTGAATAAGATGAATTTTGGTTCACTCTAATTCTAAAATCTTATTCATTTTTACAATATTAGGTAGTTCCAAAATAAGAACCTATCTCAGATACATGCTAGGAAGGAATTAGGTAAAATTCAATGACTTGCATGTCTGCGTAATAGAAGCTATGAGAAGCTCACCAACAGCAGCTTTGGAGGTACTTTTAAACTTCCCTCTGCTTGAGTTGTTAAGACCTCAAATTTTAAATAGAGATCGACCAAAGGATACCAAAACTCTCGTTTGACTCACCCTTCTCATTGACAATAGATGGATCCCAGGAGAATGTCAGACCATAAGGGTATATAAGTAATGAAATAATAATTATAATTGAAATAATAATTTCATTATAAGTAATGAAAAGGCTGACGTCCTGGCCCGGAAAGGATCTTAATCACTCTTCACAGGCCTATAGCTTGTACTTGGAGTTACAAGATCGGCAATGAAAAATACCATCAAAGAATGGGCTTACAAAAACCACTGCATCACATGGAAGAACACATCTGAACAGTAAAAGGACGAGGTCTTACAAGAAAACAGGTTAAAGTAAGTAAGTCTAATAACCGGCCACTGCGGAATGAAGAAGCAACAGCACACGATGAGATTACATTTCGATGACCCAAAATGCAGGCAACGTTACGCAGAGGATGAAACCGCTTCTCACATTCTATGGGAATTTGGTGTTCTGAATGAATGGAGCAATGAGGAATCGGGAAAAACAAACCCTGGAACTGAAATTGTCGGAAAGCACCTAGTGCGACGAGCACTAAGGTTAGCTCAGCTGCTTGGTCTTATTTAGATGATGTAGGAACCTAAGAAGCACAATAAGCCCTAAAGCTGCAGTGTTGACGCTCAACTAACCTCATCCTAGAACCCCAACTTAATAAAAAAAGACTTCTCTAGATTAGATATACCTTTTTTAAATAAGAAGAAAATTCAGGTTGTTTAAGATCTTTAATTTTTTAATATTTTATTATTTCAAAAAGCAACGTTTCGTTACGTAATCGTAACTTCCTCAGGCTTCTTGATTTACAAAATTAAATATTTTTAATATCAATTCAATATATAAAAAAATATATTTTTTTATTTATTGAATTGATATTAAAAATATTTAATTTTGTAAATCAAGAAGCCTGAGGAAGTTACGATTACGTAACGAAACGTTGCTTTTTGAAATAATAAAATATTAAAAAATTAAAGATCTTAAACAACCTGAATTTTCTTCTTATTTAAAAAATTTTAAAGCTGAGATCTGATTTTTATCATCTATTAGATATACCTAAATTAATACAGCATAATATGTTTGAAACTTTTCCTTATACTAAAAAATTTAATCAAAAATTGATTCATTCGAAGCAATACCTGACGTTTTTAATTTTATAATTATCTTTATCTTTTGAGTTTTTACTTAGGCACTGTTGAGAAACCAGTTAGTAAATTAAGGGCTCACGTCTCTATTAGAACCGTCAAATCTGACAACGTTACATTTTCTACTTTGTCTTTAAAATTATTGGCGAATTTTTTGTTAGTTCAAATCTAAAACAGTATAATTTTCTCTTTTGATACTCAATTATCATTATGAGCCGACTTTTTTTCGAACTGTGCAATATTAAAAAAAATAGCAAATGCAACATTACTAGATTTAGCGGTTCTAAAAAGGACATAAGCCAAATAAGGGGAAGGTATGATTATTATTTGCTCACTTATTTCAGTCATCTGATACAAAATTTAACTTGAGATTATAAAGGTAAATGTTTAATGTTTGCCCTAACAGAAGCTGAATTTGCATATCAAACTATATACCTAAGTTTTCTCAGAAATCATCATCAAACACCGAAAAGCAGAACTCATTTTATGTGATAACATTTGCAAGTTTGAAACAGCGGTCACTGCAGTTATTGTTGCATATTTTGAACAATTGCTACTGTCAATACATTTTGCTTGCTTATTGGTGAATATAAATTGGTGTAATTTGATGCAATTCTGAGCCTGAGCTTGGGCCATGGAACTGAAACTAGAAGATTTTGAAGGCCTTAATGCTGAAATATTTGTTTTAGGCAAAATCGTAGTCGATGATATTAGAATTTGTACTGACTCCAGTTATTAACACGTTTATATTGAATAAAGTACAGAAAATACTAAAAAAAAATTTTTTGGAAACTTTTTGCTACTATGTCCATATTTTTGAATATTTGACATAAAATTCTATCGGCTTAGAAAAAGAAATTTTGATTTCTTTGTTAAGAAGAAAGATACTGATAATTACTTATTAGTTATACCAAATTTATATTGAATATAAGTTAGAGTTATAGAAGTTAATCTTCAAATCATTCAAGATCATGTCAAACTTAAAGAAACTTGGAGAATCCAATTAAATGAATTAAACCCTGTTCTTGTTAACTTTACCCTCGAAAAGAAAACTACCCAAAAATATATTTGTGTTTGAATTAATGAAATAGCTAGAACTTCATTTTGATGAAAGGTGTCCCTAAATAACCCACATAGCAAATAGAATATCAGTTTATAATTATAAAACCAAATATAATATAAATTTTGGTACAGTAATACCAATTATAATCCAATAGATTGGAACTTTGAACTTGCGCCAGTGAATCATCTGTAACGATGTTTCAACGAGCCTAATCTAAAATCCTACGGGTAATTACTGAAATTTACCACCGAAATTTGAAAATAAGAACCATTCGAAACATGTTTGGATCAAAAAGGAAAACTTACGGTGAGAGACTGGGAAGCCACTCTTCCTCAATAATTGATCATTTACGTAGAAAAAGAAAAAGCCAAAACATCTTGAAGAAGGAAAACCATCAAATGAATTAATTAATGTACCATTTTAATTCTAGTCAAAAGAAGCTCCACAAGAAAATCTTTCATAATACTCCACCAGATAATTATCTGGTTTTATCATGTAAATATTGAGCTAGTAAAGTCGATAAAAATAATTTAGATTTGATTTTGGTATGGTGAGAACATCTTTAGCATCGTTGAGACTTGAATTTTCATGAATCGAAAAAATGACAGTTAAAAGAGATAAACACATAAATCTTTAAGATTTAACGCACGAAAGAATAAAAAAGAAAACATTAAAGTGTTTCTTATGCGCCTGCGTGTTATGTTGCATAGGAATAGTCGGCCTAACAACCACGGTGAATAGTATATTGTTTACATAAACATTTCATTATTTTAATAAAAATATTGTAAAAATATGATGAAAACTAAAACAGAATATTATCAAGATTATTGAAAAAGAGAGAACATGACTGGAAGACTAAAAAGACCGCAAAAATTTCATCAACGAAAATTTAATAAAATACACACCAGAGGTATCGCAAATTCTTAACAAGATAAAATGCCAAATATTCTAAGCGGAGATTATAATATAAATATTGTATTAGATACACCGATCTCTTTGATTTAGTTTCGGAACACCAAATTAGACTTAAAAATGTACAGCAGTAGTACTGTATCAACAAGTTCAGAAACAGTAACTGACGATATATTACGTAATTACCAGTCATTTTCGATCATGCAACTGTGATTGACAGTTGGTGGGATCACCCTCTTTATGTTTTATGCTTTGTTCTGCCACAGATTTTCTATTATCTAGCTGTGATGGGCTAAAGGTGGGAACGCCATTTTTACGATTTCTACATGGTTCTTCCACTGATTTTAAATTATCTCGCTATGATAGGCTGTTGGTTGGTACGCCGTCTCAAAGTTTTTCTCAAGGATCCTCAACTAATTTTTGATCATTCAGTTGTGACTGACTGTTGGTGGACAGACCCTCTCTACGTTTGATGCAAGGTTCTTCTACTGATTTTCGATCACCCAACTGTGATTGACTGAAAGTAGAAACGCCCTATGAACTTTGCATTTGTTCTTCCACAGATTTTCCTAAATGTGGGAACACTCTCTTGATATTTTTTGCTTAGTTCTTCCACTTGACGTAATTGCTCGTATGCCAACGATATATCTATTGATCAAATCGAAACTATTTATTTATTAAACTATTTATTTCATTCTACTACTACTACCATAAACCTCTCATATCAACTATGGAAATGCAAACTCGGAGTCTGGAAATATATATATATATATATATATATATATATATATATATATATATGAATAAAATATAAATTTCTTTAACTTAGTGTCAATATTATCGTAACTAATTATCCTAATCTCCAAATTTTATATTCGTCCCATTTTCTTGAAGTTAACATTTTTGAAGGTTTCACTTCTATCGTGTAAACTGCACACAGGTGTCTTTTTTTGTTAAAGCCTTGTTTTTATTAAACTTGCAACAGCTTATTTAAGTTTTTATGGCAGTAAATATGAGGTCACGCATATGAGGTTGTAAGTATCAATTCAATTCTATGGATAGCGTTAGCTTTTGATGGGTTTTCCCACATAGATTTCAACTATTAAATTTACATTTCCGTAATATAAAATTTTGAAATTTAAAATCAATCCCAACTTCAATCAATTCGCTGTCGAAAAATCTCCACTATGCATCCGAATACCATCCATAAACTGTTGAACAGTTGTTTACAATGACGCCGACACTGACGTCAAGAAGTCAATCTTTCTATTCAAACATAAAATAAATTGATCTTTCGTGTTTTATTACCTTCTCAAAATATCTTCGATATAAACCTATCTATCACCATCAGTTTTGCTAAATTGGGCACGTAAATTTTCATCATTTTGTTAGATGTTCATAAATTTTTAGACTGTAGGATGACACAAAAAGTTAATCCGGTGTTAAATACATTTAGTTAAGCCCCAAAACTTTTTCAAATTGTATTGAAAATATAAAGGCTTAATGTAAATACATGCAAAATGTGTGAGAATAAAATGAAAGTTCAGTAGAGTTTATAATGTATGCATCGTTTGTTATTTATAATCTATCGATTTTAATTAAATTAATGTACTTTACCGTGTTGTATATTAACATGTTCATTTAAGTTTTATCGAGAGAAAGCTCTTTATTATGCTAATTTTATCTAAAAAGATAATTAGAAGATTCTGATTAGGTTTTGATTGTTGGCATTAATTAAGCTCAGTGGTATATAAAAAACATTGTTCAAGTGTAAAATATAATTTTAATAAATGGAATTATTAATGTTATCTTAGAACTTAAAGTCACTGAAAAAGAAGGTTGAAAAATTGAGCCTATGACCCGTGGGTCAGAAACTGTCCCACGCAAGATTTTTAACAAACTCACAATGGTTAGGCAACCATTTCTCTGTTATGTTTGTAGAAAGAAACTTTCTTGGCATTTATATCGCATTATTTCTGTGTCACCTATATTAGTAACATGAGGTTGTACTTAAAAATTATGAAAAAAAGTTTCCCACTCTTCAAACAGGTTCACCATCCCTATCTTTGACTATTGTTCATCTTTTTTAATAAATCGCGGCTCTCAATTCCAGACAAAATAATCACATTGTCGTTTTACCTGCACCAAAGGGACTAATGCAGAAAATACAAATGAATATGATTGAAAATTTAAATATTTCCGCTCGGATGGTACACATACGAGCCCTTGAAACGGAAACCAACGAACATCTTTCCTCGAAAAATCATCCAGCTCTTCAAAGACACAGACTTAGATCTCGATGTAGTCAAAATGCTTTTGTCCAGGATACCGCCGTCTATGGCCTTCCAAAAGTCTACATTGAATTCGTTCCTTTTTGTTAGTAATATTGATGGTTCTACCCATATTTACCCAACGTTTGACGAAACCATTCCAAAATCTTGTTGGTCTCAGTCAAACTTACATTTTTAATTCAGGAGATTTGAAGGCAGAATGGTAACCATCGAAATTGGTCTAGATGCCATTTTGGCAATTTTTTATGTTGTTTCTTTGTTCACGAATGTCCCAGTCCAAGATACCCTATCAAATTTCCATAAATCCGAGAAAATCCCATCTAATATCTTCCCACTCATAGAATGTTGCCTTACCTCCAAATGCTTTAGATTCCAAGACAATTTTAATGTAAACAGAAATCCGGTACTGCAATGGGTTCTCCCATCTCACCTTACTTACTTATCAAGTTCTGCGGATTGCTCCATTCAAACTCAGTACCTGGCTTAGGTATGAAAATGATACTTTTCTGATTTGGAGTCTGATGAGTAAGATATCCTCCTCCAGATTCTCTATTTTCTCTATTCACAACATTTTGCTATACATTTTACAGTGGAGATTGAAAGCGACAAACAATTACTCTACCTATTGATGTCTTGATTTGATGCAGGAATGATGGCTTTTTGAGCCATTGTGTTAACATAAAATTCCACTTACACGGGCCGATATCTACATTATTCTTCACACCACCATTCATTCATCGAGCTTTTAAGGTGGTATTCAAGTTTCTAACGAAGATATCATGTTTACTTCCATCCCCAAAGGACAAGGTCCTTTTGGATAACTTTAAGATAATATTCTCTACTAATCATTAGACTCATGATGCTCCACACCACGTTGGTTTAAGAAAACATTGAGCAATACCTTTACTTTTGGTCAAAAAGGCAGTCTTGTCCCTCTCGACAATTTCCATAGGGAGGATTGAAATTGGGTTTTGATATCATCATAATACTTATATAACCATGTTCCATCCATTAGTCGTAGGTAAGTTTCATTTAAATATGGGAAGTAAAACTGGTTTTTATAAGCTTCAAATAGAAAAGGTTTAATTATTTTTTAATTAAATTTATCTCATGCAAATCCTTTATCTTCTCTAATCTAAATGGCTACTAAAATTGAGTATCTTTAAGAAGTTTTAAGCCAAAAAAGTTATGAGTTGACATCGCGTTATTCTCGTTGTTAAAAAGAATATTCCAATTAATCAAAATTTACAGTAAAGTCAAAAAATAAAGTTTGTTTGGAACACGAATTGAGTTCAAAATTTGTTGGCTGGTCAACATTGTTTTCTTGTCAATGATAATCGCTGCACATTGAACTTTCCCAGCCTTTTTCTCTAGTGGCTTTATTTATTTAATTATCTTCCCTTGTTTTTAAGGGTATATGTTTCCGTTTGAAAGCACTTAACAATTTATTTTCAAAGTGTTAGTTCTGGATTTCAAATTAAGAAAGTCTTTTAAATGTTGAACCGAATTTCTCTCACGGTAAACAATTACTAGTCCTCAAATGCATTGACGATTATATTTCACTAAAACCTAAATTTACTGTTCTATCCTGACATTTTTCTTATATTTTTTTTCTTAAATATTCAACATTTCTTGGTTTTTCAGTTTCAATCATTTAGAGCAAAACATTGATTTTTATTAAAAAATTTTAAATCAAAATACAATTAGATTTATATTTTACAGATATTTATTGAATTCCAAAACGGAGTTAAAGTCTTCGTTTCCATATCGCTTCTATTTCCACGCAATTAAAAATAAGAAATGTAACGTCTTATTTATGGTCTATATAAAAAGAAGAATATAAAACAAGCAATATCAAAGGAAATCGAAATATTTATTATTTATTGAATCAAACCCCTGTCAATGCAAAGTGCTTGAAGCGTTCTCACATCAAACACTCTGCAATTTACCATTAATCAAAACGATTTGAAGTATTGTTTTTTTTGTCATGACATTCTTTATATTTCCCGCCTATATAAATGAAATAAAAACAAATAGCTATTAAAGAGGTAAACAGATAATGCATAAGAAAGACTAAAGTAAACAAAATTAATTCTCGCATTGATCCTTCAATAGAAATTCTCGCATGTCGTTTGTTTCTTGTCGACGTATTGAAAAAGATATTCTTGAACTTCATAGCGAAAAATTCCCACTTTGACTTTAATTTACAATTTTTTGTTGTCAAATTGTAAATAAAATTAACTTGTACAAAGTTAAATAGAGCGCCGCAATGCTCATCAATAAAAATTGCGTACGAAATACAAATATTAGGGAATGGAGTTTTGAACTTTTGTAATATATTATGTTTTTGGTTTTGTATTCTTTGTATTATAAGGAAAGTGAATACGGTGAACAATAATGATTCTTAAATAAACGGAGAAAAATAAAAAATATAGAGGAATCCAAAAAAAGCAATCCAATACTACTTGATTACTATTGAAGAAGCTTGCTTGGCAATCGAAATATGTATCTAGGCAATAGGTCAATAATACAATTGTTTGAACTTTTGTTCCTATGTATTTTTATGTTTTTTTTTTATTAAATTGTTTTATATAAATAAGACCACAATATATTTTACAAATTGTATAAATAGTATAATTGTTCTAAGTCAGCGAAAATATATAACTTGATTTAATTGGGCTTTCCTCAAAATTTGGCTAAGAATTAATAAAAAAAAAAAAACACATGTGTGCAATCCACACGCGATAAAAGTAAAACCTTCAAAAATGTGAGCTGCAAGATAATGACACGAATAAAAATTTTCGAGACTAGGATAACTGTAGGGTTTATGAATAATATATTATAGTGATACCAAGTTTTTAAATTATTTAAAATTTTGTTCACATGTATAATATTTTTTCCTGACCCGAGTTTTAATTTTCCATAAATGATATGAGAGGCTTATGGTTACTGTAGAATGAAATAAATACTTTAGTTTCGATTTGATCAATAGATACATCGTTGGCATACGAAAAAATAGAAGAACCAAGCAAAAAACATTAAGTGGGTGTTCCCATATTCAGCCAATCATAGCTGGATGATCGAAAATCTGTGGGAGAACAATACAAAAATCACAGAGAGGGCGTTCCCACTTTCAGTCAACCACAGCTGGAGGATCGAAAATCATTGGAAGAACCTCACAGCAAACGTAGAAAACGTACAAAGAGTGTGCCGACCAACAGTCAATCACTACTGGATAATCGAAAATTACTCGTAATTACGTAATTTATTGTCAACTACTGTTTTGGGATGTGTTCCGATATACACTGCGATCACTGAAAGATGTGACGTCAATTTAGTATACTGCGAAGCCGTTCCTTTATAGTTAACTTTACTGGTTACTGTTTAAAACTGAACGTAGTCCAGTATACTGGCCAGTAGTGACATTGTTTTTCCATTTTCTCAACGAGTTTTCTTTTAGCATGGTAAAAAAGTAATTACCCGAGTCACAAAACTGAAATTTTATGTTTAATTCTTAATTTATACATTATAGATTATTACAAAAATGCAAAATTTACTTTTTTCTCAATTAAATTTTCAAAATCTACACATGCATTTTTTAAATTTCAGTTTTTTTAATCAAAATAATAACTAAGCATGGTAAAAAAATAATAACCCGAGTCAAAAAATTAAAAAAATATTTTTAATTATTATTTAATAAGTTACAGGTTATTACATAACTTGTCGCGCATTTTTTCAAATTTTGTCGATCATGTGACTAAACCACTGAGAGGACATTACCTCGAAAATGCCAGTGCTTGCCAAGGTTTACAAAATACACAGGTGGCCTCATGGTGGCTACGTGATGGATACGTGACGTATCCAGAAGAAATTCGTACATATCTTCAGACTGATCAATTTCAAAATTCTTCGTATGACGTCATTTTTTTTTCTAATGGAACAACCTGTGTAATTTACAAACCTTGAGTGCTCGCCAGTACAAAAATGGCGCGACTTATGACGTCATAAGACCACTGGCCAGTGCTTGCAGTGTATATCGGAACGCACCCTTAATGTTATTGCTATTACAGTGCGACTGCAACTCATTTTTGAAATAAATTTGGTGTCCAAAAACTCAACCAAAGAGATCGTTGTATTCAATACAATGTCGACATTAAAATCTCCTCTTAAAATCATTGGATTTTTATCTTGTTATGAATTTGCGATACTTTTGGTGTATGGGTACCTTATTAAATTTTTGTTGAAGAAATTTTTGCGGTCTCTTTAGTCTTCCAGTCTTGTTTTTTCGATTTTTCAATACTCACGATAATATTCTGTATTTGTTTTCGGCACACATAAAAATATTTTTATTAAAAAAATGATTATATTAACAATTCACAATTCACCGCGGTTGTTAGGACTACTATTCCCATGCAGTATAATACGCAGGCGCGCACATACATAAGAAACACTGTAATATTTTCTATTACATTCTTTCGATCGTTCTCTTATAGATTAATATGCCTATATCTTTTAACTGTCGCTTTTTCGTTTCATGAAATTTCAGGTCACAACGACGCTAAAGAAGTTTTCACTTCAAAGTTGATTTGTAAAAAACGTATATTAAAATATTTAAATGTTCGACAAACTTTTTAAAAAATGTCCACCCACTCAATTGTTGTCATTTTATTATACTTTTAGAAAAAAAAAATTCCCAAGTCAATTAAGAATACCTTCTTTTTTTTAAATTCGTTCAAATCATTCATTTGGAATAAAAGTGTGGCTAATCCCCAAGGAGTATACCAGGAATGATTGGATCAACCCAGTTTATTAAAATTTGATTTTACCAAGTATTCGGCCTTTTTGGAAAAGACATGAAAGAAAAATTTAGATTAATTTGGGATAGCACAAGTTTGGCTGATGAGGGAAGAAAACTTTCAATCCGGTAAGTTCAGGCTTAGAGATGGAGTATGATGGTTGTTTTTCGGGAGGGATCGAGAAAGGTGGAGAGTATTGGTGTGCGATGTGTATAAGTGTGTGGGTGAATGTGTTCGGGTCATACACACTGGATCGATAAGTCCGGGAGAGAATCACCCGGAGCCGCATGTGGTGGTCCCGTTGGAAGCGGCTGAGTGAGAGAGCAGACTCTTTCATTGCTATACACACTTTCTCTTCACCTTTCACTCTCGTGCGCCTTAAAAACCGACCCCTCAATTTTCCATCCTCCACGTACCCACTTTCTCACATCACCATTTAACAATTATTATGTGAAAATGTCCCACCACGATTCCCCATCTTTCTTGCTCTCTTCGAATGTCTCCCCATTCTCAACCCCTATATGCTTCAAGTCCTATTCAAGACATCTCCGTTTTTCATCTTAGTTTAAATTAATGTCCTAGTTTTCACGTTTTTTTTAAACGTTTAAAGTATAATTTATAATAACAATAATATTTGTTTTGTCACATTTTTTTTTGTACATTTGAACGCGATGCTTAGAAAAACGTCGAAAGATTCCTTTGTACTTTCAAGCATAAGGCAATAATAATAATTTTATTTTCATATAACATTTTAATTTATGAAAGACGAACCAAACTCACTATTTGAAATACCATGAAAATTATGAAATTTAACTTTTATTAATGAAATATATGCTTGATAAAATGTTTTTGATTAAGCGAAGCACAAAGAGATGCGATAAATTAAGATGGATTTTCAGAATGAAATTGGAATATTCAAAAGAAGAAACCAACTTAAAGATGCCAACATTTTACATGTCATGATAAAGTGAAATGTAATTTAAAGCTCTACACCGTTTAGCAACAATTAATATCATATTTATGTTCTTAAAAATTGCTTAAATATTCTTCTTCTCGTTAAGTTTCAGGTTCTTTCATTTTCTTGGTTTTTGTTTTACCTTGTAAAAATGATTGTAAGAATTATCCTTAAAAGAAATAAAAAATTAATTTCTAATATTCACGCACATTTATACATTATTTGTATTCAATGATGCCTGTGGTTTACGAAAAATGCAAAGTAACCGTTTGAATTTGACTTCTTTATTTACTGAATTCAAGTGTCACTATCAAGGGTGAATTCAGAATTTGTTTTGGGGGGGGGCACAATATCATCTTTCATTTGCAAGAGCGTGAAAGGGATCACGAAAAAAATTCGCAATTCCAACCAGAAATAGACTAGAGTTTCACTAATGTTCTTTCTGTTACTTTATTTATATACTTTCACAACTTAAATAATTTGATTTGCTTCTAAGTATCTACTGCTATGGAATCTCCACAGTACACAAAAATACCCAGGGGGGGCACAGTTTAAATTAAATTCTGTATGAATGTTACTAATAAATCTTATTGTGAAAGTGTTATTATGAAAATTGCCGTGACCTTAAAGATCAAATGTTTCCAATACATCAATAAAATGAATCCTATCTTTGTAATATTTTTCATGCTGATATTTATGGAATTATCGTCGAAATGATGATAGGATAGGTGATAGGTCATAGGATTTCAGGAATAATTCTTTTAATAAGCAAATGCATAAAAATTGTAAAGAAAAGTGAAAGGGTAAAATTAAATTTGAAAATCAGATACAGTACTAAACACTACAAGAAAATCAAAATCACCAAAACTACCACGGGTATTTGATCACAAAGAGAGCCACTTGAAGGTCGAAAATTAATTGAAAAAAAGATATATAAACCTTCATTTTAAAATTAAAAAAAAAAAAACAGTATAAAAAAAATGATGAGCTTAAAAAGAAGAGAAACTAATTCATTAAACAACTCCAAATATTTTACACATCGTACGATTTCTTAAAAACTATGATTAACTTCAAACTACTGTGCAGAAAGGATAAAAATAATTTCCGAAAAAAGATCGAGACATCATTGCAACACATTCGAACAGCTACATTGTACTAATGCAGAAAGGTGAGCCACCGTAATCATTTACTGAAGTGTCAAATGGTAAAAAAAAATTCAAATATTCCATTTAAAGAAGTACTGAAGAAAACAGAAACATTCCCAGTAAGCATCTAGTCCCTGACTTATAGTGGCCTTAGGAGCGAATTGGCCAAAAGAACAATACAATTTTGAGAAACAAAAAGAGTGGCAAATGAGATTGTGTTTAGAAATATTTGTGAATGTATTTTATGAAATTCATAAATAAGTGAAATGTTATAAATTGTTTATAAGAATATGGGTTTTAATTTGATCAATGTTCTTATATGTACCTATTTTTTTTCTTCGTTTGTCGCTCGATCTACACGATGGTGCAGTAAGTGCATTAATTGATCTCGTACATTTCTGAATGAAGTAGTCTCAGTAGACTAATCCATATTTATGATTGGGTAGTTTAAATCAATCAGGTAGTTTAATGGTATTCCACCGTTGAAGTCATACGTTGATTTCACTGTTGTCCAATAGATACAGGACGAGGTTGTTCGGAAGTCCATCCAGTCTTTCCTGGTATTTCTCACTGAGTCTTTTTTCCTCTTGTGTTACCATTAACGTTTTCGTGTCCTCGTGTATTTTGCAATTGTTAATTAATTGAAATTAATTGAAAATTAATTATTTTTATATTTATATTTTTATTTTTATATTTATATTAAACAGGGGGCAAATTGATTATTTGGCGCAGTTTTTTCGATTAAAACCTTTGGAGTATTTCAATGTTGGAATTTGGAACAGTTCCCCATAGCAGGATCCCGTATGTCCATACCGGTTTCAGCGACATTTTTTATAACAAGAGTTTATTTTCCATGAAAAGAGTAGATGATCTTGCAAACATTTAATACATCCTTCGGTATTTTCTATTTGATTGCTCTCGTATTTGCTTTATATGATGACCCCGGTAAGACACCTTATAGGTATACAGCTTACAATGTGAAGTATTATCTGTGTATTATATATTATATATTACTATTATCAATGTAAGTATCTATTTAAAAATCCGACTTAATTTGTTATAACCAAACATAAGTATATGTGTTTAATTATATGCATATTAAAAATTGAAAATGTAGAAATATTGACGATATCAATTAATTTTCGCAATTCAATTTGAAGTGGTACGAAGTTCACCGGGTCTTCTTGTATTTTGTATAAATAATATCAGATGTAACCTAACTGATGTTTTATTAAATATTTCTTTCAAAGGAACTTGAATCCAAGCTTTTTATATTTCAAATTCTTGAAATACTCCACTCTGAAGAGAGTTAGTAAAAGTTCCATGTATTTCTTTAAGGCAACACATAGTAGACAACGTATTCACCAACAATATAACTAGAATGCATTTACATACACGACTTTGTCAGCAATATTTGAAATGATCTAAAAAGGAGAAAATGATTTTGTATGAGTCTTTTTTGATTAATAATGATTTAGATAAAAAAATAGCGGTTAAAGACTAGTAGTAACACAGATTTTTCTCCGTGATTTTCTATTCAAAAGTTGCAAATTTTTGGGAGAAATATTGATCGTTGACTATCTGCGCAAAAGTTAATGGAAATTCGGTTTTATCACTAAACGGAGACACCTCACTGATATTATTGTCAGTAAAAGAACAAATTCAAAACAAAGGTTAAACTTCTAACACTACCATGAAACCTACGTTCAAATGGCAGAAAAGCAAAGTTCAAAGCCATACTCATTTTCAACCTATTATCAAGCAATCGTGTTTGAAAGCGTATCCAAATCAATTATCGAACAATAGATCTAACAAATTTGGGCACAAGTTCTCCCGCATGATTTCTCTCATTCGCTTCATGAATATCTAAAATTTAAATTAGTTTGTCTACAAAACAAAACTATAGAGCAGTATTTAAAGAAGAATACAAACATAAATATTATTTATATAACATTTACCGGTCACAGATTGATAACAACCACAAAAAGTTGAATACTTTTAATGTATGTATTTTTATCCCTCACCTATCTGTCATTTAATTTATAAAAGGTAGCATGTGGGAAGAACAATACTGACACATTTGAAGCTTTCTACGGTTTGTTTTCGTAAAAATAACATAAATATAAGGTCCTATCATAAGAAATACTGTTTATTTTTGTTTAAGAAAATTCAGAAGAAAATTTTGCTTATCCGAATATCCAAGATCAAAATAAATAACACGCAATAAAAAAAAAACAAACAGTCTCAAAAAACCTCAATATAAAAAATTACAACCAACCAAAAAAAAAATGAAATCCCTGGAAAAAAGAATAAATATCTTTGTAAACCCGAAAAAGACCAAAATCGTTTAGTTAAGGTTTTCAACAAAAAACATATATCTTTCCCACAAAGGATACAAACACAACCCAAAGAAAAACCCAATATCTCATAAGAACATACAACAAAAGCACAAAAAGAAAAAAAACACCCACGAAACTCTGAAATCAACTAATTGTACAAATTAAATAATCCTGCCAATTTTACTTTAGGTTGACTTTAATCAGCTATACAATCGTATCTTAAATTCGAAGTATAATTTTCAAAAGATCCGATTAATAGAACTCTAACATAAATATATTAAAATTGGAGTGAAAAATTTACAAGAAGAATTAAATACAAAATTGAATGAATATTCTCTTACGATTTCTGTAAAAAATATAAAGCTTATGTACTTCAGTCAAGTAGAGCGCAACAAGAAATATAATTAATTCCAGGTTATTATTTAAGATTGCATTGAAGGAAACAGAGCTTTAGTGATCAAACATGCAGCAAAACGCTAGGTTTCAGTTGCAAATTTTTTACAGCTAACTTCATATTTCCACATATACTTTTATATTTCATGAGGTATTTTTTTAATTCTTTTTTACCTCGCTGCAACATCAATAATATAACGTTATAGATGAATTTATAAATAATAAAATAATGCAAATTCTTATTGGCAACAATCTAATAATTGGCAAACGCCTGTAATATGAATGCATATATGTCGGCAAAGATAGAGAACAAATAATGTAAGCATATACGTGTGAGTGAAATACAATCATTGTCTCAAATTTGAACTAAGTGATTGGTGCTATAGTTTCAACAGTCACTTTGATTTCATTCTATAAATTGTTAATTTTTACAATTTGTCAGTTGTATCAGTCAGTATTGAGCGGTGAATATTTCACGGGAAATTACTAGTTGTGTATTAATATGAATACCATTCAGGTAGTTAAACTTGAAAATATTTAGTTCGACCATGCCATGGTTCTAAATAATTTTTTAAGTTCGCATCTCATTTGGGATTGTTCAGGATGATCAAGTCCGGTTCGTTCCCCCTACCGACAAACGAAAAACAAATGCGAGCGCTGAGATCGACTTGATCGACTCAATAGTGTTTTAGTCATTTAAATCGTTTTAGTACTATGCAAATCGTTCCCAAAAATCAGCCCGCTTTCACCTGCTTGAAGCTTCTTTTTTACCGTTTTCAGACAACATCCTACTGTAGCAACAGCGTCACATTTTATTAAAAACTCAGTTTTATTTTTTTTTCATAACGCCCCTTAAGAAGTATAATTTCAAAAATGAGAAAGCAAATATGTAGTTAGAACGGCACAATTCACTTTAATTGTTGAAACCGGTGGAGCCTTCAACTCACAAACAGGGAGACGTTGAATTTTACATACTAAAAAAAAAGAATTGTTCAAAAATTCATTACAGGTTTATAAGTTCATATTTATTATTTCTCAAGACACATAAGATTAATTGAAACTTTTAGATGTTACAGAAGAATACATTTTAATTATTCTTTTCTCTTTACAGGTAATTATTTTTCCAACCATCAAAAGCCATTAAAATTGAAGAAAATTAATAAACAAGGTTTGTCATATTTTTTTTAATGTTAGAATAGTTCAATTAACCTTTTTGAAACAAAATGACATTTTTACAAAGCTATAATTGACATTTTAAAACCCAATTTTTTAAAAAAAAAATATTTGAAATATATTAATTTTTGTTTTTTGCCACTTCGAAAAATGTTTATCGTTTTTGCCTCCCCATGGATTTCATTTATGGCAAATGTTTTGTCCAACAACATTTGAAACGTTATTCAAATTTAGTTTTGGAGCTTTTACGTAAATGTTTGAAAATATTTCGAATTGAAATATGCAAGTCAATGACCGACACCACTCATCCCATGCCCGTGTGCTTTCAAACTATGTTTTCTCAAAGTTTGCAAATGAAATAGTTCGACTTGTTTGACTTCGATTTGAGGGAATTTATCGCTTTATTTGCGACAAAGTCGAGAACCCAATTTTATTTGAGGTTTTTTTTTCGTTTTTAAATTTTTAATTTTTGTCTTTCGATTGTTGGGAGTTAGTTTAAAAATAATAAATATCAATTTGGTTCAAAGGTGTTTCAACGAGCTTTTGCAAGTTTTTCCTCTCTTTTCGTACGTCGTATCGGGAAAAATGTTTCAAGTTTCTCCGGCAAATGCAGCGACGAATGATTAGGTGATCATTCAATGTCGGTGCGAACGTGAAAAAGGACTCTGTACTTCGAAACGAGTTTCTCCCTGCTTCGAGCGATGTGAAACGTGAAAAACTCCAGAAAAGCGCCGGCGGTGAAAAGTGTGCCACTTTTACTAACAAAACCTCAATCTGATTGCCTTGATGCCTAAATTTATATCATCCAATTCGAAACGAAAGAAAATATCAGGAGAAATCTTTAACAAAATAACTGTTTTTTTTTTCTCAAAAATGTCAGTCTTTATCATTTCTTCCCCTTATTAAATATTTAATTAGTTTGATTAAAATTTACTTCTTGATACGATAGCATCTATAAAGCACATTGAAATGAAGTTATCAAGAATGGATTTGATTGGAAATAAATAAGATATTTAAACTTGAAACGCTGAGCTTTCATAAATTCTTTTCTTTTATTTTTCAATTTCTTTTGATTTCAACTTACTTTTCAATCGATTCCTTCAATTTTCCACCGTCAAAGTAAATATTTTTAGTCCTAGTACAGTAGTGGAAGTGAAATTTATTAGTGAACTCCCCAAAAAGTACGTAGATGTCATTTTTTATATTGAATGATAGATTTGGTTCCAAACAAGGTTTCAATCAAAAAATCAGTCACCGGAAGGCGCCACGTCTCCCTCTCCCAAATTGGAGATTCTATAAAAATAATAATTTTCCATTATAACTTTTACACCATGCTAGATGCAAATATAAAAGCTTATATCAAAACGAAAGCTGAGCAAATTTTCCAACAAAAAAGGTTTTTCAATAATTTCTTATACGTACCATAGTAAATGAAAAATTAACGGTTGAAAAAAATGAAATTTTACGTTTTCAAAAATAATATATTAATTACTTATTGATATTTTTGAAAATTTTACCACTAAAGGAATAATCGGGAACCTAATGCTTTTTTTATTCGTGAGCGGTTGTTTCTTGTCAGGGAAAGTTACTTGATTAACTTTAAAAGTTAAAGAAAACAGGAAAATTTTGTGTTGCATCCCAAAATCTGGATCATATACCGTTTTGTAAAGAGAGTGTTTTATTTTAACATCCTATGTCCGGCTACGACTTCCTATTTTCATTTCAAATAGAAAGAATTCCATTTTGATTTATTTGAAAGTAAACATATTTTATAAATTTAATGTTAAGATGTGGTTATCAGGAACCAGAATTGCTCAACTCCAATAGAGGACATAAGAGGAATTACCTTTAATGGGGCACAAGCTTCGTAATATTATAAACTTAAAAAAATATTTTTATAATTCACCGATGCCATTATTTTTCGCCAACTTGGAACCGGAATCGAGCACTAAAAATATCAAACGTCAATTTTGGGGAACGCGGTGCCTTCCGATTGACGGAGTTTTCGCTTGAAATCATGTTTAGGACCTAATCTACCAATAAATAAATAAAAATGGCTTCTACGTACTTTTTGGTAGGTAGATATCCATGAACGACTGTTCTATTTGAATATTTTAAATAAATAATTCTTTCCCATTTTTTTTTCATAAGCTAATTCAACTGATTAAAAAAATCATTCATTAATTTGCAGAAAAAAAAGCTTTCATATTTTTTATTTAATTCAGTTCTTCTATAACGACTGAAAAAAAGTATCTTCCCTATCAATAAGTAATTATCTATTTCCCAACTCATCCTTATAAAATTCATAAATTCCACCAACAACCTCCAATGTTTTCATTCATTTTAATGTACAAACATTTACACATTTCATTCCCTACACTTCCTGCTCACCAATAGCTTTCCACCTGATCTCCAATCTACCCTACATTTTTTTTCCATTTCTATTGTACGAATGTATTTGTTTTTACTCTGATCGAAATTACTTTCATAATTGAAAAAAAAAAAAAATGAAAAAATGTGCTCCACATTATTCTATAATTAAGTTTACCCTATAATCTTTTCCAATACCATATAAATTTGAAACATCTATATAAAAACGGTTGATAATGAAAAATGAGTTATAACTTTTAACTGGACTATTTTATGTATATGAATAATTTTATATGCTAGCGTTTTTCATAGCGAAATATTAATTTATCATTAGTAAAAAGAGCATTCGATAAAAAAGCAGCTTTAAAAATTAGGGTTATAAAAATAAACGTTAATTAAATTATTTATTCAAAATATAAAGCTTAAAATTGTTGATTTCTATTCAATTAATGCTTTGTGATTGAATTTCGATGTGAGCAGATTGATTGGCGTATGTAATTACATTTGATGAAATTTCGACTCAACGTTTTTGTTATTTTGTATTTAAGTATTTTTAATAAAAAACAATATTTGTCATAGATTTTAGTGATGAATTTTAAATGTTGAATTTAAATAATATTCGGTTAAATAAAATCCTAATTCATGGTTTCACTTTACCGTTCCAGTGACTCAGAGGGTGGTTTGTTGGTTTAAAGATAGACATAGCATGATACCACAATTAATGATCAGTAACGGTATTGTATAGTTAATTTCAGCTATCATACATTATCTATCTGTCACACATTGTTTTAGTTTCTCGCTAAACAAATTTGCAATAAATTGATTAAAAGCTGTCACTGCTATAAAATATTTGTTACCAAATAATGAATAATTTTTTACTAATCCATCTTATTTGACCATTTTTAATAATTTTTTGAGTGCTTATTTTGTGAGGTGTTTCAACATAAAGATTTGTAAGGTAATTTTTGATGGTTTTAAACTTTTTACTGAGAGACTATTCTGTAATTTATATTGACTTGACTTTACAAATTCCAGAAAGGACACAAAATTGGCATTTTATACAGCAGTTTTGTGTTACAAATTATAATATAAAGCAATAAAAAACATTTATAATTTTTATCCAATTTTAGATTTAAGGCTTTCACGGTCGGTGTTATGCAAATAATAACTCTTTATTGAAAAAGTTGTGGCTTTCGGATCCAAAGCCGTGTTAAAAGATTGACTATGTCGCCAACGTTTCGCAACCTCTCCGGGTCGCATCTTCAGGGCGTAATTGCTCCGAAACTAATCGCAAGATGGTCCTCAAGTCGTCTTATATACCATCCATTGTGGGTGGAAAATATAGTTTAAAACAGAATAGCAGGTCAACCAATAAGAGAAGAAAGGGGATAATCCTTCTCTTTTTAGTTGAAGAGCTATTCAACTAAAAAACCGGGAGAATCGCTTTCCAAGTAGGGTGAAGTTTGAGACCACTATCCCTGTTGATGTTACTGGGATTCTTGTGGATCTCTATTCCTTCTCGGTGCTTTCTTTTGAAAAAGCCACGAGAAGAAGAGAGAATTTCGGTCTCGTCGAATTGCATAGAATGTCCAGTAGCCAAACAATGCTCAGCCACAGCTGAGAGGTCGGTTTGACCAAACTTTACATTCCTACGATGTTCCTTCAATCGTGTATTCACGAATCTCCCGGTTTCACCTCCACGAATCTCCCCTTTCTTCTCTTATTGGTTGACCTGCTAATCTGCTTTAAACTATATTTTCCACCCACAATGGATGGTATATAAGACGACTTGAGGACCATCTTGCGATTAGTTTCGGAGCAATTACGCCCTGAAGATGCGACCCGAAGAGGTTGCGAAACGTTGGCGACATAGTCAATCTTTTAACACGGCTTTGGATCCGAAAGCCACAACTTTTTCAATAAAGAGTTATTATTAGCAATTTTTATCCAAATGAATTCCTCTTCTTCTTCTTCTTTAGACGTTCTCTTATTATATCGAAAATTGTAGTCATTAACAACCTGCACCGTTAGAGCTTTCTAAATATGATTTCGGTTTTTCTTAGCGAATCCGTTAAACGAAGTATAAAAAAAAAACTATTAAAACAGTCGTTCCAGCATATGCACTCACCAAAAAGTACAAAAAGTACGTGGACGCTATTTTATTAATAATTGACAGATTTGGTTCTAAAGATGATCTCCATCAAAAAATCCGATACCGGAAGGCGCCGCGGCCCTGTCCTCAAAATTGATTGATCCAAAAAAAAATTTTCATTTTTACTTGTGGACTATTATGTAATTTACACTAGTTCAGCAATGTGTCGCTATATCGTGGTGGTGATAGCAGGCAGTTGATCTTTAGAGGCGTTTAAGTGGATGGAGGAGTCGAACTTCTTTTATTTTTCTGTCTTTTTTATTTTTTTTATTTGTTGATTGTTTTTGATCTTGTGGTCAAGCAACTCCTATTTCTTGGAGCTCTTGAGGGAGTTTCCGCTTCAGCCTTCTTTGATTTATAGTTTCCCCCAAGCCTTGTTCTACTGCACTAGGACAATTTTCTAGGCCGTTTAGGAAATTATTTATGAGTTGGATTAGAAAGTCTGTTGTGTATGGGACGAACATTTCGTGATAAATTTGGTTGTTTCTCACAAATTTCTCTCATACCATGGAGCTTTAGTGATGATTCTCAAGACTTTATTTTGGAACACCTGTAGGTCGATCGGTGATGACAACACCGTATGATCCAGACCAGAGATGGGCAAACTCAATACTGGTATGATAGACAATAATTTTTCTTGTTAATACGTATTAAATCTCCTAAAAACAAAACAAAAAACCAATGGTATGCAAAAAAATATCGTTTTCCTAATAATGCGGTTGAAGAAAAAATAATTATTGTTTTAAATAATTTCATCTTAAAGGCTAATTTACTGCTAACTGGATTTTCCCCTAGATTTGATACATATTATTGCGCGGTAAATTAAGTTAGAATAAATTGAAAATTCTGTAAATATGTGGATCGTCTGATTGGTTTGACTCTTCATTATAAAGTATTGTATTAGTTCTTTAAATATAAAATATTATGAATAAAAATCAAGCTTCGGAAAATAATTAAAATTATTTTTTAGCAGCTCTAAAGCTTCTAGTAAAAGTTACGGTCGAAACCGGACCGAAAACGGACGAAAAGTATCTGGCAGAAGTGATTATTATTTCTCAACTATATTTTCTAAAACAAGGGTGGGCAAACTTAATATTGGTATGATCGATAATAATTTTTCTTATTAATACGCGATTGACTTCGAAAAAAGGGTTAAATAAAAAACAATTACAAATTTAACGGATTACTTAGGTTTAATTGGGGAAAAAATGGCTAATTTTCAACAACTTTTTCCGTATAAAATCTATAATATATTTTACTGTCATATGTGAATTACTGTCATACTTTCAGATGTGAAAAAAAACGTATTTTAGTTACAACCGTCGAGACCATAAATTAGAACTTGAACGAAGGAAAAAAAAGTAAAAATTAAATTATTGATAAACATTTTTACAAATTTCAGTGTTACTTGGTCTATATTTTTTCAACTAGTTCTAATTGAAAAGAAATCCTTCGCTCAAGTCCTTGTAAGTCATACCTAGAAGACCTGTGTAAGATTTCATCAAAATCGGTTAAGTAGTTCTCGAGAAATTTTGACAACTTAATTTGAAAACACAGTTTCAAGAAAACCGTGATAGACGAGCAGCTTCACCGATTTACCTGCGGTGTGCTGAGATTCTCATGGTTGTATCTCCAAAACTATTAGTCGGATCAACTTGAAAATTTACGTCAATATTCTATAGATGTTGCAGAAATTAAGAAGACATTAAAAAAAATTTGAAGCCCTAAAACCCTTGTAACCTGTTAAAAATTCAATGTCTATGAAAGTAACGGGTGAGACAAAAGTCCCGCTACTATTTCAATTGCCCATAACTTTGTTCAAAGAAAAGATAAGTAGGTTTAGTTTTCCAAAAAAAGTTTTTTTAGTTTTTACATTTTTTTTCGTTATGATTGAAAAATTATATTGGCTAAATGGTGACCATGATTTGCTTTGCAACTCTCTCTCGACTCTTTTTAAAGCATTTTTCATGACGTCCCGTAACATTTCAGCTAGATATCCGGATTTAACAGTACCAGAATATTTCTTATGAGGTTTATTAAAATCAAAAGTTTATATGAATATGTTCTAAGCGATTCAACATCTTAAAGACAATAACCGTCAGGAAATTGAAGAAATTCAGCCTGAAATATTACAGGGTGTCATGAAAAATGCCTTAAAGGGGTCGAGAATTGCAAATAAATTACCATTTAATCAATATAAGTTTTTCAATCATAACAAAAGAATGTAAACACCAAATAACCTTTTTTTGAAAACCAAACCTATTTATCTTTTCTTTGAAAAAAGATATAGGCAATCAAAATGGTAGTGGGACTTTTGTCTCATCATTATATTTCGTCCTGTAATTTATTTTGGATAGTAAGTAAACATTTGACGAAGTTTTTGATGTTTTTATACATGAGAGTTAAGGTCTTCAATATTTAAAACGAAAAATTACATAAAACTTAGTTACTTTTGGAACCTTTGGAACATTTGGAAGATAAAAAAACATCACTAACAAATAAATAAATCATTAACTTATTATTTTTCCTCAAATGTTCAAAATTTTTGAGAAATATCAACCACTTCGAAACACGATTTTGAAAATGTAAATTTCTATATGTTTTCAACGGTGATTTCACGTTAACTATGACACATACAGGAAATTATTGAAGAACCTTTTTTGTAGGAAACATCCTCAGATTTTATTTTAATAATAATAATTTTGTTTATATCCAGCACGGTTCAAAAGTTATAAAGAAAACATTTTTTTTTGGGAAAAGTCATGGGGGGGGTCACGGCTTATCCCGGTAACAAATTTTTGATTGAAATTATGTTGAGGACCTAATCTATCAAATAATAAAAAAAATTGCTTCTACGTATAAATTTTTTTTCCATTACTGTATTGTATAGCTAATTATTTTTTTCAAGTAGTTTTTTTGTGTCTATCTACCTATAAGTAGTTAGTTTTTAAGGGGACAGGAAAATAAAAATGCTGAGCAACATGTCCTGGATGATTTTAAATGGATTAACCTTAAATCGTTTTTTTTTTTTGGTTTTATTATAATAATTTGAAATCCCTAATTTTTTCTCCTTATTTTTGAAAATTTTGAAAAAGTATTATTTCTTTACGTTTTTAAATATTGTTTTCAAGTAATAAATCGATTTTGCATCATCGTTTATTTCCGTTTAGTAAAATAAAGCATAATTCGATATCTTTATTTTGCATTTAACTAAACTTGTTTTCCATTTTCACATGAGAAATATTTATCTATCCTATCATATTATAGTGTTGTACTTTTAGATCTGAGATCTGTTTGCTATTTATAGTTGTAAACTACTGTTGTTATTAGGACTTGCTGTATGTTAAGGGTAGCACAAATGCAAATAATGTTTTATACATATATCTATGCATACGTAGTACATTATGTAATTATAATTTAATAATAATACACCACACACACAAAGCCATATTTGCATAGAAAGTTTCGAGGTTTAGCGAGTTGTGCCAAATATATAGGCGTTATCCCTCTAAACTCGCTACTGTTATCATCCAAAGACCTCTGTGCCCACTCCACAATATTCCAGTGGTTCCCATATATAGTTCCATGCCAGATAGAAGGTCGGCGCAGTGTAGAAGGCTTTTGTGGCATATCCAGGCAGCCTCTAGCTGGCTTTCTGTCTACAAACGTGTCACTAAATGAAGAGAGAATAATTTTCAATTTGTAGTATGGAAGTGACATGGAAGTAAATGTTAGCCAACGTAACTGATAGTTCTAACTTAGGTCACTGAAATATTTAGGAAAAGTTTCGATATAAAAATTGAAAAAGAAAATTCTATGCTCTTTTTTTTAAAGATTAAAGATAAAATGCATTTATGATTAGAAATAATAATTCAAAGATTAAAGTGTAATAATTTTAGAAAGATTAAAATTTAAAGCTTCCATTTAAAATGAAATACAAAAAAAAATTAATCATTGCTTATAAAAAATTCTAACATATCTCTTCATTTTTATTACTAAGATGTCAACAATTTTTAGAAGGAAATATTAATTAACAAAATTTTTAATGAATTAATCTGTTTGACTCTTTTCAGAGTAGAAAACATCATTTTCCTAGATAATTTAAAGCGGATGCAACATTTAATTTTAAATTGAAAAGGAACAGAACTATTGATGCTTTTTTATCAATCAAAAATACGAAATGGCAATGAACAAATAGCTCACGATTTCCAATAAAAACAGTTACCAACACTCAACTTCCTTTCCGTTTTTAAAATTCGCGAAATTTGATTTACGAAAAAACGGATATATAACAAATGAAAATAATGAACTGTAAATTTAATAAGTTGAAAAATTTTTAAAATCCTGAATTTGGTTTATATCATTAATATAAAGTCTTTAACTCATTAATATTAAGTCTTTAACTCTGTGTTATTCATATAAAACACACCATAGCTTAATAAATCGAGTTACTATTGTTACTATTGTGAAGAACATAAACTAAATTTATATGTGGTTATATTCATTTAATGGCAATAATAACACCCAGCTAGACATCAAGGTAAAAATATAAATTGTTACTTTTGTACTCGTTCTCCCCTACTCTTTCTTATATCTTAAAAACTAAATAATTTCTTCTAAACTTTGATCAGTTTTCTTTCGAACTAGAAAAAAAATATTAAAGATAATACTAAACAAAATTTTAATGAACTGATAGTTTTGATTTCGGTCGTAGCTTCGGCTTGACAACAATCGAAACCGAAAGCTCGGTCGGACACTAAGTGATAACTAATTAAGTAAATGGAGCGATGATTTTTTTTCAAAGCTTTAAATTTAAGTTTATGGCATTTTTTTTGGAAAGCTTTAACTTTATGTTCAACCTTTGTTTGTGTTTGTATCGGATTTATAGAAAGTTCAAAAGTGCCTCAAGTTGTTTCATGATGAGGATTCCCAGTGGTAGACGTTTGCTCAACTTGGCTGGATTATCGCTGTGGCACCTGGCTCATTGATATTCTCAAGATATCTGTGCGAACTTCAACTTTGAATTTAATCAAAAAAATTAGTATTTTTGACTTTTTCGTTCCTCCATACTAAAAATGCAAAATTGGTAACTCATTCATTTATTTTCAATTGTAGAATATTCCGATTTTTATAAATATATCGATTTTAATAAATGCTTGGCATGAAAAATACAAAAGTCGTGCCATTTATGTAATTTTCTCGTTGAATTTCTTTAATAAGGCTTTTAAAAAAATCATACAAGACTTTCTTTCTGGTGCATTTTTTCCTTGTTTTGTGTAATAAGTGAAATATAATAGCAAAGTTACTTCTACCCTATGATTATTACACGTTCTTTATTATATAATATATATAAAATCCAAAGTTTCTCTATTAGAAAACTTTTCTCGGAAGTGGATGAGAAAGACGAGAGAGTAATATGCACTTGTAATTTTATTTCTTCTCCATATCCGTGCTCGTTGACAACAAAAAAAATAACATCTTGCACAGAATACAAAAATTAGTTTATCATTAAATAAAGTCACAACTTATACCAACACTGCACAACTTTTTATGTTCTAGTGTTACGAGGAATAATTTCAAAGTTTACATTTGAGATGAGCATAGTTATTCTTATTATTTTAATACAATAGAAGTGATTTTAATTAATTTAGAAAAAAACTGCATCCTATTTCATTGCAAATAGACAGCAAAAAATTTAAACATTTACTCTGGCTCATTATGGCACTTCATTAAAGTGGATACTCTTGCACACGAAAACCAGAGCAATAGGAAACGAAGAACTAAATAAATACAAATGAACAAACGCCACTCGTGTCTGTCCGAATAGATTGTGACAAATGAGACGAATGGGCATTGAGATAAACCACGCAAAATAAATCTGTGTCATCAGTAACGAGAGAATATCACGAAAACGAAATATCAATATCTTAAACATCAATGTCACATATTTCTCAAAAAATATTGATTTTTGTGAAAAGGTCCTTAATTTGGCTTGCAACATAAACTGAATGGAATGAACATTGCAACTTCAAATTTCAACAAAACTTTTATTTTTTTTAGAAATTTTCTACAATCTTTATTGAACAGTGGCATATCATAAATACACTTATGTATCCACTTATGTATCAGTAGCACTTTTTCTTCAAAATTTGGTTAGAAAATGGTTTTTCCACCCTATAATAACATATAAGAAAAACAAAATTGAGAAAATCGATTTTCGTTCGTCAACACTTTCCTCTATTGTTGAAAGAGGTATGAATGGAGAAAAATTGCTCAATTTGACATACATGTTTTTTATGCATTACCAGGCATCATATTTTACGAAGTCCAAATTTGATAAATCTGTTTTCTTAATGTTAATATGTGGGTGATTCTCATCAAATTCCAAAATTTAGTAGAAAAAAAATATTTTTTTTTTTGAAACTTTCGTAGAAAAATATTCAAAACTCCGCCATTGTGATGCTATTTCCGGGACCCTTCGGAAAAAAGATGTGTCAACATTGACAGCAGAATTCATGATAGGATCACCGTGAAAATAAGTGAAAAAATACGTGTTTTAGTTAAGATCGTTGAGATTATAAACTAGAACCTGAGCGAAAGAAAAAGAGGGAAAAATGGATTTTTGGTTAACATTTCTTCACAGAAATGCAAATTTTGGTGAAAAATGCTCAATATCTTTTTTAAATAGTTGTTATTAAAAAAAAATCTTCCTTTCAAGTTCTCGTGAATTGTGTCTCAAAGACCTGAGTAAAAATTCATCAAAATCGGTTGAGTAGTTCTCGAGAAATAATATCAACCGACTTTGAAAACGTAGTTTCTTGAAAAATGCGACAATAGACGAGCAGCTGCACCAATATATCTGCAGCGCACTGAGCTTCTCAAGGCTGTATCTTCGAAAATTTTGTTTGGATCAACTGGAAAATTTACGATAATATTCTTGAGATATTGAAAAAAATTTAACACAATTAAAAACGTTTTTATGAATCTATGAAACCCATGTAGCCTTGTAAAGAGAGAAAGAGTAGAAAGAAGTATTAGACGCACTATTTGGAAATCAGTAATATTCGTTGCAGAATAGATGCGTGTTTAATTATAACTTTAAGTTTCATTGTCTGTTTAATTTTAAGTACTTACACACTTTCAATAAAATGATTTACTTAAAATAATTAACCTTTAAAATAAATAACTATCAATTAAAATAATTAAAATTAACCTAAAAAATTATTTGTAATGCCTTCGATCGACCGTTTGCCCACCCCTATTTTAGACGAATCATAAAGATGGCTTACAAATTTAACAATCAGGGAATGGTTTTTTTAGACCATACCATCATTGAATCGTATCTGTTATTGTTTGATAATGAGCAACAAGTTTGGGTCTTAACAGTATTATTGCAACGTTAATATAATACTCCTCTGTAAGTGTTATTTGTTGCCCTGAACCGTCAAAATGCACAATTTGTATCTTTGCTTTGCACTTACAGGAATAAATTGTACTAAAGCTATTATGATTTTCTCATCTTTAAACAGGAAAAATGGTGAATTTGTCAAATAAGCAATGAAATAAAAAAAGCTAAGTTCCACTAGTTTAAAAGCCATTATCTCATATATCGTTATTCCCTCGTTTTTATTTGAAATGAGGGAATGACGAAATGAAGTATAACGTGAATATAATGAAGTATATGTTTCCCCTTTACTTGTATCTATTTTTGCTTTTTGGGTTTTCTTCTCATGAAAAAAATAACTATTATTTTTACTATTATTGGCTTTCTTTAAAATATACCATTATTTTTAGGTCCTTATTTATTCTATTAGCCACTATCAAATATCCAGGAGAAACAAAAATGGCTTTAGAATTAATGGGGAAAAAATATAAATTAAGCTGCACTAAGAATCAATCATCGATCGGGCGATTAGTTTTCGATTAACTGCAGCAAATTTGAAAAATGCAGCTTCAGGAAAGAGTTAAAGTAGCTGATTTAAGGGTTATATATCGAGAAACAGCATACTCGTATATACTTCTAACCTGTTATCTAACAGGTCCATACAATGTACTTGTCTTCAGATTGCTATAACTCACAAAATATTTTAAATGGATTTGACAATTTAGTATGTTATTTTTAAAGGAAAAATTAATGATCAAATCATTTTTTTTAAATTTTGTGGTACTTCTAAATTAAAAATACCAGTTTTTAGGGAATATTTTTTGAACATTCAAAATTTCTTGATGCCTAGAAAAATTGTAAAATAAGATACTAGGACAATACATAGCTATGTACTTTTTTCAGGCCATGATAAATTTCTCGAAAAGTTTCGATAATTAACATTTAAGTATAACTTTCTAATAAACTTATTGTATTCAAACAAAAATGCTGAGCTATCAAAAAAAAAAAAAAAAAAAAAAATCGTTACAAGAAAATAAGTTAAAATTTGCCAAAGACTTTAGAGAGCAGTTTTCTTCAAAGTTAAAGGCCGACCTATGTCAAAATAGTATTGAAAAAAGGTTAATAAAATGTTTAATGAGCAAATTTTTTAAATACATTTTTGGTCTTTAAGATTGATACATTTACTTGAAATGATCATTTAAGAATATATAGGTATTTTAAATTTAAAGATGATATTGTGGGAAAAAATTCTCTATTTCATTTTAATATTTTTTTATGGTTTTTACGGTTCAGGCACATCATTTTTTTGTTGAATGAAACACAAATAATATAATTTAATATTTAAACTGTAAAACAAAGGGAACAAAGAGACATTGAAATTGCTCATTTCTATATGTATATCCAGCTGAAAAAAATACAAAAATGTTTAAACAGAAAGACATAAAAATTAATTATGAGTATTTGTCTTTGATTCAATGTGGCAGTAAAAAAAAACTTAAACAAGAATCTTATTGTATAATATTTCTTTGATTTCATATACAAAATTATAAAAATTAATTAAAAACTACATTATAATGAGATTGATCAGTATATGATTTCTACATTGCGGAAAGAAAATTTCTTGAAATTGGTATGAAATAGAAAAGATTATTAATCCAGGGAGAACTTCATCTCTCATCAAATGAAATTGCAATCAAAATTCCATTTTTCTATAAGAATTTTCTTTAGATGGAAATGAGAATCGTGATAAGTATGCTTTGGTGGTATGGGAGCTTTTACAGCTACATTTGGAGCTAACTTCAGACACTAACCTAGCTCACTAGATCTAACCGCAGACACGTACGTTGTACCTATGTATTTCTGTCTGTAAATGAAAATTATTTTCGCTGCATTCTTGTACGAAAATAAATTTCTCATATTTTTCCCAAGCATTGGCTGAACGTTTATTTCTCTTCCTTGGAAATTTTAAAAGACTCATCAAACTCAATTTGGTTCATTCCGTTTCCTCGTGGCAATAAATTAAATTTTGCAAGATACTTAATCCTCATGCAAACACGGAAAAAAATAATTATTGGGCGTTCATGGTAGCAATTGCATTGCCTTAATGGCACCATCGATTTTCAGTACATGCAATATCATCATTTGAAATTCTGCCTTCTTTCACATCGAATGATTTATTTTTTTTCTGTATGTTTTCACAACATTTCTTTCCACTATTGAAAGAATTCTCTTTGCAATAGGATCCTCTATTAACTTAATATTTAAAAAAGAAAATATGACAAAAAATATTTATATTAAACATGTCAATTACAGAAATATTTTCACACATAACGAAAAGTACACATGGAGTGTTTTACGTTTTAACCTTGCCATAAACCGTTTTATATTTGGAAGATGAAATGTTAAAAACTTATACAAAATATCAATTGATAAAACTGGGAAAAATTGAGCGAGAATCTGCCACAAATCCACCTCATATATTCGTTACAGCGAAACGTTAAATTATCAACCCCCCATCAATTCTCAGCCTCACACTTAGTTAAACTCCGTGAAAAATGTCTCATAAATCTACACTTTTCCATAAGAGTAACTTTCAAATTCTCGCAATTCAATGCCAAACGAAAGCAGAGAATTTTTATCAATAAATTAACAACGACTGAATGAACTGAGAGGTGATATTTAATCGATTCATAACAAAGCACCCCTATATATTTATCCTAGCCGAGCCTCAGCAAAAGCGTAACATTCCCTCTCCAATCAATTGAATAAAAATTATTCTTCATCTGTATCCGCCACTGAAAGATAATTTTTATGTCATAAATGATGATTTTCCAACACCCATCCCCAATTCACGCATTGCGGATATTTCCTTTAAAAACACAATTACAAAAACATTTCATAAAATAACATTGCGCGTAAATTGAAGGGAACGTTTTCACGTGAAAAGAGACGCCCAAATGTGTGAATATTAATTAATAGAGAGCACAGTTAACAATAATAATTATTATAACAACAATAATTATGATAATTTAATGGTTGAAACGTGTGAGAAGGCTCGCGTGATATTCGAAATAAATAAATGGGGGAATGTGTGGTATTAAAAAGGATAGGACAGTGGGACAAATGCTCGAAAAGGTAAACAGTTTACCTTCTGTTCAAATAGGAGTCAACTGGGAGGATTTTGAATATGTGGCAATGTTTAGAGAAACAAAGTTTTATTTTCGTGTTTGCTTGCATTGCGATGTGGTGTTGTTCTGTTCGAGGGTGTGTTTATGCAATTTGTCTCTTTTACATGTTTAGAGAGCACTTGTCATTCTCATTTTGAATTTATTTGCTCACAAATGGATAATGGAATATGGTACATACATACTTTTATGACAACTTCTCAAATCATTTTGTATCATACTTGTAGGATCCCTTTACTGTCTACGTTTACAATTCAAAACCATAGCAGTTTCAACAATTTATTTGACGTCTTTCCCTTTTTTTCGTTTCATCAATAATCAAATAATACAGCAAATAAATACCTGGTACATAATTCCAAAAGTCCCCAAAACTATCATAGATAAGACAAAAGTTTGAAAGCAAATCTATTATGGGAACATTGGGCGGAATTGAGTACCGGGGCGGAATAGGAAATGAAATTAGCGCTTGTTACAGGTGACAGAAACGCGTAAAAATCATACTCAATGTTCAATTAACTGTGCTGCATTATAAAAAGTGGCTATCGCCAGTAAAGAATGCAGGAATGCAGTTGTTTTTATTTTTATCAAAAGTCGAAATAAACGTTTCCGAATTCGAATTTTTGCAAAATAACACTAAGGTAATTATCCTATGTTCTATTTTTTGTTTGAATATTAACATGACATGTTTGTTAAAACATACTATTGACTAACTAAAAGCCTAGTGATAATTCAAATATAACCAATATATCCTGCCATAAAAGTCGTGCTTCTGTGGAAGGTGCTTTGGGACACAATGGGTGGGGCGGAATGGGATATACCATGCAGATAGTATTTCCCATTCAGATAGACATTTTTATTTTATCAGCAAATAGTGCGTACATATATAAGGAAAACTAGCCGACAGTTCATGTATAAAAAAGGTCGGAAGATGCAGAGGAATCTGCTTATACTATGAGGATTTAAACTCCAAATCTAATGAAAGCTGGTGTTCCTGCAGTATTTGGCAAAAATGGGCACATTTGGCATGTGCTGGGCTAAACACGACGATGGCAATGTCTTCAAATGCGAACTATGCCAATAACAAGAATCCCATTGCGCTCCAGGCTCATTTCCTATTGTGCCCCAGGGGATGGGTCAGAATGGAAAATTTCCATTTTTTTTGAAACCTAACTTTTTAATATTAATTATTAATTTAAATCAATAAAACCTTTTTTTACTTGTAAAGAATGAATTAAATAAATATATAAATTACATAACAATGAGATTGTTTCTTTAAATCTCTCGTAAATTGTAATTAAAACTTAGGTACCCCGTTCCGCCCCAGGTTCCCCTACTTTCTTTATAATCATAAAATTCTGATGCATTTTCTGACCAATGAACTAATCTTTATTTATATTATTTTAACAAATTAATCGAAAATATTGCCATCGAGGTTTTGATCTGCTAAATAAAAAGGACAATGACGCTTAATAAAATAAATATTATAATAATATAATAATGAGAATAATAGTATAAGTGACGCTTTTATTTAAGGTTGCCTGATGAAGTCGGAATGACACTGATGAAACGTCGCGACTTAAAATAAATAAGAGAAAACATTGACATATTTGGTCTAGGATATTCTGAATGTTTTTTTTTATTATCTTAAGTTTAGTTAGAATACTACATATATTTACTGAAAAATAAGGCTTATATCTCTTGTAGAACCAACAAATCTGACAACATTGTATTTAATACTATGTTTTTTATTCTTTTCACGATTTTTTTGTTATTGAATTAACAAATCCAATATGACATAATTTTCACTTTGGTGGCATAATTTTCGATATAGATCGATTTATTTGCTAATTAAATAAAAAACAAAGAAGGGAATGAAACGCGGCTAGATTTAATGGTTCCAAAAGGGACATGAGCCAAAAATTATATAATATCAGTCACGTAAAACATTAGGAACATCCACCAAGTTTGCACTACACTTTTAGAATTTGGAAAAAATAACTACGGAATATTTTGGTGATATTTAATCGTTCGAGAGTTCCAAGAGAAAAATCTTCTTTATTTTCATATTTTCCCGGAAATAGCCATTTGAAAAAAAAGCTCGATTTGGGTCATTTTTCAAATATTGAATTTTTCAAAACTTTTTCTCACCATTTATTGGTGTTGTGTTGTTGCTCGAGAGTTCTCAAAAGTAATAATTTCATCGCGCAAATATAATATTCGTCGCTTGTTTTGAAAAGTATTAAAGATACAATATTAGGATATATGTAGGTAGAGCTTTTTTTTTCATTAACGTTTCTCGGAAAATATGCAAGCATTGAAATTTTTTCTTTCGGAACTTTCGAACGACAAAAAAACACCAATTATTAGCGTAAGAAAAAATTGGCTTAAGAAAGAGGATTGAATGACTAGATTCGGTGAAATTAATTCCGAATTTTGAGGTTTTTCAATTGAGAACCGTTCATCGACCGATTCATATAGTATCTAAAAACATTGTCTAATATGGTGAATTCTTTTAAAGAATACATTAATAATGACATTTAAAGAAATAATAATAAAAATAATAAATCTAAAGTCATTTTCGCTCAAAAATCTAGTACTCTGTACTATTCTCCAGTATTATTCTAAAAGTTTGCATCGCAATTGTACACGATCCGATGGCGTTCGAGACTTTCCTGGCTTAAATTCTTCAAGAATGATTCATAGTGGAGGGAGGTTAAGTAACGGTTAAAACTTTTATCGCGAAAACAAGAATACAACGATTTCAATTTTTAAAATCTGCATTTTTATTTACATCCAACATCAATAGCTTTTCTTGACAAGAAACAGTAAGCATTTCTTTATATCAGCCAAAAATAAAAAGTCCACTTTCATCAAAGAATTTGCCGGAGTGAAAATAAACGAACCAGAAACAAACGGGGATGAGAAAGAAAAATCGGAAACATCTTCTTCATTGTTTCATTATTTTTTGCCTTTCCATTCTTAACATACTTTTTCGGGAATTGTTCTTTTTCACGGTTCTCTCTTAAATTGATAAATCGTTTTTTTTTCATAAATCAATAAATGAAAAAAGAAAGATGTGATAAAAAGCTTGGACGATGGATATTGAAATTGTGTTCATGTCGAAAAATTTATTACTTTGAAACATTAATGCATATATTTGTCTATGATAATGATTATAATGGGGGTTAACAAACCACATCACAACCCTTGATTTGTTTCACAGTTGTGGAGTAGTTTTTTGATTTTACTTAAAAGCCTTGTAACCATTGCAACAACACTCGTTTTACGAGTATGTTTCCCCGATGCCAAGCACATTTTCCACCATAGAGCACAATGAATAATATTTAATGAAACAAACATGTGTGCATATAAAGCTAGCTCAAAAACTATTCCAAACTCTTTTTATTTCGCGTAACAGTTTTAAATAAGAATGAAATGAAATGTAAAATCTCAATCAAATATTAGTTTCAAATTCTAATAACAAGCACAAACACAGATCTTTGATTTTCAATTCTCTTTCTTTGCTAAAATGTGAATAAAGATGAAGACACCGTTTTCGATGTTGAAACTATGCGCTCATAAAATATAGATGCATTTGAAGATTTTACGTACGAGAAGCTATTGGAAAGAGCTCAACGATGTTAGAAACTTTGCATAAGGGATTTAAGTTCTTTACTCGAATGTATGCTATCTCTCTATCCAATGCCCGGACTCGAATGTTCTGTGCCATTTATGTCGTCTTACCAACTTACCAAATGTAGAAGTTCTCGATGGCGGTAAGGCGGTTTTAGTGGAAGTTTTGTTGTCTCCGTTTCGTGGTAAAACATTATACCGACTATTGACACAAGAACTTATACTAAATAATGACCACTAGACTAGTACATATAGACCAATAAAATAGGACAAGTGCTGATAAATTTTTCCTTGAAAAACTCTTGATTGTTTACTTGGTACAATCAAATAAATATTACTCTTCTTGCAGAGTAAGCTATTAGTTATTAAAATGGTCTGAAAATGATATTGGAAGTTATTTAAACTTGATTGAAATTTAATAATTTTTCAGTTCAAAACTGTGAATAAAAGCATTTTATATATTTTCCAGCTTCGTTTGCCTTTGCTTTTTTTCATTTGAAAGTTACTCATTGATCTTTTTCAATAGATCTAGCTTTTCAGACTGTTTTCTTCATCAAAATTTTACAAATGACTTCATTAACATTTTGTTATAAAATATTAGCAATAAGTATCGATTTTAAGTATCTTAGCACTTCAAATTTTGTTGAAGTGAGTACTCGAATTAGTTTAGGTTACCAGAAATGCTTTTCTGAAACTAAACAAATTAAAAATTCTAAAAGACTTTCACTCAAAATAATCATGATTATACAACCAATAAAAAGGTGTGGATTGAAGAAGCTTTGATTTTAGCTTTACAAATAACTTTTCAATACCTTTCATTAACAACTATTTATTTTTTACTTTAAATAGTTTTATTTTCTGTCACTAGCAGCGCAAGTGTTCAGAACGTATCAATGATCATTAAGGTTTTAAACAGTTATTCAAATCTTGAAATGCATAAAGGGAAGGGAGCCAAGAGTACCACCAGGGTACCAAGGGTACCACCATTAGTGTGGTAACATAAGTTAGTACTGCAGACATTCTTGTGACAGCGCCACATCCTGACACATTTCCCATCGTGGAGTAGATTTATATTCACAATTTCTTATAACAGCAACACTTACCATGGAATGATTGAAATACATACTCTGTAAAGTGTAACGCGCTCTACCAATACTGGACCTTAAATTGATACCATTTTTTTAACATTTCGCTCCGAAACCTCGTATCTATACTCCTTGCTCTCCACGATGGGAAATGTGTCAAGATATGGCGCTGCCATAGGAGTATTTGGGATACTAACTGATGGCTCCATAGTTACCTTACAGAAAAGTACATATTTTTGAATTAAGTTAGTACTGTAACCCCACTATTAGCGGCTAACGGCGCCACATCTTGACAAATTTCCATTCATCTATACTTACTCATATATAAAATTCTTACGTCTGTCTGTACATTTCGATTTTGAACCCAATTTTAGGGTGAATATTTGTTTCAAGAGGTCCTTATTCCAAATTTAACTTTTTTAAAATTTTTATCTGTCTGTCTGTCTGTGTGTCCCGATTTAACTAAAGAACGGAACAACCGAATTTAATGAAATTTGGTATTAAGATACAACACAATTTTCCACAGACTATAGGCTACTTATCATTCCAAAAAAATATTAAGGGAAGGTATTCCCTAGGGATGAAAACAGAAATTTTTACACTAGACAGGTGAGTTATATATCATTGGAAAGGTAATTTAAAGTTAGAAAATAATCTGTAAAAATATTTTTATTTGAATTGATAAAAAGCACAGTAAATTCAATTTAAATTTTAAAAAAATGCCTCTTTGAAATATAAACCTTTATATATAATAAACTGATAGTTTATGTTACTAGCGTAATGGCTTACGTATCTAAAATTCTGATGCTCCTAATTATAAAGACGTGGATTCGAACCTTACAGTAAACTTTTTTTTTTTTATTTTTTTTTTTACAAAATTGTTGTAAAAAGATCCTTAGAGTTGCTCAATAAGGACATATTAACGAAAAAAAAGTAATAATAGTAGCAGTTATAATAATAATATTAATAAAACTTAAAGTAAATACGTTTTTAAAACCGTGCATACATAAAATCCTGTATTTATATATCCCCTCTGACTGATGAAATATTCGATGTATTCCTTTTAAGAAGTAGAAAATTCCTACCCTAAAAGAGTAAAAGGGGTGACAAAGTTTGTATGAGAAAATGTAGAGTTAATCAACAATCGAAATTTTGAATTTAATAAGTGTAATTAATAAATAAATAATTAACTAATAATAAGTTTCTGTTTTTGTTATATCATTTTAAATACAGCATTTTAAATAACGGCATTTCACTTAATTAGTATGAAAGTTTAGGTAGTAGGTACTTATACCAAATACCAAAGGAGCAGTTTTTAATTTTTGTTTGTTTGCAACAATCAAACTTTTTTAAAATTTAATTTTTATGAACCAATGATTGTGACCTGGAGCCATTATTTAACATTAAGGGAGCAAGTTTTAGTCATATATTTCAATATCAATCAAAAAATAAAATCTTCCAAACCAACTTTTCTTCGGTATTTAGAAAAATTTGAAAATCAATTATTGTTATTGAAAATAAATAAAATATTCGAATTTTCTTCCACGCTTTCTATCTATTTCCGAAAATTTTGTTTGTACAACGTCAAAATGTGCGATATAGAATTGCTTTTTAGTCATGATAATCAATATAAAGGCCATAATTTTTTTCGTTTCACATTGTGTATACAATATAAATGCATATTTGTGTCGATGAAATTTGGAAAGTGTTTTCCTTATACAATGCAGATATATAATAAGAAAGGGTTTTTTGATAATTCCTCCTCTAAAAGAGTGAAAAATGGTGGCAAAGTTTGTACAGCATAACGTCTAATAAACAATCGAAATTTCAAATTTAATTTATCGCTTAGTTAAGTCAAATTTAATTTAAGTTATCAATATTATTTTAGTTATTATTAAAGTTATCGCTTAAAATAAAACAATGTTGGTTTATTAATAGAAACAAAAACGTAGGATCTACTTTAAAATTTAAACTCTAATATATCCTATATCTAAAAAAAGTTAAGTTCATAAATGAGCAATACGTTTTTTGGCTTTCACATATTGTAAACCTGAAAATTCGATATACGTAATCACAAATAAATACATTAATGAGCCAATATTGAATAGCGAGAAATTCGGCGAACTGAAAGAAAATGGTTTAATTATATAGTTGATATCCAGATATTTTAATAATAAGTGCATAAATGCACAATGGTTATACTTGATTATGGAGGAACTGGGATTCGTGCATTTGAACAAATTTTAATTTGCCGTAGTTTTGTAGATTTTAGTAGTGTAAAAGTTGAGACAATGAAATGGGATTTATACTAATATTCTAAATATCTAGGTGAGTGTTTTGATAACTTTTGACGGTTTTAAGTCATATTTATGACTGACTTTATTGAACTTACGGTAGTTTTTTATTTAAAACGATAGTTTTTATTTATGCAGAGATGGTGATTGATTTACGGATTAATTGGTTCACGGTAGGTACACCTACCGTAGGTATACGGAATAGATCATACTCTTTTTAGATATTTATAAATATTTATGAAAATTAATTGAACATTATATACAACTATTTTATTCTAAGTAACAGTTTATTAAATGTGTCTTTTTAAAGTTGACAAAATAGTGTTTTTAAGTATGATTATGTTTTTCGTAAAAGAAATAAGAAAATAATAATTTCCATATGCCACTACAAATAGCAAATCTAAAAAGAAAATATAACTACACCTACGTTACGCAGACGAAGTCGCGGGGATCAGCTAGTTCATTATAAGATTGAAATACTATCTTAAAACCTCAGTGAGCATTGGTACGTTCTGAAAACTCGCGCTGTTTGTGACAGAAAAGAGAACTATCATCTGGGTCTGTTTTCTTGTACGTATGAATAAAATGAAAAAGTATACACCGTTCGGACTTCTTGTATCAAAATTCCGTGGCTGAAATAATAAACTTTATTCCAAATTTAGTGTACAATCAACCCTTATTTTTCTACCCTTTGAAAACGATTTGACTTTTATTAATTTAAAAAGGAACAACTTTATCGTTTATCATGTCTAATAAAGAAAATTATACATTAAATTTTCTTTTTTTATTACTTTAAAAATAAAAAAAGCGTTTCATTAAAACAACTGGAAGTTTTGAACCAAATGTCAAATCATTTTCAATATTTGACGGTTATCTATTGAAGATTAGTATAAAAGTATAAATATTTTTATTTGGGATGTCATCTGTATGCCAAATATACAGGCAATTTATCAACGGATGTGATATATCATTCGATGTATCTCAAAGCTCACTTGAGTTCAATAATTTTCATATTATTTGTAAATGATTAAGTGGACTCTCTTGAGTCAAGAAATTGGTTCCTTTTTATCGATGGTTGAAAATAATATTCCAATTTTCCAATCTATAGTCAAGATGAAAACTTAGACTTTGTTGTGAAGTAAAGCAGAGTTATTATTAATTTTTCATTTAAAACTTGTTATCCAAAACGCAAAATAATATTTGATCAGAATTTGCTGATTGAGCTTCAGAGCAACTATTATACAAATGCAGCACTAACAGGGAAAAAATATATTGAAGTTATTAAGTTTTTGTGGGAAAAAGATTTCAAGAGTAAGCATTTTGTTGCAATTTTATTAAATACTTATAAGTATTAATTTCCGTCTATAGACCAGGCTCATTTAATTACTTAAACCCATTCCACAATTCTTATTTAATGGGCTCCGTGAAGTCTTTAGAAATGTTAGTATCTATATCTATTTTTTTACAACAATAAATTCTCCTTATTTGAATACTATAGTCAACAAAGTATAAGGAAGTTTGCCTTCGGAAATAAAAACTTATGGACCAACCTACAAAACAAACAAAATGATACTTTCTACTCAACCTATACAGTTGCTTCGAGAAACGACGATGTTAAATTTCGCAAAACTTGCCAAACTCGATGTCAATATTGACACAATCGATGCCAATATGTTTAATTAGGACTATTATTATTGTTATCGCTGGGAAATACATTTTGTGAAACTTAACATTATCAACCCGAAACCTGCCTAAGTATTTTCTCAAGAGAAAACCAAGGCCGAAAGTCGAAAGCCTTAAATAATATGGTACAATGTAAAATAAATATGTTTTTAAACAATTTTGCGATGAACTGAAAATACAAAAAAAAACTAATTTATATTCAACTTGGTACACAAAGTTAAAATGGAGGTAAATATGAAATGGGATAATCTACCAACGGGAATGGGAGTGAAGTTGCGTCCTTTTTTTGTGTGTTGATAATAAAAAAGTTCAAACAAAAAGTTTTATTTTATTTTGTTTGAACGCATCCAATAAACAAAAAAATCACTGTGAATTTAATGGGAAATATCTTTTTAGGGAATTATAACCAAGTGGTGAAAATTTAAGGGTTATAACTGGGAAATTTTTATGATTTTTTTTTTGTATTAAAGGCATAGGTAGTTGTTTAGGTAAAAGTTGATCTCGTTTTTTTTATTTATTTATAAACCGATGAAATCTTGGTTAAGACGCGCAATTTCGCTTCCCTTTATGGTTCTGATGGGATTTTGCACTTAGTCTGATTACAAATTGTTCATTCCGTGTGTGAGCTTTGTACACTGCAGACTTGTAAACAAAAATGCGAAGGAAAACGGAAATAAAAATGAGCGAAAAAATTAATAGATAGAGAAAATGGAAGTGGCAAAGTTAACCCAACACAAAAAGGTTCCTCGTATATAAAGATACGAGGTAAGAAAATATTTTTTATCTGGTGAAAAACCGGGATACGGAATTCACTACTACCGGCACTTTTTCAATTAACATAAAATAATACGTGAAAATGATAGAAAGTCTTTTTGCGGCACGTTTACTTTGCGGTGTTTGTTTAAGAAAAAATGAACTTTAAAAAAACGTAAGAGAAAATTCTTTGGGTTCATACTACACATATTTTCTATTTTATGTATTAGGAGATAATTTTCAAAAAATGTAAAATTTTTATATTAATTTGGAAAAATTAGTATTTTAAAGACAATAAAAGTACTTTTATTACTATACTTTCAAGTTGAAACTAATCAACTATATTATTAAAGTTGATTTATTATTAAACTTTATTTTAAGATTTATAAGTACAATAGAAAATTGATAAGAAACAAATTAAAGCTTAAAACAATTAATGTATTTGGTATGGTTTTCACAAATATAATGAAAATCAATAATTGTTGTTATAACTGCCCAAAAGTATTCAAGCATTTGAAACAAAAAAATGAGCTTTTAAATTCATGCTATTTAAAATATTAAGTTATCAAAATTAACGACCTGAAAAGGACAAGGTTATTCATGATAAACGAGCAAACAATTTTGAAATATACACAAATAGTAAAAGGTTGTAAATAAAAATTAAGGTCGATATCCGTAAAGGATTATCAAGGGTGGAAAATTATCAAAATTTTGATTATTTCTACATTCCTTACAATGAGTTTTCAATTATTGAACCAGGAATATTTCAATGAATGTTTTTACTAATATATTAATTAATGACCTAATAATACTACTTTTTACTATTATAATGCAGAAAAAACATAATACGTATTGAATCTCCTAAAAACAAAAAAAAGCGATGGCGTGCAAAAAAATCCGATTTTGCTTTTAATGCGGTTGAAGGTAAAAAAATTATTGTTTAAAGACTAAATAAGTTCTTCTTCAAGGCTAATTTACTGCTAACTGGATTTTCCCCTAGATTTGATACATATTATTGCGTGGTAAATTAGGTTAGAATAAGTTGAAAATTCTGTAAATGTGTGGATCATCTGATTGGTTTGACTCTTCATTATAAAGTATTGTATTAGTTCTTTGAATATTATGTATAAAAATCAAGCTTCGGAAAATAATTAAAATTATTTTTTAGCAGCTCTCAAGATTCTAGTAAAAGTTACTGTCGACGAAAAGTATCTGGCAGAAGTGATTATTATTTCTGAACTATATTTTCTAAAACAAGGTTGGGCAAACTTAATATTGGTATGATCGACAATAATTTTTCTTATTAATACGTGATCGACTTCAAAAAAAGGGTTAAATAAAAAACAATTACAAATTTAACAGGTTACTTAGCTTTAATTGGGGGAAAAATGACTAATTTTCAACAATTTTTTTCTTTCTAAAAGATAAAATATTTTATTGACACTTTTCACTGACATAAATAAACACAATCATTTGACAACTAATGAAATATATTGAAATATATGAAAAATAATGAAATAATAGAATTAATGAAATTTTCTTAAAAAAATACTTAGAACTCCGTCATTGCGACGTCACTTCGGTGGTCCTTCGAAAAAAAGGTGTGTCCACATTGATAACGAAACTAAAAGTAAAAAAGAAGTAATAAATATATATTTTAGTTACAATCAACGCGGCCATAAATTAGAACTTGAACGAAGGAAAAAAAAGTAAAAATTAAATTATTGATAAACATTTTTACAAATTTCAGTGTTACTTGGTCTATATTTTTTCAACTAGTTCTAATTGAAAAGAAATCCTTCGCTCAAGTCCTTGTAAGTCATACCTAGAAGACCTGTGTAAGATTTCATCAAAATCGGTTAAGTAGTTCTCGAGAAATCTTGACAACTTAATTTGAAAACACAGTTTCAAGAAAACCGTGATAATAGACGAGCAGCTTCACCGATATACCTGCGGTGTGCTGAGCTTCTCATGGTTGTATCTCCAAAACTATTAGTCGGATCAACTTGAAAATTTACGTTAATATTTTATAGATGTTGCAAAAATTAAAAAGACAATAAAAAAAATTTTGAAGCCGTAAAACCTTTGTAACCTCTTAAAGAGATAATGAGTAGAAAGAACAATGTGAAGCACAATTTGGAAATCAGTAATATTAGTTGTAAAATAGATGCGTGTTGAATTTTAAATTTAAGTTCCATTGTCTACTAAATTTTTAGTTCACACTTTCAATAAAAAGATTTGAAATCTACTTAAGAAAATATTTATTATTTAAAATGCCTACAATCGACTGTCGATCTGTTCGTAATCGACCATTTGCCCACCCCAGTCATAAAACTGCAATTAGAATTAAATCTGCAATTTTTTTTTTAAATCCTTTATTGCCTTCTATATATTTACAATTTATATACTATGCAATGTGCTAACAAATTTTGGTCGCTTATATACCACACTTGAGGTAAAAACCGTAGTTCGACCCTGGTGTGGTATTTTCGAAACATGTTGAGAGGGCCCAACCAATGTTGGGACTCTCTAAAATCTGCAATTAGAATTTAAAAAAAAAATTAACAGTATTTTTATTTTCCTTTAGCACTGGCTACCAGTTAATGGGCCGTCGACCAAGGGTAGCAAGTACGCATAAACTTAAAGTTCATACTTACTTTACTTAATCCCATACATTTGATTCGTTAGAAAATTAGGTAGGTCTGGGGGCTCTTGAATCTTCGACTGTAACGTGCCCTATACTTGACAATTTTCTAGTCCATTGAAGGGCCCAACTTGTTGTTCAGGTGCATAATCTTTTCTAACCCCAACATGTTAGCCTCGAAGCTGTTATTATCTTGAGAGCTTCCGTTTGGAATTTCGATATTATTTCGTATGTGTTTAAGTACAACTAAAATTCATAAGAGGAAATCGAAACAAAAATTTCAAGTTTAGCAAATTCATAAAGATAGTATATATTGCTAATATTTTTACATTTCATGTATTAATGATATTTAGGGCGCACGTTTAAGCGTCTTTGTGTGTTCCGAGGATAATTCAACACATAAAAGTGCAACGTCATTGTATACCTGCAGTTTCCGGTACACTGCAAAGAAAACTGAGACAAAACGGGAGGGAAATTTTGAACTCGTGTAGAGAAAATGAAATATTGTCTTTACGACTTTTTGTCATCTGAGCGAATCTTTATTACAAATAACATTTTGTCGTATGAGAGACAAATAACAAGAAAAGTTACAACAAAGTTTATAAGATGGTACTCCCAATCCAATGCCGTTGTACTGCGCCCACCCTCAGTTATTGTCATTGTCGGCCCATTTACCGCGTATTTCTTCACCGACGACAATCTTACGAGGACCAGCGGCGCGCTTTTAGTCAAAGAAACGCGACGAAAACGTAGGGGAAAATTTATGATTTCTTTTATGTACTCAAAAGAAAAGTTATAAAAATAAAAATCCTACATAAAGTCTATATACAATATTTATAATGCGACTTATTCGTATAAATTAATAAAATAACTACAAAGCCTTGAACTCGTTCATTCAAACGCAATTTTTTTCAACCAATAAAAGTCAATAATCTTTAAAGTTTTCAACATTAAATGATGAGAGCAGAAGATTGTAATTGACATTTAAATATTGAACCACAAATTTTGTTAAATAAAATTCTCATTAAATAAAAGACAATATTATCAATGGTCCTCAAAGCATTTTAAATAGGAATTTTATAAACTTAAGGACATCAGAGAAATATATATTTACTTTTGACTGCAAAGGGTAATTTTGTTTTATAGAACAATTGAGGTTGTAAATAAGTTTAAAGCTCCCGTAAAACATCTAAAATTATATTTCAATCGTAAAAAGTTGGTAAAAAATAATTTATTCGTTTAACTTATTTAAACTTTTCCCAAATATTTCTTCACATAAAGAGCTGTTTTTGTTATGCAAAACACAAATATTACCTTTTGAATGAATTTTAGTATATTAATTTAACGGATTTTCTTGCGCTTTTAAGAATCTGTCAACCCTTAAAATTAAAATAAATAAATAATTATTTACGGTCAAAGCAATATTCATGAAAATATTCACAAATGGAAAATGACGTGGGTTTTTGTCATTTGTATCCAAATAAAGAGAATCGGATTGTTTGGCTGGGTTTTCAGTCATATCACCCTTTTTCCCAAGAGCCTAATTAGGTTGAATTAAAACGTCAAATACGACGTGCTTTTTACATTTCCGCTAATGCCAACAGTTATTTTTAATAATATCATATTTATCTTCCGACCAGCGAAACATTTTTTTTTTGGATTACAAACATTGAAATTAATCCCTTTGCTCTCTATGCTATGTTATTTTTATTTAAGACTTTGTAAAATATTTAATTTCTCTTTGAAAATTAAAAATTTTTAAGAACATTGTAAATTTTGGATAAACCCACTAGAGGAATATTTGACGATATTTAACATTCGGATTGTGGTTTCATGTGATTTATGGAGTGAGCAAACCAGAAGTATGAGACAACCCTCCATTCCCTCCAAAAATATTAATCGTGAAAATGAGATGGTAGATAAGTAATAATTATTTGTTCAGTGCGAAATGAAATTTGATTATTTAACTAGTGAACACGATTTTTGGAAAAAATCAATCAAAAAACAACATAAAACTGTGTTGGATTTCATTATTCTTAATTAATTTTCATTAGACTCATTTGCAATTATAAGCACTAAACAATGACAATTTAAAACATTAATCTTCAAACGCTGAACCAATAAAGATAAGGTCAATTTATTTTTTATTTTAATTCCAAAAAAACTAAAATTTTCATCTCAATTGTTATGCAGTTTTAATGGAAAATTATAAAGTCAACCTATATTATCTTTTACCAAACTGATGAATTAATTTTATCATTATTATTATTTTCAGCAGAAAACATCAACAATCATGTAGATTTTACAATCAGAAAAGGAAATGGGCAAACTTAAGCAGATTAATTGGGAATGGAAGAAGGTTTCAATATTTACAACGATTAAAATCCGGTCCACTACACCAAAGTGTAATTAAAACCGGATGTGACATTCTCAACCGGATGTCATTTTCAGCAAACATTTGAAAACATGTGCGCAATTAGTGTATCTTTACGTTTACGTATTTTATATTGCCTTAGTTTTGCAAATAAAATTGTTCTATTTGTGAATTGTTCGTTATAAAACCATAAACTAAGCAAACCTGTAAAAAAAAAATATTTTTTTTTCGTGTCTTTTACTTTCTAATAGAAATAAATTCTGTAGATATCCTTATTTCAAAATTTTTGTAATCCCCTGAACAAAACAATTCTAAACAAAGTGGCAACCCATTTAAAAAAAAAGAACTAAAATCTCTCTAGGAAGATGGCATCCAATACTTCCAAAGCAAAATAATAACGTCAGCGACAACGGACTAGTCTCCATAGAAAATAACAAAAAAAATATTAAAAAAATAAACAACCAACGGAAAAAAAATCCTCCAATTAGGAGACCTACTGGGGAATGGGCAAGAAGCAACGATAAAAAAGCGATTCTTTTCGCTGAATATCATAAAAAAATATTCACTGTCAATTTTTATAGCGAAGAAGACTTCGAGAAGGAAAGAACAGATTATGAAGAAACTAACATCATCCCAACTATTACACTGGGTGAAATAAAAATTGATATTTATAAAATAAATGTTAGAAAATGTTACGGACACGATCAGGTAGCCGGAATCATGATCAAACAACTACCAGACGAACGCATCTGCACTCTTCAATCTCTATTTAAGGCAATCATTAGATCAGCACACTACTCGTCATCCTGGAAAGTAGCCAAAGTGATCCTGGTTCATAAGCTAATTAAACTTAAAAATGAGGTCTCTTCATATAGACCAATTTGCCTCCTACCAACGTTACCTAAACTTTTCAAAAGACTCCTCTTGCAAAAACTGAAGTCCATATTAAAAGAGAAAGAGGTCATACAGAGTCCTAAATGGTAAAAAGTGTTCCAATGAATCATCTATTGTCCCATTCTTGCTTCGTGTTCCACTGCCATTTCGTTCGCATAACGCTTCGTAGAGTACATAGACACTGAAAAGAGGCAGTTCAAAGCTATTCCTCAAAGCGATCTCTGTATGTATCGATGTTTTTAATCCATGCATGTATACTTTCAGTTATTCCCTGTGCTTTTGGGTCAATATTGTCTGAAATTAACTGGACTTGAGCAAATTAATCCAATTTTTTCAGAGGTTTTTGTTATTTTATTTTCAACACTTGAATTCTCGATCTGTCTTTAGCGTATATGTAGCGTATGTGTTAGGGAAGGCATCACGTATCGTGATGCGTGGCAGTAATCTATCAGAATGGCAACTCTAAGAAGGATATTTGATTCAGTCTTTTAGTTTCCTTGCTTTTACCGAGAAAGGAGATAGCCAGATGTTTTATCCTTTATTTGGCTCTCTCTTTTTTAACAGTAACCATTTATAAATTTTTGAATATATCGTGGATTATGACATACCATGGATCTTTTGTAATTAAGCGCAGTGTCTTGGACTGGAACCTCTTTATTATCTCAATGTTGCTAGTTATTCCCCATAATTGAATACCAAACGGGCTTTACTTTGGCTTTGTATAGGGTTTATTTGCCGTCCACGGACAGTGGCGATTTTCTCTTTAGCAGATACTTTTTTGATCATAACTCCCAATAACTCCCTTCTCCAGGGAAGTGGTCTGTCTTGATGGAGACCTAGACACCTGAGGTAGCAAGATGACAGATATCTCTTAAAACTGTTAAGGTGGCATGAGTGAACTTAGACTTGTTTGTTTTGATCCTCCATTTCATGAATCGTTGTTGAAGTGAGGCTTGGAAACTTTTGAACGCTGAATTACGGCTGGAGTCTTGACTTAGCCGTGTAGTGTCAGAAACAAACGTCGCTTGGGTAGTACTTACAGAGACCAGAAGATCTGTTGGGTGTATTTAGTTTAAAATGGGTTCCAGTATGCTCCCCAGAAAGACTCCCGAACATATCTGGTGGAGTTTTGTTATAGAGTTTTCGAGGCAAACGTAGAATTGTCTTCTAACTAGGTAGAATTCAAGTATCTTGGCCAATGAAGAAGGAATTATAATTTAATTTTCATGAAATATTTATCAAACTTAATTTATTTATTTTTACCAATATTATATTACCATTTTTATTACATTTACCAACCTCTTCCAACCAAAATCTTGGCTGCTCTCATTCTCAAAAATTAGCATCTTCAGTGGACAAACCAGACCTTAGTTTTGAACTTGTTTTGTATATTAAATGAAATAAAAGGATTATATTTTTTTCAAGAAAACTTAACAGATTTTAATAATTTTTAACAATGTGTATTTCAAGGTTTAATGGATTACTTCCAATTGTTCACCATCGAAATTCTAAGGTTTTAAAATAGTTAACTTTAAATTGTACTTAACTAGCTAATAGGATTACAATGTTCCCTAAAGTTTGGAGGCTCAATTCCCAAAAGGTAGCATTTGTATAAATTTATAATAGAATATAGATTGAGCATCACATTGACTTGATTTTGATAATTCAAGCAAAACGATTCAAAGAATTTCAATAAAATTTTAAACGTTCGATTACTTACGAAAAAAAGTTGAAACCACTCGTCAAATGGTAAAAGAATTCCTATTAGCACATTTATTTTATTTTTTTCCCGCCACATAATTCTGTTCGAGTTAATGGGTGAACCTGGAAGTTCACCTAGATATTAATGAATTCAATAGAGAAGTGCTACTACGAGCTTTCGCTTACTCAATACAGATGCGATATTTGTAATGAATACGATGCAGACTGTTCGTGCAATATAACTGGAACATTTTCGCTTAAAACTATATAATGTAATTGGGCCTTTCTACGTGTGGAATTCAATCGATTTATATCAGGAATCTGAAATGATTTGAAAATAAAATAGACTTTTTTCCTTGAAATGAAATGCACAAATGAAAAATATTTTAAATATTCGAGCAAAGATTCTTATGAAAGAAATTAATTCAATTTCTCGTTCGCTTTCAGCAAAATGAGCTTTTAGGTTTTTATTCTAGAACTGACATTATATTATTTTCTTAATAAAAATCTGTAACGTATATGAGCACTTAACTTTAAATAACGTTGCACTTTGTTGAAATAATCTATAAAATGAGTTTCTCAGTCACATTGTCGACAGTAAGTTAGGATAAAATGTTTTTAAGCGAAATCAAAATTTCTCTTTAGCAATTTGAGACTTGCACGTTTCCAATTTTCTTTAAATATGAAACCAGTTTGAATATGCTATATGCTCTTAACAATAAGCATATTTCTTTTAATTTGAAAATATCTTCTTGAAGCATATTCATATTTGCAGAAGAAAATGTCTTTCGTTGGAATACTTGAACAAAATATTTTCATTTTCATTTTTTTTCAAAATCAAAGGAGAAATATTTATGAAGTGCTCGTAGATTTGTATTTAAAAAAATAAAAATATTTTCTTTGAATTTCGGCCTTGTGTAAAGGTTCTAGTCCAGGGATGAGCAACTTCACTTTACTACGGGCCAATTGAATCATTAAAGTTTATAAATGTCAAATAAAATATAAAAAAAATATCGAAAAGCACTTGAATAATAAACATTTTCAATATAACTCAGTTTTAATATTAATATTAATCATATTTCCTGTGATAAAAAATTACAAGTACAAAAATAACATTTTGACGGGCCGAGGCTGCGATTCAGCATTTAAAAACCACACGCATCTAATGAAGATATATTTCATTGCTTTTATTGTTTTTCATTTAAGATAATACGCTTAATCTTACACCCCTAATCCCTCTAGTAAGGGAATAATGGGGGGACAACCCTCAACGTTAATATTTCTTTTACAATTTTTTTCATTTTTAAGAAGTATAAAAAAGAACAGTATATTTCTCGGGAGGGGTTTTTCATACCAATCCCCAAAGTGACATCTACCAAAAAAATATATCTTTAATGTTAATAAGTTAGCTATCTCAAGCAAAAGTTACAAAATGGTCGAATTGGAAGAACATAGTTCAAAAAATTTTTTTTTCTTTTATTATAAAAGATAAGTTTGCAATCTATACGAAAAACAATATAATAAGCAAAATTGTACAATATTAAGTCAAAAGTGTGGGTACTTAACTTAAAGAGAAATCCACGTCGAAGTCACTAGATTTGAGGGCTTGATGAGAGGCACCAATCAGCATTGAAACTCTCTAGTTGTTGTTAAGGTGATCTCTTGGCCATCGTCTTTTTAAATTATTATTATTTATTTTTATAATTAAATATGCAAGCATCTGTACATAGAACTAGAATGTTACATTACAAATGCATATATTTAAAACAGAGTAATAATATAATGAATTATAGGTTAAAATAAAATTATTAATAAATTGTATAATATAATTTAATCGAAAATAATGTTAATGACTTGTCATTCAAATTACCAATTAAGCTTTTTAATATTTTCTTCAACTTTTTTCGCTTACAGTTAAGAGTCTTAAGGTAGTTAGGTAACTTATTAAAATATTTTATTGCAAAAAAATAAGGATTCTTAGTGCTAATAGTTAAATATTGTGGAAGATTTTTGGGTGTTGGATGGATAATATTTGCACTTTGGGATTTATATGAGTGGATAGATTTTCGTGAAACTGTAGGAATTTGTTGGAAATGATCTCGGCTACTTGTGGTATATTCAGATCATTATGAATTATTCCATTTTTTTACATAATAGAAAGAATAGAAAGGAGTGGATTCGTTGTATGTTGGCAGTTTTAGTGGAGCTCCACAGTTCAACTCTGTACCTCCAAATAGGTCGTATTATTGTTTGATATAAAGTTAGTTTGTTGGTTTATATTATAAATTTGGGTTCTAATAGTCCTCGTAAAAATCCGTATCGTCTATGAAATTCTTGTCTTTTTAGTTTGGTATGCGGATTTCATATTAGGTGATTATCTAGGTAGAATCCTAGGTAGCGAACTTCTGTTGAAGTTCTTAAAATTTCACCATCGAATAGTAATGGCGGGCACATTTTTTGTTAAAGGTGAATGTGGCATGTACACACTTCTCTTTGTTAATTTTTATTTTCCAATTCTGACTCCACTCCATTAAGAGGTCAAGGAGCTGTTGCATTTTTTGGTGGTTTGAAGCGGATTGAAATCCTAGGAAAGAATTGATGTATCATCAGCGTAGGTTGTCAACATGTTATTTGGATGAGTAGGGACATCAGCGATGTAAATTGTGTAAAGCACTGGTCCCAATATACTGCTTTATGGAACACCAACCTGAATAGGTGTATGGGAAGAGAATTCGTCGTTACACCTTACTCTAAAACATCATTTGGAGAGATAAGACTTCAGAATAAAGTAGAAATTGTTTGGAGGGAATTGTTTAAGTTTATATTTAATTTATTTATCAAAAGGCATAGACATGCGTCAGGAACTTTTGCTAATAATTTTATTAATGTATTTCTATAATCGTTGTTAATACGTAAAATTTACGAATAATAAACTTTTATTTTTTTTAATACGTTGTCATACGAGTAATTACGTTGAGTGGAAAACCCACGAAGTATAAATAACAGGAGAATGAACGAAATAGGCAATTTGTTAGTTCACGTGTCCTTAAAAATTCAGACATGCTTTAATTATTTTTTCGGACACCATATAGCGCATTATCGCTAAGAAACATGACCAACTTTATGTACAGAATTGTTATTGGTTGTCCGTTTTTTTGTTATTGTAAATTAAATTGAGGCTAAAGCTGTGAAAACGTTACATTCATGTTCTTCATATAATTTAATACCTTTAATATAACATCAATTCATTATTATTTTATTCTACTTATGTTTAGGAAACAATTTTCTTTTGAAATTATTAATTTCTTGTGAACTATATGGAAATGTTTTTGGCGCTTATATTCATACTTGTATACAATTGACACTAGAGCCCTCTGCACTATGCCCTGTTTTGTGGACGACTTTTTAATACAACGTTCGTTCTCCTGTTATTTATACTTCGTGGGAAAAACCGAGAACAAAACATCAAGAGGGCGTTTCCAACTTCCGCCAATCATAGCTAGAGAATAGAAAATCAGTGGAAAAATCAAGCAGAAAACGTATAAAAGGCATTCCCGCTAACAGCCAATCACAGCGGGATAATCTAAAATTACTGTAATTACGTAATAAATCGTAAATTACTGTTTTTGATATTGTTAATACAGTTCTACTGCTACACAATTTTAAAACAAATTTGGTATCCAGAAACTCAATCAACGAGATTATTATACCAAATATAATATTTACATTAAAATCTCCACTTAAAAGCTTTGGAATTTCATCTTCTTAAAAAAATGCCATACCTGTGGCGTATATTTCATTAAATTTTCGTTGATGAACTTTTTGCGGCGTTTATAGTCTTCCAGTATTGTTTTCTTTTTTTCGATAGCTACTATTATATTTTGTATTGGTTTTCGGTATACTTTAAAAATGTTTTTATTAAAGTAATTTAATATTTATTTAATCAATACAGAATTCACCACGATTGTTAGGACGACTATTCCCAAACAGCGTAATACACAGGCGCGCATACAAACGAAACACTGTAATGTATTTTATTTCATTCTCTCGTTCGTTAAATCTCTTTGATTCAGATGTTTAACTCATTTAACTGCCGCTTTTTCATTTCATGAAATTTCAAGTCACAGTCATGTTCGAAAACTAATATCAGAACAGCAGATTTCTGCTAGTCGAGTGTTGAACGTACCGACGGATAGAGATTCGTTATATTTCATAGAAACTATTATAGTTGCTTACATTTATATAGAAAACATTTCATCCATGAAAACATCAAACATTCATTAATATCTACGGATATTTATTAAGAGAAAATGACAATAAAAACAACAAATTTGGAGTGAGACTCGAACAAATAACTGATTCGATATCGATATTGCGATATTCATAATATTAATTACAATAGTAGTCGATAGTATGCGATTATGTCGACCGTACTACAACAATAAATATTATAAATTGAACGATGTTGTTTAGTTGAAAATCGGTAAAAAAAAATATAATCCAAACAATAAAATTGCATTTTTTTGTTTCCAAAAAAAAAGTTGTGATTTTTGCATGAAATAATTTATATGCGAAGGTTGTTTGCATTATTAGTGTTGGTAAGCTTAGCGACAATTTTTATTTCAATGTCCACATTTATCAATAATTTTACATGTATCTGCATTAATGTACAATTTTTTTTTTTACATGATATTGAACGAATCGGTTAAAAGTAACTAGAAATTGATATGTTTTATTGAAAATTCAGGAGTGATATAACTTTGGTTTGAAATTTAAATGAAATATGGGTTTCAGTCTCAATAATTTATTTCCTTTTACAAATGTAATAATTTTTTATAAAACACTAAAGCTGTTATGATTTTCCTTTCCACAATTCCAAAGAATTTTCTCTGAGAAATTATCAAATTACATAAAAGTTATTCAATATCCGTGGATATATTTTTTTTTCTTCTGTAAAAAATATAACTTGTCAAGTGTCTAAAGGTTGGCAAAAAAAGGAAGAAAAATTGTTGACCGCAATGTTAATAGAAACAATCTGTTTTAAAAGCTTTGTATTTGTTGTGCTAGGGGGTGATTCGTGTCAGTCTTTTTTTTCCATTCTTTGGGGTTGCATTACCGGAATCTAACGCATCGCGTTAATGGTCCAACATTTTCGGGTGAGTTATGAGTGTCAAAGGTTGAAACGCAGGCACAACAGGCGTGCCGCTTTATTCATTCATTCCATCCTATAAAAAGCATCTTACTTTTATTATTACTTTTTCATTTTCAATTCGAATCGTAACCAATCGGTGGCACATGTTCTTTGAAAATTGAATTTCCGTCGCGTACTGAAAACCAGGTTAGTCCTGCTTGTCCCTCCGTGTCCCATTTGCAGTTTTAATCGGTACTTTTTCCACTCACTTGTTCTTTATACAAAGGGACAGTTTTTTATTTACATAAAATTGGTCGTTAAAAACTTTTTCAAAGATAAATATTTAACAACCGCGTTACACATTAAATTTAGATAGTCACAAGCGATAAGTAAAACAAATTTAATATCAACAAGAGGATGATATATAAAACTAAAATCACCATTAATATAAATTTATATTGGTTCTTTTAAAACAAGAAATAAATTCCACTTCATTTGAATAGATTTTTTCTGAAAAAATAAATAAATAAATTCATGAACCCCTATTTTAAATAACAAGTTTAATATTCAGTCAATAATACTTTCAAATAGTATCACAACTTCTAATTTATTAGTTCTGCAGCGATTGAAAGAAAAGAATGCAATCAGAACCATGAAGATTCTATTACCTCAAAAGTACTACTATTAATTCAAAAGTACTGTTGTCCTGTTCTGTCTTTTAAATTCAAGCGAAAAAAATAGTTGAAGAAAGCAAATAAAATTTCACTTTACTATTAGAAATATTCTTCAAAAATGAACAAAAAAAAATATTGCGGTAGCGAGGTTTGGAAAATGCACTAGTCGCATAATTTTAAAGTAAAAATTATGGACAACACATGCACTTTTTTTAAATGATTATCGCTGTACAATAATATATTTCTTCTTCTTAAGCTCCTAGCCACCCATTTCTGAGTTTGATTTTTTTCCAAACACGTGCAATGCGTCTATCTTGAGCTGATTCTGTCCACTTATTTCCAGCTACTATCTTAATATCCTTAGCCTTTCGGGTAACTGAGTATACAACTCTAGCTGAAGAAATCCGAGATCTCCTCGTCAATATTTGTCTATAGAATATCTTCCATTGGAGTAATGTATTCCCTCCATTACCACTTGAGCTTCGACACTTGCTGACCCACTTAATGACGTCCTCAATGACTTTGGTCTTCCGCTTAATTTCCCTAATTTCAGACTCTGTTTCTGAGAGATAAATTCAGCGATACTATCCTAAAATTTTACTAAGCGGTTCGCATTTCCAGTGAATATTTTCAAACAATTTTTTTTTTAAAACTATTATCCCAATTACAATATTAAAATATAGCTACCGATGTATGATGATTAAAATGGCTGTCACTCGGGAAGTTTTAGATTTCTCAGAACCTAAGAACCTCAGAAACCTTTACATCCAGCGGGTCGGTGATTACCCTCGTTCTCTTTTCCCTTCAGGTCGTCCATGTGTCTGTATCTATCACCTTTTACATGATTTCGTGACACGCGATATGTCCAAAAAACCGGAAGATTCGTCCTTACGTCAGTGAACAGAGTTTTCGGACTGGTTTGACCTCGTTTAAGATAGAGACATTTCTTCTTTTAGTCGTTCATGAAGTCGCCGATCAGCTGCACGGATAGTTCAAGTTTCCATAGCGTAAGGGAAATAGGAAAAACCAACGTATTAACCAATTCAATTTTAGTGACATTTATTATATTGTGATCCTTCCGTACCTTGGACAGTTATTTTACGGTAGATGTAGCAATTTCGATATATCAAATAATTTCGTGCTTGCATAATTCTGATTTATGCATCATCGAGCTCAGATAAACAATGCTATCCACCACCGAGAAGAGGCTTAATCTTTCCCGCTGATGTTCGTTAATGGGATCAACAATCATTATTTTGGTCTTATTGGCGTTTATTTTTGGAAATATTGACCCACGGCTTCAATTCTTACAATGAGTTCCAAAATCTCCTTTTAATTATTCGCAATTATGGTTGTATTGTTTGCGAAATGAAGGTTGAAGAATCGCTTCCCGCCAATTTTAATTCCACTCCTCCAAAGTGAATCGCATTATGATCTCTCCTGAGCCTTCTCAATTAGTTGTCCCCCGTTCTACATTAGCTGATGAATATTAATCTTTCAGAAAAAATAATTATTTATCTTTCAAAACACAATAAATAATTTAAAGAACAGTTAAAAGTCGAAAGAGTAGTCGAAAATCACCGATAATCATAAAAACGTTTTTTTTTCTGATTAGCAAAGAGTTCCCATGAACTTAAGCATTCACCTCAAAATGTAAAGAATTTAGAATTGCAGGGTGGTAGGTTTTCTTTTCATAGATCATTATGGGTAAAACACAAGAATCGTATGATTTTCTTTTCAAATTAAAAGATATCGTTCAGTTGTTGAGGATAAAGTCAAACTTTGGATAAGTTACCCAATTGATTCTTAATTTTCTTAACCTTTCTAAGCTTTGATAAAGCTATTAGTTGATTACATACCCACCGACTTTGATGTACAGTGATCCGGCCTTACCACCTATGTTTTCTTTAGGCATATTTCTAATCCGACCGCCTCTGATGCCTGATTGAATTCATCCACTGTAATCAATAACAACAGTGGCAAAAAGTCTAAAAATATAATTGATTTATTAAATAAAGTACGTAAATATCGAAATCAACAATTATTGTGTCTAAAACTTATTTAATTAATAATAATTCAATGCAAATCTGGTGGCTTATTCATTCCACACAGCTTTATTATTGGTTACAAAAAAAGACGAGTAACGTTGTTTAATTCAGTTACTACTTAAACTTTAAATTTAAAATATTTGTTTAACATTTCCAAAAACTAATCGCTTATCAAGTTTGGAGAACAACTCTTCACATAATAATTAAAAATGATGAAACAAATATCTTAATTACTGCAATCATATAAAAAAAATCTAATATTAAAAAATGATACGAGAAGAAAGAAAAGGAAATGCAGTAGTTATCTTTCTTTTCCAAGTATATTTTTTGTATAAAAGGATTCAAATTTTCGGTAATATCATTAAAAATATTTATCGTTAACAAAATGAAAGTACTCGTAGCAATCACAGCCATTTTAATGGTATTAGGAGCTATTGAAGCTCTTGAATCTTCTCAAGTAAAATTTTGCATTTATAACTATTGAATTTATATTTAACAATATTTTCCTAAATAAAATCAGGAACTGTTCCAAGAGTTCATTCAAAAATATGACCGTCATTATATCATTTAATATTCGTTTAATTACGTCATTATATCATTTACCGTCATTTAATCATTGGCGGAACATAGAATGCGATATTTGACTTTCATGAAAAACTTGAGAAAATCTAAGCAAATGCAAGAAACCGAACATGGAACTGCTGTTTATGGAGTTAATAAATACTCAGATTTCACTGAAGCCGAACTTCGTAGGTTAACCGGTTTGGCTGTTCCTAAAGAGCATCATAATGTCACTAAATCGACATTCTGGCCAGCCTCTTCTCCCTTTAGTTTTGATTGGAGAGAGCATAACGCTGTTACCGAAATTAAGGATCAAAAATCTTGTAATAATAGTTGGGCATTTTCGACTGTGGGTAAGATTTAAATACGGCAAAAAATGAATTATGAAAATATTTTAATTATAAATAAACTTTGTATAGCTAATATTGAAGAGCTATACGCATTAAAATACGGTAATTTAGTTGCACTCTCAGAACAAGAGTTAACTGATTGTGACAATAATGGTGGACATTGCAACGGTGGTGACTGGCCATTTGACGCTTACTTGTACGTATTATTTCTATTTATAAAATCTTTTTGATGATAAACTAAGACCAAGCAAATTTTTTTGACTAAAGGGCTGTTATGGGCTTAGGAGGTCTTGAATCTGTGGCTGATTACCCTAATGTAGACACAGATGAAAAATGTAAATTGGACAAATCTAAAGAGGTTGCAACAGTAACTGGTCGGCAAAGCTTCAGTCGAAATGAAACAAGAATAGCTGCCAACTTGGAACAAAACGGACCACTTAGTGTTGTTGTCAACTCACAACCTTTCGGGACGTATGTTTCTGGAATAATTGACAACACATTGTGCACAGGAAGTTTAAACTTGGATCTTGCAGTTACTCTAGTTGGATATGGCACTGAAAACAGTAAGATCAGTATATGCACAATAGAATTAATATTTTTCTATGTTTTTTTTTGCAATTTTTCAGACCTTGATTATTGGATAATTAAAAACTCATGGGGTGCCGATTGGGGTGAACAAGGATACGTCCGTTTAGCTCGAGGTCTTGATAAGTGCGGAGTCGCTCAATTTGCCACCTCATCTATTATCTATTAAAATTATTAACCATTGATTATTTTTCCAAATTTTCAAATATTGTGCGATATTGTATCTAATAATAATAAATATCTATTACATATAATTCTCGAAACAGTTCCGAAACTATCGAACCTATTTTCATGTTTTTTCATGTTTATAGGATAGTTTTTAACACGTAATTTTTTATTAATTAATTAAAAACTATTAATTATTTTTATAGTCCATATACAAAACGTATTGAGTAGCGTCCATTCTTTCTTATCAAAAAAAAAAAATCCATTGTTCATGATCACCATTTTTCTACGTTCAATAGATAGCGCCGTTTATCGATGCTAAACAATACGGCGCCTTACGGTCTTATGTTATTGTTTAATTATTTAATAAGTCATAGGGGTGTCATTTTTACGGCAGACTTAGTTCCTTATTTTAATTAATAATATTCAACAATATAACGGCTCAAGTCCATTTTAGGACACCCTCAATCTGGCAACGTGGCATTTTCGACTTTGTTTTTAATTTAGTTCGCGATATTTTTGTTAATTCAATTCTAATATAGTATTATTCTCTCTTTTGTGGCTAAATTTTTATTATGGACCGATTTAAACGCGAATTAAATTAAAAACAAAGTCGAAAATGCATCGTTGGCAGATTGTGGGTGTGCTAAAATGAACCTCAGCCGAAAATTTAATTTTACATATATACAATATAAATACATATTTGAAAATAACCGTCGCTTCTTCAATTCTGGCATATATCAAAATTTACGTACAAATTGCATTCGAGTGAACAATACGTACAGGAATAGTATCGAAACCATTAGAAATAGTTCTCTTCAGTTCTAAAAATTTCGTCGTTCCTAATCCAAGCTTATACCGTACACAATATTTCGAGTTTTAAATAATTCCATACTTGGGTAAAGAGTAGGAAATGGTAGAAGTTGGTAGAAGTGATGAAGCATGTTGGTAGACATGAAATCACATTAGCGAACGTTTATTGACAAATTTCAAAATAAGACTGACGCCGTTAACTAACAATTGCCGAAATTGATTGTTTGCAACCGCGGCGTTAAATTGGTTATAAAAAATTAAAACGGTATAAGCTTGGATCAGGAACGTCGAGATATTCCGAACTGTAGATAACTATTCCGAATGGGTACGTACGTATTGTTCACTCGAACGCAATATGTACGTAAACTTTGACAAGCCAGAAATGAAGAAGCGACGGTTATTTTTATTATGGGCCGATTTAATCGCGAACTAAATTAAAACAAAGTCGAAAATACAACGTTACCAAATTGTGGGTGTGCTGAAGTGGACTTGCCCAAAGTAGACTTTATTTAGAATATTTAATTTTACATAATACAATATAAATACATATTTGAAAATAATAATCACTACTTTATTTTTGACATGTCAAAATGTACGTACAAATTGCATTCGAGTGAACAATACGTACAGGAATAATATCGAAACCATTCAAAAACGTTCCTGATCCAAGCTTATACCTTTAAAACTATTAATGAAATATTTTATGGTAAAATAGTAAATTTTAAAATTATAACAGGAAGGTTAATTGTAAAAAAATATACAGACTTACAATTTATTTTATAAACATAAATATAGAGATTTCCATTGTCGTTAACGATGCGCCAAATGCAAATTCATAAAAAAAAATTATAACTAATTCAATATGTAAGTCATTTTAAAAAGATATTATTCACATTCCAATAACACCAAAATGTTCCAGATTTCGATTTGTAAACTAAACGGCTGAAACTTAAAGCTGATAAATATTGCGGTATTGAACGGTCATTTATAGTGATCATTGCAAAATTAAGAAACTAGCTAGCGACAGAAATCCATAAAATTAGCTTATCATACGTTCCTCTGATTCAGATATTCCTATTACACTTCTGTAAAACATGGATCATTTATTATTTATATTGTTTATCATTTATTATTTATTTACAAATGCACTGGTTTAAAAAAAATCTCCCTTATATAATCGTATATAATTAGTGAGTCATAGAATGCACTTGCGTCTTTAATTTTCACTAGCCAACCAAAAATGACATTGTCATTGTTAATGAAGTGGGAGCAAAAATCGTGTCGAGTTGTTTTGTTTGGCAACTGAATTTTCCATTTCTTAAAGCTCTCGTTACCTTGTCTACTAAAGCTTAGCTTTTGTGGTCGAGAAAAAGTTTGTTGCAGACGTTCGTTTGTTAAATGTGGTGTGGCAGTGATGGCATTTTACTATTTTCTAATGACTAAAGGAAGTGCTATTTCTATTTAGAAGTGGTGCGGCCTGCCCCTTGTGTCGTAACTCCTATTCACAACCATTCATTTTGTGCGGAAGTCGTCTCCAGGAATGTTAACAGCGCACCATCCCACCATTCCCGTGCCCAGCAGGAACCGTCTCTGCATCTTGACGCGCTGTTATTGCTGCCGTCAAGTGGGCTATGATTCCACAAGAAAACATTCAAACAACCCTCTCACCGTCAAGTCTGCGGATGAAACGTTTTATGCGCAAGCCATCTCATTCAAGATAACTTATTTCAAACAGATTTTTATTACTGTTAACATTGAAATGTTTACAATGCCTATTCCACAATTTTTTTCCCTTTTCTCTTCACTCGTTGTCGACCATTTTGCCAGTGATTAACGACCATTATCACATAAAATTGCAAAGAGCAAACTGCAAGTGGAAAAATGCAAAGTTCACATAAAACCGCCGACGATTAAACGCTCATAATTCTCGATTTGTGAATATTCATAAATACCCAACGATTTTCCGTTTTATTCTCGGAAAACTTTTCAGTTGAATCATATTTTACTTATAAATATTGCAATTATTTTCTCTCATTATATTTGCAAATCGCTAATAGTACGTGTCTTTGTACATTCAACCGAGCTTATTTAAATTGATGTAAAATTAAACGAATATATTACAAGTAAATATTTATGCATAACCATACATCAGTACTTTAACTGTAGAAAAAACTGCAAATATTAACAACAAAAATTATAATATACCCATGTTATTTTCCATATAATTATTATTTCACCGATAAGATTATTAAGCTTCAATAGTAGAAATTATTACAAATAAAATGAAAAGTAAATGAATGAGAAATAAATATCATTGGTAGATTGCAACTTTCGCAAAGCTATACTTTATGTTTTCCATGTATTAATCATTTGATTTCTCAATTTACATTTTATATTTGCTATCAGAATTAAAAGACCTTTCACCAATTTTTGTAAACATGGGAATGAAGTTGGGTTAACTAAAAATATAAATTAAAAAGATTATGAAAAAAAAATAAACACTCAAAGATTGTAAATTGTTTGATAAGATTCATAAGGGACTTTTAACCACGTTTATATTGTTTATTTTCGTAGATTCACTGTCGTAGCTTTTGGTGGTCAGGTGGGGTGGGGGGTTATGTAAGTGACCCCGGGCGGCACATGAAAAGTGGGTGCAATTTTTTTTTAAATAAAATTTACAAATCTGTGATTTAACCAAAGTTATACGAGTAACGCTTGAAGAAAATCAACCGATAATATTGAAATATTAAACGAAAATAACCCACGAAAATTTGCTGGCAAAGTATGATCCTGTCATGAGAGAGCATTAAGTAAGAATAAAATTGGACCAGAAAAGTTATTTTACATACGTCACCTGAAATTCAAAACCAGTTGATTAAAATTTTAGAAAATAAAGTTCGCCAAGAAATTACAGCCAAATGGTCAAACATTATTCTAAGATTTTTAACAGCACCTCAGAAATTTCCGATAAAGATCAAACAAGACAAGTACTGCGATATGTAACGATTGAAAACCAGGAGGTTCGAGCAGAAGATTCTTTTATAGATTTCATTGAAACGAAAAACAAATCTGCGGAAGGAATTACTGGCATAAACTAAACAAACTTATGGCTGATGGGCTCGACATTATGAACTGCAGAGGGCAAGTTTACGATACTGCAGCTACGATGAATGGATGGCACATAGTAGGTGTACACGTTTTCTCTGGTAGGTACGCTAGAACGCTACAATGAATTTTTTGAAGTGAAAACTTTTTTATCACTGTTGCGCCTTGAAATTTCATGAAACTAAAAAGTGGCTGTTACAAGATAAAGACATATAAATCTATAAGATTTATCGAACGAGAGAATGAAATAGAATTCATCACAAAGTTCATTATGTATGTGAGCCCACGCTGCTTGGGAATAGTCGTCCTAACAACTTTGGTGAATTTTGTATTGTTTGTATAAAGATATTATTATGTAAATGAAGCATTCTCTAAACGTTCGTCGGACGGGACAGAGCAAATTGCAAGTGCTACCAAGTAATTCGAGATTTAATTCGAAAAATTGTCTAAGTGTAAATAGATACAATGCAGGTTAGTGCAAATTTTTGAATATCTCAGGGCATTGACCTGGAGTGTTTGTTTGTGAAATTGTGTGTGATACATACATTACCGCATTGTCAACAAATAATTAAACAATTCGAACTTCTTTAATTTGTTAATTACAATTAGTGTAAACAAATATTATTTTAAAATTCTATTTTGTACTAATTTTATTCTATTCATAATTATTTTATTATTATTTTACTTTATTTTTAATAATTTGTGTAAGCATTGCCACACTGATTCATTTTATTTTACGAAACTGTATTTATATTTGTTTTAAATCAGTTTTTATATCTGCTTTTCTGCAATTTGTAATTTTAGTCTCTTGTTTCGATTTTACTTATACTCATAAATCTGCCAACGTTTCCACCTTTTTTTCTTTTTCTTGTAAATATTTATGAATCCGGAACTAGAAGTTCCGGAAAATGATTCCCAAGCAATTAAAAAGGCGAAAATAGATCCAGACTCAAACTACGTTTCAACTGAAGCTAAAACATATACAACCGAATGTGGTAGTCAGAAGCTTTCCGATATGGATACAACCGTTGAAAACAACAGTTCACATCTAATCCAGACTGGTCTGGATAGATACATCACTGTCGCTAGTAAGCGAAAGCGAAGCCCAGAGATGACAAACAAAGGTAATCCAAAGGGATCAAGTGAAAAAAATCAACCTTCCACTACTTCAATTCCTACTTCAAACAGATTCACCCCATTGATTAGCGACATTAGCGACAAGGGGATTGAACTAAAATTTCGACCTCCACCAATCTACATCCGTGAACCATGCTCAAACTCCCTTGTAATGGGTCTAAAAACTTTGGTTGGAACCAGTGGATTTTTTGTCGTTGATATAAAAAAGGGCCAAATTCATGAAACAAAGGTTCAACCTAAGCAAGAAGCCCATTATACACAAATAGTTAACTGGCTCGATTCAGTTGGAAAAAAATACTACACTTTTCAGCTGAAAAGTGAAAAAGGGCTCCGAGTCATCGTAAAGGGCATTGACCACAGTGTTGATCCTGATGAGATAAAGACTGATTTGTCTGAAAAAGGTTATCAGGTAAAATCAGTATTCAACATTATAAATAGGTATAGACTACCACAACCTATGTTCATGGTTGAACTCACACCAGAAGGTAGCAGACTAAAACAAGGCACCACACACCCTATTTATGATGTGAAATATATATTGCACAGGAGGATCACTGTGGAAGAGCCTTATAAAAGAAAAGGCCCTGTCCAATGCACCAACTGTCAGGAGTTTGGGCATACGAAGAGATACTGTAGGTTGATGAATGTTTGTGTCGCTTGTGGTGGCATGCACCCTACCTCTGAATGTAAACATGACAAACAGGACGCAACTAAAAAGCGTTGCAACAATTGCAATGGCCCGCATACCGCTAACTATAGGGGCTGTCCTGTTTATCAGAAAATAACAGATCGCACCAAAAAGAGTCAGGTTGGTCCAAGGTCCACTGATCCAGCTGTTGTGCAAAGAGGGATCACAAAATCTCACTCCGAGGTACGTCCCAATTTGACGTACGCACAGATCACTGGGGGCACCAAGGAGGATAACCACCAACAGATGCCGCAGCAAACAGACAATATCATGAAAATGCTGGTATCATTGATGAATGGAATTCAAAGTCTTGTGACGTCTATCGGTGGTATGCAGATGCTTCTGGCGAAGCAGCTTGAAATACTGGAAAGATTATCTAAGAAATGAATTCCCTATCAATGATAGTTTGGAATGCGAACGGCGTTCTGCAGCACAAACTTGAACTTGAGCTGTTTCTAGTTGAGCATTGTATTGACGTTGCACTGATTTCAGAGACCCATCTCACCAGCAAAAACAATCTCAAAGTGCCTGGATACACGTGCTATGTTAACAACAGCCCTTATGACAAGCCACGTGGTGGTACCGCAATTATCATTAACAGCCGGATAAAGCACCACCCTCTCAATCAACAGCAGCTTAAAACCATTCAATTTACAGCTGTGCGTATCTATTGCCAAAAATATAAATTTAACGTAGCCTCCGTGTATTGTCCACCAAATGAGAGACCAAAAGGTGAGGATTTTTCTCGGCTGTTTCAGCAACTGGGTGAACGTTTTATTGCTGCAGGTGATTTTAACGCCAAATCGCCGCAATGGGGCTCCAGATTAACGACTCCAAGAGGAAGAACGCTACTGAAAGTAATAAATGATTACTCACTCCAGTGTGTTTCTGGTGGTGTACCTACTTATTGGCCAACTGATCAGAAAAAAATACCCGACATCATAGACTTCGCAATCTGCAAAAACATCAGTAGTAGCAGGATTGATGCTAAAACCGTTCAAGAACTTTCGTCGGATCACTTGCCAACAATATACAAAATATATGACTCCCCCCCTACATCAATACTAAATTCTTTATTGCTAACCAACAAGACAACAGATTGGAATGCCTACAAGGTTATTTTTAATTCCAATTTAATGAAAATATCAGACTAAAAGATAAATATGATATAGAGCAAGCCATAGCATACCTCACAGACTCTATTAATGAAGCCGCAATGCTTTCCACGCGACAATCTATGAAATCACGCCAAAATTGCTCACAGTCGTCTTTATCCTTTAACAAACAAATACAGCGACTTTTACAAGAAAAAAGATGGGCCAAAAAGGAATGGCTTAAGTATAGATCTCCAAACACAAAAAAGCTTCTCAATCAGGCTACAAAAAAACTGAAATGTGAACTCCAAAAACACACCAATAATGCATTTCAGCAGCTCTTAGCTAATGTTGATCACACTCAATGCACGGACTATTCATTATGGAAGTTACTTAAAAGCACAAAAAAGCCTGTTTTAGCCAACTCACCTATTCGTGATCCATCGGGCGGTTGGATTATTACAAATCATGAAAAGGCGGAAGCTTTTGCCACACATTTGGAGAAGATATTTACACCAAACGATGCTATGGATTCGACCTTCGTTCCAATCTCCTAAGTACAAAACAGTAGTATGTGTTCGCGCCTAAAATTCAAACTGTCATCACTGCTCAAAAAGGTCAATGATTTACAAATTAATAAGGCTCCAGGGTACGATTTACTGTCGAGCAAAATGATTAAGGAATTGCCAATAGAAGGCTTACGGGCAATCCTTTTTATTTTTAACGCCATCCTGAGGCTAGGCCACTACCCAGTAGTTTGGAAGGAGGCAAAAGTAATCATGATACCAAAACCCGGAAAGAATGTTACGAACATTGATTCCTATCGTCCAATCAGTCTGCTGCCTGTTCTTTCCAAGCTCTTGGAAAGACTCATTTTAGACATGATTGATCCAATTTTAACAGAAAAAAACATAATACCGAGTCACCAGTTTGGATTTAGAGCGCAGCACAGTACTATCGAGCAAGTGCATCGCATCACCAATTATATTAGTAATGCACTGGAGAAAAAAAAATATTGTGCAGGATTGTTTTTAGATGTTTCTCAGGCATTTGATCGTGTCTGGCATCAGGGTCTGTTGTATAAATTAGTAAACATTTTGCCCACCCAATTATTCAATCTTTTGGAGAGCTATCTAACGGATAGAAAGTTCTATGTTCAATGGAGGGATGAATCGAGTTCCAAACACAAAATAGCTGCGGGGGTTCCACAGGGCAGTGTTCTTGGACCTACGCTTTATATAGTTTACACGGCGGATATTCCATTGGAGCAAAATATATTGACGGCAACATTTGCGGATGACACTGCGATCCTGTATGCAGGTCCAAGCCCACACATTACTACAAGGGAGCTGCAAGCTCACATGAATAAAATTAATGAATGGGCAAAACGATGGAGAATCAGGCTAAACGAGACTAAAACTAAATTGGTTACGTTTACTCTGAGGAAGAACTCTTGCGGACCCATTAAAATAAACGAGCACTGTATCTTAAATTATGTCTCCGTGAGATATCTAGGCTTTCACCTGGATCGACGCCTCAACTGGAAAACTCACATTAACAAGAAGGTTGCTCAGACTACAGCACTGCACCGTAGGATCGCCTGGATGACAGGCAAAAAGTCTCCGTTAAATCTGTCATCCAAGGTAATGTTGTACAAGGCAGTGATCAGACCAACATGGGCATATGGGGTCCAACTCTGGAGCGTGGCAAAGCCCAGCAACATCGAAATGATCAGAAGATGCCAAAGTAAAATCCTTCGGTCATTTCTTGGAGCTGGTCGATATATCAGGAATGACATCATTCAGCGGGACCTAAACGTTGAGGACGTTATTCAATTCATTAAGGAGCTCACAATTCGATACGTAAAAAGGGTGGAAGAACACCCAAACAAGTTGGCCTTGGGAACACTAAATGAACACCCCCACAAGAGACTAAAAAGAGGGCACATAAATGTTTTCTTGTAATTTTAAGAATGTTAATCAATTTTTATCAAGCCGTTGTATGGTTTTAGATTTTATGTCTTGTTTGTTTTTTTTTTTAATTTTTTCTCTTGTTTATAGTTGTTAAGATTTTTGCTACCATTGTTCCCTCATGACGATGGTCAGAGGAATGTAAATATTTTCTAATTTTGTAAAGTCAGACTAATGTAGGCTAGGGACCCTAGGGGTTCAATTCCTACCAAATAAATTAAAAAGCTATAAAAAAAAAAAAAAAAAAAAAATGTAAATGAAAATATTTTTAAGTATGCCGATAACAAATGCAGAATGTTATCGTGGTTATCGAAAAAAAGAAAACAAGACTGCAAGACTAAAAAGATTGCAAACGTCCATCAACGAAAGTTTAATGAAAAAAACATAAGAGGTATCGCAAATTCTTAACAAGATAAAATTCCAAAGATTTTAAGTGGAGGTTTTAATGTTTATATTGTATTAGATACATCGATCTCTTTGATTGAGTATCTAGACACCAAATCTTTATTAAAAATCTGTAGCAGTCGCACTGTATAAAGAACAAGATCAAACCCAGTAATTGAAAATTTAATACGTAATTACAAGAAATCTTAAATCATTCAGTTGTGGTTGGTGGAAACGCCCTCTTTATGTTTACTTCATGATTCTTCCACTGATTTTCGATCCCTCAACTGTGATTGGAGGTTGGTAAGAATACCTTGTTGATGTTTTCTGTTTAGTTCTTCCCCTCGGCATAATTACTCTTATGCCAACGATATAGGTATCTATTGATCAAATCAAAACTTAAGTATTTATTTCATGCTTTAATTACCAACCTTTTCTCATATCATTTATCGAAAAGGCAAACTCAAAGTCTGGAAATATTATTAATATAAATGTGAATACAATGTGAAATAATTTTAAACTTGGTGTCAATATTACCAAAACTTAACCCTACAACTACACTGTTAAAATTTTTCATTCGTCTCATTATCTTGAAGTTCGCATTTTTGAAAGTTTCACTTCTATTGCGTGTGAAATAAACACATGTATTTTTGTTTATGTCGACGCACCATAGGGTAGTTTTTCTTTTAACTATAGGAAAAAGTTTGCAAAAGGTTCAAAACATACGTTGAAGCGCCAGAAGCAATGCTGTAAATGTCATTAGGAATCATTTTTAAGATATGATAACTGCACTAGAAAAACTGACGAAAACGGATGATTCCTTGAACCCTCGAACGGACGCAGGAAGTTGATTAGTTGCAATGGAATCATTTCGTTTTTGTGTTACTTAGGGCTTTGGCATCCACTATTGTGTGAGTTTAATGATTCTTAAACTACCTGTAAACTGGGGGACTAAACATCGACCAGCGTGCTTAAAAAATAAGCGTTTTGCAGACCATATTTGAAGAACAACGTAAAGAATCTATAGACGAAGCTTTAAGATACACATAAATTTTGTATGAAATACTTTGAATTTCATCTGAACCCCCAAAAAGAATAAGGAAGGTGCATATATATGGCAACGGGAGTACAGATATTAATAAAGACGACCTGAGACGAGCAATGTTTTCTTCAGTGGATAGAATACTAAAGATATTCAAAAATGATTTCAACAATTGCTGATTCAAAAACAAAAATATACCTTTTAAAGACCTACAGTAATATTGGGCGACGAATTGAACTAAAAGCAAGCTCCTTAAGACATAAATTAAGAAGAGTTTAAACTTGAGAGTGAACGTCTACGGACTTTCGTAGTAGCAACAATCCCAGACTATAAAAAAGAACTCATTACGTCCGGCGCATTGGGTTTATTAAAATATATTTTTGAATCTAAATTTGAAGATGGCCTACCAAATATTGTCATATTGTTGAGAATATTCTTAACAGCTGCCTTTTATAATGGCAGTTGTAATGGCAGTTTTGTAATCGCAATTGCGAGAGAAGCTTCTTTAAACTAAAGTTAAATATGAATGATCTAAGATCGACTATGTTTACGTTAAGATTATAAAATTTAGTTATATTCACAATCGAATATGACGTACATATTAACATTGATGTTTGTATAAATGATTTTACTTTGAGAAAAACATGAAAAGTGCATTTTTAATTAATTATAGAATTTAATGGTATTTGACTTTTTACTCATTTTCTTTTCTTTATAACTACAATTAATATTAAACTTATTTATTTTCTATAATAGACACAAATCCAAAAGCAAATATTCAATGTTTCTAATAAATTGACACCATTTTCATCAGATTATATTCAAAAACTTTCTTTTTTTTTTGAAAATGTCTATAATTCTTTTCTTTAAGTATATGAAGACAAAAATTGTGAAGTATGATATTAAAACTCCATTGTTTTTATTTTTAAAACGGAAATTTGTTAATTATCTATAGTTACGAATGAATGATAATAATTGGTTCAATTGTTAACAATAGGGTGGAAACGTATCAATTGATACACAAACCGCCGATATTAATTTAAACAATCAAATTACTCTTACAACAGTAACAACGTTGACATTAATTTAATGCTGCAAAATCATAATATATTAATTAGTAAGATGAAACAATTAGTAAGACAAATAATAACGAGAAATGTTTTGGGTCAGTAACATAAAGTTATGAAAAAACATTTTAAGACAAGGTGTTCAAAATAAGTAAACACGTGATAAAAATTAGGCCCATAATTTCCAATAAAACATAATTTATATGAACATTTTTCTTTAAAAAATAAATGATGAATGGAATTGAAATCAGCATCCGCTTTTTAATTTTACCATTTGAAATATTGGAACATCATATAGATTGAAAATTGCGCGTGACATTTTCTATACAATATTAGCTGTTTTTGAAATTTTTGTTTAATACTTTTTTAAAACAATCTACAGTAACGTTTACAGTAACATAACTTTTAGATCTGAGTCCTTTTCTTTCTAGAGCCTTACAAAAATGGTTGATTGAAAATTAGTAAAAACTTCGCAGAATGTTCTTTATAAAAATAGAAATATGTTCCAAAAATCTTTTATTGAGACTTATCTTTATTTAGATTAATAAAGTACTAGGTTTCAGAAAAAATGCTTTACTTTGATATCCCATGTAGGAACTCCCAATACTCACAACTACATATAGCTTAAATATTTTTTTAACTATTTTGGGTTTTATATAGTTTTGAATTGTAAAAATCGACGTTTTTATTTTATAATATTTTTAAAAAACTAGTTCGATGATCAAACTTTGCTGCTCCGCAAACTCTAATAAAATTTAAGTACTGAAAATGTTACCTGTTATTATTATTACTAAATGTTATTTTGAAGCAGAAATATTTAAAGTTACTGAATTAAATTATTTAAACATCACTCTATATAATGTGAATTATAAGAATTTCAAGCATTCGTCTGCTAACTTTGCACTACTTAAACAGCGTGAAAAAAGATAGCATTTTTCTGAAACTCACTACTCTGTTACTCAAAATATAGATAAGTCTCAGTCATTGTTTTTTTGAGAGATACTTTTATTTGAATAAAGAACATTCAGTATGAAGATGCCCGCAAACGGTTAGCGAGGAAGCGGGCGAAATCTGGCCGATTTTAGGGAGCGATATTCATAGTAGTAAGACGACTTAAACACTATCGCAACGATCAAGTTAAGCCAGCACTTTATATGATAAATTTTTTCGATAAGAATTTTTCGAACCTGTGACCCATCCTGTTAATTTGGTTAATCGGTTAGTTCATATAATATGTAGTTTACAATTTGTATAAGTAACCAAATGTGTAAACATATGATATCTATGTATAAATAGTCAAATTAATCTTTTATTTGAAAACCAATAATTTTCCGTGAAATATTAACAGCCCAACTGACAAATGGCTGAAATTAGCAATTGAATGAAATCGAAATGACAGTTGAAACTAATGACATGGTAGTTCAAATTTGAGCCAATAGTTATTATATTTGTATTTCACTTACATGGATGTATTTAAAACTTTATATTCTTTGTCCTTGTCTTTGCCGCAACACATACGTTTTCTTATTATGTATTTTGATTAAGGAAATTGTGTTTAAAATTATATCATACTTTAGTTATAACAAACCTTATGACTGGTGTCCCACCACCGGAAGAGGCCACGGCAGTGGATAGAAAATCTATTTCAAATAATACCTAGGAAGTATAACTTCTCAAGCGCGTACATACAATAAGTACACACACTGTCTTTTTTTGTTTTTTTTTTTTTTTTATATATTTCTGCTCCTGGAAAATCAAGAAAAGTTATTAAACAGTAAGGGTGTTTTTCCTTTAATTTTCGAAGAAAAATATTTCTTTAAGGTTACAAAACATCCCCTTATTGGTGTATTTGTTGAGATATATGATCCACATTTATCAATTGTTAGAATTAATAACGTTTTCATTAATTGAACTCCACAAAATAAATTTGGTTTGACAAGAAAGAAAATATAGACCAAAGCAAAAGAGACGGTAGAATTTTGAAATTTTTTGCGTCTCTCGGCATATTTTACTGAAGCATTCAATCGTGTGTCGTCTTGAACGATCCAGACACATTCCAACGTACGTCAGTCTCGCGAGTATATTGAGTTTTCGCCCTCTTTGAGACGTTAATATGTTGTAGTCTGCAGCAGCAAATTAAAAAGTCTATTGTCGACTCAAAGCAACGACTGGAAGAGTTAGCGGCAGTGCTCTGAAGTTGTACGTGAACGTTGCATTTTGATCGCATCAGACGAATGGAAAAGGGATCGTGTTCCAAAAAGTTCTGAAAGACTCTCTTCAAAGATTTCCATGCATTCATCGACGCCAAGACAAAAGCAAAAGAGCCCCAACTAATTAATGGGAACTACACTTACGATTATAACAACAATTTCCCAACAGAATTCTCATATTTCTTACTAATACGTTCTTTCATCGTCTCTGTTGCTGATTTACATTTTATATTACTTACAACAAAAAGTTGATTATGTCTCATAATGAACTCATAACGTTAAATATCTACATACCATATTTTACTTCCATCTTCTATTATTATTTTTTTATTATTACTTCCACGCAAAATTTCCAACAAGTGTGGAACAATGATTTTTCTCGCTTTCATCACATATATTTTACATCGATTCTGAATAAAAAAACTCCTATTAAAGTATTTTTTTCCCCCTATCTACCATAGCTTTGATTCAATTTCATTTTAAAAAAAATGAATTCAAACGTATTACAGTATAACATGTCAAATTTTCGTATGCAGTTTAAAATGTGATTATAAAAGATTAAAAGCAGTTACAAAAAACAATTCAACGGAAATGGTTATATAGAACAAAAAACCGTTCGTAAAATTAAACAAAAAATAAAAAGTTTAAAAGCAGTTCTCCTAAATTTTGATTTATTCGAAATATCGAGTGAAATATTAACCAAAAATTTTTTTACGTTGAAAAAAAACATTGAAAAAAGTTATAATAGTTTTGAGCTAATGACAGTCCGAAAACGGTAAATGATTTTAGGAGTCTTTTGTGACGTCACAGTACATTTATTATAGGTATGATGTAAACAGTTTTTAAACACAAAACATACGATAAAAAACAATAATAACATAAAAAACGTCATATTTTTCGTCAGGAAGAACATTTTTTCTTACCCTAAAAGTTATTCTTATTATTTTTTTCACCGAAATAGAGATTAATTGTCTCAAGTGTATCAAAAAAAATAAGCTTTCCATCAATTATTTCAAATCTGAATCCTTTACAACAAATAAGAAACATTTCTTGTCCAAACGATCAAACCAGATTTACTATTTGGAGAATGATCCAATGAATAATTTTTTTAACGAGGCTAAGAAATGAGTTTTACTTTTTTTGCGGCGTTATGTAAAAATGATCAACTTGAATTTTTAATAAAATGTGACGCCGTGGCGCTACAGTAAGAAGTTGCTCGCAAACGGATAATGAGCAACTTCAGACAGAAGCTAGCTGATTTTGGGAGCGATTTTAATAGTACTAAAAAGTGAGATAAGGTTGATCGCTAGTTCATGTTTTGTTTTTCGGTAGGGGAAATTATCCTGAAATGATCGACGACGAAGTAACAGCCACCATTAGTTGTTGTTTTATATTTCAAACATTGATATTGTTGATCTTAACACTATCAACTTTCATAGTTGAAACCATATATATATTAATACACAATAGTTTTAATATATTTAATTGGAAGGTATTTTTTTTTTGAAATAATTGAATTTAATATTAATGTTTAAAATTATGAACGTAAAGTCAATTGATACATTAAATTGCATAATTTTTTTTTATTTGCATTAAATATCAGTTTCTTATCATAGATATAAATGAGTAAAAAATATACAATTACTATTGTTTTAATTTAATTTTTATAATTTCACTCTTTGTACGTGTTATAGGTACACATTAATGACTATTTAGACAAACTGTATGTAGGTGCAGTTGGCTGTTTATTCATATATATATATGATAGTTTATGAATAAAATCCACTTCTATATGGTAAATTTTTTCGATAAGTATTTTTCGAACAAGTGACGCATGCTGTATTGATAAATTATTAATTCATATTATATAAGATACAAATATGTATAAGTAATCAATTGTGTGTAATATTGTGAAATAGTATACAGAATGTCCAAATAGCCGACTTTGTATGCATGCAATATGTAAAAATAACAAATTTGGCTCATGTCCTTTTTAGCGACATTAATTTAAGGGAACATGGCATTTTTGCTACGTTTTTAATTTGATTCGCTAGTAAATCAGGCCATAATGAAAAATTAGTCCCAAAAGACCAAATAATACGATATAAGAATTGAATTAACAAACAAATCGCAAACTAAGTTAAGAAAGGTTAAAAACAAAATAGAAAAACCACGTTGCCTGATATTGATTTCACTGAAAGGAACATGAGCCACAAATTTAATCTTTGCTTTGAAAACTAGTAATTTAAAGGATAATTTCATTTTGTAATCATTTAAATTATATCTGAAATCTGGAGAAGAGATAACAAATAATTTTCCCATAGTTCAAAAATGTTTATTAAAGCGAAAGGTGGAACCATTTTTAGAAGGTATGTTGGTGCAAAAAAGGTGCGTTTATACTCAAAGTTTCATCTTTCAATATCTTATTTACGAATTAATCGAAAAAAAATATATATCATAAAACTTGAACTTTTTATGAAAGTTTATACAAACTATAGATAGACAAAATAACAGCCCTTACAATTTATAACGATTTGAAGCAGATGATTTCTTTACTTCTCTGCTCAGGTGACTATTTGTAAAATGATTTCTAAAGGGTAAATTAACATATTTTTTCATTAAAAAATTACGAAGTTTAATTAAATATACTTGGTCATACTAAATTTCCAATGTTATTAATTAATTCAACTATCAAAATTTACCTTTGATAATTTTGTCATTAAATTCATTAGTCATAGGTAAACGTTCGAGGAATTTTGACGTTTCTGTACTATGACATTTTAATTGATTTTAATACCGGAGCAAGTGAGCTTTTACTGGGCATTTTGAATTTAACGATTTTTTGGGATTTTCAAATGAATATTTCCTAGATTTTATCAACTTAAAGTATAAAAAATCAACAACCGCATTATGTTTTTGTATTCGTTTAGGACATTTTAAAAACATTGAAAATATTTTTTTGAATAAATGCATTAGGTTTATAGAATTAAAATCCTAATAGTCAGTCAATGAAAAAATGCAAAAGCACCAAGTTTTGAATAAAAAAATGGTGACCGTTTAAATAATAAGTATAAGAACCAATGTGTTATAAGAAAAAAAATTTGGTTCAAAATCAAAACGTTTTTAACAATTACTTTTCCTCCGGCATTACTCTGATAAATTGTCTCGAGACTAAGACGAACATCACCATTAAAAATAAGAATGAAATGCTTTCAAATTGTTATTAAAAATACTTCCCAAGCAATAGAATGAAAATTCAAATATAATATTAACTTCAATAGTAATATTTCCCAAGAAAATCAAGCAAACACAAAAACGTACACGTTTCCGACATTTCTTCCAACAATTAATCACATAAACATCCCATTTTCTTATTTATTCAAATGAAACGAACAAAGTTTATTAATATTTTATAAGACGTCAAATAAATTTACGTATTTTTTTTTCTTTTTGGGATGCTTCAACAAAAAAAAAAAAAATTGCAATCACTATGGAAATATATCCCTTCGAAATCTATATAGAGTTAATTATAAGCGTTTCTTTTCGGTATTGTAAATTTGAATTTTAAATTATGCCCACAGCATGTCAAGATTTTTCGAGTTCGTTGCAAAAAATGTTTAATATATTCGGGGGCTTTTGAAATTTAATTGGAAAATCGAGCGAATAAAAAAAATGAAGCCGGAAATTCATATTGTTCCGTCATGTGCGGCTTTATCCGAAATGACAGTCGCATATTGAAGTTGATATTACATATATATACCACATATGCATGACGAAGAGCTTGATGTTTCTCCAAATTGAGCTTTGTGTTTGATAGAAGAAAAGTTGTTTGATACACTCGTATATCATAGCGCATATGTTTACTAGAAAGACTAACAAATGCCTATTTTTGCTCCACCATATTTACGATTTACATAATTCAATTTTGTTGACAAAAATGAACATTTTCGTACCAATAAACTATAAAGCCGAATATTCAATTTCATTTTTTGAAATGCATATTTTTTAAAACAATTTGATATAAAATATAAATAGACTCCAATTCTAAGTTCTGGTTATATGAAGAATCAAAATTCTACGAGAAAAATGATAAATGACGAAACGTCTTTATTTTGAGAAAACATGAATGTATACCTTCAAGAATCATAATAACTTAAAATATTAACACCTGGAAATCCAATTACTTTAAAGTTTAAATGAATTTGGTCCAAGCTTTTTGGGTCAAATAACACTTCATTTTTATATGAAATGGTCTTCACGTTGATCAGTATCTGCACACTAATTGGATTAAATTCCTGATAGTTAATGGAAATCAATGCTAAACAAAAAAAAAAAACACTTTAAACTCGGATTAACATATAATCTTACCAAAAATCATTTGGTTGCATCAGTTTACTGCGTACGATCTGCACCAAGGTGCGACAATTGTAATCACTGATGGTACAAAATACCGTTATAATGTAGCAATTTTAGCAAATCGATCAAATGTATTGTTATAAAGTCACTTCAAATTACACATTAAATCAATTTGCTTCGTAATTTTCAAACAACATCAATCTAGCGACATTTAAAAAGTAATTGTTACAAAATGAACAAAACACAGTAAAGTCTCAGTCTAATATTTGCATGGCATAGCTCTAGGGTAAGTTTAATACATTTTACCTTTTTCATCTGCGTATTTACTTGTCGTTGTCAAATAAACTGATGTCTTAGAAATAGAGGTTGTCTAGTTTTTTTTTAAAGTTAGCTTTACTATTCCTTTTATCTTCATATTTAATAATTGACAGCTTAAAATCCTCGTATATCCTTTTGTTATTTATGAAGTAGGGAATGTTTAATATTTGCCTTGGGGTCATAGATTGGAAGCGTTGTAGTATTTTGATGTTTGAATTTGATGCTTTACTCCGCAGTTGTGTTCCATAAAGTAATAATGGCTTCGGTTTTGCTTTGTAAAGTAGTTTATACTAACGTTATTTGGATAGACGTTGTGTCCAAAAAAAATATATTTTCTTGAATGTTTGATATAAATTGACGTCAAAGTGGATTTAATTTAGTTGTAAGATTCCAAATAATGACTTACACACAAAGTTAATCAACTGACAATAAACTATTGATTTGTGATTGACTACTAATGCGTTAATGCTTAAAGTTGCACCAGAATGGTCTATTTATATTTAAGTTAGCGTCCCATTTTGATATGCTGCATAAGAGGCATAGCCCGTTATTTCCGGGAAGAGAACGTGTGCTTTGACAATTGTTTATAGTGCATTTTTATCAATGCACCCGTTTGGTTTCGAGTTTATTATCTGATAATGAGTTCTTTGTGTTTCGGGATATTTGGATTCTTTTGCAATTGATAGGTCATGGGTTGATAACTCTAATATATGAAATTCTTACGTCTGTTCATTTTAATTTTTAACCCAATTTTAGGGTAGATATTTTCTTAAGATGCTATTCTAAATTTAACATTTATAGCTGTCTGTCTGTGGGTCTCATTATTACTAAAAAACGGAAGCCTTGAATGTGATGAAATTTGGTATTAAGATACAACACAATTAATCACTTATATTAGGCTATGTATCATTCCTCAAAAGTAATACGGGAAGGTATCCTCTACTAAACAGAGGGAAAAAATATATTTAACTTTAGACAGGCGAGATATATATCGTTGAAAAGGTATTTAAAAGTTAGAAAATTATTTTTATTAATCTTTTTAGTTGAACTAATAACTATCACAGTAAGTAAATATATTTTAAAAACTCAAAAAATCGTTACATTGAAATATAAAGATTTTTTATATAAATATAATATTTATTAATATGTTATTGCGGTATTGGCTTACATATCTGCTGCTATAATGTTATGATTAATAATCCGTGGGGTCAAATCTTACAGTATTTTTTTTTTTTTTGTAAAACTATTGTTAATATATTCCAAGGATAGTTCAGTAAGAAAATATTTAAAAAAAGTAATAGTAATAGTAGTAATAAACCTTATAGTAAAGACATTTTTAACACCGAGCATATATAAAGTCGTATATTTATATACCCCCTCTGACTAATGAAATACCTATAATCGGTGTATTTCTTGTAAAAAATAGGCATCCGATAAGAATTTTTTTTAAATACCTACCCTAAAAGAGAGAAAAAGAGTTACTAAGTTTGTATGAGATAATGTAGAGTAAATCAATAATCAAAATTTTAAACTTAATAGTCAAAGTACTGTTAACCACGATATATTATTACCGCTTAATATAAAATAAAGTTCGTGAAATTTTAGAAATAAAATATGTGTCTGTTTTTCTTATATCATTTTAATAACAGCATTTTAAATAATATCATTTCTCTAAATTAGTATGAAAGTTTATATAGTACTTGTTAATTTCAAGCTATTTTTAATTTTTGTTTGTTTTTCAACAATAAAACTATTTAAAATCTAATTTCTTTAGGAACCAATCATTCTAAAAAGCATTTTGGGAGCAATTTTTGTAATTTATTTCATTATCAATCTATACTTATATATAGAATTCTTATATCGGTCTGTCGGTCTATGTGTCTCTTTATAACTAAAGAAGGAAACAACCGAATTTTGCAAAATTTTATATTCAGATACAAAACAGTTTCCCACTCATAGTGGGTTATATATCATTCCTTAAATATAAAAAAGGAAAGGTGTCTCCAACGTAAAACTGAAGGATGGTTTTTTTAAATATAAAAGCGTATGAAATATCAATGGAAAGGTCTTTAAAATTACAAAAAAGTTTCATTGCACGATTTTGGTTAAATTCAAAATTTGAACAGTAAATTCTTTTTAAAGTATAAGAATTATCTTTTTGAAATATAAACTGTTTTATATAGTAGGTATATTAAGAAAAAATTCTAATGTAAAGTATTTTGATGCATTGATTAAAATACTAGCTGTATATACAAAAAAATCGTGGGTTAGAATCTCATTGTTTTCTTATATATATTTTTTTACTACAAAATTGTGTTCAATATACCCCAGAAAGTTGCAAAAGAAAAAGATATTACCGAAAATACTAATAATAATTAAACTTACCATAAAACTGTTTAAGGAAGTTATAGTTGGCTTATCAACTTTTGTATAAAAAATCGTTTGCTCCAACTGATTGATGATAATTGGAAGATATATTCTTTATATAATGTTAACATCTTATAGGAAAGGATTTTTAAAAATTCCTTCCCTAAAAAGTAAAAATGGGTGACAAAGTATGTATGGAATAACATGTGGTCTAATCAACAATCGAAATTTCAAATTTAATATTTAAAGTGCCGTTAAAGACGAAATATTATTACTTGTTCAATATAAAACTGTTGTGTTTGTTGAGTTTAGTCCCTGTATTGGTAATATCAAAATAACAGTATTTAAATAAATAATTTGCATTTTGGTAATTTTATCAAAAAAGCGTTTTTTAGTTTTAATTTATTTGTCTGACTAAACAATCAAGCAAAATCCTAAATCCAGACCTATTTTTCAACAATCAAGCTTTCTGAAAACTTAATTTTTTTATGAACCAATGATTGTATCTCTGGAGCAATTTTGTCTTCTTCTGAAGTATTAAAGGAGCAATTTTTGTTATAATTTTCAATAAAAAAATTTAATGTATCACGATAATTTTTTTCTAGTACTTATTAAGAACATCTTAAAATAAATTTATGCGCAGACGAAGTCGAGTGTATCAGCTAGTTTTCTATGAATCGACTGGATATCCTTTTACGTTTTATCTTTTGGTGTTCTCTAGTTTGTTTTGCTTTTTTCCGGTCAGAATATATTGATGTTTACTTGTAAAGTGATTTCTAAAGGGTAAATTTACATACTTTGTCTTTAAGAAAAGTGTAATAAAATATACCTTGTCTCACTAAATATTGAAGATTGTGCATGGTTTAAATCAACTATAACCGTAAAATTGTCCCATAAAGTTTGAGCATTCCTATTTTGTATTCGAATATTGAAATAATGAAAATTTTATATATATGATATAAAGAAATATTTTTTTGATAATGATTCACAATAACTAGAGAAATTTTTTCCTTCACTAATACCAAATAATGTGAAATTTAGAGTTTTCTTTTACTGCTAACGTTCTCGTCTCAATTCAGTCTCTGGTTTCTACGTTAAATAATATACATTTCTACCTTTTTAAAAGCTCACTAAGTGAAATAGATTATACCTGTTCGGTCTGAAGAAAAGCTACACAATCGTAACAAGCACATAACAATGCAAGCTCACAAATGCTCCCTGGTTTCGCATTTCTAACTTACTTATGGTGAAAATGTCTGGGGGTTGTTCCATATTTCGTGCATTATACTCTCACCGCCTCCTCCGGCCATTCCCGTGCTACGTCTAATGATAACAATAAAAACTATTTCATGTCTATTCGCTCCATTGTGGTTCCATTATTCCTTCAACATTTTTATGTCTCGCGCAAAGAATAGATGCCGGGAACGAAACTAGATTTGAGAAAAATTTCTCACAAGTATGAGGCGAAAAATGAAAAACAAACTACCAGCAGAAATGCGAGGGAAATCTTTTATGAACTTAATTTTTCTCATTTGGATGCTTGAATTTCTCGTTCTAGTATTTAATTTTTTATGTAGAAAACCATTGATTTGTGGGATTTTTTTTTGTGAACCAAAATTTCACCACTAAGTGGATCTATTAATATTCTTTCTTCCACTAGAATGGAAAAAAATCGAGGCAAAAATCAAATATAATAATAACGAGTGATATAATAGAAAGTGGTTACCAAAGAATGAATGAAGATGTTGACAAAGAAAAAGGAAGGAAAAAACGAAGTGTGGATAAATAGAAAAATTAAATCCGGGAATGATTTATGAGATATTGGCGGCGTATAGAAAATTTCAAGTAGAAAGATCATTAATCGTATTCCCTATTTATATACATATATATGTACTCGTATATTTTTAATAAAAAAGCTTATATTTAACGAATATTGATTCATCACGTTTGAATTTTTTATTCTTTTTGGCTAAAACTAAAATTAAAAATTTGAATTGATTTTTACAATTAATGTAAGAAACTTTATTATAAGGTTTTAATTTGATTGAAGTTATTCCAATAAAGTTACTCCACAACATACTGTGCCCATACTTGAGTGCAATAGACTTGGATAAACGTTTCGTAGATCAGTAATAGAACTCTGTTCCCAAAAATGCTTCATCAATTGAATTATTATAGGCTTCGTAAGAGAATACCAAACATTGAAATAGCACATAAAAAATCTTTGTATTAAAATACTTGAGTGTTTATTTTCAAAATAAAATTATCTTCACTTTTTCTTCAGTTGTAAATTTATTCTTAGCTAAACTTCCAAAGGTTTTACTTTGCAATCCCGAAACGAAACAAAAATAATATATTAAAAAAAAATATTGCATTTTAATATGATATAGTGATGCGCCAGCCCGTATATAAACAGTCCCTGGACATTAAAGTAGGACCACTTAAAAATTATTGTAGTTTTATTGAAAATGACTAAAAACTTAAAAACTTTGTTCTAATATGTAATTTAATTATTCAATAACTTGTTTTGACATTTATTTGATTTTTATTTTAAATTATAAACACATTATGTTCATTTAAAATAATAGTAGGTACTTGGACGACCGAGTTCAACACAGCGTTTTATTTTTTTATTAAATCATGGATTTTTATGCAAGATACCAGATGAATTAGACAAATAAAACAAAAAAAAAAAAAACAAAACAAAACGATTATTTTTCACCAAAATCATAATTTCCTAACTTTTTACGAGGAAGAAAATGTTCTTATTTTCCCTGGAGAGTTGTGTTTTCGTTATTCAACAGTATTCAACAATCACTGATCAAAATTTTGTTTTGAAAATTTAAGTATATTTGTATGATTATTATTTTAGATTTTTAATTAATTATAAGTTTTGAAGTTAGGTAAGCTTCTTTCCGTACATTGTCGAGGATTTATATTTGAATGAAGCATTTTTAGTGTTCTCGGTCGTTTTACTCGGAAAAATGCTAACATACGACATAACAAGTTTAAGAACTGCTGATCTTAAATCAACTCCAACAAATTCAAATGTTTATACTTGAGATTTGTGTACTGTCATAGCAAATGGAGGTCTAACTGGAAATTGATATCTTTTCATGGAACCTCCCAGGACACCTTTTCGTGAATCAAGAGGGATCCTTTAGTAAATGCACTTTTTTGCCGGATTGGTCACCAGTAATGGTGTTTGTCTTTTCTATATTGTTACAGACTAGTCACAATTAGTCTTACACTATTTCAAAAACCTTCTGAGACTTCTTAATTACGCATCAGCATGTTCAATCATCAGCATGTTAAAGCCGCGAAACTCATGTAACCCTTTAAACAGATAATGAGTGAAAAAAAGTATTAGAAGTTCTATTGAGGAATCAGTAATATTCGTTGAAGAATTTATGCATGTTTTATTTTAATTTCAAGTTTTATTGTCGGCTAAATTTTTAGTACAAACTTTTAATTAAAAAAATTTGAATATATATTGATCGACTGTCGACCAGTTCGCGATCGACCATTGACCTACCCCTGATGTAGATTTTCTTAATTTGTTTCAATATACCTTAATCTACCAAAATAAAAGAATTTATAATTGTTAATACCTTTAATTCTTTATGAAACAGGCTGATTTGCAAGTATTTAAGAAAAAATATGAGTGGTTCTAATTCTATGGCCAAGGACTGTAAATATACATTCGATAGATATTTGGTCTGAAAATGATCCTGATTTTGCGCAACACATACTTAACTCTAGTGTTTTTTCTTTCTATTTTTTATAATTGTTATTTCCCGTCGCTTTATAACTATTAAGATCTTTTAGCTACTCAACGGTTAATTAAATCCGTTATCGAGAAATATTAAAAATTTGCTTGATACAAGGATCGAACCTCACTGCCGACCAGTTTTGGAGCGGTCACCTAGATCACTCGGCTACCAGTAGGCTAACTCTAATGTTAAACTTTGAAGGTTGTCAAGAAAAACTATTTACCGTTAACGTTATTTTAGTTAACTTAAGGTCTTTGAGGAACGCATCCTTAACGTTAAACGAGATATAACTTTATATTGCTATAGTATCAATTTTCTCCTCGAAATTTTTGGTTGGTTTGGTTGGTTACCACTTCTATACTAATCATTATAGTTAACAGATACATTCACACCATAGGCCTCGGTCTATCGACTTCTATTATAAATTTCGTTGTTAATAAACAAAAGCTCTTAAATTTAAGTAATCGAATTACTTCTTATAAAGGTCAATTATAACAAACGTTCACTTGTTTACGAAAAATGAGGTCCAATAACAAGTAGAAGTTCGATAAAAAATTTATTGAAAATTAAATTTTAAATTAATCAGCTTAGCTAGAAATGTAAGTTTGAATATTTGCGAACGGAAAAAAAAACTCGGCTAATTTACTGAAACCTAATTATTTAAGAATCTTATTTAAATATTCATGATTTTTTCTGTTGTGTTATCATGTAATATTCTTTCTCTTATGAACTCATAATTAACGATAATTAATTTTTAATTAAATGAGAATAATGTTTTTGAAACAAAAATAATTAAAATTTCAGAGTTAATAAATTTGTTAAAAAGATTATTTTCCCATTCTTTTACACCATAAAATTATATTTGCTCTGCATTATGTTTAAGTCCTTTTAACTCATCAAATAAATAAAAAACGTTCTCAAAATTGTTTCAAAAAGTATTAAGTACGGATTTGAAGAGATGTGGATGAGACATAATAAGTTTGCAAGTGGCTGTTGTTTACGGTTGCTATTCTAAATTTTCTTTTTCTCGGTGACCTCATCCCCGTCGCTACTTTTCGCGGAGATTTGCTCGCAAGAATGGAGTTAACAAGCTTAGCACTCGGCTAATTTTAGCCAATTTCGAGCCAGGTGAAGTAGGCAATTTATAACACCGGTTGTGTTTCTTTAATATAGCGCGGAGGCTGTTTAAAAACGATATTTTTTGTTTAAAAAACAGCGTTCAGTTTCGGTAAAACTTTTAAACCGAGAGATGGTGAAGATCTTTTTCTCGTATACCTACCTGATTTTCTTTGTGTAATAAAAATTTCAATTTTATTTATTTGAAACGGCTAATTATATTCAGGAACATGTAATAGTACGTGCTTTCTGAAAAAAAAATACGTGGTGGTTATAAAAAAATATTATCTTCATATATGTGAGAATGAACTTTTTTTTATGAAAATATCACGACTAATCAATAGTTAGCATATGTGTTCGACGTTGATTTCACGAAAAATAAGGTTCCAGAAAATTTTATCGATTTATAAAGCGCAATTTGGTTACTCAAACCTATATTATTTTTCTCGATTTTTTGCTCTTATGAATACAATATTTTTCTTTTCGAAAATTGAATTCTATTATTTGTAAGTTTATTGAATTCAGAACCTCTAATAATTTAGCACCCGACATTTACAAATTAAAATTTGAAATATATTTTTAGATTGACTTTTGTTTGTACAACTTGATTGAATCGAAAAAAATTTGATTCTTAATTTAACCCAAAACAAGTTATGGGAGATTTTGTAAAATGTATTAGAGGCACCGAAAAGAATTATCGTTTATTCAATCTACAATTGAAACAAAAAATGTTGTTATAACTATTTTAAGTCAATGATATAATCTGCCTTGATAAAATCAACGTTTTGGCATCTAGTATGCCAATTTTTAATGCCATATTAGTAAAAATCAATTGATTAACAAGGAAAATATCAAAAACATACTTTTTGAACATCACTTAATCTTCAATTTTTTTAACTACTTAATAAATGTGGTAACGATTGAAATAAATAGAAATCCGATGAAATAACTTCGGACGATTATAGTGGGTACGGCAACATCACCTCCTCCTTAATTAATTAGTTTTTTCCAGAGCTTTTCTTCTGCAGATGGGTCTTCCATTACGGTGTTACAACATAGAATTATATCTATTTTTGGACACTTTTGGATCTTTGGCCGATCGATTATGATTAATTAGGATTATTTGACAGCTCTTCGACTTTCTGGCATACATTTGGCACCATTTCCCTCCTTAACTTTTTATTGGTTAATTTTTTTTTTGTTATATTTCGTTGGTGTCAGTAGGAGAAATGAAAATTATCGAATTTGAACTTAAAAAGCTCATTTGTTATTAATGAACTTCTAAATCTAATACACTTAAATAAACATTGAAAATGTTTTTAGTAACAACATTGTGTTGCTACCCTGTGAATTTCGATAAACATACAATACCGAAATTGTATTCTTTCGGGTTTTTGTTTCCACCATTTCAATATATACATTCAATAATTTTTTAATTTGATAAATTACTCTAATCGTAAAATGTGTTTAGTACCACTTTGAAATAACTATAACCACATAAATATCAACTGAATGACTAAAAACGACATTATTTTCCGGTACACTTAATACTTATTTCATTATTAAATTTTATAACAACTAATATTTTTTTTAACTGAAAAACAAACAATTTATATTACAGTTACAAAGAGGAATATACCGACAAAAATTTCCTTTCAACTCAATCCAAAGAATAATTATAACGGTTTTCGTAAATGTTCTTTAACTCTAATTACTTCATTGTGAAATTTGAAAAATGGTAATAATTTTGATTTTGTTGAGGTACAAACGATTTTTTTTGTGGATTCTTCCGTGTGCTGATCGATAGTTGATAGTACCGGTTGAATTTTCATTTGTACCTCAACCGCAAAGAAAATCAAGTTTTCCGACAATGGGTGGAAGAACACCCAAACAAGTTGGCCCTAGAAACTCTTAATGATCTCTCCCACAAGAGACTTAAAAGAGGGCAAATATTGCTTTAATGTCTTTTTACGAATTTTAACGGTCAAAATGTATGTTTTTTTTTGCATAAGTTAAGTTTAGTTGATAAGATTTCTGCCCCAATTATTCCTTCGTGACGATGATCAGAGGAATGGGTATTGATATTTTGTAAAGTTGGACTAATGTAGGCTAGGGACCCTGCGGATTCAATTCCCATCAAAAAACAATGAAATAATAAAGTCTAATTTCATTTACAAAACTGTTATAACAAATTGTATTGCAATATAATTTCTTTGTATTTCAGTTGAAATAAAATAGCAGACGTTATAAAGTTCAACAATGAAATAAGTATATTTACAAAATCGTCCATTTTTTTTTTGTGTTAAAATTAGAATGAAATTAGTGTCAACGTCCATCTATAGCCGTTAAAATTTTTGAAAAATCTTACAATGAGGAACTATCGATTTTTTTAAAATTAAATAACTTTTTTTCGGTCAAGGTACAAACGAAAAACTTTTCGGTACAATCAAGTATAAACATAAATCAATCTAAAAATATATTTAAAATTTAAATAGTAAAAGTAGGGTGCTAATGTTACAGAGGTGAATTCAGGTTATACAACGCCAGATTGGTTCACTCACCTCTAACTATTTTAAATTGTTCTTTAAATAATAACTTGCAAAGGTTTTTTTACAAAGCAAATACTATAAATGTAAGATATCGGAAAAATAATTTTTATTGCTGCATGCAAAAAAAAAGGTGAGAAATGAATTTTTTCTTGATTAAAAACAAAATAGATAAATAGACCGACACCGAGAAATGTTGCAAACTCTGGGTTCTCTCAATCCGCGGAAATTAAAACAACCTTCGAATGCAATAAGCTTTCATAACCGAGTAATCATTCTAAGGCTTCGAATCGATTTCAACTTTATAACTTCGAGACTTCAAAAGTGTTTACAATTTGCATTTAATTTGATTTTCTCGATACGATTGTTACACGGCGTTTAATATTGAAATGTAAATTAATTTAGTAAAATATGAGTTTTTCTCTTTACGCTTCCGCAGTGTTCAGTTAAAATATAATTAAAATTGAATGTCTTGCAAATTTTTTGATGAAACCAAATTGTATACATTTATCTTTGATGTGAATTTTAAAATTTCAATTAGCACAATAAGAGTTCATACCAAGATATGAAAAACGTGTTGAATTATATATTTGGCGTTGTAAACAAGTTATAATAAAAAATGAAATGTTAAATTACCGCTTAAAATGCGAGGAAATGAATGATCATCAATCGTTTCAAAATAAAAATTTATTAATTTTGTTGTTTTGCACAGGGTTTAGGTTTCCTTGCCATATAGCAGTAAAGTTGCCATATAGCAGTAAAGAGAATGCATTAGACCCTAAAAATTACAAGAACGAAATGACAAAGAAAATCAAGAATTCCAAATTGGTGACCAATTTACTTTTTGATGACCAACTTCTTTGTGCAAGAGATGAAAGTAATAAAAAAAGGGTTGAAAGTTTCGCTTGTTCCTATAACCATTCCCGTACAATATTAATTACATGGAGTTTGTCTTTATATAGAGTTCTTTCATATCCTGAGTTACAGTCCCTGGCCATATTATTAAACGCACTTTAGATTTTATTCAAAATATGTTCAACTAAATTAAATTTAAAATTGTTTACTTTTTAGATTATAAAAAGTTGTATTGATTTTTAAGAAATATATTTTCTGTATGAGGGTAGAACCTTGATTAATATCCCCATTACCCTACTTTAGGATAATAACCTTGATTTGAAGCCCATTGAAAATCTGTGGAAGTTGCTGAAGAAAGAAGTAGCTAAAGAGGTGGTTACAATAGAAAAATAGTCCATAGAAAAAATATTCACGTATGGAATCATCATCCTCAAATACAGCAGACGGTATTGTCCTACATAGATAGCATACTATGTAGAATGAGAACTTAAAAATTAGTAAACGGGCTTTCAATTAAATATTAAATTCAGCTCGCCATAATTAATTTGATGGAAAAAAATATTTTTAGTAAATATGATTTTTGGTCACGCTAGTTGGTAATAAACGTAATAAATAAAATTTGTACAGGAAAGTTAAACCCAATGAAAAATATAGACCTAAAATAAAATACCTCTTACTTCAAGTTTTATACAAAACCTATAGTGCGTCTATTAATATGGCCAGGGACTGTAGATGTTAAATCAAACAGAAATAAAACAACAAACTTTATTCAAATGTTTTTCTTCTTCTTTTCTGTTTCTCCTCCTTAATATAGAAAACTAATCATTCCAACTAGCTTCATTTTTGAAGCTGCGAAGCAAAGCAGGTTAATTGAACTGCAGTTGAACCATGTCCATAAATTTTTTGCCAGGAATTTCTTTTACATCTTACGCTATTTTTTCTTGAACTGTATAAAGATATGTTCAATTTGATATTTATGATCATACGTAATTAGATCTGACGTCGACTAGTTTACACAGGATTCTCTGTAGTTCTTCGGGTGTTTCAGCAAATAGGACCGCATCTGTTTATTGTCATTAGTTTCATGAAGCCGTTACCGATGATAGAAGCGAGGAGGATAAAGCGTATCCTTGCCTTCTTCTCTCTTTAAATGTTTGCATGTGCAAATGGATAATATTCTATTTTTATAGTGTTATTGAATATTTTGGTACTTTTTCATTGGCATTGCTTATTTCAGTAGTTATACGTGCTAGTACATGTTGTCGATTTCGATTGTCAGCTCTTCAGGGGTGATTGTAGCGATTATTGTGTGGTTAGGCGTAATAGAGGTGCTACGGTTCTGTTCCTGTTGGGAGGCTATGAAAACTCTTTGTGGGTGAATGCAATATTTCAGACGAAGAAAAGTAGCATCGATGATTTTTTTCACATTCATAATATTGCAAAATTTGTGCCCCATTTTTAGCAATTTCTCTTATATGCTCTCTATTAGAGTTGAACATCGTGTTAAAAATAGGCATTCAAAGACTTTTTTAGTGTTTAAAAAGCCCGTTAGAAGATATTTTAAGTTATTAAACGCATTTTAATTGTAATGGCTTCAAAATGTCTCCAAATACTATTTAATAGGACAATCTAGGTTCATAATAATGTCATATTAACATAAAATTAATTTTATTAATTTTCATCGTCATCTTATGTAATATCTTCGTCACAGTCGCTTTCTATAGTTTCAACGGGAGGACTGTTTGTGCATTATTATTCTCTGCTAGTCCTGGAAACTCCATTACAAATAGCCAGTTTTTTTACATGGTTCAGATTTTTTGGAGTCCATCGTATAGTTATAAAAAAATCATATTTAAAATGTCTTGTGGAGCTAGTGGCTGTGTCATCATAACTGAAATTAAAATTTCTCCTTTTTTCCGATCCCAGTTTTCAGGTGATAAATCATTCGACTACCATTAAATTTTGTATCAATTTTGCTCCACTGCATCTGTGGTGAGAGGTAAAGATGTAAGATTAACAGTCTCAGTCTTTATTTTTTTCAAAAATGTATTGTGGCTCAATTTTTTTAACGACACTTGTTTTTAATCCCTCCGTTAAAAACTTTTAGGGTGCAAGATAATTTTATTGCAAATGCATTCCTTAGATTTATGTTTTTCTAAAAAAATTTCCACTGCTTTTTTGATCTCCAAATTGGTTCCTTTTTTTAAATTAAAGGAAAATGGAATATTTTTCTTTAAAAAAAAACAGTCGTATCGTAGCCGGATAAAGGATGTACAAATAAAACATTTTCCTTATAAAACGACATATGATCCAGACTTTCAAGTGCAAATATTTTCTTCTTCTGTTGTCTTCTTAATCTTTTCTCCATTTCCGAAAAAAAAATGCAACGAATGCCAAAGTCGTCAATACTACCAACACGTCAATATCTTCACATATGATCATGGAAATCATCTCTGTTTTGTTGATTTCAGTCTCAATATACTTGTTACATGTGTGCAATCGATACTATCGATATATGTATAAATATTGGAAATGAAAAAAATTATCATCATATTATATATTTTTTAAAATGATATGTAGTAAATTTTCATTGTTATGTAAACATTTTAATTATTTAAAATGTTAAAAAAGTTTGTGTAAATTCAAAACTTGTTAAAATTTTAATTTTTATTTCTTTGCATTCGAGGTAACAATGAGTCTTGGGATTTTTAGAATATTTCCACGGAAGAGTAAAAAAAAGAACTATTATACTTATCATTAACGATTTTTTCCAAAATTTGAATAGTCCTAACTAAAAATTAATAGATGTCTATTTAATCTCAAAATGCTTTATGATTTAAAATTTAATGTCTAAGAAAGTACATTTCATCTGGTAACTAGTTTTTGATAATGAATTAATAATGTCCAACCGAACTTTCGGTATCGGTCTAGTTTCAACCAAAAAACGAGTTTCGGTTTAGTTTCAGTTTCGGCTGTCGTCAAGCCGAAACTACGAGTGAATCCGAAACTGAATTCGTTAGATAAAAATGTTAAAAAATATTTTTTTTGATTCTTCAATTATGAATACTGATAACTCAGTTCATTAATATTTTGTTTAATATTATCTTTAATATGTTTTTATTGGTTCGAAAGAAAACTGACCAAAGTTTCGAGAAAATATTTTGTTTTTAAGATATAAGAAAGAGTACTTTTCTTTTGTGTACCAAAACATATTAGGTAAAAAGTGATTTTGTTTTGTAACTTTTTTTATTATTTGTGGTGAATTCACAGTGTAAGATTTGTGATTCCTCCCACGGCAATGAAATCACCAAAAATATAAAACAAAAAAGTATTATTTTGTTGACAAAAGAAAAAAAAACAAATATATCCAATTAAAATATAATTCCTAAAACGAAATCATAAATTTACTTACAATTAGACAATTAACACAAGTTTGACGACACACAATGTTCGGTCATTCATTATCGGGTTTGTCTTTATGGTGTAGTGACGATCGTGACGATCCTGTAACGACCCATTTTGGGTCATTGGGGATAATTTAAATAATAAATTGTATAATTAATGATTAGCTCAAATATAAGGGACTAAATGATTCATGAATACCAATAGGATTTAAATATAAAGGGTGACTTATTATGATTAACTTATTTTTTTGTGAAAACATGACTTTATATGGAAGTTTCAATTTCGGCCGAAACTAAGACTGATTCTGAAATTCGGTTTCTACACTATAAATTAATTTAACATTTGCTGAAGATTTTGATATTTTCATAATAAAAATTTAAGTCGCTAGATAAGAAAGTATAGCTTCTAAATAAATAAATCATTTTGCACCTGATTGTTCCTAAAATTCCAACAATTTTCAGAAATATCCAAAATAAAGTATCACGCATTTAAAAATGTAACTTTTTGTAAGTTTTCAACTGTCATTTTCACATTAACAATGGCACATACAGGAAATTTTTTTTTAGAAAATCCAATTAAAAGGGGGGATACGCGGAACCTTCCGGTGACGGATTTTTAGGTTGAAATAATTTTTGGGGACTTCACGTATAAATTTCACTTCTACGACTGAACTATAATGAATACTGGAAATTATTGTCAGAAATTTCAAATCCAAATATCCTTATTTCAAAAATGATTGATAAAATTTTAATATGAGTCATCCGATTTGGCTCAATCTGTAGTCAAATCTATGAATTGAATTTATCCTATTAGGCATTCATTGAATGGTCCGTATGTACTAGATTTCGAATGTTGAAACCACAAAATTACATTATATCCTCATACTTATCAAACTCGTATTTAAAATAGATTATATGTAGAATTAAGTAATAATGCTTCATGTATTCCAACTAGTGTTTGAATTTAGTCAACATTTACGAGTAAATCAAACTTGAACATCCATATTCAGAGACTCAATTAGTTTAACCTAGTTTACTACTTGAAAGTTTCAGTTTGTAAACTAAAAAAGAGATTTCCGAAAATCAATTTTAGATTGTTGCTCGATGTTGAGTGGAAATTTATAACTGTTTTTTATTCTGGTTGACAGTTTGAAGTAAAAAGTTTTCTTGTTAATCCAATTTTTTATCTAAATATTGTTACGTTAACCGATTTGTTGTGTATTTTAGTTTTTCTGAATTAATTATTTGTTGGAGTCGCAAGTAAGGTGTCGTTTCTTTGAACTTAATTGTGAAGGGTTGTTTGTTTAAATGTCCATTTTAGACAAATTCACGCATCATATTTTAGTTTCAATTCGTTTATGAATATAAAGCTCATAAACCGCTCACAGTGAATTAAATTTATTGTGCCAAACATTTTTATATTTTCACATTTCCGTTTCAATCAACTTAACAACACGACACGAATTTGTGAATATATGAACCCGTTGCTAATTTCCATTTTCCGTTTTCGTCTTATTCTTACCGAATATATATTTCTAAGCTCCGAAAACATTCGAGCGAACATTTCATCTACAATAATATTATGAATACAAATAAGTATTTGTTAGCGTGGATGTTATTTGAGCTTAGTGGAAGGAAAAAATATGATATGTGGGAGAAATGTGATAATAAATATGTTGGTTGGGATAAAAATGCGTCTTGCATTGTCGACGGAACACTCGCGACAATTTTTGAATTTGGGTATGACAACGAATTGAAATTTACACAACAATAAATCATTTTTTGTGTTAAATACAAAAAAAAAGCGAAGTGAAACCGAAGAATTTTTTTTCAAATGAAATAAAAGCATGTTTGACACTGATGTGGGATTTTTTTCGAGAAATAAATTATCATAGCTTAGGCAGAACGTAAGTTTCCGGTAGAAAAAATTGAGGTAGACGTTATGAAACATTAATCCGATTGGAAGTGGGGCCTTGTAAAAAATCATTTCTGTCAAATTCGCGACACACAACAACCCCCTGAACGGAATGAATTGTCGAGACCGGCAAATGGGAAAACTTAATGCACGGGTCAAAGAATCGTCGGTTTGATGCATTCCCATCTATCAAGCTTCGCGAAAGCTCATCCCCTTCACGCAATTCGTCTCTGTCTCGTTCAATCACCCGCAAGCTCACGTCACGTTCTCTCGCTCTATTGGCTATTCGAATGAAAGCTCAGAACTTTATCGAGATGAAATCAATCTGCAAGTTTGAGACTTTTTCCGTAATAGCCAACGAAGAAATGTACCATCAAATACGAAACACGAACAGTGAAAAGTAGTCCCAAGGGCTTAAATAATTGTTGAAAATCGAAAACGAGAATTCCATTTCGAATATTATATAAACATTTCAAATGAAACATCATTCTAGAAAGAAAAAAAACAACCATATTTTTATGAGTTTTCATCTCTTTTTTTTCAATTAGAATAAATTGCTTTCAATTATTTTTTCCATGCTGGAAAAACGTTGAACATTAATATTTGAATTCTAAATTATTTTCAAATAACTCAACAAAAAAATTATATTGTTTTCAAAATATTTCTTGAAAATTTAAGAGTTTTTGTTTATGGGAAACTTAAAATTACTAAGCGTTTTTTAATCTTGCAAGCAATACCATCCATTATTTTCCAAAAAAAATTCTGTGGCTTATTTTTTATACGACCGAATGAAGCTTTAAAAAAAGTTACCAATAACATCAAAGTTTTCATTCTAAATCCAAAAAAAAAATAGAAAGAAAAAAATATATATCTCTCGATCACATTGAATATAAATTGTAGAACTTTACTTCAAATTTGACTTATATTCATCACATACACTTAAGGGGGTATTCTAGTGTAGAGGCATGGATTTCATCCCGTTTTTTGAGCGCTGTACAAAAGAAACAAAAAATATATTTAGTATCCATTTTTTTATCATTTGTTAATTGATGTTTTATTATTACAAAAAAAAATTAACAAAAAAAATAATAAAATTGACAACGTTATGAGCAGTGAAAGTGAGGGGTCCAAAAAAAAGAGGGTGGCTTGGCGGTAATGATTCCAACCCTGCTGGTAATCTGAAACATAAATATCAGACGGATTCTTAATTATTATAGATGCCGCTATCAGATGACCCTTGGACAAGTTAAAAAAATTTTTTTTGAAATTTTGATTTTTTTTTCATATTTTTTTAACAATTACGAATTTTTTAAAAATACTAAATGAAAAGTTAAAGCGTTGGGCGAGGACCAAGTGATAAAGGGGTGTGATAAAGGGATGATACAGGAAACTACCTCTCCAAATTTGAAGTAAATCGATTCATTAGAACTCGAGATATCCTCACCGCCAACTTGAAAAAATTATTTTTGAGAAAAACGCGTTTAAAATTTTGCGTCAAGTAGGACCAGAATATTCGGTGAGTGATGTTTGTCGCAATAACAGCTCCCGAAAATTCGCTGAAAAACTACATAAATTCAATAATTATCAAATAAAAAAATAGTGTTCTTAACAACTTTAAAACACAGTGATCAGATGATCAAAAGTTCTTCAATGAAATAACGGTCAAATTTAAAAAAATACTAAAAAATAACAATTTTTTACGAAAACATTTTGAAAAGTAATTATAATTCGTATGTGAGCGAGTAAACAAAAACTTTGCAAGTAGCAATTTGACTACCTAAAAGTGCATGTGTGTGTGTGTGTGTGTGAGAGTTTGTGCGAGAGCTGTGTAAACTGGTTGTCGAATTGTTGAACTGCTGATCCTACTACAAAACAAATCGGACAAACAGCTGAGTACCACAAATATTTATGTTACAAATGTCAAAACATTATATGTATATCTTAAACTTAAATTTATTATTTTCTAATTAGGTTTAAGCATTTAATCTATCTAGTGTAAATAACTTAACATTAAAATAGTGATAATTAATAAAAACTAGATTATTTGATCTAGACAAAATTAACTTATATAATTAAAAAAAAAAAAAATAATACTGAGAAATGGAACAAGACGATCCAGAGAGTGACTCTGAAATAATTAGAAGGCATCGTTCGGCTAAGAGAGTCAGGGCATCGCCTTCATTCATATCACCAAACCCTTTTGAACCATTGAACACATTGAACATTAATGAAACAACTAATACAACAAACATAAACAATGTCAGACCACCCCCGATATTCATAAATGGAGTCACAAATATGAATATTCTGATCGATGAATTGAAAAAAATGGGAGTAACACAGTTCAGGTACATGGCCCTCAGGGACAACAAAATTAAGTTGTCCTGCGAAACTGCTGAAGGGTACCGGGAAACAACCAAGTACCTCAAAGCAAAAAAAGCGGAATTTTATTCCTTTCAATTCAAAAATGAAAAAAACTTTCGGGTAGTAATAAGGGGAATTCATCACAGTTGCGACCCGAAAACTATGATGGAAGAACTCACGCACTTAGGATATGAGCCTGTCCAAATGCTCCCGGTTTACCATCCAATCACCAAAACGCCCCTATCATTGTTCTTTTTGGATCTCAAACCAAAAAATAATATTGAGGATATTTATAACCTCAAAAGGTTATATGGGGCAGTGATAAAGGTCGAGCCACCTCGTCCGAAAAGAGCGATCGCTCAATGCCACAATTGTCAGCAGTACGGACACACAAAAAATTACTGCAATAAAACTCCACGCTGCGTAAAATGTGATGGAAGTCACTCAACAAGAGAGTGTACACTAGGGTCCAGCATGAGACCCACTTGTACAAATTGTAAGGGAAACCATACAGCAAATTATAGAGGTTGCCCAATCCACAAAAGCTTACAAAGCGAAAATCAAATGGGTAAAAAAATAACCGAAATTCGCAAAAACCAGGATAAGCCCAACATGAATCACGTTAATATAACACCACAAAAAAATACATCAAGCTTGGGAGTAACCTATGCTCAAGCAACTGTAAGAGGCCTGCAAAACCCCCCAAATCAAGACAACCACAATACAAGTGAGTCCACTTTGACATCTCTGATATCAAAATTAGGCGAGAGAATGGATTCGCTAATACAAATTATCCAACCACTAATATCAACTCTACAGCAAATACTGCCAGCACTTATTAGCAAACTCATCCCATAAATGACTTCCACGCCAACAGCACTAAAAGTTTGCACCTGGAACGCCAGAGGAATCAACAATAAATACCACGAGCTTCTAATCTTTATGCAAGCACAAGACATAGACATCCTCCTGGTGACCGAAACAAAACTAGCGGAAAATATAGCTACATTTCTTCCCGGTTATAGAATACACCGCGCCGACCACCCAAGTGGAAGAAGAAAAGGTGGTTCAGCTGTTTATGTTAAAATGCAGATTGAACATGATGCCATGCCACCTATAACTGCTGAAAATATCCAAGTCTCCCGCATAAAAATTAAGCTAAACCACAAGGACTATCAAGTTGGGTCCTTTTATTCAGCTCCAAATAATAGCATCACAGCTGAAGATTTCAAAAACATGTTTAATAATCTGGGGGCACAATACCTGCTAGGAGGAGACTTCAACAGCAAACATCAATACTTTGGATCAAATATCGCAAATCCAAGAGGACAGGTGCTTTATGACGTAACACAACGATTACAACTGGAAGTGTTGCACTCAGCCGAGCCCACGTATTTTCCAGAAGGAAACATGGTTCCAGATATTCTGGATTTTTACATAGGAAAAAATATAGTGAACTTTACTGAGGTACCATCTGTGAAATATGAACTAAGCTCTGACCACTATCCTGTAATAATGAACATAAACCTGAATTACACTCAAAGACAATCTAACCCATCCCTCATTCAACATCCTTTTAACTGGAAAATATACAAGGAATGCATGCAAACGTTTACAAAACTGGGCATCCCACTTAAAACCCCTAGAGACATAGACATAGCGGTATCGACTTTAACAAGAAACATTCAAGTGGCTGCAAAGCTTTCTAGTGGCACTAAAAATAACACCCCAAGACCACGAAATAATAAGCTGTCAACCTCAATTGAACAACTACTATTAGTCAAAAGAAGAGCAAGAAACAGATGGGAAGAGACTAAATACCCACCATTTAAAGAGGATTACAATCGAGCTACAAAAGACCTCAAACTTGCCATAAAGGAGGAACGAGAGCGAGCTCAAAAAACGGAGCTAGAAAGTTTGAATAAAACAAATAACGAATTCTGGAGGAAGGTAAAAGCAGCGACAAGAAAAAGGACATTTTCACATCCATTGCTACAAAACGACAAATGGTTCACAAGTACAAAAGAAAAAGCTGAACTCTTCGCTGACGTAATCCAGCAGCAGTTCACTCCTTACAATAGCCAGGATGATGAACACGAGGCAAAGGTAACAGAAGTGCTCCAACAACCACTAGTTTTAAGTCCCTTAAATTTGCAATTTACTCCAGCACAAATTTACAACGGAATACTTAGAACTCCAAACAAAACTCCAGGAACTGATCTAATAACACAACCTCTACTCAAGGCACTACCAAGAAAAGCCATAGTTCAATTGACACAAATATATAATGCTATTATTAGGACAACGTATTTCCCTAACCATTGGAAAAAAGCGATCGTCATAATGATCCACAAACCAAACAAACCCAAAAAGGATCCAGGAAATTACAGACCAATAAGCTTGCTTCCTATATTCTCGAAAATCTTTGAAAAACTCCTATTACCGCACCTTCTCCAACAAACCGCTGAATATATACCCAATGAGCAATATGGTTTTAGATCCCAACACTCTTGTCCCCTCCAGCTACATCGAGTCACGAAGAAAATATTGGAAGCGTACGAAGAAAAAAAAGTTTGCTTGGGTCTTTTCGTGGACACAGAGAAAGCTTTCGACAAAGTTTGGCATAAAGGACTCCTTTGCAAATTGAAACCGATTCTGACTGACACCAGTTTTCGAATCATCCAGTCGTACCTCACTGATCGTGTCTTTAGAGTACGAGTCGAAAACGATTTTTCCACAACAAGAGAAGTCTTGTCAGGAGTCCCACAAGGAAGTGTATTGGGGCCTTTCTTGTATACAATGTACACATACGACCTTCCTAAAACGGACTCAACAATGTTGGCACAGTTTGCAGACGATGTCGCTATATTGAGCAAAGGAGACTGCGAGGGAACTGCAGAGAATGTCCAAGCACACGCAAACAAAATTGAAGAATGGTGTAAAAAATGGAGAACCAGACTGAATCCTGATAAATCTAAAGTCATAAAGTTCACTTTGAAAACCAAAACTAGACAACAACCAATTATCCTGGACAATAGAGTGGTTCCAGTAGCAGACAATATTAAATACTTAGGACTTTCGATGGACACAAAACTGACATGGAAAGCTCACATAAACAAAGTATTGGTACAGCTCCGCTCTTGTCTACGACAACTCAAATGGTTGATAACCAACAAATCCCTTGCATTATCACTAAAAAGAACAATCTACATTCAAGTCATTCGACCAATTTGGACCTACGGATGCGAACTCTGGGGTATAGCATCTAATACCCAAATAAAAAGGATCCAAACTTTTCAAAACAGAGTGCTGAGATTAATGACGGGTTGCCCCTGGTTCGTAAGAGGTTCCATACTACACCAGGATTTGCTGATAACGATGACAGAGGACGAAGTAACCAAACGATATTCTAAGATAAGAGACTTGTTCGAAGAACACACAAACCCTACCGTCAGAGAAAACTTAATAAACTGGCCACCACCGAGGGGACAGAGGAGGCTAAAACGCAAAAGACACGTGGACCTTATAAATGATATCACATAAGATATTTAAAAAAAAAAAATAATACCAATCCTAATAAAACAAAAGTAATTTGTGAAAAAAAATAAATAACGAATAAGTAAAACTTATAATTAAATAAGACAAATATATATAAAATAAAGACAAAGAAATAAATAAAAATATATATAAAACAAATAATATTTAAGTGAGTGGGGACCGTCGCGGGATGGAATCCCCAACAGGTGACAAGTGAATCTGACTAAGGTTAGCTTCTACATATTAGCCAAACTGGAAAGCCAATTCGGCAATAAGTTAAAGACTTTAAAAAAAAAGAAAAAAAAAAAAAAAGTAGGACCGGAACCGACACTACGTCACAAAAATGGCTATAACTCATTAAATAAGAGGAATTTTGAAAAATCCTTTTAATGACATATTTTTGAATGTCTAGACTTTGGAAATAAGAAAAGAAAATCGATTTTTTCAAAATTCTACACTAGAATACCCTCTTAATCCCAAACGAAATGTGAGAATTTCATAAAAATTAGTTAAAGCTACAGATCAACTCTAAACGGTCCAGGGAGTTTAATGAAACTCTTACAAACCTAGCTACCATCAACAAGGTAAACTTGGTATGGGTGCCAGGTCATAAAGATATCAAAGGTAGTGAAAAAGTTGACGCTTTTGCCCAAAAAGGATTCCAACAACTCTTCACAGGCCCACAGCATATACTTGAAGTTACAAGATCGGCACTGAAAAATGCCATCAAGGAATGTACTTACGAAACCCACTGCATAACATGGAAAAACACTACTGAACAAAAGCACAGTACAAGGGTGACGGGAAAATCATCACAAAAACTAACTACTTAATTATTAATTATTAATTATTAATTTTATATAATATAAAAAACATTAATAGAGCAACAAACTATTTTACCTTTGATTACTCAGTAACTTCAATTGTCGCCTACTTCAGTACTTTCCATTTTGATATTTGATTAATTACCCAACAAGTTGGGTAATGGTAAATATGACAAACATATCACAAAACCTTAAGAACAATAATTTACACATATTTACTAACAATTCTTAATAACAGTTCTTCAATAACTAAATAATCAAAAATTCAATTGGAATTAAGTTTTCAAATAATAGAGAAATAATTATTGTAAAGTAGGGAAGTCGACTTGTTTCTTAAATTTTGAGCTTCCATTTTTCAATTTGGCTGCGTTCGTTCCTTGCAAATTTGGATTGCATCGTTCTCAATGGGAAACGCAAAAACAGTATATTTCTTATCTTCCACATATAGCTTTTTAATTCACCGTCTTTGTCACCTTAAAAACTATTGTAGTTGTTAAATTTGAAAAAGTTGTTCATGTCTTTTAAATTCAAGTTTTCAAATCTCTGTTTCTGTCCCTTCCCAATTATCGATAAAGTAAAATATTTTAAATAAACTATCTTTAATCGAGCTGAATTTAGTTGATGAAATTAATGTTGACTCAAATCTAGGATTATATTAAATTTTCGCTCGATTGGCTAACTGCAAATATGTTAGTTATCACCTCCGAAATTTGTCGCCAAAAACGCGAGACTAATGTAAAAAATTTAAAATGAACATGCTAATTCCAAAGTCCTTTTCATAGAATTGTTAGGCCATAAAGTACTTTCATTTCATGCAATACGGCTTTAGAAAATTATCAGTATAGCTACTTCTATACTATTTCTAGTATATATCATAAGTATATATCATCAAACATCAAATAACCCAAAAATGCACTAATAAATTGGATCTTTTAAATTGTCTTTAAAAGATTAGGAGAAATCCTAATCTCCAATTTGATATGGTTCTACGAATTTGAACATGTAAACACTAAAACATTGTTTACTAATGAGAAAATGAAAAATGCGACCAAAAAATAGTAAATTTTTTTCCAACTACTTTTAGATATATAAAGACAAAGTGATGACAGTTTATAAAGAAAAAATATTTGATTTTTTCATTATCTTCCGATAATAATAAATTTCAGCGTTTACATTTTGTGAAATTTTCTTAAAATCTCCATTTGTATATTTGACCTATAACGCCGCGACTGTTTCAAAGTAGGGTAATAAAAATACGTCAAAATCCCATCACGATTTTATAACGCGTATAAGATAATAAAATTGTCCATTTCACTCGTAAATTTCTCGGTGATATTCATTGTAAAAATGTCTAAGAAATATTGAACAAGGAGAAAGTGTTACAGTTTTCTTGATAGCTTACATTACAATCCACTTTTGATTATTGAATCTTCAAAAGAACTAGAAGAAGTTTCAAATAAATATCTTAGTTATAAGATAGGTCCCAATAATATTAATCATCAGAGATAAATTTATTTATATTTATCGAAAAGAAAAGCTTAAATTTTAAGGAATGTTAGAGGATTGGTTTGTAATGATAAAATGAACTTGGTTAAATATTTGAATGGTTAAAAATTTAATTTGAGTATAATTTTATAGCTCTGTATTATACATGTAGTATTTTAGTAGTGTTTGTAGTATTTTTAAATTAAAAACAAAGAATAAAATGCAACGATGCTAGACATTGATGTCGCTAAAAGGGACATAAGTGACCAATTTAATCTTTTTTTTAAAGAGTAGTAGATTTTTGGGAAATATCCACAGCCCAACACCGACAAAACTAAAAGTTGGCAAAAATTGGTAATTGAATGAAAACGAAATGACAGTTGAAACCAATGACATCAAACAGTAGTCTCAAAGTTCTCAAAGTTGAGACAGTAGTTACTATATTTGTATTGCACTCACATGAATATGTTTACATTCTTTGTTTTCTGTCTTACCGCCATACATACATTTACCTATTACATTGACATTAAAAGCAAAAATTGCGTTTAAAATTGTATTATATTTTAGTTATTACAAACTTCGTGTACCTGAAGTACCATTTCACGCACTATCGAAATATGCTATGGCAGTGGATTAAACACATTTTCTTAACTACATTAAATAAATATAACTTCTCACTTGCATCTACTAATAAAATGTAAACGCAATAGCAAAGTATTTTTGCAATATATCATAAGGGTTTTTTAAAGATTTTTCAAACAAATAAAGCTCAAACGTAAAATAACAACTTAATGCATCTTCACTGTCGTTATATGTGAACGTTCTTTGCTTCATACATTTTTCAAAAATAAAAAATTCAAAACGTTTTCATCCTCAATTTTTCCCCCATTTTATTTCCTCCTTTTCATACAATTTCACGAATTCATAAGATGAACGAATGTCTATAATAAAACGAATGTTCTTTGTTGCATATCACAACCACTATCTCCCGATGTCACCCTTTTCGAATCTAATGTCAGCCCCGTTTCCAACAAAATAATAGTCATTTTTACAAGCCACACGTCATGAAATCACAGCCGCATCGAATTTATTCAACAAATCGTATCTCTTTCCATCGAAAAGTTTCGATCTTATCTGATATACATGAATAGGCTTTTCCTTCAGCAACGAGGAAGCTTAAAGATTACGCTCAATTTGGCTCAAAGTCGAAAGTTTAAAGCTCAATGAATTTAAAAAGGGAAAAAATAACAATAATATAAAAAGACTTTTTGTTCTCAATATGGTTGGGATATGCAATACCAAATTGGGTTCTTATAATAATCAACTAGAAAGAAAAGTTAAAACATGGGTATTTAAATAAGCAGATTTTTGCCTTATTTTTACGAAATGTTTTGTTTTTGAATTTGTCTTTCTATATAACCGGAAAAAAGCTTTTATTTCAATACATTTCTTCCATTTACTTACACAAATATTATGCACGACTGATGACAATTTCAGATAAAATATCGGAGACGAAAATAAATAAAAATAGATATTTTATGAAAAAGCACAAATAGATGTGATAGAATCCTCACACCGACTTCCCGTTCAATTCCTAATAAAATAAAATCTTTCATCCCAGTTCCATTGTCGAATCGAATCTCCCCGTATTAAACGTGGCCCATCTCGTAAAGCGTCGCAAATGAGAACGTTGAGGTCATCACAAACGTATGACGAAAACATGAATAACGAACAAGACAATAGAGAAACGAAGAACGATGATGGAGCATCTTCCAAGATAAATAATGAAACAGGAAAACTGCAAACTATGTTGCCCCCAATGACCCCATCTGTTATCCGTCTCGTTCTTGCTCTTCCAGAGATTACAATGTTCTCGTTTTGTTAAGCACGTTACAGCCTTGTCACTTTGCCATCTCTGAGCCTTCATTTCGAGTCGATCCCGTTGGTACTGTCCTCCTATATATACCTTTCATTATCCTTGAGTGTCAAACAAACATGGGATCTAGTCTCTGGATGTAGGTACAACCAGACAATATTGAACCCAACAATGCTTGCATTTCGTACTTTTATCAACAGCCGTTGTCATAAATTTTCCAACTATCAAACATAGCATTTTTTTTCGAAATTGTTTTAAATTTTTTATTCAAATCACCCTACGACAAACTCAATTTCATTTAGAAAAAAAAAACGTTTTGCCAAAAAAATTCTCAACTTGCTTATATTTCTTAACATAAATTCTACCGAGAAATAACATGCGTTCCATAAAACTTCAGCTTTACTTTAAAACTAAATGAAACTCCATTTTTTTTCACGTCCATCAAAATAGCACTACACTTTTGGAATTCCTAGAAAATAACTACGAAATATTTTGTTGTCTTTATGAAAAAAAAAAATCGCTCACATATTTTCCAGGAAAATAGTGCTAATTTGAAGTTTAGAACTTTTCAATAAAGATTAAAATTTCGTTTTTTTTTTTTACGTTAATAACACAGGCCTGCAAAAATTGTTTTGACTGTAATAAGTTATTTCAATGTATTTTTTGCGCTTATTTTAAATATGAAATCCATTTCTGTCCATCCCGTAAGGGTTTCTCACAAAATAAAAAAATATATTAGGAATAAGTACCAAATAACGTAATTTTTAAAAAAAAAATCATAAATTCCATGGAATAAATATGTTAAGTAACACAAAGACTAGAGGACTCAAGTAACACAATCAATAAGGATAATATCTATAAGTTTTTTCCGCTGAAACCGGAAGCCTGAAGCGAACCACTTTTTCGGTATAAGCTTGGATCAGGAACGTCGAAATTTGAGAATTGTTTTTGAATGGTTTCGATATTATTCCTGTAGGTATTGTTCACTCGAATGCTTCTTGTACGTACATTTTGACATGTCAGAAATAAAGTAGTGATTGTTATTTTCAAATATGTATTTATATTGTATTATGTAAAATTAAATATTCTAAATAAAGTCTACTTTGGGCAAGTCCACTTCAGCACACCCACAATTTGGTAACGTTGCGTTTTCGACTTTGTTTTAATTTAATTCGCGATTAAATCGGGCCATAATAAAAATAACCATCTCTTCTTCATTTCTGGCTTGTCAAAATTTACGTACATATTGCATTCAAGTGAACAATACGTACCCATTCGGAATAGTTACCTACAGTTCGGAATATCTCGACGTTCCTGATCCAAGCTTATACCACTTTTTCTGTATCGAAAATAGTAGTACTCCACCTCTCATTACTAGCGCTGGAGTCGTTTTATCTTTCATTGGTGGAGGAAATGAACCGTTACGAAGTTTATAAGTGAAAGCGAGATAACAAAAATGATTGATGGTATTTAGCTCTCACTTTTAAACTTCGAATCGGTTTGTTTCTTTTACCAACGGAAGATAAAACGACACCAGCGCTAGTTGTGAGAGATCCAGTACTATCATTTTCGATACAGAATACTTGTTCGATTTGGACCCGCGATTGAGGCCCAAAAAAACAATTTTTCAATTATTATTTGCAATAAAACCTTACGTAGTGAACTTTTTTCAATATTTTTTCCATAATCAGGGCAAAAATTACAATAAAAATATGTTATTATATTTAAGAAAACTTTACCATCGCAGGCTTGTGATTAATTGGAATTTTTTGTTGACCGAGAGCTCTGAAAGAAAAATTTTCAAAACTTTCCCGGAAAAAGCCATTCTTTTTTTGTCACTCGAGAGTTCCGATAGAAAAATTTTCATGTAGCTTGCATTGTTTGCCGGGAAAATCCATTTAAAGAAAAAGCTCAACTTTTACTTTTCACAAATAATGAAATTTCAAATTTTTTTTGTGCCAATAATTAGTGTTTTTTTTTATCATTCGAGAGTTCTGAAATAAAAATCTTCATAACTTGTATTTTTTCCCGGAAAAAGTAATTTGAAAAAAAAGCTCAATTTTTCACGTATTGTAATTTCAATTTTTTTTATTATTTCTTCAAAACTTTTTCCTTTCTTCGACTAAGCTATTAACTCTTAATTTGATATTTGCTTGTTGAATTTTTGTCTATTATTTTAAAAAATATTTATTTAAGTTCTGTATTATATTGGTCTCTTAATATGACAATGTTATTGGAAACCGGTTAATATGATTGACATCGTTTTTAAACAAATATCCATTCTTTTCAATTTATTATCACTTTAATAACTCTAGACCGAATATTATTTTTTAGGTTTTGCAATTTTTCTTTATTATCTTCTTCAATTTTCACTCTTGATATTCCTAATTCTATACTCCTTATTGTGAAAAATATAAAAAAAATAACAGCGTTGATTACTTAAATTATAGAAAATTATTTCCAATAATTATACAATTGTAAGTGTAGTTGATTTCAAAATCCTTATTTTGACCTTATTAATGTTAAGGTAAAATGTACAATTTTTAAACAATTAAAATTAATTTGAATCGGGAATGTTTAAATTTCAGTTAGAAATTTTATTGCACAATTAATACAATAATATTTCATCATCATTCATGTAACTCGACATTGTATCTCACTTGTTTCGACACAAAAGAAAAACACGGTTCGAGAAACAATTTAATTAGTATCAGAGTAATACATTTGTTTACATATGCACTAATTAAAGGATCGAGTTTTTCAATAAACTGGTAAAACTGGTACTAATTGGCTTTTTGAAATAAAAACGATGAGAAAAGATTGCTCAACAGAAAATTTAACGCAAATATTTGAGAAAAGATTAATTAATTAATTAAGATTGAAAAACAATAAGGATTAATATATTTTTTTTATTTCAGGTAAGAAATCAACAAAGACGATTATAAAATATTCGAGGAAAGCGTTTATGGTATCAGAAGAAGTTTAAAGGTATTTTCATTGAGTAAATTTAATTTACAGTAGTGAAAAATATAATATGCCTTTGCTACAGTTTCTTAGTGCTCTTTGAGTATACAATATAACATAATCACAAAAAGGAAAGAATAATTAGCTGCTTTGCTAATTGTGTCCCAAAGTATCAAATAGTTTTCCTTTTAATTTTAGAAACTTACATGTAACAAAATACAATCCCTGGCCATTGAATTAGGACCACCTAAAAATTATTGTAGTTTTTGTGATATAGGAAAAAAATGACAATTTTGAACCTTTTCTGAAACCTTATATTCACCTTCAAACGTATTGCTAAATGGTATATTTTATAGCACTTAGTTTTAAGCGATTCCCTAGAAATTGAAAAGGCGGAATGTTAATTTAAATTAACCTAAATTGTTTGTAAATTATCAATAATTCCTATTCTAGTAAAATAAGAGGATTTGTTATTTTAATATTGATAAGTATTTTATTTATTTCCGAATCACAATAAATTAATGGATAATAATATATATATGCTTTGAGATTCAATTAAAAAATTACTTTATTACGACGCGTTTCAACAGTTTTAAAGACATATATATATTATTATCCATAGGATTTGTAATAGTTAACATCTTTGATTCTATATAAAACTAGCCGATGTTTCAAAAAATGAGAATGGTCCTAATCCAATAGCCATGGACTATAACATAAATGTTTACATAAACCAAATGAGCGAATAAAGAAATATTCGTTTTTGGGAAAAGGGGAAAAATTCCTGATTTTTCCGAAAATTAGAAACAATTAGCAGAAATCTAGAATATTATCAAGGAATTAATTGTTTATGTTTGTCTAAAAGGAAATCTTAATTCTCCAAATAGCAAAAAAGGACATATGTTAAAGTGAATCCTACTCTTATTTCAAAATTGCATTTCTTATTCTTATCGTTCTATGTACTTATTCTGTACAAAATGATTTTGGGATTTCAGAAATATATTAAGAGCCACTGATTCAAGTGATGCTGACAATAATGATAGGGATGAAAATTCTGTCTTATATAACTACAATTTTAAAGTATTAGATAGGTTAAAACCTACTCATATGATACGAGGTTGTAGACATGATTTATTTAACCTCCCATAGATACTGATTATTGACAAAGAGCTTAAGTAATTTACTATGTTACTTAAGGGAATTTTAGTTGCAGAAGGTCATAATTTACACTGTATATGAGAAGTTGGCAAGCATGAATTAATTTAAACATACATACATAAACCTAACATATTCTCCCAGATATATCAACATATATGTGTACATAGCTTCACCCTTAACGACTAACATCCCATCTCCTCATTCTAATAACGGCTAGATCCCGTGAACAGGGATGAGAGGATCACTGATGGTTACACTGATTTATTATATGCTAAGATGTTAGTCGTATAACATCAACGATATGAGCAAGATAACATTAACAGCTCCAATATAGAATTACATCCAGAGCTTTTGAAACAAAAAAAAAAAAACAGCGATCTTCCAAAATTAAACGTTCCAATTTTTTTCCAATTAAAACTTGTTTAATCAAAAATGATACGAAAATTAAAGAAAAGTTTAACGTGGCAAAGATAACGTGAACATTTTTGCATTAATTATTGCCGGAGCTTTGTCGCTCGTCTGTCTCGTGACGGTCTCATTTATTTCTCCAAGTTCATTTCGGTATCAACTTTTTAGTTCATAAATGAAAGAGTTTCGTGCAATAATGATGACGATATTAAGACTTTTATTTAAGTGGGAACACGATATTACACTTTAACTTCAAAAATTATACCGTCAAAGTGCGGCAACCGTGATAAACTAACTTTGATAAAAATAAACTTCAAATTTCTTTTTAATTTATATCATTTTAATTCGTTTGACTATTCACTGAGATTGATGAAAGAAATAAAATATATTTAGCTGTTAATAAGAAGCTGATTTTTTTTCTGAAAAAAAAAATCATACTTCATTTGTTCTGGGAAATATTTATTATAATCAAAATAATTTTCTCTAACAACTATCCACTATCATTCTCTTAATTGGTGGATACCACTCCAAAAAAATTGATCATCTTTTAATGAAAACCTGCCATCGTATCATTTTTGTAGATCTTCACAATATATAAAGTGCTACTCAAAAAGTGCTTAATTCATTGAACCAAATTAGTAGATAATAATCTGAAGGAGCCATGTCTGGGGAGTAAACTACAAATGAAGGGATTTCCAAACTGAATGTCCCAATTAATAGGTGTACCGGAAAAGATTGTCGTGTTTTCAATATATTAAAACACAAAATTTTCTTACAACTATTGATTTTAAATCAATTATTATTATAATACTTATTTTATTATGAAGTAATTTATTGTTACTCGAAATTACATAAAATATTTATCCATGTTAAAAATAGTATCAACGTTTTAACATCTAGTGTGCAGATTTTAAATGCCATATTAGTAAAAATCAATTGATTAACAAGGAAAATATCAAAAACATACTTTTGGAACATCACTTAAGCTTACAATTTTTTTACCACTTAGTAAAAGTGGTAACGATTGAAATAAATTGAAATCCGATGGAATAACTTTGGCCGATTATAGTGGGTATGGCAATATCACCTCCTCCTTAATTAATTAGTTTTTTCCAGGGTTTTTCTTCTACAGAGGGGTTTTGAACTACCGTGTTGCAGCATAAAATTTTATCTATTAAAAGTTTTTGGACACTTTTGGTTATTTGGCAGATCTATTAAGATTGATTAAAATTATTTGACAGCTCTTCAACTTTCTGGCATACATTTGGCACCATTTCCCTCTTTAAATTTTTATTGGTTAAATATTTTGTTATATTTCATTGGTACCAATTGGAGAAATTAAAAATATCAAACTTGAACTTTAAAAAATTCATTTAGTATTAATGATCTTCTAATGCACTTAGATAAACATTGAAATTGTTTTTAGTAACAGCTTTGCGTCACTATCCTGTGAATCTTGATGAACATTCAATACCGAAACATGGGTAGAGCCGGGTTTTTGGTCCTACCGTTTCAATATAGATTTCGGATTAAATTTTTTTTGTAATTTTTACTAAGTTGATAAAATACTCTAATCATAAAATGTTTTCAGTACCACTTTGAAATAACTTATAAACAGATAAATGGCAATTGAATGACTTTTGGTTTAAAAACGACTTTCTTCTCCGGTACACCAATATATCCTTTCCTCATATTTCTGTGTGGTCAGGGAAATTACTATGCAGCAACATCACTTTGTTTCGCTTTTTTTGTTATTCTGACCGTTTTTCGCGCTAGAACATTGTTTCAATTTACTGTTGCTAGTGGTTGTAGCATTTGACTACCATTTTCATCTCTCAATTCTTACCATTCCATATTCTTCATTTTCTACCTCGATATCGTCATTTTCATGTATCTATGTTATGTGTAGAATAAAGTATGCGTTGAAATTATTTAACAAATTTTTACCTATTAGATAGTCATCTTAAAGTATATAATATAAAGAAGATATTAAAAATGTACCATAAAGAGTTTTGAAATTATCATATAATCAAGTAAATGCTTTCCTGAATCAAAAATAAAAATTGTTTCATGACAACAGTTTTTTTTTTAGATTTCATGTAGTTATTTATTTATAAGAAAAGGTATTTTCATCCCCTAAATCAGACTATTAAATGAAAAACAATTTCTGTTTTAAACTTACGTTTTTTCTTTTTTTGAAGAACTAATAGAAAAAGGTTTCTATAATCTGAAACTTCCAGGATCTTATTAATCAATTAATACCTCTCTGCTCTTACTTACTACTTAGATGATAAATCGTTTGCCACTCTAATTTATTCTTTGACTTCATTCGTCTTCTAACTATATATTCGATTAGTTCTTTATTTATATATCATTTTTATACAAAAAGCTTTTAAGCTTTAAAGTTTTTATACAAAAAAAAAACGTTGAAATATAATGAACTGTAATCTAAATGTAGCATGCAAGTAAACATTCGTTCCCTATTATTCCACATGTATCATTAAAGTGGGATAAATTTCAATATATACGAAATATAACAAAACAGAAATATTGGTATGTGAAAAATTCTTCCTGGTCATATATAAAACAAAAATATTTGTTTCTAATTGGGGACCTTCTTCGGTCAAAAATGAAAATAATGCAAACAACGAAAATTGCAGGGGAAACGTGTGTTTCAACCCTCATGGTTACTTTGCTACAAACCCTATAGGTGTTAACGCAAGTAGTATATAAAACAATGGGAAAAATAAACGTAATATTCAATAGGATGAGGACCAGAGTGGGCACAAAATGTTTCAATGCATACACGTACAAATTGTATTATAATTGTGAAGAATTTCACGAAACAAAGCAACATAGTGAGTAAAAATTTTAATTAATAATTTTTTTCACCACATAACATTCCCGTGTTTCATCCCAGTGGGACGGTAACGAGAACGACGTTGATAACGATACCACAAATGACAATAGTAGAATAGTTAAATAACAAATATATAGAGATATATAAATGAGGGAATTACTCTTCTCAACGAAAAAGTAAACTGCATTTTCTTCTCTGGAATCGTTCTCGTTTTCCATTCCCATTCTCTGTTTTGCATCCAGGTATATTTTATAAAAGTTTGTCGCATAGTTTGTTGTTGCACCCCAGATTCATTATTACATTTATATCATAATAGTGAGTCTCTTGTAAATAATGTCATATTACCCATTTATTACATCCCCCATCTCTATTCTCATCGACTCCTACTTCACTATGGTTGCACCAAACACAAATAAATAAGCCACAATTCACTCTATTGTTACAATATAAATGCATTCGATTGAGAAATGTGTAATAAATACGAAGAATACCACAACACGCGATAGAGACATCTAGTTCTTTGTTTATCAAACTTAAAAACAATCTCTTACTTCGAAAATCTAACAAAAAAAAACATCGAAACAAAGAAATCACAGGCAATTGGTAAAAGTTCTCAGAAGATAAATGAAGTGACGAATGTTTTAACGTGAAACCCATCCAATCGAATCGAAAGTCTATTTATGAACGGACGAAATCTTATTTAGCAAATTCAGACGACCGTTCAATCTTTGGACCTTTTTTTCTCATTTGGCAAGAACGTAATTGGGTTGGTGGAAACAGAAACGAGATGCCTAAAATTACTAATCTAAAACTAAAGCAAAAAAAAAGCTCACACATAAACAAAACAATTGCAAAGCGATAGCAAAAATAACAAACAGTCGTTGTCGTATAAATAAAAATGTTTAAGGCGAAACCATAAATTTGTTACAATACATTGAATGTAACGCTACGGTTGTGGGTTCAGTTCTCGGTTTAACGGCGCGGCGTTATAGTGGAAGAGGTGATTGTATGCCAAAGAATCGTGGGTGGCGATAGCCGTTAGGGGTTGAAAGGTGGAGATGGGTCTCTGGAACTAGTTCAGTTCCAAGTTTTCTGATCAAACGATCGTGTTTATTGGAAAACTCCGTTGCAACTTTGATTGCAGTTGAAACTTGAGCGCAGATAACGGCGTATTAGAAGTGCGGAATGTTTCTGATTAGTTACCCTTAAACTAACTCGTTTTCGCTGCCATCTAAACGTCCTCTTTGATCATTTTTCTATTAAATTGACTTCTTTATAAACTCTTCGGTGATCTTCAAGTTTCATTTAATAACTAGTTTATGCTAAAATTTATTTAATATGTTTGAAATATTGTAAATATAAAACAACCGATTTAATATGATATTCACATTAAATTCATTCTATAAGCTTTAATGAGTACAACCAAACAATCCTACATCATTTGTAGTTTCTTCTCTATTCCGTTTTCGCCAACAGTACCAAGTTGTCAGCGTCCTTGATGGCTTTGAGGACGAGTCCCCTTATTGCACAGTCACAAGACTTCATTCACCCTACAGAATTAAAAATAAAACACAACAGCAGAATCATTCTATTAATATTTGTGCTGTGTTTTTTCTCCAGTTATGTGTTATTTTTTTTTTAATTTAAATAATCAGATCTTCATTCGATTACAATTCTTACAAAAATTAATTTTATCTATTAATGCCTTAACTTGAGAGCATTCTGAAATTAATCGTTTTTAAGGTTTCTTATATCAAGTTTTTGATTATAAAATACTCAAATCGTTCATTTTTAAATTCCATATGGCATACTATTCGGTTTCATATTATCATTCTATTCATTCTTATTTTTTGCGCAAATTTCCTGCCGATTTTTTTTCAGGAAGGTTTTCCTTTATACATTGTTTTTTGGCTTCTATATTCGAAACATTTGACTCCCCTTAATTGTCAGGAACAACATTTAAATAAATTTTTAATTTTAATTGGAATTTTGATGAATATTATCAAAAAAAAAAAAAACGGTGTGTGTACTTAAGTACGCACATGTGAGAAGTTATACTTCTTTGGTATAATCAAAAAGATGTTTTCAATCCACTGCCGCAAGCTCTTCCGGTAGTGCCTGAACTGGCACACTAGTTAGAAATGGTGTGTGATAAGTAAAATATAATAGATACCCTATACCGATTAACCAACAAAATTTTAAAGCATGAACTATCCGAAATTTTTGCCAATCGACGGGAAATCGTTCGTAGAAGTTTGTGAAAGAAACCGTTTCGTTTGTGACAAAATAGTTTAGCCGCAATTAAGTAATTATGAAAAATTAATTAATTAGTCATTCATATAGTAAAATGATAAGAAAATAAGGTTTAAAGCAACATACAATAACAAAAATGCGGGAAAATTTAGGAAACGGTTGGTTAAAACTAAAAACTAAAGAAAACTAAACAGAACAGAAAAAGGCAATTATGAAATTAATTATTTTCGTCAAATTATATTTTCACAAAATTTTCCAAATTAACAAAAATCGAAACATAATTAAACACGTTTTTCTCCCAAATTTTTTCATCATTTGTGAAAATGAATTTTTCTCACAAAAAATTAATGTGTGAAAAGCCTGTTGATTATTGTTTCGATTTTTGCTAGTTTAGAAAAGATGGCAGAATCAGAAAGAGTTGAAAATATTCTCCAAATTTCAAAAAACTCTCAATGGTCTAATTCGGTAATGTATATTTTGAAAAAAAAATTGTGATAAAAATTGATTTTCACAAACAATGAAAAAATTTGCCTTTTTTTCAATTTGTTTTCGATGGGAGGGAGTTTCTGTTTAGTTTTCTTTAGTTTTTAGTTTTTGTTTTAAGCAACCGTTTTCTAAATTTACCCGCATTTTTGTTATTATATGTTGCTTAAAACCTTATTTTCTAAAAATTTTACTGTTTCAATGACTAATTAATTAATTTTCCGTAATTAATTAATTACCACCAAACTATTTTGTCGAACGAAACGGTTTCTATCACAAACCTCTTCGAACGATTATCCATCGATTGACAAAAAAACAAATTCGGAAAATTCACACTTTGAAATTTTGTTGGCTTATCGGTATAGGGTCGTTTTAGTACTATGCCAATCGCTCCCAAATATCGGCCAGTTTTCACCCGTTTAAAGTTTCTCGCTAACCGTTTGCGAGCAACTTCCTACTGTAGTGCTACTGCGTCACATTTTATTAAAAACTCAGTCTGATTATTTTTTTCATAACGCCGCTAAAGAAGTATAACTTCAAAAAAAAATTGAAATAAAAAAATATCGCATAAAAGCTTTTGCTTGCAACTTTTAATAAAAAATAAATTAAATGCTTTTCTATTTGAATGAAAGAAAAGAAGATTTATAAGTCTGATATTTTTAAAAGCTGATGTAAAGAATTTTATTGTATTACCATCGTGTACTATTGAAACTTTTATAATTTCTAAGAAAATGCAATTGAATATTGATGTTGAATTCATTATATCAAATACTAGCTGACCCGGCGAACTTTGTTCCGCCCTATAGGCAACAAATGATCACATTTTTTTACTTTTTAAATAAGAATAATTGTATATAAAAAAATCTATTAATTCAGTGATTTTTTATTTTCCATTTACTTTTTTGCATGGGTTGCACATTTCAGTGTAGCACCTTGTGATAAACGATATTTTTGGTTTTTTTATCAGACGCGAATACAAATAACGCAGAGGGTCTTCCGACCCGTGAACATGCCACATATAATTGACCATGGGAAAAACATGGATGTTCTAGATTAAGACCACAAACTTTCAAGGATTGGCCTTGTGATTTATTTACAGTCATGGCGAATGCAAGACGGATCGGAAATCGGAACGGGATAAAAAGTATTCTATATCCTTTGCCTAGTTTTTAGCTACCTTCCTACCAATTTTCAGCCAAATCGGTTCAGCCGTTCTTGAGTTATAAATAGTGTAACTAACACGACTTTCTTTTATATATATAGATAAAAAATATCGTCAAGTCCAATAAAGTCGGTCTAAATTATGACTACTAAAAAAAGTCGAAAGTTATCAAAATACTCGCGTCAAAATGACAGAAGTTAAGAGTCTAGATTTTTGAATATTAGTTGGAATCCCATCTCATTGTTTCGATTCCCGAATGAACCTTTTTCCAAAAACAATTTTGTAAAAAAAAAGTCTAATGTAAGATTCGAACCCACGTCTCTTTTATTGTGAGCATAAGAATGTAAGATAAGTAAGCGAATGCGCTATGAACGTATAATTAATCCCAAAGTATAAATAAAAGAGCTTTTATAGCGGTGGCATTTATATATATTTTTTAAAATGAAAAAACACTTATTGTGACATAACTGTAATAGTTAGACATATGCTGTCGCTTTATTTTTTGTAGATCATAATATATTCTGCAAAATCGTAGTACATTATTTTGTTCTATAACCAATAGTTTTCGCAGCGCACGCGATAAACTAATGTTTTTTGGTAATTTTTTTTCAGACCTTGGGTTATTGGAATTTTAGTATGGATCCTTATTTTTTTTTGAAAATTTAATAGAGCCTATGTTCTCCGGAAATAGTGTAGCTTCCCAACAGTAAAAGAATTTTACAAATCGGCCAAGTAGTTTCGGAGACTTTTCAAAGCAAACAAACAATCAAATCTTTCCTCTTTATAATAATAGATAGATGATTGCAACCTGGAGCAATTATATATTCTGCAGAAAAGCATTATGGAAGCAATTTTTTGTTATATTTCATTATCATATATATATATATATATATATATATATATATATATATATATATATATATATATATATATATATATATATATATATATATATAAATATAAATATATATATCTTCTATGCTAACTCTTCTTTGGTATTTAAAACAATTTGAAAACCAATTGTTGTTATATGACAAAAAATTGCTTCTTAAATACTTTTTAGCAGAATATATAATTGCTCCAGTTCACAATCATTGGTTCATAAAAATTAGATTTTAAACAGTTTGATTGTTGAAAAATAAACAAAAATTAAAAACCGCCTCTATGGTATTTGGTATAAGTACCTACTACCTAAACTTTCATACTAATTAAGTGAAATGACGTTATTTAAAATGCTGTAGTTAAAATTATATAACAATAACAGAAACTTATTATTAATTAATTATTTATTTATTAATTACACTTAGTAAATTCAAAATTTCGATTGTTGATTAACTGTACATTTTTTCAAAGAAACTTAATCACCCCAATTCACTCTTTTAGGGTAGGAATTTTCCAAAAAAAATCTTTTCACATGCCTACTTCTTATAAGGAATACACCGAATATTAAAATTTCATCTGGCAGAGGAAATATATAATTACACAATTTTATGTATGCATGGTTTTAAAAACGTATTTACTTTAAGCTTTGTTAATATAATTATTTTTTACTACTACTGTTACTTTTTTCGTTAATATTTCCTTATTGAGCAACCCTAAAAATTTATTTTCAACAATTTTGTAAAAAAATAAAAAAAAAGGTTACTTTAGGATTCGAACCCACTTCTCTTTTATTGTGAGCATTAGAATATCAGATACGTAAGCGAATGTGCTATTACCGTATAATTCTATTAAGTGTTTATTAAGTATAAAAACGTTTACATCTCAAAAAGGCACGTCCCACGGGAACGACGGGAACGGGAACGAACGGGGTAAAAAGTATCCTATGTCCTTCCCCTAGTTCTTAGCTACCTCCCTACTAATTTTCAGTCACATTGGTTCATCCGTTCTTGAGTTACAAATAGTGTAACTAACACGACTTTCTTTTATATATACAGATTGTTTCGTCGAAAACCCATCAATAAGAAGTTGTATTGTAAAATGATTAAATAAAAATTATTAAATTCTGCAAAATTGAGATGGCTTACCGGTATAAGCTAAATTGAATTATTATTGTTTTTTTTTGGTAATTTTTGATATACATAGACTTATATTAGTGAGTATCATGGATAACGTTCAATAAGCAAAATAAACAAAAATAACAATGCCATAATAAATAAATAATTGTATTTACCTAAGTTTCTTGTCGGTGAAACGAGTAGTGATTATTTTTCTTAGCAACAAAATAACATATTTAAAAGCTTGAAAGCTTTTTTCAATTACTTTCCTTTGGTTGTGGTTGAGGCATATGTACCGTTGAGTTTCTCATTGTTTTATTCTGGAAGCAAATGAACACATTCCTATTGTCGTATGGGAATCCACTAGGTACAAGGTAGGCAAGATCAGGATAAAGTGCACGTAGGAATGGGTCAGGCTTGGGAAAGCATCAATCTTTCCACAGGAGGAAACCGTCTGCATCCTCATATGACATAACATTATTTTCATCTTTAAGTTGTGCTATTCTCTTTTTCATCCACAATGATAGATGATAGAAAATAAACGAGGCTGTATTTGTGACGATTTTTGCCACAGAAAAATTTCGTTGATTTTTAATGAAGCAAGAACAATTTATTTTATGATGTAAACTAGATGATGTGGAGCTTTAGTTTATTTTGTGTCCAAAAGTGTCGGAAAGCTTATTAATATTACGCTTCATTTTTTCTCTTTGTAACGATTGCAGAAGTCAAATTTTTATCTTTAGTATAGTCGTACAAATTTTTTATTTCAAAATTAAAAAGTTTGATGTAATCGCATAGCGGTTGATATTTATATTATGAATTCTCAGTCGTTTGTTTAAAGTTTAAGATGGCGTTTCCGTTGAAATGTAAATGATATAAGGTGACATTAGTTGAATAGCGTCAAATCAGAGCAATTGAAATAAAAGCATGATGGATTGGGGTTTTGATGGTGCGGTAGTTAGAACGTGTGGAAGATGAAGCTGGTGACATTCCGCCCGACTACATACGAACGTGTAATATTATGTAACTAGTGTTTAATTATGCACACGAATTGGCATGAATAATACACATCCGTCACAGCCAAACCCACGTCATCATCAACATTGCTGTCTCGTTCCAGAAACACTCGATGCTTCGTGTTGATTCATCATCAACCCAATTTCAATCGCTCAATCTCCCGTCTCCCGTTTTCTGTAAAACCTGCATGCATAAAAGTCAGCCATCTCGACCGAGCTTTTACCATAGGAGCACGATGGAGCTTTTTCTTTCGACTGTCACTTCAGAAACTATACGAAGTTTGGTCGGGCTTGGCTCAATAGTTGTCGAAATAATTCATCAGTGGATCGTCTATTGTGGTTCGCTTGTTTTTGAATTGGATGAAACTATCATCGGTGATATTTTCCCCAAGTGCGAACTTTCTATGTTCGCTCAGCCATCGCATCGAGTTTGTAAATACCTCATCAATTTATTACCTGATTAATGAACACCACAAACAATTACTATTTTCCAATAGACGAGACGCTAAACTTTTCATTTTTGATGATCAAAGGAAAAGGTTTTAATTTATGGGCTATCCATTTAAAAATATTTGAACTGCATTTTAATTGGTTCATATTTAAAACTATGGCATTAAAATGATTTAAAGTTTGGTTAATAACGGCAACAAGGAAAATTTATATAAAAAATCACTATTTGGAGATCAAAGAAGTTCTTCACAATGTATTTATCTTAACAACTTCTTGGACTCAATTTCGGTTAGAAGCATAATATATTAGACTTTGAATCTATGGATTTAGTCGTCGAAGGTAAAAAGAAGAGCAAAGGAGAATTTATGGAAAATATCAAACAAAAATATTTCGGTAAGGAATATCCAACCAATAATTTCATGAAAAATAAATTGCCAAGATTTATGTATAATTTATTAAAAATATATCTTATTTCATTTGCGTGGTGCATGTGAGACGATCCAACTTCACTTTTCAACCAAAGTACAGGATTTGTACAGTAAAATATAAGGAACTTGAATCATTACAATGATGGTGGTCATTGACTTAGGATCACCATAAAATTATTGCTGTTTTTGTGAAAATAGGCTACCAACTTTGTTTTAAAAACTAATCAAATTATTGAAAACTAGTTTTAATTATTATTTGATAATTATATAAAAAAATATTTTCACATTTTGTTCATTTAAACTAATATTTGATTAAAGTACCTCAACTGTTAATAACATCCCGGATTTTCGCTGGTATACTGTTATTACAACGGCCTAACATTTCATGAATTTTAGTACTGTTGAACCATGTATTAGAGATGTTAGATTTAAAACATCATGAGACGGATTATTGGAAAAGTAAACTTGGGTTTTAAGGGTACTCCAAACATTCTCAATAGATTTAAGAACAGGGGAATTACCCGGCCAAAGAAAAACTGGGATTTCGGAGGTGTTCGGACGTGCATCGTCATATATAAATATGTTTGAAGTTCCTCTGCGTTGTAGATCATTAAAATATAATATCAAAATATCGTCTATTACTTTTAAATATTGATTGCTGTTCATTGTACCCTCAACAAAATACAGCGGTTCAGAACCTTCTTCTGAGATACAGAACCATATCTTTGTAGATGATGGATGTCTAATAAATGTTACTATATAATATTCTTGATATCGATTTCCTGATTTTCTCCGAACAAATTTATAGCTTTCGATCATTGCCTTTAACCGACACTCATCGCTAAAAACGATCTAAGAAAAAAAATAATTTTATAACATTTTCAAATGAACGTTACTTTAGAAAAAAATATAAGAAATGTGTGATCAATTATTTTTGCCTTTCTTAAATCATCTATGGTAAATTGTTGATCTTAAACGGCAAACTGAAACCGGGGTTTCTTCATTTTTACGGTAAGCTTTGGCTTTTTAGCCGGACGCTTACATTTCAGGACCACTTTATACAGTCGCCTTCGTAACGTCTTCTTAAAATTGTTATTCTAGAATTAAATAGATCAGATGAATATTGTTTAATGTTGAAAAACGATTTTCAATTCCTGTTCAAGGCGTTGTTTTTCTAACTCCCCCACAATTTGGTCGATTGTTGAAATTCATTCGACTTGATGGTGACTTCTTGCGAAATCTCAATATGGTTTGATGAGAAATTTTCTCTTATTTTGCAATTTCTCGAAAAGAAGATTTTTTAACATTATTAAGGCCAATACGGCTGATCGTTTATGTTCACTAATATATTTAGTTTTACCCATTTTTAATATGCAATTACAAAAAAGTAAACAACCACTTCACTCTTAAAAAACCAAGCTGAAACAATTAAAACGTTTTTTTTAATATATATAAATAAAATTTTTGTTGATACAAGCTCTCGAAAGATTTATAGTAAAACTTAGACAGAACTAGTCGAAAAGTTTGCGATAAATTGACAATTTTAAACGTTTTTTGAAACCTTATCTACTCTTTCTAGAGTATTACTAAGTGATATATTTAATTGGGTTTAGTTATAAATAATTCCCTGAAAATGGGTACGATAGAAAATTAACTAAGACTTAATTAAATCGTTTCCATAATCTTTATTGTAATAACATAAGAGGATTTATAATTGTTAATAACTTTGATTGTTTATAAAACAGGTCGATGTTTCAAGGATTTGAGAAAAAATATGAGTGGTCGTAATTCAATGGCCAGAGACTGTATTATATCTAATATATTTTTTATAACTTTATAAATATGTTCGGTTGTTTTCTTTTGAATTGTTTTTTCTGTGCGTCTGTTACGTCTGTTGGAAATCGAATACAAAAGAAAAATTCAGTTAAAAAGAGCTATAATAAATCCGCACCATGATTAAGATTAATACCATCATGGTAAGTACCTTATACAAAGTAAAAGGACTTAAAAAAATAAGTGAAAAAAATAAATATATCAAAATGCAACGGCTTATAATGAACATAGATCCAGGTAAAGCTCAAATATTTCAAAAAATGAAACTATTTTTCTAAAAATAACTCTAAAAAAATTCTATGTTGTATAACAAATTTCAGTCTTCCAGGACATCAGACCATGGAAATTTCAATGAATGAATGAATATCAAAATCGATGTCTTGAGAATGTTTTTAAAATCTAAAGTATAAAAGCTAGACCAACGAAACGTAGAACTTTTAACCAGTATGGTAATTTTGTTTAATTCTGAAATTTGATATCTCTAGTATCTTCTAAGCCAAGAACCTATGAAATTTCCTTATAAATTTTCAATGCACATTTTTTTCTTATAATTTGTTACACAGAGAAAACTGAATACCTGCGGGTAGAAAACATGAATAAATATTTCTAAGGAAATCAGTTTTTGTAATAATTTATGGCCAAAATTTGTTATTATTTTCCAAAATATACAAATGTGTTTTATATATTGGTTGTTTGGAAAATAATTTCGTTTTTTCCCGACAAAAGATTTAATTGTATTTTTTACACTCATTTTATAATTAAGCTGTATAATCATTGTATGTTTTGAGAGCTCATATATCAAGGCTTGTATGTGAAAAAGCTCAAGTGATTCTACGCAATAGTTTTTAGTTTATGTCTTTTTAAATATGGAGAGCAAAAACCAGAATTTTCCTCATATATTACTTTTTCACTATGGAAAGGTAAAATGCTGTTCAATCAAGAAAAAAAATAACTGAAGTGTATGCAGAAGAAGTATTGACGGCACGTTAGTGCCAAAACTAGTTTGTAATATTTCGATTCGGCAATTTTGATGTCGAAGATGCATCACGGTCTGGAAGGCCGGTTGAAGCTAATAAAGTCACAATGAAATCATTAGTTGATGCAAATCGGTGAATAACAGTACGTGAGATCGGTAAAAGGTAAAATTTATCAAATTCAATTGTTAATGACCCACTTGAAAGGCCTAGGATTAACCTCGAACCCCGATATATGGGTTCCCTATATTTTTATGGAGAGAAATTTGACCTCATACAAGTTTTGAGTCCTCCCAAAAACTTTTACAACTTGAATGGTATAAACTGCCATACCCATCATATTTTACAAATCTGACACCTTCGGTTTAGTATTGGTTTTGACCACTGCAAAATTTTTTAGACGGTAAAACCTTTACTTCAAATAAGAAGTCAAAAATCCCCTAAGATCAGTTTTCGGCTAAAAAAGAGCAAAAATTTGTTTAGTGAAAAATCATACTGCAGCCAGAAAAATGGCAAAAGGTATTGAACCAGAATGGCCAATATATAATTTCAAAAAATATTTATTCACTAAACAAAAATTATCTTTCATTATCATCACAAAAAAAGAAACGAAATTACTTTCCGGACAACCTAATATATTTGAAAGCCCTTCAATAAGGTGTAACAACTTGCAATGAACTTGAATGATGGTTTATCCTCTTTAAATATTGTACATTTTTCAAATACCGTAATTTTTTTCCATCAAAAAATATTTGCATTAAACGCATTTATCGTGCCATTGCACATCTAGGCACAATTATTCGATGAAGCATTCGGGAGCTTTATCAAACCCGCATAATTTTAATCATCCACAAACAGGTACATCTATATATGTATCTCATCCAACCCTTTACATCTCCAAAATTAATATTAAATCGTTCAGGATTTTACAGCTCATTAATATAATATTGTTGTTGTTGTGTGTGTGTATTTTTTTTTTGTTTTCTCTATCTGTATCACTGTTTTGATTTATTGGGGTCACAAATACGTCCCTAATACAGCCATAAATTACCCCTAATGATGTTTCATTGTTTTGTGACGTAAATAATACATAACAGATGAGCGACGACTGCCAAGCCCTCTTTGATATTTTTCAAATAACACACAACAACATTTGAAACAATTTTCGGATTCGTTCATTTGTTTCGTGTGCCGTTTGAGTGAATGGAAAGCTGGAACTCGTTCGAGCTTTACGCTCTCGATCATAAATTCAAAATAACTAATAGAGGCGTTATGAAAAAAGCTCGAATAGAGTTCGCAAAACAACAGGAGGGATGAGAAAAAATGATTCTATTAAAGTTTTTTTTTTTCAGTTTTGTGAGTTATGTTTTTTTTTACGCGAAACAAAAAAAAAATGTTTTTTTTATTCCAATAAAAATTAAACATAGCAGTGAATAATCAAAATCATATTTCAAATTTCAATATAAACCGGCTTTTTTCAAAACACAAACAAAGCTTTATAGCCTGTTATAGTTAGTGGAAAACTTTCGTTTGTAAAATATATTGCTTTTTCTATAATAACAGCTATTTATTTATAGACTACATAACAAAGATTGACCGGCGGACAAAAGCCTTTTAGTAACAGGAAAAATCGAGTATGTTGAACAAGCTTCGATATCAAATAAACCAAATTAAAGAAAATCTTTAAAGCGTCCCAAAAAAGTTATACTCTTCACTCTGATAAGATTGTTAATTTTGTTCAATTTTTCGATCGACATAACTACATCATTAAAATTTTGTCCTATATTTCGCTAAGCCTCACATATACAACCATAAATTTAGTGTTTAAAAACACAAACAAAAGCACAGACAGACAATTAATGTGACATCAAAGTCTTCTACAAGAAGATCCCGAATTATCCTTACTAATATTATAAACGTGAAAGTTTGTAAGAATGGATGAAGCTTTGATACTCTCTCTCACAAAAACTGCAAAAAGGATTTTAACGAAACTTTACAATAATATAGCTTATACATCAGAATAACATATAAGCTATATTAATGAAATTATTGTATAGATTGTCCAAAATATAGCAATAAGTGTCAAGTAAGTACGAAAAAATTGTGGCATCTGCGAGTTATTCTAGCGTACACTGCAAAACTACTAGAGTTACAACATAAGATTTATAACTATGTTAATAGCATTGGTTTACATATATGCCGCTATAATGTTGTAATTAAGAGCCATGGGTTCAAATCTCACAGTAACATTTTGTTTATTACTAAATACTTGTAAATAAAACCTGAGGGTTGCTTAAGAAGAAAATATTAACGAAAAAATGTTTTTTTTTTGTAAATTCCTATTCTACTAAATATTATAATTCAAAAGAGTGAATAGGGGTGTCTAAGTTTGCATGAGATAATTTAAAGTTAATCAAAAATCGAAATTTTAAATTTAATAATCACAGCGTTAGTAAAAACAGCGAATCATTATTTCTGTTTAATACAAAACAAAGTTCATGTATATTTAGAATATATATATTTTCGTCTGTTTTTTTATATATAATTTTAAATAACGTTATTTCACTAAATGAGTATGGAAGTCTAATATTTAGTACTTATACCAATTAGGCGATCATTAATTTATGTTCGTTTTTCAACAATCACACTTTAAAATCTATTTTTTATGAATCAATGATTATGGCCTGGAGCAATTATGTATTCTGCTGAAAAGCATTTTTTGTCATATATTTCATTATCAGCTAAAATATAAAATCGTCCATACTTACTTTTCTGCGATATTCGTTATTGAAAATAAATAAAATATTCGAATTCATTTCCACGCTTTCCATCCATGTATTTTGGTTTGTGGACATTTGTTTTACTATCGATAACTGTAAGGTTTCCTCAAGAAGCAATTCCTTTTCATTATCAACACAAGTGTGATCATCATCTTTGATAATTCTACTGAATTCTTTTAAATGTGGATAGGTTTTTGGTTAAAAAGCATAAAGACAATTTTCTCTAAACTTTATTAAGTTTTAATTAGTTAGTCTCATGTCATGGAAAGAAAAGTGGAAATAATGTAAAAAATTACTAGTAAATACCGAAAAAACGGTATACATACTTATGAACACCGATATTACAAAATTGTACAAATGGCTCAAAATACGGGTATTCGGTATACCGCTATAGCGATTCCTAGACCCCACAGATCTTCCTGAAAGGTTCCAAGACTTGGAAAAACTTTGCAGGAGTAGTCCACTGGGACTGCTCCCACAATTACAATGCAAATAGTGCTTAAAAATGGAAAAACATAATCTTTATTCATTGACCCAAAAAAAATAAAACTTCTTTGTTTTTGTTAGGACCTAATTCTACTCTTGGTACTAAAAACAAATTAACAATATATAATGCCTTAATTCAACCCATTTGGACATACGGGGTAGAGCTGTGGGGTTCTGCCAAGTACTCCAACATCTAACGAATCCAATTCTTCCAATTAAAACTTCTCCGCCGTATTCTGCTCCCTACAATGCTCCCTACTACGTTAAAAATAAAGTAATACATAATGATATCAAAATTCCCTTTATCAATAACCTAATCCAAGACGGGTTCCAAAAATTTCCGAACAAGCTTCACAACCATCCAAACCCCAACACTCAAATTTTTTCTTCTACATCCCATCCAAATAACCCTCCACGTGGATTAAAATGCCGATGGCCACGAGATCTACTAAATGATAAATAGAGAGTCCCAACAATGGTTGGGTTCTTTCAACAAGTTCCACATTCAACTGTCCCTGGTGAAGGATAACTCCTCACTAAGGGGACAGATTTATTTTATTTTATTTTGTGCGCATATTGCATATTATACTAGAATTTTGTATAGAAAGCAATAATATTTTAAATAATAAAAAAAAACTTTGTTGTAATTAGAAACCATACACTAATTAATTGGGCTTCATCAGAAAGTAGCAATTACTTTATGCCTTAAACGTCAACATTGAAAAGTTGTTTTAAGTTTAACTCGGTTTTTTAATTTAAATTTACCAAATATTTTGATAAATTTAAATTGGAAACAAATTCTGTAACTATTGCCGTTCTGTATAATTCATAAATAAATTAACAAAGCTATCCAATCTCATTTCAACTTGAGTTATTTTCACAGTTTCGCGCTCCCATAACGATCCTTATTTTCCACTCGTTACATTTATAATAGGGTATCGCTTGATAGGTAAACATTCTCCCTACCCAAATATTTTTGCATTAAAATTGCATGAGTTTTAAATTTGAAATGATGCACGTCAAACTTCAACGTCAATGCATTTTCAAGAAAAATAACATTTAAAATGCAAAAAAATATTATTTACTTATTTATATGCATATATACTTACAACGATCTATACTTCTATGTACAAATATACACAAAAACTTTGTTGTACAATTATGAAAATTATTCTTTACTTCTTTTAAGAAGTTTCATTTTAAGTGGCAAATTTACAATTTTAATAATTCTTGATTGAATTAGATTTGGGAATCTCATAGTGAGGAAGAATTTTAAATTTTATGACTTCGTACTAATCTAGGACTTATCTTTTTGCTGAATGAAAGTTTGTTCCGCAAATTACTCATAATTGAAGATTATTAATCCGGTTGAAGAAATAGAGAGTACAGGTTTTCCTTAATGTAGTATAAGACAATAAGTCACAAGTCAAGCACATGTTTGTGCCACGGTAATGAACAAATCAGAGATACGTTTTATAATTTCTATCTCAAAAGACATATTTCGTTGCACATTACTCATTCAGGTGATTCGGGCGAATAAGAACTTCGGCCTTAGTGGATAATGAGTTTAAGAACATCGTTTACAATTTTCGCGGAAGTTTTCACACGAATTGCTCGTTATTTGAGTTATGAATTTATCAGGCGCAAAATAGGTTTTCCAGTTATTCGCCGTGTGTCATGGAACAGCGAATGAAATAAATATTTTATCTGCTCGTCACAGACACGGAAACTCTCTTTGACTAGTTTTTATCCTAAGATATATGAAGTTTAAAAAGTAAAACAGTATATCAGTATGTATAACAGTATGTTTTTTTTACTTAAACTAAAATTGCAGCTGCATAGAGAGCAATCAATTGAAGCAATATTAAAATTCAACTTTAATGTTAAATATTTTTCAAGTTATACTTCTTTACCAACGTTATGAAAAAAACATAAAAAGAGTGAATTTTTTTTAAAAAAATGATGCTTTAACGCTACAGTATGAAGTTGCTCGCAAACGGTTAGCGAGAAACTAAAAAAAATATTTTATTTATTTCCGAGGCACAATTAATAAATTAATGAATAATAATAGATGTCCTATGACTCAATTTCTTCTTTATTACGACGCGTTTCAACAGTTTTTGACTATCCTCATCAAGTAATGACCTTAGCCGAAAACTGTTGAAACGCGTCGTAATAAAGAAAAAATTTAGTTATAGGACATATATTATTATTGATTAATTAAATTTTTAAACTACGATATTTGTATAAAGCTTTGCAAATCAAAAGAATTAAATTTCAAATACAAAGATAAAACTATTGTACTCTTCTATACCAAATTTACTTAAAAATGTTATTCTTTTTTTCGATTTCTCACCTAATACAAGTACATTTTACAGATTTGTAAAAAATCTGCAAGTTCAAATAGAAAAAAAATTATAGAAATTGATGACGGAAATTGATAATAGATATTGCCGAGATTGAAAATGCAGTGTATACTTTGAATAACACAAGTCTGCAAAAATAATGAGAGCTATTTTGGATTTTTGCATAATTCTTATGTTTTTGGGAGTATTAAATGCGAAAATGACTTTCATTTTGCTAATTTTGTTACAGCATGTCACGTTTTCTTATATTGTTGGTATCTGTGTTAAGCAAGTTATCATCTTACAATAAAAGAAAAAGGACTAAAAAAATATTAATTTAAATTCCGTAACTAAACTTATTTTTTATCTTATATTCATTCTTTAGTAAGCACGAAGCACTTTTCTTTTCCCTAGTGGGACTCTTTTTGGTATATTTTCGCTTGTAGGAAGCTGTTTGGGGAATTGGCGGGTTTTTGGTAGCTGCTTTAATTCTTTTAATTAAATCACTTTAATTGATTTTGCTTTAATTTTATTTAAACAACAAACTTAAACCTTTAATTCAATACAAAAAAAAACAAAAGAAAAAATATAAAAAATATAAAAAAGGAATAAATTAACTGAAGTCTCGGAATTATCTACTAAAGTGGTTTTTCTCAAAAATGCGGTTCACTAAGGTTTTCTAGAGCGGTTTCCTCGTTGATTATCAAACTTGTAATGATTATTTTTCAAAATGCGGTCGATCAAGAGACGGAATATGTTTTTCTAACTTTTACCGATAAATTTGATTTTTTTTTTTTTTTGGAAAACCAAACAGAATCATTTGGATGATCTCTCTGAAGCGTTTAATAGTAATCAATCATCATTGAGACGCTCCATTTTCCCTGGTATTTTTTTTCATCTTCTGATTATCTAGATGAAATTGTTAGTTTGCCTTTAACTTAACTTCTTAATTAATTGCCAATCTCAATAAATTAATTATTAATCTTCTAAATTTTCTGGGAGGTAGTCAAAGTGGGAACTAAAAGAATGTACTTTCAAATTTATTTGACAACCCAAAACTTGAAATGCTTTTGCCATTCTTTTGGCGATTTGTTTGTAGTTGGGATTTTTGTTATTGCCTTAATATTTCTCTAAAACCTCTTTAAAGGCAATTCATTCTTCTCTTTGAAGATCCGGAAAGGTTGTGATCAATTGTGGATCGGCCATAATACGTCTAATATCTGGTCCGACGTAAACACCATTTTACAACTTTGCCTGCGAAAAGCCTGGAAACTTTGGAATTAAGTATTTGAAGATATTTCCATTTCTTGAAAGCTAAAAATTGCTTCATCAATTCCAGCTTTATGTGAAGCGGTGGTAGAAAAACTTTATGAGGAGGCTCCAAAGATTCACGCAGGACGTTCTTTTCTTCAATTTTAAGCTCCCTTGAAGGCCAACACTTTTTGATCCAGTGATTTGCTCAATCTTTGCTATCCCATAAATAAGGGAATTTGGTAAGCCCAAATTTTTTTTCGAGCAATATGCCCATGATTTTAAAATCACCGCACACTTGACAACCGTGGTTTTTATATTTTAATTTGCAAAGGACTAATTTCAAGTTCTTGTAGATTTCCCGGAGGTGAACGGAATGACCGACAGGAATGGAAACATATAAACAACCATTGTAAAGCAAAACTTCTTTAAGGTTCTTTTTTTTTGAAGAATCTATGAAAATATGGCATTGTGCTGGGCCGTTAGAGGTCATAAATATATGAATTTTTAGGTAATTGTACTTTACGACTTTCTACCCTATCGGAGCGCGCACGTTAAAGCGACAACATGTTTTTGTTTGGTAGTTTAGCTCACACAGGGCGTTATTTTTTTCAAAGTAATGTTAGTTAGTTATTGGTTGCTTTCCAATTACCAGTGCTTAGTGCGCCATAGTGCCGCATTAAGTCGCACTATGTGAACCTTAAATTGGAACAAATTAATTGCTAAGTGCGACGGTAGACTGCATTAGACTTTGTTTAGAAGGAGAAAAATTGAGTTTAATAAATTTTGACAACCTTTAATGGAGTTTTAAATAATAAAGTAACGTTATTGTCAAGTGTTTTAGTTTCTAATTTTTGAAATAAACCGTAAATTTTTCAGTCATTTTGTCGGTTACCATTGCGCATCGCACCCGAGAGCACAGCTATTTCGAATACTCAATTATGCGATGCGTTGCGGCCGTTGGTACATTCAATACTGACCATTATGCCGCATTTTGCGCTTTTGTGCTGCAATTGGAAAAGAACCATAGCCTCCTCGCGTTTAAAAACAGTATTCAAAATAAAAAATTTTCTATTTATTTTTGACTTTTAGCCCAAAAATACCCTTTAATATAATAAAATTTTGCGTTTTCAAAATAACCTGACTTTTAGAATTTTTTATGTACTTATTTTTTTAGTTTTTAAAACACCTAAATACATATAAATCGATTGAAAATATCCAAACAGCATTTTTGTTACAGACCTGTGTAATTTTAATAATAAATTTCATGTCTCTTTTTAACTTCATGGTGAAAAATTTTCAATAGAACTTCACTTAATTATTGATAAACAACAATAGAAATGTTGAAATTAGAATTATATATTTGGTCATTATTTATCTATGAAGATAAACAGAAAGTTTCAAAACATTGTGCACAATTTTGCAATGCATTTGATTGTCTTGCTTAGCCAAAGTTTTATCACGAACATATTAAGTCCATTCAAGACCATAAACTCTTTTTTTATGACTTCTGTTACTATATTTGGCTCTCGTATAACGTTGTACACTTTTTATTCAGTTTTGGAATTTTTACTTTTCACGAGTCATTTTGCAATGCAATGGCAATTTTAAATGCATGAATGCATTTTAAGAAAAGTTATTCCATACAATTTGTGCATTTGAGTGTTTAATCGTTTTGTTAATACTTATGTCATAATTAAAAGCACTTATCGATTATGTTATATGCATTGTTGCCTTTTCAATTATTTGTTAATCCACTTGAAATTATTTTCATTTCCGATGTGTAATTGTTACTGAACTGAATTGATCTAAACTGTGCAATAATTAAAACAAGAGAGTTGTTAACGTTGCAATTGCACAAATCAACAAGTTTATGATTAGTTTTTTTTTTCAAAACGAAACTATTGAAAAGTTTTTCAAATTGTGAAATAGGATACGTTGGAGGAAAGTGGGGTATTGGAGAGAGTGAATGAGACAATTTGGCCCATTTGAATATTATCATGGCCTATTTAACATTATCGTCTACTAAATCAACGAATTGTTGCAATCCCATTCAACAATCGGTCTCTGTTTTCCGTTTGCGTTTGTTGCTTATGCATCTCTGTTTGGTATCTCTCCTGTTACCAATAAAACGGGAACGGAAACGAGCATGAGGAATTGGGAACGACAGACTAAGAGAGAGTGGGATAAACAGGATAAAGTCCTGGCCGCATCCCTGAACAGTCCCGACCCTGTCTGCCCGATCTGTCCCATAGACTAGTTTCACTCTACAATTGTTATTATATCCGGGAAAAGACATAAACCACTTTATGGCTTCAATCGAGACAAATTTTCTCGTTTACGTTTTAACTCTGCACGATGAAACGATTTTGGATAATTTGAATTTTTCGAGATTTTTGTATTTTGCTTTCTTTTTTTACCAGTCGGTTCATTTTTGTGTTAGTTATTTTTTCATATATCAAGAATTACTTACTTTATCAAAGCCACTAATATCTTTCTCCTTTAAAAGCTCTCGTACCAGAATTAATTTTTGAGTTGTTCGAAATGATGAAATTCATTTTTCATAAATTTTTTCTCAAAGTTTGTCATAATACCAATATTTTCGGTGATTCGTTTATGTAGCTTCGTTTATGTTTATGTAACAAATTAACGCTCTACAAAAAAGAGCTCTTATGATTTTTCGCTAAATCTATTGGCTTAAGAGTTATTCAAGCTTAAAGTTTGATTATTATATAATTATTAATATTATCAACTATAATTATTAAGTAAATACTTATTTTTACGAAAAATATCAAATTTCTTATGCAAAATTTGTATTTATGATAGGTATAGTAGTTCATCCTTCATTCTTTGTACTTGTTCATTGTCATCAGATTCAATATCAGCTATGTAACCAAATCTACCATCCTTCCGTTGCTCAGTTAAAAAATGCTTTATATTTGCATTAACCATGAATGCCGCATTCTTAAACCAATAGAAAAACCAATAACTCTTAAGCCATTAGATTTAGCGAAAAATCCTAAGAAGTCTTTTTTGTAGAGCGTTTAATTTACAATAACCATGATACGATTAGCTACTTTCGATTTATTTGTCGCTGAGTTATGGAATTCTAAAGAACAAATTAATTTTTTCCCACGTTATTTCCATAAGAAACTTAAGTTGGAAAATGAACTATCTTAAAGTTAATATTAAGAGCTCAAATTTTCAGGGAAGTTTTTTCTTTCAATTTGGAAGCATTTGAACCTCTGGGAGCAAAGAAATTCGAAAACACCCCATAAGGTATACAACGTTGCAATGTTTGTATTTAAAAATAATTATTTTTCTAAATGACATTTTTTACACTTTAAAATGCATTTACTCTCCTAATTTTTAGTTCAACCAAAAAAATGTTATAATACATTTTTTATAATTTTTATAGACCTTTCTACTGATATATCACACGCTTTGGTATTGTCAACAAAAATGCATCCCTTAGTGTTACGTAGGGGATACCGTCCCTTTTTTATTTTTAAGAATTGATATATAGTCCATAATAAGTGGAAAATTGTTTTGTATCTATATAACGAATTTCAATAAATTCGGTTGTTTCGTTCTTTAGTAATACAGTTACAAAGTAATACATGTATTACATTAGTAATACATATAAATATATTTTCATAATAATTTATACTTATCCAATTTAAAATCAAAGTTCAAGCAATTAACGATTTTAGTTGTTGTCGATATTTTTTTTTTTTGTGAATTCTCGCTTGTTCATTTTTTCCATCCCCATTGCATTTTTACATACCCAAATCGGGCGATTAATCGAAAAATGTCGAAGTTGTAAATTGATTAATATCCCTGTTAACGTCAAAATGAATCAAAGCCCCCCGTTTCAGTTCGGTTCGTGTTCCAGCTGAAAAAAAAAATATAAAAAATGTTTTATAAAATGACCACAAATTGGGGATGAGAGTGAATGACTAAACTAAATTTCAATTCAGTCACCGTACACGAACGTTACGATTCATGAGGTTGAGGGATGAAGTTCAAACTGCCGAACAAATTTGTGGCAGAAAGCGCTGCAAAAATACAAGGATTGATGAGATAATAAAATTGGACACTTTGAAATTGTTAATAAAAAATCCAGGCGTGCATCTGGAGTCAATAGATCTCAAATTTCAATTGAACATTTCCAACGTATAGGAAAAAATATATATTTCACAAATATTCAGTTGCATTTAAAAACGGCCAATTGAAATTTTCTTTATCTACAATATAATAATTGTGTAAACGTTTTAGATATTCAAGAACGAAATATTTTTTTTTATATAAAAACCTTGTTTTTTGTGATTGATTGACTATAATAGCGTTAATGAGCGTCTTAGGTTTTTACTATATAAATTTAGCGTGGAATTACATTAAAAAAAAATTAGTTTCACCAAATCGTTTTTAAGTTAAATAATTTCCACCCTTAATATCCATTCAGGCCATTTATGAATGTACACTCCACTCGAATCGATTACCGTGTAATCTTAAAAGCTTACACTGAATAATTTAAATATCACACGTAATCCTGGAATAAATCCAGGAATTTGAAAATACGAGAAATGGCGAAAAATAACTTGATTCAGTTTAGCGTAAGTACTGGAGATATTGAGAGGAATTGAAACCGATATTTGGATGTAGAATGGATTATAAGTCACTGGAATAGGAGGGAATGTCTATGTTGTATACTACACACTAGCATACAAATAGGAAATGGGGGATGAGATGGGATCGGAATTTGCTCGGACTGGATTATTAGTGGTTATTTGATATCTGGCAACCCCTTCAATTATCGGATAGACATACTGAATTAATTGATAATTAAAGTATCAATAAATATTATTAGTTTACAATACAAATTGATAACTCAATTACAGAAAATTAAATATTTAAATTGGTTTTCTTCAATTTTTTGGTAGCACTAAACTCTACATAATACTAATATTAAATTTTACTGGCAAGTACAAAATTTTAGCTTATCAATGAACTATACGTATCAGTAACTTGTCATTTTGATTTATTTTTGCGCTATATGATTGTAAGGGATGGAAACCATTTACCTTTTATCCGTTTAGTAAGAAATTTTTAGCAAGTTCATTTTAAAAAAGCATACAATGCCAATTTTCAAAGTAAAAAATTTAAAGATTATAATTTTCAAATATTAAATTCAAATGACAAGCACTGAACAAACGATACAAACTATTACGTAGACTATTAGCACCAAAATCTTCAATAAATTTGAAAACGAAACGGACGATTTACAAAACTCTATTACGACCTATACGTGCTTACGGAGCAGAATTGTGAGGCTCTACAAAACTATCCAACATCCAAATTATCTAATCCTTCATATCCAAAGCTCATCGTCAAATAATAAATGCTCCTTAATTTGTAACCAACCAAACTATTCACAATGACCTCAAATTTCCTTTTTTCACTACCTTAGTTCATGAACGTTTCCAAAAATTTCACTCCAATTTAGTCGACCATTCTAACCCTAATACCTAATTTTTTTTCCTCTAAAACTCATATAGATAACATTCCACGTAGGTTGAAAGCCCGTTGGCCTCGCAACCTCCTAATAAATTCTTCCAGAATTCGAACATTGGTTGGACCCTTACAAAATTTTTCGCAAATACTACACCAAGGTTGAATTACGGTTCCTAACTGAGGTGTAGTATATAATCAACTGAAACTTGTAAGTGCATTGCACAGTATATACGGTATATACATTGAATATAGAAAGCAAACAGTTTTATGAAAAAAAAAATATATTCATTGAGAAATGATTGTAAGTGCCAAAACAACAAAAGGATAATAAATAGCTATAGTATATTTATTTTATTTTTACTAACTTTAACAAAAATAATCAAAAAAATGGTCTTTAAGCTTATTGATGATACAATGAATGATTTGAAAAAAAAAACTCAAACGAAAAAATGCATTGATAATAGAATAATCAGAATCATCTCTCACACTTTTGATGATTTTACCAATAATTAATAAGGAATCAATATTGATAAAGTTAATTAAATTAAGGATTAATATTAAAGGATTTATAAGGATTTTTTTTAAATAAAAGAGATACCACTCTTTTCTCTATTTTTCAACAAATTCTTCAACAAATAATCTTTGACTTAGTTTTCGTTCCCATAGTAGGGAGATATTTCCTCTGATTACTATGTCGTATAAGCAGGCCACTGGGCCACTGCCAAAATTTTGATTTTCTTCTTTTCAAAATTAAACAATGTTATGTTGCATTATCTCAAAGATTATTATATCACTTCCTTAAAAAAAACGTTTTTTTAAGTTACAACTAAGAAATTTCTAAAAAAAAATTGTTATTTAAGGAAGTATCTTTTGAAAAATATTAAAATTTAATTTTGTGTTATTTTGTGGTAATTAATAGAAAATAACTATAAAAACAAAAGGAATAATTTTTCAATAAAGTCTTTAATCAATTACAGCTTTAGCAATAATTTAGTGCTTATTGGTTTTTGGGACTAATTTTTTTTCTAAATGATTTATCAATCTTGATACAACGTTTAGTCGCCTTTCGAGAATTCATCAAATACCCAATCATACAGATACTTAAAAAAGTCCTGAGAGGTGACGAAACATTGTATCAAATAAAACTTAAAGCCCATTTGTAGAAAACTTTGAAAAGAATATCAAATTTCAGCATTATGTTATGGTGTTAATTAAGAAAAAAACTGACAAATAAGTACAAAATAAGTATAAAATACATCATTATAGCATTATAAAATCTCACTAGTATTTAGTAGTTCTATAATCGAAATATTTTTTTTAAGAAGAGCGAGAGCTATGTTTCACCTCCATACAATACAAAGTGATATTTTGTGTGGCCATGCCCATTGCTTCATTTTAAAAACGCTTGATCACGTTTTTGCCTTGTATTAGATTTAAAGTTCTATATAAGTCTTTCTTTTCTGGTTTAAACATTTATTTTGATTTCGTTCAATTAATTGCCACTTTTGATCATTTGGCACTTGCGTCAGTATTGGGCGGCTTATATTTTACGGGAAATTACTACTTAGTTGTGTATTAATACGGATATTGTTTAAACTGTAAAATTCGAAAATATTTAGTTCAACGATATCTACCTTCATCATGTTCTAAAGGTTCTAACCATTCTGACTGTTTCTAACTGTTCGCTAGATATAACTTCGTATTTGATTCGGGATTGTTCGGGATGATGAAGTTCTCTCTCCTTGAGTCCCCTGATAAACGAAAAACATATACCTACATATGCGAATGCTGAATTAACTTGACCGATGCGATAGTGTTTTAGTCGTCTTACTACTATGCATATCGCTCCCAAAAATCGATCAGGTTTCGTCCGCTTGAACCGATCTTTCTTGCTAACCGCTTATGAGTTTCATATTGTTACTTTAAAGCGTCGTTTTTTTAACAATTCACTCTCATTAAATTTTTTCTTTAAAACGCCGGTAAAGAAGTATAACTTGAAAAAACGATTTTTTTGAAGCCGTAAGACCCATGTAACCTCTTAAAGAGTTAATGAGTAAAAAGAAGTAAAAGAAACACTATTTAGGAATCCGTAATATTTATTGTAGAATAGATGTTTGTTTAATTTTAAATTCAAGTTTCATTGCCTGCTAAATTTTTAGTACAAACTTTGAATTAAAAGAATTGAAATGTGCCTTAAAAAGTATTTAATATGCCTACGATCGACTGTTCGCCCACCCCTGGTGTAAATCATGTGATAATTCAAAAAAATAAAATAAAAAAGAGTTGCATGATATTATGAATTGCACTTGCTTGTTTTTCAATTATTGCCATCAACAACGAAATTAAAAAAAAATTTAGAGAGTCAATAACATCTATCTAGAATGAGGTTTTGATAAAGAAAATTTATAACTTGTTAAGTGCATTTTTATGAGGTCATCATTTTCTTTTTGTGTGCTAGAAACTATTTCCACAGAGTCTGAATCGTGTACGTTCGTTAGCGAAAAGCTTCCCGTTTCCCTTTTTTTTACCCGAGCCACGGTCAGACATTTTCAAATACAAATCATTCTGAAAACTGTCACAGGGATTAAAAAAATTTTACAAATGTGCAAAACGTGTGTTGTATTTAAATATATCGTAGGCACACGAACGATGGGGTTATGTTTCACGAGGGATGAACAAACGATGGAGCATGGGGGAATGGGGCACTTTTCCAACGCCAGGCTACCAATTTGACAGACGACGGCTGCGATCGTGCGAGTTTTGAAAATGAATTCGTTAAAATAATTTATATACTTGTAACAACAATAAATAGGCTTTTTTCTACTGAACAAACAATAGATTTTTCATGAGAAGCTTATGTATAAGAAGATATTAACACTGAATTTCAACGGTTAAATCTTGAAAAAGATCACAATTTTTTGATAGAAATGAACGAAATGGAGAAAGCTTTGTCGTTTATTACTGTTTTCCATTTAACATGCTTGTACTATGAGATTTTTTATTAACTCTCCAATGTTTGTCATTTTAACGACGACAAGCACAAACTAAACATGAAATAAAGAGCTTTTTCTCTTCACATAAATCGTGTTATTCATTCTCTTATGCTTTTCTATATAATCAAAAACACTCAGCCATTGATAAGCTATACATATTATATTTTTACGTTAATTTCAAAAAGGACAATTAAAATTCGTTTTTAATGCAAAAGTTTCCACTTTTTCTTCAAATATTAAAGAAGTTTTTTTTTTTCGTTTGAGTATTTCGTCTCACAAATTATGAAACTAATTAGGTAAAATGAAAGATCTTTCATCAACGTTTAAAAACTTTTTAAGCCACTTACTCAAATGAAATACTTGACGGAGAATAAAAGACGTTTTCTACTTCATTTTCGTGTAAAGCATTTTTAGCTTTGAAATTGAAATTACTTATTAAATTAGTACGTCACTTGTTATAATATGATGCGAAATAAAATTTAACCTGTTTTTATCGTTTTTTTTTACTAAATGAAATCCTTTTTTAATTTCAAGAACTTTTACTTGATTTAAATAAAATACCAATCTTGATCGGTATTTTATTAAAATCTTTGCTTTTTCTGATCAAAAATACATTTTAATTACATTACGTAAGTTTAAACGTTTCTTTAGTGAACATAGTTGCTGCGTTTAAAATAACAATCACTTCAAAATTGTATAGAGAAATTTATCACAAAAACTTCAAGTACTATTTTTGCATATTCAAAACTTAATTTTCTTCGGAAGAAAAAAATTGAGTTCTCAATTTGACAATTTTTTTATCCTCTACCTTTCACTATGTAGTAAAAGTTCTTTTTTATTATTGAATAAGCTATATTTTCAATTTAGTTCCATGTAAATTTAAAATTCCAATTCATCTTTTAAGGGTGAAGAACAGGGAACGATTGATTACATTGTCATTAAATTGAAAATAAAATCAATAGTCGCAGCCGTGAAAATATTTCAACTCGATTTTTTTATTTGATAATCTTTTCAAAAATGTTGACACAATTTATATCGACCGTCGTATTAAAACTATGAGCTTATTTTAAAATATTTTTTGATAGTAATCACAAAAAGGACCAAATATTTTTCAGCCTATGGAACGTTGAAGAGAACGATTGTCAGGTTGGTGAATTTATTACTCCGAAAAGCCGATACGAATGTTTCTTCCAAAAAATCGGTGTTAGAATTATAAATTACTCTTAGAACCAGTGTTTTAAAAAAAAATCCAAATTTGTCATATTGTATTCCAGAACTTTTGTGAAATTCACAAATAAGACGATGCAATGATTAATTATATACATTTTTGGTCTTTAAATCAAAATTCGGTTATCCAATTTGACCAACTATTTAGGAGACAATTTATTAAATAATTTTTTAAATGGATACAATGATTCTTCCGATATCACGATTTGATAATGGATTCTTATAGATGTAAATGAAATAAAACGAAAATAAAAATAAAAAATTGTCGATATCTTGCATAGTTTACGAAATATCGATACTTACAAATTGAAAAATATCACTTTTTTTGACTAATTTCTTAAGAGTTTCACAAAAAAAAATAATGCTTACAATCGCAACAACATCAAATCGTGGCATCGGAAAAATCGTAGTTTTACCCTGAAAAATATTGAAAACTAACTTTCAAAGTGATTTGTAACCCAAACTGTTACAGATTTGAAAAAAAAATGGCAAAAATAAAATCACCTTCAACGCTGTTTGTGACTCAATTTAAAAGGCATGTTCGGAAAACCAAATTAATATTGGATAAAGCAACACATATACGTAATTGTTCAGCAAAGTTTACCAGAAATATCACTACTGTTGTTCCGAATGGCCGTGAACACTCATCGTTGTCCTTATCAAAAAATGAACGTTTTAAGCACTTCATTGATAGGAATTTAGCGTAAAGATCATCGTTTGAAGCCTAACAAAGTTCACTTTGTACAATAATTGAGGCTATACGAGCTTCCGATGAGAATGCAATAAAAAAAAGAACGATTACTCATAGTCATTTCATATGGTAATAAAGAACAACTTAACGTTGTACCAAAATTGGACAACTCTTCAGGAAAAAGAACAGGCACAGGCAGTTTGGAACGCCATTATTGATGGAATCTTGAAAATAAAGTGTAAATTCTTTGTTGTGATTCTACTGCTTCACATACAGGTTGTCTTAATGGGACTTCTGTGCTTCTTGAGTAGAAACTAAGTAAAGAAATGCTCTCTTTTACTTGCTGTCATCATGTTTACAAATTAGTATTCAAAGGTGTGTTTGAAGAAAAAATTAGCCAGACAATTAAAAAGTCTTCACATTCGATTGTTGAAAAATTTCCATGAAAATTGCAAAAATTTTGTTTTCATTGAAAATACAGAGTAGTACTGAAAAGTTATCAATGTATGCCTCAATGTATCAGAAATAAACAAACTGTTAGAATTTTAACGAATTGAGTTGACTAAAGACATCACTAAAGATGACTATTGAGAATTAATTTACTGGCATTAACTTTTGATATCTAACACAAAACCTTGGCTGCAATGTAATTTAGATTTAAAAGCACCTTCGCAGGTGATTTTTATGCTTTTTATAAGTCATGAAAGCTTACGAAAAAATTTGACAAATGGATTCCAAATCAGCTTTACAGAAGTTCTGTCAGCATTTATGGTATTTAATAGATGAATTGTCAGTCTTGGCCGTTGATGATATGTAGACCAAAAAACCAAAAATAAAATTTATACAACGAGTACGACGAGTATTTTACGGTTAGTCTGGCAAGTAATAATGTAAGTTTTATTTATTACTAAGATATATGATATGGGTAGGTAGGCTCATTTTTAATTTCAGAAAAAATCATCAATGAATTTGTTTCAATCAAGTTATATTCTAACTTGGAAAAAGCAAACGTTGAAAACAAAAACTGATGAATAATGCACTTTTTATAATAAATACTTATTTACTAAATTAATAAAGATCTTATATTCTAGTATGTTTCTAAATTAATTTTTTTAAGGTTCAATTCCAGTGTAAATTACAACAATAATAAGATCAAGTTCACGAGTAATTGGAATATAGTTAAATTAATTTAAACAATCATTGATTTTGCGACGTTTCATCTTTATTATTAAGACTTTTTCAAGCTCTGAAAGTATTACAATATTAACAACATTATAACAATATTATTATAAACAGACCTCAACTATGTTTAAACAATCGTTTATTAAAAAATGTAAAATTAAAACTGTAAAAACGGTTTTTAGCTTTCAAGTATGTATTTTTTTAACAAGTCTAACAGCCAACTGAAAACATCAGTTCATAGTTAAGCTACGCACTTCAAAATATATAATATAATATTAATTTAAAAAATATAAATTTAACTTTATTCCAATTACCCATGAACCTGATATTATTATTAATTTTTGTATTAAAAATTTGAGATCTAGTCGACTTATCGTTTTTCAATAGCGATAATATTTTAGTTATTTGGATGAAATAGAAAAAAGTAGAGGGTATACGCATCGAAATGCGAAAAAAAATGCATATGTCCATGCACCGAAGCCAGTTTCTTGCAAGAGACTTGAAACTATGTAAATCCGCAATTGAATTTGCACAAAGTACTGTTGCTAAGGATATGGAAGCAGTATTGGAGGTTTGGGAATATTGCACAAAACTGTCTATGACTGATGTAATATAATATGTGGACCAATGGGTATAAGGTAAATACAGAAAAAAAACGAAATTATGATGGTTATTATAATGTTCTATGATCGATCATTATAATGTTCTACAAATGAAAAATGTCTTACATATATTTTAGACCGTTGATCATATGGAATACCTGAATTCATTATCAGTAAAGTAGATGCAACGGAGTCTGACATTCGAAGAAGAATAGGATTGACTAAAAGAGCAATGAGTAGATTATCTAAAATCCCAAAAGTACGTAAGCTTACAAAAAAAAAAAAAAAACAGCGAATTAACAGATGTTTTATTTGTTAATATATTTTATTACCTTTTGAGTTTATAATTTTAAATGTGTTACAATTGTAATTAAAATGCTAATGCAGGTTGTCGCTATTAAGAAATGAGTTTTGTTATTTACAAAGCAAAGCCCTTATGCATACACTCCCAACTTCCCCCATTGAAATGTACCAATTTTGTCTGATGTTTCTACGTATAAAAGCCCGTAATCAATCCGTTTACATCTGTATGTGACTGTCACACAACAAATACGGGACTATTGTCTTTTTGTCACCTTGGCATCGGGCACGACATAAGCTTTAAGCAAAAGCTCAAGATTATTGTCGTTGTACCTAAAGTATTTTTCCGTCAACATTTCACACGAAGCACCGTGTCATTCGTAACGTTACAAACCCTATGCACTGGCAAACAGGAAAAGAAACTAATTACTGCGAAAAAGCTTCCGACAAATAACTTAATCCGCGTCGATCTATTTCTTTTGAGTTATACGTACAAAAAATAAGAGCTCCAATATCCTTGAGTAACACTCGTGAAACTTTTAGGAAAACATATAAATTCTCAGTTGATTTTCGGATCAATTAATTTAGTTCTATGACAAAATTATAGTCAGATAACTTGAGGGAATTGTTTCTTTGATGTTTATGGGCTTATCGATTTTACTAATGAAATCTTAGTATGACGTATTACGAAATATATGTGTGCATATGGTTTTATTAAAACAATAATTTAATTACAGCATCGCTTCGTGCATGTGCTCCATCAAAATAGCGATTCTAGTTTTGAATTGTTGTCTCTTGACATTGTATCATTAGTATTAAGTACCTACTTCAAAATGTCATTCCTCATCTAAAAATTTACGTTTTCATCGTTAATAATTTCTCAGACTCTGATTAAATTAAAATCAATTTACTTGTGTATACAATGTAATATATTTTCTAGTCAAGTTTATCTACCTGATATGAACCTAAATTACACAAGGTCGATACGAAACTCTTATTGTTACAATTTGATTTGAGATTTTTTTGTTTTCTTTAAAACATCTTGAATAAAGAAGAATTAAAGTTTATTGCAATCTTTAATTTTCTGAAGAATTTGAAATGGAAAATTCGACCTGAACAATGTTTCTAAGCCAAATAACGTTCAAAGTATTGACAAAGTTACTGTTAAAGTTAAACAGAAAAAAAAAATACTTTTTTGAGATGGAGAAATTAAAATATAAGTAAATGCAATTTAAATCAGAACATCGTTAATTACAACCCTGTTGAATTGTTTTTATCAACTTTTACAACTGTATAAAGCACTAAAGTTTGAACAGAGCATGAAATGCAAATATCATTTGCAGTATAATTTTTTCAAGAGATAAGTTTATTTTTAAATTCATCTTATAAATAGAATGTTTGGAATGTTAATCATAACATTGTTTCGTTTCAATGAACATTTATAACAAGACAGGTAGTTAAGTTGTATCATTTTGCAATGGAAATGGAAAAACTCGAAATCGCTCTTGACAACTCGGAACAATATTTTTCATTATTGTTAATTAGTTTTCGATGGAAATCTGATATGACTTGAACTTTTGTATTGAAAATTTTCAATGAGAGTTGAACAATGAAATTATATTACAGATGCATTCCCAGTGCTTTGCCAGAACAAGTTGGAGGAATGGGGTGCAAGAAGAATAATAAATAGATGATGAATTTCCTTATTATTTTCCCGATTTTTCGACTTTATGTTTGAAAAATTTAAAACTGAAGCATTCAAGTTTCAACCACCAATTTAGAAGGAAGTAATAGCTGAAAACATTATTGTTAAATATTTAAGAGTTGTTTTACATTCAACTACGTTCGCGTGGACTGGTCTTCTATTCTGAAAAAAATAATTCTCCTTTATGGTTTGAAAGCTCACATGTTGTTATTAATGTAGCGAAAAGTTTTCTCACCTTGGGAGCAGATCAGCATTGTGCATCTTCTACCAATGTCACATCTCAATGATCGATATTCTTTTAAAATCCTCTTGCCTTTCGAAGTGTCAAAAAGGCCCTAGGAGCCTTTTTGTATAAGTAGTAAATATAAGTATGATGAATTTGTCTCCGGAAGATATCGGAGGATTCATAGATATTAACGACATAATAAGACCCTGAAAGTTTCAGATCCATAGCTTAATTAGCAAAACATGTAAAAATTAGAAAAAATCACCAAGAGATTCTTTTTAGTGACAAAAAGAAGAAATAATTAGATGGAGAAATAATTAAATGGAGAAATAAGATCTGGAAAATATGTTGGAAGCAGTAAAACATCCCAATCAAACTTTAGGAACTTTTCTCGTACCGCTTGTTCAAAATGGGGCCTCGCGTTGTCAAGATGAAAATCTCACATAGCAATTTTATAAAGAAGGAATAATCAAGCTTTCTGAGACATGGAAGAAGATAATAGAGCATTAGTTCTTTTATAACAAAGTAAATTTTATCTGAAACAAGAAATATTGTGTACTCATTTCATACTAGCAAAAGGAAAGAAATAAATGGAAATATAGGATAAATTATAACAACAGTATTTTGATGTTTCCAAATTTGAACTTTTGGTTTCAACAAAAGAATAATTATTGTTGTTGTAATGAATATAAAATAAGTATTTTGAATAAATTCAAAGTATGTGAATAGCAATCCTTACTAATTTTATAACTGCGAAAGTTGTATGTATGGATCTTTGTTACTCTTTCACGCCAAAACTACTGAACGGATTTTAATTGAATTTTACAATAGTATAGCTCATAAATGACAATAATATATAGGCTATAATTTATAAAGGTATTGTGTGAATTGTTCAAAATATAACGATAAGTGTCAAGTAAGTACAAAAATTTGCCATCTGCAAATTATTCAGGTGTGCGCTGCAAAACCATTAGAGTTACACGATTATAATGTGTAATGGAAATCTTTATCTTAATCTACAAAAAAGGCCACGACAGCATATATCTTTCATTTATGTGTAAGCCATTATCGTCAAAATATTAAACCGTAAGTACAAAAAGTATAAAAAAATACAATTTTTTTCTAATGCACATTCGGTAGTCACAAATTGATCCTTACATCAAAATAAATACTTTTATCGCTTTTGGTAACTATTGTATATTAATACTTGGGCATCATTATCTGGAGAAAAATTTACGGAGAAAAACCGTGAGGAAAAGCATAGTAAATCTTTTAAATATATATATAATTATATATTTATTGTTTGTCCCAACTGACTGATGAAATTTGGAAGGAGTAATCCTTATACAATGTAGACATCTGAAAAGAATGAATTTTTTAAAATTCCTCCCTCCAAAAGGTAAAAAAAGTGATCAAATTTGTATGGGAGAACGTGTAGCCTAACAATCGAAATTTCAAATTTAATATTCTACGTGGCGTTAAAAACGAAATATTACCATTTATTGTAAATCTATTTTGCTTGTTGAGATTAATTAAGGATTAAAAGATCGTGTAGTGATTTTTAGAGATATAGCAATTTTTATCAAAACTTAATTGATAAATGTATATCTTAATGGTAAGTTATAAAAGGTACAGCGACGAATGCCGCGGGTTGCTAAGGCAGGGGGTTTTAATGTTTCAAGAACAAATTTTTAAATTCAACTTATTTATTTTCAGTCATTTAATATTGACCGGTAGGACAACGTTTGCTGAGTTCAGCTAATAAAAAAATAAAATAAAAAATAAATAAAATTGCAACTTTAAACATTATTACAGTCAATAGTTCGGTACAGAATGGTTTATATTTATTTCTATTTTAGCATACTTTTGTGAGATTTAAGAAACTCATATTCTTACAGAATAATGGATGAGGATCTCAAAAAAACATAATTTGATAATTGTGTCAAAATTGTATCATCGTTAAAAAATTAAACGAAAGAAATTACCCGTTCGTTTCATCACATCCACTTGATCATATAATAAATGTAAGAATTTTATAAAAGTTCGTTAAACTCACTTCTTGGATAATTGGAAGTGTGTTAATTATCACCTCCATTAGTTGCCATAAAAAACGCGAAAAATATGATGACTTTAATAAAAAGACTGCAAAAAAAATTAACAGGAAACAAAGTAAAACAAAATTTATGTCAATTAATCGCAAAAATTATTAAAAGAGCAATAAATCATTTCACCTTTGATTAATCAATATCTTCAATTATCACTAACATCACAACATTGCATCTTGATTTTAAATAAACATCCAACAAATTATGGTTAATTTCAGAAAATATATCACAAAAAGTTAAAAACAATAATTTGCACATTTTTACTAACAATTTGATCGTCAATAGAGTTAAACAATCAAAAATTTAAATAGAATTAAGTTTTGGAAAATTAGCGAAATTTGGAATACAACGAAATTCGGATAACATCGGTCGCAATGAAAAACGCAAAAACAATATACTTATTTTTGTCTACACATTTAGTTTCATAGTTTACAGCTTTTGTCACTTTAAAAAATATTATTATAACTAATTTCGAAAAAGTTTTTCTTGTCTTCCACATTTAACATACCGATTCTCCATTTCTGTCTGAGAATCGAATATCGTTATGTTTAAACCAAGCATAAGTATTTAGTTATTTATTCGAATAAAGCGACTACATACAACAAAAAAAGAAAGCCCCAACCAGTAAGTTTAAGGGGTTAGGTGGGTTTCAGAAGCTCCAAAAAGGGTATTTTCAATATTTTTTTTAATATATACAATTATATATTTTATCAAAACAATTTTGCATATCAAAGATATATATTTAAACAGTATTTTGTGAAATTTTTATTTTAAAATTCAGCCGTCGGACCCTCATTTCCCTTAACGTCTCAAAAAAAGTACTGTCGCCGTGTACATCATAACTCATCATTGGTTCATCCAAAATTAAAAAACCAAAAATATTTCGGTAGTACATATATTAATCTCGTACTTGGACGAAGGAAAACAAAAAATAATAAAATTTGAATTTTTTAACAGACTTTGAACAACAAATCTCATTTTTTGGACAAATTTTCATAATGTTTTGGTTCAAAAAAATAAGTTGTAATAAAAATAAAAAAAATCCTTCCTTCAAGTACTAGATAATGTTATTTTAAAGATATGCAAAGTTTGAACAAAATCGCTTCATAACTTTTTGAGAAATCGTGTCCACCGACTTCAAAAATTGAGTTTTGAGAAAAACGCGTTTAAAGTTTTAAGTTTAAGCGACGCGCTACACTGTGGCGAAACTTACAAAAAGGTTAATCTCTTAGAATTTTTCTTGGATCGATTTAAAATTTTGGAACAATATTTTAAAGATATTGTACAATTTAATAATACAATAAAAAAAAAGATTTCAAAAAATTTTCAAACCCACCTAACCCTTAAATTCTCTATTCTGATACGTGTCCCACTAATTTTGAAAATAGGCGATCATCGTAAAAACTTTAATTTTTACAAATTAATACGTATTTTTTCCGAACCTTTCATGAAGAATAACTAAGTATACCTTTTTTTTCCAGGTCTCTTTTTCTTTCTCGTCTTTACGGTAATCATAAGATTATTGAGACGAAACTCTAAGTTATTTATTGAAAATATAATACTGATACGAAATCAGCAGTAGCACAGATCTGAATAAAGCTGGGGGGTTCAAGCTAGACTTAAAGTTTTATAAACTTATCAATTTCTATAACGAAAATTCCGCGAGCATATTTGCCCTACAATGTTTATAAAAAATATGTGTACAAGTCACACGCGATAGAAATGAAACCTTCAAAAATGTGTGCTGCATGTTAATGAGACAAATGTAAAATTTCAGGATAATTGTAGGGTTTAGTTATGATAATATTTATAAAAAGTTAAAAACACAGAGGTGTAATATAGAGAACTCATGTTTAATTTTTTTACTTAGAAATTGGTTGTAATTAATAACATCTGGTAAGTGAGTACTGTTATGCGCCAACCTACACAAATAAGCGTTTGAAATAAGCCCTTGCATTTTACTGTCTTCGATTGGTTCAATTTCCCACATCAGAGAAAAGACTTTATCTTCTTCTTCTATTATTATAAAGAGGAAAGATTTGATTGTTTGTTTGCTTTGAATAGTCTCCGAAATTACTTGACCGATTTGAAAAATTCTTTCACTGTTAGGAAGCTACACTCTTTCCGGTGAACATGGGCTATATTAAATTTTCAAAAAAGTTAGGGATCCATACTAAAACTCCAATAATGTAACCCAAGGTCTGAAAAAAATTACCAAAAAACATTGTTTTATCGCGTGCGCTGCGAAAACTATTGTTTATAGACAAAATAATGTAGTACGATTTTGTAGAACATATCATTATCTACAAAAAATAAAGCGACAGCATATGTCTAACTATTATAGTTATGTCACAATAAGAATGAACATTCCATTCGAAAGATATCACAAGTTTAAAAATTTAAGTTGTTTGAAAAATGTAAAATGATAAATACAAAAACGTCCCTTTCTGAAATATAAATGTTTATATACATAATAAACACTTTCTGGAATTATACGTTCATAGCACATTCGCTTACGTATCTGATTTTCTAATGCTCACAATAAAAGAGACGTGGATTCGGTTCCTGAAGTAACCTTTTTTTTATTTTTTTTTTTAACAAAATTGTTGAAAATAATTCCTTAGGGCTGCTCAATAAGGAAATATTAGCAAAAAAAATAACAGAAGTAGTAAAAAACATAATTATATTAATAAAGCTTAAAGTAAATACGTTTTTAAAACCGTGCATACATAAAATCGTGTAATTATATATCTCCTCTGCCAGATGAAATTTTAATATTCAGTGTATTCCTTATAAGAAGTAGGCATGTTAAAAGATTTTTTTTTGATAATTTCTACCCTAAAAGAGTGAATTGGGGTGATTAAGTTTCTTTGAGAAAATGTAGAGTTAATCAACAATCGAAATTTTGAATTTACTAAGTGTATTTAATAAATAAATAATAAATTATTAATAAGTTTCTGTTTTTGTTATATAATTTTAACTAAAGCATTTTTAATAACGTCATTTCACTTAATTAGTATGAAAGTTTAGGTAGTAGGTACTTATACCAAATACCATAGAGGCGGTTTTCAATTTTTGTTTGTTTTTCAACAATCAATTTTTTAAAATCTAATTTTTATGAACCAATGATTGTGAACTGGAGCAATTATATATTCTACTAAAAAGCATTATGGAAGCAATTTTTGTCATATAACAACAATTGGTTTTCAAATTGTTCTAAATACCGAGGAAGAGCATAGAAGATATATATATTTATTGATGATAATGAAATATGACAAAAAATTGCTTCCATAATGCTTTTCTGCAGAATATATAACTGCTCCAGGTTGCAATCATTGGTTCATAAAAAATAGATTATAAAAAGTTTGTTTGTTAAAAAGAAATAAAAATTAAAAACCGCCTCTATGGTATTTGGTATAAGTACCTACTACATAAACTTTCATAATAATTAAGTGAAATGGCGTTATTTAAAATTCTGTTATCAAAATGATATAACAAAAACAGAAATTTATTATTAATTAATTATTAATTTATTAATTACACTTATGAAATTCAAAATTTCGATTGTTGATTAACTCTACATTTTCTCATAGAAACTTAGTCACCCCAATTCACTCTTTTAAGATAGGAATTTTCAAAAAAAGTCTTAACACATGCCTACTTCTTATGAGAAATACACCGAATTTTAAAATTTAAACTGGAAATTTTTACCGATTATATTATCCCTAAAATTAGGTTCAAAATTAAAATGTACAGCCCATAGATGTTAGTTTTTTTTTTTTGGTATAAGGACTTCATATAGTTTCACATAAATTTAGTAATTTATTGTTATTTATTTTTAGCTACCTGATAGTAAGATACCGATTAAAATCGGTTAACCATTCCGGAGATAAACCGGAATAAGTAAAAAAAAAATTAACTCGCACAAGTCGGGATAGTCTAAACTATCTATTATTATAAAGAGGAAAGATTTGATTGTTTGTTTGCTTTGAATAGGCTCCGAAACTACTTGACCGATTTGAAAAATTCTTTCACTGTTGGGAACAGTGAACTACACTATTTCCGGTGAACATAGGCTATATTAAATTTTCAAAAAAGTTAAGGATCCATACTAAAACTCCAATAATGTAACCCAAGGTCTGCAAAAATTACTAAAAAACATTCTTTTATCGCGTGCGCTGCGAAAACTATTGGTTATATAACGAAATAATGCAGTACGATTTTGCAGAACATATCATTATCTACAAAAAATAGAGCGACAGCATATGTCTAACTATTATAGTTATGTCATAATAAGTGTTTTTTCATTTTAAAAAATATATATAATTGGCACCGTTATAAAAGCTCTTTTATTTATACTTTGGGATTAATCTTTATCAAAATAAATTACTTCATATTTAAGTTTGCTTTAATACCATTATATAACTTTTAGAGTTATTCAATTTGAACATTCCATTCGAAAGATATCACAAGGTTAAAAATGTTAGTTATTTGAAAAATGTCGCATGGTCACTCCATTTTACTTATAATTAAGGCCAACTTTATTGAACTTGGCGATATTTTTTATTTATGTATAAATGCTGATTGATTTACAGATTATTTGGTCTACGGTAGGTATACCTACCGTAGCTATACGCAATAGACATACTCTTTTTAGATATTTATAAATATTTTTTGAAATTTAATTGATTATTATATAGAACAATTTTATTCTTTGCAACAGTTTATTAAATGTGTCTTTTTAAAGTTGACGAAATAGTGTTTTTAAGTATGATTATGTTTTTCGTAAAAGAAATAAGAAAAATAAAAATGTTCATATACCACAACAAATAGCAAAGCTAAAAAGAAAATATAATCTACACCTACGTTACGCAGACGAAGTTGCGGGGATCAGCTAGTATTATATATAAGTCTCTTTTTAACGCTTCCAACACAGGCGCTGTTGCTTTGCTTAGTTCCACCCAAATTTGTGCCTACGTAGACGGCACAGGCAGACGACCAACAAGTTAGCACTATACTTTTGAAATTTCGAAAAAAATAAGTACGGAATCTTTTGGTGTTTTTTCGTCATTCAAGAGTTCTAGAAAAAAAAATTGTCACTCTCATATTGTCCATGAAAACCCTATGTAGTGCTAACTTGATGTTCTAAGCTTTTTTATTAGAAATAAATTTCGCACTTTTTTTGCGTCATAAATTGGTGTTTTTTTTTGTCGTCGAGACCTACGAAAAAAAAATTGAAAAAAATTCAATACTAATCACAAAAACTGATTTCATGGTGAAGCAAATTTTTCTGTTTCAAAATTAATCTTTAAATATCAAATATTTTATGTTCAAAAGGTAGATACTGTTGCAATTTTTTTGAGTAGTTTCAAAAAAAATGTTTTTGAACCAAAGGGTTTGTTTGACAAGACATTTTGTTAAAACTTATTTCAATTTAACAATGAAAATAGAAAACAAAGACGTTAAAGTTCCAACTCAAGAGTGGAGAAACTAAATGTTATTGTTATACCTCATAATATACTAAATACCTCTTAAATCTTTCAATGTTACCATTGAATTAATTTCTCTACTTTTTGTTTCGTTTTTTATGGATTACCCAAGTCATTTATTTGGAAAAAATCTACGTCCAACAAGTTAGTACTACACTTTTAGAATTTAAAAATAATAACTATGAAATATATTGGTGTTTCTTTGTCGTTCAAGAGTTCTGGAAAAAAAATTGTCGCTCGCATATTTTCCCTAAGAACCCAATATAGTGCTAACTTGATGTTTTGGGCTTTTCTATAAATATTAAAATTTTAAAAATCTTTTTACACTATTAATTGGTGTTTTTTTTGTCGTTCGAGACTTCCAGAAGAAAAATATTCATAGCTTACATTTTTTCTTGCATATAGCTATCTGAAGAAACAGCTCGATTTTAGTAATTTTTCAAACATTGGAAAATGAAATTTTTTTTATTCCATTAATTGGTGTTTTTTGTCGTTTGTGCGTTTCAAAAAAAAAAATTTCTTAGCTTGTACATTTTCCCGGATATAGCCATTTAAAGTAAAAGCTCGATTTTACTAATTTTCCCAACATTGAAAATTAAAAATTATTTTGTCGCTATTAATTGGCGTTTTTTTTTTTCGTTTGTGAGTAGGGGAGACTGGGTACAAAAGTAACGGCGGGTCGAAAGTAACAAATGCTTTCTAGGTTTATCCAATGGGCGAACATCGTTTTACTGCCATCAGGTGATAGCCTAGAGCACCCCCTCAATCGCATTAAGTCTACGCGTGCGCAGTGCGTTGTTAGGTTATATAATAGGACGTAATGTGTTTTAACGAGCCAAAAGTAAGTTTTTCGACGTTTTCTTATTTATTGTTTACATAGTCGTAAAAGGATCATAGCAAGCCGAATGTTTGCATATCCGTTCTTGATTAGATAAATTGTACATTGTTTAAACTCATTTTTATCAAGCACGTTCCGTTTTAAGGTTATGTTACACGTTTTATTAAAAATGAGAATGGGTACAAAAGGAACATAGCCCCCTAGGGTATAAAAGTAATAAGTTACTTTTGTCCTCGTAATGATTTTATTGCCAACCTCATATTTTTATGGATGTCTACTTCAATAGAATGCTTTTCGATACACTTCCGTGTCGGTAGTTCTTCGTGCAGTAGTTCTTATGCGTTTTCGCAGTATTCTATTGATTAATTTCCTTAAAATTTATATTTTTTGAGTATTTAAAATGCTGAGTTTTATTTATATCATTAATATAAAGTCCTTAATAAATAATTTGTTGATTTAACTTGTACTATTGTTTCCATTATCAACCCTTTGGGGGTTCGACCACGTAGGCGGGTCGAAAGTAACAACTGACATTTTTTTTAACTCTGTGTTATTCATATAAAACACACGATAGTTTAATAAATTAAGTTACTATTGTGAAGAACATAAACTAAATTTATATGTGGTTATATTCAATTAATGGCAATAAAGACACCCAGCCAGAAATCAAGGTAAAAGTACAAATTGTTACTTTTGTGCCCGGTCTCCCCTACTGAAAAAAAATCATAGCATTTTGAATCTCGCTCATTGATTTAATAATTAATAAGTTTTTTTTCTCGGGATTTGGACTTTATAAATGAAAATGTCAAATTTTAAAAATTGCGACGTTTCGCAGACTTTATTTCTGCTTCTTCAGGCAAAATTTAAAGTTAACATATAAACCAAGACAGCATGTTATGCAGCTGTACTCTTCCTTGTAAATTTATTGGTGTTTTAAAAAACTTTCTTGAAATTTTTTCCAAATTGTATATAAAATGACGTATAAAAAAGTATAATAAAGTGTTTAGTATTTTATACTACATTGAGTTTTCATGGAAAATATGAGAGTGACAATTTTTTTTTCAGAACTCTTGAACAACAAAAAGACACCAAAATATTCCGTAGTTATTTTTTCGAAATTTCAAAAGTGTAGTGCTAACTTGATGGACGTCGCAGACAGTACTTCTAGTGCGGTATTTTGTTTTCTGTACACTATCCGTTATAAACAGATCAGTGGAAACTATGAAAACACTGTAAAATGATGCAAAAGAAGTTTTCACCTCAAAAATTCTAATGATCTAATTGTATATACAGCAAAGTTGGTCAACCGAATAAATATAGCAGCTTTTCTTTTTATAACAATTGCTCCCAAAATAACAATCAACGAAAGTTATCGAAGAAGTCGTGGGTCATGGTTAATATCAAATTTAAAAGACGAACCATTTATCTTTCTAAAATTGGTAAATTATCTTTCTGATTTTCTTGATTTCCTTTTTTGCCGGTTTAAAATGAAAATGAAATATATTTAGTCTTAAATCGAATTAAAATTGTTTGAACTAAAATTTTGCATAACAATAATGTTTGTATTTAAATCATTAAGACGACTTTTCTCATTTCACTCTTCGTATATGATGCATGCAGAAATTTAATTATAACTGCATTTATGAATCAAACTTTAATTTCATAATGCGATAAATTCATATTTGAATTATTTGAATGTCGAGAGAATGTTGTCATATGTTGTGGTCCATTATTGTGCCAGATATTACATCCATGTCTTGTTTACTCGTGCATTTGAGTTCGTCGTGAAACTCTTCAACACAACATAGGATAAATCGAATAAAAACCCCGTCGGTATAAGGTGCATACACTGCAAATTTAATTTGCCGCCTTGTACAAAAGTATTGGATACAAGTTGAAAATTGATGAAAAACTTGATTCTTCGAGAAAAAATTTGGAAAGTTTGTATTTGAAACTTTTATTTGATGTAAAAAATTAATAGTTTTCCGTCATCTGTATCACTGTTGGATAACTTGTCAAAAAAAATTTTATTTCGTTTCGTTCACCACCTGCACGTTTTCCCAAACGAAACGAGGAAAAAATTGATTCTAGTGCAAAAACAATAGATGTGGAGCAACTTTATAATATCTATAGTAACAGATTGGGTTCATAAAGGGAATTTTTTTAGAAGTCCTTAACGAAAAACCCAGATTTTACAATGAAAATGTGGTCTGTAAAAATTTTGGTTGCAATGTTTAGAACAGCTCCAGAAACGTTTATACAATATCTAAAATATATTATAGCCATATTTATGTAATATAATTTACCAAAGTAAACTATAAACATAAATTTAAACAATAGTTGAAACAAATGAATTTCCGACGTATTGCGCAGATACGTATTTTGATTGCCAAGCAGTCTTCCTCAGTGGTCATCAAGTAGTATTGGATCGATCCGTAACTGCTTTAAGCGATACGTCAGTTACTCATTTATTTGAACTTTTGTTCAAATTTATGTTTATAACTTGCTTTGATAAAATATATTACATAAATAGGGCCACATAATTTTTTTCATATTGAAGAAACAGTATAATTGTTCAAAGTTAGCGAAAAAATCTAATTTGAAGCTCCAGAAATACTCAACTTAACAAAAAAAAAAATAGGCAAAATTATATTTTTAAATCAAATATTTTTCTCAGCAGAGCTTTATCGATTCAATACCTTTTCTATCCGCTTCATTAGTATCGTTACCTTTTTCAATGTTTCAAAAAGTCTAGACCACCACCCGATTACAAAGATTTAACAATGATATTTTCATTGAAAATACAAAATTAAGTACATTTAAATATTAGTTTGGATAAAACGTAACTCATTATTTTTCCAGGAAATTTCTTTATGAACTCAAACCGAAAATTGTATTCCTTTTAAAAGGTAAAATATTATATTCGTTGGAAAAATAAATTTATGTTTTCGTGGTATGTCTGAAGAATTGAAAAGCAACTATAAAACAATTCAAAATCATTTTCATAAGGCGGACGTTAAAAAAACGCTTGCTTTTTGGAATCCGCAAGTATTGAAACAAAACTTGTTGGATATTTCTATCTACAAATTGTTGACTTAAAGTAATGATATCAGAATTGTTTTAAGAATAGAAACAAGCGAGGATTTCAAATCTTAATAAATATGAATACTAACTACTTCTTTCATACATTCGATCAAATTTATCACATTTATATAAATTAATAAGAAAATGTTCTCCTTATAATTTTAGAAATTCAATTTTGAAAGTATTAAGTTTGGTTTATAAACGAAAATAGATCATAAAAACCACATATTTATTAAAAAGGATAACATATATAAAGGCATTCCAATCACTGTGTTGTGTTTGTTGGTGGTTGTCGTCACTTTCGTTTTATTATACAACTTGAACAACACTTTGTCGTCTTATTTAATGTCTTTTAAGATCAGGAACAACTTCCGCTTCTCGGTCGCCTCTCCTGTAGGAGCTTTCCCCTTCTAGCCAGGGCGTAGTCCATTCAATTTACCACCGCTGTCATCTACAACCTTCCCAGTTCTACTAAGACTAGTTGCCGCCCCTTTAATATGTAAAGAGGCGTAAAACAACGCTTTCGTCTTCAAAACTAGCGTATGTACGAAGGACGACGGGTGCCAACCTCCAAGTTTTAATCGGAAAACTAATTTCTAAAGAGGAAACACTCCGACCGTAGTATCTAGTTAGAAAATTTAAAGCCCGCACTTACTCTTTATGCACACACATGAATATGTGTACTTATACTATAGATTCTAAAGTTTCGATTTTTTTAGTTTTCAAAAACTGTATATTTTTTTTCCAAACATTGATTCAAATTCCATAATAGATCCTACACCATTTAAACGGGTTTGAAAGTCTCTTAATGACAAATTAATCGTAACTTTTAAGAACCGAAAACTAACCATTTACTTTTTGAAAATTTTCTCAATAATTAAATAATATATTAAATATTAACTTCAAGTGTCCATAAATTATCACAATTTGTTTCAAAAATTGCATCCATCAAATTTTGTATGAAAAATATCGGAAAAGAAGTTTGGTTTTCTGTAAATCTTGTTCATCCATCCACGTGTGTAGTTCAAAATATTTAAATTATTGAGTATAAAAGTCGTAAGAGATTAAATAGTAAACTGGATGATAAATTAATGTTCCCTATATACTTATTAATTTTTCATGAAATATTACCAGTTTAAAGCTATCTTTTTTTTTATTTTATTTTATTTAAAGTCACTGTTTAACATATTGGTCATTAAAGACTAAAATAATTTACATGTTACAATTGATAATACGTGTTCAGTTCTAATAAATAATAGTTAACAATTCTAATAAATGATAATAATTATAATAAATTCTAATAGTAAACTAGGCTTATAGGTATGTTTTTGTACTTTATATTGTATCAAATATTTTTTTTTAAGAATTCTATAGTCTTTTTAATCCCTTCTTCTATATTCTTCAGTCACGCTCCTCTGACGATCGTATGACCCACACTCTATCAGGACATGTTTAACGGTCGGTCAGATCTTGATCGCAATTACTGCATTTTGGCTTTTGCTCCTTATTGATGTAATGGATATGTGTCAGGTTAGTGTGCCCAATATGCAACCTAGTTATGGTAGTCTGCTTCTTCCTGGTCGCTACCGATAGGCATTTCTCTTGGGTGGCTGAGTCCCTCACCGTAGCTAATTTTTGCGGTATATTTCTCCACATACTGTCCCAAGTTTTTTGGACTTTACTCCTGACTAACCTCTTCCAGTCTTCTAATTCCAGCTCGTGATCATCGATCAGTTCTTCGGAGGTTGCTCAAAGTTATCTTTTGAAGTTTCATTGTTTTAATAAAAGAAAATAAAAATCAAATCAAATATCGCTGTAATGTTCATATATATTTATTTATATTATGTACATTGACTGTACTCAAATGACTGATAACCAAACCTCTGAAAGATCATTATTAAAGACTTCTTAACCTAGAAAGAATATCAGAATGCTGGTACGTTTATTAACGATTTCAATCTGAGAATGTTTCTCCAATCTATAAGGATAAGCACTGAGTCATATGTAAACAGAAAATGGAGTGAGGTAGAAGAAACAGCTTCCAATGTGCTATTTAACTTCCCACCTACGACTCAAATCCTTCTCAACTTTCTTGGACCTTCAGGACATAAGCTGGATAATATACAAAAAAAAATCAATTGGCTATCTGCTGAGATTTATCTCAGGAACAAATCTGACCATTAGGTTTAACGCCCATGTTCAGTAAATAACTTAGAATGCTATAAAAATATTCTAAGTTTATATCAAAACATGGCTTATTCCTAATATCTCCGGCGCCACGATTTAAGAACGGATTATGGTAGAAGAAGCCTAAATAAATCGAAAATTAAGAATACCAATTTGCGAGTTTTCGCTTCGTTTTCATAGAAAATAGGTTTTTACTTCAAAAATGCCAATGTTATTTCTTATGGGAAATCAATTTGTATAAATCCGCCAACGGCCTACTTCAACGGATAACGATATTTTCAACGCAAAGGTTTTTGTTGCGGTCCTTATTTTAGGCATATAGATTGAGTTAATTCCATATTTAATTTAAATTATTTGATCAAGAATCAAGGTACCTTGCAATCAATGTTACTAAGTAAAATGGGCAGCTGTTGTCACAACAATTTTACAGCAGGGATATTTTAGGAAATATTCAACATTTTATAATGGTCGATTTTTAGCGAAAATAAAGTACAAATCGATTTTGAAAATTTATTTCGAAAGTTTCTAATAGGCATTTAATTTTAAAAATTGTATAACGACAGATATTGGAAATGTTTCATAAAATGTTTCTAAATTCATTTCCAATTTTTTTTTTCTAAGTTTCTACAATTAAATTTTTATACTAATGTATCTAAAATTTAGGCTACCTTACCAAAAAATGAAACAGCCTATTGTCACAAATTCACTCAATTTTTTCAAATCACAAATTATCACATTAAAACACGACTGATGTGGTTGAAGTATTTTACAAGAATGAAGAAAGACAAAATTTATTTAATAAAAATTAAAAGAATAGCCTACTGAAATTTAACAGTATCAGAAATTATATTTTCTTGGAACGTGTAACTCTGATCCATTCAGAACCTCTCATGAAAATATAATTACCAAATTTAATATCAGTTTTCCATAAAATGTCTCCCTACATTAACATTTTAGTATTTTAACTTTAAATTGTTAATCCCTCTCAGGTTATTATTTTTGACTATTCCCTCAAAATAAGTCTCACCGGGAAAGAATTATCGTAAAATTGAAATTCTTGTTCAAGTTAACTAAGACTCAATCATTTCAAGTATCAACAAATATATGCATTTATAACTTTCATTTTTAATTCGCTAATCTCTCTCGGGATATTATTAATTTTGAATACCTATCACCTTAAACTATGAACATTATATGCACTAACCAGTAAAGGTTTTGCATTCTTTATTTATTAAACTATCCCAGATATTTGAATTGGATAATTAATAAAAATCAACAAATTATTTTAAGTAATACTTAATATACGCATCAATATTTTTCCACATTTTTAATTCGCCAATCTCTCACGGTTTATAATGTCATAAAATTAATAATTTAAATTAAGTAACACCTAGAATACGCATTTATACTTTACTTCATAATAAATTCGTTAGTCGCTATCACATTATAATAAGTTTCAATTACCAACTATATCTTTTAACGTTTTTCGTCTGCTAATCTATCTCGGTTAATTATTTTTTAGAATTCCCAATCTACATTAACTTTAGCCTGGTATACGCTTCTATATCTTTCTACGTTTTAAATTCGCTAATCTATCTCGGGTTATTTCTTCTTAAAATTCCGATCTACTGTAACTTTAGGTCGGTGTACGCTTTTATATCTTTCTACGTTTTAAATTCGCTAGTCTATCTCGGGATATTATTTCTTAAAATTTTAAATTTACTGTAAGTTTAGCCTGGTATACGCTTCTATATCTTTCAACGTATTTAATTTGCTAATCTATCTCGGGTTATTCCTGCTTAAAATTCACAATCTACTGTAACTTTATCCTGGTATACGCATCTATATATTTCTACGTTTTAAATTCGCTAATCTAGCTCGGGTTATTATTTCTTAAAATTTTAAATTTACTGTAAGTTTAGCCTGCTATACGCTTCTATATCTTTCAACGTATTTAATTTGCTAATCTATCTCGGGTTATTTCATCTTAAAATTTCGAACTACTGTAACTTTAGCCTGGTATACGCATCTATATCTTTCTACGTTTTAAATTCGCTAGTCTATCTCGGGTTATTATTTTTTTAAAATTTTAAATTTACTGTAAGTTTAGCCTGGTATACGCTTCTATATCTTTCAACGTATTTAATTCGCTAATCTATCTCGGGTTATTTCTTCTTAAAATTCGGATCTACTGTAACTTTAGCCTGGTATACGCATTTATATCTTTCTACGTTTTAAATTCGCTAGTCTATCTCGGGTTGTTATTTCTTAAAATTTTAAATTTACTGTAAGTTTAGCATGGTACACGCTTCTATATCTTTCAACGTATTTAATTCGCTAATCTATCTCGGATTAATCCTGCTTAAAATTCACAATCTACTGTAACTTTATCCTGGTATACGCATCTATATCTTTCTACGTTTTAAATTCGCTAGTCTATCTCGGGTTATTATTTCTCAAAATTTTAAATTTACTGTAAGTTTAGCCTGGTATACGCTTCTATATCTTTCAACGTATTTAATTCGCTAATCTATCTCGGGTTATACCTGCTTAAAATTCACAATCTACTGTAACTTTATCCTGGTATACGCATCTATATCTTTCTACGTTTTAAATTCGCTAGTCTACCTCGGGTTATTATTTCTTAAAATTTTAAATTTACTGTAAGTTTAGCCTGGTATACGCTTCTATATCTTTCAACGTATTTAATTCGCTAATCTATCTCGGGTTATTTCATCTTAAAATTCCGATCTAGTGTAACTTTAGCCTGGTATACACATCTATATCTTTCTACGTTTTAAATTCGCTAGTCTATCTCGGGTTATTATTTCTCAAAATTTTAAATTTACTGTAAGTTTAGCCTGGTATACGCTTCTATATCTTTCAACGTATTTAATTCGCTAATCTATCTCGGGTTATTCCTGCTTAAAATTCACAATCTACTGTAACTTTATCCTGGTATACGCACCTATATCTTTCTACGTTTTAAAATCGCTAATCTATCTCGGGTTATTTCTTCTTAAAATTCACAATCTACTGTAACTTTAGCCTGGTATACGCATCTATATCTTTCTACGTTTTAAATTCGCTAATCTATCTCGGGTTATTTCTTCTTAAAATTCCGATCTACTGTAACTTTAGCTGATGGATTACTTATCAAAATTTGCATATTGCTTTTTGTAATACCAAGTTTACACATGTTTTTTTTATTATAATTTCGCTAAAGCCTCTCAGGATATTATTATTAGTAATCATCTGCTCTCTTTGAAGTACAATACTTCTAATTATCTTGTCCAATGTGTATATTTGATCCCTTGTAAATGTTTCTAATCGAGTATTGTAGGTATTTTATTTGAGTTTTGACTTTTTTATTCGTTATTCGGTTTTGAATTTTTAAAAATGTTTTTGTGACAATTTTTCTTTACGTATGTTTTAGGCTTTCTTTATAGTACATTCGATTAAGTATTTGGTTTCTTGGTTCCAACACTTCTTCGAAATTATTTGTTGAATTTTAATTTGAAATAGCCCTGATTTTTGATGAAAGAATCTTAAAAATAGAAATATAATATTTAAATTTATATTCACTCATTTCCCAAACGTTAAATACAAACCAATATTTTCATATATTTTCAAAACATGCACTTCGCAATATCCTTGCACCAACTACATTTTATACAAATTTGGCAGTCACATTATAATTGAATAACTTCGAGAATTAGTTGAATTATTTTCTTCCAAATGATACGGATGGATTTCAAATTTTTGTTCGTTTCTAGAAGAAAGTTGTAAATTTGGTAGAGTAAGAAATGTTTTCTATAAATTTACATCTTTTTGTAACTGATTCAACTTACGGGTTTAAAATTTATGAAGTCCACCAAATTTAATAGTTCACATTAGCGTTTATTACGCAGTTCCCTCGACGGATTTTTTGTCTTGTATTTGAAGTTTTAAAACAGTCAACTTTAATGAAATATTTTGGATAAAAACACGTTATTTTTGAATTTGAAAATTTTACTTTGCCTTTACATTTACACAATATCACTCATGAAGTTCCATAAATGCAAATATAATTGATTTTTTTGTTGGTCACATATCCCACTACTGATGTTTTAATTTTCGATTCTTGTCGGTTTCAAAAGATTTTTCCAATTTTAATTGTTTGGAATATAAACATTGTGAATATGAGTTTCATAATGATCATTGACGTGAGTTTTCACCAGAAAATTGAGACGTAAGCCTGGCGAGACTTTTATACCAATTTTCAAGCATACGTTTTAAATACCGAACTAAATTGTAGATAGTTTTTACAGAATTTACAAATTTTCGCTTATTACTTCTCGTTTTGAGTCTTTTTAGCCGTTTCAAAGTTCACAATAACTAAATCTCTCTAAGCAAAACATAACCTCCCTCCGTAATGCACATAAATTCAAATTTCATTGTTTCCGCAAATATTTTAATTGAGTGTGACAATTTAAAGTAATACATTCAAACATATTTCGGAAAATGAAGTCGCGGCAATAATAATACTACTATTTTTTGAATGATATTATTGATGAAACGATTGTTATAACGGGTTTTCAATCATTTTTATTTTGAATCAATCCAAAGACTATAATTATATTAGAATTTTTTTCTTTTCATTCATTGTAAAGTTTAAACAATGATGCAGAGGAAATGAAATTAACCTGCATACGTTTTTAACCAAAAATCGCTAATGAAGTAGGCATTCTTATCTCTTATAATGTTCAAATTTTGTTAATTTTTTAAGATATTTCCAGATGTTTTAATTGAATTAAATATGGTCGAAGTGATTTAGTTAAAGAGCATATTTCCTTGGCCTTCTAGGATGGTTATATTTAAAGCCAGTTGTAGCCAATCACAGCGTTTTTTATGAACGCTTTTTAAAATCTATAAATTACGCAAAGTTTCATCGATTGGCCAAACTCAAAATTATTTTTTTCCCATAAGAAATAACATTGTAATTTTTCTACTAAAAACCTATTTTCTAAGAAAACGAAGCGAAAACTCGCAAATTGGTATTCTTAATTTTCGATTTGTTTTTGCTTCTTCTATCATAATCCGTTCTTAAATCGCGGCGCCGGAGATATTAGGAACTCCCCCAAAACATAATAAATCTGTTATTTTTTCTCTTTATTTGATAAAATTGAAAATATATTCATTTAAAAATTAAAAAAAAAAAGTTTAATTCAAAATGCTTAAAACCAGTTTCCATTGACCTGGCGTTAAGATGACGTCACAGTACAGAAACTTAAAAATCCCACCGATGTTTTCCTACGAAAAGTATTTAAACTCAAATTATAAGGTTGTTTTAATCGATTAAACTTAATGTTAGTGTAACGAATTCACAAGAACTTGGACGAAGGTTTTTTTTCAATTACAACTATTAAAAAAAATATGTAGCAAATTTCACCTAAATTTGCATTTTTTTATAAAATTTTTACCAAAAACCCATTTTTTATTTCTTTTTTTCTTCGTCTGAGGTCTAGTTTATAGTCTTAACGATTTTACGAAAAATGAAACACATTTTTTATCTTAATTTTTTTTCGGATGATCTTGTCATGAGTTCTGCTGCCAAAATGGACACACCTTTTTTCCGAAGTCAATTTTTCAAAAAATTTCCGAGAAATTTTGCAAAATCCAAGGCAGGAGTGATAGAGAGATGTATAAAAAAGATTCTTATCAAATTTCAAAGGAATTGGTAAAGTAGAACTTGATATATCATGACAAACAATTCAAAAAAGTAGTTTTGACAAAAACGCGTTTGAAGTTTGAGAAACAATTCCAATAGAATAACTCAACTAAACACAAAATCCGCTGTATCTCCAAAAAAATTCGAATTTTTAAAAATCCGTTTAAGAGCATATTTTTGAAGGTCTAAAATTTGAAAACATGCAAAAAAAGTAAAATCAATTTTTTTCAAATTTCTAGACCAGCATACCCCCTTAAGGAATAATAATAATCTATTTATTTACAAATATTTTTTTGATGGCGAGATTACAACTAGGCGATTCTCTTAAATGGTTTTGATTTTCTCTGTGTAGTAGCTTTGATTTCTTCATAGTTGTAAAACTTATTTATTTTGTATTTGTTTTTCAGCGGGAACTCGGGAAGGAGGAGGGTCCGGCAGTTTTCGTCGATACCCCGTCATGGTATTTATTCACGGTGAGTCCTACGAATGGAATTCCGGCAACCCTTACGACGGAAGCGTTTTGGCCTCATACGGAGCAGTCGTTGTGGTCACAGTCAATTACCGCCTCGGAATTTTAGGTTCGTATTAAATTTTCATCCTTTAAGATAAAAAAAATAATACACCTCATCATTAAAATCGCCAGGAATAACATTTCAAACATTCAGTTCCATTTAAACGTAAGCTCGAATCCACCTTGAAACCCAATTAAAATTATTCGACACTCAGACGATTCCCACAGCCACAAATCAAGATATGGGATGTGAAAATCGCGAGAGTAATGTGGGCGCATTTAATTTTCCAATTTTATTCAAAACGAAATGTTACATGAAACATGAACTAAAACGAAGACTATGTTTGGGATTAAATTTTAATGAGATTTGTGCATGTAATATCCGTCATTTGTATTTCCGATCTCGCGCCAAACTCCATTCTACACCCCCATTCCCGTCACGGCTCCAGACCGATAAATTGAAAGTATTTTTTGGCTTCAAATTTAATTTCCATGTAATTAATTTTCATTGGTGTTTTAAGAACGTAATTTAAATTAGTATAGCGATAAATTAAAGTGGAGTGCTTCTCCTTTAATTGTTGGATATTTTTTTTTAAATTATTATTTTTTTCAATTGACGAAATTTCCGTTTAAACAATCCCTACCCTAAGGGAAAGTCTTTAAAGTTCGCTGTTTTAATTAAAATGAAACCTCATTTTATTTACTGTAATATATGAGGAGAAAACTTATTATTATGAAATATCATTTAGCATCGTTATTGGAAAAATGTTTACGTATTAAAATGCTTATTATTTTTGAAGTTATACTTCTTGACCGTTATAAAAAAAAAAATAATGAGAGAGAATTTTTAAAAAAATTATACTTTGACGCTACAGTATGAAGTCGCAAACGATTAGCGAGAAACTTCAAGTGGGTAAAATTTGGTCGATTTTTGAGAGCAATTTGGTAGTACTTTAAAACCTTACCAAGTCAAGCGTAACCTTTTCATGCAATTGTCGAAACTGCGTTATAACTGGTTATAACCTCTATAACTGTCAGTAATGAATCTGAATCTCTCTGAATGATGTGAATCAACAAGTGATTTTATTTCAAAACTTGGCTCGTCATCTATTCATTACCATATTTATTTTTAAGTATACATACGTATTTATAAATATTTAAGGTTGCAGTTGTTGTACTGTTTTATAAAATTTAATAAATCTTAGTATAATTATTCAAAAGATTACGCACAAATTTACAAGGGCAAAAGAAGGTATATCAGTACTTTTTTTACAAAAATTACTCAAAATAGGTTAAAGTTAACGTATTAGTGAATTGAATATTGACCAAATATACAAAGTCTAAATATGCGAAACATAATTGGGAAGAAAAATGATAATATTTTATAAAAGCATGGGTAGAAGTAGCGTTTGTACCTACCACTAACTCAACGTCTCATTTTCTATTCTATTTAAATTCAATTCGCGAATAAATCGGTCATAATTAATATGTAGCGACAAAAGAAAAATTGTTAGCCAAAACTAAATTATCAACAAATTCGTGAGCGGAAAAAGTTCGCGAATGTTTGAAAAGACAAAGTAGAGAATGAGGTGTTACCATAGAGTTACTTGTGTAGAAACTACTTGTACCCAATCGCGAACATTTTATTATAACAAAAATAAGGTTTTTTATAATACTAAAACACAAATGCTATTTTGTTTTTATAATTCATTAAACGAAAATCATCTTCCTTGTTTCTAATTATATGTGACTTTAAATACACTGGCCTCCGCCTCTACTACCACATCTTTGGGACAATTTGTCAGTTAAATATATTACTTTGTACATTGACGGGAAATATGTTTTATCTAAAGAGAATTGCTTTGGAAATTTCTGTAAAAATGATTAAGTTATTAGCAATAATAAAAAAACATCAAGTAATTATCTCAGTATTCTGTATTTTTTAATAGTTTTCTTTGGCCTTTATTTTTAAGTACTAAAATTATGACATATCCATTCTTTTTAATATTTCGAGTAAATGCTTATATCCTTCAATTTCAAATATGACAGATTCGGAACGTAGTGAAAATAATATTATTTTGCAGACAAGTAAATAAGACGCAAAAAAAAACAACTTGAACAAAATATCCCGCATGCATTGCTACAACCCATTTCTAGAACTTATCTTTTTTATACTTTAACCCATTTTTCTATATTTGAATAAAAAATCAGTTTCAATACGGATATATAGATGGGTAAATAAAATATACAATTACTATTGTATTAATTTAACTTTTACTTTGTCGCTATTTTATAAATCTGGTAAGTACACACAATTAACCATTTAAACAAATTGTATGTCAATGAAATCAATTATTCAATCATATCTATACATAATAGTTAATGATTGCAATCCGCTTCTCTATGGTAAATATTTTAAATAGATATTTTGGAACAAGTGACCCTTTCTGTATTGATAAACCCTTAATTCATAGATGTAAGATACAAATTTGTATAAGTAGTCAATTATGTATTATATTATATAATACTAAACCGTAAATATAAATAGCCAACTGTGTATACATACAATTTGTATAAATAGCTAAATTGGCTAATGTACCTTTCAGCAACATCAATATTTAGCAACGGTGCATTTTTTACTTTGTTTTTAATTTAATTCGCGAGTAAATCAAACACAATGAAACTTTACCAACAATAGAGCAAACTATACGATATTAGAACTGAATTTACAAAAAAATCGCGGACTGAATGAAAAAATAGTAGAAAATGTAACGTTGCCAGATATTGATGTTGCTAAAAGGGACATGAGCTGTCAATTTAATCTATTATTTGAAACTAGTAACATTCTGGAAAATATTCACAGCCCAACACTGACAAAACTGTCAAATGGCGAAAATTGGCAATTGAATCAAAACGAACTGACAGTTGAAACCAATGAGAACCAACAATTGGTTCAAAATTGAGACAATAATTATTATAGGGGAGACCGGGTACAAAAGTCACCATTTGTACTTTCATCTTGATTTCTGGCTGGGTGTTATTATTACCATTAAATGAATATAACCACATATAATTTTAGTTTATGTTCTTCACAATAGTAACTTGATTTATTAAATTATGGTGTGTTTTATATGAATAACAAAGAGTTAAAAAAAATTTGTTACTTTCGACCACGTAGGCGGGTCGAAAGTAGCACGTTGTGGGTCGAAAGTAACAAGACTTCTAAAGGTTGCTAATGAAAACAATAGTACATGTTAAATCAATACATTACTTATTTAAAGACTTTATATTAATGATATAAACCAAATTCAGCATTTTAAATACTCAAAAAATATATATTTTAGGAAAATGAATCAATAGAATGCCGCGACAACGCATAAAAACTACTGCATGAAGAACTACCGACACGGAAATGTGTCGAAAACCATTCTATTGAGATGCATGAGTTTATATTCTTTGTTTTCTGTCTTTACTGTCATATATACATTTGACTATTATATAGATAATAAATGCAAAATTTGTGCTTGTAATTATATCATAAATAACTGATGCTCCATTTCGAGCACTACTGGATGATGCTATGGCAGTGAATCAAAAATATTTTTTTAATTAAGCCAAATAAGTATTGGTTCTCCTGCGCGTACATAATAAGTATGCACACCTTTATTTTAAATCTTTCGCTATTAGATCAAAGTTTTGATAAACATTGAAATGAAGTTGTAATTCTTAGTAATTTGATTCTTTTTTTTCTAGTCCATCTTATAACCCTTAATTTTTAACTATTAAGTAAATTTAACATAACGGTCTGTCGATGATATTTCCTCAAAAACCTTTTCTGTCGAACATTTTTATCACAGATCATAATATGAAATATTTAATAAAGTTAGAGTTCGTGTACAATTTGGAAGTGAAATCGCACACGTTTCCCATAGCACACCCTCGTTGCGTTCCTTATCGCTTATTTCATGTGACATAAACCGAAATGGAGTGAACATAGAGAGCGAACATCTACGGGAGTCTTCACAACATAAACACGCACTCGAATCTGACAAAACGGTCAATTTCGCAAACATCGCAATAACAATATTTGATAAGTAACGTTGAAAGTATTGCCGCCAATTCCGAATTCCGGAATGGTTTCCAGTCTCGCATACACCTTAATTTAGGCGCAAGAAATGGAGGGTTCTTCTATACGAGCATTCGTCCCCGAATCAGACGCTCTGAATATAAATTAGCCGAATGTTTGAGAGCGACATATTCCCTTGGCAAGGGTTGGTTAGAGATTTTCAGATAATATACTCCGGGTCCTCGGGTCACACAAATTATCCCACAGGATTGTCTCTTCGTTCGGCGTTCCCCTTCTCGCTGGCTCAATATTATTTGTGTCAGTTATTCGCGAATATGCCGCACTATTAAGATTACAATCAACCCTTTGGGAAATATAGATGGGGAGAAATTGAGACAAATTTTTCCAAATATCCGCTCTCTATTTAAATTCAAATTTTCCGCTTCAATATTGAAATAGAGAGAGATAATCACATTGACAACTGGTGGTATCAATACTATTATAGCAGTTTTCTCTATTGAAAATATACGCAAAAAAAAAATTTTTGAAAAATTTATGGAAATTCAGTGTTTTGTTTACATTTGCAGTGTTTGTTTACGTTAGATTTTACTTTCTTAGAATAATTTATGTAGTTGGAAGTCTCAGAAATCAGATCATCTTTATATTTCCCTCATGTAACACAATGGAGTCTTTCCTTGGAACTTATTAAATGGTATCGTTATATCACCGTCTGCTTAATATAATAATTATGCAACAAACCGTTCAAAACCGAACTTAATTTGAATATTAAATACGGGAAAATCTGCATGATGAGAGATTATAATCGTTTTCGTTTTGTTTTCTTGGGAATAAGGAACGGGGTTGGCAAATATTAAAATTTTATGAACCAAAATTTTGACACAAAATAAACGTTGTTTTTTCGTCTTTAAAAATAAAATTCTCGAAAAAGAGCACAAACAGTTCGAGACCAAAGACAGTAACGAGGGTAAGTTATGTAAAACGTATGATAATACGATTTTATAAATGGGAACAACGTACATTATTTCAACCCTTAGTAAACCTCATAACCTTCACATTCCCATTCCCGTGTCAATGTTCGGGAAGGTGAAATATTGTGATGAGTTTTTCACAAGGACAAATGAGTGATTCCAAAGAACGTGCACCAAATCGTACCTGAAGTTTCATCATTATACGACTAAGGGGGTGAGTGGGTTAACATGCTGTCGGGATGGTTTCTCGGTTTTCCTTAAGTGGGATGAGTTAATGGGTGTGTGATGATGGTAAATCGGTCTTTTTTATGTGAAAACGGTTACCCATTCCGTGAACCCCATCAAGCTGTCATATCATCCCTTAAGTTGTGACATTTGTCATTGCCACCCCATATTTTGAAGTTTCCTTTTTCGATTCAAGTAGATTCGCACGTAGACGTAGACAAAAAGACTGGGGAATACATTCGGATCAAATAAATTTTACTCTTATTATAATTATTTGAAGCTCTGAGTATCGTTTTTTCACATTTGTCGAATGGGAACCAACTTCATTTTCCCGAGAGAACTTTGCGAAAAGTTAAATTATAAACGAGTCAAGCATCACTCTCCATTTGAAATTTTATTTCCTCTTTTTTTGATAAAAGCTTTTAAAACTTTGAAAAATAAAGTATATTTTTTCCAATGTGTTCGTGCTTTAAAAAATCACCAACTTTCAAACTCTTACAATATGCTAGTTTTTATTTTTTCTTCTTAAATAGCCAACAAGTTTTCATATTATTTTTAATTTTCACCATTCAAGTGAATTTTATAAAAAAAAAATCTTTTCCATATTTTCACAATTCTATTCTCGACTGTTTAATAGAATATAAACAGAGCAACAAAAAGTACAATTTTCTATTAAAACTCAAGTTTTCTCAATGTTTCAAACTTTTTCTATTGTCGAGAAAAATATTTAAAGTTATCGTCATTATAAAACAGATATGTACATTGTACATAGACATAAAGTGAGTGTTATGTCTTTAAGCGTCTCACAAATATTTCTATTATAACTTTTCCCCAAGGAACATCACAATGAAAACGGGGAATGAAGTTAAAACACATCACCACAAACGAACCACGAAAATCTCGTCATTCTAATTTTAAATTTTATCATTCTGTAAAACAATCATCGGAATGAAAAACTTTACTATTCTATTTGACTTTATTTCAAACAAATCCTTAATTAATTCACAAGTTTTTCTACATTGTTTACCTACAAATCCTTTTCATTCGTATAATCTTTCTTCACTTACACCACCACTAAACGACAGTTCTCTCTTATTTCTTGTTTCATATCAAAAGAAAAAGCCTTTGAAAAATTAACTTGCAATGTTTGCTAAGAATTAATTCATAAAAAAATCCGTTTTTAATTAAGTTATTAAAATTAAGACTACGGAAGGGTCATTTACATTTCATGAAGTCTATGACGAGGATGGTTTATAAAAAAACTGAACTATAATTCCACACATAAAAGATAAATTTTATTTTAAAAGGTTCTAGAGGACCCGAACAACTTAGTACCACCTAAAATTGAAATGCGAATATTGATATCAGTAATATTGCCTCATTTTTAATTATTAATATGGATATAATTAAATAATAATTAAAATAATTAAATACGCATACTTATGCTTGATTAAAACAAATAGGTGCGTTTTTTTTAATTTTACTTACATTTAACTTTACTAAATTAGATTCGAACCTATAAAAACATTGAACTTATTAAAACTCATATACTTACAAAAATTCATTAAACCTCACTTATTCGTGAGTTTTTAGACAATTAGATATTTCTAAGGACATTTTATTTTTGACTGCTTTTGTCCCTCGAAATTGTATTGTTCTTTTGACCAATTCGCTCCTGAGGGCGTTATTAGTTAGGCACTGGACGCATATTAGGAATGATTCGGTTTTCTTCAGTACATTTTTAAGCACGATGTTTGTTTTTTATCATTTGACTTCAGCATATGTATAAGATGACTCACTTTTCTGCATTAATAATGCAACCAATGGAGATGTTTGATTGTAGTAAAATGTACGTTCATCAAGTTAGCATTACACTTTACGAATTTGGGAAAAATATCGACAGCATATATTGGTGTTTTTTGTCGCTCAAGAGTTCTAGAAAAAAAAATATCGCTTGCATATTTTCTTAGAAAACCCTATGTTGCCCTATGTAGTGCTAACTTGACGTTAAGAGGTTCGCAATAAATGCTGAAATTTCGATTTTTTTTGTGCCATTAATTGGTGTTTTTTTGTCTTTCGAGAGTTGCCAAAGAAAAATCATCATAACTTTTATACTTTCCCGAAAAAAACCATTTTAAAGAAAAAAAACACGATTTGGGTTACTTTCTTCATATTCCAATTTCGATTATTGATGTGAAACATTTATACGCGCAGTATAAACCGAATCATTGGCTACGGGTCACCACGCTCTATAACAGAGTATTTATTTTTACTTGTCATGAATCTAAACATCTAAAAATTATTTAATTAACTAATTTTCTAACCATGGTGGAATTGATGTTTAAACATTTATTTTTAAAATTTACAATTTAACTGTTTCTTTTTGATCAAATTGTCGATCCTCTAGTAACCCTCTTTTGGTATCCATAATAGTTTTGGTGATTTTGATTTTCTTGTAATGTTTAGTATGGTTTCTGACTATATATTTGTTACAATATATTATAACAATTGTTATATTATATTATAATGTTATAATAATTGTTATCCTTTCACTACTCTAAACTTTTCACACACTTACTAAATATAAAAAAATATTCCAGAAATCCCATCACCATTTTGGCCATAATTCTATAAATATCAGCACGAAAAATATTACGAAAATTGGTTTTATTTTATTGACGTACTAAAAACATTAGATCATTTAGGTCATGACGTTGTTCATAATAATATTCTCTCAATAAGATTGATTAAAAACATTCACACGAAATATGAATTAAATTATTTTGACACTTAAATTCAATAAATAAAAATGTCGAATTCAAACGGCCCCTATGCGTTTTTTGCCAATCACAGGCATCAATGATTTTAAATTATGTATAAGTGTACATGAAAAACGCATTTTGTTTATAATTTTCTACATATTCTAATAGTTGTTCTGTTAATCTAGGCGTAGACGAATCCATCAATTAATAGAAAAATCATAAAAATGCTTCAGCCATTCTTCAGTTATAATTAGTTTTACTAACACGACAATAGATTTAGTCTGATTATTTTTACATAGCGCCACTATAGAATTACAACTTGTAAAACTTTTTGAATCGATATGAGAATTATGTCCTAAAAATAATTGATAAAAATATTTCCGGATTTCAATATTGGATTAGAGAAAACTATTTTCCCCCTTGCTCCTTTATTTGTTGACGTCTATAATATAATTTGAGAAAAATAATATTCCCTTATTACAGATCTTATATTTTGTCACATTTGTAATTAATTAAGTTTATAACTAAAAAGTTTAGGTTTGAAAATTTAAGTTCTTCTCATAATTTAGCTTCCAAATGGTTTAGTTAACAAAAACCAAATCATTCTTCCATTACATCTTAATATATTGCTATTTTTTCATAACTTAAATTGCTTTCTGAAACATTTTTATTGACGCATAATTAATTGCAAATTTCAGAAATTCAACGCAAAACAAACTTCTCAAACAGCTTACAGCAAATTTGTTGATGAAAATTCCACATTAGGGTGATTCTCTCAGATTTTCATTAACAACTAATGTCTGAGGTTAATTTCGATTTAAATTACAAATGCAACGAAGATCATAACTTTAAACTTAGTTTCACACTTAAACGAGACATTATTACACCCATTACTTTACGTTATAAATTACAGTGAAATTAACTTCTAAACGATAATTTAAATTCTCTAGAATACATTTAAACCAAACAAAAATGTTTGATTGACTTCCATAAGTTTTTTTTTCATTCCCGAAAAACCCGTTTCTTTGTTGTACGTTAACATTTGATTAGTGAATCAAATTATTTTCCTGTCAACTCCAAGAACAAAAGTCCCATTCATTTTCAACTATTCGTTCAGATTGAACCCCTAAAAATTACCCTTAAACCATTACTTGACGTGAATGATTTAATTTTACTATAGAAATGGTAATTGTGAATAATTATTGTGAACAATTACCACAACATATTGCTACAAAATCTTTTACTTTACCACAACTCATTTATAAAATATATATAAAAGCAAACCTTCAACTTAAGATTGGGGAGAAAGCCTGGGCTTATTAACAGTGCGAATAAATTAAATTTTATGAAAAGGATTTGAATTGAGATGCAAACAAGACAGACATTTGCGGTCTTGGGGCAAGAAATTCATTTATAGGACAAGGAAAATTATCACTCAACCCTAACAGAAATTGTGTTTTTAAGCGGTAAAGCACGCAAGGATGTTCCAAAAAAAAAACCCAAGGGAGCGTGTTTCTTAGCAAATAGTTGTAAGGTATTAGCAACCTTTGTCGCTTTAAGTTTTCAAATGGCCAAGTGTTAAAATAATTTGTCTCCCAATTCCATAAGCTTCCTTAAATAAATATCCTTTGTACACATGTCGACACCCAAAAACCTCCTTAACATGTCATTCCTGCGCTTCCTCAGCCCCTTTGCACTTCACTCGTCCTAAAAGCTCCCACACAAACATTTTAACAAGGAACCGTAAAACGTGTTAAATTTATTATGTACACAGAATTTTGTTTGTCGTAAATTGTTCTTGTTGGAAATTTTGTTATTGCAGTTGAAAGTTTGCGTTATTATTAATGTAGCAGATTTATAAAACAAGTTAAAACATTTTTAACGTTCACAGTTCTAATTTCTAAACAAAATACGTAACTACTATTTAATTATATGTAATTCATTTTAAATTGAAACGACATGCTGTAAAGCTTTTGAATTTTTGAAGGTATGAACCAAAGTTCTGTTTATTTATTTAAAATGTAGTTCAAACTTTCATTACGTCACTTTTGTGTAGTTTTATTTCATCCCTATTGATAATTTTTTTTCTGTGAGATATTAAAGTTTCAAAAAAACTTCAACTTTCAAAAAGCTATTTGGAACTATTTTAATATTTTTTTTACTCTATAAAAATCGAATAAATTTGTCGAGTTTTGTTATCATGAAAACCCCCTAACAAAAGTTTCTCAAAAAAAAATTTTAGTAAAGGAATTTTTCTTAAACGTTTGAGTTAATTTTTTATTCTTATTTTTTTTTACAAAATCACAAAAAAACTTTGTTTGAAACGACGGATTTTTTATTGCAATGCCTGTTCCCGAGAAAAACAGTAAAACGCAAACTGAGATAAAACTTTTCTACATTTAGGTCAAATTCACGAGACAAACAAGATTTGAAAAACTTGAAAATTTTCGCGAAAATATGCATTCGATGTAAACTTCAGCCAATAGTAAATACTGAGTTATAGGACTAATGTATACAATATAAGTACATTAAGAATTTGCTACGACTTGAAAATTTTTCGAGCTAATCAAAGTTGTCAGCAAATTCCTAATAACTTGGTAGTAATCATAAAGTAAACCAAAAAAAATTTGAATAGGTCCAATTTCGATCTGTTTTAAGCCATTTTCTTGGGCAAATTATTTTCTAACTACAGTTTTGAGTTCAGGGCTGATGAATATTATTTGTTCTTGATAAACCTGTTAAATCGCAATACTAAGATAAATTTTCAGGGGAAAAATATTCAGCTATAAACATATTAAATCTCGTCAATGATTTAATAGTTAAAAAGTTTTTATCTTGGACTTTATAAATAAAAATGTTAAATTATAAAAATTGCAACGTTTCGCAGATTTTTTGTTTGTGCTTCTTCAGGCAAACTAAAAATATGAACAATAAATAATAAACAAATCAATACTATAAACTAAACATGAGAAAATTAAACAAAAAATAGTTGTTACATTTAAAGTTAGCATCTTTGTCTTAAGTTTACGAAAACAAATATGTTAACTTTAAATGTAACAACTATTATTTATTTAATTTTCTCATGTTTAGTTTATAGTATTGATTTGTTTATTATTTGTTGTTCATATTTTTAGTTTGCCTGAAGAAGCACAAACAAAAAATCTGCCAAACGTTGCAATTTCGTTGGAATTAGTTTTATATGTACTTGAAAACCGAGACAATTTTAACAGCAACAACAGCAAATAATATTTTTATACAACACATGTGTAGGTAGTCAACAAATTCAGATGTGCAAACTGCACATACATATACTTTTACATACACATATGATATTTTTTTAAGCCCAAGGTATAAATATATGATATGTTATATATACCACTGTGTAAATACGAGATAAAAGGTCTTTTTAAAAATCATTTTCTATTTAATATTAAGTACCTACAAAAAATTAGCTATTATTGAGCCTGAAACATTTTCACTAATGTACAGTAAAATTTATAAACTAAGACCTCGAAAATTAGAAAAATCAAAAAAAAAAGTTTTAACGAAAAACTCTAATAATGATATTATGTTAGAGAGCGGTTTATGGAGGACTTGTTTATTTATATATATATACTAGCTGACCCGGCAAACTTCGTAGTGCCTAACAGGAATTGAGCGTAGTGTTTTTTATGAACGAATATTTTAGCTACTCTTAATTTATAATTTTAATAACAAACTAATACGAATACAAATATGAAGTTCAATATTTAATTAGAACAATATTATATAATAATATTATATTATACAATGGGAGTAAAAATTATTAATAAAAAACAACAAAAAAATGTCTACAATTCATTTAATTTATTGAAGCTATGAATTTTGGTGCATGCATTGCCCTCAGATTGATTCTCCTCATTGAAGCACGTTGCCATTACATTGACATACGATTTGTCAAATTAAATATCTTAAATATACTAAATAAAGTCAGGTTATTTAAATCATTTTTTAACTAAAAAATTACTGGTCTGATTTTGATGATTAATGATTAGTTCAATTCACCATCGCTCCAAATAGCAGAGTAACTATTAACATATCTTAATAATACACGGAAAAATATGAATAAAATCAGTTTTTAAATAATTAGGCTTGGAATTTTCCGTAGTTGGCAGTTCACGTGACCCACACTTTGATGTCAATGCTGTCAATTTCATATTGGCTATAACTCTTTCTTAAAGGCATATAACGATAGTTATTGAAAGATCTATCTTCGCATTGACTCAATATGTTTCGAAAGCGCAATGATTTTATTGTTGGTGATTTCCCCCAACAGTGCCAAGTATTCCAAGATGGAATTCTACCAATAAAATAAATACTTGCTTAAAATCATAAAATCTATGGCACAATGTGAAGAAATTTCAGTTGGAGACATGAGGCATGCGTTGTGGAATGATCAATCTGCTGAAAAATTTCCCAAGCAAATGTTGAATATCGGTAATAACCATGTTCCTGTCAACGAATCGAGCGTATTAATTTCATTTCCTTTGAATTTTTGGGATTTCGTCTCATTCAAAATTTTTACATAATTGCTAGCTTTTTCACAAAACCGCTGAATAATGTTTTCGTAAACTTAATTTGAATAAAAATTCAAACAATGAACACGGTCATTTATTAATTTCTTGGAGAAATCATCAGCCGAAGGATCGTTCAGCAATACAATTTTCTTGTTTTCTTCCATCTGAAGTTTATTTATATGGTACCAGATATTTGATAATTTAAAGCAAGCATTTATTTTATCGACAGCAGTGGATCCTTAATGTCTGAAGTTGTCCACTGTATGGAAATATTTAAAAACAATCAAATTAAACTCGAAAATGTAATTCGAATTGCAGAATAACTAATTTAGAATAGTGTTTCCAAACAATTTCTCGATATTGGTAATGGCAAAATTTCTGTTGACACATCACCTGCATACATTACAATCTTTGCCAATTTTGTCACTTTACTAAATCAAAGACCGAACTCATCGAGAGGGTGTTCCCAAACTTGGTTACAAATTACAAAAATCATGTTTGGTTGAGAGAACGTGTTATATTGACCCCAAAAAACGTTGTCAACGAAAATTATATTAATGAAATAGATAGTTCAGATTCAAAATAGGAAAACTGGCGAATTAGAGACCTGCAATTCGGTTGATTGCGTTACTAATAAAAATGATGTTTTCAATTATGGATAGAATTTTAAATTTGCTGAAATTATCCGGGTTACCGCCTCATAATCCAATTAAAAATTGGATCAGTAATCCTTATGTTGTGGAATATATAGATCAACCACGTTTTGGTCATAACACCCGACTTGCGGTGAAAAAATTAATGAGCAACCTTATCGAAGTTACAAATTGAATTGAAAATACAAAGCAGAAGACATTTTGATTCCACATATCCCAATTTTCCGAACGACGTGTCGTGTGACTTTAGTCGACTACAATTTTCTGCATTTTCAGATACCTCCGTAGTTTTCGGACAATGATTCGTTTTATTGTTTATGTTTACGGATTATGAATACAACGCCTATCAATTTCTGTATCTGTATTGCTCATAAAATACATTTGTAAGATTTGATGATCTAGTAGTGGTAACAGCGCTTTCAGTAAGTGATAAATTTGTTCTTGTCTGCATTTGTTTAAGATTTTCTTAAATTATTTGAAAAATAAAAATTAATTTAAATGTTATCCAAAAATTATTATGGAATTATACCTTGAAGGGGGACATGAATTTATCCAGCACAATATGCGTTGCCCCAAACGACGTTGTTTGTAATCAACTGTTATATTTTTGAGTTTTGGTCCAGAAATTTTAAGAATCATTTCCTAGCCTATAATCTAATGAGCGTAACGGATCTGGTGATGGGACCAATTGTGGCAATTTTACTTTTCCACCAGCTCAACATAACCCAGTATATTCACAGCTGTATTTATGGTTGTTTAGAAGTGCGGTGGGGAAAATGAGAGTGAGGGCGGTTTCCCTATGCTTACACAATGGGCATTGTAGTTATATCATTTTGATAACAGAAATTTAAATAACGCCATTTCACTTAATTATTATGTAAGTTTATGTAGTAGGGGAACTTATACCAAATACCATAGAGGCGGTTTTTAATTTTTATTTGTTTCTTAACAAAGAAACTTTTTATAATCTTTTTTTTATGAACCAATCAACAATCAAACTTTTTAAAATCTAATTTTTATGAACTAATGATTGCAACCTGGAGCAATTATATATTCTGCAGAAAAGCATTATGGAAGCAATTTTTTGTCATATTTCATTATCATCAATAAATATATATATATATATATATATATATATATATATATATGTATATTTTCTATGCTAACTCTTCTTCGTTATTTAGAACTATTTGAAAACCAATTGTTGTTATATGACAAAAAATTGCTTCCATAATGCTTTTTAGCAGAGTATATAATTGCTCCAGTTCACAATTATTAGTTCATAAAAATTAGATTTTAAAAAGTTTGATTTTTGAAAAACAAACAAAAATTAAAAACCGCCTCTATGGTATTTGATATAAGTACCTACTACCTAAACTTTCATACTAATTAAGTGAAATGACGTTATTTAAAATGCTGTAGTTAAAATTATATAACAAAAACAGAAACTTATTATTAATTTATTTTTTATTTATTAATTACACTTAGTAAATTCAAAATTTCGATTGTTGATTAACTCTACATTTTCTCAAAGAAACTTAATCACCCCAATTCACTCTTTTAGGGCAGGAATTTAAAAAAAAAAATATTTTCACATGCCTACTTCTTAAAAGGAATACACCGAATATTAAAATTTTATCTGGCAGAGGAGATATATAATTACACGATTTTATGTATGCACGGTTTTTAAAACGTATTTACTTTAAGCTTTATTAAAATAATTATTTTTTTACTACTACTGTTACTTTTTTCGTTAATATTTCGTTAAAATAGGGGTTGATCGTAGAAGGGTGAAAATTAAGAGTAATATGATTTTTTGTTATTCTAAGTCATGACAAAATAAAAATCTAGCCAAAAAAATTAAAGCTTTTAATTAATAAAAAAATAAGGGTTGATCATAGAGGGGTGAAAATTTAGGGTTGTATGTATTTTTGTATGATGTATCATAAAAAAATAAAAACAAAAAATTTTATCCAAAAAATAAAAAAAAAAAATTTAAGGGTGGACCACCCTTGCCATTTAGGGGGATGAAAAATAGATGTTGTCCGATTCTCATGCCTACCGAATATACATAGAAAATTTTATGAAAATCGGTCCAGCCGTTTCGGAGGAGTTTAATTACGCACCCCGTGACACGAGAATTTTATATATTAGATATATATATATATATATATATATATATATATATATATATATATATATATATATATATATATTTATATATATATATTTATATATTTTTTGTCATATTTCATTATCATCAATAAATATATATAAATATATATATATATATATATATATATATATATATATATATATATATTTATTGATGATAATGAAATATGACAAAAAATTGCTTCCATAATGCTTTTCTGCAGAATATATAATTGCTCCAGGTTGCAATCATTAGTTCATAAAAATTAGATTTTAAAAAGTTTGATTGTTGATTGGTTCATAAAAAAAAGATTATAAAAAGTTTCTTTGTTAAGAAACAAATAAAAATTAAAAACCGCCTCTATGGTATTTGGTATAAGTTCCCCTACTACATAAACTTTCATAATAATTAAGTGAAATGGCGTTATTTAAATTTCTGTTATCAAAATGATATAACTACAATGCCCATTGTGTAAGCATATATCTTCTATACTAACTTTTCTTCGGTATTTAGAACTATTTGAAAACCAATTGTTGTTATATGACAAAAAACTGCTTACATAATGCTTTTTAGCAGAGTATATAATTGCTCCAGTTCACAATTATTAGTTCATAAAAATTAGATTTTAAAAAGTTTGATTGTTGAAAAACAAATAAAAATTAAAAACCGCCTCTATGGTATTTGGTATAAGTACCTACTACTTAAACTTTCATACTAATTAAGTGAAATGACGTTATTTAAAATGCTGTAGTTAAAATTATATAACAAAAACAGAAACTTATTATTAATTTATTCTTTATTTTTTAATTACACTTAGTAAATTCAAAATTTCGATTGTTGATTAACTCTACATTTTCTCAAAGAAACTTAATCACCCCAATTCACTCTTTTAGGGCAGGAATTTTAAAAAAAATATATTTTCTCATGCCTACTTCTTATAAGGAATACACCGAATATTAAAATTTTATCTGGCAAAGGAGATATATAATTACACGATTTTATGTATGCACGGTTTTTAAAACGTATTTACTTTAAGCTTTATTAAAATAATTATTTTTTTTACTACTACTGTTACTTTTTTCGTTAATATTTCGTTAAAATAGGGGTTGATCGTAGAAGGGTGAAAATTAAGAGTAATATGATTTTTTTGTTATTCTAAGTCATGACAAAATAAAAATCTAGCCAAAAAAATTAAAGTTTTTAATTAATAAAAAAATAAGGGTTGATCATAGAGGGGTGAAAATTTAGGGTTGTATGTATTTTTGTATGATGTATCATAAAAAAATAAAAACAAAAAATTTTATCCAAAAAATAAAAAAAAATATTTAAGGGTGGACCACCCTTACCATTTAGGGGGATGAAAAATAGATGTTGTCCGATTCTCATGCCTACCGAATATACATAGAAAATTTTATGAAAATCGGTCGAGCCGTTTCGGAGGAGTTTAACTACGCACCCCGTGACACGAGAATTTTATATATTAGATATCATTTGTTACACTATTTAGTTTCATAGGTATAGTAATGTTCATCATTTTTGATATAACTATAACACTTTTTAAACATCTTAATTAATATTGTTAAATTATAATTATCTGTTTCAACTCTGACAGCAGAGAAACGAAACTTTATAAAACTATTGTTTTTTACGGTAATTATATTTATAAACTTACTCTTTAAATATTAACGATAATAATTGATAAGGAAAATATATATTATTTCAACCTTAACTAAGATTTAATCTCTCCGCTGATTAAACAAGATCAATTTGTTACACCACTATCTCTAATTACTATCTGATCCTATTCTAAGACACGTAGATGCTACTTTTCGATACACTGCCTTCTGAAAGTTTGATACAGAGCTTTTAACAGATAAGGCTTTGTCGAATAGACTAAATTGAAAAGTTAACAAAAACCACTCTCGTTTGATCTTTCCGATTACTTTACGAAAGTTTTTTTAAGAGCTTATTTTATTTACCATTTAAATGCCTTGAAAATTTCAACATCAATGAACCTTGATAAATGTTGTATATAGGAGAGTGCGATAGATTTAACTTTTCGTCCTCTTCTTGAAGAAATACAAATAAAGTTTGACATGAAAGTGTATTTAGTGAAAATTTTTGTCTATGTAATCACTTGAATGGCGTTAATGTTCAACGGTACGTTTTCATAACTGAAGTGTTGTTGGTGTGGCCACTTAATAAATTTCATTTAGCCATTAGCTATTCAGTTTCTTGGAACGTAAATTTACCCTTAAATATATTTAATTTCATGAAGAGAGAACTTAGTTGTTAGGTAAACTATAATCAAGAGTAATTAAAGCAAATTATATCAAATAGAATGTAAAAAAATATTATGGATAGCTTTTTCTTTCAACGTGTTTTTAAAAAAATAAGAAATTTTGAATTTCGAAAAGAATTTTAATAAAGTCTTTTAACTACATATTGTAATCTCGAATTGTTAAATTAAAATAGTTAACTCAATGAACTCTTTGGCTATCAATGGTAAGTTCATGAAAGAAAAATAAAGGTCTTTAGTTTTTGTTTTTTTTTTCTAAACAATTGAAAATTTCAATTATTCAAAATTTTATCCTCATTCACGAAATTTTTGAAATTTTTATATTTAATATTTTTATCTCACATGAGATTTTCAAATAATCAGTTTTTAGTTTATTTTTTCAATCGTAATTTGATACAAAATTGACCTCCAATTTATCTGTTAATCAAAACTGATAAAGAAACCACCATGAAAAATATAAACCAACCATTGTGATTTCTTTTGGAAAAATCGTCGCAGATTTTAAAATTATTATAGCAAATTAAAATTATAAATTTATATTTTTAAGGTTGGCTTTTGATTGCACCGAAAATATTTTCGTTTGTTCTTCAACCGATAAGATGGACTAGACGTCTAGAGACGTAGAAAATTTGACTGAAAACTTTAACCGAAAAAAGTTATGAAGATTTTTGGAAATACACTTAATCCAGTTGCATTTAGAATTTTTACAATCAACTACAGCTGGATAATCAAAAATCAGTGAAAGAATAATGCAGAAATCATAGAGAGAGCGTCCCACTTGCAACCAATCAGTACTGGGTGATCGATAATCAGTGGAACAACCTTAAAGAAAATGTTGACCGGGCATTTCCATCAATAGCCAATCACAGGAAATATCGTAGCATTTTTTGAAGTGTTTATAGTTTTCATTTTCTTGCAAATATTGTACTTACGCTATGACAAATTGGACCAATGTTTCATTAAATTAAAGATAAAAATTTAAACATATTCAGTTCTTAACCAAGGAAGTTGGTGATCTTTCTACTATTTGGAATGTTGTCAATTGTAAAAGTTAGTTTTAAATGTGGTAAATTTTATTTTTACTTTTGATCAATATGTAAAACATAATAACTAATTACCGATATACGTACTTTCAAGAACTTAAGTTTTCGTAAGTTTCTAACCCCTGTTTACTAATACTTTGAAATATATTTTACTTTCATCGAACATTACCAAATTAAATCAATCACCCCCCCCCCCACACACACACTGATAATAAATAAATTATCAAACATTTAACTGTTAAACTAAATTAAACTTTCAAGTCAATATCCACGAACGCTCAATGGCTACCTACCCTTTATTTAAATACACGGAAAAGTTTCGTCTGCCAATAAATAACGGAGCAATTTGGACGGTTTTGACGGTTTATGACTAAAACTTTATCATCGAGTTTTAATATTATTGAAACACCTAAATTGTGTTATAGAGGTTATATTGCATGGTATTTTGTATTAAATTTAACTTATTATGCCCCTATTTAATATATAAGCTAAGCATGGTTATAATTCAATCGTCCAAAGATCCATCCGTTGTGAGTTCTTTACGAAATGGCCATCAATGGAGTAATTTTCATTCGTTCATAAATTTTGCCCGGCCTCAACTTATACCATTATATTACGCTTCACAACGTACCCACTTGATTCTATTCCAACGAGAGTACAAAAGTGTTGAAACACTTTAAATTTTAAGCATTTCATATCAAGCAAATTTATTTTAGTTTATTTTTCGAGGCCAAAATAAACTTCATATAAAACATTATTACTATTCATATTTGAAATTCACTAGGTAAAAACATTAATTTATATGAACATAGTGGAAGAAGAAATCATCACAGTGATAATAATAATAATATTTATTAAAACTTTTACCTTGCAGAAGTTGAAACAGTTTTGGTTAAACATGAGGGATACGAACATGTTGAAGAATGAGTTTGTTTTCCTTAACTTTAGTATCTTTGGAGTTTATTCAGGTTTTTGGGATGAAAAAGGAAGGGAATTTGTTAGTGGTGTTTGCATTGCAGCTTTCTCTATTACGGTTTGTGCGCGATAATGAAATGAAAGCCTCAGAGCTTTTAGTTCGTTTACCGCGGAAATGTACGGAAAGTTATTATATTTAATTTATTTTAAAAAATTCCCACGTCACATGTACAAACTAAACAAGTAGATATTGTATGGTTATTGCAGGTACACATTCAGAGTTTATATAAATAAATATTCGTTATTATTAAAATAATAACATTTACTTTTATCAACCTACTTAGGTAAACTTGATCTTTAATTTAAATGAAAATCATCCGCTTTCAATGAACCTAAAGCAAATACTCTCCGATTTAATATAGATATTTCAATAATGCTCTTATATCATATATAATATATAATTTAAGAAATTTAAGGAAAAATAGAACTTGAAATACTAAAGCGAGCTTTTATTGGACACCACAAACATTTTCACATGACAAATGTTTTTAAACTCAAAGAGTAAAGTTATTTGCTTCTTTCAATCGTTTAAAATCAATTAATAAATAAGTATGTATTTCCTATTTCTTTGTTTCTTTGTCCAAATTTCTTAATTAAATACAACGCGTTTCAACAGTCTTTTGCTGTAATCATCAAGTTATAAATAATAATATATATAATATATATATATATAGTAAAGTTTTTTTATTTAAACTTTAAAATAAAACTAAGGTTACTTAGAAAATCTATCTTCAAATGAAGCAGTTTTAGCAGGCAAAGAATTCTGGAACATCTTCTGTTTGTTGTAGGTATTTTCCCTACAACAAACAGAAGATGCTGTGAAAACTGCTTCATTTGAAGATAGATTTTCTAAGTAACCGTAGTTTTATTTTAAAGTTTAAATAAAAAAACTTTACTATTATAATCATGAGATACTAAGTTTTCACAGCTATTTGGTGTTAAAAACATATTAGATACGAACAACCAAGTTTTGAAAGACTAAATAAAAATTGCATTACTGAGACTAGATCGTTTTGTAGAAGTGTTAAATGCATGACTGGCCCGGTTTTGCATCAACTTCAACTGCAAGAAGTTACTGTTGTATATTTGATGGGACCAGATTGGGGTAGTCTATTATGAATTTCACCAATCTAGTGAAATAATTTCTGAGGAACGTTCCCACTAACAATAAGTGCAATTGGGCATAAAAACCCCTTAAAATATACGAAGACATGACAAAGTCATCTTTCAATACGGTAACTCACGGTCTTATGTCAGAAAAATTGTTAAGAAAACGTTAAGGATATTTCCAAAAATGTCCCCACCATCGGACTTTCACCATCTGATTATCACTTATTTCGATCCATTTCGGTCAGTACTGTAGATCTTATGAGGACACCAAAAAGAGGATCGAATTCTGGATCTTCACGCCTCGAAGCTTAAAATACAAGGATTTTTTTCCTCATAACCACTAACAATGGACAGTACTTAAATCCGATACTCTGATGCTCCAGTCTAATAGTCTCCTCACTGTTATCCAGTAGGTTCATAGCCAAGTGGCTCGGATGATCATTTTAGTGCCCAAGGTATTTGGCGCTGAATCTAAATATCTTTTCCTTAACAGGTGCAATGCCCAAATCTTTATAGATGCTGAAGTTCGTGATATGCCAAAGGGTATTAACGATGAGACGCAGTGTTTTAAGTTGAAACCTCTGTATTATTGCAATATTAGAGCTGCTGATAGTTCTCCAAATTTGTATTCCATACGTCCAGACTGGTTTTTAGGACGACTTTACTAACTTATTTTCGAGGGGCAGGAGCGATCCGCGCCGTAATAGTTACTAATAGCCGTACTAATAGCCGCAATAGGTCTTATATCGAGGAAAACGGCAGCGCATTATTTCTTTCCTTTTTTTTTTTGAAGCAAAGAACTTATCTTGATTTGAGCTACTCTGTGTTGTGTGTCTTTGTCTAAACCCAAACTGATGAAATGGGATAACATTCCCCTCTTCCAGTATGGGTATTATGCGTTTTAGTAAGAATTTTTCAAATAACTTCGACAAACTAGATAGAAAATTTATTGGTCGATAGGATCGAACTTCATTTTTAGGTTTTCCTCTTTTGAGTATTGGGATCATTTTGGCTGTTTTCCACAGTGAAAGGTAGTATCACGTGGCAACGATGGTATTGAAAATTCTGGTGAGAGATGCAACCGTTTTAGGGGGTAGCATTTTTAACATTAGTCCAATAATTTGGTCGTGTCCAAGTGCTTTTTTGATGTTGATTTTGCCTATTTCTGGTCCTACTTCTTCTTGAGTAATGGTTAGAGGTGCTGAGGTTATCGCTGATTGGAATGTCATGGTTGCATTGTCGTTTTCTGAGTATTTCATTGTTAAAAATAAATAAATAAAAAATCTGCATATAGTCTATTAAAATATAAATTACTTAGATTGAGTTTTTGAAATATTATCAAAGTATACAAAAATTTGGAAAGAAAAACTTTTTGTTCGATTAAATCAAACAAAAATTTAACTTGGAATTATGAATTACAACATTAAGGTACTCTGGTAAGTAAATATGATAATATTTTAAAAAGGAAATTAATTAATTTTCAAAGCAAACAAAATGCATAAAGAAACTTTGCTATGTCCGATTTGTTGTTTAATATTAAAGTGTCATTTTCTATGAAAAGTGCCTTTCACATAAATTCATACATTCATTTACTTAATTAAATGAAAGCTTAAGCAAAAGATTCTACCAATGAAATATTCTTTGATTTCCAAAAGTAATTAACATTTCAAAACCATCATTTGATCAAAAACCACCAACTATCGTGGCTGCCGCAAACATCCAAGTTATAGTAGTTGATACATTGGGTTATAATATTATGGTTCTTCTCGGTTTTTCGTTGACATTTTCTGAACAATATTTCATAATTAAATATAGTATCGGATATTAAATACTTCTGGTTGCAGTCAAAGTAAATACTAATCATTTTCAAAATATTAGCACAGATTTATCATTAGTGATATCAAATAGAGGAAGAAAGTTTTCGAACTTGAAAACTATTCGAATTATATGTATGAATCAAAAAGATTTACTATTCATAACTTATGTTTTATGTTAACTTAAACATTTTAAAAATAATTTTAGCTGAAACATTTTTGAATTATAATACAATCGTTATACTTAGTCTTTGAAAAATGGGACTTAGAGATCTTAAGATTGCATTATCATTTTAGATAAAATTTTGTTGAAGATTGAATTGTTTGAATGCAGATGTTATGCGCATCGTGTTGGCACCGAAAAAGGTTCTTTTAGTCTTATTTAAATAAGTTTAAACTGATACAGTCAAATCAGGTGCTAATTTTTAACTCGAATAGAAAGAATGAAATTGAACTTTTCTTGTTGGATTTTTAAATAAGTTTTCCTTTTAATGAAGAAGGTAAATTTATTGTCTTATTATTCTTGCAATTTTAAAAAGAATTTTGTTCATTTCTGATACATAAACCGTTAATCGAGGCTACTTTAAGCTCCAGTCCCGGACGTTACTGATGCGACGTTTATTTTTTTACCATTATGATTATAGCGATTGTGTAACTATAGGTACTAGCAAACTTATAACACTTAATATTGGTGCATACACTCTCAAAATTAAATTTGTTGGTGATAAATTTGATTGTTTTTTTGTACAAAGTTAAAGCAAAAGGTTTATTAGAACATTCTTTGCCCGGTATGTCACCGGGTTTTTCCCATTTCCCTATCCAGCAAACCGGTGGCGACAAATTGGAATTTGAGGTTTGGTGAAACGAGGTTATTTTAAAATTGTAAATATGCAACATGAAATTCTATCGACAATGTGCTTTAACAAGTGTGAGATGCGATGTAGCCCCGAATGAAACCCGTGCCAAACAACCGGCAGCTAATTTATTAATAAGCGAACGGAAAGATATAGTAGTGTGGTTGGTTGTTTCATACGGGACCAGAATTGTTGGGGAATGGGAATATGAAAATTAAGTGCCAGAAGTTAATTAAAAACGGGTATTTTAACATTTTTATATTTGTGGTTGCAGGATTTTTGAATGCGAATACGGACACGTATATTCGCTCACCGGCCAACTACGGTTTGATGGACCAAATTGCCGCTCTGCATTGGATCCAGGAAAATATCGCTGTCTTCGGTGGTGATCCCACTAACGTCACTATTTTCGGCCATGGCACCGGTGCAGCCTGTGTCAATTTTCTGATGACTTCAAGTGCCGTACCTGACGGTAAAAACCTTCTTATTTGATAGATATTTATTCATTTCTAGCTTTAGAACAATCAATCCATTATACTCTTAATTAAAAACAGTCAAATTTTGTTCGGTTATTTTAAATCCATGATAATCAATTTCATATTTAGTGATGTCAAAGTAAATACAAATTTTTAATGCTAAATAACTAAAAAATCAGTTGATTACGAAGCAAATGATCGGAAAATCTCAATTTGAATATCATTTAATTTTTTTGTTATTTAGAAATTGTAGCGGTTAAAACTAAGAGGGCTTAAAATCTATACATAGGTTACTTAAAATTGAATAAGTTTGCCAAAGGAACTAGACACCTTCGTGGACCAAATGGTGGTCCGCAGGTCGTATTTTGGACAAGTCTGCTCTTCATATATCAATCTTATCTCAATTATGTTGTTCCATTACTATTAGTGTTCCCAAGAAAGAGTTTTTTCCTTCATCAAGTTAGCACTACACTTCTGGAATTTGAAAAAAAAAAAACAACGAAATATTTTGGTTTTTTTTTTATCATTCAAGAATAAAAAATTTGTCGATCGCATATTTTCCAGGAAAACTCTATGTAGTACTAAATTGACGTTTAGAGCTATTTTATATATATACTTTTATATATACTTTTTCCGGGAAAATATGCAAGCCATACAATTTTTTATTTCGAAAATATCAAGAGACAAAAAGCACCTATTAATAGTGCAAAAAAAATGTCGAAATTTTAATTCTATAGAAAAGCTTATTAATAGGTGCTTTTTGTCTCTTGATATTTTCGAAATAAAAAATTGTATGGCTTGCATATTTTCCCGGAAAAAGTCTTTTGAAAAAAAAGCTCTATTTTGATATTTCACAAATACTAAAATATCGAAGAAAAAAATTACGCCATTAATTGGTGTTTTTTTGTTGCTTGAGAGTTCTCATAGAAATAATTTTATCATTTTATACAATATTCATCGATTGCTTTCATAAATTTTAAAGGTTCAATATTAGAGAAATGTCAAAGTAGAGCTTTTCCTTTAAATAGCATTTCTCGGAAAAATATGCTAACGATAAAATTGTTTCTTGCTGAACTTTTGAGCAAAGAAAAAGTACCAATTAATGTGAAAATAAGTTTTCGAAAATTCAATATTTCACAAATGATCCAAATCGATCTTTTTCTTTGAATAATGTATTCCGAAGTAAGATGCAAACTTGGAATTTTTTCTTTCCAAACTCTCCAACGACTAAAAATATCAATTAATGAAGAAAATATTTCTTCGAAATTTCAACATTAGGAAAATGACCTAAGTCGAGCTTTATCTTCAAATGGATTTTTCCAGGAGAATATGCAAGCGCCAAAAACACCAATAAATGGCGCCAAAAATTTCAAAATTTCAATATTTATATAAAAGCTCTAAACGTCAAGTAAGCACTAAGTAGGGTTTTCCTGGGGAAGAGTCTAGTTATAACGGGTAGAGGCTATAATTATAATAAAGGACGTAGATTTTTACGAAGAGAGGAGTTTGTACGGCTTCAAAATTTGACGACGAATTCTTATAAAATGGACCAAAATAAATCGAAAATAAAATCAAAATAAGATTTTTTCCGCTGACTTTTAACAGTTATACTGTGTATACAATATATAGAATATATTGCGGTCCAATTTATGTAATATAATTTAATATAATAAAATTAAAAAATCAAACCATAAACATAAATATGAACAGAAGTTCAAACAAGGTGAATCATCACAAAGCAGTTATGGAGTCATCTAAACTACTTGATGACCACTGAGGAAGATTGCTTGGCAATCGAAATACGTATCTGAACAATACGTCACAAATATTTTTGTTTGAACTTCTGTTAATTTATGTTTATGGTATGATTTTTATATCTTATTATATTAAATTATATTACATAAATTGGACCGCAATATCTATACTAATATATACAATTCTTACGTCTATCTGTACATTTCAATTTTGAACCCAATTTTAGAGTAAATATTTGTTTCAAGAGGCCCTTTTTTCCAAATTTAACATTTTTAAAATTTTTGTCTGTCTGTCTGTCTGTGTGTCCCGATTTAACTAAAGAACGGAACAACCGAATTTAATGAAATTTGGTATTAAGATACAACACAATTTCCCACAGACTATAGGCTACTTATCATTCTAAAAAAATAATAAGGGAAGGTATTCCCTAGGGATGAAAACATAAATTTTTACACTAGACAGGTGAGTTATATATCATTGGAAAGGTAATTTAAAGTTAGAAAATAATCTGTAAAAATATTTTTAGTTGAATTGATAAAAACACAGTAAATTCAATTTAAATTTAAAAAAAATGCCTCTTTGAAATATAAACTTTTATATATAATAAACTGATAGTTTATTTTACTAGCGTAATGGCTTACGTATCTAAAATTCTGATGCTCCTAATTATAAAGACGTGGATTCGAACCTTACAGTAAACTTTTTTTTTTTATTTTTTTTTTACAAAATTGTTGTAAAAAGATCCTTAGAGTTGCTCAATAAGGACATATTAACGAAAAAAAAGTAATAATAGTATTAGTTATAATAATAATATTAATAAAACTTAAAGTAAATACGTTTTTAAAACCGTGCATACATAAAATCCTGTATTTATATATCCCCTCTGACTGATGAAATATTCGATGTATTCCTTTTAAGAAGTAGACATCTGATAAGAATTTTTTTTTGAAAATTCCTACCCTAAAAGAGTAAAAGGGGTGACAAAGTTTGTATGAGAAAATATAGAGTTAATCAACAATCGAAATTTTGAATTTAATTAGTGTAATTAATAAATAAATAATTAATTAATAATAAGTTTCTGTTTTTGTTATATCATTTTAAATACAGCATTTTAAATAACGCCATTTCACTTAATTAGTATGAAAGTTTAGGTAGTAGGTACTTATACCAAATACCAAAGGAGCAGTTTTTAATTTTTGTTAGTTTGCAACAATCAAACTTTTTTAAAATTTAATTTTTGTGAACCAATGATTGTGACCTGGAGCCATTATTAAGGGAGCAAGTTTTTGTCATATATTTTATTATCAATCAAAAAATAAAATCTTCCAAACCAACTTTTCTTCGGTATTTAGAAAAATTTGAAAATCAAATATTGTTATTGAAAATAAATAAAATATTCGAATTTTTTTCCACGCTTTCTATCTATTTCCGAAAATTTTGAATGTACAACGTCAAAATGTGCGATATAGAATTGCTTTTTAGTCATGATAATCAAAATAAAGGCCATAATTTTTTTCGTTTCACATTGTGTATACAATATAAATGCATATATGTGTCGATGAAATTTGGAAAATGTCTTTCTTATACGATGAAGATATATAATAAGAAAGGGTTTTTTGATAATTCCTCCTCTAAAAGAGTGAAAAATGGTGGCAAAGTTTGTACAGCATAACGTATAATAAACAATCGAAATTTCAAATTTAATTTATCGCTTAGTTAAGTTATTTAAGTTATCAATATTATTTTAGTTATCGCTTAAAATAAAACAATGTTGGTTTATTAATAGAAACAAAAACGTAGGATCTACTTTAAAATTTAAACTCTAATATATCCTATATCTAAAAAAAGTTAAGTTCATAAGTGAGCAATACGTTTTTTGGCTTTCACATATTGTAAACCTGAAAATTCGATATACGTAATCACAAATAAATACATTAATGAGCCAATATTGAATAGCGAGAAATTCGGCGAACTGAAAGAAAATGGTTTAATTATATAGTTGATATCCAGATATTTTAATAATAAGTGCATAAATGCACAATGGTTATACTTGATTATGGAGGAACTGGGATTCGTGCATTTGAACAAATTTTAATTTCGCCGTAGTTTTGTAGATTTTAGTAGTGTAAAAGTTGAGACAATGAAATGGGATTTCTACTAATATTCTAAATATCTAGGCGAGTGTTGTGATAACTTTTGACTATTCATAATTTGACTAGTCATAATTATGACTGACTTTATTGAACTTAACGATAGTTTTTATTTATGCAGAGATGGTGATTGATTTACGGATTAATTGGTTCACGGTAGGTACACCTACCGTAGGTATACGGAATAGATCATACTCTTTTTAGATATTTATAAATATTTATGAAAATTAATTGAACATTATATACAACTATTTTATTCTAAGTAACAGTTTATTAAATGTGTCTTTTTAAAGTTGACAAAATAGTGTTTTTAAATATGATTATGTTTTTCGTAAAAGAAATAAGAAAATAATAATTTTCATATGCCACTACAAATAGCAAATCTAAAAAGAAAATATAACTACACCTACGTTACGCAGACGAAGTCGCGGGGATCAGCTAGTATGCCATAAAAATGAAAAAATACAACACGGAACAATGTATTTATCTTTGGTGATAAGCATTTTGAATTTGAAGGAATTTGAAAAATTTTAAGACATTGTGTTTCACTCAGGATTGGATAGGATTATGGTGAGATGGTTCCATAAATTTCTTAAGAACTGACAAATAGGAATATAACTATATTTAATAGTGGGGGTCATTTTTTTTAATTGAATCAATAAAATTGGTTTTTATGCGCACAGATGTAACTAATTGTACTTAGTCTAACTTTCGTTCAAATTGGTTCAAATGATAATCGTTTTTGATATTGTAACTGTGGTTTATTTTGTTTACATATTTGTTGAAATTTTAGTCCCATAGAAATAAAATATTGGTATTTTTGGAACGAAACCCCTCTTTTCCACATAAACGCAGCGAAAACGAGATTTTTTGCATTCTTAATTTTCGATTTCTTTTGGCCAATTTTATAAGAATCCGTTGTCATATTTTGCAGCCGTATAAACTAGACTTTCCCCATAAAAATCTACGGCAACCAATTTAATACTAAATTATTAAAATTTTAAAAAATAACGAAATATTTTGGTGTTTTTTTTTTGGTCGCACAAGAGTCTTGGAAAAAATGTCGCTCGCATATATTCCAGGAAAAGGGCAGTCTAGTTAATGCAGCTGCAAAATCTGACAACGGATTCTTATAAAATCGGCCAAAAGAAGTCGAAAATTGAGAATGCAAAAAGTCTCGTTTTCACTCTACCCGTACTAACAAGACTTTTGCCATTTTTACCAAATAAATGACTTTGGTAATCCATTAAAAAACAAAAAGTAAAGAAATCAATTCAATTGTAACATTGAAAAATTTAAGAGGTATTTAGTATATTATGAGGTATAATAATAACAATTAGTTTCTCCACGACTCTTGAGTTGGAACTTTAACGTCTTTGTTTTCTATTTTCCTTGTTAAATTGAAATGAATTTTAACAAAATGGCTTGTCAAACAAACCCTTTAGTTCAAAAACATTTTTTTTGAAACTACTTAAAAAAATTGTAACAGTATCTACCTTTTGAACATAAAAAATTTTGTTATTTCAAGATTATTTTTGCAACAGAAAATAACTGTTTCACCATGAAATCCATTTTTGTGATTAGTTTTGAAATTTTATCCATTTTTTTTTTTGGCTCTTAATGGATTTGGAAACAAAATCAATTCTATCCTTTCATAATTTCAAATTTGTATGTATCCCATTACAAAAATCGAAAATCTACCCATTTAACTTGTACGTATTCATTCAATCTTTCCATTTCAATTATTATTTTCAATGAATATTTGCGATACATAGCACAAATGCATTCATTCTTTTACCTTATCGTTTCATACTTTGATATATATACTTTGTCGAAATGGAATTTAACGAAATAGATTTTCGTTTCAAGTAACGTTGCGTATAAATGACAACTATGTCTCGTCTCTTTATGTTATTATGATAATGCATATACATTATACGGGAAAACTGGGAGAAAATGTAACGCATGCATGAATGGAAATGGATGCAACATGCACTCTGTTGAAGAGGGGCTGACGCGTTTGGTCCCAACAACCGGAACTTTGCAGTGATGACAAAAGGGACCATCGGCGAGGAACGGTGGGACTCACAGGAGTATATTGTAGTCAGATGATGTTCATCTAACCAAAAGGATCATTCTTGCGCATTCATAAATTTCCTAGTTCAAACACGAACCGTTACATTTCTTGTTCTCATTCAACGCCAAAACGCTTGTTTCGTTCAAAGAATGCAAGCCAAACTGTAACATATCCTTGTTAACACAACAGCAGAACAAAACAGAGTACAGCTAAAACATGATACCAATTGAACCAAATAGGAATCATATTCAACGTATTTTTTAACTTTGAAATTTAAAATAAAAAACTCTTTCAGATTTAAATACTATAACATTTTTTTCCAATTTTTGAAATTCCAATTTTCTTTTAAACTTTTACTTTAACTTCATTTTGACTGGTTTTTTAACAGCTGATTCTTTTTACTGACTTTTTCAATGAATCACTGACTGGCATGAACTTTTTATACAAAAACGACCTTTTTCTGGAGAAATTTAAGCAATTGTTAATCATTTTCTCTTCCTTTATTGGAATATTTATTTGTAGAACAATCACCAACCTATTGATATGGAGAGTTCGCTCTACTGTGTCGATTCTCCAATATATTAAATATTTGTTGAATTTAATTAATTTTAATAAAATTAAAAATAAACTTTCTAAATTAAACAAAAAGCGGTATGTGTACTAATATAGGCGCGTAAGAACTTATACTTATTCGTCGAAATTAAAAAAAAAAACGTTTTTAAACCACTGCCATAACATATTTCGGTAATGTCTTAAATGGCACATCAGTTATTAGTAGTTTGCAATAACTAAAATATAATCAAATTTTAAATACAATTTTTACTTTTAATGTTTATATTTTTACTGCAAATGTATGTACGGCAACTTTGCTAGAAAACGAAGAATGTAATAATTATCAAATATAATAATCATTGTCTCAATTTTGAACTAACTAATTGTTGTCATTGGTTTCAACTGTTCTTTCGTTTTCATTTACTTGCCAATTTTTACCATTTATCAGTTTTGTCAGGATTGGGCTGTGACTTTTTCCCAGAAAGTTATCAGTTTTTAACTGATTAAATTTGTGGCTCATGTTTCTTTTAGCGACATCAATATCTGGCAACGTTACATTTTCTACTTTGTTTTTAATTTAATTTGCGATTTTTTTGTTAATTGAACTCTAATATTGTATAACTTTCTCTTTTGTTGGTAAATTTTCATTATGGCCTGATTTAATCGCGAATCAATTTAAAAACAAAGTAGAAAATCCAACGTTGCCAAATATTGAAGTAGCTTAAAGATACATGAACAAAATTGGCTAAAAAGTACTTCACAATATTATACATAATTGACAACTAATACAAATTTGTATCTTACAGATATGAATTAACTGTTTTACAATATAGCATGGATCTCTTGTTCGAAAAATACTCATCGAAAACTACGAGTATTACCATATAGAACTGGATTTTAGTCATTAACTATTATGTATAGATATAAATAAATAGTCAATTCTATACAGATACAGTTTGTTTAAATAGTCAATTGCGTGTACCTACAGCATGTACAAATAGCGACGGAGTAAAAGCTAAATTAGTACAATAGTAAATGTTTAATTTTATTTCCCATTTATATTTATGTTTTGAAACTGATTTTTAATTCAAATATAAAAAACATAATACAATATAAAGTATCTATCAACTTGCCTTGCATTATTTTATATATCGGATTAAATAATTTCAAAAAATATCATTCTTTTAAATATATTTAAACTATTGTGTATTAATATGAATATGGTTCAAACTATAAAAACTGAAAATGTTAAGTTCGCCGATATCGATGTTTTAAATATAAAATAATAACCAACGGTGCCTGTTATAACTTTTATTTCTTCTTGGCACTTTTTAACTTCGTCGTCGATCGTTTCAGTTAGTTTCTCCTACCGAATATCAAAAAACCTGTGCTAGCAGTCGACTCGGTCGGCTTGATTGCGTTTTAGATTACTATACAAATCACTCCCAAAAATCAGTTAGTTTTTACCTGCTTGAAGCTTCTCGCTACCCGTTTGCGAGCAACTTCCTACTGTAGCGTCACGGCGTCATATTTTACTAAAAATTCAGTCTGATTATTTTTTTCACCATACCATTAAAGAAATATAACTTTAAAAATCAAAATAAAGTCTTTCTTTTAACTTTTACAGTTTTGTTTAATCATTAGACTTGGATTCTTTTTTACAAATTTTTAAAAAAATAACCAAGAATTAAAACTTTTAGTGTTAATGCAAAACGTTTTTAGTTTCTCAATTAATACGTTCCTGTAGACTTATGTTTTCTTATATTAAACTTTCAACAAGTTGAAATTTTTGTTTTCATGGAGTACTTGAGTTCAATCACGAATTTTTTTTAATAAGATAAAAAAATGACACTTTCTCACACCTCTTAAATATTTTCATCAACAAATTTTTCTTAAAAATTGTTTTTGGGTGTTAATCAAGCAGTCAAAGTCGTTTATTCGGTATGGTAGATTATTGTTCTGTAGTCACATAAATAATGTCATAAAAGCTCAATTGAGCACAAGTTTTAAAAATAAGCTTTTACAACATTACGAAATCAAGTTGACTAAAGTAAGAGAACAGTGGAGTATTTGTCGTTAAATCTGCATTTTTAAAACCTTGAGGCAACGATAGCGCAATGGACTTGCGTGGAGCTTTTGGCGTGATATGCTGGGGTTGGTTAGAAGTTTATGTACGTCGTCATTTCCATTCAAATCGTAAACAAAGTGAGACAGAAAAAAAGCAAAATAACACACAACTAGCACAGAAAATGAAGCTGGAGCCAAAGCTGTTACTGCTTTTCACAAAATGTTTTCATTCTCTTATGGTGAGCTTTTAGAGATAGGACAGAACAAAAAAAAAGAGTAAAAATAAAACCAGATAGTAGTAAAACAGTGAGTGTCAGCTGTTTAGATTTTGTTTTTGACGAAAGAGTAATCCAAGCTTTTACAGAAATTTGATAGGAATTTTAAAATAAAATGAATGTTTTCATGACTATTTGATCCGGGTTGGAAATATCAAGTTTATCTTGCTATAATGGAGAGAATATGAAAAAGATATTTTTGACACGATTTTTTGGTTTCAGTTATCGTTCAACCCACTGAATTTTTAAAGCTCGCGTTCTGCATAAACATTCAATATATTATTGATTTAATTGTATCCTCCAAATACTTTATAAAAATTTCCATAGGAATGTTTCGAATAATAACTCAACAAGGCTTGTTTTTAATTGATTTTCTTTTAAAATACAACGATTATTTGGATGATGTCTAAACCAGTTTTTCTCGTTATTTTCTATGAAGCTTTAACTAATATTTCTAAGAAAAATTTTGTTTAGTAGTCAGTAGTAAGCTTAGTAGTTTTCATTACATACATTTATTTTTATTGAAGTAATGAATTTTTTTTCTTTTTAGGTTTGTTGTTTCATCGAGCTATTTTAATGTCCGGTGCAGGCCTATCACCGTGGGCATTGGTACAAGAGCCAGCTCGCTATGCAGCTTTGGTGGCTCAACATGCAAACTGTTCACCAGACCTTCCACACCCCCATTTGATGAAATGTTTGCGAGATCGACCCCTAGAAGTTCTACTATCGACACCGATTAGAGCGCCCGAGTTTGCATTTGCTTTTGGTCCAAGTGTGGACGGAGTTGTGATCGATACGGGAGACATACCGCCACCATCTGAAAGCCAAAATTTCGATTCGGGCTCAAATCCCGGCTCTGGCTCCAAGAAAAAAGAACTGCCACAAAATGCAATTACAACTCTGAATAATGTTTTGCTGAAAAAGACGGCAGTTTCTAAGTTGACTCGTTATGATCTTTTGTTGGGGGTGGTGAAGGCTGAAGCGTATTTTGCATTCAACGGTGAAGATGTACAGTATGGGATTGAGGCGGATCGGCGATCGAAAATTCTACGCACGTTCGTTCGGAACACGTACAGTTATCATTTATCTGAAATATTAGCAACTATAGTTAACGAATACACCGACTGGGAACGGCCCGTCCAGCATCCGATTAACATCCGCGACGAGACTCTGGAAGCGCTATCGGACGCTCAAGTCGTCGCTCCAATCATCCACACAGCCGACCTACATTCGGCCGAACGTAGAAATTCTTACCTCTACGTTTTCGACTATCAAACGAAATTCGGTGATTTTCCGCAGGTAAAACACTTCACAAGTTTAACTCTATTGATTTTATACATTTCAATGTCTGCCATCACAGTGCCAACTTCATTCTCTTTATTCCCTATATTGTTTCACAACTCGAAAAAACTTAATCTTAATGCAACAAGCTGGATAAATGCAACTCATTAGCTTCATGTTTCATTTAAATAACATTTTAAAATGTTTTGAAATTTTGCGTGAAACGCGAAATAAAGCAACACATTAGTACGTGCACAATGAATAAATGAAGCTCCCTCTCATTCCCATTTCTGCTGTCTTAATGACTAATTAGCCAGGCTAGTATTGTTAGTTTGTAAATGATGTATTTAACAACAAAACACTCGGCCTCATAAATTAATTTTTTTCTTTCTCTTCAACTTCCAGTGCAAACTTTCCCACAACTTTATTTTGCGCCTTTAAGCAAAACAGTTATACATTTTGTTAAGCACAAGTTTATGATCAATAGGAATTTAAAATTTAGCAATTTAATATTTTAATATCGACACAATTTCATCAGAAATGTTATTTATAATTTACACATCAAACCAAAAATGTTTTGAATGAAACGGGATAAATTGCTGACTGGAATAATTGGTGAACCACTTTATTAAATTTTATTAAATTTATTAAAACACAAACAAAATTTAATTCACAAATTCCATTTGTAAAGTAAATAAAATGCAAATTTTGGTGAAACATGTAGGGTTTTATTAACGATTTTGCTAACAAATATATCAGTGATTATATCGGTTACTAACTGATGCCCGCAACTTCTTCTGCGTTACGTAGGTGTTGGTATATTTTCTTTTTAGATTTGCTATTTTTAGTGATATATGAAAAATTTTATTTTTCTTATTTCTTTTACGAAAAACATAATCATACTTAAAAACATTATTTTATGGACTTTAAAAAGACACATTTAATAAACTGTTGCTTAGAATAAAATAGTTGTTGGTAATGATTTATTCATTAACAAAAAATATTTACAAATATCTATAAAGAGTATGGTCTATTGCCCTCTATAAACTACTACCCTCCTGTAATGTACAACACTACTGCGAAATTAAAATTTGTACAGTTGTACAAAACCTTGTTCCTCCATAATCAAGTATAACCGTATAAACATTGTGTAACTATATACTTATTATTAAAATATCTGAATTTAAACTATGCAGTTAAACCATATTGGATAGTCTCGAGTTCACCATATACGATTTGGCCTCTGCCTTTTGCGCTGTAAAAGTAATTTAAGTTTCTTTTATCTTTATGACTAACCGTATATTACAAATTCAAACACTCCTCTCCCCCCCCTTTAAATTATCATTCTTTCTCCATCAATAGGAACCACTAACTGTAGTTCAAAAAATTGCCGGTAAGTATTTTCTTTTAGTTTGCCGAATTTCAGAGAGTACTCGCTCACTACTGTATTTATTGGTAAATACGTATTTCGGATTTTCAGGTTCACAATATGTGAAAGCCAAAAAACTTAATGTTCACTTATAAACTTAACTTAGCCTTTTTCAGATACAAAAAATCATAATAGTGAACGTTTAGACTTAGAATACGATATTACTTTAGTAACACTTAATACAATTTTTTCCCTGTACCAACTTATAATCTTTAAGCTATAAAGGTGTGGTTTTTGTCTTTAATTACTTGAACAAGTAATGTAAAATGAACAAAAAAAATACACATCTACCGTTTATAGAGCGTTTTGGCTTCTTAGAACAAACTTACAATAAAACTTAGTGACTATTTTCCAGTAATGTCCGTAATGCTGATGCATATAAGCCAATGAAATAATGTGCAAATTGTACATTTTATGAATTTTCTAGTTATTTATATTTTTACTCAAACTTATATTTGACCAAGTATCTAATTTCGAATAAGGGTTCATAGTTGAGACATCGGAATATTCTGCACGTGGGGTCACTGTCGAAATTTCCGTAAAATACAAATATAAACACAAACAATGAAATACACGTCACCGTTCGTGTATATGTGCTTATGTAATTAATCTCAGTTGGATCAGTTGGTTTCGTTCAACAAACCCGGATGACCACTAAATAAATTGCAGTCCGTTACTCCGATTTTAGCGACAACATTTTATTGAACGGCCTTAGGGGTGGTAAACAATTGCAAATTAGGTAAAAGGGAATGCCAGTAAAAATATTTTTTTATAACGGATATTAATCAAAAGTTTGATTTTCTTTGAAACTTTTTTTTTTCATTTTTTCCTTTGATTTTTTGTTTTTTTGTTTACGTACTTCAAAGACAATAAACATAGCTAATGCTACAAATTTTGCTTGCTACTAATGCTACAAAATTTGTGGCTCAATAATGGTATTTGTTTGCAAAATTTTTAACACACTAATGAAATATCAAAAGAAAAAATCTCGACCCAGGTTTCGGGTATAAAGGGAAGCTTTTACAGTATAATAAAATACCACTTGTGCAAATTTTAAAATTCTATTTTACATCGAGTGATTTACCGGTAAGCTTACATTTTCTCAGAAATAAATATTGTGTTAAATCCTTCATTTGTTCTTTTTAGCAATTTTTTCTTTATTTCATTTATTTATTTTTTTAACAATTCGTTGGCAAATTCCAATTAAAATTTTCAAGTTTCCACCCCGAAGCGTTTAGCATAAAGGGTTGTGAAAAAGCTATGAAGTTTAAATGGTTCTGGTTATGTAACTGGAAGATAAGGCACATGAAAATGGAGAGGTGGGGATGGTGTTAAAAAAAAGTAAAATAAAATGGGACCACCGGGATAGGCGGAAACAATTATTAAAGAATGCGTCAATGAGGAGATAGCCAACAATTTTAAAAGAATGCCTCGTCAGTTTCGCAATACGGTCGGGGGACTTGGCTCGCTTGAATGAGATCACGTACTTTTTTTTTAACAGGGGATGAATACAAAAATAAAACATTAAAAAAGCAGAACTTGATCTCAAAACTTTAGCAAAATTAGTTTGCGTTTTTTCTTTTTAATTTTAACTTTCATGTTTTTGTGCCGAAAAAATTATTGAAAAGCAAAGCCAAGAATATCAACACCACAAAAGTTTTTTTTTAACTGAATCCACTACTTGTAATTATCGAATCGTTAAAATCAAAAATAGGAAATTTAATTGAGGTTTAATTATAATTTTCTCTTTTGAAATTAGAATATATTTGTTAATACTGTTTGGGACCTCCTTCTGTTTTTTTTTTGTAAATAATTCTCCATGAAAATCAAACTTAGTACCAAAGCTCGTGAAGAAGAAATTAAGATAAACAAACACATAGTCATTACTAACGAATACAACAGCTCAATCGTAGACAAAATAATATCGAAATTTACTAAAAAATCCATTCTTCCTACTCCACTAATAAAAAAAAATTAAAATTAAACTTCAATATACTTAGTTTTACAATCGCCAACTTCCTAAAAAAAATTACTTCAATATCGCATTTTCAATAAACAAAATTATGAAAATTCTTAAACCATTGGAAAACAACCACTATACAACGAAAAATAAAACCGGAATATATAAAATTAAATGTGGTTCCTGTGAAAAATTCTACATTGGCCAAACTGGTAGATCTTTCGGAACAAGATATAAGGAACATACATCCAAGAAACCTACTTCAACAACAACTTCAAATTTTATAAAACACCTTTATTACAAAAACCATTAATGCTTAAATTTAGAAACAAATTTTAAGCCACTACATATTTGCAAGAAAAGATCACTTATGAATATCCTAGAAGAATATTAAATATAAAAAGCCCACAAACTAGATCCAAATAACTTCCTTAATGACGAATTATATAAAACAAACTACTTATATGAAATTTTTTTACACCTGACAAAATAATCATTACCTGATTAATGAATCATTACCAGCCAAAAACTGTTGAAACGCGTCGTAATAAAGAAGAAATTAAGTCATAGAACATATATTATTATTCATTAATTCTCCTTGAATGTAAATGAAGATGAAGTACTAAGTTGATGAGAAGTTTTTATTAAACCAAATAGAAATTTAAAGAACTTGAAAATGGTTGCAATGCAAATATTTCATCAACAGGAAAATCAAATTTTTCTAAATTTATACTTATATTTATTATATTATTATCATACAATTTATTTTTATTTAGTCGGGTTTTCCAGAATGAGGTTAATTGAGCCTCAACAGTCGCAGTTTCAAGGCTCATTGTGCTTCCGGGGTCCCTAATTCACCTAATTAAAACCAAGCAGCTGAGCAAACCGTAGCACTCGTCGTACTAGGTACTTTCCAATAATTTCAGTTCCAAGGCTTGTTATCCCTATTTCCTCAGTTTTCTATAAATTCAGAGCACTAAATTCCCATAGAACCTAAGAAGCGGTTTCTTCCTCTACCTGACAGACTCTGCATTTTAGGTCATTCACATGTAATCCTATCGTATGCAGGTGCTTTTTCATTCCACAGTGACCGGTTATTAGACCCGTTACCATTCTGAGCAGTTTTTTTGTAAAACCAAGTATTTCAGTAATTAGTTTTTTTGATGATTTTCCCATCATCCTTTTACTGTGCTTTTGTTCAGTAGTGTTTTTCCAAGGTTTATAAAATACACAGGTGGTCTCATGGTGGCTACGTGACGTATCCAGAAGAAATTCGTACATATCTTCAGACTGATTCAATTTCAAAATTCTTCGTATGACGTCATTTTTTTTTCTAATGGAGCAACCTGTGTAATTTACAAATCTTAGTGTTCTTCCATGTTATGAAATGGTTTTTTTTAACCCATTCCTTGATGGTATTTTTCACTGACGATCTTGTAACTTCAAGTGCAGTGGGCCTGTAAAGAGTGATTGGCATTGTTTTTGGACAAGGCCGTCAACCTTCATATAATATTACTTTATTAATTGTTATATAAATACAAATAAAATACACAAATCAAATAATAATTTCTATTCTTAATTAAGGAGGAAATAAAATCAAATAAAAGTTTTTTTTCATCTACATCAAAATAATTTAACAGTAAGGCAGTGATAGACTTGATCCTGACTGTATTTGTATTGATTAGCATGAATAGAAATGGTCGTTCCGCATTGACTAAAGTAGGTTTATTTTTTAAAAGCTCAATGGGCAAATTTTACTTTGGTTTTCATTTTTAAGTATATTTTTATAAAGAAAGCTCCGGCTTTAACATGTCGAAATCATATTTTATTTCACAATAAGTCACTGTTTTTTTCTCTAAAGTTTTACATTTTAAGAAACCTAAAAACGCGAAATTTAAATTAACCGTAAAATTTTCCAGAATACAACTTTGAGTATATAAAGCAACTAGTTACCTATAATATTTTATTTTATAATTTTTCCTAATTGAAAGTTTTCATAAAAAAATATTAATATCTTCAATTTCAAGTATTTTTCCAAATGGTTTGGATGATCGTTTAGTCTTGTTGGATATGTTTGGCAATTTCTGGCTACCTCCTATTCAACTGTAGTATCTAGAGATCATTATGTGTATGTTACGGTTCATAACGAACAATCACGCATCCATTATAAGTCGTAGGTAATATTTTGACCTAAAATTTTTGAAGAATCTCAATATTCAATTTGCAATTGGTTCTCTACATTTGTAAGTGGTATGTACAAAAAGTTTCAGAATGGTAAGCTTAACGACCAATGATAGACGCGAGTTGGTTGCCAACGGCTACTATAGACGCCTGACTATTAGTTCCAATCGGCCATTTTTAAGTTAATCCTCCAAGTGAGTCTTCTGTTCCAAATGAGATCCGAGATATTTACTTCCATCAAGTTAGCACTACACTTTTGGAATTTAGGGTAAATAAGTACGAAATTTTTTGATGGTTTTTGGTCATTCAAAAGTTCTGGAAAACAAAATTGTCGCTCGCATATTTTCCAGGAAAATCCTATGTAGTGCTAACTTCACGTGTAGAGCTTTTCCATTAATATTAAAATGTCGATGTTTTTTTTTTGACTCATTAATTGTTGTTTTCTGTCAAGAAAACACCATTTACTCGTAGAAATAAAAAAATTTGTCGCTTGTATATCTTATCGTCGCTCCTATATTTTCCCGGAAAAAGCCATTTGAAGATGAAGCTCGATTTGGGTCATTTTCCAAACATTGAAATTTCGAAAAAAGAAATATACGCTATTAATTGGTGTTTTTTGTCGTTCGAGAGCTCCGGAAGAAAATAAACTACATAGCTTTCATATTTTCCCGCAAAACACCATTTAAAGAAAAAGCTTAATTGAGCATTTGCATATTTTTCCGGTAAACGATACTTTAAGTTAAAGCTCTATACTGGACATTTCTCTAGTATTGAACCTTTAAAACTTATTAAAGCAGCCAACTAATATTATTTATATGAGTAACAAATTTATTTCTTTCATTACTTTCATTACAAAAAAACACCAACTAATGATGGAATAAAGTTTTAGAAAATTCCATATTTGAAAAATTGGCCTAAATTGAGCTTTTCCTACAAACTGTTTTCCAAGAAAATATGTAAGCTATAAAGTTCTGGAACTCTCAAGCGAAAAAAAAAACATCAATTAAAGGCACAAATTTTTTCTCGAATTTTCAATATTTGGGAAATGACCCTAATCGAGCTTTTTTTTAAATGGCTATTTCTGGGAAAATACACAAGCAAAAAAAATTGTTATTTAAAAATCTCGATTGACAAAAAAACACCAATTAATGACGCAAAAAAAAATATTTATAATAATGCTCTAAACGTCAAGTTAGCACTACATAGGGTTTTCCAGAAAACATCAAAATATTTCGTGATTTTTTTTCCAAATTCCAAAAAAATTTCGCTCGCTAGTGGAAGACGAATGGACATATATCTCTCCATATTATAAGTGTGGTATGATTAAATAAATAACTTCGTTTACTTCGATCTTAAATTTTTTATGCCACTACATAAATACTAAAAACCCATTGGCATTTTCATTGCTTTGACTTACATTTTCTTAGGTCAAAGAGAACAAGTACAACGTTCCTTAGCTCAGACATAACGTCATATAAAGGAAACTATTCATGAAAGCTTTGAACCAATTTAATAATAATTTTAGAGTTAAATAAAATATGATTTTTTGATTTTAAAGAGTTTTTTTTTCATGAAAACTAAATCCTTTCATAAGTTCATCCAATCAAATACATTGGACCCTTTTTATCAAATTTAGCTAAAATTTTGGAATAAAATACTTTAAAATTACAAAAAAATAGGATAAATTAAAATCTCAATTAGTAAGAAAATACCACTGCACTGATGTTAGAAATAAGAGATGTTTATGTCAGACTACTGGCATTTTCCGTAAGTTTTTTGAATTGATGCAAAGAAAAGAAAAAGAACTAGACCGTATACGTTTTATGAATATAGAATAACATTGTCGATTTGTTCAATTATTGAGTAGTACTCGTCTCTGTTCGTAGCAAATATGCCAAGTGATCAATATTACAATCGAAAATACAAGAGAAATATTTCTCTCGACTTTTCGAGATCATTTTTTTTTTTGCTTTTTTATCAAAAATGAGATTTCTTAACCATATCTCAACCAAAGTAAGTCAATAGGATCAAGACTCAAGAGAATATATTTGCACAAGCAGATGCACATGCATAGAAAAAAATCAAGTATTTGATGACAATTGCATTTCATCCCCAACCAATATAAGCACAAATCGAAGATATACAAAGCTTGAGTTGACATAACCGATTCTTTATACGTAATATTTGCATAAAACGATACCGTACGAGTAACGACACATTTCTGTTTTGTCTATCGTGTGAAAGTTTGAAATCTTCTTTGTAACGCGTCGGAAGAAAGACAAACGGCATGCAGAATGCATTTCTTTTTGCAAAAAGCTCATTGATATTTATTCTTGGATTTGCATTGAGGCCAATAAATATTCTTGGGAGAAATTCTAAACCAAAGTTGTTCAGAGATTTTCCTTGGTTATAAAGGCTGTCCAAAAACCATAATTGGCAACTGATGCTTTTTAGGAAATATCAATACCTACTGGTGAAGGAAACATTGTGTTTTACTAGTCTGCTTTATTGACAAATCGCTTTAGTGTATAGTTCGAGGAAAATATTTAACACAATGATTAACCTGACTACACAATTTCTTCGGGCAACTATTGAGCTGACTGGAGACAAATAACAAAGATAAAACACTCAGTTCATGAATTCCGTTTCTAAATGAAACCAATATCTGATTTATATTGTTAACTATGTTCTGTTACATCAGCTCTCAATCTTGTACTTGATCGTAGAATCTAATTACCTATATGAATTTTCATCAAAAGTTATCATTTTTCAACAACGAATCTGAGTCGAATGAATTTTCTAAGAGAAAAGCTTTACAATTTCAATTTTTAAGATACATGCATGTCAATATAAATTAAATCATCCTAAAAATGAAAAAATAAAAGGTAATATTTGACTTTCACTGATTACATCACTTTGATAAATTAAAACATTTCTCAAACAATCTTTGCCAACAATCTATCTTCAGAAAAATGCCATTATATTCAATTTCAAGTACATCTTAAAGGCACCAGTGCGCAATTAAAATTATAAACATATACGCAAACAAGGACAATGTCAGGGAAGTATTTTGACATTTTCTCATCATTAAATAACATACTATCAAGTACTTTAATTAACTTCAACTTTAAGTCTTAATAATTTCTTAAATGCTTTGATAATTGAATGTGAATTATAAATAGCAATATTTATTACAATAATCCATACGAGTAAGTGCCAAAGGCTAAACATTTAAGTCACAAAATTCAAGAGACATTCTTTCTCTGGGTAAAATTAAAAATATTGAGATTATACGTACTTCATTGTGGGCGTTATGAAAAAATAATTGCTTCAGTAGGAAGTTGCTCGCAAAAGATTAACAAGTAACTACAAGCGAATGAAAGCTCTATTAATATAATTTTTAGGACGTTGCTATGTAGGATTGTTTATATATATCTATACATGATATTTTATGGCAACAATTTACTTCTATATGGTAAATGTTTTCGATAAATATTTTCGAAAATGTGACCCATGCTGTATTGATAATCGGTTAGGTCATATAATTTGTAATAAACATTTTTTATAAAAAGCCAAATGTGTATGAATATTATACAGAACTAGCTGACCCAACAAACTTCATATTTCGATTCGATTTATAAATGAATATTTTAACTACACTTATTTTAAAATGTTAATAACATAATAAAATGAATATAATTACGAAGTTCAATATTTCATTAAAATAGTTAATAAATATATATAAATAAATTAAAAATTTTAAAAAAAAATTATTTCAATGGCATGTCAACAATAGATTCGCTTAATTGAAGCTATTGTATTTTGGTGTATTGTATATGTATTTTGACGCATGCGTTGCCCTCGGATTGATTCTCTCCATTGAAATAATTTGCCTTTACATTGACATACGATGTTTGTCAAATCAGATATCTTAAATATATAAAACAAAGTCGGATTTTATAATTTTATTTATTCAGAATATATAAAATTAAATGTGGTTCCTGTGAAAAATTCTACATTGGCCAAGCTGATAAATCTTTCGGAACAAGATATAAGGTACATACGTTCAAGAAACCTACTTCAACAACAGCTTCAAGTTTTACAAAACATCCTTATGACGAAAATCATCCATGCTCAAATTTCGAAACAAATTTTAAGCCACTACATATTTGCAAGAAAGGATCGCATATAGAAGAAATTGAGGCATAGGACATACATTATTATTCATTAATTTAAAAGTCGAGTTAGTTAGACCATTTATAACTAAAAAAATGACTGGACCGATTTTGATGATTTATGAATTGTTAGATTCGTCTTCGCTCCAAATAACAGAATAACTATTAACATATCTTAACAATTCACGGAAAAAATTATGAATTAAATGAATTTTTAAATAAACTAGGCTTGTCATTTTCCGCAATTGTCAGTTCACGTCTCCCACACTTATATGTCAATGCTGTCAATTTAAGATTGACTAAAAAATTTACTTAAAAAATACATATAACCATTGAAACATTGGAAGTTCTACACAATAACTCATTTTTTTTTTTTTGAAGACGCATTGATTTTACTGTTTGGCGATTTTCCCCAATCATTCCAAGATTGGATTCAGCCAATAAAATAAAAACTTGCCTAAAGTTATAACATCTGTGGCACAATGTGAAGTGATTTCAGCTGGCAACATGAGAGTTGCTCTACGGAATGATCTATCTGCTGAAGAATTTTCCAATTTCCAAATTTGATAATTTAAGGCAAGCATTTGTTTTATCGAAAGTAGTCGATCCTTAATGTCTGAAGTCGGAATTTTCAGGAAATACGTCAAAATAATCAAATTTAGCGCAAAAAGTTAAGTCGAATTGTAAAACACCCAATCTGGAAGTGTTTCCCAAACAAACACTCGATATTGGTAATGACAAAATCCCTGTAGTTACCAGGTGTGTAAGTATGAAACCGGAATTTTTGTACAGAAAAAACACGTTTATTGTAATGATATGATACAAAGTAACTTATTCAAAGTATTGTCCGTCGCTATCTATACATTTTTTCCATCTTTCTGGCAATTTGTGTATTCCGCGCCAAAAGAACTGTTGCTCTTTTGAGGCAAACCAGTCATCGAGCCATTTTCGTACATCTTCGTAAGAAGTAAAGCGCTGCTCAGCAAGTGCGTCCCATCGTGCGTGTCCCATCGATGCAAACAAGTAGTAATCGAATGGGGCAAGGTCCGGGGAGTAAGGCGCGTGCTGAAGAATCTCCCAACGGAACGACTCTATCGTTTCCTGGACCTGTTTTGCTTTGTGTGCTGGCGCATTGTCATGCAGTAAAATTACCTTGTGTTGTCTTTGTTGGTATTCTGGTCGTTTTTCACGCAAAACTCGATCCAAATCGGTCATTTGTTGTCGGTAGCGTTGAGTATTGACAGTTTCCCCAGGTTTCAGCAGCTCGTAGTAGATTACGCCCTTCTGATCCCACCAAACACACAACATTGTCTTTCGTCCGTAGCGGTTTGGTCTTGCCGTCGATGTTGATGGTCACAATTCGATGGAGAAATGACTTTCTTTTGAACCTGGCGAGCAGCATTTCGCATGATGTTTTGCGGTTTTCCTGCTGTCTTTCGTTGAGTTCATGTGGAACCCATTTCCCCACCTTTTGTATCTTTCCCATGGCTTTCAACCGAAGGGAGTACATCTCCTAGATACATTACATTCCCTGCCAATTTTTTCCACTTTACTAAGTCAAAGACCGAACTTGAGATGGTTTTCCCAAACTTTGATCAAAGTTACAAAAATCATATTTGGTTAAATGAACATGTTATATTGGCTCAAAAAAAGTTTGCTTACAATGAATTAGTATTCAGATTCAAAATAAGATAACTAGCGAATCGACGACATGAAATTCAGTTGATTCCATTCATAATCAAAATGATATTGTCAAATATATATAGAATTTTCTAATTCGCTGAAATTATCCGGATTTACACCTCACAATCTGTAATTAAAAGTCGCTTCAGTAACCATTATGCTATGGAATATGACCAACCACGTCTTTGTAATAGCACCCGACTGGTGGTAAAAAAATTAATGAACGCTGTTATCAAAAGCTACGATTTTGAAAAAAAAATACAAAGGTAAAAACGTTTGGGTTTCACACATCCCTTTGATCTCGAACGACATGCCGTGCGATTTTAAAGTTTACGAAATTATCCATTACAATTAAATTTATGATTTACATTAAAGGTTCGATTAGGAACTATAATCACGTTACATTGGCATTGAATAGTTTGAAAATTGTTTTCAACTTCTTTTAGTTTTACATTAATCAAAATAATTGATTTTTATGTATAGAAAACTGATCAAATTAAAAAATAAGCCAATATAGCTTTTACCGATAGATTCAACCAAAGAGATTATCAGAAAGATATACTATATATTGTATTATCAAAAAATATAATTCCAAACTCCACATCTGCTTTCGTTATTCAAATTAAAATTATAATTAATGAACTTAATCCAACAACAATTTAGTATAAAATTGATGTAAACATTCTTTGTTTCTCGCTGAACTAACCATCATAATAACAAGACAATTTTCTTGAATAACAATAAAGACTATAAAACTCTGGTATCACTATTTACTCGTATTAAAATTTTGAATTAATTAAATTCATTCAGATCAATGATTTTATTAATAAAACAATTAATTTTCTAAATTTTTTCGAATGAAGGCAAAAAGCTTTTCAATAATTCAAGATTTTTAATTATTAAAATACTTTTAACTTAAAATAAAATTTGTCAATATGTTCTTAAGATGCGGTCTAGGAACTTTTTCGAACTGATGAAGATTCTTTTTTGAAATCAGCAAGGTATTCAAATGATATTGTACCAGATTGTACCATCGATATTGAGGCGATGTTAGCTAATTAATGAAAATCGTAAGCTATCTAGTAATGCATCAAAGCGAGGAGTGCAATTTGGATTACAATTTGTTAGTATGCACAACTAAGTAGCTTACGACTGTCATTAGTTGGCTAATATCGTCTTAAAATCGATGATGCAATCGGTATTGAGTACATTTTATCAATAGAAGCGGGGTTTTTAGAATCTAATTGTAAGCTGTAAGTATCCAAATGCAAATATCAAAACAATTTAGTCTTAAAGACTGAAATTGTTTGAAAAAGTAAAATCTTATTACAGAATTATTGAAATTGTTTTGCTAACATGTCGACTGAATGTTAGCAAAACAATTTCAATAATTCTGTAATAAGATTTTACTTTTTTTAAAGCTTTATTTTCATGATTGATAACTTTCAATCATTTACCTAAAAATATCATTGTTATAAATTATGCTTATGCTTAGTTATGCTTATTGATACAGATTCGAAAAAAAGATGTAAATAATTTACCATTTTCTGTCGCTTATGTAAAGAAAACTTCACTTAATCTTCTTTTTAAAATAGATGTTTAATTTAAAATTTATTTGGAATTTTTGTAATGATGGTCATCCTACACCAAAAGACAATTTTTTTAATTACTTTTCTCTTTAAGATTTCCATATCGGTTTAATACTTCCATCAATATTTAGTAAGACTCTTTACATTTATTGCTAATTGATTTTCGTTTTTAGAACCAATGCTTTTAGTAACAGAAATTTCAATAAAAATTTAAAACATATTTGTTATTTATCTTACTTAAACTTACCATTTTATATTTATATTTTGTGAATTTTTTTAGAATATCAGGAATTTGGACAGGATTGCTATTAACACAGATTATCAATTCCGACTGAGTGTCTAGTTTCACTTTAAGTTCATGTAAACAACTGCATTTCGTTTTTAGTAATCTTTAATTTATTAATAAAATCAAAGAATTGTTAATTAATTATCTATAAGAGAATTCAAAGGATGGAATATATTAATTTGTATATTGTTACGCATGTAAATCTACGTTGCTGATATTGTGCAAACTTGATATTTTGTCTATTTTTTGGTTAATGTATGAATAATATGGAAAAAAAAATATTTATGTTATAGACGCCTGAGGAAGGCCAAATAAAATGTCCGAAACGTTGCGGAAAAAAAAAGCGAAATTGATAATCTGCGTTAATAGCGATCCTGTCCAAATTCCTGATATTCTAAAAAATTTCATATGTCAATTTCATTGTCAATTTCATATGACAACTATGGATGATAATTCCAATATTTATATTTTTTATTCATATTAACAGTGGTCAAATTAATAATCCTGTGTTAATTGCGGTTTGTATTCAATAATTTGAATAACGTTAATCCGTTTTATTTAGTTATTGCACAATATTTAAACTTTTGATTAATTGTTGACGGTTTACCTTACCGTTGTTCAATTATGGAAATTAGAAAACCATTTATTCCGATTTGATTACTCTATTGAATAGATGTTTGAATTTAAATTAGAAGAGTTCATTTTCATATACTAATATCATACTCACGAAATATAGATAACAGAAAACCAACCAAGAGAGAGAATTCGATAGTTCTAGCGTCCTCGAAAATTCTGAAATGATCTTGCAATGATCATTTATTGTTTCGGCCACTAGCTAGGTTACTCGATTCTTCTGAATTTGCGTACCATTTTATGGTCAAAAATTTAATATAATACATTCATTCTTCTGCTATCTACACTTGTTAGTCACAAGAACCAATTTAGCTATTAATAAACGCTGTTGAGAAAATCTATTCATCACTACTTTTACAGTCCAGCCTAACATAATTAATGCCGAAATAATGAAGTTGATAGTACATATGACGCACAGGAAAATGGACCAAATTGAATGATGTGATGAAGTGCATTTTAATATGATATTAATATTTGAAACAAATTCCAATTAGATACCATCACAACCCAAAGCATTCGTTCCAAAATCCTATCGCTATTTGAAATATTTTGCCGAAGTATACGGCTACTAGAAAATCGAAACAAATTCCCTTCGTTTAATTGAGGGCTAATTGATCGAATTGTTTCTATAATAAACTAATCAACTTCAACATAAATTATGATAAGACATTTACTGTGAATTTCTGGAATTGTGTTACATTGCGGAAAAATGCTTACCATATTTTATTTTATCGTGTCGGGTATAACTTTTACAATGTTTCAATCGAACTTTTTTCTTTATCATTTTAAATAAAGTGAAAACTTTTCCAATTCAATTGAATGTACATTATAAGTTTTCTAGTAAAAGTCATCCGGGTTTAACCTTTCAAAACTTGCTAATTTTTTTCCATTCTTTTCTGCGTTCATACAACTTCTCCCTCGAACATGCCATTGGGGAATCGAAAAATCGAACAAAATGAAATTGAAATTGAAAGCTTCATAAATTTAACAAACTGAAGAAAAAATATATAGCAAAAGATATTTGTGACAATTCATATCAAAATTTTCCTTTAGTCACACTTGATTGCCGTAAGACATTCACAATCGAGGTATAAAACATATGAACAATTCGCTATAATTGAAACCCTACAATTTTCCTTCAGTAAATTTAGATTCTACATGTATGTTGGATCTTATCCATGTTATTTAATACGTCAATAATGTGGTTGATTAATTTTACTGACCATTATTTTTTTTTCGTTTGTGGCTTAATATTTTCGCGTTTTATTTTCCTTTTTTTAGAGTTCCTCTGCGTGTTAATTTGTCGTATTAAGAATATGTTTGATTGTTGGTGCAACAACTCATATTGTTTCCATTCGCTATAGAGGACTTAATCGAATGATTATCGACTTACTTATCACGCCAATAAGTAACGAAACGCCATTATTTCTATATAACAACTGAAAAGAGTAATACAATTATATTGAATATTAACATTACTTTAAACAAAACTAAATGAAAACATTGTTTAAAACAAATCAAAAGCTCAATAAAAAAATTCCAGTTACAGACTAATATGACTTCTTTCTTTGAGTTCTTGATCATACTAGCAAAGTTCTAGTCTCATTTATAATCTACCATATATATGGGCAATTCTCATGAAATCTCGAATTTCTTGTATTTTCAGTTTTTATAAAAACCTAAGTGGCCTTTGATGGTAATTTTTTTTCCTTGAAAAGAACATTAGGTACTAGGACTAATGATGTTGGTTATGATTTTTGAACCAAAATATCTCTATAGAATAATAAATAAATAATACCCTGAAAATCATTCCTTCATTAAGTCCCAAATTTAATATTAGCACATCTTCGAACTTTCAAATCAATAATTTTTCAAAAAAAATGTTCACTAATTTGACAAATCAATTAAGAACTCAATATATTTGCAAAACTCTTTTGAGTTTGGAATGTAAAGTAAAAAAACACGTTTTCAAATACATTCTTTATATGTGTCCCAAGAAAAAAAGCATTCCCTCACACTTTTACTAAACTCTAACAGTTGATATAAGAACGCATCTACTGTCATTCATGAAGGCTCTCATTAATTTTTGATTATTAGCAATACCATCAATTATTTCAAATATTTAATTACGATATATGAGGTAATTATATATTTAGGTATTGTATATTGAGGTATTTCTTTCATGATCTATGATTTGTTGAATTCGTCTACGCCTAGATTACCAGAATAACTAGTAGAATATCTGGAAAATTATGAATCAATTACGTTTTTAAATAAATTAATTCTAAATAAATGCATAGCAGCTGACTTTTTAATTTTTTGAAGTTAAGTGCCAAATTTAAATTAAATTCATATTTTGTGTTAGTGTTAATTATATATCTTATTGTGAGAGTATTATTATGAACAATGCCGCGACCCAAAAGATCTAATGTATCTACTAACATATCTAATACATCAATAAAGTAATACCAATCTTCGTGATAATTTTCATGCTGATATTTATAGAATTATGACCCAAATAGAGACAAGAATTTAAGAATATTTTTTAATGATTAATAAATGCGTTAAAAGTGAAAAGAATAGTGAAAAGATATAAATTATTTGTAAAATCAGAAACAGTACTACGCACAACAAGAAAATCAGAATCACCAAAATTTTTATGGGTACTAGGTCACAAAGGGTCACTAGAGAGTCGACAAATTAATTTAAAAGAAATATGTTTAAAGCTTTATTCGTCATTTTACAATCTAAAGATAAATAAAAATATGTATAAAGAATTTAAGAGTATATCAAAAAAGAAAAACTAATTTATCAAACAACTCCCAACATATTATACATCGTACGATGGCTTAAGGACTATGGTTTACTCTAAACTACAGCACAAAAAGGGTAAAAGTAATTACCAGAATAACATCGGGACATCATGTAGCACATTCCAACTACAATCTATTAATGGAGAAAAGAAAGCCACCTTAACCATGTGTTGAAGGGCAAATGATAAAAATACATTCAAATATTCTGTTAAAAAAAATAATGAAGAAAACAGGAACATTGCCAGTAAGCAATCCCTGGCTAATAGCGACCTAAGGAGCGAATTAGAACAATACAATTTTGAGAAACGAAAAAAATGAGAAATAAAATTGTATTTAAAAATATCTATGAAAGTCTAAAAACTCATGAATAATTAGAATTTTCTGAATTTTTGTATATATATATATATATATATATATATATATATATGGGTTTTAATATGTTCAATGTTCTTATAGGAATGAATCTAAATATGTAAAATAAAATGTATAATTAAATAACCCACTCAATTATAATCAAGCATAAGAATATTTATGTAATTATATCCATATTAATAATTGAAAATGTGGCAATATTATCGATATCGATTAATTTTCGCATTTCAATTTTATGTGGTACAAAGTTTACCTAGTTCTCTAGTTTTTTATAGAATATAGAATAACGAACGTTTAGCACCTTACTTGAAAATTCAATAAAAATATAACAAAATATTTTTGAAGTTTACTCTGTTTTTCTCGATTTTCCATGCAAAAAAAAAACACATTTGACTAATTCATTTGATCTTTATTCTTCTCATATTATTTTCTTTTTTATTTTCTTTTCATTCACAGGAACAAATTGTTCTCGCATTTTCTCAACTTTGCCATTTAAATTAAACACAAATCATTTCTTTGTGTCACCATAAACGAGCATAAAATAAAAAAGTGGAGGAAAAAGGAAGTCATTTACTTCATTCTTTTAAAGACATTTTCATTTAAAGCCTTGCTTTTTTCTGCACGCATTGTCTTTCTTGCACAGATCATAATCATGATGTGCATATCTTTTTCGCACGCATTGAATAGGAAAAATTAAGAACAGTCCAAATTATAATGACCAAGTTAATTGCTTCCTGAGAGGTCGTTTACATAAAGTAATTGGTTTCTTAATATGGGAAAAGATGTATGACAAGTATTAGAAGTGTGGAAAAAAGGAAAAGTCGTATTTCATCTGAAAGTCGTTTCAGTAAATAGTTTGTAGAGCTTTTTCCAATTAAAAAAATGTCTTGTTTTCCTATTGTATTATTGGTGGTTGGTTTATGGCAACAGGGTTGGAAGCTAAATAGATAAATAAACATTTCAAAGAACTTGGTTTTTATTATTACATTGCTTACAGTTTTCGGAGGTTAATCAAAAAATTAATGGATTTGCTTTTTATTTGGCTATTTTAAATCAAAATTACTTGTTTAGGATGAAATAATAAAAAAAAACAGTATGTGTACTTATGTACGCGTGCGAAGTTATACTTCTTTGGTATAGTTAAAAATAGGTTTTTAATCCACTGCCGAAGCCTCTTCCGGTAGTGCCTGAACAGGCACACCAATTATAAGATTTGTGATTACTAAAATATAATACAATTTTAAACACAAATTACTTTTAATATCAAAATACATAAAAGAAAATGTATGTGTTGCGGGAAAGACAAGGACAAAGAATATAAAGTTTTAAATACATCCATGTTAGTGGAATACAAATATAATAATTATTGGCTCAAATTTGAACTACCATGTCATTAGTTCCAACTATCATTTCGATTTCATTCAATTGCTAATTTTAGTCATTTGGCAGTTGTGTCAGTGTTGGGTTAAGAATATTTCACGGAAAATTACTAGTTTTCAAATAAAAGATTAAGTTGACTATTTATGCATAGATATTATATGTTCACACATTTGGTTACTTATGCAAAATGTGTATTACATATTATATGAATAAACCGTTTACTTTGAATACTTTTGAATACTTTACGGTAAATTACTACTTAGTTGTGTATTAATATGGATATTGTTTAAACTGTAAAATTCGAAAATATTTAGTTCAACGATATCTATCTTCTCCATGTTCTAAAAGTTCTAACGGTCTAACCGTTCTGACTGTTTCTAAATGTTTGCTAGCTTTAACTTCGTATCTGATTCGGGATTGTTTGGGATGATCCAATCTTCTCCCCTCAAATCCCCCCATTAACGAAAAACATATGCCAACATATACGAGTGTTGGTTTAACTTGACCGATGCAATAGTTTTAAGTCGTTTTACTAAGCTTACTACTATGCATACCGCTCCCAAAAATTGGCCAGATTTCGCCCGCTTGAACCGTTCTTTCTCGCTAACCGTTTGCGAGCAACTTCATACTGTTACTTTAAAGCGTCATTTTTTTAACAATTCACTTTCATTAATGTTTTTTTCAAAACGCCGGTAAAGAAGAATAACTTCAAAAATTGTATATCTTTTTTTAATGTCTTTTAATTCAAACCTACTTTTTTACTAAAATTTGAAAATAGAATATTGTGTGTATACAATATATAAAATATATTGCAGTTCAATTTATGTAGTATAATTTAACACAATAATATACAAAATCAATACAATAATATACAAATTTAATATAATAATATACAAATTTAATATAATAATATATAAACTCAATATAATAATATTTAAAAAATCATACCTCCAACATAAATTTGAACAGAAGTTCAAACAAAAATATTCGTGACGTATTACCCAGATACGTATTTCGATTGCCAAGCAATCTTCATCAGTGGTCATCGAGTAGCTTGGATCACTCCGTAACTTCTATGTGATGATTCACAAAATAATCACGGATTGACCTCAATTTATATGTCGTGCCTTTCTCTTTTTGCGATGTGGTTATGGAGGGGGGTGTGTTCCCAAATTTCTTTTCTTTCACCAAATCCTTCGTAAGCAACCCGAAAAGTGCCGAATTTTGAATTGGACCATTCTCCCAATTTAGTACCTTTCCCTTTCTCTTAACAATTTCTATGCTTTCGAGTGCATCCAATCTGTTTGTGCGGTGAACATTTTTTAGAAGTCTAACTTCTGCAAATGTATGCCCTGTTTCCAGTGCATGTTCTGCCACACATGATTTTTCCACTCTTGCATATTTTATGTTTGCCAGATGTTCCTTATACCTAACCCTTATTTGTCTTCTAGTCTGACCGACGTAGCTTTTATCACAGCCCGTGCAAGGGATTTCATAAATTCCTGATTTTTGTATGTCCGGAATTTTATCTTTGGAACCATTGAAAAATCCACCCAACTTTTTGGTTGTATATCCCGCCTTTATTCCAAACTGTTTCCATATCCTTTCGATTTTTTGGGAAATCCCTGGATAATAAGTTAACACAGACCAACGGTCTTCTGGTCCTTCCATCGTTCGTAAAGTGGTTGCTGATAATTTTTTCCTCCAAAGAGCCCTTTTGAGAATTCTGTCTACAATTTTGGTAGAGTATCCATTAAAGGTCGCCACACCTTTAATGTATTCTAATTCTTTTGTGAACAGATTCTTTGCCAGAGGTACATTTACGAGTCGGTTTATCAAGGAATGGAAAACAGCCAGTTTATGGCTATTATGACATACGGATTCAGCCATAACATATCTATCTACATGTGTTGGTTTTCTATAGATGTCAAAAACCAGGTTGCCCTGGTTTCTGGTTATTTTCAAGTCTAAGAATGGTAAACTACCATCTTTTTCTCTTTCTACCGTAAATGTTATGCCAGGCTGTATTGCGTTAAGATAATCCAAGAAATTGTCCGGATCTATTGTCCCTTCATTATAAATAGCAAAAACGTCGTCAACATATCTGTACCAAACCCTAGGAAAATTATCACAATTTCGTTTCGCCTGCAGTTCGAAGTTGCTCATAAACAAATTTGCCAAGAACGGTGACAAAGGATTGCCCATGGCCGTGCCTTGTGTTTGTCGGTAATATGAACCTCTGAATTGAAAAATAGTTTGGTTCATGCAATGTTTTGTTAATCTAACATATTCATCTAACTCTGGCTGTGGGATATTGTTCTTTTTTAACCAAATTTCTAACAAAACCATTGTTAAACTGATAGGAACACTAGGGAACAGAGCACTAACATCAAAAGATATCAAACGTTCCGTGTCTTTTAGTTTAACGTCTTTGATTCTTTCTACCAAATCCAAATTATTTTTTATTGAAAAACCTTCAGGTGCCCTTAAGTTGTTGAAACGTTTACATAACCATTTGGCCAATAAGTACGTCGGAGCGTTCATACCCGCAACAATAGGACGCATTTGATTGCCTGGTTTGTGTATTTTCGGTAAGCAATACAATCTGGGTACTGATGGATTTGAGAGTTGTAGGTTTAAACGGTCACTTTTCTCTACTAGATTTTTACAACTAGCGAGAGCCTCCTTGACATCACGAATCATCCCCGGTAGAGGATCTTTTGTGATTCTGATGTAAGGACCTTCCTCCAGCAGTTTCCCAACTCTACCATCATAGTCATCTTTATCCATTATGACTATGCAATTTCCCTTGTCTGCTTTTGTATAAAACACATTTTTTGATTTTAAATTTTTAACCATTTTATTATCGTTGTCTTTATGTTTTACACCAGTAAATTTCTGCACTACATTTAAACAACTGCGCCTAATGTACTGTTTTTCCTCATCTGGCAAACTCTTGATTGCAGATTCAACATCTACAATCAATTGTTCAGTTGGGATAGTACATGGAGCCGGAGAGAATTTCAATCCTCTTTCGAGGTATTTCAATTCTTGGTCCGAAAATTTGGTTTTAGATAGGTTAGTTACGAGGTTTTGCGTATGGAATTCTGTATCAGCTTTCCTTTGTGTCCCTTTATTTGTTTTCAAAGTTTTGAATTTCCTTTTCAGTTTTATATGCTTGAGCTGTAATTTATGCTCAATCACCCTGTACATATGACGGGTTTTTTCAAGCATAAGTTCAAAATCCAGATTATTAAGTTTGGCGGTCAACTCCAAACTTAATCTGTATGCCTGTAGTTCTAATTCACTGCGTTTGCTGAACAGAGCCCTTATCTCCCACTTCAACCATTTAAGTTTAGCTGCTTCGACAGCCTTGTTTGCCCTTTCATTGTTTTTTGGTCCTTTTAACGAAATGAAATTCGGAAACACCCCTTCTCCTTTACATCTTTGCAAGAAAGATATATCGGCTGACAATGACTTGATCGCCATAGTAGTTTTGTGAAATTTATTGAACAGCGTTTGTGGCCCTGCTGCCATTGTGTATAATCCAAATAAGATTTTTTCTTTTATATTTTCTTTTGTATCTGGGTAATACGTCACGAATATTTTTGTTTGAACTTCTGTTCAAATTTATGTTGGAGGTATGATTTTTTAAATATTATTATATTGAGTTTATATATTATTATATTAAATTTGTATATTATTATATTAAATTTGTATATTATTGTATTGATTTTGTATATTATTGTGTTAAATTATACTACATAAATTGAACTGCAATATATTTTATATATTGTATACACAGTATAACTGTTCAAAGTCAGCGAAAAAATCTTATTTGGATTATACACAATGGCAGCAGGGCCACAAACGCTGTTCAATAAATTTCACAAAACTACTATGGCAATCAAGTCATTGTCAGCCGATATATCTTTCTTGCAAAGATGTAAAGGAGAAGGGGTGTTTCCGAATTTCATTTCGTTAAAAGGACCAAAAAACAATGAAAGGGCAAACAAGGCTGTCGAAGCAGCTAAACTTAAATGGTTGAAGTGGGAGATAAGGGCTCTGTTCAGCAAACGCAGTGAATTAGAACTACAGGCATACAGATTAAGTTTGGAGTTGACCGCCAAACTTAATAATCTGGATTTTGAACTTATGCTTGAAAAAACCCGTCATATGTACAGGGTGATTGAGCATAAATTACAGCTCAAGCATATAAAACTGAAAAGGAAATTCAAAACTTTGAAAACAAATAAAGGGACACAAAGGAAAGCTGATACAGAATTCCATACGCAAAACCTCGTAACTAACCTATCTAAAACCAAATTTTCGGACCAAGAATTGAAATACCTCGAAAGAGGATTGAAATTCTCTCCGGCTCCATGTACTATCCCAACTGAACAATTGATTGTAGATGTTGAATCTGCAATCAAGAGTTTGCCAGATGAGGAAAAACAGTACATTAGGCGCAGTTGTTTAAATGTAGTGCAGAAATTTACTGGTGTAAAACATAAAGACAACGATAATAAAATGGTTAAAAATTTAAAATCAAAAAATGTGTTTTATACAAAAGCAGACAAGGGAAATTGCATAGTCATAATGGATAAAGATGACTATGATGGTAGAGTTGGGAAACTGCTGGAGGAAGGTCCTTACATCAGAATCACAAAAGATCCTCTACCGGGGATGATTCGTGATGTCAAGGAGGCTCTCGCTAGTTGTAAAAATCTAGTAGAGAAAAGTGACCGTTTAAACCTACAACTCTCAAATCCATCAGTACCCAGATTGTATTGCTTACCGAAAATACACAAACCAGGCAATCAAATGCGTCCTATTGTTGCGGGTATGAACGCTCCGACGTACTTATTGGCCAAATGGTTATGTAAACGTTTCAACAACTTAAGGGCACCTGAAGGTTTTTCAATAAAAAATAATTTGGATTTGGTAGAAAGAATCAAAGACGTTAAACTAAAAGACACGGAACGTTTGATATCTTTTGATGTTAGTGCTCTGTTCCCTAGTGTTCCTATCAGTTTAACAATGGTTTTGTTAGAAATTTGGTTAAAAAAGAACAATATCCCACAACCAGAGTTAGATGAATATGTTAGATTAACAAAACATTGCATGAACCAAACTATTTTTCAATTCAGAGGTTCATATTACCGACAAACACAAGGCACGGCCATGGGCAATCCTTTGTCACCGTTCTTGGCAAATTTGTTTATGAGCAACTTCGAACTGCAGGCGAAACGAAATTGTGATAATTTTCCTAGGGTTTGGTACAGATATGTTGACGACGTTTTTGCTATTTATAATGAAGGGACAATAGATCCGGACAATTTCTTGGATTATCTTAACGCAATACAGCCTGGCATAACATTTACGGTAGAAAGAGAAAAAGATGGTAGTTTACCATTCTTAGACTTGAAAATAACCAGAAACCAGGGCAACCTGGTTTTTGACATCTATAGAAAACCAACACATGTAGATAGATATGTTATGGCTGAATCCGTATGTCATAATAGCCATAAACTGGCTGTTTTCCATTCCTTGATAAACCGACTCGTAAATGTACCTCTGGCAAAGAATCTGTTCACAAAAGAATTAGAATACATTAAAGGTGTGGCGACCTTTAATGGATACTCTACCAAAATTGTAGACAGAATTCTCAAAAGGGCTCTTTGGAGGAAAAAATTATCAGCAACCACTTTACGAACGATGGAAGGACCAGAAGACCGTTGGTCTGTGTTAACTTATTATCCAGGGATTTCCCAAAAAATCGAAAGGATATGGAAACAGTTTGGAATAAAGGCGGGATATACAACCAAAAAGTTGGGTGGATTTTTCAATGGTTCCAAAGATAAAATTCCGGACATACAAAAATCAGGAATTTATGAAATCCCTTGCACGGGCTGTGATAAAAGCTACGTCGGTCAGACTAGAAGACAAATAAGGGTTAGGTATAAGGAACATCTGGCAAACATAAAATATGCAAGAGTGGAAAAATCATGTGTGGCAGAACATGCACTGGAAACAGGGCATACATTTGCAGAAGTTAGACTTCTAAAAAATGTTCACCGCACAAACAGATTGGATGCACTCGAAAGCATAGAAATTGTTAAGAGAAAGGGAAAGGTACTAAATTGGGAGAATGGTCCAATTCAAAATTCGGCACTTTTCGGGTTGCTTACGAAGGATTTGGTGAAAGTAAAGAAATTTGGGAACACACCCCCCTCCATAACCACATCGCAAAAAGAGAAAGGCACGACATATAAATTGAGGTCAATCCGTGATTATTTTGTGAATCATCACATAGAAGTTACGGAGTGATCCAAGCTACTCGATGACCACTGATGAAGATTGCTTGGCAATCGAAATACGTATCTGGGTAATACGTCACGAATATTTTTGTTTGAACTTCTGTTCAAATTTATGTTGGAGGTATGATTTTTTAAATATTATTATATTGAGTTTATATATTATTATATTAAATTTGTATATTATTATATTAAATTTGTATATTATTGTATTGATTTTGTATATTATTGTGTTAAATTATACTACATAAATTGAACTGCAATATATTTTATATATTGTATACACAGTATAACTGTTCAAAGTCAGCGAAAAAATCTTATTTGGATTAATAGAATATTGGTTTTAAATGTAAAAAAAGGTTGACGAAGGTGAAACATCTACCATACAAAGTCGAATACAGTTGGAGGACAAAAAATGAAAATAATTACTAAAAAAAGAACAATTAACCAAGACGAAACTACAAAACCCATATTTTCGAAACTTTATTTATTCCGGGATAAAGGTCATTTATTGAAAAAACTCTGTTTTAGCATTTCACAAATTTTGAAATTTCAAAATATTTATTTCATTATCACTTGGTTTTTTGTGGGTCGAGAGTTTTGAAAGAAAAAATTTTTTTGCTTGTATATTTTTCGGGAAAAAGCCTTCTGAAAATAAAGCTGGATTTTCTTCAATTTCCAAATATTTAAATTTCAAAGGTTTGTTGCGCAATTAATTGGTGTATTTGGTCGTTTGAAAGTTCCAAAAGAAAACACTTCATAGCTTGCATATTTTCTCGGAAAATACTGCTTAAATTAAAAGCTTATTTTTTTACATTAGTTTAATATTGAAGCTTTTTCTTTAAATGGCTTTTTCCGAGGGAAAATGCAAACGACAAAATTGTTTCTTTCTTAAATCTTGAGAGACAAAAAACACCAATTAATGATCTAAAAAAAATCGAAATTTAAATATTTATAGAAAAGCTCTAAACGCTAAGTTTGCACTACATAGAGTTTTCCTAGAAAATATGCGATCGAAAATTTTTTTTCAGAACTCTTGAACAGCAAAAAATCATCAAAATATTTCGTAGTTATTTTTTCCAAATTCCAAAAGTGTATCGCTAGCTTGATGGACGTCAAAATGTCAAAGAAGGCTCAAAGCAAAAAGACATACCAATCTCATCTAATTAATTTGTTTTGTTCTTTTTCACTCCCTGTCTGGAAAATTTAATTATTATCTTATATATTATAAATTAATGTTAGAGAAGCACCACTAGGTGTATTCCTTTCTCCATATTTCATGTTTTCTTTTATTTTTCGAATATTAGAACAACTGTAATGTTCGTATATGTATAATAAAGTTTAACTTTGAAAAAAAAACGTCTCAAGAAATAATTACGATTTGGCAAAATCTTAAAAATCAATTTTCTACAATCTCCACAAAAAATGTATTAAAACAATCTTGCAGTCTTTTTCATTTAGTCCTTGAAATAATTTTTTCTTCAGGCAAATAAAACCACAATCACAATTACGTCTTCTATCAGGAACTCAAACATTCAATACCATAATTAGAACTACACACTTGTAGACAATGATTTACTGGGTGATGTTTCCAAAACCCAAGAGAACAAAAAAATATATAGCAAATTATCACAAAATCAGCCTGTTAACTTTAATTTTCTAAAATGCTAAAGGGAACCCGAAGGAGAAATTTTTAAAAAAAAGTCAAAACAATTTTTTTACCAATTTTGAAAATATAACTTTTTCCGAGTAATTTGGTACTAATTTTTTGTGATTCTCACCACTATAACTGCTTTAAAGTTTGCTTTGCCACATTTAAACATCGATTATAGTGATATGTCGATAGAAATAAAATATCCTACAAACCGGTTCCCTCTAATTTTCAAACAATTGGTTTTCCTGCAAAATCGTTTTATATTTCACCAATTTTCTCCTGAACTATTAAACCAAATCGTTTAAAATTGTTTGTAACGATATTTATATAGTGTTTAAACATATTGTATCAAGGTATAATTGGTTTCGGATCCCCTTAAACGATCTATTCTATCCATCTTCAAACCAAGTTTGATATGCATGTACAGATTTCTTAACTTTTAGATAAAAGTTTAAGTTAACTTTGGAGCGAAAATGTAATTAGATTTATGAATGAACATTGGGACAAATTTTTGAGTAAGCATAGAAAATAAAATGGAAGTAACAAATAAGTAATAGTTAATAAATTAGTAATAAGAAAAGTAGATTGAGTGAAATTTTGTATCTAAAAATGAGACAAATGTTTTGGAAAAACTATTCTTAAAAATTTTAAAAATGCGATTCTTTTGGTCAATTATATTCATTATTCAGGCACAAATAATCAGACTATATAGAAAAAATGACCTTAATATCAAAAGTTTAACATTTATAAGCGACAAACGTAAAATTCTTGTTTAACTTTGTACGAAGTTCTCAATAATAATGTTAGAGAATTAAAATTTCAATCCAATTTATTAAAAGAGCAATTTAAGTTAGACATTCATCATAGAGGTAGAATAGTATAATTTACTTCAATTACTTAACAAATTGAAAAGCTCCATTTCAACATCTTTTCAAAGCGTTTAAATGCTTGTATGCTAAAGTATGTTAAAATCGTTTGATCAAAAAACTTAAAAGGTTTTGATTAATTTTTTATTTCTAGTTGATTTAAGTTAAAGCATTATTCGATTTCTTCTTGTACATTAAAATGACTTGATAATAGATGAAAAAATTTCGATAAGCTCTGGGAAAATAATTGCAGAAATAATTTTCTTGGCTCTACTTTCGTTGTTAATCTGTAGCACATATATTATAAACAATCGTTTGTAAATCGCTAGGAACTCAAGCGTATAAGTTTTAAATGGTCATTCATTATTACACAAAAATAAATAACTCGATGTCTCGTTTTTGAAAGCAGCAAAGCTTTTTTGCTGACGACAGCGGCAACATGGAACGAAACAAATATGGGGTGAAATGTTGGGGTCGTTTGAGTCTCGAAGAGTATGAGCTTTGGGTTGGAGGGTAATTATTCTCTAGCGCCAGCTCATGGCTCAATATTTGCATTTTCGTATTTAAATGTCGTCTGGGTCCCAACAAAAAGAAGAACGGGAGATTGAATTATTAATCAAATAAATTTGTGATTTTATTTACTGTTTCAATTGGGTTGTTCACATAGTCAAATATCCAACTATTACAAATGTAAAAGAAAAATTAAATGTTTTTATAAATAGAAATCAACTTTTGGAGTATTAAATTATTTCTGTGAATATTTGTACAAAGAGCAAATGAATAATTTGGAAAAATTGCACAATTCTCTGATTCAATAGACTGAAATTTACTTGGCCTTTATAAATCAAAAATGATCAAGATTCATCCTAAAGTTAAGTTTTTATCCTGCATAATGTTTCGCCTGTTTAAACCATAACATTTGTTGTTCGCTAAGCCTATAGAATATTTTTTATTTTAATTTTAAAATATATTTAATTAATTATCCAAACCAGTCATTCAATTCAAACTAAACCAAGTAAAAACTTAAAAAAAATCTTGAAAAAAATATGTTTTAAAATTAAACCATCACCAAAAATACGAAAATACGATCCAAAAAAACGAAATAATTAATTTAATACATTCATATGCTTATAATTGCAGTATGATCAATATTTTTCACTTAGTGGTTAGAAAAATAATGAGTCAATTTCATAATAATATACTCATTACTCATACAAATTGTGGTTTTTATGGTCAAATATCGAGACATAAAATTTCAAAAATATGAGAGTATTATCCTCAGAAGAACTCCAGTCCAGGAAAACTTACTATTAGTTATAAACATAAAACCAGTAAAACAGCCTTATCAAATATTAATGTTTATACTATAACAACAATAAGAAACACTTTAACGATAAATGTTAAATTAAATACAAAGATATTATCAAATAAAATGTTAGATGAAACTTACAAAAAGAAGACGAAAACAACATTTGTTTCTAAATGATCTTGGAAATAAATTGTATCAGGATAAATACCGATAGTCGGATATTAATGAAAACATTTTCAAATATATTTATGAATCAAATTTCTTTTTTATTCTTAGTTCAACAAATTATTAAGTAATAAATGGATTGGTTTACCTTTTAAACCTCAATTTAGTTTTCTTAAATAAAAACCTTTTAGTTTCAATAAGTAATCATAAAACCTTTGATTACAAGTCACTGTGCTTTATAATATCGTTGGAATAGGATTAAAATCCAGTTTCAAAGCTCGTGAGAAATTGAAAAGTGTTAATTCTTGAACCTAGAAATTTAAACCTTGTTCAGTTCAAAACAGAAAGTTTTCCCAGTCAAAGTGTGAGTTTAACAAATTATTAGTGAGATTGGCAAAAGGATTGTTTAATCTCTTAGTTGGTAATTTCCTTCGGTCGTCCTTGCGGGTATTTTATTCTCACAAACAAACATTTAACAAGATCAAATAGAATTATTAAGTTGTGGAAACAATTTTCGAGAGCCAATGTTTTCTTAAAACTTGCTTTTGATTTCAGCGACAAGGGTGCATTCATGGCGAAGAACTACCCTATATTCTGGGGGCGCCGTTGGTTGGTGGAATGATGCATTTTGCGCGAAATTATACAAAAACGGAAATGCTTTTGGCCGAAGCAACAATGATATATTGGAGCAATTTTGCAAGAACTGGGTGAGTTGAAGCTTTTTTTTTTATTGCAAAATCGTGTCAATACTTGGACAAATCGAATAAATTTTCAGAAATCCCAATGAGCCTCAGGAAACTGAGCCAGTGCATGGAGTGCGTCAAGAGCGAAACCGTTTTAAAAATATTGAATGGACGGCATATGAGGCAGTACATAAGAAATATTTGAATATAGGTAAGATTTTAAATTTAGATATTTTTTCTTTTCTAATAGTGATTATGTTACAGATACAAAACCGCGGTTGAAAAATCATTATCGGGCGCATCGTTTGTCGTTTTGGTTAAATTTGGTTCCAGATTTACATCGACCTGGAGGTGATGACGTTCCGAACTCCCATCATGCTTTAGAAGATGATGACGCACCTCCTACTCAGAAAGTACCGCCGTTAAATCCTAGGAAATTGCCGACAACTGAAGCTTCAGCAGCAGCTATTACTAAAGTGACACCATCGTCGCTAAACTTATCGCAAGTGGTAACACTACCAACAATTGATGTAACGGATCGTTACGGTGACGATTCTGGTCTTTCAACGACAAGTCATTCGAATGTTGAAGACGGTTTTGCCGCATATTCAACAGCATTGAGCGTCGTCATTGCGATTGGATGTTCACTATTGATTTTGAATGTCCTCGTGTTTGCTGGAGTTTACTACCAACGCGACAAATCCCGTCTCAACCATGAACATAACAATGGCCAGCCAAAGAAACGTAACGAAAACGGTCAAATGCCAAACAATATTTGCGGAGATTTAGAGTCGAGTATTGTAGGATTAAAAACCGATCCAACAACAATTCTCGCCCATCATCATTCTCATACACACCACCAACTACCACCCCCCGAATTTGCTGATTTACCCCAAAATAATGCAACGCTACCACGGCCTCCACCACCCCCTAAAGCTACCAAAGCCAACGTGAACACATTGACATCGAACCAATTACAGCACCAACAGCCCGAAAATCAACCGCTTCTTTCAACGCATACGATACAATTAATAAATACCGGAACGCTAACGAAAAAAAATACCCAACTTAACGCAAAACAGAATACAACAATGGAAGAACTGCGAGTGTGACACAACAATGATATTATGGTTGTGCTGTGATTTGTTGAAATCGGTATGAGCGGTTTAGTTAATTAAAGTTTGACACTTTCTCAATAGCAGAAAATGTTCAAACCTTTCCAAAACGTTTATGTGTGATATTTAACTAAAATATTATAGTATAATGAGTAATTATAATATATAGTTATACTTTTAGAAAAAAAAATAATGAACATTGAGATATTTGCTCAAATGATCCGTATAAAAACTATGAAAAGACAACAATGTTTAAGATTTAACAGTGAACCCTTAAATATATGTGTACCTCTTTTAAAAAGAAAAATATCACAACAATTTAAAAATTTCACATGAAACTATATGCTACTAAATATTATTATAATATAAATATCTAATTGCGAAAATATACTTTCAAATACTTGTACATTAATAAAAACTACTTATTTCGTTGAAGGATAACTTTAGTTTTAAAATTAAATATTCTATCGATAAAAGCATGAAAATTGAAGGAATCAATACAGTTTACATGGAAAAAATTGTGTTATTTTCTATAACAAAGTCTTTTATTTATTTTAAATTATTTTTTAGTGGTTGCTCGGTTTTATTCTATGTAAACTATGCAATATCTAACATTTTTATTGATGTTTTCAAATCAGCAATCAAACGGTAATTACCCAGAAAAAATAAGTCCCAAAATAAGTTTTTATTCATCAGTTTACAGCTGTTATAATTTGCAAACAAAATGTTAATAGTTAATTCATTATTCTCTTGAGGACATCTGAGACAAAATTTTCTATGTAAAAACATGTTTTACTTATTGGAAGAGTTCGTTAAATAAAACGAAAAAGTATATCTAGAAAAACAGGGTGTTTTATTTAGAAGAAAATAATCTTGTTAAAACAAATTTTGCTGAATATTTTCAAAAGAAATTTTTATTTTTTTGAAAAAGTAATCACTTTTAAAATTGGTTTTTAATTTGAAATTATGTTGGAAAAGTTTACAGAGATGACAAGAAGCAAGAATGTAATTGCTAGAAAATATAGGAATAACGACTCAACAGAAGTGTGATGTTGCTGATCAATTAACTTGGAGACTGAAACGAGTAAAACATAAATATCCTATCTACTTTCTTTAATTAAATCACACGTTCACCTCTGTTATTCTTCTACATTATAAACTAGAAAATTTAAAAAAAGCTTCTGTTTACTTCATTATATATTTAAAGATACGTATGGTTTTAAATTTTCATGCTTGTAAGATTTATCGATTTGATATTTAATCAAATTAATTTGTTAGTTATTTAAAGAAATATATTTACTGGCATATCCTCACCAAACAGTATATTATTTTTAATAGTGTTATTTAATTGTGGGCTGTACCGGCGTTATTAATTAATAGATATTGATTAAATCAATTATTTACGATTTAATCAACTTGTTATTGAGGCAAATACTCAAATATTAATTATTTCCCTTTATATGATTATAAATTATTTATAATTATTAAAATTTCAATCATGATACATTTGCTTTTAAACTTTTTCATTTACCTTATATTTTCCAATATTTCTTGAATTTCTATATCAATGTAAACAAAAATAATATGTTGTACAATTCTCACTCTATTATTTTAAAAGAAATTATGAATTACTGTTTTATATAAAAAAAAAAAACTACAATTAACAAAAAATATTTAGCAAAACTTATTTAGCGTAGCTCATTATTGTAATTACGAGAGAGACAAAACAAAAAGTTAAAAATAAAACTGCCATGATAATTGCAAATTATTGTAATTAATTGAAGACTTATTGTTTATATGTTGTAATTGGTGACAACTTAATTAGAAAAAAAAATGTGCCGGACACAAAAAAAATATTTCAAAAGAATTTCCATGTGCAATAATATAAATACGAATTTAAACCAAATGCACAATTTCAATCACCTTTTTTGGAAAAACTTCGATTATAAATTTAATACTTATCTAACCAATTGTAGAAATAAAAACTTAAGTGTACATATTCGAGATCATACGAAATAAACGGATATTATTTTCCTTCTAAAATTGATTTCAAATTAAATGAAAAAAGAATGTATTTGTTGAATATAGTAATTAATTAAATATATTTAAAAACTGTGTACATAATTGATATAAATAAGTATAATTCTTTACAAAATGTGACACTGAACAAGAACATAAATATTACCAATGTAACAAATAAAAATTATTTCGGTTTTATTAAAATTTGTTTAGTTTATTTCAAGTTCCTGTAATTCATACATTTATTTAAATTAAGGTAGTAGTTTATTATATTCAACAAAAAATGAGCTTTTCATGACAACGTCCCAAACTTTAGAAGCATAATGAAGCCAAGTTTTCTCCGAAAGCTGTGTGTGGGTCAACGGAGAACGAGAGGCTCCTAAAATTTGGCGTTTAAAATTTTCGATAAGGTCTTCCGATTTTGGCCGTCCTCTGTATTGTGTACTAGAGCAAGCAGATTCATCTGAAATTTTAAAAATAATTACTATTTGAAATGTTTTTAAAAACATTACAAGCCGAACCTTCATCGGAAATTTCAGGTAAAAGATAAATGTTCAAAGGATTGCCACATGTCGTTGGACATAAACTTTCCAAAATAGTGCCACCCGCAATCCCCAAACCGGTCTCTAATCGTAATTTTGATTGTTTAAACATATTGCGATATATCTAAGGATAAAATAAATTTTAATCACCTACATTCTTTTTTTATCTATTTACAAACATTTTGCATTATATTAAACTGGAGAGGATTGAAATCTTCAATGGTGGCTTTATTATGAAGTAATATTACATGAGGAAAATGCTCATTCAGTTCTTCCTCACTTGTAGACATAATACTCGGCTTCAACATTTCGGCTGTTTGTAAAAACCTAAAATGGAAATTAAAAAAATCATATATTTATATATAATAATAACTTATAAACTAAACTTGTTACATTAGTTTTACATATAATTTTATTTTTGTCCTTTCTGGCCTATTTAATATAGTTCAGGCAGACATTACAACTTACATGTACACAAATTGCTTGTTTCTTCTATTCATGGGTAAAATGAAGTATAACTTAAAAAATCTTAGTACTTAAACTTTTGTTACATCTGATTTTTTTTGAAAGTTTACTGTCTCTAATAACGTACTTTACTGTGCAATAATTATTAAGGTATAGTAACTACCTCTATTTTTCTTCGATGTAAGGTAATGACGACTGAAAATGTAATCTTGAAATAATTTTTATTTTGGGACCGGTACTCTAATATGTGTAAGATGACTTAACTATGTGAAATAATTAGTAGTATTACCAACAATCAAAAATCGATGAAAGCCTTCATAAATAATTACAGATGCGTTCATCTACTGATTGTTAGTACAAATGTGAGGAAATGATTTTCTTTTATGGGACAGTAAAAAAAATATATTTGAAAACGTGTTCTTTTCTTTTCATTCCTAACTCAAAAGATTTTTGATAATCAATTATGTTTTTATTCGATAGTCAAATTTGCATTTTTTTTTTATTTTAAAGTTCAAAAATGTACAATTTAAGGTGCTCTTAAGCTTGGAACATAGCGAGGCAATGATTTTTATGGTACTTTTTATTCATTATTCTATAGAGATCTATATGGTTCAAAAATTATAACCAACACCATTAGCCCAAGGAATCTGCTAAAGTAATTGTCTTTTCAAGAAAAAAATAATAACAGCATACGTCACTTATATTTTTATAAACACTGAAAGGACGAGAATTTTGAGATTTCGTGAGAATTACCCATATATTATGATAATTTCACCATGAAAAAATCATACTTTTTCGGTTTTCGATCAAATAAAAATAACAAAACCCTATTTATATTTAAAAATTCATTTTCATGCTTTGTTAATCAGCATACCTACCGAATTATATTTGGATCGAAAAACCAGTCTTGCACCATAATAACAACATGACAAACCGTCATAAAAAATGCAGCTAACTGCAATGATTGAATTTCACTTGAATTTTCTGTGAGTATGGTTTCGCCAGCTGTTGTCGCAGTGCTTCCCGTTTGCACCATTTTATCTAATATTCCTAATGACAAAATTGGTTGCGAATCAAGATAAATCACCTTAAAATAAAATAGTTTGATTAGCAAATCGACTGGTCAATAGGGCAAAAGAGATCTCTCGTGTGAAGCGAACAATGAAAAAAATAAATTTGTATTGCAAAATGATTGTTTAGTTAGTTACCTTTTGTTAAGGTGTTTTTTTTTTGAAGTAACTCATTTATTTTACGGCATTTAGCAAATTCAATTCATAGATTTAAATGTAGACATATTCTTGTAACACATATAAAGCAATGGGTATCAACTGATAAAAAATAGATGTCCAGAAATATAAGCACTATACCTATCTAACGTTTTCTAAAACAGTTGATTTATACAAGAAGGTAAAAAACCAGTATATATAAATTCTTAAAAATGTTGTTAAGTTTTAAAAATTATCTTTAATATTGAAACAAACTTTTGAAAAGGTAAGTATAGGCCACCAATATTGTATATGTTCCTATATGGCGCATAAAGGTCAGGTAAGCTATTCATACCAATTTAAAATTCAGATTATTTTATTTTTAACAATAAGTTCTATGTTTAATTTGGAAACTTATTGTCAAAGAAATCATACTTCACACCATGTGACTTCTTTATGTACTCGAAATTCATTATTTTACTTCTTTTCATTGCTCACATCACACAAAACTCCAGAATCAATTATTACCCTATTTGAGTCAATATGAACATTAACACCTTTAGTACAATTAATTCCACGTTCTATTTCTGAAAGACTTTCCACTTTAAATACGTTTGGATATTGTTTATTAACACTATTTGCACTGCTTGCTTTGTCAACAGAAAGACTGGAGATACTTGCAATTATAGACTTAACACTAATGAAATCCTTTTCTGGTTCAGAATCCAAAGCTGAAGTAGTGCTTTTATTTTCTTTGTCTTTAACAAGTCTATCTTTAGCTAACCAATTCAAAATACTTGATTTTCCTGCACCTTGAGTTCCTAATATTCCGACAACAAGAAAATCGGAGTATTGATCGGAAAAGTGTTCTAAAATGTCTTCGTTGAAAGTGAAGTCTTCATCAATTAATGAAACGCAGTGGTTCATAGACGGAGAGGACCACAACGTTGATGATACTGAAAAATAGCAAAATAATTTTGGAAGAGAATGAATTGTACGCAAACGTACAGCTCGGTGCAGGTTGTTTTGGTTTTTGTATAAGTGTAGGTTGGGCATTTTGGGTGTCTGGTTCTTTAGAAGTGGATGTAGTTCGTTTTGGCGAAACAGTCCTAGTCGTATTTGTGTCTCGATTTTTTAATAAAATTGTTGGTTGGGGCATTGTTTTCTCTTTTGCTTCGCTAGAGTAACGATCAGAGTCTCGATTTTCTCGTTCATGTTTGTAGATCGATCGCCCTCTTACATTGTACGAAGGATTGTCTCGATCCTTGAAAATAAATTAATAGAATTAAACTAATTGCAGTTTTAATTAATTGAACGATTACTCTCTGTGATGAATAAAATTTTTTCCTTCGGTTATCTTTATTTTTATCAAAATTTGACATTTTAACGTTTTTTTGTGAAAATTTTCGTCGTTTACGTTCTAAATTTTTAAACGTTTTTCACATTCGGAATAAAACCGGACGATAAGTTTTGAGGTTAAGTGTCGAAAGCGTCAAACATTGATTTTCAAATGTTATATATATTGTAGATATTGTACATATACGCGATATACGCCAATATATGCTTTGGAAGCTAGTAAATAATGTAGTTGAGAGAAAAATTCATTATCGTGTTCAATTGTTTAAAAACTTATTTTCTTAGTAATTCTTGCTCATTAGTGGCTTTAGTGAAAAATTTTCAATATAAATTTTAACAAAATGACTTCACATGTTAAACGAATAGGATATTGGATGTCAAAAAGCAAATCTTCGAAAATAAATTGGAATGATTTTCAAAATGTTTGTCAACTAAATGGATTTGAATTAGTTGAGGTACTGTTATCTATAACACATTAAGAATTAATTAAAGTCATTATTACGATTATGGAACTTGTTTCCATGAATACTCCCAGAATAAAATTCCTATAACCAACTTGGTAAGACTACGATTCTTCGGACGAAATTCTTCTACGAATTCTTATAGATCTCGACGAAAAAAAACGAAAATGAAGTATACAATTTTTCGATATCTAGCTTAGTTTACAAAATATCAACCCCTAAAAATGGAAAAATGAATTGATTTTTTTCACTTTTTTAGAAATTCCTCTAAATTTTCATAAAATATAGCTAAATGTTTACAACCGTGAAGCTCCGTAAAGCTCCACCAATTGTTGGTGCTAAAAACATAATCAAGGGGTCCAGGGGCCAAGCCCCAGTGATGGTTGAGGGGCGTCGCCCCCTCCCCCCAATTAAAACATTTGAGATATTTATTCAATAATTGTGGAAATAATAAATATGATACACACCCTCCTTGTCGACATCAATATCAATAGCTTCCTAATTTACATCCAAAAATTGAATAATTTTATTATTTTTAATTCTTTTAATGAACTAGTTGGTAGTGTTAATCAAGCTGTTTCTTTTTAGGAGAAAGTAGGTTTGATTCCTTCACGTCAATCAACTTCACCGCATTGTTGGGGGCTCCCTATGGATGGAACGTAAAAGATGATACCTTTCCGTGGTACGATCTGAGTATAGATAATAATATTGTCTATAGCGAAATCATCTAAAACAAATAGCAACATCAACATCTGGCAATATTGCATTTTCGATTTTGTTTTAAACTTTATTAGCGAGTCAGTCAGGCCACAATTATAAATAAACATCTCATTTTTTTGGGGGCTTCGCCCCTGTACTCCTTGTTTCTGTTTTTCAGCACAAATATTTGGTGGAGCTACGGTTGTAAACATTTACCTTTTTTCCATGAGAATCCAGAGAAATCCGTCTTAAAAGTGAAAAAATCAATTAATTTTTTCCATTTTTAGGGGTCGATATTTCTAAGCTAAACGAGATAGCGAAAAGTTTTATTCTTCATTTTCTTTTTTTTCATCGAGATCTATAAGAATCTGTCAAAATATCGTGGCACTGGAACAATCGTATTCCCTAAATTTTCTATAATCATTTTTAAGACACTCTTTTAGGAATAAATCTGAAGAACGGCTATCTTGATCTTAGGATTCATGTTGGATGCATAACTTAAAACTAGTTTTAGCAAAATAAATACCACCATATCATTCTTTTAGTTGATAAACGAATTGCACTGATTTTACTATCTGGGGATACTACGATTCTTCCAATGGCACGATTTAACAACGGATTCTTATAGATCTCGACGAAATAAAACGAAAACGAATAATTTTTTTCGACATCTCGTTTAGTTTACAAAATATTGAAAAGTTAATTATTTTTTTAACTTTTTTAAACGTATTTCTATGGAGTTTCATGAATAAAGGTATAAGCTTAGCTATGGTTGTTTATAATTTACCTTTTTTAAAGAAATCCATCTACAAAATTGAAAAAACAGTAATTTTTTTTTTAAATATCGATATTTCGTAAACTAAGTGAGATATCTAAAAATTGTATGCATCATTTTCGTTTTATTTCGTCGAGGTCTATAAGAATCCGTTGTTAAATCGTGGCGCTGAAGGAATCGAAGTCTTGCCTATTATCCAAAAGAGTTAACCGATCACTATAGAGATCTGCTATTTTAGTTTTATCCTACTAAACCCCTCTCCCAATAATTTTTTTTTAATTGCAACATATTGTAAATAATAGAACAGATAACAAAGCATTTAATGCATTTTACATGTCTCAAACTTCGGTAATATCTAATTTGTTCTTATAATGAACATATAATATTAAAATCATGTTATTTTAAAAATTTTCTAGATTTACAGAACTTTTTGAAATTTATTTCCTAGTAAAAACTTTATAGAATATTTATTTTTTTAAAAAGAGATGAAATGATTATAATGTATTAAAATCTCAAACAGAAAATCGTTATTTTTTTAAGCAATAGTATATTGAAAATTGTGACGCATAGGTGATATAAGTTACAGAAATAACGTCATATTGCCTATCTTGGCTGTTTCATCGGTTTAATTACTATTTAGTGATCTTATATATTTTTTACATATAATTTTATTACAAATCTGTAAATAAAACACTTGCAAGAAAAATAAATTCTTCTAAAGTTTGTCTTTAAACTGGCAACAAAACTAAGTTACCCCAAAGTCCAGAATTACAGCACATGCATCTTATATCTAAATCATCTAGATCCACCTATAATTTTTCTCAATTAATGAGACTTTAAAATGCTGAAATTTCATTGATTTTTGTTAATTTTATTTTATTTTTCAGATAAACCTTAATGAATCTTTGGAATCACAGGGACCTTTTGATGTATTTTTACACAAGTTAACAAATATAATAACATTAGCGAATCAAGGAGACGAAACCGTAAGAGAATAAAATTTGAAGAGAATTTTCTTCTTAAATTTCATTTTCTTATTTCCAGAATAAACATCTTATGGACAAAATTGAAAAATTTCTAGCGAGAAATCCTAAAATGATAGTGATTGATCCGTTGGACAAAATTAGGATACTGCTTGATCGATACAAATCATATCGAGTAATCGAAGAGTCAGATTTAGCAAAGCACAATGTTTTCGCACCACAATTCGTTGAACTTTTGAGTGATGATCCGCAGGAAAATAAGAGAAAATTACACGAAGCTGGTATTTCTTATCCTTTTGTATGCAAACCATTGGTTAGCCACGGATCGAAGGCGCATATAATGTCTATTATATTTAATGAAAAATATATTTCTGATTGCAAACCGCCGTGTGTGGCCCAAAGATTTGTTAATCATAATGCTAAGTTGTACAAAACGTATGTCGTTGGCGATCGATACTTTATAGTCGAACGACCAAGTTTAAAAAATTTCTATCCAGGTGATAGAGAAACAATTTTTTTCAACTCTCATGACATATCAAAAGCAAGCTCTCGAAACGCTCTTTCTATTCTCGATGAAGATATTCTTTCGATAGAACAGATTTCACCTGATAACAATAAGATAAAACTTATCGTCGACACTTTGCAACGTTCTTTGGGGATGATTTTATTCGGTGTGGATGTTATCATTGAAAATGATACAAAAAAATATGCTATTATTGACATTAATGTTTATCCAAGTAAGGTTTCGTTCTTCTCATATTATTTTGATTAAATACCATAAAGTAATAAGCATTGTAATTTGAATTCAGACTAAATCACTTTTAATAAATTTTCCATTTTTAAACAACATAAATTTTCACTTACATAAGACCTATCCAAATATTTGACGAAACGTATTGCTCATTTTTTTTTATAAATTGATTACATTTGATAAATAAAAATCACTTCTGCAATTTTTTAAAGACATTTTTTAATTTGTTACAGATTACGATGAGTGGCCGAATTTTTTTAATGACTTTATTCTGTGTATTAAAACAATGATGCAACAAATGCAATATACATCCGTTACGTAAAAAAATAAACTTTAGGAACGAGAAGCCAAATTTTCAAAGTTAAAATCTAAAAGATATTTATTAACTTTTTTTGTTCTAAAACTCTGCGCGAATCATAATGCCTATTTAAATGATTTTGGACAGTAAAAATAAACTACTTTATGTACTATACTATATACTCTATGCAGAATGTCTCCCAAGTAATAAACACCAGAAATGGTAGTTACGAGACAAGTTTCTTGTGAAAGCGTAATGTTTCTCCTATCTACTACTTTTGGAACAGTCAATATATTTACATTTCTCAAAGAAAAACTTTAGAATTTATATTAAATAGAAGTATCTTTTTCCCTTAAACAAAACCATTATTAATGAAATTGTGATAAAATTTAATTGATATAAAAATTTATTTTTATTTCATTATTTACAAATAATTTTTTAATATCTATATAATACAACTATTTGTTATAATTTTATATTACATAAATAAATGTTTCTAAACATTAGTTTATAATTATTTTATCATCGAGAAAATTGTCTTCTGTCTTTTGTAATAGGTTTAAACTTTCGTGGTTGCTCTACATTTTTTTGATTTGTATTTTTATTGCCAGAAAACTGTTTAGCTAGTTTTTTTCTTGGACGATCTTGTTTACTGATTCCCAAATCTAAAATTTAAAGTAAAAATAAGTTTATTATTATATATTATGTATACCAATAGATACAAAGTTGATTTGCGTACTTAATTCTACTTGAGGTGGTTGTAAAAATCCAAATGATTTAGCCACTAATTTTAAATCTAAACTTCCAATATCAAAAACTTCACGTAATCGATGAGCATAATATGATCTTACATATCCTTTGAAGGCTTCTTTAGCCGATTGTTTAAATTCATAATTTTCTTGAACCAAATTCTCCAACTAAAATAAAAAATTAATTAAGAAAAGTTCCAAGCTTTTAGAATTAGTATTTGTATACAGGCGCTTGAATTCGACACAATTTTTCGATATTAACTTCATACTCAGTAAGAATAATTTTTTCTGTGGTTAATAATTTTAAGAAACTTAATTCTTCTACTCGAAGAAACAATAAGGCTTTTCCAATACTACCTTCACCTCGAGCTGTACGCCCAACGCGATGAATATATTCCTACAATTACCAAACATTTATTTTAGTCTTAAAATATAAAAATTCATTTACTCACTTTGGGGTCGTCAGGAGGATCATACTGAATTATTAAATCTACTTCTGGAATGTCCCAGCCTCTTGCTGCAACATCTGTACATAACAGTATTCCTTGTTTTACTTCACAAAATTCGAAAAACGTGGACGTTCTAACACTTTGTTTTTGTTTGCCCTATAAATTTAATTATTAAACAACAAAAAAAATACTAAAAACTTGTTGTCACTTATATTACATGAATACATTTTACTGGCAGATCGATGAAGTTAAATAATTCGTAGTGGAATTTTACACTCATACAAGAACTAAAGAATATCATAACTTTTTTGTTTAAATTTTTCTTAATTAAAGTGACCAAAACTTGTAACCGATATTCCGAGGAAACAACCATATATCCTTGTTCCAGTCCAGAAACGGTAGCCTTATCAGTATCATCTCCAGCACTTATAAAAATCGGTTCATTTTTTAACGCCAATTGTGCCATATCTTTCACGCGGTTACTCATTGTTGCCGAAAACAATAAAGTTTGTCGTTTATCTAAATTTTTAAGAGAGTAAAAACTTTAAAATTGAGTACCTTGTAGATAAAAAATCATTTCAAATCAATTATTTTTAGTGTATTTCTTAAATATTTGTAATACTCAAAAAAAAAGAAAAATAAGCGTCTTGTAGTATAAACAACATAGCCCTGTATAAGCTTACTTATTATATTGGAAAAAAAATCGCAAAGTACAATTTAAAAACAATCAATTTGTATTATTTTTTGTAGTTTCAAACAATTAACTCACCTGATATCAATTTGATAATAACTTTTAATTCATCTTCAAATCCTATATCTAATAAACGGTCAGCTTCATCAATAACTAAACACTTTAAATGCTTATGCTTAAATTGTGGAGTGTTTTGTAAATGATCTATAAGTCTTCCTGGTGTGGCGACCAAAATATTAACACCTGCAACATTTATTTAAAATTCTTATCGTCTTTTTTTAATTATATAATGGTGTTTTGATATTCCCAAATTTATTATGATTATAGTTCTTTATTAATAGTGATAATACTAAAAATAATATGTAAACCTTATGGAAGTGGAGGACATACCTAACAAATTTGACCGTTACAATCGCTTCTACATTCATAAACATAGAAATGTGCACACAATGCACAAATTATAAAAAACGAACTTCGCTAGTACGTGTCCGTGTCACTCTATTTCCCTTAGGCAACTCTTTATATTTCTTACCTTCACTTAACATTTTCACTTCTGATTTTCTGTTACTTCCTCCTATAACCAAACCTATGGTGAACGGATGATATTTTACTAATTTTTTCAATGTTTCAAAAGTTTGTATCGATAGTTCTCGAGTGGGTGAAATTATTAAAATTGCTGTTCCCCTGTTGGATTTAAATCGGATTTGATGAAGTCTCTCGATTGTAGGAATCAAAAAAGCCAGTGTTTTTCCAGATCCTGTTTTCGCTTTGGCTATGACATCGTTTCCTTCTAACAAATGGGGCAGAGTTCGGGCTTGGATTTGAGTGAGAGTTTCAAACCCCATTTCGGAGATTGCTTTTAGTGTTGGCTCGCATATTATTTCTGTTAGAGAATCAAAACGTTGATTGCTGAGTATTTCGTTTAAGCGAAAAGCAGGTTCGCCTTCGGGTTTAGGAATATCTGCCGATTCTGAATTTTCGAATGATTCGGATATGGTTTGGCAATGTTTGAGCTTTTCTGACAAAAAAACGTTTTATGTAAAGAATATTAAGATTTTTTTTATTTCTTACTGTTCTCGTTAGCAGGTGCTTCACATAAATTTTCATCATTTTTTCCATTCTTGAGTTCCAAATCCTTAGTAGGTTTAATTGAATCAGTTTGTTTTCGTTTTTCTATAAATAAATAAAGAATGATTAATTAAATTTGGTAAAACTATATTTATTATTAAAATTTTAATATTTAACACTATTACTTTTCGTTTCCTTCATTTTAATTAATCAATAATTACAATTTCACAAAACCGTTAAGTATTTTTCTTCCTTATGCTAATTTTGACAGAATTTACGAAAGGAACCGATTGAAACACGTGTTTTATAATAAAGTCGATAAAGTCGAAAACTTATATTTGGATTAGTTTTGTAAGTTTTGTTCATGGCTAAATGAGGCAGACCAGGCAGTTGCGAACGAAAAAAAATATATGAAAATGATATTGCGAGTGTCCTTTTGCATACAGGACAAAATTGTTTTTACATTACAACTCACGTAAGGGCGTTGTTCTATAATCTGTTGATAAAATATGCTCTTTTACGGAAAAGTCACCCCTCGAAAACGACAAATTGTAGGGCAAATTTGGTGATGCATTTTCACCTTCTTAACTTTTCTTTTTGATTTCCCGAGGATCTAGCCAATAAAATGCAAATTATTTTTATGTTTTACCATTAAGAATGATTCAGTCTCAAATATTATGCTCAATTTTAGTGAAAAAAACCATCTCTTATATCCTTTTTATGCACTTAAAAATTGTTCTTTTTGAAATTTTGAAGTGTTATTGGGCGTGTTACATACAAGACAAAAAAAATACATTTCTGTTAAGGTTAGGGCATCATATTATAAATCTATGGAAAAAATAATCCTTTACAGGAAATGCAATCTCGCAATCCTCGCAATTATGCTCATTATGCTGTTCTGTTTACTTAATGCAGAACTTATGCAACCATTGTTTCAATTATGTAAATATGCTGTGCTGTATGTTACACAGTGTCATGGTCGTCATGGTCCTCAGCATGTCGACAAACATCAACTGAATCGTAATGCATACCAAAGTTATTTTAATTTCTTTTTTTTTAAAATTTATTAAATAATTTAAACTTTCATTTAATTTCAGTTTAGTTTTCAACCTTCCAATGTTTACTTAACTATATTTTATTTGACGGGGTTTCTTAGCACATATCAAAGTACGTAAGATGGGTAAGATGTTAAAAAAATTCTTATTGTTGGGACACTAAAAATAATTACCAATAAAACAGTTATTTCGAATATTTAGGTGTTTCTTTAAATTTAATTTAACACAAGTTCTTAACTCGGCTTCAAAGAATTTAACAATAATTATTATAATCACATTTAGTCCAGCAAATATTGCGAGGAAATAATAATTGTTTGCGTCGCTTACTTTCCAAGATTATTTATGGTGGAGCCAGTTAGACCAAATGTTATTAGATATTATAATAATATGTTATTAGGTAATAATATGATAATAATATAATATGGTAATAATATAATATGATAATGTTATTAGGTAATGTTATTAAAGATGTATATAATAATTAAAAGTATTTTTTCAGATCCAAATTATCAGGAAATTAAGGACAAAGATATTATTTTTACGTTGATAAAAGTACAATCTTTTTGGGAAATAAATGATTAGTAAGTGCATGTATGAAAGAATGGTTTTTTTTATAACAATCATGATGTAAATATATCATAGATATCATATATATATATATATATATATATATATATCATATTGTATCAAAATATAAATTTAATTGATATTTAACATTAATAAATTAATTTAAATAAAATACATTGCTTCAATTCGATTTATCCTACTCATCATCATGAATTTTATATTTCAGAGCGCTGTTTTACAGTTATAGTTCATAGAAGGGTTAAATTAATACAACGATAAGATAGGTACGGTAGGTACTATGTTTTTCGATAGACTATCCGAACATTACAATTTTCGAATACTATCAAAAAATAATGAGAAAATCGAAAAAAAAATACCTTTTCCATGTCTTTCATCATCTTTCATTCCATGTTTTCGATCAAACAACTATGCACTTTAAAACCTGGTAATACCAAATATGAGAACCAATAATGTCGAAAAAAACGATTAAAGATATAAAAAGTTATAAAGTAATTTTTCGATAGATCGACCGATTTTACCCTTCAGCAGTGGTGTTTAGAAATTTTTTGGAAAATTGAAATTATTTCGACCGAAAAAAAAAAAATATCAGAAATCACATAATTTCAAAAATTTTCTTTATTTATAAGTTTTAACAGTGTTAACATACATTATCAATTGCCGATTTTCACGTTAACAATCAATCGTAGGTGGACAATCGTTAGCGTATTGGATAGCGCTTTCGGAATGCACCAATTTGCGTTAAAATTGGTCGTTTTCGAGGAGTGACTTTTCCTTATACGGGTATAATTTATCAACGGATTATATAGCAATACCCTTAAGTGAGTTGTAATGAGAAAAAATTACTATCCTATGTGCAATAGGTTTTATATCCTACCCGCAATATTTTTTCAAAGTTTCAAAAAGGACAATTTTTAAATGCTTAAAAAGGGTATAATAGATGGTTTCTTTCGCACAAATTATGCTGAATATTATAGACTGAATCGACTGAATCATTCGTTTCAGGGACGAGAGAGACCAAAAGACTCTTCTTTGGTGTCTTTGGTTTTCTAAGTACCATCAGTATTCGGTACTGATCGGTACCATCACTACGGCGCTGGCATCGCGCGACATTTGGCAATTGTCGGTTATGTAGCTTTCTTCACGTATGAAACAAATAATGACATATGCAATAACTGGCAATAATTCTATTTTCACCATTTTCATTTAAACAACAATTCATAATTGCTGATTTTTAAATTTTGATAATTTTCTCCTTAAAAATTTTGTCTTGTTCCGCCGCTAAGCGGAAAGCACTTCTATAAAAATGGTATGTACACATTTTGATTTAATTTTTGATGAATAATTTAACTTTAACCTCAAAATTATTTTTTCCCAAGGATGTCTTTTTGATGATAAGACGAAAAAAATTAACCATTTTTACCGATGCCAAAGATACAACTACCGTGGCTGAGCTTAAGAAAATGATAGAGGGTATGTTTAATAATCATAGATAGAAACGTTGGTTGTAATAAATTTATTTTTTTGTAGGAATTTTAAAAGTGAATCCTACCCGTCAACAACTTTATAATAAAGATAATCAAGTTATGGAGGACGAAAAATGTTTGCAAGATTATGGGTTAACCTCCGGAACGGCAAGAGCTCAGTGTCCAGCATTGGTTGGCCTTTGTCTTAAGTAAGACTTGTTTTTCATTATTAAATACATGGGTTATTGGGTTTTCTGTTCATTAAATGTTTGCTAGAAGAGAAAATTTTTAAGATCTAGGGAGTAAGAAAAAATTACCAGAAAATTGTATATATTAATATACTGTTTTTCTATTCTTTGTGTTAGCTGTGGTTTGACTGTGTTAAGGGTGCAAACGATGCAAATATTTGTCAATTCATAGTGACCACAAGAATTAACTTGAAATATTTTATTTTTTCGTGATTCGGTCAACTTGTTTTTGAATACTTACACACAATCTTCTAGGAAATAAATAGTTTTTATCTTAAATTTCTGGATCAAATTATGGGTGAAAATTGTTCAATATTCCATCAATCTAACGTTTTTCTATAAAGGCGACAAAAAATATCACCATAAAAAAATTAAATCATTATCAGAAAGCTGTTACACCTCTCATACCGTACTACCTTAATAAAAAAATAATACCGTAGCTTAACAGTTAGATTTTTGTTAGGGTATATATGAATAATTATATTTATATCTTAACTAATTGACTATATTTTATAGAATGGATACTGGTGAGTTTGAGCCGTTAGAATTGACTCCGTATTCAGCTCCTCCAGATCTCCCGGATGTAATGAAGTCGCCAGAAGCAAACGGTCAAGAACAATCTTCTTGAATCAATTGAATGATTCACTAACTTTTATCATTTTATAAGCTATTATACTGTAATAATACGGTCACATTCAAAAATGATCAATTGGCCTTTTCCCGCTCATGACTATTTGGTGCAAATTTTTAACATTTACTAAATACATTTACATTAAGAAAGATTTGAGGAAAAATTAATATAAAATGAAATAATTTTTATTTTTGTAGATAGATATATAAAAAATTTCTTAATGAACTACAAGTTTATTCCGTTCACATTAATAAAATAAGGCAAATTTTATACACTAAATGTGCTCCTATTTAAAAACTACTTAAGATTTTACAATGAAGTCGTTTCCAACTTTAATACAATTATTCTCTTCATAATCTACTTTTTTCTAACATTTAACACAACGAAAATAAAAAGTTTTTGCCAATTTTTTTTACTAAGCCATATTTTTAAAATATTCTTGCTACTTTTTCCCCAAGAGCATATCAATCTCAAAGTTGAATGTTCAGCTATGTATAAATAAAAGCTTCTTAAAAGAATTAAAATAGAATTTCTTTATTTTTCATTGTTACGTAATTGAAAAATGCATATTTATGTTTGGGTCATTTCGATCTGAATTTTGAATTTGTAAAACAAATTTTGTGGTACTGATATTTTAATTGATATCTACATTTTTAATAAAATTCATAACGTATTTTAAATTGTTTTAATGTCTAGTATATTACGAATATAAATTTTCCTTGATAAAGTCCCACAAAAAAACACGACTTTTAAGATTACTTACATAAAGAAAAAAAAACTTCAAGTAAAGTGAATGTTAATTTTTATGAATTAATATGATCTCACATTTATAATTATTGTATTTTTTCTCGTTATTTTTTGTGCTTTTTTTGTTTTATCCTGAAAATTAATTGAATACGCACTGAATGGCGTGTAAGCTTCCTTTTTTTTTGTAGCCATGTTTAAATATAAATATTAATTTAAATGGAACAATTAACATATATAAGTAATAAAAAAATTCAAACTAATACTTCTTATTTTTTTAACTAGAGTACTTCCTAAATTGGCTCTTCAACTATCGCATTTTTTCTTAATTCGTTTATAGCTTGTCAAACAAAACTATGCTAATTTAGAAAATCCAATTCTAAATTATTTTTTTTTACAATTCCTATATCTAATAAATTACCTATCATTTGAATTGTTCATATTGATTACTGACGCTTAAATGCTGTTTAAATATCTTGTAGTGTAAAAATTATTAATTTTTTTCTCTATAATAATAGCACTTTTAAGTTACTAATAAACCTACACGAAAACACATAGTGTAACTTAAGTAAATCACAAAAGCAAAACTACACCTGCTTGAACAATCAAGCAAAGGGTGATTGATCAAATTATATGTAAAAAATTATCAACTGGGTAAAAAAAACTGATTTACATTAAAAAAATATTTCGAAAAATAGATAACCTGTTTTTTATAGCTTTGTAACTGTTAAGGTTTTTATACTCCTGTAACTGTATGGTTAATGATAGTTCATAAACTGAAAATATTATAAAAATTCCTAATCATGAGATCCGAACCTGGCACATACCAGTTTCGCAGTAGCCACCTTGACTATTTATCCACCAGTAGCCTCAAAAAAAAACAAACTTAATTATAAAAGAACATTAGCGTAATTTAAAATTAAAAGTTCTAGAATTCTTAGAAATCCATAATAATAATAATTAAAGATAGGGTATTTATAAAATGAATAAAAACTCTTCATAATTGTTTATTTGATTGAAGAAAAGTTTACATTTTATGGTAAATTATTAATTTTTTTTCTAAAAAATGTTTTTTTTTTACTGATTTTAATGTTTACTTGAATATTATTGTTTTGTTTTTATTATTTTAATATACTACTACTATTTAATATAATTTATATAAATTATTGCTATCTACAGTTTGAGAAGGAAAAATAGTTATTATATTACACTTAAAAAATATTAATCCTAATAAAAACTGTGGCAAGTAACTTTTAAATTTAGACACTGTTAACGCCACAGTGTGATTATAATGAATATAATAGTAATGAAGTTCAATTGAATCAATGAATTATTAGTCTTAAAGTGTTCCAAACAAATATACAATTCACAGAACTCATTGGCTCAAATTTTGAGGCACTGTTTGTATACTCATTTAAATGGGTGAAACTCATTGAGTTTGTTCAGATTAGCTACCGAATATATATCTAGTTCATTATCAAAATTGATTATAATTAACTTATTCTTAAATTCTACTTTAATTGAAAAAGAAGAAAAAGAATTGCTAAGAAATATACAGTAATCGATATTTGGTTTTAGGTCGAATTCATAAATGAACTTTTTAAAACCTACATATAATATTACCAGTCTTGAAAACCAACAATCACTTCAATATGTACAGACTCTAGATGCTCTAGATGTTTTAAAACCTTGATGCAAAAATGGTTTTGACGCCCCTCATTAGTATTCTAACCCAATAAGTTTTATAAAATATGGTATTTCAAAACGTTAAACATTAGAAATAGTATTATTTGTTATATTACTACATAATTATATATATTTTATGTATTAGTAGTACCCTGAAATTAAACCCTAATACGATGAACACGAGCGTCAGCAAAATTTTTTCTAGAAAGCAACCTTTTTTCAAAGTTTCATTTTTCAGTTAACTTAAAATATTTAAAAAAATTGAACACAGGTATACTTTAGACCGGTACAATCTGGCAACATGTCAGTCTATTTCGTTGTTAAATTTATTACCTAAAGCCAATCTTGACAACGGTAGTGTTATTAGTTTTACCGATATTAAAATTTTACGAAGTACAATATTTCACCCAAATTTTATTAATTTTCAGCACCAGCTCATGGATAAGATAGCGTTCAAGTATTATATAAAAATGGTAAAGTTGTAAATGTTACTAACCGCTTTTTATAATTAATTATTTAAGACAAATTTTACAATTTTAAAACCACCTTCCTTTTCTTTTTAAAAACAAAATAATATATCCTTTTTGTGAATAAAAATAGAAAAATAAGAAAACCCTTGTCTTAAAATGCCTCGCATAGTTTTTGAATATTTTTTTTACTAAACACAATTAACGACAAGTGTTAAAAAAATACTCTTACTTAAGAATATTAATTTGAGCTTGTATTCCATTAAATAAAATTGTTTTTGATATTCTTTTAATATCAAACTAAATTAAAAACAAATAGTTGCCTCTGCGATTGTGTGGCAAAACAGAACATGCTAGATTTATATCATTTTAAATTTTTAATAAAAGCAGAACTACGTTACAACCGAACATGACAAAAACCTTTGTACTTTGAATTCGATTTTTGGAAAACAAAAAAAATAACAAATAATAATTCACTGAATATTTTAATTTGTTTTATAGCTATATTCTAAGCCTTTAAGCAGAATAATAACGAACCGTCCGGTTTAGTGCAAATTAATTCTACCGTGAGAAGTACCATCGTCTTATTAAAATCTCAGGTGTTCTAGATAACCCAGATTTGAGATGAATTTTGAAAAATATATTTTACAATGCAAATTATGGCAAACTTGAAAAGTTTTAGAGAAAAAATTAAATAACAAAGGCTCTAAATTAAGAGGCGAATAAAACATGTGCGTATTACAGTTTTCAAATCGAACTTGAATAAATATATAGTAAAAAAATGAAAGGAAAAGTGTGTAATATTTGGAGAAGAAAAAGTTATTTAATTTGTTGTAAAAGCGGCAACACACGAAAAAATATAATTCTTGAACGCTTCTTAACTTAAAAATATGTTACTTAAAATATTACTGATATGTACAAGTTTTAAATTACTTTATAATCCTACATTAAACTATTGAAAATACACATTTAAAAGAAAAAGAAAATCAAGTTAAAATTATTCATAATTTTCATTTAGTACTATTTGATAAAATATAAAGAAATAAAAATTCTTATTTACAAGAAAAAGTACCAACTATTATAATGGTTAAAAAATGAAAAAATGAGTGATATTTTGCACATAATATTAAATTATTGCCATTTTTAATATCTTAATAATACATTGAGTAAGACAGCTGCGATGATTAGCCATTTTTATTACGATTAAAAATCTTAAATTAATAGATATATAAAATTGGATATTTCAATAAGATTATGTATTTGTATAGTAATAGTTATAGCTAAATATATAGCGTTACTACTTGTGTTAAAATAGTATATAATATCAATGTTAATAGTTCCTTTCCTTTGCATACCTTTACTTTACCACCAAAGTTTGATTCCTTTCGACAAAAATGTATAATAAACAAAGTTATGTGGCTTAATCACTATTTAAATTTCTGATAATTTTTTTCCCAAATTAGCCAACTTGAATGATAAATGATAGTACAAAAATGATTTAATAATTATATAAAAAGTCGTCAGTATAATAACAATGTTGGCACACTATTGTTTTACCTTTAAAAATGTCTTAGCACTTATTAAGAAGTAGTCTTGTGTAAAGTTTAGCACTAAAAGGCACGGACTATTGGTGAGTCAATAAAATAAGATTAACGTATCGTTATAATCTACGTAATGCAGCTATATTGAGCGATGCACACTTAGCCTTACGAGTTGGCTGCACAGACAACGGCGCAACTAATGTTTCTGTAGTTAATGATTCATTAGCAACTCCAGAATTGCTTCCTAATTCCTACAAATTGCCAAAATAAGTATACAATTACAAATCTAAATACGCAACTAATCAACTTACATTTATATTACTACAACTAGCCAACCTCATTTGTGCCAACTGCGATGAAGGTGTTAAATTAGCCGAACTACCAAACGGAGACATCATCGAAGAAACAGCTCGTTTCAACGGGGTCTTGTTAAAACTAAATGCTCTGCCAACTTTCATGCGCGTCTTTTCAGCCAATTTATAAAAATTAGCTTTGGATAATGTACCACCACTAGCCACCTCGCTAGTTTTTATATTCATTTGTTGTGCATCGCAAACCATTAAAAATTTTTCAGCATCCGCTTTACAAACGGTGTTCGCCATTTGTCGACATAACGTTCTTAAAAAATTCGTTTTATTTACATCTTCATCTAAAATTGTAAAATAGTACGATTCTTCTTTCAATTCTTGGTTATTTCGATTTAACTCTTGATTGTTTCGACACATTATGGCGAACATTTTATGGCAGTCTTCTGATTCTCGAATATCAATCACTTTTTTAATGGCAGATAACGGTATTAAACGAACATGTTTATATGGCAATTTGTTTGTATTAGAACTTGACTTCGATGGTGGATGCAACCCATTTGTAGTGATACCAGGGCTTTTTAAACTTGTTCCTCCTTTTTTCGGCTTTGGCTTTTTACACACTTCCAGTGTATCGGTGAAAAGGAAGAAAACCAATGTGTCACCTCGACCTGACAATCCATCGGACAACTCTTGCACTTCACAGCGTGTCACAAAATTTCGATGAGAAGAAACTAGATCAGCTGGACATTTGTCGATTTGGTCGTGGATATTAAACATCACCACCATACCTTCCGTTTTCCTTTTATCCTCATTAATTATTGTTATTACATCACGTATCGCTGTTAGTGCTGTTTCTAAAGCACTAAAATCTGGATTTGATTTTGGCGTGTGCTTTAAAATATCATTCAACAATAATGTTATACTAGGAAGTCGTTGTACCGGTCGAATCATTAGTTCTTGAAGACTTTGTCGTCCACATTCCGGTCGCGTTTGGCACACTTTCAAAAACGCATGAAATCGTGGTTTCGTTGTGTCACAATGAACGAGAGCTTCTTTCATTGTTTCAAAAAAATTTACAAACGGAGGATAAGCTTTTATTAAATCAGCCGAATATTTCAAAAAAATGTTCCCAATTGACGTATCTTCGGACCAATGTGCTGATGCCCACCGTAGCTCCTCTAGCATTTTACTATGAGTTTCATAAATTGGTGGTAAATTGCCAAAAATTATTTTTAATTCGGTATTATTCAGTAAAGCCTCTTCTTCGGGCATAGCTTCTAAATGGCTTTTAAACATCTGAAAAGAAAAATAAGAATTTTCTGTTTTATTGTACCGACATAAGAGTACTTAAAATTAGATCAATAACTAAAAATCACTTGAATTGATTTTTACTACTGTCCTTTTTTCAATGAAAGTTTAGACCATACAATAAATGAATTAGTCTAAAGTTGCCTTTTTTTTGGTCGCACATAGAAGTACATACTATGACGCAATATAGTGAAGACTATATCTACCCATTCACAATATTAACAGCGATTTACATATTGCCAGTACTATGGCTACGTTAAGTACGATTCAAAAATCTCAATAAACATCCGAAGAAACGATGTCTCTTCACACTATGAAATCATCATCTATAGGTTTAAATTAATTCTTATATTTCATTTATAATCCATTTACTGTTTGGTCTAAAAGTGGAGGCTATGATTCAATTCAAATAAAGAAGAATATTAGTTTGCGTTATTTCTTCATTAATGAAACACAGAAGAAACCTTAAGTTTCAATCAAAAAAAGTAGAAAAAATTACTATAAGCAGAAAATTAACTCAAATTCTTTATGTTAAAATACGTAAATTGCAAGTTTACATGTTGCGTTAGACGGCAGTATCATATTATAGTACAGAATTTTCCGAACTATCGTACGCGTACTTCTGGTATACGCAATTTGCAGGTTCGTGGTACATAAAAAATAATCAATAATGGTAGAAAAAAACAAAAAATTTTCATGATTTCATGACCAGTTCTGAGACAAAACAGAACATGCCATATGTTATGTTTATGTAGATAATTTTACTTGCGTTTTTTCCAACGTACGATTTCCTCAAGAGTATGTTTTGCGTTGTTTCAAATTTACACAATATAATATGACTACTTTGAGTTTTATTGTCGTGTTCTGTTTTGTCCATGTCATGACCAAATGAAAAAATCAAGATCTTCGTAAGTAAATATAAAAAATATACTGTCAAGTGTTTCTACCTTTTAATAGTTAAAATTTTCTTTGTTATGTAATATATTGTTTTTACTGTACATTAAAAACTTACCGTCATAATTGTGTGCAAAATATTGACATAATTTGATTCAGTTTGAACAAGTTCGATAAAAACTTGTTGTCTAGGACTAAGAGTTTTACGATTCGCCTGTTCAGGTAAGGTTCCTTCGGGTTCATCCAGTAAAGACTTATCTGGAGATGCTGTTTTATCAAGAAAAGATCCCGAGACACTGAGAAGGCCCGCATCACTAATTGATGATCGGCGTTTATGTAAACTAGGAGAATCGGGAGCTGCCGCGCCAGAAATACTAGCTCCCCGCACTAACGAGCTCAGGTTTTTGTGCAACCGTTTTCTTTTTCTGCGACCTGCAGATCCGCCCGCAATTCCGCCTGCAATACTATTCGGGGTCCCGTCACGGGAATCTTTTCGTGTTGGTGACAAAATTGATTCTAAATACTAAAAAAATAAAATATTTATATATAATCTTGAAAAAATCAGAACTTTTAAGACTTACGTCATCGAAAAGATATTCTTTTTCATCCGCACAAGCTGCATTTTGTACAGACGTCCAAAACCATTCTGCTTTAACTAAATGAGCTTTTGGAGCAATTTCAGGTCGTTCTGCTACAGAACTTTCATCCACAACCTAATGAAAAAATAATCATGAAATCTACTTTTAAACAATTAATCAGCCTGTATTCTGTACTTAATATAAAAGAAAAAATAAACGTTATTTTTACGAGCATGCCAAGATAATGAAAACGAGAAAAATATATTTTCCAATTAAAAGCGTACAGAATACAACTGATTGACTTTCAGTCAGTTTATTCTATAAGGAAGTATTAAACGATATCGTACAAGTGCATTATTCGAACATGTTCCACATATTGAACATATTTTATTTCAACAACTAATCAGTTTAAAAATGATCTAGAAAAAGATTTAAAGATAATAAATTTGAATATAAAAATGAAACTGTGAGTTTCGAAAGATAAGCAAAAAGTCTCAATTTATCAGATATTTTCTCATGCAAATTTGATTTAAGAATTTAACATGAGTTCGAATAATCTTCTTGAATCTGAGATGAATAACATGAATTTTAAGTTAGTACCAGGTGATGGGGATGAAGCCGCCACTTCTGCGACTTATCTGTGCCATTGGGCTGCTCGCTTAATACGTTAGGATTGTTTAAAGGAATTGATGGGTTTAGAAAAACATCCGATTCATTCAAAACCCGTCGATCTGGTTCCCCGATACACATCGAATGATGCTTTAATTGCTTTTCTGCTTTTTCCGTTTCAAATATCTTATCCGATAAACAATCGATTTCAGTCGAATCGAAAAATTGTTTTGATATGTCCCACATATCGTTGTCGTTATTTTTTTTATTTTTTCGTAAAGACTTTCGCGACTTTTTACGAAACAAGTTCCGTTCTGGTAATTTATCATCTTCATCGAATAATTTAGACGTTGAATTTAAAGTTTTACTTATCGATAGATTTTCTAGGCTTTCGCTAGGTGAAACGTTGAAAATATTTTTGCCTTTTAGTTCACGATTTGATTTAATAGATGCGATTGATTGGCGGCGTTTTGGTGTTAAGATTGTAATTGGTGTTTTTATTAATTCAACAAATCGAGGTGTTAACGTCAAGCGTCGTTTTTTCGTGCGTATAACGCTAGGAGTTAGAGTACTATCGTCCAAAACAGTCTTCGGTGTTGATTCAAAATTGTTTAGATCAAAGTTTTCGCGTTTTCTTTTTAACGGAGAATCGATTTGAAATATTTCCTCCGATATTGGTGTAAGATCTTGTTGGATATCCTCTAAGTCCATCGTACTATCTACACAACTGAAGGACATGTATGTATTGGTGGGTGTTAGGTTCGTTGGAGTACTCGATACTTCAGGATAGGATATTTTAGGAGTTTGAGCAGGAGTATCTGATAACTGTGCCGTCACTACATTGTAAGTCTCTCCATTATCCATCACCTGAAATTACAATGAGTCCAGCTCTGTTATCGTATGTTTGTTATTTTGAATGAGAACGTTATGTGCTAAATTAATGACTATTACCGAAATTTCACTACCAACTACTTTTAAATCATAAAAAATACCATTTCCATGAAATAATTTTTAATCTACAATTTAAATTTTGTATATATAAAAAAAAAAACTTAACAACTCGGAGGTACTAAATAGAAATCTAATTACAAAAATAAAGTTATGAAAAGTACGAAAATGCTATGGATGTTTTTCAATTCTATTTTATTTTCTTCGATAAGTCAACAATGGAAGCAAATTTTTAATTAAAATAATAAACATTTCATACTTAATAACTATTATGTAAAATGTTTTTTGGGACTTTTTTCATCAAGAGAAGATATTTTCCCAACTCAAAGTTTGAGAACGTAATATTCAATATTAGTAAATAAAACCGCAAGCAAAATTTCATGTAATTAACTTGAATAAGAAAATATTTTGGAAGATATTGAAGACAAAAAGGTTGTAAAATCTAATACAAAATTATACTTGGAGATGTATGCTACGAAACTTATTTTCATAGTTTACTTTTCTAACTCTTATCATAACATCACGAGCATAATAACGTGAATTGTTAATTAATAACGTTAACTTTTCAATTAACGAATTAACTATTGCGTTAAATAATTATTGCGAAAATAATAATTAACGGATTTGTTAACTTTCATTCAATTTCCAAAGATTCATTAATCCTTAATAAGGTATCTACTATTTGTAACAATGATAATGGTCTATTGTATGATTGGTGCTTAATTGGAGATCCGGCTTCAGCAGAAAAACTGCCGAAACTGACTGAAGTTGAAGCTACGTTCGTAGGATTTCGTGCAGTTTTCGCGACCAAATATATTTAAATATATGGGAATTATCATGAAAATTGATATTGTTTTCGATTGTCATCAAAATGTTAACGGCTTCTTTTTAAATCGTAAAAAGAATAATATTCGTTTTTTTTCTTTAACTTTTTTATTTACAAATATGCAAAAAGAAAACTATTCTAGCTAACTCATTATAAACACTTATTTGTTGACTCAACTTTAAATGAAATTCTGAAAAGATGATTGTTGAAGTATAGGCATCATATCGTTAATGGATCTGTTCTAGTCATATAGTGTTCACTGGCATTGTTTTGAAACCCGGAAAAAAATAATGAAGGTATACAGGGCTTTTCTTTAGTTTTCTATTTACTTTTACCATGTAGAGATAAAAATGTATAAGAATAGAGCCGTAAGACAAAAGGCTTCGATAAGACTAAAACGTTAATGATAGAAAGTGAGCTAAATAAATTGGCATCTTAAGATAACAATACAAATATATCTTTTCTGTAGCACAAATGTTATCTATAACTACAACATGGTACCAACTCTATCTGTAACCACAAATTAATGGAAGAAGTAGTATAAATAATGAAATCAGAATTCATACAAACATGCTTCAAAAATATGAAAACCATAAGAAATTAACAAATCGGAAATATAAGCATAGATATAGTATTAAATAATAAACCTCAAGAAATAGCACTTCCACCACTTCGTATGTTTTAATACATTTACAGAAATCACAGAAAAGATTGGAAATCCACAATCTTATTTGATATCATAAATAATGTTAATGAAATTAAATTTTAAACTTTTCACACAAAATTATTTCTTCCAAAATTATGATTCTTAAAAAATAAAGTAACACTTCCATGCTAATAAATTTAATTCTTGAAATTATTTGCAATGCATTAAAAAAGTGATAATTTTTCAGTCAAATAATTCATTCATTATTAGAATACAGTTACAGTAATTGTTCCATAAAATTTTTACTTAAATTGTTTCTTGTTTTATATTATTTTTCGTACTCATATACCTTTGTATGAAGTGAAGTTAATGGCAAAATAAAAACGAAATTTAATCACACAATTTTTGCCATTAATAAAAGCCTCAATTTATTGAAAATGATTGTCACCGAAAGATTGACATAGTCGTTTGAGTATAAAGATTAAATAAAAAGAACTTAACTACTATTTGTGTTTATGCTCATGGTAGAAAATAAAGAACTTTTATCCGTTTAGTGTTATTGCGTTTTGATAAGTTGATGGTGATGCTCACGGGGCAATAATTTACATTAAACGAGGCGCTTTGATTTCGATGCTTCGAAAATTTTTAACTTATTTTTATTAAATATCTTTAGTCTTCTTAGTAACCAGAACAAAAATTTACACCATCATAATTTTTTTTACTGTTAAAGATTTTTAATCCTATTTATGTTTATTGATATTTTCAAATTTGTTACGGAACAATTACCGAAACTAATTTCATATATTAATTTTAGCAATTAATAATTGCTTTAATTAATAAAAATAAAAACTTAATTAAATTATCCGAGTAAACCAATATTTATGAAGAAAATATTAACATGAAATACTTAAATAAGCTCTAGTTAGTAGAATTTCCTTAATCTAATAATTTTATTTAAGTTAAACTAATATCTTACGAATTATGTCAATAGTACTTACAACATGGGAACATAAAGGATCGTCTGCATTAGCTGGAATACCTCCGTTCGACGTAAGAACTTCTCGCATATGCTCTGTTTCTTCCGTGGAAAATCCCACGAAGCAAACTCGAGCTCCGTGAAACGGTAGCAATTTATGTTTTGTCTAAAAGATTAAAAATTAGTATACGTACAGAAGTTTGAAAAAATTAGTTACTTGAAAAGCTTCTTGAGTCGCTCGTAACGAAGCATCATTTCTTTGGTCCCAGGCATTGTAAACCCAATCTGCAGATAAAATTGGCAAACGAAAAGTAAAAGCATACTGATATTTGTCTCCACCACAGGAATGAGCAATTAAATGTGTTACTTTCAATGCCATATCCTTCCGAATTGAACCTCCCATGTGATGGATTAATGGAATCATTCGAGTCTAAAATTAGAATGATTATTTTAAAAAGAAACTAATCCAGGTAGTATTAAACGTACTAGGTCTTCTTTTTTTCTAAACCCGGTGAAGCAAACAACGACGCCCCGCATCGCAATATTGAAAAGAGGTCGAGTGTTGTTGGGAAGAGGTTCTTGTTCCTCGACTAATTGTTTGAGAGCCACTGTCCCTAGAACTCGATGACTTGTTGATTTGTGAAGATGTTCGAATATTGGGTCATCAAACGAGTCAAGGATGAAATAGGTAACACAACTAGTGTCTGATATGTATTCGGACCCTGTTTCGGAAGTAATTATAGGAATTCCAAACACTTGCGCCGCTTTGCAAACGGAATCGTCTTCGGCAACAGCACCAACCAGACATATTCTTTTATCCAAAGGCAACGAATAAGCTGAAACAGTACAATTTTCTAGTCAATTATCAAACAGAAAAAGAAAAAAAAAATATCTAAAGCCCATTCGTTAAACATAGTGGGGACAAAAATAATTTTTAAATACTATTTCAAATGATAAAGAAAAAAATATTTCGTTTGTCAGAAATGCCACCCCTGTACAAAGGAAGGCGTAGGTTAAGTTCAAGTTTCCAAAAATAAAAACACTAAAATCAAACAAAGCTTCAATTAAACTTTTTAAAATAAAAATTATGAACACTTACGTTCAGCTTTGGCGATTTCATTATCGTTGTTGGGTTGACTATTTGAAGGAGGTACTATTTGTACGTTAGGCTCCATTATTATAGGGAAGCTATTCACTATATTCGTAACATTAAAATGAAAAAAACACAAATTTTACAGAAGTATATCCCATTTTTTCACATTGCTTACACACATAAAAGTTTTCGTTTTGACGTTTTGTGACATTCGATAATAAAGTTTTATATTTAAACACATTTAACACGAGCTTTCTACAATAAAAAACATCCCGACTAGCTTAATACCGTTTTTTAGATATGACATGAAGTCAGTCATTCGGCTGTTTTCTCGACGCTGATTGGTAGATGGAGACAACCAGAATGAATTGCAGTTGTTTTCATTTTGAATTTTAAAATCTAGCGGGAAACACTATTTTGAAAAAATTGTAAATAGTGATAAAATCTATCCTAATCCAAACAAATTAAGTCAATTTCCATACAATTTCTCTATTTTTATTTGGAATTATTTATTTATCAAAAAAATATAAATACTTTCTAGTTCCTTATTGCACAAAAAAAAGGTTGACGGTTAATGATTCATAAACCGTTACTGTGTATAATGTGAATGTAAATTTCAAATGTCCTTGGTATTATTTATTTTTAAACTGTCGTTTTAAATTAAGAACAATTTGCTAAATCAAATAAGTAACCATAAGTAATGTTAAAATAAATAGCTCTACCCCTTTGTTATCAATGAAGAAACAATTTTGATTAGTTTATATTATTGTTATAAAATTTCAATTAAAAAACTTTTGTCCCCTATAATATTTTTAATTGTTTTACAAAAAGCGAAAATTTTCATTCTCGTTAATGATATATATTTTGCAAATCATCTGTGCATAGAAAAATGGTTCTAGTTCTTAGGAATTGGAAGGATTTTTTTTAATAATTTGAATTTTTTAGAAATATGTAAAAGCATATTTTATTATTAAAATAAAATTTAGAAAAAAGTAGAAAATGCAACGTTGCCAGATATTGACCGACCTAAAAGGGATTTGAGCCCTTCTTTTAATACAAAAATGTTAGTTATTGTTCTATCGAAAAAATATATGTAAATTTTTGTTTAAAAAAAGGTCTAACATTGTTTCTTTTTTATTTTTGTTTTCAAGATCAAATTGTGAATATCTTTCAAATCTGGTTTGGATGCGTTACTCCAAAAGATCAAGTTTTTATCAAAAAGTTAACACGCCGCTCCAACTACCTTCAATCCTTAGCGCCTAGATAACTATCAACTTATGGAGATTTTATTTTTACGATATTGTATCACATTTCAACAAAAATTTATGAAAACAATATCATTAATCCTGCAATATCGAGAATTTCTTAAAGTAATATCTATAATGACGAGTAACAATTAGGAACTATCTAAAGTAAAGTATGTATAAGGAAATTGATTAAATCATTATAGTCATACGATTCACATATAAAATAGGTTTTATTTTACAACACTGATAACAATATAAATTGATAACATAAAACCAAAGTGCTCTGCTCAAAAATAATCATTAGATGTGGAAAATATTATATTATTTATATTTTTATAAATAATAAATAAAGTGTATTTTTAAAAACTGAGACGTAATTGAACTTTTACGATTTAAAATTAATTTCAACGATGAACAATGAATGGTCCAATTAAAATTATTGAAATATTAACGAGACGAAACATAGGAATAGATATTTTGGAAATATTTTACTTAGAATCAATTTTTAAATTGTGGACATTTGTGCGAGTCATTCGATCAAGTACAAACATACAAATTTAAAAAATTTCATTTACTAATGTTAGAATTATTAAGTCATATTCAAACTTTTAATTTTACGAAGTACATGTTTTTAATATTTCGTTTAATTAATTATTGAAAGAGTATATATAGATTAAGAATGCTTTATTATTTAGAAAATCGTCTCTAATATTTTAGCACCATAAGCTAAGTATTGCTACGTGTATTTTATATATTTTAATTTTAAATAAATTATATAAAATATTCGAATACAAATAAATACTTTTTTATTATGTAAGCGTAACGTACGTAGTGACTTCGACACATTTTACATACAATGCTAGTAAAATTATTTGCATATATACTGCACCTTTCGTAATTAAATTGTTTATAGTTTATAAATAGTTTAATGATTAATATAAAATTAATTCAACGACATTGGTTGGATTGTAGTTGAGAGTTGTAAAATAATTAAAATATTGAATAAATAATATGTAATCAAAAGAATAAAATAAATTTACTTGCTATATAATTATTATTAAAACAATAGCAAAATATATTTACCATTATAATTAAATTAAAGAAAAAAAAATAACAATTACTTAAAAAAAGTTAATACAATAGCTTCCTAACAATGTATAATTTTATCTACAAACAATTCATTCAATAAGAACGATCTAAATAAAATAAACCAGTCGATTTATTACAAAAGAAAGTGTGTAGAAAACAATAATTATGAAATAACACACCAAAAATTGAATGGGTAAGTATTTACAATGAAAAATCACTTTGATTGTCTTTCATCATCATCATCATCGTCAGAAAAATCAGCAGTGAAGTATTTATTTTTACTATTATTTGAACGATTACTAACACTTTGACGAGAATTATCGTAACGTGCAGTTTTCCTTGGCGGTGCTGCTTCATCAACATCGCCGTTGACGGAATGTGTTGAAGATTCTGGTGAACTATCACGAGAAGGTGAATTCGGCGGACTTAATGCTTGCATTAAACGTCCTTTCGATTCATTCCAAATATGTGATAGGGTGCCCTCGCGACCAAACAATAACAAGAAGGCATCAATAAAGTCACGCGACTTTTCCTCCCATTTCGTTATGATATCGACACGTTTTTCACCAATATTTTCAATTACACGTTTTCCAGCATCTTTCAGCTCATCCATTTTATTTTGCAGTCGAAATTTTTTCTCATTTAAAAATGATACGTTTAGTTCTTTTGCAGAGTAACCACGTGCCAAGTTACGCCGAACATAAATGTCGTAGTCTCGAACTATTCGGGCGACAATATCTGAAGTTGAGACACCTAAAACAATATATAAAACAATTAATAATTTGCTAGCTAAAAAGTTAATCGCCTGATTGCCTAGCTAATTTAGGAGTTGGTTTCACTTGTTTACCCACTTAGCCAAATTAGCTTATCAAAAATAGTTAAATCTGTTTTTTTCACAATAAATGAATACGAAAACGAGGCAATATTAAATCAATATTTATTTTGAAAAAGCAATAGTAATATTTACGATTATATCGTAAACTAGTTTGTGGTAGCTTTTTTTAGCAAATACTGATTAAATAGTATTTACTTTACGCGTGCATTGAAAGATCATTTGTAAGGAATTTTGAGAGGAGAGTTTCACAACTTTGTTATTTTCACATGCAAAAAGGATATTTTATCTTACTAAAACAGGGAAAGGATTCTTATAATAGAAAAATGTGCCTCAAGTAATTTGTCAATAGCGCCTTACTTAAATATTATTTTCAAAACGAAAGGAAATGAGATCGAAACTTAATCCTGATCCGTGTACATCTCTACCAATGTTTTTTTTTGCTTATAATATATACTATAACATACATTAATTATAAAACTTACATTGTTTTTTCTCCTAATTGTACATTAAATTTAAATTTTTAATATATATAAACTTTTCAAAAAGTTTTCTATAAATAATAAACAAAACTATATCAAAATATATTTGAGTTTGGACAAATTAAGCGAATTCATAGTCAAACAGCGGATAGTAACTTTACTTTGTGGTATTTAATTGGTAAACCTCGGTTTTTCTTATTTCCCTAAGTTTAACTTTCGTAATAATATAATTTTATTTTTAAAGTATAATTTTCCATAAAAAACAAATCGAATCACTTCATGCTGTAAGGTTTTAGTCACAAATAAATATTTTTGGAGATCATCATAAAAATCATACCCAGTGGATTACTTTCAACCTTTTAAACTTTATGGAACTAGGTTTGTTGTAGACAGTTTCTTAAACAAAACTGATTAAGTTTCTTATAGCTTAACTGATTGATTATTCGATACGATTTCTATGATGGTATTAAAAATATTTGATATGCCTGAGATCCTTATTGCATGAAACATTTCAATTAAGCTATGTTCTTTTTATTTACCATTTACAGTGGAATCTCTATAAGTCGAACATCTATAATTCGAAAACTATTACAAGTCGAAGTCACCGAGCGGTTCCTTGAAAAATTTTCTATAGCAAAAAAAAACAATGTAAAATGGTACACTCAGTAACTTGAACTTGATCAGACGAAATTAATCCGTGTAAGTCGAAAACAATTTTCCTGTGACCTCTATAACTCGAAAATTTTGGTTGGTCTCTATAACTCGAATCATACTATACGTCATGAATTGTATGACTCGAAGGAAATATCATTTGAATTTCCTTTTGACCATAAATTTTCAATTAGTCTAAATTCTTCCGGTAAAAGGAGTGTTTGTAAATTAAAAGTTATTCGTAAAAAAAAATAATCGAAGCGATCGATTCAAGGCATACTAAATTCGGAAAATACTAAATTCGAAAACAATGATTTCGACGTGAAACCGGTTCAAACAATCAAACATCACAATGAATAAAATAATTTTTTTTTTGCATAGATGCGAAAACGTAACCGAATACATTTTTTCTCCCCTACTAAAAAATTAATGTTATTGTTGTTGCAATTCAAAGTAATTTAAGATAAACAAAAATAACCGATTACATATTTTTCAAAAAGTAATTGAATTGTGTTAAAAAAATTGGACTCAAGTCCCTTTTAGGTCGATTAAAATCTGGCAATGTTGAATTTTCTACTTTATTTTTAATTTAATTCACGAACAAATCGACCCATAATGAAAATTTAGCTACAAAAACGACTAATTCACCATATTAACAATGAACTAACATAAAATTGCGAATAGAGTAAAAAGGAAAGCAGAAAATGCAACGTTGTTAGATTTAAACGACCTAAATGGGATCTGAGTCAGTTTTTCACCTTCTACATGTCGCAAACATATTCATATGTACACCTTGTGCAGTGTATATATGTTCACTTATGATTCTCACTTCTGAAACTTCGCTAACTCAAATTTGATACTGGCCCTCATGTAATTCGACTTAGGGAGATTCCACATGTGCATGGAATTTGTAATTTGCTGAAACATTACCTTCTGTCCTTTGTGTGGGTACAAACATCCCTTTGGCTTTTAAATGGGCATAAACATCTGTGCAGTCATCACTTTCATACGGTATTTCATCATGAGCTACAAAATCAATTTTGTGTTTGGTTAAAAAATCATCGTCCAATTCCCACGGAGCATCTCGAACTACTTCATTTACATAACGACAGTGACGAACTGCTTCATATCGTTCTGTATCAGTCATTACAGTGCGACCTTTTCTCTGATGGGTTAATTTATCACTACAAACTGTAGAAATACGTTAAGTATTTTTGTTAATCGAGCTATAAGTATTTCCGTATACAAACCTCCAACTATGAGATAGACATTAGGAAATAAGTTTTTTGCTTGCATTAATTGTCGTGCATGTCCTTGGTGAAACAAATCGTATATACCGTCAGCATAAACTCGTACTGGTCGGCATGTTGCCCCTTTCATTGCCTTTTCATAGGTAATTTTTACTTTGTAATCAGTTCTATCACGTTCTCGAATTGCCGCCGGTTCATCGCTAAATGGTGCTTCCGAATAAATCGACTAAAAAAAATAAAAAAATACATATTAATTTTCACCTTTTCGACACTCAGACAATTGAGTTTGCTAGAAATGACTCACTTCGCCCATTTTTAATAACTAATTAGTTTCTAATTCCAACGACAATAAAACTTCCACTCAAATTTCTTGCTTCAATCGATATTACTCATTTTTTAATAAAATACGTTTGATGCTACATTTATGTGGGTATAAATGATGAATATCCACTTTTCTTACAAAAAATAAATAAAAAATTTACAACTACAAGCAGAAGATTTTGTTTTTTTCCTTTTTTTATAAAAATTTGACAAAATATTTACAATAAAAGCCTTCTTGTGCAAAATATTATCAATCAAATACTATCAATATTAAAATGAATCAAATATTGATTCTGGTATTCGGCTTATGAGTATATTTTTCATAAAGTGCCTACATAAGACAATTAGACACTTCTTTTTTATTACCTATTTCAATGAAGGTCTTTTTCCAATGTAATTTAAATGATTGTAATAGTTTAAATAAATTTGAGGCTTGGAAATCCGATACATTATATACACATAAACCGAATCGTGCTCAAAGAAAAAAAGTGGGTTTTGGGTAAGTTTATATTATTAATAGTAAGTAGAAAACATATACTTAATCATAGTAGAACCGAACCTCAACGATTCAAATTAAGAAGTCATAAAAATAATATTCAAATTAGATAATAATTTTCTACTTGATTTAGGTATTTATTTAACTGTAAGAAAAAGAAAAAAACAGTATGTATCTTATTATATACTAAAAAAAGTTATGAAGGTTTGACATTGATCAAAAATTACCGAACACGTCGGTTGAAGAAATATCCGGACTATTGCAATTCAATTGTATCCATTAAAAAGATATACAAGAAAAAAAAGACTCAAAACCTGTTAAATTATTAAATCACAACGAAAATGTAAGCTTTTATCGAAACGCAAAACGATACCTAGTATCTGATATTTTTCAGCTATTTTTCTAGTGCAGAGAGTATTCCGGTGGGTTTCGGGGAACTAAAGAATTACGTAGAAAATGTACCAGGATTTCATCATATTTGAACTATTAATTTATATTAATATATTGAATAGTGCTATATTATGCATTAATAACCCCGTATTAATTATGACAAATAATATAGACATCATTGTATCTCATCCTCTTTTATTCGTTTAGTAGCAACTGCCCTGGGCATTAATTTGGAAATGAATCCAATATTTTAATAGTATTGTATAGTTCAAATTATTAAATATTACAAATAAATTTGAATATATATGTAAAAGGGAAACTGGAAGGTCCAAATGAACTAAAATAAATGAAAAGACTTTAGTCAGGAATAGATGATGCTGGAGGGAAGAATTCAGCCAGGAGGCAGAAAACAAAAAAGAAATTGAGATGATTAATCATATAATAGTCACTACCTCTTAACAACTGAAAATCATAACGGAAGTATTATTAATAGAAATTTTAAAACCAAAATTTATTAAGTTTATGTATTTATTTTTTTAAATAAGCTGTAATAAATAATTAAACAAACATTTTAATATTGCAAACAAGGAAACCAAAAATTATGGTATAGTAATAATATTATGACATAGAACAGTTGCTATTATTAAAATTTTAATTTGTAAAATAAAAACTATTTTTAATAGTTCAGAAAAACAAATGTATAGTAATATCTATAATATCTTTTGTTGTATTTATTTATAAACAGAATAACGTTGATATAGTTTAAATCAGAATAATAATAGGCAAACGTATGCATGGATGTCGGCAAAGACAGAGAACAAATATTTTAAACACAGACGTGTAAGTGAAATACAATCATTGTCTCAAATTTGAACTAACTGTTTGTTGTAATGGTTTCAACAATCATTTGGACTTCATTCATTTGCTAATTTTTACCATTTGTCAGTTGTGTCACTGTTGGGCTGTAAATATTTCACGGAAAGTTACTAGTTTGACATAATATACGTTGGTGGCCATAATAATTTAAAAATGTCCATTAAATCGTATTTGTTACTGAAAAAAGTTTGGGTCGTAAAATTAATTATCAAAATCAACATAATTACACGTAATCAGCTCTTGGAATATTATCAGATTCCACTTCACTGCAATTATTATGATACATTGTGTATTATCAATAGACATACAAACTTTTTGAGTATGCAGTGTAACAAATACACCTGGCAAATTATTTATGATGATTATAATGATGATCGATGATGCCTGATTGATGATTATAAAGACCAATAAATTTAATGCTTTTTAAATTTATCTATAGACTTTTAAATTTGCTATCTAATATCACAAACGAATATTCAATCTATTCGAGAGAAATGATGATTTCTTTTTACGATTTATAACTTTTACTAACATCCTTTTACCGTTCGTATCATTATTATTAATTTTATATCATAGGTTTTGATATCAAGGTAGAATATAGTTTTCTTTTCATAAATATTTAAGATAAAAAATTTTCGCGATTTTAATTTAGTTTCTGTTAAAAAAAAACAATTAGTGTCTATTTATTTGCGTGTTTAAAAAAATGTCCACTTTATATTTTTTTAAATGTAATTTTATTCATTCTAAATATTAGATTTTCAGTTTTGCTTTAATAAAAAAAATTGATAAGAATATTAACTAACTCATTAATTAATTAGACTTAATGCGTACTTATCAGCTACTAGAAGTAATCCACAAATTGATATTGAAACGTTAAAAACATATCGTCTGAGATTACACAATCTATTTATTTTTATCTTTTCATTTGATTTGATATTTATATGTGGTGTGATTTTAATCCAAATAAAAACGATAGTAAATATACCTACAAAAAAATTGTATATCACATATTGAACATGATGAACTATATTAATAAAGCTAGGGCAAATAATAAAATTTCAATTATAACATACAATAATTCAAATTTTTCTACGAACAAAAATTTCGGTTTTTAAAATAAGAGAATAATGCATCTTTTTGGATCATATAAATTTAGAGTTTATGTTTCTTTGATGAAAAATTGAAAATAAATTTTAATATTTAAATCAATACATTCAAAATTTTCCAATTTTAATAAAGGCAACGTTATAAAACAATCGTATGTGTCATTAACAGCCTTCACTATATATTTACATATTGTAAAGCCAAAACAACACAGGAGTTTATTCGGGATTTGCTGCCGGCTAATTCTTTAACAAAAACGAATGGTAAAATAAATACAAGACCATACCTACAAGACCTCAAAATTCTTTGGAAAGGATTAAAATAAAAGATGGTGGTCTAAACAAGAGTTATTGTAAGGTTTTTATATTTTTCTAGTGGTTCAGAAAGCATGGTGGGACCTACTAGAAAAGTAACTAATGTTTTTATTATTTTATAATCTTTACTTGGCAGTGGAGATTTTATTTATTTATTTTGAAAAGCATTATTGTTTCTTGAATTTTAAAGTACATATTGGGTGGGAGTCATTGTTAATTTTTTATCTAGTTTAAATATTATATTGGTCCTTGTTTTTTAAGTTACAGTGCTATAATATTGTGATTATTGGTGGAAGTTAAACTATGTACTATGGGGATCACATTATGAATCGTGTACTATGGTCTGTGAGGCATACAATATAAAGCCTGTGCTGCTACTGGAGTTATTATTTTTTTAGTGCTAAATTAAAATTAACGATAACAATGTTTTTCCTTTTTTATACTGTCATTATAAGGAATTAGTAAGTCTTGAGATTTTCAATTAGTAATTAGGTTATTTACAATTTTAAGAAAGTTCTAAAAAAAAGTACAGTTTTCCCTTGAGGGAAAAATTATGACAGACAATTGTCACCTAACATATAAGTTTAGACATCAAAATAAATAGTACGGTGCTCTTTGGCGTCGTATTTAAACTATTTTTATCGATTCCATGTTTCAATAACGTAAACTGTACCAAATATCGAAAAATTATAAAGTACAACAATGAAAGAATATGCCGACGTAAAAAAGTATTGTTATATTAATTTCCAAACAAACATAATTATCAGAAAACCAGAATAAATCAGTGACTTTTTATAAATATTGATTACTTATACATAAAGATAACAACTAATATTTAAATGTTACGTGCGTAATATGTTTGAAAAAAAAATTAAATGTTAAAATCTATGTAACCGAATAGGTAAATGTATTATATAATAAATTATAAAACATTTTAATTATATGAAAGATTTTTTTCTTACTTCATTGACCGATATTTAAAAATTCGTTTAGTTACACTAACGAGAAGTAATTATTTAGGTGTAACTAGCAAAAGAAATTTCTAGAGAAACATTTGATTTAATTGATCGAATTCAATGAATTTTCTCTATTATTTGCTTTTTTTTCTTTTCTATTTAAATTTTCTAACTATTTCAACAGCTTTTTTTTATTCAATTTCAAAATAAACTTGAGTTCAAGTCACGTTTTAATTTTTACTTAAAACAATATTTTAAATAAAGTAAATAATGAAATAAAATTATAATTACTGTCAAAAAGATTTTAATTTTAGATAGCTTAATTTGTTGACCGATGAAGTAAATCAAGTTTAAATTTTATATTACATAAAAAAATCTTTAATGGCATAATGATAAGATGACTATTCTATGCGCTAGTAGATCCGGTTCCATATCATATGCGAGATTATATTTAAAAAAAGGCTAGTTGATATTTTTTTTTAAAATAGGTAGTTTTACTTGTAGGTATGTAAGTGCATAATATCTTCAACTTGTTTATATCGTGAGTTTAATTTGGAAAAAAGTCAAAAATATCGATTTTAAAAAATAAATAAAATCGAACCAAGGAGATTGAGAGAATAGAGTCAAAACTATGGAACTTCTGTAAGAGTAAAATGTGTCCACGTCAGAAAGCGGGGCATAATTTTGTATCAAATATACTTTTTAATTATATTAATTTATGCTTCTCTTTTTATTCAGTTTCGTGTTTTCGGTTAGCGTCACAGCTCTATTTTTTATGGTATTTATTTGTCTAAAACTATCACAACATTTATGGCGTCACAAAAATGAATTATTATTCATTGAAATAATATCCCTTTAATTAAAATATTACATTATACTTAGGACTGCTATCCACCTTCGTCTACAATTAGCTTAAGTAATCCTTTCCATATCGTTTCATTGATTTCAATATCTCCAATGGCTTTTTATATAGTCGGTAAAAATTGATAGATATAATTCTTTGTAAAAATTATGTAAAAAACATTAAAAATATCCATAAAGAAATGTACAACGAAAAATGTGTTAAAATTTTTATTATTTTTGCAAATATTGCCTGACGGATCTTGGAATTTTTGCCCATTTTTCAGGACACCTAAAAATCACAAGAGGTCATATATCGATGTTGATGATGCAACATAAAGACAGATTTAATAAGACGTAGCATTATTTCAGGGCAGATAAATGTGTATTTTATTCGTCATTTTTTCCAATATGCATTTTCAATTAAATTTTTACATACACTCAAAAGAACAAAAAATGTGTAAGTATATTTTTTCCTGAATAGTTATGATTTCTTTGTAAAAATTTTTTGTTACCAAGTTCAATAAGTTTTTACTTTAAATCTATGCAATTCATCACATTTTTTTTCAAATTTTTAATTAATTAAATTTACCAAAAATGCTGTTTCTTCATCGATTTTCAATGGTTTCAGTTTCGCAAAATAAGGTAACTAGTTTATAAAATTTTAAATTAATTTTCAAATAAAATATTACAAATTATATTATCAAAATTAGCAATTAAACAATTCAGTCAATAGAACAAATCAATTTAACTGAAACAATTAAAATGAAAATTCCGGAAAAGAGAATATAATGCATTATAAGCCAAATTTTTTTGCAAACTTTCTATATTTCATAACTGAAATTATAATGTTCTACGATTACATCACATAGTAAAGATTTTAATTTATGTTAAATGAAGTTTCTTGCTTATAAACGAAATTATATACAAATTCACAATAGAAATAATGTTTTTAAGTAAAACACGTTTTTAAGACGCGATTTTAAGGAGTTTTCATTCATGTGACACGTTAGTTCATTAAACTAGTGATTAATTACACTAGTTAATCTAAGATTCATAATAGTTATAATAGATTTATAATAGTAATAGTAACACATATTTTGATGTATGTAGCGATAGTCTTGTGGCTGCCTTTTGACGTCACACTTTTTTTGATGCGAAAAAATATACATAGCAAAATATTTGTTAATTTTTTTTTTAGTTTGTTGATTCAATATTAAAACTAAAACTTTCTGAAAAAATTAAAGAAAGACAAAAATTGTCATTTCGTTCGCCGTTATAAATAAACAAATATAACATAATACAATAAATTTTTGTAATACAACTTTTTAAATTAGCATTGCAGTATAAATATTGATGGCATTTAATGACTATTTTGTAAAAAATATTTATCAATGAAAAATATTTATTGAAATTTGGTGAAAAAATTCTAAAAATCACTTAAAGTATTAGCAATAAGCATGTCTAAATTAATTTGATTTTAACCCCAGAATAGTTTTTTTTTTACATAACTTAAAAATAAAACAGTAATTTTTATTTTCAAAAATAATTTTGATCAAAGTAAAAGTGTTAACTTTGATAACCTTTTCTTTCCCTCGATATGATAATGCGAATTTTTTCGGTATAGCCCATCTTACTTTTGAATTAGTTATCAATGAAATATTCATATCTATTTATTATAAAACGAATTTAATTTATGATTTTTATAACCCGATACACTTTAACTAAAAAAATAATTTAAACTGTTCTCTTAGCAAAAATTAATATTGAAATATGTATTTTAGGTCCTATCTTTGTAACTTATTACAAATATATATATATATATATATATACTGTATAAAAAAGTATCAATTGTGACAATATTCCCATCTTTAAAAGTACTGATATCTGTACAAAGAAGAAGAGGTTGAAAACTGAAGGTGTAGATATAGTCTGTACTTACGTTATATACTACCGTTTTGCATTAAATATAATGAAAATCAATTGCAAACTACAAAATTTGGTATCGGAAAATTTTTAACATCCTTCTGTAGTAGCAAGTTGATCAAAAGAACTACGTAAATTTCCAAGCCTTAAATTCAGTAAATCAATGAATCTTTTATCAAATTCGGTAAAAGAGTCCTCTCAAAAAAGTTAATTTTCCCAACTGCTCTTCCAATACGGCGCTAAAACCGTCAGGAAATCCAACATATGACTCTTAATGTTGACATGTATATTATAGACCATTTTGAAGAGTTACTCAATGGCATAATACCATTTTGAAAAAATGTTAAGAAAATTATCCTTAATAGGAAAGAACTTTTTCTCGAACTTGCTGAATAAGTGGCTCTTTCACTAAATATAAGATTTGGAAGTTGAAGATTGATTAATTATTAATAGAGTTAAACAATTCAAAATTCCGATGATTAAAAATAAAATTCGAAAAATACAATTTAATTTCCTAGAAAACTACAATGTTTTCATCGACGCAAATAAACAAATGCAAAGTTTATTTTTTTGGAAATAACAAGGAATTTAATTATAGAAGGTTCCAAAAAAATCTAGATTAAATAACAACGATTAATGATAAATAAATTGTTGTATTGCCCCATACATGTAATTTGACACCGAATTTAACGTGAATCATTTATCTTTCATGGAAGAGTTCAAAGAAAATTTGATTAAATTACGTATTTATTTACCTAGATTTCGAATTTAGCGTTAGAATTTGTGATAAAATTCCAATATTCGTATATTCGAGCAAATAATATTATTAGTTAAATAAATAATTATTGATATTACTATGGAGAATTTTTGTTTCAGTTATTTATGAGTGATTTCTACGTAATCGTAGCCAAAGAGCAAAACGAACCATCATATTTTTATCATTTACGTTTATGTATAAACTAAATAATTTTTCCATCGATATAATTACATTTTCCAATGAGAATATTTCAATGGGATTAAAAGAAAGAAGAGGGAGATATCTACTATCCGTCTATAATAATAAAGAATGAAAAAGATTTCAAGCAATTTACAGAATATTGTTTTTATTTTTAATGAGTTATTAGATTCAAGAATTGATACGAAAAAATCTCTTACAAAATTGCATTCAAAAAACCTTCAAGTAGACAAGGTCTTCATAATGCCGTGAGGGAAGAAATATTTCATATTCCTTAATGGGTGATCCCGTTAATTTCGAAATTCTCTAATAGTCTTAGTAAGTAAATCGTGTACAAGTATTTCGTCTGCCAATTCCTGTTTGGACACCAATTCATTTTACCTTGCAACAGTCTCAGGTTAAACGTACGAATTATTGATTTTTAAATGGCGCCAACATTCTTGGCGAAAAAGTTACGAGAAAAGGGAAGTAACATGGACATCATAAATTAAACAATTTAAAAAAAATTGTCATCTTTTCAATATCACTGAAAAGTAGGTAATTTGGAGATTTCTCTAATCTTTAAAATATGATAAAATATCTACTTAAGAAAGTATCATATTTGTTGGATTATAAGATGCATTTTGCATCAATATCCTCAGATTTTGTGGGATTTTTAAGAAATTATTTTTTTTACTTTTTGAACTTTGTTGGACAAATGACGAAATCAAAAAAAAAAAAAACATGATAAATCAAAAAAGAACAATCCAAATGGAAAAATTTACATATCTATAATCAAGTATTTTTTCGAAAAAAAAAAACCTTTCATGAATTTTAAATGACCTAACATAAATTCATATCACGCCACGTTGCATTTAAACAAATCCAAAACTCACTTACATCGCTAAGCGTATGCAGAGGTTTTCGATTTCGCACATCATACACTGTCTGAATCGAAACGTCCAAAACCATTTTGATCTCAAGCTTTCCGAAAATCCAACCCGAAACAATACAAATGCAATGGAAAACACATAAACCGACCGCGTTCAGCCACTAGTTACTACAACCGATTCCTTTAGCTGAATGAAAGTAGGTTCATCAGTCTTCAACTTATATTATAACACCGTTAAGGAAACACTCGGACATTAATTATAAATGATACACAACTGAACCGACGTAAGCAAATAATGACATCAATTTCAATGTCTCGACTTGTTCGAAAATACATTATTTTCAGTATCTTCTTCCAATCTCGTACGTCTCAGTTATATTTGTGAATATTTTATCAATCCTCACATTAAATTGATATACACCCAACACAAGTCTACCAGTAAGTAAACTTTGAACTAAGTCATACGATTTTCATATACCGGATAAATTCATTGTCAGCAAATGATAATTTTCAATGTAGTATTTATTTTACAACTTTTCAAAATAATAACGCATGATAAAAATATTTATCTGTTATGGAACCTTGTGTCAAATTGCCAGTATAAACATTATTTTCGCTTTTTGAAATTTTACAACAATGACAACATCACTTTGCCAAAAGATATCGTTAAAAATTATGGCCCAAAACTGAGCTATAGCTTTTCTTAGATTTACATGTTATAGCAAAGAGATTAAATAATAAAATTAAAAAAAAATATTTGTTGCTATAGGACAAATCAAAATTAAAATTCAACGAAAACAATAATGAATCCGAAATGTCCAAAATTATATATTTTAAAATATAAACATCCTATTGGACGAGAACCCAACTAGTTTTAGGGATTAATGATATAACATTCAAAAATGTATTCAAAATTGAATATCCTCGGAGTGATTATTCTAAAAGTTTAGTTATTATAATACCAAGGTATTAGTATCAAAAATAACATTTGTAATTTAAAAAAAGACATCACCAAACTGATTTTTTTCCAAATCATTTTTTAACAAACTTCAGAAAAACGAAATCAACATCAAAGTTTATTTAATTCACTTTTAGTCTGTAAAAATTTTGGTGGTATACAATGTAAAACATTTAAGGTATTTAAGGGTGGATTCAAGATATTTTTGTGTACTGTTGAGATTCCATCACAGTACATATTTAGAAGCAATTCAAATGATTAGAGTTGCTAAAATAAATGAATAAAATAACAGAAACATTAGTGAAACTCTTGTCTATTTCTGGCTGGAATTGCGAATTTTTTTCGTTGTATCCCTTTCACGCACTTGCAAATGAAAGATAATATTGTGCCCCCCCCCAAAAAAATCCTGGATGTGAAAGTGTTAAAAAGCATTGATTTATATTTATGCCCGTACTTACGAAATTGACAAGAAAACAAATCTTAAACGTTTCATATACATTACAGATCTAATTTTTTAATATATTACGGAAAAGTTTTAATGACATGAACAGCTTGGGACTGTGTTAATGAAATAGTTTATGGTTACGCATAGAAATATAGTATTTTTAAGGAATAGACCATATGCAGTTTTTTTTTAATTTTTGAGTCGATAAAGAACATTATTAACGTGACAAAAACCGATTTTAATTGTGAAAAATTTATATCTTGGTAGAAAAGAAAAATTTAATAACAAAGAGCAAATGAGACTCCGAAAATGATGGGTGCGCCCATGGGTTTTCTGTGACGTCACTGTACATTTATTGAAACTTAGATATAAACAGATCATTGGACGTTTGTCACAGTAACAGCGATAATTTACATAATTTTTCACATTTTCCGCCAAGGAAAACATTTCCAAACCCTAAAAGTTACTGTCAATATTTTTTCTATGGTGCAAAGGTTGTGTTTAAAGGGTGCAAAACCTAAGATTTTTATTAATAATTTCAAAACTGAATCTTTTAATACATGTAAGAAAACCTGTTTTTCCAAACGATCAAACTATAACTGCGATTTGAAGTACGATTCAGTGTATTTTCTAAAGATTAAAAAAATATTAACAAAGATGAAAAATGAGGAAAATTATTTCATTTTTTTTAAAACATTGTGTACGGATTTAGAACAAAATTTTAAGGAAAGCTTTATTTTCATAATCAATCCAATTATATTTGAAATTTGGAGAAAAGTATAGTAAACAATTTTCTGATAATTCAAAAATAATCATTAAAGCGAAAAGTGTAGAAAAAGACAGAGGGATGTTGGTACTAAAAATATATGTTCATACTGCAAACTTAAGCATTCTATATCTTTTTATTTGTGAATAATTCGAAAAAAATGATAAATCGGATTTTTTTTCTCAACAATGAGTAAACCAATTTGACTGAAACTTGGGCATATATAGTATATAAAGTATATAAACGATATACTCAGAAAAAATAATAGTTAGTAATCATCTTTATAATCCTTATAATCCATATCCTATTTGAAGCAGATAATTTTAACTAAAGACTTTGATTGGTTTTGCAAAAATAAATATGAAATAAAACCAAACACCGTTGTAATTTTTCATAAATACTTATTCTATTAAACTTATTATTTATCGTACTGATTCTTTACATAATCTGCTTATTTACGATGACATCTACATCTTTTCTAATCTAAATACTAATCAAATTATGTAGAAGTACTAGGTTTAAATACTAGAAAAACCCCCAAGTAGTCTGACACCCCCCGGTTATTAAAATATTTGCTTTGTAAGGCCATTCCTTTTTAAAAAAAATATCAAACTAAAAAAAAAATGTGAAAATAATCTTTTATTTTTATTTCGAACCAAATTGATTCATGTTATTACTTTTACCACAAGGTTTCAAGAAAACGGTTTTGAGGTTTTACTTCTTTACGGAAAAAAAATTAATGGTTTTACGGAAGTTGGTTTGGATTGTTGCGTTTACTGAACAATAAACCAATCTAAATTGGACTAAACAAAATGGAACTATGTAAAATGCGTTCTGTTTTTCAACAAAAAAAATGTCAAATAGATATCAAATATACTATAGCATTTTAATATTCTGTTTACGAATGATTATTTTTTGGTTTGAAACCACATGTTGATCATTGTATCTCAAAATTTTAACGAAAATAAGAAAACGGAAAAATATAAAATTCAGGAACCATTATTGAACTATACTTCGAAACCAGTCATTTTTTTATTTGAAAAGATACAGTTTTAGCTTTCTTTTCCAGCTTTGTAAAACATATAACGAACGACAATAGAAACTTTTTCGTTGCAGTAAATTGATTCTATTGATTGATAAAAAGCACACTCGAACTGTAATTTGAAATGTTGCAAATAGTATGCGCTTTCTAATATTGCATTGGTTTTACATTTCACCTAGATCAATACATCAGTGTCATACCAAAAAGTGAGATGCTTGAATGAACTGATGAGAGTCAAGAGGATGTAAAATACAATAGATTGGTACAGTTTCCAGTGATAACACTCAACATCAAACTAATGTTATAATTGACACGAAACGATGTTACACTGAAACTCTATGAGTGTTATTATCGAACATTACAAATTGATAATTATATCGAAGCATCAAATCAGTAACATGAACAGTTCAAATATTAGCGTTCCAGGAAAGCTAGTATTATTATTATTATTATTATCATTTACCTATGTGAAAATCAAAGGAACCTTATACTAAAACTACACAATTCTCAATAAACTAATTACAAAGGTTAATAAAACTGAAGTAAAAAAGCACCACCCTTTTGAAATATCATAAGTAACCATAAATATCTATGAAACGAAAAAAAGTCGAGAAAATTTAAAGATAACCGATATCGTGTAGAATATAAATTTAGGGAAAATATTTCTTTCCCTTACTTTTCATAACTTTCACGGTCAAAAATATCCTGATCATCCTGACTAAGAATTTTTGGTATTCCATGAATTGTCGATTCTTTGTTTTTTTTTACAAAACCCAGTGTTTAAATTTGACTTCAATACATTTTAGTAATCGGGAGCCCTAGATAAAAAGTATCTACTCGTGGGAACACAAAATAAGAAAAAAGTATCAATTTTTTCTAGAATATCGGACGGTAAACCTTGGCAAAACATTAATGAAAGAGTATAAATTGACAATTCTGAATAACTCTAGTTTATTACTGAACTATCAAAGCTGTCAAAGATACTTTGGGAAAGAATCTAGATAACTTTTTTATAACTTACCCAAAGTTATTTTGGGTATCTAGTTATTCATAAAAAAGGAACTTCAATACTTATTTAAAATTATTTTTTAAAACACGTAAAGATACTTTTATAAGTTACTTCGTATACTATGTAATATGTATGTACCATAATCGTCAGAAAAAAGTATCTTCGTTACTTTGAAGTAACTTAGCTACTTAAAAGTATCTAAGATAATGAAAAGTACCTAAAAATAAAGTATTAATTAAACAATAAAATGGTATATTTTGATGTTATTTAAATTTTCTTATTTCATTAAAGTTTTATTTTGTTTTATTCCTTAAGATTCAATATATACCTCTTAAATTAATCTTCTACGGTTTTTTTTAAGTATGCTGTGTTTACAGGGGTTTACTTAATGATACTTTCCTTCTTCCTAAATTAATTAAGATTGGAAATACGATGTCTGATTACCTAACAATTGTACCTATTAGGTTACGAAACATAGAACATACAAAGTAACTAAGAAAATATATTTTTAAGTGTCTTAAAAAGTAACTTAAAATAAGTATTTAAGTTCCTCTTTTACGAGAAACTAGATATCCAAAGTAATCTAGACTTTAGTATCTCTTTCCAAAAATATCATTGATAGCTCTGGTAGGTACTAAGTTTCATAACGTATTAAGTTCAACTGCTAGGTAATCAGATAATGTATTTCTATCTTTACTAATTTAGGAAAAAGGAAAGTATATATGTCTATTCCTCTGTAAACAAAATACACTTTAAAAACGATAAAATATTAATACAAGTGGTACTAATTGAATCTTATAGAACAAAACAAAATTTAATTCTGTATTCAATCTTTCGATTTTTAAGTTACTTTTAGGTATCTAAAGTAATTCTTAAATTACATGATACAGTCTTTTTTAAAAAAGAATCTAAAATACTAATAAATTTTTGGATAGTTTATTTTTTTGAATATTAAGGATTATCAAAATAGTCATCAATGAGATACATAATTTTTATATTTTTTGAAGCTCTTGATACGAACATAAAGTTCCTAATGAGAGTGAACAAAACTAATTAAAATATTTTAATATAATACGAATCGACGTTGACTCAACGAAAGATTAGAAAAAATAATATGCATACACTTTCATTACATTATAGTTGAATTATTCATAACTATAATAATCCGTTTAATGGAAAGTTTTACAGTAAGAATAAATATTTGTATAATAAAGTTTTGATATTGTTTTCGTAATTTTATAGATATTCCATGGAAAACATTTTTATAAACTTTGATGTATTTATATATATTATGAAGAAAAAAAATCAACAACCTACTTTTTCATAGGTTGACTTCATTTTGAACTTATCGTTAAGTATTTATGTAGGCGATAACAAATATTGACAAAAAGATAATAGGAGAAACTGAAAAAAATAACTAAAAATCTATAAAGGAATTTAATTTTTAACGATAGAAAGAAGAATTTTCGAATAAACGATAATTATCGATACCATTATCAGATGCTGTAATATTTCTTGTCTGAAGATATTTTTTTTTTTTGATAAATGGACGTCAAAGAAGTTATTTTTAAAAAATATTTTAAAATATTACTTATTGCACTTGAAGCATTGTTCTATTTCTTTACAACAAATCATGAATGAACAAGACTAAAATGATTGAGTTTAAGAGGGAAAAAGATAAGTTTCATATGTGAAGGATGAATTTAGCACGTATAAGATTTTCAACTGGAAGACCCACATTAACAAGAAAGTTAATCATACCACAGGATGCGCCGTAGGATCGCTTGGATGACCGGCAAAAAGTCTCCGTTAAGCCTGTCATCCAAGGTAATACTTTAAAAAGTAGTGCTCAGACCAACATAGGTATATGGGGTCCAACTCTGGAACGTGGTAAAGCGCAGCAACATTGAAATGATCAGAAGATGCCAAAGTAAAATCAATTTGTCATTTCTAGGAGCTCGGCGATATGTCAGGAATAATATCATTCATCGGGACCTTAAGGTCGAAGATGTCATTTATTTCATTAAGGAGTTCACAGTTCGATATGTAAAAAAGGTGGTAGAACATCAAACAAGTTGGTCTTGGGAACACTAAACGACCCCCACCCCTCACAAAAGACTAAAGCCCTTAATGGTTTTTGTAATTTTATAAATTTTAACCAATTCTGGTCAAGCAGTTATACCACTTTGGATTTTATGTCTCTTGTTTTGTATATTGTATATAGTTGTTAAGATTTTTGCCACCACTAGTAGATTGTCCGAGAAAGTAAACTTACACAAAAATTCAGAGGTAACAAAAATTTGTGTACCAATATTTTTTAAGTGATAATTCATTTCGTCATTCTCCCTTTTCAAATTGAAACGAGGGAATGACAATATATAAGGCAATGGCTGTTAAACTATTCGATATTGATTTTTTTTTATTTCTTTGCTTATTTAATCCTTAACTTCACCCTTTGTTCCAGTTTAAAGATGAGAACATCATTCATATTCATTGACTTTAGTGACAATTATTGCTCTAAGAACAATACAGAGTTACAAGTAGTTCATTTTGACAGTGTAGAACAACAAATAACACTTTACAGAAGAGTACTATATTTACGTAACGATAATACTGTTAAGGTCCAATTTTTTTGCTCACTATCAAACAATAATAGACACGATTCAATGACGGTATGGTGTTAAAACTCTAGCTCTTTACCTCTGATTTCAAAATTTTCTGAGCCTAAAATGAAAATATAAAATTTATCAGAAGTTTCGACTTTTCGGAGTCGGAGTTGGAAGCTCTGTAAAATCCCTAATGTAATAAGAGAGCTGTGGTTTAAGCTGAATGGCAAGGCAACCGAAAGCAAAACGCTTGTGGAACAATTAACTAAAAATAGCTCAAATGTAATACATATTATACGAAACATTAACATTTCATATGCGGTTTATTCTGTAAAGTTCATAAAGAAACATTTTTCCACCGTCGTTTTTATTCAGTTCGATCTGTATTTGGGTCGTATTAACTTACAAATACAAGTGAGATTTAATTCATTTTAAAATCGTTTCCTTTTAGGTCACCACGCCGATAAAGGTTGTAAATTAAAAGGTTACAAAATATATACATCGTTATTATCTAATACTAAGCCATCGTAGCGGTTTTTTCTCGTTTGTTTAAATGGAAAAAGTTTCAATTTCTTCCTGCATTACATCTTGACCCTATTTTATCTTTGTACTTTGCTCGAAACAATTTTTCCAAATCAACTTTGGAAATTTGTATTTTCCGCTTATTGAAAAGTGATGAAGTTACCTAAAATTCCATGCGTATAAAATATATTTATATTATATATTCTATTTAACGCCGAGGCATAATTATGCTTCTAAGATTTATCGTTTGGTTTTTTTATCCAATGTGTAAAGATTGGAGCAAATCAACGTGCAAATATTTGCCGAAGTCTAGTCAAACGATCGGTTGATTGAGCAAGTGGTTTGTGCTATCAGAACATTCCGCAAACCTCATACGTTTTAATCTAACTAGTTTTCATTTAGAAACTAAACGAAATTACCTAATTATATTGAAGTTTGACATTTTATTCGTCCATTTAGTTCAGTTATGTAACGTAAATTGATGCCAATCTATAAACAATCCAATAAGCAATTAAAAATGTTTATTTCTATAATAGATGGCTTTACAAAGAATGACATGCATTTAGTCGTTACTCGTGAATTTGATAATTCGACACCCCATTATAATGGAGATGTTATTATTGTTTTTGAAGTATATGTAAAAAAATATTTTATATCTATGTACATCTTAGCTTATAAATAAAATTCTTGACTGTTCAAATTTCAAGATCTCATTTCTATATGGAAATCGATAAATGTTTGGAAATAAATTACTCGACAAGGCATTGTTTAAAAGACTAAATTTCGAGAGTAAATTGTTCGAAAAACAAATTTCGTAGTGCCTTTATTTTATACATTTTAACACTTCCTCTCACATGCATTATAATAATATATTATTTGTATCCAAAAAGTGTTGCCATCAGATGATAAATACAAAAAAAAAATGCAAACTTTGAGATTCCTGAAATTTGTTTTTGAAGTTATACTTCTTTACCGGCATTATGAAAAAAAAATAAATGAGAGAATTTGTAAAAAATCAACGTAATATTTAAAATAAAGTAATAAAAGTCGATTCATACATTATATTACATTATATTTTTCTATATTTGATTTAAAAATCAGTTTCAATATGTAGATATAAATAGGTAAATAAAATATAAAATCACTATTGTATAAATATAATTTTAAGGACATCGCTATCTAGGATTGTTTATCTATTACTGATATCTATACATGATTTTTTATGGCAACAATTTACTTCTATATGGTAAAGGTTTTTGATAAGTATTTTTCAAACATCTGACCCAATCTATTAATTCGGTTAAACGGTTAATTCATATAATATCATGTATATTAATATAACAATAATCAATATAATATCATATATAACATCATCTATGTAATATACATTTTGCATAAGTAATCAAATGTGTGAACATATAGTATCTATGCATAAATAGTCAACTTAATCTTTCATTTGAAAACTAGTAATTTTCCGTGAAATATTCTCAACCCAACATTGATACAACTACCAAATGGCTAAAATTAGCAATTGAATGAAATCGAAATGATAGTTGGAATTAATGACATGGTAGTTCAAATTTGAGCCAATAATTATTATATTTGTATTCCACTAACATAGATGTATTTAAAACTTTATATTCTTTGTCTTTGTCTTTGCCGCGACACAAACGTTTTCTTATTACGTATTTTGATATAAAAAGTAATTTGTATTTAAAATTGTATCATATTTTAGTAACCACAATCTTATAACTAGTGTGCCAGTTCAGGTATTACCGGAAGAAGCTTCGGCAGTGGATTAAAAACCTATTTTTAACTATACCAAAGAAGTATAACTTCTCACACGCGTACATAAGTACACACAATGTTTTTTTATATTGAAACTGTTTTCTGAATCTACAGAGACTAATACAAATATATTTCATCAAATAATTGAATATTTACTGGATAAAAAACAGCAAAAAAACGGGTAAATTATTGTATGTTTATAGATTTTATGAATATTTTTTTCAAAAAAACTCTTTTTAATGTTTGTGTGTTTTTTGTTTTTCATTTTCAATCAATCAAACTTTCTTTAATTTTCCAATGTGTCCAAGCCTACACAAAGCTATCTGATTATTTCCGGCTTAACTTTTTCTTTTCAAAATGTTTAACTGTCATCATTAACGATGTACTTATACATTGTTATTAGAATGATGTCGTTAAAGTATTTAATTCAATTACGTGTTGTCGATGTGCGCCAAAACAAGTAAGAGTGAACAAGTAAAAAAATTCAAGACGTGATGGATTTAAGAATAGCTTGTCCTAAACATGATCATTGACTTTGAATCTTGAGCCAAAATTGATAGGAATTTATTGCAGGAAGAAAAGCTTTAATGATAGGTATTGAACTTAGAGCTTCAAAGAAAGTGCCAAGCCAACAAATTGAAATTTTTTCTTAAAATTGCAACAAAAGAACCAATATTAAAAAATAAAAATAGAATATGACAAAAAAATTGTAAAATAAGCTTATTATATGTTTGCAATGTTTAAGCCAAGAAATATCAAGGCTTCATTTTTCTAATCCGCTTGAATTATCGAACAAGATAATAAAAAATGAATCCATAATTTATTAATGACCCCCTTTAGTTTTATCCGAAGACTTTGTTATTATTTTCTTCCATTTAACAGAATTATCGGTACTTGTCATTAACTCAATAAATACAATTTTCATAATCAAAAACTGTATTATATTTAATAGTTGTGTGATTAATTCGGACGTGTTTGCGTTTTCTTTCATGTTTTAGCACCAGTCAGCGAATAACTGTATTAATAAGAGTAGGGAATTATTTAGTGAGTGAAATGAATAATTTCTGAGTTTTAAGAAAAGATTAATTAGTCATATTAGTCAAGAATGAGGGAGACAACAAAAGAGAATTGGGTGAAGAAAGTCAATACCAATAACGTCTTTGTAGCTTATACCTTTATTGCCTGGATAAACCTTTCATATTTTTACTACTAAAACATTTTTGACGTCGCTTCGTTGGTCATCGCTACCGGTCATTGATAACCAAAGTACTCAAATATCAGACGACATCGGAACCAAAAAGTGCAAATATACACTTGGAAGTTAAAAATACTATGAATTAAAAAAAATATTGCATTAGTAATATGTAAATCAGTAATCCTAACACTAATTTTCGGCAAGACTTCGATTCTTCTAGTGTTACGATTTGACGACAGATTCTTATAGACCTCGATGAAATAAAATAAAAATGAAGAGTAAAGTTTTTCGAAATTTCGCTTAGTTTACAAGATATTAATACATAAAAATTGAAACAAAAAAATTTTTTTTTTGACTGTTTAAGATGGATTTCTCAAAATTTTCATGAAAAAAGGTAAATGCTTACAACCGCAATCTTATCAACTATTTTTTGTGTTAAATAACTATAAACAAGGGGTCCAGGGGCGAAACCTAAAAGCAAATTTTAACTTTTCATGTCCCGTTTAGCACCGTCAATATCTGCCAAGATTATATTTTCGATTTTGTTTTTAATTTAATTTAATTTTCTACTTAAATAAATATCTCAATTTTTTTTTCTTTTTTTTTTTTGAGGGCTTTGCCTCCTAGCTCCCACCGGGGTTTAGCTCCTGGAATATTTGTTTAGTTTTTTTTTGGTACAAATGGTGGAGCTGCGGATAGAGTATAAGCATTTACTTCTTTTTATCATGAAAATCTGAAGTAATACGTCTAAAAAGATGAAAAAAAATCAATTTTAAAATATCGATATCTCGTAAACTAAGCGAGATACCGAAAAAAATTATCCTTCATTTTCATTTTATGTCGGCGAGATCTACAAGAATTCGTCGCTAAATCGTAGCATTGGAGAATCCCCCAATTTTCAATTCTCAGACCAGCAATTATGCTATTTGCATATATATATAAAATTTTAAGATTTGTATAAACATATTTTTAGCCGATTTCTAGTTAAATATCCTTTTGTTCATTTTTCTTCTACGAGTTCCATAGTAGATTCCTCTAAGTTTGGCCAATCTAAATAATTTTTTGGTACAGCGTACATTAGTCCAATCGCATTTTATTCCAATATGAATACTTTTAAAATTTTGTCGTTTTTTAACTTAACAACAGCAGAACGGATTTTGCTAAAATTCAATATTTACAAAGTTTTATATCATTATGGAACCAAAATAAGAAAAAGCATAACTGAGGGATGGAAAAACTTTAATTTGCATTATTGTATGGAATTTCATTTAAAAGACTTTAATACAAACTTTCTGATTTCCACAAGGGGGACAGTGACCGAACTCACCTGCTCGTATGTGCTAGCGCCTAATAGTTCAAAGGAAACCCAATATAACATATTAGGTATACATTATTGAAAAAAAATTGTTCTTAGATACCTCCTTTTCAACCCTTAGAAAATGAGTTTATAAATTATTTTTTTTACTATCTACTCATGCTTAATTAAACAAAATTTATGAAGTTTGAATATTTTATTTACTTACGAAGTTTCCCACTGATACAAAAAGCTACATAGGCAATTTTCTTCAAAAAAAAAAAAAAATTTCGGAACGAAACCTAAGTTTGTTTTAATCATTTTAGCAGATATTACATTGTTAACTATCTTAGGAATAAATCGAATAAAAACATAAAATCTTGTGTATAATAGTCTTCAATGAGAAATACAGTGGGCAGCGCTGAATCCTTATGTGAGTCCTTTTTTTATTTCGTGCAAATAAAAACGTTTAACTATTGCATTTATACGCCTAGGAAAAGTGGCAATCTCTATTATCAAGATCCAGATAGGATAAATGATTCTTAAGAAGGGTTTTCTATTTTTCACCTTTAGATAGATTCCAGAATTCTCGGAGTTAATTAACGGTACCTAGCGATTATTCTCACTTGTAGATTTTTCTCGCTTATTCAGTTCTACTTTACCCAGGCTTAATTGGGTAGAATTGTTACTAAAATTTAACTATATTACTGTTTAAAAGATATATTAATGGCAAGGGAAACAGTATTCTCATTTATGAACTAAGATGTAAAGTCACTTATAGTATTTGCTTATGAATAAGCAGATAAATTCAAAAAAAAAAAAAAACTTAACAATTTTGATTTCAATACAAATTGATTATACATAAGTGACGTAAAGCGAATGATCAGTTTACTTATTTTTTGAAGAAATTTTCTTAACACTGACCTTCAGACATTAACTACAGAAATAAAAAAATATATAAGCATTTATAATCTACATTTTGTTGGTAATAAATCGATCGTTATAAATAATATTTGGTCTATCGGTTCGAGGTTATCAGGAAAATAATAAAGCAATTTCCTTTCTTTAAGCATAAAACCAAATTCAGATAAAATGTTTTGAATACTTCCATGACAAGTTTTTTCAGAAAATAGCTCTTTTCTTCATTTCATGAAACGAATATATAAACATGCGAAATAATACATGGGTCTAAAAATACATGTGGTCATTGGGGAAAAAGTTATAAATACGTTTTTCACGTTCAAATTATTTGTGCTAAAATTAAATTTTTATTATTAAAAATATCGTGTTCATAAATAATTGAAGTAGATACCAGTCACTTGATTGGTCAAGAACAAAGAAGTGTACCTATTTTATAAAATTTTGAATATCATTTACATTTGGCAAAGTACAACATGAAAAGGTTATTTGAAATTTTGTCTAAAAATTTTCCGGATATATACAGCAATTAAACCAATTCTAATTAATTCCATATCGTTTCTCTTGCATAAGTATACATATTAATAAAAATATATTTCGAAATTTTCTTCAACCAATCTAATTAAAGCTTTGAAACTCAATATCGATAAGGATTTAATTTCAAATCAATTATATTCTTATTTCAATAATATTAGGTTTCTAATTTTCAATTACTTATAATTAATCAATCATTTCCATATCAGACACGGACATCTAAACTCGGCAAGTATATTTTTCGATAAACAAATTTTTTAAATTCAATATCTTTTAAAAAACTAATCAAGCAATTTGATAAATCATCGCTATTTAATATAAACCCAATTAATATTTACGATAAAAAAATATATTTTTTTTAAATAAAACACTAAATAAAAGAGTAAACTCATGATGATTTGAAATCAATTAATGAAGATAAATTATGAAAATAATATGATAAAAACAAGGCATTATTCTACACGAAATAATAAGAAACATTTACATAAATAATTAATATATAGCTACATAGAAAACGTATCACCTTGACTAGAAAATAAAACTTATAAGATAATATTTAGTAGAAAAATATAAAATAATATTTTCTCAATATTTAAATAAATGACCTGAATTTTTCGCATAAATTATTCATATAAAATGATGAATACAATTAATTGGTAAACAATTAAAAAAATGTTTAATTGTCCTCGACGAACAGTTAACATAAATGTAAAAAAATAAGTTTATCGATGATCGCCCAATAGTCGAGTGACACCACTGTTTTCAAAAGTATATTCTATAGGAACTACTTTCTCGATAAGACGAACTCGCTTAATAAGAATCGTTTTTTGGATCCCGAAAACAAACTTTAACTAATATCTGAAGACGAATTTGGGTAATACCAATAATTCATTATAGATCCTTTGATTGCAATCCATATGTAAGGGTGTCTACACAGTCGTGTCTACCTATATTATAGAACAAGGGAGGTAAACTTTTCTGCATATATTATTTACTTTTTATCTTAAAAAGACTTGTCATAAGAGTTATCTAAGCGGAAAGAAGGGATATGAAATGCATACTATGTTTATACACTGTATTTCATTATAAGGTGCATTCCAGCTAGGTATGGGTATCCACCCATACCTGTTGTGGCAACCCCTGTTGTGTTCTTTTGAAAAAAAAAACATGGTACCTTTAAACTTGTAAAAGTAAATATATTTCTTTTTTCAATGTTTTAAAACATAGGTTGTTTTAATTATTTTATCCACTGGGACATACCGAAAATTACGCCTAGGGCAAGCCTCAAAAGATGTGTCATTTTTTGCACTTGTCTTGCCTTCTGTGATGCGAACTTTACATGATATTCGAGATAAGATTCAGTCGAGGGGATGAGTCAAGTGAGTAAGTTGAAGAATAAGACGAGATATTAAAGAGGGCGATTGATTCGAATATATAAATTTAACGAGTGAAGTGGATGATTCGAGTGATATATTCTTACTGACCTCATACTGTAAGCGAAAACTCCCCTACTTTTGCTGTTAATCTTTTTTATACTTTAAACATAATTGTTGTGAGACCACTGGCGATATACAACTGTAGTACGCTATCAAAAAAAATTAAGAACCGCTGATATTTGAATGAATAAGTCAAGTAAGTAAATCAAGCGATTGATCCAAGTATATATAAATGAATCGAATGGATTTATAGATGGATTTATATGATTAAGTCGAATAAGTTAGTTAAGTTATAAGTAAAGTGAGTGGAGTGACTGAAAATTTTGAGTCGCATAAACGAGTCGAATGATTAAAACGAGTAAATGAATCAAGTCTGGTAAGTAAATTGAGTGAAATTTTCATTAAAATAACTCGCGTAAACTAATGGGATCTTTCTACGTTAATCTTTTTCAATTTTGCACCTCTGAAGGATGTCCAGAACACATATCCCAATTATTCTACACTGGATACGCCGTTGTATCCTAACGATAAAAATCTGAATTTACTTTGTACTAACATTCAATAAACATAAATAAAACCCAAAATGCATTAAATGAAGATAATTTTCTAAAAAAAAAAAAACATTAATCACCGATAACCTTCTTCAATCTTAAATTTTTTGTGTCTATGTTTAAATTGTAACAAAATTAAATATTAAACAATTCTGTAAAAAATAAAAACATTTCCCATATTTCTCATTTGAATCAAAACAAACACAATTATTATAAATTGATTTCATATACTATGAAAATGACTGTGATGAAAATTAACACATAGTTATTGAAAAATCAGAACATAATTTAAACGTAGTAAGTTATTCTTAATTTTAATTGCAAAAATAATTACTCCTACATTTTACCTCAAGAAAAAAATAATAAAAAATTACGTAATCTTTTCCAACTCAAATCAAATTCCCATAAAATGTATTCCTCATAACGTTACTTCAAGCATTATGATGAAACGTGAGGAAAATCTTTTTTAAATTACTTTTTTTCACTAGTTTACATTCTCATACATTTATCTCAGTTATTCATTAGTAAAAGTTTAATTTTTATGTTTTTTAATACAAAAGTTTTTCAATACAAAATTAGCGTTTGCAAACGTCCGCTTTGTAAGAACTTCCGTTTACTTCCCACATAACATTTCCTTGTAGAACCAATATTTATCGAAATGTAATAAAATATAAAATAATTTTCTTGAATACTCAAAAGAAAAACAAAGAATGGTAAAAAAATACATGAACTTGAAAAGATTTTATTTAAAAGAAATATTCTTAAAATGCTTTTAAAAAATACGATAATTTTCAATTTGCAATGGTATTTCCCATGTTATCAAGAAATTCGTTTTTTCAAACACAAGCATTTCGCTTGATAACAAATTCACTGTATCGAAAATGTTTTTCAATAGACTAGACATTTTTCAAATCAGAGTTGTTTTTTTGAATATTAATAGTCAAAGATGAAACATAACCGGCCATGAAATATATCGAATAGATCAAGTCATGGTTCAATATGTGGTTTGGGAAAAAGTAGGGTTTAGATATACGGTAAGAGGAAATGAGGAAAAATCGTTTAAAGTGATTAGTGCAAGGAATTGAAAAATTCAAAAATAAACCTTTGCCTGAAAATTGACTATGTAATGTTGAAATTAAATAAAAACGTTTAAGTTTCTAGTTAGGAGATTTTAAGGAGCAAATAATCGCATATAGATCGATCTAGCATTGATCGTCATATGCTTTTAAAATCTAGGAAATTCTAAAGAATGTAAAACAAACAACAAGTTACTTAAAACTTCTTTAGAATAATTGGGGATGAATAATAGGGGTTGAAATTGATCAAAACTTTGGTACCTTTGGTACACATCATTATTAGGCCCTTTCTAACTTTCTGCTGAAAATTCAAAAACTGTTATCAAATTTCAACACATAAAGTAAAAAGTAGAATTGATTTTTTTAGTTTTTTAAAACCTAAAATAATTTCCTTGCCAACATCAACCACTTCAATTACTTAAGCCAGTAGTATTTTATATTTTGTAAACTTTAGTTATTTAGTAGAAAGTTTAAGCTTACAACTATAATAACATAACTTAATTATGAAAAAATTATTACATTGGAAGTATCATTGGTAATTTGATAGATCATTAATGTATTTTTTTAATAATTTAAACCAGAAGGCATATTGGAACTTCTTTAATATTAATGTTATTCATTAGGATTAAGGTGTGAAGTATACCAGCATTGTTGATACAATGAATGTATAATGAAATTGATGCATTAAAAAAAACATCACATTGCTGTGGAAAACTATTGTTCCATAATGTTTTTAAATAAAAGCAAAACTTACCCCTTCTAAGGGTTGTTGTAGTTGATTCCTCTCGGTCACCGATATGCAATCTTCTGACTGACTGCGAACTCGTTTTCGAGACATCGCAAAAATTTAAATTAAATAATTGAAAAAAAAATCCTTTCAGGAGAACGAAAAGCAAATTTGGCTGCTAGCCGCAAATTTTTCGAGAAAACTTTATAAGTGCGGAAGTGGTTAAAGTTGATCAGGATTGGTTGGATTTTTTTTGAGCTTTATAAAATTTGTTGGTTACAATTTGTAATTGTTACGTATTTTATAGTTCGAATGCGGATATAAATAGCCGTAAAAATCCTCTCACAATGAACACGTAGCACTAATTAATGCATTTGACTCACGAAGCTCAACGATTTACTTTTCCGTCTGTCAATTCAATGTCCTATAAACGCATATAAACGTAAGAAACGCATGACAAATAAGACTCCTCCTTTTTTAAACGTCAGTTGTCAATTTTAACAACATGTGTTTGCGTTATTTTCTTATGATTATACTCAAATTGAATGTAAATTACTAGAAAAATGTGCATTAAATGCAATCATCATCATAAATAATTAAAAGCAATTAATGTAATGCATTATTAAGTATATTTTAAACTACGTTTCTGTTTCTGAATTTAAAATTTGATATGGCGCCGGTGGCGTGATAAGTCACGTGACGTGGTGATATTCTAGGGAAATATATGTGACCTCATTTCTGTTCATATCTATGTAGCTAAAAACGGGGATCCAATTTTTTTTCTTTAGGAAAGCTGCACAAGTCGTATCAGCTAAAATCGAAAAAAAATATTCGATTTAAATAATTTAAAATGCCTTGTTTATTTGCATAAAGTAATTTCTCAAAGCTTCGCCATAAAAATTTCTCTGCAGCAATAAAGCAATTGAGCACATTTTTATATTGCCATTAATAAATTTAAAAATTTTAAATTTTACAAATTCTACTAATTCCATTCATTCTACTTTGTTATCTAGAATGTCTAGAACAGTGGATAATCGTAAAATATCCGCTAGATGTCCTATCGGTTCTTTCAATAGCAACTGTCAAAAACGCTTGAAACATGTGGTTACATCTTTCCGCAGTATTGGAAATAAAGAAATTAACTAATTAACGTATTGCAAAAATGGATTTTTTTATTGATCGAGGAGATGGAAAACTAGAGTTTCCATCCTCCGCCATACATTCAGGTAGAATTATAAATTAATATTTTCTAAAAAGGCAACTAATTAATTTCAAAATTTAGATTTAAATTCAGAAATTGCCGATATATTATTTTCGGTACGAGCCAAGGTTTTTAATAAACCTGAAAAAGAAGATTTAAATTCCGTTGTTTATGAATCGGACGCATCGCAAAAGTTACATCAATTTTTAAAGAAAACTGACGAACAAAAGCAACGTTATTTTAATTCGAGTTCCATTCTTCTTGGAACCAATACGGAACCTCAGATTGAATCGCTCAAATTACATGAAAAATCAAAAATCAAACCAGGATTTGAGAATTTGTTACAAGTGCCCCCATACGATAAGAGCGATAAGCAAATAAAAAAATTACGAGCAGCAGAAAATCAGAAAACGAAAGGCAAGGGTTGGTTTAATTTACCTGCAACAGAAAAAACTCCCGAAATCAAAAAAGATTTACAAGTCTTAAAAATGCGATCTGCATTGGACCCCAAACAATTCTACAAGAAAAACGACATGAAAGTTTTGCCAAAATATTTTCACGTAAGCATTTTGGTTTGTAATGCTCAAACGATCTATAGTTACCACGTTTTTATTTCTAGATTGGAAAAGTTGTCGACTCTCCTTTAGATTTTTATAATGGACGATTAACGAAAAAACAGCGTAAACAGACTTTAGTTGGAGAACTTCAAAGTGATCCAGAATTCCAAAAGTACAACAAACGGAAGTTTAAGGAAGCAATGGAAGATAAAACCAAGAAGGATTATAAGGCATATAAAAAAGCGAAAAAGTTGAAGAGAAAAAAGAAAAAGTAGTTTTTGATTCAAACTATAAAAAAGATAAAATGTATACATTTATCGTTTGTAAAATATATTGAAATTTTCCTAAAAGAATCCACCTGTAACTTCTATTGATGCCCCGTTAACGTAGGAGCTTTTATCAGAAGCTAAGAATGCAATGACTTCAGCAATTTCTGAAAAAATTGAAAATAAAATCTATGGGATAAATATGGAATTACATTAAAAATCCTTACCATTAGCTTCTCCCATACGTTGCAACGGAATAAATTCAATAATTTTTCTTAAAACTTTGTCTGGTACTGTTTTAGTCATTGGTGTATTTATAAAACCTGGTAAAAGTACATTGCAGCGAATATTAAATTTTCCAAATTCCTTAGCTGCAGTTTTTGTAATTGCTTCAACTCCAACTTTACTCGCATTATAGTTACATTGGCCGATGTTGGCGATTTTGCCAGCAATGCTCGCAATATTTATGAATGATGCTCCCTTTGTGTACTTTGATTGCACAAGAGAATTTCCAAAAGTTTGTATTACATTGAAAGTCCCCTTAAAATTATAAAGAGATACATCAAGAAAAAATATTATAAGTATACTTAAGGTGCTTTTTGCATCTTTTAAAGTATGATTCAATTAAAGAATTTTTGTAAAAATGTACTATTGTGCTCTTTGTTAAAAAAAGGCATTATAAAACCATTACATTTGAAATACCTTTAATAAGTTGTAATGGGTTTTTCGAACATTTTAAATGCCTTTTTTTAATCGGACTATTCTCATATATCTACACTGCTAATTTTAATCCATATTTCTACAAAAAATCCTTTTTTTTCATACTGAATTACTTTTAAATTTATTTTGATGACCTCATCAAAGTCTTCCTGAGATAGTTTTAACAAAAAATTATCTCTCGTAATTCCTGCGGAATTAACAACTACGTTTGGGGTTATTTTAAATTTATTCAAAATTTGATTTAGTGCTTCATTGACACTTTTCAAATTTGAAACATCAACCGCCAATGCTAGATGGTTTTTTTCGGTAGATTTTAAATTATTAATTGTTTCTTCAGCATTTAATAAATTAATATCGGCTGCTATAACATTGGCTCCTTGATTTGCCATAGTTAAACAAGCTGCTCGTCCAATTCCGGACCCGGCTCCTATCCCAACATTTTTTTTTTAATTTAACATTTTGATTAAAAAAAATAATAAAAAATTACCAGTTATAAAAGCAATTTTTCCGCTTAACATGTTATCTTTTTTAGTTGGTCAAAAATATTGAGAAATGCTTTTAAATATAGTGGAAAATTCCTTTTTTAAATGAACTTTGAACGACTTTCGATTAGTGTGATAAGAGAAAAGTTCCGTTTACGTTCCACAGGTTCTACATATAAATAATAATATTTCAAATACAATTATTTTACTATAAAAAAGAATAAGTAAATATGTGGGGATTTTATAATAAAATATGAAGTATTGTTTTATTCAAAATAAGAATCAAAACTTAAAAAATATATGCAATCAATTAATGCTCATCATGTTCATAAAGAAATTCATAAGAAATGTCCCCATGTGTTTTCAAATTCCATGAATTTATAGAAGAATTATCTACTTTTTCAAGAATGTTTCTCAACATCAGTTTTTCGTGTTTTTTTTTTATGGGAGAAAATCAGAAATGGCGAAATTTGATAAACTAATAAGGTTTTTTCAAAAACAAGTTTCATAGATTAAACCGAATATGAAAAAATAACGTCAGAAATTGAAAAAATTAAAAGTTTGAAAATGAAAATCGCCAGTATTTTAAAATCCTATTTCGGTGGAATTTGTAAATTTAAATTTGAACGTACATACATGCATACTCTGCGTTTCTATAATAAAAAATATGAAAATTGAAAAATTTGAGTTCACAAATTGGTTGATATTATGTGAAAAAGCTCTGAGTATTAAATTTTTCTATGAATTTCAAGGAAAATATATTTCCTTAATTTCCAAGTTTGTCGCGTTTATCAGGTAAGACAATTTATTAATAATATCATTCTGCAAAGTGCTAGAACTGAAACTATGGGGATACTACGATTCTTCTGGCGTTACGATTTAACGACGGATTCTTATAGATCTGGATGGACGAAAATGAGGAATAATTTTTTTGATATCTCGCTTAGTTTATGAATAATCGATACTTAAAAATTTAAATATTATTTTTTTTCACTTTTTTAGACGGATTTCTCAAGATTTTCAAGAAAATATAGGTAAACGCTTACAACCGTTGCTCCACCATTCTTTTTTAAAAACAAGGGGTCCAGGAGCGAAGTCCCGGTGGGGGCTGAAGTCGCCCTCAAAAAAGTTATGTTTAATTAATTATGGCCTAACTTCTCGCAAATTAAATCAAAAATTCAATATCTCCAGATATGGGCGAAGCTCTTCAACCCTCACCAAGGTTTCGCCCCTAGACCCTTAGTTTATAGCGTTTTAACAAAAAAAATTGGTAGATCTACGGTTGTAAGCGCTGTAAGCATTTACCTTTTTCTTTCACGATAATTCTGAGAAATCCGTCTAAGTGAAAACAAATTAAGTATCGATATTTTATAAACCAAACCGTAATGTTATTTCGTCGAGATCTATAAGAATCCGTCAATAAACCGAGGCGCCGGAAGAATCGTAGTCTTACCGAAATTAGGCTCTAGAGATTTAATTTATTATGTAAAATTCTTGAAAATAAAACTGAGACCTATTTTTTTGTATAATATTTAAGAAAGAATTATTATATTTATTATGAAATACAAGCAAGAAGTTGTACAGTGTTAGTTAAAATATGAGTTATCTCTCAAGTCACTGACGTACACTGTGATACCGAATGGGAGCACTGTAAGTAAGGTATGTAATGTAAAAATCGTAGAACTCGGTTGGATCCTCTGGATCTGAAGAAATCTCCAGGTCTCTAGATCACTCTAGGGGTCTAGGCTTCTTGAGCTTCCTACACTTATTCAATCGTAGATGCGATCCAGTAGTATAATTTTTATAAAAAAGGGAGTGCTAATTTAATATCAAAAACCAAAAATTACCAAATTAAACGATAACATAGGATATACTTTGATCACTTTGATTAATAAAATTGAAATGATCTGTGAATTATTGAAGGTTTTTAAATCAACATCGACAGTGAATAATATCGAAAATATTGCATTTTTAAATATATTTTATTATTATAAAATGAGCTTTTACCCTTTTTGATAACATAAAATATATTGAAAATAAAATAAATCCATTTTTTTACAATAGTTGGTTTAGTTCTTAAGGGATGTAGGGGAACATCGGGAATTTATAGAAATCGTTGAAATCCCTTCCGCTCTTCCACCTCTTGCCAACAAACCGTTTATATTACAGTACGAAAGTATTCCAATTGAGAATGTGTCAGAATTAGTCAGAATCGTTAGAATGTGTCATTTTTTGTTACTAAATTGACATCATTGACATGTTCGGATATAAATTAAGTGAATGTGAATATGTTACTTTTTAAAGTAATATTTAATTAAATCAATGGGTGTTCATATAATAAATTATAAGTGCTTGTTAAAGTGAATGTTATGGAATAAATTTAAATTGATAGTGTTCGAGTAATAGTTACAATGGCTGAAATGGCAGAAAGTCACTGTGACAATGGCCCTGATTCATATTTTTTGTCTCCCAAAGACGAAAATTCTAAATCATCCGATCCCTCATCAAATGAGGAACCTTCATCGGATGCTTCAAAAGTGCTAGAATCCCCAAAACCACTAGCCTTCACTATCGAATTCGGTGAATCAAAACCTGTAGATTCAACGAGAATGAAAAATATGTTAGAAAAATATCAAAATAGACATCGTCGTGGCAAATCATTATCCAAAATTCAATCACCAAAAGAACTATCGGTTCAACCAACAAACAAACCTTTAAGTGTGAATTTTCCTCGTAAAACAGATTACCACTCAGAAGGCTATTTTTCTTCCGACCAAGAAGAAAAAAGCGATGCTTCGTTTTTAAGGCAACTAAAAATGCTTGGTTTAAAATCAAATGTTATGAACACTGTTAAACAGCCAATATTAAAAAACGAAATGACCTTACCGTTAAAAAATACTACATCGCAACACTTAGGTGATTCCATAAAAAGGCAGCACTTTGATTTAAATTTATTACCAACTCCAGAAAATCTCAAAGATATATCAAGTCCTGAATTAGATATTTTAACTCCATTGGATCCAACTCCAAGTATGACAAAATCAATGCCCGAATGTGAATTCTTGAAGAGTCCACATTTTTCTAAAAAAGAAGCGAAGAGTATGTTTATATCATTCCATGACACATCGAATAATCAAGATATGACGTCTAGTCCTAAAATCAACAAAAGATTTCCGAAATCATTATCGAAAAACTCAATACATAATAATTTAATAAAAAATCATGAATCTCCATCTCCAAAAGTCGAGACACAAAAAAAATATGTTTCAACTGTAACGACTAATGAGGCATGTGTATTGAATAATGATGATCAACATTCTGATTCAGTGAGTGAAGCTGGTACTTATACATTGGATGCTGATAACTATACGGAGGAACAAAAAGCCAGAATGAGTATTGATAGAGAAATTAATTTAGATTTGGAGTCTTCTGCACAAAGAACTCAGCATTTTGTTGAATCTACTTTACAGTATGTTACAAACAATGTAAGATACGAAACGACTGAAGTATTTGATAGCAACGAAGCTAGTTGTATTGTTGAACAAGAAACAAGTGAACCAGTAATGCATATTCAACCTGAAATCAAATATGTTCAAACTTCCATTGAATATATTTCACCTGGACCAACAACGAAATCTACAAAAATACTATCTCCAAAAGATAGCTTGGTACAAATATCTGTAGAACCCAATAGTAGTTCTGAAATGCAATCTAATCTAGTCAGAAAAAATATTGTCTTAAACAATGTTGATTCAATTAAAAATAATCAAAAGAACACTAATAAAATATTGTTTGCGAGCAAAAAAGCTAAAAATGCAGTTGGATTAACTCAAGAAATTGACCAAGGAAGCTTTACTTCTATAACTACTTGTGGTGTTTTCAATAGGGAAAACAAAGCATCTAATGTATCGAATGAAATGTCTCCCGAAAAAAAAGCTATTTCTCGAAGGGGTAGTTTAACGAAAACAGATTGCTTTTATGATAATAGTGTTTCAAATGTTCATAGTGAATTAAAACAAAATACAAATGAAGTGTGTGGAAATTTCAAAAAACCTCCGATGAGTCCAACAAAAATACCATCACCAATTCAAAGTTTATCACGACCACGTAGTAGGGCGAGTATTGATTTATCTGATAGTAGCATAGAAACAGATTGTTATTTAAAACACACTCACAACGTTATAACTTCTTTGCAAGCCCGTTTGAGTCATGAACCCAATTACGACCAACGCAAAATTCCACAAAATATATTAAAAACCCAAACGAAACACGTTAGACACAATTCGTTTGACTCTCGTAATACTCATCTAATCAACAATAAGCTTGAAAATTTCCAGACTAAAATCTTTCAACCGAATATCGATCAAACATTCAATGCTCACAATCAGTTCAATTTACAAAAAAATGTATTTACTCCGTCCGCAACCACCAGGAGTCCAACACATAAACTGTACAATTCGCCCAACAACAGTCCCATAAAACGATCGAGCAGTTTTTCAGTAAAACATAATATGTCCAATTCATATGCTGGAAGTACCGACTTTGGATTTAAGAAAAAATTAAATTCCCCTGTATTATCGCCTCGTATTACAAAAGATTCAAATATTGCTCGTAGATCACCCACATTAAATCACGATAATACTAAGGTGCACCGTTCTTCGTCGACTGCCAGTATTAAAAAACACTTAAATCCGTTTCGAAAACATAACACTAATTCCCCAGAAAATCGGCAGAATTCTAGCAATGAATCCATTAATCAACATAAAATGCACTCGGCTATTCTAGTGTCAGAATCGAGTAGTGAAGATGAAATTGCCAACAATTTGTACATGAAAAATCCAGATATAAACAGTAGTCTCACTAATACTCGGCATAATCGTGCATTTAGTCTACGAAGAGCTCGACTTGATTTAGAAAATACGTCTTCTAAATGTCCTAATACACCTGAAATGCGTCGAAAGCTTGTATCAAGTTCTATTGGAGCAGACGACAAAAAACAACCTACTCCCCGAAGTTCATCAATAGAAGCTAGAAAACCAACGACAGAAGTGAAGAGTCGATATTTAAACATTTCAAAACAAACGCCAGTAGCTAAACCCACAACGAAACCTCTTAATGATGCTCACACCAACAATACATCCAAAAACCTAACTGCAACTAATAAAATCTCAACGCCAAACTCAAAAGCGACACCTTTAAAAAATCCAATCTTAGCCAGAACAGATTCTGGTCGTTTTAGTATGAGAGCACCAAAACCAAAACCAGTTATTCAAGTAAAAAATCCAAATTGTATGCGTATAAAATTTCTGTTTCTATCTTATCATTCGATTGTACTTAAAAAAAATTTTTTTTAGCTAAAAAGGGAAATCGCAGCAATTCCACATTGACTAGTCGAGAAGTAGAATTTCAAAATTGGAAACGGAGAAAAAGTTACGATCCCATGAAAGCGGCAGCTGAAGGCAAAAAAAAAACGGAGCAGAATAAAAAATTGCAGGATAATGGAACGTTAATGACTCAATCTTACACGCAGGTTACCCAGGACTGCGATAGTTCACCTAGGTAAAAATAATCATAAGTTTTTTTTACTAATCTCTTCTCAGACAATTGTTACCAAAAAGCTGGGCTTGTAATCACCATATTATAATTTTAGAAAAGATAACTTTTGGCATCGATTCAGTAATATTTTTTAGGTATGTGTTTATGTTGATTCTGTTAATAAATTTGATTTTGATGCTTTTTTGCACATGAAATATTTTTGATTTAACTGTTCCAAATCAACTAATAATGAGGATTTACTATAGTCGATTGTGATTAATTTCATGTGCGTTTATTACTTTAAAAAATGTTTTTCTTCTAAAACATGAGTGCCTTTATTAATAAAAATGATAATTATTTCGTTGTGTAGTTTTGTAAGAAATGTATTTTAATGGATTAATTTAAGAAAAAGTAAAATTGTTATTATATTTCTCAGAAAATTGATTGAATTAAAAACGCCGAGAACCCAGAGATTTACAAAAAAATGAAAATGAATGTGCACTTTGTGTGTTATATTAGATATTCAATTTTTTGGAATTGGTAGTTAAATAGAAAAGCTATTGTTGAATTTTCATTGCATTTTGAGTTTGCTTGTGAAGAAAAATGCTCATTGAGAATTTGTCTACAGGAAAATATCAAAAATTTACAAGGCTCCTATTGAACATAATGAAAACTTTAAATAAAACAACAAACTGTTTTAATTTCTGTGGTCTGGCAATTATTCAATGAATTTTTTTATATTTTTCATATTTTACACAAAATTTGAATTGTTTTGCTTTGTTTTGTTCCAGTGACTTGTTTTACTTATGCATAGGTTTGAAAAGTTTGCTTATTATCTAAATTATTTTATTTTCTTATTGGCCTAATTAAAAACTTTATTTTACTTTTTCAATATTTAACAATCACTGAATAGGATCTACCGATATTTAATTCAATATCTTAAAATGATATGTTATTTTCTTAGTCACTCCAGTTCTGTTCATCGTTCTCAAAGCTTTCATGGAACGGGTGGCTTGGATTTGTACATATCTAGTGAGGATGAATTAACCTTATCACCGGATGAGCACGATGGTATCACACCACCTGCACCAACTCCAGACTTGGCTAGTCCAGATAAAGTCTCGGCTCAAGGAAGGTGGTATCATAGGAAAGTCCGTTTTTAAATTAGAAAAAAAAGACGTTCTCAATATTTTTCCTTCATGTTTTTTCGATACTTCTAATTGAAATGATACCCTAGAGTTTAGATGAAACACTCTGCGGAAATTTTTTAAATGTTATTTCGATACTTTTATAGACGAATTTAAAATGATAACAACATAATGTTGTTAAATTCAATACAATAACGGCCAAAGAAGTTCTAGAATTGAAAAGTGTTAATGATTTTGAAATGATATTTACAATAAATTATTTTGGTGCTTCATATCGTAACAAAATCTTCATGTGCTCTGTCAGAGAATAAAATAATACATATAAATTAAAAATATAAACTAATTGGCTTTTGTATTGCAAGCATGCACAAATACACCAATAGCATATAAAGTTGCGCACAATATTAATGTTACAAATTATTTTGCCTTTATTTTTATGTTTGATTTTTTTAAGTAAATAAAAACATATTGTTCTTTTTACAATTTTGCTTATTGTACGATTTTATATTTTGCTTTAACTTTTTCTGTTGTTTTAAACTTTTTATTTAAATGCATGTTTTTTTTTATACAATTCATATTTTATAAATAGGTTTTTGTTATCAGCACATGCACACTGCATTTTATGTTTAGTTCTAATATAACGTGTATATTCAGACAGCTAAAAATTGTGTGATTTTTTTAAAATTAATTTAAATATATAATTTTAATATTAATTTTGTGAAATATTTGATAGTCCGTTATTCTTTTCGTGTTAAATTTCATCAGTTATTTCTTTAATCAGTTGATTTTTTTAACGAAATTAAATTTAAAAAATTAAGACTGAACAATAATTACAATGCTTATGGGTTTAGTTCAGTTTTAGTTCTTGTGTGTAATATTTGATGTTTCCTCGATTATTTTTTATCAACTAAATACTTTTTTAAAATATTTAAAAGCTACAATATTATTGTAAATATTTGGAGTATTACTATTTCGTTAAGTTCAATGTGTTAAATTACCATTATTTGATATTATCTTATTTATCATAACTTTAATTCAAGTATTCAGTTTTTATACACAAAGTGATACCATTCAACATGAGACAAGCCTAAAATCTGAAACTTTGATTAAAATAAACGTATTTTGTAAAAATAAAAGTAAATAAGTTCTAATTAGGACAACTTTTAGGAAGATTGTAACTTTAAACAGGATAAAAGCATTGTTTTAACCATTTTTGTCCTAACGAAAGAATAAATATTATATCGGTCCTCATACCTAAATATCTAAAAAACTACCAAATAAACTGTTTTTTTTAATTTTGCTTTTAAAAAAATATTTATAACATAAAAAGTAAGATAGATTACCTTAAAACGGTTGCCAAGTTCAAAAAAAAAAATATTTTTTCTTACTGTATTACCTAGTTAAATTTATTTGAACATTTTTTTTTTGAAAAAAGATACATTTTTGAGATAATAGGTTGTCTCAAGTTAAATGGAGCAATCTGTATATTTGGTGCACTCATTAAGTTTTTTTAATAATTTTTATCATCGAACATTAAAAGCTGTATTTTATTTTATAACCATTATGATTTTTTTAACGTGATAAAGGAGCTATTTATTTACTTTACTTTTAAGACTAAATTTAATCTACAAACATAGATTTTATATATTTTAAATATAATTTGATTATTTTATATACTATATTACATAAAATGTAAAAAGGCCAAATTTTATATTGCAGAAATATAATAAAGAAAATCTATAATATAATTGTGCTTTTATGCTATTTAGTTATAATTTAAAATATACGTAACATTTAAGGAAAATTAGTGTATAAATATATGTAATTAATAAACATTTTTTAAGAATTGTTTTTACACAATAATGACTAAATTATGTGAAATTGTGATGTTTGAAATTATTAATATTGAATTTTGCTCTCTCCTGTTACACATCAAAAGAAATTAAGAGTTAAATTATTTTTTTTTAAAAATAATACGAAAGATACATAGAATAATGTAACAGTAAATTAAAATTTCTATTGAAGATTTTGTAATCGAAATAAATAAAAATCAAAATACTTTTTAAAAATAGTCCGTCCGAAAAATTTGAATGAAATTATGATATTTAACTAATTGTAAAAAGTTTGAAATGTTTGATATTTAAAAAGTGATTTTCATTTTTATTTATTTTTATAGAAACTCAATTTTAAAACGTTTTCTGTAACATTATTTAAATAGGTACTTTAATGGCAGCCAAAACGTTTAAATTTTTATTTCAATGTGTGATTTACTACTTTTCCTTAATCAGTATGCTCAATTAGAAATTTAAACGTTTATCTCTTAATTTTCGAATTTATTCAACTACCATCAATATCTTTATAATTTTAATGTTTATTTCTAAATCAGTGCTTGTAAAATTGAAAAAAAAAAAACAATTACGTTAAACTTACTAATAATTTAATAAGTTTTGTTTGTATAAATAATTGTATTTGTCAATCTTCAATATAGAATACCAAGATTTGTGCAAATAATTATTAGCTTAAAGTATTGATGCGAAAATTATTTTTATCTTTGTTGTATCGACTTTGTTAATAGAATGCCACGATTAAAATCGAGTGTTATGTACGTATAAATATATTTAGCTATCACAATTTGGATTCTATATTCTCTAAAAAGGTTGATTGGAAAGTATGTATTAATTATTTATGTAAAAGTTGCTATAAATACAAACCAAAATTATTATATTATCTGTAATATCAATATTTGAAATAAGAGTAAAATGTTCTTATTTCAAACTGCAACAGCACACAATTACTTTATTGGAAAAATACAGCCTTCATTAAAATTTTAAATTTGTTCTTTCATTTAAACTGGTTTAAATCAATTCCATTGTCGTTTACAGTATAAAATTAAAAAATTGAGGTCTGAACTAAAAACTCCTATTACGACTATGAGATAGAGAAATCAAGATAGTTACTTAAACTATTCCATAGAGATCGCATAATGTTGTTTTGTTCTACTTCTATCTTCAACATCTTTTTGATCGATGATTTTTTCCCTACAATATGCAATGCGGATCAATAAAAACTTTAATTAATAAATAACTATTCTCAGAATACAATGAAAATACGTGAAGGTAATGTCTGGAAAATTGTGAGGGTTTTATTTTTTAATTTCAAACAATTCTTTAATGCATGGACAAAGAAAATTTTAGAACAGAGACATTACAATTTTATTATCAGGAATACCCGGAATACCCTTGCAACAAATATTTGCAAACGTTAATAATACGTTTGCGCTCCAACGGCTTCAACCGTTCGAACCGTTGAGTCCCAAATAAACAAATTATGATCTTTAATTGAAATGTTTGATTAGATCAATTAGATAATTTAAATTGGTAATTAAATTTTTAAACCACTCGACGTTCCCGACCATCCTGATTATTTATTATTCGTTAAATTGATTATTATTGATTCGTCAATTTGATTGGATGAATTGAATTTTTCAAAAATGTGTAACTCCGTGTAGTTACCCACCGTCCAGTGTAAACCAGTGCAATTTCAGAGTAATATCGTGGAAGCAAAACAAGCGGAAGAAGCGGAACATCATGAAATCGACCAAGATTGACTTTTGCGGCAAGTGGTAAAGCGGTTTTTACAGTGAAAATGGCGGCGGTTGTGAGTGAAAATCCGCCAACTATAAAAACAGAATGTTCAACTGGTTCAACGTTAGTAAAAATAGAAACGTATGTATTTTGTAATTGATATTAATATTTATCGAAAACTTTTGAACTTTATTTAAAATGTTTATTAAAATGCATTCTGGAGTTGAATCAATGAAGCTCCTTCAATGATATTGATGTCTTTATAACAAAATCATATTGGATTTAAATAAATGCATTTAATGCTTAATTTCCTTAACTAATTACGTTTTTAGTTTATTAAAGTAATATCATTTTATTAAGTTCGATTTATCTGATATTTATTTTGCTTTTAAGTGACAAATCAATAATACTTTAAGTGTTATGAATGGTATACGAGTTATAATGATGATGTCATGATTTTTTTTTGTTTCTAATTTTATGTTATAGTTTTCGAATTCTTAATATGAATTTTAAGCTCATTAGATTTTGAAGAAATGTAGTTATTATGAAAATAAAGCATGTAGAAATTAGGTGTACTTTTTTATGAAATACAAAATGGAGACTAGACCCATTCTATTGGAAATAGTTATTCGTATTGGGTTTATTTTTGTGCAAGACAAGCTATAAAATAAGTGATAATGAACAGTTTATGATTTTATTAAAAAAAGAGTATTGATTTTTTAGGGGGGTGAGCAATTTGAAATACCGACATTGATAAAATAGTTGACTACAAAAAACTGTTCTATAAGAAAAAATATATATACGAAACTCAATCGAACTTGGTGGTTGTAACGCTTAAACTGTAATATGTAAAACAAGAAATGAGTAATTTTCATGAAATATCGAAATTCTTGTCGATTTAGTTTTTACAAAAACCTAAGCGACCTATGATGGCTTTTTTCTTTTCTTGAAAAGAACATTGACTTGGGCCAACTTGGGTTAATGGTATTGGTAATAATTTTTGAGCCATATCTATAGAGTAATAAATAAAAAGTACCCTGAAAATCATCCGTTCACTTTGTTCCAAACTTGAGATTAGCATAATTTTGAACTTCTAAATCAAAATGCATTAAAAAAAAATTGTTTACGAATCTGACTAACCGAATAAAACATTTAACTGCCCCACAAAAAATTCATTCACGAATGCTTTCATCGACTTTTGTTTATTACCAATACTATCAATTATTTTACATATTTAAGTTATTTTATACGTTTTAGAATATTGGTCTCAAAATAAAAATATGAAAATTATTTCAAGATAACATTTTCAGTCATCATTCCCTCACATTGAAGAATAATAGAGATATTTACCATATGTGTACTATTTGTTAATAATAATTGCACAGCAAAGTAGGTTGTCAGAGATATTTAACTTACACAAAAATTCAGAGGTAACAAAAGTTTATGTACCAAGATTTGTGAAGTTATACTTCATTTTGTCATTCCCTCTCTTCAAATTGAAATGAGGGAATTACGATATATAAGATAATGGCGTTTAAATTAGTCAAACTTGACTTTTATTATTTCTTTGCTTATTTGATCCTTAAATTCACCGTTTTTTCCTGTTTAAAGATGGTAGATGAGTAGAATATGATTCATATCGACTTTAGTAAAAATTATTGCTGTAAGTGCAACGCAGAGATAAAAGTAGTTCATTTTGATGGGGGAGGACAACAAATACCATTGTATAGAAAAGTATTATATTTACCTAATGATACTTTTAGGGCCCAAACTTTTTGCTCACAATCAAATAGTAATAGACCCGATTCATTGACGGTATAGCCTAAAAAAACCATTGCCTCACTTTAAAAATTATAAATCACCTTTATAATTCGTCTAAAATAACTGTAATCTGAGGACCATTATATTGGTAACATCTTGTTATACAGTTACTACAAAATTGACAAAAAATATTTAATTTAACAAAAAATCCACATTTTTGATTCTGGGTGTGACAATCCTTACTTAAGTAATAAAGTACTGATAGGCATATATTATAATTTCTCTTACAATTTTATGATTTATATCATTTATGTCTTTACTATTTCAAATTTTGACTCATGTGATTTAATCCGCTGACTCGTCAATTATTTTGAATAAAAAACTAATAATTAAAAATACTGTAACGTTTTTAACAGTTATTCATATTTGACGGGTTCTTTAAGGATTTGTACATACAACAATACACCAATTTATATAGTTACGATAATGTTATTAAATTCACATTATCCACTTATTTGTTTTTAACAATCATAATTTCACTGACTGTTTATATTTTACTTTACTCATGATCGAGCACTTTATAGTGGTTTAGACCTTCCAGCATTTTCGATTCCTTGAACACTTTCGTTGTTCCGGTTTTATTATCCTTTCTCTTGAAAGACCTCCACAGAAACTTCTCTATCATCTTTTCATCTAATTGTTCCCTTTATTCACTTTTATGACTCACGCAGTAGGGAGCCGTACGGATGTAAGATCCAATAGTAAGAATTAACGTTCTAATTTTAGTAACTCGTTATTATGTAAACATTTTGATGCCCTTCTGAATACGACATTTAATTTGTTATCCAGTATTACCTAAATGGATTTTTTTTATTATTAATTTGATGTATATTTGTTATAGTTTTGTAAATACAAGTGAATATCGGGAAATAATTGAAAGTTCGTCATCTTATAACAATCGATTATGTGCCGATCGTCGAATGAGAATACCATGGTTGGATAGTCAAACTGGAGTAGCACAAAATCATTCCGCTTTATTAATGTCGCGAAGGCAGCGTATGCCACCGATGGCTCCAGGACAAATTTATACATATCCAAGAGCAAGGTTTTACAAACTTTCAAATTCAAAAAATATTTAAATATTAACTTTATTTATTACTGTTTTTCATAGATGGCGAAAAAAGAGACGACAATATTTAATAATAAATTCGCGAATGCTTTCTCGAGCTACAGATATGTTAGATGGGGAAGCAGATTTGCACAGTATTTCACAAATGGAAAATCCAGCTTTACAAGATACAGATAGTAAAGATAGTCAACTTAAAGATGAAGCTAAGGTAAAATTAGTTAGCAGATCTTTACCTTTGGTTTTAAAAAAAAAATCAATAAAATCGTTGTTTTCAATTTAAACAGGATTGGTATTACGATGAACAAGATATGTTAGAACTGGAAGGATATGATGAACCAGATGCTGATTCTGACTTTGATTATGAAGAAAGCTATACGAAAAAGCGAAAGAATAGTAGACGAGCTTCAAAAGTATGATTTCAATATTATTTTTAAAACATATTTTTTAAATAAATTGACCATTAGGGTCGTGGAATTGATTCACCAAGCACGCCACGTCGGGGGAAAGGTGCAGGAAGAGGACGTAAGAAGGCGGTACATACGTTTGAACCAACACCTGGAGATAGTGATAAACCATTTGCTTGTGATCGTAAGTACTTAAATTTTTATGCAAGGCCTGTGCTTCCTAGAAATTCAATCAAATAATTAACGAGCATATTTGACAAAACATTTAATTTCGATGGGCAATAATTATTACAATTAACTGAACCATATTATCAAATAACAAATTCATATTGTAATAATCCCTAAAATATTCTATTTTGAGTCAACTAAATAACCTTAGATAATACAACTATATCTTTTCTTTCTTGCTTTTTAAGCTTATTTTCCATATTTATACATTTATCTATTTTGAAATCTCTTTGCATACATGACTTGACTACAATAGCATGAATTGCTAATTATAGATATGATTATTAACATATTGTGTCAGTTATGTCATATATTAGCGTTTGTAGATTTGTTTACTTCACAAAGATACTTTATTGTCAATATAATATTTAAAAGTAATATTGTGACCATCAAGTTTTGAACTTTAAGTAATTATTTGATACATGAACACATTAAAACCACATCAGCTGCTGATGAAAAAGATATTTTCTTTAGACAAAATATATCTTGAACATTTTCCACTCATTTTACGATATTTAATTCGGCTGATAGTTTGATTCAATTTCTAAAAGAAAAATATTTACTTTCATACAAAATTTATTTCTTAACCTATTAAGTTTCTCACGTATTTATTTTCTTTAATATTAAAAAGGAAAATAAATCATTCATTTGGGGAAATTCTATTTTTCGTTGGTTCTACATACACTACTAAAGTTGATAATAATTTCAAATAGGTTTATTTTCCGATCTCTTCTTTGTCTTACTGATCTCTTTATTTTCTATTTTGGAATGAATTCAAAAAAAAGTGTTTTCTAAAGATTTGAGTCTATTTAATAAATATTACACTTATGGGTTAGCTTTATAGCAAAAAAAGAAAAGATAGAATTCATTTTGCGATTGTTGAATTTTTCTGAGATCATCGCGGTTCTTTCTTTTTATATCATTTTATAAGTTCTTATTTATTTATTTATGAGTACAAAATAAGTTAAAACTTACTATACTATTTAAAAAACGATTGTGCTTTTAAATTCTCTACTAATTTGATGATTTATAATATTTATGCATTTTGAATTTTTTGACCAAACATAACGATCTTCTCATTAATACTCCTGTTTTCTGCTTTACAAAGATGCTTTAACTTTAATGTTCTGGATAATTGCTTGCAAAGTGTTTTTGTTTATCCTTAGACCATATAATACATGGACTGTTCAAAGGCTATTGTTTTCTGTTCACATATGGAGGCAATGATAATGACGTAATTCAGTGATGACTCTACCGATTTATAATTGCACGCTACGCGTATTAATAATAACAGACATATTATCAGCTATTGTTGCATAATACATGTTCAAGTGCCATCAGAAAACATTGATGAACATGGAAGAATTAATGTTTCTTGAACATATAATATGAGATTATTATCTCTGGTTACCAAGATTTCAATGTTTTTCTATGGCCCTCCACAATCCACGTATTTTTTTTTTGTTTTAATTAATTTGTAATAATAAGTCCTTATTATTACAATAGCTGTTTAAATTGAAATAAATTCGCCAAGAAAGTTAAATGATAATCAAGTCATTTCTGAAGTTATTTTGAAGAGTGTTTCAACAAAAAATGCCGTGATGAAAGTATGTTAATTTATTGTGTTTTGGTCAAAAAATAGAATGAAAATTTATAGACAAAAGTAAAGAACTTTTAAGTTTTATTGTTAAACGAAACTGACGTTGGGCTCATTCTTTTATAACATGCCATTTCCATAAGTTTAGTATTTATGATTTGTAGATCATTTGTATTTATAGTTAAAAATTTTTTTTGTAAAATCAGAGTATCATTTTCTGGATCTGTGATTGGCAACGTAATGGTAAGAAATATCGTGTGTTTTGAAAATCATAAAATTGGTTTGATTGAATTGTACTTTTTGTTGAACAAAATTATTGATGCAAAATTTATATTGTTATACATATTTGAGTGAATTTGGGAGAAAGAAAGAAAACATTAGTAAATCAGTAAATTATTTAAAAATTAGAAATTCAAAACAGTAATAATTGGCATGCATTTGCAGTGTGCAGTGCTCGATATAAGACACGGCCTGGTCTGACCTACCACTATACTCATTCCCATCGAGATCCACCTAATTCCGATGAAAATTCACGAGATTCTCCTAGCCTAAGGGTTCACACTCCTTCACAAGTCCCGTCACCTCAACCACCAATGTTACCCTCTGTCCTGCCGTCGACCTCGACCGGGCCACCAACCACGGGCGGGCTCAATCAGACAGGACAGTCGCTACCAGGGCCCGACGCTAGTTCTACCTCCTCATCTTCCAGCAATTCTGTCTACCAAGACAGCTATGTTACTTTTCTTAACCATCCAACTGGTATTTTGCTGTTGTATTTTTATTATTCAAATTGAACGATGGGGATCAAGCGATGATCTTTACAATAATTTAATATATACATATGTGGCATGTTCTTTTTTCTATTTTATGCAATTAGAGCAGTAATACTATCGAACAGCAATTTACCAATGCGTAGACGCGAAGAAAGATCATCGCTAATCCCCTATCTATTATTTTTTTCATAGTATATAGTGCTTGAGTTAAGTTTAACCATTTTGGAAACACACCTAACCTAACTTTTCCTTAGTTTTCTTTTAAAATTGTTGTATAAACTATTTCTTGCACGTAAACTTTATATTTTGCATTTCTTATTATTTTTACTTTGCGTAATGTTGAAAATTTATAACTTCATATGGTTAGTTTAATATAATGATAGTACTTTAAATTTGCATATTTATTTTCTCTGGCGCTATGAGAGCTGTGAATCACATCCGTGGCTGATGTTAGCTGGTTTTCTTATTAATGCAATACTATTAATCTTTTTTATTATTACTATTATTATTAATATTTTTGGTCACTAAGGTTAAAAATAAAAAAATCAAATACAGTAATTATTGCCCGTTTACACAGCTGGTGTAGTGCGATTACAATTGTGTTTAATAAATTTAGCTTAGGTGTGTATCTGAGATATTTAACTATGTTATTTATAATGTTTGAGTATACCATGAAAAAACATTTGTCTTAATTTTTACTATCCCTGTCATAAAGTGATTCAGACGAAAGGAGAAGCATGGCTCATAGCTCGCAAGGTGGGTGGTGAAGGCTTTTCTTTAGTAATGACATTTGAAAATCTTGATAATTTAGTTACAACTACTGAAAAATATATTTTGGAGCATTTTATATTTTGGCATTTGTAGTAAATAATAATTTCCAGGATGGTTAAAAAATTTCAACCAGTATTTCTAAAGAAAAGTCTCGACCCAGGTCCGTTTTAAACAAATCAACATCTGGCAGCTTTGATTTATTTGCTAATTGAATTAGCAACAAAATAGAGAATGAGAAATTGCCATATGTAGATTTTTTTCAAAGGGATTTATACCAAAGCTTCCATTGTTCAGTTAGTGAATTGTGATAAATCATAATCATATCCGACCCAAACTAATTTTTTACAACTGAAAAGAAATTTCGTTTCTCTCCAACCTTTGATTAAAACCGAAACTTCCTCTTTAAGGCAATTCTTTTGTTAATTTGTTTTTGTTCATTAAAAATAAACTGTTTTAATTAAAAATGGGGCGAATTCCATATTAAACGACAACTTACTTAGTTGTTGCAATAAAGGCTCAATTAATAAACTTACACTACATTGGAGTCTATATGCTGGTTGCTTTCGAGAACCACGCTAAGCTTACCAACTTAGTTTTGATAGGTTTTTTACCGAAATCAAAACTCCAAACTGAAAACGAAAGTTCAGTTGGATATTATGAACCCTGCTTGCTCTCGTTCGTCTATTATTTTATAATTAATAGTAAAAAATTTGGCTATTATTTTTCATTGTCAGCCCAAAGGCGATTATAATAATTTTTAAAACATTTAGATATTTACGTAAGATCTTATTTAAAAAGTAGTCATACTTTGAGGTATAACAAATTAATTTTACAATTATTATAACTGTAATGCATTTATTTTAGTTTAAAATTGAACAAATATTGATGTATGGTAATATTTCAGGAACACCAGGCCGACGAGGCCGTCATCCAAATAATCCTGCGATGCATTCAATGGCGGCAGGTCAAGCGCCACCGTCTTTACCACCCAACCCACCAATAGGTTCAACACAAAATTCAAATCCCGATGATCCACCAATGCCTGTTCTTTTACCAGAAAGAAAAATAGGCCCTCCTAACACATCAGACTCCAATTCAAATCAGAGTGTTGGCTCGAATTCGAACCCCGGCATGTCTGCCGATTGTACTAAAACACCAGACATTGGGCCTATGAATCCTTCGCACATGGGGGGTCCAGTATTAAATTCTGATCCGGCTACGTCTGGTCGGGAAAAGGCAGCCCCAAGTCCCTATTGTGATTTTTGTTTGGGTGATGCACGGGAAAACAAAAAGACAGGCACATCTGAGGAACTTGTATCATGTTCCGATTGTGGACGTTCAGGTAAGACGAATAGATTCGATATGAACAATACTGAGTTAGACGAGAGCCAAAATTTAGATAGTAAAAAAGGAACCAGTGTAGGTAGAAAACGACAAAATAAATGATAATTTTTGTGGTTATTGAATTCTAAATTAATTAAAATTTAATATTTTTCCAATGGGGCCAAAATTTTCTTTTTGCAAATGTATGTCTTAAATTTGATTTGATTTATAGAGGATCATTCAAATGAAGTATAACAGAAATGAAAAGAAAATAAAAGTAATACACTATTCAAATCTCTTCAAGATTTCGTTAAAAATCAAAGAAACCCTCGGTTAATAAAAATTTAGAAAAAAAATTAACGAAATTGATTGTTCATACTTTTAAGACTTCAATTTTAAAGAATATATAATTAATCAAATAAGGTTCGCTTGAGTTCCTTTCATTTGTTAATTGATTTCCTTTCGTATATTATTATTAAATATAATTTAAGTTTTTTTTTGTTTGCTTATTTTTGGTTTATTGATAGTTAAATTGTTGAAAGAAACTGATCAAAGTGATATGAAACATAGTTTTCATATAACTATAAATAGAAAATTTATATGATATTTATTGAAAAATTATAAATCGAAAATTAATGCTTTTGACATTTTTCGAATCTGATACATTATTTTGTGCGATATTATCTTTCCCAAAGTTTGGATATTACTTTAAAATTAAATTTACATTATTTATGATTTTTAATACAAAGAATGACTTGATTAATAAAAAATATTATTTACTGATGTTAAAATAATATTATAAAAATTTATGAAAGAGCTTATTATAATTTTTTGAATTATTGGAATCAGAAAATTATTTATATTTATTAATGATTTATAAAATGTTTAATTGATAATTGAGTTAATACAAATTTATTATTTTAAGCTTTTGGTGGATATACATTTCTGTATATATTTGGTATGGGTATTTATTTCGATTTTTAAAATCGATAATATAAATTTATGGAATCATGAAAAATAAAGATCAGGAGGTCGAATAATACAAAAAAGAATTAATTATGTGAAGTTTTTTTTTGTAGAGGACATTATAGAAATGTAGTCCCTTTTTAATTATTACTTGAAGTTTTTGATTTTATTAACAAAGCATTGTTGCCATTATTTTTATCTCAATCTATATAGAGAATACGAAGAATACATTCAATATATATTTCTTTACGCTTTAACTATAGATTGATAATTTTGAGTGGAAATACATGTAACCACAGTGGCCTCTACAATTGAATAATGAGTAGCATCTATTTATTACTATAATTGTTAAAAAACTTAGAAGTATTCGCTCAATTTTCTGTTTTATATTTTTTTCTTAAGAAAAATATATTTTAATTTTTGATTTAATATAAAATATCTAAAATACATTTTGTAATGTATACATGAGGAAAGTATTTTTTTTAACTAATAAAAGTAGTAAATGTAGCGTCATTTTAAGTAATTTACAAAAATTGACATTGGAAGCAATAAAGATTTTTTAAATAAAATATAATAGGATTAACTAAGCTTGTTGTTTCAAATGTCGCATCATTATTGAGTCTTTTTTAAACATTGATAAGACAGGCTTACTAAGGCGCAATAATTATTGAAATAACAAAAATATATGTTAGTATTTTATGACAAATAGTCCAACCAAACGTTCAATTTTGGCAAAAACCTAACGTTTCTTAATTTGATAAATATTTTATCAACTTAACAATTACTAAAAGAATTTTCTAATTTTTAACCAAAAATAAAGATGGAAACGATTGTCCATGGATAACTTCCGCTTTTTGTGCTGATACCCAAGATTTTAATAATTTCATTATTTATACTTAGATCACAGAGATGGCTTTTAATTTGATAGTTAGTATTTCACCGTTTAAGCAAACGAACTATCCAAATACTGAAAACGGGATAATGGGGAGGGAAGGGATGGTATTTCAAAGTTTCTCGACCTTAGCGTTTAAAACTTTAGTTAAGTAGTCTGATTTGCCTAAGGGGCTAAGTAATACATGAACCAAAATAAATATAACAAATAAATAAAATTACGAAAAACTTATGGTTTAGGTTCGCCACATCATCCATAGCAAAAATGTTAATGTTTTGACCAAGGAATAAGGATGAAGTCAGCAAAGAAAAATGAGTATCATAATAGTGACAATAATTATCATCAGCAACCTATTTCTCCACTAACAATACACAACCTGTGTATGTTCGTACAAGTTCGTTTGTTTTCATTGGCTACACGCCTTAGGCTGATTTTTGACCAAAACCGATCTTTTGGTTGGACTCAACATAATTTTGTTAGTAAAAAAAATATATTGAAGATTGTTTTTTTTTTCAGTTCAGTGAAAAAGTTTTGAAAATAGTAAAATTTAATTTAGTTTGTATTTGGTAGCTTATGTATTTAGACAAGATATTATCAATTTCTTAAACTAAATGCAAATGAAAAATATGAAAGTTACCTTTGAGTGTGTTATTATTCTTACAGTATAAACCAATAACTTTCAGGAAGAGGTATCGTCTTTCTTCCTAATAAACATTTAATAATAACATAATGAACTTTATTCATGTAATTTAAATTATTTTTTCAAGTATCTGAAACCTAGTTTTATTCCTTGTAATTAAATACACTCAAAATGAACATCAATAACATCTTGTAATTTTTATGACTTAATTTTCCGAAATAAGTTCAATACGTATCTACTTCTGTTTTTTGACATCAGTTGCCAATTTTCAGTTAAAAAAGTAAATTCATTAGTTAAAAGCTTATACATACATCTTAAGGCCTTCTCAATGAAGAGAGAGTTTTAAATATTCCTCTTTTATTGGTATTGTACAAATGACGTTTTCAATTAAGAAATATATTAGGATATCAACAAAAAAATATAAAAATCAAGCACAAATAAAAATGAATGTAATTGAGGATATTTAATGTTTTATATATTCTATATAATTTACCTCAAGTTCATTAATTAAAAAAGATGACTTTCTTTTTATGGTTATTGCTTAGTAAAAAAAAGTAAATAAATTGTTTAATATTGTAATTAAAATTATTTTTAAACTATGACTAGTAATTGTATTGTCAATACTTGCAATTTACTTTTTAACTTTATTGTGATAAAGTCAATGCTTTTTTTCATCATATCATATCGAAATCTTAGAAATCGATTTTGATGAGAAATTTATAGTGCTGTGCTTTGACTTATATCTAAAAGTAGAAAAATTTTCTTGTTATTTCTGCAAAATCATTAACAATCGCATTGCTGTGGTATATAAATATGCACTGCTTCTACAACAAAAGAAAGCTTAACGCAAAACTATACACTAATATTCGATGAGTTAGAAAAAAAAATCGAAACTAATTTTATCAATTTCGTTTTATGTGGGTCAAACATTTTCTTTGTAAATAGAGATTTAGAATCTTAAGGGAGTTCTCTACACTAAAGAACAACGGAGAAAGGGAAATGTTGTATGAAAATTGAATAGTTCATAAACCTTTCGATTTTTTTCCTACTTTTTGATGTTTTTTGCGGTATCCAAAATTTATATAAATTAGTGCGGTGCGTATTGGAAGATATTATCTTCACTGTGTACAGGTTATTAAAAATTTTAGTATGTTCGGAGCATAAATCGAATTTATTGTACAGAAAAAAATTCTAACTAGTTTTTATATTTATCTCTATACCTCTTTTCTTGTTTCGTCGTTTATACGTATTTTTTGGTTTAAATTTTTTTCATAGGAATGAATGTTTTATTTTCTACAACACGGATCTCTTTTAAATAAGTTAGCATTGGTGAATGTCGATTTATTTTATTATAATTCGCGAATAAATCAATGTTGCCAGATGTTGACTTGTGAAATCTGAAATCTGTACCATTTTCTACATTTTAGCCAAAATTTGTGTTAGTTGTTGTCAATGTTCTGTACATGAGTCAGTAGTGGTCCACATATTGATTCAGATATTTGCGATTTCACCCAACAATGTCCAATGTGTACATGTCACTTTCACTGCTACTGTAAATTAATTAAAAACTATATTGTGGCTCTTATTTTGTCACCGGATGTATCGTACGGATACGTATCGAGATGTACTGAAATTGTCAGCACAGAATTTAGGAGCTAAAATATAGTACTAAATATGTGCGGTGGTCATTGTTCCACAAATGTCTTGCTCAGAATTTTTTAATGTGTGTTGAAAAAATCTAAACTATTCGGATTTTTGAATAACACTTAAATACTTGGGTTAATACATTAATTAGGTTTCTTTCTGCATTATGACCACTCATGTTTGCTACATATTTATTTGGTCTCTGTATTGATTTAGTTTGTAATAGAGAACTTCCTTAACACATGTTACATATAAATATTAAATATTTTACATTCAGTAACTAAATACAAATATATATTTCATTTTTTTAAGTTACGGGGCTATATTATTATTATTAAAAATTATTTGTTTTTTTTTTTTATTTCTAATAGGTATATTTGATATTTGAAAATAAAATATAATCAAGTAAATATCATTATAAAATATTAGCTTTATAAAATCAATAACTGCAACAAAAAATCTATAGAATGGTTGGGTACTAACTGTTTTGGGGTCACTGCCATAAAATACATTGCCTTAATAAATGAAATATCCCGAAAAAACACTTTAGTTTTAGCATTAAAATTGTCGGTTAAATCGACGTCTTCCTATTCAAAAAAAAAGTCCTTTTGTAATAATATTAAAAGACTAGAATGAGATTTTGTGAGTATAAATATGGAATACCAAAGAAGAAAAAAAATGAATAAATTGTACTACTTTAGAAAATTTAAATGAAAAATATTGTAAAGGTATGAATGCACTATGTGGCTATTACAGTCAAATTTTTAACTAGAAAATTTAAAATAGTCAATAAATTGTAGAATAAATTGCCACATCTTATGCCTTTTTATACAGACTGAAAATACACTATGTACTATCTTTTCTAAATAATCGAATGTTGTTAATTGTTAAATTTATATTTGCATGATTTGTTTGTAAAGGAAAAGAAACGGATGTGTTTACTTTAGTGTACAATTTTTGTAAATTGTTATGTTACGACTGTAATACTTTGTGAAATTTATTAGCTAGCATTTAAGGTATATTTAATCGATTTAGTTCGATCAATTTAAAGAACAGTTAGTTTCCAAGGATATTATTTATAAATTTATTTATATTTATAATTATTAAAAGTGCAATAAAATCTTTAATTGAATTAAACTTGTTTTTTAATTATAAAAAACAAGTGCTGAGGACTGGTGAAAACGCACTAGAATTTTTTTTTAATTGAAACATTGTTACAATAAATATTGATTTATAATAATATATATTTTTTTTAAATTATAAATCTTGGAAATTCACTGTTCTTCGGCACATTGTAATCCCTATTCCCAATTTTCTAAACCAAAGATTTTCAGACACTGAAAGAAATATTAAGCTTTTTTCTTACTTGTTTATTTTTTTATGTTTTAGGCCATCCTACATGTTTGCAATTTACTGCTAATATGATAATATCGGTTCGAAAATATCGATGGCAATGTATAGAATGTAAATGCTGTTCTATTTGTGGGACATCTGATAATGATGTTAGTATAATGGACCATTTATAAAATAACGTAAGACACTTTCAAGGGTGGTGGGGTCTATTTTCTTTTTGCAATTTGTTCATGCAAGGGGGATAATATTTTGCCTTTTAATGAATGGGACTAAGTTTAAAAACAGTAAAATTTGTCTTACGTAAATTATGAATGGCATCTAACTTATCCAGAAAGAGGAACATTAATTATTATTGTTTTCTTATTTTTAGGATCAGTTATTATTTTGTGATGATTGTGATAGAGGATATCATATGTATTGTTTGAATCCACCGCTAGCTTCACCACCAGAAGGATCCTGGTCCTGCCGATTGTGTATTGCCGAATTTCATAAATAAAAGAAATTATTTTTATAATACTGCTATCGAACTTACCGTCGACTTACAATATTTAAATGTATACTATTAAAGATAAAATAATATTCATTAGCATTCTATGTTTGAAATAAACTAGTTTGTGACTATCGTGTGGTGTTTTTATATACTGAAAGTTTTTTAATTTTTTTACAATTAATTTTACGTTTATTAAATTTGTTTTATTTTTTAAACAAAAAAAACTTTAAAACAAACTTAATGTTAAGTAAATTTTCCAATTGGCCAGCATTAATGAGGAAGTTTACTAATGAAAATAAAAGTTGAAGGAAATGAAAAACAACACATTTTAAAAAATATTTTTTAAAGTGTATTTTTTTTCCGCTGATCTTGAACAGATGATTTGACGTCATAGTTTCCTTTAATAAAGTTATTCAATAATTGTTTTTTAATTATGATTCTTTTTAGAATTTTTATATTTTCAACCGGTGAAATAAAGTAGGTTGTTTTCAATTAGGCATGTATATATATTATTATTTTTGTTAACAATGTTTCAATGAAAATGTGGTCAAAATTTCATTCAAAATGTCGCTCGTTTAAAGTAAAGTAATATAGGATTAGATTATATTTGTGATTTAAAAAAGTTAAAACATCAAATTAATTGAATCAAATTATAATTGTTAAAACTATCTGAAAATATACTATTTAATCAAATTAAATAAATAACTAATTACTTTCATACGTATTTGTCGACGAAAACGATTTAACTATGATGAGAATAAATCCTATGAGGCGTCATGTCACTTTGGTTTGTTAATACGTAGTGTACTTGTATGCAATGCTCAAATTAGTTCATCTTATGTATAGAATCAAAATCACCCATTAAACTTTGTTTATTTTTCGTTGGATCGTGTTTATGATTTTTGCATGATTATTTTCAATTTTTTTAAAGTGGTGCCAAATTATTGTTGTTACTTAAAATGAGTTATTTATTTCGTGTACATTTATAAAACATGCCACATGCAGAAGTTGCAAATTTTTGATTTTTAAATGATTGAGACTGTCCAATTGAAATAAATGCAACTTTGCACCATAACACTCTTCTTAAAGCACTATTGAACCTCCTTAACTAATTTTCTTGCTTTGGTTAATGAATTGTTGCAAAAAACGTAGATTTGATTTAAATTTTAATTTCATTTAAAAAATATTACTTTTAGATATGTTAAACTTCCTCATTTACAAGAACACAAAATTCTTTGCTTTTATCGCCTTCTAAGAAACAATAACAACCTTAAATATGAAATAAGCGTGGGTTAAGTTTATTTTGAAAGTAGCTTTGATTTTTAATATTTTTTACCATCAAAAAATACGCCTGGAAAAGCTTAATTTTTATTAAACTGTAAAATAGGATGTAAAAGCTAAAAAAAAACTACTAAAATACTTTCAAAATAAATGGTTCATTGCTACTATATTACTTAAGTTTGAGATGTAAAAATGAACTTAATTTTATATAAGAATGATGCAATGCTTAATATTTTTAAGAAACTTCATTACATTCAATAGCCCTTTTAATTGAACCGTTGAAAAATATGAAAAGTTGTACCTGAAATTACATCGATTTTTTGATATAATTATAATTTTAATACGTTTAAATTAAATACAAGATTATCATAATAAGTATTTTGCTTTTACTGTTTTAACAATGAAAGTCGTAAGAAATGACACCAACTACCTCGTTATATTTGTAAATTACTTTAGGCAAATAAGGTTTTTTGATTATAATTTTTCTTAACAAATATTTATAATACGTATAGTTTTAATTATCAAAATTTAATAGATATATATAACAAAACTAGTTATATTTTTTCTAATCTTCTACAAATTTCAAAACCCCAAAATTATTTTGTACTTATCTAGTCTGATTATATATTTTTTTTTAATTTCAGCAATCTTTTTTTTTGTTTTTATAAAGTCAAGGTTTGTTGGTTAAATTCATTTCTATTTAGTTAAAAAATGTAGTTTATAAACTTTAAAAAATCCTTGTACTTTTTTTTGTCATCTTATTTGGAGTACTTTATGTAATAATAAGTTCTAAACTTCTTATACTTTCTGAATACTTATTTAATAGTTTATTTTAAAATCAAAATTATAACTATTTTTTTTAAACTTTTGAACACTAAATACTTTTTTATATTTTAGTAAAATAAAAATTCTGTTTTATATCAATTTTATATTTTGATACAAAAAAAAAAAATACACCACACGTGTTCACATTTATCATTATTTTTTCCATTTTTGTATTTTTACGATCAATTCAAAAATTTAATGCAGTATTACAAGTAAAAACTGAACAAAGCACATTTCTACATTATTTCATATATTTGAAAAAATGATGGTTCTGTATTATATGTACTTATTTTTATATATTCTATGTATTGAGCAACTATTTTGTATTATAATTTTTTATGTTTTTTTCATATTTTCAAAAAACAAAAAGAAATATACGATTGAAGAAAAAGGATTTTTTTCTTAGGTATTAGTTTTTTTTTACAGTCTATATGAAGAATGTGTGAGATATATAAATTACTACATTAAAAAAAAACAAAAAAGAATAAGTCGAATAAGTATACTATTTCTTATTTTATGCTTATGCTTCTATAAAATTGTTAAGTTCAGATGACCAATTTTTACCTATTAAACTGATTTTTAGTTTACTGGTGAATGAGTGGTTAATAATTTGTAATTGGTTTATGTCGGGTTCGAATTCCGTGACAAGCAACTTTTTCCGTAAATTTTCGCTGTTTATTAATTACGTAAGATGAAAATTAGACATTTTGATCCTCCCCCTTTTAGGCTGTAAAATATATCAAGATTTAACGGACCCCCTTTTTCTTACGTATTTTTATGATTGAAAAAATTATGTATTTCAAACAAATATATACTTTTTTCGAGTCTAGAGACTCTTATTTTTTATTTCACGTCTACTTTTATGGTGTTTTCGTTGGTACGCATCAATAAATGTTTTTTTCAACTCGTATTTTATCGTGGTCAGCATTAACTTTGTATTACCTCTTTTTATATATTTTCGTCTGCAAAACTAGAATCTTAGTAAGATTCTTTGGAATCGAGGTATTCTTTTCAATATACATCATGGATAACGTATTTCACATTTAATGGCAGTGTTGTGTGCATTTTGTCAAAAGATCAACATCAACTACACTTTTCTACTGCCCAAATTCATTACGAAGGTATGTATTTATTTATTTACTAGTTAATACCCACATTTTTATGGGGCAAAAATATGATTTAAATTCAAACTTTGAATCTATTTTTTTAAGTAAAATAAATTTGTTTCAGCAAGGATTCGACGATTTTTCTAGGCAGTCACAATTCATAGCGATAGAAAAAGACAATTTCCAAGATTCAACTGTAATCTCTAAACTAACGCCATTGACGCCATTAAGTAAATATACTTTAGCATGTCTGTAATTAACTATAATTAAATTTTACACTGTGAAATAATGTTATATTTTGTATATCAATTTTAATAAATAAAATATAATTTTGAATCAAATTTTCGTTAGTATATTTTAAATATTTCAGGAATAAATGAAATTTGAATTTGGCGCGTAAAATTCTAAAATTGGTTAAAAGTAGTTATCGTTATTATCGGTTATGCTACACTGGCTACACTAGCGCCCTCAGTAAATGACGCCCGGAAGATAGCCTTTTGGAGGAACACAAAATTAACATTGAGCTAGCCTCCCCTGGTTTTGAATGCTTAATCCGAATAGTGAAAGAAGTTTCGTTTTTTTTAGTTACGTATATTTATTGAAATCTAGCGAGTTCAGATTTAATGCATTTTTTGCTTATGAACAATTTTTCTTTTTATTTCCACTAGAATTTTAAAATTTTCCAAAAAAATTGTAATAGTTATAGGTGACGCAACCCAAAGTACATATATGTATGTAAAAAAAATATTAAATTATTCTTTATCAGTTACTTCGATACTTACCAGTTCAGTTACTTACTTATCAATAATAATAGACAGCATAAATTTAAAAATTTGTATTATTTCAAATAGAGGAACAAGCATCTCATTTACTTAAGTATAAGGAAAAAAATTAAAGCAAATTATTGCCGAAAATAAAATGAAAATTTTCTTGCAATAAAATTTAAAATTACAAATAAAAAGTATTGACATTTTTAAAGATAACAATCATACAGAATTGCGGTCTATGGGTAAGTACACACCGTCAAATTGATTTTTCTCTATTTTTATGTAACTATCTTATTAAAATCTAATACAAATTACATAAGTTACATTGACATTGCGTGGTTTTCTGAAATGATTAATTCGGAGATACTAGTAATACCTGGTTAAGTTTTGATTAAGCAGAACCTTAATTTTTATAAAATAAGATCACTTTCTTTCCCCATTGCCGGGACTTGAAGTTGATGTTTAAGGATTCTCAGGAACTAGCATTTCTAATTTATATTTTTTTTTCATTGTAGGGAACATAGTTTTAAAAATTATGTTATTAGTTAAGTTTTAGTTATAAATGTTTTATTATTATTATTTTTTAGTTTTTATTTGAAAATTTTATTAAACAACATCCGATTAAAAAAAATCATAGGAGTTTTCACAAAGTTATGATTTTTGAAAATAGAATGGAATGCCTCACACCTGTAGGCTCGTCTAATGTTTTAAGATGTTTTAATGTATCATCCCCAAAATGATTTAAATTTCATACAATTTCATTTAACGATTTTAGTTTTCAAATTAAAATATTTAAGAATTAATTAACAATATTAGTTCAAAATGGTTAAATATAGAAGTTAAAAATTTGAGGATGATATCTTTCCAAAACTAAAAAAATAATTATTTTTCTCTAATTATAACTTAGAAAACAAAAATCAAAGAAAAAAAAGTGAGACTCATTTACGACTTTATTATTCAATAAATGATATACATATTTAAAAAAAATACATTAAAGAAGCAAATTGAACTTACAAAATAAATAAATCATTATACATCACTCTCTTAAATAGATTGATTATCTCAATTAAACAAAAATATACACAATATACAAAAAATAGCTTTATCTCATTTTTCAAAAAGCAAAAATAATAAAAGTGGTAATAACTTTGATTACACCCAGAAAAAAAAAATAATAAAAAATTACTTTTAGCAAATTCTTCATTTAGGCATACATAAAAATTCTTTTAAAAATATTTTCTTTTGTATGGGTTAGATTTACATTAACTTATTTGGTCCACAAAGATTAAATTATAGATTAATTTAGGAATATATAATTTAAAAAAAAATATAATGCCGTCGAATATGTATTAGAATAATGAGAACTAATTACAAGATTAAAAACATTAGCTCGGATTATAAAAAGAAATATTCAACTTTGATATAGAGTACAATATTGGGACAGAGAAAAGCATAAATTTGTCGAATACATTACAAACTCGATTAAACGATTAAAAGTATTTGATTTATTGAAAAATCAGTTTTTCTCAGTTTCAAAATTTATTTAAATATTATAATAAAGCATCATCTTACAACTGTTTTTTTTGACTTTTCAAACACTTTCCTTAAATATTTTTTTACTACTAGAATTTATTTCACAGCACGAAACAGCATTCAGATTTCCAAAACTATTCTTTTTTCACTTTTAAGAAGCACACTTTGGCCAATTGTTTCAAATTCTAATTTGATAATACTACAACTTTATATAGAAAATTCAATTTTGTAAATAATTGACATTGTGCAAACCTAGTATAAGTAATCAAAAATCGCAGTAAGTTTTGCATTTCGCACATTCTATGTAGCAAGGCTAATATTTCAACAATTGTCTTACATTTAATTCTTCTTTATTTTTTTTTTTAAATAGAAATATTTAATAATGTGGATAGTTAGGATGATTATTTGTTTTTAAAATAAGAGATCAGCAACTGTTTCATGACCCCATGTGACGTTGTTTAAATCGTTGGCTGGCTTCAAAAAATCGGCAGTTTCGTAATCACTAGGACTTGACGATTTCGGCGGTATAGGAAGTGGGTGAGCAGTTCTTGTTACCCCCAATTGAAAGATTTCTGAGCTTAACAGTACTTTGCTGGGTGTATAGTTCGATAAAGAATTTCCTGTTTAAAATTAAAAAAATAATTAATATCTTAAATACAATCAAATACATTGTACATTAGGAATCAATTGAGCCAATCTTTGTAAGAGGCGCAAGTACATTTTAAATAAAGCACAAAAATTAAAGGCTTTTCAAAAATAGCCTAGTTTTTATATTGTTAAAATTTTGAAGGATTTTTTGAAAATTGCTTAGTAATCATAGTTAAAAAACTAATAACCAATTGCAAATAATATTAAATTTTTGTTCAAAATAGACTTACACCACTTTCAAAGAAAACGGTTTTATGTTTACGCATATTAATTTATAATGATGAAAATGAATAAATCAATTTATTGTTTGGAAATATTAACAATACTTACATGTTAGTCTACTACATGTTAGTCGCATGAAATAATAGATGTCCATGAAAGCGAAGAAAGAAATACATACAAATAATTTAAATGTAAGATCAAATTAATACAAGAGAAAAAGAATGAAATAATCAATAACTATTAGAACTAATGATCATAATAGATGAACAGTGTTAATAATTGTTCGATTTCATACCGATTGGTGACGGAGCTGCTGCTGGTGACGTTAAATTTTCTTCCATCAATGAAGACTCCGAAGGATATTCAAATGTAACAGTTGCAGAATCGTTAAACTGAATTTTCAACTGAAACAAAAATAAAATTTCAATGAACTAATTGCATTAAAAAAAGGATTGATTCTTAAAACTATTAATTATTTTTCAAAGCGTATTTCCTTGGAAATACATATAAAGTCTTATCCAGAACGAATACTAATATATTAGCTATTGTTTTAAGGTAAATGATCTCAATTGCTTCCCGATGTTGCAATAATTATTAAATATTGAATCGTAATTATTAAGTGATAAAGAATAAGGGATATTGATTTATGGTTGTCTGGATCAGTTTATATCGACAACCTAATATGAAAACATAATAACTACCAAGGAGCTTAAGGGAGTTCTTCCGTGTGACGACCTTGCTTTTAAGCATTTTTTGGGAATTTTTTAAGAGGACCAAAGTTTTGAGTTGTTTAACATTTGTTTGTATTTATTTTAAGCGTAGATATATACATTTTCAGCCAAAAATCTTCAATAGAACGCAAGTTATCTTAAGTATAAACAAATCTGAAATCCCGGCGAATATAAAAAATATAGACTACTTTTCGACATACGTACCATTTATTTCTTTTTTTAAAGTTTTGGTTTTACAAATTTAAAGTGGAATTAACATTTAATATTAGAACTGTATGTTGCTCTAATTTTAATTAAAGTGAATACGAAAAAATAATTGCCGGTTTAAAGTAAAAAATGACTGAATAATCTTCAAAGTTTGCAACCAAGACAAATTGAGAATAATGACCTCTTGTTAACTAACAGTAGGACAAATAAATAGCATTCAAAAAACGTGATTCGGCTCATAATAAATTACATTAATTTGAGTTCTACAAAAAAGAATACGTAAATACAAAACTCTTAGTCGGTAAACACATTATTGAATACCGTTACAGTTAAAAGTTAAATAATAATAATCATAAGATTTGGACGGAGAGAGCCATGCGAGCGATTACAATGTCGGAAAAGTGATAGATTTAACATCATTATTTAATTTTGCATAAACAATGCTAATGATAGTAATGATTTCAAGCAGATATATAAATTTGTGTTTGTATTGTCACGACAAAAACAATGCTGCGATGAAGTTTTTCATTTCCATCATTTGAACTTGTTTGCCAATTTATGATGAGAATAGCGAATGTGTAAAGTGTTGCCTTATTTGCTATTTAAAAAAAGTTAGAATAATTATTCGTGTCAACGGCTCATTAGAAGAAAATTTCCAATTGTGTCCTAAATTCCGTCAGTTATCCATCACCTCTCGTTGATTTGAATGATTATTAAAAAATAGAATGTGTGAAAAGCATTTATCTACTCGCAAAAAATGAAAATTTTTCAGCGAAGGATTTTTGTTACGCTTACTATCTAAAACTATAATAAGGAACTAGTTGCTTATTTAAAAAAAAACAGCCATGTATTAAATGATTAGAAGGCTCAGTATATATTTATTAAAATTGCAATGGTAAATCATAGGAATCATTCGGTGCTAGTTATTTTTTCAATTTTTTTAAATGATAACTTTGCAATTCCTGCAAAGCGAAATTAATTCACTTGAAATTATTTCAATCTAATATATTGGGTGCAGTTTTTGAAAATACCCTGAGTTGGTGTTTTTCTAAAACATTTTTAGAACTGCACATATTGTGTAAAGTTTTGTTTATTTGTCTTGAGCCAGTATTTTTACTCGTAGATAGATAGACCTTATCCTTAAGATAGCTATTAAGTAGACACGAATTTATCTGGTAGATAAATCCTATACATCACTATTTTTAGGTGAAACTACAAATCTGTTCTCTATCTTCCGGATAAAATTTTATCTGAAAGATAAGTGCCACTATCACTATTAAATAAAATAATATAATTCCAGATATGAAAAAAAGTACAATTGCTCACAATATGATAGATATTAGAACTCAAAATTTAAACTGCACATAGAAAAAAACATAACAGCGATTTATTTGAGAAAAGCTACAAATAACAGAAGCGATCACAGTAGACCCTAGATTTTCGCACATAATTGGTTCCTAAAATTGTGTGCGAATATTGAACGTTCGAAAGTAGAAAAATATTAAAGAAATAGGCACAAAATCTGCGTCGTAAAGTATTCATATATCAATAATATGTAAAAATAATGAAGCTAAAGAGTAGTGTTTTCGGGTGTTTACTTTAAAGTTATCAAGGGAGTAATCAATTGGATACCTCCTATTTTAATTTTCTTGAAAAAGATTTTACATGTGATATTCGTTCTTCATTGGGATCACATTCTTCCATGATAGTCATTACTAGCTTGAAATACTGTATTTAAATCGTCATTTAATCGTCTTCCAATATTTAAGCAAACTAAGAGCTTTAGCTTCAATAATTGAAAAATTCAAAGGGACATTATTTTGATGTTTATCATCCATCCATGATGACAAAGATCATTCCATTTCATCCATCACTATGCCGTGTCTTTTAGAAACAATCTTTGAACATATATTTTCTGAATTTTGAACGTATTCCTTTATTTTACTCTTGTTTTTCAAAATTAAACATATCGTATATCTGTTTACACCAAGCAAACGTCCGATTGAAGCAAAAAAACTCACCTTTTTGAAAACAATTAATTATTTTATAACATAACTATTATAGGATTAAAACATTGAATCTTTGAAAATGTGTGAAATAGCGAATTGTGCGAAAGTTGAGGACCGCCTGTATATAATTTTAAATGATAAATAATTTTTTTTCAGATTTAAAAGACAACTATGAAATAAAAGTAAATTTTGGTATTCGCAGTTATAATTGGTGGCTCAATGATCAAAAAATTATAAAACACCAATGTATATGCCTTCCAGATTGGAAGGATTTGCAAATTAAAGGAGTGAATTATTCTGTATCGATGTTTTTTGACTCTATTACTCATTTTATATAATAAAGAAACTGATTTCGAACAATAAAATTCGATACTTAAAGAGTTCTTTTTTACTTTCGAGTTTTCTTTCCTCCATTAACTATGTGCTAATCGAAAAAATTACAATTCATAAACCGTGGTACAAAAATAATTCCTATGAAAAAATCTTTTATCAACCAAACTAGATAAAAGAGTCCCTGCAAAAATCGAAATTTCAATTTTCTGATAAGATATCGATATCATTGGATAAATCATTAAATAGTTGCTTCCCAGGTAGGAACTCCAATACTCATAACAAGGCCAGTTGTTCATTACCAAGCTTTGGTATACCTTGGATCAAGGCTTGACCAAGCGTCAACGCCAGAGTTCTACCAAGATAAGTAAACAAAAAAAAGCACCATTATATTGGGATTTATTTTATATTATTATTAATATAATTATATAAAAATTTACATGTTTTTTTTTAAATCTGTTTAAACTGAGATTGGTTGCCAGGTCTGGTCTATGGATATCATTTCTAAGTTAAGCTGTCTTGAGCTAGGCCTGGGCCAATTATAAATTCCTATATGGGTTGTTTAATATCAAGAAACCAGGTATTGATTATTTACCCATCAGGTTTTCCGACGGTTTTGATTCCATATTGAAAAACCGTTGGAAAATTCGACTTTTTTATAAAGAAATTTTTTCTCGAGCTTCATGAGAAACATAATTTTCATTAAAATGATTTTTCTAATAGATATGTAGTTTAAAATATTTTTCTGATGAAAAAAATTTGTTAGCGAAGTTTCCAATTAAGTTCCATTAAGTTACCAACGAATGAGGTCCAACACAACGCCACATTAAACATTGATATTGACTAATCTATACCGTCAATTTCCAATATCTTCTGGATGGCAAAAACCACTTGATTAGCAAATAATATCTTGTATTTTTTAATACTTAAGTTGCAAGTTCAGTACTAAATGGCCAATTGCTATACATGCTGTTGAATGCGATCGATGTTTTAAGCTGTTTCGATCTTCTTAATATTTTTAACATATACTTTTTTAGATATCTTTACAACTTCTTTGTATATATCATACATTTCCTAAGTACAAAAGCAATTTGTTTATTTTTGACTTGAGATCATTTCTCAAACGTAAATAAATTAAAATTTATATACGAACCACAATAGGAATCATAATTTTAAACCATGATTTTCGAAATTCGAAAAATATTGTTGATTTGATAATTGAAATTGTTAATTAATTTTATCATTATTGAATCATTCAAATTATTAAATAAATATTGTTTTCTTTCAATGATTCACTTTCTCTATTTGCGTAATACGTTGCGTCCAATTATTTGAACAAATTGAATTTCCCAATTTTGGTCCCAAATATTATCGAACTGATTTTATTACGATTGTGTGATCGATAAACCTCGCCTTGATTGTCACAACTATTAAGAAAGAAAATCATAAAATTTACGGTGACTTACAATTTTCAACGGATATAAATTTCAAAGAGCATTATGCAAGTTTTATCGTTTTACGAAGGTATTGATAAGAATACTGGATTTTTAAAATTGTTATTTGTTTATGAAATCAAATAATAAAAATATCATATTTTTTTCTGTTGCTAAAAGGAAGCGTGAAAATTAGTTGATTGAAAAATACAAGATTAAAATGGTACTTTCACGTCTCTCGAAAAAAATGTGTACAGCATTTGATTTTTGCGAATTGGATTTCGATATTATTGAAAGGGATAAAGTATCTTCATCGTTAATGTTTGAAATCAACATAACAAACTATTTATTTGTTAAAATCGAGATATAAAATTTAGATGTATTTTTTTTTGTATTATGGAGAATAAAATTCAGTTACTAGTAGGCAAAAACACAGGGAATACCGGAAATACCAACAAACAATGTGAGCGACAAAAATGTAAAAATGAAAGTACAATTTGTATCAATGCTTTAAATAGCAATAATCTAAAACATGTGCGATATGTGAATTAAATATACGATTGAAGTTACAATTTACTAAGAAAGACTTCTACTATATAAGGAATTAACGCCACTATTATATTACTAATTTTGGATGAAATGTGGAAAAAGATCTTAAAACAAGCATACTAAATTTTTCTTTTTCTTACATATTGATAAGCAGTACAATAATATAATACTACTAGTAGTTGCCCGTTGCATTCGCAACTAATAGTTTTATCTTAATAAAATGTTTAATATGAGATAATGAAGAGTTAATCAACATTTGAAATTTTAAATGTAATAACCAAAGTATTGTTAATATAAAAGAAAGTTTATATAAAATTATATTAAGAAATAAAATATGTATTTTTTTTTATATCATTTTAATAACAACATTTTAAATAACGTCATTTCACTAAATTAGTATGAAAGTTTAATACTTATGTAGTACTTATACCAAATTGGCGATTTTAAATTTTGGTTCGTTTTTCAACAATCAAACTTTTTAAAATCTATTTAATTTTATGAACCAATGGTTGTGATCTGGAGTAATTATATATTCGGCTGAAAAACAATTAGGTAGCAAATTTTTGCCATATATTTCACTGGCAATTCAAATATAAAATCTTCGATACTAAATTTTTTTCGGTATTTAGAACAATTTGAAAACCAATTATTGTTATTGAAAATAAATAAAATATTCGAATTTACTTCCACACTTTCCACCTATTTCCAACAATTTTGTATGTACAACGTCCAAATGTGCGAAATCGAATAGCTTTTTAGTCATGTTAACTAACATAAAGGTCATTATTTTTTTTCGTTTTACATTATATTTTCAAATATAAGTGCAAATTTGTGTCGATGAAATTTGGAAAGTGTTTTCCTTATACGATGCAGATAAATAATAAGAAAAGGTTTTTGAAAATTTCTCCCTTAAAAGAGTGAAAAACGGTAGCAAAGTTTGTAAGGGATAACGTTTAATAAATAATCGAAATTTCAAATTTAATAACTAATCAAAGTCCGTTAAAAGCGAAACGTTATTACTGCTTAATATAAAACAAAGGTGATTTATTATTAGAAAAAAAAAACTTAGAGTCTGCTTAAAAATTTTAACTCTGATAAGTAGATATATCTGAAACGGTTAAATTTAGTTTATAAATGAGCATTATCTTTTTTTGGTTTTCACATATTGTAAACCTGAAAATCCGAAATACTTATTCACAAATAAATACATTAGTGAGTGAGTACCCTTACCAAAGCTTTGAATACGTAAGTGGGGATAACAGAGTGCACGCGTATAGCCCATTCTGCACGGACGCACGGCAAGATAGCCAATTTATATATAAGAAGATAAGTTAATCAGATGGTGAGTCTTTAACATGTAAAAGTGTTTCCACTGGTGCACTTTCTTAGTTAATATCAGGATCTCCTTCTACTAGTTCTTGTGGTAGCTTTTTCAATCTTTTGTCCATTTTGGAGTTTGGTAGAAGGCAGATTTCTGGGTTGGTATGATTTGACAATTTTTCATAATGTACCTGACTTCTCAACCTCGATGTTTCTGTTATGGGGATTACTTTTACATCGTTGTGAAAGGTGTCGTTTGTTACGTACCACGATGCATCAGAGAAAGCTCGAAGAATCTTTGACTGGGTTAATTAAAATTACTAAAACGTGGAAAAATTTAGTTATCTTGGTGCTAAGATATTAACCCATTGCAATCGAAGCCTATTTTCGTTTGTTTAACCAATAACTCGAAGCTTTTTCAATGAAAATATAATATTTAGGTAGACAAATATAAGTAAATGATATGTGCATTAAAAAGAAAGCCATCGTTGTATGTTACTTTTTGTAATCTTTTAAGGTGTGATACTTCTCGAAGCTTATTGCCAATATGTAATATTGGATTTTCTATGCAGATATCACAAAAATAATGAGTTTGTCATCTTCCGTCTGAAATTTTTCTATTAGAAACACTACACAATCTTTCTTGGTTCCAGAACGTATGATGTGTAAGGTGGTTGTTGAGCCTGCTTCGTATTTGTCACAAAAAGCGGAATATCCTGTACGCAACAGTTTTAAGGGAACATCCATTATTTACGTGATATAATTTTAGCTATTTTTCGACTCATCCTCCTTCCTTGGTAAGATTTCGTGAGGTTTTGTTCAGTCCCATTCCCTAATATGACTTGGGATTTTTAAAATGCGAACTTGCAATGTAAATCAGTGCTTCGATCATTAGATTACAGTAGACTTATTTAAAAGAACAATTTTAAAAAATGATAAGATATTTATCGAGACCATCCTTTCCTCCACGTGAGGTTGTGTGAGATTTTGCTTACATCCCTCCCCCTTAAACGTCTCAGATAATTAATGGATGTCCCCTAACGATTTGTCAGTGCCCTTATGTCAATGTCCAATGTGTACATGTCACTTTCACTGCTACTGTAAATTAATTAAAAACTATATTGTGGCTCTTATTTTGTCACCGGATGTATCGTACGGATACGTATCGAGATGTACTGAAATTGTCAGCACAGAATTTAGGAGCTAAAATATAGTACTAAATATGTGCGGTGGTCATTGTTCCACAAATGTCTTGCTCAGAATTTTTTAATGTGTGTTGAAAAAATCTAAACTATTCGGATTTTTGAATAACACTTAAATACTTGGGTTAATACATTAATTAGGTTTCTTTCTGCATTATGACCACTCATGTTTGCTACATATTTATTTGGTCTCTGTATTGATTTAGTTTGTAATAGAGAACTTCCTTAACACATGTTACATATAAATATTAAATATTTTACATTCAGTAACTAAATACAAATATATATTTCATTTTTTTAAGTTACGGGGCTATATTATTATTATTAAAAATTATTTGTTTTTTTTTTTTATTTCTAATAGGTATATTTGATATTTGAAAATAAAATATAATCAAGTAAATATCATTATAAAATATTAGCTTTATAAAATCAATAACTGCAACAAAAAATCTATAGAATGGTTGGGTACTAACTGTTTTGGGGTCACTGCCATAAAATACATTGCCTTAATAAATGAAATATCCCGAAAAAACACTTTAGTTTTAGCATTAAAATTGTCGGTTAAATCGACGTCTTCCTATTCAAAAAAAAAGTCCTTTTGTAATAATATTAAAAGACTAGAATGAGATTTTGTGAGTATAAATATGGAATACCAAAGAAGAAAAAAAATGAATAAATTGTACTACTTTAGAAAATTTAAATGAAAAATATTGTAAAGGTATGAATGCACTATGTGGCTATTACAGTCAAATTTTTAACTAGAAAATTTAAAATAGTCAATAAATTGTAGAATAAATTGCCACATCTTATGCCTTTTTATACAGACTGAAAATACACTATGTACTATCTTTTCTAAATAATCGAATGTTGTTAATTGTTAAATTTATATTTGCATGATTTGTTTGTAAAGGAAAAGAAACGGATGTGTTTACTTTAGTGTACAATTTTTGTAAATTGTTATGTTACGACTGTAATACTTTGTGAAATTTATTAGCTAGCATTTAAGGTATATTTAATCGATTTAGTTCGATCAATTTAAAGAACAGTTAGTTTCCAAGGATATTATTTATAAATTTATTTATATTTATAATTATTAAAAGTGCAATAAAATCTTTAATTGAATTAAACTTGTTTTTTAATTATAAAAAACAAGTGCTGAGGACTGGTGAAAACGCACTAGAATTTTTTTTTAATTGAAACATTGTTACAATAAATATTGATTTATAATAATATATATTTTTTTTAAATTATAAATCTTGGAAATTCACTGTTCTTCGGCACATTGTAATCCCTATTCCCAATTTTCTAAACCAAAGATTTTCAGACACTGAAAGAAATATTAAGCTTTTTTCTTACTTGTTTATTTTTTTATGTTTTAGGCCATCCTACATGTTTGCAATTTACTGCTAATATGATAATATCGGTTCGAAAATATCGATGGCAATGTATAGAATGTAAATGCTGTTCTATTTGTGGGACATCTGATAATGATGTTAGTATAATGGACCATTTATAAAATAACGTAAGACACTTTCAAGGGTGGTGGGGTCTATTTTCTTTTTGCAATTTGTTCATGCAAGGGGGATAATATTTTGCCTTTTAATGAATGGGACTAAGTTTAAAAACAGTAAAATTTGTCTTACGTAAATTATGAATGGCATCTAACTTATCCAGAAAGAGGAACATTAATTATTATTGTTTTCTTATTTTTAGGATCAGTTATTATTTTGTGATGATTGTGATAGAGGATATCATATGTATTGTTTGAATCCACCGCTAGCTTCACCACCAGAAGGATCCTGGTCCTGCCGATTGTGTATTGCCGAATTTCATAAATAAAAGAAATTATTTTTATAATACTGCTATCGAACTTACCGTCGACTTACAATATTTAAATGTATACTATTAAAGATAAAATAATATTCATTAGCATTCTATGTTTGAAATAAACTAGTTTGTGACTATCGTGTGGTGTTTTTATATACTGAAAGTTTTTTAATTTTTTTACAATTAATTTTACGTTTATTAAATTTGTTTTATTTTTTAAACAAAAAAAACTTTAAAACAAACTTAATGTTAAGTAAATTTTCCAATTGGCCAGCATTAATGAGGAAGTTTACTAATGAAAATAAAAGTTGAAGGAAATGAAAAACAACACATTTTAAAAAATATTTTTTAAAGTGTATTTTTTTTCCGCTGATCTTGAACAGATGATTTGACGTCATAGTTTCCTTTAATAAAGTTATTCAATAATTGTTTTTTAATTATGATTCTTTTTAGAATTTTTATATTTTCAACCGGTGAAATAAAGTAGGTTGTTTTCAATTAGGCATGTATATATATTATTATTTTTGTTAACAATGTTTCAATGAAAATGTGGTCAAAATTTCATTCAAAATGTCGCTCGTTTAAAGTAAAGTAATATAGGATTAGATTATATTTGTGATTTAAAAAAGTTAAAACATCAAATTAATTGAATCAAATTATAATTGTTAAAACTATCTGAAAATATACTATTTAATCAAATTAAATAAATAACTAATTACTTTCATACGTATTTGTCGACGAAAACGATTTAACTATGATGAGAATAAATCCTATGAGGCGTCATGTCACTTTGGTTTGTTAATACGTAGTGTACTTGTATGCAATGCTCAAATTAGTTCATCTTATGTATAGAATCAAAATCACCCATTAAACTTTGTTTATTTTTCGTTGGATCGTGTTTATGATTTTTGCATGATTATTTTCAATTTTTTTAAAGTGGTGCCAAATTATTGTTGTTACTTAAAATGAGTTATTTATTTCGTGTACATTTATAAAACATGCCACATGCAGAAGTTGCAAATTTTTGATTTTTAAATGATTGAGACTGTCCAATTGAAATAAATGCAACTTTGCACCATAACACTCTTCTTAAAGCACTATTGAACCTCCTTAACTAATTTTCTTGCTTTGGTTAATGAATTGTTGCAAAAAACGTAGATTTGATTTAAATTTTAATTTCATTTAAAAAATATTACTTTTAGATATGTTAAACTTCCTCATTTACAAGAACACAAAATTCTTTGCTTTTATCGCCTTCTAAGAAACAATAACAACCTTAAATATGAAATAAGCGTGGGTTAAGTTTATTTTGAAAGTAGCTTTGATTTTTAATATTTTTTACCATCAAAAAATACGCCTGGAAAAGCTTAATTTTTATTAAACTGTAAAATAGGATGTAAAAGCTAAAAAAAAACTACTAAAATACTTTCAAAATAAATGGTTCATTGCTACTATATTACTTAAGTTTGAGATGTAAAAATGAACTTAATTTTATATAAGAATGATGCAATGCTTAATATTTTTAAGAAACTTCATTACATTCAATAGCCCTTTTAATTGAACCGTTGAAAAATATGAAAAGTTGTACCTGAAATTACATCGATTTTTTGATATAATTATAATTTTAATACGTTTAAATTAAATACAAGATTATCATAATAAGTATTTTGCTTTTACTGTTTTAACAATGAAAGTCGTAAGAAATGACACCAACTACCTCGTTATATTTGTAAATTACTTTAGGCAAATAAGGTTTTTTGATTATAATTTTTCTTAACAAATATTTATAATACGTATAGTTTTAATTATCAAAATTTAATAGATATATATAACAAAACTAGTTATATTTTTTCTAATCTTCTACAAATTTCAAAACCCCAAAATTATTTTGTACTTATCTAGTCTGATTATATATTTTTTTTTAATTTCAGCAATCTTTTTTTTTGTTTTTATAAAGTCAAGGTTTGTTGGTTAAATTCATTTCTATTTAGTTAAAAAATGTAGTTTATAAACTTTAAAAAATCCTTGTACTTTTTTTTGTCATCTTATTTGGAGTACTTTATGTAATAATAAGTTCTAAACTTCTTATACTTTCTGAATACTTATTTAATAGTTTATTTTAAAATCAAAATTATAACTATTTTTTTTAAACTTTTGAACACTAAATACTTTTTTATATTTTAGTAAAATAAAAATTCTGTTTTATATCAATTTTATATTTTGATACAAAAAAAAAAAATACACCACACGTGTTCACATTTATCATTATTTTTTCCATTTTTGTATTTTTACGATCAATTCAAAAATTTAATGCAGTATTACAAGTAAAAACTGAACAAAGCACATTTCTACATTATTTCATATATTTGAAAAAATGATGGTTCTGTATTATATGTACTTATTTTTATATATTCTATGTATTGAGCAACTATTTTGTATTATAATTTTTTATGTTTTTTTCATATTTTCAAAAAACAAAAAGAAATATACGATTGAAGAAAAAGGATTTTTTTCTTAGGTATTAGTTTTTTTTTACAGTCTATATGAAGAATGTGTGAGATATATAAATTACTACATTAAAAAAAAACAAAAAAGAATAAGTCGAATAAGTATACTATTTCTTATTTTATGCTTATGCTTCTATAAAATTGTTAAGTTCAGATGACCAATTTTTACCTATTAAACTGATTTTTAGTTTACTGGTGAATGAGTGGTTAATAATTTGTAATTGGTTTATGTCGGGTTCGAATTCCGTGACAAGCAACTTTTTCCGTAAATTTTCGCTGTTTATTAATTACGTAAGATGAAAATTAGACATTTTGATCCTCCCCCTTTTAGGCTGTAAAATATATCAAGATTTAACGGACCCCCTTTTTCTTACGTATTTTTATGATTGAAAAAATTATGTATTTCAAACAAATATATACTTTTTTCGAGTCTAGAGACTCTTATTTTTTATTTCACGTCTACTTTTATGGTGTTTTCGTTGGTACGCATCAATAAATGTTTTTTTCAACTCGTATTTTATCGTGGTCAGCATTAACTTTGTATTACCTCTTTTTATATATTTTCGTCTGCAAAACTAGAATCTTAGTAAGATTCTTTGGAATCGAGGTATTCTTTTCAATATACATCATGGATAACGTATTTCACATTTAATGGCAGTGTTGTGTGCATTTTGTCAAAAGATCAACATCAACTACACTTTTCTACTGCCCAAATTCATTACGAAGGTATGTATTTATTTATTTACTAGTTAATACCCACATTTTTATGGGGCAAAAATATGATTTAAATTCAAACTTTGAATCTATTTTTTTAAGTAAAATAAATTTGTTTCAGCAAGGATTCGACGATTTTTCTAGGCAGTCACAATTCATAGCGATAGAAAAAGACAATTTCCAAGATTCAACTGTAATCTCTAAACTAACGCCATTGACGCCATTAAGTAAATATACTTTAGCATGTCTGTAATTAACTATAATTAAATTTTACACTGTGAAATAATGTTATATTTTGTATATCAATTTTAATAAATAAAATATAATTTTGAATCAAATTTTCGTTAGTATATTTTAAATATTTCAGGAATAAATGAAATTTGAATTTGGCGCGTAAAATTCTAAAATTGGTTAAAAGTAGTTATCGTTATTATCGGTTATGCTACACTGGCTACACTAGCGCCCTCAGTAAATGACGCCCGGAAGATAGCCTTTTGGAGGAACACAAAATTAACATTGAGCTAGCCTCCCCTGGTTTTGAATGCTTAATCCGAATAGTGAAAGAAGTTTCGTTTTTTTTAGTTACGTATATTTATTGAAATCTAGCGAGTTCAGATTTAATGCATTTTTTGCTTATGAACAATTTTTCTTTTTATTTCCACTAGAATTTTAAAATTTTCCAAAAAAATTGTAATAGTTATAGGTGACGCAACCCAAAGTACATATATGTATGTAAAAAAAATATTAAATTATTCTTTATCAGTTACTTCGATACTTACCAGTTCAGTTACTTACTTATCAATAATAATAGACAGCATAAATTTAAAAATTTGTATTATTTCAAATAGAGGAACAAGCATCTCATTTACTTAAGTATAAGGAAAAAAATTAAAGCAAATTATTGCCGAAAATAAAATGAAAATTTTCTTGCAATAAAATTTAAAATTACAAATAAAAAGTATTGACATTTTTAAAGATAACAATCATACAGAATTGCGGTCTATGGGTAAGTACACACCGTCAAATTGATTTTTCTCTATTTTTATGTAACTATCTTATTAAAATCTAATACAAATTACATAAGTTACATTGACATTGCGTGGTTTTCTGAAATGATTAATTCGGAGATACTAGTAATACCTGGTTAAGTTTTGATTAAGCAGAACCTTAATTTTTATAAAATAAGATCACTTTCTTTCCCCATTGCCGGGACTTGAAGTTGATGTTTAAGGATTCTCAGGAACTAGCATTTCTAATTTATATTTTTTTTTCATTGTAGGGAACATAGTTTTAAAAATTATGTTATTAGTTAAGTTTTAGTTATAAATGTTTTATTATTATTATTTTTTAGTTTTTATTTGAAAATTTTATTAAACAACATCCGATTAAAAAAAATCATAGGAGTTTTCACAAAGTTATGATTTTTGAAAATAGAATGGAATGCCTCACACCTGTAGGCTCGTCTAATGTTTTAAGATGTTTTAATGTATCATCCCCAAAATGATTTAAATTTCATACAATTTCATTTAACGATTTTAGTTTTCAAATTAAAATATTTAAGAATTAATTAACAATATTAGTTCAAAATGGTTAAATATAGAAGTTAAAAATTTGAGGATGATATCTTTCCAAAACTAAAAAAATAATTATTTTTCTCTAATTATAACTTAGAAAACAAAAATCAAAGAAAAAAAAGTGAGACTCATTTACGACTTTATTATTCAATAAATGATATACATATTTAAAAAAAATACATTAAAGAAGCAAATTGAACTTACAAAATAAATAAATCATTATACATCACTCTCTTAAATAGATTGATTATCTCAATTAAACAAAAATATACACAATATACAAAAAATAGCTTTATCTCATTTTTCAAAAAGCAAAAATAATAAAAGTGGTAATAACTTTGATTACACCCAGAAAAAAAAAATAATAAAAAATTACTTTTAGCAAATTCTTCATTTAGGCATACATAAAAATTCTTTTAAAAATATTTTCTTTTGTATGGGTTAGATTTACATTAACTTATTTGGTCCACAAAGATTAAATTATAGATTAATTTAGGAATATATAATTTAAAAAAAAATATAATGCCGTCGAATATGTATTAGAATAATGAGAACTAATTACAAGATTAAAAACATTAGCTCGGATTATAAAAAGAAATATTCAACTTTGATATAGAGTACAATATTGGGACAGAGAAAAGCATAAATTTGTCGAATACATTACAAACTCGATTAAACGATTAAAAGTATTTGATTTATTGAAAAATCAGTTTTTCTCAGTTTCAAAATTTATTTAAATATTATAATAAAGCATCATCTTACAACTGTTTTTTTTGACTTTTCAAACACTTTCCTTAAATATTTTTTTACTACTAGAATTTATTTCACAGCACGAAACAGCATTCAGATTTCCAAAACTATTCTTTTTTCACTTTTAAGAAGCACACTTTGGCCAATTGTTTCAAATTCTAATTTGATAATACTACAACTTTATATAGAAAATTCAATTTTGTAAATAATTGACATTGTGCAAACCTAGTATAAGTAATCAAAAATCGCAGTAAGTTTTGCATTTCGCACATTCTATGTAGCAAGGCTAATATTTCAACAATTGTCTTACATTTAATTCTTCTTTATTTTTTTTTTTAAATAGAAATATTTAATAATGTGGATAGTTAGGATGATTATTTGTTTTTAAAATAAGAGATCAGCAACTGTTTCATGACCCCATGTGACGTTGTTTAAATCGTTGGCTGGCTTCAAAAAATCGGCAGTTTCGTAATCACTAGGACTTGACGATTTCGGCGGTATAGGAAGTGGGTGAGCAGTTCTTGTTACCCCCAATTGAAAGATTTCTGAGCTTAACAGTACTTTGCTGGGTGTATAGTTCGATAAAGAATTTCCTGTTTAAAATTAAAAAAATAATTAATATCTTAAATACAATCAAATACATTGTACATTAGGAATCAATTGAGCCAATCTTTGTAAGAGGCGCAAGTACATTTTAAATAAAGCACAAAAATTAAAGGCTTTTCAAAAATAGCCTAGTTTTTATATTGTTAAAATTTTGAAGGATTTTTTGAAAATTGCTTAGTAATCATAGTTAAAAAACTAATAACCAATTGCAAATAATATTAAATTTTTGTTCAAAATAGACTTACACCACTTTCAAAGAAAACGGTTTTATGTTTACGCATATTAATTTATAATGATGAAAATGAATAAATCAATTTATTGTTTGGAAATATTAACAATACTTACATGTTAGTCTACTACATGTTAGTCGCATGAAATAATAGATGTCCATGAAAGCGAAGAAAGAAATACATACAAATAATTTAAATGTAAGATCAAATTAATACAAGAGAAAAAGAATGAAATAATCAATAACTATTAGAACTAATGATCATAATAGATGAACAGTGTTAATAATTGTTCGATTTCATACCGATTGGTGACGGAGCTGCTGCTGGTGACGTTAAATTTTCTTCCATCAATGAAGACTCCGAAGGATATTCAAATGTAACAGTTGCAGAATCGTTAAACTGAATTTTCAACTGAAACAAAAATAAAATTTCAATGAACTAATTGCATTAAAAAAAGGATTGATTCTTAAAACTATTAATTATTTTTCAAAGCGTATTTCCTTGGAAATACATATAAAGTCTTATCCAGAACGAATACTAATATATTAGCTATTGTTTTAAGGTAAATGATCTCAATTGCTTCCCGATGTTGCAATAATTATTAAATATTGAATCGTAATTATTAAGTGATAAAGAATAAGGGATATTGATTTATGGTTGTCTGGATCAGTTTATATCGACAACCTAATATGAAAACATAATAACTACCAAGGAGCTTAAGGGAGTTCTTCCGTGTGACGACCTTGCTTTTAAGCATTTTTTGGGAATTTTTTAAGAGGACCAAAGTTTTGAGTTGTTTAACATTTGTTTGTATTTATTTTAAGCGTAGATATATACATTTTCAGCCAAAAATCTTCAATAGAACGCAAGTTATCTTAAGTATAAACAAATCTGAAATCCCGGCGAATATAAAAAATATAGACTACTTTTCGACATACGTACCATTTATTTCTTTTTTTAAAGTTTTGGTTTTACAAATTTAAAGTGGAATTAACATTTAATATTAGAACTGTATGTTGCTCTAATTTTAATTAAAGTGAATACGAAAAAATAATTGCCGGTTTAAAGTAAAAAATGACTGAATAATCTTCAAAGTTTGCAACCAAGACAAATTGAGAATAATGACCTCTTGTTAACTAACAGTAGGACAAATAAATAGCATTCAAAAAACGTGATTCGGCTCATAATAAATTACATTAATTTGAGTTCTACAAAAAAGAATACGTAAATACAAAACTCTTAGTCGGTAAACACATTATTGAATACCGTTACAGTTAAAAGTTAAATAATAATAATCATAAGATTTGGACGGAGAGAGCCATGCGAGCGATTACAATGTCGGAAAAGTGATAGATTTAACATCATTATTTAATTTTGCATAAACAATGCTAATGATAGTAATGATTTCAAGCAGATATATAAATTTGTGTTTGTATTGTCACGACAAAAACAATGCTGCGATGAAGTTTTTCATTTCCATCATTTGAACTTGTTTGCCAATTTATGATGAGAATAGCGAATGTGTAAAGTGTTGCCTTATTTGCTATTTAAAAAAAGTTAGAATAATTATTCGTGTCAACGGCTCATTAGAAGAAAATTTCCAATTGTGTCCTAAATTCCGTCAGTTATCCATCACCTCTCGTTGATTTGAATGATTATTAAAAAATAGAATGTGTGAAAAGCATTTATCTACTCGCAAAAAATGAAAATTTTTCAGCGAAGGATTTTTGTTACGCTTACTATCTAAAACTATAATAAGGAACTAGTTGCTTATTTAAAAAAAAACAGCCATGTATTAAATGATTAGAAGGCTCAGTATATATTTATTAAAATTGCAATGGTAAATCATAGGAATCATTCGGTGCTAGTTATTTTTTCAATTTTTTTAAATGATAACTTTGCAATTCCTGCAAAGCGAAATTAATTCACTTGAAATTATTTCAATCTAATATATTGGGTGCAGTTTTTGAAAATACCCTGAGTTGGTGTTTTTCTAAAACATTTTTAGAACTGCACATATTGTGTAAAGTTTTGTTTATTTGTCTTGAGCCAGTATTTTTACTCGTAGATAGATAGACCTTATCCTTAAGATAGCTATTAAGTAGACACGAATTTATCTGGTAGATAAATCCTATACATCACTATTTTTAGGTGAAACTACAAATCTGTTCTCTATCTTCCGGATAAAATTTTATCTGAAAGATAAGTGCCACTATCACTATTAAATAAAATAATATAATTCCAGATATGAAAAAAAGTACAATTGCTCACAATATGATAGATATTAGAACTCAAAATTTAAACTGCACATAGAAAAAAACATAACAGCGATTTATTTGAGAAAAGCTACAAATAACAGAAGCGATCACAGTAGACCCTAGATTTTCGCACATAATTGGTTCCTAAAATTGTGTGCGAATATTGAACGTTCGAAAGTAGAAAAATATTAAAGAAATAGGCACAAAATCTGCGTCGTAAAGTATTCATATATCAATAATATGTAAAAATAATGAAGCTAAAGAGTAGTGTTTTCGGGTGTTTACTTTAAAGTTATCAAGGGAGTAATCAATTGGATACCTCCTATTTTAATTTTCTTGAAAAAGATTTTACATGTGATATTCGTTCTTCATTGGGATCACATTCTTCCATGATAGTCATTACTAGCTTGAAATACTGTATTTAAATCGTCATTTAATCGTCTTCCAATATTTAAGCAAACTAAGAGCTTTAGCTTCAATAATTGAAAAATTCAAAGGGACATTATTTTGATGTTTATCATCCATCCATGATGACAAAGATCATTCCATTTCATCCATCACTATGCCGTGTCTTTTAGAAACAATCTTTGAACATATATTTTCTGAATTTTGAACGTATTCCTTTATTTTACTCTTGTTTTTCAAAATTAAACATATCGTATATCTGTTTACACCAAGCAAACGTCCGATTGAAGCAAAAAAACTCACCTTTTTGAAAACAATTAATTATTTTATAACATAACTATTATAGGATTAAAACATTGAATCTTTGAAAATGTGTGAAATAGCGAATTGTGCGAAAGTTGAGGACCGCCTGTATATAATTTTAAATGATAAATAATTTTTTTTCAGATTTAAAAGACAACTATGAAATAAAAGTAAATTTTGGTATTCGCAGTTATAATTGGTGGCTCAATGATCAAAAAATTATAAAACACCAATGTATATGCCTTCCAGATTGGAAGGATTTGCAAATTAAAGGAGTGAATTATTCTGTATCGATGTTTTTTGACTCTATTACTCATTTTATATAATAAAGAAACTGATTTCGAACAATAAAATTCGATACTTAAAGAGTTCTTTTTTACTTTCGAGTTTTCTTTCCTCCATTAACTATGTGCTAATCGAAAAAATTACAATTCATAAACCGTGGTACAAAAATAATTCCTATGAAAAAATCTTTTATCAACCAAACTAGATAAAAGAGTCCCTGCAAAAATCGAAATTTCAATTTTCTGATAAGATATCGATATCATTGGATAAATCATTAAATAGTTGCTTCCCAGGTAGGAACTCCAATACTCATAACAAGGCCAGTTGTTCATTACCAAGCTTTGGTATACCTTGGATCAAGGCTTGACCAAGCGTCAACGCCAGAGTTCTACCAAGATAAGTAAACAAAAAAAAGCACCATTATATTGGGATTTATTTTATATTATTATTAATATAATTATATAAAAATTTACATGTTTTTTTTTAAATCTGTTTAAACTGAGATTGGTTGCCAGGTCTGGTCTATGGATATCATTTCTAAGTTAAGCTGTCTTGAGCTAGGCCTGGGCCAATTATAAATTCCTATATGGGTTGTTTAATATCAAGAAACCAGGTATTGATTATTTACCCATCAGGTTTTCCGACGGTTTTGATTCCATATTGAAAAACCGTTGGAAAATTCGACTTTTTTATAAAGAAATTTTTTCTCGAGCTTCATGAGAAACATAATTTTCATTAAAATGATTTTTCTAATAGATATGTAGTTTAAAATATTTTTCTGATGAAAAAAATTTGTTAGCGAAGTTTCCAATTAAGTTCCATTAAGTTACCAACGAATGAGGTCCAACACAACGCCACATTAAACATTGATATTGACTAATCTATACCGTCAATTTCCAATATCTTCTGGATGGCAAAAACCACTTGATTAGCAAATAATATCTTGTATTTTTTAATACTTAAGTTGCAAGTTCAGTACTAAATGGCCAATTGCTATACATGCTGTTGAATGCGATCGATGTTTTAAGCTGTTTCGATCTTCTTAATATTTTTAACATATACTTTTTTAGATATCTTTACAACTTCTTTGTATATATCATACATTTCCTAAGTACAAAAGCAATTTGTTTATTTTTGACTTGAGATCATTTCTCAAACGTAAATAAATTAAAATTTATATACGAACCACAATAGGAATCATAATTTTAAACCATGATTTTCGAAATTCGAAAAATATTGTTGATTTGATAATTGAAATTGTTAATTAATTTTATCATTATTGAATCATTCAAATTATTAAATAAATATTGTTTTCTTTCAATGATTCACTTTCTCTATTTGCGTAATACGTTGCGTCCAATTATTTGAACAAATTGAATTTCCCAATTTTGGTCCCAAATATTATCGAACTGATTTTATTACGATTGTGTGATCGATAAACCTCGCCTTGATTGTCACAACTATTAAGAAAGAAAATCATAAAATTTACGGTGACTTACAATTTTCAACGGATATAAATTTCAAAGAGCATTATGCAAGTTTTATCGTTTTACGAAGGTATTGATAAGAATACTGGATTTTTAAAATTGTTATTTGTTTATGAAATCAAATAATAAAAATATCATATTTTTTTCTGTTGCTAAAAGGAAGCGTGAAAATTAGTTGATTGAAAAATACAAGATTAAAATGGTACTTTCACGTCTCTCGAAAAAAATGTGTACAGCATTTGATTTTTGCGAATTGGATTTCGATATTATTGAAAGGGATAAAGTATCTTCATCGTTAATGTTTGAAATCAACATAACAAACTATTTATTTGTTAAAATCGAGATATAAAATTTAGATGTATTTTTTTTTGTATTATGGAGAATAAAATTCAGTTACTAGTAGGCAAAAACACAGGGAATACCGGAAATACCAACAAACAATGTGAGCGACAAAAATGTAAAAATGAAAGTACAATTTGTATCAATGCTTTAAATAGCAATAATCTAAAACATGTGCGATATGTGAATTAAATATACGATTGAAGTTACAATTTACTAAGAAAGACTTCTACTATATAAGGAATTAACGCCACTATTATATTACTAATTTTGGATGAAATGTGGAAAAAGATCTTAAAACAAGCATACTAAATTTTTCTTTTTCTTACATATTGATAAGCAGTACAATAATATAATACTACTAGTAGTTGCCCGTTGCATTCGCAACTAATAGTTTTATCTTAATAAAATGTTTAATATGAGATAATGAAGAGTTAATCAACATTTGAAATTTTAAATGTAATAACCAAAGTATTGTTAATATAAAAGAAAGTTTATATAAAATTATATTAAGAAATAAAATATGTATTTTTTTTTATATCATTTTAATAACAACATTTTAAATAACGTCATTTCACTAAATTAGTATGAAAGTTTAATACTTATGTAGTACTTATACCAAATTGGCGATTTTAAATTTTGGTTCGTTTTTCAACAATCAAACTTTTTAAAATCTATTTAATTTTATGAACCAATGGTTGTGATCTGGAGTAATTATATATTCGGCTGAAAAACAATTAGGTAGCAAATTTTTGCCATATATTTCACTGGCAATTCAAATATAAAATCTTCGATACTAAATTTTTTTCGGTATTTAGAACAATTTGAAAACCAATTATTGTTATTGAAAATAAATAAAATATTCGAATTTACTTCCACACTTTCCACCTATTTCCAACAATTTTGTATGTACAACGTCCAAATGTGCGAAATCGAATAGCTTTTTAGTCATGTTAACTAACATAAAGGTCATTATTTTTTTTCGTTTTACATTATATTTTCAAATATAAGTGCAAATTTGTGTCGATGAAATTTGGAAAGTGTTTTCCTTATACGATGCAGATAAATAATAAGAAAAGGTTTTTGAAAATTTCTCCCTTAAAAGAGTGAAAAACGGTAGCAAAGTTTGTAAGGGATAACGTTTAATAAATAATCGAAATTTCAAATTTAATAACTAATCAAAGTCCGTTAAAAGCGAAACGTTATTACTGCTTAATATAAAACAAAGGTGATTTATTATTAGAAAAAAAAAACTTAGAGTCTGCTTAAAAATTTTAACTCTGATAAGTAGATATATCTGAAACGGTTAAATTTAGTTTATAAATGAGCATTATCTTTTTTTGGTTTTCACATATTGTAAACCTGAAAATCCGAAATACTTATTCACAAATAAATACATTAGTGAGTGAGTACCCTTACCAAAGCTTTGAATACGTAAGTGGGGATAACAGAGTGCACGCGTATAGCCCATTCTGCACGGACGCACGGCAAGATAGCCAATTTATATATAAGAAGATAAGTTAATCAGATGGTGAGTCTTTAACATGTAAAAGTGTTTCCACTGGTGCACTTTCTTAGTTAATATCAGGATCTCCTTCTACTAGTTCTTGTGGTAGCTTTTTCAATCTTTTGTCCATTTTGGAGTTTGGTAGAAGGCAGATTTCTGGGTTGGTATGATTTGACAATTTTTCATAATGTACCTGACTTCTCAACCTCGATGTTTCTGTTATGGGGATTACTTTTACATCGTTGTGAAAGGTGTCGTTTGTTACGTACCACGATGCATCAGAGAAAGCTCGAAGAATCTTTGACTGGGTTAATTAAAATTACTAAAACGTGGAAAAATTTAGTTATCTTGGTGCTAAGATATTAACCCATTGCAATCGAAGCCTATTTTCGTTTGTTTAACCAATAACTCGAAGCTTTTTCAATGAAAATATAATATTTAGGTAGACAAATATAAGTAAATGATATGTGCATTAAAAAGAAAGCCATCGTTGTATGTTACTTTTTGTAATCTTTTAAGGTGTGATACTTCTCGAAGCTTATTGCCAATATGTAATATTGGATTTTCTATGCAGATATCACAAAAATAATGAGTTTGTCATCTTCCGTCTGAAATTTTTCTATTAGAAACACTACACAATCTTTCTTGGTTCCAGAACGTATGATGTGTAAGGTGGTTGTTGAGCCTGCTTCGTATTTGTCACAAAAAGCGGAATATCCTGTACGCAACAGTTTTAAGGGAACATCCATTATTTACGTGATATAATTTTAGCTATTTTTCGACTCATCCTCCTTCCTTGGTAAGATTTCGTGAGGTTTTGTTCAGTCCCATTCCCTAATATGACTTGGGATTTTTAAAATGCGAACTTGCAATGTAAATCAGTGCTTCGATCATTAGATTACAGTAGACTTATTTAAAAGAACAATTTTAAAAAATGATAAGATATTTATCGAGACCATCCTTTCCTCCACGTGAGGTTGTGTGAGATTTTGCTTACATCCCTCCCCCTTAAACGTCTCAGATAATTAATGGATGTCCCCTAACGATTTGTCAGTGCCCTTATGTTATGAACTGACAATTATTAGCATTATCACCAAAGTGGAGCTTTCGAGTTATAAGACAAATTTTAAATGGTTCCGCTCCGGAGTCCTCGAGTGCAAAGGGTTACTAAAAATAATAACGGTATTGGTTGTTAAACACCTACTAGTTTCAGAGCGGTCACCAAGGCTATTTGTCTACTAATAGGTAATAAAGAGTTTATCATTAAAAATACATTTTCTTTATATAATTTTGTAAGTTGTAAATACAACTTGTTGGTAGTTTATGATTACTAATAAAAATTTAGTTCTAGAATTAAATGAAATTAATACGATGTACCTATATAAACAGCGAATTTAAAATCCAAATTTCAATATTTTTTTTTAATAAGCGATTGATCTTTAACAAATCCATCAAATATTTATTTTGTTCGTTTCTGTGCCCTTATCATATATATATATGTATATATATGTGTGTATATATATATATATATATATATATATATATATATATATATACGTGGGGCATATATAATATGCCCCCATTTAAACTTATCATAGACATTGATAGTTTTTAAAACCTATCAATAAGAATATGATTATCTTATAGATCATTTTAGACAATTCGAACAGTACCTATGTTTTAAATTAAATTGAAACCTAAAAATAGAATTCACATTGGAGTAGTTATTTAAAAATTATTTCAAAAGGCGGATGTTTAAAACACATATCCAATCTATCTGTCAAGATTCTTTTTGAAAAGTGAAAAAAATTAGCTCAATTTTTAGCATTGAAAAGAAAATTACTGTGGTGGTGACAGGAAAATTGATGTGGCATTACCAATGTATTACTCAATATTTGCTTTCCAAATAAAGAACCTTTAGTTTCATTGTGGGAAGGTAAAACTGTTCTCATTAAATTTTGCACAAATTTGACAATCAATGATGCAATTTTTTACCAATTAATCAAATTTTAAACAAACCTCAATTAACTGAATTAAATTACACAAAATTTTACAAGCAAAATTTTCAGTTTGTTTTTTTAAATTTAAAGTGGTTTCCATTTCTTTGAAGTATTCTTTTATTTAATACCCACATCATTGTTTAAAAAACTGCGTTTATTTATTTTTTATTAGCATTTCCAATTGCGAAATTGTTGTAATTTAGTCCAGATGAGATATAATATTACCCACTAAGCGACCACAAACTAAACCGGAAACCCAGTATAAACTTCGAAACAAAAATGAAAACATGATGTAATTTCACATATATGAGATGATTAAACATTAGCATATTAATTTTACCATTGTAGTACTACCATTTTCACTTTTATTTTCTTTTATACATGTAAAATATTATGCGAACGATTGCTTTAGCAAAAAAAGTTTTGTAAAAGATGTTTGTTATCATAGTTTAGGAATTTAGAAAAAAAAGTGCTCTCTATTTTGTAAATTGATTGTAATCAAATGCCCTTGTCATTTTTGTGTCCTAATATTTTAATATCTAAAAAAAGAATGAAAAAAATTATTATTATTGTATGATGATAGTATAATCGACAATATACAAAATATGTTTGTTTTATCTATATATTTTCAGAATAAGATTCAAAAATATCATTCAGCAATTTTAATAATGCGGTGAATGGTGAATAACAATAAATGCATATTTGCTTATATTAAACTGTAAAAAAATAACATGAAAAAAGAATGCAATTCAGACATTTTTGAGAAGCTAAAAAGATGAATCAAAAACCGGTTAAGCCAACTCTGTCACTGACCCAAACTGATGCATTCTTTTGCAGTATTATTTTCTTTTTTAAAAATTCGAAGAATTTCATTTTATTAATGAATTTTGGGACAAATAAACAACTTGATTTTAATTAAATAAATTATTTTAAGATTAATTTCGTTGTTTTTCAGTTAACTTTTTGTACCCCTTAATAAAATCAGTTGAAACGTCAGAGATTTATTACGATCAATAAATCCTCTTTTAATTTTCCTAAATTTTCAGCCCCCTTGGGTAAACCAATCCTCGATCTTGTCCGACTCTTCATTTGGAATAGTATGAACGTTAATTAAACCAAAATACTTTTTTCTAATTTTCTCTTCCTTTTAAACTGTAAAAATAAGACCAAAATCAATTTTCTTTCTCAAAAGTACTAAAACTCAGAGGTTCATATTACTCTTGTCTAATAAATACCAACTTCTTTTGAAAGGATTTTTCGTTTTTTACAATCAATAACAATCAACGATTAACGAATGAAGAACAATGTTTAAGTTCAATTAAATATATATCTAATTCAAGTGTTTCAATAAAAGTACATTTTCGACTGTAAAGATAACTTAATTATCTTATATTTAGCGACTTTATCAATTGCTTAAATGCAAGGCACTTATGAATCTGAAAGATCTATGATCGTTAATGAAGCGAACGATCTTGAGTTCCGTTATTCAAACATTCCAGTCTCATATATTAGTGTAATAATTGACGAGAATGTTTTTTTCTTCTTTCAATACAGTTATAATATGGCATTTTCAATTACGTCCGGTTAGATTCCTATCGTTTTCTTTTATTTATGATTTTCCTTTCAATTCTAAAGATTATATTTAACCAACATGTAAATTGGAATTGTAAAATAAATATGGAAACTTGGAAAATTTAAAATATCAAATAGTTATGATTAAAATAAGTAACTTCTTTTTAAGAAAAGGCTTAGACCTTATATATATGATAGTCCTATAAGTAGAAGGATGTATTTTTTTCGCTATCAGATTCAAATTCAAATTTTTATGTATAATCCTTATTTGGAAAAATTATTTTATCATCGCGAAAGTTCAAATAAGATTTTTTCGCTGACTTTGAACAGTTATACTGTTTATACCATGGGTCGGCAAGCTTTTGTTATAAAAGGGCCAAATATTTTTCATGGGGATCAGTGTGGGCCGCACTTGCAGTAGGTATCCTTACTACGGGCAGGTTGCCGACCCATGGTTTATATAATGTAAAAATATATTGTGATCAAATTTACAATATACTTAACAAAAGTAAACAATAAAAATAAATTTGAATATAGTTTAAACAAATGTATTTTCGACGTATTGCTTTGATATGTATTTCGATTGTCAAACTTTTAGTAGTATTGGATCGCTTTGGTCACTTTTGTTTAAATTTATGTTGACAGTCTACTTTTATAAATAATTTTACATAAATAAGACCACAATATTATTTATATACCTATTGTATAAACATTCATATAAGTTGAAAATAAAAACAACGAAGGAAAATTCAAGTAAATACAAATTAATAAAAATAAGGACCAAATGGAAAAATTTCAAAATGCAATAGGGTACCTATTTAATATTTTAATGAAATTGTCAAGGTAACAAAGTTGGCCAACAAATATACATTGCATTAATAGCGAGTCTATCTTGTTTGTATTGTAAAACATTTTTGGACTTCTCTTTTTGCAAATCCAAAGTTAACAAATAACAAAGAAATTTGTATATAAATAATATGATTAAAATTGAAAAGCGTTGTCAAAATTAATTTTTATTTATTATAATTAGGAAAAATGAAAATATACATACATTCACTAGTAAATTCCCGTGATATATTCACAGTCCAACATTGACACAACACAACTGACTAATGGTAAAAATTGACAATTGAATGAAATCAAAATGATAGTTGAAATCATAATAACAATTAATTAGTTCAAATTTGAGGCAATTATATTTGGTTTTCACTTTCACGTATACGTTTACAACCTTTGTTCTTTGTCTTTGCCGACAAACGTGTATACGTTTGCCTATAGGGACATTTCACGTGAAGCGTACAACGAAAAAAAAGTGATGTTTTGAAATTTGTTCATATTCTAGTAAGTATGAATTTAATGCTCTAACAATGTTGTTGGGTAATTATTATTCAAATTAAAATAGTATTTATTGAAAAAAATATAAATAAGAAGCAATAGTTTAAAATAAAATTTCGTGATAAGTAATAAAATCGTCTGCTAGCCAAAGAGGTTAAATGACTAGAGTGAACGTGCTCCATAAACCCCATGTTAAACTTAAACTTTCATTTCCCCTCAATTTTCCAAGTGATCGTACCCCTTCCACAGAATATTTGTACAAAATATATTCTCTCCTCTCTGCGTTAAAACAATAAGAACAATTTTGTACAAATATGCTGTGGAAGGGGTACGATCACTTATATTTTTTTCAAGAAGTACTATTTTAATTTGAACAATAATTACCCAATAACATTGTTAGAGCATTAAATACGCTTAAGTAGGATAGTAAATATAATTATAGCAGCGTTTTAGTGTTATAGTGCGTAAATCAGATGACCTAAGAAAGCTAGGGTATGACGCTCAGTACGACACGTATGTACTTTAATTCACTATCTCCTAAACTATTGCAGATCCCATTATGAAAGCGTATAACTTGGCAAATAATCATCATTTGAAAAAAAAATTTTGTATCCACATTCATACTGACTAGAAGTACAATTATGCCAAATATGAACAAATTTCAGAACATCACTTTTTTTTCGCTGTACGCTTCACGTGAAATGCCCCTATAATTATATTGATGTGTCCTACAGAAATGTATCAGCACACCTGTACATAGGCCTGGCTTACTTCTTATTACTATTTAAAATTTTAAAAACCAAAGTAATGCTTCAGTGATGCATACTCAGCGTGTCAATTTGAACTTTATGCGATTCTTTGGTATTGACAAACAATTCTGATCAAAATATTTCTTTGCTACATATTTGGAACTTTTAAGCTCTATGCTTTTGTAGCTTGTTGGGAGACATAATGTTCTCGTCTTGGACTTTCATTTGTATTCAAAGTATTTTTTGTTACAATCCCTACAATGGTTGGTACATAATTTAGTTTGTAATATTATTTTTTATTGTCACTTAATAACTACTAATACATACAACTTTTAGCGATTGGATAATTAATAAGTTTTTTTAAGCCGACAAATATTAGAAAATTTGCTTGTTAGGAGATTCCATCCCAGGAGGTCTCAGGTTTAGAGAGTTCAATTTCCTAACATGTCCACCAGAAAAATTTCTTTTAAAGTTCTTTTTAATTGTTTCAACATTAATACATCGTATTTTGTTAAAGAAAAAAATACATATTTCAGGAAAAAGAAACCCTTGTAGCAGTGTTAGTTGATCTAACATAAATATAACTTTTTTAAAAATATATCTTTAGAACCTGGAGTAAATTAGATAAATGCAATTTTGTGGAAAATTTTTCACTTTTTTAAGGTAAGTAAAGTTAAAAATGTTTCTTTTTTTGGTAATTTTTTGTCGAAGTAATAGAATTAAAATATAATGTAAATTTTCAACCATAAGCAAAAACAACCTGTTAATCTATGATTTTATAAATTGTTTCTTACATAAAAAGGAAATATTATTGTTTTAAAAATAAATATCGTATGAAATGACGCACCAATTTTACATTTGATATTGATAATAATGAAATAAAATAGCAAAGATTATATAAAGGCGTAGTTCATGAAGACAATGAAATATGAATCGTTTTTGGTTTACAAATATGTTATGTATGTTATTTAAAACTTTTGTTGACGGAAAATAATTGTAATAATATCAACAGTAATCATTTTCTTCGTGTTTAATAAACACTTATTCACCAACTTACAAATGTAATCGTGAAAAAAATATATTGTAAACTTGAAATTGAATTGAAAAATTGGTAAATGTTTTATTTTAAAACGGGAAAAAAATGATTGATGAATTGAAATTGGGGGTTGGTAAACTATTATGAAAGCCTACTGGTGATCCAGTGGTCTAGATGAACTACTATGTGTTGAATTCGACCCTAGTATTGACCAAATTTTCAATATTTCTCGATTATAGATTTGATTAACCTTAGAGACGCTTAAGACCTTAGTAGTTATAAAGCGACGGTGAATAACAATTTAAAAAAACTATTATATTCGAGGTAGGTACCAAGTGATCACATGAAAACTTCATGTGAACCGCTTGAGTTTTGCAAATTAATATAGATTTATTACAAAATACACTGTTAGTAAATAAAATCAACATATTAATGAAATAAAACGTTTCCTACATTAAATTTTTTTTGTGATAAATGATACACGTAAATGATAACGAATAAATGGTACCAATTATTTCGAATTTGTAATCTTTGAACTCAACTTTTCTTTACCGCAACACAAAAAAGCATCTGATCCAGAGAAGCGATATATGCTTTCCGGTGCAATTTTTTTTTACTAATCCCGAATCTGTGGTCAGTTTTCCTCCAGCATCCTTCAATATTGAGAAAATAACTGAAAACCTTTAAGAAAAAGCCACATCGCTTTTATTTTTGGACTCTGAGCACAATGAAAACTGTTATCCATGGACTTAAACGGAAAGTGAAACAACCTTGTTGTTCCTTGTCATCAAGTGGAGGTGTTTTGGTTGCAGATACAAGAAGAATTGAACGATTAAGAAAAATTGAAAGATAATGAAATGGTTCCCTTCCACAGATTTGAGTTTTACGTTTCAAAGATACACCAAAAACCATACATCGGATGTGAATTACAAACGATATCGCTTTTCTCAACTATTTTAAGACTTTCAGAATTTTTTTTAAGATTGAAAGGTGCTGGATGAAAAATGACCACAGATTCGTGCTCAGTGTGTAAAACTACACCGGAAAACATATGTCGCACTCTGGGTTATATGTGTTTTTTAAGAATCGTTTTTATTTTTTCTTAGCGTCGTCAATATGGTACTAAATTGAAGTTTTTTTTAACATAGGACGCCAATAAAATAAAAATTGCAATCCTAACTCATGAACAGTTTTTTTAAGCTCCAATAAAAAGGAATTATGGGTGCTATAGTTGTAGTATACATTTGTGCTTGTAAAGCATTGGCTAAGTATTAGAATCTATAAGAAATTTAACATGCCGTTTTTGTTTAAGTATTCAGAACTCTAACATTTATATATTTACTTAAACAGTTTGAAAACTTCAACTTCAACGTGCTAATTGCGTAAATGTATATAATTTTACATATATAATCTCTATTGAGTTCGTGTTCCACAGTGATATTAACGAAAACATACACTGTAAAAAATTTGATTCTGAGGTCGAATTCCTTAGGAGTTTGACTAATTTACCTTTAGTGAAATCTATTTTGCTTTATTCAATCCCAAACGGTTTGAATCAAGAATTTTATATTTCTTGTGGCAAGAAACACGCGTATTTGAATAGATGTCTAATACATTCACAATAATGGTAAGTGTAGTTGAGTGAACTCCCCTCTACATTTCACATCAAAATTAGGGGATTTTATCTTTGTGTACCTAAGCAGCTCATGCGCATAACATGAAATGTTCAATACAGTTTCTTAAAGTGCTGGATCACTATTGTTAATTATTGTTCATGCCGTTTATAAGAAAATATAAATACTATCCAAGAGTCAAGGTTTATAAAATACACAGGTGGCCTCATGCGCCACGTGAAGTATCCAGAAGAAATTGATACATGTCTTCAAACTGATTCAAATTTCAAAATTCTTCGTATGACGTCATTTTTTTTTTCTAATGGGGCAACCTGTGTAATTTATAAACCTTGTCCAAGAGTATCGACAATAAATAAAAATAATTCTTTCTTCTTCTTCTCTCTTTTGTTTTAAAATTGTCATTCATTAATTTTATTAGAAATTATATTGAAGTTTTGAAACGACCGTGCTCCGACCTAGGTCGTTGAAGTGAAAAAGTGAATTGGAGAGAGATAGTGTTGCCGAGTTAAATACGGGATCAAACATGAATCCTCTATACTTTACCTCTGTGTTTTCTTAGCTATATTATCGATTTGAACCTAAAACTTTTACATTGCATTTAACATTTTAACTTGTAAGTATACAACATTATTTATAAATTATTGTTTTAATAAGTATAATAACATATTTTAATATTCATTAAAAAAAATTTAGCGGATAATTTGTGTTGAACGATTATTACATGTATTGTATTTTATAAAAATGGCTGACGATGCGGTCAAAGTATATTTAATGAGTCGAGGGTTCGAAGATCTTATTGATAGTTTTTGAGGTTTGTATATTATTTTTTAACAAATTAAAATATTTATAAATTTATAAACTTTTATTGTTCCTTCACGAGCCGGTGTATCAGTCAAACAAAAAAACTATTGGAAACCTACGTCAAAAGAAAGCCAGCGAGGATTTGCTGTTCATATTAAAGTAAGTTATATTTATAAAAATATATTTTATTTTATTCTAATAAATGATTATTTGTATTTTTTATAGTATAGGCTAGGGGTTTTTTAAGTTCTTAAATATAGTATGGACTTATACTTTTAATTAAATAATTTAAGTTTACATATTTTGTTTTGTAAAAAAATGTGTTATAATTATGTACATTTGTTCTTAATAAAATATATAAAATGAAAATCAAATCAGCCTTTATTTAATAAATTATAACTACTTTCTAACCAAGTATATTTATAATTTTTAAAAAAATTTAATTGAAACTATTTTTTTTTCTTGAAATATATGTGCGAATTAAACCAAATATATAAAATTATTCATTCAATTTCGTTTAAATTTGAATTAAGTATAGTTATATTTGAAAGATGTATCCAAATTTTTAATCAAGTTTATATATTGTTTAAAATAAATATGATGGTCATTTCGTACAAAGAAATCGAAGTTGACTTAACGTCGCTAAGTTCTCCATTCAACTGAATGTTTCTTGGTCCAAGAAACATTTTGAAACTCGTATAGCGCTTAATTTAAAGATCATGCGCATATCGCCGTATCCAACCTTAAAGCTGGTTTTAACCAAACGAAAAACGATTGAGATTAGTACGCTCTTTTTACGGTGTAAGAATAGAAACTCAAGTTTTAAATCGAATAATCAATATAGTTAAATGCATATTTAAGACCCGTACATTAAATTAAATTTTAAATTATTAAAAATGCAGTTTTGGTGTTTCGAAAGAGAAAATAAACACTAAATTTTTCTCTCCGCAATTATAATTATATATCTACCATGAAAAATAAAAACATTAAATTATTTGAAAAGATAATATTACTATTCTAGCTACGTATATATTTTGAGTCTATTGTTCGTTCTTATTGTATGTAGATCCATTTTTTTCGGCTTACATAAATCATAATTTTCATATGAAATTTCGCTACCGTAAACATCCGATAATAAGACATTGAAACGATCAATTCAAACTTGACGGCATCGCCTAGCGGGAATCATAACAGTCTCTTTTATTTCCACAGAAAAAAAAAATCAAAATTAAAAATTGCATTTTTCAAAAATTAATCTAACGGTTTCGGTTTACAATAACGTTCGTTTCGTTTAAGTTGATCATTTACGGTTGTAATTCTGTTCTACTATTGAGCCTCGAATGTTGTGATAAAGCTAATACTAAACGCAAATTTCAATGTAAAAGATTCGTACGTTATTGTATTGAATCGACTGAAGGTGATACAATTGATAATTTCCTTTTATTTTCCCTAATTTTTTTTTGTTCGCAATTGTTTCAAGGTGATTGCTAAAGAAAATGTTAATATAAATTTCATAATTTTTCTTTAAACTAAATATTTGAAGAAATCATACATTAAGTTTCGTGAATTGACAAATGATTACAGAGATGGAAAGTATTAAGGAAGGAATGACTACAATTGCTTGTATTATTTTTAAACAATTTTCGACTAGAGTATGTGTATTGTAGTTTTATTTAAGTAATATAGTTTACAAAAGTAAACTATAGTATTGCCCAAATGTGTATTTTGGTTGCCAAGCAATCTTCCTTAGTGGCTATCAAGTAGTATTAGAACGCTTCATAATTGCTATGCAATGAGTTAACACTTTTGTTTTTTGATTTAGAAATAAAAATTGGTGGTTCAAAATGAAAAACGAACGAATAGAGGTTACAGTATTATTTTTTTTTCACGGTTCACCAAAACGAGATTTGGTATCAACAGAAGCTTGCAGTTTTAGAATTATTGTGTTCAAAGAGTTCCTACTTCACTTATTGTAAGCTGAGAAAATTTCAGCAAAACGCGAACACGATGCTGTTGGACTAGATTAGTTCTGAAATCGGAGACTCCCAGCTCTTTTAGTCGCCATGGAAACAAAGAGGTTACTATATTTCAACAGTATATGAGAAGCAGTTTCATCCTTTGTCTGATAGAAATTGTATATTAGAGAATCCCATAGTTCCCTTATAGTATAAAGATGCTTTGTCAGACTACAGTGACCGGTTATGAGGCTTGTCACCAATATGGCTTGAGATCAACTTAAGTTTAGTATTTTAACAGTTAGATTTTGAGGATTTCTCACCATTTTTTATTATTTTTGCCTCTTGGTGTTGTTGAATAAAGATGGTTAGTATATGGTTATTCTTTGATGTTTTTTTTGCCACCGATTTTAAGATTCCAGGTTCTGGACTAACAAATGATATCGCCTCTTAACGGATAAGAACCTTTGTCTTTTCGTTATCTAGTATATCTTTACGAATCAGCACCCAATACCCAATTGCATGATTTTTGGCAGTCAGAACAGTAAAGATACTCTGGTACTTCTATAGTAGTTTGAAGCTGATCTGTAACCTTATTATAATTTCTAGCACAACCTGGTTATCAGATTATATATAGCTATTGCTGTTTTGAGGACCCTTACGTAAATATTTTTCGTCGACAAATCAACACGATGTATGTTTCGGCGTGATTGCAGTATTTTTTTTTCGACATACAGAAACAAGAGTTTTTTAAAAAACCGTTTGGCGACTTCGACTTGTAGAAGTATTCGGGTTAAAGATTGACAAGTTAAATATTTATAAAGATTTCACGGTATATTAAAAACAGTTACCTAGCATTGTAGAAGAATTACGCTGACATAGGTGCCATTATGTTGCCCTATATCTTTCAGTGTTATATTTTTTATACTAAGAAATAAACAATTTTTAAATATAAACTCTTTTTTTGAGGAAAAAAATGTGAAATTCTATTTTCATAAATGATTTTGTAAAGTGTTAATAACACTTCTTCAGTCACCACTGAAATTTCATGGTTCAAATTAAAAAAACCGTTAATCTTTTGACTAAGAGCACATTAGCACTAAAATATCTCATTATTTTAGTGACAATAGTTGGAAAAAACTACCTATTCACGGTCACTAAATATTTATGCTGACATTAAAAAACTTTTAATTAATTCGCTTATTACTCAAATTAATTTGCGTAATATTAAAAAAAAAATAACATAGGCTCAACTAACCGGAATCCTGATTTTTTCAAAAATTAAACAAGTGTCTAAAATCTAAAATATGTAATTTTCTGGAAAAAAAAACAATCGAAACGGTTCAATTTTCGGAAGTTTGAAAGAAGTTAAAATATTTAAATGAAATTTTAATTTAGTATGCCATTGACATTTAATGGTTCGCAAATTTGACCATGATCTTACTATTGGAACTTATAAAAATGCTTCATTTTCACACTTTCGTACTTATTCTAATTTAAAAGAAATATTTGAAATGGAAATTGTTTGAAGCCTATAATACATCGCCAAAAATTATTAACAAATAAAATCAATTGAACTTTGGATCCATCGATTTTTCAACGAGTCAAATTTGAGGGTTAAAAGTTATTAGATCATTGAACAAGGTTGAATTGAAATAAATTGATATTTAAAACTTATAAATATTACAATAAATTGGTAAGGTTGTATGGAAAAATTAAATAAAATAATCAATAACTTGCCAATTTTATCTTTCAAATTATGGTATTAGAAACATAGATATAATACTATATATATAAACTATCATTATAAAATGATTACCTTATATTAGTGGTGAGGATATTTCAATATAATATAATCCCTTTAATTTTATTATTTATATTTTTTTGTGTTGTCAAGTATTTTAAGCTCTTTTTATTAATTAAATAAAATAATCGTATATGAAATCTATTTTTATTTTCGTATTTTTAGATCAAGATAAAATGAAATAATTACTATATAGGTACAAACATATAAATGAAAATTAACTTTGTTTAAGTGTTAGTTAACCTAATGAGCTGAATAATGATTTTCAGAAAATGAAATTCAAATATCAGTACTTTCTAGCTGATTTAGGATATAAAATTATTAATATCAATAAACGCCATGTGTTCTTATTGTCTGTTTAATTAACAATAAAGCTTTGGCGATTTTTGGTATTAAATGTGCCTTACTTGTACCAAAAAAACAAAAAAGACGACCGATATTTTAGATTTCTTCATGGCTAACTACGTTAGATTATAAACTGAACAAATTCACAATTTTACGGTACATTATTATTCATAAACCAACTAAAAAAATCGATATATCGTTTATAAACGTCGGTCTTTTTAATATCGATGTTGAATTTTTAAAAATATCGATTTTCTAACATCGATGTTTTTTATGAAGATGTTGCATGATGCACCCCTAGTCGTTGATCACTAAATTACAGCGGCTGTTTCATCCAACAGAGCCTACCATTCATTTTCTGGGGAAATAATTAGCCAAACATTATTTTTCACAATACTAAAACCACTTGTTTATTATTGCAATAAGCAATCGAACTTAGTTTTGTGATAAATGGTCAAAAATAAAAAAATGACCTTGAATTGGTCCCACTAATGACATTAAATGTTGACACGATCAAATAACTTCAATATCCAGTTTTTAAATATCTTATCACCGCTGATACATTTTTCATTGATATATTATGTGTATTTTAAAGGTTCAAGATAACAGATAGACGGTAATTTCTTGAAAAATATGTAGATAATGTGGCTTTATACAATAACCATAATCATTACGATTATTGATTGTAACTCGGTAATAAAATTGCGTACGTTTTATGTGACTAAGACAAGATAGGGTTGAATTCACAATCTACTTGAAAAACTAACTGTTTTTTTTTTATGTAATGTTGAAACGCAACGGAATATTTTCTATGGCTAACATAATGTGATTATGAAGAATTACGAGAGAGCTCACTCACATCGCTGGTGGAGATTCGAGTGTAACAATTTAAAAAGTAACTTGCTTTAATATCTCTTCCTTAATTATTTACCAAGAGATATTAACAAAAGAAATAATAAAATTTAGTCGTTAATAACATTATAAGGAGAAAATAACATTAAACTCATTGGTTACTTACTTGATTCATACACAAATAAAATGGCTTTTCCATTGACTTTCCATTCAGTAGTGAGTAAGTGTATAAAAGATGAGTAATCGAAAATCTTCAACATAACATTATTGTACTTTTGCCATTTATAGATAACCCAATGCAGAAAATAGCATCATTACAAAAAAGGAACTATTTATTGAAATTTTATGAAAAACAATTATAAATTATGTAGTTCTTAAATATTTGTAAAAAGTTACTTTTCAATTTACTAGGGATATACATTTTAAAAATATGAAAACATCTGTTTTAACAATTACCTAGCAATTAAAAATTGTTTGATAAACATAATATCGAGAAACAGGTGGAGTTCAACAAATATGTACGTCGCATAAGATCGTCCGTATATTTGTTTTAAAATATTATTTTGTTCCTAATTACTGAATTCAGTTCAATAATTTATTAAAGTATGAATACGTCGAATTTACGATTAAATTTAGAAAAATATATTTTGTTGGTAAATATGCATAAAAAATAAGGTATTTTACTAACAAACGTTTAACTAAACGGTCCTTGAAAATAGAAAAAATCACAAATTTTGCAGTATAGAATAGAGAAATACATGAGTAGAATAATAGAGAAGAAATTTTCCAAGAAAATTCATTATTTTTTTAAGTGCAAAAATCTTTTTTTCAGAGTTGCAATATTTTACAGCAGGGCCGGTTATACTAATGTAAATGGGATAACATGCGGGTGATACAAGATGCAGATTCTGCTAAGCAGAGGATGAAACCGCTTTTCACGTTCTGTGGAAATGCGGTATTCTGAATGAATGGATATATGAAGAATTGGGGATGTCAAGTCCTGGGTCTGAAATAGTCGGAAAATATCTAGTACGTCGGTTGCTGAGGTTTACTCAGTTACTTGGCCTTAATTAAGTGAAATAGGGAACCAGGAAACACAATAAGCTTTGAGGCTGACCCAACTTCATCCTAGAAATTCTAACTAGATAAAAAAGTACCGCTATAAAGTGCAGAGTGAAAAGTCATAATTTTCAGGATGTCAAGCTTGTAATCTAGTACCATGTTGAGACCTCAACATATAAAATTCATTGTAAAAGAATATATGAGCCGCTTAAAGCAAAGGTGGTGCAAGTCACATTATTGCGCTTTGGAGATATAATATTCATCTAAATAGCGATAGAAAAGTTATGTCTACCGGTATAATAATGAGGCTATGATATACTTCATTTTTTCATTCAACAGTTCATTACGCAACAATTCATTATTAATAATTTAAATTATTGTTTTTTAAAGCTGAAAATTTCTCAGTACATGTCCCCAACATAGGAAAGAACGATCAGTAACTTTGTAGTTTGGATAGTGGTTACTTTGGCAAGTAACAGGTAGCAAAGATATATAAGATACAAGCTCAATGTTGTCAAAATATAAAAGCTAGTTTTTTTATATCTTTTTCGAATAATATTGGCAATCACATCTTTCATTGCCAAACACTTAGTACGGTTTCACCACCTGGAAGATACCCTTAAACTGATACAACATTGACACAACTGACAATTGAATGAAATTGAAATGTCAGTTGAAACCAATGACAACAGCCATTTAGAGCAAATTTGAGATAATTATACTTGGTTTTCACTCACACGTATATGTTTACAAATTCTGTTCCTTGTATTTACCGTTTACATAGTATTATATTGATTTATTAAAGTTTAGGGGTGTCTGGTAGGGGGTTGAAACCATGTTAAGTGTCAAGCAATGGAAGATGTGATTTCTAATATTATTCCGAAGAAAACATAACGAAACTGGTTTTATACTTTTCTACTCACAAAATTAAGCTTTTATTTTATACACCTTTGCTACTTGTTACTTGTCAAAGTAACCACAATACAAACTCCATAGTCACTGATCGTTCTTACTACCCTATGTACAGATAAATATACAGTTTTTATAAAATTAACAAGGTCTGGCCGTTGCAGGCTCTTGCTCATTACATGAATATGTAAATAATATAGGGGTCGATGATTAAAAAGGTTTGGCAACCTCTGTCCTAGGACCTAGATTCAGGTTTCTGAGATAATGGATCATATAGATTTATTGCCGTCATATACAAACTATTGCTTTAGTGAAAAACAATTTTAGACTTTAAATCCGTTTGTTTTAGTTTCAAATAAATATTTTCGAATTGAAATATTACCTAAAAGTTCTCAATTTTTTCGAGAATTTCTCTAGCCAATCAATCGGTTTTGAAGATTTTTGTTTTCGAGGAACTGGAACGAATAATAAATTAATAAAATCTCTACCTAATTTAGTAGCTGCATTGTTTTTTCTCAAACATTTCTAACTGTTTTCAAGTTAAATATGCCAAATTATCAGATCTAGCGTGAATTTCCTGTTTGAAGAAAAACCTAGAGAAAAAAAATATAGATAAAATGCTTCAAATGAAATTGACCGTGAATCGATGCGAATATCTTTACCAAGATTTCCAATTAGAATATTTTCTCAGAGTTGCGTTGCGTTGGTGCACCAGGATATTTGTCAGATGTCTGGCAGTGATGTCTTTAATTAAAATATTAAAAATTATATGAAGCGATTAAAAAAAAGAAAACGCCTTGAAGACTTACTTAATCTTTTCAATGGTTTTCGGCTTAGAACAGCTAAGTGTTTCACATATGTTTTCAACAAGTTCTTTGTGTGTGGTATCTTTGGAAATGTAAAATCAACTTTAGCTAGTAATGAGTTTCATAAACATAAACTTAACAATTAGTCAATATATTTTTCTTTTATGTACCAATCAATTGATACAAAGACTTCTTTGTGGAGGCTTCTGATTCTTACTTCCTTCCCATAAACGTTCAAGAGATTTTAAAATTGTTAATCAATACGATATTCTTCTATTATATAAAAAAGTTTTTTTGTCATGTCAGACTTATTTTGACGATGAGCAACGTTCGTTAATATTCATGATTTGAACAAAACGATACTAATAAAAATCGAAATAGGCATATAAAATTGGCGAATTTTATGCACTACATTTAGGAGAAACGTTATTTTTTTCTTCTATACATGCGATTATTTCTAATAACTAAAAAATTTCACAATTACTGTCAATATTTTGCCATGGATCGTTGATCAAATGAGAGAGTTTAACAAAAAAAAAAAAAAAAAAATAATAGGTAAAAATGAAAAATATTAGGGGAATACTTTTCCATTTTTGATAGTTTTATTTTGAATTATTGCAGCATAAATGAATAATATAATTAACTCCCAAGGAAAATATCAATGATCATTTGGCCCATCTTTCTTTTCTTTGCAAGTAAAACAGAAAAATATATTGTGACATGAAAAACTTCAAGAAATTTACGAGAGTATCATTCTTTCACATTGAATAACATTCAGAAAGGAAGATCGTTTGCTACGGTTCAGTGCGTTTTAGTGGCATTTGCAACAATTGGTGGCAGAAGCAGAAGACATGCACTGTTGAGTTTCTTTTCAAAACGCTGAAGAAGTCGAGTATAATAATATCCGACAAGCAACAATTCCATAATGACGTTGTTTATCGCTCTACCCGAACATTTCTCCTCATTTTATGCATGATTAATGCCTTTTTCGATAGCCAAGATAATGGACTAAAATCCGATTAAATCACTCAACAAATTTCTTACCTTTTGTTGTTTGGGCAATTTATTGAGACTTGATCGGCCATCAATTAAAATATTATCGTTGAAGAAAGTAACATTGCACGGACTAGGAGGTCCTCGCAAACTAATTGTCCAGTCGTCATCATCCGTAAACGATTCATTTTCAGGAGCGTCTGCCAGCAGAATAATTCCTCCTTCGCCTGGCTAAAATTAGAAAAAAAAAACTAATTAATACATCATCAAATTTCCTTTTGAAGTCTTAAAATTAAAATCTCTTTAAAATGCTTCCGTCAAAAGTAATCAATAAATAAATTATCCAATCAATTTGGAAGTTGTATGAGAGAAAAAAAGTGATGTAAATTATGAATTGATTTCATATTTAATAACGACCGCCAATTAAGGCATGAAATTTTCAATTACAAATTCATTTTGACAATAAATTAAATTATTAATATCAAACTTTCATCCAATCAACAGTCTATTTCAGTAGGTGATCATTTGAATAGATGAAAACATTTTTTTTACTATGTCATGTTATACTAATTTGCTACTTTTATAAATTGATATTTTTGTCATTTTTTTTTTTGGTGAGAAAAATCCATTTGGATCAATTTAATTTTTAAGTACTTTCAAACTTATTGGATCAAATTTATATATATCTTCTAATTAGGTATATTCCAACATGAAAGTTTGATTGTTTGTTATTCTTTCACGAGACAATGGCGTTACAAAAATGAATGTAATTTTGTAGATAAGATTCATAGTTGCAATAGAAACTTTATCATAACATTTTAAAAAATATAATAAATTATTTTCTCAGTTATGTTATCTTCTTGTTCTTAGTTGAGTTACGATACTTTTTAGAAGCCATTATATTTCTTCGACTACAACTAAAAAAATTGAACGAGTTTCTATGGGCGATAGGGAGCAAAGACTGAACAAAAAGGGTAATTTCTTATAGCTCAACTCTCAAGAGAAGCATAAAAATTGTTTGGTATGCTCCAACAGAAAAATTCCTGGAGATTGGAAAGAAACGCAATATATTTGAGGATTGTGGGATAAAGCCCGGCCTTTGCATCGGTGAATGTTTTCATCGATATCATACTTTTAATTCGTATAAAATTCAATAATAAGAGTATTACTCTAGACCAGTGTTTCTTAATCTTTTAAGTGAGCAGCACACCTTTAATTTGAAAATAGGTCTCCGCACCCCATTGAAAAATTTGTAAGGTTTTTTTAGTTTAAAAAAATACATTTTGGAGAAATTCAGTATCAACATTTTTATAATTTCTATTGTTGGGGGTTTCTGCAGCACCTTCGGTTAATAAACGCTGTTTTTGACCTTCAAAAAATTTTTTTCTGGGAACCGGAATGGGTTAAAAACTATTTTCGATATTAAATATGATTTTTAGAAAAATATTTCAAGAAATATAAATTAAATTACAAAGAAAAAATACTGGGCATTAATTATAAAATCAAACGAGCAATCCGAATACACGTATTACGATTTTACGTATATAGTCAAAGTCTTATGTCTTGAGCGTATTAAAAATATACAAAATTGAGCTATATTAATATAGTATTACTAAAGAAAAAGAAACAGAGAAAATTTTTTCGGTAATTCTTTTTCGAGAGAAAAAAACATTCGGTAGAAAGGATTTGAGAGATTAACCGAAAATCCATTGCCATATTACTTACTTACTTACAAATATGACTTTTGAATAACGTATGTTTCAATATGGTACTGTTGGTATGTGCTTTGATCACTTACACTATTTTATAGCGTAAATAGCTAAAATACAATTTAAAAAAACCGTAGATATATATATACCCCAAAGGTTAATACTAAAGGTATTAAAAATCAGTTTATAAAAACTAAAGTTTAGATCATTCTGAGAATCAATGATACAGTTAAGTATAAGGGGTTGTTTTATGCGGTTGCAGAAAGGTAGAAGGTGTTGCATTTATTGTTTGCTTCCCTGATTTGCATTCCTTACCATGAAGAAAATACTCAGAAAAAGATTGAGAAATCGAGTATGTATTAGCGATTGCTTAAAAATAATCTTATGGCGCCTAATATAATTAATATATATTATTGATTAAGATAAAATACCTCACCCGGAAAATAATCCTGGGGGTACTCATGAATATCTAACATGATATTTAATCAATATTTTAGGTGAGAAAATAATAACGAAATAATAAAAATTTCGTTTTTCATTCATTGGTTATCATTATTCCATTCAACTTCTAGTTCAGATTTAAATGCATTAAAAACTAGACCAATGAAATTTCTCTTTCTCAAATTTAAAGAAAATCACTTTTACCAATTGATTATTTCCTTCTTCACTCACGTTTCTTAATGCACTTAAGTATTTGCATATTTATCACATTACAACTCAATCAGATGTGACTTAAAACTGTCAGTAATTCTTAATTTCCTCAAATCAAAACCACTTAATTTTCAACTGAGGAAATATTTCTTTAGTAAATTTCCCTCTCAATACTGTCAGGAATCATTTGCTTCATGTAAAAAATTAAATAGGGATATAATCGTTGTAATTAATTAATCTATAGACGCATTTCTTTCAAGTTATGGCTAGAATAATGTAATGAAATGCCATAATTACAACTAACGGTTATCTAAAAATATTTCCTAGAAAAAATCAACTTTCATACAATAACGAAACTAAGCACTCTGCATTTATATTAACTTTAGTACATCACGTGCTCCTCTATTCATTTTTGTCTTGATAATAATGACAAAAGTGATTAAACAAGCAAGAATTGTATAAAGAAAAGAAATGCGTAATCACAACAATTACATTATATTCGTCGCTACAACATAATAACAACAATAAAATTCAAATTATGTGAAATTTCCAAAGCGAAAAAATGTCTGGTAGGTACAATTTAATTACGGTATTAACATAACGATTTTTATCAAGTTCACTTTACATGCTACCTTTTTGCAGTTAAATCGAAGTGCTTGAAGAATTTGTTTAAAAAAACATTAACGATATATGAACTCATTTTTAAAATACTAATTAATACAAATTAAAGCGGAGACAAATTGAAATGTGCGGATGATATCACTCTAAAAATGAGGAATATTATAAATATTATGTTGGTTTATTAAAACGATGACGTTATGATTTGTAATGTGGGTGTTGAATTTCAAGAGAAATTACTTAATAAGGTTGCCTTGTCTGAGCTATTTCTTTTGCTTTAATAGAAAAATGACAAAACTTTTATAAGACCACAAAACATAGAAACAACTTAATTGATAAGGTACTAGAAAAAATATTAGTTTCTATTTTTGATTTTGTATAACATGCAATTATAATAAAAAACTGTTTGGCTATGTTTAGTAAAGTAAATTTGTTTGAGAAACAATTTCAGGACTTTCGTAAGCAGTTGTAATTTCTAGCGACCGTAAAAGAGAACTTCTAGGATTCATCCCAGATATCCATATGGTCGCACTCCTATATTATGTATATCCTTTAACATGTTATCTATAATTCTGTATCAAAAAGTCTTCATTTCTTCGGATTTTAGTGCTAAGATTATTTTAACTCAAGTTTAGATGCTTTCTTAACAACCAAACTATTAATTTCTATCTTATATAAGGGGGCAACAATTAACTAAAACAAAAACTATCTCAAGTTCTTCACATATTGAAAGCTAAACTTTTATAAGTGCACTGAAGATAGTTTATAATGTAAATACTTAATATGAACTAACGACACTACAGCTCTCAAGTATAGAATTTATTTTTTTAACTACGGTAAATTGAACAATGTTCAATTTGCTAAAAGAAATTTGTAACATGTAGGACGAATAAAATTTATCTTATTTTTTATTGTAAATTCATATAATTAAAAGAAGCATTGTCCAGTTTGCTACAATGAAACAAATTCTTTGTTATTTGAATTTCATAAATCGAGATTGTGTTACATTCTTGTTATGTCTTTCAATTTTTGGAAAAAAATGGTATTTCCGTGGATCAGGTACGTCAGCGTGGATCCAAATCATTTTGACTAAATTTATTCGTGAAGCAAAAATTTAAATCTTATATTTTCAGGCAAATATTTAAGTTGAGTCTTTTCTTTTTACGTAAGAAGTATCTATTCACAGTTCAAATTAAAAAAAGGAATAAAGTGAACAGAAAAATCTAAGTTTCTTTCAAAACAAAAATTAATTTGTAACAATGAATGTCAATAGTAGATTTAAATTTAAATTTGCGCTTTTCTTACCTTCTGTACAATGAAATTTTTATGGAAGTGATTCAGTTGAGTTATTGAGTCAAATATAAGTGAGACCGGAAAGTAATGTGTTTTTTTAATACACAATTTTGCAACAAATTTAAATTTAAATTCAGTGATATAATCACCTTCAGTATTATTAACCTTTTGACATAGTGTGGAAATTGTTCATGCCAAATTAGTAAAAATCAACTGATAACTAAACAAAATACTGAAAATTACATTTTGAGCATCATTTAAGATTTCATTTTTTTTAATAACTAGTAAATGTTGAACCGAATGAAATAAATAGAAACCCGAAGGAATAACTTTGGACGATTATCTATAAAACTATAAAGAAATGGCGGTAGGTGGTACTCTTAACGTATAATTTTTTTCCACGGCTTTTCTTGTGCAGAGGAGTTTTGCATTAGCGTGTTGCAGAATACAGTTTTCTTTATTGACAATTCTTTGGAACTTTTAAGTAGTAGGTTGGTCGACCAAAATTGATTAAAAATATTTTACAACTCTTCGATTATCTGACATGGATTTATTGTTTAAAGTTTTTATCATTCTTGGTTGGAACGAGTTGAAGAACTCAAAATTATTGAATTTGAACTTAAAAACTCATTTGGCGTTAACGAACATATAAAACACTTAAGATAAGTATTGAAAATCTTTTTGGCAACAACTTTGTGTTACTACCCTGTAAAACTCAAAGAGCTTGAAGTATCAATTTGTACTTCTTCGGATATTTGTCTAACCATTTCAATATAAATTTCAGAATAATAAATATTTTTAATCATTGATAAGTTAACAAGTCACTCTAAACATTAAATGTTTTAAGTACAATTTGAAATAATCGCTGAGTTGATAAATGGCAATTAAATGTCTATAGGTTCGGAAACGACATTACTTTCTGATCCTCCTATATATAAATTCATAATGAGTCGAGACAATGAGTTAAATGAATGCGTTGAGTAAAAGTGTCAAGTAGAATCGTATAATACAGACGAGTAGTAAATGAGTTTCCGAATGAGAAAAAGAGTATTAGTATTATGTCTCTGCTTCAAATTGCAAAAACTACTATCTACATGAATATTTAACTTTAACTAGATTAATAATTCGCAACTAATTAAATGTCATTATTTTATTTAAATTGAAAAACGTATCAAAATTGAGAAAATTGGGAAGAGAATAATGATCCATAACGAAAAAATATAGCAGTAATCAATTTTAATTTATTACTAAACAATGTTAAATAAAACTACATTGTCAAAGAAATGTTCATATCAAATCAAAAATTTGATTTTTCCAATGATTTCTATTCGAAAGTCTTTCTTGTCATATGAAGATCTAACCATTCAACAATTTCTACCATTCCGTTTATTGAGAAAGACATTTGAAAAAATACAGATTTACACTTGAATACTCGTCATGTTTTCATAAATCCAATATAAATTAATATAACAGTAATTATGTAAAAATTGCAATAAGAAAAAAAGTGAAATATATAAACGTGCTAGGCGGATATTCTTCCGGCGACTTGAAAGCATAGGGTAAAAACTAATTGTTGCAAAAAATCAATTAATTACAATATGCTTCAAGTCGAAGACGAAACATTTCCTCTTTTTTCTGCTGTTAAAGCGAATTTGAAATGCTTAATAAAAACCATCAATTTTCTATAATTTGTATATACATCAACGAAAACAAGTAAACTTTCAAAAATTGCGGGATTGTATTGAAAATTATAGAGCTGAATTAAATAAGTAATACATTAATGAAATCAAGTGATTATTTTCTTCGTTTGCTTTATTTACGGTAATCTTATTCTATAAAAAACAAAAGCTAAATAAGAAAATAATGAAACTAATTAATGCATTTCTCAAATGTTGTTGAATTTACATTGAGTTATATTTTGGAATTTTTTATCGTTATTTTTGCGCTAAAATGAATATTTTTAAGAATCAAGCGATTTTTCTCAATACATATTTGTAAAGTGTATATGTTGAAGATAAAATACAATAGATACAGGAAGAGAAGCTGCGGGATGTTAATGGAGGTGTTTTTAATATTTCACGAGAAGTTAATATATTTTAATTAAGAACAATAGGGAAAAATCAAAGGGGAAAGTAGTACTGATAATATATCATTAGTTTTATTGATAGAAATTTAACATTAGATAGTTGGACCTCCAGATCCCAGGAAATCTGAAGGAATAGGCCTAAGACCTATAAGAAGAAGAAATTTAAAATCAAAGAAATTATTGATTTTATAAATTTGTATTAATATGTAGAGTAATTGGTGAGTTCTATAATAATAAAAAGTGATAATGACTGATTAGAAATGTGGTAATTGGTAGATAATTTTAATTATAATAAATAGTGACAATTAGTAGGTAATTGGTGAGTAATTTCAATAATCACGAATAGTAAGGTTTAAATGTAAGCGGAAAGAAATACATAAAAATTATATTTATTATTAAAATACTTAAATCATTAATATTATCTTTAATCCGTTATATAAACTATAAATTAAATTTCTTGTTGAATACAAAAATGAATTTATTTATTTACAACTAGTATAATATAGTTTATACAGTGTAAAAATATTTTGTAGTCTTACTTATGTAATATAATTTACAAAAGTAAACTGTAAACATAAATTTGAACAAAAGTTCAACCACGTGTATTATTGACGTATTGTCCAAATACCTACTTCGATTGCCAAGCAATCTTCCTCAGTGGTCATCAAGTAGTATTGGATCGCTCCATAACTAAAATAGGATGAGTTACCACATTCGTTTGTATTTCGATTTAGAAATTTTAACAATTAGTGATTCAAGGTGAAAAACAAACAAAAAGAGGTTACAGTATTTTTTTTTTCTAAATGGTTTACCAAGATGAGCTTTGGTAGCAGCAGAACTCTGCAGCTTTGGACTTATTGTGTTTTCAGAGTTCGTATATCACCTATTGTAAACCGATATTTCAGCAAAAGATGAACCCAAGTGGCTCATCACATATCCGTTACGGAGCGATTCAATACTACTTGATGACCACTGAAGAAGATGCTTGGCAATCGAAATACGTATCCGGACAATACGTCGATAGTTTATTTGTTTGAAAGTTTTTATAATTATATATATTTTACTTTTGTAAATTATATGCTGAATATTATTTATATTTATATATTTTAGAAACAGTAAAACTGTTCAAAGGCAGCGAAAAAATCTAATTTGATATTATAATATAAACTGGCAGGAAAATTTCTACCTGGTTCACCTAGTCTTATCAGAATTTAAATCTTTAAATCTTGGTTAACACTTTAGGCCGACGATTTGCTAACAATCCTTCACTTCATAACACATAGTTCATTGTAACAGCTTCTTAAAGAAGAAGAAGAAGCGAAATCACAATCCTTTAATCGCCTCTTCCCTTTATTATCTAAGAAACTACTTCCGCTCCTTTCGAAAGCTCGAGATCAGATCAATCACTATCATAAAGCTTAAATGTCAACTTCTTAAGTATAATACAACAATAAAACTGTTATTTTCTCAAATTTCTTTAAAGTTATTGCAATTGATTACTCAGCTATGTAATTAAATCGAAAAAATAATAATATACGTATATTATTTTCTAAAGGCAAAAAAAAAACAATTTTTAGTTCCAACTTTCCATTATTTGAAATCAAAAGTTAAGAAGCTTTCAATTGAAAAGAGCCCAATAATTCAAGGCTTTTTCAACTTCATTTATACTAAACTAAACAAACTTGCAAAAGTGAATATTTTATAAATGCCATTCAATTTTTTCTGCAACAACCTCCAATTCTAATTTTAAATGTTTTAACTTTTCAGTCAGGTTAAACCAGTTAGTCTTGATTGCAGAAACTACATTTTTTACAAGAGTAAAATTGTAATTTGCACTAAAGTTGCAAAATTTAAAATAACTAAGTTCTTGTTGTAATAAAAGAATTTATGATAGTATATGTTATCAACTTGGATATATTATCAACTTGGCAAAAGCGTTTGAAATTCGAGGAGATATAAGGAAATTCTTGTCATAAATATGTCATTTGATTCTAATTTTTCAATTAAATAATAATTATTCAGGAATTCTTATAGCGACTTTACTCAATAATTTTAATTTGTTAAAAACGCATTATTAAATTAGTGAAGTTTCTTGATTTTCTGTAAATACTTTTAATATTTCAATAAACCATTAGTGATATTGTAGTAATTTTTTAAAGTATTCAAAGTCATTAATTAGTCTTTTGTGGCACTTGAGGCATTATTTTGATATCAAAGAGATAAGAATATAATTATATTTAAGTATTTATAATTATTATATTTAGATAATTTTGGATGTTAAATTAGACAGTTGTAACGGTAATAACATTTCGTTTTCTTTATAAAAAAAAATTACTTAATTTTAATGTTTTATTGTCCAACTTCGGAAAAATTGTACGTATTCATCTTTATTATGATGTGTGTGATTTTCTCACCGTATTTGAATCTTTGTGCTTATCAACTTGTAAGTCAAAATTTATAAATTTGATTAACAAACATAAAAGACTGGCAGTATAAAATTAAAATCGACCAAATATTCGTATGGAAGAATAACATTTGTTGAATAAATGCTATCATAAATCGATATGTTCAAAAAATAAAACAAATAGTTACACAAAAGTAGCTCTTATTCATTTTTAGCGATGCTTTGGAAAATAAAATAACTTTTAAAAGTACTAAGCCTAAACAATATAGGATAAGGGAAAATATTTCACATTTCACAAAAAGCCATGATAAAAAGTAAAACAAAGAAAAAAATACAATTTTAATAACTCATAATAGTTAGTTACATGGACGGTGTTGTCCTTAAGTTATTTTTTGTAGTTTTTTCACTCTTGGAACGGAAATGTTCATAAAAATTAAACTTTTTTCGATTATAAGTCTTCAAATAAATGAAATTGGAAAAGGCGAACACATTAATCGTTCTTCTTTCATTCTATTGTTCTACTAAATGACTATTTGATAAGTTTTTGAAGATAAGCGTTCGGGATGGAATAAAAGTCCCTACAATAGTCAAATGTTTGTAGGTAATTTTGTAACGATCAGGAAGTTGAAATTTTACATCACATCAATCCAAAGGATTATTGATGAGCCTTTCTCCTACTGAACTACAGAAATATATAGACAGTTCATATCTATCGCTTGCTTCTACAAATTACTCACAAGCGTCACTACCTGTTAATGACATTTATTAAAAATTAAAATAATTCAGATTGTTAAAATATTTTTTTTTTCAATAAATCGATGCATCAAATGGAAAACAATTTTGTTAAAATATCGAATTAATCTGATGTATCGTATTATCGTATGATAAACATCGATTAGATTGGTGCATCGATGTTTAAGAAATACCCCTGATTCCGCCCCAGCTTTGTTACTAGTTCCAATTGGTCAAGTCTGCTTTTGATATAAATCTCAACCAACTCATATAAAGCTCCTCCGCAGATAAAGCTCCTATCCAGGCGGCCTAAGAGAGCTGAGACGGATGGACAATCAAATAGTAGGTATATGGGAGGCAAATTCCACTCTTACAAAAAAAAAAGAAAAAAAATCGAAACAGTTCATAAATTTCGATGTTTTTACTATTCGATATTTTTAAGAACAATGTTGCATTCCTAACCATACAGCATAATTTTTTGAATCTTTCGTTTTTATGTAATGATAAGATTTTACCTGAAAACAATTTGATAATTTTCCAATTCCTTGTTTCATTAAACTGGTTGTAATCGTATTTAAAATCGAAATATTAAATCAGTATTTCTGATAAATAACTTACAGTCTATTTGCATTAACGTTATCTATGCTGATTTTAAAACTAATTTTATGAATGAAATAAATATTTGGGTAAAATTTTTGAAGTTGAAAGATTAAGACCATTAGTTAAAATTTCATACAAATATAATAATAGATTCACATATAATTCTGATACTTTTTGATTTTTAAATAACTTGAGTCCAATATAATATTAATAAACTGTATAAGGTATTATTAAATGCACGTTTTTAATTTTATATTAATCAATAGAAATCCAAATGTAGATATATTTTTTTGATAAACTGTCTTGGGTAATGGAAAAAAAATCGATTAATGTACATAAATTTATACTTAGTTAATTAAACTGTTAAGAATCTTTTCAAACACCTACAACTATTGGCAGTAAAAAAAAGAAAGAAAAATTGACTTTCAATTCTTCATATAATATTAAGACTGATTAAGAGAATTATGTCCAATTTCCGTAATCGAAATCACCCAAATTTCCAAACTCCGCATACCTATAATCAATCCGATTAAAATTGGTTACAATAAAATATTTCTACCACGTACAAACCATCAATCACGTTTTGAACGTAAAATATCTAAACTTTAAATATATAAAAGTTGAACTATATTCGTTGTAATTGACTTTTGAATTCCAAATGTTGCGAATATTACTAGTATGTAGTGTTAACTCAGGTTTTATGGAAAATTATTAACAGAAAATAATACATAATTAAAATCGATTTTAAGTTTTAATGCTAATAAAAGACAGTTTTTAAACCGCCATTTTTGTATTAAATTATTAAAGTCGTAACATTAATAAATAGTTTATTGCTTTTGAAGTTTTCTTTGACTAGAATTTTGTGCAGAAAACAGCCCTTATAAATAGAAACCAGAAAGTTAGTATTCCAATAAATATATAATATAATATATACGAATTTTCCAATTTAAAACTAATATCTAACTAAAATAAAATTTATAATTTCAGTAAGAGAATTTGTTTTCAGTTTTTCATTAAAATAATATTTAGTGTTAAGTCGATTTTTGTTAAGTAATATGAAAAGATATTGGGTATTAGGTAAAATTAGAATATCAACATAAGTTCACAGAATAAAATTAATTTGAATTAAGATGTATGTTGTATATAGATATGAAGGAGTTGAGAACTAAGAAAAAACCGTTACTCCAAATATTGGAAACGCTGTACAATCCTCAACCTAAATTTCTAGTTTCAAGTTAAGACCTCAAACTTCTTCATTTCTCTCAACCTACAAAAACAAAAATGTGTTCGAACCTTTTTTAGGCCACAAATTTTCAATAACAATTAAAAACTTATTAAATTCGATTTTAATTTTGCATTTGTGTTACTTTTTTTTCAAATTGATAACTGTAAATTAATTACTTCTTTTTTCACAATTGAAGTTTATAATATTGAATTTGCAAGACTAATAATTTTTTGAACATACCTTATGGTTTTGATAGAGGTCATTGAGGTCTTCTATGAACATTAAATAATGTTCTTTACAAATATTTCAATTTTGAGATCTTTTTTTAAATAATATAAGAAAATAGTTTAATGCAAAAATCAGGTGTGAAAATTTGACTATTTCAAAAAGATCACGAGCCTAGCAAAGAAGACATATTATGAGAGTTAGCACAAGACACGGATACAGGATTTTGTTTGGGATTTTTTGTGTGAATATCTATTTCCTACAATATTTATTATAGACCTGAAATTTAATAAAATATAAGTATTTTATCCATATAAGTGTATTTTAACTTTTTTGGTGCCCGTACTCCTGGGGGTACGGGAAGGTATTTTTAGGGGTCCGAGGCAAGCCTCAAATAATATGAATTATGAAATTTTTGATAAAAAATGTATCACAAGGAATGTATTTTTCTAAACTAAAAAAAAAAAGTAAACACATTTTTCATGGGGTGCAGAGACCTATTTCGAGATTCAAAGGGCTGCGACTCCCTTAAAAGGTTAAGAAACGCTCATGTAATACTATTTGAATTTGATTGTTGTAAGTACTCATCATGAGGATTTCATTAAAAATCGGTTACAATAGAGTACTTCGGTTATAAGACAGGGGAGAAGGCAATCACATCTTTTGTCTCCTCGTCAAGTATTTCATGAAATGCACAATTTGATCACAAACAAAATTTGATAATTTATAAATTCAATATCCGAAAATTGAAGAATTTTGTATATTCCTACTATTATATGTAGTGAAACATAGGTACCTACTTATTTAGATCTTATTTTTGTGGATAAAAGTGAAAAGTTGTCCCCTTTTTCACGATTTTTTTTTAGTGTAATCGAATTAAAAAAAATCAATTTTATAAAATTGCTAATAAAGCAAAATATTACAAAGAAGTAAAAATCGCTAATCTTTATTTCCTATCTTTATTTTGTGGTGTACTGCTGCATATGGCTTTGCCTGCTTGTATCGTTGAATCAAAGTGAAGTTTAAAAAAAATCAATGTAAAATCAGAGCAAATTATTTGATATTTCTTATTGAAAATTTTCCACATCTTATTACGTAAAGTGAAATTGGTGGGTGCATTTTATTACCGACTGATAATTGCCCATTGTCCATTAGTACTTTATTTAGATTTTTCGGTAGTCTCGTGAATCAGGCACGTCAGCGTCAATCACAGCCATTATGGCCCAATTCGCGAATAAAAGTAGAAAATGCAATGTTCCTAGACATTGACGTTTCTAAAAGTAACAAGAACCAATTTACTGCATTTGCTGTGGATTTGGATTGAATTTTCGCGAATAAATTGGGCTGTAATGGTTCTTATCCACGGGAATACCGTTTTTTTATCAATACATATGTGCCATGTTCTCTTATTCCTCAGAAACATTATTGGGCGCAGAGTAGAAAAAATACATACTACCCTTGTATCATCAACTCCAGAGGACTTTTAAATGAGTGAACTGAAAGAAATTTATGAATATTCTTGGAGGAACTGGAATGGACTGGAGGATCAATGATTAAGCTTCCACTTGTTTATAATACAGACAATCAAAGTGGAGATTAAACCAAGTCAAGAGTTCGGTAAGGATACTATCTATTTTTTATTTTTAGTAGTCACTAAGCGGAGTGGTAAAAAAATGAAATTCTGAATAAGTACAGAAACTTTGTATTGGTTGAACCAAGCATTAAAGTCATCAAAAACGATGACGACTTGGTACTGTTGGCAAAAGTAGAAGAGGAATCATAAATAAATAGATACGGATTTAAATAGAGAAAGATTACAACTCATGGGGTTATCTAAAAGAAAATTTTCAAATTAATGTATGGGATAACGAAAACGAAACCTAATCGAAAAATTTATGTAGCATTTCATAAAAGAGGGATAATCCATCAGTAAAAAGCAACTTGAGTAACAAGACTCGTGCCAGAAATATTAAGAATTTTTGGTTTGGAACAATAGCTAAAATGCTATCTGTGGATTTAACACTGTATGAACCAAAAACATGAACTTTCAGGAAACAAGGAAGAAATTATATGGATATTTTTGAAATTCGGAGTTGAAGAAAAATGGGGGAAAAAATGAATAGATCAAGCCACAAATGTTGAAGTAAAGAGGAGCCAACAAAGATAGAATGATCATCGATGAGATGGCAAAAGAAAAGCAAAGTGGAAGAGCCATACTCTGAGAGGAAACGGATTCACATTAGATTTTGTAGAAGTTAATCAGGAAGAATTCAATCAAGCAAAATGAAGGATTCCTAGAACAGGAATTCAACCGTACGGAAACGTAAGCTTTAAAAATTCTGACAACAAGGCAGAAGCCGAAAGGTCTATAAGATTTAAGAAGAATGGAATAATTAACTTATTTTTTGAACAACAAAAATATTTCAAGAACCAAGAAACCTTAGAAATGAACATTGAACTACTAAAAAGCTTTATTAAATTTGGAAATTTAAATCAATTTTACTATAACAGTAAATGTTTAAATAATTTTCTTCAATTTTGGTAAATCGTGATCTATCACGTTATTTCAACAAATTGAAAGTACGATATCATCTGGCAATGTAACTAGCATTACAACAGTTAATTTTTATCGACTTCAACAATTCCCGTTCAACCTATCGCACATAAATCGAAATATCCAATTTTTATTGAATTTAATTTAAACTTCAACATCATTAAAATTTTAATCTTACAAAATGTGATGCTTCTTCTCAATTATTTTAACGATCCAATAAATTGAACATTTGTCGAATCCTTTTGAAAGTTAACGATTAATAAATGTAAACTATGATACAAATGGAATGACAATCCGTTATTTTCTTGATTTGAATATTACAATTGAAGTTCTTAGAACTGAAACGTTCATTATAGATATTAACATTGTAAGACCCATAAATGAGAAGATTAAGCCAAAAAACAAGCTTCTTTTCGTTAAACAATTAGAGAAAGTAAAGTAAGAAATTGGATTTTAGGTCTTAATTTTCTACTAAGATTCTATTTATGTACAAATTAAATTCCAAAAAAAACAACAACCTAAAATCTCCAAGTAATTTATTTCGTTTAATAATACAAAAGAAAAAAATAAAAGTATCACACGACGTTTTTTCTTCTGTTTTGGTAAATTTTAAATAAGATTTGATGTTGAATATTACAACAAAATCGTGCAGCAAAACCTTAATGATTCGAAAGATGAACAACTTAATTTAAGAAATATTTCTTTTCAATTTTGAATTCAAAGCAATTAAAAACCGGAAATCAGATATGAAAAAAGAATTGCAACGGCACACTTAGAACAAAGACACAAATATGCAGGACTAGGTGTGTCCTAGACGTTAATATGCTAATTGAATTCGACAAGATTTTTTATCACAGATTAAAGAGGAAATGGCAAATGGATTCAATGCAAACAGCAGCAGCCGACAAGTCAAGGCGATTTTTGTCGCCAAGAAGAAGTCTCAAGTATTTAAGCATTTTTAAAAATTCCAACCAGAAGGTAAGGAAAGAACAAACATTTTTATTGAACAAGACATGTCGGTATTTGTTCGTGTCGTTCGTGTTTATGGTATTATATTTTTACACAAGGTGTTGAGCAATTTTTCCAAGATTTCGACAGTATAAAAGGTAGAGGTAGTCAAGTTAATAACCTTAACAATATTAGCATTGTTCTTTGAATATAAAAAAAAACTAAAATAATAATATAGTTCGTTTTGAATATGAGCTTCAAAAAAATGAAGCAGGCAAATATAAATTTTAAAATTTTATAAACAAGTTAAATGGTTTTTGCCTATTATGGCCCAGGTTGATAAGTATTGTTGTTATAGGCTTGATATCAATTCTTTTATCTATGCCAATTTTGCTTCTATCGGTATTTCCACTATCTATAAAATTCTATCCAAACGCAGCCAATAAAAATGAAAATAACTTAAATGCTTTAAAAGTTCAAATATTTATCTGAAAGTTTTAAAAAATATCTCTTTACTCAATTTTATAGTTGATGAAAATTTTATAGTTATTTTTAGTTGATGAAAACATGAAAACTTCTTAGTTTAAAGGTCAAGTTTATATATCTGCATATAATGCGGAGCGCTTAATGAAGGATACCAAAGCTAATGCTATGCATTTATGATATTTATCATACTTTGAGTCAAAATATTTCAGTATTTGTTTATGAAAAACTAAACAAATATATATAAAATCTATGCCGAATTATAACTGAGACAATTCTGCTCAATTTTTGATGGTTTGACAGCAGCTGAGGTTACTGCTTTGTATATCAGTTGGCAAAGTTACAACAACCCAAAAATTCAAAAAAGATATGTTTAAGAAGGAAAATTTGCAAATCTTTTTCTAGATAGACATATCAACAACCCTAAAAAAAGGTTTTAGGTTGTAAATTCGTCATTAATACTATGTTTTTAAAGTTCGGGATTCACCCCAAGTTTACTTGGAATGTGAAAGTTAGTACATTTGTAATTTTGTACATTTGTAGTTACTTTAAGCTTTATTAATATAATTATTTTTTTACTACTACTGTTACTTTTTTCGTTAATATTTTCTTATTGAGCAACCCTGAGGATTTATTTTCAACAATTTTGTAAAAAAAAAAAAAAATAAAAAAAAAAATTACTGTAAGATTCGAACCCACGTCTCTTCTATTGCGAGCATTAGAAAATCAGATACGTAAGCGAATGTGCTATGAACGTATAATTATAATTAGTGTTTATTATGTATGAAAACATTTATATTCCCAAAAGGCACGTTTTTGTATTTTAACATTTTTCATTTCTCAAATAAGTTACATTTTTAAACTTGTGATATCTTTCGAATGGAATGATCAAATTGAATAACTCAAAAAGTTATATAATGGCATTGAAGCAAACTTAAATATGAAGTCATTTATTTTGATAAGGATTAATCCCAAAGTACAAATAAAAGAGCTTTTATAGCGGTGGCATTTATATATATATTTTTAAAATGAAAAAACACTTATTGTGACATAACTATAATAGTTAGACATATGCTGTCGCTTTATTTTTTGTAGATAATGATATGTTTTACAAAATCGTAATACATTATTTTGTTCTATAACCAATAGTTTTCTCAGCGCATTCGATAAAATAATGTTTTTTGGTAATTTTTTTCAGACCTTAGGTTACATTATTGGAGTTTTAGTATGGATCCTTATTTTTTTTTAAATTTAATATAGCCTATGTTCACCGGAAATAGTGTAGATTCCTAACAGTGAAAGAATTTTTCAACTCGGTCAAGTAGTTTCGGAGACTATTCAAAGCAAACAAACAATCAAAATTTTCCTCTTTATAATAATAGAAGAAAGAAAGGTATTTGATTTGAACACATTTTTTATAGATAGAGTTAGGTACAGTCTGATTTACATACTGTCTATTGATTTCCTGGAAATATCAATTTAAATATTTTTTAGAAAAAAAAGTTAATTACTGTTATTACAACATACAAATTTGTTATTCATTGATATTTGAAACTAAATTTAACTGTAATTATCAAATCATTACTTTACAGTCTTACATATATTGTTATTCAGAGCCAAAAGATTGGCTCAAGCTCCTCCAAAATTTTCTGGCTCTGAGCTCCTTCTTTAACTCACTGGGAACGAATTCATGGTGGGGACAACTGAATCGATCCCAGCGCTACTAGTGGTGGAAATTTCGTTACGTAATGCTTCTTATGCTCTTGTTGTAAATAACCACGTCCCATAATTTCCACAACTGTCGAGCATAATTTAGTACAGTCGTCAGATGTCGTTTCCATTGTGCACGAAGCGAATACTGACTTCTCAGGTCTGAATGTAGCAATATTTAACAAAAACTTGCAATATATGCAAAACTTCAAAGTAATACTTTGATCAGATTTAAATTGAATTTCAAATGATAATAAATCAATTAATGAATAATAATGTATGTCCTATGACTCAATTTCTTTCTTGATTACGACGCGTTTCAACAGTTATCGATAGGTAATGATTATTTTGTCAGTTGTAAACAAATTTCATATAGGTTGTTTGTTTTATTAATTTGTCGTTAAGGATGGTATTTGGATTTAGTTTGTGGGCTTTGTATATTTCATATTCTTCCAAGGTATTCATATGTGCTCCTTTCTTGCAAATATGTAGTGACTTAAAATTTATTTCTAAATTTAAGTATTGATGATTTTCGTCATATAGGTGTTTTGTAAAATTTGAAGTTTTTGTTGAACTAGGTTTGCTGGGTGTATGTTCCTTATATCTTGTTCCGAAACATCTACATGTTTGGCCAATGTAGAATTTTTCACAGGAACCACAATTAATTTTATATATTCCGGTTTTATTGTTCATTGTAATTTGGTTGTTCTCCAATGCTTTAAGAATTTTCATAATGTTGTTTGTTGAAAATCCGATATTGATGTTATTTTTCTTTAAGAAGTTGGCGATTGTAAAACTTAATATATTATTGAAATAACAATTAACTTTTTTAAATTTATAAAATATTTAACTTGATGTTTCCATAAACAGTATGTTAATATAACAGTAGCACTATATATAATACTTATAGCTCTATTTATAACAGCGAATAGAAATTGTTTTTTTTTTCTTTTTTTTTTTGGGAAACTATACATTTAACCCTCAGTTTGACAGAAAATTGGGAAGACATATAATATAATAAAAATAGATACGTTTACCTTTTGTAGGACCAATATGCGATGTACCTATAGGTTCGCCTGTCATGATATTAGTAGGTACAAGGTATCGTAAATGCCACACGTGTAAACTATTCTTTTACAACACCAATTAAAGATTAAATCTCATTTCTTTTATGCATAAAATATAATAAGAATGGCTAATTTTTTCTCCAACATCAATTCTCTGATTTTCCAGGTCGAAATTCGTTTTCCCTGTCATTATTTGTAAAAACTTTTAGACAAAGAATTTTATAAATTTTGTGAAATAAACAACGTTGAGAACTAAAGAATACTCACCATAAACCAAACAGGAAGGAGTCCCATTGGAAACTACTTCATCAGAACAATACCGCCAGAAAATTAGCTTATAGGTGTTAATTTTTTAACTGATAAAGGAATACAAAAAAATTGACAAAAACGCAACTAAGTCTTAATTCCTTTGGTAATAAAAGCATGTTATGTTTTCGTAGTTAAAAATGATAACACTTTATTAGATGTTCTTGAAATCGACTTAGAGCAGTTAAAATAAACGACTCAATTATATTTCGGAGAATGAAATAAATGTTGGATTTTTTGAGTTGAGTGGTTTTGTCAAAATTTGAAAACAAAAAATCTAATAGATAGACAAATTGAAAAATAAAAATTTGAAAAATTTCCCCAGTGATACACCTAATACGGAAATTACAATTTAATTACTAAGAAACATGTAAATCTTTTACTTTATTCCATATTATATGAACGAGACAGGTACTTATAACGAAGAATGAAAGAAGTGATGTGATATCACACATTGATATGAACATTTAAATTTTGACGAGGCCGATGGACGAAGTGTAGAAGCTGCAGGAAACATTGACCGCACCGTTGTGCGACCGACCATTACAATTTCACCAACACAATCTCACCTCACACAACTATAATAATTACCACACATTCATATACTACATTTATACAAGCAAGTTAACATACATGTACATTACATGTCGTTCATTCAAATACACTATTTTCAACCAACTGACAAAGCCACAATTGATTTTATCACTATCGAATGGGCAACAAATAACAATCACAAAGAATATCCGATGACATTCCAAAATTAGCTCTTTCGCTCTCCCTACATCCATACAATTCACATGAAAATAACCATTTCGAAAATATTCAGCAGTGTTGTTAAAAAAAATCACTTGCCTCAATAACTTAATTTTTAAATCACAAATTTCAATCCAATCGATCCTCAATTCAATGCGAATAGAACAGCTTGAAATGTTGAATGAATTAATTTCCATTTTGAATAGGCAGCAATTTCTAATTTTTGAGAGGAAGACTTAAAGGAAGCATTACGTAGGCAACATACAAATTGGGCAATGCTATTAATTAAATAACAAATAGATACAAATTTAACTGTAAAAACTTGACCTAATTTAAGCCTTTTCGCTTCTATTGTTGTTATTTTTTTGGATTGTCGCAGGAAGTTGATCTATATTTTTCAAACTTCTTCAAAAACTACAAAATAAATTCAAGATACGTGACTAAAGTGAATACTATGAAAATTTGAAAAACTTATGAAATTTTTTTCTTCGTTAACACTTCTCAGTATCGTCCATTTAATATTCTCCTTTCTCCAACATTACGTTTCAAAGCTCTCTAGATATTTCTTTTCTTTTTTCCTTAAGCCCCTAAAATGCTACATTCTACGCAGAATTTTGTAATTTTAAATTTTAGTAATTGTTTGCGGAATTTAGGTTTCACTTTTCAAATTAGAAGATTCTTTTTGTTGTTGAACGCAACTTTTACTATAGCAAAACGTTTTTTAATTTTATTGATGGATTTACCACCTTTGGTGATTATTTTTTCAACACATTAGAATTTAACTACATTTTCTAGTTGTATGTTCTTCACTACTCTTTTCAATATCTTTATACCTTTCGAGAATCCTTTATACTGTTTCTATAAGTTTTTGATAACAATCACTGATCTAACATAGTTTGCAATTACCATATGATAACTTTAAAAAAATCATTACAAACGAAGATAAACAATAATAATGAAAATGTGAGGATAGTGTGGACACATTTTTAATAAACAAAAGTGACATTTTCTTATTATTCAAAATTAATTTTTAATACTAGTTAAAACAAAAATCGTTTCACACAAAATAAATTTTTGGGTATATTTGTAGTGGGATTTCTTCTAGTAACTTAAGTAGCGAGGGAATATATATTAGAATGATGTCCCAGTGAACATTGCCGTTATGAAATACTCCAAATTATAACAACAGCACATGGTTACTTTTAATTCTTGATTTTCTATTACATATTTCAAGGTGCTCAGGGTTTTCTTCAATAACAATTTCCTTTTGTTCTAAGTCTTACTTACAAAAACCATCTCGGGTAGAGACTTTTTAAAATACTTAATAGTTTTTTTGCCATTTAATTCAAAACTTTATAAGTCATTGGTCAATTATTAGTTGTATTTTACAGCAATATCGTTGTGATCTTAAACTTTTATTTGAGAATAATTTTGGGTTGCATTTGTTGATGGTTCAGTCACTTAAAAACTCATACTTTCATTGGAAATTCTTTCAGCAGCTTATGAAATTAGTAGAGTGAAGGCAGAAATTTCAAAAACATTAATATAATTCAATTTAGTAGGATATAATCACGAAATATTAAAACCCGCAGTTTTACGTGTAGATAAAGTATTCTTCAGTTTCCTGATAGAATAAATAGATATTGTAATATACGAAAAAAAACCTCTTCTTGGTGTCATTTCAATTCAAAGAGACCAGAAAGTTTATTAATCAAAATAAGCAATGAACTATTTAAAGTAATCCAAACGATTAATTTTCAAATGAAAATATTTAGAAATCTGATATAAAAACAATAAAAACCAAACCACACCAATTAATGTCTTTAGATTTTCACTTTTGATTTTTTGCTTTGTATTTCAAGGAAATCAAACGATTACCTTCATCTTTTCCCAGACTTCAAAAAGTAAATTGGAAATAAAAATAATAATTAATATTTCTTCGATTTAAAAACATCCAATCTCAATATGGCAAGTTAATTAGTAAAATCAATTTATATTTGCTTTTTCCATCTCTTCGATTGCTCACAGCTATAACAAAAAAAAAAAAAAGAAGCCAAATCTTATTATAATATTTTATCGACCAAAAAGATTAAAGAACTGCTAAACAATTGCTCCTCAATTTTAAATGAATAATTTTGTAAAAAAAAAATGGAAAAATTGTAGAGAAATTGTCTGACGTAAGTTTCTTTTCTTAAAAAAAATTATTGTCGAAAATAAATTTTACGGATTAATGATTACACAATTTCTCAAAAGAATTACCTAAACTTTTCTTTGAAAAGTGTCAAACAACAATATTCATTAAACAATACGTACTAGAGGGCCAACGTCGACTAATGGAAGCAAATTATGAAATAATTCTTACATTTAACACGCAATTAAGCAAACAAAAAAAAATTAAATTAGAAGAGCATAAAGAACAAAGCAGTGAATTTCACCACAAAAAAATAATCAAAATAAAGTTAGTGTAACTAGAAATTAGAATTATCTTAACCAATGGTTTTCTTTAAATCCGGCAATTTCAAACATTCTAACATCGAAATTTGAATTCTGTAAACAAGTAGAAAGAAAAAAAACAATGTACTATCATGTGAGGTAACTGTACACAGCAGTAAGAATATGCATCCTATTTATTTTTCAAAAAGAAAATGGAAAAACTTTCTATGCAGGAACTTTCAGAGTTGAATTACGGAGCCATACTTGGGCCACCACTTAGACACCAACTTCGTTGCGAATGCGTAAACCACCTTGGCTATATCAATGATTACACCGGCACACAAAAAAAAAGTGCTCTGTACTTTTGACCGGACCTACATAAATCTACGTATTTTGATCCCCTGAACACGAATCCGGGGTCGGTTTGACCCGTACACCTTCAAAATTTCGAGAAACTTTAAAAACCCGAAAAAAATGGTTAAAATCGGCAGTTTAGGTGACATAAATTTTTTTTTGAACTAAACCGAGCATGATTTTCATGTTTTTCGATCCGCTGAATACAAATTCGAAGTTTATGTAGACCATAAGCCGTTTTTATTCTAAGAAAATTGCCTGCTTTGCGAGCCTACCGTCTGTCCCTGAACCGTCTATCCCTGGGTCAAAGGCGTATATGCCGTCATGGCAGGCACAAGCGACAAGTGTTTTACGATGCAGGGATTCGGAACCCCAGTGTCGGCGTCTGGCCAGAGTGAGAAAGTAGGCTCGCAAAGCAGGCAATTTTCTTACAATAAAAACGGCTTATGGTCTACATAAACTTCGAATTTGGTTTCAGCGGATCGAAAAACATGAAAATCATGCTCGGTTTAGTTCAAAAAAAATTTTATGTCACCAAAACTGCCGATTTTAACCATTTTTTTCGGATTTTTAAAGTTTTCTCGAAATTTTGAGGGTGTACGGGTCAAACCGACCCCGGATTCGTGTTCAGGGGATCAAAATACGTAGATTTATGTAAGTCCGGTCAAAAGTACAGAGCACTTTTTTTTTTGTGTGCCGGTGGTATCCACGCTTAGACGAAGACTAAGAAACCTAATTTTTACTAATTAACAACAATCCGAGTGTGGTCCAAGATAGGATCACCCAGCCTTAACCAGTTCAATGATTAACCAAGCATTGGTGAAACCTGGGTAGTCTAGCCTTGGCTAATTTACGGTAACCCGAGCTTGACCCAAGATAGGTTCATCCAGTTTTGCCCATACTGTATAATTAGTCTCGTAGGAGCCAAAACTGGGAAGTCTGCGGCCAATCAATGGCAACTCGAACTTAGCCCAAGGTAGGAGTAGCCAGCCTTGGCTATTACTGCACTATTCAGATTTGAACCAAGTTTTACTCGGAAAATAATTTCTTAGAAAAAATAAAAAAAATATGTTAAAATTCCTCTTTTGTAAAGAAACGAATTTTTATAATCATCTTTGCTGCAATTCAATATAAAATTTCAATTGATTTATTTTCCTCAAAAAAAGTTTCTTTATAGTAACTCTTATTAGAAAAATCGATCCCTATATTTTTTTTTAAGTAATTGTTACAGAAAAAGAAATAGGGCAATCAAGACAACAATTAATGGGTGTTTTGAAGATAAATAATTGATGCAATTGAAAATATAAAAGTTGTAACAATTATAATACATAATGAAAAATATGGACATTTACTCATAACGTTTGGTTTAAGTGCACATTTGGAATTGATTATATTGTTCCTTTTTCTTTTCACCTGAATAATTTTCCAAATAGTTGTTAAATTAAATAAATAAGAGTGAAATAAACAGGTTTAATTCTATACCCACCCTTGTGTTGAAATCTGCTTCCGTTTAAAATGTTTTAGTGTGCAGACTGAACTTACACTTTATACTAGCTGCACAAACAGTGATAACTTTCGACTGTTATAACTATTATAGGTATATGATTTTGTAATCTTAAGAAAACTATTATGGCACAGATTTATCCATTTCCTTAAACCCCTTATATTTTGATTAAATAAAATAGTTGGCTTTCAGTATAACTTTCAAATATAGGCGTTACAGTTAAAACATTATATTCACGTTAATTTATGCACTAACTAGTTAAAGTATAGTAAATGCGTAGAAGTGCATGCATTAATTGAATGAATCAGAATTGAATAAAAATTTGTTTAGTTTCTTAAGCAAATTTTTATTTCCAATGATAAATATTCTTTAAAAATACAAGTTTCAAAAATTTGAGCTATTCCATTCATTTTAAATATTAAGTAAAGCCGTAATGTATCTAACTTTAAAATTCAGAGAAGAAATTCATTTTGTCAGTTCTTCACAATCTGTTGTTATTGAAATCATTGAAATATATACAATGACACTGTGGAATTAAAAAATCATTTATTATATTAATATCAAGGGCGTAAGAAAGTTCCTTTATAATAACAAGCTACAAATTGCTTTTAAATTAAACAGGAGCCCTTCTCTTCTCAATCAAACGAACACAAAGGTTCGACTATTCAATATCTTCAACTAAATAACATGCTACCGATTTATTATAATTTTCTACTCGATGAAGGTGGAATATCGGGTTCTTTCATAGAATTATAATTATTAAATAATACGAAAGAACTGTTAACACAAATACAATAATAAAAAAAATAATAATAACAATTCATAATAAAAAAAAAATTAATTGGTATTATATGTCATATTTTTTTTAAATAAAGAACAAAAACTTTCAAATGAACAATAAAATTTAAGTTACTTATAATTTGAATTATGATTTAAGTGATCAAATTTATAAGCAACTAGTTAAATATTTAATATTTTTTGAAAAACTCTTATTTACAAAGAAAATTTTTTTTATAACATGAAATAAAAAAATAGTAAAGACAAACATTAAGGAATTTCTATTATTTCTAGTGTTTGTGTGTATGCGTGCAATGTGCAACTATATATTAATTACACCTTTCATTGACTTAAATGTTTAATGACATATTTTCATAGGCCTATACAAATTAAAATAACCTAAAATATCCAAATGTAGATAATAAAACAAATGGTTTATTAGTATACTGAGCATATCGGTAAAAATATTTTTAAATAAAATAGGGTTTTCCTCAAATTAATAATGTCCATTATCGTAAAAAAAATATGTGCATATGATCCAATGGTCCGTTTTAACCTGAAGAAATCTCAAAATATTTACTTAATTTAATCGTAAATAACATAACGAGACCAGTATTTTCACATCTTGATAGTTACTTTTATCTTTCGGATAACATTTTAACTGGAGGATAGTGATATGATGCGTATTTTCACCTAAAAATAATGGTAAATGTATGATTTAAGAAAAGACAAATTTTTATCTATTAAAATAACTACCTTAATGAAATTATCTATCTATTTATGAATGAAAATACCAGCCCTTAGATGTTTTTATTACAATGGATAATTTTACTAGCATCGTTTCTTTCTTGTATACTTTACCGGTGTTTCTAAAGTACCAAAATATTCCCAAAACACCTAAACTAAAGGAATAAATTTGACAACGATGTACCTCAATTAAAACTTATATTAAATTGATTTGAATTAAAAACTTTATCAGCTATTTTTTTTTAATTAACTGTGGACCAATATTTTATTCAAGACAGTTTTTAATTCTCAATAGTTAAAAAAAAAAGAAGGTGGAGAAGATAATTTTTTATAGTTTTTTATTGCAACACCGCGAAGGCTCTCATTTAAACTGGTTGGGGTAAGGGTAACATTAGAATTCAAAAATGGTATAATTATAAAATCGCAGGTGTCGAGAGTCGGGTTGTACCTGTCGTTATCGACCACTGGTTGTACCATAACCAAAGCTTTCTTGCATATTCTCTTCAATAGTATGTATCTTAACTTCGTTCAGTGAAAATTGCATGCCTATATTGTTAAGAGTTTTCATTGAAAAAGGAGTAATCTAGTTTTAGTTGAATTTGTATAAATTTTACAAATTCCTTCAAAGAAAATTAGCAAATAAGAAATCTAAGTGTCGTTCCTTCAAATGGAAGTTGATTAGTTAGTTAATCGTTCATTTTTATGGCGACTTTGTTATAAGAGCCTTTTGATGTTGATTATTATGAAGCAAACCAAGAGGGCATTGCACATATAAACATGTACATCCGGTCGGCCGTGAAAACCAGTTCACATTCACATGCACAAACGCCGCCAAATGGATATGTGAATCGAACACACCAGCGACTCCTAAACTTAGTTTACCACAAATGATCTCAATCAAATTAAAATTCCCTCGAGCTCTTCTACTGCTTCCATAAAACAAACCCTTGACTCTTTTTCTAAAATGTTTTTCTAATAATAATGTTTCAATAACGACTATAAATCCCACTGGCTTTTCCTTTTAAATTTCTAAAGGTTTTGCAATGCTTCTGTTTAAATTACAAGATTTTGATTCCCGTCACCTAAAGATTTTCAATATACTTTATTCACCATTAAATTTATAAAGATTAAACACACAAAAAATGTTAATCTTCAATTTTAATGCAAAAGCATAGCTGTAAAAACTATACAATTAATATATAACATTATGTCTTGTAAATTTTTCTTTGCTTCAACGATGTCTACTATTAGCATCTGTAGGTCTTCTTTGAAACCTTTTGATACCGAATGATTGAAGCAGATTGATTTGGCCTTCTAATTATTTTTTCAACGTTAAATTTATACTTTAAGACCCAGACTAAGGCCCAAGAAAAGGATTTTCAAGTAATCGATCTCACAATCCAGATAATTCAAACTATCAAACGATCTGATTTGATAAAATTGTAAATTCCAAATATTTCAAAATGTTTTGAGTACGTGCATTCGTAAGAAGTCAATGTTAAAATACTTTTCAAAAGAATTTTCTTTTGAACTAATAACCGTGAATTCAATAAAAAATATATAATAATATTACGTAAGATTTATGAATTGTATTAATGTAATTCGAAGCGCCGCGGACTTTGCTACCACAGATTTCCTCGTATTGAAATTTATTGCTAAACGATTTCCCTCGTGATTTGCTAACAATTATGTAAATTTTCAATTATTACAAATTACAGCTAATTATAGTAACAATGCTGATCGCGCTTTTTTTGTTAAAACGCATTCATTAAAAGCTAAATTTTGCATCGATAGCATTCCAGTAGTAGCGTTTCTATTTATAATCGAGAAAACTTTAACAAAAACGTTTTTTTCTTCAAGATGATTAAATTTTTTTACCCTACAGTATTTGTATCCATTATATTTTCATAAATAGCAAAATGAATAATTAAACAATAAAGTTTTAACTTTTAGGAATTACTTGATATCTTTTAAAAGGTCCCAAAACCACATTAAAACCTTCATGAAAATTAAACTTAGAAATAACGATAAACCACTACACTTCCTGTTGATTAAATAAAACATTATTTATTTATTTACTTAGTTATGATTTCTGAGTTGTAAATATAATAATATTAATTAATTCGAAGATAAAAATTAAATTACGATATCTTTTATAGTATGTTCATTTTTTTACACAAAAATATCAACAAAAAATACTGATAATTACTTTTACTTATTCGACGAAATTGAAAACGCAGGTTCTACGCCGAATTGGTAAATTTACACAGAAACACATTGAAAAACGCAGTGAGATATGTTTTCATTGATTTATATTTTTTATACCAAATAGAAATAGCCTACAATTTTTATCAATAATTTAAAAATATTAAAATTGAAAAGCTTTAACACTTTTGAAATTAACCTCACAATAAAGTTTTAACTAAAATAACTTCCAAGGTACTTCTAATGTTTTCTTTTTTATCTTGTTAGTTTTAAAAAAAGGTAAAAACGAAACTAAACTTCTTAGCGATAGTATGCAATATTGCAAGAAAAATCTTCAAATAATGTACTAATTCGATAAATTTTTGTATTGTAAGTAGGTACTACGAAACTGATATTTGATGAATTCCTGAAATACTCAATTAGATACGCAAAATAGATAAACATTTCTATGACATTGGTGTTAAAAATTATTAAAAACGTAGCATGAAAGAGAACAAATGAATCGATCATATTACGAATACGACCCAAAGGGATGGTACGAGTACCATTCGTAAATGATTCCCAAAACAAACATTATTAAAAATATACCACATTAAGACAGGGGGGGGCGGCGAAAATCATGGCTAAAGGATCAATGATAAGGGCTATGTCGTTGGTATTAACTGTCAATATTGAGAATTTCGAAACAAAAAATATCAATTCGCTTCGTGCGCGATAGAAACGACATCTGACGGCTGCATTAAATTATGCTCGACAGTTGTGGGGATTGTGGGACTTGTTTATTTACAACAAGAGCATAATTAGCATAACCAAACGAAATTTTTACCACTATTAGCGCTGGGATCGATTCAGTTGTCCCCACCATGACTTCACTCCCGGCGAATAGCTTAGTTTATTTTATTTATTTACGCAACTTTGACCAAAAAATAGTACTTTTTTGTTTGTTGGGTATCAATGTCTAATTGAAAATTTCTAGTTAAATCTCTTCTTATAACATAATTGACTTTGGTACACATTTAATTTGATTCGCTAAAGCCGAGGAACTATAAAATACCGTCTTGCCTTTTCACGTAATTTCAGAATATAAGCAATTAATTTTCTTTACGCATTCGCTTGGTCTCACTCAGCTAAAGGAAAATTTAAAAAAAATGTCAAGAATGAAAACTGTTTACCTTTAAAGAGTTTACCGATGTTTTATTAAATTTTTTTTGTTTACCTGATTACCCTATTTGCTGTTACTATGAATCTGTACATATTTGTAATTATATATTTGAGTGTCAAATAAAAAAAAAGTTAATTACTGATATAAACTACGTCGAATTAAGTATTAACAAAAGTGTGATAAACAAGTAACTTAACTTCTACTTGAAAAGTAAAATGATTAATGTTTTTCGCAAAATAAAAAATAGATATTTAAGTCACATTTTATTGATTATTTGTATTTTCATATCTAGAATCTTAATAAAAATTTCCAAGTGAATTATAATATGTATTTTTTTAATTGTATTTTACTAAAATATATTAGAAACCATGAATGATTATAAACAGAGGGAGAAACTGAAGTTTATAATAGAAAATAGTAACTTGCGAACTATATTCATACCCAATTATAGGAAACGAAAAAAGTAACAATTATATTTTAGGGAAAAAATTTTGGAATCATTAGAACATAACATTGGAAAACGATTTACAACGGAGACAATTTGTGCTAGAAGGAAGGGATGTTATCCTCTAACAATTTAACTCGCTACTGTAATATTTATTTGAATTTAACATTTTTAATTTCGTTAAAAATAAGATTCAAAATCGAATAATATAAACGGAATAAAAAATCGAATAAACAATTTTCGTTTTGAACGAAAATATTTGAAGCCGGCAATGTAATTGTAAATTGTTTTTATATTTTCGTTCAATAAAATCTTAGTCGATTTAATTTATTTTAATGAATTACTTTGAACTCTCAAGTATTGGTTCCATCAATTTTGATTGTAAACATATCAAGGTTTTGTTCCACGTTTTCCTTTGTCGCACCGAAAAAATTTAATCTGCACCATTTCAAAGTGATGTTTCGACCATCAACATTTTTTTTTGTTTAACTATACAAAACTAATAACTTGGAAAATTAAAAAAAATCTTTTATACTTAATACTCTTACTAACTTTTTCATTTTTCAATAAAAAGAAATCAAGCTTTTGAAATGACAAATGAAAAAGAAATGGGAAAATATAGCATTTAATTTAACATCAATGTTAATTATGTCATTAAAAAACTAATGTTATGGTTCAGAGGAAATAGTTTCACAAACATACACCAACGAACGATCGTTCCATTATTCAATGTTGCCAGCAGTAGTTATATAAATTAACAATTTTTTTAGTATTCATGTATTTTTTATTGTGGAAACTAGAATTTATGAAACACTGATATTATTTTCAAATTTAGATTTTTTTTTCTACTCAGATTTCATTTTCAAAGAGCTCAGGCCTCTAATTGTTGACACGCAAGTGATTTGAATATAAGATGAAACCATTGAAAAAATTAATCATAAAAACCCTGACTTTTCCTAAAAAAAAAAAAAAAAAAAAAAAAAACTCACTTACTAATTACAGGAGTTGTATTTCGTCAATTTGATTATTTGATTACAATTTTATGTGCTTATTTTTCTATTTTGATAACATTTTAGTGCATTATAGTACACATTCCTACATAAGATTTTGAAGCAAAAATATTATTTTACAAGATCATTATTCCAACCAATGGTGCAATTCACAATTGACAATTTTAGGAACGGATATAAACAGAAATAAAATAAATTTTCAATAATTTAAGCTAAATTATAACCAAGTCAAAAACACTAAACACTTGAACACTCATTAAAAGAAAAAAGAATTAAAGAATAAGAATTTCTGACTTCTTCAAAAGAGAAATGATCTTTCCGAATTGAAGGAACTCACATTAGGCAGACAGTGCTACAAGAAAAAAACCTACTGCCCAGTGAAAAAAACGGATTCAGAATAAAGACAATAGAAATAGGTAGTTTAAAGCAAATAAAGAAGAATCTTGTATATTAAGATTACTGATTGGTGAGACGTTTTAGTTGGTGCGGAGAAATAGTTTTTCTCACTCCATCCGCATCCATTCCATGCATATTACAACTTGCGTTGTATTTGAACTACTAAGCTCAACAGATCTCACCCAATTACTTATCTCCACCAAAATTGCATTTCGTTGTTGTTAAACCAGTTGATCTCTGTTCGTAATACTTTCCGTTATAAGGTCCGATAGAAACAGTCTTTTCGGCCGGATCTTAAGTTATAAATAACTAGGGTTCAATGCTTTAGCTTCGGCTTCGATCAAAAAACTGAAGTTTTGACTAAAACCGAAGGTGCATTTTAATAATTAAAAACATACAAAGTTACAGAAACGTGAGCCAACTAAATATCGTTAGTTCAGGTGGAAGAGGTTTGTTAGAATCACTACTTTAGTGTTTTGCTTTTCTTTGTTAACTTCTGTGGTTGAAAATTTGACTTTTGATCCCCAGACAACCAGGTCAAAGTTTTGTTGATGTTATGTATTTTGTGATTTCTTTAGATCATAAGGTTTGAGTACTTATGAGTATTTATGAGTACTTTTGTTTAAAATAAGTAAAATTTAAATAAAGGCCGAATTTGATCTCGCTTGAATTCTAAGAGTAATTAATCAATAGTAAAACGAATATAACAAATGAGTTTACAAAAAAGTAATATTATCGGTTTGTAGTTTAAATGATCTACTTAGAAGAAGAAAAAAACGAGATTGATTTTGCAAAAATGACGTGTCTAGTTCTTTATAAATGACATAAAGAAATTAAAATTCGAGGAAATAACTTTTTTTAATGTATTGATCTAAAAGAATAATACTAATGAAAATAACTATTGTCAGTTACTAGTTACTTCCTAGATTAGGAGGATCTAAACATTAGGTTAGGTTCAAGTGTGATATTTTTTCAGTATTTTAGTACATGAAGTAGTTAATAGACGACTTTTAACTAATGAAATTTTCAAAAGGGAATAGGTCTAATTTCAAAACAATACTTAAATTTTGTAAATCTTCAATTAAAGGTGGATTTTTTAAAATTGTTATTTACTGTCGCTGTATAACTACTAAGCTCCTTAGCGACTATGGGGTTAGTAAAAATCCGAAATCAAGAAATATGAAAAATTTGCTCGATGCAATAATCAAACCCAACATCTACCAATTTTGGAGCGGAAACCTTGACCACTCGGACACCAGTAGGCTTTAAGATGGAATTGTTTCATCTCGTTTTCATATGCAAGTCACAATCAGCTTCGAAGTCCGAAATTGAGTATTTTTTTAGTTAGAGTCCTTAAATTGGGGAAATTTCTATTAGCAGAGAAACGAATCAAACCGCGCATGACCAATACATAATTTTCTCGACATGAAATGAATCTACTATAATACATACAGACTTCAATTTTCGCTCGTTAAAATAAATCTTTAAAATTGTTTAAAATTATAATAAAACCGCGCTAGATCTTGACATGTCGATTGCATCGTAATGATTAACGTGCAATCGTTTTGCAACGTTTAATTTGCCGCTTAATTTACAACCTTCACCAATTAGAATTTTCCCATTATAGCCATTAACAACATCTATTGTCTATCCTCACGAGATTTCCCTATTAATCAATTCTCCAATACTTAATCGATACACGCGAACAATTTTCTTAAATATAATGTCTTCAACAACAAACTTACACTTTTCTCCCATTTTCTCAATCATTTCTTCCTACAAAATCAATCCAGAAAAATCTTCCAATCATATTTTTGCACCAAAAACTATTTTTATAAACGAAATCTTTTTGCGTAACAATAGGATGTTTTCTTTTGAAAGAAAAATACAAAGCTATGCACTTTTTTATTTGTATTGATTGCAAAATTACATCAACATTTATGTTTTTGTAGTGCAGATGTTAAAACAATAACATCTTATTTATAATTTTTTGAAGAAGAAATATTACTGTTGCAATAACATTTGACAATTCAAATGTTTAACAATAATCAAGAAATATAACACAAGTGTAAGTATTTGAAAAAAAAAATTACATTTTCATTATTATCAACAAGCTTTGGAAACCTTATCTCTTTTTTAAAAAAAAATATCTGAAGTATTTCAAAGATAGTGGATAACATATTATAGTAATACGTATCACATTGTTATGCTAGTTTTAATTAAACTGATTAAATTTTTGAGTAAATTTTAATGCCTAAGAAATTTTATCTTTATTAATTCTTCAAATGAATAGGAAAAATTGATCAATAAACGTAGAAATGAAAAAATGCAGTTTTGAAATTTCATTTTGAGTTTCTATGTCTATTTATTAATAAGTCAATAGATTTTCAGTTTATAGATAAAATGTTCTAAAAAAAAAGAAAGAAAAAAAATCATTATTATTTACTTAATAAAAAAACCCTTAGATCAGTATTTTCCCGATTTAAGGTTTATTGGATTTGCAGGTAAAAAATAAAACTTGCTTCCATTAATTTCATTCAGTACGTAAGTACGATATCCATTTTGATCAATTTCACTATTAAAAATTGAAGAAAAAAAAATAAAAAACGGTGTGATTTTTCATCCACACTCAATTAAACTTATTATTTTAAATACAAGTTCTTTGCATAATTTACAATTTCTACAATTTTTTGTCTAGATCTTTGACTTTTCCCCTGACCCAACGAAATTTCCCGACCACTGGAAACCCAGAAAATAAATGTGTTGCACTCAAATGAAGAACCACCGATTTGGCAGTCTGTAATTTAATCCTCTATTTTTAGTAATTTTTTAGTTTTTATTTATTGAAACTTTATAACTATTAAGGTTTTTAGTGACTCTAGGGTTAATACAAGTCCGTATATCAAGAAATATAGAAAATTTGCTCGATACGAGAATCAAACCCAACACCTACCAGTTTTGAAGTGGCCACTTAGATCACTCGGCCACCAGTAGGCAATTTTTTGTATTTTTATAAAAATAGATTCACAAAATTTAAATTAAATATTGTTGCGCAAAACTACGATTTTTCCGGCGCCACGATTTGAATATGAATTCTTATAGATTTCGACTAAAAAAACGTAAAAGAAAATTATAGTTTTTCGATATCTTGCGTAGTTTACACGATATCGATACTTAAAAATTAAAAAATTAATTCTTTACTTTACATTTTATTAGATTTACAAAAATAGGCTATTGCTTACAATCGCGGTTTCACAATTTGGGCTAAAACAATTAAGTATACACAAGGGGTCCAGAAGCGAAATCAGCGAATAGTCTCTTTTAGCAACATCGACATCTGGCAACATTGTATTTTCTACTTTGTTTTTAATTTAATTTGCAAATAAATAATTCAAATATATTTGTTTGAAATTAGGGGGCTTCGTCCTCCAACCCCACCGTGGTTTTACCCCAGGACTCCTGGCGTATAGCTTTTTAGTACAAAAAAAATAAACAGTAAGCAAATACCTTTTTTTTAGAAAATGTAAAGAAATCCGTCTAAAAAGTGAAAAAGAAAATTTAATTTTTCAATTTTTAAGTATCGATATCTCGTAAACTAAGGGAGATATAGAAAAAATGTATAATTTATTTTCGTTTTATTTCGTCAAGATTTACAAAAATCAGTTTTCAAATCGTGGAGCCGGAAGAACCGTAGTAGCCCCTATTGATTTTATTTGATGGGTTTGATAAAAGGGAAATCCAAATTCAAGTTTACTATTGAACCTAAACGTTTGCCAGATTGACCTCAAAATTATTTTCTGTGCAATCTAAAAGAAAAATGTTGCTTTTCTTGATTTATAATCGTTTTTCGAAAAAAAAAAAATAGTCTCATTTAATACTATGCTAAAATTAATAGCTCTTTGCATTAAATTTGTCATTAGCCTTTACCTTCATAAGGTAGAGAATATTTCAGTTTTGTTTAATTAATTTACGTACCCTTTTTTGACCATAGATTTTTTTTTTTTGGTTATACTTACTGTAATTGTTTACAATTTTTTTGCATAAAGTTAGTAAAAGTAAAAAATCTTCAGCTTTGGTTGAAGCTTTAGGTTAAGGACAAACAATTACAACATTGTACTCATTATCGCATAGTTACATTAAGAAAAAAAGTTTTATAGCTACTTAGAGTAAAATTGATTTATGGTAATTGTATTTGTCGTACTTCTTTTCAGTGTTAAGGTTTTCATTTTCATTTAAAACAAAAACGTTTTCTTGATGAATTAATGACATTCATATTAAATTACTGACCATCTTTGTAAAGATAAACACTAGAAAAATTTATAACGATACTACTTTATATAATAATAAAACAAATGAGTTGTAAATATTGATAATTTAAGTGTGATATATTTGCCTAGTTTATAGATTAGAAAACTTGTAGAAAACTTTTAGGAATCGAATCAATTTCATTAGAAATCTTTAAGTATCTTTCTTTAAGTAATCTTTAAGAAAACATTTTCTTTAGTTCAATCACATTCGAGAATAATTCATTTGATTACCCATTTGCTGTTTAAATAATTTATTAAAGTATGACTCACTTTTGGCTTTTCTCGTTTTCTTCGATGGATCATGCCATCGTTCTCGATGTAGTCAGGCACATCTTTGCGGTTGGAGAAATTAAAAACCATCGTGTTGGTCGGTTGCTGGTGCCATGGTTTTTGCTCCCAAGATGAGCCACCATTGCCTAGTTTCTTGGCAGGATTCTCTTCAGGAACACTACCACTTACACTAGAAATCTCTTCAACACTTTTCACAGACACAACAACTTTAGAAATTGGTTGTTCGAGGGTCTTGACTCGATTGATCAAGTTTTTCTCGATTTCGCGATTTGTTAACGGCAAACTGGTCTTTGTATTTATAATTAATGCACTTGGGTTATCACTTTTGGCATCGATTTTTTGAATCTGAGGTATGATTCGTAAGGACTCGAGAATGGTGTTATCATTTGGAAGTGGTTTTTGATTTTCGGTTCCATTGGTCGCTTTTGGCTCTTTGTTTTGAGATAAAATTGTGCGTGGTGGGACTGAAGGAAGGGGTGGAAGCTCTCTTTTCGGGGCTGTGCTAGTTTCATTGATGCCCGGTAAATGGGTTTTCGATTTGGGGCACGTATCGAATTGGAAGTGCATAATTTGACTGGCGTTACTAATGTTGTTTATGGCGATTTTTGAAATTGGTCGAGTTCCATCGCTTTCGTCGGGAATTTCTGGCGTTTGTAGTCGGGGAGATTGAATTCGAGGCGAAAATCTAGCTTCAGGTACAGGTGACGTGACTTGAGGCAAAACCTCTTTTGAGTCATAACCATTTTGATCTGGTGTAGGATCGAACACGTCCTGATGAAGTTTTTGGATAGTTGGAGTTGGACTTCGAGCTGGTGATGCTCGTGATAGAGAAATTTCTGAGGCTGAAGATTCGCTGAGACTAGTCGATCGTTCGAAAATTTCGCTGATTTTCGAAATGTCCGGACGCACTGTCAGTTCTTCACTTGGTTTTGGTGTTTCAATGGAACACTTGATTGGCTCTTCGGTAGGATTTGCACGAGGTTTTGGACTTAACGATCGGTCCGAACTACTGGAGTTTTCGATCGAGTGGAAATGCCGCGCTTGAACCTTTTTATTTTTGTCCAAAACCGGCTTTGGCTTAATAATTGGCTTTTTCGATTTATCATTATCAATAATTGTTTTGAATTTATCAACTTTGACGGCAACATCTCCGACAAGTTTTGTGGAACGTAGTTTTCGATTACATGCTGATTCAAAAATGAGAAGTTTGGACTTGACGATTTCGGCCGGAGGCCGCTCCGTTTCGTCCATCAGGGGTGGAATCCGTTTCGGTCTATTTATTCGGTTCGAAGTGTTATTTGGACTGAGCGATTTTATTGTTTCGGATTTATAATCGGACAATTCCCGGACGTGTTTATCGGTATTTTCCTTTTTGACGATAACCACATCCTCATTTATGCTTTCTCGACTTGAATTTGAGTTGGTTCCTGATTCATAGTTATTGTATCGAAGAAGAGTTTCCACCGATCGGGTGCGTTTAACTGCTTCAGTTTTATTCGTACGGTGTGAACTGCGGTACCGTCCCGGAACTTTTCCATTAACACCATTGGAATAGGCCGGAATATATCGTCGCGTTTCTCCATTTGTTGGTGTATCCTTTTCATCGCTACCATCATCAAGTAAATGTTCTAGGGAAGTTGCACGACGAAGAATTGATGGTCGAGATTTAATTGTACAATCCCGTAAGGTTAAACTTAAATATTTACTCTTCAGTTTGTTGACAATGCCGGGTCCGTACTTTAACTCTTCCGATGAATCAGAGTCGCACTCATTTTTATATTGGTTATCGACGGCGTTATCCGATATTTTGCTGCTGGGCAGCGCACTCATGTTTTGCACCATTTTATCAACTTGTCGCGAACATTGTCCAGTAAAACCTCGAGTTGTGTTTGTAACAACCTCAACACGAGAACTAACTTGACCGTCATTTGTGGAGCGGGTTCCTCTCCCCGGCTCGACGGTACAGCGGCCCCTAATCGGCGGGCCCATTACAATCGTGCTTGGGCATGACAGCTGCACCTTCCAGTGTGTCCCAACAGCCAAACATTTCGTCTGCGATCGCCGGCGTAAAATTAACTCTTTTTTCCATTTAGGCAAACTCTCAAAATTGCTCATTCCTTCCATATTGATTTTTCGCTCAAAACAACATTTTATTGTTTACCTTGCTTATCCAATTATTGTTTGATAGAACACGATTGATTCCGTTATAATTATATTCTTGAAAATCAACTTTCATTCCTTATGTAATCCAGAAAAACAACTATTAAGAGTGCAAAATATTTTCACTTTTCGGCAAAATTTATTACTGAAAAACAACAGTTTTCTTACAAAAATAAGAAAGAGTCAGAAATATGTTACATGTCATACCTTTTATAAAAAGATTGAAGAAAGACATTCACACAACTACACAGTATCACAAAAAGGTTAGGCGTGTTTTGAGATAAGATTGTAATAAATTTCTACTGATTTACTTAGTTACTGATCAAATTTGACGTACTTTAACACGATTTGAACGGAACTAAGTCCAAAGAGCTGTCTTGTGTGTATAAGAACGTTCCATTTGTATGCCGCTTTTCCAAATCGCCAATAATTGAATAACTACTTTTTTGCTTGTTACAACTCGAACATTTTTATGTCTACACCCTTAATTGATTGAAGATAGGGGATGTTTGATACTTTCTTGCGCAAACTCTATTAGAACGATAATAAAGTGAATAACGGTCGAAAAATGACACATCTGTTCCGCGTGTAGTCAACCATTAATACTCATATGAAAGAATAGAAAAATGCGCATGTGTCATCTTTTACTAACGTAGGTTTGAATTTCGGAATAGTTCATGCTTATTCGTAAAGATGACTCTACATATCCATTTTCGTAATTCCAAATATTTGCATTGGAATGTTTACTCAAGGTTAATAAAATACACACATTGCCTATTCCCGACATAACAAGTCTGAATCTTGAAAGGCAAAAGCAGAATTGAGATATCTAGAAGAGTTCAAATTCACCTAAACATTTTATTTTATTTCCAACAATGTATTAACAATATCCACACAACAATATCATTGTACAGTAATCCTCCGCTTTACAGACACTCGCTTAACAGAAATTTGATATTACGGACATGATTAATTAAGTATCAAAATTTCGGTATACGGATGAAATATCCACAATTACGAACAAATTTTTTTTTTCTGTTTTGCTTACATTGTTTGTGAGGAATCTCAAAAATAATACAATAAAAAAGATGAATGAAGAGGATTAAAAAATAAAAAATGAATAAATTATTTGTGTTTTGATGAAACTTATTCTTTGCTTTTGTGTTCTTACGGGGTCTTTACTTTACTTACTAAAATTACGTTGCGTACAACACAGTTTGAAAATCCTGTATCTTCCCACTATTAGTGTAAACCTATAGTAAAATTGGGTTCTTTTACCCGTATTTTTACTAGCTGGAACGTATCTATCACTTACCAATAGGATCTCATAGTAATAGCGGTTTCGATTAACGGATTTTCGATTTACGGACAGTTTATGAGGAACGCATCCTGTCTGTAAAGCGTGGGATCATTATATAACGTTAATTATTTTTTTTTAAATCAAACCATGATCGAAACAAATCACTCAAAGCATTGTAAATATGTGTATAAAAATTGTAACTGTATTTACGTTCCACAAGAGGAACTTAATAATTTGGGAAACCAAAGAAAATTAACATTGAGTGATCCCCATTACCTTATATTGCTTAATATATGTGAGATTTGAATTTATGCAGATCATTATGTTAAGTGGACAAAGAGACCGCGGCGGTTCCAAAAGCTTCATAGTAATGTAACCCGATGAACATAAAAAACAAAATTCATCGAAATAAGAATTTGAGCATTTTCAGTTTTTCCATAGTCAAAGCGGTCAAATGATGGAAACATTCATGATTTCAAATCGATGGTTCAGTTCAAAACTGAAATAACTCAAAAAGATTTTTGAAATTGATATTCTCTGAAAGTATTTTGTATTTTTTTGTAGATAAGAAAATTTAAAATAGTTTATTTGGCTTCAATTCAATAATTTTTATGAAAATGAAAAGAACCAAAAAGGATTATTTTCTAACAAGTTAATCAAAGTTTGTTCAAAACATTGAGCTCGTTTATCTCAAAACTTTGATTTTTGAATTGTTTCAGTTTTGAACTCAGCCATCAATATGTTTCCTTCTTCTGCCCACTTTTAAAGCTTCTTATAGTTCCTGTAAATATGTAAAACTTGTAGCTGCCCGTGAAATATTCACAGCTTTTTCTTTTCTTTCAGCACATTTCTTTCCTGTTAAAACAAACTCAGTAACCAGGTTGAAAAATATAAGAAAAATATTTTGCTTTTTCTTGGACTTACTTTTCAATTGACGTATTAGGTATGCATTTCACGTTTCGTATATACATTCGCGGTATACATTTATCTTTTTTCAGAAGTTCCAACCAAGATACTTTCTTTAGCATTATCTGTTGATCTGTTTATTACAAAAATTGACACAACGGTTATCCATAAGAATAGTTACTTTTCAGAAAGTTGATTTTTGAAACAATAGTTGTATCATTGATTGTACTTTCCCAAAAAATTTCTATTGCTTCAAATCTAAGCTTTCTTTTATGTAATTTCTAGTATACGAATTATGGTATTTTTGAAAGTATGTGGTTAATGCGTAATGCATTTTTAAAGGTTTTCTGCATAGAAAAGGCCGCATCTTATCTTGAGCACAACTTAATAGTTAACCAATGAGGATGGCTAAATGTAAAAAGCTAGACCACCTCAAATATATCTTCTAAGATCAGTTTACAATAAGAACTTCATTACATAATCATGGATGGCAAGAACGAGAGTAAAGATTTTATTAAATATACCTACTATGGTTGCAAAACCATCGACAGTGAAACAAATTATAATGAATATAATGATTTTTAATATCTATGGGGGTGTTAATTAATATGTAGATTCTTATTTTTTATGTAATTTATCTTGATTCAAATACTTATCAAGTCTTGTTAAAGATATTTTAATTTATTGTGAGGAAATGATGTCCTTTAAATCTTTCAATTAGGCATCTCTTGAATTAACTATATATTTTAACATTTAAATCTAGAGGGTTCCGCCCTCTGCTCGTAAAGTCAAGCCTTTACCAAGCAAAATTATAATCTATTAATTTAAAAAATTCTTATATGAAAATTATTAGATCACGCTTAAAAGAACAAGCAGTGTTTTGCGTAGTTTGCACGGCTATGATGAATACAGGAAAACACCGTTTTGTTCTCCGTTTGTTTGGACTAATCAAGCCCCGTGCTTTGGAACAAAATAAAACTCGAATAAATCAAATTAATTTTTGTTAACCCAATCGAAGGATGTATTGAAATTCGATTTTAAGAACATCCCGTTTAACCACGAGTTGTAAATTTTTTATATAGAATTCAGAACTTAATAATTACCTTCGTCAAAATTGAGATTCTTGCCAATCGTTTATACTAACATAGTTGAGAACTGTCTATTATATTCCTGGATGAAGCTTTATTTATTTGTAACATTTTTCTAAAAATTCTCAGTATTATTAAATTGATATAGAAGGTCAATATATAATAAATCAATTTATTCATAAATCAATTTTCCCTGAAAAAACTGTATTCAACTGAAACTTTCTTAATAAAATTAAAAAAAACCTTTCGGGTAAAGTCAGGAAAACAGTAAAACCAAACTTTTGATGCTTACATTGATATCAGATTTATTTATCAGATTTATATTTATCAGATTATTTGATTATTTATAGACAATGTTTCCACAGAAGAATAAATATAGGACCTTTACAGAAATGTCTCATGGCGTTTGATCGTTGATATAGTTGTTCATTTGTACTATCCCAGTTCTAAATCCTTTACTTTAACTATCCTGTATGCTTTTAAGTACTTACATAGGTAATTTGGATGTTTAATATAAAGCATTAAATGCTTAAAAAGTCCAAGCCAAACACTTTCGAACGATTGTAAGCCTTTGAACGTTTCGGAGAAGGTCCATGAACATTTATAATATGGTATAGTTATATGTGTAATGCCCATATCACTCAATTGTGTGTATTTAAAAATACATAACTATTCCTCATTCTTATATTCAAAATAACCGAGACTATTAGATTGTGCCTCTTCAAAATATTGAATTTTTCAGTCCAAAATACTTACACGCAATTTTTTTATTATTTTTTTTTTTTGATTTGAGTAATACATATATTCAAATATACATTTGTTTAAAATCTTCAATAAATGTTATTATATTTTTCCTAAACTATTAGTTTGAGATGCTTTCAAATGATAAGCATCTCAAATTGATATATTTCAATGAAACAGATAGTTTAATACTAAAGAGACACACTAGTTGCCTGGACAAAGGGTTTTTTTTTTTTTTAGTTTTGTTTTGTTTTAAGTTTATTCTTTTATAAACATTTATTATAAATATTCATTGAAATTACAACAATAAAATAAGTACTTGTCTTTTTTTTCTGAAAAACATTTTACAGATCCAAATCCTGTTTTTCTTAAATAGTTAAAAAAAAATCGCACGAAGAAGAGAGCGTTTTTTTCCCCCACAATAGCTATAAAGGAATCAATAATTTAAAGTTTGCATTTTAATCGCAAATATAGATTTAGTATTATAATTTTTAAGATTATAAATATATTCTTTTATTATTTCTAAATAAATACTATTATCTATATGATTATTATATTCTATAATTAATGGTTTTTTAGGTTCATGAACCACTGCAATGCTCGATTCAGTAAAGTGCAAGCTCATTACTTAAGGTTGTATTCAACCGAGTTTTAAATAAGTATTCAACAATTTATCAGTTCTTCACATACCTATAATTCAGTTACTAAAGATTTTTTTAATAACTGGGGTTTTCGATATTCTATAGATTTCAAAGCGTTAAATATGTGTTAAAGAGTTCAAAATTGTCCAAAAAAGTCTGTATCGGTCACTGCAATGGATCAAGAGCCTTAAGCTCAATCGTTTTGTTTCTTTTCTTTGTCGAAAAAAATTAAATACTAACGAATTGGCGACAAATTTAACCTACTTTGGACACATAATAAATATTTTTAACATGAAAACATTGAAAACTCGGTATGCTTATTTGAAGCTCAAAGTGTATCAGGGATTAAAATAAACAAATAGCATCTTTTTTTCAATTTTAAAACCAGATAGGAACTTTAAATTAGTCATAAAATTTCATCAAGACATAAAAATAATCTTTCCCATTATTTTATTATTTTGTAAGAAAATTTTAATAATCCCAAACTAAAAGGTATCTTACTTTTTATGCATTTAATTTAAAAACTTTTATTTCAATAGACACACCGGGTTTGAAATTTCATAGAAGGAGTTTTAAGAATTTTGTTTTGATAGTTTGAACAATACCCTATTTTTATTCTTGGTAATTTATAGTCGCATCAATTGCCAGGGTCATTACCGACTATCACGTTTTAAACTCTTGAACTAGTACTAAACTAAAATACATCACACCATAACTCGCACCTGGATTATAGGTCTTTAAAAACTTCAGTCCCTTTAAGAAACCTTAAAGTTGCCTTCACACCTCCTTCTACGGACAATCGATCTTCTATTTTCTGGAGGATATCATTTGTTCTTCTTTCCGCCTCTGTTCCTTTGAATTCTAGTAAGATATGGTCCACAGATTTTCCATCTCCGCATCGATCATACCCCTCGATAATTCCAGTAATAAAATGGAGATGTGTCAGATTCGTATGATCAATTCGATGCCAGAAAATCTAAGTCCAAAACAAATAATTTTTTTCTTGACAATTGAAAAATTATATTCTACAATTTTTAACTACGATACTTAACCGCCATACATAACTTAAGAAATTAAATAAATGCAGAATAAACCTGTAAATCTGTTAAGTAAACCAATCAGATTTAGTGCGTTTTTTCAAGTTTTAAATTAAGAACTTATCAAGTAACGAAAATTTTAACAAAATTGGTCAGGGATATGCATTGAACGAGCTCAATAATAGGTACAATTTGATATAAGAGAAATGGCCTCGATATATGAGAAGATAAGTTGGTTTTGAACCTTTTTTGCCTAAGTATACATCAATTATGGGGAACGTTTGGATTTGGAGTAACAATAAAGGTAGGCATATAGAAAAAAATTGTCCACAGAACCATTTGAAGTTTTGATTAAAAGAACATGTACTCTCTTAATACTTCTGGTGGAGAAATAAATAAAATCAGAGGTTGGTTTTCAAAAAAAAAAAAAAAAAAAAAAAAAATAGAATTTCAGCCAATCTTGATGAAACTGGTGATATGAAACTATATTTATCATCAAAAATGCCAAACGTGTTATACAGATAGTTCAATGGTTAAAAGAAGTTAAAAATTGATAAATTAAGTCTTGTCTAAAAATTATCCCTAAACTTAGAAATTTGATAAAATGTCTCATTGATAGGAAGTTTCAAAGAGGTAAAATAATCTTGTGTATCAAAGCTAAACGTTTTGATAAAATCAAACCTCATTATTGTCCAAAGAATGAAAAATGTATTTGGTTATACCTATACAATATCTTTAAAATAATGGGGTTAGATTTGATTAATACTTTTGACCGATTGATACATATTATATAATTTGACCTTTTAAAAACTTTCCGAAATAATTCTAAACATTTTTATCCGATTTCAATAATAAAAAATCCATTTTTAGAATAAGTTTAAAATTTTTGAAACAAATAAACCTGTAAATAATTGGATGAATTTTATGAGTTTTTTCCAAAATTTTCAACCTGATTTTGTTTGGCTCTTTACTAGGAATATTTGAGCATGTTTATTTAACCAAAAGTTTAACCGGTTTTATGAATTTTCGTTTCGACATTAATTTTCTCTCTTCAATTGTTATTCTAAGTCCAAATATTTTCCATTCATGTTCTAAACTGTTGGTGAAGAAGTTTTAAAATGAACTCACCTTCTGAAGTAGCAAGGCCATGGCGGTTCTATACTTTGGTTTGTATTCTTAATTTAACTGATACTAGGCAATAAGTACCCTTCTCCCCAATGTGAAGTTAAAAAAGAAATACTTTAATTAAATCTACTTCAATTTTAAAATAGGTTTACTAATTGAACATCCCCGAACTAAGTGAAATCCTGCATCAAAGTCTGTTTAGTAGAATATGATAAGAGAGATGATGTACTATTTTAGTCTATCAGTGCAAAATATATGTTTATAATATCAAAAAAGATGCTATTTATTATGATAATCTCACAAAAGATTATTGTTGAGATCTCAGATTTTAGGAAAGGGGTTACTACACAGATATATTGATAGACATAGTTGTATCTTATTCGAAATACATTTTTGGTTCAAATTTTAATTTTTATGACATTTATATTGGGTTTCAATAACATTTATTTTGGGAGTTTAAGACATTTTTTTTTAAATATGGGGAAACATTTATATTGGTTTTTAAAGACATTTATTAGATTGATTAACTAATTGATTTCTCTTCTTATCCATGGGCGCCGAAATTTAAGAGCCAGATATACCAGTTTCCTTCCCCCTATATAGAAAATTTGAGGATTCGTATTTTAGTTTTATAAAATGCGAATAACAAGACTTTAGGTATGTAAAATAAAACTTGAGAAACTACAAACTGTAAGACTTAATCACCTATGTTAGATAACTGTTTGAAATATGGAAAAAAATCCCCTTCCCAAAAAACGTTCCTTCCGGCACCCATGGTCCTATCTCGGCAAATATCTATCTGAAATGAGCTAATGCATTTCAAACAAGCTTTAGAGCTTTGGAACTCATTATTGAATGTAACTTTATCTCGGTAGATTCAATAACGCTTGGCAAAATTTCGAAAAAAAAAGATGATGATTTCTGCGTAAAATTAAGCGATTTAGTTCAGATTTTCTCAGGGATTTTCTTTTTTTTTGTTTTGATCTGACTTAATTGAATTTGGATCTTTGGCTACTTTGACAATCACTGAAAATTTTATGTTCATTGTAACATTTCAACCAGTTTTCACAAATAATATCATATAAAAATATAATCGAAGAATAAACAGTATTTTTAATGTAACTTAATTAAACTAGATTAACGAAATTATCACAGAATTCAAGTGTAGGTAATATTGAAATAATTAAATAAATTTAAACCATTTTTCTTGTTAGGATTATTTAATTGAAAATTCAACCTATTTTTTAATCTTAAGTACTAAAAAACGAACGTTTCACGAATAACTTATTTGTGTAAATTGATGAAGTATTTACAAAAATGATGTTTGATTAAAATGATGAGATTCAGTCATTATTTAATTTAGTGTTTACTTTTAAAATCTAAATATTGAAATTAGCGGTGGCTCGTTTAGACGATTTATTATTGAATAAAAAAAATTATTGACTGTTCATTTTTATATATATCATTCAGTAATCCCTCCGACTGTGCGAGTTTTCAATGCGTGGTTTTCTAAAATTTTAGTCTTCGTGATTGCATAATTATTATGACAGAAATTTAACAGCTATTTTCGCCCCAAACAAATAAAAATAAAATAAGGAAAAAAAGTCTGGTAAATAATTTATAATAACTATTTTTTTTCAAAGACAAAAAAACCCATCTGTATATAGCGCAATTGATATATTTTTAATGTAGAATATTCTGAACAAATTAATGTTTCTGGTACTATATTTTAAAATTTAAGTTTATGTTTTTTAGTTTATAATATATCTATAAAATGTTTTTATATTTTACTTGAACCCAAATTTTGTGTTTATTTTTTTGGAATTTTTCTAAAGCTTGGAACCTAACCCGGAACGGAATTAATGCGCAGTAGGAAGAATTACTGTATTTTATGTTGAAAATTCTACATAGAAATAGATGTGATATATATAAATTCTAAGAAAAATGTTTATTTTATAATCGAAATAGTAAATTTTTGGTTTCGGAAATAAATTCTTCAAATCAACGAATACATAATAGATATAAAGAATTGATAAACGATTTGTTTCTTTGCGAATAAATAATTCTTATTAGTTGCAAAAAATGTTTAAAAAGTATTTAATTTCGATATTTTTTCAAATTAAGAATTCTTTTTGTTGGGAGTTAATAGCAAGCCACCCTTAATTGCAATAAAATTTTGTATATATTAGAAACCCTGTTTTCTTTAAAATTCTTGTTAATTTGATTTGAGCCAACTTTGTTGGATGTTACAAATTTTTGGTTCTGTATTTAGCACGTATTACGAATTTTACTCTTTTTTTAATTGTTTTGTTGTTAAGAGATCTGATTGATTGAAGATCTGATGGAAATGCATTTTTATAAGAAAGGGCCAAATTTGGAAAAGAGAAGATGTACAATTTTTCAGCGCGCGTTCATCCTTTTCATTCTTATGATTTTTTTTGGTGTGAATAAAATTCGTAATGAATGCTTAACATTAAGCTTTTTATTTAAAAAGCTGTGGTCGCCTCCTTATCGGAGGATGACGCATTCTTCGGGGCGACAGCAGCGGATGGCGATGGTGGAGTCAAATTAATATTTGGAGAAGTGCGATTCAAGGGATAATAAACGCATGGTGTGGCGCTGGGAGTCCGGGTGCGAACGCTACGGGAACGTTCTTTTCCATGAATCAGGTTCTCATTAATACGGAAAGAGGTTCCATTTCGGCCAAGAGTTGTATTGTGGCGATGCAAACGCATGCTGAAGCGATCGCCATTGGAAGCGAGACTATCATCGTGGGTGCCAACATCAGGAGAATCGCGTCCTCTACGAGTATGAAACAATCCATGTGTGCAAAACAGTTTCAAGAACATTCGCTTGAACTTATCGCCATAGATCACATAAATAATAAAATTCACGCTTGAATTTATAGTGACTAGCAAGTTACTAAATTTGACCAATTCATCGATGATGACACCGTGGAACGCTTCAAGAATGTTGACGACTAGAGCAAGAACGTTGCATAGAAAAAAAACGAATACCACGCACATGAGCATTGTTGCCAGACCAATTTCCCGTCGCTGAAGACGTGACAATCGTTGACGTTCGGTATTTGCCTTTCGCACCTGAAACAAATACCCCACGAAAATAGTCATTCATAGGTACAATCTATTTACTTTCACGCAAAGCTACAGGTGGTTGTTTCCCCAACAACCACCAATGTAACACAATTGTGTTACACTTTAACACGGAAAACTTAATTTGCTAACATTTATGTTCTCATTGAAAAGCATAGGTGAGTCAATCTAGCACTTCATAAAAAAGCTAAGTCGAATCGAAATAAGATTTATTGCATTTGGTTCCTAAAAAAATGGAAAAAAAAGTTACTTCTTTTATTTTATACAAAACGATTGTTACATTTGCGGAGTTGAATTTTTTGTTACTTAAGGTATTTGAGGGTTGCTGAACAAGCATATTGGATTCATAAATACTAGTGCTCGATCGAAACTAGTTTTTACGGCCGAAATCGAAACTGACTTTCGGGATCAGTCTGAGTTTCGGCTGAAACCAAAACCAAAACTTCCATGTAAGGTCATGTTTTCGTAGGAAAAGAAGGTAATCGTAAGTAGTCAGTCTTTACTTTAAAACTCTATAGGTATGTTACTTTTTATCCATTTAGCTTTCATTTGTTTGAGCTAATCATTAACATTATATACTATTATCATGTCTTATTTCAAAAAAAAAAATAGGCTGAAATAAGGGGGTTCATTTGGAAGAAATGCACCTTATTTCTTTTTAATATTAATTACGAATAACATAACAAAACAAAATTAGTTTTTACCTACTACGTTTAGGCACACAAAGCAATCAGTATTCTTTCTTACATCTTAAAAATAAAATAATTTCTACTAAAAATATTCATGATAATATAAAACTTAACACTTTTAATGATCTAATAGATATCAGTACTTGTAATAGAAGAATGTAATATTATAAGTGAGAAACAATGATTTCTCAATATTTTTATCTCACGAATTTAGTTTTAGTTTCGGTCGTAGTTTGGGTTTTACTATAGCCGAAACCGAAAGTTCGGTTAGACACTATTGAATGTTTATTTAGAGATTTTGAAATTATTGGTTGCAGCTATAAGGTTCATAAAGTTCTCCATCGTCTCTGAGGGTAGGCGTAGGTGTTATATTTTAGAGTTTCATTTAAATTTAAAATAAAATAAGTTCTAAAATTACATAGGATACATTTTTGAGTTACTGATGAAAAATATAAAGTCTTTGATGTACCTGATGATGGTACGCATAAATATCATTTCTTGTTTTTTTTAAATGTTTTATTCAAAATTATATTTAAATTCACGTTAATGCCTACCTCCAGGTACGAAAGCCTTCATGAACCTTAAAACAAGGTATAAATCATTTAAAGATTTAATTAACTCCAAATGATGAGATTCTTGGACTTTCAGGTGCATTAGGTAACTTAAACGATCCAATATTCGAAATCAGCGAAGCCAGTGGCTCATTTTATCCATTTTCAAGTGGAAAATTAATGTTTCATTTGTCGTATTAAAATGTGCATTTTTGGGTTGCATAAATGCAAAAACCCATTTGCAAAACCGGTTGTATGATAGTTACCCACTAGAAAAATCATCACACGAAATTTGCCCACAAAAAGTTGTGCACTAGCATTAATGCTCACTTGAAAGTTGCCCACACAGAAATTTACTCAAATAGAAAATTCCTCGCATGGAAAGTAACCCATAGAAAAAATATTTATTATTTATCATTATTATTTTAATGTTGGTATTGTAATATCACTACTAACCTATTTAAAAAAAATATCTTGTTTTTTGAAAAAGTTATAAATTCAACCATGTCAATGTCAGGTAGTGATAAGTGGTGACATTTTTCTAGTGGGTAAGTGTCTGGTCACCTGTAAAACCAAATCTCAAATGGATTTGTTATTTTTTTTTGAGCTTTTGGCTTTTTTGTGTTAGATTAACTTGTCTATGAATGGAGCTAATAAAACAAGAAAACAATTTAAAAATATGAACAAGTCATTCTAAAGATATGGTTACAATTGGTGGTGTGATCTTTTGAAGGTGATATAGTTGATATAATTAAAGGCATTTACCTGATGATAAATGGCGAGATTAAAGATGGCAAGGAAGCTAAACGGTAGAAAGTAGATGAACACCAAGTATAGCCAATGGATGTAGATGGAAATGTACATTGAGTTGCTACGTAGATCGGAAGCAACTAGGCAGTAAACAGTCATGTTTAATTGGTCATGGTAAACCTCCAGCTGTGAAATCTCCCAGAATCTTGGCAAATTGTACGCGATGGAAAAGATGATTATGGTAAAAACGTAGATTCGAGCTCGGCCATAGGTACAGAGGGATCTTGCACGGAGTGGGTGGCATACTGCCACATATCTCTCGAGGGTCACTGTCAGGGTTAAATACACTGACACAGTTTGTGCAATCACTGCTAGCGGAAACAACATTACAGCCAAACGCGGATATATGTAAAAGTAGTAGTACCTGAAGTAGCCAGTGTATGGATAAATGGCAGGTATGCCAAACAGTAGCATGCTCGTTATAATCAAGACAGTATCGGATCGCGCCAGCCCAATCAATAAATAGTTAATACTTGAACGCATTTGCGGCCGCGACAAAACCACAGTTGATAGAATATTACCAATTATTCCAAACACCCCGACCAAATTCAACAAAATACCGTTGGTTATGAATTCAAAGAGTTCTGCATCAGGATCGTAATGATCAACGCAGATAGTGGCATTTGAAAAGTTTGAAGCTGTTGAGCGGATATCTGTCGAACGCGGCGCCTCTATAGAGGTCACCTTTGAATTTTCCACTGGTACTGTCGTCATTGTAGAATCAATTACGTTCATACTTTCATTCAACGTAAACATTTCGAATTAACTTATTCCAAAACATTGTTTCTTATATTCTTCCATATTCCGGATGAGGTTTGCATCTTCAAATGTTTTGAAATATTCGTCACAAAAACAACTTGCACTTCTTCCAGTAATGGTTAGTTTTCCACTTCCACTTTCTGCAACAAAAAAAAAACTTCAATTAGCTAAATTCGAACAATTATAAATGTATCGAAGTATGTAACAATGAAATTTCATATTATTATTATTACTAAGTCCTTTGCTTTCACGTAGATTTTGTAGCCCCCAGTAATAAACTGGAAACCAAATTGTAATGGAGAAATGCAAACAATTCGACTAAGACAATAGAACATTACATTTCCATTACAATAATGAAAATGATTATGGGGCAAGCGTAAAGGGTAGCATCTTTTCAAGAATTCCATAAAAGCTATAAACTTACATTTAGGTAAATATTGTGTGCACATACATACATACATATTACATATGCACTACAAAGGAATATAATGATAAAATAATGGACAGTCAATTGAAATTTGATTGCTATAATGCGAATTGTTAAATTGAAAAAATTAAAAAGCTTGAAACATTTAAATTCAAATTCCAACAAAAATTTTAAATAAAAGAATAATAGACTTTACATCTTTTATAGAATATGTATATTAATTAGCCATTTCAATAATTTAAATTGACTTTACAGATGAAATGCGATTCGATCATTTGAGAATTTTCTAAATTCATTTATTCAATAATTTGACTTTTAAGATTAAGCTTTTTAGAATGCTCAATGCAAAAAAAAAATGTGTCGTAATTAATATTTTTTTTTCTTTATTTTTTATGTGAATAAAAATTTCAATGTCTCTCCTGCTTATTTGTCCGTTTAAGGCTCCATCAATACAAATCTACTAGACAGATAGCAGTGATTTTTTCACATTTTTAGATAAATTTATTTTTAATTGGTGCTAGTTTACCTTTGATTTCGACTACAAACGTAGAATGTTAGCAGTTTCAATTTAAGCAAAAGAAGTTTAAAATTGTCGATCAAAAACAATAAACTTATACTTCTTTAGGCAAAACGATAAAAATAAGATTATAGAATTATGATATTTGCAAACCAAATTATAATAAAGACGTTCTAATTCGTTACGGTAGAGTAAATTTTAATTTTTAACCTAAGAGGTAAGATAATTAGTTGAAAGTTCTTTCAAATTTTCATTTACTACGAAGAATCGGCAATGGTGACGTTTGAAAAGCTAAAGCAGGCTAACAGGAACATTATTTATCCCAAGCGGAAGTTTTTGGCTGGCATAAATCATTTTTGGAAGGCAGAAAATACCTTGAAGATGACACAGTTCAAAGAAAACTCGATTTAGCAAATCGAATATCAAATCAATGTCGTCTTATTTTTTTGGTAAAAGGAGAATCATTTACTACGAAATTGTTTCTCCAGGTTCAAGGGCGGATTCAGGATTTTTTTCTGGGAGGGAGCACAACATCATCTTTCATTTGCAAGTGCGTGAAAGGAATCACGAAAAAAATTCGTAATTCCAGCCAGAAATAGACTAGAGTTTCACTAATATTCTTTCTGTTATTTTATTCATATATTTCCACAACTTTAATATTTTGATTTGCTTCTATCATAAGTATGAACTGTTATGGAATCTCCACAGTACACAAAAACATCCTGGGGAGCACGTGCCATCGTGAACCCCCCTCCCCCCAAGTCCGCCCTTGTCAAGGATAAACTGTCAGCCAAGTTTCTACGCTTGCACAATGACTACATCATTTTTAAATGATCAATTAATCCAAACTTTTTGATAATCCGACTGGCATAATGGTGCGGTCCTATATTTGCCGAATTAATAATATTATACATTGTTTAAGATTTGTTGGAAACAAAACCAACGTTTTTATAATCAATAAACCTTTAGGACCTTTTATAAATAAAAATCACTATTTCTCATAAATTTGGAGGAATTTAGTAATATATTTGATATCCTGTCAATAAAAAATTGAAAAGAAAACAATCATATTTAAAATATATCATATACTAACGAAAATTATAGAAATCCAATACATAATATGTAAATATAAATCTAACATTTTTGAAAAAAATTTTAATTGGCATGATTAAAAATGTGATAAGTTAATTTCGAATGATATAATTCAATTGTAATTATTATAATCTAATATTGTCATCGAAAACGACAATTAAAATAAGATAATACATACGTAATTGAGCTCCTATTACCTCTTTAAATTACACCCATATATAGGTACAATTAGAAAAGTAGGTATGATTTATATACAAGCACAAATTCTGACAAGTTATTGTGAACAAAATTTTTTTAGTAATCAGTATTTTTAGTACATTTGTGTTTAATAACAATTTCAACTTGAAAATCCTATTTGTTTCTGAAAAATAGGTATTTCCGGGTTGACAAACATACATATGGACAATTACGTGACTGAAAGATTATTTTTCTTCTTTTAAAGGGTACCTGTGATCTTAAAAGTAAGTAAATTTTTGGAATTTCTTAAAAAAATCTTATAAAATTGTAGGATTTCATGTATTTAGAGAATCGAGGAAGGCGGGGTTTTTGACAGAGAAAAAAAGAGGGACGCCCGGCGAAAATAATAACTGGAGAAGCAATTCGTATTTTGTATCTTGATTGAGTTGTATCATTCTTTTAAATAAATAACTTAGTACAATTTCACTAAATTATTCATCGAACCAAACTAAAATCCTACAAAATGATTCTTTTTAAGTTTTGAAACTATACTTTTACTCATTTCAAGTACAAACACACATTTTTCAATCAAAAATGTTGAATATTTCAGAAGTTATTGAGTATCTCCTAATCAATAAAAAAAAGAGTTTCACATATCAGTGATTACAGTCTCCAGAATACCAGGATTATTAAAAATAAGCAGAAATCAAAATAGGCAAACGTAAATAATATGAATGTATTGAGAACAAAGGTTGTAAGCACATAGGTGTGAGTAAAATACAATTATTGTTTCAAATTTGAACTAACTGATTGTTGTTATGGTTTCAACTATCATTTTGATTTCTTTCCATTGTCAATTTCTTCTATTTTTCACTTGGGTCAAGTGTTGGGTTATGAATATTTCACGGGAAGTTACTAAAAGAATATATTTGACCAAGACGACCATGACCAAGAAGGGATCAAAAAAAAAAAAATTAAAATCCAAAGAAATAATGGAGTATTAAAAAAAATTTTGTTTGAAAAATATCGCTCCAAAACCTGATACTTTTTGGCTTACAAAAATTACAATAATTGTGCGATCGGATAACTAGATACAACTGTATAAAAAAGTATGAATAAAAAATATAAAAATATTTAAAAATAGTGTCTTAAGAAACCTCTTTTGTATTGATAAAATGCAGTAAAAATAAAAAAATAAATAGTGTTTGGTACTTCAAAGCAAGGGGTGCAATTATTATTTGAAACTGTATCTCAAAGACTAGTTCAGATACTCGTATACCTATAACTAACATTTAAGTATGTTAGTTTTAAACATATAAATTATCAGGCAATGCAAAAAAAAGATTTTTTGATATAGTTACACTAGTGGTGCCCCTTAACGTTCGGAGTCCTAAAAAACAATCAATATATTGATTTTAAAACGCGTAAGAGTGTGTCTGATATTATTTAAGTATTAGTATAGTAATAAATCTGATAATTCTGATACAACACTGTGTTCAAGTTTTTATCTTCAAAATTTATTTTCCTCTAGTTTTGTAGCTTAATCAAATTTAATAAATCTTGATAAAGTGTAGTGGCTGATTTAATTTGTAGATTTTCATAAAGGATAAAATATTTGCCAACCATTTTGTTTATGTTATTTTGAGCAATTGTAATATAATTCAATTAATTAGAGTTTAATTTATAATTAAGTATACAGTAACAACGTATAGTTTCTGTATGTAAAGATTGAAAAGCAATTTTAGTCAATATTCTATGCAAAGTTAAAATTCTTTGGCAAAATGCTTCATTTGAAAAATCAACTAAACTTGAGATGTAGACTTAAATAGCCGAATTGTATAAACTTTATTTACTTTCCGCTGTTTGTAATGAAACAAATTGAATTTGCACTAATATCTTAGCAATTAAATATAATAATTAAAAAAATAACTTCCTCTGAGTAATGATGTACATATTGTGCTGGTTATTCCTTAATTTATTTGATTTAGAAAATATTTTATAATTGGAGTTGTGATGCTTTTTTGATGTCAAAACCAAGTGTTTGTTACCAATTCTGTTTTTATAGGAACTGATGTATAAAATTGACTTTGATTGTATCCATAGTAAGTTATCGATTTAAAAGAAAATGCAGGCATTTCCAATTGCTTTTGTTTCAAATTCAAAACATACATTGAATAAATGGAAACTGTGCATTTAGTTATATTTCAATTTGATTTATTTTATCCGAAGCAAGCTTGACAGAAATTTTATACGGAAAAGCTTGTTAAACGTCGTTGTGTCAAATAACAGACTCAGTATTAGAAAACATGAAAACACTTCGAAAATCATTCAGCTGTAAGCATTTATATAGAAATAATAAAAGAATGCAGGCATCTTGAAGACTATATTGTCTCTATAGTCTGCATCATCCCTAAGGAACAGTGTTCGGGAATATTTCGTCTATGTTGACGTCACATCAAATGGAGCGTCATTGGCCAACTAAGAATCTCGGTTGAACGCAATCTAGGAGAGCGAGAATTCTTATCAGTATTCCTGAAGGAACGCCAACGTAAAGATATGAATTTAACTTATACAAACAAACTTGTCAACATATACATGTTGTTTTATTTTTTCCGACGTAAAATATTCAGAGATATTTTGTTTCAGACAAATGGAATACCTATCGTCCTTACTAAGCGAACGCAGTTCGCATAAGTAAACTTGGCTGCAATTTGATCAAATGCACATAAAAACGACAACAACACAATTCACAACATTAGGGACTTGTTGGATATTTGCTCATCGGTAGAGACTGAAAACTGTCAATGGAAAACAAAATCCTTTTATACAAGGCTGTTATAATCGTTACAATTCCAATATGGATTGAAACTCTGGGCATCTGCCAATAAATCATCTATCGCGATGTCTCAGATACTCAATATAAAATTCTACGAGCAATTGCAGATGCACCGTAGTAGGTATGTCACAAATGAAATCCTTCACGAGGGTTTAAAAATAAAGACCATTAAGAGCAGGATGGGGTCTATGAGTGAGACTAACTCTGAAATATTGAGAAAATATACGAACCCAATAATTCATCCCCTACTGAATAAAAGAAGGCCTAAAGCGAATCAAAAGGAGAAGACCAGTCTATACCGATTAATCTACAAAATTGTAACGTTTGAGTTTTCCAATTTTTTTTTGCCAATCGATGGAAAATCGTTCGTAGAAGTTTGTGAAAGAAACCGTTTCGTCTGTGACAAAATATTATAGTAGCAATTAATTAATTACGAAAAATTAATTATTTCGTCATTGATATGATAATAATAAAATAGAGTTTTTAGCGACATATAATAACAAAAATACAGGAAACTTACGAAAACTATTGATAAATAATAAAACAAAAAGAAAAACTAAGGGAAACTAAACAGGATCTTCCTCCCCCAAATAAAAAATTGGGAAAAAAAACGCATTTGTGAAATTATTTTTTTCCTTAAATTGTACTTTCATGAAATTTTCCAAAATAAACAAAAATCGAGACATAATTAAACACGCTTTTCATCTAAATATTTTCATCGTTTGTAAAAATTAGTTTTTCCCACAGTAAATTTTTGAATTTTTGTAAGTGAAATACGTGATACAATATTTCGTGTTTTTGAAGACTCGAAAAATATTTTCCACATTCATTTTCCACACTTTCCGTCCCACAATCTCTTCCTAATTAACAAAAATTGAGACACTACTAAACACGCTTATCCCATATATATTTTCATCGTTTGTGAAAATCAACTTTATTTTCTTAACAACTAAAAGCTAACATAACTAAAAACTTTATTTTCTTAACATTTTACTATATCAATGATTTAATAACTAATTTTTCGTAATATCTTGTTCCAAACGAAACAGTTTCTTTCACAAACCTCTACGAAAGATATCCTCATCGATTAGCAAAAATTTGGAAAATTCAAACTTTAAAGTTTTATTAGTTAAAAGGTATAGAGTAGACCAGACGAGCTTATAGATATGCTACGTTGATCCAATCTAGATGGAACTTCTTTCATCAAGCCCCTCTTACCGAAGGAAAATTGGCTCATAGTTACAAGAAGTAACTGATTGCTAATAAATTTAAAAAAAATCATAAGAAATAAACAATTGGAAAGAAAACGAATCTACAGTTCACCTACGTAACGAAATATTTTCGAAAAATATACAAACGAGTTGAGATTGTCAAGTGGATCAATAGGTGAATTGAAGTGTAATTTCGAAATGAATTGCGTTTTGTTAAAAAATTTAAAAAGTAATTTTACAAAAGTGACAGTTTTTTAATATTATTCAGCATAGTCATCTATTCGGTTGAAGAATTTCTTATGAAATTTTATAGGATTTAAAATTCTGTCTTCTTAATATTTAATCGTCAGGTCGTATAATCAATCTTTCATAAGTCATTTTTACGTGAGCAAAGAAATAAAAAATCACTTGGCGCCAACTGGCAGTAATAAAAGGGATAGTCAAAAACATGCCATTTAAATTATTCGGAAGTGTCAAAACTTTTTGAACGCAGAACAATAAGTAAATTGAACATTTAAGTTCATTCTTTTTATAACAGTTGAAGCTCTGAAATAACAGTAAGAGATTTTATTTCCTTACTTACAAGAAGAAACGGCTTATGCTACAGCATTTAAACTTAAAATAATATATGTACCACAAGTTGTGGGCATATAATCTGCAAGTGGTTGAGTAATTGAACTTCCATTGTGGGAAGGAAGTTTACTATTGTAGAACTTGGTAATAGTAAATAAGATTGATTGATAATTTAGCAGATAAAATGAATGGTGATCATGACGACGAATAGAAAGGACCAGAATAAGATAGGGAAACGATCGTACGCCGTTTATGAATTTATGTGAAATGAGAGTAGATTAATATGAAATTTAATCTCGTAACATCAAATATCAGTGCTTCATCTGAAGCAATATCCCGCAGGTAGTCTCATAGGAAACTCATTTTTTGTGAAATTAGGGGAATAGAGATCTGTAATCTGTAATAGGGAATATCCCTCTGTCAAAAGCGTGAATCTCAAAAGGATAGCTTCCTAATTCATCACTCAAAAATTGTTCTTAACATTTTTTAAAAAAGAATTATCTTTTTTTACAAACTGTTAATTTAAACTGATTTGGAATTAAAGTAACATTTTAATATATAAGATTTGGGAAAAAAGAAACTAGGGTTTTATTTTGCCGGAAGTTTTTTTTATTTTTCCATACTTGTATATATTATTTTTAAAGGATTATATTTATATTTGCTAAAAAATAGTTGTACTCTTCTTTTTTTATTAAATATGGTAATTTATTCAGTTTTAAGGGAAAATTTAACAAATCTGGTAATTATCAAAGAAAAAAATTGATATATTTTCTTTGAATAAATTTTTGATACTGTAATAATCAATCAGACGTAATTTTAATTACTTATACTATATTGTTTTTAAGAAAATGGGTAAAAAATTTATCAGCTTTTTTAAATTTGTAATTCACTGCATTTATTAATACATTTCCTAAATAATAATGAACCTATCTAAAAAGTAGTTTTAGTATATGTTACCCCCTGCGCAAAATTAATTTATGTTATTGTATGAATCATTCAAGGTTATTCCCACTTTTGAGAAACTAGCGACGTTAAATATTCGCGCAAATCACTATTTTACGAAGCAAAACTTGTCTAAGCGAGACTCAGGATCGTCAGTGTACCGAAAATGTAGTGCCCGAGTTTTGCTCGGACAAACATGTCAAATGGTTAACGATGCATTCCAATTAAGAAGACTTATTGTCAAAAATATGGATGAAATCTTGGAAATAATCAAAAGAGACAGATATAAATAGCTTTTGTTGTATCGCTGAAAGACTGAAAATCGATTATCAAACAATGGTCAGCAAGATTTTGCTATGTAGATGATGCGAGGGATTAATAAAAACTTATTTCACACTACTTTTGTTCGAAATTGCGCCAATTGTAAATATCAATTAACTAGCTGAGGCCAGAATTGAGCACCAGAAGAATTGTTGTGTTGCACTAGGACAGTGATGGCGAATCTATGACCCGTAGGTCAGCAATCAAGCCCTGGAACTGAAATAGTCGAGGAACACCCGGTACATAGGTCGCTAAGGTTCGCCCAGCTACTTGACCTTAAATAGGTGAAGCAGGAACCCAGGAAACACAATAAGCTCTAAGGCTCAACTAACCTCATCCTGGTAATCCGAAATTAATATAAAATATCTCTATTAAGAAAATAACTAGTAAATTAAGTTTTAAAAGTATTTAATTTTTTCAGATTGAAAAAAATCCGTACTTAAATACTAAAGAAATCTAAAGCGTCTAAAGCTTTATTGATAGAACGTTGATAACATCCAATGCAATCCATGTTGTTTTTAAATGCAATGGTAACATATAGGTTTATGAGTGTAAAACAAGTTGGTAATACTGTTCGAAAAAATTAAATCTAGCAAAACAGTATAAATATAAAAAAGGTTTTATATACCATACTTTGGTCTATTAAATTGAAAAACAAAAATAAATCAAATAATGAGAGAAGTGAAAATCAATAAAACTTAAATGCAAAGTATCAAATAATTAATATGTTACATTGAAAAAAGCTTTAACTTTTTTAATTCTGTGACAAATTAATACTTTGCTCTATTTTCATGAGAATAATAAGCAAAAAAGAGAAAATTTATTTGTAACTTTCGAATTACTATTTTCCGTTCAACGAAATAAATCTTTTCATTTTTCATTTCTTGAATTTTGCCAATGATCAATTTGTGTTATGCGAATTGGGTTTGAAACTTTTTTCCTCGTGTGATTTAAATGTAATAAAATACATAAAATCTTATATCTTTATACCATAAAGTATGATATGGAAAGGATAATATCAAGATGTTATTCAACAAAAAAAAAAACAAATAATGGTGGTTGAAGCTATGCTTTAGCAAAGAAAACGTGACCTATTGTAAGTGAGGAGGCGTATTTATTTTGTTTTCAAGTTTCTTCTATTTTATTTTTCGTTTCTTTTATTCTACAAATTAATTCTAATAAAATGGAATAAATTAGAGGACAACAAACAATAAAAAATAAAATATTTTAAAGGTTACGTATTGTTCTCTTCTTATACAAATTATCTACAATTGATAATACATTTATGTAACAAGGGGGAAGGAAGTTTATAGTTTTTCATTGGTTATTGAAAGCTTAAATTGTTCAGAATATAAATCATCCACTTTAAATATATTTGCCTGACGTACCATTATCACCATAATTAAAATTGAATTTTGCCTTCATATACGTTTAATAATGTAAACATCATTATGGTTGTATTAATTTTAAAGAAATAAAATCAAATAAGTTATCGTGAAATAATTAGGTTTTCAAGTTCAATATTTTTAATGCACTTTAAAAAAATAATTTTATTGTATTTCTTATGATACCTGTTATTATTTCGTTTGTGTTAAAATTTTTTCATCCGAATTTTATAAAATTTGTCTTTATAAAAATGTATAACTCGATTCGAAATTCATATCCTCTTTTCAAATAATATAGTATACACGCAGTCCTTTCAAGAGAAACTGATTTGCATGAAATCCAGAAAATATCTTTACTGAATACAATTGAGTTCATCAAGAAATAATAAATACAAGAAAATAGTTTTTCAAAATCAACGTTTCTAAAGAAGTGTCACAAATACTTTTCTACAATCAGATATATTTTCTATGAACAATGCAAAAGTAAATAAACCATTTCATTCCCGTTTGGTAAAATCAAAGCTTATATATACGATACTTCGAAAATATTTCTCATACAGCGTTTAATATAAAATTAATTATTTCGTCATTGATATGATAAATTTTAATAAAATAGAGTTTTTAGCGACATATAATAACAAAAATACAGGAAACTTAAGAAAACTATTGATAAATAATAAAACAAAAAGAAAAACTAAGGGAAACTAAACAGGATCTTCCTCCCCCAAATAAAAAATTGGAAAAAAAAAACCCATTTGTGAAATTATTTTTTTCCTTAAATTGTACTTTCACGAAATTTTCCAAAATAAACAAAAATCGAGACATAATTAAACACGCTTTTCATCTAAATATTTTCATCGTTTGTAAAAATTAGTTTTTCCCACAGTAAATGTTTGAATTTTTGTAAGTGAAATACGTGATACAAGCTCGAATGATAAAATGGAATGGCGTACCAAGTGAAAGTTATGGTCTTAAGTGTGAGAGGATGAAAAAAGAGTATATTGGAAAGCTTTTGAATAGACCGATGGTTTATGGAAAATATATGCGCAAATGTAAGTTGGGTGTTGCCGTTTTCGTATAAAACAATTAAGCATTTATCCTTGAATATTCCGGACAGAGTTTTTTGTTTGATTTATCCCCAGCCAGAAATGACATTGAGCTCTGAAATACGACAAGATTTACAATCTGATTGCATTATATAGTAAATTGCAAGTATTGTGTAAATTTGCATAAATATTTTTATCAAGTATGACTTCATAATGCACGTATATGTATTCATGCGTTGAACTTGACTAGTTGCAAAGTTTGTCACGTGCATTTTATCAAAGAGCTTTCTACTGTCAAGATCTTCTAGTTTATAAAAGCTCATTTATTTTAAATTAAATTTATCAGCTGAAAATAGCTGCACATCTTCAAATCTGTGCAAAATTTACCGTTTCATTTCCTATATTTACTTATAAATTTTTTAAAATTTAATACTTTTCCCAACTTTGATTTAATCTAAATACAAAGAAAAAAAATCACTTTATTTTAATAAATTGTTTTAAAAGGTTTTTTCTTTGTTTTAATTAGGCTTCGTCGCACAAAAAACGAGACAGAGTTGGGATTAAAGCTCATTATATCGAGTGGAGACTTTTGTGAGGAAAATAAATGAAATTAAAACTTGGCTATGTCTTCTCTAAAGACAACAGCACATTAAACTGCGCCAAAGTTTATATCTTGTACGATATATTTATATATCATAAAAGAAATTGTTTAGTTCAAAAATGTAACTTAATGATCTTTAACGATTGAAAATGTTGACAAAAATTTTTAATACAAATTTTAAAATACCTTTGAGAGAGGTATATTTTAAAAGCTTAAAAACTTTGGCTGAAGTAGTGATCAATGGGACTTTTGGGAAATTAAAAAGTCGTTTGTTTTCAAATGCTTATTTTTGCTAGTCAATGACTATTGAAAAGAACACACAATTGTAATTACTTTGAATTGACTATTGTTTTACTTTAACTTGAGAGAAAGTATTCAACAATAAAGATGATTGTTATTCAGAAAATATTATTTTTATTCCTTAAAAATAATTTGAATTTCTAAAGGTCGACTGTAACAAAAAAGGTAAGAAAAAATTTCGTTTGGAAAGTAAATTTTAACATTATTATAACTACAGTTGTACCTTTTTGCTGTTATGATCTCACGAAAAACCTTCATATAAATTTCACATTTTTTTATTTATTCGTGAAACAGAATCGTCATTCGTATAATAATCCACCACATCAAAAACTATAACGGTCCTATAAAGTTGCCAAGAAGACAAATTATTGTGAAAATCACATTTCTTTTACGATAAAAGCTTCCTTTTCAAATAAAAAATATATTTTTCCTTAACTTTTATTACTGTCATACGTGACACTGACAATTAAGTACCGAAAATTTAAGAACATTTTGACTCCACTGAAGTAATTTCAATTAAAACTACTTATATAACAGATTACAGAAATCAACAAAAACAATGTTTCAACTTGGAGAAAACGGTGTCTGGCATTTCTGGCATTTTTACTATTTCATTTTTAAATATCTAATTTAATATTTTATTGTTCAAATGTAATTAATATCAACTAAAACAAACTATCCTTTCACATTTCTTTTTTTTTTTTGATATTTCCCAGAAGTGCAATATGCATTAAAATGCATTAAATTGATAAACTTTTCGCGAAGATATTAAAAGTTGTAATATATTCACAGACAGTATGCTACAATTGCCCGCCTTATTTTCATTATCAAAATATCTTTCACAATTTTAAAATAATAAAATTCAGTAATTAGCTATAACATTACTGTGAGAATTACAAAAATGTTTAATAATAATTTTAACATTGATAAATATTTTATTTATTTCCGAATCACAATCAATTAATGGATAATAATATATATAAGTCTTTGAGATTCAATTAAATTTCTTTATTACGACGCGTTTCGACAGTTTTAAACTGTCATCATCAGGTAATAATACAGAATCTGATGATGATGAGAGTTTAAAACTGTCGAAACGCGTCGTAATAAAGAAATTTAATTGAATCTCAAAGACTTATATATATTATTATCCATTAATAATAATATCATTATTAATATGTTTAATAATAATAATAATATAATAACAATTTAATATAGGAATAATAATTTAATAATAATATGTTTAAAAGTAATAAATCTTTTAAATTCTTTCTAAGCCGCTTGATCTCTTCTAATGAAATTTTTTGCGTGTTTTTGAGTATGATCCTGGATGGTTTAGATTCCCAATTGGATTATATAGGTGAAAAAATTGAAAAATGGTGACAAAATTGGTTTCATCATCAATCGAAATTTTAAGTTTAAAAATCCAAAAACCATTAAACACGAAATTTTATTACCGCTTATCTAACGTGTAATCATATGAACAATATGTAAGTGTCAACGTGTTTAAAGATTATAATGTGAAAAATTTTTTGAAAAAAGATTTTAAAAACTTCACTTCTATTGATAAAATGCACTAAAAAGTAAAAAATAAATTCATGAACTGAACTTAGTAACGATTCCCATCGATATTAGCAAATTAATGAGAACCGTAAGCTATTTAGTTGTGCCTTAAAATGAGGGGTGCAATTTTGTTTACAATTTAGTAAAATGGAGCACCCGTCACTTTAATGCGCAACTTGATAACTTACGATTCTCGCACGTACAGCCACTTATATTATTTTTTAATTCGCTAAAGTCTACCTAATATATTAATATATCTAATATATCTACCTAATATATTTTCATCAGTGAGAATATATTCTCACGGGTAATACAAATTCACTGTAATATCATACACATCTTATTCAGGTAAAGTTATTGTTAACCATTGGCCAAATTATTTGTCAAATATATTGATAAACAAGAAATTAGTGAAATTGTGTAACTTACTTTACAAATATTATTTATTTGTAATTGGGATGATTTTATAGTATTTTCTTTATTGCTGAAATTATACTAATTAGATTACGTAAAACCAAACGTTCGTACAGAATAACAACTGCTGGGTCTGCTAGTATAAATAATATGATATATATAAACTTTATCTAAGTCCTATCGATTTGATTTTTCTTTTTGAACTCTTTAACATATGCAATTCACGCTCAAATGTTAAATGGGGTTAGACCGTAATAAAATCTAAAGTAAAGAAATTGTTTATAACTAAGAATAATTCGAATAAAATTATCAAAATAAATGAGTTTATTTAAAAGTTCAAGAACCTTTTCACTTGAGTTTTGCGAATGGAAAAAAGTTGATAATTTTTTTTTTTAATGTTGAAATCAAAAAGTTTTTGTCATCACTAAATAATTTTGTAAAATATTTTTGATTCAAAAAAACATTTCATTAATGGATATTTGATTGAAAATTTTCATTTTGATCAATTGTGCTAAAAAACGACGTTTCAACGAAAAATCCTTTCATGAAAATATAATAGAACTTTGTAACAAAGCTCGTTTGACTTTTCCATGAAATAATGCGACATTATTTTGGGACGCATGAACGCGCTTTCAAAATTCATTAAATGTAAAAACACTGAATGATATTAAAAATCGATCGTAGAAAATTTGAAACGTTAATTACATTTTTCTTTCATCGTCAATGTGCACAACGTTTGCAATTGATGCATTTTTAATGCAACTTTCTGCCGCTGGGAATGTTATCTGGACTTGAAATGGGAAATGTTTTGAATAAATTACAACTAAATGTGAAATACAAAAATTGTATGACTACTCTCCTCAATTAGCAAGACTTTGAATAATAATGATTTTTTTTAAAGTTGAAAAATTGCCGTGTTTTATATTTTTTTTTTCAAATGCAACAAAGTTCTAACCATAATGAAATTCAACGTTGAAATTGCCCCTCAACTTGTTTAGTTTGAGAAGTTTACGTTATGATTTAAACTACAGTTTCATGAATTGCCGTTGGCTTTCAGCAATTATATTTAGATATAATAACTACCTTCGGAAAATTATAAAATATAATACTATTTCAATGTCTTTTTTTTCTTGTAATATTAATGTATGGTCAAAACTTGTTTCGTTTCATTTCTATTTTTCTATCAATTCAAAAATTTTAAAATTCAGTGCCTTTTCTTATACTTTCAAACTTTATACGAATACGAATTGCATTCTTCTTCATTTTCTTAAAATTATTTGGGGGAAATATTTTTTTTTATTTTTTCATTTGTTTTTTTTTTTTTTAAATGAAAAGGATGCTATAATTGCTTTCCAAACCTGTATCAAAAATTACATAAATGATTTTTTGTATTGGAGAATGGCATATGAACGAAGTTATGGATAACGCAATAGTATGGTAAATTGTTTTCAAATCAGTTAGCTTAATTTTTAGTTATCCTAAAAAAATAATAAAAAACAGCAAACGCTTTATCAGTACAAAGACAATAGGAATATGAAATATCAAGCTACCTTTTACTAATAAAATATAAATGCAAAATTAAAAAGAAAAAAAATCCCTTGAAATCTTACGCAACTCTGTTATTTCTAGGTTTGACCTTCTTTGTAAAAGTACTACAGTTTAATTAGTGATATAACCAATTTGTGATATATTTTTAACAGAAATTTTTTTGCATTTTCAAACATTTTCAACAAAAAACATCCATATCTACAATAAAACGACTAACTGTTTAATAGTTATATTTAGATTTTCATTTTTCGCTCGATTTTCACACTAATTCACAGTAATTTGAAATAATTTATTAAACATGTATAAAAAAATTATGAAAATCAACTGGAAAATGCATAAAACTTTGGATTATCGAAAATAAAATAAACTAAAATTAACATTGACTACTACATAGAGTTGAAAACGAAAGAGTGAATAAATGATACCAAAATAAAGATAAACATGTTTTTACCATTTCTCTTAGACATATTATACAAACAAATTCTTTGTTTTTATAGATGGAAGATAAATTATTCTTTCAAAACCTTCGGAAATTTTAAAATTCTAACATATTTAATGAAAAAAACAATATTTCAATACGCACTACACTACAGTACTAGAAATTTTGACACTCAAAATACTGTGAAAAGCATTCAATGAAAAAAAACATCGATCTTTGTGAGCAATGTGTCGATAAATATCGATGCAAGGTTTCGATTTTTTACATCAAATAAAATCAACAATGTATTTTTCTAGTAGAAACCCTTGGAGTGTAAAAGCTTTTTTAGGACGCAATGCTCAGGAACTTACAATAAAGGGTAATATCATTCAAAGAAATATGTACCTTGTAGGTTACGAATTAGAATAAAAATATTTTTTTAACAAATTTCTAAATACCTATGGAATAAAATTCCTATCTTTCTCTTGTATGAAGTGATATATATGATTGATTGTGTCTTTTAACTTATGCGCATCCAAAACGAATAAAATAATATATACTTTAAAAACACAAACACTTTGTTTTATAAATAAAACACATAGACAAATCATAACAAAGTAAAAGGTCAATTAAATATAAATTGTTCTAAATTTATTTAGTAAAAATTGCACAATAAGTTGTAAAATTGTATTTATTATAGTTACAAAAATTATATGCCCTATTTTTCATCAAAATTTTTCGCCCTATTTTTCGAATATATTCGAACGCAGTCGTTTGGTGGTAGGAATTAAATTAAAATTAAAGAAAAAAAATTAATGAGATGGATGTGGCTGTTTTTTATTGCATAACAAATTAAATCTTGGTGGAATGTTTCACATTGCGGATGAAAGACCTCTTCAACACTTTTTAGCGATGAACGATATTGGGATTTAATATGTGTTAAAGTTGAGAAAGTAACTTCACATAAATAAGTGGAGTTAAATGGCAGAAGAACGCCATTTAACGCCATATCAGATATTGTGGGAAATTAAGTTCTAGTTCCGATCCAGAATTCAGCCAAAGGCATTTTTGGAAATTGTAGTTTTGAGTTGGAGTCAATCAAAAGCTTGAAAGCAAATTCCTCTTGAGCTTTAAGTGGCAGGTGATCAATCTCACTTAAGTCAATCTAAAACGGCTTTTGAAACCAAGTTACCTTTTAAAAATCAATATTTAATATAAAATATATTCGGATTCGTGTTTCTAGCACTTTTAAGTGATCTACAATAATTATTGCAATAAAACTGACTGCCTTATAATAAAATAAAGCACTGGAAAACATTTTGAACGATTTTTTTTCTACCCTACTTTTTCAAATGTTGATCTTTTTAATAAAACTTTCAATTTTGTCATTCGAAGTAAATATTTTCCATGGAGAGACAAGTTGAGATCGTTTAATTTCACAGCTTGGATAGCCATAAGTAATTGAAGTAATTGAAAAAAAGCAGCAAGTTTACATTTTCGTTCGGTTACGGTTAAAAATATTTCAATTTTGTCCTTAAATAAGAATTGTTCTTAAACTTAATCTCTTTCTTCTTACTTCTGCATGCACTAATAAAGTTGTGTAGTTGGAATTCGCGACCCTTAGTTTAAGAAGGCCTGCTCTAGTCCCTGGCCATATTAATAGATGCACTATAGGTTTAGTATAAAACCTGAAGTACGTTTTGATTGAGCTTAACTATTCTGTACAAATTTTATTTATTACGCTTATTACCAACTAGCGTGATCAAAAATCATATTTACTAAAAATAAATTTTTAACATCAAATTAACTAAACATCTTCTTAATTATAGCGAGCTGAATTGTTTAGAATTTAATTGAAAGCCTGTTTACTGATATTTAAGTTTCCCATTCTGCGCAGTCTGCGCTGTTTATGTAGGACAATACCGTCTGCTGTATTTGTGGATGATGGTTCAATAGGTGGATATTTTTTCTAAGGGCTATTTTTCAGTTGTGACCACCTCTTAGCTACTTTTTTTACAGCAATTTTCACATATTTTCAATGGGTTTCAAATCAAGTCTTTTATCCTATGGTAGGGTAATAGGGATAGTAAACAAGGTTTTACCCTTATCTAGAAAATATATTTCTTAAAATTAATATAACTTTTAATAACGTAAAAAGTAAACAGTATTAAATTTAATTAAGTAGAACATGTACATTTTGTATCAAATCTTAAGTGCGTTTGATAATATGGCCAGGGACTGTAAATTGATTTGAGCATTTTCGTCAATTAATTGCAAAAAGTAATTAATTGTGTCTGAAACAAAAAACTAAAAATGGCTGATAATAATTTTCACGTTTGAAAAAAAATGTATTATCATTAAAAGTCTATTTAATTAAAGGAATTTTCAGTGTTTTTTTTAATTACCATGTAATTTATTCAAATTGTTTTTCAAGTTGTGATAATATAACGAACGATTGAATGGTTGAGTTCATGTAAAAGATAATTAATTACAATCAATTTACAATTATCATAGTTGTTTTGATTTTATTTTTGAGTGGCAAAAAAAGAAAATTAATTTTTGAAGGTGAAAATGTTTTAAGTAAAATATTTTTTTTGTTGACTTGTATTTGAGATATGAACAGTTTTTAGTGAAGAAAAAAAATTCTTTAATGATGGAGTTTGACTCTTTAGTCATTCGTTTTATAGAAATTACGAAATAGAATGAAAATTCCAAGGGAAATGAATCAAAATAATCTCTTATAATAAAATAATGTTATATTGAGTTCAAAGTATTATATGTAAGATTTTTTTGAAATTATCCTTGAGCTAGTTAATTGAAGTTTCAATCTCGCTGTTGAGGCCTTAATTTTTTCGATTTCTCTATTTTAAATCACAGAAAAAAGGATGTGAAGGACTCTCGTGCAAGCACGCCACATCAAAACTCCTCAGCTCGAGCCGCGTAATTTATTACATAGTTCTGATGTCGCTGTGAAATTTTCTTACGTTCAACTCGTTGAAAAGTTCACAGAAGAAGAAGAACATTTTGCCATAAATAGAAGAAAAGCGGACCACGAGTTGTTGCGTTTCTTTCCGTTTTTCCTCCTTGCGGATAACTGGAGATATAAACTTCGAGAGAATGAGAAAAAACATGGCGGCACTCGTAAATATACTCTCAGGATGAAACTAATTCAAGCTCGGGTAAAAAGTTTCCTCCTGACTTTATTCTGTCTCGCCCAAGCATTATTATCCACTTGCAGATAATATCAAAGTTCAAAAGCACATTATAGAGTTTCTAGAAAAATTTCAATTATATAAATATCAAACAAAACACTTTCAAACTTATTTCATATTAATTTATGCGTGGGCAAGTTCAAATCGCCAGAAATATGATGCGACTAAATCAAGAATCGTTCCACATAACGAACTTTCCGCAAGTAACATTAACACAAGCTATAGCCTCTGAAATTGAATGGGGATCTTGGGATTTGCAAAAGCGTTGCGGAAACGAGCTTTTTTTGGTCGGGTTAATTAATTGAATTACGCGCCATTAAATGGAAACAAATTGCTACTTTAAATATCGGAATTGATCTTTTGAACTTAAACTGAATTAAATACAATAAAAAAGAGAAGAATTCTGTTTACTCATGAGAGCTTGTAAGTAGTTTTAAACACGCAAAAACGTCTTCAACACTTAATGTGGCATTTAAAAATTTGAATTGAAATTCAAGTTGATTGTAAATATGTTAATTACTAAAGAGTATTAACAAGATAATTACAATTATTTAATGATGTTTTTATTTACAAAAAATATTTTTTACTAATTTACCTTTTTAATACTCAACAAATTACTTAAAATCAATATCATAATCTTTCTTAAGAATACATGAGTGTCAATATTCCCCTCCTTTTATTAGTGCTAATAAATTAATGAAATGATGCACTCTAGGTTTTGTATAAGACCTGAAATAAGAGCTATTTTATTTTGGGTCTTTATTTTTGACTACTGATATTTAAGTTCCCATTCTGCGCAGTATACTGTCTATGTAGAACAATACTGTCTGCTGTATTTGTAGATGATGATTCCATAAGTGAATATTTTTTTAAGGGCTATTTTTCTGTTGTGACCACCTCTACAGCTACTTTTGTCTTCAGCAACTTCCACATATTTTCAATGGGTTTCAAATCAAGGCTATTATCCTAAAATAGAGTAATAGGGATAAAAACATGGTTTTACCTATATCCAGGAAATATATTTCTTAAAAATAAATAAAACTTTATATAATATAAAAAGTAAACAATATTAAATTAAATTTAGTAGAATTTGTACATTTTGTTTAAACCTTAAGTGCGTCTAATAATATGGCCAGGAACTGTGTATGTATATTTAACTTCTTATCTATCAGCTGAATTCTTTGTATGACTCAAATATGCCCGCCATATTAATATTCAGTGCTTATATATAAAATTAGTTATAGTCTTATTAGTCTTATTGATAACATCATGAGTTAAAAGCGAATGATCCTTTCTTCGGGCCTTTAAGCCATTGATAAGGCAAACTGAATACTAATAGATAGAATTACTCTTCGTAAACATAAAATTAGAAATAAAAAAATTTAATTAACGAATTAAGGAAATTATTGAAAGGAGAAAAACACAAATTTATTATCTAGTTCTACTAGGCTTCTATGAATCGACACACAAGTTATGTGTACATTTGGTACACAACGTATTATTTTTTTTGAAAAAGGTTTATAGAAATCTTCGTTTTCTGTGTAAATAGTCAATATTGTTAATTTCAAATAATAATTAACTACTATAGTCTCTAAATCGTTAAATTAACATTGTTTCATCGAGTGGTTAATATTAACGTGTAATTTGATTCGTAAATTAGTTTTTTTTTTGGTAATTTTACTCTTGACCAATTACAAGAATCAAATTACAAATATTTGCGCTTACAGTTATTTGGAAAATGGGAAATCCACTTGACTTGATTTGACTCATTGAAAATTTTCAATTCGATATCGGTTAGTAGAAATAGAGAGGATCATAGATTCTCGTTAATATTTCAATTTGAGTAGGTATTATTGAATAATACTTTAGTTAATAGGTATAACATTTTCAGAAAAATGTAATATCCCAATTAGGGTATAGCAGAACATGTATTCCTAAATTACACAATAACGTACATTATGCAAGCTAATTGAACACTTGATTTCGCAATTTTGTCGGATTTAACTGTGAATTAAACCAAAGCATATATGTTTTCATGAAATTGATTTATTGATTCTTGAACTATGGTAAGTTGAGATTAAAGACCACATTTACAACTTGTGCTTTGAAATTGCAACTAAAGTTAAAAGAAGTTACAAAAAAAAAATGAATGGAAATGTCGCAGGATAAAATATTGTACTTGACACTTACTAACAGAATGACAAATATATTAAGCGGATGATATAATTCTATAACTCAGTGTCCCGTAAATTTCTTTTGTTGAAGGTAGGTACACCTATGAAATCACTGTTAAATAGTTACTGCTGAAATTTCTGATAATATAACCGAAAATTTTTCACCATCAGTCTACATTTTTTTCTCTGGATCGGTAGTCATAACTTTTAGCTTAATGCTCAACTATGTGTCGTTATAAAGGAGTTCTTCAAAATCCAAAAATAATAAAACATGCAGTGGGAAACTTATGGTTAAGTTACTTTAAATGAATATCAAAGTTCAAAAATAATCGAAGGCATGGAGTAAAAAAAAACTTTAAGCTTTACCAATTAATATTCTTTAATTACTGACTACAAAAAAAAAATATGTTTACAAAATTTTGCAAAGATTTGCTATTCTCCGAATTATTGTTATTGACAAAATTACAAAAATTATTACAAAATTACTTTCGCCTTCTACTGACAGTTAACCACTGATTTCTTTGGTTAACTTTCCATTTGACCGTAGAAAATTTATTAAATATACATTCATTTTTGCTGGTATTTTTATAATTCACAACACAACAACTCTAGTGTCTCATTTTTGTCATATTTATTAAAATAAAACAAAATAAACATTCCCTCGTATGTTTACAACTTTATTAATAATAGCCTCCTCTAACGCTTCAACTAACCATTGAGAATGCTTGTGTCAATTTGGATTGAAGTTATATATCTGCAATAAATTATTGATACAACGTAACAGTTTTTAATTAATGGTCATGTTTGGTAATGAAGGGTTCACTTGACGTGGTTTGGCTTATTACAAATTTCCAAAACTAAAACAATTAGTAGACACAATAGATAATCGATTCTCTGAAATATTCCAGTTCAAGCATATTTAGGTAATATTATAATTAACGGTATAGTTCCCGGAAAATGTTATCCTTCAATTAGTGTACTTTGTGGAATGCATTATACAATGATATTAATCGATTAATTAACTTCGTATGGAAGACACTTCAAAATTTAATTTACTCAATTTTGGTTAAACATTGAAAATTTAGAATTGGAAATCAGGATAAAGCGACTACAGTGAACTGTGAGATACAGAAAAAAATACTAAATAAGTATCCATACCGGTAAAATTTAAAAAGAAAGTCATCAAATTTGATGCAAATTGACAAAGATGGATTTGTTACCAAAATATTTTTGAAACTCGAATTTCATTTGCCAAATCGTTTTTGAGTAATCGATACTGAAAAATCATTGTGTTTCGGAAAATTTGCTTTGTTTATTTTACTTAAAATTGAATTTCTCGAGTTCTAACAATTGAGAAATCTAACAATGGAGAAAAACTTTATAAGTTGCGTTTGAAAGCTTATGAAAAAGTGCAGTGCAATGGGTTAGCAAATTTAAGGTAAATATTTTTTTTAATTTATGTAAGAATGTTTGCAAATTTCTCCCACGATAAAAGTATTTTTAAAGACCACAATTTTTCTTTCAGTGCAAAACCAATATGATTGTATATCGTTACCAAAACTTCAGATTCTTGTCTTTAAAAGAAGATTTGTAATCAACAGTTTTCTATATTTGGTTGATTGTTGTATTTACAAGAAAACATACTACCAGTACGATACAATCAAGCCAAAACAGTTGTATTTTATGTAAACGAGGGATTACGTAAGGAACGTAATTACGAAAGGACATAAAAGAACCTAAACTCAGGCAACCGTATTTGGACGAATTGTTTTGACGTAATGGAGGATATTGACTCTGTTTAGTTGTTTCATTTTGCTATGATTTCCCCTTTATTTTTTCTAGTTAAATGATCTGTCAATCGTAGCTTATAGTCAATAGAATTTGAAATCTTATGAAAATTTTTGTTTTAATTTTAGTCGATATGAAGTACAACATATTTGTAATATAAAATATATTAAAAATACTAGATAAAAAAATATTTATATGTCATCAATATATAGGACACGAATAAACTACCATGATTTCCTACTCAAGTCATTTCCTGAGAGAAACCCCCAAACAGATGCAAGCCGGAAGCAAGATTCCGCATAAAACATCCAACTAACAAATAAAATATTTTTCAATGCTGTTTATCTCAATCTATTCAATACCAAATCAATTTGATTTCCCAACTTTTTATTACTAAAAATTTATCAATTGACCAATCTACTTTTTAAAAGTATATATGACGACGTGACATGCATTTCATTGTGGTTTATTAATAAACTTCAGTAACAATAGTAATTAAACTTATACTATATGACTAATAAAGGTAACTATCTAACAATTACGGTAATTGATGAAACAATGTGACGAGTTCTTAGATAGAATGCAATTATGTTAAATTACTAACCAGGAAAGATAAAATTTAAATTGGCCCCAATTAATAAAAAAGTACGAGTATTTAATGCTTTTTGTTTCAAACCTTTTTCAACCTTTTTGAATGTTTATTTAACGCAAATTGTTGAATAACAATGTCCATTGCTAAAATTACCATTGTAGGAATTTTAAAAAAAAGAAGGTTGATAATGTAAAGGTTGAGCTTCCAATTAGAAAAAATGACGATTTGATAAAAATTAAAAGTATGATTTTTAAACGATGGGAAAGATATTCTTAGTTCAACACGCACGTTTTTTGCGTATGACAAGCCGGGATTTTTCATTTAGTAATACAATTTTCATTGTTCTTCTTAAATTCCTTAAAATTTCCACTGAAGTTGGTCACATTTGAACATAAAAATCGTCTTTTAAGGGTTAAAAAGTAGCTAGTTAATTGTACGAAAATGTACAGCATATTAAACAATGTACATTTAGAAAGACAGTCTTTGAAAAACTAGTCGAAATTATAGAGTCTGAATATTCGGAAAAAACCAGTTTGAAATTTCCTAAAGTTTAAATCGAATGAAGTATCAAAATTTCATGCTTGATTAAAGCAAATCGTTCGATAGTTCACATAAAATGCTAGAAAATTTTTCCAGTTCACCGGAAAATTGTGATATAAAGAATTTTTTGAAAAATCAGAAATCAAATTTGCTTGGACCAAAGGATATGTTTCATTACTTAATTATCGAAAATTCGGGAAGACATATATTGTCACACACACATACATACACATAATTTAAGTAGGTAGTAGCTAGTTAATATTAGATTAAAAAATTGAAAAATATTTTCTTTAACAATAAATTTAGTTGACGAAAAGAAGAATTGTTAAAAAAGAAAAAATCCACTATTATATTTATAATCAAGCTCCCAAACAACTGCAAATAACTAATTTTGAGTCGGCACCAAACAAAAAAGCTAAAAAATTAATCAGTAATACTTAAGAAAATAATATAAAAAAAAAATGTAGAAAAATATTTCCCCTAAGTCACGCATAACAATCGCACGTTATTGTGAGCTGGCCTTCAATTGTCATTAATTCCATGGTTTAAATAATTTACTTCTTTTATTTTGATAAATACTTTTAATTGATATTTTCGGATCAAATATGCCTATATACTTCTTATAAAATTTATCAAAACTTTTAAAACTGTAATAAAATTATTTCTTTGTCGACTAATCTGTATGGCCTTGGATGTGCAACATATGAATCCTTAATTTGTCTCGAATATTGTCGCTATCCTTAGTAACATTTTCCTATAACTGTTATGCTATATTTAAATAATTAAATTATATATTTGACAGTATGGTGAAGTCTAAAAATTAAGTTAGTTACAATTATTGTTTGGAAGCTTAGATATTAAGAATAAGTATTTTTTTTTTAATTTTCGGTTTCTGTTCACTTCTTCATTGGTTTCCTCTTTTTTAAAGTTATTACTTCATATTAACTACCCTTGACCGATTTCTTAAATCACACAGCCTGATTACCTTTCAATATCGTATCCTTCAAGATTGAATTCCTTGTAAACTGCTGTAAGTTATTGGAAACTCGATGAAACCGCAAAAGCTCTCGTTTTTGAACAAAAGCACAGAGAAAATCTGAGCACAAGTTTGAAACTGTAATGGTATAAATATCTATGCTGTAGTAAAATTGATAACTTATAAAGAATTTATGAACAAATATCACATAACACCTTCACTGAATGTTAATGTTTCAAACAAAAATCGCAAATTGCATTCTTTATGAGAACTTTATGATTACTTGGATATTCCGAGAATGAAACAATGAATTCAACTAGGTATGCTATTTTCATCGTTTCAACAATTTAAAATGACAGATTAATTAGATCATATATCACATATCATCTCGATCTTCTCTTAATGTATGCGAAACAAATTATAGAACAGGAAAGGGTGAATGACGTGGGCGAGGTCGTGAACTGACAATGTCGTCATTTATATTCTCTCATTTTTGCTGCCACTTGCTGTAAATTTGGACACAAATAAGTCCTTCAAATGATTGTCCTCATAATATCAAGGCTTTAATGAGTACTACTAGTGATGAGTTATTTACGAGTATAGTGATTCAATTTGAATTTGTTTCAAATGAATGATGACAGTGAAAAGCTTAAAGTCGTTATAATTTTGTTCACATCGACTTTAATTCAATTACCCTAATAAAAGTGATAATATCACTGCCATTTAAATTTAACTATCACGATCGTTTAATTCAATTTTTAGACAGCTCTGTTTTGTAGGATGATATTTACAAACATTTTTATCATACCAAATAATTTCACAATTATTTTAAAAGTCTTTCGGCCCATAGCAAATTTTTTTGATCCATTTTCACAAAAAAATACATTAGTAACTAAAAAATAAGTAAGTAGTTAGATTATAAATATAAATAAGAAACAAGGCAAGTTTGATACTTATAATAATAATAATAATAATAATACTAATAATAATAATAATAAATGTGAGTACCAAAAAATTTATCTAGATATTGGATATACCAGAAAGTAATGTCGTTTTTAAGCCGATAGTCATTCAATTGGCATCTATCTGCTTATAAGTTACTTAAAACTGGTACTAAAGACATTTTTTGATTAGAATAATTTATCAACTTAGCAAAAATTACAAAATATTTTTTTTTCCGAAATCGATATTGAAATGATAGGACCAAAAATCCGATAGAAAATAAATTGGGTATTGTATGCTCTTTGAGTTTCACAGGATAGTAGCGCAAAGTTGTAACTAAAAACAATTTCAATGTTTACCTAAGTGCATTAGAAGTTCATAAATGCCAAATGAGTTTTTTGAGTTCAAATTCGATAATTTCCATTTCTCCAATTGGTACCAACAAAATATGACAAAAAAATTAACAAATAAAAAAATTAAAAAGTTAAGGGGGGAAATGGTGCCAAATGTATGCTAGAAAGTCAAAGACTTTTCAAATAATCCTAATCAATCTTAATCGATCGGTCAAATATCCAAAAGTGTTCAAAACATTTAACATATAAAATTCTATGCTGAAACTCGGTAATGCAAGACCTTTCTGCAGAAGAAAAGCCCTGGAAAAAAATAACTAATTAAGAAGGATGTGGTATAGCCGTACTCATTATAATCGTCCAAAGTTATTTCACTAATATTGCATTAAAAATTTGTACACTAGATGTCAAAACGTTGAAACTATTGAGGCTGATTATATAATTGATTTAAAATCAAAAGTTGTAACCAAATTTTGTGTTTTAATTGTTTATTGAAAAAACGACAATACGTTCCGGTCCCCTTAATATCTTAGGACTAATTATTTACCCCCCAGTGGGTCACAAGTGAATATTTACTTGGACCTTATAGGTGATTTGCCACTGTATAAGATATGAATGAAAACAAACAGGTAGTGATAAATTTTATATTGAAGCTTGCTGAAGACCGAATAATTTACGTGGCCGCTTCAAAATTGGTAGGGGATAGGTGTTCGAGTCTTTCAAAGCAACCTTTCGATATTTCGAGCAAACTTTCGATATTTCTTGATATACAGATTTTTATTAACCCTAGAGTCGCAAAAGATTATAGTAGTTAGAAACCAAAGGTAAATAACGATAAAAAAATAAAAGTTCTCATAGAATTACCAAAATTTATCCCCTCTTTTCTCTAAGACAGTTAAGAGGTAGGTTTCAAGATTGGACATTTTTATTAGGTGGATCAAAGCTCAGTCAACTTTGGAAATCACTGATTATCTGATACTATCTGAGGACTAATTTTATTTATTAGAAGTAAAAAAATACAGTTATACGTATCTTACCATAAAATGATGAAAATTAAAGGAAAGGTTTAAAAAAAGGTAAAAGAATAACTATGCTTTATTAATATCAACATACTTATAAAGTAAAAAGTGAATTTTAGTCTTTAGTTATTTAAAAATGCTTATTCCCTTAGCTCTTACCTAAATCAGCTTGATAACTAGGCTTGCTTTAAAAACTTTTTGAATAATGTATTTTTTTTTGTCTCCGTGTTTATTTTATATATTTAAGCCATACAAGTGAAAGGAAATTCAATCAATAGAAAGCTTTACTTTCTGAAGAAATAATTGCCCAGTTAAGTGACTTTAACTTTATGCTTTACATACCAATGTGGTTGGTCATTGGTCGACCAAAATATATAATTTTCTTAAAACAATGGTTGTACCTATTTGGTTAATAAGCTTTCGAATAGAAACTTTAGTTGCAAAGTCCACTTGTGTGTAAATCACTCTAAGAGATACAATTCAGTTGCAAACAAAAGGGCTGCATTAGTATTTCAATTAGTTAATTTCAGTAAATGAAATGTTTGACGTTTGAGTTAGCTCTTAAAACAGTTATCAGATGATGGTTATATTGGTAATTATTGTAATTGCTTGCATACTCAGTTAATTACAAAAACAGGAGTATATTAGGTAGGATAGCGTTTACTCAGAATCGTTATTCCACAAAGAAGCGAAGCAAGAGTGCTTTACAAAGGTATACTTATAACTTTTCAATGAAATGCATAACCAAATATTAAGTTTTTTTTTTTGAGGTAAATTTGTTTTTCTTTGCCATTTGTGTCTTGATATTCATTTAGGCATTTGATCTTTTCGAGATTATTTAGAAGGATTATTAATTATTAAGAATAAGGATACAATTTTTTCGCAACAAATTTTATTAAGAAGGAGAGATAAAGGGTCTTTTATCTAAATTCATATGAATTTATAGTGTTCTTAAATTAATTTACAACTACATAAATTGTGCAGTTTTAAAACATATTTGTATGATTACCAACTTACATACGGTTGAATTGCACTTTTTTGTTTCGAATTCTTCCCTTCCCCTAAAATTTATCATATATTTTTCTTACTATCTATGAAAAAAAAATCAAGAAAAAATCCGTAAGACTGCACAATATGTGCGCGAAAGAAGTGAAGTAATCGACAAACCGAATCGTGATTGAAGTAAGATAGAATAAGATTTCAGAAAAACAATAATAATAAAGAATAAGACATAAATGCTAGATAAAAATAAACGAGATAAAATAGAATGATTGGCAAACGTAGAAATATTGCAAAAAAATCATTGATGGAAAAATTGGTTAGTTATAATATAATGGTTGGTTAGGTGAAATTTTCAGAAACGAAATGGGTTAACATTGGGTGCCATAAAAGAAAGACTTAAATAAAAAAAAAAAATAAATTTGAGATCCACTAAAAACGGAATGAAGGACTTCCCCGAGATAAACAACGTTAGAAGACAAAATACAACTATATAGAAAACTGATTGAGAATTTAAAGAAAAAAATATCTTAGTTTGATACATTTGGTCCTCTGTTTAGTGGCGTTAGAAAACTAAAGAGAAAAATTATATAAAATTTGTCTAAAGAATTATAACTGAAGAATAATTTTTATTTTTAACATGTACGATTATTATTTTTAAAACAAACTATAATGCGTTTCACACCAATATGCATATTTTTTTTAAATAATAAACAACATTATGAATGTGAGGAAAAACCATTTTAGTTATAAAAGTAATAAGGTAGCAAAAAGTTTTAATTTAATGAGAGTCCAAAGATGATAAATGCGCCTATGGGTCATCTGTGACATCACGGTACGCATATTGAAACCGAGATATAAACAAATCATTGAACTGTTTTATAGAAACTAAGAAATTAAATAATTTTTGAAATTTTTAACAATTTTTCGCCATCGAATACATTTTTACACCCTACTAATTACTATCATTTTTTTCCTTTGGAATAGAGGTTGTGTAGATTGTAAATGGTTTAAATCATTAAACTAATAGTGAAACGATTTAAACAACCTTGCCCTTTGTGTTAAAGTACATATTTTGTCATAGGAAAACGTCAATGGGATTTTCAAGTTTTGTATTGGGTTGTAATTTTAATACCGAGCCAATAGGATACGAAGTATAAATGATAGGAGAATCGACGCTATATTGCAAAGTCGTTCACAAAATGAGAGCATAGTGCAGAGGATTTTAGCATCATTAGTATACGAGTATGAATATAAGCGTTAGAAACATTTTCATATAATTCACAAGAGATTAATAATTTCAAAGGGAAATTGTTTTCTTACATTAGTTGAATTAAATAATAATGAATATATGTTATTTTAAAGGCATTAAAATATATGAAGGACATGAATGTAATGTTTTGACTGCTTTGGTTTCAGTTTAAATAACAATAAAGAAAAAGTGAAAAACCAATCACAATTCAATACGTCAGGTGGGTTAAGCTTTTTTAGCGATAATGCGCTGGTAGTGGTCGAAAAAATAACTAAGCCATGCCTGAAATCTGTATCTCCTTCGTTCTCTTGTGATTTATTTTTTGTGCAAAAGAAGCTAATTTTAAACAATTTTTAATTAAGTATTTTTTTTGCAATTTTTAGGCACGGTTTCTTATTTTTAATCAAGTAAAGTTAAAAATTAATAGCTACATTATGTTTTGATATTAATTTAGAAGTTTAGATCATAGAAGTAATTCATCATTCTATTCTTCTATCATTCTATCATTCATCATTAGAAGTAATTTAGATCATAAGTATATTTTTAAATCATATCTATTAGTCTATAGTTTCTTTTGAATACTAGTATATATATATACAAACTTAATTTTATAAATACCTATAGTTCTTTGCTTTAATTCGCTTGAAGTATTAGATTTTAGAGCTTTACGTAGTTGCAAAGTTTGTTTAATGAGTAGATAATTAATGAGTATTTTATTTCTAGAGAAATATTATCAAGTTAAAATATAAATATGGCTTGAATTTTCCAATTGTCTCAATTTAAAATCAAATTGTCATTTGAAAGAGCAATAAACCGTTAAAATGTTATTGAGCCAAGTTGAACGAGGTTAATCGAAAGATAAAAGCTTATCTAATCTAAAAGTGGGAACGTCAATAGGGAAAACAAATCGACGCTTACGTTTAAGTAATCAGACTCCCGTAATTGTACAAGAAAAACAACAAGATTAATGTAATCGATCAAATCTAAATTACCTTTATCATTACATTGCAATTAAAAGTGTGATTCAATGCAATGGAATTATAGCTTTCGTATATAACGTTTTATTTAAAGTATACATTTCTTTGATGTAATAATAGAAATTTATTAAAGTTCGTAAAATTTTATTTATCTGAGTGGCTTATAAACAAGATTGGATTTTTATTAGATCTAACATATTTCGAACTTCGTTCGAGTTATAAATTTGGTCATATTTGGTATATTGTGATTTAGAAAGGTTTACACTCGATTTTCGTCCGAAATATTTAACATATCGTATTGAACGGAGAGAAGAAGCGACGACGAAAATTATTCACGTACCTTTTCGCAAATTCGTATATTCAGATAAAACCCAAACCTACTCTACGATCAAGCAAACGCAAATACTTGCACAAATAAGCCAGAAGGTATTCATGCGTGAAAACAGGCAAACACTAAATCCAAATCTTGCAATACGAGAGACCGTATCGTTAAATTTTATAAGATGCTCGATGGATTTGCGGCGCAAATCTTCTACCCAGTAAGTAAAGTAACGATTTTCTCTTAACCATATCTAAGCGAAAAAAAAATCGAAATTTTACAAAAAAATCTCGAAAATTCAATACGATAACAAAAAATAAATAAAACCTACAGTAAGATATTATAAAACTTTTGTGAGTTTTTTGCACAGAAACAACTTGGCAAAGTTTGGAGAAAACTTGTAATGATGACAGGAAACACTTACTTTAAGAAATAGACCATTTATTTAGGCTTTTTTCTTTCCTTTTTAGAAGAGACGAATGGCATAAAAATATAAAGACCATATATGTAATTCATAACAAGTGAAACGAGCTTTGAAATTTATGTGCAACTCATCCTTAAATCATCCAAACGTTATTTCTACCTTTCAACAAGCGCAAAAACTTCGATTATTTTATCATTAAAAATTATTTTTTTTATAAATATTTAATTTTCTGCAAAAATCAACATTAAAATAAACAATAAAAATTTAGTATATCCATTTTGTTATTTTTTATTTATTTATTTACGGATTGATTCGAGTTGCATAGGCAGTTTATTAATTTAAAATCAAATAGGATAAAAAATCAAAAATTCCGATTTTGAATGTAAATATAGATAAATGTTTTGTGAAATAAATATGTAAATAGGAAAATTAATTCCCGATTTCTACGTGAGTTTTCAAAGTACTACAAACAAGTAAAGTCTTACATTTAACGTTTTGAATGACAGAATCTATGACGTTGATTTATTTCAAATTTATTACTCATTTTTACCAAAGAAATATTTTTGTTTAAATGTGATGAATTGATAGTTGGACAAACTTATGTTCAATTAATCATTAATCATAATAAAAAAAAATCAATTTCGTTAAGATTAATATACAGTAAGCACTTAAAAATTATAATTCAATATTGTGCAAAAATAGTATTGAGTAATGATAAAAATAAAAAAGTAAACGTTTATAAATAGAACCAAAAAAAGAAAATAAATCTATTGAGTACAAAGTTAGTTAGAAAATAGAACCGATAGCTAACAGCAAATAGACTCAAAATAAATAAAAAATAGAAATCAAAATAGAAAGAGTTGTCAAAAATTTTTTTTTTATTAATGGTATTATACTAAAATACGAGTTATCTTCTTAAAAATAAAACTGAACAAATTACTTAAGGAGAACGTATTTATTATGTTGGAATAAAAGCTTGATACAATTCATTGAGAACTTTGAAAAAAAACGATTAACGTTGAAGTTATTGCGTCAATGATATTATTTATTAATTTAATTCCCTAAGGAAAAAGAAATACTAATAATTTCAAATTGTTAATCGAACCAAATAGATTTTGTCAAAAATCTACTTATTAAAATAAAAATAAAGCATCGGAAGCAAAGTAAAAATAAAATAACCTGCTAATCCTTATTATTCCTAACTATTTATCTTTTAACCTTTTATCATTAGCTTTAGGGTCTAAAGCAACAAGAGTTGGCATACAATTCAACTTTTGTTTTGATGTAAAATCCTGCTTTCTCTTGTGCCGACCGCACACTATAGCGAATAATCATCCTCAAACGAAACATTTTTTAGGAGCTGGAATATATATTTAGCTAGACAATACATTGAAGTAGTAGCAGAGGCTGATAAACATATCTTCCCGGGCATCAGGTCACTAATGCTAGTGCAAACAGTTAATATACTAATAATATTCGTATAATAACTAGAAAAATAAAACAGAAAACTATGGAATTGTACTAGTTTGATTCAAATGAAGTACGATCAGCGAATAACGACAAACAATGAAAAACAAGTAGAATGTTGTATAGCGAACAGATGCTTGAGAATGATTTCCCTTCTTCTATTTATTGTCTAGCTTATTTGCTAGCTCCAAAAACATGTTTAATTTGAAGATGGTTGTTCGCCAAAGTGTGCGGTCAGCCTTAAATCTTTTGAAAATATAAACTACTAGCTGATCCCCGCGACTTCGTCTGCGTAACGTATTTTATTTTTCTTATTTCTTTTACGAAAAATATAATCATACTTAAAAACACTTCATACTCTTGAAAAAGACACGTTTAATAAACTGTTGAAAAGAATAAAATAGTTCTATGTAATAATCAATTAATTTTTAAAAATATTTATAAATATCTAAAAAGAATATGTTCAATTGCGGATACCTACGGTAGGTATACCTACCGTGAACCAAATAATCCGTAAATCAATCAGCATCTATACATAAATAAAAAATATCGCCAAGTTCAATAAATTCGGTCTTAATTATGACTAAAAAAGTCAAAAGTTATCAAAATAATCGCGTCAAAATAATCCCATCTCACTGTTTCTATTCCCGAATGAACTTTTTTCCAAAAACTATTAAACTATTGCACTGTACAACACAACCGCGAAATTGAAATTTGTACAATTGCCCGCAACCCAGTTCTTCCATAATCATGTATAACCATTATGTATCTATAAACTTATTATTAAAATACCTGAATTTCAACTATATAATTAAAACATATGGGATAGTCAAGAGTTCACCATACACGATTTGGCGTATGCCTTTTGCTCTGGAAGAGGATTTTAAAATTCTTTTATCATTATGATGATGTGATTATTTATTATTTATCATTATGATGATTTCTGGCTAGAATTGCGAATTTTTTTCGTGATCCCTTTCACGCACTTGCAAATAAAAGATATTGTGCCCCTCCCAAGAAAAAAATCCTGAATCCACCCTTGTCTGTTAGGATAGGAAAAAAAAATTATCATATGCCTACTTCCTATAAGGAATACACCGAATATTAAAATTTCATCAATCAGAGAGGGTATATAAATACACGGTTTTATATATGCATGGTTTTAAAATCTACTATTATTTTTATGATATTATTCCATTTTTTCGTTAATATTTCCTTACTGAGCAACCCTAAGGATATATTTACAACAATTTTGTAAAAAAAAAGTTTACTGGCAGATAATTATCTATAAAAACATTTATATTTCAAAAAGGCAATTTTTTGTACTTTAAATTAAATTACTGTGCTTTTTATTAGTTCAACTAAAAATATTAATACTGATCATTTTTTAACTTTTAAATACCTTTCCAATGATATATAACGAGCCTATCTAAAGTAAATTTTTTTTTCATCCCTTAGTTTTTACGTAGGGGGTACATTCCCTTATTATTTTTAAGGAATGATAAGTAGCCTAACGTGTGTGAGTAATTGTGTTGTATCTTAATATACATTTTAATTAAATTCGGTTGTTCTGTTCTTTAGTTAAATCATCAGCGCACGCGATGTAAGAAAGTTTTTTAGTAATTTTTTCACACATTATTGGAGTTTTAGTTGAAATTTTAATATAGCCTATGTTCACCGGAAATAGTGTAGCTTCCCAACAATGAAAGAATTTTTCAAATCAGTCAAGCAGTTTCGGAGCCTATTCAAAGCAAACAAACAATCAAATCTTTCCTCTTTATAATAATAGAAAAATAAAATAATAAAATTTCTTGGTTACTTTTGAAGAGTGTCTCTTACCCTACGGTGATACATCTCACCAAAATTTTACTAAAATTCTTATATCCTACTACTACTCCAACGGTTTAAGAAAGTATGAAATGAGTTTCTTTTACCCGTTAAATTTTGAGTTATTTTGAATTGAATAAAAAAATAAATTCTGAAATTCTTGCTTAGTATTACTTATCATTTATCAGTTGCTTGTTTTAATTTAAATATATTTTAAAACATCGACCGATTCACGTTTATTCAAAAAGAAGTGTAATTTTTTACGCATGTATGTACGTACATACACTGTTCTTTAATAAGATTTGGAATTTTGCCGTACGAAAGAAGTAAAAAGCGAAAAGGTTTCACCAACCCCATACTTTGAAAAGCTTAATTAAAGTATCCAGGAAGTAAGATTGACTTTAGCTTTGTTGAAAAATTGAGGATAACAAATGAAATTTTCAAATAGCATATGTATCATGTAAAATTTGATTCCATTGTGAAAATTTCTTCCTGCTATGTAATTTCCTGATTGATTCAATGCCTTTAACAAAGATAACAAAATACAAAGCAATTCTTTCTATCAGCATAAAAGTGGCAATTTTATTTATATAACTAGGTTATTTCGAAATACCTTGTTTCAAAATTTTTCAAAACTTTGCTTTACACTAGTTTCAATGCTAGTTTCTCAAAGCTATTTCCAATTCTTCAATACGATCTTTACATACTTCGAGGAAAATATTGGGTATTTGGTGACAAATACTTCAGTATTAACATTTATTTATTTCCATTTTTCTTTTCCATTTTAGATAAAGAAAACGAAATAAAAATGTTTTAAAAAGAAAATGAAAACATAAATGTTTTCAAAGGGATGGATAATCAAGATTGAGTATCAATTATTTTTTTTTGAAATATTTTCAAACACAATCTTTGAATATGATACTCATGAGTTCTGACATTTACTTCTCGCTAGATACATACATACTTTACATTTTGAGATAGTATAAATTGACATTTTTCTGTTTTGGTAAAAAAGGCATGCATGATTAAAATTAACAAATAAATTGATTTGACAAAACAAAAATAATATTTTTTAAAACATGTTTCGCTTAAATTATTTGAATTTTATTTTAAATTACTTGAAAAATGTCATAATATTTTATGTACTTAGAGCTATTTGAGTGGAATAATAAAAAAACGTTGAAATATTACTGTTTAATAATGGTTTATTAACGGGAAATAGTGCAAAAGAATACTTTTTTTTTCTAGACAGGAAAAATTTAATTTGCCTTGAATAATATTCAAAACTGAAGCATACCTAAGCTGTAAGAAATATATACTTTTACTGTTAAATCATTTTTTTATAATTTTTGATGCAAAACAACTTTTTTAATTCAATTGTCTTTACAAAAGCGTCGAACAAAAAGCTTTTTATTTAATGACAGGATCTTTCGGGAACTATTTTATGTTAGACTAATAGTTTATAATTGTAAACATCGAAAAATGAGGAAATGGAGTGTTTTATTTTTCTTTTTTAAACATAAAACATTCGTGTTTGTAGTTACTAGAAGAATGATTCCAAATTTCTAAGAATTTTACAGTAATCAAATTACGCAGAACTTAAAGGCAATGTTTTTGGTGCTAGAGAAGTCTTGACATATTTATGCAAATATTTAAAGTAATATTGTTATAGACGTATTTTATAGAATTCTTTTTGTAATCATAGAAGATGCAACAAAATCTCAAAGAGCAATCATTTTCGTTTTACGGAAAGAAGGTGAGAAAAACTCAAAAGTTATTCAAGGAGTCTGCAAGGAGTGTTTCGTGAGCCTGCAAAATTCAAAACTACTGTTTCTCGATGGATTGATCGTTTTAAAACCGGTAGAACATCTCTAGAAGACGATTCACGCAGTGGGCGCCCAAGTACGTCGGTAAATGAAAGAAAAATACTGCCGTCGAAGACCTACTAAAAAAGGACTACTAAATTAATGTACGTCTCGGGAAAGGTACACGACAATATCTTGTCAACTTGTATTAGCAATTAGTATTAGCAATTTCATTAGCAAGATTTCGGTGCGCTGGGCTCCAAGATTGTTGGGACCAGAACAGAAACTCAATAGGGCTGATACTTGTATATACTCCACTTCAAGAGCTGTTAGCTTGTTACGGTGATGAATTTTGGCAACCAATGAATAATAACCACCGAAGAAACGTGGACCTTTTAGTTCAATATTGAGAACAAAAGTCAATCTAAAGAAAGACGCAAACCTGAAGAAAGGCCTCCATTTAAGGCCTTTGCAGTTCCATCTGTTGAAAAGGTAATTCTTACTGTATTTTAGGATTTCGAAGGGATTATTTTTTTTAAACTATTAGGCGAAAAGTACTACACTATAATCAATTTATTATCCGGATAACTGCGACAGGCATTTGCGAAAAAACGGCTTAAAAAGTTGCATAAGCGTTCCGTATTGCAAAAGGATAACGCAAGTGAATTATAAATTTTTTATATAAGAATTATTTTTGTTCAGTATAGTAATTATAGAATTTAACAATGCTTATGTTTAATATTCAGAAAGCTTTTTTCTGTCATTTCTGTGGAAAAATAAGTGTATTTTACAACTCAATATATTACTCTATTACAGTGGTTCTAAACCTTGTTGGAGGTACTGATTCCCATCAGTTTCATATCTACGCTTTGCCTACTAAGTTCCATAAGTTCATTTTTCTCATTTTCATTTTTATATTTTATTATTTCAAATAATGGATAGTAATAGGAGTAAAAAGTATGTAAAATTTCTTAAAATAACTAGTATAGAATAAATACTTCAGAAATTGCATTAAAATAGATAATTTATTTTCTTTTGATTGATAAATACTATTTTTTTTTGCGGTTGCTCCAAAATCTTACGAAAATCACATATGGAATTTGTCAGGCGCAGCGACGATATATGCATTCACTGAACCGTTCTTAAAAGGAAAAATAACATATAATTTTTTCAAATTCAAAACAGAGGTACCTACTTATGTATACATAGGTCACATCAATCGAGTATGAGTCTTGATCTTCCTTGAACCCGCGAGACTGACTCATCAAACTCCTGGGGTTCGATCGTACCCAGGTTAAGAACCACTGCTTTATTATATTCCTAAATTTTGCAGAATAGACTTTACTGAATGAACAGTCTAACGATAGATAAAAACTTTTTAAAACTTATTTATTTAGTTTCTAGTAAGAAAAAAAAACCATTATGAAAAAACCATTAAAACTATGTTTTATTATTTGCGGACAATTTTTATTGGAAAATATTTTTGATTAGATAAAAAGGCCATTAATTTTCTTATAATAGAACAATGTATTAAACTATTTTCGGTTAGCAAATATATCGCTAGAAATTTTACATAATTGAAAAAGTTAATTATTAAATATCATAGAAATCATAGGTCTCAAGTTAAATTTTAATATAAATGACATAAATGATTATGATCATACTTATAAAATCATTTCATTCAATAAGATATGTTTTACATCATTTTTTATAAATAAAATAATGTTTTATTTTGAGAAAACTATATTAAGTTATCTTGTTTTTAAAGAATAATACTTGTATGTAAGTGATGCATCTATTTAGGAAGAGTAGTAATAAAAACGAGTAAAATATTCTTATAGACCTTTAGGTCTGTCGCTCTTACGTAGTACGTTTTAAGTGTTTTTTAAATCTTAAAAGCTCTCCTTTTTCGAAAAGATTGCATGCATTAAGTAAATGTATTATAATCCATCTGTCATGTTTCCCAAACAAAACGTTTCTCATTGAAACAAGAAAAAGCATGTCGTAAAATCTTCATAAATTAATTTCTATTTTCGCAAACATAAATAATTCAAAATTCAATACCACTATTTTCCTTTGCCGAAGATATCTTTAATTTGATTTGTCAAGAAAATTTAATTTAATGGTGAAACGTTGATCATACAAATTGAACAACAAACTTTCTTGAAGAAAACGGAAATAAAAATGAGAAGATCAATTAATTATCCTTGCGCTTGCAATAGAACAGGAAAATTAAACTAATTAAATTATCTGTTTGAGTTGTTTGAAAATCTTTTGTAAAGGCTACGTTTAGTAAAAGCAATGGGAATTTTAATTTTGCTTGAGGGAAATATAGTTTTTTTTCTCTATGAATTTTAATATGTTGTGTCTCGTTTATAAGAATTCAATTTGATAATTCAATTAAAACTTTGTCTAACTAATTAAAATGTAATAAACATTTAGTGTATGGAACTAATTTTTCTAGTCAAAATTAAACGTTTGCAATATAAAATTTTGTGGCTTCAGTTCTCCATTAAATAGAAATTGCTTGTAAGCACATACATAACGTTTAAATTATGTTAAACGAAACCTTTCAGTCTTTGCTTTCCCAACAAAAAGTTTTACTATGCATTTATAGAATGTTATTTTTTTCTAATAAAATAAATTTCATAATTCATATGAGGAAAATATTTTTATTTTCGTTGATATTTTATAAAACAAATGCGATGAAATTGTTATAGGTGGAGGCATTGCTTTGTATTTTCTACGTATCGTAAAAAAGGGCGGCAATAAATATTTCACGTATAATATTTTCAAGTTTATGTAGTTGGGAAATGTTCTATGGAACGTTAGTCCTTTTTTGTTTTACTTTCTTGAATGAATACCATTCTGTTTTGTTTTGTTCGGCAATGAAATTGTGCTGAAAAATGTTTATCTAACGTGTTTCAAATATTTGTACTGATTTTAATTTGACAAAAGAAAAAATCATTGAATAATTTTATTTTGCTATTTTTAAAGGTTCTCTGGATATAAGAGATGTAAGACCTTAAGTCCCACCTAGCGATTACGCACGATTTATCACCTAATTATAATACCTATGTGTTTTAAACCTAAAAGTCTTATTAAAAGAAAGAAAAACTTACCATTGGCGGCGTATAAATAAGCTGATATTTACAAAAGCACTACCCAAACTTTTATAAATATTACTTATAAAATAGTTAATTCAGTGTTCAGTTAAATGATGTATTCGAACATATATATATGGAACACTGGACTAAAGTTTTATTTAACATTTTATTGTTGCAAAAATATCTTTAGTTGTCCTTTTAATGTCGTTTCAGTAGTTTGTTTCATGTGAATGATACAATATTATAAAATTACCTAAAAATAATTAATTGTTAGCAAGTGTTTAAAGTATCATACAAACAATTTTATGTTTAGTTAGAATTTTATAACAAGACTTGACGGAGAAAATGTTATCGAAACCAAAAAACACATTTTTGAGTAATAAGAAGGGACAAGACAGAAAAATAATTACGAACAATTTTATGGCTTTTATCAATTTGTGTTTCGCAATTTACTGCCTAATTGGTCTACAAATGCAAACAAATCATTTTTCATTTGGTGACATTTATCAAGATATTTAAAGCTTGGGTATTAAACTGTAAAGGCTGGCAGGTAGGTAAAACTTGGTTCAAATATGTTCGAAACCAGGATGCGTATTGTAGTACACAGCGTACGTAGGATTATAAACCATCTTCATTTTACTGGTTTTGAATTCGAGGATAAAATATTTGAAGCTATCTGTTTACCTGCTTTTCTTTCAAGCACCTTCTTAATTCGATACTCAAGATTTGATTCTCTTGATAAATGTCGTCGACTAAAATATGGTTTATTTGCATTTCCAGTTCAGATTGAAATTGCCGGTTTAGAATATCATATAATTTGAGGAACATGATATGATCTGAATCCTTAAATTGAGGAACATAAATTGATAAAAACGATAAAAAGAGATTTTTTTCTATTTCCATGAAATATTGTCGCCTAAAAAATTAGAAATATTTTATTTGTAAAAAGTAGTTATAAAATTTTATATAGATATATTAGGCTGGCGTGAAAAACCGACTACTTTTTTGTTGGATTTCACACTGATAAAGGTTAATTTATCATGTTTTAAGTACATAAAACTAAAAGTATAGCAAATAAAAATTAATATCTGAAATTTGTAACTCAAAAAAAAAATAATTTATAAGTATCACTCATAATTTTTGTTCACTTTTAAACGCATTTTTTTGTGTTTTCGTGAGACATTTAAATAAGGGAATATCCCCTAAATATTGGCAACCCAGAATAGGTTTTTTGCACGAAAAAAAATCACACATTTAAGAATACAAATTCACACCAACTATAATTATATTAACGTTATAATTCAAACGATAACATTAGTTAAGCCAGGGATAATAGAAAATATTCAGAACGTCAGAAAAGGTGAATGCACGACAGATTGGGGTAATTACGTAAAAATATTACGGAACTTCAAAAGGCAAAACTAGGTACTTACTAGAAACAATTAAGACCTGAGAAACATGAAAACATCTACAATTTAAACAAATATTTGGTATAAAGATACGACTAAAGTTGGTTGATGTAGCCAATGAGGCCAAATTAGTACCGTTAGGTTTAGAACGTAAGAACGGACGTTTAGTAAAATAAAAAAAAAAGCTTTGACTTTTCAAAAAAAAAACCTTTGTTTTATTTTAATGTTGCTTTTGTGTTATTTTTTTTTCATTTTTATTTGAACTTTTTCTTCCATTACATATAAATTTGAGCAATATTACTACCAAATTGTTATGTAAACTCATCTGAAACTAAATACTAAACACATTATCAGTAAATGTCATATTTTGCTCAAGGGTAATATCTCTACTATCGTTAATATATTTATTTTCTTGTTTACATTTTGCTGTTCTTAGAATTATTGTTTAAGTTCCATCAACCGTTTTAAATTGAAATGACATTGATAAAATAATATTGGTAAAATTAAATGCAAACTATTAGTACCAGTTTCCTATGGTTTTGAGGACTTGAGGATTTTTTTTTATTGTTTCAAAAAAAAATAATTAATATTAATATTAACACTTTCTTTTTTTTCGCAACGTTTCGAAGTTTATTACTGTATTTCCAAGCGATTATAAATAACAATATAAATTTATAAATAAAGCAAAGTACCCTAGTAGTTTGATATTAAGTCAACATAAATGATATTGTCATAGCTCAATCTTTATCCATTTATATTGTTTCTTATAATCGCTTGAAAAAGCAGTAATAAATGGCGAAGTGTTGAGAAAAAAAAACAAAGTGTTAATTATTTAATTATTATAACAAAAACTATCCCTAAATCCTCGGAACTATAACAAATTGAATATAAAATACAGGATCGGAAAAAATAATAAATATTTTTACCATTATACTAATCTGATTATGCATACAGAGATTTAATATGACAGAATCCAAAATTCAGGAGACAAAACCCTCACCAAAACGTACAACTCACAAACGATAAATGTTTGTCTCATATGACTATTTACTTGATTCTAAATCCAGTAATTGTCAAATTCAAATAGTAAAAACCAAAATAAAAAGTTGATTTTATTATTCGCAGATATTTTATGAATCATTATATTAATTTAATTTATGTTAATATATTATGATATTTAATGAAGCTGTTTCAATATTATCGTTAAAATTGGTGACTTTTGATTAAATTAAAACTAAACAATGGCACAAAATGCAATAGTTAGCAATTTCCAAAAATTAAAAAAAAAATAAATTGAGAGAAAATATTTCAGGGAATTAACGCAAATTATTAGTTGTTATCAGTTCATAGGTGTTAGGGGTTGTCATTAAAGTTTTAAATAATAAAAATACCCATTTTTTTCCACGCTTCGAAGGTTACTTTGTGATATTTTTAAACTAGAAACAATATTTGAAACTTATAAAACATGTAAAGCTTGGTTTTGATTATAAAAAAGAAGAAAAACACGAATTTTTTTTGAGGAGGAAATCAAATATGCTAAATTATTAAATATTTTTTCCTTTTAAAACATAATTTTTTTAAAAATATTAAAATTTCAAATATTTAACTATTTAAAAATTACTAAATTCAATAAAATAGGTACAAATAACAAACTCACATTTATTATAGATGTTGAAGTTCAAGCCAGGAAATGTCGAAGAAGAAACCAGGCAGGTCCGCACTAGTCGAACGACGTCACAAAACTAGTTTACACTGTTCGCGTTATATCTATTTATAACTCCTATTTTACTCCTATTTTGTTAGCCAGGTTTAGAAATGGGCGGGAACATTAAACTACGGCCAAATATAGTTAATATATTCACAATAAGCAGGTAATTTTGAATATGATGCGCATGTTTGAAATCCTACCACCTTTAACAACATTTACTACGTAGATGAATGCATTTTTAAATTGAGCTGGCAAAATCACTCCTCTACAACAAACATGACGCCTGTGCACAGTGCAATGGGGATGGAACTTTTCATCCCTCTTTCCTCATTACCCCTCAATTGACAGGTAGTGGCGTTATGAAACCGTTCAATTTACCCCTCAATTTACAGGCACTACGAAAGTAAGGCATATGCAAATCCAATATTTGTTGCATGTACGTATATATTGCATATATGTCGCATATACCTATATATTGCTACGTGATTTTAAATAACAGGTGGTTTTTAAAATTTGTTCAAGAACTAAGAGTAGCGAAATTATTTTTCAAATTCATCAAGTTAAAACAACCAAGGAAAATGGAAACCAAGTTAAATAAACATTTTGTGGGAATTACAAATTTTCTTTTGTACAAGTGCATGAGAAAAAACAGCGATGCACATTATGCAATAGTGAAAACAAAAATAAAAATTAACATAGTATGTGGGTATTTTATTTAAATTTTTGTCTTTTCAAATTACCTTTCGTAAATATCAAACCAACTACCTACATAAAATAAGGTTAAAGATGACAACTTGAAAAGGTTATTGATCTCCCACAAAAATGAGCCAATTCCGACTTCAGTTTAAACCTAAATTGAATATAGTAGTTAGTTGCTCATTTAAAACTGCCAAAACGTAATTTATCTTTGCGACCTACACAACGCTACACACGTTCTTCATTGTTACAATAAACTTGAAAATAATTTCGAGAAAAATGCGGAAAAACAGTCGAAATTTTCCTCTCTGTTCACTCAAAGCATACAATTTCTCCGCTTCAACAACATTAAAATAGTCTAAAACGCAAGCTCATTTTTCATTTGGACGTAATGTGTTCATGTGCGTGTTAAAGACAAAAAATAATGTATGAGTCGCAACTGAAAAGCTTGTTCCACAATAGCACAATGATATTAACGAAAATTTCTAGGCAAATATTTTCTGAGGAATTTTTGGGATGTGTAGAGATAAAACTTAATTACACGATTAAAATACACCAAAATATGGTTCAATGATTCAAGAAAGGTTTCAAATGTAAATTTTTTTTTTCATCGTTAACGAAAGCATTCTTGAGGGTAACTGCAATTCCTTTTTGTAAATTAAAGCCTTCATACTGTATATTATTATTCTCATGATAAAAAATTTCAGTTTTTGCTACAATTGTTTGAAATTTTCTTTTTTAAGATTATTTTAATGTGATTTAAATTTTTTTTTAACTTCCATTTTAGCAAGTTTTGTTTATCTTTATGCTAGTAAGATTAATTTTTCGTAAATTCATTGCAGTGAAATCTGTTTTTTCCGTTTCTCAATATTTTCGTAGAATAATCTCATTTAGCATAAATCAAACAACAGTTAAACTGTTGTTTATTAAATAAAACATTATTAATGAAGTAACTATACCTAAAATCATGGTTGCTTTTGTAGTAATGATTCTATTCCTGTAAAAAGTGTTTTTAGGGTCGCCCTTAGGTTAACGCAGAACCCACTTAAAATTTCGTGCAAAACTATTTTTTTTCTTATTATAAACATACAGTCTATCACAACAGTCTATATTATAATAGCTATAAATAAATAACATCAATTTAAAAATGTGCACTTGGAACATTATAAACTTCTTTCCTAGCAACTCACAGCATCTCTTTCTGTACCTTTCATAACTTAGCTTCAAGATATGCATTTTACATTTTTCAATTAAGTTTTGAGAAAAATTTGCTATATTTTTGAAAATTACTACACGATTTACTATCGTAAATTACTATCGTAGCAAGTCGTACAATCATTTGCACGATCGTAGTGTTGACAGTTTGCTACTAGCATTGATCGTTGCAAAAGCTGTTTTTTTCCGGTTGCAGGTATATTCACTGACGATTATCGTATTGACCAAATCTTCGATATTTCTTAATAGACGGATTTTATTAACCTTCGAGTCGCTAAAGACTTAGTTATAAGGCGACAGTAATTAACAAATAAAAAATATATAAATAACATATATCTATTTTACGTCACAAATTGAAAACTTTTATATTCCATGATTTGTTTTTATATTTTTTTTTGGGATGAAATAAGCATGTATTCCAAAAATCGCATTTGCTTACACAAAAAGAATAAAAGCAGCAATCCACTGCAAAAAGTCTTTAAATAATGGTAAATCATATATACAAAATTATCATTAAAACGTTCCCTACTTTTATCGTTCGTTTATTTAAACCATTTAAACGAAACTAAAAGCAAAAACGTGTATTTTAATTTTCTTTCGCCTTTAAGGTAAAGAAAAATTAGACAGCTTACTCAGATCGTGTAGAAAATATTATTTTTCTTAATTTTTTTTTGCAGAAAATATCATATTAAAAGATGTTCTACGAGAAAATAAAACGATTCGCAGATTGCAGTTTCTAATTTTTAAATTATTAAATTATTAAATTTTAATTTCTTTCCATTTAATATTACGTAGTTTATTAGTGACTATCATCAGGTTGGAATATCTCGACTTGAAGATTCTCGTCAGACAGGAAGCACTAAAATTGAGCATAACGATGCGGAAGAGCTGTTTTTAATTGAATTCTAATTTAAATTACATTTAAAGCAAAAAAATTAAATGAAAAAAATTAATAATGAAAATATAGATTTAAGGAAATCAAAATAGAGATATTAAATTTTAAAATATAAGTATTTATTTACAATGCATACGAGCATATGGGACAAAATTTTTATGACTAAAATTTGATGCAACTAAGAACTTTGGTCTAAAAAAAATAGAGAACATTTTTTTTTTATATTATATCTTAGTTCTACTTTAGTGATGTGTACAATATCTAAAAGCGACCGATTACAGCAAAAAATAAAAATTTCAGAAAAAAATGATATCGTAATCTTGCATACTTTAGAGTTTTGAATTCAAAAATATATTATAGGATAATTTGATTTTCACAGACGATGAGAGCGTATGTGTGAAAATCATGGTCAATGTTCGATTTTTGTTAATTTGGAAAATTTGTGAACACATATTAAGGAAAAAAAAACGGTGTGTGTATTTTATATACGTGCGTTAGCAGTTTATAAAAGTAGAGGTTTTTATTAAAAAAATGTTTTTAATATACTGCCATAGCATTATCCAGTAGAGTCTTAAATGGCTCATCATTTATTAGAATTTTGTGATAACTAAAATACAATACACTTTTAAACACAATTTTTGCTTTTAATGTAAATATAAAAGGCAAATAAATATATGGCGGCCAAAACAGAGAACAAAGAAAGTATGTATATATGCGAGGGTAATATAGATATAATAATTAGTGTCTCAATTTTAAACTGATTATTGTCGTTGGTTTCAATTTTCATTTCGTTTTCATTCAATTTCTAAATTTTACCATGTATCAGTTTTTTCAGTGTTGGGCTTTGATTATTTCCCAGAAAGTTACTAGTTTTCAAATAATAGATTAAATTAATGGCTACTGTTTCTTTTAGCGACATCAATATCTGGTAACGTTGCATTTTCTATTTTTTTTTTAATTCAATTCGCGATTTTTTTTTAATTTAATTCTAATATCGATTAATTTGCTCCATCGTTGGTAAATTTTAATTATGACCTAATTTATTCGTGAAGTAATTTAAAAACAAAGTAGAAAGTGCAACGTAGCAAGATATTGATATCGCTAAAAGGAACATGAGCCAAATTGGTTATTTATGTATAATGTACAGTATTTAACTATATTATACACAATTGACTACTTATAAAAATTATTATTTTACATTTATGAAATAACTGTTTATCAATTAGCATGGGTCACTTGTTTGAAAAATACTTATCGAATACTTATACGCTATCATGTAAAAATATAAATAAACAGTTAATTGCAATAATTTTTAGGTTTATAATTTCATCACATTACCCTTTTATGTATTGAAACTGATTTTTAATTCAATTATAGAAAAACATAATGCAATATAATGTAAGAATCGATTTTCCTTGCATCTTAAATATTACATTAAATAATTTAAAAAAAAAACTTTTCTGTTAAATGAATTTAAATATTGCGTATAAATATGGATATGTCTAATACTATAAAAATAGAAAATGTTAAGTTCCACGATATAATATTTAAATCGATATCGATACGATATCGATGTTTTAAAAATAAATTAACAACTGATGGTGACGATGGTAACTATTACTTCGTTGTCGATCATTTCAGGTTGGTTTCCCCTAACTATAAGTAAAAAGTATGTGCTAGCGATCGACTCGGCTGCGTTTTTTAGTAGGTACTATCAAAATCGCTCCCAAAATCGTTCAGCTTCGGTCTGAAGTTGCTTGTTTACCATTTGCAAACAACTTTCTACTGTAGCGACGATATCACCTTTTATTAAAAATTTAGTCTGATTAATTTCCGTAACGCCGGTAAAGATGAATAACTTCAATAACTATTTCATAAATGCCTTTTTTTCTCAATTCTATTGGTTAGGTGAGGGGAGATTCTATTAATTTTTCTCATTATTTTATTACTGAATATTTTTCTTAAAATTTTCCTGTATTTTTGTTTTTATATGTCGTTCAAAATCAATTTTTCTTAACATCTTCCTGTATTACTGAATAAATAGTTATTTTTTCTATTGAATTAATCAATACTACACTGTTTTGTCATAAACAAAACGGATTTTTTCACTAACCTCTACGAACGATTTCCCATCGATTGGCAAAAGAAAATTTCGGAAAATCTTTAATATTTTATTGAATAATCGGTACAGGGTAAAGCCCTATGAACGAGTACTTTCCTACAATTTTGTGATCGAATGTTAAACATTGCGTTTATTCACATGCAATTTATATTTCGTGGAATAAACCGTAGGTAAAACTGTGCACTATCTGTATTGATATATATGTAAATGAAAAAATAAATGAAAAAAAAAACTGTAAAGCTAAAATTGTTGATTAAAAAAGCAATATTTCACTTGTGAAATTCTACATAGTATTTCCTGTTAGCAAAAAAGTCTTTTCAGCTGCTACATAGAGTGATTTCATTTTGGAGGAAAATGCATATTTTTTAATAATAATCGGTGATATTGTACCTGGGTCTATGAGATGAAAGCTTAATTCCGATTGCGGTGTTGGTATATGTTTACATGCTCATTGATTTGTTGTTGGTACATGTTTAATGGGCGCAATAGAAATTATTTGACGAGCCAACAAATAAGCAAGCCAACGATATCAATTCCAACGACACAATAGAAACGTTGTCAAATGTGACAAATGTGCGGCTTTCGCGCTAAACGTATCAATGACTATGTCAGATTCGACATTCAACATAGCCAGAGCAAAAGGCTTTCAATAAACCAAAATGTCCATTCAAATCAAACAAAGCTATTTAATATTCAATAAACTGCAATTAGAATATCCAATATCAGACACCCAGTGTGCATACATCAAAGTAGTTGGATTGATTTTAAACGGGCAAGCAAATTAATTTTGAATTTCAAATATTTCCTACATTTCACATAAATTGGATTTTAAATACCTTCAGTCGCTTTGTTTTGGAGAAAATACATTGTTTACTTACAATTAATGGAAACACCAGCCTATCCTGTAACAAAACAATAATTTCAGTTCGTGGTAATATTCCAGTACTTCTATTGGTGCAGATTGTTTTAAATTTTGCAATATTATTATTTTTTGAAACAATTTGTGTACTTTTAATTATTATTCCTCTTTCTATTTGGAAAGTCTAGTAAAGAAAAATATTTGTAAAGGAAATAAAACTATTTGTAAAAGTTATTGTTTCAATCTTTTTCTCATAGTAATGAATAAGTTAGCTTAGTGTTTAGTCTATTTTGTAAAAGGACAGTTTTTTTTCGCTTTATGTTTGTATTATGTACAAAACTTGTAAACTTCATTTATTTTGTGAAATAGCGATACGTTATTTAATTTTATTTTGAAGTAGTTTAAAGTAAATTAGATTTTAAATTCTGAAAACCTTTTAGGTTGAATGGATGTTGAATATTATTTTGTATTAAATTACAGAGAAAAGCAAATTACCCTAAAATAAACACTGAAGAATAGAAAAGTTTAGTTATATTACCGACATATCTCAGATAATTGCATTAAATCAAAAATTCAATATACGACAAAGGAAAGGTAATCAAATGAAAATTTATTTTAATAGTTTCTTGTGAAAATTCTAAATTGGAATGACCAGAGAAATAACATGATTACGAGCATAGAATAGATAAATTTACAACTTTATTCATTGAATAAATCTATCATATAAAATTGTCTCACATAGTAAAGTTATAATTATTGCATGTCCAGAAATTAGTGCACGAATGCATGTATGTACATGAATGCACTGTACTCTTGAAGAAGAGTTTCCTATTTTACTTTGAATTCTATTGAAATAGAACTGAAAAAAATAATGATTTCGAATTGACAGACGTTTATAGATTTTGTTAATTTTTAGGGGTTTGATTATCTGATCGTGGATTATTCTTTCGGTGATGAACCAGGAACAGTTGAGAAAGCAAGATCCATCCAAAATTTCCACAGCTTTATCATTATACCATTTTTATTCGGGACATCAGTTTAAGTATGAAGAAGTTACCATATAAGATAAAGAGGACCATTGGATGAAGAGAAATATAATGAGATATGTCAAAAAAAAAAATTAATAACACAGTGAACAATAGGACTGACACTCAAAATTTGAATTGTATAAATAGTTCGATTTTAAAATTAATTAAATTAGAATTAAATATTATATTATTAACATCGAAATAAGTCTTTATAACCACTATAATTACTAACATCAAACTTAACTGACAGATAAATTGGAGCATAAAGAATTATATTAGTACCTGAAGAAGACGGGAAACCAATGAAACATGTACAAAATTTAAAAAAAAAATTAATAAAAGAATATATAAAAGTGTCGCTTAAATTTTTATTAAATGAACAATAAAAATATCAAAAAATCTTTAGTAAAGACTCAGATAAAATTAGGGGTTTGATCAAGAGGTGGGGATTTCGAAAAATGGAGGAAAACAAAAATAAAATCCGAAAAAAACTTTGTAAACTTGTTAATTTATAACTTTATTTAGAGGATGAGCCCTAAAAAAAGAATCTCAAATAGTTTAAAATTTGCAGATTTTTTTAGAAATCTCGTAAGTATTGTCTGTTTTTGAATCGTTAATTGTTTTATTTTTTTGTTATTAACGAATGGTTATGCAAGTTTTTGGGGTAAAATATGGTTTTATCCCCTTTGCAGTTGATTTTTAGTTCACCCTTCATGTTTTGACGCAAATGTATTTGTTCGGGTTTAGAAATTGTTAAATAGTTCGTACACGACAATAGGTGGAATGCGAGCACTTGTTCCTGTTGATTTTGGCTCCATAGTTCCTCTATTGTTGAATTTGTAAGGATTTCGAACCTGTTGTGATTGTTCGTTTCTTTACGCTTGTATGATTTTTTCGCATTTCCGAATGGCATAAAACACATTCTGTTTAAAATTTATTATTCTGTTTTTACTCACGAGTACGTATGAACATACTGATAGTCGTTTTAAGATTAACTGGTCAACACTGTTTAAGGGTAGAGACACATTAGATCCCAAAAGCGTAACACTAAATAGAAAGAATTATACTTCTATGGTAAATTTGTTGCAAAGAGAACATAAGAAATCACTAAAGTAGGTACTACAAAAATATTAACAAATAGTCAAGGTTTTCCCTAACATTAAGGAAGACGCATTTTTTAATAAGGAAAGTATTACTAAGCATATCTATTAAGTTTTGCTTATTTACCAAAACTTTCAACTCATAACTCTTGCCAAATTATTGACTTTTAATGACTAATAACTAACTTGATTATCTTGAAAATCTTAGCTACGTTACTGATCCAAATATGAAAGAATGAAAGGTTAGTGCAAAGTGTTTTTAAAAACTATTTTGCTTAAAACAAGAGATCCGAATTTATCTTTTGACTCTATAAAACTCCAAAACTTCCTAGGTTTCTCTACCCTCTGGACAGTGGACACACTGGTAATATATTAAGATAGAGTTACAGAAGAAACAGTCCTAAATTAATTATTGCAATTTTTCAGTTTTCATTATATTATTTCATTTATAACAAGTAACTTATTATGTTTACCCTTCATTTTAATTAAACATTATTTCTTACTAAGCAAATTCAATTTCAATGTTTTTATCTCTATTTTAAAGTAGTTGTAAATATAACTCTTTAATTATTATCAAGGTATCGATAAAAGGTCCCGATTGACATCAGTGCACATAAAGGTTGATGTGTACGAATGCGTATTCGTATATGTGTTTGGCTTTGATTTTGGGAGTTGATTTGTTAAATTTTCAAAACTGCAACAATCAAAATAAATGATGTCTTTAAATCTTGCAATCCTATTGGCTAATAGTCTTTTGCATTGAACATAGTGTGTGTGTTTTCATCAGATATTAGAGCAATGCTTGACTTATGCATAGATTATCTGTATCTAATTGATTAATTTCCTTTGGTTAAAAGCCAAAGAGGGATCCAAGTGATAACTCCATTATTCATCCATTAGCTAAAAGCCTCGGTAGCTAACTGTATTTATGCAAGTTGTTGAGCCAGAATACTTACAAATTAAATATAAACGAAACAACTTAGTGTTGCAGAAAGTATTTAATGAGTGATAAGAAATATTGTTAGATTACATACTGCAATTTTCATGGCCATTATTTTAAAACTATTTGAAGTTTTATTTGATTAATATGATTGAATTTGATATTATGGTAGTTCTTCAGTTAGCGCATTTTGGGTTTTGGTGTTGTTTTAAAGCAAGTTTTTTTTTTGTAACAGTTCATGAAAACGTATTTGTATGCTTAACAATAATTATAACACTGAACAACTATTTTCTGGTTTTTATAATTCGTGCACATTATGCAAACGATAATGATTTTATATATTTCTGCTATTTCTGCTATTCTGAAGTTCTTACTTCTGAGTCCCGGTGCCAATGATGCGACATAGTGCTATTTTCGTTTGGTTTTTTCCAAGTCAGTCTTAGCATTAATATCGGTAACATCAGTTTGTTGATATTTGATAGAATCGAAAATTTTATGTTCATTAAAGTTTATAGACAAACCACTAAACCAGTAATTACAAATATTTCACCAAATTATGTGTAGTTATGTTTCGCATAGATAGTAGGTACAAACTAGCAGTATTAGCAGATTACGATTTATAAGTTTTTTTTTTAAAGGCAATAGTAAAGAGTACTGTGTTGAAAGACAACAATAGATAGACCAAAAAATTTTTTGTTTTAAACATTAACAATGGATTTTTTTAAACAATAGCGAAAGGATTTTAAAAAGGAATTTTTTTAATTGAATTTTAAGAAGAATTTTTAAATAACCGTTTTTTTTGTTGCATTTTTCAAATGTACATAAATTTAAGTATTTAAAATTGCTCTGATTTGATCGAGCATTTTGATTTGTTTTTGTTTTCAACAAATATGAAGATTGAGAATCTATTGATTAATGATATTTTGTAATTTCCACACATTTTCAATTAGATTTAAGATTGGAGACTTAACTACGGAAACTAAGGAAAGATAGAGGTATTATAAGAATTTATTTCATTGTTATGGTATGGGACGATGACAGGGTGAATCGGTTTGCATGCATTTGAATGACTCATTATATTTTTTTTCTTAAATAAGACAATCAAAAATGCAGATGGTTGTAATATTTTGGTTAAGGACTATACTCAGTTTATGTAATCTTCCCATTTGCAGTATTATTTAGAGCGGTCTTAAAAATCTTAAAATTGAATAGCCTTGGTATATCTCGAAATTAGTTTTTAAAATTAATTAGCTATAGGTATAGTTTTTCAAGTGACGAAACTTAGTTGAAAAAAATTACTAAGATTGATTTTGAAACGAAAATAACCAAGATTGAAAGAAGACCCTTTCTTTTATACTTTTTATATGAAAAAAGATGTTAAATTAAAAAGAAAAAAATATAGTTATTTATTTTTACGGTGATATCACTAATTCAAAACGTGAGCTTCATTTCAAACATGTTTGTACTTTGTATCGATTCGTTTATTCTATAGTAAAGTAATAACATCGCCGAATTTAAGTATTAATAGAAAAAAGTATATTTTTTTTATTACATACCTAAAATAAATGTTTTATCGAGCAATAATTTTGATGCTGCTGTTAGAAAAATCGATTTAAAAATTACATTGAATAATGAGACACTTTAATATTTATATGTTGAAAACACCAAGAGATGTTTCTATTTATTTTGCAGGCGCGTAAATAAAATAAGACTGGTTTTTGAGTTCCTCAAGAGAGTCGTTTGGTGTTTTTAGCATCAAGTTCAAGACTTTCAATGTTCACAACATCATTAGGTGCTTATGATAATGTTGCATTCGTGTGAGTTGAAGTATTCCGAATCTCGCTTCTTTGCCAATATCTATTCAATAGTTATCAAATACTCGTAGTGATAGTCCTTCAGGTGCAATATGTATGAGGTGTATGGACACCAAACGGGGCTCTAGGGAGACGTTTCACCCAGATATACGACACCCACATGAATGCATAGTAGATACATAAATCTTGGCAACATATGCTATGCAAAAGCTCTCGAAAGCTGTTTATAGAATGAAGAAAACTCTCGATAATGCTCGTCTACGCGTTTGTCTACTAATCGTCTTAGTTAACAGTTACCATCGTAAACCTTAACGAAACATGTTGTTAACAAATATTGACCCAACAATAAAAGCTCTTGTTACGTCCTTTGTTAGATAAATGTAAAAAATGTTTTCATTATACTGAAGTCTTAAGATGAATACTTTATATTTACAGTTCAATATGTATAGATTTTATTTACACAGTTCAATATGGATTTTATTGCCGCAATATCTAAAATCCCAAACAGCTCACACCTATCTCTTTGTTATAAAAAACCAGTTACAACCCACATCCGCTTATAAAATTTACTTGTGGCTATTTTCCTGTGATTCTTAAGGTACATATCTTTAAATATTTGCCTCAATAACTGATCGCATTACGCTAAGAAAATATAAAATGAACCCGACAACCTCACTAGTCTGGCGTGTACTTTCGTTTATACACACAATACATTTATCACATTACTTTTATTGCTTTGTGAAGAAAACATGAACATTTAGTTTGAAATTTAGACTAATAAGAATCGAAATTAGAGGTTTTTAAATAGGAAACAGTACGAGAAATCAACAATAAACTATTTTTGGATTTACAATAGTGGTAGTATGTTGGAAATGTTTTTGTCACGAATTATTTTAATTAGAGTGTCACAATTGTCAAAAAAGATAACACATATTTTTTATTTATTAAATAATTATTTTTTTTTGAATTTCATCAAAATATACAAAAATACAACTAAATAAGAATCCAAATCAAAAAGAAATCAAATGATATATTGCTACTGTTTAAGCAATTTATAAAATATTTTGTGGTTTTAATTATGTAGTATTAATAAAAAATAGATTATAATTATAAATTTGAACAAATATTCCAACATTAGAATTGCTGATGTTTTGCCCGGATACGTATTTCTATCGTGTGACTCATCACATATCAGTTACGGAGCAATCCAATACTACTTGATGACCACAGATGAGATTGCTTGGTAATCAAAATATGTATCAGGACAATACGTCAGTAATTCTTTTGTTTGTACATTTATTGAAATTTTTGGTTAGTATAATTGTTCAAAGCCAGCAAAAAAAATAATTTGATATATTGTTAGTTAATCTCGGTTGCAATTGTAGCATTTAAAAGAGTAGTTCTTAATATTGTTGGCGGTACTGACACCCACCAGTTTCATATGCGTCTTCACCGAACTCTTTTGTAGTTGAAAAAATAATATATGATAATTTTAAAGTCAAAATATAAGCAAATATTTATTTAAAAGAGCATAAAATGTACAAAAAACTAAATCTGCGAGATTGACTCACCGAACCCCTGGGGTCGATCAAACCCAGGCTAAGAATTACTGATTTAATGAATCTTTATGCATAGTAAAAGAGATACTTATAAAAATATGTGAATTTTTCTGAAAAATTGACCTCCGGAATGTGCACAAACTTCCCATCCGGTTAGCGATTTACAATGTGCAGCATCTGATATCTGGAAGATTTTTAGAAAAATCTTTGAAAATTTAAGCAAAGTTCAAGTTTTCCATGAAATCTATGAATTCCTTATATGTTAACAAAATTCATGAAAATTATCCTAAGTATGCCGTTTAACACCTATTACTCTTCTTAACTGGTCGGCGGTTAAAGATTAAAGAATCGTTGAGCTTTTTTACATTCCAAATACTAGATAATTTAACGTATTTCTGTCTGTTAAAGGCTTAAAGCTGGTATTTTACATCTAGATAGTATAAATATTTCACAAATGAAATTTCAATCAAAGGGGAAAGAAATTATTCGTATCTTCTTCTAAAATTAATGAAATGTGCAGAGTAAATGTATAGGATTTACCTAATAGATATTTTTTTTATCTATTAAATAGTTACTTCAAGGACATAGTCTATTTATCCATAAGGGAAAATTTCGACCTTTAGAAAAATTAATTAAATATAAGCAAAAATATCTAACTCTTCAATGTGCCTATTAGCTTAAGAAATAGGCAAGAACTTGTTTATTATTACCAGAGTCAGATCGATTTCGCATGTCGTAGTTATATGGCAGATGCACAAGGATGGAAGTGACATACGTACGACAAAGTACTATACCGTAAATATGCGACATCATTTACAAGATCTGTCATTTAATCAAATCGGAAATCTTCAGCAAAAAAATTCAATCATATCTCACTCAATTACTTTCAAAATCAATGCATTGCAATTGAAATTGATGAAGATGATCGGAAATGTGATTCATGTAACACATATTGCATGGTTAAGGGTTTTATAAGTTTTGATTTTTTTTCATTTTTCCGTGTGACGTTGATTAATGTCTTGTCAGAAACAGAGAACTTTTGTTGTATAAAGCTTTGTTACCCTATTAGTGACTTCGTTAAGTAACCGAAGAGTCGTTGGCCAAGTTGCATGGAAGTTGCAAGTTGCCAAGTGTATTGTGTATGTAATGTTTGCGATCGTTATGTGGACAGTGAGCTAATTTAATCTTTGGTGATCTCGTTTGTAGAAATTTCCAACACATAGCATCGCTAGAAATGATATAACAGGTTCTTTCTCGAGTTCATACTTCAAACCAAAATATAATTTGTATGCAACTATATGAAAATTGGGAAATATAAGGTTTGTTTAAGAGTTATAATTTTCAAGTAACTCGAGACATACAATATATTTGATTTTTTCAATAGAAACGTATTTAAATACCAAATACGTTATATAGAACATTCAACAGGAATTAATGGTATTATTCACCAATTTCAAAATGTAACTAAATCAATATCAGAAACACTATAATCGTCCGCAGTAGACAGGCTTTATGGACAAAACTGTTTGAATATAAATTATATACGCGAAAAAATAAAATGAATAATCAGATATAAGGATTGGCTCGAAAAATAATTAATATGGTTCTTTATTCTAAAAATTTTACTACCTCCCGATTATGGAAATAATTGACAAAGAAGTCGCTTGAGGATCTAAACATTTTGAAAGAATAATTCGATTATGATACTCAGGTGATTAAATTTGAACGGAAATTTTCTCGTTCGGTTCAAAAATCGGGTGTATACCAGTGATCTTATTTTTTTCTGGATTGATTTTAAAGATCATCAGTCAAATATCTGCTTAATTGTTTTGAAAAAAATATGACAAAAAAAAATGTAGGTAGAAAGTCAACGATGTGCCTTATTGTCTGCATTCAAAAATGAGAACTGCTACAGTAATTTAAATTGTCATTTCCTTCTTTTTAATGCCGATTTTTTATTTATGCATATCCGGAAGACGGTTTTTTGACGCAAAACAAAAAATAAGGCTACAAATTATTACTCTGATACGCAAAAATTGTAAATTGTAAATATTAACATGGTTTAGAACAGGCTTAGATGAAGATTGATGTTACGGATAAAAACTTATACAAAATTTAATTTAAATTTTTTATTCGTTAAAAACGAATAAAAAATTTAACGAGAAAATCAACAGTTACGACTGGCTAAATTCACTTTTTATTAAATGTAATTGACAAAAAATCGCTTTTCTTAAAATTTTCATAATTATACTTTCTTACGAATAATAACTAAAGGAATTTGAGATTTTACTTGGTATTTGTATTTTCGAGGATTATTGCCAGGATTTTTCAACAAAATTGTAGAGAAAAAGACAGGTGTGCGCTTATTATCACTCGATAGAAGTGAATACTTTTGATTTTTTAATTTGAAATATATAATGTAAGATAAAATTTATTACTTATAACACATAATATTGTTTACAATACATATATTTTAAATTTAATATCGTTTGAGAGTTGAGAAAGAAAAAATGTAATCGGTCTCATATTTTTCGCGAAAACGGTGTTTTAATAAAAAGCTCAATTTGAAGCATTTTCCAACAATTTAATTTTCCAAAAAAATTTCTCTCAATTAATTGGTGCTTTTTGTCGCTCGGGGGCTTTGAAACAAAGAAATATTGCTCGCATATTTAATATTCCTCGCTTGCTTTTAAGATTTAAAATTTCAATATTACAGAAATCTGCAAATAGAACATTTCTTTAAAAAGCGTATTCCGAGAAAAAAAATCAAACAATAAGCTTATTTCTTGTAAAACTCTCGAACGACAAAAAAAAAACACCACAACTAATTGAACAAAAAAAATTTGATTATTGAATATCAAAATTTCAATATTTGAAAAACTACCAAATCGAGGTTTTACATAAGAACGCAAATACATAAGAACCACTGTGGTATTTTCTATTTTATTCTCTCCTTCGTTAAATCTTATAGATATATATGTATTTCTCTTTTAACTGTTGCTTTTTTGTTTCATGAAGTTTTAAGCCACAAACATGCTAAAGTTTGTAGAGTTTTCACTTCAAAAATATCAATTAGGAAATAAAAATTTCCGAATTTCAATAATGGTGTTTTCAATAATTTTTTCAGGAAAATATGCTAGCTTTCAAGTTTCTTTCTTTCAGAGCTTTCGAACGACAAAAACACCAATTAAGGGCGCAATAAAATGTTCGAAATTTCAATATTTGGAAAATGTCATAAATCGAGCTTTTCCTTTAAATGGCGTTTGCCGGGAAAGTATGCGAGCGTCCATTTATTATCTCTAGAACTTCTGAACAACTAAAAAATACCAAAACTTTGGTAGTTATTTTTTACAAATCACAAAAGTGTAATGCTTACTTGATGGATGTGATTCTATGAATAACTCTTTGATTAAAATTAAATATTAATGGTTTTATTTTTAATTGTACTTGCAACTATTATGGTTATAGTTATGTGCAATCAGGTTGAAAGATTTCCACAGTTCCCATGGTAACTGTCCCTTTGAAAGATAAAGAGCTTTTTTGGTTTTCTCGCATTATTGTTCGGTAAGGTTTCCCATTTTTTTTGCTTTACCCGCTGTCGTATGATTTACATTGAATGAGTTGATCAATCGACAATTCTAGCCAGATTAGAGGTGATAATGAATAGATCAATAAAAAATTCAAAGCAATATTGAATAAAAATTCATTTAAGATACCATTTCTGAAAAGTTCAAAGAGATGGATATTTTTGCTTCAACAAGTGTTCAAATATTTTGGAATATTTTCCAGTTATAATTATTAACGGTATTGCAAAAAATTTGCCCACGAGTAGACTTAGTCTTGTATCAAATAAAATACATTTTTTGAATGCTTTGCATACAATCGTATGACTCGACTGAATGGTTAGATACAAAATAATCTTCAGATAAAAGCAAATGTTTCACTTACAGTAACGAGGGATACCGGAAGGACGATTAACAATCTAATAAAAGAAGGACGTAGCTGATATTGAAATAACCCCAAAGGAAATTTAACCTTACAAAGCTGTTCCGTATAATAACCATTATTTTTAATTCTAATAAAACCCAAAAGAATATTTACCCTCACAAAGCTTTTCTTTATTAATATTTATAACAACTGTTTTTAATTCTAATATAAAACCTACTCAGAACTGGTCTCTAAAAAGCATTAACTGAACTTTGAATTGGATTGCATTCAAATAGGAAAATCAAATTTTTAATAAAAAAAAACAATCAATAAAAAATAACAGAGCTGTTTCAAACTTCCCTTTGTTACAATTTTTATTTTTCTTCCCTTATCTTAATGTGATTTTATGACGCATAAATTTCACCATTTTTAACTTGAATATATTCACATACGGTGCGTGCGTAATCTTGTGAACTCCATACAGTTATTTCATTGGAAACGTTTTCGTAAATGCAGGATTGTAATTCTCACTGAATTTATTCACAGTTGAAAATTTACATTACAATTAGTTTTGTTTATCTTTGTGCGTGCGTTCCTAACATTTTCAAGTAGATTTGTATATTGTGTACTTACGTTTGGTGATCGTTAGTAAAAGTTTGGTGAAAGTTTTGATAATGTTGTTAAGTTTATAGTTATCATGTTTTTTTTTTCAATTAAAATTTGAGCCAATATTAATAAAAAATCAAAGAAGAATTACAATAGTCGTGATCTTTTAGTTATAAAAACAAGCTTTAAATCCTTAATAACAATTTTGAATTGAAACGCCTACTTGGCAATCGTTCAAAAAGAACTTGTTTTATCGTCGAGAAAAGACGCAAAACCAAATAAATTTCGAAGGTTTCAAGTCGTTATGTTCTTTTATTTAATACCAAACACAAAATTTATTAGATGTAATATTAAAAGTGTGTGAATCTTGATTCACCAACTATTGATTTTCCCAAAGCTTCACTATTGAATCCCGTGGGATTTTCAAATGCCGCTCATATATCATTAGATATATTTGTAGGTCACTGAGCTTAACATGTTTTGAAAATTTTAAGCTGCTTGTCTTGATTGAATGCAATTTTAAAGCAATGGGAAATTAGTTATTTACATTGTTGTCGGAAACTTGAGTTGACGTACATATGTGTTATTTGTTTTGATGAATGTCAAATTAGATGAATTATAATCAGCATTCTTCTACAGTTTTGTTACTCATACGTTATTACAGTAGAAACACTTTATTTATTGTATGATACATAGGCTATGTATGTTTAATTTTACAAATATTTTACAAATAAATTATCTTATTTTCAGTTGAAACCCGGACAGGAATTAATTTAATTTACATATCTAACAGCGTCGTTAATCACTTTAAAAAATATCGTGAAATTCTAAATTAAATAAACAAATCTAGCATTGTTTGGTAAATAATTTTTATTTGGGTAAATAAAGGAAAATTTTCAACAAATATTACTGCTTAGATTTGTGTCTTACTTGCTTGCTTATTTTATGATTTCTATTGAAAAGTAATCGTCTATTCGTTGTACACATTTGTTAATGTGTGTAAAGGAAAGTTGATGAGCTTTCAGGTTTATAACAACCTGAAATCATAAGAAATCGTGCAAGATTGTGTATACATTAAGTTAGTATTAGACTTTTGGAAATTGTTAACAATAAGTACGAACTGTTTTTTCTTGTTGAAGAATTCAGGAAGAAAAAAAATTTTACCCTCGCATATTTTTCAGAAATATGTGAAAGAAAATATGCAATGCTAAGTTAATCATTAAAGCTTTTTCATAAATATTATAATTTCGAAACATTTTTTGCACCATTAATTGATTTTTTTGTCGTTCAAGGGTTGGGAAAGAACAGTTAGTCGCTCGTTTGTTTTCCGAGAAAACGTTCTTTACACAAAAAAGCTCAATTTGAGACATTTTTCAAATATTTTGTTATTATAAATTTCGCTCTTTGTTTTGCGCCATTAATTGGTGGTAATTGGCTACAGGAAAGAAATAAGCTTAGAAGGTTTAAATATTTAAAATATAACTACTCTTAGGTTCTGAAAATTAAGATTTTTAAAAGCAGATTAATAAGTAGTTTATTAATTAAACAATCAAACTTTAATTAATCGTTAAACGTTAACGTTTATTAATTAATCTGAATAGATTTTAGTTTGATGGACCATTTAAGCTAAAGGTTTAAGGTAAAAGAAAATTGATCAACAGTAGATATTTTATTTATTTAACAGCAACTTTTATTATTGCAAACATTATAAATTAAAACCTTTCCGTTGTTTTATTTATCGTTACAAGATACCACCAAGTTATATAAAAAAATAAATTCTGAATTTCAATATTTAAAAATTTATAAATCGAGCTTTTTCTTTAACAAGCGTTGTCCTGGAAATTATTGGAGTGACAATTTGTTCTCTATCAGAACCCTCAAACGACAAGAAAATAGTAACTAAGGGCGCAAAAAGAACTTTCACAATTTGAATATTTATAGAAAAGGTCTAAATTCTAGACCACAGGTCCCCAACTATTTATAGCTTAAGAGTATATTTTAGGATGTCAGTCGACTAGCAAGTAATATCTTTTTTCAACATAAATTTATTGTTGTGAGTTAATAATAATACAAACAAAGAATTAAAAAAACTTATACTTTTATTATGGTAACCCAGCGGTGGGCGCTAGCTAAATGGTCAAAGGGCACCATGGTGCTCGCGGGCATATGGTTGAGGGCCACGTCTATAGTCTAATCATTACATAAAGGGCTTTCGACACTTTTGAAAGACAAAAAAACATCAAAATTAAAATTTGTAGTCCTCTGAGAATTTGTATTAATTTCTTGATTAATTTTTACAAATTTCAAAAGTGCTATGCTAACTTGTGTAGTTAATGTTAAGTAATGTATGATTAAGTGATCAAAAAACTTTCCACAAAGATGAAGCAAACGTATGAATAAACAAGCCTTAAAAAGATTGGTTTTAAATATAACCTAAATTTGTTTATGGTAAAATTTATAGAAATTTTTATACAATATGAAAGTACTGTTTTCTTGATATTTTTTAACGTTTTATTTATTATAGAGTTAAAAAATTGTTTTTTTTTTTTTGTTACATTTGCTAAAGATTGAGTTTAAATTTTGTATTTATTTGTTTCATGTTTTGTTTTCCCGCTACCGTTAATTTTATACATAGTTGATCATCCTTCCTTCAAATGGAAAAATAAACTATAAATAAAGAAGATAATTTTTCAAGTATTAATCAGTATATTTGCTATTACTCTTTTGCTTTGTTGGAAATGAATTAATATTTTATTGTGGGTAAACATTTTCACGTTACATGATTGGTTAATTCGATTTCTAAAGATTATTTTCAGACTAGATTTATTAAAAAAATGGCTTTAATAAATATCAAGTTTTTTCACAAAATGTTCTTAATAAAGTTTCTCACATTTAATCACAAATAAAAAAGGAGTTTTGAAGGTAGGAAAACTCATTCATTTTTCTCTTAAAAAGAAAAAAAAATAATAAAAAAATTAAAATTATTTTTTCATCAATTTCAATTGTTGTTAAGTTTACGAAGTATACACCACGAATACATTCATATTTTTTCATAATTTTCAATTTTTCACTTAGGAAAATTGAAAACAAGTATTTGAATAAACATTTATGTAAATTTATGTTAAATTTGATTATTTAAAAAAAATCGTTTAAAGTAAATTGAAAGATGTTATAGTAATATCTGGAAAAGTAATAAATAAAAGACATAATGACTCTCTAATTTAAAAAGACAATGCATCTGATAGTATTTGAGAAAATTATTAACTTTTGATATAATAGAGAAAAACCAATCGATTTATTACAGACATATCCAAATTTAAAATTAAATTTGCAATAGTGGATTTGTGAAAGAAATTGAAGATTATAAATTATCCGATTCATTAAATGGTTTTCCCAAACTGATGGTGTCTACTGATGGCCGAGTGGTAAGGGTGATCGCTTCAAAATTGGTAGGTCATAGATTCGAATCTCGTAGCAAGCAAATTTTCAATATTCAAGATTAACGGATTTTTTATTGACTCTTGAGTCACTGAAGACCTTGGTAGTTATTAAGCGACGGTAAATAAAAATTAAAAAAAAACTGACGTTTTCTTCTATCAACTTTCGAAAGTATGCGATTTGTATAAATTACTTGATATGTAAGAGATATTATACGTACATATCTTTAAGTGAATCTAGTAGTATGTTGAGAGGATTGCATTTAAAGTGAAAGAACTAGATTTTATTTTTGGATAAATTGAAAATATATTGTTTATAAATCGTTTCATTTTTCACAACTTTTCTACTGAAATAGTGGTTAACTTTGTTGTTTTAACAATTGTATGATGATGGTGGAAAAATTTTCGCTTTTTGTACGCTCAAGTTGTCTTTATGTGGACCCTTTTTTTGATGACGCATCAATTTTTTACTATTTTGAATTGTATACATAATTTTATGTTTTTACTCAATGAATAAAGAAATTTTAATTTAACACAAAAGACGGGAAAAACAAAAATTGATACAACAATAAAAAAGAGAGCCAGTAAATTAAATGTTTTTATATAAACGCATATTACTATTTTTCTAACCGTTTGCTTGACTTCTTTGAATTTAATATGGCAGAAGTATAGCTGCTTCATAAAACCCACGACAAAAAATCATTATAATGGATATTGTCAAGTTGAAATTTTCTTTATTATCAAATGAATTCACATGATTTCAAATTTTGAATTCATTCAATACTTTTATAGAATTTTTTTTTTTGATTTCATTGAAAAGTGAATTTTTGTGAAATCTCGTATATAAAAGCTCTGGACCGTTTGACAGGTGTGACGTCCAATCGCAAATTCATCAATAAAAATGGTTACTAAATTTAGACAGTAGAATTTTCTATTTCATTAAATTGAATTTGCAATTCACAAGCTTCTTGATTTTTTATTTCTTTATGCTCGACTAAGAAAGAAAACTGACGTAATTTCTAATAAACAAAAAAAAAATAATAACTTTATGTGTAATTATCACAGGCTGTATAGGATAAAATGAAAATAAAAATTACGAAAGGAAATCGAAATCTAGGACCAGATTTGCATTGCCTTATTCTTTACAATATTTTATTTAAAATTTCATATTTACATTTGAATTTTACGTTACAAAATCGTAATTTTAACAAAAGTTGTTTGTAACAAACCCCAAAACAAAAGATATGATGTTAGAGTGCAAACTTTTCTGTAAGTGCAAGTTAATATACATTGATACCTTATACAACTAAAAAAAACAGAACCACTACTACCTTCCCTGCCTTCTGACTTCATATTTCTACTACTTCATACTTCCCCTGAAGTCTAATGTTTCCATTTATTCTTTGATTTTTTTGAGACGGGTTTGAGAGAGCGTCGTACCCCATTTTTTGTCATACGGCGGTAATTTTCCATTGTGTCACTGATATTTTGGTTTAGATCTTCACCATTGGTGGGAGTTGATGTTTAATTTTTAGTGATTTTTTAAAGGAATATGGTTTAAATGGAATGTAGTTAGAGTTTACTAATCTTATTTTTAGAATTGTTTTTGTGAAAGATTGGATTTAAATATGTGATGATTTGGATGGTGAGATAGGCTTATTGCCTGAAGGTTATTTTAAGTATTTGGGATTGGCATACTCTATATTCTTCTCATACTTCGTATAGGACAGATGTGAATCCGGTGTCAATCCTGATTCTTGGATTCCGGATTGGATTGAACATCCTTATCCGAGGAGTATGCTACAAAGGCGTCACCTAGTTTTGATCTCATTAGTGAGATACTTCATTATACGTCCAGAAAGGAAAAAACATATTTCAAAGGAAAAACTTGTACGTCTGAAAAATCACACATGAGTTTATGTGAGTTTAGAAATCATTATTATTGAAAAAGCTTTTCCCATTTCTAGTTTTTCTTATATTCACTTCTTCGTTAAAAAATTCGGTCATATAATGTATACAATATATATAAAAATTGTTTATTGGCCCATTAACAATAAAATTTGTTATTTTCAAAAGTTATAAGCTGGAATGCCAGAGCAGTAGTACTTTCCCTCCTACAAAATAAAATTTAGAAGTGAAAACTTAAAATATCAAATTCTTTGTTCTTTTTTGTTATGTTGGGAAAAAGAACCTAAAGATCACATGTCAGTACAATTGAGAAAAACCATAAAACAATCAATGTTTATAGCAATAAGCTATTGCCATATGCAGATTTATTCGTAGTTCGATATTATTTGTGAATATTTTAAGGATAATAAGGAAACTAAAAGATAAAGTATACTAAACAATTTTTATTCAATGTAAATTTAATGTTAAGAAATTATTACATTTAAAAAGGAGAAAAAATAGTTCAAAGTTTCTTGTTTATGTTTCGTGAAATGGATACTTTAGTGTTAGCTCAAAACAAATATTTCAATTGTCCCAAGACTTTAAGACACATTATTGACCGAAATCTCCCATTGATCTTCATTTATTTGAGTTAGTAAAGCTTTTGAAGTGATTTCAATGCCTTCTTATTTGTTGCAATGAAAACATTAATTAAATACTTTAAGCTTTCTAAGGAAAAATAAAAATAAAATATTAAAGCTACTATTTACTCAATACAAATGCATAAAATTGAACAAATATATTCATCGAACAAAAAAAAACATTCAATTATGCGAATCTACTTAACATTCGTTTTAAAAAAGATTAAAGGAATGTTATTTTTTTTCTTCCTAATTTTTTCTGATGATTTTCTAAAAATAAAACAATTTGTTGATTTTTTGCTTATAAATTTCACTGTAACTTCCGATTGATAAACGAAAAAACGCGACGAATAATTCAGACGCAATGCGTATAATCGTTTAAAGTTTTTCCCAAAAGCTCTTATTATGCAACTACTATACTTATATACATAAAATAACCATTTCAATTCTGAACAACAGCCAAGAAAATTTTCAATAAGACTTTTTTCTTATTCTTCTCGCAATAAATACAACGAAAATTTGTAGCTTTTCATAAAATCTAAATGTTTCTAGTTTTCAATGTTACTTATTCTTTCGAGTAATTTTATTAAATCGATTTTATTTTGATGCTTTTGTCAGCTAAGAAAAGAATCAATGTGATATAAACGAAGCTCACGATTCCACCTATTCCACACAAAATACGAAAGCTTTCAATGTTGCTTCTTTTACTTTCTATTGTGTAACTGGCGATTGTTGCATTTTTACTCTTTTTTAAAATCATTTTGACATTATTTTTGTAAAATAGTTCCAATCGGTTGGCATAGGTACGTATAGAACGTGAAACACGATTATTTTTGGTTCACAAAATCATAATGCAATAAGGTCCTCTGAAACGGAACTTGTGCACAATAAATTATGGTCTCTGCTTCCGGAAAAAGGAAGATTATGAAAGGAAAATCCTCCAATGGTAAAAAGAAATATGTATTGATTATTCTTTAGGAAATGTTTCCCGCAAATACGTTTCCTAGTGAACTCAAAAAAAAAAATGCAATTTTTAGTTGTTATTTTTGTATTCTTTTATATTTATTACAACTGCATTGAAATGTATGGATTACCATTTTCTTCTCACCAAATATGAAGAAGATAATTCTTGAAAACTTAAAACTAAAAAAATATTTTATCTTACACTATTAATCGAAAAGACCAAAGAACAATAAACAACAAAATTTGCATATTTACGTGTTCAAAGTACAGGGTTCATTATATAGAAAGACCATAAAAGCATTATAATAATACCATCAAATCAAAATAAGTCAAATTCCAAACAATAATTTTTAATCAAGCAAAAGTATTGTCAAGTATCATAGCCTTAAATTATTTACAATTGAAGTTACCTTTATTGTATTGCGTTAAATTGATAAAGAAACTATGGCTATCATGTACTGTTATTTTATAGATTAATACCTGTAATCAAACATTCACTGTAATTCCAAATTTATACACAAGAGGGGTCGTAAGTGTAAGGATAAAATTATTAGAAACTGCTGTGTTAAAACATTTATGTATTTTCCACCATCAGATAAGCATTTTGGAATGTCTCAGAATATTATTTCAAGAGATTCGGTTAATATGTAGTCACGTGGGGTTTATCGTTGTGGGGTTTATTATATTGGTACGCAGCGGGTAAGTGAACGTAGTGAGCTTTATGAGTACTGTAGTTACCTACTGGTCGAAACAATACATACATTGAAATAATACATGTAGTTCGAATTGGAGAACCAATATACGAAATACCTAAATACGTTTGTCGTGCTATCCTGTGATTTTTATTTTCCTTTTCAAATACGAATCCTTCTCAAAATTTGATCTAAATCTCGATATTTTGTTGAGGTAACGCATATTTATTATTTTTATTTACTATGACGGAATGGGGCAAATGTACGCATATTAATGGTGTGTACTTTTAACTTTTAATGGTCTTCTATTCTCGGTAACATTTCGAACAGCAATAAGTTTCATATTTCCATAAACCAAATAAAACTACTACCAAAGATAATATAAATTCAGACATGACGCAAGAATGCCAGTAAATCCCAAATAATCACTGATAGCCCATTTAAAAATATGTTAAAAGAAAAATAAAGAAAAACCGACCGGAAAATTCGAAAACCAAAGATGAACAAGGAAACCAAAAATAAACCGAAAATAAAAATATTAAAAAAGAGAAGACTACAAAAAAACCAACTCCTGGTTAGGAATTCTATTGTCCATTATACGGGGAAAAATACGGAGATCCACTTACTGAGGAGTGGATTGAGTACAATACTTGTAAGAATTAAAATCTAAAGCTTAATTGTTGTTCCTGAATGTTGAATTAATAAGAATATATGTTATTTCCTTTTACATTCCATAAAACTTTTATTTTAGGAGTAATTAACTCAAAAATGCGTATAGTTACCCCTCGTTACTATATAAATAATTTCGGCTTGTGAGTTCAAATCCTATTCCTAGGAAATAGTTTGCAAAATATGATGAAGGGCTTAGGGAATGTATTCAGTAATGTGAAAAATTGGAATACCTTTACAAAAAAAAAAATGTTTAGTTAGAAATGCATTTCTTTTCTGGGTCTTATAAGTGTGGTTTAGCAATTTTTTATTTTTGGTCAGATTTGTTCTATTTTAGAAATGTTAGATAAGAGTACATAAAATATGCAATTTACTAAGTAATGAAGAATAAATTCAGTATTATTTCATGAATTTGTTTTATTTTAATAATCTGTTCTTTGCAAGATATTATGGTGGCCAAAGGTGGGCACTATGAAAATTTTGATATTTTTACGAAGTGTGTTTTTACTTTCAAAACCTGGCCATTCAATCGTTTTATTGTGGTAGGGTAATTCGTTATAAACTGGTGAGTTTAGTTGAAGATTTTTTCAAAGGTGACCGAAATAAATTTCAGTTTTTGACGATAAAGTGCTTTAAATTTTGAAATAAAATATTTTTATTTGGTAAGGTGAAATTGTTAGTCAAATAAATATTCAATAAGTCAATTTTGTAGCAAGACAGAGAACCAGGTTCTCAGGTTCCATAACTATGTATAGCGATGCTTTTTTCTACAATCTTTTTTTGCATAATGGTCTATTAGAGATTGAACTTCAAACCACCAAATTCAACCAATTTACGTCGAATTCCACGCATTAACGCTCATTTATAGTTGCAAAAATTTCTTTGCCTTTTTGAAGCAAACGCAAATCGCTTCCATTTGCTAGCTAAGGCCCTTTAAAAGAATTGAAGGATCTAAAAATATCCTTAGATCTTAAAACAGAACACCAAGCAACCGTACAGATCTTTCGGCCATACTTAAGACCAAAGTTAAATGAGTTGACAGATTTCAACAGCACAAGCGATTTCTAGCGATTCTAATCCTTGTTTGAATTTGTTTATCAGAATTAACTGATTCATTTAGCTATATTTTTAAAAAAAACAGCACATTGAATGTCTCTCGCTTGGAAACTCTGGCTTTTGTTATCTTAAATAAAACATACCGCTTTCAAAATCTGCATTTACGCATCTATACGCAACGTACCTGTGTAAAAGTTGGCAAAAGTATTAATAATAAAAGAGTTATATTCTGTATAAAATTTGAACGGTGAATGTTGAAAGTTTAAAATTTGTTTTGAATAGCCACGAAAGGAAGACGAGAAAGGCAAGATGATGCTTTTCATAAGAGAAAATAAAAGCGTTCGTAAAATATTACAGAACGTTTAACTTTTTGTATTTAAGGAACCTTTAACTTCCTCTCGTATAAATAACTACAAAGAAGCGTGTATGAATATGCCATAGAGTAGTAGTTCCCAACCTTTTTTCTTTAGTGACCCTCCTGGCAAACCATTGCTAACCACTTCTATTATGATGTTATACTAACATATTTACGTCCGAACATATGAAAATAAATAATTTACAATATATATATACCTACTTGCAAAAACATACCAAATGGTAAAAAAAATTGTACCTTTAAATACTTCCTGTATCGCCAGACGTACATACACCCCTACCAATCCGCAGTTAGAGAATGATAGCATAGAGGAACAGTTGTTAGCAAATTCGTCAAGAATAAACATCCGTTTAGTCAATTCAAATTAACGATAACGCTTTAATTAAATTTTCAAATTAATTGTTTACTTTTAGGATTTATAATTCGCGTCATTTGGTGATTTTTATTTTCCAAAGTTTTAAAAATAGTTTAATTTTATCACTCGGAAAATTATAAAAGCTTTTAATTGGTATAAATGAAGAATTTTACGCTTGATGTTTAAATTTGAAGTTGAATTTAAAAATATATTTCAATTACGATAAGTTTAAATAATTTTATTACTAACAAAGCGGTTATGCTCCAACGATAACACAATTCGTTTGCGTCAGCTATTTTCCACTGATAAATGAAGTTATTTTCAAGTCCTGACGGTGCACCAAGTTTCTATACGTAAAATTAAAGCAAAACTAAAATATCCAATTTATCTTTAGATAAAGAATTAAAAAACTAACGCCTTTTTTTAATGAAAAATACTTAAACTTGATTTCAAAGTATTTTCCCATCGATAATAAATATTCTATTGTAGTATTTACAAAATAATTATTTGAATGAGTAGTCCAATCTATTTAATTATCTATTAAAAGAAGGATGAAATTTTTTTTCAAAATAGTTCTTTAAAATAAATCTCTCAATTATTTGAAACTAGAATGTTTTATCATTCACACGTGGAGTAAGAAACATCTTTAAAAATATATATTTTCGGTTATTTATCTTATTTAAAACATTTTTAACAGCACTCAATGGTCAGAAAATGTAATTAACACAACGGAAGCTCATAAATTTACCTTGTGTATGAATTTTTACACAATCTGTACCATGTAAGTGACAGAAAAATTTATTTGTCATTATAAAATAAATGCGAATAAAGACAGTGACATAACAAGTGAAAATAATTTGAAAGGAAGATACCCAGTAAAATGGTTTGATTTTCCAATTATTTGAATTTTCAATGAGTGCCTTATAAAATATTCTTCTGAAACTCAATGATTATCACATCGACACTTAACCCCGTAAATCAGAGCAAGACGTTTTAAAATTGAAAAGCTTTTCAATTTAAAATTTGCTAATCTCAATTATAACTCAACGAAGAAACATTAAAACAAATTCCATTTTAATGAATTTTAATTTAATGATAAATGTTACAGCATTTTTATTACTGGAATTCCTGGCTTATTTGTAAAATTTACAATATTAATATTTTTTTTAATTGCTAATTAATCACGGGGTAAATGAGTAAAGCTCAACATGACAATTAATCTCGTTATCTTCTCGTTAAAATACTAATGTGTTTAAGCTGCAGAAGAGTGCAGTAGAGCGAAAACGTTATAATTGAAAAAATTAAATGAAAAATATTATTGAATTGAAAATAATAAATAATATTAACAAGCTGTAAAATATTCACTAAACTGAAAGAATTTTTATTACATTTTGATACAAAAAAGCCTGATTATTTAATAACAATGTTACGTATTATTGTGAAAACCCAATCACAGCACCCAACACATTTGCTCTGTATGTAATTTCAAATTGATAACAAAATCGAAAAAAAATCTATACTCTGTTTTAGTTTTGAACATTTCAACATTTCAATTTATTTCTAGAAAAGTTTTTTACGTTTTAAAAAGTTTAAACAACAAAGCGACATATTTTCAAAGGCTTAACTTTTATTCAAAGTCCTTTCAAGCACAAGAAGCCGCAATAAGTTATTGCCAATTCAGTTAACATAAACACTGTCAAAAATATTTGTGTTACACTCAAAAGTTGTTTAAAACCACATATAAAAGCAGATTAAATTTGTTCAGCCATTGTTGAATTAAATATTTAAATTAATTCTATTTTTTTACAATTTCAATACGAAATTTTGGAATAAGTGGAGATAAGCTTATTAATCTATTATACTTCTCAATAGGTTTAACAAATTCTGCTATAAGACGAATACAGCTTTCACAGTACTCTCATTCATTTGAAAAGGCCAAAGCGCTTTATGTTTTGTGGTAAAGTGATTTAGAATAGAGCGATTCATTAGTTACGCACAAGAAAAATCACTCAGAATTGTTTCAATGAAAGTCTAAAAGGTTCATAATGGATAACATTTATTTGTCTCAATCAAATTTAACGGTTCAGTGAAGAAAAATTATTTTATCAAAACTAATCGTATAAATTGATTTATTGAACGGCTTAAGAAGACTATTAATGGACTTATGCAATACTAATTCATAGTACAGTATAAAGTAAAGTAATATGATATATGAAAAATGAACGTATTAATTATATAAAAAAATAAATCAGTTGAGATTCATTAAAAAAGAAAATATTTTTCAATATGATAAGTTTCATGTTTCTAACTTTCTGAATCGCCTATATGAATAAAATAAAATAAAATAGTATGAACATATTTGGGTTGGAATTTTATTTGCATTACAATAAGAATTATAATCTAAATTTTTACCTTATCAATTTAAGGATATAATAAATCATTACAAGGGCAGTTGCAAATATAAAAAACCGTACGATTTTTACTATCGGAGAAATTTATGGAATGGACAAAAATACAGAAAAGTTCAAACTCTTGACTCGATCGAAAAGGAAAATACCCTTTCACATCAACACGAAAAACATACATCGAGAAACGCGAATATATGTTTATATTTAAAAAAAATAATATTTAAAATAAAGTTTTAATATTTAAGAAGTATTTTCATCAAAGATGGAAAATCTACTAATGAAATTAAAGAGCCTCTTGTTATTCGCTGTGATTGTGTCTGCAGCGCCAGGCAAGAGATGAACTACAGAAGGCTGTTACCATATAATATATTTCCATATTCATGTCAATAGCAATTTGCTGAATAAAAAGTATTTTTTATCAATAATAAATTAAATATCCACATAAAGAAATATGTGACCAATAAAATTAATTGTAATTTTGTATTTAAGTGAATTCAACCAAAAATATGTAAGTATAATTATTAAAAATTATGAAAATTCAGTTAACATAAGGTTAAATTACTTTCTGTGTATATCAAATTCCAAAAACATTAGAAGGCGAGGAATAATAATAGAAAAAAATTTAATAACTGTCAAAAAAATCTAACAATATTTAAATTTGAAAATTGTAAAAATTAAGCATTTATAAATTTAATTTCATTAAAACTGACGTCAAATGTTTTTAATGCTTACAAAATTGGGATTTGGTATTTATTTAGTTTCACCTTTTAACTCAGTTATCTTTTGATTTATTTTTCAATTTTTTTACTTTTTTTATTGTTTTTTACCATCTTTTTATAACCACTAAAGTCTTTAGCGACTCTAGCGTTAATAAAAATCCGTAAATCGAGAAATATTGAAAATTTGCTCGATACGAGAATCAAACTCAAAACCTACGAGTTTTTGACCGGTCACCTAGACTACTCGGCTACCAGTAGGCGGCGTAGATATAACTATACAAAATTCAACTTATGTGGTAATTGAATCTTCAACTTATAACTTCAAAGACATTTTATTTAGTAAGACTTTACTTAGTTCGAATAACCTTCTACTGATATATTTTAAATAAAAATTCTAAGAAAAAAAATTTACTCTTGGTCTTTTCATTTTCACTTTGTATACCGAATTTTCATACACTTTGTAAGTATTACTTAATTAAAAATTACAGGTATTGTTTAGAGTAAATATTTTTTTTTAATTTTGAACTAATTGATTTCTAATCAAATTGTAATAAAATTACTTAATTGAAGTGATATATAATATGGTAGAAAAAAATGATATAAATTCTTTTTAGTCTTTGTAAAGTTTGTTTTTTAAACTCAAAAACAGTTCTCTTGGGTTCAAAAGTTTCATTTGAGGTTTCTTTTGCAGGTGATAAGCATAAATGTAATAAAATAAATCGTAAATTTCCACGTTTGTATGTAATTTTGATTACGTCACAAATGTTTTATCGTGCTTTGTGCCAAATGTTTTTGTTTCAAATGCGAATGATATATTGAGCTTCGCAAGACATCAGCACGAATGTCTTCGCCGCTTTATTTGCGAACAAAATTGTAACAAATTGTTATGAAGTTCTCTTACATCACATTTAAATAATTACAAATCTAAACAGTGTTCGTCCTCTTTAAAATGGAAATGAGTTGAGCGTGAAATGAATAAATTAATTTAGATATTAAGCTACAAAAAACCTTTGTTTGGTTTATTTATGATATTTTAAATTAAGCGTATCATAAATAACTTTAGATCAGATTTAGTTTTGTAATTTTTAGAAAAAAAAATTATTTGATTGACATTGAAAACTTTAAATATAACTATTTTACACTTAAAAATGTAAATTCAAACGCAAAAGTAAAATTTTAGCTTCTGTATTCGTTTTTGAAAATTTTGATATAATTCACAAAGATGTAGAATAGATAAATTTATAACATATTAATTTAATTTAATCGATCTTTTGAAAATGAAAAAAATTATAGTGATGAACTATTTTTGGAATTATTTTTTTCAAGTATGAACTACCATTTCTTTCTACAAAAGTTTCAGAAAAAAGAATAAATTACCCCAAACTGCTAAAATTAGAACTGAACAATTGATAAAGATTTATTTTTGTTTTTAATATTTCATAGAAAACATCTAAATGACTGTAATACCGATAAAATCTGTAGAGCTTGGATGATGGAGAAAATAAAAATTGCGATTAACTGTAAGCTGATTGAAACATTAACAGCTCTTATTTTGCTATTGTTATTCCATTAATACTTGTTTTTTCTTAGTTATAAACTAAAAAGAGCTATATTCTTCTATAATGTCGATTGAATGTTTCTAACTTGGTTTAACAAGTAATTTAATGTAAAACATTTTTTAAATTTTGCAACAAGTTCAGTAATGGAATGATGGTTCCACTTACGTAGAAATAAAATAGAATTGTTTTTTATAAAGTTATGAATTTGAAGAATTTAGTTATTTTTTTGTTGATTAACACTTTTTGGAAGTCGTTGATGGCAGGTAAAACTAGAATCCAAATTCACATTGTTTTAGATTTCTTTTTTATCCAGTGATTTTCCATTTCATTAATTAAAATATGGGCCTTTGCGATATTTATATTTATAAATCTCCTATTGCGATATTTCAGAGAGCTCAATCTAAAATTCTACGAGGAACTCCAGACGCACCGTAGTATGTTACAATTGAAACCCTTAACCGAGGGTTAAAAAAAAAGACCATTCAGACCACTGAGGGTTACTATGAAAGATTTAGAAATCACACGAATCCAAAAATGCATCCTCTACTGAAAAAAATAGCCAAAAGTGACTCAAAAGGAGGACACCAGACGAACTAATATTTTAGGTCGTTCGGAAAGCAATTTTCCTTTTTTTTGTTTTGTAAAAATGAAAGACAATTTTTATGTAGTAAATAAATATTTTACTTACTTATACATTAGTCACTTTGGTTCGATATCTTTTGTTATTTTTCACCCAAAACTTTTTTGCTCTTTGTTGACCAGAAACTGATCCAGGGGAGCTTTTAACTTTTTCATTTGAAGTAAAGATTTTACCGTTTAAAACATTTTACAGGCACCAAAGCAAATAGTATGCCAAAGGTGCCAGATTTGTTGAATACGATGGCCATGGTTGTTTATTCTATTAAAGCTGTAAAAGCTTTATGTGAGTGACAAAACTTGTATGAGGTCAAATTTCACCTGATAACGACATAGGAAACCCATATATCGAGTTTCAAGGTTAAACCAAGGCTTTTCAAGTGAACATAAATAATTGAAGTTAATAAATTTAACCTTTAAACAATTTCACGTGCTATAATTCACTTATTTCAATCATCTAATGATTTAATTGTTTCTTTATCAGCTTCAACATATCAAAATATCTTCAGAATCTTCCTAATAGATATCAATAATTTTTTTCTGGATAAAAAAACAGCATTAAACAGCTTTTGACTTTTTCTATAGTGAAATATAAGGAAATGCTGGTTTTTGCTCTCCATATTTAAAAGTACGCGAACCAAAAACTACTGCGTGGAATCAATTGAGCTTTTTTGCATTCAAGCCTTGCTATATAAGCTTTTAAAAACATACAATGATAATACAGCTTCATTGTACATTTGGGTGCAAAAAATACAATTAAATCCTTTATCGGGAAGAAACAAAATTACTTTCCGAACAACCCAATATAAGTTAACGTTCACCAATAAAATATTGATGAATAAATTAATGTGGCTTCGACACATGAACAAGTGGACATAGGATATGTGGTTTTTGATAAAACCAATCATTATTTGTTTATTTCTGATCCATACTTACAAAACTTCCTAAAATATTATGTTATTGTTGCAAAAGAACAAAATCATTTTTGTTTATTCTCGAGTTTAGTTACATAGTGATATTTTACATATTTTCAATTCTACTTCAACAGAATTCAAAGTAAAATAGGAAGTTCTCTATCAGCTTCAACCGGCCTTCTAGACTGTGAAGCATCTTCGACATCAAAATTGCCGAATCGAAGTTTGAAAACCAGTTTTGGCACCGGTATGCTGTCAATACATCTTTCCCATAAACATCATTCATTTTTTTCTGGAAACTGTTGGTGTTTCCTTTCCCTTTTAAAAAGGATACGAACAAAAACTACTGCGTAAAATCAATTGGGCTTTTTCACATAGAAGCCTTGCTATATTAGCTCTCAAACATACAATGATTATACGGCTTAGTTGTAAAGTTGGGTGCAAAAAAATACAATTAAATTTTTTGTCGGGAAAAACCGAAATTACTTTTCATACAATCCAATAGTTGATTGATAACACCGGATTGGATGATTGAATTAAATGAGAAGGTCCGAAAAATGTATTAGTTCAAAAAATCATTAACTTTGTAATTCAATCCGATCTTGTATTATCGATCAACTATAAGAATCAAATAGTTGTATACATTTAATGTAAAAGAAATAAGAAAATCATTTTTGAAATACTTTAGTCCGTTATAAAAAGTTACTTTATCTACTAACGAATGGCAATTAATAAGTGCCAACTTTGTAACTCGAGCCAGGTAAATTTCTAATATTTATTATTTACGAACGTTGACGATCCTTAAATTTTCAATAATGCAAATGTTAATGAGTCTAATAATTAAAATTCCCTTTTATAAAACTTATTAAAATGTAATACTCAATAATGTTACTAGATAACTGTAACATTGCAACTGCACAAAGCTCAGATCTGACGTAGGTAATACACTTTGAAATAATCTAAAGTGATGGTTAAAATCACCGACCAAAAACAAACATTTTTCATATTAATGACATTAACATTAGTTAGCATTAAAATATTCAAATTATACTAAAAGTTTGCTTAAACATTTTTCGAAGAACTTTTATTTCTACTACCTCCCAAAAAAAAACATTCTTTATGCATAAATGCATAAAGCTTGGATATTATCTTAATTTAACTGTAAAAAATGGAGAAATTTAGAATAGAAATATTAATGATATGTATATTAGGAAACCAATGTTAAAAATACTTCAGATGTAAATGAAAAACGTTTGCCATCAAGATATTCCTCTAATATTTTGCTGTAAATATAGAGTGAGCGAAGTAGCGTAATTATGGAATGACAAACAACAACGTTCAGAAATAAAGCTGACATGCAAACAAGCTTAAGTAAAAATACGCTGTATGCAATTAGGTCATCGCCGGCACTATCCAAAAGTTAAATAAGAAATCTGACTTTTATCTATAACTGTGGCTGTTATCATTCTAAAACAAACTTTTAAGAGAAGAAGAGAAGGGATATTAAGTCCGTTTTTATTGCATTATTTTTGCGACTATGCGTTTTTTAAGGTCAACTTGTTAAAAAATAATATATGTGACAAATTGAGGACGAAAAATGTAGTAAACTATGTCAAATTATTTTAAAAGAGTTCAAGGTGCTTGGTTTAATTTCGTTAAGATGACATCGTTAAGCCATTCATCATTGTGCTTATGTTCTTTTAATCGAATTTTTATCAATGAAACCAAGTGTTTGAGTTTGAAGTCGGAATTGCAAAAAAAAAACAATTCAGAAATTTGAACTTGAGTCATTATCATGCTGCGATGGCCTAGTTTTCGACGCTGAATGTTGTATTGTATACATAAACTGAATCCCCGGTTGAAAAATTCTGCTTTCGTCGAATGCGTTATTTTAACGACGCGACACAACGTCCTTCCCATTCATGGGGAATTTATTGTATACATCAAATCTATCGCCTTTTCGAAATGCGTTTGTCTCGGTGGAGTTACGGAGACAAAAAACGCAAATACATGAAAGAATAACGTGGGGATTCAAAATGGAACATGGAGCATCCATTATTTCTAATGACTTTTTTTTTTGAGATTTTTCTCCTTGTGGTCGTTAATGTTCATTTTTTAAATTAAATTTGCCTCATTTCGAAGAAAATCCTTTTGCAAAAGGATACGGTGACTAAAAAAACTTAACACAGAAATAATTTTAATTACCTGAACAACGTTCTTTTGAAAAAAGGCTTCATCACGTTTAAGAGGAAAAATGTTTCAAGAAGTAAATATAATAATTTGTCAATGTATAACTTCTTTTGATCCTCTAGCAGACGTGAAACATGGATGAAGTTTTCAATTCTACTGTCTTGCTATCTAGAAATGTTAAACGTTATCAAACGACTGAACCATCAGATGTTCTAGAAACAGCCAATATCAAATTAGAAAGTGATCTTTTACACTCCAATATAAAAGTACACAAAAGCTTGACCGTCGCACTGGGCTGAACCATAAAATTTTATTCTGTCTCTATAGTTCTTTGAAATATTGTGTTGAATACAATATTGTGAAAACCTCAAATAAATATTTTCCTACGAAAAACAATCTTAATGCCAAAAAAATGCATTTAGACTGGTGTTTAATAGTAAAAGTAAAACAATTTGATTTTTAATTTGAGCTTAGAAAACGAAGCAAAAATTAATAATAGACAAGTTTCTCAGGCATGCTTTACGTTTCCCTATATAATTGAATACTATCGAATAATGGGCTAGTTAAGTTCGCGATGAAATTCTTCCACGGACAAATTAATTTAAATTCACGTTTATATCAACCAAATTAGTAACTTCTGTTACTAATTTTTACTCTAATAGTTTCTTTTTTTGTAAAACATGCGTAGTAGAGAGGAATTGACGAAGTGCGCATCATAATGCAAAATTAATATGTTTGATTGTGAAAATTTCATGTTTTATTTCATGTTTTTTTTACAAAAGTACAATGAAAATCGCAAAACGTGGGCACTTGCATGGTGTGAAAGTTCTTGGGTTTCGAGAACATAAAGAGATTCTACATAGACTTCATTGTATAGTATATAGATTCTTCATTGTATCGGTTAATCCCCACAACAGGAGTTCAACCTCTTTGGCTGTAGTTTTCTAAGGAAATAAAAATACTGCTATCCACGCAAATAGTAGGAGCAAAGTTTATAATATACACAGGTGGCCTCATGCGCTACGTGACGTATCCAGAAGAAATTCGTATATATCTTCAGACTGATTCAAATTTCAAAATTCTTCGTATGACGTCATATTTTGTTTCTAATGGGGCAACCTGTGTAATTTATAAACCTTGGGTATATAGTAGGTATAATTAATTCTAAAATAAATCATTTACTGGAATTCAAATTTTATACACATTGTCATAAGATACTCCATAACATTCAATCTTAAGAAAAACGTTAAGAAACAAAATTAACAATTCTATTAAAATAAAAATGATAATGGAATTAAACTATTGTTAATGACTTACGAAATATTAAAAAAAAATATTTCCAAAATAGCTTTTGAACATCTTTAATTTTTCAGTTTTTGTAGCACTTTGAGATGGCATCAAGGTTATTATCAAGGTTTAGTAGGAGAATAGATATCGTCAGTATTGATTGATGATAAATGGTGTGTCTGTATTAATTCGTTTTTATAGTTTTATTTGAAATATTTTTTGTCTGGTAAATAATGATATAACTTGCATTAATTTAGCGATGTATTACATTTAAATAATTTGTATATGTTTTTTTCTTTCAAATTGTTTAAATTGAATTTATGTTGGTTACAAAATAGAATTAGTTCATAAAACTTATGCAAGTCCCTTGCACCCTACTGCTCTCTTACTATCGAACCACCTTAAGGTAAATTTTGGAAGAAGGTTCCTTTTATTTACTATTATATTAGTCAAACAAAGATGACTAGTTATAACTTGTTCATGTAATTCTTTTTAAGGAATCTCATAAACCAGAAACAAGAAAAACAGGTCGCATAAACGATATATAGGAGTTACAAAGAAGCCAAGTCAATTGCATACGTGAGGCACAAATATACGTTTATACAAACAATATAGCAATTAAATACACTAAAGACGGCTTTTTATTAACCCTAGAGTCGCTAAAGATTTTGGTAGTTAAAAAACGACGGTAAATAACAATTAAAAAAATAAATCAATACATTAAGTTACAACCCGCTTTGATCATAGCCTAGGGCAGTTTAAGTTCGGTCAAATCCAAACTATTTAATTTTTCCAAATTGAAGTCCTTTTTTCTATTGTAAGCCTTCCTTCTTATCTTGTAAAAAACAAAATAATCTACAAATACCTTTATATTTTACGTGTTTACATTTATTAATAAAAGCGATTCCAAAAACTTCACTCAAACTTTATGTCTACCATGTTAAATCCCAATTATTCATTATGTACTCATAAATTCACCTTGTGACGTACTATTGAATTGGGAATTTGAAAAAAAAAATTATTGATTTTTTTCATGTATTTTAAAACTTTATTATTAATAATATTGATATTTAATGCAAAAAACTTAAAAATATTTTTTTTTCAATTAATTATAAACGATTAAAAATTGATAAAATTTAAAAAAAAATCACGTGACTATAAACGCGCCATGAATGATCACCATAGTTGTGACGTAATAATGTTATAGCTATTTAATAACAATACAGCGTTTACAGCTATTACACGTGACTAGACAATAATATTGAAAATTTATTGCTAAAAAACGAGTCGTTAGTTGATTCCAATTAGCTATGTGTGATAAATGATTTATAAAGGCAAAGTCTGATAATATTCCTGCACTGCTTGAAACCATTTATTTCGACGTTTGCCATCTTGGGGAACATTTAAAAACATTTTGTTAGAAGTTATTTTTGTAGTATTCGTTCATAATGGTACAAAACAAGAACGATAACTTTTAAGGTTCGACATGCTCAATATAAATTTCAATATTTAACTATCACAACAGAATTAAATCAATCAAAACACTGTACTTATTATTTCTGTATCAACTGCAATCATTGACAACTAACATTAGGACGTCACACGCGCTCGTGTTTGTTCGGGAGCTGTCGGCGTGTTTTCGGTACTAGATTCAAAAAATTCAAAAATTAATTTTTATTTTGAAATAACTTTTAAATTATTGCGAAAATAAAAAAATAAAAAATAGTTTTGCTATAAAACTTATATATGATCTTTCCATTTATCACAAAAAAAAAAAAATTCACAAACCCAATTATTTACGGTGTTTTATATTGGTTCTATGATTTGCATAAAATGACAATTTTTTTCTTAAATATTTGAGTCTTGAATTTTACTTTACTTTGTCTCTGTTTTATTTTTGATTATTTTTATTTAAATTGTTCAAATGAATAAACGGTATGCCGTATATACTGTTTGCAACATTCTGCTAACATAATTATCATGCAAATATTTCTTTGATTAGCACAGTTTGTAAATATTCTGCGTTTAACAAAATATTTATTTAGTATATCAATATTTAGTTGTACAATTTAGAAAATCACAAATACTAAATATATTTTGTTTATCAATGATTAAACTACTTAATCAATTTAATCAAACTAACGAAAAACATGGTAAGTTGTATTTAGTAGAGTATACTCATAATGCATATTGAGAGTGACAAAGACTTGAGTGAATAATAGTAGGGTAAAATCAGCAAAAAAAGAATTGATTGATGATTATTTCGGAGAACATTTTTAGAATGGTTGTAACAAAGAAGTGAAAGTCGAAAAAATGATATATTTTCTGGATATATTATAGATACGGCGTGCAATATTCCCTTTTTGTCAACAAGGGAATTTTCCGAAAAAGGTTGCATCCATTGAATTGATACATTGTTGTGTTGGGAAAAAACGTCAGTATCATTACCCCAATAAAGTCCTTTTCAACGAATGATATACGAGTATGAATCGAGTCGTCTATAATTTATATTTGAAGCACTATTGGCGTTGAGTGCATTGTAAACTAATGCAAATTGCTTTAATGGCTTTATCAATAAAAAAAAATTGGAAAAGCAACTAAAAATAATTTTCTCCAAGGAATATTACTTGACATGCTTTCTACTTCTTCTATGAATGGTGGCTCAATTCTTATATTTCTATTCATAAGTGCAATTAAGTTGTATTAAATAATATACTAATTAAATATTAAAAAAAAAGTTTTGTTTTTGAGGATATTATTCAAATATAAGATTTACATTTTTTCCTTACAAATACATTTTAAAATTAAATTTTGATTGTATCGGTTAAATAAGAGATTCCTAAGACAGGGTGACATTTAAAATATTAGAGTGATGTATGTACCTACATTCAGGTTGTATTTCACTAGGTAAAACACGTAGTCGTAGTGCCACTTATATGATACCAAAATCCTGAGAAAATTAAAAGTTTTTGCAATTTTTTTAATGGAAAATTATAATATTGACAAAATAATCCATTTTGAAAATATTTTTTTATTATATATCGAAAAAGAATCTACTGCATTTATAAACGATATTAAATTTTATGTGACTAAATTTTCAAATAAAATATCGGTTGAAAATGATTTGTGAAACGATTAATTTTTATTGTAACATAACGGCTTAGGAGAAATTAATTGTTTAGGAAAAACTTATTTAGAAATCATCGGTTTAGTGAAAACCCATGAAACAGGATTTGAAAAGGCATTTAGAAACATTATAAAAATTTAGGTAAATGTAAGAAATCAACAAAATTTCACCCCCACATCAAAAGCGGGAAAAATGTATTTTCGATTTTTTTTACTTACTTATATTTAAGCCATCAAATTCGAACCGTTGTTTTGACTATAAAGTATTAATATACTTAATTAGAATTAAATTTTACATAATAAATTTAAAATTTATACTTGCATGATTTCATCCCATTGTTAGTTAGCAATTGTTTGTATTCTCATAGTTTTGGGAATTTATTATTTTTATTTTTTTGTACAACACGTTTCATCGGTTTCCCGATTTCGTTAGGTACTATTTAATTCTAACTGACATCAATTAATTTTTATTTAGTACCGAAGGAAGTCGGGAAACCAATGAAACGCGTTGTTAAAAAAAATCAAATCAAAAATTCCCAAAACAAAAAGAATGTAAATTATTATAAATTTCAAAGTTGTTCACACTTTTCATAGTTTTTGAATTATTCGCAATTTTCATTCCAGTCAACGTTTTTGCTCATTACAGACATAACGACTACGCTTACACCTCTAACAAGTGGTGCAATTAAAAATATTTAACGAAGGGTTCGCAAACAGTAAATTTTCCCCTTATAATATTTTTTTCGCTCAAACACGGTGTATTAGCGACATTAGCGCAAAAACTGATAATAGAATAATTGATTATAAGTAAAGAAGATTCGTTCGCAAAATTAAGTCAGATAAAATTTAATATCGTTTATAAATGCAGTATATTTTTTTTTCGATATAAAATAAAAAAATATTTTCAAAATAGATTCTTTTGTCAATATTTTATAATTTTCCATTCAAAAAATGTTATTAACTTATGAAAATATAAAAATTAGCTTCTTTATCAGAAAAAAATATAGCAAAAACAACTTTTATGCATATTTAATTTTAAATTTTATAACCACTGAAAAATGGTACGTGTGTTTACCAAATGATTCGGAAAACTTTAAATTCTGATTTCTAGAATTTTCTTTTGGGATCCTCATGTTTTTAACCGACACCAGTAGTAAATATAACGTTATTTCTAGTTATCTAAATGTCGATTTTTGTTTCTGATATAAAAACAATTATAGGCGACCAATTCAGTAAATTACCCAATTTATATTTCATCGTTCATAAGACCCCTTTACCAATCGGAAGTTGTGAGAGCTATGGGTGCCTAGTGGAACCCATCTAATGCATTATATACAATAGAAATAATTCTCTGGAACATCTAGAACATAAGATAATATTCATCTTTTGTCTATTGTTTTTTATCTTGGAAGTAAATTCGGTCGATTTTAACTAGAAATCATGCTTTAAATCGCTAGAAACGAAAAAAGTCTGCGTGGGGGCCTTTCTCGATGTCTCTCAGGCATTCGATCGCGTATGGCACCCGGGGCTTCTGATTAAGCTTAAAAATATTCTCCCCTCCCAATATTTTCTTATAATCAAATCTTATCTTCTTACCCGTAGCTTCAGCGTCAGGTGTGATGTGGCACTATCTAGTGTTTCAACGATCCACGCAGGGGTTCCCCAGGGTAGCATTCTGGGACCTATATTGTACAACATATATACAGCCGACATCCCGATTCACCCACTAACCACAATCACTACCTATGCTGATGATACAGCTATCCTGTCCTCTGATCCTGATCACTTAAAAGCCTCAACTACACTCCAGCATCACCTTGACCTCATCGCCAAATGGTGCGATAGATGGAAAATTAAAATAAATGAAAACAAATCGGTCATTACAACTTTCACACTAAAAAGAATTACTTGTTCTCCTTTACACTTTAACAATAACTTAACACCAACCGCCCCAGTAGTAAAATACTTAGGAATGTACCTAGACCAACATTTAAATTGGAAACCCCACGTTAAACAAAAACGACAAGAACTAAACAAAAGATACGGACTACTACGAAGACTATTGGGACCCAAATCACAGTTAGATATAAAAAACAAACTGACAATTTACAGAACTATTATCAGACCAATCTGGGCGTACAGAGCAGAGCTGTGGGGCTCAACCAAACCTTCCAATATTCAACTTATCCAATCATTTCAATCTAAAGTCCTTCGTCACATTCTGAATGCTCCTTATTACGTAAATAACCGTACTATCCACAACAATCTCAAAATTCCTTTTGTTCCAAATTTTATTCAAGACCAGTTTACCAAATTTCACAACAAATTACACGGTCACCCAAATCCACAAGCACAAGCCCTCTCAACAAATGCTCACCCTAAAAACCCTCCACGCCGTCTAAAAAGAAGGTGGCCTCGGGACCTCTTACCGGACCCGGATTAAAGTTCAAATAAAATAACACGTAAAGTGCCAGCGCTGAATGGTTTCTTTCACAAAGGTGCACCGCTTCGTCGACGAGTTTCACTCCGATGTCGAATTTTAATGTATGTAAAATATTGTAAAGTATTATAAATACAGAACACAATAAATATTTTCAATAAAAAAAAATCGCTAGAAATCAAAATTTACAAATCTTAAAATTACATAGGATTTATTATCGAAGACACTAAGTACATAATGTGTGGAGTTTTAATTAGTTGTAGAAGTAGTCGTTTTAAGTGGTCCTCAAATTCGTCCTTTAAGATTTTTTTAATTTTATTTCAATTAAAAGTATTTGATAATCAAAATGTAATAAATCAAAGTATGGTTTGTTATCCTCATAGTTTTATGAACTTGCAAAACACTTAAATTACGTAATTTAATTTGTACCTACTGTTATAGTATTTTGTAGAATATGTCAATGCAAGCAATCTGTTTTAGTTTGATACAATTAATGATAATTGCATTTCTCTTGTTCTATTGTTAAATTTTGCGTTCAAATTGTATTATATTTTTCCCAGTTACATAACTAGAATATAATAGAAACAAATAATATAAGACTTTTTAAAAATTTTAACCACTTGAAATTTTTTTGTAAAAATTAAAAGGTATACATGTTTATTGTAAACATCCAATAATGCTATGAAAAAGTTTATACAATAATAAAAAATATGAAAATGCGTAATTGTATTTGATCTACATACTTTCTGAGAATTAATGGCAAAGTTTTAAAAACGTTTATTCCAGCCAATTGCAATTTAGTATTACAAGGGAAACATTTTATTAAACTGTGCAGGGTTTGTCACGAAAATCGTCAAAGATCACATTTCATAATCAAACGCAAATAACTTCAACGTAGAAAATCAGAATTGGTTGAAGTAAAATTATTTCCCTTTGGCCAAATTCAAATGGAGATAAGTAAAGGTTTATATAAAAAAAATACTGTTCGCTGTATTTATTGCAAAATCTATTTGAGGAACGAAGTCGTAAATAAAATATTTCCTGCATTTTTGCACGTTACTGTCACTAAAATCTTCTCGTAAAATGCGAATAAAATTATTTCGCTTGCAACAATAATTTATATTTTCAACGTTTCTCACATATGTACATAATATTTCATACACATATTAAACGTAGATTTGATTTAAATACTATTAGATTTTTATTATCAGTTTTGCAAAAATCATAAAAAATATTTCTTATCGAAAGTAATTTAAATATATTTTTAATGTTATGGAAAATTATAGGATATATAAAATAATAAGTTCTAAGCAATAAATTATATTGTATTTTGATTCATTTAAAAAGGATTTTTTTTATTATTACATACATAACAACCGTAAAGATTTTATATTACAGCGAAAACTGAAACTACCCAATTCTCAGTAATGATTTGGTGTTTTCGAATTACCTAACTAATAAGTAATTTCCTTGAAAAATCTCAATGCTTTCATCACTTTCGGAAAATAGCAATCAAAATCAATAAAATTGTTATTAGGGATATCGATTTATCCCTAACATTCACACAATTTATCGTTGAACATCAAATTTCATCAAAATCGTTGAAGCTTTGCGTGACTTAAAAGGCAATTAATAATATTGAATATAGAAAAAAGGCCTTTTAAGAAAACTATTTATCCTTAAATTGAGTCAATATTAAAGTTGACAGGCTTTTGTATTCTATAATTTAATGCAGAATTCGTCAAATAAGAAATGAAATTACTTAAAGTAGTAATAATGAAAAATTTTACCATTCTTTCTGTAAGTTTCATTATCCAGAAGATAAAACCTATAGATAAAATACTTACATGTTTTTGATTGAAAAAAATATGTTATTTTTATATGAGTTATTCTTAAAAATGATGAATCAATTTTCAATTCCAATGAGGATTTGATTGAATAAAACGAATGAAGGATGAATGATGAAAAGAATGAATTCAGGTATTTTTTTCAGGGTGAATTTTTTATTTTTTGAAACTAATATAAAAAAAATACACATTTGATAAAAGGCAGCAGAGACGAACTTTGACTTACAATAAGATTTAAAGAAAAAAAAATAACTTGAAAATTTAATTTTAAAAATATCTCTGGAGCAATGCACAACTTTGGTCATGACGTCAGGTAACGAAAAAAATATTTTTTATAAGTTTTTGTGTGCTCTTTTGTACACAACTATATCAAGTAGTTATACTATATCAACTGTTTTTACTGAGTTTACTATGCTATGAATGGTTATGATAGTAAATCACATGAAAATGTAGAAATATATTTTCTCGCTTTATTGTAGTCAAGCAACCAAAATTGCTTACATCAAAACTTTGTTCGTTTGTTCGGAAAGAAAGTAAATGTCAAACATCTAGAATTTTTTCTGCATTGATTCTTTTTTTTGACCTGGATTTGATTCAACCCAGTTGAAAATTAATTTTAAAGAAATAAACAAAATAAAATAATAATACACATTCAATGTAAATTTATAGGCAATTCATTGGTTGCACACAATACCCAGCCATGTTTTTTAAGTCTAGTGATCAGTTCTCAATAGACCTAAAGCCCACAACTTAAAGATAATAGGATGTTTTAAAAATGTTTAAAACTAATATAAAAATATAATGTAGCTGTGAATGTTTAACATGTTTAAGTCGTTTAAATATTATGTTAATGACTTAAACCATTTACAATCGACATAAGTTCCGTGGTACAAAACTATGAAAATGCCAAAAACTTTGTAAATTAATACTAATGGTAAATGTTCAATGATATTTTTATATCTCGGTTTCAATATGTGTACTGATGCATACTATGACATCACAAAAGACCCTTGAACACACTTAGCGTATTTAGGCTCATATATTTTTATTAAAAAAAATTTCTGCCAAAAAAGCTGGTTTCTGCATATTTGTAATGTCTTTTCTCGATTAAAAAAATATAAAAAATTGATACATTATAATATATTTTCCTCAGATCTCATACAAATATTCATTATATAAATTTTTCAGGTGTTTTGGATCAATTTAATTTATTGTTTTTCAATTCCGCTACGTTGTGTCACGTATCGTGACTTCCACAGGCACCTAATACATAAACAAATAATAAGCATACATAAACAAATAAAAAATAATATAATATAATATACAATTTGTACCTAGAAAAAATAAAAAAAACTAACACAAATACCAATTCTATTACAATTGCAACAAAAGTTCAAATAACTAAATAAATAAACATTAGAGTTAGTCAGCTCACCTGTGTATGGTTACAGGTTACTATCGTCAACTATCGTTACTACTAAAATGTGCATATGGTTTATTGTTGAATTATTTATTCTACAATTATTTCGTTCTTTCAAAAACTAAAATTATTTATTGGTGTGTAAAAATAAGACTTCAAAAGATGAATTTAGACCCAAACATTTACATAAAAAGATCAAACTAAAAACCACCTGTTTCCACCACTTTCAGGAACAAGAAAATGTAAATATGTACCTTTATACGTACAAACATGTATAGTATACGAGTAAAGCGAAGAAAGACATTTTTCATGAAACTCAATTATTCCAACTATATTTTCTTTTTTCCACTTAAAGTGACTTGGAGATGTTTATGAGTTCACTTTGCTTTTACTTACTTCCTCTCGACATTTTTATTTTTACGATACAAATATTATTGGAACATAAAGAAACAAACAGAAGAAAGCGTACGTGAAAAACATATCGTCAAAACTATACGATACGAGCATTAACAATGTCGACCAGCTCTTGAAAGCGTTATACCAAAGTGTATTCTACTTTTACTATTACTATAAAACGTCTTTAAAATAACAAAAGATTTATTCTTTTCGCGGAAAGCTTTTGATTCGAACAATCTCTTGAAAACAAAATAATATATTTTTTTTAAATATTTTAAACTTATAAAGCGCAACTACCTGCTGGTATAAATGGTATTACTTATGATGTACACTTAATCCTATTCAGTTAAATCTTCTTTTCCTGTATCGCTATGTAATATGTAATTTCATAGCTCTTAAAAAAGTGAACAAAGAACACTATAACGCATAGTTGATTAAACCTATTTCATCTATTAACCGTAAATTCTTTTTAACTTAATTTTAATTAGTTAATTGAGATTATTTTTGCAGCTACACTAATGTCACTATTGAATATCAGGTATTGACAATTAAGTATCTTTCTTGTAATGTAAAATGCGAAGAAAATACACTTGATTCCTAAACAAAAATCAAGTTTGTATTTCAATTTTAAACTTTTGTTTATCTCTTATTGAAATTCTTTATCCATTTTGTAAGAACACATTGAAAATACATTTCATTTTTGATATTATGACTTTTACAACTTGGCAGTTTTCAATAATCCATACTACGTTCAAGGGGATGATTTTTATGCAAACTTAAAATTTACCACCACTTATTTTATTTAACAAACACATCCAATATTCTTTTTAAAAAATACTCATTCTTATTTTATTTCTTACCGATACAAAATAATCCTACAAAATAGATAAAGAAAAATTAAAAAAGAATTAACTTAAAAAAAAATCATATCACATTAAAACAAAAAAGAAGTGAAATGTTGCCAAATATTAACGTTGTTAAAAAGAACTTTAGCACAAACTTGTAGGAATATAAGAAGATTTGTTGAACGTTCTTTCATCCCTAGATGATAGTTTACTCGAAGAAAAATCAGCTGCATTTTGTTTACCAAAAACAAATCACCAAATTGCATTTGGTTGCAACTTTCGAAATTTGTGTACACAATCCTTCTATTTTGAAGGTCTTCTGAACCAATTAAAAATGACTGACGAATAAATAAGTACCTTTTGCATCTTATGAGTGCTTTTTACGTAGCTGCCTAGTTTAGTTAGTAAAATGACAATATTTATCTTAAGTCTTGGGATAGTATGGAGATTAGAGAAAAGTTGCTTAAAGTTTTGCTAACACAATTGTAAGTGACATCTTTCCAAACTAAGAAGTAGCTTTTAAGAACACAACAGCAACTATTGCCAGTTGGGAGACTTCAGAAATTCCATGAGCTTTAATGAAGTTACATAAATATTCATCATTTTGGGATGATTAAATCTTTTATTTAGGCTTTTACCAAATGTGCATTTACCAAAAGTGTTTGAAATTGAACAGAAGATTGTTTTTTAATTTAAAACGCAAAAGATTCATTTGAAAAAATAAAATCCCAATATCATCCCGGAAAGGTATTTACTTTGAATTTACATATCTTGGGAATGTGAGTCAAATGAAGTAAGTTAACGTTTATGCAATATATAGAATATATTGTGGTCTTATTTATATGATAAAATTTTCAAAAGTGAACTATAGACATAAATTTGAACAAAAGTTCCAACAAACGTATTATAGATATATTCCCTTTTCTCAACTGAGGAAGACTGCTTGGCAATCGAAATACGTATCTGGGAAATACGTCAATAATACATTTGTCTAAACTTTTATTCAAATTTTTGTTTGAAGTTTACTATTGTAAATTTTATTACACAAATAAAACCACAGTCTATTGTATACATTGTACAAAAAATATAACTGTTGAAACTCAGCGAAAAAAATCTAATCTGATTTTATGTAAATTAACGAGAAATGAAAAAAAAATTTTACAATCGTATTATATTGAATGGAGAATGAGATCTTTTTATGTCAGAATACTGTATAAGAACATTGTATATACTGTTGAGATACCATCCTCAAATTAATATAAAAACACTAAGAGGAACGTTATAATTTTGAACTATAAAGAAACCAAGGGCCTGCTTACTATAACTACAATTCCTGGTAAATCTTTTAAAATTGCATGAGATCTACTTGTTATGACAATTCGAGGATTTTGGGTCCTTGACACGTGAATTATCTTCTTTATAAGTCGAAAGTTTCTGAAGGTTACGCTTAAAAACTGTAAGATTCGATTACAAATTTCTAAAACTGCTGAAGCTCTTTTGATTTCCTCAAACTTTTGGGAATCCTGACAAATTATTATCCTATATTATCTCATAAACTATAAGATACACTGTCAGCCACTATTATAGTGAACAAACTGGACCACAACACAATTTCGAAATGGGAAAGCTGGAGCTTTCAAAGGAATTCTTTTCTTATGGAAACCTTCTGGAATTTCTTGACTTCCCTATCAATAAGCAGGCGACTTATTATAAAGTGCATTTTAAATTTCACATCTACGAGATTAGCTTCTCCGAAGAAAGCAATGAGATAATCAATTGCCAATAAACCAGTAATGAGTTTACCAGTTCACCTGCCATAAACCATGAGTCGTAAAATCTGTGATGAACAGTGCTGCTCTAAACAATTTCATATAAAATACTAACATTTATTACATGTCAACAAACGTCATATACCACATATCTATTTCTTTGAAAATAAGGAAAGTATTTCGATTTGGAACAGCTAAATAATTGCGATACTTAAATTCAAATTATTCTAACTTCAAAGTATATTTTGAAGAAATGAAAAATAGCTTGAAAATATTTTGATCGCTATCCCGTTGAACATATTTCAAGTAATAAATCAATTCAAGCAAATAAACTTAGTAGTTTCATGAATTTGTTCAACGATATCTCAATTTTAATTTTGAAGCTCTGATATTAAATTCTGTTGGTAAAATATGATGAAACTTGTTACTATTTGAGAAGAAAGCTAAAGCTTTTCATTAAACTTACAGTAATAGAAAATAAGTATAAATAGATATAAATTTCGTTTATCTTAAACGAGAGGATTGTGGGACGCCAAAGTGAACTTTATTTTGTATCCACGCTTTAGTATTTTATTATAATCTGAACGGGGGTGAATTGGGGCTTCTTCCCGAATGTCGTTGCCATTACAAATGGCTTAGCGCGGGATGCAGAGGATGTTGCACCCGTAACGTGGCCACTCTGTAAGTAAGATAGAGTGTTCGCCGTTAGCCTTTGCTCCAAATCTAATAAATTCACCTAAGTATTTTCAACTCCAACCAATTTCGATTTATCAACCCTGAAAAATCTGCTCAATTTAATTGTACTCTTTTAAAAGCTGCAAATAAATTGTTTTATTTATATTTTTTTTTTAAATTTTAAGGGAATTTAAAATTTTTATTTTCAATAAAAAAGCACGGGAACCATAAATACACTGTAAATGATCAATGTGAGCTTGATAAAGCTTTTATTTGACTCAGTTTTGTTGGAACAAGTGAAAATACGAATTGATAGAGGTCATAAATCAATTCTTGATTCTCTGTTTTCCAATGGAACGTTTTATTTCATCTGATAGAGCGATATGCTTCGAAATTAATTTGAGGGTCATAATAATGTATTAATGCCAAAATTAATCACTTTTCGCTGAATATAACTGGACATATTTCAATTAAAATGGGTTGAATCGTTAAAATTTACTAATCATAAAATTATTTCTATATAAATAAGGGAAAATAATCTTCTCATTTTATCTTAAAGCTAAGACACTTTTCTAATGTTACCTTGCCAACTACAAAATCTAATTAATGGAAACTTGGCATTGTGCGTAATTAGAAAACATCAAATTAGGTAAGTGTTACAAGCAAAGCAATTCTTAAGAAATCTATTCAGAATAAGTTTGATCACATACTATTATTAAATTCAAAATTTAATAAACCTTTATTATTTTATTAACTAAGGCATATTTTTTTTATGTTCCTCTTTGAAGATTCCTGAACCAAGTTCAAAAACGGAACCTTTATATTTTCGTTTTGTCTTTTCATCTATCGTATACCACAGAAATTTAACTTGAACTGAAACTAGGTAGATAACATTTGGAAGAAAGGAATTTTCTTTGGAACTCTATATTACGGACTTGTGAGGCGCATGCTGGTCACCTAGAGATGATATGTTTTGACCCAACTTTAAAGACAAATTAATTTATGAAATATTTTTAATTGGATTTTTCCTTTGCTAAAATTATCTAAGTTACTAAAAACACAAATTAAATGTATATATTCTTTTATTCCTTGATTTACCATTGTGGTTCCGATATTAATTTTCTATTAGTAAGGTAGAATGGCAAGGTAGGTAAGAAAAGTTTGCTGGTAAGGTAGAATTTGTAATTTAATAATTTGTTTTCTTCCAAAGACTTTAAGGTGTAAATATAAAAAGAAAAATATAGTTTTGGATAATGCTGAGAAAAGTCTGCCCAATTCTGTTCTGTGGTAGTTTTAAAAAATTGAAATAGAAAAACTACAAAGAATACGGTGAGAATTTCATCCGTAGTATCAAATGTAAGATGAAAAAAATAATAAGCACATAAGCGTGAGATAAAAATAAGTCTTGAAATAAGGCTTTTTCAATTAAGTATTTCAATTATTTGTAAGATACTTATGTGCTTTTAAATTTGATAAAGTTTGTCCCCCCCTCGTGCTTTTCAAGAATGCAGTAGTTTATTCTGAAAAAAATATAAGTTGTAAAGTTTAGAGCAGTGTTTCTCTATCTTTTAAGTGGCTCGAACCCCTGGAAATCAGAAAAGAAGTCCCCGAACCCCATTGACAAAAGTGTCTTGAATTTTTAGTTAGAAAAATACATTTTTTGCAAAGCTGAACTTTAACATCAAAAATTTAATATTTTATATTACAAGAGACTGCTCCCACAACTTCTTAAAGTAACTTCCTGCACTCCTAGGTTAAGAAACACTGGCTTATAGGGAAGAAGAAATAACGTGAGCCTTTTGAGTTATAGTATATTTTTCATTAAATACTATTTTCTGAGAAAAACTACTATTGTTTCTGGTCTGATACGCAGTTAGTCGTTTTTGTTTTAAAAAATATATCTAATTGAGATGAGCAATGAAAAGTTTAAATATTAATTTAATGCTTTACATTTTGAATTTTAGATGTTAACTTCAACAATTTTATGGCTTGTGGATAAATTTAATTGAACAATTTTATTCCGAATGAATCACTTTAACGTCCAGGTAGATTACTCTATGATTCAACCGAAAATAACCCATAGTAGTTTTACAATAGAATCATCCTAAAGTGGTATTTTAATTACTTTTGAACTTTTGATTGTTTGAGGATTTCGGTAAAGAAGAAAGACGAATTGTGGTAGTTGGTTTAACTCGTAAAATATTGCATTTATATGGTGGATTTCGTAACAGGTTTTTATTTATTAATGCAGTTTTTTCACAAACTATACAGAGATAAAGGTAAGTAAATATGAAATAGATCATTCGTAAAATGAAATTATTATTTAATTAAAATATAATTCAAATAGTTGAATTATGAATCAAACTCACCAAAGTTGAACTTGAAAAAATCATCTAAATTAATAAGCTAATACATTGAGTCATCAATAAATTAGTCGGTGTGCCTTACACAGTCATGTTAAAAGTAAATGAAATGAAATGAAATGAAAAAAGTTATATATTTGAACTTCCAATTACCTTTTTATGTCTAAAAAGTTTTAATTTTTCTTATTTAAGCAGAATGAAACTTTTCGATGTAGCAATAATACTTAAAAAATCATAATATATAAATATTTAAAAAGCCTACTTGTGATCAAGATGGTTCGCTCCAAAACCGGTAGATATTGGGTTCAAATCTTATAACGGGAAATTTTCAGTATTTCTCAGTTTACGGATATTTATTAACGCTAGAGTCGCTAAAGACCTTAGTTGTTAAAAAGCAATAGTAAGTAAATAAAAGAAATTAATTAAAACAAATTAAGAATTAGAGAAATTAGAAAATAGAAAATTTTTAAAAGGAGTACTAGGTATTTCGGTGGAGTTAAATTTTAATTATTATAATAGATGAACTTGCTTTTAATATTAATTTGTGCGGCGTAATTTCAGGAGTCATCAAGGAATTCAAAAATTTAGTAGCATAGGGTATTATCCTCCCGATACACGACTGTGTCAACTAAGAAGTAGATTATAGATGATGCTTTAAATTTTAAAAGAATTAATTAATTCATTTTATTGACTTGCTGATTTATTTTGTATTTTCCTTAAAACCAATTTTTTGTCTTAGTGGTTACGTTACTTATGTTAGGATATACTTTTTCCATAAACTCCTATGTATTTTGCATTGAAACACTTATTATTATTATGATTGAATCTTTTAGATAACATGTATTATTTTCTTTAATTTAATCAATTATAAATCTTATTCTTTTTAACGATATTGCCTTTTTCCAAAATTTACTATTGCTTTTGCACTTCAAATATCACAATCGCTTTTTCAAATTTTCTTTCTTAAGATTGACTGTATACTATAAGTTATTGCAAACTATAATATATGGAAACATTTAGTTTGACTTACGAGTTTTATTTGTGGAAAACTGTAGAGCAAAGACACAATTGTAAAAACTTCAACACTGATCCGAATTGTTTAGGATAAGGACAGTTTTAATCAAAATAAAATATCGAAAGCGATAGCTTAGTTTAATTAAATAAGAATGTCTCCAAGCCAGTAAAAGTCCCAGATGGAATGATTTTTGCTACCATTTACATTAAATCTTAATAAATTATACACGCTAATCTTCTTCATAAATCACTATGTTCATTGATGAAAACTGTATGAAAATCCAATCAGTAGTTATTGAGTTTATCATGTTTAGTAGACAAACGCAGCTGAGGTTTATTGTTTAAAAATATTCAAATATTCATCACACAGACAAGGTGTAATCAAAAGTCCGCGATATCGTTTGTATCGTTAAATAATATGCCTTCAATATTTTTGATAAATATATTGATACTATAAGCTTTATTAATTTTTGTATTCATTGGGGGACTTTTTTGGGCTTTATAAACCGAAATTATGGGGAATAAAAAAAGGAGGAAGCATGGTTTGGAACTAAGCCCCTCATATTCAACGCGAGAATATCACTACTTAGCCAATAATTAATATTTAATTATTAATCGTATTAAATGTAAATTGTATTGAACTTTTAATTAATTCGCCCCTAAGATTGCTATTAATCAGGGACTGGATGCTTAATGGGAAGTGGAAATGTACCTGTTTTCTTCAGTAGGTACTTCTTTAAATACAATATTTCTTCGTTGTCTTACCATTTAAGATTTCCACACATGGTTAAGGTGGCCCCCTTTCTGAACTAGTTAAATGTAGTGCTGCAATGCCCCAATTTTATTATGGTAATTAAATTCACCCTTTCTGTGCAATTGTTTACAATGAACCATAGTCTTTTAACCATCGTACGACGTGTAATATCATGAGTTGTTTGATGAATCGGTTTCTCTTCTTTTGGTAAACTCTTCATTTCTTTGAACATATATTGATCTCTTTTAAGATTTTGAAATGACGAATGAAAACTCAAACTTGTTTCTTTTATTTATCTTTAGTTCCAATTTACAAATTTGTGAACTGATACTCGTAATAGTTTTGGTGTTTCTAATTTTCTTGCAGTTGTTTAGTACTGTTTCTGATTTTCGAAATACTTATTATTATGAAAAAAATATTTCTGGAATCCTATCATCACCATTCCAATTAAAAATTGTGATAAATTGTGATAAAATACAAATATCAGCACGAAAAATATTATGAAAATAAGTGTCATCTTATTGACGTATTGAAAAGATTAAATCTTTTTAGTAACGGCATTGTTAATAATAATACTCTCACAATAAGATTTATTAAATACACTAAGCGAAAATATGAATTCAATTTTAAATTTAACACCAAAATTTAATAAATAAAAAGTGTAATTCAAACGGTCGCTATGCAGTTTTCAAAACAAATTATAGGCATCATGAAATAGTAAATCACAGGCAAAAATTTACGGACAAAGCCAAATCTACTTTATTCCAAAACACATTGTATATAATTTTGTCAGATATTTTATTAATAATTCTGTTATTCTAATTGGAAACTAATTTAACAAATCATAGATTGTGAAAATCGGTCCAGCCATTCTTGAGTTACAAATGGTCTAACACGACTTTGTTTTATATAAATAGATTAATCTTACTTGTTTCACAAACATAAAAAGTGTTACTTTTTAAAAAAAAACAATTCTTGAAATCTTACAGTTAAAAAAAACCTATTTTTCTTCAAGGATGATGCAGTATAAAAATAAAAAATACGAAATATAATTCTGAAAACTAAAGAAAAGATAGATCATGAATGATAAAAGAAGAACAATTTTATTGAGTTTATGTTATGTTCAATATTTTATTATTAATTTCAACTTTTATTGTCACTGTATGTTTAGATTTTTTTATGATCAAATTAACAACAACCATACCACCACCAAAGTTCACCAGGAAGAGGTTTGGAGAGCCTCAACATTGCAGCCTTAGGCAATTTGAGTTCCTGATAATTACAGAAGTTTGTGGGATATTGGCACATTCGCCTTATCGCCTTTCGTATTATAAGAAAATTCTACAGTATAAAAAACAATTTAATGTCACAAACTATAGATACCATTTTTTTTTTTGGCTTTTGCGTATCCATATTTTCATATTTCTTAGTTATTTTCACAGTCAAATTTTGAGATAATTGAAAAAATAAAATGAAAAAAACATAATAATACGTGGTATTGAGGTTCAGTATAATTGATTTTTAAATATAAATGTTTAATTCTGTAATTTTTTGCTTTTTAAACCGATTAGTACGATAAAATTTTCGCATCATTGAATCGGAAAAACGAAATGTTTGCGTAAGGGTATTGGTACTTATTTTTGGAAAATGGAAAATAAATCAAGCGATTAACAGGAAAAGACATGCGTTTGACAAGGGATGAATTGTTCTATGCGAATTTGAAAAATAAAAAGTTCATTTTGGCCAAATAAATTAGACATAAATAATGAATGAGTTATACGCTGTTATGAGATCATTTAATTGAAATAATTAACAAATTATGTCGTTCATTGCTAAATTTTCATTCAATTTTATTCACATTGATTTTGCTTTAATGAATAAAAATAGATATGGCTCTGCTTTTTAATTTGTTAGATATATTTTGCTTAAAAATTGGATTCAAAATCAAAATTACTTAAAACAGTATTGGAAAAGTTTCAGATGTAATTCCATTACGAATTAAGTTCGAATTATTTTCTAACGGAGAAAAATATTCAATACACCACTAAGCCATACAGTTAGATCGCTTAGACCTTTCCTGAATAAAACGTTGTTTTTTTTTACAGTGAACAATTTTGCCATTTTAGTCATTTTGAAAAGTGACATTTTGTGTGTTTAGGGAATTCTAAATCATTTAAATAAAATATGTTGGTAAAATATGAACATTAAGCGCACTATTATTTGTTTAACTTTTTTACTATATATGAGATAATGGTTTAAGGAAAAAATTGACATTGTTATCTAAGCTTACCGTGACTCCTTTATTTCGCCTCCAAATCGTTTGAAGGAATCTGTAACAAAAAAAGTGATAAATTTCACTTTTCGAAACCTTTTATGATAAATTCTTTGTCAGAATGCAGAAATTTTCAATAGTACCTAGTTTCCTTTGATAATTGTTTCATTTAGATGTTTAAATAATATTTTTCAAAAATGATATTTTTTGGTGCAACAATAGCTCATTTTAAACTATCTGAGAAAACAAAAATATATTTCAAATTTTTATATTTAATATTCATTCACATGAAACTCTTCGTTTTCATATTTTTTTTTCATTTTTTATTCTCCAAATTTGTTTTATCTTACAAATAATGGAAATTTTTCTTTGATAAAAAATAAACTCGCCTCATAAAACACGCCCTTGAATTCGTCTGAATTATCGCATTCAAAAATTGAATGTTTTTTAAAAGTAAAAAACACACTTAAAGGAAGAGTGAAAATGGTTTGGGATAAACAAAACGGTTTTTTAACATCGATTTATTTTCTTTCAAAACAAATTTACTAAATGGATTCAATTTAGGAAATATTTTAAAGTATTTTTAAAACGTATTCTTTGATTTTGTCTCACGAGTTGATTTATGAGAATTTTTTTTTCCAAAAACTTTACTTGAATATCTTTCAATTTACTTATGTGAATTTCTAACAGTGCATTTTATTTTAGATAAGTTTGGTTCTGATGTAGTTCAAATCGAGATTTGATTGCTTTTCCAAATGCGCAGTTGCAAAACGGCTGCTTTTGTAAGCGCAATAACGTACATATATTATACATAATTGATCAGTTCAAAAGCAATCACAATCCATTTAAAATTCCAGAAGAAAAAATCAATTATGTGTAATTTTAGGCTGTTTTTATTGAAAAAAAGTTTATGGACATTAAAATAGTGTGAAGCCTGAGTATATACTAGAGTATAGACTTTTTTTTTTAAATTCTTGAGTAATTGTCAGTTCAGTTTTGACACAGAACAGTGATAATTAAAAAAAATATGATCGGGTAAGAATGATACAATAAATAAGAGGAAGAAAGTAAAAATTCACTAAAACAATGTCTTCTTTATTTTATCTATTATGGAAGGCTCTCTAAGAACATCAATGTTTTTACTATTGGAAAAAAACAAGCTATCCAAATTCTAACTAAATAACGGATGTAATTCACTTGATATTAAAAGTACCTATTAAAAAATCTCATTAATTAACTAGATTTATTTTCGTAATGTTTTATGGATCTCCTCAAAATGCTTTGAAAGATAATGCAAATGCCATAATGATTCCCATATACATGTAATTATATAGAAAAAAATTAAAGAATCACTTCAATTATTGAAACGAATGTATTGCTAGTAAAGTGCTCAAAAGCGGGATAGTGAAAAGGGATAGTGTCCCAGACAAGTGAATGTGATAGGTTTAAAGTGAAACGCACCTGTTTATCGCTATAACCAGCTGATCCGGGGAAAAACAGCAAATTAACAAAAAAAAAATATTGCCCTTTCGTGTATTATAATAGTGATTTCATAATTAAATATTGAAAGCAATAATTCACGGATTTTTGAAGAAATAGTCCGAAGAGATAGTCCGATAGCTGATGACAAATTTTGGGTAAATGTTTTGAGCACGTTGAAACAATGAAAAAATCATATAGGATATCAATGTGCGAATGGAACCTTGAGCCTGGCAGAGCAATGGCGGTTATTTCGCTACTGCGCAGCATGTGATATTCATAAAAAAATAAGCGAACAAAATATGTTATAGATACGTTAATTTTTTTTGTAAAATCTTATTGTAGGGTTTATAAAGTCTAAAAATAAGAATCCCATACCATTTTTTTGGTTTTAAAGTATGACTAAACACCTTCTAATTTATTTTTTATTGTACTCAGTGGCGGATTTAACTCCGAAGCCGCCCTAGGCCTCATTCAATGTTCCGCTCTTTTTGCTCCAAAAAAGTAGCTTATCAAGATAACATATCTAATTTTCATATTAAATACTAAGTTAGGAATTAATTTTTATTAGTTTTAACAACATTTCTTATGAATTTACAAGTATTTTTTTTTAAATATAAATTATTAACAACAATTATTTTTTTCAAATTTTAATATAATTCACAGCTTTTTCCAATCTCACATAGGATATTAATTAGCTTAATTTAGCTCTTCCTAGCTTTTGTTTACGTAAAACAGTCGATTATATCATCGTAATCGATTTTTTGCATTAATTAAGCTTCAACAGATAATAAATCCAGAGTATTTTAAGTCTATCTTTGCCAATACTAACACGCGAATAACTTTTTATCTGGTCCAGAGTGGAAAACAATCTTTGTCCTGAATAATCTATAGTTAAGAGTAAAAAAAAAGCGCAAAGCAATGTCAAAATTAGGATTCATATCTCTAAGATTCCGTGAATGATTTCGTGTATACCGTATATTTTACGCGAAACGGATATCTTCACTATTTTGTAATGGTTCCTTAAGAAGATAATATTTGTGAATATATTATTCTTTTAAGATATTTCTTTAATTGTCAGGATATTGTAATGCTTTAAATAAAAAAGACTATCAGGGGTATTGCGACTATCATGCTCTGCATTGGACTTTAATTGTTCTAACAAAAATGGATCGAATTTAACAAGAAGTTTCACGGTTTCTAAAAAATTACCGTTATAAGGATTTTCAATTTGTTCTGAATGTCCTCAAAATGACAGTCCTCCAACTACCAGTGATACAACAATTGAAAAATGTGATATGATAAATTGAAAATTAAATTTAATAAAGTAAATATTTTACCTACTGAAGATGATCCATATATACATAGCCAAACTACCTTAAATCAATTTTTAAATTTGAATTGCTCGTACAATATTTTGCCTCTAAAATGTTGGCAATTCGAAAATTTTACCGCCCCTAAAATTATACTGCTATAGGTCCGGGTCCTAAGCTTAAATCCATCACTGATTGTCCGTAAAAAATATTTAAAAGATATAGGCATAGATATAGGAGCCCTGACACCAAGTGTAAGTTACTTATTTCGCAATTGCATGGAAAACATTTTAAATAGTAAAAAGTCACTGTCTTCTTTTTTGATCTTTTGTACATATACAATTACCCAACTGGACGCCAAATTTCAACTTTCTAGGTTAGCGGTAGTGGGTTAGGTTTTTGATCTATATGGCAATTAGTCTGAAATAAAAATGCCATTTTATATTCAAAATATTTCAATAATTTTTATGAAGTTTGGGTTTCTGGTTAACCAAAGGAGTTTTTATGAATGATATTAGTTAAAAGTGGCTCCAAATGTCTGATCGTGTAAGTTAATCAGTTCCTATTTCTTGGCTTGACATCTACGTGTCAAGATTATATCATCATAGTTTATCATACTTGTATGCGCCATAGTATGACCGTTTTTTAAAGTTTATTTATTTAAAAATGCATTCTTCATAACCAAAACACGATAGTAATTAGTTTTCTAATTTATATGATGTTCAAAAAAAAAAATCTAAAAGATATGTACGTATTGTTCAATGAAACGGAAATTTAATTTTCTGAAAAAGAATTTGACTTCCAATTCATAATTTGTTTTTATCAATCAACAAAGATTTTTCATGTCAAATCTCTGGTATTTCTATTCACTTCTTCGAACAAGAAATGATTTCGAATGTCACGTAAGTCTGATGAGTCTAAGCTGTCATTTGAACGACACAAAATATCACACTTAATCCACTTTATCATGCACATTTCCCAGAAAAATATAGTTTGCGGAGGCCTAGTGACATTTCCTAGAGAAACCATATTCTATTTTCGACATACAAGACAGATTAAGGAGCTTTCAACCACTTGGTTAACAATGCGAAACGTTATATTTCCTCAACGTTAAAATGTATGAGATATTTTCTAAGTGAAAAAGAAAATCTTTTCTGAAAATATTTACAGTTATAATTGATCACGTATTTAGAATTTTTCAAGAAACAACGTATTTTAATATTTATATTATGTTAAACGTTTAAAATTGACATAATTTATTAGGGATTAGCATTAAAACACAATAGTTAATGTAGTATATTTTCTTTATTTTTCAAAAAATATAAAAAATAAAATTATTTTCGATCGTTATTAAGCATACAATTATTTTTCCATCATAATTTTTTCATTGATGTATTTTTAGTCAATCAATTATTTTGATTTGAAATTGTGTATTTATACCACCATATTTATATCTTTATAAATATGTCCAGATTCAATCTTACAAATCTGATTCAATCTAAAAATCGAAAGGCACCTGGGTACGACTTAATTGTCAAGGAGATGGTAAAGCACTATACCACAGAATGAAAAGGTGAAATACCAAGGAATGAGTTCTGATAGACGCCTCACATGGAGACTTCACATCTTGGCAAAGCACAACCAGATAAATTTAAATATTAAGAAAATATAGTAGGTTCTCCGAAAAGGCTCTGGACTTACGTTAGAATATAAATTAAAAATTTAAATATGGTTGTATGGCGTGGGGCTGTGAGGATGTGCAAAACCATCAGATATAACCATCATCCCAAGAATGCAGTCCAAAGCTCTTAGAATGATTTTCGAGGCACCCTGGTATCTGGTACATCACCACTCAAACGCTCCATAATGATCTGCAAAATATGGATGAGAGCTCGGAGCCCAATACGCCAGAAGCTACAAAGATCGAAGCCAGGATCATAAAAATGACTTAGTGAGTCGGTTACTTACTGAGTCTTTGATAAACCGAAGACTTAACAAAATTTCATCGGATAACCTGCAATAATGTGTTGATCTACTAACAAAAAAAAAAGAAGAAAAAACAGCAAATCTATATATATAAAAGAAAATCGTGTTAGTTACACTATTTACAACTCAAGAACGGCTGAACCGATTTGACTGAAAATTAGTAGGAAGGTAGCTAAGAACTAGGGGAAGGGCATAGGATACTTTTTACCCCGTTCCCGTCGTTCCCGTGGGACGTGCCTTTTTGAAATGTAAATGTTTTTATACTTAATAAACACTCAATAGAATTATACGGTAATAGCACATTCGCTTAAGTATCTGATATTCTAATGCTCACAATAAAAGAGACGTGCGTTCGAATCCTAAAGTAACCTTTTTTTTTAATTTTTTTTTTACAAAATTGTTGAAAATAAATCCTTAGGGTTGCTCAATAAGGAAATATTAACGAAAAAAGTAACAGTAGTAGTAAAAAATAATTATATTAACAAAGCTTAAAGTAAATACGTTTTTAAAACCGTGCATACATTAAATCGTGTAATTATATATTTCCTCTGCCAGATTAAATTTTAATATTCGGTGTATTCCTTATAAGAAGTAGGCATGTGAAAAGATTTTTTTTGGAAAATTCCTACCCTAAAAGAGTGAATTGGGGTGATTAAGTTTCTTTGAAAAAATGTAGAGTTAATCAACAATCGAAATTTTGAATTTACTAAGTGTAATTAATAAATAAATAATTAATTAATAATAAGTTTCTGTTTTTGTTATATAATTTTAACTACAGCATTTTAAATAACGTCATTTCACTTAATTAGTATGAAAGTTTAGGTAGTAGGTACTTATACCAAATACCATAGAGGCGGTTTTTAATTTTTGTTTGTTTTTCAACAATTAAACTTTTTAAAATCTATTTTTTATGAACCAATGATTGTGAACTGGGGCAATTATATATTTTGCTTAAAAGCATTATGGAAGCAATTTTTTGTCATATAAGAACAATTAGTTTTCAAATTGTTCTAAATACCGAAGAAGAGTTAGCATAGAAGATATATATATATATATATATATATATATATATATATATATTTATTGATGATAATGAAAAATGACAAAAAATTGCTTCCATAATGCTTTTCTGCAGAATATATAATTGCTCCAGGTTGCAATCATCTATCTATTATTATAAAGAGGAAAGATTTTATTGTTTGTTTGCTTTGAATAGTCTCCGAAACTACTTGGACGATTTGAAAAATTCTTTCACTGTTGGAAAGCTACACTATTTCCGGTGAATATAGGCTATATTAAATTTTCAAAAAAGTTAGGGATGTATACTAAAACTCCAATAATGTAACCCAAGGTCTGAAAAAAATACCAAAAAACATTCTTACATCGCGTACGCTGCGAAAACTATTGGTTATAGAACAAAATAATGTACTACGATTTTGCAGAACATATTATTATCTACAAAAAATAGAGCGACAGCATATGTCTAACTATTACAGTTATGTCACAATAAGTGTTTTTTCATTTTAAAAAATATATATAAATGCCACCGCTATAAAAGCTCTTTTATTTATACTTTGGGATTAATTATACGTTCATAGCGCATTCGCTTACGTATCTGACATTCTTATGCTCACAATAAAAGAGACGTGGGTTAAAATCTTACATTAGACTTTTTTTTACAAAATTGTTTTTGGAGAAAGGTTCATTCGGGAATCGAAACAATGAGATGGGATTCCAACTAATATTCAAAAATCTAGACTCTTAACTTCTGTTATTTTGACGCGAGTATTTTGATAACTTTCGACTTTTTTTAGTTATAATTTAGACCGACTTTATTGGATTTGACGATATTTTGTATTTATGTATAGATACTGATTGATTTATGGATTATTTGGTTCACGGTAGGTATGCCTACCGAAGGTATACGCAATTGAACATACTCTTCTTAGATATTTATAAATATTTTTTGAAGTTTAAATGATGATTACATACAACTATTTTATTCTAAGCAACAGTTGATTAAATTTGTCTCTTTAAAGTCGACAAAGCAGTGTTTTTAAGTATGATTATATTTTTCGTAAAACAAATAAGAAAAATAAAAATGTTCACATACCACTACAAATAACAAATCTAAAAAGAAAATATAATCTACACCTACGTTACGCAGACGAAGTTGCGGGGATCAGCTAGTAACGAATAAAAAGAAACAATACATAGCTCGCGATCCTTAGTGTAAACTGACGTCCGATCCAATGACCCCGCTTCTAATTATTTTATTTATTCTTTTTTTCTTCCTGTTTTATTAAGTTTATTTTATTTATTACTCTTTTTTTTTTTGATTATCCTTTGTGCTCTTCTCCAACGCAAGACTTTTACCCATTACTTCCGCAATATAGGAGCATATTGTAAAAAATTCCCAAATAAAAAATAACCAATGTACCTTTGTGCTATGATTTTATTGAGTTTTGTGATGCAAAAGAAACAGTTAAGTTACTTAATTTATTTGAGAGACAATTAAAAAATAATTACTTAGTGTCACAAGTTAGAGAAATGATTTCCGTTATCTTAACGAAACAAGCGTAAATGCTATACAAACGTTTTTATTTTACCGAGAAACGATTTTATCGGTTGCCTCGACTGATAGGATTATCCTAATCAATGAACCGGAAATATTGTCGCTTTTGGTGAGTAACCACGGCATTTTCAGTCAAACAGCTATTTTAAGCTATCTTCAGATAACATTTTCAAATTATTTTTGAAGATTATTTAAGCGTACTGCAGTTGATTGCAACATTAAAATATTAGTTTGCAGAAAAATGCAAATAATAATTCTGAATACGTAAAAGTAGCTCATAAACTATTAATTCCCCAAAAAAAATCTTTTAAAGCTTTTCGTAGTAGATATATGAAATTATTTAAAAACTTTCTTGCCCAAATCTAAACGATAAATTAGTACAAAAGTCTTTATATGTAATATTCATGTAATGTTTTATTGGTATGTCACCTTTTGTTGCCTCTTGGGAAAATGAGCCAAGGTCTGTAAAGGACGCAAAAAAAAAAAATGAATATGGAAAACTGTTTCTAGCGCTTTGGTATGTAGATGTACCGGATGTGCATGAAAATATATTGATAAAACACGACCGAAAATTATTTATGTCAATATTTTCGAAGTGTTGGCGAGCTTAGTTTTCATTAAAGCCGGCGCACCAGGGGTTTTCGACTAAGAAAAAAGCTTGAACCACTTTGAACGAGTATAGTATGTTTTTGTAATAACGCTGTCCTCGGAACATGAGAAAAAGGCAGTGTAAGGGGAGGGTGGCGTTGAAGCTCATACCAAGAAATTTTGAAATTTGGCGAAAAAGTATATAAATCAGAGCAAATACACTATTGCTGTTGATAGTGTAATTCAATATTCCTTGGCTAAAGACAAAAAATGTAATCATATCAAAAAGAATATAATTATTATCAATATGCATGTATTTATGTTACAAATTGAGAAAAATCTTGAGCTAAAAACATACAGCTAATTTTAAAATCTGCGATGATATAGAAGATAAAAGGAAAGTAATGTAGTTCGAGCTATTAAAATTAGCGGCAAAAGATAAATAGCGAAAGAATGGCGTAATATCGAGAAAGAATATAGCTGTCAATCGGACTAACATAAGGCAACATACTGACAGTAGGTTAGGGCGGAATACTTTCGAGTGGAGTATTAGCGGGAACACTGCGTAAACATACTATGTATAACTCTTCGAAGAAGTAAACAGAGCATACTACGTGTGAATGGTTATTAATTTATAATTGTTTATATAAATTGGAACAAATATTTAATTTTTCTTCAACACTCAAGTTCATATACATAAGTCATTTTATTACATTTTAAATTCGTTGGAGCCATCGAGAGACTTTGGTTTATCAAAAATTCGCAATTCTGTATGATAATTCGTAATATTCAACCATTATGAGACACATTACGGTGAGAATTTCAATTTCACTTTCAATTTAATTGTGCTAAACACAAAATTGTAAAGGGTGCATTAGAAAAGCTTCAAAATTGTGAGAAAAAACAACTTCAAACTCAGCTTTTCTTTTAACACAGTAACTGAATTGTGTTTGGTATGATAACCAGCATTTTTTATAGAATTGTTTCATAATAATTTTTTTTATTAAATAACGGAGACATTGAAGTTGATTCGATTTATATTAATATATTCACATCATCTTCTAAAAGTGGAAAAATAGGGGATGATTGGAAAATTAAATTAAATAAAATCAATTATCTAAGCCATATAAATAAGTTAATTATAAATAATTGCGCACAAAAATGTTGAGATTATTGAACAGTAATCTATTCAACAGTAATTTTAAATTATTTTCAATAACTTTCCGCTTCCAGAATATCATGGAAAACGGAGCTTCGTCATTACGAACACTAAGTGTTTTCGTAAAACTTATTATCTTGAAAAAACGTTTCTGATTTTTATTTTTTAAATTTTCTATACAAAAATTATTCTGAATTTTCACGAGTTTTCCGAAAAAAGATGAACAAACGAAAAAATTGTTTGAGTCAACTATATTTTAACATATATCTTAAGCGAAGAAAAATAACAAAACGCTATATTAAGGAAAAATGCTCCAACATGTACGTGCAATCAATTTTTACAAGTTAGGTTGAATTTTTCGGGAAATTCAAAAGTTTTCTTTAACTAAATCTTTAAACATATAGACTTAATAATCTTTAACTGATTAGTCAGCTGAAATAGAAGAGCAATTTAAACAAAAAGTTATAATTTAAACGGCAGTTTTAGTAAAATTAGTCAGAACTATATAAAATGGAAAATTCGATAAAATAATTTTGTCTTCGTAAAATTTTATTCACTTTCGTAAACTTTGCAATCCAATTACCAGAAAATTAAAGAAAATATTTTTTTCAACATATTCAAATAACGCTTTTTTTATTAAAACTGCATTTCAGGTAGCATGATTCAAGCTTCATTGAATTAGGTTTGATTTATTGAAAATTCTGCTAAAATAAATAACTAAAATAAAGAGAGTAAAATACTCTACGACTACAACGAACATTAATTTTCTGACAATAAATAAAAGGTGCTGAATTTAAATACACTAAAAATAAGTATGTAATAGTTAGTAGGTTTCAGTCTCAGAAAACTGAAAAAAAAATATTAAAAAAAAGTAACCAGAAAAAAAAAACAATATAAAACGAAAAATAATAACACCCTTTTTGATCTTAATACATTAACTCCAAAACTAATTTTGAGTTAATGCAAATAAAATCTACGACGATTATTAAAATACTAGTTTCACATTCCAATCGCACGATATAGTAAGGTGAACTTCAATTATTATCACTTCATTCCTTATATAATTAATGTGTGTGTTTGACAGTTTGGCACCGATTCAAAATTAGTTAGTTTCGTTGAATTAGAAGGTTAGTTATAGTGATTTTATTATTTTGGTTTTCCGTTCACTTTTTCATCAGTTCTTTCCTTATGAATTTTTTTGGCAAATTTATAAGAATTCTTTATTTGTCTCAATATTGCTATATTGATATACCTAATGATGATATATGCTTAAAACGTACGGTTCTTTTCTCTGTAATTTAAGCGTTTTTTAAAAATTAATCAAACAGCTGGAACGTTACTCATTGTTGCATACAGGTGTACTTCTTGCGTTTTGCACAAAATCAAAGCTGAATACCACCAAAAAATGTTATGGCTTACAAAAAAGTAAGCTACTACCTGTTAATATATCCTCAGTGGATTTAAATTCAGCACCTTTCATTTATTGTCAGAAAATTAATGTTCGTATAGTAGTCGTATAGTATTTTACTCTCTTTTGAGCTTTTAAAAAAATCACAATCATTACAAAAAAAAACTTGTAATGCACAATTTACGTATAGTTTTATTAATTCATTTCTAACCGCTTCTTCAACTATTAACTAAATAATGATCTACAAATAGCGTGAATGCAAATAACTGAAACAATAGCTACGAATATCGAGAAACTATAAATTGTAATATATTTCATCCTGAGGCTTAATCTATATATTCATTAAAAACATTAAGCCGATAACAAATCACGCATGTGGAGTGTAATTTAATTAATTTATAATATTCAACGAACATTCATCATGATTACAAACTACAACAAATACATTTTTTCTTTTTAAAACCTTCTTAAATTTGTGAGTACCAAACTACGATTTTTTGTTTTGTTATCTATACATATATTGCATCGTTCTGTAGTCATTATGTATGAATATGCACGTTATTTCGGTCGTTTCATTTACCACCATAACACAAATGGTGGTAAGGATTTTTGGCTCGTTGCCAATCGGTGCACGAGAGTTGGTGAGCTTTCAGCTATTGCTCGATACGCACACAAAGCTCCAGAAAATTTCATGCTGAACTACGTCATTCTAACGTTTACGTCACCAAAACAGCTAAATAGAATTTAACGTTTTTAAGCATTAACGAGACTTTTAGAATAAAAACTAAATGTACATGTTTTGATTTTTTTTTAATTTTTTTATTAGTCATATTTTAAACTTGGAATTATGCTGGAACAAGAAATATACGTGAGGTGTTTAACACAAATAAGCTTACAGTATTTATTCGTTCGAACGTATGATATTTTTATCGAAATGTTATTCAAATCGTTAATGTAAATATTCTTTAAACGTTCGTCGTCGTTTACATTTTTCCTTGCAATTTTTACACGTAAGCTAAATCTCACGGCATTAAAATGTAGCAACTGAGATTTGAAAGTGTTAAATATCAGTTTTATTTAAACAGTTAACGTTAAAAAAAACAATATTTTCTTCAAAAATGTTTTAACAGATATTTTACAAGGATAAATTTTCAAACAATCTCATAGTCTAAAAATATAAACAAAAGATATTAACGCTACATTAATAATATAAACATAAAACTTCTTCATTCAAGTCGCTTTATAACTACAATGTTCTTATTTTTTAATAATTGAAAAACATACCATTTTCTTCATTTAAACTTTTCAAAGTTAAATAAGTGCATTTTCTATATCAATCATTTTGATACGTATTGTTACATCTTAAACTTTGCAAATCTACTTACGCAATCTCTACAAAAATATCAATTGATTGATTATCGAATCGCTAAGCAGCGATTTTTATAATGATAATTGAAATCGTTGATTTCGAGATACTTTTTTTCGCAAATCAATTACATTTGTATTTCTACAAATGTTAAAGACTGAAAAAATAAACGAATTTTTCTCTTTGAATATTTATGTAGTTCTTGCTTTGGTTGTGTAGAAGAGAAGGATGATAATTTGAAGAAATATATTTCTATTAAATACCATAATAAAGTATTGAAAATATAAATTTATCTTGTTAATAGTTGAGTATAAAGCTTGCATTACTTTTTTTAAAAAAAAAGAAAAAACACTTCTATCTCGTTGCATATTTATTGACATATTTTTCCGATGGTATGTATTTCAAAAGAAAAATTTCCAATTAAAAAGAAAACCCTTTTTATGAATTTCCAATGAAATATGTTATCACACAAAAGAAAAATACTCATTAGCATTGCAAAGTTTTACTTTTTTCTACCGTGTAACTTTATAGTGCATGTCAAATAGAAGAAGTTGTGGATTTAATGAAGTCCTTTGCTATCAAAGCATTAATTATTATGAAAAAATGCACTTTATCATGCACGATATCTAAGCAAATATCAATTACACTGAAATATGAAACATTTCTAATATAAATAAAACGTGAACATTAAAAAATCATGACTCTAAGGTAAAAGAATGTTTCTAAATTATATAAGGTCCAATGGAAGGAAAATGTTTGAGGTTCACATTTTGGAAAATTAATTTAAGATGATTGATGACTGTTTAATATAGATAAAATATTTAACGAAAAGCGATCATATAACAGAATCTATCCTCTCGATTTTTTATCTTCACTTAGTGATAATGGATTGGAAGGGTTACGCTTTGTTTTATCAAAAATTGATATAAATTCGTTACATAAAAATAATGTCAATCTTTAATTTTCTTATTATAATTTTTAAGTAACTTATTAACTCCTTAGTCATAAGCAACTCGTTCAGAGTTCAAATATTAACCAATAGTGTCTGACCGAAACCGAATTTCGGCTTCAGTCTCAGTTTCGGCTGAAACCGAAACTATCATATAAGTTATGTCTTCGATGGAAAAAAAAGTTTATCATAATAAGTCAGTCTTTACTCTTAAATCTTATAGATATTTATTAAGCATTTAGTCTTTTATACTTGAGTTAATTATTAACATACCATATTTTTATCACTTCTTATTTTAAATAAATTATTTGTGTTGTAAAAATGGGTTTATTTGGAAAAAATGCATCTAATATTTCTTTTTAAAATAAGTTAAAAAAAAGCTACAAAACAAAGAACTTTTTACACAATATCTTTAGGTTCACAAAAGAGAAAGAACTCTCTCTTACATCTTAAAAAGATTCTCCTCTGGTTAATTTTCTCTCGAACTGAAAAAAATAAATATTAAAGATTATTTTAGTGGGCTGATAATTATAAGAAAGAAACAAAAATTTCTGAACATTTTCATCTCACGATTGAGTTTCAGTTTCGGTCGTAGTTTCAGCTTGACGACCGAGCTAAAACCGAAATAATTCATATACAATTATACAGCATAGATAGTAATAATAAACGTAACATTGCAGATACAAAAAATTGATATAAACAGGTACATTAATACGCGGTGATTAATTATTAAATAAAATGTAAACACATTGTAAGGTTTTAGGTTTATCTGTTATTTGGCGTTAGGACTGTTAAATGTTGTACAGTTTTGTAGCTGTAAAAAGCTAGTCTTACTATATTCCTTTAATGAACAAAGTTACTCTTATAGTACTTCTGAGATCTAAAAGTGTATATCTTTTAAAACTTTCTAATTTCTATCATTCTATTTTTGATTTTGCTTTGAGAAAAGTACGAATAGTATATTTTTAAATAATTTAAAGCCATTTGACTTTTTACCAACTTTTACCCAACCATTTTCTTCACTAATAATGAAAATAGGGGAGAATTTTCGTTTGGCTTCGGGCGGTGAAAGCATACGCTACGCCACTGGCCTACAATTCTGATAAGTTTCATTAAACATATATATATTATATAAATCTTATTTCATAAATATATATTAACTTAATAAATATATCTTTCCGGAGCTGATTTATAGTGAAGAAAAATTAGTTTATTTCTTTCGAGGAAATTTTTGATGGCAATCTCAAATTTCCAATTCTTTAGGCTGAAAGCTATAAACGCAAAAAATCATAAGTATTATCTATATTGATCTGTTATATAAAATGGAAATTTAATTTAATATTTATAATATGGGTGAAATCAATTTTCTTTATTTATAGCTATTATAAAATAGAATGGTAGGATAAATTCTACCGTATTCAGCTAGTTGTAAATACAGATAAAAGCTAGTCATTAATATAAATACGACTAATTCAAATGGTAGATAATTTATTAAATTTAAAGAAATTTATTCTCTAGAATTATTCCTTTAATTTTGTATGAAAAATAATTGAACCAACGAGCAAAGTGAGCAAACAACTGAACTTCCTGATTATAAAAATTACGCTCTTATATACTATAACAATCACTGACATTAATTTTTAATACATATTGAGGTAAAAGTGCAAATGTTATTTCAAATTCCACTAATCTGATTTTCAATTTATTAAAGAAATGAATTTCCATTCATTCAAGTATGATTTGCATTTCATGTTTTGTTAACTAAAATTTGAAAACTTATTTAAATTAATCTTTTGTTTTAATTAAAACTTCACATTTATCTACACTGCTTACATACATAAACAGTTTATAAAGAAACAAAAATATACGAATCTTTTTACGGTCAAATATAAAGAATGATTAATTCCTGAATACGTTTTCTTGACAAAATCAATTTTATATATTAGTTTAATTTGAACATTATATGAATTTTTCAAGAGCTGTTTCTCATTATTAATTGATTTATGTACGTGTTGGATGAACAAATCATTCGTAACAAGAAACTGAAGAAGACAGTAATATAGAACTCAAATCGAATCCTTGAAACATCAGTTAATTGAATTAGATATCAATGTTGCTCCATGCACTTTATCGACTCATCATTTATTCAAACCACTTAATAAATGGAATTTTTAAGTAACATTTCAATTTGTTCTTTTACAGATGAAATCTCAAGCTTCAATTTTTTGATTAATGCTCCAATGGAATTCATTTTCAATTTGATTTTTTTTTAACTTTTTGGTGTTGATTTTGTTTTCCACTTTTGTATTTTCGTAGCTCAATTATTTTTATTTTTCATTTTGCTATTATTCTAGTATAATACTATGGCGATTAAATCTTTTCTGCCTACTATACATTTTATTTATTAACGGGCGTTATATGGGCGTTTTAATTCATAATTCTCGTGGTTAAGGGCAACCTAATAGAAATGCATTGGAAATTTGAGGGCATTTTTTCATAATGCCCTCAAATTTATATTTTGCTAAGAAGGCTTGACTCCAATATGAATTCAATTCGTAACCATGCGTACTTAAATTTATATAAATGAAACTTGAACTTCATATTACTTACAGATTTGAATATATTTTGAGAATTTAGAATTGAGATAAAATTTATTTTTCTTACGAAATAAATGAAAAATAAAAGTTTGTATGCACCTCAGGCGTTATTAGGTGATAATGCCCATCGAGGACATACATCCCTCAAGCCAGAGGCCCTCGGGCTGCATTATCTCGCTCTCCGGGTATTATCACCTTGATACATAGCAATAAATAACAATATAACAATAAAACATACGCCGTTGGTACATAAACGACAATAAAAATGCTTTATTATAAAATGCTCCAGTTAATTAGAGTTTATAAAAGGTTTGGAAGTGCCATCATATAAAATTCATTGTACAAATAGTTAATTAAGAGTTAATTTGAATGTTAGAAGAACGTTAATCTTGAATAAAACAAACATATTCTACTCCAGAAGACTTAATGAAATAATGTAAATAATTACATAAAAATAAGGCTCCTCAGGATTTTCAAGAGTTATACTTTTTTCGACAGATCATCTTTAATTGTTGACTCATTTGTATTTTTTTTCAGTTCGTTAAAACCGCAAAATTTACTCAAAAATCACAATTGTTTATATCTCAAATATTGATAATGATGAATAAAGTAACATGTAAAAATTAAATATTTTAAGCTTTTAGAATGAAAATATTGTAGGATTTCAACTTTTAAGGAGATATTTCATAAAAAATAATACTGTTGATGTAAAATTAAATAACTTCCAAGTATCAAGTTAAAACAAAATAACAAATCCTCTTAAATAAAACCGTGATTATTTTTTTACGTTGAAATTTATTTTATAAATGGTTTGAAAACAACTTTCAAACCATATTTCATTAAAGAAATTCAAAATATCTTGAATATTATTACAATGATCTTAATATAATTTTTTCGTCAAAAGTTTTCTCAAACAACTCGCATTTTAATAAATACCACCAAAACTCTAAATCATACCCAATTTAATCCTACAGCTTCGTTTGGGCCTACACATTTATATTTGCTAAAGCTTACGAGCTTTCGGCTTATACGCGTTTTATTAAAAAATAAATAAGTATTTATTTGCTTAAGGCTACGACGGTGAAACCAAACATAAATCCTCGTAAAACCCATATCGATTCGTATCATAAATATAAATTTTTATAAAACATAATTAACAGTACCTAGGCCGGTTATTTCCAACAGAAAAAGGCTTCAGCCTTTTTTTTTTATTCACCTTCTACCCAGTTTTTGAATTGATTTTGGCAAAAACAATAAAGTCGCCTAGTAAGTGGAGTCGAAAGAGTGTCAGCTGGTCATGAAAAGTTTGTTATATATTTTTCGTTGAAGGATTCTCAATAACTTTTTTATTTGATCATCGTCCAATTGTGTGAGAGTCAAATGTAATTTTATCATTTGTACAAAAAATCTCGAACTCGAATATTGAATGGGAATAAATGGGTTTGCTGGAGGCTATTTGGAGCTCAAATTTAATAAAATTGGAGACAAATTCATCGAAATCATCATTTTATCGTAATCAATTTATAAAAACAATCCCTCCAAAGATTATTCCGTAATTGAAACGGACAAAAAATTTCATCTTAAAATAATACCCTCAGTAGAATAGATATGATAGACGGTCAGTATGTTGATTTTTTTCTGGAAAAGTTACCTTAAAATTACTTTATTCTAATATTGACAAAAAGTACCATGTTTTCAAATAAAGGAATTGATAATTTAAGAATGCTATCATAAAATTCCTCGAAAGAAATTTAACTAATTTTTCATTACAATAAAGGGCCAAGAGATAGGCATGGTGAATCAGCTAGTGGAAAGATATTCTAATGATATTTATGAGATGTGTAGATCAGTGGCGTAGCGTATGTTTTCGCTACCCGGCGCCGACCGAAAAATCGTAACTCCTTATTTGCATTAGTAGCCAAGAAAATTGGTAAAAAGTCAAATATCTTCAATTTGTTTAAAAGTAATATTCGTGTTATTCTCCAAGCAAAATCACTTATGTAATTATCAATATCAATATGCTGTCCCATTTTCATGTGCCACCCGTAGTCATGATCCACCATGCATCCGCCGCACACTACGCTACTGGTGTTGGAACTAATAAAATACTAAGATTCTAGAAGTTTCAAATCTCTATCACTTTGGTTCAATTGGTTCTTGTGGATTTTTTTTTATTATGATTTCTTCCTTTTTTTGGTGCCTCTTCAACGTTGAAAATTGGCGATCATTATGGTTTTTGATATAGCAGCCTGGCCGAGTCCTCTCGTTTTTTTTCGAACCACCAATGAAAGGCGGCTAACCAATGATCTTCTTATTCCTAAAGCTTTTTTTCCATAATTTTCATTTTTATTTTTCTTCTCATCTTTGTGAAAATTTGTATATGTTTCCTGCTACTTACCCTACTTTTCATTGATAAGATATCTGAGGTATTCTACTGTCTCTGATATTCTTTATACTGTCTCTAGATTAAGGGTTAGACATAAGGAAGTTCGGTTATACAACTTAGTCCTTGATACCGCCTTTTTTATGAAAAATTAACAATTATATCAATTTATAAAACCTTTAAAAGTAGGTACTTAAATTATCGAGATTTCTTAGTACTCTTCATTTTTTTTCTTAGAAAGAATTTTTTAAATTTGCCAGCCTTAATCCATTAAAATATATTTTGTATTATATGTTAAATTTAATTGATTTATGACATAACATAAATTGTTTAAGAACACAAGAAATCAGTGATTCCAATATTTCTTTTATCTTTTAATAGTAATAAGTAATTTTCATGAAAACTTCTCGACTAGACATTTGGATCAATTTTGCTCCAAAAACTTGTGCAATAAAATTAAACAATTTTGTATTGTTTTGTATGCATTCTACTGAACTAATTATTGTATGCAAGAGTTTCTTAACATAATACATACTATGCTTATTTACGATGACGTCTACTTCCTATGCAATCTAAATACTAATAGATATATACCTACTATAGATTCTAAGTACTATTAAACCTAATGCACATGGGTTAAAAATAATTTAAAAGTTTTAAACATGTTCTTTTAACTTGATAAAGTGTAAGAACTATTCGTTTAAAAATGCAAAACATATCGTTAAATTAACAAAAAGACGCAAAATAAAATGAAATAATATGAACAAAGTAATTACCCCACTAACAAAATGACGCCAAAATACGAAAGTTCAAAATCTCATGAACGTTTTCCTATGACAAATTTCATTAATACAAATGGGAAGGTTATTTAAGTCGTATAAATACTATGTTAATGATTGAAACCCTTCACAATCTACACAACTTCTATTCTTAATGTAAAAATTGAAATAAATTTCAGGAAACAAGAATGTTTTCCATGGTGAAAAGTTCCAAAATTGACAAAAATTGTTTAAATTGCTACTGCTTCTATAGTAACCGCTAAATGATCTACTTATATCTTGATTTCAATGCGTGTACTGACGCGAACTGTGACGTCACAGAAGATCCATAAGCACATTTATCATTTTCGGACTCTCATTTGCTTAGTAAAATTAAAAAATTTTATTCTGTCAAAATACAAGTTTTTCAAATCTAAAAATTATTTTTTTCTCATATGAATAATGTCCTTTATCGCTTAAAAAAAAATTGTAAATGTTCACATGGTCTATTGAATTATAAAAAAAAAAATAAAAAAGTTTCTGATTTTTCATTTTAGTCAAACAAATTTTGGTCATGCCAATTTCTCTAACTGCTAGACTTCCTAGAAATATACTAAGATATTATAGAATTTATAGGTTTAATAAATGATCATAATGTTACAATGTTGGATTCTGAATTTAATTCCCAAACACCAAATTTATCAAAACTCATTAGTGGATTTTTTCCAATTTTCAATATATTATTACACTCATTGTGAAAATATTATTTATTATTTCACTTGCCTTAACTGTAAATGAAATGTTTATTCTAATTTAACAAATTTAATTTTTTGTTTTTGTTGTATATTTGTAGTCTTAAATCCAACTCCTTTATTATAAATCACGTATGGATAGCCTCCGAATGACGTCAGTGTATAAAACGCACCACAAAGTGTGTACGTATTGGTATAGGTATTGGAATCGATTGTGGGAGTAGTTTAGTAAAATTTTCAAAATTTCAATAATCAAAAACAATAAAGATCTTTAAATCTTTCAATCCTATTGGCTAATATAGTCTCTTGCATTGGAGTGGGTGTGCTATCAGATATTAGTGCATTGGTCCAAGTCATTCTACTTGTATTAATGAAGCCGCTTAATTGCTTATTTCACTGAACTTATATTAAGCTTAATGGTAGTTTAGGTAAAATACGTTCCTTAAATATTTTTTTTTAAAAATGAAGGATACACAGTATGAAATATATATACATTTTTTATTTGTACCTGCATACCATTTAAGTGCGATTAATTTATCTTTCTGGTAACGATTCATTATGTATATTCCCCTAGGACTTAAGCCCTTTACCCTCAATGGAGAAGTATTTTTAACAACACTTTTTTGTTTAAAACAAACAAAAAATAAATGTAGAAAAATCAAATCTTCTTTTCTATAGACTGAATTTCAAATTACGATAGATAAACTAAATAATGTTTTCAACATTTCCTCCTTTGTTGTTCTCAACCATTTTCAATCGTTAAATTTTATTTGGTGTCATAAATTTACATTAAAGTGCTACATATCGTTGTTAATAAATTCTTTTTCTATGCCCATAAATATTAAATTACGCATATAATTTCGACCTCATTCCAGTAAAAGTTTAAAATTTTAGAATTAATTCTCACAAAAATAATTAAATTTCATCCTGACGTGATATAATGTTTCAAGATGCCAAGTTTTGTAGATATTTATGTTCCAAAGATTTGGTTGTTTGATCGATTGCAAACATCAAATTCAAGTTTATCCTATAAGCGTGTCTTTAACAAGCTCATAAAGATTATGCTAAATATTTCAAACATAGGATTTATTAACAATTGGATTAGTATTTTTCCATTTTAATTCAATTTTCAATTTTAATTACAAATGTGTTTACTAAGAATAAAAACTTTTTGCACCTAAAAATTTTCATTATGTATTTTAAGCATATATTGATTGTTACTGTAAATTATTTGCTCTGCTACATTTGATATCTTTCGTTTTTCGTTAAAAATGTCCTTACCAAATTAATTGACAGTTCTTTAATTTACCGAGAAAAACTGTGCGGAAAAGCATAGTCTATATACATATATATATATGTATATAAAAATGAATCCTTGCGATCCTTGACTATGCCATAACTTGAGATTTGACCATTTTCATTCAGAAAGAAAAATAATTAAAATTTCGCAGAAAATTGGAAACAAGCTCTATGTTTATGAATAACTTTTTAAATCACGTATTTGTCTATCAAAGCTTATCAAAAAAATGATATTAAATTTATAAAATAAAACGTGATTTTGGTCGACTAATATCGAAGAGCTACAACAATTTTCAACAAATTCAAATCTGGATAAAAAATTAAATTGAATGGACTGTACAAAAGGAAATAAATGTACGATTTTTTTAATTGTTAGGTCCCAATTTAGTGACGCATGAAGATTAAACAATCGTTAAGTTTTCTGAAGTATTTTAACTTTCTGTGCAATTTTCAAATGGTTTTGATAGTCAAATACGTGGTATAAATGGTAATACATATACACTAAGGCAGTTATTTTTTTTATAATTTGTTGAATTTGATTCTTCAATTACTAATTAGACGTACCAACATAGGTTACCAAAATCGCAATGCTGTAAGTCCAAGACATATACGAGCAAATCAAAGTGACGATCAATGCGAAATGCAGTTGAATGGAACCGATAGAATCGAAATCAACATCTTAATCCCTATCGAGCTGCATTTAGTTATAACTCGACACGAATTCACTATGAATCCGAATGGCATGTCGTTTGACTTTAAACAATTACAATTTCCAGTGTGGTTTGCATTTGCAATGTCGATAAATAAATCGCCAAAACAGTCATTAAATGTTTGTGGCGTCAATCTTTAAAATAAATATGCACTATAAAACAAAACTAACAATGTTGTGTATCAAAAAGCATAACAATAAACAGGTAAACACTATGTCACTGAAATATTTGGACAGGACAACAATTGTCGGGTCAATTGGTTGTTTATAATTAAATGGTAGTTAATACACAATGGCTAATTTTTTGACGGCAAGTAAGACATAAATATCTAACGTTTATTATTAAAACAAATTTTAATTTTAAAATTGATCTCAATACCAATTAAGATATATTAAAATGTCAGTACAAGTTGATATATAAACATCTTTGCACGAAAGTTGATATTTTCTACAACAATATTCATTAAATAGAAAGAAAGTTTAATATCTCTTGGAACATAAACATTCGCTTTATTGATTGAAATAAACTGTAAGTGAAGTAAACTCTTCGTTAGTTGGGAAAAACTTAAAACAGAACTTTAGCACAGCGACTCTCTGTGAAAACGTTTCACTCAAAAAGTTAAATATTGTATCCAACGACCGCGGCTAGAAAAGCTCTGTCGGGAAATTAAGGTGTATTGTAACGTTTCAAACATGCATTGAGTATTTATTTATCAAAATATGGTTTGTACAATTACCGTAAAACTTTAATTAAATTTAAATTGATTGATTTGCAAAAAGTTATTTTAATTAAATTACTTACATGAAACTTTGAAACATTACAAATACGTATAAATTATAAATGAGTCTTTAATTTTAAATAAATCGTTTAAGTGCTTGTTTTCAAACGTAATAGACCATCGACAATGAGCTTTTAAGCTTATTTCCTTTGTGGCCATTTTAAATATTTCTTCCACATTGAGTCCACTCTAAGCATGGATGTTTCTCTGTTAATGTAAAATATATTTTTGAATCTTATGGGTGTTTTACCTTCTTCTATTGTTTTCCGTCTGATGGTTTTTCCTAGAAGGTAATAACTTGAACTACTCAAACTGTACCTTCATTCTCATGAGTGCTATTTCATTCATAGCTCTTTTATCTCATAATATTTGTCGAATGCGTACGTAGTATCATATTTCGAAAGTTTATAAACAGTCGGGAAACCAAAAAAACATTTAGTAAGTAAATTAAAAGTTTTAGTTTATATAATTTTTGGAAACAAGTAATTAATGTTTTTATTTAATGTTTGTACAACGTTTTACTACTATCGTAGCTTCATCAGGAACTACAATATACATACAGTAATAAGTTAATTAGTAGCATATTATTGTTGTATTAATGCCAAAATTATTATACAATACTTAACATTTGATGTTTTGTAATTGAGGCATGATATATTTATTAATACATTAGTTAAGTTTAATCTGTTAATTAAATTTTCACTGATTAATTGTGTATGTTTATGTAATTAACTTGTATATTGCAGTACCTGACGAAGGTACGAAAGTAAAGAAACGTTGTACGAAGATTAAATAAAAATATTAAGTATTTAGTATCCAAAAAAAGGGATTCATACCTGTTATATTATATAGACAGTGGATAAGAACGTGAATAATGCTTAGTTTATATTGTGTTATGTATTCTTCACATTAAAAGTTATTTCCAATACAAAAAGAAAATAGACCGGTCACATTCCAACCTAGTGTGAAAATGCAATTAGCACCTCTTTCGAGGGTTAAAATCAGGTAATAAAATTTTGAGTGCCAAAATGCATAAGACCCGTCACATTCCAGCCTAGTGTGAAAATGCAATGAACACATCCTTCGAGGGTTAAAACCAGCTAATAAAACCTTGAGTACCAAAATGTATAAGACCGGTCACATTTCAACCAAGTGTAAAAATGCAATTAACATACCTTTCAAGGGGTTTTCCTTTTCATATTAATTACGAAAAAAATTTAAAATAATAAGCAGCTTATCGTTGGCCAAGGTGGTGAAGGTTTTTTGCCGAAACTAAGTCGATACCGACACCAAAATTGAAAGTTCCGAAACTGAAACTTCGGTCGGTCATTAAAAATAGCTCAATAGTTTTGGCTGTTCATGCTTGAAAAAGTACTTTATAGTACACCCTCTTTGGTACTACTTTCTCTATAACCTCTGTTTTACCCCTTACCTTTTCTTCATGCCAATAAATATTTTGTTTATTGCCGTGATCATTTCATATACTTCACGGAATAGGATATAAAAAAAAATTGAATATGAACAGAACAATGTTAGAATTATTAATATTTTTATAATAATCTCCTTAAAAACTTCCAGTTTTAATTACTTCTTAATGGTAAATCAATTCAAAATTCTTCGTGAAAATATGAACGTAATTAATTTTATAACAAACGTGGCATAATTAATTACTCTGTTAAACAGAGGATTTTGCATAGAGAGAAAATGAATATTTATTGAAACAATGTGCAGCGTGTCAATGCATTTGCATATGAATGCTACTTTTTATTTTCATATTTCCAACGCAAAGATTTCACATCTCAAAGGAGTATCTCATCACTCATAAAATGAATGATGGGGTGTCATTTCACAGAATTATGTTCATCGTTTTTCTAGTTAACTATTAACTATTATGTGCAATAAGTTTTATGCATTAAAATGATGCATATTTGTTATCTGTAACATAAAATATATAATATTCTCCCCTAGGTGTCGAGAGAGACAAACAAGAGACAGCCGAATGAATCAAAATGAAATTCGTTTCAAGAAGAAGGAAATTAAATTTGTGGATGACATCCTGAATTCTTTACCAGAGAACAAATCAATTTCAAATATGTCATTCGAAATGAAATCAATAAAGATTTAAAAATGAAAAAAAAATATCTGCATTATACGTTAAATGTAATAAATCATTATATGATAAAACTATATCGACAAACAATTTCCGTTAACTTTGGATTAAAAAAATTATCATATGTCTTTCACGATAACTTTTTATTATTTTTTTTGGCTTGATAATGCTAATTAACTTCTTAAGAATAAATTTGCTGGTGGTAAAAATGAATGAGAATTTATATACTTTGTTGTATATTAGTATAAAACATATAAACGAACATAAAAACCAAGCGATAGCATATTTGCCTTAAAATGGGGATCAAATTATTTAATATGGTAAAGTAATCACGGAAATATCAAAAATAATTATATTATGGTTCACAGTGCAATGATTGGATATAGGTGTAATTTAAACGATAAGGTTCGATTAAATTTACGAAGAGGACTGGTTAATTGAGCAAATTTCAACTTGCAATATTCTCAGAATGGTTTTTCGATCTACATTACTTCAAATTAATTAGATTTATATTTAATTATCGTCGGCGAATCTACCTAATGAGACCTAAAGGTTTTCATTTCCTAATGAATATTTACTGAACAAGTTTTTCGATATTATGGATAAAGTTTTGTTAAAATAAGCACAATTTTACTCCATTTTATATAATATATCTTTAAAGCAAGATATGGAATGCTAAATGTCCTTCCAATAGTAAACTATCCCAAATACAATTTTTTTTGGGAAAAAGAAAATAATGGACATATTATGCTAAGTAATATTTGGGACTTTTTTCATCTAATACCAAAAAAAAAAACATTTTTTTCATTAGTTAAATATACGTTTTTATATATCAAAAAAAGTTTTTTTTTATTTGTGTGGAAAAAGCTCATTAAAATTTCTTAAATTGTGTAGTTTTTCAACTATTTTAAAATTTGGAAGAATTAAAAAAAAGGATTAACAATTAATAAATTCTAAATTATAATAATTCTGTTTTAAAAATTAATAAAAATATCTATCCTTTACTTGATGTACCAAAATTTTTTACAAACTATTTACACTTATTATTACCCATTATTACTTAATTTGAAATAATGAAATGTAAAAATGAAAAAAATCCACACATGGAACTTGGCAGGCGCAGCGACGATACATGTATTACATATGGGAGAACACTTAAGATTGGTTAAGATTGGTTTTAATTCGTTGTAGATGTATGGCATAAGGTCTCACTACATCTTTGTGTTTATATAAAAAAAAATAAGAAAATTAATTCATTAAAATTGTTATGATAAAATATAGATGTACGTGGTCATTATATTTCTGGCTAGTATCGTCTGAAATAACTATAGAGAACTCTATCGATTTTTGACTGCAAAGAATTCATTCAAAATTTGAATGACGAAGAAGTGGAAAACAATGCAGGACACATAAGTACTGATGAATTGTACCATATTCTGGGTACTTCTTTATCTAAAACACTACCGTGTTTACATGTAGTACTAAAGCTAAGTTAATAATAAGTTTACCAATCGAAATATGGCAAATAATTCTTGAAATTATGAGTATTTAAATAGTATCTTATTCAAATTACAGACTTATTAAAAATATTATATTTACACTAATTGCACCTACTACTTGCTTCTGACACATTATTAACAACAATGATAACGTTTGGCATCCATTAATTTATGATAGTAAAATCATTTAAAAATTTATAAATTAACCAGTACAAATAAGACGCACACAAATAAATGCAACTTTTACCGGAAGCCAGACTGCCCGTACGCTGACCAAAAAACCGATAGAGACCTTTTAAATGTACACCAGCTTTCTATAACAAAAAATAATTCCTTTTTCCTGCCGTTATTAGCGTTACCTTTGGTTCGTATATCTACTACATTAACTTGTACGACTTGTACTATGTACTTACAATTTACATAAAATCGTCAGTGGTCATTCACAGAAATATTCGGTCGTTACATTCATTACATTTTTATCGACAGACTTGTATGTATGAGGTAAACGTGATGTAGTGTGTTACAAAAAGGATTATATTGTGTAACAGTTCTACACAGTACAACATAAAATTTGAATAGCTATACAGAAAAAAATCAACAAATATTATTTTTATTATTTTTTTCCAGCGATGGACTAGCACAATATTTTTCTAGTTTGTACTATGTAACATCAAAAACTATGCTATTTATAACTTTAAAATTCAAATGTAAATATTATATAATAAATTTTAAAATAAAATATTTTAAAGATCAAGGTAATGAAAGTCTAGTCCTGGGTTACGATATTACAAAAATAATTTTTAGTGAATAGTTTTCCGTGTATTAAAGTTGGAAATAGTTACAGTAAGATTGAAACATAAATAAGTCACTATTGTCTGTAATCTGCCAAGCACACACAAATTGATATAATCATATTTTTCGCGGAACAAGGGAAAATAAATTAAGGGTGGATAGTGATTAGGTAGCACTCGGTCTCATTCGCACTGCTGTTTGTTACAAACCTATATCTGAATTATGTGTCAAAAAATTAAATTGTACAGAAATTAAATATAAAGGTTATAAATAAACATTTGGCATACCTCTAATTGTCTTCTTATCTTTAAAAGAATCAAAATGGTATCTGAAAGAAACAATAAAATGCGTTAAAAACATTTTGAGAATTTTCGTTTCCATTTTATTTTATTTTTTTTAGTAATATTTTTTGAACTTGCATTGTAATATACTCTAAATATTAATGATAATTTCTTTTAAGTGAATAATTACTATAATTTTTAGAAAACTTAAGACTAAAATTGTTCCATTTAGCTTGTTTATGCTAGTTACGAAATTCAGTGTCTTTATATACAAATTTTGTGTTTGATGAGACATTTAGTTTACTTGGGATTGGAAACATCACATATAAGTCAATCAAATAACCCAAATCTCCTAAAATAACAAGACGCTTGCAAGAAATACACTAAATTACAAATGCATAATTTGGTTTAAAGTGATAAATTTAAAATGAAAAATTAAATCGAAGATCAAAATAATAAAATGTAATGGAAAAGCTTATAAATAAACATATCCATTTAAGAAGAATGTTGTTTATATTTATATTTTTTGGAGTTGCATAATTTAAAAAATTAAAGTATGAACAATGCGAAAATTCACTTAGAATTCACTTAGAATTGCATCTATGGTAAATCTTTATTTAATAACATTATTAAACAATTACGAACATATTGGTGAAAGCTTTAAATTTCATACTTTCCAATTAACCAATACCCTTTGTTGTATGAAATTTTCACCATTTTCACAGTCAATGAATCTAGAATAAAGCTTCTTAGAAAAATATTCTCCAATTAACTGTGCTTTAAAATTGATTAATAACATAAACTTGGTCATTTGTGGTGTAGCATATGTTTATTAATTAATTATTGCTGGATGAACACTTCTTAAGAGACACAATAGTTCAAAAGTAAGTTTTCAATGTTGTTGAATAATATGATTTGCAGAGAATAAAGTTATGAAACATTACAACTGTTTAAAAACATAAATTTATTTTTCTAATAGTTAAGTGTTTAGATGTCAGACAGATATGTATATGTAAAAAGAATAAACAATTAGTAGAAAAAGTTATTCCAAAAGAAGACAACAGAAACTTCCAAAAGAAATACAAATGTACTTCTATCATTTACATTATCGCTTCAAATAGTTTCGTAAGATTTGGTAACTTTAAATTTTTATTTTGGATTTGCTACACATTATTTACGTACTTCCTTAATTTACGTCATAATACAACTTTTTCATATTTGTAATAGATTTACGTCATGTATGTTATAGATATTAATATATTAAGGCATTAATAGTAAGAAATGGTTTTGCTGTGGAGGCAATAAAACAATTATTACCAATTGTTAAGCTTTTAAAAAATAATAGGTCGACGGGAAAGTAATGCCTCTTTATTAATATTAAATTAAAATACAAAATTATGAAAACAGTTTCAATTTTAAATCAATGATGTTATAATCACCCATAATATCACTAACCCTTGACTATTAATGTTCAAATTTTATTGTATTTAAATTTTAATTCAAATTTAATGTTCAAATTATTAAAAATCCAATTGATTACTATGTAAAATATATCAAAATCACTTTTTGAATATTATTAAGGGTTTCAATATTTTAACAACCATATTTTGTCGCGATTGAAAGAAAAAAAATCCGATGAAACAACTTTGAATGATTACTGTAGGTTATGTAGTAATCACTAATCACCCTTTCTTAATTCATTAACTTTTTCCAGGGTTTTTTTTTGTGTAAAAGACTCTTGCAATGTGACAAAATTGACTCTTCTTGGGAACTTTTGGGTACTGGTTGATCAACTAAAGTTGATTAGGAATGACAGCTCTTCGACTATCTGAAATGGATTAAGTACCACTTTCTCTTTTAATATCAATTTGTTTAAAGTTCTTATTATACTTGGATGGTATGAATTGGAGAACTCAAAGTTATTGAATTTGAGCTTAAAAACTCATTTGACATGAATTAAAATCTAATGCACTAGAATAAACATTGAATGAACAACTTTACTATATTACCTTGTTAACCTCGAAGAGCGTATATTATCTTATTTTGTATTACTTCGTACATTTGTCTAAACTTTGACCATTTAAATATAAATTTTAGAATAAAAAATATTTTTTAATCTTTTAGGAGTTCACAAGTCACTTTAATCATAAAATGTCTTTGGTTTGATTTGAAATATATAACGTATAAATCAATAAATGGTAACTGGATGTCTAAAGGTTTAGAAACGACAATATAGAATCGATAGACAACCTACAATGCTGTTGTTGTTTTAATAGTTTGCCAACTTTGCTTGTCTTCCGAATAGTCAATCGAAAATTTATCGTTTTCGATCTGTTCAAACATTTCTCAAACATTTCATTAGAGTATAAATATAAGTAAATGAGTCACAAAATTTAGTTAGAATCGGTTGAGATTAAAAAAAATCAAACTTAAAATTAGCGTTTAGTTGTCTTTTATATTGCAAGTAACGTTTAATTTAGAATACGAACGAAATTAGAAAATCAAAAACAGTTTCTTGCGCTTTCAAAGTATCAGATAAACAATTAACGACTAGGTTTTGTTTGTTAAGGTAAACTAATAGATATGAATTCTTGGTTTTTAAGTCAGAAGATTTTTTTTTTTTTTTTTTCCCCCGTTTTTGTGTATTTGCAATCTGTCCCTGGACAATGAGCAAATCTGGTCTACGTCCGCGCTCTATATTGACTCTTTATTGAGTCAAAATCAAGCTCCTTGAACTTACTCCCTGTGAGGCAATTCCAGAAACGTGTAGCGCTTCAGTCTATTGTTCTCTCCGCTGTTGTCAAGTAGGCTGATCGCCAGATGATTGGCGTGGTCTTCCAGTCTTTTTTGATATTTTTGGCTGAATCTGGCGATCTCTTCTCTCACGGTGGTCATCTTCAGGTCTTTATGTATGTCGTGGTTAGTGATATACCATGGAGCGTTCGTAATGAGTCTGAGTGTCTTAGACTGAAAGCGCTGTAGGATATCCACATTGGAGTTGCTAGTTGTTCCCCACAGTTCAATGCCGTAGGTCCAGACTGGCTTCAGAATTACTTTGTATATCAGTAGTTTATTGTCCAGGGACAATTGCGACCTCCAACCAATCAGCCACTGCAGTTGACGGCATTTGGCTTTAAGCTGATCTCTTTTGGCAGCTATATGTCTCCGCCACGTAAGTCTTCTGTCCAAGTGCATTCCGAGATACTTGACTTCTGTCGCCTGCGGCACCTGAAGGTTGTTGAGATATACCGGTGGACAGGTATCTCGCCGAGTAGTGAATGTCACATGAACAGATTTGGCTTCATTGACTTTTATTTGCCATTTATTAAGCCATGGTTCCAAATCGTTGAGGGCCCTTTGTAATTTTTCGGTCGCAACCTGTGGGCATTGATCTGTCGCCATGATCGCTGTATCGTCCGCGTACGTTGCAATTACCAAATTGTCAGTGATAGGTAAATCTGCCGTATAAATTAAGTACAGTGTGGGTCCCAGTATGCTACCTTGTGGCACCCCAGCACCGACCGGGTGGAGTCCCGATTGATCTTCGTTGTAGCTGACAAAGAATTTTCTATCCTCCAAGTAGGACTGGTAGAGCGGGTAAGGTACCACCTTTTTTAACTTATACAGCAGCCCCAGATGCCACACCTTGTCGAAGGCCTGTGTGATGTCCAGAAAAACTGCGGAACAGTAAGCCTTATCGTTTAGCGTCCTCATGATTGTAGATGCTACTCTGTGAACTTGTTCGGTGGTGGAGTGTTCCTTGCGGAATCCGAACTGGTGGTTTGGAATGAGACTCTGTTCATCGATACAGGGTTGCAGTTTTTTTAAAAATAGCCTTTCGAACAATTTCGACAGTGTGGGTAGCAAGCTGATTGGTCTATATGCCTTCGCGTCGTTTTCGGGCTTTCCTGGCTTGTGGATCATGATTATCTTTGCAATCTTCCAGTATGATGGGAAATAACCTCTGATAATGATGGCATTGAAGATGGAGGCAAGCAACATGATTGCATTGGAAGGGAGTTCTTTTAACATTCGACCAGTTACTCTCTCGTATCCCGGAGCCTTTTTTGGGTTTACCTTTTCATGTATGCAAGAAGCCACTTCTTCAGGTGTAATATAGAAAGAAGATAGTTCTGCTCCATTACTTGGTTGATCATTTGCTGTTTCTTCAGCGGTGAGCTCATGTTGGTCATCGAAGGGTTGGAAAACTGTTGCCAAGTGAGTAGCAAACGTTTCGGCTTTTTCTCTATCAGTTCTGGCCCATTCCCCACTTTGCTGTCTGATTGGTGGGACTGATTTGTGGGGCCTCTTGATTTTTTTTGTAGTTTTCCAGAGAGAGTAGTCTGTGGCTGAAGTGGCCGTTAAGTTATTGAGGAAGTATTGCATTGATTCTTCCTTCAGTTCTCTTAGGACCGTTTTCAATCTGGCTGTCGCTCTGTTGAGGGTTGTTTTGTCTCGCGGGTCACGGGAGCGCATCCATTCCTTGCGCAGCCTTCTTTTTTCTGCAATCATTTCTCTTACCTGTGCGGGACAATCATACTCCACGACCGCCATCGGCCCAGTTGGTGTCGCAGTGACGGAAGCATCGATCATCGCAGCAGTAAAGTATTTACATGTATGCTCTATGTCATTATCCGTTTTTAATTCGAATCAATGAGGTAGACTATTTTGCAGAATGCTACGATATTTCCTCCAATTTGTTTTGTTGTTGTGCAGATATTGTGGTCGAGTTTTTCTAAGGATACTGGTACTTATCCTTAGCAATACAGGGGAGTGATCTGACGATAAATCCGGTTCGGTAGAAGTAGCGGTGTAGTTCTGGTTTATGCCCTTAGTAACGAATATATCCAGTACATCAGGTATCTTATTTCTGTCCGTGGGCCAGTGAGTTGGTTGGTTTGCCGATAACACGCCCAATTGCAAACTATGGATCACATCATAGAGGGCTCTTCCTCTCGGTGTCAAAAGTCTTGAGCCCCACCATGTGTGTTTTGCATTATAATCGCCTCCAGCAACAAATCTGTTCCCTAGTTTTGTGAATAGTTGTTTGAACCCGTCCTTATTTGGTTGATGTCTTGAGGGGCAATAGACGGAGGCAACTATCATTGGTCCTAGCCAATCTTCGATTTGAATGCACGTGGCTTGCATGTATTCTGTGTGAAATCCTTCGAGTTCATGATGTTTGATTTCGCTTCGTATGATAATTGCTGTTCCGCCATGTGCCCTTCCATTCGGGTGATTAGTATGGTAAAAGTCGTATTCCCTTATTCTAAGGAAAGATCTGTCACTGAAGTGCGTTTCGGTGATTAGCATAACGTCGATTTTATTGGTCTTCAGATATGCTTCCAGTTCTGCCCTATGCTGGCAAACTCCGTTGGCGTTCCAGAGAACCATTCTATATTCGTTGGCCATTTTAACCCATTTTAGACACCAAGGCTGTTAGCAGGTTCAGTAGTAAGTCAGTTTGTTCCGCCTGCTTAGCTATGATGTCCTCAAGTCGACTAAGTCGTTGTTCCAGGTTGTGGGATGTTTGTTGCTCACTGTTGGATGATTCCGCCTGGGGCCAATCTGTTCGACGTTGATTTTCTTTTAGAGCTTGGGCGTAACTGACGTTTGGCATTATTGGGTTGGTTGGAGGGAGGTTATTAAGGTAACTATTTTCTAGGGATGAGCGATGAGGAGGATAGGTGATGTTTGGTTTATTAGCCGGAGGGAATTTTTTCTTTTGTTTGTCTTTATATACCTCGCAGCCCTTATAGTTCGCTGGGTGCGTTCCATGGCACAGTGCGCATTTAGCCGGAATGTCTCTGGATTTGGTACAAGTATTGGTGTGGTGGTCCTCTCCACATTTCACGCAGCGAGCCTGCCGCATGCAATAGCTCTGAGTGTGCCCGTAACGTTGGCAACGTTTGCATTGAGCTATTTGCCTCTTTTTGTTTGGAGGTTCAATTGTTATTTTCGCTCCTAACAGATAATTGGTTTCGTAGATATCCTTGTTGTTAGGTTTCGGTTCAAGATCTACAAAAAACAGAGGCAGCGGTTGTTTCGTTATGCTGTTTCTTATGTTAGAAACTTGTCTGACAGTGTGCCCTTTTTCTGTCAGCTCAGTCTTAATATCCTCTGTCGGAGTAGAAAGTCAGAAGATAGAGAGAAATAAATGTATATACAAGACCGAATGGACTATAAATTTGTAACCATTTAAAAAATTGGAATAAAATATTTAGATATTACCTTCTGCAAAAATTAACTATTGTCTATTGTCTCTTTGAATTATTGTCCTTTTAAGGACATTATTAAAGATTCTACCATCCTAAAGTTGTGAATCAGTTAAGTCAAGTAGTATTAAACACACATACAGTTATTAAAAGAAAAAAAGGATTAATTTCTCTTTAGCTTTGACTTTTCTGCGTTGATACCTAATATACTGTTTATTAAATTTTCAGTGAAGTAACTAAGGGTTCTTCGAAAAACAAGATGTCAAAATTATTGAAACGATTCGAAACTGTTTCGGCATACAACTTGCTTGTATTTAAATCTTTTTTTTCACCTTTTTCCCTATATTGTAGGCCTTAGGTCCATGGTTTCGAAATATTCCGTTCTCTTAAGATGTTGAGATCCACGATATTTTCCAACTTTTTGGAGGTCTTTCTTGTCGCGTGATTTTTGTCAGTCTTTTTTCCTTTGGTCATCCTTCTCACGTGATCAATGCAGACCTATAAGCGTTTATGTCCCTTTTAGATTGTATTTTACACTCAACATTCCGGTCTTCTGTTTGTGCTAGTTTTCCTGTGACATAGTGTCTGCCTTGAAATGTTTCTGAGTATTTTCATTTCTGTTATTTGGATGGTAATTGCAGTTGTATACTCTAATTTCTCTAACGTATGTTTAATGCGGGTTTTGTATATTTCAACTTTCGCCCTTTTATTCATATTTAAATAATTTCAAATTTACTTCCATACAAATTGAATCTTGCAGCAATGTAGTTTCAATTCTAATTTCAAAAGTAATGATGAGCGTATTACTTCTAATTCAGTCAAATGTTTGTGCATTGATACGTAGAAGTCCATTTAAACAAAACAGGATTTTTTTGCAAGTTATTTTCTTAAAAGTCTTTGAATCATCAAATTGTCATATTTAGTGTAAACTTTGTCTGTATAAACAAATTTTTACCCATTTCTGAATCAAAGCAACACTTATTCATTGATTCATATCATGTTAGTTGTATATAATAAATAACTCGCAAAACATTTAAATAAAATATTTACACCAAAAGTACACTTGCGCTCCCTAAACAATTTTCACTAAAATTTCCCTGGAAACGAGCTAGTAATCTGCCTCCACCGCTCCCATATGATTTAGTTTAAGGGGAAAATGAGATTTTAATGTACATATGTAATATTAATTTTTACAACGCCTGCTCTGGAAGTTGACTTTTCAAGCGCTGTATGTCACCTTCAAAATACACAATAATCGCATACTTGACTATTTGTGTTTCATAAACGCACATGTTCGGTTAAATATGACATAACTGCACAGATTCCACCTAAACTATACAATTATAGAAATATAACCTTAGGAACACAGTCTGTACTTGACTCGCTCTATCTTTCTCACTTTATTAGACTACTGAAACGCCATTTGATGCCGCGACAATAATTTACTTTTTGTCGTTTTTTTTTTTTGCAATAAAATTAAAATTTGAAATAATAGAAAAAATAATTTTTAAAATTATCCCATTTCTCTCAAATTGAACTTCCAGAGCAGTAGTTGTAAAAATTATTGTATGCTACTGGTGGGATAAGTAGCAAATATGACAGTCGTGATTACGACATTCGCTGTCAGGTTTATGGGGCATTCGTATGAAGACTCGTGTGACTATCGCAACTCGCCTAACGGCTCGTTGCGACATCTGCCACACTCGTCTTCATACGAATGCCCCATAAACCTTACGCTCATGTCGCAAAGCAAGACTGTCAAATTATTTGCTACTTATCCCACATGTAGCATAAATAACTATTATAGTACACCTGTATTAGCTAACAATGACTTGGAACACATACATACGACATACATAATGTATGGGCCTGAACAAAAGAATACAATAATAAAAACTTTAGGAAAAATGAAACAGAGTCTTTATAAACTTTGCAATGAAAATTCTTCCTGGAGTTTTTTACCTTCAAAGCAATTTTTATAACACATTTAAATAATCGTTGTACTTATAATGTAATAATTTTTTTTAATATTAATACAATTTTTTTTTTTTGGAAAATTGGAAATCACGTTTGTGTAGTTTTAACTTTTTATCGTCATAATTATTATTTATAGAAAGGAAAAAAATGAATAATTATAAGATTGCGTGTGTAAATTTTACTACAATTATCTTTTTCTAATGTGTGTGTCCACATATTCTATTGATTCTTTTTAAATAATCACATATTATAGGTATTCCCGTAGAGTGATATTCATATAATTGCAAAAAGATACTATGTTACATATTTATTTCAAACTTTATTATACCAATGGGAGAAGAAGCTTCATTATATTGATAACTGGTGAAATTTTATTGAAGATTATTAGTTATTATTTAAATTTTGGTATTCAGTTACTGAAAGACATAATTATATTTGTTTTTTTTTTGTTCTTAATACTCAAATTTACAGGTTAATTATTTTTTTGAATACATTACTGCAATGTGTGCACTTTTTTATAGTTAATAACTCTATTAAAATTAAAAATTTTTCGCTTTTTTGCTATTGACCTTTTTTATCTTTAGAAAAATGGAAAGTAATTTAACATTATATAAACATAAATTAACATTTATTAATTAACGAACCAATTATAGTAACTTAATGAATACTTGTAAGGTCGATGCAAAGTTTTTAATACGCTTAAATGAAAAATCTTCACAACAATTTCAATTGCTACAGTTGAGATTATTCTATCGAATAATCCAGCATTTTATAGTACGGTGATATTGTTTTATTTAAAATGGTATGTAACAGAAAAATTATAAAAATTTTAAATATTGATTTTAAAAAATAAATTGTGGAATGATTAATTAGTATAAACTGTAATTTGACCTTTCTTGAATTGATGACGCAGCTTCTTGATTATTTATGTTTACTTAGGGTTTTCTGTTTATTTGATTACATAGGGAAATGACTTGAATTAGGGAAGGCAGTGGGTGAATTATATTTACAACTAAATCCAATACTAAGAATAACTTAACCAAGTGTTGATAACTTAAAATGAGAAAATTGTTATAAAGTTGTTTATGCTTTTTGATCCTCGCATATTGTTGAAAAAAAAATTGTTTATCAATAGAATTTAAAGATTCACGAATAAACTAATATGTTGAATTTTTTGCAAATATCAAATTAATGATTTATTTCTAACTATGGGAAGCAACTTTTAAACAATGAAAAATAATTGCCTTGATGAGGTTATGATAATTGAGCATTTATGGGTTGAAATTTTAAGTAGTAGGAAAATCGTTTTTGGTCTTTATAAGTTTATCTACATCTTGGCTTTAAATTGTGATAAAAAAATCATTGATATTTATAGAAGGTTTCTTTTTCACTTTTGTAAAAATGATATATTTTTTGAATATTTAAAATTTACAATCGATTTCATGTTTTGACTTTATGGTCAAAAAATAACTGCTATACTTTTTTATATATGTTTCAGAAAGAATATGATGAAACCAAGAAATAAGAGAACCCAATCTACAAAAATGAGTTATCATTTGAAATCATTATTTTGTCTTAGTTTTGGTATATTGTTAACAATCGTTGGAATAACGTTAAGTGTGTTTTGGACGCATTTATTTGATTATATTTTACAAACACAATCAACACTAACTCCTCATTCAAGGAGTTACGAATTATGGAAAGAAACACCAATGCCTGTCTACACAGATTTTTACTTGTTTAATTGGACGAATCCAGAAGATATTAACAGTCCTAATATTTTGCCAAGCTTTGTGGAGGTAATGGTTTGAAAATAAATTTAACCTAAATTAAATACAAACTTACACGTAATCTATTCTAAAAAAAATATTATTTTAAACAATTCAGATCAGTAGCGTAGTATTGTGAGCGCCGGGGAGTAATGGCTCCGGGCGGCACATGAAAATGGAGAGGCAAATTGACATTGATAGTTCCATAAAAGATTTAGCTTTGAGAGAAACACAAAAAGAACATTTTTAAATAATTCAAGAATATAAAGGTTTTTGACTATACCAATTTTCTTGGCAAATGATGAAAATAGGGGGCGGCTAATTCTCGGTCGGCCTTGGGCAGTGAAATCGCATGCTAAGCCACTGATTCAGATTGAATATAAGGACACATTTTGGATAGTGAATCTATATTATATAGATTTTTTTCGATAAATCATGGAACTTCTGTTATTATGATCATTATGGATCTTCAAACAGTGCTGGATTTATGGGAAATTGTGGGTTGTTAGTATCGAAAAAACCATTAAATTTTGTAACAAAATTATTTTTAAAATGAGATTAAATGGATTTAGAAGTTTTTATGATAGTAGCTTCTTATTTAGACATTTTTGTTTTGCATTTCCTGAAACGAAATTTTGTTTCGACACACAAAATGCAAATTCTTCCATGAAACATTTTAGCCTCTGATTAATTAATGAATAATTATATATAACGTATGACTCAATTTCAAGTCATTATCATCAGCTGATGATGAAAGCCCAAAACTGTTGAACCATGTTGTACTCTATAAAGAAATTGAGTCATACGACATATATAATTATCCATTAACTTATTAACAGTAACGCGGAAAAAATGAATAAAATATTTATCAATGTTAAATTTAGTCCCCAAAGTACAATTTTTGCTCTTTGGTTAAAATATGAAATTGAAAAAAAAAAAACCAAATACATGCATTGTGAAAAGCGAAAAACTGAGTTTTTTAAGCTTTAAGAACAATTTCTCACTTTCGGCCTTATTTTCAAACTTGAAAGAAAATATATTTTTAACTGAATACTGGAAATAGAGTCCAGAATTTGAATTTGCAATTTTTTTTAATGCATTTATTTTTAGATGGGACCATACAGATTTAGGGAAATAACGGAAAAAACTAATTTAAAATGGAACACGAATGGGACTGTAACTTTTAAAATATTGCGTCGTTGGTACTTTATTCCAGAGCAAAGTAACGGATCCTTAGACGATATTGTGACAACATTAGATGCAGTAGCGTTGGCAAATATTTTTACTAATGGTTTTTGGTACAAAAAGTTTAAATTATTATTATCGATTTTAGACTGCTGCCTATGTTTCTCGTGATTGGAACTATTTGATGAAAAAATTGGTATCTTATAGTTTATCAATGGTTGTAAAACAAGTTTATGTTCAACGTACGATTCGAGAACTTTTATTCGAAGGATATACAGATAATTTGCTCCAAATTGCACGTACTATGCCTGCGTTACAAGGAATTACAATACCTTTTGAGAAATTTGGTTGGTTTTATGGTGTAAGTTAAATAGTAAAATAAAAACCATATATAATAAATATCAATTTTTATATCTCCAGAGAAATAATTCGGCCGATTATGAAGGTGTATTTAATATGGACACGGGAGAAAATGATTCCTCTATGTTTGGAGTATTAAAACAGTGGAATTATATAAATAAAACAAAATTTTACTCACAAGGTTGTAATACGGTCAATGGTTCGGCTGGAGAGTTTTTTCCAATTAATAGAAAAAAAGATAAAATTTCTGTATTTTCATCGGATATATGCAGAAGTGTAGTTTTTGAATATGAAAAAGAAACTGAAGTGTATAATATAACAGGATTTAAATATACTAGTGGTAGACGAATGATGGATAATGGTATTTTCATAAAAAATAGTTTAATATAGTTAAATGATTTACAAGAAAAATTAATAGGAACCATATATCCTGAAAATAAATGCTTCTGTAACGGAGAGTGTGTTCCATCTGGTGTGATGAATGTTTCTGAATGTCGATTTGGTGCTCCAGGATTTGTATCGTTTCCTCATTTTTACTATGCAGATCCTTATTATCGAGAACTTGTTTTGGGAATGCAACCAGATGAGAAAAAACACAGTTTTTCATTAACATTAGAACCAGTAAGTAAAAAAGTTTCAATTTTCAATCAATTTACAATTGTATATACATTGAATTTTAGAAAACAGGAATTCCATTACGAGTAAATGCCAGATGGCAGCTTAACTTATTAACACAGCCTAGTGACCACATACCGTAAGTTTTAAAGAGTAATTTCTATAAAAACATTTTAAATTATTTTTTTTTCGTAGATTATATCGAAATATCCGATATACATTTATGCCTATATTGTGGTTTGAACAAAGTATAACTATACCACCTAATTTGGCTTCAGAAGTACAACTGATGTTAGAAATTCATGTTATTGGTTTTTACGTAAACGTACTTCTTGCATTAATAGGTATTGTAATTATTCTCTTAAATTTTGTTCACTTTTTACAAATATACCGAAGAAAAAAATCGGAGGAGAGTAGTGAAGTACCTTTTTTGCCAAAATTTGATTCGCATAAAAAGGAAATAAGTTACAAAACAAACGGAAAAAGGATTAATCAGCTTTAATGTGTATACAAGAAAACGCGAATAACAACGAAAAGATATGAAAACACGCGGCAGTTAAACTTTAATAAAAATAAAGCAAACTTATTTGTCCAATTAATAATGCATTCGTACTACTAACAGTAAAAATTATTAATTACATGTTCACAGTATAAACTGAAATATTATGTAAACTATTAAAATCAAGAATTTTGCCATTAACAAAATTTGTAGTAGTAAGTTACATATATAAAATACGAAGTGAGTTAAACATTTTTTTTTATTTTCTTAAATGATAAATTATGATATTTTTTAGACTGGAATTTTAAGTGATAATAAAAATATATATATATATATATATATATATAAACTTTGAGTGTTTAACTGGCCTAAAAAAATTGTGTCAAACATTTTTCTAATATAAGTAAAAAGAGTTACAATAAAACAAAATCATACATCATGAAATTCAAACTTCTGAAATTTTAAACATTAGAATTAAGCTGTACGTTTTGTATGCGTTAAGTTGAATTGTGATCGTAAGAGAACAAAAAATGATCATATATACAACAATAATACAAAAGGAATCTTTTTCCTTTTCTCCAAATGTTATTTTAAAAGTTTAAATGTTCCACAACATATCAATTACAAATAATTGTTTTTAAATGAACCGCCGTCAGTGAAAATTTCGATGAAATAATTCACATAAGTTTGTCAGTGTAAAAAGAAGACAATTTTTTTGAGAAAATGTGTTTTTTTCTTATTGCTTATATAGCGGACTTTGGATAGATTGCAGCTGAAGGGATATTTAAAAAATCCCTTTCTGCAAAACTTCGAATTAATAAAAAAAAAATACAAAAATTTGTGCAAAAATCTTTATATAATAATTAAAAAATAAAGTCACTTTTCTCCTACCTACGCAGCGGATTTTAATGCGGTTTTCACAATTAGTTGGATAATTTTTTACGAAAGGTTTGTATATTGTATTATAATAAAAGCTAATTAAGTTTTCAGGTAAGTTGAAAAACCAATATTTTGCCACCAAGTTACCGAAAACATTTTGAATATTTTAAATAAGTACACACATTAAAATTACATTAAACTTTGTTCTTTAAAATTTTAGCTTACATAAAGCTAAAATAAAGTTATTCACTAATAATGTAGTAAAGTTATAAGTAATTTACTAACAACGCTTAGAGTAAAAATATATCAAAAATAAATATATTTTAAATAAAGTATCTTCGCTGCGTATGTTTGCTGAACACGATAAACTCAAAAAATACAGATCGGATTTTCATAAGGTTATCATCAGTAGAGAAAATGATTCATAAGGAAGGCTTATGAAAATAATTAACTATGATTTTTTAATGCTAAATGAAATATGACGATAATTGTTGAAGATGCCAGCAAAAATCAATCCGATTGGAAGTTTGACTGGTGCCGTAAGCCCTTAGAACCATATTTATTAAAAATAATTTGATCATGGTTTATTTTTATATTTTATCTAGATTAAAACTGTCCGTATTCCAAACAATTGCAATTACGGTATTATTATTATATAACGGTGTTACGGTATAAGACCTAAAATAGTTAACTTAAAAATGCTTTTAATCGAAAGTATCATATTAACTTGTTCAGTCGAAATCTGACCTCGGTCAAATGCAGTCCAAAGGCAGTTGATCTACAACAGTGAAAATCAAGTTTGAACTAAAAATAGTGAAACCGACAATAGCCAGGCCCAAATTCGCTCACAACCCGGTGAGTGAATCAATCAAATAAACACCAAAAACATCACTAAAACCTACTAAAAACCAAAAAAAATGACCACCACCGTTTCCAATAACACCTCATCCTACGCACAAATAACTCAAAAAACCACAACAGTTATTCCAACCTTCCCTACAAAAAAACAAGCAATTGTGTTCGAGAGCATCTCTAATACAAAAATAGCAGATTACATAAAAGCAGTGGGAAATCAAATCGACCCAAGAAATATCATGTTTGCATCCCGACTGTCCAACAATCGTATCTGTATATATCTAAAATCAACTGATACCGTCGACACATACATAAACAATTTCAAAAACATTACAGTAAACGAGACGACCATATCATGCAGGCGATTAATTGCACCAACAACGAAACTTATCATTTCAAACGTTTGCCCATCTATTCCACACCATATTATTATAGCAGCGTTAGCCCAAACAGGATTAGAAATAATGTCCGGGATGCAATTCATTCGAATAGGAATGCAGGAGGAGAGATTTAAACATATCTATAGCTTTAGACGATTCGTATTCGTCAAAGCATATGACCCCAAAATCCATCCAGACTCTCTCATTATAAAACACGACAACGAAGAATACCGCATCTTTCTAGGAGAACCCGCTTACCAATTGCAGAAAACTGACAACAGTGGAAAAAATACCAACACAGTCGAACACCAATCCAATCCCGACAGCGATACCACGAACACCATATCAAAACCAATCAATTTAAATAACAATAATCAAAACTCTACCATTTCCCAACCAGAACCACCAACAATAGAAAATAACAACATAAATATAACCCAAACCACCAGACACAACGAAGCGGACGAAGTTATCGAAATGCCACCCCCAATAACCAGCAAAAATGATAATAATAAACCCCACCCCAAGAGAGTAAAGAGTACCCGACAGCCGACAGTATCGAACTCATCATCTGAAGGTATTAAAGGAAACAATCAATCCCAGTCAGAAATTGCCGATGACGATACTGAAGGAAACAGCAACTCGGAACAAAGGGGAAACAAAGAGTCTACCACCAGACGACAGGTTAGAAAAAAAATAAAATCTAAATCAAAAAAAACAGAAAACGAAACTTCTGAGGAAGAGGATTGGGCCACAATCAAAATATTTCAATCCCAACTCAATCTTCCACTAAACATTGACCAGATAAGGAATATCATGGAAAATGCCCGCAGCAACCAAGACCTAAACGATTTGGACCTGGATTACGCCACAAGCATAGAAGACCTCATCAGCACACTTCAACAACTCCACCCAAAAATGAGCCCAAGTTTAAAAAACAGATGCACGCGGTTAATCAAAAGACTGCAAGAGCACGAGTTTCCATAAATTCATACCACCAAAAAATTTTGTCGGAGTATATTCAATTCAAATATATTCAATGACTAGAATAATCTATTTTAATTTGTTTAAATCTATTTAAGTCTGTTTTGATACCTTTTATGTTAAATATGAATGTAAAACTGTAAAACCTATCAAATTTTAGTCGCTAATGACCAAGCTGTTGAAGCGACTTAAAATAAATAAATAAAAAAAAAAAAAAAAAAAATAACTTGTTGTGGAACGATGAAACCGTTTTGATACTATAATACCAATGATACCTTCTGAATTGTTTTTCAGTTTAAACGACTTTAAATTTATAGTCGTTTAATTTAATTGTAAATTTCTAATTAAATGAGCGTTTTGAATAACTTTTAATAAAGCTCAAAGTAAAGCTTTAAAAGTTGCTGAAATTGATTTAGTCTCTCATGCTTTTCACGTGACCAATTGTATGGTTCCCTCACGTGTAACATCTAAACATAATATGTTCGTGTTTATACGTAATTTGCCACAAGCTATCAATGTTGCATACAGAAATTTAAGTTTGTTTTTGCATTATTATTTTTTCAAATATTAATACAGTACTATAGATATAGAAAGAAAAGATGTAGGAGAATATGCTACCTGTGCGAGGCCGGGACGGGTCGCTAGTAAACTATACTTTTATTAAATAATGATATCAATTGATAAAAACCAGAAATTTTATTGTTCAAACACACTTACTTCAAATTATTAGGATAATTTCAACAATATTTGACCTGAAAAACGTTGAAATACAACCAAAAAATACAACCAAAACAATAATACTGTAACATTTTAGCCAAATCAGCTTTATGAAAATGCCTGATGCTTAATATTGTTAAAATAATAGACGATAGGTTAAAAAATTGGGAATAAAGAAAAGTAAATGTGCACTGTACTAAAAGACCTAATGCACATAATCTAAACATAATTTTAAATGTTTTAAAAATTTTCAAACTAGTATCAAAACATAATGTAGTTGTTAAAATTATTTTTAAATTATAAAACTGAAGAAATATTCATTTGAAAACGCAAAAAATATCGCTAAATCAAATTGCCTAAAACAATCCGTCAAAATATGAAACTTCAAAATCTCATGGACGTTTTTCTTTGACCATAGTGCTTAAACACAAACGGAAACGTTTTTTAAGTTGTTTAAATATCTTGTTAATGGTTTAAATCATTTTTCAATCTACAAACCCATATTCTAAAGAAAAAAAATGATAGTAAATTTTAGGGTAAAAAAACGATTTCCATCATCAAAAATTAAGAAGAATGACAAAAATTATTACTGTTTCTGTGGTAACCGCTCAATAGTTGGTTTATATCTCAGTTTCAATATGCGTACTTTGACGTTACAGAAGACCTATAAGCATATTTCTCGTTTTCGAACTCTCATTTGCTCGTTTAAATAATTTATTTTTCTGTCAAAAAACAGATTTTTCCTTATACTAAAAAATATCCTTAATCGATTAAAAAAAGTGAATTTGGTCTATTGGTCTCGTTGTGACCTGATTAACTAAGAAAAGTAAAAATTGAAAGTTTCAAAAAAAAAATCGCATTAAAGAAGATTGACTTTCATTGCTCAAGAAGGATTTTCTAGGTCCAAAAACTGAGTTAAAATTGATGATATTGAAGAAATTTTGATGAAAATCTATAAGTAAAATCAAAGTAGCTTCGAGCTACTAGCATTAAGTACAATCAAATTTTCACCTCAAAACAAGGAAAGCATTTAATATTCACATTATACAGATTCTTAAGTATACCTAGAAAGTTTTTTTGTGTATAAACTACGTCACCAATAGATACCATAGATACACTATTTCATTTTCAAAACTAGTATTAGTTTGATCTTTCAGATTTCAAAGGAAGTGTGTTATCTTTCACCTTGTTGTGTGCTCTGCAATGGAAACTGATACCCTTATCGAGAAGTATCGCATTACTGGAATATATGGATTGAATGCAGCTCTAAACAGATTATCGGGAAAGAGCTAAAGGTAGCATAATTTCCAATGATATCTTAAATAAGCACATTGTCGGAAGTTTATCATCAAAAAGCAGTTATGAAAAGACAATTGATTTTGACAATTGTTTTGGTACAATGGTTATTATCACCAATTATCACCTTTGTAATATGATACATCATATTGGTAAGCATGTTTCAATAATGAATAGAAACATCTTGACGCTGGAAATTTATAAATGATTAAAAATTTTAGGTTCCGTAATATCCGAAATAAAATATTTTCGAAATGATATTTATCTAAGAAAAATGATTCGTGAAATTTTCGTAGGAGAAATAAAAAGAAACATAAGGGTTTCTTTTTTTGTCTTTTTTTGTGTAAAGTTCTTTCATAAGTAATTGTTCTCGAATACAAACATATTTTTCTTTAAGAAATTAACGAATTAACAAAATTAGAAATAAAGAAATAACAAAATTAGAAACTTAATTACTAGTGATTATCCTCAAATTTTAATTGAAAGAAATTTTCGAATCAAATTAAAACCTTAAGTTTTAAGTTGTCTACGAAAGAGATTTTTTTTTCCATAACTAATAAATTTTCATGTTTGTCACCATAGCGATTTATAGCTTCTGAAAAATAGCGACGATTTTTCAAACATTTTAATTACTAGATGCAAAAAACCGTTATTTATATGTTTGAGGTAATCTGAGATTTTTCAAATATGTTTTATTTATCTACTGTGTTTTTTTTAATCAATCCAATTTTTGCCTTTTCCACTCTGTAGATGCATTAAAATAACTAATCAAACAAAAAGTTTGTTTTAAATAGTTCATCGTTATTTGAAGGGAAAACCACTAATAAAATAGAAAGGTAGCACATTTAAGAATGTTTACATAGTCAGTTGCAAAGTTTAATTAAAATTATTTGCGTAAAATATTCATTAAGCTTGCTCTACGGCTAAAAATAAACATGAAAGTTACGCAATATTGTCTCATGCACCCTCCTATTAGTCTCTAGCTCGATTAACTCATCCCTCATTTGTCTGCGTTAGAAATGGTGTGGAGGTTTTTACGGCAAAACCTGAGCAAAGTGAAACATGTTTTAGTCCAACATATAACATTTTATTTCCTTTCAGATTCGATGAAATAAACGTAAAAAAACAATAAGTAATAATCATTTAACCCTGTTATTCATAATGTGTAAATTTCACTATTAAATTATTACTCAACCCCATTTATACCTCAATTAAGCCTAAAGGATACACTTGCAAATTAGAGTAACTCTTAGAATTTCTTAACTATTTCTATGACAAATTCTAAACTAAAATTATGTTAAAATAAAGCTCTTATTAATTGCAATGTAAAACGCAGAATGTTTTTCCTTCATTTGCGTTAAATTGGGAAAAATGGGAATATAATTAGCTTTGTGCTATAATAAAGGGGAATTGGATTAAGGTGCATCGTTCTTCATCTCTTGAATTACTACCGGCTGCTGTTTAGCATCACATTAACAAATGTCACAAACAAAAGTTCTGAGAGTGGCAATTGAATTATGAATTGATGATTTCAAATAAGGAATTTCATTTAATTTATCGCTTGAATTGGAAATCTTCATATTAATGAAATTTAAATAATAATCTCATTTTAAATTTCCAAGAATCTTTTTATATAGGTATTAGAGCTTTAAGGCAGTGATTTGTTTGTTAAATTTTTATGCAAAGTTAAAATGGCAAATTAAGTAAAAGATCCGTTCGCATTTAAAAGAAAAAGGAACTTCAAAGGAAAATTAAACTTAAAAATCCGAAATAATCCACTTTTATAAAGTTTTGCCAATTGTTCTTTTCAAAAAATATGAACAAGGAATATCACTACAATAAAGGGAAGTGATAAAACAAAGGAAAATCAACTAGAATTACTGATGGAAATTGAAATAGATTTAATATAAATAGTAAATATATTGCACATAGAAATATAATTAATATGTTTCATGAAATTCGAGCATTTGATTATAAAAATGGCAACTACTAGGTATAGTTGTCATCAAATGTAAATATTGATCACTTTTAATTTAGATGAAAAATAAATAAAACAATTTCATGTACAAGCTTTCAACAGTTTTCATTTCCACTTTGAAATTATTTCCCATAAACCAAAAATTTATAAGAGAAATGTGTATGTTACCGTTAAAATTTAAAATAAACATTTATTCTAATCCGGGAGTGGCGAGTTATCCTTAACGTAATTTGACGATATAATTTGTGATTTTTGCAAATTTGGTTAGGAACAATAAATATATCCATCGGTATTGAGTAGTTTGACGATTATTTTGAACGATTTATTATCACTTTACGTACGTTACAAGAAATATAAGTGCAAAGTTTACGAAAATTTGGGGCTTTAATCTAAAGAAAAAACATTTTACGGAAAGAGCGTTATAATCGAAAATTGCTTCAGTAAAATGAAAAAGTTTTCAATAATCTGAGATTTAAAATAATCAAATTAGTAGTTAAAACATTGGAAAGGATTAATGTACCTTAAACCCAAATACGTGAATACAAACATTAATGAATTTCTTATTATTTATAATGATCAAATTTTTTTTTCACGACGCGTTTTAACCACAGATCTTTAGAGTTGAGTGAAGGAGCTCTAAAAGCCCAGTATCATTATTTTTTCTTGGTTATTTACAGTCGTTTTAACTCTCATTACCGACTATCACGTTTTAAAAACTTGTACTTGCACTAAACTTTAACACATCATATCACAACTCGCACTTGGATTACTGTAGATCTTTTAAAGCTTCAGTCCCTTTGAGAAACCTTAATATGGCCTTCATACCTCCTCCTACGGACAAGCAGTCTTCTATTTTCTGGGGGACACCACTTGTTATTCTTTCCGCGTCTGTTCCATTGAATTCCAATAAAATATGGTCCACAGATTTTTCACCTTTGCATCGACCATACTCCTCGGTTATTCTAGTTATTAAATGACATATGTTAAATTCATATGACCTATTCGAAGTGTATTCAAAACTACCTCTTCTCTCTGGGTGAGTTCACCAAATTTTGAGGTTCCTATTCTTGTTTTCCTAATCTTAAACAATTTTTGTAATCTTGTCCGTATTTTTTTCAAAACTTAGAAGATTTATTTACTATATTCTATACCGAGGTACAAAAATTGCAATTGCTCTATAATGGCATAATTTTCTTTGCAATGGAGCGACCCCATCAAATCGGCTCATAAATTACACAGGTCTGCGATGGTAAAGTTGTCTAAAATAAAACAACATGTTTTTATTGTAATTTTTGCCCTGATTATAGAAAAAATTATGAAAAAAGTTCATCACGTAAGGCTTTTTTTGCAAATCACAATTAAAAAGGAGTTTTTTCGTCCAAAATCGAGGGCTCAAATCGAATCACTTTTCCTGTATCGAAAATGGTAGTACCGGATCTTTCAGTACTAGCGCTGGTGTCGTTTTATCTTCCGTTGGTAATAAAAACAAACCGATACGAAGTTTAAAAGTGAGAGCGACATAACAACAATCATTCTGTTGTCTCGGTTTCACTAATAAACTTCATATCGGTTCATTTCTCCTACCAACGAAAGATTAAACGACACCAACGCTAATAGTGAGAGGTGGAGTACTACCATTTTCGATACACAAAAAGTGGTTCTTTTAGGGTCCCCGGCTTCGTCTGAAAAAAATTATGGATATTACCCTAATTGATAACTATGTATAATATAATATCTTTGTTTAATTAATTTTACTGTGACAAATTTGTCGTATTGCTTAACATATTTATTTCATGGAATTGAAGAAACCTTTTTTTTTTTAAAAAATTGTGTTACTTGTTACTTATTCCTAATATATATTCCCGTTTTGTGAGAAAACCTTACGTGAGAAGAAAATGGATTTCATAATTGAAATAAGCGCAAAAAAGCATTCAAATGACCTAATACAGTCAAAACAATTTTTAAAAAATATTTTTTACAGGTCTGTATTATTGACAAAATTTCCAACAAAATCGTTGCAAACTATAAAATGATTATAAAATACCTATTTTTTGTTGAGAAATAGAATTGGATGAAGTAAGTTTCTGGGAATATTTTGATATTATTTTATTTAAAATTTAAATCTTGTATCCGATTGTTGTGGTTATATATCTATTATGTTAAATCTTCTTTACGTGCTTTGGTGCTAAGAAAGAATATGATCGCTCCGTATACGAGGCAGTTGTAAACTAACATTTTTTGATTGATTGTGTAGAATGGCGAATAAGTGTGGTTTGAATGGTTTGATGGTTCCATTTATTCTATATTCGAAAGTTAACATAACATTAACGGTTATGATCCATACATACTTTAACGGTAGTGTATGCACAATTAGCCATATTTTTTATGGTTTGAATTAAATAACGGGGCTAGCATATACTTAGAGCGTTGCGGTCGCCTCTTGTTTACTGCGAAATACGATATTCATTATATACACAATATGGCTACTGATAGGTTTGTTAACGAGGAAAAAAAGTAAAGATTGATTATGGAAATCTAATACCTGGTTGCCAGTTGAACTTGTTTAATATTCGTTATGTTTCAAGAACTTTTTGGCTAATATGGCAATTTTGAACTCTACTACTCGAGAAATAACAACGAGATACCTCCTGTAAATTTGTACGCTAAATTTAAAAGTACGTTTATTCGTCATATTATATTTCAATTAATAATACGATTTTAATGTTCATATTAAATATTAAATCAAATTATTTTCGTAGTACAAAGTTTAATTCTGAACAAGTTTTGAACAAACTAGTTTTGAGTAGAGAAATTGCTATTTTTATTTCAAAGTTATTCTTGTGGTAAATATTCCATTCACGAAAAAATGAAACATAATTTTTCTCTACGATATAATAAAATTGTTTATTTCAGCAAAATTAATTAGCTTTTGAGTTTAGTTTTTTGTTTGTTCATATTTCTATCACATTAATTCAGCTTTACTTAAAGCTCTTGTTTTCTTTATTTTTTTTTTAAGAACAATGCAATTTAGATTGTAACTGTATAAATATAATTCATCATTTCTAATGCCTAAGTCAAAACAAATCTCTGCAATTTTGTCTCACTGATTAATTTTAAGATTGGATTCCTCACTGTCTTCATCGTTAATTTATTTTGTAGTTATACCAGACGTATACCGTAGAAAACTAGATGCAATTAAACAATAAATTAATTTGCTCCATCAAGCTCCAACGCAATAAGCTGATTTGCACATTCATTATCAAAAACTCAAAATGTAATTGGGTCAACATCATCGTTTGCATCGTTTGTTGGAAACATCTTATTTCAACCGAACGTCATTCGGTAAAATCAAAGATGCTTCAATCTCAAAGTATCAATGGTCTTTGGATTCATAAAAAAATCACCAAATGTATTAGAAATAAACGAGTTTTTCTCTACATTTTCTTTTTATCTACAGTTCTTTTAAAATATATCAAAGAAGTATTTTTCAATTTTCGTTTTTGCTATTCAAATTAATTTAATCATATATTTTTAGATGAAACATAAGACGTATACTTAATTAAACCAACTACATACAAGTTCTTTTTAATGGTTGAAATATAAGGTTATCTGTTGAAACTCTTCGAGCATTGGCCAAATCGCATTGTTTTTATTAAGTTTGTAAATAAGCTTCATTATTTATTATATTAGCAATTTAAGAAGAAAACTATTAAAGTCTTAAAACTTTGAATAATTATATTTCACTGAATCATAAAGAAGAGGAAAACGTAAAATAAGACATGCGATTATTTTCACTTCTTTCAGTGTTTTGTCTATTAATTTTGTCTACTTTTAAACTTTTTCAGTCTTAGTGGCTTTTAAGGGAAATTTTACGATTTTGTCTCAATGTTTTCAACGGTTTTATACCAGACAAATTACATGTTTGACTTTATGACATGGCCAAATATTGTAGAAGTTTATTTTGGCGTTGTTGAGATGATTAAAATTTTGTAATGTTAAAGGCATAAAAGGATCGTTAGTTCTTACTTAATTTTGTCAGTTATCGTGGTTTTTTATATTTAATACATTTTAAAAACATCAAATAACTTTATATTTGCTTTTCAAAATATTTCAGTCGAATAAAATTTTCAAGCAGCTAGTGCAGTTTCTTTTGACGTAAATACGTCTTTAAAATTGCTTCAATAGTGGGAGACAATTCAAAAATCTAGTGATAACAAAACGGGTGGATACAGTTTGAGATTATAGTTGCATATCTATCTTCTCTATCCAAAAATTATTTACCCCACGGAATAGCTAAGACATCACAGAATTGGGTAAACAAAGTGAAGAATGTGATATATCGCACTCGGTGGAGGGATCTATTTATCGCATATATGAAATATTATTATAAAATAGATACAGTGAATATATATGGTGTTAAAATAAAAGAAAATATAATCTAAAATTTATAATGACGACCTCTGCGTGTCGAGAAGTCAAATCGAAATATGGAAATCGTATACGATTGAATAATCTTCTCAATATTAATCGAATGATATCAATAAAACACTGTATGACCGAGTAAGGTAGTGCCGGGATCGTAAAAGAATGTGATCGATTGAATCAACGACCATGTCGGAATATCTACAGCTGGGGCAGTTGAAATTATGCAAGTGGATAATGAAATCGCTTTTATATTGATGCCGGACTGTGTAGGCATCGGTTGTGTAAAATCGAAGACTATAAAGACATAGAAGAACAGCTACTGCACGTCTTATTACGACATTTATAAACAATCCATTCGGGCACCCGATGGACTTCTTAATGTTCAAATTAGATTATGACATACATAAAGTAGCATATTTTATGATTTATACAGAAAATATTACTTTATATAACATTATTTTACAGTATATTAGATTGGAATATTAAAGGGGATCAATTTTTCCTCTATCTTTTTATATAAAAATAATACTAACGAATGCAAACTGTAGTGTTTTTTTTGCAATGTTAGTTACTAAATATTAATTGAAGACTTAAAAAACACAACTGTTAATAAAAAACAGTTGTTTGGTCGACTTGCAACCAAATTCAATATATCAGCGGTCCTCGAACAGTGATGCACGATAAATATTTGTTTATAGAAGAGAAATAATGCACAAAAATATATGGATAAGTGGTATAAAAATAGCGATCAATTGGTGGGTCACGTGTATCGGATTCGATCGGCCTCAACTATAAGAATATCAATCTTACAAAACCTTACATAACCTTTCCAAAAGAACAAACAATTAAAAATATATACTTATTAATACATGAGCTGCGTATTTATTCACCACCTAGAATTAAGAGTGGATTTGCTTAGATGGGATAACTACCTGGAGCTTTATGGAAAAAAAGAACTATCTTTCGTGTAAGAGATACCAGATTGCCAAAAAACCTTTTATAGAAGTCATTGAAAAATGTTGTCATGTTTTTCGGTTTGAATTCTTTTTGAGTTTCTGAAATTATTAATTGTCTACTTTTATTTACATTAGTATATTTATAAAATGTTCTTAAAATTTAATAAAACCTAGTCCATGTTAAATTGTGACGAATATAAATTAACATAAAGTAATTAAAAGAGTATTTAATGTTAAAAATTGAATAGGAAAATCTTAAGAGTTTTTCATTGAAGATTAAAAGTACAAAATTATTGCGATTAATTTCGTTGACATTTTTCTCGCGTAAACAATAAAGAAATAAAAACGGGACAAAGTTAGATGAGAGAAAAGCTTTGAGTTTGGGATTCCTTCTATAAATAACATTGAAAGAACGAACAAGGAAATGTTAGACGAGAGAAGAATAAAATAAATTCGGTAATAACTTCAGTATTCATATAGAAAGTGGAAAGTACGTCATTTTTGTGATATCATCAGAAGTAGGATAACAAGGTCACTGTAAATGGAAGAATTCACCAAATAAAAAAGCTCTCCATCAGGAAAATGGAGATCAATTTTGAGCTTATTTTTCGATCTGTTCAAATCAAATGCTCGCGTGACGTTTCGATTTATGTGAGCCAATTGAACCTTTCATTCGAAATAATTAGTGAACGTTTAGAGTCACATTATAAGTTGCAAATTTTGCGGCTAGTTTGTGTGTTGTTTTGTTAAATGAGTTTTGAACTAAGCACGACGATGTGAAAATGCATCAAACTCGACACGAGCATTGTTCTTTCGCTTAAATAATGATGTTGGTTGGAAATAATATGCGGAACATGTAGACGATATATCCATGTCGGAGAAAATTACTACTTATAATGTAAGTTCTCCAGCGGTACTCAATATCATGTGCACCAGAAGAATAATGCACTGCATGGAAATGGCATGAACTGGAAAGATAAGATACCCAATTTTCCAATACAAACTTAAACACTTATAGAATATTTATCGAAGAAGTCATTTTTATTTTTCCTCATTCCAATAGCCATATTTATAAGAAACGTTAATTAATTAAAAATATCTGTATGAAATTATTACCACCATAAATTGGAGATTTTTTTTTAAATTTTGATTCTTACATTAAAAGGCTCCAGCGGTACTAGTTTTGTTATTTATATAATAACGAATAATTGTTATGCATGGTAGAGATAACAAATTTTACTTCAGTGTTAAATTTTAAAATCCTCGAACTGCTTATTATTTTATTGATTTGACATAGTCTTAGTTAGATTTCGCAGGTAAAATGGTGAATAGTTTTCGTTAGTTTAAGGTAAATTGGCAAGAATTTCTTGAAGTAGTTGGCGCATAACCTTCTTTCGAATTCTGCATGCATCATGTTTAAATACTGAAGCACTTTCACGTATGCTAATGTAATCAAAAAGCTTTTGGATCAATTTTTTTATAATACAGTCCAGGATGTACGAAATTTCTAATTCTTTTCTTGGCGTTTTTTACAAACCATAGAGTATGAATGATTCCAAAAACCTTATTTCGAAATATCTACAATCTGTTGACTCTTGTTTGAATGCGTTAAGTCAAATCGAACACGCTTACGTTAAAATGGGTCTAATTATGATTTTTGTATCATTCGATGCATAGTTTTGATTTTTATTTAATAGCAACTGCAGTTGGATTAATCAAGCGGTCGCCTACCTAAGCTTTTCATTTGTACGATCGAGCCAGAACAGCCTATCATTAAAGAGTATACCAAGGTAAATCACTGCTTCTTTTTCGAGCTCCAGAGTAAACTGCTTCCATCTAATCATAAAGAGATTAGTTCGTTCGAGAACATGTTCAAGATATGGGTACTTTTTGTGGACTTATTTAAAGATTTTGTTCATTGAACTATGCAACTGCCTGTAGAAGAACTGTTGATGTTGATGTTGATGAACTGTTGTGTTGGATGGCTTGTGACAAACGATGATCTTTACGAACGATTGCTGTCTACCTACATAGCTATTTGGTTTTGTGTTAGGAGGAAAATTAGGTTCGTAAAGATTAAATCAAGTAGTTGTTAATAGTTTGATAGGTTTGTCATCAATGCTCACGACAATCTGACGGTTTTTGAGAAACGGAGGCCACAAATGTATTAGCTAATTTGGAGTTTTATTATAAAAAATATCACAATAGAAAAGTTTTTTCTTTTAAAAACCTTTTCCACCAGTACTGGTATTCGGTGAAACGTAAAGTGATTTGAATGAAATCCAAACTAAAAGTTCAGGTATTATGCAGACTTATTTATCCATCTGTATTCACCGATCAAACATTGATGTTAGGACACCTGTGACCTACTTGGGTAGTTTTTCAACATAGCACCCATTATCAGTTCCGAAGCGGAGATTTTCAATTATTAAGCTCTTTAATCATTGTTTTTCCTTCAGACGGGGTAACAAATACGATTTCTGTTAAAATAAAATGTAGCAACATTGGAAAATGGTTGTCAAAGCCTGCAATTTTAGAAAATTGAAAAAAAATAAAGTAAAATCTTATCAAACACGGTGCAGTAGATAATTTACAGGTTTATTTAATTAAAAAGTATGCAACGCTTGAACCCATACGTTTGTCATTTATAAGACTTTATCGGACTTGATCGGAAAAGAAATTTAAAACCAACTTTTAATTTAAACTGATTCGGAAATTGGTTAAAACATTATTAACAGAAACCTTGTTAAAATCCAACCTTATAAAACGATAAAAGGTATGAGAGACTAAAAAAAATAAGTTTTTTCCATATTTCATATATGATGTCGCAGATTAAATTTTTACCATGAAACTACCCTTGATTAAAGTGGAAAACACAAAAATTTTATAAGTTATATGAAATGATTAAACAGCTAAATTATTTGAATGTCAATTTTAATAAATAACAAAATTATAAATAATTAAAACGATTTTCGAAATCTTCGTTCTTTGAAAATGTATGCAAAGCTGTATTTTGAATTTATTTACAAGAGCTGAAAGATAGAATAAATAACGAAAGATATAAAAATACACGTGTTCACTGAAAGAACCTACATTATATTTAAACTATATTTCTGAAGTAATACTTCTTTAACGGGGTTAGGAAAAAATTATCAGGCTAAATTTTTAATAAAATGTGACGTTGTTACTACAGTAGGAAGTTGGTTACAAACGGTTGGCAAGAAACTTCAAGCAAGTAATTTTTGGGAGCGATTTGCATAGTACTAAAACTACTAAAACCACTAAAACATTCTATTGAATTGATCGAATCGATCTTGGGTAAATGTTTTCGATAAGTATTTTTCGAACATGGGACCCAAGCTGTATTGATAAACGATTAATTCATACAATTTGTAATATACTTTAAAGTAACCAAATGTGTATAAATAATATACAGAATGAACAAACAACCAACTGTGTATGCATATAGTACCTTTTTATAAATAACAAATTTAATATTTTTTTTGAAGCCATGAAAAAAAACCATCCGTGAAATATTCACAGCCCAACATTAACACAAATGACAAATGGGTAAAATTAGCAGTTAGATGAAATCGAAATGACAGTTGAAACTAATAACATGATAGTTAAAATTTGTGTAAATTTGTATTCCACTTACATGGATATGTTTACAACTTTATATCCATTGTCCTTCTTTACCGCAACACATACGTTTGTTTCATTATATATTTTGATATTAAAAGCAAGTTGTGTTTATAATTGTTTCATATTTTAATTATCCCAAACCACTTATCACTGGTGTGTCACTTCAGGCACATCCGGAAGAGGCAGTGAATTGAAAACATCTTTTTAATCATACTAAAGAAGTATAACTTCTTACGCGCGTACATAAGTACACACGCCGTTTTTTTATATTAAGTTGGGTTTTCCAGGATGAGGTTAGTTGAGTCTCATCACTGCAGCCTCAGGGCTTATTGTGCTTTAAACTACATAATAATGAATAGAAATACATTTTCGCACATTTTTCACTAAAAAATTTATGTTTATTTAAATTTTCATTCTGTCTTCTTAAAATAATAAGTGTTCTTCTTTTAAAGCTTAACATTTATTTTTTGTGAAGTTCTAAAAATTAATATAACGCTATATAACAGGGATGTTCAATCCACAGCCCCGAGGGTGAATGCGACTCCCCGTGTTAAATTGTGCGACCCGCAGTGAATTTCACGATTTCCCACTATTTAGACACAATATGTTAATCATATTATTATTTTTATATTTTTTATATAATGTTTTATTCATAATTTTATTGAAATTCTGAAAGGTTTTTGTTTTTAAAATTTTTATATGATCAAATGCTCAATCAGCTCGCTGGAATACAGTTCATTTCCAAAGTGACCCGACTGTTGTGCTTAGTAGAAGGCCAGGTATGCTATATATGATAAAAAATAAAATTAATACTATCAAATATTGATTTACGAGTTGATAATTAGAAAAATATTTTCCTAGATAATCATTTATTAGTTTGCTGAAAATTAAAACCAAAACGTTATATTTCTTTTGCCAGAAATCAGACTGATACACGTGCATAGGGAAAAAATGGCAAATGAAATTTGTCGTTGGTGCATATGAAACTCATTTTTTTTGAAGGTGTTCATAGTTAACGTAATTAACGTAGAAAATTATTTGTTGTTTTACGTCACTCATACTTTGCACAAAATGTAGATACAAACTCATTAAAAAGTTAGTCATGGAAGTGAAAACGATACTACCAATTGTTAAACTTAATTGAAAAGCTACTCCTAAAAAGTTTGATGTTATATTAAAAAACTGCATTTTACTAGTATATGTACAAGGCATTTGAATGGTGAAACACTTGTTCTCTATTAAAAACGTAACTTTTTGACAAGGGTCACTCGACAAAGGACATTGGCCACGTATCAAAAACATGTCACGTTTCTGGAGATCGTTCTTCCGTCTTTCATTCCACTAAAACTTTTCTCAACATGTCTCATCATAAGACTATACAAACCATCAGAAATTATTTCCCTTGTGTAGCAGATAAAAATTGTAACAACTCATATTGTATTTTTCATTTCATTTAATTGTATGTCTTATTCCAATCTCGAGAACCATTTTAATATTAAAAAAGCTTTAAGATATTTGTGTACATTTACATAGGAATGTTTTCACTACAATGACTTGAATATTACATCAACTTACTTAAGTTTTTTTATTCGACAAGCAACTGTCTTTGAAGTTTACAATATAAATAAGGAAAAAATGAATAATATATACAGAAAAACATCGAACACAAATTAAATTCATTGTAAAAATTGGCAAAAGTTTTTGTGTTCCCTATTATTCCTGAAAATAAAAGAAAACATTCATTTTGTAAGAATCAAATTGAACAATGCTGTACGTTGTGTACGTTGGTGATTAGCATTAAACTGCACTTGAATTAGTGTATCCAATTAAGTGTTTAGTTAAAATAGTTTTAAACAAATCCATATTACAAAAAAATAATTAGAAAGAAAAAATACTCCAGGTAACTTAAAACAAATTTTTAAGATTTGGTCTAAACGCTCCCAAGTACACTTTAATTAAGCAATTACATGCAGATGGAAACCTTCCAATGGTAAAGGTGCATTTTCAGGAAGTGTGAAAAAAATCATTCTAAAATGCGAGTAAAATGAGAGTGCCTTAACAAAAAATATCGCCAGGTATGATGACAAAGTTTTATTCAAATATAAGAGAATAAACCTAATACCTATAAAATATATTATTCATTAACGTACTAATTAATTAAGTTCTGGTTTTTAAGGGCCGTTTTTTCTTGTGATCGGAGACATATTTACTTAAATACAAATATAGTGAACATGTCTACCAGTGGACGAGTGATCAAAGTGACCGCTCCAAAACTGCTAAATATTGGCTTTGATCTTTGTATCGACCAAATTTTTGACATTTCTCGAAGAAAAAGTTTTTATTAACCCTAGAGTCGCTCAAGACCTTAGTAATTATAAAGTGACGCTAAATAACAATTCAATAAGATACAGTGGAATCAAATCATATTATTATTTTTTATTTATTTATCAAAAGGCAAAGACAGGCGTCTAGAACTTTTGCTATTAATTTTATTAATGTATATATGTATCACATTGTATACAATGTATACATATATATATATATATTTGTAAAATGAAGAAAAGACCAATAAAAAACTTTATTAAAAAATGGTAAATAAATATATCTACCATAGATCATTTATTTTAAAAAATGTAACAGAAAAGAATGATGCCGGAAATGTGAATCAATATTTTATCAATGTTATCCGGAAAATGCAATCTTATTCTTCTTAAGAAAATTGAACATATATGTATTTCCATTTATATATGAAGCCTATTGATTCTTTCATATCTATTTTTTTATTTTGAATACGCATTTTATTATGCTGTTTGGATCAATATCGAATATATTTCTTATAAAAATTATTTTCCTGTTAATTCAATAAATAAGTTTAGCTTATTTCTATTCTTCAAATTTTTATGGTATTGAATGTTTAATTAAAATTATTTTATTTTTTTATTTATTTTAATTTCTACATAAATTATTGTGCACTTTAAAAATTAATTGTTGAACTTCGTAAAGATCTCATTTTTCTGGTTGACTTTTTCTTTAGGATAGAAAAAAATCACCAAAAACTCGACACAAATGCACAAAGGTTATTAGATTTGCACAAAAAGGTACGTCAGTGTCAGCAGTGTTGGAAACACTGGTTTATACATTAGTTTTGATATTGTAGTACATAAGGGTAGTCATTTCTATAACAGAAGTCAATTTATTTCAGAAGTTTGAAAATATATTAAAAATTACTTTTCTGCATTTTAAGCAGTCATTAAATATGTGGTTCACAAAACGTATGTATGCATGCCAATATATGTATATGTCAACAAAGGCAGAGACAGAGAACAAATATTTAAACACATACGTGTGAATGAAGTACAATCATTGTCTCTTAGTTGATTGTTGTTATAGTTTCAATTTGGGCTGTGAATATTTCACGAGAAGTTATAAGTACTAACTTAATGTTTAAAACACTAAATAATAATAAGTGAAAATATATATTGGAATATCCATCGTTTGATTTTTATTCTTCTAATTTCTATTCTTATTCAACGTTTACTTAGGTAAACATTTACGCAATACTAACCGTATACTAATTCGTTTATTCACACATTCATTCACAACATTGTATGCTATTCGTAATTAAAAGGTAACTTTAGAATCGTTACTGATATGAACTAATTTCTTTTTCTTTTTTGATCTTTAACAATAAATTTGAAATACTAATTCTCAATTTATTGAGACAATACTATTTTTCAACGCTTTGAAATTCATGTGTATTCATGAAGCTTAAGTATATTTGAAAAGCTTCTGCTATGGAATTTACAAATATGAAACTGTGTAAATATGTTGAGTGAAACTATTAAATTGATACTTTAAATCGGATGTAAACGTATTATTTATGAAAATATTGATATTTATCTAATTCAGATGCAAATAATAAATAGTAGGTATATTAATACTGGAAAATTGGAAGTTTCTAACTTCTATCGTGAGATGATAAATACACAGTTATTTTTTTTTCTTTCATACGTAATTATAGATAATCCCAGGGGCTAAGTTATTTGTTTGTTTTTTATCAGCATAAAATTCTACCTAGGAGAATGGCTGTTCGTTGGCTTTTATAAAACTATACTATTGTCTTGACTACGCACAAAAATATGGGATAATAAAGTTTTCTAAAAGTAAATCTTTTGATTTTTCTGAATATAAGTTTTCATAAGACTAATTAACTTACAAAGAAATGCAAACCAAAAATTATATTTTTATATAACATTCCGAAGTCATTTGAATACTTTCCCAACCCTTCATAATTTTTTCCAACTCAACTGTAACCCAGTTTACTTGGTTAAATGCTTGGAAAAGAATTTCATTAACTTCATAATTATTTTATTTGACTGAAAATATTTCATACGAATGACGAGAAAAGAGCTACAAACGACTTGGAGAAGGTTCAAATAGATCTGGAAATGCAATATATTCTTGGTAAATATTACCTATAACTAATTCATACTGTTTTTTTTTTGATCTTTAAATTACGAAGCCGACATTTACAATTGGCAATGATATAAAATTTATAAGTTATGTTGTTTACTTATTAAGTTTTTACAACACCTTTCTGGAGATTTAGTCTTTATAAGTATTGAACTTTTTATTTATTTCGTTTTAACAATATTTCATAAATAATACTGGAAAATCCGATTTAAAGTATCAATTTTGTATTTTCACACAACATATTTACTATTTCATTATTGTAAACCCTTTAACAAAAGCTTCACAAATATACCAAAGCTTCATGAAAACATATGAATTCAAAGCGCTTTAACATATTATTGTCTCGATAAATAATATAATTGAGAGTTAATATTTCAAATTTATTGTTATACATTAAAAAATAAAAAGAAACACAACAAAAGTTCATAATTCTAACGATAAAATATTTGAAAAAAAGCAAAAATATTATTCAATTAATTATTGAATAAATAGCGGACCCAGCAGACGTTGTTCTACGCGAAAGTAAGCTATTCTTTTGGTTGACATAATAGGTATTATCTTGACAATAAAACAAATACCAACAATACTATAGAATCATCACAATTACAAATTCACAATGAATTCTAAATAGTAAACCACACAAATGCTGCGAATTTCAAGATATCAACACAATATACAAAATATTTTGTTAAAATTTTTCACAATTACTATTAGAGAATAAGATTTACACATAAATAGTCAAATTTAATCCGATTAGGAGATGAGACAAAATATGAAATGAAATACAAATACATTGACTTCATTATTTCGAGATAACATAATATATCTGGGGAGTCAATAATCGATTTTGCATTTTTCGATAATGCATTGTTAACAATACTTTCAATGTTTTCAAGAATCATTTTTACATTTAATCTATTTTTCTTAATTCTTCGATTGTTGACTTAACAGAATTCCTTGAGAAAAATTGTTTTTTAAATTGCTTTGATTTTGTAATTAGTTCTTGTAATTCGATTTTCGTTCTAAATAATGTCTTGTCTTTAATCTCAAACTTCACAGAGGTTGAAATTGAGTGATTTAATATTTATTAAATCTTAGCTGGTACTCGCAACTTCGACTGCGTGAATACTTATGTTCGTAATTTTTTCATTTAATACTTTCCGTCTACCGGAGTATATCGAAAACTTTGTATTCTTACGAAGAACATATTATTATAAAAAATTAATATTTTTACGTCTTTAAAATATGCACATTTTAAATTATGGCATACATTGTATTTTGAAAATAGCTTGGAACATTCTTAAGACATTTCAAATTATTTCTATATTATGTGCATTAGGGTTTTTGTGCTTTTAATCTTGTATTTTCTAGATATTCTATATATATAGTAAGAAAGGTTTAAAAATGACTTAAGTTAATATAGTGTCATTTTATGACGAGTATTATTTTTTCAAGACTATTTGCGTACAGAATCAATGTTTCAATTTCAATTATACAATAGTGAAATCCGTTCTTCAGGCCTATAGTGTACGGGTATGTTTAATGTACATATGTACGCTGTATATTGTATGGATGTTTCAAAAGTAGTTAAAAAAATAATATATATATATATATATATATATATATATATATATATATATATATATACCATTATCATATAATTACATGCTATCAGGCACCAAGATGTCCGTGAATTCATTTTGCAGAACCTTTTGTTTAAACAGTTTAAGATAGTATTAGACGGAAAAATCTTTACGTCAAATGAAGGATCAAGATCACTAGGGTCAGTTTTATGGCACTCAAGAACAATTTCTAAAATTAGTTAACAGCTTTGCATGAAAAAATCATTATTTACCTTGGAATTTTGACTACAAGTAAAAGTAAAACAGCTACTGCATCCAAAAGTATTTTATATATTGTTAAGATTTTTTTTTTATAATTTATTTCTGAATTTTAACAATACACAATTTACCACACTTCCAGAATATATTTGTTATTTTGTACCACATATTAAAATTATGAACAACCAATCTATAAAAAATAACAAAAATTCATACCTACGATATGAAACTGGAAATAACCATTTCCCTTTTTTTTTAACAACGTATAGTAAGGTCAAGCAATCAGAAAAATATAGCGGTGTAGGCGTGTTCAATGTGGTGAATACTGCTTCACTTTTAATTAGTATCTATTGATCTTCATGTGGGCTTATCAGTGGTAAATGAATGCTTATATTGCAAAGGAAAATAGTTTTCATGAGTACTACTCACTCATTAGCAACTCTTACCAAAACGTTGTTCTATTCACAAGTTGTGCTTCATTATTTTACTCCTGTATTGGTACTGTTTTTTCCGATACTTTAACAGTTATCTAAAAAGCACGAAATATAAATTAAAAAAGACAGAAAACAATAATTGCCTATGCGTAAAAATATATATGATCTACAATTAATTTATGTGAGAAATACTAAAAAATAAATAAAAGCAATATATTGTCTGACGACCAGCAATCAACACGTGATGGTTATGCTTAAACATCATTGTATAAAGTAAATTTTGATGCCTCAAAGTTTCGTGAATTTGAAAATGATTTTTATTCAAAGGATTATAAGTTGAAATACATAAAAGAGAATAAAAAAATTTACGCTTTTATTTACAGACAGCTTAACTATCATCTTTAATAAATGTGTGTAAATTTATTTTTAAACATATTGATTAAATATGATTTTTTATTGATTGAAATGAAATTTTCATGGAAGTAAGAACTTCAATAAGAGTAATTAATTGATAAATATTTAATTACTACCAAATCACAGTTAATTAATGAGTTTTATATCATTTATGTCATATGAATATGGTATATCTTATTTTTTTTTACTACGCGCTTCAACAGCGGCTAGCTTTCATTAGGTGGTTTTTTTATTTGGTCAATTTTCTAATGAATTTTATATAGATAAAGAGTGTTTCAATAAGAGCGCAAGAATTCAGTGTTCAATAAAACATGGTTTTCTGTAGCAAAGAATTGAAATATTTATGGATTTAAAAAACATACATTTGAAAATTATGTATGAAAGATTTTTTTTCAATGGCCACCACGGCCACCACGATTTGCATACCCTTTTAACCAAACTTTTAACAACGGTATTGAATACATATGGTATGTGCCACCGTCCTACTGAAACCACATGTCGTCAAGATCAATAGCTTCCAAATGAGGCACAAGCAACTGTTATCATATTACGATAACATTCGTCATTTACCGTTACTGCATTGTCTAATTCGTTTTTGAAGAAAAAAGGTCCAATTATTTCTCCAGACCATAGTGCACACCATACAGTGACCTGTTATGGATGCATTGCTTTCTGATGAATCATTCGTGGATTATTTTCTAAGCCCCAAATACGACAGTTTTGTCTATTCACGAAGCCATCGAGGTGAAAATGGCTTCATTACAGAAAATGATTTTGTAGGTAAAATCAGTAGGTTACTCAAGGATCCAATTGGTGAATTCTCTTCGTTGTTCATGGTCTACTATTTCATGTTTACTAACTCCAATCTGTGAACTTTTAATTTTTCACCTCATAATCATGGGACATTATGACTGTCAAACATGGCGCGCGATTAAAATCTTGCGTTCTTATTAAAACACACTTTATTTTATTGTAAATAATTTGACGGTAAGAATATTGGTTGGGTTTCGTTTGTGGGTTTTATATAAATCACATCTTTTGAGGATATTCATATGTGATCCTTTCTTGCAAATATGTAAATATTTAAAGCTTGTTTCAAAATTTACACACTTATGGTTTTCGCCGCATGAATGTTTTGTAAAATTGTAAGAAGTTGTTGATTCAGATTTTCGAAGAATATACAATACATAAAGCCCACAAACCTTACACACGCAATATTTTTAACGACAATTTAATTTCAAAAAACGAAATGATTTTTAAACAAATGAAATTTGTTTAAAAATTAATAAAATACAAATAACATATGATGATAACTAGCTGCTGTTGAAAGCGTAGTAGAAAAAAAGTTATACCACATACATAACTCATTAATTAATTATGATTCAGAAGTAATAAAATATTTATTTATTATTTACTCTTATTTTAGTTTCTATTTTCATGCAAGTTTCATTTTAATATACAAAATAAAAATGAAAACTTGATTTTCAATTCCAAAACTTTAGTAACTATAACTCTAGTTGAAATAAATGATACTTCTTTCAAGTTTGATTATTAAAGTAATAGTATTCTAGTATTTCTGGGAATTGAAAAAAGGTTTTTTTGTGTCATTTAATTGATTACAATTTTATTGCTTGTATCAATATTTTCTAGTTCAACCAATACTTGAACAAACATTTAATAGGGATAGGAGTTTCAGTCTGAGTTGATGGTCCGATAAGTTTCTACTATAAAGACAAATTAAATAAATTGGGTAAAAGCAAGTGTTTGAGTCTGAGAATCAACAATTAGCTTTCCAAACACGTCCAAATCGCGATCGTCCGAACGCGAAAACTGGCGTCAGACGTCGTCTTTTGGCGCGGCGTCGGGATGCCACTTTATCCATGTGACGTCTCTTCGAACTATGACGTCCCTTCGAATTCCTTTCATCTACTCGTACAAATCGCCCTCTTCTAATGCTCACTGTATCTGTTTTTGAATGAGAGATAAAAGCATTATATCAAATAGTTTCGAGGCACGTACCAACAAAATTAATTGTTTATTATGTCATGTAGCTTTTCCTCAACAAAACTCACCTTAACTTCGTGAAAATAATGAATTTTTCCCAACAATAATTAAACTTTTTTATTCCTTAAAACAAAACATTTTTTTTATAATATATTTTCCATAATTCATTAAATGAAATGTTAGATATTCATGAAAAACTATTGTGATTTAATTCAAGAATAATTTGTTGTTTCGTATTTTTTGTAATTAAATTAGATCAACTAATGGAAAAATTAATGAAATCACTTGTAATTTTGCCTTAAACTCAATTATTCTTGATTAAAAGTATCAAGTTTCTTTTTTATTATTTTTCTTTAGAATAATCAAGTCTTGTTAAACTGGAAAATTAAATTTAAATAGATTAATCAAGTAACAAATTACAAAAAAAAGGAAAAGAAAAAGAAAAAGAAAAGATTAACGTTAAAGTGAAGAAATTGACGAAATAACTATAAAATTTAATGAATTAAAATTTAAATAATTTAATATTGATTCACATCAAACTTTTCTCTATTAATTTGATAATTATTTTTACTTAAAAATATGCTTAGTTTCTTCTTTTAAATAAATAAGTTGAGATAGTTAAATTTTTATGTTTTACTTGGAAATGTTAATTCTATCCAGTTTTACCCTATTGCACTTTTCACTTTTCCAAATAGCTAATTAAAATACGGATAATCTAAATATTATGAAATAGAGTTTACTACTAAAAGTCGCAAAATTTTAACGTCTTTAGTCACTGTAATGTTGAAACTAAAATAAAACATATTTTTTTTTAAAATTTTAACTTGTTCTCTAGGAACTTTTTCTGCAAATTAAACTTTGCAGAACTTGTATGAAGTTCTGTTTAAGATTTCAAAGAATTTTTTGCGAGAAGAAATGAGCCGAAAGTCAAATCAAAAGCGGAGTTTCAATCCTCGTATTTACAGTCTCCATTTTACAGTAGGTACTTAAAAAATAAGTAACACTTTACAGTAAAAGGACTACAAAATAGTTTCAGAAAAGTTATTTTTAACAAAATTGATTTTTTAGTAAGCAAACACAAGATTTTAAAACTGTGTGGCGTTAATGCTTTTTTGTAATATAGCATTCTATCAAATCTTAATTTCCTTCAATCTATTGAGATTCAGGAAGTTATCCACTATAAGCGTTAAATGGCACAACTCACAAGTTTTGGTTGAAATGTAAAACAATAACTGGGGAACGCAAAACGCAATTCTGCTAAAGTATAGTTTTTTTTGGATTTTGAGATGTTTATGAAAATGCTTTTGTCGTTAAGAAAGAATAAGCGTATTTAAGAGTGTTTTTTTTATTCGAATATAATAATGTTGTTGATGTTCCGGAAATAGAAAATGTATTAATAAAAATCATCAAATTTCCGAGGTATACCATCTTCTTATTCGCACGTGGTTCATTATAGTCACATATAGTAAATATTAAATATGGAACAGTTTGTGAATCATTCGTACATTCCTATTTTTCGTTCTTCTGTTTTGTAGAAAACTTCCCTAAGTTCTTATAATTACAAACTTTTTTACCTTTCTTCTTTTCAAAACAACTAAATATTGAAAATTAAGTAATCTTTACAAAAGGTGCAACTCAACCATTTTTCAAATTTTATCAACGTTCTTCAAAGTGATAAGGGTATTTTATATTTCCATTTGAGGTGACATTTTCATAAAATTTTGTTAAACATATAAAAAAATCTTTGTCCACAATTTTGTGTAATGTTTCATAACAAACTATAATAGTTTAAGAAACGGTTTTCTACCATAAAGATATAGTGACATACATAATTTTGTTTATTAAAACAAAAAAACAAATTTTTGCCATTAATCGATAGAGCATTAGTTTTATAACGAAACTATCAACTTCTTTTTTTCCTTGTGTTTAATAAAAAACTTCAACAAATTAAAAATAATTTTTAAACTTACCAATGAAAATCTCTTGACAATTTTCGAAGCAAACGCGTGACATCACTTAATGTTAACTTCTACTTATTATTATCTGCACGTGGTATAAAGCTTTACGTTTTAATTTATAAAAAATTGTTCTTACCATTAAAACATTAATAAATTCAATATAAATATTAAATCCTAAGACTTATAGTACTTGTTTTATACTTTTGTGCACTAATACTACATAACCAACTACTCAAAAATGTTTTAAAATGGGTCAAAAGATATTAAACGTTGAAACCAATGGATTTGAGCACTGTTATGAGTAAATTCTATAATAAAAATTTTTTGTTGGAAACCATATTTTGATGAAATTATAGTTCGATATAAAATTAAGTAAAAAGATGATCAAGTTCATGGTACTATCCAAACGAAAACTATTCCAACCAACCTACATGTCAAAACCTTAACGGAGAGATATGATATTAGAAAAAGTGGAACACTTCAAATATCTCAGATGTTTTTATCAATGAGAAGAAGGATATGGAGCAGGAAATACCAAACTTCATTGAGCGAACCAAAGTAATTTTCCCAAAGATGAAAAAAATCATTGTGATTCGAATTTGATCCCTGCAACTACGATTAAAAATGGTCAAGTGCTATGCCTCCCATTAATTTAACGGAAAGATGTACAGAGACTGGAAAATGAAATTATCATATTTGAAATGTGGGTATATCACCGAATCCAGAAGATATCTAAAAAAGCTGTTTTTTTGCGATCGCAGGTATGTAACTGATGCAAGAAAAATATAAATACATTCTTTAAAACAGGTTACCGGTGGCCGAGTGGTGTAAGTGACCGCTCTAAAAGTGGTAAGTTGTGGGTTCGATCTTCGTATCGAGCAAATTTTCAATGTTTCTCAATTACGAATTTTTTTTATCCTAGAGTCGCTTAAGACCTTAGTAGTTATAAAGCGATAGTAAGTAGCAATTAAAATTTTTTTTTGAAGTGGGTTGTATACCGTGTCAAAATTTGAGCTAAATCAATGCAGAGCCTTTTGAGTTTTAGAAACGTACACAAATGAATGAAATTTTTTTATTAATATATAGAAGATATGTTATTATCATTATTATATAAAATAAATTTAAAATTCTAACAGTAAGATGGTATGTCAATAATAAATAGTTTAGAATCGATTCACAAATATTGCATAAAAATATTATTGCAATCATTTTTATATCATTTTCGTCCCGCAATAGTTTTTTGATTCCATCTCTCTAGATGCAACATGTTTTAGCTCTTGTTTTCCTGGTTTATGAAAAAATTAGGTCTACTAAAGAACATAGGATATGTATTTGTTTTTGCCATCTGGATTTTGTCTATTACCACGAATTAGTTTCTAAAAATAGAAGAAAACCTTCGAGAGCTTTATGATTATTAAAATATAATTTCCGATGCAAAGGTCATTTTTTCTTTTATCTATGTAATTTTTCAACAATATATAAAAAGTTCATCATAAAATTGTTTATTTAAATGAAAAATGAAAGAAAAAGCTTGGGAAATTAAAAGCTTGTACAGAGTAACTAATAATTCTTTTTATACTGAATATGCATTCAGTTGACTATTATATACTGCTATATTATATGTTTTTAATAACAATTAAGTATTTTTTCTGACAAGACAAAATCGTTGTTTTCTGGAACAACGTCACCAATAAATTTTGTTCATGAAACTTTTCATAGCTTTTTGGATGCAAAAATATTAAATAATATTTAAACATTATTATAGATTGCGTCATTGAATTCAAAAGATCGATATTGGAAACGATATAAAGTCGAAATATATAATAAAAAATATTTATTTTTCGAACGATTTACTTGGAACGTTTACATTTGATTGGGGATCCATTAAACTTTACGACTCACTAAAATCTAATATCTCTGTAGGGACATAAGTTTGCCGTAAAAAAAGTTAAAATGACCATAAAAATTTTACGCTAATGAAAATCGGGCGCGTTGGCCGAAATTAAGTTGAAATTGAGCTTAGACAAAAGAAAATGTGATGTTATAAATTTTAAATTCTGAACGAAAAGAAAATGTACTTTAGGTTCGACAGAATGATTAGGAAATTTTCAAAGTTTTTTTTTTGTATTAATAGAAAATGTATCTAAAAAGAAGCTGAAAATTGACACACGAAACTGATTTCAAATGAATTGATTCATGCGAGGAACGTAATTAGAAGCAAAAATCTTTAGTAATCTTTCAAGCAGAAATCCTTTTCAATTTGATATATTTCGAGTATTTTGTATGGCTTTCGCAGCGGCGATTTTTCATGACGCCATCATGGAGAATATAACGTCATGTTTGAATGCGACACGAATGAATTGCATGTAGTGTATAAGTGCGTTCGAGCGTCGCTAAAAGAGAGACATTTCGCTAGAACAAGTCGTCCTTGTTGTGCAAACTACCTTCATAAAGGAAAATGTAACGAAACAAAGAAGTTAAGCAGCAGTGAGCAAAAGCTTCAAAGCTACGGCGCTGGAGATTCAGCGTTCATTTAAAACCACTTTTGCGTCGTTAATCACATTTTTACATCACTTCCTATGAGGATTTAAATCGCAACATTACAAAATAAAATGTGATTTTCCCGTGTACCTTTTGCACGATATATGCTTTGTATCATTATTACAACGTATATAATACGTTAAGTACACAATTGAGTTTGATTTGAAATGAATTATTACAAAGGATAACCAACTTTTAATAATTATAATCGTATCATTGCATTATACATTTTATGCAGTGAACGTATACATTTTTCAATACCGGAAAAGAATTAAAAATCGTTAAGTTAAAAACATTTTTTTTTATTTTATGTCTCATCCACCGGATTGGTTCTTGGCGACTTATTCGGTGTAAGGTGTGTGTTTGGATATAATCTAGGATCAATTTTCAGGTTTTTTTTTAGTACAGTGTTAAGTTTCGTCAGTGAATATCAAAAAGCTAACCAGCTAAGCTAATAATTTAAAATTTGCAGCGGTTAAAATAAAGTTATTTTTAATAATTTGCCTTGTGGTTTTATACATCAGTAAGGATCATATTAACGATAATTTCACACAGTAAATGTTCAGCATGTTTGATGTTAAATGGTACTTGACGCTACGTGATCTGGTGGATAAAAATGTAACTTCTGTTAGGGTGTCAGCTGTGATTTTATCTTACAATTAGGTATATGATTAATTATTTTACTATCACGAATATTAAAGATATTTCTATCTGCGAATTAAGTTCTTGATTTTATAGAATCTATACCAAAATCTAGAAACTTTGTGGAAAGAGAAAAACAATTAAGTCTGAAATTTTAATTTATTCTGGATTGGAAAATCGAAACGCTATCATACGTTTTTTTGTGTTAAACCAGACGAAATAAAAATATTTAAAAAATAAATTGAATATTAATGAAGTGAAAATTCAAGAACTTTTTTATTATGTAAAGTTTGTTTTAAAATTATTTTTTTGAAGACAAAAATCATCTATTATTCAAAATTTTTAGAACCTGATTAAAAACGTAAAATAAAAATGACTTTAAAAGATCAGTTAGCAAATATTTACACTAATTAATTAACTTGTGGTCATTTTTGGGGCCAATATTTTCACTCATGAATAAATATTATGGATAGACCATATTCTGAAGACTGCCACTTAATAGATATGCAATTATTAGGTAGAAAAATCCTACGTAAATCACTATTCTTAGGTGAAAATACGCATATTTTCCCGATTCTTTGGATATATTTTTATTAGGAAGATAAATTTCACAATCTTAATATGTAAAAGCTAGTTCTTTATTATTCAAAAAGCAAATAATTATGTGTTTATTTACATTTTTTCCAATTTTTAATTTTCATTCTCACACTATTCTTCAATTCAGTTTTCCAAAAAAAGAACGATTCAGATTTGAGAAATGACGAAAACAAAGATTATTTATACGCATTACTTGGAAATTTCTAAATTCAATACTATTTTTACTCGCTGTTTTTCTTGATAAAAACCTGCTTCTATAATCGCTCCAGAATTCAAGACTCCATCATCTCTTCAACACAAGGAAACTTTTTAATTTCGTAAATAATGAAATATAAATAAATCAAGTTTAATTTTATAGTATGTACCGCTAAATTCTTGCTGACAACCAAACAATAATTTGTAAAATGATCACTAGTCAGCGTAACAAGCTCAGTATACATTATTTAAAATTTAGTAAACCTTTAGTAAAGGTAATTTAATTTAAAAAAACTTTAAAAAGTTTTGATTGTTTTTTTTTCTAACTCCTTTTTGATGATAATTACGAAATAAAAAAATATAAATAAATGTATTTTGATTGTCAAATTATATTTATTTTGTATTTTGATTTTTTTTTTCAAATGTAAAGTTTGCTGTAAAAATGTTAGCTCTGTTAGGATGAGCGTCTACTAAATGTTATTTGTTGTAATGAATCTATTTTACCGGGCCAGATGATTTGCTTCATCTCTATAGGTGCATATCTATGTATAAAAAATTTTGTATGCAAATATGTATGTATTACATCCTGGTAATAAATAATAAATAAAATAATAAATAAAATAACAAAAATAATATGTATACTCTCCAGTTACTTCTCAACTAAGGGCCGGTATTTTCACTCATCGATGGATTGACCATATTCTTAAGATAGCTATTAAATAATTAAAAATGTATGGGTTAGATAAATCCTGCATGTTTATATCCTATCCATATCGCTAACAAATATTTTGCGCATGTATTCTTTATACTCTGGATTAATTTTTATCTAGACGATAAGTTGCACTATCTAGATGTGAAAATACAGGCCCTGAATAAGATAACTTTGTTTCTGGAATATAAAATTTAAACTCTATTTTTAATGCATACAAAATAATTTTGTAATTTTTTATTATCTCAATGCAAATAAAAGTTTATAGTAATTTAAGAAACGTCATTCTTCATTTGTGATTTGATTGATTGACCCGCATTCTTTTATTCAGCGTTAATAAAATTAATGATAGAAAATCAATCCCATAGTCAAAGCTTACCATTGTGATCCTTAATCTCAATATTGACATTGAAAATATTTTTCTATTTTCCGGTAATCTAATGTACTTTTTTTATAAAATAATTTTTCACGTCTTCTCATGTATGCAAAATATTTCAGAAGTTTGTTTTCGTTTTAAATAAATTCTTTTGAAAAAATCTTTAATGTTGTAACCTATTTTCCAGGAATAATTAAAAAGGCAGTGTATATATAATATTATTCCGGTGTTACAGTTTATCATTCGAACTAAATCTAAAATAATGCCTTGCGACGTTTAATTGTAATGTTAACAGTTATATCTTATATAATACATTTGCATGAAAGTTTAAACTCAAGAGTTAAGTGGACCGAAAAACATTAACGACCCAGATTAATTTCCGTTTAATACGCACGATAGACTCGAAGTTACTTATCCTGGTTTACTTTCTGAAAGTTATTTTCAATCACTTCGGAAGTTTAAGGCTAGATAGTTTATGAAAATTTTCCACACTTTGTATGGATTTTTGTAAATATTTTTAGCCAAAATGCGTTTGTAACTACAAAGACGATTAGGAAAGTATTTCTACTTTTCGAATTAATTTTATATAGCTAAAATAGCTTAGAAGTACATTATAAGTTTATCATCTCAATTAGTTTAATTATATCTTAATACATGAGGGTACATTTCCATTATTGATTTTTATATAAAAAAATATGATCTTTTTTGCTTGGAACAATGTCGATGGTAAAATAAAAAGGAGTCAATTTGATTTATCTATAACAACGCAGTATAACCTTTTGTAAAGCACATTGCAAAAATTTTGATGACCTACTAAGAAAAGAGGCATATTAAAAAAAATATTCTAATATATGTAGGTATTCATTTCCCTATTTGAAAATGACAATACGAAGGGTAATGCTCAGTTTATTGATGCAATTTTAATTTCTTTAACATTCTTACAACAATATTCAAATTAAATCGTAGGTAAACAAATATTAATAGACATCAATTTTGATACTTTTATTGACAACTTGCAGTAATTTGTTACTAGCATAATTTATTGGTTTTACTTATACTCGGATTTACGTTTCAACTTTTCAGACGACAATAGTTTTCATATGAAGCTTTTCGATGTAAGTTTATCCTTATAAAAGCCGCTGTATTTATACGTATAAATAAAACAGCAAAAGTAATTTTTATAGATTAATTCTCAAAAGTTTTGGGTTTAACAAACTAGGGATAAATTTTGATATTTTTTTTTATTGTAACTTCATTGAGTTTTCCATACTATTATTGTATTTACGGTAGAAGTGTTACCATGTGCATTAACTTCTATCAAAATTTGATGCAATTCAACTTGTAACAGAAGTTTACGACTGTGATCGTTAAATATTTCATAAGTTATTTTAAAATAGCTTTAATCTTGCCATATAAGGCAATATCTATGAAAGTTTTAAATCATACTTTTAGTAATATTACATCTCTACTTTATAATGAGATTATTTCGGGTTAAAATACGATAACATACAAATTGTTCAAAAGTTTACTAACTAAAACCGATACTTATTTCACAAGTACCTATTTATAATTATGATATGAACTATCATATCTTTTATAAGCATGAGAAACATAGTTCACTAACATTTTTAAACAAGCTTATCTCATATGATACCTTCCGAAATAAAAATTATTGAATTCTTTTAAAAACACTTCATAAGTTTTTTCTTATTTTTTTCTAATATTTAAAAAACAAATTTCAAAGAATCGAAAAATGGAAAAGCTTACAACTGTTATGACGTCACAGTAACGAACTATTGAGAACAAAAGAGAATCTAAAAACAATTATCCCAATTCAATTAGATATGTTGTTCACAATAAGCGAGCAAACTATTAGCCTTAACTAGTTTGATTTACTCACAAATAAAATGTATCACTTTGTATTTTATCGTTCAAGAGGATCAAACTTGAAGATATGTTTAATAAAATAAGTTACAGAATACCGTAATGCTTACAGCCTTCAACATGAGAAGAATATGAGTTACGGACCAACGATATAAAACCTTAACTTTTCAATTCTCTGACGCCAGAGATTTGCAATACGTTTTAAAACTTCCGAAGTAATGGTTTTAACAATGTCAAATGTATTATTTTTAATAAATTATATTTTTGTTTAAAGGCAATTTATTAATTATTTTCAACCAATTACTTAATTAAAACCAGAGAAAACAATAAAAGACCCAACAGTTTATGACAAATTAAAATGAGTTGCTACTCAAGTTCAAAAAATTTAACTAGAAAACGATTTGATATTGAGGTTGATGATATGACAGAATATTAGTGAATATAGTCTTATATGTAGTTTCAGCTGTCTATTGAAAGAAGAACTTAGTGAACTATATACATCGCTTTATTTGCTAGTTAAATACAAATGAATTACCACTGCGACACTTATTGTTACATTAGGATGGGATTAGTTGTAGAAACATATATCTTCAAAACTATATTTGTTTAGCTAAGTATATAGAATGATTAGAACGTTCAGACTTAGAGTTTACCGAATCTGAAGAGAAATTACTTATGTTTGATTTCATTTAAATAATATTACGATTAAACAAAGTGCATTGGATCGCCACAAATGAAGTTTTTATTTCAATTTGTACAAAAATTATATACAGAGCTTTGACAATCATACTTGCTTCTAATACTTCGCTGGAAGTGTAGACAGCAGCGCCGATTAACAAGAACCACACGAAGAAATAGACGTTAACATCTAACGTAGTATTGAAAAAACAATTTTTTGCAAAACGTAAATTTCAGCATCATTTTCTTCTCTTTAAGCAGTAATATGTCTATTTATTTATATTATGTAAATAATATTTAAATAAAACTCACAATTATTCCGAATTTATAAGTGTTTCTTTACCAAAATGATAAATAAATAGCAGGTTACGGAGATTTATTATTTTTAGTTTTTATTTATTTTAAATAAAACGAGTTATATTCGAAAGAGGTGCATAACACCTGTACTTAGACACTAGAAAAGAACAGTGTTACAAATTGTTTTAACAAAAATAAAAATACAAATTTGGGTAATACATATGTGGTACAAAATTATAATTTACATCCTTAACCAGAAAGGAATAATAAATATACTATAACTACTACTTACAAAACACAATATACTATACTTACATAAACTATGAAGGTACTCAGCTACTTAGCCAATAGTTCTAATCCACTTACTAATACTTTTAACAGCTTCTTAGAATAAGTATTTTATTGCATCGTAATACGCATTTTTATGACCAATAGTTTAATTTAATTATGGTAAAATTAGTTTCCTTTTTCGAGTATTTATTGGCCATGCAGGGTGGACTAATTTATATTCAGTGAAATGGTAAGTTTGAGCACTAAGAATAAAAGATTGCTTGATTTTTAATGGAACCAACGATTCATTACCTATTTTTAATTTCCTTATTAATTAATTTTGTAGGGTTACCAAATGATTCAAAGCATATTATCATGAGCTCCTACCTGAGCAGCAAATGCATAAATTACTATATTTTCAAATAGGCAAGGACATATCGTTTTTAAGATAAAAGGGTGTAACCAATTACGTAATTTTTGTATTTAATCTATTTTACAAGTTCTAACGCATGCTTGTTCCACTTTATTTGACAGTAAAAACTAGACCCAAATATTTAAAACTATTTTCCGTTTTTAATTCTTTATGTTATTATTATTATAAAGAGGAAAGATTTGATTGTTTGTTTGCTTTGAATAGGCTCCGAAACTACTTAACCGATTTGAAAAATTCTTTCACTGTTGGAAAGCTACACTATTTCCGGTGAATATAGGCTATATTAAATTTTCGAAAAAGTTAGGGATGTATACTAAAACTCCAATAATGTAACCCAAGGTCTGAAAAAAATACCAAAAAACATTCTTACATCGCGTACGCTGCGAAAACTATTGGTTATAGAACAAAATAATGTGGTACGATTTTGCAGAACATACCATTATCTACAAAAAATAAAGCGACAGCATATGTCTAACTATTATAGTTATGTCACAATAAGTGTTTTTTCATTTTAAAAAATATATATACATGTTACCGCTATAAAAGCTCTTTTATTTATACTTTGGAATTCATCCTTATAAAAATAAATGACTTCATATTTAAGATTGCTTCAATACAATATAACTTTTTGAGTTATTCAATTTGAACATTCCATTCGAAAGATAACACAAGTTTAAAAATGTAAGTTATTTGAAAAATGTTGCATAATCACCGCTCGGTTAGACGGCACTATAGTAAAGAACGGAACATCCGAATTTAATGAAACTTGATATTAAAATACAAAACAATTACCCACACACGTTAGACTACTTCTCATTCCTTAAAAATAACAAGGGAATATATCCCTTACGTAAAAACTGAGGGATAAAAAAAAGTATTTTACTTTAGACAGGCGAGTGTTATATCATTGGAAAGGTATTTTAAAGTTAAAGAATGATCTGTATTAATATTTTTAGTTGAACTAATAAAAACCACAGTAATTTAATTCAAAATACAAAAACGTGCCTTTTTGAAATATAAATGTTTATTTACATAATAAACACTAATATACTTATACGTTCATAGCGCATTTGCTTACGTATCTGACATTCTTTTGCTCACAATAAGAGACTTGGGTTCGAATCTTAAAGTAAACTTTTTTTTCTTTACTTTTTTTTACAAAATTGTTGAGAATTAATCCTTACGGTTGGTCAATAAGGAAATATTAACGAAAAAAGTAACAGTAGTAGTAAAAAAAATAATTATATTGATAAAGCTTAAATTAAATACGTTTTTAAAACCGTGCATATACAAAATCGTGTAATTATATATCTCCTCTGCCAGATGAAATTTTAATAGTCGGTGTATTCCTCATAAGAAGTAGGCATGTGATAATTTTTTTTTTGAAAATTCTTACCCTAACAGAGTGAATGGGGGTGACTAAGTGTATATGAGAAAATGATAAGTTATTCAACAATCGAAATTTTGACTTTAATAAGTGTTATTAATAAATAAATAATTAATTAATAATAAGTGTCTCTTTTTGTTATATCATTTTGATAACAGCATTTTAAATAACGTCATTTCATTAAATTAGTATGAAAGTTTGTGTAGTAGGTACTTATACCAAATATCAAAGAAGCGCTTTTTAATTTTTGTTTGTTTTTCAACAATCAAGCTTTTTAAAATCTAATTTTTTGAACCCATGATTGTGACCTGGAGCAATTATATATTCTGCTGAAAAGCATTAAGGAAGCAATTTTTTGTCATATATTTCATTATCATCAATAAATATATAAAATCTTCCATACTAACTTTTCTACGGTTTTAAGAACAATTTTAAAATCAATTATTGTTATTGAATATAAATAAAATATTCGATTTTACTTCCAAGTTTTCTACCTATTTCAAACAATTTTGTATGTGCAACGCTCAAATGTGCGAAATCGAATTGCTTTTTAATCATAATTAAAATATAGAAGGTCATATTTTTTTTCGTTTTACATTGTATTTTCAAATATAAATGCATATTTGGATCATATTTGTGTATTGTGAAACTTGGAAAGTGTTTTCCTTATAGGATGGCGGTATATAATAAAAGATTTTCGATAATTCCATCTCTAAAATAGTGAAAAAAGGGTGGCTAAGTTTGTACGGCATAACGTCTAATAAACAATCGAAATTTCAAATTTCATAATCAAAGTCCGTTAAAGGAGAAACGTTATAACTGCTTAATATAAAAAAAACTTGATTTATTATTAGAAACAAAAACTTGGGGTCTGCTTAAAAATTTAAACTGATAAATATATCTGAAAAAGGTTAAGTTAAGTTTGTAAGTGAGCTTTAAGTTTCTTTTGGATTTCACATATTGTAAACCTGAAAATCTGAAATAATTACATTAGTGAGTCAGTACCCTTTGAAATTCGGCGAACTAAAAGAAAATACCGACATTTTTACCCAAAATAAGATTTTTTCGCTGACTTTGAACAGTTATACTGTGTATACAATATATAAAATATATTGCAGTCCAATTTATTAACATAAACTTGAACAGAAGTTCAAACAAAAAATTCGTGACGTATTGCCCAGATACGTATTTCGATTGCCAAGCAATCTTCATCAGTGGTCATCAAGTAGTTTGGATCACTCCGTAACTGCTTTGTGATGATTCACAAAGGTATACCAACAGTGAACCAAATAATCCATAGATCAATCAGCATCTTTACATAAATAAAAAATATCGCCAAATTCAATAAAGTCGGTCTAAATTATGACTAAAAAAAGTCAAAAATTATCAAAATACTCGCGTCAAAATAACAGAAGTTAAGGGTCTAGAATTTTGAATATTAGTAGGAATCCCATCTCACTGTTTCGATTCTCGAATGAACCTTTTTCCAAAAAATATTATACTACTGCAATGTACAACACAACCGCGAAATTGAAATTTGTACAATGACACGAAACCTAGTTCTTCCATTATCAAATTTGATGATTTGATAATTTGATGATTTGTGAATCATCACAAAGCAGTTACGGAGTGATCCAAACTACTTGATGACCACTGATGAAGATTGCTTGGCAATCGAAATACGTATCTGGGCAATACGTCACGAATTTTTTGTTTGAACTTCTGTTCAAGTTTATGTTAATAAATTGGACTGCAATATATTTTATATATTGTATACACAGACATTTTTACGGTAAGGCAAAATGATAAAAGAATTTTAAAATGCTCTTCTAGAACAAACGGCATACGCCAAATCGTGTATGGTGAACTCTAGACTATCCAATATGGTTTAATTATATAGTTGAAATTCAGATATTTAATAATAAGTTTATAGATACATAATACTTATAATTGATAATGGAAGAACTAGGTTTCGTGTCATTGTACAAATTTCAATTTCGCGGTTGTGTTGTACATTGCAGTAGTATAATATTTTTTGGAAAAAGGTTCATTCGAGAATCGAAACAGTGAGATGGGATTCCTACTAATATTCAAAATTCTAGACCCTTAACTTCTGTTATTTTGACGCGAGTATTTTGATAATTTTTGACTTTTTTTAGTCATAATTTAGACCGACTTTATTGAATTTGGCGATATTTTTTATTTATGTAAAGATGCTGATTGATCTATGGATTATTTGGTTCACTGTTGGTATACCTACCATAGGTTTACGCAATAGACATACTCTTTTTAGATATTTATAAATATTTTTTGAAGTTTAATTGATGATTACATACAACTATTTTATTCTAAACAACAGTATATTTAATGTGTCTTTTTAAAGTCGACAAAATAGTGTTTTTAAGTATAATTATGTTTTTCGTAAAACAAATAAGAAAAAAAAATTCATATGCTTTTACAAATAGCAAATCTAAAAAGAAAATATAATCTACACCTACGTTACGCAGACGATGTTGCGGGAATCAGCTATCCATTATAAATAGGTGAAAATCAGTAAGAATTCTATGAATATAACTTCCAAAAGTAATATAAGTAATTTTATCAATATTTACAGTAAGTTGATTGTGTTTTAATCAATAATTTAGCTAATTTAACTAATCAGTCAAACGTTCATTAATTTCATGCCAATTTTAATATAATAAATAAATAAATAATTTTTAATTGATTGATGAAGAGGATTTCTAATTTCACAACGTCTTAGTTTATCTAAAATAATTTTTTGGTTTACAGTATCAAAAGTCTTGGTGAGATCTAAGAAAATCAATATCGTTATTTAATCATTATCGATATTACAAAGACTATATAGATGTTACAAAAATTTCTTTTTCGTAGACCACAGTATTTTTGATTTGACTTTTTGAGTTCGGTTTTTGGAATATAATAATAATTGTTGCAAATAATATTTTACTCCGTACTTTATTTATTTTTTAAGACATATTCATAACATAATAGGCAGAATCTAGAATAGTAAGAAACCGTACCATAAAATGTGGATTACTGCCACAATGAAAAGCACCGTGCCACTATACCACAATGAAAGATTGTCAGATATTACATTCCTCTTCATATGAACTTTAAAACTATTTCTCAATTTTTATAAAAAAATTTGTTTTAAATTTAAAACTAACGGAAAAGTAAGAATTTAAAAGAAATATTATATTTTATCAAAATAGAAGTAATATGTATTTTCTTCTCAAATCTCCTAATCCTTCGTACTTCTTAATGATACCCTGCTTTTTCATTTAATAAATACAAAAATATTCTTCAGGGTTCACTTTTTTGGAATGAAATAATACATTTTTAGAATAACGTTGTGGTCACGATCAATGTTGTACACCAAGGATCTAGTTCTGGGTATGACCCTTCTCCACGGAAATTTGTAATTTTTAAATTGTAGCTTATAGAACCCAAACTATTGTTAAATACCATCAAACGGCGACAATAATGAAAACCCAAAACAATACATTTCTTTGGTCATTTTTTAAATATTTAAGAAAATGTAGGTAAATATTGTATTTAATTTTATTGTTTTTATTTTAACTATGACACGTGCATGCAGGGAATTATTAAGGAACCTTTTTATAGGAAATTTCTTCAGTTTTCATTTCGATAATAACTATTCTATTTGTATCTAACATGGTTCAAAAGTTATAATGAAAAAAAGTTTTTTTTTGAAAAAAAGTTAATTTGGGGAGGGGAGGATGCGGCGCCCTCGAGTGATGGATATTTTGGTTTAAATATTTGGAACCAAATACACCAATAAATAACAAAAATAGCTTCTTTTTAGGGGAATTACTAAAATATTTCAGTTCCACGGCTATATTATTATGCTTTTTTACCTCAATAAATGATTAAATATTGTTACTGATTCATAAGATCTATTGTCTCTTTTGACTGACATGTCCCTGAAATTCTTCATTGTATATTTTTTTTTTCAATGAAATCTTAGGTTTTCCCGTGAACTACAATTAGAATAATTATTACAGAAACAAGAAATTGAAACAAAGTCTTAAAAATAGCCAACAAAAATTAATAAAATTATTAACGGTTTTCATATTGATTTTCAAACTTTTACGGACCTCTATAATTTCAATGCAATCAAAATTAAGCTCCAGTTTTCATAGCTTATTAGTTTAATATGAAAAAGGGACTGCCTAAATTAGTTTTGAAGTATAATGTGTGTTGCGATTAAAATCTGTAGTTCGATCCAAATGTTTTTCAAACTTTATACGGTAATTTATAAACAGATGAATATCGTAATTTAATTAAGAATTGTTTTTCGAAAAAGTTTGTTTAGAAACTGGAAGTTTATCTTGAGATATATTTTAATATTGCTTTTTTTTCCAAAACCTTCGAGAATCAAATTATTTTTTGTGAGATAAACCAATTCAATTACTTCTTTTAAAAACATTGATAATATTACACGTAATTAGAAGAATCATTAAACTACTATGTTTCTAGAATATTGTTTCTTTTAATACATTGGGATTTCATTATATTTGACACTACACTGATTTATCCTCTTGTCTCGTCGTTCTTATTTTAATTTTATTTTTTATGAACCTCTTAATGTTACCCCATTAGACGTTCCAGTTTATTCTCAAATTTAAAAATATTTTATGCGATATTTAAAAAACGTCAGGGATAGAAAATTTATCGTGAGAGTGAAACTCGACTGGAGGCTAATGATGCATTTAATTCCTTTTCAACGCTCAAGTTCGATCAGTTTAGGGAAAGCTTCATTAAAATATATTAGATTTTAATACCGAAAAATCGCTAAATCTTCGTGAAAATTTTCACGTCATCCCCTTTATTTTAGTAATAAAAAAATTGCGTAAGTAATATTACGTGAAAATCGATGTTTAACACGTAGAAGCGAAATAAATCAAACGTTAATGGTGTAGAAAAAATTATATGGAATTTTAATTGCTGATTTTATCGAAAAAATGTTTAACATTTTTTTCGTGCATTTTTAAATAATACTCACGGTTTGAAAAAGGTTGGCGAGAAAAATGACCACTTCTGCTGAGCTTTTGATGGTCTTACCACGAAGGAAAGTTATCTGGAAGAAAAAGGATAAGTTAATAGCCTACTTTGAAATATTTGAAAAGAATACAATGACTTAGTATAGAGTTTTCCGGGCAATTTCACGGCAAAATCAGGCTCTCATAGACGAACAATCGATCATAATTTTTGATATAATGATAAAGTACACAAAGGTTTTTGGTGTACCAATGTTACCAATTTTCACAAGAAATGACCACGATAACGTTAAATAGATATTTATCGCAAATTGCGAGTCGAGGCACGTTCAATAACTTGCTACATGTCAAAAATGGAAAGTTTGGATAAAAATATTACTTTCATTTTTTGAATTGAGTGAAATGTGGAGAAGAGTAAAGGCTTACGTCCGGCATTTACTTTAATCTTTCAAAAATTGCGGCGGCTGAATTTTGTTTCGTATCTGTGGCTTTTAAGATATAGTTTTTCTTTTCATTGCAAAATAATTCTTTTTTTCAGTGAAGACTTATTGTCGGAACTTCTAAATTTTAAATTTGAATTCTTAATATTTTTAAAAGCTTTTTCACTTACACAATCTTTCTAACCGAAGAATTTTACACATGGCTAATTTATGCAAACTATCTACAATAATAAATATAAAAATAAAAAAATAACTGTGCTCTCCAACTAATTGATTTTCCTTAAAAAAAGTGTTTTTATGTAATGTTAGAAGTAAATGCAAATTGCAAATAGTGCGACGTTGGAAGAGTAAAATTACATACAAAACTAAACCATCTGAACATTAGAAAATAGAAGAAAATGGTGTATGTTATCTGTCACATTATGCATTAATTTTCTCAACTTGATTTCCAAAATTATTATTTTGAGGATCTTGATCTTGATTTATGTCCCAAATAGAATTTTATCCGGAGAAAACATGCGTACTTTCATCAAAGAAGAGTGATGTATGTTGAGTAAATCTATAGAATTTATTTATAGCAGTGGTCGCCAAAGTGGCGACCCGTAAACCACAAGTGGTCTACGAGAAAATTTCGCTTTGGTGCATAGCGTTCGTAGAGAAATGTGGAATATACTCATTATAATATGTCTAACTTTTCAAAAAGTCCTATTAGTGTTCCGCGGGATATAAATTATGAATTTAATGGTCCATGAGCTTAAAAAATTGGCGACCGCTGGGTTAAAGGACTTAAAAGGATATGGTCTTTATCTATCCGTTAATGGAAATACCAACCTAAAATCACTTTTTATTTACATCATATGTTCCAGTTAAGGTAACCTTGGTACTGTGGGTAGCAAATTTGAAATATATCTGCCCATTACATGCTTTATGGATGATTCTCTGTAAAGATGTTTTCAGTGAAAGTAAAACTATCCGGTCATATTATTTATTTACATTTTTATTTAGAAAAACCATACTAAATATTAGAAAATTAATAGTTTAATAATAAGTGCTAAGGAGTCAATTGAACTTAAGACTATTTTTCGAAGTATTAATCTTTTTCGAGTTAATAGTTGCCGGGGACTGTTCAATGTAACAGAGACCTGTTGCAAATATAGATAAACATGATTGTAATCATTTATTTTCAAGAACATTACATAGGATAGATATTCATATTTTAATACGAGTTTCAGTTTCGAACAAAAATAATCATAAAAATATAAAAGGCATTTCTTAAATATGTGAAACAAAAAAGGAGATTCATTCTTATATGAAAATTGAACGATAAATTCATTCTACACTGAGATAAACTTCTGATTAGTTTTTTTTAAAACTAATGTGGCTTTTAAAACAGCCTTTAACTTTTAGTCGTATGGTTCAGTATTTTTTGGTAAATAATTATTTACTGAAACTCATTGATAGGTATAACTTCACATATAAAAATCTTTAATATAAAATACATTTATTTATCCTCAATGCTAATAAGGCTTGTAAAATCATAGTAATTGAAATGAAAGAATCAACGCTCAAAAACATTTAGTAATCCTAATAATTTATAATGTTTTTTTTCTTATGTATTGTATTAGGATTGTTCAATATCATTTTCATCTATTCAAATGATTTGCACTTTAGTGTTACTAATCTTCAAAGACATAACTCGCAAATCATGTTCTTCTTCATCAATACCGCTAAGCACAGCAGCATATCGATACTAAATATTTTTCTGATGTTTACTCTCGACGGTGACAACGTTATTACCCCCCCCCCTGGATTTTGAAACTTCCTAAGTAGAAGACCGTTCCAAACGTACGGAGAAGGTGATTTAAGAAGCGCTATTAAGAAAGGTTATGGTATAATTTTCAATGAAATATAAAAGGGAGGAGGGAATGTCACTTGTCTTTTGCCTTAAAATAATTATAAATAAATTTGATCAGCCCAGTGGTGGCCGAGTGGTCTAGATGGCCGCTCCAAAGCTGTTAGGTTTTGGGTTCGATCTTTGTATCGAGCAAATTTTTGATATTTCTCGATTACGGACTTTTATTAAGCCTAGAATCGCTAAGGACTTTTTTAGTTTTAAAACGACGTTAAATAATAATTTAAGAAAGAAAACTTTGGTCAAGATAACAGCAAAAGTAGAGCTTACATTAAGCTTATGACTGTTTTTTAAATTAATTATGCTTCAGTTTATCATGCAAATGTAACTATACAATAATTGTTAGTTGATTCATAAAAGTAACTGAAAAGAAGAATCGAAAAATTTGTGATTGATTATATGTTGAAAAATACAGTATAAAAAAATCTTTTCTTTTCACGGAGGAATATTTAAGTTTTAAATGTATATTATGGTTGATATAATGTAAAGTATTCAAGGGAAATAAATATTTCAAATGAAGGGTAGTGAAATTGTGAACTTAAACACAAGGAAATGATCCGGTACTTAACCAATTTTTTTCTTTTGGTTACAAAAAAAGTTTGCGAAAAAATTTGACCAATAAGAGAATGGCAATTTTGCTCTCATTTAAAAAAAAATGAGACTATTTTTTTAATTGGAATTAAAAAAATGTTTATTAAGTTTTCAAGGGGTTTATTTTTTTTCAATGCTTTCAAATAGAAAATTCTATTTGTATTTCTTTGGTATCAAATTTTTGCTATAGTTTTACTTTTAAATCATAATGCGAGTACAATGTTGTCACAGAAGGGTTTTAAATGTGGTCGTTTATATTTGCATAGATGTATAGAATAATATAGATAACCACATATTTTATGACCCTATGATAGTCTAGTCAACCGGATTAAATTGTATATTATAGTAAAACAAAATCCACATAAATCTGAAAAAAATGTTAGCAAAATAGGTGGTATTATAAATGTAAATTTCAAATTTTTAAAAGAAAAATATGAACTCCGTACTAAAGACTTGGTTTGGGTGTTCCACTACAGCAAATAGAACTTGTAAAAGCTTCAATTTTATATAAAATTTGCTGAAATAAGCTGCAAATTTTTAAAGGTTGAATAAATCAGTCTGAGTTTTGATTTGCGTGAAATTGAAAATGTAGAACATATGTTTTTCTAAATCGTCTCCGTATAAATTTGTAGATACTTAAAGCCTGAATCACCTCATAAAACTTTATTTGTTTGAAAAATTTTCACATCAGCCACCATTTTAGTTTTTCATATAAATTTGTTTCAGTTCAAATGGAAAGAAACGAAAGAACTATAAAATAAAATTGTATTGCGTTCACTGTCAGTTCAACAACTACTAAAAGTAATAACACGACGAGAGCAATATATGCATTTCATAGTGCAAGTCTTATGCACCCAACTTCCCTATCCCGATTCCCTATTTGTGTTATTGACACACTAGCGTTCAACACTGTCCAACTAAGAGCTCATCACATATCGACCGTTTATAACCCAATAAAATTATATTGTTATTTCTCGCTAATATGAAGATAAATTTAAGCTCCTCATTAATTCTGTATTAATTAAATCTGCTGTTTACGCCAACATGACATTACACCGTTAAAATAAAAACTGGAAATTTCAAAATTTGTAAATATTTTTAAAATTTGTTTCTGCTTATTTTATCTTGAAAAAAACATGGTCTTTGCTGTTTATATTATAAGCGACATGAATGAGAATTGATAGAGGAAATAATCATAAATCATTTAATAATTTCCGAAAAGCTCCAAGTTTAACCTAAATAAAATTTTTCTTCTTGTTTTCTGCTTTCTTTAAGTAGATTATTCGAAAATTATACATTGAGCATGATCGTAATTTTCTTTTTCAAGACTATGAAATGGAAGTAATGATAATTTTTTTTGTTAAAAAAGAACTACAAAAAGGCATTGCCCCCAAATGAAATATTATTGATTATGTTTATATTTCCAACGAAAATCTTGATTGTGAGATTATCTTATAAATATTTTAATCCACTCAAAGATTTTGCCTGTAGGAATGTGAATAGTTTGAAAGTAAATATTTTTTTAAACCTAATTTAAATTTTAAGAGCTTACTACTTATATATCGAATAGAATAAACGTATATTTATTTTAAGTAAACCTTTGAAATAAGAGCCATGATATTTGCAAACCAAACAGCAATAAAAACGTCCTTACCAGCTATATTTTCTTGTTAAATTTCCAACTCTAAAGGGTGGAATAAAGAATTGAAAGCCATAAAAATCTCACTTTTTACCTCATAATTTACGAAAAAAAATCGAATAAGATAATAAGTTCAGTATTGTAAATTAAAGCAACATTTATTAAAAAAATTAAAACATTTATTTTGTTTTCATTTGATTACGGTGTCAAACTACGAAAACTATGTCAATTTTTTTTTTCAATTACCAAAACGAACGATATATATCATATACATTCGAACACTTTTGTGGATAAAAACTTTTGTGCATTTTTACAGTATTTATAATATCTTCATGTAATTTATAAAATGAAAACAATAATTTGTAAGATGATTTAATTTTGAATCAATGATATAACCACCGTTGATATTATCAATCTTTCAAAATATGGCAGTGGTCGGCAAACCGTGGCATTTATGTTTTAAAATTGTAAAAAAAAAACAGTGAAACGGGCTTAAAAATTTCCATAAAGTTAAAAAAATGTTTACGTGTTGTAATAAATGCTGTTTTTTATACAATAATTTAATAATTTAAAACTGTAAGTTATGTTAATCCATCCACGTACAAACTGTAGTTCAGATTTATCTTCAGTAAAACTAGTAAGATCCACAAGAGTGATCACTCATGTCCATGTAATTATTTTTGACTATTGTAAACTGGTGTTCTAATAAACGTGTGTTTTTTGAAACTAGAAAAATTAATTTAATGAATTCCGAGATTGAGTTATTCCTATTCCTCCCATGAGCGAAGCAGATTCTATTTCTATCTCTATTTTACAACCCCTAATGTTGCATTTTTATGCTGTCGCTAATCGCAGGTTTCTAGCGTCAAATATGGTCGCGTGATTAAAATATTGCGTGTGCGCCAAAATTTGAGCGACAAATGAATTCACTTTTGAATTTTATTGGATTGGTAAGTGTATATAATTGCGAGTAATAAGTATTAATACTTGTTTGATAACATGCAGCTTATGAGTTATAATTATTCCGACTATTTACTTTTTTTGTAAATGTACTAATAGAGAAAATCATTTCCGATGAATATAACATGTATGGTGAATCGGTAAAATCCGGCAAAGAAGCTAAGCAAAATTTAACTTTATCGATATTTTTTTCAAATGGCGCACATGATACATTTTAATCGCGTGACCACATTTGACGCTAGAAACCAGCAATTAGTAACAGTATGAAAATGCTTCTTAATGTAATCGTAAGAAAGTTGTATACCGCATCTTATCATATCTGTGAAAAAATGATGCATGGTATAAATACGGTTGCCCCTCTCTAATATAAAGCATGTAGATTTTTAATGCTAAATTAGTAAAAAGCAATTGATTCTATGCAAAGTATAGCAAAATCACTTAAATTTTCATTTTTTCAACCATTTAAATTGGTGTAGCAATTAAAATAAATAGAAACCCAATGGAACAACTTTGGACAATTATAGTGGAGAAGGCAATATCAGTCACCCTAATTTAGTTTTCTCTCTTGACAGCTCCTTAGCACTTTTGGGTACATGGTTGGTTGGTCATGAATAATTATGAATACTTGGCAGCTCTTCAACTATCTGACATGGATTTGTTACCACTTCCACCCTTTAAATCTTATTATTTAATGTTGGTATTATTATGGTTGGTATGAGTTGGATAACTCAAAATTGTCAAATTTAAACTTAACAATACCCATTTGGCATTAACGAACATCTAATGCACTTAATATTAAAAATGTTTTTTACGTTACTATTCTGTAAATTCGAAGAGCATACAACACCAAATTTTTATTTTCTAGGGCATTTGTTAAACCAGTTAACTATCTAAGTAATAAATATTTTTTTAATATTTCACAACTTAATGAATCACTATAATCATAAATATCTGGTTATAAATACACTGGTTTTGTTTATTATATTTGTCGCAATATACTAAAATACAGAAATATCTATAATTAAAAAGTTTATGATTATCCCTTTAGTATTTTCCAAGTATTTGGTCTTCCGATTGTTGAAAATTATTATGTTGGTTCTAGCTCTGTCTATCAGAAAATGGCACTCCTATTTTTTTAATATAAGCTTTTTGTTGATTTTTTTACAGCCATGACGTTTGTTTTATCCAATTTTAATCTATTTGAGTTTTATAATTAAATGGCGTAGTCTATACAGAAGGGCACAAAAGTTATATATAAAATAGGCCAGCTTTTTATTTTTAGCCATCATTTCCTTTTTGTTAGCCGATTTTAACATTGTGCAAATGAAAATCCACCCAATATTTCCGAAGCATTACCTATTTCAAATCACATTTCAAAGCTCCAGCTTGTTTATAGTGAACATTTCAATATCCACACTTCCGTTTCACACGGCAATAGATACGAGTATGCCTTAATTATCCTGTGTCATTTAATAGTTGCAGAATGAAACTATCAATGAACGTATTTTTCATTTTAACAATCTGAATATTCCTATACGAATTGTATTTTTATCGAAATCTAAAATGTAACATATAAGTAAATGTATGAAATATGTAAAAATTAATACTCAATTAAATAAATTACTGTTGAAGCTATTATGGATATAATATCACTTATAAATGGTTTTAATAGTTTGATATCTAATATGATATTTAATAGTTTGATAATAAGAACACTAAAATATATTTTGAATTGATTTATAGGTGCATAACCAATGTTCCTATTAATAAATGTAACTTATTACGTTAAGTTACGTCAGAAGTTTAAGTATACCTTATAATATTATTAACTTCTACTGTGATCAATACTTGTAATGCAATTTCGTCATTGTGAAATGCTTAAAATGATTGGTTTTGAATAATGCAATATGTTTAATAATTCATCTGTTTTCAGGACACTCATGCCAAATTTTATTATACTGAATAATAAAAAAAATATTAATTATACGGGTTGAAATGTTGATATCAATTTCATTCATCTGTACTCTCGATTTCCATTCATTATAAAATACAACAGATTAATCATTTACAAATTTCAACATGAATATGTATGTGTTCAAATTAATTTGGATATCAATTCAATTCAAAAATAAAGACATTTTTTCTACACCATTGTGATTTTAAATGAATGAAGATTAAAAATTATGTCAAACAACAAAATTAAGAATGCAAATTGAGTTAAAACTTAATTTTAAACTCATAACTCAACCTTATAATAATGATTAACATAAAACGTTTGTAAAAAAGAATCAAATACATTTTTGAGAGAAATATATCTTGAAAAATTAAAATGTATGTGGGAGTTTGAGGATTTTTACAAAGACTTGTTAGTTGGAAATTTTTAGAATTGTGTTAAGTGAAAACAAAAAATGTAATTTACATTTATTATTCTTACAGTGAAAAATAATATTTTTTATCCAACAAGCAGATTAAATGGCTCATTTCATCTACTGTATTATTTTTAAAAACTCGATTTGAAATACTTCAGCAAATGAGAAAATCTTCTTCGAACAAATGTATTTATTAAGTTTTTTCCATAAAGCTTTTGCTTTCTTCTTCTTTTTCTTATTTAGACATATGCGTAACGTAGTGGCTGCTGAAAGGAGCCATGGCCCCAGATGGTATATGACAATGGGGTGGCATATTGACATTGACAATTCCATAAAAGTATTTTCTACGAAGAGTATATTTTTAAATAGTTGAAGAATTAAAAGTATTTGACTTGTTACTACTTTTTTTGACTAATGATGAAAATAGGGGATGAAGTGAAATCGCACGCTACATCACTGTACGTATCCATCAATGAAGATTTGCAATTACATAGAAAAAATCAAATTTATCCTCTGCGGTTCTAATGAGTTGTTTCAGGTTTAAGTCTTTCCATTGTCGAATGCTCCTCTTAAGAGTGTTCAAACGTGACCTGACGGACCGATTTAAGTGACAAGTGACCAAGAAGAAAAGTCTTTTACTATTAATTGTTAGTTTTGTCATTGAACACAACTAACCTACGAGTGTTGGACGAATGACACATTGCAGTTCTTGTCAAGAGGCAAGAGGGGCAAAAAATTTGTAAAAAAAACCTCATCAAAGTAAGAAACATTTTAACGGTTAACATTTGATCCCTTTATTGTGCAATTTGGATGGCTTCTTTTTTGTACAGGTTTTCAAATATCGATTATAAATATAATAAATATTTCCATTTATTGTATGAAGTATGGTAGAACATTTAAAATTAAAATCAGTTAATTATAAGATATTTAATCAAAATAATAAATTAAGTATTTTACATCCCATCTAAAACTTGAGTGACGGTTGTAATTAAACTTTGGCACATCTCTTAACAAAATTTGTTTCGAATAAATATACTTCAAAAGTTATACAAATAATTATATTGATTTTAATAAGGGTTTAATATTAACTTTGACGTTACAGAAATTGATAATTTATATTGAAACCAATAAAAAGTGCTGGAATGTTTTTTTTTTTTTTAAAGTTATAAATTAAAATCAATTATAGTATAAATTTCGACTCTTTTTATTCTTTTTATTGACAATTTATTTAATAATATTTTTTAAATCGCTAAAATATTTTTTTTCGGTTGGCGTAAAGTTCTTTGAGTATATATTTTACAGTTTTTGTCTGCATTTAATTAAACTTTACTATAAATGTAAATTTTACTGCTTTGCTTTTACTATAAAGACTTATTGGGAAATGGTTTTCAACACGATATCCGTATTGTATTGAATAGGCAGGGAAATGTTTTGTGACGAACAAACAATTGCATGAAAATCAAAGAGGACAGAAACAAAAATTTCAAACATAATTAAACTTTGGACAAATTCAGGTGATCATTCTGTAAAATCACGATCATCAATATTTAATTATCACTTTGCTAAACAACAAATTCCCGTCGATCTTTTCTATGTTTACTATGACCGTTTCATTATATAGGGAACTTTGGCGCTATTTCATTCATTTAATTCGACCTGTTCCAATTTACCTCAAATTCGTTATCCTCTTCAATGTCTATGTTTTAATTAACAATACAGAATGGACGCGTCGTAATTAAATGTTGTTGGGTAATGCTTTGTTAGGATCTAAATGCACATTTAAAAATGCTTGCGTCGGTTTCAGGATATTTTAAATTAGCTTCTAGCTTTAGTATGATAAAGCTCCCCTTAAAATATTTGACATTGGTTTCTGCATTATTACTATTACTATTTTGAATTAATTCGAAGTGAATTGTAGTTGTGTTTTTATTTGCACAGTACATAAGGCGGTGAGGGAGAAAATTTAGTGAAGCAAACGATATTGAAAAACAAGTCTCTTCTTGGTATAGTTTGTCCTATTTTCGAATTGGTAAAGCACACAGGCGACATGTAACTCGATGGAGTTAGGTTCGTACATTGTTATTTCGTATAGAAGTGGTTGCGTACAAATAAATGGAATGCGACGATGTTCGCCTTTTCACATCGCTTCTTCAGCTTGATTATCCTATTTATGTGACAAGGAAAACGCTCCAGGAAACAACGTTCTATTGTCGCCGGATTTTATGCTATTCGTGTGTTTCTAGGGAATGTACTTTGTTAAGCTTTGATAGGATAAATTGGGACTTGAGTGATTTTGAGAGCCTAAAAACATTTTCTTTTATTGAACTGAACAAATTATGGCTTACTGTAAAAGCCATTTCATTGATTTTTTTAAACTTCTTCCTTCACAATGAACATTTTTTAATTGTATTTAAAATACACAACCTGTAGCAAACTGTTTGGAACTTCCCGAAACACCGTTTTATACATTTTTCAACGCTCAATGTTACTAGAAATATGAATACGAGTATATCTACTTCTCGAAATATTAAGAGCTTTACACAATCAGGTATTTTAAAGTGTACGATTTAGTAATAAAAATTGAATTTGTTTAATGAATTGTTATAGAAAATACATCTAGAAAAATTCAAATAACCATTTTTAGTGTGAAAAATTTAATTAAAAACTAACAATTTTAAACTGACAAGTACTGCAATAGAAATAACCGAATTGCACGTGGTCGGGTGCATGATGTCGGTGTTCTATTGTTGTCTATTACTACGTACCGTATGTACATAAACATATACACTCCTTGATGTATTATTTTTAAAAATGAATTATATCGTTGAAAATGGCAAATTATTATGTCATTCAAAAACAAAGATTTTTGAATTGTATGCGGTCACGAGTACACAACAGTGTGTATAGTCACTCACGCACGTTTTATTGTATGTAATTGAATAAGTTTAAAAGTTATTTATATATTTTGTAAACAAAAATAAATAATAAGGGAAATGAAAAGAGTGAAATATTACTTTTCATACTAATTGTCTATGATTTTTTACAAAGTGCCTAGAGGTGTGAAAGATAAATAAATAAGAACTAATGTGGGTTCATACAGTTTAATTATTTAAAATTCAAATATTTGAATATTCATTTCATACTGATTTTTCAGCAATTTTTTAAAAATATTTCAATCAAGAAAGTACTTAATTTGATTTTTATTTGATGAACTCAATACTCATTATTGCATTTTTACATAATGTTTATTAGTATTATTACACTTAGTTGTAATAATATCTCAGTTAGATATTTAAATGACATTTAATTTTAATAACAATAATAATATCAGGGTTACGGGTAATTGGAATATATTAGGTTGTTCGGAAAGTCATTTCGTTTTTTCCCGCCAGAGGACTTAATTACGTTTTTTCGAAACTAACTTCACACTTAAGCCCCATAACCATTATATGTCTTGAGAGCTGATATTGCAAGGCTTGTGTGTGAAAAAGTTCTATTAATTCTACCCAGTAGTTTTTGGTTGGTGCCCTTTTAAATATGGAGAGCAATAAGCAGCATTTTCGTCATATTTTACTTTTTAACTTCAGAAAAGGTAAAAATGCTGTCCAAGCGAGAAAAAAATTGACGGATGTGTATGGAGAAGGCGTGTTAACAGTACGCCAGTGCCAGAACTGGTTTGCAAAATTTCGATCCGGCAATTTTGATGTCGAAGATGCACCACGGTCTGGAAGGCCGGTCGAAGCTGACAAAGATGCGATAAAGGCATTAGTTGATGCAAATCGGCGAATCACCACACGAGAGATCGGTGAGAGGTTAAATTTGTCGAATTCAACTGTTTATGGCCATTTGAAAGGCATGGACTTAACCTCGAAGCTCGATGTGTGGGTGTCCCATGTCCTTACCGAGCGAAATTTGTGTCGTCGTGTTGACGCGTGTGATTCGCTCCTCAAACGTCTAGAAAATGATCCATTTTTGAAGCGGATTATTACTGGGGACGAAAAATGGGTTGTATACAACAATGTTAAACGCAAGAGGTCATGGAGCAGAAAAGATGAACCGGCTCAAAGCGTGTCAAAAGCCAACATTCACCAAAAAAAGGTGATGCTCTCCGTTTGGTGGGATGTCAAAGGAATCGTTTTTTTTGAGCTTTTGCCGGACAATACAACGATTAATTCAGAAGTCTATTGTCATCAGCTGGACAAATTGAATGATTCACTTAAAGAGAAGAGGCCCGAATTAATCAACAGGAAGGGTGTAGTGTTCCACCAGGATAATGCGAGACCTCACACAAGTTTGGTCACTCGCCAAAAACTTTTACAGCTTGAATGGGACGTACTGCAACATCCACCATATTCTCCAGATCTGGCGCCTTCCGACTACTATTTGTTCCGGTCCCTGCAAAATTTTTTGGATGGCAAAACCTTTACCTCAAATGAAGATGTCAAAAACCACCTGGACGAGTTTTTTGCCAGCAAGGACCAAAACTTTTATGAGAGGGGAATTATGTTACTGCCAGAAAGATGGCAAAAGGTGTTGGACCAGAATGGCCAATATATAATTTAATAAAATATTTATTCATTATACGAAAACTGTCTTTCATGTTCCCCAAAAAAAACGAAATGACTTTCCGAACAACCCAATAGTTAAATTAATTTAAACAATCATTGATTTGCGACGTTTCGTCTTTATTATTAAGACCTTTGCAAGCTCTAAAAGTATTACAATATTAACAACATTATAACAATATTATTATAAACTGACCCTAACTATGTTTAAACAATTGTTAATTAAAAAAATTTAAAATTAAAATTAAAACTGTAAAAATGATTTTTAGCTTTCAAGTATGTGTTTTTTAAGTCTAACAGCCGACTGAAAACATCAGTTCATAGTTGTTAAGCTACGCATTTCAAAATATATAATATAATATTAATTAAAAAAATATAAATAAAATATACAAATTCGAAAAATACCTAATAATTTCAGACCTAGGATGTCATTATATATTAAACTTGGGTTCTGTGTGTCAGATCTTAGATTTATTGTTTTATTTAATTTTATGAAAACCATTTCACTCAACGAACGCTTAAAGTAATTAGATTCACTATCTAAAACTGAAACTCCATCAAACATAAAATTATGCTTGGTATCGAAATGATGATAAGCAAGCGTTGTTTTATTTTCTTTCAGGATGTTGATGTTTTTACAGTCATACTGATGTTGTTTGATCCTGTCTTTTCACTTTTGTTTGGTCTAATTTGACCGATCCAACACCGGAATCTTATCTTTCTGCCTTGTATAATTTGACTTAACAGTTTTCAAATTATAAAAGGCTAATTTGCCATATTGTTTTCTTACGAGACTGTCAATTTTGAACGCTATGTCCTTAATAAAAGGAAACCTACAATACTTAATGAGCTGATCTTGATTACTTGTGTTATTGTTCATCGGGCAATAATTATTGAAAACTCTGTCAATCAGTTTTCTTGGATAATTATTATTAACTAGAAGGTCAGTAATAATGTTCTTATTCTTCTCATGAAAATCTTGATGACTTAAGCTGTAAGCTCTTTTTATCAAACCTTTAATCATGCCAATTTTTTGACTCATTGGGTGATTAGATTCATAATTCAATAATCTGCCTGAACTAGTCGGTTTTTTAGGCCAGTCAGTTTTTAAGCTCCCATCTGGTAGTCTAAGTATCGTAACATCCAAAAAATCAAAACAATTGAACTTCTTCAAATCTTGCAACACAATTCCATTGGTTACTATCTTGTTGCATTGGTGAGAGTGAGTTGTCATCAAATATTAATGGATTTGTTAAAACATTCGACTTAAATTTACACTAATTGCATGTATCTTTGAATATTTTATACTCTTTAAAGCTTATTAAAAGTTTTGGAACAATATTTTCCTGCAATATTTTTAAAAAAGTTAAAAAAAACAGTATGAAATGAATATTTGAATTACTAAAATAATTTTATTTTTTTGTATTTTTATGTTTAAGTCCAAGTAAACATTAGCGATTGATATTAAATGCGGAAAAGTTTTATTTTTCCCTATGTAATGCCCTTATAAATAGTTAAACGTTATAAAAAAAGGCACCCACACAAAAAAAAATATCTATAGCGCAGTGCCAAAACTGTATTATGGTGAAGATCACTATTTTTTCATAGATTTCATGAAGCTATAAAGTTAATAATAAAAAAGACAAAACCAACTTCTCAATCATATTAAAGTATTAGATTAAACGGTTTAATCAATTACAAGAATTTGTCTCTTTTTTCAATTATTTTTTCGCCAAAAAAAATTGATATAAAACTTTCATTATTTTATTACCAACGTCCAACAAATCTCTTAAGAGTCATGAAAATATCAAAATAAGGTTTTAATAAACAATTTACTCTAATTTATATATAATTTAATAGTGACGCCGTGCGAGATTTTGCCGACGTTTATATATGTTTTCAAAAAGATATCATAGATACCAAAAAATAATAATAATTGTATATAATATTTTGAATACATATAGTTGATAGCTTTGCGATAAATGTATAAACTATATTTACTATTTATCAATAAATTGATGTAATTCGTAGATTTTTTTTTAAATTAAAGCTATTGTATGTCTTTCTTCTTTGTAAATAAAATGCTTATTCGAATTCAACGAAACTTGAAATGATAGAATAAACCTTGATAAACTTAAAATTTTACTTCCAAAGAGTATAAATAACATATTTATTTTCTAATTCAAAAAACATCAAGTGGGAGTTAAAATTTATATCTTAAGCGTTTCCAATTTACGAAATTTTTCATCATTCGCAAAAAAAATCAAGCTTAGTTTGTAGTTTCAGCAATAACCTGTTCAAGGATATTCGCTTTTATAGTTCTACGTTTAATATGATCTCTACCAATAAATTTTTGAGCCAGTATAATCCCGTAAGAATGAAGTTATTATTCAGTTGGAAGTATTGTCTTTAATCCGGGGGTTCCCAAACTTATATGTATCATGTATCCCAACTGCTTAAGATGAATATACTCAGGGCTCTCTTCGGCCTACGGCCCAGTAAGTAGCAGCAATTGGGCATCCCAAGTGATTGTAAAATAAAATAAGAGAACAAAATAAATATCCAAATTTATTTAAAAAAAAATATTGTTTTCACACACTTGTTATAAAAGAGTCAATATGTAGATGAGCTTGCATGTTTTTGGCAAGATTTCCAATTTTGGGTTCAATGGAAGAGAGTGCACAAAGTAAATCTCTAGCAATATTTAGTTTGCTTCTGTAATATGTTTTCATTGCTACAACAGCTGAAAACGCTTTTTCGCACAGATAAGTGCTTGAAAAAGGTAAAAATCATTTTAGTGCTTGCACTCTGCTGTGCTGTGATAAACTTGGATATATTTAACCCAAAATTGTGACTGAATCAACTTTTCTGAATCACACTGAGCATAAGAATCTCTTTTGATTCCCAATGATTGCTCTTGAAATGTATCTAGCAGAACGTTTATCACATTGACGTGCCCCCCCCCCCTGTATATCTTCTCGCGTCTCCCTAAGGGAGCGCGCCCTCTACTTAGAAAATCAATGCTTTAAACTTTAGCCTGGTGATCGCTGAAAAGATCCTTTTCCCGTTTTCCCAGTACTTTTTTTTGTCCATCCAGTTCTTGAAAATTAAAGATCATGTACAAAATTGTCTTCAGATAACAGATCCGTTTTGATCAGGCAATAACTGTACAGGGAAAGGTATTCCTATAAAGTGCTTCAATGATAAAGCCTTAATATTTATGGGTCCAAATCATTTAAACAAATTTCAAATAATTTTGTGTCTAACTCATTTAATGATAGCATACAAATTAACTACTATTAAAATGGTAATGCAGGGTTTATTGTACATTTTCCTTAAATGAATTTTAAAAAATTACAAATTTACGTTTCTTATGGTTTTTTGATGAATAAAAGCAATTACAACTTTACTGTAAAAGTTTGGTTTAGAAAATTTCAGATTTTTTTGAAAATTTGATTATGTGGGTATATATGTTTTAAATTTGATAATGACACTCAAATTCAAAAATAACAAAAATGATTGTAATGTAAAAATAACAAATTTGGATCTCAATTAATAATGTATTGTACACTCATTATATGGTTCAATCTATGGTTTGCATATTTTTATGTGATGTTTGATAAATGATGGAATACGGTTATTAATTCGAAAAAGAAGTCATTAAATATTGACCTAAATCGGAAAAATTTATGGTGTTCGAATAAAGATTTAAAGTAAGTAAATTTTATTTCATATAGTAAGTACAAACGACATTCTCTATCTGACTTTATTTCCCTTTTTATGGAAGTGGAATTAAAATAGCCATTAATGTGGCCGGAAAAATAAAACGTTTCTAAATGGGGTCGGGAATTAAGATTTTATCTTTTTCTTAATTTGTTTTTATTTTGGCCTTATCACAACCGACTGGCTATCTTTAACGTTAAATCTTACTAAATGGTTTTAAAGTTATGAGAGGTATAGTTAATCACTTAATTTACTTTTTGAAAGCTTGATTTATTATTGAAATCAGTATGAAGAAAAGTGTAATGATTTATTTCAGACTTAATGGAAATAAGGTGCAAACTAGACCATATCATGCATACAATTTTATTAAGATTTATTCCGGAAAAAATCGTATACAAATACATTCGTTGACACAAAAATTAGACATATCAGTTTTGTAATGACCTGCAAGAACGTGACAATTGTATAGAAAAATAGAATAATTGAGCCACGAATTCATTTTCCGAACACCTTTGCCCTTTAATTTTACTGATATGTGACAAATAACTCTTAAAAAATCTAAATTAAAAATGAATGCTTGTACATATTTTAATTTATGTTCATTAATGTTTTCCATATTATTTGAACGGTTTTTTAATAAACTCACATATCTTTGTCAATACGTTTCATGTAATGAAATTCATTTTTTCAGATTTTCCAAAAAATATGTAGAAATTATTCATTCTCGTATTAATTACCATTCATTACAAAATCTTGAACAAGAAAATAAATTTTAAAAGTGTTAATAAACTACAAAATTAACATTAAAAGCTCAACGTTTTATTAGCAAAAAAAAAACTTAATCTTAAATACATTGTGAGTCTTTAAACATAAATGACGTTAGTATGGCCGGTTTATTCCATTTTCCTTTTATGAAATAACAGGCGTTTAATCGAGCGGGACAAATGTGCAACATCTCATATACTTGAAGTATATTATAACGACTAAGATGCCAGTATGTCGTTAACATTTTTTGATTTTAATAAACAGAGCTTTCAAACCTTTCTGGATAAAAATGGAGAAGCTTTCGGTATTTCTACTTATCAGGATCAATTGCGTGAACTAGAAGTGGAATCAAACAAAAATAAAATTATTTCTGAGGAAAAGAATTACTATTTCGTTTCTGTATTTTTGAAATAATTATGTACCATGTTTTGTTATAACTTAATATACCTAATTTCATTAGAACCAGATAAAGTTAGTTTTATTAATTTCAGAAACATTAAAGTATGGTTTTATTTACATAAGCTTAGATTTGTTGTGAAAGTAATTTTCACTTAAAACATAGATACTTTAATTAATTCTGAAGACACTATTTAGTGAAACGTATATGAGTAGATATTTTTAGTATTTTTTTTCTTATTGCGATTAAACTGTTTATATATTGTCTAAAGTAGAGACATTTCTAGAGAAATTCATAGGACATACATTATTGTTCATTAATTTATTAATTCTAACTCGGAAATAATAAATAAATTTTTTTTCAATGTTAAAATTATTTCGTATATTATTTCACAAGGAACAAAAAACCATTACCGTTTAACAATTAAAGCGAAATCATTTGTTTAAAATAGTATGCCTTTAATGGTTTTGTAAACACCATGTAACGTATAAGAGTCGGTTGAAAATTAATGTTTTAATTAGTTGTACTGAAGCATTTAATTTCAATTTAATTAATTGGAAATAATATTGATTAGTTATGCGAGCAAGCGTGAATGAAAGTTCTAAAATTGCAAGTGACATAATTTAATTGAAATTGTTGCCATAAACGTATTATGATTGGCAACAAGTAATAGTTTTATATTACATCTCAATGGTATTTAATAAAAACAAGTTTTTCCTAGCTTTATAAGATATTTTTAAAAAAGAAAAAATAAATCGAAACAAAATAATTAAATTCACAATAAATTAAAGTACCATTTTTAAACTAGGAAGTATGATCTCTATTCGCTTCACTTACAACATTCGCATCATTGTGCTTACTTTGCTGGCCAAGTACCAAAGTCGATTTTCTTTATACAAACAGGAATTATAAAAACAAAGGTTTCAGATTTAAAGTAGCATATAAGTTATTTATCAGAAATAAGTAAAAATGACAAAACTGTATTGTTAAAAAAACGAAAAAACTTTTCTATAAAGAATAAAAAAACTTTAGTCATACAAAAGTGTCAACTGTTTTAAATGAAATAAGTGAGACTATAATAAAAAACTTCCGGAGAATATAATATTAAATTTATGATAGCGCAAGAAGTCGTTGATGTATTTTACCACATTATACAGCAATTACTCATGCTAAGATGTTATAAATTGAAATATGCATTAAGATAGGTCATTAATTGTAAAACTATAATAAATCATTCAAAAGCTCTTGTAAATTACTTTTTAACTACCTTTTAAAATTTTTGCTCACTTCTCAAAATAATGTTTTAAGAAAATTTATTTTTTCGAATGATCTATAATTTTTTTCTTATGTTACTCATTGAAAATTCCAAAAAAAGCAAAGATTTTGCTATTGGGGAACTCTATTTAAATAATTCGTTTTTTTATTAGTTGGAGCTTTCAAAGGAGGAGTCTTTCGAATAACGTCTACATGATGTATAAGAGACTAATAGGTATTGTTGTCCAGTGAATCATAATTATTTTGGTAATTTTCCTGCGACGGTGGAAAATGTATTTTTTTATGATTGCAGTAACGAATAACGTAACGAGAGTAACTACATTATCCGGAATTTCCTAGGATGAAGTCGAATCTTCAAATGCTAAATTAAAATCAAATTATTAAATCTATAAGCCCTTCGAAGAAGACTCTTTTTACTGTATTTTTATGTATAAAACATTAAAGACGTATTTTTATCATAAGTAATCATTAAAACACAGTCATTTTTCATTTCACAAAAATGCAAAAGTTTTTAAATTATCTTTTTTCGTGAGTTACACTCTAATAAGTATTTCCACGAGGGTTATTTTTTTGGTCAAATTTTCTAACGTATTATTAAACAAGATAAGATCAAAAAGTTTTGGTTGTCTTTTATCTGTTGTAACAATGATAATATCTTAGCAGTTTGTTTCACAAAAGTTGAAGACAATGAGCTTTATTTAGATCTGGAATAATCTTTTCTAGTTTAGTTTTATGATTTAATAAAGCTATCAACGCCAGACATTTAACATTGATGAAGTTTATACGAAGTTAACTTTTCTGCTATGAACAACTCAACTAGCTGTGAGCCTTTTTCATCGTGTAAATAAATAAAAGTTTAGCATTTTTATAGAAAAATTAGTAAACTTAGGTTGCATTATTGGTTTTGGTTAAAACTTTCAAACAATTTGAAACTTATTTCATTTGTCAATATTTAATAAATTGTCTAACTTTTCAAGTCAAAAAAAATTGCATTGAAAAAATAAAAATTAAACAAATAGTTCGTCTCTGTTATATAAAATTTTATTGGATAAACTTATTATAGTTTTTGATTAACTTAAGTTACTATAAATAAAAAATAATTAAAAATTGCATAAACGAATCTAATGTTAAATGCATAAAATCTCAAAATTTAATTCAATAAAAATTGAGTTATGGATAGAAACCAAGTGTTAAAACTAAAATTGAATAGTCAAAGCATGAGTAACATTCATAAAAAAGAAGCAAGCTTTTTATACATGTGGCATAAACATCGATTTAAATTTCAGAATGTTCCACGATTTCATTTTTCCAGTGCTTCTGTTCGAAGTAGAAGCTTGGACAGTAACGAACGCTTTACTGAAAAGAAAAGAAGCTTTCGAAATGTGAACATACAGAAGAATTCTGAAAATTCAATGGGTGGAAAAAATAATAAATGAGGAAATAATACGATGACTCAAAAAATCAACCAAAGAAATGAACATCATAAAGCTTTGGAAACTTGAATACTTCGACCGTGTTGGACACTCAAAAAAATACGCCTTAGTTAACTTAAAAAACCAAGAGAAAATTATAGGGAAAAGAAGAGTACGAAAAAGGACCACATTCTGGCTAAAGAATTTACGGATATAGTTTGGCAGGTCGTCAAGAAAACTATTGCGTGATGTAGCAAATCAAAGAAGGATAGTTAATTTATTAGCCAATAAAACATCATTGTCAACAATTGTATAGACTATAAGTCATGATTCTTAAAAAGAAAAGTAATTTTTGTGGAAAAGAATTTCTGCTACTGAAACCTATAATGACATTTTTTTTCATTTATAAAGATAAAAGCGAAAGTTGTTTTTTCTTTTTTGGATCTTATATACTGTTGTTTTATAACTTTAACGGTCGTTTGCTAGTTTTCGGCTATATATTTTTAGTTTTTCAAATTAAAAATGTAATGAAATTATGGAACTCTGCTATTTTATTATAATGCTAGTCACGAAAATTGAAAGTTTGTAATTCCCAACAGCTTCTACTCCAACACATCTTATATATAAATTGACTATCTTGCCGTCCGTGCGTGCAGGCTATACGCATGCGCTCTGTTATCCCCACTAACGCATTCAAAACGTTGGTAGGGGTAAAACGGACTTTGATTATTAAATTTGAAATTTCGATTGTTTATGAAACGTTATCCCGTACAAACTTTGATACCGTTTTTCATTCTTTTAGGGGAGGCATTTTCAAAAACCCTTTCTTATTATATATCTGCATCGTATAAAGAAAACACTTTCCAAATTTCATTGACACAAATTTGTACTTATATTTGAAAATACAATGTAAAACGAAAAAAATTATGTCCCTTATTTTGATTATCATGACTAAAAAGCAATTCGATTTCGCACATTTGGACGTTGTACATACAAAATTGTTGAAAATAGATGGAAAGCGTGGAAGTAAATTCGAATATTTTATTTATTTTCAATAACAATAATTGGTTTTCAAATTGTTCTAAATATCGAAGAAAAGTTAGTATGGAAGATTTTATATTTTAGTTGATAATGAAATGTATGACAAAATTGTTCCCTTAATGCTTTTCAGCAGAATTCATAATCGCTTCAGGTTGTAATCATTGGTTCATAAAAAAATTGATTTTTAAGTTTGATTGTTGAAAAACGAACCAAAATTTAAAATCGTCTATTTGGAATAAGAACTATATAAGTATTAAACTTTAATATTAATTTAGTGAAATGACGTTATTTTAAATGTTGTTATTAAAATGATATAAAAACACTTATATTTTGTTTCTTAATATATTTTAGATAAACTTTTTTTTATATTAACAACACTTTGATTATTAAATTTAAAATTTTGATTGTTGATTAACTCTACATTATCTCATATTAAACATTTTATTGAGATAAAACCTTTAGTTGCGAATGCAACGGGCGATTACTAGTTTACAATAATTTGCTTGCATTTGTTATCTTCTTGTTATTTATCCACATATATTTGCATAGACGAAATAATAAAATTAATAAACAAATGCTTGATGTTGCACTTGTTTTTCCAAAATCATACTAATGCAACTTAAAATTTGTACTATCCTGTCCCTTACGGTTTAATTGCTTTTGATTGATGATTATCAATATATTTCAATAAATAAGTTGTGTTTAAGTTCATGTTCTCATATAGATATTAACATTACCAAACATACCTACAATAACGTAAAAATTTCATCATTTAAAATTTGTAATTTTTGCCATAATGAATCAACAATAGGATTTTACAGAGTAGAATTGACTTATACTTCTATTTTTGGCGAAACTTTATTGCAAATATAATTTCAATTGTATGATTCTCTAATTGATATATTTTAATAATAAAAAACATTGATTTCATATGAATATTATATGTGTACCTTTAAATAAAATTATCTTTAAATGTAGGTAAGCTCGTACGTTTAAGCAACCGTTTCGGCAATAAGTTTTTAAAACTTTCAAAGCTGTTTATAAAAGCAGGCAGATGTTTAGTAAAGTTAAAAAGATAGTTATTTAACATATGGTGAATAGAAAAAAGCGATAACGTTAATATTGCGTTTCGAAAACTTTCTGAAAACTTTAAACGCATAGATTTCTTTTACTACTGTCTTTGCTGTATTAAAATATTTTAACATCATCTAGACATGTGTCTCAAAAACAAATAATATTGTAGAAAACAACAAAGATTAGAAATCTGATTTCTTTTATAAATTTAACTTAGACATCAAAAGCTCTCACTTAAGCAATGTAAAAGGAAGGGATGATTACTTTTCACGGTGAAATTTTTATTCGGCCATTGAGAGAGCTGTTTTCGTTTCTAATACAATTTCGTTTGTGTGTAAAGATAAAGAAAATGCAATATAATAACGTTGAATGTTCAAAATGCTTAAAGAAAATGGAAAAATTTAACAATTTTTGCGTAGTGCGATACCGTTTTAATAATAACAAGCGTTGACAGGAACTCGTATAGAGAACGTGCTAGGAATTTTCAGCTGACGTTTAAATATTTTCAATTAAACAAGTTTAATTTTTGTTAGACCGATTACAATGGTGAAGAAGTATGGCCTACGTAAACTCAATTAAAAATTAGATCAAAATATTAGAACCAAATTGAAAAGGTTCGTACCAATATTCAAGTTTCTTCATTTACTTTAGCAAATTTTTTTTATATGATTGTTAAGGAAAAATATATAAGTACATAAACATTCCATTATGATTTTCATGCTTTATTTTTTGGGATTCTTAAACTTACTATTTGTAATTATTGTTTTTCTTTTTTAGATTAGAAGGAAGTGAATAATATATCTATATTAAAAGCACGTTTGTCTTTCATTTCCTAATATTTAAAAATACTAATTTCCGCTCTATCCAAAAAATGTGGGGAAGAAAAGTATTACATATTTATAATGCACCAAGTATTTTCCAATGACCGAAAAAATAAGGATGTTTTGTTCAATTAGCAAAAATTATTGTTCTGAATAGCCGTTAAATATTTTTCTTTCAAAAATAAAAAAAAATCCCCGGAAAAACCACCACTTAAGTATTTTTGTAGTGTCGAATATTCTCAAAATTTAAGTCATTAGTTTATCTTAACCACTAAAACTTAAAAAATAAAAAGTTTTTGTCGAAAAACTATAAGTGAAAATCAAATTTAAGAAGTTAATATCTATCGATCCAAACTAATTTGGTCTCTGTTTTGTAGAAATCTTTAGAAGATTCAAAAAAATTATTTGCTTCAAAAAATATTTAGGACAAAGCACAAAATATTTTTCTAAAAGAATCGATACTTCATTCAGGTTAAACTTTAACAATGATTTAATTCTGGTACTCATATAAAAGGTTTTTCATAATTTTCTGGAAGTGATATATAAAAAGGATATATTATATAATATTATACCTCGCATGCAAGAAAAATTATATGCAAGAAAGAATAAAAATCTTATATTTATTTGCTATTCTGTCAATTGAATTCATTCATTAATTAAGAACAATATACGGAACATTAAATACAAAGCATGCGCAATTTAAATAAATTACAAATTTCAATTGTTAAATTTAACTTACAATATGAAAACACAAAAGCGATGAGATTATCTAAATATTCTAATTTTAAGACAAACCTTTACCAGCCAAACCTCAAATTTAATATGTATCTAAAATTTGATCATTTTATGATGTGCCAAAAAGATATTTTTTGTAAGAATAGTATTTTAGTAAAACATTGTCTACAAATTAGGTTTGACCTTTGCTTTTTTTTTTAAATTTTAAAATCTGCATATGTGAATTAAATATGAAGAATATCTTTACACGAGTACTTAAAATGTTTATGTACGTGTGCAAGTCACTGAACACCAAAATTATTGAACTTAGTTCTGTGAATTTTATTGGTTTGTTTGTGCCAGTCCCTCGATGATTTAGATCAATGGTTCTTAACCATGTTGGAAGTATTGAATCTTGCCAGTTTCATATACGTATGAACCGAACTATTCTTAATTGGAAAAATAAAACATGATTATTACAAATTTAAAACATAGACAAATATTTATACATAGGTGTACAAAATCATATGAGTTGAAGGTGAGCCTTGACCTTCGTCGAACCCGCGAGACTGACTTACAAAACCCCTGAGGTTCAACCAAACCTAGGTTAAGAATTACGAATTTGGATGGTTTAGATTCACAATAGAATCCTGTATGAGGCGCTGCAGTAATCTTCAAGGAATATATCTATAATTTGATATTTAAGACTTTGACATTAATTTTATTTTAAGATTCATACTGGTACGTATGATACATACTTGTACCAACTAGTATATGCATCAAAATTAAATTAAAACAAGTTTTCAATCTTTTTCTTGATGATATTTGTGGAGCTGCAAACAAAAAAGATGTTGATTTCCAGAAATATTTACTAGACAACTACTAGAACTAAACAACTACAAAATAATTAAAACCCGAAAAGCTATTACGGCGACCAGAATACAATTTCATAAATGGGAACTAAAAAGTCGACAAATTAACTATGAAATAATCAATATATGTATATCAAAATTTATCAGTAGCGTAGCGTGGGCGGTGATGGAGGGTAAGGGGAAGATTCATGGCCCCGAACGGCATTTTTGCCAAATTTCTTGAATAATGATAAAAATAAGGGCGGCAAAATGTATCAATATATATAATATCTATATGTTAATAAAATTTAATATAAAATATATAATTAAGAAAAATATTACCTCGCTAATTGTGTGTTCAGTATAACTTCTTTTCTTTCTTAATTAAACTTCAGAATAGATAGACAATTTCCATAAAATTTTGAGTTTATCAACAGCTAATAATATTACACATGATTGAGTCTATTTCATTTATTTATTTATTTTTTACTTACTAACATTAATGCTTGATAGGAAATATGCTTCCAAGAGCATAATTATCTGCGGAAACTAAGATTCAATTCATATACAGTCCCTGGCCATATAATAGAGACGCTGAAGGTTTTGTATAAAACCTGAAGTAAGAGCTTTATTATGGGTCTATATTTTGATTGGGTTTAACTTTCCTGTACAAATTTTATGTATTACGCTTATTACCAACTAGCGTGACCAAAAATCATATTAGCTAAAAAATATTTTTTTACCATCAAATCAATTAAACATCTTAAGTATGGTGAGCTGAACTGTCTAATATTTAATTGAAAACCCGTTTACTGATATCTAAGTTCCCATTCTGCGTAGTATGCTGTCTTTGTAGGACAATACCGTCTGCTGTATTTGTGGATGATGATTTCATACCTGAATATTTTTTCTATGGGCTATTTTTCTATTCTGACCGCTTCCTTATCTACTTTTTCTTCAGCAACTTCCACATATTTTCAATGGGTTTCAAATCAAAGCTAATATCCTAAAGTAGGGTAATAAGGAAAATAAACATGGTTTTACCCTTATCCAGAAAATACATTTCTTAAAAATTAATTAAACTTTATATAATGTAAAAAGCAAACAATATTAAATTTAATTTAGTAGAATATGTACATTTTATATTAAACCTGTGTGTCAAATAATATAGCCAGGGACTATATTTTTCAATCATAGAATAATTGTTTAAAGATTCAAGCCCTTTTTTTAATTATATATTGAAAATATAAAACAAAATCTAGTCTTATTTTTTACCTTTTGAAATAAATACCAATTTATCGTCAAGTAAGGCAAGATAATTAATCTAAATTCTTTGGATTCATGCACTTTATGTCTTTTTTGAAATATTATTTGATTTGTAAAGTTGAAATTTTAAGATATAGAAGTTCAGTTTTCAAGTTTAAATTAAAGGAACGATTAAATTCAACCCACTTTTAAATTTATTTTGGTAAGAAACGTATTAAAATTCCACTTTCCGATTTACCAAATTGATGAATCATATTTATTTTATTTTGCAAACGAACATCAGAGAGGAAATATTTCACATTCAAATTAACAAAAAATTATACAAAACATAATAACCACCTACAACCAGATCACATGGTGCTTATAATAGCTAATATATTATGTATAAAAAATAACAACAGAAACATTTTAATTAAAGTGAAACTTGGAATATCAGAAAGCAAGACGTTTTTATGTTTAATTCCCAATACAATCATAGTTGAGCTATTTAAGCGTGCGAGATAAAATATTGTGTTGTTTGCAATTTTGCTGCATGAGAATTTGTTTGTTCCGTTTCTAAATCTCATAGGAATAATTAACGGCAATTTTTCTTGCATATTTGCTCGTCGAATTGAATGAATATCACTTTTTTCTGCGTCATTTTTGTTTCCTTTTCATTCGAATCTCCAAACTCAGATAAAATTACAATTATAGCTTCATTGAGCTGAAAATATTCGAGAAAATTTAAATTTCCAAACAATAAAATTGAGGTTTGTTGAGAGCCACCACCTTAATTAATGATGTCGTTGTATCACACCATTGAGTGGTATGCTAATGTAAAATTCACAAATAAAGCTTGAAGCGGAAATAAATTGAAATTTAATATTGAATTTTTTCGAGGAAAAAGTAAAAAAAGATTCAACGAACTGAAGAACGTTCTGGAAAAGTTACCTTTGAATGCAACCGGATTGTAATACGTAAAATTTGGAATCGAAAAATGCAATTCAATAATTGTTTTTTTTTTCTTCAAAAATATGCAAAAATTGAAGTCAATAAAAACTATTTTATTGAATTTTTAAAATTATCTCTGCACTATTGTATAAAAAAAGGAATTGGGAACCTCGTATTTGGAGTGGAAAAGTCAGCAACGTGTTGGCTTATGATGATGAACAGTGTTGTTGGTGCAGATATAAATATATTATTGCAACAAACTAATTTTGGTCATTTCTTTTTCCACATTTACTAATTTCAAGATTTGATTTTTTATTGTTAGATGTTCTCTTAATAATAGGTAAAAAAATACGTTCATCATCTAAAAAGTTCATATAGGGTTGTCAGTTTTTTGATTTCTGCCCCTCATCTATCTGTAAACATCAACTGTTTCCAACTTCCTTTTATCATGATGTGGTATTAAACTATAATGTATCGTGAATTACTCAGTGATTAATTAAAGCATAATTTTAATTGTTATTCCCTGTTCTATATTACTAGAAATATTAATAAGTGTAATGCTATTTAAAGATTATATGATAAAAATAAATCATCCTTATGTCGTTTATATTTCATTTCTCTTGCAATTTTTCAATGTATGCATTATGCATCTTTTGAGCGATTTTTTTAACTCGATTCGAATACGTACATCGAATACTATTTGTGGCGACCTTTTTTGTCATATTCTGTTTTATTCGGCGACCCATTTTTGAACTAAGGTGTTGCCAACTGCATATAAGTGTTGTCCATTAATATTTTTAGATTTCTTAGCTTTAGAAATTTAAAATTTTATATTGAAGAAGAGGGATGGATTTTTTCTGAAGTTCTTTGTTGGTGAGTGGTACATGGGACAAGAATTCGTCTATAGATATCGGTAACTTAAAAATTTACGTATTCTTAACTCCGTATAAAATAAAACGGAACTTTAGTTTTATTTGGAAATACATTTGGTTATAATATAAGTTAGGTCTTGCCAATTTTAAACACTTATTTAAACACTTAATTTGAGAGTTATTTGAACATAGAAAAAGACAAAGTGTATTATAACTATTTATTGATTAGTTTACCGAAATCAAAACTTCGCATAAATATCAACCAAGATGTGCACTGTTTTTACAGTTGTCCACTAGATTTAAAGATGATGATTTCAACCTCAAATATTAAAAACACCCGAGTAGCAAGGTTTATAAATTACACAGATTGCCCCATTAGAAAAAAATGACGTTATACGAAGAATTTTGAAATTTGAACCAGTCTGAAGATAAATATGAATTTCTTCTGGATCATATTCATGTAGCGCATGAGGCCATCTGTGTATTTTATAAACCTTGCCCGAGTAGGTCTTTTTGTTTGCGGTGCTATGTAGTAAATCTATTGTGCCACTTTCATCAGTTAGGAAATCCTTTGGACTTTTCAACTATTCTTCTAATTCGGTCAAAACCAAGGTGTCATCGTAAAATCTTATCGTACTTAAAACTAAAATTATAATAAAGTATTACCCATATTAAATGATACGTAAAGTTGAAGAAATGTTTAAAATATCAAAAATCTACCATGCATCCAATTTGAATGTATAAAATATTCTGATTTATGAGTTCCTTATAATTGAATGTAGAAAAATATTATGCATCACATTTCCATTTGCTATTCATTATACAAAATAGGGATGTAGCGGAGGTGGGTTGATCGGAACCGAAGTTGGAACCAAAGAAATCACAAGCAATGTTGGAGATATAATACAAATGAGGTAAGAGTAAATTTAATAAAATCATAGACATAAAGAAGAAGTTTGTTAGAGGAATTATTTTGGTTTATCAGTAATCTATTTAATGTACATTGCAAATGTAATATGAAACCGTAAATCAATAATTTAATAAAAACAATCCTTTCAATTTGGGTGATTCTGAAAATGGTTAATTGTTTTTTACTAACAAAAATTAGTAAATTTACTTCCGATTAGTCTTTGATTTCCATTTTTTCGGTGCTAAAATCGGAATCGGAGGTGTAAAATCAATCGAAAGTTCCGACTTTTGAAAGTCGACGCTCCGTAAAATCTTTAATGATAACACATCCTTATTGATCACGAATATACCATTTATGAGAAAAGTAGAACTATGAAATCAACTATAATAGTTTTAAACAAAAAAGATATTAAGGAAAGCGAAATAAATCCTACAGCCATCTCAAAAGCCAGCTAGTCTTTATACTATGTCTGATGAGCTGGAAATAGATTCCATATTATGAGATTTTACTGAATAATGGGACGATAAATTCAATAAAGTATTGAGGAAGTATTGTAAGACAAAATGAAGATATAAATTGTGCATAATATCCCAGAATAGCGAATTGGAAGTACATGTAAGTACATGCAATATTCAAAATCAGTATGAATTTTCTGCACATTCAATAAATATAGATCTATTTTTCCCTACATTAAATCAAATTGTATTAAAGCTTTTTTGTTAATATCTAGAAAATATTGTTTTTCTATTGTTGTGTATTAGATATAATCAGAAAGCTTAATAATCAATTTCAAAGATTTTCTTTACTACTTAACACGAAAAGACTATTCTAAATCGTTGAAAATCATTAACTAAGGGCTGCATAATGAAACTTTTTGTCACGTTTGCAATTTGTTTTGGTTGAAACGTTATTATATGGCAAGATAAGACCATGCTATAGACATTATTTGGGTATATAAATTACAAAATAAACTCCAGCATGAAATGATAATTATAACAAATACGCTCAAAGATTAAATACGCAGTCAGAGATATAAAGTAAAATATTTATATTTCCTGTTTTTTTCGTGATATTGAGAAAATTTCCACGTAAAATTTTATACCAAAATGTTATGATTTAAATTTGATTGTACAGTAACATAAAAAATACATGAGAAAAAATAAATGATGCTTTAATAGGTTAAATATAAAAAATTGCAATATACTGATAGCAATATAATGATAAGTTCAAATTAATTATCGAACAAAAACTCATTTTTATGTTCTAAGGCAAAAGTATGCGACATATTTTGTTAAAGCGAACGAATTCCGGGTTTTAAAATTAAAACAATTCAATCGAAACTATGCCAAGTTATTTTCATTGGACTTAATTTTGTGATCCTCCATTTGATTCACGCAAAGATGATTTCGCTACTTAGACGTTGAGCCAAAAATAAAAAATAAATGAAATTTTTTAAAATTAGTTTGCACAGTTTTTGATATTGTGCAAATAAATTACGATTATTGCAAATATTATTTATTGAATGAATGTTTGGTGAATGTTTAAGAACATGTGCTAAATTGTTTCATAAATAAAGCCTCACCTTGACCTTATAATACACATATTTCTAATATTTGATTTTTGAATTGATTTGATCGCCAATTTTATTAAATCGTTTATCCAATTAAAGTTTGTTGCGACTGCTACGTTTCAACAAACATGAGAAAAATCGCGAATAAAACTAAACTATGAAATCATAAATTACAGTACAAATTTGAAACACGACGAAGTGATCTCACCAAAAATAAATGGAAAGGTCAACATTTATTTTACGTTGCAAATAGAAAACCTAGTTATTTTTATGTTTGGATAAATCGAATGGGCGAATATTTTTTTTAAAAATTTGCTTCAATGTAAAGATACTATTTCAAAATAAACTATTTTCCTTCATCACAAAATCACATTACGTTTGAAAGAATCGATAATTTTTTTTTATCAACATAACAACGATTAGTTTCCATCATTTTGTAATGTTACATGAATGTAGTATCCTTAAAAATCAACACATAACTAAATTCAATTTAGTATCTATATGATGATAACATCATAAGCACTAGAAGCTAATGCTCAGAGTGTAGAATTTACAGAAGCAGCAATATTCAGAGCTTCAGAAAAAAAAATCTTTACGTCACCAAATTGTTTCAAAAAATGTTATCATGTTTTACTTTTTCACAAATAAAAAAAAAACACATTTATTTTCATTAATTTAGTTGTTCAAAATTAATAAAAACGGCGTTTTTTTACAAAACTGTGAAAAAGCTGCCACTGTCTAAAATTTTACACACATTTCTAAGACTTTTATTTTTATTTTTGAATTATTTTTTACCGTCGCTTTATAAAAACAAAGGTTTTTAACGACTCAAGAGTTGATAAAATCCATAATTGAGAAATATTAAAAATTTGCTCGATTCAAGGATCGAACCCACCACCTACCATTTTTGGAGCGGTCGCCTTGACCACTCGGCCACCATTTTATTTATTTAAAAATAAATTATGAACAGTAAGTAAAGGAAAAATAAGTAAGTAACTCAATGAATTCAGGCATATTTATGCAACTTTCAGTAAAAGAATAGAAAATAAAACCAAAAAATGCACCAAAATAAAATTTTATTAGGCATTTGCTGTTTTAGTCCTTTTATACTAAAGCAAAATGTGGATGACAACAAAATAGGAGTAAGTCGAATACATGCACAAGAAATGAAATTTCTTAGTAGAATAAAAGGTTGCACAAATGCTAGATAAAAAAATAAATAGAGACATAGAAGCAGAGTTTAATATCTTAGATATGAAAGATTTTATAAGATAAATAGAATACACATACATAATAGAATTTAATCAGTGTAGGAAATGAACCAAAGTATGAAACATAATATTAATACAGCAAATTTATTATTTTGAGATGTCATCAATTCATCTGAGAAATCAATGATCGATTATGCATTTCTCGATAATTCGTTGTTTACAATATTTTCAATGTATATGTCAGGTGTGGCCAACCTAAAATAATACTGCCGGCCACTAGAGAAACGTATCATAACTGACGGGTCACATAAAAAATTATACATCATTATATTTGATTAAAATACACGGTAGAAATTTTTATTTTATTGATTTTCATCACTTTAGTATATTGTAATATAAAGATGTTTTGTAAAAATTTGATGTCTTTCGAGCCGGAAAAGTGGGCAAAACAGGCCCCCATGCGGGTCGCGGGTTGGCCACACCTGGTTTTTACTATCCACTTCTGCATTTTGATCTAACTCTACGATTATTGAATTAGTAGAATTTTTTGTGGAAACTCTTTCTTAGATTTGCTTTGATTAGCTCTTTTAATTCGATTTTCACATTCTAAATAATATCTCGTTCGTAATCCACAAACTTCACAATGGTAAACATTTGATATACCGATAAGATATATATTTTCGTGATGTATCTTTACATTATAAACACTACAAACTCTTCAGTTCAATTTTAATTATGTGCACCTATGTATTCATATAAATAACTTGTAATAATGTTTCGTGTTTAACGGTCTTTTCATTCTTAAATTTAAAATTTTGGTTGTTGATCTGATATGGTTTGTCCCCTCTTTTCACCTATAAAGTAGTATAAAATAGTAGAGTAGTTCAGTAACTAACACACATATATAGTATTATATAGATCAGAAGTATTATATATATCAAGATATGCATTTTAGATACATAAAGGACACAAGTTAAATGAGAAGGCTAATTTTGAATAAAGGGCAATGAATAAATAGATGAAAAATATTGGAGCCCAAAATTTAGTTGATTACATTATGAACGTAATGTGAATTTCTCAAAGCAATACTAATTTTGGATTTCTAATTAGTCATGAAAAGAAAGTTATTTGTTGATTCAAAACCCATACGCATTGAGAGGACATCAAAGTACGAATAAAAAGATTTGAACTATGAATTAACAAAGGATATTCCTGGAAATATTAATCGTTAGTATATGAAATGTTTTGTATAAAGCAAATTCGTGGAAACGTTTGATATGTTTGATAGTTGTCAAACGAATAGGTTTTGAAAGAGCCGGTTATGAAATAGCTAGCTTATTCATTACACCCTAATTAGGCTATTTAAAAACATATTTTTAAAAAAAATGTAACTTCAGAAATTAAAACGAATTTAAAGCTTGGACAGTATTAATGTTATCATGAGAATAATGTGTTTATCTAGTTGAAGTATAAACAATAATCATATTTTTGATAGTTTAGAAGGTTTAGAAGTCAGAAAACAAATAACGTGGACTCAAAAATTAACTTTACAGAAATCACATTTGAAATATTGTTCCGACCGTGTTATATATTTTCAGTGAACTATTATATTTTTATGAGTTACTATTGACCAGTATTGGTATTTTAAAATTATAATTCGCGTAAATTGTTCGTTCAAAATCAATCTCGTAAATGATAGTCGCTCTCTCAAAACATGGTTATTTTTTCCCAAACTGTTTTAAAAACCATATATCTTAGATATAAAAAATATGATAGTTATTAACTATCGCAATATATTTAATATGAAGATTTGTCCTTAATTTTCTTTTTCGTCTTTTTATTTTTAAAGTATTTTATAGTTCGTATGTTGAAAAAAAATGTTTCTCAATGAATTTAACATTATAAATAGAGCGACGATATTAATTTCAACCACTTAGAAAGTCAAATGCATATTATTTTATGGTCTACAAGTTAAATTTTCGTTGAATTAATTCATCAAACCCAAGCTGTTTTTTTTTACTATTGGGGGAAGATTTGAATTAATCTACTTTGCTTAAGATTTATTTTGTAAAGCTCTCTCTATAATGCAATCTGCAAGCAAAATGAACAGAAAAAGTTTCTAATTTTAAAACGAAATGAAAATCCGCATTTGACTAAAAGAGTTTTTTAAATTTACATAAACTGGTTGATTTATTTTGAATAAAAGTTTTTACTAGTTTTTTCTAACTTGTTATTTAGTAAAATGAAATCTTTATTGTTTTAAGTTTATTTAGTGTTTACAAATATTTGAAATTGTAAGGTTTACAATAATATTAAAAAACAAGTACATACTAAAATATATAAGGACTTTATCAAAAAAAAAAAAGAGTAAAAAAACGATCTTCAAAAAGAAAAAAGCTACATCTACTTGTTGGTCGTTGAAAACTGAATACAGAACGAATGGGTATCGACTGTTACGAAGTAGATTACAATTTCGATTGGTTTAATCAAATATGCTGAAAATTGATTTTCTCGATTTCATTGATAAAACACCTCGAGATTTAATGAATACCAGTAAGCAAATAAGCTGAAAAAACTGATTTTGTTCTTGTTTTATTTTTGTAAAGCTTTCAATTTAATCAAACAAAAGCAACACAAAATTATTTGAAAATTTAATTAACCACAGCGATTTTCAACTAAATAAGTATCTCTTGTTGGTTCTCCATATCATAGAATTTACATAGGGGAATATATAGTTCAAGCGAGTACAGTTGAATATTGAAAATCATCCCTATTAATTAATTTCTGGTTATCTCTCATAGATTTATCTTCATTTGATATTTTATCTTAAAAGCAACTATTATTAAGCAGAAAACTTGATTTTCAATGATGAGATGTTGAAAATGCTAAGATCATACTCGTACTAAATTATGCATTTATTGTAAAAAATTCACTCATACTCAGAATGCAAAGAATAATATATTCCTGAATTTTCTTTTGATTTTTTATCTTTCAAAGGAGTCCATGAATATTTTCTTTAGAAGTTAAGAACCCTTTACGACTGTTTCAAAATAGATACGTACATATAACCCTCACATCGCTTGTTATCACGTTAGAGGATGGTACGATAAAAATTTAATTGAAAACTGAAGCACAAATATCAGAAAAGGTTAAACATATTGATTATATAATTTTAAAATTGGAAATAATTTATTCCATTTTCATATATTAATTTGTTCTAAACGATGAATATAAAAGTAGATTGAAAATATGAATTTAGTTGAACATTTTTTGTACGGAAAACGGTAAGTAAAAAGCTTGAATGTGATTTATTATTATCTATAATCATAGGTGAATCGAACAATTTTAAATTAAATAATTTTTTAGTTGATATATTAGAAATAAAAATTGTGAGCTAGTACAATATGAGAACATATTCTCTATAAGATGCTAGAATTAATATTAGAAAATTATGCCCGAAAAATGGCAAAAATAATAATATGCATATTGAATAATATATATGTGAAAAAGGAGAAGATATTTTAAGGATGTGTTCATCTTTTTTAAAAAAGAAAACTTTTAATTCAATTTTTATTTTGCTGTTTTAAAATCCATTATCCTAATTACAAAAGTTTTTAAACTTTTTCGATAAAATTGTGACAACTAAGCTTTTACTTCCTTCGTTTGCATTACTTATTCATAGAGATTTGTAAAAGTAGATATTTTATTCATTAGTATTGGTAACATTTGGAAGAAATAAATTGGTACTTATAGTAATATTGGGTATAAAAAATCTGTCAAATAGGCGACTAATTGATGTTATGTTAGGATTTTGCAACCATATTAGTGTGTACGTCGTATTAGAACAATGAGACTCAACAAATAAAATAACAATTATGTAAAAAATATAAATACAAATTTGTAACTTTTATGCAAAATTTATATTTATTTAATTTGAAATTGATTCCTCCTATTAAAAAAAATAAATTAGTTACAATTATGGTTTGTTTCGTGTATCAATATTTTATCAGGGTTTGAATGTTAAAAGAGAATGATTTAACTAAAATCGAACAATGCAGTTATTTTTTCATTCTTACAATCGAAGTACACAAATTGAATATAAGGATCGAGAATCGATTTTTTGAAAGATCTTTCTGTCCGTACAGGTTAATATAATTTTTACTAAAATCTCACACTGGTAATTGTATTAAAATAAAATATACTCAAACCAAACTTTACATTTTTATTTATATTTTATACAAATCTTCACATTAGTAATTGTTTTTTCGAGACGCCTTAACCTAATTTAAGTGCCAGTATTTCATAACTAGGCAATAAAATTTATCTTCTAGATAAAATTGAATCAGAGTAATAGAGAAAATATATGTATTTTCACCTATAAATGATGTTTTCTGGGGGATAAAATTATAACATCAAAAAGATTAATAATTTGATACTCATGCTTTCAAATAAGTATTTTATCTGTAAGAATACATAACACATGCTTTTTTTCATATGTAGAATTGTTTATAGAAATAGTACAAAAAAATATGTTTCGGAATTTCAAAAATTGTTTTGTAAAATATAAAATTTCCTTTTTAAATATTATAAATGCACATATCTAAACTTGTGATACATTACGAATTTATAAAAATTATTTATTGTAATGTATCGTCGCTTTACAACTACCAGGGTCTTTAGCGACTCAAGGATTAAAAAAAAAACCGTGAATCAAGAAATATTGTAAATTTGATCGATTCAAGATTTGAATACAACACCTTCCAGTTTTAAAGCGGCCACCTTAACTACCCGGCCACCAGTAGGTTATAATATTATAAATGAAAATACAGTTGAAATTTATCTAACCGACAATTTTTTATCTATTAAGAAGGTGACGTAAGTATATGATCTATCTATGTATGAGTGGAAATACCGACACTACAAATATCCAACTAGAAAAAAAAATGAACTAACATGAACTAAGATTAGCCTCAATTTTCGAGTTCAATTTCGGCGGTTTTGTAACAATAATAAGTACACAATATCTTTTTATAAAGTTTCAAGTCATATTTTGCTTGCAATTTAAGGCACTTTATTAAGTTGCATTCGTAAAGATGCAGTTCTACATCGAAACAATTAACGGAAATATTAGGATTCCAAAAATTAGATGCACGATACCACTGGTAACTTATGTAAGTTGTATAACATGACAATTTACTGACAATGTATGGCAATTGACTCACTTAGTCGAAATTGTTGATATTTCGTTGCATTGTTGTAAATCCTGCGACAAATGAAATAATTGAATCGTAGTTTTTTTAATTTGAATTATCATAATAAAAGTGTGGGTTTTATGTTGTTATTGCGATATTATATTCAATGTAAAGAAATAATCAATAAAACTACTGTTCAACAGTTTATCACATTTCAATAAGGAATATTTATTTTCTTGAATCCGATACATCACAAACCAGCACCAGACGAGTCAATTAGAGATACGATCAACTCCCGTGATGACCTATTTTTGCCCACTGATTTTTACCCATCTTTTATACATCATGAACAATTTTTTTCATAACAATATAATATTTTTATTTAAATATAAGACTTGCTCATAAGGGTTGATAAACTTTACGTAGTATTAAAATTTAAAAAATGAAATAAAATTCGCTTTTAACAAATCAATGAAACATTACTTAAACAATAAAAAAATATTTTGTAATCCAAGCAAATAAACCCACTTTAATCCAAATAATTACTGATCTAATTTCTAAAAAATATTCATGTTCTACCAAAAATGTATTAATGTATTAATTGTATTAATTACTCTTATACGATAACCATTTCTAGCTTTCTTTAAACAAATGGAGTTTGAAAATTTTTCCTAACACTTCTTAAATTCTTCTTATATAACCATTTATGGTAGATCTCTATTTAATGTTTATAAGATAAACATATTTTCATATATCTTACCTCAAGATATAACCAAACGTAAATAACGATTTCTTGGAATATGAAGAAAAGAAAAACATTTTCTTTCATATTGTTGTTTGAACGATATGAAAACAATCAGCATGAAAAAGAATCAATATCTTAGTTTTGTTGTAGTTTTTATATGAGCCAGTAACAGTATGTAACAGTAAACAGTATGTATTCAAACATTCAACGTTGCCTTTTATACTAAATTACATTTTATTCTTTTTATAAAGAATATAAAATTACTTTTCATTCTAATAAAATAAAACAACAAAAACGAATATTTGAAATGAAACTTACAATATTTTTTCTTAACTTATTGAAATCTTTAGTTCAAAATAATTGACCCTTAACACGACTCTTTATTTTGAGCCTAAAAGTTTACACCCATTAATAACTTAGATCCTTTGGTAAAACTAAACCTGATTTTTGTTGTAAGTATTCGTTTTCTCGCCATAAAACGGGGAAAAAACTTAAATAACGAACGATAAATACTAAAATAATTATTTAGTTAAATTAATAAGATACTTATTCTGAAAAAAATAAGACTAGTATTTCTTTTAAATCTAGGAGGAAGGGAGCTTATCTTCCCATTTATAAACATATCTAAAGATTATAATTTAGGTGCAGAAAAAAAAAACAAGGTTTGTATTTTATGTGTACTATGACAAAGCCCCCATTAGTTAAATGTTAAATTTGGATATTTTTCTGTATTTGTATATAAAATATCATTTGGTTGAACATAATTTAAATTGCAAATTTATGCAAAATTTTGATGAAAATTTCTTCCACAAATATTACCTTTGTATTCAATTGTCTTAATAGAATATGTAAACCGATATCTTTGGGGCTAGAATAGTAATCTGTTTAGTTTTCAATAATTAAATGTTACACAATAATGCAGAGTAAAAGAGGCAACGACGGTAGAACAAAGCCGAATTATGATAATCGATCCCTTTTGTTGAATATTGAAAATAGGTAGATGCAAGAAATATAATTACATTTAACAAAACTTATGTTTACAAGAAATTACTTTGTTATTAACTGAAATCAATTGATCCTTAGTTAATTGAAAGTTTATGGAAAATTTGGAAAATTAATATAAATAAATTATCCGGTTTTGAACCGAAATTAAGTTCACATACAATAAAGATGACAGAATTATTTCGTACAAAGAAGTATCAATAGTATAATAAAATTGAAATTAAAAAACCGTAATAAGGAAATTAAATATTATGTTTTTATTTTTTAAATAAACAAAGAAAATGAAATTAGACATAATACTTTTTTATGATTATATCTTTATTATAATTAGTTATAAGAAAATTGATAATAAAGTTATAATCTTCTATGACATCATTAAGAATGCCTATAATTAAATATTAGTTAACATATTGTTTGTGGTTTGTCGCTTTTGGTCTTGGAACATGGTTTTAATCAACTATCAACAAGTTGATGAATACTTATGGTAAACTGCATGACACCAACGAAATGTTTTGAAAATTTGTGGTAGTTATTCACCGTCGTTAAATAACGGCTTCGATATTCAACCTACTAAAGGGTTCATAATTAATTGTAGGCTGAGAAATATTAAGACAAAAAAACTTCCTTAACACGAAATTTAAGTCCAGCACCTACGAGTTTCGGAGTGGCCACCTTGGTTACTCGTTTATCAGTAAGTTATTTGTCACTTTTTTTATTAGTGATTCATCATAGCATTATACTTTCAAAGTTCTTAGGTAGTAAAACAAATTCATGAATCGAGAAATATATAACACTTGCTTGTTATGAGATTTGAGTCCAGCGTCTATTAATTTCGCAGTGGCTACCTTGGTCATAGCTCACCAGTAAATATAGATAAATTTTCAAATGAATATTTTTTGTTTCTAACGTGCAAAAAACCTTTAATGTAGAACATTATTAATATGAGGAAAAAAGTTTTTAGCTACGAAAAACTTGTATTATAACAAGAAAAAAGGTTTTATTTAAAACGCAAATGAGAGTCTGAAAATGATAAGTGTGCTTATGGTTCTTCTGTGACGTCACAGTCCACATCAGTACACGTTTTCAAACCGAGATATTAACAGATCACGGTTACTATAGAAACAATAATAAATTACACAATTTTTGACATTTTTCACGATTTTTCGCCATGGAAAACATTTTTTTACCCTTAAAAATTAATTTAAATTTTTTCCTCAGGAATAAAGGTTGTGTAGATTGTAAATAGTTAAAACCATTTAAACATATTAAACATAATGTTGAAACGATGTCATTTTAATGCCAGACCAAGAGGAGATCGTTTTATACATTTTATATTTAACAATTTTTATTTGCATTTTTAAATTAATATTTCGGATAATTTATCAAGTAAAGTTAAAAATTAACAGCAACATTATGTTTTGATATTACTTTAGAATATTTTCAAAACATTTAGTATTATTTTTTGATCTTGTGCATTTGGTCTATTGGAAGCTCTGTGAAAAACGTGAAATCAAAGATTGTTCAATTTACAATCACCGCACAATTTTAATTAATTTTATTTGCTACTACAAACAACAATGATAAATTGGTTTCTTTTTTGAAAATGTAATTTACTTTGAAACAAAGATAAAATATCGAAAATGTCACTACCGAGAAAATAGCAGAAACATAAATTCTACGTTATTTATAGCCAGACAAAAAATCGCAAACGATCATTCCATCAACAACACTATTTTACATTAAAATTTTTAAACACAAATTAAAGGAACAATTAACAATGAATTTTGATTTCCAATATTTTTCATCTGATTTATGTTGGTGACATTAGTAGACAAGATCTATTTACATAAATCTGCTACTAAAATGTTGTAAATTTCTAAATTAAAAGAAAAAACAACACATGGTTTACGAACAACAATTCTTAAGGTAAATAATTACTTTGAAAAGATACAAACCTGAGTACCATTAATGCAGTCGTGAAATATTTATTTTTCAAGCTACTGACAATTTAAAATTCCATGCTCGTGTCTTTAATTTTAATATTTATCATTTTTGATATTTACATGAAGGGTGGAAATATTTTTTCTTATGAAAAAATAAATTGAAAAAAAATGTAAAAATGAAAGTTATTAAATAAACGATATCGTGCCTTTAATGTACATGTATTTCAATTTTTGAATTTCTAAAATTTCGAATATTTAAATGGATTCTTTTCCATATTATCTAAAGATAAAGTATGAGAAGGAAAAATCAACTGATATTATGTAATGATGGTAAATTTCTTATTTTATTTGTAAGTTAATGAACAATACTACTTAGTATTGTAAAATACCTTCAACTCAAAGTTTAACAGCCAAATAAAATAAACTACTGTTAATGAGTCAAATTACGAAATGAGAACTTCCAATGGACAAATAGATGAAATGATGATTATAAAACCAATAAAATCCAGACATTGAACTTAATAGGTGAATAAGGTACTCAATTATAACAAACTAATCAGAATTCAAGAGTCATAACAGTACAGTAGTACTGTACAAAGGGATGATAAATAGAATGGAATAATTAGCTGCTGGGAAAATTGTGACAAAGAGAAAACATGTTAATTTATTGTTTTTTGTTGTTAATCACCACTTTACAACTACCAAAATCTTTAACGACTCTAGAGTAAAGAAAAATCCGTAAATCGAAAAAAATTCCTCGATTCGGGAATCGATTCCAAACACGTACCAGCATTGGAACGCTTATCTTAACCACTCGGTCTTGCAGTAGGCTCATGGGAAATTAAATATGAGAAAATAGAAATTTCCACAATTTTTCAATAAATCATTCAAAAATCAAAACAAATAAATTATTCCAAAAACAAAAGTTTCAAATAATTTATGTAGTATTAGAAAATTGAATAATATTTGGAGTAAAATATTTAATGAATTAGACGTTTCGTCAGTTTATTTTGACTTCATTAGCCAAAATTTTAACTTGTTCTAATTTTTAACAATCAGAATATATTGAATCATGTATTGTATCAGAATGTATTTCTATACTAGAATTTCATTCAAATTTGTTTTATTAAAATTTAATTCTCTTCCAGTAAGAAGGCGAATAAAATTTCGCTCGTTAAAACCGACAAGATCATTAATTATGTAGTATTAAAAATACAACACTAAGAAAGAAGATATTCAATATTATTATTAGATAATAACTTGTTAAATTTATTTTTAATTTATTTGAAAAAATGCATTTATTAAACCTTGAACAGGTTTTAATTGCAATTATTGAATTTCTTTTACTTATTTAAATAATATTTAGTTTTTATATTTTCTTTTTCCACGGCAAAGGCCATTAAACTTTTATTGGAATTTTTAAATTGATGAGACGGCTACTATGTACTTTGGGTTTAAGCATTATTGTATCTAAGAATTGGCCGCTGGTTATTTTATTTAAAATGAGAGTAATTAAAATTATTTAAATTTCCTACACAACACTAGTTGCAAAATAACTTTTTAAAGCAATTAAATAGATGATATTTTTTTTGTTAAAATAGCAAAATGCTTCTGTAAAGTTGAAGTTTTCTCACATGATAACATGACATGGTTCAGAATATTCAGTTTTTAACGCATGCGAATAATTTTTTGTCAATTTTTAAATGGCAAATTAAACACAATATTTGTACATGTAGATATGAAATCACAAAAAGAATTAAACATTATGTTGTATATTAAATTCCTTTCAGAAAAGCATTTGCAAAACATTTAGTGCGAAAAAAGTGTAGGAAAGAACTAGCCGATACTCCCAAGTTCACCTGCATGGCATCCTATTACACTGCTACTTTTTTAAGTTGTTTACCGTTGTTTTATAAGTACCAAAGTCTTTAGAGAATTTAAGGTTAATAAAAAATCTGTAAACCGATAATAATTGAAAATTTGCTCGATATGAGAATATAATCCAAACACCTTCCAATTTTGAAGCGGTTATTTTAACCACTTAGCCACCAGTAGGCTATACTAAAAACTGTTTATAGAAAAATCTATCTTACAAGAAAAGCTACAAATAATACTATTAATAGGTACTAATGAAATTTGTCGTTAAGTCAATTCACTGTTTCAAAAAGATACGATAATTGCTTTGTTGAATTCTTACTCTCTCAAGAATCAAACATTATTTTATCAATATAAAACTATATTTCACGGTCAAAAAGGCTTTAAGAATTACTATAGTTTAAACATATAATTTTTCAATATTAGCTCAATATTTATATTAGTAGTTTATTTTTAGTAAGTTACATTTCATAAAAAATGTCACACAATACATTTTTATATATTATTAATATCGTACAGATTTTCCAAAGACAAGAAAGGAAAAAACATTTCTCACTGAAATTTAATAATTTATCAAACTATTTGAGCTGGTAGTTGCAAAGAGTGTTAATGTAATTATTTTGCTTAAAATAAGTTGAAGTTGGTTAAATTATATCGATAGGTTTGACTTAGATAACTCCTACGGAAAAACAAAGCATATTACCAATACCATTCGCAAACCATTTCGAATCTTTTACGACTGAAAGACAACTCTTCGTAAATCTGAAAGATGGTGCAACAAATGTTCCCAGAGAGGGATCAGGAATTCAACAGAAGAGTATCATAGAGCTTTACTATATCAAGCGTATACAATGGATCTTCCAAAGGTTGAAGGTATTACACTGGCCAACATTCGCTTCATCAAACACTCCAGAGTGTTTGACCAGTGGTTTGAAAAGTGGAAGCTTGGTGTAAATGAAACAAACTCCACTTATGTAACGTTTACAACCTGGAGAGATACCTGATTTCTCGTTTTCTTTCTGTGAAAACAACTACATCAAGTAACCGAGGTCAATTGTATTGGTCTCCATCTCAACAAAGAGGTTCACCTGAAGAAACCACGTACTCAGTAAAAGAGCCCAATTACAAATTATTGTAAGAAACTATTAGTGGCTGTTGGGTACCAACCCGCGTCTGTTTCTTACCTCCAAATTAACTAACTACAAAATCATCTTAGACCTACTGGTGGTCGAGTGGTCAAGTTGACCGCTTCAAAACCGGTGTTGGAATCCATCCTCGATTCGAGCAAATTTTGATATTTCTCGAATACTTAGAAGTGACATAGCGACGGTAAATAACAATTGAAAAAAAAAGTGAAGTCTATCTGGACGAACGGCAAATAACTATAAGGAGCTGCCAGTGATTCGAACATCGAAATTTCAATTCAAAATATTATGCCTTATTACAAATGCGTCATGGTACATCACGAACCGTAATACCACAATACTAAACTAGACTAAGCGACCATCCCAATCATTTGGCTGTCACACTCCTCAAAATCCGGAGTTGCCAATTCGATTTTAATTATAATCTAACGAGTGCATCCAGCACATTCGCGTATTATCCAGGGACAGGAGTGGAGATCCCGGGACATCCAGGGATATTACGAAAAAAAAAAAAGAAAAAAAAAATCGAGCTTTGCTAGTTGTTTAAAAATTCATCTATTTTTCACAAAACCAAACAAATATTTACGTCTTTGAAAAGCAAAAGTTAAGACATCGATATCCGTTATTTAATGCAATCGTTTTTCATATAAAATTTCATGAAAATTGGTTCATTGGATCAACGATTTAATAAGATAGGGATAAAACGATACTTTTATTATAAGTTTTCTTACATTATTGTTTTCTATGTGTACACAAACGCCTAAAGTTGTGCTGCGTTTCGTATATAAATAAAAAACAGTATGCTCAAGTTGAATGAAAATGATCGTTGCATCATCTTCCGTTTGCAATAATTAAATTTAATGAGATAGTAGATGTCTTATTACCGATGAAATTTATACTTGATTTCTTAATTTCAAATGTAAATTTATTCATTGTTTATCGTTTTCCAATGTTCTTTTTAAGTTTCCTTTGTATGTACAAACTTCAGTTTACCTTTTTTAAGTCAATCAAATAAAACTTTTATCAAGTTTTTCACTCTTGTTTTATGAATGAAGATTATAGATGTTTTGTAAGGTTTTAAATTTTTCACAGGTTTAATATAAATAACTCAAAATTAAGTTTATTAATTCAGGTATAAGCTATTGTTGTTTGCATAGTTCATGTTAATGACCACGTTGTCTCATCCACCAAAAATAAGCACTTTGTGATATAAACAGTAAAAGAAAATAAAATAGGTGCCAACATTTTTCCTTTTCTCTTTCTTTAATTTGTGTTTTCGATGTTCAAATGTAAACGTAGCATTAAATAAAGAGCTTGCAAATAAATTAATAGCATTTACGAAACGATACAAGTATTCTGGATATACAGAAACAGAATAAGATTGTGTTGTCGTCTAAATATATGTTTTGGTGACAAATTTAGCTATTATTATGTACTCAAGTGTATCTGATTTGGAATGTAATTTTTGTTTTTTTTTTCAAGGCGAGTACAAATGTTTCTCATTTACATTTAAACTCCCATTTTACGTGATCGTTAATGTAACAGGTGATATTAAATTCAATTGAAGGAATCTATTTTCATTCACAATACTATTAAAGACCAGACCGTATTTTTATTTTTAAACGACTTTAAAAACGATGTTTCTTTTAATTTGGCAGAATGTTGTTCTATCAGGAATTGTTATTAAAATATTGATTTATACTGTAGGACAAATTTTTTTACAAACTTCCATTTTTACCGGTTCGACTCTTGCTGTTTCTTCATAGTGCTGATTGCGGTTATATTGTTGTGGTATCTTTGTCTATAACAGGCCTTGTAAGCCTTTATGATTTATCATTCGACAACTAAGTCTTTCAGATATCTCCTTTTCAGACGTTTCTTTATGGTGAACATCCTAGCTGGAGTTGTATTGCATTATAATTGATTGAGCCTCTCAAATAGTGGTGTTGAGAAGTGTGCGGTTGTTTCAATAACGGTAGGTATTATGATTTCCCTTTGCAGCTGATTATTTCAATCGAACCATGATGCTCTAGTGGGTATTCTTATTATTTCATTCTAAAGTGCCTGTTTTTTATTTTTTTTTTTTTGTGGAAGAAACTATTACCCACATTTAACGGCATAAAATACCAATTGTCTAACCATGGTACAATATAGTACAATAGCATTTTCGATTTTCGAATGAGGATTTTCTATTTATGGTTTGATGTAATTTAGCCTGAATTTATTAGTGTGTTTCTATTTTTTTTTTGTTTTCTGGGAAAACCACTTCAATCTTGTGCTTAGATACACTCTAAGATATTGCACAGTCTCTGATTTAGGCATCCATGGTATCGTAACTCTCGAAGGGATTTAGGTAGTGTAAGGATGAATATTTTTAATTCAGATTTACTCGACTTTGGCATTACCAATGATATATATCAAGTCCTATATGAGTTTTGGTAAATCACCCCCATAAAAGTTATGCAGTATTAATTACAGTATTGAGCCACGTAGGACTGCCGCTTTGATGCTTTTTTAAAAATGCAGCGTATTAAAATATATACCTACCTACCTACATACAGGAAGTTGCGATAAAATTTGAAATTCAGTCAAAAAAAGTGAATAATAAATATTTTATGGTGTTGAAAAAAAGATTAACTGTTGATGAAACATTGATGAAAAATATAAAGGAAAATTTTAAAAGGTAAATCATGTACTGAAATAGATAAAATGTTACTAAATGGAACAGGGTTGGAACAATCTATTTATTTTGCTAAAATTTTAATGCAAGAATAGAGTTACATTGAAATAATGGATAATAATAACATAATTTAAATTTAAAAATTTTTTAAAAAAAATATTAAATGCAAGTGGAAAGAAAATCTATTACAACTTTGTTTGCCATTTTTCCAATTTAATTATTTTCATTTGTCGTTACCTTATATTTAGGCATTTCTAACATTGTTCTATCCGAAATTGTTCCAAAATCTTTTAAACTAAACTATACTAATTGTAAGTTAAACAATGATAACCAAGTTAGTATAATTAGTAGATGTAACGTAGAAAATTATACTTGGTAATATTAAAAAAATAGGTAAATTTCCACCAATTATAAGATTGGAAATCAAAATATTTATTTTGTACGCGTAAATAAATTTAGTAAAAATGATTTTTTTCGCGAAAATCAACAAAAAAATTAGGGCTTGTGCATTAAACGACGGTTTTAGTATAACGACTCGATTTTCTTTTTGTAATATTTATGTTTCCTTTCATTGGAGTAGCGTAGGAAAAACATTAGGGACATCAAAAAAATACAATTTATCAAAAGAAAAAATCCTTTTGAAGGAATAATGAAAAATACCTGGCTATTTTTTCTCAAATCTAATATCTTCCATGCATAAAAAACCAACACATAAATAATTGGTAAGGCATTGCCTGGATTGTAGTGGAAGTATAGAAGGAAAGCCACTCACAAACAGTTGGCTAATTCATACTGTTTTTAATACCCATCATGTTTCAGGCTTCATGGTCCTACCTTTTTATATGACATTCGTCAAATGAAGATGGGTACTGAAAACTGGGAAGAGTTTAACCAACTAAATTTCTCACTTTTTCATGATCATGTCGAATTTGTGTAATGAATTCACCAAATATGGAAAACTTTTATGCCCCATCCTATTTCATCTTTCAACTAGACATTGTCAACGCAATTAACTGATTAAACATTTTAATAAAATAAAATAGAGGTAACGCTATTCAGATTAATGTTCTTTTTAATGAAAAATAATAAATTTATTTTAAAAACTATATTTACATAATGCTAATTTAATAGGAAATAAGGAAATAGTTTCACTTTTTCAAAACAATAATATTTTGATTGTTTTTTTTTTTTTAAATATAAAAATCGAATAGATTGAAATTAAGAAGTCAGATTTTTCTGAAATTGTTAATTTTTAAATATCAAATGATTTTTATATGTAATAGAGGCTACAAGTTAAAATTAATTACTCAAAACGGGAAATATTTTAATTACAAACGACCCCGATTGTGACAGGATCAGTTAAAGTTATTGCTCTATAAATCTGTCATTTTCTTTATATTATTCATGAGCTTAATGCCGTTAATGTGCTTAAATAAATAACCCATGATACAATAAACACGTTCACACTCTTCTCAAAGCATATTATATAATTTAAACCATAATACTTTAAATAATTTCACTAATACTCCATAATTAAGTTGAACAAAAATCAGAGTTCAAAAACAAATTACATGGAAAGACTGAACACGCGTTTTGACTTGACATTGGAATTAAAACAAGAGGAGCAACCTTCGAATTAAATTTATGTTGTGGAAAATTTGTTTGAGGAAGGTTTGATCAATTTTGCCAGTCGTGAATATTTCTTCACACAAAAGTGATCTATATTTATAGTACCTTTATATTTTAACGAAAAAAAAAGAGCATTGCGTATTTTTCAAAAAATATCATATACCTATTAATTTCGATTGACTTTCTACGATCCTTCAGACAATTTCTTTGAAAGAAAAAAAAAGCATTAAACTTTATAGATTACTTTCTAAACCAACCGAGTAGATTTATGGGTGCAAATACTTAATCAAAAACGAGTAATAACTTTGGAAATAAATAGCTTTAAAAATTTAATCACTAATGAAAAATATAGTCTTTAAATAATTTTTTTTATAAAAATTTGAAAAAAAGTGATAGTGAATTATTTTGATAACATTTTGCAAGATTTGCTTTTAATTAAGTAACTGAGCAATTGTTGAAAATATATTTTAAATAATAGGTATTTTCTACTAACAGCCGAGTGGTCTGAATGGCCGCTCCAAACCAGTAGGTAGTGGGTTCGAGCTCCGTATTGTACCAAAAATTTTTGAAATTATTAATTATTATGTAATCTAGAAGTCGCTCATGACCATGCTGTTTATGCGACTTTTAAATAAATTAAAAAAAAAAGTATTTTTTCAAAAAACAATGTGTTAATTAAATCAAGTACCTACCAAGTACCAATCATTTATTGAGATTATTCATTTTTTGAGTTTTGATCAGATAAGCTATGATATACGAGTAATATGCTAGAGTGTACACGAAAAAATAAAAATTACGATAAGAATATCGTAATATTGGACCAGACTTTCATTACCTTATTCCTTATAATATTTAATTTATAATATCCTATTTACATTTGAATTTTTACGTTATAAAATCATAATTACAACAATATGTTTTTGTAACAGAAACCAAAATAAAAAATACGGTATTAAGATTACAATTTTCTGTAAATGTACGTAAAAATACATGTACATATACCATATACAAGTAATAGAGACAGAACTACTAAAAATATTGTGATTAATAAATAATTTATTTATAAAAAATATTTTTTCTCATTATTTGTATCCCATATTATGAGTATTTTGTAGATTTCAGAATAAAAAATAAAAATTGTCGAATAGGAGAAACTCATCTTTGTGACTAATCGGACAAATGTAATGTTTCTTATTTTAACATCGTAAAGTTAATGAAAGTGAATAGGACTGATTGCTTTTTCAAGTGGTAGTTTTTGTTAAATGAATATTACTATGCGGCATTGTAAAAAGTATTAAGCGTCAGTTCAGGTCCTGTACTTTTATATAATTTTTTATATATTATCTTATATATTTTTCCGTGTAAGTCGTATTTCACAACAATGATAAAGGCAGGGTAAAAGATCCTATTTATAAAAGAAAATTGGAAAAGAAAAAAAGAAGATATTTTTTTGTTCAATGGATTGGTTTTTCTTAATATTTTTATATACTTCTCCCATTTACTTTAGAGCGCAATAATGAATGTAATGAGATAGTTGGTTCGAAAATGACTAGTTAATTTTTGGTAATAATATAGTGCAGAAAATAAAATTTCACTATGCATTTACTCGTACAAATGAAATTGGAACTATTTCAAAAGGTATTTTAAAAAGATTTCAGTAGCATTAATTGTTTCGTAAGTAAATCGAAAATTTAAGAATTTATATCTATATTCATTTTTTAACAAAATGAATAACATTAACGCCAAATGTTAAAATCAAATTTCAAAGTTAAAATTATTAAGACACATATATTAAATTTGTATAAATGTGTTTAATGATAAAATACTGTCATGAACAAATTATAAAGCAGTAACTAATGCTTCAATCGCATTGTCAATCAATTAAAGTCATCAATTTATATGAAAATGTCAGGGCCAATTGCAACCACTTTTTGCCAAATCGAAATAATTCATATAAATAAAAAAAATATTTTCCAAATTTTAAACCAGAATATCTTTTAAAGTTTAATCGAAATAAAAATATTGTACAGTTTTCAAATACAAAAATTTTGAATAAATAATTAAGATAAATTTTTTAAAGCTAGGGAGAATTTAGTTGTGTGCAAAATCTTTCGGTGAAGATAAACCGGATAATTTTTGGGTTAAGTCAATTGAAATTGATTGAAATAAATGGATGACACATAGCCATTTGCACTCAATTGGATTTGATGTTAAAGTCTAACGTAAAAGGTAACGCAATTCCGAAATAAAAGGAAGCTAGTCGAGAGCTTTGCAAATAAAGCTGTTCGATATCTCAATAAATATTTGAACGATTCAAGTGAAATTCCTTGAAAACGATTTTTAACTCAACATCAAGAAAGATTTTGTCGTTTGATGTTTAACTCTTGGCTTTTGAATTTTCCTTGATTTGCTTCATAAACTCAAAATTATCACTTATGCAATTTGATGGATAGAAGCGTTTTGAATTAGTGGGAAAAAATACAAGTGGTCGTTGTTTTTGTTCGTACAAAACTATTTAATAAGAAATAATTTATTATTAATTATTTCACAAATTTTATTTAAAATAAACAACCAGAGAATCTATCGGAACTACAAAAAAATCCACTTTTAAAATAAAAATATTTCTGACCAAAGTTAAAATGGGCAACCATACGGGGTTAATCCTTTTTAATACTCAATATAAAAGGAGTATTACAATAGTTTTTTTTATTATTAGATTAAAAATATATGAACAGCTATGAATGAAAGAAATAAATGCAAACTATTGTTTGTTAAAGGCTGCTTTAGCAATGTGGAAAGTAGAAGTATTCGATAAGAAAAATAAATGAAAAGTTTTAATACTTTTTTCATTATTTTCTTTTTCATTACTTCATCTCACTTAATAAACCATCAACAAAATGGTTAAAATAAATAATGTGTTTATTAATAATTTGTTTTTATTTCATTTTAACTATAAATAGTTGAATTTTTACTTGTAACTAGGAAATAGAATCAAATTTCAGAAATTGTTTCGTTTATCGTTGCCTACCTGAAAGCTCCATTTTCATGCTAAAACGCATAAATTGGTAATGAATTTTCAAGATTAAACTTTAAACTTTGATTGAATAAGTCAAAGTGCATTGAACTTCATTTAACTAGCTAATTAAACTGAAGTTTAAGAGGCAGAATATTCTCCAAGAGAATCCATACCTGCAACGATAGGTTTATATTCACCAAATTTGCAATTAAGTAGATTTTCTAACGAAATTGGAAAAAAATACCTTCCTTAAAAGCTCCAATTTCAAAAACATTTGGCGATAAAAGTTGTGAAACATGTAATTGAATAAAAACTCTTCACCGAATTTAAAACATTCAGAGGCGCTAAAGTATAAAGTTTGCTTTGAAATTTCAAGGAAGTGAGTCTATTTTTAGTTAGGTGACACAAAAATAGTTATTTTTAAAACAACCATCGACTATTTGGACGATTGAGCAAGAATTTTCTTCAAAAAAAAATAACAATAAATAAACTAAAAAAAACACAGTATTTTATAAATTTTAAATAGGATGCTTGTGTTCGAATATACTTTACCTAAAACTAGGTCTAATTTATATACTTTGAGTACCTACATACGATTCTATTTCAAAAATATGTTTAGATAAATATCTTTCACGTTCAGAAGAAGCAATAATTATTAATTAATCGAAAGTACCTGCCATCTGACAATTTTATTCTCAGATGTAACAAAAATATGCCAAGAATCAATTGAATAATACATTTTTATTCATTTTCAATTGACTATTGATTGTTATTTAATTGATTTGAACCAAATTCACCATTGACCAATTGAGTTCCTAAGTTTATTCTTCTTTTCACGCCTTATTCTTCAATTTTAACTTTCAATAAAAAAAATTTCAAAAATAATTACACAATTTTCTTTCATATACATTCCATACCCTTGGCTTTTCTTATTGTAAATAAGAAAACTGAAAACAAAATGAAAATTAAAAATAAATCAGTGGTAGTATTTTTTCTTTACTGATTACGATTATTTCAAAAACTGTTAAAGTTTTATTTTTAAATCGTTAATTATTACATTTTAACTTCAATTTTATTTCGGTCGTAACAAAACTAGTGGAAAGTAAACTTACCTTGGAGTAAAAATTATTTTTGAATATACATTATCAGATATTATTTTCAACAAATAAACAATTTTTGTCTATAAGATTATATTTAAAATTTTATACAAAGGAAATCACCGGTTCATTTTTTTCAGATTTTTGATGGAGTCTAGCATATAACAATGGTTACAAACTATACAATATATAAAGTACAAAGTATGTACTCGTACTTCAGAATTTTAGCATACAAAGTTTTACATAACTAAAAAAAATATTAATAAGAGTAAGTATATGGTCTAACAAAAAGTATTGTCCATTTTTGGAATAAAACAATGTTTTTACCGACCATATACTTTATTATATAACTAGCTGATGTCCGCGACTTCGTCTGCGTCACGTATATAATCGTAATATTTTCATTTAAGATTAATATTATTATAAAATTTGTATACCGAAAATTCATATTCTTATAAAACACGTATTCGTTTAAATCTTATTCATTAGGATTCATTAGTAATTAAATAACATCATATTCAAATAACAAACATATTGAAATGCTTATAAATTGTTTTATGATTATTATGTCGATAACACTTTTATGTAATAAATATTTTGACTTGAAGCTTTATTTGTAGTACTATTTTCTTCTTGTGCAACTTTTTGGGTTTCAAAGCTACAATTTGGAAAAAAAATCGAAATATGTGAGAATTGAACCTAAACTTTTTATATACAGAGCGAAGATGTTATGTTACCGCGCCACCATTTAGATAAGCAATATTGAAAATGGTTGGGTATGAAAATATCCATAACTAAAAAAGAAAATTTTACATTTTAAAATAATTACCAGTGCTAATTGGAACAAGCTAATTATAGTTAAACTTTATTTTATCTATTAATTATAAGTTTAAATTAAAAAACTATTGTCGCTGACAACACTTTTCCGAATGAAGTTTTAAAAGCGTATAATGTATTATAGTCTCCGAATTAGTCTCCGAATAACATGTCCATTTGCACAAGATTCAAAACTTGATTTAGAAGTGGCAGAGCTTGGTTTTCCGGATTCACAATATGTCCATATTCGTACGAAATTTTTGTTGGTATTCTATTCTTCATCGTGCCAATCGGTTCAAGAATCACTCAATCATCCAAATTCTTCTGATTTCATTTATTTGGCACCCACCGTGCTATTTTCAGATCAATCCTTTCTCCCGAATATGACCCGAAATGAATTGCTAAACTGAATGTATAAAGCCTTTCTATGAACTTCGATGATGGCAAAAAAGGGTCATTCTTCAACATAATCTTAACAAAATCATCGTAATTGTTATCATTAAAACGGATCGAACTTTTTAGTAAACTTTATACATTGCATTAATTCTTTAAAATTGAGTTCTGTTTTAACAAAATATGCATCTGTAATGAAATTGTTTATCATATTTAGAACTATATGGATTAATACTTTGACTTGAGACAGCTAGAAATCAAAATACGAATATTCTTAAAGTAAAGATTTAAAAAACACATACTAATTGTTTAAAATTCTTTATATTAGTTTTGCGGTCTTTATGGTGACATATTTTGAAGGTGATAACTAACATATTTCCAGTTATCCAATCGAGCTGAAATTTTGCACATAGATATATGCTGCCTAACGTTTTTATCTATTAAAATTTCAACTTGGGCGAAGGTAGTTAAACTAACGATATTCCCATGGATCAGGCACGTCAGCGTGGATTTGAACAATTATGGCCCAACTAATTCGCAAATTAAAGTAAAAAAAAAATAGAAAATACAATCCTACCAGATATTGACGTTCCAAGAAGGGACATGAGTCGGTTTCATTGTATTTGCTGTTGATTTTGATTGAATTTTCACGAATAAATTGGAACACAATGGTTCTGATTCACGCTGACATGCCTGATCCACGGAATACCTAACTAACTTTTATGAAATTCTTACATTTAGTAGTAAGACATTAAACATTTTATGTTCAGTCTTCTAGAAAACCACAAATATTTCGAAAATAGAAAATTACATCAACAAATAAAATGTGATCGAGATTTAAATATAAAGGACGTAGAATGAAAACTTTTTTAAGGAGCTTTGATTCTAGTAGATTTTATATTACAGTTCCGACTGTTTTTAAATTGAAACAATATGACTTAAACTTTTTTCGATTTTAATAATATATGATCAAGGTACATATATTCAATATGTATGTTCTAAAGTTATAGCAATAGACAATACAAAGCGTAACTCTTTTATACGAAAAGCTTTTCGACGCACTTATAGCTTATCGTATCAATTTTTAAAGCCTTTATTTCCCTATAATGCAAAAATTCTATATTTTAAAATTGGTTTAAAGACTACAACATAGATCCACTCAATCGTATGAAAGGCTTCTTGTATCAATACTATCGATGATAAATCTATTAGGAAAGCTTTCAATTTTGTTACATGTAAAATTGATATTACTACAAAGTGCAACCAGTCACAATAGTTTTATGCTCATACAAGACAATAATTCAATTTTCAACGTTCTCTTTTTCAATTTAAATAACAAAGGCAGAGGAAAATAGTAATATATTTTTAATGGAATTATAAGGTATAGAAACAACTGCGAAAGACAATTTTTTTTGAAACGCTTTTACAACAAAAAGTGGAAGTTTAATTTAAATACACTTAATTTAATTTTAGTTAAAAGTATAGTACAATTTTATCGGTATTAAAAAGAAATACTATGTCAAAACATTTTTTGCTAAATATATGCATGAATTTGAATTTAAACATCTTATCCTGAATTCAGTTTCAAATTCAAGTTTCCAAACCTTTTTGTTATTGCATAAAAATATTTTCACTTACCTTTTTTTCCTCTCATCTTTTGTAGTACAATTAGTTTTGTTTCAAAAAAAAAAACATAATTGATTTTAAAGCTTGATTAAAATATCTAAAAGTGAAATCATTAAAACATCAACCAGGCAAATATAATTACTCTATAGGTATTTGTAAATGAAAAAAAAAAACAACCAATTATCGGATGTTTTTAGTATACACTTGTTTATAATTATTAGAGCAGCCTAGGGATAGCCGATCATTGGTGTTCCCTACTTTTCATGTAACCGTTAAGTATCAATATAAAAAAAAACTATCTAGCTAAAAACCAGTAATCATTTTTTGCCTCCAAGAAATATACATGTGTAAAAAAATATCTTGAAAATCCTCTTTCGATTTACTGAAGTTTAAAATTCGATTTTTGATTAATAGTTGGTAAAAAAATAATTAGAGAAAAACAGTTAATGGACGATTAATAACTTTTGAATATATTTTTTATATTTAGGTTGGATTTTCTTTTATAATTTTCTTTTATCAACCAGATAATACTTACCGAATTTTAGACAAAGTCTGTTTGATATTAGTGAAGGTAGAAAATTTCAAAAAAAAAAAAATATTTTTACGTAAATTTCGATCTTATTATACAAATAGGTAAAGGAATGAATTTTAAGAATTCTACTTCCTCGGTTTAATAAAATATTTATGAATTATGAATAAGCGCGTGTTTACGCTTTAGTGCGATGACACATTATATCTACGTACATATATAAATAACTCTAATTTTTCAGATTATTTATTAACTTATCGTTTCATAATATTCTCATTAAGACGAGTAAAACATTTATAAATTTTAATTAAACCAAAAGATATTAATGCCTACATAATGAAAAAATTGCAACTGGAATTTAAATTCATTCAGTATAACTTAAAATAAGTTTAACAAAAAATATTTTAAACAAGTTTTGAAAGAGTAGGAAGTCAGTTATTAGTGTCGTATTGCATTTCAGGACATTCACTTTTGTGTAATGGATATTGTGAATGCAGCAAAGACGAATTTCTGTCGAAGAGTGAGTCAATTCTGTTTTTTTTTTCGTTTTTGAGTTTGCAAAAATAAGTACCTACAATTTTGTATGGAGAAAAAATTAACGGCGCTTATTTAAGGTCATGGCGGCATTCCAGAGGACGATAATTCAATACGTAGGTATACTTTCAATTGTACCATATAACAGTATTTCTTACAACACCTTTTTTTTCTTTAATATTTTCGAACGTTTGAGTCTCTTTCTCAAGTTTACATTTTTAGTTAACTTTTTTTAAAAAAAGGACAAAGTTAAAGTTAATTTGTAAAAATAGATATAGTTTTTAATTCGTCAAATATATTTTGCAACTTAAACCAAACCAAGTATTGCTTTACATCATACCAAATATTTGTACAGATGACCTCTTCAAAATAAGCTTGTGAAATGTGCACATATTTCTTTCCGGTTTATTTAACACTTAAATATTGTTATAATAATGGTCAATTTTCCCTTAAATTTTGAAAACGAATATTTATACCGAATTATTACTAAAACCATTTTTTTAACCAAATGAAATTGTCCCGCTGGATTAGATTAGTAAAACGTTATATATCGAAAAATAAAACATATTTAGAATAAAATTAAACACAAAAAAGTAACATCGAGTAATAATACAATCCTTAATTTTGCTCAAAAAATTGTTTTTACAAAAACCTTTGACTTTTCAATTTTGAATAATTAATTATTGTTACTTAAACAATTTTGAAATTAAATTGATAAAAATTGCTTTGTTCGGGACTGGTGAGTTAGAACTGGAGCTAGAAGGTTTTGAAAAATTGAAGCCGGAGCCTAAATATTAAAGTTTATACTAGCATCGGTTTCTAATAATCTTTTCTTCAATTCATTAAACTCTGAACTTGAACAACATTCATTTATTTTGAACCTCTTGCATTTAATTTAGTCAAGTTTATACAACAAAATTGTATTTAGGTACACATATTCGGATTTGATAGTACAACTTACAAAAATCGGAATTTAAAACTAACATTAGTACCGAACTTGCAACCTTGATAAATTTAAACTAACTCTTTAGTATTGCTTATAATAACGATAAGTTAAGTAGATACCAAAGAAGCTGAAGAGACAAGAAATGTTGCAAAATTTCAGATCAGGTGACATGAATCTTCCTAGTGAGTGAAGTTGGAAACGCGTAATTACGCCCAAATACACGGGGGACCAAGTGTAAGCCTGGATAAATGTGCAATGCAGTAAATACTAGGGATGTAACATTGAGAAGAACAAATTGCATAATTAAAAATCATTTTTTCTTTTTTTAATTCGTTATCGATTGGAAACCATTTTTTCTAAATTATTGTTATAATTACTAATATTATATTTAGTTTTTGAAAGAATGCCTACTTTTCTTTCTTCTGTGTACGTTAGGGTAAGTATGATGATTTAAAAATTATTAATAATCACCAAAAGTAGTAGAAAAACTCCATACTTTTACCACACCAGTATTTAGTTACGGATGCAAACATCGAGAGTGAACAAAAAGAGCGATTCTTGATTAATCGATTTTTTATAATATTAAAAGTTATCGTGTACTATGCAGGGTACTTTTTTGCCTTTGGGTTGGGTAAATAACCCCAGAGGAGGAGGAATTATACGAGAGCCAATGGCATAGGATGCATAAGATACGAGGGAAACTATCGCATGAAAGTTCCCAGTGGCATCCCTAGTATAAAAATTCCAGTTCAGTCCCCCATTCGGATTGCCGGATAAGGACCACTCAAGAATTTTTATCAACTTCGTGGAAAATCGTAAGGTCGTCCACGGTTCGAGTACATAGGTAGTAACCAGTTGTTAACTGACTTCAACGTTGTGACATATGCGAACTTGAAAGGAATGACGTAGGATAAGGAGAGATTGGAAAATTCGGAGTATTTTATACACCAACCCGTACGAGACCGAAGGTTAGTTGCAAGAAGAGAGAAAAAAAAATTATCGAAATATTTACAATTCTAAATTCTCGTTTACTTTTTTCAAATATCCAAAATATAAATTTTATGAGATTTAACCAAAAACATAATAATGAATAAGTTCACACAATTTACCCGCTCGATTTTTTTTTCTTAAAATAAAAATTCAATATTTTCAATTATTTTACATCCAATTCATTGAAAATGTATACTCGTAATAAATAATTAAATGCAAAATAGTTGATTTATTTATATCGTACCAGAAAACAAATCTTTGAATTCATTTACTTTGACAGTAGTTTTTAAATGTTATCTATAATCGGTAGGAAATATGTTAAATATATTTTGAGGTCAACGGCAAAAATTGAGCATCTTAAACAGACGGCAAAATAAGGTAGATGACCCACAAAAGAAATGTATTTAAACGTATGATTTCATTAACAATGGAATGCAATTCTATTGTATGGTAAAAGTAAATCATATGTAAATATCTGAAATTTTCTTTGAAATCAATAAGCATTTTGATTGGTATTGTAAAAATGATATCTTCAAAGCTTTTATATTTAATCGGAAGTAATATACAATTTCTGGCAAAATAATACTTCGCATTTCATATCCTTTATGATCTCTTATCAATAATTTCAATGAATGTTAAATTTTTCAAACTTCCATACACAACAGGCCTAAAGCTATGAACATGGTGAATCGATCCCGGAAAGATATTTAAATGATACTTTGTAGGTATAATTAAAAATATATATTTTTAAAGTGGTACCACAATTGGTTGATGGATTTTTTTTCCAAAAATATATTCATTTTTTAAAGATTTTATTGAGCTGTTAATACTTTATAAAGAAAGCATAATAAACTCCTAAATCATTTTAAAATTTTAGATCATTCAGTAAAGTAAATTCTAGGAAAACAACTGTTTTCTAGTTCTTACGAATTTTATTTTTCTCAAAAAATAATTGGGATGGAGTTTTGAAACTACCAGGATATTATTATTTAATCAGTAATTATTATCAAATATTTTATTAGAACGCACAATCTACATACCTACAGTACCTACCATAAAAATATCTTTGCAGAGCCGATTTACCGTGTTTAAAGCTTAGGCCTTTTTGAAAATTTTATCTTTGAAGCGTTTCGATTTTGATTTATTGACGAAATTAGAAAAGCAAACTGGAAAGGTCACATTTTACGAGCAGGAAAAGGAACCATGCATAATGTTTTAGGAGGAAAACTGTAAGATTCCAAGAAGACGGATTGAAATCTTACACTTCTTAAAACGAGAAATCAGTATCTTTTATTTAAAGAACCTAGCCCGAGATCGATGATGTTCAGAAGAACAATTCAACCACGTGGGAAATTAAACCTGCCGTCCAGCAGAAAACATATTTTTATTTCTTTCTGTGATTTTTCTAAAACTCTTGGGACTAGTTATTCAAAATAAAATTATTTAAATGGTTAAACTCCAAAAACCAAAGAACTAAACATTCTTTTCTTTTACAAAGTAAAAATTTTCAAAAACTCAATTCGAATTTAAAGTAATGTTTCTTTATAAACGTGATTTCGTCTACACCAATATTATGAAACAAGTGTAAAAATAGCATAATTAAATGAGACACGTTCGAGTTATTTTAGTTTGGAATTTCGTTATATTTAATAAAGAAACTAATGATATCAATTTCAATGGAATAATAATAATTCAGTAATAATTCAAGCATAATGGATGCTTGTCAATGAAATCATCATTAAGCTCCTTTGCTAACTAAAAGCTTCATGTTGAACTGTTCAACAACAGGTGGTTTATGTACCATAATCGTGTTTAATTTTAATGGAGAAATTTAGCGGAAATGTTATTAGAGTTTATTCGAAGGCGTCGTTTGCTTTGTAGTATTTATTTTTATACATGCATATAATGTAAATATTTGAATGGATAAATGATCATTGATTTCAAAAATGAATTATTTTCGGCTATTTTACAAGTTCATTGGCTTAAATTTGAAAGTCTGAAACTCGAACTTGTGATATCAAAAAAATATATGCATTTAGTTTTTCAATCTAGTTAATTTCAACAATATACAAAGAATTATTTTTCTTCAAGATTTTATGGAATTATTCATATTCGAAAAAAGTGTTTTTTTTTAATTGCTGCCATCAAAATGATAAAAAAAATCTTAAATGAATCTGACAGTTTAATATCTATCTAGCAATTGCAATGTTATTAATAAATTTCCCGATTAATATAATCTTTACTACAATTTTAATACAATTTACATTTTAGAACAAAACAATGATACAAGCAAAATTATATAAACACATTAAGGGAAAACAACTCTTTCGTAAAGCTGAGGGATAAAATTATGGCAACCTACATAATCGTGTAATACATCTTTAGAAACATATATCATTTTATTTAAAACAATAAATAGCGCAAGGTGTAATATTTTTAAGTGGTAAAAATTATATTTATATTTGAATACTTGCGGGTACTAAACAAAGATTTATTTTTATGTTCATATAACGTAATTATAAGTAACACATATTAGGCAAAATAAATGATATTATACATATGCTTTAATAAAATACTAAGTTTTAAAATAATTAATTGGGAAAAATATACGAATATACAAGTGAAAATATACAAGTAATTTCATAAAATCGTAAATTTCATTCATCAAGACTGCATCAACTTGATCCTATCATAAATAGGAAGACACGATTGAAGACTAACTACGGCATACTACTATACAAGTTCACTATACACCCAATACTAACATATGGAGCACCCATCTGGCAAAACAGCACACAAAAACTTGTAAACAGATTCCAGATTATATAAAACAGAATACTAAGAATAAAAACCAAAGCCTCATGGTGTGTACGTAATACTCCAATTCATAGAGAACTCTAGATAAACTCCGTTACGGACTGCGTGAAGGACATATTTCTTGTGAAGGACAATTCTTCGACAAAATTAAAAGAATATAACGTAGCCTCCTACAAAACCTCCTAAAAATTACGGCCATAAAAAAATGCGTCGCAAACGCCTTCAAGAGTCATTAACAATATAGCCAGGATAGTAAAGTTATATATGAAAGGTGAACGTGAATTGTATTGAAGGATTAACAAGCGATTAAAACAAAAATTATACAAACTATAAAAAACTATAATATTAATAAGTTAATGTAAAAAAAAACCCGACAGCAAAACTATACATATCAATAGTTTGTTGAGCTAGTAATAAAATTATTTACAAGGAAACAAAAAAAAACTATTGTTGCTAATATTAAACTTTGTTAAAAATAATTTAAATTTCAAACAAGGGAATATAATTAGCTGAAAAATCAATACTGAAATAAAGTTATAATGTATTTAGAAATCATTTCAACATTTTTTAAAAAATACCAGGAAATTGCATAAAAAATCATAACAAAAACATTCCTTCTATTAAAATAAAATATTGATATTAAGTTATAATGCATATGCATTAGGTATCATTTTATTCAATTATTAGAAAACTTTCATGAACGTAAAAGCTTTTAAAAAAGGGAGAAAAGAAAATTGTATTAAAGGGTTTGTAATTGAAACGGGAAATCATATTAAAGAGCATTTAATCTAGTTATATGCAATATACTATCCTTTTTAATTTAAAATTGAATAAACCAATTTTTATGGGGAGAGAAGCTTCAAATTCGTTTTTCGTTTCAATGTTATGAGAGGCCTAGCCATTCAATGCTTTGTACAGCTTTGTGTTTGGAATTAGGGATTGGAGTAAGTTTGGGCGTAAATTTTTCTTTTTTAATGGTATATGCTGTTAGACTTTCCTTACCATTGTTTGTGGTATCTGAATTTCAATGTATTGTTCGTTAGTTGTGTATTCGTAGGATAGTCGCTACAGTCATTCAAAAATTGAATTTTTGTTATTATTTAACTTAATTTTTATAACTTTCTTATTGAATTTAAACACAGATAGTAGCCAAAATTTTTATCAGCAAACATATAAAAATAAAGTTTATAACTCGAAAATTGAATAATCACTAAATATGAAAAATTCATCGATCAAATTTTAAAACCTACCGGTTTGGCACGAATCGCATTCGGCTGCAAGAAAAATCTCAGAATTGAAAAATTGAAACTTAAACTCCGGAAACAGTTGCATAAGTGACAAATATCGTTAAATATGGGAAACTAGAAACTTAGGAACGAAATAGTGTTTGACGAGCATAGAAATAAAGTGCTGGAGAAGAATGCACATAATTTAAAAGAAGAGTTGAAAGCTTACGAAGAAAGAAGTACAATTGATTACCAAAAAGAAAAGCTAACTAGATGGAAGAGGAAAGTGACTCATCTATTATGATAAGAGGAAATATCAAACAAATAAGAAGAAGACGGAAAAGAACTATGAACCTTTTAAAAAAAGGAATGGCCTACTCAACCCAGAGAATCATTCCAAAAAAAAGCCAGCCCTGTAGTGAAGAGAAGAATCATTCAAGAATCAAGAGTGGAAGAAGAATCATTCAACAACGCGGGAAACTAAACATGCTGATAGGCACCATACAGAAAAAAAAAACAAATATTCCAATTAGTTACTTTTAAAGGCAAATCTTACATAAGAAATTTATATGTCTTACTTCATAAATCAGAGTTTAATTAAGCGTCTGCATTGTATTATGAACCATTTATAAGGCTTTTCAATTAGCACAGGAGCAGATATTGTAAATTTAATTTAACCTGTGTTGTAGAAACATTAATGAGTGGTAGAAAATTCTCAATATTTTACTCACGGAATCCTTTGCGAATAAATCGTATTTAGTCATGTCCACAGTGGTACATAATATTTGTTTTGTGTTTAACAACTTTAAAATTATATTCTACCCAAAATAATTGAAATCTTCCCATAAGGTTAAATTTTCAATAGTTTAATAAACAATAGTTTATTTCCTTTTTTTTTGTTATTAATTGCTATTTATGGAGGGTACAAAGAGTGTATTTGAATGTTATTGAAGAATAGTCTTGTTTTATTTATTGCAAGATAAAATGCAGATTCTATTTGTATTTTTTGGAGAACTGTTTTATTTAAACATTAAAAATAAATAGTAAAGTTTGAATAAAAAAAGGACGTATTATAACGTAGTTATTAATATGACGTGGATACGGCGACATCATACAAAAGTAAACAACAATCGACTGAAAATACGTTAATATAACTATTGACGATTGTTGCACTAATAGTTGTTTACAAGTGGTGCGGAGTAACACAATGATCACATCGACAAAAACCCCGGATAAACTATTTATTCCTGTTTAAATAAATCCTGAATCCTAAACACCAAAAAAATGATATAGTTTTTGTTGGTTTTTATGGTTTAATTTGTTGAAACTTTAACAGCTAATCAAATAATTCAAATTTATACATTAGTAAAGATACTTTAGATGTAAATATATATTATTTGAAATCAATTAAATTAATGATGCTAATGAAATTTTTCTAAATCAAGTTTTATTGAAAATTTTGTCAATAAATCAATTGAAACAAATAAACACAATTATGCTTTTTTGAATGCATTACTTCTATATAGCCGCTATAAACCAATAATAGGTACTACTGTTTTTATATTTTTACTTTCGGCTGAATAAAAATCGTGATTATTTTTGAACAATCGATCAATCATTACTATCTACTTTAAGTATAAGATTTCTATTGTCAGCATAAATATCTTATTTCGAAATTTATTAGATGAAAGAGAAACACTATTCACAATTAATACTTAAGCTAGTCAAAACAAGCGATTAAGCTATTAGCAATTAATAGTTAATCTTAATGGATTAATAAGAACGATACAAACGAAACTCTTTATTTAGTCACTACCAATCGTGAAGCATTTTTAAGCACGAGATCAAAGCTCAAATATATAAGATTTTACTCACGATTTTATTACAAAAATTAATTAATTATATTATAAGAGTTACCAAAGTATATTATTTGCGATACATTTTATAAGGATGAAATAATTTGTTCTACATTTTATATGTAATCAAAATACTTAACAGCATACGACAGCAGTGTAGTTATCACATTATACGATTGACCATATTTTTTGATTGATTAATAATAAAAAACGATTACAACTTACTCTTTACAAACGAAGTATCTCATATGCATGTAAAATTTTCCATTTATCTGCAAAAATAAAAAAAAAGGTTAGTTTCAATTGATTGTTATTAATTGAGCTATAAATCTTATCAATTTTCCACAGTTGTACATGCATTGTTTAAGTGCGTTCTACACAATAAACAACAGTCATGTATAGGTATACACTTTATTATTTATTTGCAATTTCAATAAATCACATGCAAGTTATTAATATTAATTTTCATTAACAACTTCACATATTTATTTAAAATTAATATCAATAACTAATATTGAAAATTTCATCTATGATATTAATTATTTTAATGACTTCATGGAACTAAACAAAACGAAAACTAAAATTATTTTAATTATCATCATTTAGAATGTTTTATTACTGTTTCACTATCATAAATTTGTCACCATATTTTTGCTTCGCTACGTTTTTCAACAATTATACAAATGAAGCTCTTCAAAAACTGCAATTGTACTCGGCAATAATATCCGTCGAACCCAACGACTTATTAAAAAAAGTTCTATGTTTCAAGAACTAAATTCTATTTTCTGAGTTACATTTTTAATAAATACGAAGTGAAAATATAGAGAATACTTAAAAATTCAAAGAGAGTACTTTTATATTGACATAAAAAAATGATAAGACGTTCGAAGATATAATTCAAAGTTCGAAGATTTTGTTGAATAATTTTTGTATTTTTGTCCATTAATATTTAGCAAAGAGAGTTCACGAATCTAAGATTGAAATTCTTAGAGACGTTTATTTTTTCCAAGCAATTTCATCATTAGAATCAATCGACTGAAAAATATTATTATTAGACTTAATCAATACAGGAAGGTCCAGAGTTCTTATTTTTTACTATAAAACATTACTTTTTCTTAAGAATAAAATGAATATAAAAAATAGCCCGGTCAATTTAGCCAAAAAAACAATGGTTTCTTTTCATAAATTCCCAACAAGCTGAAAATTTGCATTGGTAGGGACACCATTTTAATGAAATTGTCAAAATCTCCCATCGAGATCCCATGTGCACAAAATTTTTATTCAAGATCACAGTTCGCAAAAATTGGCACTTTGGATTTTTCAACACAACAGATTGTTTAAAGATAAAAATATTTCAAACAAAAATTGTAGATCATACAATTGTCTACACAAGTAGTTCTTACGCTATCTTTTTTATAACATTAACCAATTTTGAGAAAAAGCGATTTAAAAATTTACCTTAGATGTATGTTCCATAATAAGCATGGTTACATTGCCTTTGCACATTTTTATCGTGTATACTGCCAGATTCAAGTGGTTTGGTAATGAACTAGAGCCAAAAGAATTAACAATGTATTGGAACCAATCTACACTCTACTCCCACCTGCATCAGAAAACCATCTTAATATTATAATTAGCAACTACAAAAAGGAGTGTCATTCGAAATGCAGCTGCAAAAATGTAGACTTATTTTAGTTTAAGTTAGTTTTAGAGCATTTTTTTAAGAAAATTGCATGATCTACAATTTGTATTGTCATAGATATTTTTGTCATAAAACTAATCGTTTCGGTGAAAAATAAAAAAATATTTTTTTTTTATGAACTCAAACCTTTAACAACATTGTTGGCACATATGAAATCGATGAGTACTTTTCAAAAATTCATTATAATGATTTTCCTAACATTTAAGAAAATAAAGAAGAGAATTCAGGTTATTTAAGATCAGATTTTTTTATTTAATCTTTCTAAATATTCAAGTTAGCTACGTTTCGTTACGTATTGTAACTTCATCAGGCTTTTTAAATTATATTTAAAAAAATCCAACTTTAAATAGCCTGAATTGTTTTCTTTATTAAATAAAAACTGCGATCTGAATTTTATCATCTATTTAAGAAAATGTTTAAGTTTTTGGGAACTGATGCAAGGGTGAATGATTAAAATGACCGAACTAAGAGATTTAAATTAAATTAAAAAATAACACTGTTAGGTGAAAATTTTACTATTTTTATACATCTGTTTCGTGATTTTACTTAATCAAGAATCATTATCTCTTCAAAATGTCTTTCCACAAAAATTTATAACTGTAAATGCAAAATATCATTTTTAAAGCATAATTTTTCAAACTATGTAGTTTTTTTGATTAACGTAAGTGGGTGTAATTGTTTAATAAATTTTTTTCTGGTACTTTACTCCAAAAAAACGTCTCAATTAAATTATTCCGTTCAGAGAAAATAAATTCAATGAATCAAGAAACTGGTGAAACTTTCAGGTTTAAGATTTTTTTCTTTTCTAATTACAATTTCATTGCAAAAGCACTCAAAAAATGAAACATTAATTAAATGTAATTCAAAATAATTATATTTGACTAGACAGCTTTATTGGTCTACCAACAAAATAATCAAACTTCTTAAAATATACTTTTTGAACAAGTATTAAATCTCCAAAAAAATTTTTTATGAATTTCAGAAATTATTGCACATTTCAGGCTTTAACATTTACATACATGCATATTGTTTTAAACATTACCAACAATCTAGACTAAGTTTTATTAAAAACACCTACTCCATTAAAATTGAAATGAAATGTAAATCTAAAACATTTGCGTGATGAAAATTAAAAATGTAAGACTATAAAAAAATGTAATCATATTTGCTTGAAATGAAAAAAAAGCTCTTTGTCAAGATGTACTTATTTTCCATACGTGTTATTATTTTAATGAAATTAATTTCTTAAAACAGATATGGTTTTTGTATGTTATTTCTAAGCAAAATAAGTAGGATTTTGAATTTTTCAACCAAACATTTTGAACAATACATTACCAAAGAAGAAATAGAACTAAATTATAATTATAGTCATATTCACTTTTCATGTAAATTGTACAGTGTGCATCCTTCCTAATAAATGACGTTTGATTACAGAAATTCAACGAAAACTTGTATTTTAAATAAAATATTCTATGACAGACAATATTAACTGAAATAATGAATTTTAATGGTGACAAATATTATGATGTTAGTAACGAAGTTATTCTTTGAGTGTAACGATTGATCCGTGAGATATAACTATTACTAACTATGCATACGTTGCATTGTAAACAACCATTTAATTAAATTCCCATTATTCCAATACATATCTCTATTATATTCTATTTAAACATAGATTGGACAAAACGATTCCATTTCCATTTTTTGATAAAAGTAATCGAGTTTTGATTCAATTTTTCTAAATTTACATTTTTGCAAATAATTGCAATAACATAATAAAACGAACAGTTTACCCTTAGGCAAATTAAGGAAAGGCATAAAAATTACATAACATTGTTCTTTTATTGAGTTAAATAATCTGCTTTAGACATAAGAATATATATAAGCACAAAAGAAAATGCATGAAAGATATCAATAATTATAAATAATTAGATGCTTATATAATATGTGTTAATGTGGCACATAGCAATTGCAATAATTGCTTAAGGGTAGAAAAATGATCGCTAATTCTACTTGAAATGGTGCGTTTTATACTATCGCTAGTCGCTGATTTCGTATATATTTCGTTATAACGGCTTTACTGTGTAGGTAAGTAATTGCGAGTATTAATAATTAATACTTATTAGTAAACATTCAGCTTAAAAGTAATGATGTACCAACTTTGTACCCTTTTTAGAAATCATTTCCGATGAATTTGACATGCATGACATATCTAATGAAATTCGGCAAAAAGGCTAAACAAAATTTAGCTTTATCGCTATTTTTCTAGATAACGCACATGTTAAATTTTAGTTACGTAACCATATTTTTCGCTAAAAACCAGCGACTAGCGACTGCGACTGCATGAAAATGCATCTTACGACTAGTCGCTTCTCACAGATCAGTGGCCTCAAGGCATTCCTTAACCCAGAGATCATCTGTGTAAACAATATATAAAATATATTGCAGTCCAATTTATTAACATAAACTTGAACAGAAGTTCAAACAAAAAATTCGTGACGTATTGCCCAGATACGTATTTCGATTGCCAAGCATTCTTCATCAGTGGTCATCAAGTAGTTTGAATCACTCCGTAACTGCTTTGTGATGATTCACAAAATAATCACGGATTGACCTCAATTTATATGTTCGTTTGATTGACATCAAAAGATATCAACCGTTCCGTGCCTTTTAGTTTAACGTCTTTGATTCTTTCTACCAATTCCAAATTATTTTTTATTGAAAAACCTTCAGGTGCCCTTAAGTTATTGAATCGTTTACATAACCATTTGGCCAATAAATACGTCGGAGCGTTCATGCCCGCAACAATAGGACGCATTTGATTGCCTGGTTTGTGTATTTTCGGTAAGCAATACAATCTGGGTACTGATGGATTTGAGAGTTGTAGGCTTAAACGGTCACTTTTCTCTACTAGATTTTTACAACTAGCGAGAGCCTCCTTGACATCACGTATCATCCCCGGTAGAGGATCTTTTGTGATTCTGATGTAAGGACCTTCCTCCAGCAGCTTCCCAACTCTACCATCATAGTCATCTTTATCCATTATGACTATGCTATTTCCCTTGTCTGCTTTTGTGTAAAACACATTTTTTGATTTTAAATTCTTAACCATTTTATTATCGTTGCCTTTATGTTTTACACCAGTATGTTTCTGCAATACGTTCAAACAACTGCGCCTAATGTACTGTTTCTCTTCATCTGGCAAACTCTTGATTGCAGACTCAACATCTACAATCAATTGCTCAGTTGGGATAGTACATGGAGCTGGAGAGAATTTCAATCCTCTTTCTAGGTATTTCAATTCTTGGTCCGAAAATTTGGTTTTTGATAGGTTAGTTACGAGGTTTTGCGTATGGAATTCTGTATCAGCTTTCATTTGTGCCCCTTTATTTGTTTTCAAAGTTTTGAACTTCCTTTTCAGTTTTATATGCTTGAGCTGCAATTTATGCTCAATCACCCTGTACATATGACGGGTTTTTTCAAGCATAAGCTCAAACTCCAGATTATTAAGTTTGGCGGTCAACTCCAAACTTAATCTGTATGCCTGTAGTTCTAATTCACTGCGTTTGCTGAACAGAGCCCTTATCTCCCACTTCAACCATTTGAGTTTAGCTGCTTCGACAGCCTTGTTTGCCTTTTCATTGTTTTTTGGTCCCTTTACCGAAATAAATTTCGGGAACACCCCTTCTCCTTTACATCTTTGCAAGAAAGATATATCGGCTGACAATGACTTGACCTCAATTTATATGTCGTTCCTTTCTCTTTTGCAAAGATGTAAAGGAGAAGGGGTGTTCCCGAAATTTATTTCGGTAAAGGGACCAAAAAACAATGAAAAGGCAAACAAGGCTGTCGAAGCAGCTAAACTCAAATGGTTGAAGTGGGAGATAAGGGCTCTGTTCAGCAAACGCAGTGAATTAGAACTACAGGTATACAGATTAAGTTTGGAAACGGAACGGTTGATATCTTTTGATGTCAGTGCTCTGTTCCCTAGTGTTCCTATCAGTTTAACAATGGTTTTGTTAGAAGTTTGGTTAAAAAAGAATAATATCCCACAACCAGAGTTAGATGAATATGTCAGATTAACAAAACATTGTATGAACCAAACTATTTTTCAATTTAGAGGTTCATATTACCGACAGTCGCAAGGCACGGCCATGGGCAATCCTTTGTCACCGTTCTTGGCAAATCTTTTTATGAGCAACTTCGAACTGCAGGCGAAACGAAATTGTGATCATTTTCCTAGGGTTTGGTACAGATATGTTGACGACGTTTTTGCTATTTTTGATGAAGGGACAGTAGATCCGGACAAGTTCTTGGATTATCTCAACTCAATACAGCCTGGCATAACATTTACGGTAGAAAGAGAAAAAGATGGTAGTTTACCATTCTTAGACCTGAAAATAACCAGAAACCAGGGCAACCTGGTTTTTGACATCTACAGAAAACCAACACATGTAGATAGATATGTTATGGCTGAATCCGTATGTCATAATAGCCATAAACTGGCTGTTTTCCATTCCTTGATAAACCGACTCGTAAATGTACCTCTGGCAAAGAATCTGTTTACAAAAGAATTAGAATACATTAAAGGTGTGGCGACCTTTAATGGATACTCTACCAAAATTGTAGACAGAATCCTCAAAAGAGCTCTTTGGAGGAAAAAACTCTCAGAAACCACATTACGAACGATGGAAGGACCAGAAGACCATTGGTCTGTTTTAACTTATTATTATCCAGGGATTTCCCAAAAAATCGAAAGGATATGGAAACAGTTTGGAATAAAGGCTGGATATACAACCAAAAAGTTGGGTGGATTTTTCAACCGTTCTAAAGATACAATTCCGAACATACAAAGATCAGGAATTTATGAAATCCCTTGCACAGGCTGTGATAAAAGCTACGTCGGTCAGACTAGAAGACAAATAGGGGTTAGGTATAAGGAACATCTGGCAAACATTAAATATGCAAGAGTGGAAAAATCATGTGTGGCAGAACATGCACTGGAAACAGGGCATACATTTGCAGAAGCTAGACTTCTAAAAAGTGTTCACCGCACAAACCGATTGGATGCACTCGAAAGCATAGAAATTGTTAAAAGAAAAGGGAAGGTACTAAATTGGGAAAATGGTCCAATTCAATATTCGGCACTTTTCGGGTTGCTTACGAAGGATTCGGTGAAAGTAAAGAAATTTGGGAACACCCCCCCCCCTCCATAACCACATCGCAAAAAGAGAAAGGAACGACATATAAATTGAGGTCAATCCGTGATTATTTTGTGAATCATCACAAAGCAGTTACGGAGTGATTCAAACTACTTGATAACCACTGATGAAGAATGCTTGGCAATCGAAATACGTATCTGGGCAATACGTCACGAATTTTTTGTTTGAACTTCTGTTCAAGTTTATGTTAATAAATTGGACTGCAATATATTTTATATATTGTATACACAGTATAACTGTTCAAAGTCAGCGAAAAAATCTTATTTTGACCAGAGATCATCACTTAATTTCATTTAGGGTCCGTTTATAAAAAAAAAAAAACAACCAACGCGGTTAGTTTCTCATTTGCTACAACAAAGTTTATTTTATTTAAATGAACAATCGTTCTTTATAAAAATTACTTCCTTTTAAGTATTTTATTACATGTAATTGATAACATTTTTTCCTTGAATTATCTGCCAAAAAGAAATAAAAAACTTCTGTTAGTAAGTATTCATGGAAATCGATAATTTCTATCGTCAGTGTAGCTTTATGCTTTATTAATCCAGGAAACATTTGCAGCTTCCGTACTCTATTTGTCATCAGGTTGCAGATAGTAAACGTTGCTGAGGATTTCGAGGACATTGTAAATTTTCTTAAAATCAGCGAATATGTATTCAAGCTCTGATTTTAGATCTCTAATGAACGTCTTATATTAGCCGATGTCAATTTCGTTTTAAATGCTGATAATTCCATTTAAATTATGGAAGAGCAGGCGTTTGTTACCAAAAAACATACAAAAAACATACCAAAAAACAGGTGAGTCTTCACGAAAACGTTTTCACTTCTAATAATATGAACTACCATACAGGTTTCCTTTGTCTTGAAATATACATTTACTAATGGTCCGTACAGAATAATCGATACAAATAAATCGGTGGTCCGGATCCGGACCGGGGTTCGATATTTGATAAGCCTTGCTAAAACCCCATTGTAGGTTTTTTGAATAGAATAGCTGATGTTTTTACTGTTCTCAACGAAATACAAACAAGCAGTTTTTGAGGAAAATATTAACGAAAACATAATATGTTACACAAATGAAGTCGAGCGTATTAGCTAATGTATATAATCTACATGCCCGTATAACTATTGATGCGTTTTCAATCTTTCCAGTTTAAAAATATTTATTGAATTTTTTACTTCTGAAATATAGTGAACATTTTTTACTAGCTCAATTTGAATGTAGTCCATATCTCGAAAACCCCATGTTAAAGAAAAACATAATAATTACTGTTTTCAGAGTTTTTCTACTTCAAAATTATCAAAACCAGAAACAAAAAGTAGATAGATATTCCATGTAAATTCAACCGTAAAATTGCATTAGTCAGTAAAATTGCATTCATTGTTCCAACTAAATTTAATGAAATTATTAGAAGACTCTTCGTACGAGGATTTGGAGATTATGTTATACGCAACCCAAACTCGGGAATAATATAAAACCAGAAAACAATGACGAAATGAACTAACATGGTAACAGTTTTATATCTGGGTCAAATAATTACATTTTGCGGAATCAACGAACTAAAGATTTAGCTAAGATTTTATATTACATTTTAATATAATGAAAACGAGAAGACGTAATCTCGTGTATATTTTCTTTCCTCGAACAATAGTTATTTGTTTCAAAGGAGAATTCGGGGATTTGCTTTCACAGTAAAATGTAACCTTCTAAAATTATTAAAATTAAAATTAAAAAGATCACAAATTTTATCTCTTACCTACAATAATCATTAACTGATGTTCTTTTTAATTGGTTGATGATTACGCAAAACGAAAATTAAAGATAAATTTAGCGAAGCAGACATATTTAATGTATTGAAGCTATTAATATATAAAATACGAACTACAACATCTTTTTGAGCCGATACCAATTTATTAGTGTTCCTATATCTCGTAAATTTGAACCAATGTACATGATTTCTTTAAAACGAAGCTTGTTTTCTATAGCTGAACTAATTTCGTTCTTTCATACACTAGCGAATACAGGCAATTTTATTCGTTGGGATTGTTGTTGAAATTTATTTTTCAGGCAAAAGTTTGTTTAAAGAGTTTTACCTTTTCAAGATGTTACGTTAAATCTAGGTTATTCAATGCTTTTCTTCCGTTGTTGGGTTTGAACATTGGTAATTTTTTCAATATTTAGTCTGCAGGCAAGTATTTGTTTTTTTTTTTTCTATCGCATAATCGCTGGAAAAACCAACAAATAGCTCAAAGTTCAAATAAAAACAAATAAATTTTCACCTATTTTTTAAATTAATACGGCAAACGTACCTTTTTAATCGATAAAAAACGTTATGAAAACTTGGTATTTGGCAGGAAAAAAAGTTTTAATTTTAATGAGCAAATGAGAGTCCAAAAACAATAAGTGTGCTAATGGGTTTTCTGTGGCGTCACAGTACGCATCAGTACGCGTATAAAACCGAGATAAAAACAGATCATTGAGCAGTTACTGTTGAAACAGTAATAATTTATACAATTTTGACGATATTTTGATCTTAGCCCCACTAGCCCAATACTTTTATTTTTCCACAATACTTGTGGCAAATTTTATAGAACAAAATTTTTTGGTGGAATATTTTATTCTTTTTTAAAACCATGAAGGTTTAACTCATCATTTTGCGTGGTTCAATATGCATTGGATCAATTTCTATTAATTTATAGAATCACAGACTCTTGATTCTCAATATCTTAAATCATAAATAACTTTATAAATAAATACCACGACATTTCCCTCAAATACCTATATAAGATCATTTTATCGTGAAAAAGTAATAGACATAAATGCTTTCGGACTCACAATAATACGCATAACTTAGATTTTTTTTCGTACCATTAATAATGTAAAGGGTAAAAAGTTATTAGCTTAGTTCTTTATCTTTCGGCTAAAATACTTTTACTTTAGTCAAATTACTATTGGCAAAAGTTCTGCAGATTTTCCAAAGTTTTCAGAGTTGTTGCTTTTTATGATACACATCACAATTGTTTAAATCATATTACCTACGGTTATTCATTTATTTGCAACTGTTCAAACATAAAAACATAAAAATAGTTGATTGATGAAGAAAATTACGACGTTAAACATTATAAAATATATATTCTTTTGTCGCTAAAAGCTTTGAAATCATCGGAATAAGATACGTTCATATCAATATTTTAAAGATGAAGTGAAGTAAATATAACAGTGCACGCTGTTTCATGTGATCACGTTCGGGACTCGGATTTTTAGTGACAATCGATTGAAAATAATATCAAAAAACTTTATTTTAATCAAATGTACATATGTTACATACCTTGTTATTAATTTAAAATAAAATAGGAAACTAAAAGGAATTCATACTTAAAAAATCTGACCCAATGTTATTGGATCAAGTTATTAACGAAAATTTCATAGCCATAACGCATCTGAAAATCAGATGACCAATACTGCACATCATATCGCGAAACTTAAAGCTTTTTTTCTAATTCCAATGCTTATGAGAGGTTTTTGTAAATTCGCATCTTCCTTTGGCGCTTTATTATCAACTAATGATAAAGTTCAGTTTTACTGTTACATTATGTTCAACATTTACGGGATTATCTATTGTCACCCATTCTTCGAACTCACTTATTGTCATGGCGGGTGGTTGAATGTTTATGTTTTCAGTTTTACATATGTAATTTTGGAAAACCCACCATATTTAAAATAATTTTTAATTGTTATTTTGGAAATTTGGTTTTACGACAAAGTAATTAGATGGGGAAGTGTTAAGTACATATTTTTTCTTGACTATATTATATGCACTTAAATTTAGCGCCCATGCTTTCCTAAATTCTAGCAAACATTTCCTTTCGGTCATAAAATAATTACGCTTTGATAGTTCTTATAATGACTTGATCACACGATTCCTTTTATTATGTCTAATACGGAATCTAATGATATCTAGTACGGAAATTATGAACAGTATATACAATTTTTTTTTGTATGCAGTACTATACGTCTAGCCCGTTCTTCGCAAAACTGATAAGATTATCCGATTATCCGATAATGAAAACATTATCCGCAATTCTAAGCGGCGTTGGCTGTAGTTTGAATGCAGGACAAGTTTTGACTATCAAATTTTTTTTCGAACCATAATAATGTTTCATACCACAAAAAGAAATCGTAACTAACACTATAACAATCAATGGTCTCAAAGCAATCATATATCAAAGCGTTATAACAGTTAGCACCTTAATGAGTATGGTTGACTGTAATAAGAAAAATACTATTTCCATATAGTCAAAAAAAATACCATTAGGGAAAACTGATTTAATTGAAAAGTATTACTCATTTTCACGATCTAACTCCTATTATCCAATTACTTAGTCACAGTTAGTTTTCAAAGCTTTTCGTAGTTTTTCCGTGTACCACAAAGTAAGTTTTAGTTTGTAACAGAGTGAAAATTTTTCCTTATAATTACATTTTATGTACAAAAATTGTTTAATTCTTAATTACAATGTTGCAATGAATAATACAATTAATTTGTACATGCAAAACCTCTCTACTTGAATTATTTCAGTAATTACACTACATGCATAGCTCTTTCATTTTATCATGGCTGCAACTATAAAGCGCTTGTGTTTGGTAACATCCATGCTGACTTAAGTGCAATAATAGACAAGGCTTGAAACATTTAAACATTAGGCATTTTCAAATTTTGATGAATTAAATTTGACATTATCCTTTTTGTAAATATAAAAAAATCCATTTACAGAAACTTTTTTATTTATAAAAAGTATATTATTACATTTATTTTTAAATTTTTTTACATTGGCTTGTTAATATTTGAAAAAATCTACTCGTATTAAATCTGGAGGAAAAATAGGCACTCCTTTGGGGCCATAAACTTATTTCATAGCAGTGACTCGATCAATCCCTCTCTTGAGACCAGAATGTATAGCCCGATTCTTCCATTTCAAGATCGAAACGAATTTCAGAGAGTGTTGATTCAATCGAACTTTTCGATTTAATGTTTCCAAAAAAATTATAAGCAGTCTTCACTTTATCGCCACTTAGAAATGAAAGCACATTTTATTGTTTTGATAGATTATTTGATTTGGAAAGGATAACGTCCTTGTTATTGCTTGCACTTAATAATAATTCGTCGCTTTTTTTCATTTAATCGATATAAATGTAAAATTATTGTCATCTGCTTTTATTCTCTTTAATTTGAAATATATTTTTGCATTAAAATATTATAATGTAAGTTTATATTTTCGAAACAAAGACTTCATATTATAGTTCATCAGTTGCCTTTTTATTGATGTTAGATATTGAAATTGAGCAGATGCATGAAAATATATTAAATGTATCATCCCAAATTCTTTTAACATTAAACAATCATATCGAAATGCATAGACAAAATTCTTTCAACAAACATCTTTTGGATAGAATTCATCGTTAAAAACTTTATTAAGTAAGCGTTTGCATTGAAAGATTAAAATTTGAACTCTAAACTGGATTTCACTCTTTATTACTTTAACTATACTAATTCTCTATAGAAAACTTTAACACCCCTATCTGTATATTTACATTTGTGATCCAATTTCTAGACGAATATTTTACGAAGTTTACATTTCAAAATGTCCTTAGTCCTAGAAAAAAATTCTTAAAAATAAAACTTTATCTAACCGATTGATTTCAAACTTTAAGATGATTTAAGAGTTGGTTATTATTTTTCTTTAAAAAAGTAACAACTTTATTGCTTTATAAAATTTATAAAAAAGTTACATTTTTTTGGAAAAAATAAAAAGCCATTAAACTATTTTTGTACTGCTTTAAAAACATATTTTGTATATTTCAAATATTTTCGATATAATGTGTGACTTTTTAGATTTTTATACGGTTCTACAAAGTGGGGGAAAAAATTAAATAAACATCAATTTTGTGCTTTAATTCAATCGCTCCTTGTTTAACCTGAATGAAAAGTTACCTCTGGGTGTGGCTTTGATTAATTTTCAAAATTTCAACAATCAAAACAAATGAATATCTTTAAATCTCGCAATCCCATTGGCTAATAGCCACTTGCATTGACGTGTGCTTGCTGTTATCAATTATTAGTGCATTGTTTGACTTATTTATACTTTATTTGTTCTTAAATAACTAATTTTATATCATTAATGACCAAAAAGAAATCCAAACGATAATTAAAAGAAAGCTCAATTAAGCAACATAAATTTTTCAACTAAAATAAGGTAAATGTTATTAAATTCTGTAAGTCAGAAATCTTGGCATCTACAGTGTTGGTATCGATTGTCAATCAAAATTGTTGTAAAAAATTCATGTTTTCTGTTGGAATGATGAAATATCACTATTAAATTTAAATATATCTCTAACATTTTTTAAAAATATTCTTCTAAAACTTACATTTTAAATATTTTACCATCCGTATTAATCATCCGGCATCCGTTCATTGTTCACCAATGACCACATCAAATTTATAGATAGATATGACAAAATATTTATGTTATTGAAATATTTTCAAAAAAAGCTACATGAAAAACAATATGAAATGAATACTATACTTGAAGTTTTTTTATTTTTATTTTCTGTGAGTACAACTATTAGTTTTGTACTCGGAAAAAAATATGCCAAAAATTACAACAGTATCATCGTACTTTCAGCTGTATAATATTAGAGTGTAGGACTTGAGGCAACGTCATATACTTTTTACAATGTCGCAAAGTAAAATTCATTTGGCAAAGATTACTACTTGTAACAGCATAAGTTCCTTTTCACTTTCATTAACTTTACGATGTTCAAATAAGAAATTTAACATTAGTTAGACAAGACTAGTTGCAAATGAAGATGTTCTTCTATTCGATTTCTTTTTCATTCTGTAATCTACAAAATACTCATAAGTAATATATGGACAACAAATAAGAAGTGAAATCGATTATTACATTTAAATTATTTATTCATTACAATATTTTATTTCATGATTATAATGGAAATTTCTTTGAATTTTTATAATAATCCAAACCAGGAGATCTAGGAAAACGAAAAACATTTTAGTTAATGCATGTGTATATACTTGTATTCGTTGAGAAGTCCTAGAGGTAGTTGTAGTTCTGTTTCTTTTACTTGTATATGTTATATATGTATATTCATTTACACTCACAATATTATAACAATAAAATACCGTTAAATCTTAAATGTTCCATTTTACAGCAAAGTATTGTTATAATTACGATATTATAACGTAAAGATTCAAAAATAAATAGGACATTATAAATAAAATATTGTAAAAAATAAGATAAGAAAGTCTGGTCCAAAATTACGATTTTCTTATCGTTATTTTTTTTCGTGTACAAATTCCGGTTAAACAATAGCGACTAATAAAAAGTGCAGAAGTGGTTTTTATTTACTTATTTTTTCACTATGTAGTAATCTTTCAAAAAATAGAAACAAATTCTAATTGAGGTAAAGATTCAACACTTCCAGGATCTCAGTATTTTATTTTGACCTATACGCCTCTAAAGTATCATTAAAATATCTTTCCGGGCCGGGATTCACCATACTTGTACTCCTAGACTTTATGTTAAAATGTCGCAATACAAATAATATACATATATAATAACCACGAAACCATTGTTGTAATCGTAATAAGAGTAAATCAAACATTATTCCTGGTCTTAATAACAGTATTAATAACTATTGATGTATTGACTTTTCTCCAAATTTCATATATATCCTATCTTTGAAAGGTACAAACTTTCAAAAAAAAAAACATATTTTCATATGAGTTTGACGAAATTTCTTTATTAAATTTGATTTATTTTCAAAGTTTTACCTCGCAAATATCGCCAAGGTGTCTACACGTGTAAATTAAACTTGCATGGTTTAAATGAATCGAAACAAATTACCAGTTCTTGGCTTTTGTTCATAAATTTTGAAACTCATATATTTTGTAATTGGCAAGAGTTTGGTGTTGGATACAAACTTGACCAACTGCTGGAACCCATCAACAAAATGTTGTTTTCCTTATTGTTGAGTTTCTTTATTTATATATAAACAGTTCAAATAATAAAAACAATATTTTCTGATGGGCACAACACAACGACGTCAAATGTTTCAAACATCCGTTAGTGTTTTTTAAAAAATAGTGATTTTTTATTATTTGAAGAAAATCATTACATATTCATTTGTATTGATTATTTGTTAAAACAGTGCAACAGTATTAAAAGTGTGGAAAATAATTTAAAAACAAAACAATTTGAATACTATGATGAAAATGTTCAAACTAATTTTCTGGATAAATTTGAATATTGTGGATCTCAGCGTTTTTAAAAGGTTCATATCTTAAAAAAATAATTTAGGGTGCATAATGCTAAAAAAATAATAATGTCATGGATAATTTATACAATGCTTCAACTTCTAAAAGAGCGCGTGATACTTTAAAAAAAGTTTTATATTAAACGAAAAATTTGTTGACATTTCCGCAATATGACGTATAAAAGTAACAGAAAGCAAAAGAAAGCTTGTAATTTTTTTATTCTCATGAAAATGAATGTAAATAGTACTGCATTACTCCAATGGGTCATAAAATTGTTAAAATTTTTCTAGTCTAAATTTTGATAAATCAACATTTGTTTCCAGTATTGAAATTACGATTTACATTTTCATTCAACAGAACTAAAAATAAATTATAACTCCAAGTCCATATTTTTCCAACTTGTAAATTGCTTCATTGAAATATACAGAATGTAACAGAAAATAAATAAACTGTAAATGACAACTAAATTGTATTGTTAAGTAAACGTCAGACTCAGATTTTACCATTTAAAAGACTAAAATAACTAAATTGAAAGTTTTTTCTATCGAAAGTAATTAAAGACATAGGTTCTCATAACAGTATTATTTTAACTAATAATATTAACGATTGGTTTTTGTGTTAAGCAGCATGGGAGTTTTTTTTTCGAATTTTACTTTGTTCAATCCAATTACTTAACATTAAGAGTTGAGATATATTTTTATTTTTAAGAAAAACGTTCCTTCAGCTAAAGAAATATAGAATTTTTCAACTTTCAAAATAAAAAAGGAGCTTATATCACTTAACAGTAGAGAATTTATAATAATATTTATTGAGTACTGAACTCATACATTGAAGAACTCTTCGTCACTAATCCCGTCTTAATTTCTAATGCATCCCCTGTTACCAATCAATTACATATCACTTTATTTATTTGGACGGCCAAATATTGTCACAATTTAATTACCAAAACCAAATGTTAAACTAAATCGCAAAAAATACTACCAGTTGTGTTATGTTTAGCGGTAGTTCAAAGTATTAAACAGTTTAAAAAACACTTCAATAGCCAAACAAAAATAAGACTTGAAATTCTTTCTTTGGCTGATTTTCTTTTTTATAAAGAGAAAAAAAACCTTTTCAATCTTTTCACTTTTTCACAAGATCATATTTGCATTATTTTTCAACTGATTTAGACGGAACTCAAGCTTTATATAAAATGGAAAGGTATTTTTAACTTATGAATATACTGCTATTTAACTTTTTCTCATTCGTTGGCGAATTCATCATCCTGTTTTCGATTCTTTGCGAAGGATTTGTTGGCACGGTAGCCAGCTTTTGTGCCAGTGGGAGAGATGATATCAATGCAATATTGGTCAGGTCGCCAAAAGTAATTAGCGATGAAACAACTTCTCTAACCTCGGTGTACTTAACATCCTTCTCTATTTATCAATAAAAGAATTATAACTTGATTTTATATCTCATTTTACCAGAACTTTATTATGTACTCATTATTATATATAAACCAATAACGTGAATTGCCTCCAATTTCTTAATTAACTTATTCATTTTTCAGAAATTAGATATCCTTTCAAATGAAACGTGAAGAGAAACAATAAGGCAATCAAACAAAAATTGTAGCATTTCAAGTTACTAGCGTTTTTTATTTTATTTTAGAGATAAATTTAGATTAATATCAAACAAATTAAGAAAAATTGAGAAGCTTTTTATGTGTGTAATTATTTTTTGATATTAGTTTACTCAACTTAAGCAAAATAAGTTAAACAACGTAATCCAACTAGCATTGACTTTACTACTAATATTGACATAATTAAAGCTCAAATCTGAATTGCGTGCATAAGCTTTCACAAGAAAATAAATAACTTTCAAGAAAATAATTTCCATGTAAGATTATTTTATTTTTAATTAAAATTATTATTTTCTTACTATAAGCCAAACAGGAATATACTTAATGGTAGTAATCAAAAACTTTTTTTATTTTTTTTATCAAAACAATTATGCTTACAAATTAATCTGATGAATGAATTAATAAATGATTAATCTTAATAGGAATAAAGCTATATCTCTATTTATATATAAAATTCTAGCCTTTGTCTAATTATTTTAATTTTGAATCCAATTTTTGTATAAATATTTTTGCAAAAGCTTTTTTTCCAATTTTACTATTCAATCTGTAAGTATTCTTTTCTGAAAGAACGGATAAATAAATTTGGTATGTTGAAACCAAACAATTTTGCACTTACAATAGAATACATGTCGATTGTAGTTATAACATTGCATAAAAATAAAAATTAAAAAGGAAAGGCATTCCCTTAAAAGTAAAAAAAAATTTTTTTAGTATATATTTGTGAGGTATATTATTGTAAAAAATTTGAAAAATTAGAAAAACATTTTATTTAAACCAATTATAAGCGTAGTAAATAAGTAAGTTATCGTAATAATTAGTAATTATAACTGTTTTTTAAAATATAGATATTTTAAATCCAAAGTATTATTTACTGAAGTTGAATATCATAATGGCGTAGTAGTAACATCTTTGTTCCATACACAAAAAGGCCAGAGTTTAAATTATACATCATCCTGTTTATTTTCTCCAGAATTGTGGCTAAGTGTATTTAAATTTATTATGAAATCAAAATCAGGCAAAAACAAATGATTATTAATTGACACAGGAAAGCATATTAAAAAGCTTTTAAGCCATATTTTCAATACTCACAACGAACCGGAAATGCAATTATGTAGCACAAAAGTTGGAATATCAAAATTAGAAATGGTTCCGGTCTAATCTGAGCAGTAGTTTCCCTAATAAGGATATTATTTAAAATTATATAATGTATTATAATATAATAATAGAATTCGCAAGAAAGAATGCCCTGTTTTACGGATTCGCAGAAAATTTTTAATCAATTCAGGATGTAAATAAAAAGTAAAAATCATTTTAAAATCAAAATCGGGATATAACAATTAGTTATTAATTGACACAAGAGAATATATTAAAAAGCTTTCAATCTCCGCTTTCTTCGGGCACTACAAACCGGAAATGCAACTATGCATAACAAAAGTTTGGGTAGACTGGTTAAAATAATGCCAGTCTTACCTAAGCAGTAGATGACCTAGCGAACATATTATACAATAAAATTATAATACTAGCCGATACCCGCGCCTTTGCGTGATATGTGTTGGTGATTTACTCTTTGTCGTGATGTATGGCAATTTTTATTTTTTACATCCCTTTTACAAAAAACATATTCATATCTCAAAACACTAATTTAACACTTTAAAAAGTTACATCTAGTAAACTGTTGCTTTAAATATCCGATAACATTGCACAAGATTAAAAAAAATTAAATTTTTTACCCCAAATTCGTATGGTGTATACCAATCGTAAATCAAATCATCAAAATCGATAAAGTCGGATTTGTCTATATTCAAATTGAATCATAATTTCAAAAGTATCCGGTTAATATTTTTTTATATAAGTAGGAATCCCAGTCACAGTTCCGATTCCCGAATGAATCTTTCTTTCAAAATCGTTACTATACTACAATGCTCGACACTGTTTCAAATTTGAACAATTGTATGCAAACCGATTCCTCCATACTTACGTTCATATACTCATACGAATAGCCATAATAATAATTCGATTAATAATATACAATGAAACCATATTGGACCGTCTTGAGCTCATTATTACTTACTTTAAATGTTATATTATGTTACGTTAACAAATTAGTGGATATGGACTAATACTTAAATATAAATCGCACGTTTTATAATTTTATAAGTATTAGAATATATATTATAAGCTTTTTAATTTTTTAGTACATATCATAGGTATGCTTTCTTTATAATTTAAATTGCAAAGTTGTCAGTCCAGAAAATTTAAATTATTTACCATCTTCAAAAATGGTAAATCTACTATTTTTTGTGACTTGACGTCCTTTTATCCGTTCTCGATGTACGTTTTTTAATTGTTATTTACCGTCACTTTGTTACTACCAAAATCTTTAGCGATTTTATTATAAGGGTCCGTAAATCGAGAAATATCAAAAATTTGCTCGATACGAAATTCAAACCCAACGCCTACCAGTTTAGGAGCGGCTATCTTGACCACTTGGCCACCAGTAGGCTTGAAGCGTATTGTAAATTAAAATTTCCAAAAAATGAAACACAATATTTCTTATGACCTTTCTAGGTTTACACAGTTATAATTATTTACTTATCTTCATAAGATGAAATTGTTTAAGCTTAGTAATTTCTCAAAGTATATGTTCTTCTAGAAATATTTGAAGTTCCATTAGAATCTTGTTTTTGGATTTAGTTTTAAGATAGGTAAACTTAAACAAAAACTGATCAAAGTAGATCCAATTTCCACTCTACAAACAAGTTGTCTAAGCAATGTCATCGAAGAATTTCTATCCTTTGGGCTTTAGAGAACCAAAATTGAATGTCTTAAGATTAATAGTTTTGAGTAGGATATTAGTGTTAGGTAATTTTGTTGACTATATACAGAACATTTAAATCCATTGTTTTACTTCTTTTTCCATTGGTTTTCTTTCCATATAGTCTTTCCAAGTTTGAGGAAACCGTTTTCGGGTTTTTTATATAATGAAAATAAAATAGGGCAGATATTTTTTAGAAAAACTTACTAATTATTAAAACAGGCCGTACTTCTTAAGAAGGATATTTTTAGTCGTTCTTGTAATTTAGTCATTGTTTAATGAAAAGTTCAAGTGTTGGAGCTTCAAAGAACTTGGAATTCAATGAACCATGAAGGAATGTTTTCCACAAATAATACTTTGTTCATAGTTCAGTTTTTTACTTCAACATTTTATTCAATAACACAAATCTAATCTCTCATTAGTTTGGAGTAGGTATTTTAGTAGGCATTTTAGTAGTTAAATGATGAATATATGAATTACGGTGAAATATACCTACAACCAAAAAATTTTGTAAATCTTAAAACTTGTTTCAAAATATTTTTAGGGATGTTTCAATTTAAACAAAATCGTTTATTATTATTATAATACAATAGTTTCAAAGCCTATTAGTGGCCTAGTGGTCAAGGTAATCGCTCCAAAACTGGTAGGTGTTCGAATCTTGTATCGAGCAAATTTTTGATATTTATCGATTTATGGATTCTTACTAACGTTAAAGTTGCTAAAAATCTTAGTAGTTATAAAGCAAAAATAAATAAGAATTAAAAAGATACTTTAAATGGTGGTGATATGCCAAGTTATTCGGCTTTATGAATTATGTTATTGATCCCTTGGATCATAAAAACCTCTACATAAAAGTGAAATGTTTGTTGATTCTAAATCGCAAATCTCTTAAATTTCATTACTAATTGTAATGAAATATTTTTATACAGTGGTATGAGCGTTGTGTTTATATACACGTTTGTTTTTATTAAATCATGAGGTTCAATAGAACCCCGAATCAACAGGTATGTACAGCTAATGATGCTGTGGGTTGTTAAGCTACGGTTTTTTATCGTTATTTTCGCACTAAATCCGTAATTTTCAGAGATGAAAGCATTTTTTTTAAAACTTAATTGAAAAATGTACATCTAGAAGTTAAGTTAAAATAGATACAGCGAGGTATGTTGCTGGTTGCTAAGGGATGTGTTTTGAATGTTTCACGAACATCTATTCATTTTTTTTAATTCAAAATCGTAGAGAAAAATCAAAATGAACAAATGCTGATGATACTTCATTATTATAATTGGTAAAAATTAATTATCGAAATAATATTTTTGGTTTTAAATTGATACCAATGAATAGAGTAATTGATAGGTAAATTCTATGATACCAATTTAGTGATTGTGACTAATTTATGATTTGTTAGTAACTTTAATTATAATAAAAAGTGACAATTACAAATAGAAAAGTATTTTCAATAATCACTAATAATAAGTTTTTGCAAGTGAAAGAAAGTTATATATATTGTCTACATATATTATAACGATTCTAGTATATAAAATAAAAACTTTATTTATCATTGAATATATAAAAGAAATTCAATTTATTTATTTACAGCTTTTATAAAATAGACTTCAAGGACCACGATTGCCGGGTTCAGTTAAAAAATAATATTTTTCCAAGCTTTAAAAATTATAATATTGAGACGGTTTACTTAAAGTCATGCTAAAATCAAATTAATAAATATTTGATTAAATTTCATTCTTCTTTCTAAAATTACGGTACGTTTTCTATTTTTATGGTCAGCTTATATCTCCGTGTCCTTGGAATAAATGAGCTTATTCTCTATTTTTTTTTGCATGGATTTGATTTAATAATGTGCTTTATTGGTTCGGTAAATTGAAGAAGAAAGAGTATCATAAATCATTATTGAGAAAGGAAAAAAAGTTTGAGAACAAGCAATCAATTCAATTTAGGCGTTCAAAATTAAAATTTTAAATTAAAAAGTTATTCGAATTGGTTTAATAATAATGAATAGACATTACACGTGTTTAAATATCTCATTAAAACATTTTATCTTTTTATACTCTTAAAACTTTTTTAATTATTTCTTTCTCAGTTAGTTCTTTCGAAATTCATGTCAAGTTAAGGGAGAAATTATGACGTTTTTTTTTTGTATAAACTTACACTAACTATAAAAAAATATCCTAAAAAATGGAAGTTATGGCATAATTTTGTTGCTTAATATATGCATAATATATATATATATATATATATATATATTTATTTGAGAAGTTTCCAATCCATAAATGGTCAGAATGACAGAATGATTTTCTCTAAAAATTTGATTAATTTGCTTTTTTAAACTTGTTAATCATCAGTTTATTTTTAAGACAATTATATGATAATTGTGAATACATTCATGATGTTTCATAAAAATTTCTAAGAATAAAACTTAATTTTTGATATATTTTTTTTGTTGTTTTAACTATACGTTATACTTTTATAAAATATTTAAAAATATTTTAGAAATTAAATTTACTGACCTAAAGGTTAAATCAATTTAGAAACGAAAATAAAAATTCTATTATTATAAAATTATATAATTTTTGTTCACAATCATATTATATTGATGTATGGTAACTACATCAAACATCCGTAAAATACAAAATTACGTAAAGTGTAAGAAGTGAATCAAATGACTTTTGTAACAATTGGAAAGAAAAATATTTATAAATAAACTTCATCGTTCGAATAAATTAAAAATAATTTTTATTTCAGTTCAAATATGGAAAAAATACATCTATTGTAGAAACGTCAAAAAATTTGTATATAATGTTTAAATAGCATTTTTGTTAAATTTTTTAAAAACATATTATTTGTTATTTAATAAGTTAAACAATTTTTTTCCCTAGTGATCGCTATTTTATCGACTATTCATTTCCAGGATATTAATCAATAATTAAAGCTTTTTATTAGTCTATTTCTTTGATTTACAATAAAGTTTAAGTAGATTAATAAAATTAGTAGCAAAAGTACTAGACAAAGTGTCACTATCTTTAGATAAATTAGTAAAATAAAATATTATGATTCTTTGGCTATATTTGTATTTAAGTAAAAATAGCTCATATGACTGGGAAAAACAACCATAAGAACCCAGCACTTATTTCCAATAAATGGGATTTAATAATATAAATAGAAACAATCAACCGATTTTTCATTTTTGTTAGCACTAATTGAATTTTAAGGTAACTAAATCCACCTTATATAGAAATGTGTAATGAATAATGTTTATACTCTCATAGTCTTATTACTTGTCAAGCCAATTTTTCCCAATACATTGGTAATAATAAACTATACTTTTACAAAAAATAAACTTTTTTAATGCTAATTAGCTGAACCCGGCTGACGTTGTCCTGTTAGACCAGTGGTTCTCACTTAAAATTTGGCCGTTGCCGCGTTGCATCAACGATCCTATGGAAATGCTTTGTGACCGCACCAAATAAAGATTTTGGGATGTGGTAAAAATAACTGTTGTATTAACATAAAAATGAATCAACTTAAAAGTATTTATTCAATAAAAGACAACATTTAAGCATATTGTTTTTTATTAATTTAAAAGCAATTCAAATGTAAATTTTTCAAATGTCCTCTCTTCCAATGCAAGCCGCACCGCCGTTTCTAAGTTTTCATCTGTCAGTTGATTTCGATACTTAATTTTTACTAAATGCATTACTCTGAAAGATATTTCGCAGAAAACAGTCGTAGAAAAAATTAAAAAATTTATAAAAATATTTATCTAGCTAAGCTTACTAAAGCCTCTATTGTAAAATGTGGTGCGGCAAAGACAAGGACAAAGAATATAAAGTTTTAAATACATCCATGTTAGTGGAATACAAATATAATAATTATTGGCTCAAATTTGAACTACCATGTCATTAGTTTCAACTGTCATTTCGATTTCATTCAATTGCTAATTTAAGCCATTTGTGAGTTGTGTCAGTGTTAGACTGCGAATATTTCATGGAAAATTACTGAGTTCCAAATAAAAGATTAAATGAATTATTTATACATAGATACTATATGTTTACACATTTGGTTACTTATACAAAATGTATATTACATATTAATATAATTTAACCGTTTTAACGAATTAAGAGATTGGGTCACATGTTCGAAATATACTTATCGAAACCTTTACCATATAGAAGTACATTGTTGTCATTAAATATCTTGTATAGATATGCATAACCAATCCTTAATAGCAACGTCCTAAAAATTGTATTTATACAATAGTGATTGTATATTTTATTTACCCATTTATGTCTATGTATTGAAGTAGATTTTTAATCAAATATTGAAAAATATATTCTTATATAATGTATCAATCGACTTTTATTACATTATTTTAAATATTAGACTGAATAACTTAAGAAAAATATATTTCTTTTAAATGAATTTTAATTCTAAAAATAATAATAATAGGCAAACGTAAGTAATATGTATGGATATATGTAGGCAAAGGTAGACAAATATTGTAAACACATACGGGTGAGTGAAATACCATCATTGTTTCAAATTTTGCCCGAATGATTGTTACTATGGTTTCAACAGTAATTTTGATTTCATTCAATTAATTGCCAATTTTTACCATTTGTCAATTGCGTCAGTATTGGGCAGTGAATATTTTATGGGAAATTACTACTTAGTTGTTTTTTAAGGTGGATATTATTTAGACTGTAAAATTCGAAAATATTTAGTTCAACTATATCTATCTTCTCCATGTTCTAAAGGTTCTGACTGTTTCTAACTGTTCGCTAGCTATAATTTCGTATCTGATTCGGGATAGTTCGGGGATGATCGAGTCTTCTTCTCTCAAGTCAACCGTTAAACAAAAAACATATGCCAACATATGCGAGTGCAGGCTTAACTTGATCGATGCAATAGTGTTTTACTTGCCCTACTACTACGCATATCGCTCCCAAAAATCGGCCAGATTTCACCCGCTTGAACCAGTCTTTCTCGCTAACCGGTTGAGAGTAACTTCTTACTGTTACTTTAAAGCGTCATTTTTTTAACAATTCACTCTCATTATTGTTTTTTTCCAAAACGCCGGCAAAAAAGTATATCTTCAAAAACATGCGCGTGCATGATTAAAACGTTATGTTCAAATTTCAAAACAATCGGTAAAGAACTTGAAATTTGCAACTTTGAACAAAATAACATTACATTATGTAATATATTGCTTGTAGATAGGTATTTTTAGGTTTATAAAATTTATGTAGATTTTTTAATCGGATAATAAATGAAATTAAAGTATTATTTCCAACCTTAAATAAATTTTCAATGAAATAAACAATTATTTAAAAAAAAACCTGAGGAACATAACGCTGACACTAAATAACGAATGGAAAAAGAACGAATAAAAATAAAATGTATTAATGCCACTTTAATTGTAAACAAAAATATTTATTCCTCGTCGTTTTAATTTTTGACTAATTTATATAAGTCAAATGATATATTTAGTTTGTTATGAATCTAAAAATAAGCTCCACAATGTTCAAAGTTCTTCTAAATTGTCTTCCACTAATTGGAATGATGCGCGTCTTTCGATCTCAAAATATTATATGTCACATTTCAATGTTATTTTTAGATTACAACAAAAGTATTGACCACTGAGGGGTTTTTGTACGAAAATTCAATATCCAAAAAGGTATGTTTGACAGATCCAAGGTTTCGACTCTCACGGAAAATGAGAGCGATTGTAAAAGCATGCGAATGTGTAACAGATTATTGTAATATTTCGAGTGTGGAGACGAAAAGAGTTTTGATTTTTTTGGCAGATGATACCATTAGTATGTTGCAAGTCATTTGACGCCTGCGAATTTTCATCTACAAAACGAATTTTGTTGCGCTAGAATCTATAATAGACTGATTAAACGAGCAAAAAATAAAGCTATGTTGGTAATTTTGGATTTTCGCGAAATTTAATTCAGATTTTTGTAAGGCTATTATGTAATACGTTTTCTTAGAAATAGAAGCAAGTGAAGTAACGATTTGAAAGCACTTCAAAAGCTTTTGAACTCCTCATCCATTAAACAAGAGGGAAATATACAATAGTAAAGCAATTTGAAAGAAGAATGTGGTCAAATAAATGTTTATTACAGTAATCTTTTATTAAACAAACATTCAATCAATTAACAGAGTTCATATATTATAGATTTTTGTAGTAAAAAGAATATGTAAATTTTAACAAAATAAGTGACATATTGTAACAGATATGTGACATTTCAAAGATACAAAGTGGCAACTCTTTGGGAGGTAATGTCACATTTAACATTATCAAAATAAAAAAAAAACATTTTTTTAAATGATTTAATTTGTTAATCGTAACATAATTCTTAAAATATGCATCAAAATTCTTAACAAATTGTATATTTCAAGCAAGCAGTGAAAAGAATATATTAAAAACAAGCTTATTACAATAACATAACTATTATTTTATAAGTTTCTTTTTACTTAGACTTTAGGAATTTATCATTTCTAAAATATTTGTAATTTATTGCTTTTAATTTATGAAGTAACTATTTATACTAAGAATTTGACCAAGAGTGGTGTATACAACATACTTCTTTCGGTACTCAGTAACTTCCAGTACTTAAACCTTACCGTTAAAGCCTTTAGGGGTTCATAATGAGATCACAACAAATAAATCAAAATTCCGATAGCTAAATACGATATTTACAAATAATTGGCATCTGAGATGGAAAGATCTTTCAAAAAATTGTATTTCACCTCTGATTTCAAGTTATAAATCTTGATTTTCAAAATTGCAAAATTGACTAAATAAGTCGATTATTCATTAAAATAAATTCTTCAGTTGCATAAATATATAATAAAGTTTGAACAGACACGTTAGAAGTAATTTTCTTCCATTTTTTGAAAATTAATTTATCAGTTACAGTTCGGAATTAATTGAGTTATTTCTTAACGAAAAAAAGGTTAAATTTTTAAAGTTTTTCACAATAAAATCATAATAATAATAATTCTGATGATTCAGATTTTCAAGCACTTATTTAATAATAAACAAAATTTTATATTTTTATCAGAAGCTTATTTACTACGAAGCTTTCACGTAAAGCTACATTATACTAAGCTGATTTAACATTTATATAGACTTGTTCGATTCAAAATTGGTAGACAGTATCGCTAACTCATTTTACGTGCGTAAGTTTACGTGCACAAAAATGAGTACGGATTAATCCGCATTGTACTTTCGATAGTATCAATACTAGTACAACTACAGCGACATCTAATATCTGATATTACCCATTTTTAGTCCAACGTCTGTCATCAAGCTTTTGAACTTTGATACAGCAGTGAGGAAGTGGTTAGATTGCGTCGAATCTTATTTTCTAAGCCGCTATTCCGGTAACAGAATAACAAGTGTTCTCAAAATGAATAACTCATCCTGTTCTTGCGTCCTTCGAATTCTTTTTTTATTCCAAGGCAAATCTGAGTTAAACAATTTATTATAATGGTACAAATTCCCCATTTAATATGGCAAGAAAAGTGGAGAACCTCTTTTATACAACGATGTCAATATTATTGTAATCATCGATTTTTGATCGATTAAATAAATTTCTTTATTGAAAAAAATACGTCTTTAAGAAATTTACCACTAATTTTGCCATCTCTGATTGACATTATAGAAATTAGACACATTTAAGGTCGGTATTTTTACATTTTGAGATTTATATTTATTTTTTAGATTAAATTTTATCCGGAAGACATAAAAAGCATGCTTATTTTCACCGATGAATAATGATACGTGCGGAATAAATTTGAAGCATTTTTCTAACAGACAGTAAAATGAAGACAAAAGGTTCCATTAGTAAGTGTGTGTTTAATATTTATCTCTAATTTGCGAATTTGAAACTACAACTCCTATATTCTTCTTGATCATTGTCTTTTCAATTGGGGGAAACAATTTTCAACACTTTTGAATGAAATTTGCCTTTACTTTCCTCATCCGACAAAGATACTTTCATTATAGATACTTCATAATATTCATATTAAATTCAATGTTTTGAGTTTTAAATACAATTAATTTATTTGAGAATTAAATTTGGCATTCAAAGCACAATTTAGTAAATTATGTAATTTAAATCTTACAAAACAACTGCACAGATATATTACTATCTACATGGCGAGAAGGAACGAAAAACACCAAAAAAGATAGGAGAGGAAGGCCAAAGAAGGCTTTTGTTTGTTTCTTACTAAAAATAAATTATTTTCTGACATTTGAATGTAAATCTTCGAAACTAAATAAATTCATGAATATTTGATAGAGAATAGAAAAATTTATATTTAAAAAACCAATACCATTTAAGCGAAAATTTAATACAAAAAAACATGGGAAATTAATTCATAATTTTTGTAACTTTGTACTCAAAAACAGGTGGGACAAAATTTAAAAAAAAAATCTTTACTTTCAAATCAACAAAAATTGATTTGAGAAAAAAGAATGAATAAGTTTTTAAAGGCATACATTTTATGTTGATTCTAAAAAATATATCTTTTTTAATATATAAAAAAAAACATGTTTAATAAAATATCACTACTGATAAATATTGGGACTAATACGTTGCGAATAGATTGATGAAATAATTTTTTGCTAACACGTTCCTGTCGTATTTTATACACAGGTAGGAACCACTTTTTTCGGAGCGTTTAGTAGGTGAATGACCTGAAAATGTAACCCATATTTAATGTGAGAAATGATTCTTACATCAGCGATCCAAATTAAAAACGAAAACAAGACAATAAAAAAATATTATTAAATTAATAATATATGTATTCTTTAAATGAATTACATTTCTACATTTACAATACTTTCTTACGACTTTTGCATAATTAGGAGCTTTCTGTAGTCTTAAACATCATAAAGCCCACGCTACATAATGAGCTTGAACACAAACGCAATTTGCATATTTTTACTATCTGGTTATAAAAGTGCAATTTGAGTAAGATGTCAAATACAACAAAATAGACATGAAGAAAAAAAGAGACAGATGATTAATAATCGACCTTGCCCACATACTTTGTGAAAAAATATACGTTATTAAAATCATCAAATAAAATTGGTAAGTATCGTTCAATAACTGCTGTTTATCTAAATATATCTAAAGAAGTACAAATTCCCTGTCACAATGTCCGTTCTCACTAATACCCCAAATTATCGAATATATTTCAACGAATTTTGAGAATGTGAATTATTGGTTAAAACTTAGAAGTTAGGATTGCTTTACGAGCGGTAAGTGTTCCTTAATATTTATAAATACGATTTTAAGTAATTTGGGTTTAAGCAGGTATAATTTGTTAGTAGACATGCACCGTAAATCCTATGCCATAAGATTTTTTTTTTTTGGTAAATAGCCTTTTAAAAATGATAACATAAAAACAAATTAATTATTTTACGAGTTTTCTATAAATTTGTATAAACTAAGTTAAATATTCATATTTTTTAAAATACGTTAATCTTTTGCAAGGATAACATGGCTTTAAATAATAAGGCATTTAAATCTGTTGTTTGTTAGGATTTTACGGATATAAAACTTCGAAACTGCATATGAATACGGATATTTGAATAATATACTAGTTTCAATTACGGTCACGAATGTTACATTATTTCGGATTTTCCGATAGTTTCGGAAAATTTCAAATATCGATTATATTTTAAAGTACCTATACTAAAAGTTAAATGCAAATAATTACCTACAAATCACCGATTAGACTTGATCTCAATTAATCAACATACCTATTTAAAATTATTCGAATCTTTTATATCAGATAAATTTATGGTTTTATATCGATTTTAATTTCGGATAATCGATTGTTTCGGCTACTATTACAATCGATTCAAGGGTTTTAGTTTAGCAGGGGCAGACTCCGCTAAGGGTAGGTTCTACCAAGGTAAACAATAAAAAAGCAGAAAAAAAAAAACAGAAAAAAACAGTTTTTTCTTGGAAGGACTCAGATGCTATGAGAGTGGGAAAATTGATCTCATTAGCCTTTTCTTGTATCGACTACTGCTCAATAACAACCCTAATTGCATGTAAAAGGTATTTAAACTTGTTAAACAACATTATTAAATTCTCCAAGAAAGACAAAATAGAACTTCTATTATTTTTATATTTTTTTAAAAACATTTCCTATTTTGTTTAATCAAAAAGCTTTTAGTTTAAGTTAATTGCAACTGCAACTTTGTTGACTAATTATTTTTAATTGGATGAAAGAGTAAATGTAGTTGAAAAATACTTTGCGAGGAAACTGTATAAAAATATTGTTCTTAAGTTCTTTTTTAATTAAATTATGGAGGTAAATTACTGGAGAAAATCACGTTGAAAGGAAATATTGAAGAAAGTAGTTTTGGATTCTTTTGTATGTAAAGTGAAACATAAATGGTACACTGATTACATTAAATTTTACCTACAACAACTAAGAGCAACTATTTTTAAAGTTGATTGATTCTCTATAAAGAAAGAAATATTCAGTAGAAACTTATTTAACTTTTTCACAATGCATAAGCTTTCAGAGTAGGGTAAAATTCATAGAGATCACAAAAAAATATTTTTTAAAAATTCAATTTAAACTTTCGAATCTTTTTGGATAACTAAGAAAACCAAAAGATTTTGGAAAATATTAAACTTTAGTTAACACTTTAGGAAATAAGAAATTAAATTTTGGCAATGCGAAAAATTTTATAATTTGAATTGGTCTTTTTTGTATTAAAATTAGTACAACTTTTTAAAGTACCCACGAATAATTATTTATCCGGTTATGTTATATAATTACTATTTATCATGCTATTCGATGATGAACGTGGTCGTTACAACCTTGACAATTATATTAATGAAAGAAGATATAAAATAGCAAATAAGTATGAATTTTATAATTTTTAAGATATTATAAATAATCGTTCTATCTATTTCAAAAATATCTATACCTTTTATTTTAAGGTAAAAAGTTAAAGAATATGTACCAACAAAATCCTGTAAAGGTTTAACGCAGAAATATTTTTTTAAAATTTATAATTAAAAAACGGAAATAAAACGTCATTATAACAGATAGAATTATTCAAGTCGAAATTGTCTTGTAAAAAAATAATAAAAGCAGCATTAACCCCAAGAGTACAATTCCAATTTTCGGTCGCTTGATTGTCTGGTCGTAGATGCATGCTTTTAGAACCACTATTGAAACCCAGTGCTTTAAGTTGCAATCAGTAGCAATTGTAGGAATGCCAGCATTCCTTAGAAACCAATTGACGTAAAAGTGTATGTTATGTGCAACAGAAAAAATCAAGTGTTTAGGTATATACTCATGAACACTGGAGTTGCGACCAAACATTTTTAATTTTTGAAACAATTGAATTTTTTTAATTTAAACTTGATAACATTGATACTTTAAATTAAACTTTATTGCTACTAATAGCAAAAGAGTAACGTCTTTGATATGGTTCTACAACTAAAGTATATATTATTAGGTGTACCGGAAAGAAAATTCGTATTTTTTAATATACAATTAAAATACCAAATTTTTTTACAACTTTTGATTTCAAATTAATGATATAATTAGCCTCAATAGTCTTAACGATTTCACATCTAGTGTACAAATTTTTAGTGCCAAATTAGCAAAAATCAATTAATTGCTAAGAAAAATATCAAAAAATTACATTTTGAACAACCCTTAAGCTTTAAATTTTGTTACCACTTAGTAAATGTTATTAAACCACCTAGTAAAATACTTAGTAAAGTATTACCACTTAGTAAACGATTAAAATAAACAGAAATCCGAAGGAATAACTTTGGACGTTTATAGTGGGTACATCAATATCTCCCCTCCCTTAATTAATTAGTTTTTCCAGGGCTTTTCTTCTGCAAAGGAGTCTTGCATTATCGTGTTGCAGCATTAAACTTTCACTGTTTACAGTTCTTGGGCACTTTTCGGTATTTGATTGGTCGACCAAAATTGATTAGGAATTTTTGACAGCTCTTCGACTGTCACTCTGTAACATAGATTTGTTACCATTCCATCCCTTAGATTCTTATTAGATAGTTTTAAAATATAGTTATAGAACTGAAATTTATCGAATTTAAACTTTAAAGCCTCATTTGGCATTAATGAACATTTAACGCTCTTAGATAAAAATTGAAAATGTTTCAGTAGTTACTTTGTGTCGCTATCCTGTGAAATTCGAAGAGCATACAATACTGAATTTGTATTCCTTTGGATTTTTAGTCTTATCATTTCAATATAGATTTCGAATGTAATTTTTTTCCCAATATTTCATATACTATCATAATAACTGTAACCATAAAATGCAATAATAGCAGATAAACGACAATTGAATGACCAAAGTTTTAAGACCGAAATTACTTTCCGGTATTTCCGGTACACGAAATATGTGATAAATAAACTTAAAATTGGATAATTGTCGATAATAAACTAACTCAAGTTAGTATCAACTCAATGAAAAGTTTAATTTCCATAAAATTTAGCTGTAAAGCGACAAATATTGCCAAGCGTTTGTTGAAGGAAAAACACTTTTAGATCTTCACTCCTAATATTACGTATATATACTATGCAGGTATATCTTGTTACAATTGTTAATTAAATTGAACATTAATAAATATGCAAACTTTAACAACATTATTACTTTCAGTATCGGAACTAAGTTTTTAGTTGTTAATTGTAACGATTGTAACAGATTTCGGTATAGTTTTCTTTTTAAATTTGAACCACAAACACTGAAAAACCATATAATTTGAGGAGTTTTGTGACTCTTATGATAATACCTAAACTTTAATTCAAACCCATTTTTATTGCTCTATATTTTTTAAAGGGAAATTTATTTATTTACCCTTGTATTTTAATGGCTGTAATTTGTACTTTATTCAACGAACCTGAAGGTGACTTTTTTTTAAATATATTTCCCACTTAATAAAACCAGAATTATTTTAATATTCTCTATTGATTTATATACAAAAAAAATGTGAGTTATTTTGTGACAGAAATAATTATTTATTAATAAAATTTCAATAACTGAATAAAAAACATATTTTCTTCCGTAACATTTACTACTGTCACATATTATTAATCAATGGATTTCTTATTTATAAACTCAATTAAGTTGCTCAATAGTCCATGATTGATATTTGTTGTATTCCTAATAATAAAACTTTTTAAGTTTTGTACAAAAATAACATTTAATTGACAAAAAAGTACGAAATTCATTCTTATTTCTATGAATATAATATATAAGGCAAGTGTCGTGGAATTGATTGTGTGTTATTTCATTTTTAGTAGTTCCTCATCCTCTTTTTTACCATTAATTTCGCGACTCTAGAATTTATAGAAGTCGGAAAACTGAGAATATTATAAAACTTGATCGGAACGAGATTCGAATTTTTATTTGTCTTATTGGTTTACAAAAAAATAATTTCGTAAATGAAATTTAAATTGATTCATTCATAAATTTTACTTTCCGAATTAATCTTTTAGTATTAATAAATGTTTAACGTCAATTCTTATAAACATTAGTTGTACAAGTCCCACAAATTCAAGCCCATTTCAAAACAACTAGTGAAATTAATGTGATAAATTTTTCCTTTAATTCGATGTAAGTTTCTTTTGATACAGTTTAAAAAATTTTCTTTTCAATTTTAAGAAAAATGTTCTGTAAAAATAAATTTAAAGATGTATAATACGATGTACCAACACATTAAGTTTCATTTTATTTTTCATGGAATTTTAAGGCAATTTCATGTAAAACTTAAAAAAAAATTAAATTAACTTTTATATTTAAAAATCGAATAATATACTTAATTATCAAAAAATGGATGTTCTTTAATTTATATGTTACACTAGATAATATCTTCCATATTGTATGTAAAATATCTTTATTGATTCGTAAATAATCATTTAGTAATACTACGATTTTTAGTTGTATTTATTTATAGTGACAAAAAAATATATTTTCCACTATCAATAAATTGAGCTCTCATAACAATAATTAAAATCGTTTAATACGATTTAGTGCTACTTTTTCTGATTGTTACGAAAGAAATTAAATTTAATTTAAGAATTCAAAAGCTTTTCTTATCTACCATTATAACTTACATTTAATACTGAGCTTTTAATTTTGAAATTTTAATTTAAATTTGTTAATAAGACAATTTTGAGTTATTTCTTTTAGAATAAGGTTATAAAATTTTACTTGTTAAACGAAATTAATAATCATTGAGAAGTATTATGTTTTAAATGCATTTACCAAACGTTTAGTTATAGGCAAAAATTTCATATTCAGTCTATTACATCCTCAAAGTTTCGTTTCATTAGAAATTCAAAATACGTAAAGCCATATTGAAAGAAGAATAGGTGAACAAATATTGTAGAAAAATTTAACAAAATCACGAATTAATGTATAATTATTGATGATATTTTGATACCAATAATCAACTAAGTAATCTACACGAAAAAAGAAAGAATCAAACTGTTGTACCTATATTGCGTGTTGAAAATTCAAAAGTCGCTCTTCGCTCTGAATGATTTTTGCAAGACCCCGAAGAGGCCTTCTCAACAAACAGGCAAATTTAATGCCTAATATAATCAAATTATTTATGTGTATAAATTTTGGTCGAGGCAATAACCTATTGTTCATTCAATAAAGGCAAGATAATTTAGAACATTTCCATATTATTTAGACGCTAGTGCTATCTAATTAACATATTTATACATTGATACTTTGATTTCAATTTGACTCACTCATTTTTCTGTTGATTTCCACATTGTCTCTTGAGTTTGTGCCGCACAAGAAAAATAACAAAAAATACGAGCCAAACACAATTCATTTGTTGCACTTGATCAACAATCAACCAACAATCAAGCAACACTGAACCGCTTAACTTAATACTGCTGGAAAATTCAAAGTTTTTTTTTTTTAATTTTTTTGTTATTTATACGTTTTTGATGGTAAAGTGTTGATGAATATTTGGGGAAAGTGGCAAAGAAATGTAACGTTACGACCGTTACGGCTGCGAAAATTTCGAGAGGTTGCAGCCAAGAGCGCGCGTTACGACGATATGATGATGAGACCGTTAAATTGGTCGCGGCGAACTTCTCGTCGTCGTGACGGTGCGAATGCGCGCGGTCCCTGTATTGTAGTGCGTCCGTTTGTCTATCCATTCCACGATTAATCCGTCTTTTAGTCGTCCCATTCGATTTTCTCAAAATTCACCCGAAATCTAAGGTGAATCATTTTTAGTTTTGCCAAGTTTTTTCTTCCCCACTCCTCAAAAAGGAACGCAATCAGTAAAAAATTGTCGACGCCAACTTAATCCCCTTCTTATTTCGTCTTGTCGTGATTTAAATTATGTTGATTTTTTTTATCCACAAGCAACAATATCCATAAACAACAATCAAATACCAATATAACAATAGTTAAAGAAGTCCTCTACTTGAAAGAATAAACCACACAGTTATGTTTAGTACCTTAAAAATGGCAAAGTCACTAAATTTAGTGTATCAAAGCTTAGTTATCAGTTATTAAGTTCAATAACTATAGTATGTTGGGCTGTTGAAGCTGTACATCACTACTGATAAAAAATATAATTTATTACACTATGTTCTAGACAACTACTCGTAGCTTCTACCTGTGGCAAAATAGTTGTACACAATGGCTGGATTTTTAAATAATACTTTTGATAGAAGATTAAACTCAGATGTCGAACTTGTCGATATTATTAATGCTTTTATAAAGGAGCATCAAAATTAACTGAATATAATGTAAGAATTGGTTAAAAAAACAGAGCCTGAACCGGTGTAGCTAACTTTTTACGAAACTATCGTCAACTAGTACATTGGATTTACTAGAACTGACCTTAAAATATTATTTCCGGGCACCTATCAATTATTTTCAGAAGCATTATGTTATCTTATATTTTTAAGATTTCGCGAAAATATTATAAAAGTAAGGGTACGATCAAGGCATATTAATAGGAAGACATATAACTGCTTTATCGAATATGAATCGAGTATGAAGATATGTTAGCGATTGTTTAAATAGGAACAGAACAGAGGGTTGTTGCGCTCATGTAGCGATTGTTATATACCACTAATAATCACATACTTGTCATAAATTAAATTTTAAAACTCCGCTGAAGTATTGATCTTCATGTTTGATACGATTGATATAATTACTTATGTTGAAAAAAAACGGTGATTAAATATTCGATGAAATATGACTATCCGTAGTAATTTTTATAGATTGTATAGGTAATTTACTGTAATACATTATTTAATATGACCACATACTTTGATTTTTACTTTTTTAAACTATGTTCCACTAATTCGGTCTTTTTGTAACCCTAATGTGTGAAAGCTAACTAATTACCATATATATATTTTTTCACTAGGTGTCACTTTTAAATATATTATAATTAGCTTCTAGATAGTTATGTATAGTTTCAATTTCATTATGATATCTTTAATCGGTACTGAGAAAGAAATAATTACGTTAAGGGTTGTCACCCCTATTATTCTCTTACTACAGGGCTTAGTGGTATGAAATTAAGTGTATGGCTATCTTAGATGAAATACGATAAAAACAAGATGAGATCCCTTCGTTAAACGTAAATGTAATTTTCAAATTTCATACTTAATCGGCTAGATCCTTTGAACAAAAGTTCAAACAAATGAATTACTAACGTATTGCACAGAAACGTATTTCGATTGTTGAGCTTCCTCAGTGGTCATCAAATAGTATTGAATCGCTCCATAACTGCTATGTGATGAGTCACCATACTTGTTTGTATTTTAATTCGGAAACTTTAACAATTTGAGATTCAAAATAAAAAACGAACGACTAGAGGTTGCAGTATTTTTTTTAAACGATTCACCAAGACATGATTTGGTGCCAGAAGAACCCAGCAACCTTGAGCTTATTGTATTGCCTGAATCTCTACGTCACCTATTGTAAACCGAGAAAATTTCAATAAAAGACGAACAGAAGCGACTCATCACATAGCAGTTACGGAGTGATCCAATACTTTTTAATGACCATTGAGGAAGATTGCTTGACAATCAAAATATGTATCTGGGCAATACGTCAGTAATACAATTGTTTGAACTTTTGTCCAAATTTATTTATTTAGTCTACTATTGTAAATTATATTACAAAAATAAGACCACAATACATTTTGTATAAAGTATAAACAGTAAAATTAAATAGTTGAAATAAGATAGCTGAGAAACAATCTTAAAATATTGATTAAAAATCCATGGTTGGTACTCTATCGTTTTGGATATTGCTATAAAAACCTTTATATAAATGAAGTTTTGGATACGCAACTAATATCAAATTAGAAATTGCAATTTAATATCTGAATTAGGTATTAAAAATGGGCCCATGTCCTTTTTAGTTCAGTCAAAATCTGGTATCATTGCGTTTTAACTTTGTTTTTTATTTTATTCACAAATGTTTTGTTAATTTATATCTAATATGATATAATTTTTTCTTTTTCTTGGCCAAATTTTCATTGTGGACCGATTTATTCGGGAAATAAATTTAAAAAAATATGCAATAGCTTTAAAAAGAAATGCTAAAGTAGGGGCATAGTTTTTTAAAAAAAAAAATAAAAGGAAAAATTTAATGATCAATCAATTCATCAATCAAAATCTTAAATATAAATAAGTTTTAATCACTGAATCAAAAAAATTTCAAGACAGTCCCAATTCTAAAGAGACTTAGACTATTTTATTGAGATTAAAATTTTGTTTTCACCATCAAGTTCTTAAATGTAAGACATACACATAATATATTTGCATTTGCTTATAAGATATGCATAAACTCATTTCTATATTGCTGATTTACAAGTACTTTCCATTTTGGAAACTTTAAATCATTTAGGATACCATAATTAAATTTTCCTTGAACTTCGAAAACATTAAAAAATATAACATTAAAATGAACTAAGCTTAATGCACTGAACACCACGTTATTCCTAAAGAAATATCAAATTTCCCTTTATTAATAGTGAAGTACATATAAAATATATCTGGCATAACAACAGATTAAAATGTTTCCTCTGCTAATGCATCGCTAAGTTTACCTAATTTGTCGAATGGAAATCTTAATAATGAATAAAAGTAATTACAAAATAAATTGAACTACCGTTTTATTGATTCTAGAGATTTTTGTTTCAAATATTCAATTGTTTCAAAAATTCAATGTATATGGTCACCTTTTTCTATTATTTTTCCTACCTACTTCAAAATTCATTAAGTAAAATATCTAAAAAGTATTATACCCATTGATAAATTGATAATTTCCATAAGAAACTACTTTCTGGATCACATGACATGATAGCTTTAATTTTGTCATAGCTACATAAATACCAAATATTTCACCAGTACTGGTAATAAAAAACCAAAAGAATTATAGATTTAGTTTATGTTACTTTCTAAAATACTGCAAACGTAATGTTTTAAGTTTGTTGTTAGAGTTTAAAATTAACTTGGTCTAAGTTTTGTCATTCATCCTAGTCCATGTGCTGAAATAATCTTAAACAACAAAATATCTTTGCTTTTTAGTATTTTAAATCAGTTGTATACTACCAAATATTCGGTTAATATCTATCATCTATAAGAAGAAATAGCGAAACAATTGATTGCTCATCAGTTTTTTTTACGAAGCACAACTGTCTGTGATCTACATATTGAAATGTTTGGTCTTATTAAGGTGTGTAACTATGAACGGTATATCCGAAAAATTTTCTTAATACCATGTCATACCACGCCATCCACATATTTCTATTTTCATAACAAGCCTATAGAATTTATGGAGCACTTCATAGATAAAACAATATTTGAATTTTATCAACCATTCGTTAAAAATATATTGTAGACAAAACTGCATAAAATCGGTAATCGAAAAATCAACACGTGGTGCAAAAACTTATTTGTAATGCCTTTATAATAAAATAATTTTCATTATTATATCTTCTTATAACTGAAATTGATTTCAAGATGATTGGTTTACGTAGGCAAACAATTACACTTCTATGTTTTAATAATAATTTTTAATAATCTAAAACTTTTAGTACAAAATCAAATTTGCTTGTTGAAACAATAATTTTTTTAACAACTATTGTACCAATTTTCACAATCTGTTGTTGTTATATTTCAATTCAATTTATTCCAAAATTTCATACATTGGATTTACAAATGATGTAATACCACATAGAAAGCTATATTACATGTACATGGTCTGGAATACTTATCACTAAAACTTAAACTTATCTTATATATAAATTGACTATCTTCTTATATATAAACTAGTAGTTGTCCGTTGCATTCGCAACTAAAGGTTTTATCTCAATAAAATGTTTAGTATGAGATAATGTAGAGTTAATCAATAATCGAAATTTTAAATTTAATAACCAAAGTGTTGTTAATTAAAAAAACTGTATCTAAAATTATATTGAGAAATATTTTTTTATATCATTTTAATAACAACATTTTAAATAACGTCATTTAACTAAATTAGTATGAAATTTTAATACTTATGTAGTACTTATACCAAATTGTCGATATTAAATTTTGGTTCGTTTTTCAACAATCAAACTTTTTAAAATCTATTTTATTTTATCAACATATGGTTGTGATCTGGAGTAATTATATATTCGGCTGAAAAGCATTAAGGTAGCAATCTTTTGCCATATATTTCACTGTCAATGCAAATATAAAATCTTCCATACTAACTTATTTTCGGTATTTAGAACAATTTGAAAATCAATTATTGTTATTGAAAAAAAATAAAATATTCGAATTTACTTCCACGCTTTTCACCTATTTCCAACAATTTTGTATGTACAACATCCAAATGTATGAAATCGAATAGCTTTTTAGTCATGTTAAAAAATAAAGGTCATTATTTTTTTTCGTTTTACATTGTATTTTCAATAGAAGTGCACATTTGTGTCAATGTTTGGAAAGTGTTTTCCTTATACGATGCAGATATATAATAAGAAAGGGTTTTTGAAAATTTCTCCTCTAAAAGAGTGAAAAACGGTAGCAAAGTTTGTAAGGGATAACGTTTAATAAACAATCGAAATTATCAATAATCAATCAAAGTCCGTTAAAAGCGAATATTTACAACTGGCTAACTATTTGTCGCGCTTTTATTACAAATAATATAAATTTATATTCATAAAAAATTGTACCATCGGGTGCGTAAATAATTACTTAATGTGCTTGAGTAATAATATTTTGACAAACGTAAATAGTTGTTATTAAAAAAATACAAAAATAACAAATTTGGTAAATAGCCGGTTTGAGCAAATAGGCATGTTTGAATGCCGGGCGCTGTGTCAACTAAACCCTACCAACGTTTTGAATGCGTAAGTGGGGATAACAGAGCGCATGCGTATAGTCTGAACGCACGGACGGCAACATAGTCAATTTATATATAAGAAGATATATAAGATTGACGAGATTGACTATCTTGCCGTCTGTGCGTGCAGACGAATACGCTATACGCATGCGCTCTGTTATCCCCACTTACGCATTCAAAACGTTGCTAGGGATACTCTCAATAATGTATTTATTTGTGAATAAGTATTTTGGATTTTCAGGTTAACAATTTGTGAAAGCTAAAAAACATAATTCTCACTTATAAACTAAACTTAACCATAAACTTATCAATCAGAGTTTAATTTTTTAAGCAAAACCAAAGTTTCTGTTTCTAATAATGAATCAACTTTGTTTTATAGGTTTTATATTAAGGCATTAAGCAGTAATAACGTTTCGCTTTTAACGGACTATGATTGATTATTAAATTTGAAATTTCGATTGTTTATTAAACGTTATCCCTTACAAACTTTGCTACCGTTTTTTACTCTTTTAGGGGAGAAATTTTCAAAAACCCTTTCTTATTATATATCTGCATCGTATAAGGAAAACACTTTCCAAATTTCATTGACACAAATGTGCACTTATATTGAAAATACAATGTAAAACGAAAAAAAATAATGACCTTTATGTTAGTTAACATGAATAAAAAGGTATTCGATTTCGCACATTTGGACGTTGCACATACAAAATTGATGGAAATATGTGGAAAGCGTGGAAGTAAATTCGAATATTTTATTTATTTTCAATAACAATAATTGGTTTTCAAATTGTTCTAAATATCGAAAAAAAGTTAGTATCGAAGATTTTATATTTGAATTGACAGTGAAATATATGGCAAAAATTGCTACCTAATTGTTTTTCAGCCGAATTTATAATTACTCCAGATCACAACCATTGGTTCATAAAATAAAATAGATTTTAAAAAGTTTGATTGTTAAAAAACGAACCAAAATTTAAAATCGCCAATTTGGTATAAGTACTACATAAGTATTAAACTTTCATACTAATTTAGTGAAATGACGTTATTTAAAATGTTGTTATTAAAATGATATAAAAAAACACTTATATTTTATTTCTTAATATAATTGTACATGAACTTTTTTTATATTAACAACACTGATTATTAAATTTAAAATTTCGATTGTTGATTAACTACATTATCTCATATTAAACATTTTATTGAGATAAAACTTTTAGTTGCGAATGCAACGGGCAACAACTAGTAAGCTAAATAAAATACAAAATTCTACATATTGTAACAGAAAGAGACAAAGTCTGTCTTTCTCTTTGTGCCATGCCGGCACGCGATTGGCTGAGTAACTTCTTTCTCTCTCTCACCAATGTGAATGCACTTATAGATTGTTCTAGAAACATCTTGTAAGTGATGGAACATTAACGAACAATGGAGTACATTCTAGAATGTTGGGTTGCGGGTATATAAGGCGCTCAGTTCAAGACAGTTGAGAGTTCTGTATCGAAGTTCTCTTTGAATTTCCGTTACAACAAAGCGATTACAAAGCATTTTTATTGTAATTTCGATTTAAAAGTGATTATTGTCAATTAAGTGTGATTGTTTTAAAACAGGGAAAAGAGATTATGGGGAACCAAAATCCTATCGCCCCATCTGTCTCAGCTCCTTTCTGCTTAAGACGATGGAAAAAATACTGGGAAAGCAAATCAGGAGGATGATAGAAGCGAACGGCTCCTTTCACATGAATTAGTTTGCTTATCAACCCGGTAAATCAACGGAAGCTGCCCTCCATCAAATTATAGAGAGGATAGAGGATAGTTTAAACAACAAGGAAATAGCCCTGGGAGCGTTCCTTGATATAGAAGGAGCGTTTAACAACGCATCCTTTTCGTCTATCATTAAGGCTGCTAATGAAAGAGGGGTTGATCCAATCATCTGCAATTGGATCAACAACATGCTCACAAGCAGGGTGATACAAGCAAACTTGTGCGATGCGGTAGTGGAAATAAAGGCCACAAAAGGCTGCCCGCAGGGGGGTGCGCTTTCACCTACTCTGTCGAACCTAGTAGTGGATCCACTGCTTCATCAACTGAACGAACAAAAATACTTTGCCCAGGGGTATGCTGATGACATTGTTGTTATCATACAGGGCAAGTATTTAAGCACTACGGTTGAAGTGATACAAAATGCACTAAAAATCATAGAAAACTGGTGTAAGGCGGAAAATCTTTCCGTCAACCCAAAAAAGACTTCTCTGATCCCCTTCACGAGGAAAAGAATCAAAGAAGATGAAATAAGACCAAAACTTTTCGGTAAAATACTTGTGACACAAAAGGAAGCAAAATATCTGGGTATCACTTTAGACCAGACGCTTACCTGGAACAAGCACATGGAAAAGATTATCAACAAGGCCACTATCTGCATGAATATGTGCAGGTGTGCCTTTGGCAAAACATGGGGCCTAAAACCAAGAATGGTATGGTGGCTCAATACCATGATAATTAGACCAACACTAACCTACGGTGCTACCGTTGGGTGGCCAAAAGTGGAACAAACAACAGCACAGAGAAGACTGGAAACCATACAAAGGCAGGCCTGTCTTGGCATTACTGGAGCCATGAGCACCACTCCAACAGCAGCCCTGGAAGCCATTCTGAACTTGCCCCCCCCCCTGAGAATCTTTATCAAAGGGGTGGCAAGGAAGGGATCATACAGACTGCAGCTCAACAATAGCTGGAAACCCAAAAAACCAGATTTGGGACACGCTAGAATTAACAATGTAATTGACCATCTGAACTTCTGGATGATTCAAGACTACATGAAAACCAAATTTAGTTTTGAAATGCCTTTCGAGATCAAGATAAGTCAAAGAGACGATTGGCAGAAGAAAAACAAGATAATCCCAAGTGACATAGTATGGTTCACTGACGGATCAAAGACAAATGATGGCGTAGGCGCTGGAATATGGGGGGCAAATCCCAGGAAACGAATGTTTGTAGGCCTGGGTAAAATGCCTACAGTATTCCAAGCAGAAGTCTAAGCCATAATCATCTGTCTTCAAGAAAATATGAGAAGAAATTATCACAGTAAAAATATAAGAATCTTCTCAGACAGCCAAGCCGCAATTAAAGCGATCGAAAATTACCAGACTAGCTCTAAGCTGGTCTTGGAATCTAAAACACTCCTCACCCAGTTGGCGACATCCAACAGGGTTATACTTGCTTGGGTACCGGGGCACTCTGGTATCAAAGGCAACGAAGAGGCAGACGAACTCGCAAAGGCGGATTCAAGAATGTCATTCATGTCCAGAGCCGGCTATAGGCCTACCAAAGTGCATAACACTGGGTAGAATAACTGAATGGACGCAGAATGAACAAATAAAATCCTGGAATAACTATGCAGAAGGCAAGTTCTCAAAGGTCATGATAAAGAAACCTTTGAAAGAACATAACAAAAGACTTCTAAATATAAGAAGGAAGGATATCAAAACGCCGGTAGGCCTATTAACAGGACACTGCAATTTGAGGAAACATCTCCAAACTATAGGGAATAACACAGAGTCAGCAGCTTGCAGGAAATGTGGCGTGGAAGATGAAACTGCCTCCCACTTACTATTTGACTGCCCAGCCATGACTCAAAGTCGTCTCAACTCGCTTGGTCCACCCGGACATGAACTGGGGAACATACACAGAGATCCAGTTGACTGTCTGCTGAGATTCATATCAGAAGCAGACCTGACCAACTGGAACTGAAATTAAACTGGGGCGCAATAGTCCTTTTAGGACGCAGCGCAGAGGAACTCGCAGGAGAGGCACCCAGATCATAGGAAAAAAAAAGAAAAAAAAAGTGATTGTTTTGACAAGTGTAATTGTATAATAAAAAGTGAATACAAGTGATTGTTAAGTGTGAAAGTTTTATTTATTTCCAAAAGAAATTAAAAGAACAAGTAACACCATCTCAATACAGTTTTAAGACGTCACGTTACAATATATTTTATAACTTTAATATCCACTGCTATTTCTTGGCTTAAATATACGAAACCATATTTCATATTTTTATTGTACTGTTATAGTAGTGAGAACTGACCAGTAGGCGCGGCTTTATAACATGGTTACGTTTTGCAACCAAAGAATTGCTCATTAGCATACATTAAGTTTGATTATTTTTTCAAATGAATTTTTAAATGCTTTCAAGATTTAATTAATGCAAAAAAAATCTTTAAGCTTGACATTTACTTTAAATATGATAACAATAAAAATACATGCAGTAATGTAATTCACTGCGTTTTGTTTAAAATTTTCTCATATAAATAATAATAATAATAATAAAACTTTATTTCCTCCAATTAATCTACACTTGTAAGTTTACAAATTTAAAATTTTGTTTACTTATCTTAACATTTTTGTTTAACTTAAAAGTTCCTTCTTGTGTTTCCCACAATATTTTACCTTTTAACTTTTTCTACTCATTTCCCTTTCCTTTATTTTTATTTTTTGATTTCATTATAGGGGTGCCTTTTTAAGGGGGAGAAATTCAAAAACTCCCTCTGTCATTGTTAAAAAAAAAAACAAAATAAAAAACTTTTTAAGAAAGAAAAAAAAAACATATGTTTTAAAAGTACCTAAGTAAATTAAATATAATTGGTTAAGTATTAACAATTAATAGGTTAATCTCAATTAAGTTATAAAGACTTTTTTTTTTTCTTTTATTATATTAGCCCGTGTTTTATTCTTTTGTGTTTGTAGATACCTTGATCGTAGTGTAGGTCTTTTAGTATATCCTTATCAGCTACATTTCCCCGCTCATAAAATTTTTTGGCATATTTTTTAATGTGCGTTTTTATAAAGTCTATTTCTAGATCTTCATGCATTTTTTTTATGTACGTATTTCTTGGATAGTTTCCTACCAGTCTTAAGAATTTGTTCTGGAGAATTTGTAGTTTGTTATATGTGGTTTCGCTAACAGTGTGCCACACTGGACATCCGTAGGTTATTACAGGCCTAACCATTACTTTGTATAGTAACAGTTTGTTCTCTACACTAAGTTTTGATTTTCTGTTAATTAATGGGTAGAGTGTCAGTAGCAACCCAATGCATTTGTTTATCACCCCGTTGACATGATTTGTGAATGTCAGCCTCTGATCTAGAGTGAGTCCAAGATATTTGACATTCTTAGACCATTCCAGGGGGACATGATTTAATTCTATTTTTTTGGTAATTTCTGGTCTTCTTTTTGTAAATATGATGCATTCCGACTTTTGATCATTTATTGTGGTCTTCCACTTATTAAAGAACTTGGTTATTCCTTGTCCTGCCCGTTGTAGCCTATTTATAATGGCTGTTATTCTGTACGATTTAGTGTATGCACAGGTATCATCTGCAAAGAGCGCTACTCTCATATAAAAGATACTCACAATATACAAGCATCAGTTTCGAAAGAAAGAAGAAATTTTTGCTTTCAGTCAGTACAAATTTTCAACGTAAACAAAATTTCTACCAGAATTGAGTATAGCGAGAAAACTTATTTTTATATTTTCATATAATTTACTACTATAACCATCCATAGCACAATAAAATCTACTTTTATTTATGTTAAAACTTAATTTAATAACACCTATTTCAATTAAAAAAAAATTTGATTTTTAATTTAAAGATAGTTAATTACCTGAAATAATTGTAGGTATATTAATGAGCACACAAAAATTAGTACTTTTTTGACCATCAGACGTTATGACCAAAGCAGTCAGTTCCCAGAAGCAAAAAGTTATTTTATATACTTACCTCTTTAAAACATTAATGATATTGTTAATTTGAGTAATGTAGGAATCTACAGTTTTCAGATTCTTTAAATTAAATAATTTCTTAATATGTTCAGTTAATTAAGAAATTAAGGCCGATATAGAAGGCAAATCAACAATTTAGACGTTCTAAAATTATAAGATACTGAGTTTGAATCTTGTAACGGGAAAACTTTGGTACCTACTCATATAGCGTCGATAAATAAATTAAGTAATTCAAATCTTGCAAGTAAATTAATCAACTAAATACAAAATGTTTATTTGGAAATTTTATAAAAGAACTAATGTAAAAATTAAGTAACAAGGACTAATAAGGACTAAGTTTTCAACATTTTCCAGTTTTGAATTATCAAACCTATAAATACAATTTTCACTTGCAGGAGACAGTTACAAAATTTTATTCAATAAAAAACTAATTATACATAGATGAAAATCATTGACTGTGTAAATATGTGTACGTTTCCAGTTTCTGTAATACTAATCTTATTATTTATCTATAGATTTAATCGATTCAATTTTAATAATTGTATTTAATTGATTAGAATTATAGTTTCATGCAATTTTTTATTACATAATTTTGCCCCAAAATCACTTAGTCATTCCCATAATACAAATATGAAAATAATGTCGAATTAATTTCTTTGTTTATAAATTTGACTAATTTTATATATTAAATGTATGAATAAATAATCACTAAACATTATTTTAGAATTGAAAACCAAAAGAATTATTCCATTATTGAAAATTTAAAAAAATAAATGTTTCGCGCACGTGCTAGTCAATTTATTTTGAGAGAAATAGATAGATAGAGAATCAAAATACATAACAACGATGATTTTATGTTGATGATGATTCTATTGTTTCTGTCTCCTTTCTCCCACTATTATCACTATTTATACAGAAGTGCAACACCCAATCACACTTATAGAATAAACGGAATAAGCCGAATGAGGCGAATAAACATCAAACATGCTGTGAAGAAAGTTTTAATATTATTGAGACGAAGTACAATATTATTTTTAATAAATTTGATTTAATTACTTAATGTTTAAACATACTTACTAGTTCGTTAGAAAATTAAAGTCTTATATGTTTAAAGTAAATAACTTTCAACCTTTTGAAGTATGACTATATGTAACAGAAATTAAGGTAAAGCCGATAACCTCCAAATTTGAGTTAAAGTATCATTGTTTAAGTAAAAATTAATGAATTACTTTTTGTTTTGATCAATGATTTTCAAATATATTTTTCCAATTAGTTTATAGAATTTTGCGATCTGGGAAACTATGGATATCAAAAAAGAAAAAGAAATAAAAACAATAATTCGTGGGCTAGTTTTATCAGCCTCAAAAGGAGTAACGGTTTCCCAAATCTCCAGAGACTTTCGAGAAATGATTGGAGAAAATATTCCATTTAGGTATTATGGCTATCCTAGTCTTATTTCATTTTTAGAAAGTCTCACCGACACTATTAAAGTAAGTACAATGGTGTTTAATAATATTTGTTTACCAAAGTTTGTTCAATTCCTTAGGTAATTCATTCTGGCCAAATTACATTGATAGTTCCAATTGTGACTGAAAAAACTCTTCATTTAGAAGAAATGGTTCAAAAACAGAAGAAACTACCCCCTAAAGGAAGGTAAAAACTACAATACAAAATTACAAAAAATATTATTCTTTTGTGTTCCTTTTACTATATACCTACTGCTCCTGATACCTTAAGTCAGTAAAGAATGTACATTTTTAGTATCAGTTAATTTTAAATTTGACTTTCTTTTTACTTTATATGTATTTAATTTAATTACGTGTATTCTTAGTTAAGCTTAACTATTAGATCTACAACTGGTTGCATTATATTTTGTACAAACTTACAAGATGTTGGCCCTTATAAGACCAAGAAACTATTATAAATATATTCCATTATTTCCAGAATGGTGGAGGGTTTCCTTTTATAATGTGGTGAATTTGAGACAGGAATTCAACAAATATAATAAGAATGAAATATTAGAACTAAAATATTCTTAATTAATTTAATAAATTTATTAAAGGCGAACGAAAAAGCAGAAGAGTAATCTTGTTTGCAAAAATTAAAAATAATCATCGACTTTATAAATGTTGTTTTTTAGCAAAACGATGCATTCTTTTGATTTGGTCTCTATTAATTGTATAAATATTGTTTTAGGAGACCAATGATGGTTATTCCCAGACCAAGAGCAATTCGACAGAAAAATCTTAGAAAACAATCGTTTTCATCATCTCATGAAACGAATTTTAAATCACGTTTTGAATCTGAAACACAATCTGAAGATGATGACTATGAATATAACACACGTTGTCCGAAGCCAGATAATGAGTTTCAGCCATCCGTTGAACAGGATCAGGAAGATTTTTATTCTAACAGATTTAAAATGAATGACCATCTAATGGAAAGAGAAAAAGTGCAGAACACTGTTTCCGAGCCATCGTTCGTAAAAAGTAAAGTTAAAATATATAATGAATCCTATAATCTAATAGAAACTTCGTCCTCCGATAAACAACGATGCTCTAATTTGAAACGACGTTTAATTGAACTAATATCCTCACATCCTGATGGGATTTGGTGTTCAGATCTGCCTTATATTTATCACGAAAAATTCAATTCGGAATTAAATATTCAAGCAATGGGTTACACAAATGTAGCCCATTTTTGTTCAACTTATATCGATATATTTAAATGTGTCAGACTTTCGGATTCGGATTGGAAAGTATTTGATGCTCGATATCCTTTACCAAAACTTTTCCTAGAACAGGATGATGTTATTAATTCTGAAATGAAAAGTTGTAAAAAACCAGTAGCGTTACCTGATAATGATGAAGAAAAAGAGGTAAATGCCATTTTTTGTACTGAATACTATTGATGTGTAACTTCTTAGCAATGTATGTTTGAAATTTCTTGGAAAAAGTAGGCTGAAGTGGTATATGTTCATGGACATGTGAGTGGACATGTCTTATAAACTTCAGGCCAATTTTTGCTTTTTTTCTCAATTCGTTTCTATTGAGTTCTCCTACATTTTTTTTTGCAATATGATCTCTTCTCTCAAAGGTGGTGCAGAAAAAGGGGAAAACAGACATAGTATGGTCATATTGGAACTATAAGAGTTTCATTTCTTAGCCAACTCATGTGAATAAGACTCGCACATTTTTTATTCTTTTTGTAGGTTTTAGAGTTTGAAAATTACGATTATCCCGAAAATGTTGTTAAATACGGAGAAAAAATTGTTGCGCAAAATCTTCCAGAATGTTCGGGTGATTATTTTGCTGTAAGAGTAACAGAAGTATACGATCCAAGTAAATTTTGGTTTCAAATATATTCGGAAGAATGTTCAGCGGCTTTAGATGATTTAATGGAAGAAATACAGTATTGTTTCATATATTTTTTTTTTTGAAAACTTAACATTAACAAACTATTTTTAGACTTCACTACTCCCAAATTGATGATCGATTTCAATTACCAGACAAATTAATGCTAGTTGGAATGTATTGCATAGCTAAATACGAGTTTGAATGGACCCGAGCTATGATTGTTAAAGTTGAAGAACTTCTTATTACAGTACGTATTAACAATGTATTATTTTAATAGCTTTTTTTTAGTTATATTTTTTAATTTTAGGTGTATTATTTTGATTATGGATCTCTGCAATCGTGTAATAGAACTGATGTGATACTTTATTTTCTACATAAAGATTTTGCTATACTACCAAGACAAGGAATTCGTGGTCGCTTATCTGGAGTTCGACCAAATTCTCAAGACAATTTGTGGTCACGAAGTGCTTCGTATTTCTTTCTTGATTTTGTCACGAATAAAAATTTGGTGGCTCTAATAAATCAAGAAAATAATATTGATTTTCATGTGAGAAATTTATAATGCACATATTGTAGAGAAAACTAAAATATCGGCTACAATGTAGTATCGAAGTACCATTGGAAGAATCGTAATAATATTAATTATTTTACAAGAGTCTTTCAAATGAATTTTTGTGTCTCACATTCAATAACATGAAAAATATACCGGAGACCTTTTTTATTTACAAAAATAATATATTTATATTGTCAAGAGTCGAATCACTTTAAAAAATATTATTAATACTTCAATACTCTTTCCCACTTAAAAAGTTTGAAAAAACGTTTCTATATGATTAACTATTAATTGTTATTTTAAAATTTAAATATTATTTTTTTAGAATCATGCAGTTGATTTAGTGTTGACCGACACATCTTCTGATGAGGATATTCACATAAATGACTTGATGGTGTCGAAAAATTTTGCATCTCAAGAAGTTATTAAATTTGAGGTAATTATCAAAATGATATCCAACCAGTACTTTATTAAAACATATTCTTTTCCTTTATAAAGTTACCAAGAGAATCAAATAAAACTGACGATAAAGTTAAATCAATTTTTGGATTGTACAAGAGTATTGCGAGAAAAAAAAATAATTAAATTATTATACTTATGTTAATTCCGAAAGAGTTATGTATTATAATTTTATATAAAAAGGAGTCAATGAAATAAAGTTTGTTTTAAAATTATTAAGCAGTAATATTTTTTTAATTATTTTTAATATCGAGTACTTGGCAATCCTCTTTCAATTTCTTACAGTTTAATGAGGAATTCATTGTGGAATAAATTTATCTTTTAAATTTCAGATACAGGAACTTTGTTGTTTGACAACGGAGAATTCTCTTCTTCGTCACTTATTTCCATTACACCGTGATATTGAATGGGGTCGAGTTTTAAGTGTAAATGAGATTGACACTTTAGCTTCAGGTGGCATAAAAATGGAACATATTTTTAAGTTAAATATGGAAGAGCTAGAGAAAAATAGAATGAAAAAATACGAATCAACGATCTCGTTATATCTAAAATCAGAAAAGGTAGAAACGACAGAAACGTGTACAGACACTGTAGATTTTAAAACTTTTTTAACTGATGAACTATCAGAGTCTAGGAGTGATGTAAGTTATAATACAATTGATGTGACACTAAGTTGTTCAAAGGATTTAGAAAAAGAAATAGAAAATTCGGAACAACAAACATTAATAGATTCTCAATTGACGAATAACGTTGAAAGTTATTTAAATTTAAATACTGAAGAAGAAACTCAAAATACTTTTACAACACCTAAACGGCAATTGAGACCGCCTCCTGGATTCTCTTCTATACCAATGAACAAACCTATAGTTTCCCCAACAATAGACACGCATATGTCCTGTCAAAACGTGAATGTTCAACCGGGGCAAGCTCCTACTCTCAATCCTATTTATAATCCTGTGAACTGTAATTTTAATTTCAATATTAATTTGAATTCAAATTTTGAAACACAAGCTCTTTCGCCTCAATTTGTGATGGATAAATTTAATCAACAGTTGACTCCTTGTTATCAATCTGATAGACGCCAAATCAGTGAACTATTCCAACCGTTTAATAATCTAATACCACCAGTAAATATAAACCGAATCTGTGATCCAGTACCTCTTATGTATACACCTAATTTAGTTTCACACGAAAATTTATTAGAACCACAATTTTCCTCTAATAAATCAATTGAGTTGTATATTGCAAATCTTCTAAAAAATTCATTTTCGTCAAATGAAGATAACGAATCTGCGATTTTGGCTATTAATGCCGAAAATAAAATTGATGAACTTAAGTGTCAGACTAAATTTGTGAAAGATAGTCCGAAGCTTATTCCCAAAATAAATAACCCAGTTAAAATACCGAACAATCCGCATGAGTGGTCTATTACGGAGAAAGGTAACTTGTAATTCTTTATTACATCAATAATTTGCTTATATAGTTGTCACAGATTTTAGTGGAAAAACTGTAAGACTATTCCAACATCGCGACAAATTTCTGATGGCTACACGTGAACTCTTATTGAAATTTACACAGTATCAAGATATTGCCCGAGTTAAATATTTGTTAAGTGTAAACCCGCAGAGTTTTACTTCTAAATCGTATAAATTAGACACAATACTTTTTAATGCCAAGTAAGTCTAAAAATACAATCATTATAAAATTATTTGTTAAGGTAGTATGGGCATGGGAAACTTTCTGAAAAAATACTTTTTTTATTTATTTTTATGTACATATGCCCAACTAAATTTTGAAAATTTTAGCCATAGAATTTATTAATTCACAGTCTTAAAAAGTTCTGAAAATACATAAATTTTGATAAAAAAAATACCCAATTTTTAAGATATATGATTTTATGCGCTAATAGTGCACTAAGAAGTTGCTTATTTGTGATTGGTAAAAAGTTAAATCTGGAACTTTACATGAATTGAATTAATCGAACTATTTGAAAGCGAAAATTATTCTCGAACAGTGCCATTTATTAAGAACTTAAAGATCGTATTCTATTGATTTAATTAAAGAAGTTCATTTTAATTACAATTTGAAAAATTATTCATAACATTAATACATTTTTTTCAGGGATCCTTTTTTGGGATTCGACGAAACTACTGGTACAATTGAGTTAATCCTTATAGAAGACATCACCTTGTTTTTAGAAAATATATTTTGTTTTGATATAAACCTTTCTGACGAATTAAATAATTTCATTAAGAATAAAAACCAGTAAGAAGTTAAGTTTTTTTTAAATGGATATGTTTTTTATATTTTTTGTTAACATTGAATATGTGTTTTTGTTTGAAAATAAACGTTTATTATTTTTTATTACACAAATTACTGGATATTTATTGGTAAAAATTATAAATAAAATAATAAGGTAACTATTTTTTTCGTTTGCACTGATAAAGTCAAAAACTTTATTGATGCTGAAATATTGTGACTTCAATCTTTTTATAGCAAAGTTTTATTTCATTATTTTAAACAAGCTTAACTTATAACTCAAAACATATTTTAGTTGGCTTGTGCCCTTTATGTTCAACTTTAGCTGAACCTTTGAGCAGTCCAGATAGTACATAAGTGAGAAGAGGAAAGTTAGGATTAACTACTACAGGATAAGGAACGTATGGAAGTCCCGAATTCGCCGACAAAATGTTTGATGAACTATTATCATTAATTTGATTTGATGCACTGATGGTGTTTTGATTACTGTTATTGTTGATTACAGTATTTTCTATTGTTGGTGTAAATAAAAATCTTCTATTTGATTTGGAATCTTTTGATATGGGTTTAGATTCTACTGGTTTTTCATTGTCGGAACGTGGTTGGATTACGTGTTCATGCAAATTTTGTAGTGATTCACCTAAAAGGTAATAAAACTTAAACCAATCCTAAATGAATATATCAAACTACTTACCTGCTAAATTTTCAAGTATACCAGGATCGGTTAGTTGCATTTGATGTAATGATTGTTCTGCGGATCCTCCTAACATTTTTCCTAAGATTTTATCACGAACAGTTTCTTGACATCCTTCATCTACTGTATTGGGAGAATTATGTTTATCGGGAACATAGTCGGAAGCATCCTACAAAAAAATGTGTAACTTTATTTTTTTTCGAAAATCAATAAAACGAAATTATCCCTCCAATTTTTAAGCTTCACTTACACCATTAAGTTGATAAAATTCTAAGTGTCGAGTAAATCCAAAGGCAAAAGAAGTCCATACAGTCTTTAAAAGATATATATTTTATTTATTTTTTTTGTTCACTCATAATTTTTAAACACTCACCAGAAATTGTATAATAACTATTGAAAAATGCCCCATTTTAATTAAAAAAAAATCGTTCGTAGTTAATAATAATTAATACAAAAATTGACAAATCTTTTGCTTGAGATTACAGTATTAGTTCTGTTCAGTTTAGTTGAACATTTTGACATGAAAAAATTATTAGAACCTGTGTATATTTATACATTTAGTGTGTGAAAAACTGATAATCACACAAAAGTAATTTCAGTGTTTTTCGTTTCTTTTTCAACAGCATTTAGTTGGAACAGAAAATACAACTTGACAAAAAGAAAGAGAAAGATAAATTTTATCTTATTGGAAAATTAACGTTGGACAACTTAGATGGTAATTAAAATAACAATTTTTTTTTCTTTAATCAGTTAATCTTTTCATTTTCGTTAAATTTTTTACGAGATATTTTTTTTCAAATTATACAGAAGTGTGAAAAACTGGTTTTATGGAATATAAAAATGTAAATTAAATAAAGCAGTCATCTACACGTGAACAATATTTTTAATGGTATTGATTTTTGCCCTGAATTTCAAAGAAAATATTGTTTTTTTTTCTTTTTTTTTTGGAAAAGTATAGATATTTTCTATCGGTAACACAAAAGAAGTATAACTAAAGCTGTTAAATAACATATTATCTTGTTGAGATTTATGTGTGTTGAAATTATACTTAGCGATATTATGATTCGTTTCATTTTAGAAATTAACATTTAATTAACTGTTCACTAGTTAAAAAAATGTTGGTAGATATTAATAAAATTACATGTTTGGAAATGGTTTTATGTTTATTGAAAAATAATTCAAAAAGATTTATTGTTTTGAAAATTAAGCTTACATTTTTATTTTTCATTTATAATATTGAGTTATTTTACCTTATGTTACCGTTGAAATGTATGTTGCCGTTAATGTGTGCACTATTTTGTTGCTGTGGGCATTGTTTTTTAAAGAGGTTTTTCAAACTTCGCAACATAAGCAGAACTCAAAAGAGATTTAATTTCCCAACTTGTTAAGAATTAAATAGGGGAGATTGGGTACAAAAGTAACGGCGGGTCGAAAGTAACAAATGCTTTTATAGGTTTATCCAATAGGCGAACATCGTTTTGCTGCCATCAGGTGATAGCTTAGAGCACCCTCCTCAATTGCGCAGTGCGTCGTTAGGTTATATAATAGGACGTAATGTGTTTTAACGAGCCAAAAGTAAGTTTTTCGACGTTTTCTTATTTATTGTTTACATAGTCGTAAAAGGATCACAGCAATCCGAATGTTTGCATATCCATTCTTGATTAGATAAATTGTGGATTTTTAAACTCATTTTTGTCTAACACGTTCCGTTTTAAAGTAATATTATACGTTTCATTAAAAATGAGAATGGGTACAAAAGTAACATAGCCCTCTATGGTACAAAAGTAATATGCCGCTTTTGTGCTCGTAATGATTTTATTACTAACATCATATTTTTATGAATATCTAGTTTAATAGAATGGTTTTCGATACATTTCCGTGTCGGTAGTTCTTCATGCAGTAGTTCTTATACGTTGTTGTGGCATTCTATTGATTCATATCCTTAAAATATATATTATTTTCAGTATTTAAAATGCTGAATTTGGTTTATATCATTAATATAAAGTCTTTAAATAAGTAATTTGTTGATTTAACTTGTACTATTGTTTTCATTAGCAACCCTTAGTAGCCTTGTTACTTTCGACCCACAACGTATTATTTTCGATCCGCCTACGTGGTCGAAAGTAACAACTGACAATTTTTTAAACTCTATATTATTCATATAAAACTAATCATAATTTAATAAATCAAGTTACTATTGTGAATAACACAAACTAAATTTATATGTGGTTATATTAATTTAATAGCAATAATAACACCCAGCCAGAAATCAAGGTAAAAGTACAAATTGTTACTTTTGTACTCGGTCTCCTTTACATACTGAAAAGAAAAAAGTATTCGAAATTGCAAAGTAACTTTGTTAGTTTTCACTTGGCTTATTAAACTCAGGGTGTCGGAAACTTGCTTGGCCATACCAAAAATTCGATCAATTAATCTGAATCCCAATTTTGTGAAAATTCTGGTGCAATCAGTTTCGAAAGTTTTTAGACAATGGATCATTTTTAGTTTTTTATTTAACATATATCATGAATGCTTTAAACTTAGGACCTCCGCAGAAATTTAAAAAAAAACTTCAATTATTCAGTTTGTAATCGATACAATCACACAATCAATTGTTATTCAAGAAACTAGATCTAGGTTTTTAATTATTTTTAGTCTAACGACCTCAAAGTATTAATAACGTCTATAGAGTTGTATTATTATTGGAGGCAAATAATTTTGGTAGTTTAAACCGTTTAAACATTAAGAGTGTTTTTTGTTAACTTTAAAATGGAAGGTAATGTGAAAATATTAATAAATAAAATACTTGAAATGTTTTTGGGACCTTACTGAGAGTTTTGAGAAAGTTTTGAAAGTTACCACATATTTATGAAACTTGAATCTAAATTTTAAATCCACGGCAATTTTCCAGTTGAAAAACAGTCAACGTTTTTTGATAATACAATACATAATTCAGATCTCACACAATGCGTGTTATTATCAATTGATAGATCGTCAGCTGCTGCAACACAACGTGTTGTAACGTGTGTTTGATACGATCGAGAAACACAAACATCTATCGTGTCTATAACCGCTTTAATTTCATTGATTCGCTATGCATAAGATCATTTTATAATGTAGGTTTCAGGCTTAGCTATATTTCAAAAATCTTTGCTTATCTTAAATTAAAACTTATAATTAATTGAAATAAGGAATTTAAAAAATTAAACCAATATATACCTTGAACTATTAGGATTAAGGTTCGAAAGTATATGCTTTCTTACCGTCATATGGAAAATTTAAGCCTCTAGTAGACTCGGGTACTAACGAAGGAAATAATTGGAAAGTTCAAATTTTCATTGTTTGAGTTTACAAAGTAATTGGACTTCAAGAAGGTACAAAGAATTAATTATGAGTAATAATATAAGAGCAATAAAGATATCTTTATAATATTGCTTTGATAAGTCAAAACAGTTTTTGTTAGCTTATATAATATTAAATAATTATTAATTATTAGCTTATATGATTATTTAATGTATTTGATCCAAAAAAAAAACTATTTTGAGGGAACTGAAATGAAACGTTAGATTACAGTAAAAAAATCGTTCAATAAATGTCTATATATTATATTGAAAGAGAAAAAAATTGTTTTAGCAGTCAATGTAACAAAGTTTCATGATATTGCATAAACTCTGTTTTTTGCAGAGTTAACAATAAACATTCATTGTATTGAACGTACTAAATTTTATCCTTTTTTTACATATTTAACGTAAATTTCAAAGAGGTATAGGGGAAAGAAAACCAAAAACAAACCTGCAAGCAAAATAAAAGTTTAAATTTTGTTCAAAATACTAACGTTATTTTTGAAAATACCATATAAAGTATTCGATGTTCTATTTTAAGAAAGTTAATTGGTGTTTTGATGTATTATTTAATTGATGTTGATGATTAATCAAATTAGAAAAGTCTAGCAGAGACACATAGAGACTAGAGATAATAAAATATATAGAAAATGCGATCTGAAAATTTTTCCAAAAGAATAAACCTTAGAAAGTTTCCTCAACTATACCAAAATGATTGCTCGATAAATACAAGTTTCCTCAAAATAGGGAAAAATTGTAGAAAAGAAACTGTACAAGGTACTTCCGAGCTAACTCATTTTCTTTGTTAGTCCATTTTGTCTTTCAAGTGAGATATAATGGAGCAAACAATATATAAATATAGTATTTAATATCTATTTATTGAGTGATTTGATTTTTTTTAAATTTTCATTATTGTTATTTACTGTCACTTAATTACTACCAAGGTCTTTAGTGACTCGAGAGTTAAAAAAATCCGTAAACCGAGAAAGATCAAGTTTATGGTAATATCCGAACTTCAAAACCTTAATGGAGAGACGGTAGAAGGAATGGAGCACTTTAAATACCTGATGGTACCTGATATCGGTAAACAACTGATATCGGAAGTCTTATCAACGAGAAGTGGAGTATGCAGCAAGAAATACACAACCACATTGAGCAAGCCAGAGGAATCTTCACAAAAGTGAGAAAAATCTTTGTGGATCAAACTTTATCTCTGGAACTGCGGCTAAAAATGGTTAAGTGCTATGTGCTCCCTATTGTCTTATACGGAATGTAAGGATTGACTCTTACCCAGAGACTAGAAGATAAAATTACCGCATTTGAAATTTGGGTATGTCGCCGAATCCTGAAGATAGTTTGAACGGATCACGTGCGAAATGACGAAATATTAACGAGACTTAATACCACAAAAACTCTTATGGTATCTTTAAAGAAAAGATAGTTACTGTATTTGGGCCACGTCAGGACACAACAAATATCCCTTAATCCAGCTTATAAAGTCTTTAAGACTTTAAGTCTTTAAGGGGTATTTTATAAATTTTCAAAATAATTTAAACTTTATTACTCTTTTAGTAAAATGAATAAAAAGGAAACGTTTGACTCACATATAGTTTTTATTGTTTTTAAACTCGTACATTTATTTAATAGTTTCATTACGTTTTATAATATATATTTTAATTATATCAATAATTTAATCTCTCTCTTAGAATATATTTTTTTAGATTTCATCAATTTTCTCTTTGATAAATAAATTCGATTGTCCTTTCCCATAATAATCCTCAATAATTTTGAAAATGCAATTTTTACTTCATATAACACTTCTTTGATATATTTTTTTATTATAATTAACAATATTATATGGCCAATATATTGGCAAATATTATATATATTGAGTGGGTATAGTGGTAACAATTATATATTGATATGACAATACACACCTATTCCGTGATTTATGCTGAGAAAAGTAAATATGAAATACATAATTTTAGTTGTATTAAGTTCAATACGTAGGAATACCTTGGTTAACGGCAATTTTAGTTTACTTAAAGTAATTTCATAGATATATTTATTTCTTCTGAAATTGTTTAAATAGTTTTTAAAACATGTTATAGTACGGTCGTTAGAAGATGTTGGAAAACATCTGAAATTTAGATTTTAAAATTGATAATTGGCTTATTGGTCTTTAACCAAGGTATCACTGAATAAAAAATGTTTGAAAATATAAATTCAACCAATTGTATATAATAATATAATAAAAATCAATTTTGAGAATCTTGTAGAAATGAATTAGTGAAAAAATAAAATCGTATTGTTAAAATTATTCCTTCCCTAAAAATGAGTTATTAATAAATAAAAATTCAGTAAATTTTCACTGAAATTCATAGAATGAATTAAATGTTTTACATTGCACTGAAAATCATTGAATTTTCACTGTTCAATTTTTAGAGAAATAGGTGTATACGTATTTTTGGGTGTAACACATATATGTATATATATATCTATTAGGTATATTTTCATAAGACTACTTTTCTTCAAACTCAAATAAATTTTACTATTTTTTTTTCTGAAATTTGCTGGCTCAAAAAAAATTTCAAGACGAAAAAAGAAACTATAATTACGAGAGAAGGAAAATAAATTACAGCTTATTTTCCTAGATATACATTTTTCATAGATAACATTTAAGACATTTATTTTTAAATTGATATATTATTGATCTTAATTTATTGACAACATATTGAGGGTTGCTTAGTTAAATATTTGAGAAGAAGTATTCACAATTGATATCACAGAAGTAAAATATAAATTCACAGATAATTTATTTGGATATATAAAACGTTAATTTTTAAAATAGATATCATGTTTAACAAAGAGGGCACCGTGGAAGATTAACATATATATATAATTTTTTTTTATAATTTTTGAAAACAAGAAAAGACAGTAGGAGATGTGCGTAAAACATAAAGTGTAGTTTATTTTACTGCATAATAACATGTATATATGTGAAACAACAATTATGTATTTACTTTGGAGTTGCGGGGTAACATTTACTATTTAAAAGCATTCCTTTAGATGGAGGAATTGGTGAGCTTGTAGCGCTACGCGAGATCTGGCGAGGAGGTGTTGATAGCAATGAGCTACTGGTAGATTGCTCAGGACTAGCATTGAGTCCTGTACGATTTTGGTGAGCTACATTGGAACCAGATGGATTCAAACGAGGAGTTCCAAATCTACGGCTTGCTTGCCTACCAATGTGCCCACTAAGTGCTTGTATTGGGATGCGATACAAGCGTAGAGGGCGATTTTCAGGAGTAGTAGCTAAATAAAAAAAAAATACAATTACACAGAACGTTCAAATGTTAAATAATAAGATATTACAATGTGGACTTGCTGGTGTCGATCCACCCGATGATAATGAATTACTTCCGCTGCTCAAATTTGTTTCTTTATGTTCTGGTTGAACCGGTAATCGTTCAGTTTTGTGCGGGAAAAATTCCGGTGAAGTACTCGAAAAATAAATATCATTTTTGGCTGAAATGAAACTGAGTCGTGGCATGGTTGTCGTGTGAACTAAATTTCCATTAACAATTAGTCTGATTTCCATTGTATCCGATGTAAACGCCAGTATATACGGAAAAGCACAAACTGTAAAAGAAATAATTTTCAATATCAAATGTTTCTAATCCAATTTTCAATATTACCAATATGGTTTGGAACACTATTCCAATAAAAATCGAATTCTGTAGAAGAGTTTTTGCCGTCGGAAATCTTTTGGAAATGGCACGAGTCTAAAATAAATGTGTCATTTATAAACTTCTCATTGCATTTCAAAATTCATTTGAAACTTACTATTGTAGCAAAGAAGAAGCTCCATTTCTTGATCTTCATACAAATCCAAAGCTGCGACCAAGTTCACCTTTGAGCTGTCCACGGAATGAAGTTTTCGTGCTTGTCCAGAACGCTCACAAACAATATCCCAATGATGTTTATATCCAACACATATTAAATTGTCTTGCTCAGGAGAATTAATTCCCGCATAATCTCCATCAAGCAAAGTTAACATTGTAGGAGATTCATGTAGACTTATTTCCTAAAATAGATTTATGATAATAAACGATTAATTCATTATTGAAAAAAAAAAACTATAAGGTGTAGAAAAATCGGTTAGTTACACGAATAAATGTAAATCCATCAACAGTATCGGTATCACTTGTAGGACACCATGCAGTCCATGCGGCTGAATGACGCCACTGTAATATCAATAGCTTCTTTCCAATTGCAACACACATTCGTAAATGAGATCCTCCTGTAATTAAATTTCTTTATTAATAAATTATTATTAAAAAACGGGGAAAAAACGTTTCCGTGCAATTTGAATGTCTTTATAGTTAGAGTTCTAGATAATTTAAAAATCCCAAGTTTTATGGAAAACAGCAGTATAATAAGAACGAAAATTTTAAATAATATATTAATTAAAAATTTGTAAAATGAGGAACAAACCTAACGTTTTAAGCTTAGCTTGATTATGATATTATTTGATATTATAAACACGAAAATTTGTATGTATGGATCTTTGTTACTCTTTCACGCAAAAAACACGGAATAAATTTTAATGAAATTTTACAACAGTATAGCTTATAGATCAGAATTACATATAAGCTCTAATTTATGAATATATTGTGTGAATTGTCCAAAATATAATGATAAGTGTCCAGTAAATAGGAAACACTTCTGCCATTTTCGAGTTATCTTGGCGTGCGCTACAAAAACCATTGGTTACACAAATATAATGTGTAAGGGAAATGTTAATCTTAAATAGTTCTACAAAAATCCCGCAACAGCATATATCTATATTTTATGTGTAAGCCATTATCGTCAAAATAGTGAACCATACTAACAATAAAAATGATAATTCAATTCTAATGCACATTTAGAATTTAGATTATTAAGAGTATTCAAAATTAAATACTTTAGAAAGCGAACAACTCCTAAAAACTGGCGAACTAAATGACGTTTTAAATAAGGGGGGTGTTTTTAAAGTGTTATAAACGTATGGTAAATTATAACGGTATATGAAAAATACGAATGAAATATATACGATGAAATACATATATGAAATAAACGGTATATGAACTTAAAATGTTTATACAGAGTAAAGAGCATACGTCAATCGGATATGGCGAAATGTTGAAATTACGATATTAATAAATCTTTAGTAATTTGTACAATGTTTATAAATAATTTTGGAAGTTTTAGGTTTTATAAAATTGTTCAAATTTCAAATTCGTAGTTCGTAGTAGTGTGGAGCAGTGCACAAAGATAATGGGTTTCGGGGAAAGGTTCATTCGGAAATAGAGACAGTGACCGGGGCTGCTACTAATATATAAAAATTTAGGCTCTGTACTCTTGAAATTTTGACTTAATTTCAAAATAGACATCTATTTCAAGATATATATATATATATATATAGACATATGTATATATAAATAGATATATATATATATATATATATATATATATATATATATAATTAAAAGTATGAGTATCTTCGAAACTTTTTTATTTATTTTTTATTTATGCATAGCTGATTGACTTGCAAATAATGTGATTCATGTTATACAGTATGATCTATACCTCAGAGATGGTGAATCCAAATAATCCTGCGGATCAATCTGGAAATGTATCATAATTGAAACATGATTCCAAAAAATGAACTTTTATTATGGTGTTACAATTATTCTTGCATGCAAACATACATCTATCTTTATATATAAAAATGTAATGTTGGTTTGTGTACGCTTCGAAAACTCAAAAAGTTCTGCACCGATTTAGCTCAAATTTTCTCACGATAAACAAACGAATTGAAAGATTTTTTTAAAAATATTTTTAGCGTCAGAAATATACCTGTAACCGCAAGAAAACGGTTTTTTCAATGGTCAATACAATAGCTGCTAATTGTCAAGTAGTGTATCCTGTAGTGATTTTTAGAGGTTTAGCAATTTTTGTCAACACTTAATTAAAAAATGTAGATCTTGAAGGAAAGTTATAAAAGAAACAGCATGGGATGATGCGGGTTGCATAAGTAGAGGTTTTTAATGTTTCAAGAACATATTTTCTCAAATTATTTATTTACAGCCCTTTAGATAGACTGACAGGACAACGTCTGCCGGGTTAAGCTAGTTTAATGTATAGTCATTGATAGTCAATTAAAATTATTTTACGTTTTCATAAACGAGTTTTGCTTTGTTTTAATTAATGTTTATTGATACTTCGTATGCATATGGGTGAAAATAAAAAAGAGCAATGGTCTGAGAAAAAAATATTGGTATTATACAATGAACTATAAACAAATTGAAGTAGATTTAAATTTCAATTGGTTAGAAATAAAAATAGCAATGCGTTTTTTTTTTAATTGACGTAGGCATCAAACATTATCTAGGTCAATCTAGGTTGATTGAAGAATATTTGAAAAACAATTGAAACATGTAGATTTTAATGATTTTAATAAATCAATCTTAGTTTTTACCTATATGATGCAATGTGATGCATACTAGATGCTTCATTCACTATACAAGTATGCACTGAATATGAGCAAATTATTGAAGTTGATAATTATTAACACTGGTTGAACCCAACAAAGTAATTATAACGTTGATTTCTGTTCTAGCAAGTCGTTGATATTGTTGTCGTTGGAACGACATTCGCTACCACAAATACCATTAATTACTCGTAACTCACCTGGTCTTGAAGTAGCGTACAAATGGCATCCCCTAGTTCGCTCTAATCGCCGATCTTTGCAATGCCATCGAGAGTGAGGCAAAGTTGGGACTGGGTAGCTGTAACCCCCAGCCTTACTAGGCGATGCCGTGGGTTCCGGGGTTTCTATTTGTGATTCGAGCTGAGTTGCATCATCAGTGCCACTGTTGTCACTTATTTCTAGTTCGCTTAACCTGAAAACATGAACAACATGTTTTGAATCTCGTGAAGATGCTCCTCCAATACGCATTAGCAGGACTCCATGAGCTTCAACAACGTTCAATTGGCGTGCCACCATAGTGCGATCGAAAATTAATCGATGAGCACTTCCATCTGAAAGAAAAAAGCTTTGTCGAATACAAAATTTCAACTTACGAATGATATGAAATACGAACCCTCAACAAGATAAACACCTTCTTCAGTGGAAATAATCAGCTTGTTATCGCCCCAACTATCGCCGCACACAATGGGGCTATTAGGGAATACAGGATAAAAGCAGTTAGCCTCCCAAGGCGCCCGTTTGAATATGGCTCCTGCACCCCCAGCTGTCGCCAAGCTAGTCGGTGCGTCCCCTCTAACGATCGCTTCTAGTTTAAGAGCTTGTCCAATTCGGACAAATTCAATTTGGCGGGCATCTTCTTTCAGACGAGAATTACGAGGTGCATCCGCCAACACGTCCGAAAAAGCGCGACGGTTCAACATTGTCTTGAGAAAATGAAAAACGAAAATACTTTACTTACAATAAAATGTTTAAGGCGAAAAAACCAAAATTAATTTTGTTTTGATAACATTTTTATACCACAAAAATATCTACTAGTATAAATAAGAAGTGTAACAGTTTTTATTGTTAAATCAAAAAGTCTTCTGAATATATAAAAGAATTAAAATATACATTCAACACCTGCAACAATCGTTGAATATATCTGTAATTTTGAACAATTCATGCAATGAGAATTATGGTTTAGTTTTTTGCACGTACGTACTCATTTCATGAATTGTACAAAATTCTTTTCATGTTGAAAATAAAACGTAGAAAATCAATTTGTGCAATAAATAATAAATTTTAGATAATGTAATTTTTTTTCTGGAATTTGAATTGTTAATAATATATACATTTTTAATGTAATGTTAATAATACATTTGTAAATATTTTGAAATATTGTTAAATTTATTATTATTATTATTTCAATTTTTTTGTCTTAACTATATACGTTTTATTCAAAGAATTGGCAAAAATTATGTAAAATTCTGAATAAGAGCATTGTAATTTTTGATGTTCAATCAAATGAGCACCAAACATTTTTCAAATATACATAGTAGTTAGTAGCATCCGTGTTCTATGGGTTAGTAAACGCCGGTAATTAATTACATTTTTCCTCTTATTAATTATAACATCTATATATATTCATACTACATGAAGGATATTACAGATTTAATGAAAACTTATGAATTTATAAATAAGTATACGATATATCACAGTGTTCAATTTTCAATTGCATTTTCCTTACATTTTTTAATATTAAAAACATATTTTCATTAAAAGTCTTGAAACTATGGAATCTTTGGAATTAATGATATTTGCATTGGAATAAAACAAATTGATTTAAGCTACAGTTGGTCTCTGTAGGAGACCTCCTACACTGTAGGAGCTTTTCTCATAGTTCTATTTCTATAAATCTTCTCTAAACTCTATTTAATTTTTTATATTTTTCATTCTTTTATAATAGTTATTAATAGTAAGCAGATTGCCCGTTTTTGCCTAGTATTCCAATATTGGAACATTAAGAAATTTTACCCCCATTCCATTATGCATGATGCAATAAAAATTTACGGTGTATCAGTGTTCCAAATGGAACATTTTGAAGAACTCGTATAAAACCAAAACGAGTACAAAAACAAAAATATTATGTATCGTATACATAGGTAACACGATGATTTGTTAAATAATTTTAAATTTAAAAAATCGGACAAAAATGGGTTAGTATTATTTATATTAAAAACTCAAAAACAAGGGTAACTACTCATAATAAGTAATGATAATTCTGTATATAATGTGAAAAAAGCAAGATAAGTGTTAATACCTAGAAAGAGTTAACATTTTATTAGTAGTAGAAAGAGTTTAAAATTCGACAAAAGAAATAGTTGAGTAAATTTTTGTTAAAACGTGAACACTTGTACATATAGTATCGTATATCTTATTTGTGAAAAATAAGGGATGAATAATATTTAGAACAAATTTTATAAATAAAAATTATGGGAGACAGAATTCCAAGTCGAAGTATTGATTTGATTTCCATTTCCGAAATTCGATCACCTAGATGAACATTGGCTATTTGTTGCCAATATAGTTTTGCTAGAATACTAATGTCGTTACCATCAATATCAGTATATTTTAGTCTTTGTAACATTTTTTCATACTGAATTTAGATATAGGCTTTTTCAAAGTCCATCGCACACATACATATATCATGGTACACTTCACGGCATCTTTGCACTAATACCTGTAGATATGCTAAATAGAGCTTCACGTGTTCCTTATCCTATTCTGAATCCAAATTGAATATCCTAGATTATTCTGTTTTGTTTCTTACAAGGATTATTCGTAAAATGATCTTGAAGATATGGTTTACTAAGGTGATTATACAGTAATCACCGCTTTTTACTAAGATTAAAAAAATATCTACAAGCTAATAGTAAAAACAAAGTAACCAAACATAAAACTACTGTTTTTCATATGAAACTTCTATACGCGCAGGATAAACCGTATCGTCTGCGTATACTCGCCACGCTATACTATGAATATACAGTCTATATGAAGTAGTGTGTAGTAGTACAATATGACAACGCGTTGCCATGCGCAAGCGACGTGCGACTCCCTTCTTACTGGGTTCTATAGTCTTGTTTACTACAGTATACATAAACTATGTTTTACTTGAAAAAATAAACAATAAAATATGACAGACAGTGATAATTCAGAAAATGAAAGTGAACATCCTCTTGCAAAGACAGCAAGAATACACTACGACGCATTACCAAGTCATCAGTAATTATATTTTTCAAGCGTTAATAAACGCAAAATCTACTTGGTAGTTTGAAATTTATACAATTTTTTATTGTATATATTATTTTGTTTTAATTAAATCAATTAATTCTTGAGTTTAGTTTCGTTCTTATTATACTTATTTCAAAATTTAATAACGACTGGCAAAATTGTATAGCAAAATCAGCTGATAGCGAGTAGCACACAAATGTTTTTATTGGCCATGAATGTAAATATCTAAAAATTATTTAGTTAATTAATTTTCTAATCATGGTGGTTCTCTAATCTTGTCTTTAATGCATATTACTTGTACAAACTCGATGTTTCACATCTACCAAGCGTCCCGTGACGGCTCACATTTTTTTTCAACTCTCAAAAGTTAAAGGAAATGTAAAAACAATTTTTTTTCTTAGACTTAAATTTTTTGTTAAGTTCGTAAATTCTACTTTAACAACAAAAAATAATTAACTTAGATAAACTTTATTAGAATTGAAAATCTAAGATGTACTTCAATATATTCGCAGATTGTAGAAATGAAAAATAAGAAGTGATTTTTAATGATATTGTAGGTACCAATGTATATTTTTTTTTGGGAGTGTAAAATTACAGTGGTTTATTTTTCATTGGTTTAAAATAAAATTAACAAAATAGTTCTTGAACAGAAACACGAGTACCTACTATTGTTAAGTACGTATTCATTTTTTTGGGTAGAGTTATAACCCATATGGCTTATGGTGAACAATCGGTAGACATATTGAATTATACAAGAATTTTAATTTGTTTTCTTTATTTATGAAAAAAACATAAATTTTTAATATTTTAAACTTTAATCAATAATCGTTAAGAAATGGAAAAGTCCAATAGAGTGTAAAAATGGATTGTTCAAGCAAATTAGTACAAAAATATGTACGTTTTTGTTCAAACACCTACAAAATACTTTAATGACTTAATTAAAAAAGAAAGAAACTACTTTTAAACCTGCCAAAAATAGATTTATATTGGTTATAGTTATATTATATTTAAACCAAATGGGCATTTCAAAATATTTAATGGTGTATTGATCGGATTTTTATGACCACTTAAAGATATTCACGCATTAAAAATTTATTTTTTCCTGCAATTTTAATTAGTAACAACATGGAGTTAAATAATGAAAGTCATGTAAACACTTTTAATTGAATACTAACAGTTTAGTTTACTTGTCATTGAAAAAAATATTTAATTAAGATTCAAGTAACTTTACTGCGAAAAAAGCAAAACAATGCTCGATGTAGAAAATTGCGTTTTATCAAGGTTTTTTTGCACAGAACTATAGCACCATCATTTTGATGTCAAATTAAGAACTGCCATTTAAAGAAGTCCTCTTAACTTGTATCAGGAGAAAATTCCTTTTTTTAAAGAATACTACAATTTCAGTAAATGGCTGAAAGTTTATTCACACTGACTTGTAAGACATTAAAAATGAAATCAACTTAACGTAAAGAAAATAAGTTTTAAGGAATTACGAAAATTGTTTTTGCTTTCAACTTGCTTCAGATTAAAATGTTCCAGATAAATGTTCAAGATAAATTATTTCGATGAAATAATAATGGAATTAACTGAATTAACTGAATTAATAATTAAATATATTTTCAGTTGCAGGTACATAATAATAAATGCTTCGAAACTTTTTTGTGAACTCATTTGTCAAATTTTCGTTTTCATTGAAAAAATATGTTATATTAATAAGTTTAAATATTTTTACTATGAAAATAATTTTCTTATCATTTTAATCATCACTGATAGAATTAGGTTGAACAAAGAAGTATATCATTTTTCTATCTATTAATGTATATCTATAAACAATTAAATTCCAACATATTTCGTCAAAACTACAAAACTCAATTTTAAGATAATCCCATGGAGAATAAAAGATATGGAATCAATTTGTTTGTTCTTAAATTAATAACTTTAAACTCTCTATAATTTAAATTATGTAAAACTAATATTTATGTTTAATCATATTTCACCTATGAATATAATGGATTTTAAAACAAAACTTACTATTTTGTAATAAATATTTGAAAAGTTGAAGAGTCGGAGGCGAGCAATTTTACCAAGCTTTTACAAATATAAAGTATATTTTATAAACTTTAATAAAAGAAAACTATTGAATTGATTAAGACGATTAATTTTATAATATAATTTAGTCCATTTTAGAGAATCAGATAAAATATTTTCATAACATTTAACTAGCTTAATATATGATTTTATCAGTTCATAAATGAACTATAATTTTATACAAGAACGTGAATCATTCAATGTACACTTTTATCAACATTAAAACTTGATGAAGTTCCATAGTATTGAATCATGTTTTGTTTCTTTTTTGAATAAAATGCGAAATTGAATAACTCATATTCAAGAATTGTTCATGATAAACCCTTTCCTTTCCACCTCCGACCGAAATTCGTCATAACATCTATGTATAGTATGTGATAAAAGTTATAAACTTTAAACTTATGAATTTCGATTTCCTTGCACGATCTATTTATTTTATTAATTGAAATATTAATTAACCATAAGCCTGGAACTAATATGAAAGTACCGTAACATTTAATTAAAATTTCTCAAAAAGCTGATTTAACATACCTATAGGTAGTCATTGATCAGTGGCACAAATAATGTGAATAAATGATAATTTCTTTGTAAATCTCATATTGATTTTTGTATTCTGTATTTTGATAAGAAATATATTTGAAAATGTAAATTGGAAACTTGTGTCGTAACCAACATGAATAAATGGCTATTAGAAACACATGATGTAGATTGCAATGTTCTATGCAATATGATTGGACGCCGTTATGTATGCAGATTGTATGCTGCATTGTATACAACGGGATCAAGATAATAATCATTTTTTGTTTGCGTTTTTCAATTTGGTTTTAAAAATATCGTTCTTCTCATTATCTCATTATTATTATACTCATTATTATACATTCCATTTACAACGATAATTTTGATAGTCGGAAATTGTTCATAAAGTCAAATATTTACCATGTTCTGAATAAATGAAATTCAACTTTTTAAAAAGTAGTTAATGACAACTAAAGTTGTAGTTAGAGAAATTTTAAAACTTTCGAGTTCAGGGATTATCAGTTCGAAAGATGCCAATCATATATGATGCACATTATATCTTTAGAAGTGAAAATTTTATAGCTACATTTATTTGTTAATAATTTTTATTTCTCTACATAAAATGTTAACTAACATTTTAGTTATTTCAACCATAAAAACTTAATTGAAGGTAATTCGTTCTGGAATTAAAAAAAAACAACATAAAACTAGGTAATTAATAAGTAGTAGAAAGTATAACAACGACATATTGACAAAGGAAAACAATTGATTTAGAAAAATGGTTCCTTATACTTAATCAATAACAATGGACATTTAAAAGGAAAATTTCGACCTTTTTTTATTTCGCTTCTTTTTTTCACTTTTATTTACTAGTTAATTCACTAGTTTATAAGGTGTGGTACTTAAACCCCATTTTTTATCAACTTTCCAGCACTTTATCGTGCTGAATTTTGGCACACCAGCTAACTTTCGATGACAACGCTTGAATCCGTCCTACAATTTAATAACCTCTAAGTATTTCTTCTTTAATTAAATATTAAACTTGAATAATTTTCAGGTTGCCTTCCTTCATAGGTGCATGTAAAAATAAGGCCATTTCATGATAATCAAAATGACAGTTGAAATTAATGACAACAATCAGTTAGTTCTAATTTGAGACAATGATTAACAATATATTGAAACATTAAAAAGGAGAAAATAAAAATATTTAAAAAAGGTTATAAAAATATCCCTTCCAAATCTCCATCTCCCTTCCAAATCTCCATCTCCCTTCCTAATAAATGCACTAAAGAGGCAAAAAACTAATTTATGAACTGAATCTTTCGTACCGATCGCACCATCGTTATTAAGACGATATTAGTCAATTAATGTGAATCGTAAGTTACCTATTTGTAAATTAAAGCAAAGGGCGTTCCATTATAAACAAAATTGCACCCCTCGTCGTGTGTGAGTGTTTACAGTCTTTATTATTTATTTTTTTAAATTTCTTTTAACTTTGACCATTAGTGTCATAAGTTTTAAGAGATGGATTAACAAAAAAAAAACCTGTAATTGATCCGACTATTTTTGCAGGGCCCTTAATAGAATTCATTAGTGATAATAATATCGATGTAAATATATGTTTAAGATTCTATTTATTTAATTTTGCAATTAATATTTCATTGAAATATTTTTATTTTTATTGAAATTAAAAGAAAAATTATGATTCTCTTTATTATTCATAACCCACAAATAATCAAATAATGGATTTGTACAAAAAGATTCCAAAACACCAATATAACTTTGTTAAACTTATAAGTAATTACAATATTGCAATCAGAATAACGATTGTTACAAACTGAAACTAATATGAATTTTGATAGTTCCAACTCCTCTATAATCTATGAACTTTCAATTCTGTTTGGAACTTCATTTTATATAAACATACAATTTGTATTTTTAATAAGTACTCAAATGGATGTAAGTGATGTTCTGAAACATAAAAATATATTTTTATACGCCTAACAATTATCTCGTATATAAGAGTGATCGGAAAGTATTAATTAATTAATTATTAAATTCAACTATTATTTATCGATTCAATTGTTATTACAAAATCGAACCAATGACATTTTATGAATTGAGTAACTCGAAAAAGATTAAAAATATTAATTGTTATTCTAAAATATAAATTGAAATGGTTAGACAAATGTCTGATGGAATACATTTTCGATATTGAATTCTTTTCAAGTTTTACAAGATGGTAACGCAAAGTTGAAACCAACACCATTTTTAATATCAATCCACATGCAATAGATGTTCATCAATGCCAAATGAGCTTTTTATGTTCAAGTTCGGCAGTTTTCAATATTCAAACTCGTACTAACCAAATAGATAAAAACTTTAACGAATAAGATGTAAAGGGAAGAAGTGGTACCAAATTCATGTCAGACAGTTTAAGAGCTATCAAATATTCCTAATCAATCTTGATCAACTAATCATGTACCGAAAAATTCTTAAGAAATGTCAACAGAGAAAACTTAATTATACAAACGATAATTTTAAACTCTTCTACACAAGAAAAAGCCTGGATAAAATATATTAGGATGGGTGATATTGCCTTACCCACCATAATCGCCCAAAGCTGTTTTGTGGGATATCTATTTATTTCAATCTCTACAATTTTCTAAGTGGAAGAAAAATGAAAACTTAAATGATGTTTAAAATGTGATTTTCAGATATTTTTTTAATAATAACCAACTGGTTTTTATTATTTGCATTAAAAATTTGCACACTAGATGTCCAAAGGTTGATGATATTAATGTCTATCATTGATTGATTTAAAATTGAAACTAAAACCAAAATTCTGTTTCAATTCACTGTCAAAAACAACAATACTTTCCAGTCCATCTATAATTTAATTCGTGTATAAACTTTTTTACGTCATTCGATATTTTTTAAAATCTCGTTATATGATCAGAATAACAGGAAATATAAGAAAAACAATAACAGTTATAAATTCAAGCAACTTTGAAAATATAATGGTTTACTACCCCCCTTTTTCTTTTTGAAACAAAAAAAAAAATGTACAGAATATTTTGATTTTTTAGTCGACACGACGGTACAATTTTTCCGAAAATTTACGTACTTATTGATAAGAAATCATTGTTAATTCAGGTGATTAAAAATCAATTACTGTAACGGCGTAGAATTCAATTTTTTAAAAAAGTATACAATTGTTTACACTTAATAGTCAACTATTTTTTTTTCCAAAAGTCGAAACATAAGTACTATTTGCTTTGAAATCTTCAATTATGAATTCTACGGTTAATCAAGCATACAGTATAGATTCTTTTGAATTTTGAAACGCAATTATTGTATTTTTCTAAAATCATCTTATTTTACAAACTTAAAACAATAGAGTTTTTAAACAATGCAAAATAAAAAGTTACCCATTGCATTGTCAATTAGATTTTGAGATGTCTAAAAGATATCTTCATCAAAAAATATTTTTTTCAAGTTTTTTAGTAATTCAAGTTTTTGTAGTATAGGTAAATACAATGTATATAGCTCACTAAAATACTTTTTCTTATATTTTGCATTAATTATTTCGTTAAATTTTTGTACCATACATGAAATGCGTACATGAAATTTATATACATGATGAAATGCAATGTTCGAAAACATTTTGAAAAAACAAACAAACATTGAACGAATTACTGCTTAATAATGATCAAAAAATATGTCTTAATTTTAGAAAATGAATGTTTCTATAATACTTAAACCATTAGAATAAAGTTTTGTTTATATTATTACATTTTTGTTGACCTACGTAGGATGCACAAATATTTCAATTTATTATTAATTTTATTATTATTTATTCTTATTTCTCGTTGACCATTGATGTTTGCTTTTGTGCAATGTTTATTAATATTCATTATCAATTACAAGATGTAAGTATTTTTGACGTTTACTTTTGGAAAATTAAATTTAACTTTTCTGTTGATTACCCAAACTAATTTGAACAATAGATTAAAGAACTAATACTAATCCACTTAAAAGTAATTACTAGTATATTTCAATAAAAATTAGCGTTTCAAATTTGAAACATGTTACACTTCACGATTAATGTTGCATAAAAACTATATAATGAAATTCTTCAATACTAAAAAGTTATAAAAATTTCTGCACGTTTTATGTTAATATTTTCCTGTATTTATCTACAAACTATTGTTTTTCCTAAAAAGATATTTAAAATTAAAAATAAGTCTTTTACTTAAGTAAAAAGTAAAAAAGGAGCAACAATACAGGAGTAATATTACATAGCATAAGCCCCATTATTAAAGACATTTTAAGATTAGAGTGACTTGTTATCTTGAAAAGACTGCAAAACATTTATTATCTGGAAATCATAAGGTAGTTGCCCAAAGATTTCAAGTTCGGTACTTATTGTATGCTCATCGAGTTTTGTATTTGTAGTAACGCAAAGTTGCCACCAAAAACATTTTCAATATTTATTCAAGTGCATTAAATGCTCACTACTGGCATATGCGGTTTTTTAGTTTAAATTCGATTTTAAGTATCAAACTCGTATCAATCTAGAATGATAAAAATATTGAAAAATAAGATGTTAAAGGAGGAAGTGCTACCAAATAAATGTCAAACAGTTGTGGAGCTGTCAACTATTTCTAATCAATCTTGGTCGACTAATCAAGTAGCTGAATGTTTCCAAATATTGTCAACAAAAAAAAATTCAGCGACCCGATAACACAAAATTCATTTGCATAAGAAAAATCCTGGAAAAAAGTAATGTAATGAGGGCGGGTAAAATTTTTTTACCCACCATAATCGTCGAAAGTTATTCAATCGAATTGATACTTATTTTAATCACTATAACATTTTCTAAGTGGTAAAAAGATTGAAAACTTTAACGGTGTTCTAAATGTGATTTTCCGATATTTTTCTTAGTAATCTACAAATAGTATACTAGCTTGGCATAGAAGATTTGATGTGAAGAATTAAATGATATTAAGAGTAATTGTATTATTTATTTAAAATTACAACATTGTTCAAAAATGAGTACCTCCTTTGATTGAACGTTAAAAAGAATCATTATTTTACAGTATCCTTATTATTTATTGCTATATTTGGTTACAAGAAATCCGAATAAGATCTTATTTTCATTTATACGAATTTTTGAAAAAAAGTCATAAATATTTACTAGCATGAGTCCAAAATTAGTGGGTACTTTTATAAAGGATAACAGCCACGTTTTTTTACAGAGTAAGAAATATTTCTCAAATTTTCATTTTGATCATGCTTCTTCAAGGAAAAAATTTTATGTTACAAATACAATGAATTTTAAATCTACCATGGAGGTCTCCATAAAAGAAAAACTAGAATAATGTACGCTTTTTAGATATTTTAGAGTGAACTAAGGAGACACAGAAGCTCACCCTACTTGTTGACATATATGTATGTAAGTACCAGTAACCGAAGTTTGTCAAAAGCGAATACTGCTCTTGAATGTTAAAAATATAAAAAAAAAACTAAATAAATAATGTATAAGTGTCGCTCGAAAACAAAGTGACTATAATTTGTAATAAATTAAATAATTTTTATGATTGTGAAATTTATAATTAAAAATACTGCCAAATAAAGAAAATTACAAAAATTTGTTTTAAAGAACGAGATAATGAGGGTGGCAATTTTGAACATTGTAATTTATTCAAAAAATACAATCATTTGAACGAATATTTGTAATATTTAAAAAATCTTAATTCAAAATTATAAACATATTGCATTGCAGCACTTGAAATTTAAATGTAAATTCAGTTCAAATAATGGTTTTGTTAATTAATTTAACTTTGCTTGGCAGCTTCCTGTAATGTTCATAAGTAGTTATATGATTCGTTTGTCAGATATGAGTTGAATTGGGAATTAAATATTCATAAGTGAAGAACTTACCATTCGTGTTTCACTCACATGTTCCCCGTATAAGTCCTTAATTAGCATGTCAAGAGTTCGTTCCCGTTTCCGTAAGAAAGTGGGAGTATTGAATGTTGCCTTTTCTCCATTAATGAGCTTCACGAGAAGAAATTCCCGAAACAGCTGTGTATTCGGAAACACAGATGGACATGGTAATGTTGGTCCGAACAATGGTACGCTTTCATCCGAGAAAATCGCTAGTTTATAATTTTTGTGCTCGTCCAACGTAACAATTGCGAAAACATCTGTACACATTCTGTTAAGGATAAATAAAAATGAAAAAGAATATATATTTTTCTTGAGTTGAAATGTCTGTTTGATTATCTTTTAGTAGCAATGCTGAATAATCCTTCAGAAGAGATTTGTTATATAATGGGTAGGTTTATACGCTGTGAAAATGTAACACCAGATTACGTTTTGATAATTCCAGTTTTCATTTTGATATTTGGTAATTACTAGAACTACTTAATATGAGAACTATAACGCTAATGTTTCATGATATATTAGGCGATTAACGAAAAAAAAATCACTATTTTATTCTCCTTTGATTGTTCCAAAAATTTTTTTCAGTAAAACACCTTTCTTTTTTATTAATATATCTAATTAACTTGGATTATAGCAATTACCTACAAATCAATCTGATTTTATACCATATAATTTCAAAGTATGTTAACGACTAATAACTATACAAAACTAATATGAAAGGTAAAAATATTTAATACATTGCAAACGTTGAAATTAAAAATTCAACAATTATCCTTAGAATTTTCGTCATTCTGTGTTGTTTTTGCATTTGTAATTATTAAAACTTAGACACTTAACATTGAATTTACGTAAACAATTGCGGATTTATATTGGTCTGTATTGGAATGAATTTTATAAACAAATAATAAGCTTCCTAGTTGCCGAGTGTTTAAAGTTGCCGCTCCAAAATTGGTAAGTGCTCGATTCGAATCTCGTATCGAGCGAATTTTCAATATTTCGCAATTTACGGATTTTTATTAACCCTAGAGTCGCTAAAGACTTTGGTACTTATAAAGCGACGGTAAATAAAAATTAAAAAAAAAATACTTTCAATTAACTTTCACGAGAGGGTGACTGAAAGCATTGAAATTTAATTTAAAATTGTATTTTTTATGTTTTAAGACTGCTACGTTAAAGTAGAAAGAGGTGACTATTTAAACGTTGATTATAAACCTTTAAGTATGTATTCTATTGAGTTCAATTATTATAATTAAGTAGTTTAGAATATAATAGATTTGTTATTGTTGCTGAATTTAATTGAAAAACAAAAACTAAAAGGGTAAAAAATATTGATTTTTAATTAACTTAAATTAACATTAATAATAAAATCTTTGCTGTATTTTAAACACCTACGTTGATGTTTTATTATATACAGTGGATTTGTGTACATTTGCTGATAATATTTATCACAAAATCAAAATATGATTTCTACAGTTAATAATTTAATGGATAAAATTGAATTAATTGTTATAATTAATTAATCTCATATAAAGCAATATAGTTTATTTTACTCACAAACACTAAACTTCCTAAAATGGACAAAATTTTGCCAAATCATGAAATGGACAATAATCGTGATCCTTTTACGATATAGAATAGAAAACTGCCCATTCCATGAAATAAGACGATGTCTTAACAAATGCTTGAATACGGAATATTTTGGTGTTAAATTTTCAAATTTTGCAACGTTACGCTACAATATCCGTAACTTCTTCCGGTAATATTTAAAATTAACATCATTGTGGGTACATTTTTCCTCTAATTTGGGGAAACATTTTATGATTGGCTGTAGTGGGATTGAAAAAAATAGTTCTGATATTTATATATAACTAAATTATCCAATTTTGTGTTATCTATTGACTGATCAACGGCGTTCACTTCGAGTGTTGTCTGAAGAAGTTGAAAAATATATCATCGAACATTTGAAAATTTTTGTATCAAATTAAGCCATATTCAAGTTTTCGAGAACAACCCAACTGATAAATTAATACGGAGGAGATTCAACAATTTTTTACAAATCATTTCGTTGTTTGGGGCAAATATATAAATATTAAACAAATAATTTAAATAATTAATTAATTAATTTAATTAATATAATTGTAACTCAACTAATATTATCAATAAAATTAAATTCTGTCAAATTTGAACAATGTAACGGAATTTTGCGCTAAATTTCTATTAATTACATGTGAATAATTATTTACAATGTAAATGTTATCGAAAGAAAAATTTATTAATTAAAAGATATAAATTGTTTTTCGATTCATTTATTCCATGCATCATTTCGATTTTTTTATTTATAATTAAATTGAATTTTCGCTTTGTGCTTAGAAGAATTTGAATCAAAGGATTTTTTTGTGAATTTAAATTATAAGTGCAATATTTGTACTTACATTGCAAGTATTGATATCGATTGAAATAAATTTTAAACGAAATAATTCTAATTGGAAACATTAATATGAAAACAAAAACAAAGAAAAATTTAAGGATGGTATGGAAATTTAGTCGGAGAAAAAAGTACTTTAAATTAAAATTTGTAAATAATTACGTCGTATGGCGCACCATGAAGCGAATAAATAGGTCGATACTTGAAACACTGTATATGGTTTAAAGGAAAATTGGATATTTTACCAAAAATTTTCACCAATAAAAGATCCTGATTTAGGTTCACTATTCTGTCTCTAGCAGGGCAAATATTCAGAACTTACCTATGATTTTAATAAGGTGTTCCAACCTTGAAATGCACGATGGGAAACGTGGTAAGATCACACCGCTATTAGTGTGCTTTTGGAACATACTTAAACCGAAACTCGGTACTTTTTGAATGATAACTAAGGTAACATAAGTTAGTACACCAGACATTCTTGTGGCGGCGCCACATCTTGATCTATTTTCCATCGTGTAGAAGATTGAACTAGACTATTGTAAATAATGATTCAAACGCGTGCTTCTTGAAGAGTAGCGCGCTTTACAGGACCTCAAATTGACGTTATTTTTTAACATTACGTTCGGATTCCTTGTATCCATAATTCGTCGGCCGAGGATAAAACTAAGTAATTGCAAGAATATCGATTAAACTTAATTTCTGATTGAAACCAAAATCTTTGACTTCCAGAATCTTACTACTGTGAAAAAATCAAAGAGCAAATATACATTATTGATTATTGCCTTTCTGGGCCAAATTAAGTACCACTAGATCTCATTGAAGTTATGGCTTGCGGATTTTAAGCCATGTTTTTGTGTGGTGGAGCACCCTTGTATTTTATCTATTAACGTTTCGCAATCTCTGCAGATTGCATCTTTGAGACGTAACATGATTCAAAAATTATACTTAAAAAAACAATAAAAATCCATTTTGTAAGCGAAGAAATAATGTTTCTTTTATTTTGTACCTCACTCATACCTTATTCCAAAGGATCTTTTAATTCTTAAGAAAAAAGTAAAAAAATTCGTTTGTAACCTTATTTGTTACGTATAAGATTAAATAAGGAACTAATTTTAAGCCCTTGATACTTAAGAAGAAAAAAAGTGCTGAATCCTGCTTTGTGTGTATGAATCCTTATAAACGATTTCATTAGCCTACTGTATGGCGGCTAATTAAGTGACCATGTATACTATCGAAAAGTGAAAAACAGCAATAAAGCAGAGATTTTTATTTATAGCCGTTGAATTGCATGTATAAAATAAAAAAATAACCTTATAACATGTATTTGAAGCTTAATGTATTATTAAGTTAAATCCATACAACAATTGAGTATAATTTCAAATATTTTGCACTGTTGCTGTAATAATCATTATAAAAAGCAAAGTTCCATAACAACTGCCAATTTTGATTAATCTTTCAATCTTTAGACCAAGATAAAAAAATAAGCTAATTGTTGGTTTTTAAATCTATCGTGACAACCAATACGTGAAAGTTTTAAAAACTTAGATGAAGTAAATTTTAATGACTCTATTCAAGTAAAAAACGATTGCAAAAAAAGGAACGTGAAACTTTTAAACCCAAAAAAGGCGCTTAAAAACTATTTTAAATACAATTTAGTTAGTTGAAAATTTTGCAATTAGTGTGAATATAAACAAAACTTTTGCATAAAATTATTGTTTGAAAACTTTTTTTTGTGAACTGTGTTTTTTTACTTCTCTTAAAGTTTATTTTCAGCTGCTTTTATTTAACGTTTGAATTGAAAATGGTATCATAGTTGTATGGTTAGAGTGTGCCTTTTAAATCGTTGTGGTTTGTCAAGTTTCCGTAAGGATTGATTTGACTAACAATTCACACACTTCTTGTAATATATAAATGAAATTATCTACGTTAAAACTAAATTTGCAACGAAATTACAAAACTTCTTTGTCACACTTATGTAACTGTTCTCAAGGATAATGAAACAGCTTCAACTTTCGACATTGATTTGAAAACTTTGGTATCTTCCATTTTGATTTTTTTTTGTTGTCATCTAACATTAAGCCGTGGAAACTTTTCATTGTAATTAAATTCAAAAAGACATGAATGTGATCAAAGAAAATACGTAATTTGTTAATAGAGCGTTTTATGTTACGTTAACAAAGTCCATCGCAAATGATACGAGGAATATATTCACTGAAATTTTGTTTTATGTTTCTTATTCGAAACGCTTCTGTGAATGCAATAATGGAAATTCAATTTCACAATTTTAATGAATAAGTATGTTATTGCAAAGCAATTTGATTTCGACGTAAGAAAGCTTGGGTTGAATCAGTAGAGTTTTAATTCACAGAAGAAGGAAATATTTTCAAGGGTTCTCTTGAAGAAAAACCTGCATATTCAATTTTTGAATGAGTCGGCAATAACTTATGAAAAATAAACCCTAATCGATTTAGTAAGATAAACTAGTTCGCCATTTTCTTATACTTTTGTGGGACGTTTAGAAGTAAAGCTACCGGATGGGAATTCAGGGAATGAGGAGCATAATTATATACGATAATTATCATATTCGTCCTTTTCAAAAAAATAACTTTGTGCACCAGCCAGGTATGTGATTATGGCAAATGTTCAAATTTATGAATTTTAAATGACGAAAAAAACATTTATAATGAACAAACTGAACTTTCGAAGGAAAATTGCGTGTTCTTATTTACTTGTATTATTTACACTGGCGGCCGTACTAAGCAAATAGCGACATAATTATCCATAGGCGCCGACTGGGGGATTCAAGAGTATGTACTTGCAATCGTTTTCCGTTTCATCATCAAGAATAATACACACAAAAAGATTAAGAAGACGATTTTTATCAAGTCAATAAATCAAATTTAAGGACTTTATTATCCGAATTTGTTTATCCCTTCGTCCTTTCTTCCAATGTTCTTCTCTACCCTTTTTCCATAAACATTGAGTATATATATGCCAAAATTGAGAAACTACCTAATTGAGAAAGGACCTATTGGGAAAAAACTCATTATTTAATTATTAAATCTTGAGATTATTAAATATTGTGTTTTACTAAATAGATTTGGTGCAAACTAAATCATCTTTTGCCTTTGAGTTTTCTCGTTTAGAAAATAAGTCACCTTCAAAAATAATGACCATAAAATGAATATTAGATCGGGTTTTATTTTCGTGGAAAAACGGTATTACCTGAATGCATACATAATATTAGACCTATATTTATGAGTTAATAATTCATTTATGTTATTGACAGAAAAGAAATAAATAAGTGTGATAATAATAAAAATGGATTTTATTTTTCGTTCCAGCATGATTAGGATTTTTAAGAATATTTTAATATTACATTATTCTTAACAATTTGGAAATGAAACTTGTTCCAATCATTTTTCCGAAGTTTGCTTTAATATTTTTAATTTGGAAATTTTGAGAATTTACAAGAATATAATTAATAATGGGGGTAAAAGTTTTGTCATAGACTAACGCTGTTTTCGAGGTTGGTAAACAAGATTTATAGTAGGGTTGTTTCAATGAGATAAAACTTAACATGCTTCGTACTGTAGGTTAGATGAAAATGTAAACGTGAACTATTACCTGATAACTATTAAAACGAAAATCCTGACAAAGCACTCATTCAGCTGCTCTCTATTTAAAATTTTACCAAAATAGTTTATAAACTATTACACAAAAATATTTCCTTAAAGTAGATAAGTAATTAACATTTTTAATGTATATCGTGGATAATGTTTTTGATTTTTACACATAATCCGGCTAAGTCTGAACCAATAATATAATAGAGAGATAGAAAAAGGGTTGAACAAAAATGCTAAAGAAATAAAATAGCCCAATCTTTCTGTAGGGCTTAAGAAGTTTAGCAAATGTATTCCCAAAAAAAAAAAAACACAATATCTGTGAAATTTTTTTAACGCTTAAATAAAAGCTATGGTCGATGGTAAAACTAAACACAAAGATTAAGTGATAAAATATTAAATTAATAGGCTGAAAATAGCTCATTCAATGTTCAAATTAATGAATTATTATGAGTATAAAGTTAGTGAGTGCAGAATTAAAATTATTTTACGTCTTTTAACAACTTTTGTTTGTAACTATTGTGTAAGCATGCGTATGTACAAATTGTTGTGCAATTTATTTTAAATAAATATTCCGTTGAAAATAAATTTAGTGATTTTATTCCGAAAAATTTGTAAAAACATAAAGTGGTTTTGGATATCAAGAAGTATAACTTTAATTTTTCTCTAATGAAAAGGGATATAATGAAAAAAAAAAAATCAGAGCCGGCGCATCAATATAAGTACTTTATTCTTTTCAGAAGAATGCAACTAAAAGGAGTACCAAATCAATTGAATACTAAATATGTTCTCGTGCATTATTTGTATAAATGAAAAGCCAGCTTACTCTTGACAAACAAGTTGAAATCACGTATTACAACTTTGTTATAGACTATCACAGTAGATAATTTATTTGGAAATACATCTATTAGTATATGTATTTATACATCTACAAAAATTCACAACAAATTTTAGTAATTCTTACTTTGATATAAACTGGCAGTAAAATGAATTGTAATTTTAATATAAAACCCAAAAAAATACACTAGTGTTAACCCTGGATGGTATACGAAGTTGTTTTATGTTACTGAATACGAGTGTCGAGTATACTCAAAGGCAAAATCAAAGTAGAAGAAAAATTATTATTTTTTGTTGAATAATCGATAAATAGTTAGTAAAAAGGATACGAGTAAATTGCGATTTAATACAAGCCGGATTAAAGTTGTACACGGAGTTAAGTTGCTCTTTTAACTCCGCATAGCTATTTATTGTTACTTCCACGTTAGTTGGATTAGATGAATCCGCTGTAGAACATCCAGCTTCGTCTTGCTGAGAAGTTTGTTGACTTGGTGGTGGATCAATGAAAATAATATTCACAATGTCGTTTCCAATGTGACGCTTTCGTTCAACTTGTTGGCGATTATCACGGGAATATGGGAGCATGGTGGAAACGTGAAACATTATTTCATGACCTTCGTAAATTGTGTAAACCGAATAATGGCCAGTCATATCCCCTGAAATAAAAAAAAGACAATAGAAGCGTTTATGAGGACATAAGAATTCCCAAAAAGCAATGCTAGCGACTGTTATTTGGTATTTGGGTATTATTTCAACGCTGAAAAACAAAATTAGTAAATGATTAATTTGGTTATTTTTTTATTTATTTGTAGTCATGCAGTGGGAATATAGGGCCATGATTCTGATGGCCAATCTAGTAAGTATTAAAAAATCATATTTGGCACGATTGAGATTTTGGCCCTCTGCATATTCAAACAGAAACTAATTTTGGTAAAAAAAATTACAAAAGGTTCATTGTATCTAATCATAGAATGAATTTGGTGAAAAGTATTTCGAAAATTGAGCAGAATTTATTTAAAGTTTCTAATCTTGACAAGGTAGAAATTTAGGAAATAAATTATACCGGAGAATTCAGATTTGCTAAATAAAACGAAATACAAAACTTGGTAGTAAGAAAAATGATTCTAAATGTCTCAAACCATACCGGTCGGTATGTTTGTTATTAGGTAGTTGGTTGAAATTCAATTAAATGAAAATTTAATTTCAATATTAATCAATTTGTCATAGTAACCATATTGGTAAATACATATTGTATAGGTCAGTATAGGTTAACAATATAAATGTATATTCAATGTAAAGAAATTAATAAAAATTGGGTAACATTTAGACTATTTCGAGTTTGTAAATTCCCTGTAGTTTAAAATTCTTTTTCCATTCTTCCTGTTTCTAAAAGAGATATAGGAAAATGTTTTAAGAATTAAAACCTTTTTCCATTTTAAATATGGTCAACATACTATGTATGTATACTATTAAGGTTTAATTTAATAATTTAATTACGTAAAATACTGAACAATATATTTTGCAATTTAAGATTTTTACTTAATTTTAATTTTCAATTTGAATTGTGATAGACGTATCTTTATGTAACAAACAAAAATATCTGCACTGTAATAGTAATGGTGGAGTATCATCTATTATTATAAAGAGGAAAGATTTGCTTGTTTGTTTGCTTTGAATAGTCTCCGAAATTACTTGACCGATTTGAAAAATTCTTTCACTGTTAGGAAGCTACACTCTTTTCGGTGAATATGGGCTATATTAAATTTTCAAAAAAGTTAGGGATCCATACTAAAACTCCAATAATGTAACCCAAGGTCTGCAAAAATTACCAAAAAACATTCTTTTATCGCGTGCGCTGCGAAAACTATTGGTTATAGAACGAAATAATGCAGTACGATTTTGCAGAACATATCATTATCTACAAAAAATAGAGCGACAGCATATGTCTAACTATTATAGTTATGTCACAATAAGTGTTTTTTCATTTTAAAAAATTTACATAAATGCCACCGTTATAAAAGCTATTTTATTTCTACTTTGGGATTAATCCTTATCAAAATAAATGACTTCATATTTAAGTTTGCTTCAATGCCATTATATAATTTTTTGAGTTATTCAATTTGAACATTCCATTCGAAAGATATCACAAGTTTAAAAATTTAAGTTGTTTGAAAAATGAAAAATGTTAAAATACAAAAACGTGCCTTTTCGAAAAATAAATGTTTTTATACATAATAAACACTTTCTAAAATTATACGTTCATAGCACATTCGCTTACGTATCTGATTTTCTAATGCTCACAATAAAAGAGACGTGAGTTCGGTTCCTGAAGTAAACTTTTTTTTTATTTTTTTTTTACAAAATTGTTGAAAATAAATCCTTAGGGTTGCTCAATAAGGAAATATTAGCAAAAAAAATAACAGAAGTAGTAAAAAACAAAATTATATTAATAAAGCTTAAAGTAAATACGTTTTTAAAACCGTGCATACATAAAATCGTGTAATTATATATCTCCTCTGCCAGATGAAATTTTAATATTCAGTGTATTCCTTATAAGAAGTAGGCATGTGAAAAGATTTTTTTTTGATAATTTCTACCCTAAAAGAGTGAATTGGGGTGATTAAGTTTCTTTGAGAAAATGTAGAGTTAATCAACAATCGAAATTTTGAATTTACTAAGTGTATTTAATAAATAAATAATAAATTATTAATAAGTTTCTGTTTTTGTTATATAATTTTAACTACAGCATTTTAAATAATGTCATTTCACTTAATTAGTATGAAAGTTTAGGTAGTAGGTACTTGTACCAAATACCATAGAGGCGGTTTTCAATTTTTGTTTGTTTTTCAACAATCAATTTTTTAAAATCTAATTTTTATGAACCAATGATTGTGAACTGGAGCAATTATATATTCTGCTAAAAAGCATTATAGAAGCAATTTTTGTCATATAACAACAATTGGTTTTCAAATTGTTCTAAATACCGAGGAAGAGTTAGCATAGAAGATATATATATTTATTGATGATAATGAAATATGACAAAAAATTGCTTCCATAATGCTTTTCTGCAGAATATATAATTGCTCCAGATTGCAATCATTGGTTCATAAAAAAATAGATTATAAAAAGTTTGTTTGTTAAAAAGAAATAAAAATTAAAAACCGCCTCTATGGTATTTGCTATAAGTACTAGACGTGTGTCGTTACGTTATTTTCAAGAAACGTAACGAAACCAGTTACTTGATCGGCGTAACCTGTCTCAAAACTAGTTATTTTTGAAACTAGTTATTTTTGTAACTATTTCAGTTATTGTGATTGTTTACATAAATACCTCCACCAACTATACAGTTACATACGTTACACACGAAACGACAATAACTATTTGAGTGTTTGTGGCTATGTTCACTTAGGATTTAATACCATAATATAATAATCAGTAATAATGAAATTATTTTCAAATTTAAATTCCCTCCTCAGTTGAAATTCTGTATGTCTCTCTTCTATACACTAGTGATGCGAAAGAAACGTTATGCTGTGCGCTTCTTTTAAACTAGTGATTCGGTTATTTGTTTAGTCGTTGTACATAGTCACTAGCAATAACGTTAACACAAATGTACGTGTTCCCAAAAATAACTAGTTTCTCATCTGATGTAAAACTAGTTATTCGGTTACTCGTCACATAACTAGTGTCTGTAACTGGTGACGTTAAATAACGCTCACTTCTAATAAGTACCTACTACATAAACTTTCATAATAATTAAGTGAAATGGCGTTATTTAAAATTCTGTTATCAAAATGATGTAACAAAAACAGAAATTTATTATTAATTAATTATTTATTTATTAATTACACTTATAAATTCAAAATTTCGATTGTTGATTAACTCTAAATTTTCTCATAGAAACTTAGTCACCCCAATTCACTCTTTTAAGATAGGAATTTTCAAAAAAAGTCTTAACACATGCCTACTTCTTATGAGAAATACACCGAATATTAAAATTTAAACTGGACATTTTTACCGATTATATTTTCCCTAAAATTAGGTTCAAAATTAAAATGTACAGCCCATAGATGTTAGTTTTTTTTTTGGTATAAGGACTTCATATAGTTTCACATAAATTTAGTAATTTATTGTTATTTATTTTTAGCTACCTGATAGTAAGATTCCGATTAAAATCGGTTAACCATTCCGGAGATAAACCGGAATAAGTAAAAAAAAAGTTAACTCGCACAAGTCGGGATAGTCTAATCTTTCTATTATTATAAAGAGGAAAGATTTGATTGTTTGTTTGCTTTGAATAGGCTCCAAAACTACTTGACCGATTTGAAAAATTCTTTCACTGTTGGGAAGCTACACTATTTCCGGTGAACATAGGCTATATTAAATTTTCAAAAAAGTTAAGGATCCACACTAAAACTCCAATAATGTAACCCAAGGTCTGCAAAAATTACTAAAAAACATTCTTTTATCGCGTGCGCTGCGAAAACTATTGGTTATAGAACGAAATAATGTAGTACGATTTTGCAGAACATATCATTATCTACAAAAAATAGAGCGACAGCATATGTCTAACTATTATAGTTATGTCACAATAAGTTTTGTTTCATTTTAAAAAGTATATATAATTGGCACCGTTATAAAAGCTCTTTTATTTATACTTTGGGATTAATCTTTATCAAAATAAATTACTTCATATTTAAGTTTGTTTCAATACCATTCTATAACTTTTTGAGTTATTCAATTTGAACATTCCATTCGAAAGATATCACAAGTTTAAAAATGTTAGTTATTTGAAAAATGTCGCATGGTCACCCCATTTTACTTATAATTAAGACCAACTTTATTGAACTTGGCGATATTTTTTTATTTATGTATAAATGCTGGTTGATTTACAGATTATTTGGTCTATAGTAGGTATACGTACCGTAGCTATACGCAATAGACATACTCGTTTTAGATATTTATAAATATTTTTTGAAAATTAATTGATTATTACATAGAACAATTTTATTCTTTGCAACAGTTTATTAAATGTGTTGTTGTAAAGTTGACAAAATAGTGTTTTTAAGTATGATTATGTTTTTCGTAAATGAAATAAGAAAAATAAAAATGCTCATATACCACAACAAATAGCAAAGCTAAAAAGAAAATATAATCTACACCTACGTTACGCAGACGAAGTTGCGGGGATCAGCTAGTATTTTATAAACAAAAGACTATTGTTTTAATGGCTTTATAGTTATTAAAAAAATATTAGGTTTCACTAAAAAAAATGCTCGTGGTATATTGTATTTCGCCGACAAGGGAAGGATCATCAACTAGTAATATAAAAAATAAAATTATTTTAAAAAATTATGTGTATTTTGTAACGAGAGGAAGCAATTATTTTGCGAGTATTTTCGTATGTAATGAAAATGTTATATAAAGTAGAATTGTAACCTATATTTTTAAACAAATAATTTTATATGAAAGTTACAAGATATTTAAGAGTACAAAATTCATCAAAATATATATAATACAAATGTATTTTTAGAACTAAAAGAAAATGATTTGTTAAGGCATATAAATTACATCTGGAAAATCAAATAATTTGTTAAATTAGAGGAAAAAAAGAGAGTTTTTAATTAATGCAACATTGATTCTACTTTTCCCAACATTTCATTCTGCAATATTTTCCATCATATTTGCTATTATTAATTATTTCATTTACTTTTTTTTCTGAAAAATACAATTCCTCGATATTTCCTGTTATAATTTTATTATTGGCTAATCGATATTGTATCATCCATGTATTAAATGGAATAATTATTCGTTTTAACATGGTAACTATGATATATTAATTAATATTGAAATTAAATTTTCATTTAATGGAATTTCAACCAATAACCTAATAACAAACATATCAACCGGTAGACACTAATTAATTGTTAGTAACGTTTAAGATAATTAAATTCTTCTTAATTATCTTGGACACAGAATGATTTTATTGTGAATAAACTCTGATTACTGCATTAAGTGAAACAGTTATGTGCATCAAAGGCTTAATTATATTAAATAACGTTATCTGGAAAACGGATATTTTGATACATCATAATGACAATATTAAATTAATCAAAGTACGTTTAAATTCGATCAAATTTGCGCATGCTTTATAATATAATTTACCGGAAAACGTTGTGGGAAAATTTGGTATCGAATGCAATTGTTCAATTCTTAAGTGAGACATTTTATTAAAAAGTCATTACACGTCTCGAACTGCCAAGATAATTACGTATTTTATGAAAGTATTTGATTTATAACCAATAAGTGATTACAATTTTTCTCAATAAACATACATTGTTATCGTATACGAATGTGCTTTATGATTTAGTCAATAATTTTGTAATGAAAATAAATAAAATACCAAAAAAACAATAGGTGTCTATAACTAATAAGAGGTTATTCGAAGTGCTAAGATAGCGGCAAAAATTGCAATAATTTTCAATTTTAACAAGTTGTTGCTTTATTATAAGAAATTATTCATAAATATACTAAGGGGGTCTACCCGTCTGAGGGCCAGTTTGTCATTTTTTTAAGAACTTATGAAAAGGATAAGACATTGAGTTTTTTATCATCTATTTATATTTATTTTAAATGTATGTATATTGTATATACATTTTTAGTTAAAAATTTCAAATAGGTAGAACGTGCGTTATGGCATTCCAAAGACACGTCTTCAAAAAAATACGCTACCTTTTCAATTTTGGATGATTGGCTTATCTCGGATAGAAAAAACGGTTTTTAATCAATATGATTAATAGCATTGAATGTACTAGAATCAATTGAAAATATGGAAAATTAAGTTTTTAGCTGAAGAAGAAGTTGCAAATTTACGAATTTTTCGTTGTAAAAAAATTGGAATTTTCCATGATTTTAGTTCATCTTGTGCATCTACATGTCCTTAGTATGTCATATAGATTGGAAGTCAGTCGGTAAAAGCGATCTAAAGATATAATGGAGTAAGAAAGCTTGAAACAAGTTTGAAAAAGACAGTTTTGAGAAAAATGCGCTTAAAGCTTCAAGAACGGTTAAAATTATAATGACTTCTGTATCTTTATAACGATTGTATTTTTTAACGACTTCAAATTTAAATAAAATACATTTTGACTTGTTAAGGAAACAATTTGTGCAAAAGAAAAATCGATTTTATGATTTATCTTAATTAAAAGTTTAATTTGGTCTAACAATAAAAAAAATCTTTATTTTAAATCTGGTTTTCGGATTTGCCTGAGACTTAAGAAGTTTTTGAGAAATGGTTATATTTTTTTGGTGTTATCGCGGAATGCTAAAAGTAAAAGGTATTTTCAAGAAATGTCTGACCTTAGAGTTTGACAAATCGTAAGATGAATACTAAAACTACATCAATACAAATTTGACAAAGTATGGGTAATTGCAAAGAAAACTTCCATTATGTTAGGTCCACAACTTACTGTCGTACAACTTAGTAATTTGCAGATAATAAAATTAAGTTTTAAAGTTAAAGTAAAGAAATATTTAATGAAGTTTTCACATTCTTAAAGAAATATTTATTTGGGTGGTCCTCGGGACAATTGAGTTGTATTTACATAGTTGTGATGTTCACCCTGCGATTTATGTACCAACAAAATGCTTCGGTTAGAAACCGCTTTTATTTTCATATCTATACAATTCAAAAATAATAAAAAATTATATCTTACCATAAATACAAGATTTCAACTATACAAAATTTATAACTATACTCATCAACTTGTATTCATATCATTTGTATCAACTATACAAATATAATTGTAGGAATTAATTTCTTCGGATGTTATACTTCATTTAAAATTTGCAAATAAAGCTGAACGTTGACATAATCTCATTTTTTTTTATAAAGAACCCACAAAGTTATGAACCGTTGCAAAAGATTTATTATGAAACTTTGTAAAAAGATAATAAATTGTCTTTATAATAAAGTCAAATAACTTAGGTACATATTCATTATCGCAAAAATTCTGTGAAGTTGTTTTGTGATAATGTGGTTTTAACGAATATTTAAGGTTTATATTTAAACAAACATATCGTTTTAAACGCAAACTTTTTCTGTATTTAATATATAAAACTAGCGGACCTGATAAACGTTATCCTGTCCAAGCGTTGGCTTTTCGTTTGGCTGGCATAATTTTGACAATAAAACAAACACTATCAAATATCATCATAATTTCAAATTTTCAATGAACTGCAACAGTTACAACACCAAAATAAGTTATACTTTTTGCACATTAAAATAAAATTTGATACGATTAGGAAATTAGACAAAGTATAAAATGAAAAACAATCAATATAACAAACTTATTATTTTGTGATACCATCAATACATCAGGGGAATCGATGATCAAAGTTTTATTTGTCGATAATTAGTAGTTTACAATACTTTCAATGTCTATGCTACCATTTTCGCATTTTTAACTATTTTTCAAAGATTTCATGGTCAAATCAATACTATTCTTCGAAGAAAATAGTATTATAATTTATTTTGATTTTTTCTTAGTATTTTTGATTTGATTTTCACGTTCCAAATACTGTTTTGTCTAATCCACAAATTTCATAGTATTAGACATTGAGTGAATCAATATTTATTGAACATGTTTATCGAATGCTTAAACATGTTTATGAAGGTTGAAATTGTATGTAATGTATAATCTTAATATTTTTTTATTGTTACAATGGTCACAGTTTTTTTTTTGTAGAGCCTTTTTGGACATCCATTTATCACAATGATGGATTACAATGTTTACCCATTCCGGCTCTCTGATTCTGGAATAATTTGGTTTAATTTAGAATAGGAACTTCATGCATATGTATATATACCTAGATGTATATATATTTATATATATATAACGTTTAAGTTTTAGAGGGGGGGGGGGAATTATCTTCTACCGGTCTATTTAACCGCTGAACTGGTGTGAACTAATTGTGAAATTGGAGTAATTACATCAACCATTGTTTCCATCTTGTCCACGAAGATGTAATATTGTTCCTATAAGTAACCAATAATACATGCTAAATTTTTGATACAGAGTACAGAAAAATTAAAAATTTAAAACATCATTAAACTATTGTTAGCTATTGTTGTGCACGTTAATTGCTTTTTATTTATTAAAAAAATAATTAATAAATTCATGTTTAGCTTAATTGTTATGATTTGATGAAAAATAATCTTAGAATTGTATTCCCCTTTCGCCTTCCATTGGAAACCCGGTTTTTACTTAATTGACCTATATGAAAAAATCCGGGAACCCTAACGAAGCACTACCTGCAATGGTTTGATTGTATCTCTAAACTAGGGGTGTCAAACTCGCGACGTGGGCCGTATGCGGCCCTAGATGAACGTTTTTCCAACCTAGTCAATATATTCGACACATAGAAAAATAAAATGGAAACGTGAATTAGAAACGAAACTAGTATATAAACTTATGCTATACCATATTTATAAACTATACTATACTTTAATAATAACGTTCACGTTGGATACATTTTGAAAGTAGCCTCGACCAACAAAATTTATGCCGAAATAGGAAAGATAGTAGCAGAGAAGAGATGAACCAGAACGTAAACAATAATATAATTTTATATTATGTCTATTATAATGAATTTTCAAAATAAAAATAATTGTTTCTTAGAACATTGATTTCTTTTTACGGCTCACCTAAAGCTAAGCAATGTTTATTTGGTCCAAGTAAGCTTTTGAGTTTGACACCCCGGCTCTAAACCATCCAGAATCCTATTCAAATATACACAGAAAAGTTCATTCAAATCGGTTCAGCGGCTTAAGAAGAGTTCGACGACAAGCGTATGTTTTGAAGAATAATTAATTATATTAAGATAATAAGGTATTACTAGCAGTTTTTCGTAAAATATAACCGTGGAACGTACTAAATGAATTGTGTTTTATTTATTTTCAATACATTCAAGTTTATATTCGTGTTTATTTATTCAAATGTCATCAACATTTTTCTTTTGATCAGAAAATGCTTGAAATTGGTCAAGATTTCTAAATTAAATACGTAAATTACAAACGAACCAAATGGGATCAATTGGAAACAAATAGATTGAAATATAATGTTTAACATTGATTTTTTGATTTAATTTTATTTTAAATAAACATTGGCTTTTAAGGCACGTTTTCTTAAGAAAATAACGTGACAGTAGTATTTTTTTTTCTTTTGATAAAAAAGAACTTTGAGATTTGTAAAGAGTTTTTGATTAAAAAAATCAAGTTATGAAAGATCAGTTGGGAATAAAAATTTTGAAACTCTGATTATTATGTATTATAAAGTGAACCATAAAGTAAAATTTATATATTTAAGAACTCTGCAAAATTGAACTTCAAAAGACTACGTAACTAGATAATAACTATCATAAAATTAATATAATATTAAATAACTTGATTTATGGTAACTACTAGAAAATACAAAATAAACCTTTATATACTTGCTTTTCAAATAAGCAGGCAAATAAATCAGAATGATAAAAAAAGTTAAAATTTGCATACTTCACCTTTAACATCTAATCCGCCGCGATATTTATCCCATCCTTTGAGTCGAATCTTTTCACCTAGAAGATCAAGGAAGTCGTTGAAGTAAGTACTTCCCGTTTCTGCAAAAAAAAAAGTATCGACTAAATAGAACAGAAAATGTGTTTTTAAACATACTTCAAAGATGCGAGAAGTTTAAGGAAAAAAATTAAGTTAAGGGTACATTAATGATTCTAAAAACGAGGAAAATACGTATAATAAGAGCTCAGCGTGCAACAAATGTAAAAAAATTTACATTTGCGTCATATCTTGTCAACGTTGTTAAATAAACTGAGATAAAGTTTTCCATGAGAGAAATTGTTACTTGAAATTAATATTTTATTTCATTTTAAAATTTGATTTAAAAAGAAAGAAATTCTAAAAGATCAGTTTTAAATAATTGATACCCTAGATTTTTTTTTGTGGTTTTGGTAGCTAAACGACAAATATGAATTTTTATTTAAACAGAAGAAGCAATGATTATCGGGTATTGGAAACAATGGATTCCAATACCAACTAACCAATAAATTTTTTTAAATTTGAATTTTCCGATCGATGGGAACTTGTTTATCAAAGTTTGTGACAGAATTGAAAGACTTTGTATTGTTTCCGGCAAAAAAGTTATCAAATAATTAATTAACTATGAAACTTTAATAAACAAGTCAATAATATATTGAAAATAAATAAAATAGGATTGTAAGTAGCATATAAATATGTAAAAACATATAAACAAAAATTTAAATAATAAAAACTGAAATAACAATAAAGAAACATTAACAGAGTTTCCTACTCTCAAATATGGAGACATGATAGAAATTTCTACATTTTTATTTATTTATATTTCAGCCATATTTTTAACATTATCAAAACACAAATGAGCATTCCGTATGCTTTTTTTGCATACTTTTCCATCGTTTGTGAAAATCAGTTAAAAATAAATGAAGATAATTTTCAAGATTTTTTTGTCAACTTTTTCCAGGATATTCGCTTTTATGTGTTACTTAAAACCCTGTTTTTTGATTTTTGTACTATATCATGGACTTGTAAATTAAATTTTAATAAATGATTGTATAAAGAATGTTCCCAATACTCTGGATAGCTTTGTAGATCACCGAAGAAATCTTAAGAAAAGAAAATGCTGCTCAGGAAATATTTACAACTACTAAGATAAGGAAGATATCGTACCTAGGGCATGTTTTGAGAGGAGACTGATACAAAATTCCCAAGCTTATAATCACAGGTAAAATTTAGGACCGTAAAGCCATTGGAAGAAAGCAAATGTTATGGTGGGCCTACTAGTAGCCGAGTGATTCAGGTGATCGCTCCAAAACTGGTAGAGTTTGGGTTCGATCCTCGCATTGAACAAATTTTAGATATTTCTTACGGATTTTTATTAACCCTAGAGTCGTTAAAGACCTTAGTAGTTATAAAGCAACGGTAAATAATAATTAAAGAAAAAGATGTCATGGTGTACAATGAGCCAAAAATAATTTAGATTGACCAAAAACCGCGGAAAACTCGCCAATGTAATTTTTAACGTTAGTGGGACCTGATATAGCACTCAAAGAAGAATTAATTTAGTACTCCTATGACTCTTAAAATGTTTTATCACAAACGAAACGATTTTTTTTACAAACCAAACCTCTATAACTACTATACTCTATAACAAACTATAAACAATTTTCCATCGATTGGCAAAAAAACTTCAGAAAATTCGAAATTTTTTTAAAGAAATTTTTTAAAGAAATTTTGTTGGCTAATCGATACTAATCAGAGAAAATGCAACATTTAATTAAACAAAGAAATTATAAAAACAAATGAAATGATAAAGAAAAAAGATAAGCAATTTTTCCTGTACAGTTTTTTACGAACGTCACAGAAATAAAGATATAATTTAATGAACTGAAACCGTATTGCTGTCATATGTAACCGAATATTCCTTTTATTTAGTTTTAAAAAAATGGGAATTCGGTAAGACATTGTGACTTGAATATTCTGTGTTCAGCAAAAATATAATAGATATACCTATAAAATAACGACCAATTATATTTATGCAAGCACCGAGTCGCTATGTTTTACATTTAGTATAGTTTCATTTGATATAGTTTAATATTGATTAGGTATTGCACAGTTTCTTTGGCAAATTCAATTTTTCTAATTTTGAAATTCACTCTTTTAAAATATCATTTTATGAATATTATTTGAATATTTCATCACACTGGCTCAATCATTGAAAGCGTTGTACGTTAGTTAACATCAAATCACAATGTTTAACAAAGAGTAAAATCCAACTTTAAATTGGTTTTATATTACTTTATTAAATTGAATAGACGAGTATAAAAATAAGTTTAAAACATTTTATTGAAATCCGAATGAGACTGTAGTTTGATACTCTTTTCTATTAGAATGAATATATCTTAAATCAAATTCATCACAGAGAACTGACAGAGATCGGAATTGAATAGTCGTGTATGATATATATCGAAAACATCCGATTGCACTTCATAGAAAATTGTATTCGAGGCACGTAAATATTTGATTTACGAAAATCACATCTTTTTAAATAGTGGGACAACCGTTTTATTATCTTCGGGGTAAAGTTTTAAAGTAAAAATGAATATTTCATGAAAAAATCAGTAATTTAACCTATTCATGATCGTTTTGGCTTTTTAAATCATTGGGACTATCAAGGTATTCCAGTTATATAAGAATGTAATAATAAGAACGTAAAACTTTAAAATAATGTACAGTAAAACACGTATATTTCATTGATAAATTATTTTATAAATTTAGAAGCTTTTTACAAAATAAATAATAACGTTTGTATTTTGATGATACACTTGTACACAAAAGCTCAGTTTGGCAAATTACATAAAATAATGTGATTCTTTATACATAGTATATACTATGATATATGTATATTGTACATTCTACATTGAATTTGAAAGAAACATCTATTTTTAAAATTGGGTACTGAGAATTATTGTGATTTTTAGCCATGATTGATATAGAACCCCGAGAGGCTTAAAATACAGTAATTCAATTGTTTTCATCGACTAGGTGGATAAGATATATTTTTTAAATGTTTGCCATGCAAGCATTAGAAAATATTCTCAGATGTTTGTAATTCCCCTGTCTATCATATTCTATACAAAAAAAAAATAAAAATATAAAAACAGTATGTCCAAATGGCCAATTGCGTATATTTACAATATGTTTGAAAAACCAATTGAAGATAGATACTGTATGTATAAATAGCCTCATCCCAAAAAAAAGGAACAATTGATTATTATGTCCAAATTTTAAATATAAAACAAAAGATAAATGGTAAGTAAAAGTATAACGGAACGAATGGAAAAAAATTAAAAATGGAAAGAGCTGGTATTTGTTTTGCGCAAAGTTTTCTTTTTTATATAGTCTCTTGATAATGATGAAGTTGTAAGCGTATCGGATTCGTGAGTATCAATTATATTCTTACCATTACTCAGCATTTCATCGTCTGTGGTTTGTCCCTGTTTCATGTAAACGATTCCAAATTTAAAATTAACGGAACCCTCTTGTTCTTCGAGCAACAGCAAATCCTTCTGGATATCCGGCGTAAATATTTCCTTCGGCCCCTTCTCAATTCGATCCATGTTGGGAAAGTTTGACAGAATTTGCTTTACCGTCAACGTTTTGTTTTGTGTGTACGGTATGGATATCTTTTGTGCTCCCTATAACAAAAAAAAAATATTTTAAAGAAAAGGAAAACAGAAAAATGAAGAATTGCGAGCTTAAAAGATTGGAAATAATTCAAACAATCATTATGCAAAGTACTTGTAAATTCGTATATTAAGATGACGGGAAAGTTTTTGCTTTCGTCAGGATTTTTGAAGTGTCTTTCGATTGAAGATATTCTTTTTATGAATAAACTTTTACAAAATTATTAAACTTATAAATGAGTTATTTCAAAAATACAAAAGTTGACATAAAATTCTTTTCTTATAATTTATATGTAATATACCATTATATGCAAATAGATTTCAATGTCGCAAAACCACAATAAATAATTGGTTTTATAATCAAACGTTGTGTACAAAAGCTATCTATACTGTTATCTTGTTTTTATGTCGCATTTAAAATTCCAATTATTCTTTGATATTCTTCGAAATAAGTATTGCAAGATTATATTTTGATTACTTGTTCGCTAATATAAGTATAAGGAAAATATATCAATTGATGCTTACTATTCTATTTATATTAACTAGAATTTAATTACTTATATATAATCTCAAGCTTATTCGTTTATGGTAGAATTACTTTTCTCCAAGAATCATTTGATAAACGAAGATTTATTTTTAGCAATGTTCCTGACCTATCAAGTTATATTATCACTTAAAAGGTGCAAGTAATTGGGTTCATCCTGTATTATTTAAAAAGAAGCTTTTTAAGCGACTCGCACGAAAGATGTCAAAAAAAAACCATTTTACGATAACCTTTAGAATTTAACTCGTGATTCAACTTTTCTTTGAGACGTACTTTATTAGAATCTAATTTTTCTAACGTCCATTTCTTTGAATTGACAACTGATATCTCACATGAAAAGGATATATGAGTTTAAAAGCGTTCGTCTCACGTGAAATTAGAAAAATAAATTTTTTGAGAAAATCATCGTTGGTAAAAAGGGCAAAGAAATATATTTTAATAATGGATCAAAAAAAAGAAGCAAATTTTAAATACGAAATATTTATAAAATACCGAATTATAAATTAGAACAAAAATACTTCTTTACGAAATAAATAAATGTTAAACAAGTACTTACATTGTTTAAGGACTAATAAGTAAGAAAATGATATCCAAAAAGAGAAATATAAAATATATGTTGTGTTTAGGAAAATAAAGTTCAAAATATAGTATTGTCATTTTTCTGGCATGTGAATGAATGAATTGGAAACATTAAGTTTTTGTAAACTTAAAAAATACTTATTTAATGCTTCAATTGAAATAATGGAGAAATGAATAAGAACTTACAGTTTTCTTGAAGAGAATGGCCCTGTAGAGTGGTACGCAGTGATTGTTCGCTTCAGTCATGACAACACTAAGGAAAAATGGGACTTTATCACCATCCATGCCTACGTAGTTCTGATGAACTGTAAAGGAAAGAACAGAACAATTATAACAGTTTTATATGTTTCATTTTATTTATATTTGGCTAAAATAAAATGAGTGGAAATGAGTGGAAAAACAAGAAGCTTGGATGTAAATAGCAATTATATTATATTTGTTGTAATAACTGGTTTATTAATTGGATTAAATTCAGTGCAGTTATTACTTTCAAATATGCTCTAAAAATAACAAAAAGGAAAAATAAAACTTTTGCCCGCCTAAATGCAACTTTTAACATTCAGCGAAATAATCAATACTAATTGAAAGCTCAATACTTCTTCAATTTTTCCATTTATAAAATATTGATTAACCAAAGCATTAGTAGGTTGTTAGTTAGGCGTTAGTTAGGTTGTTAAACGAAAAAAGGGGAAAATAAATCAGTTGCAATAGGAACTGTTTGGTTGGAAAGGTCATAGGGCTTTGGACTAAATGATGCGAATTTGTCATTCTCTTTCCTCAATATTACGCCATTTCCTTGTTGTTCACTTAAAGCCTCTAATTTCAATGACCTGAACTGAATAACTAACTCCTTTTAATGGCTTTTGTATCACAGATTTTTTCAATGAACTATAGCTTAGAAACTGTTTATATACACACATGTAGATGATTATATTGTTTATGATCTGATAATACTTTTTAATTTAAAGCTATAGATATAAAATTACTTGTTCTGATTTGTATAATAATTTATTAGTATACTGATCGAAACAATGAACCACACTGGAAAAAATACATAAGTGAAAAATAATCAACCACTTGCTGGAGTATTGAATAGTAAAAAAAATGACAAAACAATTATCATTAAAAGAAGTACTGTAGAAAAACGAAATACTTCCAGTAAGTATCCAGTTCCTGCCTAGTGACCTTAGGAGTGAATAGTATGTTTATTTTTTCATTAATAAGTCATATTTTATGAATAATTATCGACTTATGCGGAAATATATGTTCCTATTGGTATGAGGGGTATTTCACATGAAGCGGACAACGAAAAAAAAGTGATGTTCTGAAGTTTGTTCATATTTGGCATAATTGTACTTCTAGTAAGTATGAATGTGGATACAAAATATTTTTTTCGAATTATGATTATTTGCCAAGTTATACGCTTCTAAAGAATTGTCGTTTTTGAAATTCGTATTTTTTGAAAAAAAAATTTAAATTATTTTTTTTTAAATATTATATATAGTGATTTTAATAGAAAATTAACTGTACTTTCTAAATAAAAAATAAAACTGGACATTTTTATTTTTTTAATATACAAAACCGGAAGTAAACTTTTCAAATCAGAATTTTAGTGACTTCAACCATTTTGACTTTTGATTTTTTTATTTCAAAATATAACCTAAAGTACACTTATGATACACCAGAAGTTGCATAATGGGATCTGTAATAGTTTAGGAGATACAGGAATTAAAGTACATTCGTGTCGTACTGAGCGTTGTACCCTAGCTTCCTTAGGTCAACTGGTTTACGCGATATAACACTAAAACGGTGCAATAATTATATTTACTATCCTACTTAAGCGTATTTAATACTCTAATAATTTTGTTGGGTAATTATTATTCAAATTAAAATAGTACTTTTTGGAAAAAAAATTAGTAGGGAACAGTAGTTTAAAATAAATTTCGTGATAAGTAATAAAATCGTCTGCTAGCCGAAGAGGTTAAATAACTAGAGTGAACGTGCTTCATAAACCCCATGTTAAACTTAAACTTTCATTTCCCCTCAATTTTCCAAGTGATCGTACCCCTTCCACAGCATATTTGTACAAAATATATTCTCCCCTCTCATCGTTAAAATTTATACAAAATTGTTCTAATTGTTTTTCAAAAAATACGAATTTCAAAAACGACAATTCTTTAGAAGCGTATAACTTGACAAATAATCATAATTCGAAAAAAATATTTTGTATCCACATTCATACTTACTAGAAGTACAATTATGCCAAATATGAACAAATTTCAGAACATCACTTTTTTTTCATTGTCCGCTTCACGTGAAATGCCCCATGAATCAAAGTACCTCTAGAAAATAGAATGCATATAAAAAAAAAAAAGACAAAATAAAAGTATACCAAGAAAATACAAATAATATGTATCGTATAATATTCAATTTTTTAAAAATTAATGTAATATTTTTTTAACCGAAAATCGTTGAAAATATTTTAGTGCATTATAAAATTAATTTTCTAAAACTGTACACCGTAGATTTGAAGGTTATATAGTCTGGATAGTTTTTTACAGCTTTAGGAGCACACATTTTACGATTTATTGTTTCAAATAAAAAAATAAAACATTTTCATTATTTCATTATCCGTTTTCAATACCTTCTTACTGAATTATATCATTTGACTAGGTTTCGCAGTTTCTTTACATAGTTGTATACCCTTTTATAGAATTCACGATCGTTTCGAATTTCATTTTTAAAGTGCTAATAAATTTTGAGTAAAATGGTAAGTAATGAGTAATGGTTGTAAGGTTCGAATTTATTACAACTGAATCCTAATTCTTGGATTGTGACGTTTAAACGTTAAATATCTTATATTTTTTAATTTTTGATTACTAAACGTTCAAATTGCTTTTGTTAATATTTAAATTTTGGATGAGTTGTACTTTTTTCATTGAAAAAGTAATAATGATTTCTAAGTTTCACAGTATGTAAAAAATTAACAATGATTTTTTCGAGTTATTACTTTTAATAGGTTTCGTAAACTAAGTTGCATTATTTAGTTAGTTAATTCTACAAAGACATGCCGGTAATTATAATTAGCTAAATTTTGACATATAGTCGAGCAAACTAACTAAATTCAGTAAGTACCTACCGTATCATATATTTCTCGTTTATTTTTATATATCGTATCATATATTTCTCGTTATGTTTATCTCATATGCATAAAATTGGATATATAATTTCAATCAAAAGCTAAGACTGAGAAACGATTGACATATCTTGCATCTAATTATATATTTGAGATCATAGGGTATATGCATTTTATACATAAAATTTACGAAGCCAAATTTTACAGGAGGCAGCTAGACAAATACACAAATACTTAACGTTGAAATAATAATTATAATTTAAATATGATTAATTTTCACAGTTTCAACTGCTAACTTAAGAGAAGTTAGATTCTCATGTATATATGTATAACTACAAATAATTTCATAGTCATTTATAGTTCACAAATGTTAAGAAACAGTATTAAAATATTTAATACTGGAAAAATTTAAGGAAAATGTAGATTATTTTTTTTGTTTAACTTAATTGTTTATGTTATTGAATGTTCATTCAGTTTAACATTAATGCAAAATGAAGAAATTGATGATTAAATGCAAACTGATGTAAAGATTTCAAATATTTTTTGTTGTAATTTAAAGCAAAAATGTAAGAAAGTTTAGTATCTGATAAATGTATTAAAAAATATTATGTCAAAATTTTTTTCAACTATGTTTCTTTTTAAAAATAATAAATAGGTTGAATTTAGTAATTATTCCCTACATTTCAAATTTAACTGATTAACTGCTAAAATATATAAACGATAAGTGAGTAGCAAAATTTTCATTATTTTGAAATTCTTTATAAATAAAACTTCTTCCTTTCAATAAGTGTCATTAAATATTAATAAAAAATCAATATTCGTTATTAATTCCAATCCCGTAGTTTGTTTTCAAGTTGTGAGAGTTCCGAGGATTTGAGAATCATTTTTAAATAATTAACACTTTGTTTTTTTATTTTTTGCAACGTCTCGCATTGTACTACTACTCAAAGCCTCGGAACCATAATAAATTGAAAAAATATCAATAAAATAATATTGTTGAGGTCTTCGAACATTTGAAATTTTTAATAATGAGATTGAAGAGAGGTTCTAAAGTACTATCCGTGATATTCTAATATGGAATAGAAAGATATAGAAATCATTTAAATTTACGGTATATTAGTATATAAATAAGGCGATCGATATTCGCTGAATCAGTTACGACTAAGTAAACATTCACAATCGTTAAAATAAATGTTAAACTAAATAAAAAAGTGTGTAATTAAAAAAGTGTATTAAAATAAATGGTATTAGTGTTATATGTCTTAAGAGAAATCCTAACGAACCCGTCAAAATAAAAAAAAATAACCGTAAAAACATAATTAATTAATGAGAGAGAAAAAGGAATATAAGAAGAATATTTTGATGGAATATAAGAATATGAATAAGAAGCAAAAAAGGATGTATAATTTCAATACATGTGCCGCTTGAAGCCAAACTTGTGTAAGTCATATTATAGCGATTCAGAGATGTAATAACATTTATCCAAATAGCTACCGGAAAATCCCACGTACGAAGTGTTTTGGCTAGCTATCTACCAACATAATAATGCAGCTTTGTCTTACTTCACTTTTTCAATAAATAGTAAATTACCCATAGAATCGTTACAGCTAAGAAAAACGAAAAATGCAAACAAAAAATTATGACTTACACTACTTTAGCTTTAAGCGACTCGCATAAAAAATGCAAAGTAGATAACACGAAATTTACAAACTTACGCTTGCCAAGAAAATATTTGAAGTACCAACGAGTTTGATACTCGGGATTCTCCAGCACTGGGGTACTAGGAGATCCAAATATCTGAAAATTATGAAAAAAAATATATTTTCAGAATTAAAGAACCGGGCCACTAGTTATTCGCAGTCTTACCTCATCTTTTTCTCCGATAGAATCACCATTTTCAATGCGAAAACGACGTCCCTGCGGTTCTGCTCCGTCAACATCTGGTTGAGGAAGCTGAAAATAAAATTTCAGTTTCAGTTAAAAATATTTTTCGGTCACGCTATAACAAGTAAGGTTTTTAGTTCCTTAAGACTTAACAAAATTCGTAAATTCTGAAATATTCAAACTTTGACCATCATAAGATTTCAACACAGTTAACCAGTTTCGAAATGGCTATCTTCACTATTCGTTTATCAGAAAGCTCAATAAACTTTGTAGTTGTTTTAATTTTTTTCAAATATAACAATTAAACAAGTTGAACTTATTTGATTGAGATTATAATTCATTCCAAGGTTTACCTTCTGATTATTATTATTTAAGAAGCACTGTAAACGGTAAAACAAGAACATGCCAGATGTTACAGTTTATGACGAATACTTTTTTAATAGTTTGCTAGTTACTGCGTAAACCTTTTCATTTTGTTTCTTTCTCTTTTTTCCAATTCATTTATATTAAGGTATACCACTGATGTAAAAACTCCTGAAAATTTACAAGATGATGTCATTTTATTAAATGAGTTATAAAATTTCGTACGGCTCGAAGGATTTTTACAGGAAATAAAAATGTGTTTGTACTTGAATATAGCCGTCAAAAACTATAACATCTAACGTGTTCTTTATTTTACTTTGAAAAATATATTTTGCTTTGTTTTACTAATCTTTGAAATAAAGTAAATTTATCTTTAGTCACATAAATTCACACGTTTTTTTATGAAACCTTCACCGAAAGTACGCCCAATAACATTCAAACTATAAGTAAGATCGTTTTCGACTTGCCCCCTTCTTATACTGCTATGAGATGTGAGCCGTTTAAAATTTAATTATTATAGAGTTTTCTACACTTCGATCTAATTAAATTTTGTGGTATAAATTGCAAGCTTGCAAAATTTATCTATTTTGAATATTATCATTTCGCATTTTCAAAGTTGTCAACCGTTGATGTTAATTAGTTACAATTTACACAGAATTTTCAAAGCTAAGAGAAAAAAAACTTATCAAACCAGCAATGCTGAAAGTTCCATGCATTCTGCCTGATTAAGTTGGAATTTAAATTTTCCATTATAAGCAAAATAACATCTGGTGTGGATGGAATCATGGAAGTGAAGGTATTCGAGGATATAATGTAATGAAAATTTCTACAGCAACCTTTATCGGTGCGAGGCAAAAAATGACATTATTTTACAAAGAATATAAAAAAGCAGGTATTATAATGAGATTCAAGATAAAAAAATAAATATTAATAGGACTTAAAACAAGAGTAGTATACGACTCTCACCAAAAAAATGTGCGGTCCAACTAACAAAATTTAGACGATAACGATGATCTGTATACATTAGTACGGATTTTATTTTCTTTGAAGTTAATAAAATCAAGAGAAAATTTTCAGTTTTTAAATGGACAATTGCTAAAACTTGACACATATTTAACTATTGAAAACTGAATATCATAAAAAAAAACACAGATAATAAGATTGTAATCAAGAAGTGATGCCATAAAAAATATAATATAAATAAAAAAATAAAATAGCACAAGCATACTGGTGGCCAAATGGTTAAGGTGACCGCACCAAAACTGGTAGGTGTTAGATTCGATCTTCGTATCGAGTAAATTTTCGATATTTCTTCGATATAACGGATTTTTATGAATCCTAGATTTGCTTAAGACCTTAAGTTATAAAGCGATGGTAAATAACAATAATAAAAAAACTATCACCATGAAACTTTGACGTGCTTATTGTTCACTTTTGGTTATATTTACCTACAATCTTACATTTTTGTAAAAATAAACATGTTTTAATCCATCGAAACTTAGGTAATGGTATGCTTTGTCTGGATAGGATGTATTTTTGCAAGTTTTTCCATTCTTACCTTCAACCCATAAATTTTTCATTCTCAATCTTATAAAGTTAACTATTGATTACAATTTATTACATAAGGTCCTTTTCTATTTTCGAAACATTTGTGGTTTTCTGGAAGTCTGAAGTTTCTTTCGGTTCTGATCTACGCTGACTTGCCTGATCCACGGGAATACTGTGAATTTAAATAACTTTGATCAAACTGAAATTTTAATAGATGAAAATGTAAGATAGCACAATTCTATGTGCTGAATTTCAGCTTGATTGGATTATTCAAAGTGTGTTAATTATCATTTCCAAAATTTGTCGCCAAGAACGCGAAATTAATATAAAGGAATTAGAAATTTACCAAATAGTGATTAATCTAAGAATTATTTTCAAATGTTTATCTTATATTTGAGAGAATATTTTTTTTCTTCGTATTTTTTTTTCACACAAAAGGACAATGGACAATACGTCAACTTTTTAAAATACCAAAATAAATGCAAAATAAAAATAATGAACATAAAGAAAAGTTTTTTTTGAAAAAAAATATTATTTGAGGAATTATTAATGCAGGTAATATTTTATCGCAGATTTTAAATAAAAAGCTAAGAAAAAATCCAAAATATTTTAAGTAATTTGTTTCACCATTAATGACTTCCTTTTACACTGTCTTGCATTTCCTAGAGTTTCGTAATTATAACGGGAATGTAACGTAAAAAAAAGATTGTTTTTTTTTTAAATAAATACATTTTTATACTCTTAGAAGTCTGCATTTTTAAAAGCTCTTAAACCGTGTCAGTGGCATCTTTGTTTTTTTCTGTCAAAACTGCAATTTGTGTTTATGTATTTATTTTTATTTTTTCGCATTATATTTTTACCTTCATTATATTTTTCTTGTCAAATCCACTTTATTTTTTTAGCTCAAGGAAAAATGGCAGACACATCCCATTTGTTTATTTTTATAATCAATCTAAAGCTTGGTGAAGCTAACATAATAATGAAAACCACATTGAAAGATCAGCTAAACCTTTGAAAACATAGCTTTTTAACCATTTCTAATGTTTATGTTGACGTCTAATGTAAACATGGCGATGAAAAAAACTTAACTATCAAATTGAAATTTTTATAATTAATTGTTAAGAAAAGTTTGTCAAGTTGATCTTGATTATTTCTTCTTTGAGTATAAGAAAGATATTTTAATTGATATTTTACCAAAGTACATAACACGTAACGCAATTTGCTCTTAAATTTTCTACTTAATGAAAAAGCATTACAAAACCTATGTGCTTTTGCACTTGCTTTTTAAGTAATCAGAAATTATACGGAAACATTTTTTGATATAAATATTAAAAAACAATTATTGGTTCTCCCTTATTTTCAATACAGAAGCTTTTTTATTTTCTTTTTCCTGATTGAAGTTTGTAAAACACTCAAAAGCTTTGTATTTGAATGAAGAAGAGTTCAATTCGATTAAAATGATCGAAGAAAAGCTGTAATTGAACATCTACTCGATTTTTCAAAAACAATTCAACTATTTGCCTACGACAAACCCATGCTGCGTCACACAAAGTGCTCTAATATGGTTAACAGTAGGTGGTAATATTCTGGCTCAACATCATAGCGCTTTCGGTTGCGTAAAGCTCGAGGTTTGTAAACCATATTGCCGCCTACACGTTCATTCATTGTGTGAAAAGCTTCCACTGCTTTTGAGCTATATAAAATACAGATGATTCACACATTTATTGGAACATGAACTTATTTATGTTCTGTATTATAATAGAAAACTAACTTACTTTTGATTTTTTTTCTTTTTGACAAACCAAAGTAAACACCAGTATTCCTTTTTAATATCATAAAAAGATTTCACATTTTGAAAGATTTTGTATTTCTTTTAAACAAAACAGATGAACGGGATATTTTTAAGATATTTGATTTGATTTAAATATCAATAATGTAAATAAAAAGTATAGGTTTCAATGAACAGATTTTTCTATATTTCAATATTTCTTTTCAATTTTTCTATATTTATGCATTCAGATATTTTTTTGCAATTGCCAACCATGTGTTCTCTTTATCCTATTATTTCATAAACTTTACTTTAATCGATGAACTGAGTAAAGCAGAAAGTAATACCAATGAAAAAAAATCCTAATTTTTTTATGTTTGTACTAAAAATGTGAGCAAATATTGATTCAGTTATTAATTATTTTCTTCGTGAGTTTATCAATTGTCTCTCCAAGTCGTCTGAAAGTTAATGTGTTGCTTTGGCCGAACTTTCGATAATTGTAATATTAATTCATAATTTTTCTATTATTTATGTCACATGTCATCTTCAGGTGGCATTTATATTTTGTCAACATTGAATTATATTATATAGAAAGTAATAGTTGTAAATAATAATTGGTCATTAATTAGGATATAAGTTAGTTTAAGTTTGTGGGTTTTATATATTTCATTGTATTTCATATTCTTCGAGGGTTATGTTATCCTTGATGTTTTTCCTTTCTTGCAAAGATAAAGAAGCTTAAAGTTTGTTATATATGTGATGCACTTATATAATACTTACGTATAGATATTACTTATTACTTGTAATACCAACCAAAGTATTATAATATAATACATTATAGACTACATTATACATATAAGTTATTACAGAAAGCTAAATGATCGCATTGCACCGATTGATTAATCGTTACCTTCTTGTGAATGTCCAGAACTGAGTTGATTTATTAAATCAAAGGCAAAGAAACCAAAAAAGTGTAATATGATGAAGCCTACAATAAGCAAATATTCACATTTTGTGAGTTTGCATATCAGTTTGATAGACATTTATCATTATTCCAGACAAATTTTATTTTCAAAGCAAAAGGATTGGATTCATTTCTATTTTTCCGATAATACAAAGCTATAATTTTTATCGGTAAACGAAAGAACTGAACCAAAAGTCAGAAGAGTTTGATATTATAGTTTTATTTTTCAAGAATATTTTTTAAACTTTATAGTATCTATTTAAAAGTTGTATCTCATGTTCTGTATATGCTAAATTTTAAGTTGAACAAGGTCAAAAGTTAATTTTCTTTTACCAGTTAAAAGCTTAAAAGCAATGAAATTTATCTGTATCAAAATTATAACTAGTTGTTAGGAATTTTAAGCGATTGTAGAAAACAATTCTTTCTTGCATTCTTTCATAATTTATTTTTCATACCCAAAAAGAAAAAAAAAACGGTTAAGTGAAATATTGAAATGAAATTATTGCAATTTTAAAACAACGTTTTTATGTTTACGAATAAATAGTGCAACTAATATTTTTAAGTTCATAATAAATTAAGTTGCATTTTAAGCTAGTAAAAATCTATCCTGACAAAGTGTTGGATAATCTATTTGTTTTAGGTACTCAATGCACGGAATGCTGCATTTTGATAGGCAACCTCGAAGATAATTATTCTCCTGATGATAAATATGCGTAAAAATCAGGTTTTTAGCATACACTCGATCACTACACTTTTCTGCAGTGGGATCCTAGACTATATCAATAGTTGATTCTGGAAGTTAATTTTCTTCATGAGCCAATATCTTGAAAACTTCTTCAGTGATTTAAAAAATAAAAAAATAGTTTTGAACATATATTTTACTTTTCTACCAATTTTTCATTGGAATGCACTTTACACTGAAATAGTAGATAAAAATAATATGCATTTGACACCCGTTCTTTCTTCTAGACTAGGTCTATGAAAACATCTATAAAAACATCTCGATCGCGAAACACTTTCATGATGAAAAACGGATCTTATATACGGCATAGTTGGTCATCTCTGTTGTATGTGAACGGGATAAAAACTTATTATCAAAGAGCTCAATACATTATTTTATTTATTTTTGTTTATTTCTTAAGAACTTGTCGTAAAATCTTGCAGTAACCAGTTTAGTTAAATAAAAAGATAGGTAAGACATAAAAGTAGTTCATTTATTCACTAGTATTATTTGAAGTTTTTTAAATTTTAATTGAACTATTATATTGAGGTCTTTTACTAGTACTAGAGGACTATGGAAAATACCATATGATCTCATGTACGATGAGGGAAAACACCCAAGAGACAATGCCAAATGGTGGCTAACACTTATTGGGACCTAGCGGAGGTCAGAATAAGCCTTCATACTGTCAGTAGACACAATGGACACTCTCATGTTTGCGGGTTAAGAAATTACCCCTAAAAGCGGATGAACGGCAATTATATCAACGTCAAAGGTATGGACAATAATCAGGGGTTGGTCAAAGGAAACCATCCGTTTTTTTCCTTAAAAATATCATCGCCATGAAGACAATCTAGAACAGTGGTTCTTAACCTAGGCTCAATCGATCTCCAAGGGTTCGGTGAGTCTTCGCGGGTTGTTAATGGTTTTGTTCACTTTGTGCACCTATGTATAGAGATATCAGTGTTTTGAATATTGAAAAATTTTGTTTTATTTTTCTAATTAAGAAGGGTTCAATGAATGCACATATGAAACGGGTAATAGTCGGTACCTTTAACAAGGCTAAGAACCACTGCTCTAAAACGATACTGGACCCTCATTTATTGAAGCGACACATCTAGCGTAGGACACACATGGGAGATGTATCTTCGAGCTCGTAGGGGGTGGAAAGACAGAGGAGTGGGGTTATTTGGTATTGAATCTAATTTTTACCTTGGCAACTTCAAATTGCGTTTGAGGTATTAAGGTATACAAGGTTAGAGCTTTATTTTTAAAAACATTAAAAATAGTGAAACTTTCTAAAGCTTTTTCACTCAAAAAGACAAATTTTGAATCATGGAAAGAAGCTTAGACAAAGAAATATCTAAAATACTTGACTTGTTCTTAGTTGTGTATAACTTTAAATTTCTTTCTTTTCTAACGAGACCAAATAATTTCCGGGCAAATTAAAAGAAAAACAAACATTATAGTCTCTGTTAATTGCAACTGATTAAAAATATAATAACTTTAAGATAAAATTTTTAATTGGATTGCTTTTTTTGTTGTTGTTCTTTGATATTATTGGACTTGTTTTCACTCACATAGATGTAATATTATATATCCGAGTAAAGTATAAAGTAGAATAATACATTGAAGCATTAACGAAAGGGGATGCACATACGCATTGTACATGTCTTCTCAAGGGATGTATACTCTGCTTCACATCACATATAAACCGTCGTTAAATTTGCAATATTTTAGAAAATGTTAACAATTCAAAAAGTAATTCTCAAATGCATGTCGCTGTACATGTTATGTTCAATTGCTTTAGAAATATGTTTTTTCCTTCGTCCTATATATTACCATGAACATGGATACGTATCATTTTCACATCGTTAATTATCTTTTCAATTGAAAATTATGAGAAATCTCATTGCTCTGTGGAATACTCGTATATTACGGAAATTATCTCTTTTATTATTACAATGTAATTTAGTTATAGAAGTATTAAAGTGGAATATCTAGAATTTACAACAATTTGTTACGAAAGAAATATTAAACAACAAACAAAAATAAAATCAGCCATTTTCGTATATATTATAGCATCTCGAAATCCTTACAATTAGAAATTTCATTTTATGCTCCAATTCCAATTAATTAGCAAATTGTAACGTAATTCAAATTAAATAAATCCATAATTTCAATAAATGCAATAAATGATATCTGCAGAATCAAAATGCAAGTTACAGTTATTTAATGTTTTCAATAAAATAAATCTCCAAGCTAATCATTTCAATACTTCTAATGTTATTTACTTACTGAAAATTAAATGTCTCAAATTAAAAAAAACTATTGAATTGCAAAAAAATGCATGTCCACTAGTAAAATGAGATTTACAAAATTTTCCTCTATCACTTTTCTTCGAGTATAATGAACTGCAAAGGTGAAAAGATGTTTTAGATTAATTTCTAATAAATTTAATAATCAGGTCATTGGTTACTATTTTTTATGTCGTTATGCTTAACCGTAAAATATCGAATATAATTCATTACTATGACTGAGTATTTGGAAAATTTTCCCCACTTGCGTCAACAAAAACGGGATACATATTACGTATACAACGATGAGCATCGTGTCCAAAGGGATTAACTTAATGGAGCACATAAATATTGCTATAATCATATATTTTATAAAACAAGTCATAAAATTGTTGATTTACTTCGAAAAATACAAACAAAGAAATAAGGTTTACATGATTTTAGTTTCATTGTGAATGTCTTCACATTTTTGTGTATTGAAATTATTACACTTGAGGAAAATATTACGCGGACAGTGGAAATCTTATTTTGTTTTTGGATTGGTGCGACTCTAGAGTTAATAAAAATCCTTACTCAAGAAATATCAAAAGTTTGCTCGAATCGAAGATCAAATCCAACACCTACCAGCTTTGGAGCGGTCACCTAGACTACTCGGTCGCCAGTAGGCTTTTAATAATTTTTTAACAAGTTCAAATTTTATGCATACAATAAATACTTAAGTAAATGAATAATAATACTACGAAAAAAACATGTAACAAAAAGCTCTAATTTAGGTCAAACTATTCTCTATTAACAAATAAAACTTCTATTTTCTCGGCAACAAAGATAGGCTTTTTTGCGAAGATTTATCTGATTAAAGATAAATTAATGATTGGACCATGTCATTTTTTTTCTCTATAGCACCCGTTCGCAACAATATTTGATATTACGTTTCCAGTACGGCAAACCAGCAAAATATTTGCGACGCTTTCCAAAGCAATGACCTATATTTTAATTCAAGAAAATGGTGAAACTATGAATAATTAACTTTCCTACAAATTTGCTTAGTAAAAAAAGTTTATGGAGTGATTGATGAATTCTCTTCGTAAGAAGTGGAAAAAGTTTGCGAAACAAAAAAATATGTTTTACTTCTTCAGCCTTTTTTCTTCTCATTTCTTTTAAATTACACAGATTTGTAATGTTTTTGGCAAAACACATTTAGGACAACTTTTTTTTCCAATTCATTGAACTTTATAAATCATTTTGATTGAATTTCAAAACTTATTCATCATCAATCGATTATTGATTACCCAATTGATACTAAGTTTGACTGTTTTCAATGATCTATTATTTTTGTTTTAATTTAACCAAAGAGCAATATTTAAACCTATTCTCCAAATATTTTAAATCATATAAAAAGTAATATTAGGAAAGTTCCTTAAAGCAGGCATTTATTTGGACAGTTATGTGAGTTTTGAGTCGCAATACAACATTTATGTATATTTGAAAGATTTAACCTAAAAGCAAAATTAGGAGAAGTTTTTTGCACATATTATGTACCTTACGTTTCAAAGTCTGGTTAGTAACACCATTTATAATTCAAGAACGGCTGAACCAATTTTAATGATCTCTGATTTGTTGGATTCGTCTTCGCCCCGAACAGTAGAACAGTTATTTAAATATTTAAACTCACGATCTTATTTTTTTCAACCATTATTATAATATATAAATTTGCAAACTGTATAAAAATAAATATACAATGAGCAGAAGTGAAGAGATGTGATATAATAAAAAATAAAGTGTAATTAAACAAGAAAATAATTTCGACTTAAAATAATCAAATTTGAGGACTTAATGAGAGGCACTAATCAGGATTGGAACTATGAATTATTAAGATGATCTGTGGGTCATCACTTTTTCAATCAACATGGAAAGTTTTTGGAGTACTGCAGTGATTATAACGTTTGCATCTTAATAAATAAATAAATAAATTTTTCCTGGGTTTGCATCTGTTTTTAGAATTATACTGGCCAATTGGATTGCTAACTTCCGACATTCGTAGATGAAGGATTAAAAAGAACAAGTTTGTTTCTGTTTACAGTTGAGTAAATGAGCTTAAACTTGGCTGTTTATTCGCAAAATAGGAACGTCATTCGAAACATCTAGTAGAGATGGCAATTCTTAAAATTATTGACAAAGTTAATGGTAAGGTTTTGTTATGGTTCACAAAAAAATTGTTTTATCGATAGCAAAAACGATTAAAGTCACCGTATATGGGATAATCACTATTGTACCGGTAGGATAAAGTAATAAAAGAAAAAACTTATTTGAAAAAAGAGTATTTCTACATGAATACTATTTGTTATGGAAAGTATTATTTTATTTTATTTTTTTTTTTTGAAAACGAAACACGATTTAATTGTAGTATATGTTTAAATATTTCAATGAAATATTGTCCATTCTGGTTCAATATATTATTCAATTTTTAGACATTAGCATTACTTTACGATTCTAAAATTGTTGTTCTTTGATGCTAAAAACTGATTCACATGCTTTTTATCCTCCTTAATTGACATTAAGGTTTTCCGTTGAAATAACCTTATGCAAGTTTGGTATCTCGTCAAAAGCTTTTGCAGCTTTAATAAAATGTAATGTCATTTTCTTCAGATTTGGCTCCTTGGCACTATTATTGGTACTGGATCAGTTAATTGTCATAAAAGAACAAAAATTATATGAACGTAGAATATTGCTATTTATCAAACAGTATTGGACTAGATTGAACTTTTTAAATGATTCAATAAAATATTTACACATTGCAAGAAACCGTTTTTTATTTGCTCAAAAAAATTAATAAAAATTACATTCCGAACAACCTAATTCTATTACACAGTTGAACAATTTCAATGGTACAAATCATTGAAAAAAAGTTTACTTAGGAGTTCTAAAATAACTAGCCTAATCACTCTGGGACTTCTGAACCTTTTTTTAAGTAAATAAAAGTTTGGTGTCCAAATACATAAGCCGAACAAGAAGACCATCACCTAAACAAATGCCAATTTTGAGGATTTCCCGATATTTTATTTTATAGGTAGCTTAAAGTTTAGAAAACCATCAAAGAAGAATGTATTTAAAAGAAAAAAAAATACGTGAAAATGATCCTATATTTTTTCCTATGCATTTTTGAAACGAATCTTTATGCAGGTATATAGAGATTGGTATAGCACGTTCACTTTACCAAATATAGGGCCTTGTAGTATTTAAAAACAAAGTAAAGCAGGATTTTTTTTTGCTAAATATTTGTTCAACACTTTTCCCTTTAGTAGGTGGCACATTTTTATATCTATATATATAAAAGAAAGTTGTGTTAGTTACACTATTTATAACTCAAGAAAGGCTGAACCGATTTGACTGAAAATTAGTAGGGAGGTAGCTAAGAACTAGGGGAAGGACATAGGATACTTTTTACCCCGTTCCCGTTGTTCCCGTGGGACGTGCCTGTTTAAAATGTAAATGTTTTTATACTTAATAAACACTTAATAGAATTATACGGTAATAGCACATTCGCTTACGTAGCTGATATTCTAATGTTCACAATAATAGAGACGTGGGTTTGAATCCTAAAGTAACCTTTTTTTTTTAATTTTTTTTACAAAATTGTTGAAAATAAATCCATAGAGTTGCTCAATAAGGAAATATTAACGAAAAAAGTAACAGTAGTAGTAAAAAAAAAATAATTATTATATATTATATTATTATATTAATAAAGCTTAAAGTAAATACGTTTTTAAAACCGTGCGTACATAAAATCGTGTAATTATATATTTCCTCTGCCAAATGAAATTTTAATATTCGGTGTATTCCTTATAAGAAGTAGACACGTAAAGATTTTTTTTGGAAAATTCCTGCCCTAAAAGAGTGAATTGGGGTGATTAAGTTTCTTTGAGAAAATGTAGAGTTAATCAACAATCGAAATTTTGAATTTACTATGTGTAATTAATAAATAAATCATTAATTAATAATAAGTTTCTGTTTAAATAACGTTATTTCACTTAATTAGTATGAAAGTTTAGGTAGTAGGTACTTATACCAAATACCATAGAGGCGGTTTTTAATTTTTGTTTGTTTTTCAACAATCAAACTTCTTAAAATCTAATTTTTATGAACCAATGATTGTGAACTGGAGCAATTATATATTCTGCTAAAAAGCATTATGGAAGCAATTTTTTGTCATATAACAACAAGTGGTTTTCAAATTGTTCTAAATACCGAAGAAGAGTTAGCATAGAAGATATATATATATATATATATATATATATATATATATATATATATATATATATATATATATATATATATATATATATATATTATTGATGATAATGAAATATGACAAAAAATTGCTTCCATAATGCTTTTCTGCAGAATATATAATTGCTCCTGGTTGCAATCATCTATCTATTATTATAAAGAGGAAAGATTTGATTGTTTGTTTGCTTTGAATAGTCTCTAAACCTACTTGACCGATTTGAAAAACTCTTTCACTGTTGGGAAGCTACACTATTTCCGGGGAACATAGGCTATATTAAATTTTCAAAAAAAATAAGGATCTATACTAAAACTCCAATAATGTAACCCAAGGCCTGAAAAAATTACCAAAAAACATTATTTTATCGCGTGCGCTGCGAAAACTATTGGTTATAGAACAAAATAATGTACTACGATTTTGCAGAACATATTATTATCTAGAAAAAATAGACAGACAGCATATGTCTAACTATTATAGTTATGTCTCAATAAGTGTTTTTTCATTTTAAAAAATATATTTATATGCCACCGCTATAAAAGCTCTTTTATTTATACTTTGGGATTAATTATACGTTCATAGCGCATTCGCTTACGTATCTGACATTCTTATGCTCACAATAAAAGAGACGTGGGTTCGAATCTTACATTAGACTTTTTTTTACAAAATTTTTTTTGGAAAAAGGTTCATTCGGGAATCGAAACAATGAGATGGGATTCCAACTAATTTTCAAAAATCTAGACTTTTAACTTCTGTTAATTTGACGCGAGTATTTTGATAACTTTCGACTTTTTTTAGTCATAATTTAGATCGACATTATTGGACTTGACGATATTTTTTATTTATGTATAGATATCGATTGGTTAATGGATTATTTGGTTCACGGTAGTTATGCCTACCTACGGTATACGCAATTGAACATACTCTTCTTAGATATTTTTAAATATTTTTTGAAGTTTAATTGATAATTACATACAATTATTTTATTCTAAGCAACAGTTGATTAAATATGTCTCTCTAAAGTCGACAAAGCAGTGGTTTTATGTATGATTATGTTTTTCGTAAAACAAATAAGAAAAATAAAAATTTTCACATACCACAACAAATAGCAAATCTAAAAAGAAAATATAATCTACACCTACGTTACGCAGACGAAGTTGCGGGGATCAGCTAGTTTAATATAAAATATCAATCAATATTATAAATAGTAGTTTTACAAACAATAAATCTCACCGTTATTTTTGATTTCATAATCAGTTTTTTAATTCAAGCCGCACGTGTTCCTATGAGAAACAATGTTAAAAACTTTAAAGAGAGAAAATTTTATAAATGTTTTGGTTTTAATGTTTGCCAACGAGAAAATGTAATTTTCTATGCTTAATTATTGAGTTGTTTTTCACAATAAAAATCCTAACTTCTCAAATTCTCACCGCTATTTCTCGTTAGGATCAAAGTTCCTTAAACTGTGGACCATAAATAAGGGTTGCAGAATACGCTCTGAAAGTTTTACTTTTTGTATTATGAGTACAAGATTTATCTACGGTTGTAAAAATATTTGCCTGTTGATAATTATTGAAGTTCAATTTCAAATTCTCTGGGATCTCCAAAGCGAAAATTTATTTACCTGCTGTGTATAGTTAAACTTATTGAATTTGAATCTTACATTTTGTAACAAATTTTTTTGAATATAACAAACAAACCAGTAATTGATAAAAAAAAGAAAGAAAACCAAACAGGACAAATGGTATCACATAAAATTTTCAATGACTATTATGTTTATGTAGTTTCATTTTCGAATAAGGAAAATACAAAATCAATTAAATTAAACAAAAATGCTCAGTACTATTGAGCCTAAAAATTTTGTTTAAAATTATTACTTTGAAAAGAAAAGTACATCGTTATTAGAGAGATTATTTGAATATTAGTTATGCTTTACAGACATTTTTAAATTAGATTAAGTATACTATAAGATTATAAATAAGTATAAAACGAAAACTATCTTCAATTTACCGGACTTTTTTATCATGTAAATTCATTTTTCCTTTCTAATTTTTTTATAGTCCCTCAAGTCGCTAGGCTCAATTCTTCCCATATAAAATTGAATCTGTAAAACATCAAGTAAATTTTATTTAAAACGATGAAGGGAAGAAATTATAAATGACGCTATCAATATTATGCTTTCAACGATCTGCTTCAAAAAGAAAAAGAATGTTAATTAATCTTATTACCATGTAAAGACTTTTTCGCAGGAGAATTGGGTTAATGCACTTTATTTGGTTTTTGTAGCTTTCGATCGTTTGACAAAAGCCTTAAGTTTTACATGAAGATTATAATTCTTCAATGATTTAATAGTTTGGAGTGAAAAAATACTTTTTTTTTCAAAATTATAAATTTTTCTTCACGTATCAAAATTAGATTTGGCTTTCTTAAGGTAAGTAACCGTTCAGCTTACAAATGATTATTTCAGAACTTTTGTATATTTTAAAATATAATAAGCACTTTATTAGGATTGTTTTTCATGTTTACCTTTTTATTATACTCGTTTCTTTGAAGTATTATCGTCCATTCATTCTATGTACAATAGTTACATAAAAAAATAATATATTGACATTAAAGGGACAGGATGAACAAAAATATAGTCTAAATTCTCTTTAAATATTTCATCAAATTTTCCTCTTCATGAGTTTCTTGGAGCTTAAAATTGATTTTTCAAAAAAATAATTTTCATTTTTTTCCATAAATAATAATATTTTAGGACAATGCTAATTTTTTCATGGCATCAAAAGAATTATAATTTAATCCCGAAAGGAATTAGTGTTCAATATGAACCTGATTTGATATAGGGGTCAATTAAAAATCCTAGAAGTGAGTGAGAATTGTGGAAAATTCAGATGGTTGCCATCTTGTTCCAAGTTGTGCTTGTGAAGTTTTCTTTTATCAAAGAAAATGATAATATACTACTCTATAAATTAAAGCAACAATAATTCCAATTCCTAATATAAGTAAAAAGCTAGAACCCATTACCTACAAGTAAGTAAATGAATTTTTTTTTATTTTGATAAAAAAATGTTAAAACTGATAAAAAATTAAGCTGCTAAAAATATGGCGTTACAAAGGTTATTCTTCTTTTTATTATTGAAAAAAAAATCATGTAACATACTTTTAATTTAAATTTATCAATCCTGGGTGGAATGGCTCACACAAAAATAAAAGAAATTATACGTTTGATAAGTTTTTAAATGTGTTTATGTGAAATATTCAAAATTATAGTTCGAATACAATTATTTTTGTTAGAATATAATTAAAGATTCTATGATTTTACTTTATGTATTCTGCTGCATTTCAACTGTTTCATATTAAAATATTACTGACGTTTTGTATTGATTCTTTAAGGTGTTTCTATATTTGGCATAAACTATTGTAACATAACTCTCAAAAGAATTTTAGTTAGAAATTCATTTTTCTTTGAATAAATTGGATCTCAAAGCATCATAAATAAATTTGATACTTTCTTTCAAAAATGAGATAAAATATTTCTAAAGACATCTTTAGTATGCAACTGTTTCTTTGCACTTTAATTTTGTACTATTTTGATATTGGCAAAAGCTTTAAAAAATACGTAAATTTTTTTAAAATTCCCTTTGCTTTAAAATGCAGTTAGTAAAACTGCATTTGGATATTGTAAAATGTATGAAATGGAACAGTTTACACTGGAGATTCCGTTAAAAACAAATTGGAAAAAGCTCTATTTAATGGTTAAAAAATAACGAAAATGTATGATTCTTTATACTTAAACATCATGAAGCAGATAACTTTTTAACATATTAAACTATAAACTTCCATGATCTGAAATTCTGGAATAAATAATCTATTTTTAGAAACATATTTTTTCTTAAGTTTTATTTTAAAAATAAGTTTCGCTAAAATGAAAATATGCGTCATTTTAATTTAACTATAATACTTTTGTATTAACCATTAAATAAAACTTATATAATTAAATTTATGTATAACATACAAGAAAATATTTCCATCTCTGATTTTCGGAACTAATTATAATAATTATCAGGAAATGTTTTCTTTGAAGTACGTTGAACAGGTTGTTTGTGGGGACTTACATGTTTAGTATGAAAACTAAAGCCATTTTATATTTTTGAAGGTTGTTTCAATAATTTGGTTTACTTTTGAAAAAAATATGGTCTATTATTTCATATTCACAAGTTATTATGATAGTAATTGCTATAAAACTTTTATTATTAATTCATTACGAATTTAGTTCTCCCTCTTCTGACATTAATAGGTTCTGTAAAACGTTTTTTCGGCTGCATCTGTGGTTAGAGGTAAAGATGCAAAATTAACAGCCATAGTTTCTTTTTCAAAGAAATACTGGATCTTAATTTGTTGAGATACTTTTCTTTAATCTTTCCTCTATACATACTCTATACAAGGATAGAAAATATTCTATTTTTGGAAATTCATTCCTTAGAATTATTTTTTCCCTAAATACTTACGATACTTTTTTGATCTACAAATTTGTTTTTTTTTTTTTTCAAATAAGTTCAAATGAAAATAATTCCTTTTAAATGTCTTCTCTGCTGGCATCAAAACATAAACTTTAACAAATTGCTGCTTATAACATGCAAAGTATAGTGCAGAACCGTACCGTCCTTTCTTTTCGTGTAAGATTGAAAAATTTGCAACCATTATATTGAACACTAACAAGAATTTAAAAATAAAATATAAAACTTAGACATTTTTTTTTATTTTTCCCAAAAATTTTCGAGTTCTGACCCTCGATAATGTTGCGATTGAATATTGTAGGGTGATAGTTTGTGAAATGTTAACATCATATCTGCGAAAAATTTCAAGTTCATACTGCTTATTTTTTCAATTGTACAGAAAGGAAAAAAGGCTAAATATGCGAGAGTTATCACAATGGCATTTCTGATTTTTGTTGTAATTTCAATTTTTACGCAGAGAACATCATAGTAGAAAACCTTAAGTATAGTTTGTCACATTGGTTGATGATATTAAAATACAAGACATTTCCTGTGGGCGTTAACTATTGAAAAACGGGAAAATTATAGAAAACCTGCATTTTTCGTTTCAAAAATAATCAAGCGTATATATATATATATATATATGAAATTGTAGTATAAGCTATCACTTTTAAAGATCCATTCTGATTCCATTTCTATTAAAAACTTACTCAATTATTTTGAAATAAAATCTCCACAGTTAGTAGTACGTAAAGAGTTCGTCCGCGATCTCATTTCGTGCAAAATAACAGTAGTGACATAAGTGCTTTCGACATTAATTTCCGGCCAAACTATGGCATTTACGAAAAACTGTTCTGAAGCATTTTTTAGAACATTTCTTTAGCTTCTATTTTGCTTAAAACTGTTTTAATTACATCTAGCACGGTTCAAAAGTTATAATGTTGTTTTCTTTGGAAAAGTGAATTTTGGGGGGAGGAGAAGCGACTTCTCTCGGTGACGGATTTTTTGATTGTTCGGTTGAAATCATGTTTGAAACCATATTTAACAATAAATAAAATATTTTGATGAGTGCGTATGCTTGAATGACTGTCTTATTACTGCTTATAAAATGTCACTTTTCAGGTTTTAACGGATTAATTTTTAATTTATTATTTTCCAATTCTGCAACGTTTCGTGACTTCCTCAAGCGTCTAATAAATAAACATACATACACATATTAACATATAAAAGATAATTCAATATATATACAATAATTTATACCTTGAAATAAATAACTAATTATCACAAATGTCAATAATATAATTACAGATAAATTCAATAAATAAACAAACCTTAAAGTTAGATTTGAAAAATTATAAATTAAATCCGTTAAAACCTGAAAAAAGTTATTTTATTAATTCTAATTGGATCTGAAAATAAAATATTAAAATGACTACTTAATATAATTGAAAGTATATCTTGTAATCTACTTAGATTGGAATATTTTTTTAACATACCGCTTTTAAAGATAACGAATCTGGCAACAATGTTTTTTTTTATAAACCAAAGCGTTTATAATATTAGTAAGGATTATATTTGATTCCAATGAAACGGAGATTTTATAAGAAAATATGATATCTTTTACATCTTGGATTTTTGATGAATCTTTTCATTTGATCCAGAAACAATTGATTTTATGAACTATATTATAGTAAGCAAAAGCATAAATAACGGCTTACAATTTTGTAATATTTTTTGTCTTACTTTTAAACATAGCTTTTTAACTTTCTTTTGAATATCCAGAACTTCTACGTAAGATTTGCTCATTAATAGTTATGTACTGAAGATAGAGGGTTGAAGTTAATTATATTTCTTTATCACGCTCCTCTTTCGAAATTAATTAACTTCTATGCAGTTTTCTGACTTTTCTACTTTAATATAATATGCAACATTAATTATAAGATAGTTGTGTTAAGTAAAATAAAATGTTTGATACATAAAATATACTGGAAAGTCTTCCAAAGAAGTGAAGAAAGATTTATAACCACAAATGTTTGATAAGATGGAGATTTTTAAATGAGCTGATATCTTCAACAATGAAAAAGAGCTATTTGAACATTCTATTGTGTCAATTAAAGTTGTTTATTTTGTGTGAACTTTATTCAAAAGGTGAAGGTTTTGTTATTGTCTTTTATAGTTGGGAAATAGGAAAACAGTGGGAAAACTTTTTTTTTATATATCTTATTTCTACGATTTAATTGTGGAAGTATTGAAAATAACTTGTTGAAAGGTAACGAGACATTTCAAATAATGAAAGTTTTGTACATCACTTAGTGTAAAGTTTGAATTATACGTTTTTTTCCTTTTTATTGCTTTTAACTATATCTGACAGTGGAAATTACCAACTCTCCAGTTGGCTAAGTGTTCCATTGGAAGTCCCACAGAGAAGGTCTCCCTATGGTGTTGCAAAGCCAGTTTCATTGCAGATTATGAGTACGTTATCGGAAAACTGACTTGACTCACTGTATTTTTATCATGACAAAATCACTTTTTTATTGTTTCGGTAATGCTTTCATTTTCAACGAGATAATATAATGTCTCTCTAATATCACATTTTATGATATGATATGGATACAATTCTGGTCATATATGGAGACATATTTTTGATTTTAAGAGCTTACGTTCCAATACTGATAAAATTGATGTTATTATGTCTCATATAAAAAAAACTACAATTTAAATAGCAGATAATATACAAAAAAAATGAAAAATGAACACTTAAGTAGTATCTATATTCGTTTCTGGAACTTTTTATTTTCAACATTTGAATAATTTCATAACTCAATAATAATTATGGTTTGTAAGTAGTCGGTAAAAGGTTCATTATTTAATATAATATTTCAAACATGCACAATAAATCCTGTCCATAAGTGACAAAAATATTTTATCGTTGTTTTAATGCCAAATAGCCTAGAGTTACATGAGTAACTGGAGCTGGAAATAAATTGTGAGGTGGAAAGGGATAACTCTGAGTTGTATTCTTAGAAGGATAGATGGAGAAGGGTATCAGAATTGTTATGCTTGTCAGACAAGATCGTGGAATGAGAATAGATAAAGAAAATCGTCGCTTTTATTGATTGATGAAACTCATATTTATTACAATTTTCAAAGTCCTAAATAGAATTCGATCTCCACTGGCTACACTTTGCAAACCGAGCAGAACAATGCAACTATGATGTTTGAGTATGAAAGCTTTCATTTCTGGTAAGATGGCTTGGTTATTTGAAATATTTTAGGTATATGTTATAAGATAAAAGTATAACTGTTATCTTAAAATAACTATTTGGAATTCAATTCTTTCATAGTGATTTATCTCTACGTTTTATAAATTGGTCAAAATATATTTTTTTCATTATTCTTCTTTTACAATTATTTCTTAAAAGTTCAATCACAAGCATGTTCTTTTTTGTTTTATCCAGTGGGTTGTATCTCAGACATTATAAAATAAGTAAAAAGAAGACCAAAGGTAGTATCCAAACCAAACCGAACTTCCACATTAGAATGTTTCAAAAAAACAAAATTCCTCCTTTTTTTATGAACACATGCCCTCTAATTTTATTTAAATGTGGTAAAAACATTTGTAAATAAATTTTCATGCACCTAGAGCAATTGCAACTCGTACTGGCTTGCATCAAAACATGTCAATACTTAGGTATATGCGAAACCGCGCGGGAGCTAACGTATCGTGTGCTTTTTATATTGCTTATTTTTGTAATAAATAAAAATATTGTTTTCATTTAGCTAGCATGTCGATGAAATTACGAATTTCTAAATGGGAATATTTTTAATAAGAAACGTAAAAAATCAAATTAATGATTTCAAATTTCCCTCAAATGGATCAGTACAAGCAGATTTGTTCTGTAATATTCATGAAGTGAATTTAAATATTGATGAAAGCGCAAATTTATTCGTGAATGTATTATTTATCGGAAAAGGTGTACAATCATTTAAATCTATACTTAGCTATGTTAAGAAGCTAACAACCGTATACCAAGTTTAAAGAGATTTACAAAAAAATACAAAAATTCTATTACAAGAACATTTGTCTCTAAGTCTGAAATAATGAATTTACAAGAAATTTTGCCCATCGCAACTAAGGGTACACAATCCAATACTTAAGGAAAAATTTCATAACTCCAAAGTTAGTAGTAGCATTAGATAGCTGTCAGTGAAGTATAAGTAATAGTGTGTTTATTACTAAAGCAATTATTGTGCCACTAGCACATAGCATCGATGAATTTCTCATAAGTAATTCTTTCATTCAAATACTTCGTAAGGAGGAGCGAAAAGACCGCGTAGAAGATACAAAAGTTGATTTCAAAAATGAGTCTACGAATTGCTATTAAAAACGTGTTTGAAGAAATAATAAGCCATACAACTACAAGTTCTAACATTCCATTGTGCAAAAATTTCCAAGAGAACTGGAAAAATATCAATCCTGAGAAACTACAGAGTTGCACAGAAAAGTTATCATGCCTGAATGTTTCAGATATCGAAAAAATGTTAGAATTTTACCGAATTGATTAGGTTAATGAAGGATAACTATTGATTATTAATCTTTCAACATTAATTATTGGTATCCTACGTTAGGTCTTGGCTGCAATGCTATTTAGCCGTAATGACATCTTATTAAGATTCATACTTCATAAGGGTCATGAAAACATATAAAAAAATTGACAAAAGGATCTCAAAAACAGCTTCACAAAACTTCTGCCAGCATTTATGGTATTTAATAGAAACTCTTTTACCTCACAGTTAACACTACATCCTATCGAAAGAAGAACTAAGTAGCTCACTCTACGGTTAGTGGCCAATAAATAATATTAGATTTATATTTTTCTTACATATACGCTAAGGATATGTTCATTCCTAATTTCAGATAAAAACATCGATGATTTTGTTTCAATCAAGTTATATTCTGACTGTAAAAAGCAAATGTTGAAAAGAAACACTTTTGAATAGTCTTTTTAATTATAAATACATAAAAAATGTAAGATACAGGAAAAGCGGTATTTTGTTTACTCAGGAAAAACTAAGATCAAATTCCTATATGATATTTATTTTAGTTTTTATGTTTAAAGTTTGAGGTCAAATAGGCACGGGTTATCGTTCTTCAATAGCGATAGTATTTGATATTTCAGTTATTTGGGTCAAAAATTTTTGCCTTTATAGCATGGGACACCGTACTCCACATGTCTTAACCTTAACGGAAAGCCAGTAGAAACGATGAAGCACTTCGAATACCTCGGATGATTTATCAACTAGAAGAAGAGGTATAGAATAAGAAATACATAGCCGCATTGAGCAAGTCAGAGGAAAATTTCCAAAAATGAGAAAAATCTTTGTGAATTGAACTTAATCCTTAGAACTGCGGCTAAAAATGGCTAAGTGCTATGTGTTTTCTCATGTCTTATACGGAATAAAAGTTTGAACTCTTACCCAGAGACTGAAAGATAAAATAACCGTATTTGAAATGTGGGTATATCGCCGAATCGTGAAGATAGCTTGAAGGGGTCACGGATGAAATGAAGATGTACTAACGAGACTTGATACTATAAAACTTTAATGATATCCATAAGGAAGAAAAAGTTACTGTACTTCGGTTATGCCATGCGTAACAACAAATATCACCTGCTTTAGCTCATTATTCAGGGTCGGATTGAAAGTCAAAGAACATTGGAAAGAAGAAGGCTATCCTAGCTACCCAACTTTCGTAGGTGGTTTAAAAAAAGCACGAAAGAACTCTTCTGTGCTGCTGTATTAAAAATTAAAATAACCATGATGATCGCCAATCCAAAAAAAGAAGTAGAGTGTTTAATTAAATGATTGAAATTATGAATTCCCATGTATTGGTACGAAAAAAATTGATTTATCAAATTTTAAGCCCCTGTAGTAATCCATGAAAGAACTTAAATGTTATTTTTTCAAATTACTTTTGAGTACTAGAGATCTGATTTAAAAATTTCTAAAAAACAATTTATCGAAATCACCGAAGTACCTATTACAAATAACTGTAACTTCCATAAGAAAACGATGTATTAAAACGGTAATTGTAATAAACTTTTTCTTAACATTCTAAACATAAATGACAAATTTTTGAAATAAATAATAATAAATTTTCTCTTACTTGTTCCACAGAGCCATAATGTCGACGAGAAAACACTCCTCTGCGTGAAATGAGATCACTCGCTGTAGAGCTGAAACAAAATATAAAAATAATTAAAACTTATGACACTAAATAAGTTTCTTTATTCCAATCCATTTAATTAAAAAATTTATATCATTGTTAAAAGGAAAATATTTTTGATTGTCTAAACGAATATATGAAAGACAAATAGAATTATATCGTATGCTATATTAAAAAATTCCATTATTTTCTTTTTAGTCTTGTAAAGTTTATAATACCCTACCAATACAATCCTACAACAAAAAGATATGGAGCAAATAATTTTACATTTTATTGATAAATTTTTCGATATAAACTTTCACAATAAAATCTAATTTGTAATTTGTATTTTTCTTTTCATTTTTTTTAAATGACGACTATACTAAGTCAAAATCATCTATTTTTTAAATATAAAAATTATAACGATGAGTTAGCTCAATGAAATTTTTTTTTCTTATGTTTGAAATAAACGTTCAAAGAAAATTGAGTTTTTTTTTATTAATTCATCGTAATAATATTATTTTAAAATATCAGTTCTTTATTTTAATACGTATTTACCGCCGTTTTATAACTACAGTCAAGTGCAAGTCTTTCATAGCTTTGGGTTTCTCAAAATCTGTAAATCCAAAAGGTTTTGAAATCAAGTCAAATAAAACATGTGGGAATTTCAAATCACTATTGAGAATCTGTCGCCTCTGTTGGCCTCTGTTTGAAATATGTCAGTTTTCTTTTTAAAACTTCTGGCATTGATTTGAATTCAGAACCTACCAATTTCAAAGGCCACCTCGATCACACGTTTACAAATAAGCTTTTAATTCGTTGTGCTTAAACTCAGGACACCTCAGGAGTTTCTATTTGATTTACAATTGAGAATATCAACAAAAAAAGTCCAAGCCTTCTAACTTTTTCATAGCGATAGTTGATTTATAGGCTTATAAGCTTTATAACCTTATTATAATTTTATATATAAATTGACTATCTTGCCGTCCGTGCGTGCAGAGAATGGACTATGCGCATGCGCTCTGTTATCCCCACTTAGTAGGGTTAAGTTGACACAGCGCACGGCATTCAAACATGCCTATTTGCTCAAACCGGCTATTTACCAAATTTGTTATTATTTTTGTATTTTTTTCATAACAACTATTTACGTTTGTCAAAATATTATTACTCAAGCACATTAAATAATTATTTACGCACCCGATGGTACAATTTTTTATGAATTTAAATTTATATTATTTGTAATAAAAGCGCGACAAATAGTTAGCCAGTTGTAAATATTCGATTTTAACGGACTTTGATTGATTATTGATAATTTCGATTGTTTATCAAAACGTTATCCCTTACAAACTTTGCTACCGTTTTTCACTCTTTTAGGGGAGAAATTTTCAAAAACCCTTTCTTATTATATATTTGCATCGTATATGGAAAACACTTGCCAAATTTCATCGACACAAATGTGCACTTATATTTGAAAATACAATGTAAAACGAAAAAAAAATAATGACCTTTATTTTTTAACATGACCGTTAACATGACTAAAAAGTTATTCGATTTCGCACATTTGGATGTTGTACATACAAAATTGTTGCAAATAGGTGAAAAGCGTGGAAGTAAATTCGAATATTTTATTTTTTTTTCAATAACAATAATTGATTTTCAAGTTGTTTTAAATACCGAAAAAAAGTTAGTATGGAAGATTTTATATTTGCATTGACAGTGAAATATATGGCGAAAAATTGCTACCTTAATGCTTTTCAGCCGAATATATAATTACTCCAGATCACAACCATTGGTTCATAAAAAATAAATTTTAAAAAGTTTGATTGTTGAAAAACGAACCAAAATTTAAAATCGCCTATTTGGTATAAGTACCTACTACATAAGTATTAAACTTTCATACTAATTTAGTGAAATGGCGTTATTTAAAAAGTTGTTATTAAAATGATATTAAATAAAACACATTTTTGATTTCTTAATATAATTTTAAATAAACTTTTTTTATATTAACAACACTGATTATTAAATTTAAAATTTCGAATGTTGATAAACTCTACATTATCTCATTAAACATTTTATTGAGATAGAACCTTTAGTTGCGAATGCAATGGGCAACTACTAGTCTATAATAAAAGATCATTTTGATTTTATATGTTTGATTGGCATTAAACTAATACTTGCTTCCTAAGATAGTGATTGAGATATTTATCGAATGGTTGTAAATTGTAGAAAGATTTTGTACCATTCCAATACGTTTTCTTATTGAATATTCAAATCTTGTTTCCACCCGTTCTATTGTGGATGAAAACTAACGAATGTGTTACGAATACCTACAGTAAATTTACCCTTTGACAAGTAGGTCGAACAAATATTCTCGATGAAAGTGATGGATCAATTCTCAAAATACAACTTTAAAGTAACGAATCATATGATCATATCAGTTCTTTTTCGGAAGGATAATTCTACATTTTCTAATTTACAGGGAAAAAGGACTACATGTAAATGCAAATTAAATAAGGGTAGTGTAAACGACGGAGTTAGTATTAGATTAGAACTGGCATATGACTCTATAACGAGATATCCTGACTTCTATCTCCACCAAAGCTTATATTAAGTACATTTGTTTTCCAATGCTATCATAATTTAATTAATCAAGTTTCAGTCTCGGTCTTCCGTAAATTCTACTAAAAGTTGGTGTTGTAGTTTCTACCTCTCGTGTAAAATTATAGTCTTTGTAAAAAATATATTTTCTTGTGTTGATTGTAAATAATTAAAATAGTTTACAACAAATAATTGCATGTTTTATATTAAAAGCAGCATATAATTTAATATAAGGAAAGTTCAAATTCATCAATATCAAAATGATAACAATAACGCCCATTTGAAATATGATATTCACTATAATGAAAATATCCGTACAATGAAACAAAAATTTATATGAAGGTAATTAAAATTTAATTTTGAATGGATAATGCTTTTAATTAAATTCATCGATTTTGCTTTAAGAAAATCAAATGTCAAGGTAAATTTAAAATATAAAAGTTTTGGTACTACATTTTTGTCGATTTTTTTCATTTTAAAAAGAATATTAAACCCTTAAAAAAGAATAACCCAACATTTACGCAACATGAGAGTTTATGACAAGGTTTATGAAGTGATTCATAACATTGTTTCATAAAAAAGAATTATTTTTGCAATAAAATTTTATTTTTTTAAACACAAGAACTGGATTATGTTTTTTTGATTGCAATAAAGTTATTTTTTTCTTCACTACAAGATAAGTTAAATTTTATCATTTATAATACATTTTTTACGTATGATTCCATAAAAATATTTTAAGACTATTAATTTTAGGGGGGTAATTTATGAGAAATAAAAATACGAAAGGGTTAAAATACAAAAAAAATAAAATTGTTAGTAAGCTTTGACACTTATCAAAGATATGAACATAGCATTAAAGATTTAATTAACTGAAATCAATGATTACAAGATTGTGTTATTAAGAAGTTTGGAATGTATTGAAAATACCAAGTACAATATTTATTAAAATAAATTTCAATTCCTTAGAGTAATAAATTTATAATATATAATAAAAATCAATAACAATTTTTACCATTAAAATGATCATTTTAAATTTTTGTAATCGAGGATTATTAAAGATCTGTTATGATTTTAATAATTAATATAAACCAATTTTTTAATTTATCGCGACGTTTTGCAGTTTATTTCTACACCTTTAATATCATCAATAATATTAATAATCATAAATAACAACATGTAAACGTCACAGCAATGTAATTTTTGCTGATAGTATGATATTTCAATGATAAAGTTAAATTAATGTTGCACTATAAGGTATATCACTAAATTATATTACTAAATTACTATAAACTTTAATCGCCTTAACACAACTAATTCTATAAAGTTAGTCTTTTGCCTACTATAAAATTCCATGTTGGTTGAGGTTTTTTTATATGCCTTAAACAGGTGATTGTTGAAATTATTTAAGCCATTAGAATCATTTTTAAGATTGGCTGTGTTGTTCAAACCAATGTTTACTATTTTGCTAATGTTTCTTCTTGTCCAGCACTGTCTCCATTTCAAATACAAAATTATGATCTGTGTTAAAATAATGCACAGCCAATGCTGTTCTGTTAATCTTTAGGATATTTATATGTTTGCAATATATCGTCAGCCTAAAGTGTTAACCCACAAAGTCCATTTTTATTTTATTTTTTTGTTATATTAAGTATGGAGTGCAAAATTCCATCGAATGACAAACTGATAAATCACTTCAAATATAGACATTTCAAAATATCGCATGAAATGAAATCCTGTTTTATGCCCTGTCTTATGAAGTTTCTATTCATTTTTTTTAATCCCCTGTAAAATTTGTTAAAATGGGCTTACCAGGTTAACATTTTAGGCTGACGATATGAGTTTTGGATTAATTTTTTCTCTTAAAGTTGTTTTGTTTGACCAATGTTGTTTTTACCAAAACGACGAGAAATCATATATAGGTGCTACAACTTCGTCTAACGAATTATTAAAGATTATGTAAGAATAATCTGTTGGACTTCGGTAATAGTTTGCATAATAAAACCCATTACATAATATAATTTTCTATATACTTCAGTGATTATATCACTAGATTGAACCCTTATGGTAAGCTGGTTCTTAATACTTACCAACTTTAAACCAAGAAAGATTATGTGACTTCAAGTAAAATAATCTGATGGCTCAGAAACCAGTAGCTCTTAGTTTACTAAATCGAGTTATTAAGCACTTACATATCCACCATAAAAGTAATGAAAAAATTAAAAACCAATTTGTTGAATTCTAATTATCCTATATTTTTTTGAGCATTTGTATAGAAAAATTTATTTATAGTCTATAAATTATAAAGCAATAATATTGAAATAACAAAATATGAAATCACAAAACAAGATCATTACTTGAGGTTCCCATATATAAAAGGATTGTTACAAAATATATCTAGGTGCTGGTGTTTCTACAGAACAGAATGAAGATCGACGTTCAAAAAGGTAGTCTATCTAGTGTTTGGAGTTTAAACCACTGATTATTTTGAGTTGGAGATGCTTATTAATTATAAACACACATTCGAAAATAAAATTCAATTTTTAAATTTCCTAAATGGATTGTTCTACACTTGAGAAAAACTGGAAAATATTGAAAACTTACTTTCTTAATAATTAATCTGAAACCCTAACTGTAAGAGTTTTCCAAAAAAAAAGAAATGGTAAAAAAATCACCTTCAGCGCAGTTTGTGGATCAATTTGGAAAACGTGTTCGGGATATAAGTTCACTACTGGATAAAGCAACTCGTATACATATTAGCCCAGTAAGATCTACCAAAGATATTGCTGTTTTCGTTTAAAATGTAGGTGAATTGTCATCAACCTCAACTCGCCGTCGTTCTCAAGGAACCGCCGTTAACGTCAATGTTGAGCGTTATCACTCTATATTAAATTAATTTTTATGTCCTAAAATTAGAGAGGATGATATAGTCAATATTTGGTTTCAACAAAATAGCGTTACTTGCCATATAGCCAATGTAAGAATTGATCTTTTGCATACTGTCTTCGAGAACCGAATAATCAATCGAAATGCTAATGTGAATTGGCCGCCTCGCAGCTGTGATTTAGATTCTTTAGACTTCCTTAGATTTTTATAGTTTAAAAAAGTATTTTCTTTTTTCTTTTTTGAAGTTGTTATGGATAAATGTTACGTTAATCATTCACAGTCGATAAAAGCATTTAATAAAGAAATAGAAGTAGCTATTAACAGGATAGAAGCTCAAACAATTGAAAATGAGTTGAAAAATTGAGTTGATGGAATGGGATACAGTAAAGCTAGTCGTGACAGTTATTTGAACAAAGTTGTTTTACATCAAGAAATACAATGCTTATACTTTTCAATAAAAATAAAATTTAAAAAAAAATCTTCATTAGTTTTTGACTTATAATCAAACTAAATTCCAACTTTTAAATAGATCACTCTGTACAACTTACAATTAGTTAGATCTATATACATCAAACTAAATGAGCAGATACTATAGCCAATAAAATTGAAATAAGTAAAATTTAATTTGTTTAAAATAATTTAAAAGTAAAAAATGCTTTAAGATTTAAAGTATTCAGATGATACTTTTTTAACTCAGAATTATTTATAATTACACAAATGTCTGTACGAGTCACAGTGTAAGCTATAAAATCACAATTTATGAAATAATACTTTTCTCTATGCTCTAAGTGTTATAGTCTGTATGCTAGAACCCAACATTAACACTTCTTGTAAAATGTGCAAACCTATATGTTACTAGAACATCGATTTCATATAGTTTAATCGTTGTTTCTTGTAGTTTTTTTCCACTCCCTTGTTTAATAGTCTTAAATAGGTATGATTCTCTCAAAAACCATCTTTTTTAATGACCAATAATTTTGCCAAAAATTAAACAAATATTTTGCTACTTTTTTGTCATATGTTATGAAGACTAACTTCTCAACATTGTCCATAATTAATAGTGTAATTGCGGAGAGAAAGTTATGTTAGAATTTTTGTTGTCCAGTAAATATTTTAATTATTTCATTTTAGCATTAATAAGACAAAAAACAAATAGTTCTTAGATTAGCAAAAGTAAGAAAAGGGAGGGAAAATTTACGAAAGAATGAATATTAATTTCACGCACAAATTGTCAAAGCTTTTTATTGTTTTATTCTCAAATAATTTAATTTACGCTAAATACAAATCCAATTTAAATAAGTTCAAAAATCAAACGAATTTCATTTAAAACGATAAAAAAAACATGAAGTTCCATTCTTTTTACACCCTATTGTTTATAGCTGTCTACTTACGAAAAATTTAAATGTTAATCTGTTTATTATGCAGATTTCTTTCCTGAAGAATTGGGTTAGTGTTCATTGTTAAGTTCCTACCACCTTCGATTAGCTGACAAAAGCTTTTAGTATTACATAAAGAGTATTAACCTACAATGCATTGTAGTTTGTTATGAAAAATCTGGCATCTACCATTTCGATAAAACTTTCTTTGCAGTTCAAAACACAAACACTAAAAACAAAGTTATTTTGATAACCTTTTGTACGCTACCTAACTTTTGATTAAAATTTGTGTTGAATTTAGGGTCTAAATGTTTATAATAAGTTTGGATTACATATTTCAAAAATATTTTTTTTTCGATGTAGTCTAGACAAAACATTATAGAATTTTCGAGAAATTACTGAGAATTATTTTAAATAGGGTTGAAGTAAATATTTTTCATCTGAAAAATTAGTTTACCGAAACTATATATAAACATATTTAATAACTATTCAAATAAAAACATAAGCGGAGTAATAAGCAAAAAGAAAACAACAATGACCTTATGTTTTTATTTAAATTTCGTTATTTGGAAAATAATATATACAAAAAAAAATATTCTGAAACAATTTAATTCAAAATAAATGATTAAAGTTATATCTTAAAGCACAAGGGATTATTTGTTAAGTATTTGAGTGATGAAAAGAGACGTGAAAGATTTTAACGGAGGAAAGGGAGCTTATTATAAATTATTTCTTTTAAAATGTATGCATCGTTTTTTTCAATAAAAGTAAAATAATTAAAGATGTGAGAGAATTTAAGTTATACTCATATTTTAATCACAAAAAGGTTTATATATTTATTATTTCAAGAGAAAAATAAGAGTAGATATTCTTGATATTAAACTGAGTGAAAAAACTTATCTTGTAATAAAGATTGTTATCTTGTAAGAAAGCATGTACTATCGCAACAATTTGCAAATATTTATAAAAAAAGTCATAAATTTCTCTCATCAAAAATAATATGCGACACAAAAACCTTTTGAATTGTAAAAAATGTTTATTTAATTGCAATTTAAAATTCCATTTTTTCGTTTTCTAAACACTTGTTGGTGACTCCAATGTCTGTACTAGATTGTACATTCCAAGTGCTTTCTTGTTTATAAGTTTTCCTTAATCCAAAATACAAAGTATTATTTCAATATTTCAATTTTTCTTAGATGGAATTTTAAAAATAAGAATGAAGATTATATAAATTATTCATACTTCTGGGGGATGCTATGTTATATACCATATAACAAGCAGAGATATATGAATGATTGAAGAGATGAGTTAAAGTTTGCACTATCCACATATTTACCGATAACCTGACCAATCTGAACGCGTAACTAAAACCAATAACCATAGGTCAATTTTAAACTGAACTGGAGTTGTAACGAAATGTTATACAATCTAGCTACTTGGAACAACTAGAAAATTCTTCGTTTTAGTTGTGGTGGTTGTCAGGTCACAAAGGTATAAAACGCTCGTCAACGATCTTTGACAGCATACACAAGCCCACAGTTACAAGATCGGCATTAAAAATATCAATAAATGGGTTTATTAAAAGCACTGCTAAATTCAGACGTAAAATACAGTAAGGGAATGGAAGGAAAAATATATTTGAAACTAACTAAAGAAATATTTAATTTTACAAGAAAACAAATCAGAGGATCTCTGCGGACTAAATACAATTGGAGTACTTATAGGTGCTTCAATATGTAGATTTCGTCTGGAAGGTGATGAAAATGCTTCCCACGTTTCATTGAAACGTAGAACTCTGAATAAATAGAAACATAAGGAACTAAGGGTAACAAACAGGGCAATATTGAGACTCATTTAACCTTATCTTGGATCCCCAAATGAATAAAAAAAAAATACCAAATTTTTTAAATAATAAATTCAAAATAAAGTAGCTTCATTTTATTTCTTTAATTGTTCAGAAATGGAATTGAAATTTCAAATGAAAAAATATGCAGCATTTTAAATATAACTACAGAACCCGGTAAACATCGTACTACTTAAAACGGATTTGTGAAAATTGATTCATCGATATCTATAATAATGCTACACTTTTATTATTAATAAAGATGAAAATAAATAGCTTAAATTTTTCAAATTTAGTTGTTTTCTACTATTGATGGTTTTACAAATAATTTCTACCCTTTCACTGATCTTTATCTCCTTACGCATTTGCTCAATATAAAAACACTAATATTTCTGAAATCTTATCACCAATTTGCTTATAACTCTACAAATATCAGTGTGAAAGTACTGCGATGATTGCTGTTATTTTATTGGTTTATGAAGAAAATTAGATTTTTTAGGGGGCAGTATTGTTTACTATAATACTCTTATAATTTAACTTATAAATAACACTTAAACAAGATATTATTCAAATTATAAATTAAACCAGAAATTCAAACAATATTTATGACAAAAATAAAAAAGTTAAATTCAAACGGTCTCAATGCATTTTTCTCAACAAATCATAGAAAACATGAATGACATGTATGATGAGGATCATGAATCAATAAATGAAGAAGCTCACCCTCATCACCTAATGGTTTGAAATATACATTACGACCGGTTCTCATACGTATCAAACATAAAAAAAATAATAAAAATACCGTTTCGGGGAAATACAACCACAAAAACCGTGACTTGATATTTTTGAATAGAAGATGATTTTTTTAATCACAGTTACCAAGAATTTCATTTATTACTGCCAACCAATCTACCAAGATCAAAACATGAATTCAATAATTTCCTCATTTTGTCGAAACAACGTATAACGCTTTCAGTGTCTGTGCTTGTATTTATTTATTTTGTAATTTAAATTAAATTTTTTGTTGATTAAACAAAAAGATTGGTTCCAGGAAGTGTTTTCACATTAAAAATGATGTGAAAATAAAATTCCACAAACGTATTGTTTATCTTAACCCAAAGATACTCACAAGTATCAAAAAAAAATTTTGTTTGAGAAAACACTTGAAAGTTGTTTCCATCATGGACAATGAGCTTTGTGTACTTTCGCACACGCGTTTTATGTAACATGTTTCGATGGTTGAAAACGTTTCACTTGAAGCTTGAAGTGGTAGTATACTAGTGTCATAAAAAATTTCGCCTTTACTAACATTTAATTCATTCGTCATTCTTAAAATTCGATCAATAATTTAACATCTTCATTATTCAAGGGGACACAATTGACCTCTATTATATTAATGAGTTTTTTTGTTACGGAAATGTGCAACGTTGAAATTTTTTTGTCATTTTTCAACATTTTCTCATTATTATTCCAAGTGGAATTGAAAAGGTACATATATTTTACATAATCTTCTTTTCATGGTCAATATTTTTGATGACAGTTTGGCTTAGAATCTTGCTTTTTTCTACTAAATATCATTCTTTTTTTCTTTAAATTCAAACATGAAATTGATAGTATCGTATATTCAAACGAGAATAATCTATACGTGTATACTTGAATTTTTTATAATAATCGTTCTTATTTTACTAGTGGATGTGTAATTCTGAATTAACACGTTTATTTTACAACAAACAATTACTTCTTTTTTTCAACATAATTTACTAATTAAATTTAATAACTCTCAATTTAAAGGTAAATCAATATTTTTTAATGAGGTACCATATTTAATAAAATGAAATTTTTGTAGGGTTTTGAAAATAATTTAATATTTTATTTATAATTTGATCTTCATTGCATTCATATAAAAATAAATAATTGTACAAGGAACTGACAACTAGGATAATATATTTAGACTGAGTTTCATATCTTCTTTCATACAGAGCTTAAAGGTAAAAAGATCATAATTAAATATTACGTAGTAAGATTTGACAAGTTCTTCAAAATTGTATTTTCTTTGAACGCATATTGCTCAATTATCTTTTGATATTTCACAAATGGTTTCCTTTATAATGTCAAATCACAAAACAATAATGAAACCCTTTGAATATTCCATTCAAAGTATTTAAACTTACAATAAATTTCTTTATTATGTAAAATTTTAGTATTTAAAACGTTAAAATGTTGATAGATTTTTGAACAAATTGATATTAAGTTTTTAAGTAAATGTCAAACGCAGATTATAATGTTATGTTCTTTAATTAATAAAGTAGTTTGGCACTCACTTTTGACCTTTGCTTAACATTATCAAAACGAATTTAATAACAAAACTCTAATTTCACTATACGTAATTTTATTTAATTTCACAAATTATAAATATCAAAACTTTCAAATGATGAAATATCTCGCTTTGAAGTATAAAGTGGAGATTGTTTTATAGAAAATTGTTTTAAACTTAAAATATATACGTTTATGTTGAATCAGTTATTAAAAAATCAAAAACAAAGCAAATGGTTGTATAGAAGATGAAAATATTATCAATGTTTGCGAAACTTTCTAAAGTTTTAATAATTTAATTTGAATTTTGGCAAGTGAAAGTGAATAAATTAATAAAACATTATATATTTCTTAAGATAACTATATTTTCATAAGAAAATTAGATGAAATTTATTAATTTTGCTTTTGACGAAATTTAAAATTTCTGACGTATGGAATTTTTCGTTCGTTTCTTGTCAAGTAAACAAGAACTCAGAAAACCTTATTTTTAATTTTATAAGCAATCAGTTACTGCTTTAGCTATTAAATAATTTACTGGTGATATAGATGGCTTGGTTATGGATTTCCCAGAGAAACCTTTCCTGTTTGAAAAGAGCAATATATTGATTAATTCATTTGATGTTTTTCCATTAAAAAGTTTTTGGTTTTGTTTAGTTAACAAAGGATTAAATTAAAGGATTAGTATAGCTTGTCAATCTCTAGCAGAGCTCCACTATTTGGTTCAGTCATGTTTTAGAATTTTAGGTGATCCTAAATTTTGTACCCGCTAAAATATTTCATGAAGCATGACGATAATATACAGTGATTAAAGTTCTAATCCGTAGGACCATATAAGCATTTTATTACAGAAAAAAATAAAAGAATTTTGATTTCCATTGACAATTTTGATCCTCTATCTATAAGCTAATACAACCGTTCAAGTTTTTTTATAGTTTGCGGGTTTTTTTTCTTGCAATATGGATTCTCCAAATCAGCCTTTTATCAAGATGAAGTCCTACAAATTTTACTGATTTCAAATCTAAAATATCTTGACATTTCAATTATATTTCTGGGCAGCTCTACCAATTCTAAGGGTAAAATTAAAAATATCAGTTTTTGTTTCGTTTGATTTGATCCTCCACTTTACCATCCAGAACATAATCAATTTGAGAGATTGGCTACTGATCCTGTAAGATTCTCATTACTAGCCATTAAAACATTCTTATTCACAAAAGTTATTGCTTGAGTACCAGTAGTTGTTGCCAAATTGGTGATATATAAGAGGTAAAGAATAAGGCCAATAAATTTCTCTGGGCGATGTTTCTGATTTGTCGCTGATTTGATGATTCTTTAATGACTCTGGTAGTAAATTGTCGATCTCTTAGATAAGACTTTAGCGGTTTATAATAAATTAGTACATTTTTCCTTATTTTATATTACATAATATATCATGCTATATTTCATCGGATTTGGCTAATGTTCATGAAAATCGATTATTTGAGATATGTTTTTATAATCCACTAGGGAAAACATGAGGGTACATAAAAAATACAAATAACTCTTGGTAGTATCAATAGACGATATAATTTTTTTTAATTGACAAAAGACACTAATAATATGAAGAAAAAAACAATTTTAAGTTATGAAAAACTTGTACATTAAAAATTGTAAGATTTGTATGGTTTTGTTGATCACAGAGCCTAAAGAAGCTATTAAAATGTAGCGAAACATTGCGATCTAATATTCCCGTATGCATTTTATAATCTTTGGTACATCAATTCTCGGATATTTATTTAAAATTCAAAATGAGATCCCGAAGTGGGTGCGCCTATAAGTCTTCGGTGACGTCACAGTACGTATAAGTATGCGTAATGAAACCGTAATATTAACAGATCATTAAGCAGTTACTCTAAAAAAAATAATAATTTACACAAGGAAGACTTAAAGGAAGTCTAAACGTCTTTGTAAGTCATTTTTAAATCATTTAAAATCATTTTTAGATTATATTTATTTGAGAGATTTAACTGTAATGGCAGTTCTTCGAAGCGATTTTTACAAATAACATTTTATAAAAACAAGGATTATTCAAAAAACCACCCAATGTAGGTTTATAATTTGATTTTTGCTACGTAATTATGTATGACAATGTGATGTACTATGTACGTTCATAATTGTTAAACTTCAAATTTAAGAAATTATAATAATTTATAATTTATTGCATAGTAAGTAGTAAAATGTTTTAGTTTATGTATTTTTAAATTTTTTTTCTTTATAATAACTGATTTTAAAAATCAGTTCCAAAAATAAATCAAAACGAAATATTTTTATACCAATATTTGGATATATACCTACTGTATGTTATATAATGAATAATTCATTATTATTGCATATTTCATGTTCGACAAACAAGAAAATTCTGTTATATCAAATTGTTTTAGTTATAAATTGAAGTGCGCTACTGAAAATTCCTTGTTCCTTGTTAAAAATTAATTCAGCGAACTCACTAATTTTTGATCAAACCAAGCCAAAAGCATACCTCCAACACATAGCTTTTAGTTAATAAGTACATTAAGCTTTGTTAGATATACAGAGTAAGCTTGACGATATTGAAGAATAGAATTCAATAATTATATTCTAAAAATTATATTTAAAGTGATTGATTAGATTAAAGCAGATATAAAAAGAATGAAAATGTCAAAGCATTGTATGGTGAATTGCAAAAAGGAATACATTTTAACAGAACTGCTAAAAATAATATTTATAATAAAGAATTTTATTTCTTCTCTTGTAATGTATTGATTAATTCCTACTTGTTAAATATTTTTAGAATGAATTGTTCCAATATTATATGGAATTCCAAGATTTCCGTTTTTTGTTTGTTTCATATAAATTAAGGTGTTATTAAGAAATCAATCAATTCACAGATTACAAGTTAATTTAGTTAATAGTTAATATTAAAAGAAATTCAATTAAAATCTGATGATCAAAACATGCAAGTTATTTCAAATCTATGGCTTTTATAACACACCGTTGTTATTTTGTTCTAAAAATACAATGGTGAGTAGAAACTGTCACAGAAAATATGATATAAAATGTACGTGACCAAAGCTTACAAAAAATAAAATTATTTTTCGTCTTTTGTAATTTTAGTTGAAGTGATCTTTAGTGGACCCACTTAAGTTATTACATCTACAACATATATATAAAAGTATAATATTTAATTGGGAAAAAAATATACAATTCGTTTTTATTACATTGTATTTAGCTGCTGTGTATCGCTTTCAATCCATAAAAAATTAAAGCGAAAATAGCTTATAATCTCTACGAATATTTTATAGAAATGATTGCATGTTTTGATTAACGAAAAATTAAACAAACCAGTGGTCCGAAATACCAAACTAGACCTAAACCAGTGATCTGGCTTAAGAAATTCTTTCCTTGATGGAATACTTAATTTTCTCCGAGTGCTACAGATCAACGGATTTTTGCTATTTTTTGTTGGAGGAGGGTTTCATATAAAAATCTAGAACTATTCGGGGATCACCTTTAACTTATTCAAATTGGTGTTTGAATTTTAGTTTTTAAAAAACTTTACTTCCTGCTGGAAATAATTATTGTCATTGTTAGTATGCATTGTAATTATGAACTACGCTAACTTAATTAACTACTGTATTAGAAGTAGAGCGCTACTAAAATTTCAAACGCTATTCAAATAGCTATGCTATGTTTAAGATAATATATTTGAAGTATAATAAAAAAATTGTAATGTTTCCTTACAAAACATTTAAGCCACAAACCAAATTTCAGCTAGGCAAAGCTAAAGAATCAGTGTTAATGATCAATTATTAGAATAAGTATTGTTTATTGTATTTTTCTTCATTTATTTATATTTACACTTTATTCACGTGACAAATCTCAATCGTAATTAAATAAAATCGTATAAGCAAAATATTTTACAAACATTAGTAATTAAATTCAAAACACAGTTGTTGAAAGTTAGGAAATAAATCATTTGATTCAATTATAGATAAAATCATTTTATTATGTCGTGATTGTAAAAAATTTGGTAAATGTTATGATATTTCTTATCATTCATGGCTATTGGAATATTTAACATGAGAAGTTGGGTAGATATGGTATTCCAAACTTTCCCTTGACCATAAAGTTTTTATATATTTAACAGTAACAATCCTGATCTAGACGTACGGCAAAAATCTATAGAAATCTCTCAAAAAGTGTGGTATTACATTTATAGAACAAGTTGTACGGATTATAATGATTGAATCCCTATAAACAAACAGTAGCTCCAACAGTAGCCAGCAAAGTTGTGACCCGGGTTACCAAACACTCCATAAATAGTATCAACATTTACATCAATTTATTGATAACGCCAGTCCTGGAGCCTCAATTTGTAAGGCGGCTGAATAGGAAGATGACTCGTGACCTATCTATAGCTTAAGAGGCACAGCAATTAAAGAGTTCCAGATACCAGATTCTTTCCATCAAATTGTATAAAAAGACTATAGTCCTGATAACAAATACTTGAATGAAAAATACCAGTTTAATAGAAACATATCTTAACTAAGAAAAAACTGATATATAATTGTTTTTAGGATTCTAAAATTTTTTACCGACTGGATTAAGTCGCACGAAGCTCATTTTTTCCGATCATCTTTTTTCCTACTTTTGAGAAAAAAAAAATAACGTCGAAATCACGCTGACTTAATCGCTGTGCATACTTTCGTCGAGAAGTAATGGATCCACCCTTATACAAATATAAAAGATTTATTTCATTTTTGACAAAAGCTAAATATTATCTGGTATTGACAAGGTAAAATACTTTTCAGAAAATGGTTGATTTAAATATTGTGTTTTTGACGCTGCGCTGATGACACAAGGTTTTTCTTCTTACGAGATATTTCCTGAAAGATGCCAACTTTACAGCGATGCTTATCCTTTGAGATTATACGTCTATCGATAAGTAAACTAAGCTTTGTTAGATGTAGTAGATATCATAAAATATTTTGCATACAAATTTTCGGAAAAAAATATTTCAATGTACAGCTTTACAGATTTGGACAGTTTGAACAATATAACTTCAAAGAGAAAAAAATTGATAGTTAAAGTTTATTTAGGAATTATAAATGTTTATTTTTAAAATGCTTGTTCTTAATTAATTTATTTGAGTGACTTAGCTGTGTTTTACAAGGATGTTTCCTTCGACTCTTTAGCTTTCAATATCGTTTGCATTTCTTGATGTTTGAGGAGCTTTGATGAGCATTTCACAGTATTCAATTTCCAAAATATCTTAATGTACATCAATCATTTGTTCATTAAGTCAACAAGTTTATCCTTTTTAGGTTTCTAGATCTTAATGAGAAACCCTTATAGTTAACCTTTATCCATATTCACATATTGTATTTGTCTCTACATTCACTTTATTAAATTAACCACTAAATAAGGCACTGAAATATCGTTGGGTACATAATAAATATTTATAAAATAGGTTTGCAATTACTTACTCAGGGATCAATATATAATTAATTTTAGAAAGAAATTGGAAATCCATATATTTTTTAAAAAAATATTTTCGTTACGTTAATTTTTCGAAAATAATTAGTAAATATTCATTTGGAAAGAGTTCATGATCCTTAGACAATTAGACAATTTGTAAAAATATACTTTTTATTCTTGAATACATCGTGTTATTCTATCTCATACCAAATTTTTCAATCCAAAACGAATATGAAGTAATATAATTTTATTAATTTATTTAAGAATGTCAGAATTAGTTAATATTACATAAAAGCTCATATCTCATACACTTTGATTGGGTTGGTTTTAAATCTTGATTTCTTTACAGCTTCCTAAAAATAAAGACTGTAGTTGTTGATATCAACTCTAACTAGTACTCTTACTTTTTTCACTAAAAATGCCTTGTCGTACTGATAGAAAAGCAATAACGTAATAAGGATTTATTTTGAAGTACTGATATCAAAAATATGTTTTTACTTCACTTTACCATCTATTATCACTTTTGTTTTCAGAAAATCTATAATTTATAACTATAATAATTATTAAAATGACTTCAAACACATATGATAAGTTCTTACTTCTTCAATTTTCTTAAAAGACCTCAGGTGTGGACGTAAACATTGAAAAAAGTTACCAAAAGACCCATTTATTAATTTTTCAACTATTCTCTGCTAAAATTTATTGATAAAATTCAGCCCTCATATCACACAAACTTTATTCCCTTCTAAACTTTGTCTAAAATAAATGGTTTTTATTTTGGCTTCAATACTTATACTTACATAAAACTTTGAAAGCTCGTATTTTTAATAAAGAAAAATCCATATCATTGACAGTTAAAATTAAAAAAAGAGGAAATATGTGAAATTAAAAAAAAATCAAAAGTCTCAAGGACCTTAAAAGACTGTTTTAAGTTGAAACCTTAATAAAAGAATATTTTTAATTTCACATTTCATAAACTTTTCGAGGCAAAAAACTTTTTTTTCAAGATTGTTATTGTCATTTTAACGGTATTAGATTTCCAAGTTATATAGTAAGAAATTTAAACAAATTTTGAAAAGGATTACATAACGAATTCATTTGGTGAAACTGCAATAGAAAGTTCAATGCTCTTGCCGCATTTCATTTCTGGCATATACGCAATGCTACGAAACACTAATGGAAAAGCTTCTCTATAAATGGCCATTTATTTTGTGTGTCATCGGAACGTATTCAAGTTTCAGGTCAAAAACATTAAATTTCACGGAAACTCACATTTTTATTTTAACATTAACAAATAAATATTTACTTTTTGTATGAAGAATACGAATCGAACAAGATTTATTTTTACATCATCAAACCAATAACATTAGGTGAAAAAAAATTATATCCGGGTCTCATGTTATAACTTAATGCAAGTATTAATCGAGACTTAATAATGTTGGTATGGCGTAGGTGAAAAAATTGAAATCCGTTTTGAACTAAATTAAATTCTGTGAAGCTTTGTGTACTGACAAAGTCATAAAAATGCCTCCTGTACACATTTTCAATCAAACCGTTAAAAACCAGGAAAAATCGTTTTAATTTAACTTTTTTGCAAAAAGTTTTTTATTTAAATTTGTCGTAACATTTGCAAACTTAAAAATACTGCAATAATAATACTTTTTGAGTATTAAATACGTCGTACAAGTCAATTTTTAAAGCAAACTTTCGTTTTAAAACAAATATAAAGAAAATTCAACATTAAAAGGGATATAACGAAGTCTCTCAAACATCTCAACCGATCTATTCAACCAAACTTATTCTCTGATACTTTTTTATTAAATTTTGTTATATATGATATTTATATGAAAGAACACAAGGCAAACATCCCACTTCTATAGAAAAACACATGTTACGAAAAAGAAAAGGATGACAAACTATAAATGGAACCCTGCATTTTGATGAAATAAAAGACACAAAATGTGGAATTTTTCACGTGTCATATTACGTTGATAAGTTTCCCGTTTTTTTCCCAATTTTACATCTATTCAGTTCTTTACAACAGCAAAAACACCCAATATATTATACCCAATATAACGACCTTATACGGTTTTTACATTTCATATAATTTTAATTCTCATTGTTGCATTTTATTTTTCAATTGTAGCTGCTTATTTTTAACTACCTTAGCATATGACAAAATGAATAAAAAAATGATTTAAAGTGCAAGTTGTGTATTTGTCGCTGTATATTTTGAAGAATTTTTTCATGTAACTTTAATTATAAAAAATTTATACATTTTTACGAAGTATTTGTATATTGATTTGGCTTTCTTATTGTTTTTTTTGGGACTTTTTTTCCAACATAAAAAATTAAACAAACAATTTGATATTTTAAAATGTTACATACAAATCTTATTTTTTAGGGTAGGAAAGGAAGGAGGGAAAGAGCTACTGCTCTGGTTCTGGCACTAAATTCTATTAAATTACAAATTGTAAAAAATGGTTATGGATCAATGAAAATATTTTCACATAGGTATTGGCATGGATTGGTGGGAATGGTTTCGTTAAATTTTCAAAATTTTAATAATTAAAATAAATGTACATCATTAAATCTCGCATTCTCATTGGTTAATAACCTCTTGACTTTTGCCGAGTGTTTGTGATATCTTTAGATAAAAGTGCATTACTCAAACGGTTCTACTTGTATCAAGTTGTCGCTGATTACTTATTTCTTTTAGTTTCCTAGCTCTAAATCATGTGAATTGGATTATTTTCTTTATTATTTTTTTCATAGACCTCTTGAAGGAGATTCTGTAATTGCACTGTTGGTAAAAGATTTCTGTAGTTTGGTTGATTTATTATAAAAAGTTAGCACATATCAGCAATTACCAAAGATTTGTTGAGGTTTTAAAATTATTTTTACGTCCTTCGTCATTGAGAGTACTAGTTTTTCATCGTGCTTATTTATTATATGCAATTAAAATTGAGTCTTCATTTGGCTATTCTCTTTTGTTAAGTTGTTTCAGAACCAAATTTATTTGACTGTCGTTATAATGAAGGTATAGGTATAAAAATAATTGAAAAAATTTTAACGCAGTATATAATGAGTTATTATGGAAAGTAAGTGGTGAAAAATGTCTTCCATTTTGATAAATTCAGTAGTGTTGCTACTTAAAGTATGTACGCCATGCTCGTTTCATTCATCAACTTTGTAATGGTTATAGTCGTCATAATTTTTTTTACATGCCTCCCCAAGTAGAAAATTAGTTAAACAAATTAAGCGTAAAATCAGTGTAAACCATTTCCGTACAGTGTAACAAATGTGTAACGATAAGCTTTTCAAAAAAATCAATGAAACCAAGACCGTTAAGTTTATGGTTTTATTAAACTTGGAAATAATTTATCTCATTTTTAATATTTATCATAAACACAATAAAATATAAATCTATCAGGAAAATTGTCAAATATTTTTGGGAGCAGAGTAAAAAATGGAATAAAACGTACGCAGAAACTGCATTGGTTGTCCTCATAAATAAATTCATATTGTCGATTGTGACCTAATTTTATTTTTTATAAAGTTGATGTGATGTATTTACGTTATGTAAAAACTTTATCGTTTTTCTTTGAGTTTAGCAATGAAAGAAACAGGTTCACTAAATAAGTACTTGAAAAGCTTCCTATCCGTTTCTGATTTTTCACATAGTATGTATATTATTGCATCTATTTGAAAATTTATATCAATAAAACATAACTTCAAAATTTCAATATGATAAATTCGCTATGAACAAAAAGACATAATTTTTCATCATATAAAACATCTTAAAGAAGTTCTTTAAGAAATATATTTTATACAAATAAAGCATTACTGCTTAACTTCTATTCTCGTTTCAACTTGTTATTGTCAGCGGATTATGTTTACCACGTTCAAAATGGGTCCACGAAAAATAAAGGAAAACTTTTCAAATCCTTGAAAACATAAAACACGGTGAAACTGAAAACGTTTGTTTATTGATTACATTTTCCAGTTTCTCAAATTATTTGCGAAAAACTAGCATAATCGAAAAAATGAGTGTTCATTTGTCACTAGTGCCATTCGGTTGCACACTTTGTTTGTATTTCATAAAACCGTAAATGTTTTTTGTGATAAAGCGTCTATACACATAAGAATTAAAATCACCACCTACAAATTTTAAAAACTCTGTATATTTGATGATATAAAATATTGCATTTACATAATAAATCACACAGGTTTAATGTCGACTTTTGTGTAGGAGGAAAATTTGTTAAAAAGTGATAAATTGATATGTTTAAGGCGTTTAGACAAATGGAAATTTTAAAGCATGCTACAACATAAATCTACCTCCATTTCCCAATCAATTATCAGAGGAAAAAATTTAAAAGTTTTTTTCATTATTTTTGTATCTTTAGTTATATTTTACGCTTAATTTAAAATTTTTGAAGGCTGAAGGCTAAAATTGTTAATTGTTTATTAATTTTGATTGTTCAATGCATCACATTTTCAATTCTATGGTATTTTAAAATGGTTGTCATTCAATTTCAATTTAATTTCCCAGCCATCATTTTCCAAATGTTTTTGATTTCCGCAAAAATGTCGACTGCATACATGTTACGATGAACGATAGATAACAAAATGTATGAAATAATGATTGATTATTAAAAATGAAAAATTAAATTATTTATTTTAATATTTTATAATAAACAAAGGGATTTTTTATTATTGGGAACAAAAAGTTGCTGTAAGGGTTTTTCTTTATTTTATTTTTTTTCATTGAATTTGAAGCCAAGTTATTTTTATCTGACGTGAGATAAAGAAGAGTAAATAAACGAGGGTTGGCTGAAGGCGTAACAGGAACGATTCTTAGGGATCAATTTTCAATGCTGATAAATACGATAAACGAGGAGTAGACAAAATTTAATTAAAAATTAATCCTCTGTGAAAAATTTATCAAATATATGCTTACATGGCGTTGCTGGCGCGTCTATGGAACATTTTAAAAGCACTGACATTATTATTTGAAGATCGGAAGGAAGTGACACAAACACTCTTGGATCGGTCACGGGAACCACCATCATTTCTGGATCCACTGCGATCACCACGTAAACGTTGAACTAACCGCATGTCTAAGCACAGCATATTATCACCACAAAAACTTGAAAAGTTGAAGTAGACCCTTCTCTATTGTACCTTCACTATATTTTGATTTTCTTTCAACTTCCACCAAATCAGAGTTTAAAATCACTTTTCCAAGTATATTTATAGTAAATTGAAAGAACGACTAGAAGGAATTCCCTCAAGTATCTTACAAAAAATTATTTTTAAGTATTTTTCGTTTTTTTTTTTTAAATATTGCTATGTATAATTGAACTGTTCATTTATTTAAAAATTAAAAAGGATTTAATCATGCAATAAGATGAAGCTATAAGAAGAATAAAACATCATCTTAATCGTCAAAATTTACAGTTGTTTTATGTTGAAAACTAGGGTTCATATAATTTCGTCTTGTCCACTAGTATGTTAAAAAATCACAAGTCTTTTATTTTGACTATTGATTATATAAAAATGAAATTTGGAATAAAGAGGTTTTCTATAACCCGTTATACAATGGTGTAAAATAGGTATGTCAAATATCGGTATAAGAATCAAATTCTTCGAAAATTACATTCCAAATCAGTAACGTAACGTGCGCTTTTACTGCTCGGAACCGACTGGAAATTTATCGCCCCTTATTTTCATCATTTGTCAAAAAATTGGTAAAAAGTCTAATACCTTTAATATCTGTAATTATTTAAAAATGTACCCTACAAGCAAAATCCTTTACGGAACTGTCAATGTTAATTTTTATAAATGATTTTAGTGTACCGGACAAGAATTTCGTTTTTGAGCTAATAGTCATTCAATTGACATTTATCTGCTTATAAGTTAATTCAAAGTGGTATTAAAGACATTTTATGATTAGAGTAATTTATCAACTTAGTAAAAATTACACAATATTTTTCATTCCAATATCTATATTGAAAAGTAGGATCAAAAACCCAAAAGAATATAAATTCAGTATGTTATGCTCTTCGAGTTTCACAGGATAGCAATGAAAAGTTGTTACTAAAAACAATTTCAATGTTTGTCTAAGTGCATTAGAAGTTTATTAATTCTAAATGAATTTTCTAAGTCTAAATTTGATAATTTTCGTTTCTCCAATTGGTACCAAAGAAATATGACAAAAAGTTTTACCAATAAAAAGTTCAAGAGTAAAATGGTATGGAAAATGTATGCCAGAAAATTAAAAAGCTACCCAATAATCCTAATCAATCTTAATCGATTGGCCAAATATCCAAAAGTGTCCAAAAACTATTAACACATCAATTTCTATACTGCAACACGGTAATGCAAGACCCTTCTGCAGAAAAGACCCTGGAAAAAACTAATTAATTAAGGGGGAGGTGATACTGTCGTACTCACTATAACCGTTCAAAGTTTTTTATCGGATTTCTATTTATTTCAATCGTTGTCTCATTTACTAAGTGGTAAAAAAATATGCTTAAGTGATGTTTAAAATGTAATTTTTTGATATTGTCGTTAGGAATCAATTGATTTTTATTAATATGGCATTAAAAATTTGTACACTTGATGTCAAAACGTTGATACTATTGAGGCTGATTCTATCATTGAATTAAAATCTATAGTTGTAACAAAAATTTGTGTTTAAATTTGTGTTTAAATTGTGTATTTAAAAAACGGCAGCTTTTTCCAGTGCACCAATTATAACCCATTAAGAATAATATCTTAATTATATTGTTTTGCCTTCAGGGGTCGACCGGAAATTTGTCACCCCCTATTTTCATAATTAGCCAAGAAAATTGGTAAAAATTCAAATATCTCTCTTTTTTTAAATTCAATTAAAATTAAAATCTTCTTGTCTTTCTCACTGTTAATTTTTTTTTTAAGCAACCATTGTCTATGTGCCACCCAATTTTTACGTTCCGTCTGGGACATTGGTCCTCCCAGATCACTGCTAGCTAATGTTTTTGGTTATACAGTTATATCGTACGTATTTTTCATATAGAGTAAATATTACAACACTATAAATAAACTGACTTACGCTTATTCCCTAGTATAATATTTATGTGTGTTTATTCCATTAAATTAATAAGGAAATTCAGAATTTTCTATTATTTTTAAAAATTTTAACACATATTCTAGTTTTTCTTATAACATTGTCGAAATTATTATAAACAAACGCTACTAGGTTACTAGCTATACTACTAGCTATATGAAAAATTGAACTAAAATCAATTTACAAAGGAACAACTACCGAATCGTTGCAAAATTCTATAAAAAGTAAAATAAAAAAACTCCGTCTCCTTCTCACAAATGCGTATTTTTATTTATTATAATGGTTACAAAAAGAAGAGAGCGAGAGAGTAAATTTTAGTCATTAATTGTATGTAATCAATCGGAAACAATATTTCATCATTTCAATAGTCAATGGAATGTTATATTTTTTTTACAAAAAAGCAATAGACTCTTTTTAGAAGAAAGTTGTTTTTAGAAAAAAAAACAATTAAAAAAGTTTTAAACTTGAATTATACATTGTTTTTTTTAGTTAATATTATACCATGTGAATCTATAGCTTTATATCTTAAGAGTTAAACAAGCGTACGCTTAAGTTTCAAAGTTATTGTTATGTAACGTTACAGAAAGATATAGTAAGACAGTTATGTAAAATTATTACAATATTAAAACGACAAATAGTTTCCAAGTTGATCTCCATACAAATGAGTCAAACTAAAAATTCTTTCCTAGTGAAACTACTGCACTGTATGGATTAAAAAAATCAATGTTTATTTAGGTATTTACTAATTGTTCTGTGTATTGTTTGTTGAAGCGTTGTATCAAATATACATATTATTAAACATAAAAAATTGAAATAATTAATAATAGGAATATGTTGATTGTAGAATTATTTTCACATGTGTACCTATAATATTTTTAAATGCGTTTCATTGAGGGATTAGCTTAGGCTCATACCGAACTGTGAAACCTAATAAAGGAGAAAATCGTTTTTTCTATTTCTGCCTATTTCTTTTTCTTTTTTAAATAAAGGAGAAAGTGTATTGAAACGGACAGTTATAATTTGTAAGTATGTAGGTTGTAGGTACTCTTATAATACTTATAGATTCTCGAAGTTTCAGATTTCTATCTCAATTAGTTTATGTGAAAAAAGTGAAAAACAAAAAAAATATAATTTAGTTAACCAAAGGATTTAAAATGTTAATGTGATTTAGGAGTTGAAATATATATATATATATATATATATATATGTACATATATATATGTAGGATTTCATATATTTAGAGAATCGAGGAAGGCGGGGTTTTTGACAGAGAAAAAAGAGCGACGTCTGGCGAAAATAATAATTCCAGAAGCAATTCGTAATTTGTAACTTGATTGAGTTGTATCATTCTTTTAAATAAAAAAACTTAGTACAATTTCACTAAATTATTTATCGAACCAAACCAATATCCTACAAATTTGGGGGCTCGTCCGGGATCAAGCCAAGTTCGATATTTTTTGTGAAATTGTGAGCCGTTTAGACGTCTTTGGATATTTGAAACGAACGTGATTTTGTTTGGGAGAAGCATAACAATACACTACGAGTGCTTCGACGAAGACGTGGTTAGACGAACCATTTGACGTGTGACTACTGTGCATTGGTTGTGGAAAGCCGAACAAAATGTTAGAACAAATATCCAAAATGAAGATCGACGAATTGCGAAAGAAATTAGAGGAGTTAGTACTCCCGATAACTGGTGTAAAAACCGTACTTCGCGAGAGGTTGCGCGAAGCACTGGCTGATGGCAATCTCCCGAGTCATGATGGCGAAGACGACACCAACGGGAACAAAGGCGACGACGACACAAGATACCATGAGGTCAGCGAAGACAACGATAGCGATGAAGACGATGACGATGGGGACGAAAGTGACGTCGAAGATTTGAATTTGGCCAAGTTGAAAAAGAAGCTCAAGCGACTTAGTTTATCAACCAAGGGTGATAAAAAAACCTTGAAGAAACGCTTGAAAGCAGCAACTATTACCACCGATGAAGACAACGACGAAGACGAAGAGGAACGTACCAGTCGTTCAAAATATTTTAATCAACCCACACTAAGCTTTAAAGATGTGGAAGAACCCTCGAAACCTTCAGCGGTGATGGTTACGAGAACATCGCGAGATGGATCACAAACGTTGAAGAGATTGCGGAGATTTGTAAATGGTCAGACGTGCAAACCGTTATGTATAGTAGAAGACTGCTTCGTGGATCAGCAAAATTATTTATAACGTTTGAAGCCTCAGCAAAAACATGGCGAAAAATGAAGAAAGCGCTAAGAGACGAGTTTGGGAAAACGATAAATAGCAAGGAAGTACATCGACGACTATCCAATATGAAAAAGAAGACAGATGAGTCTTACCAAGTGTACGTTTACAGGATGCTGGAGTTAGCAAGCCATGCGGATATAGAGCTGGAAGCCAAAATTCAATACATAATCGAAGGCATTCCAGACGACGAAACCAATAAAACAATTTTGTACGGCGCAAAAACCATAAAAGGTCTAAGAAAAAGACTACAACAATACGAGATACAAAGACGCAACAGTAGAAGCAGTAAAATGAATAAACCATACACAAGTAGACAGGACGAAAAGCCGAAACGGAGTGTCGATCAAAGGACGTGTGAATCGAAAACTAACTGTTACAATTGTGGTGGAAAAAATCATTTAAGTAGAGATTGTCCTGATAAATCTAAGGGTTCAAAGTGCTTTAGTTGTGGCGCATTCGGACACATCGCCGCAAAGTGTTCTAGTAAAACCGCGAATAGTCGACCGACCGATAGACCGCGTTGTGAGACAGTGCGTGCAATTGACAAAAAACCATATAAAACGGTGAAAATCATGAACAAAGATGTGAAGGCGTTAATCGACTCTGGAAGTGATCTTCATCTAATTCGTGCAACGTTTTATGTGCAGCTTAATTCGCCGAAGCTCGAAAATGTAACGATACCTTTCGACGGTGTTGGAACAGTGAATAATAAGACGCTCGGACGTTTACACACTACTATAACTATTGACGATATCGCATTTAAACGTCGTTTGACGTTGTCCCGGATAATATGATAGGACATGATATGATTATCGGCAATGAATTATCCGATTTCGCGGAAGTGGTAATTAAAAATCGTGAAGTGAACATCAAGAAGATTCAGCCAGAAGAAAATGATCCATCGACAAAGGACGGCTGGAGCGAAGTCCTCTGCATCAATGTTTACGAAGCAGAAGAAGAAGATGAAACAGATAAACAGAATATTGAATTAAGTCATGTATGTAACCCCAATTTAAAATTTGAAGTACGTCAATTAATCGACGAGTACGTGCCAAAAAATACACAAACTAGCGGCGTGTCGATGCGAATAATCTTAAATTACGAAGTACCTGTTTTTCAAAGTCCGAGGAGATTATCACCAGAGCAGAAAAATAAAGTAAACGAAATAATTAGTAAATGGCTAGATGAGGGTATAATAAGGCCCAGTGTGTCGGAATATGCCAGTCCTATTGTACTAGTCAAAAAGAAAAATGGTGACTCAAGGTTGTGCGTAGATTATCGGCGATTGAATAAAAAAATCGTACGAGATCGTTACCCCCTGCCATTAATAGAAGATCAAATAGACAGACTTCAAGGCGCGCGAGTATTCAGCTGTTTAGACTTAAAGGATGGGTTTTTCCATGTACCGATTGAAGAAGATAGTATAAAATATACTTCTTTTATTGTACCTGATGGACAATTTGAATTTTTGCGAGCACCCTTCGGTTTGAGTAATTCGCCGGCATGTTTTCAAAGATTTATAAGAGCTGTATTTCGAGAATTATTAGCAAAAGGAACTGTTTTGACCTACCTGGACGACTTGATTGTTTTGGGAAAGGACGAAGAAGACTGTCTAGAAAAATTAAAAGAAGTATTGGCAACAGCTAGCGACTATGGCCTTTTAATCAATTGGAAAAAATGCCAAATGCCCGTGAAATGCGTAAAGTATCTTGGATACATTATTAACGACGGAATAATAAAACCTGCAGACAAAAAGATAAGCGCGGTCGCGAATTTTCCGAAACCAACGACGGTGAAATAAGTTCAGTCTTTTCTTGGATTGACTGGGTATTTTCGGAAATTCATTTCACATTTTGCACTTATAGCTCGGCCGTTGTCACAATTATTGAAGAACGACGTAAAATTTCAATTTGGACCGCAACAAGAAATTGCTTTCGAAAAGTTTAAAAAAGCGTTAATTGGAGAACCTGTTTTAAAGCTCTATCGCGCAGGAGCTGAGACCGAATTACACACAGACGCATGCATGTACGGATTAGGCGCAATCCTCATGCAAAGAGACGTTGCTGACAATGGGTTGCATCCGGTTTATTTTGCGAGTTGGAAGACGACACCAGCTGAAGAAAAATACACTAGTTATGAACTGGAAATTTTAGCGGTCATAAAATCATTAAAAAAGTTTCGAATTTACCTATTGGGTGTGCCAATAAAAATAGTCACGGACTGTCAAGCGTTCGCGCTCACGATGGCAAAAAAGGATACCTGCGTACGCGTGGCTCATTGGGCACTGTTAATTGAAGAGTTTGAATACACTATCGAGCACCGACCAGGTACTTCAATGAAACACGTGGACGCGCTGAGCAGAAACCCGATAAGCGTTATGTACGTACACGAAGGTCGAAGCAACTTACTGGCGCAAATAGAAACGGCCCAACGGGAGGATCCAGAAATAATAAGAATTATAGACGCCATAAAATGCAACAAAGAGACTAACTTCATAATTAAGAGAGATTTAGTTTATAAAGAGAAGAGGGGTGATTGTTTGCTAGTCGTGCCAAAGATGATGCAAAAGGAAATTATAAAACAGGCCCACGAAAACGGACACTTTGGCTGGAAGAAAACTTTATATTTACTAGAACGTGAAGTATGGTTCTCAAATATGAAGGAAAAAATCCAAAATGTTATTAAAAACTGCGTTAAATGCTTACTCGCCGAGAGAGTATCAGGTAAAGCGCAAGGATTTCTCAATCCCATAGATAAAGGAGATTTGCCGCTCGATACGTACCACATTGACCACCTAGGACCGTTACCCTCAACAAAGAATATATATAAACATTTATTCTTGGTAGTCGACGCTTTTTCCAAATTTTCGTGGCTTTATCCTACAAAATCGACGACGGCCGAAGAAACGATAAATATGTTAAAGAAACAAGCTACAATTTTTGGCAATCCGAGAAGAATAGTTTCTGACCGTGGAACGGCGTTTACAGCGGGTTCAAAGAATATTGCGCCGAAAATGGAGTTGAGCACGTACTAGTCACTACCGGAGTACCTCGGGGGAATGGGCAGGTGGAAAGGGTCAACAGAATCATTCCGATACTTACGAAATTGACCTCACCGAAGCCCGAAGAGTGGCATAAATAAATATAAATAATAAATATAAAGCATTAAAAAGAGTCCCTTTGAAATAATGATTGGATGCAAAATGAGTCTAAAAGATGATATTCAAATTAAGAGAATCATTGAAGAAACTAACATAACAGAATTCGAATAGGACCGCAAAGAGTTACGGAAAGAAGCGAAAGACAATATCGCCAAAATACAAAAGGAGAACAAAAAAAGTTACGGCAAAAAACGCAAACCAGCACAAAAATACAAAGTTGGTGATATTGTAGCGATTCAGCGTACACAACTGGGACCCGGTCTAAAACTATACCCTAAGTTTTTGGGTCCGTACTAAATTTCAATGGTTTTGAGGAATAGCCGATATAAAGTAGAAAAAGTCGGTGATCATGATGGGCCAAACTCTACGAGTACATCCGCCGACCACATGAAACCTTGGGCGCAATCATCTGGCGACGAATACGAAACGGATTCAGAATCGGAGAGATACTCGGAAGACGAAGAAAATTGGCATCGGGGCGATGCCAACCCCAGGATGGCCGAATGTAGGATTTCATATATTTAGAGAATCGAGGAAGGCGGGGTTTTTGACAGAGAAAAAAGAGCGACGTCCGGCGAAAATAATAATTCCAGAAGCAATTCGTAATTTGTAACTTGATTGAGTTGTATCATTCTTTTAAATAAAAAAACTTAGTACAATTTCACTAAATTATTTATCGAACCAAACCAATATCCTACATATATATATATAAATATAAATGTTTATATATATATATATATATTTTTAGAGTGGTCCAAGAATTTTTTTTTTCAAGTGCTATTATCTCAAAAGCTTCTCTTAGGTATAAAAAAATTTCGTCAAAAGCGCAGCTTGATATCTCAATTCTTCATGAAGCTCAATTAATTTATATTTTCCCATTTAAATTACATTTAAAAAAATTTTTGTACGTTTTTATATAGTAAAACGAAGAAAAACATTTTTTTTAATTAAGATTAATTACTCTTGTAGGAAATTTAATTTTCTTTAAAAAAGTACTCTAGTAATTTGTTCGTAATTCTAATGAGGAAAAAGTTATTGAGCTTTAAATACTCTCAATAAAAGAAAATTTATTTAGATGGTTTTAGAATCCTTGTTGTATCACATTTTCTGTTACAAAGTATTTAATTATGTAATTTATAATTTTTTTATAAATAAAAAAGTTAAATTTAGTATCCATCCAAAAGTACAAATAATATCTTGTAATATTGTCCATTCCTTCAAAAAATTACTTTGAAACTATCTTCTTTGAAATTTGCTCAGTAGCGAGTTTTAAAGCTTAATAACTTTTTACCCGTTAGTATTCCAAAAAAGCTACTTCAATACTTTTTTGTAGAGAATTGAATTTTCTGCAAGAAAAGTTGATGAAAAATTAAAAAAAATTTTTTTCATAGTTTTATCAAATAAAAACGTAAAGAACATTTTTTTACGTGTTATTTAAATGGGAAAATAGACATTCATTGAGCTTCGTGGAGAATCAAGATATCAACCTGCGCTTTGGAGGGAATTTTTTTATGTCTTAGAATAGCGTTTAAGATGATAGGCAAAAAACTTTTTTTTTTGGACAACTTTAATATATATATATTAATAATTATGTATAATAATTTTATATAAATATTAATTAATATATATATAACTTTATATTTCTGTATAACTATGATACAATTTTGGTTATGCTCAAAAAAATATATTTTGTAAGTATTGTATTTTTAATTTCCTATACGGTTCACCACGACAAGGCTTGGAAAGCCTCAACATTGCAGCCGTAGGGTTATTGTGTTTGGTGCCTATGTATTATAATATACATTTCATATAATTATCTTTTTTCAGATATTTTTAACGTGGGTACTACATAGTAAAAATATAATAAACGCCTCTTTCTCCAAAAACCAATCAACTGTCCGTGGTTAACAAAAATATACACAAAAAAATGAAAACAACTTCAAGTATAGCATATGAATATTCATTTCATTAAGTATTTCCTACAATTTTTTTAAAAAAATATTATACTCGGGAATGTAAATAATATTTTGTTTGATTTACTTGATAATTATTTGATAAATTCAAAATTCATGGTTGCAATTTTTACAATGTTCAGTATTCATTATATTATTAGATATAATTGCCATAATACTCTCAAATAGTTATTTCATTAGCCATAAATTTTAATGAAATGTTTATTTTGTCAGTTAAACAAACTAAATGGAAAGTTTGTGTTATCTATTTTTGAAAAGAATTTGTAAATCATGCACATTAGCTATAACATGCACAAGACGTATCTTTATTCTCGTAAACCTTTGTATTAGCATTGACTCAATGAGTGGCTTGGTTAAGTTTTCCCAAATTTCAACGACCAAAACAAATGAACATATTTGAATCTCGCAAGGCTATTGGCTAATAGCCTCTTGTATTTACATGTGTTTTCTATCAGCAGATATAATTAAATTGCTTGACCTATTATTTCTTTAATTGTTTTTAATAAATTAATTTCTCTTTAATCAAGATAACCATTATTATTTTATTTTAGTAAATGAAATTTTAATTAATTTTTAAGAGATCATAGTATCAACAGTAAAAGCTTCGATTCATTTCTGAATAGGGATTTGAAAAATTTATGTTTTGAATGTAAATAATTAAAGTACCTAGGGTTATAAGCATAGTTAAGCGAACATGTAAAGATAGTTTCTAAAATATCCATTATATTTCTCTAACATTTCCATAAATGCAATGCATTTGTTGTTTATACTTTGAATTCATTTCAAATATTCTACTCGTATTAATTAGCAGTTCTATCGTTTATTTCTCGTATTAATTATTTCACATTCATTATAAACTGTAGTAACTGTTTCATATCAATGAATATTTTCTTTTGCTTATTGCTTAAATGGTATTAAATAAAAGACAAATAAAATTACGTTTAATTTTCTAACTTGAAGGATTACAATTCCAAAAAAATTAAATTTTAAATACTGATAAAATATGATGGTGAATTTGTATGTTGGAGTGTTAATAGGGAAATGGAGTGTTATAGGGGAAACTATTAGCTCACAAATTAAATCATCTGTGTTAAGCGATAACATGTTTTAGCTCGATTGATTTCAGTGAAACTTTGCAGAAATTGATAAAAAATAAAAAAAAATAATCATAGGATTTGAATATGTTTGATTATATTGGAAAATTCCAATATGGAGGATTGTCTTTTTTGGCTACAAATTCTAAAGCTTGAATAGGCAATTACGTTGGTTTTACTCTTTATATTGCTCAGATTACTTTATGAAGACTACAAATCTGTATTAACAAATACGATTTTTTACGATTTATCAAGAAAATACTACAGGATAATAAATAATATTATTTTAATATTAATACTTTTATAATATTATTCATAATTTTCAACTTGGTTTTTCTTTCTTAATTGTGTTTAGTTCTTTATACTACATTAATTAAATTTTTGTTTTTTTTTCTTTTGAATTTATGGTTACTAAGAAGTATTGCCGGAATAAAAATATTTACGTTTATTCATTATATTGTTGTATCATGTAAAAATTGTTTCTATCCGTAACATGGGCGAAAATGAATACAAATTCATAAGTAAATATCTGCTAGCTTTCTCATATCCACAAACCCATCCTTGATTTATAACATCAATATTTTAGTTACGAACAAAGGTTTGCGTTTAATGTTAAATTGCACAACACACCTTCATTAAAAATGTAACGTTATAATTAAATAATCCGAATTTTGTTTTGAAATAAAACTATAGTATTTCTACATAAATGCATCTCAAATCTAATTATTTCCGCTTTTTCAATGCAATCAATGGCTTTAATGAACGATATTTTTATAGATATAAGATATATAGATTACTAAAGACTTATAAAAATTAGTTATAAGAAATAAGCGGATTTAATGATTAAAGCTCCAGTTTTTATGAAACAAATTATTAGTAACTTAGTTAAATCTATTTAATCGATTCAAGGTCTTAATCTGTTTAACAGTTCGAGCCAAAACATTGTATTATATTTTTTTTGAAATTTGAAAATATTAAAAAAAAACTACCATACATTAAAAAATCACTTAAGAGCTATAGCAAAAATGCTCTTTGCTTTCTTTTCCTTGTAGTTATTCAAAATTTATAACAAGTTGAAAATAATTTTTTGAACGTAACATTGAAAACTTGCCGACAATTCCCGAACAACCGCGTCACGTCACTTTGTTAATTTCAAATCACTATTACATATAATTGATACAATGATTCCCGTTTTCATTTAGAAAAACATGTTATTTTCATAAATTAATCAATATTATTTTTCAAGAATGACAAATCTAAAAAGTAATAATGCTTGTTTTGTACTTAGTGTACGAATATTATAAAAAACAACACCTCGAAAAGTGTTTTAAATGTGCCACAAAATGTTAAACGTCGAAAACAATGGTTTCAAGCAGTGTACTGAATAATTCCTTAAAGAACATAATTTATTTTTTGCATTGAGGATCATTTTGATTTGAGAATTATATATTTTAGAGTTATAAATATTAATATTAATTTTATATATTAAAATCGTTTGTCCTGACCGACTAATAGATCAACGCCCAGTCTAAGGTGATGGCTTAAGAGATATGAAATTTGAAGATGTAATTGGGTATGAAGTCAATAAAAGTTTCTTTCGTACATAGGTTAACAAGAAAATTAAACTGAAGTATAAAATTTTATATGTGAAACATATCATTTTGAATTGAACTAAACAAGCAATCCATTACCGCAATAGCCTTTTATAAACTTTTCAATAAAATTGTCATTAAATGTTATAACAAATCGCTCTTGCTTGAAATCAAATAAAAAATGTTGAAACGATTTAATTTTATGAGATATTAAACCATATACACATAACTAATCCAATTACTTAGTTTCCAATATATTTGTGCAATTTTTATTTGAAAATAAATGCACACGAACTTCATAAAAAATCAAAGAAAAAATTCTATATATAGACTTATAAATTGCTTTCAGTCACGAAAACGGGTATTTATTAATCGAAGAGAATAGATTTATAAAACAAAAATAGATTTTTTTTAAAATTATTTTATTCATAATGCAAGCAAAAAATATTGTATTTCAATTAAAAAACGAAGCAATTGAGAATCATGGAGGTGAAAAGGATTGTTTCCGGAATGGAAATGAAAAGCGTTTGTGATACAAACAAATTCATTTATCATTTATTCAGATACCAATTCAAATTGGTTTTGTGTATGAGCGTGTTAAAATTTCATATTCACGCTAAAATATTTAGTTAAAAATAATGTCAATTAAAATGAGTGCTAACGGATGATTAGTTATTTTATCATTATTTTAAGGATGGAATTTATTTTAAAATATGAAACATATTTTATGAATTGCGATTTCAAATAATGACAAAAGAATTTGATATAGTAATTATTTGAAAAAATCAAACATGAATATTTTTTCAAAATATCTGTAATATTTTTTTGCTTCACCACATTTATACAAATATGAAATACATCATGAAAGTATTATAAACATGATTCTTGAAATGGTTGAGTTTGCAGATCCGGAGGATGGGAGCTCCTTAGAATTTGACCAAATTCGGTTAATTTTTTCATTTAAAAGATTCACAGTAAAAATATTTCTAAAATTTTTCACGTATATTTTATTGAAATTCGAATAAAAGGTTTGGTTTTCTGGAAGAAAGTCTTTATGGGTTTTATCGAACGCATTACATCCTAAGCGCTTTTATTCAACCTATTTGTTTATGTTGCAACTAGGGATTGCAATGCCAAATTAATATTTAATATTTATTGGTATCTTAATACTAGGATACCAGTTTTAATAGGAGTTTTAATTGTAGGAATTTTAAAAAAAGAGTGAAAATATAGGTGTTTCTTTGTTCCATTTGCTGGTTTAATAAGAGACAGTAAATATCACAAAAAATCATTTGTGACTTGTTTATGACTTGTTATGACATTTTTGACTTGTTAGTTATAACAGTACATAAAGAATCGCCAAAAGTAATGGAACAACGAATGTCGTTGATATTAAAATCACAAAAAGTTTAATTATCACTTTTCAGTTGACGGTACCATAATAAATTTTTGAAATGTGGTCTTAATACACATAAAGCATCTATTATACTGTCGTTAAGCCTGGATCGTAATTTTGTGCAAAAATTACCTGCTGTCGAAAACACTCTTTCAGTATATACGCTAGTTGGTGGTACTGTTAACAAGGTACGATATACTTTATCTTAGTATTTACTTCAAAATCTCTCATCATCAAATAAGTCGAATACTCGTCAGATGGTTTTAGGAATAACTGATTTCTGTATTGTATTTTGGTAGCTTTTTTAGGTATTGATAACAATAACTTTTGTTTAAGAGACAATTTCTTTTCACTATCACCACAAGTATCATCATCATCAATGAAAACTACCGGATTATTCTCAATGTGGATAAGATTTAGGGTAAAAAATTCAAAGAAAATTTACTATAACCTTGATCAAATTGGAATTTGTTAGACTATTTTCATCTTTTTCATTTTCATTTTAACAATCATTTTAGTTATGTAAATACCCAAAGACATTTTTTAATTCCAACTTTGTATTCTCAGCTTAATTAATTTTACCCGTTTGAGCCACATAAAAACAAAACTTCCAAAACCGGTAGGTTTGAAGTTCAAATCTCGTAAGGGGTAAATTTTTAGTATTTCTTGGCTTACGGATTTTTATAAACCCTAGAGTGGCTAAAGACCTTAGCAGTTAAAAAATAACTAGTTAAAAAAAGTTTTTTGGATTTATTAAAGTCTTATTTATCATTAAACATTTGAAATAAATTGCATAATTAAAAGAAATAATAGTTATTACTACTATCTTTAGTGAAATTTAAAATCGTTATTTTGTTTATTGTAAATTCAATCATAATGTTTGCGATTACAAAAATACGAATTTTACATATTTTTTTTTCATTGAAGCTTTATTAAAGGTCGTGAAATTTATGAGAATATAATGTTGAAAGTTTTACTGCCATTATAATCTGTCACATTTTGAAAATAAAGTGAGATTTATATTCACTAAAACGAATTTATTGTTCATAACGTATTTTTAATAGTCGCATTGTATATAGTTTTCCTTTTTAATTATTTGAGAAAAAAGGTAAATGTTGCTTTAACAAAAGTATGGATTTTCAGAATTGTACAGCGTTATATATCTCTTATTCCTGAATCCATATGTACTGTATATACTTTGCCGCAAAATTTAAAAGTGGTAAGCCAGTAGAGAAGTAATTGATGTCACAGGATTTTTGTTCTCATGGGAAAAATGAAAAATGAAAAATTAGTAAATTTCTTTCGAATTTATCTATCTAAAGTAAATATTAAACATTGGTACTTATTTTTAAGCCGATCGGAGTTGACTGTTTAATCTATCTACGAAGACTAAGTCTATCGAATTAACTCGATATATGAAAGTACTTCAATTTGACATCCCGTGTTTAAGGTTTTGCAATTAAATTTGTTTCAACATGTTGTACATAATCTCTTTTGATTACAACCGCCTCGTAAATCTATCTTTCTTTTTAGTTAGGAGAGTTTCCAATATTGTATAATGGGTAGTTCTAGGATCCTCTTAATTCCTCTTACATATTTTTTGCTTGATTCAAGTTTTGCTTCGATTAGTTCCTTTTTTACTCAAAAATAATGCCAGCGTTTTTTTTTTTTCAATTTAAAATAAAACTGTAGAAATAAAATTTAAAGAAAAATCTTAATAAAATGCGCTCAAAAATAATCGGGAATCTTTCAAAAAAACGAGTTTTTGTTGACTTTTAATTATTAGATTTAAGCATAAAATAATAATATCTGTTGCTTGTTGAACATTGGTTTTTGTTTTCACTTAAATGGGAAAAGGGTCCATGAAATGAACATCTTTTTTTCTGATGCTTCCGTAAAGTAGTTCTAGAAGTTAATAAGTAAAAAAATAATGAATGAAGAATTTATATTTTTTTTTAATAAACAATGTTTTTAAAATGAACTGTAAAGAAAAAAAAATTCCCAAGTCTAATAAAAATTGATTATTGTGCATTTTGGATAGTTATTAAGATTGGCATGATTTGATACTTTAAAATGTGGGCCATATTTTTGCTTTATTGTATTGCTTTATATATGAATCCATTAACTCATTTTATCATTGATAGCTGCTATCTACACATCTTAAAAACTTTTTACATGCGCCCTATGTTTTTCGTTTCAAATCTTACAAGTATTTTAATAGCGATTAAAAATGAACAAGAATTAATTTTCTCAAGACTAAGAAAAATAAGTTTATTCTTCTTTGTAAAATATGTAGGTATGTTTCAAATCATTTTTGTAATATATGGCACGATAAAATTGTTTCGCGTTAAACGGTACTTTGATGTTTAAGTTTGAAATTTCCATTATCATGACAACTTCACCACATAAACCACCTCTAGTGCCGTGTTTGAATTGAATCTTATTGTTTTTTACCCCTAATAGATCAATAATTTACTAAAGCTCTTTATTGGTTTAATGCTTTATTGTATTCATTGGTTTTAGTCGGGAACTAATAGGAGTGCAAAATTTCGATCGCAAAACTTCAGCTGGATAAACAAACAAGAAAGCTTTTACTGTAAATCTTTTACTATTAATGTAGGTAAATACAAAAGTTACTTCAATCATATCGTATCCATTAATAGTTTTACACTGTAGACAACTGTAGATATGAGATAATTGTGGACGAGTTTGGATGTATTCAACAATGCATGTAGGAAGTATTAGAATTTGAAACTATTTTCTCTATTTCAAAGTATTAAATCATCTTGAGGCAATTACTTATTACATTTCTAACATGTAATAGAAACCTATATTCTAATTGGTTCTTAACTTTCATCATCTTTACTTGATACGTAATTAAATATTCCTGCGAGATAAATAGATTTCATCAAGCAGGATTCCGTTTTACTTCATTAAATTATTAAATAAGAATTCCAAGTAAACTGTCATTTTGCTGCTTTATACACTCACTGAATTTAAGTATAATTATGTGAAATAAATTTGTAAAATTAAAATAAATCAAAAACGATCTAATCTTACAAAAAAATCCAGTAGGTCTTCCATCTTTATTTTTTATTAACATATAGAAGACTATAGATATTTAATTTTCTGCTGGATAATTAAAACAATATCCCTATTTTACACCAAAATTTTAATGGAAACTTCAACATCTATGAAATGAAAAACACGGTTTAAAAATGTAATTACTTAATAATTCTAGAATTTATTTAGTCTGAAAATGTTGCTTTTTAAGATTGTGTCATTAACTAAATGAAAATCTTAATTCTTGAAAAATAAATTAAACTTTGATTTTTCTTTGCTCCGTTTTAAACATCTTCGTTTCCAAACATAACTCCGGTCATAAAATCAAAAATATAATAATGTGTAAGTATCTATCCTTCCCAATCTTGGCGCGGTATCAATGTTAACGGTTAATGTGGGTTCAAAGAATATTTCTAACTAATGGGCATTTTTTAAAAAGAATACAATTATTTAAAGGATTTAAAGGATCAAGCCTTTCCAGTAATAATTTAGTTGGGTTCAACAAAACTTCTCGGATCAGCGAAATTTACAGTTTGGGTAATCCAGCTATGATTATAGTCATAGAATCCTAGAAATCTTCTCAAGTATTTCAAATTTAATGTACTTTTTTTGAATTAATAGAACGTAGATATAAGCTATGTTTGTGACTGGTGAGGTAGCAGATTTCAGTGTATAGTACAAGCGGAGACCGTCAAAAAAAGATGGAAACTCAATTATGAACATAATCTTTTATAATAATCAATACTTGAATGTTTTTTTTTATTAATACACATATTGGCCATCAGGACCATGGTCCTGTACTTGAATGTGAGTTAAAAAAAAAAGAATCACTTGTATGGCCGTTTAAAACTTGATCAATCTTGTTCTCTTATTTGTAATTAACACATTTTTTATTAAGCCGTTTCTGTTCAATGTAACTCAAATTGGAGAAAATAAAATTCAAGTCTAGCACCCATAACTTAGCTTAATTGTTTGTTGGGTTAAATTTACGAAAGTTTATTTTCAAGACTTAAGAAAAATGTGTCTTTCATCAATCTTTTAACTTCAATTGGACCCTGCATAAGTGAGTTAAGTGAACCTTGAATATGTGAGAGATCTCCGCTATTAGTAATTACAATTAGGTCACGAGACTTTTGCACTGAAAGACATCTATTACCAGAAATTTTAAAGCTTTTTTAATTAAATTTCTTAAATATTTTGATATTTACCTCTAAAACTGAAACTTTAAAGTCCTATAGCTCGTAGAAGAAAAACAATTCGTTGGGTTTGGATAAGTTGTAACATATTTTAATTTCTTGTACATTTGCTTCTGAGACGTTTATTAATTAGATAACTGTCATTTTAAACCTGCATATTGAATAATCTCTCTTACTTAAAAAAATCTGGGAGTCTTGAAATTTTAGCTATACAGGTTTCACTAAAATACAAAAGATTCAAACTAAAAAAAATAAGGATGATCTGGGAAACAATAGACCTTATGCACATGATATAAAATAACCTTATTTTTTTTAAATACGTTTAAAATGTTATTTTTTAACATTAACTGTAAAATTTCAAAAATATTCAATTAAAAAAAGCAAATAATAATCGCTAAATTCGAAATACCTAAAACGATTACCTATTGACTCGGTATTAAAATAACGTCACCATACGAATCTTTAAAATCCCATGGACATTTTCCTATAACAAGGACCTAAACATAAAAGGAGCAATGTTTATATCGTTTATAGATTATGTTAAGAATATTCATCATTCTTAGGACACATCAAGACATCATTCTAATACACAACCTCTATTCTTAAGGAATAAATAAATAGAAGATTTTAGGGCATGAAAGTATATTCTATGGCGAAAAATTGTTAAAAATGACAAAAACTGTAAAAATGATTACTATTTCTATGATAACCGCTCAATTATCTATTTGTATCTCGGTTTCAATACGCGTACTGTGAAGTGTACTGTGAGGTCACAGAAGACCCATAAGCGCATTTATCATTTTCGAACTCTCATTTGCTGATTAAAATAAAAAAATTAAAAGTATTTCAAAATTCAAATTTTTTAATACATAAAAAATAGTTTTTCCTCATTTTAATTCTATCCTTTACCAATTAAAAGAATAAATAAAAATATAAGCATATGTTAAGAATTGGGATGCCAAATGTTAATTTTGTTTTCTACAAACTTCGTTTAGTAAAAAAAAGTTTTACTATATTAAATTGTTACGTTATTGAAACTATTGCATTTACATACATTATTTTTAATTTAGTTCATCTTGTTGGGTTTTTAAAGGTCCTTTTTCCCAACATTAGAAGCAGAGAATTTTATATTTTTAGTTTTTACTTATAATTTTATTTTGTAGGAGGGAAAGAACAACTGCTCTGGCACTTCAGCTTTTAATTTTTGTAAATAATAAATTGTACTGTTAATGGACTAATGAAGAATTTTATATATAATTTAGTTAACATTTTATTTTGCAAAGATAAAATAAATTCCAATGTTGGATACTTTTCCAGGCTAGTTGACTGATACTTTAAAATTTACTATTGAAATTAATAATCATAATTAATTGTAAAAATGGGAAATGACGTCACACGGAAATAAACTCACTTAGATTTATTTTTAAGCAAACGTGATTTCATATTGTTTTTGAGCTTCAGTTCTAACTCATTTATTGTTTGAAAACGAAGACTTGTTTTAAACTTTTAACTTTGTCACATATTTATATTTTCCATTTCAATGAATACGCGTTAATTAAAAGAGAAAAACATATTCTTGTTAATAATAAACTAGAGTTTATTTAAAAGAAACATTTTTCCGTTGTTCTTTTGAAATATATATTTTTTTTTATATTTTGCCTTCTTTCACTAAGAAAAAATATTTCTGTAATTATGAAAATTTTTATCAAAACTAAGAGAAATTAGCTGAAATTCAAAAGCTACCATAACGGATCGAAACAATGTGGAGTGCATGAAGACCAAAATTATTTTTGTAGTTACTAGATGTATAAAACATATATAACAGAAGTTATCTATCAGTATAGATATACGATACGTAACCAAAATACAAATAGAAAATTGTCTGGTAGAGTCTAACAAAAACGATTATAAAAACTGAAAAAAGTTTATATAGAGAATTGGTAGAAAACATACCGCGAATACAAAAGAAAACCATAGCCTCAAAAATATTTTTTCCTATATGCATGGAGAGCATTAGATAAGTTTACACCACTGTGGATCTAGTTAGTATTTATTATCCTTCAGGTGATTTTTATTACTTTATCGCTTATTCTGTTAAAAGGTTATTAAAATAGGTCTACCAAAAAGTTCTGTCCATTTTTAGAATAAAAGCAATTACATATTTTTCTTTTTGCCAAATATCTTTATTTAATAATATAATTGTCATTTTTATCAATGACTTCTACCCGGTTATTCTTGCTCTTGCCTACTTGTCTGGCAATTTATATATCCTATTTTTGAAAAATGTTCCATCTTTTGATTTAAAGTATCCTTGGGTCTTCATTGGTCCTCGAATGTCCCACCATATACACAGTATTCTCTTATTGAAAGTCAAATTTGGCTTAGAAGTGGCATGGCTGGGTTTTCCGAGTTCACAATATGCATTTTTCCTTACAATGTTGTCGTAAGTAATCCACTTTTCATTTCCAGTAATCATTTAGTTCAAAAAGGTTGTCAGAAAAGGATCTTCACCAACAACAAGATCCAAACAACAATGTTGTCATTGTCGTTATAACTACGGAGAGAAATTTCCGGTAGATCTAATATTAAAGAATATATTTCATTATTGATGTCTTTAAAAACATCTTTAAAAGCATAAGACGTTCTTTAACTTTGGGATACACAACTCGAACCGATCGATCAAAGAAAAAAAAAATATAATACTAAAAGAAGAAATAAAAAAAAGTTCCTTTTTTTTTAAATTTTCTGTTCTGTCAAATCGAACAATGACTAAAATACAAAAATCAATGGCAATAAAAAGAATTTTAAGAACACGAAAATCACAACTATCCCAATAGTTATAAAGACAAATAAACTAATATATCAGGTGTTAGGTCTACCCCTCTCTCTTCTTTCGAAAGACATTAATATAATGAAATCTGATCACTAATCCTAGTATCATAGCATGAAAACAAAGATACTTAAGAACTTTTTCCCAAGTTTGTATAGTGCACTCGATGAACTTTTCTTAAGGCAGGTAGATTAAAAGATTTTTAAAGATAAAAATATAAATAAAAGTAGTGACAATTCATGTTCAAATGATGTAAAATAAAATTATTTAATCCTCTTATTAAAGTTTCATACATAAATTTTTAAACACTTTTTATTTCATTGAACTTTCTTTGCTTGGATTCCAATCCTGCTGGAAGTTCCTCCGGTAATAAATAGCGGAAAAAATGGAACATATTGCGAAACGAATTAAGGCTTTTTGCCAATAAAAGCCACTTAAACTTAAGTTGATTTCTTGTTAAGTATAAGAAAATGTAATAAAAATTATTCAATAATCGCTTCACTACCTTGAATGAACTTTTAAGAGTCCTTTAATTAAAATCGTATAAAATTGGTTATAAGCTTGAAATTCGAATAAAACTTATTTTTTATATTTAGCAAACTTTTGTTCCCAAACAATGGTGATTTAAAGCAATAAAACAACTTAAATAAATTAGTTCTTCTTTTATTAAAAAGTTTGATTTGGATTTAAATTTTAATATTGTTCACTAATACAACTTCAGTAAGCTGAACGATATTGATTAGTAAGTTGATTTTCTTTGTACTAGTTATTTTATTTTCTTAAATTAATAATTCAATTTTAAAGAACTTAAAGACATTTTTACCAAAATTATTTATCAGTATGACTGTTTATCACTTGAATATTAAATCATTTATTGAATATCATATACAAATGTAAATAAGGCCAATAATCATGGCTTTAAAAGTTGAGAGTTATCGATTGATTGCTTTCCAATTACAAAAGATTTTATAATTGGTACAATTAAATTATACAAAACAAATTGTTGTAATTCATTTCCACTGTGAAGCAATTTCAGTTTCAATTTTCAGTAAAGGTTATCGGAAAATGTATCTAAAATTTTAAAAATGTTAAAAAAAAATGTAAATAACTTAAATTTTTATTTCAATTGATTACATAAAAGTTAGCATTAACTATTATTTCAATACGACGCACCAATAAAAAATCGTTGAAAATTCCAGACATTTTAAAACAACTTACCACAATAGATGCTGACAATGCCCTACCCCGAATTCACTGAAAGGTCAGTTAACTTGTTAATTTCACGGCGACGGAAAAAGGGTGAGAAAAACGAGGGTGCACTACGTTTGACTAAATTGATTTCTATCCATGTGTATAGAATGATAATATAGACACGTTTCAGACGTAAATATTTTCTATTTATTGTCTCATTTTTTTTCTTGATTTCAGCTTTAAAAGTTGATAAAATGGTGAAGATCACAATATTAAAAGATCTGCGTATATTGACCTCTGAATTACAAATATTTTTTTAATCAGTCGTTACACTAACGAAAGCATATAAAATATTTTTGGCAAAAAATGCAGCACAGACATTTTTTTTTGTTTATTAAATAATGTTAAGAGTTTTAAAAATTAATTCTTTGTTTAGCTAGGAAAAAGAATGATATTTTTTTAAAAATTTTCCTTAAATTTAGTCTTATAAAACTTTTGTTTCTTTAAAGAAAAAATATACAATACTGACTTGAAAAAACGTTAAATAATCCAATAGAAGTTTTTTTTTTTGTAAAGAAGAGGTTCCAAGTACTTGCTCGCTTTGCTCACTTACCCTATTAGTCTCACTCGTTTTCATTGAGTAAAATAAAGAAAGAGCAAAGTAAAATTGTTTTGAACTAATTTAAAAGGTTGTTCGTCTTGTTTTCTTTTTTAATCAATTATATCAAATAAATTAAAAACTATATGACTATTTCTTCCTCATATGGACGCTTAATATATTTTAAGCTTACAGTTCCTACTTAAGTGAAAGATATTTTTATTTTAATAAACAGTGGCAAGATGAAAAAAAAACACATAGCAAGTCATTAAAAACCTCATCAGTCATTAAAGGCTAGCAGGAAAAAACAAATACACACCGAAAACGTTAAACCTCCTACTTATCTGGACTAACTATGCCAGGAGTCAAAGTTAATAATAAATTTAGTTATAACAAAAACCTTTTTCGACACTAGAAAATAACTGTACATAATTCAATAGAAACAAGGTTAACTATAGTTGGGTACCAGATAACAAGAGTGTAAAAGCTAACAAACGAGCTGATATCAATCCCCGTAAAGTATTGTTGGGGTTTTTAGAACATTCAAAAGTTCTAATAATGAGATTGAAGTGAGACGAAAGATATTCCGATTTATTCCCCGTAGGATTCAAATGCGGGGTAGAAAAAGATAGAAATCGTTCAAATATACTGGAAACTTCCAGAAAGTGGGAAATAAGTATATCAATAAGGCAATCGACCGTCGACAGTATTAGTTACGGCCAGTAAAAGTTACAAAGTTCGAAATAAATTGCGACAACTGTTGAAATAATTGTTAAAATAAATAAATAAGTGCAATAATAAACGATTATGTATTAAAATAAATGGTACTAATGTTGTATGTCCTGAAATAAATCCTAATTAACCCGTGAAAAAAAAAAATCTCAAAAACTTAACAGTATCTAGGACACCATTTACATACCCACTGTCTGTGTTTGGTATCATAAAATTGGCAATTAAAAGATCAGTTTATTAAAACACTGATTAAATGTGGAAAAAGTACCACTAAGCAAAAATACAGTAAAAGGACTATTCCTGGTGCTACCTATTGTAATATTTTATCATCCAAGAAAACTATTTAGAGTGGTAACTGAGTTAATAACCAATCATTGCGGACTAAAGTCGCTAAAAACTTTAGTTAGTAATTATAAAGCGACTGTACATAACAATTAAAACTAAGAAATAAATAAACAGCATGGATGAAATGCGTGAATATAATTTGTTGTAGCGTAGGCTATACAAAGTATTCTGGCGATCGGATTTCTATAGTTTTTCGCATTGCTTTCGTTCGACTAGTATCTTAAATAAGAAACTTCTTTCAAAAAAAAAATCGTAACTTAAGTTCAAATTAAATGTTAAATCTTGATATACTGCTGAAAAAATATTAATTTAGGCAAAATTTAATTTTGTATGCAAGATTTAGCAAATATTATTGTTAACTATTGTTTCTTTTATTTTCAACAGACTAGCACCTATATTAAAAACAAAAACAAAAAACAAGAAATTGAAATTTTTATCTTTTTTTTCAATATTTTTTGTTGTATAATTGTTATGGTTTTTAGCGAGAAGTATTGAAAATTCGGTCGTGAGAAGATTCGAATCCCTTGCACCTTCCATTTTGGAATGATTCCCTCGACTAATAGTCCACTAGTAAGTTCTTTATAGCTTAAATTATTTGATTAATGGTTCATTTAGTAAAAATAAAATATCAAGTTCTTGTTGCATATAAGGTCTAATATATTTAATAGCTACAGTATTCATATTTATAAAATGCTGGAATTGATGTAATAGTTAAACGAACAATAAAATCATGCTTATTTGTTAAATTTCATCTTTCTTGAAGATAACATTTACAGCTGCTTTTGAAAACCAAAATTGTTCGATTGGTTAAGATTTTAATTAAATTAAGTCAACATTTTTAACGATTAAAATTCTTAGTGATATTTAAATTAATTTAAATCAATTTGTGCAAAATCGCATTTAAGTGTTTAAAAATTGAATAGAAGCATGCGGTATGGAACCTTATTTTTTCACCATTGATTTAATGAAAAAGATTTGTAAAATGCATGCTTTTTCTGAATTACTTAACCCAAATTATATTTAGAGTATTTCAAAGTTTTCCTCTTTGTTTTGTAAAAAAAGTTTATGCGTTCATTTTATTTTTACATCAGTATTCACCGTAAAAATTGAATTTTTCCCTTTTTTTAATAAATGGTAGGTAGAAGTTTTTTTACGTAAACAACGAATATTGAACTTTTCTGACCGAACTTTCAACTATTAAATATCGATTGCGTATCGCTACGGTCAACGCAATTTCCAGACTTTCTACCTTTTCAACCCCTTACGGTTTGTTAGCATAACAATTAATTTAAATTTCTGAAGACACATTTAGAATTTCTTAATTAAATATTCTCATGACGTTGTTTTGTCCATATTTTTTTCAATCAATGCTTTGATATTAATACGATCAATACTATGCATCCTGAACCAATTCATGTTATAAAAATTGAATTAAAATATAAAGAATCAATGGTAATAAAAATATGTTTGAAAAAATTATTCATAATAGTAAAAACTTATAATGATATATACAAACTTAGAAAATCATTTAACATTAATAAGAAATTTCCGTCAATAAAACTCTACAACTCAAACTCAAACAAAGCTCAAGAAGCTGTTAAATCTTTAAAGTTTTTTTCACTATTTATTTATGTGGAAGATTTTTTCCTAATGAAAATAATTTTGAATAATTTTCGTTTCCTTTTTTATTCTCTCATATATGAGATAAAATTTAATATGAGTGCCAGTTTCATGTAACCTAATTTTTTCATTGTTGCACATACAACCATATCATAGAATAGAAATTTTGGCAACGATTCAAAATATTTCCATAAGGTATTGACAACTGTAATCATATTCATAGATAAAATGATAATATAATAGCAAATATAAGTTTAACATGCTTTTTTTCATGGTTTTATCGTTCATCAAATTCAATATTCTTATGAATTAGATTAAAGCTAAAAAATATTAGTAAAATAAACGGTAAATTGGCCAAAAATATTTATTTGCCGTCTTAGCAGGAATACATATCAAAGAAAACTTATTAAAATACGCACGCCAAAAATATTTTTCGTAAAAATTAATCAAAACTCTCTTATTTCAATAGTTAAAGGTAAGGATTTATCTCACTTATACGAATCCAATGTTTTTTCTATTAATTGCAGTATTGTATGACGATACTATTGACAATTAAATCATAACAAAAATAACGACACGTATATTTAACAACTTATTTTTGTAGTTAAAAAAATAATAAGTGTAAAATAGTGCTAAAGTGTATAAATTATTAAGACTTTGTGAATACAGAATGAAATATGTTGATGGTTATTGAAGATGCCAGCAAAAATCATTTCAGTTTTAAAATATTTAAATCGAATGGATGATATTAACTAGTGCGAAACTGGTGATACTGTTTAGATACCAAGGATATTGATGATACCTTCAGAATTGCCTTTTAAGTTTAAGTGGCTTAAATTTCCATTTAAATTAGCATTTGTATTGGTTTTTAATAAAGTAAATAGTCAGTTACTTGAAATAACGAAGCTACTCATGATTTTCATTTGGTCAATTTTATATTGCTCTGTAATATAAAACATTTAAACATAATATATTTGTTTCTACGCGTACTTTGGTACGAGTTATCAATGTTATATAAAGATATATAATCTATATGCTCTGTATTTTAACTTTTTTAAATATTAATATGATAATACAAAAGGAAAGCATTCAGCAGTATAAGCTACCTGTGCGAAGCTGAGATGAATCGCTAGTAGATTTAAAAATGAATAGGCGATACCATATTCAGCAAGAATTTAGTCAATTTTAGTGAAAAAAAATAAACATTTTACTGTGTACTATATTTTTTTTTGGAAAATCAATTACAAACTTTGTTTTCTTTTCACTTTTTTGTGGGTAATAATGGTCCAACATTTCTATTCTTTAGCTTATTCTGTTAGAAGTAAAATGATATTTTAAATACCACATTTTAAATGGATACATTTATGAAACCTGAGATCGTGATCATTTTAATCGAAAATTTTAACAGACTACAGTTTTCCAGTAAAATAATTCAATGTAATAGCTTTAGAAACTACAGTTAGGCAGCACTATAATGAAGCTGATAATGCAATTTTTCTTCTCTATCCCATATTGATCTTTACGCAGTAACTCTTATACAATCATATATATATATATATATATACATTCTAACTAAATTTCTTTTGAAAAAATAAAGTATATAAAATTGTAGAAAACATCGCAAAAAAGTAAAAAAGAAAACTTAGAGTTTGAAACCTGCTTATATCAATAAAATATTTTTAAAAAATATGAATGTTATTTTTGAATTGAATTTTTGCATCTATTTATAAAAAAAATGGGAAAATTTGTATAGAAAAATACACACGTTTGACGTGCGTGATTTCGTTCACTCTTGCTTATTCAATCACCGGAGTATGAGCAATCTATTGAGCGTTCTTCGTGTGAATACATACCCTATCTCATATACCGACAAGATTTATGTTAATATTCATTCTTTTCTATACCACGTAACACAAAACTCTGTTTTAAAGAACAAATAATTCAAAGATGTAAATATTAAACCATAATTGAAAATAAAAACAATAAAAAAATAAAAAAAAATATTAGGTACTTTACATTTCGACTCATGTCTTTTTTAGAACCATCAATTCTGACAACGTTGTATTATCTACTTTCCTTTTAATTTAATTCGTAAATAAATAAACCCATATTGAAAATTAAACCACAAAAGAAAACATTTTCTGAATTAAAATTGAATTAACAAAACAATCGCGAATAAAATAAAAAACAAAGTGGAAATTGCAACGTCGCTAGATTTAACGATGAGCTGAAATTTATACAGTATTTCATTTTTGATCTCACGAAATAGTCAAAAAATAACGCCATTATTTAACAATTTTCATATAACTATTCAAAAAAAATGTTACAATTTGTGTTTGTTTTGGAAGAAGTATAATTAAAAATAAACTAGTATAAATCAAATGTGAGGGAATATAATATATCACAAATACTCGATATCTTCTTCATCATAAAATGTATATAATACGTCTCTATCTATCTGTTTAAGTCTCGACCAATTGAATTTTACTGCTACGAATAAGTTTCATTTTTTTAAATTGTTTATAAATTATTCCGATTGGTTTTTCAAAACTTTCAATAAAAAGTGAAATGCGTTAGCAATAGCTACTATCTAGAAAATGTCCGGAATTTTCTAACGAAAATGACAATTTTACATTTCTTGCAGGCAAACCAATAATGCAAAAATCACAATTTTAGCAAACCAATTGGAAATACTCGTCAAAACTTACTATTCCACTGAGGTTATTTTTTTCCATTTCCAAACATAATGAATGGTAAATGGGGATGAAATTTCTTTTTTACCTTCTCCATTAACCTCCTACTAAATCACAACTTGTAAAACTTTAAACTTGATAATTACCCAACGAAAGATTGTTTTTAAAAGTTAATAAAAACTTATACAATCGACCTGCAGGGTCGCAGATCATAAATCATTTCTTTAATTTTTTTTAAGCCACTATCCTTAATTCCAGTAAAAAAGTATAGCAAAAAGCATATTTACAAATCTCTGCATATATATATATATATATATATATATATATATATATATATATATATATATATATATATATATATATATATATATCTCCGTCTTCAAAATTATATTGTTTTATTATTATATTCCAATACGGTTATGTGTTGTTGAAAATTTGTTAAACGTGGATTGATTACCCTATTTCTGTCGATATTGGCAGAATCGCTAGAAGACTAATATTATAGAATTTTAATTCCATTAAAGTTGTATCAACAAACATTGTCGATTTTAATTAATCCATTAGTGTGTGGGATATTCATAATTAGATATATGTACACTTTTACAATAGAATTTTTGAGATGAGGGCATAATTTTATTTAAGGAAGAGTAATTGGAATAATTTAAATATCACAATATCGCATCCGTTGTATAATAAAGGTACAACTCAAAAACTAAACATGTCGGGAAATCATTAATAATATTCATATTTTAAACTTTTAACTATCTGCTCATTAAAACAGACTGAATATTAGTAATACTTTACGTGATGGAGTTACATACTAGAGTTACCCTTCTATTCTACGTACAAAATAGACGGCTTCATTATTGTAAAACTGTAGATAACTCAAAACTTGCAATTTTTGAGTTGATCCTCTATTCTACGATAGGTGGGTATGTATTTCGCGAAAGTTAGCAACATTACTCAATAACAACGAAGTCGCAGATATTGGCTAGTATATATATTACACATATTGTCAGTATTATGATGCATCAGTTGTCTAGAACAAAGTGTTGAGTATCAGTTTAAATATTCTTTGATACAGGGAATGCTCAGTATTAAAGGAATATCAATATGGGGTATTCGTCAAACTTGTTTGTCAAATTTTGCTTGCTTTAGAATTTTGAGATCATTTTTTAACAATTTATATCAAGTTTTATCAAAATACTAGCTGATCCCCGCGACTTCGTCTGCGTAACGTAGGTGTAGATTATATTTTCTTTTTTAAATTTGCTATTTGTAGTGGTATATGAAAATTATTATTTTTCTTATTTCTTTTACGAAAACCATAATCATACTTAAAAACGCTATTTTGTCAACTTTAAAAATAAACATTTAATAAACTGTTACTTAGAATAAAATAGTTGTATATAATGATCAATTAATTTTCAAAAAATAATTATAAATATCTAAAAAGTATCTAAAAAAACCGTATACCTACGGTAGGTATACCTACCGTGAATCAATTAATCCGTAAATCAATCAGCATTTATTCATAAATAAAAACTATCGTTAAGTTCCATAAAGTCAGTCATAATTATAACTTAAAACAGTCAAAAGTTATCAAAACACTCGCCTAGATATTTAGAATGGTAGTAAAAATCACACTTCATTGTCTCGACTCTCGAATGAACCCTTTTCTCGAAACTATTTCACAATTTACTAAACTACCACGAAATTGAAATTTGTTCAATTGCACAAAACCCAGTTCCTCCATAATCAAGTATAGCCATTGTGTATCTATGCACTTATTATTAAAATATCTGAATTTCAAATATATAATTAAACCATTTTCTTTTAGTTCACCGAATTGCTCGCTACTCGATATTCGCCCACTAATGTATTTATTTGTGAAAACGTATTTCGGATTTTTAGGTGTACAATAAGTGAAAGCCAAAAAACTTAATGCTCACTTATGAACTTAACCTTTTTAAGCAGATCCTACGTTTTTGAATCTAATAATAAATCAACATTGTTTTATTTTAAGCGATAAAACGTTGCGCCTATTACGAACATATTTTGATAATTAAATTTGAAATTTCTATTGTTTGATAGACGTTATGCCGTATTAACTTTGCCACCATTTTTCACTTTTTAAGGGGAGAAATTAACAAAAACCCTTTCTTATTATATATCTGCATCGTATAAGAAAAATATTTTCCAAATTTTATCGACAAAAATATCCTTTTATTTAGAAAATACAATGTAAAACGAAAAAACTTATGACCTTCTTTATTTTGATCATCATTACTGAAAAGCAATTCGATTTCGCACATTTAAACGTTGTACATACAAAATTGTTGGAAACAGGTAGAAAACGTGGAAGGAAATAAGAATATTTTATATATTTTCAAGAACAATAATCGATTTTAAATTTTTTCTGAATACCGAAGAAAAGTTAGTTTGGAAGATTTTATATTTTGTAGATAATGAAATATATGACAAAAAATTGCTCCCTTAATGTTTTTCAGCAGAATAAATAATTGCTCCAGGTCACAATCATTGGTTCATAAAAATAAGATTTTAAAAAGTTTGATTGTTGAAAAACAAATAAAAATTAAAAATCGGTTTGTTAGTATAAGTACTACATATACTTTCATACTAATTTAGTGAAATGACGTTATTTAAAATGCTGTAGTTAAAATGATATAACAAAAACAGAAACTTATTATTAATTAATTATTTATTTATTTACACTTATTAAATTCAAAATTTCGATTGTTGATTAACTCTACATTTTCTCATACAAACTTAGTCACCCCTTTTACTCTTTTAGGGTAGGAATTTAAAAAAAAAAATTCTTATCAGTTGTCCAATTCTTAAAAGGAATACATCGAATATTAAAATTTCATCAGTCAGAGGGGATATATAAATACAGGATTTTATGTATGCACGGTTTTAAAAACGTATTTACTTTAAGTATTATTACTATTATTATTATTACTACTACTACTATTATTTTTTTTTTTGTTAATATTTCAATATTGAGTAACTCTAAAGGTCTATTTACAACAATTTTGTAAAAAAAAAAATAAAAAAAAAAGTTTGCTGTAAGATCCGAACCCACGTCTTTATAATTAGAAGGATCAGAATGTTAGAAACTTAAGCCATTACGCTATTAACATCAAGTATGTATTTTATATATATATAAAGGTTTATATTTCAAAGAGGCAATGTTTTAAAATTTAAATTGAATATACTGTGCTTTTTATCAGTTTAACTAAAAATATTTTAACTGATTATTTTCTAACTTTAAATTACCTTTCCAATGTTATACAACTCACCGGTCTAGTGTAAAAATGTATGTTTTCATCCCTTGGGAATACCTTCCCTTATTATTTTTTTGGAATGATAAGTAGCCTATAGTCTGTGGGAAAGTCAGTTGTATCTTAATACCAAATTTCATTTAATTCGGTTGTTCCGTTCTTTAGTTAAATCGGGACACACAGACAGACAGACAGACAGACAGAAAAAAATTTTAAAAATGTTAAATTCGGAATAAGGGCCTCTTGAAACAAATATTTACCCTAAAATTGGGTTCAAAATCGAAATGTACAGACAGACGTAAGAATTTTATATTATCAAAATATATAATCATAAATCTGCAAAATAATTGCAAGTTTTTCATAAAAGAAATTTGTAATCCGTAAGCTTCTGGACAACCACAGACGCAAAAATATACAAATCTTAAATATTTGCGTAAATTTTTCCAGTTCTTTAAATCCAAAATTCTTCCAAAGTATATACTAAAGAAATTAAAGACCTGTAATCTTAGACGATGATCAACAAGTTTTAGTTGAAGAAAATTGGTTTCCCACGTTTGTTTCTAAATAATTCAAGCGCAATTATAAACTAAGAAGTTAATGATTAAAGCTTCGTTAACAATGTTAAAAGTCTGACACGATATTTGTCACAATTATAATTTTTGGTAGGAGTAATATAATTTTTTCTTATCATTTTATATTTTTGTTCACTGACATTTAAATTTCCGTCTGTGTTTTTCAACAAAGGCTCAAATTATTAGAAACATGTTTCTTGTATAAGTGATTATTAAGAAAATTTATCGTTCAGATAATCTTTCTTTTTTATGGAAGCTTTTTTAAGCGACCTATTTTTTTCCAAATGAAAAGAACGATGATTCTAAAGAGATTGAATAACGGCAAATATGTTTCTTAAATTTGTTTGCTCAATTTTGTTTAGGGAAAAAATTATTGTGTTGGAAAAATCTATTGAAGTTAGCTTCTTATACTGCATGTTAAAATTAAAAGTATAATAAAGATTATACAAAAATTTCCCAAACAAAACAATACATTTTTTGAATGTTACGAAATATTGTAAATGAAAGTTTATCGCCGATTTAATTTTCAGAAAAATGTATCGTCTTACATTGGATGCACAGTGATCAAATGATTCTCTTGAGAAAGAAGGTTTTATTTATTTCATTATTTGATATCTTAATTATTTTTGTGCAACAAATTATTTATTTGGTCTTTAGTTAATGAGAAAAAAAACTTCAGATTCAATATAATAAACGTTATATTTAAAAATGAATTTATACGTGACTACATATTTATGACTTTTTTGGTGGAAAATTTAGATCAAGTTTAATAGTTAAAGTTAAGCGTTTTTATTATTTTGAAATGAAAATATTCTACTCAGAAATTATTTGCATACATTATAAATTTTTCAAAAATTAATTCTTTTAATATTATTATCATAATACCTATATAAATAATAATTTTATATGTTGTATGCTTTTGTTGCAGCTGGATATTATCCTTATTTTTTTCAAAATAAACATTTTTTCTTAAACAAAAAAATATACTTTACTTTTCATTTAAGAGATGTTGATTTTGCTTTTAGTTATTATTTTGTGCATCCGTAAGCCATTGTTAAAAGTTTTTTGTTTAGAAAAGAAAAATATACAAAGGAATAACCACTTAAAATTAAAGTCATCGAAATGGTAAAAAAATTATATGAAAATAAATATTTTCCTTAGAATAAATTTACGAAACTAAGTGTTTTGGGGGCAACACTTTATTATTTGATATCGGTAAACTTTTTTATTGTTCTAGAGGAGGACCATACACTTGAAAGTTTTTTTGAAGGCAAAAACAGTAAGAAAAAGATTATTAAGCATTAATTCGAAGTCTTTATTGTAATAAAGAGATCAAAATATGGTACATATAACTATTTGGATTATGGTTCAAAATTACAAACTAAAGTATGTTAGTAATACAATTTCCCAAAGATTATTTTCATAAGAATTAGTTATCGTATAATGTTATTTTTATTATTAAATATAGTTTCATATAATGAAATACGCGAAAACAATAGTTTATTCTTCCTAATGATAGGAGTAAAATTTTCAAAAGTTATAATGTAGTTTTAAATGAACAGTTCAATTATTGTAGCAAAGTTTGTTCGAAAAATAATTAAACACGTTTTCATACTTACTGTTCGGTGCTATTGAATTGTTAATTTAAGTTGAAGACAGATATTTCACGAGGGAAATTTAATTAAAATTTGAAAATTTCGAATATACTTCCCCGTCGAATACACGACGTGGCACAAAAACACGAACTAATCGATCTTATGATCAGCAAAACGAGCATCTGCTGAATATGGTTATTCTCAACTGCCGCAAAGCACAACGCCAACTGAGCTTATGCGTGCTTTTGAGCTTGCATTAAGTTCATTTATATAGGGTGGCGATGGTTGGTGATGGTCGTCGTGAGTATAACGCGCAGGAATTTAGCGACACATCCCTCTGTTTTCTCATTGCCGAAAATCGTATGTTTTATTGTTATTTGTTAGCATCTGATTGTTGGTGAAACTCGAGGCGAAACTGATAAATATCTCCTGGTTGAATCACCATCACACGCAACCTACACCCGAAATTCACCCTTTAATGCGGCTGATTTATTTATTGTTATTTTATCCTCGGTGGAAAACATATGAAACCTTTCCGTAAACGTGCTGAAAAATTCAACAATTTATCGTATAAATTAAATTTTGTCAATGGTTAAACTATTTACTATTTAATCTCGCATCAAACTTCTAAATCTACGTATTCGTCCTCTTCTTAACTTTGTATACAGTAATTAATTTATCAATTAGTTATAATGGAATAGTAAAGCTTAGTAATTTGACTTTTTTTTTTTTAATTTAATTTTGACTTAAAAAAATGTCAGCCATTCTTGTAAAATTTATATGAAATTTAAATTTATTTTCTTTTCTTTATCTTTATTCCACACATTTCGTTGGTTTCCAACGAATTTTCAATATTATATAACTAACGATTAATGTGGATGATTCTATTGCAGTGGTTCCGGAACAATATGTACCTAGATAATATATGTACTAATTTCAACAGTTATCATTATTAAGTTAAATTAAGTATGGAACTTGAAGTTGAAAGAAGCATCCCATTTCTGGATTTGAAAGTTAATCGCACAGAAGAAGGTCGCTTGAAGACAGACTGGTGTACGTAACCAACACATTCAGGAAAACTAATAAATCACAGATCAAGTCATGCTTTAAACCAAAAGATAAGCATGATAAATAGTATACTAAACAGCATAGTCAAAATTTTTGATTAAAAAATTGAACAAGAAAATTTTTATAGTATAAAAGCCATTCTATTAAAAATAATTATGAATCAAAATTCATTGAAAAATGCCAAGAGACTCATCTAGTTAAATAAGTTATGAATCATAAATATATTTTTGACAACGAGGAGAGATTAGAAGAGAGTAACAAAAAAATAGTGCGATGAGATTTCCTTTCGTCAAAGGAATTTCCATTAAATTAAATTACTTTTTCAATAAAACATTCAATTAGTGTATTATAATGTAAAACAAGTGAAATCATGTTTTTTAAGACTTAAAGATCGTGTAGCTAATGGCGACCAGCTTAAGGTAGCGCATATGTTACAGTGAATTTGTATTACCAGTGAGAATATATTACGTCCATCAAGTTAGCACTACACTTTTGGAATTTCGAAAAAATAACTACGGAATATTTGATATTTTCTTTCGTTCAAGAAATCCAAAAGAAAAATTTTTTTAGCTTGCATATTTTCCCGGATATAACGATTTGAAGAAAAAGCTCAATTTGGGTGATTTTCCAAATATTGAAGTTTTGAATTTTTTTTTCCGTAGTTATTTTTTCGAAATTCCAATAGTGTAGTGCTTGCTTGGTGGATGTGAATATATTTTTACTGGTGAAAATATACTAGGTAGATATATTAGTTACATAAATTTATTGGGTAAGCCATAGCGAGTTAAATAATTAAAGAACACATATAGAGACACGTACGTGTCCATAGGGACAGTATGGGACTATCCCCCTCCCCCGCGTTTTTTTTAATTTGCTATCTCATAGATAATATATCTACCTAATATATTTTCACCAGTGAAAATATATTCTCATTGGTAATAGAAATTCACTTTAACATTATATAATACCATGCAAAGGTGGGATATCATACAATAGCCAAATTAAACAACATTTATAAAATATTAAAAAAGAGTCGCAAAACGCAAGTACGATTGTAAAAAAAAATAACAGTCTTAACCAGGAAGAGTCGGAAATGCAAGACTATCCAAAATTACTACAGTTTTATCATTGCACCATTTTTATTCAAGACATCAGCTGGGGTTCGATGAAGAAACTATATTGGGTACAGAGAACCATTGGATGAAGAGAAACATTAGAATTAAATATCAAATTATAATAATTAAGATACGTTGTAACATCCTTAATAATTGAAATTTCCAAAGTAACATTATAGGTAATTGACAGTTAAATTGGTGTCATTAAGAGTTATAATAGGTCTTGAAGAAGTCGAAAAACCGACGAAACGTATTATAGAAAAATTAAAAATAAAAATTCCCAAAAACAAGAGAATGTAAATAATTATAAACTTGCAATAAAAAAGAACCATTGAAATATTTATACGAAATGATTTACACCAGGGGTAGGCTAACAGTCGATCGTGAATAGATCGACAGTCGATCGTAAACAATTTAATTTTTTAGGCAAATTTCATTTCTTTTAATAAAAAGCAAGTACTAAAAATTTAGCAGACAATGTAACTTGAATTTAAAATTAAACACGCATCTATTCTACAAAGAATAATACTGATTCCTAAATAGAACTTCTAATACTTCTTTCTACTCAATATCTGGGTATTATAATAAAGGTTATATGGGTTTCACGGTTTTAAAAAACCTTTTTTTTTACTGTCTTAATAAGTTTTAAAAATCTCTTAAATATTCTCTTAAATTTTCAAGTTAATCCGAGTAATAGTTTCGAAGAAACAGCTTTGGAAAGCTTAGCACATCGCAGGAATTGGCAAGGTAAACATTGACTAGTCAATGAATGCATTCGCGGAATAGACGCTTTTACTATACAAATACACTTGGACCATCTTTAACTGACATAAAAAATTCCAAGTTTTTGCCATAATAATATGTCATTTTCATTGATAAAATTCATTTTGGGAAAATAAGTCGAAATGTGTTTAAGCTAGTTATTGGAATTTCCGTTGCAGTACTCTCAAGTTTAAAATTCTTACCTTTTCATAACATTTTAGTAATAAAATGATTATTTAGATAGGACAACATGCATTTGCCTTAATAATTAATATTGCAAAGATTCAATTTTTATTATTACATTATACACAGTTAAGTACCCTATTGCGGTTGTAATATAAAGATAAAAGCCCTTTATAGTTTCTATAGGTCTACTTTCAGGGTTTCATCCCTTAAAAAGAGAAAAGGAACTCTTATCTGTTTGTCCGCTCGGGAAGGATATATTAATTGAAAACATATAGAAGTATTAAGCTGAAAAGATACCAGACGCAATGATTTACCATAGTATAGGGATGTGAAAAAGTTATGATTCCTTAATAACGTAAGAAAAATAACAATCGTTTTTCTCGCGTTTTAAATTATTTAATTTTTCAAATTATTAAAAACAGGAGACAAAGTCTTTTAGTGCAAATATTAGCAAAATCAAAAAATTGAAAATATAAAGTTCAATTTCATTATCTTCAGTTGTAATTCAAATTTTGCATTTATTATCTTCCTATAATGATTTATTTTAAATTATATGCAACGGATTTGCTTGTTGTTTGGAGCTTTACAAACAAACTTAAACCAGCATATTTTACGATTGATTGCTTTTAATTTTAATTCATATCTCAATTCAAATATACAAAAATCCCATTGCAGTATTTAACCGGTAGATTTAGAAATTGTTTATCAATAAAAGTATAACAGACTTAAATTAACAAATTTGCTTATTTTCTAAGAATAAGAAGAAAAAAAATTATTGTTTGTTTAATAACTTATTGCAAATTATTCTTTACATGGTATTTATTTCTGTATACAATTTTTAAAACGTAAAAGGAAATTTAACGTTAATAATTGAAATCAATTAATTACTACTCATATATTTAATTAGTAACAAAAAATCGATCATATTATCGGTTGAAATATTATACTCGTATGTTATTTATACATATTAAATGAGATTAGCGAGGATTAATTTAATGAGCTTCATTTCTATTATTTCTATAGTATAAATCGAATTTATAGCAAAATACTTAATTCTATACACAAAAAAACCTATAAACACTTGAAACACTAAAAAAATATAGATGGAAAGCGCGAACGTCTCTTTAAGGATTTATAGTCTGGATAACTATGTTAAATAAATATATTTAATTAATTTTAATGTGAAAAACTGCTTCAATTATTTATTTAAAAAAAAAACTAATTTTTCACTAATAATTCTTAATACACCACGACATTTTGTGAGAAAATCGTACGTAATGGATAAAAAAGAATTTCATATTTTAAATCAGCATCAAAAAAAAATTATTGAAATGAGCAATTGCAATTAAAGGAATTTTATTTTTTACAGGCTTGTGTATTAAGTCCCTATAAACTTAATTTAATATTATAAATAATATAACTAAAAACTGAAATGAATGCTATAATTTAAACATGTGATGAGAGAAATTAAATAATCCTTTAGCATTGTCCAAATTGTTTTTTTAAAGTCGTATTGTTAGTTAACTCAATATAATCTTAGCTTTAATCACATAACGAATATGTCGTTTACGAGTATGTTAATCTTACAATTATATTAGAACAAAAAAAAAATATATAATTTTTTAAAATTTCCGTAAAGTATAATATTTTAAAATAACTGAGCCAAAATAAAAAATGAAAATGATTATTTCAGGAATCTTTTCATTGAGAATCTTTTGATTTTTATTGGTAACACGAAAAGTTATAGTTAAAGCTTTAGTGTTGCAATAATATTTTTTTTTGTTGTAAATATTATCCACCGTTTGCTATTGTATATGTATCCAAAGCTTCGGTGCGTGGAACCCCTTTAAATCTTACAGTGGTTTAGATTGAAGTTAGAGTATTGTTATAAAGTGAAGTAACATTTGAAGGTATTATTGTTTTGAATACATTCTTTAATCTTGGGATTTTGATTTCATCTTTGTATATAAGCTTGGTATTACATTTGATATTACACTATGTTTTATTAAATATATTAAAAGGAGAGTTTATAATTTGCTGTAGTTCTTATTGACAGAAACACATAAAATTTAATTTTTTTAATACGTTTTAAGAAGTATTATTATAACTAGCAATAAATCAAAAATTTTGTTTTAAATTATCTTGCAGAACAATATAAAATAACTTACCATAATATTAAATATAATGCAAAGTTTGCCTCTTTGCAGTACACTTAAAATATTTCGAAAACTTGATTTGAAATATTACAACTTAAAAGGAAAAACATTTCGATACATTTCGTGGGCTTCTCTTTATGAACAAATTTATGAAATTTTCTTTCAAAAATGATTTTTTTTTTGAGTAACCCGGAAAATACAATTTATCAAACATTTTGATGCGAGTACCAAAAACAAAAACAATATTCTATGGTTATATTGTGAATCAAAGTAGGTTAATGGGTCAGGAAACTTAGAGAAGGGAATTATTAATAAGCAGTGATTTTTAGAAAAACATCTAGTTGCTTAGGCAGAGAAATGGTGAAAATAATGGATTAGTTCTTAATGACAATCAAAAATTATAAACAACAACAAATATTGTTGACATTTTACTTTTCGCAATTAACAGAATTTTCTTAAATTTTATAACCCAATGGGTGTTTTATAAGTGGATGATGTTCATTTTTTACTGCACTTATAACGACAAAGTTTCTTAATAGCCAATAGAATTTACTGCATAAAATCTATTCACATATTGCCTGTGCAAACATTATTGATAAAGCTATCGTTAATTATAATCATATATTTTATTTACTACACCATGTTTTCCACCTATCGTTCAAGGGAAAACTCGATACAACTTAATAAGGTTAAATTCATGTCTACCTTACCGACCACAGCGCCATTATTGAAAATATTGGAAAGCTCTAGTTATTTAGTTACGGTTTGAGCTTTCAAAGCTATGATTGTAGCTGCCATCTGTCGACTTTTGAAAGGAAAACACATTTTCTGTTCTATGCTAAATAAACCAAGTGATAAAAACAACAAATATAATATGAATCTTAAATATGTATATTGTATATGAATTAAACGTAATTTCATTCAGTTTTCTTGTACGGTTGATATTTTTAATATAGGAACAAATCATTGTTAGTTATGATATGATAAATTTTAAAATAAGAGAAAAAAAAATAATTAGGTTACTTTTATTTGTCTAGACAAGGCTATTTTTTAATTTAAAGAAATCAAACAGTAACGATAAAAAAAAAATTCCAACTAAGTCTTGAAATAAAAAAATTAGAGAAAATTATATAAGTATATATTTGAATAAAATATACATAAATGCGATTTTACTATTGAACTTCGATTATTTTGTTAAAAAAATTAAATTGTCTTCCAAAATTTTTTAGATAAATATTGTTATTTGAAGTACTCTTTATTTATAATAGAATAATAATCATGTTTTTAAATTTTCGTTTGTTTGAAATCGTAAATGTCTTTAAGTTCGTCACTGATCGTTTTAAAATTTTTGGATAACGTTGTACTTATATATTCGCATTTTTCACTGAATCAGGGGACTCACATTAACGGATACAGCGACAGATGCTGTGGGTTGGAAACAAACGTTTTGATCGTTATTTTTCCGCAAAAATTGATATTTTCAGAGATATAGTGCTTTTTCCCAAAATTTAATTGAAAAATATATATCCTGATGGTTAGTTACAATAGATATGTCGAGGTATCATGAAATAAATCATTTAATTCCAATTTAAATAAAATTCATTCAAAAGCACTTATACCGTAAGAAGTAATCCGAGTTTGGATATTTTTAAACTTATGTTGAATATTTTTTTCATAAGCTCGTCCAAATAAAGTGATAACAATTTTGAATCAAATTGTAATCTCCTGATATCGATTAATCATTTCCAATATTTCTCATTAAAACTAATGAAATTTAAAAAAAAAAATAAAAAACTTCAAAAAATTCCTCACAGAACAACTTTAAAATATCTATTAATCTACGACAATATTAACAGTTTTAAAGTCTTGGTATTTCTTGCATTTTAATGGGAGTATTCGAAGCTCATCAACATTCTCAAGTAAGATAGAACTTATTATTCACATTCTCTTAATATTTATATTCACGATACACGTATGTGTAAACGTTAAACGTTAAAGAGTAAACGCTGTTGAAGTTTCATGGAATAATGTAGTGTTTGTTAAATAATCTATTGCAATAAATATTAGGATGTAATTATGTGATGTTAGGGATTAGATTGTGAAAAATATTCTTTTTGTATTGATATTGAATAGTTTGATTGTGTCATTCAACGATTTGTGGACATCTTAAGGAATAATTATACATGTTAGTAAAAATGTATGGTACAAAATGCATGAAATTGAGTTTTATCTAAATATGTGCAAACGCAAGAAAAATAATACGATTCGATTATTTGGTGATTAGGAAAACAAATTTATTTTAAAAGTAAAAGCTAAATAATACTAAAAAGTTAATGTACATCATAATATATGAATTGGGGTATACATAATAGTGAATTTCTATTTAAACGATAACACTCATACAATAAATATACATTTTATTAAATCAGGAATTGTTCCAAAAATTTATCAAAAAATATAACCAGAATTATAAATCAGGTGCCGAATATGATGTACGTAATTTGTCCTTCGTGGAAAATATGGCGAAAGTAAATCAATTACAAGCAAAAGAACGAGAAACGGCTATATATGGAGCTACTAAATTGTCTGATTATACTGAAGAAGAACTCAACTTTCTAAACGGATTGGTAGCAAATTCTCATGACCAACATAAAATCTCAAATCCATCAAAATTGTCACATTATATTCCCCTTAGTTTTGACTGGAGAAATGAAAGCGCTGTGACAAAGTTACACTAAGCATTAAATGTCATTAGTTCGATTTGAAATAACTCATTAGCTGATAAATGGCTATTGAATTTGCAAATGTTTAGAAACGACATTGCTTTTCGATCTCCTTAACACTACGCTTATTAAAAAGTTTAATTCCCATTAATTAAAAAAAATGTCTTTTGAGCAAAGTTAATTATTTTTTACCTTCTAATTAATATGTTTTAGGAAAGAGAACATTTCATCATTAATTTAAAAAAAAGTTTAACCCAATTTTCACGTTACGATCAGTTACGATGTCTAATAACACCCTAAACCATATTCTCTGTTTATGCGACGCGATGGTCACAAATTAAGGGATTCAGATCAAGCGAAGCGGAAATTAATTGCTCGCTAGCAAATAACTGCTGGTTTGCTGGTTGAATGGTGGTTTACTAACAATATTATGAGTTAAATCACGATAGCACCTTTGTTCTTTCAAACATAAGCAACGTTTGACAATATTCATATAACTCAATTCGGGTGATCAGTCATCTAGAAAACGATTTTATATAGGTCTATAGGTATCATTATAAACGAGTAACAAAGATTTTTGGATGTTAAACTTAAACAAACTATTAATCAATATTATATAATCTCTCTAAAACTCTCTTCAAAGTTGTTCATTTTACTTAAAAATCTGTAATTCGAGATTAATTTTTAAATCATTTTTTTTTCTGAAAATAACAAAATTGACGTGTGACTTCTTGCCTATAGGATATAAGTAAAGTCTTTTGAGCTAAACGTGAATAAAACGATGCAGAATCAGTACATTATTCGATTTGTATTCAACACCATTGGTGGTTCATCAATTTTGAAATTTCAAACAATCTAATAAGTTAAAATATAATTCAATTTACATTTATCGAGGGAAAAACCGCAAACCCAACATATTATTAGGAAACAGAAAATCATTTTAAAGTAATTTTCAAACATTCAGAATTATTTACGAACAGAAAATTTATTAAATTTCTATGCAATAAGAAAATCATTATTTTTATTATAAAGCAAATTGTGGCTCACAAACACATTCAATCACATAACGTTTTCGTTCATTTCATTTCACATCTTTCACAAATCAAGAAGTTTTATTATTGATAATTTAGTTAAAGATTTGAGCTTTGCTTCAAACTCACGTACTAAGCTTATTATAATTTAAAGGCAACGCCTAGGGCATTTAGATATGTACAATTTCTTTGGTAGAGAAAATTGCAACATTTCTTTTTTTTTTTTTTTTTTATTTTATTTTATTTAAAGTCACTGTTTAACATCTTGGTCATTAATGACTAAAATAATGTACATGTTACGATTGGTAATACATGTTTAGTTCTAATAAATAATAGTTAACAATTCTAATAAATGATAATAATTAACAAATTCTATTAAATGATAATAATATAATAAATTCTAATAGTAAACTAGGCTTATAAGTATGTTTTTGTACTTTATATTGTATCAAATAATTTAGTTTTTTTTAGGAATTCTATAGTCTTTTTAATCCCTTCTTCTGTATTGAGGCACTCTTTCATCGTTGTCGGCATGCCAGTCGCGCTCCTCTGACAATTGTATGCCCCACACTCTATCAGGACATGTTTAACGGTCAGATCTTGATCGCAATGACTGCATTTTGGCTTTTGTTCCTTCTTGATGTAGTGGATATGTGTCAGGTTAGTGTGCCCAATACGCAACCTAGTTATGGTAGTCTGCTCCTTCCTGGTCGCTACCGATGGACATTTCTCTTGGGTGGCTGAGTCCCTCACCGTAGCTAATTTTTGCGGTGTATTTCTCCACATACTGTCCCAGGTTTTTTGGACTTTACTCCTGACTAACCTCTTCCAGTCTTCTAATTCCAGCTCGTGATCATCGATCAGTTCTTCGGTGGTTGCCCTTTTTGCCGCTTCGTCAGCTTGCTCGTTGCCATCTATCCCTTGATGTCCGGGGATCCAAATCAACTTTATTTGGTAATTGTTTTTGAGCATGTGGTCTATTTTTTTTTGTATGTTAATTATTATTTTATTTTTATTATGCCGATTTTTTAAAGCGTTAAGGGTTGATAGTGAGTCCGAATAAATGACTGACGGTTTCTTTTGTGGCTTTTTTTCGATTGTTTCTAAGCATTTCATTATTGCTCCGGCTTCGCAGTTGAAGATTGAGGTTCCGTCTTTCAGCCTGTGTGAAATTTCTTGGTTGTTTGTTATGATGGCACATCCCGATTTTCCGTTTAGTACCGATCCATCAGTGAAGAATTCCTGGTATCCTTGGTGTCTGTTTCTGATTTCCATAAATAGTTTACCAAAAAGTACAGGAGGTGTAGTTCCAATTGGATATTCGGCTAAGGAAGTATCTATCGGTGGGATCCAGGATTCCCACGGTGGTCGTTGATTGTCGAGTTGTGAGTAACCCTTTGGTACCTCTAACCCTATTTCTCTTTCGTATTTTATTATTCGAGTCTTCAATGGTTGGTGGTGTTGGGGCTCACTTTCATTATTAATATTAGTCGCTTGGTCTTTACTGCAGCTTTCCCTAGCTGGGTTGTTAGGATCATGCTTAGTTCTAGCTGCATATTTTAGGATTATTTCCTTCCTTCTAAAGACCAACGGTTGCTCGTTTGCTTCAGCCAATATGCTTGTGATTGGGCTGGTTCTAAAAGCTCCAGTACATATCCTCATTGCTGTATTGTGGATTGCTTCTAGGGTCTTCAGTCGGCTTTTAGAGGATGCATCATATAGTATTGCACCATATTCGATTTTTTGTTGAATTAGTGCCTTGTATGTCATTTTCAAGGTATCAAAATTCACGCCCCCCCATCCTATTGATGTTAATGTTTTTAGAATGTTTAGCCTTTTATAGCAATCGGTTCTAAGTGCCATAATATGATTTTTCCAGGTCATTCCTTGGTCCAAGGTCACTCCTAATATTTTAATTGTTGACACCATTTTAATTTGTTTTCCCTCTAACATTAGTTTTATGTTATTTTTGGGTCGCCTGGGTGAGAAGATGATAGCTTCGGTTTTGTCCTTAGATATTTTGAATCCAGATTTCAGCGTCCATGAGGATATTTTGTCCAAGTCGTTCTGTATTAGTGCAGTCGTTGTTTGCACATCTGCGCCTTTTCTTAATATGGTCAGGTCGTCGGCAAATAGGAATGCTTTGCTGGGCTTCTCCACACAACTGATTACCTCGTTGATAGCTATTAAGAAAAGTGTGACGCTCAATACCGATCCTTGAGGTAGTCCATTTTCTTGAGTCGTAAGTGGAGATAGTGAATTTCCTACTTTGACTTGGATTTTCCTTTCTTTGAGGAAGTTTTGAATGAAGGCCAATGTGTTGCCCTTAATATTTATATCATTTAGTGTTTTTAGGATTCTGCTTATCCATACCATCTCGTATGCCTTTTCGATGTCAAGGGCGACCATGATAGTATGGTATTTGTTTCTAAATGCATTACTAATTTCGGTGTCTATACACACTAGCTGGTCTATTGTTGACCGGTTATTTCTAAATCCAAACTGATTTGGTGAAATATATTTTTGTGTTTCTAAGAACCACTGTAGCCTTTTGGATATGATTTTTTCCATTAATTTGCACAGAGTGCTTGTTAGTGATATTGGCCGGTAATTCTTAGGTGAATTTGGGTCCTTCCCGGGTTTTGCTATTGGGATTGTTATGGCTATTCTCCATTCGTCTGGGAACACTTGAAATTCCCATATATGATTGAAGAGGTCGAGAATATATTTTACCCCACTGTTTGGTAATTGTTTTAGGATTGCATTAGGCAGCCCATCAGGTCCAGGCGCTGTGTTACCTGCCTTGTATAGGGCGAAGGTTAATTCGTCCAAGGTTATTTTTTTGTTTATTGGATTTGAGTTGTCAGTTATGTCGTTAGTATTTGCTTCTGCTTCGATTCTTTCTTTAGTTTGCCGGAAGCTAGGAATGTAGTTTTCAGAACTGGAGTTGTATGAAAAGGAATCTGCCAAAATTTTTGCTGTTTGCTTTGGGTCGCTGGTGTAGTTTCCATCGCTGTCCATTAGATTTATTTCCTGGAAATTACATCTTGTACCTCTTAGTTGTTTAATTTTTCTCCACATCTCTGTTGTATTTGTGTGGCAATTAATTGTTGAGATATAGTTTTCCCACGACTTTATTCTGCTTTCTTTAACGGTTCTCCTTGCCTTTGCTCGTCGTTTTTTATATTCAATTTTTAGTACACCTTCCATCTCCAAGTTGGTATTCCTTCTAAATTTCCTAAAGGCGGCTTTAGCTTCTTTGATGGCTTTTTGGCACTCTGGGTTCCACCATGGTACCGATTTTTTCCTATGGGTTTCACTAGTTCTTGGGATTGTTTCTTTGGCTGCATTTAATATTACCTCTGTGAAGGATTTAACAATTTCGCTTATATGTGTATCTTGTGGTTGGGCTAAGTTTGTAAGGCGGCCAATATCATCTTTGTAGGTACTTTGGAGGTGGGACAGGTCTGTAAGTGTGGGAATTTCTTGGTCAATCTTCTGTTGGAATAGGCTCCAATTTGCTTGCTCAAATTTCCATTTCCTTGGAATCTTAAGCACATTATCATTGGAGCTCTTCATGTTCTCTATTCCAATGTAGATAGGAAAATGGTCGCTGTCATTCAAATCCTTCGAGGTTGTCCATTCCATTTTGATGGCCAACGATTTATCAGCGAAGGATAGATCTATATTACTTCTTGTGCCTGTTGCGACATTGAAATGTGTTGGTTGTTCGTCGTTTAGTAATATCATTTCGTCACTATTTTCTATCCAATTGGCTATAAGCGTGCCCCGCGGGTCATCCTTTTTTGAGCCCCAATAGTGGTGGTGGGCGTTGAAATCGCCTAAAAGGATAACTGGTGATGGCAATTGTTCTAATAAGTTTTCAAGTGATTTTTGTTCTAGTGGTCGGCTGTTTGGTAGGTATATATTGCAGATTGTGGCTCTAAAAGGGTACTTGATTTTTACAGCAACTGCTTCAATATGGGTATTGATTGAAATTTCTTCTGGAAACGCGCTGCGTTTGATATAGGTGGCCACTCCTCCACTGGCTCTTAGCGCTTGCTCTCGGTTTTTGTGGAAGGATAAATATCCATTTATGTTTCCACAATGATTCCCAAAGAAGTTCGTCTCTTGTAAGCAGATGCAAAGCGGGTTTACCTCGTTTATTAATAGCTTTAGGTACTCATACTTGTTGTAGAATCCATTTAAGTTCCATTGCAATATAAACCTACCCATTATGTGTACTTTATAAGGTAGGTTTTAGTTCTTGAAGTCTTTTTATTAACCGAGTCAATCGGTTTTTTTGACTTCGGTTCATTTTATTGTACAGAACTGTACACATTTCTATTAGTCCGGTTATATCGCTTGTGTGTTCTTTAATTATGTCGTCGATTTGTTGTCTTCCCTGAACCAAATCAAGTATGCCTCGCAATTGCTTCACACTTACTGGGAAATTATTACTCGGGACGGTTGTGTCAAATTCTTTTTCCAAGTTTGACCAGGTTATCTCGTTATTACTCTCGTTTTCACTTTCGATTTTTTTCACTTTCTTTGTTTTTTTTTTCGTTTTCGCAGGAATCGGACCCTCATCCTGAGTTGATCCATCCTCCCGATCACTATCCGTCCCACCTGACATTGGATCGTTGTCTCTGGTTTTTTCGGTGCTAGTCCTTTTTTCCTCGATGGTTATATCCTCGCCTCCTGATCTAGCTATTTCCTGGGAGCTTGTACTGGAGGTCCTTGGTCTTTTTCTGTTTTCCTCTTCTGTTGCACCTTTTTCTTCAGTCTTATTTGTATCGATTGGGGTCTGTTTGTCGCAGTTGTCTGATCTTTGGTGGAGCATGTTGCATCTAGAGCATTTTTTTATGCCCTCTCCTATATAGATTCGATAGTCCTCGTTATCGTGTTTAATAACTATTGAGTCTGGTTGAATTTTGGGATCGTAAGATTTGACGAATACAATTCGTCGGAAGCTATAAATGTGTTTATATTGCTCTTCCAACATTCCTACTCGGACGAATTGCATGTTCGAGATGACTTCAAATCCAACTTGGGACAATGCCGCTGTGACTATGTGATGGGGAATAGAAGGGCATACATTCGAGATTATTAATTTGGTGGATGGTGTAATTAGTCGTCTACATGTTAATGTGATGTCATTAATTGTTATTTTTTTAAATTTGTTTATATATTGGTCTACTGTCGCAGTCGAGTTTAGATATATACAAATTCTGTTATTTGAGAGACGAGATGCGAACAGGATATTTTTTGGTCCAATTTGGGATCCAACGCATTTAATATAATCGGATATTTTTGCTCCAGGCGTACTTTCAAAAACAATCGCTTGTTCCTTGGAAGGAAAATTTTGGGCTGTGTTGTTTGCCCTTGTTGTCATTTGGGCGTAAGTAATGTTGTTGGTAATATTTTTAGTTGAAGTCATTTTGGGAAAAAATTTATTTTTCTGTCGGGTGTTGTTTATTATTTTAGATAATGAATAAATTCACTCACCGGCTTGGGAGTGAATCGATGTATCTGGCTCGTTCTGGTCCACACTTGTAATTTTTGTTTTGTAAATTTTGTTATTCACAATCACTGAACAGATCTGCATCTGACCGTGGTCAAATGACGAATGCAACATTTCTTATATTTCAGACCAAGCAGAAAATCCAAATAGATAAATATGTTACGCAGATATAATTATTTACTTTATAATGCAACTAGCCTTTGGTATATATTTTATGGCGGTTTTTCAGTATTTAAAAATAATGATCTGTTCTTATACACAAAAGAAGTATGTATTATATAAAAGGTGTGGTCATAAACGTAATAAGTCATTGGATCTTTGTATTTGGGTAAGATAGTAAAAGAAGAAGCGATTACAAACTCTTTTTTTTGTAGACTAATGTAGTGAAACTACATTTATAATTTAAAAAGTGGGGTTTAAAAGAAATTTTTAAGAGATCAAATGATCGTGTGTATCAAAACTAAATCCGAAGTTATATTGCTTATTTATTTTGAAACTAAAGTAATCGGTCAACTTCGTACCCCCTAAAATTAATTTGCGAAAATGTGTTCATTGTTATCGATAATATTATCGTATTTTTAATTAATATGGATATAAATAAAAACGTACACTTATGCTTGATTATAACAAGTTTAACGCGTTTTTAAAATAAACATTTATACATTTTTTACATATTCAGATTTATACCTTAATGAACATTGAAGATATTATTTAAAAGTCATATGTATACAGAAATTTATGAAATCGTAATTGTTAAGGAGTTTTTAGTTATATATAGATATTTATAAACATATTTTATTTTTTGACTGTTTGTATCCCTCAAAGTTGTATTTTATTTTGACCAATTCGCTCCTAAAGTCAGGGACTGGATGCTTATTGAAAATGTTCCTTTGGAGTTGGATGAATTGATCTCTCTCCTTCTGGGACACTCTTCATTTTTTATGCAAATATTGATATTTTTCAGATTCTGAAATGGTGAATAAAAGTTCAAACAAGATTCTATTAATTTGTTGGTCCTCTAGTTCCCATTTACGACTTTGTGATTTAGCACTCATAAAAATATTGATTATTTTGATTTTGTTGAAGCTATTTAATACTGTTTCCTATTTTTTAAGTAATTTCTACCTTTTAGCTATTGTTCACACAATTTATAAATTTGCTTAGTATAAAGAAATATTTCAGAAACTCTATCACCATTTTGCTCACAACTCTATACATGTCAGCACGTAAAATATTACGAAAATGGCTTTTATTTTACTGACGTATAGGAAAAATTTGGTATTTCCCAGCTCAGCATTGTCAATAATAATACTATCACAGTAAGATTTATGAATAAATTTCAGAACAGAATATGAATTAAATAAAAATTCAAATTTCAAAAAATATAAAAGCCAAATTTAAACGATCGTTACGCGTTTTTCAAAACAAATCATAAACAAAATGAAATATCAAATCACAGGCATCAATGATGTATAAGTGTGCGTGACGTGAGCAAGCAATTGAGGAAAATGCAAAACCAAATTTATTGAAAAATGCATTTTAATCCTATTTTTTAAACACGTTAAAAAAGGGTACTTCTATAAAATGTCGATTGGCATCACTTAAGTTTTTTCAAAGCAGTTAGAGTATATATTTGCACAAAAGTATTTGTGAATACTGTTAAATATACAGAAAACAAATCACAACATTTTTAAAAAATATTCTATTTTTATAGAGGCAATTTTCATCCTAATAAAATGCTTCTTTGCTAGGATACAGCTTTGATATCACCTACAATAAGAATCAAAGTTGCTGTTACTTATGTAAAAGTCAAGTCGTAAAAGTATATTTATATTTGACATAAACGTGAAATTACCGAATCTCTTGAAGCAAGTTTCGATTATTCGAATATAAAAAAATATTTTGAGATATGCTTTTAATCAAATGCATATTTTTAATAGTGTTGTGCAATTTATTTATCGTTTTAAATGTTGCAGAAAATACCCATGAAAAAATAAGTGAGTAATTCAATTTATAACTGGCCATTCAATTCTCAGCAAATCCCAGCCCTCAAAATAATATATTTTATTTATTTATTTCATTAAACTCCCAAAACATCTACTAAAAAAAATATAAATTGTTTTTAATTAATTTCGGTCAATCTTAGTTTGATTTACTAGTATTTAGTTCAAAGATTAAATTTTGATTTCGAAATTTTTTTGGTACTGTGATTCTTGACATAGGTATGTGATTTTCTATTTTGTCGAAAACGATGAATGAAACATTATAAGAAAATAAAGGTAATCTAATTAGAAAAAGAGGAGCAATCTCTTTCAACCTATCAGTTTCGGAGTGACTACCTTGACCACTCGTCCACCATTATGTTTAGTCATAATTTTTATTTAAATTATAATATTTAAGTAGGTAAAAGTTACAAAAAATTTAAGTGAAGTATATATTATGTGTAAAATAAGGTGGTCCATAATAGGGGTGTTATGAATTTCTTTGCTCCCAGGGGCTCAAAGGTTTCCGAATTGATAAAAAAAAATTGCCTTAAAATTTAAGCTCTTAATATTAATTTTAAGGTAGTCCGCTTTCCAACTTAAGTTTCTTATGGGAATAACGTGGGAAAAATTTAGAATTCCATAACTCAGCGACAAATAAATGGAAAGTAGCTAATCGCGTCTTGTTTATTGTAAATTTATCGCTCTACCAAAAAGAGCTCTTATGATTTTTCGCTGAATTTATTGGCTTAAGAGTTATTGGCTTATCTGTTGGCTTAAAATGCGGCACTAATGGGCAATGAAAATATAATGCATTTGTTAACTCAGCAACGGAAAGCTGGTAGAGTTGGTAGCAAAGCTAATATTGAATCAGATGACAATTAACAAATACAAAAAAATGAAAGATGAACTACTACAGCTACGTTGTGAAAAATCACAAGAATAATATTTTATTTGCTTCTTTTTTAATATAAATACAAATTTTGCAGAAGAAATTTGATATATTTCGTAAAAATAAGTATTTACCTAATAATTATAGTTGATAATATTAATAATTATATAATAATAAAACTTTGAGCTCGAATAACTCTTAAGCCAATAAATTAAGCGAAAAATCATAAGAACTCTTTTTTGGAGAGCGTTACCTGTACAATTAATATGACGCGATTAGTCACTTTCGATTTGTTTGTCGCTGAGATATGGAGTTCTAAAGAACAAATTAAATTTTTTCCACGTAATCTCAATTAAGGAAGTCATGTTAGAAAGCGGACTATTTAAAAGTTAATATTAAGAACTTAAATTTTCAAGATTTTTTTTTTATCAATTTGGATGCATTTGAGCACCTGGGAGCAAAGAAATTCGAAAATACCTGTATTAAGGGCCATCCTAGTGTAAATAAAATAAAAGTTAATGAAGTTCTTGTATAGAAAAAACTACCTTTTGAATTTTAAAAAAAAATCAATGGATAAATCATTATTTTTTTAAAATTCATTTTTTTTCTATTATTTTTTAAAATGAATGAAAAAAAATGTGTACTCTTAAATGTCTACCATTCTGTGTATTCATACACATTTATACTAAGACTTGTTTTAGGATATCAATCAGATTAAAAAAAAGCATAAGGTGAAGTATTAACCTTTAAAATTAAATTAGAATTTAAAAAAAAAATGTTTGAATTATTTTTTAAGTTTCTTTTATAATGTTGTACTTTTTCGATCGGTTGTAGAATGTCGTCGTTGGTACTACCTTCTATCGGAAAAGAAATTATATCCTGCGAGTGGATTCTTCTTGGGCCACCTTATTCATAGAGGCGAAAAAGCAGAAGAAATTGCAACAGTTACAGTTATTCACAGTGAGTGGGCTATAACACTTGGAAGACCATTTTTAATTTACGGAAATAACACTGATCATTACGGCATTAATCATTTTTCCAATAACTATATTATATTAATAATTAGTATTCATCCCGAATATACAATAGAGAGTAATAACAAAAACGTGGCCCTACTAAAGGTTTATATATAACAACTTTTTCTGACGTAACATAAAGAGTTATTTTTCTTGCTTTTTTAAGATTAACAGCCAGTTTTGCTATCATAAAGATTTTGGTCCAATTATAAAATCCCAGCCACTTCGATTAGATTATTACAAATGTGCCATTTTACGGTAGGAAAAAATCAAATTTATTTTATATAATCATATGATATAATCATATCATATGAGAATGAAATTTAGTTCGTGTATTGCAGTTATGGTTCAATTTATCAATATGAAAAAGTAGTTGAAAAATTAGGTGAAGTGATTCTTCCTGAAAGTGATTGTAGCAAACTTTTGATCAAAAAACCAGCCACAATGCCAAAAGCTTGGTGCCATGTTATTGATGATCCTACGTGTGACAAAGATACGGGTGCTCCGATTACATGTGACCTTAAAGATCCTAATGGGAAATTTATTCAAGCTTTGTTAGCACCACCAATCAATGGCACATCATTTAGTTGTAAAAGAAGCGTGGAAGATTTTACTAGATTGCCGTCTTACGTGGTGGATTTGGGTCGAGTCTATTCTTGGATTCAACAAATTGTCAGTGACCTTCCGTTAGATCAACCGCTGCCAAAGTATTTATTATAGTACCAGCAAACTAAAACAATTGACTAATTATTTCAATGATTTTTTTTTTCCAGAACTCCATCAGCTCTAGGTACCTTGGAATTATAAAAAAAAATTATAACCGAATTATATTAAATAAATTTTCATTTTCATTTATGTAAGTTTGAATAATAAAGTAAAATTTCTCAATTTATTGGGTGTTAATATGATACACTTTTCATGAATCTAAAAAAAATATTTTCAAGTATTGTATAATGGCTTTCAGTATCGTGATGATTTCGGTTTTTCTGTGTATTTCTTGTGTGATACCTTTTTCGCGAATCGTGATTTTTTTTCAAGATATTCTTTTCTTTCTTTTAGAAGGATATAATTTTGTTAGTTCCTTTGATTCTTGGAATTTTCGATTTATAGAGAACTTCCAGCAGAATTGCATGTGTTTTAATGTAATTGTTCTAGTGGGATCAGATAACTATTAAATTATTAAAATTCATTTGGTTTTGTCTAGAAATATAATTTCTGCATGATTTAAAGTTTTAAAGTTTAAACTTTAAAGATTTAAAGTTTATCGTAAGAACTTTGGAGTCAATTGACGTATTGTGCATAGTGTTTGTGAGGAATGTTTTCAAAATATTGAATAGTGTATAACAATAACCAGAAGAATGACGGCAAAACTAACGAAAATACGGAAAAGTACTTTCTATTCGGAAAAAAACTAAAGTTAAAATGACGCTCATTTTTCCAACCACCCCATACGCCTGTAAATTTTGGTACCTAAAAAAATGGAGAAATCAAAGGTGAAAGCCCTCGAACTATAAGTGTTCAAACGCTTCCTAAGAGTCCTATGGACGGAGAAAAGAACAAATAAAAAGGGCATACATGCGGTACTTTGTATTATGGATCGAAGAATTGAAAAAATGGAACTACTTATATTTAAAGGAAAACAAAGCTGAACAAGATTCCCCCCACGATGATCTGACCGTATTTAGGAGCTGATTGGGTACTCATTATTTAAAACAGCACGTTTTATATATGATAAGGAGACATGAAAGATGATATCACTAAGCCCTTAAGGGTGATGAGTTTCAGAGAAAATAATTTGTGCATTTGGGTTAGGATAGTCGACTAAATGGAAGTGAAATTTTTGGAATCGTTTTTGAACTAAGGTAGTGTCGAAGGGAAACCTGAGGTCATTGTATATAATTCGGTTGTTAACATAATATGGAGCATTGATTATTCGACGAAAAACTTGTGATTGGAAGTATTGGATAATTTAGATGTTAAATGGTTTTGTAGAGTCCCACAATTCTGCTCCCTAAGATCAGATAGATAGTAGTAGAGTTTTGTAAATCATCAGATTAGTTTTCGTATTTATTGAAAATTTAGGTTTTAATAGTCTACGTAATAGTCCATATCGTTTTTTCAGTATTTGTCTTTTGAATTTATTATGTGAGTTCCAGGTTATGTGGCTATCTAGGTAGAGGTCTAGATATTATCATTGGGATAATGTCATTGTCAAAGTAAATCGGAAGGTGTGCTAGTCATCTTAGCATGAATGGTGGTATCACACTTTTTTCATTATTAATTTTTAATTTCCATTTCTGACACCATCTTGATGAGATCGAAGTGGTACTGTAACATATTGATCGCTTTTATGGGGTTGAAGTTAGTGAAAAAGATTGCTGTATCATCAACATAGGTGGAATTACAGGTATGTAGGGGATTTGATAAATTAAACAGAAAAAAAAAATATTTAAAAGTTTTAAAATTGTGTGAGTTGGTATGATTTAGTGGTCCTATTTGGAGTCATGAATTAATTGAAAACATGTGTAGTAACTAAAATGTTTACATTCTTTAAAATATGAAGTAGAAAGATACAGTATTGTGTTTCAAAATCGGGTTTATAAGTAAGGTAATTTTAACCATAAATAATTATCATATAAAATTACAACTCACCTTGTCCAGCTTTCAAAGCTTGCACTCTGTACGTGGTACTTGTGGTGATTTAAAGCTGGATTTCGCGTCACAGTTTCTGCTACCACGGCAGGGCGACGCCCTCGAAAAGCACCCACTTTTACTCCTTTTGGATACCGAACACTCATTGTTCTCAAATTAATTCTGGTAAATTGTCTTAAGTTGCTTTACAAAATCGCATTCATTTAAACGATTAACGATTTTAAGGAAGAAGATGGAACAATAATAAATCAATGATTAACTCAAATTTTCAAACTTCACGTAAAGTTTTGTTAAATTCCAAGCTCAATACATTATTGAATAAGTGGTATTTGAATTCATTTTTTTATTCTCAGATTAAAAAAAAAGTTCCAAAATACGATAGTAGTTCCTAAAACTCTAGTGTTTATTATATAAAATACATCAAAATTATCAGCTTTTTTATATCGCCGCTGGGCCTGCCAATTAGTTCCATATGTGCTGCGTCTTTTTATTTCTATATATTACTTTTGAATATTAAGTAATAATGAGTAATAATATGTGTAAATAGCATGTATTTTTTTAAATACAACATACATAAACTAAATATTTCCTTTTGTATATTAAATAATCTGTTTTTTGCTATTGCTCTAACGTTACGAAGATCACATATGGAATTTGGCCAAAATCAATCCCATCAATTACAAATTTGTTCAAATGTCTGTCAAATGTTCAGAAGCTGGAAAATTTACATATTTTTTCAAATGGTATTGATTGTTATTTATAGATGCGTTCTTATTTTAAAGAAAATCAAATCAAATATTTTTCACCTTCTTTTCTTGACGCTCTTTCATAAAGTTATTCTTCAGTATAAAATATTTTTATTAAATAATGCAAATAGTTGGTAATTGCTTCAAACTTTTTACTGTAAAAACCTTTCGTAAAATATGGGTAAATAGTTGAATACTTTATAAGACTGGAAAATGGTATTCAAGTTTTCTATTGTATTGGCTTTTCATATAACTTTTTGGAAAAGTCACAATGAAACATTTTATAGATTATGCTGTTAAATGTCTTACAATTAAATCAAATAATAAAAGTTTTTTTTTTTTAATTTTTGTCAGCTATTCAAATAAAAGTGTAATTTTATAAAGTTTAGAACTACTAGAAAAGGTTCTCGTTGTCTGGCTGAGTTTTTCTAATTAAATGTCACACAATATTGTAGCAAATCTAAAAACGTCTTCGTCATCATGTTTCAACTTAGATATAATGAAACTGTACCTGACGGTTCGTTTTTAATAACCAATTCTTTAATTCTTATTTATTATTTACAATTTCAAGATGGAAGAATTTCATGAACCTAGCTTGAATATGATCTTGAATGACATTTGAAAAATAAGTAAATTCAATCAGAAACTGAAATGGAAAAATCGGAACGTTAAAGATTTCAACGTGAAAACCTTTGAGAAGTTGTCATTTGGAAATTTCTAATGTATTGATAATGTCATAATATAATAAATCTTTCACAACCCGAGTTTCATAACTAAGTAGTTGCCACTTTAAAAAAACACAAAAGTTTAAGGCATCAAACATAAAGCTTTCAATAAAATTCTTGAATTCTAGCTTCTATTTTCATAATTTATTCTTAAAAACATATTTTTTTTTCAATTGTAACTTATGTTTAATAATCGAACCCTTATAAGACATATCATCAAGATAGAATTTTTCTGTGAAAAATGCTGCTAAATGAAAACCATATGAATATTGGATATATTGATCTTTTTCATCAATTATTAAAGTTTCAATTTATATTATCAATATATATTCAATATATTATCAATTTTAATTATTTAAAGGAAAGATATCATTAAGTTAGGAAAAATAAAAAAAGACGGGTCAGAGGAAAACATTCTCGATGTTTCATTATATTTGCACTACTTATCAACTGTAACTGTAAATATTTTATGATTTTTAAACCACCATAAACAACCCTTACAGAGCTTCAGATCCCATACTTTAAACTGGGTTAACGAAACTTTGAATGATTAATATACAACTAAACTAAAAGTTGTTAAAAATCTTAGCATCTTTTCCATGCATAGAATGCATAATTTCATTGTATTAGTATAATGAGTATGATCACGTCAAGTGATCCCTCTATTTACAACTTGGCCAAGAAGTTCTAGTACAAGCATTTTATTGTAAAGTATTTACTGATAATTAGATTGTGGATCTTTTTTTTTCTAAATTTTTATTTCAACGATACCTTTTGAAAAAGTGTAAATTTTGAATACTTGAATACTTTTAAAAAAATTGATTACGGTCAATCCGTTTAAGATTACTTATTAAATTTTCAAAATTTTTAGCTAAGATATTATGTTTTGTTAAAATATTCTAGGCTTATAATAGTTCCAGCCTACTAGTGCTGAGTGATCTAGGTGACCGCTCCAATCTGGTAGGTGTTGGGTTCCATCCTTTGATCCTGGAACAAGTTTTCAGTATTTCTCGATAACGGATTTTCGATAACTCAAGAGTCGTTTAAGACCTTAGTAGTTATGAACCGACGGTAAATACATAGGGGGTGCACTTGACTTAATCTTAATATTTTTAATAGCCGTTTCTTTATAACAATTACATCATTACAACATTGATTAAAGTAAGGTTTATTTAGTTGTGATCCGAGCGGAAAGGTATATAACCCTTATATTAAATAAAAACATAATAAATAAATACAAAAAATACAAAAAATACAAACATAAAAGAACAAAACATACTGTCTTACTAGATTAAAACGAAAACAATATTTGGGGATCTTAAATAGTGCCGTTTATTTTTCCCATCACAACCATTAATTGTAATGTATTGTACAATCCCAATTGATTTATCCTAGATCAGGATCTACGGACACTACGTTTCAAATAAATTGCAATCAAAAATATTTTTATTCTACCTGGTAAAATTGATTTTATTTAATTTATAATCCTTTATTCTTTGTTTACTAATAGTTTAAACTAAAACATAACTCAAATACAAAATATATTAGTTTTTTACAAAAATGTTTGTCACCTGAAACTGTCTCTTCATGCGCTTAAATAATGATTTGCAAGGCTACAGCAAAAACCAACTAAAGCAATAGTTATTATTTTCATTCCAAAATTCTACCGTATTCGTTATTTCTCTCCAAAACGAAAAGTTATAACGACACGATGTTAATTAATTTTTGTTATCCAATATGATTTCTATAGCAAACACAATCGTTTTAGAAAAATAATAAATCAAAAATAAACTTATCTCTTCATTTTCAAATTGTGTCAGAATATTAATTAAAACTCCATGCATTAGCTGAAGGAACAATTGAGTATTTTTACACACATCACTGCTTTGATCTTTTCGATGTGACAAATAATATGACTTTCCTGCAATATTGTTGAGTTGATGTCTTTGTAAATAGAAATGAAAAATGCTCGTCTGTCATAAACGGTATTTGCCTTGGAACTAATCAAGCATTTTAACTACTATATTTTTATAATTTATATGAACTTAATGGAGAAACTATTCTAATTAAATTGTTAATTTTCAGTTTTGAATCCTTGCTGTTTAAAATCAATATATGATCGTAAGAAATATGATAATTAAAACCTGTAATCACCTATTTTTTATGCAGAAATTAATTTCTTATTAAGAATGTGTTGCAGGAAAAAAATAAACTTAAGAAAAGCTCGCCAAAGTTTTTATTTTTAATGTGTATCGCAGATTGAAAAGGTGTGGTAATGAGTTTAATCGAAAAAATGAATTTAATTATTAATAAAACTTTGTCTTTAACCTACTTCATCATGAAAATAACAATAATATTTCGTGAAAAGTAAATGCTAGAAGCTTTCAATTGGTTGGCAATATTTTGATTAAGAATTTCTCCATTGCAGCTGCCTATGTTTTTTTTAAATTGATTTCAGTGTTTGTGATACATTATAGATGCACATGTGCACAATCTACTGACCTACACTTTAATAAACTCTTCAATCAACGTTTTTTTCATTTTCATTATTATTTAAAGCTTTCAGGAGAAAAACAATAGAGAGATTCATTAAAAAATGTTAGTGTTGGCAATGAACTGTTAATTTTCACCGTTCGTTTTTAAGAACTTTCATTATGAATGGCAGTTTAAATCGAAAACTTATTGGACTGAAAAATTTATTAGAATTTTTCTTTTTCTCGACCCAGGGGAGGAAATCTATTCAATTTTATCAAATTGATTTTTTACGATTTGCTTCAACTTGTATCTGGTGGAAATTGTGATGATTCTACCAATATATAATATTGGATTTAAGTGATAAGATTTGAAATTAAAAATATGTTTATAATTATTTATAAATCAACGAAAACCTTAGTTAAATTCATTTCAAATACATTTTTATGAATTGATGGTAAATTTTAAATAATTAAAAAAAATCAATGAAACTAATTTTTTTTAATTTTCATTTAAAGTAAATTGTTCTTGAAAGTCCAAAGCTGTAAATTATCAGGATTAGTTAATTACTTAGCAGTTTTCATAATTTAGGGCTCTCATCAAACTAAAAGCTTTTGTTTTTAATACCTCTATGATTGTGAAATCCGAATGATTTATTTTAAATTTCATATCTAAATACAACATTTATATATGACTTTTTCAGCTAGATATTTTTAAACCAATTTTTTGAAATATTTTCTTTTCGATTTATGATGAACTACATTTTTCAAAATAGTATCATTATGTGTTGAAATAACAAAAAAAAAAGGTTTTTAATAAATTGTCTACCAATTTATTTATAATATAGTTCTGTTCTGAAACGATTTGATTCGATCCTACAGTTTTTAATTAAAGTTATACTTCCTAAAGTGCAACATGAGAGGGAAAACGTAACATTCACGAAACAGAACAGGATTTTTGATTCAATTGAACAAAATTCAACTACGTATGTGTCCAATGGGCTAACTTTCTTTGTGAATAAAATATGAATCTTGTCATTTACGCGAGATAATAAATATGCTTTTTAAAACCAAAACTATCATTTAAGGTTGAAATGTTATAATTTAATTTTCTTTCACCTTGGTAGTAATTTTACGAAAGCTCAATGTCAACCTTTGAGGCTAAACGCTACTTTTTACTGGAAACTAACCACTTTGATCATGACGTCTGGTGGCCAAAAAAAAATATTGGTTTTTATAAGCACTGTTATATACAACTTTATCGAGTTAGCTAAAATTAATTTAAAAAAAACACATTTTTTAATGTAAAAAAAAAATACTAAATTAACTCTATGTATAAAACATATAAAGTTTATTTTAAGATACTAGTTAATAATATAGCTATTGAAGTAATGTAAGAGAATAGGTATATTCTACTACGAAAGTGTTTTATAAATCGTAAGCATACTAAATTTTTTTATATAAGAACGACGTCTTTCGGCTACCAGGGTTCACATATCACTAAATATTCTGAAAAAAAGGATCGAATTTAACAGAAAGTTCTACGGTTCTTAAAAAATAACCATTATGAGGATCTTCAATTTCTTCTGAATATCCCCGAAATGGCAGATTTTTAATTGCCAGTCATTTAAAAATTGAAAAATGTGATATGATAGATTGAAGGATAAATTCTATAAAAAAATATAAACTATTCTCTTCTGAAGAGGTTCTATAAATTTATAGAGAAACTAAGCCAAACTCGAATCAACTTTTAAGTTTAAACTTTTGAGTTGTCCATACATTCTTGGCCTTTAAAATTTTGGCGTTCCGAAACGTATATAGCCCCAAAAATCATGCCCCCTTAGCCCAGGTCTAAGCTTAAATCCATCCCTGGAGATAGTCAGTTTCAAAATGTAGTTAGTTTTAGTAGAATAGCGATATTGACTTGATGATTATATTATTATCAGGATAGTTATAAATGTCAAATTTACGATACCTATCGTAGACAGCTCCATGAGGATTTTTTAAATTTATTAATAGCTATCAATTACTGTGCACTTGTTTACAAATGCTTTACAAAAAAAAATTGTTTTAATAACCTTCATTTGTCGAAATTTCAATCCACAATGTAGATAATTTTCCAAGTAATCTTACATTTAATTTCGCCATGGTGAAATTGTTATTAACCCCCTTTCGATTAATATATTTAGCTGAGAAATGAGTTAAAATGGTTTTTTTAAGTGCAAAGAATAAACAACAAATTTACTTGTTAATTTAAACTTCTATCTAAATTTTTAGGGATTAAACAATAATTTATACAAATTATTTTTTTCCTTGAATTTTTATAGAAACATCTTCAATGTAAGAGGGTACAACATATACATCGTAGTTAATATCAGTATCATTTTTAATAGAGCCACTCTTACTAATTTAATGTGGTTTGATTTTTACCTTAAGATTTTTAGAAAAAGATGATAAAATTCAGATCTTAGTTTTTTTTTTTTAAATAAGAAGACAATTCAGGTTGTTTAAGATCGGTTTTTTATTTAATATTTTTACTATTCAATTAGCTACGTTTCGTTACGTATCGTAACTTCATCAGGCTTCTATAAAAAATTAAAATAATTACAAAATATGTCAATCATACATAAATTTCAAAACTATAATAATATACATATAATATAAATAATATATTTTATAATCATATATTTTTATATAATTAATTAAAATATTATTATAACTATATATCATATATTTTTAGAAATCATATTTCGTTTTTCATCAACTAAATATTCTTTGATATAAGAACAAATTACACTTTATTTGCTTTGACGTTTCAGTTTGGCGTTATATACTTAAAATTTTTTTTGCTTCTAGTTTAGAATTTTGAAAATCAATAAAAGCGTATCTTCAATTATATTTATGATAAAGAATAAACTTAAAACTATGCAATTTAAAGAATGAAACCTTATTGTTTTTAATAATAAGATAATTTCAATCATTAGCATTATTTGCAACATTATTTAATTATTTTATACACATAAACCTACACAATATAATATCTACCAGTATATTGTATAAGCAACGTAGAAATGTATAATGCTCAAATTTATGTTCAAATTAGTTTATTTCAAGCAGTATTGTTTCTACAAAGGATCTTTTCTCTGTCATTTCTCTCTATATTGCTTGTTCCTATCAAAGCATTACAAAAGATTCAAGACAAAATTAGATTAAATTAAAGTTATAACAAAAGAAAACTAAAACAACATATTTGGCCTTTACAGCTTATCAAATTAGCCTAGGAAAAATCATATTAAATTTCCATTATAATGAAAAAAGTGTTTTATCCACAAACGAAATTTTAGTTTTATTTCTTTACTATTTTATTAAAAGAATTAAGTGGATATTTTAATAAAAACTAATTTGGTGGAAACTAAAATCTTTATTTGTTTGTATAATATTGAAGAAATAAAAGGGTATCTCGTTAAAAAAAAGTTTCATTGGAATTTCAATATAAAATAATATTAAACGGTGGTATTAAAAAAATAGTTCAATGTCAACAAAGTGCTGATTAACGAACTAAAGTTTTTAACGGGAGATAATCATATTATAATACATTGAATCAAGTTCTTAAGTTAAAAATGTTTTCAGGGTCTCAGATACCTTATAAAATATCATGCAGGTAATAAATATTATGAAATGTTTGAAAAGTTAGCCATTCAATAAATAAATTTTACAAATTGTAAAACCATAATAACCCTTTAACTAACCTTCGTTTCAGCAAAGAATTTATTAATGAGATAAAATTTAGGTTATTCAGAAAATATTTTTAGAGACTTAAATAAATATTTCTTTTAATAATGAGCAAAGTTATTTAAATTTTCCATTTAAAAAAATAAGTAAGTTTAATAATATGTTGTGTTGGATACACAAATACACAAAATACAATTTTCAATAGAATTTATTGAAAAAAAATGAATTTAATTTATAATTTTTATGATTGTTAAAAAAAATTAAATGAACAAAATTCAATCTGAATATTTGGGAAACTTTAACACACAGAATAATTTAAAAACTCAGAAGAAAGCTTTAAATATCCAGTTAACGAAATATTTCATACATTTTTATAATTGCACCGAATTCTTCTCTGTAAATAACTTACCGAGTTTTCTGATTGAATTTGATTTATTGTATTGGTGATCAATAATAACTTTTAATTGGAATGAACAAATAAAAACTTTTTCAAATATTTTTAAACGAAAATTGTATATTAACATGTTTTCGTATAGATGTTAATGTCACATTAGAGAAAAGTTACGCAACTCTTTGGATCCAACTAATTAAAACTTTACTTGTTAAATTAATTGGAAAAAAAAATTACAAAATACGTTTTGTAGAAACAAATCAATAATCATTTTGCTAAGGAAATTTTTGGAGAATTGTTATTAAATATGATAAAGTTTTATTATGGAACATGAATTAATAAGGATTTCGTGATTATGTTCGGTTTGTATTTTCATTATGATAATGTTTTGTCCGTGGGTTGATATTTTAATGCATTTTATAATTTCCTTTAAGTATTAAGTGTAATTATTCGAATTTATTTAATTAATTCAACGTTCATATTATTTTTTAATTGTTATTTACTGTTACTTTGTAACGACTTAAGTATTTAGCAACTCTTGGGTAAATTTAAATCCGTATATCCAGAAAAATCGAAAATTTGCTTAATATAAATTTGAACCAAACACTTACCAGTTATGGAACGTCTACTTAAACCTCTCGGCCACCAATAGGCTAATTGGAAACACCAATAGGATTTGTTTTCTTTGAGTAAAAAGCATACCATTTTAAATGTTAATAAATGATCTGGGTTAATTGGAACAAAATTAAAAATAAAATTTACTTTTTTGACGATTGACGAAGCAAATACGTTAAAGTTTTTTTAAGTAAGTATACTTAAGTAAGTAACCAATATGATTTTTTTTTATTTTTCCTAAAAGAAAAGAAATAAAATTAATTTTTCTATTCAAAAATAATTACTTAAGTATTTTTTGATTCTTCGTTACCTACAAAAATACAATAATTAAGTTGAAAATATTACAAAAAAAATGAATTCAAATAATACAAACTAACATTTGAACTAGGAAATATCAATTTGCAAAGAAAATTATACATATTTCTTTATAAATATTAGTTGTTTAACATATTTTATCGACAATACATTAATGAAAAGCAATAATCATGATAATTCTCAACAATTACATTTTTATACCCAAAAATATTTGGATAAAATATAAGAATGACCCGCCTATAAAATTTAACTTTAAGTATAAAAAATTGAGTTATTTTTTAAATTTCTTACTTGGAATTTTCATACACAATTCGTATAAGTTAAGGCGACACAAATGAGTTTCTTTTTTAGTCGCGTCAATTTAATAACAATAAAAACGGAAAAAGCTTTTCTAAGCTTTAAGTATGACAACAATTAGAAGTGAAACGGATTTGATCAGTCCAAAACGAAGCGACAACAAGCACTGCGTTTAGGCCACAGTCGAGCTTTTCTCGATTGCTCTTTTCGCAGTCGTCAGTTCACTCAATGCTATTCGTTACGTGCGAAATAGACGTTTTCTCTTTTTATCTTTCGTGAATATTTAGGGAGCTTTCCGTCTCTTCATTCAAAGTGGAAAATAATTGGTGGCGTTCGGAGAAAAATTAACAATACCATTAAATTGTTGCTAGCTTCTTACAAATAATATTTCAAAAAGATAGGGAGAGCTTTTAATAGAAAATAACAATTCCTCTTGCATAAACAATTCAAGTTTTGTAATTAAAACTCCTTATTTTAGATTGATTTGAAGAGAACAATGAATAATAAAGTATATGAGTGAAACCATTTATATCCTGTTAGTTTATGTTTGCATTCTATCTTAAATTTCGTTTTATATTGTCTTCGGAACAAAAAAAAAAACTTTTTTTGTAAATATAAGCCACCTAACCTTTTTTTTCGATTAGGTAACTTTAAACTTAATAATAAACATCATAAAAAATATTTTTATTAAATAAATTTTGACATTTTTTGTCACAGACATGGGAAAATAAAATACATTTATAAATCTGACGTCGTTTGATATTTACGTGAAGTGTTTAATTTCTTTTATTAAAATATTTAACTTTATTGATTTTTATACGTCATTCATCCTTTTTTAATTTACTTTAGGAACGGTAACAACACTTATAAATGTTATATTTCATAACCCAGATTATTGACCACGAAGTATGTTATATTATCTGCAGAATAGGACTATGTCTTATAGTCTATGACTATGTCATACACGTGATAAAAAAAATGTAACGAACACCTACTTCTTGTCTCTCATTTTTCAATCCTTTCTTTTAACATTACTTTTTTCTTTATATATCCTTCAATTGAAAATGCATAAAGGGTACTATCCCAAAAATACAATGTTTTCTACACCCTTAGCACTGAATTTTGTTAGATAGCGAAACTTTTTAGAATCATCTTTTAAAAATATATAACTGCCAAAAGAGACCAGCTTAAAGCCAAATGCCGTCAACTGCAGTGGCTGATTGGTTGGAGGTCGCAATTGTCCCTGAACAATAAACTACTGATATACAAAGTAATTCTGAAGTCAATCTGGACCTACGGCATCGAACTGTGGGGAACAACTAGCAACTCCAATGTAGATATCATCTAGCGCTTTCAATGTAAGACACTCAGGCTCATTACGAACGCCCTATGGTATATCATTAACCACGACATACATAAAGACCTGAAGGTGGCCACCGTGAGAGAAAAGATCGCCAGACTCAGCCAAAAATATCAAAAAAGACTGGAAGACCATGCCAATCATCTGGCGATTAGCCTACTTGACAACAGCGGAGAGAACAATAGCCTGAAGCGCTACACGTTTCTGGAACTGCCTCACAGGGAGTAGGTTCAAGGAACCGATTTGACTCAATATAGAGTCAATATACAGCGCGGACGTAGATCAAATTTGCTCATTGTTCAGGGACAGATTGCAAATACATGAAAACAGGGAAAAAAAAATTTACAAATCTTTCCTAATATTAAGTTTAGATCACTTTTGTCACCAATTTTCGATTTATTCTAATTGAAATCTATCTATATCTAATTGAAATTTAAGTATAAAGAGTGTGTACTTATGTGCGCGTGAGAAGTTATACTTATTTAGCATAATTAAAAAAATGTTTTTAATTCACTGTTATAACATCATTCAGTAGTGCCCGAAATAGCATATCAGTTATTAGTAGTTTGTGGTGACTAAAATATGATATCATTATAAGCACAAATTTTGCTATCAATATCAATGTAATAGGCAAATGGTATATGGCAGCAAAGACAGAAAACAAAGAATTTAAATACATACCTACATGTGTAATTCCAATATAATAATTATTGTCTCAATTTTGAACTAACTGTTATCAAAAAAAATGTGGATACACATTTCTGTATTGTTATACAAAAAAAGATCACATGTTTTTCCCTCATATTTGATTGGACTTGGTTCAAATGATCTTGTAATCCTGACGACATAATCACTTTATTCGAAAAAAAAAACTAACAAAAAAGACGCAATTGACAAAATTGACAAGGAAATTATTTGTGGGGTTTTCTATAAATTCGTATTTAATAAATTCCTCACCATATTGTTCATGCGTTACCTTAGATAGCTAATAAATAAGTATATAAAGAATCGATGTAATGTTGAAAAAAAGTTTTCATTCTATCTTATTTCAAATACTTTAAAATAATTATAATACACAAATCAACCATGGCACTCTTCAACTGCTTCAACACCACCCAATTTCTTTTGTATATTTATCACCATTTATCTCTTAGACATTTAACACCCACAAAGGATCGTTGTTGCACACTTTAAGAAATACTTTGGTCAAGAATTAGGTATTTGGATAATAGGAGCAAGGTGAATAATACAAAGTCTTATAACTAAGTGAATTCAGCATATATAAAAATCATGATGGTAGAACTACTCAGATAGAAGGTTTTAAAAGTAAAAGGGAAGTAATTTTTTGAAGTCATATCCCATATAATGGATTTTAGTACTGAGAATGAAAAAATGATTCGTAAGTCCTCAGAAGTACCTTCATAAGCCACAGCAGAGAAACTTGCAGGAGAAATCCCCAGAAATCATATTAAAAGTAATATTACCTCTAGAAGTAATATTAGAGTAAAATTTTGTTCATTCGTTAATGTTCTTTGGATGTTGAACTCTTAAGCTTTAAATGTTAAAGATCATATCCTTTAAATTAGTAATTAAAATTTAATTATTTCTTAAAAATGTCAGGGCTGAGCCAATTATAAATTCCTGCCTGGAGTAAAAGGAATTTTTCTCAAATTTTTGGATACGATGATCTTATTAATTGAAATATATATGTTTAAGCTGAATATTAAACAGAAGCACTGACTTAAAAATATTTTGTCTAAGTTGTGTCAAAATGCTGTTTGATTTATATTGTTATAAAATATTTTTTGAGAAATTATTTTTTTTTCTTAAAATCTAAAAGTATTTTTTTTAAACTTTTTTCCAAAAAAATATTTCTTAGTTAATTTAAAAGTTTAAACGTCGCTACTAAAAGTTTATAGTACAAAAAAATCTAAGGGTCCAAAAGTTGAACTATTTAACTTTAATAAAACGGATTTAGAAACTTTCATAACTGTTTTAAATTAATTGAATTAATATGATGAAAACTTTGTTAATTTTCTCTGAATATTTTAAAGATAATCACAACACTAGTGTTTTGTACAAGTAATGAAGTTTGCTACTGAAACACATCATGTAAGTATTTGTTGTAAAAACCTGCAATTAACAATGCAACTTTTTTATAAACTTGTATCTTTCAATCTGAAATTATGGTTAAAAATTATTTCTTCCAAAATGTTTATAAATGTTCAAAAAAAAAAACATTTTGTTTCAGCTTTTTTTGTAAATGTACATGTAAATGTAAGATTGGTTTACTTAAAAACCATAAACTATTATACACATCGGTCGGTGCATTTGTAAGTTTAGACTCAACGAAAGCATTGAATTTCCATCTTTGTGATGAAGTTGAAGATACTATAGTGTTATAGTGAGAAGGAAAACGTGAAATTCCAGGCGAATAAGCATGTAACTGCATGCCAACTTGAGAATCACATGGAGCTAATTGTTGAAAAGAACGTGATTTGGTTATATATTTGACAAATTGTATAAAATGATTATAAACCTATACAATTGAAACTAATGGATTAGATTCAAAATCAATTTTGAGACGGTACGTCTCTATATTTTGTATGTTGTATATGTAAATTCACTTACCTTTGGCGAGATGAAATCGAAGAAATTATCAAATCTGGCCAAGCGATCGTCAATAGTGAGTCACGTACAAATAATTCCCAGGAATTTAATTGACTTTCGCTCAAAACGCGTTCAGAACGCCGTAAACGTGGACGACCTCTTCGAGGTGCGGAATCCATCTTGTAGTTTCGAAGAAAGTTCGTAGATAACTACTTTATTGTATCATCTGTAATTAAAAAATGGAAAATTAAAATTTTAAATAGAATAAAAGAACCAAGTTTTTAGCTCAGTTTTTCCATGTGGCAGTGTATATGTAATTCATGAAATAGAAAATTTTATTTTTGGTCTTAGTTATACGTTTTGGATGACTGTTAAATTTTAGACAGTGTTTTAATACGTTGCATTATATTATAATATTTAAAAACAATTATTGCATAAATATTTTACAAATTGTGTAAAGTATAACTATCTAAGATCCATTATTTTTTCTACTAAATGTGCTCAAATTTCAATAGTTAAATTTCAAAATTTCCTGATGTTTTGACTCAACTAAATATAAATACTTATATCAGCAATTTTTTAAAAAATTATTTACACATTTGTTGGAAGATCAGGTAGAAAAAAGATAAATTAAAAAAAAGAAACTAATTTTCTTATTAATATTTTCAACTAAAGATCCTTTAGTTAGCGTTACATATTCGAAAACTGTGGAAGAAAAATAAAACACAAGAACTATGAAAGAAAAAAAAATCGAAACATTTCAATTCTTAAAAATCTCCTAACATTACATACGATTTTCTGGAAGTTATGAGACACTAACTTAAATCAAGTATCGTTTTTAATTACTCGATAACATTACATTATATTGGTTTCTGGATATCTAAATAACTATTTTCGAATAAAAAATAAAATTCTTTTCGAATGAAATTGATAAACAGCATAAATACAATTAATAATTTCGGATAATGTTTTGTGATAGTTTGCACAGTTATTACGAGATGTCGCGCCATTTTAATCGCATAATAGCGCCACAGTTGTTGAATGTCTAAAGCTTTGTATGCTTGCTCGTTTATTTGGCGAGAGTCGAAGCTTTTCTATGACGCAAAACAAACACCTGTGGCCCTCTCACAGCTGTTGCTTCAACTTGAAAAAAGCTTTTATGTATTCATGAAACATTACATGAATCAAATTGCTCTACTTTCAAAGCGTTTAACAATAGTTATTTATCTCTTAGATTTACCATCAAAGCTTTCGATGTTTTTTTTCAGGTTTCACTTCAAATAAAGAAATTTAAACCTTGTGAGTGTGTTTGATTTTTCACTAGCAAAAATAAACGACTCGTCACCGTCGACATTGATTTTTATGAAGTAAGTATTATGTAAAGATTCGATAAAATAAATGTAACGTTCCATAAAGTTTCCCATTCATGTGGGTCTCGATTTCTTATTTTATCTCTGTCCTAGAAATTGAAATGCATAGGGTATGCATTAAATTTGTATCTTTTTCTGCTCCAGTTTGTATCTTGAAAGAACCATCTTATTTAAAAGCTTTTTGAAAAATTCTTCTTTTGGTGAATCTAAGAAAAAAAGCTTTGCAGCTGATTAGAACAACCAATAGCACAGAGTGAATTATTAATGTTTGTTAATTAATATACAATCAATTAGACATTCAATTGATTAAGAAAAGTAAAGATACAGAAGCCTTTAATTGGAAAAGGTAAAATTAAGTTACCTACTAAAACTTTTACCATCAAAAGTTTATGATTTTTTCACTGAGGTGTATTTTGTTCATATATTCGTATTAAAACGTCGAATTTTATTATTTTTATAAACCGATAACGCACTAACAGTTTTGAATAAATAAAAACAAATTTCGAAATTTAAAAGAGTTTAATTTAAAAACAAACTCATCTTTTATCATACACATACCAAATTGGTTTAATCAATGAGAACCATATATAATTTTCTAATTTTGTATGTAAAACATGTAAAACATGTATAATATTTATCCCCCACATATTGAATAAATGCTGAACTAAGCAGGGTAAGTAGAATGAAAAGAGGGCAACTCATTAAAGTGCTCAACCATGAACGGTAAATATTGTCGGAGACTTTATCTAGCGTAGAGCTATTGTTATGAGTAGCTCTACATACACTCGGGAAGAATTACAAATTTTGAATTCATTTTAAATGATGCCAAAGTATTACCTGTCGGCTCTCCTTTAAAGCTGTAGCCTTAAATATGTATTGTAAATATAAAATCCTTGTTTTGTTTCATGCTTTGATCATTTTGAAATGAAGCTTGTGTATTTTAACACTTTTTCTTTCAAAGTATTCACATTTGAAATGTTTCAATCATTTTTTTTTCAAGGGCTTTTACTAAGTCTTATTTGGTGACACTTTAACAGTTTTCATTCCTATTTTTTCTTCACGGTTTTATAACTTTTGAATGCTTGTATTCAAGAAAAAGTAAACAACAGCATTAACTAAAAGATTAATAAAATTAATACAAAACAATAATAAGAGTCGAACGAGATAAAGTTTAATTTTGATATTGTCATTACAGTAACATAATAAATTCATAGTTTTTCGAGATAAATTTCGTTGCACAATGATATGAGAGTTACCTGAATTGAACCGTCAATTTATATAAATTGAACATTTAATTTATTTATATAATCATAAAATAGATAATCAAGCTTTTCATATTATCTGCTTAACATAAAATAATGTGTCAGAAACACAAAATTTTATGTATTATCCGGAAAAAGAGACCGATGTAATTATTAATAATCCAATTCAGCTACAAAATACATGTATTGGCCAATTGTTGACAAATATAGAGTTATTCATTGTCTTGAATAGATATGTATCAATATTTCATACTGTTTGTTTGTTTAAGAACTAAGTGTAAGAACTTTACATGATATTTTTTTTAATTTTATAAGATAAATTTACAACCTATAAAATAAAAAAATATCCTTTAAGCAAAAGTGATAACATGTTAAATAAATATAAAGTTAACTGTAACTCGAAAAGAATTTCAAGTTAAAGCCACCAGATTTGAGAACTTGATGAATGGCACTTATCATTATTGAAATTCTCTATGATTTAGTAAAATGATCTCTTGGCCATCGCATATTTCATTGACGTGGAGGGATTTTGGGGTGCTGTAGTGATGCTAACGTTTGTACTTCTGCGTTTGTATAGTAGTGAAATTTTTAAAACGTATGTGAGACAAGTTCGGCCATATAAGGAATATTAAGGCGATTATGAATTGTTTCTTTTGAACATAATAAGGAGCATTGAGGATTCTTCGGAGACATATGGATTGAAAGAATTGTATTCGTTGTATATTAGAAGGTTTACCGTAGTCCTACATTTTTGCTCCGTACGTTTCGATAAAACGTGATAATGTTTTGTATAAAGCCAGTTTATTGGGCATAACATTTTTATACTTGGGTCCTAGTACTCCACGTAAAAGTCCGTAACGTCTGTTAAGTTCCTGTCTTTTCAGCCTGGTGTGTGGATTCCAAGTGAAATGACTATCCAAGTAGAATCATTAATAGGTTAATAGCTATAAATAAGTTATAAATAAATTCAAAGTTATTTTATTTATTTATTTGTAATATATGAACAATTGAATTATACATCTATTTATTATTTCATTAAAAAATTCGAGTACAAAATCAACTAAACCAATTATTATATTGTTTGATAGTTATATTATCATTGCGCGTGTACTTGTACAGATCAAACGGAATGCTTCATTTGGAACAGAAAGAAGAATTTAACACTTTTCTTAAAATGCTCCACCAAATATCCGTCCATTCTGTTTATCCGATGTATCCTTCCAATCCATGGAAGAAACTTACATTTTGAGTTTCTTCTTCAGTAGGAGACCAACTTAAAAAGTACCGCTTTGTGAAAAACTATATTAAGGTTTTCTCCATTGATGAGTTATTTATGTATTCCTAACTGAAGTTTTTGAGCCAGATTTCTGCAAACCATATATTCTGAAGGTTATAAAAGTTTTTAATACCTGAAACTCTGGAAAGTTCCTACTTCGTAATGATGTAAATCTACAACCACGGAACGTGGAAATATTGGGAAAAGAGAAGAAACCATTCTTGGATTGTATGACCCAATGTAATTCTCTATTAAAAATTAGTCAAACGTTTTTATAAGGTAAATAAAGAAGTTAAAATTGCAATGCATCTACTAGAATATATGTTTGATCTCAATAATTAAGAATTAATGAAAATTAAATGATAATATACTGTGCTTTTTTCACTTAAAGTCACGATGCAATATATTCTATGAAACTGTCTATTTTGCTCTTTCAGATAAAATGTAAGCGTTCATAACGAATAAATTAAAAATTATAAACATTCCTATGGCAAATACGCTTTTTCCAAGATTTGAAATTCAGCTCAAATACTATCAAAACTGAGGACTAACTTCTTATATTAGAATTTAGAAGCTTACCGATTTTAATAATTAATCGTATGATGAGTTTAGCGATTAAATTTCTGAGTTTGAAATAATAAAATATTAATAATAATAATTATAAAACTTTATTTTCTTGAATTAATTTATACGTGTAAGAGTGAAATAATTACTCTGGTGACATATTCAATACAATGATTATTTTATGTAAATTACGATGGTGAAGAATCAGAAGTTGTAGTTGAGGTGAAAATGGAAAATTAAACTAAAGATGATGCCAGTACTATACTAATGTTCGTATCCGATGATCGGAAAATGTATCAGCACGAAATATAATACGGATTACCATTTTGGACCCAAATCTTTCTAAATCAAAACTCAAATACCAAAAGAAAAATAGTGTAATTATTTCGAAAAACAAAAACTCAACCTAAAAATTTTCTTTTCTATAACAACAATTTGACGAACTTCGGTAGAGCTAGAAAGAGCGTTTTCTATGATGCATCTCTTTGCAAATATACTTGGAAGCCTGCTCAATGAAGAATAAATTTAATGCAATAGTGGTTGTGAGACTATTGCATTTTTTTAAAAATGATATACTTAAATCATGCTTATTTCAATTTAATTCTTTCCTATTGGCTATTGACTTCTTAGAACCTATACAGTAGCCCCAGGCAAACCCGTGTTTAAAGAAATTACTCAAAATCGATGACCCTATTCTTGACTAGCTGATCAGGTAATATCGTATGCTATAAAATTATAACTATAATATTTACAATAGTAGACGTAATTCTTACAAACTTTGTTATACATCTAAATTCGGTTTTATTCTATTTATGACTTATGCATTTATCTAGTGGTTGTATTGCTATCACGCAAGGTAAATTTGAAATTAATTTCTCGATTAATTTAAATGGATTTTGGTAGTAGTTAAAAGGGCAATTATCAATAAATTAGGGACTTGCCTCATTAATAAAACTTTTAAACCATTGCATAGAAAATGATTTAAAATCTAGTATTTTGTATTATATTTTGTATTGAAATGATAAACAGAACTTCAGGACATTTTTTTATAAATGATTAAATAGAAAAAAAAAATCATGTTTGTCCCTGCGACAATTTCTTAACGTTACTTTTTGTTAAATCATAATATATTTGAAAAAAAAAACAAGTAAAAGAAGAATGCGAGTTTATAAATCTTTATTTTTTGTTGCTTTTCCGAACAAAATGGTCTGATATTTTAATATTTAGCATAAAGAATTCTTTGAAGTTTTTGATATTGAAATGTATCATCAAACATTTCGTTACGTATTCACATGTCAGACCAATTATGTTCCGAGGAAAATAAAAAATTAAAAATTTTCACTTTAAAATTATTTTTATATTTTGTTCTGATTTTTTTACAAAAATAAATTAATAAGAATGATTTAGCAAACAGAGTAGAGACTAGTATTTTTATTTTATACTTTTCAAGTTCTATAGGATAAAAACAGGATTGTACTCAAATAATGTACATATTTTTACAAAAAAAAAATGCAAAATTATTGAATTGTATTCAAGCAATTATGAACATTTTATTTCATAAACTAGTTTTCCATCTTTTTGGATGGACCCAGATTAAACTAAAACAATATTATTTTTTCTTTTAATAAAATGTAACTTATAAAAATCTTTCATGTAATTTTTACACGAAATCCGCACAAATTTGATTATCTTGTTAGATTTTCATAAAGATAAATAATGGCTGAGATCTTTATAATACTTTTAACCTCAATAATACATCACAATATTAGGAAATTTATTTTTTTATAAACGACTGATGTAGAGGACTACGATTGTATAGCGTGATTCATTTTAAGGTACTTTGTTAGAAAAAAAATAATAAAATAAAATATATGGTAATTTTTATTGATATATAAAGAACAATTTCAATTTTTCTTTCTTTAAAACTGTTTTTTTTTCTAATAATCACCAAAGCTGTGGTTAAATTGGTCCACTCTAAAGTTTTAATTTTGCGGGACGTCTTCAAATATATCTAATGGTACTTGGCAAATAACGTGAGAAATTTGGCTTATGATCCTCATTTGTAACCAACTTAGTACACAAATTTTTAACTTTAAATAATCTCAAAGAAAAAAGTCTAGAGATGGGATGAAATTTGATTCTGGTGGCCAATTTACAAGTCGAAGCTTAAAATTTGTAAATCAACTATTAACGAAATTTTTGTAACCATAAAGCCATAGTTCACGAACTGATTGGCAAGTAGTACTGTCTTTTTACTATCAAATGTCTTTGAAATCATAAGCTTTGACTTCAACTCTTCCATAAGCTGAATTTTGCATAGTTTTAAACCAAGAGTCTTATTTAAAACACATCAAGTTGTTCATTGCAATCTATATAAAAATTCTCAGCTACCATCTCTATATTTTCTTTCCTTTGTGTTAAATGTGGTATTTTATATCAAGTATTATCCAATGATTAAAATTTGGTTTCAATATTCTTGATGGTATCATGCATTTGGTAAGCTAATTATGTGAATCATAAGTTACCCTAAGTGCATGAAACCCACTCTTCGCCGAACCTCGCTATTTGTTATACAGTTGAAAATACTGTGCTGAATTAACATTCAAGACAAGCTTTTCTTTTGTGAAATATAAAGCAATAATATAAATAAAAAGCCGTGATAACTTCACACGTCAGACTGAAAGAAAATTCAAATAGGGAAAAATACCTTTGAATGATTTTAATCAGAGTTTCCCAAACTATGATCCGCGAAACACTGATGTTCCACACCAGAAGAGCCTAAATAGATATAATATTTCGCCAAAAATTTACGTTAATTTAGAAAACTAAACATATCGTTGGCTTATAGTGATAACTAGCTTTGTCTTTTTCAACAGTTTTTACAGGGGAAGGAAGAAAGTAAAAGTAAGCTATATAAGTTAGTACAGAAATAAGGTTTTCGTTCTTGTAATATTTTTAAATTTCTATATTTACCGTAATTTATCAATTTGTCACTCGATAGAATTTAGTATTCTCTTTCTATTGGAACAAAAAATTAATAATCATTAAAAATGGAGTTAGCTGGTAAACACTTTAGGACGACAATATTCTGCTTCATAATGAAAGACGAACGACGATTAAACTTTATTGAGGTTTACGACATCAAGAGTAAGCGAAGACTTTTAGTACCTCAAAGTTGGATATTGGCTATAGCATTAAAAGTCTTCGGTCAGTCATTAGGAGTTTTATATATTATACTTGTAATAGCGAGACCAATTAAATGCAAGACTACCCAATATAATGAATTCACAATAAATAAGAATTCTAATCCGTTGATTCAAGTACTTTTTATTCATTTATATTCAGTTTAAATAAAATAATTTGAAGAAATTTTCTTTTATTATAAAAAATAAATAATTATTTGGTTGTAGAACGAAATATTATCAGATCTTCTTTATAATGAAATAGAAAATATTGATGTAGATAGTTGGGAGTAGTTGGAAAATTTTAAATTAATTCGTCGAGTTTCTATTTCATTTCCAAGAAAAAAGAATTTTCTTGAAATCTTATTTAAATAAATTCAACACAGAAATGGTTCGCAGTGGAAAACCAGAATATAGTTTTATTTTATTTATTTTCAATCGTTCCTATCTATAATATTCTATTGGTCAATTGCAGTTCTAAATAAAAATAGTGTACAATATCATGTCTCAAACGCTTTATCAAACTAGAACAGCGAGTGCGTCATCACGTTTCTGATAAAAAGTAAAAGACTTTGGTAAATCAATTTATAAGCTCACGATGCATGATGCATTTTTTTGTATTGTTCATTCGTTTTGGCTATCACATAATTATCTAAACTTGCTTTGACAAAGAAACTTCACAAAAATCAAAGTCAATTTTTCGTTTATAATAACATTATGATTGATAAATATAAATGCTTTTAAAAGATTCAAAAAGACAAAACAGTCTTTAATTGGTCAGATCTGATAAAACTTTTTAAATGATATTTTCTTACTTTAAAAAATGACTATTTGTCATACTGTTTTAAATGTTTATTCTGTTTTAATGCAGTTAACTTCGTAAAAAAAAATCCAAAATTGAAGTTCTAACATTTCAGTAGAGAAAATATTCAAGTTTGAATTCAAAACATAAAATAGTAGTAATCGACCGTCTCTCAAATTTTAAGCATCGTATTCTATTTTCATTTTTTTAAGTTAATAGTTATTAGCAAAACAGTTGAAGTAGTCTTTAGTATGCACGAGATTTGAAACAATATTTTTTTATTAATTATTTTTAACACCTGTGGTAAGTTATCGTTTCTGGTAAAATATTTTAAGCTTTTGAAAAATTTTAACGATTCATTTATCTAATGGAATGTATAATCTTTAATGACATTAGATCTTTTTATTTGATATTTTTCATCTTATTAATTCTTTTAGTCAAAAATTTAAGTATTCCTATCAAAAATATTTGTGAATGTTAATACCAATATTTAAAATTTATGTCATATAGATGTTTCATTTACAAATACCAATATATATTTAACGAAATTTAATTTTAAAAAGTGCAAGTGGCTCATTTTTGATTTCTTTCACAACCATTTTAATTGTTTTATAAATATTTATATACTAAAACCTTGTCAGAAAATATGCAAACGAATGACAAAGAAATAGGAGAGTAGTTAAACTTATAATATAGAGTGGCATGAAATCATAATACAAATATGAAAAGAAATAGTTTCTATTGTTGCAACTGCTAACAACTACAATTCAATCCAAATGTCAATTAACTGGAGTGACAATGTCAGTTGACACTGAAATAGCCACCGTACGGAATATTAAAACTTAATGAACTTTAATACGTAATATAATATCATAAGGAATCTTGTCTTCGAATGATAAAGAATGAAAAATTGAGGAAAAAATAAACTGAAATTGTTACAGAAATGAAAAAAAATATGAAAAAGTCAACTTTTGAATACTGACTTAAACATTTTGGTTTTCAGAATCGACTAACCTAGTAATCTACATTGACTTTTGTTTTCTTAAATTTTAAATGATATTTTACTAAAATTTAAATATAATAGTCTTTGATAAAATAAAACTTTATTAAAATACTACATATTAAGTTATGGATTGCAAAAATGAAAACCAATTGATTCAAACCACAAAAGAAAAGTATTTTACACCATAAGAAACGAAGAACAATATTTTTTTTTAAATTTTTAGCAATTATAGTTACAATTCCGATTTATAAAAAAAACTCTCAATTGAAATTTAAAATTATTCGTTACTAAGGGTATATTTCTGTAACTTTTACATATCACTTACTACCTCAAAGTAACACACAACACAAAGTTTGATTCTAGATTACGTAAAACAACTAGCAATACTGGAAAAAGTTTAATATTACTGGTACATCTGATGCTAGATTTTTACTGTAAACAGCCAAAGAAATAAAAGTAATATGGCAATAGTATATGTACATTGGAAGATTTAAATTCAGTACCATCCTTGGTATTATTCGATATGCCGCCCTTGTTACTACATAACTAGGTGTTTATTACGATAAAACATCTTATTTTTAAATATTTAAATTATTTATTGATTTTAATAAAAGTTTTTATACATTAACTTATAATTTTTATATAAAACTTATTAGTTTCCATTAATTTTCTCACATCTTTTATCTAACTACCACTTATGATATTAACTAGTTTCTAGCTTTGTTTTGCACGAAAACTTTAAAAAGTCCTGTTTTTAAACAATTTGTCGTTGGTGCACAAAACAAAGCGCATAGCAATGTCGTTAGGGCATACATCTTGAAGATTCCATGAATGCAATATATTCTATATATTTTGCAAAGAGCAAATATCTTCAGTATTTTGTAATGAATCATTAAGTAAATAATGCGAGTGCATACATTCATTAACTAAGATTTCCATGATCGCATAAAACTTAAAATGTTCGCCCAGGAATGGATCTAATTTAACATGAATTTTTACGATTTTTTAAAAAATTCTGCTTATTGTAGTAAACAGTATTAAAGAGTAGTAAATATTGTAAGCAGTTAAAGTTATGATCAGTATGTGTAAAATATGAAACAACTATTAATCATTCTTAATTAACAACCGAGGTAAGTTTCATGAGCATGTTAATCTAAGCATGTCCTATCAAATTGTTTCTCATTATATTACAGTAGTTATATTTAAAAGTTATATTTCCCGCCTCTTTTAATTATGCAAAACCCAAATTGAAATCTAATGGTTTTAATTATCTAAATTATTATTAAAGTTTTGTTGCGCTTTACCACGCAGTGTAGAGCATATAATGGAAAATAATGCAGAATTTCTAAGAGCATTTAATGCATTAACAAATGAATTATACATTTACATATATTCTCTCTATGACTGTTTCATTACTATAATTTTATACGCTTAACGTTTATCAATTTGCTTAGTTTAAATTATAATGCTTGCCTATACTGTAAAATGATTTTTTTAAAAATTGCTATTTATGACAGCTTTTTGAAATAATTATTCAAATCAATATAAATTATAATATTAAGACATGATGGATCATTGAATAATTGAATGACGTTATTTCGAATGGTGGTTTTCAATTAAATCTTGGCTACTCATTATTGTGTCATTTTTTTCGATGTCATAATGAATGATTTGAGTATTCATTAAACGTATTGTTTTCTTAAAATCAATAATTTTGAATTTTTAACACACTTTTATGGTGGTTAACAAAGAAATCATTTTTAATGACTGCCTTAGTATTTATTGGCGAATAATTTATAAAAAAATAAACGAAACGTAAATGTTTCTTAAAAACAACAAAAATACTGGAAAAGTACGAGTTTAGCTTCCACATCGTTCTAACTTTTAAGTATGCAGATAATGTGTGCACCAGGGGAAGTACAACTTAATAATCATTGCCAGCTATTTTTTTGTAGTAAGTATGTTTAAAGCTTCAACAAAAATCAATTTTAATTTCAAAGCTTGTTTCTAGATTATATGAAACCAAAAACTCTTGAACAACTACAAGAACCGCAAGTTAATTTGTCTTTGGCTTTAAAACTTTTAAATGTAGTATTAAATAGAAATACCAGGAAAACTTTCCATCATTTTTTAAGAAGAAATTGATTTTACTTCTTTACGCATTCTTCAGACATTTTTCATGAATTATTCTAATTCTTTATTGTAAACTTACAAGTATGTATATTTCTAGAAAAATAACTATGTATTTATAAAATGATGGTAACCGAATGCAGCTACCTAGTTATCACCCAGATTAATATTAATCCCAATTCTAATTTACTCAAGTACAACTTAATCCATGCTCTAAAGATTTTATCTGTTCAATATCCAAAGTGCATGAGTTAAGCTCATACGCTTATCAGTTTAATATCGACTTAACAGTGTGTAGCAAAGATAGCCGAGGATATCAACTGATGCGCAAATACATAATCCATCAGTATATTATCTGCATGTACGTAAAATTTACAAAAAAGGCACCAATCTCTAACTACAATTTTTAGTTGCATATTTATGAAATCAAATACTAAAAGTAAAACTTGACTCTTGTTTTTAATTATTTTAATTTAATTTTTTTATTTTAATTTTTTCACGTGATAATTAACACAAAAATTATTACTTTATGATAATTAACATTGCTTATGCAATCTTTACTTCATCCAAAATTTCATTATTTCTGGCAATTAAAATACTACAAAAGTTTTGATTTATAAAAGTTGCAAATGTAATCACAGGTCGTAATTTTTAATTACGCGTTAAGTTAAAAACTTAATTTTTTCAAAGCTTCGAAAGACAATGAAGTGATCTTATAAAAGCTCTTTCTTTTTTCTCTTAAGATAGGAGTTCCAAACAAACGCAAATATTGTGCTCCAGAAATGCAATAAACTCATTGTATTATATCTCATTGTCAAAAATATCAATGCAAACCAATCAAATCAGTAACCAAATTGACGGTAAAATGGAGTCTGCAGGAAACTTTAATGTAATGACTTTCTTTGATATCCAACAATGTATATTTTAATGATTATTGTTTCCATCTTTTGTTCGTTTGACTCTTTTATGGTCTACGGACAATTAACTGTTACAGCAAATATGAATACAAAAACACATAATGAATAAACTTTAATTGAAACCATAATGTCTCGAACAAGTTTATAAAATTAACAACAAAGAAAATCGAAGTGGGAGTAATTATCTTTTTCAACTTTTTAATAAGTCAAATGTTAATGTTTTTATGCTCGTTCCTCGCTTTTACACGTAGTAAACTATACCCATTTGTTTTGGATACATACATACTTCAATAGAAAGAAAATATGGTTGTAGTAAACTGTTATATAATTAAAGGTTTATTGCAAATCATAGGAATTTCAGAATAATTAAAGCAGATTAATACACAGTAATGGAAAAATCCCATACTTATAAATTTGAAAGTTATTTTATTTGTTTATTTCTTTAGTTCACGGTTAAATTTTGAAATTATTTTTGAAATTTGGTATAAAAACTATCCTTTTTCAATCCATATAACACGTGAAGATTATAGAATATTTGTCCTAAGTAGAAAAATGTATGCTTGAGTTTTCTTAAGAGATTAAAATAACGCATATAGACGTCTCCATGTAAGCCATAAGAGTCTACTGTTGGATAAAAAGCGCATATATACTTTTTCAAAAATTGGATTCTATGATTAATTGCCTACTTGTGTTATCTTGTAAATTAAAAGCTGCATGTAACAAAGAGATATATTATGTGTACAGAAAATAAAAACCTAAACATACTAGAGATTGTACAGGACGACTGAAAGGAAATAAAGTTTACAACATTGTAGCGGAAATATGCATACAACTTTCGATATAGAGCCGTTACTACAAACAAAAACCAGAGAAGTATTAAAATAAAATCTTTTGTCGAATAGAATCAAGCAATATTCTGTTCCTATAAAATATCCATGCCATGCACCATATACATATGACCTTAGTGATGCCAATTAATTCCTCTTAACGACAAATGGTAAAATAGTTCGGTGTTTATATTTAATGTATGCGATGCAAATCTAACAGATGATCATTTTCCCACAACAACTACTAAGAAATTAAAAACAATGTTATATTCTTAGATTTATTAAATAGCAAATGATACCTTTCTTTATTCGATTGTGTAAATTCATAATAATACGTTAAGATGGTTCAATAAAGCTCGAAAGTTCTCCAAGAAGTATGGTACAGTGGGTGAAGTTTGCGTTATCTTTCAATATTAGTTCGAATTTTTTGTCAACATTTAAAAATTAGAATACAGCTTTTGAAATAAAAAAATGAATATACAAATTACTGTACCAAACACTAAATTTATCTTTCAAAGAAATATGCTACGATGAATGCTTTCGGCTAATATACAAGTATACAATAGATAAGTGTGTTAAAATCACGCGCCAATTGAAAACGATTTTTTTTTGTGATAAACATAACTAAAAATGATAGATTTACGATTTAAACTTACGAGGCCTTCTTTTTTTGAAATTTTATGATTCCAAGCTAAGCAAAACTACTAGGTACATATTGTTGCATGCCTTAAATTTAAATGTGTGTGTTCATGATGTGTGAACATAGGGCATGAATTTGGCGCCCTGTTGTGTGCTCACCGAACCATGAAAATAAATAAGGAGGAGTGGTCAAGCACAATGAGATGAAAGATTTTCTAGATATTTCTATTAAAATTAGGGAACATTATGGAACAACCTTGAGTTGAAATAATTTTAAAGTATGTCTTAGCCACTATAAAAGAGGTTTAACGTAGTTGTAAGACAATTAGTTATAAACATTTATTGAATCAGTTATGAATTCGTGATTAATCAGTTACAAGTAAGAGAGTAAGATAAACGATTGTTGTAAAAAAATAAATGAATGTGTATGGTGAAATAAATAAACGTTAGTGTAGTAAAATAAATTGTTTATTGTTATATGTCCTAATACACAAATCCAAATGAGCCTATTAAATATAAATAAAAGTTATCAAATTAATAATATTTTGTCATGATTTACATCGGAGTTAAAATAAGACTTGAATGCTCGTTATATTCGATTAAGTAGAATTGCAAGCTTATTTTTCAATAGCTTCAATGACATTTATAATATACTTTTGGTAGATCGACGAACAAACAACAAAATAATCCTATGTGGTTTTTTTCACTCTTCTAAGGTTTGTTTCCCAAAAAAATCATGATTTCTGAGATTTAGCTTTTCTTTTTCTCTTAACGTCTTTATAATCTATTAAAAATTAATGTAGCATAAGTTCTAATTTTTTGGGAAAATATTGTTTGGTTATTGAGTATTTGTTTTTAAAAAACGATATTGCTTTTTCAATAATTATTTTGATAATCTTTTTTGGGAAATATTATTCTTAAAAATAAGTGTATATTTTTTGAATGAAATATTACGAAACTATACAAACGTTCGAATAATTACAAAATTTATTAAAGGTTACGTCTTAAGCACTATTTATAGTTTAATACTCTTAAAAGCTTTTTAAAAATGTAGAAATTCTTCCTCAAGTCAATTAATATTTAACTAATGTTCATAGATGAAAAACAAAATTAAAAAGTAGAAAACAGAAATGGTCTTCATTTAGTAAATGAAAACCTTGAATTTCCCAATGGCTTAACTAGTTTGTTCTTGTAAACGTATTCTCTTCTCTTACTGAAAGTTTTCAATAAATTATGCGACATGACAACACAAGTTTCCAATGCTTCAACTTCTACTAGTTGACTTTTAAATTTTAAATTATTAAAAACATTTTCTGAAAATAACTTCTGTTGGTTTAATAATTATTTAGTGCTACTTTAGTCTTGACATTTACAGACTCATTTCATCCCAAATGACTCAGAATAATTGATTTCACTTCCACACGTGAGAATTCTCAGATGCTATTAAATTCAAGTTTAAGTTAAAGCTTAATTCGCTGCAAGGTAAAGTAATTATTTTAAATTGGTTTAGTCAATTCTAATTGTGTCCTTGAAAATGTTGGCTAAAAATAAACAGCGTTCCTGAAATGTCAATTCTGATACTTTGATTATTCCTTGGGAATCGAAAGTTTCAATTAATTAATGTGATGCATTCGAAGCTTAAGTGTTTTTCAGTCTTTTATTTTATTTTTTTATAGTATAAGGTTATTTTCATTTCAATATTATTTTAAAAAATTGAGATATCTTAAAACATAACTAAAGTAGACAACGAAACAAGATTGATTGTTAACAAACTTGAAAATGCAAAACATTTTTTTCCTTTTAAGGGATTTTATATTTCAACCAACAGACCAAAAAACCGTCGTTTCTGTGAATCAATACACAACAAAGAGATTACATTAATTTATTGTTTTTATGAGTTGTGAAGTATATGTGTAGTGATTTTCTAAATGAATTCACAATAGTCATAACAATCCATTAAAAGTTACTTTATAAAATGAATTCAGATTTTTGATTTCTCGTTGTTTGTTTTCTATTCTTATAAAGCATGAATGTACATCAAATAATACGAAACAAGTTCAAAATTATTCCTAGTCATTTAATATTATTTTCTGGTATATTGCTTGGTATATTTAAGTTTTCTGGTATATCGCTTATATGCTGCTGTGAAATGCAATAAAATTAATTAATGTTATCAAACCATTACCTTTGATCGTAAATGAAAACATAACAAAAATAATGAACATATAAATTATAAAGCAAATAATTTGAAAAGGGTGAAAAGATTTACTCTTGTGAAATAAAGCTAACCATTTTTCGTACTAACAAAATTAAAGTTTCAATAACAAAAATGATCTTTATAATAAAATGGATGGAAATGAGCAAGCAGACGAAGTGGAAAAAACGGCATTTATCCAAGAATTGCTTGATGACCAAGAACTGGAATTGGAAGAGTGGAAGAAACAAACCTAGATTGAAGTTTAGAAAACATGGAACAGTACAAGAAGAAATACTCCCTTAAAATAGCTTCGGTGAAGAACTCAGCCCAGGATATATTCCCGATCGGGGAAGCCCTAATTGGGAGAAATGTTGAAAAGTGTTTACCGTTCGTCATCTCCTAATCAAATGCACAATGTAAGTCTACTGGAGGAAAAAGTATAGATTAGCACTTGATCTAAGGAATATGTTTAGCACCAGGTACAAAGAGTCAAGGACTATACAGTTTTTGGAAAAGATCAAGCTGCTAAGTTAAATTTAAAGTTTTAGTGTCTAAAAGCTAATTAACTTTTAACTATTTTTTTCTTTATTTTAAGTCGCTTCAACAGCTTGGTCATTAGCGACTAAAATTTGATAGCTTTTACAATTTTACATTCATCTTTAACACAAAAAGTATTAAAACAGATTAAAATAGATTATCCTAGTCATTGAATATATTTGAATTGAATATACTCCGATAAAATTCTTTGGTGGTATGAATTTATGGAGAGTATCAGATGAGCGGTTTGTTTATAAGAGTGGGGTTGTTAAGTTTTGGGTTTCATGTTCTTGCAGTGTTTTGATTAGCCGAGTGCATCTGTTTTTTAAACTTGGGCTCATTTTTGGGTGGAGTTGTTGAAGTGTGCTGATGAGGTCTTCTACGCTTGTGGCGTAATCTAGGGCCAAATCGTTTAGGTCTTGGTTGCTGCGGGCATTTTTCATGATATTTCTTATCTGGTCAATGTTTAGTGGGAGATTGAGTTGGGATTGAATTAGATCACTTTTGATTGTGTCCCAATCCTCTTCCTCAGAAGTTTCGTTTTCTGTTTTCTGTTTTCTGTTTTTTTTTTTTTTTTTATTTGGATTTTATCTTTTTTCTAACCTGTCGTCTGGTGGTACACTCTTTGTTTCCCATTTGTTCCAACCTGCTGTTAACATCAACATCCTCATCGGTAATTTCTGACTGGGATTGATTGTTTCCTTTAATACCTTCAGATGATGAGTTTGATACTGTCAGCTGTCGGGTTCTCTTTACTATCTTGGGGGGGGGGGTTATTAATATTGTTTTTAATAGTTATTGGGGGTGGCATTTCGGTAACTTCGTCCACTTCGTTGTGCCTGGTGGTCTGGGTTAAATTTATTTTGTTATTTTCTATTGTTGGTGATTCTGGTTGGGAAATGGTAGAGTTTTGATTATTGGTATTTAAAATAAATTGTTTTGATATGGTTGTCGTGGTATCGCTGTCGAGATTGAGTTGGTGTTCATCTGAGCGAATGACTGTGTTGTGAGAATTGTGTGTGTTGGTATTTTTTTTCACTGTTGTCAGTTTTCTGCAATTGGTAAGTAGATTCTCGTAAAAAGATGCGGTATTCTTCGTTGTCGTGTTTTATAATGAGAGAGTCTGGGTGGATTTTGGGGTTATATACTTTGACGAATACGAACCGTCTAAAGCTATAGCTATGTTTAAATCTCTTCTCCTGCATTCCTATTCGAATGAATTGCATCCCGGACATTATTTCTAATCCTGTTTGGGCTAACGCAGCTATAATAATATGGTGTGGAATAGACGGGCAAACGTTTGAAATGATAAGTTTCGTTGTTGGAGCAATTAATCGCCTGCATGATATGGTCGTCTCATTTACTTTAATGTTTTTGAAATTGTTTATGTATGTGTCGACGGTTTCAGTTGATTTTAGATATATACAGATACGATTGTTAGACAGTCTGGATGCAAACATGATATTTCTTGGGTCGATTTGATTTCCAACTACTTTTATGTAATCTGCTATTTTTATATTAAAGATGCTCTCGAACACAATTGCTTGTTTTTTTGAAGGGAAGGTTGGAATAACTGTTCTAGTTTTTTGAGTTATTTGTGAGTGGCATGAGGTGTTATTGGTGTTGTTGGAAAAGGTGGTGGTCATTTTTATTGTTTTTTTTTTTTGGTTTTTAGTAGGTTTTAGTGATGTTTTTGGTGTTTATTTGATTGGTTCACTCACCGGGTTGTGGGGGAATTTGGGCCTGGTTTGGCTATTGTCGGTTTCACTATTTTTAGTTCAAACTTGATTTTCACTGTTATAGATCAACTGCGTTTGGACTGCATTTGACCGAGGTCAGATTTCGACTCTGCTTTTAACTATTAAAAATCAATATTTGCAGTAAAACAGTTATATACGTGGACTGACAGTCGCGAGATGACCAGTGATGTTTAAGCAGCTTTAATCAGGACAAAAAAAAGTTTCCTAAAGAAAAATGTAATGTAATTAAACAATTGTGTTTTGGCTTGTGCAATAATTTATTGATATTTTTATTTTTAATTCATTTATATTAAACAAATCTGAAGGTCAGCATTGGATGCATTGACATTGAAAAGCGCATAATCCTTGTCCCCAGAAAAAAGAAAAAAAAAGTTTCGCAGTATTATGTATTATATAAAGTGCTGTATACAGATATACAGATTTATCACTCAATTTAAAACAGCAAAAAGGAGTTGTCAGTGGTATAAACTATTTTCAGCTCTTCTGATATAGAAATAACAATACAAATGCGATGCAATGCATGAGAGAATTAATCACAACATAGTAGTAATCATAAGTCTAAATATAAACTCTTATGTGGTTTCAAATAATTGTTTGCAACAGAAATGCACGGATTCTAATGAATGAGTATGGATATATGAATATTAACAATTCAATACAAGAATCGAAAATGTTTGCTAATGGATTCGGATGACTTTACCTCTCTTGTTATAACCTGAGTATACCTAGTTTTATTCAATCTAATTAATATTTTAAAGGGCACTAAAAATATATTTTATTATCAAAACTAGAATTTCGGAGAAACGTCTAGGCAAATCTAAAAAAAGAGTAAAGCTACAAATATTTCAAGTTTTTTTTTTATTTGGAAAGCACACCTTTGTATGCAAACTACATCAAAATATTACTGCAAATTGAAAATTCAGCACAGTTTCAAGAAGTTTTTACGTTGCAAAATGGGGCGGAGGTGTTTTGTAATTTTACCAAATTTGTTAGTAACTAATAACTAAATTATCATGTTGAAAATATGATAAAAATACTGTTATAGTTTTAAATTTTGTTAAAATAATGTATATCAACTCAATCAACGTTATAAACTTGCAATTTACTTTTTCTATCATTTTAATGTTTCTGCCGTATTCGAAAACAAATTAGTTATTTGCCGAGTTGAACTAACATTTTTATAACTTTTATGTTATGTTGCAAATGTTATACATTTCTAACAAATAGTTAGCTTGGTATTCTCCATCGCAACTAACGAGTCAGAAAAATGAACACTAGGATTCCTTCGATGGAGCACAAAATAAACATTTTCATACGTAAAAAAAATAAATATAATCGACCATGGAAAATTGCTACCAAAAATCCAGAGACGTATTTCGAGCACGTGACAAAAGACATCAAATCAAAGATTTCTTCAATATGTTGTATTTTTCAAAAAATGTTTTTTGATGGATAGATAGATCTTGTCCTTTAGATAGCAATTTCATAGATAAAATTTTTATGTTAGATGAATCCTATACAAATCACTATCCTACAAATCACTATGAAAAAATGAGTTTTTCTTTATCATCCAGCTAAAATTTTACCAGGGAAATAAAGGCCACTATATAAAAATTAAAATACCGAGTCAAGAAAATATATGATAACCATGATATTTGTAAGCTATTGAGAGAAAATCATGTTTTTCTTTGTTTTTTAAAATATAATATTGCACATTTGAAATCAAGTAATTAGTTGCCCTTCATTTAACAGTAGATTGTTGCACCTACTGCTTCCCCGCTGTATTTGCGCTTTAAAAAATTATAATGAAATAGAAAAAATATCTTTTTCCACTATCTACTAACATTTTTTTTATTTAATGAATTTTTAAAAGACGAAAAGAAATTAATAAATGTTTTTCCATTTAATGGTATGTAAGTTTTAAAATTTTAATCTAATATTTCTACAAAAATTTATCGTTAAATACCAGGTATTTAAATTTGAAATATTATACCTCTATATTATTTCGGGAACACTAAAACAATGATTGCTGCTATTTAATTTGCTAATTTTAGTCAGTATGACATCTTGGACTCAATACTCAATTATTTATTTGTATTTCTACAATTATTTATGCAAAAGTTATATTGATATGTTTCTTCGTCTCCCTCCATGTTTTCTTATCATCTCTAAATAATTAATTAATTTTAAGAGCAATTAAAAATTCACAAATTATACTAAATGTCATTAGTATTGTAAATTGTGGACTAAAGTTATATTACTTAATGAGCAAATAATTGCATTTAATTGAACCATGTATTGTAAAATTTTAATTAGTATAATTATAGAATATCAAAACAATTTTCGTTATTATAAAAAACTATTACAATTATTGCCTGCTGTGAAATTTAATAAACATTTCTGTTTCTGTTTTTGTTTTGTTTGTAAGTTTTATACAAAATCAATACCTAAAAAGCACAAATATTATTTTATTGATGGTATTGTGGAGTAGTATATTGTCTTATATAATTAATCAAAATAGTTGTTTACTCGGAGATATTTCAGCATTTGTATACGTATAGTGAAATTTATATTAATATTTAGTTAATTCAATGTTATTTGAACAATCATTGTTCATTGATTTATCTCAAAAGAGAAATTTAATATCATTATCGATACTGTTGTCAGGTGAAATAGTCCTTCTAGGACGGAGCGTACTACAACTCGAAAGTGGGATCGTCAGATGTTTTTGATTCTCCCTGTCTTTGTTTCATTAATTTTAAAAAAAAAATATTGAGGAATTTTTTTCCGTAACCTTTTTGCATCTTGCGACTTAGAAATAATCGGATTTCATTTATTTTAAAAACTTTACACTGCTGAGACCTCAACAATTAATATAATTTTATTCTACAGGTTCAAGCTCATCTCTAAATTAATAGTTGACTTTTGTTTCAATAATTGGCTCTTTTTCACAGAATGGGTTTTGTCTCCTTTATTTCTCTAATGTATGATTTTTCTCAATCCGCCGAAATAAGAGTTCAAAAAGTTGAATAACATTTGTAGGTATACTAGCTGATCCTCGCGACTTCATCTGCGTAGCATTGGCATAGGTTTAGATTATATTTTATTTTTAAATCGCTATTTGTAGTGGTATATAAACTTTTGATTTTTTTTTACGAAAATCATAATCATACTTAAAACCACTATTTTGTAAAACTTTAAAAAGACACAATTAAAAAACTGTTGCTTAGAATAAAATATTTTTAAGTAATGATCAACTAATTTCTCAATTAAGCAATAAATAAATAATAAATATCTAAAAAAAGTATGTTCAATTGCTTATACCTACAGAAGGTATACCTACCGTGAACCAAATAATCCATAAATCAATCAGTTTCTATACATAATAAAAATATCCTCAAGTTCAATAAAATCGATCTTAATTATGACTTAAAACAGTAAAAAGTTATCAAAACACTCGCGTCAAAATAACAAAAGTAAAGGTTTAGATTTAGAATATTAGTAGAAATCTCATTTCATCGTCTCGACTCCCGAATGAACTCTTTTCTCAAAACTACTTCACTACTGCCATGTACAAAACAACCGCGAAATTAAAATTTGGTCAATTGCACGAAATCCAGTTCCTCCATAGTCAAGTAAAACCATTGTGTACCCATTAACTTATTAAAATAATTGAATTTCAGCTATATAATTAAACCATTTTCTTTTAGTTCGCCGAATTTCTCGCTGCTCGATATTTGCTCACTCATGTATTTATTTGTGAATACGTATTTCGGATTTTCAGGTTTACAATATGTGGAAGCCAAAAAACTCAATGCTCACTTATAAACTTAACTTTGCCATTTTCAGATATATATCAGAGTTTAAATTTTTAAGCAGACCCAAAGTTTTCGTTTCTAATAATAAACCAACATTGTTTTATTTTAAGCGATAAAACGTTTAGTCTATAACGAACATATTTTGATAATGTAATTTGAAATTTCGATTGTTTATTAGACGTTATGCCGTACAAACTTTGCCATAATTTTCCACTCTTTTAGAGGAGGAATTATCAAAAACCCTTTCTTATTATATATTTGTATCGTATAAGAAAAACACTTTCCAAATTTCATCGATATAAATATGCATTTATATTGTAAAATACAATGTAAAACGAAAAAAAAATATGACCTTTATTTTGATTATCATGACTAAAAAGCAATTCGATTTCGCAAATTTGGACGTTGTACATACAAAATTGTTGGAAATAGATAGAAAGCGTAGAAGTAAATTCGAATATTTTATTTATTTTCAATAACAATAATTGGTTTTCAAATTGTTCTAAATAGCAAAGAAAAGTTAGTTTGGAAAATTGTATATTTTAATTGATAATGAAATATATGATACAAAATTGCTGCCTTAATGCTTTTCAGCAGAATGTATAATTGCCCGTGGTCACAATCATTGGTTCATAAAAATTATATTTTAAAAAGTTTGATTGTTGAAAAATAAACAAAAATTAAAAACCGTCTTTTTGGTATTTGGTATAACTGCCAAATACATAAACTTTCAAACTAATTATGTGAAATGACGTTATTTAAAATGCTGTTATTAAAATCATATAACAAAAACAGAAACTTATTATTAATTAATTATTTATTTATTAATTAGACTTATTAAATTTAAAATTTCGATTTTTGATTAACTTAAAGTTTTCTTATACCAACTTAGTCACCCCTTTTACTCTTTTAGGGGAGAAATTTTCAAAAAAAAAAAATTCTTAACAGATGTTTACTTCTTATAAGGAATATATCGAATATTACAATTTCATCAGTCAGAGAGGGTATATAAATACAGAATTTTATGTATACACGGTTTTAAAAACGTATTTACTGTTAGTTTTATTACTATTATAATTACTTTTATTACTATTATTGCTTTTTTTCGTTAATATTTCCTTATTGAGCAACTCTTAGGATCTATTTAAAACAATTGTGTAAAAAAAAAGATCAAAAAAGTTAGTAAGATTCGAATCCATGTCTTTTCAGTTAGGAGCATCAGAAAGTCAGACGCGTAAGCCATTACGCTATTAACATCAACTATTTGTCTTTTATATATAAAGGTTTATATTTCAAAGAGGCAATTGTTGAAAATTTAAATTGAATTTACTGTGATTTTTATCAGTTTAATTAAAAATATGTTAACAGATTATTTTCCAACTTTTAATTACCTTTCCAATGATATATAACTCGCCTGTCTACAGTAAAATTTTTTTGTTTCATCCCTAGGGAATATCTTCCTTTATTATTTTTTTTGGAATGATAAGTAGCCTATAGTATGTGGGAAATTGTGTTGTATCATAATACCAAATTTCATTAAATTCGGTTGTTCCGTTCTTTAGTTAAATCGGGACACACAGACAAACAGACAGACAGACAGACAAAAATTTTAAAAATGTTAAATTCGGAATAAGAGCCTCTTGAAACAAATATTTACCATAAAATCGGGCTCAAAATAAAAATGTACAGACAGACGTAAGAATTTTATATATTAGTATAGATGAATGTGTATGTAGTCATATATTTTATAAATTTTTTGTTTTATGATTCTTCTTTATACCGTTTTATTAGAGGTATTTTCAATAGTAAATTTTTGAAAAACGCATTAAGAGTCTTATACAAAAACAATTGATAAATATGAAATATGTTACCCTTTTAAAAAAATAATTTCTATTTGCTTATCATTCCTATCATAATTATTCAATTTTAATGATTAGCAAGGGAATTGGCAATAATTATTCATTAATTACATAGGTAATATTTTCTGCTAAAATAGAAATGTTTGAAGGCCTTTTAATAAGAAGAAGCATGCATAAATATAATCAATATAATAATAGGCAAATGTATATATAGATGTATGTATGTATGTTGGCTAAGACAGAGGATAAAGAATGTATCTCAACACATAAAGCCAAATTAAATTGAAATGGTCTCAAATTTGAATTAACTGACCATTACCTACTCATAAATAGTGAGTCCTGAAAATATTTCCCGGGTAGCTACTTGTTCTTAACAATGAAAATGAGAGTAACATGAAAATTGAATGTTATATTTTTTGAATCTATTAATTGTTTGATTCGAAAGTGTTCTAAGTTAATTTCAAGAATTGTCCTTTGTGCAATATAAGAAATGTTTTTCCATAATGAGTTAGTAATATAAAATGTCAAAATTGTAGTACTGTTGGGATAAAAACGGATATAAAAAAAAAAAAAATAAAATGAAATAATTTAATCAACAATTTTATCAACAAAAAAAAACAACAAAATCTATTCTAATAACAATTTTTTATCGTTTATGTTGACATTTGTTAAATTTCTAGATCAGTTTCAACATTATGTTTTTTTCAAAGATTTTAAACAGACAAAAATTAAAGTTAATAATTTGAGTTCATCTTTGAATAATAGAGGGGCTAAAATTGTTTGAGACTAAGTTTACAATAACCACAAAGGCGATTTGTATGACCGCAAACTTTTCATTTGCAACTAAGAGCATAAGAATTATTAATGAAATCACACTCATAGTGTTCAAAGCTTTAGAGCTTTCTGACCATTGTAAACAAGTTTACGTGTACTTTAATTATTTCGTTATTTTAAGCTTTTATTTGTTTATGGAAATAAAATTAACTTCAGCAAATATTTATTAAACATTTGGAGCATTTTTAATTTGAGTAGACAAAGTACTTAATTTTTTCTTAACATAAAATAACTCACAGATAGGAAGCAAAAAGCTTTAGGCAAAACATTTTTTTGCGTAACAAATAATCATCATTTCCATGAACTCAGTCTAAAAAGAAATACAATTCTCTAAGGAAAAAACTGTTTTTTTCGCTGTATTATATTTGATTCGCGTTCCGCAGTTATTTTAATACTTTTTATATGAAACATTTTAATTTCATTTAGTGAAATAAATAAGAATTACTCTACGCAACCCATAAAAGAATACACAAGAAGTAATTATTATATTTGTAGTGCTATAAAGGTTTTGTTTGTTTCACTTATACGTCTATTTTTTTTTCTAAAAGGCGTGACGTTAATTAAATAAAGAACAAAAAAGGCATAAACTTTGACTAAAACCGCAAGTGCGGTGACATTGCAGGATGAGGGTTGTTCTACTTCTTGTCTCACTTGTTTTTATCGATCGTGTTTGAATCTACAGGTTATACCTTCTTATTTAAATACAATAGTAACTTGATTATAAAAGCAACCTGATTTTGGCTTTTAATCGACTAATATATGAATGGGAAATTAAAGATCAAACCGTTTATTTCTAATGTAGTGGTTATGTTTTTGTAAAGCAACGAAAATTCTACATCGTTAATTTGAACTGCTTAAAGAAAATTAAAATATTATAATGGTCAATATACCAAAAGCTACCCTTTCAAAAATATCGGATTCTTTCAGCAAGTTAGCGACTAAAGGATTCCATCATTTTGACAAAATGATAGATTAAGAATCATCAAATAGTGATTGTGAGGCTATTACAAGAGGTCATATTGTAAATATACTAAAAATTTGTATAGTATGTGATTCTGTTGTGGGTTATATCCAGTCTTTAAAAAAAGATGAAAAATGCTTAGAAAATCTATTGTTGTTTTATTGGGTCTTTAAAAATTTTCTCGAACTTTTTTGTACTAGATATAAAAGGGATCGACGTATTCGAATTATACATTTTAATTTAAATTCAAGTAAAGATCAACAAGCATTGAGTAAATATTGGATTGCCTACTATTGTAACCAGAGCCGTATTATAGACTGGACTCTGCAGTCAATAGATTTCCATTAATATGGAACCCTCATCATTCATTTACCTATTTTACTATCAATTTTCCATAAAATTAAACGTTCTTCAAAATTTATACAAGAAAAATTAAAATTACTTAAAGGCAATACTCCCATTTTTAATATTAAATTAGATAAAATTAACTTGATTGAATTTATCAATGAATTCTTTATCAACATAGGAAAAAAAACTTTCAGTAGTTAAAATGAGGTTAATTGTATTAGGTACAGCTTTTCTGCTTATGAATTATATAAACAATTTTTTTTAAGAGAAACAGTTTGAAATTTTTTGTTGATTGTATAAAATTTGAACTTTTTATATTTGATAACCATTATTTTAAGAAATCTTTCCCTCATCAATGAGATAGTCGTCAAACCCCCACAACATTAAACCTCGTTCTGATTGTTATTTCTTATAATTAATTTTATTCATATCTTTTAGTTCATTTTTCCGTAGCAAATGTATTTAAGTAAATTTTATATAACTGATATATATATTGATAATATATATATTATATATATATATATATACAATATATATATATATATATATATATATATATATATATATATATTGTATATATATATAATATATATATTATCAATATATATATCAGTTATATAAAATTTACAATTTATAAAATTTATATATATATATATAAGTTGAAAAACAGTGCATTAAAAACAAAATTTTTGGTTTAAATCAATTACGTTGAAAATTATTTGCTTTCCTTTATACAAATCTATGCAAATCCTTGAAGTAATAAAAACATTAAAATGTTATGGTATATTGGTTTAAAAGCGCGGAAAGTTCTGAAAAAGTGGATATGTACTGATGGACGCACGTAAGAAGTTATACTGTTGTAAAAGCCCAGTTTTTGTCAGGGAATAAGAGTCTACACAAATAAGCGCTTACATTTTACTTATTTCATTTATCCAAACATACACTATCGAATGAAATCTCAACAGATAAATCAATTGTCAAAAATAAGTACAAATTTGAAACAATGATTATAATAATTAGTTTTTTCTCCCACATATGTGTTTTATAATGTTTCTTCTCTGTCCTTGTTGATATGTATACCGACATTTGGGTATTAAAATAATATTGAGTTATGTTTCATTTTTATTTTGACTTTATTATAAATCAAAAAAAAAAATGATAAACATTGAAAGAAATATTCATCAGAAGAAAACGTATCAGAAAAAATACGAACAAAGTTACGCAAAGTTACTGTTAAGGTAAGATCAATTTAAATTTATATAAAATTATATGATTTCAAGAGGTTCTTAAATCTCTAAACTTGTTAAATTTTTTATTGATCATTTGTCTTGAAATCATAATTTTTTGATACTTTACCCTAAATGAATGTTTTAGGAATTAATATCTTGTCGCCAACAATTTAATTGCTATAAAATGTAAATTAGTAAAGAAGCAGATCATTAAAAAACTTTTAAGAAAGTGAGCTACTCGAGTGAACTTACTTCTATGAGCACAAAAGAGATATAATGAATGAAAAACAAAAACTCCTGACCTATTTGAAAGTTAGCTAAAATCTTTACCCGAGGCATTGATAAAGCTCAGACGAATTCAGCTCTGTTTAGATACAACGTCCAATTTTGTCAAAGAATAATATAGCAGTTGATTTGTCGGTTTGTATAAAAAAAAAGAATTTAGTTATAGCTTTTGATATAGTTTTACAAAATAAACAATAAACTCAAATTTTCGAGAAGAAAAAAAAACATTTTTAAATTGTTGGCATCAAATTATGTGCCAAAAATGAAACTAATGAAAAAATTGCACACATTTTTATTGATTTTTTAAATTAAAATCCTTTTATCATATATTTGATGACTAGACTTGATTTTTGGCTGCAAAACAAAACTCCACAATCTACAACCGTTCAAATGAGTTCAAATTGGGTGGTTGGAAATTGGGTTACACTGTAATCCAAATATTGACCGAACGACTTAAATTGCGGTTTTTATCCAGACTTGCATATTCAAAGCTTTTACATGATCAAACGCACACTATCATCTATTTTCTCAGCATTATTGTTAAAACAATCGCATAAGCTTCAGTAATCAAAAAAATCAGGGTACATGGAGAAAAAACATTGATATTTTTTGATTTCTGTCTTGTGAAAACAACTATGTAAATATATCAAATCTTACTATGTCAATATAAGAGTAATTGCTATATTAACATAGTTAATTTTACTTTACTAGCTTAGGAAGTATTCCTATGCTAATATAAGGTATTTTACTATGTTAACAAAAGAATTATTTCTATGGGCGCATTGGGACTTTTATAGAATTACTATGTTTATATAGGAAAAGCTCCTGTGTTGATATAGCAAAAATACCTATCCTTTACAGGATTTTTATTATGTTATCAAAATTTTTTTTTTCTATATTAACATAAGAAAATTTTATAATTTCTAAACACAAGAAAAAAAAATCCATATATCTTTAGTAGAAATTCCAATAAAATACAAGCCGGCAAACTCGCCCGACGTTGTCCTGCCCAAATTTTAACTTTTCGTTTGGTTGGCATAATTTCGACAATAACACAAATCCTATTAAAAAGCATCACAATTATTTCAAATTCAAAATGAATTTCAATTAGTGAGCCACAAAAATATTTTCAAAATATTTTGTCAATGGTAAACAATTACTATTTATGAATAAGATGATATTATACACTTATATTATAATATATAATCGGTTGGTGAGATAAAGTTTGAAATGAAATACAAATATAACAGATTCATAATTACTATTGTTTATTATATTGAGATATCATCAATACATTTGAGGTATCAATGATCGAATTTGCATTTCTCGATATTTCGTTGTTTACAATTCTTTCAATGTGTATACTATTCGTTTCCACATTTTCATCTATATTTTTTTAATTTTCCTATTGTTAAATTATCAATATTGTTCGATGAAAATCGTTCTTAAATTTTCTATGATTTTCATTAGCTTTTTAATTCACGTTTTAAATAATATCTTGTTTATAATCCACAACATTTACAGTTGTTAGAATTTAATATATCAATTGTATCTATAGATATGTATTTTTACACAACAAATAATTTTGCACTTTAATTTCACTTATATGTACGACGTACGTATATAGTATGCATACAAATAACTGACTCATAATAATCATATCCATTGGATTAATTTGCCACCTATTTTCACATTTTTCACCTATAGGATCCAATTGCAAATGTAAGCCATCCAAAGTCCCACACACATATACACATAAAATTTCAGCAGAATAGGTCCGGTGAGATAATAGTAATTTAGTGATAAGCACATGTACAGAAGAAGTAAAAAATGAAGATATAAAATTTAAGATTGTTATTTTTTCCATAGTTAAAATATCGTAAAATATCGTAGCGTTCTAAAAAGTTAACTTAGGATTTTTTTCCATGTGAAAATGAGCCAATTTCCACTTTTTTATCCATGTTTTATAAATATTATAGTTCAATTTATCTTTAAAAATTAAGATTTTTCTGTATCAAAAAGAAACAAGAACAATAAAAGAATATATTAATCTTTATAACAAAACTAATGAGGATAAAATTATACTTTTAGCTTTTACTACATTAAATGAATAAGCATACTATAGTAGAAGCATTGTTTATCAACACAAAAGAAAATTCAGATGAAAAATTTAAAGTTATATATTTGTAAACCAAAACCAGAATTTTTATTTGATACCGAAGAAATAAAAACCAATTGTTAAGTAATAATATGTACATTTATGGAAAATTTCTGTTCATCTAATAGTAGCTATTCACTTAACAACAAAATTACAATAATATAATGTTTTAACTCTTTTAAGTATACAATATGCAGATACTTAACTTCTACCATAATAAGTTAGTCATAAATTATTCTCTTAGTAGAATAGATGTTAAATCTTTATAGTTTTCAATGTCTCTTACAATTTTAATTTGCATTTGATAAAAGCTATATAAATGTTAATCCGTGAGCAAATGCATATTCAAATGTAATTATCAACTAAAACAATTAACAATTCACTATTTTGTTTAATATCGCTATTGGTAAGGGCTCGTTATTCACATTTCAGCTTGGTAAAAGATCAAAATAAAATTTGGTCAATAGTAATGGCGTTTAAGTACTTAGAAAATTATAAAAGTAAAAGCAATTCAAACAAGAAATAAAATTTCTAAATAACAAACAAAAATTATTGTTTCCTCTAAAAGCATTTTTACAACATTATTTTGTAAGAGCTGGTAAATAATATTTTGCTGGTAAGAGCTGGTAAAAAAAAAATGGTAAATATGGTAAACAATGCTTAATTGTTATATTTGAGGTTCCTATTTTTAATTTGTTTTTTAATGGTCACTATTAAAAGTAATCTATATTTTTATCTCTTACGAATATAGAAAACAGATTAGATTTAAATGTAACATCTCTTTGAAATGATTTAACGCCATTGGAATGCTCCATATTTTAAGGTCGAAGAAGTAAATTATAATTATTAAAGTCGATTAGCCTGTGAATTAACAAGTTTTTAAAGCAATTTGAGAGAAAGGAAAGAGGAACGAAAAGCTTCTTCGGAGGCACGTGAGAAAGCATAACAAAATGTATTCAAGTTATTCATCAATTCATGAAATTTACATAATAAGAATTAGTTACAATTTATGGTGAAATTAGAATAGGATTTCTCTGTAAATGATAGCAATCATTGCGAAAGCATTGTTTTCATTGTTTCCATATTCAGCTTTAACATGTACCCAAAATTTAGTATAATCTGAATCTTGAAAGCACAGAAAAAGCAAAACACCAGAGGTTCTGGATCCATAATCGTCACTACATAATGATAAACACTACAGCTATTTTAGAACACCAAAAGAATTATGGTGGTAAGATCCAAAAGAAATTCGAAAAGTTTGATGACAAGCTTTAATTTCAGTATAATCTATTTTGTTTTACCTGTTTTTAACTAGGAGTTTCTCTTCAGAGATCCTCCGCGCCGCGTCCTGTAAGAACTATTGCGCCCCAGCTTTTTTTCTAGCTCCAATGGGTCAGATCTACTTCTATTATAAATCTCAGCTAAGGGTCAATTGAATCTTTGTATATGTTTGCCTATTTAACCAATAAAATAATTACAAACCAAAATAATCATTCAAAAAATAGTCTTCGAAGAAGAAGAAACGCAGTGATTAGAAAAATTGTCAATTTCATCTCCCACATTGTTAAGGTTTTTATCTAAATATTAAACAAAATATTGGAAAGGAAAATGGAAAAGGTGCTGGATGATTTGATGGATAGTTTGAATTATGAAAAAATAACGAACGAGAGATACTATAGAAATAATGAGAATTAATGATGAACAAAAATCTGAAATATGCATGTGTTTCATCCGCTGACAAAAAGTTTTCGATCGATCGAGTAAATTGGAAAAAACATATGGATATCGTTCGAAAAATTAGAGTCAAGTGCAGAGGCAGGCAAGGAATCTCCAATTTGTGGCAATTAGCCTAAATTGAAAACGTTGGCTAAACGGAAGGAGAATTTCAAATTATGTTATGCCGTCGGAGAAACTTACGGAAAGACTAAATACAGGAAAGTCAAGTTATGAGGATGTCGAAGAGAGAAACGTGAAGAATATACAACTAGAAAATGTGCCCCAATTCAAATATTTCAAAAGTATCATCATCATAGAAAGAAAATCCACACGTGAAATTAAATCGAATTCGTCCGAGCGGAAAAGTAAGTTTATCAATCCTCTAATTTATAACTCCTAATAAGGCAGTATTATTTTTATTTAATATTCTGATATAATTTAGATTTTGTAAATCTATTATAGTTGTCACAAAAAGCATATTTTCCCAAAAAATTTAATGAAATCTTTTGATTTTATTCGTCCTTTTATTTAATTTGCCTTGCAAAAATAAAACAAAATAAAAATCTACCGAGAAGTCAAGATGACTACTCGATTCTCGAATACGGATTTTAATAAACCCTAGAGCCGCTAAAAACCATAGTAGTAAAGTAGTGACTATAAATAATAATCAAAAAAAATACCCATTTTATTTTGAATATCATTTGGAGTTGAAGAAAAAGTATAAGAAACTTAGATCGGCTAGGGTCCCACGACGCCACTCGTTTTATACAAACATTAAACTTACTTATGATAACAATACTTGAACGTTCAACATACCTATGAATATTTAATGGAATATTTTTAACGACGAAGCGTTTTTTCATAACAAAATACATATTTTTTATACATTTGATTTTCATAATTTCTATTTCTATTTCTAGCAATTTCTAGCAAGAAAATTATTCTAAAGTTTTTTTTTTTTTGTTTATTGTAGGTAAATATAATTCTCAACTCATCAAAATCAATTAAATACAGTTTAAACAGATTAAACAGTTAAGAACTTAGTTTTAATTTTTAGAAAAAATCAACCAGGATTTTTCATCTCTCAACGCATTTTTTCTTCTGTGTACTGTTTTTGGGACATTCTGAATCGATCCATCTTTTATGGAGAGTAAAAATTACAAACCGTTCAACGGAGATAAAAAGTAGTAATAATTGTTAATTTATGACAGAAAAACGTGTAATTCTGTTTTTCATTGCAACAAATATAATTTTCATTGAAAACAGAAAACGGAATTTGAAACATGTTTTCATAATTATAATTTAAATCTTTTCTGAATACATACATACACGAGGGTTTACGAATGTAAAAATATCATAATTAATTAAAAATCAAGCATTGCGTTCCGGAGAAATTCTGATGAAAAAGGTGGAAGAGCAAATAAAGTTAATTATTTTTTGATGAATGGAATTAAGATATATCGAACAGAAATTAAAAAGTGGAAATAGCAAAAATGCTTTGAAATCCCTAGTAATACCATTTAAAAGTTTAACAGATTTAATTATTGTTTAAAGATTTATTCAAACCCTTTTATTGATTTATGTTTTTTTAATTGGTAGATAATAAACATAATAATATGATAGTTACGAAAATAAATTTAGTTTTGAATGAATAAACCTTAGAGAAGTAAGCAAGAAGAATAACAATATTTTATTACTTTGGTTTGATAATTTCCTATATATTTGTTTTATTCAGTTTTCAATAAAATTTGAGAAATTTTGATTTCAATAATATTATTCAAAAATTTTTAATGTTTAGTTACTTTTTTAAGCATGTTTCAACAAACGGTTTGTCCAAAGCTTTGATTTGGTGCAGTTTGGAGTTTATTTTTAGTCTGTAGTTGAAATTTAAACAATTCTCTGCAAGTAGTTACAAAAATAAGACATTTAAATAATAACGATAGAATTTAAATGTCGTTTATCACAAAGCCAACTATAGAATTCCTGATGTATGCTTGACTGTTGTATAAAGAGTTTTTAGCATGCTTCCTGATTCTATTGTTATGTGACCCACATAAGCATAAACAGCATTTTACATCAACTTAGTCAAAAAATTAAGTGTTTGTGAATAAATTCTATGTTTCAAAAATAATATTTATTCTTTCCTGAGTCATTTACTTATTTCCAACTATTTTTCAAACTCCTTTTTTGAGTTACCTCTACAGTATTAAAGTTTCAACAAACGTTTTATTCTATAACGGAATCACAAAAGATGACGTTTAAAAACAAAGTGATAGTTTTAATGCATTCACAAAGAATATTAATATTTACAGTTTCAAATTGTTTATTTTTAAAAAGAATTTATTTATAAATATAATTGTAAATATTTTCGAAATAGAAGTAAGGCTTGAAGACTTGAAAGTAGGATGCTATGTCTAGATAAAGTAAAAAAAATATATAAAAACATAAGCTTACAGTTTCCAACTAAGTTTCAAAAAAAAAATTTTCTGTTTCGATATCAAGTAAAGAATAAAACAATAGATAATAAATTTTCGGCTTTAATCTTGATCATATAACTTTGGCGGAATCCTTTGGATGCTCCAAATCTCAGACTCAATTGATAAAATATATTTTATTATAGATAGAATATAGTTACGATTATTGTAAACTTTAACACCTGATGAAAGCAAAAGCGTCACCAAAATGAGTGATATAGATTAACAATAATAAGTGTCCATCTAAACTATCCGTTTTGATTTTGGCCTAGTTTCGGCAAAAAAAAACGAGTTTTGGCTTAGTGTCGGTTTCGGCTATCGTCAAGCCGACACTACGACCGAAACCGAAACTGAATTTGTAGAATGAAAATATTGAAAAATTATTTTTCCTCACTTATGATATTAGATTCTTCTATTTTGAAAAATTATCAGCTGATTAATTTCTTTTTCAGTTCGAGAGATAACTGACCGAAGTTTAAAAAAAATTATTTCGTTTTTAAGATGTAAGAAACAGTACTTTCTGTTTTGTGTCCCTAAACATTTAAGGTAAAATATATTTTTTTTGTGACATTTTTATTGTATGTTATTCATAACTAATATTAAAAAGAAATATAACCATCATTTCTTTTAAACCACCCCTCTATTGCCCTTCTTTATCCCGCTCTTTGAATTAAGAAGTGATAATAATATGTTATGTGAATGATTAATTCAAATATAAGAGACTAAATAAGTAATAAATACAAATAGGATTTTAAAGTACAGATTGACTAATTATGAATATTTTTTTCCTCCGAAAAATAACCTTACATGAAATTTTCGGTTTTGGTAAAATTGAGACTGATTTAAATTCGGTTTCTGTCGTAAAAACTAGTTTAGGTTGGACAGTAATTATAATTAAGCTTTTTTCCCATCTGTATTGCAGCTAGTGCAGTAATTTCTAAAGTGAAACTTTTTTTCAGCTCACAAATTAATTACTACAAAATAGATAAAGTTATAGAATGTTTTGTAGTTATATTTATTTGTATTTTGCAAAAAATATTTTTGTTGTTAAATTAATCACGAAACATTTATTCAGAAAATATGTTTTTCACTAATCAAACAGTGGACCACGGTAAGATTTTATGTATTGCCAAATAATCAAAAAAAAAAAAATTAAGTAGAAGTATCAATTAAATTTCTAAATATAAAATTTCTGTCGAAAAAAAAGAGAAAATAATTCACAAAAATTTGTCATTTATTCAAAGTATTATTAATAATTACTTTGAAAACATGGACTTTTTAACACTAAATAGTTTCAAAAGAAACTGATACATATATCGACATAACAATATACGTACATCTTAAAATATTTACTTATAATTAATATTACCTAGTTTTCATTAATATTAAGGACTATTTGACTAAAATAAACTTTTTCAATATATAAAGGACTTGAGAGCTTCCACTTGCTTTAATATTGACTCATCAAAAACTATAACAAAAATAATGAAACTAAAATTCATCTCTTAACTATGTTGAATTTCATTTTTATATTTTTATTATTTGCTTATAAAACACTCAACTATTGTTTTATGAAAAACTCATGAAAAATAATATCGTTATTTTACGCTCGTTTCGCTAGCGTTTCAAGAACTTTAATAAATGTTGCGCTTTATCAGCATCATAGAAGTAGTTAGATACAAAAAGATTCTTTGTTTTATCGAAAACTACATCCAAGTTTGTATTAAGATTTCTCAAATATTGGTTTACATAACAGGGACTGAATTGACAGCAAAAATTTTCCCGGAAAATCAATCACTCGATACCTAATTGTTGATTGGTTGAAAAAGCTTAATTTGTTTCAAAAGTTTGAAGTTGTGTTTTGAGGATCAATTTTATATTGGAATTAAAAAATAATTAGCTGTAAAGTTTTCCAAGTCCACGAAAACTTTTTCTTTGTTCTAATGTGAAAAATCTGGAAAGGCGATCATAAAATTAATAATGTGGCTATTTATCTTGTTTTGACAGAATATCTCAAAACTAAGTTTCTCGCTATATGGATTGACTATCAAGACCAAAACATCATCTTCTTTTGATAGTACTGAATTTTTAAAAATGCTACTAACATCTCACAAAATTACCAAAAAGTTTTTCCAAGGAAAATGAGTTTTTTATTTCACTTTTATACAGCATAAAATATTTTCTTGCATTGATTGATATGCTTTGAAATAATTTATATGGTATAAGAAAAAGTATTCCAATTATATTTTAAAATATTTTTACTGTGAATATTATATAAATCCTTTTTTGCTTTTTGGGAACATTAATATTTTAGGTATCGAAATTTCATTAATATTATCAACAAATATAATATAATCAAAAAGTAATCAACAAAGACGAAAAATGGGTTGAAGCTTACTACTTTTGCTTGTGGAATAATTTATTAATTAGTTTAAAATATTAGCATCGATTCCAAAAAAATAAAAAAAAATTAACGATGCAATTTTGAAAAAGAAACTAGAATATATGACGTAAAATAAAATTAAAAAGATGAAACATTTCAATCGAGCAATTATGACTTTTCGAGAAAAGTTTTACACAAGAATTAGAAAGTAATTTCAAGCCTTGGAAAATAGTTTCATGGTATCTCTGATGCTTGATGCCTTCTGAAAATACAAAAAAAAAAAGAAGTACTTAATGCACGAATACCAGTATTCTTTTATTTGGAACAATCGTTAAATAAATATCTTTGCAGAATAATAGTTCTTCTGAAATTTCGAACTTATTTTGAACAAATTTTCTGTACAAACCACTTCTACGAAAAAACAAAATTGCCTCTTCCGTTTTTTTCCGTTAAATTAATTAATTATAATAAATTTATTAATTCATATTAAGCAATTGTCTATATGAACTATAAACATTATTCAAGCTTGTCTGATGTACGTATTATATTTATAGCAAATATTTGAAAAAATCTGGGTTTGGGTAATTTTAATTATATTTCAAATGAAATAAGATTGATTTAAAATACCGGACTATCTAAAACAGAGCTTAGGGAAGAACAATCTCATGGAAAAAATTATATTTAAATAATGATTAATAGTGCTACGACTATAAACATGGCGAATTGATTCCGGAAAGATATTTTAATTATATTAAACAAGGGCAAACAAAATACTATTCAAGATTTTTTATTTTGTGAAACCAAGTAAGTGAAAAAACAGTAAAAATAAATCTTAGATTTGGTAATACCGTTTAATAAAAAATTTAAATATATATAAAAAAATTAATATAATATAAGGAAAAATAATGTTTTCTTTTTTGTATAAGTAGTGAAAAACTATATAAATTAAAAAAATATTTTAATTTCATGTATCTAAATAATCATTACATTCTGATTTTCCTTTTATTTTTGTTAAAATATTTAAGTCAGGAAAATATTTTACCAAAACTATCAATATGATTAACTTACATAATACATGTTGAGTGAAATAACCAATTAGTATCTAGTTATTTAGAATGGAAAGTGTTAAGCAATGCACTAATATCTGATGATAGCATACACAATAAATTTCAATGGAAGATGATATTAGCCAATAATATCGCAAGATTTAAAGATGTTCATTTGTTTTGATTGTTATAATTTTGAAAATTAACAAAGCCACTCCCACAAAGTTTTGTGCAATGATTGTCTTTCGCACCTATCAATACATGAATTATAATTAATTACAGCAAATATTTCACTAACATTAAAGGTAAAGTAAATAATCAACTGTGATATTATTACAATTATGCGGAATAAAATAATGAACATTACAATAAATTGCAATAAGTTTTAAATTTGTTAAGTAAAAATCGAATCAAATATTTTCTTGATTTCTCTTAGCTTTAATTTTTAAAAAGTTGGAAAAATAGTATAAAAAGAAAATTCATTTATTTTCTTGAAATTATTTTTAATGTGTGAGTATACAAATATTTACATTTAGATTAAATTATACCAATTAAAATTAAGCGCGAAAGACGTATTTTCTTTCAAAGTAAATTAAAAATAATTTTTTTAAAAAATCTTATAAAAACCAGGCCTTATAAAAATAGCAGGTAAAACTAAAAATAATTATTTTTGTAGAACCAAATTTCATGGTTTATATATTTCTCAAATATATATATATAGTTCTTTTTTTTACAATAAAGGCATTATAAACCCCTAAAAATATTTTAATTTGAGATCAAACGTTTGAGTTAATTCTAGGAAAAAAAAATATTTTATCCTTATTTTTCCTTCAGAAATCTAATTTAGATAAGAAATTTGAAACTTTCAAGATCATAGTATTGAATTAGTTGATACTCATACAGCATTGAATATCTTTCCGAGGCCAATTTTATAGGCCCTTTGTTGGAAAGCTTAGAACAGTCAGAATGAAAATTTACTAAGAAAAGTGTCTTATAAAATCTTAAGACATCTCTAAAAAATTTTTAAAACCAAAATAAGTATAAAAAAATTAATAAATCATGCAAATCATTTTTTTTTTATTATAAATAAAATAGAAATAATTAAAAATTGATAGCTTGAACTTGTATTTTGATGACCCGAAGCTCAAAATTACTGTAAAGCAATATCATTTTAATAAAATTTTCAATTGATTTTCTCGGAAATAAAATATTTCTATTAACCAAGAGAAAAACGAAAAGTTCGTTAAATATTTAAAATGATTGAGTAAAAACAAATTTTATAAGATTAATTTTTACAGTCGTTATAAAAACGGGATTCTTCGAAATAACAAATTTGGGAATAGTACTAGAAGTTCTTGCTTTAAAATGGCTAGAAAAAAATTATAATTATTTTTGAAAATCCCAAAATTACCTATGTACTTGATTAAATAAACTTTGAAAAATCGGTGGGTATAAAATCGGTTTCGAAAGAAAAAAAAAGAAAGAAATAATTCATTTTTAAAATTATTTAAAACTTTTAAACAATATTAAAAATATAATAACTTACAAGATTTTTTCAGCTGGTCGAAAAAACTGCCAATGTCCAGAAAAAAGAAATTTAGTTATCACGAAAAGTTTTAACTTTAAATAATAAATATAGCTCATACAATTCAATCGATCGAATTAGAAATTATTGGCTGGAGAATAACGCTTACGATATTTCTTATAAAAGCTCAGCTTAAATAAGCGATTCGTTAAGTGTTGGATAGTATAAATCGCGCAGAGAGAACGTAAGTATTGTTACACGTTTGGTCTCATCGCAAAGTTATAAACAACTATACCATGAGAAAGCTTCGAACCCAAACACTGTACAGCTTCACAGGCTGTAGTCGTATGTTACGTCACGTGGCGCCAGTTGAATGTTTTCAGGGTAGTAGAATAGTGTGGCAGATGAGCAAAGCTGGTTTCCCTGACGCCGACGAAGGAGGTGCTACAGATTTTAAAAAAGCTCTCCGACTTCCTTCTCCTGATACTATCAACGAACGGATCACAAACTATCATAAAATTTGAAATTTAATTCAATTTTACTGAAGAAATCAATACTGACTTCAACTATATTCAAGTATTTCAATTATCTAAAATTCATTTAAGTTTATAAATATGCATATTTTTTATACAATGCACAGTAAAGTATATTGAAAAGTTCTTGATCAAAATATCAAACTAACTTTGGAACTTTGTCTAAGACTACGATAATGTTTTCTACACAACTCTCATATTCATTAATAAATTTGATTTAATCTTGGTATTAAAAATGAGAAGAATGAGAATCAAACCAAATTCAAAACTGCTGTGCATAGAGTATTCAAATTTGTAACATCCCTTATATGACGTAAGCATCCAATAAAGACAATCCAATAATTTTTGAAAAATTCATCCATATCAGAGTGAAATGGGGTGGCAAAGTTTACACATACAAACCGACAACAAACAATATTTCAAATTTATTAATCAAAGTGCTGTTAAAAATAAAACCATTTAACCACTTAATATAAAACAAAATTCATCAATATTTAATTATTTATATTAAGAAATAAAATATAAGTTTCTGTTTTTGTAAAATCATTCTAATAACAGCATTTTAAGTAACATCTTTTCACTAAATTAGTATGAAAGTTTATGTAGTATAGGAACTTATACAAAATAGGTGATTTTTAGTATTTGTTTGTTTCTCAACAACCAAACTTTAAAAATCTATTTTTATGAACCAATGATTGGGACCTGAAGCAATGATATACCTTGCTGAAAAACATTAAGGTAGCAATTTTTTGTTACATATTTCATTAGCGATAAAAATATTAAATCTTCCATGCTAACATTTAATCGGTATTTAAAACAATTTGAAAAACAAATGTTGTTTTTTAAAATAAATATAATATTCGAATTTATTTCCACGTTTTCCACCTATTTCCAACTATTTTGTATGTACAACTTTAAATGTGCGCAATCGAATAGATTTTTAGTCATGATAATTAAAATAAAAAAGTTCATATTTTTTTCGATTTGCATTGTATTTTCAAATATAAGTGCATATTTGTGTCGATGAAATCTGAAAAGTGTTTTCCTTATACGATGCAGATATGTAATAAGAATGGGTTGTTGAAAATTCCTACCCTAAAAGAGTGAAAAATGTTGGCAAAGTTTGTACGGATATCGTCTAAAAAACAATGGAAATTTCAAACTTTATAATCAAAGTGACATTATAGATGAAACGTAATTACCCTTTCATATAAAACAAAGTTGATTTATTATAAAAAACAAATACTTAAAATCAGCTTAAAAATTAAAACTCTGATAGATATATCTGTAAAAGGATAAGTTAAGTTTATAATTGAGCTTTAAGTTCTTTGGCATTCACATTTAGTAAGCGTGTAAATCCGAAATACGTATTCACAAATAAATACATTAGTGAGCGAGTATCTCCTGAAATTCGGAGAACTAAAAGAAAATACTAAAGGCATACGCCAAATCGTTTATGGTGAACTCAAAACTATCCAATATGGTTTAGTTATATAGTAGCAATTCAGATATTTTAGTGAATTTATATCTACACAATAGTTATACTTGATTATGGAGGAACTGGGTTTGGTGCAGTTGTACAAATTTCAATTTCGGGTAGTGGTTTACATTGCAGGAGGATAATAGTTTTGGGAAATAGGTTCATTCGGAAATCAAAACAGTGAGATTCCTACTAATATTCAAACATTTAGAATCTTAACTCCTGATATTTTGACGGAAGTATTTTAGAAACTTTTGACTGTTTTAAGTCGTAATTCAATTTAAGACCGACTGTATTGAATTTGACGATATTTTTTATATATGTATAGATGCTGATTGATTTACGGATTATTTGGCTTATGGTAAGTTTACCTATACACAATAGACCAAACACATTTATGGTATATATAATATATAAATATTTCTTGAAAACTAATTGATCATTACCAACAATTATTTTATTGTCAGCAACAGTTTATAAAATATGTTTTTAAAAGCGACAAAATACTATTTTAAGTATGTTTATGTTTTTCGTTAATTAAATAAGAAAATAAAAATTTCCATATACCACTAGAAACAGCAAATCAATAAAAAAATATAACCAACACCTACGATACGCAGATGAAGTCGTGCACATCAGCTAGTTTAACAAAGCAATAAATTATTAAAGGTCTTTGTAAGTTTAAAATGAGTTTATAAGTTGGTCGGAAAAATTCCATCAAATATTTAAAAATTAAGTAATTAAACTGACAGGACAAGAACTGTCATCACAATGAATTTAATACACTCAGGTACTGTTCGAAAACCAGTTTATGTAATGCACGTCATTACTATCAGGATACTTAGCTTCAGGCCAATGAATAGTTTAATTAATCTCATTGGAGAACCTGCCAGAATAAGCTTTTCATTGAATTTTGCATTCAATAAACGGATATAAACTTAGCCAGTAAAGCGTATTGATGCCAATTTATCCCAATGAACTTGAAATAATTACGGATTATCAAGAGATAAATCACAATCCACACATATACCAACCACTATCGAAATTGGCCTAGATCGGAACAAAATATTACTATAGAAAATGTGCTTATTTTCTGTTTCTATGTTTTATTAATTTCAAAAAGTATAAACTTAATTCAAAACTGGTTATTCCAATAGAGTTTGTAAATAACATATATAGACATTCATAACACCTATTCATTACTCATTCATTACCTACGTGATGCTTTTGCTAAATTGAGCCATTTATCGAAAACTAAAATCAATTTATGCATTCATTGAATCAGACATATTTTACGAAAAAAATACTTAAGAAAAAATTGTTAAATATGGTTCAAATGGTTGGGTTTTAAATTTATAATTGTCCACGCTCATTCATCAACGATTCACCAAGTAAACATAAATACCAAAAAATATCAAATCGGGTCCATAAAATCCCGTTTAACTGTCCTCAAAACATAAAATTATTTTCCTCGTTATATTTTTGTCAATAATTTTAACACAAGAACTTAAAAAGGCCTTATCGGCGATAACAGTATTAAATTGGTCCCAAAAAGGTATTTGGATGGTTTTGAAAAATACATTGATTATATTTTTCAAAAATGTTTCGAAAAAATGTTTATTCTCCAAGTTAACCACTCTATTTATTTTATTATTGAAGAAATCGAGAAATAAGATAAAATAGAAATCAATCTTTCCACAGAAATAGCAGAATATATTTGAATGTTTGGAAATAATTCTTTATTATATGTTTTTGAAAACAAATTTTTTTTTGTATTGTATTTTTATTATATTTTTTTCGTTTTAATAAAAATTAGATAAATTATTAAAATGTTTGTTCAACTCGGAAATTTAGAAACTCTGAAAATTGTGGTTGATCAATCAATGCATAATACCTACTTAATAACTTCCGAGTCACATCTAATCAATGATTTTTTTTTATTATTTATCTCGTCTGACTCTTTCTTCTTGCTATGCGTTTTTATAGTGGAAAGCTGTTATTCGTCTAAAAACTATACAAAAATTACGCTTACATTACAATGACTGGTAAAAAAAACATCGTCATAATTATTAACAAAAATGAATATGTAAACCAAGTATGGAACAGTTCATAAAAGAAAATATTATAACATAATTCTTATTAAGAAATATCCTCCTTTAAACTACACTTAAACTTTATACAAGACCATAAACGAGTGTAACTTTCTTTTTGAGAAAAAAACTTAAAAGAATCGTCAAACTATGAATCTAAAAGAATTAATTCAAATAATCAATTTCGATATTGTTATTAAATAAAAAAATAAGATTAAAATAAAATTTACCAAAAAATAAGATATTTGATTTCATTAACAAAACTTAATTCCTGAAACTAGGATAAAACATAAAACTGACATCACTAAACATTTTTAACTTATACACAAATATCCCTGTTATCAATAATCAAGATTATTGAATACTATCTAATATCAAGTGTACCGTAAAGTATTTTTTTTTAAACCGACCGTCATTCACTGGCCATTTATCTACTTATAAGTTAATTCAAAGTGGTACAAAGACACTTTATGATTAGAGTGACTTATAAGGTTTAAAAATTACAAAATATTTTTATTCCGAAATCTTTATTGAAATAGAAAAACCAAAAACCCAAAGGAATACAAATTTGATAATATATGCTCTTCTAATTTCACATGGTAGCGATACAAAGTTACTTAAAAAAATTTCAATGTTTATCTAAATGCATTAGATTTTCATCAATATCAAATAAGTTTTTTTAGTTCAAATTCGATCATTTTCATTTCTGCAACCGGTGGCAACGAAATATGACAAAAAATTTGAGCAATGAAAAGTTAAGGGGGGAAATGGTGCCGAATGTATGTCAGAAAGTCAAAGAGCTCTCCTATTTAATAATCCTTATCAATCTTTGTTGATCAATCAAACACCCAAAATGCTCAAAAACTGTTAACGACGAAATTCTATGTTGCAACACGGTAATACAAGACTCTTCTGCAGAAGAAAAGCCCTGGAAAAAACTTATAAATTAAGGGGAAGGGTGATATACTCATACCCACTATAATCGTCCAAAGTTAAACCATCGGATTTCTATTTATTTCAACCGTTACAATATTTTTTAGCGGTAAAAAAATTAAAAGCATAAGTGATGTACAACATGATTTTTTTAATTTAACTTAGTAATCAATTGATTTTTATAAAGGCATTACAAATTTGCACATAATTGTATCATTGATTTAAAATCAACATTTTGTGTTTTGATTGATATTAAAAATGAAACGAAATTACTTTCCTGTATACCTAATAGTATTAAAAATATAAAATTCTATGATAATCAAGAGAAAATTAGTACATAATGATTAAAAGTAATTTAAAAATATAAAAAACTATTCAAATACTGTTTTATGGTAAAGTTTTTTGACTCTTAATCATAAATTCTATCATCAGGAGGAGGACTTCATCATAATTTCTTCTTTATTGAGGTTACAAGCCGACATTTATATGAATTAGTTCGAAAAGAAAAAACTATGAAACAATGTTTAAAATTTAAAATAATATATTTCGGTTGATATATGGATGAAACCGTTATATTAACGTTATATTAACGCAATTACCTGACAGATTGATAATATGACAATCGATCTAAACAAAATTAAAAAGACAAGAAAATTCACTTTAGAACAAATTGAACCAAAAATTTTTAGACACAACAATTACCAATCAAAAATATAAAACTTAACACACAGTATATAGATACCAGAAATCCACTTTTAAGAAAACAACTTTCCACAATATACCATACTACACGATAAATCAAAAATGGTAACACACAAAAGCACAATTTCCTATGCAGATATATAACTTCAAAAATGCAAAGCACGTGATTAGTATTCAATATAATAAAAAGCATAGACTTAACCAACGGGTACAAAAACTCAATTATTGATAAAATAATATCAAAAATATACCAGAGACACTTCCTAATTCTCCAAAAAAAAAAAAAAAAAAATATACAAAATATTAATCTTGTGTTGTCTATCAACTGACGAATTAATGGGGAACTCAAATACCCCAACGGCGATGTTTACATTATATATTGCGTGTAAAAGTTGAAAATGTATATAAGTAATATTAAGTTTTGGGAAAATAAAAAAAAAACGTATATATCTCATTGTGTATTATTATTCTCTTACAATTATATTTTACCTTTTAAATCGGTTAACAACGTTTGAGTATAACGCTTCAAGATAAAATACTAAAGCTCTGTGGAAAGTGACACATAAAACGCTGCAACAGAAATATAATTTGCTCGACTATTAATATTTGATGACTAAAATATTTCAACAATAATGTAGTCGGGATTCCTTCAACCAAAGGAAAATCGCAAAAGCATTTGTTATTGAATTTTCGGTCAAGTAAATTTTATTCTGTTGCTAGTCAAAAATTACATTAAATATATGAAAAGCAGAAGCTTTTATTTTTTTTCGTTGTTCTAATTTAATTTTTTCCAACCAAAAAATAAAGTAAAAAGTAAAAACCTCTTATGATAAGAATAATTTCTAAAAAAGACAAACGTCTCTAATTGAATAATTTAATTTCTCCATGTGAAAAATTTTAAAAATACAAAGTTTTTAAAATATTAAAAAATGCAGTAAATATTTATAATGAAAACGAATCATTTCCAAACAATTTCATATACTTTCACAAGTTGTTAAATGAAAGGATAATTTTATACTATTTATTATCTGAAATATTCCTTACTATTTTTTTTAAATATTAATATGACATCGCTAGATTTTAATAATTTCAAATATTATTTTTTTTCCTGATCAAGCAAGCTGTTTTTCGAAAAAATATTTCAATATTTTATTTAAATTTTTTTTTCAAAAATTTTATGTTACCATAATCTTTAAAACAGAATTGGTTTTTCATAAAAAATGAGGAAAATTTCAGTTTATTTTTCAACGTCAGCATATCTTATATCTTTGTTATGTAAATCTGTTGTGGCATTTTCCTGAGGCCATATTATATGGTACGCATTAAATAAAATTTTCTTTTGATAAAACCAGACGTTTCGAAAAACTTTACAAAAAGCTCCGAGGACAAATTATTGGTAAATTGCTGAAAACATAACAAAATCGTTTGAGAGACCTTTGAACGTTTAAATTTTCCACTAGATAAAGAATGTGTGATATCTTTCAAGCAGAAAAATTAATTTTCTTGTTTTGCGAAAGATTTTTTTACATTAATCGAACCCAGCAGGCAAACTAGCTGTTCAATTTCCGTTTGGCAAGGAAAAATAAAGAAAACTTACGTTAACGGGAGTCAATAGTAATTATAAAAGAAAAGAATATATTATTATCAGTATAAATTATTGACATCACTGATGTTTAACAATTGCTTGAAGCACCTAAACCCTCATTAACTCTTTTTACATTAACGCTTTGATCGTGTTGTATATTAAAATATTTTAGGTCGTCCCGTTATTATATAAAAATGTAATGTTTGTTGGTTCAAAATCGCAAAACTCCTAAAGCTCTTTGCTAAAATTTTTGAATTTTTTACACAACGTTGTATTCATATAGGCGCATGTTTTTATTAAATTAGGGTATTTAAAATAATCTTCCATTAATAAGTATGGTGAAAGATGCAGAAGATTGTCAAGGAAAATTGTTTTTTCATTATTTTCACGTTAAAATTAATATTTCTAAAGGTTTAGCAATTTTATCAAAACTTTATTGAAAAACTGATATCTTTAAGATATTACGTCAGGAGCAGCGAATATTGCGGTTACTAAGGGAAGTGTTTTTAATCTTTTACGTGCATGTTTTTATTAAATTTAGGTTTTAAGACTCAGTAAGCTTTTAATATAAGTAGGGAATTTAATGTACAGAAATGGTGTTCTTTTTTATACTCTGTCATGCAAAAATACGCAGGCATGCACATACATAAGAAACAGTGTAATGTTTTCTATTTCATTATCTGGTACGTTAATGCTTAGAGATTTATAGTTTTTCTATTTTAACTGTCGTTTTTTCGTTTCATGAAAATTCAAGTCACAGCGATGCTAAAGAAGTTCTCACTTCAAAAACGATGTCTACACTCCATTACTGACTTATATGTGCTGTCTAAAAAAAGTAAACTACAACTGTAAGAATTAGTCATGGGAGATAAGAAATCGAATTTATGCTGTGCGAAACGGGCGGGAGTTTGTTAACATTTATATAATTTGGAGAACTGTTTCAACATAAAATATTTCGAAACCTCAATAATTACTTTCCTACAAATCCTCTGATTATCCTGTATTAATTTAATTCCTTATAATTATTGTCGAGGATTTGTGGGAAATTGATTGTTATTTGTGCGTGTTGGAAATTTTACTTTTATATACATAAAAGCTTGTATACAATAGTGATTAAAGATCTTAAAACATTGTAATATTGTAATGGTTCAAACAACAGTATAAGATATAATTTGAATATTTATACTTTTTGTATAAAAAAAAGAACATAGTTAATCATTTTTGCCATAAAAGTCAAACATTGGAGGCCTTGGTCTGACATTAAAAAAATTATTATTTAATCATTGTGTTCCAATCTTTCAGCCTTAACAATGTTTTTGCGGTTATACTATAATTTACATATTTTTTTAGAACACAATAATTTTTCGAATTATTTTAATCGATGGTTTTTTATGCTTTGAATTTTTTAGGACCTTAAAAATAGTCTCATCAAATTTACTCGCGTACATTAAAATAAAAAAATATAACGTGAGTACATTGAAACAGCGGTAACCAAAATAAAAGTTTTATATTTTAATGAGCATTATAAACTTTTCCTCGAAATTTTTTTTAAAATTAAATTTTTGCAACTTTAATAGGTCTTGTGGCATTGGACAATTTTGATAGAAAACTATCTTTACTCTATCCTAAAAAGAAGACCAAATTCAAAATGGTGGAGAAAAAATTCTGAGATTTTTTATTTACCCAAAATAATATATAAGAATCTCAATTCATTAAATTTAGTAAGTTGGTACCACCAAGTTCTTAAGTTATCATTAATTATTAATATTAGACACCAATCACGAAATAAAAATTTCCAATTGCTGTTTTTTCCATGAATAACTAACGAATTAATTCACAAATCATTGATAAAATATAAAATACTAGCTGATCCCCGCAACTTCGTCTGCGTAACGTAGGTGTAGATTATATTTTCTTTTTAGATTTGCTATTTGTAGTAGTATATGAAAATTTTCATTTTTCTTATTTGTTTTACGAAAAACATAATCATACTTAAAAACACTATTTTGTCAACTTTAAAAAGACATATTTAATAAACTGTTACTTAGAATAAAATAGTTGTATATAATGATCAATTAAACTTCAAAAAATATTTATAAATATTTAAAAAGAGTATGTCTATTGCGTATACCTACGGTTGGTATACCAACAGTGAACCAAATAATTCATAAATCAATCAGCATCAATACATAAATAAAAACTGTCGCCAAGTTCAATAAAATCGGTCTAAATTATAACTTAAAAAAAGTCGAAAAGTATCCAAATACTCGCGTCAAAATAACAGAAGTTAAGAGTCTAGATTTTTGAATATTAGTAGGAATCCCATCTCACTGTTTCAACTCTCGAATGAACCTTTTTCCAAAAACTATTATACTATTGCAATGTACAACATAACCGCGAAATTGAAATTTGTACAATGGTATAATAATGGTATAATCAAGTATAAGCATTATGTATCTATAAAATTATTATTAATTATCTAAATTTCAACTATACAATTAAACCATATTGGATAGTCTAGAGTTCACCATAAACGATTTGGCGTATGTCGTTTGATCTAGAAGAGCATTTTAAATTTCTTTTATCACTATGGCTTACTGTAAAAACGTCAGTATTTTCTTTTAGTTCACCGAATTTCAAAGGGTACTCGCTCACTAATGTAATTATTTCAGATTTTCAGGTTTACAATATGTGAAAGTCAAAAAACTTAAAGCTCATTTATAAACTTAACCTTCTTCAGATACATTTATCAGTTTAAATTTTTAAGCAGACCCCAAGTTTTTGTTTCTAATAATAAACCAAGTTTGTTTTATACCTAGCAGTAATAATGTTTCTTCTTTAACGGATTTTGATTATGAAATTTGAAATTTCGATTGTTTATTAGACGTTATGCCGCATAAACTTGCCACCCTTTTTTCACTCTTTTAGTGGGGGGAATTATCGAAAACCCTTTCTTATTATATAACGGAATTCTATAAGGAAAACACTTTCCAAATTTCATCGACACAAATATGCAATTATATTTGAAAATACAATGTAAAACGAAAAAAATATGACCTATATTTTAGTTATTATTAAAAAACAATTCGATTTTGCACATTTGGACGTTGTACATACAAAATTATTGGAAATAGGTGGAAAGCGTGGAAGTAAAATCGAATATTTTATTTATATTCAGTAACAATAATTGGTTTTAAAATTGTTCTAAAAACCGAAGAAAAGTTAGTTTGGAAGATTTTATATATTTATTGATGATAATGAAATATATCACAAAAAATTGCTTCCTCAATGCTTTTCAGCAGAATATATCATTGCTCCAGGTCACAATCATTGGTTCATAAAAATTGGATTTTAAAAAGTTTGATTGTTGAAAAACAAACAAAAATTAAAAACCGCCTCTATGGTATTTGGTACAAGTACCTACTACCTAAATTTTCATACTAATTAAGTGAAATGACGTTATTTAAAATGCTGTAGTTAAAATTATATAACAAAAACAGAAATTTATTATTAATCAATTATTTATTTATTAATTTCACTTAGTAAATTCAAAATTTCGATTGTTGATTAACTTTACATTTTCTCAAAGAAACTTTATCACCCCAATTCACTCTTTTAGGGGAAGAAATTATCAAAAAAAAAAATCTTTTCACATGCCTACTTCTTATAAGGAATACACCGAATATTGAAATTTCATCTGGCAGAGGAGATATATAATTACACGATTTTATGTATGCCCGGTTTAAAACCGTATTCACTTTAAGCTTTATTAATATAATCATGTTTTTTACTACTTCTGTTATTTTTTTAGTTAATATATTGAGTTAATTATTGAGTAACCCTAAGGATTTATTTTCAACAATTTTGTAAAAAAAAAAAAAAAGATTTCCTCAGGAACCGAACCCACGTCTCTTTCATAGTGAACATTAGAAATTCGGATACGTAAGGGAGTGTGCTATGAACGTATAATTCAATTTAGTGTTTATTGTGTATAAAAACATTTATTTCAAAAAGGCACGTTTTTGTATTTTAACATTTTTCATTTTTCAAATAACTAACATTTTTAAACTTGTGATATCTTTCGAATGGAATGTTCAAATTGAATAACTCAAAAAGTTATATAATGGTATTGAAGCAAACTTAAATATGAAGTCATTTATTTTGATAAGGATTAATCCCAAAGTATATAAAAGTAAATAAAAGAGCTTTTATAACGGTGGCATTTATGCAAATTTTTTAAAATGGAAAAACACTTATTGTGACATAACTATAATAGTTAGACATATGCTGTCGCTTTATTTTTTGTAGATAATGATATGTTCTACAAAATCGTACTACATTATTTTGTCTATAACCAATAGTTTTCGCAGCGCACGCGATAAAACAATGTTTTTTGGTAATTTTTTTCAGACCTTGGGTTACATTATTGGAGTTTTAGTATGGATCCTTAACTTTTTTGAAAATTTAATATAGCCCATGTTCACCGGAAAGAATGTAGCTTCCTAACAGTTAAAAAAGTTTTCAAATCGGTCAAGTAATTTCGGAGACTATTCAAAGCAAACAAACAATCAAATCTTTCCTCTTTATAATAATAGATAAAATAAAATATAAAATAAATCAGCTCTCTAAAATATTGTTTAAATTACAACGATTGACCAACACTGTATTTGATTTTGATATTAAGGAAACGCAAAATTTCTAGAAACGAAAAGATGAAATTAAGCTTTGATTGTTCAAGAGCTTTCCGAACTGACAATTTTTCCAACTTAAAGAAATCAATATTTGTACTATTGTAAAGAATAAATTAACCGTAAAAATCAAGATAAGAAAATACGTTCCAAATACTCGTTGGATAATGGAAAACAATTGATTCGTCGTTATATAAGAGAAACAATTTAAATGTTTCCTGTAGCGGTTGTTAAAGGATAGATTTTAATTTTTTTTTATATTTGAAACTAGTTGACCCGACAGACGCTGGGTTGAACAATTATTTCTTTGTACAAATTTTCTGCACAAATATTTCAGTGACATAATTTTAACATTGATAAATATTTTTTTTATTTCCGAGTAACGATTAATAAATTAATAAAAAATAATATATGTCCTATGACTCCATTTCTTCTTTATTACGATGCGTTTCAACAGTTTTTGGCTGTCATCATCAGGTAATTATTATTTTGTCAGTTGTAAACAAATTTCATACAAGTTGTTTGTTTTATATAATTTGTCGTTCAGAATGTTATTTGAACCTAATTTGTGGGATTTGTATATTTCTTATTCTACTAGGGTGTTCATATGTGATCCTTTCTTGCAAATATGTAGTGGCTTAAAAATTGTTTTGAAATTTAAGCATTGATGATTTTCGTCATAAAGGTGTTTAGTAAAATTTGAAGTTGTTGTTGAAGTAGGTTTCTTGGGTGTATGTTCCTTATCTTGTTCCGAAAGATCTACCAGTTTAGCCAATGTAGAATTTTTCACAGGAACCACATTTAATTTTATATATTCCAGTTTTATTTTTCTTTGTAATTTGGTTATTCTACAATGGTTTTGGAATTTTCATCATGTTGTTGTTTGTTGAAAATGCGATATTGAAGTTATTTTTCTTAAGGAAGTTGGTGATTGTAAGACTAAATATATTGTTGATGTTTGATTTTATATATTGTTTTCTTCTGATGGAGTTGGAAGAATTGATTTTTTTAGTAAATTTCGATATTATTTTGTCTATGATTGAGGTGTTGTATCCCTTATTATTGGCTATATGTTTAATTATCTTATTTTCTTTTTCACGAGCATTGTTGTAAGATGGGTCTTGATCGCTCTGTACACTAGACTGTTGTAAGCTGATATTTTTTGGTTTCTTAGGTGAAATGATGTTTTGTGGATGGTTTTTTTCGTAGTTGTTGGTTTTCTGTATATAAGCGTTTATTTTTTATATAAATTTTCTGTTTTGTTATCTGTGATATAAGCGTTATTTCTGTGTAGTACTGTTTCTTTTATATTTTTAATATTCAATTGATCTTGATGGAATAAAGATTTAGTTTTGTTAATAGTTTCATGTAATTTGATTATAAACTCTTGTAGCTTCTTTTTATGATAGTCGTGCTTCGTTCTGAAGGTTTTGTTCTAGAAGTGTTCTAATAATTACATTAATTAAACAAATATTAAGTAACTGCACTAGCGATTTATTTATCGTTATTGCAAGTAAAAACCGCACAGAAAATTGTAATCTAAAATTGTAAAAATTGTTTAACCCATTTTTGCCTGTTTTTTTGTTTAAATTTAAAATAATTTCAACAAATCATAGTATTATTACCTATATTTTTTTGTATTCGTTTTTTTTTTGTTTTTGTATTTAGTTTTTACGAGTTTTTTAAAATGTTCCATTAAGAACGGCGATACACTCTAAACTTTTATTGCATCATTTCTAAGTGCATCATTGAAAAGTGGTAAAATTTTTAAATGTTCCAATGTTGGAACACTGGGCAAAAACGGGTTAAAGCAGAACGGCATGTGATTCGGAATCATAGAAGATGCGTACCAAGCTATAATTGGATGCAGCTCGATAAGGATTAATTTGTTGACTTCCATTTCACCGATTCCATTCAACAGCGTTTCGTATTAATCTTCGGTTTGCCTTGCTCGTATCTTTGATTTGCAGCATTGCGAGTTCTGCAACTCATATTGGACGTTGGTACATCAAATTGGTGGTTGAAGAATCAAAACCAGCTGATTATAAAAATTTAATTTACATAGTGTTAATAATTAATCATTTATATCACATATTTGACTATCAAACCTTACCAAAAATTCTGCAGAAAATTGAAAAACTTCAGAGAACTTATCGGCTACTTAAACTCGACACTATTTTGATATCTAACAATAGTTATTTTTATTTTTTATCTAACAATAAAAAAATTAGTTTGAACGTTTCTCCAATTTTGAATTCATTGAAAAGTTTTAAATTCATTATTTTTTCATTGATATTAGTCGACCGTTATCACACCTAAATTAATTTAATATCAATTTTCGGTAAGTTTTCACAGACAAATACATGGTTTACATGGTTGTACAGAAACACAGAGCTTGATTCAAATTTTCTACGCAATTTTCATTATTTTTCTTTCTGTATAACTTTCTGTAAAGTATCAAAAATATTTTAAAAAAATGATGAATGAAAACGGTCAAGTTGTTTTCAAGTCATGGCTTGGCCAAAGGAAATTAGGATTCATCTTAACATATAAACCTAGATATAAAATACTAATTACATTGATAAAATTTTTTTTCAACAAAGAAATTGAAAAATTGAACTAGTAATCAAAGCGACAAGCATGACACTTATGTGGTGGATGATGTATTATTATGTCAAATATTTTTTGATAATATCGAAATAATCAATGGCATTAAACCCTCTTTAAAAACAATACAATTCCTTAACAATAAATTAATGAAGCACTTGAACATCCGTTTGGATTTCAAAGTACTTGATTTATAGTTTTTGATTTTTGGTTTGAATATTTCATGATTCACAATATAGGTATGGAAACACGGGGCGCAATGGGGTACTTAAAAATCATATTCAATGTTCAATTAACTGTGCTGCATTATAAAAAGTGGCTATCGCCAGTAAAGAATGCAGGAATGCAGTTGTTTTTATTTTTATCAAAAGTCGAAATAAACGTTTCCGAATTCTAATTTTTGCAAAGTAACTCTAAGGTAATTATCCTATGTTCTATTTTTTGTTTGAATATTAACATGACCTGTTTGTTAAAACATACTGTTGACTAACTAAAAGCCTAGTGATAATTCAAATATAACCAATATATCCTGCCATAATAGTCGTGCTTGTGGGAAAGGTGCTTTGGGGCACAATGGGTGGGGCGGAATGGGATATACCATTATAGTATTTCCCATTCAAATAGACATATTTATTTTATCAGCAGATAGTGCGTACATATATAAGGAAAACTAGCCGACAGTCCATATATAAGAAAGATCGGAAGATGCAGAGGTAATCTGCTTATACTATGAGGATTTATACTCCAAATCTAATGAAAGCTGGTGTTCCTGCAGTATTTGTCAAAAATGGGCACATTTGGCATGTGTTGAGCTAAACACGCCGATGACAGTGTCTTCATCTGCGAACTATGCCAATAACAAGAATCCCATTGCGCTCTAGGCTCATTTCCCATTGTACCCCAGGGGATGGGGCAGAATGGGAAATTTCCATTTGTTTTTGAAACTTAAATTTCAAATTAATTATTAATTGAAATCAATAAAACCTTTTTTTATCTGTAGAGAAAGAATTAAATAAATATATAAATTACAAAAGAATGAGATTGTTTTTTTAAACTCCTCGTAAATTGTAATTAAAGCTTAGGTACTCCGTTCCGCCCCAGTTCCCCTACACTTAAAACTTTATATACTTTCTTAGGAAACATTGAAGGCTCATATCCCTTTTCAATCCTTCAAATCAGGCAAAGTTGCATTTCCTACTATGACGAATAAATTAGCCCTTAATAAAAATGTAGCAATAAAAGAGAAAATTATATCATTTTAGAATTGAATTAAGAAAAAAATCGCCTATAAAACAAAAAACAAAGGTGAAAATGCAACGTTGCCAGATTTGACGGTTCTAACAGGGATATGAGCCCTGTTTTATATCTAAAAATTACTACTTTTTCCCCTCCAACAGAAATAAGTAAAAGTTTGTTTTTGAACCAAAAAAGAAGAGTTTGAAAAGCACATCATGTTATTTTTCAAAAATTATACCCACAATTGTGGTCAACTTTCAAAATAATTTTTTGTCATATTCTAACGAAAAGCTTGGAAAATGTTTGAAATAATTTGTTAAGCCGTCGTAATATTAAATTATATATTGAATTCACCTAAATAAGCTTTATAGTCGGCTTTAATTTCCGGGATAAATTAAAATGCCCTAATATGTTTTCGTGTTTATTTCAGTCGAATTACTATAACAAAAGCACGCGTTAACTCGTATTTTATTCCAGTTTAACGTTAACACAATATTTAAATTTGTACTGAAAGGAACAACTTCAAATATAGAATGTATAGGTATATAAATATCGGTTGAACACCAAGTGCAATTACCGTCCCTCGTTTCATATTTATAATATAAATATGTTGCACGGTATGGGAGAGAAAGAGTTCCGTTGGGAAATATATTCAATTTATATTGTATTTTTACCACTCAATGTAAGCTTTGCAAACGAGCTTTTACCAAATAAAATGAAAAATATATAAAATACCTTGAAAAAAACAAATATTTGTATTAACACCATGGGTATCGGAAAAAAAAATTTACATCAAAAAAAAAAATTCCCGATTGTTTAGTGTTGTTGCTATTTTTTTATATACCATCTAAATAATATAACAGCTGCTAAAGGTTTTATAACTTAACATTTTTTTGAAATACCTACGTAAACACGACTGAATGGGTGAACATTTATTCTTGATTTTTTTTTATTTCAATTAATGATGTCAATAAAATTTTAGTATATTCACAATTTTATGGAAAATGAAACATTTAAAATGAAAACAGCATACAGATAAGTAAACCAAAGTTTTGTTTTTTAAAAGTATCCAAAGCTTTCAAAGCGTAAAATATTGATTTAACTCTAATACAAAATAGTTAATTGTATTAAAAAAAAAAAATATTTGATAAATTTAAAACATTGTTCGTCAAACATCTCTTTCTTATTTCTAACAAATTATTTCCCACAAACGTTAGTGTAGTACAAAGTTGGAAAATTAACATAAATTATTTTAGATACTCACAACTAATGTTGAACTTTGGCCCTCCTTTCATGGTTTCGAAATCTGATTCCAGTTCCGGTTCCCAATTCTGATATTAAGAGCATGAAATTGTTCAAATGGAATGCAATCTACAACTAGAAAAAGTAGTAGTAGTAGTAGTAGTTTTAAGTTTTATTTATTTTGATTTTACACCCCAAATCTTTGCAGCTCTGTTTTAAGATAATACGCAAAGAGATATGTGTTTAATGCTAATTTATAATCAATATTATTTTATAAATATATCTTCTGGGTTCATGCTATTCAAAAATCGTTTTAAATGGCAAATAAGTCTTCTATTGTTTTTAAAATGTTCTTTTTACAAGGAGTTTGGCATACATTTTCCTTTTTCCTTAATTAAATTATAATTAAGAAATACATTTTCTGATACCTAAGACGTAATGAAACTTATTACATAGATAAAATTTAAAGTAACTAAAAAAATAGCTTTTTAATTATCTAAAAAGTAACTTAAAATATTTACTTAAGTTCCTTTTTTACGAGTAACAAGATATCCAAGGTAATTTCGGACACTTTTTAAAAATGTAACTTTTTTAGTTCCTTGATACCTTCCCAAAATATTTTTGATAGCACAGCATATATTGTAAAAAAACTACTTTTATAATTGAAATTATCATATTTTTAATGAGATATATGGTTTGAAGTTCAATATTTTTCAACACAATATTTTTTAAATAACAATAGAAGCACTCTTATTATTTCCTTTAAAAATTAAAAGACAAATTATTTAAAATTATTATAATTTCGAGATATGTCGAGGATCATGAATAGGTTTATTAATACAAATTCTTATTTAGTAAATATATCTCCAACATTCTTCGGGTTTATAATATTTTAGATTACTCTAGATTAAAATTAATAAATAAAAAACATATTTTTTTTAATATCAATTGGGAACTGACCATTTTGGTCACGGCGTCTGGTGGTCAAAAAAAGTACTTGTTTTGTGTGCTCTTTTTTATACATCTAATCAAGTTAATTATAATATAACTATAAGTTAACATAGTTAACTTATTTAACATACTACAATACTATTTTTTTTAATTGAAATGGAGGTTATTAAGTTAAGTTCTTGTAAAAAAACAGAGTAAAGTTTACTTTGCTATGAACAGTTACGGTAGTAAATCTCCTGAAAATATAGAAATAAATTTTCTCGCTATACCCAAGTGTGATAGCGATTTTTTTTTTATGTCAAAAAACAGTTCCATCAAAACTTTGGATAGTAAAAACTACAATATCTAAGTATACAATCAAACAAAAAATTGTCAAAAAAATTAAAGTTGTATTACAAAAAAAGAAAAATTATATTTGCAATTTTTATAGTATCATTATTCATTATCGAAAAAAAGTTATATTATTTGTTTCATTCGTTAAAGGTTATAATTCTTTTTTATTAAAGAGTTCCACATCTTCAGTAACTTAACATCGTCTTCATTTCCCCATAAAATCAATTTGTAAGATACCATATATTTAAAAGTATGACAGGTCATAAAAAATTAAATAAAATAAAGATTTTATCGACGGTTGAGAACAGCAGTATAATATTTTAATAAATTAAATTTTTTAAATTACAAAATATTTCAATTCAGCACAAATAGTAATTTACCCCAATTAAGTACAATTCCAAAACACATACATTTTTTATCGTTCGTTTTATCAAAGCGATTGTGAAATAAGTTTTTCTTAATTTATGAATGTTCAGACCAAATTAAATAGCTTTTAATTGTAAATATAAAAAAAAAAGTTAAAACAAAAAAGAATTTCTAAAGGCTTTTAAACACAATAAACGTTTAATTTTTTATTGTCGCACATGAATGTAATTAAAGAATTTGTAAATCGAGAGTTGTTTAAAACAAAGTCTCATTTTTATACTTAAAAAACGTGAATGATATATCTGTGTTTTTTCAACGATGGAGGAAGTAAAAGAAGTAAATCGCCGTGAAAAACAATTAATTTGTATTAATATAAAGTTTTATTAGTCTAATTGATTCATTTTTTAGAGATTCATAATGGAACACAAAAATTTATTTTGCGTTGGGTTACATTTTTCTTATAATGGCCATTTAATTCGCCTGAGACAAAATCTTACTCCTCAAATATTGTATTTCAAATAGCTTTAGGAAGCAATGTTACTATAATTATAATGCTGCATATTTTTATTTTTCAATACTCGAATAACATTGACTATATCATTGGAGCCTATTTTATAATGGTGACTGAAGTCAAAGTAATTAATTTTCTTATACTTTTCAAGAATAAAACGCAATTCCATTCATTTAAGTCTATCAACAGGTTTTATCTTTTATTTCATTTTGTTATAATTTTTCTTATACTTGAGCTTTTAAATCAAATTTTTTTATTGAAATAAAGCAATTCATTTTTATTTTTAGATTAATGATTAGTAATGTGTCCATTTGCATTCCTTTATTTTGGTTTTAAAAGATAGTTTTTATATGTACTTAAAGAAAGAAAGAATTAATTGGTAGTAAAAATATTAAAAAGTAATTTCCTTCTTCTTAATGCCAAACATCGCTGTCGATATATGGCGGCCAGAAGATGGCTGTCATTCGGAGCTAATAGCAAAAGTAGTTAATACTCTGAAATATTTGACCAAAATTTGTAAAGCTAATATACACATTCATGTTACAATTGTATTATAGCCAATACGGCAAATGTCGAGCACTACTCGAAAATAATACCATTTTTTGAAATGCCCAGTATATTTACTTTTTTTGCTACAAATAAATGTTTCATAGAACTCGAAAGATCAGGGAAGACATAATTATTCAATCAATGTAAATTCATCCCTTAAAAATAAAACTTCAATGAGCCAAACTAAATTTCGAATTTTTAATAAACAATTTAGTTTAGTTTACACTGATTATAAATCGTTCTATAATATTGACCCACAATTAATGGTTAAACAGAATTTAGAATAGAAATATTGTAGAAGTCTTATAACATAGCTTTCAATTTAATAAGAAGCTTTTCAATGTTACATAAAACCTGTTTCTTTAATTGAAATGATGGCAGGTAAAAAACTTTCATCAGTCTGCTTTTTACAAGTTTGCTGCTAAAACCGAATTGTACTTCCCACGAATCGTTCATTATTTGTACTTCAATATTTTCATTGTTCATGAACTACACAAACAAAAGGAACCTTATTTTCTTAATTGAAATGTAATTTTATTAATTTTATTTTTTGTTCCATACATTAATTCATCAAAACATTTATAGTTTGTCACTAAACAAGTTATTTTGTATCGAAAACAAGAGAAGCCTGTATATTTAATAAATGTTATGAAAAACGAATTGTGGCTTTTGGATTCATTTGGTGAGTTGAACAAGTTTTGGATTTTTATAAATGGAGTCAATATTTTCATTATTATTTACTGCCTAAGTGGATTGGCATTTAGTAAAATTTTGATATATTTTCCTTTCGCCGACAATCTACCTGAGTAAAAAGTGCTGCCGATTTTGTGCTGGTAATTATTTTTTTTAATATTAATTATTTTGAATAACAAATTAAATCTAATGATTTATTAACTCAATGTTTTTCGATATACAATAGGTGAAAAATGATCCCTGGGACACAATAAACTACAATAAGCTTAGGACAGTGCTGGGGTTCTCAAAACTTTGTCCTCGTGAACCGTATAGGAAAAAAAGTGTATGTGTACCGATAGACACGTAAGAAATTTGTCTGAAAATAAGGGTCTACAAAAATAAGCCCTTGCATTTTACTTACTTCATTTAACCACACATACACTTTAGAATGAAATCGATAGATGAAAGAAATGGCAACAATTACTAAATTCAAATTTGAGAAAATTATTTTTATAATTGGTTTTACTCACACGTATGTATTTACATTCTTTGTTCTTTGTTTTTGCCGACATTTATCAACTATTATATTGATTTAAAATATTTTATTGCTACTGCTGCTGTTATTAATTCAGAAAAAATGGTTCAAATTTAAACAAATATTCTTTGCAAGGAAACGGAAAAGTATTTAACAAAACTTCAAACCATAAAAGCTTTTTTTGGTTTCAAAAACTATTTATTATCACGCATAGTTGGCATGAGAGACACTTTATACCAAAGCAATAAAAGTTAGCCTATTGCAATGCATACATTACATGTGCAGTTGCATTTTATACAGCTCCATCCAGAACGTAACAGTTTAAATGAACTTCTTCACCCAACTACCGTACCAAATTTAATTAACCCTCTCATGCAGCGCCTAAAGAGAAGTATAACTTCAAAACATAGAAAATAAGACTTAAGTGATTTGTTTAAAACCTTGCATCTAGTTTTTTACGTCAAAGTACAATATAGAGCAGACATTCACTAAACGAAATTTTGGAAATAAATCATTACTGTAGAAAGAGTTATAGGAAAATATTCAGTTAATTGAAATTAGGAAATATTTCCAACTAAGTAGGTAAAGAAGATTTGAACATTTTTTTTTAATCATGAAGCAACAACTGCATTAGTATTGACTTTTGATAGGACGAATAACACCAGAGTTTTATTAGCAGTCAACTTGGATGTTTTTTTTCTTTTGATAGTTTTAATATTCATGTTGTTTTGCCGTATTATTCTGTCACTTTTTCTGGATTTCCTATCTCTTTTTTACAAGGATTCTGGTTTCAAGCATACAAATATGAAATTGGAACTGTGGTGAAAAACATTGGAATATTTGAATTGCAATAAATGAAACATTGGAATCACAAAAAAAAAGAAAATACTAGAATTTATTTGTTCAAAAATTTAATAAAGCGCAGACTAATTTTATATATTATATTTTACAGGTGGTTCATAATTTTGATTTCAATTGATACATGATCATTACTTTATCCTAGGTTTTAAAATAGTAGTTTTTCAGTAAATGATTTTTCATTGATATGACAAAATTCATATTTTACACAATATTTTGACTTTATTTCAATAAATTTAATATATTTTTTCATTGTAATATTTGTGTTTTAATCAATGACATTTAATAAAACCATGAAATATGAATATACCGTTCGAAATACCTAAAAACAAAAACTTACCAAAGATACAGAAATATAAATAAATACATATATAGCTATATAAGATTACCAACGCCGTATCAGCCAAAGATATTGTATATATCAAATTATCAACTTGAAACGGTTCTTGAATACGCATAATGAAAAACGCAACGTCTTTTTGAATATCATTTGGGAATAGATACCAAGTTAAACTTTCAACCGTTTTTAATAAATATTCATTCTGCAATGAATTTTGGTTTAATCATTTAGTTATTTTTATTAACTTTATCACCTCATCAAGCAGACGCTGGCCACAGTACGATATAATTAAAACTGCTAAAAAAATATAAAAAAGATGCGCAATCGAGACTGGATTTATTGTTTTATTGGCATTGTATGTCTGTTGAATAAAATTATTCAATTAACTAAAAGTTTTCTTATTTGATTGTTATACTTACTAGTAGTATATTGAGAAGAACAAAGCAACTTATCGCTTGAATAATCATATAAGCGAATAAAAGTAATGAGGCTAAATAATTTCGTAACTCCTTAAGAGATCTAAAAATATTTTAATGCTAGCCACAATATTGATACTTATTGCTTGATAAATAAACATACGAAAGAATTATTTCATGATGTATCATACATAAACGAAACTTTTCACGAATATTTTTTTGGTTGAACTGTAAAAGCTTTAAATTGGAACATAAAATACGAATTTGGCCACAAATTTGAGAAACTGTCGCGTAAAACATAAATTGTGTCGGAACCGAAATCCATCCGACAGCCATTCCAATAAACACCTGGCACGGTACAACAAAGCACTTTACAATGAGCAAATCGCGAAAGCCAAACGGGAGCCAAAACGGTAATAGGTAATCAATCTTTCCTTTTATAATCATCCCTAAAATTGGGGTTGTTCCCGATACAATCAAAAAAGCAAGCATTGTTAGATTTGCGTATTTTGCAACTTTGTGGTTGTGAATTTCAACTGAGTTTGAAATTTCTGAATAAATAAAATCGTTTCGAACGATTTTCAATAGACGAACCAATGCAGGGCCGTTCTTAAACTTGAAAAAAGCAGAAGATAAACTCAATAACATTTGAAAAATTACACTCATTATTTTAGATGTATCAAAGAATGAGTCCGACATGATAATACAAAGTATGCTGAATATAATTTGAGAAATTTGAACACAAATGATTGTTCTGCTACGCCAAACGTACTTTTTAGGATAAAAACCCAACAATACAAAATGGTATAAATTTTTTTCTAACCATTGACTTTGATTCGTCTTCATTTTTTTACAGTTTTTATAATACTAACATTATAAGTTTCTTTGCGTTAAATTTACAAAGTAATTGTAAAGCTTAATTATTCATACAGAAATAAACTAAAACCCAGAACAAACAAAATAAAAACTTTCAAGTAAAAACTAGATATTTCCTTCCAAGTAAAATTTTTCTTACCTATAATTATGCGTTACTTCAAAATAAAAACTTTTTTCAAAACTCTTATAATAAAAAATAAAATAATAATAATGATTTAGCTGAGTTATATTGTTATAAAATATACTGATAATTCCATTTTTTTTACTTGCAAATTTTTACACCCCTTTCCTTGGTAATAATTGCAATGTGTCATTGCAACAATTCTTGGAGAGCTATCCTAAAAATAGTTGAGGTTTCACTTGTAACTTCGAAACTAATTTCTTCGCTTCTATTAACTCACTTCGTTGTTAGTTGGTTGTAAGGTACGGAACTTATAATATCATTTTTCATCTACTTCCCAGCACTTGATCGTGCTGAATTTCGGAAAATTAGCTTACTCCCAATGGCAACGTATGATTCCGTCGTAAAATTTAGTAAACACCAAATATGTTTACTTTAATTAAGCATTTAGCTTTAAAAAAAAATCTGTTGCCTAACTTCAAAGGCGCATGTAAAAGTGAGGTAATGTTAAGTGCTTGTTGAAAATGGCATGTTTAGTGAAATTTATGGCCCAAATAGTAGTTAATATTAATTAATAGTAACTGCCCTAGAAATATTCCTAGCCAACACTACCAATAAATGGCAAAAATTGGTAATAGAATGAAATCGAAACGACAGTTGAAATAAATGACATCAATAAGTAATTTGAAATTTGAGGTAATAATTGCCAAAACTAATAGATTTAAAAAACCTGGCTTCCATTAATAAAATTGAATAAAAGGGTAAAAAAATATTTATGAACTAAATCTTAGTATCGATTGCTTCATCGATATTAAGGCGATGTTAGCCAATTAACAATAAGCTATTTATCGTAAGCTATTTAGTTGTACATCAAAGCAAGGAATGTTCCATGCTACCAAATTGTAAACAATATTGCAACCCTTACATCGATGCTCAATTTAATAGATTTAACAATTAACTGAAAACAAAAATGTACAGTCTCTAAAATTTTAAAAATTCGCTCGGTTAAAATTGGCTGACAAAGCAGTGAATGAAATAACTTTTTTGAAATTGTTCACCTCTTTGCAGTGACGGATTTACATCTCGGATCTTGAAGGCTAAGACTGGTGTGATTTTAAAGGTAGCAAAATTTTATACGCAAAAAAATTTAAGATTAATTCATATTCAAATTTTTTAAGATCGTTTTGCCATGAAAGCATTGAACATATTCATTAAAGTATTTTTTTTTTAATAAACTTTACAAATTGTTACATCCCATTTTTTAAGTGTTAAACCACTGTCACTAAGATAACTATCATTTCGGGGACATTCAGAGGAAATTGGAGAAATCGTAGAACCTCTTGTTAATTTCAATCCATTTTTGTGAGAACATTCTAAGTCCTAGGCGAATCCTGGCGGTGAAAACTATATTACTTTCTATTACAACTTAGTATCACTTACTTATCTTTTTAAAGATTCATTATAAGAAAATAGAAGATATCCACTGTATACAATAAATTTGGAAAAAATGCAATTTATTGCATTTAATAAATTTTGGAGATTTATGCCATAATATTAACAATGCTCGGTATGCATGTTTTCAGCCCCAGCTACAAATTGATCAAGAGATTTTGAATACCATATTGTTTTGGAGTAATATGGGCGGCTTATCTAATACGGCCTAGGGCGGAATTGGACCTAAGCCCGCCACTTCCTGTTTGACTATGTATTACCTCTAACTACATATTTTAATTGCTGATAGTCTGCAGTCAAACATAGTCAATAAATTAAATTGCTCTTCTTCTGCCTTTATTTCAACAGCACTACTTTTGTTAAAAGTTTTTTTCAAAATTATTAAAAATTTAAAAACTTTTACCTAGTATTGTCAGACTGTAATTATATTTTTTTTTTTCTAATAAATAGTTACAAACCAAACAAAATAAATTATGCAGGATTTCGAAAGTTCTCATCCAATTTTTTATGCTCGTAAATTTGTATTTAAAGGAAATTAAATTTATAACGAAAAAGGTTTACATGAAACAACGACCCAAGTAATGTAAAAAAGCTTTAATATTTATTATTTAGATTCGAAAAATTTTCTTACAAAAGATTGATACAATTAAAAAAATAATAGAAACATCAAATCAGTAGCTTGTTTAAAATTCATCCAATTGGTAGCACCTAATTTATAATTCAACTCATTCATTTTAAATACAAAAATGACTCAGAAAATATAATTTTATTGAAGTGTTTTTCATATTTTAATATATTTTTAGAAGTTAATAAGTATAAGTCTTAAAACTTATGTATAACATATTTTAAAGCCCTTTTTTATCCCAGCACCAACATTATAATATATTTGTAACCATTTTTAATACGGCTAAGTTTACGAATGAATCACCCAATTTTTCAGTTACCCACTAGGTTTTTTTTAGGTATTCTATTTTGTGGATCAGTGGAAAATCGGGTGAGAATAAATTTATTTATTTTTTCAAATAAAAAAATTTAAAAAGTTAGTAATAAACATAGTTTTTGCATTATAAAATCAATTCATTGCTAAATAATCAGTAATCTTTTTCTTAAATTCAGTGCAGATTACTGGTCCGTCTCATCATTCCAGTCTGCTTCTGCTTAACTTGATAATAATTTTAGGAGACATCAAGAAGAAACAGACATTTGCTATTTACAACGATTTTGTTTTTATAATGCACAAGCTATACAATTAAGCTTTGTGACTTTCAATCCTTTTTTTTTTTTGCTTGAAAAGTATCAATTTTAAAGGGGGGCAGTGATTAAGTACGCTCGTGACAAAATGAAAAAAATATCTTAGAAAAAATCTAACGTTGCTATTCGCCCGGCGAGACTCCATTTGTAATAGAATCAATTTTTATAAGCTAACTTATATTTTTATCTAAAATTTAACTAGTTTATACAGTTTTGCAACCCCAAAGTCAAGTCGTTACTTATATTTTTTCATAATTTTTTATCACAGCTTCTAGTTACTAGATGGTAAGCAGTTTCTTTTTAGACAATTATATAAAATCTAAATATTAAAGTTACTTTTTAGTATTGGCACTATTGTTAGTAATTAAGTTTATTCGTTGAATATTAAACTAGTTTTTTTTTCTTTGAATTATTTAAAACTAGCTTCGCTGTCGCGATCGTTTCCAAACCACCCACCTCGTTTCGTTTGATAGCTGGTCGAAGTTTCGCTTACAAATTGTTGGCTAATTACGCGTTGTCCTGCTAAAGAACCACTTTGTTGGCTCATTTGTTGACTCGAAGTTGCAACTTCCCATTCGGAATTTGGTTCTCGTCGACGTGATTTTGGGGTTGTCTCAGGGGAAGTGAATTCGCTGGCAGTATCGTAGCGAATTGGAGCAACCCATCGTTCAGTAAATTCACTGGCAGACCTTGCTAGGCTCGGTTGACTTAGTGATCGTACAAGAGACGGTTGACTTGATGATCTAGCTAGACGATAGTCTATATCTGGCTCAGATTCTTCGTAATAGCGGCTAGGATAGTAACTGGACGCCTCTGATTGAGTATCGATATGATCAGGACGAGCAAAATCAACCATCACTTCACTCATTGACCGAAGATCTGCTTCACTTCGGTAACTTGAACGAGAGCTTCGACGGGTGCGTGGAATGTAGTGACTGTGAATTGGTTGATCTGTGGTCAAAGTCCTCACAGAACTTCCTCCATCTGAGTCATATTCATATAAAGTTGGCAAGCTACTTCTACGGCTCCTATTATCCCAATCTGAACGTTTTCTATACCTATTTGTTTTCGGACGCTCTTGCGGTGTTAAAATTCTAATTATTACATCCCATTTGGGAGGATCAAACAATTTTTCGTAGCGATGATCATGACGAATTCTTTCAAAATCTTCCCGAACGACAGCTTCAGTTAGCAATGTTCGTAACGTTGATTCAGTAGTAATTATTTGACGCCACTTTACTTTTTCAGCCACTGTCAGCTGTGACGCCAGTGATTCAGTAGTTTCCATACCAGGAATTTCGTCCGAATCTGGTTTTAAAACACGAATCAAAACATTCCAGTTTGGAACCTCGGAATTTTCTTCGGGAACATTAAGTGTCGAAATATATATTTGTTCCGAAGTTGGTGGTGGTGACCGTTTCTTCGGAGGCTGATTACTAACACTTCCTACAAGTTCTGGAGAGTATAAATGAATATTGGAATCTGTCACAAAGCTTGGAGGTGGTACGCTTATTTGAGCTCGTTCTGGTTTAGGTGTCAATGTAAGATTTGAAGCTGATGAAATATCTGAAAAGTTTTCCCATTCTGGAGCATTTGGATCATCCGTTGGAATGTTTCTGATCGTTACATCCCATTTTTGGTCGAGTTCTTTCGGCTTAACACGCGTGTGATATTCCGTAATCAATCGTTTGTGTCGTTCAATATCTTCAATTGTTCGCTTTTCAGTTATGGTTTTGAGAAAAACATCATCAACGACATGAGAAGTAATTTCTGGTTGACGATAAACAGCAATTGGTGGTTCAGTTATATGCTCTCGCCGTTCCATGTGAACAGAAGATTGATAATGTTCTAAAGGAACAATAGGTGGTGGAGGAGGTGGAGTAGGAGCTACCAATTTACTATGAGACGAATCAACAATTTCTGTCATAGAATGAGTATCCGTCATTTCTGTATTCAATGATATCATTGAACGAGCCGAAGATATTGGAATATCAGGTTCATCCCAATCCGGAACAGGAGGAGCTTGTTTGATTTCCATCGAAGATTCTTGCATTTCATGCTGTCGGCGTAAAATTCGAGAGTAAACAGGAGCTTGTTGAATATATTTTGGAGGTGGATGCAAGTCAGGGATATACGTAAACTGATTTTTCTCCGGTACAGGTGATTCAACTGTACGTACACTTTCTTCTCGTTGCTCTAAAATTGTTGTGAGATTTCGTTCAATTCGTGCGACTGAATTTTCCGATTCTGATGATTGAGGACTTGGAGGTGGGGGAGGAGCTCGTTTGACTCGCACTTGCACGTCGAATTTCGGTTGTTCAAGAGGAACTCGAGGGACTACAGTGGACATAATTTCTTGTGTGTGTCCGTAGCTTTCGCTATAGAAAGAACTAGTTTCTTGAACATATGCTTTGTTCTCGAAACTTCCCGCTGATGAGACTGGTAAAGAACGTGTATCTACATCTTCGATCTCGCTATGAGATTCTGAAGGATAGTCGGAAGGAAGAGTATCACTTATCAACGGTCCTTCGCTGCCAGAACTACTAGCTGCTGCCGCTACTGGAGCGTGTGCTCGGGGAATTTTCAGACCTTCGAACATGGAAATGTTTCCTAAGAAAAAAATAAAATTAAAAAATAAAACAAAACAAAAAACAAATTAAAACTATCTACCTAAAGAACTGCCAGATAATTTAGTAATTTCAGATCCACTTCCTGTGGAGAAAGGATGTCTCCGAACAACTGTCAATTGACGACGACGAAGGCAATAGTAAGACATTCCCAATCCTAACAGGACCAAAGATAAGAATAGAATTGCACAAATAATAAGCAAAATTTGAAGTCCGTTTAATGGTGGTTCAAGAACAGCTGCAGGAACTGCATTATCCCGTCTGAAAATAAAATTAAAATAATAAAATAGGAGTACATATAATCATGTAGCAAACAGGAAATCTGAGAAACGTAAGGAAGTTTAATGTTCCGCGTTATATGATTAGCTTATTTTCTTTAAACGTTTCTTACTTGTTTAGTATTAGTAAATTTAAATAGCTTATCATTGTGCAAAAATGGCAAGCAATGATACTAGAAGGATAATTATTTTTTCTTATATTTGATTCATCAATTAAAATTTAAATATTGTTTTACAAACTAACCGTGTTGCTAATGGTTTTGTCTGCCATTTAAAGAAATAATCTCGAAATAATGAAAAACTATATAATAAAAAAGGAAATGTGTGTCCCTATTGTAACATCTTTCAATAAGCTTTTCGATATATTTTTTATATAATTTCTTTAAATTGTTTTTCAAATTAATCGAAATAGAATATTCATAAATTCGTATGACAAAAGTAAGAAGCGTTTTTTAACCTTTTTTGGTGGTGAAATAAATAACTTTACCATAGTTTATAGCATTACAAGTAAGGGTCTCAGTTAGCTAATCTAGAAATGTAAAACACTCTTCATCCAGCTGGCGACATCCAACAAAGTAACACTTTCTTGGGTGCCGGGACACTCTGGTATCAAAGGAAACGAGGAAGTAGACGAAAAAGCAAAGGCAGGTTTAAGAATGCTATTAATGGGTACAAAACTGGTCATAGGACTGCTGACATGTACAACACTGTAGTTACAGAAAATTAAATTCTCTACAAAAAACGTCTGAAAATGTTTGCCCGATACGCCGTTTCCGAATAATCAAGCTTTAAACATTGATATCATATAATTTTTAGATTTATCTTCTTTATTTTGGAATTTTGTAACTAACGAACAAATAAATATATGGAAATAAACAATATAGATTCTTGAAGGCTCTACAAAAAAGATCTCTTAACGATTTTACATAAATTCACTCTTTCAAAAGTTATTCACAATTAAAGTTGAAGGAAAAATTAAATTATTGTTTATTTCGTTGTTGAACCAATTCTGAAAGAGTGATTTTATGTAAAAACGTTAAGAGACCTTTTTTGTAGAGCATTAAATTGCCTTCAATAATCTATATTGTTTATTTCTATATATTTATTTGTTCGTTAGTTACAAACTTCCAAAATAAAGAAGATGAATATAAAAATAATATCAATGTTTAAAGCTGGGTTATTCGGAAACGGCGTGCCTGGCAAAAATTTTTAAGAGACGTTTTTTGTAGAGAATATAATTTTCCATAATAGATGATAAAATTTAGATCTCAGCATTTATATTTTTTTAAATAAGAAGAAAATTTAGGTTATTTAAGATCTTTTTGTTTTTTATTTTTTATTTAATATTTTTATTGTTCAATTAGCTACGTTTCGTTACTAATCGTACTTCCTGAGCCTGAGGAAGTACGATTAGTAACGAAACGTAGCTAATTGAACAATAAAAATATTAAATAAAAAATAAAAAACAAAAAGATCTTAAATAACCTGAATTTTCTTCTTATTAAAAAAAATATAATTTTCTATAAAAATATGTGCAAATAAATTTGTTTACCTGGATAGTTTGTCAGCATTGACGCAAAAATGAAAGCACAAATAAAAAATTGAAATTAAAAATGATAGACCTCTTAATATTAATATTAAGGGCTCAATCACATCCCAATATATATATTTTTTTTGTCACCTTGAACAATATTTTCGATATACTTTTCAAAAAAAAAATAGTCGATTTTTTTGGCCTTTGTATGCATATATTTCAGCAAAGGTAGATAAATATTGTAAACACATACATGTGAGTGAAATACAATCATTGTTTCAAATTTGAACTGAAAGATTGTCGCTATGGTTTCAACAGTCATTTTGAATTTTATTCAACCAATTGCCAATTTTTACCATTTGTCAGTTGTGTCAGTGTTGGGCAGTAAATATTTTACGGATATTTACTAGTTGTGCATTAATATGGGTATTGTTTAGACTTTAAAATCCGATAATATTTAGTTCAATAATGTCTGTCTTCTATATGTCTAAAGGTTCTAACCGTTCTAAAGAAGAAATACATATACTTGACAGTGGACGTATTTCTGGACTGTTTGCTAGCTATAAACTCGTATCTGGTTCGGGGTTGTTCGGGATGATCGCCCCTTCCTCTCTTTCTGATAAACGAAAAACATATGCAAGTGCAGACTTAACTTGATCGATGCGATAGAGTGCTTTAGTCGTCTTACTTCGATAAATATTGCTCCCAAAAATGGGCCAAATTTCGCCCGCTTGAATCGGTCTTTCTCGCTAACCGTTTGCAAGCAACTTCATACTGTAACGTGGAAGCATTATTTTTTACAAATTCATTCTCGTTATTTTTTTTTCATAATGCCGCTAAGAAGTATAACTTCAAAAGTAAAGAAAAAATTAATTCCGTTCTTTCTATCATTATGTCACTTTATTAAATATTCAAAATAAATCAAATAATATTAATCATGGAATTCATTAATCCCAAGTCTTGTTTGCCTACAACAATTCCTTTGAAACATGTCAAATGTGGAAACGCGTTGTAATCAGATCACCACATTGTACTTTGTATATGTGTGTATATCTGTAGATCGATTTGTTTGGTTTTGAGTTGAAAACCGTAAAGGTGTAAGAGAAACAGCACGAGATCACAGTTAATAATAAATTGGACATGCAGTAGGCGGACTGGTTGCGATTACTTTGGTCATCGGCATAAAATAGAACGTAAACTCGTGGGCGAAACCTCCACGTTCAGCTGTGTTCAGTTAGCGACACTCAAGGTAGTCGACATGCCTTTTTGCCTTTTTTGCCTTTTCCTACGACATACGACTCCCTAAGAAATGCATGTAACGAGGACTCGAGTACGAATCATTCAGTCACGTTCACCTCACTCGTTTCCATACAAAATTAAAAGAAAAATCACTGTTTTTTCTTAATGAAAACTCAGTCAGCCATTTCAATTGAAAATATTAACTTTATACCCTACCTACGGGAAAATTAAAATATCTTTTATACAGCAACTCACAGAGCTCAGGTTTCACAATTGCGTAACAATGCCTTGAAATATTAATGATTCTCAATTTAATGAATCACAATTAGAAATTACAAAATTATATTTTTAATCATTTCTTTGGATTAATTTCGTGAATATTAGATAATCACATCATTTTATTTTATATACCAAATAGTACTCGCAGTTTCCTTTGCAAAATTTATACTATGCACGAAATATTGTATTTATAATTTGAAAATGCAATTTTTACGCGTCAAAATGAATATAATTTGTACCTCACTAACTTTGGGCAATATTACAGTTTGCAATGCAGTAAAAGATTGATTGTCAATATTATTTTCAAAGTACATTTATCGGATTGTTTGATAGCATCCTCCAAAATATTTTGTGTTGCAAACAAGTAATCTAAATAATCCTTTAACAGTTTTGATAAAATTGATGTTTCGTTATATGAAAATTGACTTCAGTTGTAAGGCAACTATAAGCCATAAGTACTTCTTTTAAAAAAGTTCTGTTGCTTTGTACCTTGATTAATTTACTCGACAGCTTACACTTTTATCTCAATTAGTATGTATAATGAAAATACGCTGAAGAAATTAATGGGAAAAATCAAAAGCTCTGTGTCACACACTTACAAAATGCCTAATTTTATAATTTTCTCATCTGATAGTGGTACAATTACGTTATCAAAACTACTGACAAGATTAACGTTATTTTTTGTATTGTATGAATAAATTGTTTGTCTAGGTTTTAAGATAGTTTATTTTATTTACGATGAAAAACATGAAAGACTAGCAACAATTTAGTTGAGTCAAGTTCGAAATTATAAAGCACAACAGTCTATGCAGTAAATAATGAAGACAATGTGTACGAAGAAAAGAGATAGGTCTTTAACTGGTTAATTCTCCAGAATTTTCCTTTACGCTTTATTATGTGTTACAAAATTAAAGAGACTAGAGCCTATTATTTCACTCAATCTAAGCGTATTTTATTGCGTTGTTAAAAAATATGAAAGTAAGTATGAATGTTCTATTTATGAATTTTTTAAAATGCTTACAACATAATCGTTTTAGTTGGCTCTAAGAGTATATATGGCGAAAAACACCCCCTTTTTTTCGTGTTGTACATGCGTTTAAGTACACATCAAAAAATCATTTAAATTCGGCAAATATTCTAAGACAGTGGTTCTTAGCCTGGATTCGATGGAATTCCAGAGGTTTGGTGAGTCAGTCTCATGGGTTCGACAGAGGTCAGGATATACCCCTAACACATATAGTTTTGTGATCTCTGTATAAATATTAAGCTGTTCTGAAATTGAAAAATTATATATTATTTTTCCAATTAAGAAGGGTTTGGTGAATGCGTATATGAAATTGGTGGGGATTAGTACCTACAACAAGGTACCTACAACGTTAAGAACCACTGTCGTATTATAGGAGATAAGCGTACATTTGGAGAGAAGAGTTAGAGTGTGTAATAGTCTAACTACCTTAAATGTTGTTCCTTTTATTTATTGTAGTTATTGATTGAAGGTTTTTTCCTGACTGATTAATATTTCCCATTTTATAAAAATCTTAAGGCCTATTTTTTAAAAAAAAATTATTACTGTCTTTAGGGGAGACCGGGTACAAAAGTAACAATTTGTTCTTTCACCTTGATTTCTGGGTGGGTGTTATTATTGCCATTAAATGAATATCACCACATATAAATTTAGTTTATGTTATTCACAATAGTAACTTGATTTAATAAATTATGGTATGTTTTGTATGAATAACAAAGAGTTTAAAAAAATATCAGTTGCTACTTTCGACCACGTAGGCGGGTCGAAAGTAACAAGACTACTAAGGGTTGCTAATGAAAGCATAGTACAAGTTAAGTCAACAAAGTACTTTACTTATTTAAAGACTTTATATTAATGATATAAACCAAATTCAGCATTTTAAATATTCAAAAAATATATATTTTAAGGAAATGAATCAATAGAATGCCGCGACAACGCATAAGAACTACTGCATGAAGAACTACCGACACGGAAATGTATCGAAAACCATTCTATTGAAGTAGATATTCATAAAAATATGATGTTAGTAATAAAATCATTACGAGGACCAAAGTAGCATATTACTTTTGTACCTTAGAGGGCAATGTTACTTTTTTACCCATTCTCATTTTAAATAAAACGTGTAATATTACCTTAAAACGGAACGTGCTAGACAAAAATGAATTGCATAAAATTTTTTTCTTAACAGTTATTTATAGTAGGTTTTTTTATAGCCATTAGCGAGTCTAGGGTTTTAAAAAAATCAGGAAACCGTAAATGTTTATAAGAGCTGCTAGTTTCAATTCATACACTTCGTAGATCACTTTTATCACACGGTTTATCAATGGTTAATGCCTTCTTTATTGTAAATAATTTTGAATAGTGATAAATAGTTTACGAGATCCTTGATTTATATTTTAATCAAACTACATACATTTTCATGGATATAATGTGATTAATCATTAAATCTATCTTTATTTTACAAACATTAACACACAAATTATTTGTGACACATAGTTGTGCAAATACTCAATTGTAATTTTAGGAAAAAGTTGTACTATCTTTTAAAGGGACGTAATACGTAAGCAGCAATAAAGAGAAAAAAAAATATCTGCTGGAATAAAACAATGAATTGCTGCATTTAGAAAAAAAATATTTAAAATTACCTGAAATAAACTTATTAAGAAGTATTGGAATTTTCAATCAGAAATAACTATAAAATTGATACAAAATATTTAAAAAAAAAATGGAAAAGAAGATTTTCTTCAAGCCAAGCCAATTCTAACCTTCATCATTTCGGTAAGCCTTCATTATTTCTATTAACAAATGGCATATGCAATTACCATTAATTCATGTTCAACTTCAATAAAACTCTTTTTACCAGAGATAAAGTTTGCACACTTATTAACAAAGATTAAAGAATAAGAAAAAAAGATAAATTAAATGAATTATAATTTGACCGGAAACAGACATAAATTATTATTATTTTTTCACAATACAATATTATTTTCATTTGAAATTGAAGGATTTTTCTTCAAAAAAATATTTCAACAACATGAAAATGACATATTTTTAATAAAATGATTATATGTATGAATAAAAATTCAAATCTAAAAAAAAATATAAAATAAGATGACATAATGTGGATATGAAATAAACAAAGAAAGACTAAAAAAATATATAACAGTGTGTAATTAGCGATCAACAACCAGCTTCAGATTTGTGTATAAAATAACCGAAGAAGTCAAGCAAAACTATTAGTACTAATAATTTTTTTCTGTTAAGAGTTAAACGAGCTAGGATGACTACTTTTACTGTGACTTTTTCACTTTTCGCTATTATCGCCGTGGTGATGTGTAAACCAGGGTTTGACAAGGCTAAAATGGAAGGTATGTGCATAAAATTAATTATAAAATGTGTTCTTAAGGAATGTTTTCTGTGCAGAAATGGCAATGCAAATGGCTGGTGTGTGTGCGCAAAAAACGCAAGCTACAGCGGAAGACATGGCGGTTATGCAGAAACATGAAATTCCGACTACGAAAACGGGAAAATGTTTCCTAGAATGCATGTTGGAAGGCTTTGGGATGATGAAAGATGGAAAATTGCACAAAGAAGGGCTAATGCAACTAGGAACTCAAATTATGGGCGACAAAATTGCAATGGTGGCGCCAATGATTAACGAATGTGAACAAGTTCCATTGAGTGATGATGGATGTGAAAATGCAATTATTATTATGAAATGCTTCGAAAAATTCAAAGATGTTGTCGATATTGAAGCTTTGATGGGATGAATACTCGAGAACAGCATATAATTGAGTAAACATATTTATAGTTTAAACTGTAGTTTTGTATTTAATTAAAGCATTGCAAAATCTGAAATACCAAATTTAATTTTATAAATGGTCCTAGAGACACCCATAAATATTCCAAGACAACATTTCTTTTCAGTTGTATAATTTTTCAGGTTCTATGATAGTTGCCCACTAGAAAATTTCTCCCACAAAAATTACCCCCAAAAAGCTGCACACTAGCATTATTGCTCACACGAAAGTTGTCTACATAAAAATTTACTCACATAGAAAATTTCTCACACAGATTTTAACCCCCAAAAAAATATTTACTATTAATTTATTGTTTTTAATTACTAGAACTGTAATTCACTACTTACTCATTTAAAAAAAAAAACTAGTTTTTTGAAAATATAATAAATTCAAGAAAATAAAAGTATCTCATGACCCTTTTAGTGGCGTCAGTATTTAGCAACGATTCATTTTCTACTTTCCCTTCAATTAAATTCGCATTTTTTTGTTAACTAAATTTAAATAATGTAAAATATCGTTACACAAACTATACTATAATAAATTAAAAAATTAAGAAATAAAAAAAAATCCTGTGGGTATATTTTCATGTGAGGATATATCATTATGCGTTAATTTCTGTGTGACGAATTTTCTAGGTGAGTAAATTTCTATGTGAGCAACTTTCTGTGGACAAATTCGTGTGAGGATTTTTTTAGCGGGCAAGTGATTGGTCACCAATTATTCATCATTTTTTTTAATCTTGAATTATCATCGATTTACAGTACTTTTGAAGCTTAAAAATAAAGGAAGAAAGAAAACAAAATCAACAAATATTGTCAAATTTTATTCGTTAAGTTCATGTAATGGCGTAGTTATCATTAATCATTGCTTTGTACGTCAGTGGATCTGGATTCAAGCCTCGGAACCACTAACAATTCCTATTGTCCGAATTGTGGGTAGTGAAACCCAAATAACCATTAAAGATCCTTACAATTGTAAAGGGACTGTTAAAATACCGTAAACCTTTGCAAAATTGTGATCATAAAACACTTTTCCTTTTATACTTGAATTATAATTTATCAAAGTTTCATGTTACTATCAGGATTCTCTAAAAAGGCATTAAAATGAATCAGCTACGATCATTCATTAAAGATAAAATATTTTCATCTAAAATGAACAAGAATTGATCTTACATCTTCACAGCATTGAAATTTAATTATTTTTTATTTCTTTGTGTTGTATATTCTTCAATTAAGCATTATAATTTAAATGGAATTAAGCACAAAATTATATTAAAATTGCTTCTAATGAAGAAAAATTATCTGCATAAATGGCATTATATATACTTGATGTAACTACATCAATATAAAACAGTTTATTGAATATTTTTGTTCGGTGTTTCTTTACCAATAATGGCAAAATTACTATACATTGCTACTATTCTTTGTTTAACTTTGATTGGCCAAACACTTGCGGATGCTCACAATATGACACAACATATTGGTAAGTTTAAAAAATTTAATTTCATTAACATGTAAAGTATTTAAAGGGAATAACATCGTGAAAATAAAGTTTTCATTAATTTTTTTTTATCATTAGGGACGGCCATACATAATGGTATGCAGTGTATGCATGAAACGGGTGTTACTCTAATGGATATCACGAGCATTTTCACATCATCTGACAATGACAAATTTTTCTGCTTGCTTCAATGTATTTTTGAAAGATTTCATATAATCGTTGATGGAGCTCTAGATTTGGATAGTATTTCTAAAATATTATCTATGATAATACCAAAGGACTTACAATCAATCGTGATGTCAATTATTGGTACATGTAACGAAACAATCAAAGAAACTTCTAAGGAAAACTGTGAAGTCGGAAAAGCTTTATTGGGATGTGTTGGAAGCTCAGTGGGAAATTTTTTGAGTTTATTTAATCATTCTCCTCGTTAGTAAAAAATGTAAAATGTATGTAAGTAGTATTACTTCAATAATATATATATATATATATATATATATATATATATATATATATATATATATATAACTAATAAAAAAGCTAGTTTCAAAAATAAGTATGGTTTCTTTTATTCTACTTTAGACTAATATCAACTTAATAGTAGAAATCAACATATTTAATTAAAGTACGACGAAAAGGTCACAGGTACCTTTTAGATACGCTAAAATCTGGCAAAGTTTCATTTTTTTTATTTTGATTTTAAGTTGATTTACGATTAAATGGGAGGAAAGTGTATGATAGTAGAACAGAATTAACAAAAAACGCGAATTGAATAAAAAACAATTCAGAAATGGAGACTTTGCCACACTTTGGTGTGCCTAAAAGCAAACACTGTTCTATGAGAAGTTTCATATTACCAAAAGCGAAATACTGTTCTGAGATTGTATTGAATCGACGTTTTAAGGGTTTTTTTCTGCAATGGAAATAATTGTTTCTATGAATGTTATTCCTGACTAGACGATATACACAATTTTATCTGCAGGGTATATAATTATTATTTAGAAAATATATGAAGCAAAATGCAATATTTGTTAGTAACTACAATTCACGTTATAATATTTATGATATTTTGCAATAGTAAAACAGAACTTTGATCAATTAATATACATTCTTTAAAATTTTCCTGAAAGGCTGTTATTCTAGAAAGGGTATTTGACGTAAAATGGAACTTTAACAGAAATAAACAGGGTAAAAACCTTTAATTTGTGTATGCAATAAAATAATAATGCGTTCATAAAACTGTTTCAATATTATGGGATGTATGCGATGGTGACAAAACCAAAAACAAAACAAAATACAAAATATATCCAGACAGATAAATCAATCCGTATTTGGTAATGTGATTGCGTCGTAAAGAAACAGCAAAATCAACTCGTTTTACGTGTAGGCAGAGAAACGAATACAAATACGGAAAAATAAATATTCACTACATTAAACCGATTTATTTGTATCGAATTGTCTCACTTTGTCTAAAGAACACTTCGATAATCTATAAAAACCTGACTACTTTTCGTCCAATTATTGTTACAACTTTAAGTTGAAATAACATTTTTATTGGTTTTGATCTTAAATTTCAACAATTATTACTGTTTAAATACTTTACGATGCTATCCTTAAGGTATAACAGTTATCTGTTAGATTTTTATCAAATATAAGTCACTATATAGCGTTTAGAAGAGATTTTATAACTATTAGGTTTCTGTTAATACCAAAAATATCACTAATGCCTTATGAAACATTATCAAAGATAAACTTAATGCACATCCAAGAAATTAACACTGTGCTTTATTTACTGTCATGACGCAGCACAACTTAAAGAGGAACCGCAGTCTTTTATACTCCAACGGATACTCTGACGGTATGAGTGGTATCCGTGGTATAACATCGATTGATAACATTGATCACTTCGAAAGCAGTTGGTAAGTGACCCTTACCAAGTTTTTATGCAAAACTTTCATACGTATCCAGGTTTCATTACATAACTTTGACGGATTTAAATTTGACTGTATCATTGGGACCTCTACTGGAGCATTCACAAGGTAAACGCAAGATATCAAACAAAATAAACAGACACAATTCCCCTAAACAATTAAAATTATTTTTTATAAAAAATAAATGGAATGTTTTAAAATAAAATATATAAAAATAATGCCGAAAAATAATGTAACCGTGGGAAAAATATCAGAGCCGAATATTTGATTAATTAACAAACTAAAATATGAATATTCGAATATTCGAATATTTTCATGAAGCTTATGGTTTACACCTTACACAATAAACGATTTCTAATATTCCAAAGTAAATCACCAACAAAAAGACAAAAAATAAAAACCCAAACTAAGATGTAACAATAATTTTTTAACAGAGTTTCATTATTTACTTTTGTTTTTCAATAAACTTTATGTTTTCCTATATAAGTTAATGCTAAATGAGTACTATCTATTAAATTTTAATATGGGCATTATTATGTATCGTATGTTTTAAATTTAAACATTTAATATTTGTTAAAATATGATTATTCGTTGAAATATGGTTGGTAAATAAAATCAGAAATTTCATTAATCATATTACAAATAAAATTTGCGAAACTTGTTTAGAAAATATGAATTATTTAATTATTTACTATTTGTATTATATATAATGTTTAATCTTTTTATTGAAAATGGTAAATACAATTTTAATGTAATTCGTTTCTAAAGGTAAAAAATTTAACCCAATTTTTACTGAAAAATATAAAAACGCAAGTTTAACAGAATATTACCTGTCTATAAGATAATACAAACCCTTGAAGCATAAAAATATAAAAAAATCTTTAATACTGATGCTTTATGGAAATACGTCTTGGCGGTTTTTTCAGAGTTTCATATTTTTCCTTACCTTCATGAAATTGTTTTTTACTAATCATTATGAAGAAAGAACAATGTAAAGTATATTCTTTGGAAAATAGTTATTTTTTTAAATGAAAATGTTTTTGAAAAAAATATTTTCCCAAAGGTGAAAGAGTAGATACCGAGCACCAATGGGATATTTTTAAAAAAATATATGAATTCCAGTTTCCGAAAAAAAAAATCGTTTTAAATGATGCATTAAATACTTACATGTAATTTGGAATTGGTGCTGGAACTGGTGCAATTGGGGGTGGATATCGGCAAACAATTGTAATAACCTCATCTCCATCCATTTCCAATCCTGGATGGAACCGTACTACAATATTGTTTGTAAATACTCGTTGGGGGTCCTTAATAATCGCACCAAAAATTTAAAAAAAAAAACACACACATTTAACAATCCACATCCGCTTTCAACAATTATCAATATTTACCTGCTTTGTGCCGCAGCCCTTCAGCGGTAATTCAATTTTATAGCTCAAATCTCCATTTCCGGCAGTGCGACACGCTGAATTTCGGTCGAAATCTGCATATACGATCCCGTAAAATTTGTCGTTAAACTTTAGTTCGACTTGCATACTGCCCGCGGCACAATTAAGCGCTGCTTTTGTGCGATTTAAGAAAATCACAGGACTTAAATCGTCCAATTTCGTAACCTAAAACAAACAAAATAAGAGCAAATTCAGTAAAATTCAGCAAAATTATAATTCAAATTTATTTTAATTTTTTTTTATAAGAATGGTGTTATCCTCAAACTAGAAAAACTAGATCGCACAATAAAAACTTTAATATATATTTCCTGTAAAAACAAGAATGGTGCTCTACAAAGAAAACCACCCTTAAATTTAAATGTTTAGATAAGTTTTTCTCAAAATTCATTTTATCACTTATGATTCTCAAAGTACTTACTTTTCCATCCAGAATTGTTTGCTCGGGAAGACCTTCGCCTTGATATTCAATATTATTAGCGTGCGAAGCATAATTACTTTGGCTTCGTACAAGAAGAATTTGAATTAAAAGGAACAAAGAAAATTGTATTATTCGAAACGAGACTGCCATCTGAAACAAAAACAGTAAATGATAAAAACGAATCCTAAGTTAAATTACGGAAAAAATGTAATGTTGATTTTATGTATGTACTTCTTTCTCATTACACAACACAAATCTATTTTTGTATAATAACGAGATCGAATAGGTAATATGTATTTAAGTTATTATCGAAAGATAAAATATTCAAATATACACCGACAATTTCATTGGTAATGAAGCACTTATTTAAATTCAAAAGAAAACTTTCACTCGTGAAAGTTATACTAATTTCAAATACCTAATTATCAATTCAATGTGAATATAAAACTTATTTAGGAGAAACACGTTTAGAATCTTCTGACCTTCAAATTAACTACCATGACATCTAATTTTTAACACCCGACGGGGTTAATAATTCAAGTGATTGCATAAGCTTATTATAAAACGAAGTCATATCTCATAACAAATATAATAAAACTTTAAATCAAAATGAAAAATAAGCCTAATTAAGTTTCCATTTAAAAAAAATGTTTTAAAATAAATCCGGACATTGATAATATATTGAACATAATCAAGTTGAAACTTAATGGTCAATTGTTGAAAATTGAAAAACGAAAGTTAAACGTTCACTTTCGTTCGAGAATAAATCATAATGATAAATTTCCAAGGAATCTATGATTTCAATAAAGCCAACCGAAAATTGATAATAAACGTAATGTGTTTTGGGTTTCATGTTTTTCATTGTGGCAACACTTTGACTGAGATAATAAATCAAAATCAATCAAATTAAAAGTGAAATTAATCAAGCAGAAGAACGCAAAGTCGCATTGAATGATTAATATTGTAATTCAAATTCTTCAAGAGTAATAAACTTACTTTTACCAAACTTTAGTAAAGTGTAAGACCTCTGAATTATAAACAGTGCATTAATTTATTATTCTCAGCCTTTTAATTTTCATTTAATTACAACTGTTCAAATATAATAAAATGTTTTTTTTAATTGCTTACTTAACAATAGGTTTTGATGATTTTTTGATGAATAGTTTTAAAACTTTCCTAAATCAAAAGGAAAAATTTAACAAAAAAATAAAAATATAAATTTTAACTTGTCAATGTACGGTAATTTCTAATTGAATAGTTTTAGAACTTCTGGTTCAATTTTAAAGCTATTTTTTTGCAAATATGAAAGTTATATAACCATAGAGATTTTAGGATGCATCTGAATATAAAAGTATATATAACATATGTTTTAGCAAAAACGGCTGTAGGGAATATCAGAATTATTGGACCACTGGTATAAACAATTTAGACAGCAAATCAAGGAGACAATGTAGTCACTAACTGGCTAATTCTCGTGATTTCTTGTCTTAATCCTTCTTTACCTATGGTTATGTATTTAGTACAGACTACTTTTAACAATTTAAATAACTCTATATATATAAGAATTAGTTAATTCATATTTAAGGAATTCCTCCCTAAAACTTTAACACATAAAATAAAATCATAATAGTAACAAAAACAGGATGAAAATTCTTCGTTAATTTGCCAATCAGTTCGTCGTGACCGGTTATTAAGATCGTTATAAACTTTAACTTGTGTTTTTGTAAAATTAAGTATTTAAGTACCAAATTAGGTTCAGAGTTGATTTTTCGATCAACATTTTACTTTGTTTTTGTCTTATGGTATTCTTGATTATTGAGCAGCAGTTTTTATAAGTTCATTTTTTAATTTTTATTTTTTTCATTTTTTATTTTTCTCTGCCGACTGTGCTATAATAAACATAGTTTGTAGGCCTCAGAATGGGGTCCTGGACCCTTGACAGGCAAGAGATCATCTATTTCATTACCCTTAACACCTTTGGAACCTGAAACCCATCTCAAGTTGATCTTATTTTCAGATGGCAAGAATTGTAAGGGATCCCTCAAACTCCTAAATCAATTTGGGGGATCGTGCGTTTACGTAATTCCTTGTATACATTTATAATATTCAGTAGAAGAATCAGCTTTACTTGGACTTTCACTAATTTTGTCTGGCAATTTCAATATCAATTTTACAGATTAGAAATCTGAGTTCTTCAAAAATATTTTTTTGAAAAAATTCAAGGTAAGAATGAAACTACAACTTACTATGGCACCACCATTGATGCTGTTGTTTCATGATCCATAGATAAGATACATGAATATGCATTGTATCTCAGTTATTAAAAACATATTATATCGATGATTGAATTTGACACAAAAGTGTATTTTCATTTTTATAGTTTTGAAATTGATTTGCAAAGGTGTATTTGGCATAACAATATTGATACATTGATTACAAAATAATATGAATAGAATTGTAAAAGAAATCAATTTTCTGCGATTTCATTTTTCTAACAATATATCAGAAATAAATGTCTCTTTTATTGTTGATACGAAAACAAATTTAAACATTTTTGTAATGAAAGTGTTTTAATAATTGCACCATTACAATGCAAAAATTGGGAAAATAATGGGAAATCATCAGATCAATAGACTTTTTTGTTTACAAGTCGATTTAAATATTTTCAATACGAGTGAAATTTCCAAATATTTTCTATTCACAATGATGGATCATTTTTAATGCTTTCTTCACAATCTTCATTCGTTGCAGTAAATTTTTTCGTGTTATTTATGCTTAAACTAATGAGTTTAGGCTTCTTGGGAATTCCTCGCTACATTTTTCCAACCATTACAAAAAGTATGAAAAGAAAAAGTAAACAGAGAGAAACGAATTGAATAAGTTTTCGCGTCGTTTCAAATTCAAAACAACGTAAAGAAGATTGCATTGTGTTTGGTTTGAGATAAGCAGCGATTATATTGTTGAATTCTTTCTCAACATTAACCGTTTTCTATTTGTGTCTGTTTTTTTAATTATTTCAATCGTTATTATCTCGCAATAATACAAATGTTTTTGTTTGTTCTGCCCTACAAAAACTTCCGAAAATGAATACAGTAAGACTGATTTTTGTACATAAAAGATTTGAGGACATAGAAATATTTATTTATTTACTTTTTCTTATTCTCACTAGGCATTATAAATAGCATACATAATTGATAGGCTCATGAAATGTAGGAACTCTTTAATAATGTTATTAACATTTAAAATAAAATCTTAAATTGTATTTTATCGAAAAGAAATTAAATAAATTTTTAATTATCTTCTATTTTTTTTATTTTCTCTTGAATTATTAACTTTCTTTACAACTTTAAATTAAAAAAAATCTTTTGTTAAAACTTTAGGAAGTAATTTGTATGGGTATTGTTAGCTTTTGTACACTTTTAAAGATTTTCTTTCCAATTTTTTACTGTTAAATCAAATAAAAAGTTTTTTTTCCCTTAGACGCCACTCTATTTTGTCATTTAAAATATTCGTTTAGAGTTCCAGCGACTAAGCTCATAATTTCACGTTATTTTTTTAAATTAAATTTTTAGTTTTATTTTCGAAATTAACAACGAACTATCAATCTCTTAAATAAACCAAAAAAAAAAAAAAATCTAATTCATTAAGAAAATTGTTTGCCTTCTTATTTCTTAATATAGTATTTACGTGACATGTTCGAATTAAAATAAAAATTAGACATTCAATTTTATTCAAAGATAAGGTGATACCTGCGACTAGAAACGATAGTTGTATTCTTTTTTAAGATTTCGATATCGAAAATTTTATATCCTTACGAAAAACGTATTCGTTTAAATCTTAGTTTAACAATTGAAATCTGACAATGATTTTTGACTAGTAAGTATTTAAAAAACACCATATTGAAAATATTGAAATAACATACATATTGAAATACTTATATTTTTTCCCCAATATAAAATTACATTTGACGTATTGTTAATAACAATGACAACGCTTACAATAAATAAATAAATCTTAGGATAATTATTTACTATTTTACCTGTACAAATAAAAAAAACATAAATAAATGAAACTTTGACTGACAGCTATACTCCCTGTACGTTGATCGAAAAAGCGATGGAAGCTATACAAAAAATAGACTTTCGTTAAATTCTCTATCGAAAACTTCGCTAGCATATTGTACGTTAGCTGTATATAGCACGGATACTTCAAATTTTCTCAAAAATAAATAAAAACACGACCTATATTTATGAACATTTTAACCATATAAACAGTAAGTCGTTATGTATTTCCCGCGGCCACGTTTGTATAATTCAGGGGTAGCCAACCTGTGGATCACATGATGCCCGGATTGAACATTTCCCACCCGAGTTATTCATCACACATTTAAAAAAAGGTATATATTTTATAATGGCCCAATAGCCAAATAAGTGATGAAAACCAATTTATTGAAAATGCATTCAGTACATCAAAATCTATTACGAAGAAATGGAGATTAATAATTTCTATTTGATCCGTGGTGTTATGATGCATTTTCAAAGTGGCCCACAGTATCATTTGGATTGGTTACCCCTGGTATAATTGATTATTGTGCCGATAATACACCTATTTTATAAATATTTTTACTTTAAGTGTTATTTATGTTACTATATTTTTCTTGAGTAAGAGTTAAAAGCTACAACTTAGAAGAAAAATAAAATAGAAATATGTGGAAATTGAACCCAAACCCTTTATGTATAGAGCAATGATGCTATGTTGTCACGATGACATGAACATATGCAATATTATTAATACTTGTGTCTAAAACTTTCTATTTCTAAAAAAAATATCGGTTCTAATTGTAGTTAGCTAATTATAACGTCATATAAGGGATGCACCCTCCAAATTTCGCAGCTCTACGACCAATGGCTTTGGCTAAGCGTTGACAAATCATTCATTCAGAACTCAGAACTAATCTTCTATTATTATAAAGAGGAAAGATTTGATTGTTTGTTTGCTTTGAATAGTCTCCAAAACTACTTGACCGATTTGAAAAATTCTTTCACTGTTAGGAAGCTACACTATTTCCGGTGAACATAGGCTATATTAAATTTTCAAAAAAAATAAGGAACCATACTTAAACTCCAATAATGTAACCCAAGGACTGAAAAAAAATACCAAAAAACATTATTTTATCGTGTGCGCTGCGAAAACTATTGGTTATAGAACAAAATAATGTAATACGATTTTGTAGAACATGGCATTATCAACAAAAAATAAAGCGACAGCATATGTCTAACTATTATAGTTATGTCACAATAAGTGTTTTTTTATTTTAAAAAATATATATAAATTCCACCGCTATAAAAGCTCTTTTATTTATACTTTGGGATTAATTATACGTTCATAGCGCATTCGCTTACGTATCTGGCATTCTTATGCTCACAATAAAAGAAACGTGGGTTCGAATCTTACATTAGCCTTTTTTTTTACAAAATTGTTTTGGGAAAAAGGTTCATTCGGGAATCGAAACAGTGAGATGGGATTACAACTAATATTCAAAAATCTAGACTCTTAACTACTGTTATTTTGACGCGAGTATTTTGATAACTTTCGACTTTTTTTAGTCATAATTTAGACCGGACCGACTTTATTGGACTTGACGATATTTTTTATTTTTGTATAGATACTGATTGATTTATGGATTATTTGGTTCACGGTAGGTATGCCTACCGACGGTATACGCAATTGAACATACACTTCTTAGATATTTATAAATATTTTTTTAAGTTTAATTGATGATTACATACAACTATTTTATTCTAAGCAGCAATTGATTAAATGTGTCTCTTTAAAGTCGACAAGGCAGTGTTTTTAAGTATGATTATGTTTTTCGTAAAACAAATAAGAAAAATAATAATTTTCACATACCACTACAAATAGCAAATCTAAAAAGAAAATATAATCTACACCTACGTTACGCAGACGAAGTTGCGGGGATCAGCAAGTGTTATATATATATATATATATATATATAGGTAGATTAGAGTTGGGAATTGTACATTTTTTTGTTTTATGCCGAATAGGATTTGTTTTTTCTGTGATTGTAATCCTTATTCTAATACTACTTGTTCCAGATAAGAGACTTCAGAATTCAGATCCATATGATATTTCTTTGTACCTTATTAACGGCCTAAATTCTTCTTCATTTTGCTTGAGACCTTCCGCTTTTTCTTTTATAATACCCAATATGAACTCTTTTCCTTTTGGAATATGACCTATCATGTTTTTCTTTGTATCATTGCATCAATGATTGATCTTTCTTTGTCTTGATTTTTAATACATTTATATTTGTAATTTAATTCCTTCATTTCTTTTTTTATATATTATTTTTCAGAAAACTACATGTCAATGTTTTCTATAGATTTTTTTTTATTTTCCGAGGACTGTTGCTCATTTATACAGAGTCAAGGTCTACATATAAACAACTACACACTTTAATAACGGTTTCCTGAGTTTCATTTCAACTTTTCCGATTTGTATTGAATCCGTTGTGTAATTTTATGCGCTTCACTTTGATTAAAATGGATTTGATCTCTTCAATATCCTTTGAGGTATGACTGCCTTGCATTAAAATTCGTTTTGCAAGTTTTTCCAACGATGACTAAACGGTCCAACAACATTTGTAGTTCCTGTGCCATGAACTTTCAATTTGATAATTCAAAGTCAAATGTATAGCTTACAGGGAATAAATAAACACGAAAAACGTGCATAGTTCTTAAAAACAATCGGAGACAACTTTTCCAATATATAATTCCTCAGTTTTCTTAAACCTTAAATATACTCTCTCATGGTTCGAAGAGTTCCATATTTCAAATAATTGAGTTTATGTAAATAACTTTAAAATTTAAAGCTCTTCTTTCTCTACAAAAATTAATATGACTAATTTGATACACATCTTCACGTGAATTGCCCGCTCTTATTCTGAACGAGCTGAAAAGCAGGATATTGCAGTCTCTTGTATTTCATAATATTTTATTTCCTTGATCTTAAATTGATTTCATCTGAGAGTTTTTTAGTAAAAACATCAATCCTTGTAAAAGCGAGAACTGGAATCATATAAACAGTGACACTAATTGTTTCGTTCTTGCTTACGTTTACCAGCATTTTCATTTAAGCTATGCATATCTCTTCTTTCATTAATTTACTTCCATTCTCTTTGAAAAGCTTCAGCAATTTGTTGTCTAAATTTTAATCACAAGGACGAATTTTTTATATAGAATTTTAAGTTATTTTTTTATACAGAAACCCTTACAAAGAAACAAACTAGGCAACGTCAGTAACAAACAGGAAACGCAAATGATTTAAACGAGGATTGCAAGTATAAAAGTTATCATTTCTATTCAAATAAAAACTAACCATATCTCCATTGTGTTTTCATATTGTCAAGAAAATGAATCACGACTATTCATCGCAATGGAACGAAGAGCATTGCAGTTGGCAAATCCCGTTAACACTAACGTCCTTACACATACTTGTACAATCAATGTCTATTATTTTTATGCATTTAAACACAATAACCGTATTTAAAAAAAAATATTATGCAAAAGCAAAATAAAAAAGTAAACACTGTTCTTATAATTTTTTCCTCATGCTTATTTTCACTGCAAATGCATTTTGATTAAATTATCATCGTCATTGTAAGACAGTTACGCTATTAAGTTTCTCATTGCCTTCGTATGCATTAATTCATATTATTTTCTCCATTAAAAAAGGTGGATACTGTTAAACATTTTTTTCCTTTCCAACACTAATATAGTACTTTTCGCAACATTTACATTCTGAAATTGTTATGTATAACTTATAGATCTAATTGACTCTTGTATTGTTCTATTTATGGGCAATATACAGGAACGAATTAGGAATAATAGATGCGATACTTAATGTTCTGTTTTTAAGGACAAAAAACAGCAATAACAACATAGTCGACATGGTCGAGATCATCGTCGGTATTTAAACACGGAAGAATAAAGAGTATAAATTTGTTTCACTATTTCTTCGTAAATTATTTCCCAGATAGACTATTGACGGAGAATAGCAGTCGTAAATCGACGGGGATGTGAAAATAAAATACGTCAAAAGGTTTTACTTTAACGTCGCATGAATATGTATTTTCTTATGTTTTGAGAATATATTGGATATAAAATACATTTACAAGAAATAAATATAAAACTTTCGAGTTATAAAATTTGCATAATGAAAATGAGAAAATGCAGTAGAAAATACGTATTCACACATTTGTGTCATAAAATCATAACTGCGAATTCTTTACATTTTATCTTTAAAATTTCGTTGAACATAAAAAAATATATAAATCAGAGTCGTCAATTCATATGCGAAAAATAATAGAAAGAATAGTTTTTGTATATGTTTATACTTCTCAAAAAAAATCTTCAAAAGTTTCTAGCTACATTTTTATATATGAAGTCAAGTAATTAATTTTATTTACTTAATTTTACAATTGATAAATATTGTTGTATATGTAGGCGAACAATTTTCCTTGGCAACATATTTAAATCAGGTTCTGAGACTTGTGTGTTCCCACATCTACCTACAATTTAACAATATGCTTTTTGTAATCTTGAAACTGATTAAACTCTTCCAATATTTCATGTTTGTTCCCAATGGGCATTTCAGAGTAGGCGAGTAGCGAAGAAGTGATAGAATCATGCTTGTCGCGACATTTGTATATTAATAGAGAACCAGAAAATATAAATGATAATAAGTGGTGTATTTAGTCGTTAAATATTCTGCTTGGATCTTGAAAATCATATTTTATTATTAAATATGAATAAATCATTCGCAATGTCAGGTAAATAAATAGCGATTGTCAATGTATGTTTTAGTATAGTACATTATGTTCACGGTCTGAAATGAGGAAGGCAAAAGGATTTTTCGTTTCAATAGACTACAAAATGAACAACATGTTAAACAGAAAGTAAAACGCCGTTCATTATGCATATTGTAATTCCGACAAAAGCACACGTAACCGCCTATAAACTAGTTCGACTTAATGGAAGATCGTAAAGTTTCCATTTCTGTTATCTGCCAAATTACGTAACTAAAACAACTCCACTCCTGTTTGTAATGATATGTACGAATACATCGGCAAATTATTCATAATCAAAACTTAACAAACTACAAGCATAATAAGATTTCATGTTTGATTATTTGCTTAAAATTGAAATATTAAATTGCTTGTTTTATAAAGAGTATCAAATATTTTGGTTGTGGATCATTTCTAAACTTTTCGTATGTCTTTACAAACCACATTGAAAGGACAAAATGGCAAAAATACATTAATAAAACCGTGCATTCACATATCTGGTTATTTTAATTTCCAATAAATAAAGATATTCTGCCTACATGCTTAAAGTGTGGAGCCTACACAAATTAAAAAAATAAAATAAAAATTTAAAAACCAGATGTTCAACTAATATAGTGTGTAGGTTATTGAGGCTAAAATTGTCTTCTCAAAAAATTTTCAAGGAAATCATGACGCGGTTTTTTAATCAAATCTGTTCAAAAGATTTTTATTCTATTAGCATGAAAAATATTACTTTTTTTTTGGTACCCTTTTACAATTTCCATAAGCTTAAAATGCATACAAATTTATTTTGCTGAGATAAAAAATACAAACATTACATTGAACTGATTGATACATTTATATAATTTCATATTTAATTGGAATGCAATATTAATGTATAATATAATTCCCAATTGATATATTCACAAAAGTAATCAAGAACCATAATTTTCAATTAACCGTACCGTCAATAAAATAAACTAGGTAGAAAAGAAACATATACTTCTAAAAGTTTCATTCAAATCGATTCATATCAAATCAACCTATATGGTTCAACCCAATACTATAATATATTAAATTATAAGTAAATGTGATTCTGGCCTAGATTTATGCATAAGCATTGTGAACAAGTATTTAATTTAGTTTAAAGTGAATGTTATATTAACATAATGGTTTTACGAAGCACAAAACTGCAAATTACTTCTGTTGAAGTTGCTTTGCTTTAAATTTAGTTTCTTATCTCATCAGAATCAAAAATTTTCAAGCATATAGTTTTATTGCTGAAAAATTCTTAGTTATTTCCATTTTGCTACGGATTCTTAAGGGTTGAAAAAAATATTTTCATAAAATATTTATTTAAAAAATTATGTACACAGTTTTTTTTTTAATTAAAATTGATGTTTAAACACTTATTTCCACTTATTCAAACTTACATCAAGTACTACAACTAAGTCTCTTTATAACTATTTGGCAGAAATCTAATTATTTATTTTATATGAATTACAATAATTCGATTATTATTTTTCTTGCACTAAACCACACACTAATTTGTAAACATCTACTTAGCATCTACTCAATCAACCTTCATTTACCATCTACCCAGCTGCAACTGGGTATATAATATTAGATATAATTGTACTTTTTACTATGGTGCAATTCTTAAATTAAAATGAAGATCATAAAGTTATTATAGATTTGTACAGCGGCATAGTTCCTTAAAAATGGCGCCTACTGGGTCTTCAACGTTGGTTCAATGTATAATTATATAAAATGTAAATAATTTTGTTCGTTTGATCAAAGCCGCCAACCTTATAAAGTTCCTTACCAATCTTTTTGAAATTTGTACCAAAAGTTGTATTTATATACACGTATGTTTTTGTTAAATCAGAAAGCTCAGTAGAGTCTTACATCAGCAGATACAACGAATAGTAATTCAGGTTGTTAAGAGAGGTGTTTTTAATGTAATTTTCTCGCTAAATTTGATATTTTCAGAGAGATATAGTGGTTTTTCTATAAAGTCAATTGAAAAATGTATATCTTAAATTCAATTTTTAAAAGATGCAGCAAAAGATTTTCTTGAAGTTTTTTTATGACATTATAATCATGGTTTTAATAATTCAGGGAGAACATTAAAGGGAACTCATACAGCTAATATTTAAATACTTTTGTAAGTAACAATTAAAACTCAAAGAAATATTTTTGGTTTTCTTAAATTGATTTGAATGTGTAGAATACCTGGTTCATTATATGATAGCAAAATGTGATTGTAATAGATTAGTAATTTCAATAGTTACGAATAGTAAGTTTTAACTATAAGTACATAGGACTTATGACATGAGCATAAAGAAGGAAATCATAATCATTATTCACATTAATCTATAACTTAAGAGGAACAATTAATTTATAATTGAAAAAATCAAAATTAAATTAAGCTTATTTATTTACAGCTATTACAATACAGGCTAGTTAGGCAAAGTCTGGCGAGTTCCTCCTCGAATTGTTATGCATTTTTTTAATCATAAAAAGTTCACACCAAATATGTATAGTATAAAATTCTAATTCCAAAATTGTTAAAATTTAACATACCCATAAAGTTCATGGCAATTCTTAGACTAATAAAATTTCACATGAATTCATCTCTTCACGAAAAAAATCAATGACGCGCTCGTTTATATATTAAAAAACATAAAAACTTACTTTACTCAATTTTTATGATCATGTGGTTAAAATTTAGTTTCCTCTAATGAAGCAAATATTTAAAATAACACGTATATAACATTCACATTTCTTCTCCACGTTAGAGCATCTAATCATAAATTCAATAAAAAACGTTAATTAACGCATAATTTTGACCAGTTTCAAGGAAAAAAATGATTAATTTTGAAGCAAAGTTAACCAATTTTAAATAATTCAAACCAATTATTTTGTTTTGAAGCAATTTTTTTTCTTGTTAAAACCTCAAAAAAGTGCTACAAGTCGGAATGTTATGATCAAAAATATTTTTTTAATTCATAACAAATTGGCTTTATTAGTATATAGTAAAATGCTGATTGATAATGTGGTGAAAAACGTACCGATTATGGAGCACATGGCACTCAAAAACACATCAACTGTAATGTCAGAAAATTGTAATTGAAACAAATTAAAAAAAAATCCCGAAGTATATAATCTTTAGTTAATTTATAACTTGTGTTTTTCCATGTTCGATTAAAAAACGAACATACTGTTGTAGACTGCATTCAATAGCGAAGATAGTGTAATAAATTATGACTTAGGCTGGTTGAAAGTGAAATTAAATCGACATAAAGCGTTGAATACAACATAATAATATTGCATAGGGAAAATATAACTGATATCCTTGAATTTATTTTATCACACAACACTTGGTAATTATATTATTTTCTTTGCTATTATTATTATTATTATTATCGTTCAATAGCCATAAAATAAATAATAGTTGAATGTAAAACCATAGTGTCAGTGTTAAACTATAACTCGATTGAATAGAGGCGTGCTTGGGCAAAGAAAAATTAATAAAATACGAGCAAGTAACATTAACTAGCCGTTGGTTAAGAGCTTGAAATTTACTTGATCTGTGCGTTGGTAGTCATTATACCCTCTTTATCATTTAATATGTAAAATTTTCAAATGATCTTTTCTAGAATCTAAGTAGGTACGTTCAACTGAAAAAACCTGTAAAGGGGATTTAATTTAACTCTTTTACTAACAATACTGAAAAATATAATATTTTAAAACAAAAACTAGAAAAAAAAATTATACACTCATTGTTACTATAATGATATTGGATTTGTAACACATTACTCGCTACCGCCTTATATTTTAAATTAAAATTATCAAAATAGTTCATTTGCTCATACAAAAATATGAAGAGATAAAATATTTTGAATTTCCAAATTCTAAGATATGCGAATAATAAGAAAATAATACACGGTAAATTGATTCAATAATGTGTAAATTAATTTTTAAAGATAAATAAAATATAATTTTTTCTACATATTTCTTAAATAATTTATTACAAATTGAGATATATTATCACGCTTACGAATTTTAAATTTATATTTTCAAATATAATATTTCGCAATGAATAATAATAAAAATGAATTTTTTTGTATACTTGAAAACTATCACTAGAAAAATAAAATAGGTATTTATTTTACATAATAGATGATAAAAATCAGATCTCAGCTTTTATATTTTTTTAAATAAGAAGAATATTCAGGTTATTTAAGATCTTTTTGTATTTTTATTTTTTATTTAATATTTTATTGTTCAATTAGCTACGTTTCGTTACTAATCGTAACTTCCTCAGGCTTCTTGATTCACAAAATTAAATATATTTATTTTAAATTCAATAAATTTATTGAATTTATTGAATAAATTCATTGAATTTAAAATAAAAATATTTAATTTTGTGAATCAAGAAGCCTGAGGAAGTTACGATTAGTAACGAAACGTAGCTAATTGAACAATAAAATATTAAATAAAAAATAAAAAAAAAAAAGATCTTAAATAACCTGAATTTTCTTCTTATTTAAAAAAACATTTATTTTACTTGGAAAAAATTCAAATATATTGTCGTTGGAATTATATTACTTAAGTATTGAAATAACCATTTAAAGTGTTTTTGATAGCGAAAGCATATAGGACGACAATGTCATTATAACTTTTCAATATGATTTTTATTTTCTGAATATGAAAAAACTTTGTTCATAATTTCTTGATTGCTTAGATAAGCAAAACTCACTTAATAAAGGTGGATTAAGAATTATTTTATAAATTACTATTCGATACTCGCCACTTCGTCTGCGTAATATGCTAATACGTCAACGATGTTATTGATTTGTTTTACTAGCTTCGGACTAATGTTTACCTTAATAATTTCAATTACATTTTATTTTTTAAATAAAATTAAACTCATTCATGTATATTTGTGAATATCCCACATAACTTTAGTTTAATAAAAATTGACAATATTTGCAGTAAAAATCATAACAAAACAAATATAATAAACCAATATTAAAAAATGTATAAATATTGATTACAAATTTTCATTTAATTACAAATTTCTCAGTATTCATTTAGCTGAAATTTAAAATACTCAGTTTCCAGAAAAAAAAAAATATGAATGCGATGAACTCAAAAATATTGAAAATTTTCATATGGTTTTCATTAATGGACAGAATAATATCTGAGGAAGGTTTTGGAATATAATTTATTAAAATTACAAATAATTTGAATAAAATATGATGATGGTTTTTCGAGTATAAAAAATTATCAAATCAACATTTTAATACACACAAAAATCTTCACATAATATTATATTGGTGCTGTAGGAGCATCTTATTATCGCTTTGCGTATGAAGGAGCTGGTTTCAAATCCATCTTTTTCCTTTTTTGTTCCAAATTTTGCCTTATAAAGCCTCAAAAAAGTTTTTCAATAAAAAAATGAAGAAATTTTAAATAGTTATATGATTTATTGTAAAAATATGTTTTTGTTATATTCCTTAATGATACAACCGGTGTTGCGGACACTAAATTGCGTCTTGGGTATTTGTCAAAAGTGTGAATATTTTTAAGCAAAGTACCTATTTGCCGTGTTTGTTTGTTTGATGAAAACGATAAACTTAAAAACTACTCAACGAATATTTTTACAGTATACACCAATGGACTGAGTGATCATCCTTGAGGAAGGCTAAAGTGTATAACTCAATATCCAAGTATACTGTCCAACTGAATTTTTAAATTATTTATTGATTCCCGGAATTTCGTTGAACTAATTAATATTAAAAGCAGGTTCCCCAATAAAATTTCTAAAAAATTTAAGCTCACCAAATCAGGAAAACGATACAAAACTTTTAAAAGCTAATTTAAAAAAGTTTTAATCGAATGTATCATTTTACCTGGCTACGGAACCAGTGGAACCAATAATATTGACGATAACTACAGAACTGTCCTTTCAATTTATTTTCAATTAAATTACTCTTATTTTCAATTAAATAAGTGTTTAGAATGACTTTTGGAAAATTACAAAGTCAAACTAGAATTGCTTTAAGTCACTCATGTTTTTCACAAGACCATTTAAACATTACATGTTCGCTTTACACGTTATTTGGTAGAAATTATCAATGTTGTAAAGAAAGGAAAATGTAAGTGTGTTTATAGATAGTTATTTCTCCATTTATTTATAAATTACAATAGAAGGAAAACAGGTAGGAGTATATGCTTCCTGTATGAATCCGAAACGAGTCGTTAGTTAAAAATAAATGAAAAAATCACTATTACAAAAACGTATGTAGAAAATTTAAATTGATAGTATGCCAACAGTTTATTTGATATTTGATGATAGGGAATTTAGAAAAAATAAACTTTCTAACTTTTATTTTCGAAACCAAAAAAGCATGAAAAACAATAATAATTTTGGAAATAATAATAATAATATCTTTGGAAATTAAAAAGAAGGGTTCAAATCAAATCAGTAGATTTCAATTAGTCGAATCCTTAACAAATATGACCATTTTTTTAAATACAAGTGAACGGTAGTAGCTTCATATAGTTACTCGCTGAGATACATAGTTACTCTTCATACAACATATGAACTGCAATCGGCTGTTAGAATAACTTAATTTAACCAAAAACATGTTAGTATAATTATTGAAAAAATGAATAATGTGGTAAATAAGTTTAAGTTTTAAATAAGTTATAAGGTAAATAAGTGGTTTAAGTTTCTTTAAATATATACCAAATTCCAAAAATAATAGGACACAAGGTGCCAAAAAAATATTTTTACTAATAGTATTCAAAATTGGAAAATGAAAAAAATTGCAAAAAAATATTTTTTTTTATTTTATTACTGCCTTCAAAAAAAGAAATAATTTTTACCAAACTTACAAGTCTTCAAAGTTTTCCTAATCTCCGAATTGTTGATCTGATTAGTCATCCTTTATGTTTTATCCTTAGTTATACTTACTTTTAAGTTCTAACTACAGTTATACACTAGTTTCATTGATTTATTTTCCATTTGACCATCGGAAGTTTACTAAATTAACTTTCGTTTTTTTTTCTTAGTATTTTTACAATTCACAACACAATTCTGGTGTCTCATACTCGTTATATTTGTTAAAATAAAATAAAAATTGTCACATATATTTACTTAAAAATTCATAAATAATGGCCCACTTTAGCACTTAAACTGGCCACTGGGAACGCTTTTGTCGATTTGACTTCCCTTACCATGGCTTCACACAAAGCGAATAGTATATTTTATGTAGTATGCTATATTGGATGCTGTATGCCTTAAATTTTGAATTAAAAAAATACAAGTAAGAATGGGTATAAAGATAAAAGGATGTTACTATGAATTGATGAAATTTGGTAATTGAGTGAAAAATATATTTTTTGTAGAACCATTAATATTTAAAACATTATGATTAATGTTTTTCCACTCAATAATATAAACGATCGTAATAAATTTATAAATCGTAGCTTTTAGGTAGACTTTAGGTCAGTTTTTTTTTTATTTTCTTATCCAAATACCTAATGATAAAATCTTTAAATGGATAATGAAATAAATAAGTGAGAAGTTGGAACGATTCGATTCAAAGAAAAACTTTATTAGAACTCTAAAAAGAAAGCTAAAGAATATGTGCACTTATGGATTGAAAATATATCTACCTTTTCTACTTAACAAAATTAATTTCAAACAGAAGTCTAAATTTTATTTTACAAATCACAAACATCACACACATTGTGCTACTTTACATGCAATCTTTCATCAATTGAAAAGTAGTTTTACAACCTAGGTGTATAGTTTTATATCACATTTTTGCATTTGTACATTTCTAAGAAAAAATATTTTTTCACCTTAAAGTAAGTATATAACATCTTAAACATTTGCGATATGATATTTTGAAAAAATCTTTCGAGAGCTAATGTTTTTTAATTCTTCCAAATTATTGCAATTATATAGCGAATTTTTCGAGTACTTACTGCGGATTTTTCAAACATTTATAGAAAAATGTCTGCAATTAAAATGGTTTACTAATTTTATGACTTTTCTGAGTCATTTAAGGTAATTGTCTTTGATTAACTGATCTTTCATATTGAGGCTTTGTTTAGTCAACCATGTCCTTGAAGGTTTTCTCAGTAACAAATTAATGTGTAAAGTGACGCCTTTTTTGTGTTGATATCATGAAAACGATTTAAACGTCCGAATGTGATGCGTAAGACCTTCAAAAGTCAGCTGAAATTTTCAAAGAACTTTGAAAAAATAATTTCAGTTCATCTAGTTAATGTTTGAGCATTTTTTTTTGTAAAGTACCACAACATTGCAAAAGGAATGTAATTTCATGAAAAATTCACATCCGTTTGAATAAATGAAGTTATTTTAACTTACCTGAAGGAAGTGTAATTTAATTCTTATTAAAAATACTTTCTATTTCTCAATACCTACTCATTAAACAAGCACGTAAAATACATATTTTTGAACGGAAAATTGCATTAAAATAATTGCAAATCTATTTCAATTCATAAAAATGAATAACATTGTTCACAAAATGTAATTAAAGAAGTATTCACTTGCAATAAAAATAATTAGTTTGTAAAAATAATGGGAAAAAAAAATAAAAATAGCAGTCTAGCATTGTAAAAAGATTTTTTGTATTTACAATAAGTGTTTCCACAATCATTTTTCAAAAAGTTCGATAAAAGAAACAGGACACAGCATTTACATTTTTGATACTGTAACATTATAATTTACGCTTGAATAATATTATCCAAGTTTAATTTTTATATTATGTATATCTCTACTATTTTTTCCTCGATGTGGTTCATTTATTGTATACGAATGTTTCAATGACTTGTGCCTTTCGTCTATGAATGAATCAAATTTACTTTCGAATTAAAATGAAACAAACTTGACTCAATAGTTTAATGAAGTCGTATTAGGCCTGTAAGCCTTCAGCAAATTGTTATATCCGAATTCAACATGAATTAATTACTTACATTTTTTATTTACAAGGGGGCATTGTTACAAATTTTTCATCTATGGATTTTATTATTTGTTAAACACAATGAAAAATTAATGGAACTTGTCTAATGAAATGATGATTTAATAACAAAAGTTTAACACTGCGGAATTGGAAAAAAGCATACAATACCTATAATATAATGATCACGAAGATAAAAAATTGAATTCAACATGAAAATAGTTAATGAACTATCCCTTCAGTTGGAGCTTTCTACAGAAAAAAAAATACTCCATTTAAACAAACAGGCATGTCAAACTAGTTATTGTAATGATAACATTATTACATTAAAAATGAAAAATCAATAATAGTATGAATGAAAAAAATGGCCAATTCCATCAACATTCAGCTTTCAAACAAAGCCTTATTCCATCCACAAATGTGAGTTTAATACCTTTGGAGAAAGAGTAAGGAGACATTCTCTATCAATCATGCTTAGCAAGATTTATGTATTTGATGACAAGGACAACAAAAAACTGGGAAGAATAAATAACTATTCTACTTTTCATTTAAAATTAGAAATATAAAACATTTATATTTTTCGATATAAAAATCATCCTGCAAAAAATAAAATTTTAACCGATAGAATTTTACAAAAGTAATTATTCAACTTTAAATCAATCACTTGAATTTCTTTCCAAAGGAGTTGTAAAAATGGAACAGTGGTTCTCAATCAAGACGTGCACCAAATAGTTTCTCTCAGGGGGTACTTGAATTGCTTAAAGTGGGAATAGATAACAAAAACACTTCCACCTCCGATTTGGAAAGGAACACTTAGATGTGCATATTTGTAGCTGCAGTCGAGTGGATTCAAAATGAAGGAATAAAATCTCGAACAACTACTCAGGAAATTCAAATTCTGAAAATTTAAAATAAAGAAACCTCTGAAAGACCATAATAAAAGACATCTTAACCTAGAAAGAATATCAGAATGCTGGTTGATCTATTAACAAAGCACTGGAATTTGGAAAAGCAAATCCAAACTATAGGGATAAATACTGAGCCAAGTGCATGCGGGAAATGCGGTGAAGGAGAAAAAACTGTCTCCAACATATTAACTACACTATTTGACTACCCAGCTGTGACGCAAATCCATCGCAACTCTATTGGGCTATCTGGAAATGAGCTGGGAGGTATACACAAAGATTTAATTGGCAGTTTGGTGGGATTTATGTCCGAGGTAGATCTACCAATTGGTACTAGAAACAAAACTGTAGCGCAATAGTTCTATTAAGGCGCAACACGGGGGAACTCTTAAAAGAAGGTCTCAGATCAATGAAGAACAGAGAACTACAGTGAAATCTGGTGAAGTAGGTCTTTGATATGTAAAAATCCTCTTTCCAGGGACAGGTGCAATCCACGCCGTAATAGCCACCACAGCTCTCTTAGCTTGTGCCCCAGTTGTTCGCGCTTTTTGGTGATATGTTTGCACCATGTGAGTTTTCGGTCCAAATGAATTCCAAGATACTTTGCCTCTGTTGCCTGACATTTGAAAGTAAGCTAATGATCAATAAAGCCGTCTTAAAACCGGTCTGGACGTATGGAATCCAACTTTGGGGAGCTGCCAGCAGCTCAAATATTGAAATAATGCAGAGGTTTCAGTCTAAAACACTGCGTCTTATCGTTGATGCTCCGTGGTATGTCACGAACTTCGACATCCATAAAGTTCTAGGCATTGCGACTGTTAAGGAAGAGGCATCCAGATTCAGCGCCAAATACCTTGGTCGCTTAAATGATCACCCGAGCCACCTGGCTATGAACCTTCTGGATAACAGCGAGGAGGCTATTAGACTGAAGCGCCTGACATTCCTGGAGCTTCCCTACAGGTGGTGAAGTATAGGGCAGCCCAATAGGGGTGCCCTGTCGTCTTGTCCATGCGTTCAACAGATTCGCTTATTGTCCTGGGACAGATTGCGAAACATTACAAATTATAATAAAAAAAAAATCCTCTGCTATTAGCAATTACAATGAGATGCCGATACGTTTGCATTGAGAAACTTCTATTATTGGAAACTTTCATCCTTTTTTAACTGAGATTTAATATCCTAGATTTTTCGAGATTCACCTCTATATTGGCGGAATTTTGTGGCTCAGTAGTAAGAAAATTTATTAGGTTTGGACAAATTATGTCGTTTTTATATACAAACATTGCAACTTCTCCCGTACCTACTTGCGAGACACTCTACAATTAAGACAATCAACCAATTTGGAAAATTGGATAAATGAAAAGCCTCAATAAGTGCAAAAAATAAAAGGTTTCTGGAGATCATTGAATTTAATTTATGTGCTGTTATACCACTTATAAGCTAGCATTAAAAAAAACTTATTCGGTTAACTATTGTCAGCTGCAAATATTAAAGGATTTAGTCGATTAAGCATTTGAAAATTGCACTCGCGTCTAATGAGGGTTTTTTTTCATGTCTCAAAATTTTTCATATAAGATAGCCATACACTTAATATCACACCTCTAATCTCTATAACAATGGTTCCAAACTGATTTTGGGTCAGGCATGGGCCCTACGCATTTCTAAGATCCTGATACCCCCCTCGTGATATTCAAATTTTAGCTTAAAAAGCCATTAACTTGGCATCTAAACAAGCTTCCAAAGAATAAGTCATCCATGAAAAAGCATAATAAAAAATGAAAGAACAGTAAAATAAATAAAGTTTCGAAACATGTAAAGAGGATCGAAATGCAAAAATTGCAAATGAACAGAAGTTAAAAAAAGATTATTCAGAAATGAATGAAAAACAATTCACTGTTAATAACTCACTCTCGAATTACCCAATAGTCTTTGGTATATATCAGCCGAAGGGTGCACGTTCTGCCCATGGCCCACCCAAATATTGCTATACCCCACCGGTGGAGCCTGTGTCTCACGTTGGAAATGACGAACCTATAGTAAAGGAATAATTTGGGTGACAACCCTTAACGAAAATATTTTCCCCTGCATCTTTTAAAGATATTTTCATGAAAGTGAGACTATGCATGACTTTCAATAGATACTTTTTTTTGGAATTTTTGTACTATTAGAAACTGTAAAAAACAAGAAGTATATTTTTAGGAATGGTTATTTATACAAACTCCTAAAGTGACATCTAACAAAAAATATATCTAACGTAAACATCATACACATCTTCAAGCACATTTTAATCAAAATATGAAATTTATATCAAAAGTCGCTTTTTGTGTTATTGAATCATTTTTTCTCTGGGCCAAGATCTTCCTCCTAGATCTCAAGTGGAGTATGTTAAAGATTGGAAATTAAAAGATTTATGAATATAACAAGCATTTAAACAAATATCTTTTTAATTTTTACTCATTTGGTTCTTTTCGTAATTTAATCGTAGTTCATCGTTTAATTTGACGTTCGTCATATTTGTTACAATTAACAATAATAATATAAAAATTACAGATAAAAAAAATATTTTCATCCATATAAGTCTAGCAATTGAAATTGATTTGGAATTTAGCTGTTGTTTTATAAGTACGAACTCAAAAATAAAAAACAAAGACTGAAAAAATTTCATAATACAAGTACTAGTTTATCATAAACCATATGTTCAAATTAAATACGTGTTTAGAGAGATATTGAAGCAAGTATTTTCTGTATTGTCGGCGAAAGGAAAGTGAAATCTTGATTACGATATCTCTACAATGTGGATATGAGTTACCTATAGAAAAATCGAGGTCGTCACCGTTATACACGACCACCATATAATGCATAAGTCGCATTTTTACAATTTTATCACATTAATAAAGTTCTACCGTAAATATTTTCTTCATAAAATGAATAATGAGAAAATATACTCGGAGATACTCGTCAAGATACGATAATTAATTGGAAAATAAATCAATCAATGCAGTCAATTGGAAATCTTGCAGCCAATTGCGCCTGCAAAACAATAGTTAGATAACTATAAAGTTATAAGACATTCTTGGTATTTTTAATGAAATTATTTGAAAAATTTGCATTTTAAAATCAAGCAAAAAGAAATTCAATGGAAATGTTTTCTACACGTAATTTCAACTTTTACTTGTTTCGAATACTTGTTAAAAAGAACAAAGACAAAACTCATAAAGGCTTGAGATGAAAGTTGATTAATAGCCCATATGGAACTTGTTCTATTTTCTTGCATAAAAGGTACACTTAAGTTTCGATAATTTAAATTGGTATAATAAAAACTTCACAGTACTTGTTGGCCAATACGCCTTTATTTGGTATGTAAGATCATTTAGAGCAAAATTACGTAAGTGCACAGTCTAGTAAATAGACGTCGCTGAATTTTTTTATCCATTGTTGTCATTTGATTTCATTATTTATTCTAATTATTCATATTTGATTTTCTATGATCGCAAAAGTAAGTAAATATATTTTTTTTATTATTTGTTCAATTCAGTTACAAAATCCAAGCGAATTCACTGTGAAACACGTACGAGAATTGTGTAATAAAAAGCACTGGACCAAAACCCACAAGAAGCAAGAGATTTTCCGTACAAACAAAAATATGAATGCAGTATATTTCATAAGATCAATGGAATTCAAACCGAAATTTTCGAAGTAATTAACCAGATATGAGCATCGAGCTACATTCTATACGGTTTTGTAGTTCAAAGCTTTCGGAGAGGAAAACTAAATTGTTCAGCAGAAATATAACATGAGTATGTCTCCTAATAGGTACGCTATGGGTCTTTCAAAACAATTCCGAAAGTACTAATGCGGTTATCATTTCAAAACGCAATGGTAAAATATGCACAGCTTAATTGTTGTTGCTTCATCCAAATAAATTATAGAGATAACTAAAATTATTTGATTAAATCGTCAATTTCTCTTCAGTACCCCTTACGTTTTACTAATAAACCTTACTTCCTTTATCATTATACCATATGTGTAATTAAAACTGAAATCATTCACACTTTGCTAGGAAAAATACGACTGATTTTGAAATTTTAATGATGGTTATATTTCATTGGAAATCGCTATACCTTAAAAAGACTTAACAAGACATTCAAGCGTAAGTTTTTGTCCTTGTTGCATAGCTGCATGTCACCAAGACCATTAATTAAATAAATCCAGTGAAAGGTTCTTTCAAACAAATATCTATATTCACCGCTTCGTTGGCATAATATCCATTTATCACTTAACATCAATTTTGCATTGCATATATGTTTGAAAATTTTATTTCAAACTTTAACAAGGAAAAGCTTGAGATTGATTTCACAAGAACTTTCCTTTCATACGTAGCACAAATACCAACCATGGTTTTCTATCAATAAATCACTACATTAGTAAAATATTTTATCATTTTTAACCAACAAGAAGATCCAATACATTTCACCATAAATGTAGACCAACAAGACAACAGTTGTTTGAGACATTGAGATAAAATCTTCGCCATTCAATGCTTCACAAAAAGTCGCGTTTTTCTTAAAAACATCAACGCAAGAAAACACGGCTGCTCGTATATAAAACATGAAAATGTCTTCACAAATCTTAATCTTATTGTTAAGAAACAAGACAATAGCGGTTCCGAGTCGGATTTAAGATTTAATACAAATTAAACATAAAGGAATCTTAAAGTTTTTAACTTGAGATATATGAGGTTTTAAAATATTATAAATTTCATAGTTTTTTAGAGTGTCTAACTGATTTATATTTATATAATAATTATTAACTAAACACTTAATCTGAAGGTAAGTGCATCATTCAATTAGAAAAGCAAATAAATACTAACGAAAGGAAATGTTCACTTCCATTTAGGTAATATTTAAATTTTCCATTAACAAGGTTGAAAGAAATTAGTTGAATCTCAAAGGTGATGTTTTACTGCAAATATACATAACAATTGTTGTAAGAATTTTTTCAACGTTTATATTAATGCATAGAACGTATAAATATAAAAAATATGGCTTTATTTTGTCATATTTGACTATGGTTCATAGTTAGATAATTATTAGTCATTTTCACGTTAAGCTGTATTTAACAGTCAGAACACGTTTAAAACTCTATGACCCTTCCTACTTTTCTTAGGTCATGTCCTAATCTACACTTTTGTCTTCAGTAGACTAGGGTTGTCCAGTCGATTAAAATATGACGGAAGGTTAGCACTTCTCCACAATTGTCAGTTAGGGCTTCCCGCAGCATTGCATATATGTTGATGGGCCATCCTGGTGTGTTCTTTTATAAGTCTTGTTATAGTTACTGCGTAGTTTCGTGGCATGGATTCGCTAGGGGATATAATCTGGGCTGATTATTATATTCCTTGAAAAAGGTATTTGTAATAATGATTGTAATAACTATAACAATGGTTTGATTTTTTTTTAAATTTCATAAATTGTGCGGGTTTTATTGAGTACTCCCAATAAAATATAATAAATTAATTTGATTCTTTAATTATTTTATTTCTGCTTATATTCTTAAGAGCTGCATCTGTACTTAGGCACCAAAAAAAAAATGCAGAGTAACAAATTGTTTTAACAAAAATAAAAACACAATGTGAGTAATACATACGCAGAACAAAATTTAAAGTTAGATACAAAACATAAAGATATAATAAATATACTATAACTACTACTTACTATATACTGAATATTATACATAAACTTTAAAAGTACTCAGCTACTCAATCAATAGTTCTAATGCTTTATCCATTTTTTTTTTAATTTCTTAGCATTATGAGTTCAAACTATTAGGAAATAGATTGAAGTATGCTATTGGAACGAAATACGCATTCTTATTTATTATAATTTTATTATCTTTTGGTTAAATTAATTGTCTTGTTTGAATATTTATTCCCCTTGCACAGTGGAGTAATTTATATTCTGTGAAATAGTAAGCTAGAGCGCTAACAATAAAAGATAGCTTAATTTTTAATAGTACCAAAGATTCATTACCAATTTTTAATTTCATTATTAATTTATTTTGTAGTTACCAAATAATTCAAAGCATTCTCATAAACCCCACCTTAGGCAACAATTCCATAATTTACTTTATTTTTTAACAGGCCATGGTATATCGTTTTAAAGTTAGAAAGGTGTAGTCAATTACTTGATTTACGAAATAAAAAAGTAAAGTGTATAAATTTTTTTACAAGTTTTAACGCATGCTTGTTCCATTTGAAATGACAGTCGAAACCGAAACTTAAATATTTACAACTATCTACTCTTTTTAATGCTTTATCCATTATGAATAGGTGAAAATCACTAAGAATTCTTTCATTAGGTATATTTGCCAAAAGTAATATGTATAAGGAGACTTATCAATATTTAGAGTTGATTGCCTTTTAAACAAAAACGTAGCTTATTCAACCAATTAGTTAAACGTTTACTTCATGATTGTTTTTACTATAAAACATAAGTCATAACAAATTTTATTTTTGTCAAAATAAAACATCATTTTTAGGGCCGGTATTTTCACTTATGGATAGATAGACCATATCCTTAAAACAGATGTTTAATAGAGAAAAATGTATCTGCTATATAAATTCTACAGATATCAAAATTCTAAAATGAGATTTTGCATGTTTTTTGAAGATAAAATTTATGAGAAATAAATGACATTTTCTTGATTTAAAATTACCATCCGTAATTTTGATAAAGCAGAAACAACTTTTCAATTTTTGAAATTATTTTTAATCTATAACTAGTTTGGAAAATTGAACTTCAAAAAAAGGTTAATCATAGATCAAGAAGACAAGAGCTACCAAAATTTGAAGTTGTAAAATTTCAAAACCCGAAATGAATGTAATATGTACGTGGCAAAACCGGACTGGGCTTAAAGTATGAACGTTCGCTATCGGAAGTTGTGAAAATTTCAAAAACCAACTTATATGTGCATATAACCACACTACATATGTGAAAACGAGTTTTACTATGCTATTTTACAACTAAATATACCAAAATGTTTACATATCGGAAAGTTTTATTACGACCTGTCTAGAAACTGTAACCAGCAGACCAAACTAAAAGTTTGGAACGTCGAATGCTACACTGAGCTACGTAAAGTAAGGGACGAAATGAAAATCATAGTTCGTATTAATCTTCTCAAGAACATTTCTTTAGTTGAATTTATTTATTAATAAAAAAACAAATTTACCTATCATACTATATAGATAGTTAAAATGAAATAGTTTTGATGTTATACTTCAATATGTTCTAAATATATTACGATAATTCAAAATTTTCACGTGATTTTTGACTTATAAAAATTAAAAACCTACGAAATATAAAAAAATATTAAACGGTGCGTGAACTGATTATATCATTCACCTTTCCCCGAACTTCTGCACTGTAAAAAAGCACTTCCGTAAAAAAGATTTTAACAACAGAGGTGAAGATTTTTTATGAAATATTTTTTTTAAATTTTTAAGTGGTTTTCATTACCAACAAGTTATTTTTTATATTTGAGAAATACAACATTCATTTCAATATTGAACTTATTTATTATACGTGTAATGTTAACGTGAACATATCCAACAACTCTAGAGAGTTGAAGCTCATAGATCATTCCATTTAATTGTGTGTAATTCGAATATTCTACGAGAACAATTTGTTTGTTAGAAAAGCAAATACTTCATGCATTATAGTAAAGAATATAAATTAATGTTCTGCTTATAATTCGACACGATGAAGGTTATCGAACCGAAAATATTTAGTTGTCGTATTTTTATTGAGTAATCGGTTCACGTACGTAGGCAATACACATAAACTCGAAAATCTCAAAAGAGAAAAAACGATAAGAAAGTGAATTGAAGCGAGGCCAAAACCGTTATTAAAATAAATAATACACCTTCTCGAAAATGTCATTTATTTTTATGGAATGATGAATCTGTGGGCGAGAAATCAACTCGCTTCAATACCAAAATAAGCCGAGGAATATTCACAAAAGTTTGCAGTATAATATTATAGTTTTTAACAGTTTAACTAAAAATCAAACTGTAAACTTCATACCTTGTATCCTGATGTATTTTAAGATTTTAGAAACAGATGGGCTCTACTTTGACATTGTTGGAACGAGAACGAAAAAATCTGAAACAAAAAAAAAAAACAGTTAAATTTGACCACTTGCATTTAAATATCAGCTGAATGTCACTTGCATGAAGGTTGTTCAACATTTACCATCAATTTAATATTATAATTTTGCTTTCCTAAACCTTGAACAATAAACCTGTATTCTTATATAATGTGTTCCAATATTATATTGGTATTTCAGAGAAAAAGATTTCAAATGAGACATTAACATATAAGATTTCTTTTTCTCGTTTACAAAATGGAATTGATATAAATTCATTTTATTTTTTGAGATCTTGATGACAAGTCTAGCCGCACCCCAATGAAGGTTTTTGTTTGCTTTATACTTATTCTTAATTTAAGGAGTGTCTCTTGTAACATTTTGTTCAGTCTGACAAAAAGGTTTTTTTTTAATAAAACAAGCAAGATAACAATTCTATTTCAAAAAGTCCAAAAAAAAAAAATACACACTATTTTCTTTTCTTTTTTTTGTATTGGCAGCCAATTTCTTCTTGTAGCTAAGAGCCAGTGCTGATGGTAAGAATAGCTTGATGAAGGACCTTCCAGCGGAGTTCCTTCCTGCTAGGATTAGCGTGAAACATTCATTAGTTCATCTGGTGTCCTACTTTTGAGTCACTTTTGACCTTTTTAATGCAGTATTGGATAATAAAGTCTAATAAAGCACTTATCAGGTGTTTTCTCCCAATTATAATGCGACATATCAGGAGATAATGGACTTTATTAATGCACCAAAGCCAAAAAATTAAACACAAAAACTCAACAACAAAAAAGTACCGGTAATAGATCGAATAAGCTCCAAAATACTAAAGAAGCTCTTACAAAGAGCAATTTCAAAGACCCTCCCTTTATATAATGCTATAAACTCAAATATTGCCCCATTTCACTATCGGTATTAAATAGGTATAGACTCAATGCCTCTTTAATTTTAAATCCCCTTAAATCAAACTATATGCTAGATGTTTAAAACTTGAAAGTTAACTTTTCTATTGAAAAGAATCATCAAATAACATTTATTTATACATTCGCCGGCTAAAAAAATATTACCAATTAAATATTTTTGACAGTTTTGTCAAAGATTTTTGAAAATAAGAACTTGTTTTACTATAGTTGATTAAACTTTTATTGATCATATATATTAATAAAAAAAATATAACTACCTTTTCTATTAACATAAGCTATTCATTTTTTCAAGGTAGTTTTTCTAAGTTTCAGTAGTTTTTGGTTGAAGTACATTTAAAGAAGGATTCAGGGAAGGGTATATTAAGGGGTGATCAAATACCCATACATTTTCAATAAGATTAAATTCCGGAAAGTATCTGGACAAGGGAAGATTAAAATATTATTAGATATTAATTTATTTTATGGTCTGGAACAATATCAGGCTACACCATTTTGAGGAAAAAAGCAAAAAGTTGTTCAATTCTTTCAAATATTGGTTACTGTTCATTGTTGCACCCATAAAATATATCACGATTTGTTTAAAAATGTAGCCCATCGTAATTTTTGTATTGGTCAATTTTGCTTTACAATAGACTGACTTTATTTATTATCTATTAAAATCAATAATTAGATCATTATACTAAAAATATATTACCAAATATAACTAATTTTCCAAATTTTTAATTTAATGTAAGTTCAATTGTATCCATTGAAATAAAAATCTACTCTAATTAACATTGATTTTTGACGAAAAGACTTTTTTCTTCTAAACAATACAATCTATTTCCATTGGCTGATACCTATGTCTTTCAACTCTAAAGAAAGTAAATTCCTTTGTTAAAAAACTATTTCAGTTAATATCATTTAAATTAATTATTCAATGATTTTTGTTTTAACTTTGACAATAGAACTTATTCAGCTAATTGCATAACAATTTCAATTCAACTTAAAAATTTAAAGTAAAATAATCAAAATTAAAATGTAATATTTATTAACCATCTCTGTTTCCGATTATTTAAATTTGATTATATTTATATATCTACGTAATAGCTTTTATAAATTCAATTTTTATTCACTTTTCTATACAAATAAACCTATATATTTTTAACTTTAATTCATTTGCAGCTTTGTATAATAGTTGAGACATTAGAATACAATTATGCAAAATTTAAGATTTTATAATTAATCGATATCATTTCAATTATTCTTTCATTTCAAATGTACTGTTTATAATTAATAGTAAAACAAGTAGTAGGTGGTACAATGACAATGAAGCATTTAAAATTAGTTTCAAGAAATTCACCTTCAATAAACGTCGTTTCATGTCAAGTTTTATGAATTTGTAAGAGAAATGTGTGTTTTATCAATAAATAAATAAAAATATCAGTAATATACCATTATAATAGAGAATAATGGATATATCAATACTGTTGCAATATGCATCCTGGGTGGTGCATAAGCACTATGAAGAAGACCTTTACGTCACTAAATTGTAGCTCATAATGGTTTTTAATTTATAAACAATAAAGGGCCCAGGTGAATCTATAAATGTGGTGAATTTTTATGAAAAAAAAAATAAAACATTATTGTTCTTAATATTTACTTAAGCGATTGATCTTAACTTTAATATTAAAGAATAAATATATTTTAGTCTATTCTTTAATACTATTATAACAATTGTTATGATAATATTGTAAATGAATCAAACGTAGTGTCTTTCCTTTTACTAATTACTAGCGAAAGCAAATAAAAAATAATAATTTTATTAATGAACAATATATGGTATGTATGATAATAATTTCAATCAGGTTAGTATTTTATTTCATTCATTTGATTTTCATTTGATAAATTCAAAATTAATTATTGCAATTTATTGACAATGTTAACTATATTTATAAACTTAATTGTAATAATATTCTTAGTTTATTATTGTATTTGCTATGAAAAAAATATTCTTTCCAGATTAAATAAACTTTTTTTCTTTGCTGGCTATTTTAAAGTATTTTTAAAACTAATCTTTTAATTATAATTCATGTATGGATAAGTCTCGAATGACGTCAATACACTAACCGTGCATAACTGCGTGTACGGATTTGCGTATCTATTGGAATTGAATGTGGGAGTGGTTTCGTTAAATTTTCAAAATTTCAACAATCAAAACAAACGAACATCTTTCAATCTCGCAATACTATTGGCTAATAACTTGTTACATTGGAAGTGCGTGTTGTGATTAGATTAGATATTAGCGTATCGCTTAAAATATTACTACTCGTATTAACTATGCTCATTGGTTACTGCACAAAATAAATATAGGCTTATTAATTGTTATGGAAAAATACTTTCCTGAAATATTTTTAAAAGAATGTAGGAAAAACAGTGTGAAATAAATATTCAAATTCCAGAAATCGTTTTTTTATGAACATATTTATAGTCAAACTAGAGCATTTGTATTAGCGTGGACGTGATTTTTATTATTTTTTTCACTATATATTTTGTACCCTTTCAAAAATTGTTTACAAAATTCACACATTGTACAGTTTGTTAAACTAAAAAAAATCCAAACTAGTATTTAAACCTCTATAGCAAATTAAAAGTTTAAATCAGTGGTTCTAAACCTTATTGGAGGTTTGACTCCCCCCTGTTTTATATGTATATTCACCGCACCCTTCTTAATTAGTAAAATATAATATGATTTATTCAAATTCAAAACATGGGCTAAACATTGCCACATACTTACTTAGGTCATAAGTTGGGAGTGTCTTGACCTCCACCGAACCCGCGAGACTGACCTCACCTCTGGGGTTCGATTGAACCCAGATTAAGAACCACTGGCTTAGATCAAACTGTTGAGTAATTATAAGTATTATTTTTTTCCATAAAAACCAATGGAAATAGGGATTTAAAACTTCCAGGATCTTAGTATTTTATTTATAACTACGCAACTCTTAAATATCATTTAAATATCTTTTCGGGATCTCTTTGTCGAGTTTATAGTTCCAGGCTCTTTACCTCAAACATCCAACTCAACGACTGATGATTTACAATCTCTTGGTTTTATTTGCTATTGTCATCACTATAAAATAACAAAGGAGAAGGCGTAGGGCTCATGGTTCGAAGAACTGGTGGTAGAAGTTTTCCTTTAGTAGTACCTACCGATTGAATTTTTTAAGTCCCTTCAAAACGGTATTTTTAATGCAACTGTCTTTATTTTATCCATTTCTCAAGCCCAGCGACGTGTGTTTAGTCGATTTAGTCTAAGAGGCTGATTGACCAAAAGACTTTGGTGGTTATTTTTGATGTACCTACATTAAAAATAGAGCTATCTACTAATAATATCTACTATTTATATTATTCTTACCTACACTCTTTTCTTACCCGGGCTATTGTTAAAATATCTTTGAAAAAAATTAAGGTGTAATACTTTTGATGTAAAAAACCAAAAGTTTTTATCTTAAATGGTAAAAAGATTCAGTTAAAATTACAAAACAGTTTAGTATTGCGAGGCAAAGATACTAAAACTGAGTAATTATTTGTGAGAAGTTAAGGATTAACTGTATGAAATTTTCTTATTCATTTTTTTTTAATTTTTGAGTTTAATTTCTTTGTTAAAAGTAGGTCAGTAAGACTTTGTATATATCTTGACAATGTTTCGTAGTCCACTTTACTTACTAACCATGGTGATTTCAATTTGCATATGATGCTTTAATGATAGCTGTTTAAATAAATAGTATGGTTTGTACTATTGTATTACATACATTAAGACCATTGTTTTCTCGCGCAAATAGCTAGTGTCTCCATTTTCCTTTTGGACGAATTCGTTTGTCGTAGATTTAACCTAGTTTTCCACAGAAAAAGATGAGAAAAAAAATAGATAAAGCGGATAAATTCCGTATTATCTATTCCAACATGTTCTCTACAGCATAATCGTTTACTTTTTTATGAAATAACAAAAAAATGACGTTAGAACTTAAATTGGACTTTTGCTCTTAATTTAGTTTTCTTTTTATGATCGCTGGAAAGATATATCGTACTTTGTTCATGTTAATGAGCGTTACAAAGATTTTACTTAGAGTGAAGGAGTTTTAAAACATGATTTATGTTAAAATTTATTCACATTATTGCTATTTTAATCAACTATGCGAAACATTTGTGATGACTATGTAAATCAAGCGATAGTTTTTAAAGAAGAAAAACTTTTAAATTACTTTTTTTCGGATGATTTACTTTCAAATCAAATGTTCTATTAAGTTTAATTGTTTTTGTTTTCTTGGAAAACAGTTGATGTTTTGCATAAATTTATCTTATTTTCCACTAATTATTCAATCTTGATAAAAAAATGTCGAGTAGATTAGATGATAATGTGATAAATTTATAAATTTAGCATTTCAAATTATTAATTTTCAATTAAAAATGACGAAGGACTTTATTAAACTTGATCGATATTTCAATTTTTCATTAATTAATTAAAACATTAAATTTCTAAGCCCAATTTAAATTAAAAACTCTTATAAATTTCGATTATCCTTTTTAAATTATCCTGTGCAGTGTATTTATAAAATTTAACTTAATTATTCGACGTGAGTTTATATCAATTTATAAACTTTTTAAGAAGTTGAGGATGTAAAACTCGTTTTTTTTTTGTTTCCTAACGCTTTTTTAATATAATTGGTTGACAGAAATTGAGCGTATAGAAAATTGCTACTAGTAAAAGAACCTCTCTAAATTCCTGTTTGATCTCAACTCATTTTCTTTTAAATCATATTATATTATTTCGCTGACTTTAAACTGTTGTACTGTTTATACAATACGTAAAATTTATTGTAGTTCTATTTACGTAATATAATTTACCAAACCAAATCATAAACATTGATTGAATAAAAGTATTAACAATGTTTGAACTTTGTTTTGAATGTTTGTCGCTTGTTTGCAAGGTACGGAACTTATGTTACAATCTCATTTTTCTACTACTTCCCAGCTCTTTATCGTGCAGAATTTTGGTACTTTTGCGTACTCTCGAGAACAACGCATGTATCCGTCGTAAAATTTAATAACCACTAAGTAATTCCACTTTAATCAAATGTTTATTTTTGAAACAAACTAGTTGCCTACCTTCACAGACGTATTCAAAAATGATTCAATTGAATGACAATCGAAATGACAGTTGAAATAAATGACAACAATCCGTTAGTTATAATTTTAGAAAATGATTGAATAAATAGATATGAAAAATATATTGAAAGATTAAAAATAAAAAAATAAAAATATACTTTTGACTCTTAAAACCTCGTTTCAATTAATACAATGCACTTAAAAGGTAAATAATAATTTATGACTGAATCTTAATACCTATTGCAACATCGATATTATTAAGGCGATATGAGCCAATTCATGAGAATCGTAAATTATCTAGTTGTTCATTAAAGCGAAGAGTGTAACTTCATTACAATTTGGTAATATGGAACACCCCTCGCTTTGATGTACAACTAGATAGCTAGCGATTCCCAGTAATTGACTACTATCACCTTATTATCGATTACGCAATCGGTACGAAGATTGAGTTCAAAAATTTTATTTTTACCATTTTAGAGCATTTGATCAATAGAAACGATTGCTTTAAAATTATTTTCAAACATTTTTTTACTCTAGTTTCAGCTTCGATTCTCTGATAAAGGATTTAATAAGATTGCTTGTCTTGATCAATTTTTGTGATTTTTGTGATTTTTTATTTGGTAAATTTCGGACACAAATGTACTTTATTATACAATGCAAGCTTAGCGAGGAAGCCATGCTCAAATTAGAAATAAAACAAGAACATTTTCACTTAAAAGCAACAAATATATACTACATTAATATAAACTTTGTAACTGAATTGTAAATTTTTCTTTTTGCATCAAATATACAGCGAATTGATTCATATGATACCAAATATTGTTCTATGAGACTGTATCTAATATGGAATTAATATTGTTTCTATTATTCATATATATTTTTTATTTGTATATATATAAATGGGTTTTGTCTTTAATTTATAGAGAAAAGAAAAAAAAAATGAAGAGGAGCATTTGTAGCTATGAAACATAGATGTACTCATTTAATGATTTCTATTCAACGTTCATAGTGCTAGGAATTTTATATTAGTCATACGTTTGTCACACCTGAGAGAGAAATTTGCGTCATCATTCACCTACAAAGTTGACGACATTTATTATTCATGCAAACATTCACATAATATTTGTTGAAACAAATGTTTTATGTTTCTGAATTTAATCGTTTGATTTGAATATTAATTTATTTTTTGTTTGTTAAATATAATGCATGATAGAAGGACATTCAAGTGTACATATAAGCATAATTAGTTGAAAAGATATGCATTTTGATATAAATTATAAAAAAATGGTTTCGTAACCAATTAATATATATGAACTTACTAGGTCTTTCCTGTTCAGTCGCAAATTTTTGATAAATAACAATTTTTGTTATTAAAATTAGTAAAGGAAATGAATCAATTTCAGAGAAGATATTTAACAATTTAATTAGCTTTGATAGAAAAATCAGCGACATTTAACTGAAATTATAATTTAGTAATATTTTTTCCATTATATTCTTATCTAATATTAATGTGAAATGACATTTATTGATTTTTACCTTGGAAAATATTTCAGTTGCAAATCAACTTTCTAATATTTTAAGTTTTAAATATCTGCAGTATTATCTTAAATATAATATATTACCGTTAGTAAAGTATTATATAAACTTTGTCACGTAACGAAAAACATGTTCTAATTCTCAATAAAAATAGATATGTTTCTGTAAGTATTTTAATAAAATTAAAAACTTTGTTTTCCACTATTATGATTCAATTAATAGACATATGTAATTACAAATATACTTGGAAACTCATTTAAAAAAAATAAATGGTTTATATAACATAGTTTATGATTTCCGGATGTTGGCGAGTTATACGTTTTTAAACATCCGGTTATCTTTTGATGAAAAAAAATATGATCGAATGCTTTAGCAGGTAAAATTGTTATTGTTCAATTTCAGGTATAGAAATAGTGGCTATAATTGAATTTATTGAATCAAATAAAATTAACAACGGATGTTAAAATTTTGATGTTTGTTTCGACATCATTTTTGGAGTTATTTAATTGAAAACGGTTTTCTAAATGTAACCAGAAATAAAATTGTCAATTTTATGTTACATAATGCAAGGATAAGTTCATGAAACAAATAATGAATTACGTTACATGATGTATCTTTAATGCGAGGAATTATTGTTTGGATATACTCTAATTGAATAAAGAGTACGTTTTATAACCAAAAATAAAGACAAGTCAATTAATACTCGTTATCAACCAACAATCATATGCCACCTAATTTTTATAGTTCTTCATCGTTAAAAAAATATCGCTTACTTTGTTTTACCAGAAATTAGTATGCAATTTTCTACAAAAAATTCAAAATTAAAACTTTCCAGTACAGAACTTTCATACATTTTTTTTCTTATTTTAACTATTCATTTCTTGGAAACAAAATAAAAGTTTATGCAAAGTAGAATTTTATTGTCGTTGAAACTTTCGAAATCCGTGATATAAACCTACATTATAAAAAGGCTGGAATTTTCCACGTTTTGAAATGCTATTTTTTTTTTTTTTGTAAATAATTCCCCAATGCAGGTGTTTGGAGAGGAGGGGGAAGCCATATTCATTTTTTATACAATTTACGTTTCTTTTGAATTATAACTCACACAATAATTTCGAAGGATCTTTTTGTAGTATCAAAAAAAAAATGACTTCAGCAATTTGAACAGTTCTTCCTGTGATAGCAGCATTAGGAGAAAAAGTGCAATTGAAGAATCGAGTAAGTGAGGCAGAAATCTATTTAAAGATATTCAAATTTTGAAATTGAAACTTAGTTGAACATAAAAAAGACCATTTAATAAAAACGATGTAGTTTTGGGTGAAAGATCAATCATTATTTTGTTAATACTCTTACACTATTACCTATGTACTGAAACCAGATTGGTGACAGGCCTTAGAACCGGTCACTGTTGCTTGCGAAACCATCTTCATACTATCGGATCCTTCATACTATTGGAGTATTTTTAGACCCTCCTGTATGCTGATTCTGTAAGGCAGAGGAAGAAACTGCTTCTTACATTTGGTCGGAACGCAGCACTATCTCTCTATGACGACTAAAAGAGCTTGGGATCTCCGACCCAGTACTGAACTAGTCGAACACCATCCTATTTTTCGGTTACTGAGATTTGGTCGGCTTCTTAGCTTACCATAGGTGAAATAGGGACCCAGAGAACCACTATCAAAATCTAATTCAGGTGAACTATATAAGAAATACCTATTAATTTTTACCTTTTTGATATTTTAATCAAGTCTTAACCGTAATGATGATTTTTCAATGCCTTTTGGAAAGTATAAATTCAGTTATTCAGTAACCCATGAATGCAATTTAAAAGCCAAAAAGTCAATAAATTTCCGTACAAGAACTGAATTTCTGGATATGAAACATATTTTGAAATAAACTTAGATTCAATGTAATTCATATAGGTTTTTTTTAAATCTATCATAACTAAAATTGGAAAAGCAATCGTAATTTGTTTCTTAAGGTTACGGAGTTCATACAAGAATGTATTTTTCTATAATAAAAGTTAAGAAAAATTAAAAAAAAATACCATTTTAACATGGCAAATTCTTTGAAATTTACCTACATACATATGATATATTGATTACGAGTGAAATCAACGAAGTTCTAAGACATCGATTGTTTTCAAGTAAAAGTTTTTGTTTTGAGGCTTGAGTAGGTTGGTACTTGGTGTATTAATAAGGCTTTGAAAAAATAAAAACATAGAAAACGACTTAGTTTTACTAGTAAAAATATTTTCGTTTTTAATCAAAAATATTTAATCAATATATATGAAAAAGTGGTTTTCGTTAAAAATTTTACGGTTTTCATATTCAAAGAACATACTTATAAAAAATTGATATTTAACAACAATTGTTTTATTTATTTGCTCGAAAAGCTGTGTCAGGTTTACTTAAGACTTTAAATTATGTTTATATACCTACACGAAGAAAATTATTGATTTTTTTTCAAAAATAATCTTATGAAATGTATTTTTGATAAGTTAAACAATAGTCTATTTTAAGGTCATCAAGCCAAATGGATTTTACATTTGACCTTAACAAAGCAACCTTTGTTGTTACACCGTGTTAAAATGGAAATCCTGTTACAAATTTCGAACAAAATCGAGCACATTCTACATTAAGCGTCCTTAACATGTGCCATTTATCTAAAAAATAAATCTAGCCAATCAATAGAAAACAAAGTCACAAACAGCATTCACAATATTGAATTCTATCAGTGTTTTTGATCAAATTTCTGTCGGTAGGCATTTTAAGATTTGCCTGGATCAGATAAATGTATTGAATTGGACATCAATAGCATGCGTATCAAAATGCCTGTCTTGATTAAATTTAATTAATGCAATGTCTCGAATACCCAGATTTCACAATCGCTATTGCTAATGCGTTTTTCGCGTCAACTCCTCTCTGTTTTGGTGGCAATGACAATAATGGTTGAAAGCATTGTCAGGGTTGTACTTAGACTGTCTACTCACATCGTGACAAACATTAAGAATAATATTGTTGAAATAAAATTATTGTTTTGAAATTGTAATTCCTAACAAGTAAAACATGTTGATTCACCACACACCAACGTCAATAGCTTTGGAAAACGATTTTACAATTCTTAGCACGAGATTGACTATTATTTTTGAATACATTATCACGATGCCATGAAGGTATTTATATTTTTTACAAGTAGATAATAAGAGCAAAAATTACAAATAATTGCATTAAGAAAATTTACTTTTTGTAGGTTTAAGGGTCTTCATGCTGCTCTACATTTTTGCTTCGAACACTTGAAAAGACTTTTTTTACAGCAAATTAAATTTAATTGCAAAATCCCGTATAACAATGAGAAACGATTGAATAAGACCATTGAAAAAAGTCTATTTGTCAAATGACAATAAAAACTAGAACATAAAAACAGGAACTTGAAGTAACAGTTGCGTTTCCTCATGAAATTACTTCTTTATTTCCTCGTTATTATTGTTGGAGGAATTGTAGTGATTTTTTTTTCTTTATTGCGGTGAAAATCAAAAAGAGAAGAGCCAGAATCGTAATAAAAGAAAAATGAGTTATTTTCTTCAAATAAAAAAAAGTTTTTTTTTGTTTCAAATACAAATTAAAATGAAAAGTCTATTAAAAATTACGTCAAATAAATTTTTTAAAAATCAATAATTTGTATGAATAGACTTAATGAATATGACCGTAAATTAATTTAAAATGTCTTAAAATATTCTAAACTAATATCAAAACATATAGCTGTTAATTTTTAACTTTACTTCATAAAATCTAAGAAATATTCCTATAAAAATGCAAAAGAAAAAACGGTGTATACACATATATTTAACACAACATCACAAGACACAAATTTCAAAATCCCACGGACGTTTTCCTCTGATCAATGTATTTAAATACACACTAAATATTAATGATTTGAACCATTATCAAAATTTGAAATTTACTAAGATCAATTATATTTTTTTACACTTCGTAAATTTTTTAAAGAAAACGTACGTCAATTTACCCTTTAGGAATCACTTTAATATTAGTCATCTGAGCAGAGAAGTAAAATATCATCTGCTTCAAATAGTTATAATGAAGATTAAAATATGTTATTTTTTCTGAGTATAGCCTTTTTATACATTCATTATAAGTCATAGTTAAATTCAAATTATGGAAAAAATATATTATTAATAGACACATATTAAAAGGCAGAAAACTGAAACTTGGAGCATAAACGTTTCATTTAAGTACCATCATACTCTCCAAAAATGATCCAAATACCTTTCTGGAACCGATTTTATCCTATAGCTTTTTCTACACTTTTCACTTTAGTCAAAATTTTCGAACTTTTAGATGAAAAATTACTTAATTGTTCTCCAAATTTTATGCATTATTTTATTGGTTGCGAAAATAAAATTTTCCTTAAAAATTGCTTATAAATCTGTAGACAATGAAAAATGTTCGAAAAAAAATAAAATCAATTTCCTCTTATTCCAGGCAATTAAATATTTTTATATCTTTTGAAAATTATTCACTGGATCTTGTTTCAAACTGTAATAATAATTCGATCGTTTAGAAAAACAATTTTTCTATTTTGTATTAAGAAACTCAGTATTAAAATGGTTAATGAAAAGCTTAGGTTTTACATATACTAAACACAATTATCCTGTATTTCATTGAAAAAAATGTAAGTAATTTTTAGAATAATATTTGTTGTGGTAAAAAATATTAAAAAATTGTGTAATTTTTCTTTTTTATGATAACCGCTCGATCTGTTTATATTTCGGTTTCAATATATGGATTGTGCTCATTAAAATTACAACTTTTATCTTCTGCCAAATTATAAATTTTTCAAAACTAAAAATTGATTTTTTCAAAAAAAAAATATGCCAATGTGTCTATTGTACAATAATCTTGTATTGAAAATATATACAAATAATTTTACTAAATGTAAATTTTATAACGAATTTACATCTTAAAGAAATCGTGAAATAAGCTGTACTATCATTAAAGTGTAAAATTTTCCGATCGTGTTTTGCCTCAAAACGGATATATCAAATAGTCCGTGAAAATATGTGATTTAAACATCGCGAACAGACAAGCAAGAAGTTAATGCACTATAATAATTAGCTCTTTAAATTCCTTTTAGCAATATAAACTGCTTACCTAAGGTTTCAAAAATATAACTAGCTTAGACCAAATAAACTTAGTCACTGTTTTTTAACTCAATTAAATATTTTTTTATCTTCAAACGATTATTGTAAACGCCATATTCAAGCCAAGTGTTGCAATCTTGAAATTTATTCTGTGAAAAACTTGTCAAGATATTAGTCGGGTAAATGTCCATCTCGATATCTAAGCACAATAAAGTACGACCGCAATGTTAAGAATGGAAACTATTTGACTAAAATACGATTTCATTTTCTTTTTTGTTTCCACTAGCGATTTGAAAAATCTCAATTAACTCTAATCAGCAAGCCCATTCAACCCTTTTGAAATCCGTGCTTACATAGTATTTGAATCGTTTCATCACACTAGTACTAGAATCTGTGTAATGAGGCGAGATATTTTCCAAGACGTTGTTCATCATAAACACATTCTTCTTCTTTTTATATCGTCTTACACATATTTGAACGAATCGATGCTAAATGTTACAATTCTCGTTTGAGGGTTTTCATAAATGGAAGCAAAAAGTGTACGAGATAATTACTTATAATAACAATATGTGCCGCATAATAACAATCATTATTAATGTAATCGTTTTAAACGAAAATAACATTATGTTTGGCTACATATTATAGGTATTGAACATGCATATGTGGAATAACTTAACGTGATTGTTCATTGTGCCTGATGGAATTTAAATGCACTAATAATTATTTATTGTTTTTTCAATTGACTTCATGAAATCTGTCAGAATGTATTTTCTATTAAGTACTTAAATGCAATAAGGTGCATTGTACTTAAAACTTTTAAAAATAAATTTCAAGGTGTCGCTGTTCGAATTTTCCTGTTTTTAAAATACAACCGAGAGAACAAAACACACATCATTGTCACCATAATCAACAACTAATATTATTTGCTCATTAAAATTAAAGCTTTTTTTCTGCCAAAATATAAATTTTTCAGAACTATTTTTTTTTTAAAAAATTAAAAAATTGGACTAGTGGTCTATTGCACAATATCCTTGGCTTTCAAAAAGACTAATTGCATTAACTTCACCAATCTATTAATGACGCTAGTTTTTGAGCCTCAAACTGTAAGACGATTGAAGAGAAAGATGACTATTTATAGCTTAAGGTTATGAGAGTGTTCTCTATCATACCAGATTCCTGCTATCCAATTGGATAAAGAGACTTCAATCCTAATAATTTTTTTAATAAAAAAAAACTTATTTTTTCGCGGGTTTTTATGGAAAAAAAATGTTTTATTATATTTACTCTAACTTATAGATAGTAACAATTATTTTTTGTTTTACTTGAAAATTTTATTTAACTTTTTACTTTCTCTAATAAAATACCAATATTTATTTTGCTGCTTCTGTACTCCAAATCATTATAGAAATAAAACCCAGCAGTTATTTGCAATGTTCTTGATTTTATTTCATAGTTATACCTAAATTTAAAATGTTTACTTTTCAATAAAACAGCTAAACTGGTATATAGTACCAATTGTTGCTACTTTATGTTGCAAACAGTTTTGATGCAGTCATTTTTGTTTACTTTGTCTGAATTGTAATCGTATTGATAAATTTAAATTTAAATTATTCGATTCAATCTTTCAAAAGATATCTCTGATAAAAGTCTTGATCCTGCCATGAATATTAAGCAATAAAAGAACATAAATAAAGAAAAACATTGTATTTTATTTTCTTCAATAAGCAAAGAACCAATAAATTTAAATGTTTACGATTCTCTTTGAGTTAAATTTTGTATTTTATCAAGCGACCAATTTTATAAAATCCGTACAATTTTTGCTACCATCGTTGTACGTATCTAATTTAATGAAATTTGAAAACAAAGGATAAAACTAGAAATCTCATGACATTTTAGCCCCCTTTTTTATCTACTTATATGATCAAAATCAGGATTTTATTTTTAAACAATATTTTTTATTTTAAATTCGATATACTAATTGCATGATTTTATCCAACTATGCTTTGTTCATTTAAAATGCTCCCCCAATCCATTATACAATGAATTTACAGCAAACTGAAATAAAAAATAAAGTAAAAGAGAGTGAAAAACGCCTTTTTTAATTAATTTAAAAAATGACGCGTTAACAAAAAATACCAATAATTATTTTACTAAGGAAAATTTTCCTCTATAATGATTATCACCAAAATACTTTTTTAGATGTATTAAAAATACATAATATGTTTTCATTTATGTACTTTCTCTTTGCTTACATGCAATTTAAAAAAAAACGAGTTCCAAACGAAACTTTATTATTCAGATATAAAAATTACAAATGAAATTGAACCAATTTATAAACTTCAATAATAAAAATCAATTGCGACATAGTTGTTGTTCAATTTAAAAGCCTATTTTAAATTGAACTGTGATTATTCTCACTTTTATCCAAAGATTAGGTTCATTGGTTTATTTAAAACTATTAATTCAATTGGGGAACAAAATAATAATTATAAATTATACTCTTTCACTTGGAATCTCTACTAATTGTATCCTGTGCCAATTGAAAATTTCCTACTCCAAACATTTATATACAATTATACCTTAGAAATTATGAAAATCAGTCAAAACAAAGAAACATTTTTATATACCGTAAGGACTATTTTCTTCTTTTGCATTTTCTCCTTACGAGTTCCCCTTTTTTACCCTTCCCAATTCTTTGATTTTCCAATCAAAATTGTCCGATATAAGTTTTTTATCGTAAAGCTGGTCTTCATTTTCGCCTCTTTTATGGGGGTTTCCAATTTCTTTTTAGCTATCTGTGATTTTGTATTAATTGGACATAACCATACATCATATCATTGCAATGCCCTATTTTCAAGTGTACTTGTTATAGAGCATTTAACGTCCATTCGTCGCTATATTTCTTATGTTCTTTATCATTATTTGTGACTTAACATTTTCTAAAAGGGTCTAATTTTACTTTTATATTTTGTTATATTAACAAATTTATAATTATATTAACTGGTTGTTATAATTGAACATATTTTTGCTTCATACAAAACTATATTTTTGTTTATAGGAAAGATTCGTTTTTATTTTCTTTGGTAAGTGTGTTATTTGTTTAATCCATATCATGTTTTTGTAGTTTGCTTTCCCTATCTCATTTTTATTTCTATACCTCTTAAGCAAGTACCGTGCCAATAAACCGGGTTGACCACAAATAGTTAAAAGTTTGGTAGCTTTTAACAATTTTATTTTCCAACTTTAAATCAGCTAACTATTGCTCAATGCATAGTATTCCATCTTATTCTTATGACTACCATCTAAGATTAAAAATTCTATCGATAATTCCGAGAACGAAATAAAAAATAACTTTCGAAAAAAGAATAAAGAAATTAAGAGTACGTTAATATAATAGGTACTTTAATTTATTTAATGTGTACTTAATTACTAATGGAAGTATTTCTTCATAAAAAAGAAGAAAAAAAACCTTTAAATATTCATAAGAGATAATTCACATTTTTCAATTAAGTCTTTTAAACATTTTTTTTTCACTGCATTTTTATGCTTAAATACAAAGGTAAAACTTCGTCCTTCTCTCTCTTATTTTAATAAACGAAACCCAAATTTAATTTAAATTGTTTCATTAGTAAACAATACCAGTTGGTGGTTTTTATACCCATAGACAGAATTCACTTTGCAAAACAAATATCTTTCATATAGATGAATAACCTTATACTGAAACATCGTAAATTTTATAGAGCATTTAATTAAAGTTTTAAAAACCTCACAACTTTCCATTGAATTACGCTATTGAATTTTTAAATTGTAAATACAATCATTTCGAAACTACTTATAATTGCTAAGAAACTCAAAAAAAAAAGTAAGTAGAATTATTCCAGAAGATTGAAGATGATAAATTGTAGGCGATAATTGATTTTATTTTTAGATTTCTGAAGAAATATTGACATAATAAAGTAAATACATATAATGGATATGACAGCTTTTTGAAGATCAAATACATAGTGAAACTACGCTCTTCCAGTTTACGTATCCTATTTAAACAATTATAAAAATATAATATAAAGTTATAAAATAATGTAATAATATAAAAATATGCAAGAATGCAAGAATGCAAGTCAAATTTCTTTTATTATAAAAATATGTATTCTGTTATATTATATTTTGGTGTATTATATTATACTCTGGTTTCGAATTTGGAAGAAAGGCAAGCAAATTAAAATTTCGGTCCATTATCTGGAATTCTTTTTTGTTTACTTGACCTTGTTTTGCTAACATTTGGTCACTTTATATGTACCATATTTAGCAGGTATTGTTATAAAAATTGACATATTATGTATGTTCTATATGTATAGGCCTATTTCTATATATTAATATAAAAAAACCATATGATTTAATCTATGTTTACAAATTATGAAAACCACCAAATACAAATATAACGACAAATATAGTTTTACAAAACTTTTAATGAATCATTTGAAATATTAATTTTATAATATGGTTGCGGCAAACAACTGTCGTAAATAAATAATACAACTTCTAATAAAATTTTACAAAGCAAAGAACTAGTTTTAAATATCAAATTTCAAATATCATCTTCAAATATCAATTTCTGTTCAAAAAGTTTTGGATTTTTTTTTAAGGTCTTTAGACAATAATTAATTAATGAATTAGCAAGAAATTTTAAAGCATTTTGTTACACAAAGTATCAAATACTTATACGAACCGAATTTTATTGCATTTAAATTCAAAGGAAATATTTTAAAGTTATTGATATTCTAACGCAATATTACATTGAAACTGTCTTCTTTGTATTTTTGAACGTGATAGTACGTATGAGTATAGTGATGTAGATGATCTTTGATTAAAGATTTTACTATTTATTTAAAGCAGAAGTCAACTTTTGTTTTAATAAAAAAATATATTTTTTTATAGTTGATATTTTATTCGAAACTAATCATATAGAATGTAAGAATGAATGGAGATCTAAGGAACTGGGAATAACAAATCCTGGGAACAAAATAATCGAAAAACATCTAGTACTCCGGTTTAGGGATCCAGGAAACATACTTAGTCCTGAGGCTGCAGAATTGAGACAGACTTATCTCATTTGAGGAATCCCATCTCAATATAAAAAAATCACATAGAAGTATTTATGTGGTTGATATCTAAACAACCTCAAAAATTAAAATTGAAATCTATTGACCTAAAAATTGAGTTATTTTTTTCATTTTTGTTAAAAATGAATCATCTTGAATAAACCATATTATGATTGAATGGGTCAAATCATCAAATAACAAATAATTTTCTTAAGCCAATATTTTGGTAACCGCACTTATGTCGAAACCCTCAACTGAAGATTAATTTTACAACGTAGAAAAACAAAATTATTTATTGGCTAAACCGGATATGTTCAGCTAATTGTAAATTGCAGATGTTTAATTTCCTGAGTCGTAAGTTTGGATTCATTGACACTTGCTTTACTCACAGAGGCTAAACTTAACCATCTGTAAGAAAATAATACTATGTGCACTGACTACTAAATCACTAAGAGCAAAACTGTGAATTATTTGTTTAACAAGAAAAATGAGTTCTCTCACCTCTGTTCATTTAATCTCTCATCTTACACAAACAATAATACTTTTAAACATAGTCAAATACGCTTAAAAGTATTAACAAAGAAAAGTAACCCAGTTTATACTTATTTGAAATTTTCGAAACAACAATTCAGGTAATTGATTGAAATCACGACGGACTCACACGAACACGAACAAAGTGATACAAATTTTGGCAAGCTTATTAAATCATCAGTTTTGGGGAACGATGTCAGATTGTTAAATGGTTAAATCAAAACCTGTCGCCGAGAAAAATAAAGCGAAGAAGATAAATCATATAAAGGCACGAACAAAATGTCAAACTTCAAAATTTCGGATAAGACAATCTTGCCGACCTGTTGATATTCATATTAAATCGAGACTGCAACTTAATTCTGCCTGTCGCCCATGATTCACTGAAAGGATTTATGAATATTTCTTTTGCATTTTGAATATCACTTTACTTAATATTCAGTCATTAATTCAACCAAAAATGTTGAACATCCTATCAGACAATTTACCATTTAGTGTTAAGGTCGTAAATTTTTTAAATGCAATTCTGATTTTTTTAAAAGCCAATTTCAAATATATAATTTCTTAAATGCAATCAAGCAAGATTTATTATATTTTTACTTTTTTATGTAATCAACGCATACAGAAGTTGGGTGTATCAAAAGACAAAAACAACCACCAAATATATCTAATCAAGTCAAATAAATATAAAAAAGTATCGACAATTTTTTTCAGGGTAGTTCTTTATATCGGTACAAGAGTTTAAAAATTATCCAATTAAAAAACTTCTTTTCCGATTCTCAGGTAGAATATCGAAATTAAATTCTTCTGTCTTATAGAAACTCCATTAAATTTGCAAATCCTCACAAAAAGTGTATATTATGTATATAAAATTAAAAACAGTTAAGTATTATGATAATGCGACTAAATTATCAACGATCAACAATGATCACCATTATTGACTTTTTTGTTTAATTTGTGGAAAGTTTTAAAAATCATACTTTTTCAAGATTCTTTATCACATAATTTGTATTTTCTTTGATATCTATGAAGTAATGGCGTAAATTTTTTTTAAACCTAAATCTCCTAATTTCTCTAAATATTATAACCAAATTATAAAAAAATGTAACTTAAACACATTTAAATTTTTTGATTTTTATTCATTTTGAGCATATTAATTACACCGGCACACAAAAAAAAAGTGCTCTGTACTTTTGACCGGACCTACATAATCTACGTATTTTGACCCCCTGAACACGACTCCGGGGTCGGATTGACCCGTACACCCTCAAAAATTCGAGAAAACTTTAAAAAACCGAAAAAAATGGTTAAAATCGGCAGTTTTGGTGACATAAATTTTTTTTCGAACTAAACCGAGCATGATTTTCATGTTTTTCGATCCGCTGAATACAAATTCGAAGTTTATATAGACCATAAGCCGTTTTTATTGTAAGAAAATTGCAAAAAACCCTTAAAAATTGTAAAAAATTGCGGACATTGTTTTAAAATTCGAGATTAAATGATAAAAATAAACTTTTAAATCTCTACAAAGGATATTTTGCATATTATTCTATTTCTGGAATATGATTTTGAAGATTATTTGGCCAAAATCTTTAGAGAAATTGAAATTCCCCGCAAAAAATCTCTGAAAATTACAAATGGGCCAATTGCTTTCATTTCAATTCGTCATTTGCTTATATCGAACCCGTCTGTCTTTAAATGACCTATGTACAGGGCTAGTTAGTTATGCAAGAGTGCCGGTGTTATTTTTGCCTTTTTCAAATGTTTTCTTAATTCTTCCTCTGTTACCGTAAAAGTTTGAAAAAAGTTTCATTTTTCAAATTATTATTGAAACGCAGTTCCTTAACGCGGCCAGGTTTAACGCGGTAGTATGATTTGATAGAAATATCGTAACAAAATACGGAATCCTGTGAGTGTATGCGTAAGAGTATCAAAAAACGAGCAGAAACGCGCAGGTGAATGAATTGAGATTATGAAATTTTGAGGTAAATTTATAATCTCAGTACAAAAATGTACTAACTTGCATACATTTTTGGATTATCGATAAAGTGTATTGTACAATATATCGGTCATTGTGGTTTATTTCTGCCAGAAGTTTTGAAGATTGTATTGGAAACCGATTGGAAACCGTATTAGGAACCGATTGTTTTAGAAGCGTTTAAAAAGAAATAGATTAAGTACTTTATTTTCCATGCAAAACGAAATAACCATCATAATAATCAAGTTATATCAAGTTATTTTAAAGCACAACATGTCATACTTTAAAGTGAAAAATCTTAAATGATCATAACGTAATGATAAACAAAATCTTTTAAAGCTCCAAAAGAACTATGTTTGGAAGTACTTAAAGAAGAATGAAAAATTTCAAGGCCGGCTACAATTTATTTACAACCTTTTTTGCTCTCACTAACAAAAATAATCGAAGACATTAACTTCACAAGAAAATGGTCTCCAAACTTTGGATGGTGCAATGAAAACAATGAAACAAAAACCTGAGCAAAGAAGTTTAGTGATTACTGAATTGCCAATTTCTTCTTCCACATAGATAAGGTTTTTATCAAAATACTGAACAAAAGTTTGGAAAGGAATATGGAAGAAGTGCTGAATGAGAATCAATTTGGTTTCCAAAAGTTATAAGGAATTAAGAATGTCATCGGAGTAATGAGCATTAACCATGAGCCAGAATCAGGAGGTATTCATGAGTTTCATTAATTGGCAAAAAGTTTTTCATCGATCGACCGATGGATATCTTTCAAAAAATTGAGATGCCTGGAGAGGTTGACAAGTAATCTACAGTTTGTTACTATTAACCAGATACTGTTGGTTTAAGCGGAAGGAAAATCGCACATTATGAAATAAAGTCAGAGAAATTTATGAAAAATATAAAAAAAAAATCAGAGAGAGAAACACCTCTCCCCATAAAGATAAGGAATATAGTATACAACTAAAAAATGTGGCTTAATTTAAATATTTAGAACCTACAACCATCAAAGAAAGAAAACCCACTAGGGAAATTAAATTAAATTCAACGACGTAGAAAACTAAGCCTGCCATTAACCAGAAAACAGAACATAAATATCTCCAATTATTTATAACTCTAAAGTAGCTTAATTATTTTTATTTAATATTAATTGTTCCAAAATTAAGACTTAACATTTACTAAATAATTGTCAAACAATTAATATTTTTCCATAAATATAAATTGATATCTATTGACTTATGTAATTCGTCTTTTTTACATTATTTGCAAAATTTAAAATAATATAAAATAAAATGTACACATTTTATTTCAAGTAACGTTCGAGATTGAAAAGGGACAAGGAGGTTACCGGACTAAACTCATTTTTTTTAATTTACTTAGAATGATTAAAATAGATAAGTTAATATCAATTTTTTAAGATATATCGATTGCTCAAATATAAGCTTAAGTCCATATTTAAAACATAAATAATCAAATTTACAAAAGAAGGGGTTTCCTAAATCATTGAAATGTCCACCATATTTGGCTTATTTATTTGAGCAAAATCAAACTTGAAAATAGAAAAAGATTGACTAGTAAAACATGGAACTGGTAACATATAAAAGTAATTCTATGTTATCGTCTTAATAGATTTTCAATAAGTAGAACAAAATATTAAGTACATATGGGTTTCAATTATTATGTAGAAATATATTCAAAGTAGTATTGAAATCAATACAAATAACATACTTGCGGTTAATTCTAAAGATTCAATGTAAAAAATAATATGTTATAGAATATGTTGAACTTGATTCTGTTACGTTATAAATACTGCAAAGCAAATATATAATAAAAGGAAAAGAAAAAACTAATGACTAAAATTTAAATGACTAAACGCTAAGCCGTTCCTCAAAATAATTATTTTTTCTACTTTATGAACAAAATCGCCTTTTGATTTACGAGAGAATTTTACCTTTGCGTATCTGAGCTCTTATAAAAATAACTCGAACGTACCTAAAACATAAAAACGAAACATTAATATTTAGTGAAACATTATGTTTTACTATACTATGTTGTGTGAAAGAAAATTAAATTTATCGCTTTTGTCCTAATAAATGTTATTCGTTAATACTTATGGTAAATAATGTTTGTCTTGAAAAATGTAATAAAATATTTATGAAATCGTTTTAATGTTGTCTTTGAACAAAGAACTTATATATTAATGCTCGATATCTTTAACGTTGACCATTTGAAGTTTTGATCTTTAGAAATTTAGCAAACTTGTTATTCACTGATCGTAAAAATTTTGGGCAAGTTTTGAAAAATTCGCGGGCAATAAAATATGTATAAGATATATCAGATAATAAGTTTTATAATCCAGCTTCGCTTTGGACAGGATAATGTGGTTGGAATCTTGTTAAACTTTGTGATATATTAAAACTATCGTTGTTGGTTTAGTATCTATGGCTAATTTGTAAAATCTTGTATAACAGCGACAAAAGGTAAATAACCAGGATTGGAGTAGAAGCGCAACTAATGTAGACTCAATGAAGGAGTGTTTAAAATTATTTGAATACTAATTCATTATTGATTAAAGATTTTTAATTGTTTTGTAATTAATCGGAATAAAATTTGTTCTTGGTTATAAGTCTTTGTGGTTTTCTCGTGAAAATACTTTAAATGTTTTTATTCTTTTCTAGTTGATTTTCGAGATTAGAAAAAAATATATGATAACTTCTAAATCCACTTCTGTGTCTAAAAGAAGATTTAAACCTGCGATGCAAAACAGAAAAGTCACAAAGAGCTATGTGTGAGTATTCTTTAAATCGTTCGGCCAACCGTAGCCTATTCCAATGGTGACGGGAATAGCGGTTTCTATATGAGGTCATCATCATCCGCATCTATCTTCCTCCATCTAAACAACATTAATAAAAATCGCTACAACTACAGCGATTTCGTTTTTTCCGCCAACGAGCTTCTTCGCAATAAACATTATCGTTTAATACGTTGTACGTTTTGATAAGAAAGTCGCTGGAAACTCACCATCATTTTAATAATCACATCGAATCGCGATAAACTATTAATTAAAAACATTTACGTATATAAATTGATATATGGGAATTGCTTCATTCGTAAAGCCATCTCTTCAGTTTTCAATAAAATTATATTTACGTATGTTAAAACACTCAAATAACAGTACTTACTTTTCTAAAAATATTTTTCCTATTTATCAATTTTTATTTTCAAGGTAAATTTTAATTATTAGATTTCTATATATTCCTATCAAGTATAAGCCTTACTGATTGAGTTATTAAAACTTTTTCATTTATTTATGAAGAGAAAAAATCATTACTTAGGCTTTATATTTTTATTTAACATATATATTAATTAATGGATTAAATTACTTTTCATCCATTAAAATTTTAATTGATTTTATTTAAGAGTCGCGTATACAACTTTTTAATATTCATCTTATATAGGAAAATGTTTTCAGAAAGTTCAACTGAGTAAAAATTTTATTCGTAAACTCTCCATTACCTGCTACTTTATCAGCGAGATATAAAAATTTTTGGACAATATAAATGATTGATTTTTCTAATTAATAATTAAAAATACATACAAATACCAATTTTCAATATTCCTTATTATATTTCAATAAATATTATGTTTATACATCTTTAATAGCGCACCAATTTGTACATATAAATATGCCTTCCATATATTTGATTTTAATAAAACAGAAAATAATAGCAAAAATAACTTAAATAAAACCAATAAAACAATGAATCAAACATAGTGCGAAAAATTAATTAAAAGAAAAATTATTTAATTAATTATTGACCGTCTAACTTTTACTTAACTAAAAATTATTATGATTCCCAGTACATAATGAATACAGAATAATAACCCAAACATTTTATTAATCATTTGGAGTACTTAAAAGAGACTTGTAAACCACTTACATGCTATCATTTAATTAAACTGTTTTAACAGATTTTACTTTAAAAATTTGTAAGCAATTGTCAATTACTACAAACAGATTTAGAAAGAAAAAAAAAACAACAAATAATAAAATAAAAAAATAAATATTTTTATTTTACGTTTCTCTGGTTTTATAGACTAGGAAAGTTTTTCCACCCTTAAAAATGAAAAAAAAAATCTATTTTGTTAATTGTAAAGTTCTAAGCTCTTATATTAAAGAAATGATTTTATTTATTTATTAAATAATATCCTATCTGGACATCAAAGTTAAGCGTATAGTGTCGTACACAAAAATTTCAAAAATAAACACAAAGTTTAATGATAAAATCATCATTTTCGGTCGTTATATTCGATGTACTTTATTTTTTACAAAAAAAAAGTCTTCATTTTTATGGGAAATTAAATTTTAGGTTGGTATATAAAAATAAAAACTTACTCTTTAATTGAAATATAAAATAAAGTCATTATTCTCAACTTATCTTTTGCATCCAATTACATCTTTATGTTTTCAATCATTTCGACTAGTTATCTTAAAAATTAATTACCTTAAAAAATTTTCATTTGATTGCCACTTAAAAGCGAATACAAATTTTATAGGAACTCTAATTATTTTGATAGAGCAATAGATATACAAACTATGCCTTATTACTTAAAATTCAACTACCTTTCCAAAAAAAAAACTTTCACAATTGAATTTTAATAACGTAATAATATACCATTATTGTCTTAAAAAGTAAGTCAATTAATGTTTAAAAGACTTTTTGAAATTTTTATTCGTTACCTTTGAAACACAATTCAATTGATTTTCAAATTCCTTGGACTCTAATTAATGGAGTTTCTTTGCTATTAAAGAAATTTTTATAATTTGTTTTTGACCTTCATTAAGATAAGAATCGTTTTTTCTATAAATCGAGTCTCATTAATCATATGCATTTCATTCATTGTACATTGACGTTGGAATGTGACTTTTGTTTGAAAAAGGCCTAATGGAAGGTACATCATTTCAATAGATTCCAAACAAGTGCTCTAATAGATACGTTCTTGCATCAATTGAAATTTCAAAACCCTGATGACTGACCTATCATTGAATTTTGAATATATTATAGGTAGTTCTTTGGTTTTCGTGAGTGCCGTAATTATTGTCTAGCACGTAATATCAAATAACTGTTTCAAATTATTGTTACCTTTCTGTTCAAATCTAATTTCTCGAGAGCACTAGGCTAGTCTGACCAATAATGAGTAACGCTCTGGTCAAATAAAATTTTCTCAGAGCTTCAATTCTTTGTCGTTTTATGTAGCTAACGTAGGCCTTACATGCCTCTAAATACTATAATTATTTTATGTTCAACGAGCTTTTTAATAGATGCGCGTTTTACTAAGTTGATCACTAGTAATTATGAATAATTATTGCTTGTCATCGACATCTTTATGCCACACAAATGATCGAAATACACTGTTTGAGACTTGTAAATTTAACGCTTATTACGACGAAGGAAAAGAATCGTAAAAAATAAATAATTTATAAATCTGATATTGATATAAGTAATTTATAAAGTCATATACATTAAAGGCCGGTTATTTCACTCATGAATAGGTTATATCATTAAGATAGCTCTTGAATAAATACGTAAGATAATTCCTTCTCATATCGATGTTCTTAGGTGAAAATATGCATATTTTCTTTACTCTCCAGATTGAATTTTATCACCAAGATAATTTTCACTATCCAGATACAAGGGTGAATAAAGAGGCGGGGTAGCCGGGGGATTACCCGGAATGCCAAATCAGAGACATCATATCAAGAATAAAATTTTCCTTTTTTTACATTTTTTTTTAATTTGTGGCAAGGTTTTATACAGTTATATAAAAGGGTGCCATATTTGATGGTATCTGAGGAGCTCAAAACCCCAAATCGGCCCAATCCAGATATGACAATACCAGTCCTGAAAAAAGCAGATATCATGGCAAAAGAACTTTCGCGATTGAACCGGCATACGTAAAGCCAAACAATTATTTAAATTAACCAAAAATCGCGAACAACTCGCCAATGTAATAGCTTACGTCAGAATGTCCTGATATGGTACTAAAAGAAGAAGATAGAAAACACCAGAAAACAAGCACCTAGAAAGATTTGACTTTAAAAACGTATTACTATTACTAATTACAATATTGCACATTCCAGTAGTTTACCATTTTTTACTGTGGTTTTTAAATTCTTAAAAATATATTCCTTTGAAGTATTTAAGTAATTTTTTTATGTATAAAATACGGAAAGAAAAATTAAAAAAGGAAAAATACGCCGGTTAAATGAGTAATTTTGCTATTTTGGTTACACCGACATAAACTCCCATTTTAATAATTTTTTTCATTTTCAAACCGGGCGTTAGCTATGCTAACTTTCCATTTAAAATGTAACCTTTTTTACCAAAAACAATTTAAAAAAATTTGTTGGTACCAATGCTTTAAGGAAGTGCAGAGAAACTTATTTTTTTTAATTTGCCAAAACAAATTTGAATATTATAAAAAATAAAAATTATTTTGATAAAAGCACTTTCTAAGTAAAACGCTATGATCTTTGTTAACTTTGTTTTAACTACCTATAATTTCACTTCTTCAACTTTTTCAAAAGTTAGTAGATCATTTGGGTGCAACATATTTTAAATAATGTAATAATGTGAAACGTTTTATTCATTAAATTAATCTCGCACAATTATATTTCACGCAGAGAATAATCAAATATTAACGAGTAAGTCATGCATATAATTATTTTTAGTTACGCTGAATGATTTCACATTTAAAATATTGTATTTTACTTTTCTTCGATATGCACACACGTTAATATTCGATTGAAAATTTTCTAATAAATTCATACAGTAAAGCCATATTTACAAGTTCAACAGATGCCAGAAGTGTTTCTCAAACCGCTCAAAATACAAACACGATGCAATATTTATTTGAGTTTTATGAACATATGATGGTGTTTGCTTCATCAAAGTTAACATTAAAGTTCCAGAGGTTTTGACTTTCGACCTGACTTTACGGTAATTTGATTTTACTTTAATCTATGTACCTACTTAGATCTTTTTCTACTAGTCTTCTAATTTCTTAACACAAATGTAAAATCGTGTAACAAAATCATCTAGTGTGACTATTTGAAATTTTAAATTGAATTCATAAAAATTTTATTCAGAAAGTGACTTCTAAATAATTAATATCGCTTTTATAATTTATGTTGATTTTCCACTTTTAAAATCGTTAAAATTTTAAAAAATTTAACGCCAAAATTAATTTATGTACGATCGTTCTCCCATTAAACTCCCGGCTAAATTCTTTTATAAGTAAAAATTTTAGTCTTAACTTGTTTTTTTTGGTAGATTCTATAATTCAATTTTATACAATTACTTAAATTATAGAATATATTTATTAGATGATCATTGAATCAATTTTAATTTTGAAAAATCAAAAAAAAATAAAACTGTATTCCATAAGTATCATTGTATCAACCACATGTTTGATCTTAATATTTCATTAACGGAACTTTTCCACTTAGGCATGCAAATTTTCAATCAAACTCGTAATCGATTCAAAGAAATTATAATACAATTTAGATAATACAAGACACGTAACTTACCTTATACCTTAATTTTCTAAATCTGAATTTATATATGGAAAAATGAACAAGAAGATTGTTCTTTTCGCTTATTTTTCACTAGTTAGCATAATGTGGGTTTTGTGGCTATATGTATACGAAATAGGCTTTGTGTGGTTGTGAATTAAAAATATAAGCATACGATACACATACACATATAGTCATATACAGATGGATAAGAGTTAAATCGTGACTGCAAAAGAGCATCTTTCTGTTAAGGTTTTATCCAGCGATACCGCATTACCAACTCGACTATGTTCAACTTCTATCAAACACACACTCTCTGGCTATTTTATAGGAAAAGATTGTACAAATACCAACAACGTATTCTGCATATTTACAGAAAATTGTACTCTTTGCCTGGTTTATTTCAATACCGGATTCATTTGAATATGTTCGAATAAATGAAATAACGAATACCGACATTACTAACTTGTTATATAGCATTTAAAAAAAAATCTGGATAAATGATAAAGGCTACTAGAGAAGATTTAATGGTCGACTCAGCACAACTATTAATAATCGATCAATAACCTTTGCTTTCCAAACAATTCACATTTTTATTACACTGAAATAAAATTTTCGTTTTCAAATAAAATTATGCACAAAATTTGGTTTTTCTTTTATATTTTATGGAGAACAGACTTAACTTAATTATAACTAGACATGAGATGTCAAATGAAAAACTTAAAAATTTCACGCCCACATAATTAACTGCTGTATAAACCAAACTTTGTCGATACCGAAAAATAAATTCGTGTTAATATCAAAATTAGTTTGTTAATATTCTTATTCGCTGCATATTCACTACAAGGGAAAATTTCAAACTTCAACTGGCTCCCGGCATGGGGTTTTACTTGAACTGTGGTAAATCAATTAGTGGCCTTCGATGAAGTAAACAGAAAAAAAAACTATTGCATAAACTGTTCATTGAATCACTATAATTACGTACAGAAATTTTCATCTTCATCAATCCTGAGGTTAAACGAAGCAGACTAATCACATACTATCTAATCAAATCAATTTGACAGTCAATAAAATAGTCTCTAAAAATTTTATTATCTTTCAATTATTGATGCTGTGAAAAAAATCTTAATTAATGTTGAAAAAAACATGGAATGTTTTCCCAGCCTGGTGACAATTTACATACCGAAAAATAAAGCTCACTGGTTATTCTGGAAATAACTAACGACTAGCTTATATACAGCAGAAGTACTCATACTCATAGCCATATTTAAATATTTTTAATGTCTTCACCATCGCTTAGTTATGTTGAGATCCTCATCGAATTTGAGTATCTTAATAATCCATAACCCGTGAAATAAAATCTTGTTTATGATAAATGCAAAACCCACTAATCTCAAATTTGCTACTCTCAACACTACTTCACCAGTGCCAATAGAACTCATGTTAATAGTATGAAACTTACAATGGAAAAGTATAAATTGTAAAAACTTTTACTTTTTAATGATTTGAATACTTATAGATGTAGATTATTATCGTTTTAGAAGCATATTAATCTCTCCGCCTGCGCGGATTTTCATTGTGCGGTTTTCCACTGCGCTAGTTGAAATTGTATTACTAATTTTCATCCTCTGCGATTAAAATTTTGCATTGCGCGTTTTTTTTTTTAAATTGTTGTTTTCGTGCGTGCCTTAAATTTTGACCAAAACTTAACTCATCAGAATATACCAACAACTAATCTCCTTTTGTTGCAGAATATTCTAAGCAAATTAAATTTACAATGTATGCAATGTTAATTTTTGCATATGGGATATGCAAAAATGCAATGTTAAGTTTTACTGCCAATTTTAAAATGTATTTTTTTGAAATATGAAATATTTCTAAAATTTGAAACCAAAATTTCCCATTTTCATTCTAAATAGGCTTAACATTGCGCAATTTAGTGTCGCGCGTTGCTTTTGGAGAACGAAATAACCGCATAGTTGGAAAGATTACTATATTTTTTTAAGAATTTTAATTACCCTTTTTAACTTTTGATTAAGTTATGAAAAGTTTTAGAAATCAAACAATTTAGTTGATATTATAGTTTTTTAATGATCCTGAATATAAGAAATAGACTAAACTATTTGCAAAAAGAATAATCGAAGAAAGGCATCAAATTGAAAACATAAACCCTTTTATTTACTAGACATGAAAGAAAAATCTTGTTTGATTCATCTGCCACGTTTATATTGAAATACCTAATCTACACTAGCATTAAGGTAGTACGAGGTTGTATATTTTTATATAATGTATATGATATTCACCCAAAGCTATTCTGAAATGGACTTTCTCATAAATCGAAATATTACTTTGATAATTGTTCACAAAATAGAAATTTTCAATATTAATTTTTTGAAAAAAAAAAATTGATAGAATATAACAATAACTTCCATCCCCAATCTTATCCGAAAAAAACATACAAAATTAAAGTTTTATATTTGAGATATTGGACATATATTTAGATTAGACACAAATTGGAGGATGTGCTTTGGAATTCACTTTGTCGTGATGATTACTCTTCTTATAACACCATTACAACTTTCTATTCCCATAATGCAAGACGCCCGTACTATCCTAAGCACAAAAATAATTTGAACAAATTTTTATTACGTAAGTTTATTGTGTATCATACCTACGATTAAACTCTTGCCTTATTATTTTATTATTTACTATTTATTGCTTTGTACCTGTCAAGATCATCGGCAACTATAGAGTCAATAAGAATCCCTAAATCGAGAAAATTTTATCGATACTAATATTGAACCCAGTACCTAGCAGTTTTGAAGTGGCCCCGTTAACACCTTAAGACCTTCACTAGTAAGCATAGCTGTATTAAGTAGTTAAAGAATTTGTAAGTGTGCTTACGTTATTTATGTATGACTAAACTGATATTTATTGTATATTCCCTTTGACACTATACCTTTTCCAATTCGTTTGACCTTTAAAAACACTTTTTCAATTACCTTATTATAAAAATAGTCTATACCTACGATTTAGTCAAATTAAAGCACTTAAAAAAAAATTATTGTGCTCACTTAAATTTACCATAAGAAACGTTTATCTTTAACTGGTTCTTCTACTGAACTTTCATTCCGAAATTACAAAAAAAATAAGTTTACCAATTTTGTAATAAATGGTCTATTGACATGGACATTGATCATATTAACACGACCAACTCTTCTGGATTTACTCAATCGTCCAAATTATATTATTATATGTACTATTATATACGCAAATTTTACTATTACCATCGTTTCCGAATCAAATCTGTGATTCTTTCCTCTAAATTAACTTAAATTAACAAAAATAATGTCAAAACAAAAATATTTTTGCAAAATTATTTATAGCTACATTGTTGTAATATAATTAACGCACGATATTCCCACAGAGATATTTCCATTTATTGCGAATTACTCATAATTTGCAAGCTACTCTCTCACTGACAATCAATATTTCATATTTCTGTTTAAACTTTATGGTTAGTCGTAAAGTTAGTAATTATATATTTTGTTATATTGCGGCGAGAAAATAGTCTGCCTAACATTCTTATACGTATTTGCCAACATTGTTAAATAGTTCTGTTTATTTAATAGTGGTGCTATAAAAATCGCCACATCTTCACGCAAACAATATAAGTGTTAAACTATTTGTAAGATGTCGTTTTTTTATATTTGAAAAAACTTTTTTGTTTGTTTTTTGCGATGAAACATTGTTGATTTTTAAAACAAAATACCCTCATGTAATTAGGTTTGTTTTACAATATTTAAGATCATTTTTCTTGTAAAAAACAGTGTTGGTAAATCAAGTTATTGGAAAATAATGACTAAATCAAATGACTCATTCATTTCGAAAAATAATGACAAAATTAAATAAATACTGATGTCAACTTGCTTAAGGTCACTTGCAAAATTTAACATTTATTAATATATGCTTAAGAGGATAGCTTATTATTTTATCACGAAAAAGTTTAATAAGATAAATCATGAATAGATCTAAAAATTATAACTTTTTTCATTTAATCACTTGTATTTCATTTCATTTTTTGATGTTAACAAATTCTTACTGTAAAATAGTAAAATATTTTTGAAAATTTAATAAGTTTGTCTAGAGTCAAAAACTTATATTTCTTAGCAGGCTCATATTGAAACCGGTCTGTTGATTTTTTTAAGTCAAAGACAAGTTTCTTTGTAACGATGATATATATTTGAAATGGTCGTATAAGATAGAGCGAATAGAAACAATAGATAGAACGTGGAATTAATTTGAACAGCGGACTTATAAAAGGGTTGAAGAACCGTTAGCTTGTCTCATTGTAGCCGAAGAATTCTTCGAGCCTTTCGATTTTTTATTTCGTTGATTGTCTTCAGGCAAAACTTAACTTTTTTTTTCTCTAAAATCATCAGATTTTCAGTGATTTAAATGGAATTTTTGACTTTAAGATTTTTTTAAATTGCTAGTTTTTAATGTTTCCAGTATTTAATGTACAGTCTCTGGTCATATTAATAGGCGCGCTATAGGTTTTGTATAAACAACTCCCTCTAAACAACTTTTAAATTCAATAAACATATGATATTTGTAAGCCCCTGCGAAATCTTTCGCAACAATACGTTTTTTCAAAAATTATTTTTTTGGGACGAACGGTAAAATGTAAAATCTTAATTCAATGATAAATTAAGTCTACTACCAAATTTATTTGTTTGATGGATCAAAATTTTATAATTGATCGATTATTCTGTTTAATACTCAAACATACAGTCTTAAACAAATTAATAAAATCTCTCTTATTATCCTATATAAAATTTATCCTATGATAAATTTTATTCTTCAAATATTCAGTACTTTAGACAGAACCAAGCTTATCAATAATAACCTACAATCAATCATTTTGACTTAAATTAAAATTTTAAAATAAAATACATTTTTTTTTATAAATTTAAGATAAAGAAAAAATCCAAATTTTATTATAAAAGTAGTATAATACACTGCTTTTGTTAGTATAAGTAATACATATGTCAGTAACACTTTGTTGAAAAGGGTTGATTTAGGTGTTGTGATTAATCGTAACCAATGGTAAACGGGAAAACAGAATCACAGGATATTTCAGAACTTTAAGATTTCTACAAATTAGAAAAGATTTCTGGGATACTAACATATCAAAGATCAATCAATAAATAAGAATATTTTTTTTTTGATCGATAAAATTATTTTTTTTTTTTAAATAAGATTGTCATAATTTATACTTATTATGAATAGAGTCCTTTTACAAAGAAAAAATAAAAAAAATTGACCATTTTTTTTTGATTGTTACAATGTAAGGTTCTATATTTGACCTTTCAACTTCACAGGTTCGAAAAAGTAGTACCTACTCTTTTCTTAGTTAGCTTATTTAAATAAAATCTTAAAATAGCATTATATATTTATAATATATAAATAGTTAGTTTGATTATTTTTATAATGTCATTGTATTTTTTTTGCAACCTATTGGTAGGTATGACAACCCTTTTTAACTGTTGCACCTTTTGTAAATGATTGTTTTGAAGATGTATTTGTGCTCAGAATATATTTTTACCCTCTGTTTTTAAAAAGAAAGCCTTCGTTTCTAGATTTTGTAAAAATTTAATAGATACAAAAATAATTTATAACAATAGACATAATTAAGTGAAAAGAATTGCCAAGGTGATGCAAACTATAAAATAGCTGCGATAAAATCTCACCTTTCACTTAAGTTTTCGTAAATATCCAACAATGCGAATGAAAATTTCACTTTTCTTTGTTTTAGATCAGTGGAAATGAAACAAATGGAAAATACGTGAGACGGCACTTGACGCGACTTTCAACGGAAATCATCCCCTTTTGCAGAACTCACATGCTGATTATGTAACACGAGTGGTGAAGCGCGGTATTTTGCTTTGCAGCACTGACGAAGGGCGCACAAATTTAGCACTGGGCTTACACACGATTAATTCAATTCAGCACGCGTGATTGCGGAAAAAATCGTTGCAATTATACACTGATTGAATGCCACTGAAATAATACTCTTTCCAGTTATGATTGTTGTTGATACGGGCCCGAGTCTTGTCCAACACTGACACTAAACCACCGCGATGTTCTTCACTTCTTCACCAACAACTTCCAACTCCTAACTTCAAACACCGCTCTTTTACATCGCTGTATGACGTCACAAAGGTTACAAAACACATTCACTAACAAATAGAACCATTCACCGACAATGGTATATGAATAGGTACTCTCTATCTACAACAGCAGATAAATTCTATTAAGATGCACACAAATCGAAACGTACTCGGAATATAAATTGCTAATATAGCTTTAAAAATTACTTTAAACTCTCGTTTATGCAAATCAAAACTTCTACACCCAAAATTAAAAATCTTTGATCAAATACTCCAAAAAACACTCCACTTGTTAACTTCTAGATCAGTGGCGTTTTATCATTATAGGTAAAAGAGACAGTAACTCTCTAAAATCTATTTATTTTAGTTATAACAATGAAGTTATCTCATTTTTCATCTTAAGTTTTTAACTTCAGTCTTCATCTTCGGTCTTCCACCAAAATCATTTCAAAAAAATAGATTTGCAAGGTTCGCAAGCTCATAACGCTTTAACTTTCAAGAAGTTAAAGGATATCACCTACAGCCTAGTCCCTAAATTCTAGCAACAACTAATCGTAAATTTTGGTCCAAAAGTTTTGTTTCGCTGTTTCATTGAGCAATAGCATGACACCGCATTAAAAACCAACTGGTGTTTACCTACATATTTATATAACAGGTAAATTATAGTGACCGGCCGAGTTTTCAGTTACAGTTTCGGCTGTGGTCAAGCCGAAACTATGACCAAAACCGAAACTGAATTCGTGAAGTGAAAATGTAGAAAAAGTATTGTTTCTCACTTATATTATTAGATTCTTAAATTATCAATACTGATGAAATATCAGTTCGTTAAAAATATTTTTAATATTTTCTTCTTCTTTTTTCCTATTCGAGAGACAACTGATCAAAGCTTAGAAGAAATTATTTTTTTTCAGTTGTAAGAAAAAGTACTTTCTTTTATGTGTATCAAAACATATTATTAAAAATAATTTTGTTTCCTAACTTTTTTTAATTTTTTACCACTTGCCACGGATTTTAAAAAGAAATGTTTGGTGCATTTCTTTCAAATCAACCTTTTATTTCAGTATAAAAAAATTAGTTGAAATAAGAAGGGATAATAATATGTTGTGTTAAATATTAGCTCAAATATGAGGGACTAAATGATTTATAAATAAATACTGGATTTAAAAGTAAAGACTTACTAATTAGGTTTAAATTTTTTTTTCCTACGAAAACATGACCTTATATGGAAGTTTCGGTTTCAACCGAAACTGAAACTGATGCTGAAATTCGGTTCCGGTTTCGGTCGGACACAAGTAAATTATGACTTTAATTAGTTTTTTCATAGCACTTTATGACGACACCTACAATTTTCACCTGTTTTGTCATAAACTTCAACGAAGTTGCTTCATTTTTTTAATTTATTGTTTTATGGATCTTTGAAATTTTGAAAATTGATTTTGGTCAATGGCAACCAGTCAGTGGCCCAGGCAAGCTTTTTAACGAGCCCATGATGGCTAGGCAACCATTTGTTGGTTGTATTTGTAGAAACAAAAAAATCTGTTGCATTTGTATCATCCTCTCTCTGTTTCACCTTGTGAGATCGGTAATGTGCATGGCGCCTATTAGCGATCTACGAGCTAGAACTATAAAAATATGGTATAAAGGTTCATCATCCCTGATTTAGGTATTTAAATTTGATTTAGTAACCCACACCGTCGCTTATGGAGATCGATGGGTAAAACTTCCAGATTTGTATTGTTTAATATACAAATCGTATTCTGCATACTAAATTTTCCTTTTCTATAGTTTCAGGTAATAACCTATCTTGATTTACAGATTTGCACCCGTCTTTATGGAGGTTTAAGGGAGAAAGTTACGGTTATAATTTTATAATTTGTTATTTTTTATTTGCATATCCTAGCAAGCATAGCAAACTTTTGTGTTCTGTAACTTCGAAAGTTCTCCTCGAAATGTTCAGGGGCGAGTCGCACAATCAACGCATTTGCGGTATTATTTAATTCTTAAATATAAGAATATTTTATTTATATTATCTTACCAGACACGTCTAGGAATTCTTTTCTTATCCTGAAAATTTTAGTCCTTATAGACCATTCCCTCCAAAATTATGAAAACAATTCCAAAAAAAAAAAATTAGGCCTTGTTTATATTTGGCTCGTCTTGCAGGAAGCGCTATCATGTTTGTAAATTGTAATTCGCCTTGGTACATATACATTAAAATCATAATAAAACCGGTATATTTACTCCAATGTACAATACCAAAAATATTATGTCTTTTCAAAAAATGTTGTCACGAGTCGCCACTGGTCTGGACGTGTATAATCATCTCTAAGCCCTTAAATAAGATTTGTATCACTAAACCTTCCCAACCCCCAATTTCAAGGATTTTTTATCACAATATAACTAGAACAAGGTTTAGTTAGTTTTTATATGCATCGAACCACTCCCAGTTCATTATACACGAGTAAAGCATAAATGAATCTCTATTGTCTTGTAAATTAAAATATATCGTTTTAATCATTATCTAATATTTAATAAGAATAATAAGAGAAGTTCTTAGAGTAGTAAGAGTGAGAGATAAGATAAAACTGACTTCTAAGATTAAAATTGATAAGTATTTTATTTACTTCCGAATCACAATAAATTAATGGATAATAATATATATATTTCTTTGAGATTCAATTAAAAAATTACTTTATTTTATGTAATAAAGTGACTTCTAAGAGTTCATCCGAAACTTAGGTATACATTGAAAAATAAAAAAAAAACAATACCTCTCTATTCCTCTTAATATTTCCGAAGTGGATTTACTAATATTTATATAGTGATTAGTGTTCAAACATAAAGTAGAATATATCTACCCTTATGATATTGTCCTTTAGTTGTTATTAAATTTGTATTCAAGTTTTGTAAAAATTATATCTTTATCTCGATTTTATTTGACATATACAACGCCACAAATATTTATTTTTAAGAAATATTTGTTTCAAAAGAAATATACACCTACCTACTATCAGATGTTAACAAACTTCAGAAAAGTTATTTTAGTTTTTAAATCCTATGTCCTTTTGAACAAATTGGAGTTAATGCAGTTTATTATGTGGTGCATGTTTCATGATTTTGATAATATTTGTACTTTTAATGATATACTAGAAACTCATTTAAGAGAAATATCATTTTTCAATTTATTTTTTTTTCTCTAAATAACAAAAAATTCAAGATTTCGAAGAAAATTTAATTGGTTTATGTACTCGTAAAATAGAATGACAAATATTTTTGAAGTCCAATCCTAGGAGAAGGTTTTATTTAATGCCATATAAAACCTGTTTTTACTTAATACCTGAAATTTGAATATGGAATGTAAATTAGATTTAATACTATAGTTGTGGGGATGGGTTTAGAATCAATTAGGTATGATAACATGATCTAGTTTGAAACCGAGGAATTATGGTTACATTTTAATATAACGGTTATTATTTAAAAAACAATCAAAATCAAATTAAACGCATAGATTTGAAAAGTCGAGTCTATCTTTCAAGAAAACCAGACAATAATTTCGTGGCGCCCACCCGACAATGATGTTCTCGTGTGTTCACTAAGGCAGCCCTTGAGTACGAAGATAATTTAAAACAATATAATGATGCGAGCATCTCTTTCCTTAATGAGATATAAATTAAGTTAAATATAGAAACTTTTATGTGGAAAAGAATAGCAGTGTGGCTCACCGCGAAAGCCTTTTGTCGGTGACCATCAACTGAGAAAAATGAACTTGGCGCAATTATAATTTTCAAGATGCAACTACGTAACACGTAAAAGCCGAGAAGACGATAGTCAATAGTTGGTAAATTCAGTAGTTTTAAATCGACTTAATTGCCTGAAAGAAACCCTCTTTAGTCATGGAAATGTGAAGATTTAACAACAATAGCGGACTTCAATAAAACCCAGATCATATATTGATTTAAAAAAGAAAACAAAAATCTTTTAAAAAAAAACTATAAATGCTTTAATATAAAAGAAGAGCATTACAACTTTGAAAATCTATGAAAATTTATAATTACCACAAATAATTACAAATTTATTTTAAATCTTCGCATTATTTTCCCACAAACAATCTTAATTACTGTTTCCGTCAGAAAAGCTATTGAAAAAAATTACTTTCAATAAATATTTTTTATAAAAAATTAAAGAATTTTTATTTTTTGTGGAAAAATTTATCAAATGGGTTTTTAAGTTCGTAGAATGAATTTTAAAATAAAAATATCTTCAAAACGTCTACAAAATAATATTCTTCTTCATCAAACAAATTCAAACCATTTTCTTCAATAATGTTTGATAAATTTTGAATAGTTTCAGTCTCAAAATATCTCAAATTTCATAAACAAATTAACCTTTCACACCTCAAGATAACCTCAAAATAAAACACCTTACAACCATAAAAATGGTGAATTGGCCCCATTAAGATATTAGGATAATTCTTCCATCAAAAAAATAACATTCGTTCTCCGAGTTTCAGGCTTTTATCTTGTTTTATTCTTATTTTTGTTAAAAATACTGAACCGATTTGAATGAAATTTGGGCAAAACATAAAAATATTGAGCAGTGCAATATTTAGATGGCCCAATTAGTCACAACTACGTAAAATTGAAGAAATCATTTTAATCCTTAATCCAGGAGAAAATCTAATCACTGTATGACTATACAAACTAATAGGTCTCCTTCCCATCATTTCCATTGAAAAACTCCTGCTACAGAGGCTCTAACAGTCGATCCCAACCACGAGTTTAGATTTAGACAAAAACATTCAACAATACAACAATACAACAATTTCATAGAATATGGCAGACTATGGCTATGAAAAAAAAACTCTGCTCTATAGTTTTTCTAGGCTTAAGCCAAGCTTTTGGTAAGGTATAACATGACAACCTGCTCTACAAAATAAAAAAAAATCTATTCGTCAACTTTAAGATAGTGGAATCATACGCAGCAAATTGCCGACTTGGAACAAAGATAAATGTAAAAAGTTCCAATTTTTATTCAATTAAGTGATCTCCAAAGTTGTCCAAAGCAGTGTTTGGGATCCAGTATTTTATATGCTATTCACTGTGACCTGCCAAAAACCAACGATTTTACTACTGATACATTTGTCGACGATACAGCGATAATGGCAACCCATGAGGATCTTATAACTACAGTGGCTCATTTACACCATCACCTCAATCTGATTGAATCATAAATAGAAAAGTAAATCCGAATAAATGAAGTGAAATCATCTGCGATTAAAATTATGCTATGAACAAGAATTGTCCAGCAGTAGAAACCACTGAAATGCGTGAAGACTAATGAGTGTGAATCGGCTAAATACCTTGAATTTTACTTTGACAAAGGGCTCACCTAGAAACTATATACTCGTATACAAAGAAACACGCAAGTTCTGCAAAGATTTAAGCTACTATATTGGCTGATGGAATAAAAATCAAAACTATCCTTGGAAAATAAATAACTGCTCACAAAGCAATAATTATATCCATCTAGTTATAAAGGACTAAACTATGGACCTTTGCAAACAACTCAACTATCACGATCCTCCAGTAAACCCAGCCATGACTCTCCGAGCCTTTGCTGAAGCACTGTGGTTTGTATCAAACGACACACTTTACAACGACCTTAAACTAAGCCCCTAAAAGAAATGATGAGGTTGAGAAGGATACACTATGAAAAATTATCAAGTCATACCAAGTTAAGCGATCTATCCCCTACTGAACATCGAAATGGACAAGCTACTGGAAAAAAGTCATCACAAGAATTGGTAGAAAGAAATCCTGAAGCAAACTAGGTGGGTGACATTGGGTGAATAAAGAAATTGCCATAATTTGCAGACTAACAAAAGTATTTGTTTTTAATTTATTACACTGATAATTGGTAGATACTTACCAATATTTTGAAATTTAACAATTAATGTTAAGTATAGTAAAAACTGTTGGGCTTTTTGTTTTTGAGTTCTTAAAAAGATATCTAAGGCCAATTAAGGTTTTTTTTTATTAGTAAGCATCAATAAAAATAAAAAGTAAAAGGATTTAAAGAATACATTAAATGCATGGAATCAAATAATTAAACTCTACTAATTTGTATTACTTAATGGTTGTTTGGCTCCGATTAACATAAAAATAAAAGTGGAAAATAATTTCGTCCATTCAGAAAAATGTATACCGTGAAAAATATTCGATTAAACTACAAGCATCTTGAGTTATTTAGCTATTGTACAACGAAACAAAATGTAAAACCTTTTAAAGAGATTCCTGGTGAGTAAAAAACAATCTGAAATACTATTTTATTGTATAACAATATATTAGTAAAAGCAAATCATTATTTGTAGGTCCAAAACCGCTGCCAATTATTGGAAACACATGGTGGTATTTACCAATTGTGGGTGAATATTACAATACATCATTTGGAGATTTAGAAATGCAATGGAAACGACAGTTTGGAGATATCATTTTATTAAAAAAAATGTTGGGTAAATCAAATATAGTTCTTTGTTTTAAGGAGGAGGATTTCATAACTGTTTTGAAAAATGAAGATCGATATCCACGACGCGGTTTGTACTCTAATATAGACCCAATTTATCATAAAATAAGTGGCAAAATTAACCTTCCAAAAGCGATTTTCTTTGCGTAAGTTTTTTCTTTTAAACTGAAAATTGAAGGGATGATACTTTAATTGCTTATTACTTTTATTTTTTGATGGGACCAGCAACGGCAAGGAATGGGGTGAAGCACGGAGTGTGCTAAATACGGTATTGTACAATTCAAATCTATCGAACGATCTTTTACCTCATTGGAACACTCTTACCGATTGTTTGATTGACAATCTTAACACAAAATTAAGAAACGAAAATTGCACTCATTACGAAATTTCGGATTATTTTACTAAATCATTGGGCAATTGGCTTATTGATTTAGCGACAATTATTTGTTTCAAACAAGAATACGGTATGATGTGTGAATTTTATTTATTTTAGTCTCTTCTCTAATATCAAATTTTTAGGCCTCACAAGAAACATTGAGCCGAATCCAAAATTGAAAAAGGCATTTGAAACTTTAGTAGAGGTGATAGAAACGCTTGAGCATAACAGTCATCGATCGCATCCTACTTATTATTTAGATCTAATTCCTAATACTTTGAAGTTAATTTTCAAGCTTCAAACTATGTTTAGGTTTATGACTCTAACTTCTATACATTTGATACCAAATGAACCATGGAACTATGATTTTAGAAATTTCGATTTTTTCATGAAACTCAAAAACGAAGAATTTAAAAAAATGCGAACAGTGGAAGGTGAAAATCATACGCAATGTTTGCTTGAAAAGTTAAAAAATCCAATAACTGATAAATATGCTCTAACAACTTTATGTGAACTTTACGGAGGGTTGACATCTTCTGTAAGTTTTCATACATAAGTTATTTTTATCGTTTTATAATCAATTATAAGTTAATGTTAGTAAATTATTTACAGTATAATTCAAAACAGTGTAAATTCTTATAAGCTTTACTTTTATAAATCCTTGCCAGTACAAAGATTTCGAGCTTGATTTATCTTTGTAACTATCACATACATTCTTACAAGTATGAAAAGATAACTTTTTTGACACGGATATTAGAAATTTTTTATTCGTATTATCAAAAACTTTTAAAGATGAATTTTCGTCCGGTCCTAGTCACTACTTTCTAGCGTCAAATGTGGTGACGTGATTAAAATGTATGCACCATCTGAAAAAAGTAGCGATAAAGCTAAATTTTGTTTGACCTTTTAACCGATTTCCACTGATTCTACAAGCTATGTTATATTTACCAGACATAATTATCTTTATTAATACATTTCCAAAAAGAGTACAAAGTCGGTAAATTTATTGCCCATAAGCTGGGTGTCATAAACAAAGATTAATACTTATAATGCGCAATTATATACTGAAACGGATTATTATTCAGAAGGTATTCTTTTGTAAATGAAACAATACAATTTTAATAAATTCAGAAAATAATATTTATTCTAAAACAATAACGGGAGCATTATAATGCACATACTAATAAAATTAAGTGATTATGCCGATGCATCGATGTTCGACAGACAACCCCATTTGTCACTCCAATTTTGGGCGCACATGATACATTTTAATCACGTCACCACATTTGACGCTAGAAACTAGCGACTGTAGGAAAATGAACCATTACTTATTCTGAGTAGAATGCAAAGCTTACAACCAAGTATCGATACCTAGAACTTTATCGTAAATTATTAAAAAATTATGATATAACGATGAAAATTTATTTATCTAATATTTTTAGAGAATCAGTAAAAACATGAAAAATACTTTTAGAATATCAAAAATTTTTTTTTTGGTTTTATGAACTCTTTCAACTCAATGATAGTGTTGGAAGAAACAACAAATTTTGTACAATTAAATTGTTTTGAGAATCTACAGAAGCCCAAATTAATTCTGAAATGTTGTGCTATGCATGAAAAATAGTAGTATTTTATTTTAATGATTCTTGTGACTACATTTTATCGCTAGAAGATTGGTTAAGTACTTGTTTACAAAAGAACTACTGTACGGTCAACTTAAACTTCTGACAAGGTCATTTTTGAATTATCCTCCTTTAAAACAATTCTTAATTTTTTATTTAATAAAAGAGTTTACTTAATGATATTAGTAATACAACAAATTATAAACAACTTTACAAACTAATTTAGCTAAATAAGAATTGAAATTCACAGATCATTATTTTGTCATTATGCCAAAATTTATTGTTTCCAACTATTATTTAAGCTACATTATAGCCAAAAAGTAATCTCCTGTTAACAACTATTTTTTTAGGTAAGCACAACAGTTCATTTATGCCTATATAGCTTGGCAACAAATCCTGAAATTCAAGAAAGACTTTACGAGGAAATAAAGAAAGCTAGTCTTAACGAAAATGAAATAAGCATAAAGGATCTTCAATCATTAGCCTATTTAAATAATGTAATCAAGGAAACTCAACGTTATTTCGATTTAATATTCGGAGCTATTTACCGTGTTTTAGATAAAGATGTTATTCTATCTGGTAACCATGCTCCGAAAGGAGTAAAAATTAAAAATTACTTATCAGTGCTTCTCTCTAATTTTGTACGATTCTAGACTTTTGTCCAAATAACTTATACATCAGTTTTAAGAAATTCAAAATATTTTGATGATCCTTATAAGTTTGATCCGGATCGTTGGCAAGACTCTAAGATGAAATCGGACACAAAATATATGTTTTTGCCATTTGGATATGGAAAACGCAATTGTTTGGGATTTAAGCTGTCTCAGGATATTCTGGCATATATTTTGTTTAAGGTAAAATTGAATGAACACTTGCCCGAGTACTTTCAACGTTTTTTTTATTTGACGCTTTTTAGCTCATTTCCAACTATAACTTCCAATGGCTGCATGGAGATATTGTTTTTGACAAAGAAGTTATTAATAAAGTTAAAAACCCTTATAACTTTAAAATAACAAAAAGAAGAACACCCATGTGTTCGTAATTTGAGATCAGCAAATGTAAAATTTATATCCAAATGTTAATTTAAAAAAAAATATTATGAATTTATTAGCCCTAGTACAGTGTTCCTTTACTTAGGGCGCCTCCATTCCTGGAGATGTGAGAAGATGTTTTTGGGGTGAAGATATTTTTCTAAACTAAAAATTCCAAACATTTTGTTCAACGGGGTGCGAAAACCTATTTTCAAGTTCAAAGGGGTATGGCTTACTTAAAAGGTTAATAAACACTACTCATAGTGTATCAATAATAATGTTCAATAGTTAAAACTTGGTAAGTAGGACTATGAAAAAACAAATAGACACTAAAATATGACAATTCTTGCTTTATGTTCATAAAAATTAAGAGCATTTAAATAAAATTATAACTTATAAGTGATGAAGTCTTAATTTTTTCTGTCCTTCAAATAGTAAACAATCAGTGGCGATCTATTACGGTAGTATCCTCAATGGGCACCAAAATATTTTTTTTAGGGATTGTACTAAATTCAGTACCAAATAAATTAATCTAAGCATAATATGTACATCTACCTTATTCATAAAAACGATTTAAACAGTATCTATATTTTTCAATGAACTTTTTCAAATGACTTATACATCAGTTTTAAAAAATTCAAAACATTTTTATGATCCTTACAAGTTTGATCCGGACCGTTGGCAAGGCTCTAAAATAAAATCGGAAACTAGGTACATGTTTTTGCCATTTGGATATGGAAAACGGAATTGTTTGGGATTTAAGCTGTCTCAGGATATCCTTTCATACATTTTATTTAATGTTTGTTATATTATAATTATATAACATAGTCTTTTTTTTTTTGATTTTTAATGCTTTTTAGCTCATTACCAACTTTAATTTCCAATGGCTTCATGGAGATATTGTTTTTGACAGAGAAGTAATTAATAAAGTTAAGAGTCCTTATAATTTTAAAATCACAAAAAGGAAATAAAAAACCAACTTTTTGTGATTTTCGAACACAAAAAATTAATTGTTATTCATAATTTGACTTCAAAAATGTTAAGTTTGTTGATATAAAATTATTTTATTTTTTACTTGAGTTGTCCTTTTAGGCCAGAAACTTGAGATTTATGGATCTCCTTGGTTCGGCGAGATCTAGCAGATTTCTCAGCTGATCGATATTAATTCGAAATTTTTCATTAGAGTTTAATGGTTGCTTTTTTTCTATGTTCCATCTGGTTTCATCATTTTCTTTTCCGAAAGCTTTTTTTGCATTTCTTGTTTTCCGCATTGTATTTTATCTGTGTTTTCTTACATAGCCGAACAACTACTATCTGTCTTAATCTCTGACTCTACAGTGGCTGAATCCTTTTCTGCAGTTCTGTCTTCTTATCTCTTTTTTGTGCTCATTAAGTAGTTTGATCCCTGTATCATTGCTATTGAAATCGGTCGATGTTGTTGCAGTAGTAGTCGCAATACCTTTGCCATTCATCTAGAATTGCTTTGTATCCTGGTCCTTGTTTATGGCGCTGACCTCAGCTTGTGTCATTGCCTTGATTTATCCTCTTTTACTTAGCAGTGGTGGCAAATTTGTATTTTATCACCAAAGAAGATTCAGTGTTATTCGTTGTCGTTCGTTGTACATTATTAACTAAGAATTGGGATAGTTATTGATTTTGCAATCTTTAACAAATATTTGTTTTCGAAAACTAAAAACAAGACTATAGATTAGGTCTTGGATCCCAACTTTTACAAGGTTCATTGTTAAAATTGCTTTAAATCTAATTGTAGTGCATTTATGATTGTCGTATGTGGCATTGATTGTCAAATGTTAGAGATAATAAGTCATTTCGATAGAGCTTTGTTTTCAATGAAAATACAATATCCTAAAAATAAACATCTACTTGAAAACAATTTAGCATTCTCTTATAGTCTTTTTCAGATGATAACCAATATTGACAGAATTTTTAACACTTTATGGACCGCAAAAATAAAAATCATACAAAAATATTTTTTGATATCATAATTGTATAAATTTAAATAAAAATATCGGTTTTAATAGAAGCTCACACTTAGGGCCAATATTTTCAATCATAATTTAAACTTAAATAGAAGATTTATCCTTGATAGCTATTTAACAGTTAAAGAATTATATGTTAGATAAATACCACACTTATCACCTTTTATTTTGTTGAAAATACACGGAAAAAAATTTAAACAGAAAAAATTACAATAGCGAATTGTGACTTTGTTATTCATTTTTGTAGTGCTGAATGTTTACACACACACATACTCCGGTAGTATTATTCTATGTAAGTATTCGTTGTGAAGCCAGAAAATATGAGTGAAAAGTGAAGGAATTCTGATTCTTTAACTTGTAAATGGTATTTATATACGTTCACTTGTACTTACAGTAAAGTTTCCAAAATAAGATCGTACTTTTTGTTTAAAGTATTTATTACAGATTATTCTCGTTATTATTACAATGTTATAACGAAAAAATGCAAACGTAATTATCAAATTTTAAAAAACAATTGTAATGATTAATTAAATAAAAGTCTAGCCCTAGATTACGATGTTACATTGTTATTTTTTTAATACTTTTCATTCGTGTACACAAGTTTCCTTAACCCTTCGGTTTAAATTTGATCTGGACGATAAATTTCACTAACTAGATGTAAAAATACCGGTCATTCATAGAATAATTTCAAGATTAATTTTAAATTCATATCAAATCGGAAATTGAATAAAAATAAATGGTATTCCCAAAAAAACAGAATAAGATTTTATAACATTGAGATCTTAAGCATAAAGTTGTGGGCGAAAAAACGAAATTTATGGCGGTATTTTAGATGGACGTAGGTTTTCTGAATAAAATATAAATAATCATACAGTTTTATGTCACTAGAAACATTTTTGTTTTCAAAATAAAAAGCAAATATAAATACATCTTACCATTTATTTCCTTCGGAAATTTCCTAGTATTTCTATCTCATATTTGAGATCAGTAAAAAAGAATGAATATAAATTCGTAAATAATTACTATAATTCTTATAAGCGCCAAAAACTCTTTGCTAAAAATCTACTAAATCAAATGTTTAACACGCGGTTATTTTAAATGACGACACCCTAACAAAGTTTGAAATTATATTCATAAAAGGCTTTAACTACCTGCCCGCCAGAACAAATTAAATGCAACCTTACAAATGGACCTACCGATAATTCAAAAATATTGACTGCTATTTTTTAATCTATTATAAATGCAAATAACTAGGTGCTTGAATTTCACATCATCCCTCGCCTTAATTTATGCGTACAAAAACGAAGGAGTAAAAATTAGTAATCTTCAGAAAAAATTCCGAGAAGAACGTAGTTTTTGGGAAAAAATCTAAGCTATTTTAACATAATTGGTCTCAAAGTTCTCTATTTTTTTGCCATGGCTTGTATAAACGAAGTTCTCAACAAATATATATAATATGCTTATGAATACCAATATAATCCTTTCCCAAGAAAATTATTTCTTTTAACAATATTTTACATATTTTTCGTTATTGACTTTTACATTTTTGTTCGTATTGTATAGGTATTTTTAATTTTTTTTTAACAGAGCAAATTCATTTTAACAATATATATTTTTTTAAATTCCAAACATGCAATATTTTTTAGTCTCACCATTACTTAAAATTGGCACTAAATTTAAAAAAACTCTAATCTATTCTTTACTCAAAAAATAACTAAAATAATTACAATTTCTTTCATATTCTCATTTTATTATCCCGTTGTAACAAGAAAATATTTCGGTACCGTTGTGTCATTTTTTTTATTTCCATAAAAATTAAGCAATTTAACTTTAAATTTATAATGTAATCATGTTCTGGAACATACATTTCTTTTATGAAAGTTAAAGTATTAAAAACCTTTTTTATTTTTATAAATTGAAACTATTTAAAATATTTAAATTCAATTAAAGACAGTTACTTATACGTTTCGGTTCTTTGTATTTTTCTTAGTTCAACGAAATATAGGTATTGAAATAAATTTTTTAAATTTATTTTACTTTTTTTTTGGAAATAAAACCAAAATAAATGAGGGATATAAAAGGACCCTATACCAACCTATACCAACCATTAGCCAACAAAATTTTAAAATATGAATTTTTCGATTTTTTTTTGCCAATCGATGGGAAATCGTTCGTAGAGGTGTGTGTAGTTAATTAATTACGAAAAATTAATTAATGAGTCATTATTATAGACAAATGTTAAGAAATTAAGAAAATAAGGTTTTTAGAAACAAACAATAACAAAAATGCGGGAAAATTTTGGAAACGGTTGGTTAGAACTAAAGCAAAAAAAATAAAGAAAACTAAACAGAACCTCACCTCCCCCCTCTTGAAAAAAAGGTAATTATGAAATTAATTTTTTTCCTCAAATTTTATTTTCACAAAATTTTCCAAAATAACAAAAATCGAAACATAACTGAAAACGCTCTTCTCCCAAATTTTTTCATTGTTTGTGAAAATCAATTTTTCTCACAAAAAATTTTTGAAAATAAATTTCTAAAGTAGAAAATTAAGTGTTTTTTGAAATTCGAAAAATATTTTCCTTTCTTTCTGATTCAGCCAACTCTTCCAAAACAGCAAAAATCTTAACAACAATGAACAGGCTTTTCACACATAAATTTTCTTCGTTTGTGAAACACAATTTTCCCCGCAAACAATTTTTGAATATTTTCATAAACGATGATAAAATTTGGGAGAAAGCGTTTTTAATTATGTTTCGATTTTTGTTATTTTGGAAAAATTTGTGAAAATAAAATTAGGGGAAAAAAAATAATTTTATAATTGCCTTTTTTCCTTTTTTTTTCGGGGGGGGGAGGTTCTGTTTAGTTTTCTTTTTTTTTAATTTTAGTTTTAATCAACCATTTCCTAAATTTTCCCGCATTTTTGTTATTGTATGGTGCTAATAACCTTATTTTCTAATCATTTTACTATATCAATGACTAATTAATTAATTTTTCATAATTAATTAATTACCGCTAAACTATTTTGTCACAAACGAAACGGTTTCTTTCACAAACCTCTACGAACAATTTCCCGTCGATTGGCAAAAAAAAATCGGTTAATTCATATTTTAAAATTTTGTTGGCTAATCAGTTTACGGTTATAAAAGCTCATTAAAATATGTCTTTTTCTTCCAATATAAACCCGATAAATTAAAAGAAAAATGCAAAATGTTACAAGCGATTAAACATGCAAATATAATCGATGAAGTCAATCGCTTAAAAATTTCAATCTTAGTATTTTTTTAATATTTGATTGCCCATACCATTCAAAAATGTTAAACAAATAAATCAGTAAAAATGGTTCATAAAAGCAAGCAGCATCTCATTATCGCCTAATAGCTGGTAATTTTGAAGACAAGCTGTTAAATTGGCTCCTTAGTAATTACTAAGGCACCACCTTTGTGCAAAGCACTCTGTTCAAGCACTGAAATCGAAATCCGAAACCAGATTTTTTCGATTACCTCATAATCAACTTTCTCCGTCTCTCTTTCATCGTATTCTTCATATGCAAATTGAAAATCTCAATAAGTAGCCTCAATAAACGAAAGTCGTTTTTTATAAAATAAAAGTGGCTATGTAAGAAGATTTTACATACATTCAAGTGTTTTTTTTTCTTTTGGTTTTATTGTTGCATTTCAGGAATGTATCGAAGAAGTCAGGTAGGATGAGCAGCGCATTGCATAAATGCAATGTAATGATACGAGTAGTTTGCGATTCGGTTTTTAAATAGGATTATATCTGCGATATGAAATTTGACACTGATAAATGATTTGTCGGCAATATATATTTTAATTTAAAGTAGAACGTTATTTATTGCAGAGCTGCCCTTTTTGAAAGTACCGACCACTGAATGAATGATTCTGCGAATTTTTGATTTTGATTTCAATATGCAAACGAACTTCTTTAATTACCTGTCCGCTTCATTTTATCAATATGCAAAGAAAAATTTACCAAACGCTTTACCTTTAAAACGAACTTCGAAAAGTAACAATTAAATTGTAAGTTAATAAAATAAAAAACTTTAAGAAAGTTTTTCAAATTTAAATGTATCGAGAATATATATCAACTCTTAATTCAAATCAGACTTTTTCGCTGAATTTGAACAGTTGTACCATTTATACAATAAATAAATTATACTACCTATATATTATAACTTACAAATGTAAACTATAAAAATAAAGTACAAGAGCTCAAGCAAAGATATTTTTGACGTATTGCCCAGATACGTTTTTCGATTACCAAGGATACGTTTTCAGCGGTCATCTAGTAGACTGATCACAAAACAATTACGGAGGGATCCAATACTTAATGACCACTGACGAAGTATAGTAGGAAGCTTGGTAGTGTTCGATCGAACTTTCGGTTTCGGTTTCATCCTATTTTCCGCAAAAAAAAAAAAACAGTTTCAGCTTAGTTTCGGTTGCGGCTGTCTTTAAGCTGAAACTCCAACCAAAAGCGAAATTAAATTCGTAAGGTTCTGCGCTACGATCGGATATTCTCGATAGACGATTTGATGAGCATGCACTCGTAGTAATGACCAAAGTTTTGGATAAATAATTTTGTATGAATGGAATATAAATTTGGATGCATAGTTTCGAAATTTATTTTTGTATGTGTGTTAGTAGAAACTTTTGGTGAAGATATTTGTTCTAACTCGAGTAATATTTTAGTTCATTTCTTTTAATTAAATTTCTTTAAATTATTTTTAATGATTTTTTCAGCTCTAGAGATAACTGAACAAAGTTTAGAACAAATTTTATAGCTTATAAGATTTAAGGATGAGTACTTTATGCTTTGTGTACTTAAATACATATATGGTTAAAACAATTTTGTTTTATAACTTTATTTTATTTTCTTATTTGTTTACCCAGGTTTTATATATTTGAAACAAGAAGCAATAGTTATATATTTTGTTAAGGAGTAGCTCAAATATTGGAGACTAAATGATTTATAAATACCGCTAAGCTTTTGAAGTAATGATTGACTAATTATGACTTACTATTTTTCCAACGAAAACATAACCCTATATGGAAGTTTGAGTTCCGATTTCGGCCAAACCTGAGAATGATGCAAAAAATTCGGTTTCAACCGTAAAAACTAGTTTCAGTCGGCCACTATCGCTTGGTATTGAAAAAACGTATCAAGAATACATTTATCGGAGCTTTTGTTGAAACTTATGAAGATAGTTTTCATTTGTAAATTATCTTACGTAAATAAATAATAAAACCACAATATATCTTTCATATTGTATTAACATCAACTCTCAATATTCAACAAATAAAAGAGATAAGTTTTAAAACTTCTTATTAAAAACATATCTACAACACAATGTTTTTACTGATATCTTCTACATCATTTACCTTAAATTTTTGTGCTATCTATATATTTTTGAATAAAAAGGGCCTCGCGATATAAGCTTGGCGAATCGGCCCTGAAATTTTTTTTTAATGATAATAAGATACCTACCATTGTTCATTATATTATTACTACATTTAATTCAAATAATATTCTCTGCTAAGTATTCATTTACTTGTAATATTATGGACATTGATCCCAATTGAATAAATTTAATTTTAAGTACTAAGCGGTGTATTTTAAATATGTTTAAATCTAACCCTTTAATTACATTTTATGTATTTATAAGCACTGAATTACGCTAGAGTACAAAACGTGCATATACGTAATCATATATGTATATATGGCATTGTAGGCTTGATGGAAAAGTATCGATATTTTATATCGATATTTAAAGCCAATTTATTTTGATCCGATATATTGATACAAAATATCCAATTTCGAAAATTGCATCCAAAACAATATATTTTTTTACTTATGTAACTTAAGCCAAGAGAATCCAAAACTGTAAAGGATAGAAACGAATGAAAAAATAACTGTACTAGGAAAAGACCAATTGGGGCATGACATTAGGCGGTTGAAATTTTAGCTATTAATAGCTTACAAATCTTTTGTCTTTGCATTAGCATTTATGTTCACTAAAATATCCCATATGTGTAAGTTTTTTTTTTTTTTTTTTTTTTTTATTTCCACTTAATTTGCACAATCTGCCTCTTGGCAATAATTGCAATGTGTCGTCTTGTCCTGCTCTTGAATTGGTTGTGTCCACCAACACAACTCAATATGTATTTATTAATTAAATTATTTAATTTGATTCACTTTTTATTAATTATTTTTTATTTGAATCGGTCTGTTAGTTCCAAAAATGAGGGTCTTTTTAGTCTTCTATTCTCGGTGCTATTGTCGAGCAAATTGAGGGCTAGCTGGTTAGGATGGTTGTCCAGTCTTATTTGGTAACTTTTAGCACGCTTTGAAATAACATCCTTGACTTTATCAATTTGAAGATCTTCGTGTATGCGGTCGTTGTTGATATACCATGGCACGCCTATTATGTTTCTTAGAGTTTTGGATTGAAATCGCTGGATGATTTCTATATTGGAGTGAGATGCTGTACCCCAAAGTTCCAGTCCGTACGTCCAGATTGGTTTCAATACTGACTTATATATCGCCATTTTGCTTTCAATGGATAGTTGCGACTTGTGCCCGATCAGCCAGTATAGTTTTCCAAATTTTTGGTTCAACTGTTTTCTTTTTTCCTTAATGTGATATGTCCAGGTCATCCGTCTATCTAAATACATTCCCAGGTATTTCGCTTCTTTGCACTGAGGTACTTCAACTCCATTTAATTTCACCGGGGGACAGTTCTGGTGCCTATTGGTGAACATAACGTGATTTGATTTGGTTTCACTCACCTTAATTTTCCATTTGCTGGCCCACCGGTGGAAGATGTCTAATGCCTCTTGCAGTTTGCGCGACGCTGTGCATGGGTCTTTAGCAGTGGCCAGTAATGCAGTGTCATCCGCATACGTAGCCGTAGTGATTCCGTCGACTGTTGGGAGATCAGCCGTGTATAGAACATACAGCAAGGGTCCAAGGATGCTCCCCTGTGGCACCCCAGCTCTCACTCGACCAAGCACGCTGACTGCGTCTCTTTGTTTCACTTGGAACGTCCTTTCACTCAGATACGACTTGATCACTCTGCAGTAGTCAACCGGTAAATACTTGCCTAATTTTTGCAGCAGCCCCTTGTGCCATACCTTGTCAAAAGCTTGAGCAATATCCAGGAAGACTGCTGAGCAGTACTCTTTATTTTCAAGCGCAGTTCGTATAGTATTTACTACTCGATGTATTTGCTCTACTGTAGAGTGCGACTGTCTGAACCCAAACTGGTGATCGGGTATTTGACCACTTTTGTTTAGCACATCCAATATTCTTCTTAGGAATCCCTTCTCAAACACTTTGCTCATTATTGGAAGAAGGCTGATAGGGCGATAAGAGTTGACCTTGTCCTTGGGTTTGCCAGTTTTTGGAATTAGGATTACCTGTGCCATCTTCCATTGAGCGGGAAAGTACTTGATTCTGAAAATGGCATTGCATATAGATGTAAGATACACTATGCCCTTTCTTGGTAGTTTTTTCAGGATTCCTCCAGTAATCAAATCGTATCCGGGCGCTTTGCTATGAGGCATTTCATTTATTATTTCCTTCACTTCATTAGGAGTGAAAAATCTGGGTGAGCCTTCAGATGTGGATTCCGTGTCCAAGTTCTCATCAGAGCTATCTTCGTCGTCTTGGGCCTCGTTTGGAGAAAAAACCTGCTCCAAGTGCGTAGCAAATAGTTCCGCTTTTTCGAGATCACTCCTTGCCCAATCATGATTGCCCCTTCTCAAAGGAGGAGTGTGATGAGTTGGTCTTTTGAGATATTTAGTCGCCTTCCAGAGGGAGTAATTTGTATCGGCTGTTGGAGTGAGCTGTTGTAGACGTTCAACGAAGTGTTCATTTCTGGCCTCTAGGATGGTTTCTTTGAGTTTCTTGGTAATTTTGTTTAGTTCAGTCTTATCGTTTGGATATCGATTTGCTTGCCATTTTCTTCTAATTTTCCTTTTTTCTGATATCAGATATGTGTAAGTAAATACAAAGAAATGTATTCTGTTTTTCAAATTCTGGTTTGCGGATTCAATAAATAGGTTTAAAAATATTATTTAGTTGATAGCGTTTTAATTTATGATATTTTTGTAGCTAATGCCTAATAAAAAGGAATGTTAAAAATAACTTTAATTTAAAGATTTTTGTAGATTGAAATAATGTTCGTTTTATATAAAAATGACTGAATAATATTGAGCTAAATACACTTTTATTTTAAAAATGCAAATTTTTTTGAAAATTTGACCAATATTTTATCCTCAAAATACTGGTATTGATATTTTTATAAATAACGATTCATCGATAAATCATTTTTTTTTCTTCTCTGATATCACTAAGACTTTGTAAAACTTTAAAAATTTCAATAATAAAAACAATTGAATATCTTTAAAACTCGCAATTCCATTGGTTAATAGTCTCTTGCGTTGAAATATATATGCTGCCATAGTGTAGTGCTTGAATCATTCACACTTTGCTTGTTCTTAATTGATTAAATCCTTTTGATTTAAACTATAAAAGTGATTAAGTAATAATTTGAATAGTTTTTAGTTCCACTTTTGTAATGTCGTCATATTGCGATTTTACACAACTTATGTAGTTTAGCTTGATAGTCTCAAGAAATTGATTTGATCATAATTTTTAAGTTATCTTTTATAAGTTTAATATACAATTTTATTTACAAAATAATTTTTTATATTGTTATGTATTGCATTGAAGTTTAATTGTAATTCTTATTTGAAAGGTTTAACTTAAATATTTTACATCGAAATTGAAAGCAATGTAAATGTGACTAACCAATTTCGATTATTATATTTCTACTCGCAAAATAGTTATAAACTTATCCTACCTTTCCATTGTAACAATTTTCTTCAAAAACATATAATGAAAAATGAAATATTTTAATAGAAAACATAAGACAATAAATCGAGTTATTTAAAAAAAAAAACATCAAAGTCGGTGGTCGTTTAAAATGCATATATGTATAGGTTCAGCTTATTCAAATTACATTAGTTTTATCAAAAACTTTAATGAGACCAATTAAAATGAAAAATTTTCTTCGGTATATACGAAGAAGATTCTCATTATCCTGACTTGAATAAAATTAGCAATTTGTTAAATTTGAAACATTTTTTTTTATTTTGCTGCTAAAATTGAATGATAAATACGTTTTCGAATTACAAATCATCACTTATTATTTCAAGTCCTAGCTATTTCATCATTGTCTACCATAAAAGGAATTGATTAGTCTTGGATGTTTATTAGATGAAATTAAGCCGTCTCTGTTGGTAGTTTAGCCGAGCTAGCCTTTAGAAACAAGTTTTAAATGAGACAGCACTGAAAAAGCCAAAAAAATGTCTTCAGTACATCGACTTTTTCTAATGAAATACCCACTACCTTAATATCATTTAAGAATAATTTTTTTTACTTCTCACTTTTTGCTACAATTCAAATTAATCAATTTGAACTAACGTTAGTGATTGTTGTATTTAGTGAGTACAGCCACTGCAGATTAATCAAGGGTTCATATCCCGTAGAGATCACAAAAATTCATTTTTTCGCCGAATACATTATTTTACCAAATAAGATCTTTTAATTGAAAATATGACAATTTTTTGAACGTTTAATTATTTTTTCTGTAGTAATAATGGTCTCATTTTCACAATAAGTATTTGGTAATCTTTTTTTTAAAAAAAAAAAAACTTAAGTTTTGATGCCAATGTTTTAACTTTATTTATGGATATTGAATTTTCATGTTTAGTCTCACTCAAATGAAATTTAAGAGGTGCAAAATCTTAATGGGCTCAAATATAAAACTTGATGATTTAAATGAAAAGATTTGATAATTATTGAAGTAACTTATCAAAGAATTTCCATTATTTTTTGCAGACTGCCTCATCGTAACCCAATGTTGTTATTAACATGTGATGTCTGTTTGAGATGTTAATATTACCTGGGTTTTTTTCAAACGCCGCAGTATAAAAGATTTTTTTATTGTATCACAAGCCTCTACTTTTCGGCATGTATAAGCCTATCAAGACGCAACTTTGATCAAGTAAAAACATATCAGTTCTTTTAAAATTCTTTGGGCATTTTTTTTTTAATTCTCATATTAGCAATCGTAACGCCAACTCATAGAAAAATAGATAATATGTACTTTAAATGCAGCAATAAAGTGTAATTATGCATTTACCATTCATGGACAATGATTAATTATCGAATATGAACCAAAGGTAGTTGCTACATAACAGAACAGGGGTGGGCAAACTGGTATGATCGACAATATTTTTTTTATTTATACACGAACGACTTCGAAAATAAAGGGTAAAATTAAAAAACAAATGCAAATTTAATAAGAAATTGAGTTAAACGGAGTATTAGAAGGATTATTTGGGAATCGGCGATGTCTGTTGTAGAATAGATGCATTTTTAATTTTAAATTCAAGTTTCATTGTCTGCTAAATTTTTAGTTCCTATTTTCAATCAAAAGATTTGATATTTACCAAAAAAATTTAAAATGCCTGCGATCGACTATCGACCTGTTCCTGATCGACCGTTTGCCCTTCCCTATGATAGAAATACTGCAACAGGTACCTAAAAACAACAACCATTTTAAACTTCCTTCACATTTCACGTTTACTATAAGATTCTTCAAAAATTTGGTCTCATAATCAATATACAGCACAAAACTTACCAAATTTAATCAAAAACAATACTGGGCTCTTTTAAAAAACGGACTCAATGTCTAGTTTCCCCTTTTGTTTTCAACGAAGTTTCAATTTCCTCAAATAATTTTCATTTTATTTGTTTTTAACTGAACAGTAAATTTTAAGATACGTAATATTTATCATTTTCAACTTAAGAGTAGGCCTTGAAGAATTTTTAAAAGGTGTTTTTACCAATTTAACTTATGGTGGATTAATAAAACTGAGCACAGCATCTTTGATATACAATTTAAAATATTTTATCTTGAGAAAATGGATTTTTTTTTGGTCAATCGTAAAAAGTACTCCCAACTTATCAGTTTTGGCAAATATAACCACTAACATGAAATGGTTAAGAAGTAAGGTTTTACTAGTCCAAAATGCAATAACCAAACTTGTTGAATTTTCGGCACAAGCTTCATTGACCGGATATTACTTGGGAAGAGTTAGCCATTAATATAAAACTTAATCTTGTTTCAGAAAGTATTTTGAATATTTTATTATTATTCAAATAATGTGTATGCTTAAAAAATATTATCAAATCAGTTCAACAAATAAAAAATCTTTTTAAAAACTTTAAGAGAACTTCATATACATTAGATTTGTAAGTAATTAATAGTTCATACTATCATCTATATACACCAAAGTATCCACAAAGTTCCGGTATTTTGACTCTGCAAAAAATCAACAGATTATTATTACGATCATTAGCATTAATTTTCTATTGTAGCGGCAATATTTTCATTTCTATTTTAAATTCAAACTAATTCAAATTGAAAAAAATTAAGTTTTAAAAATCGTTTAACGTTTCATGTTTAACGGCACTTTAACTAATAAATTTGAAATTTCGATTGTTGATCAAACCTCATGTTATACCATAGAAACTTTGGCATCCGTTTTTCCTCTTTTAGGGAAGAAATTTCAAAAAACCTTTCTTTTTAGTCCTACAATACATTATAGTTATAAGGCATATACTCTCCAAATTTCAATTTTCTACCATCAGTGACTTAGGCTATGCATTGATCTTTGATTAATCACTCAGGAATAACGATAATTATGTATAGAAGATAAAGAAATAGCATAAAACTTGAGAACTGTGTGAAATTCTCTTAACCTACATGTACGAAAAAAAATCCTTATACAAAAAAGAAACAATGAGTTATCAAACATTTATATTACAATTATTAACAAATTTCCGCTTAGAAAAACGCATTAAAAATTTAACGAACTCTTCACTTCATTCTCTCATGTCAATTCTAACGCAATTTGGCAAATATAATTATATGTAGATAATTCACAGTGCTAAAATATAGTTAAAGAGTATTCAAAGAGAAATTTCATTTCATTTTCTCCATTGTGTTTTTCAAAATAAATTAAATGTCCTAATTTTCAACGATGATTTCTTACTGATTTTTTTCTGAATTACAGTGCGGATATTTGCTGGCTTACGTAACAATCGATACCTACAGTTTAGATGAAATGAACGGACAATTCATTTCCTTTTCTTGAATACAAATCTGACAAAGGTATGAAGGTATTTCACTGAAGTCATCTACAACTGGTTCCAGCCTACGATGAATAATCAAACGCTCCTTAAATAGCGCCCACTTTCCTGCGCAATTCGCAATCAATAAACACCGTTTAATTTTCTAGTCAATATAATTATGTTTTACCTTTATGTTTGAAGAAATATAATATACTTAGCTTATTTATTTCGATAATTTTATTATAATATTCTCTTCATTTACATAACAAAATAATAGTTTCATGCTTGCTTTAAAAATACTTTTTAAATGGTTATATTATGATACACTAAACGTAATGTTTAATGTTAATATGTCATACTTGCTTTTTCCAAGATTTTTAGACAGTTGGTTATAAACGGAAATTCCAATTAGTACTATCTCAGTTACTAAGTAATTGCTTTTTAAAGTGATTATAATTTCTAATCTAAAGATGAACTAGCATTTTAGATACACGGTCGTGGGTAGAATAATAATACAAGTAAAGATATTTTATCAACATCTCTAAGAATGTGCTTAAAAGTTCATGAAATGTAATTGTTTCTTTCATATTAAATTAAACTCAACAATATTGAAATATTTAGGTCTCTAAATTCCTTACAAGAATTCTCTTTAAAGAGTTAAATGTAACTTTCTTTCAATTCCAAGAGTTTCGACTTACCAATTTTAATTAACCTAAAATATTAAATATATTTCAAATAACTTTCTATTAGCGACGTTTTATTTCATTTCACCTTTTGTATTATATTACTTATTCATTTAAGGCTTATGAATTATGTTAAATTTGTTTTCATGCCCATATATAAATTCACTATTTTTAGGAATTTTGAAATCTTATGTCAACAAACGAGTCAAGGATGCAACAAATGAATTATGCATGCTGTATTTTTCACTTGAGTTGAACAAGAATACATATTTACGGAATGCATTGAAAAAATGAATTATTAAAGCATGAAGCCAGAATTGTGAATCTCAAATTTTGTAGCTACTATATACAAATAAATTGTATGATTAATTCGTTTTTCTGGATGAACATAAGTATAAATAAAAAAAGCACATTTAAATGAAATTTTATCGCAACGAAAAAAAAAATTAAATAAATATTCGTGAGAGCAAACAAACAATTTGCGTTTGCACAAACGGTCAAATATTTATTTCACTTTTCGAATTGAAAATATGATTATTATTCAAATAAATACTATAATAAATATCAAAACAAATAATAATCATTTTTCAATTGTGACAATCTTACTTATTTCACTGAACTAAAAATTTTAATTTATTCAGTAAAAAAAATTATTTAAATTAACCAAAAGCTCAAACTTTCGTTCTTTTCTTGTTTTTTTTTTTTTTTTTTTTTGTAATTTTTGTCATATGATCATATTAAATTTGTGTTTCTGACATTTTAAATCATTGTATATTTTTTCCCTTGTGACATTTTATTTTAATTTATTTTAAAATGTAGCATTGAAATTTAATAATATTATGATTAGATATTTTAAAAACCTAACACACAAACGTATCATCGACCTTAAAAATATCTTCGCCCGTTTTTCAAAAGATTTTCTACTACTCTAAATTGATTAGTTGATATTATTACTTAGCCCCACTGGAAAAATTGGTTTTTGAAAATACAACTTTGCCACTTAATTTTATTTTCTTTACTGACTTATTTTGGAGTTTTCTTCGTAATTTTAAATAAAGATTAATTTATTTTTGATTAAGTCCTATAAATTTCTATCAGCAGTTAAAAATGTACTATATATACATTTTTGTATGATTAAAAGTTTTATTAGTAGTGAGTAATTAGTATTAAGGAAAATCATGAATTTATTCCTATCAAAATTATATAATATAAACAGTACAGTGAGTTTCGGAAAAGTCACTAAAGTTTAACTAGAATATAAAATATAGGGAATAAGTAAAAAACAGTTTTTGTACTTGAAACTAACTGCATTGTGGCTTTAATGAATTTTGTTCCGTACCAAAAAATAAACTCTGATCTTTATTTTATAAAAAGTCTACAGAAATGAAAGTTTCAAAATTTCTAATCAACTGTAAACAATTTCAAAGCATATAATTTTAGAATATATACAAAATTAATGACGTTAAATTTACTTAAATAAAAATAAATTCAAGATATGCATAAATTATAGACAATTGAGTTGTATAGGCAAACAGTAGACATGTGTGTAACATTAATTGTATAATAAAATTTTAACATCAGTTTTCGTAATATGTCGCTACTTGTTACATCGAGAATCCCCCAAAATGGAGTTTTTCCGTAATTCGGAAAAGGTGTAAGGATTAGATGTAAGAAACAAAAATATGGGTTACAGGAAAATGCTTTACAGTTAAAATAACCTATTTATTATATTTTTTGTTCTATAATTTATGTTATAGTCATAAATAAGTATATTATTATTATTATTGATAAAGGCATTGGTTTATATTGTGATGTGTGTTCGTTGCATTAAAGGTTAGCACTTATAAATGCTAATGCTTGCTGCACATCGGTCTTTCAGCTATTTCCTTGTTATAATAACATTTATCAAATGTTTTAAAAATGTTTAGATGATATGAATATTTATATTATATTTATAATAAATAATAATTAAATATCACGTTCATTTTGCTGGAATAATCATCCTTGCAGATATTAGAGTTCCATTCCAAGAGCTCTCAATTGGGATCACGAAGTTTCACTGTTCTGGCTGATTCATGCGTCTTCTTCATAACAATTTTTTTTTCCATATGAATCAATAAATTTCTTTATTTTTATATTAATTTCGTAATCATAGCCGGTACAGAGTTAGATATAAAATAATATTCCGACCAGAAATGGATGGAACAGTTTTCAAATAATGTTATCAAAATATTGCATATTTTTCATAACTTGCTTAATTATCTTTGTATTAATTGTCTTATATGTTTCATAAATAGCAGAAAATTTGTGCATTTCCATGCAGTCGCTAGTTGCTGTTTTCTAGCGAAAAAGATGATTACGTGGCTAAAACATAACATGTGCGCCAAAACTTGAGTGACAAATGAGGCTCTCTATCGAACGTCATACTACCAATATAACCATTTTATTATACAGGTATATACATAAAATTGCGAGTAATAAGTATTATTCCTTGTTTGTATACATGCAGCTTATGAATAATAAATATACAGACAATGAACTTTGGAAATGTATTAATAGAAAAAATCATACCTTATAGAATCAGTAACATGCGGCAAAATAGCTATACAGAATTTAGCTTTATTGCTATTATTTTAGTCACGTGACCACATTTTTCGCTAGAAACCAGCGACTAGTGGCTGCGTGAAAATGCACTTTGTTACATTTTATTTTATTTTGGGCTAATGAAAAATGAAGAGTAGAAAATAAACTTAAATAATAATTTTAAAGTAGGGGAGACCGGGTACAAAAGTAACAATTTGTACTTTTACCTTGATTTACCTGGCTGGGTGTTATTATTGTCATTAAATGAATATAACCACATATAAATTTTGTTTATGTTCTTCACAATAGTAACTTGATTTATTAAATTATGCTGTGTTGTCATATGAATAACACAGAGTTAAAAAAAAAATTATCAGTTTCAACCACGTAGGCGGGTCGAAAGTAACAAGACTGCTAAGGGTGGCTAATGAAAACATAGTACAAGTTAAATCAACAAATTACTTATTTAATGACTTTATATTAATGATATAAACCAAATTCAGCATTTTTAATACTCAAAAAATATATATTTTAGGGAAATGAATCAATAAAATGCCGCGACAACGCATAAGAACTACTGCATGAAGAACTACCGACACGAAAATGTATCGAAAACCATTCTATTGAAGTAGATATCCATAAAAATATCATGTTAGTAATAAAATCATTACGAGGACCAAAGTAACATATTACTTTTGTACCCTAGGGGGCCATGTTACTTTTGTACCCATTCTCATTTTTAATAAAACGTGTAATATAAATATAACCTTCAAACGGAACGTGCTAGACAAAAATGAATTTAAACAATGTACAATTTATCTAATCAGGAATGGATATGCAAACATTCGGATTGCTATGATCCTTTAACGACTATTTAAACAATAAATAAGAAAACGTCGAAAAACTTACTTTTGGCTTGTTAAAACACATTACGTCCTATTATATAACCTTACAACGCACTGCGCACGCGTCGACTTAATGCAATTGAGAGGGGTGCTCTAGGGTATCACCTGATGGGAGCAAAACGATGTTCGCCCATTGAATAATCCTAGAAAGCATTTGCTACTTTTGACCCGCCGTTACTTTTGTACCCAGTCTCCTCTATATATGTAATCAAAATATTCAAATTATGAATGCAATTACGAGTGTATTTTTGAAAATTGTAATGCTAGATAAATAATATTAAAAATGGGTGAAAAATCTGAAATATCCAATATTTCAAAACCAAAATGGCTTAAGTCCCCTTAAGGCCGGTCAATATCTGGTAACGTTGCATTTTTTTCATTTCTATTCTATTCGCGATTCTTTAATAATTCAATTCTAATATGGTATAATTTTCTCTTTTGTGCCAAATTTTCATAATGGGTCGATTTATTCGCGAATTAAATTAAAATCAAAGTTGAAAATTCCACGTTGACAGATATTGACCGGCCTCAAAGGGACTTGGGTCATAAAAATATTAACAATGATAATTCATACTGACATCATTTTGCGAAAAATTTCTTTAAAATATATTTAGCAGTGAAACGAAATGAAATTAATCAGATTTAAAGATGGTGATTTTATTTTTACATACAAATTCTTGTTGTAACTTATTTTGAAGAGTATTTTGAACGATTTTAAGAAAATAAATTCTATTATTGTTATGTTAAAATATATACCCAAAAATTTAACAACTTTATGAAAAACTTAAATCTTTTATTTCATGTTGATCTTCTGAAAGTTAAAGTTTTTTTAATTTTTCCTTATTTGTTCGTAATTAATACTAAATTTCTTTAGAAAATTTCTTTCTTTCTTCAAATCAGGGATGTAGAAATTCAATTATAGAACCGTCTTACTCTTAGCTTTGGTGTTTGAAATGGTGAATTGATTTTGAACCTTTTTCTCCTTTATAAACATTTTTACCTTTTTATATCAATAAATATGTCCAAAAAAATTTAATATCAACTCATTCAAATACGTTCCAATACCATCCCAAATGGTTCTATGCTTCGATTGTTATGTAGAGTTACATCTTCAACCTGTAAACTATTTTAATATATTAACAGTTAAGATCCAAATACAATGTTTAATGTACAAAGTACTAAAGTTTATGTTTTTTATATTTTGAGCTTTCATTACAAGCAATATCAATACATGTAATTGCATTTGCATCTTGAGGAAATTTTAGATATTAAAATTCCACAAGTATTCAGTTTAGTTGTTCCTTATCCTTAATGTTTATTTTTACGTTCATGTTTAACTATTTTTACAAATCTGTTTAATTATCTTGCTACTCTATTCCATAGTCCAAAATAAACTTGCATTTCTAACATAAATAAGGAAAATTCGGGTTTAATGTGTGTTTTTTCGAAATACAACCTTTACACACATATCACGTGTTCTCCGTTTTTCTTCTTTTAAAATAAATGAGAGCAATGCGTTCGATATTTTTTTTACGATTTTGTGAATTTTACGATGTAAACATGTTACATTTTTAAACTAGAACGTGAATTTTCACGTAAAAAAAGATAATAAATTGAATGAATTATATATAGGAGTGAACATTGCACAGCATTCAAAGACAGCATTTACCTGTCGGGTTGAATTGGGAAAAAATGACCATAGGAATTAATCAAGTTTTCTTTAAACTTGTCACAGATTGAAGATGCTAAGAGAATTTAGATTGATGACCAGATGAAAGGAAAATATTATTTTTATAAAGCGTTTAGACGTGAGAAGATGAACGAATGTTTGTCTTTTGAATGAGTTCTCAAGAGATTTTCAAATGTACACAAGAAAGAAACGGATCCATCCATTTTTCTACCTGTTACTTGATAAAATATTTGAATTTTATCTAAGTTATGGTTGTGTTGCAAAAAATACAAATAATCATTAAAAGAAAATTGAAACGTTATATAAAAATTACGGCGCCAATAATTAAAAGCTTATTAATAATTATTGTGTAACACATTACCCTAATGTAAACTAGAATTGTGTTTCCACTAAACGGCAAACATCTGCTGTGTTAATTTTTGAGAAAATTTACGATTAACAAAATATTAGGTGATAAACTTAAACATTCTAGGAATATAAATTTATATGACAATTTTATTTACGTTGACTTAAATCGGACAAGCTTATTTGTAAATTCGGTGAAATAACATTTTATGTTTAAGTTTTTGCGACAGTTTTCGCTCATCTTTAATTTTATGACTATGTTTCATTTCTATAAAATAAAAAAATTGTTAATTAGTTTTATTATTTTGTATGATTTATACGATCTTCTTAAACGATTCCAATAATAAATGTTGGAAGCAGTTTGTTAATATTTTTGAAATAATTTAAACACAAGATTTATAGTTAGTCATCAAACTATTTTTTTTAAATTTTAATTAGTTTATCTATATTTTTGAAATTTGAAATCTATTGATTTACTCTATCAATTAATTTGAATTTTAATATTATCCTCAATTCGGAATGTATTGTTATTTGAACTGCAACTTTTAACTCTCAATAATTCACATTAAAAACACATAATTTTGCCTTCTATGATATCATCTGAGCAACAGTTACTAAAATAATTTAAAAAGAACGGAAATCCATGTCATAAAACTGATATAAAAGTTTTTAATTACAGACAATATATGAAAACTATCGTCAACGTTATTTTAGTCTGGCAGATATTAACTTTGAAATTGAATATTAAAAGAGTCAAATCAAAGTAATTAGAGCATAATAGATATTATACATGAAAAATTATTATTGTGAGAAGATCAGATGTAATTGAGTTTTGCCTTTCAAATTTATTGTAAAAAGACCTCGAGCGATATGCCAATTTTTTCTCACTACCACACAAAGTATTATTTTCAATTTGTTATAATAATAATTGTTACTATTTTTGACTACTTTTACATTTGCAAAATTAAATGTTTGACCAGCAATAGATGTTCAACGGTTTGGATTACCAACAGTTTTAAAATTTTGATTTCTACGTAATTTTATTGACAATTTTTTGAAAAATATCCCTTAATCATCAATGTCAATATTCAATGATTTATCTTGATTGGTATAGATACAATTTTAAGTTGGGATGTATTTATAGAATAAGCCTAAAAATTCTTAAAAAAATAGATTTTTATGTGCTTTTTTTTTCAAAAGTGTTAAAAATTGAAAAAAAATAGATTATAATTGCTTGCAATCGTTTGTATTGCACACCAATATTATAGACAAAATATTAAAGATATGGACTTGAATGATTTTAAATGAAAACTTTTAAAATTGAACTATTTTTTTAAAAGCTACAAAAAAGCCTTTTTAATGCCTTAATAGGAAAAAGGACAAGGTGCATTCTTGAATTTTGTACTGGCGTTTGATCACGTGTAGTATCCAGAACTGCTATATAAACCCAAACAACGCCTCCCAACCCATTACTACCTTATCCTGAAGTTCCTATCTCACCAATCGATGTTTTAGAGTAAAGTGTAAAACGAATTCTGTTCCCTTACACCTTTCAAGTGGGTGTTTTAAAAGACAGTATATTGGAACCAGTGCTTTAAATAATTCACATTGGAAGTCCCAAATTATCCAAATACCATATAAACTACGTAAGTCCACTTCAAGCCACCGACAAAAAGCAACACCACTTTGACCTCTTGATGAAATGGAGTCATAATCGGAAGGTAAAAATCAACAAAGAGAAGTGTGTAAATTTCACATTCACCATAAGCAAAAAAATATTCCCGCCATTACTATTCGATAGGGAAATTTCAAAAACTTCAACAGAATTTCGCTACCTGGAATTCTACATATATGGTCACCTCACCTGAAATCCGCATTCCAGAAGACTAAAAAGCCATTGGATTAAATAAACGTTATGGACTTTTTCGAGGATTCGTTGAACCCAAATCTACAATAGACACATCAAAAAAAAACTTTATATAAAACAATAATACGACCTATTTGGATATACGAAGCAAAACTACGGGGCTCCACTAAACTTGTCAACATACAACGAATCCAGTTCTTCCAATCCAAAGTTCTACGAAAAATCCTTAACGTCTTCTATTATCATTCTACTATCATTCGTAGCCGAAATCATTTACTATCATTCCAATACATTCCTAAAGTTCCACGAAAACTATCCTCTCATACAAATTCAAAAGTACAAACACTATCATCCATTCAGCACCCTAAAAATCTTAAAAACACTTTTTTTATTTTAAATTTGTGGTAATTTTTTTCTTTAGAACTTTTGTAACATTTCAGGTTCTAGTTACCACCAAACTATAACTTTTAACCAACTGTATCTTAAATGTGTAGTAAAATTAATCACGTAAAGAATCACGTGAGAACCACGTAAACAGTTTTACATTTATTTATTTTTATTTTATTTTATTTAAAGTCACTGTTTAACATCTTGGTCATTAATGACTAAAATAATGTACATGTTACGATTGGTAATACATGTTTAGTTCTAATAAATAATAGTTAACAATTCTAATAAATGATAATAATTAACAAATTCTATTAAATGATAATAATATAATAAATTCTAGTAGTAAACTAGGCTTATAAGTATGTTTTTGTACTTTATATTGTATCAAATAGTTTAGTTTTTTTTAGGAATTCTATAGTCTTTTTAATCCCTTCTTCTGTATTGAGGCACTCTTTCATCGTTGTCGGCATGCCAGTCGCGCTCCTCTGACAGTTGTATGCCCCACACTCTATCAGGACATGTTTAACGGTCAGATCTTGATCGCAATGACTGCATTTTGGCTTTTGTTCCTTATTGATGTAGTGAATATGTGTCAGGTTAGTGTGCCCAATACGCAACCTAGTTATGGTAGTCTGCTCCTTCCTGGTTGCTACCGATGGACATTTCTCTTGGGTGGCTGAGTCCCTCACCGTAGCTAATTTTTGCGGTGTATTTCTCCACATACTGTCCCAGGTTTTTTGGACTTTACTCCTGACTAACCTCTTCCAGTCTTCTAATTCCAGCTCGTGATCATCGATCAGTTCTTCGGTGGTTGCCCTCTTTGCCGCTTCGTCAGCTTGCTCGTTGCCATCTATCCCTTGATGTCCGGGGATCCAAATAAACTTTATTTGGTAATTGTTTTTGAGCATGTGGTCTATTTTTTTTTGTATGTTAATTATTATTTTATTTTTATTATGCCGATTTTTTAAAGCGTTAAGGGTTGATAGTGAGTCCGAATAAATGACTGACGGTTTCTTTTGTGGCTTTTTTACGATTGTTTCTAAGCATTTCATTATTGCTACGGCTTCGCAGTTGAAGATTGAGGTTCCGTCTTTCAGCCTGTGGGAAATTTCTTGGTTGTTTGTTATGATGGCACATCCCGATTTTCCGTTTAGTACCGATCCATCAGTGAAGAATTCCTGGTATCCTTGGTGTCTGTTCCTGATTTCCATAAATAGTTTAACAAGAAGTACAGGAGGTGTAGTTCCGATTGGATATTCGGCTAAGGAAGTATCTATCGGTGGGATCCAGGATTCCCACGGTGGTCGTTGATTGTCGAGTTGTGAGTAACCCTTTGGTACCTCTAACCCTATTTCCCTTTCGTATTTTATTATTCGCGTCTTCAATGGTTGGTGGTGTTGGGGCTCACTTTCATTATTAATATTAGTCGCTTGGTCTTTACTGCAGCTTTCCCTAGCTGGGTTGTTAGGATCATGCTTAGTTCTAGCTGCATATTTTAGGATTATTTCCTTCCTTCTAAAGACCAGCGGTTGCTCGTTTGCTTCATCCAATATGCTTGTGATTGGGCTGGTTCTAAAAGCTCCAGTACATATCCTCATTGCTGTATTGTGGATCGCTTCTAGGGTCTTCAGTCGGCTTTTAGAGGATGCATCATATAGTATTGCACCATATTCGATTTTTTGTTGAATTAGTGCCTTGTATGTCATTTTCAAGGTATCAAAATTCACGCCCCCCCATGCTATTGATGTTAATGTTTTTAGAATGTTTAGCCTTTTATAGCAATCGGTTCTAAGTGCCATAATATGATTTTTCCAGGTCATTCCTTGGTCCAAGGTCACTCCTAATATTTTAATTGTTGACACCATTTTAATTTGTTTTCCCTCTAACCTTAGTTTTATGTTATTTTTGGGTCGCCTGGGTGAGAAGATGATAGCTTCAGTTTTGTCCTTAGATATTTTGAATCCAGATTTCAGCGTCCATGAGGATATTTTGTCCAAGTCGTTCTGTATTAGTGCTGTCGTTGTTTGCACATCTGCGCCTTTTCTTAATATGGTCAGGTCGTTGGCAAATAGGAATGCTTTGCTGGGCTTCTCCACACAACTGATTACCTCGTTGATAGCTATTAAGAAAAGTGTGACGCTCAATACCGATCCTTGAGGTAGTCCATTTTCTTGAGTCGTAAGTGGAGATAGTGAATTTCCTACTTTGACTTGGATTTTCCTTTCTTTGAGGAAGTTTTGAATGAAGGCCAATGTGTTGCCCTTAATATTTATATCATTTAGTGTTTTTAGGATTCTGCTTATCCATACCATCTCGTATGCCTTTTCGATGTCAAGGGCGACCATGATAGTATGGTATTTGTTTCTAAATGCATTACTAATTTCGGTGTCTATACACACTAGCTGGTCTATTGTTGACCGGTTATTTCTAAATCCAAACTGATTTGGTGAAATATATTTTTGTGTTTCTAAGAACCACTGTAGCCTTTTGGATATGATTTTTTCCATTAATTTGCACAGAGTGCTTGTTAATGATATTGGCCGGTAATTCTTAGGTGAATTTGGGTCCTTCCCGGGTTTTGCTATTGGGATTGTTATGGCTATTCTCCATTCGTCTGGGAACACTTGAAATTCCCATATATGATTGAAGAGGTCGAGAATATATTTTACCCCACTGTTTGGTAATTGTTTTAGGATTGCATTAGGCAGCCCATCAGGTCCAGGCGCTGTGTTACCTGCCTTGTATAGGGCGAAGGTTAATTCGTCCAAGGTTATTTTTTTGTTTATTGGATTTGAGTTGTCAGTTATGTCGTTAGTATTTGCTTCTGCTTCGATTCTTTCTTTAGTTTGCCGGAAGCTAGGAATATAGTTTTCAGAACTGGAGTTGTATGAAAAGGAATCTGCCAAAATTTTTGCTGTTTGCTTTGGGTCGCTGGTGTAGTTTCCATCGCTGTCCATTAGATTTATTTCCTAGAAATTACATCTTGTACCTCTTAGTTGTTTAATTTTCCTCCACATCTCTGTTGTATTTGTGTGGCAATTAATTGTTGAGATATAGTTTTCCCACGACTTTATTCTGCTTTCTTTAACGGTTCTCCTTGCCTTTGCTCGTCGTTTTTTATATTCAATTTTTAGTACACCTTCCATTTCCAAGTTGGTATTCCTTCTAAATTTCCTAAAGGCGGCTTTAGCTTCTTTGATGGCTTTTTGGCACTCTGGGTTCCACCATGGTACCGATTTTTTCCTATGGGTTTCTCTAGTTCTTGGGATTGTTTCTTTGGCTGCATTTAATATTACCTCTGTGAAGGATTTAACAATTTCGCTTATATGTGTATCTTGTGGTTGGGCTAAGTTTGTAAGGCGGCCAATATCATCTTTGTAGGTACTTTGGAGGTGGGACAGGTCTGTAAGTGTGGGAATTTCTTGGTCAATCTTCTGTTGGAATAGGCTCCAATTTGCTTGCTCAAATTTCCATTTCCTTGGAATCTTAAGCACATTATCATTGGAGCTCTTCATGTTCTCTATTCCAATGTAGATAGGAAAATGGTCGCTGTCATTCAAATCCTTCGAGGTTGTCCATTCCATTTTGATGGCCAACGATTTATCAGCGAAGGATAGATCTATATTACTTCTTGTGCCTGTTGCGACATTGAAATGTGTTGGTTGTTCGTCGTTTAGTAATATCATTTCGTCACTATTTTCTATCCAATTGGCTATAAGCGTGCCCCGCGGGTCATCCTTTTTTGAGCCCCAATAGTGGTGGTGGGCGTTGAAATCGCCTAAAAGGATAACTGGTGATGGCAATTGTTCTAATAAGTTTTCAAGTGATTTTTGTTCTAGTGGTCGGCTGTTTGGTAGGTATATATTGCAGATTGTGGCTCTAAAAGGGTACTTGATTTTTACAGCAACTGCTTCAATATGGGTATTGATTGAAATTTCTTCTGGAAACGCGCTGCGTTTGATATAGGTGGCCACTCCTCCACTGGCTCTTAGCGCTTGCTCTCGGTTTTTGTGGAAGGATAAATATCCATTTATGTTTCCACAATGATTCCCAAAGAAGTTCGTCTCTTGTAAGCAGATGCAAAGCGGGTTTTCCTCGTTTATTAATAGGTTTAGGTACTCATACTTGTTGTAGAATCCATTCAAGTTCCATTGCAATATAAACCTACCCATTATGTGTACTTTATACGGTAGGTTTTAGTTCTTGAAGTCTTTTTATTAACCGAGTCAATCGGTTTTTTTGACTTCGGTTCATTTTATTGTACAGAACTGTACACATTTCTATTAGTCCGGTTATATCGCTTGTGTGTTCTTTAATTATTTCGTCGATTTGTTGTCTTCCCTGAACCAAATCAAGTATGCCTCGCAATTGCTTCACACTTACTGGGAAATTATTACTCGGGACGGTTGTGTCAAATTCTTTTTCCAAGTTTGACCAGGTTATCTCGTTATTACTTTCGTTTTCACTTTCGATTTTTTTCACTTTCTTTGTTTTTTTTTTCGTTTTCGCAGGGATCGGACCCTCATCCTGAGTTGATCCATCTTCCCGATCACTATCCGTCCCACCTGACATTGGATCGTTGTCTCTGGTTTTTTCGGTGCTGGTCCTTTTTTCCTCGATGGTTATATCCTCGCCTCCTGATCTAGCTATTTCCTGGGAGCTTGTACTGGAGGTCCTTGGTCTTTTTCTGTTTTCCTCTTCTGTTGCACCTTTTTCTTCAGTCTTATTTGTATCGATTGGGGTCTGTTTGTCGCAGTTGTCTGATCTTTGGTGGAGCATGTTGCATCTAGAGCATTTTTTTATGCCCTCTCCTATATAGATTCGATAGTCCTCGTTATCGTGTTTAATAACTATTGAGTCTGGTTGAATTTTGGGATCGTAAGATTTGACGAATACAATTCGTCGGAAGCTATAAATGTGTTTATATTGCTCTTCCAACATTCCTACTCGGACGAATTGCATGTTCGAGATGACTTCAAATCCAACTTGGGACAATGCCGCTGTGACTATGTGATGGGGAATAGAAGGGCATACATTCGAGATTATTAATTTTGTGGATGGTGTAATTAGTCGTCTACATGTTAATGTGATGTCATTAATTGTTATTTTTTTAAATTTGTTTATATATTGGTCTATTGTCGCTGTCGAGTTTAGATATATACAAATTCTGTTATTTGAGAGACGAGATGCGAACAGGATATTTTTTGGTCCAATTTGGGATCCAACGCATTTAATATAATCGGATATTTTTGCTCCAGGCGTACTTTCAAAAACAATCGCTTGTTCCTTGGAAGGAAAATTTTGGGCTGTGTTGTTTGCCCTTGTCGTCATTTGGGCGTAAGTAATGTTGTTGGTAATATTTTTAGTTGAAGTCATTTTGGGAAAAAAATTATTTTTCTGTCGGGTGTTGTTTATTATTTTAGATAGTGAATAAATTCACTCACCGGCTTGGGAGTGAATCGATGTGTCTGGCTCGTTCTGGTCCACACTTGTAATTTTTGTTTTGTAAATTTTGTTATTCACAATCACTGAACAGATCTGCATCTGACCGTGGTCAAATGACGAATCATTTATTTATTTTATATTATTTTAAATTAGATTTTAAAATACTACCCAAATTGATCGTTAAGAAGTTTTAAAAACATTTGAAACAATCAAAGGCTGGTGGTATTTTCTTTCTAGTTTTAATATATCACTTTCAATAACATAATGGTAAATATGAGTAGTTTACTGATCGGCGACGAATTGATGTCTTTGAAATGTGGGTTTGGAGGAGAATGCGACGGATTCCAAAGACTGATGAATACAGAAGACTATCTTCGGTTGCGTACCGACAAATGCTCGAGTTTTTCGAATATATCGTGGCCACGATACCATGAAAAAACTAATGGTACAAGGACAACTTGAAAGGAAAAAGAAACGCGGAGGATCACCGACTCGTTGGGCTGAAGTAGAGAAAAATCTCATAAATGTGAGCTTTTTGGTTTAATAAAATACTCAGAGAACTAGGATACTAGGATCAATAATAATCAGTTAAAACTTTATTTTTTATATGCAACGTTTCGGTTTCTTTATTGAGCCTTCCTCAGGCGTTCTGAAAATACCCAATTTTTACAATAATGTGAGCTTTTTATTTATAATCGCTGTTGAGAGACCATCCAGCGGGTTCTAACAAATTAAGAACACCCCGAGTGACATTTATATTAATCACCATACATCGGCAACAATAATAAAATTTGGAAGAAGAAAATTATGGTTTCAGCCATATTAATTTGGTGCATCATTCGAAAATCGTCAACAAGAATTCAAGACCTACTAAAGTTCACTGCGAAAGCGGCGACATAAACTCACACCGCCGCCAATTCCGTTTTCAAGTTTTCCACCTCAACGTTATATTTCATTTTTCTCACTTTATATTTCTTCCATTTAAATTATTGATATTTGGTTCAAATTGAAATTTATAGTTATTATTCATCCGGTACCTGAGACGACACAATGTAGAAATTTTGCTCAAGTAATTTTTTTACTTTACATAAAACTTTTGTAGTCTTTAAGTTTTGTAAATGTTTTTCATATCTATACCTACCTGCAACCTTCTTTTTGTGCTTCCAACTCTTAAAAAGCATTTATCCAGATAATTATAAAAAAAATTATAATTAACTCATTAACTCAATCAAGTAGAAAATTTCAATTGTAAATAGCTTTCTTGGTACCGCAAAACGCGCAAATAATTTTATCCAATTTCCACGTTTTCCGTTGAATTTAATTAAATTCTTTCACGTAGACGAATCAATATTGCACGAACATTTATCAAAATCACTCTACGCTCATACCACCTGCAATAAACTGAATATAATGGATGAGAGGTAAAATAAATTTTCTTTATATTGAAATCAATTTTTTCTAACAATCAACATATTTTATATGCAATACAAAAAAAATCTCGATTAAATAATTATTCTAGTTACAATTAAAATACCTTTTTGTAGACTTACTTTGTAAGGCAGTGTTGTGATCAATTTAATTAAAAAATTACACGATATTTTTTCTAAGATCAACCAAATTGCCATTTTATTGTTTTAGATTATCTCAAATGTATTAAATCGTTCAAATCGCATAGTTCTGTAGTTTTGAATAATCAAGTATTTTTAGAATTGAAGATTTGATGTTATTTAATAACTTGGAATAGCTTGGTTTTTAACTATCACAAGGAATGGTTTAATTAATATGATTTAAGTTTTTTTTTTAAATTTTTTTTATGAAATTTGATCAACAGATACTATGAGCTACTTTTAGCCACATATTAAAATATATGTGAGAGGTCATATATAAGAAAAAGTTATTAAAAATAAATAAAATTACGAATGAATACTAGTTAACATTGTCTTAGTAAACTTATTTGGTACTTTTTATAATAAATTCGCGACCAAATGGGCATTAGGAATGCCAAAATAATGGAAATATTCACGTTTTGTCGATAAACACTCTTAATGTCTTTAGTTTATTTGTTATGACTATGGTATTTTTTTTTTCGTAAATCATGCTTCCTGAATTTCTCCTTTTATTCCAGGCATATGATGTAAATGATTATGTCCCAATCGGGTGGCCAAATCTTGCATCACATCTCGAAATATCACTGAATCAATATTTTCACCCAACATATAAAATAAGAACCAGTCACCCATCTTACTTCGACGCACAATTATATCAATCGCTTCTTTTCGAATAAGTCGGAATCGCATTCGTAGCAAGTAGACACGCATTCGCGGCGAAAAAATTATTATCACACGATAAATTACAGTCAATGCGGTTAGTCCCGATAAAATAATGAACCAGAACCACAAAAATATGTATATTTTTTCGTTCACAACATTCAATGGCAAGATACACATTGCATCATGTTTCTCCACCTCACCCGAAACACCATATTTGTAAAATGTACATTTTGTCATTCGCGGAAATATCAAAATCATCGGATCTAGACGATCTTCTTGATCACTTTCCATAAATTGTATCACTTGAATCCCAAATTTTAGAAATGCACCTTCAAAGAAACGGTCCATAAGAAACATTTGGCCTGTAACAAATGCTTTTTTATAACTTTCTAGCTCCAAATTAAACCAAAATATTGCATCATTCACAATTTAATGATGATCATACCTATTACATTCACCAAGGCCAAAAGCTCACACAAGTAGTACTTGTAAGCCCACCAGTTGTGAAACCGAAGGTTTTCCCACAGGTAGTCCAAGAGGAGTTTCTTTTTTTGTTTCTTCTCGATTTCGGAACAAATTCCTACATCCAAGTCCATCATAAGGGCTCGAATTTTACCTCCTTCCCACGATTTCCATAACCATCGCGGCGTGTAGAATAAAATTGCCTGCAAACAAATCAAATAAAAAAAAATTAACATCTCACAAATATATTCTGTGAAAAATTTAAAATTTTTTTAAAGAATAATTTACTTGCAAAAAAGATTTTTCGATCGTTAAAATAATCTTAATGTTTAAGTTGACCATACTCTCCTTGAAACAATAATCGTATAAAATAGAAAATAGCATTTAAATTCTTTTTAGTTTATTATTATAAAATAAAATTTTATAAAAAAATATTTATCCCAAAATTTCTTAATTAAAATTATATAATTTCATGAGATTATCTGTTGCAACAATGCACATCAAAGTATGCAACAAAATCCATCTTAATGTTAAACTTGTGTTAAAATTTTATTTTTTTAATGACGACTAATGTAAACGTTATCTTTAAAATTGGCTAAAATTATCATGCAAGACAAAATGTACAATAAATGAATGTTACATTGGGGTCAGAACTAATAAAGTTTATATTGGCTCCAGCTCTTATCGATCGTATTTTGAATTCTTGGATAAATATGCAAATTTGAAACTTTTCATGTTTCTGAAATTACATGCATGTAATTCTCATAAAATCATTTATCTCCTTATATTGATAAAGTTTTTATTTCTAGTATTGAAAAAAGTGGGAAAAACATTATTCCATTTTTCTTCACTAGGACATTACTATTTCTTTGTTGCTAGCTTAGAGTCTCCTTACTAGAAAGTTTCCAAGTAGAATACGATTATGTTGGATTGGAGAGAATTAATCCATAATTTTACTTTTTGTTGTTTTTGTTCCAAAAAAATTAAAAAAAACGTGTGTGTAGGTCAGACAAGATAAAAGGAAAACCTCCAAAATTGTGAGCTTTAAGATAATGAGACGAATGAAAAATTTCAGGATTACGAAATTGTAGAGTTTATTTGTAGTAGTATTGTTATCTAGTTTAAAACGCAGAAGTGTAGTATTGAGGATTCATATATATATATATATATATATATATATGATTTTTGTCCTCGAATTTGATTCGGAAGTCTTATCTTCCTCTATCATTTATATATGGATATAAAGCTAGTGAGGTGTACGAAGCATCGTCTATGTAGGCACAGTTTAATGTGAACTAAAAACAACAGCTAGCGAATGAGTGCCGAGAGCTAATCTATACAAATAAGCGTTTGCATTTTATTTGCTTCGATTGCTTCTATTTCTCACATCAGAGAAGGAAGACTACTATAATATATAAGTCTCTCTTCCAACGCTTCCAGCACAGGTGCTGGGGCATTTTGCTTCACTCTAATTTTGTGCTTACGTAGACGGCGCTGGCAGTTATTTCTCGTGCGGTTTTTTGTATACTACGCAACATGTACAGTGCACTGTCAATTATAAACAGATTAGTGGAAAAAGTGGAATACTATAGTATTTTATATTTCATTCTTTTGCACTTCAAACCTTATAGATTTATGTGTTTTTCTTTCTTAACTGTCGCTTTTTTGTTTCATTAAACTTCAAACCACAAGAGAAGTTTCCTCTTCAAAAATTTTGTGCTAATCATTTTCTACTACCATTATATTAATTGATTTATAAGGTAGAGAGGAAAAGCTCGTCAAAAATGGGAATGATCAAAGAAACAAACCAATACATTTTCCAAGTTATTTGATGTACGTCTATTCTGCTCCGATTATTTCAATGTCAAAGATACATTTCGGTCTGAAAAACCAATTACAAAAATATTGATGAAATTCTGGAAATAATAAAATTGGCTTTGATGAATGCTATTGTTGCATTACCGGAGAAATAAAGGTCGATCGTGAAACATTTTTAAATCGTTTTCAAGATAATCTTTGATTTTTTGTAGTCATTAGTGTAGACGCAAAATCTTTTGAACCATTTTTCTTTCTGCGAACCTTTAGCCAAGTATAATGAAAATGAACTTTTGTAAAGAAAAATTGTATAAAGACAATAATGAGTTCTCTACAAAAATAATAATCAAAAATGTAAATGATTGGAAACTGGTAAAGGGGTCCGAATCCTGGAAGATTTTACTTTATGATCAAGCTGAAAGAATTTTCTTTATCGTTCTATAGTCAAAATCTTATTTTAGGCCTCTTCTGCTCAAAATTGAATCAATAGCTATTAATAATTAGCTACAAAAATCAAGAATTGGCCAGTAGAAAGATGCTGAGTTCCACCAAAACAATCATATACTTCACTTTAATAACCTAGCAAAAGTTGTAGGAGTTTGAGATATTCTGGTTCATTCAACTTATAGTTTAGACTTGACACTAAGCGATTATTATCTGATTTGCTCGTGATAAACGTTTTAAAACAGTTAATATTGATTTCCGTTGATGCTTTTGAAAACTGGGTAGTAATCTTATTTTTTTACCAACACGAAAATGTTTTTTTAGGAAAACGGCACAAAAAATTGCTTTTTGCATTAAATTTGATGCTTTCAATGCTTGCAAAGTGAAAGATGCTTTTAATGCCAATTATATACATTATCGATTAATATTTTTAAACGGGAATTCATTTTGATCCTGCTTCCATTTTTCTTTGAAAAACTTTGAATAAAAAGAAAAAAAATTTGTGTCATTTTCCTAAAACAACATTTCTATGTTGTTTATAAATGGATCAAATTCAAAAGTTCTTTGGAGTTAAAAGTAGTGAGTTAAGAAGATTTTGGCATTGATTTCAATAGTTATAAGAAAAGTTATCATTTATCTAGATAATTCTATGAATTATGCGTAAAAATAATGGATTTTTTTCTACAATTTAATATGAGAAATTGTCCTCCAAATCGGGAAACTACCCATTCAGGCGTAAAAGATGATACTTTCTGATACTAGCTCCAACTTGAAGACGTAGTAAAGATATTCGAAGATGTAAATATTTCCAATTTCTTTTCCTAAAATTTATGTTTAAAAATATATTTAAACTTCACTTTTTTATTTTTCTTTCTGATGATTTGAATAAATTACTGTTTAAATATGTCTATTAATTTCAATATTGGATTTAAAGCAAACCAATAAATGGTAAGCTATCCTAAATATAGCGAAAAGAAAGAAAACAGTTTTGTGCCAAAAACACTTTTTTTCACATTTTGAAAATCCAAAAAGATTAAAGCTCACCAACAACCACGAAAAAGTCAACTAGGAAACATTATTTATATAATGGTTATATACAAAAGAAAAATAAAAAATAAGACTTTCAAAAACAGATCAGACTGCTGTGACAAGAAAAGAAATTATTTTAAGCCTCTCTATACTAAAACCGATGCCTCAACATCGTTGTACTTTAATGACATGTCTTTAGAAATCCGTTTCACACTTTGTGGCTTATGTTTTGGTTTTTTTACATAGCAAATGTGTTTAAATATAAAATCAGTCTACTTTCAATTATGTAGTGCACATTAAACGAGAAGTCCTCAATATGTATAATGTATATATTACACAATTAAAACTAACTAACCTTTGGCCAAAATAAAATTTACCGCAAAGAAATTTCCATAGATTATTTGGTAATGAAATAGTTTAAAACCTTAAGGCTCGGACGAGTAATGAAATGGAAATTTAAGTTTGAGAAACACAGACTTTTGCGGTAATTGGAAGAAGTTAAAATAGCATTTCGCCTTGGAAGTGCATATATCTTATTAATATTTTAACATTTGGAACACGTGTGCGTAAATTTAAAAGCGATGCATAAACAAACGCATCATTCCCGCAATGCTTTTTGAAATAATCTGTTTAATATCAATCAGAAAGCATTGCACTTGCAGTTCAGCGACAAATATGTACAAATTTCTAAAAATAAATGGCTTTAAATTTCAATGCATTTGTATTGAAGAAATCAGTATTTGATTTTCCAAGAAACAAAATTAGTTCATATGCTTATGTTAATCATATACATTTCAAGGCATAATATACAATTTAAAAAATAATCTTTCATTCAATTTAGTGAAATAATCAAACCCAAATCTAACAATATCAAACTATAACTACGACATTATTTTTCTCTACAAAAAATGTCCTATCTAATAGCCTCTTTTCAAAAATCTAGTTTACATTTGATGGCTTATAAATTTATTATATTTCACACTTAATTAAAATTTTGAGAATAACAGCGTTTATACAAACTAGGTTTAAAGTGACACTAACGTCGACATAAACGTGGATAAAGCTGTCGAAACCTTTTCAGCAAGTCACTAAAAATATTTAATTGCTTCTATCTTAAATATTTAAAAAGTTCTTTCCATAACTTATACCCAAAAGTTTCATAATTGCTCGAAAACTTTTCTATATATATATTTTATATAGAATATGTAAAGATATTATATAGACAAAAGCTTAAACAAAAGTCTCATTTTTTTATTTTAATACTGGTAGTGGAACTGAAAAAAAAAACAAATGAAAACTTTCTAAAGATTTTTCTTTATATCTATTATTTTTTTGTAATATTTTTTTTTAGTTTTTGTTAAACTTTAAATCAATTAAGAATGTGGTCATTATTGGCAAGCTAAGCTTTAATGGATTACAATTAATTAAAATTAGAATCGCTAGAACAATAATAAGTTTCTCGTAGAACTTGATGCCATGTCTGATTCATACTAGACATTGAAAATAAAACGCATTCAATCACATCAAGAATGAAAATTTCAGGTCAGAGATCCTAATTTTATTTCGCCAAGAAATGCCACTTGTGCTCAATGCAGAAATGTTTGTTTCAATAAAAAAATATTTCAGTTAGCACAGTATTTGTGATTTGAGTTCACAATTATTTCATTCAAAATTTACTTAGTTTGAATAGAATGCAAAGCACACAACCAAGTCTATAGCTAGTTTCTTATTTGCAAGAAGTCTCTAAATTCAAGTATTTAAGTCTATTGACTAAACGATGAAAACTTATTCAATATTTGTTTGAGAATTAGTAATGGCGCGAATTATACTTTTAGGATATCAAAAATTTAGTTTTTGTTTTTATGAGTTATTTATATGAGTTTTTATTATTTATAATAATGTTGCAATAAAAGACAAAGTTAATATCATTTATCATTTATTAGCCTACTGGTAGCGGACTGGACTAGGTGACCGCTCCAAGACCAGTAGGTAGTGGGTTCAATCCTCGTATCGTATAAATTATTGAAATATTAATGTAACTACTAATTATTATATGTAATCTAGAAGTCGCTCATGACTATGTTGTTTATGAGACAATTAGATAAATTTAAAAAAATATATAATTTATTGTGTTAAATAATGAGTTATTATGAGAATCTACAGAAGACTAATAAGTATGACAAAACCTATCAACAAAAAGCACTATTAACTATGACAAACCTAGTGCTTTTCATAAAAATATATTTATATAATTTCATGATTATTTTAACTAGGTTTTATTGTTTAAAAATCAGATAATCATCAATCAGAAAATTATCATCTCTGACTATCAAATCGCCACCTCTGGTGGTTAAGAAGCCAATTTTTTAACTATGTCTTCCATTTTTGTAGGTTCCTATAAGTAATTCATTTTTAAGTGCAATATGAGGTAGGCATGGTCATATTTTTATGATTCACATACAACAAATATGTGTCGTTATTTTCCAATAAAATTATACACTTTCATATCTTCTCTCATCAAATTTTTGTTGTTCCATGCATTTTTCAAAATGATTACCAAATTTCAATATCAATTGAGAAAACAAGTCATCGTAAGTATGGTACCCGATTTGAAGAATAAATTCATTTCAATTTTAAATTGTCCAACATACAAATACTTTTCTGCTCAATAATTTTCAGGTAGACAATATTAGAAATGTGAGTATGACAATATAAGAACTATGAATAGAACTAGGATAAATAAGATGAGACATTGAATAAATCTAACTGTACCTGCTATTATATTTATAGTTTATTTATATTATAATATTTACTTTCAAGATAAATTTATTGTTGCGAGCTATTAGAAATACATAGAAAAAAAGTAAAAACGCCAATACCTTTTTCCTAGTAACTCAACGGCGGGCACTATTGTACCCGCGAGCATTTGTTTAAGGGTTACCGCACTTGACTATGAGTTCGAACGTGCTTTGTTTTTTTTTTTTAACTTTACGCTAATCATAACAACTTCCCTTCCTTAATACACAACAATTTATTGGTTCGAAAGCATAATTTTCGTTGAAAATAGAATTAAATTAAATTACAACATTTTCAAATTGTGAAGGGCAAACAGTGAACGTTCATTGGTATTGTAACAATGGAACTAGATCAGTGGGCGCCGCGGTTGCTATATGGCGTCGTGAAAATTTTCCCGTGCAAAATATTACTACCATATAAAATTTTGCTCAGACCAACGTAAATTTCGTTTTGTGTATTTTCGTTTTGTTTCGTTTGTGTAGGTTAGGAGCCACCAAGCTATTTAATTCGTCGATCCCTACATAAATTTGAAACTCGCATCGACTCCCATGAAAATATTTTTCAGATAATTAAAATATCAATATCTATTTATATTTTTATTATTTTAAATATTTATTGTGGGCCAAATGTAAATACTTCTTTCACCTAAATAAATAATCTGCTATTAATTTGTTATTGGCAAAAAAACTGATATTAAGCTAGTTATTAAAAATTTAAAAAAAAGTTAAATAAACAGTTAGGTACTATTTATTTGTAAATTAAGAACTATTTTTCTTTCAAATCCCAATCGACCCTCTAGATCTAATTGATCCCTCAACAGTGTTAAATTACCAGCAAAGAGTCTATATCGAAACATGATATAGGCTACACTGGAGTAATAATTTGGCATGAGTGGTTTACGGGAAAACTTGTACCAAAGCGCGACGTTTTCATTACAATTTAGAGCCATAGCGTCGTTGGATTTTCGCGCTTTGGTTTTTCTTGAGATTTGGCATGTATCACCGTAAAAAAAATTGATACATAAGGCGTCGGAAGCATTGGGAACCCATGAGCTAGATATCCATTCCGTCGTACAGCTACAATTTAGAGATTAGAACGCAAAATTTTGACCTATTTATCTTAGTAAAAGAGGATTAAAGCTTACCAATACAAAAAAAAATGACTGAAACTTGTCAATTTGCTGCTTGAAAATGGATTTTTTAAACAAAAGGGGGAACATTTTTCATTATCACCATTTTTAGTGAGAAATATACTGTAACTAAATATAATTAAAACATTAATATTTGATAACTTTATTATCCTACTTAGATAATATTTCCAAGCTCACAGGCAGACACAAGTAGGTCACTGGAAAATTAGTAAATGTTGTGGTTTTCAATTCAGCAAGAGTAAGATTTTATGTTTCTTGGTTTGTACTATTCATAAGAACTCTAATTGGTATTGGTTTTTCATCTTTGAAATTTGGGGACAAATTTAATTTAGTAAGCATTTTATCAAATAAAGATGCTTCAAAGAAACCACATTTCACAAGCATACTCTATATGTTCTTTATTAATTAAAAAAATTACTGTAATAATTGTTGTTTTCAATATTGCTGGAACTGATCCAGGAAATTTTTATATAAACTTGAAGGTATAAGCTTGGATTAGGAACGTTGATATTTGAAAACTGTTTTTGAATGGTTTCGATATTATTCCTGTACGTATTGTTCACTCGAATGCAATTTGTACGTAAATTTAGACATGTCAGAAATGAAGTAGCGACTGTTATTTTCAAATATGTATTTATATTGTATTATGTAAAATTAAATTTTCTAAATAAAGTTTACTTTGGCTCAAGTCCATTTCAGCACACCCACAATTTGGCAACGTTGCATTTTTGACTTTGTTTTTAATTTAATTCGCGATTAAATCAGCCCATAATAAAAATTTAGCCACAAAAGAGAGAATTATACCATATTAGAATTGAATGAACAAAAATATCGCGAATTAAATTAAAAACGAAATCGAAAATGCGACGTTGGCAGATTGTGGGTGTGCTAAAATGAACTTGAGACGAAAATTTCATTTTACATATTATAATAAAAATACATTAAATACTTATTTGAAAATAAGCGTTGCTTCTTCATTTTTGGCATGTCAAAGTTTACGTACAAATTGCATTCGAGTGAACAATATGTACCCATTCGAAATAGTTCTCTTAAGTTCTGAAAATCTCGACGTTCCTGATGTTCCTGATCCAAGCTTATACCAACTTCAATTTAAATCTATTTTGATCATAACTTTAAAACCAATGAAAAGAGGTAACACTTTAGTTAATACGATTCAGAAGAGTTGAATAAAAGTTTTCTACGTAAATTTAAACTAATTCAACCGTCCAATATCTGCGTGCTTCCATACTAGCTAGCCTTAGTTTTTACTCTAGCCTACTAGCCTTAGTATAAGATGCTATATCCAAGTACGGAATTACAACTTTCTATGGTTTATAATTTTTGAGCTTTGCGAAATATGAAAGTTTTGTTTTACGGACACTATTTCAAGAATGATGAAAAAGGGTTCAGTGATCCATCAAATGAATATTTCTCTCAAAATTTTACACGCAATTACAACACTTTCTTCCATATAATAACGATACAAAAAAGTAAAAATCACCTGAATATACAATAAAGAGTCAAGTTAAAGACGTAACACTCGATTAATTCAACTTCCGTTCATTATAAAACTGTTTATTTAAAAAAAAGCGTCGTAATAACTGTGAGTTCATAGGCGTGATTGATTTTATTCGAAATGTTAACACATTACAAAAATATGTGCTAATAATGTTTTAAATAAATATTTATCAAACACCTATGCAGGCTTTTCTCATTTAACTTTACACAAAGATTTACGTATATCTAATTAGGGCTTGAGAACAAAATATTTTATTTATAGAATTTTAGGACATAAACTTTTAAAACACGTAACATTTTAAAGTAAATACTTTTATTGATTTATCCGTATCAAAATAGTCGCTATAAACGCACCGTAACAAATATTTTCAATGGTTATTTACCCTAATGTTATAACTTGTAAGGTATTTAGTCAATATTGGATTAGTAAGCCCCCGGCTTTGCAAGCTGAGAAATATAAGAAAATTTGTTGTTCGCAAGACTCAAACCCAGGATCTATCTTTTAGAGTGACAGTCTTTTCCACTCGTTCACTTCTCCTGAAGAAATTAAACCTCATTTCATTTATTTAAATACTGAAAAATATTAATTTAATTTTTATGTTTAAGATTCAAGTTAGAAGGTATTTGGAATGAAAGTTATAAAACTTTTTTGGTTAAAAACTTATTTATTACCGGGAAAATAAGTTTCTTCTTAAGATATTCGTTCATTGGCTGAAGAAACAAGTTTTGGCATCAAGCCAAAATGCACATATATCCACAATTCAAACGATTGGGCGAATATACGAGACCAACGACCTGCCACCGAAAGAAAAAATTTACCTCTTTTAAAAAGAAAACAATCAATTTCGACATTAGCGTTTATTAAACTGTTCAAGAGCAATAACTCTGAGAATAAATTAACAAAACGGTGATTTGATTTTCTAAACGAATTCCTAGACGACAATATAGTTTAACAATAAAAGCGATAATGTTTTTGATATTGCTACAAATATATTTAAAAGTTCCTGATCATATATATTGTTTTTATTATGTGTTTTAACTATATTATTATTTGTGTTTCGATTCAGTCATAAATTCAACTTTTTGATCATTTCGATCGTTTCAGTTTTAATTGACTGTAAAAATAATATATATTTTGTATTTGATCATAAATTTATTTCAATTTCATTTTCAAGTTTACACTCACTTACAAACATAGACGTTTGTAATTTATTCTATTTAAAATGTAAGTCTAAAATTATCCTGTATTGGAATTGTGGAATGGTAGAGATATATTACGAGGCATGTATTTGATATAAAGACGAAATGCTACAAGCACTTTTAGTTTGAAAGTAGTATTAATAAACATTATTGTACATAAATGTACTGTTAGCAAAAGTAATTCAAGCTTATAAGGTTTTCTTCTATCGTTTAGGCTGTGTTGAATGAAAATAAGTATTTCAAAGTCAGTGGGTATTTTGTTCCCACATAATTATAAATATGCTATCATTTTCATAGAAATATATATATTATCATTTATAAAACGTGCTTAAAAAAATAAAAATTATTATTGTTATTTACTAACATGGTTTTATAAGGTTTTAAGAATATAATAACATTCGGTGATTAACCAGCAAGGACGAGTATCAAATTGTTGATTGTTATTTATCACAAATAAAAATTAAAAGTGTGCAGCAGAAATCTAAAAATCAAACTGCGACGTGCAAAAGTTAGCCAGTTCAACAGCTGTGTGCCTCGCCGGTCTCACCCGTGCGGGTGAGTACAAGTTTTCTTTACATTAACAAAAATGGAAAACGACACAGATCTCAACAGCGATTCAGAAATATTAGCGAAACACTGGACCCAGGCTAAATCTCGCAAGCGAGTTGTTGCTGTTCGAACAACAAACAATAAATTCGCCAAATTAACGACACAAAACCGCTATCAAGTCCTCTCATCCAGCGAGGATGAAGAAAATGAAATGCCAGAGCAAAACCCAATAAAAATTCCCCCAATTTTTGTTCACGACGCTAACAATTACCAAAAGCTTGTCGATGATATCACAAAATTGCAAATTATAGATTTCACTGTCTCGCAAAAAAACAAAAATGTTTTCAAAATAAACCTCACTAAAATCGACGACTTTCGCAACTTGACCAAATTTTACGATTCAAATAAAATAAACTACCACACATTCAAAAATCCGACCAACAATAACCTATCTGTTATCATCAGAAACGTTCCATACTCGTTAAAAGAAGAAGAAATTATGGAAATACTAAAAAATAATAATTATCCAGTTATAAACGTAACCAGATTGCATAATAGAGACAAAAAACCAACTCCACTGTGCGCAGTGCTAATGCCTAAAACAGAAGAAGGACTCAAAATCTTTGAGCTAAAACATCTGGACAGAGCAGTGGTCTACGTCGAGGCCCGCCGAAAAAACCCAAATACTCCACAATGCACTAATTGTCAGCGTTTCGGCCACACTAAAAATTACTGTCGCCTAAACGCCAGATGCGTCAAGTGCGATAAACATCACAAATTTACCGAATGTGATAAAAAGCCGGAAGAGCCGCCAAAATGTGTAAACTGCGGGGGTACGCACCCAGCAAACTATAGAGGTTGCCCGTATTACAAAAACTCGTTCCGAAGCGCCCGACCAAATATAAACACCCAGTCCCCCAAAATCCAAACTCACAGGAATTCTGTTCCAAACATCAATCCCGCTTCTTACGCGTCCATGTTAAAAAATAATTCTCCCTCTCAACATTACACCATAAATGCACCAAACAGCACAATACCCGAGCAAACTCAGCCAAACTCAACACATATACCATTCGAGACAAGCACCATTATCCCCATGGTAGTAAAATTCATTCTCAACCTCATACGTCCTCACCTACCAGAAATTACAACAATGTTCATGTCCTTTCTATCCACCCATTCACCTAACAACTAAATCCAAACACAAAAAAAAAATCATGCCTCCTACCCCTATGCTTATTCTTCTCAACTGGAATGCCGACGGCATCAAGGAAAAAAGAAGCGCTTTCATCGAGTTTCTACACCGTCACAGAGTAGACATAGCCTGTATTTCGGAAACGCATCTACTACATATTGAAACATTCAAAGTAGCGGGATACATCATTCATAGAGAAGACAGAGAAACAGATTTTGCATCCGGAGGAGTAGCCATACTGATAAAAAAGAATATCGAACATCATCACGTCACCCTACCAACAATGTTAAATATCGAAGCCGTCAAGATCAAAATTGAATCATCAACCATTAAACCAATCAATATAATAGCCGCTTACAAAAGACCAAACGTCAGACTAGAAACACTAGAAATCTCAACACTTTTCAACGAGTCAAGTCCTACCATCCTGCTTGGTGATCTCAACTGCAAACACACGTCCTGGGGGTGTATTAAAACAAATCCCAACGGAATTAAGCTAAGAAAAGCTGCATCTGAAAATTCACTCATCGTATGTGCACCAAACAAACCAACCCACTACCCTTACAGACAAGAACATACGCCGGACATTCTTGATATTATGGTACAGAAAGACGTTGTCAACCACATGAGCCAGGAAGTGATCGATGAACTGGACTCAGACCACAATCCAGTGATAATCTCAGTACTGGACGTTTAAGTAGGATATAAATCCGCAACTAACCTTACCCGTTTTCACTGCTGGGACACTTTTAAAAAACTTCTCACAAGTACCAACCATCCGGTTCATATGCTTCTACAAAACCCAAACAACATAGACGAATCAATTTCTATTATTACAAAATCAATAAACGAAGCAGCTAGATTATCTGAACTGAATATTAATAAAAAAGGAAATCAACACTCTACTTATAGGGATATTCCGATAAAAATAAAAAAAAAGATCCAGGAAAAAAATAAAATGAGGCGCATGTGGCAAAGAACAAGAAATCGGATTTACAAAAGAGAATTTAATAATCTTGTTTATCTTGTGAGAAAGGAACTGGAAAATTTCACCAACAACCATTATCAAAAATATCTTGAAGACATTCATCCAGAGGACCACCAAATTTGGAAGACAACCAAAGCTATCTTACAGAAAAAAAGTCAAATCCCTTCTCTGCAAGAAGAAGGACATACATATGACTCCATCAAGGATAAGTGTTCTGGATTTTCAAACTTTTTTGGAAAGGTCTTCAATCAAACCTGCGTACAATCCGACCCTAATTCTTATAATCATCTCCAAATCCCAGAGAACCAAGTAGAATTTGTAACTCCATCCGAATTGAAACAACAAATTAAGGCTCTAAAATCTAAAAAATCTCCTGGCCTCGATCAAATCACTAATTCAATGCTAAAAAACTGCCCAAACAAAATAATATCCTTTCTTACATCTATCTTTAATCTATGCCTAAGCACAGGATACTTTCCCTCCACCTGGAAAAAAGCTCACATAGTTGTTGTCCATAAAAACTCAAAACCCAAAAATAAAATCACAAGCTATCGGCCGATCAGCCTGCTTAGCACACTGTCGAAGTTATTCGAAAGAATCATCAAGCAACGGCTTCACACTTGGATAGAACTCAACCAAATTCTACCCAACACGCAATTTTGATTTAGGCCTCACCATTCCACTTCGCAACAAATCTTAAGGTTAGTAGAAATAATCGAAAGGGGCTTTGAAGAAAAAAAATACTCAGTGGGTTTGTTCTTGGATGCGACGCAAGCGTTCGATCGAGTTTGGCATCAAGGGCTACTCACAAAGCTTCAGAAGTATCATACTTCAGAGTATCTATACAACATAATTTCTTCATTTCTGAGCAACCGATGCTTCCAAATCAAAATGGACGATCAGTTATCAGAGGAAAAACATATCCACTCGGGGTTACCTCAGGGATCAGTATTGGGTCCAATCCTTTTCAATCTGTACGTTGCGGACTTTCCGTCACTAGACCACTGCATAATCTCAATGTACGCGAATGACATCGCCATCTTCAACCTGGACAAAGATCTTCAAAGGGCCGTTCAGAAAACCCAGCAGTCTATCAACCACCTATCTTCCTGGTTCAGTAAATGGAAAATTCTCATAAATCCATCTAAAAGTGTCGCAAAAATTTTCTCTCTAAGACGTTTCTCCAACCAATTGGAGCCCATCGTGTTGGATCACATGGAAATTCCGTGGTGTGAGAAAAAAACGCCTGTTAAATATCTGGGTATACTTCTGGACTCGAAATTAACCTGGCAAAACCATATCTCAAATAAAATCAGAGAAGCCAACACTCGACTCATCCAACTATACCCACTTATCAACAGAAGGTCTCGTCTAAGTATGGAATGCTCACTGGTGATATATAAATCAGTCATTAGACCACTTCTCACATACTCTTGCGCAGTCTGGCTTCCATCCTCAAAGAAAAATCATAATGAGCTACAGGTGTTCCAAAATAGAGTCTTGAGGATTATCACCAAAGCTCCATGGTATGTGAGAAACAACCAAATTCATCAAGAAATGAGCGTTCCATACTTAAAAGACTTTCTAACTGCACTCACAAGGAACTTCCTTAACGGCCTAGAAAATTGTCCTAGTGCGGTAGAACTAGGCTTGGGAGAAACCATAAAACATAGAAGGCTGAAGCGGAAACTCCCACAAGAGCTCCAAGAAGTAGTAGATGTTTGACCACAAGAGCAAGAACCAAACAACAAATAAAAAATACAAAAGACAGAGGAATGAAGTTCGACTCCTCCAGCTACTGAAACGCCGCTAAAGACCAATTGCCCGACATCACCACCATGATATAGCGACACACCGCTGAACTGGTGCAAAATACACAAAAGTCCACAAAAAAAAAAAGAATATAATAGGTTAACGAAGTAATGAAATATTTTTTGTAGCGATATTTGATAAAACATAATCTACTAGTAGCATATATTATTCCTTTACTTCTTCTTTGCCACTAGTTTTCCAAAAATATTTTGATTGTATAATTTTTTTACAATATTAAAGAGTATACCTTAAAATTGAGAAATATATATTTTTTTAATTGTAATCTAATAATGCCTATTCTTTACATCACCTATTATTGGTTGAAACTCAGGAATATCTTAACCAAAAATCAAAAAGTCTAAGAACTTCTAATCGAATTATATTCTCGTTTACTTGTTTTATCGTACTATTTATTGTTATCTTTTAATCTTGCAAAATTAAACAAATATTCTCATTTGATTCATAAAAGAAAATATTCATTTCATAAAATATTAACTGCTGAAAATTGCAGAATTTAAACTAAATTTTGATTAATATAAGTTGAATACTATGTATTTTACAATACTATAAACTTTTACCCCAAAAAACATACTATTATGACGAGTTCTTTAAAAAATCCCTAAATTACCATGTCTCAATATCCCCCTTTAAAATTTCCCTTTCAATAAACTTTAACTTGTCTACTTTTGTGTTATAAGATGGTAAAGACTTCCAAATATATGTCATTGCTTTTATTGTCAAAATTTTACTTGAGATAGTTTTGATTTGTAATGTTATTTATTGTATTAAAAATAATACTTATCATTATGTTTAGTATAGTTAAATATACTTTACGTAATCAAAGCTCAAACAAAAACATATTTTTTTACTTTCCCAATTTCTTTAATCAATTAGTCTCATATAATTTTAACCAGTGTTTTCAAATCAAATTTTTGCTAGCATAAACTCAATTTCCCTAAACATAAATACTTTATTTTTAGGAAAATTGAACAACAAATTCTTTTTCAAGTTTATTTAAAGTTATTCAACTTCTTGGTCGTTAGAATAGCAAGATTATTGTCTTTATATTTTGCAGGAGTTTGGAGTCATGAAAAGAGCAAAGTATAGAAATAGGGTTCAGTTTGTAATGATCTCAGCGAAAAAATCCAAATTTTCTGAGATGACGACAGAAATTTTCTTAATTTTAAAAGACTCCACTTATAACTTATTTTGTTGCAATTTATAACTTACTAATAATGCAAGTAGAGCTTCTTAAAATGTGAATAGCGAAATATAAATATTATCTTTAATTAAATGATACAATTTCACCATCAAATAAAAACACCAAATTTTGCCAGATTTCTGGAAAACAATAATTTATTTTTAGTATATTTAATATTTGTATTACACCCGTCGTCAAAATATAAACAGAGTGTAAATAAATTATATCGTCTTAATTCGTTTCTTGTCGCTCTAATTGTATGTTCAAAAGAAAATTTAAAAATATCGTTTCATATTGTTGCAAAAGAAAAATATTTACCGTTAAAACAAAATATAAATATGATTGCAATATTTTTATGATGAAACTACAAAATATAATTTATATTAAAATATCTTGTGTTTGTAAATATAAAGTGAAGTGTTCCAGTGATAATATTAAAGCGCCAATACTAGCATGGAATATTATTGCATAACATACTCGTGATTGAAAATTTCATAAACGTCGCTTATATTTTCTCCTTTAAACATGCATCGTATGCCCTTAAGAAAACAATATGAGTACTTTAGAACTATAGGATTAAATGTTTCAAAGTTGTGTCACGTTTAGAATTTTATATACTTATGCTTGTACTATGTGCAATGCTTAAATGATTTTCAATTGAAAAATAGTAATATTACAGCTTGAAGGCTTTTGCAAATTGCGAGAACTTCTTTGTGATGGTACTAAGAATATATTGTTGAAAATAATGAAATATTTATATTGAAATAGCTTCTTATTTTTAATAAGAAATCGCTTATTTTATATGGTTATGATTTTGAAACATTTGTTTATTAATATTTATTTTTGTTAATGTAATGTATTAATAAAAAAACCTAAATTCTATTTTAAGATAACATATGATCATGTTAAATTAGTAAGACTACTGAACCAAATAGTGGTGTGAACTATGGGAGCTTTTCAATTACTAGGACATAGTGCAACTATGCTACTCAAAGCTTAACTTAAAGCCGCATAACGCCGCGATATGCGAACATGAACAAGTAATTGGAACAGATTAGTTTCAAAATGCAATGGTAGAGTGCTTTAAAGTCGGATCAGGGCAATGTTGAGTTAATTGTGTAAATTATTGTTACATATATTGTACTTGTACTTATTACTTGTACTTAAATATATATTATACTTGTACTTTGTATTGTACTTTGTACTTTGTACTTGTAATTGTATTTTTGTATTTTGTGTTTAAAGATTATGAATTTTCTAAGTCATTAAAACCTTCCAGTAAAATCATTAGCAATTTATTGAAACAAAAATATACTTAATTTTCTATAAAGAAAAAAATAAATTTATGAACTGTAGTATCGAGGTTTTTAATTTTTTTTTTAAATATTTTTAATTTCTTATTTTAAGTCTATCAATAAAATTTAAATATATTTTTATCAATTACTCTCTCAAATTTGAACCAACTGATTGATGTCATTTGTTTCAACTGTCATTTCAATTTCATTAAATTGCCAAAATTTATCATTTATCAGTTGTGCTGGTTGTAAATATTTCACGGATAGTTACTTTAAGATTATATTAATTACTACTTGCGCCATAAAGTATACTAAGGATGCTAACTTCAACAAGTACTTAAAATTGACTCAATTCTTCATGCATTTTTGAAAATAGGCAACAGGAGCTTCTTTCAAAGTTAAATATTAAATAAAAGTAGAAATACTTTATGTTTATTAAATATTACGATGAATTCATACATTATCATCGATAGTAAGCAGGTGTACTAAAATTCAGCACAATAAAATGCTGGGAAGCTGGTGAAAAATTAAATTATAAGTTCCCTGCATTATAAAAAACAAACAGTAAAATGGCTTAATAAAAGCGAGGAAAAAATAATAATTACGTAAGCAAAAAATATTCAAAACAGAATATCAATAATAATTATTTCATGGATTTTCATTATTAACTTGCATAAAGTTGAAACTTTGAAACCTTCTCTTTATGGTTCAATATTAAAAAATATATGATCACATACAATCAATAAACGAAATTTTATCTTCTTCAATTTAAAAAACTGAAAGAAGTTTTTATACACAAAACCAACTTAATAAAGAGAAATTTTACATTTGCAGAAAAAAAAGAATCAATTGTAGTAATCTCTTGACCGAATTCAACTACATTGTTATTTCGGAAGTACGTAATTCACAGTTGGAGGAACTTTCAAAATTATAAATTAATAATTTTAATTATACTAAAGCTTTTATAACCAAACCTTTGAGTGGTGAAAAGTTATTGTTCCATCATTATTTTGGAAGTTGTTGCTCTAAATACACCATTTACCTTTTTTTTAGCAATAAGAACTGATAAATAGCCGTAAAAACCAAAAGAACTCCTTAATTTTCAAATAAAAAATAAAAAAACTGTTTTAATATTATATTATGTCATTCAATCTGTCATCATTGCAATAAATTTAATACTGGAAATTGTCGTAAAAATAGTGAGTTTTTTTATTATAAATAAATCTTCATTCATTTCCTGTTTGAAAGACGATATTTTTCAAAATATTTTTCTTCAAAACATTTCGCTTTTGATTATTGTTGGACGTAGCGACTAACTCAAAAAAATAATCAGTCAATCATTATATTAAGATTTATAATATCCCGTGTTAATTTCACGACGACAAACGAATTTATTTTGACAAACCATTGAATTTTTAAATTCAAAGATTTAAGGAAGTTATGAATATTTTCGAAAATCAAAATAATCAATTAATTTTTTTTTAAAGTTGACCCTTATAAAACAAAAAGATTAATTGATATATTTTAAACGTATTGTTGAAATTTTGAAACGAAATGATAACTTTCCCACGTTGTATAGTTTATCTCGCTGTACTATTAGACCCACCTGAATAAATAGTGCTATCACGACCCATTGATAATATTTGTGATGGCGAACTCCAGGTTTCTTATGGCGCATCTTCTCGACCATATTCGGAGCAAAATTATACGTTCTTTCAAAACCCGGATAGGGAAGATCTCTGCCTAAAATATTTGGAAGCGATTCCAACAAAAATGTATCGGTTTCGGGATTATCTTTGTATTTTTTATTATAATCCCGCATTAAACCCCGATCTACAGTATATGTACCAAGAATCCAACAGTACGTATCTGAATATTTCCGAGAAAAAAACAATATTAAATTAATTTAATAAATGTATGAAAACTGATTTGATTTCACCTAATAATTTCCTATCCACGTAGGGATTATCGCAGTAAATATTTTCTCCGGATATTTGAATTGTTAATAAAATAACGCTCATTGCAATCAAAACAGGACACGAAAAACGGTAGTGCAATCGGAAAATTCCATCGTCGATAGTTTGTCGATGAATTTTGAAAAAACGTGATATATTACTCAGAATCGACAACATGTTGTTTGCTTTATAAAAACACTTTTGTTACACTAATTTAAATATATGCGAATATTATCGCACCAACACCAACTTATTAAAAGTATACGGAATAACTTCGAAAGATTCTCCGTTGGCTATTATTAAAATTTACGGAATTTGTACACAAACGTTAATTAACAAATATAATTATCGTTTGTATTCAAAGAATGCGTTAAAACTGATAGAGCAAATATTATTTTGCAACCTTTTCAAGCTGCCGTTTTTGAACTGAATGATATAAAAACCTAAACTGAAATACGATAAAATATTTACAAAGACCAAATTTTATTTTGCTATATTTACAAGAAAACGCTTTGTGTAAACTTAATAGAGAATAATCAAAGTTAGCAATATGTAACTCAACCAGCAAGCAGATGTAAATACCGATAAATATAAAATAAATAAGATAAAAAATTGCAAAAAATACAATTTTGAATTTCGTATTAGTTTTGAAAGTATAGAATATGACCAAGTACTTTTAAACTTCGATAAATACTTTATGTATATTTCTTTTCGTATATAAAAATTATCTTACAAGTTTTTAAACGCTTTATTTCAATCTATTTTAAATTTAAATTAGATAAATGAATCAAATAGACCTTCAATCTTATAGTTTTTGGTACACCTGTGTGTCTGAAGCATTTTGACCTGTTTGGCTTAGGTCCAATTTTTTTTTATATTTTATTACAAACTATTAAGTCATATGTTTTGAGGTATTCTATTATTTTTTCGTTCCTATAAATTTTTCATACGACACTTATTACTTTTTCTACAAACAGATAATAGCTACTTGAATTTATGGGTTAAATTAATATATAAATTTGAAGGAAATTTTACAAATTTTTGCAATCATAGAAGGATTCAAATTTCAGTGACATAAAAAGCAAAAAACAAAACATCAACTCCAAAATTGAATGGTTAAGTAATTCGTGGACTTATCAAACCGATAATGTTATTTCAGGTTCTCTCTGATTCCTCCTTAGAAGTTCTAAAAATTATGAGGTCAACATTTTCGTTAACATTCACTCTTTTGAATGACCACAACGTAATGTGTCTGCAGTCACTTATAAAAAGAAATTGTTATGATCTTAGAACCAGATGGTCAAATCCTGGCTAAATATAAAGTAATTGAGTTTTTCACACATTGAATTTTCCCGAGATAGTTGACCGATTTTTCAAAATTACCGTACTTTTCCAAATTGTGCCAAACAAAAAATATATAAACAAACTAATGAGTAATTAAAAGTAAATTTTCCGCTTTACGCATTCTTTTAACAAATTACCGAAAATTAATTCCAATGTCGGATAATTGAAGCATGTCATCTCGGGACATAAAAAATTTCATCGTGAATGGGAGGAGAAGCTTTTCTGTCTGTTGAAAATTAAACAATTTTGTATCATAGTTCTAAATATACTCTTCCGCTATAAATAATCTTTCCTATACCGTCCGCTTTTACATATCACCTTTTAAAATTTCTAGTTTATAATGTAGAGACGTGGAAATGAAGAACGATCTTAAAAAGCGTATACGCACGTCAATATTGAACTTTATTATTAGAAGACTACAAAAGACTCAAATGCAGCATTGCAACGGATAAGTGTTATTTTCGATGAATTTTCATATATAGGTACACTTGGCATTTCCGTTTACAAACCCACGCCTTACATCAACGTTTATTATCTGTAAGTATTTTAACAGATTCTAGTTTATTCGTATACTATAATCTTTCATCTACCAAATCGTTATTTTTTGCTTTTCTTTCAGGTTTTACAACTTTTCTTATTGCAAATCGGAAAATAAAATCATGGAAAATTTATATCGTAATAACTACCTGATGGAACAATACTGCTTTTTACATGTCATATTTCTGTTTTAGCTTTCTAAAGCTCATAATTTACCCAAATATTTAAAAATCCTCACTAGAATTTTTAACTCTGAAGAATTTAGAAATTCATATCAATATTAACAACAGGAAAATATTTTTTGCACTTTGTCAGTCAAATATATGTAGTATATTAGGTTGAGAAAAAAGCAAGCCATTATTTTCTTAGATTGATGTCTATAGTAATTGATTTCTCGTAGAATTTCGATCAAACAATTTCAGATTTATGCATAGTGTTAAAGTAACATTATGCACCAAAAAAATTTTGTTTGGTCTATTCTGTTGTGAGTTACAGTATACTAAAACGGAGGTTAACAAAGAGAATATTTGGTACATTTAACATTTTTCTTTGATAAAGGAGAAAATGCAAACCATGCGGCTGAAATTGTGAATGGTGTTTATGGTTTCGATACTGTAACATCTTTTCACGTGCAATTTTGGTTGCGTCGGTTTTGTTCAGGTATTTTCAATGTTAAAGATGCTCCCCGCACAAGAAGGCCCATCATCAAAAATGTCGATAAACTCACAGTGATAATCGAAGTTGACCGGCATTTTAGTAGTCGTAGCATTATTCAGGAGCTAAATATTAACCCTTAAACAATCATTAACCAATCGCACAAAGCTGAATTCAAAAAGAAGCTTAATGTTTGGGTGCCACTCCAATTCACATCAAAAAACATATTGGATCGAATTGCCATCTGTGAAACCTTAGTCAAACGAAACGAAATCGAACCACTTCTTCAACGTATGGTAACTGGGGATGCGAAATGGGTCACATACAACATTAAGCGAAAAAGATCGTGGAAAAAGCTCAGTGAAGCAGCTGAAATGGTAGCCAAACCAGGACTTACAACCAAGAAGGTTCTGCTGTAGATTTAGTGGGACTGAAAATGTATAATTTCTTATGAATTGCTTTCATATCGACCAAACACTAAATTGGGATCTTTTCTATCAATAACTAAACCATTTGAAGCTAGCGATTGATCAGAATTGGCCAACAAAAAGTATCATATTCTATAAAAACTGGACTAGACCACACACGTCTTAAGTAACTTGCAAAAAACTTCGGAAAATTGGTGGGAAAGTTTTGATACATCCACCTTATAGTCCGGATCGGGTCCCAAACAATTACCATCTTTTTCTTGCATACCAAACTTTCTTAGTGATAATATATTGGCATCAAGAGAAGATTGTATGAATCACTAAAGTTTTTCGTCAAAAGGAACCAAAACTTCTATTAGAGAGGCATTATGAAGCTACACTTAAAATCTCAACACAATATAGAACAAAACGATCTATATTTGATCCAAAACATACTAAATAAAGGTTTGAAGTACACGTAAATTTTATTAATAGTTTTAAAATTTTCAATAATGATACCTCACTTACTTATTCTATGTTACATGGCTAATATATTTTTTACTACTGAACAATCATAAGAAGGTCAAAAATATGACTTATATGCAAGTCAATAGCAAAGTTTCATAAACCAGTGCGGCGCCACGTCATCGTAAATCAATGAGTTCTTTGTTTATCAATATATTATTTTCAAATTTTGAATTCGTATGTAATCTGTTATCGCAAAAGTAAACCACAAAAAAAATATGAAACACAAATTTTATAATATTCGATTACTTTAAAAAGTCTGTGACTAAATAGGAAAAATATCATAGGCGTTAATGTTGAGCTGTAGTTACATGTTTATATCAACCATGCCAAATTACCTATGTCAAATTACTACTTCATTATGAATCAATAAAAAAATTTTAAAAAATGATAAAAAACATCTTTTCTTTAAGAAAAATGAACAATTATTTTAAAAAAATGGTTTTTTAGTTAATTTTCAAGCTTAAGCGATATATAGAGAAGTTTTTATGAACACAAAAAGCTGTGAAGCATGAAGAAATAGAGCTTCACTTTTCACTGGATCTTGATTACGAATTGCCATCCCACACTGTTTCCAATCTGGCAGGATTTTTGTTGTATTAACTTCGTAACAGCGAGATCCCACTTTGCTGGATTGCGATCCCTAATCTTGATACCACTTGTTCCAGAATGATCTTGAAACTTATAATCGAAATAAATAAAAACATTTTTGTTTCGGATTTTTTTTTATTAGTGAAAATTTACTTGATTTTCTTTTGCCCAGTGTTTAACTTCACTAAATAGCTTAAAAACTGTTTTGCGGACGCTTGAAACGTCCATTAGTTTACATCTTTTTTCATTAAATCGTATTTTAGCCATATAAACGTTTGTTCCTTTATGCCCTCAAAAATTTGTATAAATCAAAAAGAAAAGAGGTGAAACTAGAATAAAAATTAACAATTAAAAATAAATAAAAAATAAATTTGAGACTGAACTTGAAAGAACAATATATTCTCAGAACTAATGTGGAAAGATCGTTTTTTCATAAGAGATGTATCCATAATATTAAAACAATTATTTTTGGTTTCTTGGGTATTCTCATTAGACAAATCAATTAGCAAATTTATATAATAATGCACATTTCTTAAATTTTGATGGTACTGCTTCTTAAAGTTGTTAATACCATAAATATTTATAATGACGTATCTATTTGCCTTTTATACTGGGCAAAAAGAGATTTTTAGCCTATTCAGTGTGTCGTTTTTTTGTTTGAATATCGATTTTATTCGTACAAAATTGAACTGGAATAGTCTAAAAAATCCTTAAATTATTTAACACTTATTTTTTTTAAATTGTCATCAAAATTTTAATTTATGTTATTCACCAAATTTTGAATTAGAGAAGTGTTTGAGAAAATTTTTTTTTGAACTTTCTAAAACTGCCGATGAACGCTGGGTGGAGATATTTAAATAAATAACGTACATATATTATCTTCAGCTTTTAAAAAATGTTTCTTCTGTGTATTAATAAATTTTAAATAAAATAAAATCAGCAACAAATTTTATTTTTAAGAAGCTTATTTTGTTTTTAAATTCAAAATATCTTTAGATTTATACAAATATTTGCTTATTTTAGATTTTTACATGACATTTTTGAATAGGCTGTATATAAAAAGTATAAACCGTTAACTTTTAATGACTTGAAACTAAATTAAACAGTTACAAAATAAGTAAAAGTGAAAAAAATTCAATGAGTAAAGAATTAAAAATCAATTTTTGTAGTAATTTGCTGAAAGATAGGAGAAATTGATGTACATATGTACATTAGTATCAGAGCAAATAGCAATTGGCTGCAAATAGCTAATGTTTGGCTAAGGATAACCCTGTTAAAATAGGCATTTAAAGGCATTTTAGTTGTTCAAAAATCCATTATAAGTCGTTTAAAATTATTAAAGACATTTTAAATGTATTTTTTCAAAATTCCTCTTTTAACAGGGTAGACAGGACTGATTCTGCCTCTCTTGATTTTTGCAATGAAATCTAAAAAGATGATAACGAAGGTCTATGTTAATGAAAAAAATAACTAATAATATCAAATATACAGATGATACCATAGTTCTTATAAACTTGGAGATAAAAGAACAAAATCTAATGAATAAGATAATATACTACTGCAAAAAATACGGTCTAACACGGGTTTTAATCATAAAGTAAGCTTTTTGCACACATGACATAAATATTGACTTCAAAATCATAATGCTCCAATGTTACATTTTTTCAGTGGTTCTGTACGAAGTAGAAGCTCAAACAGTAGCGACCACGATACTGAAAAGAATAGAAGTAAGAGATGTAAACATATTTTCGAGATATAAATATACAGAAGAATTCTAAAAGCTCGATGGGGGTATAAAATAACGAATGAAGAAATATTTCGACGATTTAAAAATTAACGGAGTTAGTCAACATCATTAAATTTTGGAATTGGAATACTTCGGTCATGTCATGAGACACCCAGAAAATTAGCCTTATTACACCTTATAATTCAACGCAAAATAATGGAGAAAAGAAGTACAGGCATAGTACAACATCCCAGCTGAAGAGTTTAAGGGTATGGTTCGGGACGTGGTGTATACAATTGTTCTGGGATGTATTAAGTAAAATAACAATGACTCTACTAGCCAAAAAAATTACCAACAATCGTATCGGCCATGGTACCTAAAGAAGAAGAATAACTTGAATAATTCTTGGTTAAAGATTTTTACACAAACTTGGCTTAAGCCAAAACCAAACCTATTTAGTCATAGGCAACTACTGCACTACAGTATTAAACTTATACCAGTATAACTGTAAAATACATCTGTTAATACCAAACATACTTAAAATCACTATAACTTTATTGTATAATGTTCGTTTTGAAAGTGTATAGATATGTCTTAAAGGTAAGTTGTGAAACCAAATAAGAAACATCTACTATTACATTTTTTACCAAGTATGTGTTTTTGAGTTACCTCAGTTATTATCAAGGGTTAAAAATTATTTATTACAACAATCAAATTATCCACCATCAATTTCCACTTTCCTAACATAAGTTATGTTTAAAATGGCCCATAAAAATTGTCACGTAGCCATAACAAAAATACAACACAAGCAGTAGATGTATTAGTAATTTTTAATTGCTGTTTGCAACTATTACAAATTTTAATCCCTTAGAAAATAATAATAAAAAAATATTTGAATATTTAATTTTTACCTCAATAAATAATTGAATATCTTTTGATTATTTTATTATTCCCTTGTATTTGAAAATTTGGAAAAAATATAATTGCCATAGTTAATTGTTCTTTAAATAAGTATATTTAGTAAGGTAGTTTTAAAGCTTACTGAGAAAAACCCTAATCAAATAGCATGAAATGAATTACTGTTTATATTTTAAAGCTCAACTTTGGTGGAACATCGAGAAACTGATACTTTTTAACTATTGCATGGTAGGTTACGAAGCCAATGTCGCTTTAACATATATAGCGGATTATTTGTGTGGAATTCGAATGTTTGTAAAACTTTTCGGTGAAATTTAAAGTTCTATTAGTTCTAACGGCCATGGAAACTAATTCTTTCATGCTTTTTTAATCAATGTTGAAGTTTGGAAAACTTTTGACAAAGCAATTGCAAGCATTTGATGATTGTATAAGTTTATAGATTTTTTGGGAGGAGAGTAAAAATAATGTAAATTTAAACGTGTCCACTCATGCATTTAGAATTGCATGTTGGTTTATTTGACAAGAAATTAGGAAAGAGTGATTTAGAGAAACGATGACGTCAAAAACGTTCCACACACATCACATACATTAACGAAACATTAGCATATATAAACGTGACGCACAACAGTACAATGTCGTAGCGCGTCGGACTTATATAACTGGAACATTAAGCTTGTGATTATGAAGTATTTAAATATAATGTAAATAAATGAGCATTATTACAATATGTGACAACTAAATAATATTACGTGTTTATTAACTAACGATGGCAATAAAGATTTATTTTCTATTTTTCTTTTTAATTTTCGAACATAAAATCAAAGCGAATGAAAAAGTTTATTTTTAGATTGTCCATATATTTTTTTCAACACAATACTTCAAAAATACTTTAAGTTTTCTTTACAGTGCTCCATTGATATCTTACTTAACTAAAAATAGTTATATCATAGTCAAATTAATCAATCAAAAAGACAGAAAGATCAAAGTTTTTTACATAAATATTTCAACGAAATCTTTTAAAATATAATCGCACATTAAATGTTTTACACTTAGTGTAAGACAAACATTTCAATTCATCAAACTTAATTTTCTTAGAATTATCGTCGATAAGCTTGAGTATGTACTTATAACAAAAGTTAACAATGCTTTATCATTAAATTTTAATGAAACTCAACGAAACATTACTTTGAACGTTATACGAGCGTCTTACTAGGCTTCAAATTAAATTGTCAGTATTAAATATATATGTAAGAGTAAAGCTTTATTTCTAGTAAAAAAAAGAATTCAGGCTGAAATCTATTGTATGGTCTAAAACCACTTTGCATGTTATTATAAAACAAATAGCTGAATAACTAAAAGACTCACTTGACTCTAAATTTTAAACAACCCAATTTTTTACATAATATTTTCAAGAAAATTATTTTCCTTTAAAAATTATTTTAATGAATTTTGTCAATATTTCCATACTTAATTTCAAATATATCGCTATTAAAAAAAATTTACCATGGTTGTATCTGCAAAGTCACGGGAACGAACCTATGGATATTGTTTGGTTACCCAAAAATATTCCCATTTTTATACATTACTTTCATCTAATATGCACAATAGAGGAATGTGTGCCAGACTAGTTCAATTTAATCAGTTTAAAAACGACATTTTGTATACTTTTTAAAGTGCTTCTTTAAGATTAATCCAATGTTTTATTTTTATTAGATAAATAGATAATTTAAATAATTAGTTGCACTATTCAGTAGTACTTATAAAATAATTATAAGTGTAGGAAAAAATGGGTCGAAGACTCACTAGTTCGTGACTCTTACTGGTCATACTTATTTAGGTCAATGAGGATTTCAAAATTTTCCCAATAAGGATTTGATTTGATCGTTATCGCCTTAAATTTAACTATACTGCAAAATAAAAAAATACCACTTTTTGCTGTAAACTTATAAATTGTACGAAAAGCCGAAATATTACGGTAAAGGAGATGTTTTAATTATTTTGACGATATTTTTCGTAAAATCTATCTATTTATTTACAAAAATTAATGAATGATAATTAAAATACATTAATAATTACGTTAAAAATTATCTGCAAAGTTTCACAAAACTTTGAACATGGTTTGGTAAAAAGAAATTTTTCAAGGAAAAACTTTTGAAATTTTTATGCTTGTTTATTGCATTAAGCAAGTATTTGGTCACTAATTATCTGATCAGTATATTCACAAGCAGAGCTTTCTAAGATACTTTGGGAAAGTATCAAGATCAGCGGTTCTTAACTTAAGATCGATCGAATCCCAGGGGTTCGGTGAGCTTGTCCCGCGGGTTCGGCAGATATCTTGTTTTAATGGTTTTGTTCATTTTGTATTTATAAATATATACCTTCGTTTAAAAAAACGTATGTTCAAAAAAAAAAAAAAATATTTTTCCAATTAAGCAGGGTTTGGCAAATGGGCATATAAAACTTGTGGGGGTCAGTACCTCCAACATGGTTAATAACCACTGATCTAGATACTAATTTATTGCTTTTTTAAAAAGTATCCAAAATTACTTTGAGTATCTAGTTACTCTTAAAACAAGGAACTTTTATACTTATGTTAAGTTATTTTAAAGATACTTAAAATGATCCTTTTTAAATAATTTATGTACTTTGGATGCACTAAGATTCTTAAGTTCTTTAAGTAATCAGTCAATATATTCCTTTTCTTTACTAATTTAAGAAAAAATAAATGTATGCATTTCTAATTCCTTCTAAGCATAACACACTTTAAAAACGATGAATGATTAATATAAAATATACAAAGTAAATTTCATAGAATAAAACAAAAATAAGTCTGTATAACTCAATATTTTGGTATCTAAGTACTATTCGGTATCTAAGACACTTTTTAAGTTACATGATACAATTCTTTTTAAAAAGTATCTATGATAATAGTAGTTTTTTGCTGAAAAATAAAGGACCTAATAAACAGTATCCTAGATACTTTAAAGCAACTTAGTTACTTCAAAGTAACCAAGATACTTTTTTATAACAGCTGTGTTCACAAGGCATACAGATATATGGGATACATGAACTATGTCTTTTAGTTACCAATATATCCACAAACAGTGCATTAACATTGCATGGAGTAGCATTCCTCGCTTTTTATCGGATTAGGTACAATTCTCAAAACTACGTTTTTTGGCGATTTATAACAACATTATAACGTGTCCAGTGTCGGTACACAAAAATTTTATCGTCCCAATTGGTCATAAGACATACCTATCCACATCAAAAAACATTTAAAATTTCTTTTAAAAATTTCAAGATCTTATGTCTATGGTTTTTACTTTGAAACATGCACATTACTACTTACTTTTGACGAACTTTTAAATAAGAGTACGAATTTAAAGAAAGTATAGCAATATATATGTAAGTAAAATAAAATATAACATATAAACATATAGATTTTAAAGTTGGAAAATATTAATTTATGAGAAAAGAAACCTATTTAGAATTAAACAATCTTTTTTTTTTAAATGATATAATTTTTAACTTTAAATAACATAAATGTTACATATTTTAAATGATTTTTAAAAAGATCACTTTAATTTTGTCATTTATTTATATTTGATTATAAATTAATTCTACGTGAAAACATACCTGAAAAAATAAGCAAAAGCACACCCATTGATAATACTTGTATAGTCGTTTATCTTTTTCATTGACGTTTGACGAAGGTCCAACACCGGGATACGGTGCTTTCGTGTTGTTATAGTAAGCTTTAACTGTATATGTCGTATGAATCCAACAAAACGTATTTACAATATCTTCCGGAATTTCTTTGGTATGTAGACATTCGATCGGATTTCCAACATATTGACGTGTTGTCACAATCAAGCTGAATCCGATCAACATCATAACAGTGATTGAATGGTGAAGACGAAAGACTGGCGAATCAATATGCAGATGGTTGATTTTGACAAGATTCTTCAAACCTCGAAAAATGTCCAACATGTTGTAGCACACAATGTGTCAAGCTTTCGAGGTGTGTCCCACCAAATGTATCATGCTGTATACATTCAACGACAATGAGATCACGAGCACGAAGAGAAGAATATATTAATTAATTAATTGATTAATTAATTACTAATAAATTTTAGATAATATTCAATCAGAGTTCGATCAAAGTCTCAGCAATTAACCAACTACTTCCAGATGAAGTAGCCTTTCTTTATCGAACCTCACTGAGACATTCAACATTCATTCTTGTCTTTATTTCCTCGTTTTAATTTTATTATAGTCGAAGCAGCGGTTTCAGTCTTTTTCAGGCAGAAAAATTGATTCTGTGAGAAATGAATAATGTCGTAGAAAAGCGCAGTCTAATAATAGTATGAATATGTTAGTTAGAATTCTGACAAAGCTTTCAGGCCCAAATTAGTCACATTCAAACATTTTAGTAAAACACTATAAAAATCTGTAGTTTTCGAACATTTTTCTATCGAATATTCATGGTAATTAAAACAGTCAAGTACATGCATAGCTTAAAATCTTTTCTTTAATGTTTGTTACACGAAGAAAAGTCAATTAGCTACTCTTTTCTATCTTCAGTCTTTAAACATTTGTCTTATGTTTTTGAATTATAAAAAAAGAACTAGCAAATATTTTTAGAATCACTGATTTTTTGTTCTATATATCAAATTCTAAAAAAATAATAAAACAAATATCAGTCAAGTGTTGAAGTACTCATTTGAAAAGCTTAAAATATATTAAGTTGTCATGAAAGTTCTGAGCAGTTTGAGGTATATACTTTTTGGCGCATTTTTTTGAATCAAATACTTAAGGAGTTATATCGTCGACCTGAAGTGTTAACCTGCTAAGTTTAATGGTTTTTTTTTTGTTTCATTAGGATGGAAGTACAAAATTCTTTCGAATCACAAACTGATAAATCACTTCAAATATGGAAAGTTCATATTATTTTATGAAATGAAAACCTGATATCTGTACTAACTTATGTAGCTTTCATTTACTTTTTTCGTTCCCCTGTAAAGACTATTAAAATGAACTTAGCAGGATAACACATAAGGCCGACGATATGGTGTTATACATCGTCTTATAGCAAATTTTCTGCTTGATAAAACGTTATCAATTTCTCACGTTCGGCTTATCAATATTGTCAATTTTCTCTTTACCATCATTTTATCCCATTGTCTTAGGAAAAAACTGCAACATATCGAATAAGCAATTTTGAACCATTTTAATTTTATTTTCAAATTAGGACAATCTACTACGGAAACAGCAGGATAAATTAACCTAGCTAAGGACCTAAATAGAAATGGAGGAAACTTCATACGTCGTAGATTCTAGAAATTCAAGGCAGGAAATTTCAGCCTCGAAGATGAGCCATGCATTGATAGACTTACAGTAATCTAAGGCAAAGCCTTGAAAAATTTCGTGGAAGCTGATCCCAAATGGTTCAGGGAATAGCGAATGAACTAGGGGTTAATCATAATGCTGTTGTAGATGGTTTTAATTACATTGAAAAAATGAAAAAACGCGAACAGAGGGTATCGCATACTTTGAACGGTTGGCAGAAACTGTTTTAAGATTTTTTTCCTCATGTTCAACCAAAATGGCCCGTTTTTGGATCAAGCTGTGACGTTTTTGGGGATCCTGTTTGATAACCATAGATGTCCAGGACATTGATTAAACGCTGATAAGTCTCCAAATTACTTCCCAAAAGCGAAGGCCCATCAAAAAAAGACTATGATTACAAAATGGTGGTCAGCGGCTGGTATTATCCCCTACAGCTTACTACAGCCAAGTCAAACTATTATAACAAAGCCCTTCTGTTAAGACATTAGCTAACTATGCCGCAAATTATAATTGAATACGATAAATTTTCCAAAATTTATTATATTTCGCAGTTCATGTATTAAAACGCTCAGAGCTTTCAGAACAACCTAGTACATACTAGCTGAATTTTTGCTAATTAACGAAGTTATATTTTTAATTGCGATTTAAAAACAAAAAATGAATTCTTTGATATAGATTTAAAAGCTTAATTTCTATATTAATAAAAATTATTTAATTTTTTTGTAATTCTGATTTTATAAACCTTAAAGCTTAATTTGGTTTCTAAATATTTATATTGTGAAACAAATATGCAACTTTAACTTGTACTTTCTGTATCTGTTGTATTTTAAAGCAAATATGGGGTTTAAATTATTTTTTTCTACTTTTTAACATATCCTTAAGTATATCTCAAACTATGCCTACTTCTTCATCTCCACTACCGTATTTTTTCTCAGGTAATTCTTTTCTTATGAATACTCAGGATAGCTGGTGCAACAAATAAACAATTTTAATCCTCCTTCAAAGTTATACTTCTTCTAGAACTATTGATTTTAATAAAATTATGATTTGTTTTAGTTATAACTAATAAAATTTATTATTTTATAAGTTGTTTTCAACGAAAATCAATTTAAATCTCAGATAGTTCATTTTTGTGTTAAAAGAAAGACTTAAAACTTAGTAAACTAAGTTTTAAAACTAAGTTAGGTAGTACAAAAATGAAATTATGAAAAACAAAAATGAAAAAAATGAAATAAATTTTGAGTAGGAAAAAACAATTATATTGGAAAAGCAATTATTTCGTGAAATTAAATATTCGGCTTATGCATAATCGTTTTCCGTATTTCATTTTAAATAATTTTATATATAGCATAAATCATAACGATTTATAACATAAACCCAATTTTCATCTTAAGGCTCAATTTGTTCTTATTTTCCTTTTTTCTTTTCTCGTCACATTATATAAATATAACGTAACTATTTACTAAACATTTTTCGATAATCCAATACACAATATATATTGGTTCATTCGTATAGCGATTTAAAAAGACGCATAACGTACATTGGACATAAATAATTATACTGCACTATTAATAAAAAAAACATCGTGTAATACTTATTATTATTTGATTAGACATAATCAAAAAGAGCGGATCTTTAAGCGTTCCTAAATTTTGATCAAGTGGACAAATATAAAAACATATTAAACGTTTTTGAAAACAAAAAACTACACAAAAATAATTAATTTGTATTTTTTAGTTGCTAATATCAAATTGTATGTAGATACTCACAGCAAATATATACTTTAACTTTTACAATGAAAGGGTGGGGGATAGCTTCTTTAGAAGCATACTAATTACTCATTTAGAAATGCACATAAATGATTAGAAAATATGTCTTTTATAAAAATTACGCCATTTTTTATTTACCAACTATTATTAACCTACCAGTTTTGGAGCAGTTACCTTGACCACTCGGCCACCAGTAGGTTTTGAATATGTTTTTATTGCATATTTAACCATTTTACTAAAGGAAGCTTATGTGATAAAGAAGGATTAGTACATTAAACTTTCTTGATTGGTTTTTGTATTAACTAATAAATTATATACTTTTGAAAAAAATTACTCCATTTTGCTACAAACAAATATCAACAAATACTGAGGAATGCAAAACCATCGGAAAAATTCTTGAATTAACAAATTTTATAAGCCAGAAAAAACATGCTTCATAGCATCAGGGAATCAAAACTTTAATTTTACTATGCTATAAACTTAGTTTAATTTTTTACGAACATCTCAAAGAAATGAATTATAATGAAAACACAAGTAAAGAAATAAAGTTTTAACTAGCACTGTAGAACGAATCAATGAAATACAGTACCGGTCTAAATTAGCAAGAAATATATTATATAAGAATATGCAAGTAGAAAACCTTTGAATAAAAAGTACACAGTTGTCAAATTAATAAAGTTTCAAAAACTAAAACTAGGAAAACATGCACTAAACAGAGATAAGAAATGCACGCAAACGACTGAAAAGAGTACGGAAGAAAAAGAAAACTAAAAAAACCTCTAGCAAATTTGCGTAGTTCCAATTAGGCTAATTAACAAGAAGAAGAAAAAAAACTTAGTTGTTTTAAATACTTTAATAATTACTAAAATACTTATTCTATATTTACGAAATTATAACGAAAAGAAATTATACTTTAATAAACAGCTATTCATTTTGTATATTTTGAACTTTTCGCTTTTTATCATGTTAACATAATAACATAGGTCAACAGTTCAATTCAACACACTTGTGAAATAATTTATAAGTATTTTTAGATTTTAAACTAATTGAAAACTAAAGCTTATAATTGCAAATGTTCGAAACCCACGATTTCATTTAATGAAAAGTAAATTTTCCTGAAATCAATTTAGTATTCTAACTTACGTTAGTATAACGTTCCATATGTACAATATCTTTTAGCGAACTGAGAATTTGTTAAATTTATATAACGAAACCAGCGTGTGATATTGACTGAATTGAAAGTTTATTTAAAAAACCTTGACAAACAGATAAACATATGTATCTCAATTATAAAATCTAGTCCAAAACCAATATTTCTAATATTAAACTTTATTTTATTATTTATATATTTTGCATTCAGAAAATCACACCTTTCCTATGTAAAGCTGGCAATTATTGATTCATAGCATTCCTTTCACATTACAGATGTTTTAGTATTTAAAGTTTTAACAAAAATAGAACATTATTTAAGCTCTTAATCATCCTTTTTGAAATATGATACAAGTTTAAAATTCTTTGATTTAATTAACGATTAATCATTTACACAATGGTTTCATTATATATCAAATACTCATATTTTAAATTTCTCGAATTTTTCGTTTTCATGCATGATTTATTAAAACAAAGCTCAATAATACTATTGAGTGTCTCAGTTTTCAGTAAAAAACGAGCAGTTTGCCAAAAATTGTTATTTTAAACTAATTTTACAAAATAGAGCATCGACAATCGATAGTTGATATAGACTATTGTCATGATTTAATCTAAAAAAATGTACGATTTATAACTTTATATAATATGAAAATTTTTGACAAACAAAATTATTGCAATTGAATTTGAAACGATCATTACTATTCGATATTTTTTCCTTATTGATTTTCGATGTTCGTAAAGAATTATTGAGATGAAAACCATTGAGGTTGATACAAACATTCAACTGAAATAAATTTAGCATTAGATAAAGAAAAAAATCGTGTTTAAAATAAAACATAGGATTTTCGGAGATTAAAAAGGTAATCAAAGAAGAATTTTCCGGATCTAACTTTAATTTTTGGGCTCAATATATTTGTAAGGCTTCTTTGAAAAAATTTAAATTAGTTTGAATTTATAATTACAAAGAGGAAAACAATATACCTAATCATTGAAAAGTATAGTAGGAATACAAACTAAAAGGAAACTTAATCGTGTGTAACAATAGTTAAGTATTCTTAGTTGAATTTTCCGAATTCTTTCTACTCCAACTATTGATCGTTTCAAATTCATTAAAAAAGATAATGGCAGTTATTGATTGTTAATATCAATTGCTTGTAACTAATGATTAAAGTTTAAATTAGTTTAAAGATTCATTTATCGAAAGCTATCAATTAATGGCAAACCATGAAAAGGAGTCGCTCCAGATGAATATTTATGTGAATAATAAAATCGATCATGTGTGCTCGACGATCCTGTTATTTTTGGAAATTCAAAAGTCGGATTTTCCTCGTAAATCGAAGGCATAATCGATCGCAAATAAAACTAAGTAACGGACAAGTTTATTTTGAAACGATTAACAACGATATAAACTCCAAAATGCATTTTTTGTTGGATAAATTTGTCATTCTTTCAAGTGGAATTCGATGAAATTTTCTCTTTTTACACTAATAATATGGAACTTCACTTTCGCAGAGTTGGATTGTTGGATATTTTCAATCATTTGCAATTCCATGTTTAGTCACTGAAACTTCTACCCTTTGTATTGAAACGTATTTTTTTTTTGGTTATCGTTTGAAATAATTTCTGTTTTAAATGTTTATGAGAATGAAACTATTTAACGAGGAAAAATGACTTTGAAGAAACTACCGACTAAACAAAAATTTCCTCTCATCCTACATGAATATTTATTTGATTATTTAAAATTATTTTACATTTTGCAAAAAGAAGTATTAAGATATATATTAAATAAACTATTTTTAAAAATTGTTGGCCAATATAAACAATTCCTGTTAACTGACAGAATCATCAAAATCAAATTAAAGATTTAAGTGATAAATTCCAATAACCAAACACATGTCCTACAAGCTGTCCAAAGAAATCAATCATTTGAAAAGTTTGTGAAATTTTTTTATCACTCTTCTCGAATCAAATGCTTTGAAAATGAATAAACATTTAAAACTTGGAAATTATTTAATAATTTTTGGCGAGTTGAGGTCTTAAGTTGCATTTCAATAACTCACTCACTCAAACCACGAGAAAACTGCGGCTAAAAATATGCCGTTTATAATTAGAAGAAGAAAAAATAATTAACAAAAACCCAAATGATTTATCTGATTTGGAGTGTTTTTTTAAATTTTATTTTTATGAAATGGCCATAATTGCCGCACCTTGGGCACTCCCGACGTCTTCAAGTTGGACGCTGCGCTAAATGGCGTCCCGACGCTAACGACGTTTATTTTAACACTAAACTGCCTTAGTAAGTTAACGTTAAAAGCCATCCAGACGCGCGCACGACGCCTCAGCTAAGTTTACTTTCGTTCCGTGCCTTTACAACATAATAATAACAATTCAAAAAGCCGAGTTTCCATCTCTATTTGAATTATGTTTCTTCATGAAAACTTAACGCTTGACTTTTAACGATAACACGCACTTTCTTTGCAGCGTCTTCGCCAAGTTACATAAAATTTGGAACATGTGCTAAATCGATTATAACACATGGGAAATTTTGTGTAATCATGCGTTTTCTATACGTTCAAATCTAGGTGTTTAAACAGACCACATGCACTCCAAACTAATTATAACTTAGTCATAAAAGCAAATTAAAATCATCCACAAAACCAAAAAAATGCTTTTGCTTTTGCCAGTCCAGACGAAGATATTTGTCGTGGCATGTTTTCACTTTTATTTAGATAACGATCATATTTAAGCCAAATACACGTCAAAAATAAAATTAATATTATCATACTCGTTTGAAAGCTTCGCTTTCCACAAATTATTGAGTTGCAAAATAACTGCTTCATACAATACTTAAAGCACTGATACGTCACAAAAAAACAGATAATTTAAAATATAGATTAGTTCTTTGTTTCAATAATTAAACTTTAAAATGATTCAATTTATAGAAATCACAAGTACCTACATTGACAAATTCAATATTTACATATTTTTTGAAGTTATTTAAGTTATACTTCTTTAGTGGTGTTATAAAAATGATTAGAAAGATTTTTTAATAAAAGTTAACGCCGTTGTTACAGTAGGAAGTTACTGGCAAACGGCTAGCAAGCAACTCCAAACCTAAGTTGGTCGATTTTAAGAGTGAGTTTGATAGTATTAAAAAACGCAGTCGAGTCGATCGCAAGCACATGGTTTTGTTTTTCGGTAGGGTTTACCAACTGAAATAATCGACGACGGTGTAACAGTCATCGTCAGTTGATAATTTGTATTACAAACATCGATATTGTCGAACTTAACATTTTCTATTTTCATTTTGAACCATATCCATATCTATTAACACCGAATATTGATGTCGCTAAAACGGACATGAGCCACCAATTTAATCTATAAATTGAAAACTAGTAACTTTCTACGAAATAGTCACAGCCCAATACTGACAAATGGTAAAAATTGGTAATACAATGAAAACGAAATAACAGTTGAAACCATTGATAACAACCAGTTAGTTCAAAATTGAGACAATAATTATATATTGGTATTACACTCAAATGCATATGTTTACATTCTTTGTTTTCTATCTTTGCTGTCATACATGCATTTAACATACCTAGTATATTATCCTTAAAAGCAAAAAATAAATATGTATCTTATTTTAGTTATATCACAAACTACTAATAACTTATGTGCCATTTCAGGCACTTCCAGAAGATGCTATAGCAGTAGAATAAAATATTTATTTAGTTACAACAAATAAGTATAATTTCTCACGCGCGTACACAAGTACATACACCATTTTTTTTTGTTCTTATACTTATTACAGTTTAAAATCTACGTACTTTTACAGTTGTTTTTTAAATAAAAATTTTTTAAATAAATGTTCAAATAAAATATATTGATATAGAGAAATACTGATTTAAAATACCTCTTTATATACGACATTCCAAGGTTTTCTTTCAAGTGCTAACAACACCAGGTCGCTAGGTGTACTCATCCTCGAGTAGGCCAAATAAAATTTGACGTATAGGTAGCAGTCTCCCTTTAGATTGCTTCCTGCTACTTTAAGTGATTGACTATGTGCTTATTTAATATCATGGCGAAACATTACATACGAGGGAACAACATTTTTTTTTAACTACGAAAGTCTAACGATATACATAAGTGGTATATATCAGTGGTATAAGTGGTATTCGTGGTATGAATACTGATTTAACCAAAACACAGCTAGTAAATATAGTGATCTTTACCTAGTTTTTAAGCAAGGCTTTCACACGTTACCTGATTCCATTGCAAAACTTTGGCGGATTGAGATTCAAAATTGTGTTTCTGGAGTAGCCATTTTCATAACTAGTGTATAAAAAGAAAGATCAGGTTCATTAAGGGGGCTAAGGAACTCCACAGGATAGTTTATAGCATCATCGGTATGCATCAGTGTCCACAGATTTGTATTGTTATTCTGTCCCTTCGAACGACATCAACAAAGTGTCATTATAGTGGTAATATTTTGGTTTCTATTTTAAACTCAAACAAAAAATTCAATCGATAAAGTTATCCAATTTTTAAAACTGTTTAAAGTTTCTTATTTAACGATTTTTATTTGGTTATTAAATTTGAAATTTCGATTGTTGATCAGTTCACACGATATCCCAGACTTTAACGTCTTTTCTTCCTGTTAAGGGTGAAATTTTCAAAAAATTGTTCTTTTCGGATGTCTTTATCATATCTATAACATATGAACATTATTTGCATCTGCCATCCTATTCTTTACTTCAACTCGAACGGCGCCTGAGAGGTGCCATTACTATTTATGATTATATGCACTTTAGATTTTGCACGTATTGTAAATTGAATTCCTAGATGTAGATTAGTCCGGTATATATGAGATAGTGACCACTTAGATCCGTTAGATCCTATAGTCATTGGTAATTAAAATTATTTTTTTGTGTGCACCTAGTACATTTTTAAAAATATTGTTAAGTTGTATTTTTATTTTTTTGAACATCTTTATGAAACTTATACATTTTATTCAAAAATATTAATAATAAACCTTGATGAAATACTTTTCAATACCTGGTATGAATACCAGGTATGAATACGTTTTAGAGAAGTCAAAATAATCCAATAACCAAATAGGGCTAAAAAAATTGGAAACCCTTGATAAAAGGGATGTAACCTCCGAATTTCACAACTCTTCGATCATCAATTTAGCCTGCGCTAACTATCATATTTTATATTGTATCCTGAATTTATATATATTTGTGGATAAACAAATAATATATATTTAATTCAAAGGCAGTATGTTAATGGAATCAAAAGAGGCAGTGGTTCCTTATATCTTAACTGAGGAAGGTTACTGTTATTTAGCTGCAGTGCATTCCATAACAGTTTTTAGTATGTAAATTTAGCATATCTTTGTTATATTATACCGTTTTTCTCATATCCTTCATTTATTGTGACTTACGAAAATCAGTATTGGACTCGACAATTGAGGAATACAATTATTAACTAATCCTTTTTGGAAATCTATTGGTTCTTTCTACTGGTATTACGGTTGTCTTACCAATAGCTTAGAAACGCTCACACTACAAAGAAAAACAGTGATTTTTAAGTATATGTATTTTAAGCGTTTCTATTATAACACTATATTAGCATCTGTTTTAAGTACGACAAATATGAGAAACTATTTTTTTTAAAATACATTTGGTTGGAGTTTTGCACATTTCGAAGTAGGTCAAACTTTCTCAGTACGTCTGTTGTGTTTAATAAACTGCGTGAAAACACATAAAGAAAGGCATTTAAGTTTTAGGAGCAGTGGTGGTAATTCGGGATTTAATTTTATAAAAGAATAAGTTGTATCAGATGAAGCTATCATTTTTTGCCTTCATATAGTTAGTAAATCAATTGGAAATCTTATATTACTATAATAAGTTTATATTCAACGGTATTAACAATTTATAATTTATAATAATTTAATTATTAACCACTAAGAAAAGTATATAAAATTTTATCATAAAAATGTTATTTTTCAACTTTGTTTAACTTTGTACTTAGATTTTATGGAGAATATTTCAAAATGATTGATGTACTCTCATCATTAAACCATGTGTATCATAGCTTGGAAAATGTAAAATTTAATAACATTTCCTATAGTAACTCAATGCCAAAACGCTTTCTGGTTTCAAAAATAGCTCATTGGTTTCAAAAGAGATCTCATATGCTAAAATAATTTATCAATATTGAAAGGTTTTTTTTATTACATAATTTTTTATTGTAGTAATTGCGTTTGTATATTAGTGTTTCTGATTATTCATTTTTGAAATTTAAATATCAAAAAAATTAAGATTTCCATTTACTGTTTTAATGGTCTTTCCCTTTTTTGTCATGATTTATATCTTCAATTTCTTTAGGTTAATTTTATTTTTCTGAATCTGTTATTTTTGGAATTTATTTTTAAGACCTGTGCAAAGCATTGCACCTTGCCTGCTGCCTCTCCCTTCTAGATAGTTCATTATGGATACTTAAATATTGCAAATTTATCGATACAATGTATCTAATTTCTAACTTACTTATTAAAGCCAGGAACTTTTCTGGTTTGAGTAATTACAAGTTTTAATGATTTTCAACTTTAATGGTTAGAGTATTAAGCGAAACTATTAATTTACCATTCATTAAAATAATGGAACAGTGAAAACTTTACGGTATGACGTTAGAGTGGATACTAAATGCTGTTTTAGTTTTTTTTAATTATAATAAGTTTTATTATTCAATATGTAAGAAATAAGAAATCAATATTAAAGACTCACCTTACGAGTACAAGCTGTTATCAATGGCTTCATCAAACACCTATAGTCAATCGTTGTCTTTTTTTGAAGTTATAAAATTCAAACAAGAGTTTTATTGATAGAATTCTCTAAGCAATAAATAGAAGTCTCTAAGCTCATATTCCGTGTACCCGTAGTATGAACTTTATGGATTTTGCTATATTAGTTTCTTAAAAGCTTTCATTGCGACTTGCTGATTATATTCGATTTGATTTTCTCTTCTTTTTTTTTAAGAAACAAAATCTTTTCTTTTCAATGATATATAAAAATACCTCCATAAAATTAATCTGAAATATTATTAAGTTTCTTGTCTTCGATTCAATAATTTTTACACATCAGAAAAAGAAAGCTTTATATATTCTATCCTAGACAATATAATATTATTAGAAGTGTTTAATCGTACTTTCGGTTTTGGTTTTGGTTTCGGTCTAGTTTCGGCAAAAAAACTTTGAGTTTAAAATTTCAGTTTAGTTTCGGTTTCGGCCGTCGTCAAACCGAAACTGAATTCGTGAAATAAAAATATTGATAAATTATTGTATCTCACTTATAATATTAAATTATTTAATAGTATTAAATAATGAATACTGATCTTATTTTTAATTATGAGTTCATTAAAATTATTTTTAATCCATAGCTGTAGCTTCATGAAGTTCTATAATGTTTTTTTTCAGTTAGATAGAAAAATGACCAAAGTTTAGAAAAAAAAAATATGTTTAAGATGTTAGGAAGAATATTTTCTGTTTTATGTACTTATAATTATTAAGTAGAAAGTAATTTTGTTTTGTAATTTTCTTTTCAATTGTTGTTTAGCGTCGCTTTATAACTGCCCAGATCTTTAGCGACTCTAGGGTTAATAAAAATCTGTAAATTGAGAAATATCGAAAATTTGCTCGTTACGAGATTTGAACCCAACATCTATCAATTTTGGAGCGACCACCTTGACCACTTGGCAACAGTAGGTTACTTTTATTTAATTTTATACTCTTCGTAGTTAATATTAAGAAAAAGTATTTGGTGTATTTCTTTCTTTGATATTAGTTCAAATATCAGATTTTTTGAATAATAAATACCTAAGGAGTTTAAAAGTTAAGTGAAACTTATTATGGTTAACTTTTTTTTTCCTACGAGAAAATGACCTTCGTGGAAGTTTCGGCTTCGACCATAAAAACTAGTTTTGGTTAAACACTAATTATTTAATTAATTATTGAAATTTAACTCAACTAATGGACTTTTTAGTAGTAAAAATAATAGTTGATTTTAAAATTACCTGAAAAAATAGTGTAAACGCCACCCATTGATAATACTTCACGTGTCGGACTGGTCCCCGCGAATTTTTATTATCAACACCTGGATATGCCACTTCTTTGCCTACTTTTTTCAGTAAGGCGCTTTCGACTATGTACGTTGAATGAATCCAGCAGTAAGTGTTGAGAACTTCTTCTGGTATATCTCTGGAAGTGATTAAATTTTTATTACTTCCTCTACTAGCGTGGTTTAAACTTCAATCATTACCTGGTATGAACACAATCAATTGGATTTCCTACGTATTGTCGGGTCGTGACGGCAATTGAAAACGTAACAAGTAGAATAACAGTCGCATTACAGTGTAAACGAAACACCAATGAATCTATTTTGACCGGACTAAACTGCTGAAAGAAAACAGAAAATCCAACCAAAATAATTATTTCAGATACTAAAAATTATTTGTAAACGAGAATTTGAAATGTTTATTTTCTTAACAAATCTATTGCCTCGTAAAATAACATTAATAAAATACGTAAGTCCAGCAGTTTTATTCTTCTACATTTCATTTAATAATTACGTAAATACTCGTTTGTAGTTTTTCAGTTCAATAAATTTACATTGAACTAATTTGATGTTTTGTATGAAATACATGTATTATATCCTCAATTTTATAATTTTGTACCTTTGAACGGGAAGAATGTCCTTCTAAACCGCTTGCAGCTCGCGCAAATGCAATACGATTTATTCCAGATTGCTTGCACAGAAAATAAATAGAATTTTACTTTTTTCAAACAAGCCAATTAGTTTTTACTAACTGTAACATTTTTAGTTCACAAAAATCGATTTGGTTGCAAACCATCAAAGAGTTTTCTTAACAACTTTCAAGTAGTAAATTGCTTCTTTTGTGTTCTTTTTTAACAATAAGTCTGTTTATAACATGGTTTTGATTAGTTACTCTTAATGGTTACTGACTAGTTTTGAATTTTGAATCAGAACAAGCACTTGTTTCAACCACTTTTTGAAATGAAGAAAAATTCTAAGCAATAAAAATCGTGAATTTCGATTACGCTAATAAAATTCATTAAGTTGAAGATACCTGAGTCATAGTATAGACGCCTCGAAGGATATCCATGATTGGCCCTGATCCAATCTCGCCTCCAACTCGTTTCCGTCTTCGACAAATTGGTTGGGGATGAGCACCCTCGCCACGGGAGCCACTGCTTTTATAATAGCGCCTTTTCCCAATTTGTTGCTTGAAGCTATTTGAATATCGCGACCTTTGCGATCTACCCCTCTCTAATTTAAGTGACCCAATATTCCTTCCCATCAGGAGTAAGTCAAATTTATTATAAACTTTTTGAGAACTTCCACCATTTTACTAGTAATTTTTAACCGAAAATAAACTCACAAAACTAATCCAAAACTCACACACTTCTAAAACTTTTCGTTGATTTTCCGATTTTGTACGATTTCATTTTTCTTTTCCGGATCGTTGTCAAATTTTGCACTGAAACAAAAAGAAGGTAACATAATTTTCCGTCGATCATTAAGAAAAAAAAATATAAATTTCAAGCTATGTGAACTTATGAAATTCATTCAAATGGCTCGTTTCATTTGCACACTTAACAAATTACTTGTAAAACTTGTATAAATGAAAGGAAATTCCAAAAATACTTGTGGTTATTTTTTGCACAAAGCGACCGATCTATTTTTCTTGGCACAAAATAAAACAAAAAAAAATGAAGAAATTATACTTGTGGGCTAAAACTTTAAAATAATTTCTTTTGGTTTCTCAAGAAAGCCTGTCAAAATTATTGTATCGCTTTATTAAATGCGAACAAAAGCTAGAAATAATACACAAATACACAGATTAGACATTAGTTCTGTTATAAGTAATAAAAATGACAAATTTAAATCTCTCGCAACAAATGGGATGCATAAACGAAGTTTTTTCACTTTGCTATTAATATGTTTGTGGCAATTTTTTTCTGGGAAATTCAAGATTTATTTTATTTTTTAATTAAGATTCGCTATTAAAAACTTAACTTTAATTAATGAAATCTTCATTTTGGCAACGTGAATTAGATTTTACGATTTTTATTTGGAAACTCGAGCCTTTTGACTTTACTATTTTTACTTAAAATATATAAAACTTTATTTTTTGAAACAAACTAAATGTTATAAAAAAATACACCAATTGGTTTGCTAATATTTCCAAGTCGGAAATCGTTGATTAAATTAAATTTTTCAATTTTAGGAAAATAAATACCTTGGTAATTAATAGTACCAACGTTGTTAATTTCATTTCTTTTCTGAATTCCTTCACATCTTAATTGTTATGATTTTTTTTATTTTTCTAAAATAATCAATTTTTTTTTTATCTTTTTATAGTATTCATTACAATTCCTAATTTTCTAAATTCAAAAAAATCATATTATTATCATAGATTATTTTTATTTGATAACAGAGATAAGGATATACTCGTATTACTTTAATCTCAACCCTGAAACTCGAATCTCCTCCATTTAATTACATTTTAATTTGGCAATTAAACAACCGAAAATATTCTATAATTCTAATTTATTCCAATTTTATATAAAAAACGAGTAAAACCACATTAACACGCCAAATTTGAGCTTCATAACAATTTAGTTATCATTTTAGGAGCAAATAAGAAATAAACTATTTGAAGTTTAATTTTATCAAAAGATGATCAAATAATTTTCTTAAAAAAGTTAATTTGATATTACAGTTCCAAAATTTAAAATTAATTTTAATAAATAAATTATTTTTAAATGAAATAATAGCATAAATGGAACTATGGAATCAGTTAATTGCATGGGGAGAGTGTTGTGCTACCAGTTCTAATACACTAATCAGATTACATTTTTTTTTTATTTAAAATTTATTAATTTCCTTCTCTACATTAAAAAAAATAGTACACTATGCCGGGCTTGAACATTTATGAGGAGAAGCCAATCATTGTTGAAACTCCCTAGACGTCATTTTATAGATTCTGCAGTCATTGGTGTTTAACATAGATTAAAAATTATAATAAATGAACAAAATGATTGAAATACAATTCTAGGCATTAGAAATACATTCACAGTGAAATCTTTAATATACCATTATAGGGATTGTAAAAAAACACTTCCTTGAATACGAAGTCCATAGCGTGAACCTTATGTCTCGGAAGAATCCACAAAAGCATAGGGTTAAAAATTCAAGATTTGTAGCAAAGAAATATTTTAATACGCTCCCAAATAACCTGAAATGAGCTGACAATGCCAAGGCATTGTGTAGTATTAAAACTAGCTCGCTGGGTTACTGAAGAATTAATTTTTTAGTCTTATAACATAGTTTTTTTAAATTTTAACTTTTGACAAATGAGATATATGTAACTATGTAATTTTAAAATTTAAATAAACCAGGCTTATGTTCAAAATGTGTTGACACATCGCTGTAAGACAGGGATGGTGAATCTATAACCCATTGGTCAAATGCAGACCTATGCAAACTTTTTATCTGACCTGCGATAGCTAGGCAACCATTTGTTTGTTATGTTTGTAGAAAGAGACTTCCATAACACTTGTATCATCCCCTCTCCGTTTTACCTTGTGAGATACTAATGAGCACCATCCACAGTAGGGACCTATGAGCTAGTACTAAAAAAAATGTAAACAAAATTAGACCCACACCTCAAAAAGGTTCACCATCCTTACCGTAGGACATATGCATGTATATTTAATGTATTGTCAAATATAGCCAGAGAAATTCTCTGGTTATAATAAAAAAATCAAATCAAGATTAGACTAACTTCCTGATGAACTAGCACATTTCAAAAGCTTTTTGCAAACATTAAGCATTTTTTACTTTAATCCATCCAAATATAAATACACATTAAGCTCTTTACTACTTGGGAAAAATATAACGAAAACGTGCTGGAATGTTTTTGAGAATAATGTGATTATATAATAGTTTGGGTCCTCCTAATTTTAAGTTTTCAAAAGTTTCTTTAGTGATATACAAAAAAAAAATTTATACATGCTTTCTTCTTTCATATGAATTAATAAACCTTAACCCAAAAATGTAAACAAAGCATCGAAACAAGTATAGGTACGTCCTCATCAATCCACAAGTACAAAAGTATTAAAATAATAATAATATATCATTTATTGCAATACTTACATAACTTATTCATAATAAGTCCTTCATTGAAACAATTAAACTTTAAATTAATTTGACTAGATAATTTCCAATTTGATTTTAGGTATCATTCTATGATATTGCCACTGTTAATTTGCTAAGTGAGCTCGCTTTGATTAATCAAAAGAGCTTTCAGTGGTATCAGATCATTCGCACATTAAGTCTGATTAAAATTTATATAGAGTTTATCATTTAAACTTCCCTGACAATTGATATTGAATTATTTAGAGTATGTTATAATTTTCCATTTGTATCATATGAATTATGTCAATTTTTTTTATAAAAAATATTACTTCTTGCTTGAATTCGTTATTTATTCAAAAACTGTTAAATTCCTCTTATAATGAGGTTGTGTTATTTATAATTTTTCAATTTCATGTAATAGTAATTTTAAGCTCCTGATTTTCGAGGAATGCTAACTTAAATACATCAACATGATTGTGTTAGGGTCCAACAAAAGCCATTCTGAAATTTTTACTCATCCCTTGCATATAGGCACCTAACTTTATGTAACCATTAAAACTTACTTTACGAGTAGTTTAAAGCTTAAACAAGTATTTTTTTAAAGCACTGTTGTAGAGTAATTTTTCAATCGATTTTGTAACTTACAACAATTAAAATTACGTTAATTAGATTAACAAACACAATGAAGTATTTATGTTATCAATACTATTATAGTTCTGTTTTTCGATATAATTCATTCAAAAAGTATCTTTTGCTTATGGATTTTATTTAGCAAAAGTATAAAAGTATTATGGTTTTTCACAGAATCATAAAATGTATTAATCTCGAAAATGTATTTTTTTAAATATCACAAAGCAAATGTTTTGGTGCAAAAAGAAAATGATTTTGCATAGGATTAAAAATTTGAGAATTATCCAAAAGTTTGGGTAATATATGTATTTATAACTTGTAAAGCTTAATTTATTGTTCTCAAAATTTCTTTATATTTATTTGAATTTGATATCCATTATGACTTTATTGTCAGCTGGTTAAATTGTATTTTAAGTTCTGATAATTTAATACTTTAATATATAGATTTTTATAACAATTTGAACAAAGCAATCCCACAAATGAAATAATAAAGCAAATTAAAAAATAAGTAGTTTACCGCATAAATTTATTTCATTAGAAATTGAAATTATTATTTATCTATTTTAGCTAACAATAATTATACTTTTCTAAATCAGCAATCTTTAGCAAAATTTTTTACTTACTTCTGAAGAACTGTACGTTAAATTTTTAATAAAACTATACAATTCTGAATCAATATATTCAATATTTTTTAGTTAATATTGCCATTTTTATAACTTTTGACTTACAAGTGACAAATATCCGTAAGGTAATATATATTTTAATCGATATATAATTAATTTTAAACATACCATTGAACCAAATTAAAATTTTCTCATTACCTTACATATTTAAACAAATATTTTTGTATAATTTAATAATTTTCATAACTCGTGTCATTCACCCTAAAAAAATATTACTTAACAAAAAAGCATTTGTTTACTGGTATTAAGTTACAAACTTTTTTCATTTCATCATTATATTGTTTTGTTAAAAATTATTTTCTCCTTTAATTTATCCGCCACAAAAGTTTAAATCCTTCCTAAAAACATAGAACTTTTATGTTAAAAATGCCTTAAGTTAAAATACCATTAATTGTATTCTTTAGTAAAATATTCTGTTAAAATGGTTTGTAGATTATTTTTAGATTTAGTGGAGGATTGGATAAAATTTTTAGTTGTTTTTAAGTCAGAAAGACATTACCTAGATGTGTGATAATGCTTCTTTTGAAAATAAACTTTTTGAGTCGAAATAACATAAAACAAAAACTCATTATTCACATATGTATAATAAAACGAATTTATCGAGATCGAACCGAATTTTTTACGTTTTTTATGAACCGCCACGACGCTGACGTTAAACTTGAATTTATTTTAAAAAATGCACCGAAAAGAATGTCGAAAAAACAGGCATGTGTGTAATCGTCCACATTTCAATAAATAGGTCTTTATTCCGCGAATTAGCGAAGATTGTGAACACAACGAACACACAACTGAATTTGAAGTAATAACAATAATACCACCTAATATACTTTTAGATAGGTGACATAATCGTTCCGGAGTCCCCGACGACAACATCATTTTCCAAACGTTCCCTGAACACAAACAAAACGACAAGAAGCTTATGTTTAAATTCAGATTACAAGCGAAAGAAAATATATGTCACACACGCAAACATCCAAATCCCACATAGACTCTCACACACTTGTGAAAAATGCCAAGAAACGAGACGGTCAGATGGAAATTCGAACAGAATGAAGACGAGCGATGGACACAAAACGAAAACGCGAGCAAATCATCAACGAAAAAAATAAACTCACTAATAAATTGTAAATAGTCGGAAAATGGGTTCACACAAATATGATATTCGGATTTTTCGTTGGGATTTTCTTAAGTATTCACTTGTCGCACCCGTTTGAGGCGACGACAAAAACGTTTTGAAAGAAAAAAACAATCTCCGAGTATTTTAGTTTTAAATATTTTTGCTATTCATACGATCAAATAAGACTCAATTATATTTTTTTTACTTTCTTATTTACACGATAAACCTTAACAGATGTAATTGTGAATAACACCAGTGATTTATTGATTTCTTATCATAATTGAGATATGTTGGTTTCTTTTAAGATAGAAAACATAATTGATTATTACTATTGTGTTCACCTTATATTTCAATCCAAGAAAAAACTACTTTTCCTAAACAAAGTTCATCTAAAACTCCCCTGCAAATAAATCAGGCTATTAAATTTCCAACAATTAACTATTTCAATTTCCAAAATCGTAAAATTCAAAAGCTTTTTCTAGTAAAATATTTTTTTTTATTTCAATTTTGGTAAACGATAAGTTGGCAGCTAAAAGTACTATCAGGATTTTGAAATTTTCCACACTGGAGTAAAAGAAGGCGAAAGCGAACAGATATATGGGTCTAATAAATCTCACAAAGTAATAATTAATCAAAGAACTGAATTATCAAATAAATATTTCAATAATAATGTGGAAAAAATGGAAGGCCAAATCGGCAATACAATAAGTAAAAAATTATTTAAAAAAAAAGATTTTGAATACCGCCACTGAATGATGCTAATCAATGTTAAAAAAGTGTGCTAAATCTTATATTTTTAATGCACATTTTTGGGTCCAGTCCATTTTAGCACACCCAAAATCTAGCGACGTTGCATTTTCAACTTTGTTTTTAATTTGTGATTAAATCGGTTCATAATGAAAATTTAGCCACAAAAGAGAGAATTATACCATATTAGAATTGAATTAACAAAAATATCGCGAATAGAATAAAAAACAAAATCAAAATGGGTGTGTTAAAATGGACTTGAGCCCTTTTTTCTAGTAAATTTATACTTTATTAAGGAAAATCAGACAAATAGTTTTACTCATTGTCTCTAGCTGCACAAAGCCGACTTCATAGACTTATTTCCGACTTATTTCTTACTTTAGGCTTACTCCTTTATTCATGGGTCCTGAACTTTTTACTGGGCTGTGGCCTATTTCTCTAATATATTCGGTAAGGATATGTATAGTCCCTAGCCATATTATTAGACGCACTTAAGATTTTATACAAAATGTACATATTCAACCAAATTAAATTTAATATTGTTTACTTTTTACATTATAAATAGTTGTATTGATTTTTTTAGAAATATATTTTTAGATAAGGGTAAAACCTTATTTATTATCCCTATTACCCTACGGTAGGATAATAGCCTTGATTTGAAACCCATTGAAAATATGTGGAAGTTACTGAAGAAAAAAGTAGCTAAAGAGGTGGTCACAACAGAAAAATAGCCCTTAGAAAAAATATTTACATATAGAACCATCATCCACCAACAAAACAGCAGACGGTATTGTCCTACATAAACAGCATACTGCATAGAATGGGAACTTAAATATCAGTAACCAGGCTTGCAATTAAATTCTAAACAATTCAGCTCGCCATAATTAAGAAGATGTTTAATTAATTTAATGGTAACAATTTATTTTTAGTAAATATAATTTTTGGTTACGCTAGTTGGTAATAAGCATAATAAATAAAATTTGTACAAAAAAGTTTAATCCAATCAAAAATATAGACCCAAAATAAAATAGATCTTACTTCAGGTTTTATAAAAAAAAACTATAGTGCGTCTATTAATATGGCCAGGGACTGTAGATCATTGTTGATTGTACTATACAGAAGAAAAAAACCGCTAAATACTATTGTTTATCGGAAAATGTTGGCAAACTCAAAAAGTTGCTTTCTCCATTCTTCACACTACAGAATATGGGATATATTAAGATATATGATAAGAAAGCTAAGCGAAGAATTTGAAATCAGGAGCCTCACAATAAATATGGATATGACAGAATACTTATGTATTGAACAACAAGTTACTGAATTTTATTCGGATAATAATTAAATTCGGAAAATAAAGGTATTCAAATCTGTCAAATTTTTGAATATTTTACTTCAACTGTTCACCGGAATAGTCCTTACTTCAGAAATGTAGAAATAAAAAGAACGTAGGAACGTGGAAAAAGCAAGCTACAAAAACATTACATGTGTTAATATGGAATAATACACTTACCAAATAAAACAAAAACCGAAGCCTTCAAAGTATAATCCAAAATATTATTTTGTACGATGCATAAATATGACCAATGGCAACACTCATCAGAAACAAAATAAAAATAGTAGAGCTAGAATATTTTAGAAGATGCTTAAAATCCACATTAAATGATAAAATAAGAATACGAATGGACGCTAAATGTCTTAAGATAAGGACATTAAAAATAGGACATTACAATTGCAGGATTATATCCAAGAAATGATAGATCACAAATGATCAAAAAGAATATTAAACTGAGAATCCCCAGGAACGAGGCGCAAAAGAAGATCAGCTCTTTGACAGAAAATGTACATCGGACTAGCTATGTTAGAGCCTAGTGGTCAAGTAACCACTCCAAAACTGGTAGGTGTTAGGTTCGATTCTCATATCGAGCAAATTTTTGATATTTCTCGATTACGGTTTTTATTAACCCTAAAGTCGCTTAAGACCTTGGCAGTTATAAAACGGCGGTAAATAATAATTAAATAAAAATATTAGGGAAAGATCTAAGAGAATTGTAGAGGGCAAAAAGGGTGAACTCGTGAGGAGAAAATAACGAACAAGAAGAAATACGCTAAAGTGGTTATTTTAAGCCTTGGGTCCATATTTTTCCTACAATATTTTACTTACCTAATAATTACCTTAATAAGTACAACATGAAAGTAGTAGCTATGTAAGTTGCAATTTACAATTGGTGGACTGTTACAACATTTTATCTTCTTGTATACCCTTCATCTTGCTAATATTTGACCAAATTATTAGCATTTTTTTCACTATTAAACGAATGGATTGAATATTGTCTATTGATAGTATAAGTTCAAGATATTTTGCAATAATATATTTGTTATTTACTTTCAATAAGTTTAATACATGAAATGTATTGCACAGGAAAAGTCTGTACGTGGGGGTTGATTAAATTTAAATCTTTTGTATAAAAATAATTGATCATGGAATAAGAAAATTTATGTATCGCAATTTTGAGTTTCAAAAAATTTCTAAAAGATCAAAAATAATTTGACAAAAGGTGTAAACATTAAACTATTTACTTTAACTTCGTTCTTACTAAAAGAAAAAAAATATTTTAATAAAATTTCCTTCATGAACTTTTGCTTTGGCAAATATCCTTTCGCAATTCAATAAGGCATATGCAGTAAAACGGTATAATACATGAAAAAGATTAGGCGTCGTAATCTTTGAAATTCGACAAAAAAAAAATCCTATTTAATATCCTGATATCCCAAACCAAAAAATATTTTATCTAATTTTATAAGTCGAATCAACACCTCAATTCGAATAAACGCATTAGGCAAATCATTTTTTTCTTCTATAAAATTATATAAATGGAGCAGTCAACTCAAGGAAGCTTTTTTCCTCGGATGTTAACTTTGAATCCACTTTCCTTTTAGTTTCAAGTTTCCACTAACATTTATCACATTTCCCTTATTTGCACGTAGCTATATCTATTTTCATTTTATTGCTCTTCTCTTGAATTCCACGTCACAGATATGCAACCACTTTACCTACTTTTTTCACTTAAGTGTTAGATTTGTTAAATTTGTAAGGTTTGTCCTTGTAAAACTTTTGTGACTTTGACGGATTGAAGTTTTTTCGAACACATCATCTTACTTCTTTGCTTTTCTCAACCACCAAATTTACTGATAAAATACTAAAAATTCCAACATTGCACTACTAAGCGTGGAATAAATCAAGAATAATCTCAGTTAGAATTAATCTTAGTTAATAAAGCTATATTTATTTTTTACGTTTCAATTAACCTCATGCATTTTTTGTAACTTTTGGGAATGCATTATGCAACTGAAATTGAAATTCCATTAATCTTTTTAATCAACAAACTGAATATTTTGAAATTTGTTTCGACAGGTGTATATTGGATGTGATCCAAATTCAATTTTAATGTAAAATGAAGTAAATTAATCACATTAACCATTATTTGAATATTTAACGCTAAAATACACAAAATTAAATTAAACATAACTGCATCCATGGCCTCATATTTTAATGCATCAATTCATTACGCAAAATTCTACAAACATACTTTAATATTAATTAATATATTATTAATAAATTATTATGGTTGTATGCATATTTGGGAATTCCCTTTTCCCTCAGAATATCATTTGATTAGATTTATTGTGTATAGTTTTATTTATTTTAATAATTTGTTTAAATCATAACTGTGATGACTAAATCACTATTTAAATCGAATACAAACATTAACCAAAACTAATTTAGATACAACTTTTGTGCTAAATTGATTTTGCAAATACAAAAACTCCTAGAAACGAAAGCCCAATACGAATTTCGATTCTGTTAATATCGACGGCTTTTAAATGAAAATCTTATTTTCTTACACTTAAAGACCCAATGGTTAAATTAACACTGCAGAAAAATATCATATATGGTTTATTTTACTTGATTTAAACCAATAATACCAGCGAAGCTAGAAAATCAGAGAAATTCCAAATTGAATAAGAATCTTCACATATGAAGTATTTGGTTGTATTTTGATCAAAACTATAATTGAAAATAAATGACAACATTTTTTCTAAGAATCAAAAGTTGTTTCAAATAGTGGTGATTGTTTTCAAATCTCTTTTTAAGGAAAATTATACCATAAACTGAAATTAAAATTTTTTAAATCACATAACTACATTGGTTCTAAAATTGTTACTAACTTGAAAGACAAAAAGTTTATATCAAATTGAAAAAAATATATTGTAATGAAATTGAAAACACGTTTCACTTTAAATTTCAAAAATAAAAAGCTGTGTTATTTCAAATTGAGTGGAACACATATAGGGCCAAGTGATCAGTTGGGCTCAAGTGGTCAGAGACCAGAGTAACATTAGAAAATTACTTTTTCTATGATTTAAAATTAGAAAAGACTAATGTAAGTGTAGAACTCAGTCATATTAAAAGTTGCGTTTGCCACAATAAAACCAACATGTAAAAATTGAAATTTCAAAGTAACAATCATTGAAACAATTTCTCAAAGTTATTAGTCATTTGGGTTCAAAATATTTTTATTTATCTAAATTAAGCGAGCGACTCCGTCAATTACAACAAACAGTCGTGTAATTCATAAATCACTCAAACAGAAACCAAAGCCGTATTTATAAAACTACATCATTATTCAAATAAACTGTTTTCAACAATTCATATAGAAAGACGAGGGCACGCTCTGTGGTGGACATTAATTTCCAAATTCCAAATTTATTGTGTAAGAAAATTCCGAGCTAAGAGGAAAATAATTCACATTCTTTTTACGACAAAATCTTCACATTGAAATTTAAACTTCTAATTTTGATGAAAATGAAAAGAGAAAATCAATTGGGTTGATTCAAGAAAAACCAAATATATTTGTCAAGGAGTGATAAAAAATAATTGCGGGTAATTTAGAAAGAAAATTTGCGGTTTTTCTTTTTATTTGCAACATTAAAAGATGTCATTTTCAGTTTTATAACTACTTGTTTGTAACAATAAAATTTATTTGCAGCGATAAAATTTTCTAATGAAATAAATCATATTTTTAAAGCTCTAATGGTCTATAGTGTCTATAGTCTATACTATACCTATTTTTTGTTTCAATAAAAACTGAAGTTATAAATATATTGAAAAGATTCTTTTAACCATAACACAATTTTGGTTCTGAATTTGAGTAATAAAGGTGTTTGGTAAAATGAATTGTTTTTTCATTTATTATAATTTTCATACGTCTGATTTTTTTCAGTTTTAAAAGAACATTGCTACTAAGTGAATAAAATTAAATAAATGTCCTTTCCGCGCTTAATGTCAACTAGTCTGAACACAAACATTTTAACTATCAAAAAATTTATTACTAAAAAGAATAAATAACATAAGCTGTTCCAATTTTAAATACAAAAGTCACCTAATGCATTGTTCAAGAACTAAACTTACACCATTTTCAAAACAAACGGCCCAAATATTCCTATAAAAAAGAAAATAATTTTCGGTTTACAAATGTTCATTTTAAACCGTTTTTCCTACTATTATTTAAAAATATTGCAGGAACCCATTTTATTTGATTTTTATCCTACAAAGTCAAAACTTATTGCAATTTATTACAATTATAATGTTCAGAATATTATGGCACAAATGTAATCTTATTCTCAAATATTCTCTAATCTAAAATTTTAAATATAATGTGTGCATGAATAGTCCCAAGTGCACAAAGCGTACTATATTTCCATATTGTCTTGGGGAGTGGTTTTGTTAAATTTTCAAAATTTCAACAATCAAAACATATGAACATATGAACATCTTTAAATCTCACAGCCCCATTGGCTAATAACCTCTTGCATTACGAAATAATAGGGTTATGATCAGATATTTGTGCATTGTTTGAATTTTTCAAACTTAATATGGTCAATTTAATTCATACCAATTGATTCAAAACCAAAAAGTGTTTTAAGTGGTAATTTAAATAATTCTCATTTAATGAAGATAGCAATTTTTGTATTCTAGTAAATTTTTTTTTTAAATTTTCTATTTATTTTATAAAAAATCATACCAACAGTGTTGGTTTCAAAAAAAATATCATCGACTGGTCGAAAACTTTAAAAATTTATGAATGAAAGAATTGGAATCAGTGGTACTACGACAAAAATTTCTTCCTGAAAATCTTAAACAAGAAATAATCTAATAAGCAACTGATCCAAGAAGATTTTGAATCCATTTTCAAAAGGATTCTTGATGGAATTACGCAAGTAGTTGTTCGTGCATTGAGGGGACCGTACAAAAAAAAATTCTTAAAAGGTATTTTTTTATTTTGGACCAATCTAAAATTTTAACTTTCAAATATTACTGTAAAAATAAAGTTTTTTTTAAAAGGTACAAATTATATTTCCGTACACTTTAATCCATTCAATGGGTTCGCAAGCTTGAGCTGGGGCTTATTGTGTTGTAATAACGTAATTTTGGATATTTTTGGTTGAATATTTTGTTCCGATTTTTGCAAAATATATAGTGATCACGCTGTATAGGTTTATGTTAAAGTAGTTAAAGCTCCATAAATAACTAATTTATAAAGTATAATCTAATTTCCTCATTCACAGAAAACAGTTTATTTAAATTTTTGTCTGCGATTAGCTTAGATTTTTATAGTTACGTATTAATAAATTGAGCAAAATTCTATTTCAACAAAAGTAAATGCCTTGTTGTTTCGAAAAAATCGTTTAACTAAAACAAAAGGCTTCGTTTTATTGTTTCTAGTGGACGAAGACAACAATAAATAATTCAGAAATGTTTAATTAAATAGATTTATTTATGTTAATTTCGATATTTTTAGATCAATGTCGGAGCTTGTCAACGCCAACACTAGAATACCAGATTTTGCAGATTTATTATGTAAATACAGAATACATTCTTATTGTTAGAACAATACAATATAATTTCCCATTCTATTTAGCTAATAGTTTGTGATTCATCAAAAATAATTGGGGTGGAAGCTTATATAAATTTGGATACGATTTAACTATAATTTATTGTCTTGATATTTTTGGATAGCTTTGAAAAAATTACACAGATTTTATATTTGATGTTTTCACGATTGAAGTTCATTGTTTTTTGTTTCAGAAAATATATTTATTATTATTATTTATAAATTTTATATTCAACCGTTTTTCTTACAACTGCTCAGTATAATCTATTTAAAAATGAAGTTTTGACAACTTTGGACTGATTTTTAATTGCAAATGCCTCGGTAAAAAATGTATTAATGAGGTTTATAATTAAAGAAATATAATTTAAAAATTGAAGTGTATAATTCAAAATATACTATTCTCCAAACAAAAAACTCCAGGTTGTATTAAATCCAAAAATGCTTTAGAGAACACAATTCAAAAAATAAGTATTTGTCTAGAAATGGATTCTGCAAGATAGCTTAAGATATTTTTGAAAAATTTTATAAAAATGAATTTAGTAGTTTTTTACCCATTGAAAGATCTCTTATTTTTGGTCAGAAACGGTATAAAATAATAGGAAAGGTATTAAATGAAAATCAATAATTATGATGCGGTGTATTTTGCATGTGAAGAGACGATTTTATGAAAAAATATATTATTAAATTTGATTTTCGAGAAATGTAATGATACTTTTGGAATATTAATCTTATAACAACCTTTTCATTACATACATTAATATTTATAATTAGACTAGCTTTGTTTTTTTTTCTATTGATATGATCCTATTTCATTAGTAAAGAAATTGCAAACCATGTTAAAGTTCATTATCTTATACCTACCTTGATTTTCGACACACAAAAATTTTTCACAAATATTTAAAAAGGTTTTCACACTTCAGTATAAAGCATTATATAACACCTCACACATAAAACATAATAAACAATTCAATTTTATTAAAAAAAGGGGAATGAAATAATAACTCTTAATTCCGTTTTATCTTGGCGTCAAATATGTTAAAAATTAAGTAAAACAATCAATTCATTTGTGCAATAAATTATAAAATATTACCGAAATTATTTCGAGATTTACTGTTCCTCCATACTGTGACTACATTATTAGCGCTTGAAATTTCTCAAATATCAATATCGTATACTTCTAGAAAAGCTGATATTTGTTGTGAGCTTACTATTTCTTTTAATCCAATTAGAGCTTCCACTCTGCGTCTTAGAATAAAAGAAAACGCGATCGTGTATTTTCCTTTTATATTTAAAATCTAAAAAATATTGACGTTTTATATTTCTCGCTTTGAAAATTAAATTATTTTAGTTTTGTGATTTCCACTTTCACCAAAAAGATTCATTAGTGAATTTTTGTAGAACATTATAATTTAATTTTCAAATATGTAAGTAGAAGAGTACGTTCTTTTCATCGTAATTATTATAGTAATCTTTAAGCTAAATAAGATTAAAATATATATATTAAAATAGCCACAGACAAAAGGAAACTCATTCTTACTAAGCCCTAGAACTTCTTTACTCGAAAAAATATGTAGATATGTAGATACATCTAAAAATATACCTAAAGCATCGTAAATTATAATTTTGAGCCATCTGAGATATGGTATTTGAGATACTGTATTCTACATGTTAGGTATAGAGCATAGGAAATGGTTGAGTTCAGATTTACGGGATGGGAAAAAAAGAAAAATATAGTCAGTGAACCGTTTAAAATTTTAATTAATCATGTATAATCTCATAATATTTTGAATAAAAAACTCCAAAAAAGGATGTTTTGGAATAAAGAACTAGTTAGTTTCCAGATGTACCGAGTATATCTATTTATCATAAAACAAATATAAGACGAATAAATCCGTTAGTTTTAAAAATCAAACTCTTTCTAAAAATTAATCCTAAACTGTTGAATTTGGAAAAAAAACATTTTGGATTATTATTAGCTTATTATTATATTAACATTTTTTAAGATATCTAAAAATTGTGTTTAAATCTCAGATAAATTCTATTTTCTTAAGACGTCTTATGACTCAAAGCAATTATTTCGCAATGCCAAAATGTATAATAGAGTATTCAAAATTACTTCTTGTAAATAATAACTCATTTTCTCGAAATCAATAGTTGGTTTTTCTATATAATGCTGTGCTGTTTTACAAGTAAATAAATACATGCGTTACTAACGAGTTTAACAAGTAAAATAATGTTTTTAGATGATTTAATGTTTACATTAATAAACCAAAAAAAAATATTTTTGGTAATCACACATTTATTAATATTAGTATTTTTTAGTAGCGATGATTAACTACAGGAGTTTTAAATAAAAGAAAACAATAAAAAACAATTAGGTATATAATTCAATTCATGTAGGTTTTATCGAATTTCCGAATCCATCGGATTCTTTTATTTGAATCAGAGACTCTTACTAAATTGCTTGCAAAGCTCATAATGATTTAATATAGGTACTTAAATAACTTAAAAATCTCTGAAATAATGTGTGAAATAAAACCATTAAAAAACATAATAAAATATTTACAACTTCGAATTATTTCTTAAAATAGCTACCCGCATTATTTTAGAAAAGTTTTCCGATTTCGTGACAGTTTCATGATTAAAATCGTGTTTGATAAAAATTATAAATGATTTATCCGAAAAATTTTCTTTTAAGCTAAATTTATACCTTCTTCTTCATGAGTAGGAAAAAATTCATGAAAGAAAAATTGAATTAAAGATTAATGAACAATACTTTTTGTTGTAGATAATACTTGCACAACTAATATCTTAATTTAACAGTTTTTTCAAGCAATATTGACCATATTGACTACCTAAAGTTTCGTAAAATAAAATTCATTCATTAATGGGTTACTATAAGGCAAAGGTGCCCAACCTAAATGGTATTACGGGCCACTTTGGAAATGCCTCATAACTCCACGGGGGACATATATAATTCTATATCCCCAATTTGCCATATTAGATTTAGTTGCACTGTAGACATTTTCAATTCATTGGGTCTCACTACTTTGAGTGTTATAAAAAAAATATATTTTGTAAAAGTGAGATCAATCTCGCGGGCTGGGAAAATGATCAAGGCGAGCCTTAGGCAGCCTGTGTATTGGCCACCCCTGCTATTAACATAAATAATATGCAGATTAGCCTTTTTTGTACAGTTTTTGTTTTAACAAATACTTTTTCAATAGTCAAATGATGCTTCAACTATACATACAATGGATACACATGTAATGGCTGTCCTTAATGTAAAAAAAGCAAAAGGCACAAATAAGAATTGAAATTGTGTATCGAACACTGTTTTGATGTCTTTTTCATCCGATTTGTTAAGTACCTATATTAACTATACCAAATGTTGCAAATTTCTTGACTCAAGGTATAGGTATTTTAGTTTTTTAGTGGCAGCATACATGAAGAGCATGAAAATGTACCATAAATTGCAACTGATTAAAAAGCATTACCTACAACGATTCCGGATTTTGTTGGGTAGTACCTGCATTCTGATTCTACTAATCATTTTATTTTGTTACATACTTTTAGATACTTTTGAATAATTTTTGTTGAATACTTTTAATTAAGCAGATCAATGAATTTATTATGGAATTCTAAACTCGGCATATTATTACATGATTGTTGTTAAAGGTTAATTTGAAATATCTATTTAACAGTGCAAAAGGGACCAATAATGTTTTTTCTTTTATATTTAATCATCTTACATTAACAATAAACATATAACGAACAATGCTCTTATTTAACAACATTTATATAATCAAGGCTTTAATTGCCTTTATGAATTTCAAACCTGTTGAGGTACTGTTATTCTTTCAATTTTAAAAGTTATTTTACGCAAATAATCAAGAAAATATTAATTTACAAAAAATGTTGCTCTAGTACTTATGTCTGTTTTCGTATCAATAATAATATATTATTTTATGAAATCGATGAGAGTTGGTTGTAGGAAATTATAACATTTCAAATGAATTTACATTTAATAAATTAGATGTTTCATCAGTAAATTCTGACTTGCATCAGCAACCAGAACAAATAAATCCAATCAAAATGTTTTCAAAAATAATACATAATAATTATCCAAGTAAAATTTTTGGATGTTTTGTTTAGTATTAAACCTTGGGCATGACAATATCTTATTGTGAAAAATTCAGTTTTAATTTCAAACTCACTTTCAATTTCACAATTAAATATACTGTTTGCATATGTTTATAGCTATGTTTCCACAGATTTGAAATGGTTGTAAGTTATAACAGTAACTACAAATTTACTGTACACAGTCAATATTTTTGAGGCAACTAATAATGAACTAGCAGTTAAAGTTCTAAGTTTAAATAATTGATTTTAGAGTTCAACAATTCCCATAAAAATTTTAACGAAGGGAAACTAAACCATAATTCTCCATAGACTTTTCTGTTATGTGAAAAAAATAAATAAAAACTGAAATATACTAAGGCTGATGAGCCTGAAGATACTCAAATGCTTTTACTAAAATTTAATTTAAAACTTCACATACATTTTTTTTATTGTGGCTTTTCTTTTTAAGCTTGTTATAGTTTTAGATTTTTTACATGATCTTAACTCAAATTAAAGGTAGAAATCATGTCCCTTTTCGGACGTTAATATCTGGTAGTGTTGAATTTTCTTGTTAGTTTTTAATTTAAGTCGTGATTTTTTTATTAATTCAATTCTATTATTGTATTATATCCTCTTTTATCGTTTAATTTTTATTACGGCCTGATTATTTGCAAATTAAATTAAATACAAAGTAGAAAATGCAACGTTTCCAGATATAGACATCTCTAAAAGGACATGAGCCAAAGTTAGTCCTAAAACTGCACTAAAATACATACCTGAAATGTTATGAGAGTCCCACAATATTTTGTTAGTTTTATGGAGTTTTCGCTGCCCAAAAGTTTAAGAAACTCTAATAAATATTATATATTTGGCTAACAGATGAAAAAGAAGTCATAATCAGATGAAGACAACAGGCATCAAGCATCACAATGTATAGAATGCTTGTCATTTGAAATATAAAAAACATTTTTTTCTTGATATTGAAAAGTTATAATAATCAAAAAAAAATCCCTGACTCTCTGGCATTTCCTAATTTCCCTGCTACAAAATACCTTGAAGTTTTCAAACATTCCAGATTTCCAGGGATTGTACTAACTCAATGATATTGTAAATTGAACACTTTATTGTTAAAAAAAAGACTAAACCATTACTAAGTAAGGATAGTAAATAAAAGTACAAATTTATATGATGGAAAACAAATTTTCATTTTTTTCTTATGTATTTAAATTATCAAATTATAGTATAATAATTATTATAATCTATAAAAATGATATATATAGTGTAAAATAAAATATAAAATTCAGATCCACACAAAATATTAGAAGTATAATCTAAGAGAAAAAAAAACTACACGAGAAAGAATTGAAAAACTATGACACTTCATTAACATTCTCATACTTTGGGCCGGTATTTTTACTCCTAGATAGACAGACATAATTTATCTGTTAGATAAATACTACACATTTATTATACATATATCACTATTCTAAGATGAAAATACACATGATTTCTCTATCCTTTGGATAAAATTTTATCCAGAAGAAAAGTATTACATTCTCAATGTAAAAAATACCGACTCATAGTCAGAAAAATGTAAAATTATTTACTTGAAATTCTCAACTTAACTATTGAACATTTAATTCATAAATTTTACTGACAAGTTAAATATGTCATAATTTTTCTCACACAAATTCAAGGGTTTTTGAACAAAAAATTAAACCGAAAAATTTTGATTTACCCTTTCTTTTCTTTTTGTAATACTTGTATATTCACTTACATAAAATATAATATTATCATTGATAAAAAGATTTACTCAACTATTTATTTATTGCGATTCGCATTGGCAGTCGATTAATAATTAGTACGATTCTTTTAAACTATAAGGCAACCACAATAAATTGAAATTAAATTTTACGGAGACAAATCACAGAATAGCACTAAACGACAAACATTAAGCCAACTTTAATTTCTAAACCCAATATAGTAGACTAACACCAATCAAAATACAAACTCGGATGCTTTAAACTACGCAAATAGCATCATTTTTAAAATATTAAACTTTAATAATTGGAATTTTTTTCCATAAAAGTGTGATATGTCTCATTTGTGTAATTAAAATTATTAATTTGAAATTTTAATTTATGTTTCCACTCTCTCAGTGGATAATAAAATCTCTTTGGAAATAAATCATAATAAGATATAATAATATATCGTTTTAAGACAATTTATAAATAAACGCTTCAATAATTTTACTTTTCGTCGACAATCTTTTCAGTTAAACTAGACATTTTTTCATTGTTACTTTTTCAGTTCAGTCGTTAAAAAATGAATTCTAAAAAAATTCATTCCAAAATTCGTATTTCAAAAAAAACATTTTAAAAAATAAAATATTTATGCATACGAAAAAAAAATATTTCAAAATATTTTTACAAAGTATTACAAAGGTTTTATGTATATAGCTTTCTTATACAATCTTTATTTTTGATTGAGTCGAATACTTTACGAAAAGATGTTTTTGGGCTAGTATGTTATTTAACAAAAATATCATTGATTCAAAATATCAGATTAAAAAATAAATAATTAGAAGTTTTTTCTTTTATGTTTCCTGAAAAATTCAGAAAAACATAAACATTTCTGATATACTTAAGCTAACACATTAATTAGTTTTTTAATTATAATGTAAAAAACAGCGTTTTAAATCCAATTAAGAGTTTAACTCGAATTTTCCCCAAAAAAAGAAAAGAAATAGTTGTAATAATACTAATAAAAACTTACTTTTCTTCAACGCTTCAAATTTCTTAAATCAAAAAGAAAACTAAATTTCGTTTTAATTTCGATTACAAACTTAATGTCACTATAATTAAGGAAAAGATTTTTCTTTTTTTTTTCATCACAAAAAATAAATTTGCTGTTTAAGCTTGAAAATAAAACAGCTAAATTTAATATAATAAATATATAGCTTCAAATAAAATTATTTATTAAATATTTTGATAAACTTTTGAGGATTCTTGTTAAAATTTTGATAATTGGCAAGTTTGAACCAACTTTGTGGAATGCAAAAAGAAAATTAGTAGATTCCAAAAATGGCACTCTGTTAGCATCTGGTTGTTTATTTGGAATTTTGTGCGAAAAATGCAAGAATTACACTTAATTTAAAAAACTATTACGACGTTTGATTGCTGGCGTTTGTTTCAATTTTTTTTGCCAATTCTGATAGAACTTCTCGGAATATTAATGGATCCATGTTGCTACCCAACATGTACAACACCCACCAATCACCTAAATCTGTTTTTCGAGATATCGAATCGCAAATTTCTCGAGGAACCATTCGGTTGCGTGCGTGTAATAAACGGGGACGGATTTTTGGCATTAAAATCATTAGAGCTCGATATACAACTAATAATGATAGCAAAGTAGCCAAAATTATAAACCAGAACCAAATGAAAATGTAAGTCTTTTCATTTACAATATTTAAAGGTAAAATACATAGGGAGTCGTGCTTCTGAATTGTTCCAGATGCACCATATTTGTGAAATGTACACTTGGTGACACGTGGAAATACGTAAACCATAGGATCGACACGATCTTCTTGAGCTGTTTCCGAGTAATTGAGTACACGAAGTCCATAGCTGAAGAATTCACCATCGAAGAAATAATTCATATAGTATAGTTGAGCGATTATATTAACTAGGCAAAGTGCTTCACAGATCCAATATCTAATTGCATACATATTGTGGCGCTAAAACAAAACAAAAAAATATTAAAATATGCATTCAACAATTAATTTCTTAAAAAAATATTTGTTAAAAATATCCTTTATCCTCTACCTCCCTCAACAATTAAAACTTTATATTTCATTTATTCTTAAAATCCTGAAAATCCTGAAAATCCTGAACAAATATTTCAATATCAAAAATTTATATGTATTTAAATTTAGTGATAAGTGATAAGTTTAAATAAAGTGATAAGTAAGAAAAACCTTTGATCTTTAATTTTTTTTGATCAAAAGTTAAATATTTCATTTAATCATCCATCACACCATAAACGCAAAGGTTACAGTTTAAACTATTCAAGATGAAATATCTGTTGTTGTCAAGTAGGTAATTAAATATTTTACACGATTCGCTGCGTTTGAAATATGAAGATTTTTTTTCTTCTTTGTTATCATCTGCACTTTTTTACCCTTAACACGTACAATGTTCGTTATACATGTTCAACTTTATTACATGTTCTTTCGTTTTAAGATAACTCAGTGAAAATTGATCTCTTTAACTACACGCGTCATTACTTTTTATTATAGATCGAAATATTTTTAACGTTCAGTTCCAATAGAATTAATTAGCGTTACTTTAATTATAACATAATGCTTAGTCAATTCGAATTGCCCTTCAAACTCGAACCCGCATAAAATCATAATTCATTTGAAGGCTTATGTAAGAATTAGTTGAAATTAAACAGTTAAAAAATAGTAGTCAAATGTTTTGCCAGCACAATCTAATAGAATTCATTATAATATCCGCTAATATCACCGCAATAAATATTGAAAATAATGGAAGAATGAATACAAAAATAATATATATTTCTGATAATAAATAATAAAAACATGTTTTGGAAGTACTATTGATAAATGTTATGTACTACAATAAAGTATTATCTTTTTCTATCTTATTCTTCTAGTCTTATTTTCCTATCTCTGGAAATTGGTGTCCAATAAGGCAGTGTAAACCGTATCTGATGCTGAATGTTATATATTTCCCGAATAGTGCATTTCCTGAATCAAAATTATACTGATTTTTTATAGTTTTTCCCGAATTCAAAGTTATAACTTTGCTAGTGGTACCTTTGACGACAATAATTCGCAAGGACAATAATTTATAAAAGATTAATTTTATTATTTATCCAATGCCTTAGGTAAATAGGTTTTAATTGTAAGCGTAATACTTTAAATGAGAAGAAATATTGTCTCTAGGTTTGATGATGTTCGAAAAATGTTAATATTATAATCATAGTCAGCTAGTATTTTCTTTTCTTATCTTTAAGTTAATAATACTACCATAGTACGAAATTTGTTTATTATACATTAATTAAAATTTAATGTTTTTGGTTACTTTAGTACAGAACAATGTAAAGTAACGCCTAATGTGTAACTTAAAAAACAATTTCGTTTTCTTATTGTTGCATTGTTTCAAGTTTCTACTTAAAGATTTCACTTTCTCAGAAATGAGAGATTACTAGAGCAAAAAAATCATGATAGTTAATATTATTTTATTATACTTAATATTTAAAATTTAAATGAATTAATTTTTTCTGTGAAAATATAAAAATATCGAAAAAATACAAACCTCATTGGGAATTGAGAATTCTTTTCAAAACTATTCCTATTTAGTCTAAAAACTCTTAATTAATAATTTCCAAATTTTGTTACATTCTGCATTAAAGTAGGTACATTGTTACAATTTTTACTTTGTAATTTATATTGAATATACACTTTCAATCTAAACATTTATATACGTCATCACTTTTAATATTTGTTTTAATAGTAATTAAGTTAATCTTGCATTTTTATCAATGTTGCTCATTTATTTTTTCACGTCTCAAAAGTTGCTTACATTTGACTTTTTCTAATGTAAATAATCAATTTAATATTTTTATTTTTTTTATAGTTCGTAAATCACACCAAAGAAAATTATTAGTCGTACAATAAAATAAATAACTATTCATAAGTGATTTTTCAAGGCTTGAAGACACTTTAAAGTGTTTATGATTAAGATACATACTTAGCATAAAATTTCTAAAAATTTATTCACGAGATGGTAAATTTTGTGTGAATTGATTCCATTATTTTCCACAAATGTATTTGACCCAAACATATATTTAAAGTGTTAAAAACTGTTTTCTTCAATATTTATTTGCTTAACGAATAAATGTAATGGAAGTTACTGTCCAAAATAAATTGGTTCATGAAATATTTATTATAATTTACGTCAATAGTCATTTATCAAAGAAGCTTCCTTATAGAGTTAAATGGTAACAATGCACGAAACCAATTCTAGAGCATGGACCAATTGAACTAATTAATGTGAATAAAGAAAAAAAATGCCTCGTCTTGAATTAATCACAGTATATTTTTTCTTGGTAATATAAGTCATGCGACTCGACAACAATTGACATTTTTTCTGCTCATTAAATCCAAATTAGTAAAACTGAAACGAATTGCCGACTATTACCATTATCGAATGCTTTTCACGTGATCTATTGCAAATTGTTCACTGTTACTGTATAAAAAATTTGATTTTTTGGCAATTAACTGAAACACTCTCGTAGTTCTATGTAAAACGTAAAAATGACTCCAAGGAAAAATAAACTATTGTTAATTAAAGTTGAATGTTGAAAATAATATTGTAAAAATCTTTTTAATCAAATTGATTAACTATATTTCATGCTTCTGAATAAGTAAATCCATGAAAAGAATAACGAGAAATAAATATGATTTTACTGTTTCCGCAGAAATAATTATTTATTTTGACTTAGAAAAATTATTTAGATTAAATTTTTAATAAGCTCCTATATTGAGAATATAAAGAATTCAATATTTTCGTTTTATTCCCGATAAATGCATTAAAATAACAAATCTTTTTTTCTGTTAATGCTTAAGAAATTCTAAACAGACTTAAAAAAAATGTAAGATATGTTTTTAAATTGTATTCTTACCTGAATGTGGCGTATCAAATAGTCGATGAGAATTTTTTTCTTTTTGTTTTTTTCAGTCTCAGAACAAATTCCAATGTTGAGTCCCATAACTAAAGTGTTCATCAAACCTCCCTCGAGGGCATCCCAAATGAATTTAGGTGTGTAACATAGTAAAGCCTGAAACATATATAAAAATACTTAGCTAACTTGAACTTGATAAAATTTATGATTTTTAAGAGAAACAACCCCGTCTCTGGGTTCTACTAGAAGCATTGATAAGGATTCTTTTGAATTTCTTTTCATAAGAAAATTATAGGCATGAAGTGCATGTGAATATAAAAGGTATATTGTTTATAGCAAGGTTGATGTTCAGCAAATTCAGTTCAAGGAAAAAATACATTAAACGAAATTGTAGTACTGATTCAATGATCGCTAACATGAAAGACTATATGATAACCAAATTATTTCATTGAACTAGTTACGTGATTATCAGACATGCAAATTGCTTTCTATGTGGCTTTGTAAGCCAATAATCACAGTTGTTTCGAAAACAAAACGGGCTTTCATGTCTTCTCAGACTTCTTAATTGGAGTTTTTATAATAATCTTCAGTTAAACGCTTTTTTTTATATTCACAAAATAATTTTTTTCAGTATTTCTTTTAAAACAATAGAAGAATATAAAAAAATATATATTCAAAAAAAGTTATCTCTTCTGTACATTATTGTTGGTTTCCATCAATATGTTACATTCATAAAAAATCAGCATTTCGAGGTACATTTTCATCAATTTTTTTTTAGATTAAAATAACGTTACAAAAATTAAAAATAAAAAAATAGCAGTACTATTTTAAATTTTTAATTAAAATCTTAACAATACGATTAACTACAACTCATGGCCAATTTTGGTAATTTAAAAATTAATAATTTCATTATATTTAACTACAAAGTAACTAATTAATAGCGATTATAAATGATAAACATAATTTGTTTAACTATACTAAAATTTACATCATGTTTGAATAGAAGCCGGATTTTCTCATTTTAAGGATATGATGTCATTTCCTTTTGAACAGCAGTGTTTCATAAACCATGTGTTTATAATATGGCACAATATTATTTTTCCCATTTTCAAGGAATTTATTTCAATATATTTAAGTTAAATTTTTTTTATGAAATAATTTTTTTTGTGGAATAATTGTGGTATATTAATGATGCTTTTTTTTTTGCGTGAAAATGATGAAATATTTCATCATGGTAATAAAGAACCTATGTTTTTGTCTTTGAAGACTAAAACCTCAATTCAAAGTCTTAAGAACTTTATAGCCGTCTTCTTGTCAAAAAAGGAACATCTGTTCGCCATTTACACCTAATCATACCAACAATATTTTTTTAATTTTATATTGAAGAGTTGTTATTTTTAAATTTAATTATAGTCAATGTTTTACAGAAAGAGTTACAGTAGACATATTTAGTTGAGACGTAATAATATAATTAGATCTAAGCAAAAAATCTATCTAACATATATATATATATATATATATATATATATATATATATATATATAATATGTATATATATATATATATTATATATTACTTTAATACTTTAAAGTTAGTTTATTACAATATGTACATTTTACACAATATCCTGATTTAGTATAGAAATTTGTTTATAAATTATAATTTTGCATGATTGTATAATATAACAACATGGGATAAATTCGTCTTAAAGTGGACGAATAGAATAATTCGTAATATTGAGCTGCTGAAATTTTCAATGGTTACTTAATTAGAGTATTTACAAGACTTTGAATTTAATATTGACAATGGAAATCTCTTCAAGTCTTACGAAATGTTAAAGAACATGTTCTAAAAAAGTAGACTATAGGAATCCTTACAGCTCAATTTTTCTCTATCCCAAATTTTAAAATTGGTTCATTTGTTTAGCCTTTGTGAAAAGGCAGAAAAACCTACACTTGCGTTTTGTTAATATTACTGTATATAATTTAATGTTACATTAATAATTTTTTTAAAAGATTTTCAAATTTAACACAAGGTTTCGCCTTGTTCGTCTATAAAATACTTCACAAATTGTATGTTTAACTTTAATTAGGTGCATATTCTATGTATATTATGCAATATTTACTAATGCAGCCTAATGCAGTATTTACTTAAGGTGTAGACTGTAGACTTATATATGAAACTCTGTCAAGAAACTAAATACCATAAGATAATGAGTCTTTCATTTCAATTGTTCACCGAAGTAAAGTTCACACACAATAATAGTACAGTTAGTCTGTTAAATAAATAGAGTATAATCCATTTATAGGGCAGAAAAAAAAACTATATTATAAACTTAAATAATTTTTGAATAAAAACAAATTTTTGAATTAAAAACACACAAATAAAAGTAGAATTAAATACAAATTTTCTATCTTCTTCAAAGGAAAATAAGTGAAAAAGAACCGATCCATTAAAGTTCTCTGTTGCAAAAGTTATTGTATTTGCGAAACTCAATTTATAACTTTATCAAGAACAATTGTTCTCAATTGAAATTAATTCACCAAATTCAGGGCTGTTATTTGATCTAATAGGATGACATGCAAGTCATGTGGATTGATTACAATTACAAAATGTTGCTTGCATTCAAACTATACACAGTACAAATATTTCAATTAGTTTTAATTCTACGTAATTTGATTTTTAATTATTAATATTATGATTCTTATTAGCGATTAATAGGAGATACAGTTTGCTTAAGATAAAATAAATAATATTTAATTTACACTTCTTTTAAATACTTACTTGGAAGAACAGTACGAAACACACCCACTGATAATACGTGTAATATTTGTGCGCTTCAACATCCCCGAAATCGTTAGCTACACCAGGATGTGCGACTTCTGTGCCAACCTGTAATTTAAAAAAATATTTAGCAAATAAAAAAAATATGATAGCAGAAAAAATTTAATATTCGTATAAGTCCTAATTAAATAATTCGTTTCAAAAATCATGTTTAATTCTTCCATTGGTTCCATTGGTTGATTGTAATACCATGTTACAAAATTTTCAGGAATGATTAAATACGAGTAAATTTATATCAAAATTGCATATAATTTTCACGTCAAAATATGATTTACTGTTTTATTTTTATAAATAACCACTATCAAAATTTACCAAGCTAAATAGCTGTAAGAAAGATAAATGACCTATAGAAACCTTAAATTAGTTAAAAATGTTAATTGATGCTTGATATTTTGGCTTACAATATTATTAAATATAAGTATTTGCACAGACAATATAAAAAAAATGCATTCTGGTTGGTATCAATTCATTATTGGTAATCTTTTCAAAATTTCCTTACGTTAAATGAAGCATTGGCGGAGATGTAGTATGATAGGTTTTATTTTATTTTTTAGACAGAATCAATTATAAAAATACCGTTGTTTTACTCACTATTATAATATATGTATTAATAAAAATTAAAATCTAAATTTTTTTTATAATAATTCAATTCAAAAATCAAGGTTACGAGGTCGCTATTTAATTTCTACATGGTAGAATTGATTTTTTTACCTGCTTCGCTACGAATTGTAAAACAGATTTAATAAAAAAATATAATTAATGAGCCACATTGTCAATTCTAACTGTATTTGTGTTATCTAATTTCTTTAATATTGACGAGAAATATTAACCGGAAACAAAATCAATTCAAAAGCCAATTAAATTCGCCATATCATGTCCACATTGCAGTGCGAACAATGTTACTGTAAATTTTTGACTTTTCATTGTTATAAAAATCTTACGTAGATACTAATTGGTATCGACGAACTGGTCTTATATATATATCTTTTAGCTTTAATATTTAAAAGTTTAAATATATGTCCCATAGACTACATATGTGACATATAACTAACTCACTAATATTTATTTGACTACAGAAAGATTTTACTAATTTACAAAACTAGAACTACAACCTTGAATATAAGATTAAACACATAATACAACTTGCTTGGTTGGTAGAATAATTACTGATAAAAAGCTCATACGAATAGAAAAAAAGGATAAAATCATAAATTGATCGGACATGCTACAAAACGCTATGCATTAGTTGCATATTTTTTACCATTGACTTCTATACGTTTCCACATTCTCTATTCTAATTCATAACGTATATTTAAGTCTATTTTTATTTAGCTACATTATCAAAAACACATTTTAATAAAAGTATTTATAAATAACGTAATTAAGATTCTATTGATTTCAAAGCAGCTAAGAATCGAATATATGTATTTATATTTTTTTAAGTTTTAAAAATAGATCTCAACTGAGTTTGAATATTGCTGTGTTTGATAACACAGCTGGTCTCACAACAGCTTCAAATAGATTATGTTTAAGTAATGCCTTTTATTTAGTTGCATTAGCTTTAGAATTAAATTATTTAAAAATAGTTTATATAATTTTTGCCAGGACGTTTAAACATGTACACACACGAGAACTATCAATATATAAAAAGGAAGTTAATTGAATTTGTACTTTACCACCATAATAACTTCACCTAATACCGCCTTCCAATAAGCAAGTTGGCAACTCCTGATAGAGTATAATAGAGACAACATATATCTCTATCCCATTTTTTCTTACCGTTCAAACAATATTTCAGTTGCATTTGCACCATTTTAAAGTGGTAGGGAAAAGGCTTTTAATCTTCACGGACCCTATAGAAATCGTTAAAAGTTATTAAAGGCATTTTAAATGCAATGATTTCAAATGTCTTTTTTAACAAGAAGGGTAACTTATTGTTCTTATTCTGTTTTTATACCATGGTCCTACCTTGTCCTTATTAAGTCCGTAACTCTATACCTAAAGGCTTGTTGATATAAAATGCTTACATTTTTAAAGGGTGGAAAAATCATTTCAATGTTGACTTTATATGTTTTAAAATCTTCTTATTGTCACTTATAATCCGTTATTTGACTAACATCAATATTGGTAGATCTTATCATATTTCTAATACGATATCAATTACTGAGTAGCATTTGAGTGATGTCAATACTACAGTTATTTCTAAGTGTTAAGTTACCAAGCACCCAGTTATTCATTACTTAAAAGAGTTATATCAACTTATACAAAATAGTCCTTGTCTCAGTATGAACTCTATAGTACTTTATAGTAATGATCAGTTAAATATTGAATCTAAAATTTAGCAGACCTTGTCAAGTAATTATAAATTATTAGTTTTATCTATGTCTAATCTAATGTCTTTTATTTTCAACAAATTTATATTTCCTGTAATTGTGAGATATAGAAAAAAAATAATAAAATTATATTTTTCACTTACAGCTTCAAAACAAATTGTAAAAATAATTTTAATGTTTTATTACACTCGACTGAGTAATACCAATATAATATTTAAAGCAAAGCAATAAAGTGTTACAACAAAATTTAAATAAATATAAAAAAACGTATATTGTTCTTATTTGAATTTATTGCTCATTTATTTCAGTTAAATATATTATGAATTGTAATAAAGTTTTGACATTCGTAAATAAAGTAAACTTGCTTAACATAATGTAGATAGTGTAATTATAAAGTATATTGAAATTTTTCAAACTTATTGAGACATGCGACTCTAAATAAAATAAATAAATAAATTTCAGGTCTTAAAACTTTATAATTATCTCATTAAGTTTACCATTTAAAGCATTAATATTAGATTGATTGGTCCAGAATATTAAAAGGAATAAATTTCAAAATTAAGACAATTTTTTTTTGTACTTGGGCAAAATGATTTTATTTTATCATTATGAGATCATTAGAAATAAGTAAAGAAAAAAAGTATCATCAATGTGGTGACATGAATGATATATACGTGTATGGGCCCGATTCTAAGAAAAAAGAGGCATATATTCGGAAACATAAACGAAATGATTGAATTCGAATATTAGACCTACAAAAAAAAATAAACGACTTTGATCGTTCAGCAAATGTTACAACCCAAATTAATTTCCATAACAAACATCCTTAACCAACTTCCGTAACAAATTTATTTTTCCCTCTCGTGCTGCACCTAAAGATGAACGACTTCAAAAAAATGCTTATGTGTACAGTTTAAATTTTCATTTCTTTTTTTTTCTTTAATTTTATAAACTACATATCATTAAGCTTATTTATATGGTTAGCTTTTATTTGAGGAAAGCGTCAGTAATATAACTTATTTAAAAAGATATTTTTCGTAAATAACACAATAATACTAAAAATTATTAAATCTGTAACTATTCATTTTTTAAGTTAAAGATACATTTGGATACGTTGGAAATTCCACAAACTCTAATACAGGTTTAATTTTAAAACTTGGAATTTTTTGGGATAAGAAGGGGGTAGAACCAAAAACTGAAGTAAACCCATTGCCTACAGTTGGACGTACAAAAGGCATTCCCACGTTAATATTTACTTTGTCGCCAGCTTTTGCATTGATTTCATCAAATTTTCGTGCACGGTGATCGTAAATTACAATTTTTTTTAGTATAGAACTTCCTACAAACACATAAGGTTCATCTACGGATATGGCAGAACCAAAGGGATCATAACCCGGCATGTGCATCATTTCGTATACCAATCGGCCAAACTGAAAAAGATATGAATATATATGACAATGCATAACAGAATATATAACATAAACTAACATTAGAAGAAAAAGTTACAACTATGAAGTTTGATAATGACAATAAAAACAAACTGGTAATTGTCCCCTTAAGAGAAGACGATGTCTTATCAACGAATCTGTTAGACATTCTCGATGCAATCGTTGCGTTACTATCGCAAACGATTTCATACTGCGAATATTTTTTTTTTATTTCAGTGATAACTGTTTCATCGTCAGTCGCTAAAAAGACTCTTCGTTGTGATACATTTGCAAAAAGTTCTATCTGGTTATAAAACTCTTCAACGTGTTCCATGTATTCGGCAACTTGATGCAATTTTGCTTCTGATATCAACTTATCCGTTCTTCTGATATGTACACTATAAATTAAAAAATTTAAAAACATTACGACCAAAATCTGAAATAATTACTATCAAAATTCAAATTGTTATGAAACATCTACCTAAAATTTCTAAAACCGACTAGGTATCACCCTTTACAGAGTGCGTAAATTATTCAAAATTAAAAAAAATGTATAAATTAAAATAAACTTAGGAATTTATAAGAACCATAAAATCTTTTGCAATATTTACCCAACGATTGGTTTCCTAAAATTAATTATTTTTGCTACATCTAAAATGTATTTTCTTATATGCGGCTGAGGTCTCAAAATATATTTTGCAAATTGTCCGATCCACCAAACGAAAGGGTCTCCGTACAACATTTCAATTCGTGGACCTAAATCTTCTGGTATAGCATAGGGGACGTACTTTGGACGCGAAATTTGTAAGTCCCATAAATATCCCAAAAATACGACTTGATTTGCTTCGAAATTTTCTAAAAAATACCACCTTAAATTAACATTGGAATTCTTATTGGATTTCACATTAGGAATGTGAAACAATTTTGAATTAACATTGACAAAACTAAATCTTAATGGGTCTCATTATTATTGTCTTTGATATCTTAATTACAAAAATTCAGTAATGTGGTTCTAATAGAAGATAATTTCTTAACTTTTCTAAAATGATTAAGACTTGTTGTACGTAGAACCTGAAGAAGTTATTAAATATAGCGAAATGTCGATAACTAATATTGCAGTTGAATTTTTATAATCCATCAATCCTCTAATATTTATTTAAATTTATAAAAAAAATTGTTTTGTGCGTTTTGTGTATAAGACTTTAAAGAAACTTTTATCACTATATAACTTTGCCTTATTTTTTCAGATTTAGATACAATTTAGAAATACCTCATTAAAACACACATGTACTGATCGATTCAAAACTCAAATTATGAGTTAACGTATTTTTAAGATTAAAATAAGACTTTTACTATAAATTTGTGAACTAAAAAGGTTATTTTTGTACATAAAACATCATCACAATCTGTTCCAATTATTTAGGATGCAGTTTCAATAATACTTCTCTTTTAATAACGATTTGTACACGATTAGGTAAGTACAAATAAAAATTTGAGAAAGCGTTAAATTTTTTCACGACGAACTACATACTCTTATAATTTGGAGTTTCTCAATGAAACTTGGAAATTCAGAAAAAAAAGTGTAAAAACTTCCTCCAACCTCCGTTAATTAAGTATAGTTAATGTATTATTTGAGATAAGAAATGAATATCGTTTGGAATAGTAGAAGCTTGCAAGCTTTTATTATTCCAACCCTGATGTCTGTAGTGACAAATTGAAAATAATCGTTATTTTTTGCGCAACTTTTAATAAATAAGCCCTGAAAAAGCCGTTTAAATTACTTATATTCAAAGGTAAATCTTAATGCAACTTCAATTAAAATAATATAGACATTAGGTTTTGAAGCAGCTTAATTAAATGTGCAAGAAATGGACTTTTCTATAAAATTGTTTCGGTGGTATTGAAAGAATATTTACGGGACCAGGCGGTGACTCTATCGTCCGAAGGATCTAGACAAGTTTCACTGAACGGTTTAAAGGCATACTCCCAACCATCTTCGTGATAACACCAGCCTTTAGATTTGACAACTAAAGTCCTTCCATGCCCGTAGGCCATAAGTAAACAGTACATCAAATGATGAAACTGACATCCTAATCCACCAAACTAGAAAAAAAATATAGTTTCACATATTTATATTACCATTTAATTTGTGCAAAACTTAGTATTTCAGTTTAGTCGCTGATAAAACGAATAAATCCTCCAATATACCTTCTTTATTTCGCAAACAAATTTTTTTGCATTCCTACAATCTTTAGGATTTTGTAAATAATGAATTCTTCGTTGAACTAAAAATGATAACTCTGCCGATTCTTTTCGACGCCACATTTCATATCCATCATATTGGGATAAGGATTGTAAATCCATTAATAACACCCTAAAATGAAGTTGAAGTGATAAACCCAAACTAAGCTCTATCCCTTAACACATACCCTTTATACTCTTCAAGCATATGCTGCATATAATTCAATTGTTCTTTGAATTTTGGATTAAAAACACTAACTTTTAAGCCTTTGATTTCACTTTTCAAATAATTCCATAATTCAGAAATGGTAACACTTAACTGTCTTCTATTTCTCATATATGTGATGTGAGGACTTCTTAATTGATTTTTAGATATTTTATAATTTAAAAACTTTTCTTTGCTGAAAATGTAATTTATTATTATATATCACAATCACACGAAAAAATTATTTAAATTCACTTCAGCCTAGTTTTCTCTAACATAATTTTCAAGTTTTCATTTTCGTTGTACAAGAACAGAATTAATAAAACACTAAATGAGAAAAAAATTAATAGAAAAATATTAAAAACCATTGATTTGGATCTAGGTATTTTTACAGGTATCATTTTTAACGTCTTCACTATTTACTTAATATTTTCAATATTTCATATCTACCTACATATCCTGCTCGTTAAATAAATTATACTGATAAAAATATCTAACTTAGGAAAATTCATGATTTAATACGAGTCCCTTGTTTAAGTTATCAAGTTTTCAATGTTAAATTTTTATTGCATCAATATTGTTCTCATTAACTCGAAATTTTTAGATGGTTTGTTTTAGTAAAATTTTCAACTTATGGTATATACTCATTTTATACTTAGCAAAAATTTGATAAGTTATTTCTTCTTTTTTGGCAATTTTAGTTTAAAATAGATTTCCGAGTTTTTGGCTTATTGTTAATTTTGAAAAAAAAAACACAAATCAATTTTGATACTACCCAAATTCACAACAGATAATGAAAAAAGAATAATAAGAAAAAATCAGCGTTGATAGATTTAATATTTTTTTTAATTTCTCATCATTTAAACATCTAATTACCTCACTTACCATTATTTAAAGTTTCGTTTTGCATTCTATGTTCAAATGGTTGTTTAGAATATAATCATTTAATAGAAACAATCATACTTTTTTTTAAATTAATAAATATGAATTATTTCTTAAAATTCATTAATATTAGAATAATCAGGAAACTGTTCTGAACGATATTTGGATTCCAATTTAAAAACTGGAACAGTTCCATTTTCTTTTGAGCGTAAATTGGTTCCTTTTCCAAATCCATTCCATAAAGATTGTGTTAAATTAATTTCATCTCCAACAAGCATAGCTATCTCATCTTTGACTTTATGTGAAATATATGCTTTCTTTACTATGGGCGAACCACCCTCAAAATAATACATTTTATCAAGAGATCTACCTCGATCATGGGCATCCAAATGATACGTTTGCATTAATTCAAATGCAAGTCTGCTGAACTAAAAAATTGAGAAGAGATTACAATATCTAAGAGCTATTTCTTTAAAGTTTTCGTGTAATTTAAAAGTAATACTATCTACTCTGCTTAGGTTTCGTAAAATTCTTTTGAATAACAGTAGTGCTTTCGAAACCTTTGTTTGAACATTCAACATGAATTTACAGTGATTTGCATCCGTTTAAATTATGAACCAAACACACTATCCGATATGTTATTTCAAAAAGCATATTTTTTTGAAAGCATGAATGAAAGTCTTATTCAAGGGGAATATTAATAAATGGGGTTTCACATTAAAAGAAATCTCTTCTGTAGATTCTGAATGATCAATCCAAATAGCGTTAACTCGAGTTCTGAATCAATATTTACGTACATTTTTGAGAATCCAGGGAATATGAAGTATGTAAATGTCTTAACTGCCACTCTACTTTTCTATTACTATTTTATCAAAAATGTAAATTCCTAAATTAAAAATTACAAAAATATTATTAAAACCTATTCAGAGTAGGTGATACCATGTTTAATGATCCCCAAACTTAAAGAACACTAGTTATTTTTTTGGTGTATAGTATAAGAATTAAAATCTCACATGTGAGCTGAAAGTTCCGACAAAAAAATCACACTTAGAAAGGAAATAAATGTCAGAAACTGCACCCAACACTGAAATATTATTTGATTTATCGTATCGTTTTGAAGGATTTGCTGAAATGGACACCAAATAGTTAGCTATAATGTTATATTTTGAAAATTGCTTCAATAATTTAATAATAACGTCAGGATCGTCAGTCGCAATATAAATTTTTTGTTGGTTACTCCTTTTCGCCAAAGCAAACCAAGAATGAAATTCTTCAGCGATATTCATATATTTTTCTGCGTCGATTTTTATGCCATTTGTATCAGTTCTACGTACATGAAGCCTAACAACAGGAGTATGTATATGATTTGCTGAAATATTATATTTATAAACCTCACCCTACAATAGGACTTGAAAAGCCGATTTCTTTCGATTTTTGTTCAACATATTTTTTCACTTCAGGTTGCAGCCTAAACACATATTTGACAAACTGCCCTATCCACCATGCGACCGGATTTCCATGCAAATGAGATATTCTCATAAATAAATCCTCGGGAACTGAGTTTGGCAACCAGAAAGGTTGGGTTCTTAACTTTTGAATTGCCGGTAATTTAAGAACTAAGTTGTTTTCATTATTTCCTTAAAAACTCGACAGTTTTAGTTGTAATTTTACTTCATTAAGTTAGGTACATATGTAATCTTATACCAGACCACTCTTCTACATTATCATCGAAAACTTCTCTGCAGTTATCACTTAAGGGTAAAAACACACTTTCCCATCCTTTACTACTGTATTTCCAATTTTTCGACTCTAAAATCAGCGTCCTTTTAGTTCCATAGGCCATTAAGAGGCAGTACGCAACATGATGTATTTGACACCCTAATCCACAATCCTAAAAGACTCATACTAAACGAAGTGTGTTAATAAATAGTTGAACTATAATTACAGCATCATTTAAATTGCAGATAATTTTTTTCGCTTTATAACAATCGTCGGGGTTTTGAATGTGTTTAATACGTTTTTGAACCAAATTGGACAATTCGTCAGCTTCTTTAATCCGCCATTCATAATATCCATCCGCCTCAGTCATTGTATAAAAAGAAGATCGAGCTGCACTAAAGTTATAAATTATTATCCAACGTTATAGATGTATACATTGAACTTACTCTATATGTTCTCTACTTAAATTAATAATATACTCCAAACGGGAATCGATACTTTTATCTATATTTTTGATCCTCGAAAAACTATGTTTTATGTAATTCCACATTTCCTCAACATTGCCGCCAAATCTGCGTCGTAACTTTTCATATTTGAACTGTGGTATTGGTATTTCATCAGAGTCCAATATGTCTTGGTAACTTTTATGAAAATAACTATTAGTTTACAGCAATTATTAAAACAACTTTTACATTAGTTTACCTCTGCACCTCGTTTAAGTATTTAATTTCATTATCACTATTTTCTGTTTTTAAGATTATAATACAAACAATTAAACAAACACTAAAAGAAAAAATGATCAAACTTTTCCAATCCTTTAAATAACCACGTCGCGGTAATATCATTATTAAAACTTAGAAAATGTCGCTAACAGATAGAGTAGGTATAATATTTTTTTTTTTGGAATTTCAACTTAAATAAGCAGTAATAATATATTACAAGCACTCTTTCAGATATATTGTTTTTAATTTGACAAGGTTCAATTTTATGATAATTTTTATCAAAAATTTTATTACTTTTGAGTTATTTAGCCTTTTAACTAAAATTCTTTTTATCAGTTTAGGTTCCATGTGTTTCGGAACTAGGTGGTAGCATAAAGCCTCGTTCGTTCAAAAAGTTTAATAATAGTTATAAATGACATAGTATATATATATATGTTTATATAGTATATGTTTCTATATATAGTATATATAGTTATAAATGATATATAATATATATAATCAAGAAAGATAGAAAGAAACTTTTGACATTTTTACTTTGGATAATTAGAGGAAATAGACGTACATTTTAAAGTTAAACAAAAATAAAGTACTTTATTTTCATTGAAATCTGCAAAAATGTATTTAAGTAACTCAATAATATGTATGAATCTATATGATGAAAATAAAAAATAAGTTTAAATAATATAAATCTTCTTATTATCAAAAAATCAAAATTAATAAAATGGCTTCAATACAAAAGAAAAGTGAGGATAATAATAACTTAGGAGGGTTGCACAAGTACCTGGCAATATGTATAAATTATATAACTATCATTTAAATCAATTTTCATTCTTCATTTGGTTTTCGAAACTTAAAAATGTGGTTTGAATTCTCCACTTTTTTCCTTTTTTAAAGTTTGAACTTTATTTTCACTTCTCGTACTTCTCGTTTTTAACTCGTACATAGCTATATTTCTAATGTTGCATACTAAAACTAGAAAATTACCAAAACACAACGTCTTATTAATGAAGTGAAAAAATAAAAATTTGGACTAGAAAAAATAAAGGAATCTCTAGCTACAAGAAATAGCAATTTATTGGGCGAATAGTATATAAATGAATTAACTAAGTATATATAGTGACTTTAAGTTTATAAATGGTTTTACGCTCGATCTTCAGTTCTAAGGTGACACTACGACAACATTCATCTCTGCATTTTGATTATAACTAGATTTTCAACAGTAAATTCTCCAAACCATAATGCATCTTTGATATCGAAATTACCGAAACAAAATCGATAAAACTAAAATTGCATTTGCTTGACTATTTCAGTATCAAAACCATATATGTATAATATATTAATTCAAAATTTCAGGGCTTAACTTGGGCTTCAACTTGACTAAAGATTTTTTTCTTTGGTCAACTCAAACTTTGAAGGGTTTTACCTCACAATTCTGTAAAAAGCTGTCATCCAAATGAGGATAAAAGTATACGTTTGATATTTGTTTCTGAAAGTATTTGGCAGCTTGTTCCACGACACATAGGCTTATAGACGCATCGGCTTGTATGTAAAAAAGAGTTGGGGGCAATAATTTTTACTTATACGTTATACATGTATATTGTTATTTTTAATAGCTTGAAGAAGCTTGAAAAAGTAATAAACGATGAAACGTTGCGAAAAATAAATTTATGTTTCTGTGTTTTAATTATTTAAATTATAGAAGATCCTCGATAATCCTCAGAACCATAATACTTGAAAAAAAATATTCTTCGCAATTTATATAAATACGAGTCTATATGAGGAATACAAAACAAAATATAGCACCTTAAAATAATTTTGCGGAAAAATTAACGATTATTTTGTCCTCAACATAATATAATCGCTATATAAAACCTTACACCCTTTTTATACATGTCCATTATACGTATATAATAATAAATAAGTATTTCATATTATTAGCAAAGTTTTCTCAATACACATTCAATTAATTAAGCATCTCATTAAACTTCTAATAATTAATCCATATTTACTATTTTTATCGTCTGGCAGAAGAATTAGGTCAGACATATGCAGTTACTAATGCGAATGAAAATTGCATTATGACTTTTCGAACTCTACACAATAGATTACCGACTTTTAATGTTTCAAAACTATTCATTAGTTTTCGTAGAGACGTAAGCATACTTCTACTTAATGTAACGTAAAATCATAATAACCTGCAACACGAAATTCAAATCAAAATAGTCAAATTACCAACATATTTCCTATTTATTTCACTAATTATTAATTCATGGTTTTTATGACAAAATTCATTTTTCAACTTAAATAAATACTGAAAATGTCCAACAAATAACTAAAATCTTATTTTTTTTAAATCTACCATAAAATGTATTCGTGATTCAGAAGAGCACGAGGAGTCATTACATTTTTATCAATTTCTTAGTGAGTTTAGAAGTTTATTACATAATTTAAAATCTATTTTTTACAATCGATTTTGATAAACATAAAGAGTAGTTTTCAATTACTCTTGCAAAAGAAGTTATTTTAAAAAAATTATTTTTACAATTTATTGAAATTACACAACTAAATATCGATTCATTTCTTCAATTGAAACAATAACTTTTATTGATAGGGTAATTTAAATTGATCACAATTCCAAAATTGTAAAGATTAAAAACTACATCCCTCTCATAAATCACAAGATTTATTTTCAAATAGACAAGAAGAAATTAAGTATAGATAAATCTTAAACCTAACGCACTATATTTTTTTCAAAACTAATGCCTTAGGCTAGTAAAAACTGACCAAACTATAATATGTTCTTCACAAAAATCCCCAAGTGTATAATTACAAAATTTCACTTCAATCATTTGACTTAACACAAAATTACTGGTATTACTCGAGCAACATTGACTCAAGTCTTTTATACTTATGTTTTTGATTCGATAGAAAAATTATAACTTCATCCTATAGTGTTTTATAAATAATAGTCCGATAATTTCAAACAACATAATTGGTTATACTACGGGTAATTAACGTTTTCATTTTTATAATATTTGTATAAAATATTTCGCATATCTACCTTAATAATTCTCTTCATAAATTTTGTAGTGGTTTCAAAGATTGAAGTCTTAAAGGATTTCAAGTTTTATAAACTGAAATTTTGTTAAGTAAAATTTGAAACTCTACCGATTGAATGTATTGTTGGTATTAAGATGCCAGCAAAATATAGCCTCAATTTTCCCAAAGTGCACTTTAAAAACTATTGGCGATTATGAAATTTAGTCCTGAATTCAACTTTTTGGTTAACATAATTACTTATCTAAAATGTTTTTTTTTCAACGCTTAGATTTAAATTTTTTAATAAAGTACTGTCGTGGGAGACCAATTCATTTTTAAAATTAAAATAATATTCATAGACTTCGTAAGTTCTCCCCTCTTTAAATTTTTTTTTTTTATTATCTCCAGATAGACAGATTTAAACCTTCCGTTGCCTCGTAAATTATTTGATAAAAATGAAACTTTTGACCTGTAAGAAACAAAGTAAGAATAAGTTCAATCGAAATAAATAAAACGAAATCGACAATCTTATTAAAATAATGATCTATTTAGGAAGCACTGTTTAATTTTTTATATTTTTGAAAAGTTTGATATATTTCTATCTAGGCTTGTTTCTTACCTATACATTTTGGTGATTATATGCGTACAGAAAAAAAATTTACGAAAAGAATAATTATGCCATTTTTAAACCTCCTCTCACCTCAGGAAGGAAAAACAATATACCTTCCGTAAAAATTGAAGAAATAAGAAAATTATAATAACCCTCTATTCCTAAAGGGGCATATAAAATGCTTAGTTTGTTACCATTAAAGTAAACAATAACTTATCTACTATTCCGTATTGAATATTTTGACAATCGTTTTGAACCACTTTTCATCGTTGTACGTAAACCACAAAAAGTTACTAATAAAGAAAGCTCAAAATAAATCAAAAAAGTTAATACATATTGTTCATTAATTAGTGAGTGTATGCATTAACATAGGCAAACACTATACAATATATCTATTTTACCAGTAACACATATATACAAAGTATACCTACCACATCTCTACAAATTTTTATTCATTGGTGTTGTACAAATCAAAAAAAAAAGTAATAATTTGATACCTCTACATTTTCATACTTAAGTCTTTCGTATATTTATCAGATAGTTTGTAATGATTGGTACTGGTTAATAGTACAAATAAATAATTCATTATAACAAAAATCGATAGAAATAATTTAGTGACATCTCACCAATTCATAAACCTTCACAAATTCCTCCACAATATCTCTTGTGCCTATAGTCTTTGGTTAAAAAATCGAGCATAATAAGATTGAAAAGTGTGTAGGTAAACCATTTAAGATTTCCCAATTGTATTTTACAATATTCAGTTTTATTTGAATAGCATAGGAACATGAAAGAAATACTTTAGCTCTATGTACAGATAAATTTAACTTGAACCACCAACCACGATTGCGCGGACCACGGTTTAAGAACGGCTGATTTAGATAGCATATCGCCAGGAAAAGTTCTTAGAATGTACAATAGAATTTTATAGCAAAATGTAACAGACAAACAAAAAATTTCATATAAGGAACGATTATCGAAATCTACACCAATAAGTTGGAAATAAAATTCAATAAGAGGAAACGGTTTTGCTTCTTGAAAAGTAAAGAATTTAAACTTAAATTTAAACACATTTAAAAACACTTTACAAAGATTTCATAATATAATTGAAACAATCAGTTAATGTTTAACAAATAATGAAAATTAAGTGAGAATTATTTTTATATTGTAAGGAATGCAATTTAACATAATTTATGGATTTTGAAATTAATTTCTTGAAAATGTGGTTGTTTATTTCAAATAATTGCTAAATAAGGTCTTGATAAATCAATTGAAATCGAATTGTTCTAAACATTGGCATAATTCATAGAATTGTTCTCTCATTGACATAATTCATTAAGCTGCCTTCATAAAAATGATAAAGCTTTTGCTCCAGTTAGAACGTTCGTTATTTAGTTGGAGCTTAAAACTTGTTGATAAAAAATCTTTTTACAGCCTATCACCTGTTAATTTTGTATTAAATATTTCAATTTAACATTAAAGCTAATAAGAAGCTTTTAGTTACATTTTTGAGTTATTATTGATATCGTTTTCTTTTGTATGGAATGGGAGAAAATAGTCCCCAGATCGGGTACAGATGGTTCCTTACATGCGCAATAAGACATAAACAATTGTACGATGTCAGCATGCAAAAACCCATGCTTTGAGCTGTTTTTTGTATTATTGAACCAAATTCAATTAATATAATTACTTGTCTAATTGAGATTCGTCTAAAATAATCGTTATGAATTTGACCGAGATGACCTAAATTAGTGCAAAGTACAATAACAGAAGATGGTGATCATATATTTTTTTTTCATATTGAAGAATTTAAACGACAAAAATTCTTACCTGTCGATGAAATGCATCTGGCATCGTAAAAGTCGAGCTGATCCAACAAAATGTATTTATAACGTGCGTAGGTAATCCTTGGACAATGCATTGTATAGGATTTCCAACGTACTGTGTTGCAGTAATAATCAAACTACAAGTCATTAACAATACCGTCGTAAATAAGTTATGCATCCGAAAAACAACATTGTCAATTTGCACATCCTGTCGTTTCAAATATTCCTTTAAGCCTCCTAAAAGTCGATACATTTTTGCAGAAAGCCAGGAATATCACTAAATTAAAAAGAATGTTTTTTTCAGCTAATGTCACAATGAGAAAGTTTTATATTTGCCGCTTTTTTACAACAATGGGCTGCGTTTGATTTTTCACGTGGTTTCACACATGTTGGACACATAAATTTTTGATATGTCAATCCGGGAGTTTTCAAGTTTTCTCGGGCGTTTTTAATTTGGCACAAGTTTTAAACTGTAATACCGCACAAACATTTAATTGTTCAAAGGATTAACAATGAAAAAGTGTTAAGTTTTTCGTTTGTTTTGTGTCAGGATTATTTGTTTTTGGAAAAAAGTTTACTATAATCGTATATGTGTGTTAGCTAGGCAGTAGGTACCTTCCTCTATACTATGGTTTATTATGGTGTGCTACTGAGAGAATCCCCCCACTTTGGGTTCCATTACGCCATCTTGCTTTCCCCTCCTATGTCTGGATTGACTGTACCCTTCCAATGTTTCGGACGCCGTTATAGCGTTGCCATAGTTTCGTATCCCTCTTGTGTCGTTTTCTTTGTTTCATGCTATATTCCCCTTGCGTGGTATGTTAACGATGAAAGCCACTTCCCCTAACTATGAGTGCAACAATTTTCTCGCGCGCATCGAACTTCATACAATATTACAGTTGACCATGAATGAAATAACTTGAAAATACATTGAATATTTACGAAAGTTTGTTTGGATGCTTGTAGGGCTATGGACCTGGATGCTGTATCTCAATGATTTGATGTGTATAGTATTCAACAAAGCTACTAGGAAGAGAATTCTATTCAAGTTGGACGGGACAATAAGTTTCAAATTTCCTAAAACAAATAACATCCGTTTTCCATTCTTTAGGGCAAACAGATTATTATTAGAGTACAAATTTGACCTCCGAAAAATTAATTTAAAAAATTTACCATGATTCATTAATTTTGAAAGTCCATACCTATTACAAACTCTATATAACACAAATTCTAACAATAAAATTGAATTTATATGTAAAAAAAGTATCAGTACCAATCATCAAGTATCTTAGTTTAAAAAAAAAGTTTATTCTCTTGAAATTCCTCTACGTGAAACTCCGGCGAATAAGTAATGAGTTACCAATTCGAATATTACCTTGAGGTAAATTATGTAAAATTAACAAGACCTATGTTATTGAACTCGCAAATAATTCAGAAGGCGTAAGAAGAAAAAATATATGAGCCTCAACATTTATATCTGCTATGAAAAAATGGATACAATTTTACCATTAAATGAAACTAAATAGTTCAACAAAGTTACATTTTACTATTGTCAAAAGCAAGCATTTATTTGCAGAAAAAATCATTCATAATTCTGTTTTAATGGTATTACAAAACTAAAAAAATTATAGTATTGTGCCTTTCTGTTTAAAAATGGGTGTTAGTCCATGTACTTTAGCATAATTAATTGTTAATACTTTCATTAGAAACGCCTATCGCGTAAAATACTCTTCGCTTTGAGCAATTGAGAAATATATCTTGATTTTCATATAGATAATTCTTTTTCTAAATTGGGTATTGAATGCTGGTTTTAAAAAAATGATATAAAGATAGCCGAACACAGAATCAGACATCGCACTGTCTGGCATATTTATAAGCCTAAATTCGCTTTCAATACAATTAACTAAAATGTGAAAGTCAAACGTGATTGTGTGTATTAATTAGAACTTTTTTATTGTTATAAGATTTTTTTGTTACTGTTATAACATATAAGCTATAAGAAAGTTGTTGTTATTTATATTTTGTTGAAACTTAATGAAAGTTAAAAACTTCTTATAAATTGTAGAGGAGTCAAATAATTGTGGGTAGTGAAAAACTGTATTGTTAATATTGAAGTTCTATTGTTTTAAATAATAAATTATAACTGTATTTTACTTTTTATTTCATTTTTATAGGAAAAATAAAGTTAAAATTCGTTAATAATATAATTCAAAAGTTTTTCTAGTTGTACATTTGATATACTTTCATACCAGAAGGATTAAACAAAATAAGCATATGATAGATAGCTTAAAAATTATAATTTAATACATTTAGTGAAAGTATATTTTATCAAGAATAATCAGTTTTTGTAAAATGTTGAATATTTTAATATTTTGAACTCTATTAATACGAACACTGTAGTTTTTTAATAATTCGTTTTTTTGTTCGCGATTTTACCCCCAAACTCCCAAATTTTATTTACTTTAAGGATTTTATAATATTATTTTATAATAATTCGCTTGGAATCAACAATCAAATTCGTAATTGACTATATGTTGAACCACGAAAATTTGAAAAAAGCGGATTTTAAAGTTTTATTATTGAGATTTTCAGCTTGCTATTTTTGTCTACCTATCTAATTTTGGATTTATAGTCAATAACAATTTGACAAAAGACCGTTAGGGATTATAAAATTTATTTTCTAAGTTAATCTGATAATATTCCAAAAAAAAACAAAATACCATGAAAAGCATATACCTATTTCAAATCAATTTATTGTTTTCTATATCCATAACTTCTAAAGGTACTTTATTTTTCGTCTCCCGACATCTTCTGTATTTTAAATTGTTTTGAAAAGGTAGCTTAATGCCAATTTCTTCTTTATAATCTGGTTATGTACATTGTACATAAATATACCCCTCAAAAAACTAATTTCATGTTTATAAATATTAATTTCGTACTGTTTTTCCTACATTTTTTTAAAAATATTTCGCGTAAGTATATTTCCATTACTATCACAGAGCTTAATATAAGTTCACTAATAAAGTATCAATCCACTAATATCTGATAATAGCAGCCACTCTAAAGCAAGAAGCTATTAGCCAATAGGATTGCGAGGTTTAAAGATGTTCCAAGATTGTTTTGATTATTGAAATTTTGGAAATTTAACTAAACTACTCCTATATATTCTCTTAGCCATGTACAATGTACAAATTATGCAAATATTTTAATAAAAAATGGAACGTTTGTGCAGTAACGTTATTTGGATTCAATGCATTAATTATAAATTATAAAAAAAATATTTTAAAACAAAAAAGGTAGCAAAAATATAAAATTAAGTTTATTTAATTGAGAAAAACATTTCATTAAGACTAAAGGTAAATGAAAAACTTAAATGAGCATATTAAAAAGCAATTTAGTATGAAAAGTACAAAAATGAGTTTTTAATTCACCAAATAAAAATAAAAGAAATCAAAGAAAATATGCTCCAAAAATAATTTTAAAATTTTTTTAGGAAAAATGGTATGAGCTGAATACTAATTATATACCTTAAGTCAAGAGAAAATCTAAATAAAATCTCCTCAACAATGTCCAAAAGCCATTAAGTATAAAGGATTTTTATTTTAGTTATAAAATAAAAATTTTCATAATAATTTTTCAAAGAAAAATGCGTTGTCTATACATAAAATACTTAATTGTTATTTGAATTTAGTTTTAAGCCTGTTATTTTCTTATTTTACGAAAACATAATTATACAGACAAAGAACATGAACTTCAAATTTCATATCGAAAAAAGGTTCATGTTTAAGGGCTACAACATGGAAAGTCGATACTTTTTATTTTCATTTCCCATTAATTGATTATAACGAATCTCAAAGAGTCTTTAATGAATTTGATTCATTAATGAAAAAAGTAACCTTGCGAAGAGATGACCTTGATCGTCTATCTATTTGAAAGATCAATACTAATTATAAATAGGTATATAACTTTTAAATTCCGTATGCACACGTTGCATAATCAAATAAAAAGTCAAAATTACTTTTAAACTTGTTTTGACTAAGCAGGAAAGTTATAAACAAGATGATATTGTTGCTGATATCATTGGAAAAATATTTTTTGCCAATATTACCTGGTCTTTATTGGAAAAATATTTAGAAAATTTGAAATGTACAGAAAGTTGACAATTAATAAACCCGAAAAGGAAATAAGCAAATATGGAGCATATTTTATTGAGATACCTTCTTCTAATGCATCCCTATCATTACCTACGACTTCGTCTGCATAACGTATTATTATTTCGACAGATTTTTTTAAAATTTTAGCCGTCCATCATAAATATTGGAAACTTTAGCAAACTTTTTCAACTAAAAAAATGCGTTAATAGTATGTGTATATATTACAATAACCAATGTTTTAATGGTTTTTGGATTAGAAACAAATATTGATTTCATTCCCTCATAGTGAATGGATAACAGGAAAGGTTTCTGGTCGGATAGCTAACCGGTTTCGGAGACTCACGATAATCTGATATACGGAAGCAGAGCTATCAGAAGAAAGTATCTTAGTTACTTTCAAGTAACTTAGTTATTTTAAAGTATCAACGTCACTATACCTTAGTTCCTTTATTTTTTGGCAAAAAGTAACTAGTATCTTAGATACTTTTTAAAAATAACCGTATCTTGCAACTTAAAGAAATGCCTCATATACCAAAAGGTAACTAAAAATGTAGTGTCTAATAAACAATAAGCTGGAGGTATGTTTTGATGTTTTTCATATAATTTTCTATTTTTTTCGAAAGTTTAATTTTCTTAAGTTCTATAATTAAATTAATCTTTAATCGTTTTGTGTGTTGTGCTAATATAAGTTTAGACGTATACACTTTTTTCCTAATTTAATGAACATAATAAATACGGATTTTAATGAAACTATAAATAAATACGAAATTATAGGATAACCAAAGAACTTAACCGAATAGGTTACAAAAGTTATTACATATATACTATACAAAGTAACTAAGAAAGTATGTTTTCAAGTATTTTAAAAAGTAACTTAAGATAAATACTTAAGTTATTCTTTTTAAAGAATAACTACGTACCCAAAGTAACTTCGAATACTTTTTAAAAATCTTACTTATCTAGTAGCTGAATCCTTTCCAATTATATACCATATTCCAATTTAATATGTTATATCTTTGTTTATTGTACCAATATCAATTGTATCTTTGACAACTCTGTTAAGAATTCTTGGGAAGTTTGCTTGTAAAATGGCTTCGCAATAATGAAACAAGTTTTGAGCAACATAATTCAATTTATTATGTCGAATTATTGTGCATACACAATTGTATTTATACAATTGTTTAAATTTTTAAAAAATGGTAGTTTAATAATTTAAAAATGAGTAAAACAACGTTAAAAATATTCACTAGTTAAAAAATACTTAATAATACTTAATATGGCAACTTAAACCGAATATTTATCCCAAAATTAAGTCAAAATATGGCATCAAATATGGGTCAGTAGCTCTTAACCTGGTATGCAAAGACAGCATAGGAGTGTTTTAGGTTTAGGGGTGCGACATACAGATTGGAATTTATAAATTTATTTTTAAGGGGTTCCAACAGCTCATTTCATATTCAATAAGAATTTCACAGATATTTGAGCAATGACAGCTGAAATAATTGCCAATGAAGTGAATTAAGCCAAAAGTTTTGAGGCTTTTGAAATAATTTCCAGTAATACCCTTTTCTGTCGAATTTTATTTTTGATTTTTTTAAATTACGCGACATCAATTGCAATAATCCCCAAAGCAGTTTTTCATTTAAAAAACAGATTAAATGTATTCGATTTAATTTCAATATTTATTTAAAGTTAGAAACTAAGTAAAGAAACTTTATAAATTATAAGTGTTTAACAAGATAATATATCTCTGTTGTTTTAATGGACATCAGCTAAAAGCTGAAGCATGAACATCAAGGCATTATTTTGCTTCTAAATTGAGTTCATTAGTTAACTAATGATTTGTTTTTATTGTTTCATTCTAATGTTCGTTCTCTTTACCACCATTGAAATCTCCAAACCACGTCAATTAAAAAAGATTTTTTTTCTTAATTATCATATAAAAAAAATATGTAAAGCTTGAATAATTGTAATTAAAAGCAATAGTCAAATATTCAAATACTCAAATATATTTTAAATTTCAGAAAAAAGGAAGATATAGGTACTTAAATTTCAAACCTTCCCATTAAGACGATACGACATTAAAAATTAATTATCAACGTCCTTTTATTTTACATGTCTAAAAGCATTAATGGTTATTTCCTTGTAAAACTAGATGATGCAATTTCAGTTTCACATCGTGTAACTGAATTTAGTAATATGATTCGGTTAAAACGGATTTTTTTGTGTAAATAGTTTAAGTAGTAGAAAGTCGAAATTGAAAAAAATATTAAGGCCATTTATTAAGTGTGTCGTTCAATTGATTGGTGACATTTTTTTTTTTGGTTATTGTAATAGTTGATTGAATTAGAAAGTAATGAGTTTTTATGATCTAAAAACCGCAAACATTGACGCGTGGGGTTTAAACACTTTAATGCGTCATTTTTATCAAAAAAATTTACTACGCTAAAATTTTTTTACTGAATACTTCGATATCCCTTCTTATATATTTTATTCTTATATTGTATTAATTTTGCTCAATTATTTAGTATTATATGTCAAACAATTTGATCGGATGCAAACCAATTGAAATCTCAACTTTTATCTATAGAACATTAGTAGCATAAATATCAAAATAATTTATCGCCTTTTAAAGAATATAAACTGCAATCTTTAATTACTCTATGCGAAATAAAGAAATTAATGTAAGTATATCAAAGCAGAGAACATTTAATCAGAGTTATGTCCCATTTTCTTCGCTATATCATTCATAACTTTGATTTCTTAAACTTTTAGATTTCCAAGAGTAATATCAACATTATAAACTTTTATTCAGAAAATGTAAATTATTTGAGACCCTGTTTTAGAGTTGATTTGAGAAGGGATGGAAGTAAAAGATAGAACCAGGTGGTAGAGAGGCAGCTGTTAGAAAGGTCGTCTATTGCCCATGATTGCATCAGACGTTCCAGCTGAAGAACTCAAATGAACTATTATTATCCTCCCCACTAGACAACTTTTTGTGCTCCCAAAATTCCCCTATATCCCTTTCAGTCTCTGAAACTCTCTATTCAATAACAATGGATAGTATCTAAAATATTATTTTTAAGGACCCGAAACATTAAAAAATCAAAGAATCGTATATGTATTCAACTCATTCATTTCGAATAGTTCAACAAATTACATTTTCGATTTCTTCACCTTGAAATTTATCGTTAAAAATGAGTAATCAATTAATTATTTAATTATTTGCATTATACCATTTTAAGGTAAAAAAGAAAGACTGAATCATTGAATCTGAATCATTTGCTTTGAAAAATTTGATAAAACTCCTTAGATAAAACTTCAATGATTTATTACAGAAGCAAACCAGACGATGAAATAAAAATTAATTTAGTGGACGATTTTGAGGTTTTCAGTATGAGAAACTTAATTCTAATGGTAATTATAAAAGTAAATAAAAGATTTTTTTTGTGAACATTAAAAGATTAAACAATAAATCAACTTTTATGTATTTTCTTTGTGAGACCATTTTTTGTTACTAATCTGCTCATAAACTAACTCATTTATGCTAAAAAAATAAATACAAATGTGGTACTGATAATGGTGAATAATGTAACAAGGAAGTCGTTATGGCAATCACAATATAGTAACCACCATGTAAAATTATTATCTTTTTTGAATACAATTGCAAATAATAAGTTTAAAGTAATTCATTGCAAAGAGTTCATGAACAAAATTTAGTTTCCTCTTTGCGTAAAAAATACAATTTAATTGTTAACCATCATACTCTCATGCTCTATGTATAGTTATAACAGCAGTTAAACTGTTTATAGAATATTTGAAATATATTGTGGTCTTATTTCAGTATTATAATTCACAAAAGTAAACTATAAACATAAAGTTGAGCAAAAGTTCAAATAAATTTATTATTACCGTATTGCCCAGATACGTATTTCGATTGCGTCTTCCTCAGTAATCATCAAGTAGTATTGGATCGCTTCGTAACCGCTATATGATAAATCAATAGTGATGACTCATCACATAGCAGTTATAGAGTGATGCAATACTACGTGATAACTACTGAAAAGATTGCTTTGCAATCGAAACACGTACGTGGGCAATATGCCAACAATTAGGGATCGCAATCCCGCACTGTTTCCAATCCCACAGGATTTTTGCTGGATTGACTTCGTAACAGCGGGATCCCGCCGAGCCTAAAATTGAGCTGGATCGCGGGATCCCACTTTGCTGGATTGCAATCCCTACCAACAATACATTTGTTTTGAACTTTTATTTGATTATGTTTATAGTTTACTTTTGTAATTTATATTACATAAATAAGACCACAATATTTGGCATATATTGTATAAACAGTATAACTGTTCAAAGTCAGTGGAGAAAAAAAAATCTTATTTGTTAGCAGTTGCAATTATGCAATACATTTTTGCAATCACCAAATTTGGGAGGTTTCTTTAATTGTTTGTCACTTCCTCAACTATTAACTTTACTCTCCGAAGTCAACAAGCTATCGATGAAATTGTGCTAATTATATTTTATTTTATATTTATTATTCCGTCATTGAACAGGGTTGAGTATTAAACTTTAAAATTTTACTAATTTGTAATATAAAAACGAGAAATTTTGGGTCAAATATAAGATTTTTTTTTCCAAAAACCAAATAAAATTAAGTACCCGAAAATTTTTGAAGCAATAATTTTTTTGTCAAAGAATATTAGTATGGTTTATGTTATATACGTCACTATACTATAGTGACATTAATATCTAGGAACATCGCATTTCCCACTTAGTTTTTAATTTAATTCCCGATTTTTTGTTAAATCAATGATATTAACATATTGTTTGTCTGTTTTGGTGCTAAATTTTCATTATGGCTTAAGTTATTCGTGGATTAAATTAAAAACAAAATGGAAAATGCAACGTTATCTAATATTTACGTCGCTAAAGTGAATCGTAAGTACATCTATAGACTTTAACAAAAAAGTATAATCTTTCCATAACAACCAAAATATCTCATCATCATTTTCTGCTAAGTAAACATAAATATATTGAGTTATAATATATTATTGAAGAGACCTTCAGTAAGAAAACCTAACTACTGTTATACTCAATGCTATAATTTTTAAGATGTACATAGCTACGTACTCCTATTATACAACGAGGGTAATATACTTGTTTATCGTAACGTCTTAAATTACGAGAATATTCATTTGAATCATTTCCTTTCAGCTCTGCTATAAGAGTTTTAGTTTTAGAAATTTTTTGCTTTCTACTTTCAACGTTTTAAGCTTTATAAAACTCAAATTTACTATAGTCGCCAGAACAAGATTGATGGAGTTCCTAGCTTAAAATAGTATAAACAGTTTTCATTGTTTTAATATTTAAAACAGAAAAAAATTATTTATTCGAAAAATTACTTTCTTCCCATTTAAAGGCTATTCAATGAAATTGAAATTTACGTAAAGACATAAATAATAAGCAATTATCTTATGAGTTGCTTTCATCCTTTTGGTTGTCTGTAAGATTTGTACGGTCGTACACTTTCATCACATTCAAAATCGCAAGATCAAGTTTTACTTGTTTCTTTTACACTTTTACCATTTTCGAAAATTAATTTAAATTAATCCAAACCGAATGTGATCCGAATTTTAATTAACTCGTTCTAATTTCTCCCAGATGTAAAATTCGTTTCGACATGATGATAATTAAGAAAATCTCTGCTTATAAAGAACTTTTTTATTTTATCCATTTAGACTGGAAATGAATGAGAGAAATGCAAGCTTTTTTTATTACATTTATCTGATGCTTTACACGTGGCACTGTAAATAAAATTTATGCCATTAAGAAATAATTGAATTTCATATTTCAATTACCTTTATTTATTTCAATAATGACTGCAAAGGAGCTGAATTTGGTACCAGCAAAGTTTACGTGAACGTATTTATTATAAGCCACATATGAGAAAATTAACATAATATATGGTATGTATTTATTCGTAGGTCTATATAAAACTTACAACCAAAATTGATAGAAAAAGTATAATAGACCTAATGTACATGATCTAAAAACTATTTTAAATGTTCCTAACTATTATCAAAACATAAGGAAACTATTAATTTCTAACTTTAATTGATAAAATCGAAGATATATCCATTGCAAAAAAAAAAATAATGTTAAATCCCATTAACGTTTTCCTATGATAAATGTACTTAAACAGAAAGGAGAAGGTTGTTAAAATCATTTGAACATTATGTTTAGTATTTAAACCATTTACAATCTACACAACCTTTATTCATATGGGAAACTTGACAGTAATTTTAGAATGTAAAATTGTTTTTCATAACAAAAAATTGTGAAAAATGACAAAAATTATGAAAAATATTACTGTTTCTTTGGTAAATGCGCAATGATCTGTTTATATCTCAGTTTTAATGCACGTAATGTGACGTCGCAGAAGACCCATAAGCACACGTTTTCATTATCGTTTTCGAGCTTTCATTTGCTCATTAAAAGTAAAACTTTTTTTCTGACAAAATACAAGTATTTTATAACAGAACATTGATTTTTCCACATATTATTAATGATCTTTATCGATTAAAAAAATTTAAAATTTAAAAAATTGCATATGGTCTATTAGGTAGGTGTTAGTCAAAACCTGTACTTGTGATAATTAATGTAAAAATTAGGATTGTTTTAATTATTGCATTCAAATAAAATGCTTTTAATTGCAGTTTGAAAACGAGTTTTAATAATTTGTATGGATTGTGCTTGTTCTTTGAATATGTTCAACTTGTTTGCCTTCACACGAAAAATGATTGAATAATGATTATTTAATGAAAATTACCTGCCTTTACATAAGATAACATAACGCTGACTCGTTGCAAAATTGCGAAATCATGATTTTGTAGAAATAAATTGCTGAAAGAACTTGTTGCATATAAGTGCAGTTTGTGTCATTTACAATTTTCGTAACCTTGGCATTTGAAATCATCTACTATCCAAATCGCTATTGCAATTCTTTTTTTACAATTAGATGGTTTCATGATGCATAGCGTTATTATTAATATTACCCGAATTGAAGACTAGTTTCAAGAAAATCTAATGTATATTGTATTTATTTTTTAATATTTCTCAATACTTTGGTTAAATATTTGTAAATTTTAAAACTATTATATCATTTATTAATGAAATAACAAAGTTTTTTTTAATAAAAACTGGTATATACTCTAAAACGTAATATAAAAGATACTGTTACTTTTTAAGTAATTTTGTCAATTAAATACCTAATTACCAAGAAAATATAACGGAATTCCTAGTTACATAATTACAAACAAATATTTTCTCGCCAGAATGTCGGAAATAGTAAACTTTCAATTCGAGAACGATACTTAAGGAATTGAAAATATTTTATCTATTGCATGCAAGAATATAAGAACTCTAAATACAATCTTCAAACATAAGGATTTTATTTCTTGAAAGATGAAAAAGTCAAAAACGGCAGACAAGTCCAGAAATGGATCCTTTTAAGGAAGTCTTTCATGATGCCAATCGTAAAATACGCGATTGCAAAACCGTTCTAAGGTATATCCTTATACGGATACATCGATAGTTTCTTTTTAATTTTCACTTCATGTCACATAAAGTTTTCAACGCGATTGTTGAAAAACTTGTTTGAATTATTGGCTTTAAATAAGAATGTCAATGAAAGGCAGTTTCTATAACAATCTACATTTTTTTCATCACCCAAATGTAATCAACTCCCAATAATATTCGACGAGTATAACTGAAATAAACAATTTTCGAAATGTTATTTTTTATCGATAATCTGTGACCATACAAAAACATGTTTATTAAATATTGCATTGTTAGTCATCAACTGGGTCATTTTATCAAGAGGTTAATTTTATAATTTATATCAATTGAACCTTAAGTTTATTCAATTCATCGTCTTAGACTTTATTAAGCAGTCGGAATATTATTTTTATTGCGACATGAATATTGACATGCATTTTAAATGACAATTGCATAGTTTATCATCCAGTCTAATTCATCTTTAATCCAATTATCATTAAGAAAATTTCCATGGATCTATTTTTGATTTTAAGTAAATATATAAAAAAAATATTGAAGGAGGATTTTCTCAAAGATGCTGTTTATTGCCTTACTAAGTTTAAAATACAGAGACTTCATAATAAATGCATGAATCGTCAGTCATCAAAAACACTACTAGGTGGTATCATTTGGGAACATAGTACAGGAAATACAAGTTATGTTCAACCGTTTTAATATCAAAGGTAAAACTTATAGAATGGATATAATGATTCAAAAGTCGAAAGTCAAAGAGAAAAAACTTTTTAGATCAACGTGAAAAAGATACAATTACAAAATGTAATCAAATTCAAGTGTTTTAGAAGCACTTCAGCATTGACGGCAAACAATCAGCACGTAAAACCAAAAAGCATCTTGTATTGACTAAAGTTGCGTTCTGTAGTTCTTGATTAGAAAATTGGAACCTTAATCCGGAAAAAGTTACAAAAGTATAGCTCTATACAAATTGGATAAATATACCTTGAGCAAATAGAATAGGAAGTATCTCGAGAGCTTTAAAATATAGTTGTAGGGAAGAATGGTATAAATGAATGGATGAGCAATTGTAGAAATTTACTTATACTACGTAAAATACAAAACTATTAAAGCTATACTTACATTTATATGAAGTAACTAAATAAAACCATTCTGAGAGAAAAAAAATCTCATATTGGAAGAAATTGAGAAAAAATTATGGAAAATTGAAATCCTTGTTAAAAAGAGAAAATCAAGAACAAATTATAGCAGTAGTAATATAATAGTTATCTATTAAATATAATGTATATAAGGTGACCAAAAGTTAAAAAAACCAGACCTCGTAAATAAATCAAAAGAAAAAGTATAGTAATTAATTAATCAATATAAAAATTTTCAAAAGTTAATAATCATACGGTATAGCGACATTTATTGTACGTGGAATTTATAAGTTGAATCAAGCTTCATGTCCTAAGAAACAATTAAAACAAGCACCACGGAACTCTCGAAATTTGTCTACTGTTATTATCTTGTCTGAAACAAAGCGTTCCAGATGCGTATCCCGTGAATCAGGAATTAATTCTCATACGTAGCACAATTTGTACGAGCTAAATCTAAGTAATCCGGCCTGATGTCATCTCTACGCATCGCAACTGGCAAAAATTCCAGCTTTGATGCAAACAATTACCGTTAATTTAAACGAACCTCCTTATAAAACAAACACGTAATGAAAACCCTTCTAACATAGGATATACTCGTACAGTCTCTTTTAAAGTTGTAGTATTCAAGACCTACATATTTCTTAGCAGATATCGACTTAATTGTTGCGGTTCTTCAGATTTTCTAAAAAACTATAAGCAAATATGATCATTAGGTTTTTCAAACATAAATGACTTTTTTTTTTAATTATCTTAGTTTGTTGACAATTTAGATCTTTGGCTTTGGAAATTTACTGGTTCGTGAACTATTTCGATCAGTAAGAAAAGGTCAATCACACGGGAAACTAAACCAATCGTTAAGCAGAAAACGAAAACAGAACAATATATACCAAAAATCAAATATAAGATTAATAATAACCAATCATATTATGAAAAATATATTTCATTTAAATTTTTCTAGGAGTGCTGCACTCTCCATGATAGTACCAGCCGGTTATATTAAATAACGTAATAGTGACTTTTGTATTCCTTTTTGATACTAAAAGCTAACGAAGGAAGTAGTGTGCAGTTTTAAATTATCATTTATGAATTTTTACTCTGCATAGATTGCAAAAAAATATTAAAAAACAAACGAGAAAAGTGTGAAATTTTCTGTAATGAAAATCAGTACACATTTTTTGATGATTCGTTAAAAAACTCTTGTATTAAACTCTAAAACTCTTGTAGTTAGGTATATAATAACTTCATTTTTACATTGATGATTTTGAGATTGTAGATTTGATGATTTTGAGAATGGAATTTCGAGTTTATGGCTTTAAATGATTAGCCCAAAAAAAGTAAGTAATATGTGTGTATAGATAAGAGAAAATTTTCCAAAACACAAATTTAAAACCTAATTTGAAAATAATTTATTTATTAGCTATCTATGTTTAACGGCACAATGCTAGCAATTAGTAGAACAATACTTGAAATTCATGTTTCATAATTTAAATATTTATAACACTTTGTTTATTCCTGAAATCGAAGACAGTAAAAAAGTGAATTGATTTAAATTTCCATATACTTAATTTAAATACCAGCATTTCAATCAATTTACTTTCAACATAAACATTCATTGAAACTAAAAATTCATAGATACAATTAGAACTATTCCTAACTCATTGGCATTGTAAAATGTAATCAATTAACAATGCAGGGTCGCATATAATTAACTGCCAACTCATAACGTTTACAATGTTCACTGATGGCACAAAGAAAATTTTTGTTAAAGTTATAATAAAATGATGGAAACAGATTATAACAACCAATTATTTTTCCATTTAAACTAATTAAAAAATTAAGAAACTAATAAAAATATGTGAAGGTTAACTAAATATTACTTTATATGTTAATATAGGTCAAAAAATAATAATAAAGGGCGAAAAATCAGAAACTATTGCCAAATATTGAAATAATTGAAATGGAAAATTTTACATTTATTACAAATATCCTGAAGAATGAAATTTTGTTTTGTCACTCTTTTTAAATTTCTGTTTAAAAAATTTAATACGCAGTAACTTCATTAAACACTGAATTGAAAGTAACAAAATTAACAGGGATTTTCTTTAATAATTTCTCATTTTAAAAACTATTTTAAGAAACGTATTTGCTTTATTTAATTTTTCTCAATGGGAATTTAATGAAGAATAAAATGTAAAGACAAAAACTCATTAATTTTTAGTTGTAAGAATGATGGATAATAATTAATGGCGAAAACAATTTTCAATTTTTATTTAATTATATCCTAGTTTTTAAAAATATTTGACTGCAATTATTTTCGACCATGAAGACTAAGTATACAATGCATGCATTAATAAATCTAATGTAACAACTTCTGGTATTAACAATGGCGAGGTTAATTATTTAATGTTATATCCGGACTTCGGACTGAAAACCAAACTAAATTATATTTTCTCACAAACCAAACATTAGTTACAAGGACATTAATTCGGAAATAGTTAAATGTAGCATCTTTGATGACACTATGTACCTGTATATATTTAGCACTTCTAAAACCTTATAAAAACCAACATTAACAAATGAGGTGTAACTACAAATTTTATTAGTGATATCGAAAGGTTTTCTGTATGTAAAAATTCACACTCGAAAACATAATGTAGCTGTTAATTTTGAACTTTATTTAATAAAATCTAAGAAAAACTCATTGGAAAAATACAAATAAAAAAAGTTGTTAAATTCAAAATGCCAAAAACAGCTTCTGTTACCCCGGCATTAACATGATGTCACATTATGAAACTTCAAGATCCCATGGACGTTTCTCCCATGTACCTTAACTTTTCAAGCAGTCGCTCAGTTTCGACTGAATATAGGCCTTATTATATGGCCATAGTTTTGTAATAACCTATCTCGTGTTAATAAATGTATTAATATTTTTATAAGTTTTTTTTGCCCTTTGCTCTGTTTTTGATACAAAAATAATGGTCACTTTTAATATGATTATCGGATATGGTTGCTTACTTTATTTTGTTTATAGTTAATTTTTAAACATATGTTGTAGATGATGACATATATTAACGTTTGACTGGCTAGAAATGTATACATTAACGCGTTTAAGTCGTTAAATGTTCAGATTTTAGAGCTATTAATATTTAACGAAAATTTTTAGTCAGTATACTAAAGTTATATAAAGTAATTTTTCAAATTTAACAAAATTAAAAAGTAGTGTTAATGTGTGAATTTTGTTTCAATGTTCGAAAACATAAAACCATTATTTTTCATACTTTAAATTGCTGATTTTTTAAGCCATATTAATTTTCTGGGTTCAAACTATACCCAAAAATCATACAATTACAAACTTTATTACTAATAATATTCATAAAAACTGTTCTACAAAAAAGAAACACTTTTTTTGCTTGATTTAAACTTATATAGTATAGTTTGAAAAACGTCAAAAATGATAAAAAAAATATTAAATCTAAAGTATAATAAAATTTGAGCTGGTTTTGAATTTTGACGAAGATTGCATAAGTCGCATTTCAAAAATTCTTCAAGAAAGAAGCAAAACGTTTTAGACGTCATTAGGATTTTCCTGACAAAAATTCAATGACAATTTTAGTTTCAGAAATATGCCAAATCAAATTTAAAATGCACCAAAGAGAATCATTTTCGTTTTTTAATTGGTGAAAAATTCACTAAGTGATCTATGTTAGTAATATTTTCTTAAGAAAATCAGAGCCAAAATCGAAAAAATTATAAGGAAAACAAAGTCACAATTTTTAACCTTTTTGATAGTTAAAGAGATCCAACCTTAGGCATTTGTAATGCATAATAGATTATTAATCAATCTTGTTAAAATATTGCAACTAGCGGCTTAAAAAAATTAATTATTAATTCTGAACACTAAGCACTCAGTGACTACAAATTCACACCATATTTCTTTAGCCACACCTCTACACGCTATTTCCAAAAAAATCAAGTTTATTGGCACTGCGGTTAACATGAATTTCATCATTTGCCATAGTATACAAAAGACGTAACTTATTCATTTTTATGAAATAATTTATTCATATCACACAAATTTTAAACAAAACGCATTGCAAATGTATAGAATAACAAATCAGGAAAGAAAGTTTGAATGAAAATTTAATTGTATGCAAATGGATCCGCTTCAGAACGTAATGTTAAAAACGTAGCCATCTACGACTCCAAAATGAATTCTGTCAATAAAAAATGAGTTGATTTTTCATATTTCAATGTCTCAAATGAGACGAGTTAGTAGTTAATCTTTGAGATTTAAAAAAAATATTCTTTTGTGAGTTTAATGATTACTTGAGATTGAATCGAAATTTTTGTATTTTAATAATGGATAACATAACACTATCCTCAACCGAAAGCTCTGTGGCAGAGGCTGTAGAGGAAGAAGAAGTCGAATCTTCTGAAGAGAGTATGCCCTATTATGAAGAAAAACCTTTCGTACTCCTCTCAGCCGATGACGTAAGAGACGTTTACATTAAACCATTTAAAATTCGTTGCTTGGGTGAAGTAGAGCTTTCGCGAAGCTCCTTGCTCAAAGACCCTTTTTATATTTGCCCAGCTATAGAAGATCCAAATTTACCTCTCATTTTATGGACACCTCGTAAGTAAAAAAAATAATATTTTGAATGAATATCCATATAATTCCCTCTAATTTAGCACCTCCAAAAATGTATGATGATGTCGGTATTGAAAGATACTATGATCTTTGTAAATTTTATTCGACTCCAATTATAAAAAAGTTTGTTGTAGCCTTAACTACCGATACAGTTGATTTGGAGGTAAGTATCGTTGAATATTACAAAAGCAGTTCTTAAATGTTAAAGATCTAAAACTTTCAAGTACTCAACAAAATCGATTTTAGTGCTATGGCCTTAACAAAAAGTCGGCTCGTGCTATTTTAGAAACATTAACCCATAATATTTACGTATCGACATGCAATTTGACTGATAACGGTAAAATGGAATCTATTTGTGGAAAGTACATACAAGATTTACTTCTTTACAACATGTTTTTGAAAGTATTAAATCTGAAACGATGCGGGTACAATTGACCTAATCTTATTTAGATTTTTACAAATAATATTTCATTAATTTGTTTCAATAATAGACTTGGTGTAGAAGGCACAATATATTTGTGTGAAGGATTAAAAAAGGCGAGAATTACTCATTTGGATTTGTCCAGAAATAATATTGAAGACGAAGGTGCTGCAGCAATAGCTGTCGCCCTAAATTATAACACTAGTGTCACTCACTTGAATTTGTCCCACAACAATATTACTTCAAAGTCTGGAGCTCCTTTAGGAGAAAGTTTTGAAGTTAATTTTCATTTAACTCACATTGATCTTTCGTGGAATTGCATAAATGATATGTCGGGTAATTATTTAAAACTATAATCAGGAATGGAAGTTAACTGTAAGTTATAGGGACTAAGCCACTATTCGAGGGACTTAAAAATAACCGAAAACATACAGTTTCGTATTTGAATATGGCTTGGAATGGTTTGACAGGAGTTGCCGGAGGAGGCCCTGTAGGTGGTTTCATTACTAACAGCAAAGGCTTGGAAATAGTCGACCTAAGCTACAACCGGTAAAATTATTATTAAGACATGATCTTTGATTTATTAAATTTGATTCTTTTAATAATGCTAGGCTTTACGGAAAAGCGATTGAATATATAGTTCATGGAATTCTTCATAGTTCGGCTCTACACACCCTATATCTAACGAACAATCCTTTATCAAATGCTGACATATCAAGTATTATTGAAGCATATGCAACTCGTCGAAAATTAAGTTTGCATTGCTTAGATTTAAGCAATCACTATTTTGAAAAAATAAATAAACCGGTAATAAAAAACACTTTTTTTTTCATTTTCAATATTACAATTTAATTTTACAGAATATCGAAAAAATTCTTAAGTGGCAAAAGGAATTGAAATTTATTGGATTTCTTTCGGACTTTGAAATTATTGGACCAAAGTATGAGGAAGTTCTATTGGATAGATGTAAAGCAATTGCAGAGACACCTTCCAAAGGTAAAAAGAAAAAGGAACCTCCACCATTTGGGTAAATTTGATTAAAAAAACATTACTTTGCATTAATTTTGCTACTTTATATACTTTGGGCTATTTCAGACAATTCTTTTATGATATTGAACTCGATCATATACCAAAGTATGATTTTCGAAACTGGATCGATACGTGGAATTATCCAAAAATTTCTGCTGATGAAGCTCTTTTGAGGGAGATTGAAGCTGTTTTTGCCGATCAAGGCAAAATGCACATTGGACAAATGCGGGACGTCTTTTTGCGAATGTATCCAGATACCCCCAGACCACCGCCCAAACCTCAACCAGAACCTGAACCGGAACCGGAACCAGAAGTTATAGAAGAGCCTCCTCCGCCTCCTCCACCACCAGCAAAAAAGAAAAAATGATCTAACAGTTTGACGACTTTTGATTTAAAATTGGAAAATATCCGTAATCATTGGCTTATTTAGAAAAATAAACAAATATTTATATTCGTTTCAATTTTTAATAAATATGGGTGATAATAAATCACACTTTTTTTTTTGTTTTGTTCAAATATTTTTCACTTTCTTTAAGTTTATATACAATTTTCATTATAAAAAAAAAAGTTTAAGTAGTATCAATTAATTGCGCTAATTAAAACAAATGTTAGCATTCATTGAATTTAGACAAACGGCGATACCTACCGCAGCTTCATAACACGCATTTGAAATTTATTATACTAACATAAATGTTTGAGATGTTTATCGATTAAAAACGTTTAAGTCACGTTTTAGTATTCAGCTCATTATATTCCCTAAAATAGAAATTCAATTCTCATTAATAATTTTTTGCAAACATTAACTTCTGCGAATTTGTCGACAAAAGATTTTGTTCCGAGAATACTAATATTTCGTTTTAGCATAACATTTGCTTTTAAAAAGCATAAGTTCTAAATATAAAAAATAAATAAACAATATTTTTTTCTTGGTAAGTCTTTTAGAATATTTTAACCAGATTCATCGGTTGTAAGTATTAGATGCTACTATTGGGAACTGACCACTTTGGTCACGACGTCAAAAAATTACTAGTTTTTTTTATGCACTTATATACAACTATATCAAGTATTTAACTATAGTCAAATTAAAAATCTATTATAATTTTTTAATTGAAATTGAAGTTATTTAATTAACTCCTTCTTTTAAAAAAAGTAGAGTTTACTGCATATACTGCAGACAATGGTTATGTTAGTACCTAAATCAAATGAAAATGTAGAAATAAGTTTTCTCGCTATTCTCAAGTCTGGTAATAATTTTGTTTTCGTTAAAAATTGGTTCGGAAAGAAAGTAAAATATTTTCCCTACGTTTGAAACTGACCCTTGTATTTCATGAGACTCTTTTATATGAGAAAATTATAATCAAAACGCTTTAAAATTGACTTCATTGCGGCTTATATTTTCATTATTTTACCATATTTAATGAGGTAAATGTCAAGCTATAAAAAAAATTTCTGCGTTTATAAGATTAATATGATCTGAATTTGAATCAATCCAGTCGAAAATGTATTTTAAAGAAAATAAAAATAAATTAAAGTAATTACGCAAACTCATTGTAAGCTTTTGGCCAATTGTTCGGTTGCACACAATACGTAGCCATGTTTTTTAAGCCGTGTCTACTGGTCAGTTCTCAATTGATAGTTTAGTTTAAAACCATTGTAGCTACCAGTAGCTACTAAATAAATAAAAAAATGCCTATACTACCGTCAAAATTTTGCAAAACGTTACTGAAATTACTGTAATATATTCAGCTAGAACAGGCGTGGGCAAACGGTCGATCGCGTACAGGTTGACAATCGATCGTAGGGATTTTATATAATTTTTTTGGTACATTTCAAATCTTTCTATAGGAAATGTGAACTTAAAACTTAGCAGACAATGAAAATTGAATTTAAAATTAAAGACGTTCTATTCAACAACGGATATTACCGATTCCCAAATAGTGCTTCTAATATTCCCTTCTACTTATTTTCTTCTTTTTTTTTGTATTAAAATTTCTATTTGATTTTAATTTAATCCATTTTTCATAGTCGATTGCGTATACATAAGAAAAATTTGTGTCGATCATACCAGTATTAAGTTTGCCCTCCCCTGAACTAGAATAATACTAAGAATACTATAGCGAGGTTCTGGTAGGAACATACCATAGACATAAACCAAAATATAGAAAAAAAATCTAAAATACCGAGGAAAACGAAAAATTGAATCCTAAATCTGCTGAAAATTAGAGAACAATACTTTATCGGTAGGACATTTTCGATGCTCAATCGCGAAATAAAAGGTAGACATAATGGCACACGGAATAGATACAAAATAAAATATGTTAAATACAAATCAATTCAATGTTGCTAAATAAATCTGTACCTGAGAGGCATAGTGTATTAAGTTCAAATTAGTTATTTTACAATACCTACTATCTTACGCGTATTATGATAGTTTTAATTTCAGCATACGAAGAACTAAAAATTGTTTTATTGGTCAATAATTATCCACTTATATAAGAAAATAAATTAATAGTTCAGCCTAGAGATCATCTAAACTTAAGTTAAGAGGATTTTATGTCCAAATCCGAAAACTGAACTTAAGATATTAGAGCTTTCAGGTACAAAAATTATTATCAATCAGAGAACAATGCGTTTTAGTGCTTCTATTTTCAACATTTCATAAATGTTGATGTAAAGTTTACTACAAAGGTTTATTGAAAATCAATAAAGGTAGCAAGCATAATTGTCTGTCTGTTCATTGCCCAGGTAAAGTGGAAGGCGTTGTCTCTCTGTTTAAATTCGGAAGCACTTGTTTTAGTCATCAATATAATAACAGGCAAACATATATAATGAACTTTATATGTATATCAGCAAAGCAGAGAACAAAGGATGTATTTAAATAGCTACGTGCGAGTGAACCAAAAAACAAAATATGTGAGTGAAACTCAAATACACTGTCTCAAATTAGAATTAAATAGCTGTTGTCATTTGTTTCAACTGTCATTTAGATTTCAGGCAGTTACCAATTTTTGCCTTTCATCACTCGTGTCAGTGTTGGCTGTAGATATTTCACGAGTAGTTAAAAGTTTATAATACAGAATAACAAAACTTCGGATTTGTGAAAAAAAATCCACAATTATCAATAAATATTCAGAGTTGCAGAATTTGACCCATTAACAAGTTGTTCAAGATTTAATTTTTTTTCTTCAGCATGGAAAGTTTTAGTGCATATCAATAGTTAACAACTGTTAGTGAAATACAGGCGCATCAAAAGATAGTCTTTTTCAGAAATCTTGTGGATTTTTCAAATAATTTCGATGCAACAAAATAAACTTTAAAAAGTAATAAAAGCACTTCTAAACAGATTCAATTCAAATACTTCACATTAAATGTTGATAAAAATAAATAAGTATTATACTGTTGTTAAATTTACGACGTTTCGTTTTATTTTTCCAGGAACTAAAACTACTTATTCGTAAAATTATTTTTTCTTTTGTTATTTACTGTCGCTTTATAACTACTAGAGTCTTTAATGACTTTAGAGTTAATAAAAATCCGTAAATCGAGAAATATCGAATACGTGCTTTATACAAGGATCGAACCCATCATCTACCAGTTTTGGAGCGGTCAACAGTAGGCTTCCTTTAGTTGATAAATGAATATATTATTACTTATTGCACCTGAACTTCGCATACAGTTTCTACTAAATAAAAAACCGAAAATATTTTTGAAAAGCTTCCAATTTTGTTGATTAAAAATTGTTGATAAGTTAAATATAATTTCACTCTATTATTAATTAAATTGCAATCAATAAATATAATTATCAGCGTTGCTTATAAAGTTACAACCATATAAAAATGCAATATTAGTAAACCATCGCAAAATTGAAAAACTTTCCATAGCTACAAACTTCTATTTACAAAAAAAATATTTTTATTTCAACCCCCTATTGGGTAGAAAGAACATATTGTATGTCTCCAATATTTAAACTTGTCATCGCTTTTTGAAGACAAATATCAATTGTTCACACTCGGTTTTCTTGTAAACTTATTGCGAATCAAACTAGTAAAAAGTTTGTTTTGTTTATCAACTTAAATCGAAATAAATGATACCGAGAGATAACCTGAAAATATAAACAAAATTTTGGTGCAATATACTTAAAACTAACTACTCTGATTATAAAAATTGGTGAGAAACATTTTGACTTACAAATTCAAACTTATTCATTGAAATGATTATTCTAGGCCTCTGAAAATGAGCACTTGCATAAAATCATCTCACAGCTTGGAACTTAAAGCTGAGGAAGAAGAACTTTCTTCTGAAGAAAATGACTTGCATGAAGAAACTTCGAATTATGATTTAGTTTCAACTGATGATATTTTACATTGTTACCGAAAACCGTTTGACGTTAAATGTTTGGGAGAAATTGAACTATCTCGTAGTTCTTTATTGAAAGATCCGTATTATATTTTTGGATTAATCGAAGACTTGAACTTAAGTGATTTATTATATCGTCAAGGTTTTATTTTATTTACTTTTTTAATGTAAAGATCATTATAATAAGCTTCAAGGTATTTTTTCAACCTGAATATAAAACAAATTATAGAAATCATAAATCCTGATGATTATATAACACCGATTATAAGTATGTATGCTACAGAAATTTTTACTTTTAGGATATGAAAAAATTTATGATTATATTGGCGTTGATCGGTATAGGGACCTGTGCAAAAAATACCAAACTTTCAATGTAAAAAAATTTGAACATATGCTCCTAACCACGGAAGCAGATTTATCTGTAATTCTAAAACCATTGAATGTTTTCTATACAATTTCTAATTATTGTTATTTAGAATTTTGGTTTATCGAATAAAGGAGCCCGAGCTGTTTTTGAAACTTTAGGTTACAACGAATTTGTAGAATACTGTAACGTTTCATGTTGCTATTTTTCCCCCTTTGTTGGAAAATATATAAGCAGCATGCTATCATTGAATAAAACCTTAAAAGTGTTAATTTTACGTGAATGTCGGTAAGGATATTATAATGAACTTTTGGATATTTTCTCATCAAATTTTAGATTAAAGTCAGACGGTATACAATTTTTGGCTGAAGGTATATCAAAAAACGAAACTTTGACGGAATTAGACGTTTCATGGAACTATATGGGAGATAAAGCTGCAAAAGTTTTATTAAAGGCAATCAAATCAAATAAAGCACTGCATGTTTTAAACTTATCTCATAATTTATTGACATCAGCATGTGGAGAAGCTTTAGGCAAAACTTTGGAAGTGAATTATTTCATACATGATCTGGACTTATCCTGGAATAACATTAATGAAATGCCTGGTAAACAACGAATATATTTTTTTTATATTTTCATTGGCTTCTTTTGTATTTCAGGGACAAAACTTTTATTTGAGGGCATAAGAGAAAATCGGTTAGGAGCGTTGACTACTTTAAAAATGTCTTGGAATAGTTTAGTAGGAATTCCTGGAGGCGGTCCTCTTGGTGCTTGCATAAAAAACAGTAAGGGGTTAAAATATCTTGATCTTCGATTCAATCGGTATAAATTTTACTTGAATCATTTTAATTTGATTAAATTAAAAAGAAAATCACTACAGTTTAAACGGAAAAGCTCTCGAGTTTATTTTGTCTGGAGTAAAAGAAAGTGAAACTTTGCAAGAATTGATTTTAGCTAATAACTGTTACAAACTTGACGAATTAAATCTCATAGTAGAAACATTTTCTTCCGATAAAAAACTATCGTTAAAAGTGCTCGATTTATCAAATCATCATTTGGATAAAATTAACAAACCGGTAAAAATATTTGTTTAAATATATATAAATTATATTTTTAAAAGTCAGAATTTAGCTTATTGAAAAGTTGAGCAATTGGAAAAAAGTAATAAAATTTGCTGGCTATCTTTCCGATTTTGAAATCATTGGTCCCGATTATGAAATGGTTTTGCTTAACCGATGTAAAGAATTGGCTGAAGGTGGTAAAAAGAAGAAAAAAGGCGCAAAACAACATCCTTTTGGGTATAAAATATGATTTTTTTATAAACTCAGTTAATTGTTGATTTTTTCAGAATATTTTTCCACGAAATTACACAATCAGAGATGAGTAAAAATAATTTTAATGAATTGATCGCTTCGTTAAAAATCAGTAAAATTGAAAACGACTTAGATTTAATGAAAGAAATTCAGAAAACGTTTTCCAATGAAACTGGGCAAATTCGAATTGGAGATATGCGAGATAAATTTCTGAGTGCGTATCCAAACACTCCTCGACCTCCACCAAAACTATATGATTTGATACCAGAAGTGGAAAACACTACTGAAGCAAATCCACCAATAGAACAACCAATGGAAGAAACAATCCCTACTGAAAATGTAGAATGAAAATGGGAATTTTTCATGAAACCATTTAATTTAATTGGAGAGATTCACGAAGCTAGAGAAGGAGATTTTTTAATGAATATTTTTGAAAAATTAAAATGTGACATCATATTAAAGTGATTTATATCGAGTTTGCCAATTGAGGATGAAAAATGGTTAAGAATTGTTTCTATACAATACAGTTAAAATGTCACGTAAACACAAAAAATCAAGATGGCAATGACTATGAAACAATATTTTTTTCTATTTGGCATTGTGATTTTAAAAAAAGTCCAAAAACCTTTTTTAGAGCTTTAACAAATTCTGTAGTCATTATGTCTAATTCAGAAATATCGTTAAATTCTCAAATCAGCTCAACGTTATGTATTCCATACACGGTTGATAATATTCCATATTTAGATGACTGCACAATATTGATATCTAATCCAAATCAAGAAAAGGATCGAAAAGATAATTCTATTTCGTCAATGATGGCAGAAGATGACCTCTTCGATGATGGGCTCAATCAATTGTGCGTCAATTCAGAATCCATTTTATGTGATAAAAACTAGATCTTAGAAAAATTAAGGAAATTGTAAAAATGTTTATTGGCTTGATAAATTTGGCTAAATTGTATTGTTTAAAATTTGGCTTACTGCCTTTTGTGCTATTAAACAAAACGAAAGTAGTACAAGGTTGTTTTATTTAATTGCAGTATTTCTAAAAATCACCTATGCCTAGAAGGATTCATGTTAAAGCAGTTATAATCATTCAATATTTTTGTAGGCTGCATTCTTATCTAATTGCAAATACATATCTACTTGTTTCTTTTTTTTAAATCTATAAATCTTTTATCAACGTTTTCATGAGAAAACAACTAGAGCAAACCACAATATTACTTTCCATTTTTTTTTATTCGATAAACCATTACCTACATGCATTGAAAGTAATTGCATTATGTTTAAAATCATTTCTTTTCCATTTCAAAATCGATGCAGAATTGTTTTATTGCCCTTTTTCACGTTAAATTGGTTGGACTATTAAAATACCCATAAAGATTGGTAAGACCATGAATTTTCTTAATGATCGATAATATCTAATGATTATTCAATTATTTATAATGTTTATATTTAAAGTGTTCGTATCATTTAATGCGAATTGTTGATAAAAATATTTAATTTAACGTGATAATATTTAACAAAAAAATTAACACGTACAGTCGTTTCCAACCATTAACGATAAATTTATTTTATCAAAAAAAAAAAAAAAATTAGAATATTATATAATAGGTAATTTCATAGAAAAATGTGACAAAACACGTAGAATTTAAATTAGAAATTCGATCAATTCGACAAAATTTTAATAAAGTTTTTCCTGGAACTATTAATGACATGTAGTTAACAGATTTAAGAATTTTTTCATCCATCTTGAAATTCAATCGCCATTAAACTTGAGGATAAGAAATAACTCCCGACAATTAAACGCACTTGTGAATAACCACCTAATGATAACTTTTGAATCCATAAGGGTAATTTTAAATTTAATTCTTCGAATTTAATTGTTCGGAATTAAGTTTTTTGCGATTTCTCATGAACAAACAATGTTTCCAGGGAGAAATCAATTAGTGGCATTAGTGGTATCAATTGGTATCGGATAAACGTCTTACAAACCCAATTATTTTATTAATTTTTTTTAATAGTAAAATACGTATTTATTAACAAAATTGTATGAATCAATTGTTAATATTTGGATTAAAATATAAACTTAAATTTTATTCAAAGTTTACGTTAAAAAGGTCAAAGAGGCTACCAAATATTTTAAAAACAAATAAAATAAATAAATCACGAATAAAGGCAGAAATAAGTTATACAATAATATGCTTCATCAGCATTCTGTTTGCATAATCATTTATTGAATTTATAATTTAAATTGAATTTTTAATCTTGATTTATTGTTCTTATTACAATATTGAAAATATTTATTTTTAAATTTTTCGCAAAACTCTTTCGTATAGGCTGGTGAGATTGGATCGGCTTCGGGTTGATTAAGAAATTCCAAAAAAAAAAAAAGATTCTAGACAATTTTAGCAAATCTGCTTCATCTAATTACCAAGGGCTGATCAAGAACGATACTACCGAAAATGATCGATGTTGATAAAATTATGCTTTTTATCTCAAAAAAACAGATCCAAAAATAGTATTTCAATGCAACGTTTCATTCACAAAATATACTTGTTGTTTATTATTTAGAATTAATATAATATATCCATAATAATCTTAATTTTTTAGAAAATTTGATTGTAAAAATATGAATCGCTAACAATAGATCATATGCACTTTTTTATTTTTTATTCGATTATGAATAACTTGTATTGTAACAAAAAAAAGTTATAATTTTTGTAAGCAAATGAGAGCCCGAAAACGATGGATGCGCATATAGGTCTCTTGTGACGTCACAGTACGCATCCGTACGCGTATTGAAACCGATATAAAAACATGTTATTGAACTGTTACTCTAGAAACAATAATGTAAAAAACAGTAAAACATTTCTATGTACTTATATTCGTTTGGAATCTGAATGTCTGAATGTGCTTAAGAAATAAGTAAAATACTATAGCTTAATATTAATAATTTATATCTTTTAAGCCACATTTTTGGTTCCTCACATAAATAAAAGTCGGTTACAATCTTAATTCGCTATGGTCGAAAAACTTTAGGCAATTGAACATATTGAACATACGAAACTCTATACATAAATATGTAGTTTGTATTTTTCATTCGAATCTTATAATGGGTATCAAGCTCAGAATTTCAACTATCCTATTATAAATTCAGTCATTGGCAATCAAAATCATCGCAAAGTGCTAATACTTCTTCATTCTTTTCAAATAATTCAGAACAGTTTTTTTTTTCAAAAATGCTTTTCATTGTTGTCAGAGCATTAAGAAGTGATGTCTATGTATATTTTTGATAACTTAATGCTCCCTATTCAAATCTCAACTAGATAAGAGAGTACCTATTTCCTTTTCTTGTGTGATATTGTTTTCCAAATTGGTTCACTTATTTTAAGTTTTATTATATTTTTTTGAACCACACAAATGTGCTACAAATCAGTTCAATGTTGCAAAATAAATTATTATTATTATATCAAGTAGAACAATGCGTTTCAATACTTCTATTTTACTATATTGCATAAATGTTATGTTATAAAGTTTCATATCAATGTTTTTTGAAAATCAATAAAGGTACCAATCATATTTAATTACCGGTCAGCTCATTGTCCAGGCAAAGTGGAAGGTGTTTTTTCTCTGTTTAAATTCGGATGTACTTGTTTTAATAATTTATTATATTGAATAACAAAATTTTTGATCTGTGAAAAAATGGGGTTGTTATTGCTTAAATATTTGATGGTCATTTACTTGTTCTTTGTAAATTAAATATAATAAGTACAGTGAATCATAACTTTATTATAGACCAAAGAATATTCCGTTTTTATTCAAATAGTATTCTAAATATAATAATTTTTTATTCGTACTGATTTTGAAAGAAAATTAAATACTATAAATTGAATGGCGACACATTTAAATTTTTATTAAATATTGCTAAATTATGTAGTTGCTACTCTATTTTATAACCTCTCTTCATCATTTAGTCTTCCTAACGACAAAGACAACCTAATACAATATTATATTATTATCAATAGATTATATTTTCGGTCATTTTTATTAACTGGGTCAGACTGGTCTCCCACTATACAAATTTGTCTTTCACTTTAACAAAAAATGTTTGAACCCTGTTTGATACTGTAATAATTCGTATATAAAAACCAATTATTTTTTATATGTTGTATCCAAAAAGAAAGATATTGTATCCTTATTTTAATATATATTATTAAAAATAAAATAATATTTTTTGGCTCTAAACTCTAGAAGGTTGCTCTTAATGGGATATCTATATCAGTATTTTGAGGTACGTTTTAAGGGATGGATCATAAATTTTAACTGAAAATTCAAGGTTTTGCTAAGGAAATTCAAATACCTTTTTACGTCTTCTTTTAAAGGGCGTAAGAGAAAAAGGTCCAAGAATTTTTACAAAAGTTGATTTATTCTTTTTGTTTAGAAAATATACCTAAATGTTATATGCCTGTTTTTAAAAGACAAAAACATATATACATGTAGATATTCAACTTAAGTAACAGCTTAAATAAAAATTATTGTTTTAATAATTTTGAATGAAATATATCTTTAGCATAGATAAATACTAAGAAAAAATCAAATGACATAATTATCACTAAAATAATGACCCTTAATTAATTCTTTGCTCAATGCGAACTTTGGTTTTTTGCTCTTTATATGACGTAAAAAGATTAATTGAAAACATATCTATCGTTTTTATTATGTACTATAGTATTGTGCATGCCACATTATGTAGGCAGGTTCGTTATTATACATTTTACTGTGTATGGGTTTCATTTTCCATTTCAGTGGCGAATGTTTCATCCTAATGACCTTAAAAATACAAGAAACGTGAAATTATTACTTTGATTATGTAAATTAACATTTTATTGGTAAACGGCTTTATAATGGTAGGTACGTTCCACAGGTCCTTGACACTAGTAAAAAAATTTGCTGAGTTTCTGTCTGCTTGTGTATAAAACTTTTATTGTGGTAATGTTGTGAAATAATTGATAAAAGAATTTGGTTACATCAAAAATGTTTCAATAACCTTTTTTTTATAGTAGACTTAATAGATAAGCATTTAAATTCCATGTGCAACGACTGGATTTTTCTACGTGCTCGGGAGCACGATTTTTTCAAGGTAGTAAACAGGTAGATCATAGAGTTTATACAAAAAAAAATATTTGATTCAATAACCTGATTCAGTTGAAATTCATTAACTGATCAAAGGCTTGAGTCCTTCGACGGCTGTAATTTCTTCATCTAAACAAAGAATTTCTTTTCATGTTCCTCTTGAAAGAATTCCATCGTGTTATCGCATTATGTTTGTTATGCGGTAAAGATACTCAATATTACCACAAAAGGGTCAATCTCGTGCAACGACCTCACTCTACGTTCTTCAAGTTTGGTTTTTAAACATGTACATGAACCAGTCAGTTACCTTTTCTTGGATGCACTCTGAAGAAGTCAAATATTCCACTTCTACCTACCGATTTATGTCTGGTATAAGTCTTGATTGTCTCGACAGAAGGTGGAGTCAATTATTTTATACATGAATGTAATTTACTTCCCCTACATCGGTTCTAAATTAGATTATAAGTGAAAAATAATACGGTCAAAGCATCAAAGCTTCATTAAAAAAATAAGCAAATTTCCCTTCAAAGATCTCATTTTAATGCCATTTTTATAACTCCGGAATTCGTACTATCCTATTTCTAACGCCCCAAAAGATATTTTATTTTTATTTTATAAAAACTACAACATTAATTTGTAGGTCATTTATTTAATATTTAAATCAGTTCCGATGAGCTGCTGCCAACTAGCGCTGTGCTTGTAAGGTGGAAACACCAATAATCTTCACCAGATAACGCTAGTCTTACGTTGAACTTATTGACGTCATTAAGAGCTTCTCGCTTATACACCTGATGATATTCTTTAGTTCCTTAATTTTATATTTTATTTTGACTACTTGATTTCCAGTATGAAAATTTGAAATAAAATTGCACTAAATACATCAATATTATTTTAACCATATATTTTCTGTAAAATTTAAATAAGACAATTGTTTATTAATAAAAAATGATTGCTTTTTTAAAAAGAAATAAATATGTAATGGACTTAATTTTATTAAAAATATTATTAAATAGTATTTAAATTATTATTATATTATATTATCATCTTGGCTGGAAGTATCTAGTTCATCTTTCGGTCTTGTTAAAAAATCGATTTCGTCTGTGCTGTTCTCGGGTGAGGGAGTGTTTAAGGGTTCATTTTGCGATTGCAATTCAGTTGCCAGTGCCACGAAAAACTCTTTGAATACGTAACCATCCATATTTTTGGCGATATAATAGAGAAACAGCCAATCAGGAAACTTGACGAATTTCGTTACAGTTCGCATATGCCAGCGCTCCAATTTCCCCATGCAAGTCCATGAGAAAAGCATTGAATTAAATTTAACGCTTCGGGAATGAAGGCATAGTGTAATTAAACGCCAGAGGGTTCCCAAAAGTGTAAATAAAGCTAATATGACAAACCAAAACCATAAAATCAAATAAAATTTTTCGTTGACAACATTTAATGCCATCACACATAGTGCATCGTGTTTTTGAATTGTGCCTGATGCTCCATACTTATAGAAATCACACTTTGTCACTTTTGGGAACACTTCGTCGAGCACGTCAATTTCAGAGTCGAGACCCGTTCTCATTACGGTGGTTCCAAGTCGATAGAATTTATTGCCGAGAAACCAATTCGTAAAGTATAAATTCAAAACCAAATTAACAACGTTGAGAAACTCACAAAACACCATCCAATATGCCCATGGCTTATTATGCAAACGGCATATGAATTCTTTCTTGATGCGTTCAAACTCCGCAACTCTATAACAATACAATTAAATTTACTTAAAAATCCTATAAAACTGAAAAAAATCGTACTTTTCTGATTTTGAAATATATTTCATATCTCGAATTGTGAATGAATGATCATTTAACGCCATGGATCCCATTCGTAAACCAATCACAAGCATTTTTAAACGACCCGCTAAAAATGGAAACAAAAATAATTAAAACGTAAAAAGGTGACTAGACCAAGAGTATCACCTTCTTTTGACTTCCAAATAAGATGAGGAACATAAAAGCACATCGCTTGAAAAAACAAAACAAACGGAACCCATTGGTAATAGCCATGTCGAATAATATCATCATCAGAATATCGAGCAACAGGACCTACTCCTGGATGAGGAATATATCCCATTTGTAAACTTGTTACATTCAAATGTTTAACCTAAATATTCCAAGAAATTTTTACAAAATTAATATAATAAGTACATAGTATGAATTGTCCCCTAACAATGAAAAACAATAGATCGAAAAAAACGATTTTTCTTTTTTTGCCTTTTATTGACTTGAATAAAAGTTTTTTCAAATAGTATAAAGTTTCAATCCTTTATAGTTCTATTCCAGGTACCAAGATTTTCCTCAAAACTATATTTTTTTACTTTACGTTTTTCGCTGGAAAGAAGGCAATATGATAGGTATATTGTGGTATATCTTAGTACATCCCAAAATCATAACAGTCAAAGTTCTAATAAATTTTTATTTTCTACTGAAATGTATATATCCTATGTAAAATTTCCAAAATTTCACCTGTATAGAACTAAGCATAATAAAGTTATGCATTATAAGTTATATAATATTCTTCAATTAAATAAATTAAATTTATTTTGTTTACTGATATTTAAGGAATGAAGGTAACAAAAAATTTAAATTAAAAATAAAATCCGAGTCTATTCTAATTACGAGACCTTTCAAATTCCAGTGTTTTATATATTATTGACTTTATACAATTCGAATTCTCGCTCCAGATCTTAAGGCTCTGGGTCAAAGGCTCGCACCCTTCTATGAACAACAGTCCTGTTTGCAAGAAAAAAATTACTAACGCTTCTTTCCTCTTAAGGACCTTCTTGTTTTTACATTCATTTTTCAGAAAAGAAGGAATAACATCAAAGTCTTTAATGTATCTACCATCTATCTGTGCAACCAATGAAGCCCCTCTCTCCCAGATAATTTCAACGCCAACTAGAGGATGATATCGTCGCTATTGGGAACCACTACTCTAGTCTATACTCGTATTCTAATTTACCTCAGGGAAAATACAATCCTGGATGACAACTACAAAATAACAAGAAGCATCATTCTGTGTACCTACCACTGTGTAAGTAGCAGTGAAGAAGCAAAATGTATTCACTACATGAACTGGGAACTCTTTTTCATGAGCAACGATACATTTAATATGTTCTCCAATATATTGTTGCGAAGTAACCATTACACATCCGATTAACAACAATACAAATGTCGCCCGATAATGAAGCTTAAAAACCACATTATCTATTGCTATATGATTTATTCGTAGACGAACAGTATTTCGTAGTGCAGCAAATGTATTAAGCATTCTGAGATTTATAACTGAAAATAAAAATAATTTGCAAATATTTACAACTATTGAAAGTATGAAGAATATACTTACACTTATTTTATGGCACGTTATTACAGAAAAATAATACAATAATGATTTTTTAGTTGCTCAAACCGATTATTGATGCCCATTACCTACTTATCTTCAATAAACATTAGAAAGGAGTATAAGGCTCATTCTCATTTCTAATCATAAAGTAGACATTTTTCTTGTTAACTTATCTTCTTTTTATCTATGAACGATTATACTCCAATAAGTATTAAATTTTTTCGTCTTCTCCGAATTTTTATACGTTAGAAAATTGGTCGATTTTACTAATGAATCAGTGGATTGGTTTTTATTTAAAAAATTATAATTTTCTATTTTTTTAGCTCAAAATAGCGACATTAGAAAAAAGTCCACTTGTTTTGGGGTAATTCATTAAAAAGATTGTAAAAAGAAATTCATTCTAACTATATGGCATTTGTATCATTTTGACTACAAAGTACTTGAAATTAATCTACGAAAAATAAAATATGATGAAAACATTTACATTTACTTCTTTTAATAAGTAAATCAACTAAATGAAAAATATTCCTATCAATATTGTATAGATTTTAAAAAACTTATACAAATAAGCATATTGTACTTGGGTATACAAATACGACAAATACTTTTCATTGTATTTTTATAATCAATATTAACGAAAAAATATATTACTAAACATACTTATTAATTTCATTGTTCTTTTTACAAACAAACGAGCAAAATTTAAAAAAAAAATACTTATACCTACAGTTTTATTGTCATAAACATTTTAATTCGAAACCTTATCTATTGAAAGTTTTAGATTATTAATTGTTTACTTAAGATTAAAATAAGAATTATATATTAGTTTCAATTAATTATTCATTACTTCGCTAAAATTTTGAAACGCCTTAATTTAGATAGTGAATATCATCGAAAATATCGATAAATTAAATAAAAGATAATTATCGAAAACATTATTTTTGGTATTTCCTTGTAGTTCATAATTATATTTGTCGTGTAAATTGTTAATTTTACATTTGTAAAAAATTAGATCACTTTTATCTTTATTTGTAACACCTAAAGTTTGACATTGATTTTTGTTGGTTGACTTATATGTTTCTGATTGGTAGGTAGGTAAGGCTATTTACTTGGAAACTTGGAATGATCTAATCAAATTCTAGCCTCCAACTATGTCAATAATGTGTAATAATTGTTTTTTTTAATATTGATCTATTTTTCAATTCTTTTCATACAAAGCTATTATATTATGGTCGCTTCATACAACCTGGTTATAGCTACCCCTTGTTAGCTACAACTTTGTAGCATAGTTCAAGTTCTACCTAAAAATATTTAAAATGATTTGCTTAGAAACTTTAAATGAGAACATTTAAAAAAATATTGTTTTCAAAGCTTTTTAACTTTTACTTGAATATGATAAATGTTACGATACCCGGACTTATGGTTAGTCAGGGTTTTTCCAGGGAGAGAAAATAAAAATACGTATTGTAAAGTAAGTGTTAACAATAACACTTATGTCGGTAATTTTGAGCCAAAAATTTCGCCGGTTATTTACCTTTTCTGAATAATTTATTTTTATAAATATCATAATGTCAACATTTACCAACCCAACAAAGCTAATTTTACTTAATACTACTATGAAAACTTCAGCTAAGTCTTGGTACAATTTTTCTTCCATATTCAACATTTGTTATCATTGTCTTCTTTGATCTCATCGTACACTTTATGAAAATTCGGTATGCTGCCTTTGTTAACGCTACTACCCTGTTTAAAATTCCGAAGGATCATTCAATAGTCCATCTTGCACACGAGTATTCAGGATTTATGTTTATGTGAATAATACTTGTTCTAAATTCTTGAAAAGAAGTCGTCTTTCTTCAAATATTGTTTAGTTTATTTTTTGTAGTTCAATCTTGAACTTAATTCTAGACATTTTTTTCTAAGAAGAATTTTATTAGAATGACGCAAATAGTAAATTTTGATTTTATATCCATATTAGAGTTTCTAAAGACAGATGATTGATTCAAAATCTTCTGTATTTTTTTTGTTAATGTATAACATGTATTTTGATTTAGGTACATATGTTTTTCCGTTTGTAAGGAAACAATATTATGTAGCGATATAACAATATTATGATGTTACATAGCGGAAAAAAGGGCAACCACCTAAGAACTACTACTAAATAAAATTTAAAGTGAAAGTTACTAAAAACAAAATAATTAAAAACTTTAATCAATTATGACTAAATAAAGATGAGTAGCAAATATAGTTATAGCAACACCAGAATGCATAAACTCAACCATAAATAAGTATAAGACCTAATTAAAAGCCAATATAAACAATACAACTAATTATACTAATATAAGTGGACCGACACAGTTGCGAAATGATCAGAGATGTTTAAGCGACTTTAATTTAATTAAAAAAAAATATTATTATAAAAGAGTCTTCATTTTTCATAACTGTGTAAATTATTTTATATTAATACCTTGATCATTTTTCAATTTCTCGATTGACTCCTGAAACTAAAATTTAAATTACTCTTTTTTTGATATTTAACTCTGTAAAAATGGTATTAATCAAAAAATGCCTTGTTTAAGCACACTTATTTATTCAGTTAACAAAAAACTACATTGTCTAATAACTATACATTACAATACTGAAAAGTTATTCATAAATATAATTATTTGATATTGAACTGATCGAATATATTAGTTTTCTTTATTAACTTTTTTATGCATGATATTGAAATTTGAATATAGATTTGTACCTACACTATACAATACACATTGTTGTATGTATTTTGATTTCTTCTTTTTCGTTCTTTTTGTTATTGATGATTCTAAAACGAACAACCCTGCTGTTTCTAATCATCGCAAGACCAAGTGAGATTCTTCTACCTTTAAATCTTCCGCACTTCAATATGAAATAAATACCTGCAGCGTCACTAAGAATGAAAAAAAATAGACAAAAGTCGAAATAAAATGATAGATATAATATTCCTTTTCAAAAATTTTAGATTTAAAACCAAAACTGAGATCAAAGCTAAAATAAGGACACCAAAAGTATTACTCTAAACATGGTTATCATATTCCCTATCACTTCCTTCATAAAATTTTGGACTCCCACGTTGATATAGTTTATGCGACATAAAATGCCGTCCAGGTTTAAATAACCTTTACATTAGCTATTATCGAATAAAAAACAACTTTGTGTGACCTGATTTCTAAATTGAGTTTATCTTTGTTTTGAATAAAAATCATAGGATTATAATATAACTACATACTTCTAACTTTAAGTTTTCATATTTTCACAGTACATGTAATATAAATTAATCAAAACTTATGTGATAAGTATAAATATAAAATTACAATGCTCTTATCTTTCATATTTTTGAAATATTACTTTTACACGTAGACAAATCAAAAGATACAGAATTATTAATAATTATGGTTTCGCAGAAATGTTCTACTGATCAAACATATTTACTATAAATACTTAGTCGTATATTAAAATTTCAAGGGGCGGAAAAATCCAGAGATCCATAAATTGTAATCGTATTCAACTTATTCACAACTAAAAATACATAAAATATTTTTTTCATTAGTAAGACTTATTCAAAACTAAAAACACCACAGCTTTTTTGGAAAGCTATGTTTTTGTTTAAGAATATGTCCCAAACCCTTACTCAATTTATGTAGTTTATAAAGGAGATTTGGATAATGAGGTGGCATTTTTCAATGTGCCCTATATTTACTACTACATTTCAATGTTGGTGTTCCACAAAATATTTTTGTTTATATTTCTCGGATGCATAAAAATTGCACAGTACCGTTAATGCCTTTTAAATAATCTAGATTTTCAATTTTCCGGAATCGGGATTTTTTTTTCAATGTTTTTTGATTAACAAATTGAAGATATTCAACTGAATCATGGATAGTTTATTTCATATGAATTGTATTCTGCAGTTAAATTGATTTTAATAACGCTATTATTTCCATCAGGTTCTTATTTATGTAATAGAGCTGTGATTTTTGGTAGACTTAAAAATGAGGTTTTCAGACTTTCAATATCGGCAGACATGTTTTGACTTAACCACGTTTGAATTGAAAAATATCTTTTGTAATATTGGTTTTGAATCGATTGATTTAATTGTATTAATTGCACTGATTTATGGATGATTCATGGCTGATCCACTGAAAATGTAATGAAATTATAATATAACTAGAAGTTGCCCGTTGCATTCGCAACTAAAGGTTTTATCTCAATAAAATGTTTAATATGAGATAATGTAGTTAATCAACAATCGAAATTTTAAATTTAATAATTAGAGTGTTGTTAATATAAAAAAAAGTTTATCTAAAATTATATTAAGAAATAAAATATAAGTGTTTTTTATATCATTTTAATAACATTTTAAATAACTTCATTTCACTAAATTAGTATGAAATTTTAATACTTATGTAGTACTTATACCAAATAGGCGATTTTAAATTTTGGTTTGTTTTTCAAAAATCAAACTTTATAACTTTATAAATCTTATAAACTTTATAAATCTATTTTTTTATGAACCAATGGTTGTGATCTGGAGTAATTATATATTCGACTGAAAAGCATTAAGGTAGCAATTTTTTGCCATATATTTCACTGTCAATTCAAGTATAAAATCTTCGATACTAACTTTTTTCGGTATTTAGAACAATTTGAAAACCAATTATTATTATTAAAAATAAATAAAATATTCGAATTTACTTCCACGCTTTCCACCAATTTCCAACAGTTTTGTATGTACAACGTCCAAATGTGCGAAATCGTATAACTTTTTAGTCATGTTAACTAACATAAAGGTCATTATTTTTTTGCGTTTTACATTGTATTTTCATATATAAGTGCACATTTGTGTCGATGAAATTTGGAAAGTGTTTCCTTATACGATGTAGATATATAATAAGAAAATTTTTGAAAAGTCCTCCTTTAAAAGAGTGAAAAACGGTAGCAAAGTTTGTAAGGGATAACGTTTAATAAACAATCAAAATTTCAAATTTAGTAATCAAAGTCCGTTTTACCCCTACCAACATTTTGAATGCTTAAGTGGGGATAACAGAGCGCATGCGTATAGCCTATTCTGCACGGACGCACGGCAAGATAGTCAATTTATATTTAAGATTGTAAGTTGATGTTTTTCAATATCATTTCAATAGAAATTAATTAAAAAATATCTAGTCTTTTATTTGGTTATTTCATATTAAAAAAAAAAAATCAATATCTATATATTTTTTCATGTGTCCTTAAAATATTTAGAAATATTAAACAGGAAACGGTGATTTAAAATTGAGAATATCAGAATTCTTGAATTCTGAATAATGAAACACAGAAAAGCATGCTGAGAATTTAATTTTCAAGTATTGAATTTTCCTAAATTTTGAAATATAAATGCAAAAATTACTGGGACTAAATTAATAAAATACAATAATAACTTAAATAAGTATCTATTAGAAATAGAACAAATGATTGAAATGTGGGTCATTTATATAATATACCTTACACAGTATGTTCTTGAGTTGATAAAAATATTTATACAACTTTATGGCTCTTTTATTTACCTACATTATTATAAAATGATTATGCAAGAAATCAAAACTGGTTACTATTAACACTAATAATTTTCTCGTTTGCAGAAAATTGAACATACCTATGGTATATAAATAGCAAACTTATGTACCTGTTAGAATTCCTACAAAAAAGATAACTTTAATACAAAATCTTGCTCGAATTTTATACTATTTTTGATTATTTGAATAATTTTCGGAAACTTCCATACTACGAGGTACTAAATATTTTTATTTGCAACCAATATTTATATAAAAGTTATTTCAGAAATAATAATCGAGTTTCCATAAATAATTTTTATTTCTCTACTCATCAAAATGTAAGTAATATCACGTTTCGGGTATATTTTTCAATTATTCAATACTTCTAACATTTTAATAGTTTTTTTTTTATTTGAAACTAAAACCAATTGAAAAATGTAATATAATCTTTTAACAGAATCCTTATCTATTTAACACATATTCTAACAACTTTAATTTCCGGTTGAAATTTCATCAACTAAAAAGTTAAAATCAACGAAATATGCGAGTGGTTAATCAAATAGTTATGACGATATAATTCAAAAAATTAATAACCTTGAATTTGTAATTGTTTATATATATTATACATATATAATTTATATATTCTTGAAAAAAAAATAGTTTGAGTTAGCTGCTGCTCTATAATGATATTGTATTCAATATTGCATTATGACAGCTTTAATGCTTTATTACTTTTTATTAATTAAACGAATTGTCTTATAACAGTTAATGTTTTTTATAAAAAAATAATTGCTGTTTTAATTGAAAATGATTAGGAGCATATGGATAATGAAAAATTCTACATAAATATTTATGGGTTGAATGTTGATATTATATGTTATATAAGAATGACTTCATTTATAAAATTATCAACATGTGAAATTCATCATTTTTTTTTTAAAAATATTTCCTTTTAAATAAATAAATAAAATATCTAAGGATATAAACATGGTGATACTGCTCCGGAATAATAGTTTAATGATACTTAAGAGTTGTATAGATAATAATTAAATACTAAGATGCTGAAAGAATTAGATTCCTATCTTAATTAGTTTTTATGAAAAGAAACAATAAGACAAATATAAAAAACATTTTTTTCTTAAAATTAACTCGATCAATTGATCAAAGACTTTATTATTCTTTAAGGGTTGATAAGGACTTTTTTTTTAAAAAAAATTAATGTTCAAAAATAACCGTGATACCCTTCCTAAATTGTCATTTTAAGATTGATATACTTGCCATATACTATGTGATTTTTTCAAATTTTTTGAGAGGACCTACTACATAGTAACAAAGGGAAAAAATAAAATTATAACTGTTTCCGCACTTAGTACTCATTAGCTCTTGTATAATCTGTATAAGTACGTTTACATTGTATACGCCGTATAACATTGACTCTGGGTGTGGTTTTGCTAAATTTTTAAAATTTCAACAATCAAAACAAATGAACATCTTCAAATCTCGCAATGCCATTGGCCAATACCATCTTGCATTGAAATGTGTATGCTATCATCAGAATTAGTGCATTGGTTGACTTATTCCTACTTTATTTGTTCTTAATTAATTAATTTCTTTTAATTAAATGCTAAAAAGTAACCCAAGTGGTAATTTAAATAATACTTAATCAATCATGATAACAACTCTTTCATTCATGTAGGTGAAATGATATCAAGTTGTGAAATTCAGAAATCTTAATGCCAACAGTGTTGGTGTCGATTAAATTGTCAACTTAAGGTTTTTGTGAAATATTAAGTTTCCAATCTAAATGATTAAATGGCCTAGAGCTATAAGGCATAGGGAATCGACCCAGGAAAAATATTAGAAAAAACCGTAATATTTCTATAATATTTTCAAGATTCTTAAGCATTTTTTGTTATTTATGTTTTTACTAAAAGAAGAGACATCTACTTGAAAAACAAATTTGAATTAAAATTGCGAAAGAAGTTGAAATCGTTGTATTTACCTACTAGTATGCAAATAATGAAAAATGTATGTATTTCCTATGTTTTAAAAGAAGGTTAAATTTTTTGTGAAGTTTACATAAATTATACTTTGATGTTTTCAAAAATTCAGCTATTATATTGGAAATAAATTAAGGAACAACGAAAACTTAAGTTTTATAAATGGGCTTACTTTGTATTTCTTTTGAACTTATCATCGTTATATTCAACAGATTGTTTTTCTTAAGTTTATTCTTTTAAACCAATTTCAATAGAAACAATACCAATAGGTCGAAAACCGTAGTTTCATCGTTTTTATATAGTTTTTATTAATAGTGAGCATATTATGCCTGCGATTTTGCACAAGCCGATACCCATGAATGCTAGCTTTTATTATCAGCTTAATATTTACCATACATTTGCTTCCATATTTTTAAATTTGAATGTATTTTTTTCCAAAAGGAAGTAAAATCCAAATACCAATATTATACCTATTCTTCGGTACCTACATAATAATAATAATCTATGTTGTTTAAAGGACGAATTATATACGTTACTTGCCCATGGGCTACTTTTTTATTTAATGGTCGGAATGCATTCATCATCTATGCTTTATATGAAATTTAAGTGGTGCACGATTATGCTATTGAGAGTTATTTAAATATTTAATATTTATCCTAGTTTAAGAGACTTATTAAACTATGACTATCAATCATATAAAATAAACAAAATTCAAAGTTGATTACCTCGGAAATTGAATATTTTGTTAGACCTATTTCATCAAAAAAGTTTACACGAGGGATTATTCAATAGAAACTATTGGAGGTATTGAAGCATTATAATTCAATAAATTCTAAGTAAAATTTTTGTGCATAATCAAAATATTCATGGCGTTGCGACTTAATGCGAAAAAATACATATTTCGCCAATAAAATGTGACAAAAAAAGAGTTAAAAGTCTGAAACTTTTATTAAAAAAAAAATCCTCGACTTTAGTCCAACCGAAGAAAGATCCAAGATATGAAATATTCCTCTAGAAAAGAGTACGAAAACGAGACATAGAGAGATGGTGAGACTACTGCATTCCGCGACATTTTTCAAAAAAGGCCCCAATCCCCTCAGTATGAGGCCCAAGACCAGTTACCTATAAAATTGTGAACACCGAAGAGGTGGATGGAAAGAAATTCCAAGCCATGTTCGTTTTTTATTTCAATTGGAGTCAAAGAGTATATACAACTTTTAGTATGGACAACAGTGGAAATATCTAGTACCTTTTCAGTAGAGTAAACCAAGGTTGCGAGAATATTAGGGGGAATGTCATTCCCCTCTGTCTATTCCTACCACAAATAATCGCGTAGTGGGGATAAAAGACCAATGATGGGCATGGTTTCACCGCATGCGCACAAACCATTCGAGAAGAATAGCTCTAAACAATCGCACAACTGTTTGGGACATACGAGGTTTGCTTCACTTTGTGCTGTATGAACGAGTATGATGACCGTAAGGGTTCGAACTGGGACATTGAGTGATTTGTGTAGTTTTATATAATTTTTTACGGACAAAAAACTAATTTTTGGGGTGCACAATTTGCTTATTTTCCATATAGTGATAGTGCATATGTGTTTGTGTGCAACTGCAAGTCTTGAACAATAAAAACCAAACTCGATCAATACCGCAACCATCACGATCAACAAGTGTTTTTGTATTATAAAATAACAAGTATTTCTGCCCAAATACAGCACAATGTTTGATGTCTTCGGCTCCGTTAAGGGGCTACTGAAACTTGACCAAGTTTGCATTGACAACAATGTATTTCGTTTACATTACAAAGCCACCGTGATCATTTTAATCGCGTTTTCTTTGCTAGTTACAAGTCGTCAATATATTGGCGATCCTATTGATTGTATTGTCGATGAGATTCCATTAAACGTAATGGATACATATTGTTGGATTTATTCAACGTTCACAATCCCGAATCGACTTACGGGACGCGTTGGCAAAGATGTAGTGCAACCAGGAGTTGCCTCCCATGTGGACGGCGAAGACGAGGTTCGATACCACAAATACTACCAATGGGTTTGTTTCGCTTTATTCTTCCAAGCAATGCTTTTCTACGTGCCCCGCTACCTGTGGAAGACATGGGAAGGTGGTCGCATTAAAATGCTTGTGCTTGACCTAAACTGCCCCGTCGTGGCAGAAGACAGCAAAAAGGAGCGCAAGAAGCTGCTCGTCGATTATTTTTATACCAATTTGCATAATCAAAACTTCTATGCAATTCGGTTCTTCATTTGCGAGGCTCTCAACTTCATCAACGTGGTGGGCCAAATCTTCTTCATGGACTTCTTCCTCGATGGTGAGTTCAGCACCTATGGCAGCGACGTGCTCAAATTCACCGAAATGGAACCGGAGGATCGCGAAGATCCTATGTCACGTGTCTTTCCTAAAGTAACAAAATGCACCTTCCACAAATACGGTCCTTCAGGTTCGGTGCAACGTTTCGATGGGCTATGCGTGCTTCCATTGAACATTGTTAACGAAAAGATCTACGTCTTTTTATGGTTTTGGTTCGTTTGTCTCAGTATATTAACAGGCATTTCGTTAATATATCGTGCTGCCGTTTGTATGGGGCCGCAAATTCGTTTATATTTATTGCGTGCTCGTTCTCGACTTGCTTCGCAAAAAGAAATCGAAACCATTGCAACCAAGTGCCAAATCGGTGATTGGTTTGTTTTATATCAATTAGGGAAAAATATTGATCCGCTTATCTACAAGGAGGTCGTATCTGATCTAGCCGAAAGATTTAGCGGAAAAGCGCCAGTTTAAAGTCAATTATTTTTTGCAAAACTAAATTTATTATTATATTAGAATGTTGATAGATCCCAAACATTGTGTTCCCTTGTATACAAGAAGGCAAGAACATCCAAATTTATACTTATACAAGATATATTTCTCTTTGAAACCATAATGCAATATAATATGTGTGTATGCATCTGTGACGTTATTGTTAAGATCTATCATAATGGCGTACTCGAAACTTTTGATAAATAAAGTACTTTTGTTCACCAATTGAACATATTGCATATTGGTTTTAATAATTTTTTGAAACTTGTTTATATATTATTAATGAAACAACATTTATAAATATTTTATAAAATCAAAGTTGTGCCTAAATATTAAAAAAAATGTCTATTATATAACGTAGAAAATAAGACAGGCACCGCTGTTTAGGCCTAAATCAGAGACTCCAAAAATGTTTTAGTTGATCTCATAAATTATATTGAAACGAGATTGAAATATAAAAGCAATATTCTCTGATTTTTATAACATTTCTTTCCATTAAAATCACATTCCAATTGCAGTCATAAAAGACATTTTTTTTTTTCAAAACAATAACGAAATAAGTAACGTCAAGTTCCAATGACTGTTTTTTAACTATCATTAATCTTGCCGATAAAGGAAATAATTACGACATTTTTCATTCAATATATATTATAAATTTAAAATAACACGTTAAGGTTGAAAAAGTTCTGTGATTTTTCAAAAAAAAAATAAATATACAAAATTTATAAGACTGTCACAATATTTGAATAAATCAAAACGCACATGCGCAGACGTATACAATAATAAGCGCCATATTCAAAATGCTCATATCATTCCATTTTTGAAAAAAAATTTCTTTGCAATTTTTGTGACAGATATACAACAACTGTTTATACATAAATTATAATTTAACAAAAAATGGATATTAGACAATTAGATGCCATTTTAAGATTGAAATAATCTTTTTTTATTAGTTCAAATATCAATTTCCATTACATATGATATGTTAGAGATATTTTCTATGTTAAGTGAAACCGCTTCGAATTTTTGCTAAACTTCTTTGTATTACTTTTACATTCTTTGTTTTTGATTATAATAAGAATTAATAAAAGACAATATTTTTCTATGTACTGCCAACATATTTTTGTTCAATTATTTTAAGCAAAATAATTTCCATTTAGCGTTAATTAATGTTTCATTTATGAAAATTGACCCTTAAATTTGAAATTTAGATATTATTTATTATTTTCAAATAAATTATTATTACAATAGAAAAAATTCTTTCTTCCTTTTTTTTTAAGTTCGAATTATAATAAGTTTTATTACATCGGATTGTAAATAAATTATTGCTAAAATTATTTTCTTTTATTTTTATTTGCCTTTTTATTTTTTCTTTTTCAGTAATTATTTTTTTTTGTCTTTTTTAATTTAGTAATTCATAATTTAAATGTAATTGATTTAATAATTAAGGGCTATTAGAATTTCTATGTTAATGTCCAATTTTCTGCTAACGACAAATGTTAATTAATTAAATAGTTAGAGTAGTTTTGAATAATTTACATCAAATACTTAATGTGAAAATAAGCCCAAACGTTTTATTAATGAATTAATTTGCAAACTCTCCGGTTTCAGTATTCCGCATGTATTTGTATATAATATAATGTATGTACTAAAATTAATAATTTAATTTTTTGGAATAAATTATCTGCCGGTTTTCGCAATAAACTAGATATGTTTACAGGTTGTTTCATAAAATAAAAAATACCCCAATTAATCAAAGAACCAATAATATATTATATGTGTACTAGTTGAAAATATTTTGTTTTAATTATGTCAATAACTCTACTCAACATTAACGACTGTATAAAATTATAATACCTTTAAAACTTAAAAAATTAAATATATTAGAATTACTCGAAGTTAAGTAAAACTTACGACTTTATAATGATATTCAAGAAAACAATAAATTATATGTTAAAATTTAATATTTTAAACATTTTTAATAAATGTCAATATCTATAACGTCTAGTTACTGCTATTGGAATAATAGTAGTTATAATCAATCATATATGATGGTACAGCAGCATTCTTAATTAACTATTAATTAAAATAATTAAGGAAATGCTTCATATTGGACCAATCAAATATGTCACGGTATCTATGAGACTTCCAAAACTTTCAACACTTTAAAAAGAACGCCCTTTTTCAAATTCACTCGTATTCTAAATTTAAATTAGTTTTGTTCATTCCACTTCCTCCATTTCAATGTTTTCATGAATGGAATTTCGTAGATCAATTTTTTCCCTTCGTTTTTTTTGTTTGTCCAATTATGTTTTTGGTTTCATACAAAAGAGGAAAGCATTTTCTCGGAACCTCCTGCAGAGATTGTTTCATGGCAACTTGCACAGAAGCAGTAAAACACGTGTCGGTTATAGTTCTTTGTTTCAGTTTTTAAGAGAAAAGATTAATTAATGAACGATTGGCTTTCCAAGTATTCTTTCTTCTTAATAAAAATAAATAACTTGATAATATTTTCTTAGATGATAACGTATCGTTAACTTTCTGTAATTAATACTAGATAATTTTTATTGCAGTTCACTAGAGTATGTTAATTGATATTAAACTGATTGGAATTTAACAATTTCCATTCACTCTGAAGCCAATAGTGCCTTTATATTCCTTTTATGCGTTTATAAATATAGTGTACTTAATACTGAAACTTAAATTGCTTTTATTATTTTTAAATACCACAGTTTGGTCACAGTACGATACATTTTATTTTGATATATTATTTCATAATAATTTTTGCATTATTGAACATTTTACATTATTTCTAACTATTGTAGTGAAATTTTAATTGAACGTACCAATAGTTAGGGCAGTAATACATTTTACATAAAAAAAATTTCCGTTTTTTTACAACAAATTACTTGTATTGTTAAATTATACACTGTTTTTCGAAATACAATGAACAAAAAAAATTAACCATTTGATATACACTGATACATAACAAAATGCTATTATTAAGACTTCATAATTCAGCGATTTTTTATATAAGGATAGAAAGTGATCTTGACATATCCGTTTTGTACGTAAAAACCTTAGCCGCCCTATATACAATCACCACCACATGACTTCCTTGTAATAGAGTAGATATTTATACTGCACTCGGAAAACAGTTGCAAAATAAAGAAAATAATATTCTGTTAAGTTAATGTAAATCACAAATAAATATAGACAATATTATTAGCTATCTATTTCAATATTTTATAATAGACTCATTCTGTTTTTAACCCTTAAAATTATGTTTTTGTTATCGAAATTCAAACTTTTTCCACTGTTGATTTTTTTTTTTTGGATTTTGTAAATTTTACATTGAAAATTAATGTCTATCGTGTTTCAAAATTTGTCTCTTCTAGCAAATTCAGGTTTATTAACCGATTTCAACCAAAATGTAAGGTGTACAACTATAAAATAGAGAACTTGACCAAGCTTAAATTCAAAAGGACCTCTCTTTATCATGTATCATCTTTATGGAAATAGCTAAAACATACATGGTCCTGAACCGTCCGAAAAAAGTATCTTTGTTACTTTAAAGTTTCTGAGTTACTGTGTCTTAATTCCTTCATTTTTTAGTAACTTAGTATGTTAAATACTTTTTATAAAAGAACTGTATTTTGTAATTTAAAAAAGTCTCTTAGATACCCAACAGTTACTTAGAGAGAAGTATCAAAGATGACAAAAAATAGCTAATAATAAAATATGCAGTAGGTAATAAAATGGGGTATTTTATATATTTTTCTATTTCATTTAGAGTTTTATTTTGTTTTTCAATAAAATTCAGTATACACCTTTTCTATTAATCTCTATCGTTTTTAAGTGTGTTCTATTTACAGGAACTTAGACATAGGTACTTGTTTTCTTTTTTCGTAAACTATTAAAGAAAAAAAACATAATAATATATCTAATACGTTATGAAATTTAGAATACTCATAGTATACAAAGTAATTAAAAATAATTATATATGTAACTTAATATAAGTATATACGATCCCTTTTTAAGAGCAACTAGGTACCCAAAATAACTTTGGATGCTAGTTACAAAAGTAACTTTTGTAGTATCTAGACTCTCCAAAAGTTTCTTTGATAGCTCTGACATGGTCACGATTAAGTCAAAATGGAATCAGGTATACCTTCTCAAAATGGTTATTTCTGTCCAAATCAAATAGTGAAGAAGTGAGAACTATTGATTACATTTTTTTATATTCATGCTGTATAAGGAAGAAGATAATAACAATTTTTAAAAGGTATCTACCACCTGAATTCTACGAATAGAAATATTTCCTAATCAATTTTAAAGTCTGAAAACAATTTTGAAGAGTCGCATGGGACTCGCGAGCTTTGCCAAATGCGGCTGGCCAAATTAAATATTATAATAAGCCTTAATTTGTAAGGTTGATGTAATAGTTTCTTACTTATTATTACATGTTATAATAAAATTAGCATAACAAAATCATTGGTTAAGTTGTCTTGATATATTTTTGATTTTGGATTCAATTAAATTTGGATTTGTTTCTTTTACAGTGGTTTTAATCTAAAAATGAATTCTGAGAACAACAAGAATTTCATAGAAGGACTCATAAAATTATTGGACTCATAAAGTTATGGAAAAAACTGCAAATTTCCCATCGGAAGTATTTAAAACGTTACGTGTTGGATTCGACCTTTTTTTTTAAATAGTTTGACGTCATTTTATTTATAATGAAATGCATAGTATATACCACTATTATGTTTATTAAATCAAGTAATGAAATGAATCAATTTTCCAGTGATTATTTTTTGAATCATTATTAAACTGAAAACAGTTATTGGCAATGGTATAAGGCTTGTCTTGAATTTACAATGATTACTTTAGTGAATGTATTTGCGTTATACCGTTATTTCCAATGTTTTCGTTTGGTTCCTCTCTGATTTTTTTTTTCATTTCGAAAACATAAAATATCAAATTTTATTTTTAACATGATTTTTATTTCTAAAGACATTTTCCTTCTTCTAGGAACTTCATGGAATTATTTTTAGAAATTCTATTTTTGATGTTTAAAAATAAAATCTGTATTTAGGCAGAGATTTCATATTTTCTTTCCACTTATGTTAATTGCCTTTAATATGTGTTGTCACAGCGTAGATGAGTCAAGTCTTTGTTGAACTTTAAAAGATTGGATATACTGCTAAAAACGAACATTAAAAAAATGAAAATTACAATTGAAGTCTAGCACATATATATTGCGCTAATTTAAAAAAGTACTAATTAAGTCAATTGTAGTAATTGTAGTAATTGCACAAACATTTTTGGCTTCCAATGAAATTTATTTGGTCCATAAAATCAGATAAATTGCGTCATTCTTTCTTGCCAAGTGTTACGCAATAATCGATCCCCCTTCATTGTCTTTCATTGTATATAGGTAAGTCGTAAAAGTAAAGCTCTGACAAAAAGATTTGCTCTATTTGTGTGATACGAATTGGAGGAAACAATTAACTGCTTAAAATTCTTTTTACAGATTTTCAAGATATCGGTAAAAATAAATATATTTCATTTACATTGAATAATTCATCCATTGATTAATCTTCAATTAATTACATGGATATTTATTCACTAGAAACAAAAATCAAAATTTCATTCTATAGGTTTTTTAATTGAAGATTCAATTTTACGCTGATCAAAGAAAAAAAATTGATACTTAGTAAACATAAGAAATATAAATTAAGCAGATAAATGTAAAATAAACGCTCCACTTAAATTACCATAATCAATGAAGTCAACATTTTGGTTTGGGAAATAAATTGAGGTAATTGACAGAAATTATGCAAAGCGTCGGTTTGACTTTGATTAGAATAATTGTTTTAAACGAAAAAAATCATTAACATTGGTATTGATTAGCTGTGTATCATGAATCAATTGGAATGCTTTTATAATTCAAATGACCGTATCAAATTTCATTAGATAAATGTTCCTGTCTTCGCAAAACAAATTGCTATGACTTTTATTATTTCACTTGACAATCTAATTTTGCATAGTTTTCTTATCGAGTTACATACACCATATCTGCTTTCACAATACTCAATTGGATCTTTAAACGGTTGGATTTTTCATTGGTCACAATTCGTTTTATTAATGTAGGTGGAACTAAATATGAATTGCAGTTTCTTTTTACAAAAAAAAAAAAATGTTTGATTTTGGAGTGTTCATAAATTTGGAGAAAAATTTATGTAATATTTCAACAAACTCAAACTAACGTGTAAATTAATTATAGATATAGAGCTTATCAAATCTACTTTCAAATTATTTTAGGCCATATTTTTTCAATATCAATTTGATAACAAGTATTCAAAACCTACAAAGAACTATTTTAATTGTCTCAATGATTATTTTATTGATCTAAATGACAACTATGGGTACCTTTGTAAAAATGAGTTTTAATTGAAAGACAAATACAAATCTTTCTACACAAAATTATTAATTTTCCAAAGCCCTATAGGTCTAATTGTTGGAAAGGCAGGGTTGTTAATTTATAAACGTTTTTATTTTTTCAACTATTGTTTTAATTGCTTCCTTAAAGAGCACATTAACAAATAGTGGAATTGGCAAAGACGTACTTGTGAATATATCGACTTAAATCGTTCCAGTAAGCTTGAAAATTTGCCCTACAGTTTAGCCCTTAATGAACAAATGCCGCCATACTCACGATATAATAAATATTCTAAAAATTTTGAATCATAGCTTAAGAAATTTGTTGAAAATAAATGAATATTATTCTACTAATAATATTAACAAAATGTCATTCTATTCGGCTACATTAACATTTCAATCAAATATTTTAGATGGTGCATTTGCAGAAAATTCAGCCGGGTATCCATCTTTGAAGATACAAAATTAGAGAATTTATATTTTTTTGGAATAAATTGATTCCATGGTTTCACAGCACTTTATATCAAACAATGTATTTCGGCAAATAAAGCAGTAATTCAGTTAAAGACCAAATTGGTTTCATTAGTTACCAATAATCCCATAAAACCTACTAAATGGGATAATAAGCAGAGCCGGAATGAAACTTAGTGCGGCTTCTGGGCACTGTTGAAAATGCCGCCTCAACACTAAAATTTTATTTAAAGTTTTAGTTCAAATATCATATATTTAAGAAATTAAAATAACTATCGTTTTAAATCTTCAAGAGAATGCAATAATTGAATTATTTTTTTATTATTAATTTTAACTAAAAGATATCGTAATTTACAAAATTTCTATTTTACAATTAAATAAACTGGAAATATTCATTAAACAAAAAAGATTAATTTAGGGAATTAATTATTTATGTTGAGTAATATTGATGCCATTAAATTTTTTTTCACATTCCAAATTTTGCCGCCCTCAACATTTTATCACCCTGAGCATCAGCCCTGATTGCCTCTAGTGTGAATTTAGCACTGGGTATAAAAATTTATGTTTTAGCCGATTCTGAAGCTGGATATGTTTGTTCCATTTTATTGTACTACGGTTCTATAACAACAAAAAATCTAAAATTTTCACTTCAGTATCCTTTTGCATGGTTCATATACTATATTTTATTACTGAAACTTTCCATTAAATCCAATGAAGCAATATTAATTATTCATCTTTTTTCGCGCTTAAAATAAAGTATTTAATTTCTTGAAAATCCGTTACCCTATTGGTCATTATTTTTGAAAAATAAGTTCTTTCGTTTAGAGTTAGATAGTTATAAACATAAAAATATTTATCCGTTGTGATAACAAGAGGAGTTAAAATAGGGGTAAAATGTTTCACTTATTACCAAATTTTAATAAGATTTTCATATCATGTAATTGCCAACAGCAATAATCTAACAAAGTCTATTGATAAATGAGTGGTCAAGGTAACTTCTTCAAAACTAGTAGAAGCATTATTCTAATATTAAAGGAACTAAATATAAAAGTTTTATAAATTTTCTATTACTTAAGTGGATAATCCATATTCTGTACTCCTATTTGCTATCTGATTTTTCTTGTCAGTCTGGTTTTTCTATGATGCTATTTAATGAAGCCTCTGAGGTTTAGATGAATATTTTATAGTTACAAATACAATATTTCATTCTTTAAAGCATGATTGATTAAAGTTGCAGTTAAATGTTTCTTCTTTTTTATTCGTTTAATTGAATGATGTGCAACGAAGAATCCAAAGTTCTCAACATAAATCAACAATTATGTCTTGGTGATTTACATAATTTATTTTAATTATTTTATGGCCACTATATATAAAGGATTACCTGTTAGAGACATATCTGAGATAAAATATCTTAATTTCTTCAAAGAATTTCAACTTATCTTGAAATAAAATGTTTGCATTGTTATCTTTTATTAAGAAATTTGAATTAGGTTCTTATTCTTTCAATAAAAAGTTTAACATTTTGAAAAACATAAACTATACCTAATATGTTTTTAAAACGGTTAAGAATGGTTGTCGTTTAATTTTATTATTTATAACTTTAAACAAAGAAAAAAATACTAAAAGTAAAAATGGATTTTATCTCAAATCCATTTTTATATAATAAAAGTGTTTTACGAAAGATGGTAGTTAACATAAAATTGTGTAAAAACTCAATAATAAGAGTTTAGATATTTTCGAATTAAAAAAGTCGTAAAATTTTATGTATAATTTCTCACTTTGAACAAAAACCAACTGATAACATACTTGTATTACCTATAAAAAGCTATTAAACATTTGCACATTATGCATTAAAAAAATTTTTTTTTTCAAAAATATGATATTTTAAACTATTTTTTTCTCTTGAGAAAATAATTTTACAGGGCTTATGTTAAAATATATGTGCCAGTATATAAGCCTTTCTTCTAAATTCAATTTCGTAATTTTTTCTTATTATGCTTATTAATAAGAGGATAAAATCTCAAACAATTTTTTTTGTATACTTAATCGACTAAGTTATATGTAAAGGAATTCAAATAGGATCATAGATAATAGATGTTTTGATTTGAGTTGGATTTAAAATCATGGATGATCCAAGGTCAGAGATTTTATTAAATGGAAGCCTCCCTGTCTGATTAATGAAATGACGGCTTCTGATTAAATATTATCAAGTCTGACAACGAATAAATTTAAGCCCTTCACAAGCGGGCCTTAACGACCCAAAACACGGTCAAAGTGCATTTTAAAGTGCAGTAGTAATTGACTTTGAACTTCATTAAGCCAAAATTAATTAAAAGTGCAAATCTATCAAGGATACTTTAATATAGTTACACCTAATTCTTTCAGTACATATTTATTTCCATTTATACTAAAATAAATAAGAAATATAATATTTGAGTTTATTTCATAATAATGATCACTTTTCATGAAAAAAATTTAAAAATAATTTCATTGAAGATTTGCTTTAAATAAATAAAAGCTTATTCAATTTGTTAGAAACTTGAGAAATTCTCGATTCATAGAACTTGTTAAACTATTTGTAAAATATTTGTTTTACGAGTAAGTATAAATATCCGTAGTAGGTAAGTATATATTCTAAACACAATATGATGTGTGAAGTTAACAATCTTCAAATTGAAAAATCTAACTAACTTATATCGAGAGTAATTAATATTTAAAAAAATACTTTTACACCAGGAAAAATATTTCGTCGCTATATATATACATATATATACTTCGCTCGAATCAAGACTTCATTGCTACGATTATGTAGTGATTTTTAGAAGTATAGCGATTTTTACCAAAACTTAACTAAAAAAGGTGTATCTTGAAGGTAAGTTATAAGAAGTAAAACAAGGGATGCTGCATATTGCTAAGGCAAGGGTATTTTATGTTTAAAAAACATATTTTTAAACTCAAGCTATTTATTTACAGTCATTATAATATAGCCTGACAGGACAACGTCTGCCGGGTTCAGCTAGTATTATTATAAAAAAATAAAAGCTGTAATACATAAACTCTTAATACTGCTATTGAAAGCTTGACTCAAGTCCCTTTTAGGTCGATCAATATCTGGAAACTTTTCTACTTTGTTTTTAATTTCATTTACAAATAAATCGGCCAATAATGAAAATTTAACCAAAGAAGATAAAAACATACCATATTAGAACTGAATATTTCATAATAGTAAAATATTATTATTATACCATATTAAACTTGAGTCGAAAGCTTAAATTTTAACGAGCGAAACATTTGAAGAAACAGGAAGAAACCTGTATACCATGGGGTACCTACTCTAACGATATGTATTTATTTATTCAATTTGCAGTTAAATACCAACTATTTGAATTAACTTATTTCATTTCGTTTATTATATAGTTTTGAATTATTAATTAATTGAAGTTATCGAATTGAAATTTATGACTTAGCCAAATCATTTAGATTTAATTTATTACAAGTACCTATAACTTTTACATACTTAATTTAGAAGTTAGATTGGTAATGTATATCATTCTTTAATAATATTTTCTCTTTTTTGATGAGCTTTTCGGCAAATTTCCATCAGTTATTGTTTTATCAGTTTTTAAAACAAAAGTGTTAACATTCATTTAAATCCAAAAATTCACCTGTTAGTATTAATCTTAGTTCTTCGTTAAACTCTTTAATATTTATTTTAACTTTCGAACTAAAATAATACCTCTAAAATTTTGTTCTTTTAAATTATACCAAAAAATATACACCCCAAATCCTCGTATCAACATTGATATTGCATAAATTCCAATTTGAATTATTATTTTTTTCTTATTTCAAAATAACTCATTTTTCTACTATCCTAATTCAACTTAATTTTCTTATTTTTTTTTACAATGATCTTAAAAAAACCTTGAAATAATCGATTAGAAGCCAATAACTTAGTTTCACTCGAATTAATTTAAAAAAAAACATTTCAAAAATATTTTAATCGACTTTATTGTTAACTATTTTGTTATTAATTGAAGCAATTACTGTAAACCATGATCGATTTATTTCAAATTACTACCTATCCACTTTTAAATTCATTGAAGTAATTAGCAGCTTACTATTAAAAAGATACTTTTACATTTTCTAAACTTCTAAACCATGAGTAAAACTTGAAAAAATACCTAATGGTTCTCTTTAAATTACTATTAGTATTTATTGTAATTTTATCAGCTGAACATTGCGTAAAACTGATTCGTAAAATTTGCGAGAGTTTATAATTCCTTTGGAGTTTTTTTTTTAATCTTGCCCCAAACTTGGCATCAATTTTGGAAATAATAAATTTAATTGGGTTCATATTTAAAGAAGTTGTAACGTGGATTGTAGTGAATCTTTGGAGATTGCAAGTCGTTGGACATTCGAAAATGCGGAGCCAAAGATAGACGGATAGATGTCGAATGCAGCTGTGGACAAGGACTTTTGTAGCCCGAGGGGCCCAGCAACAACACCACCGTACACACAAGGTGTCTTGCATATCCATAGCCCATACATTTTTGAAGACGGCACACAGCCAAAGAATCTCATTCTCCCAGCCAAGAAACGGTCACCGACATTAGCAACGTTCATGCCAACCATAAACGTCTTCCACAATCTTCCACTTCACCATACTTCATCCCAGTCAATTCCAGTACAATGTCCTACGTTGGAACAAGAAGAATAGACTCAACCACGATAAAGATATTCTAATAATAAATCAACAAATCTTCACTCAAAAAAACGACACCTTCTTCTCTTTGTTCTTTCATAATGAATTAATTTTTAACATCTTAGACTACAAAAACGTTTACTGAACAAAAAATCATATACCTTATTCATTAAAAAAATAGTTATATTTGTCTTCACAAAGAAAAAATAATTGTCATTATATTTATTTCGTTTACTAATGCAAATTATAACACGAGTTCGTTGTTATCATAAAAAATGTAAGACAATACAAAATGAACAGTTAGCGGCTTCCAATATTTTATCTTATCGTAATACAATAGATTTATCTAAACATCCATTTCTCGTGCCATAATTTTTTGATAAAATTGCGAAATTATATGCAAAATTATCAATGATTTAATTTAAAAATTAAAATTACATATTGTTCTATGTCTTTTAGTGTCCAACCGACCTTTCGGTTTGGGTCTAGTTTCGGCTGGCGTCAAGCCGAAACTAAATTTGTGAAATAAAAATGTAAAAAAAAATATTGTTTTCCACTTATTATTTATTTCAACGATTATAAATACTGATACCTATAAGCTCATTAAAGTTTTGTTTAATATTATCTTTAATATTTTATTCATTCCGAAAGAAAACTGATCAAAGTTTAGAAGAAATTATTTTGTTTTTAAGATTAAGAAAAAGTACTTTCTATTTTGTGCACCTAAACATGGTAAATAAAAAGTAATTTTGTTTTGTTAATTTTATTTATTATTTTATGTTATTCGTAACTAATATTAAAAAGAAATATTAGGTGCATTTCTTGCAAATCAACCCCATATTTCAGCATAAATAATTTATTTGAAATAAGAAATTATAATTGTATGTTATGTTAATGATTAGCTCAAATATTAAGGACTAAATAATTAATGAATACCTATAGAATTTAAAAGTAAAAACTAACTTATTACGATTAACTTTTTTTCTACGAAAACATGACCTTATATGGAAGTTTCGGTTTCGGCCGAAACTGAGACTGATGCCGAAATTCGGTTTCGGCCGGACAATAATCTTTTTTCTTTAATAAGTAATTTGAAACATGAAATATAAAAGTAGGATAGCAAAAAAAATAAATACTTTTGGTAATTTTTGGAACAAATTAGTTCATCTTTCGCTAATAATAATTTATTTATATTGATACATTTAGAGCAAATATACTTTAAAAAAAGTTAGTTGATATTACGTAGTAGTAAATAACTGACCCATCATTTATTATTTTGACCTTAACGCTAATCGGGGACGAGAGAATCCAGTTGAATTTTTCTGCTTTAATAATTACGAGAATAAATAGTGGGATCCGACTGCAATTTTGTTCAACGAGATATTTATAGTCGGGTTTAAAGAGGAATTCAGTTTTTAAAAAAAAAATTGAAAATGTCGCTTGCTTATTCAAGTTAAAGGGTTATTCAAAGATTCAGAATTTATTAAGTAACTTTTAGTGTTAAACTTCTTTGTTTAGTGAATCATTTTAAAATTATTCACACAATCATCGCATACCTGTGGAATGAGTTGATTCTCTTTGTTTTTTATTAATCGATTTTTTTAATGAATCAGAGAATCGTCTCTTGACTGAGATTGTTTTTGTTAACTTAAGGAATCGAGTTATGCAAATTTAGAAAAACTTTAAATCTTTCGATATATTTATATAATATATAAATTGTCAAAGATTAAAAGTTAAAAGGATTGACCGCATAGTGGAAGATGCATTGAAAGATTCATGAGAAAAAGATTCATTCGATGTTGAAGAATAAACTTGTATCTGAAGCCATTGGTCGTTGGCTGCCGGTTCTTCATCGTCATTCTTTAATATTTTCTCACAGTCCGAGACGAACAGACTAACAGACGGACCAAGAGCGATTGCCCACCCACTACATTCACCGTGTTACCCATTTACCCTTCCATCTTGTCGAACTAACTGCAAATACGATACCTGGTTGTCTCATCCAAGCAGAGATATGTAGCTCAGCCTCAAAACTACCACGGAAAAGAATTTGATACTCTTCGTCAGATATTTTTCTTGTCTTCCCACATTGAAAACTTAACAAAACTTATTTCTGTTCAACTTTTATCATTCCTCAAAGCCATCACACAAAAAGAGCTATAAAATTGTGAATTGACTTGAAAGACAGAAAATATTTTTTAAGCATATCACAACTCAATTATTTAATACATATGAACACGTTTCATTTTTAAACTCTCGTTGAAATATCCAAACATTTACCGACCTATAATCGATTCCAAAAGAAATATCTGTTATTATCGCCATTAGAACAAATTTGTCGTATTTCTTATTGTTGATCAGCTTTCCCACGAAAACGTATATTACTTAGTGTTTAATTGTACTATTAGAACATATCTTTATTTTAGCCTTAGGAAATATTTTTTAGACTTTAAAAAAAAATTCAACGTTATAAACTCAACAATAATCAAACAAGCTAATTTATCATCTTTCTAATTGGTTAAGGATCTTTGAATAATATTTTAATACTTTTTTTTTAAATCTAAGAACTCAATTTATATTTTTTTAATTTTTATAATAAAATTCTAACATTTTAAAAAAAATCAAACCCAAATAATTGTTTAGAAAATTTTAAACTATTATACATTTACTTTAACAATATACGACATTACAAAAGATCTAAAAGAGTCTAATAGTTGATCAAACTAATCCCAAACCCGTTGATAAGCTTTTACAGCGATGGCAAAAGATTTTCATTGAAAAGAATGAAATAGGCAATTTCAGGAAAAAATGGCTTTTTTAACAGGGTAGCATTTGAAACTTGAAGATGATGTAAATATTATTTATGATATATAAACGAAAAATAGTATATAAACTCTGTTGTAATATGTGATTATTAATTTGTACTATGACATAATGTGTCTCAGTCTATCACTTTTAGTTTTAAACTTTATATACCATTTTTATATATGATCTTTGTACGATATAAATCCAAAATTTTACACCATATACTTATTTAGTAATATGTTATTGCCTATGAAATTAAGGGTTCAAGTCCCTTTTTGAACAATCAAATCTTGAACAGTTGCATTTTCTACTTTGTTTTTAATTTCATTGGAAAATAAATCGGCTCTTAATAAAAATGTAGCTACAAAAGATAAAATGATACCATATTAGAATGGAATTAAAAAACAAAGTAGAAAACGCAACGTTACCAGATTTGACTATTCTTAAAGGGGTTTGAGCTAAAATAAGTTTTAAATAAATAAAGTGTTAAAAGTTAATTACTTGTATTCGTATTGAATACCTTACAACACGTTGTTCAAATAACAAACATTAAGACCTGTTTCACACTTAAATCTCTAGTCATTCAGGCCTTGTAAATTGTCTGATTTATGATCAGACGCAGAAGATGTAAAATGAGCTTTAGTGTAACAATACTAATTTTAAAATAATAAAAACTACTTTAAAACTATTAATCTTAATTTTATTGTTTATATTTTTCGTACATCACTTTAATTTGTAGTAAAAATTAAATTCTAATTTCGTGTATCTTTAAAACAAACCTTTCCTTAAATGAAATTTGAATTCAACCACACTGGCCAACACTGGCGCATCAAGAATGGCACACTAGCAATAAAACTTAAATTTTTATTTCAATAAATTAACAAACTAAATAAAAGTAGGGTGAATTAATATGATTTTACTATTAAGGTAATCAAATAGAAAAGTTTTTTGAAATACTAAGGAAACTCTTTTTGCCGTCCAATATGTATTTACTTTTTAGCAAAAAGAGAGAAGCCTTCAAAATATTAATTACTAATAAAATTTAGTTAGTGAGAAAAATAGTTCCGATAATTCATGACGGGTGCCAATCTAAAAAAAATGACAATTTTTCTACCACACTGACGAAGTCGCGGGTATCCGCAAATATTAACACAAAACCTGAAGTATTTTATTTAATTTTTATTTTTCATTTCAGTGTTGCTGATTATTTCTAAACTATGTACTCAAGATTAAACTTTTCTTACCTTTTTGTGAACTAGCTATATAATTGATTTTTTTTTTTTGGGTATTTTTAGAAAAATTATACATTTTTTTTCGATATAAAATTTATTTATAAAAAAAAGATTAATTAACCAATTAGATTTTTTCTTCTTTTACATCCTAACTTGAAATTTCCCGGCTTTCGTTACGTATTTCACTCCTTTAAAAGGTTTGTATTTTTCTCCATACATATCCAATCGATTAACTTTTAATCCACTAATAGCAAGTTGCGTAATTTGAAAATGAACGTTAATTGATGCATTAGCATCAGTGGTATTGGCTCCAGCAATTAATGAAACCTAAAAATCAACATTTTAATTAAATGTTGAAATACTTACAAATACAAATAATAGTATTACAGTCCCTCGAATGTTTGGCAGCTTTGAGACGTCTATTTTACCAACGTCCCACGTAAGCATCTTCGTGACTGGATCAAAAGCATATTTTCCCTGATTAGTCGTCAAAATGCAGTTCAAAACGCATTTAGGCATTTGAATTTCTAACTTAACAGCTAAAAATTAATAAAGCATTAAGTAATTTGTATGAACATATATGAATTTATATGAAATTCAAGATAAAAACCTTCTATAGTGCGACCTAGAGTCTGTTTTGGACCTACGGTAATATCAAGTCTTCCTTGATCTCCAGATCTCAAAACAAAGTTATGTCTAACATAAATTGGAATTGCAACAATACTTTGACTTCCGATGTGATAAGACATCAACCGTAAGTTTCCATCTGGTGGTATAAATGACAAAATTCGCCCTGACTTGAATTGAAAAAGTTAATGAATACATAAAAATCGCATATTTCTAATTTTAATGAAAACAATTTACCTCCCAACGTTTAAATCGTACACACGGATGAAAGCTAACATCATCAAATAAACGTGGATTCATGAAGGACAGTGTTAAATCAGGCATTCCGCTTAATTTTATACAACAATCAATCTATTGTTAGGAAAAAAAACAGTATGTAATAATATATTTTGAAGCGTTTGAAATTAAAAGGAGACATAACTGAAGAATTTGCATTTATAAAAACATAAGATTAAATTGATAAAATTTAAACAAAGAATGATTCTTTAGGGACTGCTTGTAGATGTGAAATTAACAGCAATTTACATTCATTGTTACCATTAACTAGCTTTTTATCTAAAATGGACTTACACCACTTTCAAATAAAACAGTTTTTTTGAATAGTAAGTAATTTAAAGCAAAAATATTAATATCGGTAAAATACTTTAAAAAAAAATCCTTTTATCGAATAATGTATAAGCTGAATTATCATAGAAACATCACACCATAAAAATATCGATACAAATACCGTTTGTACAAGTCACTACCTGGCAGCGTCTGAATTTCTATTTTCTTTTATGTAATTTACGAATAAAAGAGCGATAATAACATTATAATAAAAGAGAAAATTCAACGACGTAAGAATTGAATTGACAACAGAATCGCGAATTGAATTAAAAACAAAATAGAGAATGAGGTATTGCCAGAGTGAATATTATAAAAGCTACTTGTATCGAAACAACATAATTCAGATTTTTCTTTCGGAATATATACGGGTGCCTCAGAGGTATGAAATGGTTTGGGCCCTGTTATACATAAAAAGATCCTAGAGTACAAACTATTGCATTTCAATTGAAATGCAACATATTTCAACATTAATTGAAAAAAAATATCTGATCAATTATTTACTGAGTTGGATAGTTCAAAATTTTATTGTTACCAATTATTACCGAATGAAATTTTTATGTAAATATTTATACTGAATTGAATACCTAATTGAATTTTTCTTCAAACCAAATTATTTTTTCGTTTTGGAGACGAATTTACTTACATATCCTTGAATTTCTGCGAATACTGTTGCACCTGATTTATCAATAATTGCATCAACTTCTTCCACAACATCAAAATAGGCTTCATTATTGGCGTATTTAACGCCAGTTCGACGCCATGGTATATTTGATAACTGACCGCTTGGAAGTATGCCACTTACACTAAAATTGAGAATAAATCAATGAAGATTTATGACTTTATAATTGATATTACTTTGATTTGCCAGTGACCGTATTAGCAATTGTTCGTAATATATTTGGTGGCTTGATTAATTCTTTTAAAATATTGCTCTCAGTCGCAAAAGGAAAACCGTTATCAAGCATTTCGTCTAAAATCTACAGTAGTGGAATTAATGACAGAATATATCATTCAAATTAGGATACTAACTTCATAGATAACAACATAATTTTCCTTTATGATCGTCTCTGTACATTCTGAGAAATAATCCTGGAACAAACGAAAATTATTATTATAAGTCTGAAATACGTTTGAGTTAGTTAGTCTTTTACTTGGAAAGTGTCAACGACTCGATGAAGGAATTCGACTACAAATAAAGGTGGAACTTCTTGCATGCAAACTGCAATTAAACTAACTCCACTTCGCTGTACTGAAATTAAATAATGGTGAGGTGTTGCGATTACGGGTGGAACATCATCAGAATTCGCTCTTTGCACTTCCAAAAAGTAATCACATACGGAACGAGGAATAACACGTCGCCAATGTTTCTCAAGAAATACATCACTAAAATTTAAATAATCATTAATATTAAGTTGTAGTACAAAATATAACAATTATTTACCCCGAAGAGTTTATAATAAATAAACTGTGAATCATTTTTGATTATTTTAAATTAAATTAAAACGATTAAAACTATACACGCTATGCACTGAACAATAGTGACATTTGTCACTTTGACAGCTATAGTTTTTCAGTCTTATAGGGATTTAACTTTTAGCAGTCTAGCCACAATAAAAAGTTATTGTCAATCGCTGAAATTAATTATAAAATTATTAATTTTTAGTTGAATATGTCATCGTTAATAAAAGTTAATAAACTTTCATCAATTAATAAAAATCCTGGTCTATTTTATGCCAGCGTAAGACAATGTAAGCGTAATGTTACATAACAAAAATAATCTTAGCTTTCTTACATCATAAGACCCTTAAGGTTAAGAGTAATTTTATTAAATTTTAAGTATGGAACAAGGATTTCAAACCTGGTCCTTATCCAAGAACCGAGAAAGAAAAGGAAGCTGCTGCTAAAAAATACGGACTTCTTCCTTCGGAATATCAGCCCTACCCTGATGATGGAAGTGGATATGGGGACTATCCTAAATTACCCGATAAGGGTATCGAGGGCCGCGATCCTTACTACCCTTGGGATTTTCCAGAACACAAAAGAAATTTCAATGAGACAGTAAAAAATAAAAATAAATAAGGGTTAAATATTTCATTAAAAGATTTTTTTTAGCTTCATGCTCAAGTCGATATGATAGGCGAAGATCGATATTATGTCGATGCGAAGTTGCGATTTAGTCTTAAGCAACAACTTTTAGCTTTTTTGGGCGTTATTGGAGGATCTGCTCTTGTTTACTTATATATGGATGATAAAAGAATGTTCAGACCAGTTATTCCTAAACAATATCCGGCTCCAGGAGTTAAACATTATGAGTTTTAATTAAAATTGAGAAAAATAACCATAAATGTGTATAGCTAATTTTATAATTATAAATTTACAATTATTCTTGACTGGAATAAAGATAAATTAAAACGTTATATTTTTTGATTATTAGTAACTTTAATTATAATCTTGATAATGCTATGAAATGACAGTCATTTTTGACAGTTAGCTAATGGCTCCGATAGGTCATTTACAATGTTGACATTTAATATTTACAATTAAGATTTTATAAGTGCAATTAGTAAAGAATTTGTCAGGGAAAAATGTTTAAACAAAATTCTGATGACGATGATATGTTTTTTACCCCTCAACCAAGGTAAATTTTATTTAAATGCAATTTTATTATTAAGGTTATCTTTTCCAAAATAAAAATTATTAATATTTAATTTAACAAAAATATTTTATAGTTCTAAATTGGCTTCGTTATTCGGAACAATGATTTCACCAGGTCCAGATACTTCTCAAAGTTTGACGTACGCACCACTGAAACAACCCTCTTCAGCAATTTTTAAAAGAAGTAAATCTCCAACTCGAGTCGAAACTTCCGTAATATTAGTTAAAATTGTCCATGCTTATAAGTTGTAAGTATTACATTTTTAGATAAATTTATTTTATGTTGAAGCAATTAATATTATTAGGATCAACGGTGCTTATCAAACTCTTGGAAAATTGGGATTTGCCATAATTGGAAACACAATAGTAAATTATTATAATTTAGTTCTTTATCTAGATAAAAGCAACCCTTTGGCAAATATTCATGTTAATACTAATTTTGTGATCACAGTCCTTAAAAACAACTATTTTTCATTTTTCGATGAAGCCAAACAAAATTGGTGCGTGCTTTTCGAAAACGATGTTGATAGAATTGAATTCAGTAAGCTACTGGATGAGTGTAACATAAAGATGTTAAAAAGTCCACAATCATCCATACCACAGGCAGGTAGTGGAGAAGCAAACATGAAGTCTTTAAGTATGGAAAAATCGATCACATTGGAACCAATTACAGAAACTCATACGGAAGAAGCAAATGATCCTAAATTAACAATTTTGAAACGAATGGCTAAAATGGGACAGTCAATTTTACCAAGTTCACCTTCATCAGGATTAGAAGCTTTCTCTGATTCGGACACTGAAAATGAAATAAAAATGCGAAAATCGAAAAAAATACTCAAGCAACGAAGTAGTGAGAACTCACAAAATCCTACAACTGTTGCATCAAAAAATCCATCAGTTGGAACAACTCCATTTATTCCTCAACAATATGCGTTTATTAATGGAAATTTATATCCAACTAATCCATCATTACATTGCTTGAATCAAACGTTTTCGCCCACCAATCAAATTATCTCCCACGACAACCAAAACACCACTTTACCTGCGACAATATCGTCAATTATCAACCAAGACTTAAGTATATTCCTTTCCGAAAACAGAATTCATAATAGTGAAGTACGAATAAATATTTCAAAACTAGAAACTAAAATTGATTCTCTGATGAATATGATTCAACAACCTCTAAATAAAAATAAGGAAATTGAGACCATAAAGAATGAGAACGAGATTTTGTATAAAAAAATAAGCGAGTTAAAACTAAATACCTCCAAAGAGTCAATTCCATGTAAAACGGAGGTGGACGCCATTCCTTCTGAAGACTTGCAAAAAGAAATACAAGAGCTAAAGGAAGCCAATCAAAATTTGAAAAATAAAATTAAAGTTAATGAGAACCTGATAGAAAATTATAAAGAAACAATTAATACATTATGTTTTAAATATGATCAAGTGGTGAAAGACATCGAAAATTTAAAATCAACGTTAACATTTCAAACCAATAAATTGGAAATATGCGATGAATTTTTAAAGGAAAAATTAAAGAATATCGATCAACAAAATAATTCTGATTTTTCAACATTCCAAGAAAACGTAAGAGTGTGCCAAGAAAAAAATGAAGAAATCAGAAAAAACTTTGATAGTTTAGTTCGCTTAGTTGACTTGTTGAAAAGTGAAAACTCGTTTGAAACTATACATCAGATGCATTCGTCTTCGGATCAATCAAGAGACGAGGAGCTCATTAACAAAACCAATGAAAACATAAATGAAATTTTAAACAAGATTACTGCTTTGGAAACGGCTATTTTAAGTCAAAAATCTAAAATTGAAATTCTTGCAAATCAAAGTGAAGCAATGCAAATCGAAAAAGAAGAAAAAAATCAATTGCTCTGTGAAAAGTTACAAAGTGAAGTACTTGATCTCAAACAAAAACTTAGTGTTTACGAAGCAGAAGCTTTAGGGAAACCAATGCTTAACGACATGCTTATTGGAAATATTAAAGAAGAAATGAATTCGTTATATGCACAGTTGAGTAATTTCATTCCAGAAGATTATTGTGATAGAGTCGCTTCATGTATTATCAAGTCTACGTTTAAAATAGTATCGAATTCAAATAATAGTAATAGTCCTGACACGTTATCAACTGGATCTGGAGAAATTGATTCTTTTACTTTTTGTACTTCTTATACCTGTTGATTTATTGTTCATTTCTTTTATACTATGAAATGCTTTTCTTTATACGTAATATACATACCTATAAACTAATGTCTATATAATATAAATATTTGCATTAAATATTCGTTCAGATTATTATTTTTGTCTTCATTTCTTTATTTGTGATTATTTATGTACGATTTTTGTAAAAAGTTGCAATATATATTACTATGTAAGGTACTGTTAATAATGATAGATTTTTGACATAGATTTTGTAAAACTTGTTTTTTTAGTCTGTTTGCACTTTGCTGAAAATTTAATAGTGGATTTGGTTTAGATACAGCGGAACTTCTTTGGTTGTAACTCTGCAACTTGTACGATAAAAACTGGTCTATAATTATTCTATCTAGATAGTTCTTGACATATTACCTACATGAAATAGTCGCTTCAAGCCTTAATGAATTTATACTTGGGCTCATGTCCTTTTTAGGGACGCCAATTTCTGCAACGTTGCATTTTCTATTTTGTTTTTATTTTTATTCGCAAATAAATTGGGCTATATTGAAAATTATGCACAATAGGAAAGGCAACATTAAGCAATTAATGATATTAGAATTGAATTGATAAAAAAATCACGAGTTAAATTAAAAACAAAGTAGAAAAAGCGACATTGCCAGATATTGACGTCCCTACAGGGGAATGAGCCGTTAATTCAATTCTAATATCGTATAATTTTCTACTTTGTTGCCAAATTTTCATTATAGCCCGAAATATTCCCGAATAAAAAAACAGTAGAAAATGCAACATTGCCAGATATTAATTACCCTAAAGGGACATAAGCCTTCTACGCTTTGGATAAATAATTTACATTTTTGTTTGTTTGGCATCAAATATCTTTCGAAAGCAAAAGTTTTAAACCCAGTTTCAAACTTCCGCTTGAAATTTTAAAATTTCAGTAGTAGATTTTATGTTTTTGATTTGCCGTATTATTTTAATCAAAATTTAGTATGTAAGCAATAAATAATTGCTTTCCCTCCTGTTTTTCTACCCTTTGAGATTATTTTTTCCAAATTAAAAAAAAATCTTCGATATACCTAGATATCTTACGCAAAAAAACACAGAATTGAACTACTCTATAACGTTATCAGTGAGCTGACTAATCTTTAAATTATAAATTGACTGTTGATGTGTCTTACTTCTTAGAGGATTGTGTCTCTTATGTATTTTACGTTGTTTCCTGTCTCCTGTTTTGTACTCCCATTAAACATTCTATTTAATTTATGAAAAAATCGTTAACTTTGTAGTTATTGTTGGAGTTTTTGTATTATAAGGGGACTTTCATTAGTTACGTGAGACGTTTAGGGAGTAGGGGGTGTCGAGCAAAATATCACAATCTCACGTGGGAGAGAGGGTGGTCTCAGCAAATATCATGTAATTTTATAAAATTATTCTTTTAAAAAAATTTAATGTCATCGAACCACAGATTAACTCTTTTAAATTGCAAGTACGTATTCTAAAAAAAAACTACTTGATATTGGGGGGGGGAGTCGAGTAAAACCTCACGAAATCTTGCCAAATAGGGAGAACGGGTTGAGTAACTAAAATTTTCTCACCTAATTATGCCCCTTAAGTAAAGCGATAAAGAATTAGAATCCCCAATTTTGCGACACTCCTGTTGCACACAGGACAATTAAATTTTTACATTACTATTTACATGTAAGGACGTTGTTTTATAATCCGTTGAGAAAATTAGGCAGGCCTCTTAAGTAAAACCTTACTCCTTGAAAACGGCTAATTTCTGCTAGCGAAATTTTGTGCATACATTTTGATTTTCTTAACTTTCTGTTTCATTTTTCCATGCAAACATATTATAAATGTAGTATATGCAATTACGTTGGTGCTGGCTCAAAAGTCAGCATAATATATTCTGTTCGTTTTCAAGGAAAAAAGCATCCCTCATATCCTTATTTTTAAGTTGAAAAATGTCCTTTTTGAAACTGAAATGAAATTGTGGCTGTACTTTTCCACACAGGATAATTTTTTTTCACATTATTCTTCAAATATTATATTTATTTAAATAGAATTACATTTTTTAAAAAAATCTTTGAAAAAAGGTTTTCTATTATTTATATAAGTACACTTGTCTATGTGGAAATATGTTTTACATTATTCTAAAACAAAAGTGTAAAAAATTAAAAAAATATTAAATAAAAGTATTCGTTTTATTAAAAAAAAGCGTCAATTACTCACCCCCGTTACCGGTTTAAATCGTTAGATCCTGCAGATGCAGGAATATACAAAACTATGTTATATGTATCTCGTAAAAACCATATAAAAACGGGGAGATATGGGAATAATTATATTGCATTAAAGTAATTTTAGTTTTAACTATTACGTATACATATAACAACTACAAATTATTGCTTAAATTAAACATAAAATATTCAATTGAATTTTTGAAAATATTCTAACTTTTAGTTTACTTCTGTCTCAATACCACTTTTGGTACTGGTTCCGTAATTGGAATCGTCTATGTCGTGTTCTTGCATTGCACGAGCCATATTCATTCTTCTGAAAGTTAACAAAATTTCAATACATATTGACTCTTCATTTTTAGTTTCTGCGTTAAACTTACTGCTGTGCTAATTTTTCATCTTCTTCTCGTTCTTGGCGACGCCTCTTTATTATCTGATATGCAATACATACCAAAACTAGCAAAATTGGTAAAACAACAGCTACAATAACTCCAAAAGTTATTCCAGCAGCTCGCTGTGAATATTCTTGTTGCCCTGTAAATAATTAATTTTCTTATTGATATTGAAATTCTGAAAAACAATTAGGTTGTTGTAAAAAAAACTTTTTGGTATTCAAAAATCTAAGCCACATAAAAATGAAGATATTATTTAAGTTTTTTCTTCTGATTATTTAATTCTTGTAGCATTTTTTCTACTGGCATGTGGATTAGATTTTTTTTTTCCGAAATTCAAAATTTTGATTTGTTTTCAATTGATTTATTATTTGTTATATAAAATAGGTATGAAAATTTTTATAAAAAAAGATTTTTACAGTTCCACTAAAGTATAAATTCGTACATTTGAACACAATATAAACAACACACAAGCATAAAAATACTTAATTGATTGATGATTTATGAAACAAAATTAAGCCGTATAGTTTTAACTAGCATAAAACAATCTTAAGTAAAAAATTACTAAAAGATATGATTTTCATGTCTCTTTCATCAAATCATGTACATATAAATTTCTCATGCCAAATAGAGAAAACGAAACAAGAATTAAACTGAAGTCACACGACTACTATAACTAGATGTTGATGGGTGACTTTCTTTAGCGGGCGATTGTGGAGCGTTTGGTGGCGAGGGTGAATCCAAATGCTCATACGATAAATTTTGTTTTGGAAATTGATCTGAATTTTTAAACACATTTGTGTAATCGTCTGAACCATAATCCAAATCTTCATTTAAATTATCGTGACTGTTTTGCTCTGTTACATAATCTGAATCGCTGTCTCGTCGTAAATCTGATGGTCGCTTAGATTTACTCATAGTAGTTGGTGGAGTTTCTATAACACTTGGATCCAAATCCCAAGGTTTATCTTCAAATTCAATGTTTGGTTTGCCCGGAAGAGGCTCGTTTGTGTGATAAACCCGATCATAACTTCGTCGACGTTTTGTATCTTTGAGATCCGGATTTGTTGACGCTGGATATGTCATTGCACTGCTTAAGTTACTACTAGGATCACTACTAAGGTCAGATTTCAATGGACTTTCAGCTCGAGAATCGGACTCAAACTGTTCATTCAGTTTTAGCCTACTGGCAGAACGAGAACGCGGTTTATCAAATTCCCAAGAAGTTACAGTTCCGTTTCGACGAGCTTTCAAAATACAGAATGCTAATATCAGCAACCCAAAAACTATTGGAAGCATTACACCCAAAATAATACCAGCTGTTTTTGATAATTGTTGCGAGTCATACTCAATATGTCCTGATTAAGCCAATTTTAATTAAACTTTTTTATTGGAAATAAATATTTAATAATAAAATGTACTTACGTAAACATTCAGTATACCCATACTCTGGAACATCCCAATGCCCACTGGGAAGACAGTTTCGTTTTTGATCTCCAACAAGCACGAAATTCTGATTACATTCAAAAGTAACTTTAGTTCCAGGAGTAAAGAAGAAATTGCTTTTATGCCCAAATCGAGGTGTTTCCAAAACTCCACAAGATATCACTCTTTGTTGATTGATTTCTCGAATTTCAGTATGAGAATTGTAATAGTTTTTTGTAAAATGAGCTAAATCTCGATTCAATGTTAGCGAATAATCATATCTACATTGGTAAACATCTCCACAAAGCTCATAAGCTCTGTTTACATCAAAGGTTCGATTTTTCGGTAATATGTCTTCAGGATTTGCGTCCCATTCTGGTTCAAAGCTTTTATTTGCGTAAGTACTGGCAGATTTCCCGAAATCTCGCGTAAATAACGGACCACCCTTATTCTTATCATCTCTATCTTCAAGTAACCCTAAAAATGAAAGAAATAACTTTAAAGAAGATAAATTAAATTATTTTTTTTTTTACAATTTATTCCAAATTCTTTATGAATTTTTTCTAAATCATTTAGATTTGTTATGGTAGCAACTGTTCCATCGGGATTGGTAAAATCATCTGTTACATCAAAACTCCAGTTACCGAATAATCCTCTCGTTGTATTCTTAAAAATTAAAAAAAAAACAGTTCATATTTACTCTTACAGGCACATTATATTAAAATTCCTTACAATGAAATTCCAAGGTAAGTAAACTCGAGCAGTCATAAATCCTTGATTTTCTACAACTTCAACTCCAGCTCCTGAATCGAACATAATGACAACCTCGGATTGGTTTAAAATATAAGTGGGTGTATAAACTGTTACTCCTGTATGAAATATAATATTAATGATATCAATATGCCAATTATCTTTCTAGTAAAAAATGTTACCGAAAAAATGTTGAAATTTCAAAGATGGTCGATCAAAATAAATCTTTTTACCATCAGCCAAAACATCTAATCGATACCTCCACTGAGCATCTTTTGGTCGAAGTCGCACTTCAATAATTGCCGAATTATTTCCTCGGGCGGCTATAGCCGTTAATTGCGTTGCCATTACTTCTCCATAAGCATTCGGCGGTAATTGTTCAAATCTTCCTTGAACATCTAATTTTTGAGCTTTCGTATTGACTCGCACTAACACAAATTCCCCTTTTCCGTTAAACGTATATTCCAAGCTATCGAATGTTATAAAATGAGGATCACCAAAAACACTGGCTAAAGCTGGTGATTGATAACCGACACAATCTTGAGAAGGACGTCGTTCAAATCTAAGTGTTTCGCAGCCAACCGCCTGATCTTCCTGCCAAAGACAACAGGAATAAAATGGAATTCGATCGTGAAACCATTGAGACAAAGTTGGGACTTTGTTAGCTTCTGCCCAAGGAATATAGCCAAGATTGTGAGAACGGTGAGGTTTAGAACCCCACAGTTGATCATATGTTAACATAAGGTAGTGATTTTTATCGTAGCAGCACTGTTGTTCGGAACCATCCAAACTAAATACAAAATAAAATGAGACACCCAAAACTAATTTTAATTATCATTCTTACCTTGGAGATCCTTGCCGAACACAATGAACTGCTCCACGATTATAAATACATCTAGGGTTTGAATCTTTATCACAATCGAAATCTGGCAAATATCTTCCTTTATCCAAAAGAGCATGCTCTAGTTTACATGGGCACTGCGGAATTTCATGAGCGAAATTTCTCAAATAACGATCATACATAAGCCAATTATTGCAAAGTTGTTCTGGCCATTTTTTTCCATACATTCTTTCCCATTGTGGTGCAAAATACCAAGCCAATGGAATTGGACGACTCCAAATTACCGGCGTTACTGGTGTTCCTGTACTTTGTTCTTGGAGCGTTATATTGATTTGAATGAATCCAAATTCCATAGAAGAGCTTTGATAGTTGTTGCGATTTTTAAAGTTCGATGGTGTGATTGTGTATATTCCAGTATTAGCAATATTATCCTAAAAATAAAAATGGTCATATTTGTATCACTTTATGTTGTAGCAGATATTATATACCTCAATAATATCGATGTATTCCAGAATTGGTTTGTTGGTAACTTCTTGATACCCCCAAAGCGATATCCGAACAGCCGCATTAGAATTTGTAGTTAAATTATATTTGCTCCAAGTCATTCGAATGGCGGCTGGATATTTCTCGTTTACATCGTTTGTGTCGAAGAATATTTTTTGAGTTGCAGTTGCAGGAGTTTCTATAAACATTCAAAATAAAATAAAAAGAGAGTACCCATTTTATATCAACAGATTTTTAAAATTTTGTTCAAAATCTTTTAGGAATACCATTAATCTAGGATGGGTTCTTACCTACAAAATATTTTCCTTTCCAATTATAAGTTCCACTACCGATTGAGACTTCGAAACGTACATATCCTTCTGCAAACATTCTCGGTTGCATACAAACGGCTCGATTTTGATCCACAACAATACCGACAACATCTTCATTATCAAATCGGCAATTAATTTTATCATTAGGTTGAAAACAGGGTCCTGTTATATTGACAATTGTTCCTCCTAACATATTTCCACTTTCGGGTGCAAAAATTAATGGCATATTAGCTCCACCTTAAAAAATCAAACTTTATACTTTTGCTACAAAAAGTGCCATATATCAGAGTTTACTTTGATCTTTGTTGCATGTGCCTAGCAAAATTCTCTCATCAATGCGGAAGATATGCCGTCCTTTAAAGTTATTACCCCAACCACGTCCAGTTAAATCTCGCAAAACCGAAGCTTGTGAATAGGGCATATATTCAAAGCTTTGAGTTCCGTTGCCTGCGTTGAAACCAATAAAAGCTGGAGTTCCTCCTTCTCCTCCAGTCGTATCACCTCCAGCTTCTGTATGAGAACTCCATTGCAAATTCAAGTAATTGAAAATTGCATAAGTATAAACCTCATCTGTTCCCAATACAAGTTGGAATGTATTTGTCTAAAAGAAACTACAGCGTATCAAATATTTTTTCCAATAATATGATTAATGATTACCTTATATAATGCATTATCTATTCCTCCAGCGAAAGACATATTTTTCCAAGTAATGATAATAGCATGTTTTGGTGTAAAGGTTTCCGAACCAACAACTCCTGTGCGAATATCCCACTTTAGTCTTTCTCGTACTTCAACTCCAAATTGATCAACTCTTGTTGGCAAATCTCGTTCCATTCGAAAATAAACACCAGGTTTTCTTTGATCAATATCATCTGGTTGCAAAGAACCAATTCGGCATTTACTGAAGAAAATTCCAATAAAGGAAGGATCATTTTTTTTCGGCCAATCTTTTACGGGGAAAACTAATGGATACGTGTAATGTTCCGGTGGGTCACTAAATTCTAAATATCCGTTCATAGAAACCTGTTAAAATGATTTGTTAATTTCAAAAATGTAACTTTTATTTATTAAAATAGTAAACTAACTCGAGTATAGTTAAATCGAAATCCGAAGAATGGCAGTTGAAAGTTAAAGTTTTTGTGAACTTGAGGCATTGATGAATGTATATCGGTTTGGTAATCCCCATTGCCATCACTTCCTCCTTGGTCGAAATACCAATACATAAATTCATCTCGAATTTCTTTTAAACGTTCTGGTGTTATTATGTAAGGCTCTCCTCGATATTGCTGCAGATCTGATGGTTTTGGTGCGACTCGAGAGTGTAATGGATCTTAAATTCAAGTAATATAAATTTATTTTTAAATATATTTTGTTGATGAGAGGTCAAAATATTTCAATAAATTAATATTATCTTATTTTTTCTGTTTCTCTTAAAAATAATTCATTAATTCAAAATCCTATGAAAATAAGAATAAAAAGTAAGGTTGGTGATGGAAACAAGAAAATCAGCACAAGTTTTGTTTAAGGCACTGTTAATATGTTGTCTCGATTTTGTCGATATTTATTACTATATAATTTTTAAAGTTAAGTCAAATTATAATACATTATACGCATTATAAAATGTTTGTATTTTGTTATATTAATGTAATTTCATTTTGTATTTTTAAAAAGAAAGCAAAAGCATTTGCTGATGACTGCTAAGATAAAACAATTTTTCATGATGAAAATCGTTATATTTAAAAAAAATATAGCGACGATTCTTTTAGGTTCTTCGAGTTCCAAATTTTATGAATAGGAAAGTTTACAAGAATTTTAATTATAATAGTGAAATAAATTATTTGCTTCCTATTTAACTTTATTTGTATGTAATAAAAACAATTTCTTTATTTTATTTACAATTACTTGACAAATTCTATGTATTAATATCGGCTAGTCTTGGTCGATTAAATTTGCCTGGTGAATAGGGAAATAGCCAAACAATTTACGAAAGTCTAAAATAATAATGGTAGGCAGAACCCAATCTAGGGGAAGACAAGTTGGGTAAATGCTCAGATATTTTCATTGATTTTTTGTGTTTTTTTTTTAAACGTAAAATGAACTTAACGTAAGAATTTTAACTTTAATACGTATGAATCGACTTTATAATTATAAAGCTTGGTCTTTATATTTTTAACTTCTGAAACGATTTTGGTGAACAAGGTTTATTGTTCCTTAAGTTTCCTAAGTTAAAGGTCATACGTTAGCGATATTAGTCCAAGACAGGACTATATAGCACAAAGGAAAAAAGGCCTATACTCCGTATTAAGTCGAAACTGTTGGATAATGATGATGATGAACAGTTGGATGAAAACAGTTTGGATGATGATAATGAAGGTGGAAGATATGTGCATCAAAAAAGGATTTTCAATACATTCAGTAGTTTCTGAAAAATGTACATATATTGTACATATATTTTTACAAAAATACATATATACTCTAGTAAACTTTTATACTTGTTCAGAAACCCCTGCAGTAGACTAATATATATGAAAGAAATCTTATTGTTTAGTAATTCGCCAATAATTCATCCTCTTGTTAACGCTCAGAACAATTCACTTATACGATGTATTATAAAAAAAAATAATCAGATACAAAATTTCTTCGGTATCAACGTATTTATATCTCTTTCTAATGTTGACATAACTCATGCAGGAGAACTGTTTTAAAAGCTCAACTATCTTAGTTAATTATTTTATTAAGTTCACTATAATAATACGGTGAGTTATTGTCTAAACTAAGTCTTGCAGATTAAAAATTCGAAAACCATGATTAAGGCTTGTTATAAATTAAAGGAAAATTTTAACACTTACACTTTACTTTTAAAATTGAATTAAAATTTAACGAAATCATACAATTGAAACGTTTTGTCTAGAAAAATCGAATGGATCAGGTAAAGGATCAGGTATTTACGGTACCAAAGGCAAAAGGACATTCCTTTCTTAGTACAAATGAAACACAATTCATAGTATGCATTGTTATACACTAAAATTTGAATTTTTAAAAACGCATTTTGTTGGTTGAAAAAGAACTGTAAGTAAAGAGAGTCAATAAAATTAGTAATTATTTGAAATGACTATCTGACTTCACAAAATTAACTGAGATATGTCCTCATTCAGTAAAACAAGGGTCTGCATTTTTTTATTCTTTTGAAGCTACGTTTTCATTTAAGTTTTATGGTGGTAGACTTACAAAATGATTGTTGCTTTATTAGTTCCTCAAAATTTTAAGAAATTTAAACAGGCAATTTTTAAATGAATTGTTCAATTATATTTGGCTGTAAAATTAATATAAATAAAAACTACAATGATACTCAAAATTCGTGATAAAATTAACTTTGCAAAAAGATCAATTGATTGCGTACATCTACAATAATAATATTTTTTATATATTTCTATTCTATTCGCGCTGTGGTATTAAAAACCAAAATAACAATGATAAACGCCAATCTTCAACGTTGAAGGGGCACCAGAAGAGAAAGAACAATAATAGACTAGCGAAAAGTATAAATAAATAAGGCTAATCTAAAAATTGGATTATGAAATGATGATTTTTTAATTTTTCTGATTTTCGAACAACTTACCGAAACTGGCGCAAAAAGGTTTGATAAGAAAATACTCTTTAAACAATAAAAACTTTTGTGTTATTCTGCAGTTCCCATATTTCGGTTTCCTTTATAGTTTATATTTGCTATCCTGGCTTAAAGTATATATCTCAATTGTCCAGTGTATTTTAAAAAAGTATGAACATACTTACTGAAAATATGAACTTACTTAAATATGAACATACTACTGGTTATCAAACCTTAATATTTAATACTCTAACTAAACTAATATTTTGACTATCTAACAAAATGTATTTAATTTATGCTTGTTTTACTTAAAATAGTATATATTATATGAAATTGTGTTATTCATACTGCTATATTTTTATGCAACCGTATTTTTTTGAAGGAGTCAATCACAAAGCTAGATTACAACCAGGGATGCTTTCCTAGGGGTTCGAACCCCCGTTGGCCAGAAAAAAATGGGGATATTAATATTAAAAAATAATGTTAGAAAATATTCAATGCGAATACGAACACCCTGGTAACATTTTGGAAAAGCATCACTGATTATAACCATCTATACGTATACTAAAATTCTTTTTAATAAATAAGCTTAAAGCTTTCTTTGGTTCGATTTTCTTCTGTTTCATTAATTCACATGCATTCGTGGATGTTTTACGTATTTCATAAACCTTTTTCATATTTTATATAGAGTATGCTGATATTTAACTCATACACCTGCATGTGTAATCGTACCACACCTTATTCTAGACGGCTGTGATAATTTTTAATCTAGAAACAAATAGGTATATGCGAACAACTTCAATGAAATGAACAATTTAGAAAAATAAAAGCGAGATATTAAATTTGTAACCTTTACAAAGTTATTCATGTGTCATGCATATTATCATTTTGTTATCAGTATTTCTGATTCATTCCTTTCAATACCATTTAATCAATACTTCAATAATTCAATTGTTACTAAATCGTAAGTCTCAAACAAAAAATTTAAAATTTGCACATACCATAATTAAGTCCATAATCAGGATCGTATCCAAATCCGTTTCCGTCTGAAAGTCGACCAATTCTAGGGCGCCCTTTATTTATTAAAGTTTCATTTGAAACTATTGGAAAAATTGTTTCCGTTTCAATTATTGGATTTATAGCTGGATGTTCTAATTCAAATCGACCAGCTCGTAAAACTTGCGAAATGTTTATTAAACCAGTGGAGTCGGATGAATCCAAATGATTGTTTAAACTGTTCATTTCCTCGTAGGGTGAATGCTCTATCGAAATTTCACCATTTTGATTTTTGATATGTCCCAATGTGATCAAAAATATTAACACTATATTCAATCTTGCCATTATAGTTTATTTTTTTATTTGTTATATATATTCCAGAATAACATATTGCACTATGAACTGAATTATGGATAACTAAAACAGCTTAATTTGCACCAAAGAGGTTTTGAGTGTACTAGTGCTTTAAATTTTAGCTAACAAGTGTAACACTTGGCCAGTCGTTATCATTAACGGGAATTATCCACGCAGAGATAACTCTTTATCTATAAAAGTCCTACCTGTGCCCATTTACTTATCTTTACAATCATTGACAATATTTTTTCGAAGCTAACATAACAAACAGTATAAAGTGAGATGATTCATTTTCTCAAAATTAGCTTGGATATAATAATTTGAGATTATTACAACACAGAAGAATATTTATATTGGTATTAAATAAATAAAGTTTACTCATGTTAAAATGATAATATTAAAAAAGTAATTAAATCTTGTGAAATGATGACACATATTTAGTTTTCGTTATAAATTACGCATATGCACATTTTTTAAACATGAAACGTTTTACTTAACGGAAAATTAGTCATAAGGAATAAGAACGTTTTTGTACCGAAGCTATCAAGTAGAATTGAATATTGTTCGGTTAAATTAAAACATTAAAATTTTTGCAACCAATCTTAAAAGTTCATGGCTCAATCAAATTATTTTATGGTAAATTTTATCAATGTAAAAGACAAAAATAAATTATTCATTTATATCAATGACTGAACTTTGTAATAATACCTTAAACGTTAAAGGAATAGAGCAACCTGTAGTATTGAACAATATAAACATTGACTAAGTATTCTAAAAAAATGACTCTTCATATTATCTTCCAGTAGTAAGAAGTCAAGCAAAGATAAGAATCGATGCCAATATTTAAAAACACTAAATATTAAATTCATAATGTCCAATGCACTAATTTGATAACTTTATATTTAATACTGCCCTACTTCTATATTATCCAATATGAGTTCCTTTCTTCCAGAATTTCCTCCCATTTAGTTTGCTTTATTTATTCTCACTACATTGGTGCTCGTTTTTTTCTTCATTGGCTATTCATGACTATTCATTGACTATATATTACTTCCACGTTTATGACTCAACCCGTCCATTTGAATTTTCCTATTTTTTCGGCACCACATTTCAAAACCCTCTAAATACATCCTTTTTTACTTGATGAGGGCAGGGCAGGTTTTAGGGTTTAGGAGCAACCCGGGCAAAACAAATTTTAGCGCCCTTTTATATAGCAATATAAAAAAAATATATAAAAAATAGCGAAAAAAATACAATTTTATTTTTGATTCGGTGCCCCTTCAGTTTGGCGCCCAGGGCAGTTGCACAGCTTGCCCGCCCCTTTATCCACCCCTGGATGAGAGCCTATACAATTTTACTTTCCACACATACTACTTTAGCAACTGTTTCCAGAGTTTTAGTTTTAATTTTCCAATCAAAAAATATTTCTTGCACTATAAAAAAATGCTACCTAATTTCATTGGAGGATTATCTGTCTTTGAGGATTATGACTCCTTCAGGAAGCATGAGAAGGGTATTCATACCTATTTGAAATTAACAACGTTTTCATATAGATTTGAAGAGGCCTTTCTCTCTTTGATATCCTTATGATTTTCGGCTTTCTTATATTTATTTTCATTCCAAAAGGTGAAGACTCCGATAGCAACCAAATAATCGAACATCATTTGTAGTTGCATATATATTATACAGATTAATTGAAGGTAAAAATACTCCGTAATTGGTTATGTATTGCTAAGTATAATTTAACAATATGTAGTTATTTTAAAGGTATGTACCTATATTGCAATATTGGACCGCATCCCTATTTTGCCAACGTCGAAATCAAAAGTGGTAAAAAAGTAAATGATTATCATCTTAAATAATAAACGCTTACATTTCAAAACAACAAAGAAAACGCTTATCTATCTAATACAATATATTTTTAGAAAACATATTTTCTAAAATTGTAAATAAATTTGGTATCATAAATATAAAGCTTTTGTTGATTAGAAATTATTCAGCTTTAATCACTGTATATAAAATTGAATATAGTTATAAATCAGTTGGTTAATATGTAACTAATTTTTACCAAATAATTAAGTCTTAAATTGGAAATGGGAGGCTCACATAGGTATTTGTCTAAGTTTTTTTTCGGTTCTATAATGTTAAACTCTTCAAAAATAATCTTAATTTAACCGTTGGATGAAATAATCAATTTTAGTTATGAATCATAGACCATCTATTTAAATTATTGTAGCCATAATATAATATATATTAACTGCTAGTAGATATACTTATGTAAAAATTATTTTATATATTATTGAGACAGATTTTCATCAAAATTGAACATAGAAAGGACAATTTATTATGAAAATTAATTAAAATAATAAATTGGTCGCTTAAAATTTGAAAAATAACACCAGCATTCCAATCACTTGTTTTCGTCATTTTATATTTAAAGAACGAGTGCTATCTAATCTAAATATTTAGTTAAGCGATAAACTTATGTATATCAATTCGATTATGGGCGTGGAGGGCCTCAAACAGCATTAAAAATGAAATAAAACATTAATAGTAATTTTCGTTTTAACTACATATAACAATTATTATTGCAGATACAAAAAATAAACTTTTATACTTTGAAAATAATTCATCAGAATAAATAAATTTATCGTAAAAAATAAGTATATAAATTGTACCATTCTTTTTAAATAAATTTATATTTTCAATCGGATACAGCAATAAAAGTTGGATGTAATGAATCACATTTATTAATGAAAATTGGTTTTTATAATGTCCTGTGTCATATAAACAAGTCGTGTGATTACATTAATTGGAAAATAAGTTTAGTCTTTTTGTCTTTATGTATTTAAATCTAATTTTTCTTAAAAGTATCTCTATACTATAATTTTAACCATCGTATTTAGAGTCGCATTTGACTTTTCATCACCCCTAGGCTAATTTTTTTGGCGCTCTTAATTAACATATATTTTTTTAAATTGGTAATTAATTGGGTCCAATATTTATACTAAACTATTCTAAGAATGTATTCACTGTTTCTAGGTACATATATATATTTATCGAAATTAAGGTAACAAATAATTTTAAAGAGAAAAACGTATACAAACTAAACTTTTTAAATTTCAGATATCAACTGAAACAAAAGGTTCTAAAAGCTATTTTTTTTTGTTTGGCACCTAAAACTGTGATCTACATTGGCCTCTTTGTGGTCCTCTATTTAACAGAGAAAAAACCGAAGGATAAAATTATAACTACTTAAATACAATTTGATTTTAGATTTTTAAATAAACATTTCAATTATAAAAAAAAATATTTTTGCTTTGCCCGACAGATTTCAATTCTATTGCATCACATTGAAATTTTTTCTATATTTTATGGTCAAAAGTTGTTTTTTTTTTTTTTGTTTCTTTTACACTGCAGAAAACCTACTTACTTTGATTTTAATATTTATTGCTAAGATATATTTTATTACTACGTAAGATTGATTTAAGTTTAATAAATTTTGTGTTAAAAAAAATGAGTTATGATAAGGTAAAAATAATATTAGAACTACTACGAATAATATTTACAAACACCTAAAACTATAAATTTCGATTACGTTTTAAAATATATTACTTACCTACCTTGAAAATAATAATTTTTTCAGACCAATACAAAGAGGCTTTTTGAAAAATTGAAATTATTTTTTTCTTTTATCAAAACGAATTATATTTTGAATTTACTTTATTGCAACATCTTACCAGTGAATAGTTATATGAATCAAAACTATCTCAATATTACATATTCTTGGATGAAACTAAATACTATAATTATTTTGATGTTTCCAGATACTTCATTGATTATTTCAACCTCTAATTTAGATAGGAATTAACCACATATACAAAAATTACTCGTATTAAGTATTCTTTATAGAGTTCTACGACCTTCTCTTCAACAAAGATCAGGAATTGTTTTCCCTTTATTGAAGAAATAATAACAAGACTTCAAATAAAAAAATATATATATTCAGACATATTTATTGAATTTCTGGCTAATATCTATTGAGCCATTGTTGCAATTAAAGAAAATAATCTATTTTTTTAAGTTTCGAATCAGCTGGTTGCTAAACTTGTTACAAATATTTTAATTGTTGTTGATATAAATAAATAATTGTAAACTAAATTTTGGATTAGGTGTAAATTTTTAGTTTCATCTATAAATATAAATATATGAAAATATTCAAGTAAAAATGTTTAGTTAAATAACTAGATGAGACAGACCTGAGTATTTATATTAAGAACAAAAAATTTAGATTTGAAATACAAATTAATAATAATTTGATTAAAAGAAAAAAAATAATAAACATATAATGTTTTCAAACAATTTTTTGCCATTTTATATAATTAAATTAATAAACTAGTGTAATAAAATTGCTCAACAAAGCGACTGCGCGTTCAAAAGGGAGAAGAGATGTCCAATATACGTGTAAAATCAATGTACAACAAAGATCGTTTCTAGAAAATATAGTCGTGTAGCGATAAGTGGGAAATAATTGGACGGAAATAATATAAAATTGGTTACACAAAGACTTCGACTTCATTTATTCAGATTTAATCCAAGTTTCATTATAGAATAAAATAAAATGCCGGCTCCAGGTTGTGAAGGCTGCAAAGGTAACTGTTTGATATACTTTTAATTTTAGAACATATTTAAATCAAACTACCCAATTGCTTCAGATACTTGTGCTGATGGCCAAAATTGTGGACCAAATTGTAAATGTGGAGACAAATGTACTTGTGGAACAAGTGGAAAATGCGGTGAGTCAATTTAAAGTGAATCATATAACGGAATTGTACATTTATACATATTAATTAACCCAAATTATTTCTGCTTCAATTATACCAATATAATTTATTTCAAATTTTAGGTTCTTCTTGTGCCTGTCCTTCGAAGAAGGGACAACAATGAATAAAATATCATTAAAATGATATCAATATTTTTAATTTGCGACAACATGAAATAAATAAAAAGCTTTTTCAAATAAAAATGTTCATTTAACCATAATTCGTATTTTTTTTTCAATGTTCTACGAAATTTATTTTTTCAGACATGTGTGATAATTCTTACAATAATATCAATAATCGAGAATTGCATTTTTTTCATTATTTGAAACATTATTCTATTTTTTACTATCTTAATTTTATTTATTTTTTGAATTAAGTTGCATAGAGCTTTCATGATAGAATGTCATAAATATGTATAAAAGATTGTAATTGCTATTCTCAAATTCTTTATTTGACACTTTTAATGTCTCCGAAATAGAAAATGGCTAATACTATTAAGCCATCATCTTCAAAATTCAATTTTTTGCCGTCAAAATTTTTCAGTCGGAACAGTAATTAAATTGAGGTTTTAAAACTATACTGCATTATGTAAACATGTACTGTTATTATTATGATAGTTACTATTGTTTTAAATACTATTTTTATTTTTGTAACAGTGTTGTATTTATTTGTCTGTATGGTTACTTTCACAAATCGAGGAGATTTTTATTCTAAAATTCTGAAATTTATATTCAATTAGGAAATAGTATTATACGATATTTAAAACACCGTATTCAAAGCTAAAGTCGTTAATGTTCAAAAAGTTTAATTTTAGTTAAATGAATGGGTAAATTTAGTTTGGCGAAAGGTTTTCTTGGACAAAAAAAATGGAAAAATAAACTTTTAAATGAATGATTTAATCTGTACTCATTGATTTGGGAAAAATAAATTTTATTAAACCTCCTTAAAACTTAAATTAAAAGTGGTCAGACCTTTTGACTTTGTAAGAGGGACCATGAACGAAGCACTATAATACTAAAGACATCCTTTAGTTGCTGCAACCATTGTATCAATTACTCATTATTCTAAATTGGTCGCATATGCGTTATTGATAAATATCCTATATTTCTTCTCTCAATTAAATACAAATAAATATCTATATATTCTATACCAAGAAGCAATCATTACCCTGTCGTGCTAATCATTTTCAAATTATTACGCCCCTAACGAACAAACAGAAGGTTGTATTTTATATATTTTACCGTTGAAATATATCTACATAAATATGAATGGTCTCTTACTAGTTAATATATGATATACGTTAACTTCTACGCAGTGTTTTTAGATTTCATTTCCTTTATACTTTTTAGCTCTCGAAATTTTTGAAACAATCGCTCATTAAAGGTTATTGATCATAATGATGGTAATGATTTTTTTCTTAGATTGTTGTGGTTCACGTTGAACGACGAAGTTGTTCAAAACAGTTGTCGAACTATTCAATACTGATATAAAATATTTGTTGTATTCGTTCCCAAACAGAAGTAATTTAATAGTATAATAGGTATCATATTTTTTTAAAATGTATAGTTGAACTACTATTATTTTATAAGTGTATATTTTAACGGTAGCTTAGCCATAGTATAAACTGGTATATCTGCATTAAGACAAAATATATAAAATATACAATTAAGTATTAGACATTGGAATCAATGAGAATGATTCCATTTATAAATTAAATATAAAAAATAAAGTCAAATATTAAGATATTAATTATTAATTAATACATAAACCAGATTGGCATATAATTATTAACAAGTGAAATATATGTTAGTAATAAGTATGTTACTGACTTCACCTGCCTGTTAAAAGAAGACATTTTTTTGTTCAAAAAAAACATTTGAAGTCGCTTAAAGTTATTAAAAGCATTTAGAAATCATTGCATATAAAATAACTTTTTTAAACAGGGCTATCTTTTGTTTAACATTGATAAGTAATTTATTTTCTTCCGAATCACAATAAACTAATGGATAATAATATATATATGTCTTTGAGATGCAATAATAATGATTATTATTATTATTACCTGATGTAGACAGTCAAAAACTGTCGAAACGCGTCGTAATAAAGTAATTTTTTAATTGCATCTCAAAGACATATATATATTATTATCCATCTATCTTTTGTATTTGAAAATTTTATGGAAATCGTCGGAATCTCTTTTAAAATTGATTTATAACTTTTTTACATATATATTACAATATACTTTTCGTATATATGTTCAAGCCCGGCTTAAAGGAGATGTCGTCATAAAATACAAGAAACTTTAACAGTTGCATAGGACCCTAGATTTTATAGCTGTATAGTGGTATCAGAAATACAATGACCACAGTGCAATCCTGAACGAAAAAAGAATATCAAATTAAAGACATCAAATTGACGCGAAGACAGTGGAATTGTATATAATAAATATTAAGAACTGTATTAGATAGAAATTGGATGTAGGTGCCAAGGACCCTAGTGCTGGATCTGCCTTCGTCAATTAAGAAGCAAATCAAATAGTTTTCGAATATCTTAAATAAAAACTCAATAGTTAAATAAAGGCTAAAGCAGAATCAGATAAATTAACTACAAATTTAATAATGTATAAATTAACATGTCTGAATACTATAATGTTATAATATATAAATTGAAATTTGACTATACTCCCTTTTTTTCTCAAGAAAAAATCTGCTAGAACTGTAGAACTTGAGTACGTGCACTTTATTAAAGTTCATATACTATATTTCACCTGAGGTCGAAAAAAGTATACAGATAAAAAGTAAAAAAATGAAATTGAGCTCTTATATATTCATGATACAATTTAAATTTAACGAAACAATTTTAAACTAAGCGTACTATTTCAATTAACTTGTGGTTAGGAGCATTGTGTAAAGTTTCGTGAACGATTTTTTTTAAATAGGTATGATTGCATCGATTGCATGTAGATGCATGAGTGGCATGGGTAGGTTCTGGGGCTAGGAGCTGGGTAAAACGACTATGAGCTATTTTTGATTGGTTAAATTAACATTGAATCTACCGTACCCTTTACTTGGGTTTATATTTAATATCTCTCATCATTGTTGAATAACATTGTGAATGTAATGTTTTCTTATTTAAAATTCTTATGTGTAGTTAAAATAGCGATAAAAAGCACTTAAAACACCTGTATGTTATTTTTTATTCAACTAGCTAATGATTTTATATGCATTGAATAATAAAATGTTAATAACAATCATGTTTTTCGGAAACTCAGTCTAGTTTATAGAAACGAATGAATAGTAGTTCTATAATGATTGGCTAAGAAGGGTTGAAAGCAAAATATTGAAACTGATCGTTAATATTTTCCTCGTGAAAATTCACTGCGTAGTGATATACAAAATACTTAAAATACAGTTATTTACTGTATCCGAGTTCCCTAAATCTTAATTAGGATAAGGGAACCTGATGCAGAAGTTCTTATTTTTTATATTTCTTATTATTTTTACAAATTTCACATTATTTTTTGTCTTAAAATTAATTTTTTTATTTGAATTTATATTTTTAAATCTATGTATGTCTTCGCTTCTCTTTTGTGGTTAAAAAACTGCAACACTATTTGTGTGGAATGTTTTTGGGATTTCATAAAATTTTTGTCCATGTTACGGGGTCCTTATATCGAAAAAGTAAAGAAATTCTAGAGTTTGATTTACAATTATTAAAAAGAAGTTTTGTTTATATTTTACTTCAGAGGCTTCAGAGGTAAATAATGCATAAATATGAGGAAAAGGTATGCGTATTTATTTTTAAAGTGCATCTTTAGTTTGTGCGACTGCTTGATTAAAATAATGCACATAATGACAATTTATTCAAAATAAATAAAAAATTGAAATTTCCGCGTATTTTAATAATTTAAATTTCCCTTGTTATCACTTGTTATGTTGGCAAAATGTATTGGTATCTTGATGTAGGCGTGGTTCATTTGTACACATGCGCATTATGAAAATAAACATCACAAATATCGTCATTTATATGCATATGTGAAAGTGAGATAGATTTCAACGATTCTTTACTGCAAATATAAAAGCTATTTAGTATCCCTATGAAATTGTGTTGCCGGCCATTTGAGAATTAATTTTTAATATTTTTTTTTATAAAATATTTAATTTACACGGTAAGTTTTTGTTCATTGCATATAATTTATCTCATAAAGTTTCCATAAAGTCCACAACATTTTGACATTAACCCCTACGTTTTTGTATAATAAAATCTATTTAATATCTGTTTGGTATGCTTTTACAAGTTTTTAGTTTATTTGGTTTATGTAGTAAAAAATAGTTTATTTCCTTTAAAGTTTCTTAATTTCTATTTCCCCTTTTTGTTCGGTTCAACCAATTGATGAAAAATCGATTAATATTGCAAACCTAAATTTATTCTGCTATAAAATTGAAAATGATTATATTTTTCTTGTTTTCATGAAAAAACATGTATTGCATGAGTGCATGATTTTATTAACCATTGAAATATTTATAGTGCCACGTTTTATTATAAAATTGTTAATGATAAATGTTAATGTACCACGAGGGCATAAAGAGGTATTGCAAATTGCAAAAACGTCAGTTATTTTGGTATTTGAAAATTCATAAATTCACAGTAGTTAGGAAAAAATTATAACTTTATAGAAGTTTAAGATAATAAACTTATTTATTACTCTGAAATAAATTTCAGTTGGTTTGAAATATATATAATTTTTCCTATAAAAATCGTCTTTAAATATCTATCAGGAGACTGGAAAAGATATTACTGAGAGCTGTAAGTTATTATTTTCAATAGCTATCAAATGAAAGTTTGATTAAATTTTTAATTATTTTTACTGAAAATACTTGCTTTAAGGTATCTGGAAAATTAACGGAGGTTGAGCAGTTAAAAGGTAAATTTAATTAAACGAAACATCGTTTTTTACTCAAATAAGCAATTGAATGGTCTTGATTTTTTTCCGTCTGGAATACCGGCGAATTATCAATTGAAAAAGTTTATTATTAACTATAGCATTTATCTTTATTCATTTCTAAAACAAATAACAGATTGTCCAGTGACTAGGCAAATATACAAAGTTAGGAAATTTCAATGGGTCAGGATGAAATTCAGAGAACTTGACAAAAAAATTTGTACATTTTTAATATTTTCATAATTGGATTAGAATTTGGGTAGAAAAAGATATTGGCATCATCGTAAAGAAGCATATGATATAAAGAAGAATATAAAATATAGGTGAAAAATCTCAATGTAGTTGAGTTTTATTTAAAAATCTTTTAGATTAATTTTTTTAACCAAGATGTTTTTTATGTAAATATAGTCAGGAGAAAAAAGCGAATTCCAATCTGGACCCTAACGGAATTTGTATTAAAAAATAACTGAATGTGTTGAAACATAAATTTAATGTGACAACTAAAAATCGTATACCTCGACTACTATCGAGGTACTGTACTTATATCAACCACAAACATTAAAACAGCATAGATTATTACAAAAAAAAAAAAAATAATCAAAAAAGGGCTGTAATTTTTATATCTTAACGTTTTATAAAACGTTATTATATCTTAAAATAGAAATAATTATAATAGTGTATTAATTGAAATTAATTTTTTTTATTGAACGTATAGAGATTTATACTGTTGAAATTATTTATTTATAGCTAGGTTGATTAGATTTACAAGAAGTTCTATTAGTTATGATTAGGTGAATTAAGAATTTATCTTCTTATTAATTTCTTTAGATACTTGTTGGTCAATTTTTTCCTAAAAAAATGCCAATGGAATTAGAAGTTGCGTAACGAACTTTTTTCCGCTAAATTTAACGTGATGTTGAACTGCTTAATTTCTGTCAACGACCAATTGGATTGTTAGTGATCGCTTTAGAAAATTCAACTTTACACGTAAAACAATTCAACGGATTTCATATCATTTTTCCTTAATTGTAGCATATTTTTAAACATAAATATATAGTTGTCAGCATAGGTTTTCAAAATTCACAAATCGATTTTACCGATTTACGGAATTTTAAAAACCTTAATACTTTAGCAATTCAGTTTTCTCTTGTTGTTTTTGTTGCAGAAAGTTAAGCTTCATTCATTGTAGAACCATTATCTAGTTATTCAAATATGCCTTCATCATTAATGCCCAATTTATAATGTACTTACTCGAATTGATAAGATTCAGGAAATTTAAAATAATACTAATATATTTCTTCTCCGTAGTCATAAACAGCCGCACGCGGCTCACAAGTTATCAGTTGGATTATAATATTTAACGATTAAAAAATACATAAAATATTGCAATTTGATTTATTTATGTTTTTGGAGAAATGGGAAACAAATGTAAAGATGCTAGAAACCTTCTCAATTATTAAGCTGTAATGAAGAATTAAAAAAAAGCTAGATTATAGTTTTTTATTTAACATTTAAAACCATTTCTTTTTGCTTATGTAACGTTTTCAAATTGAGCGTTTTTTATGTTTCATTTTGAACTTAAAACCTTCAAATTTTCAAAAATGATAAACTAGTTTTTAGCGGTAGTCTGGCTGTTGGATTATTAAAAAATATATTTTTTTATACAATTTTATTTCTTCATTTATCTTTTATAAAATATTATACATTATAATAGTAATGATTTGTTAAGCAGAGATGTCAATAAATAGTTTTCATAGTTCACGAACTGGAAACCATCAAGTGCTGTTTAATAGTTCTATTTTCTATTTTAAGAGTTCTATATATTTCATATATAAAGTTATATTTTTTTGTAACTGTTTTGATTAAAAAATTTAATAAATCATGATGATATTTTAAATTTTGTGAACAATTATGGTTGTCTAAGTAACACAAACGTGTATCTCTCAAGGTTCATATTAATGAATTATCATTGGCGTAATTAAAATATTAAAAATGTAATTTCCTTACGGCTTATATAAAATATATGAATTTATATCTTTTTTTGGGAGTGTTACACGACAATCAAGTAGGATGCATTTTTGACAGAATTCTCAAAATTAAATTGAAAAAAAAAAGTCATTATAAAGTACAAAAATAGTTTCAAATTAGATTTTTTCGCTGACTTTGAACAGTTATAATTTATACAATATATAAAATATATTGTGGCCTTATTTATGCAATATAATTTCCAAAGTAAACTCTAAACATAAATATGAACAAAAGTTTCTAACAAATGAATTACTGACGTATTGCCCAGATACGTATTTCGATTGCCAAGCAGTTACGGAGCCATCCAATACTATTTGATGACAACTGATGAGAATTGCTTGGCAATCGAAATACGTATCTGGGCAATACGCTAGTAATTCATTTGTTTGAACTTTTGTTCTAATTTATGTTTATAGTTTACTTTTGTAAATTTGTAAATACCACATAAATAAGACTCAATATATTTTATATATAGAAAAAAGTTATTTTTGAATGCATTAGAAACACTAATACCTAATTCTCAAAGTGGTCGTTCTTATGGGAACTGAAAAAATACTAACAGTGTCTCAGATATACTTTTTCTCTTAGGTATTTTTTCCCCTATAGTTGCAATTGTTATTATTTATTTGTTTTAATGATCCCAATGTTGTATACTTCGAAACGGGGTTTCCTAGCGTAGATTATTCTTTCATGAATTTTCTTCATAATTCCGCTATGCCATTTTAATTTTCAATTGGCACATTTGTCTTTCTATCAAAAAAAATCAATTAGCGTAGTAAATCTGTAATAGCATGAAATACATACAGTTACCATTTTTTGGGAATTTTGGGTGGTTTTATGTTATATGGATACTATGTTCAGATTGTTTTAAATATTTTTTAATTTTTATATAGTTGATTATCAGTTATTTGATTATTGATTTATTTACAATGTTTTATTCGTTTTATTGCTAGACTACTTTAAGTGTTTACGCACTTTAAAAAGCACTATAAAAATAATTCTATTAAAATACTATTTATAAATAGATGTATGAGGATGGTAGAATTTAATTGTTGTGATTAAAATTTCTTATTTAAATTTTTTATTTAATTGTTTAATTTAAAACAAATTTCTACATATACGGGTTCAAAATTTCAAATTCTATAAATATTACAAAAATAGGATTTAAAACAATAAACAATATTTTAACTTCAGTGTTCGAATATGCGGAATTCTCTTCAGCGTGGGGCTCAGTACCATCGCGAATTTAAAAAAAAAAATGAATTTATTTTAGAGTAAATTTTACTATCGTTCTTCCATAAATTGGTGAAACTGAAACCTTCAAAATAGTTTCATTGTTCAAAATAAAAAAATCCCGAAGTGATTGAAAGTGAAATTGAGTAATCCATCAGTGATAAAGGAAAAATAAGTTCAATTTAAAATGTTAATTTGAATAATCATCTTCGCAATGTATTCAAATTTTAATTGTTAGACTTAGCTACTTCTAAGAATCATTCCTACATATTATCAATTTTTGTAAATATGTATTTAAACACGATTGAAAAATTGTCATTATAAATTAGATTTTAAAATTTTCTCGTCAGTAAATGAATAAACTTGCCTATTATATGATCTAAAATTTTATCGATTGTTACATTTTAACTACACAAATTTCTGAAAAATAGAGGTTTTACATAATATTAAAATAGCAATTTGAAGTAATATGAATTAGTAAACTTGTAAATTTTTGATTGTATTCAATATTCTAACGTTAATGAAGAAATTTTATCAACTTTAACCCTGAACCTAATTAAATTTGAGGTCATCCTGTTACTTAACTGTGACACATATTTTATAACGTTTCTGTTTCCTGATATTTTTATGTACCAAACTCTAGCTCTTTAAATAATCTAGCTTTGAATATTTACCAACAAAAATAGATTTTATTTCTATTTTTGAAATTTGTTAATGAGAAACACATATTTGATTTGATTATTAAATATTTAATGAAAAATCAATAATTTATCTATTTTTTCTTTTGTGTTGCTCTAAGGTTGGAAAAATTCAAGAGTTGCTAATTTAACGTTGCTTCTATTTGTACATAGAATTTACACAAAAATGGATTTACAAACATTGATAATTTGGGTGGCAGTGTTTCTTTTATCGGCGGGACTTCTGCTATTAATTTCTCTATTTGGAATAAAATCAAAAAGTTACGACGAGGCAATGGCTGAACAACGCCAACAATATAGTTCATCGTATGTGGGAAATAAAGGTCAACGTATAAAGAAAAAATACAGAAAAGGAATCAAAAATGAAGAATCAGAAAAAGTATTAAATCTACTTATTTTTATATATACGTTCTTTTTAATTCTTATATTTTTCTTTTATAGGAAGAAAAGGAGTCATCTGATTCAAGCCCAAACTTAAGTAAGAAAGAAAAAAAGAAAACGCCCAAGACTCATCCGCATGTTGAATTTGATGACCATCCAGCTATTTGTACTAATATTAATCCCACCAAAGTAAAGACTTATATAATCATTCAAATATTTTAAAAATAAAAATAATCTTAATATTTTTTAGACTGAAGAACATAAAGGAACTGCTCAAGTCAAGTCTATTTTAGTTCACCGTGAAGTAAGTCCAAAAGTCTCAAAACTTATTCAACCAGTCACTTCTAATCATTTTGAGCAAATTCACCCAAAGGATGAACGTGAACTGTGCCATAGTGTAAATAATAGAAAAAAGTGTTTTATTTTCCCTATCACAATACTTGATTCTTTCAGAGAGAAGAAGCACCTTCAACTTCTCAGAATAAGAACAAAAAGAAAAAGAAACAAACTTCCGATGACAAACATAATCCTGACAAAACCTCTGAAAATTCTAAAGGTTCAACGTCAGATAATGTTCCATCTTCCCCAGAAACAAAAGGGAAATTAATGAAGGGAAAAACAGCTAAAACTTCAGAAATAAAAGATGTTTTGATTGAAAAAAAAAAAGAACTGAATGTGAATGAAGGAAAGAAAAAAAACGTTAAAGCCAATGTTAGACCAATTCCCGAAAATGTTAAACACGAAAACGTGGAATCAAAAAATGCAAGGGAGTTCAATAAAGAAAGTGACGAAAAAGAAATAGTTGATGGAAAACGAGAAGAAAGTCTGAATAAGCCCAAGAAGGGGAAGAAGAAACTCGATAATGGCGAACAAAATGATAAACTTTCACCGAATAATAATACAGTAAAAAGTAATGGTAAGCTTGCTAACAATTTATGATTTACCATCGCTTCTATCTAAAGCAGTCATGGGTAGGAATGTAAACGGTTCATCGATTTTTTCAAACATCGATATACCGTTTATAAACATCGATGTTAAAACCCAAAACATCTATGATACATCGTTCTTTATGAACGATATTTTATCATAGCATTACTTTCCGTCCCGTTCATGATCTACCGCTACACACATAAACAGATACCTCTTTCAGTCACAAGCGTAGATTTGTGAACTCCATTGGTTTATAATATAATGCGTGAGATTATAAACTAACAGTAGGTTAGTTAGTAATCTAACGACGTTTGATTATAAATTAATGAAGTTCACAATTTTGCGGTTTCGTATATTATTATTTAAGAAATATCTTATATAAATACGTATACTTCAATGGTGGCAAAAAACATTGAAAAAATTGACAAATCGTTCATAAATTTCGATGTTTTTAATATCGATATTTTTATGTGCAATATTGCATCTCTAGTCATGGGGGAGGGAATATTTTGGTGGGTTATGGGCAAGACGTGTATCTTTTGACTGACTATACCAAAGTCTATGGGGTAATTCGAGAGTGAGTTATTAACAGTGAATTGTTTTTCATTCATTTCAGAATAATGTTTCATTCAAATATTTGCTATTTCTGCATTTCAGTTTTTTATTCTATGTTTGGAAACTTTCTTTATATAACGGTTCTTTCATTTTTATTTTTCTCTTTCATGGATGACTTATTCTTTGAAAGCTTGTTTAGATACCAAATTAATGGCCTTTTGGATTTTCTTTATGTGAATAATCGTAAAATTTTGATTAACAAAATTTAAATGCCACGAGGGGGGCATGAGGATTTTAGAAATGCCTAGATGAGGCATGGCCCAAAATCAGTTGGGAACCATTGATCTAAAATCTTTAGCGACTCTAGGGTGTATAACAACCCTTAAACCGAAAATATCTTTGAAAACTTGTCCGTTTCAAGATGTACAAAATTTCTTGCCAATAGATATATTATTATTTAGTTTAATTTGAATTTTTTTTTTGAGTGTAGAAAAGAATAATGTACCAACTAATAATACTGGAAAATCAAAGAAAGGAAATATGATATTTCATGCCAATGATGAATTTGATCTAATTGATGCAACTCAAATGTTAACGACCAAGGAAAACAAATCTTGGAAGAGAGAAATCAACGTTTTACAACAAATGAGTAAAAGTGAATTGAATTTCTGTTTGCTTTTTATGTTTATTTAATTATGTTGTTAGGCGGCGACAATACTTCGGTTAATATCAATTTCCTAATTTCTCTGCTCCGAAAAACAGAATTATCGCGCAATGAATTGCAACTTTTAATTGATTTATTGCTGAATAAGCAATGTGATATGCCTGCTGTTAATCATGAATGGCTTGAAGTAAGTATATGATTCAATATTTTTAGTGTCCAGTTGTTCTAAAACAGAATTTTAAGGGTCCATCGGATCCAATTGTAAAACTGAAAAAACAATTGGCAGAACGTGAAAAAACTCTGCAAGCAGAACAAGAGGCTTATGCGGGGGTGGCTGCTAAACTCAAAGAGCTTCGTAGTGAATTAAATGCTCGTATTCAAGCACAAAGACAAATTGAAGAAGCAAACGCACAAACTTTAGCTGAACGACAAGCACTTGTAGCCAGACTGCAACATTCTCAAGATACTTATGTTAAGATACAAGAAACCTTGCAAACCGAAAAGCAGCTTCTAAATAAACAAATACAACAAGTAATTTATTATCCATACGATGTTCACGAGATTTTTAATTTTTATTTACTTTTTAAGCTACAAGGAAAGTTAAATGAAGAAAGACATGCGACTCGGCAAATACAAGAGGAATGCAATGCAATGAAAAATCAACGTCAACAATTGGAAGTTGCAATTGCTAGAATGTCGGAAAAGCATCAGGAAAATGAAAAGAATTTAAAAAATCAAATTGGTGCTCTCCATACTGAAATTCAAGAGCAACGTAATTTGTCCGCTGCTCTCAATAGAGATCTTCATAGTGCTCGCAAAGAAGCTGAAATGTTGCGCGAAACTGTCAATCATCTTGAGCCTGTTGCAGATCAAACCCAAGATTTAATTCGACAATTGGACGTAAGCAAGTAAACTACTAGTTTGAAAAACCAAATTAATAAATATAATTTTTAGGAAACACGTAGAAATTGCTCTGATTTAGAGCAAAGGTTTTCCGTAGCTGTGAATAATGCTCATCTTGCTGAAGAAGGTAAAAACAAAGCACAACTTGAAGTTCAACGACTTCAGTCTGAAATCGCTCGATTACATGCACAAGCTAAACAACAGCAAGATGATGCCGTAAAACTAGTTGCTCAAGTCAATGCTGAATTAACTTCTATGCAAGCCAATGCTAATGGAGTCGCTGAGGGTGATAAAGCTCGTCAAGTTGAACTTTTGAATCTGTACAATGAGCTTTCATCTGCGAAAGCGACAATTCAAGCTTTACAATCGGAACTCGAATTACAAAAAACTAAAAATAATGTAAGTGATTTTATAAATGAAGATTATTTTCCTGGCAGTATTTAAGCGTATCGATCCGAACGTAAAATTTTACGGATAACAACCAGTTCAATGTTTACTTTGCCTCGAAAATCTTCGGATAAAGTTTGCTTTTACTAAATTCTGGTTGCTCTCATCTATGGTGTGGTAAATAGTTAATAATGGTCTTGGGAACTTGGACTCAAATAATAAGATGTTAAAATCATCAGAGATGATTTGAAAATTTAACATTTATTTAACAATTTATTATTTGAATCCAAGTTCCCAAGACCATTATTAACTATTTGCTTTTACTTTTGACTGAATTTTGGAGCCAGTTTATTAATTAATACACTGTTAAGACTTCAAGCTTAACGTATATTTTATTCATCATAGTAGAAAAATATCTTCGTGTTAAAAAATTTATTTGATGTTTGAATTTTGACGGTAGAATCATGAAGTTGACATTGAAATTAAAAAATTAAATTTTTAAAACATCGTATTTACGAGAGATTGCACAAGGGTTTAATTTATTATGGAATTATGATGTTCTAAAAATGGCGAAATGTGTTCTACATAATTTATAATTGACCTTTTAGATTTAATTGAACTTAAATGTTGTATACAACTAATTGGGTAACTACATTTTACATTATTGATTTTTACTAATTTCAAGGAAACATATAGTTAATTAAGCGAATAAATTTATTTTTCCTTAAAAATTTATATATATATTTTTTTCAGAAATATTTCGAAGAATCTAATTCCAAGGTACGATTAGAAGAACAGTGTCAATATCATAGCTTTTTACAAAGGCTTTTCCCTGAAATAAAAATTCAGTTTGTTACATTTGAAAAATATTTGGCTGATTTTGAGAAAACCGTCCATGATTATTTGGAAAAACAAAAAAATGATCACGAAAAACGCTTTTCTAAAAACTTGGAAGATTTAACTAAACAGTTCAGAGAAAAAGAGAACATGTATACCAATATGATAGAAGAGTTAGAAAATAAAATAAAAGAAAATAGATCTTTTAATGTAATTAAAGGAGATAGTAAAGTGGATGGTGAAATTGATCGTCTAGAAAAATTAGTAACCTATTATAAAGCAGTTGTAGAAAATACGGTTGGTTAAAAGCTTATGTGATTTTTATGTTTGGAAATTAATTTGTTCTTCTTTTAGGATATTTTACTTAGAAATTTAGAAGTAAATGTAGCTACTAAAGAAGAAACGTGGCGTAGTCAGTTGCAGCGAAAAGATGAAGAAATTACACAATTAAAGAAGCAAATGGTTCGGGTGGGCTTACGGGTTCTAAATTGAAAGTAAATATTAAAAAAATATATATAATTTCAGAGAGGTCTTGAACAGCATGAAGAATTTAGAAATCAAGCTAAACAAAAATCTATAACAGATGATTGTGAGTCTTTAAAACGAGTGCTTAATAGTAGATTATCTATTAATGGAATGGAAGGTAATCATAATGTAAGTTAATAAATACATATTAAAATTTAATATTTAAATTTATTTATTATCATTTCAGGTGGAACAAAACAGCAATAGTTCAACTACTAATTTAATTGCTCCCGATGAGGTAAACAATCAAAGATAATAAAAACAATTTGCGCTTAAAGTAAAATTACTTATTTCAGAGTAAATAACAATTATTTCAATTATTTGGATACTCCGTATTTGGAATTTTATTTACTTAAAAATATTTATATGATATAAAGCTCTTATAATTAGAAATAGAAAAATCAGTCTCAAATAATAATACCGATGGAGTTTCTGGATTGATTCCAAATTATTAATTTTATTATTTTTTGAAGATTAGAGAATTTAAATATTGAAGGAAATAAACTATTCATTGATTACTTATTTTATTTACTAAACAGTGTTCAACTATAGATTGATTTTGAAGAATTTGATTTTATTTAGAAATATGAATTTAAAATGCTTGTTTTAAATATTAAAACCTCAGAAAATACTTATGTTAAAATTCCATAGAAATAAAAATTGTTTGCGGATTAATTTTTATGTTATAACAAAACTAAGTTGAGTTTATTTGCATTGTGAATTTGCAATTTTGAATGCAAAATTATTAAAATTAAATTAATTTATAGTGAGCATGGGAAAAATAGAATTACTTCAAAATTACAAATAGGCATCTTAATTTTCATGTTATATCGAATATTTCTCCCTCCATTTACGAATAAAATTCATGTATTTAACATAATATATTTAATAAGTATATTTTTGACTAATGAATATTAGAACTAAGCGCTCTTTATTACACTATTTATTTTGGGCACAAAAGTATTATATCAAACAAAGATTTATTGATGATATATGATTTAAAGCAATAACGTTTATTTTAATGACATTACAATGCAGCATTTACTTTTTATTTTTATTGTCTAGCGAGGCAAAATATTCATTCCTTAAAATAAGTGCAATTATATGTATTACTTTGAATTGTATTTTATTTAATTCATAACAATTTATAATAAAAAGGTACTAAAAAGAGCTTTTTATGAAAATCATTCTCTCCTTCGGTCCTCATTCACAAAACAATCAACTTTTTTTTAAACTTTCATAATAGGAGAAAAAGTTTTACTAGCTTTTTCAATCAAAACAATGTTGGCTTAAAGAACTAAATTCAATATGGTAATTTAATAAAAACATGGCCGGGTTGTATTCTAAGAGGATAAGCACTCGTATTAAGGTTGGTTAGAAGTGCGGTGGGAGATTATGGAGTGCGGTGGAGACTAAGGACGTTTCCCTATGCTTATAAGTAGACGTAGATATTTCTGATAAATTTTTATGCACTCGTATTGAATTTTGACACGATTTTCTATCGTTGAAATATTTTGATTAGAAACCCCCAAATATTGAGGATTTTGATATTGATCGACGCGGAATATTCAAAGTTATTTTCAAAAAAAAATATATTCATTTCCACAGAACTATTGCGAGTTAATTGCCATCACGCATAACTTTCTCCATTTATACTGTAGTAAGCAGTTCAAAATCATGCAACTTGACGATTTTTTTAATGCGTTAATAAGTCCCAAATCGACATGAAATTTTGCAGAGATATGACTCAAATAGTTGACTATAGTATTAATTTCATTGTTTTTTCATTACTTGAGATTTTTTGTAAACAACCTTAAATGTTGTAGAAGAAAAATGTGAAAAACCCAAAAAAAAAAAAACAAAAAATATTCTGGTCCCGAAGAAAAATGGATTATCTCGATTTGAAAGACTTCGTCAAGGTAAGCAGCCCTGGAAGGAAGGGTTTCAACGATTTAAGCTCCACACGGTTAAGGAAAAGAAAACTCCTTGTAAGGCAGAAAATATTAATTTGAGTTTTTCGTTCATCAATAATATATTATCTCTGATTTCGGTGCCAGTTCATAATTTAATTTTTTTTAAAGTATGGCTGTAAAAATTAGACTCTACTAAGAAAGTTTAATAATAAGTCTAGTCTAAGTTCTCTATTTCGACTTTAGAAACATTATTTTTGAGAAGAGATCTGTTCACAACAATAAATTGCGCCAAATAATGAGTAAATGTTCTTTGCATTATCAACCAAATTCGAAAATTCTTCAGCCTATTCCTGAAAATTCTGTGTTTAACTGAGCTGTGTTTAACAGCTCTTCTCGAAAATAATGTTTCTAAAATCGAAGTAGAGAACTTCAACTGAAATAAGTTTGAAAAGCAACTTTGGTTTAAGCTCTACACGAATCTAATAGGACATTGAATTGCTATCAAAATCTATACAGCACCAAAGGTCTTATTAATTAAAATTTGTTTTCATTTGTACTTATTTTGTAATCAATACTTACCCATTTTTTTCATTCCATTATAGTTCATTAGAAATGAACGCAGTTCTTTATATTTAAAATAAAAATAATAGTAACAAGAGTTTGTCAATTTTCTTTTCCGGCCCGCGTACGAAAAGTGAACTTTAATCTGGTCCCCAATACACAAAAAGTTATCCATCTCTGGACTATAGCATATGGAAATCTAGCTCCGTAAATTAAATCAGTTCAAACAATTTGTCAATTGGTTTCAGTGTTTTGAAGGACATTTATTTCCTTTTCAATATTTTCAATATTTTCCAGTTTTATTTTTTTAAACTAGTATGTGAGCATAAGACAGGAAGTTTGAAATGTAAAATTAACAGTCAATTTTGGAAAAAGGATAATACAGACTTTAATTGAAACGAAGTTTCAAGTTAAAATACATTTATTTAATATTATGCAGTTTCAAGTTAATTTGAAAGCACGATTGATTTATATACAAATAAGTTTAATATTCGATAACATATTTAGACTACAATACATAGTCTATTAGTGAATATATTCATAATTATTTATTCATCATAGTATATATTTTAATTAATAATTAATTATGTCTTTAACTATTCCATATATTAAAACAATTTATTTCTTACAACGAAACATAGTCATAATTATAGTTACAACATTACAATTTACAATAATTGAATAGTAATTTTCTTTCAATGTAATTTCATAAAAAAGTAAAAATATAAAAACTCAATTTCGAAAATGTTCAAAATTAAAAATAACTTAAATGAAGCAGTCTCATAAAATTTCTTATAATACAAATGTTTTAATTATAAATGTTCCAAAATATCTTAATTAATTTAGATATCAACTATTCACTGGGTTTTGATCTACATGAGAGACATTCAATATATTATGTTGATTTAAAATAGCGGTTTAATAGTCTAATTAAAACTATTAGTTAAATATTGATTATTGTAGTTATTAACACGATAATTTAACCATTTAAAATTGATTTTATCTACAAGTTATTTACATTTTTTGAAATGAATTTTCATGACAAACTAAATTAAGATTTTCGAAAATTTTGATGTTTGCAGAATTTAGTAGCACCTCAAAAAGATAATGTAATATAGCCAAAGTAGATGAAGTTTCAAGTGTTGAAACTCTTGCTACTACTATTGTGCCTTTAACTAAATTAAAATAAATATTATAGTTTGGCTTCATCGTTTTATTTCAATAAAATATTACAAAAGATGACGTACTATACTCGAAAATTAAATGGCATTAAAACATCTCGATATAATGTTTAAAAATGGGCAAATAAATTAATAATAATAACTTAAAATTTTTATAGGTAAAGATTTTTTTAAAATCATAGTCATTGACATTTAAATATGTCTAAAAGAGCAAATATTTTTTACAAATATAATTAAAATATAACACGTATAATGGAAATACGAAAACATATTTCTTGTCATTTGTATAATAATGTACAATAGCTCCAATTATTATTTTTGAGTCATTGGAAGCCCTGAAAAATAAAATTTTAGTCTTCAACTAACAGTGAGCTATACTTTTTTCTTAGAATTGAAAATTCACGATTAGTTTGAGAAAGAAAGAGTTAGATATTTACAAGTTTTAATAAGATTTCAAAGTAATTATTTTTATATAAATAGGTTTAGCAGGGACTTCAACACGAACAAAACGTTTCGATTTCGTTCTTGTTAAAGTCGCTGTTTTAAAAGGCACTTAATTTTGGTAGCACCCTCCATCAAAATTTTCTTTGGTGCTTACCCTGTTCGTAATAGCACGATTTTTTGGTCCGCAAGCCAATGTATGGAATGACATTAAAGTACCTGCTCCATTCGACGGAGTGTATTTAAAAGCCAGAGCAGGTCTTTGGCTAACCCTCAGACTTCTGTTCCGTCTTCGCCTTCGTCTTCAAATAGAGGACCACCAAGAGTTTTCTTTTTCGGTTTCGGTGGAGGTTTTGGGGGAACTTTGATAATCTTTGCAGTAGAATCAGGAGTGCTCGGGGATATTGATCCGGAGAGGCGAGGTTCTTTCGTAGGCCTGTTTAGACTAGCTCCTTCAGGCCTGCTACGATACATCCAATTGTTTTCATCTTCTGGAATTGGATTAGGAGTGGTCGGGAGTTTTTGGAAAGACGCACTACGTGAGTTGGAAGGCCGAGGAGCCGCGCATGGAGTCGGAGGCGGCTCGTGTTCTTCAATGGGAGTGTAATACATTGGTAGTCCGTTTTGCTGATAGACAGGAGTGGCAGGAAGTGGTCTTCCACGCATTCCAACGGGACTTGGTTCTACACTCTTATTCAAAGATAACACCGAGCTGCCATCCGCTGTCGTGCGGAGCCCTAGATTATCGTAAACTGGTTCGGCTACCTCGTTTCCCAACGCAGGAGAAGGAGCGCTCCAACTTGGAACACGGGGTCTACGAGGAATTGTTACATAACCTTGTCGAGAAGAAACGGGTACGCACACGGGCGAATTAAACGGTGAATGAGATCGAGAATAGGGTAAAGTCCTAAATAAATTACTCGGAAGAGTTCCGTAAATAGGACTGTGCATTGGCGAATGAAGAGAGGGTGTCGCACGAGAATATTCTGGAAGGGTTGTAGTCAAACTGCCGGCAGGAGACACTTGAGCTGCTCGAGCTGGGAACGATAACAAATCAGGAGGATAGTGACGTTCGCTAGTAGGATATTCCGAAAGAGAAACTTCCTTATTCAACTTCGAACTGGATTCTATGAACTCTAGTGAATGACTCTCTTCATCTCCACCGCTATTTGGATCTAAAAAAACAAGAAAATAAATTAATTGTCAACTTTTAATATAGCGGAAAAACTTACTAAAGACAGAATCATTATCTAGAAGAGTTCGATTAATTTCATTTAACTCCGTCCCTGCGTTTGTTCCAGAAGAAGGAGGTTCGCATCGCCGAGGTGGTTTCGTTACTGGGTTAACGGTGGTGATTAAACTTTTTTCCATTTCAGTGTCGTCCATTGGATTACCATTAGATCTATTTGAATCATTTTTCGAGGGCAATTTTTTTCTGCGCCATACGCAATAAAATAAACATAATACAACTAGGCATAGCACAAAGCCTCCGATAGCAATTCCTAAAACTAGTGGCATCCAAATCGAATCGCCGTCAGCATCTAATCCCGGAATGTAGCCTGTTGTGAGAGTAATTGTTACATTTCGTTCTTCTACTCCTCCAGGATTCGTAGCTGAACAAATCAATTCGCCTCGGTCTTGTGGCCGTGGGTTTCTAATTGTTAAGTTCACCCATCGAATAGTATCGATACCATTTTCACGAATTATAAAATGTCTGTCGTCACCTTTGCGAGGATCATTTTCTATTATGCGGTTGTTCAAAATCCAATTGACTGCTGGTTGTGGATCGCCGTAAACTTTACATGAAATTGTCGCTTCTTTTTCATTTCGTAACATTAAAGTTACGCCTACATCGGGTTCGATAATAATTGGTTTACAAGCAAATTTGTCTGCTGTTACTTCGGTCCAGAGACGACCACGCAAGTGATTTGGTTCGTCGCAAGAAGTTGGTGGAGTGTAGAGATTGTTTTCAATGGTCCAATTTCGAAAAGACTTTAAATTACAATCGCACTTCCAAGGGTTATTGTTTAGAACTAAACTACTCAATTTTTGATTTGGTTCTAACGAAAATGGCTTCATGTGTCTGATTTTATTGTCTTTCAGTATAACACTTAATAGTTTCGGATCGTGAGTGAAAGCCTTTTCACTAACAAACGTTAAATTGTTTCGACTAAAGTCAACAGTTTGTAAATATTTAAAGTTGCTCAGCATTCCATCCATTATGATTTGCAAATTGTTATTGACGAGAGACAAAACACGCAGTCGGTCGAGTTTTTTAAATGTATTGGGATCCAATTTCTTAATATAATTATCGGACAAGTCTAGTTCGATTAAAATTTTCAACCCTTCAAAAGCATCTTTATGAATTTCATAAATATTACAATTGCGAAGGTTCAACTTGTGCAAGTTCACTAGTAACACTTCCTGAAACACATTTTTACGAAGTTCTCCAATATCATTCCGTGATAAATCTAAAGTTTGAATGTCAGGATTGAGAGTGTTTGGGATAAGAGTTAAGCCGCCCCCACTGCAATCTGCGGACTTTTTTCCAGATACCCATTTGCATTTACAGTACTTGGGACAGTTAATATCCCAATCGGCCGATTGACTAGTAATAACTGGAGATAAGAAAAGCATCAAAAAGATGCAGCACCGCATTCTGATTAAATCCATTTTAGTTTGTTTTGTTTCCTTGATTGCATTTCATCTTTATGGATATCTGAAACAAACAAAAAATGATATTATAGATATGTAATAAAATATGTATTTAAATATTTAGTGCAAAATAAATTCTGTTTAACTACTTTTGTGTAAACACAGAATGAAAATGAACTATTTTATGTTCAAATTTACGTGACGAAAGTTAAAAACGTTTTATAGTATGAAAAGATATTTAGTTTAATTTCATTGTATGATGTCTATGTATTTAGTAGATAATATTTTTATTTTTTTAATAAAAGATAAATTTGCAATCTGTACAATAAATAAACACTCTATCAAAAACCTGTGCAACATCCAGAAATACTCCTTGGCAAAAATATTTGTTATAGAGGGCTAATAATATTTCCTCCATAAACTCTAACGCATATTTTTTACATCTATAAGTTAAGAAAATTAAATTCGAAAATATTTTAAAGCAGCATTTGTTAAAAAAGCAACTAAGAGTATTTTTTCAACAGAACACAGCTGATAATGCTAGCTTTATTTGGGATTATAGTATAGGAAAAAAAGGAAAGTAATAGCGACATTAATGACTAGTAGCTTTCACCACAGAGATTCTAGAATATGATATAATAACCCAAAATTCCTTTAAAAATAATGATATTTATTTGACACTGAACGTCTACATCAGTCAAGTAGCGTTTAGGTATATATATTGTTCTTTCAAACGTATATGTAGCTAAAAGGACAATATTTGATTGGTCTGAACACTTTTGATGTAAAATGGGATTATAAAAAGGACTTCTCTTTAACTATATGCAATCTCATACTACAATTATTTCCATGCATATATGAGTTTGGGGTCTTTGACTTTAATCATTGTTTTGAAAAACATTAAATGATTGAATTTAATTGCTGGTGGATATACCCAGTAGAAAAAATGTAGATTTTTATTTGAGCATATTAAAATGCGTTTCGATGAAGATTTCACATAATTCTGTCGCTTTAAATTTTAACAATTGTCGAAGATTTACTCACATTCAATAAAATTGATTTTTGACGATTGGTTGATATATTAACATTATAAGGACTTAATACAGAATCACTGATAAACATGGTAGGCGTAAATAAATATTTTCTTCAAATACCAACAATCACATTCATTCATAAACTGCAGTTATATTTAAAACATTAACTGAATTTGGTGTTACTTAGCCTTAAAGAACACAGTACCCTTAACAATGAAAATGAATTTTAGTTTGTAATAAAATATTTATATCTATATGTAGAAATTGAAATCGAATTAATAAAATTAACCATTTCACTTCAATAATTAGAAAAGGAGTAATAAAAAGACGATATTAATTTAAAACAATATATGGGATCAAATAACCAATGTTACATCTATCACACATTGATTTAAAAATGTAAACTTGCAATTTTGATGACGTACTGGGATGTTGATTGAATAATCAATTACGGTGTTCACTATTTCATAAAAATATCCTAAGGGTGTACCTGTAATACGTATGCAATCTTTTCCAGAACAATATATTTATAATGTAAATAAACCAGTAAAAAAAATTAAGATAAACTATGAACCAACCAAGTCTGTTTTACATCACGTTTTTATGCTTCAGTATAACAGTTTTTTATGATTATTTTGTTTTTCATGTTTCATTTAATATACTAACAATATATTTGAAATTGAAGAAATAGTAAAACTCAAAAGCATAAATTTAATGTAAAAATCCATCAAACAGACATTCTTTACAGTTATAATGCAACATTGCACCATATTTTTCTTTACTGGGCAAATTTATATCGTCTAAAGCAATAATAATTTTACTAACTATATCTACTACGTCTATATAAAAGCTTATAAGAACACTTGTAAAATTAGCCAAATACTAATAGCTTTTTCCCATAGATTATAATGTCGCTTGGCTGCAGTGTTATCTTTTAAAAATTTTCGGAAATCCGTTCATTTTAGCTCTTGTTGAAAAAATGGTCTTCAATAGAAAAACACTTAAAATTTTTGGACGGATGCCAAAAACTATTTGGATCAATTTATTCTAGAAAAGAGATGATAAGAAGTTTTAGTTGAATATAATACTACGTTATGAAACTGTTAAAAATAATATAAACGTAGAAGCAGGTAATAAAGCGAAATGAAAAAAATATACTACAACTGTCTTATTTAAATAGGTCTTTGAATTTCTTTAAAATTGTGCTCGAATTGAAAATTATTAGCTTCCTGCTTAACAAAATGTAACATTTATTCTTTCAGTCTTATGAAAGTGAACGTAGCTCGCTTTTGATAGAAATGTTATTAAATTCTACGTTGTAGCGTAAAAACAATTAACATTACCGTTAAACGAAACTTATAATGTAAAGATTTTCCAACTTTTGTACGTTCAAAGATCAGGAAGAATGAAATATACATAAATGTGATAAGATTATTTCTGTATAAAGTTGAGCAACTGAAATGACATTTGACTCCGGAGTTTATGTATTTTTATTGAATTATGGCTCTGGCGATGAATACATTTTATCTTATATAAATGAGGTCAAAAAATGTGAAATACAGAGCCTTGCAAATAGTAATTGATTTCATTGATTCGTTATTGGAAATTTACAGTCTAGACATTCAAAATTTTATTTTTGTATGAGGTAACATAAAATGGTATACTAATAATCAGACGGGGATTTTTGATTGATTTTATAAATGTTAAAGAAAATTTCTTTTGAAAATTGGAAGAAGTTTGCATAAACACTAGACGCCGAGATGTTAATTTTTCAAAAATGCAAATTTTATGAGAATTTTTTTTCAAACTAAAATTTATTTACGAATAATAAAGACCCGTACACAACAAACTATTTGTAGTAAAAATCGAAATTATTTATGTACGAGACAACTATTATGTTCATGTACAATACACATTTAAAATTAAAAAAGCTTCAAGGGAATGTGGACACATAATATTAAATAATTTTACATACAATAAAAATATTATTATTAAATACAAATTATCAAAATTGATGGCAATCAATTCACATGCAAAGGTATATCATCATTATTTAAATTCAATGATATGGTTCGGTTATAAATTTATATGATAGATTTATTAAAATGTTCAAAATAATTTTACGCCTACGAATAAGTAGGTTTAGTTACTCGAAAAATAAAACGAAACTTCGTAAATTTAACAACAGAATAATGGTTATTTATTTCTATCAACATTCAATGTGAAGTATTCGAATCGAATCTGTTAAGAAGTGTTTTTATTAATTTTTAAAATTTGTTTTGTTGCATCGAAATTATTTGAAAAATCCACAAGATTTCTGAAAAAGACTATCTTTTGATTCGCCTGTATTTCACTAACAGTTGTAAACTGTTGATGTTCACTAAAACTTTTTATTCTGCAGAAAAAATTCAATCCTGAACGATTTATTCATGTGTCAACTTCTGCAATGTAGAGAACATACTGAAAGGTATAAATATTAAGTTAATTAGGATTTTTGGAAATATGATTCAAAAATATTTTTAACCAAATAAATTTGCATTAATATATGTGCTCATCAGATAGTCCATTTCTTTAAAAATTTAATTCAATTTTTTTTCTCAAAAATTAAAAAAGACGTTGAATTAATGATACAATTTGTGACGTCAAATATTGAGAATTCTTATTACCGAAAAAACTTCTTAGGTGATAATATCGGCGTTTTAAAACAATGTCTTTTGGTTTACATATGCGTCGTTATCCTTGAATATATCTTATGCAGTGGCGGTTTTACCAGCAGGATGGAGGCCTAGAACGGCAAATTTAGCGTAAACATTTACTAAACACAGGAAAAGTTGATGTAATCACGGCGATGGAGCACAAATTGCGATTGCAATGATAAAATAAACGTAATTAATATGCTTGCGAAATAGGGTATCGAGTTTCAGAGGTCAGTAGGGGCGGCAAAAATTGAATAGCCTACTGTGTAACAAAATTGTAAGTCACTTATCCTATGAAAGATTCATTGCCCAATATTTGAACTTATACTAGTGAATGTGGGAAAGTTGGCATTCGTTACTTTAGTTTTTTTGTAGTTCGATTTTTTTTATTTCTGTGCATTATGCAAGTGGACGCCTAAAACTTAGGCATTATCTAGTGAAATTAGTTGCATTTATCGCATATTGTAAATCGTTTCTACATCAATCTAATGTTATAGATTTGGTATGTACCAGATTTATTTTAATAAAAATAATATATTCTTACTTGAAAAAAAAGTATAAATTAATACATTTCCGTTGTCTTCTTTACTTGTACTAACTTTGTAGTGCCCTATAAAACAAAAGAAGAGCTATTTTTCCATACAATTAATTACTCTTTTATAAATAGGAATCGTTTCGTAAATACGTAAGATGGTTTCAAAAATATGAAATTCAACGGTTGAAATAAATGGAATTTGGCTTTATTTGTTTCTGATAATTCTATGCTTGTCAAAAGCAATAAAATCCTTCCGGTAAAAAAGTTTAATATACTTATCTCTTAAGTTAACATAATTGGAGATAGCAGATGAAATTGTTATTAAATTTACAATTTTATAATTCAAGGATTTTAAAAGCCCACAATATCAATAACACCTACAAATATAATTTAAAACAGGTTTTGCTCGAGTAGAAGCTGTTTACTTAAGCCATATAGCAAACGTAAAAAAATCAAGTGCTTGGGATTTTGATGATGGAAAATAGTAATTGTAAGAAACTAGTTAGGACTTAAAGTACTTAGTTGATCAATGTAGTGTGTGTTGAGAGTAGCTTGAATCATATGAAACATTTTTGAAAATAATTTCGACAAATAGGTAATCTTATTAAGTTATAACTGCAAGTTTATTAAAAGCAAACTGTATTTTGCTTGTAAACATTAAACGATTAATGATACGTTTTAAATTCCCTGCACAGCTGCAATAAATAAAACGGAGAAGAAATTGTAGTGAAGCGTAAAAGAAAATCAGTACAAGACTGAATAGAAATTGCGTATTTAACAAAAAGAATCTCATTGAAATAATATTTTCAGGTACACTAAGTTTTTGAGAGAGAACGAAAATTATTTTCAAATGAATAATTTAAGTCTGTTTTTGTAAATATAAATTTCCAATGGAAATAGAATTTAATTTAAAAATGAACGATATTATTACGTCATTTCTGTAAATTTTTTATGAATACTTTCAAAATCAATTAAATGGCTTTCAAAATATAAAATACGTCCAGTCATTTATTAAACAAAACATTTCAGCCTGTAATGAAATGACTAATGCACATATTTTATTCATTAATGAATGCAAACGTTTTTGGAGTAAAAGTAAAAGTATTTATCACAATTTACAATGACTGGTCAGAGGAAGTGTTTGTGGTACTTTTTAGAAAATTATCTTTGTATTTTGAGTAGAAAACTATTTTATCGTAAATATTTTAAGACAGTTTTAGGGTGTTTTAGTGTGTAGATAGATTTTATTTTTAAATATTTTAGGTACAATGTTAAGACGGAGGAAATAGCTCATAAATTATTATAAAAATAATTGTTACTCATTTCCTTTCAGTTTGCCAGCAGAAGTTGTTATTTATTTCAATTTTTGCATTTAAACTATTGCTATATAAATATTTTTATGTTACTTTTTTACCAAAAATGGTATTTTTTTTATAAAACAAGTTTAAAATGATGCTAAAAGTGAGTTGAGAAAATTAATTTATCTGATACTATCTAATATACAAGTTTATAAAAAAAAAATATCGTCCTATTTTTTTGCATGAAAATTATAGTTTCGTAATCAACTTATTTTGCAAATTACAGTAAGACTCCGCTTAACACGGAAGATGCATTCCAATAAGTTCCAGCGCTAAATGAAACAGCGTTAAATGGGGCATAAGCCAAACTGGTGAAATGGGCTAGTGAGCATTATTTGGGACGGCATCGAAGTCCAAAATTTAATCGAAACCCACAGTCAAGATAATAAAAATCAGCTCATGCTTTTTAGAGGTGTCAATATCTGGCAACGTTGCATTTTCTACCCTTATTTTTCTTTAATCCACTCTGACGTGGCTGATCCACAGGAATTACGAATATTGTTTTCATTGGTGCGCATAGTGAAAAAGGAACTAAATTGCTCCCTTAATCCTGCTACAAGCAGTAAGTCAACAGTAAATTTATTTGGTTAAACTATAGATACTAAAAGTAATATTTCATATGATCAATTTCAGGTTTATGACGAGCCAATCAATAAAAACCATCAAAAATTCCTATCGACCATGTTTTTGTGTAATATGTGACGCATCGATGAAACCATCTACTTGATTAATCAAATACGATATCAAGGTTTCCGAGAAAAAAATCAACCAAAGTTTGAGTCCAAATATAATTTAGAAAGATGTATTTCAAAGTTTGATAACGTACCTAGGAAAACTATATGGAATTGTGATTTTTATAATTTACTTTGGTTGAATTTCGATCAATTTCGTGTACTAATGTCATAGTATACGCAAATTTAAAATGGATCTTTAATGAAATTATTCGGTAAAATACATGAAAAATTACTGAAAAAATTTTAAGGTACCGGAGAAATAACTCTAATTTATATTTTTCTATTACTTTCGGTTAGTTTTATATGCATACATTCGATATAAATGGATCAATTAAGCGAAGGTAAACGCTGAAATTAAATACCAAAAATTTCGAATATTAATAAATAAAAAACATCGTATTTTAATGTAATACAAGTTCCTACAAATTGTACGTGATAATAAAATATAGAAAACAAATATATCTACATATTATTCTCTACATTAAAATTTTTATTTTCCTTTTTTTATTGGGAGTTTTTATTGCAGACCTAGGACAACATAGAATATTGTCATGGTAAAATATATATTTTGTCAACTGAATAATTTCCATTTTGTCAAAAATTACAACCAGCTTTTTATTTAAAACATTTATTTTTCAATAATTATTTATAATTTTGAAAAATATCTCTTAATCATTATTTACCTGTCGATGCCAGAATTTGATTCACTATTATGAAACGTATTTTGCTTACGAATTTAATAATTGCGGTTCATAGATTGATATGAATGAACCATTTGTTTAACTATTATTGATAACAATAAACCACATTTATTTGCAATTATTGCATAATAATTACGATAATATTTTAAACTGAAAACCACAACCACTAATTTCCCAATTCTGTCTTGTTCCGATCAAATATTATTAAACTAACGTAATCCATAATATGTAATTTATATAAATCACGATATTGCCAATATTAAACCTCCAACAATTTCATTTTCTTCTGTTGGATTTCATTCCAATCATCACAGTTTATTAAAAATAAAGTTTATTTTGAATATTTAGATTTAAGTGTAACAAAAATCTTTTGATCTTTTCCGCCTGATCCAAAAAGAAGCGTCATTCAGAAAAAGTAAATAACGACTAAGCCACTCGTGAAGTTTGTCACTTTAGTAAAAATAGGCCGATAAGGAAGATATTTACTAAAAACGATTTTTGGAATTATAGATCCATGTAGATCGTTTGAAGTAGATCCAGTTGACCGATAGATCCAGAAAGATTTTATGACATTATTGATCTTCTAGCTACGCCTGGTTATAAATTCGCCCAACTTTAGCTTAACAAATTAATTTTTTTATATTATCAAATTATAATATTATAAATAAAATCAGCATATAGTTTAAAAGTAGACAGAATAACTGAAAATGAAAGGCATAGCTAATAAATTAGATGTATTATCAACTTTTAAAGAATGATAATCAACTTATGTCTTGCACTACTTATAGTACATTTTCTGATGTCAGTTTCTTTTTGTATTTATGCTTTTTTCTTTTAATTAACAAACTTATAAAATAATTTAAAAAACGAATGTAAGTACGGCATTTGACAGCCTTTGGGGTCGCATTTTTTAGTTAAGGCTAACTTAATATTAAATTTTTTTTTCTCCACTTTCCATACTGTTAAACTAATTTCGCCAAAATTCAAATTCTCCGTGACTTAACTGTTGGTAATAAGTAGATTGAATATTAAACCTATTAAACCATTGAAATTCTTTCATGATACATATGGTTTGAAAACTAATATAATAATAATTAATTCTTTAGTAACGAGAATAATATTTCATATATAAAACAATCAAGCTAAATAATATTTAACTTAAATAAATACTAAGTAAATTTATTTGCCGTCATCAAAGGTTGAGCCAAATAATAGCCATAAGCTTATACCATTTCTTTTATCTTTTTGCAGCTCATCAGCTGATAAGGTTCGGCAGACGTCAACATTGTAGTCTTCAACAATTTGTATCCTGAATTCCTGTTTTACTAGAAGGAGGTTGAGAAAATGGACACCTTGGAGTAGTCTAAAATTTAAAAGTTTTTAAATGATTTTAATAATTTTTTATCAATAATTTTTATTCTAACAAGGTTGATAGAAAAATAAGTGATAGAAAAGCAGATATGCATATAGCAAGAAATGACAACGACATAAATATGGCTGGTGATCGGACATGCTACAAAACGCTATGCATTAGTTGCATATTTTTTACCATTGACTTTTATACGTTTCCACATATTCTTTGTTATTTCATAGCATATGTTTAAGTCTTTTTTATTTCGCTTAGCATCAGAAATACAACTTTTTAAATTCAAAACTATTCATTTCAAAACAGCTAAGAATTGAGGATATGTACAAGAATTTTTTAAAGTTTTAAAAATCGATCTCAATTGTATTTCTTAATTATTTTGCTGTATTTAGTAGCACAGCTGATCTCACGACTCCTCCTTCAAAAAGATTCTATTATGTTTTTTTAAAACTCATCACATGGCGATAGCAATTTCCTAGCATCAATTCAATAAGTTTTTGATAAACGCCTTTTATTAACTTCGATTAGCTCTAAAGTTAAATTATTTGAATATATTTAATGTAATTTTTGCAACAGGACATGTACACTTAGACCTTAGTGAATTTTCAATATACAAAAAGGATGCTAATTGAATTTTTATTTTGCTACCATTAATGACTCCACCCAATTTTGCCTTCCAAGAAGCAAATTTGAAACTCCTGACAGAGTATAACAAAGTCAACGTATACCTCTATTTCATGATTTTTTAGCGTTGAATCAATAATACAGTTACATTTCCGCCATTTTAAAGTGCTAGCGAAAAGGTATTTAAAGGCATATTAATGTTCAAAAACCCCATAAGAAGTCGTTCAAAGTTATTAGAAGCCTTTAAAATGTAATGATTTCAAAATACCTCCAAATGCCTATTTTTAACAGGAACGATCAAAATTTTAATCAAATACCTCAGTGTCAAAATCAAATGTAATAAAACATAGTGAAAACTTTGCATTTTTTACTGAATAGAAGTCCAGAACCCATATTTACTGTGGTTTAAAATAACCGACTGAGCATTTTAAAGGTTCTATTTAAGATTATGGTGTAATTTACTAACATTTTAGTTTCGCTTCAGTCATTTAAAGATTCAGAATTGCAGTAAATAAGAAAGAATTCCAAAACATTCTTTGACTTTTTTGCATCTTTTTGTTATTCCACAAAAACAATGACTTCCTTTGTTTATAATGAAACGTTTACTAAATTAATTGACTTATTGAAACATTGTTCACTGATTTATTACTCGATCAAATTTCTTTATTTCAGTAATTGAAATTATTTAAGTTAATAGATTAGAGAAATTGAATTAAAACGTTTAAAAATAATAAGACGATATTAATTTTACTAAGACTTTGAAATAATAAAAAAACAACTATTTTTTTAATTATTTCTTGATAAATTTATTGAAAGACACAAACAAAGTTTTTCCGCTTTCGATATAGAAATAATAATAAATATTATGTATTTTGTCATAAATCATTCCTATTGAGTATAATTTCTTGGAATTGCATTTCTTTTTTTTTTAAGATTAATAATTAAAATTTTAATGGAGCTTCTGATTTAAGCAATGAAGTTGATGAAACCATTATCGTTTCGAGTATTGGTCGAATTAATTGAATTCGAGTCAAATTCTATAGATATCAAAATGTGTTAAATGATTTATGTGAACGTTTATCAAACTCATGAACCAATTGGAACATACGAGTACACATGTGGATAGCATATTTCGTCTCATCGTAATTAAATTGATATATTATAATAATGATGAGCGCATATATTCGAAATTTGAAGCTGTTAGTTTACTAATAAACAAAATAATTAAATTAGAATCAATAAATTGCTCTAAACTGGTGTGTCATAAGTTGAAATCGAACAAGAGCAGATTTTTCCACGAAACATGAGGCATTATCTTAACTTTTGAGAAACGTTTCAATTATTTTTTATTGCATTTCAGATATATTTTCCATGAGTTAATGTTGAAGTTGATGACAATTTATAATCTCTCGATGAAATGAATCGTGTATAAATTATTGGAAACGTTGGGACGTTTTATACTTTACTGCAAGAATGGGAGGAATGGGGGAACGTGCTTTATTTAATAGGGGCACTTTTCAAGTGAAGAGAGTTCGTTCAATTTGCACACTTTAATGCAGTGTTATAGTCTTTTTGTTTGGTTCGATTACAAATTTTTAAGAATCATTCATAGATGAAAAAAGTTGATAATTTGTTAGCTTGATTTTCTGAATTTTCAAGCAAAAAAAAAACCAAAATAAGTATTAAGTAATACTTTAAACAAAAATTCCATAAATTTTTAAATATAAAATTAGTTAGACAAAATTAATTTACTTTTTTGTAATAAACTTAATGATAATGACTGAAACTTGTTTCGTAGCGTGTTAATGGTTAAGAAATTCCATTTTTCAAACAATTATTTCCTTTTAAATGCATTTTATAATTGTCCTCATTAAGATATTTCTTCTATAGTTGCAATTATTTCATTAGTGGAAATTAAAAATAATTTTATTCTCAGAGAGCTATAAAAATATAAAATTTTCAAAATATTATAAGTTAGTATTTATAAAAATATAATCATTTACATTTCATGAATCCTTAAAATTATAATGTTATTTCTTTTAGAAAAAATCAATAACATTGACATCACTAATATAATTAACATTTCTTGAGAGATTTAAAAATTTAATTAGAGAAATAAAACTAAGTAAATGGGTTCTAATTATTTTTCGGTCAACAGCATGTCAAATAATTATATGAAATTTCTAAATTTACAAATAAATTGTAATTTTTAAAATTTTTATCGACAACTTATTTAGATATTTCAGGTAGGATAAACGGGAAATTATTATTAATTAGTACTTGAAATCGTACAAGTAATACAATTTCCGTAAGGGAAGAGAATTGAAAAGTAGATGCAATTGAGTGTATTCTAAAAGTTTAGCCTATATTTTAGTTCAAGAAAATGGGAAAATTCTTGAAATTATAAAAAAACAATATATGATTTCACCAAGTGTTTGCTTTGTTGTCTTCAATTATCAAATCTCGAACTTTTTCCTGTATTTTTTTTCAATAAGAATTTAAATAGTTTCAGTATTTTGAAGAAGGGTCAGGAGATATTTTCGTCCCTCTTGAATAACGTGTACCGGAAAGTAATTTGTTTTTTTTAATATACAATTAAAACATAAAATTTTGTAACAACTTTTGATTTTAAATTAATGATATAATCAGTCTTTAAATTATCAACGATTTGATATATAGTGTGTACATTTTTAATGCTAAATTAGTAAAAATCATTTGATTACTAAAGAAAATATTAAAAAAACACATTTTGAACAACACTAAAAATTTCAACTTTTTTACCATTTTGTAAATGTTGTAACAATTGAAATAAATAGGAAACCGATGGAATAACTTTGAACGATTATAGCGGGTACGACATATCCCCCCCCCTTAATTTATTAGTTTTTTTCCGGAGTTTTTCTTCTGCAGAGGAGTCTTGCATTATCGTATTACAGCATAGATTTTTTTCTGAAAACAGTTCTTGAACACTTTTGAATATTTGGTTGATCGACCAATATTGATTAAGATTATTTGTCAGCTCTTCGACTTTCTGGCATACATTTGGCACAATTTTCTCCCTTAACTTCTAATTGGTTAAATTTTTTGCCATGTTTCGTTGGTACCAGTAGGAGAAAAAAAAATTATCGAATTTGAACTTAAAAAAACTCATTTGGCATTAATGAACATCGAATACACTTAGAAAAACATTGAAAATGTTTTAGTAACAACTTTGTGTTGCTACCCTGTGAAACTCGAAGAGCATACAATACCGAATTTGTGTTTCTTTAGATTTTTGGTCTTACCGTTTCAATATAGATTTCGGATTAAATATTTTGTAATTTTTTATAAGTTAAATGAGTTACTCTAATCATAAAATGTCTTAAGTACCACTTTGAAATAACTTATAAGCAGATAATTGGCAATTGAATGACTTGACTATACATTTCAAAACAGCATTACTTTCTGGAATACCTAATATTTTCTTTTGTCGTCGGCCTTGAGAGCAACAATATTCTTATCAGGTTAATAAGACTTTTGATGATTTCGTTTAGAATTTTTCCTCAAACTGCTATCAATATATTTTATGTACATTTAACATATAGATATAGTTACCTTCCCTTCCTTCCTCATGGCTACACCCATAGATCCAGCTGATGTTATATTTAAATTGTTTAGTTCCTGTATATTTATTTCTTTCTAATCAATAATATCATTTCCGCATGTTCTACAAATCAATTTTAGAAATGGAAAAAATAGGCAATGAAGCTATAATTTAAGAGTGAAGGTAATGATGAATAATTCTTATCATGTACCGACTTTAATCATAATCAAAATATTTAGAATTTCAAATAAGAAATTGAACATTTCATTTCAAAATTTCTACTTATTGAAATTAATTTACTAATTGCTTGTTAAAATTTATAACAAAAATGAACTTTTACTTATGAATATTTTAAGTAATATTGCAAAATTAAAAAAATAATAATGTTGAAAATAAAAACACGGTTATTTTAAAGAAATTAATTCCAATAAACTTTGAAAATGTGGTTTTTAGAAGTTGTTGTTGGTAAATTAAGATTCGTGGAAAAGTAAACCTTTTTAGGTCAATTATTAGTTAATTTCGTTAAAATCGCATTCTTAGCTAGATAAAACGTGCATTTACATGTTTGTATTGAGTTTAAATTGAGAAAATATAGACGCAAAAATATCAAATTTCCATTATCTAAATTCCTCTTATTATATATTCCAATCACAAAAACCAGGTAAGAATTTTTATAAAGTAGTTATTCTATTATTATTTAACGTGGAGTATTTGCGACCTTTAAAAAAGACTGCGTTTTATAATAATGGGCTTTTAATGCAGTTTAAGTCAAATTTATTTAGGATTTACTGCATACTCGTTTCAAGCAAAAATTTTTTTTGTTTTCTTTTGCGTATGACATTGGTGTAATTTATTCAGTATGTTATTAGGGGCTACTATTTTCGATCCATTGTATTTAAATTTACACAGTTACGAGAGAACGCGAATGTGAACATTTTAATGTTTGTATCATACTTAATACAAAATCATTTAATGCAAATTGTCTTAATTGGTTATGCTGGGAACACACATTCTCAATAAATTGTTGAAAATAATTTTATTCAAGATCCTTAAAATGGTTATTGATTATTATGTATATTGGTTTGGTTGCATAATTCTATGCATAAACATAAACGAATTAACAGATTAAGCGGTCTGTTAGAAGAAAGGCGCTAAGATAACGGATATTTGATTATAAATAATTGAATAAAAATATGTTTAGGATCCGAGAGGAATGAGAAAAATATATTATTATAAATTTGCATAGTAAGTTGGGACTAAGTAAAATTCATTATTAGGTTGGAAAATAACAACGTTAATTTGATTAATTGTGACGCTAAAATCTTCGAACCGGTACCAGATAACTCGAAGATAAAATATCCATATTCTAAAAGTAGCCTATGACAGTGACGTCACTAAAGTTGGTGTCACCCAGTGCGATAACTCATGTCATGTAGTGAAATTATGGGATATCCCCTTACGACATAATACAGAATCCTTTGTAACGTTTATAAACAAAGGTTCCATATTTTTTTTATTGTTAAATTTTTACAAATCATCCTAATTTTGGTGTCACCCGGCATGGTTCGCACCTCCACATCACTCTAGTAACGCTACTGACCTATGTAAAGGCTATTTAAAATTTCTATTCACTCTGGTATCTTCTATCATCTCTGGTAGTTCTTCGACAATTAATTGAAATAGTAAATGGTACATTATTGAAAGTGGAAAATTCCAATCAAAATCATATCCTCAGAATTAAATCATGGGATTTAGTAGAAAAACGATGAGGATTGATATTTTTCGTTCATTGGTTACGAGAAAACCTTAATCTCAAGTTTCTCGATAAGAAACTTTTCCCAAATATGCCTACAATATATTTCATGGGAATTGAACATTTAGTTTTGTATACAGGTACGAAGTATTTCGAAGTAAGTGATTTTAAAGTTTTCATTTTAAAATCTGTAAATATAATTGCTGAGAACGTGTAGTATGGAGTTGAATCGTTTCCCCGTTGTGAAACCTGTCATTAAGCATATATTTTTTTATTGGAACCTATTTGTTTTTCTTCTATACCGTTGGATAGTTTATTATTTTATGTCACGTGTCGTCAAATGCCCACAAAAACCGTAATTTCTATAAATTAAGAAACATCATTGTTGTTTCACTGAACACTTCATTTATTACAAATTACAAATTTATTACAAAATTATTAAAATATTACAAACTTATAAATAGAATTTTAAATAAAATTTTTCAGACTTGTCTTCATATTGTTTCCTTCGATCATTTTTTGCTACATTGAAACTTTAAAATGAACAAAAATACGATCAAGACAATAATACCATAATGGTGAAAAGGGCGATTAAATTGTAAATAACATATTTAAATATTTTTAAATTATTTATAATGACAAAATAGACGCGTCAGTTGATTATTCAAACTGATTATTCATTTTATTATTTATAATTAATAAATTATTTACAGATCAGCATATGAAGGCGTTATTTCTTTAAAAAAGAACATACCCGTAGACAGTAAAATAGGCTTATAAAAATATTTTACTAGATTTAACAAATGAACAAAGAACTCCATTTTTGGAATTCGAACCCACGTCTGAATATATAAGTATTTAAATAATAAATTTTAAACAAGATCGTCAATTCAAAATGATTTGAAATCAAAGTTGAACTTTTCGACAACAAAAACATTCATTAAATAATCTACAAGACTCATCACCTCAATTTAAAGATATTTAGTTATGACTCTTTTCATAAAAAAATTGATTAGTCATGAAAATGAATTCTTAACCTTGACGATTTCTGAAAAATCTTACTCACTATTTATCATTATAAATTTGCAATTTAAGCAATGATAAATCATTACACTGATTATTGAAACATATATCTATCAAATGTTTCTTAAGTGCATTTAAGAACTGAGGGAAATATTCAGGTGCACTACATAGGTTAATATTGTAATAGACTAAATGGGTAGTAGTTTCATAAATGTAACAGATATTTATTTTCTTGTTGACTATCATTGATATCAATGTAAATTAGCATAAATAACACTAAAATTTAATGACGAGATTTTGAAATATTTAAAAAAAATTGTATATTCTTAGATGTTTAAAATTATGGAACAAGGAGTGGACGTATAAATGTATACAATTTCAAAGGTTTGAAGCAAAAATCGATGTGTTACATTTGACTTGTCTTCTGATAAAAGATCAAATTTCTAATAATACAGTTGCCTATCGATTACTAACATTACGATATGGCTTTGTGATAAACTTACCACATTCGACTTTTTCATTATTGAACCAATATAATATAATATAATATTTCTAAGAAATATGAGAAAAACAAAAGCGTTTTTTTCTAAATCAATATACTTTACTATATGACAGAAAGAATACATACATCAAAATTAAATGCTTCTAAAGTAAGTTTTAAATAAACGAAAGTAAAATAAAAAGTTTATATTATTCAATTACAGTTTTATTCTTATTTTAAAGATTTTTTTTAGTAATGCTTGATTTTCAGATTTTGATTTAAATAAAATATATATAAACTAACGACGTTTGTTCCATTTTTCTTTTTGCTACAAGTCCTTAAGAATGCTTTAAAAAGTTATAAAACCTTAATCCTCACTAAAATTCGGCAAATATTTTCAACACAATTCCGTATTTCACTTATAGAGTTTTATCAAATGCTCATTTTTTTTTGAACATTTGGAAGAAGTTCTGTGTTCTTCATTCAATGAATTGTACTCTTCTATTAATTGAATAATTTATTCTTTCAGTATAAATTTGCGAGGCTAAATTCATTCAGAACCGTATTTTGAATTAAAATTTCATAAATTAACCTTGTTTTAATTTAAGAAAGAAATATATAAGGATAATAATATATATAAGTCTTTGAGATTCAATTAAATTTCTTTATTACGACGCGTTTCGACAGTTTTAAACTGTCATCATCAGGTAGCAATACAGAATAATAATTCATATCAAAATTATTATTATAAATATATATATTAATTTTTATTGAATTATTATTATGTATTATGACCTGATGATGATAGTTTAAAACTGTCGAAACGCGTCGCAATAAAGAAATTTAATTGAATCTCAAAGACTTATATATATTATTATCCATTAATTGATTGTGATTCGGAAATAAATAAAATACTTATTAATGTTAAATATATAAGAACGTAGAAAATTGAATGTCTTCAAATATATACATAGTTAAGTAAGTGAAGATGTAGCTTTTTGACCTCTTAAGAAAAATTAGAAGAATCCTAGTAAGGAATATTCTAGCGAAATCGTAAGATTTATAGTCAAAGAAAACCAAATTTTCATCCAATTTATACTTCATAATTCATTAACATATTTCAGCAGAAATTCACATTTCTAGTTTTTACCTTAGTCTCATTATTCTTAATATTTAATAAGAAAAAAATTTCATTTTTAAACTTTTAAAAACTTGTGTTTCTATAAATTTGTTTTCATTTATTTTAAAATATTATTTTGGGAAAACAATCAGAAAACGTTTGTTTTTTTTTGAAGTTTTTCACAATAAAAAATTACATGTATAAATAAAATTCGTTTAATACGTTTACATAACAACAATCCTGAGCTTGAAAATTTTACTAAGAAAAATGTTTTCATATCTAATGGTGCATTTTCATGCTGTCGATAATCGCTGGTTTTTTGCGATAAATGTGGTCATGTGATTAAAATGTAACATGTGCGCCAAAATTTGAGCGACAAATGAGGCTCGTTATTGAATGTCAATATATCGATATAACTGCTTTATTATCTAAGTAGATGAATATAACTGCGAATAATAAGTATTAATATTTATTTGTAAACATTCAGGTTATAAGTACCGATTTTTATTTAAATTCCCAAAAAATATTCTTTTTGGAAATGTATTAATAGAGAAAATCATGTCAAAGCTAAATAAAATTAAACTTTATTGCTAGTTTTTTTCAGATAGTGCACATGTTAAAATTTAGTCACATGACCATATTTTTCACAAAAACCAGGAACTAGCGACTGCATGGAAACGCACCTTAAAAATATTGAATTTTTCGTATGTATGGAAAAATAAATTTTAATTGTTGTAGATCCAACGCCGAAAAAAGTTAACCAAAACTTATAAAATTTTTGCGATTTTATTTTGACGTTACAATATCAGTTTGATGTTTTCGGTAGAAAGAGATCGATATATACCTAATGAAGCTGTATGAAGGCCTAAATGAAAAAGAGTTTTAGAATCTAATATTTCTAGTATTCTAGCTTTCATCACGTGTAATATAGGTTATGGCTATTTCTAGCTGTTAATAAACACGTGACATGCGAAATGAACTAAAAGAAAATAGTTATCATAACTATAACCGATTATTTTCTTTTTCATCTTTTTATCTCTTTTTCTACTGAAAGTACAAAATGATCACCGAAGAGCATCTCGAAAATATTGGTAAATAAAAGATTACTTTTGTATTGCTTTTATAAATATAAGATTTTATTAAAGTAATAATAATTTCTTAAAATTATTAATTTTTAACCATTTCAACTATGAAATTAATATGGCATGTTAATATGAATGTAACATGAATCATATTAACTTTTAATTAAGGGTAGGTATGGATGTTATGGGATGAATTTTCAATCTATGAGAAGACGGTACTTGAGTTAGTTGACTTTTTTAAGTATTATTATTGTTTTTTTTTAAATTTAATATTGTAAACTAATTATTCCAAAAATAAAAATATATTTTATATTTCGAAATATATTTAAATATAAACAGCGATTGTTATAATTTGTAGCTCAATGTTGTATGTATTTAAGTAGAATGCAATTAGACGACCTGATGATGCATTCTTTCAAAACTATAAATTATAATTCGTGAAGGTTATCCATTTTTCAAATGTGTTTTTTTGTCTTGAAATGCTAAAAAATATTTGCATTTCTGTACGTAAATAAAGATGTATTGATTTTCAAATCGAATATGTCTAAATTCAAATGAACTGATTACGAAAAAAATGAATGTTGGCTGCCGTTCTATTATTCGATAAATCAGACAAAATTTACATAAAATTTTAACACCTCAACGTAAAAACGTTATTTGGGCCATTAAAACGTCCCGACAAACCGTGTTATTTCTTTTATTGAACGATTCTGGCATAATCTATATCAGATATGCAAACACGATGTGCATGCACTAAAATGTAAAGCGAAATGCAATGGGAATTGCATTTTTCTTTTTGTCGATATTTCTTTGTGCTGAAACCACTTAAAATGGAATTGTTTTTAAGTGTTTTGATTTAAATACTGAAGGGGAATAATGCTTTAAAGATTTGGTTGAAATTTTTGTGGGAAGAGAGAGAAAATATTTTTTTACAATTACCGGATCATATGCGATGCTTATTAATCCACATCCACGTTTCGTGTAAATCACAAACACTGTTGGCTTTTAGTATTGAACAATGTGACACAGGTAGAAATTAGTGATTAAAATTGAAATAGCATAATTTGTACATGTATGAAGCGTAGTGTTATCGTTTGCCACGTGATAAGATGGCGATAACACATTTTGTCCATAACAGAATACATTAAATAACAGCCGATATTATATCAACTGGAACATTCACTATAATCTATAAAAACTACACCTTGTTACAATCGAGCACAGAACAGAACACAAGGCTACAAGAACGAGAGATCATATACCGTGTATTTTAACAAGTTTAAACAAAAACACTTTAAAAATATTATTATGGTGCAGTTTTTCCCATTCAACTAACCAAATACTACATGATTGAATCCATATAAAAGTATATTTAATAACAAAATTAATATAAACGTAAGTTCTAAAACTTGTACAAACACATCCAATTAAATTCAAGCCTTAGTCGAGACTACAAGTAGAGTTGAGTTTGTGTTTGGTTTAAAGTAAACTGAACTTGTATGACCGGTATGGCGTCATCAAGACCTCAAATACATTCATAACATCACGCACATATTCCGACGATAGAGCCGGCATCATCATCATTATTACAATTTTTTACAAGTTAATTATTTTTCTCTTGTTTCAATTTGCTATAATTTATTCGTTACTGTTAGGAATTGCGCTTGGTTTCAAGAAAAACGAACGATTGGTTTAGTTATTATTTATTGAACGATTTTATTGATGGCGAATTTGGTTGATACAATAAACACGTCTGACCAGCAGATTTTATATTTTCATCTGTTATGTTTTTGTTATAAATAAACATCCATTAACAACCAATGGATAAGCTAACTAGAATTTAGCAATTATATATTTCCATAAAACATTTATACAAAGGTCTCTTAATTTTATTTTTGAATATTCCAACATTCCCCCTCAAAAATAAAATTATTTAAAACTAAATGAATCAATCGAATCAACCACCTTTGTCAACATCATCTGGGGATATATAATGGTTCAACATTTGTTGCAAGGATTAGGAAAACCCAGTAAAACCTAATCAAACCATAAAAATACATACACAAAAATAAACATTGAAAAATAGCATTATTTAATTATTCATCTTCATTTCCAGAAGACCTATTTTCTTCCTCAGTTGCAAATACTTTACAGATGGTAGCGGTTTTGTCATCATATCGGCTTGCTGAAACTCAGTAGAAATATGCTGCAATTTTATAATATTATTAACAATTTGTTCCCTCGAAAAATGATACTTTATATCTATATGTTTTGATCTTTTATGATTTGTTTGATTACTAGCAATGTTTATACAACTTGGGTTGTCTTCGTAAATTATGATTGGTTCTGATATTTCAAAACTAATACTATCCATTAATGATTTCAACCATAATGCCTCTTTTACACCTTCAAAAAGTGCCATGTATTCAGCTTCTGTAGATGAAGCTGCTACAGAGGTTTGTCTTTTTGTACCCCAGCATATTGTGTTTTTGTCAAATAATTTAAACAAATAACCAGTGGTACTTTTTCTATCATTTTCGTCTCCGCCCCAATCAGAATCAACATAACCACTTAAAATATTTGTATAATCACAGCGACTATAATGTAAGTCGAGATTGATTGTGCCTTTAAGATAGCGTAAAGTTCGTTTCAAACATTGCCATAATTCTTTATTATTTTTATTCATGTATCTACTAAGTATATTAATTGCAGCACATAAGTCTGGTCGAGTACAAATCATCAAGTACATAATACATCCTATTAAATTTCGACATGGTGCATCATATTTTTCTTCTGAATTTAAAGCTAAAAAATTTAACTTATTTTCTAATGGTGTGCTAACGGGATTACATTCTTTCATGTTAAATTTTGCTAGTATTGATTTAATGTATACACTTTGATTTAATCTTATACTATCATTGTTTCTAATTATCCTTATACCTAAAAACAATTTAACTTCATTCAAATCTACCATCGAAAATTTATTAGTTAAATAGTCTTTAAAACTTTTCATTAACTCGATACTTGCGGTTGCAATTATAAGATCATCAACGTATAGTACTAAATAAATATTTTTATTAATATTTTTTTTTTTATCTAAGACAAAAATGCATGGATCAACTGCTGAACTTTTAAAACCTATTTCTTTCAACGTTCGATCGAAAGCTTCATACCAGCATCTAGCTGCTTGTTTTAATCCATACAAAGATTTATTTAATTTACATACTTCGTTGTATTCACCTTTTATGCCTTCTGGAATTTTCATAAAAATTTCCTCTTTTAAATGACCATTTAAAAATGCTGTTTTAACATCCATATGATGAACTAACAATTTAAATTGATTGGCAAAAGCAAGTATTAGTCGGAAACTAGAAATTCTTGCTACTGGAGCAAACGTTTCATTATAATCTACCAAATATTCTTGACGAAATCCTTTTGCTACTAGACGAGCTTTATACTTTATTGGATTTCCATATTCGTCATTTTTAACTGAAAATACCCACCGACTATCTATTATATTTCTATTTTTCGGTTTTGTCACAATGGTCCAAGTATTGTTAATCATTAATGAGTTTATTTCATCTTGTATAGCATTTTCCCAATTATTTCTATCCGACCTAAATTTAATTTCATAGTATGAGTGAGGAATATCAGAAATGGTCAATTGAGCACACATTAAAGAATCGTTCCAAATTTGAGTATTACTGAAATTAGAAATTTTGTTTTTGATTCTTTCACTCCTCCTGCATTCAATTTTTGTTTCATTAATATCGTTTTTATATTTATACTGTAACCCTGGTAGTTTTAATGTCAATCCCTTATCACAACTGTTTTACCTAGTTTTAATTAGTTTTACCTACTGATTTTTCTTTCTTATCGGTTTTGCCTACCGATTTTGCATAACTATCGGTTTCACCCACCGATATACCTTCATCGGTTTTGCCTACCGATTTTGCATAACTATCGGTTTCGCCCACCGATATACCTTCATCGGTTTTGCCTACCGATTTTGCATAACTATCGGTTTCGCCCACCGATATACCTTCATCGGTTTTGCCTACCGATTTTGCATAACTATCGGTTTCGCCGACCGATATACCTTCATCGGTTTTGTCTACCGATTTTGCATTACTATCGGTTTCGCCGACCGATATACCTTCATCGGTTTTGTCTACCGATTTTGCATTACTATCGGTTTCGCCGACCGATATACCTACATCGGTTTTGCCAACCGATTTTTCAACATTGTCACGTTCATCGTAACTTTGATCTACAGGCCTAGATTTCAAAAAATCAGTTTCATCAAAAATAACATCCCTAGCTATAACAAATTTATTATTTTCCACATTCCACACCTTATAGCCATTTGGTTCATACCCTACCAGTATTCCTTTCCAAGCTTTAGCTTCAAATTTTGTTTTACTGGTTTTATTATGTACATAAACTGTTGAACCAAATACTTTTAAATACTTGACAAGTGGCTTTTTGCTATGCCACATTTCATATGGTGTTTTATCTACATTTAATGCTTTTGTTGGAGTACGATTAACTAAATATGTAGCAGTTAAAACTGCTTCACCCCAAAATACCTGTTCTAAACCTGCACAAATTATCATTGAACGAGATTTTTCAACAATTGTTCTAATCATTCTTTCAGATACACCATTTAATTGTGGGGATCGTGGAACTGTTAAATGAAAACTTATACCTTTCGCTACACAAAAGGCCTTCATCTCATTTGACAAATATTCTCTACCATTATCACAGTATAAATGTACTAATTTTAAATTAAAATGATTTTCACTCTTGGCAATGTAATCTTTGAAAACTGAAAATACGTCTGATTTATATGATATTAAATATGTCACACAATAGTGAGTAAACTCGTCAACAAAAATGACAAAATAATTTTTGCAATTAATCGTAGACGGAGTGATCGGACCACTTACATCTGAATGTACAATAAATAATGGTCTTTTGACATAATCTTTGTTTTTAATTTTGTTATACGGTATCCGTGCTTGTTTTCCTTTTATACAAGCTTCACAAAGATAATTATCAGGAAATATTTTACTTATCTGCTCAAAATCCTCGATCATTCCTTTATTTCTCAGTTCTAGATATTTATTTTTGCTAATGTGGCCTAGCCGTTTATGCCATAAATCAAAATTATTCATTTTACTATTACTACTTTTAGCAAAATTAACTAGGTTAACATTTATGTAAAAATTAACCATAGTAAAACTGTTAGCATGCTCACCAGTCATAACGACTTTACCATTTTTAATGATTTCAGTACCATTTTTACCAAATATAATAGTCATTCCAGCTCGCTGCATTTTGGTGACAGACAAAATATTGTACGGCACATCAGGACAAAACAGAACGTCTTCCAATACACCACTACAGCCAGTATTGCTAATAACATTCAACGTTCCTCTTTTGCTGGAGGTGATGAATTCTCCATTTTTTGCAATGCTAATTTTGATTTCTCGATCCAAATCCATAAATTTACTGGCTAAGTCTTTCCTATTTATAATATGATCAGAGGCTCCGGAATCTAAAATAAAAGTAATTTGGTTGTCATAAGTTTTAGGTTTTAAATTTTGAGCTCCAATCATAAAAGCAAATCCTTGGTTTTCAGTTCCTTGGTTTTCAGTATTTGGCTTCGAATTTATCATTTGCAAAGTCTTCTTGTTCGTAGGATTCTTCAAATGCTTTTTGTAAAAGAAGCATTGGTTCTTCTTATGCCCTTTACGCCCACAGAAATAACAATTCACGTTTGAACCATAATTTGGTTTGTTTTTTCGGGGACTGCTCCATTCCTTCTTTCTTCTAGCTTGTTTAACTTTATTCCAATTTTTATTTGCAAAAGATTGTTGTAGATGAAGAACTTTAGCACTAGTTTCTTGACTATCAGTTATTATTTTGATTTCATGATCTAAAAGTCTTGTTTTTACAAACTCGATACTTAGATCAGCACTTAAAATGGTTTCAATAGCAGTAATAACACCGTTGTATTCTTTTGGTAAAGTTTGTAATAAATGAGATATTTTATCGATTTCACATAATTTAGCTCCCGCAGCAGACAACTCAATCATCAAATTATCAAAAATTTTGAAATGCTCTGTTAATGTAATATCAGGATTTAGTTTTAAATAAAATAATTGCTTTCTAACAGATAATTGCAGAGCGACACTCTTCCTCTCGTAGATATTGTCCAATTTGTTGAAAATTTCTTTTGCTGAACTTTCAAAGGCATAATTCAGAAATGTATCGTCCAAGCATTCCGTTATAACATTGATGGCAGTTTTCTCGGCTTTCATCCAATCTTCGGACATCATTTCGGGAGTTTCATTAGAAATTACATGAGCAACATTCAATTCCGTTAGGAGTTTCATGATCCTAAATTTCCATACACCATACCGAGTTCCATCAAATGGTTTAATATTTCGATTTCTTGAAACTTCCATTTTTACGTAAACTGGGCCGATAACCTGTTAGGAATTGCGCTTGGTTTCAAGAAAAACGAACGATTGGTTTAGTTATTATTTATTGAACGATTTTATTGATGGCGAATTTGGTTGATACAATAAACACGTCTGACCAGCAGATTTTATATTTTCATCTGTTATGTTTTTGTTATAAATAAACATCCATTAACAACCAATGGATAAGCTAACTAGAATTTAGCAATTATATATTTCCATAAAACATTTATACAAAGGTCTCTTAATTTTATTTTTGAATATTCCAACAGTTACTTTTCTCTTTTATTTTCACAAATATAAATTCTCTCCATGTTCCATTGTGAACCTTCATATGGTAATAACATTAATAGACTAGATATACGATTTTGATTGCTTATTCTGTTTATGTGCTCGTTACGTATAATACTAGATGAATCATTAAGTTATATATAACAAATTGTTGATGATTCTGAGATTATGCATGTAAATAACTAATGCATTTTTCATCAGAATTGTGCTCCATCACAAAATAATTCAATTCAATTTGCGTAGCATTGGTTTTACACGTTTAAAAATTCAAAATATTAGATAATAGTCCAACAAAATTGAATAATTTTGCAAATGAATAAAATACAGAGTTATTCAACATAAACATTAATAAACTACGTTTCTTACGAACTTCCTTTTGAATAATTAATTATTTTGTTTTTTTATAAGACATTTTTTCTTTTTGTAGAATATCTTGTAGTAAAATCTTATAACTTTTAAACAAGAATTTAATTAAATCTAAAAGATTGCAGTATTTACAACAAATACGAGCTCTATATATAAGAATTTAATTACACTACCGTAACTTGTAAAAGTGATAATAAAACTGAGCACACAAGCATAATTTCATAATTCAATAAAAGTAAATAATTTTTATATCTTTTAATCATCTTCGGTAACATTTAATGTATTGAAGCACTAATTCAACAAGAGTAACAGTTTGTATTAATTGAAAAATAGATCATTCTTGAAAATTATTTTGAAACCTTAAATTCAAAGGGCTTAACATTAAAATAAATTTTACCAAGGATAATAGTTGCATTATAATAAATAAACTTTATCTGTAAAACACTATGTAAAACGATTTATTGAGATTTTAATATACAAGTAAAAATAAGATAAAAATAATCAAAAGAAATTATAAAATAAAGCCTACTGGTGCCCGAATGGTCTAGGTGACCGCTCCAAAACTAGTACAATCCCTGGTGATATTAACAGATACACCATAAGTTTTGTTTAAAACCTATTTCATAATATTTTTCTGTTGTGACCACCTCTTTAGCTACTTTTTCTTCAGCAATTTCCACAAATTTTCAATGAGTTTCAAATCAAGGCTATTATCCTAAAGTAGGGTCATAGGGATAATAAACTGGTTTTACCCTTATCTAAAAAATATATTTCTAAAAAATCAATACAACTTTTTATAACGTAAAAAGTAAACAATATTAAATTTATTTTAGTATAATATGTACATCTATAATATAAAAATGAATCGCAAAATGTGTTGGTAAGCGCATAACTCAACAACGCCTAGACCGATTTTGATGAAATTTTTTGTGTGTAATCGAGGGGGTTTGAGGATGGTTTATATTCACAATTCGGTTTGTTTTAACAATTTTTTAACAACGAATTTATTTATTTATAAATTTTACGCCTACTTGCTTTTTACGTCTAATATTATTTGTAATCATCGATTCCTGTGATTTATTTGGAAAAAGCTTAGCAACGTATGAATTTGACGTTTTTATTTATATAATTTGTGTTAAAATAATTATTTAATTCATATTTTTGAAGAGTGTTGCAAGCAAAAAGATTGTAGGTCCACGTCATTTTGGCATTTCATTTTGCATTTATTATGTATCGCAATGCAGTACGTGGAATTTTTGTAATTTTGAGCAAAGTTTGGGAACACCATTAACTTAATAAAGTGGCAAAAATTGGTAGGGAAAATAATGTATCCCGATGATGTGTCAACAGAAATTTTCCCATTACCAATATCGATAAATTGTTTGGAAAACACTTTTCCAGACTAGTCGTTCTGCATTTCGAATTGCAGAAGTGGACGACTTCAGACATTAAGGATCAACTTCTGTTTAAAAAATAAATGCTTGCCTTAAATAATCAAATTTATGGAACCATATGAAGAAACTTTACCTGGAAAAAAAACAAGAATTGTATTGCTGAACGATTGATCTGCAGAAGATTTATCCTAGAAATGAATGAATATCGGTAATAACCGTATTATTGGTTTGAATTTTTATTCCAATTAAACTGATTAAAACGTTATTCATGCTGTTTTATAAAAAAGCTAGGAATTTGGTAAACATTTTTCGAATGAGACAAAATTCGAAGGAAATGAAGTCAATACGCTTGATTCGTCGACAAGAACACTGCCATTACCGAGATTCAAAAATTGTTTGGAAAATTCTTCAGTAGATGGATCATTCAGCAATGCAACTCATGTTGCCAGCTGATATTTTTTTACATTGTGTCACAAATTTTATGATTTTAAGCAGGACTATATTTTATTGGCAGAATGTAAATTTGGAATGATTGACAATGTTTGGGAGAAATCGCCAATCAGTAAAATCATTGCGCCTTCAAAACAAAGTCAGGCATTGCGTCGAACTTCCAATGGTTTCAATGGTTATATGCGTTTCTTAAATAAAAATTACCGACAATATTAAATTGACATATAAGTGTGGGTGACGTGAACTGCCAATTGCGTAAAATGCCAAGCCTAATTTATTTAAAAACTCATTTTATTCATTTTTTTCAGTGAATTATTAAGATATGTTAATAGTTATTCTGCTATTCAGAAGGAAAACGAATCTAACAAATCATATATCATAATCGGTCCCGTCATTTTTCAAGCTCTAATTGGTCTACTACCCCTACTTTGTTTTGTATGCTGAAGATATCTGATTTGACAAACTTTGTATGTCAATGTAATGGGAAGATGCTTCAATGGAGAGAATTAATCCGAGGGCAATGCATGAACCCAAATACATAGCTTCAATAAAGCAAATCGTCAGCCTAAATTCTCAATCTGCTAAGTTCACTTTTAATTTTTTTTGTTTTTTGTTCCAATAGGAAGGAATAAAAAATTCTATCAAATGCCAAACTGATAAATCTATTTAAATATAAAAATTTCTTAATATGCAAAATGAATCGGAAATCTGCTTTATGTAGTAACTTATGTGGCTTATATTTACTTTTTTTTTCTTTCCCTGAAGAAATTGTTAAAAAGAATTTAGCAGCTTAACACGTTGGCGGCTAAGCCGTATGAGGTAAGATCATCCCCCGTGGCTGAAAATTTACTTTTAGTAAAACTTACCTTTAGAGATGAATCTCGAGAGAAAAATAAAAAAAATCCGGTAACGGGTGGCACAGGTATAAACAAGGACTGTCTGAAAAGGCGAGGAGAAAGTTTAGAGCTGTTTCTCGTTGGCTAGACCGATAGAGAATGAATTGAAACAGCACTAACAGGCGTCGAAGGGTCTTCGACGGCCGCCACTTCGGAAGGAGCGCTACTGTCGAATAACCTTCGACGGCCGCCGCCAACGTGTTAACACTTTAGGCCGACGAAATGTGTTGGTTGTCTTGCAATTGAAATAATTGATTTCTTTTTATATAATTTTTAATTTATTTTTATATATTTATTATTCTAATGAAGTATTGAACTTAATTTTGTTCATTTTATTATTGATAATTTAAACTAAGTGTAGCTAAAATATCATATATAAATTGACTATCTTGCCGTCCGTGCGTTCAGAGCTATGCGCAAGCGCTCTGTTATCCCCACTAACGCATTCAAAACGTTGGTAGGGTTAAGTTGACACAGCACACGGCATTCAAACACAGGGTTTGTAAATTACACAGGTTGCTGCATTAGAAAAAAAAATGACGTCATACGAAGAATTTTGAAATTGAATCAGTATGAAGATATGTACGAATTTCTTCTGGATACGTTACGTAGCCACCATGAGGCCACCTGTGTATTTCATAAACCTTGATTCAAACATACCTATTTGCTCAAACCGGCTATTTACCAAATTTGTTATTATTTTTGTATTTTTTTCATAACAACTATTTATGTTCGTCAAAATATTATTACTCAAGCACATTAACTAATTATTTACACACCCAATGGTACAATTTTTTATGAATTTAAATTTATATTATTTGTAATAAAAGCGCGACAAATAGTTAGCCAGTTGTAAATATTCGCTTTTAACGGACTTTGATTGATTATTGATAATTTCGATTGTTTATTAAACGTTATCCCTTACAAACTTTGCTACCGTTTTTCACTCTTTTAGAGGAGAAATTTTCAAAAACCCTTTCTTATTATATATCTGCATCGTATAAGGAAAACACTTTCCAAATTTCATCGACACAAATGTGCACTTATATTTGAAAATACAATGCAAAACGAAAAAAAAAATGACCTTCTTTATGTTAGTTAACATGACTAAAAAGCTATTCGATTTCGCACATTTGGACATTGTACATACAAAATTGTTGGAAATAGGTGGAAAGCGTGGAAGTAAATTCGAATATTTTATTTATTTTCAATAACAATAATTGGTTTTCAAATTGTTCTAATTACCGAGTTAGTATTTGATTTGACAGTGAAATATATGGCAAAAATTGCTACCTTTTTGCTTTTCAGCCGAATATATAATTACTCCAGATCACAACCATTGGTTCATAAAAAATAGATTTTAAAAAGTTTGATTGTTGAAAGACGAACCAAAATTTAAAATCGACAATTTGGTTTAAGTACTACATAAGTATTAAAATTTCATACTAATTTAGTGAAATGACGTTATTTAAAATGTTGTTATTAAAATGATATAAAAAAAAAATTTCTTAATATAATTTTAGATACAGTTTTTTTAATTAAAAACACCTTGATTATTAAGTTTAAAATTTCGATTGTTGATTAACTCTACATTATCTCATACTAAATATTTTATTAAGATAAAACCTTTAGTTGCGAATGCAACGGGCAACTACTAGTTCATTTATAAAACACTACGTTCATTGCATGTTAGGCAGTACGAAGTTTGCTGGGTCAGCTAGTTTTATATAAAATCTTAAGTACCTCTAATAATATAACCGGGGACTGTAGGTATTGGGTTCGATCCTTCCATCGAGGAAATTTTCCATATTTCTCGATTACCAATTTTTATTAACCCTAGAGTCACTAAAGATCGTAGTGATTATACAACGACGGTAAATAACAATTAAAAAAATAAAAAAATTAGTACTAACTAATGTTAGTATTAATCCAATTAACAAAATTCTTCGAAAGCTACAAAAAAAAAATGAGACTTCTTAAGACTAAATATGTAACTTGGTAAGTCACAATATAGAAATATAAAACAAGTAATAACATTTACCTACCTTAACAATAATAGACTAAAGGTATCAATGTTATCAATACAAACCGCAAAAAGACTTTCTATAGGAGAAGATTTATGTTCGAAATGGACACAGAAAATAAAGAATGAAAACTTTTTTAAAATACGTTTTACTTAGTTGAGAAAAACAATAACGATCACATTCTATTGCACAATAATAATTGGAGATGTTTAACCAATGTAGCAGCATTGTAATATGAAATCGACCAATATGATCAATACTTATAATTTTTAAGATTTACAAAAAATGTTATTATATCATTTTTATATTGGTACTTGTTTAAGTAACTACTATTGATTAAATTAATTTCGCTTTTTTAAGTGCTTTAGCAACAATAGGGTAATATTTGATGGAACATGTGATGCCTTTTGAGTCGACTAAAAACGATGAACGACAACGACTAGTGTTTGATATGTTTTGTATTATGACATTAAAAATTTAATAAGTTATGGCAATTTAAGATTTTGAGCTAATTCTTATGTTAATTTCCTATTCAAAATTTGTTTTTTATATCTTTAACCATTGTTGTGTAATGTAATGCGGTTGTCTTGTTTTTTTGACTATTTACTGAAGGATTGAAGCTTGGAGCTTTTAACCTGGAAGGTTTTACAGGAGTCAGAGTTAAGGTAATTTAAAGATAATTAAGTTTATTTTTGCGGGGTGGGAGTCGGAGCCTCCACAATGCATATTGGCACAAATTTTTAATTTTCTTTTGTATATATAGCAGCATACAGAACACTTTTCTTATAATGTCTTCAAAAGTTATACCAATATAGATTTAAACATAAAAACCAGAGCTGGAGTCACAGTTTAAAAATCAGATGCTTCGGAGCTGAAGAGTAAACTAATTTAATTCAGCTCCCTAACTCCAGTTTAGAAACAGCTTTTGTGTTGACTTCCGAACAGAATGTCAACTTAAATATTATCTTTAAAAATCTCATTGTGTTTTCCATTGGTTGAATATTCTACTATTGTTTACAAATGGAAATGCAATCGTCTTTTTTTTTTGAAAAACATTTATTGGTTTCAGTGTTTTTGTGTTTCGAGGAACATTTCAGCTTTATTTAGCTGTGGTGGACTATTTCTCTTTATTATTTTTTTCTATGAAAATTTAAGTAATTTAAAATAAAACAAATATATTTGGCTTAAAATCACGTCCAAATAATAACCATTTAATTACTTACAACAGTAGGTATAAATTTTTTTAAGTAAGTGCTTACATTTATATTTCTTTGATCATATATTTGAATTACAACAATGAATATAGGATACAAATACATTTCTTAGTTCATAATTACTTAGGCTATGTGTAGTCGATTTACAAAATGTAAATTTTCAGAACATTGTGAACTCACAAGTTTTATATACTACCCTTATCAATCTTTTCCAATTTATTAACTTACTAGAAAGTTCACTTATCTAGAATTTAAGTTTATGTATTTCTGAACTTGAATAGGATATCTATTGCTTAACAGAAGTATAATATAGCATTCGAATATTACGCATGTAGAATAATTCATTGAATATGTTCTTATTTTTATTCATATCGGTATAGTATTTACGTTGGGAACACGAAGATCACATAAAATAAATAACGGGAAAATTTATTTTTCTTATTTGAATATTTTTCGATCAAACTTACATTCGAGTTATATATGAATATAAAACGACCAAACTATCATCTTATAAAACTATTCGCAGATACATATATATGTAAGCCCTGCATGTAACGTAGGTACGTAGATATGTAAAGTACGTATGTAGTTTAGTCTATGACAATCGTTCCTTTTATTTTAAATTTGAATAAACATAGAAATACAAATATGAATTCTATTTATTCGAATGAATGCTTTAAAAATCTATAAAAGAAAATCAAATTTTTACAAATTGGTTTTTGATTATTTAAAAATGTTCACATTCTTACATTTCTTGTAAGTATTGATTGGTAAGAAATTGATTTTGAAAAAAAGTTTTAGGTAGGTACATATATATTTTGTTTCATAATGATGCGTAAATAATATACGTAGATATGAATCATATTTTATTCAATAAAAATATTAAATATGAATAAATATCAATTTACCACTTTTTTATTTCTTTTTTATATTATTCAAGATATCAATCAATTTTCTATGTTATTTTTTCATATTACGTATTTTCATTTTATATTCAACTTAAGATAACTTTTTAAAAATGAAATAACGTTAAAGATCAAAGTTTCAACAAAATTTTGTTGATAAATGCTCTTTTTTAATCTATTTTTACTGGTGTTAAGTATTAACATATTAAAATTCTTTGATATTTAAATATTGTTACCATATCATCATCGAAAAAGATTAGATAATTTTTCGTTATCAGGCGTAAACTCTATTTGATTTTGAACGATATTTTCTTGTTCATTTTATTCTATTTCATCCATAATTTTCATAAGCCAGAATTTTTACTTGTTGATATTTTATATTAAATGTATTTATGTTATTACCAAACCGACGATATTTTTTTAAAGTTGAAAATTATTTTAGGGATAATTCTATAAAATAAGCTAATCGAAAGTTTAATCGTATTAGAATTTTTTTGTAATTTATAATATTTTAACTCTTTTTGGTATTTATACGATATATAAAATATATTGTGGTCTTATTTATGTAATATTATTTGCAAAAGTAAACTGTAAACATTTTGAACAAAAGTTTAAACAAAAGAAGTGATGATATATTGCCCAGATACGTATTCGATTGCCAAGCAATCGTCTTCAGTTGTCATCAAGTAGTATTGAATCACTCCGTACCTGCTATGTGATGTCACACATAGGTGACTCATACGTATCTGGACAATATGTCAGTAATAAATTTGTTTGAAATTTTGTTCAGATTTATGTTTATAGTTAAAAAATAATCTAATTTCTTTCTATTTTTTTGGGTTCAAAAGAAAAATATAATTCATTTAAATTACATATGTATAGCTCTTATTGGTTGTTACTATGTGCGCCAATGGAGTTGGGTTTGGATCCAAGAATATTTTTTTATCCTCTACTTTAATACTAGATTTAAGGTCAAAAGAAACTAAAATTTGGTTCGTATAGTATGTATATAATATTGTCTGTAAATTAATTTTATTCTTAAGAAAATACATTAAATAATAGTTATAAGTGAAGTTACCTGTAAATTAAAATCGAATTTTAAAGTCAATAAATGTATTTTGTTAATATGGCAAATGTAAAATGAGAATAATATTGTTATTATTATTTATAAGGAAACTATGGTGAGGTGATTGGTGATAGGTGATTATTTATTATATCTCCCCCCCCTCGGTACGGAAGGAGCTTATTTGAATGGATGACTTCTAAATTCGAGCGACGACGTCCCGTTTTTACCATATACATAGTGTTGGAGATACGCTTATGAATTTTGAAAGGTCCTGAACGAATTGGATTTAATTTGCTACGATTAAGGCGATTTCCGTTTTCTACGTAGATTAGGTCACCTTCTTCAAATTTACATTCTGTTTTATTTTTATCAAACCTCTTTTTATTCCTTTCATGGTATTTTTTTGAAAATATGAGAGCTTTTCTTCGATCAGCTTCTAAATCTGTTTTTTGTTGTATTTCTGATGGTAGTATTTGGGAAGGTTCACCTGTTAATAAATATTGTGGTGAAAATTTTGTGACGCTATGTTCTGTGGCGTTATATTCCATAGTGCATTCTTCTGCAAGAACTGACCATGGGCGATGCGGTGATTCCGATACTTTGCATCGAATTCGATTGACTAGTGTTTGGTTCAAACGCTCATTCAATCCATTTGAAAACGGACAGTCAACTGATGTTAACACTAATGTTATATTGTATGTTTTCAAAAACATTTTGAATTTAAAAGAATTAATACCAGGATATTGATCGGCCAATAGAATTTTTACTGGGAATTTTGAAAAAATCGGTCTTAGAAACCGGATTAGATCCTCTGCTTGCTGGCCACGAGATGAACCAGAGAAAGCAAAACGTGTAAAATGATCAACCAGTAAATGTAAATATTTTTTTGTTGAATGATGACCGGTAAATCCTCCAATTGTATCCAATGACATAATTTCAAATGGATTCTCAGCTGGACCAAGTTGAGACAAAAATCCAATTTTACGGCTGCGTCTGGATTTGTTTTTAGCGCATATATCACATTTGTTACAAAATGTTTTTATTAATACATCGAGATTTCGAATATAGTAAAAAGGACGTATTTTTGCAGCCATATGATGAGCTCCAATGTGTCCATAATATTTATGAATTTTGTGGAATAATAACTGGGCGAATTCATTAGAAATCAAAATACGCTCATTATTTCTTACTTTTTTATACATTAGATCTCCTCTTTGACAGGAAACCTCTGGTTCAAGAAACTGTTTAAATTTTTCTTGGTCTTGTTTCAACTCATTTAAGGATACTAGATTCACGAGTTGCAAAATTTCATCTGTGTTTTCAAAACTTTCCAAAACTGGGTTTCTAGAAAGAGCATCTGCTTCTTGGTTTATTTTACCCGGTGAATATTGACTTTGAAGTTGTATTGAGAAAGGTAATAAACGAGATCACCTAGTTCTTCATCCACTCTAGCCTTGATTCGTAAATTTTCCAACGGGCGATGATCTGTTACTACAATGAATTTGATACCTAACAGCCAGTGTTGCCAATAACGAAGTGCTTCATTAATAGCTATACATTCTAGGTAAATAGCTTTCTTTTTTGCTTGTGTGGGAGTGAATTTTTTTGAAAAGAAAGCTACTGGGTGTAGTTCGCCATCATCTTGTCTTTGTTTGAGGACTGCTCCTGCTCCCAAACAGCTGGCATCAGTGAACACATATGTCTCTTGTTGTGGATCAAACACCGATAAAATGGGAGTTTGACAAAGATATTTTTTTATATTATTAAAAGCATTATTACAATCAACAGTCCAGTCAAAGAGTACGTTAGCGCGCAAAAGTTTATGAAGAGGTTCCAATAGTTGAACTGTGTTTGGTATCCATTTATGATAAAAAATTATTTTTCCCAAAAATTGGCGTATATTCTTCCGTGATTGTGGGATAGGAAAATCGTATATTGATTTTAAGTTGTCTTGACATGGTGAAACTTTGTTATAGTTGAGAATATGGCCCAAATATTTGACTGATTGTTGCGCTATATTACATTTTGAAAGCTTGAACTTGAATCCTACTCTACCAATAATTTGAAGTGTTTTTTTATATGTTCTAAATGTTCATCGAATGTTTGGGAAAATATAAGAATGTCGTCTATGTAATTGGTACAAAATGATGTAAGATTGTTCTGATGAATAACGTTTGCTAAAATTCGTTGAAAGATAGCTGGTGAACTTTTCAGTCCAAATGGTAATCGGGTCCACTGATAATGACCTGCTTGTGTAATAAATGCAGTTTTATATCGATCCTTGTCTCTAATCGGAATACTCCAGAAGGCAGAACTTATGTCTAAAACTGAAAACCATTTACAGTTTCTAGCTTTTACTACAATATCCTCAATTCTTGGAAAAGGTTGTGACTCTGGTAAAATAATACGATTAAGCTCTCTGAAATCGATACAGAGACGAGTTCGACGACCTTCAGGCTTTTTATAAGCTAATGTTACAGGTGCTGCAAAGGGAGATGTTGAATTCTCGATAATACCATACTGTAGTAATTTTGCTATTTGAGTTTCAATTTCGCGTTCATCAGCCAGGGTGCAACGGTAAGGTTTCTTTGCAATATATTTTCTTTCTGTTAGTCTAATGGTAGCTTCATGATTTTTTGCTTTACCAACGTCATATTTGTGAACAGCGAAAGCTTCATTATGTTGTACTACAACATTTTCCAACTGGGCTTGTTGATTACTAGTGAGGTGATTAAAATTATTTTCTTCACATAAGTTTTGACATAATATTGATGTATTTTCATCTTCTGTATGAATTTTTTCAATTATATCATTATTTATACGCTGCAGTATTTGAAGTTTTTCGTCTTGGATAAGATTAAATGCTCGAATTGCATCTAGCCCCAAAAGTACGTTGTATGGGAAGGTGTCATTTTTAATAATATGGCATTTCAAGTCTTTCTTTATTTAATGTATTTTTAATGTCAGTAATATGCTGTTTTCCGTGTTATGCACACCACTTAAGGTTCTGAAGGATTGGTTGGATGGAGTAAATAATTTTTTTAAACTTTGGACGATTTTGTAATTGACGAGAGTGATATTTGAACCACTATCGTATATGCTGGAAATTGTGTTATTATTTACTTGAATTTTCAATTTAATAAGTGGTATAAGTGGTGTGCTTATTCGTTTTTTGGAGTATTAAAATTTACATTTTTACCATTCATTCTTTTCTTAGTATAACATTCCTCTTCTTAATGAAATCGTTTAAATCCCAATGAATTACAAAATTGACATGGATTTTGTCTTGGTTTAGTCGCATCACGTTGGTAAGTTGATGGTGAACTGTTGGCTGCTGTATATTTTTTTTTCTCTGAATATCTACGTAACTGATTGATTAGTTGTTCGGTTGTTTGGATATCTTCCTTATCTAATTTTTCCATTATGTATCTGGGGAGACCGACGACAATATGATTAATTCTAGATTTGTCTGACATTTCAGGTTCTGTTTGTAATAAGAGCATTTCTTTTTTTTGTGCGTAATCTTGATATGATCCGTCAATGAATTTATAATTATAGGCGAAGCATACTGAGTTCCAGCTTTTGTCGCCATATGTTTGTAAAAATGACGATTTCCACTCTATCCACTTGGCCGACAATTTTAACTTGTACATATTTGAGTTGTACCAGTCTACGCTATTGCCCGTTAAGAATAATCGCAAAATTTTTATTTTATCTTCTTTTTCCAAAATTTTGTGCCTTTCTCATTCTTCTTCGAAAGTGCTGAACCATTTTTCAGGGTTCATTTTTGAATTGAACGTTTCGATTACGAATAATTTCTGGATTGTGTCTAAATGAAGTTCTTTTTTTTTTGCTCTTTTATAGTAATTTGTTCCTGCATTTTTTGTATAATATATTGTAATTTTGAAATTTCATTTTCTTTAAACGCTTCTTCGTTGTATTCTTCTAGGTATTCATTTTGATATACAAAATTTCCATCCTCATCGAAGAAAAGTTTCGTTAAATCCTCGTCCAGTGTTACTTTTAAATTTCTTACATTTTTCATATTTTTTATGCCGTTTTTTATAATTGCTAATTTTGATAGTTTCATATGATGTTTTAAAGGCTTGTGTTTTTCATTAAAGATGTAGGTGATATCTTCTGATACTTTTTTTATTGATTTAATAATTTTTTCATTATTTTCGTTCACCTCAATGAGGAGTTGAATTTGTACATGAGCCATGTGAGTGAAGTGACGAAAATTCGATTTATAATATTGTCTGTAAATTAATTTTATTCTTAAGAAAATACATTAAATAATAGTTATAAGTGAAGTTACCTGTAAATTAAAATCGAATTTTAAAGTCAATAAATGTATTTTGTTAATATGGCAAATGTAAAATGAGAATAATATTGTTATTATTATTTATAAAGAAACTATGGTGAGGTGATTGGTGATAGGTGATTATTTATTATATGTATGTTTGGAAAGAGAGGGGCATTTGACTTGAAAGAACCTATTATAATTAAAAACATAATTAAAAACTTATGTTCTCAAAAGAGGCTTAACATAGAAGTGATTTTTATAAAATGGAATTCGCGTTTGTGCTTTGACATCTTTCTTCAATTTTTTCACCGCTTTTTAATTTTTAATTCGAAAAACAAACTTCAAATTATGAAAGTGTGATACATACCAAAAGAAGAAAGGAAAGAAGACAATTTTTATTTATTATAAAATAAAAAGTTACAAGTACTTTAAGTACATCATGGTTAAAAATAACAATATAGAATAATTTTCGCAGTAGTAATTTCGCATGAACAGTTCTGTAAAAAACCAGACCCAAAATTGTCTAAATGAATATAAATGTGTGAAAATAAACTTTGAATAGACGAACATTCCTTTTCTCGTAGAAATGTTATGAAGAGTATCTATGGGAAGTTATAAGTGGTGCAACTATAAAAGGAATACCTATTATATAGGTCAACAATTTGCATGATGTTATTATCACAATTTTCAAGTATTGCTGCAAAAAGAAATTTCTAGTAGATACATGAAGTAGTTTGAATTGCTGTTCATTTAAATAATTTTTTCTTGGCTTTAACAAAAATTTAAATACATTTTAGTTACTTAATCAATGGAATAACAATCTAAAGTAAATTTAAAAAAACGTAATATTCAGTAAAAAAGAAAAAAAAACTAAAATTTTAACATGTGTTTGAATATTAACTTGTAGGTATTTAATAATACAAAAGTATTATATAACACAAAACCATTTTTTTCATTTCTGTTTTCAAGTATTTTGATGATGAAAAATGTTTGTAAAAATCTACCATGATGTAAAGTCACCCTAAATTTGTGATTTGAGAAGAAAATATAATATTAATGCTGTGGTTAACGAAAAATTTAGTTAAAGTTTCTTTCCTTTTGTTTATTAATAGGTTTAAAATGATAACAAAATTTCAAATGCCCACTGTATAAAATCTTGCCAATCATTTTGATCATTTTATTTATTTCAAACAAATTGTTGAATGTTTAACATTAAATTTTGTTTTGGCGTTATTGCTTTTTGTGCTTCTCATAATTATTTTAATGTTGAAATATTTTATTGACATTGTCAAGCTAAGAAGTGTAATTGACGACAATTATAATTATTAAGCACCTAATTAACGAGAAACCGTTACCGTAACGTTGTGCTATGTATAAATTATAACTAAGTGTTATGATTGTTTTGTTTAATATATATGTTTTTGTGTATTATAGTGTACATTGTTCACTATTCACTACTTAATTATTCATGTTATACATGTAAAATTTGATTCTTTCTTCTTCTCCTTCAACACATTGTGTCCTTAGGCATGTAGTTTTCAACTATCAATTATCTAGAGATGTTGGTGTTCATGATTCTATCAATCTCTTTGGAGGCCTTCCTAAGGGATGTCGTGTCTTTGGTTTAACGTTTCGCGCAAATTCTGCTAATCTTGGTCTGATCATTTTGTCATTTGAAGACGTAAACACGGAAGATTTAATTAGAGATCTTTACGGTTGATTTATTTCTAAATAAGTTGTTAGTAAAAGTTATACATGTATACAAAAACTTTTTTCGTATTGTTTTTAGATTTTTTTTTTTAAAATATTTCAAGGAAGGATTTTTCCATGACTATCAGTAAGCTTAGCAATGAGTTAATACGAGTAGAATGTTTTGAACAATGCATTGATATGCATGAGGCTATAAGCCAATGGGATTGCAAGATTTAAAGATCTTCATTTGTTTTAATTGCTGAAATTTTGAATATTTAACGAAGCCACTTCCAGAGTCATTACCATATACAAGTACGAACACGAAATATGAAATGTTTTGTCCACTGATGTCATTCAAGACTTATCGATACCATATATGAATTATGAATTCATTGAAAATCATTCAAATGATTGAAATTATGAATTATGAACCTCTAAATTATATCAAAATTCTATATCAATTGGTTTAGTTAATTCTGAGAAAAAAAAAATGTTTTCCAGTTGTTTTTTTTTCACAAAAACTAATTGAGATAGAGATCTGAAACTTTCTGTATTTTCGTATTTTATTAGTACCTGTACACCTCTTACGTATCATTAAAATCTCTTTGATGGTCTGTTTTACCATGTTTATACTCCTAAATGCTTTGTGATTAATTTATATAACGACCTATTTATTTGACAAATTATTTCTACAATGGACCTATTAAGCTCAATGGAGCTTTTTAATAATTTCCTAGAACGAAATGTTTATATAATAATATGTAAAATACAATGCAAATCTATTATTCACACTAACTAGTAAGTAATGTACCTGTGTTGCAATAAAATAAGTTTTCAAACAATCGACTGAATAAAAGAATAAAAAGATATTATAAAAGGATCTATCGTATTATTCACTCGCATAAATGTGTTGTAAATGAAACATGGGTTATATGAAATAAATACAAACATTATGACTAATATAAATAAGTTATTATAAGCGAATTAGAGGAGCTTTTTATTATTTAATTTTACCTTAAATTTACTTCTAAAAATAAAGGTCAAAATAAATATTTGACAAAGAAAGATCACAATACATACATTCTTTAGATTAAATTTATAATTAGGCACAGGTAAAAAACATTTTTTTGCTTTTTTATTCAATTTGTGGTTTTCTTGTTAATTCAAATCAAATATCGTATTATTTTTTCTTTTATAGTTAAATTTTCTTTATAGATCGATTAAATCAGGAATAAAATAAAACAGAAAATGAGAGGTCGCTAAATTTAAGTTAATTAAAAGCTTCTTGTGTCCTAGTTTATTTGACGGTAAGTAATGTTAACCGAATTTAACTAAATATATTAACAAAGAATTTCAGGAAAGAAACGATTAAAAATATTGGATTATTACTATATACATTATAAACATCCGAACAATTTTAATTTAAAAACATACTCAATTTTTTTTATCAATAAAGAGAAATAGAGTTTGAAAAAGATAAAAATAATATTGCTGTGAAAAATAAACGAAGGAAAACGTTTTGTTAACTTTTTTCACATGCAATTATTGGATTTTCTCAACGACAGAAAAAAACTACGATATCAGATGAAGATTATCAATTTCAGTTGTGTAAAAAAAATAAATGAAATTTTTCCAAGTTTTTATGAACTTTTCTCGAAAACGAAGCTACATTGAAATTCAAATTGAGTTTTTCATAACTCTCAACGAACTTATCACGATTTGAAACTAACTACAATGTAGTTTTATATGGAATGTTAGGAAACTTATAAAGATAAAAAGAAATTCGACTAACTCGCTATTTTATTTTGTAATTATAAAGTGCAAGCTTTGCAGTTTTGTTCTTTAAACATACAAAAGCAAAAACATATCTATATATATTATATAAGAAAGAGAAAAATGTAGCAAAGAATGATTCAATTAAAACCATTAAAAATATTAAAAAAGTTTTCTTTTAATAAAATTTTTATGAAATGTTCTTTTTTTTTTGTAATTTTGTTAATAAAACTACGAAGAATTTAAATGTAAATTGTGTTTACTTTATTTATTTTTCAAAAGTTAAACATTAATTTAAAAAAGGATTTGAAATTATTAGGCATTATTAAAAATGAATTTCACCTTCACAAGTTCAGGTATCAATTAACGGTAAAAGCAGTAGATGTTACACAATCACTTCAGTGTTGTTTCTAGCAGAAAAGTCAATATTTCTGTGACTTTAATTGAGATATTACGTGACGAATAATTAATTTTAAAAGCAATGTGAAAATATTTATGTTTGAGAACTGTTCTTTTCATAAAAACGAATATGTGTTTGTCAATACAACTCATTAATTTTTGAAATTAATGTTTAAAATAATAAGGGTGGCAGATAATAATGATGACTGAAAACAGATTACACTTTGGACGATATATATCTTTAGATATATGAATGTGTTATTTTAAAATAAACGATAACTTTATTTGCTTGTAGAAAAAATTGCAAAGCATATTCCTAGTGAATTAATTATAAACTGGGGTAGCTATGTCGGTAGTAATCAATATATTATCTCCATATTAATTACTATTTAATTAATGTTCTATTCACATTGCTACCCACAAGGATAACTTAGACAATGAGGAAAATAATATCAATCTTATGGCTAGATTTTGTCATATGTCATATTGAAAAGCAGGGCAATGGAAAAAAACACGACTCTGACTTCGATTCCTATATTTATCAACAACACGACTCCAACTCAACGACTCTGACTAAAAAAAGCCCAATTTTATCAGGTCGTTTCCTACCTTTGCATAAAACCATTTTTATCAATTTTTAAGAATAAAAAGAAAACAAGATCAAACTTTAAAAATTAAGAATTTATTCTTAAAAATAACATTCCTAAAGGCAACCGCTCTACGGATACTTGAGTTGGCATTAATGTTGTAACGATCAATGCTGAATCTTCTACGATTTCTAGATACCGCTGTATTGACAGTTCAATATTTAACTTGGAATATTTTAGTTCAACATTCAAGTTCGATGAATTTTTTCCATTATTTTCAATGCATCAAAAAATCCAATTTTAAATTTAGAAATAGTCTCCTTTATCTACATTGACTGGCACTGTGATTCAAACGGGGAATTTTTATGTTTATTTCTAAAGTCATCCATACTTGTGCGCAATACATATTCATTCCAATAATTAAAAAAAAAATTAAATAAATTTAAACGAAATTTAAGTCACGGTCGCTCGTTTTTTATGACTCCGACTCCGGTCCAAACACCGCGACTCCGACTCCGCAACCCTGATTGAAAGTATAAAAACATAATACATAAGCAAAGAAATTCTATTAGCTAATAAATTTTGTTGTTTTAATATTAAGGATGCAGACAATATGACAATATTTTTTTTTTTTTTTTTTTTTTTTTTTATTTATTTATGGTCGCTCTAGCTGCTAAGGCTATGTCGCGACTTGCTAAATTTTAGCTCAGTCCATATTTCACATGGTACACAATACAGTCCTAGTACAATATAGTTGATATATCAATATAAATAATACAGTATAATATAGTATAATTTGATGATGTAATAATATATAATGTAAGTCAGTCCAGGCCTATATGTGGGAGTAGAACGCTGCTCTCCTTATGGCCCCCCAACACTCCTGAAAACCCGTGCTCTCCGGGTTCAGATTCACGGGAGGCATCGAATAGTGTTGGGCCGATCCACATCCCGTCAGAAGTCGTGCGGCGGTTAGTGCTTCGCCACAGGATGAACATAGAGGCCTCGATGTTCCCGTTAGTAGGTAGCTGTGTGTCAGCTTGGTGTGACCCGTTCTTAAGCGAGTAAGGACCACCTCTCCCCGTCTGCCGAGATCACCAAAAGTGGTCAAGCTCCCAACTAGGGGCTTAAACGATCTTAGACAGTCGAAGGAGACTCCCCACTCGCTTTGCCAACTCTGTTGAAGATTGGTTTTTACTTCCGCCAGCAGGTCACTTGATGAGGCCCTGTGGTCTCTCAAACCATTTATGGCGGCTTCCCTAGCAAGGACGTCGACCCTTTCATTCCCTTCTATGCCAATGTGCCCCGGGACCCACATAAGTGTTACTCTTGAACCCAGACGCCATATTTTGGATCTCATGTCTCCCACCAAGTCTCTCGAACCCTCACCCCTCAGCGAATTTATAGCGCTAAGGGAGTCGGTACAAATGAGAAAATTATCCCCCGGTCGATCTGAGATATACTTTAGTGCTTCATATATTGCTCTTAGTTCGGTTGTATAAGATGAACTGCAACTGGGCAGTCTAATCCCCCGTTCTTCCTGATCAGTTACAAAGGCGCAGCCCGCGTTATTTTTTGTTTTCGAACCATCGGTGAAGATGATTTTGTGAGAATTTTTGTATTTATTTTCTATTTCTTTGTATGTTTGGGTAAGTAGTTGGATGGGTGTGTTGGCTTTGCCCATGTTTTCTAGTACATTTATAGTTCTTGGTTTTGAGAACTCCCACGGTGGTATTGATGGTTCTTCCTGGATATAGATTGATGGTAGGTGTATTTTATGATGTTTTTTAATTAACTTCAGTCGTAGGGAAAATGGGAGTGGAAGGTATCCCTTTTTAAATATGAATTTATTTAAACTTGATCTCAGAATTTTTTTACATTGATCTGATTGAGGTTTAAGCTTTGTTTTGATGGCGTATTTTATAGAGAGGTATTTTCTTCGTAAATTGAGGTTGGGTTCATTTGCTTCGACTAACAAACTGCTTGTGGGACATGTGTGGAATGCTCCCAAAGCTAGCCTGACTCCTAGGTTATGCACTGGGTCTAGCAGTTTTAAGGTGTTGGGCTTGGCGGATGAATATACTACACTACCGTAGTCCAGAATTGGCCTTATCAGTGTGCGATATAGCCCTATGAGGTGATTTCTGTCGACTCCATTGTTGTTTGAGTTTAATATTTTTAGTATGTTTATTTTCCTCATACATTTCGCTTTCAGCTTTTTTATATGTGGTAGCCAACTTAGGTGTTCATCAAATTCCAGTCCGAGGAAGGGACAGTTTTTTTTTTGTTGAAGTGGTTTTCCATAGAACGTTAAATTTAGAGGATGTTGGGCTTTCTTGCTTCGGTTAAAAATTATAAGGTTTGTTTTTTCTGGTGAGAATTGAAGACCATTTTGGTTCGACCACGATTCTAGTTTTCTGAGAAGCATTTTTAAAATTTTTTTTGCAAAATATCTATTTCCAGTCCTTAATGATATCGCTAAGTCATCGGCAAACAAATAGGGTTTTATAGGCGGTGGTATTTCTTTGACAACATCGTTTATTGCCAGAAGAAACAGTGTTGGGCTGAGGACTGATCCTTGTGGAACTCCATTTTGGTTTTCTTTTTCCTCGGAAAGTTTGTTACCTATTCTAACCCTAAAATATCTTTTTTGTATAAATTTTTTTATAAAGTTAGCCAGGTTGCCTCTGATATTGTTTTTATATAGACTTTCTATGATCTTTGGTCTCCATATCGTATCGAAGGCCTTTTTTATATCAAAAAAGATACAATACACCTGCTCTCCCTGGTGAAATGCTTTGCAGATTTCGTTCTCCAAATTGATTAAATGGTTGATAGTGGATCGCTCAGGTCTGAAGCCATTTTGGCAGTCATGTAGTATTTTATTTTCTTCGATAATAAAATGTAGTCTCTTGTTGATAATTCTTTCCATTGTTTTGCAAATAGTATTGGTAAGGGATATTGGTCGGTAGTTTTCCCGCGAAAATTTGCTTTTGCAGGGCTTAGGGATTGGGATGGTTATGGCTTTGTGCCAGCAGGATGGAAATTCATTCTTTTTCCAAATTTGCTGTATTATTTTAAGAAGTATAGTCAAAGCTGATTGGCTGAGATTTTTAAGCATAGCTGGGTGTATGTTGTCAGGGCCTGGAGACGTTGAGTTTGCTTTTATTATCGCTGTTTTTAATTCTTCCATGGTAATATTTAGGTTGTATGGCTCTGTGTTGTCGCTTTCTAGGTTGTATATCGTTTTTGTGTTTTGTCTTATATGTTGTTTAAAAACATCGCTGTAATTATTGGAACTGGATGTTTCGGAGAAGTATTCAGCGAAAGAGTTGGCGATTTCCACCGGATCTGTTAAGGTGATTTGATCGGTTTGTAACCGTATTGGCTGACTGTATGTTGGGTTTTGTCTTAATCTATTCACTTTGTCCCAAATTAATGTTGTGGAGGTTGTAGCGTTGATAGAAAGCAGTAGCTTTTCCCAGCATTCCTTTTTTTTTGATCTTATTAGATTTCGAGCCTTGGCTCTTAATTTTTTGAATTCTATGAAATTTTCCAAAGTTTGGTTTTTTTGATATTTCCGTAGTGCTTTTTTCCGGTTTTGGATGGATTCTTTGATTTCTTTTGACCACCAAGGAACTGGATTCTTTTTTAGGGTATTAGAGGAGCGAGGTATTGATTGGTTGGCTGCTTCGATGACTATACTTGTAAAGGTTTTTATAGTATCATTGATGTTATTTTTCATAACATTATTTGACATGTTCGTAAGAGCTTTAAATTTTTCCCAGTCTGCTCTTTTTGTTTGCCAATTAGGGTTTCTTTGAGTAATCTGGGTTTCCGTCCATGAGGTTTGGATGATTATTGGATAGTGGTCACTGGCACATAGGTCATTGTGCGTGTTCCAATTTAGTGTTGGTGCTATATCTGTGCTGCAGAGAGTAAGATCAATTGCGGAAAACTTTCCACTCGCCAAGGTTAAGTGTGTTGGACTTTTGTCGTTTAATAAAACCAACTCACTATTTCTGTTAAGGATCAATTCAATAATTTTTCCTCCCTTATTAGTCCTGTCTGAGCCCCATATAAGGTTGTGGGCATTGAAATCTCCAACGATAATAAATGGTTTTGGAAGTTGGGTTATGATGCTTTGAATTTCATTCACATCCTGGACACTTTTGGGAAAATATAGGTTGCACAATGTCAGTTTATGATTTGGGGAGTAGTCCATAGTCACTGCACTAGCTTGGGTACTTGTGTTGATAGGAACTTCCTTGGTTACATATCTCTCGTTAATCATGGTCTATACTCCTCCGCAGGCCACGAGCCCCTCTGTGAAATCTCTTCTATAGGTTGTGTATCCTTTCAGGGTTTGGTGTTGTTTTGGCAGAAGATGCGACTCCTGTATACAGATCGCTATCGGGTTGTATTTGACCGTTAGCTGCTTTAGTTCTTCGAGATGTTGGTAATATCCATTACAGTTCCATTGGATTATTTGTGCCATTATTGGAGGAATATAAGTTTTGTATTAATATTTTTGTATGTTACTGACAGTCTTCATCTGTAATCTCCCGGGATGATCCAGCCGATTCTTCATCTAGATAGGCCGTTTCGAGCTCCTTTGTGATTTTTTTTGTGATTTTGCTGATTCTAATTTTGGTACTTCTGTCTACTTTTCCGTGGAGGGCACGCAAGGTGTCGACGACCCCTGACGTGTCGGAAGTATATTTTTCGATGGTTGGAAGTATGACTACTTCCTCAGATGCTTTGTGTAGGAGTTCTATTAGTTCGTCGGTTTTTATTGGTGCATCTTTATCGATTTTGGTTCCAAAAGGTTCCAAAGCTTCTTTAAAAGAGAATTTTTTGTAAGAAGCTGTCTTTTTGGTTGATCCCTGGTCTATGTCGTGTGAGTTAATATTAGAAAGTTTTTGTTTTTTTCTATTTTCTTCTTCAGTGGTGTTTTCTTGAGTTGGTTTTTGGGAGACGGGTTTAGTTGGAATATCAGAGATTTCTGGAGAGTCTATTTTTTCTATTAATTGTGTTTGGTTTGATTTTTGTGTTGTTGGGTTGGACATAGGGTTTTTGGTTGAGGAGGGTATGGCTTCTTGGGAGCTATTGCTAGACACCCTTGGTCGTTTTCTATTTTCTTCTTCTGGTTCAGTTCGAGTATTTATTTCGGATATTTGTTCTTCTGGATTTTGGTCTTGGGTTGGTGGTTTATTGTGCGCTATTCCCTCTCCAAGGAATACCCGGTAATCTTCATTTTCGTAATTTATCACTATTGAGTCGGGATGCTTTGATGGATCATACGACTTCACATAAATATATCGACGGAAACTGCATATGTGGCGGTATTGTTCTTCTTGCATTCCCACGCGTATGAACTGCATTGACGACATTACCTCAATGTTGGCTTGGGTTAGCGCAGCTATAATTATATGATGGGGTATTGTTGGGCATACGTTTGAGATCGTGAGTTTAATTGATGGTGTCAATAAACGACGACATGTTAAGATCGAGTCATTTATTTTAATTTTATTATATTTGTTTATGTATTGATCAACAATTTCTGTTGATGTGAGGTAGATGCAGATTCTGTTGTTTGACAGTCGAGAGGCAAATAAAATATTCTTTGGATCTATTTGGGTTCCAACTTGTTTAATGTAGTCTGAGATTTTGGCATTGTTTATGCTCTCGAAAATTATTGCTTGATGTTTCGTGGGGAATGTTAGGGTTGTTGGTTTATTTTTTTGTGTCATTTGGGCGTAAGTGGTGGTGTTGGTGTTGGTATTTGGGTTCATTTTGTAGATTTTAATTTAATTAAGTCAGGTTTTGATAATTGAATGATACAATTTATTGTTTTTCACTCACCTGGTAGGTAAGTGAGGTGGTGTTTGGTCTTGTTTGCAAATTATATGTAGGTATATATATTCACTTCACTCGTTTTCACAAAATGTTATTGATCTGCATTCGACCGCAGTCAGATTTTGAATGGCAATATTTGTTATTTATGTTTATTTTATTTCAAATCATTGGCCTATCAATGGTTTTTCAAAAGGTATATGAATATGTCGTTTAATTATATAAACCATATGCTTTGGGCAAAGGAATAAAATTTTACTTTTGAGGATACACGAAAAAAAACATGACCAATTTTTTCATTTTTGAATAGTGGAAATTACTATGTAGATGTAGTGAATTTTATTATGTCAACATATGAATAATTTTTGTATAAGCAAAGTAAAATTTCACAAGTTCCTATGTTTATAAAAAGTATTCTTATCTCGCTGGAATAGGAAAAATTTCTATAATGTAAACGAATTTTCTTCATTATGATTATTTTTTCTATTTTTTCATGTGAAAATTGGAAAAATTCCCATTTTTTATCCATATTGAAAGGTAGACAATTATGTGTGTATGTGAAATAAGTTAAGCGATAAATTTATATTTAACATCAACTTTTTAAGTAATAATCGATAATTCTAAAGCGGTAATTCTACAGATTTAATAAAAATAAAATTTTATATTTATTTTGAAAAGATGGACAAAAGGCACCAACACTCGAATTATAGATCCGTGTATTTCGAAACTGTGACGGGATTATGGTATCGGCTTTAGTTGCAGAAGCAAAGGAATAAGAAATAACCCGAAAGAGTCCATAAAATAAACTTTACTTTATTCAATATTATCTATTCTTTTAATTTGGTTTACCTAATATTTGACTATAAGAAAGACTACAATAAATAAATGTAACTAATTAATCGAAAAACTGTGAATCGCTGGAAGTAGTTAATTCTGGAACTGCTTAATTTATTGGCTTACTTTTTAACTTAAATCAAAGAGGAATACTTGAAAAGGCCGTCATGATACATTGGTTAGAATATGATTAGGGCATCACTGGTAACATAAAGAAAAATTAAAAATATTTCCGTGCAGCAATAAACGGTATAGTACTGCTGTTTTTAACAGCAGATAGCACTAGCTAGTTTTTGATTATTTTCCTTCGTTATTTTTTTTTTGTCGCAATAAATGTATTAAAAATATTTATACTTTTAAGCTTGCCTTTTTCTTTGCTATATTAAATACCATTTTACTCATACGTAAGTAAAGCATATCTTTCAGATAGATATTTTATAGATAAAAAAATATTTGTTCGTTAAATCCTACATATCATTATTTTTGGTAACAATACCCATGCTATCTCTATCCTACGGATAAAAATTTATTTAAAAGATAAATGTACAATCTAGATACTGACTGTAAGAGAAAAACTATTCCGTATGACAATTGTATGAACTTTAGAGTGAAAACATCGAAATAAAACCTGGAATATATTTTTGTAAGATGTCGTTTTTCAAATCGTCTGGTTTAATTGCATAATTCTGATAAATTGAGATTTTGCAGTATGTTTTGGATCACCCACTGTCAGAATAAGTTTATGAAACGAAAGCGTAGGGGGATTAAGTTTATGAAGTAATTCTACAGGATAGTTTATAGCGTCATCCGTAAGCACCAGTGTCCACAGATTTGTACTGGTATTTTGACCCTTCAAACGACATCAACAAAGTGCCATTAACAATATTTTTCCTTATATAGCGACAATACATTTTCGTATTTTCGTTTTTGTTTCAAATTCAAGCAAAAAAATTCAAATTGAAAAAGTATTTTCATTTCCATTCGTGTTTAACAATATTTTGATTATTAAATTTTAAATTTGGATTGTTAATCAGAAATTATCAAAAATCCTTTATTATCAGATGCCAACATTATATTAGGCAGCGGTTTCCAACTTTTTATCATTAACGTATACCGTGGTATGTAATTTCTCTAGCATAGTACCCCCACATTTAAGAAACTTGGTAAATAATCGCAATAAAATAAAATTAAAAAAATCTAATTCATTAATTTATTAAAGAGAATATACATATTTGTTTTTTATACATGCCCAAATTTACTTACAATACAAGTGTAAAAAATTTTTTACGTGAATTTTATGATAGATAAAACCTATGTAGTTTTTCAAATATATCAGGATAGTTATTATTAATATATGACAATATATGATTTCCAAAAGTCAATTTTTTGATTCAGAGATTTATTATTTATATCGATGTTTTATTTTGGGGTGCCAAATTTAACGTATTTATATGCAAAAAAATATCTGCTAATATACGTGAGTCTGTAGCCACTATAACTAAATGTTTCTGTACCTCTAAAGAACTAAAGAACAGCGTACGCTAAGGGATACGCATGTCCGAGGTTGGGAACCGCTGATATAAGAAATAAGCTATTCAAAAATCACATTTCTATTGCCAGCGGATTAGGATGTGCGTTGCTTCATCAATCAGTTAGTCAGGATAAAAGATTTTATATACCAAATATTTTATCTAGATTAGCAAGGAGCTAAAATATGATTTTTCAGTCAATATATTTTCGTTGTAATTTCTTGAAAGAAAAAGAATAACATTATATGTGAATCCTATTCGCGTTATCGATCAGGACCGCAAAATAATAAATTACCTCAGCTTTATTTTTGTGCCACAATCGACATTTGATTGTCCTTGTTTTTGAATGACAACCTATAATTTAAATCTCTGAGTTATTAAATTACTAAAACCTATCATCATTGACATTATGAATATTTCCATAATTTTACTAAAATTGTTGTGTTTGCCCTTTAAAAATTAATCAAGTTAAACTTTTGAGTTTTATCAATTATTTTTAATGTAATTAGTGGCACAGACAGATAGATGATAACTAATTGTGAGTTATTTTTGAGTAAATTATAATTTAGATGAAAAGGTTTGCTTTTTGTACGGCGGTAAAAATAAGTCATTAGTTGTATTTTCTTTGAAGTAAAACAAAAAACTTATACCTACTGTTTTTTCGTTGTTGACATTCCCTTCTTTGTGTACACATATAGACAAAGCTTTAATTATAATTGCCGCATATCATAACTTCTTGTTGGTTTTTTTTAATGTTATAAAAAATGCGAATGAACTAATGAAGTTGAGGAAAACAGTTTTATAGCTCGATAAATATCCAGAAATAGAAGCAAATCAATATATTTTATAGCTTTTTATTTATGATTGAGTCGTTTAAAGACGCAAGGTTTAATTTTGTTAAGTTTCTCCCGAATTTGTATTATATTTAATATGTGGCCTCGAGTGGAAATAGTGAAAAAAAGAGTATTTTTAGCAAACTAAATATCAATAAAACACGTCCGGTGTTGTTGCTACGCCACGCCATCGCGTTTCTTAAACAATGAACTCCATTTATACGTTTATTTGACGAAGATAAGCCACGTTCGTTTTTGAACAATTGGTGAATCATTGAACTTGCACCTTTTAAAACGCTGAATTTTATATTTGCATTATATCAACTTGAATTTTTAACGTGAAAAGTGCCGAATGTAGCACGACATTTCAACATAACCAAATGATAAATCAATGGAAAAACCCTTTCTTGCTAACAACCTTCTTCTTTCTGTGTAATTGGAGTAACTTTTTTTTTGTGGAAATCCTCTTCTTTATTCGGTATTTACTTTGAAAAATCAAAGCTTTCTTGAATATCCCTTTTGATGCTCGTTATACGTTATGTTCTAGCGTTTTCTATATTATGAGCACAATTTAACAAACACATTCACTTACAAAATATAACGTTTTTCTACGATAGCACTGTGCAACATGAATCATTACAATATATGTATATTCATCACGTTCTCAAAAAATTTCCATTGTTTAATATTTAATTTTTATTGTTCCAAAAAGAAATAATAGCGATGTGAAATAGGAAACTCGAGAAAACCAATTTCTGTTAAGATTAAAAAATATCAAACTCATTTTCTTGGAAATACATCCAGAAAAAAATGAAGTTAGCTAGTTCAGCATTTTATAAAACATCTGTGAACTAAACGGTATGAAATTGTAGCTTTTTTTTGTTTCAAATGAAAAATATTAAAATATGCACTTTCTTGCAAAAGTAAAACAAAAAATGATACCGCATGAAATGCAAAAAACATACTCCAATTCAATAATGAACATAACATTGTGTAATTAGTTGCGATTTATCGATTAAGTACTTGCAGAACGGTATATTTATGACCGTGTCATTTAAAGTGAGTTTTATCGATGCAATTTATCATTTTTCAAATTAATAAATAATATTTTTCTATTTAAATGATTTATATTAAACCGCAATCCTCTATTTGAATTAAATTCATTCGAATAATTATTACAAATCGACACTTTATCCAAAAGCGTAATAGCGACATTTATTTGAGGTAGAAACGGAGAGTCGGAAAATGTTTCTAACAATGATAAATTAAGATGTGTCTCGGTATATTTATAAAGATGCGACCATTTCCGTAGTTCTGTATGTGTTAGATTGTACTGCACGAGTTCTGTTATCCTGCGCCTAGAAGGCCAGAAGATCAGGTTTTGTTGATTTATGGCAATGGGAGGTTCGAGATAACCCAACGATGTTCCATCCGATGTATATTACATATAGCTACTCATATGTAATTTATTACTCCGAGCATATGTCAAATTGACCTTCATCTCACCGCGACATATGCAATAGAATGTATTTTCTGGAGCGGAGCTTTTCGTTTCAAGCTTTCAAAACTTACTTCTGTTTTATTCAGCAGATGTTTTAAGCGATAATTTAGAAACACCTAACTAATCAATTAGAATTATTAAACCACAAATGACAATCATATTCAAATTAAAATTTTATTCAAAACCATATCATCATAACAGTTCAATTTGCTAAGCTGTATAATTCTTCACAGTTTAATTGCTCATAGTCAAATAAAATATTTATGGGTCGCTAAAATTGATTAAAGCACTCAGATCAATTTAATTTCGGCCATTTATACAAGAAAATTATTTGAAATACTTTTTTTTCAACGAAAAAGCCATTATTTCATTAAATTGAAGTAATGGACCTTTCATGTATTTGAGATTGATGATAAACTGCGCTTGGCGATGTAAAATATGTCTGTTTTTTATTCACCTCTTAAAACTTAATTAACGTAGTAGCTTAAAAAATAAACTCGTCATGTAGGAATAATAACAATGAACAACTTTTTAAATTAAATTAAAATTCTAATAAATAACAAAAGTGAAAGTTTCAACCACAAAAATAGGAAAAAGTTTCAAATTAATGGATTACAGGACCAGTTTCAGAAACTTTAATATGTACTTGGTATTACTATAGGTATATGTAAGTGGTGAAAAGATGATGTTTGCAAGTTTTCAATTAAGTGCGAAATATGTTTACTTTATTCAGACTTTTATAATTTTCTCCAACATTAATTTAACGTGCAAAAGAAGAGCAAATTACGTACAATGTGTCTAAAACAATTTCTATTACGAACTCTCAAAGAGCTATTAAAATAATTGTCAGCATGATTCCTTAGTTTCGTTGCTTTTTATTTGGAAATTTACAACTTCGAGTGTAAGATGGAAAAATGTGATGTCGTTCATGTAAATTGGTATCTTGAGATTCATTAACTATGTAGTAATTTCACGTTATATATCTATGTAGAAACCTTTGAATGAACTAGCAAATATTAATTCCAACAAAAGTTTTCAGTTTTATTCAATGTCGTGTTATTTATCTTATTTACAACGAAAAACGTTTCATTTCATTTATTTTCTCTTGTTTTTACGATGTGACGAGAATCATATTTTATTAATGCTACATGAAAATTAGTATTTTTCACTAATAATTTCGTAGACAGAATTTGGTGTTTTTATCACAATTTCAAAACAGTCTATAAACTCAACAATTATCTATTCAATTAAGCTAACCTTAAGAAGCTTAAGAAAATATTAAAAATCTAGATAACCTTGCGAATATAACATAAAAAAAAAATAGGTTTTATTTGTATATAACACAACATTTAGGGGATAATTTTGCTTTTCAAGTTGCTAACATCGAATATCTGTCGTTAATAATCTTTTGGCATTCCAATATATTTAGATATGACAAGTCATAATAATTTTTTAAGATTTTTAAGGCTTCTTCATTAAGACAATACCTATGGAATTTTTATAAAATTTCACCGTCTTCGTCTGCTAATCTGTAAATTACAATAATTTTATTTAAAAAAATATTTCCATCATTAAGATAAAATTTAAAAGTAAGTTGTTTTTCATGAACCTTTTTAGAATGCTACCAAGAAACTACAATAAAAGGAATGAGACATGATTATAGTTACGAAAGATCACTAAAATCTTGTATTTATTTAAGTAAAAACTTGAGTCAAGGAAATAGGCATATATTTTTTTATTAAAAGTAGGATTGATAATTATTTTGATAGAAATGATATGAATCCAAATTAGGGTGAATGACGTCATACCAAAGTAAGCGAAAGCGTTGAAACAAAGCGAACCATACTTACCAAGTGGGAATATGATGGCAAGGATAGCTCAGTGAAGAAACCTGATATCATTACCGTTTGCAGAATGAAATAGGAATTTTCATTCTTTTTAACGTTTGGACCGGGGAAAAAGTACGTTTGATAGACAAAATATGTTTTCAGATTTCAATATACTTCAAGAAATTACTTATGTAGCTTTAGTTGAGAATGGACAAGTTACCACAGCAGTTTTTTAAAATGTTATACGACAGGGATCGTGAATCTTTTTGAGAAGTGAGGCAAACTTAGTTCATATTTTTTTTAGTGCAAGCTCGTGGGTTATTATTATGCATGGCGCCCATTAGTGCCTCACAAAATGAAACAGAGAGGGGACGATACAAGTGCCAAGGAAGTCTCTTTCTACAAATTGAATAAACAAATGGTTGCCTCGGTTTGGTTAAAAGCCCATGGGTCAGTCAAAAAGCTTGCGTGGGCCAATGTCTGACCCATGGGTTATAGGTTCACAATCACTGTTATAAGGGAATGGTAAAGCATTGTAAAATACTCAGATCTTAGATTATTTAAATTATCTCTTGTATTAGGTGCTCAAACGTGACGTCACAAGCTACGCCATGACACTATTATAACTATTATAGCATGGATTTTAAATTTAAAAACTCCAATGTCAATTTTTCTTTCTAAATTTTTAATTTTTGCAGAAAAATGTTATTTTCTTAAATAATAAACATTTCCAAGCATTATAGGATAGTTTTTCAAAATTTGTCAATATATCCTATTGTAAGATGGAAAAAATAAGTGTCCATAAGTAAGTGAGGTATCAATGAAAGTGAGATTTAAATAAATATTTTATCTCTAACGTATTGTTATAATCGTAGGTAAAGAATGGTCCAGCTATGTTTGCAATATCAGCTAATGATTATATTGAATTTGATTTGTATATTAATTATCAACAAACGATAGGGAATTTATTTCATTTCTTGATTTTTTAATATAAGTCGTTTTACACTTGAGGAAAACTGGAAAATGTTGAAAAATTACTCTCAAAGTGATGAGTTTGCAACGCAAGATGTAAAAGTTTTGAAAATAAAAATTTGCAACAAAAAGGACAGTTTTTGTTAGTTACTTTTAATAAAATTAAATATAAAGTTTTTAGTAAATTGGTTAGTTACTGAATAAGGCAACGCGTTTATGTAATCATCCGATAACATCTACCGAAAATATCGGTCATTGTGAGAATTTTGCATAAAGACCTTGGTTTGAAACGTAACAGGTTCAATTTGTTCAGAACCTGAAGCCATACGATCTCCTGGTACGTTCACGGTTCGCCATATGGTCCGAAAAACTTTTGGCTGAAAATGAGCACTTTTAACGAAAAATGATCTTTTCAGATGAAGGTTTCATCTCGGTTGTTAAGTAATCAATCAAAATTGTCATTTAAGGTTCAAAAAATCCCCACGTGTATAGGGAGAAGTCCATAAATTTTCATCGAGTCACGGTTTGGTGCGGGTTTTGGACCGGCGGTATCATTGAACCATTTTTATTCGAAAATGAGCAAGGGTCCACCGTTATTGTCAATGGTGAGCGTTGTGGCTCCATGATAAATGAATTTTCATTTTTCAAAATGAGACAGGATGGTATAGGAAATACTGGTATGGTATGGATGGTATAGGTATTTGGTTTCCACAAAATGGTGCTACTTACCACACAACCAAGGTTACAATTGATCTTTTGCTTACTGTCTTCGAGAATTGAATAATCATGTCAGTTGGCCGCCTCACAGCACTGTAATTTGAATCCTTCAGGTTATTTTTTGTAAGAATCCGTTGAGGATAAATGTTACCCTAACTATCCAGAGACGATATAAGGGTTAAGAATCAACAACAATTAGCAATTAACAGAATAGAAGCACAGACAATTGAAAATTGGGTTCATATAATGCAAACAAGTCATGGCAACCATTTGAACATAATTGTATTTCATCAATAAATACAATGTTTGTTCTTCACAAAAGAAAATAAAAATAAAAAAAAATTTGGTCAGTTTTTCATTTATAACGATATATACTTTATAACGCACCATTCTTTACTATGTTTACATTGTTAAACGTACAAAGGATACCGATAATTTTAAATAATTGATTTTTTAATGATATACGTTGGTAGTAATCACCTACCAAAAACTTTGTGTTTTGCACCAATACCTAATAGCTATTATATTCGTATCCGTCTACACGCCATATTATTTAGTAATTGACACATAGTCAGGAACACAAACTAAATTTTGAAAATATTTAAGCTTTGCATCATTTTGTTAAGTGTTTTCATTCATTAGATAAGAGGAAAAGTTAAGGAACCATAAAAACTTGAACTTGTCATTATTTATTGACATAATTTGAACATAAAGAGGGACTCAAGTTATATCGAAAAAGTACCTATACCACCGCGTAAGCTTATGAAGCAAATAGTAATAGGTAAATTTGATAAAAATAACTTTTCCTGCAAAGTTTTGTGTATTTTTCAACTTGCGAACAAAATTTGTAATTTGAAATGCTGTGCACTTCTAAGTTTTGTTCACAGCTTTTATAAAATTTTGGAAAGAGAATATATTTTTTTTATTATTCTAAACTATCACCAAACCTTCATTTTTAATGCAAATTTTCCAATTGCGTTTTGGGAAAATTCATGTACAATATGCTCTGTTTTTTTTTTCACCTAAAACTAGAGTTTACTAAATTTCCGATGGGAAAAGGCGAATAGTTTTGTATCTAGGATAATTTATATTCAGTATACAATCCCAATGCTAAAAAATATTTAGAAATTTATTGTTTTTGGGTTATTCTACCTATATAAAACTATTAAATCCGATGATTTAAACAATGATATTATAGACTGCAGTCTCCTTTTGAATGTGGTTGCATCAAAAACTGCTTAGTATACAAGTTTTGTTCTAAACTCCATTTGGTTAAAATTTTGGTATTAGTTGTTGTTTCAAGTTATTGAATTATTCCCTATTTTAAATTCATTATTAATTTATATATAAGAAATATATTAAAGTCAAACTCTAAAATACAGTACAACTTTGCAAAATTTGTAATATACAATCATTTTTTCAAGTATTTAAAAATCAGACACCAATAAAGGAAAAAAACTTGCTTAAAAGTTTAAAATAGTCTTAAAAACATTAATAAACAGTAAACATACATAATTTTCCATTGCATTATATTACTTAATATTGAGTAAAAATAGAAAAAACAATAAAAAGTTTAACAATCACTGAATGTAAGCATTATATTTGTGATTTTTTTTACAGAATTTAACGTTAAATGTTTCGCAATTATAAACGAACAAAAATAGTTAAAAACTTGGAACTTTTTATGAAGTCATGTCTTCGAAAGACAACTGAAACTCAACATAGCCGACATAATAGTGTCGGATACATTCGAGAATTTCTTTTTTCCGTTTAATTTAAATTGAGTTCAATCTAATTTGGATGTGAAAAGTTTTTCTCTTTCATCCCTAAAGACACCATTTAAATGATTGCAATCGTACTCTCTAAGTTGCTAAGAATAAAATTAAAAAGCGTTTCGTGTTCAAACTTCCAAGTAGGAATTACAATAATTGGGTTTTATTCAAAAAATTGCTGCGGTTTTTATAATAAAGCTGAAACAGAACTGATTGTATGTATTTTGCGTTTTACTTCTGCTGGAATCCTCGTTCTTGTTCCTAGTCTATCCTGAAACTAACCGCATGTCTAGTGTGGTTGGATAAATAACTGCAACATAGACGACAATTTTCCTGCAGTGAACTCCTCGGAGATATTTAGACGAACTATATTACACTGCATTATCGTTGTTTGCAATTAAATATTGAACTCTTGTTTCAGATGTTACGTTCGAATTGGGGATTGATTGATACGTTTTAAGACGCAGAAGTTGATTGAATTGATATTGGAAGAGCAATAAATTAAACCATGCAGCTTATTATTACAAATGAAGTATACTTTTCTTTAATTGAAATAAAAACAACCATTTAAAAATAATTGACAATAAAGTTAATACAATATAAAAGAAAATCTTCCACTTTAAACTTGTAGGTATATTATTTATCAAGTTAAGTTATACTTTATAGAAATTGGGAAAACCTCAATAGAGATGTGAATGACAGTAAAATATTATATATCTATTTAATACATGTCTAAACCCTGTTACTACATTCTTTAATCATTTATAAATTTCAATTTTTTATTTTAATAACATAACTTTGTATTCATAAGAAAATTTAATAAGACGCACTGGATCTCTGTTTATAAGATACATTTAAGATTGGCCCACTTTTAAATTCATCTTTAATACACCTAAAGAAAATTTACAGAAATAATCCTTCAACTACAAAACCTTTTTCGCCAATTTAAAAGAACTGACCTGTTTTCCAACAGTTCTTGCTTCAATTTTTCTGTATTATATCTTTATTTCATTTGATCTTTTTGATTTATCCTTTCTTTGATCTACCTTTTATTCTTTTAAGTTGTAACGTCATATCGTATTTACAATTTGTTATTATTTTGTTGAAATTTCATAGAATTTCAAGCTCTTTTTAGATAAAAAAACAAAATTCTTTTGATAATGATTGACAAAGAAAATTTTCGGTTGAACTTAAAATGAATTTTAAAATATTATTTTTTGCTTAGTGAAATAAAGTTAATCAATCAACGACCATTACTGGCGAACATTAAGATATAGTTTTTTAATAGATTTTTATTTAACTTGGTTCAGAACAGAGCTTCTTTTTAAGTAGCTTCTTTTTCAATAACTATAACTTAACTAACTTAACTAAGCGATATATTTTCATTTGGATTATACTTAATTCCTCAAAGTTCAGATAGGGGCGCCTAGAATTATAAGCATATTGAGGAGCGAACTTCCGAAAGATATTTTAATGATACTTAAACTTTTTTATTTTAAGTATTGATATTTTTATTTATACCAATATACTTACATAAAAAGATAAAACTATTTAATTTATTGATCTAAATGTGAAGATATTCAAGTTTTATAGAGGCAATTAAATTTTGTCAGAATCTTGCTTTTGATTTTGAGCAATGGGTTTTGCATAACCTATCACGATTTTAATTAGCACGTGTGTAGACATTTATATATATGAAATTTATAAAAAATAGTGTGGTTTTTCCAAGAAGAAACTAACTTTGTTCAATTTTTGTAACTAAATATTTAGTAACCCCCGACTACATATTTTATTAAATTATGTTTATGTTTACCAAACAGTTAATGCTAATACTGATGAAAGTTCAAAGTTTTTGTTCCCTACTAAATCAAAATATATACGTTCACATGGACTATCACCTCAAAGGGAAAATTCACGTGATTGTTTAAAGGTTTCCTTTGTAATTGCAAGCAAATTGTTCTAGTGGAAGCATTTTTGTTTAAAAGTTTCCATTGTAATTATAATTATTTTGTTTGTTTAAGGTTGTTTTATACTCATCTGCAAGCTTGACAAGGACCTATACAACTAACTATTGCATATGGTAAAATTGTAGCTGTTTGTAAAGAACGGAACAATTTTGTATAAAACAACTTTTTCTATTATTAATATTTTTATCCAGAAAAAATTATTCAATCAAATTTGCACATTTACCTTATAAAAACCAAATAAAAAAAAAAAACAAAACACAAAAACGATCGGTAGTAGAAGTAACATTCAAAACATTAGTTATAGCAAAGAAAATTAATTTAGTAATAACGAAATTGTTTTTTTTTATAAAGATTGTTCTTTGCTATATTTAATTTAAAAACTAGCACTTCATTAAAAATAATAAATAAGCCTACTGGTGACCGAGCGGTAAAGGTGACCGCTCCAAAACCTGTAGGAGTTGGATTCGATCCTCGAATCTAGCGAGTTTTCAATATTTCTTGATTATTACTTCTTAACCTTAGAGTCACTAAAGACTAAAGTAGTTATAAAGAAACGGTAAATAGTTAAATATAAAAAATTGATCCATGTCCCTTTTAGTTTGGCCAAAATCTGGCAACGTTACATTTTCTACTTTAATTTTCATTTTATTCACGATTCTTTTGTTAATTTTAATTCTAACAAGGTATTTTGTCATTTGGTGCTAAATTTTCATTAAAAGCAAATTTGTTCGTGAATCAAATTAAGAACAAAGTAGAAAATAGAACGTTGCCAGATATTGACAGACCTAAAAGGGACAAGAGCTTAAATTTTTTTTAATATTAACGGGATTTTAAAATCCAGGTGTATGAAAATTTGTTGATTATTTAGGAAACTCAAACTAAAAAAAGTGAGTAAAAGACGATAAATTTTACGAAAGTACTTCAATTCTAAATATAAAAACACTGAAGTTGAAATTGAGGCTTCTAAAGTGGACACAATTTATTAATTATTTTACCGTTAAAGTATGAAGGTACTTATATGCAAACTATTGATTATCTAAATAAAAGTATTTTCAGCTTACGAGTCGATTTGAGCGAAAACAACCAGAGCAAATAATTTTAACATTTTGTGATTTCGGCTGTGAATTATTTTTATTTTTAACGGAATATTATTAGGGATGTACTATGATACATTTTCATGTAATCGCTAGTCGCCGGTTTTAAACAACAAATGTAGTCGAAATTGAGCAACAAATGAGGCTCTCAATCGAAAGTCAATCGATAGCCAAGTATCGATAAAGCCACTTTACTTTATAGATATGTGTATATAATTGCGAGGTATAAGTGTTAATACTTATAAATAAGCATTTAGTTTATGAGTAATAAATATACTGACAATGTACTCTTTTGGAAATGCATTGATTGAGAAAATCATGCCTGGTGAATGACATGCATGACATGTCTGATAGAATTTTAGAAATAGGCAGACATTAAGCTTTTTCGGTACTAAACACGGAATTAATATCACAACGAATCATGTATTGAAATTAAATAATTTCCAGTGTAAACAATATAAAATTACGTTAAAGTGTCTAAAATATTATACTACGATTAAACTAGCTATCATAACCATCTATTTCATTCCTCTGAATTAGTGAGAATAATAAGATGATAGTTATTTTTTTCACAGTTTCTAACAGGAGTATTATATTTTTAAAGTTGTGGAAACCACCATTACTATTTTTTCTAAGTAATTAATTATTTGTACTGATTTGAAAGACATTTGGTTTCATTTTGAACAAAGTAGAAAAAATGTAATTTTTAACTTCCATTGAATTTTAATCCATATTTTAGTTTCACTTTTTTTCTAATGAAGAACGGACGCCGTCTACTAAAGAACTTAAGAAGATAAAATATTCAAATTTTGTTAAGACTTTTGATACTGAAATGATTAAACTTTCTTATTAGATTTAGGTGAACTTTACTTTCAACGAAAATAAAATGGCTTTACAGCTCAACCTTATACTGCGACATAATTTATAATGTTTTAATTTTCTCATTTACTCCAAAAAAAACAGTAAGTAACTATAAAATGAATTTATTTTTAAGAGTTTTGACTTTATTTTGTTTGGTACATTTGCAAGAAATGTAAATATATAATGTATACCTAAGTAAATAAATAAAAATAAAAATTTGGTTATTAATTAGAAAAAAGCTAAGCTGTTGGGAAAATTTGATATGAACAAAAACGGAGTTGTAATAGATCATATGACTCGGCTCTTCAATGATGGCATCGTTAGGGATTTTTTGTAAGAAAAACAGATTCAACAAGAGTTGAAAAAGCGCCCTTGGCGACCAATTAAAACAGGTAATGTCAAGATATATTCTCAGCGTTCGTCGACGGTTTCTTTTGATATTTCATGTAATATTTACACATAAAACACAGGGAAACAAAGGGAAGACTAGTTTTGTAAAATTACAACTAATGCCGTGCATTAAGTCTTACTGTTTGAATAAATATGAACGAAAATAAGAAGATACGCTTCTTATAAAGAAGCGACATATATGTAAGTTGAAATATATTTTCTTTTTCATTTTCTAGACTTTTAACATCAAAAAGCTGAAGTTATATAATATTAATAGCAATATGATAGTTTCGAATAATATTTCAAATGGAATAAAATCTATAAATTTAACTAAAGATAAATAAAGCAATTAAGGGTTCCATTTTTGACTTAAAATGAAAAAAATATTATTTTTTGTAGCTTCTGAAATGATACGAAAAAAATAAATAAAAATTATAAATACTTTAGCTCTACGAAAAAAAGGGCTTTTTTTAAGTAAGGGTAATGTTAAATATATCCGGAAATTCAACCTAATTTCTTCTTTAAGCAGCTTCTTGTAAAATAAAAGATTCAAAAAGTTCAAGAAAAAAAATTGAAGTAGGCTTGCAAGAGAAACCGAAAGAAAACAGAAATGAAATTGTAACTACAAGGCAAATGAATAATTAAGGCTTACATAATTCGTGTCTCTAATTGAAAAGTACGTAGGAATCTTTACAAGTTTTCCCATATTAAAAATATACGTAATTTTTAATAAATTTGTGTTTCTTAATTACGTTTTTCAATTGGGAAATTCGTTGGCGCGTTAGAGAATTCGTTAACGGAACCATTCATAAATATTTTAGCAGATAAAATGCGAAAACAAAATTAAACATCAAAACACACTTCAGCTTAACCTCATACAGAAGCGATGAGCTTGCGAGCTTGAATTTCCCAAGTGAACCTTTGGTGGCCCTATTCTAAAAGAAAACTTTTCAACCATAATTCAGCACGACAATGCAAATTAAATAGTGATACATCATGTTTAGTTTGATGGATAACTTTTGCGGCTTTTCACTCTCCGAAAAAAAAGTCATTAGAAAACCTGAATATTTTACAAACTTTAAATAAATATTTTATTTTAGTTTCCACGAGCTTTCAACATTGTCAATCACATTGTTTGAAATTTGTGGTTTATTTGAATTTAAATGAAAAAAATACCTATAAAGAGACAGACCCCAGACAGTTGTTTTTTTTTTTGAATAATGACAGAAGATATTCGTGATAAAAAGGAATTGTATTATTAAATATCAGATCAATATCGTTCTAGAATTTAAACATGAATTTTGAACAACTGCATGACCATTTTTAACAGTTCAAAACTTCTTTTTATTATAGTTTAATGCAAATTCACTAGTCGCTTCCTTACAAATGTATAAATAAATTAAAATTAATGCTACATTTTTCATTTAATGATTGCTAAAAGGAACTTAAATCAAAATGAAACTACATAAATGAGTACTGAACATAATAAACTTTTTTGTATAATATTTTATGATACAAAAATATTCTTCTATTATTCGTTTTGTTTCATTTATTTTTTATTAATTTTTAAAGAGCATTTTTTCAATATAAATAACTTTGAGATCCCCTGAGATGATTAAAAGTATTTTTGCACAATTCGTTTAATGATTTAAATAATTAATTTTTTATTACTACTTAATTATTTCTAGTATATGGTATTAATTTTAAAAAAGTGACAATAATAATTACAATTGAAAACGTTATAATATACAGAATCGTTTCTAAAAAAAAAAATTTCTAACGTTAAAATTCATTCAGTAAAGTGGTACTTTCCAAGAGTAGTAGCTCAATCAATTTAGGGTTTAACTTTGGAATGAGAGATAATAGTTAGCGATTTCTTTTATTTTGTCATTTCTTAAATAATATTACAATATATGTCATACGTTCCATTAAATTTTAAGTTCATATCTTAAAAAATTCAAGGTCCAAGGTTACAAATTTAATTTTTCATAAAAAAATCATTTCCTTTACTTTAAATCAAATTTTGAGTAACTTTAAGTTGAAAAGCATAAAATTCTCAGTATATTTTATGCTGTATAATATTTGATGTAATTAGCCATTCTTGTGATAGAGTGAAAGATGTTAAAATAAAGACATAAAAATGCTGTAGCTGAACAATATAAAATTTCAAGTATACTTTTATAGAATTTTTTTCTATTCTGTAATTCTTGGTTTAATTATTCGTTGTTTACTAACATATAATTTTTATCTATATTTTGAGGCTTACTGCTTTCTTCATGAATTATATGCCATTATTAAAAATTAGATAAACTGTGTCCAGATTTGGGATATTATACTTGTTTAATAATGATAACACTCTTATAACTTACAACTTTAGCGCAGGGAATATCACAAATTATACTCTGTTGAAAATTTGGCATTTTATTTTTAAAACTGCGACTAAATTTTCTTTTATTAATATATCATAACAAGTATAAGACGAAGTATATTGTACCTAGTTATATTTATTATGGAATAAACATTACCTGTTAATGACAAAGATTGTTATAATGCGTTTTATACAATAAAGAAAGTAAGACATACGATGTATATAATTATTCATTAATTTATTAGTTGTGACTCGGATATAATAAATAAAATATTTATCAATGTTATGCTTAAAATTAAAACAGCGATAAATAACGATTCAAAAATTTGTCTTTCTAATTTTAAGTAATTAATAAATAACCAAAATAATTAGCATTATAAAACTAGGTTTCCAAAAGTTCTCGTTATAGAAAATAAGTTTCACCATAAAGTTCGTTTGGTGCAGAATTTAAGAATAATATTTTCATTATTTGATATTTTTTAATTTATGAATTATTATTTACTTCGCTTAACTTACCCGTTAGGTTCTATCCTAACGGAAAGTTTTACGAAGAAGATTCTGTGAAAAATACTTAAAAAGACTGGATAAACATTCCTATAGTCTTGCACTAAACCTACTAAACAACAGTGAAACCAAAAGAAGATTGCAAAGGTGGAATATAACCGATTTATCTGAGAGATTTTGTTAATTAAATCGCCAATATTGATTAGTCTACTGGGATTAATACTTTCATTCAAGGTTTTGACTAGATGCACTTATTGCATCAATATGCAGATCGTGCAATAAAAGAAGACAAAAAAATTGTGTTAATAATTTATAATATTAGAATATGATTTATTTTTTCTAATAAAGGACTAAAATTTTTTGAATTATTAAATTTCCAGTTGCATAACAATGAAAGAAATTAAACTTATGTTAAAATACCCAATGTGTAACTAACCATTTTTTTTTGTTTAAAATTAAACAACTAGAATTTTAGGATGCCACATTAAAAATAAGAAATAAAAAAGTTTAAAAGTTTCAAACTATAAAACTTTGTGACGCAATTTTATACAAAAAGAAGAAAAAATCCGTTGCAAAACCGAGGAAAGCACCTAACTTTGTATTGTTCTCTTTTTGTCACTTTTCTTAGTTGATGTAGAAGTTGAAAGTTTGACACAAATATGAATATTGATTTGTGTCTTCCTGAAACAAACTTTGATCCAATTGAAAAAAATGTCAGTTTCAGAAACATATAAAAAAAAACAAATAATATTTGAATCAACTGTATAACACATTTGATGAACTACTTTTAACAAGAACCAACGACAAAATAAATAGGGAAAAAATGGGGAAGAGAAACAAAATTTCATTTTTATAACATTTTATTTTTGAATAACTTTAGTCCTTAAGTTTATGTGTCTAATAAAAAAGCCACTTCTTTTGAGAGTTACTTTTCATTTTTAACATACTAGTAACAAACCTCTCTTATCAAAGCTGTTTTTTTCAAATATTATGTTTTATAAGCAAGTTAGAGCACTGACATCTTTTTTACTTCTTTTTTATGTTGAAGGTCAATTTTGTTTTATGCAAACTAGAAATGTACCATTTTTTTCTTTCAAGTATCTTTGATACCGACAATAGGTAAGATCGAAAAAAAAAAGTTTAACTTTTGTACTTATATTTCATTTCAACTTCATATTAAAAGAATTGAAATTGATGTCCATAAAATTTCAAAATAATTACCTTCTTAAATTGGACGATAAGAAAAATAAATTTAATGCTTTCTTCTATGAAAACTTGTTATAAGCTATAGAAACTGTCAGTTATCTGTTCATTTCAATTAAAAGCTCTTATATCATTTCTCAGAAACTTTGGTATTTTGATATTCTTAGTTCTGTTTTCATAGAAAGTGTTAAGATGAACAATGCACGTATATACTAAGTTAGAATATCGAGAATACGGAACAATAATTTCAAATGTCTTGACTGAAAACCTGATGAAGCTGTGAACATATTGTCACCATTTATTTTGTAAGACGAAGTGATTATCATTAATTATTGATAGTTGAAATGTAGTTTAATATTGTTCGATGTCAACATTCTTAAACAAGAAATAATACTATATTGAAGAAGGAACCATAAAATATGAAAAAGAAATGTGATAAGTATGGAATGTGCATCGAATGATTGTTATTTTTTGGGGAATTCAAAAAAAAAATATAAAGCTCATGAAGTATAAGAATCGTAATTTGTTTGAATTTTCACAATCAATTGAACCCTTATTTCTAAAACAACTAATAAATGTGATTAATGATTATGATACCCTTTATTATAATGACACCTTGCTTAAAAATTAAATATCACTTAAACATTTTTTAGATAAATGGAAAGATGAATATATAAACCGAATTGATAAATTTTCACTATTTATGTTGACTGGATTTGTTGAATTTGTTTTTAAGGCAAACAACAGTTTTTTTTTATTCACACGTTTTTATTTACGTAAATACCATTACACACTTATTTATTTACAATGCAACAACAGTTTAATTAACTGTTGTTGTATTTAGTTTATTTTCCTTTATTCAGTTTGAGATACACAACTGTACTGTACTGAATTGTATTTTCAATTTTACTCAACTGTATCTGCTCACTAACCTTCTTATATAAAAACCCTGGCCTATTTCTGGAAATTTACGGAATCTTAAAATTCGTGGCGTTTCTCTTGTATATCATCCTAGAAAACTCTAGAACATCCTCGGATCATTGTATAATTATTATACAATGTTACTCTTACTTTTGTTAACTTATTCACACTCATATTGAAGTGTCCGTGACTGTGTATTTTGGTTTTTGCGTAACATTTCGACATTGACATCTGATAGCACCTGACTTCTTTCTGGTTTGGGTTCATAATTTACAGAAAAATCACCCAAAGAAAATTTTGAGCTATTACTGCTTTGTCTCCAAACATGTAACACAAGATTTTTTGTTGCCCTTATCGCTTTATTTTCTTTTGGGAATATACTCCTACGTTTTATAAGCTTTTTTCACTATTATTGACTGTTTTACAAGTTTCAAATACTGACTTATTACAATATGCTAAAAGAATGTGTAAATCATATAATAAGTTCATTGTTTAAAATAGTTTCAGTTAGATCAGACTTTTTGATAAGGATCGATAATACTTAAAAACACTTGCTGGTGCACGTATTCGGAAGGAACTTTCACATATTCCTAGTGTCCGACCGAAACCAAACCCGAATTTTGGCATCAATCTCAGTTTTGATCGAAACCAAAACTTCCACATAAGGTCAAGTTTTCGTAGGAAAAAGGTAGAGAATCAGTCAGTCATTACTTTTGAATCCGATAGGTAATTATTAATTATTCAGTCTCTAATATTTGAGTTAAACATTAACATAATTTATTATCACTTCTTATTTCAAATAAATTATTTGTCCAGAAATAAACGATTGATTTGAAAGAAGTGCATCTAAAATTTCTTTTAGTATCAGTTACGAATAACATAAAATAAAAAAAAGTTACACATAAATATACTATTTACCTAATATGTTTAAATCGACAAATCAAAATAATACTGTTTTTTACATCTTTAAAAAAAATATTGGAAATAATTTTAATGAATAACTTCTCAACATTTTCATCTCACGAATTCAGTTTCGGTTTCGGTTATAGTTTCAGCTAAATGACAACCGAAACCGAAACTAAGCCGAAACTCGTTTTTTGGCTGAAACCGAAACCATAAGTTTGATCGGTCACTACTTACTTCTAATATAATGTGTATCTTACATTAATGAATTAGTGTAAAGAATAATGTGAATGTATACTTTAACGGTAATATACAAAAACATTTTATTTTAAAGGAAGTCAGTGGTTTTAATTTGGAATATATTTAATTTTTTAAAGGAATATTGAGCAAAAATTAAAATCGGACACTATTAATGACGCCTGATGAAAATAAGAGCTAAAAGGATTAATTATTTCTTACAAACGATTGAAATCAGTGATGCTTTTAAAATAACTATGACAAGAACTGACTTTTTTACTTTGCTAACATAAGTATTGGGAATTGATTTTTTTTAAACCTGAAGCGTTATGACAAGGGAAGACAGGTAAAGTGTAATTATCTGAAAGAAAGCGTCAAAATATATTGAATTTTAAGGCGTTTTCGATGATACGAAACGACGCGACGGTTGTATCGTGGTGGATATTATTTCTTATCAAGAAAAGTGTATAAGCAAAAGCAGATAATGTTGAGTAAGGGAGAATATTATGACGATATTTTGTTTGGCTGTAGTACACCACCGGACGTATAACCTGGCGCAAATGGAATACATCATAGATATCGCTTATCTTATCGTTATGGAGACGATGTCAGCGTTTGCATAGACTCGAATACATAGAAATATGATATGACATGGACGTTTGGATAGCGGAAATGTTTAAGCCAAACCGAAACGTTTACCTCTCTCTATTCTATCATTTATTGACAATATTCTACTGTACATATATCGAGAACACATCAATAGATTCAGACACTGTTTATTCATTCAAAAACGTAAATGCAACGAATAGTGTTTTAATAGCGCTTCACCACACCTATTAATTATTTCTCGATATTTAAACAGGCAAGGCCTAAAATATAAAATCGATATTCTTTTTGAATGCTAACGTTTGAACGTTTAACTCGAATTTATCGATGAACTCATGCACCATTAACTCAATGCAAGATTTTTCTTTTAAATACTTCCATATCGTCGATATCGTTTTCACTTTGTAGCATTGCAGGTAAATTTTCTCGGCCATATGGCTATGTATTACTCCATGCATATACTAGCTACATCAATATTGTTCGTCATATATAAGGAAAGAGATACATTGTTGCTTTGTTTCACCACATTACGGAACACATCGCTTCAATCTCATAAAACTTGCTTTTTGAAATATGAAAACAGCAAATACTTTCTACTACGTCAAACTATTTTATTAGGAAAAAGAACGGTACGAATTCTTGTTAATCTTATTAAACTTGAATGTTCTAGAAACAAGAAAAATCACACTATGGCTCAGTTTTTATTTTGGAAAATATCAAATTTTCAATAAAGAAATTCTTTTTGAAAAAATAATTTTTTTAGTTGATACCAAAATATTTATATCACAAATATATACATTTGTAATATATTAGGCTGTTCGGAAAGCAAATTTGTTTTTTTCCTTTCTTTGATTTGTTCCTTCCAGAATAGTCTTGGCAAGGTTTCATCTTTCGGCATTCGTCTTCTTCCTCTTTTCTTAGAGCCTTTCAGTTCCCTTACTACAGCATAAATTATATATCTTTTTCCCCCCAGAATATAATCCATACAGTTAGCTTAACTTGCCGTTTTAAAATCAATGTTTTAATATAATATCGATTGTAATATCGATCTTTATAATATCGTTAATCCTTAATTTTCAGTGTTTTGCCAGATCTCGTTATTTTTTTTGAAAAATGCAAGACAATTGCCTTAGAGGGTATGAAATATTTGGATTATAAATTGTTTAATCAAGTTCACTACCTTCTATTGTCTTGTTATATTTATCTTTATGGTAGCAGCATAATTTCACAAACGTGAAATTGTTGATCTTTGATGGTAAAAAACTGATCCATGTAATTTTTGACCTCCTCACTAGACATAATAAAAGGTTTTGTCGACTAAGAACCAATAATAATCCGAAGATGCCAGATCTGAAGAATACATAAGGTGTGACTTATATGTATCTCATTAAAGTCGCAAAAGCTTTTGGCAACAAACCCAACTTATGTGAGGTTTTTTAGATGGCAAAACCTTTACGTCAAGTACGAAGGTCAAAATTACTTTTTCATTAAAGAACAAAAATTTTATGAGCATGAAATTATACTTCTACCAGCAGAAAGATGACAGAAAATATTGAACTGGACCAGAATAAAAAAATTATTAAAAAAAATATGTATATATGAGCAGTAAAAAAATCGCTTTTCATTTTCCCAAAAAAAAAAAAACGAAATTGCTTTCCGAACAACTTATAGTACATATATTGATTAAAATTAGTTGTTTAATTTGATAAAAATATTTATCTTAAAACTAAAATTCTTTAAATATTTGTATGTTTATAGTAAAACATAATACGAATAAGTATAATTAAAAGCTATACAACTATTGATTCAATTGCAAAAATAAACGTATTTTATATACAGTAAGAGAACTTTTTATCTTTGTGATAGCCTTGATAAAATAAAACTGTATTGATCTAACCACTGAAAAAGAGCAAAATACCGAAAGGAAAGAGCAGAAATATCAAAAAAGATAAATAAGCTATTACCAATATTTGAGATAAAGCTTTAACACTTACTTTTTAAATTGTTTAGAGCTGGAAAACTTATAACACCAACTTCTCGGACATCATTCTAAAAAGATATCACAACGTTAGAAACATTCGTTCAAAAACAATTTATATGAGTATTTTTAAAATGACATTTAAAAAGAAAATTGAATTACAACGGTTTAATAATAAAATATAAGAAATGAAATGATAAAACATCAAATTGAAGAACAAACTTCCTGCTATATCCACTGTCCTTGAAAATTTGTATTACAATTCGTTAAGGGAATGAGAGAAATAGAACTACAATCTTATTTCGGAGAACAAAATGAACGAAAACGACATTATGATGACGAAAAATATAATAAAAAAAATATTGGAGATTTTTTATAAGAACCGTCGCTAAATTATTTTATCAATATATACCATAGAAAGAATTTTATACGTAAAGCACATCATTTTTAGTTTTTCTGTTGTCTTCTGGCTTAGGAATAATTATATATAAAAAGAAAATTAAATTATGCTCAGCAAAAGTAAAAAAACAAAAAAACAAAAATTCATTTAAAGAAATTTCAACTTCTTGTAAGATTTATGTAGATTAATATGTTGTATAACGTAGAATTCATTTTCAATGTTCTCTTATACTTACTGGACTACTTACTGGTGCAACTATTGCATTCAAATTTGAAAATTTACCAATAAATTATATTATTCTGTATTAATGCAAAGGGTTGTCCCTAAGTTTTAGTAGGTCCATTTCTTAAAATAAAGTACTAGCTTGAAAAAAAATCAAGTCAAATAATCAACGCCCACCTGTTAATAATTAAAGAAGTGAACATATTATAGACCACAATAACATTAAATTTCCTATGTCCATTATTTTTTTCAATCTTTTGCTGAACGGTAGTCATTAGTTTCCCGCGTAGTTGATTTGTTCCTTCCAACATCGTCTATCTTTGGCAAGGTTTTTTTAAATTTGGGTAGTTGATTCCTTGTTTTAATAAATGCTGGATCTTTATTCGTCTTCTTCCTCTTTTTTTAGGGCCTTCCAATTCCCTTCTACAACATCAAGTATATATTTTTTCCATTTAGCATGTGACCTATGCAGTTAGCTTTTATTGCTGTTACAAAATCGATAGGAGCATCCCTTATTTTCTGTTTTACATGATAAAAGATTATAAGTGCGATAAAAGATAATAACTTAACTTTAATTTTACTCAAAATGACGATGGCGGAAAACTACGGGTACTATTTTTATGAAGTGGTATATTTAAATGTTAGAGGTTTACTAAATATGGGCTACTATTTCTTTGTTGACTCAAATAAAAAAAATAAATTTAAATATTAATTGTTTTTAATCTATTGTTAAATGTAATTGGAATGAACAGTCAAATACAATATCAAACGATGGTTTATAATATTTTCATCAATATAAATATTAACATGCTCTATTTTTTTCTTGCTTAATATGTAAAATATTAGATGTTTATTTATATTTATTAAAATAATATTTCTTTTTCCACAAGTAGAAGTCATTTCATTCATTCGATACAATTCAAAAACCAGTTGTTATTCATTCTTCTTGCATAACAATAAGGTAATACGAAATATTTTATTTTGTTTGAAATTTCTACATTTTATTTGCCGATGAAGAAATTTTGCTTATGAAAAGTTCATATTTTTTTTATAAAATTGCAGAATGATAATTCAGTTAACTCCCAAATAAGTACACGTATTTCAAATAATTCTTTTTATAAACTCGTCCTATGAAAGCATATAAAAGATCTTCAATATAAGAAAAGAATTTTAATTTCCAAATTTATGAATTCTCTCAGGCAGAAAAATATGTAAAAACATGCGACAAATCCTCGAGAAGTAAATCTGAAATACGAATAATTGAAAAATATGATATAACCTTTAAACAAAAATGAAAGCAACCATAACTTGCTAAAAACACAAACAGGAGATGAAAATGTATAGGAATATAATTTTAATTTTATTAAAATGAAAAATTGCTTTAAAAAATACCTTCTATGAATATAGTAAAAAAGAAATTTAATATACTTAAATTAAAGGTTGGAACTTTATTTTTTCTATTCTATTCGACAAATATAACGTTTTTTTCTAAAATAAAAAAACGTCGAAATTAACGATACCGTATTCACCACATTAACCACCTAAAATATAATTTTAAGGCATACGTTTTAATGAGAATAGTTTTTAAAGGACAAACTTGTTCTCAATTTGTATAAGTTATCTAAAATATAAAGCAAAATCAATAAAAAGTGTAAGCCTAATATTAAAAGGTTTTCACATCTAAATAGATTATATACAGGTAAAATTTGATCCGGAGGTTAGAGATAACTTGCGTTTTTTCATCTAATAATAGTAATATGTGTAGGATAAATGTGTACAATTAATTTATCAGATAAAAATTTATTTGTTAAATTGCTATCTGAAGGATATGTCCTATTTATCCATGATATGAGTGAATATACAGACCCTTAAGGTTTTTTAATTGATAATTGTTATTTACAGCTGCTATATAACTACTATGGTTTTAAGCGACTTTAGGATTTATAAAAATCTGTAATCGTAAAATAGCTCTATACGAGAATCGAAGCCAACATTCATCAGTTTTGGAGAGGTCACCTTGACCACTCGGCCTCCAGTAGGCTTTCCTTAATGTTTTAATACGTAATATTTACTTGTAAAAAGGTCATTTTTTTCACTCATGGATAAGTAGTCCATAACTTGAAGATAGTTATTAAATAATAATAATTTGTTGGTGAAAATACGTATGTTTTCTCTATCTTCCGGAAAAACAATTATTTGGAAGATAAATGTCTCTGACTAGTTGTAAAAATACCAAACTTTATTGTATTCACTATTTCGTGTTGTTTTTAATTTTAATTTAACTTAAAAATTGATAATTTTTACTTTCACATAATCAAAAGTTATTAGACTTATTTTTTAATTCTTTTTTTTTTATTAAATTGCTCTGTGTAAAATTTTAAATCCCGTTTTTTTTGCAATCCTCAAAAAATGACAAAAAAACGTTTGAAATAATCGTTAAACTATTAAATATTGGTACAAAATTTTCATTGTAAACAGTGGAGCTTTAAAGGCTACAACGTACATCATGGGATTTGTTATAATAAATAATTTAACTTCCCTGCTTTATAAGTGTATACACACTTGACAAAACCCATTAGGAACAATTTGGTTATAATATTCTAACTCCTTACTTTCATTAAGTAAATGCCAATCTTCAAGGAATTTTTCTGTGTTAAAACATTTTTCTGGACTGGATTTAATTCAATCCAGTCGATTTTTTTCAGGAAATAAAAACAAATTTTAATAATAATAATAACTCAATGTAAACTTATAAGCAGTTTTTTGATTGCACACAATATGTAGCCATGTTTTTTAAGTCTCGTCTACTGATCAGTTCTCAATTTTTCGGACTCCTTGTATCTATACTCCGTAAAGGAAATGATCGAATTAAATGAATAAATTAAAAGAATACCAAAAAATTATCAATTAATAGTTTTAATTTAGACAATTGAAATTCATATGTATACATGTAGTTGGTTTTTCATTGAGAAGAAACGGTATTGTGAACGTAATTAATAATTAACAGTGAATTGTAGAATAAGTGAAATGTTCTATAAACGTCTATCAACGTTTAACTTTTTGCTTCACATATTTTTATAATATAAATTGAAAATTATATAACTGTATCAACTGTTTTAATTGACGGAATAATTGAATTGTAACAGTGCAGCTTTTTTATGGCAATGCACTTTCAATGCTGTTAAGCGATATATAAAAATACTTTTTTATTGGTAAACTGTTATTTTACAGGAAAAGAATAATGATTATTTAGTAGGGCAAAAAAATGAGGTGAATACTAAAAAGTATTCAAATATGCGTCACAAAATAAACACTCTTCAAACTGCTTAGTAAGTAGTACCAATTTCGAATCATTTACATCCCCTTCTAAATTCACGCCTTTCAAAATTATTCTATGCAATTTCACGACAAGATTTGCGAAAGAGATTCCATGTAATGCTGTGCAAATATTAAACCAAAGCTGTTTTAAACGAGTCACGTATAGACTACCTGCTGCTGGGCTTCGTTCGAAATGCGAAGGCACCCTTTGAACTTCTGCAATGTCATGTATTCTTACAACCCTTGTACTCGTAGCTTAGCTTAGGATTTACGTAATAGCTAATTACGTTTTAATGTTATAATGTTTCTACGAAACATTTATTGTTTGATACAAAAATTATTTACTAGCTTTACAGTATCGGTAAATCATATAGTTTCAAAGGTAATGGGTAATCATTTTACCAAAGGTATTCAGTATTTGCCTCATTCAAATGAATTTTCTACGAATTTCTTTTCAAAAATGTCGCTAACTTGAATCACTAAATTAAACTTATTATAGAAATTTTCCACGTAATAAAGTAACATTTATGAGCGTGATCTTTGTATTAAGGTTCTCGTTATAGCGAGAATTAACTCAGATAATCTCGCAGAGAAAGTTTGAATTATTAAAGATATTAATTACAAACATTATAGTTACTGAATAATATCACTTACGTACAATAAGTGCGGTAAAATTGTATATTATTCAACAAAAGTTTATAAAATAATAACTTGTTTATACTTCTTTTTTTAAGTTACAATATAAAAAAAAGTTTCTAGCAGAAGTTTTTAATATTTTATTATTACACATTTATAACGAACTGCGGATGTAAATTATGTCAATTCTTTCATTCATATTCATTTATACATTTTGTTTACCCTGAAATCCACTTCATTGTTGTACAAAAATCAATGTCATTTTGAATTATTAATAAAAAATAATACAAGATTAAAGATCATTTTTTAAGCAAACAAATAAATGTTAATCCTGTAAATAAGAAGAATGTATAGAATAAACGAGTCCTAATGAATATGTACCTAACTTTATTTATTCTTTTCTTTGCCTAAGAAAATATTTTACCTCGATTCATTATAAGTATAGTGAAACAAGTGAAAAAATAAGATGCATTACAAGACATTGCTGATAGGAAGGAGTTTAAATGACTTTTAATTAAAATTAAAAGATCGATGCACCTTAAAAAACTAAACGTTTTACGTGTAAATTTTGTGATAAAATCTATATTTCAAAAGCAGTTTTGCTTGGGGGTTATTTATAAGTACTATATATACACCACATCATAATTTCCATTTTTTTTTATTCAAATTTTTTCATTATATTTTGCGACTAAAGTAATATGCAATTCAAAAAACTATTTTCTTTTCAGATATCGCCAAAAACTATTTCTGTTATAGTTTATTATAACTATGTTTTTTTTCTAAATAAAAAATTAAATATTTATCAATATTAAATTTTAGGAGTTTCCATAAAAAAGTTATTAAAGACAATCAAAAGGGTGTAATTTACTTAATTTTTTAAAGTATTTAATGCGTAATATGATTTTGGTTGCATTCAACCCTAATAGTCAATTCCTTTTGACTTGTGACGCTTTTCTATTTTCTCCCCCAAATAAGTCATTAATAAGTAAAGCTGATTAGACTGGCTAATAGACATACCTTTTAGAAGTTTCGGGGGTAGTGGCGTTGCGAGGGATGGTCAAGGGGGTCTGCATCATTCCCCGGGGCTCTACTCAAAGGGGTGTAAAATAGTCCGCAAAACAAAAAATCACTGGATAATTTTGATTTTTAATACAATTGATAACTGGAAAATATATGATATTTTAAATTTATTGCCCGTATAATTTAATAAATGTTAACTCGTAAATAAAAAGAAAAAAAAGGAACACTAATAGTCTAATTTAAACAGTAACAATATATTTGAAGAGGGATTTTCAGTGAAACGTTTTTATTTCGTCCGCTCTTCAATCATACATTTTAATAATTAACAAAATATTTTATATCTATCAATAACAAAAATATGTTGCGAAGCAACGACGCTTCGAAAGAAACCTACTATTCCATAAGTAATTTAATTTATATTTTTTTGGGCCCGAGCCGCTACATCACCCCCCTTCTAGTGATGCAGTCACGATTTGCTGATCTCTGTGTAGCAGGCATTGTTGCGAGGTGTAGACAATTTTCGTTGTACGATTTTCATCCCTTTCCTAATCCTTATTAAGTAAGATATTCAAAGTTTCTTCGGAAATCTTATTCTTCGACCAGAACGTGTTATTACGTCTAGAATTTGGGAAATCGACTTGTCCGGCTTGTTGATGGTCTGGCTGTTGTTGGTGTCGCTGTGGAGGTGTTGGTCGTCATTTGCCAACATGTGAGCTGATTTCAGCCGATCTATTGACACCGTTAAGATTTTTCCTCTGATTTTTAAAGAGAAGTTTATAGAACCAGTTTTTATTACCTCAAATGGCCCATCGTACGGTGGCTGCAAGGAGTTTTTCACAGCATCGTTACGTAGGAAAACGTGTTTTGACGAACGCAGATCTTTGTGTATAAAACTTCGTTTTTCACCATGTCGCGAGGCGGATAATGGGGAAATTTTAGCCATCCAATTTTTTAGTCTTGTAACGTATGATGATGTCCCTTCTTTGATTCCATCTTTGCTAGATGCAAAAAATTCTCCAGGAAGACGGAGGGTTTCGCCATATAATAATTCCGCTGAGGTCGCTCCTAAGTCCTCCTTCCATGCAGAACGAATTCCAAGTAGTACTAATGGTAAAGTATCAACCCAATCCTCGGTTAGGTGGCAACGAAGGGCTGCTTTGAGTTGGCGGTGCATTCTTTCGACCAACCCGTTAGCTGCAGGATGGTAAGCAGTGGTTCGGATATGTGACGCTCCCAAGAGTCTTGACAATTGAAAAAATAAATCACTTTCAAATTGCCGCCCTCGGTCCGTTGTAATCCTTCTAGGCGTTCCAAAACGGGCGATCCATCCTTGGACGAAAGTCCTGGCGACGGTTTCCGCGGATATATCCGGAATCGGAAATGCCTCGGGCCAGCGCGTAAATCTGTCCACGCAAGTGAAAAGATATCGATTTTCCCGAGACAGTGGCAATGGACCCACGATGTCGATGTGGACATGCTCAAACCGCATTGACAGGGAGGTGAAAGTACCAACGGGAGCAGACACATGCCTTGTCACCTTTGCTCGTTGGCATGGAATACACGTTTGTACCCATTTTCGGCAATCCTTTCGTATGTTAGGCCACACAAATTTGGAGGTAATGAGCTTCACCGTTGCTTTGGTTCCGGCGTGACCGAGGTTATGCAGCGATTCAAATGCAGTTCTTCGCAGTGGCATTGTGATGAATGGACGTGGTCGCTCTCCCGTAACGTCACAATAAAGTTCAACATCAGTTCCTGGAACTGGAACTAACTCCAGTTTTAAGATTCCATCAGTGTTTAGAAACGTCACTAATTCAGTATCATCTTTTTGTGCTTTGGCTAAAATTTCGTAATTGATTCCGGCACTTACTGCATCCACTCTCGATAAGGCGTCGGCAACAACATTTTCATTGCCAGAAACATGCTGGATGTTCGTCGAAAATTGAGAAATGTAGTTTAAATGTCGAAACTGTCGTGGCGAACATCTCTCTGGCTTTTGTTGGAAAGCATAAGTTAGTGGTTTGTGGTCGGTAAATATGGTAAAATCCCAACCTTCCAACATATATCGGAAATACTTTATTCCCTCGTAAATAGCGAGCAACTCCCTGTCGTACGGGCTGTATTTCTGCTGAGTGGGTGTTAGCCGGCGGGAGAAAAAAAGCTAATGGCTGCCACCCATTTGGTGTGAGCTGTTGCAAAGCACCTCCGAGGGACGTATCCGATGCATCGGCAACCATTGCCAATGGGAGACGGAAATTCGGATGTTGTAGAACAGTCGCCTGTTTTAACGCGTCTTTGCAGGCGTCGAATGCGCATTGTAGTTCGTCGTTCCATGTCACCGGACTGTTTCCCTTGATGTTTCCTTTTAAAAGATTATTCAATGGTTGTTGAATCTCAGCGGCTCGTAGAATGAATCTTCTATAGAAATTTAGCATTCCAAGGAATTGCCGCACTTGTTTTACGGTTTTGGGTACCGGGAATAGCGTAATAGCGTCCGTTTTGGCCTCGGTAGGTTTTATTCCAGATTCCGATACGTGGTAGCCCAGAAATGTTAGTTCGTTTACTCCCAACAAGCATTTCATAGGATTTACTAATACGCCGTATTCTTGCAACCTTTTACATAAAACGTGTAAATGCCGTATATGTTCTTCAACGTCCTTTGAAGCAATTAGAATATCGTCTATACAAACGAAGCAAAATTCAAGTCCGCGAGTCACTTCATCCATGAATCTTTGGAATGTTTGTGCCGCGTTTCGTAGTCCGAATGTCATGTACGGGAATTCGAAGAGTCTGAAAGGAGTCGTACTGGCAGTCTTCGGTATGTCTTCTTTGTTCACCGGGATTTGGTGGTAAGCACGTACCAAGTCCAATCGTGAGAAAAGCTTTTTCTCAACTAGATTGTGTGCAAAATCAGCGATGTGCGGAACGGGATAACAATCTGGGATAGTTCTTGAATTTAGACGACGGTAATCTCCACAGGGGCGCCAGTCACCATCCCGTTTTGGTACCAGATGAAGTGCTGATGCCCAACAACTATCCGATCGCCGAGCGATTCCATTCTTCTGCATCTCCAAGAATTCCTTCTTAGCTATTTTTAATTTGTCTGGCGCTAGACGGTGTGGTTTGCATGCGACGGGAGGCCCAGGTGTGGTTCGTATGTGGTGTGTCGTTGCATGACGCGGTTCCAAGGGGATCCCGGCCGGTCTCGTAATGTCAGGATATTTTGACAAAATGGCGTGAAATGGTGTCTCCTGGACGATTGTTTTAACACCCGATGCGGGGCTGTTTGATCTTCTGCCGCTCACACGAAGCGAGGTGGTAGCGTCTCTTAATGTGCCGTTTCGGACATCTACCAGGAGGTTATAATGGGCCAGGAAGTCCACTCCGATGATGGATCGATCAACTGACGCAATAACGAAACGCCAGCGGAAAGCCCGCCGAAGTCCAAGATTTAGTTCCATCTCTACAGGACCGTACGTCGCGATAGTGGACCCATTAGCAGCACGTAGTTCGTACTTGTCAGGAATTGGCCGTCCTTGAACGCGAGATAGTGGGTAAACACATAGGTCGGAACCGGTATCCACCAGGAATTGAACTCCCGTATTTAAATCCGTGACGTAGAGGCGGCGAGTGGAGGGACAGCAAATATTGGCCGCCATTATACGCTGTCCACCGCGTTTCCCGATTTGTAGTTACAAAACGCTTGACATTTCTTCGCTTGGTCGCCAAATTTTTTGTGATAAAAACATTTGGATTGCGTCTTACAGTTTTGTCGACGCTGCTGACTTCGGGTGCGGCTCCGGTTCCGGGGCCATTCTCGAGACCTCTTAAGTTCCGTTATCTCTGCTGTTAATGTCTCGAGTTTATAATGTCGGTTGTCAAGTTGAGCCACCGTATGAAAATATTTTATTTTTTCTGAAGTGATTCCAGCCAACGCAAATTGAGCCTCCATTTGAGTGAACCAAAGAGTTGGTCGCTCTGGCCAAAAGGGGATAGCACGCATTGCCATGCGGTTAGCATTAACGTCCGTGGCTTCTGTCATTTCTGTGCGTTGACGAGGCATTTGAAGGTAATGTCGCCTAGTTGACGATTTCCGTTAGAATCTCCAAATTGGAGAGTTGGTTGGATGATAGTTGTAGGTTGCGTCCTTCGGTTAAAATCGGGGACACCAATTTGAAGAGGGTTTTTGGTTGAGACGTTTTTTATTTTTTTTGCTCTTCAATAATACATTTTATTTTTATAATTTTTAACAAAATATTTGTCAATAACAATAATATGTTGCGAAGCAACGACGCTTCGCAAGCAACCTACTATTCCATAAGTACTTTAATTTTTATTTTTTTGGGGCCGAGCCGCTACATATTCATAGAAGAAATGGCACATATAATATATATAATATTATATGGTTTCTGAATAGGGGGGTGGAACGGAAAGGTGCCCGAGTTAAGCTAGCTACGCCACTGTACGGGGTACTATTAACTCGATTTTGATTATTTCTGAGTTGCGTCACTTTTGGTACAAGGGAGCGATATAGAATATTTTTATTTAAAAAACCCTATCTTCCAAATTGTTTTGTTTAACCCAAAATTTTTTTTTGATTTTTAGTAAACTTTTTCCCATTAGTTTTAGCATAAATTTAGTTTCGATAACAAATGTAGGACATTAGAAATTTCAGTTCAGCAATATCGATCAATATCAGCAAATCAATCAAAAATGAAATAAAATCCCTTATTTTTAGGTAAACCAATACAACTACAATCTTAATTTTTGCAAAGCGATCAGCAGTAAAAACATCCAAACTCGTACGATTTTCTTTTTAACTTGTAATCTTAGGGAATAAAATAAGGAATTGAAAGTTTTTTTTGTTCAATCTCTCATACTTATAACCAATAATCATAGAAAATTTAAATTTGGCATGGATTATAATAGTTTTTTTTTTTTTTTTTTGATAAATCTACTATCTTGAATTGATTAATTATATTATAGAATAAATATGATTCATAAGTTAACAAAGATAATAAAAATATTCTTGTTAAATATGTATTTATTCTTTGTATTCCAACGATTTATAATATGTTTTGGTTATTATCTTGCATTTTTTATTTGATACAAGTCAACTATAGAATAAATATGGATCGAAAGAAAACAAAGATATTAAAAATTTTCTTGTTAAATATTTATTTATTTTTAGTATTACAACGATTTATAATATTGTGTATACAATATATAAAATATATTGCAGTTCAATTTATGTAGTATAATTTAACACAATAATATACAAAATCAATACAATAATATACAAATTTAATATAATAATATGAACCTCTGAATTGAAAAATAGTTTGGTTCATGCAATGTTTTGTTAATCTAACATATTCATCTACATTAACAAAACATTGCATGAACCAAACTATTTTTCAATTCAGAGGTTCATATTACCGACAAACACAAGGCACGGCCATGGGCAATCCTTTGTCACCGTTCTTGGCAAATTTGTTTATGAGCAACTTCGAACTGCAGGCGAAACGAAATTGTGATAATTTTCCTAGGGTTTGGTACAGATATGTTGACGACGTTTTTGCTATTTATAATGAAGGGACAATAGATCCGGACAAGTTCTTGGATTATCTTAACGCAATACAGCCTGGCATAACATTTACGGTAGAAAGAGAAAAAGATGGTAGTTTACCATTCTTAGACTTGAAAATAACCAGAAACCAGGGCAACCTGGTTTTTGACATCTATAGAAAACCAACACATGTAGATAGATATGTTATGGCTGAATCCGTATGTCATAATAGCCATAAACTGGCTGTTTTCCATTCCTTGATAAACCGACTCGTAAATGTACCTCTGGCAAAGAATCTGTTCACAAAAGAATTAGAATACATTAAAGGTGTGGCGACCTTTAATGGATACTCTACCAAAATTGTAGACAGAATTCTCAAAAGGGCTCTTTGGAGGAAAAAATTATCAGCAACCACTTTACGAACGATGGAAGGACCAGAAGACCGTTGGTCTGTGTTAACTTATTATCCAGGGATTTCCCAAAAAATCGAAAGGATATGGAAACAGTTTGGAATAAAGGCGGGATATACAACCAAAAAGTTGGGTGGATTTTTCAATGGTTCCAAAGATAAAATTCCGGACATACAAAAATCAGGAATTTATGAAATCCCTTGCACGGGCTGTGATAAAAGCTACGTCGGTCAGACTAGAAGACAAATAGGGGTTAGGTATAAGGAACATCTGGCAAACATAAAATATGCAAGAGTGGAAAAATCATGTGTGGCAGAACATGTACTGGAAACAGGGCATACATTTGCAGAAGTTAGACTTCTAAAAAATGTTCACCGCACAAACAGATTGGATGCACTCGAAAGCATAGAAATTGTTAAGAGAAAGGGAAAGGTACTAAATTGGGAGAATGGTCCAATTCAAAATTCGGCACTTTTCGGGTTGCTTACGAAGGATTTGGTGAAAGTAAAGAAATTTGGGAACACACCCCCCTCCATAACCACATCGCAAAAAGAGAAAGGCACGACATATAAATTGAGGTCAATCCGTGATTATTTTGTGAATCATCACATAGAAGTTACGGAGTGATCCAAGCTACTCGATGACCACTGATGAAGATTGCTTGGCAATCGAAATACGTATCTGGGTAATACGTCACGAATATTTTTGTTTGAACTTCTGTTCAAATTTATGTTGGAGGTATGATTTTTTAAATATTATTATATTGAGTTTATATATTATTATATTAAATTTGTATATTATTATATTAAATTTGTATATTATTATATTGATTTTGTATATTATTGTGTTAAATTATACTACATAAATTGAACTGCAATATATTTTATATATTGTATACACAGTATAACTGTTCAAAGTCAGCGAAAAAATCTTATTTTGATTTATAATATGTTTTTGTTATCATCTTGCATTTTTTATTTGATCGATAATTATTATATAATTATTATATCTATAAATATTATAGAAGCGTTAAATCAGACGACTGTCTTTCTGTTTTGTTTTCATTTTAACTCGCGAATAAATCGAAATCTAATGATAATTTATCAATAAGAAAGAAAATTTTACGATAATTGAATTGAATTAATGAATAAATAATCAATAAAATTAAAAATAGAATAGAAAATAAGACGTTGCCAGATTTTGACGCTTCTAAAAGCAACTTGTATCCTTTGTTTTGCAACAAGGGCTTAATTATTTAACTTAATTACAGTTTGTTGATTACTGTAAAACAATAGTTTACAATCAATGTTGAAAATTGATTAATATTTTTTTCATTTAGATATTGTATTAGTTCTGTTATGATTAGTTCTCCATAAAATATTTTTTTCTTAAATTAAATCAAACGTGTGTTAAATATACAGACTTCAGTTTTTAAGGACATTAACAATATATTTTTGAGATACAAACCAAAAAATTTATTTAAATAAGAGAAACTGAAATCTCTCAATAGTTCGTAAAACGAATCAATAATAATTATTAATGTTCTTAAATATTAAGGTATTTAGTGCCTCTAGAGTTTATAAAAATTCGTAAAATGAGAAACACTGAAAATTTACGCACCACGAGATTTGAACCCAATGCCTACCGGTTTTGAAACGGTCATCTTGACCACTCGGCCATCAGTAGGTTTTATGTTCTTTTTAATTTTAGGGTTTTTGGTTTATTTTTGTAAATCTTTCATTGGTTTTCCGACTTCTACAGGTTTATTTTCATGTTAGGCTGTCGCAGTCATGGATATAGGCTAATTGTTTATAAGAAAAGGTTCGTTGATCTGAAGAACTTGTTCTTTAGATAAAAGATGCAATTTAAGTTTGACAAAATAATTGAATAAATCGTCCACCTAAAACAATGTCTTGGTTTTTTCGTTTTACACGGAAATTTAAAAATTAAGAAGGATTAATATTTTATTAAGATACGAATAAAACTGCACAAAAAATATGAACTATGAATGACAGAGTGGAACGAAAATGTATTAGAAATAAAATAGATGATAGCAGAACGAAGAAATTGATTTTCCTGTTGTTGAGGGTTGGGTTTAGAAATTGGTACAAAAATGGAACAGAACAGAAGTTTTTAATGTGTCTCATCGAGTTATAAGATAGTGGGAATAACAATAGAGTTCAAAATAGAGCATAGTTATTCGAAAAATCGTTGTACCGAAATGATAATGTCCAAAAACCTTTTATTCAGCATACAAAAACAAAATTAACCCCTTTAGCTCAATTAAACGCGGTTTATGATAATATCATTGCAATCACTCCACGTTTGTGATTATCCAGATTCCACGCTCACAGCATTAAGAGGACTTAACAAACATATAAAAAAGACGTAAATGAATCAAAAACCACATACAGTTCCGCAACATTTATACGAATCCGGTGAAATAAGAATCGCATTAGTTGCAGTTAACAGTCGGGCGATGTTGAACTAGTTCTCTTGTCACGTACCTTTTACCGAGTTACCTTCCTCAGTTAACACAACTAACATATCGTTTATTCAAGTACGGTCAAATAGTAGTTAAATTGTGAATGTAATTCATCAACTACCATCATTATAGTACTTTTCAAGTTTATATTCCATTACCTTTAATCTATTTGAAGTGAGTACAATTTGAATATTAGATCACAGTAACTCTCACAACTTTTAAACTACTTTGAAAATGGTGTTAAATATATCTTAATTCTTCCATTTAACAGAGAATTTCTGATTTTAACTCTTCCATTGCAATGTTGGTTTATCTTTTATATTTTTTTTTTTTTTAAAATAAATCTGTTTTTTAAAAACGTAAAGTGACAAAGTTTATAAACGTGACAATATTTTAACGTGTAATGAAAGCTCATCCAGGATACAAACATATTTTTGAAAGCTTGTTAGCACGCTTGCGACACCATAATGCAGAGTTGATTGGCTAATTTACTGGCAGCGACTGTTTGTCGAGCTTTCGACGTTATCTAGGGATGTTAGATGAGCTTTGCCTTCACAAAGTCACCATATGAACTACATCTACGAGGTAAATGTGAGCTAAGTTCTCTATAGTGATGCCCATTTTGTTTTCAGCTCGTGTAATTCTAGATTTTCATGAATTTACTTAGTTTATAAAGGATGAAAATATACAAACACAAAACTAACATATTTTTAGATACTTCAACTACTTTTAGTTATCTCATTGTTTTCGTATTTTTTGAAGATTATTAGAAAATAGTTTATGTTAGCATGGTGAAATAATCTGAAAATAAAAAAAAAACAAAAGAAATCAAGAGTAATTGAAATTTTCTGATAACCCGGTACAAGCTTTCCTAAATTAAATTATTTTAATGTTATTGAAGATTCTACTATAGTGTTATGTTCAGGGCTTTGAACTTTCTCATAAAATATATCTTCAATTATTTAGAAAGAAAAATAAAGCTGTTCATCATAGTGTGGAACCATGTTCGCAAGTATTAGTGATGAACATTCGAATTTGTGAATATGGACAAACTTAAGTTCATTACATTCGTCAACTATTACGCTTACATTTAATAAAATTTATAAAAGATGTTGCAAGTTTCTGTATTCTGATAAAATAAGTTTCTCAAGTGAACAATATAACGAAAAATATTTTTATGATGCTCTATGTATGCTTCAACCACTACTAGTAAGTTATTATTATTTTTAATGCACAAGAAATATGCATAAAAATATTGGATTTTTTTTTCAAAAATTCCTTTTTACACAAAAGAAAACCACATACGAAAAACAACATTACCAAAATTATTTTTTTCATCTTACATGGGAAACAACTTGTTAAGCATAAAAGCATGAATAAATTGACTGTTGAATGTACTTTCCATTTACTTTATTAGTTTACAAAAGATAAGTGAAAAACGAAAGAAAAATCTTTGCGAATTCAAGCAAGCGTTTCTATCATCCGAAAATGTGCTTTTTCAAGTTCTTTTTTTCCATTTTTGTAAAACATATTTTGGAGTAAATTAAAATTTTTCTTTTTGTTTGCAAATTGAAATTTTTTTATTGCTACATTTAACTATTATATGCAAAGGTATATGCATGTCCTATAAAGACTTGGGAAGTAGATGGTCATAATTCAGAAAAATATAAATTTGATATGAAAGATGAGAACGAACAATTTCTGTACGTTTCTTTACTTGTTCTTCATGATAAAGTCAAATTGATATGCATTTTAGTAATTAGAAAATAACGACTGCTTTTGATTTATTTAGACAAGCAAAAAAAAATATATGAACATTGATAATATTAAAGTTTAATGAGATTTGAAATTGAGAAATTGGTAGCAAGAAAAAAATATATTTAATATAATGTTCATTTAGTAAATCAACAGATGATGCTTCATACTAGTTTATGCTTTCGAGAATGTAAAAGATAATTAAATCAATCGCTTCGAATATCTTGAAATGAGTTATACATGATTGATAGTTATTGATTGATGCTTCAATTTACTGTACTACAGAATATAAAGTTTCGTAATTAAGTTTACACTACAATGTGTAGGCACCGTTGAATATTTAAATTTTGAAAATAAAAATAATCATTCATAATATATTCCCTGTATAAAGCACATCTCTAAAAATGTTCGTTGGTAATATTTATAGAGTTTTTGTGAAATATTTCAAACTAAGAATGTGTATAATGTGATATTGAGCGACAGGAAAATGAAACGTAGGTGGTAGAAGAATTAAAACCAAATTATTCATTAGTAAAAATTCTTTAAATTTCATGAATTAATAAATCATCAGCAAAATCATTAATCGTTGATAATTGTACCGACGCAATCTGAAATTTTAATGTATGTTTCTGTAGTAGGTTCCTAGTGATACTTTCAGCATTGCATTGTTTGACACGTACACTTTATGTAGCGAGTAGAGGACCCGGTGAACTTTGTACCACCTACAAATAATTTGTGAAAATTGATTCATTGATATCTATCAAAAAGTCACATTTTTAATTATTAATACGAATATAAATAAATACATATTCTACTCATGCTTAGTTATAACAAATTTAGTGCGTTTTATAGTTTACTTTTTTCTTCAGTACCTGCACTCTATTGAATATTTGTTTGTTTTTTAACTATTTGACACTTCAGCACATGATTACGGTGACTTACTTTTCTGTATTAGTATAATGTACCTTTTTGAATGTATTATAATGTTTCGATCTTATTATGATAATCTTTTTTACCCTTACTGCGCTATAGTTTAAAATGAACTATAGTTTCCTAGCTATCGTACGGTGTGCAATATATTATGAGTTCTTGATGACATAACTCTTTTCTTTTTGGTATACTTTTAAATTCTTGGTACATATATTGATATTTTTTCAGTTTTTGTTTGAATTGACGAATGAAAGCTCAAATATTTTTTTTCTATTACTTTGTCGACCTTCTAGTTCCCTTTTGCGACTTTGTGATCTGGTACTCCCAAAGTTTGCCGGTTTTGATTTTTTTGTAGTTTTTCACTGCTGTTTCTGATCTTATAAATAATTTCTACCCTGTCGCTGCTCTTTGCATTCTTTACGCTTATACTAAATATTAAAAATAATATTCCTGGAATCCTATTATCATTTCACCCAAACTCTACAAATAACAAGACCGAGAAAATTGTGAAGATTACTTTTGCTTTATTGATAAATCATAGAAAACGTGAAATAGAAAATCACAGGCGTCAATGATTGGAACCATGGATTAATCAATGGATAGGGACACCCTAATCACCTAGTGGTATGAAATATACTTTACGTCCTATTCTCGTACCTACCAAATATACATTTAAAACTTCATAAAAATCGGTTGAGCCGTTTCGGATGAGTATGACCACAAAAACCGTGACACGAATTTTTTTATGTAAGAAGACTATAGATTTATTTTATAGAAGTTTTGCTTCCTTTTTTACAACAATTATACAGTGTTTTTATTTGGATTATTCATTCAATTTAGGCTCAAATAACGACAAAATTTCGAAACTCTTAATCTTTGTAGACAAATTTAGAGTACAAAAACCGTATATCCAATTGAAAACTTGAATATATTGTTCCATGTTATTGATATGGGATTGAAATTTATTGTAATTAATTACACTAGGATGAAATTACACATAGAAATGTAAATAATAACGAATTGTAAAACATTTAAAAAGATTATCATGAAAATCTATTCTCAGTGAAGTTCGTAAACATATTTTTCAGATCGTATTCAAAAAAAAAAAAACAACACAAATAAATAATAATGAAAAGTACCGGGAGGGTTTAAAAAATTTAGTACTGGAAAGGAGGGTAGTAAATCAAACTGGGGGATAGAATTAAATTAACGTAGAAATATTGAGGGGAAAGAGTGAAAATCGATTGAATGACAAAAAGCAAAGCTAATTGAGTAAATCACCCACTACGAGAAGAAATTAACGAATATTGAATATAAGAGAAAAAAAATTACGCTTCAAAAACAATAGAAGAAAAACAACTCAGATCTTAGATCAATGGAAATTGCCTAAAGTGCTTATAGTATTCTTAAGTATTTTTCTAGCATTTACCGTTACAGTTTTATGACGTTATTTTAGATTCCTTGTTTCTGTGAATCATTACTTGATAAAGATATAATTTTGATCATAATATCGAAAAAATGAACATTTTTAAACAAAGAATTATACAGTATTAGATACTTGTTCGCCGCGGTACGTACATATTATATGTCAAGCATGTTGAGTCAAAGTATAGGCAAACAATTTATATATCTTGATTCGGTAGTTGCCAAATTATGATTTTTTTTTGTTGCAAATTACATCCAATTATCCTTATTATTTAAAAAAAATAATAGAATAAAATTCAGGGACCTTTTTTCCAACAGCCGAAACAAAAATATAACCAAATAAAGAATTTTATAGCCGATAGTCACGACTTCGTTAACATTACATAATAGTACATCAACTATTGTTTATTGGTTTTATTAACTTCGGAAAAATAAGTACCTATTTTAATTATTTTTGTGTTTCTTCCTCGAATAAAAACAATGCTATATTCTTGAAAATGAGTTTTAACGTCTCTAAAAGCGTTCGTATGTGTGCATATATTAATGTGGCACACACCTATACTTTCATAGAAAAAGACAATGTTTGCAAAAATAATCGTAATGAAACTAATATAATAAACCGATGTTAAAAAATTATTAATAAAATTTTATTATTTTATTATTGACCAACTCGTTTACATTAAGCTAAATTTAAAAATAAAATTAATTTCTTGAGGTAAAACTAAAAACCAAAAGATGATATCACAAATTATTTACTTATCGTTGACGTATTAATAAGTTAATAAAAAATATAAAAGAACATTATTATAAACATGTACTTAGAGACTTATAAATCAACAATCTACTATCTTTGAATTCATTTACTATAAACACTGATAGTGAAATTGAAGAAAAAAAACAAAATTTTATTTAGTTTGACAATAGACCTAATGCACATGATCTAAAAATAATTATAAAAATGTTCTGCACTAATATCAAAACATAATGTAGCTGTTACATTTTACTTTCCATAAATTTTTTTGAGTAATATTCATTTGAAAATGCAAAAAAAAAAAAATGAAAAATTTAAATTGCCTAAAACGAGCTTCGATTTCTCCAGTATTAAAATGACGTCACTATATGAAATATCAAAATTCCATGGATTGTTTCTTATAAAAAACGTATTTTCATACAAAGAGAGAGGTTGTTTAAATCCTTTAAAAATTACTTTAACCTGTTACAATCTGCAAAAACTATAATTTTAAAGTATAAAATGTCCATGGTGAAAAATTGTGCAAAATATCAAAAATTGTGTAAATTATTATTATGTAACCGCTCAATGATATGTGTATATTACGGTTTCAATACGCGTACTGATGTGTATTGTGACGTCACAGAAAACCCGTATGTATACTTATCGTTTTCGGACACTAACTTGCTGATTAAAATTAAAGTTTTTTTTTCTGCTAAAATACAAATTTTTCATAACTAAACTTGGTCTTTCCTCATATTAAACATGTTCTTTATCGATTAAAAAAATACCCAAATGGTCTGTTGTAAAATTAAAATTTTTAAAAGTGAGAAGTTGTCAAAAGAAGTATAAAGTAATATTGTTGGCAATATTAGTTAATTCAGGAATGCAAACAAAATATACGAGTTTCTTATGGCAAATCCTCAAATCCTTTGAATTTTCATCAAAAAAATAGAAAATATATTTTGACAAAGGTACCTTAAATTATTATAGTTGTCTATATCGTATCGATATGTATCTCTTAGTATCTGCTCTATAGTTATTTTAGTTGAATAAATAAAATCTAAAGATATTAAAAGTTAACAAAAGCAGACGGTAAATTTAAAAATGATTATGCCAAATAGAAAAGTACTAACCTAAACTAAACATTTTTGGTTGTTGAAAATTGAATTCTCAGAGCAATTTTTTTATTGATAATAATGAAATGTGATATTTTTTCTTTAAATACATTTCCAAGGGCATTTTTTCGTTATTTTGTTATTTCATTATATTGTTTTATTTAGATTCAAAGCAATTTAAATTGTTTAATAACTAAATTAACGCAAAAATATTTTGGCCTAAAGTCTCTTATACCTACTTTTTCAAAGGTAGATATATTTTTCAAAATTTACAGGTAGAAAAAGAATTCATCTTCAAATTTTGTTTATTTATTCAACTTCAAGTTGAGATTAATCTTGTTGAGAAAATCAGTCATGAGAATAATGTTGGAAGTTCGCTTACATTTACCATCAAGATATAATAATTGAGGTACCTCGAATTAAATTTATTTCGTCGAATAATACTTATTTTGCAAAGAAAAATACCAAAGTATTTTTGTCAAGAAAAATACTAAAATTACGGGTTGGAAGACAGAAATAATTTGATTTTAATAATTAATTATGCTAAAATATGCTTGGCTCGTATATATCACAGAGTTAGTAAGCGTAGGTAAATTTAATTTGCACCCTCACGGGGAAGTTATTATTGTTGCGCTCGAACTGAATTTCAGTTGTTCGTTGTCTCATTGGTGATGAGAATTCTTAACCAAGAAGAACAGAAACGTAGATATTCACCGTGTTTTGATTTTAAGTCAAAGTTGTGAATTATATTGCCAAGTTTTTCAAGGTAAATATTGAGAGTCAAATAATTCATGCTTGAAATTGTGTTTGGGTAATAAAGACCAAACCATTATGATGAAATTGATTTTTGATAAGATTTATATTGTTCTTTGACAATGCTAAATTGACGTGAGTAAAGATGTATGATAAAATTAATGAAACGACCGCATAATTTGTTGGTATCACTAACTTTTAACAAATTGCTCATATAGGTATCCACCCATACATATTCGTGTGGATTAATTCACGGCTATTAGCTAATGGTTTTGGTTTTTTGAAATTGATGTTATTAATGTCAAATAAAGTAGCGAATTCTAATGATAAATTCAAAATAATTGAAATATATTCAACTTATCCTCATTAGATAGAACGCCAGAAACGTCAGAGATTATAGAATTAATGAATGTTAATTCCGAATCTCTTCGGACTTTAGAATTGGTTTATGTCTTAATCTGCCACGGCCAATTTTGTTAAAGTTCTAATTAAAACCTAAGAGTTTTCGATTTTCAATTGGGTTTTAAATGCTATGTTGCACATGTAATTTAGTTTCAATAATATCTTTAAAACATTAATAAAACTTTTTCCTTGGTTGGAAGATATTGAATAAAAACGAAGATAATCATTATATATTCCTTAAAACTTTTATTCAATAAAAAAGTCTCAAGATTTTCTTGAACGTGAAGTATTCAAATAAGCAATTAAATAAAAATTAATTTTAAATAAAAAATATCTATACCTTTTTCTATTAGATATGCACTATTGATAAGAAAACTTTTCTAGTTTAAATAAAGAAATAAAAATATTGAAAGGTAAGTTATAATTGGTACTTTGGAAGATAAATATATATACGTCATTTCAATGCAAGTTTCTTTTATATTTTATAGGTAATTTATTATAAAGAGTATAATAAATTGATGCAGCGAAAGACGAAAAACTACTTAAGGATGGTTTTTTTAACCCAAACTATTTGATTTTGTTAGATTGAAGTATGTATATCGTTGATTTTTATTTTTATACTTCTTAGAAAATTCATTTCTATAAAGAAAAAAATAATTGAACAATGCTTTATTACGAAGTGACTGTACAATATTTAATAATCTGAGTAATTACTTTCAATAAAATAAAAATAAAACTAGGAAACAAAGATTTATGCAATGAAAGATATTTTGTAGAAAGATTTATGAATCAGAACGAGAATACTGTTTAAACTAAAGGATTGCAGCTTTATGAAGAGATTATTTTCCTAGTATTTACTTTAATTCATTAAGATATCGAGTTTTAAATTATAGCCACTTATTTGTAAAGAAGGAATATTACTAGAATTGAAACAGGTTTTGCTTGTTTATTATACATCAATATTCAATGTACATCATACACTTTTTCTATATCAGTTAAAAGAAATTCAAAATTCAACTTTTTCAAATATCGTTACTTTGGTTCAGTCGAATTTAACAAAAATGCCAGATGCATACCTAGGGTCTTCATAAAACTCATATAAAATATTTCAGCATTCTACGATTTATCGTTTTGCGGTACTTGAGATACATATGTTTGTACTACTGTGATTAAATTGAAAAGTGGCATAAACATTTATTACGATTGTTTTAATACTTTTTCTATTGGTAGGATATTGAATAAAATAACCCCTCTTTCAAAATTTATTTCATAATTTTCATAAATTAGTCAAGTCCTTTTTTGTAGGCCTACAATAATGAATTCGGTGATGTTTAAGATGTCTAAATTTATTAAGCAAAGAAGTTGCATTAACGTTTGCAACTTTTAGCTGTTCAGCAGATTGAAGAGACTACTCTAGGGAAACCGTTTTGGCCTCCATAGAAGATAATAAACTCAAATCGCTGAAGATGATAACTATTTCGAAAATAATGTTTAATGTATGTTTTCAGGAAGACACGTTAGCATAGCTGTTTATTGAAGGGAGAGGAATACTATTAAGGAGACGAAATAGACGTAGATGAATAAATAAAGAATTTGAAAATTGATCACGGTAGTATATATAGATATCATGAGAAATAATTAAATACAAAAAAAATAATCAAAATCTCAAAAAAGAAAATTTCCACAATTAAAATAGTTCTTTTTGTGTACGTACAGTACAAGAAAACCCAGAAGGTGAAAATTAAAGCAGATTTTCATTTTAAAATTTCAAGAGTTCCCTTAAAGCCATTATGATTTCTTTTCGGATAACGTCAAATTGTAATGTGACATCCAAAGCAAAACAAGTGACCGTGATTTATATGTTAAAATCGAAAAATAAGAGCCCCATTTACCCTATTTTTATATCCTTACACACAACACATTTTTAACCCCTTTGAATAGCTCCACGACTGCACATTGCAATTTACAATTCACAATAACTATCTCACAATAAATAACAAATAATCTCATCCAACTTTAAATTCCATTTGATTTTTCAGATTTCGCCGCGTGCCTGTCGTCATCCATAGCAATATATGCACATCCGCAAAAAGCGACGAATTGTAAAAATATAATTTACAATGTAAAACATAGAAAGTTAAACAAAGAAAAATAACGGAAGTAAAGTAAAAAGAAAAAAAAAACAATCTCGTGTTCATGTGATCAACGTTGTTCACATTTAAAAAAAAGTAGAATAAAATGTATAAGGGTTTTATCTCGTTGGGGGTAATAAAAATAATTGTTTCTTGTTGTGAAAAAGATATGGAACAGTTAATTCCCACACTTTCGAAGGGATTTGACACTTAAAAATTGAACTGTGAAGATTTTTCTTCAGCGAACAAAACTAATTGTGGTTGAGTGAAATGAAAACACATTAATTTCAACGCCAACCGTAAATTATATACAGTGTGTTTCGTAAAATAAAAGCTCTATATTAATAAAAATAACATCATTTTATTATATTTTAAAATTATTTTCACCATTAAAAGAAGGTAATTTAAAACGTTAATTTTCAAGAAGAAAGTTTAAATATTTGATAATCATTTTTTTTAAATCAAAGATAATGTTAGAACTACGATAACTATATACGTACTGTAGATTACTAAAAACAATATGTCAGTAGCAATACGGATATTAAAGCAATTTCATTTTAATTTGTACATAGCACTATGTTTCGGTAACGATTTAGCGTTTATCATACACTTGGCGCTAATAAGTCATTTGAAACTTGCAAACGAAATTGTCGTTGAAACGTTGTTCTTTGCATAAATAGTAGCTAAGTTTCTTTTACGTTTTTATATAGTTAGAGATATATAGCGATATGAAACAAAAAACGAATGAATTAAAAAAATGGATGTATGAAATACATATGTATAGTTTTTGGAGTGTTAGCTTTGGTACCATCCAAAAAAAAATAACAATAAAATAAGGGATTATACACCTTTTCTCTTGAAGATTTTCAACGTCCTTACTTATGTCGTAAATGGTTTTATATTCCATTCAAGTCGTTTTCGCGACATAAAAAGGTAAAAATAATGAAAAAACGATAATTTAAAACCACGTAATTCAGATGGACCCATTAAAGCTTTTCGCTTCTTCTATCACACTGGGCTAACTTTAATTGTTTCACATAAGAAATAATTTCCCTGGTACGCCTAGTTGTTTGATCTAAAACTTATGAGACACCTATAAATATCCTAGTGGTAGAAAGGTAATTTATAAAGCTCAAGATGGTTCATTTTAATTATGGAATATCTATATGTTTTAGTCTCCATAGATTTAGTGAGAGATGGTCGTTATAAAGCTCACAGAAACAATCAACTGAAAGAACGGATAGACGGACATTGACTTGCATTCGCTCTCTATAGCTTTAATCATTCCCACAGGTGTGATCTTGGCCGTAATCCGAGCATCGAATTTTCACAAAGCTCATAAAAAACCACGTCCATTATATGGTTTGTTATTTTACGACTGAGGTGTGTCGTTTTCTTCGTAATGAATCCGTACATTTTACTTTGGCACGTAGTTTTCACTTACAATGGATTCCGCTGTGTGCGAAAACAATCGCACTCTTTCCAGGTCATTAGACAACGATAACAGGGATGAGGATTATACCTTTCCCGATATTAAATATCGCTTCAAGCGCGTTCAATTTTACATATGAACTTAATGGCAGACTTTTGCAAATGATTATCATACATTGACTTGAAAAATGCGCTTTGAATGATACTTTTTTCGCCGTTTTACGACTTATTCTCTATCTATATGTGTTGAACGAAGCTATAATACCCATTAGAAAAATTACTTTCTGTAATTACATTAACATCTATTAATAACTCGTTAATTTAGATTCATATTTTCAACTATTAAAAATGTAATTTATCAAAGACAAAAGTTGCAACTAGTAATTTATTTGCTCTACTTTTTTCAATGATTAATTCTTCCTCAAATTACATTCTTATAAATTTTACCACGGTAGATGAAAAGCCAAAAGAAATAACATATGTTTATTACATTCTAGCACAACTATTACACACTCTTTTTATACTTAAGGGTTATTTATATCTATTTTATGTAAAAGAAAAAACTTTAGTATTATTAAATGGGGAAAAATATTGTTTTAACATTTACGTTGATATTTAAGAAAATATTTTAGCATTAAAAAACCGATTTTGCAATGAAAAATTTATATTTTACAAAAAATTGTGAAAGTTAAAAGGTTTTAACAATAAGGTTTCAAAGTGGTACAAAATAAGATCGCTTTTTTAACTTTTATTTAACGCATTTATTGCTTGTTGCAAACATCGAGCTTTTACTTTATACGAGGTCACGTATATTTTTTATATGGAAGGAAATCTAAAGGTACTGTAAAACGAAATATGCTTTTGCTATTTTTTTATTAGAAAATATACTTTCATAAGTAAGGGAAATCAAATATTATATGTGTACGCGATTTCGTTAGCTTATATTATAATATCTTTGATAATAATTTGATGTAGGTATATTTACTTTAAGTTATGGGTAATGCGATTGCCTGTGATAAAAAAAAATTAAATAAATTTCTTTCGTATTATTCGTTACTTTCGTATATTTATTTGAAATTACTATTTGATAGAAATATAAAATTCTTGTATAACCTAACTTTATCGATGTAAAGTAAAAACTGATATTTTCTTATTCGACAACTTTTAGTGAGTAAACGAAACCTATGGTAAAACCGAATCAAATTATCAAAAAACTAAAATAATTTCCCAAATTTCAAATATTTATAAACAAAGTATTTATTAAAACAATTTGAATAAATTGAAAAATACTGCATAAACGAAAACAATAAATAATCACAGCACAAAGTTTTAAGTCTACATATTATCGTCTATAATAAAAATTACAATTTTGAATCTAATACAGGCATTTTGTCAATCAATTGAAGAATAGCGATTGGGCTTTGTGAAAAACGATGACATTATTTTTATTCAATGACTCAATTCCCACTGTTTTTTTTTACGTTTTATTCATTTTCATGTTGATAGATTGAGCTTGACACGCATTGTTGAAAATTCCATCGTTGAATCCTTATCATTCGTGGTATGCATGTAAAGCCGACCTACTGGTTGGATGTGACATTAAATTCTAGAGAGTACATATGTAATAAAGTCATGTTATGTAACGTATATTTAACTAGATATTACAAAAATACATAATACATAATTACATAGGTGTGTATTCCTTTGTCTACATTAAGTTAGAGAGGAACATGTTTGTTTTTTTTTCCACAAAAAAAAAATCCTTCACAAGGTAACAACGAGTCATCGTTATCCACACGGTCACACAAGCTACCCTTATAGGTGGTCTCTATTGTTTATAGTTCACATTTTGACGTGACGATGTTATCAGATTTTCTAATTAGTATGATTGTCACGTGCTAATATTACACCTTGTAAATTATTGATTTATGGCTATTTTACAGCTTAAAACTTTAAATAGAAAGGTTGAAAGTGCATTTAGGAAGTTGCAGACAAAAATAAATGAAATATTTTACTATCACATTAACACTACTATAAAATATGAAATGTTTTTAATATTTATATAAATAAAATAAGAATAGATGAAGAATCACAAAAAATAAAACACTATAAAATGTAATAGAATACAACGATTTATTTTCCAATAAATTGTAAAAAATCACAACTTCCTCTTATTAAATTCCGTAAATTGATTGAAGCTGTTCTTGAGCAACAAGAAATATAAAAATAGACAGATAGACAAATAAACAACAATGTGCAAAATAGGAACTTCGAAAAAAAGTATATTTGTTTATGAACTTTCGCCAATTGAGTATATATACAAATAGTTAAACAAAGGTATAGGTATAAAAATATATATTAAAACAAGAAATAAAAGTAAGTTTTGCGCACATTGCAAAAATATTAATTGGTCTGATATTGTGGTTTTCTGAAAGAAAAAATATTACTATTTGCATATAATCCTCGAAAACGCTGTTTAAAGTTGGAGCTCAAATTAGAGTATCTTTAAAACATTGAAATTTTAAATTAAACTTTTTCTTTAAACGGCGTTTTTGTGGAAATTATGTTGTCAATAAAGTTTCTTCCTTCAAATATCTTAAACAACTTTGAAAAATGCTTCGAATTTAGTTGTTTCTTCAAACGGCGTTTTCTGGAAAAACAATGCGAGCGAAAATTTTTTTTCTTGAAAATTTCTCGAACCACAATATCACACCAATTAATGGCGTTAAAAATAGTTCGAAGTTTTAATACTTGGAGAAAAGCTCTAAACTTCAACTAAGCACTTTATAGTACAAAGGATTTTTCAAAGAAATGTCTGGACCATAATATAATGAAATTTTCTTGGATCACAAAAAAGCAAGAAAATATTTCTTAGTTATATTCTTCAAATTCCAATAGTATATTGCTAATTTGATGAACCTCAATCTTCTTACCACAGAGGAGAAGGAAACATATGATTCGCCGAAGAAATTAATATGAGCACAGTGATTAAATTAATATTAGAGCAGAAATAAAACCAAGAATTTGAATATCCTAAAGGGCGAAATATTTTTTTAGACCTTTTTTTTATAAAATTTTACTTTTACAATTTCATCATATTACTTAAAAAAATTGATATTCACATCAGAGAACAATAAAATTTAAGAAATACATTTATAATGAAGTTGGATGAATCTTAAATGAAGATAAAAATGAATGATGAAAAATATAGTTTTAACGCATTGCAGTAGAAACGCCTTTGAACAAACGATTCGAAGAAAGTGTTTGAAAAGCGCAATTAAAAAGATCATAAATTTCCGGCATTTGAAATTACTTTGTTCTCTATAAATAACTCGAGCCCTAATATATAATTTGTTTCTTCTAATCAATTTTTGAAGTCTTGATTTTCAAAAACTTTATGAAAGAAAAGACAAAATTAAGTTTAATTATATGCATCAAATTGATTTAAATTCGAAAAATGCAATTAATCGACTAATTGGCTCTGAATCATATTTCAAACTAAAAAGTTATTATATTTGCCCGGAAACTATAATTAAAATTTGAAACTAAATACTCTAAAATTTGTTTCGAATAAAACCTAAAATGTAATAATATCGGCAATATGAAATCATTAGCGATAATGGCTTGATTACTAATAATTATAACAATTCAAAACCAAATGTACGTAATGATTGTTTAATTTTAAATTATAACCCAGCTATATGTTTCAATTTACCCATAGGAAAAAATGAGCCCTGAAGAGTAAAGTTTAAAATATATTTTGCTTTATAAACGACAGAGAAAAAAATAAGTACTTGGATTTTAAAAGTTTAAAAAGGTGTTATATGATTTTAAAAACTAGATTTTAAATATTCACAAATCGTAAAAAGTATAAAAATATAAAGTTAACTGGATAAAAACTAAAGTAAATTGATAACTTTATACTCGTTTTTCATTTCAGTAAAAAGCTTTCTAAGTAATTTAACTTTATGAAAACTCAATTTATTGATGAGGTACGTTAACTATTCTTAAACAAAAATCAAATTTGCAACCAAGTTTATCAATAATGCAAAAAAAAAATCGGCCAACAACCTCATCTTGTAATATTGTATAAGCTTAGGACCTCTTCTATCTGTAAATATTAAAATTCCTGAATAGCTTAAATTTGGTCTGAACGTGTTTTCGTTTTGTCGTCTTACCATTAAAGGTGGAAAAAAATGTGAAAAAATTTCTGATAACAGGCATAATATTGTTATGTAAGTTATATCAAGATGCTATAAACAACCTCGTTTCTTTGTCAAAAATGTAGAGGTGATACAGAAGAGGAATTTTCTCGCACAGAATCTGCCGCTACATCATCTCAATATATATATATATATATATGATGAAAGCGGAATATTTTGCCCGTCATTTTGCATTACCAAAAATTCGTATTTCTTTGCTTGAAGATGGCAAATTATTTTTCACATTTTCTCGGTAGATTATTGAAGGTGAAAAGTTTGGATGATATGATAATATGAAGGTAGATTGATTAAAATTGTTATCTTAAAAATCTACATAAAAGCACAGAATGTGTAGAATAATATTTCTGTAATAACACCGACATCATTGATGATCATAATATTGTTTGTAAGTTTCTCCATTTTTATTACCAAGTAATAAATTATCTTTTCAGCGTAGTGTAGAAAAGTTTAATGCTTAATACTCCTAATTATTTATATTTGTTTTCAACAAAGTTTATATCTGTTAAACATAAAGAAGACTTCACAAATTATTAGTTTCACTAAACCCCCTCAGTTCGGTAATTTTTGTTCTATTCTTGAAGCACTAAAAAAAGAAGTGATTTTATTAAGTACTAGCTGATGCCCGCGACTTCGTCTGCGTAACGTAGGTGTAGATTATATTTTCTTTTTAAATTTGCTATTTGTTGTGGCATATGAAAATTATTATTTTTTTTATTTCTTTTACGAAAAACATAATCATACTTAAGAACACTATTTTGTCAACTTTAAAAATACAAATTTAATAAACTGTTACTTAGAATAAAATAGTTGTATATAATGATCAATTCATTTTCAAAAAATAATTATAAATATCTAAAAAGTACCTAAAAAAACCGTATACTTACGGTAGGTATACCTACCGTGAACCAATTAATCCGTAAATCAATCAGCATTTATACATAAATAAAAACTATCGTTAAGTTCTATAAAGTCAGTCATAATTATAACTTAAAACAGTCAAAAGTTATCAAAACACTCGCCTAGATATTTAGAATATTAGTAAAAATAACATTTCATTGTCTCGACTCTCGAATGAACCCTTTTCTCGAAACTATTTCACTACTGCAATGTACGAAACTACCGAGAAATTAAAATTTGTTCAATTGAACGAAACCCAGTTCCTCCAAAATCAAGTATAACCATTGTGTATCTATGCACTTATTACTAAAATATCTGAATTTCAACTAAATAATTAAATCATTTCCTTTTAGTTCGCCGAATTGCTCGCTACTCGATATTCGCTCACTTACCTATTTATTTGTGAAAACGTATTTCGGATTTTCAGGTTTACAATATGTGAACGCCAAAAAACTTAATACTTACTTATGAACTTAACCTTTTTCAGATATATATATTAGAGTTTAAATTTTTAAGCAGATCCTACGTTTTTGAATCTAATAATAAATCAACATTGTTTTATTTTAAGCGATAAAACGTTTCGTCTATAACGAACATATTTTAATAATTAAACTTAAAATTTCGATTGTTGAATAGACGTTATGCCGTACAAACTTTGCCACCATTTTTCACTTTTTTAGGGGAGGAATTATCAAAACCCCTTTCTTATTATATATCTGCATCGTATAAGAAAACCATTTTCCAAATTTCATCGACACAAATATGCTTTTATTTGGAAAATACAATGTAAAACGAAAAAAATTATGACCTTCTTTACTTTGATATCATTACTAAAAAGCAATTCGATTTCGCACATTTGGACGTTGTACATACAAAATTGTTGGAAATAGGTAGAAAACGTGGAAGTAAATTCGAATATTTTATTTATTTTCAATAACAATAATTGATTTTCAAATTTTTCTAAATACCGAAGAAAAGTTAGTTTGGAAGATTTTATATTTTGATTGATAAGATTGATAATGAAATATGTGACAAATAATTGCTCCCTTAATGTTTTTCAGCAGAATAAATAATTGCTCCAGGTCACAATCATTGGTTGATAAAAATTAGGTTTTAAAAAGTTTGATTGTTGAAAAACAATCAAAAATTAAAAATCGCTTAGTTATAATAAGTACTACATACACTTTCTTACTAATTTAGTGAAATAACGTTATTTAAAACGTTGTTATTAAAATGATATAACAAAAAAAGAAATTTATAGTTAAATAATTAATAATAAGTTTTAAATTACACTTATTAAATTCAAAATTTCGATTGTTGATTAACTCTACATTTTCTCATACAAACGTAGTCACCCCTTTTACTCTTTTAGGGTAGGAATTTAAAAAAAAAATCTTATCAAATGTCTACTCCTTATAAGGAATACATCGAATATTAAAATTTCATCAGTCAGAGGGGATCTATAAATACAGGATTTTATGTATGCACAGTTTTAAAAACGTATTTTCTTTAAGTTTTATTACTATTATTATTATTGCTACTATTACTTTTTTTCGTTAATATGTCCTTATTGAGCAATTGTAAGGATCTATTTACAACAATTTTGTAAAAAAAAAATAAAAAAAAAGTTTACTGTAAGATTCGAACCCACGTCTTAATAATTAGGAGCATCAGAATGTTAGATACGTAAGCCATTACGCTATAACATCAAATATGTGTTGTATATATATAAAGGTTTATATTTCAAAGAGGCAATTTTTCAAAATTTAAATTGAATTTACGGTGCTTTTTATCAGTTCAATTAAAAATATTTTTACAGATTATTTTCTAACTTGTAATTACCTTTCCAATGATACATAACTCACCTGTCTAGTGTAAAAATTTCTTATTTCATCCCTTGGTAATACCTTCCCTTATTATTTCTTTAGAATGATAAGTAGCCTATAGTCTGTGGGAAATTGTGTTGTATCTTAATACCAAATTTCATTAAATTCGGTTGTTCCGTTCTTTAGTTAAATCGGGACACACAGACAGACAGACAGACAGACAGACAGACAGACAAAAATTTTAAAAATGTTAAATTTGGAATAAGGGCCTCTTGAAACAAATATTTACCCAAAAATTGGGTTAAAAATCGAAATGTACAGACAGACGTAAGAATTTTATATATTAGTATAGATACGCCGAAGGATTATAAAGAAGATTACAAGAAATACTTTTTTTACCTCTTACTCAGGGTTAAATATTGAAAGATTTTTACCTTTTTACTTTTGTATTGAACTGAAATATTAATATAATCTATCAATTGGCAAAAAACCCAACATACCTATCAATTATTTTCATTATTCTTATCATCAAATAATAAATTTTACAACGTACAAAATATTTGTCGCTTTGTTCGAATATTTACAGTATTATTTTTTCTTAGTAAAAGTTTTAAAAAATTAACAATTGAAACAAAATAAAAAGGATTATTGGGAAAAGGATTAACTAAGAAAAAAAGAATAAAAGTAGAGTAATCAGCGAAAAGAAAATAGGCCTTTCATAAATAGTTGAATAGGGAATAATATAAGATAATAATTAATAGTTGAATAGGGAATATTATCTATTTTCAACTGTTTTGTTGCTTGTGAGTATGTTTTCCGAGATAACGTTAACCGAGGTACGGCTACCTTAATTGAAAATAGATATATTGCATCTGTCGTAGAACAGAGGTACAACTCAAAAATTGAAAATTTTAAGTAAGTAACAGTTTAACATTAAGGAAGCCGCCTATTCAAAAGTATAGAACAAAAACTTTATTAACGATTTCCCGACAACTTCAATGTTTGAGTTGTACCTTTATTCTACGACGGGATCTATATCGTTAGTTCTTATAACGTGTTAATCAATATTTTCAATGAATCGAATATCATGATTTTTGATCGTAAAAATTATAGTTGCAGTAATGAGAATAAATAGTTTTCAAGTTTGTTGTATAAAAATTTTAGAACAAGAAGTTACTTTTTTATGTTCTGTACATAATTTTCTATAAAAATATATTTATATTTAGTAGATATAATTCGGTTACTTTAAGCTTCTGAAATATTTAAAATAAAGGGATTTAATATCATTGAATGGTTCAACGATTCTCAAACTTTCTGGTATGGAGACCATACTTTAGCAAATTTAAAATGAATACGTACAGATCAATTAAAAATAAATGATTTTTAAATATTTTAATTCTACCATAAAAGCATATTTTCTAACAGTCTGTTTCTTAAACCAACGAATTTGCAAGAGGTATTAATTATTATTACCTTTTCAATAATTTACGGGACCACAATAACACCTCAAAGATTTATTTGCATTTATAATTTTCACGAATTTGTAAAAGCAGTTTAAAGCTGATGATATTTATTAACACGTTACGTCGCGCCGACCAATTTACCGTTTGTTTGGATAATTTATTATTAAAAGATTAATATATATTAGTTATAGACATCTCAAGGGTATTGATCCACCATAGTGAATATACGGTCCCAGTTTTCCTTTAAAACTTTTTAACTAGAAGACGTCTCTTTCTTGTAAGTCAAGTAAAGTTGTCTCGAAATGAAATTTTAATTAAGACAGTCGAAACGACGAAGTATGAAATTTATTTTCTCGGTCTTGTTTATGATTTTTTTTTACGGTAGCACGTCTAGATGGAGTTGTTTTATGAAAAATTTCAATTTCGTGTGAACACAAAAAAACTGCACCAAATAGTGTAAAATTATTTAATTTCTGATTAATCGACCTGCAGTCGTGTGTTCTTCTGTTTAACTATTGTAAGTAGCTCCCAAAGGATTTTCGTGCTCCTACATTGCGAATTCTAGTCATGAATGCATTTGTACTTTTTTAAGATGTTCAATTTATTGTTAGTTAAGCAAGAGAACAAGGTTTTTCTTATTTTATGGTCTTTGAAATTAACAGTAGGTTATCGAATACTTTATCGTAGGTACGGAAAATACCATTTAATATCAAAAGAAACCGAAGTTTTTTATTAATATTCAGTTAAAACTGGTTAAAAATCTAGTAATAGTGCATGTTTTGATCAGAATAAATATTTTCATTGAAATTTAGTAACTATCTAATGCAGTTTTTGAGAATACCAAATGGAGAAGCAGTTAAATTAAAAAAAAGAATTATTACTGGTAGCCATTTTTTTTTGTTTTAAGGAATCTCCCTCTGATAATAAACCGATCAAAAAATAACCTCGTGATTTGTACCAATAAAAACATTACTTTCTTTTACTCAAGTTATGCTAAAAACCCAACAACCGACAATTTGACAAGATAAATTTTATTTATGATATGATCTCACAATATAATTTATAGAAACAAAACTAAGACAAATATTTTTAAAGTAAAGTACAAGCACTAGGAATATGCTTCATTAGTGCTAGGATAATATAAAATTTGGTTCAACAAGCAGTTAAGAACCTTTTAAAAATGTAAACTAATTCTAATCCTCAAAACTGGTTAACCAGCATTAACCTTTGCTAGTTATTAACCAATTAGCCTATTACCAACTTTAAGTAAAATCGCTGAACTATATTAATACAAATCAACAAACATAGAAATAAAGAAAAAATACTATTATTCGAACAGTTGGGATTTATCTACAACGGTTCTATGATACTTACCTACTATAAAATTTCGCCCACGAAAATTTCCCACAAGCATTAGTTGCGAACACGAAAGTTGCTCACATAGAAATTTACTCACATAAAATATTCCTCACACAGAAATTAACGCACAATTATATATCCTACCATGGAAGTTAACTCACAGAAAAAAACATATTTACTTTATTTAATATTTGATTAATTGTTATTTAATTATTAGAATTGTAATACACTACCAACCTATTTGAAAAATAAATATATGTTTTTTTGGAAAGTTTTAAATTAAAATAAGGACTCATGTTTCTTTAGTCTCGTAGTTATCTGGCAACGTTTTCGTTTCTACTTTGTTTTTAATTTAATTCGGGATTTTTTTGTTAATTCAATTTTAATATCGTTATACTAACAATAATATTACAATACTCATAATAAAATAATAAATATTTTTTTCCTTTGGATTTATTTCTACGTGAGGATATATCATTGTACGTTAATTTCTGTGTGGATAATTTTTTATGCGAGTAAATTTCTGTGTAGAAAATATTTGTGTTTGTAATAACTCTAGTGAACAACTTTCTGTGGGCAATTTACGTGTGAGGAATTTTCCAGTGAACAAGGGCTGGTCACCATTTACCACTAAGCATTTCACTATAAAGGAACTATACAGAATAAGCAATCACATAACTGACATGTTCAATATTAATAAACACAAAGGAATGGCTCTCCTTGATACAGATAAGGCATTTGATACATTATAAAAAGAGGGATTAAAATATATAAATTGTTAAAAATGCAATGTCACAAATATGAAATAAAGTATAATAATATGAATCTGTTTTAATGAGCGTCATTAGTGTGCAAATAAACAGTCAATGTTCGGAAACCCGTTATATTAAAGCTGAAGTACATCAAAGAAGATCCACAGTGGGATCTATTTTATTTATTCTGTACAAACAATACTCCTCGAACACCCGAAACTGCACTATCCCTATTTGTCGACGTAACAGCATATACATAATACATAAATCCTCTTGGAGAGCTTATACAGTGGCTAAATAATAAGGCTTAGTAAGGCCCTTAAAAGAACACTATTATTTTTTTAATGGAAAAATAAAGCGAATGTTAGCAAAACACAAGCTAACTTTTTATTAGAAAAGGGCCCAACTAATCAGAAAAATGTGTTTTTTAATGGGAAAAAACATTGAATGAACTAAAACTTGAAATTAAAGATGATGCAACTGGGCTCCAGACTGAGCTTTGCTGTATATATAACGCCAGTTAATAGTATATTTGTGGTTTCTACTAACATTTTCTATCCTTTGATAAACTGACAATCCAAGTTGTCTATCAATAACAAAAAGGATATATATAAAACTACATTCAAACCAGTAATTTCATATGTTTGATTAGGAAAACGAAGAACAAAAATATACCAATTACACAAAGCAAAATAGCACAAACCGAAAAGTAATGTCAATTCCAAACCTATAAGCTAATAAGTTATTTCAAATTACATTAAAGACATTTTATGATTAGAGTGATTTTTAACTCGTAAAAAATTAAAACAGGTTTATTTCTCTGACATTTAATTTGAAATGGTAAGTGGTAAGACCAAAAATCCAAAGGAATACAAATTCGCAATTGTATAGTTCTAGTTTTACAGGGTAGTAAAACAAATTTGTTCCCAAAAACATATTGAAAGTTTATCCCAGTTTATATGTTCATTAATGTCAAATGAGGTTTGTTATGTTCAAATTTTGTAATTTTGAGTTCTCCAACTCGTGCCGTCTAAGAATAATAAAAACTGTAAACAATAAGATATTAGTCTGTTAGAAAGTCGAAAAGCTGTCAAATATTCGCAATAAATATTGGTCAACAAAAAATTTCCAAGAATTGTCACTAGAAAAAGCTTTATTTTGCAACACCATAATGCAAAACTACTTTACAAGAGAAAAATAATAAATAAATTATCCAAGAGTGGGTGATATTACCTAATCCACCATTATTATCCAGAGTTGTTCCATCTGATTTATATGTGTTAAAGTATTTTTTAAATGACAAAAAATTAAAAATTTAAATGATTTTCATATATTTTGCTTTGTAATAAACTAATTTTTACTAATTTGGCATTAAAAATTTATACTCTAGATTCCAAAAGGTTGATGAAATTGAAAGTGAGTGATATGATATTATTGATTTAAAATTAAAACTTGTTTCATTTTTTTACGTTAAGGTTTTTACGTTAAATATTACTTTTTATGGTAAAAAAACAATGCACAAACAATTATGGGAAACAATCCAGTAAAATACAGGATCCATGAAATGTACGAAGAGCTCAAGTTGCTACCATTGCATTTATAAATCCTGGCTTTGATAAAACAATTCTTTAGCGGCTGCAAAAATAGCTCTAGCTAGCTAATTATAGGTATCAATTGTAATGCACTTTCAATGATTTGAACAAGAAATACCAAAAATACAAACATAGAAGAAAAGTTCATACCATTCTAACTAATTCAATATAAAATAATGCCGATGTTTTTTAAATATTACAACTTTATTTTTCCCCGACGCAAACGCTAATTACAATATGTTGAATGGTTTATGCAAGTTACCTCACATATTTAACAATAAATGTATGTAGTAGGGAAAAGACTAAATTTGTACCTATAAAAGTTATATATGTTAAAACCTAAAAATCAATCAAACACTAAAATTTTTTTAGTATGAACAAATGGGCAGTTTGGTAAAAAATGCTTTAATTTTTATGAAAATATAGATTTATTGACATAAAAGTTTGTACATAAAAGAAAATAGGAAAATATTTTTATTTTTGCAGCAAAATATCAAATCCTTATTCTTTTCTTCCGAATGTGATGAGATAAAATGAATTTCATTTTTCAACTGCTGTCAAACAGAATCCAAGAAATACATTATTCAAGTATATTGTGTGTTCACTCAACTTCTGCTTCTTTCATTCCTTGTATATTCAACCTAGACGATTCAAAACAAAGGCAGTTAGAGTAACATTGAAAGCATGTTGTACATTTTTTTTATATTATTATTCGAAATTAATAAATAATAAAGTAACGTAAATATTTTAACTTCTGTAAATATTACTATGTATAGGCATTGTGGTCGTTTCAAATACGAGTTTTATGTTTAAAAGGGAGTAGAATGGACTTTAAATTAAGTAAAAATGTTCGTTACTTCTAAATTCAGCTGTGTGCTATACTATTGGGGTGAAAAAAAATTCACCTCTTTATTTCTAATTATTTGAAAAAAAAATGAAATCAATGAAAGAACTGGTTCACTGACGCATCATGTGTCGAATTTATTTTATTATTATATACTTTGAATAATGTAGTTTATATATGTACATATTTAAGATATAATGGCTCAATACCTCTTGGGACCAAAAATAGACAGAAACAGGAACCTCATTCTAGCCACAAATACGCCCAATATAAGACAGTGATTGATCTCTTGATAACAAATGAAACACGTAGAAACCAAATTAGAGGTGAAAGGTTAAGGGTTTAATCAAAAAAAAAAAAAAAACAAGCAAATCTTGTTCATTTGTAAATAGTGACTTACCTATAATTAAATCTTTTAATTATATGATCTCTTGAAATATGGCAAAGGTAAAATTTTGATTTTTCGAAATAAAATCTAACAAAGTGGAATTGTATGCTGTTATCAATTGTATTCGTGTGTTGTATTTTGATTTAAAATGAATTACTTAATAAGGACTATATATTTTAGTTAAATCATTTTGAGACCTAGATTTCACTACAATCTCAATTTGTAGCATTCTATAATTCGTACTCTTGAAATACCAGAGGATTCCTAGTTCAAGTTAGAGTAGCCACTTATTTTATTGTATTAAATCCGAGTCACAACTAATAAGTTAATGAATAATTATTTAAAAAAAGAAAAAAAAAACAACTTTTGACACAAACCATCATTAAAATGATCGCAAATTGCTCCCAAAAATCGACCAGTACATTAGTGGTCTGAAGTTGCTCACTAAAACGCGTGCGATCAACTTCATACTGTAGTTTTTTCCGTCGTCCAGATAATATTTTTGCATTCATAATTTTTTTATAATGCCGTAAAGAAGTATAACTTCAAAAATACAGAGAAATATACTTTTTAGTGATTCACCATTAAGTTTCTGTAGATGGTAAGAATTAATTTTTTAAGAATTAATTTAAAACTGAAAAAAATAACACACTGCATAATGCGCTTTACAACCATAACACGTAAAATATTTTTCATACATTCAGAACATAGAAAAAATAAATTACTCAACATAACTTAGCACTTGTATGAATCATAGTGAAGCGTACCTACCTTTTAGCTTAAAAAAAGTAAAAAGTTTTATTTTTGGTTTTCACAATTTTCATCCTAGGTATATAACTTTTTAGAAAAAAGTTAACTTTTTAACGGAGTTATTTTCATTAGTTCAATCCATTCGTAAATTATATATAATTAACGACATAAAAATATTGAAATATTCTAATTATAATACGATTAAAGTTCATTAAAAGTATATTATTTATTTATTAAAATAAGTTTTATTTAAAGTTTGTCCCAGCTCTTAACATGTTATTCAACAAATCTGTGGAGAGAACAAACCAAATATTATGATATTGATACGAGGAAAAACATAACAGCGACTAATTGTTACCTCAAACCATAAAGGATATATAAACAAATATTTTTTTTATTATAAAAGTTATTTTTTAATGAATGTTAATGATCTCTTTACTTTACATTTTCGTCGATTTCAAATATCAAAATATACTAATTAAATCACTTTATTCCATATGAGCCTTAAACATATATATTTTTTAAGATTATCAATGATTATCACTAGGGAAATTATAAACAAAGTTATTTTATGTGAAATTTAATTTTTATATGAAAAGGTGAGCGAATCTATTGGTTAAGTATTACTAATACCAATATATTCTGTAATTAAAGAATGTATCTTGAAAAATCTTAATATTTCTATGAAATTTAATGCAGGATATATCTTCTGCTTAAAATGATATAGTTTTGTTTACAGAATTGTGTGCTTTTAAGGCTTGTAGGGTGGATAAATCTTTCAAAAATATACGAAATTATATATTCCACTCATAACTGCTACAGAAATGTAAATCTACTTAATGTAATCGGCAATCGTCTCAAGTGACCACATCTCAATCTCACATTTAAATTATGAATTTTTCAATTTCTAATTCAATGAGTTTCGAAGTAATTGGAAATAAAAAATATTGTGAAAATATTACAGTGCCATTAAACATAAGTCAAGGGTTTTCTGATATTTGAAATTCATGATCAAAAGGTCAGACGAACTTTAAATAAAAATAAAGTAACGAGATTAAAAGCTCAAAGTAATGGGAAATAAAATGTAAAAATCAATGAAGAAAAAAGAAATAAAATTGTGTTAACATACCTGAATGTCTCCAGTATAAGTGCAAATGAAAGAGGAAAATTAGTCGGCTTGTGGTCGTTGTGGTTCGAGAAATCTGAAATAAAAAAGCTCAAATTATTTTCTAGTCTCTTGAGCATTCCATTTATTTGTACGCTACAGTATATGCTCCTCCTCTCATGTTCATCCATATGAAATTTCCTATTAAGAGATGTAAGTTTAAAAGAACAATCCACTTTATATACAAAGAGATAAACATTTTGGTGAAGCTTTTCACTTAAACCAAGAAAATTATCGTTTAATTGGGAAAAAAAACTTTTGCAAGATAGTTGCCACATTTCGAAGTTAATTAATGTTTTGAACTTTGTTAAAAATGTTTTTTTTTTTTCGTGAAAGTATTTTTATTGCCGTCTTATAACTTCTTAAAATTATATCGTATGTTTCGAGTAAATACAAATAGAAAGTAATTTTTAAAACTCAATTTCAACTAAAATTCTTCATTTTTTTTATCAAAATTATTTAAAGCTGCCTTTTAAATTTATTTACGTCTGCATTTTGTTTTGATTCTTATTAGTCAAAGGGAATAAGTTGAGATAAGTTGACATAGAAACAGTGCAATCGAGTTTTCGTTGAACTTATATAGGTAAAAAATACGTGCTGATGGTATAAAATTTCTACGTCGATTTTTTGCATAAGACATGTCATCGTCGAAACGTATTGGAAATTCATGGAAAGAAAGTTTGAACGTATCAGACTCTTCATCATAAAATGACACGTAACATAAATGAATTTTCCTACGAGAGGTATAAATAAAATACTAACGGGAAATTAAATTGTTATAACGACTTAAAATAAAATATTTCATCTTCTATTTTCAATGAATACATTCCAAATTTATTTCTAATGATTTATTAGATTATATCGATATTTTATAAATACCTTGTATTTCGATACATGTATAGATACAAATTAATAAAACCAGATACTTACGCATTCTAAGAATGAGAAAATTTACAACCACAGAAATGAAATATTATTATATCTTTGTACATAAATATAACAACAAACAATAATGATTCAAAAGAAAGGATCAAATTGTTTATGGTGTAAAAATTTCGTATTTCAATATTTTGGCTTTAATTTTACAAGGTTTTTACATTGAACATTTATATAAGAAAGCAATAAAAAATCTTGATTTAAAGACTGGGTATTTCATTCACTTATTTTTTACAATAAAATGCTATTGTATATTTTTTTTTATAATTTTAAGTGGTTTCTCTCAGATACAATGTGAACAAAAGATAATAGTATTTTCATGATACCTTTCATTATAAGGGACCATTTATTAATTACGCAAGAACAATTTTATGGTGGCTTTTGAAACCCTTCATGTAAGGATACATAAGATTTCTCACCCCAACCCTTTTTTTTTCTTATTTAAGATTCTATCTCGTTTTAAAATATAATTCACATTATAAAATAAAAAAATCTATACGGAATCCAAAATTAGATTAGATTCTAATTATTTAATTTTGATTGACAAAGTATTCCGTACAATAAGTTTCATTTACTCCCCCAATATAAAAATATGTAGCAATTCTTATACCCCTCTTCCCATCATTTTTATGATGCCATTTATGAATGCCCTAATTTTGTTATACGAAGATCGAATTTCGATTATTGAAAATTGGAGGAACAATGGAGATACTTTTGTTGCTATTACAGCTAATATCACCAATAAAATAAATTCTTCTAAATTCACCTTAAAAATAACTCAGGCCCTCATACTTATTACGTAAATTTTCTGTATTGATCAATATTTATTATGAATATATGATAAACCGAATAAAATCTGTTATATTTTCTAGCAGTTCTTGGAAATGATTAAAAGCTTTTTAATTATTTAAATACCCTTGAATTAGCAGGTCAATCTCTAATACTACTCGTATATTTTGATATTATCAACAGTAAATACAAATTTTAATTTTAATAAAATATAGTTAACAGATTTATAAATGATGTAAATTTTGTAAATGATAAATGAGCACAAACAAAAATTTTTTGTGCAAAGAAAGAAGCTTTCCTGAACAGCGTAAGATAATTGGAGAAGACGTTTAGAATCTCAGAGAAAATTAACTATCGCACCGCTTCATTATATGACCAGTATTTTTCTTAGGTAGGCTTCATATAATATATGTCATAATATTCTCCTTAAAAACAATTTGCTATACCAAATAACTTGATCTATTAAAATGGTCTTGATTATTAATATTTTATTGTAATATGTAAGACCTGCACTGTAATCTGATGGTACTTGAAGAGTTTTTATAACCGATAACCTGTGAAACCTATAAGTTTATATAGAACTAGACCAGGGCTGTCCAACTGGTGGCCCGCGAGTACATTTTACAATGAAGTTATTGATTACTAACTATTAATATTATGAATATTTTAAAGTTTTATTTTTAGTATAAATAAAATATATTTTTTGCTTACATGAACTGGCTTTTCATTTATAACCTTATTGGTCCCCTAAATGTTTTGTGAAGAAAATTTGGCCCGCGGGCTATGATAAGTTGGACAGCGCTGAACTAGACAATAGAGCATCTCTAAAGAATGCCAGATTACAGATGACCAAAAAAAGTATTAAATTGGGAACCTTCAGGAAAGAGACGGTAAGGAAGATCAGCTTTACGATGGTAAACTTACATCGGGCAAGCTATGGCAACTAAAAGGGGAGGAATTGGAATATCAGAGAATTCTGGAGAACCAAAACGGTGAACTCATAAAGGAAAAATGCCTAAGAAAAAGACGGAAAAAATATTAAAATTATTGTATCGACTGTATTTATATTAGTTTTCTATTTTAGTTTTCGATACGTTTGTGGTCCAGAAAATACGACTAATTGAAATTTAAATCGATTAATTACAACCCATTCTGCGGTAGTTAAAATAAACAGACTTAAGGGAATGTAAATGAATATTACTATAATATTTTAGTTCTATGGATGTCGTCCGTTTGTATTTAGAGTTATTTCTTGTCTTATTCAACATTTCCTCAGACCTGGTCTAAACAAGTCTTGAAACTTTGCCATATTTATGTTTTATGTTTCTATGATTCCTGCGCCTTTTGTTGACGAATATTCAAAATTCTTATAAATAAATACATAAGAATGCACATGTAAGGTATAAACATGATTTCGAATTACTTTTAAGCGGAACTATAATTTAATGCAATCAAAAGTTATCTCGAATAATACAAGCTTTAATTATATTGTTATTTGAAACAATGAGGATTTTGATGAATTTTTTTTTTCTTTAAATTATTGCCATACTCGTATTCTATTTAATATTTAGAAAAATATTTTATTTCTCATTAATTTAATTGGTCAATAGTGTAAACTTTAATTCCCCCAAAAATCGTACTGATGTACCTATAAATAGTAACTATAGTAATTATAATATAATTCAACTCGTTTCATTAAAAGCTTCATGTATAACACATGTGCTTATTTAGGATAAAATAGGCACAACCTTAGGTCTCAGAACTTTGGCTAAAGATGAACATTAATAATTCTCTCTAAAGAGCTTTTGTGTTGCTCGTGCAAATATTTGCAGATATCAAACATTTAAAAACACTGTGATGGTTTATATATACATTAGATTATAAATAAATAATTTACTCTGTTTAACCTATCGTTCTTATAACATAGTGTGCGAAAAGAACGATTTAAGATTTAATTTTTCATTTATAAAATTAAATGATAATTATTTTGCAGTGAGGTCTTGAGTTTTACACTTGGTTGAATTTAAAGTTTGATTCAAAAATATTTGTAACTCACAGTTCAATAAATTTAATTCAAATAGATTTTGCGAAAATAGTTTTATTTTTTGTCTGGTATTTGCCAGAATATGGAAGGTTAATTTAAACCAGGATTTTTTTTTGTTAAAATATTTATAGAAGGGTTTCAATAAAAAATCCATTCTGTGTGAGATTACATTTTTGTACATTTGACTTTTGAAGATTAATTTTTCTTATTTCTTATTTTGATTAAAAAAAACAGATATTTCAAAACAATTTTTCAATAAAACTGTATTATTGGCTTTGATGTAAAATGTTTTTGTTGGCATAATTATAAATAGATATCCCATAATAAATAATTATGATTTTAATTCTGTTTCGGAGAATTTATAGTTATTTATAAAATATTTGAAAACACAAATATTAAGTGACCAATAACATGAATAAGAAATTAAAAAAAAAATATGCATAAACTCTCCTGAATTTAAGTACATAAACTAAGAACATGTTTTTTTTTAGCTAAACTCAATTTAATTACATACTTTCAACCAAAGAACGTCATTAATTTCTTTTTAAAAGAATTGAAAAAAAAATAGAATATTTTCTAAGAATACCGTGATTGTGAAGCATTCGTGTTTTGAGTCCTGATGTTTCCTTGTCGGGAACAGGAAAATTACAAGTGTAATCTACGTCGAGACATCAACGCAAATGATAACAAAGAGAAACAGCTAGAATCTTATTTATTGTTACCGCAACCAGACATAGGAAATAAGCTGTAACGATTAATCCCAGTAGAAAATGAAAATGCATCCATAGATAATCATAACTCTTCAACGTTATTACGAAAATAAAATAGATGTTAAAGAAATATGTTTTTACTCATACACTTATAAAAGCGTCAACATAACGCAATTTAGAGATATGTACATTGTATTCACATAATAAAACAATCTGAACCGTACAATTTTCAAGAGTAGAAACATTTAGTCTATTTTTTTTACTCAAAAATTGTAGAAAATATTGGAATTAATTGGGATAGTTTTGGGAGCACAAAAGATAGCGTAAAACTTGATTGGTAATTTCTATTAACATTCAAGTTTCCTTTGATAAAGCTAGCAGTCAGATGATGAAATGTCGAAAGTTGAAAATTGTTTGGAAGAGTTGGTTGTAAAGAAGATTAAAGAAATTTAACATTTTATTTGATTTGGAATATTAGAAGGATGATTAGTTTACTTAAACAAGATTTTAATAGAAAATGTTTATTTTCTGTAACTAAAAGTACAAAGTATTAAGTATTCTAGGTATGGGTTATTGTGAAAATGCCTAAATTGTTAATCACTTTGATGGAAATATTCATTCTGAGCATCTTCAATCCATTTTAATTTTTTACCATTATGCCTGTACGTTTAAACCTGAGGATAAATATTTATTTTGCAAATCAAAAATTAAGAAATATATATATACTGTTTAACTGTAGTTCTTAACCATTTCTTTACAAAGATAACAATAAAACGTATGATCTAGTGATATTTTTTTACTATAACATTTGGAAATAGTGTTTAAAATTCGGAAGTATTTTATTGTTTTTTAAATATTTAATATTTCAACTGATCATAGATTAAGTTGAAACGATAATCAATGATTATCGTTGTTATAAATATTGCCAATTATATTAATGGGAAATAACAAGTTTATTTGAGCAATCCTATCACAATCTCCGAAATGAAATATCTTAGCTTAGTCCATTTTCACGTATGCTTACTCACGATATATATAAGAAAGAGACACACTGAGAAGTGAAACGAGTGTGTTTTATAATTGTTGCGTGTGATGAATGCAAAAATGAGGAATACAAAACTAAAGCACGCGCAAAAAACCCATACTAACGGATATTTGAATTGGTTAATGTACAATAAACTTTTAACTTTTAAATCACCAAATTGTGCAGGATATATCCTGTTGTTTGTGGCTATTATGACTTTATTTTATGTTATAGGGAAGAATACCTAAATTATAAACTAATAATCTCTTATATTTATAAAGATATTTAAATTATTAAGGGTAGTTTGTTCTAAATACATACCCATAGGTATGGGAGGGTTAACCATGTTAGATGTATTGTTCCCCACCATTTTCATATGCACATTCACCAAACCCTTCTTAATTGTAAAAATAAAGTATGATTTTTTCAAATTCAAAACGTTGCTTTATATTTAATTTTGTTCTTAAGAGTCGGGAGTGTTTCTTAACCTCCACCAAACCCGCGAGACTAACTCACCCTTGAACCACTGTCTCAAATCCCTAAGGTTCGGTTGAACCCTGGTTCAAAACCACTGTTGTAAAAAGTTGTGAAAGCTTAAATTGAGTACTTGAGTAAAAGGAAGTCGTGTGGTATCATTTCACATTATTGTAAAAATAAAATATTGTTTTGTTTTCACAAAAAGTTTATTGCTTCGAAACATAAAAATCCAAAACAAATTTGATCACTTTGAAATCTTTACATTGAAACTATATAGTAAATTATATCTATTATAGTCTAGGATCCCACTGCAGAAAAGTGTAGTGATCGAGTTTATGCTAAAAACCTCACTTTTACGAATATTTATCATCAGCAGCATACAAATCTCCTAGGTAGCCTATCAAAATGTGGCCGCTAGTATTTTTAATTAAATTATTTTTTATCGATTTTGGCAAAAAATTTAATTGATTTGTTTTTAAAATAAAATATCGTCCACTTCACGGCAATATGTATAAAGACTTTGAAAAGTCAAGGTTGCCGTTGTACATTCGGTCGCACCTCTTCGCAGCTAGATGTAAACAGGTATGATTTTGGGCCCTTTTTACGTTCATAACGTGCATTTATGATTTATATATCAAATTAAAGCTATTTTTTTCTCATTATTATGATATACGGTTGCCTAATTAAATCTGACCGCAAATAAGGGTTGCTGGCTGCTAAATATGGTAAATATTAAAAATAGAGTGACAGAGAGCTAGCGCGTAACATCACCAGTCAGACGAGGACACCGATTGCCAACTGTATGACGTTTTGAAGCCATTGTGCATGTGTCGGATGCTAGTGTTTTCAACCACTCAAGCAATTCCGGAGTATTTTTTGAATAAAGTTTTATCAATATCGATTCTGCTACTTTTCCAAATGTTTGTGGCAAAGTAGACCTAATTAGATATAAATAATAAAAACCATCAATGATTTCTGTACCGACTTGTCCAGGATTAGCTGATGCAATCTTTGGTTACAAGTGTTGAATACAGTTGACTTGTTCATCTTCTTCATGTCGCCTGAGCAGTGGAATAGTGCAGAAGGTAGAGGTGCTAGAGGGAATGACAGACAGTACACAATGTCAACTTTTTGATTAATAGCAATTACCAACAGACGTCCAAAATATCTCATTCCATTTTAATTATTGATTTTCTCTGCTCCAGCTAATCTTGGACAAGTCGACATAGAAATCATTGATGGTTTTTTATTATTTATATCAATTTGGGTCTACTTTGCCACAAACATTTGGGAAAGTAGCAGAATCGATATTGCTAATACTTTGTTCAAAAAATACTCCGGAAGTACTTGAGTGGTTGAAAACACTAGCATCTGACGCATGTGCAATGACTTAAAATGTCGTACAACTGCCAATTGCTGTCCTCGTCTGACTGGTGATGTTACGCGCTAGTTCTCTTTCCCTCTATTTTAATATTTGCCATATTTAGCAGCAAGCAACCCTTATTTGTGGCCAGATTTAACTAGGCAACCGTATATCATAATAATGAGAAAAAAATTAGCTGTAATTTTAACATTGATAAGTATTTTATTTACTTCCGAATCACAATCAATTAATGGATAATAATATATATAAGTCTTTGAGACTCAATTAAATTTCTTTAATACGACGCGTTTCGACAGTGTTAAACTGTCATCATCAGGTAATAATACAGAATAATAATTATTTTGTAAATTTTAAACAAATTTCATATAGGTTGTTTGTTTTATATAGTTTGTCGTTAAGGATGTTATTAGGATCTAGTTTGTGTGCTTTGTATATTTCATATTCTTCTAGGGTGTTCATATGTGATCCTTTCTTGCATATATGTAGCGGCTTAAAATTTGTTTCGAAATTTAAGCATTGATGATTTTCGTCATAAAGGTGTTTTGTAAAATTTGAAGTTGTTGTTGAAGTAGGTTTCTTGGGTGTATGTTAATTATGTTACAAAATATTGTACAGAAAACCAACTACAACAAACGCTACCATCCATAAAACATCATTTCACCCAAGAAACCAAAAAATGGCAGCTTACAACAGTCTAGTATACAGAGCGATCAAGTTCCCTCTCAGCACCAAAGCTCGTGAAGAAGAAATAAGGATAATTAAACATATAGCCATTACTAACGGATACGACAGTTCAATCATAGACAAAATAATATCGAAATTTAATAAAAAACCCATTCTTCCAACTCCACAAAAAGAAAACAAAAAATATATAAAATCAGACTTCAATAATATATTCAATTTTACAATCGCCAACTTCCTAAAGAAAAATAATTTCAATATCGCATTTTCAACAAACAACAACATGATGAAAATGCTCAAACCATTGGAGAACAATCAAATTACAACGGAAAATAAGACCGGAATATATAAAATTAAATGTGGTTCCTGTGAAAAATTCTACATTGGCCAAACTGGTAGATCTTTCAGAACAAGATATAAGGAACATACACCCAAGAAACCTACTTCAACAACAACTTCAAATTTTACAAAACACCTTTATGACGAAAATCATCAATGCTTAAATTTCGAAACAAATTTTAAGCCGCTACATATATGCAAGAAAGGATCACATATGAACACCCTAGAAGAATATGAAATATACAAAGCACACAAACTAGATCCTAATAACATCCTTAACGACAAACTATATAAAACAAACAACCTATATGAAATTTGTTTAAAATTGACAAAATAATTATTATTCTGTATTATTACCTGATGATAACAGTTTAAAACTGTCGAAACGCGTCGTAATAAAGAAATTTAATTGAATCTCAAAGACTTATATATATTATTATCCATTAGCTGTAATTTGATATATAAATCATAAATGCACGTTTTGAACGTAAAAAGGGCCCAAAATCATACCTGTTTACATCTGGCTGCGAAGAGGTGCGACCAATTGCACAAAGGCAACCCTAACTTTTAAAAGTCTTTATATATATTGCCGTGTAGTGGTCGATATTTTATTTTAAAAACAAATCAATTTAATTTTTGCGAAAAATCGATTAATAATACTAGCGGCTATATTTTGATAGGCAACCTATTGAATATTTATTCCCCTAATGATAAATATACGTAAAAATTAGGTTTTTAGCATAAACTCGATCACTACACTTTTCTGCAGTGGGATCCTAGACTATTACAAATATAGCTCATAAAATGCAACAATAAAAAATAAGAAAAAAATTCATAAATTTTTCATTAATTAAACAAAGAGATTAGAAACTTCAAAAAATTGTAATAAAAAATAGATTTTTTTTTACAAAAACACGTTTCGCATGAATTTAAGGAATAATGTTAATTTTTACTGTAATAGATGTAATTTACTGATAAGTGATCTAAAAGCCAAATGAAATTCATAGAAATGTTGCCCTTTTTATTTGCTTTTTGTAGTGAACAAATTAAAATATTTTCATTATCTGTGAAAGTTACATCATTTATTCTCAACAAAGGCTTTATGCACATAAATGTTGTTTTTTGTATTATAATATGCTTCATCTATAACGTTTCTTTAAATAATTTCCACCAGTTACTTTAAAATATATACAATTTATTTATATTCGCCGACTATAAAGAAATTATTTCTTTGATTTTTTAAACATATTTTTTAACTCATGCAATTGAAAATAATATTAAAATAGCTTGAAAATGCTATGAAAACTTACCTTTTAAGATGTCTATCATAAAATGTATTTGCAAAACTTTAGTATTACAAAAAAAAAAACTTAAAAACCCATTACGACAGCTAGAAGTAATCTTTTTGCTACCTATAAGATTGCACCTACAATGCGAAAAGAAAAGGGGTTGTATTGATTTTAGATTTAGCAGCAAGGTACTACACATATCTCAAGTTTTTCTCTCACAACAACATTGTTATTACATAAAATGCTGACATACAAAATGTTCTGCAGCCTGACATCTCTCCACTAAAAGGAGCTTTTCACTTGACAATGTTTCGATAGAAAACTGACAAACGTAAATATATAATTAAACTTTTCCAGTGTGAATGCATTTTACTGTTTCACCTGTAGGTTATTTTGTAAAAACTATTATTTATGACAAATTCATAAAACAGAAACATGCAAAACATTATTTTGGTTTAAATAAATATTGTATAGTATATACAAAGTAGTATTTTATAAGTATTAAATATATGTGTACATTGTTCACAATATAGAAAACCGCTTATACGATTCCTAGAATTTTTTATTTACAATATTAATATTCCTTGGTGTATTTATAAGTAAATGCTATCTTATCTTTCGAAAGATAAAAATTCTAGTTTTTAATAGAAAATCCCTTCTCCATGCAGAAAATTTGTATATAAATATGTTTTTCGAACAAATTTTAACATTACTTTGTTTTATTCAAAAAGAACAACCATAAAGAGTATTAAATCTCACCGCCTTGAATTCATATCCGTAACAGATTTGAAACATATCATATTTAAAATGATATAAATTTTAATCTAAAACGAAGTATGAAAATACATTTTCAAATAAATACTTATCTTGGAGAATTAATGGCGGCTTTTATTAACAACATTTAATATAAATTGTGTGCGTCTTCTTTACAAACTTTAACTAAAGAAAGAATTTATCAACCACCGTTTCTTTGGTGAACTTTAACATCGTCAAGGGGATTAAATGATACTTTTGCAAAAGTTATAGAATATCTCGCAAGTTTATATAATGAACGTTCAAACACTAATATATCAATAAATGAAACTTATTTCAAGTAGGACTTTAACGCTGAATTTCAATAGTTTTTTTTTTAAACTTAAAATTACCTGCTGTAGTAAATATTTTAATGCTATTTTACGAATCAAATAGTTCATAATCATTAAAGATCAACATAAAATAGTTAATTGCAATTACAAAATTATTTATGTACACATTGTACTTTTTCTGATTCTCATATAAGAAATACAAGAACACAAGAAAAAATAATTTGAAAGTTTTAAAAATATTATGGAATTCTAATATCGCAAAATACACACAACAATTACAGGTGGCATTCTAAATCTTATCACTACTTTCACCCGAATTCTGTCCATACAGAATAGATTTATGCATCCAGTAAAAGGACTATAGAATGGAAATCATTTATTGTAATAATTAGAATTCAAACATTGACACTGACAAGTAGGCTTTGAAAAATTGTTAAATTGTTAAATAAATCCATAGAGCATTCAAATGGATATTGTTACCATAAACAAATGTTATAAGAAACAGAAGAATAGTGAGGTCACAAAACACAATTTTCCGATGTATTTACTGCTAAAAAGTAAAATATTTGTGCTGCAAATGCCATTGACGTCGTAAAGGATAAAATTTTATTTTCTGCCTTTAATACATCTATGTGCTAAGACATCGATATTTTACATGAAGTTATACTAATAAGTGAGCATTAAATACTTATGTTAACCCTCACAAAAAATAACGTTCAAATCTAAATATCGTATTTACGATTAAGCACAATACTAATGCGGACAATTTCTAAGTCACCGATACTCTAGTGAAAGAAAAAAATTACTAGCAATTCCGTGAACTAAAATAAATGATCTCTATCGACAAAGAATCAGTGTCAATTTGAAAAAGGGGTGGTATTTTGAAAGTGTAAACTATAAAATTTGGTAAATCATAGAATTACAATGAATTAAAAATTCCACCAGAGTACAGACCAGAGATGGCGCACCTTTTTGAGATGTGGGACAAATTTTGTTTATATTTTTAAGTACTAGTTCGTGGGTTACTAATGTGCATAATACCCGTTAGCGCTTCACAGGGTGAAACTGGGAGGGGACGATAGAAGTACTATGGATATTTCTTTCAACAATCATAACGTGAGTTAGTGTCTGACACACGGGTCATAGGTTTACTGTCACTGGTTTATGCTATAAGGTAAATGTAGGTTTGTCAATTGTATGTGATAAATTCGAAACGGTTCAATATGGTTTAATTGGATAGTTGAAATTCAGATATTAATGTAGTGTAGTGGTTAAATAAAAATACGTTTTACAACCATAGTTATTTACATATGAATATACGACCGTAATTGTGGAATCAATTTTTATAGGATTTTTCATATTTTAAAATTCGGGGTAAAGTGCAGTAGGGTAATGATTTTGGAAGAAACGTTTATTCGAAAATCGTGATATTGGCTGACTTTGATTGATTGATGACCATTGAAGAAGATTGCTTGGCAATCTGGGAGTACCGTATCTGGGCAATACACCAAAAATACATTTGTTTAAATTTATGTTTAAATTTTACTTTTGTGAAATATATTACATAAATTAGACCATAATATGTTTTATATTCTGTTTAACCTTTATATCTTTTTCTTTAAAACTTTGATTCAATTTTATTATTGATTAAAGACTAATCCATTTTTACATAAGCTATATTTTTAAACAAGGATATTTAAAAAAAATTCTTTGTTATTTGTGTGTTTAAAGCCATATTTCTACTTACAAGTGGCTTTATTGATCTTTTGTTTAGACGTAATAGATTGATTCGTATGTTATAAAGTATATATGTTTAGAAAGTTTGTATCAAACATATAAGGAAAAAGAAAATCAACTTTCAACTGTAAAATGACTTCGGAAAATGTTTCAAAATTAATTGAACATTAACAACGATTGTTAATAGATTTTTTGTATATGAATAGGTTAATCGTAAGAACAATACAAAACTCTCATATCACGGCCGACGAGCGGAAAAAGAACCTTAAAAAAGAACTTTAAAAAGAAACTATTACTAACATAAACCTAATCCAGATTAAGTTACGGGTGTCAGCTAGTTTACCATATAAACGATACAAAAGTGTAGACGATTCTTAGAAAAAGTTGCAAAAATTAAACACGAATTTAAAACATATGGAATAATTGGAAAGAAAACCAAAAGCTTCAAAAATGAAACGAAATCAAGGATTTTTGATATTGCTTTAATAAGACCACTTTTTAGCAAAAAAAGTAATTTTATGGTAAAAAAATATTGAAACACAAAGTAAATATTTGATTTCTTTTTATTTAGGCGTTGAGGAATAAATTACTAAGAAAATATCTTTATATATTGGAGAAGTTTTGAGAAAATTGGCAGTGGAAAAATTATATTATCTACATGTATAGTTTTATTATATCAAATACGAAATCTACAACAGAATTCTTATGATATATCACTTACAATTCGTATTTCTGTTTAAATAGCGGTTGTGCACTTGCTCACTGAAATTCGAAAGCTACGATGAATGATTTTACACATATTGTATTATGAGATGGGAGCTACACTGGTTTTAAACGACGTGCAAACTGATGATGCATTGATTCAATTCCATCATGCGATATAACCTTTGCAGGCAAAATGTGGTCTACGAAATATTGCTACAATTTCATCATTGGAAACTTGTACAGAAGATTAGAGAGAACAAACACAAAAGTTTAGCCGTCTCTCTGGATCCAATAATCGGTTCGCTTAGTAGAGGAAAGTTGTGCCTTGGTTTTGGCGTTTTATGTTGTTATGAATACATGATGTAGTTTGAATTACATTTTGTTACATAGTGCATAAAATAAAACAAGAAATATGGGAAACGTAATCACGTTGATTTTTGGAAAAAAAATGGTAAAATAAGTAATGCGTTTACCAACAACAAAAAATTGCATTATTTCTGAAACGTTTAAAATAACAAATGGTTTTTCAAAACTAAATATAACGAATGCATTTAAACGTACTGCTTTTGTGGCTGTAAAAAATTACAACTAATGTTTGATTAAGCGTTAACGTCACAGATTAAAACAATCACGTTTTGTTAAATCTGCAGATCTTTTCATTCGATAAAAACATTTACCTTTTGTCGTTGTTTTTTTTTTTAATTCAAAAACGTCAAACATTCATTGAATTGTCTGTTGAAGTTATGAGCTTTAAATAGTACGACAGTAATGCATAAAGTTGTTATTATAGAAATTAATAATGCAATTTTTAATTAATTCCTCAAACTGAGTTGCATATGCTAATTGCATTGCAACTACACATGACAGATTCAAATGCAAAATATGTGGGATAAATTTTACAAAAGAGTATACAAACATTGCACGTCAAATTTACATAAAGCTTTATTCAATTTGTTTGTCTTTCGCTTTCGGTTACTTATTTAATAACGAAATGCTGTTTTCGAAACCTTTCACACGAGAAACATGTGCCACTTGTTCACGATTGCCTAGGATTTTCAATAACTTTCTCATTAGTGTTTAGAGTGATGAAATAAGTCTGTATTTTACCTAAAGCATTTCACAATAATAACAAAGAAATTCCTCTAAAATTATTAATTCCATCTCATATTTTTTTCTTCTTCAGTCACTTTAGTTGTTTCAAATTATGTAAACAAATTTAATTATAAGAATAATAGTAACAATTTAAATACTTTTTTTTTATATTTCTCAAGAAAATGATTCTGGTGTGTTTTCTCCGAGCTGGTTTTAAAGCTCTAAAGTGAATGTCCCAAAAGCATTAATAGATTGCGTTATCTTCAGCTAGGTAGTTGTCTAGCTGTTGTAAATCGGAAGTAAAACTTTACTTTTGAGAACGTTGAACACTACTTTGGATGGCTTTTCCTGCGAGACTACTTCTGACATTCAAATGGCATTGATATGCTTTTTCAGAATGATTATTTGCAAAATAAAATTGTCTCTTTATTCACTTCTTCTCGCGATAAATCTTTATTAAGTATTCATGAAATGTGGTACGTCTGAAAGAAATATAAATGAAACAATATGCATTTTATATTTTACTTTGATTTTTTTATATTTATTTTTCTTTTAACAAAGATTAGATGTTACGGTTGAACCACTATTTTTAATATCATATTGGTACAACAGTTTTTCAACAGTTCAACAATCTTTGGCTGTCATCATCAAGTTATGATTATTGTGTCAATTGAAAACAAATTTCATATAAGGACTTTATTTTATATAATTTATCGTTACGGGAGTTACTTTGATTTAGTTTGTGGGCTATTAAAAATTCATATTCTCCTAGGGTGTTCATATATAATTCTTTCATGCAAATGTATAGCGGTTTAAAATTTCTTTCGAAATTTATGTATTGATGATTTTCGTCATAAAGGTGTATTGTAAAAGCTGAAGTTGTTGTCGAACTTGGTTTCCTAGGTGTAATTTCCTTATATCTTGTTCCGAAAGATCTACCAATTTGGCCAATGTAGAATTTTTCCCATGAACCGCATTTAATTTTATATATTCCAGTTTTCTTTTTCATTGTAGTTTGGTTGTTCTCCAATGGTTTAAGAATTTTCATGATGTTGTTTGTGGAAAATGCGATAGTAATATAATTTTTTTTGAGGAAGTTGGCGATTGTAGTGTTAAATATATTATTGAAATTTGATTTTGTATATTTTTTGTTTTCTTTTGGTGGAGTTTGAGGAATGGATTTATTTGTGAATTTAGATGTTATTTTGGGGGTGAAATGACATATTATGGATAGTTGTGATCGTAATCGTTGGTTTTCTGTATAAATTGTATTACAATAAAGAAATTGAGTCATAGGGTATACAACATAATTCATTGATTTATAATTGCTTTATAACTGTCATGCCTTTAACGTTTTTTTTTATATTTGAATTGTGAGCTTTAAATCCAGATCTATCGGCGTACCTATTAGAGTGGTGATCATAATCACTATGTTGTAAAGTAGGCTAATATATTATTTTTCTTTATCCAAGAAATTCAATTTTTGGGTAGCATGTTTTTCCCCGAAAGGAAACATAGAGCTCTTGTTGATTTTAAGTTCTGAATATCAAATGGCTGTCAAATACTACACAGCATAAAGGCCAAAAAATTATGGTGAAAAAAATTCATCGTCATGAATGATTCAAGCTTATTTTTAATCACTATTTTGCCGTCATTTTATAATTACTAAGGTCTAAAGCCACTCTATGGTTAATAAAAAACCGCAATCGAGAAGTATCGAAAATTTGTTCGACAGGAGGATCAAAATCAACGCCTACCAAATTTGGAGCCGTCATCTTGACTACTCAAACACCAGTAGGCTAAATATCAGGTTTAATTAGTGATAAATTTCAATGAAACTTGATTTAAAATATTGTTCAGCCTTTTGACCTTAAGAGTAGAACGGTTATTGTGAATATCGAGGTCACGATCATTGAAAATATGTTTTAACAGGATTTAAAAACGAAGCTTTACTGTATAACGATCGGTGTATACCCTTAATTTGACACTTTTATGGTATATTTCTTCATTTGACTCTACAAGCTTTGGCCTGTTATACCCAACTTACGTTTTGACTTACTCTTTTCAATCCTTATAGCCTCTGTAGGTCTCTTTTACCTGTTACGTGGCCTGTCCTGTTTGTACTAACCTGTTGACATACGGAATTTTGCTATCGGCTCCAAATAATCCAATCACCTATCGGATCTAATCTCTAGAATTTGAAAATCTGACAACATCAATGAGTATATTTGATTCTTTTTGGATAATTAGAATATTTTTTAGTAAAATTATACACAATATCGCGAAAATGAACTCTTCCGAAAGAAACATGTATTAATTTTCAACTAATATCTTAAGGATCAGCTGTTTGTTGAAAATAATCGTTTCACATATTGCTAGTACGGACTTTAATTTTTTGATGTAATCATTGGAATAAAATCAATAAAATTTTTTCAAATGATTATCGTTTATTCTTTATTTTATAAAATTGGAAATTTCATTAATTTCATAATTCCTTCATCATGTAGCTCCATAGTACATATATTTTGATTTAAATGTTTAAAACTTTACACAGGTTTTACTTTCTCATTTTATGTAAAATTTCTGCGTGTGAGCATATTTAGCGTTTTTGAGTCAAAGGATCAAATTAAAAAATTGATAAATGAAATATCATTTCAAATTCTAAAAAAATATAAGTGTAAGAGGGTATAGGTTGGTATAGGTCATTATTGGTTTTGATTGCATATTTTATAAATTAAAATATATTTATCAATATGGCAATCTTCAAGTTAGTTATTAACGTTTGAGAGAAAATACATTATCGAAGTTTAATAAACTTAGGTATAGGTATGCACTGTGTATATTAGATATATTAATTACTATATCTTATAAGTGCATAGAGTACCATTAATGGCTAACGTATTTACAAATGTTATGTACTGATAACGAAATAGTTTGGTAGCAAAATAAACCACAAGTAGAAAACAGTTCGAGTACCTAGTTTTAGAGTTATTCACAACTAGAATTTTGAGAAATTACTAATTGTAGATAATAACAATTTATGGAGAAACGAATGCGTGTTATTGGTTAAGTGGTTTCGGAATATTGCACTGTCGACTAATTAATTTTAAACTAAATATTTTAACAATGCTATGATGTGAAATTGGTGTTGAGATAATTTTATTTCTCACCAATCTAGTACTGATTCGAGGAAAATTTAATTATTCTACTGGAGAAATTTGAAAACCTCAAATATGCAAATATTTTGTCGCATGACTTATTAGCTATAGGTATGTATTTCAATAGGTACTAAGTTTAAATCGAAACTTTTACAATTGTTAGGCGTTATAAGATTTTCTGAATTTCCCAGTCTTATTTGACAGGAAAATCAATTAAAATTCGAAAATCTCATTCCTATCTACTTCATGTTTTTCGTTATGCTGTTAAAACGGACAAAACATTGTTTATTTATTTGGAATACAAAAATCCAGTTTAAGTTTTATATGCTTTGACAAATCAATTGCAATGCGCGTATTTTAGAGATACGTTATGTTGATGACAATTGCAACGTACGATATCGTAAGATATCTACGTATGTGTAAATATTTCATTTGAGCTTTACATACTAAATACAAAGTATGCGAAGCCCACATTTGGTCGGTACATTTAGATATCCTTGCAGCGCCACTTTGAATATGGGTAACAAGCGGTACGTTGGTTTCTATGGATATTCAGATATTCTGCTTTTTATTGAAAATTTAACACATTACTTTGATTGACTTTTGATTGACATAAGCGGAAAAAAGAGAAATTAGTCTTTGACCGAAATATTCGAAATTCTGAATAAATTATGTAATCAATTCATACCAAAAAATCAAATTGTAAATTGAAATATTGAGAAATGCAAATCTTGATTTTTCCTAAACCCCCCTTTGTTTTTTCCCAAAATTAATAAAAACAGTTCAATGATCAATTTGAGACCAGAAACAAAGCATAATTAATACTTTTCTCAATTGTAGTTTCAAATCAAAAATATAATATGTACAAAACTTCTCCACAATAATTGTGAAACCAAAACTCTTCAACCCAATAAAGATTTCTGTGATGGTATATTATAAATAGGAAAAAAGTCATGGATTTTTTTTGATGAGCGGAATGAGAATGATTCTGTCATTTCTTCAGATTCTTGTACTTGTCTTTATTAGTTGTAATCACTGTTGATTAGGATGCCTTAAAAGTAATTGATATTTTAAATATTTAATCAAATATATATATGGTTTTATAACTTTTTTGATAACTTTTATTGGTTTTGAAACCAGAGACATGGGGGTAAGGTGTGGTACAAAATATCTGATAAATGATTACCTTTATTTTTGGAATACATATGTTACTTACCCTTCGAATCCTCTAATCTTAGGAAAACCACAGAAAAAAAATCTTTTAGGGTCAACTTATTTAGAAAAAATAGTAATTTAAAAACGTAATTTTAGAAAAAATAGTTTTAAGTAATATTGTAATATATCTTTTTTAAGTTTGTATTATTGATTTGATAAATTTTATTAACTATACTATTTTTGTGTAAACTATACTATTTTTTATGTAAATTTTGTAGTTCTTCTGGTTCTATGAACAGGTGTAACGCACCTCTATAGAATTTCCACCAGAAGTAAAAAAGTATAAATAAATAAAAAAAAACTACCATCATTTTGGTGTTCGATTAGCATTACCTAGCATAGAGGTAACACGACCATTAAATGTTGTGTACAATAACTACATGGTTGCATTGGCTGTTGTACTATCTTCTTAAAACCATATTTAATTCACATTTATATCATCATCTGATGATCAAATTCCATTTACATAAAAAAAATATTTAAAAAAAATATTCTTATGATAACCACTCAATGATTGATACGGGCTGTGATTGTCACAGAAGACCCATAAGCGCACACATTGTTTTCGGACTAATTAAAATCAAAACTTTTTGGTATTGGTTTTTACTCCCTTTTCTTACCAAATGGCAATAGAAATTTTACTAAAAAAATAACTTTGGGATTGAAGCATTCCGAAAACAATTCGGAAACAGTTTCCGAAAACAGTTCGGTAAATAACATTTGGGAAAATGATAGGGAATTTATTATTAACAGTCTAATCACACTTAGTTATGCCAATTTTTTAAATGTTACATTGAATTTATTCAACTGAATAAATTACAACAATAAATTGCCATTTTCTTGGTTCACAGATTAAAAGGACTATAAAATAACAGGCTATTTATTTAGTATTGCGTTATTGGTTTTTGTAATAGGTGAATATCAAAAACAGTTGTTTTCATGTCGTTTTTCATTGATTAAAATTGAATTTTCCAACAATTCCAAATATCACATTGCGCAACGTATAGCATTAAAATATGATCAAATTAAATTGTTTTCATCTACCAAATGTAATGAAATTATACAATAACTAATCACAATATAATATCAAAGGAAATACATCAGTATTTAGACACATTCGTAAGCCGATACGAGTGTTAAATATGTATATGTTTTGTTTGTGTATTTCACAGTTGCCATAATTTTGAGAAAATGTTGGAAATTTCATTAAAATTTACTCGTGTGGCAAAGATGATTTGTGTTCAAAAATAATACGTTTGAAATTGGTAATTAAATGAGTATTATTTAGAATACTATGTATCTTATGTGAAGGATGTGCTTTTATAAACAATTCAAGCGACGTACATAAAGAGCTTTACATGCACTTTCTTTGCAATCATTCTAGAATATTTGCAATGGCATTACTGCATTGTTTCAAAATTCAAATTGGATTACACAAGTAATATTAAACTTAGATATATTTCATCAGAAAATATACCAAAACATGAGGAATGAGGATTCAAAAAAAAGGATGTATATTATAATTGGTTTCAGTAAAATTAAAAGCAAAAACATACAGAAATTGATCAGTATGGTAAATATTAAGTTTCATAAAAAATTACCTAGTTTTAATATAGTAAAATAAGAAAGTAAAATCGGAAAATCAACAGTTCGTTTATATAGGTATCATGAATAATATGGTTGTTACTAAATAATGTGTCCCTGTTCAATAATACCCTGCACTTTATCTCATTATCGATATAATAAATTATACCTTTGTAAGGTAATCATTTTGAATTGATCGTTAGCTGCTTTTGTTCGCTTACCCAAATCGATATTACAAATACAATATGTGCAAACACATGAATTGTTATTCTATTCATTTGAAAAAATCACCATTCAAGCTTCGTATGATATTTATAATTCATATTTACATTCAAATGGCATATTCAGCGTTTTATAAGAATTAATGAAAAATTATATTAATTGTTTGTTGATTTAAAAATGTCTATTCATAGAAAAGCGTAAAAAAATCAATTTTAACCCTTCAAAAGTACAAGACTAATAACAACACAAGAGATGATTTCAAAAATAAAGACTATGAAATTAATAGTACAAAAATAAAACGATAATTTAAAATATTTACAAATTGTAATGAAAGTAGAAAATATACCAATCAGGTTGAGATTTGAAATTAATAAAAAAATGTTCCATTAAAAAAAGAATACGTAAAAGGAAAAAGTACTTTAAACTTATTCAAAATAATTTAGGTACCATCTACAAAATGTGATAGACACAATTCATTAATCACATAGAAGGATTTGGCAGTTAAACATAGCTTAAACGCAGGAAATAAAATTTAGATGCGCTTATTTTCGCGACAGATTGCACCTGATTAATGAACGTTATAAAAGCCTAAGAAAGTTGGTCCATTTGACATTAAACCACCGAAAAAACAATTAATTATTTGCATTTATTAATTAGCATAAAACTTTGAAAAAATAAGTTTTATTTTCTCGTTTCAAAATTTAAAAACGACATCGCCAGATATTGTCTAAGGTACATTTTTCTTTTTTATTTACGCTATAAAGTTCTTGACTTGAGCATATAAATCAATCAATTTAGTACCTTATTTTATTCTTTCTAATGTTTGAAATTCACTTTATGAAATGTCTTATATCTAAAAACCGATTTTCACAAGGTTGTTTTGTGAACTTTTATTATTTCATAACGAAAGAAAGAAAGAATATTTTCTTTCCATTTCCTTTGCAGTAAATATCAAATTTACCTTGGAAAACTTTATTTTTTTCACTTTAATAGAAATCTTGTAAAAAATCTGAAGCGTTCTATATTTAAACCATAATTTGCTTATTTCATGGACGGATTTCATATAGCTTATATTCAATTAACGCAATGAAAAAAAAAAGATGATAAAATTCAAGATGAGAAATCATCATAATGACTAACCTTATTAAGTATTCAAGTATGCATAAGTATTTTTTTTTCTTTCATGATTTTTTCCACTAATAACAAATATTTTTCATTTTGGAATAAAATAAATGATAAAATTATATTGCACTAATGTTCTAAAGTAAACACATGTACTAAAAAATGTATTAAAATTTAACAAAAATCAGACATGAAAAATGTTTCTAAAAGAATTTCTCGTTGTATTTCAATGGGAGAAAAAATCATTCATTAATAGTTGACGGTATTATTTACGTGGAAAGTGAAGAATATTTGATGAGCGTAAATTGACGTTTATTACTAAACAATAATGCTTGTCAATTAATCATTCCCTTAAAGGAAATGGATGCTTCATTTTTATAATATCCAGTAGACATTTTATTTGCCTAATGCTTCGGCGTAATTATCTTATTATACGTAAAAATATTACTAAATTTGCTCAAATATTAAAAGATTTTTTAACAATTACTAAATACTTTCCAAAGAAAGTATATAGAAATCATTTTGACCAGAAACTACATCTACACACTATAATTTAAAATGAAAGGGAAAATCAAAAGTATATAGCTCCAATATTGGTACAAAAAGAATAACCAAAACATATTTACTTTACTTTGAAATGAAAAATTTACCTTTTAACTAATGCAGCACTGCGCTCAAATCAATCTTTTGCAGCTCTGAAACTGCAAAAAAATATGCAAAATAGCTCTGTTAGATAACTTTTTTGATCAATATTAATAAAAATTAATGAAATAAGAAAAGAATATTTTTTCTTTTCAAGCCAATTTTCTCAAATTAAATAAATTGCCGCTTTTTTGAATGAATAGATTCTTTAATTATAAACGACGCCAATTAAAAATGTACAGCGAAGGGCCTAAGGCTATAGGCAAGCATAATGAAGTGGTTCCGGAAAGATATTTTAATAATACTTTGCAATTATGTAAGTAGTAATCAAATACAAATATTCTGGAAGTTTCAGATCTCTATATCAGCAAGTGCTTGTGATAAAAATGAATAAACGAAAAACAGAATACAATTTTTCATAGAATATACTTTACTGAATGATCTACAATTGAAATATAATTTACGGCTTGATAATACCGATTTTATGAAAAATTAACTACCATATAGCTTTATAACATCTAAAAATATATATATTTTGGGGAAAAGCTGTTATAACTAAGAAACGATTGTGGTATTGATCTAAAAGTATTTTTTTAAGTTTTATAAACTTTCTACATAAAACCTCAAAATTTTCAAATTTTTTGAAAAATTGTATACGGTGGAAAAAAATTAAATAAGAACCACTTCCGCGTTTAAATTGCTTTTGTTTAACTTGAACGTGTCCAAAATTATAACCACAATTAAAAAAAAAAAACGAAAATACACCAGACATACGAATATTCATTTCTCACGGTTTTTCTTACAATTTACTAAAAATATTTCAGTTAGGAAATAATTTTATCGTATTTATCAATAAGCAAAATACTACTATGTATAACTAGTGGTCTACTTTGGTTGACTTTAGTATTGTACTAGTAGTTAGTAGGTATGCCCATTAATCATTAGGTTGGAAACATATTTTTTTCAAAAAATCTCAGTTGACAATAGACCAATTGCATATACGTTACAATACGAAACGTCAAAATCCCAAGGACGTTTCCATATGACTAATGTATTTTAACACAAAGGGAAGGGTTGTTTAAATTGTTTAAACATTATGATAATAATTTAAACTATTCTAATCTACTCAAACTCTATTCCTACGGAAAAATTGAGTGATTTTGAGGATATAAAACTGTAAATTATTACTATTTCTATGATAACCGTTCAATGATCCGTTTAAATCTCGGTTTCAATACGCGTACTTATGAGTACTGTGACGTTACAGAAGACCCATCAAAACATATATTGTTTTCGGACTCTCACTTGCTCATTAAAAATTTAAACTTTTTTTCTGCCAAAATACATGTTTTTCATAATTTAAAAAATAATTTCTCCACTTCTAAATGGTGTCCTTTATCGATTTAAAAAACAAAAACAAAATGTCCATACTGTCTATTGAACCGAAACCAACACGGTTGGCACTATAATTATTGATTTTCAAAATTTAAAAACATTTCCTTTACTTGGATAAAGCAATTGTATTTTGATTAATGGTACACAATTGAAATGATCAAAAAGATGACTTTTGGTTTTCAATCATATAAAATTAATTAATAAAGAACAAATTAAGTATAAATAATTTAAACACTACACTAATGTTTGATGCTAGCACACACACTTCAATGCTAGAGACTATTAATCAATAGAGTTGCGAGATTTAAAGATGTTCATTTGTTTTGATTGTTAAAATTTTCAAAAAAAAAATCAAAAATAAAATCTTTTATAACTTGTATTCTGTCCATTTCTGCACGGGAAAAAATATTATTTTAATTATTTTTTACCTAATTAGGTGGTGGCTAAGAAATGACTTAGACAATAAATGAATTTATTGATTTGATATGGAAAATATCAGTAGGTAATATGAAGAAAACGAATGAATCATCCAGAATAGCAAAATTATGTCTTTCAAAGAGATATTACATGGAATGGAACTCCAATATCTGAAAGAATTATTATTTCAGCATCTGAACGTGATATTTAATTATAAGTTATTATAAATATAATATAAATACTCACTTTATTTACACAATCGTAAGAAATTTTTCAAACGAAATAATAACATAGAAAGAGCTGTAAGACCAATGTGCAGTAAGTCTCAACTGATATAGGGATGAACCTATATTGTGACGATTTCATATCACAATGAAAACTATAATATTTATAATAATAATATAATTATTTACAGCTATAATATGAATTATAAAACATAAGACTATAATAAAACAGATTTTTATGCCGTAGAACTTTTTCCCATAAATCGTCTTATTACTTCTTATTTCTAATCTTCTCCCTTTTTCAGAACTACAGAAAGTTCCATGATGGAGGATTCTCGACGAAGCAACTTTTAAAGCTACATAGTTGTTAATTTTTATAAAAATGCTATTTTAATCTCTTAAGAATAGAAAATTTACAAAAAAAAAATCCAACCTGGTTTTACATTTTTTATTATTTTTAGCAAAAACTATTTGAGATTGAGATATGAAACTTCCAATATCTTAATATTTTATTAGTATCTATGTAAAAACTTACTAGGTATTATAGAAATATTTTCCCGGGCCGATTCACTATGCTTATACCTCTAGGCTTTTTAAAGCGGTTTTTATATTTATTAAAATCTGTTAAATCAAATAGAGTTTCTAATCTTTTAAAAATTTTAATCTTATATTAGTTTAAAAACCCCTTGAAGAAAGGTGGAGAAATTTGATCTAGATGTTGATAAAGCACTCACATGAAACGTGTTAATACATTTATTACTGAAATCATTTTTTAAAAACTCTTAAAGTGACATCAAGATTTCTGAAATTTACTTTTTATTGAACTGAAGGGCCAATGGAAATGTTTTCTTTAAACCATGTAGAGTTAGTAGTGGTTCGTAGTACTGAAAATTTTATTGTTTTGTAAATGTCAGAATAAAAATAAATTATGTAAATGAAATCAATTCTGTGAAATTCGGGAGTAAGTCAACAAGAAAAATTTATTTGAACTATTGAACTGGAATGTTATCTTAAATTAGAAGCCACATTTTAATAATGAGTCCATTGTTCTAAACGGTGATAAATTAATAATAAATGACACAGAATGAAATATTAAACTTGCTCGTCAAAAACACTACATTATGTAATTCAGTTGAACGAAAATGTCAAATCGATATTGAAGGCAAATCGGTTTGAATAAAAATAAAGAGAAAAATCCCTCACATTTAATTTGGAACGGTCAGTGGCCAGGAGACGAATGAGTATGAGTCTTAGAAGCCAATGAATGATACAACTTATGAATAATACATTTATAGATTTTTCCACTTTGAATTTCCACCAAGAAAATTGTAAAAGTTTTCAACTCAATAAAATAAGCTTCGTCACAATTTGATTGACCAATTCGTTTTGTAAATTTGTTTTGAATTATTCACAAAAATAGGCATTTTTTTATTGTTTCCAAGTCAAAAGTTCGACTTTTTTTATTCGTAAGTGCAATAAGACGGAGTGTTTTTAATGTAATTGAGATGTATTTGTATATATAGGAAATGCCAGTAAATCTATCACGAAAGCTGGGATAAAGAAAATTGAGGTTCTAGTCCAGTTGTACTAGGTAGTCTGCAGGAACCGCAGGAAATGAGTGCTCCCGCAGGTGGTGCCGACCCGGGAGGATTAATAACTTTCGTCTGTATAATTCATTCTACAAAGAACTTACCCTTAGTGATTTGAATGGATGATGAAACCAAGTAACTAAGCAGTTCAGCGCACATTATAATCGCTAACTAAAACATTTTAATCGAATAACTTGTACAATATCTCCAACCAATTTGACTGAAACTCAACGGCAAATTCATCTTGATCTTCACATAAATCAATTATTTTTTAAATGCAACTTATTTTGCGTCATTAGTCATTTTAATGAAATACTTATGTAATTTATCGTTGAAATTAATTAGAAATTACTGTTTTATCCTAAATATATTATATCAGTGTAAGCTGTAATTTATCCAATTATTACTTGGAGATTATGGTTATGTATGTATCAGGACTATAAATTATAATGCACAACGTATTAAATTCAGATAACTTTTAATAACCTTTATGTCCTATTATCCATAAATTATTCTTTTAATTATATACTTCGTCATAAAATTTAGAGAATAACATAGTAATTTTTGTTCAAACTGTTATCAGTGAAAAAAATATTATAATTTTTTTCAAAAAGTTATTGTATATGCACATAATTATTCATCTTAGCACTTTCAGTTCTTGCAAAACGGAGCTTAATAACCAACGTTTATAACTGATTACATTGAGCGATGGATGTCGTAGTCGGTTGATACTGCATCGGCACACTTTACAGTCATAAGATTACAAAACCTTTAAGCAAAATTTAAAATCAACACAAATAAAATAGTTTGCAATGATTATACTTGTGCTTATTTTTGATTTATAAATAACAAATCCATCCAAATATCTTAAATTTGCTGGTTTTAAAAAAAGAAGTTAAAGAAATTTATTGCGCGATAGGTAAAATTTTGAAAAATTAGTTTAACATTAATAAGTATTTTATTTATTTCCGTTTAGTACTCATTTATTAAGTAACGGTGTCCAATTTTTCGTTGCTACAGTGTATTGGTTATATTTTTTTTTGGTGGTGAAACGTGACTCAAATAAAATTTACGATTAAATTCACGAAAAGTGATACTCGAAACCTTTGAAAAGTGCGTGTACTGAAGAATAAATGAATTGTTTCACTAATGCAACTATTCTTCGAAAAATTGAGGACGTTAAAAATCTACGGTAAACAAAATGGAATACCTAAATAAGTTATGAAGTATGATACAAAAATTTTTATATAATATATAATATATAATATTTATATAATATATAATATATATTATATATAATATATAATATTTATATAATATATTTATATATAATATATAATATTTATATAATATATTTATATATAATATATAATATATTTTATATATAATAATTGGAAAACCAAGAATTGAACAAAGCATAATATTGTAGTTTGAAAAAATCTGGATATAATTTGAAAAAAATAGTGTTACTTCAGATCACTAAATATAGTGATTATTTAGAGTTGTTAAGTGCAAAGTAAAATGGTAATAGAAAATACGGTTTTCAATATTAGTGGCTTTCTTTGTACATTTAATGACGAGAATATGACTGCCGTTTGATATTATATTTTAAAAAAAATGATTTAAGCAGATCACATGCGACATAAGTGAAACTTTCATAAATGTAGGCTTTCAGATCTAAAAGATATCTTTAGGGTTAGGATAATTGTAGGGTTTAGTAATGATAACATTGAAATCAAATTTAAAATTCATAAGTATGGTATGGAGGACTCATGTTTATTTTTTTTAACATCGATTTTTAAAAATTTGTTATTTACCATCGCCTTATAACAGAAAAATATTGAAAATTTGCTCGATTCGAGATTCAAACTCAACACCTACCAATTTTGCAGCGGTCACCTTGACCACTCGGCCACCACCTTTACCTCGAAATTGATTCAGAAATCTTAACTCTCTTTTATTGTCAACACATCAACAAATTTAAAGACCGAATATATGGCGTAAATAGAGTACGAAGCGCCATCAAAGTAGGTACAGTTTTTGAAGTAACTAAAAACAACAGTTGGCTGTTGAATGCTGATAAGCGCCAGCTAACACAAATAAGCACTTGCATTTTATTTGCTTCGATTGTTTCATTTACCCACACCTGACTTTGAAATATAGGTCTCTCTTCCAATGTTTCCAGCCCAGGCGCTGTTGCATTTTGTTTCGTTGACTGACGTACAAATTTGTGCCTACAAAGATGGCGCTGGTAGTTACTTCAAGTGTGGTTTTTTTGTTTACTCTAAAGTGCGCAATGTATTATAAACAGATTATTGGAAACACAATACAATGTTTTATATCTCATTCGTTCGCACGATAATTCCAATAGATTTATGTGCTTGTCTCTTTTAACTGCTCAGTTATGATTCAAAACTCTCACAGCTCTCTTTGGCCACCATGACATAAGCTGGAAAATATACATATAGATCCAATTATTTGCTGAGATTTATTTCAGAAGCAGCTTTGATAAATTTGAACTAGAAAGAAAGTTGGACCGCAATAATTCTTTTAGAACGCAGTGTAGGGAAAGTCTTGGTAGAAGCCTCCAGAACGATGACGAAGAAGAAGATGGAGGAGATGTTAAGAAGGAATGTATTGCTGTTTCTTCATTTTACAGAAATTCTCTTAACAAACCGTTGAAGAAAAGAGAAGCGTTTAAGAGGACTCTTGTAAAAAGGATAGAAAAAAAGTTGAACACCTAAATGAGAAAAAGAGATCTTAATTGAAAAGGTATAGTTTTTAGGATTGTTAGTTTAATACAATACTATAGATAACGAAAAAAAACAATATTTTCGAACAAGTTAACCGCGGCGTCAGAATCGTAATGCAGAAACGCTTAAAATGTAATACACAATTTTGAAATAACTTTATTTACAAATACCAAAGTTTATGTTTTGATTAAACAATATACTCGTATTCTCTATTTTTGAGAGTTAATAACACTTATTATTAATAAATAGAAGAGATTAAATAAGTTCTAATGACCGTAATGGTTCAATCCATTTGCATAAAAAAAAAAACATTTTTTTTTTGATTTCATGCAATCGGATTATATTTATTTCAGCCATTTTAGATTGATCGTTTGTGTACTATAGCAGTTCGAAAGAAAAGGACGAATGTTAAATAAAAAAAATTGTAAATAGACAATATTTTCCGTAACTTTATTATCTACTTTGATGTTGGGTTTTCTTTCGGTAAATAAAATATATTTGCTGATATAAATGTGAACAAGAAACCAAACCATAGATAAAAGGCATAGATAAAAATTTAAACGTGAAAAATTGAGCATATTCAACCTTGTCCTTTTTTCAAAACTTTTATCAAGTCAATTTTTTTATCTCAATCTATGTTCACAGATATTTCAATTATATAGCTCAGAGCATTTATTATACGATCAAAAGTTTTGTGATATCAATAGCTAAAGTTTTAACATATTTTTCTTATGTTAAGAAAATAAAACCAAACTAAACCAAAAATAATTTTGGCAACAATTCGGTTGGATGTTTGAGAACATGTTAAATCAAGCTTCAATAACCCTAAGCAAATAAGAAGAGCTTGTTTAAGTTTCCGACGTTAGTAAATTACAAAGGGTAGTTTAAGGAATGGATAGCATATCGGCTAAGTTAACTTAGATCGTATTACAAGCCACGTTATAATTTAATTAAGTGAAATTAAAGGCAATGACGGTGTGACGACCTACCGAGGCTCATTTGCATAATGGTCGTTAATATTGAATGTATGTTTACATTGTTCGCAGTTGTATTACGTGAACTTTAGTTTCGATTATAATTTATAATTTATGAATTATCGACGTCTACCATCAAACTGTATGTATTCGCTAACAGACTAATTGTAGGGTAAATTGAAAAAAAAGGTACAATTAATGGAAAATTATTACAGTGTGATCGATATTGTTTTAATTGTTAGGGATGCATTTATATGTGCTCGTAAATAGCATTCAAATCGATTTCAATATGCTGGGCTCTTGGGTAAGCCTTACATCATTTGTATAATTAGGTCTCATTGGTTATTAGAAATGGGCTGGGTTCGATTGTTATTAAATATGTGCAACAATAAACGTTCAATCATTAGACGTTATAAAAAATACACTATTAAAGATTAGATATTGAAAGAAAAATAAACGAAAAGAACTGTATTTCAAAAGATTTACCCGTTAGAGTAAAACTTAAGATAGTTCTTAAAAGCAGATAAAATTTCGTAGTCATAACGTTTAAATACATTTTTAGTTGTTTTTACCAATAAAGAAAATAAATAATGATTTCTGCTACCACAATTAGAGAAGAAAATTTTGGAACGAGGGTTTGACCTCAAATGTATAGATTACTTTGATTTTCTTTCGATTTCTTCATATTTCGTTTTCGGGCTACATATTACTTTAATAGTTTAATTTTCAAATTTTCTGGGCTTTGAATGTATTTCATTTGTTTCTATTACGATTTAAAACGATTCGTATTCATCATGGATACTGTATAAGATTAAGATTATCAACAAGTCGTCATTGATTTCCAGTTCCACTTCTTGTAGTTTTTCTACGCTGTCGAAAGGTTGTTTATAAGATTGCGCATATCTACTTCATTTTTAAATTTTAATAAAATTGGAAGTTTTAGAAGTGTAACCTTTCTACTTGATTGGTATATCCTATGCAGTTTTCCTTATAATTTTGTTGTACAGTGTTTAATTTGTTTCAATTTTGTTCTGTAATTGCCAAAATTAGATCAGGTTTCTCTTTTGTAGCTTTTAATTTCCACTCTTCGATAGTTAATTTGGGTGTGGTTAGTTTTCTTGTTGCCGTATTACTATGCGCCATTTTTGATAAGTAGTGCATCCAAGTGTCAAAATTTTCTTTGTCAAGGGGTTCTGATGGTTGCGTAACTCATCTTCGGTATTGTTCGATTCACACTTTGAATGAACAGATTCTTTTTTCAAAATAGTTCAAGTTCATTTTGGCACGTTGTTTTCGCGTATATAAACTTAATTTATAACAAGAAAAAATAGGTTTATGTTACTTTGCATTTTTCGACGCAGTGGAAACGTGCTAGGCCCATAATCTATTTGTTGTGATTTTATTTAACAGAGTACCCAAAACTTATTTTTTTGTATAATATATTCAATATTTATAATTTAATATTAGTTTTATAGTATTGGTTTCTATTACATGATACAAAAGAAAATGTATGTATCAATCTGCAACGGATAAGCACATAAACGAAAACTGAAAAAAAATTGTCAAATAATATCATCTAAATTTAATAAATGCATAAACACTCTTTATAAAAAACAAAATGTGGTTCTGCAAAATAAATGTTTTGTTACACTAAAACCAAAGGTTTCGAGAACACTTTGACGCAAATTTTATCAAGATCCATCCAAAAACGAAGCCTTATTTTGGCATAAGGCTCGGCAATTTTCAACCATAGAAATTTGTATTTCCGAAGTTCTTTTAATTAGAAAAAAATGATGATATGTAAATCGAAGTGTTATACAAACAAATATCATTAAGAAAAGAGTCATATACATTAGAATGAATACATAAATAAGTAAACAAATTCAATTGATATTTATCTCCTTATAAGATAATTCAAAGTAGTACTGAGGAGGTTTTATGATTAGCGTTAAATATTTTCTATTATGAAATCTATTTTGAAATGGTAAGACCAAAAACCCGATGAAACACATATTCGGTATTGTATGTACTTCGAGTTTCACAGGGAAGTAACGCAAGGTTGTTACCAAAAACAATTTCAATATTTATCCAAGTGCATTCGGTGTTCACTAAAGCCAAATTATTTCAAATTCGATAATTTACAGTTCTCCAACTGGTTCCAATGAAGTATGAAAAAATATACAATGTGGTATGTCATATGGTGATCAATAAGATGTTCAGGGAGGAAGTGGTTCCAACTCCATGTTAGAAAATTGAAGTGCTGTCAATGTATGTATGTATTTTTAATCAATTTTGGTCGATCAACTAAGAACCCAAAATTTCCTACGAACTGTCAAAAGGAAAAACACTATTCTGCAACACAGTAATGCTAAACCCTTTGTGATATTGCCATATCCACCATAATTTTCCCAAGTTATTAAAATCGCTATATCATTTTCTTAGTGGTAAATGAAATAGAAAACTTAAATGATGTTCAAAGTATAATTTTCCAATATTTTCCATAGTAATCAATTGATTTTTATTAATTTAACAAATGGTTTTCAAAAGATTGTCTACATGAAAGCATATTATATTATTGATTTAAAATCAAAACTTGTTTCAAAATTTTGAGTATTAATTTTATGATAAAAACTTCATTACTTTCTGGTCCTCTTAATACATAAACTGTATGAAATATGTGAAATATTAATAAAATTAATGGCACTCCAATTTGACGTATAATTTACACTGGACGTACAAAATCTTACCTATGGTATTTTACATATCTCTAAGACTGTGGAAAGTTAAATACAAATTCATAGTACATTATGAATTTCAAGCCCTATAAAGCCTCTAGGATTTCTTGCTAAATCAGCCATCATAGACTTGACAAGATGTTAAATGTTGAGCTCGAGGATTTAATTAAGTTTGAAATTTGTGTCACAGTTCATTCCTAATAGAAGACACACACATACAAATGAAAACGCGTATGACTTATCCAACTCGTCTATAAGATATATTCGTACCAATGAGTACGTGACGTAAAATGTTTAAATATTGATTACAAATTCAAAAGTTTATCTAATTACTTACGTTTGTAATTAGAGTCATGAATACAATCTTACTGTTAGAAAATTCATGAAAACAAATACAGTGGATTAATATCCGTAATTATTTCTTACAATTAGAATCAGTTTGATCTCAAACAAAAAAGTAATTTCATTGCCGCAAGTTATTTAAAATTGTAAGTGAGTTGTGACTTTTGAGAGAAGTGAAAAAGCTTGTCATTGACATTTATACAAAGAAGTAAGAAAGCTGCTGGCTTGTATATAAATGTGTAGGTATTGTTTGTGGTATATATTACGGTTTACGTGTATGTGACAAAACATTGCGTGATTAATGATAGTAGGACGTATGCATGTCCGACACAGTCATTTTCCAACTCATGAAAAAGCATATGTACATATACCATGTATGTGTATAATTTTCTACAACAATATTTTGTTGGTGAGGTTCTTGTACGTGATTGTACATTTAACATGCTGAAACTGTGCAATTAAGTAGATATAAAAGTACTTTTTGTCAATACTTAAATGTCTAAACTAAGTATTTCAAACACGAAGATAGGGGATGCTTTAATGATTCTTTGGAAAGACTAACATAAGTCTTTACCAGTGTGAAAAATGATTTCCGTTATAGCAAAAGTAATTAATTTTGAAATTTACTATAATAACTGATTGATATCAAATATTATCGAGCAAATTAAAAGTTTCGAAAAATCTATAAATCTTTTAAACAGTATATGAAAATTCAATTGAAAAACTTGTTTTGTCCATATTTTACATAATCATTATTTAATTGATAGCAGGAAAGTGAACATAAAAGGATATAAATCCATACACTAATAATTAAATCCGCAACGTTTTGGTCCTTTATTTGACCTTTATCAGGTTTCTAAAAAATCATATCAATAAAAACACGTTTACAAAACTTTTAAAACATTATTATTGCAGGAATAGCAATAAACACAATAATGACAATTTTGCTTTTGATAAAGTCTCGATTTTGGATAAAGAAAGGATTGGTTGAAAAGGAATATCAGCGAGATGTGTTTTATTAAAATTAACGACACAGTTAACAAAAGGACTAACACTAACAATGTGAGCATTTTATATAATGATATTTTGAATGATTTTAAATCAACTATTACTTAGTAGTTGTTTTGAGGGAAATAATTTTAGTTCATATAACTATATATTAAATAACTGATATCATACGAAGCGATACCTGTAAATTTTAGACATTAGATGTTTGTTTACATTAAATCTAGTCTAAAAGTAAGGTAATTGTGCAATATTACAAGCCATATGCTTAGTTTTGTTACTCCTAGAATTATGCTACTTAATAGTTTTACCTACCTAATTTATTAAGTTTTGTAATGCATGTACGTAAAAAAATCAAAATCTATTTTGTGTATATGTGATGTTACTTATATATTGTACATATATTAAGGTAAATTAGCAATGTAGCAATTAGTAATGTTCTGAAATTTTTGTAATCATTTGTTTTTATTGATAAGATTTTTAAGAAGTCTGATGAAGGTCAAATAAAGGACCGAAACGTTGCGGATTTTATTATTAGTATATGGATTTACATCCTTTTATGTCTACTTTCCTGCTAACAAATAAAAATGAAAATTCAATGTCCAAAATTCTTTATTGGTCGCTTTGAAATGTTTACACAACGTTGTATTTATTCAAGAGCATATTTGCATTATTTCAGATTACTTAATAGAGTCTCACAATAACAGGAGCAGCGAAGGATGTGGATTGTCAAAAGAAGTTTTTATCATTATTTTCGCTTTTAATTCGATACTTTAAGAGATCTAGCGATTATTATGAAAACTTATTTGAAAAGTGTATATTTTGATGATAAGCTACAATACGCATAGCAAAAGATGCTGCGGGTTGCTTAGAGAGTACAGTAACTTAGGGAGGTGTTTCTGAAATGTTTCATGAACTTCTTTTTAATTTTTTTAACTTACAATCATAAAAAATAACTCAACGGAATTAAAACTGAATATTTTTTTAAATTTTGTTGTTGAAATTAATAATAAATCAAAAGAAAAGCTTACTGGTGGCCAAGTGGTCTAGGTGACCGCTCCAAAACTGGTAGGCTTTGGGTTTAATCCTCGTATCGAACAAATTTTTGATATTTCTCAGTTATAGATTTTTATAAACCCCAAAAGTCGCTAAACTCGCTTTAGTAGTTATAAAGCGACGGTAAATAACAATTAAAAAAATATTCAAAGAAAATTTTTAAAAATCTTTATTGTATTGATAAAATACAGAAAAATGTAAAAAATTTAATCGAGAATAAGCAAGAGTGCCAAAATTCAATACTACCAAGTGCTGGGAAGTAGATGAAAAATGAGATTATAATTGCCGAATCTAACAAACAAACTAACAAAATATGACCTAATAGAAGCAACGTAAAAAAATACTTTTGGTTTAGTGAATTAGTATCAATATGTAGAGTAATTGGTAAGTTCTATAATAACAAATAGTGACAGTGACTGATAAATAATTGGTAAGTAATTTCAACAATCACGAAGAGTAAGTTTTAAATATTAGCCCAAAGAATACATACGTACAACAAAATGATAAATATAACCTAATTCATATATTAACCTGTTTTTTAAAATAAAATTTTATTTATCATTGAAAATATAAGTTGAATCAAATTTTATATTATATTTCTATGTATTAAATAAAAACAGACCGAAAAATGTCAGCCTAGTTCAGCTAGTATTAGTTTTTTTTTCAAAAACAGTATTTGAGCCTTACATGACATGTATTTTGCAAACAAAAGATTTTCATAAAAATTAAAAAAAAATAAAATATTACAATTTTTCACCAATTCTTTCTTGAAATTTTATTATCAAAACGTATTCTACACGGAAATTTTCAAGTCCACAAAATAAAATTTATATCACACGTCATAAATATAGACCATACGAGTACAATAGGAGTACAACAAAAGGTAATTATTATTCGAGCTTATCGATAATACTGAATAGATTTGAAATAAAAAAAATTGAACGTTAAGATGTTCAGTGTTAACAATAATTACACTTAAATTTAATTAATGTGATGTCAAAATTTTCACAGAGAATCATGTAATTTATTTTAAAGATCAAGTTTTATGTTGCCAAGGAACGTTTGCAAAGAAAATTAATGGCAAAATTTCATGGGATCTTAAACTTTCAAATAAATGGAGGTATCTGCTCGTTCTTATAAAATGATATTATAGTTCAACTTAGGCAAAATGGTACGATTTATTCAGGTAATAGCAAAAGTCGGAAATAATTGGTCCGGTTTTGTAAAACTGGACGAAATTTCAGGTTTTGATGTTTGGTAAGGTAATGAAACAGACAATTATTTTTAAACAGATAAATATATTCATTTTGTGTAGAATTTTATGGTTTGTTGTCATTCTTTCAATAAAACTAGTTGTTTCTTAAAAAGCACCTATTATCCTAAACATTTAATTATGTTCAATTGTACTCTATCGTAATCTCACGTAACTTTGTTTGATCAGTAGAATTAGGAACAATGACTAAACTGAATAATCTTTTTTATCTTGTATTAACAGTCTACAACGAATTCTGCAATTGGTTGGATATTCAACTATTACAAATCTATCATAAATAATTTTTAATTAATTCTTGTCTAAAATTAAAAGAGAATTTTATATAATTTGAGAAACAAATAAATAATATATGCATATCCCAAAAATCAAATCAAATGAAAAATTTAATACTTTATGGAAAAAGAAATATTTGCTTTTGAAATTGAAGTTGATTTTTGTGTGAATACCAATGTATACGTGGATCGGCCCAACACTATTCGATGCCTCCCGTGAATCTGAACCCGGAGAGCACGGGTTTTCGGGAGTGTTGGCGGGCCATAAGGAGAGCAGCGTTCTACTCCCACATATAGGCCTGGACTGACTTACATCATATATTATTACATCATCAAATTATACTATATTGTACTGTGTTATTTATATTGATATATCAACTATATTGTACTAGGACTGTATTGTGTACCATGTGAAATATGGACTGAGCTAAAATTTAGCAAGTCGCGACATAGCCTTAGCAGCTAGAGCGACCATAAATAAATAAAATTAAAAAAAAAAAAATGTATACGTATATATTAATTATTCATTTTTATGTCAATATGAAGTCGGACTAGTTCTAGTATAATATGTTAAAGCTTTAAGCATTACAATTCCATTATATTAAAAAGTTTGTGGGTTTGGTTACTTTTATTACTGTAATAACAATTGATTATTATTATTAAAAAAAATATCATCCTCCACGTTTATCAATGACATTAATGAATTAAAAATTGTGCAATTTTATAAATGATGAAATAATAAAAATGTATATATAAAACGCTATACATGTAAGCAACATAAAAGCTCAATTAAAGCATTGGCAAATTTAATATAATATGTTTACGCGACTGCTGATCTTATCAAGTTTGTCTTAAAAATAAAGTTATTGTTTTCTTGATTTTTATCATTATAACCATATAGTTTGAGCAGTTTGATATAACATGAGCGATAAAAAAAGACCTAATGCACTAAAAATGTTAAAAAATAACTTAAAATGACAACATTTAAAAATGTTTTAAACTATTATCAAAATATACTGTTGCTGTTCATTTTTAACTTTCCTTCATAAAATCTATGAAAAATTGAATTAATAATGCAAAAAAATATTTCAATTAAAACTACCTAAAACGAGTTTCCGTTGACCCGACATTAAAATGACGCCAAAGTATAGAAACTTCCAAATCCCACGGACGTTTTCCTACGACAAATGTATTTAAACTCAAAAAGTTAGGTTGTTTGAATCGTTCAAATTAAATGTTAATGGTTCAAACCATTTAAAATATTTGAAATTTAGTGAGACCAGGTTTCTTTTGTTTTCGTAAATTCTTTAAAGAAAAGGTATGTGAGCATACCGTTTAGAAATCACTTTACAATATATTATCTGAGCAGAGAAGTGGAGAAATCATCGGATTTCAGAAGCTATAATGAAGATTAAAAGCTGTTATTTTTTCTGAGTACAGCTTTTATATACTCTCATAATATGTTCAAATTTCAGTCAATTTGATTCATTCAAATTAATATTATTTATCATAATTTCTTTCTTTCAGATATAATTTGATTGATTGTGAATTTTTAATAATAAACTTTGTATTAATAAGTATTCCTTAAAAATTCATTATAAATCTATACACATTTTATAGAGTTCATTTTATAGTGTTTTAGACTTAGTATTTTTGATTTTTTGATTCTCTAGATCTTTCCAGAATACTTTTTATTGTCCGGTTTTATTATCCTTTTTGTTTTAAAAATTATCACAGAAACTTATTGATCATATTTTTATTTTTTTGTTCTATTCACTTTTATGATTTACACAGCAAGGAGTCGTCTGGGTGTAATACCCAATATGATACATTACCTAGTACCAAACTCTGCCGAATGATTGGTTCATATCGAAAAAGACTGGAGCAGTAGTACTTTGCAGTGCATTCATAAATGTGTTTGCAACTCTATATACTTGCTCCACTGTAGAGTAATAGATTAAGAAATCAAATTGATGATTTGGCAATTATGAGTTTTATAATTTTATTTTTATTAAAGGTATTTTAGAAACCAAAACATAAACCTTAGACATAATAAAAGTGTTATGTTGGCACTTGAACTTTTTCAGTATACATGCTTTTGTATTCACTAAAATAAAACTCTTCTGTTTAAACCATATTTTAAATTAAAAATTCTAGTCAAATATTAAAAATTATTTTAATAAACCACCATCTGTCAGTTTAAATTATGAATGGTTATTACAAAACAGTTAAAATTTAAATTCATTGATGACATATATTTTTTCAAATAAATTTTTTATTGATTCATTTAAATGAAAATTTAAAAATTATTTTTGCTTACCAAAAGATGAATGAATCTCCAACTTGGAAAAACTCTGAAATAAAAAGAGAAAATATTAAACAGAATTAAATCATCAATCTGCGAATCAGTCTCAAGAAAATACAAAATTGGGGAATTATAATTTACTTATTTGAACGAAATTTGTCGCAACATATAATTGTTTCGCTTAGGGAAAATCAATGCTCTATTTTCGAGATCATAAAAAAAGTTGATTACCAGAACACAAAAGTTCATATTCAATTCAGTGGACGTCGTGAATTACAGAGCATGTTTCTGGTAATTGCTATTCCAAAGGCATATAAATACTGGATCCTCTCACCCCAGGTGCTCTATTTTCACCCTGTTTACCCCATTTTCTCCATCCACTGTGTTTATGATAATTGTTAAATGTAATGACTACTAAATTATTGACGTTGCCGAATGATGCACATAATACAATTTTACTAAACTGATATAATTGAATTATTTTATTGTTCGTGTTTGTTCAACAGAAATTAAAAATCGTTACATGTAATCAAGTTATTTTCAATTTGTTTGTTAGGGAAAAATATGATGTTTGATTTAATAAGAATTTTAATTCCTGAATTATTGTATTTATTTTCATTTTAGTTTGTTCAAAAATGAAAATTTGAGGAAAACAGCATTGAATCATTCGGAATAAAATTTATAACGTTTCATCGAATAGCAAAATTACTAATTCAGCGAAAAATATTCCTAGCTATTTACTATTTTAAGTTTCTTAAATTGTTGATTATAATTAGTATTCCATTGGTTTTTAGTTAATTTTTACTTTTATAACTAATCCTATTGGGAACTGACCATTTTGGCCATTTTGACCACGACGTCTAGTGGCCAAAAAAAGTACTAGTTTTTGTGTACCCCTTAATATACATAACAATATAAAGTAATTAACTGAAGTTTAATTATAAATCAAAAACAGTTTTCTTTAACTGAAATGGAAGTTATAAAATTAACTCTTAGTAGAAAAAAAGTAGAATATACTATGCTATTAATGATTATGGTAGTAAATCACATGGCAATGTATACTCAAATCCTTTTAGATACTCAATTGTACGATACAAAAGGTTATTGAATATTTGTAATTTTGAATTATAATATGGGAAAGTATTAAAACAAAAATGTGAGGATTAAGAAAATATTACTACTGTTTTTTGTTGGAGGGTGTAATAAAGAGATTTGGAGAAAATAAATTGTTTGATTTTTTGCTTCATTAAACGTTTGATTATCTTTGAAAGACGATTGTATGAAAATGAGTGGGTAAATAATATCAATGATTGAAGATTTTTAAACAGAAGTTCAAACATTTATTCTTTGATTATATTTTTTTTTATTTAAATTAAAGAAAAACAGTTATCTTTTATAACGTTTATTAGACATTAGTTGTCCAAGTTTATTTTTTGCATATTCTCGATTTTCATTTGTAGAACATTGCTGGCTCACTTTTAAATTAGATATTTTTTGGTGGTTTTTTTATTTATATTTTCTGTGATTTGGGTAGAACAACAAAAATTTATTCAAAACAAGCGTCAAATTATTCAAGAATAATATACAATTTTCTTTGCTTAAAATCGATTTAAGACTCAAATTGTTATAACGAATTTTGTTATAATAATCATTAATTGGAAAACAGTGTTTTCCTTAGAAATTACTTAAATACTGTTCAACAGATGTACCATCTGAACCGTAATCATTAGTTTTAAACCGAGCTGATAAAATACATATTATTCAAATAGAAGAAAAACAAAGTGTAGGCGTTAAAGTGGTATTATGTTCAAATTTTAGAGTACAAAAGGTGATAAAATATAAATTTGAAAGTCAACAATTGTTTTTCTCTCCTTTTATATTAATTTCCCGAGAGTTTTGATTCATATTCGAATGATAGGTATCTTTCGTATCAAGATTTTTTTCCATCAAAAATCCATTTTGGTACCCCAGATTTCAAGTTTATCCTGTATCTGGGTGAATAAAAAAAAGAAATAATTTTATGAATGATTATAAAATTTCTGGCTTTGACGTAATCAAATAGTTTTGGCGAAACGGTGAAATAATAATTAGTAGATTCAAAATTATTTTCTAAGTTTATCATTTATGAGAATTTTATAAATACAACTAGCCAATATATTTCACTTAATCGGCGTGACGTTATTCATTGAAGGAACTCATTCCCAAGCTATTCACTATAGAAAACTTTATAGCTTTCTATTCACTATAGAACATTCTGCTTGCTATACATTGCTTGCTTATCGTTTGACAGGAACATTAAAGTAGAAGTATTAACAATTTTATAATTTTTGTTCATAATAATTATTCCATAATTATTGGTATAATAAATATTAGAACTAGTATTAACGATCAGATGCCCGGGCATATGGGAATGTAACGTCATATATATATTCCAATACATTGGAATCCAATGTATTGGAATACCACTTCACCAATGCATTGTCAAGCTTATCTGACAGCTTCAAAAAATATTGTTTAAGAGTATGTTAATTGTTCGCTACAGTGTTTAATTGTTCGCTATGTGTTGATAGTTGTACTTAAGAATTTTTCCGAATGGATGAACTTTCCTATTTTGCCGTTAGTTTCATCGTCACTGTTTTGGCTATAGCTATACGCCGTTTGATTTCTTCGCTATATTTTTCAGTGTTAGTGACTACGAACGTGAACCGATTATTTCTCGATTTCTGATATGTTATTAAAATGTTTATCAATAATCATTTTTTTTAACTTCAGACCCAGAGCCTATTCATTAACTTAATTAGCTTTTCTTGACTTGCTGCTGCTGAAAGGGTGAATAATGAACTTGATTGATTCATTTCATACCACTTGATTCATGAATTAAAAATATTGGACCTAAAAAAACAGAAAATTTCTTTCTTGTCACACAATTTACAAGTTGAAACTTTCAAATTTATGAGTTTGTAAGTAGTTTTTGACCGAAACTAGTTTTCAACATCGAAATTTCGGCATCATTCTCAGTTTCAGCTGAAACGGAAACTTTCATAAAAGATCAAGCTTTCGTAGGAAAAAAAATGATTTTAATTAGTCAGTCTTTACTTTTAAATCCTATAGGTGTTGATTTTTCAAGTAATATCCTATTTGAGTTAATTAACATGGCAATATTATTATCAATTCTAATTTCAAATAAATTATTTGTTTTGAAAGAAGCGGTTGATTTGAAAAAAAGGACCTTAATTTTTTTTGTATTTTAAATGTATGTTACGAATAACATATAATGAAAATAAAAAGTAAAAAAACGTTACATTTTACCTTATATGTATAGGTACCTAAAAAAACAAAAATTACTCTTTCTTATATCTTAAAAACAAAATAATTTCTTCTATACTTTGGTCATTTTCTCTCAAAATGAAAAAAAAAAGAATAAAGATCTTCATCAAGTTCCAGCTTTGGATTGATAATATGTTCAGTATTGATAATTAAAGATTCTAATATTATAAGTGAAAAACAATAATTTCTCAACATTTTTATTCTTCGAATTCAGTTTCAGTTTCAGACGTAATTTCGGCTTGACCATAGCCGAAACCGAAACTACGCCGATACTCGTTTATCTGTCGAAGCTAGGCCGAAACCGAAAACTCAATTGGATACAATTAATAGGCAAAATTTTAAAAAAAAAGTGTCAACTCCTTCTTTCATTTTTATTGTTAGAAATTAAAAAGTACCGTAGGACGTTTGTATTTACATTAGTTTTGCAAATAACATGGTTCTATTTTTATCAATTTACCTAAAGGAAGTAAAAATTAGTCATTTTCGATAAAAAACTGTAATTACTAACGATGTGTACTTGTTATCGAAAACATAAGTTAATTAATACCAATGAGAATAATATACATACAAGCTTTAAAAAGGAAGCAGTCAAATTGGACCAGTAAATATCAATTGATCAAACTTTAAACAGACAAACACAGAAAAGTAAACATTGAAGATACCAAAATATAACATTAAACTGTACCAACCACCCACTTTATTAAAACAGGAAATTCAATTTAATTGAACAAGCAATCTTCAGGATTTTATTAGAATACTATTTTGCACTATGCCGTTCTTAAATTGAAAAAAAAATACATTTATGGAGAAGATTTTTTTTTTTGAAATTTACGTTGCGGTTATAGGAAGCTACGACTGTTATTCCGGACTCCTAAAATATATATAGGGGAAGTCCGGGCATAGCGAATAGCCCGGGCAAAGCGAATACCCTACAATATTTCGAAATGGCTCGAGTAAATTTGCCTGTCGTAGGTCTCGTGATCCGTTCTCCACTCCTCAATCGTAAACAAACAGAACTAACGTAAGGTGACCCGTCGTTGGACAAAAAATAGTTAAAATAAATAAGTGATACTTTGTTACAATATTTTGAGGTAAGCATTTTCATAATTACTCATCTACTTGTGATGTTACTATTTTGCTTTGTTTGTATTTTTAAAGTGTATGCTTTCTTGTTGAATTATTGCAAGTTTTATTGAGATATTGTTTTTGGATTTGGCTGTAGGTTAGGTTTGGTTCACCAAGTACCTATTGGGCAAAGATAATACGGGTAAAGTGGATACGTATCCACTTTGTCCGTATTGCAATTTCAATTCACCTGGTAGGCTTTCTGATTAATGGCTTTCATTTATAATTCTATAGATGGTTTACAAATATAAAAGGAAAACTAATCAACCCAAATGGAGTGAGGATGTTATGATGCTTACGGTAGCAGACTGTAATGCTGGTATTCTAGTGAAAACAACAGCAAGAAAATATGGCTTACCTTATGCTACTTTGTATAGGCATTGGAAAAAGGTAGTTCTACTGCTCAGCTTGGCCGTTTTCGCAAGGTTTTTAACAACGAACAGGAGAACGATCTTCAATGGTATTTGCTGATAATTAAGTAGCTATATATCTATCATTAATTTCATTCTTCTTACAATGGTTTCGGTATTTTTTCTTTAATTTACCATGTGTTCACTTTGCCCTATGGTCCTATCCACTTTACCCGGTTGGTTGGGCAAAGTGGATAGCTGTACCAATTTGAATATTGTTAGTAATTTTAAGTAAAATATTGATGCTACCAAATTTTTGATGGTTATATTAAAAATTATAATAAATACTTATTCATATTCAGCAATTGTTTTATTTCTATGTCTATACGTTTTCTTGCTATAGGTCATTAAAGCTTAAGGTATCTACTTTGCCCGGACTTCCCCTATTATTTGATTAATTAAGAATTTGCCTTATTTGTGTAAAAGAGAAAAGGTGTCTTTAAATACCGTAAAGTGGTACAAAAAAATTCCTACATAATTTTTAAGAACTTATTAGAAAGTTAAACTAGTTTTTTTCCAAAAAATTCTCACCAGTGCACGCTTTTTTCATTTATTTTTTCCATAAACTTTTATCTTATCTAACTAATTTTCATCTTGAATAAAATTAATGAAAGAATTCTTTTTGTTGTTTGTACCCAACATGTATTTAATTATATAAGAGTATGTTTAAGTTTGATAAGACACTCTGAAAACATCAAAGATATTTGATGAATTCCATTTTTAACTTTTTTTTTTTATCCAAAATCCTATTTGGAAATGCTAAAAAATTAATTTTTAAAAAAGAAACATCGTAATTTCATCACGTTGTCAGCTATTGAATTTTTCTCATAAAAGCTTATATCAAAATTAATTTTCTTGTAAATGGAAGTTTCATACTTCTAAAATCGATATATCATACGGAATATAAAAATTATGAGAAGCCAAACGTTGTGATATTTACGCGAACAAATTTGTATTGAATTATTTTTCGAGTAACCACGCTTTTACCACGCTCCTATTGTGAATTTATAATTTATTTCTATCATACTACAATGTAAGCAATGTCATAACATCAAATTACACCAAGACAAAGACGTGTCATTGCTTTTGTCTTTAACAGCTTTTGTGCTTGGCTGTCGTATCAAAAACAAGAAGGGAAGACGTCATTCAATGCAGCATTAAAGAAAACTCATCTTGTACCACTAACATTGTAATGCCAGGATCTGATTAACATGAAGTCTGAATAAAACTTCACAAATTCAATTAAAATGATAATCAAAGATATTTTTAACGAAGCTGTCACTGATTTTTTAATCAGACGTTTGTTTACCTTGTTTTCACCGAAGATTTGCATCTCGTGTCAATGTTTAACTTTTTCTGCGGTGGCGGAATTACTTTTTCAATATTTTTCCTTAATTTTATAGGAAAAATTGATATGAATTTCCAGGAAATGCTTTTGTTAAAATAAGATTAGTTAAAAAAATACTTCTGTGTCTGATGGAATAAAAACGAAAAACATTTGCTTGAAAAATATTAATTAACTAATATTTATTAAATTAATTCTTGTGAACTGAAAAATCATTTTGCTATTGGATGTTAAGTATGAAGTTTTATATTGCATGCAAATGAGATATAATATTATATCTTTCCTATAGAATTCTAAGATCAAAGTTTATTAACGTTCTTTTTCAATAAAATTCGTCTTCTGAAAATATTAAAAACGGTTTTTGGTAAATTATTACATTTAACTAAGAAAATTAATTAATGTAAAAAATCGCAATCCCAAATTTAAAATCATAATTTCCTCTTTTTATTAAAAATTGAAAGCGTCTCATCTGATGATATCTTATGAAATGGGAAAAGTTTGAAAACTTTCTTCATTTTTCTCTGCAAACATCATTCATAATATATTAATATTTGCCAAGTACCCACATGCATTTAATTTTTTATTTGTTTGCTCAAATTGACATTTTTCAGTTAGATTGAAAAATGCGGGTGATTCATTTTGGCTGTTCCCTTGTTTGATCGATTATTATTCTTTATCACACTGATGAATGCGAGGTTTTATTAGGTGCTTTATAAAGAATGATATCATTCGAAAAATTGCATTAATTCAGCTCTGCTTAATATAATAATGCCTAAAAACACTGTCATCTCTCATTTTATAAATTCAATTTTAACGTTATAATTTCATTTTAAAACTACTAATGGAGTTTGCATTATAAAATTATGGTAAGTAGTTGATGTTAGTGAAAAAAATAATAAAAATTTATAAAATTTAATAATTACCAAAATTATCGTTAAAATACTTAAATAGATATCAAAATTAAAGGAACATAAAAGTTGTATAACGAAGCCCTATAAAGAAAACCCTTTTATTGTATCAATTTCACGAATCCTTTTGTCGACAACACTGCATGCATAAAGTTATACATAAATAAAATAAAAAAAATCAATTTTAGAAAACTGCAAAAGGCAACCAATGTGCCATTCAGAGCCAAGTATTTTCATTCATGAACAAATAAACCATACTCTCAACATACCTATTTAATAGATGAAAATTTATCAGTAAGATAAATTCTACATATTTAACCTACACATATCACTATTATTAGGTGAAAATTTGCATGCTTTCTCTATCCTCCGAATCAAATTTTACCTGGAAGATATGACTTATCTAGATGTGAAAATACCGAACCTTAATACCAAAAACACACTGCGGAATATTAATTTAGAAATAACAAACAAAAATGTTTTGATTTACAAAACTATATAAAAACATTTTGGTATAAATATATTTTGTTTGTAATGTATCAGTAAATAGGCTAGCCTCTTGATTTTCGAAATTTATATCTATTGTGTGTAATTGCAATTTTCCATCGTATAACTGAAGCAAATTGAGCAAATTCAACATTGGTATTGGTTCTTCGCTATAAGTTAACTGCCGTGTTAGATAGTAAAATAAAGCCAAATGGTAAGGTTCCAAAGCAATGAATTTTATCAAACTTATTTTATTATCATGGGCAATTTTTTCGTTTTATCCGTACCGCGAAGTATGGATACAAGTATGCCGGACGGTGAAGGCTTTTACGCAATATTCATGTACACAATAACAGATTATAGTACTTTTTTTCTATCCCTGGTAGTGCCAATATTAATGTTAGTATGTTTCCAGTACTAACATAAACCGAAACTATGTACTATGTGTAAGGTAAGGTAACTAAGGTAACATAAAGAAGTTAGTATATCAGGTACTCTTGTGGCGGCGCCACATCTTGATACATACATCTTGATACTCCATCGTAAATAAAACTAAAGTTCACGATTCTTAATAACAACAACACTTTCCGCGTTATGATTTAAATGCATGCTTTTTGAAGACTAGCATGCTCTATCGGTTATGGACCTTAAATTGATGTATTTTTTTAACATTACGTTTGAACTTCTTATATCTGCAGTTCGTTATCAGGGCTGTAAATATATAATGCGATAAATATATCAACTATAAATCTTCAATCATCGCAAAAAGACGGTAACCGGAACAAAAGAACTCAAAACAAAATTTAGTAGTTTTCCAATATTTTTTTAAATTTTTTAGGTGTTGGAAAATTTGCTACTTTTTTGGGAACTATTTTCAAAAATCTTGGGATATAACCGCTTAATCTTTGGTTAAGGTACAAAATATTATATAAATGGATCGGCAAAAAATAGAGCTTTTCTTGATTAAAAAGAAAATCATTGAAGGCACTCTTTTAAGGTTGTTTTTAGTCTCTTAACTGAGCTTATAAAACGCAGACTTTTGACTATTTTGTTTTCAATTTTCAATTATAATAAGTAATTAAGACAAAATAAAAATTTATAAATTTCTAGGAAGCTCACATTCTTTATTATTTGCCCATAAATATTTGCATCCGTAAGTTTATTATATAATAATTTTCTTCCTTAGTTTTGAGTATTTAAATTAAATAATTTTTACGCCATGCAATTTTTTCAACATAAGCTTTTAGTTAACTTCGATTAGTTCAACATCGATTATGTACTTATATATTATTAGAGTCATGAATTTTAACATTATGGTCTCCGCAAAATTCAATTTTTTAAATTTTTTTCTATAAAGCTTTAGCCTTTATATTTCTTTTATGTTTTTGTGATTGAAATAATTCTTGGCCAACTTCTTCGAAATAACAGTAAAAATCCCGTAGCAAATCCATTTAGAATATATCCATCTCCAAACCATTTATACATCACAAAATTTCCATAATGAGCATGGAAAGCTAGTTTTATGGGATTCTCCGAATCAAATAGATTATATAAATAAAGCGTTTTTTTCCCAACCACCAAACTAACCGTATTTTCTGTTCCAATTCGTTCCCCTACTTGAATTTCAGAACATTGAAATATCAATAGGACTGTATGTAAAGCAATTGTTCTCAAATTTTGAGTTGCCGTGTTATGCCTAAATATGAATGTCTTTTTAATAACTAATATGAAGATTGCAAACAATACAACAATTTACGTATTGAAGAAGCTTTAAAGCAACGTCTAAGTCACTAAAATATTTACTACTGGTTGTGATCTAAAAAGATAAAATAGGTATATAATTCGCATATTTTTTTAAATGTTTTATAGAAATTGGTATTAAAGTTAAATATTGCTCTAACACCGTCTAATATCGCTCCCAAAATATGATATGTATAACCACAGGATAACGGGAAAAGTTTGGATAGGATACTTGATTCAACAATTAATGGCTTCACTTGGTGTGGTAAAATACCCAAACATAGGATCACAAAAAACTGAAATTTTTACATTTTTTTCAACTGGCGTTATTCAGCTTTATAAAAAATTACAAAAAGGGTAAATCTATCATCACTTTGAATCAACGCTCAACACTCTAGGCTCTAGAGATTAAGAAACTCCTTACTGTGTAACTTAAACTAGGCATTTACTTGGGAAATTTTCTTACACTAAACTAATAGTACACATTAACTTAAGTTATTGAAACTTTATACGCTATAAGGAAATTTTTTATTTTGTTAATCCACTGTTATCATATAGCAAAACTGTTTAGGAGTATGTGGGTCTGATGAACCTTCAAAAATGTTTAATATGCGGTCTTTCCAAATGTAAGTTCTTTGTCATATACGTAACAGTTTTTTTATGGGCGTAATGACATAATTTCATTGTAAGCATAAAGATCTTAAAGCTACTTAGAATCAGACTTTTGAGAAAAATCCTTTCGTCATCAGATTACCTCAAAAAATCTCCTTATTATCTAAAGCGGAGGAAGCCAAACGATACGTTAAGTTTATTGAAAATCTCAACACTGGTTGACTCACTTTTTAAATATTTAATCTTGTTATTGAATCAGAATGATTTTTTATTTTATAGTTCTTTTTTATTACGTTTTATATATTGAATTGCATTACATAAAGTTCGAAAAATATACTTTAATTGGCAATTAAAAATGGGCAGTGCTTTTCTGGCTAGATTACAAAATAAATAACTACTACCTATATACAATAGAGTATTTTTTCAATCTAAAGAAACGGAATCATCCTGTAAAACATTTTTTTTTGTCATATCAATATCGTGTCGAAACTCATTTCATTTCTAAAAGTCGTTATTTCTATCGAGTAAAGTTGAGGTTTAGAACAAAAAATAGTTATTTTTCTGTGCAGTTAATTCTTAGGAGAGACATAAAAGAGGATTAAACATTAAATAAAACTAACAAGTCGAAGTAGATGTCTGTCATGAAACATATTCAGGAAACATATTTTATAGGTTTAAATTAAAATAATTCATTACTTTAATGGTTTAGTCAACCAAAAAATCAATCGAGTTTACATAAATAATGAGTGAAAAAATTTAAAATTCATTCAATTTACAATGTGGTACCAACACAAGAACGTTAAGGGTTATTGAAAACCAAAAAAAAGAAGCTTTTAGCATTTTATACTTTTTAAAATTACTATTTTCATATCAAAGCACAATACTTTCATTTGCATGTTATAATCAGGGTTGGAAAAACCCATTTTATTTGCGAGAAATGTTCCCAATGGAATCGAATGGATTTTTTATATTTTTTCCTATTTAAATCTTGAAACTTTAATCCATTCATGTCATTTTGTTTTTCACTGCCCAATTTTAGATTTGCGATCCAATTAGCGATAAATTATTAAAATAAGTGTCATTTGAAGAAATTAATAAATTTTGATTATGAATTGAAGTAAGCAAATGTTGTTATGTAGTAAGTGTTTACGTGTTGTTTTAGTTGTTTGGGAAAAGTTGAAAAGTCGGACAATTTTCTTATAGTGTGAAAATACTTTTTTGAATGTTTATTAGTTTTATTGGTCGCTTAATTTCTAGTACCCAAGAAAGTGTCTTGTGCAAGTTGTTAATTGCCAAGCCTTGGCATAAAAGCCCAAGACTTTACTAAGCATCCACACCACAGTGTAATCAAGATACGTGAACAAAAAGAACGTTACCATAACTTAATTCGTATTTCAGTTGTATTGAATATTATATATTATTTTAAAATTTTAGTTTCAATTGACAGTAGTTACCAGGCCTGACTTATGGATATCATTTCGGAGTAAAGACAGTCTTGGGCCAAGCCTGGACCAGTTATGAATTTGTACCTGTGCAGTAGCATAACTCCACGCCAATATAATCTTTGATTGCAAAAAACAGATACATCTGACATTTGGCTGCCTTTTTTGATGTACCTAAAGGTTTCAAATATTTTTAAAGAAACCGGAACAAACCAATATTTTAAATCTAAGTTTGTAAGGTATGTATGGTGTATACTCCGTCACGTAAAATTTTAGCTGCATTTAAAACGAATACTTCTAAAAATTATAATTTAGTAGTTATTCACTACGAGCTTAAGGTGTTTCTTTCAATTATGCTTATCAAGTATTACCAAATTTAAAGAATCCGGCCGAAACCGAATTTCAGCATCAGTTTCAGTTTCGGCCAAAACTTCTATATAAATTTATGTTTTCGTAGGAAAAAAAAATTATCATAATTAGTTATAAATATAAATCACAATTAGTTTCGAATAGCAAAATAAAAACAAAGTTACAAAACAAAATTACTTTTTACCTTATATGTTTGGGTACAAAAAACAGAAAGTACTCTTTCTTACATCTTAAAAACAAAATAACTTCTTCTAAACCTAGGTCAGTTTTCTCTCAAACTGAAAAAAAACTTAAAGTAATTATAATAAACTTACAGTTATCAGTATTCATAATTGAAAAATCTTATATTTTAAATGAGAAACAATAATTTATGAACATTTCCACCTCAAGTATTCAGTATCGGTTTCGGTCGTAGTTTCGGCTTGACGACAGCTGAAACTGAAACTTAGCCGAAACTAAGCTGAAACTGTATCTTCGATTGGATACTATAAATTTACTGATAAAATGTTCAATGTAGCCACTAGTGAATAATAATTTTTTTTTTTTGATGAAATAAAATCCGGATGTAATTCAAAAGTTTTAAAATATAAAGCAGAGTTAAATAATTTGCAAATAATTTCATTGAGTCTTACTTAATATTATTAGTTATAGAATATTAGTTATAGAATAACTTACTTGTTCAAAATTTTTTGCTTTACGAGTTTACTACCCTGTTAATAAAAATATTAAAAAAAAAACTCTAATTTGTCGATTGCTGATAAAAATATATGTATCTACCAATAATAGGTTGATTTTTTTATTTGATTAAATGAAGTTGTGGAACTCGGATACAAGAGGTGAAATTCGTACGTGTGAATTGCCCGAAATATAGGTCAAAGCTCGATTGGTCATGGTAAGTGTGAGTGGTTGTTAAGCAAATAGGTCGTAAAGTGAAGAGTATCTGTGATTGATGAATATCTATTTTCCAACGTTAGGCCCAAACATTCATAAGCAATTGGAGTTAAATACATAAATTGCTCCTTTTTAAAATTAATTATATAATTTATAATTAATCCTGTTTCAGAGAAATTTAAGTGGTTTGAAAAAAGATGTTTACTTTTATTTTTTTTTTTAAGTTAAAAATTTTTCTTCATTTCTTTTTCTTTGGCAAAAAGGATAAGAACAAATTCGCAAATGCATAAAAAACCTGAGATTCTTCTTTTGAGCATGGAATTTGTAACAATAGTTAACAATAACTTTATATCAAAAACGGTTTCTCGGTTCTTAGGTATCGTCATACTTACTTCTTTTGTAAATACCTACATAAAGTTTAAAACGTTTTACCAGTGTTTGGAAATTTACTTACTTGAAAAATGTTCTTCATATTTATTGTGAGTATAAAAGGGAAAGTTAACATTTTTGCAATCATATTCCGTTTTGTGTTTAAGGTGTTCGTATTTTTCAAGCATTTTATTCGCACATAAAAGCAAGAAAAATAACTTGACTCTTTCAACTTACCAAACAAAAACAGTGAGATGATTATTTTTTTAAATAGAAACGAAAAAGAAACAAAGTATCTACGCAACACAGCTATTTCCTGACCCAGTTTTTGCTGTACAAACGCCAGCAAAGACATTCCTAAACACTCACTACTTCGTACATAGTTGCGAACATGAGATCTACATGTTTACAAACTCAAACATACTACACACTCTTGTACTGGTAAAGTTGCCGAGTGTCAAGCATTTTAAGCTTTACTTAGATAGGCGTGTCAGCTCCATAATAATGTATATAAGATGAAGATAAAATTGTATTCAAATAAACATCTAAATATTGTCTTACAAAATAAATTTAATATACTTCACTTCAATAATACACTAGTTGGAATTGTTTGAATGCAGCAAAGATAATTTTATCTTGTTTCTATTTAATTGAATGAAGTTGTTTTTAAACACCAGGTTAAACAAATTTGAAGAAACTTTGAAATCCTACGTGAAGTTTCAATATAATTTCCTCAATGCATAACTCGTAAATAATATTCCTAAATAAGTATTTTAATTAAAGTGCAATCAAACTTATATATAAACGTTACCAATATTAAGAGCCTAAAGTAATGCAGATTAAATTTAAATTGCATATAAAGTTGAAATTAAATTGAGCAAAATACAATTCCATAAGCTAAGATTAGAGAATCTGATATCGACAAAATATAATTTCCTTGAACAAGTGCAAAATGAAAAAAAAGAACAACGAATATTAAATTTTCTTATAATTTAAATTTAATGTTGGTATTTCTGTAATAACGATACCAATTAATTTCCGTTTTCATGGTACTATTTTCATAAAATATTTTCAAACAAAAAATTAAATTGGCTTCCATTACTATATGTCAATATTCAATAACTTATTGGAGCAACAAGAATAACAGTAAAACGTAAAAAAAGAAAAAAGGGAATAATGCAATAACAAAATATTAACATGTATAATGATTTTAATATAAACAAATTTGTTATGAAAGGTACGCCAATTCTTGTTTGAAACGTAGTGCTTTGCGCAAGTAATATTTTTGAATCCTTAACGATCATATTGTCACTACTCTAAAGTTATGAAAATTTCAAAAATGATGTTAGTTTATTTTAAGATCTAGTTATTAGGGTTAATTGGATTGAAGTTATTAGGTTATGCCATTTTTAGATCTTTAAGTTATATATTTCTAATCGTTGTGTAATGGAAAGCGGTTGTCGTTAGAAGCATTGAATGAACATACTGTTGAATGTAAATCTCAGTTTATTTTTTTTATCTTCTATACACCATCATTTAAAAAGAGTTTTTAAAAATTGTTTGGAAAATATATTTAAAATATAATTATTCAAGAAAAATAAGATTATTGTTGTTTTTTTTTAATTTTTTCATTCGTTTATTACCAACACTATAGTACATCAGTTCATTTTTTAAAAATATATGTTTATTACATATATTTCAGTGGTGACCAGTGATTTCTTAGCTCGGGGATTAAATGGAAACCTCTTCTTGACTAAAAGTTTATTTTACAAGTCGATAGATATATTCTGATTCATAATGCGCTTGGAAGTTAATGCAATTTAATGGTATGTGCGCGTTTATTTTAGATTTCCAATCAACTACAGTCGTGGAAGCATGTGAAAAACTTAATAGATGGAAGTATATATCGGAGTATATAATATATGGTAGTGATCGCCAAAGTAGCGGTCCACGGATCAGTAATGGTCCGAAAGAAAATTTCGCTAGTCTACAGAGAAATGTGGAATAAATTTCTATAAAGAAATTTAACACTGAAATATCCTATTAGCGAACCGCGGAATTACAGTGAATTTAGTGGTCTGTGATGTCAAAAAGTTTGGCGACCGCTGGTGGCATATGTCATATAATAAAATAAGGGATATTTTGATAAGATAGGAAAAATTAAGTAAAAATGAAATAAAGGTATAAATATAGTTTTAGACATTACTATTCAGAATGCTTTGAACCGAACTCTTCAACATGAGGTCTGAGGGTCGCATGCGGCCCGTGGCGATAATGTTTACCATCCCCAAACTAGGAAACAAAATATAAAAATTTGTTTAAAAGCAAAAATTTACACAAGTGAATTGTTTCTACACCAACGATGAAAGGGTCTTTACTAAAAAAAATAATGTAGATGATGTAGATATTTTTTGGATCTCTTTATAATTGTCATTTTATTCATTAGGATTACCTTAGGATTACCAGAAATTAGGCACATCCTAAGCAGATATCTTCTTCTTCTTAATCCAACATCACTGCCGATGTATGGCGATTAAAAAATTACTGTCACGTGGGGAGTTCCAGGTTTCTCAGAACCTGCTGAATGGTCCTTCTCCATCGATTACGCTCCTTTACCTGTCGCGTTGCGGACAAGAAGCTCGAATCAACGAGCTTTTCCACCACTTCCGTCCAATGGCAATGGTGATTGCCCTCGTTTTCTTTTCCCTTAAGGTCGTTCTTGTACCATTAACTTTTTCATGGTCTCGTGGCGCGTGATGTGTCCGAAAAACCTGAGGATTCGTCCATACGTCAGTGAAGAGAGTCTTTGGACTGGATTAACTTCGTTCAAGAGAGAGACATTAGTTCTTTTAGCCGTCCATGGGATCCGTAGCATTCTCCTCCACATTTCGAAGGCATCAATTCGTCGCCGATCAGCTGCACGGATAGTCTACGTTTTCGAAGCGTAGGAGAAGATAGGAAAAATCAGTGTATCAACCAATCTGATTTTAGTAGCTTTTAATATGTCGCGGTCCTTCCATATTTTGGATAGTTGTCTAACGGCAGATCTAGCGACTTCGATGCGTCGTCTAATTTTGTGCTCACATGATCCGGATTTATGTATCACCGATCCCAGATAAACAAAGCTAAGAAGGGTCTTTTCTTTCCGGCTAATTTTGATTTTCGGTAGCACGGTCAACGATCATTATTTTGGTTTTATTGGTGTTAATTTTTAGACAAAAATCTTGGCTCACGACTTCAATCCTTCGAATGAGTTCCATCATCTCCTCTATCTACACAGATAAAGACTAATAAAATTTGACAAACTATTAAACGCCCTTTGAAATCTAATAAACAATTGATTTGTTTAGGAAAATCATGGGTGTAGGTTCCATAACAAAGCAGTTAAAAGAGCATCATAGGTTTGTAAAAGTCCCATGAAACCTACGTACCTAATAAAAAGTTTGTAAATGTAAAAATATGTTTTTTTTTTATATTACTTAAAGAAAAATTGATTTTATAAAAATTTTAGCTTGCGATATTTTTCTATGGTCGTTCTGTCATTACTGAGAATTGCGACCATTAGCAACTGGTGTCGTAAGTGGTCTTTATTTGCTACGATTTCGAGAACTTGTTATATATGGTTTATTACAACACAGTAAAAAAACAATTTTTATTTTATGCCAATTTGCTTTTAAATATTGCTTTCAAAGGTTTCACCATAACAATACGCAACTAGTTTGAACCAAATAGATAAAAAACTATTTCATTTTATAACTTTGTTAAAATTAATGTTTCATAAAACCCTATAACAATGATTGCAATTTAAAACTCTGCTTATTTATCTTCAAAAACAATACTGCAAAGTTCAAAATTTGTGGTATCTACCCGTATATAAGTTTGAACATTAAGTTGCGTCTTTAGAACTCTGAAGCATGCGTTCAACAATGAATATGAGCTTACTTCTAACATATTTCATCAGAGTTTAGGGAAAATTCATAACCTCTTGAAAAGAGTCATAAAAGCTTTTATTTTAAATTTAAAACAGTTTAATATACTTTTTATTTTGTCTAGAACACATTTTTTTCCTTTTCACTGTCTTTTAATAAATCGATAAACACTTTCTAAGCCAAAATGTCACGCAATCTTTCCAATATGCAAATAATATATATTTGATTGAGGGAATTTTAATATTTGTATAATAAAGAAAAAAAACTCAAGCACGAATGACCCACTTACCAACATTCTTAGGTGAATAATTATTGCCCCACAGATTAATCTGGAAATGAAATCTTATTTCCCCACGATTGAATTAATTTAAATAATACAAAAAATAATACCTAATATTATTTTGCGTAATCTGCTATATATATATATATATATATATATATATATATATATATATATATATATATATATTTATATATATATATATATATATATATATATATATATATATATATTTATATATATATATATATATATATAATGTTATGTTGGTTTGTGTACGTTTCAAAAACTCAAAAAATTATTTACCGATTGATTTTTAATTTTGTGCATTTTTTATTAAACCAAAGCACTTAATAGAGTCTTTTAATCATTTAATCACTTTTAAGTCACTTAATAGAGTTTCACATCAACAGGTACAGTCAGTGGTGTATATGCAAATTTGCCGCTAGTAGGCTAATCATTTTTGTACCCTTACTGACCTCTAAAATTCGATACACTTTTTCGCAATCATATTAATTACATTTATTGTATTACCGGGATCACAATTTGTGCTCTATCGCCGTTATTATATAAATTTTCTTATGATTAGTATAATTATGATCTAGTGGATCGTTGTCACAATTTTAAATCGTTTTTATAACCTGTAACGTTTATATACTTTTGAGCTAAATGAAGTTCAATTATGTACTAATCAAAAATGCTTACACCAATTTAAACAAAGCTTAAAAAAATAATATGTATGTAGTAAAATCGTTTCAGTAAGTTTTAGTAATCATATCGATTTTTTTTTGTAACGCTTAGCTCCCAATTTTAGCCTCAACTATAAAACGCGTCATAAAGAGTTTAACTTCAAAAATGAGTTAAACTTATTGAATTTAAATTGTATTTTTATATTGAAACAGTCTAAGAATATTTTAAAAATTCATGACCGAAACGTTAAAATATACAGAGAGTTTGGTAATGTTTTGTATTCAGACGTTAGTGTTAAGCAAACTTGGCAGTACTATAAAATTAAAAGTTTTGTTAAATTTTCGACACTCATTTTTTGAATGTATATAATAATGTTTTTTTTTTTTTATTTCTGTAAGTCCAAAAAAAAAATAGGTCAAATTAACTAAAGCAACTTTACTTAATTTAGGCCCTTAAAATTTGCCGCCATAGACTTCAACCTACTCAATCTGCTGGTAAATTCAGCACTGGGTACAGTAAAAGATTCAATGGATGGTCAAGGGAGGTTAATTTACCGTTATTTTATCGGTAAAATTGATATTTTTAGAGACATACCGATTTTTCTCAAACTTAAATGAAAAATATATATTCTAAGGGCAAGTTGCACATTTACAATTGGTACAGTGAGAGATGCTGTAGGTTATTAAAGGTGGTGATTTCATTTTTTCCCGAACATATTTTTATTAAATAATTTTTTTTTTCATTCAGCATCATAGGGATGAATGGAAACAAAGTTAAATTGATTTCATTTTATTATTTATTTAGTAGAAATCAATCAACAAAAGAATATTTTTGGTTTTATGAATCGGTATCACTTTGTTGTCATTAATGAAGAATAGTTAATTTTGAATGTAAACGCAAAGGAAACATTCATAAACGAAATGATATCATAAATACTATTATTTAAAATAAAAAAATAAAAATTTGTATGAAATATAGAAAAAAACATTTTTTTAATAATATCTACTATAGGGTAATATATACAGGCCGAAAAACGTCTAGAAAAATTTGAATTTTTTTTCATGAGTTTTTTTTATTTTTTTTGTTATAAACAAGAACATAACATATATATTCGTTTACAGAATAATGAAGAGTTAATTTGATTGTAAAACATTCTTGTGAGCGTTGTTTCAGATAGAGCTATGTGTCTTAAAAGGTAAGACTTAGTAAATACCGCCTCAAATATTTCACAGACTTTTTCATAAAACAAGCCTTTAGCACATTCCTTGCAAGTTTACATGAGCTATATTTTTTAACAAACAGAGGACAACTCGAGGTCATAAAGGTGGTTCCTTTGATTTCAAATATGGGTTTGATGGGTTTGAATTCCTCTGCTTCCTGTGTTCTGTGTTAAGTTTAACCTAATTTTTCTTCAAGCAAGGATGGCTTATTAAAGACTGAGAATAATAATAATAAGATGAAGTATAAGAAGAATCTTAAACTTAATAGAAATATTTTGATATAAAGTAATATTTAAAAAAATTAAGAAACTTAAATTAACAACAGATTCTTCTGCGACTTAAAATTATTTTGTGATTGTATTTTGATGAAACAAAATTCAATGTAAAAACAATATGGAACGGAAAATGTTCTTTTTTTATTTTTAAGAAGTTTAAAAGTTTTCAAATAGGGGCATTTGTAAAAAAATATCAAGTATTTATATATTCATTCATATTTAAAATAAATTGAAATATCAACCGCCTTGCGGCTGGTTTTATTGCACACATCTTTTGTAAAGTTTATTTTGATATTTTCTTAAAAGTTTCATTTAAAATCAATTAAACTTTCTGATGGCTTTAACTATAAAACTTAAAGCGAAGTTGTATACGTTAAAAAGTTTTAAGATGACAATGCTGTTGAAAATTTACTTTTATATTAAAACAAGTCGAGGGATTTTTCCTAAACAGAATGAAGAAATCGTGATTTGTAATCAATTCTCAAAGGAAAAAAATATCAGACAAAATTGGAATGAAGCTCTTAACTTTATGACATTTGATTTTTAATTACAGAAAACTAATTAAAATCGCCCTAATTATTAATTCAATTTTATTTGTTAAGCTAAAATAATAGGAATTGGTACGAGATATCCGCTATATAGCTGTGATGAAATTAAAATATCTTCGACAAAATGCAAATTTCAAATGTGCGAGAACTGGGAAGAATGAAACGATTGATATTGAAAGTTTGTCTTTAAATGGTTAAGGAGGAACACAGTCTTTATAAACAATGGGAAAACGGTTATAGAAATATTGATTTTGTATCTCTGACAAGGTATCTCTCTAAGTTCGTGTGACAATATTTACTGAAGCGAGTAATGGTATGCGATCGTCTACACATGTTTGGGACATTGACGAGTGCTTTTCACCTCTAACGTGCAAAATGAAAATTGTGTTTCATTGTGTGTTGACATCTTAAACCCATTCAATGCTTCCATTGTATTCACACCGCAAATAATGTCTAATGAAACATATAAAATTGAAAATATACGTAGATCGAAACATAATTCTTTCCAACAATAACAATGACGTAAATTGCATTTTACGGGTGTTTATAGTGCTAGCACAAGCGGTATTCAACATTCCGATGCATTTTCCCGAAAATTAGTTATGATTTGAATAATTGGAAACTCGTCGCATAAAAGAACTATAGCTAAATGAAAAGAATGAAATACCGAAAATTGTCCGAGTAGAGGAAAGTCAAAAAAGATGTTTGTTTTAATCAACGTGAATATTACGTATATAATACGGTGAATCAAATTATCCACAAATCAATACTGTCCGACCGAAACCGAACTTCCATATAAGATCATGTTTTCATAGAAAAAAAGTTAATCATAACTTGGTGTCTTTACTTTCAAATCCTATAGGTATTCATTAAACATTTAGTTCCTAATATTTAAGCTAACCATTAACATAACATATTATTATCATCCTTATTTCAAACAAATTATTTAAGCTGAATTAAGGGGTTGATTTGAAAGAAATGCACGTAATATTTCTTTGTTATATTAGTTACGAATAACATAAAATAATAAAGAATAGTTACCAAGCAAAATTTCTTTTTACCAAATATGTTAAGGTACATCAAAAAGAAAGTACTCTTTCTTATATCTTAAAAACAAAATAATTTCTTTTAAACTTTGATCAGTTTTCTTTCGAACTGAAAAAAAATATTAAAGATAATATTAAACAAAATATTAATGAACTGATAGTTATCAGTATTCAGTATTCATAATTGAAGAATCAAAAAATAAGTGAAAAAAAATAATTTTGCAACACTTTTATTTCAGTTACTTAGTTTCAATTTCGGTCGTAGTTTCGGCTTGACGATAACCGAAACCTACCGAAACTCGTTTTTTGGTCGACACTAGGCCAAAACCGAATTCGAAACTTTGGTCGGATACTACAAATTAGTTATAGCAATGCATTAATAAAAATATCGTCAAGAATTATAAAGTTTACCTTAAATTGAAATTTGACTTTAAACAGACAAATAGACAAAGTTTCAAAAATACTCATATTTAAAAGATATATTATCTTGATATAGAACTATCTGTAGTAAAATTTAATTAAAATTTCTGAAATACGTAGCCTAGACTTTTCTATATTAGAAGAAATCTCAGTAACTATCTAGTAACGAACGAAATTATCCTCCAAAACCATTACCTTCCTGCACTGCTCAACACTGCAACAAACATATGAAATTTGAATAATTGTACGAAACCTAATTCCTCTATAATTACGTATAATCATAGTATAAATTACTATATATATTTATTAGCATCAGAATTTCAATAGTTCACCATATATACGATTGACGTAAGCCCTTTACTCTGTGTGAACATTTAAAGTTTCATATATCGTTATAATTTACCATATAACACTTTTAAAATACAATTCCCCTCTCTAAAATGCCATTAACTTTCCGTCAGATGGAGTTACTAACTTCAGTTAAAAAAATAGTCCTTAACTATTTTCTTTTCGTTTGCCGGTTTTCAGGAGGTATTCGCTCACTAAAGTACTTAATTTTAATTACGTTATTCGAATTTTCAAGTTTAAAATTTGTGGGAGCAGGAAACCTTTATGCTCACTTATAGACGTAGCCTTATCTTTTCCAGATAATTTATCAGAGCTTACATTTTTATTTCACTTTAGTTGAGAAATTGCCTCCAATCACTCATATGAAAATAAATTAATGACTTTAGTCACAATTCGAATATTACATTTAGCCGTTAGGATACCTGTTGTGAAACGAGACACAAACTTTTTTTTAAATTAAATTTATAAAAAAACTGCTCCCTGAATACTCCAGCAGAAGCTATGATTGTTTGAGGTCTATATCAGTTAGTTGGAATAAACGATTTTATATAAATATATAACTTAACAAGCAGAATAATAATGGTTGTAAATAAATAACTTGCTTTTAAAAATATGCTCTTGAAGTATTAAAAATCCTTTCTTCAGCAACCCGCAGCATCTCTTGCCATTCCTAATATAGCATACTTTCAAGATATATATTTTTCAACTTAGTTTTGAGAAAAATAGCTATACTTCTCAAAATCACTGTATGATTGATAATAGCGATGTATATAAATTAGGAAGCCAACCATAATCTATCTATTATCTATTATTATAAAGAGGAAAGATTTGATTGTTTGTTTGCTTTGAATAGTTTCCGAAAATACTTGACCGATTTGAAAAATTCTTTCTTTGTTGGGAAGCTACACTATTTCCGGTGAACATGGGCTATATTAAATTTTCAAAAAAGTTAGGGAACCATACTAAAACTCCAATAATGTAACCCAAGGTCTGAAAAAAATTACCAAAAAACATTCTATTATCGCGTGCCCTGCGAAAACTATTGGTTATAGACAAAATAATGTAGTACGATTTTGTAGAACATATCATTATCTACAAAAAATAAAGCGACAGCATATGTCTAACTATTATAGTTATGTCACAATAAGTGTTTTTTCATTTTAAAAAATATACATAAATGCCACCGTTATAAAAGCTCTTTTATTTATACTTTGGGATTAATCCTTATAAAAATAAATGACTTCATATTTAAGTTTGCTTCAATGCCATTATATAATTTTTTGAGTTATTCAATTTGAACATTCCATTCGAAAGATATCACAAGTTTGAAAATGTAACTTATTTGAAAAATGAAAAATGATAAAATACAAAAACGTGCCTTTTTTAAATATAAATGTTTAAATACATAATAAACATTTAATATATTTATACGTAAATAGCGCATTCGCTTACGTATCTGACATTCTTATACTGACACTATAAGAGACCTGGGTTCGAACCTTGCAGTAAACTTTTTTTTATTTATTTTTTACAAATTGGTTGAAAATAAATCCTTAGGGTTGTTCAATAAGGAAATATTAAAGAAAAAAAAGTAATTGTACTAGTAATAATAATAATAGTAATAAACCTTCAAATAAATACGTTTTTAAAACCGTGCATATATAAAATTGTGTATTTTTATACCCTCTCTGACTGTAGAAATTTTAATAATCGGTGTATTCCTTATAAGAAGTAGGCATGTGAAAATATTTTTTTTTTTGATAATTTCTACTCTAAAAGAGTGAATTGGAGTGATTAATTTTATATAAGAAAATTTTAAGTTAATCAACAATCAAAATTTTGAATTTAATAAGTGTTATTAATAAATAAATAATGAATTAATAATAAGTGTCTGTTTTTTTATATCATTTTGATAACAGTATTTTAAATAACGTCGTTTCACTTAATTAGTATGAAATTGTGTGTAGTAGGTAGTTATACCAAATAACAAAGAGGCGGTTTTAATTTTTGTATGTTCTTCAACAATCAAACTTTTTAAAATCGAATTTTTTGAACCAATGATTGTGACCTGGAGCAATTATATATTCTGCTGAAAAGTATTAAGGGTGCAATTTTTTGTGATATATTTCATTATCATCAATAAATATATAAAATCTTCCATACTAACTTTTCTAGAGTTTTTAAAACAATTTTAAAACCAATTATTGTTATTGAATATAAATAAAATATTCAATTTTACTTCCACTTATTTCCAACAATTTTGTTTGTACAACATCCAAATGTGCGAAATCGAATTGCTTTTTAATCATAATTAAAATATAGAAGGTCATATTTTTTTTGTTTTACATCGTCTTACATTTTCAAATATAAATGCATATTTGTGTCGATGAAATTTGGAAAGTGTTTTCCTTATAGGATGCCGTTATATAATAAGAAAGGGTTTTCGATAATTCCACCCCTAAAATAGTGAAAAACGGGTGGCTAAGTTTGTACACCATAACGTCTTATAAACAATCGAAATTTCAAATTTCATAATCAAAGTCCGTTAAAGGAGAAACGTTATAACTGCTTAATATAAATAACAAACTTGGTTTATTATTAGAAATAAATTTTGGGGACTGCTTAAAAATTTAAACTGATAAATATATCTAAAAAAGGTTAAGTTTATAAATGAGCTTTAAGTTTTTTGGCTTTCACATATTGTAAACCTGAAAATCTGAAATAATTACATTAGTGAACGAGAATTTCGGCGTTGAAATTCGGCGAACTCAAAGAAAATACCAACATTGTTACGGTAAGCCATAATGATAAAAGAATTTAAAGTGCTCTTCCAGAACAAACGGCATACGCAAAATCATTTATGGTGAACTCTAGACTATCCAATATGGTTTAATTATATAGTTGAAATTCAGATATTTAATAATAAGTGTATAGATACATAATGGTTATACTTGATTTTGGAAGAACTGGGTTTCGTGCAATTGTGAAAAAAGTTCATTCGGGAATCGAAACAGTGAGATGGGATTCTTACTATAATTCAAAAATCTAGACCCTAAACTTCTATTATTTTGACGTGAGTATTTTGATACTTTTTTACTCATAATTAAGACCGACTTTATTGAAATTTGCGATATTTTTTGTTTATTTATAGATGTTGATTGATTTACGGAATATTGGGTTGACGTTAGGTATACCTACCGTAGGTATACGCAATAGACATTCTCTTTTTAGATATTTAAAATATTTTTTGAAAACTATTGATTATTACATAGAACTACGAGAATTTATTCTTTGTAACACTTTATTAAATGTGTCTTTTTAAAGTTGACAAAATAGTGTTTTTAGGTATGGTTATGTTTTTCGTAAAAGAAATAAGAAAGATAACAATTTTCATATACCACTAGAAATAGCAAATTTGAAAAGAAAATATAATCTTCACCTACGTTACGCAGACGAAGTTGCGGGGATCAGCTAGTTTTTTTATAAGTTTTTAGTATACATTTTTTTAATCTTCTAATTTTTGGCTATTTTTTTTCTTTAGTTACTTTTAGAGTATATTAACTACAATTTTGGAGTTAAAAAAACAATGAGACACAAACCAATGCTCTTTTACATGCACAGCGCATACGTTAACTACTGCGCTAATTAAGTGTCTAATGATGATAATATTTGTTAGAGTATAAAACTATTTGTATTTAAAAAAAACACTTCATAGTTGATAGCCAAATTTTGTCACCGTTTTTCACCTTTTTAACTTATATGATCCAATTGTGAATTTAAATTATTCAGAATCCCAATTAAATACACACAAAAAATTTCAGCAAAATAGGTCCAGTGGTTTAGGAGTTAAGCCCTGTACACACGTACAGAAGAATTATATATATAAAGATAGGGCAGCATTATTTTGTTTACTTTTTTCTATAAGTTTTATTATTATTACTATTTTTGGTAATATTCTTTTCTTTAGCAACTTTTTAGGGTATGTTATGCACAATTTTGCAATAACAAAAATACTGCAAACCACTTTGCGTCTACAAAATACTGCCATTGTGAAATAAATTTCTGTCTGACATGCACAAAATAAAGACGTAGAAAATATTAAAGTGAACAGTATTTAGTACAACAAATATTCACCACGCTTATTAACTTTATCATTCAACAAAAAAAAAAACTTTTTATCATTTCTTTAATTTAAGCAGTATTAGTTCCAATTAACGATTAGCAAAGTAGTCAAGAGTAGAAGTTTATTTTTGAATTAATTTTCCGTAACTTTCGTATGCATGCAACATCTAAATAACTGAGCTTATTTTTGTGTGCCTTGTCGAACGCACAGAAGCCTTTTTATCATGTTTTTTACATTTTTCACAAAAAAGAAAAAAGGGAAGCTTTTAATAATCAAAGCTTACAAATTGGAATCCACACTTATTAACTCTCACAACGTTTGCGTTGGTTTGTGTTTTTCTGTATCAGTTATTGTCTAAACGAGCGCATAAGTAAAACAATACAATTTCCTTTTTATTTTTCGAGTACTTTTAATTAAAAGAAACGAACTTGGTTTTCTATAAACAAACACAAAGCAATTATTGAAAGCACGTAAATACCAATTGAAATCGTTCAAAAACGAGGAATTAAATGTGGTTATTGTTGGAACGATTAAGTGAGCTACCATGAGCTGTGTTAAGTTGTCGTCGCGTGACGCAACCAATAGCTCACTGATTTTCCTACCCTTGCCACTACTACCCTTATACACACGGCCTAACAAAAATCGCTTTTGCAATCGTTTTCTTTCATGTATATGTATGAAGCGACTAATGTCGGTATGTGTATCGATTTCTATTCGCTTCATGTGTTGTAAACGGAATAAAAAAAAACCCGAATCGGATTGATATTATTAGTCAAACATTGATAGTGCGTGTCAATGAAAAGTCTGAAATTCTCTCAAGAGTGACACGAAATTCTATTAAACGCAACGCACGAAATAACTGCTGTTTATATGTGTTGAAAAATAATAGAAAAAAAAGATTGCGGAAATTGTACTAAATAGACAATTTCATTTTTAACGAATTTTTTCTCGATTCTTCACACGTTCTCAATTTATCATATTAAAAAATAACATGAAGTGATTGATAATCCCATTTTAAATATTGTATATTATTCCCGTCCACGTTTCAGATAATTGAAAAATGCCCTCATATTTCCGAACAATAAACTATGCTAATTCTTGGTTTATGTTAGTTAAAACTAAAACCGACTTGATATTAAAAGAACTTGAATAACATAGGGAATTAAATAACTTTTAGATTATTATTATAATGACCATACTTCAAAAGTAATAAAGTATAAAATATAATACAAACTCAAACTACTACTTTGCTTTAATTATATCAATTGAAATCAAAGGTCAGAATGTCAAATGTTTAATTAAAACCATTAATGTCACATCTGAGGTTTTCAAGCACATAATTATATAGGATTTTTTTTTAATTCATAACTTTTTGGTTGATAAAAGCTCATAAGCAAAACAGTTTCTATAGTTGCAATACTATTTAGCTACTAGGGAGAATTAATACTTTTTTCTAAATTTATTTTGCTTTAAACGCAAAATATTTTTATTTTTCAATTGAAATTGAGTGCAAGCCATTAATCTGCGATCTGCGGGCCACATGGGGTGCCCCAGTGCATGAGAAGTAAAATTTATAATAAATTTCACTATTCTAACTTAGTCTATAATGTACATATATGTTATAGTCAGTATTCAATGTTCAAAGTTAAAATAGAATGAAAATAGTTGAAAAATTAACTTCGCAGTATATAAGAAAATAAAATAAAATATTCACAACATTTAACACAATAATTTTTTAGATTTAGTTTCCCATAAGTTGGGCTCTTAGTTTATGCGCATTTCATTTATCTTTTCAAGATGTTCTGAAATCTACTATTTCTTTTTTCAATTTAAAATTTTGGATTTTTCTTGGTTTCTTCTTAACCCAATAGGCTATTTTTCTCTATGGATGTACCTTTTTTAGTTATTTTTTTAATTGTCATCAGTTTCTTGCTGTTTCTTCTGAATTTTACGTTTGCCACTAAATTTGTTTTTTAATTTTTTCCATTATTCTTTAACACTATGTTTTGAGGATCTCAATATATTTTTTTTTTATTATTTCCTAGGGGTATATCACCTTTACCATCCAAACACTTTATTATTGCATTTGTTTGTAGAATTTAAGTTCGAATGTTCAGGGCTGATTTTTCTTTCTCATTCGCACCTAAATTTCATTAAAACTACATATACTACAAAAGTTATACATCTATGTTTTATATTTTTTTCTCCTTCGTTTATTTTTAACTTCATTTCCCTTCAGGTTTTAAACTTTATTAATAAAAAAGACTAGAATTTCTCAATAATGAAACATTTTTTATAGTACCATATAAATTTCTCACCAGTTTGAAGTGGACTGGTAAATTTAAAGGGACAAATTAATGCCGAGTTAATAATTTAGTTTGTATGAATTTATATTATATTTTTTCATTTCTTGAGATTTATAAGCTATACGATAAAGTGTAAAATAACTTTGACGGTGCTGAAATGGTATTGGTAAGACGGTACGTCTTCAATTTGATTTTTTATGTATTGCGGTGCTCGATTTTTGACATACTCTTAAACGAATGTAAAAATCAGTTTTTTGTTTCGTGACCGCAGTTCTTACAATAATAATTACATAAACAAATTTTCACAAAAAAAAAAAAAATCTACATATTTAAACATTGTAATACAACTCTACGTTAAGCATTAACTTTGGGAGTTCTATAGTTTAGAACGTAGGGCTATTGACAAGAATATAAGAACAAGAGTATATAATTAATTGAGATCCGTTCATGCACCTTTACACATTTTTTTTTGTATTCCTATAAAAAATGTAACTTCATAAAGAATAGACGAAAAAAATTATCATAAATTTCCAAAATAACACCTGTTAGTTTGAGGTAAAAGATAAACATTGGTTCCATGTCAAAATATATCTTTCTATGATATGTAACTATGGGATAAAAATGATGAATTCGTAACTACTATATTTGAAATGTTTTGATAGTTCAATCAAGAGTATAAGACGTTATTATTAACTTTTATTTTATTCTCTTATAAGAATGACCTCACGTAAAAAACACAATCATAATAACGTTGCTTTAGTAACTTTAGGGTTTATGCTAAAAATATGGGAATTGACAAAAAAAGCCCGTAATAATTATTCAAATTAGGCAATAAAATTACTTAAATGTAACAATTAAAAAAGGGTTGAAAAATAATTTCAACTGATTATAAAGTAAATGTTTGTATCGTGGGTTACACGGCAGATCTGTAACTACACGGATTTTAATTTTGTTATTTGCGTGAAGCTTTTTTCATAGTAATAATATCGTTTAAAACTTAAAAGAAATAATAAAAGAATTTCAGTAGAGCTCTATTAAAACAACAATTATAAATTGGATTGGAATTGTACAACAAATCGATCGGGTGGCATTTTCATAACTCATTTTGTTAAGTAAAGAAAAAATTAAATTAAACTTTTCATTTCATTGGTCAAGGTTGTGTTGTATCTACTTGGGAAACCGTCAATTCTTTGTTGGTATGAAGGAACCTACCAACGGAAATGGAATTTCAAATGGAAAGAAGTTTGACTAGGTAATATCTTACTACAATCATATATGTGTTTTATTTATACATTTTATTTATACAAAAACGCCTATTTTCTTTGATGATTCCGTTCAAGTAATAGTTGGTCCTTTGCTACTTCAGAAGAATCACAAACCTGGATATATTCCAAGAATCGTTTCGGGGTTACATGTACAATTAATATCAATGTAGCCAAATCAGTTCATGAAACTTCATTTACTAGAAGATGTGAGTACTTTTATTAATGAAAAGCAGATTTTTAGAAGGCGGAAGTCAGGTACCTATTGACTAATTTGAAAAGACGATTCACCTGGCGGTGAAGAATAATTGCCAAACGGCAGCAGTAGGGAAATGGGTCACCAAAGTGGTTTATATAGATCCCTCGGTGTCTGTTTAACACTATTGGGGGGGTCGAATCGATCTAAAGATGCGATTAAGGGTCAAAGGAAAAATGGTTCTTAATATACTAATAATACATACCTAGCCTTGATTGTAAAATTTTGAATGGTTTTATATTTAACCTAATATCACTTTCTGAACCAAAAATTAATAAATATTTATATCTGTTTCTTTGTTATTTACTGTCGCTTTTTAACTACTAAGGTCTCAAGCAAATCTAGGGCTTAAAAGAATCCATAAATTAAAAAATACTGATAATTTGCCCATTACGTGATTTGAACTCAAAACTTATAAATTTTTGGAATGGTCACCTGAATCACTCAGCCACCAGTAGACTTTATGTATATTAATTTGGATGAAAACAATATTTACGAATAACTAACAATAAAATATTTAAAATCAATAAATAAAATCTTAAATAAATTGAAAGTTTTATTTTAATTAATTTTAATGAAAATTATTGTTACGGAGGTCGATGAGAGGCTTCCAAAATTATTAAGGTTTCGAATATTAAAAAAAAATAGCGACCTCTGATACAGAGACTGTTTAGAAACGACAAAGTCTGACTGGAAAAATTGGGAGGAAGTAAGGATTTCTATTATTGAAGAATTGTTAATTTCTGCAAAGTCAACACCATATAAATAGGCACATATATCATATACACATAAGTTTAATTATAAGACCCATCGTATGATCACAGGCTTTATGGGCTTTATGGTATTTACTTTATTTCCATAGGTAGATACAAGGTTAAAAGTATGACTATTACTAAAGTTTCAAGATATGGTTATAGTTAATATGATTCTAAAATTGATTTCAACCCAAAATTGAAGGGGAATTTAAAACAAAAATTTCAAAATGTAAATGTATTCGTTCATTTAAGAAAGAAATGCTGTTTTTTTAAATATAAAAATGAAATTTTTCAACTGAATTTTCAAAACACAACTGTATAACACTGCATAAATTCTGTTACAAAGACTTTTTTAAATGGTTATTTATCGCGGCTTCATTAAAATGAAGGTCTTTAGCAACTTTAGGGTTAATAAAAAATTGAAAAATGAGAAACATTTACTTGTTACAGCATTCGAACCTAGTACTAGTTTTGAAGCGTTCACCTTAACTACTCGTTTATCAGTAGACGTATCTATAGTATTTTAATGTCACTAAAAATAACCAAAACAAAAAAGAATAATATATCATATTGTTATGAAATTTTTGCTATTCTAAAAGAGCTAAATCACTGTTCCAGTCCAACTTCTCTTCTAAATCGTGAAAGCTTTTCGTGTTATTTAAAAAAACATAATGTTACAAAATATGAAAAGTAGAAATTATAAAATGAATTTATTAGTAAAAACTAATGGAAATGTAAATATTGTTTTTTGTTCGCACAATTAACTTAAACTTAAAAAGTTTATGCTGTACGTTTAGGTTTTGTAAAAAATTCAATGTGTTTAACCATTAACATACAAATATATGAAAAAAAAAAAAAAGGAAAATGTATTATAAATAGCTTTGAAACGAAACATAAAATGTGAAACGTGTAAAAAGTAACGGATATAATATAAGTAGTAGCTGTGAAGCCGAATCTATAATTTTCTTTGTTTGAAGTTTATTCATTTACGAGAAAATAGCACACCTTCATATATAAAGGAACGAATTTATATATAAATATTACAACCTGCATGTATATAAATACAGAAGCGGAAGGTGACTTTTGAACTTTAGTTTTTTGTCCTCTCGCATTTTCCTGATTTTTTTTTACATTAGCTAGCAAGCTAGTAATTAGGAAGGAAAAAGATGGTTATTTCTTTCAGGAAATAACAGAAACATTTATAAGAACATGTAGTCAAAATAAAATAAGAATGATAAATGTTCATAATCAAGAACGAAATTCTTTTTTTGTTCTTAGTTATTGAGAATACATATACAATAAATCGAATAATTTATAAACGGTATAACCAAGGTAAATGATTTTAAAATGAAAAAGATTTATCATACAAAAGAGAAAATATGAAGTATATTTCGTTACAAAAGAAATGCAAAAAAAAATCGTTTAGATAGCAAAATGTTTCATATTACGCCCAATTAATTTAAGTTAGACTTAAAAAGCTTTGGAAAGTTGACTTTCAATGAAAGTAACGAGAGAAAGGTATACATACCTTATCATTGTTGTTCGTATTTAGCAAACAATTCGAGTTATGCGTCGTGCACAAAAAGATTACCTTTGATATTTAAGATTAAATACAACAAATTACGGAGTATAAACAACAAAGAAACCAACCATATCCTTTGTGAAATATAAATTTAATCGTAAGGAGTGAGTGGATAACAACACTGTTCTGTCTCAGCTTTGGGAAATGGTGACAATGATAGAGGGCTTGTGTTAACGATTTCTCCAATTAGGGAAAGTCTTATCTAAATTGATATGATATCTTATAATCTAAATTAGGTTCGGAAACAAAGATAGATTTGCGAGAATATTAAGCGATATTTTGATTCCGATGTAGAAATTCTGAGTTCTGTGTTTTCGAAACGAATCGAGAGAAATATTTAAATGACAGAATAATTAATGAAAAACGAGTAGATGTTTGCATTTTTTGAAATACATAAAGGCTTTGTTTCGAAAAATACTATAATAAATAAAAAAAAAACATTTAACGAAAAATATTTCATGCATATTTTTTTTATTAATGAGAGTTGTACAATTTGCATATTCAAAAAGATAATAACATAAAACATTTACACTGACTGCTTAATCGTAACTGCAATTTATTTTATTTTGTGTTATAAAATAATTTTGATTTTGTGTTATAAAAAAGTTTTGATTTTGTATACTATGTAGAGAATGTGAACGAAGGAATAAAATGATCTTTTTCATTATTCGACCATGGTCGATGGAAAAAATACATTCAAACAATCTATAATGCTCTTATTGTTTATTTCTATTATAACATTATTAAGTTTTAAACATCTTTACTTACTAAAAAGTATTTTAATATTGAAAAATTTTTAAGAAAACTATAGTAGCAGTATTCGCTTAGTTTAAAGTTATGGTAAGGGAAACGAATTCAAAGCGCCATGATTGATTTGTAACGGATAATTCAGATATTTTTGCAGATTTTTTTTACCTCGGTTCGTTAAGAACATGTGAAAAAATCAAATAACTAATCGAAGTCGCTATGTTATGAATATCAAAATTACTAGCAATCATAATTTCCCCGTAGCCAAATGGATAAATACAAGGGTAGTAGCGAAAAGAAGGGGTACGACCACGGTTTGCGTAGCACCGTGAATTAAATCATCATCATTTGAAGATTAACCAACAAATCAAATAATCAAAAATAAAAAAAACAAGATTTTTTTTTACTTCCCTCTTAGAAAAAAGGGAATTTTAACTCCGAAAATAACGCTAATTCAAAAATGTGACCCAGCAAGAGTTTCGATCAACGAGTATGAAAATTAGATAAACTTATATTGGATTATATTACTTTACATTCGGATCGAGAAGTTATCCATTTATAATTCGCTGGAGACCCAGAAGCATATTTAAAAATATGAGTGCTACCCAATTTACATAATTTGTATGGTATGTTTTTTAATTTTCGTAGTATTTAACAACATGAAGTATTATTTTTTCCTGTTTCATTTTATTGTTTTATAATATATCATAGTGGATTTTATTATAACGTTGATATTTTAGGAGAAAAATTTCATTCTCCTTCGTAAGGGAAGCAAAAACGAGATTTTTTGTATTCTTCATTTTCAACTTGTTTTGGATCGAATTATCGAAATCCATCGTATAATGGCGGCTTCACGGAAATTGTAGATACCTCAAGAAGGCAAAAGTAAATATCTGATCATAACTTTAATTCTTTTATTAACAATGACAATAGCAAACGTCGAAATAAGATTTTTTATCAACGGTAATTTTTATTTAAAAATAGAGTTAAAAGTAGATATACACTTTGTTATTTTCTTTAATTTGAAGTAAGGTCCATTTTTATTGTTCATAATTTAGAGGAGGTAAAGGTACCAAGAGAATGGTATCGTTTTTATAAAGCTTCGACGTAATTGTTTCATAACTACTTTAATAATATTAATGACTTCTAAATTATTTTGAGAACAATTTTACAAATAAAAGCTTCTATTATTTTGCAATCTTAGAATTTAGACTTGCCTCCGTGTTGAGTTGTAAGTTTATTACTATAAGTCGGCTTTAAATTTTAAACTTTAATCTTTGTAGGTGAACAAGAGCAAATCAATATGAATTTAATATTGGTAAGGTTGTTGGATAATAATGGAAAACAATGATATTGATGGAGTTAATTTTTTGATCTTTAGTCAAAGCTTGATACATCTTGAATTAATTATCGCCAAAAGCTTACATATGCGGGTAAATCACGAATAATAGATGATCCAAAGGCTACCATGACTTGTTGTTTAATTGTTCAAAAGCAGAAGCAAAGCTCCATTTATACAGTGCCTGATCAATAATTGGAGTTCTCTTATCAAGATGGAATATAGAGGAAACTTGGATACGACAGTATACCCGGTGCAAATTTAAAGTTGCAATGAGATCAAGTAGTAAAAAGAAATAAGATACGTCTTGTTAGCTTAACTAGGAAATCTTACTCATCTAATTGAATGAAACATAAATTTCTGAAGCATTTTCTTAGAATGAAACATAATTTTCCCTTGTTTTTATTCCTGTTGGAATAAAAGTTTTGGACAAAGCATTGAGAAAAAAAACTTTTTTTGTATATAATTTTTATGATTGCGAAATTCAACATATCAAATTTTATAAAATGATTCAAAAACATTTTTTGTATAAATTAAATAAAAACCTTTTACAGAGGCCAATGGCCTCGTTCCATTGGTTGAGCGGTAAAAATAATGTTCACAAGTAACATTCAAATCCAAATCTGCTAAGTTTTTATATGCCTACGAATACAAAGCAATTAAAAGTATGCGGATAAATAGTTCCTCACTATAAGATTAATTAAAAACAAACAACAATCTTGAATTTCTCTGTTAATTTTATAATTAGGCTCATAATAATAACTATAATAACTAAAAATAAGTATTAGCAATAAATTTATTATTTATTGTGAATTATGAATTTACTCTCTTATAACAATGCTGCGACTTAAAACATCTTCGTAAAAAAAAATCTTCGTAATATTTTTAAGGCCGATATGTGTAGTATAGTGAGCAAAATTGTGACAGGATTCTAGAAATACTTTTTTTATATCAAGCAAACGTGCAAAGAGTCTAAGAGTACCGCAAGGACAGAAAATATTTATAGATCAGAAACACTATTATATAACCACAAAAAATCAAAATTACGAAAAAAAAATTGGAGTGTCAGATCATAAAGTCGTAAACGGGAACTAGAAGGCCGAAAAATTAATAAGTGAAATATGTTTGAACGCCATTATTATTAACTTATTCACCATTTCAAAATCAAGATCAATATATGTACAAAAAAGTGAAGGGTATACCAAAAGAAGAGAAACTAATTCATCAAACAACTCCTAATACACTACACATCGTACGATAGCTAAAAGACTATAGCCCATAAAGGATTAAAATATTTACCAGAAATATGTTTATAGTACTAATGCAGAAAGGCGGACCACTTCAGCCATGTGCTGAAGTGTCGAACGGTAGAAAAACATATGAATATTCCATTACAAAAGTAATGAGGAAAACTGGAATTCCCATAATTATCCAGTCCTTGATTATTAGAAAGTTTTGAGGGATACAAACAGTTCAAAATAAAAAAGTATTTAAAAATATCATTTATATATATGGCTAAAAACTCAAGAATAAGTGAGCTTTTATGAATTTTTGTATACACTGTAAAAAATTTGATTTTGAGCTCGAATTCCTTAGGAGTTTGACTAATTTACCTGTAGTGAAATCTATTTTGCTTTATTCAATCCCAAACGGTTTGAATTTTATATTTCTTGTGTCAAGAAATACGCGTAGTTGAAAAGATTGTCTAATACATTCAATACAATGGTAAGTGCAGTTAAGTGAACTTCCCTCCACATTTCACATCAAAATTAGGGGTTTTTATCTTTGTGTACCTAAGCTGCTCATGCGCATAACATGAAATGTTCAATACAGTTCCTTATAGTGCTGGATCACTATTGTCACTTATTGTTCATGCCGTTTATAATAAAACTAGCGACCCGCTCCGGCTTCGCACGGGTATAAAATACAGGATGTCTCAAAAGAAAGTTCACATTTGTTTTGATTATTGCGTGAACGCAACTATTCTGAGAGGCACGCGGGAGGGGTCAATCGGTAGCCTGGATTTTGGGAATTTAGTCACTATGAAGCGTTTTTCGGGAGCGGACCGTGCGTTGTGTATACGCGAGTTTTACGAAAACGATGATTCGGCGACTGTAGCGCGTAGAAAATTCTACACCATTCGACATATTCGTCACTTAAATAATGCGCCAATCACTCGACTCATTGCAAGATGGGTTGAGAAGTTTGAAGAGACCGGTTCAACACTGGACAAACCGAAATCCAGGCGTCCAAGATCTTTGAAAACGGTCAAAAACATAGAGAGTGTCGCCCAGTCTATTCGGGACGATCCGAACCTTTCGATTCGGAGGCATGCTGTAGCCTTAAACGTGCACAGATCGTCCTAATGCCGCATTTTGCATAAAAATTTAAACTTCACCCGTACAAAATTCAGTTGGTGCAAGAATTAAAGCCTCAGGATGCTGGTCAGAGGCTTGACTTCGTAAACCAGATGATTGAGCGCTTTCCAACGTTTAACAACATCTTGTTTTTGGATGAAGCCCATTTTCATCTTACTGGAAATGTAAACAAACAAAATTGCCACTACTGGAGTGAAACCAACCCAAAACAATAACATCAGGCACCCCTACATTAACCTAAAGTCACCGTATGGGCCGCAATGTCGGCGCGAGGAATTATCGGCCCTTACTTTTTCGGAGATGGAAGAGGACGCACAGTTACAGTTGATTCAGAGCGTTATGTGGAGATGTTAGACCACTTTTTCGTGCCTGAGCTGCAAAACTTTCCGGGTTATAACCAAAGAACCAAAGGTTCCAGTAGGACAGAGCAACTTCACACATGTCCAACAGGTCTTTGCCAAGAGTTTGTGAAATTTTTCCTGGCAAGTTGATCTCCAGGAGAGGTGACATAAGTTGGCCTCCATGCAGTCCCGATTTGACAACCCATGGACTTTTTCCTGTGGGGTTATGCCAAATCCAAAGTTTACACTAACAAACCGACTTCCCTCGCACAATTAAAAGAAAATATTCGTCACGAAATCGCAGCCATCACGGAGAATACCTGCCGAGCCATCATAGGTAATTTTAGTACTCGATTAAAGGAACGCCGTGAACGCAACGGTTTACATTTGGACGATGTCATTTTAAGAAATAAATTCCCAAACAATGTATTTTAATATGCAATAAATATTTTTTCAATAAATTCCTTCCTTTTTTTTAAATTATAGTTTTAAATATGACATTTCTTTTGAGACACTTTGTATATAGCCATTGTCACTCACTGAAAAAATGATTAAAGTCGATCCTATTAAATCTATTAACTTTTTATATCTATTAAATGATTATCGCGCAGTTAACGTAGTGGCCAGTAGTGGCAGACAATTTTAAAGATACCAAAAAATATGACATTTTGAAATTTAATTGTTTAGATCAGAGAAGAGAGACTCTTCTCTGGTTCAGATGCGCGACCGTTAGTTAGATAAGGATGCTGAATACCATTTATCGGAGTTTGCGCAGTTGCTCAAAAAACACATGCTGCTGGTATTCAGCATCCTTATCTAACTAATGGTCGCACATCTGAACCAGAGAAGAGTCTCTCTTCTGTGATCTAAACAATTAAATTTCAAAATGTCATATTTTTTGGTATCTTTAAAATTGTCTAATAACAGTATTTCTCCACTATTTAATGGATGTTATTATACATATAAACCTTCCTCTTTAATCACTCTATCTATTAAAAAAAGCCTCATCGAAATCCGTTGCGTAATTTTAAAGATTTAAGCGTACAAAGGGATATAGGGACAGAAAAAGCGACTTTGTTTTATACTATGTAGTGATATAAATACTATCCAAGACTATCGAAAATTAATAAAAATTATTCCTTCTTCTCCATCTCTCTTTTGTTTTAAAATTGTCATTCATTAATTCTATTAGAAATTATATTGAAGTTTTGAAATGACCTCGCTCCGACCTACGTCGTTGAAGTGAAAAAGTGAGTTGGAGAGAGATAGGGTTGCCGAGTCGAATACGGGATCAAACATGAATCCTCTATACCTTACCTCTGTGTTTTCTAAGCTGTATTATCGATTTGAACCTATGAATTTTGCTTTTCATTTAACATTTTAACTTGTAAGTATAAACCATTATTTATAAATTATTGTTTTAATACGTGTAATAACATATTTTAATAATCATTAAAAAAAATTAGCGCATAATTTGTGTTGAATGGTTATTACATATATTGTATTTTATAAAAACGGCTGATGACGCCGTCAAAGTATATTTAATGAGTCGGGGGTTCGAAAATCTTATTGATAGTTGTTGAGGTTTCTTTATTAATTTTTAACAAATTAAAATATTTATATAATTATAAACTTTTATTGCTCCTCCACGAAGTATCCAAATTTTTAATCAAGTTTATATATTGTTTAAAATAAATGTGATGGTGTTTTCGTACAAAGAAATTGAAGTTGACTTAAAGTCGCTAAGTTTCCACTCAACTGAATGTTTCTTGGCCCAAGAAACATTTTTAAACTCGTATAGCGCTTGATTTGAAGATCATGCGCATTTCGCCGTACCCAACCTTATAGCTGATCTTAATCAAACGAAAAACGTTTGAGATTAGTACGCTCTTTTTACGGTGTACGTATAAGTTTTGAAATATTCAGTGTTCATAGGTATGAATCAATATGTGTAAAATAAAATATATACATATTTTAAAAAATCCATTTTTTTTATTATAAAGCATAAGTGTTTTCATTATATATTTATTTATATTCAAATTAATATTTAAAAGAACAGCAATATTATCGATATGAATGAACCAATTTTAAGTGGTACGAAGTTTACCGCGTCCGCTAGTACTAAAAATAATGAAGAATCTTTACCATGCATTGTCACTATATTAATAATGAATTCGCAATTTCATTTGAAGCTAAAATAACTGTCAATTAAATGAATTTAAATGGTTAAATTTGAATTGATTATATTAAATTACAATTATTTAGAAATTAATTAATGAGTATTTACTTCGATAAATGTTGGCTGAACATTGACTACACTATCAAAACTATGCACATAATATAATGATGTATTCGGAAGAGCATAAAATTAAAAACAAAATTTATCATATAGATGATACTTAGTTATGATATATGACTAAAATGTGTGTTACCTTTCATTAAGAGTAATAAATACAAATATTTTTTAAATATTTTTCCAAGCAAAAATTGTTTTTGATTGAGTTGTCTTAATTTGCCCGACTAATCATTGAAATGGATGTATTTTTGAAAATTAAATAATTCGAGGTGGGTTATAAGTTAAGACATATAATGACTTATGGCAAATATGTGCAAATCACACACAAAGTCGTTGAATAGAACTGAAAGGTGTGAGGATTTTCCGGTAAAAGCAGTCGTTGTATTCTATATCTGTGGACTTCTCCAACTGAACTGAAAGTGTTTGCATTAATATTTACATTGCAATATGATGCTTCAACTATTACGCTTTGTTTAAATAATTTCAATGGTCTCTCTGGAAAAGGTTTACCTGTTTGTTGTTTGTGGTCATGGTTGAATAGTGGAATAACGGTGCACGGACCGCAACTATAATATTCATTTCAGGTGAAAACCGTGTGTTCAACAATAATTAACGGCCGCTTTTCGTTGTGAAACTGGCGCAATGCAGCCGCTACGTTCCACCCAACTGAAAAGCTTAACAACAGCTCAATGCTTATACTGTCCTCAACAATTGCATATTATAGATATACACTAAAGAGACTACCTATATAGATATTCTAACACCAAGCAATATTGTTAATCCACTTCTATTCACTATTGGAATGCAACCGTATCATTCTATCGTAACCACTTATTACTAATTATGGCGACGGGTGCCATTACCTACCATTTAGTTATTTCTATTAAAATAATTTTCTATTCACAAATTGCTTTCATTTTTCATTATTATTTTTCATTCTCTTTACTTTTAAATGAAAAAAAAAATATTCATTATAATGGTATCAAAACGTAATTTGCTTAAACGGAATTTATTGATTTTGGTAAATTTTGCGTTCGTACCAGTATTATCTTTAGAATAAAACAGTTTATGTTTAATATTTGATTCACGCTTTACGATTTTTTTCATACTTTCAAAACGAAAAATCGGAAGAAAAAAAATATTTGTGAAATATATATTGTTATAAAAATATATATTGTTATTTGATACTACTTTCTTAAAATATTCCTCTTCTAACAAATATGTCAATATAATTTACACTATTTTGACACAATTCTTCACTAAATTTGGTTAATACTTATAATTAGTAAAATTAGTTGTACAACTATACCTACATAGTTATTCATAAAGCAAACAATGATAAAAACTATTAGGATGAGTCCTGAATTGTTAGTCATAGTTTTTTGAAGTGCAATTAAAATGAAACGCAGAATTTTTATTATTTTTTGTAACAAGAAATAAATAAAAGAAGAACTAATATTAATAACGAAATTAGTAAGAACATTAGTAATAAAAAAAAAAGTATTTCAAAAATGATTAAATTTTACAATCACAGCTAACCATAAATCAGAGGTCGACAAAATAAATCATTATGCATTTTATTTTATTTTTATTATAAAATATTACGAGCAAAGTGTCCTTATTTGATTTAAACTTTTTTTTCTTAGTTTCTGAACGATTGGCTGAATCAGTTTCTCTCCTGGATGTATTCTTCTCTTCAGGGTCGTCTATACTCTATCTCATGGAAGGATCTTCAAATTAGGATAGTTTCCTAGTTTCAATAAATTCAGGATCTCAACTACTTTTTATAAGTATAGCTTTGTTGTACCTTACAAATCCAGAAACTACTACTTTAAAACTATCACATTTTTTTTGTTGAGAATAAGTTATTTTGGAAATTTTTCACTGGTGAAACGATTTTTAATTTATGGATCAACAAAATTATATTTACAGCATATTTACAATATATTTACAAAGGCTGACGGCAGATTCAGTTTGCCGTCTGGTTGTATTCTTCCCTCTAGTGTCATCTATCCCTGGGAAGGTTTTTCAAATTAGGATAGTCCATTCCTAGTTTCATAAAATCCTGGAACTCAACTATTTTTTATCTATTATAGCTCTCGATAATGTTAAGCTTTGTTTTACCTTACAAACCAGGAATTATTACTTTAAAACCATTCCAAATTTTTTGTTGAGAATTAGGTATTTTGGAAATTCTTCCTGGTAATATGCATCATATTTAAATTTCATAAACGACACTAATACCTCTTTGAGTCTTCTACAAAATAGTTGATTATCATTAACGTGACATCTAGAGACCCTATGTAAATATCTCGATCCTTTTATTTCTTTGCAGTATTTGTAAATAGACTAGAACTTTTAAGTAAATGTTATATAATTAATCGTTACATGGAATATGAGTATTTTCCCTTTATTTTGAAGCATAATGAATTGGAAAAAAATTTTGCTCAAAGACAAAAGTTTACTATAAAGTTATTTATAATTGGTAAGACAAATGTTTCAAGACAATTTTGACAAATTTAAAACAACTTGGAAAATAAAACGAAATATTCATTGAAATCATTTCAACTAATATCTAAAAGTATACCTTTATGAGTACAGCAATTTAATTTTTTCAAGCAACTTTACATTTTTTAAAAATTATATACTGACTATGTTTGACACTATTAAGCGATAAAAAGAATTCGCTGGAAGAGCTGAAAATCATACCTTTAGATTGGTATGAAAAATGTAAAAAAAATTGGATCAAGCTTTGGCTGTGTAGCTGCTGATGGCGAATGTTTTGAAGGAAATAATAAAAAAAAAAAATTATAACTTGAATTTAACGTACTTTTTTTGTAAAATTCTGGATACTTTTTGCTCAGATGTTATTAAGATCACATTATTTATAGCATAGGATTTATACGTATGTATTTAAATTATAATAACCAAACATTAGGTAAAATAATAATACCTTTTCCGATTTATTTAAAAAAAAACTTATCAGTTTTGCTCAAATCGTCATATGTTGAAGTGAGGAATTGATGTTTTGACAATTTAATTCCAGTAATCCATGCAAAAATGACATGGATCTACATCATAAACCTGTTTTTTTCTGATACAAACATTTTACACTGTAATTGACTGTAATATTGTATGTGATATATGCTTGTTCCACTGTTTTCTAACCCTGATTTAAATTGTTTTACTGTCACAAATATTCAGCTAAAAGAATTCATATACTTTAATTTCCATAATGTGATATTTCATCCATCAATAAATCAAGTGGATGAATATATATATAGGGGGTTTCCAACAGTTAAAATAAAAAGTAATTTTTCCTTACCTTAATCGAGATTATTTTGGTATTGGAATAATCGGTATCTGAAAAAAAAAACAATATTAAAATATATTATGTTATTGTAATATAATAGATATAGATACAATTGTAACGAAATTGATGAATATGCAAGTTTGTAGATTTAGTTCACTTTAAAAAAGTATTTTAACCGGAGGGTTTGAAAAATATAAACTCGGTTGCTACATTATTTATGTTGGGAATGTGAAGAAAAGTCTTTTCAAAATGACAATCCTGGATTTACTTTTACACACGCTTTCGCTTAGCGTTTAATATCGTAGAATGGTATGGTAATTGAGAGCTTTTAGTGAAATCCATTAGAACAACAAGCATATCACACTATCATTACACAAACGTTTTCTTTTATTATTTTTGTTTAAAGAGCGAACACCAACAAAAGAAAAATGCGTCCGTCGAGAGTAATCTCTATTGAAAAAAAAGAAGAAAATGTGAAACTGTTTTCGTATGTAAAAGCTACACACTTTTATTTCCCACATGAAGGCAAGAAAAGCAGATTATTTTAATTTGAGATTTGCAAGTTTATATAAATATTGTATAAAACAAATTTTATTAATGTTTTTGTATAAAAGTTCTGTTTTTAATTCAAGCTTTTCGTTTTTAAATTTATTCATTTAAAAAATATTATTTCCACTAAATGAAGAGAAGAAAGAAGTTTGCGACGGAAAGCAATTCTTTTACGTTTACAGAAATTGTAGTTTTAGGAAAATTGTTTTAGTGAAGAACGTAATAAAACGAAATGAAGCACAAAGAAATGAGTATTTACCGATTACAATCTCTACGAGTAAAAATTTGACCAGCAGTGACCTTTAAATAATCATACCAAGAAAACTACATATGAACAAATAGAAAAAAACTTTAGTTTTCTTATATTAATTTTTCTGATATTCATAATATGTTATTAAGAAATTTTCGCTTAAAGTTAGACTTGCTTGCATAAAAATTGAAAGGTTTTGTTTATATTTAAGTATATAATGTAACTATTCCATTAAATATCGTAGATATAACAATAGTCAGCACGCAAATTGTATTTTATAATATATTTTTATGTTATTAAAGTGTTGCATGGCTCAGGGTACTTTTCAGAGTACACTTTTGGTTGATTTTCTTGTGCTTTCTTCAATGGTTGACATGACATTCCTGATTTTATTGTCTTGCATAACGATTTTGTACCAAATGTTCAACAATTTATTCTCTACCATTTCTTGTAATATTAATATTTTAATATTCATTTAATGATATTATTTGCGATTAAATATTTTTTCAACTGACAAAAATAGGAGTTTCTTAATTCGACACATGTATTATGCATGATATAATGAAGTTGGTCTAATTTAAATTTAAAAGCTTAAACTGTCTTCTAAGGGTGAAAAAATAGGGGATGGTTAAAATATTGACACTTAATTTAGAATAAAATTGTATCGCGATCATTAAAATGCGTCAGTTCAAAAAATTTTTTAGATCATTAAAAGCTTCCAAACAGTTATTTGAAATTATGATTAGTATTTTTCCGCTCCGAGGAAAGCAAGAATATCCGTACATAAATCTTTTGTTTGAATAGAGAAAAAATTTCGTTATCAATAATGTCCACTAAAAATTGACTCTTATTTTTTTTAAATGACTTCTTAAATAATTTTAAACTATATTTCATTTTAATCTTCATAAGTTTTCTAAAAAATAGACAATTTCTTAGACCAAAGTTATTTTATTATAATTTTTGAAGCTTAGAAAAATACAGTACAATATGCTTAGTGCAATAGTGAAATTCTCTAGCATATAATATGTATGTCTATTTTTTATACATCGGATTGTTTTCTAGAAAATTTTAACTTTTAGCCAATGAAGATTGCAAAAGAATCTTTATGGCAAGAAGTTTTAAATTTTTTAGCGCTAGTATTCAATTTATCATTGGTCGATTTTTGGTGCACTTGGTCAAGAAATTGGTTTCATTCTTTTCTGAAGTATTTGAACTGGCGATAAGTTGTAATTTAAATATATCATTTAACGAAGGAATTCTAACAATTTGACAATTCTAGCTATCGTGTGTAAAGGAAGATAATTTTTAACTATTGAGACGTATTTAAAGCAAAAAAAAAATAGTTTATTAAATTTTACAACATGAAATTGTCCAATCCATCATAAGTTGTATTGACCAAATAAACGAACCGATGTCCTTGTCATTTGACCGCAAGTTAAGATTTAATAATGTTTACCAATTACTCGATTTTTAGCACAGCGACTAATTGCAACCTTTTTAGAAATTCTATTTCACTTTCCCTTACTGTCCCCAAATTAATAATTGACAAGCATCGATTGAGCTAATAAAAATGCTATAATTACGTTGGGGATTATTCCGCCATGCTTACTCTTCTCTAATATTTTGGCGTTTTTCTCTCCAGGGAAATAAAAGAAAATTCGAAGATTATAAAATATGCACAATTCCATCCAGCACAAAAAGAATGCCTTCATACATTATACATTCGTGCGTCTCAAAGCTTTATGTATGTATTGGGTAGACAAAAATTGTTGCTTTCAGTTCATATGATAAGGGAATCGCTTGGTTTTTTGATTAAACCAAGCATTTGTCAACGACGAAAACCCTTAACAACCTTCATAATTTATGGAATAAAATATTAATAATTCGCTTAGTATTTTCCTTGCTGTAACTTCAATGAAAATTTTTCAACGTTTGATTCCTATAATTTTTAAAAAAATATATATTTTCCACTGATATTTCCGAATTGCTTTTTTCGTTTTTCTTTTTGAGTAAGAAATTTATGGATCGAAGGTTTGTTGTAATATTTAATTACTTTTGTACATTCATTACACGTTCAAAGAACTTTCAGTGGAAATAACGAGGAAAATATACATTTTCCAGTTCACGTAATAGCAGTAAAAGAAGATAGTAACAACTAAATTTAATCCTTAAAAGCAATAAATTTCAATATTAAGATTTGAGATAAAATGTCGTTTCAATTAGTTGATATTCCAATTAATTTGAGTTTACAAAAGCTTGTTGAAATTTTCATGAAAATCGAGAGAAAATATATTTTCTTATTATGTAGATAAGAGGAAAAAAATTATTTCTCGTTAGATTTCGCTCACCAAAGCGTCAAGTTTCAATGAAATACGAACAAAAGTGCGGTGCTCACATGAATTATTTAGCATATTCTGAATGAAATAGATACGACCCAGAAATTCACGCAATTAATTTTAATGAACTTGAATAAAGGTCTAAAATGTTTCTGATGTAGTGCCTGATGTGTAAGTTTGTAAAATTTCGTTAATATTAAATTACGAAACAGATTTTTAAAACGTAGGCGCATTAAATATTTTTAACAGAATAAAGCTGTACCGCCAGACGTAACGTGAACAGTATAAAAATGAAAAATGGAATTTATACTCGTGTGGAAGGATAATTTAAGTTCAATTTCAATATTTTCACTTTTGGTGTCATTATTTGGTGGAATTATTCAATTGCGATAACGCAATTGAAGTTTTCGTAATTTAACGATTAACACGATTCGTACCGAGCATAATTACAAAATTTAATGAGGTTGATTTGGAAAATACTGGTAATTACTTTTTAATGTTCTTAATGCAATTATAAGTTTTATTGATATTACCAATTCACGACAACTTTTCAAAAAAAAAAAGAATACTTTGTTCTGACAAGAAATTAGTACACTTATAAGACCGAAAGAAAAAAATATTTAAAAAACCTTGATTGTATTGATGAAATTCACTAAAAACTTAAAAAATAAATTTATGAACTGAATCTTAGATTTCATCATCGATATTAAGGCAATATTAGCTAATTTATGAGAATCGTAAGTTATCTAATTATACATCAAAGCGTGGGTTATTCCAAGGGGTATTCTACCAAATAATAAACAAAACTGCACCCATCGTTATGATGTTCAACTTAATAGCTTACGATTCTCATTGAGTAATTAGCTAATATTGTTTTAGTATCGATGATAAAATCTGTACTAAGATTTAATTCATATTTTTTTTTACTTTTTAATGTCTTTTATTAATAGAAGCGAGTTTTTTTATTATACATTTTGCAAATCATTGCCTTTGATTTGAATTTGAGCTAACTGACTGCTGTCATTTGTTCCAACTGTCATTTTGACTTCAGTTAACTGTCAATGTTTGCCATTTATGAATTGTGTTGACTATGAATATTTCACGGACAGTTACTATAAGTTAATATTAATTATTATTTAAAGTATACGTTTAGTATTCATAAATTAACATTTATGTATAATAAACATTCTAACTGTCACAAGCACTGAAAATTTACCCAGTTTAGCATACGCCTTTCAAGGTAAGCAACAGGAGTTTTATTTTGTAGCAAACTAATTTATTAAAGTAGTAATACTTGGTGGCTATTGAATTTTTGAACAAATTCATGCGTTGTCAGTGTGAGTAAGTAGATGTGCCGAAATTCAGCACGATAAAGTGCTGGAAAATAGCTGAAAAACAAGATTAATAGTTCCGTACCTTACAAACAAACTAACAACAAAGTAGAAGCAAGATATTAAAAATAGAACACTGTACTGAAAAACTGAAATGCATATTGTGCTTTTGCGTCGGAAAAAAAATATTTTTTTGAAAATAAAAAAGTGAACTATTTGCTATAGCGTTATAATCATCAAAAAATAATGATTATCTCCTAGTTTTATGAGGAAAAAAAAGTTTTCAGAATGTAGATTTTTTCAGTAAACGAATGATTTCTTTCTGTTGTAGACTTAGGCAAATGATTTAAAACTAGATCCCAATTTTTAATGGGAAAGAAAAGCGGAAATCATCCAAAGTATTGATTATGCCAATAATGTATGATGCGTTATAAATATTTATTATTTTTACTAACTCTTTTAGAGTTTTGACGTATAGTGGTAAAAAGAACTTTAAAATTTTTTTTCACAAGCCATTACTGTGTATTTGTTTTTCACAATCATTTGATTAAGAGATTTTAATTATTAAATGAGAAATAAGTGTGGCTATAAGCAATTGGGGAAGTTGTATTTAGTGAATTACTCAAAAATAGGTATTTTATAATTTCATAAAATTACAGAATAGAAGCACCATTACATATAATTATATTATGAAAAAAGTGATCTTGATGAAAATCAAAAACTACTAAGATATGAGGAAATGATATTTCTGAGAAAAAAAAATATTCTTTATGTTCTAAACTATGAATTAAATATCACGCTTAAAAAATCAGTGAACGAAACTTTAAAGAATGTATAATAATTCAAAAGTAAAACAACATTCCAGATGAATTTTATTTAAATTTTTGCCTTTTTTCTTTTGAGTATAACGTCACATTCTTCCTAACTTCAGTACCTTCATTAAAAATTAATGTTTCTGAGATAAATAAAGAAATAAAACATATCTAAAAATATTTATACTTTTTTACGCTTTTCAAATTCTTCAGACTTTTAATTCATTGATTTTTTCAAAAAAACTCTTCAATGCTTCAAAGCTCACATTTCAATGCCATTGCAGTTTAAAGATCGATTCTATCCATTCACTCTTGCTGGTTTCCAAAAATACTTGCTCATTATAATCGAGAAAGAATATTTTAAAAAGGTTAGGTTCTTAAGATATTCCTTCTAAATTTATAAATAAAAAATTTAATAATTTTTTATATTTTTTTCTTTAGAATTATCCTTGACACTCACTATGGTAGAAGTGACATATCCGGAGTCAAAATTCTTCAAATTTTTTACCCCTTTAATATTCTAAAAACGGTTTAAAATCGTTATTTTAAAAACAATGCTTCTTAAAATATAAACCGCATAAAAAAAGATTGAATAAAAAGAGTCCAACCGAGTGTATTATACAAACACAGGTTAACAATTCTAGAGAGTAGGATAATTATTGTTAGTAAGCTTTATATTTTGAAATCTTTGAGTTTAAAATATTTTAAATAAAAGTACAAAGAATATAGAACAACAAAAGTTCAAATATAAAATCGCAAACTGAGCCATTGTCTCTATAGAAATGAGACGAATAAGTGTTATGTAAAGTGAGTGAAGCTTTCATTTATGGAAAGTTTAAAACAAATAAAATTTTCCTGATCTTTTTTACTTCTTTAAAGTTTGGTAACTGACTCCATCTTAACTCCTGAGATATCGAGTAGTAAGAAAAAAATAATACATTTTCCCATTTATTTACTAAAGAGAGAGAGAAAAAATCACTCAAAAAAGTTTTAAAATATTTAAGTAAATTGTTTTTTTAAGTTTCATTTTGTTACATATTTGCAACGTTTTTTATATTTAGTTTTTGTATTTTTTTTATTTCTATTTAAGCAGCATTAAAAAAATTGAGATAATTTTTTATTTAAAAATTTTCTTATCAAAACTTATTTATTTATTTTTTCCACATTTTAATTTTTGTTGGTGAAATAAGATAGATAATCAAGTTTACTTTTATCTTTATAATTAAAATTTTCGTATTTAAATTCTGTGAATGTACCTTTGGTGAATACCTGAAAATGTAAAAGTAAAATGGGAATGTAAAAAAGGAAAAAAAAACGTAGTTTTTTATCCCGAAGGCATTGGGAAGAAATTCATCAATTTTGCATCCACACGAAGATAAACATTAGCATTTTTTATTTATAAAACAAGCCAAAAATAAATAAATGTAGATACGCTTTTTAGCCAGGTTAAAGTTGTAAATATTTTTGAAATATCTATGGATCGATTTTTATAGAAACAGTTATCCAGAATAAAATCAAACTAAAACTTGTTTTTTGAATTGAAACGATAAATTCATTAAATCTTCCCATTGACTAATTGAAGTGAATATATTTCAATAGCGGAAAATTTAATAAAATTGAGAAGTATCACAATCTCATACCTTATATGAAACTTTATTTATTAACATGTAGGTATTGTTAGCTTAAAAACTAAAATAATGAATATGCAAATTCGAAACTTTCTAATTATTATGTAATCTCCTTTACATTAGAGGTACGGAAATAAATTGAAACTTTCTAATAAACACATTTGTTTAACTTAATGAATATGTTTTCAAAATAAAGTTTGTTCTAAACTTTAAACATTCTAAAGCAATCAACTAAAATTACCTAATAATTTACGAAAGATATGAATCTATCGTTTTCTGTTCACGAATTTAATGATACAAGAAAGGTTTTGTAATGGAACTGTACCGTATTTATTGAAAACGTAACTTATTCAAACTATTTTCATAAAAGTTAAGGAGTTTATTTTGTACAATTTTGTTAAGTACGACAGATATGTTCAGCTAATGAAGTAAATTTTGAAATCGAAAAATAAAATTATATTGTGGTATAAAATCAATGCAAAACAATTTTTACCGCAATAATTGTGACTAAAAATCACTGTTTCGCTATTTTTTTAGTTATGATAGCTTACCAATACTCGAAAATATAAACACTTGATTGTAATGACGTGGAACTGTATTAAATATTGCACCTTTTTTGTTTAATAATGAGTGAAAATTTGTTAAAAAAACCAGTAGATCAGTAGAATTTCATAAGTAGTATAAGCAGTATAATCTATTCAAGCCGTAAAAGCTTTTGGCGAGTGATAAACTTGTATAAGGTCAAATTTCCCGCTATAATAATATCAGGAACCCATATATCGAGCTTTGAGGTTCGACCTAGGCCTTTTAAGTAGTCTTAAACAATTGAATTTGATAAATTTTACCTCTTACCGATCTCACGTGGTGTTATTCACCGATTTGCGTCAACTAATTATTTCATTGTTGTGTCTTTATCAGCTTCAACCGGTCTTTCAGACCGTGGAGCATCTTCGATATCAAAATTGCTGAATCGAAATTTTTCAAACCAGTTTTGGCATTTGCGTGCTATCAATACAACTTCTGCATACACATTTGTTATTTTTTTTTCGATTGGAAATCATTTTTACTTTTCTAAAGTGATAAAGTGAAATATGAAGAAAATGCTGGTTTTTGCTTCTTCATATTTAAGAGGACATGAACTTCTGCGTAAAATCAATTGAGCTTTTTCACATACAAGTTTTGCTTTTTTAAGCTCTTAAAACATACAATGATTATACGGCTTTATTATACGTTGGGTGCGAAAAAATACAATTAAATTCTCTGTCGGAAAAAAAAACGAAATTACTTTCCAAACAACCCAATACAACTTATATTTTATTTGAAAATATTTGCAAATATTTGATACCGTGTTTATTCACGAATAGTATTTTGAAAATCAATATTGTTTTCAGACTTTGCTAAAATTTTCATTTTAGTTTTAAATAAGCTCTTGGTTTTACCCATCCATGGCACTAGTCGTTGCGGCTTGCAAATTGAATTCACGTGTCAATTGCAACGACCGAAATTGAATTTTAACTATGGTATTTTTTTCTACTTAATATTTTCAATAAAGATTCTTGATTCGTTTTTGAGCAATAAAAAAAACTTTAGTATCTGAATGTAAATCCATGTTGCTACATATTTTGAAAATTGGTGAGCTATCTTAACGGCTAAATTAGTAAAGGTACTAGAAGCTTTTGAATCCTATCACAATGCAAACAAACTTTAAATTACGGAAGAGTTTGTTTACCAATTTCTTATGCAGTGATGATTAGTAGAAAATCTTTCAAATAACTTTTTTAAGATTGTTAAGTTTATAAATATTGGGTAACTAAATTTTCCTAATGATATTTATTAACAACAAATTTAATTTAAGTACTTTACTTTTAATGACAAAGACATTTTTCATCTTTTTATATTTCATTTTATTTTCAAAAAATTTTCAAAATTTAAGCATGCATCTTATTTGAAATTGCAAAATATGGCTTCTAATAAAGCAAAAATTTAAAATAAAATTGCTGGAATTGATTTATGCACCTATACTTTCACATTGTATGTCATCATATCACGTGTGCTTAATATCTAAACATAATATGTTAATTTATCGACATCACGCAGTCTTTTAATTGAAAATGTGAACTAAAAATCAAGTTGACAATAAAACTTGAATTTAAAATTAAACACGCATTTAGTCTACAATGGATATTACTGATTCCCAAATAGTCTTTCTAAGATTTCTTTCTACTCATTCTCTCATTAAATGTGTACTTGTTTTTAATTTAACCCTTTTATCGAAATATAAATAAGAAAAATTATTGTCGATCATATCAGTATTAAGTTTGCCCACCTCTAGTATCAGTAACAGTTTCTAGAAAAAAATATGTATGTCCTATTTTTATTCATTAACTTATTAATTGTGACTCGGAAATAATAAATAAAATATTTAGCAATGTTATAGTTAATTAATAAAAGTTTTATCAAATTTAAAACCAAAATTTTACCCTTTTTTTAACTTAAATGAAACGGTTTAGTATATACAAAAGATGGAATTATTGTTATCAGCATTGTAGTGTACATTTGAAATTTCATACATAACTGTAATTGTAAAATTCCATTCAATTAAAAGTAAATTCTTTTATCCGTTCTGTTCAATTAAAACGAATGCTGAAAAGAACGCCATTTGATTTAAAACGTTTTAGGAAGAATCCTTTTCAAATACAATTACATGTAACAAACGACCAAATGAGGATATAGACACTCCATACGAGGACTTTCTTCTCGATTTTAATATGAATGATTCCTCTAGTGGATAATATAAACATATCATGCGCTACAGTGATAAATTACTTCAAATTTCATCAGACATTTAACAAGACTTGTGTGATTTAATTTGCTAAAAGAAAGATGAAGACAGACGTCGGGAGCGGGCACAAGAAAAAGACAATTTATGGTTTGCAGATAATAATAAACCGGAAGATTCATTTAATGCAAGCGAAAGCTTAAAATCAAGCGACGAATTCAGAGTACTGGCGTCGCCACCACTGTTTCTACTCTACCAAGGTTATTGAACGTTGCAAATTGATCTCGACATGAATAGTTTGGAGAAGTGACTGTCATCTTGTCTATTACTTTAACAAAATGGTAGACTATGTTCGTTGGGGCGAAGCAAGTATTTAACTGATATATGCTCTTCTTATGCAAATGCCATTTGTGAATCGTTCTAGCTAGCGACATTCGCCTAATATAAACCGAGGTTTCCCGAATGACATGTCAAAATATATATACATCTTGCTTTCTTTATAGAAAACTTACGCATGATGTGCTTTACTATGATGAGCTTTCGGAAAATCATCCCTAGCCACTTTCATCAAGCCTTGTCCTTTCAGCGGAAACATATCTTGGGTATTCCTAATTTAATGAATCCGTCAATCATTTCATTCTTATAAAGTAATTGTTTTGTATTATGATGATAAAACAAAGTAGGTACAAACAATGATTATATTCAAAATGTAATTTATTCGAGGAGAATCTCGAGAGAGCATAATAAATAGAGGTAATGAGGGATACTTCTTCTTTGTAAATCATAATATTATACACTTAGCTACTTAAATAAAACGGGGAAATAAGCTTCCAAATTAAAGGCATATGAAATTTCTATTTATTAACCATTTTTCAATGAATAGAATTTATTTTTGTGGGGTTTTATTTAAGTATAACTAGTAGTTGCCCGTTGCATTCGCAACTAAAGGTTTTATTTCAATAAAATCTTACTGAATTTTACTGAATTAGTATGAAAGTTTAATACTTATGTAGTACTTATACCAACTAGGTGATTTTAAATTTTGGTTCGTTTTTCAACAATCAAAATTTTTAAAATCTATTTTTTTTATGAACCAATGGTTCTGATCTGGAGTAATATTCGACTGAAAAACATTAAGGTAGCAATTTTTTGCCCTATATTTCACTGTCAATTCAAATATAAAATCTTCCATACTAACTTTTCTTCGGTATTTAGAACGATTTGAAAACTAACTGTTGTTATTGAAAATAAATAAAATATTCGAATTTAATTCCAACCTTACATTTATTTCCAACAATTTTGTATGTACAACGTCCAAATGTGCGAAATCGAATAGCTTTTTAGTCATGTTAACTAACATACAGAAGGTCATTATTTTTTTCGTTTTACATTGTATTTTCAAATATAAGTGCACATTTGTGTCAATGAAATATGGAAAGTGTTTTCTTTAAACGATGCAGATATATAATAAGAAACGGTTTTTGAAAATTTCTCCCCTAAAAGAGTGAAAAACGGTAGCAAAGTTTGTAAGGGATAACGTTTAATAAACAATTGAAATTTCAAATTTTATAATCAATCAAAGTCCGTTAAAAGCGAAACGTTATTACTGCTTAATGTAAAACAAAGTTGATTTACTATTAAAACAAAAAATTAGGGTCTGCTTAAAAATTTAAACTCTGATAAGTAGATATATCTGAAAAAGTTAAGTTAAGTTTATAAATGAGCATTATAATTTTTTGGTTTCACATACTGTAAACCTGAAAATCTGAAATACGTATTCACAAATAAATACATTAGTCAGTGAGTATCCTTACCAACGTTTTGAATGCGTTAGTGGGGATAACAGAGCGCATGCGCATAGCCCATTCTGCACGGACGCACGGCAAGATAGCCAATTTATATATAAGATTATGTCGATATGAGCTTTAGTTTTTGAAGTTATTCTTCTTTAGGTGCAACATAAGTCGGTTGCGGATGTTTGATACGGAAGTTAATTTGGGCTTTTACATTCTAATAAATGCAACTAAATGCAACTGCGCATGTGATTTATGGGTTAATTTTTCATAAACGGAAAATACGAACCACGCCAATTATCCAAAATAATACCTAAATATGTTTTTAAAACCAAAAGTAACCTTTAAGATTTCAAATTTTATAAATTAGCTTTCCTTTTGTTAGTGTCGAATAAACTATTCGTTTAAATTATAATCAACTTTTTGAATTTATAATTGATTTAAAAAAATAAATCATTTCATCATCATCATGGTAAAATGGGGAAATGGTTGTGCAATAACTATCTAACGTTAAATGTAGAGAAAACTAATTACACATAACTTTCGGTTCATACAAAGACAGTATACCAGATAATTTTGTATTAAAGATTTATGATAAGGTTATTAACAGGTCTGATTGTTGTAAGTATTTGGGTCTAATTTTTGACTATCATATGAGATGGGATAAGCATATCAAAGAAGTTATAAGAAAAGCTAGATATTTCATGTTTATCTTTTACAAGCTAAAAAACACAATGAATAAAAAAGCTCTAAAACGATTTACTATGCATTGATTGAAAGTACTATAACGTATGGTATTGTTACTTGGGAGGGGATAGTTATACTAATGTATCGACAGTGCTCATGAAAACACAAAATAAATAAATCCGATTATTACATGACAAAGGTGATAATACACCGATACTGGGAATTAAGAAAAAGTTTAAAGCAGAGTCACTATGTTATCATTATTGTCATTTGGAAGATGAATAAAATAATTATAAGCGTAAAGCCAGAACCAAACCCTTGCAATTACCAAAGATTAATAAAAATATTTCACATAAAAACTTTAATTATATAGCAATTAAGTATTATAATAAACTACCACAGACATTAAATTCTTTAAATATAAAAAATAAGCTTAATTAAAAAGAAATATTTAGGTGGATAGTAACAATTGATCATTAAATCATGTTCATTACTTGTTTTATACTCTGCCTTTTGTATTCACTTAAAGTGATACTTATGCTTCAAAAATAAGTTTTGATTTAATATTTAATAAGTTTTTCTTTTCCAGTCTATATACAGGTGTACATGTTTTTGTAACACTTCTGTAGGTGCATACTTTGTATGTATATAATCTTTTTGTAGCCTGGTAAATAAATAAATAAAATTAATATAAGAGCCACTTGTAAAGTATCTATGTATTGTAAGTATCTATGTCGGCAAATACAGAGAATAAAGAATTTAAACATATAGATATGAGCGAAAAACAAATATCATAATCATTGTTTCAAACTTGAGCTAAGGAATGATTTTATTCGAAAGTGTATGTGTGGTTAACTAAAACAAGTAAAATTTATGCGCTTATTTGTGTAGACCTTTATTCTTAGAAAAAACTTAACTTTTGCAAAAAAGTATAACTTCTTACGTCCGTCCATCAGTTGGGGTTGCCATCCGTACTTTATTATAAAGTATTGTACGTTATTTAGAGTAACTATACTCTATACTTTACAGGAAAAACAAAGTATGCGAAAATATTTAACTTCGTGTGTAGCTGTTTAATAGTGATCAGTGATAATTACTTTTTAAGAGTTGCTTAAAGTAATACAAAATATATTTTTAAGCAAAATGACAATGTAAAATAAGTCGCAACCCTACTATCAGTAGGAACACAAATACATTTTTTTATAAATAACTCGTGATGGAATCTTTAACTCAAAAGTTTCATTTATATCTGGTTTCTGTAAAATCCCAGAAGATATTTTCAACACCTAAATAAACCTCGACGTCAGAAACCAATGATAATAAATGGATCTCTAAGTGTTGACCTTTACAATTCAACCTGAGACATTTGTTAGAATTCATAACCATTATGAAATGACAAAATGTTTTCGAGCTCCGCAACAATTGGAATTGTGAAAAAATACAAGTATTTAGGTATATCCATTTTTTTGATTTATTTAGAAGTTAGAAGCTTTAGAAAAACTGTTACTTGAAATTATTCAAAAATCCAGACTTCAACAATGAACAAGATTATCCCAGAAATCTCCAACCAAATTGATATAAGTTGATGTACAAACCAAACGGTTGTCGTTCATTTGTGATAAAAAGGATTAAAAAAAAACTCTTAATAAGTGATGATAAAGCTTAATAATTAATATAAAGACAAATATAATCGAAGAATATTCAAGTATATTTCAAAACAAATTTCTATTTTTCAATAAAAAAGAGTTTTAAAATAATAAAATATAATAAAATACCTCACTTGAACTTATTCTATTGTTGTATTTTTTCTTGCACGTCAAAAAATAAACAAGTCATTATCACCATTTCCCGTAACTCCACCCTTCCTCTAATGAGACCCAATTAAAAAAATTTCAAAATATCAAACACGTGATATAGTTTTCCTGAATACAAATTGTGATAAATTGTTCTATTTCTATTCCGTCAAAGGTCGCAAAATTGAAAGCTTAATGAAACATTCCAAATAAGTTTTTTACCACGAAACAAAAAAATAATTTTTCAAAGAAGTTATTTTCCAAATTAGAGTCTTGTTTTTCATCAATCGCCTCTAATTTTTGGGGTGAAAGTCATTCCCGAAATTAAGAACAGGAAGTAAAGCGAAGAAAATTAATTACTTTCCTTTTGCACTTAATGAAAGGTGGGTAAAAAGAATCAGAAAGTAGATTTATAAGTTAAGAACTGAAAATATGTTGACGCCTGTGATGTCTTACCGGTTTGCACCCAGCTTGTGTAGGAAAATACCTTAAAGTTAGGAAGGTCTTAAAATGGTTCTCGTAACGCCAATTAGAAGCACACAACACACTCATCAACATTACGGAACACATTTTCATCAACTGAATTTATTAGTACACAGAGCGGGCTTTTAGCGATGTTAACCTTTAAGTTGTGAATAAGAAATTACACCAGCCATATTACCATTTAAACTGCTCTTCCATATTATTTTCAACGGTCCTTTTTTATTGTCCTAGGTATGTTATGTATGTATTGTTCAATTATCTTTTTTCAAACAAATGACGATATACATTTGCGTGTTTTACTGAAAAAATGCTATTTGCAACTTTAATGTTTGATTTTATTTATCTATTTCATTGCATATTATTATAAAATAATTAAAAAAAATAACTTTCTCAGAAACGTGAAAATATCAAATATTGAAGTCGACAGTTTTAGCATTAAATCTAGCTTATAGATTAACGCAATAAAATATAGCGGATATTTTTCCGAAGTATTTTTCATTAAAATAACATAAAATGAAAAATTATATGAAGTGTAAGTAGCACATTCACGCTGAGGTTACGTACCTAGAGACAATATCTTCGGAGCTAGACCAAAATAGAACTTAAGGAAAGCTCAAATTGGAATTGAAATTTACTGTAAATTGATTGAAAACTAATAAGTATCATTTAGCTATAAGCTATCAACTTAATTCATAATTAAAACCGGAATGTAGTATTGTTTCTGTTCATATTTATTGATATTCGATTGCTATTTAGCGACTCAGAAGCAAAACATATATCATGATCAAAGGACTTATTTAACCTAAAATAAACACACCGTAGTTTTTGAAGAAATACTTCCTTTGCGGCGATATAAAAAAAAATAATCAGATTGAATTTTTAATAAAATGTGACGTCGTAACACGGCAGTAGAAAGTTGATTGCAAATGGTCAGCGAAAGAATTTAAGCGGATGAAAGCTGGCCGATTTCTGGGAGTGATTTGATAGCACTAAAAAACCCAGTCAAGTCGATTGAGTCGATCGCTAGAACATGTTTTTTTATTATTTGATAAGAGAAACCATGGGAAGCTAACTCAGTGTTAATTGTATGTGCCCAGAAAAGGCTATTTTTTGGAAACAAGTACAAATGGAGCAAGAGTGTTAAATAGCAGATAAAAACTATATCAACTTTTAATCAATTTAAAAATTTTAAGAGCCAATTCAAATTTTAATTTTTATTTTTGAATTTTTTTATATAAAAGGTAATCCTAATTTGAATAAAAATAGTTTTTTTTTCAAAAAAATTAAGTACAGAACAAAACATAACAATATTTAACATAAAAGTTAAATTCCAAATAAACATGAAGAATTCAGAAAACTGGACAATGATTCTGATAATAATATTTGTTCCAAGGTTCTCATAAAAAATTTAAGATTGTCTTATTTCTTAAAACGGAAGTAAACAACATGTTTAAGTTTGCTTAAAATACGTTAATTCAGAGATAACGCTACATCCTGGAAATTATCCTTTTCGGTCAGCATAAATTGTGACTGTCTAAGAAAATAGGTCTATTTTTCTTTTAGGTCGACCAATATCTGGCAACTTTGAATTAAAATTTTATTTTGATTGTGTATGGAAAATAATGGCATATAAATAGCCTCCAATTTCAACTTAGCAAACACGAGCTCTTTTAAGGTGTTTTCCGTGGCATTTCTTGCCATCTGAAGCTATAGAGATCTAATTTCCTCTTATATGTTTGCCATAGTTGTTAGATAGTTCGCGACTTATAGACTTAAACCTTTTCTTTTAGATATCTCCAGAGAAAAAAATCTGGTGCTTTTAAATCAGGAGGTTGATAAAGCCATAAAAAATCTGTATTTCGAAAAATTATTCTATCTTCAAATATTGTAGTTGAAATTTGCAACGTGGCTCTAGACGTATGTGCAGTTGCACCATTTTGTCGCCACCAATACTGTGCCATATTAGCTATCTTTGGTTGAACAATATTTCCCAGCATTTCTCTAAATCGACTACCAGTCACAGTATAGTAAATATGTTTTATAAGGATCCTCAAAGAAATAAGTTCCAAAAACCCTTTCTGATGTTATTCAACACCATACTGTAACCCTACGTGGGTGCAATTGACATGCATAAACTTATCAGCAATAAAATTCTGTTCTCGAAGTTGCTTCACCAAGTTAATTATGGAAAGGTTAGTAGTATAAATGCCTAACACTGAAATAGCACATTAAAGATCTTGGCATTTAAATATTTGAGAGTTTATTTTCTAAATAAAATTCAATTATCTTCACTTTTTATGGTTGTAAATTTATTCATGATTAAATTTCTGATGGTTTTACTATATCCTGAAAAAACAACAAAAATTAATAACCTAAAAAAATATATTTAATTTTAACATGATAAAATGGCTTAAGCGTCACTTTGTATTAAATTTGGCAGACAAAAACAAGGAATACCATATATATCCATTATTGTGTGCTTTTCGAGTTTACGAATAGTAACGCAACAGTTATTACTGAAAACAATTGCAGAGTTTATCCAAGTGTATTAGACGTTCATAAGTGCCAAAGGTGATTTTCTAAGTTCAAATCCGTAGATTCTAATCGTTTCAACTTGCATCGACCAGAAAGTCCAACAACTGTAGACAATGAAATGTTGAATGAGGAAACGGAAGAAAATTTATGATATTGAGAAACTATAGAGAAACTAACACATAGTCCTTGCCAATCTTAGTCAACCATTCAAGTTCTCAAAATTGCATAGGGATTGTTAACAGAAAAGACGCAAAGACTATTTTACACATAAAAGTTTTTATTCTTTTCCGTTCTATTGAATAGTAATATCAATTATTATATAAACATTTGTTTGTATGTGTAAAATTAATTGACAGTACAATCCTATAGAATAAAAACTAAGATGTGTTAAACAATTCATATAGTTTCCATCATAGATAATGAACCATAACCATAAGATAATTATTTCCTTTTCCTTCCAAGTACCGTTTTTGTTGAAGTTGGCGATTAATATGGCGTATCTCTGTTAAGAGCTTGATGGAAAAGGTCGTTCCCGCCAGTGTGAGTCCAGTCTTTTATATTTCGTAGCCATGATTTCTTCTTTCTGCTAATATCCTGCTTAGCCTCTACTTTGCCCTCCATTATGAGTTGCATTATAGTTGCTTTGTGTTCCTCATGTAGCATGCTGTGAACAAGGTAAGCTGTCTTTGGTATCGTGAGGATCAGGTGTGGGCGTGTCTACATTTTGGACAGAACCTCTTGGCTTCTGGAAGCCCAGCTTATTCTTAGCATCCGGTGAAACATTCACACCTCCTGTTTTAAAATTCATGTCTCGCATCCGTATAATAGCAACGGCCAAATAAAGCACTTCAATTTTGTCGCTATTGATAATTTTAGATGACTTTAAAACACTCTCGTATTGAAAAAATCTGGTCTAGTTTTCAACCCTTCTTCTAATTTCTTTTGTGCCATGCTTTATATCTCTACGTAAGTAGATGTATGGTTGTGTATTTGCGAACTGATTACCGTTTATTAGAATGCTTGTGATGTTAGTTTCTTCTGGATTTCAACTTAATATCATAGATTTCGTTTTTACGGTGATAAATTTTAAATCCATTTTATTCTGCCATTTTCTTTTCTTAGACTTTACAGCTGTTCTTCCGTCTTGGCCAATACCACGTTGTCGTCAGCATATCTTACATTGGTTGTAACTAATACATTTATTTTGGTATCTTCTAAGCAATTTTGTAATAATTTCCGTATTATAGCTTCAGCGTTAACATTAAATAACAGTGACAATACACCTGTTTAATACCTCTTTGAATCTTCACATACTGCTATAGCTATTAATAGATAAAATCTTATCGGTACGGTATATCCTATATACATTTATTCTACACATATCACTAGACTAAGATGAAACAACGGGTGCTTTCTTTATCTGCTGAATAATTTTTTTCTTTAAAAAGAGATGTGTAAATACTGGCCCTTAGTTGTTAATAGTTGATGATGACTTGGTTGATTATAATAATAAAACTCTTCAAATAATGTATTTGATGTAAAAAAAATGCTATTACTTGTACTTCCAGTCTCTCCTTTACCTGTTATTTCGTCGTTATAAACTCGAAATATGAAATTTTATTCCCAATAAGTTCTCTAATAATAATTTTCCTGAAATAGAAAAATAAATATTTGAAAGTCAATAAAATTTTAATACACTAGTAGTTATAATAATTTGTAAAATATTACAAATATTTCATTCATTTGATTTTGTGGTTGAGATGGTGTTAACGTAAAGTTATGAATATAATAATAAATGCCCTAGGTAATAATGCAAAAAAATTAATAAATAATTCTGTAATGCTGCTCCTTTATTTTCTTTACAAAATAAGTGAGAAAAATTATCGTACGTACATTTATAACCAGAAATTCAAAAATTAAAATTTCATCATATTTTTGGAAAAAGAGAAGAAACCAGTTTTTTAAAATTATTTTACAAAAATAAGAATATAAGAAAATATTTAACATGTAAGACTGAACTCAAAACCGTATATGCTTCATTTTCATTTAAACTCAATTTATTTATTAATGATTTTATTCAGCTACGCAGAAAAGAACAAAGGGTTCGGAGAACGCTAATAGGAAATGATTAATGTTTGCCATCGAAAACATTTTAAATTTGTTTTCGAAGAAAAATTACGTTGTATTTGAAACTGGCCTAAATTTAAACGCATTGTTAGAATATGCCGAAAGAAAAACCTTTAACAACAAATAATCAAACGGCTTTTGCTTACACTATGTTCATTATATATATTCGTAAAAATACATGCTTTATTTTTCAGGGAATGATTTTATCAATTAGAGTATAATTGGCGTAATGTTGCAAAGATTAACGAAACATACGAATATTAATGATACCTAAATATTTTATTACTATAATTTGGGAGTATCATAATTTTTCAATAAATCCAATAGTTTAATTATTTATCCTAAAACGGAATTTAATATCGTTTTATTTCCTAAAACGCTAATCCCAATTCCATGTTCCGTTAAATATGATACAGTATTATCAAATGAATTACAACGACGTATTATTTATGTTACATAATAACGTTTCTATTTGAAAATAATTGGAAATTTATTAAATAACGATATTGCACATTGATTCATTACTCCTTTGCTTTTAAAATACCCTGAATGGTGCCACATTCACCCCTTTGTTTGCCTCTTTGTTTGTTTAATTCTAATATAAATATTTTTAAAATTATTAAAAGGAAATCACGGAACTGAATTAAACAGTGACTGAGTGAAAAAGTACATTGAAACATGTAATTGAAACAATGATCTTTTCGTTTATTTTTTTACAATTCCAATTACATATTGCTTTACAAATATTTTTACAATTTATAAAAAAAAATCCTCTGTAAAACTGTATCTATAAAACTAGGATATAAATTGCATCTATATTTTTTTATTTCGATTTTTAGCAAATATTAATTATTAATCTTTTAATATGATTTCCAACGGAAATTAATAGTAGGTACGGTACCGGTTAGAAAATACTTCGGAATTTCCAACAATTCCTCTTATTTGCTTCTTCTCGAGGCCAAATAGTTTTTGTAGAGTTTATATTGAAGGATATATTGAAGGTTAACGCCATTTTCGTATAATCTAAACGGACGTTTAGATTTGTGTGTAAGTTTATGTCTAACAACATCCTGATTTCTAATGTAGTTGAACAAATATGATAGTTTTGAATCTTCACCGAGATTTATTAGGATTGATAAAACTTAAGCATTATCAGAATTATCAGAAATCCGGTACGTGTTTGTAGTTTAGTATTAAAGTCCAACTAGAAAATACTTCGAAATTGTTCAGGTTATATACCTGGACCTTGTTAGACTTCAATGTGATATGTCCAACACAAAAATTTTAATTAGAATCCGATAAAAACACAATACGGAAATCCTAATTGAAAAAAAATAATCATTGTTAGTTATCCCCAATTGGGTTCTATGTGAAATCTAAGTGGGTAAACACAACGTGAAAATATATTTTATTTTTATTTTCCACGTAAATAACTGGATATTTTTATTATTTACTTATAGGTACTTATATTTTTGATTATTTTGGATTATAGTAAGCGGTAAACTTTTTTTAAATAGCCAGTTAATTCATTAGAATAGTAAATTTAATTATTTAAAAAGATTTAAAAACAAAAAAGTAATTACTATTTTATTAATTTTGGTCATTCACCTGAGGGATTTCCCGAGCTCAGCTCAAGATGACTTTAGTGGGATCTTTTTGAGATTTTTCTATTAAGGCTTAGTTGGAATTCGTGTGGTGAGATCTCCTTGAAATTATTCCATAGGAGCATTGCTAGGAGTGTCCAAATAAGACTGTACAAGAATTTGTCTTACATCCCAATTTGCGGTTCCGATAAAGGAGTCCGAAAAGGACCCAACAAGGTTCACTTGAAAATTTCCAGTCAGGAATATATTAACAAAAAAAATTAAACGACATATCGAAGTTATAATAACAAATAAGATAATAAATGTAACCAATTGAACTAGAATATTTTATGCTATATCAATTTGTGAGATATTAAGGCACATACTGTATGCCAAATATAGTATACTATATTGTATAAGTCATATTAGTAAAAAGAAGCAAAAAAAAAGTTTAACAGAATTTTTGTTATATTTTAATACTATTTTGAAAACGAAGAAATTTATATTTTGAAAATACCATATAGCTGATATTAGATCCATTTCTAAGAAGAGTAATTTTTAATATGCATATTTTTTTTAATAAGGTACCAAAATTGAAGTTTATCTCTTTCAAAAAGTGAATAGTTTAACTTTTTGAAATATTCAAGATTAAAGACACAATGTTGATTAGGTACCTTTTAACTTAATTATTTAACTTATCGGTAAACAATCATTTGAAATAAGATAATGAATCATAATTTCTTTAATTTTACCTAAACACAAAAAAAAGGTAGTTTAAAGGGTATAAGGGTTAAAAGGTAGTTTAAATCGTTCAAGCATTGTGTTAATGATTTAAAATCATTTAAATTTAAAACCATTTAAAATTTACACAACTTCTATTACTAAGGAAAAAATGGATGGTAATTCTTAGATGTAAAAGTGTTTCCATGGCGAAAAATTGCGAAATATGTCCATACTTATGTTAATTGTTACTGTTTCTATAGTAACCGCTCAATGATCTGTTTATATCTCAGTTTCAATACACGTACTGATGTGTACTGTGACGTCATAGGAGACCCATAATCACATTTATTCTTTCTGGCCACTCTTTTACTCATGAAAATTAAAACTAGATATTTTTTCAAAATACAAGTTCTTCATAACTAAAAATTGGGCGTCCTCAAATTATTAATGTTCTTTATCGATTAAAAAAAATGCTGTAGGCAGAAAATTGAAATTAATATTTTCTCAATTATCCAAAGTTTTGATATCACTAACGGAAAAAAGGCAAAGAAAATTTGTTATGAAGCTTATTTTCATCCATCATTTTAATTGTTCATTGTTTATTTGTCTGTAAAAAATATTATCAATACAAAACTGTTTTTAATTTGGAAGGAATATTTTAGTAATTTTAGTAAATGGAATAATGAAATAAATAAAAGCTTGTTAACTTTTTATTGTTATGTAATAATATTAAATAAAAATCTATCATCTGTGCGGACCTTTTAGTTAGATTTAAAAATCACAATAAGCAAAATACATGTATTTGTTTTTGCAGTAAAATCAATTTTTTTTCGGCAGTTTCTTTTTTTTTACTATACGTTTGTAAGTTATTATTATTTTTATTACTACTATTTTATAAATGCCAATCAAGGTTAATGGACAGATACAATAACAGAAACTGATTTATAATGTTAGTCCTTTTTTGTATGTTTATATGCCAAAATTCTATAGTCCTCGACCTAGATTTATTTTCCGTATCTCATATTGAAATGAAATATATTTTCTAGACACTTAAAAAGATGATAAAATAAAAGTTTTCTTCCTATTTTAAACTTCACGGTGATCGATAATTTATTATTTCATACATAGAAAATGGAAGAAAATATTACAATACGGCAAACATTAAAGAAATGCAAATTCGATTTTCCAAGCAGAGAAAATCAATCATTAATTAATAATACACGAAAAGAAACTACACCATTATATTTTCGTATCAATGTATGTATCTGGCTGCATATTGCAACGGTTGCCATGTTTTGAGGATAAAAAATTCAACGAGATTTTCCCAGAAAATAATCTTACGTTAGAATAAGACAAGGTATGGAGCGAACACTGTTGGTTAATAAAAATGGGGAGAATCCATGACAATGGCACGATAAATTAAAATACCTATATTAAACAAGTAATTCGTTTTACGGTTTTATATTAAAAAAAGAATATTAAATTTGTATTCTTTCGAAAATCACACTCACAAGCATAGCCGACAAAGAGCTCGTCATAAAATAAAATGATATCAATTTCGATACTTTTATTATAACAGAAACATAATATAACGGATGTTTGGATCGAATTGAGGGAAAAAATAGCTCTCACGGGGAACAATTTGGACATCGTTCGTTTATTTGCTCAAGTTGGCAACTATGTATTTGAGATTTATGACGCTCATACATGCATGAACATTGGGACTCTGGCAATTAAATTGTTGACGAACCCTTTTTTCTGGACTGCCGAATAAACAGAGACGTAGGTACACGTGGTTTCTTTATCTTATTATTCATTTAGATTGTCGTTTTTACTCAAGTATTTAATATAAATAAATATTAATGTAGTGTGGTGCGGTGTTGTTTAGGGCATCTATTTGAAGGGGTTGAGTTGAATTAGGTTTGGTTAGTGTTTGTTGAATTAAAAATTTATTTATTGGGATGTATTCCCTGTTACACAGACACGAGGCGTGAGAGATAGTTTCTAAAACACACCATACTTGCAAATGTTTGCAATTTTATCGTTTATTTATTCAATAGTTACCCTTATACATATGCAACTTACTTATACTACTTTAAAGTATTATCTATCAATGATTGAAATTGATAATTTTTTCAACTGTTTACTTTACATATTTTATTGCCATTTAACGAAAAGCTGATAAAAAATTAATATATTTTTGAGATAACAATTTTCAATATATTTTTTAAATATTGTTCTAAAAAGGGATATATTTGTATAAAAAGCAACGTTCGCCACTTATGTAGGTGTTGGGAAAAACATGTGGTTAATCCTATATTTATTTATAGGGAACGACATGGCCACTTGCATTGTAGATAACGATAGCAATAGCGAAACTCAACATTCCCCCTACTTTCCACTACTATTTTACTTTTACCCCTCTACCAAAGTCTCCAGAGAGCAGTCCTGAAAATATTGATGAAAAAAAAACATTATTTTTGGCACAGGTATATTTTAAACCAGTGCAACATGACAACGTCTCAATTTATATTTTGTTTCCAATTTAATTCGCAAATTAATCGTCCATAAAGAATTCAGCATTAATGAACTGATCGATTTATTCACAAATCAAAATAAAAACAGAGTAGAAAATGAAATGTTGCCAAATTGTACCAAAGTCGCAAAGACCTTAGTAATTGTGAAGTGACAATAAATAATACTAAATAAGTATTTTAAAATAAACGATATAAATTTATATTTTTATTAAAAAAGCTACATCAACCATTTTATTTAAATTTTAAATCGAATAGCTTAGTCAATTGTAAGAAAATATTTTCTCCCCATTTTACTTATAATTTTCTTTCACTTAAATTAATTGAATAGAAACCTGAATCTTTCAGAGTTTGGTATTTTATTAGAACTACATCTTTTAAGCTTCAATAAAATATTTTTCAAGATAGATTCGCCATGCTTATACCCTTTAAGCCTTTTCGTACTTTGCCCTTGCTGAAAACAAAGCTCTTTGAATAGCTTTGATATGCTTGTGTTTTAACAACTCAGTTAAAATGAATATTAGTTTAAATGTATATTTTTGAGAGCTTTAAAATGGAAATAAGTTAAATGGTTGATTCACTTCGTTATCAAAACTGAAAAGCTTTTAGTTTTACAAACGCAGAATAAAAAACCTCGCAATTGTATTAAATATTTTACTTATTAAAATTGAGTTTTATATATATTTTATTTCAGTGTTCATTTTACATGAAATATTGAAGTAATTTGGGTGCATACAAAAAATAATGTTGTAAAAATGAAGCCCATACTAGGCATAAGTCAAAACAAAAATTTAATTTTTAATTAAAAAATAATATTTCTTTTTTTTTTTGATTTTTAGTGCGCTCGATACTAAAGTAAAAAGACCAAGAACAAAACATACTATGTTTTTTAACAAATAATTATAATTGCATTTGATAATAATTTTTTCATTTTATTAGGGAATAATTCTGAAAATTGGAAGTTTTGTTCCAAAAAAATCATTTCAATAAATTCTGTAAATTTTATAAAATATATAGAATGTTCGACAACAATCTTATCTTTATGATGCACCAAGTGTTAACCATTTTCGATAATAACGTAATAAAACAGTATTTGTAAGGGAGAAACTTAAATATTTCAGGAAAACACAATTCATTTTGTTTACGCGACGTTTTTGAAAGCTCAATTGGTAACATTTTAAGCATCAAATAACAGCGAAAACTTTTAGAAATATTAAATTACAGTACCTCAACAGTATAACTAAACAGAAATTGTGATTCTTAGTTACGATTATCTAGAGTAACGATTTAAACAATTAAACTGTTACATTATAACTAACTGACATGGTTTTAAGCTAGGTAGCATGGTAGAAACATAGAACATACCTTTTACCTAATAAATTGAATTTCAAAGTTTTGATTTAACCTGAAAATACTTTTTACAAGATTATTTTTTCAAGAACTTAGTCAATTAGAACGTGCATAATCCCGACTTGCAATTACATTGGGAATGCCCAAGATGTGCATTTGGCCTTCATTGGATCCTAATGGGGAATATTCTATAGGGAAATCCCTATTGGGTACCAGTAAAGATCCGAATGGGAAATCCCAAAGAAAAGAAATATATATATTTAAGCGATTTAAAAAAAAGTAAAAATAAAGTCGAAAGAAACATCAGGATTATTCTTTAAAGCAGTTTGCCGTTATCGAAAGTATTACTATTGAAAAAATACTATTTTTGAGAAATAAAATTTCGCTTATTATCTTTTATTATTTATTGTTCTTTAATTACCAAAAAAATAATAATATCAAGGAATTTAATGTTATTAAATTATAAACCAAAATAGTCTTTTCATTTTTGCATACGATGTACATGAAAAATGAAATAGTAGTAACGTTTCATTATTTACCATATTTCATTTGCAAGTATAAACAATTGCTGTAATAGTCTTAAGTTTACGTACTATGCAATCCTTTTCCACATAGTACTCTAATAAATAAACCGAAACTGTGGAACCAAGAATAACAAATTTCGAATCAAAACAATTTTCTCCTAAAGTTAATTAGCTTTCGATATAAATGTTTTGGTATCCATAATTTAATTTAAGCTATCAATACATTTCCCCATCCATAACCTTAAGATAACCCATTTAGATTTTATCATTTTCTAAAATGTAAATAATGTTAAATCAATAATATTTAAATGATAACGTACGCGCAATATAACCTAGATATAACTCGTTACATTTACCCTCAAATTAGGAGAGGAAGTTGTTGCAATTTAATTTATCAGCAACCCTTTTATTATTAAATATTTAGGGGCTAGAAGTTATCATTTTAAATAAAAATGTATTATGTTTGTGTGTCGCAGCTTGTAGCTTTATATATGCACCTTTATACAACGGTATAAATTGAAGTAATTTAAAATTCAAAACGAGTCAAACTGTTTGGTTTAAATTTAGTGTAGAATCGTAGAGAAACATAATATTAGGGGATGAAATGCACAAATAAGACATAAACTATCTGCAGCGAAATTCTTGGTGGGGTCAAAAGTTTAGTGAGACTACAATAGGTGGGTTTTATGAAGTCCTTGTAAACTATTTCACCATTGTTGGTACTTGATTTTATTTTTATTTTTTACGTCACTTTGTTAGTTAAATAAATGGAAGCTTAAAAATAAAATTTAAAAAAAATCTTCTTTTGCATACCTTAAACAACATTCATGCTTCAATTTTATGAATCAATTATATTAAATTAAATCTGTTAAGGATTTTAACTTCAAAAATGTCAAAAAATAAGTACTAATTTAAGTAAGTACTAATGTAATATTGTAAGTACTAATTTTTTTTTTTGGTTTAAAAAAGTATTTCGGATATTTCGCCTTACAGTTTTGCAGCTTGTAAGAAAGTCAATCGAATAGAAAAAAACTAGCCAAATTCAAGTGCAATAAGTAGTGTTTTCTGTTGTTATTAGCTTTTATTAAACTACAACTAAATATAAGAATCCAGCCCAGTTCGCAACTAGAGCAAAATGTTTAACAATATGTGTTCAACACAAAGAACATGCATACATTCGTTGAGTTTGATTGGTTATAGAGAAAACTGAATTCCAATATAAGTATTTGTTGAATTTACATCACTGACTAGTAATTCTATGCAGTTTTGATGCATTTATGTGAATATTTTCTATCAACGTTTTTAAAGCAGAAATTCTAAGCAACAAATAATATTTTTACAATCGGTTTTAAGATGGACAAAATTATACGTAACTTATTAATCCTTCGCTCAAAATCTAAGCATCATTATTAATCTACTTAAAAGTCAAACTGAATTCATATTTTTTCTCCAGATTTACAGTAGGTTTAAGTTATCTAACTTAAAAGTTTCCCTTTTTTAACTTTTTTTAACCCTTAAAAAAAAAAAAGAAAGAAAATATTTGATTATGTATAAAATTTAATTATACCTTTCGTATAATGAATATACTCGTAAATATTCTTATAGTCTAATGGTCAAATTGTCATCAAAATCAAAAACCGTTATGCTTTCCTCCTTAAAGTTTACAAGTAACAAAAGTTATGATTTTTTCTACTTGAAAATGAGTTCAATACTTTTGAATAAGGAAGAAGTTTCAAGAATAAGGAAAGGTGGTTTTTAAAAATACTTTTCTTATTCTAAAATATCATCACATACTCGTAAAAGTATTTAACTTGATTTTTAAAACATCTGTTATTATTCTTTATAACTTCTCTTATTTGAACTTAATATATATTGTACTCGTACATACATTCATTAAAAATATTAAGTAAACATTATCTTATTTTTTTAACTCAAACCTACATCGCATCGTTTTTAGCAGAAATTAAAAAAATATTACAAAAGCGTATAAATATTTGTTTAGCTACATGCATCTATTCTTTCTCTTCTATGTATAAGTTAAAATATGTTGGACATCTGAAAAAAATACTTTACTTTTTCTTTAAAGGTTCAAGTTCGTACATAAACGTTTTATCATTAGGATAAACCGTATACTAATTTTACGCGAAATTTTCCTTCTGTATATAATTATATATATATATATATATATTATATATATAATTGTATATAATAATTATATATATATATATATAATATAAGCAACAATTATAATATTTAGTTATTAATAAAAAAAACCTATTTTTTTCAACCACAAATTTTTTCAGCACAAGGAAGGCTTGGCCATGAGTTTTTCTTTATCTAGACTTCTAGTCGATATTTCTATGAATTATGAACCACTTATAAAAAAAAACCCAGTATGAACACTATTTATAAAAAATAAAAACAATACATTACGGAAGGTATGGTATTATCAACGTCATTTTATTTAACGTACTGCATAAATATGGTATCCGATTTAAACAAAATTAATTAGAAAACAAAGTTCAATCAAAAATATGAATAAAACGGAATCGCCAACTATTTGGATATAATAATCACCATGAAAAACGAAAATTTATCAAAAATAGTTCTACAGAAAACCTACAACTACCTACACAACCATCAACAATACATCAATACAAATGTCCTTTTAATATCAAAGCAATCGAAGAAAAATTCAGCATAATAAAACAAATAAGGATTCCCATTGGATACAAAAGTTCAATATAAATAAAATAATATCAAAATATTACTTTATTTCTTTTAGTTCTACCAAAAGAAAAAAAAAAGTATACAAACCAATTTTAACGACATATTTGTAACAGCAATCATCAACATTCTGAAGAAAAATATTATAGGTCCGAATTATCAAAGAAACAACGACCATCTCAAAATTCTCAAGCCGTGGAAGAACCATTAAACCACACTTAATAATAAAACCGGAATATAGGTGTGTTAACATGAAACCGGAATTCGCCAATTAATGGTGATGGCTAATTAATGGTCAGTAGAGAATCTGCCAAACCAAGTCATTGAGGCCAATTTTTTTGTTTTGATAATTAGCAAATATTTTCAATTCGCAAAAGTGTAACTTTCTTACAACCTTATCATTTTAGTAGCACTAAAAATATATCAAATTTTGTGCTTGCGAAAGTAGATTTGAACCAAGCCTTAGCGCGAAAAACGACCAAAATAACAAAATAAGCAATACAGTCATCTTGCTGCATGGTAATTCCCCTTGCCATATAGACATATTTTCAGATGGAACTAATTCTTCAGACTTGGGTTCTATAGATTATTACTTATTTACGTCGTTGGGATACGCATTAATTGAGTAGCACTTCACATTTTACGAAGATCTACAAAAATAACTAGATAACGGATTTTGCTCAAAAGATGAAATTTTTTTTTGCAATCATATTAACAAATTGTACGGAAGATGGCAAAAATGTATAGTTAAAAAAGGAAGTAATTTCAATAAAATAAATTAGTCCATGTAGAAATATAAAAGTTTAATTTTCCAGAAAAAAACGGTTTCATATTAATACAACTAGTAAAAATTAAATGTGGTTCAAGCAAAAAATTCTCCATTGGCTAAACTGGTAGTATTTTTGAATTAGATACAGGGAGTGTACACCCAAATATCGGGTTCAACAAGTTGTTCAAATTTAACAAAACATCTTTACGACGAAAATCATAAATGTATAAATTTTTAAAAGATCATATCTGAACCAATTTCCTCAAAGATAAACTATTTATAAATACTATGTTTAAAATTAGTTTAAAAATTACCAAATAAAAATACCACCTGCTGATGCCAGCTTGTAGCTGATGAAACGCATAGTGAAAAAAGAAAAATAGTGTTAAACGACGTAAACACGTAAAAAATAAAAATTATTTGTTTAGCAAAATTTCATTTAATTTGGGAAATAAGCTGTGGTATTTATTATTAAGAAATTATTATTGATTATTGTAAAATTTCAGAAAAATAAAACCCGAAGAAGATTCCCATTTAAAAACAATTAAATATTTATTCAGAGCTTCAGTCAATTGAATATTCCTTTAATACAACCCTTATCAAAATATTTGTTTGCGAATTTGAAATGAACTTCGAATACATTTGAAGTATTTTCATACATAAATATCATTCTACTACCTTTAATTAAAGCTTCCAAAATCAAGCTTCTTCCCCCTAAGAATATTTTAATGGTGTTTTCGCTTACATTATTTCTGAATTAAGAGTTGAAATGTGCTTTGTGAACATTAAGTGAAAGAAAACAAATAAAATAAAATATTTCGAATTTTTTCTATTAATATTTAATTTTCGTTGCTTTTACAACAAAAGATAAAAGAGGAGTAAGAAAACGACAAATCAAACAATTTCATGCTTCATTTAGTTGAAAAAAAATTAAATATATATCCGATAAATTTGTTGAAAGCAACCAGAATAAGTTGAGGTTTGAGAAAAGTTTGATGTTTGAATTGCATCAAACATGGTATTTTGTTCGAAAGAGTTAAAGCAAAATGTATTTATTCATCAAAAGATGGGGGGGGGTGGGGGTGGATATCAAATGTAAAATATCTGGAATAATATTCAAATTTTTGTATTCCGCCTAAAAAATTCTGAATAAAATTATAAGGCAAGCGAAACGAAACACAGTCTACCTTTCAATGTAAGAATTTTTCCGAATATGGATTTCTATCGTCGCTATAAAACGAATAATCAAACGAAACGAAAAAATAAGGACATAACTCTTGAAACTAGTAGGCCTCACATTTGAATTGACGAAGGATTGGTGCATTGAATGTGAACGGTCAGGCAAAACGACTTGAAATACTTTCACAAAACGTAGGTATTGAAATTCCACTTTTCACATACTATAAATATTGGAACCAGACGTGGCAGGTACAAATGTAAAGTATAAGTGGATTCAACGTAGTTTTTAACATAAATTTCGTGTTTTAATTCTATGAATTCACAGTTTATGGCTACGAGAAAACATAATTGTAAATATGTACGAGCATTTCTACTAAAACAACATTAAAACTTAATTAATTCAAAAGTTGTAAAAGTCAAGTTGACTTGCTTGGGGATTTCTCATATTCGAAAACAGAAGGCCGAAGTAATGAAATTATTTATGCAAACTTTAACGCAAAAATACAGTGGTCGTGGCCGGGCTGCGTCTTGGTTATATATGTTTGTTCCTTGCAGGTATATAATAATAAAAGAAAATAATACGTTAACGTAGCAACCATCCACCTAAGACGTATTGTTTGTTTGAGCTTTATATAATTAAAACCCACATTTCCCTAGCCTTTTCGTCTGAGTTTCTCGTGAGTTTTTCGCTTTTCTACCAAGTCTATTAGATCTTCCAATTGCTCGACAAAAATAATTTACAAAACTATGAAAAATTCTCATTAATAATTTCTGAAAAAAAAAAATCTACGATAAGCTCTTCGACACTTAATATGGCAATTTTAAATTTTCAATTCACTAGCAAATATCTATCGTCGTCTTAACTCTTTTCGTGTTACATCGTTGGTAAATGAAATTTATGTAATAACGTTCAATAACGAGTTATCTATACTTTGCAAGAAACAAACTTTTCGTATTACTATTTTTCGTTTTCGATTTACTGCGGTTTGGCGCAAGCTATAATACTTTTACAACAAAACTTCTCAGTTACAAATACAACAAATCCAGCTTCAACTCGAATGAAATAAGAACAAAAAAAAAGCTTTTATAAAGTTTCGAAAAATTTGCACGTACATTCGATACGATCAATTGTATCAAATCTGTAACCACTTTTGGACTGCATTTCAATATATTAAACTGCATAGTAAATATCAATTTTTATCAGTGTTTAAGTTGTATTATTTAGTATTTATGAAAAATGTTCAGGTAATCGAAATAACAGTCCCATTTGTGAGGTTTATTGTCCCCATTAGAGCCGTATCATGTTCTACATCTGTATTTATTGCGAAAAACATAGATAGACGAATACGTGCAAGAAGTATTAACTTTGAGGTAAATAAGGAAAATTAAATTCTCGGTGTATACGACAACTCAATGTGGAAAATACTTGTTCTTAACTTAGTCATTTTTGCGTTGTTATTGTCTCTTTTAGCACAGGCAAAAACAAGAAGTTTTATATATATAGATCAAAGCTTACTTTTTTGTGAACACAAATGAAATTAACTTTGGTTGATATTTTTCCAACAAACGGTAGTATAACAAAGAATTCAAATAATTTTTCAGCTTGATATTTTTCAACTACGCATCAACTCATAACACGCTTATCGAAAAGCAATAAAATAATCTAAATTAATTTGCCACGTTGATAAATTAGATTGCCTTCGAACTAAAAGTAATTGAAGATATTACGGTTGAAACGTTGCATTACTTGGGTATTGGAATTGGATATATTTTAATCGGAAGAAAACGGGAAACTTGCAATAAGAAGAATGATCGGCACTTGCACAAATTTCGACGTGTTATAAGATTGTAATACAATTTCAAATATATCATAAACTAGTATGACAGGAATACAATGGAAACCTGAAACTATATTTTTGTAAAGTTTCGACTCCCAATTGAGGGATCTGACGAAAATTAAACTTATTTTTTCCAAGAACCTTTTCAATAATTTATTATTCACCACCATACTTTTTTAAAACCCCGTAGTGTTCCAAACAAAATTAAGTTACAAGATGGATTTTATTTTTCGCAGTCAAGAAACTTTATGGCTTCATAACAATTAGCGCTTCAAGGTACAGCAGTATAGCATTAAAAAATGATAGATAAAAGTGCTTCGACATTAAAAGAAACACCTCCATAATTTTATCCATATAATTGATTACCATCTTATCTTTAATGGCTTTTGTTGTATCTATATATATAAAAGAAAGTTGTGTTAGTTACACTATTTCTAACTCAAGAACGGCTGAACCGATTTGACTGAAAATTAGTAGGGAGGTAGCTAAGAACTAGGGGAAGGACAAAGGATACTTTTTACCCCATTCCCGTCGTTCCCGTGGGACGTGCCTTTTTGAAATGTTAATGTTTTTATACTTAATAAACACTTAATAGAATTATACGGTAATAGCACATTCGCTTACGTATCTGATATTCTAATGCTCACAATACTAGAGACGTGGGTTCGAATCCTAGAGTAACCTTTTTTTTTTTTTTTTTTAGAAAATTTTTGAAAATAAATCCTTAGGGTTGCTCAATAAGGAAATATTAACGAAAAAAGTAACAGTAGAAGTAAAAAAAAAATATATTAATTAAGCTTAAAGTAAATACGTTTTTAAAACCGTGCATACATAAAATCGTGTAATTATATATTTTCTCTGCCAGATGAAATTTTAATATTCGGTGTATTCCTTATAAGAAGTAGGCATGTGAAAAGATTTTTTTTGGAAAATTCCTACCCTAAAAAAGTGAATTGGGGTGATTAAGTTTCTTTGGGAAAATGTAGAGTTAATCAACAATCGAAATTTTGAATTAACTAAGTGTAATTAATAAATAAATAATTAATTAATAATAAGTTTCTGTTTTTGTTATATAATTTTAACTACAGCATTTTAAATAACGTCATTTCACTTAATTAGTATGAACGTTTAGGTAGTAGGTACTTATACCAAATACCATAGAGGCGGTTTTTAGTTTTTGTTTTTTTCAACAATCATACTTTTTAAAATCTAATTTTTATGAACCAATGATTGTGACCTGGAGCAATTATTTATTCTGCTGAAAAACATTAAGGGAGCAATTTTTTGTCATATATTTCATTATTAATTAAAATATAAAATTTTCCAAACTAACTTTTCTTCGGTATTTAGAACAATTTGAAAACCAATTATTGTTATTGAAAATAAATCAAATATTCAAATTTACTTCCACGCTTTCCACCTATTTCCAACAATTTTGTATGTCAACGTCAAAATGTGCGAAATGGAACTGCTTTTTAGTCATGATAATCAAAATAAAGGACATAATTTTTTTCGTTTTATGGTATATTGTATTTTCCAATATAAATGCATATTTGTGTCGATGAAATTTGGAAAGTGTTTTTTTTATACGATGCTCATATATAATAAGACAGGGTTTTTGATAATTCCTCCCCTAAAAGAGTGAAAAATGGCGGCAAAGTTTGTGCGGCATAACATCTAATAAACAATCAAAATTTCAAATTTTATAGCCACAGTATCGTTATAAACGAAACGTAGTTACCCTTTATTATAAAACAAAGTTGGTTTAATATTAGAAACAGAAACTTTGGGTCTGCTTAAAAATTTAAACTCTGATAGTTATATCTGACAATGGTTAAGTTAAGTTTATAAGTGAGCATTAAGTTTTTGACTTTCACTTATTGTAAACCTGAAAATCCAAAATACGTATTTACAAATAAATGCATTAGTGAGCGAATATCGAGTAGCGAGGAATTCGGCGAACTTAAAGAAAATGGTTCAATTATATAGTTGAAATTCAGTTATTTTAATAATAAGTGCATAGATACTCAATGGTTATACTTGATTATGGAGGAACTGGGTTTCGTGCAATTGAACAAATTTTAATTTCGCGGTAGTTTTGTACATTGTAGTACTGTAATAGTTTTGAGAAAAAAGTTCATTCGGTAGTCGAGACAATGAAATGGGATTTCTACTAATATTCTAAATCTAGACCCTTTGCTTCTGTTTTTTTGACGTGAGTGTTTTGATAACTTTTTACTGTTTTAAGTCATAATTAAGACCGATTTTATTGAACTTGACGATATTTTTTTATGTATAGATTCTGATTAATTTATGGATTATTTGGTTCACGGTAAGTATACCTACCGTAGGTATACGCAATAGATATACTCTTTTTAGATATTTATAAATATTTTTTGAAAATTAATTGGTCACTACATACAAATATTTTATTCTAAGCAACAGTATATTAAATGTGTCTTTTTAAAGTCGACAAAATAGTGTTTTTAAGTATGATTATGTTTTTCTTAAAAGAAATAAGAAAAATAATAATTTTCATATACCACTACAAATAGCAAATTTGAAAAGAATGTATAATCTACACCTACGTTACGCAGACGAAGTTGCGGGGATCAGCTAGTATTTCATAAATATCAAAAAAGTTTTAGTTGAAAATATACAGTTTTATAAATTCTGATGGATGAAATTCTTTATAATTTGGTTGTAATCAAATTTTTTGGGGATTTCACCAATAAAATACTGACTTTAATATGGTAATCGTCAACAATTGTTATGAAATCTTAACATTAACATGAGAATTATTATTTAGCAACAATATTAAACATTATTAAAAAAAAAAGGAATTAAAGCTCAACAGTATTTCATAACCATTTTGAAAGAAACGGCCCCTTTACCACAAATTTTTTTTCGGCTCAAGTCCCTTTTATCACAGATTTGACTGCTAAAAGTGATTTGAACCATTTTTTCAACCCCACCCCACAAAAATATAATTTAAAATTTACGTTTTTCTCCATGTATGCTTTACCATGAATTTCCTACAACGAATAACAAAAATATGAGAAATACATGTAAAGCATAAGATTATTCTTATAAACATTATGTATTTATTATTTTATTGCATTTTATGTCATTTTAACATTACAAATAATTTTATAATATAATTTCAATAAAAACCAAATATTTAAATATGAAATGCGAAATATTGTTATACAAATTAAGAAAAAAATAATTCTAGAGCCTGGCACGATTGGGCCAATTTCGTATAATAAAAGGTTCAAGTTTAGTTAAATACGATCTTAAATCTCTTCTTTTAAAAATAAAATATGCAATATTGCGTTGCAATTGTTTTCCTCTAAAGACGATGAAGAAGATGTCATTATCGGTAGTTTAACTATATTACCTTAGAAAGTGTCGATGGTGAAAATGAACCCAAAAGACATCAAAATCACATTGATGGAATATTATTTTGACCCCACAGTCGTTTTGTAACTTAATAAACTGCTGTTTTTAATTTTGATTAATACTTTCTTTTTGTCTAATAAATTATCTAAGCTGGTGTTATAAGTTTCTTCAAGTCTTTGAATCGTATTGTCATATCTTTGATAAGAGCGTCAGTATAGCTACAATAAGTTTCCAAATCCGAATCCGAATGAGCATTTCTCTCTTTAATTGTTGTAGATGAGAAAACTGATAGTATTCTCACCGATAATTATAAATATAATTTATATAATATTATAAATATAATGTAATATTATTTATATAATCTTATATATAAATTGACTTGTTTCTAATAATAAATCAACTTTGTTTTATATTAAGTAGTAATAACGTTTCGCTTTTAACGGACTTTGATTATTAAATTTGAAATTTCGATTGTTTATTAAACGTTATCCCTTACAAACTTTGCTACCGTTTTTCACTATTTTAGGGGAGAAATTTTCAAAAATCTTTTCGTATAATATATCTGCATCTTATAAGGAAAACACTTTCTAAATTTCATCGACACAAATGTGCACTTATATTTGAAAATACAATGTAAAACGAAAAAAAATAATGACCTTCATGTTAGTTAGCATGACTAAAAAGCTATTCGATTTTACACATTTGGACGTTATACATACAAAATTGTTGGAAATAGGTGGAAAGCGTGGAAGTAATTTCGAATATTTTATTTATTTTCAACAACAATAATTGGTTTTCAAATTGTTCTAATACCGAAAAAAAGTAAGTATGGAAGATTTTATATTTGAATTGACAGTGAAATATAGGGCAAAAAATTGCTACCTTAATGCTTTTCAGCCGAATATATAATTACTCCAGAACACAACTGTTGGTTCGTAAAATAAAATAGATTTTAAAAAGTTTGATTGTTGAAAAACGAATCAAAATATAAAATCGCCTAGTTGGTATAAGTACTACATAAGTACTTATACTTTCATACTAATTTAGTGAAATGAAGTTATTTAAAATGTTATTAAAATGATATAAAAAAAACACTTATATTTTATTTCTTAATATAATTTTAGATAACCTTTTTTTATATTAACAATAATTAGATTATTAAATTTAAAATTTCGATTGTTGATTAAGTCTACATTATCTCATTAAACATTTTATTAAGATAAAACCTTTAGTTGCGAATGCAACGGGCAACTACTAGTATAGTTAATAAGATAGGCCACATCATTTAGTGGTGATTTTAATTCAATGCATATGTTTTCATGGTCATAAACTTCACAATTATATCAAATAGTGCATTAAATCTTTTTAAACAATTTTCTAGAGTGCCTCTTAAAGAATCACTACTCTAGAATTTAAGTAGTTTTGTATATAGAAAATTTCAACGAATTAAGTTCATAAGAATTCAAAGAACTTTAAAGTTATATGCTTATAAGAAAAAAAGCATTGAGCTTTGTGGTTGCATTCTCAAGGAAAACAATTTAATAGATGAGAAGCACATGTAACTAAGAAAAAAGGAGGAAGAAGAATTGAGATTTGGTAAAAAAAAAAATTATCTCGACTTGAAGGGCTTTATTGGAAAAAGAAGCTTAACCATGCGGGTAACCTATATTAGACAGATAACAGAAAAAAGGGTCCCAAACTCGGGAGTTTCACAGATTTCCAATGCATTAAACTTAAACTATGATAAAAGATTTGTTAACAGAAATATGCAAAAGTTTTTATAGTTCTCTTGATAATAAATATCAATCTTACCAACTTGGTAAGCTTTCAATTCTTATTTTCAAATATTGTTAACTAATTACGGATCCATTGCTAAAAATAATCCGAATATCATTGGGATCAATTTAATGCCTCTTATTGAAGAAGTTTCAAAAAAAGAAGATTTACTATATATCTACTCATAATATGGATTTACACGATAAATTGTAGAAAATACGACTAGAAAAGAGAGAAATTGAGGGAGCGTGGCAAACAACAATTGTGTGCGATCGAAAGAAAAACATATTTGGGGTAGTAAAGTTATTTTGCCGCTCTTTGTGATTTAGAAGATAAAAAAAGAGTCGTTTGCCTCAGATACTAAAACAGTGACTATTGATCGACAGCGTTCCCGAATAAAACACCAATGATAGTTTTAGTTGATTCGATTTGACGAACGAAATGAGGTCATCTATTCCTATAGGAATTGTGTTTTGGATCAAAGAAGTGAATCTCAACGAGTTATAAAACTTTTTCTATTGCTTTGCATTTACATAAATCAATTTCAATACGATTCAATGTCTTCAATTTACATAATTGCGTAATTAACATAGATTTCTGCACACTAATAGAATGGGGAGTTAAAAGAATAATTTGTAAAAAACAACAAAAAAATGGTTCAAAAATTCATGAGAAATTGTAGCCACCACATTTACAAAGGTAAAATAAAAGTTTGTAAAATTTCAAATATTTTAACCTTTTTTTTTAATAACAGGCATAAAGTTATGATTTATGTGAATAAAAACAGGCGTCATTGTCGAAATGAAACAGTCAAAGCTTTTTCTCATTTGTTGGAAAAAGTTTCTTTTTGTGTTTCCTCTACGACACGTTTTCACTTTTTTTTTTTAGTAAATTCTAATAATATTCGCAACAACAATAAATATTTGATGTTGAAAAATTTACGTTTGAACAGGGAATTTAGATTCAATGAAAAAAATAGTAGTCATTTCGTGAATATGTGTACATTTAACGGATGACTGTATAAAATGTATTCAAATAAAACTCATCAAATTGTTGGGACATTTGTTGTACTTACACCAAATATTATTTAGTTTTTCAAATGAGAAATATATCAAAAAGGTTTTGCTTTATTATTCATAATATACGTTGATTAATTTATACGCCTTCATTCAGTATCAAAGTATAATAGTCATAATTAAAAAGCCTGGTTTCACAACTTATTGACAATGCTTTTTGTCATCATAACATATTTCAAAAAAAAAATTGTTTTTATTTCAACAAAGTTCCTTTACTATTTGAATTGTTTATATGAGTTAACACATATATAAAGTTTTAAAACACTCAAATAACTCAGGTTAAAGTAATTTCGTTAGAGATGGCCATAGCTAAATAATGAAAAATGAAATTATGCATTGACAAAACTGGACTATGGAATATATCATCAAATCACCTTCAAATGAGAATTTAATAAATAATAATATATGTCCTATGACTCAATTTCTTCTTTATTACGACGCGTTTCAACAGTTTTTGGCTGTCATCATCAGTTAATGATTATTTTGTCAGTTGTAAACAAATTTCAAAAAAAAGAAAATAGAAAAAGTATTCACAGTGAAATTCAATAAAATAAATACAGAACTAAGTGACCACCATGCATTCATCCAAAATTTACAGCAAGTAAATAAAAGAGTTAAAACATGTCATTATTACATTGCAATGTCAGTTGAACATACTTGATATTATATGTTTTGATGTTACATGCAATGATAGTTGAAAAAATCGGTTTTAGGTACCAAACTACTTTCTCATACTTAAGTGCATTAGGTTCAGGATTACAATTTAACTAGTCGCTGGTAACGATTCCAATAAAGGTCTTATTTAGAAAGAAATGCAGAGGAATAACTTCTTGTAATAAATATTCGATTTCATCGTAGAAGTTGACGCAAATCCGAACAAATTTTACGATTTTGTCCTCTTTGGATTAACGAATTGGGTTCGATTTTTGTCCTTCGGCTAGGTTCTAGGGAAAAACCCTTCCGCCTTTACCCTTTGAGAAGTTGTTCACACGTAAAAATCGTGTTTTCACATTTAAAAAAAAATTCCCAATCCTCCCAAAACGTTTTAGTATTGACACCAAATATCACTAATATTCAAACTTTTGACAAAATTAGTTTTTGATTAGTATTGATAAGGCATCGAATATCAAAAATTTGGAATACAAAAAGCTTATTGCAGTTTAGCTTTTTTTTAATCTTTTAATGAAAATTTGAAAAATATACGTGGTTTTCTCTATATCTTAGACAAAGTACTATGGTGGATTTTTATGGCCCTATTCCTATACAAATACTCAAATAAAAAAGTGTTTTAAATGTACCTCCTGTAGTTTTCTAAGAAAAATAAATAAATTAAAATATTTGTCGTTTTGATTGGCTAGGAGAATATAGGATAAGTATCTAATGATATATTGTTACAAGAACAATTGAGACCTTGGTGCAAGAACCAGGTAAGTCCCAACTAGCAAACGTTTGGTGTCAAATGAAACAAAACGACACACTAGGTAAGTCCAGGTAACATTCAATAAACGTAAGAAGTAAACTGAATCAAATTATTATAAATTATCTAACATATTAAACAAGATTTAATTACTGCTTAATAAGGTAAAAAAAAGAACGCAAAAATATAATAATAATTTCTAACAATGTTTCTAGAGTTTTATTGCTCAACGATGTTACCTTTTGTACATTATTTGCCACACAGGATTTGTAACAGCTGATGTTACATTTGTGCCAGATTATTGCACCAATCGAAAGATTTATATTGTCTACAGTAAAAATGCAATAAAAATAAAATTGCAAAATTTGGACTTGTACCAAGGCCCTCAATTATCCGATAATCCTTCCAAAGGATCCATAAAATAAAAAAGAAACCTCAAAGTAAATGTTCATTGCATTTGATATGAATGTATTCAAAGGGCTTGTATGATACAAGCCCTTTGAAGGCCCTAATTTGCGATTAACCATGATAATTCAATACATTTCAAACTCAGTTAGGTCAATTTGTCAACTAGATTGAATTCCATCCCAAATCCATCAAACTCAATTCTTAGTTTTAATTTTACTTGTGTGTAATAATTTACAATTCATCGTTAAATCTAAGGCCAGAAATAAATATTTAAATTGAAAACACAAAGATAAAATTAAGAATACTTTCAATTTTCTTACGCAAAATATGTGGATTTCAAATTCTAAAAATATATATTTTTATCCAATGACTTAAGAGCTTCAAATCTAAAAATAAAACAGGCAATTTACAACCCCTATTCAGTACATAAATACTATATTTTATTTACTTTAGGGGGCTAATAGATGGATTGATTTAAACATGGTTGACTTATTTTTATCGTTTTTATGGTAAACTTGCATTAATGAATATATTTAGAGTCCTTAGATTTAATGTTTGGTTTTCAACTTACACTTGATTAATTTAATTTTAGATGAAAACAATTTTGAAAAATTAAAATTCAATTTTTCATTTTAGTGAGGATAAGCCCTTTGGTTCTATATCTATTCATTGTGAACTGGAATTTTCTGAATTTTTCAATTGTAAAAAATCAAATGTCTTCAAACCCATTTAATTAAAATTCAATTCAATTACATTGAACAATTTTCGAAAACCAATTTCACAGTCGTTTGAGGAAATAAGTGATTTTCTCTGTCCTTAGACGCTTTTGAGATATTTATTTAGACGTAACTCGTTTCTGAAAAGCCTTTCACGGGATGCTGAACTCTTCAGCAGTTGGCATATGTACGTACACATATAAATACATCCGATTGCGAAAAATAGGACAGCAGATTACATTGAATTTTCCAACGCAAAAATTTCCAAATCCTGTCGAGCACTATTATCTTGAAATGCATGTTCTTAGCTATGTGCAACACAAATTTGCACTTTACATGAACGAAGACATTGTAAGTGGCTCAATTCAATTTAAGGTGCCAATTTTTTTAAGCTTTCCGTCGCTGTTTAGGGTAAGAAAACTGAATTGTAAAGCGAAAAATAAATTTAATTTGATATTTGATTGAATTGCCTATCTGTATTTTTATAATAATTATGAGCTTCGGTATTCATTATTGAATGAAAATTTAAAATTCATCACTTCGAAATTGTTTTGGTTTACAGTTCTTGTTTGTTTTTAATTGGTATTGTTGGTAGGTGTATATTTCATCTCGATCTCTACAACAAATAAATTGAATTTTTAAGCCGAGGTTATCAAATGCTAGAAAATATAGGTACTATAGTAATACGATTCGAGATCAATGTGTAAGGTAATAAATTTTAACGGTGCATTGCGTTTACAGTTTGGTTGGAGTTTTTTTTTATATTTTTACATTTTTAATTCAGAATAAAAAAACATTTGAGTGAAACAAGTGAATGGATTATGGGGGGTGAAGTTGGCACATTCATCACAAAGTTATGTTAATTTATTTTATGCTCTCATTGTCAAACGCGGTAATTTCATTTAAGTTAAGTAGATTAGGACTTTAATACAATGAAACCACTGATTACGATTTTACAGAATACAGTAGAGAGTGCTAGTGCTTGCGCTATAATTGGCACTAGTACGCAATTTCATTATTTAAATGACCCCTTTAGCCGTCATAGTTATTACAATAAGCATCCCGTTATTGTTACGTAAGAATTTCTCATTTCATATCTCTAAAAAAGGAACACATATTCAATTTCAACAGAATGCTTTTGTAATAGAATCGCTAATACCATATTTATACGAGGACAAGAAACGAATAGAATGTCATGTCATATCCAATAGAGTTTGAATGGAAAACTAAACGCATTTTTTCATGCAACATTTGGTAGAATGTACAATTTTTTGTCATTTATTTATAAATATATTTTATTTATATTTTTCGTCCAAATTCTTTGTTCTTCATTTTAAACAAACGCAAAACTGAACACATGTTGAGCCTCGCTCGTTTTATTTGATATCGTTTGGCGATAGAATTCAATGCTCGAAATGCATTCTTTGTTGTCTGGCCACTTTTCCTTTATTTTTATTTGAGACTTTCAACAGTACATAACAATAACGAGGTCAAGTCTATCGAAAATAGTATGACATTTTCATATTATTAAATTTTTAATAAAAGCATATTGATTTTTACTAAAAATGAGTTTGTCCTTATAGAAATATGCTCCAATAACAATTTCTGGTCTCAAAAATTCACATAAAATAATGATGGTTCAAAAAATACAGTTCTAGAGGGTTGTAAAAAAAAAATAGTTATTTAATTAAAGGACAAAATTGTAGGTATTGGGTTCGAATCTTGCAACAAGCATACTTTTGATATTTTTCGATTTATGGATTCTTATAAACTCTTGAGTCACTAAAGACCTTAATAGTTATAAGGCTACAGTAAATTAGCAATAAAAAAGACAAAAACAGAGGTAATTAATGAAACGTAAAATAGTCGATCTAATGATCCTAAGTAAAAGTAAAATGAACAACAGCAAAAAGAAAAATCCAAATCCTACAGAAGTAAGTGTATGTCCAAAAACTTCGCCTCCTATTTTGGCCGACCGTGTATGGTGCTCACACTGCACACCTGCTAGGATCTGTCCCACTAAAAAATGAAATTAAATATATAATCACTCAAGCAACTATGAACCATTGGAACAACAAATGAAGGAGCAATTAATAATTATACCAGGTCCGATAAACAATAACGCAAAAGCTCCCCATCCCTGAAACAAGAAGAAATCAACCGGTTGCAGCATACAGCCGAATAAAACGGTACTCTTTAAATCCATAGTCACTAATGACCCAGTAGTTGAAAATAACCTAAAATTATTAAAAAAAGTTCAAATTTGCATAAAATTTTTCGAATTTGTAAAAAAAAAGCTACTAAATATTTTAGTGTTTATTTAATCGTTTCCGGATTTCTAGAAGAAAAAATTTTGTCACTTGAGTAATTTCCGGGAATACGTGAAAAGACTAAAAGCTCGATTTGGACATTCATAAATATCGAAACTTTCATGTTATAATTGAGTAACTATAATTGTCCTTGGAAAGATATTATTGTAGTAGGTTTTAATTTTTAAGATTAACAACAAATACCTAGTTATTGAAAATTTCGATTTTAATAAGCTGAATGTAGTTATAAATTGAAAATTTCAATATTTTTAAAACTTAATTTTTTATGAACCACTGTAGATATGGAGTGATTTCGAATTTTGATGGAGCATTAAGGGAGCAATTGCATTAAGTATTATTAAGTAATACAAATTCTATCATCAGTGGATATTTTTCAGCATTTTCGCGGAAAAAATTCAAACGATAAAGTTTTTTTTTTGACAACTCTAGAACGACAAAAAACACCAATTAATGACACAAAAAAACTCGAAATTTGAATATTTATACCAAGTTCTACACGTGAACCTAGTATTATAACGGGTTTTTGTAGAAAACATACAAGCAAAAAAAATTCTCTACACTTTTGAACGTCAAAAATCACCAAAATATTTCGCAGTTAGTTTCACAAATTTTAAAAGTATAATGCTAATTTGATGAATATTAAAAAGGATTCATAGAATTCAATTTTCATATTTTCGAGAATTTGACTTTGACAAATGATTGAAGACGAATTTCTTGCTTATGTCTCTTCCTAGTAACTTGTAAGAGTATTTAAGAATTTATTCATTGAAATTAATTTTTTTTTCAAAATTAAATCATATTTTCAGTTTATTATTTACGTCAAATATCTTAGTTTTCTGATAAAAGGAAAATCAGTTGACAATTTAAGTTACTAAGTTATTTACATGTTTAATCTTATTTGTTCATCTCCTTAACAGGAAAACTTACTATAAGCATGAAGCTCATGTTCTTTTAACAACGGGTCGAATTTTCTTATCACATTGATACCTATGATACTTTTTCTTTGTTGAAGTATTATGTGGTTGATAATGTTTAAAGGATATCAAAGATACAAGACGAGTCTAACCTGAGATAACCGTTGTGGTTAACAAAGGCAATAAAGAGAAGAAGTGGCAAGTAAGCTCTTTGGATTTTACGGTTATATAGCCAAAGAGAGTCCCAACCACATCCGAGAATACTAAAATAAAATAAAATCTGGACACCGTACAAAACGTTTTGACAATAATAATATAATCACATTAAAAAAACATCAAAATAAAATTTATTGTTCGATCAATAATAAAGTGACAAATAATAATTCCTGATTGAAAACTTTACTTAGTTTTTCAATACAGAAGTAAAAAATATCTTCTTGAAAACATTGGCATAAACATTTGATCACAAACGTTGAAAATATTCTTTCTTTGTCAAATTATTTCGCAATCTTGCTCAAACGAGTACGTGTAGATATTTCGTCAATAAAAGAAAAAAACTTTGAAGTTAGAAGATTTAAGACCCATGAAAAGTAAGGGTTTTTAAACTTGTAAAAAGCTTTGAACACGTTTCTGATGATAAAACTATGTTTTCCAACTTATTTGACGCAATATCGATTGTGTTGAAACAAACTTCATTCGATTTGTAAATGTTTTATGGGGTCTATAGCTAAGTATTTGTTTTGGAAAATAAGAAAATAATTTATTTTTCTCCTTTGAGATGGAAAAATAAACAAAAGTACAAATTCTGTATACCTTCAATTGTAAGAAATATTCATACGTTTGTAATAACCGACATGTTGCCGTTTTGATTACCTCCTTTTTTCTTATTTGTCAATACATAAATATTTGATCTTTTAAGAAACATTGATAAATATTTTATTTATTACCGAATCACAATTAATAAATTAATGAATAATAATATATGTCCTATGACTCAATTTCTTCTTTATTACGTCGCGTTTCAACAGTTTTTGATTATTAAATATTGGTTAGCAAAAAATTAGAACAAACCATCAAATCAGGCATCATATTGAAAGAAAATTATTCATTTAAAAACACATATGAATTTATGAATAATACTAAAAACCTAAAACTACCACAGAACATCAAAATTGCATCCCTTGAAATTGTCAACTTATACACAAATGTCCCTGTTGAAGATACACTCAAAATTGTGGAATATAACCTAATGACATTATATATATATATATATATATATATATATATATATATTTAATTATTTGGTAATCAACGACATAATAAACTTGTTAACCATCATCTAACAACATAACTATTTCACTTTCAATCAAAAATTTTATCACCAAAAGGAAGGTTTGGTAATAGGTTCCTCTTTATCAGGACTACTAGCCGAAATTTATATGAATCACTTTGAAAATAAATAAATTATGAACAATACCTACAAAAATAAAATAATATTTTATGGAAGATATGTAGACAATACATTAATATTATTAATATCCGAACTATTCGACAGATTGACCATATGTTATCCGATCTGAACAAAATTAACCACAAAATAAAATTCACTTCAGAACACGAACTAAGTGGAACAATCAACTTTAGACACAACGATCACCAATGAAAATGAAAATTTATCACATAATATATACAGAAAACCAACAACAACGAATACAACCGTCCATAAAACATCATTTCACCCAAAAAACCAAAAAATGGCAGGTTACGACTAGTCTAGTGTACAGAGCGATCAAGTTCCCCCTTAGCAGCAAAGCTCGTGAAGAAGAAATTAAGATAATTAAACGTCTAATCATTACTAACGGATACAACAGCTCAATCGAAGACAAAATAATATCGAAATTTACAAAAAAAAAATTCTTCCAATTCCATCAAAACAAAAAAATATATATAAATACAAACTTCAATAATATATTTAGTTTAACAATCGCCAACTTCCAAAGGAAAAATAATTTCAATATTGCATTATCAACAAACAACAACATGATGAAAATTCTCAAACTATTGGAGAACAACCAAATTATAACGAAAAATAAAATCGGAATACAATTAAATTAAATGTAGTTGCTGAAAAAAATTCCACATGGGCCAAACTGGTAGATTTTTCGGAACAAGATATAAGGAACATACACCCAAGAAACTTACTTCAACAATAACTTCAAATTTTACGAAACACCTTTACGACGAAAATCATCAATTCTTAAATTTTGAAACAAATTTTAAGAAACTACATATTTGCAAGTAAGGATCACATATGAACACCCTAGGAGAATATGAAATATACAAAGCACATAAACTAGATCCAAATAATATCCTTAACGACAAATTATATAACAAACAACAAACAACCTATATGAAATTTGTTTACAACTGACAAAATAATTATTACCTGATGATAACAGCCAAAAACTGTTGAAATGCGTCGTAATAAAGAAGAAATTGAGTCATAGGATATATATTATTATTCATTAATTTATTAAGGAACATAATATTCGGAAATCTATGAATTAAACAAAATCCAGAACATTGAATACATTTATAATACTTATTGAAATTTAAAATATCCCAAGCACTTCATAACCAACTCTTTAAGAGGTTGAAAAACGTGATAAAAGCCCATTTCCCAAAAAGTTTTCGTGTCAGACGACGTGCATAAATGGCTATGTTAATATATATAAGTCACATCTATGTTCGTTCAACTCATTTAAAACGACGATTTAGAAAAAAAGCATCGTTCAATCAAAGACATGATGATAACAAAAAATCATCTGATTTACCAGTTGATAATACTGACTTCTCAGACTTACTTACTGCTATTGAGATCGAGACACTAGAAAAGATAAATGAGAGACGCAATGTAATGACTATTGATAACATATAAATTGAACTTTGCCGCGTCGAAGTCAATAGTTATGCTAATATTTAGCTAAAATTCGTCTCAATATTCATGAAATTGAAGATTTAATATTAAAGAACGTATATTTCATAACTATTACGCAAAAAGTATTCTTTTTAATTAAAGAATTGTGTTAAACGGAAATATTAGGTGCACGAACAAGTTCAGAATTTATTTTTCTTTTTTGTGTTTTATGGCTTTATTCAAAAGAATTGCTACAAAATGGTTTCATCAAAATACTGGCCATAGCTAGAACTACTTCTTTTTCCCGTTTCGGAGGCAGCCTTTGCAAAAAATTCTCGTCCTTTGGTTCTATCCAGAAATCAACACCAGTTTTTGGCATCTTTGTACAACCTGAAGTACTGATCAGCCAGGCCATGGATTATGAATGTTTATAATCATGAATATCTGGTGAATAACGCAAGAAGGGTAAGACATTTTGCCATATCTTTTCGTATATTGAGATGCATTGATCGGCTCAGTAACATTAGTGTTGTTGGTAACGTTCCCCAGTAATTGTTTCAATAAGTTGAAGTAAGTCATAATGGATAACTCCAATCTGGTTCACTCAAATTTAAAGTAAAATTTCTCTCTATGAATATTCGAATATTCGGTATATATAATTCGGTATTAAAGTTGAGGCATAACCGGAGTTATTTCACGATTTTCTCCTCTTTGGAAAAAAAAACATTTCCGTATTTACTTTTGGAGCAGTTGTTTAAAAAAACAACACTCGGCGTCTCTTGGCCTGAACTTATGGACAACCATTGCCCTATTTTTAAATCATATCCATGAACTTTTAACAGTTTGAAACTGCTTTTTGACTTACTCTTAAGGTTTTCGCGAGCTTTAGCTATCAATCTTGATTCAATAAATCTTCTAACTGAGAATCTTTAATCTTTACTAGTCTTTTTTCACGCTCTTTGTCACTGGTATTAAGAAACACATATGCGTAATTAACACGCGATAGAAGAGAAACCTTCAAAAAAATTATATGAGAGATTAATGGTAACTGAAGTATGAAATGAATACTCTAGTTTCGATTTGATCAAGAGATATATCCTTGGTATACGAATAATTACGTCGAGTGGAAGAACCAAATAGAAAACAAAGAGAACGCGTTTTCACCATCAACTAATCAAAACTGGATGATCAAAAATCAGTGGAAGAATCAAGCAGAAAACGTTGAGAGGGTGTTCCCACCAACAATCAATCACAGTTGGATGATCGGAAATAAATCGTTATTACGTAATATTGTCAATTTCTGTTTTTGATCTTGTTGTTGATATAGTGCGACTTCTACACATTTTTATAATAAATTGATACTCAATCAAAGACATCATTTTGTACAAAACAAAAATTATATTAAAATTTTCATTTATAATCTTAATCTTTAATTTTCGTTGATGAACTTTTTGCGGTCTTTTTAGTCTTGATTTCTTTTTAATAATCACGATAATATTTTATATTCGTTTCCAGCATACCTTAAAAATGATTCTTCTAAAATAACGAAATACTTATATAAGCAATACACAATTCACTGCGGTTGTTAAAACGACTATTCCCAAGCAGCGTAATACGCAAGCATACACATATATGAGAATCACTGCAATGTTTTCTATCTCATTTTTTCGTTCATAAAATCTTACAGATTTATATGTATATCTCTTTTAACTGTCGTTTTTTCGTTTCATGAAATTTTAAGTCACAAAAATACTAAAGAAGTTTTAACTTCAGTATATTTCCCATATGTCGCACATAGCATTCAATATTTTTCGGCTGCACTCTTCTTTAAATTGAAACAAAAAAGTAATGTTTTCCGCAAATTTCATTTTGTGGGAATAAAACCTGATATGGTTAGAGAATAAAGAAGGTATGTTTTTAATGACTCCAGCAAAATAGAAAATACTGATGTTTGAAAGGAAAACATAACGTCTAGACATGAATATATTTAAAAGATACACCATAAAGATTTAATCCTTGCTTAGTCGTTTACTTCTAACCCCTCAAAACTTATTTGTACCGACACTTCATAGCACCGAAAATGAAATTTTTGAAAAATTGATTGTTGATCAGCACTTATAAATCCTCAGAGACCTGCACTGCAATAGTGCAGGTAACATCGCTGTTTTAACGTTAGCTTTTTGCGTGATTACGAAGGTTTAAATTAGAGCTGGTAAACGAGTGGTCTGCAATAGTCCGACGAATTCATCTGATACTTCACTACCAACTAAAGTTTATTACGTAACGTAGAAATTTTGAAAGCTTTTGTTCCACTATTTCTTCAGTAGAAGTAATTTTGGATGCGCTTTTCTCTTTAAAATGACAAAAGATATTTACTTATTTATTTCTGATGGATATTTAAATATAGTATCTTTGATGTCGGCTGTTTCTTTTTGGTCCAGATGGAGATTACATTTTAGCATTTTGTGACATTCGAAATTTCACTTGTGCAAATTGAGCTTCTAGTGCAATGTGCCTAATTTTCCACTCAAATTAAAAAAAAATGATTAACATTCTATAAATTCCGGTGTATAATACTTCATTTTCGTTATGGTTCATTTTCGGAAGTTTTCCATACAATTTTTCAATTAGTTTTTTTTTAAAAAACTTTTACATTGCAGACTTTTAAAGATGATGAAAATTAGAGCTTTAAAGAATGACGTGCCTGGGGGAAAATTGTTACAAAATTTAATTAATTAATTTATTTCACTGATATTATAATTAATAAACCTAATGTTGTAAAAGCGGCGTTGTTTTAGACAACAATGTGATTATATTATTAGTGTGATAGAGAAGGCAATTATTATTATTAAATTATCTTGACAGAAATTCATCGTTGTAGCGAATAGAAATTATATATAATTTTAATAAATATATTCTGTTACAATTAATGTTCAAGATGGATTTGATGAACCACGACTTTATCAACAAGACTCAAAAACGATAATGGAATCAAACCTACATTTAATTACTTACATTTTTCTATATGATAATATATTTTGTCGAAATACAAATTAAAATTATAATACTAGTACATAGCTAAAGTACTAATTACATTTAAAATTAAAAAAAAAACAAACAATACAATCTAATTTAATAATTTTTGGAAATAAATTGAATTGTTTTGTAAAAATGGATCGTTTATATTTTGAAATACTAGACGGTAATTATATAATACATATCAATATAGTAATGAATATTAAATGAGAACAAAATCAATATCAAAAGGTATTAATTTAGTTGTAATTCAAAATTTTGTAGTTCAATGTTGAAACTTTTTCTTAACCATAAGCTCAAAAGCTTGCAGTTAGTTGTATTATTTTTTTCTAGAATTGCCACTTGCTCATTTATTTGCGAGCAAGAGTTGAACAATTAAGCGTTTTTACAAAGCCTCGAATAGCCATGTCATAAAAGCTGCCACGCTTTCCACGTTTTTAAGCATTTCACAGAAATAAACTGTGATTACTTAGCATTAGCAAAATAAATGTTCCTTTTCAAGTGACATTGGTATAAATTAGCAATAAAACATCTTATTTCCGCTCGAAAAGGACAGCGAATAAAACTTGTGCATATTTCTAGCAAATAATTTCATTATTTCCACAAAGACATCATTTAAATTAATATGATGAATAGCCAGTTTTTTCGACAGTACGGGAAGCCATTAATCAAAACGACAATAATTGGAATTTCTTCGAAACATTTACAAGTCTAAATAGATCTCGGTACAAAAGGGAAAATAGCTAATGCATTTAAATATTTAAATGAAAGCATATAATCAATCAAGTAATTAAATACTCGCGGCTCGAAAAAACGAAATAACAATTTTCGGAATTGTGAAGAAAATTGGAATTGTTTTCAATGTTTTGTCGGTGAATGCTTTTAAGCAAAGGAAATTTCAAATGGAAAAGAACGAGAAAATCATTTCCGAAGTTAAAAAATTAAATGTCAAAAATAAAAATCGTAAATCAGAGTTGTTAACGAGAAGCACGCGATTGTCGTCGTGGCTGTGTTTGGAAAATGTTTTTACATAAGAAGGCCATAAGTTATTTTCAGACACAATGTATTGGGACCATTTGTTTGAACAACTAGCGATAAATTATCACACTTTAAACCAAACATATATGTATTGTAAATCTGTAAATATATTTTGCTACTTACACGTGTTTCCACGAGTGAAATTCTTCACACATTCAAAACACCGTCTAATGAGCTTTCACAGCCCTCAACAGTCAATTCATCCGAAATATAAAGAACAAAAAATAATTAGTTCACTTTCCAAATACATATTCCGAAAGTCGAAAAAAAAGTTAACTTCACACGCAACTTTTGTTAGTTTAATTACTGTCAGTGGCGTGTTATTGGCATATTATGATTGGAGTGTTGTTATTAAGACTTAAATGGGATTCAAAATCAATTTTTCATATGGAACCTCATTCGTTTTGGATTATATTTGTTTGGAGGTTGACTTAATTCTGCTTCAAGGGTTGCCCTCGTTTTCTGTGGCTGGAAGGATTTCATCGATAGGTACGTCTAATTCATTTCGAAAGATCGAACGCTTCGGGAAAGGGTCGCCACAAGTGGAACATGTGATATATACACCTACATTCTGTTCGTCGTATAGACAACTTCCGATTCGGGGTCACACATCATTTCCCTCCTTAATAAATGGGGAGCATGTGTTTGACATATGAAGCTCGTCTTTAAAATATTTTTCTCCTGACAAGATTATCCTTCTAGAATAACTAAATTTCTTTTCATTTCGGGTATACCCAATACAAAATACGAATTTAATTGAAAAAATATTTTACGATTTTAAAGAAAAGAATTCATTAATTTGTATACCTACCTGATAATTATTTAAGATTCTATTTTTTTAATCAACTATTTCAACTGCAATTGAAAATTTCGAAACATGTATTTGTGTTTAGTAAAAGGTTTTGGTTATTAACTATTTAATCATACCACTAAAACTTCAATATATCACATAAGTACACCGTTAAAATTTTTGACATTAAAGCATTATTTATACATTGAATACCTGCTAGGCATGCAAGACTAATTTACATTTAGTTGTTAACATTTCAAAATTTGTTAGAATATTCAACAGAATCATAATCTATTTTTATGAAAATATAGATTTTTTTAATAGGATTAATAACAAAAAAAAATTCTGAACATACGATTTACGAGATTCAACAAGAAAAATAACTGCAATGATTGCAAAAATGGTAAAAAATAAAATTTTATAATGTACCTATAAAATATTAGCAATTGATACGCGTTCATTCTCAAATTGAGCTGATTGCATTTGTTGCAAAAAAGTGATACAAAATTTTTTTTTTAATATCGTTTAAATAAAATTAAATATCATAACTTTTGGTATGAGAAAGAGAGAAAAAATATAATAATCTTATACATCAAAGTTTGGTTTGCTTCTATTTAATTTACAGTTTTGTGTACCAAGATTTCTTTGTAAGGTTACCTGTCATCGGGACTCCAGGTGATAGAAAGGGAATCGCTTTCTAGATTAAAGTGGTACTGGAAAAATGAAATTTCCAGGAATGATCAAAATCTGCCCACAGTAGCGTCTTATCAGATGTCTTACACAGTCTTAACAGTGAAAAATATAATCAAAGAGAGGGTTTATAAAAACCACTGCATAACATAGAAGAATACCACCGGAGAAAAACACAGCAAAAAGATGATGGGGAAACTATCACATATGCGTCAATAAACTGGTATATGAACCACAGAAAAACTATTTCAGCTAGAGAAGAACTGTGGAAAACTTACCAGCGTTTGAAGAAGAGATACAAACAAAAAATTAATTACTAAAACTTAAAAATATGTCTCAATATTTTTTAAACAACAATTTAGGAACTCGTTTTTTTTTTTTTTGTAAACACAATAAAATCTCGATATAAGGGACCTCTATTTAACGGACTTCGGATATAATGGATAAAAAATCCGGTTAAGTGTGAAAAAATCTAAGCAGGATAACAGAAAGCAAGCGTGTCGACATCAAACAGCGATATCACTTTATGACGAATGTTCGAAAATAATCAAATAGAACTTTATTTGTGTTTTGTATTTTTTATTTATATCAAAATACAGGAAACATATTTTCAAAATATTTTTTTATTTGCTTTAAATCTATATTTATATAACGAACTTTCGACTTTAACTGACACCCCGTCCTTCAATTAGTCCATTATGGTATACCGAGGACTTACAGTATAAATAAATATTATTTTTAAAGTTCATTAGGAGACGAATGATTAAGGTATCGCCAATTGAAGTTGCTTTAAAATTGGTAGAGAAACGTTTTCGAAGAATTCGTGTCTTAATGATATTTAAAAACCCTAATAAAGCGCTATATTGTAACGATAAGAAATTTTTTGAAAATTTTTTTGAATAGGAACTCACAAAACGATGTTAGGTATAATATTTAAATAGTATCATTCATTTTGGTTAGACTTTAAAAGGACAAAAAAGGACAAAAAGGTCCTTTTAAAAGGACATGTTAGAATAAAGATTCTTGAGGAAAATAAAGGCCATTGAGTGAGAAAATTAAAAAAAAATAAGAAAATTTTAACTCTTCTTTTCCTGACAGTGCTTTACGTTATTTATGAATGAAAGGTCATTCATCAAAAACGTCTGAAGTATATAACCGAAAAAAAATAGTGGAATCATCAGGGTCAATTGAAATCATTTAGCTTAAATCATATATTTAAAAAATCTTTATAAAATCTTCACAAAGTTCTAAATGACTAAAGTCACTAACGTAAAAGTTAATAATTAAAATAATAATAACCGAAGTTATTTGAAGTTGATCTGGTTTATTGGTGAGAAAAAAACTCCTGAAAACAAAACAAAACATAAATTTTATCAAAATATAGCTTTAAAATCTGTACTTAGTCTCAAATTATAAAAAAAAAATATAAATCATTGTTTTAACGTACGAAAAAAAAAGTTGAATAACAGGATAATAAAAACAGTTCCAAAAAAATAGAAAACTTTGGCTTTTTGTGTGGCCATATTTTCCTATTTTTTGTAACATTAATTTTATTATTTAAGACCAAATGACATTTCATCTTTAATGTTTTCTTTCATAATATTTAAAAAAAAACGTAATTTAATTAAAAAATTTTAGCCTCATCATTTTATATTCAACCGTAAACGTTTACTCTTAATGATATGATACAATTTAGAACAGGCAGATGAAACATTAAAAACTTGAATTGACTAATAAAATAAAAATTTCTTAATGATAATTCACTTATTTCCACGTTCACATAAACTCAAGTTTAATTTGTTTGTCTAATGAAAATGTGTTGGTGACTAAGTGAAGTTCGATAAGTTTCCATTGTTGGCGTCTAACAATAGATTTACAAAACAGATTATGGATGATAGTTGTCCTCTCATTCGTACACTTTCTCAACGAATATCTAAGTTCTGAAATACTATTACTGTTTTTACACAGAGTATTGTTTCGATTCGTTCCTTCGTTTCAGAAAGAAAAGTTAAATGGCATCAGGACAAATTCAAGTTCAAATTAAATTAAATTAATTGACGTCAATTTCATTTCAGACTTAAAAAAAAAATCTGTTGACTAAGTGCCGGCTTTTCAAACTTTCAAAGTTAAATACTTCAGATTATCGATCGAGGAGTTATTTCAAGGAGTTGTAAAGTTTTAATATCAATCTCTTATACAACCATTTCGATGAATTTTCAATAACAAAAACGTTGTTTTGTAATAAATGAAAACAAAACTAAATTGTCAAAACGAGTAATGAATTATGATATTATATAATTTTTTATTAAAAACAAATAAAAGGAAATCGATAAATAACTTAAAGATTTCCAAAATTTTATTATCTTCATCATTCACCATTAACAATTGGAACACTTTATATCCCTTAATAATGTATATCCCTTCAGAAATATAAAATTGATGTGAATGATTCTCCAGTTCTATTGGTCGAATTGAAAATTACCCCAATAAAAACAAAAAAATGGCTTTTGCCTTTATTAATTCTATCATTTAAAATTAAATCCACCATTCATTGCCAATATAAAATTAACTTTCAATCTAAAATTTACTAGATTATAATTATTTCTCTAATGAGTAAAGAATGAAATCATTTGGCCGATAACGTAAAATTTTATTTGCAGGACAAACCAATTAAAAAACGCCAAGGAAAATAGGTATTTGTTACATAGCACAACGCTTTTACGAGAATTTCGCTTTCCTCAGGACTCTCTTCTGTTCATCTTTCTCTATGAGTTTGATGGTATCATCTTCCATGGTTCCTTATCCAATGCCAGATGTGCTGTTTCAGATAATGAGTACCCAGTCAACTTCTTTATACAGTCAAACTCCCGTGTTTTTTTCCATCTTTTTCTGCTATGTTTGCTTTCTACTTTCCTTTCAACTGTCAGTAGTTCCATTTCTTCAGCTTCATTTCTGGTTATATAACCGAATTACCTCAAGTACCCGAAGTACCTGGCTTTTTCTACTTATTTTCTTTTTATACTTAAGTTTATCATGTATGTTCGGTTTTTCCAAAAGTATTTTTATTAATTTTTTCCTTTGTCTATGAGACTCCTGAAATGCGTTTGTAACATACTCAATGAACATACACATAGTTCAAAGGCTTCAATTTTGCACTTATGTACATTACTGTTTTTCCGGATGGATGTACTTTTCAATATTTTCGTTCATTTCGCCGTCGATATTCTAGTTATTGCTTTACCAACGTCGTTTGATTTCTTCACTAAATCCTCCGGTGTTAGGGACTAAGGACAAGGTTCCATGATATATGATCTTTGGAACTACTTCACGAACTTCGCAGCTATTTATTTCTCTAGTTTCTGGTGAATTATTATTATGTGTGTCAACAATCAATATTTTGTTTATACAATATAGTGTGGTCTTATTTCTGTAATAATATTTACAAAAATTAATTTTAAACATAAATTTGAACAAAAGCTCAAACGTATAGTTTTGTACTTTTGAACTTTTACCCAGATACATATTTCGAGTACCAAGCAACCTTCCTCAGTGGTTATTAAGTAGTATCAGATCGTTACATAACTGCTATGTGAAATGAAAACATTTGTTTGAGCTTTTGTTGAAATGCATATTTTTAGTTACCTTATGTAAATTTAATTATGTAATAAGACCACAATATGTTTTGTATATTGCGTAAACAATATAGCTAAAAATTCAACAAAAAAATATAATTTAATTATTTCGTTTTGTTTTGTTAATCTTCAGACCGTACTGCCTCCTGAAATTGTTAAGCTTCTTGTTTTGATGGCATTTCCCCCGATATTTTGTATTAAAAATAGAAAAACAAACATCAGTTTTAAAAAAAAGTTGAACAATATTCCAAGAAAAGCTTAGAATAAATAAAAATAATAAGATTAAAGCATTTAGCATCAAGCCGGATAATTTAACATTTAAACTTTTATTAATATCGGTGATTAAGGTCAGTAGACCGGCCTTTACTTGATAAAATCCTACATATTGGCGTAATTTAATCTCCTCCTCCACAAATTTAGCTATCCTTTTCATAAAATTTAAAGTATTTACTTACCGGACATTTGATTAATACCTTCACTACTGTGATCATGCAATACACAATTTACAGAATTTGCAATACACAAACGTTATTTTATAATTAGTAGGTACGTATTAACTGTGTTTTACTTTTTGAATGTTATTGAACACCAAAATTTTAAAATATTTTACAGTAACCATTCTTCTTAAACAAAAATATCTTTTTAAAGTTATACAAATTGTAAAGAATATTTTTTTGGAATAGATGAAATAGAGGTAACATTAATGAAATTAAACAAAATATAAACAAAATTAAAATTTTAAAACTCAAATCACCTCTGTTTTTCCAAGCATTTTCGATTTAATTTTACATGGAAATGTTTAACAAATTTGTCCATTATACTTTTTAAGTGCACTTCAAATAACATATTATAATATTCAGCACTTATAACGATAATGACAACACTTCTTATTCAGTCAATGAAAGAGAAACGCTGATAAAGCTCACGAGTGCATTTAAATAATATTAACTTGTTTCAATATATGCATTATTATTATACATTGTGTAATTTACTATCATTCATAAAATTCTAATGTTATGAGCTGAACGTTGTTCTTACTAACATACACCGTTAGATTGTGACCGTACACAATGGATATGCACATATATTTGCTTTGGTAGAATGTCGCTGTCGAATATATAAATATATATGGATTTGATAATGTTTCACATTACATTCTATGTAAATGGCTAGTAAAATATAAAGCAAAGTGTAATAATTGTAAATTCTGAAGCATATTAAACATTTGCCACCATTTATAAACAGACATTGAAATCGTTTTCGAAGCCATTTATAAAATAAACTAGATTATGAATAAACGTGAATAAATATAGTGTTGTTGATAAAATTCGCCAGATACCAAATCTAAGCGTAACTTGTGAAAACCGACAACTGTGTGCATTGATTGATTGATTAAATCATGTGAAAATTGCGAATATACCCTGTAATATTTAGTTTAATTAATATTACCAATTTTAAAAGATAAAAGTTTCTAATATTAAAAAAAAAATCATCAATCATAACGCGTCAAAAATGATTCCATGAAGGATTTAAATGGGAACTATTGACTATGATAAGAATAAAAGAATTCGTGAAATGTAAAAACGAGTTATTCCATCTGGGAATTTGAAATAGGGTTTGCACATAGTGTAGACTGTAGTCTAATAGTCAAAGTTCTAAACTCATTTTTATCAGAAAAACGTCAGTTGTATGATGTATGACTGCCGGTAGAGTTGAATGCGTATAAACGATACATTTATTTCTATTTTCGTCAATATGTCACTAAATTGTCACACAGAATTTGATTCGATTGCAAATCACATTAACTTTTTATCGATTGAATGCCATAAATATATTTAAACATTTTGACAATATTTCAAAATTGTATCATCGAATATAAATAATCATAAAATAGTGTATTTAATTGACTAGACTCATTTAGAAAAAATAATAAGTTGCATTTTTATTTTTTTCTTAACTACATTAACTTTTTCTTAAATTCTTACAGTTGCACTTCTCGAAAATAAAAAGCTTTAATGGAGTGGAAAATGGAAATTAAATTACATGACATTGTCACTCCATTAACACTGCACTATTATTGTAATGCACACATTTTGGAATCCAACACATTTGTAATTACTTAGTTTTGGATAAGATTCGTATACGACGGAAACATTTTCATTCGAAATTGCAGTATAAACTTCAATTTTCAAGATCATAAAAGTCGAAACACCGAATAAAGATAAACAGTTTATTTATTAAGATTTCAAAACTAATAGAACATAAAAAAATAGAACAAAAAGAACTGTTCTGTGAAAATAAAAACAGAAAATGATTGGAAATCTACAAATGAACAGATACGGTCAAAATGATACCCCGTCAAAAGCTCCTAGACTAAACCCCCAACCCGACTTAAGTTCTTCCGATAATTGCATTTTTCGACAACTGTGCTACACGAAAAAAGCGCTTCAAATAATAAACAATTAAAGACTTGTATTTCAATATGATTATGTATAATTAACATTTAATTATGCTATTCGATGTTTATATTACTTTACCAGCATTTATTTTATAATACTGCATTTATTTTTATGAAATTAGTTAAGGGTAAATTTTTTGAATTTAAAATGATACATTTAATTATTCTATGATATTTTACTTTCTTGGAAGATTTATTTAAATTTTTTGACAAATTAAATAATTTTATGAGTTACGTTTTTGGTTTTCACTCCTTACGAACAGAGATTGTCGTATTTTTCAATTTTTGTAATATTTTAAAGATAAATTATTTTTTTTATATTTACGCACATAGATATTTATAATATACATAGTTTTAACAATTATAATTAATAAGTTTTTTATCCTGGGATTTGAACTTTATAAATGAAAATGTCAAATTATAAAAATTGCGACGTTTCGCAGACTTTATTTTTGCTTCTTCAGGCAAAATTTAAAGTTAACATATAAAGTGTTTATTATTTTAAACGTCATTTTAAATATTTGGAAAAAAATCGAAAAAGTTTTTTTGAACATTAAAACATTTACAAGGAAGAGTACAGCTGAATAACATACTGTCTTGCTTTATATGTTAACTTTAAATTTTGCCTGAAGAAGCAGAACTAAAGTCTGCAAAACGTCGCAATTTTTATAATTTGATATTATCATTTATAAAGTCCAAATTCCAAGATAAAAAACATTAATTATTAAATCAATGGACGAGGTTCAAAATGATAATTTAATAATTATAATTCCTTAAAAAAAGTTTATGTCGAGTTGCTTTTGATGCGACTAACGTTTTTATGTATATGCACATAGGTATGTATGCTATACATACCTTAATAATTATATCTACTGAAAATATTATTTACATACCATCTATTCTGTTGATAAAAGTAAATATTACTTTAAACAATATTAATAATTTTTGACCTTCATCATAACTCAAAATACTAATTTTTTTAAACCTGGAGCGCTTTTGTCGGTCGGAGTAGTCAATGTAGCGACTTTAACATTAGTAGGTATTTGTTTTGTGTTAATTGAAAATCTTGTTCTTATTTAAGTAATAGTTAGAATGGATTATTAATATTAAGATATAAAAATATGTGAATATTGGCGTTAAGACATTTCAAGTGACTCAATTTTTTAATATTATTTTGATCCTAAGATAATTTTATTGGCCGAATATGTTCAAAAAAGCATGAAGGGTTGTTCTTGATAAAAAATTGTTTTAACTTTCAGCAAAAAAGAGACAAAACTTGATAAAATAACAAAAAGTAGCAGTTGAATCAATATAATATTTTACCATATATTGCGATGGTTTTATTAAGAAATGGACTTTTTTCCGTTCTAGTAGTTGATGAGATTGACATTGATTCCGAATGGAATTTAACAAGGATAAAACGCGTTCAAGCAAAGTATTTTCGGTTCTGAGGTGAGAAGTTAAACTAACTTTGAACCTCCTTTATCAATAAATATGGAATAGAAATAGTTTGGTCCAAAGTAGAGATGTTGTGAATATTAGTTTGTTGGACTCGGAAATTTTAGATTTGATTTTTCGGAGGTTTAGTTCGAATCGGAAGCAAAGTCGGAGGAAGATAAGTTAAAGGCAGGTCAAATAAGGTCATAGAATTAACACTATGAAGTCTATAACTTGTCAAAAAAAATATATGGAACTTATTTGCAAGATAAAATAAATTAAATAAATATTTTTAATCAAGTTGGGTGATTTTAAAAAAGTCATTAGGTTTCTATTACCAATTTTGGTAGCCTTATATTCAATTAACCTGATTTCAAAATATTCGTCAAAAGGTGTCGAAGTTTCGTAACATTCTAAGATCAGAGTTCCGAAAGAGCAGAGAAAATTCGGAAATCAATTTCCGTAGAATCATTTAAAGTTTTCGTTAAATACAGACTTAACGTAAACATTATACTATCAACCATCTACCGATAATAGATCTGTAATATATAGAAAGACAAAATAGAGGGTTAGTTATCGGCGTTATGAGAGGTTTTAATGAAATCTACCCCATTATATTGAAGGCACATAATTATTTCGCAGACATTATAAACAGCAGTAGTTAAACTTTTTTTTTTACATTTCAAGGACCGCTATACTGGGATTAGATTTGAGCTTAATGTGAGGCTTTGATTCCTTTACCTTTTAAAACTCTTTGATGATTACTATAAAGAAGTCAGATATTTTCATCGAATTGATACAGTTCAGCTTCGCAACTAAAAGATCATTTATTTTATTAGTATACCTGTTATCAACAACTTAGTTAAGTTTGCCCGGATTTTATGGATTTTTTTCTACATTTTTTGAGATTCCGATCTTTTGAAAACATATCCTTCATTAAATCAGACTTTTCACTTAGAGTATTTTAGGAAATTTATCTTTTCACTAAAGCCTCAAAAGCTTCTGTGGATATTTTTCCGGTTGTCTTCCACTTATAATAACTCTTTACCCAACCAATTCCCATCTCATTTTTATAGGTAGAAATAAGATTCAAAAACGGAGCATCTTTTCACATACCAATTAAAGAATAACCATTTAATCAACGACCCACATTTGAGGGAGAGGGAACGGTAACTTTGGCTAGGGTATGATATGATGATAAAAATCAAATAAGTCTTTTCAAATATGCCTTAAAACGATTTTTCCCTCAATTTTGGACATTGTAAAATGAGAAATCTAATAAAACATCAAAGTAATACACAAGGAAAGAAACTTTCTGTAGATTTAAAATATGAAATTCAGCTCAGACATTTAATAATAATAATAAAAAATATTCAGAATTTTAAACTAAAAAAAAATATTTGTATCTAAAGAAAATTGTCAGAAATTATTTCGTGCTTTACGTAATGTTATAAACATTATAATTTCGAACGCGTATTTTTAATGCAGCTGAAAAGACTGATATATGTGAAAACATTTATTTAATGAAAGGAATTATAAAACAAATATTATTTCTTTTTTAATATTCAACAAATAAAATTTATACTTTTAAAAATGTATACTTAACGCTACATTTTTCGAGTTTTTCATGTTTAATAAATTACAAAATTAAATTAGTGACCATTAACGTAGAATCACAGAGATACATACTATGGAGTACTCACGTTGTTTATAACCAAAGCTTTCTTCATAGCCAAACATTTTACCTCAAATTTTGGAGTTTCCATCTCTGTCTACCGAAATTAATCATGTGCATAATGACGACAATCATTTCGACCGAGTGAGGTGAAATGAAAAACAGTTATATATATATAAAGTAAAAGGAATCAACTAAATTATCTTTAAGAACTATATAAAATAGGTCTAAAAATGTAATTCAGGTAGCGCTAGTAACAAAACTAATATTAAAAAGAAACTATGTACGTTGTTGTAGAGGCTACTGCTACAACTCAATCGGTTCTATAATATTTATTTTATAGGTGTGATTCCAACGGTGCAAAGTGTAAGCAAATGGGGTAGCCATAGAACCTTAAACAATGGTTTTATTTATTTTATTTTTTTTAATAAATGTTGATGTATATTTAAAATAATATTGATTGATTACGCTTAGCATTATGCAAAATGATCGCAAATCAATAATATGAACCACATGGACAACCAAATGACTCATGTTTATAGCCACGGTTATAAATTTAGGGACTATAGTTTTTTTCTTGTTAGGCTTCGGCCCGGTATTTTCACTTCAATATAGATAAGCTTTATCTCCATGGTAATTATCAATTAGATAAAATTTTATTTGTCAGATTAATCAAAACAGTATTTTAAGTCAAAACAAACCTCCGGTTAATTATTTGCATGGTATCTCATAAAAAAGAATAGAACAGTAATGGCAGTTTATGGATAACCCAGTGTAGGAAACAATATATTGATAAACAAAAACAAGTTGATAGCGATATCAAAGGCGTTAGAAAGAGACACCATTCTTGTGTAAAAAATTAAAGTTTTTTAGTTGTCTCTTACACGGAATTTGAAATATAAAAATAGTCGTTCTGCAAATTAATAACATATAATTTAGAATGTCTAACAAAGTTAAGAAAAAACGAACCCCAGCTCCAAATTTCAATAATGAAGAAGTTCATTGGTTGAATTATACAATTAGATAAAATTTTAGACCTTAGAACCGAACTTTAATGAATCAAATTCATAATGTTAATCAAGAAGAGAAGAGGGCAGAAGAAATGCATCGTAAGAAAATGAAACTTACGGATATTGAAATTTCTATTAAGAAAAAACAACTAAAAAATGTATAATTTTATACAACTTTTATTAAATAACACATTTTTATTTTTACAATACAAATATAAATTTATTCTATTACTTCTTGTTCAACGTTTTATTGATGCAATAAATTCCTAAAATAATCAATAAAAGGTCTACTGAAAAATCATTATGAATTTCAACATTTCTTTCCTGTTCTTCTTGAAGAATATTGTCTTCCATGTCCGAATTCTCATCGATGTCAAAATTTTCTTCCATTCGGTCTATCACTATATTGTATAGTACTGCACATATTTCTTCAATTTGTAATAATATAAATTCGACCGTAAGTTTTGAAAAACGAAATCTTTGGAAAAATTATTAATCTGTATTTCTTAAAATGATCAATTCTTGGCCTTACATTATGTTGTTGTTCAGGATTTATAATTTCTATAAGTTGAATCAATTCTTCCTCAAGGTCATTGAACAATTTTAAATCATCCATAGTAATTATTTCCACTTTTATTTATAACTGTAATATATCAACAAAGCAACTGATTAATATTGTTTATGTATCATTACATGAAATTGATGTTTATTTAATTTACACATAGATAATATACATCAATATATTTACCTAATAAATTCGCAAATCTCCAAATAGGCAGAAAGTTCTCGCAATTTCATAATATATTTTTTTCGCTTCACTTAAGTTTGACAGCACTAACAATGCGCAGAAACAATAAGGCAATGTATGCTCTATCTATTAAAAAAAAGACTATTTGGAAGTCTGAGTGCCTACTGAATAAACAATCTAGGAGATTAATTTTATCCTGAAGATATAACTATTTTTATTTGAAAATACGCATGTTTTCTCTATCTTCCGGTTAAAATTTTATCTGGAAAATAAATGCCTCTATCTAGATATGAAAATACTGGGCCTTAGGGTTGTAATGCCGTTACAACACAATTCATAGCAGAGACTTGTAAAGTAAAACATTAGGAACTTCAAATAAGGTTTGGGAAATATACCCCTTTTAAAAAAAGCTTTATTATAGAGAAATAATTGATTTTTTTAAGTTTTACCAACTCTAAAAAATACTTGACTTTTCTCTATGAAAACCAGAACTGATCAGAATTAAGAAGGCATTTGTTTTAAACGGAAAAGCTTATGAAAATTTAGTTTGTGTAGATGATACATGCTAAATAACCAACGGGTAATGGAATTCTAATTATGCTTAAGTAATGCTTAAGCTCTGCAAAAATTCAAAACTATTAGATTCGTTCAACTATATCAGAAACCAGGATGGATGTTAAAATCAGACGAAAATGAAGTTATCATGATGGAATATCTTCAATATAAAGGTACGATTTACATATGATTAATCTATTTTAAACAAAAATAAATGAACTTTTATAAAAAGGCAATACTACCGGATGAGCTTTAAACGTGAAAAAAAGTAGGTTCCTCGAAGTAATAAAAATTACATTTTAAAAAGAGAAATTTTTCATTTAACAAGAAAAAGCTTCCATTATACTTTCATTTTAATGGTACGAGCAGTTCCAAAAGAGGTACTGAACCTAGACTACTACATAAAACTAGTGAACGCAGTATCTTCCTTATAACTATATAAAGTGATTTGAACTTACCTATTACAATTTTATTTATTTTTAACTATAACATTAGAGAAATAATTTTCAATTAGTCATTAAAAATATCATCACGATGAAACTTTTATTAGATGCACTAAAAGTTTTAGTTCTACCTTAACAGAAAAAATGCAATTTGTTCAAAGTATATATCGATAGTGAAATGATTTGTTTATCCTTCAGTTTACTAACTAGCCATAAAGAAAATCATTAACTTAAACACAAATTAGATTTTTTATGTACTACCTAATCTCGAGTTATTTTTATCGGTTTTAAAAGGTTAAATTATTGGTAAAAATAAATTCGAATATTTTCAAATAAAATTTAGCAAATCGAAAATTTTAATGGTACTTACACAATATTTTCGAACGTTTAAAATTTGTCCGTGATATTTTATTATATCACGTTTTTGCTTTTGACGCCGAAAGTAATAGAGGATTTACGCAGTCTTAACAAAGCGTCTTTTATTGAACAGCTATAAGAGTTAACTGGCAGATTATTACAATAAGTCTTTTAACATAAAAGGTAAGACGCTTTTCTTATAAGTCTGGCTCACATTTTACTCACTAAATGTGTTTTCTCCATCCCTATGCCACTATTTGGACGAAATAATTCTATTTTGACATCACAAAAAGTTTTATTTTCATCCGACATTGATATTCCGTTAAAAACATACTTATAAATCATAATGGAACCGCGATGAGACTATATTTTCCTCACATAGTAAATGTATTTTGATTTTTTTCCAATATCTAAATTTTATATTTCAAATGTGGTTTTATGATAAATTATGGGTGTTTATATTCATTACGACTCAATTTCCTGTCAATGTTTATATCATCGCTTCGTTTTTCATTTAAATTGAACATTTCATTATTTCTTTAAAATCATTTCATTTATTTATTCATAATATATTCGTTACCCATCATATATTGAGAATAATTTTAAAATTGTTAATTAAAAACAGGTCAGATATGGCGCAATTAAGCAGAAAATTGTATTGCCACACAAAAACCATATCAAAATTTTTATTAACTTTTCTAAAATTGCCATTGTTATATTGATATTCAAAAATGGCAAAAATGATTAACTTTATGTTAAAAACTATAATTTTATTTGCTTTTAAAATTGAGCTCAAAATTATACACGCCACCATTCGTTCATACTCATTCAACCCTCGTGGGCTAGTTGGGTTCAATGAAACAACTTGCAATATTCTGTAAGACACATCTCTACTAGGTTGCATGCCACTTTAATTGGTCTGTCAGGTCAAGCATGAACATTATTTTGAGACGCTTAACATCCGCATCATTATTTAATAAATTCAATGCGAGATAGTTTAGCTTTTCAAATTTTAATTAAGACTAGGATATTAACATAGTTACAACTTCAGTTTTAGAATAAGTTTTTTTTTTTTATTTCCACTTAATTTGCACAATCTGCCTCTTGGCAATAATTGCAATTTGTCGTCTTGTCCTGCTCTTGAATTGGTTGTGTCCACCAACACAACTCAATATTTATTTAATAATTAAATTATTTAATTTGATTCACTTTTTATTAATTATTTTTTATTTGAATCGGTCTGTTAGTTCCAAAATTGAGGGTCTTTTTAGTCTTCTATTCTCGGTGCTATTGTCGAGCAAATTGAGGGCTAGCTGGTTAGGATGGTTGCCAGTCTTATTTGGTAACTTTTAGCACGCTTTGAAATAACATCCTTGACTTTATCAATTTGAAGATCTTCGTGTATGCGGTCGTTGTTGATATACCATGGCACGCCTATTATTTTTCTTAGAGTTTTGGATTGAAATCGCTGGATGATTTCTATATTGGAGTGAGATGCTGTACCCCAAAGTTCCAGTCCGTACGTCCAGATTGGATTCAATACTGACTTATATATCGCCATTTTGCTTTCAATGGATAGTTGCGACTTATGCCCGATCAGCCAGTATAGTTTTCCAAATTTTTGGTTCAACTGTTTTCTTTTTTCCTTAATGTGATATGTCCAGGTCATCCGTCTATCTAAGTACATTCCCAGGTATTTCGCTTGTTTGCACTGAGGTACTTCAACTCCATTCAGTTTCACCGGGGGACAGTTCTGGTGCCTATTGGTGAACGTAACGTGATTTGATTTGGTTTCACTCACCTTAATTTTCCATTTGCTGGCCCACCGGTGGAAGATGTCTAATGCCTCTTGCAGTTTGCGCGACGCTGTGCACGGGTCTTTAGCAGTGGCCAGTAATGCAGTGTCATCCGCATACGTAGCCGTAGTGATTCCATCGACTGTTGGGAGATCAGCCATGTATAGAACATACAGCAAGGGTCCAAGGATGCTCCCCTGTGGCACCCCAGCTCTCACTCGACCAAGCACGCTGACTGCGTCCCTTTGTTTCACTTGGAACGTCCTTTCACTCAGATACGATTTGATCACTCTGCAGTAGTCAACCGGTAAATACTTGCCTAATTTTTGCAGCAGCCCCTTGTGCCATACCTTGTCAAAGGCTTGAGCAATATCCAGGAAGACTGCTGAGCAGTACTCTTTATTTTCAAGCGCAGTTCGTACAGTATTTACTACTCGGTGTATTTGCTCTACTGTAGAGTGCGACTGTCTGAACCCAAACTGGTGATCGGGTATTTGACCACTTTTGTTTAGCACATCCAATATTCTTCTTAGGAATCCCTCCTCAAACACTTTACTCATTATTGGAAGAAGGCTGATAGGGCGATAAGAGTTGACCTTGTCCTTGGGTTTGCCCGATTTTGGAATTAGGATCACCTGTGCCATCTTCCATTGAGCGGGAAAGTACTTGATTCTGAAAATGGCATTGCATATAGATGTAAGATACACTATGCCCTTTCTTAGTAGTTCTTTCAGGATTCCTCCAGTAATCAAATCGTATCCGGGCGCTTTGGTATGAGGCATTTCATTTATGATTTCCTTCACTTCATTAGGAGTGAAAAATCTGGGTGAGCCCTCAGATGTGGATTCCGTGTCCAAGTTCTCATCGGAGCTATCTTCGTCGTCTTGGACCTCGTTTGGGGAAAAAACCTGCTCCAAGTGCGTAGCAAATAGTTCCGCTTTTTCGAGATCACTCTTTGTTTAGAATAAGTAAAGACGAATTATGAATCTAATTTTCCAATTTCGAAAAGAAAATAAAACAAATAATTAATTTTAAATATTAAAAATAAAATACACATAATTCTTTTGATGTAAATGAAATATTAAATTAAAATTTTTCATAACAATCTACAAAGAAACTCTAATTGATTAAAGATTCAGATATTTAATCTACTTAGATGAAAACTTCCATTTGCAATATTTGAAAAAGTGTGAGTTTATCTTTAATTATATTTTAAAATTCCATAAAGAAAAGATTCAATTAGCTTTATTAAAGTAATTAATGAGGAAAAGTTGGCACTAATAAACCATTTCATTTCCATTTTGTTATGTTATTTTAAAAGAAAATTCAATTAATTTTATTGTTCCACAAAATCCGAAAGAAAAAGTTAAAAGAATTTATCCCAACATTGGCTAACCGGAATAAATATCAATTTAGTTTGTTCTCAGTCTAAAAAAAAAAACTTAATACAATTTTGTTTGCAGTCACAGGGACAATTTCGTGACGTTTATCTTTTAATTAGTTGAATATTTTTAAACAAAACGGCCGCAATTTCTAAATGCTTGCCTTTTATGTCTTGGAAATAACGTTTCTCCTGATATTTATTGTATGTAAATAGAAAATAATTTCCTCTGGACTTTTTTTCCAATGGAACGTGCGGAAATTGAGGCTTCACTTAATTGGATGTAAATTTAGCCTTTTAGCGACAGCAAAAAAATCCTTCATTTCCACTAAAAATAATTTCAAGCTAGAAAATAAAATAAAATCATAAAACTTGTCAAAGTTATGTGAATAAATCATTTGAAATGGACTTGAAACGGGAAATATAAAAAAGGATAAATTCAAAGCAAAAATCCAAATATTCTACTAAAAATAACGTGTTGTACAAAGGAAAATAAATATGAAATATTTGCGTGGCTAATATTTGTCGATAGTAACATTTAATCTGAAAATTAAATCATTCTTTATCGGCCAACGAAAGGGTGATATACACTTTGCATGTCGCTCTAAATAATTTTTAATATTTCCACATAAAACAACAAGGTAAAGCTCTACACCATACTGTTATAAACAAGCATTAAGTATGAAAGTATAAAAAACAGAAAACCTTGAATTGATTTTAATTTCCATTTCAATGCAATAGAAAAAAATATGAAAGAAAAATACAGATCACTTACGCAGTAAGATAATTTTCCTTCAGCCAAACCTTTTTACGGTGTATCTTCAAGGATCAACACTGAAACAAAGGGGGAAATATTAAAGTTTTGCTTCTTTTCAATTTAGTATTTAATCACTGTGAATATTATACAATATAAAACTTAAATTCACATCTATCTTACAATTAAGATTAAACTTTCATAAAAAGCACAATAAGCTCTGTTAATGAAGTATTTGGCGCGCTGCCATAAATAGAGCTTTCATAATATCAAGCGATCTCTGTGTGTTATCTTTATGAGCATGTCTCGTAAAAATCAACTAAAAATGTAAACAATAAAATATCTAACACGCTTAATTAAAAATAACTGCACAAAAAAAAACCTCAATATTTTTTATAAGCCTTTTTTAGAAAGTGTTCATCAAATTAAAACAAAAAGCCGATACCTCAATTTTTTTGATTAACAATCCTAAAAAAGATGTTTTCAAAAATAAACGAATTATTGGTTTGAAAAAAGTTTCATAACAGTAGCTTTTCATGTCGAGTAGAAATTACTGTGGGATTGCCTAATGTATACATGGAGTATCATTGGGTTCCAATAAGGCATGTTCAATACGGAAGCCCCAATTGAGATCCAATAAATATAAATAAGAAATCTTTATAAAAAATTACTGTTATATTTTTAAACAAGGCTTTACGCGGATCGTAAGTGGAGAACTTCACCGCGAAAATGAATAATTATTTTCTGTTTTTCCCAATTGAGGAGACTATTTATAAAAATAAAAAACGGTTTTTTTCGAATGGATTAAACGGGATTAAGTAAATTTTTAATAACTGTTTACTTATTTCAAGTTCACTCCTCTGGTATCAAGGGTATCCCTATTATTTTCCAGGTTAGAATGGTGTCATTGTTCTTTGGGATTTTTGATTAGGGTATAAGCTGGAAATGTACAATTAGAACCCAACGAATTTTTGCGTTACATCCCAATTTGAGATCCTTACAAGTATCCTCTACAAGCTCCCCCCCCAATTTTGAAGTCGATATTGATTAAGAGAATACATTTTTTTTTAATTTAAATATCGACATTATTAAGGAGGTGTAGAGGGTAAGAGAGGTGAGATTTCCATGATATTTGCTTCCCCGACAAAATATTCGTAAGACAAAAGAACCTTGACAAAATATCCCGACAATGGAATACTTGGTAAGACTACGGTTCCGAGCCAGCACTATGATTTGAAGAAGGATTCTTACAGATCACGACGAAGTAAAAATAAAAGAATGTTTTTTTTTTTATGTTTTCCTTAGTTAACGAGATATGGATACTTAAAAATTGAAAATGTTTTTTTTTTTTAATTTTCTTAACGAATTTTTCTAGATATCCAAAGAGGTAATTATTTACGCAATTCACGCGGCTTCACCTATTTTGTGCTACATAAATTATGCCTAAGGAGTCCTAGAGCGAAGCCTTCTAAAAGATCCCTTTAATATTCAAATAAATTGCAATTAAATAACCATTACAAATATTTTTGTTTGAGATGGGGGAGGAGCAATGCCTCCCCAATCTCCAACAGGATTTCGCCCCTGAACTCTTTGTGTAAAGTTTTTAAACACAAAAAAAATAAGTGGAGCCGCGGTTATAAACAATTACTATTATTTAGTAATTAATAATCGAAGTATCAACTATCGGAAATAATTTACCTTAGTGATATTTTATTCGAGGATGTTTCGTCTGGGGATATTTTGGCGGAGGATCAAATCACGCCCGAGAGGGGAGTAAAGGCATATTTTAGGGTTAAGTAGATGGAGGGCACTTAACTATAAAAAATTAAGAAACAATGTAAGTAACTTAAGATAATTGTAAATATTTCCTTGTTGATAAAACCTATTAGCTATGTGACTTAATCATATAGCAGTTACGAAATGATCCAATACTACTTGATGACCATTGAAGGGAATTGCTTTGCAATCGAAATATGTATCTGGGCAATACGTCGAAACTCATTTTCTTGAATTTTTGTTCAAATTCTTTTTGTAAATTATATAATCTTATATATAAACTAGCTGACCCGGCAAACTTCGTAGTGCCTAACAGGAATTGAACGTAGTGTTTTTTATGAACGAATATTTTAACTACTCTTAATTTATAATTTTAATAACAAACTAATACGAATACAATTATGAAGTTCAATATTTAATTAGAACAATATTATATAATAATATTATATTATACAATGGGAGTAAAAATTATTAATAAAAAACAAAAATTAGTTAATTCAATGGCATGTCAACAATTCATTTAATTTATTGAAGCTATGAATTTTGGTGCATGCATTGCCCTCAGATTGATTCTCCTCATTGAAGTACGTTGCTATTACATTGACATACGATTTGTCAAATCAAATATCTTAAATATACTAAATAAAGTCAAGTTATTTAGATCATTTTTTAACTAAAAAATTACTGGACTGATTTTGATGATTAATGATTAGTTCAATTCACCATCGCTCCAAATAGCAGAGTAACTATTAACTATTATTAGCTATTAACATATCTTAATAATACACGGAAAAATATGAATAAAATCAGTTTTTAAATAATTAGGCTTGGAATTTTCCGTAGTTGGCAGTTCACGTGACCCACACTTTGATGTCAATGCTGTCAATTTTATACTGTCTGTAACTCTTTCTTAAAGGCATATAACGATAGTTATTGAAAGATCTATCTTCGCATTGACTCAATATGTTTTGAAAGCGCAATGATTTTATTGTTGGTGATTTCCCCCAAACAGTGCCAAGTATTCCAAGATGGAATTCTACCAATAAAATAAATACTTGCTTAAAATCATAAAATCTGTGGCACAATGTGAAGAAATTTCAGTTGGAGACATAAGGCATGCGTTGTGGAATGATCAATCTTCTGAAAAATTTCCCATGCAAATGTTGAATATCGGTAATAACCATGTTCCTGTCAACGAATCGAGCGTATTGATTTCATTTCCTTTGAATTTTTGGGATTTCGTCTCATTCAAATTTTTTTACATAATTGCTAGCTTTTTCACAAAACCGCTGAATAATGTTTTAGTAAACTTAATTTGAATAAAAATTCAAACAATGAACACGGCCATTTATTAATTTCTTGGAGAAATCATCAGCAGAAGGATCGTTCAGCAATACAATTTTCTTGTTTTCTTCCATCTGAAGTTTATTTATATGGTACCAGATATTTGATAATTTAAAGCAAGCATTTATTTTATCGACAACAGTCGATCCTTAATGTCTGAAGTCGTCCACTGTATGGAAATATTTAAAAACAATCAAATTAAACTCGAAAATGTAATTCGAATTGCAGAATAACTAATTTAGAAAAGTGTTTTCCAAACAATTTCTCGATATTGGTAATAGCAAAATTTCTGTTGACACATCACCTGCATACATTACATTCTTTGCCAATTTTGTCACTTTACTAAATCAAAGACCGAACTCATCGAGAGGGTGTTCCCAAACTTGGTTACAAATTACAAAAATCATGTTTGGTTGAGAGAACGTGTTATATTGACCCCAAAAAACGTTGTCAACGAAAATGATATTAATGAAATAGATAATTCAGATTCAAAATAAGAAAACTGGCGAATTGGAGACCTGCAATTCGGTTGATTGCGTTACTAATAAAGATGATGTTTTCAATTATGGATAGAATTTTTAAATTCGCTGAAATTCTCCGGGTTACCGCCTCAGAATCCAATTGGATCAGTAAAGAAAAATTGGATCAGTAATCCTTATGTTGTGGAATATATAGATCAACCACGTTTTGGTCATAACACCCAACTTGCGGTGAAAAAATTAATGAGCAACCTTATCGAAGTTACAAATTGAATTGAAAATACAAAGCAGAAGACATTTTGATTCCACATATCCCAATTTTCCGAACGACGTGTCGTGTGACTTTAATCGACTACAATTTTCTGCATTTTCAGATACCTCCGTAGTTTTTGGACAATGATTCGTTTTATTGTTTATGTTTACGGATTATGAATACAACGCCTATCAATTTCTGTATCTGTATTGCTCATAAAATACATTTGTAAGATTTGATGATCTAGTAGTGGTCTAGTAGTGGATATCTAGTAGTGGTAACAGCGCTTCCAGTAAGTGATAAATTTGTTCTTGTATCTGCAAAAATTTTCTTAAATTATTTGAAAAATTAAAATTTAAATGTTATCCAAAAATTATTATGGAATTATACCTTGAAGGGGGACATGAATTTATCCAGCACAATATGCGTTGCCCCAAACGACGTTGTTTGTAATCAACTGTTATATTTTTGAGTTTTGGTCCAGAAATTTTTAGAATCATTTCCTAGCCTATAATCTAATGAGCGTAACGGATCTGGTGATGGTACCAAAGCATTATGGAAGCAATTTTTTGTCATATAACAACAATTGGTTTTCAAATAGTTCTAAATACCGAAGAAGAGTTAGCATAGAAAATATATATATATATATATATATATATATATATATATATATATGTATGTTTTCTATGCTAACTCTTCTTCGGTATTTAGAACTATTTGAAAACCAATTGTTGTTATATGACAAAAAATTGCTTCCATAATGCTTTTCAGCAGAGTATATAATTGCTCCAGTTCACAATTATTAGTTCAAAAAAATTAGATTTTAAAAAGTTTGATTGTTGAAAAACAAACAAAAATTAAAAACCGCCTCTATGGTATTTGATATAAGTACCTACTACCTAAACTTTCATACTAATTAAGTGAAATGACGTTATTTAAAATGCTGTAGTTAAAATTATATAACAAAAACAGAAACTTATTATTAATTTATTCTTTATTTATTAATTACACTTAGTAAATTCAAAATTTCGATTGTTGATTAACTCTACATTTTCTCAAAGAAACTTAATCACCCCAATTCACTCTTTTAGGGCAGGAATTTTAAAAAAAAAATATTTTCACATGCCTACTTCTTATAAGGAATACACCGAATATTAAAATTTTATCTGGCAGAGGAGATATATAATTACACGATTTTATGTATGCACGGTTTTTAAAACGTATTTACTTTAAGCTTTATGAAAATAATTATTTATTTACTACTACTGTTACTTTTTTCGTTAATATTTCGTTAAAATAGGGGTTGATCGTAGAAGGGTGAAAATTAAGAGTAATATGATTTTTTGTTATTTAGTTTTTAATTAATAAAAAAATAAGGGTTGATCATAGATGGGTGAAAATTTAGGGTTGTATGTATTTTTGTATGATGTATCATAAAAAAATAAAAACAAAAAATGTTATCCAAAAAATAAAAAAAAAAGTTTAAGGGTGGACCACCCTTACCATTTAGGGGGATGAAAAATAGATGTTGTCCGATTCTCATGCCTACCGAATATACATAGAAAATTTTATGAAAATCGGTCGAGCCGTTTCGGAGAAGTTTAATTACGCACCCCGTGACACGAGAATTTTATATATTAGATTGACTATCTTGCCGTCCGTGCGTTCAGACTATACGCATGCGCTCTGTTATCCCCACTTACGCATTCAAAACGTTGGTAGGGTTAAGTTGACACAACGCCCAGCATTCAAACATGCCTATTTGCTCAAACCGGTTAATTACCAAATTTGTTATTATTTTTGTATTTTTTTAATAACAACTATTTACGTTTGTCAAAATATAATTACTCAAGCACATTAAATAATTATTTACGCACCCGATGGTACAATTTTTTATGAATTTAAATTTATATTATTTGTAATAAAAGCGCGACAAATAGTTAGCCAGTTGTAAATATTCGCTTTTAACGGACTTTGATTGATTATTTGAAATTTCGATTGTTTATTAAACATTATTCCTTACAAACTTTGCTACCATTTTTCACTCTTTTAGGGGAGAAATTTTCAAAAACCCTTTCTTATTATACATCTGCATCGTATAAGGAAAACACTTTCCAAATTTCATTGATACAAATGTGCACTTATATTGAAAATACAATGTAAAACGAAAAAAAAATAATGACCTTTATTTTTTAACATGACTAAAAAGCTATTCGATTTCATACATTTGGATGTTGTACATACAAAATTGTTGGAAATAGGTGAAAAGTGTGGAAGTAAATTCGAATATTTTATTTTTTTTCAATAACAATAATTGATTTTGAAATTGTTCTAAATACCGAAAAAAAGTTAGTATGGAAAATTTTATATTTGCATTGACAGTGAAATATATGGCTAAAAATTGCTACCTTAATGCTTTTCAGCCGAATATATAATTACTCCAGATCACAACCATATGTTGATAAAATAAAATAGACTTTAAAAAGTTTGATTGTTGAAAAACGAACCAAAATTTAATATCGACAATTTGGTATAAGTACTACATAAGTATTAAAATTTCATACTAATTTAGTTAAATGACGTTATTTAAAATGTTGTTATTAAAATGATATAAAAAAATATTTCTTAATATAATTTTAGATACAGTTTTTTTAATTAACAACACTTTGATTATTAAATTTAAAATTTCGATTATTGATTAACTCTACATTATCTCATACTAAACATTTTATTGAGATAAAACCTTTAGTTGCGAATGCAACGGGCAACTACTAGTACATTAATAAGACTACAATATATTTTATATATTGTTTAACAATAATAAATTTGTTTTTGGGCCTGGATAGGGGTAGAATTTTTTTACATTTATAAAAAAAAATCTATCGCTCGTTAATCAAGTTAAAAAAAGGTTATTTTAATGTTTGATGGAAAACAAAAATACTGATACCTTTAAAGTTATTTTTTTTAATATTATTATTTAATCCGCTTAAACATCACGGTCATTTTGCGGTTGTCAATTCACATAGTTTAATTAAATTTAGAGTCAGAAGGGTTGGCTTAATGTCGATTTAATCACTTTGGTCGTATTAATATTGAGTTAAAAGTTTACATATCTAGATTTGGTTTATCAAATCGGTCGCCTTTTAAAATTATTTAAAACGTTAGTCACCCTCATTCTAAGAGCTGAAGGTCATTTTATTCTTTAGTTTAATTTATACATTCTTTACATTCTACATTCATACATTTAAATATTAACATAATTAAAAAAATCTTTCATTGACACAAAAATAGTAATAATGTAATACTTTTGAAAGCTTGAAACAAGATAACACAATTTGAAAAAAAAGTTTTTTAATTTTGCCTGATTAAGTCAGCAGCTATAAAAAAGGTATCGCAAATTTTTGAATTGTTTAAATGAATTATAAGATATATCTCTTTTTCTTTTCTTTTTTTTTGAAAATTCACTTTAAATTTTGAAATGTTTGGCAAATGAATTTGACCAATGCTTGCTCCAAATATCTAGTTAACGTTTGTGTAAGCAGATTTTAGAAAAAATAAGAAATAATAAATAGAACAATAATTATAGTCTTTCTCTTACTCGATATACTTTAAGAAAGTATTTGGCATCATTGCAATTTTTCAACTTTTCTCCAATAGAAAACTTTCAAACGTAAAGTTACTAGAAAAATAAATATCTAAGCTAAGTAGGTAAAAAAATATTTTCAGTAAAAAAAAAGAAAAGCTTACACTGTTACTAGACTGCACGTAATATCAAACCTGTTCATGTTGAAGACATTGACTAAGAGGAAGTACGCGTCACTCCCTAAAGTATTATATACGCTATAGCCCAATTATTCCCAAACTAGGTGATTTTTCTATTCAAGCGCCCTGAAAAATTTTCTATACAAAATAGTTTGTAATTAATATTATTCCTTCGTAAAATTTTACTCGGACCAACATAAGTTTAACCAGTATTATAAGTTCATGTAGGTCAGGGATTAAGAACCTGCGGCTCTTTGGCCCTAATTCCATGGCTTTTTATACGTCAAACTTGAAATTAAAACTATTAAAAAAAAAAAGAAGAAGTAAAATCTTGCAATAAGAACCAATTACATAAACTAGAGAAAATATTGTTTTAATGCTTTTTTTTAATTTAGGTGAAAATAAACATGAGGCACACTTTTTCCAAAAACAAATAAAATTCTTCAAATTTTAGTTCCTTAAGCCATAAAGGATCCTGACCCTTGATGTAGGCTATGCCGGAGTGAATAACATGGCTAGAGCGCTTTAAGGGCAACCGTAGCGCCTAAGCGTAGCGTTCTATTTACAATTTAGTGGGTAGGTAAGTTGAATTTTTGTGCATTGGTTTACCCTTTTATTTCCCTTAATATTAAAGGGCTCTGGAATTCGAGAAAATTTGGAAACTCCTGTTATAAACCTAAACAAACATATTGAACCTACTAAACAAATTAATTGAATTAAACGTTTAAAGCTAAACTAGAATATCAACAAATTAGACCTGATTTAACTTAAGTGAGATGTGGAAAACTAGCCAGACTTGATACTCTTTTGGATTCAACTCATTTTTGGAACTCTTTATTGCAATATAAAGGGGAGGAACGTAGAATTGACCAAGAAGAATTCCTTGTTAAAATTAACCCATAACTGATCGCATGGAGTAATTTTAGTAAGAAAAGAAGATAATTTGCTGAAATATTTTTTACCATTCTAAATTCAGTTTATTAAATTTAAAATGAAAATCAAAGCAGAACGAAAAAACATAGGAGTTATTTTTCACGGTAGTACAAAAACCAGGGTGAATTCTTGTGATAAAATGTGTTCAAACTTTAATTTGAGAAAATGCACTACAAGATGACTATTGACATTCTTTTTTTCCATTTTCCGAATGTAACAGTTATCTATTTACTTACGATTTACAACCACATCCTTAAATCGATAACGCAGTTTCTAAGACAATCGGGTGAATTATTATTTGACGATCGTGATATACGGATAAAACAACAAATATAGAATATTCTTATACCATTATCATGGTTTTCGACACTGCCAGTAGGGGAAATTGCATAAATTCCTGATTTTTCTAGATCCAGTATTTCGTCTATATAAAAAATCCACCCAGTTTTTTGTCAAATATTCAGCCCTAATACCGAGCTGCTTCCAAACCTTCCCGATTTTATGGGAAATTCATGGATTGTAGATAAAACATGATCAACGGCTTTTTCGACTTGTCACCGTTTACAAAGCAGTTTCTGACAGTTTTTTCCTCCACATAAATAGATTGATTAAAAATTTTGCACTTAATATAGATAATTTTCTACAAATAATGAACGAACTGAGATAACTTAGACAAGCAGGAAATGCATCTCATCGTCGATATAATGTGGCTTAGAAAGAAGGACAACCAAATTTTCTCAAAAAAAGTAAAAGATTGGTTTTAATTTTTTTCTTTAATTAAAAAAATTAAGAACTAAACAATACTAAAATTAAGAAAGAAAAATTATTTTTAGAAAGTTGACACGTTGAATACTCAAACAATCGCTTTTAGATACGTTAAAAAGTCATTTCTGAGATATTGGCATTATTTTTAATCAAGGAAGGAAATAAGCGACAATTAAGATATATTTCTTGAAAGTGAGTTAAATTAACCAATAATATTTTTGACGTTTTATTACGCTACGTTGAGGAAGCCTGGGTGTGAGCTAGTTATAATATGCAATAAATATAAATAGATAACGGAAATTAATCAAAGAGCAGACAGACTTTTAACATTTATTATGTATAAAATTTCATTCTTATCATCAAGCTTTTCATGTTTACTTCTTCAATTTCAATTTGTTGGAAACTTGAAACACTTACAAAGTCATATAGCAATTAAAAATCTTTCGAAGATATTCTCGTATTGTAGATTTTCGAAGCTTTTTCAACCGTAAAACTTATTGAACTTGGTTTAAACTTTCAAAGAGATATAAACTTGTAATTTATAGTCGCATTGATATCAAATAAATTTCCATTTTTTGAAGATTTTCTTAAACGTTTCGATTAATTTCAATTTTAAAACGAATTTTTAAGAAGATTCCACATTTTTCTCAGTTTATTTACTAGCATCACAAATATATATTGACATTAAAATTCTTTATCATTTATTAATAGTAAAAATCCTGCATTGCAGGATTTATTTCTTCTGAAGGTATTATTTCAAAGAAAAAAAAAAGAATTATATGATATTTTCAAACAGTGTTGCGTAGGTGTTATATAGTTTGAGGAAAAAAATGTAAAGCCTAAAAAAGTACTGATATCTGAGTGAAATTTATTATTTTCATTAAATTAATGTTGTTTGCTTTGCAAACATTATTTTAATTTATTCGTTCCTTAAGGAGCTTTTTAAGTTTTGATGTAATAACTTGTCATATTCGAATCAAATGAATTTGTTATTAAAATTTACTGTTTCACTTTAAAAAAAAATGTATTATGAAATATCAACCTCTTACATCTAACTTTTAGTGAATGCTACCATTCTAAAATTATTTTGCAAACGATTTTTTAGCTTTTCTTTTTATTTATGAGCAATTAAATTGATATTTTTTGTATTAAACCATTTTTATAATACACTCAATTTAAACAAATATTGGAATGTACATACAATGTTTTTAAAAAGACCAGAATTCATATATATTTTTACAAAAAAAAAAAAAAAAACAATATTATAATTACCGAATAGAATGATATGTCTTGATTCGATGAAATATTTTTTTTTTTTTTGGTTTTAGGCTATTTTGTTTCTTATTTATCTCATGTAGAAAAAAGTTTTAGGTTGAAAATAAATTTTATAGAATGCTTGTTCCAAAATATCATTAAAAGGTATATAATTCAAATCCCACAAGAACTCAAATTTCAAACGAATACACAACAAGTATATTATCCATTTCAATTAAATGTATTATAGTTTTTTTGTAAATTGAATTGAGACAACAATTAACGATAAATTGAATATTTAATTGCTCTTTCAATAGAAAAAGAACCTTAATCTCTAAAGGACACAAAATGAACTAGGTGTAAAATTAATTTATTTATAAAAATAGTACCTTTAATTTACTGTGTACATTTTCTGCAATAGTAAAATTTTTATTTTAAGATAAGAAATTAAAATTATTAGGGTAAGTTCTTGTTATATTTTTAAAAAATGATCTTAAATGTAAAAGGTTCATTTTGTATTACATTTTTATTTATAAAATAACTGAATATTAAACTAAACGAAAATTGACTGATAAAATATTCTTCTTCAAACAGAAAATATTCAAGAAAATATCTTGACAGATGTCTTCCCTATTTTTTATTTATTTAATATTCTTTTGAAAGAACCAAGATATTCGGTACAAAAATTACAATTGTAAAAATATTTATATCCATTCTATCAGATTACCAGTTTTAAGCTCTGCAAGAATATTGTGACATTTTTAATATGTACTCGTATATTGACGGGTTATTTGGATTTGTATTTCAAAAGTTCACACGGGGAGGTAAAAGAAACATTGAAAATTTAGGTTTTGTAACTGGATTGAAAAATTGTTTAGCATTGGAGGACATCCAAACGAATTTTAGGATCAATTTGGGCTCAAGAAGACTGAAGTTGACCTAGCTACTTCAACTTTTGCTTGGAATTTTTTAACTGAATTGATTACTTTTTGAAACCATATTGTAAGGTATTTGTCTAACGTTTATTGTTTCGAAATCTCATAATCAGACCATTAGGTTCAACTTCTCTGCTTCAAGTTTTATTAGAATTGATGATCCACATATATCTGGTACAAGTGATATTAATAGCATAAACCAACCATGAAAAATCTTCAATATTTTGAAGGGTAGTTTTGTCGATAAATCTTATATTATTCATGTCAATCAAATTATCAATGACAGTTACCAATTATTACAATTATTACAGTTTACTATAAATAAGAAGAAAATTCAGGTTATTTAAGATCTTCTTATTATTATCTTATTATATATGTTCTTCTTATTTAAAAAAATATAAAAGCTGAGATCTGATTATTTTCATCTGTTTACTATAAACATAGAACTTCAAAAAAAAATTTTTTTTCGCGAAGTGCCTCAAGTACGTACTTAGGTTACTAAAGAATCGTTTTCAGCAATCTTCTTAAAATTAATTAATCATATTACATACGATAGAACTACTTACGCAATGCCAAATGTTGGATAGTGAATTTCTGAATTAGAATTTAAATTAGAAATTTAAATTAAAATTAGATTACTTTCTAGTTGCTCGGATTGACGAGCATAGAATTTAAGATTTTTTTTAACATCAAGCAATTATTAACTCATATAATAAAGATATTTTGGTAAACGATAATGCATTTAATGGTAAGCCACATTGGATCATAACTAAGGACGCAACGCAGAGAAACTCGTAAACAGGTGATTTTCATATCAGAATCGAAATTATATAATAACTATATATATTTATATGAAAAAAGAAGGAACTTAATTTGAAGTTTGTAGATTAATAAGAATTATTATTTTGTTCTTAAAGAAATATATTTGTAGTTAAATAAAATACACCTGGATAGAAGACTACTTCAACGAAGAACATAATGGTCAAGAGGAATTAGTTAAGAACAAAATACTAACAGATACACTGACTTAAAGTTAGAAATGGCAACTATTTTTGGATTATAAAATCCTGTTGCACAAATCCATTCTGAAGCCAACCTGGACGTGTGGCAGTCATGAGGAAGGGGCGACCAGAGACGCCGAAATACATATAATTCAACGCTTTTAATTCAAGATCCTCAGATTTGTAGCAACGTTCTATGGTTTGCCACAAACCAGAACATCCACAAGGACTTACAGATGGCCTCTGCCAGGGAAGAGATAGCCAGATATCGAATAAAATATTGAAAGAGATTAAGCAGCCATGTCAATCATTTGGAGGTCAACAGAACCGAGTCAATTAGCCTGAACTGTGTTCCATTCCTGAAAATGTCATACCGAAAATTAAAACATCAAGCTCTCTACATTTTAGATAGCGAGCAGACGTTATTTGACATATAGCGGATTTGGTTGGGGTCCAAGGACGGTTACAAATAGTTATGTAGGTAGTATAAGAAAAAAAGTTAAATAATACACCCAGATCAATTCTATCGTAATGTAAAGGACAAAATAAGTATATTAATTTCACGAAAAATAAACAATAGAAAAGATGGTATTTCATACAAGAAGTTTAATCGAAATTTTTTTACTGTTCTACATTGCTGTTAACAATAGCGTAGAACTTGTTAAATTTTCAAAGTTCGCAATGTGTAGGATGTAGCTACAAGCACTTTTGAGCATTATTTAAATTAATTTGTTTATAACTCAGAAAGAGAGAGAACGTGAAAGAGAAAGAAAGAATGTAGGGTAAGAAAAAGGGATGTTCATTTAATTGCTCGCGACATTTAACTTTACATGTTCGTTTTACATTAACATTTACAATTGTTAATAATATTTTCAACAAAAAAATAGATGGAACAGTTTAACGACTTTGAAAATTAAGTTAATAACTCCTTTGTAGAATTCAACAGTTGCATCCGATGAAATGAATTCTGATTTTGTTTGCGGTGAACAATTTACCTAAGTCAGACGTATAATTCGAAATTTGAATGAATAAATAATTGAGATTTTTGAGGAAATGATAAAACATCATTTATAATTAAATATCCATATATTCGAAAATGTGAATGAAGCCCTGTGCGATGTAAATATTATTATAAAATTCCCCCAACGTTCGAACAAAAGTTCAACCTGAACAAAGTAATTCAATATTTCATGCGCACATGGAACGGGTTGGGTAGTTTTTCTTCTACTTTCTGTGTTTATTATACTCGTAGTTGTTCCTGAGAAAAGCACGTAAAAACGGGTTAATAAAATTCATGTTTCTTTCGCCAGAAATCAATACTAGGTGTTGTTCTAGAGCTTTTAGCCAACTGTCATCTACCTTTGTAATAACAAGTTGAAGCTGAGGCGCTTTTTTTTCAAACTGTAATCAACGAATTATGGAAATAAATTATTGTTGTACTTAAAGAAAATTCGTCGGGAGACACTGTTCCTTTACCACCAAAAGCAGTGATAAATTAAGATTTTTATTGCTTCTTTTCCGGAAAATATTGTTATTGATATGAACGAACTTCGGATATTTGATTATTTATGTTTTTATTTATCATTTTTTTTCGTGAAAGATATACCAGATATCACCTTTAATTTTTTCTTCATTTCTGAAATAAATATTGAAAAATGAAAATTTCTGTAATAATGAAAGAATAAAATTATAATAAAGCTCTAAAAGCATTTTTTTTTGAATTGTATTATTGGCTTTATTTCCTTTTTTCGAGGAGAATTTTTTACATTATAAATAACTATAAAAGTCATGTCAAGTTTTGCAAAGTATTATAAATGTATAATACCATTTACGAATGCTGCAACCATCACCTTTGTTAACGATTTACTATGTATAACCAAGCTACAATTGGATAAGGGTCGATTATTTCAAAACAACCCTCCTACATTAATAACAAGGAGACGGACCATTCAATAACAGAGTGATACAATTCAAATATTAAAACATTTGTTTCTTTGGTGCTTTCGAGTCAAGTTTCCGCTTTTCAAAAAATAAAACATCCATCTCAGAGAATTAGAGGGATAAAAATTTAACAAAAAAACGTTTTCCATCCTCTTAAGCACGTATGCACCCCGTTCCAATAGTATTTATTTTTAACGGTTTAAATGAATTTCTCTTTTATTGTAGCCAATGTATAATTTTGCGTAATGTCTTTACGAGTATTTTATGTAACCAAACAAAATTAATAATATGAGAACAAATATTTCATTTCATTAATTTGTTTAAAAATGAAATAAACGTGAAAATTTGCTAGTTGGTGCCGTATTTTACGTTCAGGTCGTGGTTGAGTGTACAATGTCGATAACAAGTCCGCACTTGTACGATATGCAAATTGTTTTATAAGCCAATGCAAAATATTTACAAAACGATTCAGCAACTTTTACATTTACGCTTATATTTAAATATTTCGAATATTTGTTGTTATATATATTTAAAACAAATACATTGTTTGCCAAACACAAAAGGTATTTAATAAATTTATTATGGATTGTCATTTTAGAGAAGTAAAATATCTGAAGGTAACAGAAAATTACTATATTGCATTTCAAAAATTTCCATTTCATTGTTTTCCTTCGGGCAATTAAAATTATATTATACCAATGTATTGAATACGTAAAAATAAGATATAAGAAAAAAATTAAGGAATTTGAGAGTAAAAGTTTTTAGGCAAAGGTATTGGTAAAGTTAAGAATTAAATATGATTCAAAAGATTTTTCCTTACATGAACATTTTCATTAATTTGTTTAAATGCTTATAAAATTAATTTCCAGAACACAATTTTGATAAAAATTCACGAAATAATAAACTCCACGTATAGTGAATTGAATAGCAATTGAAACCTTAATCCTAAAAAAAAAATAAATAAAAAACTGTTCAAATGGAAAAATGAAAAACTTATAGATATTTCTTCATTGATTTTTGCGAAATGAATAAATAGAAAAAATATGTTAGCACAAAATTTGTCCGCTCAATACATGTGGAAAAAATGTTGAGCTTTTTGTATTACGGCCTGCATTTTTTTAACGAAAAAAGCTTAGATTCATCATAAGCCTCTAGTACCTCGATTCTATAGAATATAATTATTTTTTTCGCTAGAAAATTAAGAATGTATGCGCCGGTAAATCTTCAAATAATTCTGTGCCATTCAAAGCTCGAACGTTGTATTGAATTGTTTGGAATTTTATATTAATAACAAACCAAAAAATGCACCGTAGAAATAATTATAAAAAAATTTAAAAAAATATTTGAAATTGCGTTGCATTACTTACACTATGAGATTCAATTAGCCACAGTTTTTACTTGAGTTAACTTAAATTCTTTACTTTAATCGACTGTAGATCAAATATTCGATTTTCATCTTATAATATCTTTAAATATTTTAGGCAAACAGCTCTTAATACGACAATATGACTTAATATGACAAATAGATGAAGAACGATGTTCCCCTGTTTAGTTAGGGAGCTTCAGTTTCTACTCGGTTTGCCCCAAAAAACCACGTCTATCAAGTTTGCATTTGAATTTTGTAAACAAATAACTACGAAATAAATACATTTAAACTGTTCCATTGAAAAAGGTATCCTAATCTTAATAGAATCTAATCTTAAATAACGTGCTATTTATTATTTTTGAGGCTTACTCCTTATGCACGCTCGAGTTAATTCGAGGGCACTAAACAGTAGCAATACGTAAAAGTTTCCAATTTTAAGCTGTTTTCTCCAAAATGGATTAAATTTCAATATTACTGTGCGGTTAATTTTGTATTAACAAACTGTATTGAAGTTTTTCAAAAGTGTTAAAAAGTAAGCATAAAATGCATCAATGAGTAAATTAGAATTCTGTAACTGTAGAAAAAAACCAAAAGATTTTACAAATATTTGAATTTGATTTACGAACTATGCGTAAATAGAGTTTGGACAACTATTCCATTCAGTACCTCAATTTTATGGTATCAGTTGAGATAATTTTACTTCAAACATTTAAAGCATTATTTACCGTTGCTTTATAACTACAAAAGTCTTTAGCGACTCTAGGATTAATAAAAATACGTAAATCGATAAATATCGAAAATTTGCTCGATACGAGTTTCGAACCCAACATCTACCAGTTTGGGAGCGGTAACCTTGACCACTCGACCACCAGAAGGCTTTTAACTATAAATATATCTTGACAATTAAATCTTATAAATATCGAGCGTAGGCGGCAAACGATGACCTGTTCGAATGTCGCCTTTCGTTTGACTGGTAAAATTGATATAATTTCAACAATAAAATAAATAATATTGGTACAATCATCACTATTACAAATTCATAATATTAACTCCAATTAGTGAGTGAGATAATTTTACGAATTTCAAGTTTATCAAAGCAATTTACAAAATATTTTGGCAATGATTAGCAATTACTATACCTGAATAAGATGAATACCTACTATATGCATATATATATAATAGAATTTAATTCATAAATCAAAATATGAAATGAAATACAAATATGTACAACAAATTCATTAATTATTATTTTAAGATTTCATCAATACATATAAATCGTTGATAAGAATAATTTCAATGTTTATAAATCTTTTCAACGTTTTCACCTAATTTTTCCGATTGTTGGATTAACTGAATTCTTTGAAGGAAATCGTTCATTAATTAACTTTAATTTTATTAGCTTTTTTAATTCAATTTTCATTCTCTAAATAATATCTTATTTCATATCCACAATCTTCATAGTAATAAGAATTTGGCATATCAATAGTATAGATGTGTACTTTTTCATTGCAAACTTATGCATATAAATAACTGGTAATAATGTTTCGTTTTTAACTATAGTCCCAATTGTAAATCTAAATCTCTCAAAGCCCTAATCAAATATAGACAAAACAATTCAGCAGAATAGGACCGGTGATTAAGGAGTAGTTCAGTGACAAGCACATGTACAGAAGAGTTATATTATATATTACCGGAAAACAACTGAAATTAGAGAATGTCGATTTTCACCGGTGAATATCAACATTCACATACCTACTTGGTGTATGTTCGAAATATTATCTAAATACTCTTATTTTTGACTGACACCGGTAAATGTCAACATTAACTTAACTTAAAACTTAAAACTCCCAGTACGTTTTAAATGAGAAAAAAAATTATAGTACCTTAAAAAAATTACTTAATTATGTGATTCAAAACTTTTTGACTCCAACAACTATTATGACACTTTGAATTGCACAGGAGTCCTTTACTTTTACAACTGTATTTATTTATGAAATACCTTCTTTTGCAATGACAACGTGTACAGCTTTGACCGTCTATTTCGTCTATGAAAATTAACTTTTCTTTACAAACTATGAACGGATTACGTGAATAAAGTTGCTTAAGGACTCCATTTTTATTTGCCAGTTTATTGAAATTGGGGTCTTCTATTCCAACAAAACAGCATAAAAGAATATTCACTGCAAGTACTGTATTGTCCAAAATATGGCACCCGTATCCCTAAAAGTACGAGAGGTGTTTAGTAGGAGTACATGCTCCACTACATTTTAACTACGCCTGATAAGCCTAATGCATGAAACAACAATGTCAAACAAACACGGGAATTTTTGCATTTTTTTCTTCTAGAGGAAAACTCTGCTCCTCGATTATGAAATAAAGAGAACAACGAAATCAAAAGTTGGGAAAAACAGAGATTACTATGCTATCCGATTCTTCAGGAAACGTATATAATTTTAAAAAAAAACTTAAACTTTAATTTCTATTGAAAAATCCATTTTTTTTTGTTTTTGTAAAAGGCTATAACAGTTAAGACGGACTACAATTCAATTGAGCAATATAATCATGTGACAAATATTTGTTTAAAATGTTCATTAGTGTCAAAGTATGGTGCATTTGCAGGTAACTAAATACGTTCATGCATACATATCCCATGAAAATTAAAATTGCTTTGCAATTGAAGTTAGTGAAATAAACTCAACTACTTTCATTGTCTGAAATACAATCTTTTGTAAAGGAAATTGTCGTTTTGTGGTTACCTTTGGTGATTTGTTAATTTACAGTCAATGCAGATAATTTGCCAGTTTCTGTCTACTAGTCAAACAGAGGAATTCGAGACACTAAACACAGGCTTTGATCGTTGATCCTTTACGTTTACAGCTTCATTTATTAGCTTCTAGATAACAAATAATAATTAGTGGGTTTCAGTGTGAAATGAAGTAATTTTTCTAAAGTTTCTCTTCAAATAAATTGAAAACAATTATGTATTTTACAAATAAAGTGTATCAATAAATAACCCTTTTCATATTTATCCAATCAAAAAAATTATCACATGGTTAGTGCGGAAAAATTATTTTTAAATACAAAAAAAGAAAACCACATAATTACAACCTAGAAAAAACCGCTTTAAATTTTTCCGTTAAAAAAAGAATTAAAACATTTAATCAAGAGCTAAAACTAAATTCAAGACGTTGTTTATGTGTGAGTGCATAAACTAAACCTGTACGAGTGACCGTCAAATTCTGAATTGCAAACGAACGGATGAATGCACGGGTGCGTGTTTGTGTGTAGTGTGAGTGAGTGTGTATAGATTATAGAATTAAGTTATCGAACAAAATGGAACAAGACAATAATGATTACCACAGTGATAATGACATTATGCGACGTCACAGTGAAAACCATTTTAGGAAAACAACGAAACGAGCACGAACCAGCCCAACAAACTCCAATGCTCAACAATCATTTGAAACGGCAAACCCGTTCGCTCCGTTGCAACAGCTCAACGACACAGGTAATACGAGCACGAGTCAACCTCAAGTCCAAATCAGCAAGCCTCCACCGATTTTCATAAACAATTTGCAAAATATGAACCAACTCATCAGAGATCTAAATAACCTGCAAACAGGGATTTATAAACACACTGCGACAAATGACAACAAAGTCAAGTTAATCTTCGAAAATCCTGAAGGTTACAGAAAGGCCGTTAAATATCTAAACGACAAAAAGGCAGAGTTTTACACTTTCCAATGCAAAGATGAAAAAAATTTCAGGGTTGTAATCCGTGGACTGCATCACAGCTGCGATACAAAGCTAATGATGGAAGAACTGGCTGAACTGGGATTTAAACCAGTCCAAATGCTACCAGTACACCATCCAGCGACCAAAACACCGCTGCCACTATTTTTTTTGGATTTAAAACAAAATCCAAATAATGAACGGATCTACGATCTAAAGCGGCTATATAGCGCTGTTATCAAAGTCGAACCACCCCGACCGCGACGTACAATAGTACAGTGCATAAATTGCCAGGACTATGGGCACACAAGAAATTATTGTAGTAAAACGCCACGGTGTGTTAAGTGCGAGGGTCTACATGCAACAAAAAACTGCACAAAAAGCTTAAATACAAAACCAACGTGCGTCAATTGCAGAGGAGAGCATACTGCAAATTATCGGGGATGCCCAGTTCATAAAAATCACCAAAACGCAGGAAGAATGGCAGCACAAAGACCGATACATCACACGTTACAGAGGGAAGCAGCACCAAAGCCTAATATCACACCAACACCTAACATTACGAGCCCAAACACTCCTTACAAATCATATGCAAATGTGGTCACTAACCAATCACCCCCTGTAATTGAAAACTACCCAAGTACAGAAACCCAAGCACCTAATTCATTGTTGGACAAGCTAACTGAAAGAATTGACTCCCTTATACAAATAATTCAACCTCTCTTAGTAACCCTACAACAAGTCTTACCAGCGTTAATCCAAAAGGTCTTGTCATGAACTACAACACAGCCCAAATCATTAATATATGCACCTGGAATGCCAGAGGGATTACCAACAAGTTCCATGAACTACATGCATTCTTAAACACACAAAACATAGACATTCTTTTAGCGACAGAAACTAAACTTTCCACCAACGACAAAATATTTGTACCTGGCTACACCATCTACAGAGCGGATCACCCAAGTGGGCTCAGAAAAGGAGGATCAGCAATTTATATAAAAAATGAAATAGAACATGATCAACTTCCCTGTATCTCAGAAAATGAACTGCAGGTTGCCCGAATACAGTTCAAAATTAACAACGCTCTTTATCAAGTGGGGTCATTTTACTCGGCACCTGAGAATCGCCTTTGCGAATTACACTTTTGGGGTGTTATACATGAGCTAGGTGCTAACTTCCTACTCGGTGGAGACTTCAACGCTAAACACCCTCGTTGGGGATCCAATCTAGCCAACCCTCGAGGCAGACTGCTACATGAAGTAGGATACAAGCACCACTTGGAGTTTATGTTTCCCATTGAACCTACTTATTACTCCGACGCTGGACATTCACCAGATACTCTCGACATATTTATTGGCAAGAATGTACAAAGACTCTGCTCAAACCCAACAGTCCAATATGAACTAAGTTCCGACCATTATCTAGTGCAACTAAACGTAAGTGCTGAATATAATCTTCGATCTAAACCCCGTACTCTATTAAACCATCCATTTGATTGGGAGGTGTACAGAGCAACCACCGATATACTTATAAACCCAGACATTCGTCTAAAAAACTCGTCCGACATAGACAAGGCTGTCAGTACACTCACTAGAGTAATACAAACGGCAGCTAATATGGCCCATAAGACTACCAGTAAACGCACAGGTCCACGGAGACTTCCTGCTCAAACAGTTCCTGCACACATCCAACATTTAATCACCATTAAAAAGAACTGCAGACGACAATGGGAAACTACTCGGTATCCTCCTCATAAAAGCGCCTACAATAAAGCGACGGTTGAGTTAAAGAGAGCGATCAAGGAGCACAATAGTAACATCCTACACACCGAACTGCTGCAACTGGATCCATCTGATGGTTCACTATGGAAGAAGACTCGATTCATAACCAAAGAATTCGTGGGGGCTCCTCCGTTGCTAGTAAATGGGCAGTGGATTACAACCTGCCAATCCAAAGCTGAGGCTTTCGCAGCCAGTCTAAGAAGCCAATTCTCACCAAACCCTTCTCAAGACCAACTATTCCACAACCAAGTATTACAAGAATTGGAAGTACCTCTGCAGCTATCGCCTCTTCCTCCGTTGTTCACTCCCGGAGAAGTTAGGAAAACTTTAGAAAAATCACCTAACAATAAAACTCCCGGTCAAGATCTAATTGTAAAACAGCTTCTCACCAGCCTATCACGGAAAGGACTCATATTCCTAACCCAAATCTATAACGCTATACTGCGTACAACATACTACCCTCAGAAATGGAAACATGCAGTGGTCATCATGATTGCCAAGCCCGAAAAGAGGAGAAACGAAGTCAGTAGCTATCGACCGATAAGTCTGCTCAGCTTTCTCTCAAAAACATTTGAAAGACTTCTACTCCCAAAACTACTAGTTCATTTAGAGACAATAATTCCAAATAACCAATTCGGTTTTAGATTTCAACACTCCTGCCCACAACAACTCCACAGGGTAGTGGACGAAATCTTGGACACATACGAGGAAAAAAAGGTATGCCTTGGGTTGTTCATCGACACCGAAAAAGCGTTCGACAAAGTGTGGCACCCCGGTCTACCAGCAAAACTGAAACCACACTTGGACGATACGCTCTATCGTGTTATCCAGGCGTATCTCACCGGCCGCACTTACTCGGTGCGATATGGAGAAAGTTACTCCAGGACTTTTAGCGTAAACTCTGGTGTGCCTCAAGGTAGTGTCTTGGGACCTTTTCTATACCTAATATTTGCTAGTGATTTTCCAACCAGCGAGTCATTAAAAATCGCACACTTTGCTGACGACACTGCAATCTTATCAAAGCAGGAAACCTATTGGGAGGCACATCTGATACTTCAAGATTATGCAGACAAGGTTAGTGATTGGTGTAGGAAGTGGCGAGTTCGAGTTAACCCAAGTAAGTCACAGATAGTGAAATTTACCTACCGTCGACTTGTACCTGTTGAGCCCATTGTACTTCAGGAGGAACCTGTGACATATACTTCCACAGTTCGGTACCTTGGGTTACATCTAGACCGAAAACTTGTGTGGGAGTCACACATAAAAAAAATAGTAGCAAGAACTCGTCATCGGATGCATGCCCTAAAACACCTTCTCACTAGTAAATCCATACCCCTCCATGTAAAAAGAATCATCTATACATCGTTAATAAGACCCATCTGGCAGTATGGCAGCTCTATATGGTCATCCGCTTCTAATTCGCAAATACGAAGGGTACAGGTTGTGCAAAACCGAATCTTAAGGCTAATCACAGGTGCCCAGTGGTACATTAGTAACCACACCATACATCAAGACCTGAAAATTGAATGCGTACAAGATGTGATACAAAGCACCTATCATCGGCACGCTCAATCTATCATGGATCACCCCAATCCACTGATCCAAAAAATTGCCAATCATCAGCCCCCACCCAGATGTGAAAGAAGACTCAAACGAAAAAGACATACCGATCTGAACTAGTAAATATGTTTTATCCTTTCTCTCTCCCTCTATTGTAAATGTAACTGTTGTCCTATGTATTATAAAGTAATGTCAGAGAAGCACCACTGGGTGTATTCCTCCCTCCAAATATCATGTTATTTTTTATAATTCGAATACTAGAACAACTGTAATGTACAAATATGTACAATAAAGTTAAGCTATGAGAAAAAAAAAAAAAAAAAAAAAAAAAAAAGAAAAGGACTCCATTTATTGTAATTTTATTTTTAAAACCCATTCATCTTTTAATAAGCTTGCATTCTGTTTGGGTTTTTTATTTGTTCTGATACATTCACTTCTTGCAGAAATAAATAAGAGATAATTGAGAAAATTAATTTTCTTTTCTTAGGTTTTAGTTACAATATATTCAGTAATTGGTAAAAGTGTCATTGCAAGAAAAAATTGAATACAAGCGAAATTTAACTAAATAGGCATAGTATAGAGCAATATTGATGGATTTAAATTATCAAGCTTACAACTAGAATTCAATAAATTTAAATTATTAATTTATTATTTATGCAGAACACATTTCAGCTAGCAGTAATTGGAATTCAAAATATTACACAAAAAATGTTTTAAAAATATATGAAAAAAATAAAGTGTTATCAAATTTTATGATATATTATTCACAAAAACTTAACGATAAACTAAAATATTGAATCCTAGTTTGAATAAAAACGTATTTTGAAGTGAATTAACTTCCTCGGAGGTCAAATCAATTATGACCTTTGATAAGGTTTTTTGGCAATCGAAATACGTTTCTAGCCAATACGTCACACACACATTTATTTAAACTTTGGTTCAATATTTATGCGATGTATAGTTTTAATGTGGATAATAAGTAGCAGTATTAATGTGTACTTTATGTAAATTCTATTTCTTAAAATTCAACTGTTCAATGTCAGCAAAAACAACTTCTTTGATAATCAATAAATATGAGTTAATAATTGGGCAAGAATTATTTTATTTTCCACTCATCAATAAATCATATCAAATATTTTAATTGCGAACGACGTTTATTCCTCCACGAAATTTTAAAACGATAACGTAAATGAGTTGTTAATACTGCAAAACATGTTTCGGTTGTTAACGCATTTATAAATCGATTAACGGTAGAAGTATAATAAAATCATCAAAAGTCTATTACCAAGATATAAATATTAATAAGGATATATTTTTAATTGGTTACAACCGCTATTTTAATACAACTAAGATTGCTAATGGTCTGAACGATGTTTCATACTATCAACTTCAACTGAACAAGTTAACCCGATATTAAAAACTTTAGAAACTTTGCAAATGAACGCAAAACTTAACGAAATCAGGAATAAATATTCAAAGAGCATATTTAAAGTTTTGATAGAGAAAAATCTTAAGTATAAAATTTTACGTGTTTCTAATTACTTACTGAATGATAACTTAGGTAACGGTTATACTAATAAGTGCATTTTTAAATAAAAATTATCCTCCAGAATACGATTGATTAATTCAATAAAACAGTTGCAGTGCAGATGTATTTTAAACATCAATTTATAAATCCCTTTACGATGATAAATAACGACATAATTCTTTTAAAATTCAATATTTAAATTAAGAAAAAGCAATACTTTACGAATAAATTATTTGCTAAAAGAAACAATTAAGAAATGTATCAAATGGTCTTTGCCGATCTTTGGAATCAACCAATTTGCAAAGAGTACGAGATAGTAATCAATCAAATTAAAACTTGGTTCCTGTAACTTGATGTCTAATATAAGACATAGTTATTTCTTATTCATGCTTTTAATAAATTGATTAAATTACATACAATATGTAAGTACCAACAAACAACAAGTTTACATACAATATTTGTAAGTTATCAATTATGGAGCATAAATTTCCTCACACAAAACAAAGTACGAAGAATAAAAGTTTACAAAAAATGTGAGAAAGATGTTCAATTTTACAACATTTTTGAGGAAAAGAAAATTTCGATCTATCAATCGATTGTCAGATACTTTTTCTGTCATACTAAGGTCGCTTATATTGCAGAAACAGTATCTCCACTTAGGTTTTTATTACATCATCATACGAGGCTTAAAGGTGAGATTTTCATCAAATCGCAAAAAAGGACTTTAATTATGTTTTTGGAGTCGGTATTTTCACTCATAACACCTTATCCTTAAGATAACTTTTTAATAGATAAAAATTTAGCTGTAATACATAACATTATTCTCAGATGAAAATACTCATCTTTTCTCTATCCTACGGATAAAATTTTATATGGAAAATAAATGTCATTATTTAGATATGAAAATACCAGCCCTAAGTAAAAAATATTATTGAGATAGGATACGTATATTGAGTAGAACCAATAATTTACTAAGATTGATCTATAGAATATGAATTTAGCAGGATAATTTAGTGAAATTTGTCAAAAAGACTGAAAAAATGTCCAAAAATAATAATCTGCATTTTCTAAACCACAAAAACTAGAAAGAAGAGAAAAATTAAAATTAAATTTTCCAAAATAAAAAGTGTTTTATATGGGAGATATGGAATTATCATAGATGTGACAGATTTATTTTGTTGATTTTTTTATAATATCCTCTATTATTTATTGAATCATTCAAACCAAAAATGCATTTATTCACCAATCTTTAAATGCGATAAAAATATTAATTTTACATTGCAAAAAAAAAACTCAAGATTTTTGTTACAAACAATCGGTCCAACAACTATTCTATAATTGCAATGTTTTATTAACTGGCTGATTTATTAAAATCCTATAAGTTAGTGGAACAAGTACTCAACGTATTACAACAAAGTATAACAAATACCCAATGTATTTATATTCATTTTTAAGAGCAATTGAATTGAAGTAATAGTCCACTTGCTACTGTGAAAATTACACAGTGAATGTAAGTCTATTGTTTTAGCTATGTGAAAATTGCAAAGTACATTAAGTTTCATCCTTGTAAACCATTAAAACATTGGTTAGTTTGAAAATATTCTGTATAACAAGGTACCAATAAAAATATAGAAAAAAAAATATGCAATTTGCATCATGATTTTGTTGCCATCAAATTTCTAGCTACTACTTAATTTGAGATAATTTTATCTAAGTTACGGGTATAACTTACGAAAAGAATATCATATACAAATTATTTCATGGAAAAATAAGCCGTGGATGTTCGTTAGTGAAGAGAAAGGATCATGTAATTAATTGATGCATAAAAAGTAGAAACCCATTTAGAAGTTTAAATAATGTATGGCGATCAGAACTATTCAATCAATATGAGAAATAATTTAAAATTATTTACAAAAAAGTTTAGAAGCTCATATACTCAACTGTTAGTTATATTTTTGTACACACCGTTTTTCCAAAAGCGTAAAGCAAACATTATAGGTGTGCCCTTTCCAATATTTCTTTGTGCTAAACCGATAAATTTTTAAGGAAAAAAAAATCCTTCGTGCAAATATTGAAACTGAAACAAACCTCTTTTTGTTTTCTTCCCCAAACAAAGTGATTTATTTCAAAACTTTCGTCAAATTAAGCATATAAATTATTATTGAAGCAAAATTTGTTCTCCCTTCCATTGAAAAATGCAATTATAAAGCAATTTTTCAATCAATTTTTATATTCGTATTTTGCACTTCAATTTAGAAAAAAAAAGTGTATAGCTTTAAACATTTCATAATTAAAGCGTATGTTCGTATATATACACACTATAAAATGTATATCCCATTTAAATTGAGTAAAATTTATTAATTAAAGCAATATGTAGTGATTTTTCCCAATTTCTACCTGAACTAATAATCAAGTTATAAATCAAAACTGTAACGAATTAAATGGTAATGTTCACGAGCAAAAAATACCGATTTATGATTTACAGTTATAATGAAAGCATAAACGTAGTACTCGAACATATAGCATGGCATTTTTATGGCAACTTCCAGATGCATATGGCATGTTTTTTGAGGGTGTGGCTGGTTATTGTAGGCTGGCGTGAGTTTACAAAATTACACTCCGTTTTTTTTACGTTTAACTAGCCCCTGATAAAAGGAAATTATTATGCTTCCTTTGCCTCTCGTTATTTCCTTCTAGTTATGTTCCGTTTATCTCTTATTTGTATATTTTCGTTCATTTATTTTTAAACGCATCCTATTCTAAATGCATTCCCTGTACTCTCTACTCGTAGTAAAGTTGTTTATTATTTTTAACAGTGTTTGTTTTATTTATACAGATGAAGTATTAAGTGTTGAAACTTTCTTTAAAAAATATAAAAATAAATAAAAGTTGTTCCAGAAATAGATGCAATTTACAAAATTTTAACAACTTTTCGCTGTGATTGAAAATTGAGAAAAAAAAATACGTTTTACCTAATCGTTACATATTATAAGTATCAATTTTAAATATTTTGAAACTTTTTTGAAATTAAAATTGAAATCAATATAGCATAGTCAAAGAAAAGCAAATACATATTTTTCCATACTATAGAAGAGAACCCAACAGTTACATTATAAGTATATCCTTTGAATAGATACAAAAAATCACAAGGAAAACGATAACTTTGACCAGAAAAAAGTAAAAACTTAAGAGGATCATTGACTTAGGCTATATGCACCTTTGATATACAGGATTACAGTTGCTTTACATGAAAACGTTTTTTATAAAATAAATAATACAAGATGATGTAATTCTGATAAAAATTAAAATGTAGATAACAATATTTAATCTGAATTATTAGTTATAAGTCAATTTTCCTTTTTTTTCAGAATCTGCAGAATGTCTTGGGTGAAGGATGTTGAAGGTTTGAGAACTTCCCTTCCCATACTTCCGTTCCTGGCCAGAGCCCAATTGCACTTAACCAGTACATGTTTGACGTTCAGGACACTTAAACATAAGGAGTTTGTTTTTGATTTTACAAGGAAATGAAAATAATATGACGGAAGCGTAACAGAAAATATTCCATTTCTTATAAATCCCTTAACATATCTTATTTTTACCAAAAATTATTTGTAGTATCTTTTAAATTGTTTTTAAGTTTTACGTTTAAAGTTTTTCAACAGTTTTCACCGTATGATTGAAAAAAAAGATCAGAGAAATTGTTTTCAAGCATTTATTTCACAAACTACTGTTTCATCTGAAAAAATATGTCGAATGCTCCTAATCATTTCTCAGATGTTATCACATACTTCAGGCCTCAAACTATTGATGTGTTGTCCCTATTTTTTTCGTAATATCTTTACACTATTTTATAGAAGTTTGTACAAAGCGTTTTCCGATCAAATTTAATCTTTATGATGCTAATAATCTTTAAGCAACACTGTTGTAACATAGGGCAATGGACAGAACAAAATCAGGAGTTACGATTTTACCAACCCATAGGAACTCCCAATATTTACAACAAGGCCAGTATTGGCCAGTTGTTAAGTACCAAGCTTTGACCAATAGACAACAAAATTTGATCATAACTAAAATCGTTTTAAATTGTATTGGGTTTTATACAATTTTAAGTTGTAAAAATTGACATGCTTTTTTCCTAGAATTTTTTTCTAAAAAATTGAGACTGTTACTAGACCTGGCCTATGGATATCAATTCGGAATTAACCCAGTCTTTGACCAGATCTAACAACTCTTGGTTCAGATTTGGGACAATTATAAATTCCTACCTAAGCAGGAACCTGTAAAAAAAAGGAAATAGGATTTATTTGTGCTGCTACAAAATTCAACGAGGTTTTCGTCTTCCTCAGATTACCTTAACAGCAGTGGCGTGCACAGAGATTTTAGGCAGGGTAGGCATAAATTTTTAAAAGCTAGTTTAATATAATCAAAAATGCTGCATGTGGGTTTTAGTTCGTCATTATGATGAGTAAATAATGAACCCTATACCGATTAGCCAACAAAATTTTAAAGTGTGAATTTTCTGATTTTTTTTTGCCAATCGATGGGAAATCGTTCGTAGAGGTATGTGAAAGAAACCGTTTCGATTATGACAAAATAGTTTAGCACTAATAAATAAGTTAAGAAAAATTAATTGATTGATTAGTCATTGAAAAAAAGGCAACTCAGAAATTAATTTTTTCCCTCAAATTATATTTTCCCAAAATTTTACAAAATAACAAAAATCGAAACATAATTAAACAAAACAGGCTTTTCTCCAAAATTTTTTCATCGCTTATGAAAATCAACTTTTCACACAACCAATTTTTGAAAAAATATATATACGAAGTAGAACATTAAGTGTTTTTTGAAGTTCGGAAAATATTTTTCTTTGAATTTTTTTTAATTTTAGTTTTAACCAACCGTTTCCTAAATTTTTCGGCATTTTTGTTATTGTATGTTGCTTTAAACCTTATTTTCTTAACATTTTACTATATCAATGACTAATTAATTAATTTATCTTATGTATTTAATTACCACTAAACTATTTTGTCACAAATGAAACGGTTTCTTTCACAAACCTCTACCAACGATTTTCCATCAATTGGCAAAAAACAATTTCGGAAAATTTACACTTTAAAATTTCGTTGGCTAATCGGTATAGGGTAAATAATAATGTTGATATTTTTAGCCACAAACATCCATAGATGGACTCATTTTGTAAACTTTATTAAAGAAATAAAATATAATCGTCAGGATTAAATAATACAGATAATAGATAATACATTATTAAAATTTATTAGAATTAAATAATAACAATGTACGTAGATTACTGATCGTTAAATCGATTATTGAAATCAATAAAATTCAAATTTGTAATTTCAGCGTTAAAGAATAAGAAACGATACTACTTCGGTAATTATCGTAATTTGTCGTATTGTAAGAAGACAGTGTCTTTTTATGAAGTTGCATGTGTGGAATTGTATATTTGTATTATTGTTTTTATACGAACGCACACACTAATATATATATAGCTATGAGTGCACACATATAAATATTAAGGCACGAATAGTTTGTGTCTTTACCGCGGCGTTCCCAGGGCGCTAGTGCATTGCAATGCAAATATTACCAGTCGCTTATTTGAAATTGAACGAACGAATGAGCTGGCATAATCTGTATACTGTATAGGTGATATCCGTTAAGATTTTTTCTTTATTGATATTTGAAAGTACTCGTAAATAAAATAAAACTAGATATCAGAACAAAATTATAAATATTTATCTGAATTATGTAGGGTAGGCAGTGTCTTTTTGTCTATATGTAATGCACGCCACTGCTTACCAGTAGATACCAGTAGATCAGCTTACCACTCAATGACTGTCACAATCCCAAGATAGTTTTAAACGACAATAGATAGATAACAATAGAAAACAATAGCTAGTTTTAATCGACTTTTAATAAGAAGTAACCAGTTCCTGATGACAGTTTTCAAATCATGACCCAACTCAATACTCTGAAAATTCGCATTATACGTTAAATTTCAATTCAGGTCCTAATTGAACGGTTGAGCTAGTTAGAGTTAATTTAAATTTCAAAAAAAAAGTAAAAATTCTCTAACGGTTTTTTTTAACATTTAGCGCTGTTGGAAAAAAATGTTTTTGAGTTTAATCCACGTTACTGTAGATGTGTAGGTGTTAAACTATATTACTACTATATATCAAACGGTAATTTCATGTTACTTAGTGTTTCAATCAAATAATCGTAAACTTGCAACAAAGGACCTGGAGATATTTACAAGTAGTACGTGAATCCTTACAGCATATTAGCTATTTTAGATTGCACAATTGTTCAGCCACAGGTTATAGAAACACCGTAGAAGCTTATTGGTAAATCAAAGATAAAAACCTAACTACTATTTTCCAACTCTTTTATTATAGAAGTGAAAAAATCAAACAAAACAATGGTTCTTTTGGATGATCAAATAGTTATAGACATATCCTCGAGGAATTGTATAGAACAAAATCTTCAATTAGAAACATTATGATATAATCAATTATAAAGATGTGTTTTCACAATTTAATAAAATCATTGGCTACCTAAACAATGAAGAAAAATGAAAAGTAATGGAGTAGGAGTAAGGCAAATTTCTCTATAGGATGACGTATAGATCTTTGTGATCTTAAACAACAAAAAACTACATATTTTTACATAAAAATTTACATTTTTAATAGTTTAACAAAAAATAATTGTGTATTAAACAAAGAAATTACAATTCAAATGTGAGGCTCATTTCCTTAGAATGCAAATAAAATGCAGGAAGCGTTATTTCGAATTCTTTATTCGAATTCTTATAGTCAAACATTATCATTTGAAATCCTTTGGGATATATTCCAGTTGAAATTAAGATGGAAGAAATATTTACATTGGAGCAAATTTTTCGCCAAATTACAAACTCTGTTTAAAAAGGCGTTACTTGACGCGTCAAACGAAAGCCCGAGGGACTCGATGGTATTATGTATCGATTTTGATAACAATCTGAGTCACTTAGTCTAAATCTACGTATATAAAATCTTATAAAATAATTTGAAGAGTGTATATGATACTTTCTTATAAAAAGTTTTTAAAAATATGTTTTTTTTTCAAATTCTTACTATCCTTACTAATATTATAAATACGAAAGTTTGTAAGAATGAATGTATGAACCTTTGTTACTCTTTCACGCAAAAACTACAGAATGGATTTTAATAAAACTTTACAATAATATAACTTGTACGTCAGAATAAGATTTAACCTATACTTAATGAAGATATTGTGTGAATCGTCCAAAATATAATGATAAGTGTCAAGTAAATAGGAAGAACTTCTGCCTTTTGCGAGCTATTCTGGTATGCGCTGCAGAAACAGTTAGTTACAACATAAGAATTATAACTATCTTAATACCGCATTAGTTTACATATCTGTCGTTATAATGCTGTAATTAAGACCCATGGATTCAAATCTCACAGTAACTTTTTTTTTATTTCTAAATTATTGAAAATAGACCCTGAGGGTTGCACAATAAGAAAATATTAACGAAAAAAAGTTTTTTTTTTTGAAAATTTCTACCCTAAAAGAGTGAAAAGGGGTGACAAAGTTTGTATGAAATAATTTAGAGTTAATCAACAATCGACTTTTTAAATTAAAAAATCAAACATTATTACCGTTTAATATAAAACAAAGTTCATCTGTATTTATATTTAGAAATAAAATAAAAATGTCTGTTTTTTAATATCATTTTAATAACAACATTTTAAATAACGTCATTTCACTAAATTAATATGTAAGTTTAACATGTAGTACTTATACTAAATTGGCGATTTTAATTTTTGTTTGTTTTTCAATCACATTTTTTAAAATCTATTTTTTTTAATGAACCAATGATTATGACCTGGAGCAATTATGTATTTTGCTGAATAGCATTAAGAGAGAATATAAAAACTTCCATACAAACTTTTCTTCGGTATTTAGAACAATTTGAAAACCAATTTTTGTTACTGAAAATAAATAAAATATTCGAATTTACTTCCACGCTTTCCATCTATTCCAACAATTTTGAATGTATAATGTCCAAATGTGCGATATCGAATAACTTTTTAGTCATGATAATCAAAATAAATATATATATATATATATATATATATATATATATATATATATATATATATATATATATATATATATATATATATATATATATATTTATCAGAGTTTAAATTTTTAAGCAATATCTAATAACGTTTCGCCTATAATGTCACTTTGATTATTAAATTTGAAATTTCGATTGTTTATTAGACGTATTAGACATTAAAGTTAGTGGCTTCTATCGACAGAGACAGAATGACAATTTGAAGGGGAGAATTTTTTGAATGTAAAATATTCGACAAGTCATAATGATAAAAGAAATTTAAAATGCTCTTCCAGAGCAAACGGCAAACGTCAAGTCGTGTATCGTGAATTCAAGACTATCCAATATGGTTTAATTATATAATTGAAATTCAGATATATTTTAATAATAAGTGTATAATTATACAATGGTTATACTTGATCTTGGAGGAACTGGGTTTCGTACAAGTGGACAAATTTCAATTTAGCGGTAGTGTTATACATTGCAGTAGGATAATAGTTTTGGGAAAAATATTTTTTTCGGGAATCGAGACAACAATGGGATTTCTTCTAATATTCCAAAATCTAGAACTTTAACTTCTCATATTTTGACGCAAGTATCTTCAATAGTTTTGACTGTTTTGAATTGAGACCGACTTAATTGATATTTTGTATTTTTGTATAGATGTTGATTGAATTACGGATTATTTGGTTCACGGTAGGTAAACCTACCGTAGGTATACGCGAGAGACCATACTCTTTTTAGATATTTATAAATATTTTTTGATAATTGATTTATCATTACCGGCAACTATTTTATATTAAGCAATAATTTATTAAATGTGTCTTTTTAACGTCGACAAAGTAGTGTTTTTAAGTATGATTATGTTTTTCGTAAAACATATAAGAAAAATACAAATTTTCATATACTACTACAAATAGCAAATCTAAAAAGAAAATATAATCTGCACCTACGTTACGCAGACAAAGTCGCGGGCATTAGCTAGTTTTAACTCATAAAACCATTTGTTTTCAATTATAACGATCTTTGGAATGGTATAACAAATAAATTCAAACGTAAGGTTAACAATTGTTAAAAATCTTTTGTTTCGCGTGAAAGATTTCATATATTTTTCTTTGAATAAAAGTCTCGTCTGCTATCGTTACGTTATCGCGAAATGAAAATAAAAAATTGGAGTCGTATGCTTTGACATTGATTAGGCAACATAAAATTGGTAAGAATCGACTCTCTTGTCATTTACAACTTGTTATATTTACTGGTAGACGAAGAAAAAAATGTCACGGGTATAGAGCTTTAAAAATTACGCATTTACATATAAAAATTTATGACCCATTACATTCAAAGTCAAGATTTAATTGCAAAAGTATTAGCCGAAAAAGTCTAAAATGTTACGGATTTTTTTTTTCGGTACAAAGAAAGAAAAGGGAAAAAAAGAAAACGAAAAATAGTTTCTTGTGAATAAAACTCTTTGAGATAGACGAGCGTAAAATGTGAAAATTTACCTTTAAAATGTTTCGCGAAAAATATTTATACTCGCTCTCTATTTCTGGTTAAGGTACCCGTACATTAAAACAAGAAAAGTTTCGCGTACAATTTTCATATGTTGATTTCTCAGTTTGAATTATGAGAAAATGCGAGCAAGCGCTTTCATTATAATATATCAAAAAGCTTACATAATCTCACAAAAAACACCAGGTCTTACAAAACTTGCCTTATTACAAAAACTAACGTTTTACACTTGCCATTTTTCATAACAACGTTATGCCTTTCCATTGAGAGAAGACTAGTGTTGGTGAGGTATATATATATATATATATATAATATATATTTATCGTCAAAACTCTTTCACATGATTAATGTGATGCTAGGGCGTATTTTACAAATTGGTCGCCCATGAAATTAACATTTTTTTTTCAAGTTCAACTCTTACGATTGCCGTGTTTAAACAAGCGTTTTGTTTATCGTTTAAAATACACAGGAAGTATTATAAAAGATTCTTGATTTTTTTATGATGAGATTAACAACGAAATAATGAACTTAATAACGTTTACTTACGCTCTACCCATTCGACATCCTTACACATGTTTTTCTATACGAATTTAATTTATTCAACTATCAAAGATTTACTCGCATATTACATTTCCATCTTCCTCACATATTGTATTTTAATTCATCGTTTTAAAACCGTATGAAAATTGAATAAACCTGCATACAACGCCTACAACTCGTTGTTGTAATCTCATTTTAATTTCACGTATACACTAAGGGTAATTACAAAAAAAAGTATTTCTCTTTTTTTAATGTTTTCCATGAATAATAACATACATATTCAATTAACTAAAGGTAACAAGCGTTTTAAATAGCAAAAAACACATTAGTTTATAACATGTACTTTTCTGAATACAACAAAATTAATTCTACGGAGAATGGTAGTTTGAAAAATAACAATTACAGGCGCTTAAACGAGATAAAACTCTATGATTTTTTTTATAACTATAGTACCCAAAACCCTGAAGACATAAAATATTTTCGAAGAGGAAATTTCGAAGGGCAATAGTAGGTGAAAGTTATTTAAAGGGATAAAGGGTAAACGTTTCTCGTTCTTAAAAATAAAGGCCGTTATGCCTTTAGGTTATAGTTGCAAGCCATTGAAATGGAAACATTGTGTTAATGAGAAAATTTATGAAGCTAAGCTGTTCTATTAAGAAATTAATTTAAAAATTAAAAGAAAATTTTTGGGGGATTATTTTCATAAAAACTTTGGTATAGAATATAAAAGAAAAACTCTTCAGAATCAAAATGCAAATGAATTACGTAGATGCACATGAGAACAGTGTACATATACATTATGCAGCTACACCTCGGGTTACAACTCAAAAGAAAACCTTGAAGTGCATTCTGTAATTATGAAACAACTTTACACACTTTATGCATGAATGAAATAAGATATGTATATATTTCAACATCTTCTTTCTTCCGAGCACATCGATTGTTAGCGTCTCATGAGCTAGACGGAGAAAACATAAGTTGACTTTTTACTTTAGGTGGAAAATGAGCTTTAGTTAGCATGCAAAGAAAAAGTTGGAACCAGTATGATTAATATATTTATATAACATTTCCTTTTTTATTCTTCTTTTCCAAAGTTTATAAGTATCATATTATCTTGTTTTTTAGGAACTTTTATTTTTTAATTTTTGTACAAGACGTTTCAATAATAATTAAAATCAGGTAGTTTAGTACCTAAAGAAGTCGGAAAACCGATGAAACGTGTCATATAAAAATAAAAATCCTAAAAACAAAGCGAATATAAATAATCTTACTAATATTATAAAGAAGATAGATTTTATTGTTTGTTTGCATTGAATAAGCTCCGATACTACTGGACCGATTTAAAAAATTCTCTCGTCATTAGGAAGCTCCACTATCCTTGGAGAATATAGGCTACATTATATTTTCAAAAAAATGATCCTTACTAAAATTCCAATGTTGTAACCAAAAGTATTATTGTATACACCCTAGGATAGAGCATAACAATTGAACTGAAAACCAAGCAATTTTATTTAAAAGTGAAAATATAAATTTAAAAAATTGTTACTGATATGTTATCTTTATTAACAAATCCTTTCTTAGGATACTTCTGAATCAATTTAGAAAAAAACAATTTTCATCGTTAAACATTAAAAAGTTCAATAAACAAGTTTAATAAACAAGAATTTTTAATAGCATCTTTCGAATGCGAGAGGAAAAGTTTTTTTTTTCTCTCCACTAACAATTATTTCCCTACAACAATATCCACCTAAAGGTATAGAATTTACTAAGATTATCATGAGCATATGAAATATGAGCATATTTCATTGTGTAAATTATTTCGGAGCTTAATGCTAAATATCAATTTCTAAGTAGGTATTGTTGAAAATAATTTGGCGAAGACGTTCTATATGTTTAATTGGGGAAAATATTTATTTTGACAATGGAAATATTACAGGCAGTTTTTGAATATAAATTATTAAACTATTGAAGAGCCACAAATTTGCTACAACTGGGCCGTATTTTATGGATTTAATGGAATTCTCCAATTTGTCGAGCTTAAGATATAAAAGATACAAACGTAAGTAGGTACAGATATCAATTTGAAAATAAGTGGATATTAATTAAGGGTTAATGAAAATAAATATTTTCATTGCAATTTCAAAAGCTGAAAATTTTGGCAATTGAAATACTTTCTGGTAAGGAAAATATAAGCATACCATTTAGAACTAAGAATTCAAAAGTGACGAATTCAAGTGACGAAGTATTCAATGGTAAGAATTCAAAACGAAAAAAGCTATTAAAGTAATGAAAGTTATTAGTAAATTTTTGAATATAATTTTACTTATACTTTATAACAAATTTTGCATTTATAGAACCTAAACACCTCATACTTATGATAATTAATCTAATTTATAAGTAATTCTTCAGAAATTTGATAATAGCTTGTAGTGTAATGCATTCTTAGTACAGCGATGAATGAAAATCCGTCGCAAAAATTCTCAATTTTTATGGTACAAAAAATTATTTAGAGGAACGCCAAAGGGAAGTCATCAATAGCGAAAAGCAGTATATACCGACCTATAAAAGCTACATTATAAACAAATGCGAACTTGGGAGAGAAATTTTAATATTTTTCTGCCAAGTTAATGAGATTATAGCATACATTTTTTATGTAGGTACCTACACCGACATTAATCTGCGCAAGCTTTTACTAGCATAATTATGGCGACAAGATACGCTGGAATGTGTACTCGCAACGCTTGGTACTGCTAGCGATTGTTGCTGCAATATAACCCTCGCGTGTTGCAATGTCTGAAACTCGAATCAAATTAATATCTCATTCTTGTGTATTTTAATATCTCTCTTTCCATCGTACCATTTTGTAGCCAAATCCATTTCACCTTCAGTCGAAAGATAAATATTTCCTTTACCATACTTCCATTATCATTACACATTGAATAATATCTCTCATAAATTCAATTTTCCCTTTATTGAGTGTTAAATGTAAATGACAAGATATAACAGAATATAAAAATCAAAAAAAATCTCTTCTCACTTAATAGTCACATCAATTTCGTTATTATTATTCCATAAATTATATTTAAACTACCATCAAAGCAAGGTTATCAACGATTGTGTAAAATGCTATGAAAAAACAAACATTTACTATATAGAATATTTTTTTAATAAAGATATGCATATTTATTACGTAATGCAGTTTAAAATTGTAATTTATTTGAATTTTTTTGAATACGAAGTATTTTATGTAACACAACTCAAAATTAATATTCATTTGCTCATGACCTATTTTCTAACAACTAACAAATAAAAAATTAAAATCATATATTGTGCAGTATATTATATTTCCGAGTAGCATAAATGTAATTTACGGAATATTAATGCATATATATTAAAATGTGCATAACAGTTTGACTATAAATGAAAAATAGAAAAGTTGCTTTTGTTTAACGAGAAACTGATTTTGGTTCGAGAAAAGTTTTCATAGAAATGTCATGAAAATATATTGTTCTTCCTTGTATTCTTTTAATTATTGATTTGAATATGAAGCATATCCATTTATTCATAATGCAATGAATTCCACAAAAATGAACCAAAACCTCCTAGTTATACCTAGTTATAGTTTAACTAGTTATAGTTTTAATAATTGATAAAGTAGATGTCATAGCGTATTATAGTGTGAGCTATGAACACCTTCCACAAAAACTAGAATCATTGCGTGGATAGAAGGAGGAATAGGTAAAAGAAGGAAGTATTGTGCGAATTGTTAACCGTTACGGATATCAGTACTAATCAAGCACTGGACCGGAGAAGGAACAAATAAAAAAAAATCAAATTAGGGAGTTGCCGCGAAAATGTGTACGAGAGTTTTTGTATTTATGATTTTATAGTTTTTTTCACTTAGTTCTTGAGTGAACGTAATCATATAAGAAATATAAGATAAATTTTAATTCAAGGTGAAAAGTTTTTCTCAAACATTTTCTGTCGTAATAATTCTACCGGGTGATTCCCAGTATATTTTTTTTTATTCAATTGAAAATTGACCAGTAGGCGAAACTTAAAAACATGGCTACGTATTGTGTGTAACTAAAGAATTATCGAATATTTTACATTAATTTATTGTTATTATTTTAATATATTTATGTTTTTTTCAAAAGCAAATTCCCAAAAAGTTGGACCAGATTCACCTCAGAAAAATGATTACAAATGCGGTTAAATTATTTTAATTTTTCGTGGATAAATGTACGTGTTCAGGTTAAATAAAAACAATATTAACATTAAGCACAAAAGTGATTTTTTATTTTTTTGCACTACCTATGTAGTAGGTACCATTTCAAAAAATCTCAAAAAGCCCAATATTACTAATATAATGTATGTAAATAAAAATATATTTAGTGTTACCATAATTAATTCATGTTTTTTATAAACAAATATTAGTATATACAGAATTCATAGCTGTATAATAAAGTTGTTAAATTTTCTCTTTTTTCTCTTATTTTTTTTTTCATAATCACTAATTGAGAAACTTCCAAGATCATAGTATTTTGATAGTTTTATGTATCATAAAAATACCTTTTCGGGATTAATTTGCCATGTTTGTATTCCTTGACCCTTTTGCCTAACAATTTAAAGAATAAAAAAGTAAATTCTGGTTTAAGTAAAGCTTTTTGAATAATTTATATGAAATGACTATTGATTTTAGCTTTTAAAGTCATAAAGTATAATACATCAATGGTCTTCATTGATTTTATTGAAACTTATAATAAATTCAAAGCCAAATCGTGCCAATCAGTATCCTTGCTAAACAATTGTACAACGTTATTTTAAGTTTTTTATCAGTTTCCATTTCTCTTCAATTTGCTGTTTTATTTTCATATCATGATTCGTTTATGAAATGTGGCAATGCATTTAACTAACCGTAATTTGGTCTTACAGAAAAGTGCCATTTTAGCATATTATTTCCCTTTTAGAAATTAAATTTGCTGTAGTTAAATGCTTGGGCATTTAAAGGCAATTTGAAGTATTATTGTATTTTTACTTCTTTAGGTGCAGCATGTGACGGAAAGGACAAATTTGTTACAGATGCTTGTTACAGAAGTTAATTTGAACATTTACGTTTAACAGTATACACTACACGATTCTAAATGCAACTGCGAATAAGTTTCTTTGGCTAACTTCCGTTATTACTTAAATTTAATCCATGCCAACTACGTGAGATAATAAAAATGCTTTTTAAAACGAAAAGTATTTTTAAAGAATCGAATTGTGTAAATTAATTTTTCTTTTTTTTTGCGATAAATATTCTCTTAAATATTGAACATATTTTGAATTTGAACTGAATTAAATTAAAAACAAAAATTTTAAATCCATATCATATAATAATATGACAGAGGACAAGGAACCTTAACACGTACATGTAGGCGAAAACCAATTATAATCATTGTCTTAATTTTATACTGAATGTTGTCATTTTTTTTTCTGCCGATTTTAATCGAAAATGTTTATGTCATTAAATGAAGGAAGTAAAATGCAAGCGCTTATTTGTGTAAGCCCTTATTCCCAGACAAAACTAGACTTTTAGAAAGAATATTACTTCTTACGTGCGCCCATCAGTACACATACACTTTTCTAATTAGTATACAGTCAAAACATAGAACACAGGTTGATATAGTTTTAATTTTCATCTATGACAAATAACTCAATGTTAAAAGCGGGAAATATTTAATTCTGTGCAGAAAAAACCTTTAATTTAAATAAATTCGTTCAAAATTAAATAATATATATAAAAAGTGCAGTTTAAAACGCACTCAAACATCATTTGTAGTTTCAAAAGCCTACAGTTATGGATAACCAATAACTGGAACTTGAAATGTATCCATTCTTTTAAACTTATAATCCAGCAAATTTCAATGAACTTTTCAATAAAAATTGAGAATTGGTATTTTAGTTATGTATTTCATATTAAGTTGTTTTTTTTCGAAACGAATAATAATGTCTTCAAGCTGTTTGTTTGGTTCTTCAACAAGTGTATTTGTTGAAGACAAAATTGAAAAAATTATAATCATTAATAGTTAAATTTTTTTCCAATACCTATAGTTATGTGGTGTAGACCAAATCGGTTTACTAATTTATGGATCTCCTTTTTAGTTTTTTTTTCAAATAGTGTATTACAACTAAAGTATTACTCGATCTTTATAATAATAATTTATTCATTCAAATACTAATTTTTAGGTGCGGCTCCATCTTCACACCTGCAGCTTTCATATTTAATGGCAAAGGGTATATGCCTACCAAATAAACAATTTCGTAAATTATTAAATTTGTCAATCTCGATTGACATAGAGACTAAAGCTCATTACCTATTTATGAAAAATGCTAAAAACTTCTGGTTTTGATTATATTCTGGTATCATAAGTAAGCAAATTTGAAAATTTAAAGTTTTTTGATTCCTTTGTGAGAAAATTTGGATAGTTAATCCTTATTGTATAAATATTATTTTCTAATTTATATTTCATTAGATTCATTAGTTTTCATTAGATAAGTTACTTTTCTTCAAATATATCGATTAGCATTAACAACTACAAACTATATCAATTCCATTAAATATCAAAAACAAACTTTGCCTTTTCATAGGAAATACAAAATTTACTTTATTTAGTACAGTGGAAAAAATGAAAAATATGCTTTTAAAAATCTACTCTTGCTTTTAGCGTAAAACATTTAACATTACATCTAGATTTAACAGTAAATTAATTCGACCTCACACGCATAAATTATTCTTTTCATTTCTTTTATAAAATGAAAATTTCCCCTTGCGATTCCAAAGCTTTTATTTTTCCATACAATATTCAAAGTAAATCAATGTAATTTGGCTGATATGAAAAATTGTATCTATACTATACACAAAAATCAATACATCGAACATCCGTTAAAATATGGATGATAATGCTTAAAGGTTGAGAAATTGTATGTTTTCAATACCAAGACAATATAGAAAAGAAAACGAAATTGAATAATTAATTAAATTGAAATAAAAATACATTTTATATGTTTCGGCTAATGTTAAAGGTCTCATGTCTTGAAACATCTTGATAATTTTTCTTAAAATCATTCATTTACCCTCCATTCCTACCGAAACATACAATATAGAATTCATATTTGTATGAAGTCGTGAAATTGAAGCAGCATTCAAGTAATTTAAATGGATTTTCAAAACATAGAGTATTATACTTATTTGAAACTTCAAAACGAGATGGTAAATGTAATAAACCAAAAACTTAATCAGGAAATAAAATTAATGCTTTTGTTTGAAACTTCTAAAGCAAACTTAAACTAGACATTCCCGTCAAAGCCGGGAAAATTGAAATTATAATTTGTTAAAAGAAAAGAATAAATTAATTTAACATATAAGATAATTAAATACCCATACATATAAAGTAAAAAAAATACTTAACGAAATAGAAGTTTATTTGAAAAATTATTAAACCTCATAAAGACATATATTCCAATTTGATATGCGAGTATACGAGTATATCAGTTGTTCAAATTTGCAAAGCTCAAAGTGAATTTTATTTTCTCAATTTGCATACAGTAAATTCTTATTGCCGTATCACTCAATCGCTCGTTTGATTTTTTTATCTAACTCTAGGCCAAAGCGTTTCCATAATCACTTCTTTTTCACAAATTTTCGCCTACACCAGAAGCTACATTCAATCATAAATACACTTATCCATTAAGTTACTTCTTTAACAAACCGCAAATCTTGTCAATTCCTCGTTTCTTCTTTTATTGAAAATAATTTTCAAAGCCGCGTTTCTTTGTCGTTATGCTCATAATAATATGATTCTTTGATTCAAAGTCGGCGCATTTTCATCCTCTTTTAGAAGAACGTCACTAATCAGAGAAAACTAGTTCCTCTCACATGTAAATCCACGGATAAGTTACCTAAAGCTGTGTAAAAGTTTTTAATCTCCCCTACTCTATACAGTAGCGTTTTGAGTTCAGAAAATTTCAAAGGGTTTAATACATTACGAAGCAATTTAGACATTTAATATACCTTCAAACTATGCTTTATTTTTTTCTGTTCTTCGATTCTGTTCTTGTTCTTTTAAATACCCACTTAACGTTCCAAAACAACAAGATATGTACACAAAATCTTCGCTTATCGATCAACGTCATTTTTTCATCAAGAAAGATTTTTTTATAATCGACTTCCTAATTTTTAAATTTTCCAAGTAATTTACATAATACCATGTTTTAATTTTCCTGATATTTTTCTCAATACTCTTTCTAGGCCAGTTTATTGGTTTTTCTAATCAACTTTTGTAGTAAAAAAATATGTGGAGAGAGCCCAACCACTGCTGAGACTTTCCAGCTGAAGGATTGCCTGAATGAATTCAGAGTAAAGAATTTGGACACAAGGATGAGGATGATCTTACAAATTGGAATGAACTTTTTGAAATCTTTCTTAAATAACTTTAACAATATGAAATTCAAGGTTTTTGTGGATGGTACGAATTTTACATGATAGGAAGCATTAGTTATTTGATGGAGAACTTTGAATTGTGAGGTATGAATGATATGGATGTTTGAAGGTTTTCCTGACCTCCACAATTCTGCTCCATAAGCCCAGATAGGTCAAAGAATGATTTTGAATATCGTCAGTTTAGTTCTTGTGTTTATTGATAATTTCGATCTTCGTAGTAGTATGTATCTTTTGTTCAACTCTTATATTTTCAATTTAATGATAAGATGACTATCAAGCTAAAAGATTATCTAGGTTTATTACAGCCAGGATAGTGTCACTATTAAAGTATATCGGAGGATAAGTTAATCGTTTTAGTGTTAATGGCATCCGTATACTTTTTTGATTGTTTATATCCCCAACCACAAAGTAAAGATACATGAAGTTCAAACGTTATGTTAAAAAACTGGTATAAATTTAAAGTCCAGTACCAGTAGAGTGCACTACACTTCACGAAGTACGCGTTGAAATCATTATGTGGAAAGTATCGCTGTTATTAACAATTGGTAATGTCAATCTTCTGTACGATGGAAAATGTATCAAGATGAGGCGCTGCCACAAGAGTGTCTGGTGTACTAACTTGTATTACCTTAGTTAACTTACAGAAAGTGCGTAGCATCGGTTTAAGTTGATGCACTAATGACAGCACACTAATCCCATTATTAAGTACGTAAATATTGTGAAAAAAAAACTATACTGATCGGATTCCTTGTTTTCATACTCTGTGTTTCTAACACTACTTAGAGATGGGGTCAAGATGGTGATACACTTAAGGAGTAGCTATTATTCAAAGGCTATAAATCACACAGATTACCCCATTAGAAAAAAATGACGTTATCTGAAGTATTTTGAAATGTGGATCAGGCTGAATATATTTACGTATGATAAAGTGATTGAAAAATTGGTACAATTGGTATTTTTAGTGTCCGACCGAACTTTTGGTTTCGGTTTCAGCTTAGTTTCAGTTCCGACCTAAAAACGAGTTTCTGCTTAGTTTCGGTTTCGGCTATCGTCAAGTCGAAACTACGACCGAAACCAAAACTGAATTCGTGAGATAAAAATGTAAAAAAGTATTGTTTTTAACTTATTATTTGATTCTTCAATTATGAATACGGATAATAGTTCATTAAAATTTTGTTTAATATTATCTTTAAAAAAAATCCGTTCGAAATAAACCTGATCAACGTTTAGAAGAAGATTTTTGTTTTTAAGATATAAGAAAGAGTACTTTCGATTTTGTGTTCCAAACATATTAGGTAAAAAGTATTCTTTTTAACTGTTTTTAATGATTTTATGTTATTTGTAACTATTATTAAAAAGAAATATTAGGTGCATTTATTGTAAATCAACCCCTTATTTCAGCATAAATAATTTATTTGAAATAAGAAATGATAATAATATGTTATGTAAATAATTAGTTATAAGTGATTAAAAAAAATTTCTATGAAAATATGGTGTTATATGGAAGTTTCGGTTTTAACCGAAACTGAAAATGATGCCGAAATTCGGTTTCGGCCGTAAAAACTAGTTACGATCGGGCACTAGGTATTTTAGTTCAAACCATTGAAACATTGTTACCAAAGTAATACTATAACTTTGAAAAGTCAAAGAAAAATAATTGCACCTTAAATTGATTATATTTTATAAGCCTTGGCTTTTATGTAATTAGGGTTTTTTTGGCAAGTATTACTGTGTCGTTAAAAATAAATGAAAATATAGATTTGTGGATGACTTGGGATATCAACCGTGCAATTGTTACTTCTAAGTAAAGGACGAATAATACTGTTGATAACAGAATTGGAATGTTTTTTTTTAAAACTAATTTTCAATTGTCTTAAGTTATATAGAGAAAATTTCAAAAAAAAATCAATAATACTGTTTGTTTTCATCCACTTTCTTTATCTTCTAAATATAATACTTCAAAGATTGAAGTATTCAGTCACAATAAAGATGATGTACATTAAATTACAATATTATATGGATTGAATGAAGTTTATACCCTTTTCAAGAAGTATATATATACCCATGTTCAATCTACAGTTTTTACCAATTAAAACCAATTATTTTATGTTAACAATTGAAACCCTTCAACTATAAATCTCGTTTTTTATATATATTTTATTCTTAAGAGTTTATTCTCCGGCTTTTCAATAATTTTGATTTTAAAATAGCAGTGCTAATTAACACGTTCATAGTATTTGATAAAATAGTTATTAAAAATTGTCTCTGTGTAACCAAATATTATTGGCAGCCGTTCTATTGTGAGACAATAAATGTAGAAATGAATCAAACCAATTAATCATTTATACATGTCAATGATTCATTTAATTAAATATATTGTGCTTTTAATATAGGTATATGTAAACATAAAGCATAGAAAACGTGTTTAAATGAATGCAATAAAAATTACAAAGGTTTTGGTTTTCAAACTACCGCAAATGTTAATAAATGTTGAAATGCTTCTGAAGTTATAAATTATCTCTTCGTTAATTAGTTTTACAAAATAAATGTATGTTTATCTGTGTGAAGTTAATAGTTAATTAAATGCTAATGTAAATGTAGGTATGTACGAGTAAAAGTTCATGAAGCAGTTCCAATTCAAAATGTCTACTCTGGTTGTAATAATTTTCTACGCTTTCACCCCTTTGCCAGGGAAAATAAATTATGTATAGGCATATTTTGCACAAATCTACATCGTTAATCGTGATTTAATTAAATGACAAAATTGTTGAAACTTTTTCTACGAGCAAGTGTAATAAGTTCGAGTAAAAGAAATGAAAGTCTTAACATGTTCATTTACATAAGGGGTGTTTCAGCAGAGGATTGTGTCGTATTGTCATTCGGGGTAGAATTATTGACACAAAGTCTGAGCTGGAGAGATCAAGCATTTCTCTGAGGCACTCACACCTCTTAAGCTGAGCCGCGTTGTCGTGTAACTTGCCGAAAAGGGTTTTAGTTTATAACCCGCGTGTAAGACGTATTTTATTGAGAAGGGTTCAAGAAGTGCCACCCCACAAATGTTTATGTGCACTCGAGTACTAGACCTCGTCTCTCCAATGGCGCAATGTAACTCCGTTATAACTTTATCAACATTCATCATATATCCAACACCAATACCTTTATTATTTCATACATTTTTCAAAATGATCAAATTCAATCTAAAACGTGTTAAAAATGTACAATTTTCCCTTCACATTTTCAACATTTTTTTTCCGTTTGATAAATTAACTTTTTGCATATAGTGTAAGTACAAATCTAAATTTAAATCGTAAATTCAAATAGTTGTCTTTTATTTTTTCTTCACGCAAACCAATTTTCCTGATGTAGAAAAACAAAGTTGTCTTTGCAATGTGAATAAAAATGGAATGAAAGAAAATTCTGTAAAATCCAGTTTAAATGCTGTTTTCATCGAGAACTGTCGTATACGAACGATATCGATAAGTACATGCATCATGAATGCTTCTGTGTACATAGATACCACTTGATAAAAACTTCACTTGCTTAAATTAAAGGTGATGTTTTCGAATTTTTCGATACTTGCATTTTATCGAAGAGAATTTATTACGATAGCATCATAAAAACTTCTCTATTACGTTTCTGATGCGTAAAATATCAATACGTTTTATTCAATTTAAATTTTATTTCAATATAATAACACCAAACAAAAAATTTCACTGTCATAAAAGAAATAAATTGGGCGATTTAATCCAATAAAATTATACATTAACTCTTATTAAATATAACACAGATATATTCCAAACGTTTATTAGATTAGTTTAATTAAGTATAAATTAACCCTTTTAACGTTCAATATGGAGGGATGCCAAAATTGATTTTTACACTTGATATACCTATTGTTAGGAGTATATGCGTTCATTTTAGTAATACGATTGAGTATTAAATACAAATTATAAAGCTGCAACAAACAATATATACGTGTTTAAGAATTTTAAATGGACAAAGGTATTTTTTCCATGACTAATTTATTTTCCAGTTGATTACAGTTCGAAGTACTGGACTGTTAAAACTTTGTCAGTTTGATTAATAAAATATACGCTTCAATCTCGCGTCATTTATTAACAGTAAAGTTCAGAATAGAAAAGTTTGGACTCACTTGGTGTTTAAAAAAAAATCTCTAAATAATGCTGTTTTATTTAAGCTAATTTAAATTAGGGATAGAGTTTTCTCTAGAACACAAAATTCAGTGCATATTCCACTACATATGCGCGACATTAGACAAATATTTCATATTTTTCTATCAAAAATTTAAAATTTAAATGCACCTTAAGATGAAAACGAATTTATAACTAGGACTTATCGAAACTTGACCTCATCAATTTCTTTACAAATTTTTTGCACTATCTACAGCTTGATAATAATTGCAACGTGTCATACGTTCGACACTCGTGGGTTAGTGGTGTCCAATGTCCAACTAAAAACCCACAGAAACGTCTCTTCTAGGTCACATGCCACTTAAATTGGTCTGTCAGGTCAAGTATGGACACTCTTTGAAGACGCTTAATATTCGTACCATTATCCAGTAGAGAAATATTAAGTCTAGCTTGATAGGCCCACGCTCGTCTAGTGATCACATCCTTTACATGTTCCATTTATAGGTTATCGTGGATTCTTACATTATTTATGTACCATGGTACACTGATTATTGTTCGCAGAACCCTGGACTGGAATCTTTGAAGACCATAAATGACTGAATTTTTTTCCGTTTGATGAATTAGTAAGAAATTTTTGACATCAGGAAAAAAGAATAGAAATTGTAACTAGTAGTCTCGAAATTTGAAACGAAGTTTTTTATTTTAAACAAGTAATTTGTCATCAGTTAACTGATAGTACCAAATCTATCTAAATGTAGATAAATTTAAAGATAAGGCTTATGACTGTGAACATGGATTATATTAGTTTACTGATACTAATATGATAGTTATAGATACAAGCACTAGAAGTAGTAAACTTCAAAAAATATTGGCGAGTTTCAAGTTGATTGATGCAACGGAAAAGTATTACGTTACTGTATGTATACGCTTAGTAAATATGTGCTGATATTGTTGAGTTTCATTCTAAGTTTGCTATGCATAAATTTAATCAATTTAGGTTTGTGTGGTCTACGCAAATCCGCAAATGGTAGTCCACGCTAGTTTCAATTACCACCAAGAATGATTGGTATTTCGTAAAAACAATGTTCGTCTAAAATCTAAATCTACGAATAATCTCTTAATTTTTGAACAATTAGCCAAAAAATGGGATTCATAAATTTCAAGTTTTATTTTTTTATTATTAGCTCTCAACCCATAATATCATTCAACCTACTAAAGTACGAACTTTATTTTAATTTCGGAATTTTTACCTATTAGTTAAAGATCGCTACCGCCTTTGAAATTTTGGAAATTATCGGCAATATTTTAATAATTGAAATTATGGGTTTTAAGTTTAATAATTAAGGTAAATGCTCTGTTCGTAATAGTTCACTCAAATGTTCTAAATATAGCAACGATCCGCAATGACGAAGATAAGAATCTTATATTTTGATATGCGTTTCTAATCTTATCTTACATATTCTTTGAGCTTAAGAAAAATGAATTGTTGGCAGAATTGGTAACACCGATAATTAGTACTTATGCGAGAAAACTTGATAAACAATTTAAAAAGAAGCTGAATTGGAAAAATGAATAAGAATGAAAAAGTCAATAAATTGCAACCTAGAAATTGCAATTTAATATTATATTTAGCTACTTCTGCAGATAGCTGTGATGTGAGATGAGTTAAAGTTGTTTTAATTCTCTTAATCTCCTAAATAGAAACGAGGTTGAAAAGTCATTCTAGATTCGTACCAACTCTTAAATGACAATAAATTAAAAAAAAAATAATAAAAAAAACCAAAACTGTTTTTTTGGGGAATACATCAGTTTCAGGGGTTGGCAATAAAAAAAATATTTGTTTTTTGGTCAAATATGAATTACTCTTATTTGACAATTACCTTTTCGACAACAAATATCAGGAAATTCTCATTTAAACTTATCGGGATAGGTGGATTGTTGATTTTTTTTGCGTAAGTTCTACTTATTCTGACTTCCCAATACTTATTTATACCCGATGCGACGTTTATTTTGGTTTTGTCAGAGGGTTTTTTGAAGTTGAATAATTGATTGGTGGCGTTTTTTTCAATGGATGAAAAAATTGAAACAAGAATTAGCCTAAAATTTTGCATTGCGAATAGAATTTCGTAATCTAAAACACTTGAAATGTTACCTTAACATATGAGGAGAAGTGTAAATTAAAAATAAAAGCATATGAATGGTGTAAATCACTCAAAAGTGGCTCTGAAGAAGTTGCTGGTCTTGAATACTCTGGAAAACTATCAATGTCAACATCTGAAAACATTCTGGTAATAGAAATCTCCAAAAACCTGGTAATGAAAAATCGAAGCATAACCGTCTGAAAACTTTCAGCATTGGTTAGTATGCCAGAAGGATCAGTATTATACATTTTAAGTGATATTTTATATCTGAAGCGTCAGTCCTTGCATTGTTTCGAAAATCTGAATTTTATGGAAAAACTTTTTCGGAATTTCGGAATTCGTCGCCAAACATTCAACTAAAGTGAATATCCAAGCACCGTATTCCTTATTTTTAGACCCGAGTGACTTTTTGGTTTCTAAGACTCAATTTACCATTACTGTGAACATGTGTTAACACGATTAAGGCAATAAGAAAGAATTCGCTGAAAACCAAACTGTTAGAGAAGTATGGATAATGTTTGGAAAATTGGATTAAACATAGGTAAGGTAAAGGGCCATATTATGAAACACTTAATGCATAGGAGTAGTATATTTTCTGTTACTAAAAAAAAATATAAGCCTAAAAACGGATTATTTTTATGCTAATCATTTATGTGACATCCACTGAAGTAAAAGCAATTTTTATAAAAAATTTTTTAATTGAAAATTTGAATTTATTAAATAAAATAGAGATAGGTAATTATTACCGTATTTATAAAACAGTATGAACCAACATGTCCCGGTTGTTCTATGAGGTATGTCCTAGATTAGGGAACATAAAATAAACTGAAAAATTTTGATTTAGAGAATTTTATTAAGAAAATAATTTACTAATTTGTAGTATTAAAATGTATGTAATGTTATTATAAAGTATTTAAGATTAATATTTAATTATTAAACGATTTTTCACATACAATAAATAAACACTTACTTATATAATAAATATAGTAGGAACAGAAATAAAGTAGCAATCGTGCAATAAATAATCAATAAATAAAATTTTTATTTAAAAAATAAATCTAACTACTTCGTTTCTTCTTTAATTTTTTTTTTTGTATTTTTTTCATTTTATTTTGCTTCTTATGGATGGATGGGGATGTCTTCATTATCAGAAAGACCGATACCCCAACCTTCAGGGCAATTTTTAACTATTTTTTCTGGCACTTCTTCTTTGTAAGAAAACATCAACATCAGCGGTGCACGGTCACCATTAGCATTGCACATAAATAAGACAGTAAATCCTTCTTTATCGGAATCCACAACTTTATATGCAGAGCGAGATCCTTTATTTAATAAAACTTTTTCAGATGGCGGACATAAACTTACAAACGTTTCGTCACAATTAAAAATCCTCTTAGGAGAAATATCATTCAAATTTTTTTCGATCAAATATTTCTCTTGCTTCTCAAACCATTCTTTTAAATCATCACTTGTAACTGCTGCTCTGCTTTTGGTCAAGTGTTGCGGTTTTCTGATTGACAACTGTGGATGCCGTTTTCTAAAGCCCTCGTACCAATGACGACTTGGTCGGGAGTCAACAAACGGAGTCTCTTTTTTTGATAACTTTACATATTGTTGAACTGAATCTAACAATTCTGTTTTCGTAACCGGCAAACCACGCTGAGCTCTGAAAAGAATCCAGTCCACAATTTTAAGTTCTACAGTCTCTGAGAAAACTGTTGCAGGTCCAGTTTTTTGTTTAGTTTTTGTAGGGTTTTCTTTTCTTCTAAAGAGCATAGTTAAAGGCACTCCGTATGCAGCCGCAGCTTTTCTCATCGAAAGACCAGTGTCCATAGCTTTCAAAGCATTAGCTACATCATCAGCAGAATAATTCAGTCGTGTAGATTTATTCTTCCCTGAGACTCTAGACGCTTTTTTAGAACTATTAACTAGAACTACAGACCTTCTTGAAACTTTCAGGTAATTGTCACATTCATTTCCAGATTTTATTTTATTTTTCCCCTTGGATTTATTTTCATTACTTTTTTCTTTAGTCTTCCCCATATTTATTGGATAAAAACTGTTATCTGAAATGAATAATTATCAATTTAATTAGCACAAAACTATTATTTATTATTCAAGTAACCAAATTTTTAAGGTTTGGTTTTTTATTTTCATGTTATTTTCGAATTTAAGTACTTACCCACAAGTAAATTTATGGTAACATACACCATATTAACTTGTATTATACGAAAATTGCTCTTTTTAAAATAATTAACAATTATAAACACTTAATCAAATAAATAATCCTAACACGAGTAATTGTTTCGTAATACCGACCACACCCAAAAATATATATACGTAGTACATGAAACACTCACTAAACTGTTTCATAAATACAGATTATTTAAAAAGTAATGTACCAATTGCGAAACACCTAAAATAAAAATAAATTCTTTATTCAAATATTATTTATTTTTTTTGCACTAGATAATTGAGAACTTAAACTTATGATTGACATATTTCTATTATTTATAAACTATTGATATATACCAAAAAACTTGAAGCAGCCGCAATGGCATGTGTCACTCTTTCACTCCAAAAAACGGCTATTTCATAATGTAATCAGACATAGATATTTAATCTTTTTTTTTCTTAAACTTTAAAGCACTTATTAAAATAAATTAATAAAAGCATTATAATAGTTATTAACCTTTAAATTAGTAATATTATTATTACAGAATTAGTGAAATTTTTTTTGTAAATCTGATTTTTATCATACTTATAAACCGGGACATTGTTTCATAATATTGCCTCTTACCTTATACATGTTTTGCCACTGATGGCGAATATTTTTTGAATAAGAGAATAAAAAATATATTAAAATTTGAATTTATTTTATTTTTTTTGAATAGCGAGTTGTTTTTGTTCAGAAGACTTAAAAAATTCGAATTCAATATGAAATATTTTAAATAAAAATTTGGTTGGACAAATTTATGCTCACAAAATAGTAAAAAAATCAAATTGTGTATAGTAATATAGTAATGCTATTCTACGCTTTTATATACTACACTAGTTTTTTTCTAGATATAAAGTTGCATTAAATGCTGGATTTTTCTTATTTCTAGACTTGAACTTACAACTTAGAAGTAATTAAAAACTGTAGTAGCTATAACGGGATTTTAATTAAATATTAAATAATAATAAGGTAAAAAGCATGGCATATAATTACAGGGATACAAGTAAAAAAATCTGCTAAAAATTGAAAGAAAAACCTTTAATAAGTATTTGCTTTTTTGGTATTTATAAAAAAATAATTAATCTCGCAAAAGCTTTTATGACTATTGGCAAACAAATGTTTGGAAAAAAACAAAAACAAAAACTTGCATAAACTAAATGAAGCTTTAATCTTTTAGTTCATTTGGTGTTTCTTCACAAAGAATTGAAACATTATATTTAAAAGTAGATATAAGTGTACTTTTACTCGAGGATTGCATTGTGTAAAGCAAAATCGTAGACACTGAAGAAGGCTAGCTGTAACTTAGAGATGTATTTTGACTGACGAATTGGCTTTGTTTCTTGGTTCAAACTTTGTAATTACACTACTCATTGAGTTTCAAAGTCAAATTAAATAACTTGAAAATTAAAAAAAAATAAGTCCTCATTGAATTAATCAAACTTAGTGTCATCCTTTAACCAGCGAAAAGGAGATTCTCAATTCAAAATGTATGTTTTTAACTTATGACTAGGCAGCATTTTCACAGAGTTATCCGATTTTGATTTTTTATATTGAATAAAATATAGATTAACGTTGGTTTTTATTCTAATAAAAAAAACAACAAATTATCTTCTAAGGATGGAAAAATAAGGAGATGATTGATGCCTTGTACACTAATAAATTCGGAATAAAATTCATTATCCCAGCCGTAAAAATAAGACATTGAACTATCAAATAGTAATTTAAAAACATCTTGTTTACTTTTTGCTTCCACAAAATCATGGGTAACCCTTTCACTTAAAGTTCTGAAGAATTTTTTTTTTTTGAAAGAGGGAATCTTTGTATTTTACCTTAAACAATTGTTTAAGCATAGAAAAAATCTAACCTTTCACAAGTTTTCCGGAAAAAAGCAGGAAAGGAGAGATATAAGATTCTTTGAAGCCAAGGAAAGTATCAAAAAACGATATGAAGATAAACTTCTCCAGTATATTTGTGAATCTTTCATCTATTGAATTTCTTGGAAAACTAAATTTTTTTCCGAATAACGCAATATTAAATGAATAACATTTTTATTAAAAGTTATTAATGATACTAGGTAATCGAGAATGTTCAGCAATTTAACAAAAATATAGATTTGGAAACAGTCTTAGGAAAATTAATCAAAATTATAATAGTCCAAAAAAATTTTTTTTTCGAATTTTCGTACAACTTAAATCAACTGATGTATCAAAATTTCATGCTTATATAGTAAACATAAAATAAATAAAAACCCAAATATAAATTTATGGGTTCAAAGAATTAAAAATAATGTTTCTTGTCGAACGAATACTCTCAATTAATCATCTTTTTTTAATTTATTGAAAAATATGATCAACTTTTGGGAAATATTTTTTGTAACAAAAACACATATAGATAAAGTAGATAGAAGTAAGTAAATTTTTGCCTATAAAAGTTAATATTTTTAAACAAAAAGTATAACTTACGGAAAACGAAACTGAAAAAAAATCTTTAATCTTAATAACTAAGCTGTCAAATTAATGAAAAGTTATTTAATTTTAAGTCAGCGCTAAACAAAAATATTTACAATAAGTTATTGTAGAAGTCCTATGCTATGCCTCGCATGCTAATCAAACGGCATTGTAAGCCGACCTTCAGTTGTCATCATCCCTTGCTTTAAATAATTACTTCGTGTGTTTGATAAATTGACGCCAACTTAAAGTTAGTTATCAAAAAAAGTCTCAAAAAAATATAATTGAGACCTTAGTTGTTAAGATAAAAGATATTTTATTTTCCGCTTTTCAGTTCAATTTTCAATTTCAATTTTCAGTTAAATTATCATTAATGAAATTTTCATCTTTGGGGACGCATTTCTTTTTTTCTGCAAATCTGTCCGATCCATTATTGGAAACATATATGAATCATTTTGAGACAAAGACCTTCCAAATAGTAATTTCCAATTCGAATATCAGAAATATAAAAAAGAGGTCATTAATTCCATAAATCACAGAATCTTTTTGTGGCAATCTTTGTACAATTGTCATTTATGTACAATTGCTTTCTCCTTCAAATAAGAACAGCGTTCGATCTGAATAGTTGTAGTAGATCGTTGAAAAAAGGGAATGCAAATAAATGGAATTTGATGAGGGTAATTGTACTGTTTAGCTCACATACTACATTTGAGTCAATAGGGATGTGATTTGAATCCGAGGCAGTAATCCATAAGCGTATACACATATAAAGTGCAAACAACCCTCAACAATCATCATCTCAGCACGAAATGCCGTCCGTCACGGGGTGCAATACGTAAAAATATTCCCTATTCACATAAATTGCAGCAACGCTCTATTATTTTTCCCTCATCTATATCGGCTTAATGGAGTAAATATTTTTTGTTGTGTCTTGTGAATTTTTTATTTGTATAATATTTTTTTGTACTTATAGAAATCTTCGGTAAAATCACCACTATAAAAACATGTGAACCGCTTGTAATTTTTGTTCCTTTACTGAACGTAAATTATAATATGTTCCTTTAAATGTGGATCGATAAAATGGCTATAATAATGAAAACGTATCATATTGAACGATCGGCTAAACTCCACACGCCTAGCGCCTGTTCACGGCTTTAACTAAATGTAATAACCTTACGTTTATTACTAATATGTTCCATTACTTCTTTTATATCGTTTCATAATAAAAAAATTGATACAATAAAATTGATAGATGAACAAAGGAAATGTTGAATTATTGAATAACAATTAATTGTCATTTTTTATAACTCTTTTTAATAGCTCTAATGCATTTTTAATTAAAAATATTAATTGAATTCTCTTCAATAATATTTCTAGGTATTAGATATTCTTTTTTAAATCCGTTTTTTTTTAAATCGCATAAAAACTCTTTTGTCTATACGGAGAAAATATTCAAGCTGAAACTTATCAGTTTAACCACAATGATGGAACAAATTTTCTTTTTATTAAATAGAAATAAAAATTGTATGCTTTTTATTTAAATCAATTTAATTATGACTCGTTTATAAATATTCGTATTTTAGGAAAATGAATTGAATAATTATCTTAAAAAACTTTGAAAAAGTATTTTTTTTTTGTCGATATAAGCAATGCTTAATCAAATATTGCTCTTGTGGGGAAGCTGAAAAATTTAACGAATTCTCTACAAAAGGAACATGAAAGATTTATTTAACAATAACAAAAGGCTTTATCCGCAGTTATAAATTTCGTTTATATGAATTATTGGTTGTAATTGTCTCTTACATTTTTATTAAGTGCCTTTTTTCTAAATTACGTCGATATTTAAGCAAACAAGCATTTTATTTTTATGATATGGAACGAAAACTCTACAAATATAGAGCTTTAATTTAAAAAATTGACAACCATTTCTCAAGCTCCACAATTCAACTTAACATCGTTAACATTTTAAGAACTTCTACCGTCCTATAAATATTCCCTGTAAAGCCAATTATTTTATTTAGTTACACAGAAATAATTTTATATAAGAGTAGGTAAGCTTTTTTAAACCGATGAAAAAAGAAAGAAATTATCAATTTAATGCGTACAATTGTTATAAATAAACAGAATTATGCAATTTACAAAGAGGAAAAAATTCATTGGAATAGGTAGGCACTGTTCATTTTCTTCAAAGTAAAATTAAATATAAAAATGGTTCATCAATTTTCCGCGACAGTTTGACTTTAAAATTATGAGGATGTAAATTTTATTTCATTTCCTCAAGATAAGTAGGAAAAGTTAACATAACATAACAGAGAGGCTGCCATTTTCGAGATAAACAAGTGTTAAACTTTTTCAAGGTTGAGGGTCTCTTGTGCCGGTTTTATGTTTATCTGGGGTATGTAACAATTTGATTTATGAAAGACGAACAAAAAGTATTTCACTTACTACATTAGTTTTCCGAGTTTCTCAAAGGAAAAATAGAAAATCTTATAATCTATCTAAAAGAATACCTTAAATATAAGTTTTTCAGTTCCAACTAGTTTTATGGCCATTGTAAGAGGAATTCGGTCTAATAGCTTCTCTTAAAATATGTATGTGTTTCAAAAATTATAGTTGGGAAACTAGAAAAGTACAATTTAAAAATATCTAACTTTCAAAAATGTATTTTTTTATTACACTAATTTTCCTATCGCGATTAACAATCACATAGCAGGTAAGCATTTTCATGAAAAAAAAATTACGCCGTTACGGTACCAATTATCCTAAATTGTGTTTGGTTTTTCAAAACCTTTTGTTACATATTTGATTAACTTCAATCTGCTGGTACAATTTTTTTCATTTGAAATCCATTTTTTTTCCAATTTTGATAGACCATTCAGTCGATAAAAACGTTTTGAATTCGGTCTCATATTTTGCGTCTGTTACCTCTAATTTGAGTGAGCTTTGCCGACAGCAAATATTTATCCTGACAGATTGAAGTACTTTTTCAATGATTTTTTTTTTAATTTCAATTAAATGATTCAATGAAAAAAGTTTATAACATTATATGTAACTGTTCCAACCAAAAAATTAAAACAAACTTAAGGGAAGCAACATGTTCTCAATGAATTGCAGGTAAAACAAAAAATAATAACAGAAAAAAAAATTTAAGTTTTTGTTCGTTAAAAGAGATCAATACTAAACGTTCGTTGAAATTTTATACTTCTTATTTTGAATTTCTGTAGAAAAATAAATCGCAAGGGTATTTTTTTTTATATTTTTTAACAAGTATGAAGTTGTTTCTTTATTTAAAAAAAAAATATAAATTTTACGAGAAGCATATTTGCAATTAATTTATTTTCTTTTTAACATTTTTTACGTAATAATTTTCAGGTATGATTATTTTTCAATAGTACACCAAAAACAATGTTTATTTTAAAAAGAGCGGAAGAAGCCTCTAACAATATAAATTATGAAATTTTTGATAATAAATTTCGCAAAAATGTATTTTTTCAACATATAAAAACCAAATATATTTTTTATTGAGATGTGGAGACCTATTTTCAGATTCAAAAAGGCGTGGCTCACTTAAAAGGTTAAGAAACACTGACCTAAAGTATTTTCAAATTTTGTCCATAGAAATTAAATAAGTACCAATAAGTATATCGTCGACGTGTTTCACTTATTTCCTTATAAATTTTACCTTACTATGCTATATTTTCTTTTTGTCTTTTAAATAAACCAAAAACTAATATTACTATACAAACTATCGAAATTTAAGTACTTTATATAAACATGCTCCTGTATACCTCGTTCCCTTTGGAGCTTTATTAAATAACGTTAAAACAATTCTGCAATAATCCACTAGCAAAGAAAGGTTATAAAAGCTGGATCAAACTTCACCATCTTAACAAATATCAACCATATACCTTCGAAAAAACGATACAGGTTTGATTTTATAAATCCCCACTGGCTTTATAAAGAAAAAAAATATAGTTATACCTCGATGTAACGAAGCTTTATTTAACGAACTTCGGATATAACGGACAAAAAACGGAATAAATAAGCAGGATTACCGAAAACAATTGTGTCGACTTCAAACAACGACATTACGACGAATGTCCGAAGAAACATTTTGTCATAGTTATACGGTTTTTTCTTTAAATTATGTGATTTCAATATCATAAATTTCAAAAAGACACATTACATAAACTTTAAATATCTAAAATATAGTTAACAATAACGTTAACATCAAAATATTTCTGTAACTTTCGATTGTAAATTCGATTGCCCCAAAATATTATTTTCTATGTAGATAAAAATTCTTTAGAAAATTAGAAAACATATTTTTTTTTGTCTTCTGAAAATTTTAAAAATTCAGACCTGTCTCCATTTCGAAATTGCATAAACAATAATAGTTAAGTTTTGTTTACTTAAAGTTCGATAAGCCAATTTTTGTAGTCATGAAGTAATTAATTAAGTTCTGTGGTTTGCTTGTTAACCAACACAAGAATTAATCGATTTTAAAGTTTAGAAACTTTTGGCTTTCGCTAATCTAAAATTTTTGACAGAGAAATATATATTATAATTTTAACCGATACAGTGCATGCATTTGTGTAAAAGATTTGATAGTACACAGATTTGATAGAGCACAAGCAAGCATTCTTGATTCCATTTTCAAGTGTGCTTGGTTAGGACGATAAAAAGCAAATAAAAAGAAATAGACTTTTTCAATAACTAAAAGTTTTAGTGGTTTCTTTAGGTAAGTGTGAATTCTATTACTATATTATAGGTGTACGCGATAATTTAAATACAGCAGTCGCTAACTACTAATGTTTAAGTACTATAATCTTTACTGCATTGTTAATGCTACTATAATCTACCACCAATTGTCCGTTACTAATGTTTATTATATTGAAAAAAAATTACGAAAGCCATTCGATTGCCTAAAATTTATGTTCAGATTTTTAAATTTCAAGTCAACAAAAATCGATTGTAGAATATGAATCACAATATTGTGCATTAACTAAAAGTTCAGCTCACACAACAAACAGTTGTTTAAAACTAATGGATAAATAACTTTTAAAGTTTTTTTTTTTCGATGAAGAAAAAGTAATAAAAATAATCATAAAACTTATTTTTGTAAAAAATATCAGTAAGAACATTTTTCAAATAAAAAATTCACACAAATAAACGTTGAAATCATGAGGTTTCACAATGTTTTCGTTGGATAATTTTTCTCGACAGAAATGCGTAAATTATTTAATTATTTAAGACATACGAATTGATTTTCGCAAACTTCTGACCTTTGGTCACAATCCCCAGGGATTATAAGGGATCTACCCACCTAAAACGCAGGCTTTACGAAAAAGAGATAAAGCTAAACCAGCGTTCAGAAAAATTTTAATTCATTTGGAAACTCAATAATTTGCTGTTTCTTTTATCAGTCTTTATTTTATGATTATAACATTTAAAAGAAAAAAAAATATGAAAAAAATTAAAACCTTTCGACCTTTTTTCACACGTCACATGTACAGAACAAAACAAGATTTATCCACTGATAAAAATGTGGGGTAAAGTTTTATTCATTTCTACTTTGAGTGATATTATAGTTTTAAACTTATGCTAGAAGTAATTACATGTTATCATTTTACTTTTAAAAATAGACATGCTGTTTAAAGTTATCCAAATATTTTCATAAAAGATGAGTAGGTGGTCAAGTCCACGTGTATTCAAATGCTAACACGTGTATAAATAAATCTTCATAACGTTAATCTCGCATATTATACAGAGTATAAACTAACAATGAAGACAGCAAGTGATCGAATTTGATTACGTTATTCAACTTAATAAGTTCGTTGTGATCAAACAAGGCATCTTGTTATATCCAGAAGTTAGCCGCGTGTACCAATCTTTCACATCTCATGTACACAAGTTCAGTTTATTGCACCCAACCAAAATAGTTCTTGTTTACTTATAATTACCGTCAATTGGTTCTAATAAAATTAAACCGTCTGTTTATGACCGATTGTAAATATTTTTAATTTAATTTTCGTTCGAATTCTCAACCTACCAAACAAAATAACGAATTCCCCATTCCAATAAGACCAGAACTGAACAATATTAAACCCAAAAATTATTTATTTGAATAAAACTTTTGAACTAATCAAAAATCTTTTGCTAATAAACTTCTGAAATCTACTTGGTTTTATAAACAATTGTTTTTTAAGAAATAATTTGAACGTTTCAATATCTGGATTCAATCCCAGCAAATTTTGAGATGTGAATAAGGCAGATTTCGTAAAACATTATTAAAAAGGATAACTATAGCTCTCTGTTGTAAAAAAAAATACGGCCTTTATTTGAAAATTATTTTAACATCAGAATTTATAGTTTAATTATAATAATAAAATTTGATTTTTAAACGTTGATAAAAGACACCTTAAACAGTATGTTTGTAAGTATAAAATAAAGAGAAATATAATGCACTTATCTACTGCCTGTGCCTTTTTCGACAACAGAATAACTTATAGAAGTGTCAACCAAAGTTCGCTAAAAGCCTTCGTAGTTATAAAGCGACGGTTATAACAATAACCGTCTATAATAAAAAAAATGTCTATTTAGAAACTATTGAAATCAAAAAAACACAACTTTATGTCCTAAGAGGCGTATATCTCATCAATTATTCTTTATCATATATATAAAATACAATGTCTCTCTGTTTGTCTGTCTGTTTAAGGCTTGATTAATTGAAATCTACCGGTCCGATTTCCGATGTTTTCTTAAGTTTGTAAATAAATTATTCCCATTGGTTTTAGTATTACTTTAGTCTCAATGACAAACACAGAACGTTAAAAATAACAATTTTTAAGCAAAAAATATCCAATTTTTTTTCGAACGAATTCAAACTTTTACGTCTTTTTGACAAACCGATAAAGCTAGTAACCTTAATTTTTACAAAATAAATAAGACCATAAATAAGCTTCGCTACCTTTCCAATTTCCAATAAATAAAAATATGAAATGTTTTTTATTTTTACTTGTTTGAAATTTTCAAACTCGTTTGAATTTGAATTGTTTGTTACACTTTCCGTCAAAACCGCTTAACTGATTTTGAAAAAACTTAATAAAAAAATTAATTTGACGTTGGAGAAGGACATAGGTTACCTTATATATAGAATTACATCATTATTAAGGGTAAAACGCAATTTTTAACAAAAAATGTCCAAAATTTTCGAACAAAGTTAAACTTTCACGTTTTTTAGATAAACTGAAAATGCTGGAATCGTTATTTTTGCAAAATAAATAAAATCATAAATAAAATGACTAGCTACGGTAATTTTTTGTCAATTACCAATCAACAAAAATATGAAAGGTTTTTGTACTTTTCTGAAATTTTCAAACTTGTTTGAATTACTATTTTTATTTTATTTTACCCTTTTTGTCCAGGCCGCTTAACCGATTTTGATGAAATTTAGTTAAAAGATATATTATACCCTGGAGAAGTCCAAGTTCATGAACTCCATGAAGAATTGAATTACATCCTCGACGTTAAGGTCACGCCGAAAGATGTCATTCCTAATATATCGCCCAGCTCCTAAAAATGACCGAAGGATTGTATGTACTTTGGCATCTTTTGGTTATTTCAATGTTGCTAGGCCTTACCACGGTCCAGAGTTGGACCCCATATACCCAAAATTGACCTAAGCACTACTATGTGAAGCATCACCTTGAATGACTGGTTTAAGGGAGACTTTTTGCCAATCATCCAGGCGATCATACGATGCAGTGCTGTGGTCTAAATAGCTTCCTTGTGTGGATCTTATGTGGATCTTCCAGTTGAGGTATCGATCTAGGTGATAGCCTAGATAACTTGCAAAGACATAATTGATGTGAAACATCTATAGGCGTAGGGTAAACCGGATCGTTTGCGTAGCCACGCGTGGCGATCGCTCGCCACGCTATACTATGGATATACAATCTACATGTAGTAGTGTGTAGTAGTAGTGTGCACAGTATGGCGACGCGTTGCCATGCGCAAACGACGTGACTCCCTTCTCACTCGGTTCGATGGTCTTGTTTACAACAGTATACATTACCTATGTTTTACTTGAAAAAATAAACAATAAAATATGTCAGACAGTGATAATTCAGAAAATGAAAGTAAACATCCTCTTGCAAAGAAAGCAAGAATACAATATGACGCATTCCCAAGTCATCAGTAATTAAATTTTCAAGCGTCAATAAATAAGCGTCAAGAAGTAGAATCTACTCTCTTGGTAGATTGAAATTTATACAATTTTTTATTGTATATATTATTTTGTTTTAATTAAATCAATTTATTATTGTCTTTAGTTTCATTCTTTTTATATTTATTTCAAAATTTAATAACGACTGACAAAATTGTATTTCAAAACCAGTTGATAGGGAGTAGCACACGAATGTTTTTATTTTTATTTGTCAAGAATGTAAACATCTAAAAATTATTTAATTAATTAATTTTCTAATCATGGTGGTTTTCTAATCTTGTCTTAATGCATACTACTTGTACAAACTCGTTGTTTCACATCTACCAGGCGTCCCGTGACGGCTAACATTTTTTTTTTTTTTGGACACAGTGCTCGTATATCTTAATAGGTCTGCAAGAATTCTTCCTCAGAGTAAACGTTACAGCGTCTCTTAAATTTTTATTCTTATAGAGGTGAAATAGGGGATGAAAGTTCGTATGGAAGTCCAAACAAATCAATTTAGGCTTACTATATGTATCGAGGAGAGGTACAATACATCGTAAATATAAAGGAAAAACAACAAAGACTTGCGTGAAAAAAAACGGAATACTTAAACATTTGCCGTCTAAACATATAGACATCGCGAGCGTAGCACCGTAAAGATATATAAGAATAAACATTAAACATACATAAAATTTAAATATTTTTCCTTTTACTTTTGCCTAGAATCAGCGTTATATGCACAAGATGCAGGAGTTCGAATCATATAATTTTGTGTTTGTTTTTTTAATTCTTCATATTTAAGGTCAATAGAACTCACAAGGCGCCGGAAACGAAAATATTAGAGAGTAATAAAGCTACGTTATAATAATAAAGCTATTACTCTTGTCAGTATAGTGTTAGTAAAACGCATTAATGTTGTTATTTTAGTCCCAGTAAATCGTTCACCCAACATTGAAGCACTAGAAAGAAATTTTTCAATAAAATATGAAAAATTAATAAAAAACAAACAAAAATACGAATCTTAATTTACCACACGGATGAGGTTGTAAGTTTTGGCTTATTTAAAACAACTGGACATGAGATTTCGATTTATGTAACCCTTAATATCATATTTTGTAGGTATGAATACATTTATTGAGAGAATGATTTAAAAGTTTCTAGTTATTCTACGACAAAGAGTAAACCCATGAAAAATATTCCCACCATATCAAGTCACGCCGGCAAAGTTGCGGGTATCAGCTGGAAAGAAATAAATTCGATCTAATTGAATAATAAAAGGCATAAAATGCAAGAAATGTTGTCCTCATCTAAATTATTAGTTTTCGTGTGTGCTGTTGACTGGAAAACAAGGCGAAATTTGTTCCTAAAATAAAACCAACAAAACTTGAGGGGTTGAAGCTAAGCCTTTCATTGACAAAAAGTGAAAAAGAGAAAGAAATTTGAGATCGAAAGAAAAATGGAAGAGAATGAGATATTAAATTCGAAACATATGGCGGCGTAAGGCACGTAAGGTAATACGACACAGCACGTACGGCTTAATTTAGTTAACGAGCTGATTTATCATTAACTCTTCGTCGTCCTTCATCGCTTACTAAAGAAACTCATACCCGCTAAATTGGACTTGAAGGACTTTTTGTGGTCTTGATGAAGCTATAACATTACACACTCTTACAAAAAATTAATTTGAAACGTTCCCATTGTTCTATGGATTATTTGAACTTCTATCTTCAGTGCTCGTGAAAATCCTCTTAGTTAACTATTGTTACATTCTCGAAACAACCAAACAACCAAACAACCAAAAAAAGTATCATTATATAATCATTAAACAAATTTAAAAATCCTACAACAACTAAAGCTTCACGATAAAAGAACTTCAAATTCCAAACATTTTTTCTTCGTTTACCTCTTAAAAACTTACAACAACAAAAAACGCTAAGAGCGGATCCTAAAAAAATATAAAAACATCCTTTACATTTATTTTTATATTTTTATTTCAAAATTACAAATTCAATTATCGCTTTTGTATTAAACCCCTTTTCAATGTTTGTTTGCTAATTTTTTTCGTGCTGTTAAAATAAAAGTTTCAAATGAAAATTCTAAATTTTCCATTCGTTGAATTTTTAATTAAAATTTAATCGGCGGGGAGATACTAACAAAAAAAAAACACAAGTTAAAACAATTAATGTTCGAGTATGAAAAGAAAAATATTTTTCGTTTTGCAAAAATAGAACTACGATTATATAGTATCGTAGTTGGGACAAAATTAATTGAAGTTACTTTATAATGAATAACATATTTTTCTCAATTGTTGAAAATAATTTGGAAATAATAACAACAACTATAAAATTCGACATATAAACTGAATAAATGGATTGATTGTCGTTTTTGTGTTGATTTTTTACGATCAAAATGTAAAAGCTTTCAGTTAATTCCAGCATTCAATATAAAACGAAATTTTACCACATGAGTTTTTGGGGAGATTTAAAACTACACGGGAAATTTGATATTATTTTTGTACATTTACTAGTTATACTAAAAATCTTCAGCTAGGCTTTTAAAAAATTAAAAATGTAATTTTTATTTTATCAAATTAATATAGTCAAATGTGATAAGAGATTCTACAATAAATTTTCATAAAAATAATTTAATATTTGTCAGCATTTTAAATTTAGAGGTTCATATTCTTCTTTGATTTTTAACTTTTAAACAGCATAACTGCTGCATAAATCCCATAGTTTCTATCTTATAAAATAATTGAAAAAAAAAAAACACGAGTTAAATCTATCGACGGTAGTTTTGCATGGGCTACTTTTGTTGGTTACTTATTGTAAAACTAAAGAACATCTATTTTAATAAACAGAACATTGACATCCAATACAGCTATGCTAAATAGTGGCATAAATTATGTTGATTAAACTCAAAATACACTTATCCCTCGATTTACGCGGTATCCGTTTTATGCGGTTTCACGGTTTTTTCGCGGTTAGATTTTTTTTTTTTAAAAAATCATATGTATATAAACCAAATAAATTTACATCTAAAAACATTTCGGAAATTTTACAATTGGCCAATAACTTAGAAAGTAAAGTTTTGGCCACTGATCCTACCTGAACGTGCTGTTAAATTTCAGCGAGACCTTAAAACCCTGTGCGCGCAATACAGTAAAATTTATAAAGACTTAAATAAAAAAAAAACACAAAAATTAGTCACAGACTATTTAATCAGACGTGTCGAAGAGCCTGCTGCTGCTGGATTTGAATCCGATGAGAGTAGTGATTTCGAGCCAACCAAAAAAAATTGGTTGAATTAGAATATAGTAGCGAGGAGGCGGAATGATAAAATTTCAATTATATAATTATGTATACTTTTAACTATAAACGTGTTAAAAATTCATTAATTATTTCTTAATATTTCTTATAAATATTTCTTATAAAAATTCTCATAAATATTTCTTAATAAAATTCTCTTTTCTTACCTCGTTTTACGCGGTTTTCTGGAACCTATCCCCTTTACTTTATATGAACTTGATGTCTCGATTTACGCGGATTTTTATTTCCGGAACCCATATTCAGTTTTTGTATGAACTCGAAGTTTCGATTTACGTGGTTTCGATCTACACGATTAACCTGGGAACGTACCTACCGCGTAAATCGAGAGATGAGTGTATATCGAAGAAGAAATTTAAACCGTATTTAAAAGATCAAATATTTCAAATAAGGAAAAATCAGGAGTTCTCAAGTATTTTTCTATTCAGTTAGGGATTCCACAAGGAAGTGTGTTGGGGTCACTCCTTTATCGGTAGTGCACTGGAGATATTACGGCCGATGGATGCTTATGACCGAAAATGCGCTAACGGGTATATTTGCAGATAATACTGGGTATTAGTGTCTGTAACTTAGATCCCTTAGATCTAACGGTTACTTCCAACTATCAGTGCAATTAACATCTATACTTAGAAGTGGAACTTTTCCCCGAGTCATGCGAAACTCTATTGTAATTCCCTCCTACGATACAGTTGAATTTTTTAGAATGTGTTTGGGGTATTTGGACCATTAGCTCACATGGAAGTATTATATTTGTTAATAAAGAAAAATCATGTACAGTAAATTTAAGGTGCACTTTCATTCAGCCGCTAGTCGCTGGTTTTAAGCAAAAAATGTGGTCACACGATTAAAATGTAACGTGTGTGCCATCTGAAAGTAGCGATAGCGCTAAATTTAGTTTCGCTTTTTCACCGGATTCTATCAGGTATTTCATATGCTTGTCATATACATCAGACATGATTTTTTATTCTAATACATTTCCAAAAAGAGTACATAATCGGTGTATGTATAACTCATAAGCTAAATGTTTACTAACAAGAATTACTACTTATTACTTGCAGTTATTTACTATTTACACATACCTATACAATAAAGTGATTATATCGATACATTGACATTCGATCGAGAGCCTCATTTGTCGCTCAAATTTTGACGCATATGTAACATTTTAATGACGTGACCACATTTATCGTTAAAAACCAGCGATTAGCGCCAGCATAAAAATGCACCATTAAATAGCTCTACTAGCTGCTAGATAGGCATTTTGAGCTTTCCGATAACAAGGTCTTGATTTATGAAACGATAATTCTGCCCATCTGAAAAGACGAAATTGACCAGTGGAGATTTGGTAATAACTTCTAAATCATTGAAAGTACACAATCGAAAATACTTTAACAACTGGTAAATGCTCCTTGGTATTTAAAAATCGCAATACTCCACAATGACCTTAACATTAAATCTCTATCGGACGCAATAAAAACCCACGCTTAAAACCATTTCGATAGGCTCCAGAATCAAACAAATTCAATATTACGAACTCTATTGGACTCTCTAGAGAAACAACGATTAGGAAAGGGAAAATCCCTTGCGATCTAACTACATAAAACGTAAGAAAGGTTCTTAACAGGAAACATATCTGTATTAAGGAATCGAGCTCCTGATGGTTAATGAGAAGAAACAAACAAAAAATACACATACCTAGGTGAGTTAGGTGATACTATTTGTTCTGAATTAAATGTTTGATATTTTCTTTGGAACGATTTTATTATTTTTTTTCATTAATAAAAAACAAGCACACAGTACATAGCATAGCACAGTACGTCAAAACTATATGGATTTTAGTTAAATTTTGTATTTTTTAGAAATTTTTTTGCGTGCATTGAACATTGATTATGTTTCAATCTTAATTGTTCATACAATTTTGTAAAGATACAGCCGGTTATATGACAGTTAATACAAAAATCGATTACCTTCCAACATTAACATAGCCAAATAGGCTAACAGTCAATCGAACTTTTTAAACCTATAAAAAATATTATAAGAAGTCTTCGACTTCATATTTTGACTTTTCGCAATTAAATTAAAAAAAAATAAAAATCTACAGCCCTTTCAAAATAAAGAGTACAAAAGGATTTTTAACGAAACAGAAAAGTAAAGTTATCTTACAGTTCTACATACTAAATCAGATTTGATAAGGCCTTTACTACAAGTCTTGTTTAATTCTTACATGTTTACATATATTAGTGTTTTTATTCCCTAGTATCAAAAAATAGATAAAAAATATCATTACAAACGATGCAAAATCTACGAAATAAAAAAACAATGTTTTCTTTCAGTGTAAAGAGCATTCAATAGCAAGAAAATTCTGTGATTGAAAAATTTAAACTAAAACTTAAAAAATAATTGTTCAAGTTCTATGTGCAGAATGCAGCACTTGGTGCACAAATCGGAAAGAAAAATTAAAAAAATCCATAAAACTTTAAAAAAAGTGCTATTTAAGAAAAATGAAGAAAATCAAATGAACGCATGAAGTCTACAAGGCAAACGTATTGAGAAAAATCAATGAAAAAAGAATTATCATCGATAGAGTAACAAGAAAAGCGTACTTTAAGAGTCTCTCTAAAAAAATGGGCCAAAATTGAATGTTACAGAAAGGAAAGGTTGAAAAATTTCACAAAAAAGAAGGATTGAAAAACTGAATTTGTTAAAAACAGGACCAAGGGGATATCACCAGATTTAGACAATGCTAGAAGAAAACGTTCAATTACGTGGGAAAAAAGCAATCACTTTCGTTGTTTTACAGAGATTTTTCAAATACAAGTTTTCTTTTCTTGTCTTTAAACTGATGTTTTAAAACAATGAAATAGAAAAAATATATTTTCATAATTCGTGACTGTTAATACTATTTAATGAGTCAAGAGTTCGGCAATGTTTGCGGTTTATATTTTAAGAAGCTTTTTTTTAATAACTATTTTGATAATTTTGAATACAAAATTTGAAATTTTTTTTCTTCTGATATATTTTTAGCTTCCTGCTACGGTGAATGTCAAGGATAATTCGAAAGAAAAAAATATGAAAAAAGATTTATTTTTTTTTGTAAAAATTTTATTTGTTTTAGAAGGAATATGTTAAAATTATATTTTTCTGTTATTTCTTATACTTTTATGATTATAAATGCTTTTATAAAGAAAAGAATAAACATTTCAGAAGGAATATGATAAGACTAATTATTTTTCTGAAATTTAATAAAGTTTTTTATGGGATTTTCAGTATACTATAACTCACTCCTTAAGTCAAGAAAGGAGCGATTATTTTACTTATTAGTTACCATACATAAGGTAGATAGTCTCGGTTTAAGTTAATACTGCAAATACACTAATGACGGTGCCAAATCTTAACATATTTCCTAGCATGTATTGAAAGATAGAAATATGTTCCTAATCTTGCATACATTTTGAATATTTGCGCTGCTAGTGACAAAAAAGAGAACTATGATCTGGGTCTGTTATTGTGTACATAAACATTGTGAAAAAACCAACAGTGTTCAGACTCTTTGTATCCTCTGTGATAAGGATCATGAAACAAACAATGGATAGGGACATTCTAATCATCTAACCGTTTGAAAAAAATACTTTACGACCTATTCTCATACTTACCAAATAAAGATACATAAATTTCACAAAAATCGGTGGAGATATTTCGGAGGAGTGTAACCACAAATACCGTGACATGAGAATTTTATATATAAGGTTGTAATTCAAGACTAGACTATTATTGTTATAATCAAAATATTAGTTCTGGATTAAAATGTTACCTTAGTATTTTTTTTTCGTGTAGATATATCATAAATATTTTTGTTTAATATTGGTTTCTACGGAATATCATCATTGGATTTCAATATTTTCTTTAATAATTGTTTCAATTTAACGGTATGCAATAATAAAATTAACACGCCACCGAATAGGACAAGGTTTTTGTTTCGAAAAATAAATACTGAAAAGAATAATAGCCATACTATTTGCCATTGATATTTAACCTTTATTTTTCATTTGGCACACATCAACCGAAAGTCAAATAAAAGTACGATTTTCAAATCAAATAATTCGCAACTCTAAAAAAAATCATTTAATAATTGTTTGAACAAAAGTGTAAAATCATCATTGACATTCCCCCATTCCCGATCGTGTTAAAATCTTTTCCCAATTCAAAATCTTAATACGCAAACATTTTAAGTTGAATACTTAAATCGAAAATCTATTAATTTTACGTTTGAATACATTTCTTCTTTCTTATTTTGCTTATAAGCCCAGCTTTTTTTTCACCTTAACCATTTTCGTATTTTTATAAAATTGCTTTTTAAATTTCTTGAAATCGTCTACGTTCATTTATGTTAACTTGAGAGATTTCTGTAATGATATAATCTTACATACAAAGCCCTATTAATTCTGTTTTTAGTTATTTTAAGTTCCTTTTTGTTAGCAGCGTTAATTTTATGAAAGTCTTTGAAATACCCTCTAATTCAGAATTCTCATGTTTTATCTTATATTTAAACGAATAGACTGACTGAAGCTTTTAAAATGAATTTAATTTTTAAATGAATCGAAAGGTTTTGATTGTATTGAATGAAATTCATCATTCACGTATGAATCCTTAAATCTGAAGAGTTATTCTCGATTGAAACAATGAAATGGAATATTTAATTCTTGAAAACAAATACGTTTTATAAACAATAGTGAGACATAAAGAAATATTCGAGAGACCTTACAAGTAGAAATTCATTAGAAAATGAAATTTCATATATTTTTTTTTTTTGTAAGAAATATTATTCATTTTTGAACACGTTATGCGTGAGCCTCTTATAAATTTGCGGAAGAAAAGGCTGATAAAACGTTTATTTTTGATATGAAATTTACCTTCATGAATACAAACTAACAAATTTATGCAAATTCTTCAAGCGTTATATATATATATATATATATAAACGGGCGGCTGAAAACGAAGAGCGTGTATGTTTCAAAATTAATTCATTTTGGCAATATTAAATGAACAAACTTGCGTTAATCTTTGAAATAGACATTTTCCAAAGAACAAGTTCCCATATTTACGAGGTACAGGTGGTAAGTTGTCGAAACAAAACGAAAATTTTCATTAAATCTGTAATTAGTTTTATGCGTCGAGAGAAGTCCCATGCAATAAAAGCAAATATGTAAACATCTGTAACGTAACACTTTGAAGAAATTTCGTCCAAGTATGCTATTCTATTCGTAAGTTATAAAAACCCTTTCATTATTGAGAACTTTTCCGAAGGAGTAACGAAAAAGAATTAAGAGCTTTAAAGCTGGTTTTCAATTTAATGCGTCGGTGACTAAGCCACTTGAAACTTTCTACTACGGAAGTTTATCACATTATATTCCATTAGTACAAATCTATACGATCAAAAAATACAATATAAATAATACGACCCAATTGATAACTTATCCTTTAATCTTCAATCAAAATTGAAAAAAAAAATAATAAAACTACCTTGAATTCGAGTCCAAAGTTTAAAGTTTATCAAACTCAAAAACCCACTGTTCACATCAAGTTTTCAACACAACTTTCTATCAATTTTGAAGTCAGTATAATTACAATTTCAAAAAATGAAATTAGTTTATATTTTTTTCTCTGAAAAAAAAAGAACGCAATAACTCACAAAATTTAAATTTTATCGCGTAAAATGGAACTTTAAACGCGATGACAATTCCGTTTGAAACACGGGAACACGGGCGAAAAGGGAACGGAACTCCGCACTGCCAGACGTCCGTTTCGAGACTGATTCATCCAACCCTAGAACTGTAGAGGCGCTGCCCTGCCCATAAACGCAACTGTGAACACTATGGAATATATAGAACGGGAGAATCAAGGGAGATTTTTTTTTAAATTCATGAAAGGGTTTTTCTATTTTTAAAATTTAAATTTAATTACACATAATCTACAAAGAGTTAGGAATGTGAATGTAGAGAAGTGTATCGCGGGCTTATGACAAAACGCGAACATGAATTAGGGCTGAATGTAGGGCAAAGTTCGAATTTTTGGGCATCGTTTTAAACGGATTACGTCCATAAGGATAAGTTAAACGGGTTAATTAATATTGATTTTTTTTCAGTGATGCAATAGGAATTTCATTTTTTTCATCCCTTTAATAGACAAATTAATTATAATTTATAAATATCACATACCCACTGTTCTAGGAAAAATGAACACATGGAAAGCATTAACACTACATAATACTAAAGGTGAAGTTACAGCTTAAATTAAAGCTTTTCCTTCTTACTAATACGTTTTTTTTTATTTCTATTCATTTATAAAGCTTTAAACAGAGCAAATACTAACAATACTAATCCTTTTTAAACTATTTATAATTGACAATAATTTTAAATTAAAAAATTAGGGAAACAATTCTTTGAGGCACAGCTGCAAGAATTTCTTTTTTATTAATAATTGCAATACTCTTACTTCCTGGCTTTTCTGTAAACTTTACAGTTTGATGACCAATTTAGGGGCACGGCCTTGCCCCCATTCAAATAAGCTAAACCAAAGCAGGGAACCACATACCTTTTCTTGAAATTGTTGTGTTATTTTGATAGATTTTGGGCTTTGCTTTAAATAATTTTGAAGCTTTCAAATTTATAGAGAAAGGAAAAGTTGATATATTTAATATCCTAAATTTATTTATCTAACTTTTATTCTTTAAATTTTACCACGCACTCACTCAGTATGACCAGGATATTTTCCGAAATTCTTAAAGACTGAAATTGGAAGTATTTACATAAATTTCCAAACAAGCAACATTATTATTAAGAAACATTATTTTATTTAAGGGGGTATTCTACTGCAGAGACATGAATTTAAGGTGTTTTTTCGAGTGCTGTAAATAGAAAACAATAAATATTTTTACAATCTATTCTTTATCAAGATATTTACTAATGTTTTAAGAACACATAAAAAAGTTAAATAATTAAAAACTTCACATGTCAATAGTAGTTGATATGGGGGATTAAAAGAAAATGATCTGAAACCAAAGAAAAAATAAAAATTATTATTAATTAAGATTAATTTATATCCTAATGGTAAAGAAATTACAAACGTTGAATGCTGCCTTCAGTGGTGATCTGTGTAAGCTAAAGGAATTTCCTTATATAGTTTTTATAACTACCGTTGTTTATTGTATATTTTAGTATTTGTAATTTTATTTTTATAAAAAGTATATGTTGAAAGTGTTTCATGAATCCTTACAGATTTTATGTAGAGGTGGAATAATGGGGCGGCATTTTTCATAATGTCCCAGAGCGACACTAAGAGTGAACGCGACTCTGCGTTAATGTATCAGAAAACAAATCAAGTGAACTTAAAAATTTACTTTATAAAGAAGAATTTTCAAGACATTGTATCGGCGCTATTTATATTCAGTGAACTATGAAATGTTTATGGGTTTCAGTTGACCAGTGCTGATACTTGGAAATTATAATTCGCGCAACATTCCTTCAGAATCAACTGCGTACATGATAGTTCCTATTTCATGTCCCACCTCTTCCAAACATCGTTAAATTGAAGGGAAGTATGAGCTTATTACCTTAAATAACTTAGTATTAAGGATAGAAACTACTGTTATATTTATTGTTATAACTTTTTTTTGATAAATGTTTCCAAGAGATATCCGACAGTTATGGCAACCATTCTTACTTAAAATTCTTTAATTTTTTCAATTTAATTTATCTACCTATTCTTCAGAATAATCCAACCTTTAAACTGCCAATATTTATTGTTTTATTCTGAAAACAATTAAATTTATCTTCCACTTACCTACTCCTCGTTTTAAATTTATCATGATTTTTTTTTTGTTTAGAGTTTCGTGAAGTTCTTATAAACCATTGTTTCAATAAAAATAAAATTCAAATAACAATTAATAGTTTTCTAAGAAAAACACCGTTATACCTAAATTAATTAAATATTTTTACTAAATGTCATCTTTAAAAAATTTAAATTTTAGGGGTAAAAACATAGTGAATTGGTCCCGGAAGGATATTTTGATAATATTTAAGAGATGTTTAGGTGATAATAATCTACTAAAATCTTGTAACTTTTAGATCTCAATTATAATTATTATTTGAAAAAAAAAACAATAATGGAAAATAGAAAAATAAAAAATTTTAACTAAGGATTGGCCAAACCGTTTGATATAAAATTTGAATATGATGTAGGAGTGAATAATGCCTTTTTTATTAAAAGTTAAACAGTTTAAAGCTTTATAAAACTTCAAAAAAATAATCAAATCTTACAAACTTTCTTTGTAATATTTAGATTTTTAAGGTTTCTTAAAAGGTACTACATAATCCATAAAGCGCGGAAGTGTTTTTTTACTGTGTAAAAAGCTTTCATTTTTAGTTAAAAGCCCAGATATTTTAAACATAGTATACATAATACAATTTTGTAATAGTATTATCAGATAAATATTATTTTTTATAGATTGTATGTCTATGAAGTTGATAGTTTGGTTTAAAAAGGCAATTTTTGATTTTTAATCATCAAAAAAAACTTAAGATTGATCGCACTTATTACTTTTTCTACGAAAACAATTGTGATAGAGATAAAAACTTTCAAGAACTTACTAATTAATTAGTACCTATACATCTCTAAAGTATCATCAAAATATCTTTCCGGGATCGATTTACCATGCTTATAGTTCTCCTTTTTTGGAAAATTTTTTTGAATAATTACTAAATTAACAGTGAATTAATTACATCAATATTTATTTTAGTGAAAGGTTTTAAATTTGTTTTAGAAATTAAAAAAAATCAGTGAATAACTGTCGAGGAAACTGGAGTGTGATGAAGGCTTTGTTGCAGAGCTCAATTTAAAATTTAATGAAATATTCTGAGCACTGTGAAAATAAAACTCTTTTGACTTCTGACTTGGTTTCTCATTGAATTTCTTTGATACACATCTAATTTTGAATAGCCTTCATTTTCCCTATTCATGGATAGCCAAATACTTAAAAATTCCTACATCGTAGCGAACTAAAGCGTTTTATTTCTATTCCATATCGACCTAGAGAGACAACGTATGCACTTGTCGAGTGTATGTGGTACATTTTCCCTAATATCACTATTTTTCTAATAAAACCTCGCGTTTCACAAATATCAGTTTTCACATACATACATAATATTTTCGTATGACCTATTTCATGTCGCTTGATGCACAATAAGTGAACTAAGAAATATTCAATTTCATCAAACATGTCTCCTTACTATGATAGTATGAAACTATCTGCTACATGTACATAAAATAGCAAAATTCAAAATCATGAATCCAACTGTCACGTTTAGAAAATGAAGACGTGCTAGGAGTAACGACTACTTTGCTACATTACTAAAAAAAAACTTTACCTTTTTATATCTAAAATCTATATTTCAGGTATAAAATTTTGAATATATTGACATCAACAATGCTAAATTAGTTGATCATTTTAGGGCGTCATAGTTGCATTTATTTGTCATATATTTCAAAACAACACTTCTTATTATTTGTTTGCAATTTAACAATATAAATAATAGACGATTTATAAAAAGTATAACATGATACAATTCATTCCACTCTAATAGGATACACTGAGGTTCGTATTTTTCCCCTATTACACAGCAGTTGCTACAAATATGGAGAGTACAGCAAAAATTTCCAAAAACTAATTAATTAATGTAGTTGATTTAACAAATACAAAATCATTGTTGAAAGAACATTAATTGATTTGTCGCTGATTATTACCTCAAATAAACAACCTGAATTTCTTTGAAAAAGTTCTCCTGAAAAATAGTTAATCAGGGAGCTAACAATGATACTAAGCAATTATTTTCACCGGAAATAAGTTAGCGTGGAAGACTTTATTTTGAAATAAATCAAAATAATTACTCATTAAATGCTTCAGCAGAATCCGGAAAAGTTTTATCTTTATAACCATTGGTTCATGAAAATTTTTCATTTTCTCAAAGTATGATTGTTAAAATTTTTTTTTTCATTTTTAAATTTTGATTGAACGGAGCAATTTTGAAATCTGTCGAATATTTTAGGTAGAATTTTTGGATTCAAACAATTTGTTTTTTTTTTTTTAAATTAATTTTAAAAATCTAAATACTTCATGAAGCATTGATTGTAGACCTAGAGCTATTACGGATTCAGCTGAAGCATTTTAGGAGCAATTATTTCATTATAATACCTACTACGCTAAAATCTTTTCGGTATTATTTTCCTATTCAAAATTACCATTAAAAACCAAAATAACGCAAAGGTAAATTGTATAGTTCAATTAAAAAAATTATAGTTTCTCTGTCGGTTTTTGTGTCATTATGCTATTGGAAAATCAGGACATATTTATAGTTGCCATGTAGGACACTAGTTGGTTTTATTTTTGATGCATAATTTAAGAATATATGAAGATTTTAATTGAACTAAACCGATTTAATTTTACTAATTAATTTTTTCCTTCAGTCGTTTTTTTTTGGCAATTATTTGGATTTAGTCATAATACTGTCGAACTTGGAGTTCTTTTGGTTCTAAAGATTAAAGATTAAAGATTAAAGACAAGAAAAGATTAAAAAATAAGAAATAACCAGACAACCTACAAGGAAAAGCTCTATGGTATAGAAACCTGGTTTATTATATTCTTCTTAGGTTGTTACAATAATAGCTTATAATGGTATGTAACAGTTTACATGATAGCTGCAGATTAATATGCTACTGCTATTGGTAAAAATTTTAATTTATATCGTGATATGTATTCACCGTTTTATAAGTGTTATAAATACGAGTTTTTTTAAGAATTGCCGTCTATATTTCCTCAACTCAAACAAACAACTACAATATCGTAAACTAATCTCTATCCTAGATGAGGATCTTCAGACGCTGCTTGGATGGTTTATGCTAGGTACATCACACTTAAAATTAAAAACAAATTATGAACAAAAGTATTTGTATACTTATTATTAGAGCAATAAATTTGATTTGATTTTATTTATAGATAAGATGATGAATCGTAAAAATAACAATATTTTCTTTAAATCGCATTTAATGCAACTTCTTTCATACCTTTACTTTAATACAAATCAAATATAACAATGCTTAAAAATATTAAAGTGTAAACTAAAATATATTTCCGAGTTATATTTTTATACTTTTTGAGATATACTTTTATCGAGAGGTAATATAATTTTGAGATATACTTTTTATAAGTTATACTTCATAGTCTTCTATTATTTAAAAAATATTTCTAATTTAAATTTTGTTTGGACTGTCTAAAGCAAAAGGTTGGTTACCATTCAAAATAAATATTTATTATATTGATGCCAAGAATAAATCAAAATGCACAGATTGTGCAGTTGAAGCAAACGGTAGTTGTATATGTTACTTGGTACCATGGTATCAATAAATAATCAACGATTTTTTTAAGTAGTAACTTTCCGCCAGAATTAACTTACCTGCTCATTGTAAGTAATTACTCACGTTAATTAATACGCTCGTTACATTTTTCAGATATTCCATAGTGAGTTTTCACCCTGTATGCGCTATCTTTTTATTCTTATTTCCACATTTAAAAACCTTACTAGACAGAGCTAATTGAAGAGATGGCTAATTAACAAAAGCACTTTCTATAAAGTTTAATAAAACTTTTTAACGAGCACAGTAGAGACATAAAATTTTGCAAATAGTTAACAACCTAGAAAAAAAAGGTTATACATTGATTTGTTGTAATATATGGAATCATTTGCAAAAAAAAAAACAGACAAAATTCAAAATTTTTAATAAAAAACAAGATTGAATAACAACATCAATAGATATTTATTCTTTAGTATTTCTTGTAATTTAAAAACTTTTTGATTTTAACTTTATGATGAAAAGTTCAATAATTTAAAATTATTTTTGGTACTAATAAATTACCTTTATAATGTTATTATAATGTTTATCCCGATTTTCTAATTATGTGCAGAAAATACTAAATTACAATTATTAGAAGTTTAAATAAATTAAATTGAAATTTTAAGTTATGTTTGTATGATAATGTTCTAATGATAATAAATTAACTGTAACCGGGAACATTTTTGTTGGTGAGATTCTGACGGAAATATTTACTTTAAGCATACCTCTATTCGTTTTGGCTAATTTCGGATAATTTATAAAATTTCATTTTTATACATGAGTTTTTAGACATGCACATTGATATTTAACATACTTAATATAAAGATATTTCCATTTTTGCCTATTTATATCGCTTAAAATTATATTGTTCTTTTGGTCAATTGACTCCTATGGTTGCTTATCAGGAACTGAATCCTTACTTGAATTTTCCTGTTTTCTTCAGTTTTTCTTTAAATAGCAAATTTATTTTTCTTACCATTCGGCACTCCAACCCATGCTGAAGGTTGCAATTTTTTTATATTATTTCCTTACACTAGATTCTACAATGTCAATACATGATAATAAATGAAAATGGAAAAATCAGATTAGTTTTACGCGTCTTGATATAGTCTTCTATTCAATTGAGTAAAAACAGATTAAAAAACAAAACATATCGTATTTAAATATAATAGTTTATGCGAAAAAAAAATGCTTTGAAAAATATTTGTATATACAATTTAAGTTATTATTCAAAGTAAAAATTCATGTTTTATAATGGATCGATTAGATTTAATTGTTTCATAGATAACAATATTAATGGTTCCTAAAATAAATCTTTTATGCTAAAGCAAAAAATGTGTTCATCCTATAGTTCACAATTCAAATAATAATGATTTATTCGAAAATGTTTACAAATCACGTTTTTCGTTTGTATTGCTGCCAAACACGCACCTTCTTCGCCATTTCAACACTTATATTTATTATAAAGTAATTATATTTTGCAAAATATTATTTCAAAGACGCAATAATTATTGTCTGTGTAGGATTGTATTGTGATTAACGTTTTTACTAGCCATTGTTTCATAAACTTCAACGTTTATTGACCGTTATTAATAAAATCTGTAATAAATTAAGTACTTAAGTTTTATTCTTCTTAGTGGAGTACAATTATTAAGTTTAATAAACTTTTATAATAATTTAATTTACAAGATGAGGAAAGTGAAAATATAAGTTGTGGTTTTTGTAGTAATTATATATAAGAAACTGATTTATAGAAACATTTTGTATGAAATATTGTGTTTTTCACTTAAATTATGTGCAGCGCTAAAGTTTTTGTTGACTTTGAATGGTAAATCGTCGTTTTGTAGCATTGCAATACGAGTTACCAAGGATAAAGTTCGGTTTTCTTCTTAAGCTTTCTTTATAAGTCTTGGAGGATAAGTGGAGAATTTCAAGAATTTATTCTCTCTTGTTGTGAGTTTTTAAAAAGAGTTTAGAAGTTTTAATAAATTAAAACTGAGAACAATTAATTTAACAAGTTGAGAAGTATGTAATTAAATTTATTGCAATCCGTTATTTTAGCGAATATTACCTAAAAATAATTAAATGTTTTTGGCGTAAATAGTTCCTTTTTTTAGTATGTGTTCTTCAACTTTTGCAACTTCAAATAGTGATGAAAGTTTATCTATTAACAGATAAACTACGTTAGGCTTCCACTTTTATAAATAAAAAATGCAAGCTATGCCAAATTTCCAGCTTTTTGTCGCTATTAAGTAATAAAAATAGTTTTCTATAGTTCATTAATGGACTACTATTTTATGTTATACAATCCTTTTTTTTCAGCAGACTTAAACTCTGTCATCTTTAGGTAGTAATTTATTTTAATAATTATCAATGATAAAATTTTTGTAGTTTTTCATTGTTTTTTTTTCAATAATAAAAACACATTTTAAATTTACAGTTATGGTAACTAGCCTTCATTTTTAACTAGTTGATAATAAAATGGAAACAAAAGTATTGTTCTGATTAGTGTATTGAATACCTATTTCAATAGAATTCGTTCAATGCAGGTGGTAAATGGATCACTCTGGAAAAGAACGAAAATAAAGTCTTAAAGACAATAATTGCGGGGTACCGTGGTACTTGAGGAGCAATATCCTATCCAGAAACTTAGGTATTAGGTTTAATAGATATTAAGTATTAGGGATTAAGGTTTATTACTTACGTCAGGTAATAAAGTTTACTATTGGGTCATTCCAACAAACAGTGGAAAATTAAAAAATGTCAGATTACGAGACTAAATTGAAGACGGAAATTATATTACTCTTCTACGTACTCTCACTCTTTTACACCTGTAGTAAGCGCATACCTAACTTCTCGCTAATTTACTGTGATATCAGTTCTATTAGCAAAACTATAAACACGGAGTATAGATACAATGCGTCCGAACGGTATGGGCTTTTTCACAATATTCATGTCCATAATATCAGACCCAGATCATAGTTCTCTTTCTGTCACTAGCAGCGTAAATATTAAGAACCTACCTAAAGTTTTAAGAAGGTATTCCATTCTGGCAATGCATGAAGGGCAATATGTCAAGTGGTGGCATCTCCATTAGTATGTTTGCAGTTCTAACTTAAACCGAAACTATGTACTTTCTAAAAGGCAACTATGGTAACATCAGTTAGTACACCAGATATTCATGTATTGGTGCCACATTTGCAGAAGATTAAAATTCACAGTTGAGACTGACCAGTATGTGGGATTTAAAAAACATGGCTACTTATTGTGTACAACCAAAGAATTGCCTTTAAGTTTACATTGGATTTGTATTATTATTTTAATTTTAATTTATTTTCTTAAAAAAATTTTTGACTAAGCTGAATCAAATCCAGCTTATAAAAATATTGTAAACGCAGAAAAAAGTCTTAAAGTTTGAGATTTACTTTATTGAATATAGTCAAATAATGAAAGTACAAGCAGTAATGCTGTAAGTTCTATAATGTTTTTTTTAATTGTTCTTATATAAAAGAATCTCACGAAATTAAAGGATAAATTTCGAAAGAAGGAAAATAAGTACTTTCTTTCCGAACAAATTTTTGACGTAAACAATATAGTTACCACGCTTGAGTATAACGAAAAGAAATATTTTACATTTTACATTTTACATTTGTGATTTACTACCCGAACCATCCATGGCACAGTTAACTGTACTTTTTTTCTACAAAGTTGATTTACTAACATCCAAGTCAATTAAAAAAAATGTATTTTATTTTTAATTTAACTTAACTTAACTTAATTTAAGTTAACTACCTGATTCAGATGTATATTAAAGTGCATACAAAAACTAGTATTATTTTTGGCTACCTGACATCGTGACCGAAGTGGTCAGTTGTTAATTATTAATAATAACACTTCTCACGTAATAATTCAAACGCGAGCTTTTTGAAGAGTAACGTATTATACTCTGTGGCTATAGAGTAGATTGTAGAAGATATAGATTTATTGAAAGTGAACATATTAAAAAATACAAATTAGGTGATCTGAAGAAATCGTATAGCGATTATAAAATTGTTGTAAAACTTTAATAACTCTTCAACGCCTAAACAAGAAAAATGAATGATTTGCTATTAAAAATGAAATAAAATAATATTTCACCAAAATAAAGCATGTCATATATTCCTCTCTGAATACGTCTGTATTTCTTAAGAACAATACATCATGAATAAAAAAAATCTCAATTGTAAACGGCATAAATTATTTCGGCTTTCCCTGTTTTTTTTTCATCTAAAGTTCATTTCAGTCCCAAAGAAATAAAAAAAGATTATTGTTTCAGTACTTTCAAATAAAAATAACTTACAAACTAAAAAAATATCTATTTTAATGGTCAATTTTATGTGATTTGAGTTTTGTTGTAAATCACAAATTCTAAGAAAGTAGATCTCTTATTTCATGTTTGTAAGGACGGTAAGAACATAAATTGGTTTTGTGAACTATCCGAATAATTGGTGTAGTTCTAAACTTTTTTATAGAATTGTTAGAATGTTTGAAAAAAAATCGATTGGTTAAAATTTGAGTTCCTATTTAGCGTTCCAAAAGTTTTTAACTTAAACCAATATTCTATGCGTTGGAAAGCTCAAAAACAAAATTGGTTTTTTACTTGAACTGACTATGTTTTGAAACTTTAAACTAACAAGCTACATATGTTAGATACATTTGAATGTAATCTTTTATATCAATTTTATTGTGCTTTATTTGTCACTCAAAGAGAAATTGTGCAATAAGAACTGCATGTCATATTCGAGTTCAAATTTAATTTAAAGGTTTGAAATATGATTTCAATATTTCTGAAACTTTTCTGTTTGATTTTTTTCCTCTCCTCATATTTTCCATGTTGAATGTTGATGTACAGCAATGCTACAAATATTTCAAAGAATCTCCCGAGCATTACAAAGTTTTTAATGATTCAATTTTTAAGATATTAATTATATCAAAATAAACTCCTCGGAGAATCGTTGGAAAAGCTTGACCTACAGTAGACTGGTTGAAATAGCTATTAAGGCCCATTGAAATATTACAAAATGAGCTTCAAACTAAATCTCTTAATCGTAAAGGATAATTCTGTGTACCTAGTTATCATCCTTCTGGTCTCTGTGGAAATGAAAACCAACCCTCTCACATTATATTTCATGGTAACATTTTGATCGAATTCATACTTATAAGCACTCAATTGAACTAAATATTTGCAAATTATAAAATTGACATTCAGTACATTAATAAGCAAATTCTAACTTGATAGAGGAAAATTTCATGAAGTTTTCAAATAATAATTATTGTTGCTTACTTATTTATATTTAGGAAATTTAATTTTTTTATCATTATAATTATCAAAACTTAAACTTTGTTAAACATGAGTAATTTGGAGTAATACAATTTGTAAACATTTTAATGAATCAAATTATTTCGCATTGTTCATTATATTCAGGTTTCATTAAGTTTGTTCATTAAATTGTTACATTTTGATACGGATTTTCTCGTCAGTTTCTGCTCCGAACAAAGATACTTTTAAGTTATTATGGAACCAAAATAGGATGTAAAGTTAGAGTAATGTGTGTCGTATCCATTATTAGATTACTCATGTACCGTACTTATGTCCATTCTGTACCAAAGTTTTAATCCAAATCTCTATTCATTTTAGTTTTTAAAATGCATGTATTCTAAAACATAACTTTCTCTATATGTTATTATTCTTTTGTTTTAATTGGGGCATTTCAAATCTTCTTGATTTAAGGGATTTTTATATATATCCATAATTCAACCACTAATTCATTTTATTGCCAGGCTTTCTTTAAACTTTCTTTAAATTAATATTAGAAACATAAGGTATAGATAAACTAATATTTGTTAAAATCAATACGAATTCAATCCACTGATTCATCCATCATCAGGTCTCTTCTTTGTTTCTGTTAGGTTTTCAAGAACAGAAATAGAAATATGTCCCAGATAGGAAAGATAGTACAGAGAGTAAAGCAATCTGGGAATCAAAGGAAAGGACCTAAATATTGGAATACTTGTGCTTAAATTGCGTTTCTAAAGCAGGCTTTTCACGCTCCGACTTGCAGTTTAACTAGTCGGACTACTAGTTGGATCTTCTAGTTGGATCGCCTAAATAATCCGACTAGTTCGACTAGACATTCAACTTCCAACATCATTCACGGTCCGACTTTAGATCCAACTTCGAAAGTCGAACTACAAGTTGGACTGCAAGTCGAAGCGTGATTGGCCTGCTTTATTACAGTATTCTAATTACTCCTCGACTTTCGCTCATAATTGGTTCCTGAAAGTATGTGTGAATGTTGAATGTTCGAAAGTAGAGAAATGTAGAAAAATATGCAACAAAAATTCTTATCAACTTACTAATTTTGTATGAGAAAATGTAGTGTTAATCAACAATGGAAATTTTAAATTTAATAAGGGTTATTAAAAAATAAATAATTATTTAATAATAAGTGTCTGTTTTTGTTATATCATTTTAATAACAGCATTTTATATAACGTCATTTAACTTCATTAGTATGAAAGTTTATGAAGAAGGTACTTATACCGAATACCAAATTGGCGGTTTTTAATTTTTGTTTGTTTTTCAACAATCATTTTTTTTTAAATCTAATTTTTAAAAACCAATGAGTGTGACCTGGAGCAATTATATATTCTGCTGAAAAGCATTAAGGGAGCAATTTTTTGTCATATATTTCATTATCAATTAAAATATAAAATCTTCCAAACTAACTTTTCTTCGGTATTTAGAACAATTTGAAAACCAATTATTGTTATTGAAAATAAATAAAATAATCGAATTAACTTCCACGCTTTCCACCTATTTCCAACAATTTTGTATCTACAACGTCCAAATGTGCGAAATCGAATAGCTTTTTAGTCATGATAATCAAAATAAAGAAAGTCATACTTTTTTTCGTTTAACATTGTATTTTCAAATAAGTGCATATTTGTGTCGCTGAAATTTGGAACGTGTTTTCCTTATACGATGCAGATATATAATATGAAAGGGTTTTTGATAATTCCTCCACTAAAAGAGTGAAAAATGGTGACAAAGTTTGTACGGTATAACGTCTAATAAACAATCGAAATTTCAAATTTTACAAACAATGTTTCTATTTTTTTTTTTTTTAATTTTATTTATTTATAGTCGCTCTAGCTGCTAAGGCTATGTCGCGACTTGCTAAATTTTAGCTCAGTCTATATTTCACATGGTACACAATACAGTCCTAGTACAATATAGTTGATATATCAATATAAATAACAGTACAATATAGTATAATTTGATGATGTAATAATATATGATGTAAGTCAGTCCAGGCCTATATGTGGGAGTAGAACGCTGCTCTCCTTATGGCCCGCCAACATTCCCGAAAACCCGTGCTCTCCGGGTTCAGATTCACGGGAGGCATCGAATAGTGTTGGGCCGATCCACATCCCGTCAGAAGTCGTGCGGCGGTTAGTGCTTCGCCACAGGATGAACATAGAGGCCTCGATGTTCCCGTTAGTAGGCAGCTGTGTGTCAACTTGGTGTGACCCGTTCTTAAGCGAGTAAGGACCACCTCTCCCCGTCTGCCGAGATCACCAAAAGTGGTTAAGCTCCCAACTAGAGGCTTAAACGATCTCAGAAAGTCGAAGGAGACTCCCCACTCGCTTTGCCAACTCTGTTGAAGATTGGTTTTTACTTCCGCCAGCAAGTCACTTGATGAGGCCCTGTGGTCACTCAAACCATTTATGGCGGCTTCCCTAGCAAGGACGTCGACCCTTTCATTCCCTTCTATGCCAATGTGCTCCGGGACCCACATAAGTGTTACTCTTGAACCCAGACGCCATATTCTGGATCTCATGTCTCCCACCAAGTCTCTCGAACCCTCACCCCTCAGCGAATTTATAGCGCTAAGGGAGTCGGTACAAATGACAAAATTATCCCCCGGTCGATCTGAGATATACTTTAGTGCTTCATATATTGCTCTTAGTTCGGTTGTATAAGATGAACTGCAACTGGGCAGTCTAATCCCCCGTTCTTCCTGATCAGTTACAAAGGCGCAGCCCGCGTTATTTTTTGTTTTCGAACCATCGGTGAAGATGATTTTGTGAGAGTTTTTGTATTTATTTTCTATTTCTTTGTATGTTTGGGTAAGTAGTTGGATGGGTGTGTTGGCTTTGCCCATGTTTTCTAGAACATTTATAGTTCTTGGTTTTGAGAACTCCCACGGAGGTATTGGTGGTTCTTCCTGGATATAGAGTGGTGGTAGGTGTATTTTATGATGTTTTTTAATTAACTCCAGTCGTAGGGAAAATGGGAGTGGCAGGTTTCCCTTTTTATATATGAATTTATTTAAACTTGATCTCAGAATTTTTTTACATTGATCTGATTGAGGTTTAAGGTTTGTTTTGATGGCGAATTTTATAGAGAGGTATTTTCTTCGTAAATTGAGGTTGGGTTCATTTGCTTCGACTAACAGACTGGTTGTGGGACATGTGTGGAATGCTCCCAAAGCTAGCCTGACTCCTAGGTTATGCACTGGGTCTAGCAGTTTTAAGGTGTTGGGCTTGGCGGATGAATATACTACACTACCGTAGTCAAGAATTGGCCTTATCAGTGTGCGATATAGCCCTATGAGGTGATTTCTGTCGACTCCATTGTTGTTTGAGTTTAATATTTTTAGTATGTTTATTTTTCTCATACATTTCGCTTTCAGCTTTTTTATATGTGGTAGCCAACTTAGGTGTTCATCAAATTCCAGTCCGAGGAAGGGACAGTTTTTTTTTTGTTGAAGTGGTTTTCCATAGAACGTTAAATTTAGAGGATGTTGGGCTTTCTTGCTTCGGTTAAAAATTATAAGGTTTGTTTTTTCTGGTGAGAATTGAAGACCATTTTGGTTCGACCACGATTCTAGTTTTCTGAGAAGCATTTTTAAATTTTTTTTTGCAAAATATCTATTTCCAGTCCTTAATGATATCGCTAAGTCATCGGCAAACAAATAGGGTTTTATAGGCGGTGGTATTTCTTTGACAACATCGTTTATTGCCAGAAGAAACAGTGTTGGGCTGAGGACTGATCCTTGTGGAACTCCATTTTGGTTTTCTTTTTCCTCGGAAAGTTTGTTACCTATTCTTACCCTAAAATATCTTTTTTGTATAAAATTTTTTATAAAGTTGGCCAGGTTGCCTCTGATATTGTTTTTATATAGACTTTCTATGATCTTTGGTCTCCATATCGTATCGAAGGCCTTTTTTATATCAAAAAAGATACAATACACCTGCTCTCCTTGATGAAATGCTTTGCAGATTTCGTTCTCCAAATTGATTAAATGGTTGATAGTGGATCGCTCAGGTCTGAAGCCATTTTGGCAGTCATGTAGTATTTTATTTTCTTTGATAATAAAATGTAGTCTCTTGTTGATAATTCTTTCAATTGTTTTCCAAATAGTATTGGTAAGGGATATTGGTCGGTAGTTTTCCCGCGAAAATTTGTTTTTGCAGGGCTTAGGGATTGGGATGGTTATGGCTTTGTGCCAGCAGGATGGAAATTCATTCTTTTTCCAAATTTGCTGTATTATTTTAAGAAGTATAGTCAAAGCTGATTGACTGAGATTTTTAAGCATAGCTGGGTGTATGTTGTCAGGGCCTGGAGACGTTGAGTTTGCTTTTATTATCGCTATTTTTAATTCTTCCATGGTAATATTTAGGTTGTATGGGTCTGTGTTGTCGCTTTCTAGGTTGTATATCGTTTTTGTGTTTTGTCTTATATGTTGTTTAAAAACATCGCTGTAATTATTGGAACTGGATGTTTCGGAAAAGTATTCAGCGAAAGAGTTGGCGATTTCCACCGGATCTGTTAAGGTGATTTGATCGGTTTGTAACCGTATTGGCTGACTGTATGTTGAGTTTTGTCTTAATCTATTCACTTTGTCCCAAATTAATGTTGTGGAGGTTGTAGCGTTGATAGAAAGCAGTAGCTTTTCCCAGCATTCCTTTTTTTTTTGATCTTATTAGATTTCGAGCCTTGGCTCTTAATTTTTTGAATTCTATGAAATTTTCCAAAGTTTGGTTTTTTGATATTTCCGTAGAGCTTTTTTTCGGTTTTGGATGGATTCTTTGATTTCTTTTGACCACCAAGGAACTGGATTCTTTTTTAGCGTATTAGAGGAGCGAGGTATTGATTGGTTGGCTGCTTCGATGACTATACTTGTAAAGGTTTTTATAGTATCATTGATGTTATTTTTGATAACATTATTTGACATGTTCGTAAGAGCTTTAAATTTTTCCCAGTCTGCTCTTTTTGTTTGCCAATTAGGGTTTCTTTGAGTAGTCTGGGTTTCCGTCCATGAGGTTTGGATGATTATTGGATAGTGGTCACTGGCACATAGGTCATTGTGCGTGTTCCAATTTAGTGTTGGTGCTATATCTGTGCTGCAGAGAGTAAGATCAATTGCGGAAAACTTTCCACTCGCCAAGGTTAAGTGTGTTGGACTTTTGTCGTTTAATAAAACCAACTCACTATTTCTGTTAAGAACCAATTCAATAATTTTTCCTCCCTTATTAGTCCTGTCTGAGCCCCATATAAGGTTGTGGGCATTAAAATCTCCAACGATAATAAATGGTTTTGGAAGTTGGATTATAATGTTTTGGATTTCATTTATATCTTGGACACTTTTAGGAAAATATAAGTTGCATAATGTCAGTTTATGATTTGGGGAGTAGTTGATAGTTACTGCATTAGCTTGGGTATTTGTGTTGATAAGAACTTCTTTGGTTACATATTTCTCGTTAATGATGGTCAATATTCCTCCGCAGGCTACGAGCCCCTCTGTAAAATCTCTTCTATAGGTTGTGTATCCTTTTAGGGTTTAAAAGGATACACAAATAAAAGGATGCGACTCCTGTATACAGATTGCTATCGGGTTGTATTTGATCGTTAGCTGTTTTAGTTCTTCGAGATGTTGATAATATCCATTACAGTTCCATTGGATTATTTGTGCCATTATTGGAAGAATATAAGTTTTGTATTAATATTTTTGTATGTTGCTGACAGTCTTCATCTGTAACCTCCCGGGATGATTCAGCCGATTTTTCATCTAGATAGGCCGTTTCGAGCTCCTTTGTGATTTTTTTTGTGATTTCGCTGAATCGAATTTTGGTACTTCTGTCTATTTTTCCGTGGAGGGCACGCAAGGTGTCGACGACCCCTGACGTGTCGGAAGTATATTTTTCGATTGTTGGAAGTAAGATTACTTCCTCAGATGCTTTGTGTAGGTGTTCGATAAGTTCGTCAGTTTTTATTGGTGCATCTTTATCGATTTTGGTTCGGAAAGGTTCCAAGGCTTCTTTGAAAGAGAATTTTTTGTTAGAAGCAGACTTTTTGGTTGATCCCTGGCCAATGTCGTGTGGGTTAATATTAGAAAGTTTTTGTTTTTTTCTATTTTCTTCTTCAGTGGTGCTTTCTTGGGTTGTTTTTTGGGAGACGGGTTTAATTGGGATATCAGAGATTTCTGGAGAGTCTATTTTTTCTATTAATTGGGTTTGGTTTGATTTTTGTGTTGTTGGGTCGGACATTTGGTTTTTGGTTGAGGAGGGTATGGCTTCTTGGGAGCTATTACTAGACACCCTTGGTGGTTTTCTATTTTCTTCTTCTGGTTCAGTTCGAGTATTTATTTCGGATCGTTGTTCTTCTAGATTTTGGTCTGGAGTTGGTGGTTTATTGTGCGCTATTCCCTCTCCAAGGAATACACGGTAATCTTCATTTTGGTAATTTATTACTATTGAGTCGGGATGCTTTGTTGGATCATATGATTTTACATAGATATATCGACGAAAACTGTATATGTGCCGGTATTGTTCTTCTTGCATTCCCACGCGTATAAATTGCATTGATGACATCACCTCAATGTTGGCTTGGGTTAGCGCAGCTATAATTATATGATGGGGTATGGTTGGTCATACGTTTGAGATCGTGAGTTTAATTGATGGTGTCAATAAACGACGACATGTTAAGATCGAGTCATTTATTTTAATTTTATTATATTTGTTTATGTAGTGATCAACAATTTCTGTTGATGTGAGGTAGATGCAGATTCTGTTGTTTGACAGTAGAGAGGCAAATAAAATATTCTTTGGATCTATTTGGGTTCCAACTTGTTTAATGTAGTCTGAGATTTTGGCATTGTTTATGCTCTCGAAAATTATTGCTTGATGTTTCGTAGGGACTGTTAGGGTTGTTGGTTTATTTTTTTGTGTCATTTGGGCGTAAGTGGTGGTGTTGGTGTTGATATTTGGGTTCATTTTGTAGATTTTAATTTAATTAAGTCAAGTTTTGATAATTGGATGATACAATTTATTGTTTTTCACTCACCTGGTAGGTAAGTGAGGTGGTGTTTGGTCTTGTTTGCAAATTATATATAGGTATATATTCACTTTACCCGTTTTCACAAAATGTTATTGATCTGCATTCGACCGCAGTCAGATTTTGAATGTGATGTTCCTATTGTAACTATCTTTGAATAAACAAAATCAATAGTCACCCAGTTTCACTAAATTTTTTTAGTATTAAATTTACAATTGACTTTACAATATCGAATGAAAGAAATTTGAAGAAGAACAAGAAATTTTACCATTATACACACGTTTAAAAGAAAGGGTAACAAAGTAAGAGCGGAAAGAAAAAGAAGAAAACCATTTACTTCGGTTTTCAATTTAAAGTTCATAACACTAACTCGTTAAAGAAAGTTGCTAAATGATCAAATTTTTACTTCAAATTGAACTATAACTTTGGAATATGATTTCATTTGAAAAATCAATTTTTCGCCGTCACTTAAATGACACACAATCCGTAAATGAATGACACTATTGGAGATAAATTTCTTGATTGATATAGATGTGCATTTTCTTGAATGAAATTGACTAGTTTCTTTATTATAGCGGGAGAAATTTAAAATGTATGAGTATTCAAAAGCTTTGACCCAACTTCATTTGCTGGAACATTTATGTACGTGGCTCACCCACTTCACTTCTTTTAGTTCGTTATTTCTGAGAGGCAAATCTAATTGGTGAAGGACGTCGCAGAATTTATTTAATTTGGTTCAGCACGAACGTGTTCTTAGTCAATTAAACATTCTCTAATAATTAAAGCTTGAAACTATTTAAATAACTCAGGCAAGTCTACAATTACAATCAGTTATCATTATCTTACTTGAACAAACCGCTTTTGTCTTCCAATATTGAAAAAAAATATAAATTATTTTTATAATTAAAAATTTTTAAAGTTATCTGAGTTCAATATTGCTTTTTAAATTCTCATTTTAATTAACATCATTTTTTCAAGTATAATTGGTTGCAATTATATAGAATAGATTTGAAACTATCGGTTTGTCGATAAACAACTATTAATATTGGAAAACTACATTAGTGCCCAAATTCTGATTGATTTTCTAATTCAAATGAATTTAATTTGACTAAAGCAAAGCGTTAATGTCAGCTTTGATTTATTCATAAGCCACCGATTGGAAACAACACCGATTGGAATATATATGTGCTCCATAATTAAAGGGTTTATCTTATTCGAATATACATATATGAAATCTAAAATTACATCTCAATTTAAACTTGTTCATTATCTGACATGCCACGAGCAGAAAATTTAATTTTATTTGACTTTTAATATCATACCTCGTCAAAATTTACAAAAACAATGTTAATCATATTCAATGTGACATTTAACAAATATTTTATTTGCAATGGAATACAAACGTAGCGTGTTTCTAAGGTATAAAGCAAAAACTTGGTCAATGTACGTACGTAATCTTTGAATCAAAGATAGAACTCATAAGTTTAAGGGTTTATTCTTAGTGGAACGATGAATAGAACAGAGTCGAGTCGAACTAATGGCCTAATCATTTAATTCTCTAAAGTTGAATTGATTTATTTTCTTCTCGAAACCAAATATAGTTGAATTAAGCTCATTAAAGATCACCACACATTTTCATAAAAGTACGAGAACTTATGACGAGCTTCATTAAGCTATCTATATACACATATACGAGCAAAACATTCTCAAACAAAATGGAAACTTTGCAAATAGAGTTGTAATTATGAAATGTAAACCATTGCCAGCTTGAACGAGTTTTACACTGATTTTCATTAGCTTTTCATTTATATTAAAATGTGAATTCTTGCAAGTAACATGCGAAAAATAAAATTTACCAGTACAAAAATTACATTCGACTATGCTCGAACACTTGAAAATTAATTAAACTTTCACAATTTTTCATCATAACTCCATGTTGCATCATACTTTCATATGAATTCTACGTATTTGATATACCAGAATATTGGAAAAATCAAAAAATCAACTAGTAGGTGTATTCTGTACTAAAATTTAAAGTGTATATGTGTCTCTGTTTTTGATATTTGACAACAATAGATTTTGCTTTTACAAATTGCATATTTACATATTTCCAAATTGACAGATTAGATCTCAATCTGGATAGTTTAGACATGTCGTTGAATTGAATTTTCCGGTATATTTTCAATGGATCTGATGATAGGGGAAGTCCGGGCACTGTGCATATAACGAGCAAAGCGAATAGTTCCTACCATATCAAAATTGTACGTTTGGTATGAATTACGCGGCCAAAGTAATATTAGATCAGTGATAGCGAACCTATAACCCGTGGGTCAGATACTAACCCACGCAAGCTTTTAGCTGACTCACGATAGCTAGGCAACCATTTGTTTGTTACGTTTCTAGAAAGAGACTTCAATAGCACTTATATCGTTCCCTCTTTGTTTCACCTTGAGAAGCGCTAATGGACGCCATGTACATTAGTGACCCACAAGCTAGTACTAAAAAAAAGAGAACAAAATTTGACCCACGCCTCAAAGTGGTTCACCGTCCCTGTATTAGAGATAAGAGATTATTTGAGATAATTCTTTTATGTCTATCGCTTACACTGTTTCTGATAAAGTCTTGAACATCTTAAGATATTCACTTTGCTCGCATTTCCCCTATACCACAAAATAACAGTTTGAAATGCTAACATAACTTTTAAAGCATTTTTCCGATACCTGCAAATTCATTCCTTAACCATATTTCACTACAGCTTTTAGTCAAATGCGACAATCATTCGTCACCAAGCAGATCGAAGTAATGGTCCCACAGGAGAGTGTACTGAGATCTTTCCTGCACTTATACGTAATGTATCGGAAATTAAAGTTGTCTTATATCACAACCATCCAATTCGTTGACAATGCTCACTAAAATAAAGCAAGAAATGCCAGAGTTACATTGAATTCATTAAATGTTGAAAATTTCCAGAACGGTCATCTTGAAGACAAGGGCGTAAAATTGAATAGATTCTTTGGATTTGTACAAATTTGGCGTTATAAAACAGCAAGTATAAAAAGGCATTCCTTACACAAATAAATTGAACTACTAGTTTATCAACTTATACAAGAGATGTATACCTCCACTTCTCCAGTTTAAACCACTAATAGTATTGATTCCTAATTTTATCCCCGTTGACTCCATTCTAATATTAGTATCGCAAAAAATTTATCGGACTTTATTCTTATTCTGTTAGCTATTCGTTGTTAATAACTCCTATACTACAGGTACTATGCTTTCTGCTATAAACGAAAATCCGTTCTTTAAAGCAATTTCACATTCTGGTAGTCGGGAAATCGTCCATTCTATTAAGTAGTTTTCATAAAAACGCAGTCGTATCTACAATTCTCAACGATTGACTACTTTCTTTTTCAAAGTAATAGATTATTAAAAAGGAAACAGTAAGTCGATTGGATCTCCAAATTAAAATACAAATGGTACAGCTAAGATAGGGCAACTTCTATTATTTCAGGTCTAAAGTGATATTTAATATAATGGATAAATCAGGATGTAGTAGACCAAACAATTTAGCAGTGCAAAATTGTGCTAAATAAAACACTGCTTAATTGTTTGGTCTACTACATCCTGATTTGCTCTTTAAATTATAAAACAATTTGAGAAATAAACCATATGATATGTAAAGTAATGTATGTGAGTAAGTTATTTATTAGCAAAAAATTTTCCAAATTCTAAATGTTTCAATCACCCAAGGCGAAAGTCAAACTTGCCGCCTTTTTCTAAGTCTTAAAATTTTAAAAAGTTTTAAATTCTCGGAAATTTTAATAGAACAGTATGAATAATATGAAATGTAAATTATATTTAAAAAAGTCACGAAATATTACATTATTTATATCTTACAATGCTGCCCGTAGCAAAACCGCCTCCGTCAAGTTATTCCACAATTCATAATAATCAAGTGGTATGTAGGTAGCTATTTAAAATATTGGGAAACAATTTTTTGGTGTTTGTCGTTGGCAAGCAATTGCTCTTTTCCTTATATACCTGCTTCCGAAAATAGCATCTTACTACATACATTATAACTTCCAGAAGACGATAGATAAATCCTTACGAATTCTGTCAAGCTTGGATACTTTTTTGTCTACACTCACCACCACACTTGTCTGCTAGAGGAACATTTTTCATATAAAAATAGATATCTCATTTGCAATTCTTCTCCACTTCCTCACCATTTCAGAAACTGTCGTGTATGGTATTTCAATGGTTTTATCAATTTTCTTATAAAATGGAGAAGATTTATCATCGGTACTACTAACTCATCACAATTAATTTTCAAAACATCTTTAAGATTTGTTTTGTTTTGCTTTTTGTGATTGAATTTATCCCAAGAAAAGAGTATTTAAACGCGGAAAGAAGTGGCATTCTATATTATATTTGTGGTTCTTATCAAAGTTGAACCGTGATTTAAGCTCAACAATTGCAATAAAAGTCCTTTTTTTATTGAATTTGGTGTTCCATTTGCAATATCTACCTTCCCCAGTTATCACCCGCAAAATATGCACTTATGTATTACATCGAGCATTTGGTGCTTTGGTCTATATGTAATCAAATGTTTCGGTATTCGACAAAATCGCTATTGGAAGCATCTCTATTACTTACAATTAGTTAGTGCATGTAGAAACAGGGGAAATTTATTTATTATTTTTTTATTTTTTATTTATTTATCGGAAACTACACTTTATACGTACAAATTTTAAAATACAAAAAATAAAAAAATGAAACACACTATTAATCTAACTAAACATATGTCCATATCTATATAAAGGCATTAGGCATAGTTTTTCTTCCAAAACCCAAGTTAATTTTCCCAAACCTGTAATTAAGTCTCTCATGTATAATTTTTTTTAATTTTAGTTCTTGTAAATTAGAAGCAAAATTAGTGGTGAGTTAAAGTCAAGCCTCAGATTGTGTATTTTAATGTACAAAATATTTTATTCTTAAAAAAAATGTAATTTTTAGGGGTCGAGGGGTATCAACATGATGAATCGACCCCAGAGAGATATTTTAATCGCACTTATAAGACGTGTAGGTACTAATCGTACTAATAAAATACCAAGATCTAAAAAGTTTCAGACTTCATTATCAACTTGTTTTTGTGAAAAAAAATAGTAATGAATAAAAGAAAACATTTTTTTCTTAGAATTTACCTATTATTGGTCTAAAATTTCAATACGATTTATGGGTTTCTAATACCCTCCTAATAAAATAAGAATTACTATACAGATTTTTAAAGTCCCATTAAAAATCAAAATTTAAGAAATTACCTAAAATTGAATTGCAAAAATTAAATGATGAAAAAAGAAGTCTAATTGAAATGGTTACTGTACATTTTTTTGCAAACCACTGAAAGCAATGAATAGAAATAATGTATAAGTATGCTTTACGTGAGCAAACAATTGCAGAATATGTCAAACCTAATTTATTTAAAAAAGCATGTAATTCTTAACTTTACAGATATTCTAAGATTTAATTTGTTTATATACGCGTAGACGAATCCAAAAAAGCATAGATCATGAAATCGGTCCAACCATTCTTCAGTTATAAATAGTCAAACTACCACGACTTTATTTGAAAAAATTGCCGAACTACTAAATAAAGTTTTAAGTGAAAGTGACTTATGACTAAATAATAACGAGCAAAATAATATAGTCTTACAATACTAAAATGTATAAACTTAACCAAAAATAAATATCAAGCCAAATTAAAAACCAATATATACAATACTAGCTGATCCCCGCGACTTCGTCTGCGTAACGTAGGTGTAGATTATGTTTTCTTTTTAAATTTGCTATTTGTGTTTGTAAATGGAAATTTTTATTTTTCTTATTTCTTTTACGAAAAACATAATAATACTTAATAACACTATTTTGTCGACTTTAAAAAGACACATTTAATAAATTGTTGCTTAGAATAAAATAGTAATATATAATTTATAATTTATAAATATTAAAAAATATTAAAAAGAGTATGGTCTTTGCGTATAGCTACGGTAGGTATACTTACCGTGAACCAAATAATCCATAAACCAATCAGTATCTATACATAAAAAATATCGTCAAGTTTAATAAAGTCAATCTGAATTATGACTTAAAAAAGTCAAAAGTTTTCAAAATACTTCCGCTAAAATAACAGTAGTTATTTTAAGGTTCTAGTTAAGTTCGTAAGTAGTTAAGGTTTTAGATTTTTAAATATTAGTAGGAATCCCTTCTAACTGTTTTCATTCCCGAATGAAACTTTTTCCCAAAACTATTACCCTCCTGCAATGTACAAAACTACCGTGAAATTGAAATTTGAACAATTGCTCGAAACCCAGTTCCTCCACAATCAAGTATAACCATTGTGTATCTATAAACTTATTATTAAAATATCAGAACTTTAACTATATAATTAAACCAAATTGGATAGTCTCGAGTTCACCATACACGATTTGGTGTATGCTTTTTACTCTGGAAGAGCATTTTATATTATTACAGATATATAAGTCAGAGTTTAAATTTTTGAAGCAGACCTTATGTTTTTAATTTTAATAATAAATCAACTTTGTTTTATTTTCAGCGATAAGACGTTTCGTCTATAACGATAGTTTCATTATGAAATTTTAAATTCCGATTGTTTATTAGACGTTATGTCGTACAAACTTTGCCACCATTCGTACATTATTGGAGGTTTAGTATGAACCCCTAACTTTTTTGAAAATTTAATATAGCCCATGTTCACCGAAAATAGTGTAGCTTCCCAACAGTGAAAGAATTTTTCAAATCGTTAAAGTAGTTTCAAAGCCTATTCAAAACAAACAAACAATCAAATCTTTCTTCCTTATAATAATAGAAGATAGAAGAAGAAGACTACCAATTATAAGTGGCCAACAGTCGCGAAGTGACTAGTGATGCTTAAGCCACTTTAATGTAAATAGAACAAAATGCCCAAAAAAAAAAATATTTCCGGTAAATCGGTAAATACTCAATTACATTATTGTACTTAATTCTAGTAATATTCTTAGTATTAATTACATTTACCTATTATTAATTTTTTTTACTGAATAGTTTTTTTCCCAACTAAAGGAAACTTATTTTAATTTTAAGTTTTTCTGTCTATTTCTATTAATTCTGACCTTTCGTTGTAATTAATGTATCGATAGACCCCGAATGTCACACAAAACGTTCCATATTTCCGTATTCGTATTCATATAGTTCGTATATGTATTTGGCATTAGCTAAGGGCGTGGCATTGTTAAATTTTCAAAATTTCAACAATCAAAAAAAATGAGAATCTTTAAATCTTGCAATCCCATTAGGCCATAGCCATGCAATAGAGTTTGTAAACTGTCATCATATATTGGTGTATACTTACTAAACCCTTATCGTTTACTTCGTTGAACATATTGGGTTTATTGGTAGTATGATAAATACTTTCCGGTTTGAAACATATTTAAAAATGTAGGAAAAACAGTATGAATTGAATATTTGAATACCTCTTTAATTGTCGTTAATTTTTTGTGAGTATAATTTTATACATATTATAATCTATTATATAGTTAGTTTTAGGCTAGACAAGAGTCTTTGGCATTAAATGTGGACATAGCTTTTATTTGATTTTTCACTATATAGAAATTTTTCTAATTTTTTAAGAAACCCAAACATAGATAGTTGTAAAAATTAAATTAAAGAAAGCTTTAAAAAAATAATGTTTTTTATTGAATTCATAAAGATGTTAAGTTGTTTATTTTTTAAAGCAAAGGCATTAGGAATTGTTAAGTCATATACAAATTTTAGGTCATTCGGTTCAGTTAATGGAGGAAAAAACTGCTTTTTTTACTTATAACATTTATATATTTTGTCGCAATAATTAATTGAAACAGAGAACCGAAGCTTCCAGAATCATATTAGTTCATTACTCCCTATGTATATCTTATGTTTCATTAAAATATCTTTCCGGGGTCGATTCCTCATTCTTACACCCCTAGGCCCATTAAAAATAAAATCAATATTTGCAAAGGTTGGAGCTCGGTGTAATATTTTTTTTTTTATTTTAATGTTATTTCAGAATGAAAGCATGATTTCATTGCTATCGAGACTAAAAGTAACATAACAAACAACCAAAACAAGGTTATATTTTATTGCGATAAATATTAAATTTTCAGAAATACCTAATTATTAAACGACAATATATTAAAAAATGCTTTTGAAATGATTACTTTATATTATCAAAGGACCCATTACTCAATTTTATGAATTACTAAATGTTTCTTAGTTATCGAAATGCTGTTATTGATACACATAAAAGCTTGTTAATTATAAAAATGAGAGACATTATTCAAGTTAATTATACCATTTGATGAAAATTGAATTTCCTTTAATCTTTACTCTTAAACGAATATTATTTTTATTTGCAAAAAATCAATCAGTTTGCTGCCATCCATGCGCAAATTATGCGTAAAATGCAATTTTGGTAGAACCCAATCAATCGAATATTAATTTAATGATTGCCCTTTCTGTGCAACTTTTGTCACATTTTTGCAAAACGATTGATATTAAACATTAATTAAAATTGTTGAAATTTTATACGCTTCACTATAAATTATTAATTGGGTGAGGTTGCAATCACATTAGGAAAATTTCAACTCATTTAAATAGCTTTTTTGTTCATGTTTTATGTGCGATACAATTGCAATAAATTATTTGAATTGAAATATTTCATATAAAAAATAATTTTCAACCGGCGTATTGTGCTTTTTTTACTCTTAAATTTTTAGATCTCTTATGTCCACTTGATAATTAAGTTTCGAGATGAAATTGTACGTCTGGTCTACACTTTGAACATCCGAATAATGCTTTATAAAACCGTATAAAATTTCTTCTAAAACGAAAGGTTTTTGAGAGATGAAATAATTATTAAAAAAAATTATTGATTTTTTTTTTAATTTGAATGTTATATAAAGAAAAAAAATTTAACAAAAAAAAATATATATAGTATTGTAGAGTTGAAATATTGCGCAAAATTTAGTAAACTTATAAAAGATAATTTCAATCTCTGGAAAAGAGATAACCCGAAGCTTAATAAGCATGTAATCCGAAAGTTTCATCAAAATCACAAACTTGCACTACTTATATAAGTAGGTACCATAGATAAATCTGATGTTACGTCTTTGTGTGAATAATTAAAAGCTAATATTTATTTGAAATTGAATAAGTTCTTAGTCTTTCGAGAAAGTAAAATAAAAATATGATTAAATTTCGGGAAATTTTATCAAATAACTCATTTAAAAATAGGCTGACTGTTTCAAAACTTTGACATCAAAAACACAGTTTACTTAGCATCGTTGAACATTACTTTTATAAATAATATAGTCCTTAAGAGATTAAGTGAAGAAAAGTTTTCGTAGTAGGTGGCTAATAAATTATCAATAATGCCCAAGTAGCTTGAGGTTAGTCTTTAAAAGGATTTCTGATTATAGGCATGTAGTCGCTCATAAACGCTTGCATTTTTTATAGACATAACTTTTTTGAGTCAACAAATTTTAGTGGAACGAAGAATTTACTTGGGAATTGAATCCTTAAAACAATTTTTCATAGATGCTTGAGAAATTCAAAGGAGTTAAAATGCCTATGTTTTTTTTCTAGGAAACAAAAATATTTATTGTTTTAATATTTAAACTGGATATCCATTTTAACAATGCCGCAACATATAGGTAACGTTATTGTCGAAAGAAGTGTTTTTTCCCCTATTCAATTCGAGTTTGGGAATAACAGAATTTGAATATTGTTGAAAGTTTAAGTGAAAAACTGGAAACGTTTTGCTTTTGAAAAGTTGCTACATTTATATCAATATTTCTGTATGGTACTAAAGTGTCAACTTTTAAAGTGAGACATACATGTGCTCGGTTCGACACAATACATATTTTCTATTAAGTGCATGTATCATAGAAAGCTTTTATGGTATTGAAAGCTTTCAGCGACAAATAAGTTTTTGATTTTAACTTACAGTTTTTGATTAAATTCACTGTTTTGAAAAATACTCAACAGCCTCCCTTTTGTTTCTTTTTTTTAATTTAGATAAATCTTATTTTAAACATTTGCCACGAATCAAATATGTAAATAACCCCAAAATTTTAAGTTGTATTCTGAATCTAGAACGAACAAAAGCCGTATAGTTTATAATTATAGTAGTAGTTGCCCGTTGCATTCGCAACTAAAGGTTTTATCTCAATAAAATGTTTAATATGTGATTCTGTAGTTAATCAACAATCGAAATTTTAAATTTAATAATCAAAGTGTTGGTAATATAAAAAAAGTTTATCTAAAATTATATTAAGAAATAAAATATAAGTGCTTTTTTATATTATTTTAATAGCATTTTAAATAACGTCATTTCACTAAATTAGTATGAAAGTTTAATACTTATGTAGTACTTATACCAAATAGGCGATTTTAAATTTTGGTTCGTTTTTCAACAATCAAACTTTTTAAAATCTATTAATTGTATGAACCAATGGTTGTGATCTGGAGTTATTATATATTCGGCTGAAAAGCATTAAGGTAGCAATTTTTTGCCATATATTTCACTGTCAATTCAAATATAAAATCTTCGATACTAACATTTTTTTGGTATTTAGAACAATTTGAAAACCAATTATTGTTGTTGAAAATAAATAAAATATTCGAAATTACTTCCACGCTTTCCACCTATTTCCAACAATTTTGTATGTATAGCGTCCAAATGTGCGAAATCGAATAGCTTTTTAGTCATGTTAACTAACATGAAGGTCATTATTTTTTTTCGTATTACATTGTATTTTCAAATATAAGTGCACATTTGTGTCGATGAAATTTAGAAAGTGTTTTCCTTATATGACGAAGATATATAATAAGAAAGAGTTTTTGAAAATTCTCCCCTAAAAGAGTGAAAAACGGTAGCAAAGTTTGTAAGGGATTAGGTTTAATAAACAAAATTTAAACTCTAATAAGTATGATAGATATATCTGAAAAGGTTAAGTTAAGTTTATAAATGAGCAATCTAAAAATCAGAAATACGTTTTATCAAATAAATACATTAGTGAGTGAGTACCCATCGTTTTGAATGCGTAAGTGGAGATAACAGAGCGCATGCATATAGCCTATTCTGCACGGACGCACGGCAAGATAGCCAATTTATATATAAGATGATTTTTTTCCATTCTCAATTAAAAATTAACATTTGTTCAACGTTTTCACGCTTACTTATATTTTGAGTTTACATTTAACAATTATGGAATAAAATAATTTCTAAAGCAAACTATTCCATTCGAATATTACTTCAGTGGGAATAGGTAGGTACTGACTATTGTAATACATGTTTTGCCATGATTTCTCTTTTAATTCCGTTACTGGTATTTATTGAAGGTTTTTATTTTATAATTTGACAAAACATCAGCAATATTTTTAATTTTTTTTAGTACCATATTAAATTTTTCCCCATCTGTAATATTTTGTTGGGACAATCAAAATAGACAATACAAATTTCATCGATTTAATCATCCATCACCAAATGATCATTGTTGTCTACATTTATACCATCTGTGTGTATATTTATTGTTTTTCCAATAGTAATCATTCATCTCGCATGAAATCAAGCTTTTTAAAATATGCTCAAATTATTATTTTTTCTCATCATTAAAATATGACGATACTGTGTACCGAAAAATTTCCAAAAAGAACACGAACATGTTTTTTCGAATATATTATAAGGGTTGATACCTTGTCATCAATATTTTCCTCAAAACCTTTTTTTTATTTTGTTTATTAATCTAATGTTGTAGTTAATTTAAATTGTTAAAACAATAATTTATTTTTCGCCTATGTAATGGTTCAAAACATCCTTCCTGTATCTTTCTGGTTTCAATATCACTATGAGAGCTTTTTAAAAGTACATATCTAGGAACTAGATAACTAACTTTATTTAAAAGTACCTATCTAGGAACTAGATAACTAACTTTATTTAAAAGTACCTGAAGTTACTCTGGATAACATATCTTAAGTTACATTGAATACTGTGTATGTACGAAGTTTTGTTACGTATTAGGTATAGTTGTTAGGTAATCAGGTAATATATTTCTTATCTTTATTACTTCAGGAAAATGGAAAGTTTGTAAATATATCAAAACCCTTTTGAACTTAACATATTTAAAAAAAACGATTGAAGATTAATATAAAAAGTAAGTATTTAATTTCATTGAACTAAACAAAATAAAACTATAAATGACATAGCAAATATATATAATAATCTAAACATGGCTGCAGTTAATTTGAGTAAATTTAAAATACAACAGTTAAAAGTTATCAAAACAAAAAAATCAAAAAGTAATCATTATTTTGATCAACTAGGTAATTAGGAACCCCATTTTATTTATTTATTTATTTAAAGTCGCTTCAAGTGCGAGGTCATTCGCGACTATACCCCTTATATATCCCTAAACCTCTTCTAATGTACGGCTTTTGATTACAAAATTCTTTGATAAACAGTAGGTTGATAAGCACTTTGAAATACATATATCATTTTACAGTGTTAATTTTACAGTCATAGCAATAACATTTTTTTTATAATAATAAATATAATAAATCCTAAACTTTTTAAAAATAGTAATAATCTTAAAAACTACAAACAGAAATAACCTCTTTTAATAATAAAATAGATAACAATCAAAATCAGGCCAACAAGTATACATTTGGTGAATTGGATATTAATTCATGTTTTTTTTTTTTTATTAAATTTCACTCAAGTTATATTTATATAATAAATAATCACCTATCACCAATCACCTCACCATAGTTTCTTTATAAATAATAATAACAATATTATTCTCATTTTACATTCGCCATATTAACAAAATACATTTATTGACTTTAAAATTCGATTTTAATTTACAGGTAACTTCACTTATAACTATTATTTAATGTATTTTCTTAAGAATAAAATTAATTTACAGACAATATTATAAATCGAATTTTAAGTCAATACATGTATTTTGCTAATATGGCAAATGTAAAATGAGAATAATATTGTTATTATTATTTATAAAGAAACTATGATGAGGTGATTGGTGATAGGGGGTTATTTATTATTAAATATTGTGGTGAAAATTTTGTGACGCTGTGTTCTGTGGCGTTATATTCCATAGTGCATTCTTCTGCAAGAACTGACCATGGGCGATGCGGTGATTCCGATACTTTGCATCGAATTCGATTGACTAGTGTTTGGTTCAAACGCTCATTCAATCCATTTGAAAACGGACAGTCAACTGATGTTAACACTAATGTTATATTGTATGTTTTCAAAAACATTTTGAATTTAAAAGAATTAATACCAGGATATTGATCGGCCAATAGAATTTTTACTGGGAATTTTGAAAAAATCGGTCTTAGAAACCGGATTAGATCCTTTGCTTGCTGGCCACGAGATGAACCAGAGAAAGCAAAACGTGTAAAATGATCAACCAGTAAATGTAAATATTTTTTTGTTGAATGATGACCGGTAAATCCTCCAATTGTATCCAATGACATAATTTCAAATGGATTCTCAGCTGGACCAAGTTGAGACAAAAATCCAATTTTACGGCTGCGTCTGGATTTGTTTTTAGCGCATATATCACATTTGTTACAAAATGTTTTTATTAATACATCGAGATTTCGAATATAGTAAAAAGGACGTATTTTGCAGCCATATGATGAGCTCCAATGTGTCCATAATATTTATGAATTTTGTGGAATAATAACTGGGCGAATTCATTAGAAATCAAAATACGCTCATTATTTCTTACTTTTTTATACATTAGATCTCCTCTTCGACAGGAAACCTCTGGTTCAAGAAACTATTTAAATTTTTCTTGGTCTTGTTTCAACTCATTTAAGGATACTAGATTCACGAGTTGCAAAATTTCATCTGTGTTTTCAAAACTTTCCAAAACTGGGTTTCTAGAAAGAGCATCTGCTTCTTGGTTTATTTTACCCGGTGAATATTGAATTTTGAAGTTGTATTGAGAAAGGTAATAAACGAGATCACCTAGTTCTTCATCCACTCTAGCCTTGATTCGTAAATTTTCCAACGGGCGATGATCTGTTACTACAATGAATTTGATACCTAACAGCCAGTGCTGCCAATAACGAAGTGTTTCTTTAATAGCTATACATTCTAGGTAAATAGCTTTCTTTTTTGCTTGTGTGGGAGGGAATTTTTTTGAAAAGAAAGCTACTGGGTGTAGTTCGCCATCATCTTGTCTTTGTTTGAGTACTGCTCCTGCTCCCAAACAGCTGGCATCAGTGAACACATATGTCTCTCGTTGTGGATCAAACACCGATAAAGTGCGAGTTTGACAAAGATATTTTTTTATATTATTAAAGGCATTATTACAATCAACAGTCCAGTCAAAGGGTACGTTAGCGCGCAGAAGTTTGTGAAGAGGTTCCAATAGTTAAACTGTGTTTGGTATCCATTTATGATAAAAATTTATTTTTCCCAAAAATTGGCGTATATTCTTCCGTGATTGTGGGATAGGAAAATCGTATATTGATTTTAAGTTGTTCACCAATCACCTCACCATAGTTTCTTTATAAATAATAATAAAAATATTATTCTCATTTTACATTTGCCATATTAACAAAATGCATTTATTGACTTTAAAATTCGATTTTAATTTACAGGTAACTTCACTTATAACTATTATTTAATGTATTTTCTTAAGAATAAAATTAATTTACAGACAATATTATAAATCGAATTTTAAGTCAATACATGTATTTTGCTAATATGGCAAATGTAAAATGAGAATAATATTGTTATTATTATTTATAAAGAAACTATGATGAGGTGATTGGTGATAGGGGGTTATTTATTATTAAATATTGTGGTGAAAATTTTGTGACGCTGTGTTCTGTGGCGTTATATTCCATAGTGCATTCTTCTGCAAGAACTGACCATGGGCGATGCGGTGATTCCGATACTTTGCATCGAATTCGATTGACTAGTGTTTGGTTCAAACGCTCATTCAATCCATTTGAAAACGGACAGTCAACTGATGTTAACACTAATGTTATATTGTATGTTTTCAAAAACATTTTGAATTTAAAAGAATTAATACCAGGATATTGATCGGCCAATAGAATTTTTACTGGGAATTTTGAAAAAATCGGTCTTAGAAACCGGATTAGATCCTTTGCTTGCTGGCCACGAGATGAACCAGAGAAAGCAAAACGTGTAAAATGATCAACCAGTAAATGTAAATATTTTTTTGTTGAATGATGACCGGTAAATCCTCCAATTGTATCCAATGACATAATTTCAAATGGATTCTCAGCTGGACCAAGTTGAGACAAAAATCCAATTTTACGGCTGCGTCTGGATTTGTTTTTAGCGCATATATCACATTTGTTACAAAATGTTTTTATTAATACATCGAGATTTCGAATATAGTAAAAAGGACGTATTTTGCAGCCATATGATGAGCTCCAATGTGTCCATAATATTTATGAATTTTGTGGAATAATAACTGGGCGAATTCATTAGAAATCAAAATACGCTCATTATTTCTTACTTTTTTATACATTAGATCTCCTCTTCGACAGGAAACCTCTGGTTCAAGAAACTATTTAAATTTTTCTTGGTCTTGTTTCAACTCATTTAAGGATACTAGATTCACGAGTTGCAAAATTTCATCTGTGTTTTCAAAACTTTCCAAAACTGGGTTTCTAGAAAGAGCATCTGCTTCTTGGTTTATTTTACCCGGTGAATATTGAATTTTGAAGTTGTATTGAGAAAGGTAATAAACGAGATCACCTAGTTCTTCATCCACTCTAGCCTTGATTCGTAAATTTTCCAACGGGCGATGATCTGTTACTACAATGAATTTGATACCTAACAGCCAGTGCTGCCAATAACGAAGTGTTTCTTTAATAGCTATACATTCTAGGTAAATAGCTTTCTTTTTTGCTTGTGTGGGAGGGAATTTTTTTGAAAAGAAAGCTACTGGGTGTAGTTCGCCATCATCTTGTCTTTGTTTGAGTACTGCTCCTGCTCCCAAACAGCTGGCATCAGTGAACACATATGTCTCTCGTTGTGGATCAAACACCGATAAAGTGCGAGTTTGACAAAGATATTTTTTTATATTATTAAAGGCATTATTACAATCAACAGTCCAGTCAAAGGGTACGTTAGCGCGCAGAAGTTTGTGAAGAGGTTCCAATAGTTAAACTGTGTTTGGTATCCATTTATGATAAAAATTTATTTTTCCCAAAAATTGGCGTATATTCTTCCGTGATTGTGGGATAGGAAAATCGTATATTGATTTTAAGTTGTTCACCAATCACCTCACCATAGTTTCTTTATAAATAATAATAAAAATATTATTCTCATTTTACATTTGCCATATTAACAAAATGCATTTATTGACTTTAAAATTCGATTTTAATTTACAGGTAACTTCACTTATAACTATTATTTAATGTATTTTCTTAAGAATAAATTAATTTACAGACAATATTATATTTATACATCAATAAAATTAATAACAAAAGTTTGTAAAAAAAGGAACTAAGAAACATCAATATAACTTATTATCTTAGATACACTAAAGTAACTAAGCTACTTCATTGTAACTAAGATACTTTTTCTGAAAGCTCTGATCAATATCCATAATTATAATAACTTTTCCTTATTTTTGACTTGCTTATCATTTATTTTATATCAATACAAGCAATAAATTAATAATATCCCTTATACATAAATTCTTTGTCGCCAGTAAGATACGATATATTTATTTTTATGAATATATGTTACTATTTTTTGAATCTATTTCAACTCTTGTCATAGATAAGTACAAGTAGAAATGTATGTATATAGTATGCATCGATATGTATAAACAGCCAATTGCATATATGGTATATTCTGAAATATGCCAAGAGCTACATTTTAATTTTAAAGACTAAAAATTACTTTAACGCGAAAATTAACTTATTTCTTACATTTACTTGGAATTATATTTTCTGTTAATTATATAAAACGTTTTCCTCAATTTCCCAACGACCGACGATTGGAAACCAGTTAGTTCATTTTGTGACAAGTTAACTGAAATAAGTCGGAAATTACGATGTGTCACTCATAGAGTTTTCACCAAATTTTACACTAATTTTTCAAAATTTTCCACTATTCTTTTCCGAATTTCTATTTTTATTAAACAACTCTACATTCTAGATTGGCTAAAATCAGTTGTTTCAAAAAAACTACGGACAAAATGTTGATTTTTGCAAACTTTTGAAATTAAAATGTTAAATACATAGGATGTGGCATTTTCAGCCGGTTCAAGGAACATTATAAAGTATTCGTCAATCTAACGATTTTATTTTTCTTTCGAAAGTTATTTTAAGAAAAAAAACTTAAAAGAAATAAAAAAAAAATCTTCAGTGAGTATGATGGCGAAATTTCACTCTTCACTCAAAAGATATTTCTTGATTTTCCGCGAACGGAAATTAAGAATAGTTTTAAATTAATATTTGTCAACTGTAATGACCTTGAAATTTTGGCATAACAAACTTTCAAGTCATCATTTTTTGTGATTAAGCAGATGAGTTTTATTTCAAATTTAATGTAAAATTAATTAATCATTCCCTAATTTTCGACCCTTAAAGACGAATTAAATTTACAAATTTAAGTTAGACTACTATGATACTATATTTCATTCAATTAAAAAAAATCAAAATTCGACTATCCTGTGAGAAATAGTCTTCTTAAAGATTCAACATAAAAATAATATCATTCGTCATTTGACCACGGTCAGATGCAGATCTGTTCAGTGATTGTGAATAACAAAATTTACAAAACAAAAATTACAAGTGTGGACCAGAACGAACCAGACACATCGATTCACTCCCAAGCCGGTGAGTGAATTTATTCATTATCTAAAATAATAAACAACACCCGACAGAAAAATTATTTTTTCCCAAAATGACTTCAACTAAAAATATTACCAACAACATTACTTACGCCCAAATGACGACAAGGGCAAACAACACAGCCCCAAATTTTCCTTCCAAGGAACAAGCGATTGTTTTTGAAAGTACGCCTGGAGCAAAAATATCCGATTATATTAAATGCGTTGGATCCCAAATTGGACCAAAAAATATCCTGTTCGCATCTCGTCTCTCAAATAACAGAATTTGTATATATCTAAACTCGACAGAGACAGTACACCAATATATAAACAAATTTAAAAAAATAACAATTAATGACATCACATTAACATGTAGACGACTAATTACACCATCCACCAAATTAATAATCTCGAATGTGTGCCCTTCTATTCCCCATCACATAGTCACAGCGGCATTGTCCCAAGTTGGATTTGAAGTCATCTCAAACATGCAATTCGTCCGAGTAGGAATGTTGGAAGAGCAATATAAGCACATTTATAGCTTCCGACGAATTGTATTCGTCAAATCTTACGATCCCAAAATTCAACCAGACTCAATAGTTATTAAACACGATAACGAGGACTATCGAATCTATATAGGAGAGGGCATAAAAAAATGCTCTAGGTGCAACATGCTCCACCAAAGATCAGACAACTGCGACAAACAGACCCCAATCGATACAAATAAGACTGAAGAAAAAGGTGCAACAGAAGAGGAAAACAGAAAAAGACCAAGGACCTCCAGTACAAGCTCCCAGGAAATAGCTAGACCAGGAGGCGAGGATATAAGCATTGAGGAAAAAAGGACTAGCACCGAAAAAAACAGAGACAACGATCCAATATCAGGTGGGACGGATAGTGATCGGGAGGATGGATCAACTCAGGATGAGGGTCCGATCCCTGCGAAAACGAAAAAAAAAACAAAGAAAGTGAAAAAAATCGAAAGTGAAAACGAAAGTAATAACGAGATAACCTGGTCAAACTTGGAAAAAGAATTTGACACAACCGTCCCGAGTAATAATTTCCCAGTAAGTGTGAAGCAATTGCGAGGCATACTTGATTTGGTTCAGGGAAGACAACAAATCGACGACATAATTAAAGAACACACAAGCGATATAACCGGACTAATAGAAATGTGTACAGTTCTGTACAATAAAATGAACCGAAGTCAAAAAAACCGATTGACTCGGTTAATAAAAAGACTTCAAGAACTAAAACCTACCTTATAAAGTACACATAATGGGTAGGTTTATATTGCAATGGAACTTGAATGGATTCTACAACAAGTATGAGTACCTAAAGCTATTAATAAACGAGGAAAACCCGCTTTGCATCTGCTTACAAGAGACGAACTTCTTTGGGAATCATTGTGGAAACATAAATGGATATTTATCCTTCCACAAAAACCGGGAGCAAGCGCTAAGAGCCAGTGGAGGAGTGGCCACCTATATCAAACACAGCGCGTTTCCAGAAGAAATTTCAATCAATACCCATATTGAAGCAGTTGCTGTAAAAATCAAGTACCCTTTTAGAGCCACAATCTGCAATATATACCTACCAAACAGCCGACCACTAGAACAAAAATCACTTGAAAACTTATTAGAACAATTACCATCACCAGTTATCCTTCTAGGCGATTTCAACGCCCACCACCACTATTGGGGCTCAAAAAAGGATGACCCGCGGGGCACGCTTATAGCCAATTGGATAGAAAATAGTGACGAAATGATATTACTAAATGACGAACAACCAACACATTTCAATGTCGCAACAGGCACAGGAAGTAATATAGATCTATCCTTTGCTGATAAATCGTTGGCCATCAAAATGGAATGGACAACCTCGAAGGATTTGAATGACAGCGACCATTTTCCTATCTACATTGGAATAGAGAACATAGAGAGCCCAAATGATAATGTGCTTAAGATTCCAAGGAAATGGAAATTTGAGCAAGCAAATTGGAGCCTATTCCAACAGAAGATTGACCAAGAAATTCCCACACTTACAGACCTGTCCCACCTCCAAAGTACCTACAAAGATGATCTTGGCCGCCTTACAAACTTAGCCCAACCACAAGATACACATATAAGCGAAATTGTTAAATCCTTCACAGAGGTAATATTAAATGCAGCCAAAGAAACAATCCCAAGAACTAGAGAAACCCATAGGAAAAAATCGGTACCATGGTGGAACCCAGAGTGCCAAAAAGCCATCAAAGAAGCTAAAGCCGCCTTTAGGAAATTTAGAAGGAATACCAACTTGGAAATGGAAGGTGTACTAAAAATTGAATATAAAAAACGACGAGCAAAGGCAAGGAGAATCGTTAAAGAAAGCAGAATAAAGTCGTGGGAAAACTACATCTCAACAATTAATTGCCACACAAATACAACAGAGATGTGGAGGAAAATTAAACAACTAAAAGGTACAAGATGTAATTTCCAGGAAATAAATCTAATGGACAGCGATGGAAACTACACCAGCGACCCAAAGCAAACAGCAAAAATTTTGGCAGATTCCTTTTCATACAACTCCAGTTCTGAAAACTATATTCCTAGCTTCCGGCAAACTAAAGAAAGAATCGAAGCAGAAGCAAATACTAACGACATAACTGACAACTCAAATCCAATAAACAAAAAAATAACCTTGGACGAATTAACCTTCGCCCTATACAAGGCAGGTAACACAGCGCCTGGACCTGATGGGCTGCCTAATGCAATCCTAAAACAATTACCAAACAGTGGGGTAAAATATATTCTCGACCTCTTCAATCATATATGGGAATTTCAAGTGTTCCCAGACGAATGGAGAATAGCCATAACAATCCCAATAGCAAAACCCGGGAAGGACCCAAATTCACCTAAGAATTACCGGCCAATATCATTAACAAGCACTCTGTGCAAATTAATGGAAAAAATCATATCCAAAAGGCTACAGTGGTTCTTAGAAACACAAAAATATATTTCACCAAATCAATTTGGATTTAGAAATAACCGGTCAACAATAGACCAGCTAGTGTGTATAGACACCGAAATTAGTAATGCTTTTAGAAACAAATACCATACTATCATGGTCGCCCTTGACATCGAAAAGGCATACGAGATGGTATGGATAAGCAGAATCCTAAAAACACTAAATGATATAAATATTAAGGGCAACACATTGGCCTTCATTCAAAACTTCCTCAAAGAAAGGAAAATCCAAGTCAAAGTAGGAAATTCACTATCTCCACTTACGACTCAAGAAAATGGACTACCTCAAGGATCGGTATTGAGCGTCACACTTTTCTTAATAGCTATCAACGAGGTAATCAGTTGTGTGGAGAAGCCCAGCAAAGCATTCCTATTTGCCGACGACCTGACCATATTAAGAAAAGGAGCAGATGTGCAAACAACGACAGCACTAATACAGAACGACTTGGACAAAATATCCTCATGGACGCTGAAATCTGGATTCAAAATATCTAAGGACAAAACTGAAGCTATCATCTTCTCACCCAGGCGACCCAAAAATAACATAAAACTAATGTTAGAGGGAAAACAAATTAAAATGGTGTCAACAATTAAAATATTAGGAGTGACCTTGGACCAAGGAATGACCTGGAAAAATCATATTATGGCACTTAGAACCGATTGCTATAAAAGGCTAAACATTCTAAAAACATTAACATCAATAGGATGGGGGGGCGTGAATTTTGATACCTTGAAAATGACATACAAGGCACTAATTCAACAAAAAATCGAATATGGTGCAATACTATATGATGCATCCTCTAAAAGCCGACTGAAGACCCTAGAAGCGATCCACAATACAGCAATGAGGATATGTACGGGAGCTTTTAGAACCAGCCCAATCACAAGCATATTGGCTGAAGCAAACGAGCAACCGCTGGTCTTTAGAAGGAAGGAAATAATCCTAAAATATGCAGCTAGAACTAAGCATGATCCCAACAACCCAGCTAGGGAAAGCTGCAGTAAAGACCAAGCGACTAATATTAATAATGAAAGTGAGCCCCAACACCACCAACCATTGAAGACTCGAATAATAAAATACGAAAGGGAAATAGGGTTAGAGGTACCAAAGGGTTACTCACAACTCGACAATCATCGACCACCGTGGGAATCCTGGATCCCACCGATAGATACTTCCTTAGCCGAATATCCAATCGGAACTACACCTCCTGTACTTTTTGTTAAACTATTTATGGAAATCAGGAACAGACACCAAGGATACCAGGAATTCTTCACTGATGGATCGGTACTAAACGGAAAATCGGGATGTGCCATCATAACAAACAACCAAGAAATTTCCCACAGGCTGAAAGACGGAACCTCAATCTTCAACTGCGAAGCCGTAGCAATAATGAAATGCTTAGAAACAATCGTAAAAAAGCCACAAAAGAAACCGTCAGTCATTTATTCGGACTCACTATCAACCCTTAACGCATTAAAAAATCGGCATAATAAAAATAAAATAATAATTAACATACAAAAAAAAATAGACCACATGCTCAAAAACAATTACCAAATAAAGTTGATTTGGATCCCCGGACATCAAGGGATAGATGGCAACGAGCAAGCTGACGAAGCGGCAAAAAGGGCAACCACCGAAGAACTGATCGATGATCACGAGCTGGAATTAGAAGACTGGAAGAGGTTAGTCAGGAGTAAAGTCCAAAAAACCTGGGACAGTATGTGGAGAAATACACCGCAAAAATTAGCTACGGTGAGGGACTCAGCTACCCAAGAGAAATGTCCATCGGTAGCAACCAGGAAGGAGCAGACTACCATAACTAGGTTGCGTATTGGGCACACTAACCTGACACATATCCACTACATCAATAAGGAACAAAAGCCAAAATGCAGTCATTGCGATCAAGATCTGACCGTTAAACATGTCCTGATAGAGTGTGGGGCATACAATTGTCAGAGGAGTGCGACTGGCATGCCGACAACGATGAAAGAGTGCCTCAATACAGAAGAAGGGATTAAAAAGACTATAGAATTCCTAAAAAAAACTAAATTATTTGATACAATATAAAGTACAAAAACATATTTATAAGCCTAGTTTACTATTAGAATTTATTATATTATTATCATTTAATAGAATTTGTTAGTTATTATCATTTATTAGAATTGTTAACTATTATTTATTAGAACTAAACATGTATTACCAATCGTAACATGTACATTATTTTAGTCATTAATGACCAAGATGTTAAACAGTGACTTTAAATAAAATAAAATAAAAAAAAAAAAAAAAAAAAAAAAAAAAAATAATATATACGAGTTAAATTGTAAATATTCGCTTTTTCGTCGGTTAAAAATGAAGATACATATTTTTATATTTACCTCTAGTTAAACGATTTAATCCCTTAATACATTTTCACCAACTGTGGTTCCCTTTTTGTTCTTGGTAGAATAAAATAGTATACCTTATAGGGTACAAACAAAGACATATATCTACTTATTTTTGTACATTAAAAGATATCACTTAAAAAATTACAATAAATTAGTTAAACTTTTACTTGAACAATTTTCATTGCAAATGACAATGTTTTTATGTTTCTTTTTATAAATGTATAATGCTTAACATCCAATTTTCTTTATTTTCTTTCAGAATGTAAAATTATTTTTTTTTTTCAAAAAAAAAAAAACTACATGTTAAACAAACGTTCATATTTCTTTTTTGTATAATTTTTCATTCATTTTAGCAAGCTTTCACCTTTGACAATGCTACTGCATCGTTTAAAACTCATTTTGCATTGAAGAAAAGTGAAATGAGAAAAATGGTTGGGCTTGACCTAATGTTGATTTTTTATCAAATGCGTAGAAGATAAATGAAAACATTTTTTACTTTAGCGGAAGGGATCAGACAGTTACGATTCAATGATATTTGCAACAAAATAAGTAAAAAAAAACTCCACAATGGAGCTGTATGTATGAGATTTTAACGTTGTGATACCATACAGTAGAGTCATCATTTTTATAAAACCTTCATGTTTAAAAATTGATGCCTTTTATGCTTTTCCCCCATTTAATAGTACATAATTATGATAAATGGTATAGTGGAGTTTTACATTTTTTCTTTGAAGAATTCCAAAAAAGAAAAGAAATACGTTTTAAATATTAACAAAAAGTAATCAACAACATTGAATTCAAAAGAATATAACATTGTATAGTTTTGGTTTTTTGCATAAATTAAAAGGTAATTTTATTGGATATACTTGCGAAAATGGGGGAAAGCTGGGTTTTCTAATCAGTTATGAAGAAAATTAATTATTTAATTTCGAAGAGGTTCTAAAATTGTGCAATAAAGTTAAATAGCCATTTTATACTTTTAAGCTGTAATGTGACAAGCTGTTGAGAATAGGCTCTTATTTTAATTGCAAGGATTGACATTGACTAATGTGATAAAGGCGACCAAAAGTGCCATATGGAAGAGAGAACATCCGTTTTGCGACATTTTCGTTGTCTATCCGTTCATAACAACTGTCACCTTTCTTAGATGCAGATTAAATAATTACTTCTGAATATTTATCTCAACATAAATTACCCAACACTTAATTGCAAGAATTTCTATTTTAAATTTATCATACCGTAAAAACTCGTTTCAGAATATTTTTACCAAAAATTGTTGCTATTTTTCAATGCAAAAACCTCGATACTAAGGTATTCCACTTCTTTTGTTAATAAATTTTGAATTTTAATCTTTCTATCTTTACCCACAAATGGAAGGATAGATTTTATGTAGGCATAATACTCGTATTTGTTTATTTGATTAAGTTTATCTTATTTATAATAAAAATAATTTAGGATGTCACTGATTGAATTTTACTAACGTTTCGACAGTGTAATTCCAACTTCATCAGGCAACCTTAAAATATTTATGAAAAACACATACTCTCCTGATATGAATAATTACATCTGACTATTCATTAATTCATATTACGAGAGTAGGCGTTCTCAATAAATATTTTAAGGTAGCCTGATGAATTCGGAGCTACACTAGCAAAAATTTCCAAATTATAAGAAATAAAAGTAAATATTGATAAATTTGGTCTATGACATTTTGAAGTATTTTTTATTAGAACTGTAACAATGGAGGGTTCCTCTTATTTTCAACCCATTAAATTTCATTTGTTAGACTAAAACAATTTAATGTATTAGTATTTCCAATTTTTTTCCAATTCAATATTGCAAAAGACTCTCGTAACAATTTTTTCTCTGATTTTTGCAGTATTATTCCGCGTGGCTGAATTGTACCCTCTAGCGTCATATATTCTTGGTAAAATTCGCTAAATTAGGATAGTCCATTCCTCGTTTTAATATATGCAGTATCTTAATTCATCTTCTTTCTCTTCTTTTCTTGGAACTTTACAGTTTTCTTTCTACAAGATCAATCATGAATCATTTTTCTAACAGAATCCAATTAACTTTTCTTCCGATCATCAGATCGATAACAGTTCCTCGTTGACTCTTTTAACACTTCTATGTTTGTAACTTAATCCTTTCGTTTATTTTTTTCTAGCGAAACATTTCTAAGCTCTCCAGATATTTCTTTTATTGATTTATTAGAGTCCAGATTACCAATTAATTTAATACTACACTCTACACATAGTATTTTTTCAAAGTTTAAACTCTAACTTTCTAATCATAATATTCAATTCTCATAACCATCACAAATAAGGCAGTGCTTGATATCTGTTAGAAATGGAGGATTCAATGGGAACAAAGAATATTATATGTTAGTATTGGTAATTTTATTCATTTAGTTGAGTTCCCCGGATATGGTTATTTCTGCCTCAACACTGCAGCCTCAGGTTTAAAGTGTTGTCTAGATCATTAATTCATCTAGTTGAAATCGAGTAGCTGGGCGAATGTCAACTACTGGCGTACCAGGTGTTTTTTGACTATTTTGATTCTAAGGTTTGTTATTCCTAGTTTCCAATCCCGAATATGAGAACCGGTTCCATCCTCTGCCTGGTAGTATCTGCATGATGAATCAGTCAATAATAATCCAATGATATGTAGGCGTTTCTTCAGTTTATAGTGGTCGGTTATTTAACCCATTTGTACCACTCTGATTTGTTTTCTTGTTAGATTAAGTATTTCAGTAGTCAGGTCCACATTTAGCATTGACAATTGAAATGTAATTTTTTATTATATTGCTTTCATTTAGATCTAAAATAAAGATTTGTGAAAAGGGGATTGTATTTAATATCATTTAAAGACGTATATTTTCAAAATACATACAATTTGTAGCTACTCAAGATATGATAAAAACTTTAATACCCTTGGTGAACCCAAAACCATTTGGTTCTAAAGTTGAAAGAAATAATTCAACAACAAAAATATTTATTTACTTATATTATTTGAATTCGTTTCAACTTCTCTGGCTATTAGCAACTATAGGGCTTAGTGTAGAACTATGTCTACTACATTATATAGTACATTTACATTTAACGTTATAAATTTATACAAAAATATTTAAATTAGACAAATAAAGCCATTTAGTTTTAGAAAAATTATTTAAATTTAAAATTCATCAATAATTGAGATTCCATTAAAAATATTTAAAGCAGATATAATCGTAACATCGTCTTTCCCTGTCATCCCATTTGCTTTTCCATTACAAGATCAAACTTTAATCATCATTTTAATCAAATTTTAATCCAAAAATAGAAGATATAATTGCAAAGAAAAATCAATTTTTTTTTCTTCAAATTTTTAATTCCTGAAACAAATGAGCTACATGTAGATAGTCTCTATATTTATGTACAAGATTTGATTTTGATTTTCTTTTCATTCAAATTTCTTTATTATTCTTTGTCGAGACAATTCCAGATGATTCCCAATATTATTTCGGTCAATTACAAGCCCTATTATGGGTTATTGATTGTCTTGATTGCCGATTGAGAAACCCAATAAACCATTACCGTTATCATTATCATTATAATTTCAGAATTCCAAGACAATGCTGTTTGATTAACGTAATCAACGTAATCAAAGCGAAATTCAGAAACTCTAATAATATAATCCAAGCTTTAAACAGTGTATTTAGTTTTTTAAACACAAAATTGATTTATGCGTGAAGATGTCTGTTTCAAAAATTTTAAATTTCTTATTTGAACGTTAGCAAAATGTTGAGAACGGATAATTATTCAGCATAAACAGAATTTTGTGAAACTTTCAAAGATTTTTACCGAACATTTTTGTCTCCTTCATCTTAAATTCCTCTGTTAACTGTTATTGCCTTTTCTTACCAGCATTTTGGCCAAACATCGGAAAAACTATAAACATTTTTTTATGAAAACAATTAAACTTATGAACTTCAATCTGAGCTGAACAGATTTTGATTATAAGTAGATTAAATATAAAGCTACTAAAAGTTAATTTCTTTTCAATTTTTTAGGACGATTTTAGGTCAGAGTTGAATCATGCTAAAAATACATTGGTAACCATAAATAACTAGGCAATCAAAACGGTTTTCAGATTTTTTTAAAAAACAAATATTTATTTGGATAAAAATACAGAATTATATCGTATTGATTGCAGTAAAATACTTATAAATAATTCAGGCAATTTCTTACAAAAAGAAAAAAAAATGAAAACGATATATTTCGCAATAAATCGATATGATATGTATTACATATGTATTTTAGGGTCATAAAAAAATTCCTTCTTTTGCGAATATATAATAATGGATAAAATATATAAATCGTGAGCAAAATAAATTTTATTCTGTAACAAGTGTCACATTCTCTCATGCACGTGTACGTGTAACCTACTACATTATTACGGACTTGTTTCACAAAATATTTACTACGAAACCGTCTTTCTATAAGATGGATTTTCTCCAGTGCTTTTAGGAAAATAGAAATTTCATATTGTTTTTATACAGTGTTACGCGGCATGCCCCATAATTGAAATGGTTTTTATTTTCGGCCTATTTAAAATATAAATGAGGTCAATCTAACTTTTTATTCAACTCGAAAAAATGTTTTACTTTTCAGCAAATCTGCCAAAAACATATAATTAAAAATCTCAATTTTCAACTTTTGTTTAACTGGCATTCGTAAAAATTGAATTCAAGAAGTTTATATAAAATTTTATTTCTCAATGTCTATGGAGACAGATTTAAAGAGAGATAGAGTGTACTTGATTCATATTTATTATTGATCAATTTTAACAAAAAAATTAAGATTTTATGTCATTTTTAAATAATTCTGTAGAAATTAATTAAAAACTATTTTTTTAGTTAAAAAGTGAACCTAATAACTATAAACATAGGAAGTTGAATACGTCCATCAAGCACATCCAGAGCCTTACAGTTTTGAAATTTGTTAAAAATAACGACGAACTATTTTGCTGCCATTTCGTGGTTTGAAAATTTGAAACAAAAAATTTATCGGTCACGTATTTTCCATTAAAATTAAAACGCTATTGAAATAAAAAGCCCAATGATAAATATTTTATTTATTTTCGAGTCACAATTAATTAATGAATAATAATATAAGCCCTATAACTCAATTTGTTTTTTATTACAACGCGTTTCAGTTTTTGGCTGTCATCATCAGATAACGATTATTTTGCCAGTTATAAACAAATTTCATAAAGGTTGCTTATTTTATATAATTTGTCGTTAAGGATGTTATTTGGATCTATTTTGTGTGCTTTATATATTTCATATTCTTCTAGGGTGTTCATAAGTAATCCTTTCTTACAAATATATAGTGGTTAAAAATTTGTTTCGAAATTTAAGCATTGATGATTTTCGTCATAAAGGTGTTTTGTAAAATTTGAAGTTGTTGTTGAAATAGGTTTCTTTGGTGTAGGTTCCTTATGTCTTGTTTCGAAAGATCTGCCAGTTTGGTCAATGTAGAATTTTTCTCAGGAACCACATTTAGTTTTATATATTCCGGTTTTATTTTTCGTTGTAATTTGGTTGTTCTCCAATGGCTTAAGAATTTTCATCATATTGTTGTTTGTTGAAAATGCGATATTTAAGTTATTCTTCTTAAGGAGGTTGGTGATTGTTAAACTAAATATATTGTTGAAGTTTGATTTTATATATTTTTTGCTTTCTTCTGGTGGAGTTGGAAGAATGGATTTTTTAGTAAAAAGTCTAGCAGGATCCACATGGCGAGTTGGCCTCCAAATAGGAACCTACGTCGAAACTTATGTTAAAATATCGACTTGATATACAAACACATTTTATATACTTTTCGCGACCAAATTCCTCCTTAACCTTGAGATATGGGCAAAAATCTCCCCCCGCATGGCTATTTTTCAAATTTATGTATCTCAAAGACTAATTGAGCTAGAGAAGTGAAACCAACGCGAGCTTTTAGATTATTTTAAATATCATTTAAATATTTAAATATCATATATTTTTTTGACATTTTTTGAAATCACAATATATCATTATCATATTTTTATCCTAAATCTAAGTCGCAATCTTATGCCGGTGACATCGTCTGTATCATTGAAAAATATGCCAACAATTTATATTTAACGGAGGACGTGGAAGAAGTTCAGAAGTGGAGGAAGTTAAAACCAGGCTCTTCATATAAAAAGCGATAATACTATAGCACCAATGAAATATCATGTATCATACAGTTTCTGTATGTTGTTAAACTCTTAATTCCCAACTGGTTTGATTTTTGAGTTTTTGAAGCGACTAAAGACTTAAAACAAAAATTAATCTAGAAAATCTATTAATATTATAAAAATAATCATTAATAGTGACATAAAATCACAACCTGAGTCTCGTTTTACGTCTTTTGAAATATTTTATCGATTGAGGTAAACCGTAGGTGAATTAATTCAAATCGTTTTTCCTTAAGTAATTACACTGCGATTCTAAGACAAAAAGCTATTTTCCTTGAAAATGAAGTATTTTTGTTACCTTATTTTAATTTTTTTTTTATTTATTTAAAATCCTTGAGAAAATCGTAGAGCTCATGTCCTTTTTAAAACTGTAAAACCTAGCGGCGTTGCATTATCTATTTTGTTTTTAATTTAATTCGCGAATAAAAAGCCACCAAAGAAAAAATAATATCGTATAATATAGTTTTTCAATAAGAAAGCAAGTTTTGATTTGCGCGCCATGTTTTAGCCATATTTGGTCATAATGTCTCATGATTATGACGTGACAAATTGAAAGTTGACCGATGAAAGTTAGTAAACTTGAAGTAGTAAACCATTAATAGCGAAAAGAATTCACCAATTGGATCCTTGAACAACCTGCTGATTTTGCAAACAAAATTATTTTCAGTAATGAGGCCATTGTCACCTCACTGGCTTCGTGAATAAACAAAACTTTCGCATTTGAAGCTTACAAAATCCACGAATGATTCATCAGAAAGCAATGCATCCACAACAGGTTAATTTTGAATTAAGTTTAAGTTTTGAATTAAGTTAATTTTGAAAATGGTTAAGTTAAGTTTATAAGAGAGCTTTAAGTTTTTTGACTATCATAATTATAGTAGACCTGAAAATCGGAAATAATTACATTAATGAGCGAGTATCCCTTGAAATTCGGCAAACTAAAAGAAAATACTTACCGACATTTTTACGGTAAGTCATAATGATAAAAGAAATTTAAAATCCTCTACCAGAGCAAAAGGCATACGCCAAATCGTGTATAGTGAACTCTAGACTATCCAATATAGTTTAATTATATAGTTGAAATTCACATATTTTAATATTAAGTTTATAGATACATAATGGTTATACTTGATTATGGAAGAACTGGGTTTCGTGCAATTGTACAAATTTCACACATTTCGTACAAATTTCGCGGTTGTGTTGAACATTGCAATAGTGTAATAGTTTTTGGAAAAAGGTTCATTCGGGAATCGAAATAGTGAGTTCCTACTAATATTCAAAAATTTACACTCTTAACTTCTGTTATTTTGACGCGAGTATTTTGATAACTTTCGATTTTTTTTTAGTCATAATTAAGACCGAATTTATTGAACTTGGCGATACTTTTTAGTAATGTATAGATGCTGATTGATTTACGGATTATTTGGTTTACGGTAGGTATACCTACCGCGTAGGTATACCTATTGCGTAGGTATACGCAATAGACATACTCTTTTTAGATATTTGTAAATATTTTTTGAAAATTAATTGATTTTTACATGGAAATATTTTATTCTTTGCAACATTAAAATTTCGAATTTTTTTTGGTGTCATTAAATGGTGTATTACTGTCGCTCAAGAGTTTTAAAAGAAAAAATATTATCGCTTGCATATTATCCCGGAAAAAGCTATTCAAAGAAAAAAAGCTCTACTTGGACATTTATCTAATACTTTGCTCAATATTGCCAGTAAACTTATCGGGAGGTACGAAGTAAAATTTTCCTTAGATTCATCTAACTTATAAATTTAATTTACGCTATCTTTCTTTGAGCTGAGAAATATTTGAGTTATACAACAGCGTTAAATATTCAAAAGTCAGATATTCAATATTTTTTCTTGTATTTCCTTCAAAATCCGTCCATTTATCAGATCATATCATAGAGCTTTCATAGGGAGATGCATTTTTTTTTTATTGAACTATTGAAATGATTTCCTCTAGATAATCTGGTACTTTCTTTTAGTTACTTATTTGAATCACTTTGTATATATAGCAAGTAAACCACTTCAGTTGACAAAGACAACAATATATTTATCTCCTTATGTTCATTATTCATAATATTCAAAACTCAAACAGAAAATTAATATACTTTTCTTTATTATTGATTTTGGTGATTAATGCAATCATTAATCGATAAAATTTATTTACTGATTTTCATTTAGGAAATTAAAAGCACATTGAACAATACTTTGAGCAGGTGTTACAAAAAATTTAAAGAAAATTGAATTCCTAGCATATGATTCAATTTTCTTTTTTGCATCAGGTTTCAATAGCGGGTAGCTGTTATCGTCAGGTGGTATTTTTGTTTGAAAAAATTTTTGGCATAAAAATGGTATAAAAATACCACCTGACAATAACAGCTACCCACTGTGAAAAAGAAAATTTACTCTAACGACGAAAAAATTATTTACTAACCCAATTTTTTTTTCTTTCCCGTGAAATTTATCGAGTTATAATTAACGGCTTGTCGTTCAAAGACTTTATGTCCAGCTTGGTCGCCAGTTATGTTAATCGTCGATGATTAATTCAAACACAGTTTTTCATTATTGATTAATTGAAGTTTAAATGTTACAAGAAATTTTAATTGTTAGCCCGATAACAATGACTATCCACCATAAACCTGGTGAAGAATTAGTGACGATTTTATATATAATTTTTTTTTGAAAGTTTTATTACAGTAAAATGATACAATTTTGTATTTTATAATTAGTTGATAGAAGATGGTCTTCTTGACTTGACACTTAAGTTAAGAGTACAACCTAATTAAGGGTAGTTCGAGGCGTGGGAATGATTATAAGTTAAAAAAACAGCAGTTCACGGGTGATGTAATAACTATAGTTTTAAATAGGACGTGGATTTCGGTAGTACAGCAATCAATTGGAAGTTTTGACTATAAGAAATTGTCTATAAATTATCTAATTGAATTGATTGTTGATGAATCGTTGTAACATGTCATAAGCCCATATTGATTGATCTCCAGGAGTCATATGTCCGGCATCCCTCACCAAAACTTCCGTTAAATTCCCAGCTCGTTTGTAATACCCAGCTACATTACCTCCGACTCGCCAAATTTTCCGTTTGGCATTGGAAAATTCATTCGCAGATGTGAAATTTAACTTTTCCAAATAATTGTGGGTTAGTGGATATGCAACAATAGCATCAAATTGTCCTTTATAAGTCATCATACGATATTCGGACAAAAGTTCTGAAACATGATCAGCCACCGATTTCATCATATCATTTTGTAAATAGCTATTTGATACACCAGAGGTATCATCAAATTCTAATGATCTAACATGGATAGCTTGGCGCACATCCACTCGTTGCAAATAATATGGATAGTATTCATTTTCGGTGATGCTAATTACATAATTGTACGCACTCAGGGATTCACTGGCGAATTCATAAAGATTCATAACGTCATCCAAAGAAAGAACAGCCGCGTCCCAATTTTCAGCCTCGATATTTTTCCTGGTCAAATCTTCCATTTCCTTCATCTGGTCTCTCACGCGATCGTCTAATAAACCGGCCTCGTACAAGTAATCCGATTGGTCCAATTGGTTAATTGAATCGGATGATCCATATCCGATTCCCAAACCAGACAAATTAATTTTCAGCGGAGCATTTGGATTTTCTTCGTGGATTTTATGACAAATTTAGGGAACATATTTGCCGGCGTATGATTCGCCGAAAACGAAAAATTCATTTTGTTGCAGCTGTGGGAATAGTTGGAAAAATTGCAGCAAAGCTGCATATAAATCCGTGGCAACATCGTCTTCATTTTGAGCATACGCTTCTGTGTTATTAGTAAAACTAAATCCTGTGCCCACTGATTGATCTACATAAACCACAGAATAATCTTTGTTCCAACTATGAGGTCTTAATTCCAACATGATTTTTTCATTAACCATGAATGGTCCGTGCTCATTGAAAAGTCCAAACATTGAACTGGAGCCTAGTCCTCCCTGTAGCCAAAGAATCACTGGAGCATCTGGATAGTTATTGATTGCTGGGAAGAACCAAAAGAATAAATTCGAACCTGCACTGACATTAACCGTCAAAAATCCAGAATAATTTTCGATGCCTTGGAATTCGGAGAAGTTAACACTGGCCGCCGTTTGTGCCTCGTCAATTTTTCCGGCCTCGATTAGCGGAGTCAAAAACAATGGATCCCTCGAATCTTCATAATCGTTTGGATTTTGATGGATCGAATTCGAATAGACGGAAACCAATAATAGAAATAAACCGATAATATTTACGAATCGAATCATATTTGTTTAGGATAAAAAATTTAGTTTTTTAAAACTTAGTGAGTTCAGTCACTTAATATTAAGAAATTTATTTAAAAAAAAGGTTTTTTTTTAATAATCTTATCTTTTGTGTAAACAATTCATAAATGAGTTGAAATGAGTCATATCATTTTAATCGCAATGTTGAGTAGGGTTGAAACTTTTATCATCAAACGAAAATTATTGATCATGAATATTATGACTGGTAATTAATTAGATCATTTTTTTTTATTTGCAAATAAATCGCACAATCTGCATAGGGTTGCGATAAGTGCATTCAATCCATAGACAATCACATGTAAGCACTAGTCCCAGTAGATTAGTGCTGTATAAGTACAAAGATTTTTAACAATCAATAGCGACAATAACAATAATAGTAATTGTTATAGCAATAACAACAATCATAAAAACAATTTACAGTAGCAATAAGAATAATAATAAAAGTCTATAATAACAATATCAATGCTAAAAATAATGTGAAACATTAATTTAGAAGTAATATATAATAAGAAATAATAATTTGGCAATAAATAGTTAATAGGAATATTTGTTTAGTTACAAAATCTATTATATTCCATTTTTGTAACCTTCTTATCATCTCACTGTTGTCCAATAAGTTTATTGCGAGATGGTTGGAATGATCGTCTAGTTTTGTCAGGTATTTTTTACTAAACCTTTGAATTTCCTTCTTTATGGTGGACATATATTTCTGCGCAATGTAAACATTATGTGTATAGATTTTGCGTTGTTTATTTTTATTTTCCACTTTTTTGCCCATTTTTCTACTTTGTCCAGGTTATTTTGGAGCTTTAACAAAGCTTCATTGGGTTCATCTGCTGCGGTTACGATGGCTGTATCATCAGCAAATGTTGCCACTAATGCATCTGTTGTGTTTGGCATATCGGCTGTGTAAAGGGAATACAACAGAGGTCCCAGTACGCTACCTTGGGACACCTCGGCTGTTATTTTCCTGGGAGTTGTTACTTCCGATTTGTATTTGACTTGAAAGATACGGTTTTCCAAGTAGGGCGAGATTATGTTAAAATGCTCAGGAAGTTTTTTTTTTTGATTTTGTACAACAGTCCGGGATGCCACACCTTATCGAATGCCTGTGCCACATTCAGAAAAGCCGCAGAACAGTATAGTTTTCTTTCCTGGGCATGGCGAATAGTTTCAACGATTCTGTGGATTTGCTCTAGTGTTGAGTGACCATTCTAAATCCAAATTGGTGATCTGGTAGGATTTTTTTGTCTTGTATTATTTGTTGTATTCTTTTTAGAAGTAATTTTTCATATACTTTGCTTAAGATTGGAAGCAGACTTAATGGTCGGTATGAACCAACGTCTTGGGGAGGTTTTCCAGGTTTCAGGATCATAATAACCAACGCTATCTTCCATTGCCCTGGGACCTGGGCTGTTCTATTAACGACATTGAAAATTTGGGTTAGATAAGCAATTCCTTTTCTCGGTAGTTCTTTTAGTATCTTCCCTGTTATCGAATCATAACCTGGGGCTTTACCTGATTTTAAGGCTTGCAAAACGGAGTTCACTTCTTTAGGTGACGTATATTTGATTGTTCCAACATTACTCCGTGTGTTTGTGATTTCCTCCATGATGGTTCTTGTATGTTCATCGTTGTACGATGGAATGTCATGGGGGGAGAAAGCTTTTTCCAAGTGTATCGCGAAACATTCAGCTTTTTCAGCATCGTTTCTTGCCCAGGTGCTGTTAGGCTTTCGCACTGGATAGTTCTGTTCAGTTGGCTTTTTTAATCCTTTGGTGGCTTTCCACAGTGAATAATCGGAACTTCGGGTTGGGGTTAGGCTTTGTAAATAGTTTTCGAAACTTTCCTGTTTGAAAATCCTTATTCTTTCTCTTAATATTCTTGTAGCGTTATTGTAGTTTCTTTTATTTTGCGGATGTCTGTTTTTTGCCACTCACGTCTCAGTTTTCGTTTTTCGCGGATTAGTGCCATTATTTCCAATGAACACTGCATGTTTCTCGCCTTTGGAGGTTTTATTGGCGTTGCTTTGTAACAGGCTGTGTGTACTACTGTGTTGAACTATTCCAGCGCATCCTCAATATTGTCTTTAGTTTTAAGCGGCACATTCAGGTTTAGGTTGTTATTTATATATACCCTAAAAATATCTCAATCAGTTCGAGTATTATACAATGTTTCGTGTGTACAACAGGTGTCCAACCACGCATTGATTGTAATTATTATTGGTGTGTGGTCCGAAGCAAAGTCCAGGTTTGATTACATTTTTATGGCGTTTCTGGATATTCCTTCGGCGACAAAAAAATCGATTAGATCTGGCAGTTTTTTGTTATCCGTTGGTCAATACGTTGGTTCTCCAGTCGTAAATATTTCCAACCGACTTTTCATAGCAGTCTTGTATAGCTCTCGTCCTTTAGGCGTAATTAGTCGGGAGCCCCAGAAGGTATGTTTTGAATTATAGTCACCTCCAGCTATGAATCGGTTCCCCAATGTATTGAAGTAGTCCTTAAAGTGTTGCATTTTTAAATTGTGTCTTGGTGGACAATAGACTGCTGAGTTTGTGAATCCACCATTCAGATCATCAACTTTTATCGATCTGGCTTGAATATGTTCTGTTTCGTATTTGTCAATTTCGTGGTGTTTGATTCTATTTTTCAATATTTTTGCTGAACCCATGTGAGCCTTACCATCAGGATGTTGTGTGTCATAATAAGTGTAGTTGGGTATTCTTATGTAATTTTTATTGGTAAAATGGGTTTCTGAGACTAGCATGATATCGATGTTGTGGTTGTTTAAAAATATTTCCACCTCTTTTAGGTTTACTAAACCGTTTGCATTTCATTCTGCAATTTTGTACGATGCCATTAGTTAACAAGTTTGTTGAGCACAAGTGTTAGCAAGTTGATTAGCGTCGTCATTTGCTCGGCTTGTCTCTTCAATATTTCTTCTAGTTCCTGGAATGCGTTTTGGAAATTTGGTATCTCTGTGTTGACCTCCTGCTATTCTTGGCCCACACTTGTATAATTCATAGGGTTTCCTGAGTTTCTCAACGCTTGGGAATAGCTCATGTTTGCTCCAGTTTTTGGACTTTCTTTGATTTGATGGGGAACATTGGTGAACACTCCATTTTGTTTCGTGATGGGTTTTGAAGTTGGGTATCGCTTCTTGATCAGTTCCTGGTATACCTTGCAACATCTATAGCTAGCTGGGTGGGCGTCTCCGCAATGCAGGCATTTTGCTGGTTCTGAATTTGGCAGCTCACACGCATTTCTTTTGTGCTGTTTCCCACACTCAACACATCGTTGGTCGTGCTCGCAGTAGCTTTGAGTGTGAAAATACGCTTGGCATTTCTTGCATTGCGGGGTGTTGTTTTTTTTTTTTTTTTTGAATTGGCGGTTCAATAAGTACTATTTGGTTTTGGAGTGATCTTATTTGACAAATTTCAATGTTGTATTTACTCGGTTCCAAATCCAAAAAGAACGTTGATAAGAAATAGCCCGTCAAGCGACTTTTTACATTCTAAATACTTCTCATCCTATGGCCTTGTGCCTCAATTTCCTCTATAATGGAATCTTGGTCCGTACTGTGGTGCAAGTTTTTAATAACCACTCGGTAGGATTTTTGGTTCTCGGTAGGATTTCTGGTAGGTGTGAAACTTCGCTTTCTTTGTTTAATTAGATCATTTGCACGGAAAATCCTTTTAATCTCATGTAGAAGTTGAATTTTAATTTTATTCATTTTAACTTTTCGTTGATTCCTTGAGATTAAAGTGATCGAAAGGATACATACTTAGTACCTACAGATAAAAATTATTTGATGTAATACTTTTTTTATCAATCACGTGAACTTTCTTTTCATTGTTGGAAATTAAAATTTAGTTACATTATCTTTATTATCCACGTTTATCATTAAATTATTTGACAAACTTGAAGATTATATATAAAAAAAATGGTTTCTTATCCGATAAGATTGATTAGGCTGTGGGAACAAAAAAATCAAAATATCAAATACCAAATTATTTATTTTATATGACTAAAACTTATTGAATGTTTAATCCTTGTTTGTATTTCAAAAAATATAGTAGTGTAAAGAATTTGGAAACACAAAATATTAAGGCATTCCTTTTGCAATAGCTGAAATTGAAGACCACATTTGATGTAATCTTAAGACAAAAATATTTTTTTTCATATATAGATCTTTTTCTCAAATATCAAACATAGCTTATATTTTTAAAGAAAATTATATATGTCAGATTATATGCTAGTGCTGTATACTATATGATACTATATGAGCCTTATGCTAGTAATTACCTAATCTAAAATGGACAATTTGATTTCACAAAGAATAGATATAATGGCAATGCGCTCGCTTTTACTTCTGATTTTATCTATTAAAATCGATAAAAAATTATCATCGATATTGGTTTTCCTGGATCTCACCAAAATTTTCGTTACGGTAAACCATAAAATTCCTTTAAATAAACTATGGTGACGTGGAATTAGAGCAAACCCGGGGTAGCCATTTAAAAAAAATTGTTTCATACATAATTTCCAAATATATATTTTCTAAATCAATAAATATTTCAATACTTTGCTACAGAAAACTATGTTTTATTGAACAATGAAATCTTGCGCTCTTTTTGAAACCTTTTTTAATTGAAGAAACAAAAAATTACTATTAGAATAAAAAACAATGTTATAATTGTAACGTTTCTTGGTTTAATGGTCCTAAGAGGAACATGAACCAATCGTAGTGTCGCAGATATTAAGAGTAAAGTATGTATAGGGCGAAATTTGATCTCGCAAATTTTCAATGTCTCAAATTCTTAGTTTTTATTTTTTTTAATATTTTTTCCATGTTTCTTTTATTATTAAGAATGTTAAACAATGATAACTGTATCTTAATATGTAATAATAACTTAATATCTTTGTTTTAACTCTTTGTTTTAACGATTGGCATTAAATTTTTAACATTTCGTTTGATATTAAGAATAAATGTGCTTATCATACGACAATCCATAGATTTAAACAGACTTTTGTGCAATCTTTGTAGAAAGAGATTTTCATCATACCGTATAAGAAAAAGCAAATAAAAATTGTCAATCACGATAAAAACAAGGAATATTCCAGATTAACATAGTGAAAAAGGATTTTTTATTTGTCTATTTACCAACTACTATATCTGAATTGTTGAGACTGGTTGAGACGATCAAATCTCATGGGTATGGTTGAAGGACTACGCTTACAAGTACTGAAAAATTGCATTGTGAAACGAGAGATATTCACAATTCTTTGCAAGTTAGCAAATGTATTCAGTTGAGTAAATCGATTGTGCAATGTGCATAAATATTGATATTACGGCAAATCGGCTGAGACTACTAGCTACATTTTTTTGTAGAAAATAAATCTACATTTAAATTTTATTCTATGTCAAGTCTAAACGTTTACAATTTTTTAAAAAATAACAGTACTTATTTGAAAGTTTTGGAAAGCAGCAAGAAAATAATATGTAAGCTGTAGTAAGGGTTTTATAACTATGGAAATGGTTAAGAACATTATTACAGTATTTAAGAAGTGTTTCATTAAAAAAATCAACATTAGAGGATTAAAATTAAGGATAAAAACATTGTTTTCTACTTAGTTTCGATAGAGATTGTTACTTTACTTTAGGTTTTAATTTTTGTCACAACATAAAATATCTCACATAGAGTCACGAAGTGTCGAAACACAATAACTGTGATGTCCACAAACAATATCCGTTGCGGTACATTGCACAAATTCGTCGCAAATTGGAAAAGCATTACTTTCATTATGGATGTTGAAGATCAGAACCATGTTTAGTTGAATGACTAAGCCAAAAACCACAAAGACATATTTTTCATGCTATTTCTTTGTTACTTTTTGGTAAATATTCACTTTGTTCTCCTGAAAGAATTCCAAAAAATATCGAGATTTTGAAAACATTCGCTTGTAAAAAATGTGAAGTAAGACCGTAATGTCGTACCCGAGTCGTAAAACCGAGTGCGTTAGGGCTTTGTTTCAACGTGCAGTCCTATATATATTTCATACCACGCCAGAACGTGTTTTATGCGTAAGGATTGGTAACTTTATCTATCCGTTTCTCATAATGCCACAATACATTTTCTCACAAATAGCCAAACATCAAATATTATATAGTTTGCCCTCGAAACGAAAGTGTTTTACTGTTTCAAATATTATAGCTCTATATTCGTCTAGAAGATAAAGGAATTTCACCTTAGTACATGAACCTTTTTCGATGTGCTTTCTCAAAGAATTTATATATAAATAAGCCATTTGTATTAAATTTTCCAACACACAACACCTTCTAATAGTTTTAACTTATGCCAAAAAGAAAAATATTTTCGAAATAAGATAAGTTAAACTAGCCGATACCCGTTACTTCGTCAGAATGATATAAAAAGAACGTCTCAAAAATGTTAATAATTAACTTACTGACTTATTCATACCTATATATTATTCATACCTATTCATACCACATTATTCTTACCTACCAATTTCAATTTTTCTGATTTAAATTATCCATATATCAAAACTCCCCTTTTACGAGTACACGTCTTTAAAAGCCTGCAAATGTGCATGTTTATATCTTCTAGATAATCTTGTAGATAATATAAAATTTAAGCGCCTGGACGACCGAATTTAACTAAGCTCTTTTTAAGCAAGGTTTAAGGATACAGCCAGCAAATTGCTGTTGTTCTAAATCAGTACGCAAACTGTAATTTTTAAAAAATGGAATAACAATAGAAACTAATTGTAATATTAGTTTATATTGTCTATATTCATACCAAAACACAGTTAAAATTTACATCAACAGATGGTGCAACTATTTTTTTTTATTTTTTTTAAAAAATAAGAAAACTTTGCGTAGAAACTTAATCAACAAAACTCAATTGAATTACAAATTTTCAAGAAAATCGTTAGAACCGTTTTCAGAAATCAAAACACGCATACAAGAATAGCTCGTTTATTATTTAAGATTTGAACAGAAATCAAACTATAACTATAAATGGGAATAAAAAGAATTTTAAAAATCCATTATTGATCTGGCAATACGAAATACCTACAATAACAAGTAACATACTGTATAAAGCTTACAATGTCAAACTTTAATTAGAAAAATTATAAGAGATCACAGCATAATGATTTAACATCATTTTTTTGATTTTTTAACATCATAGTTTCTTAAAGCTTCAAAAGAACCTTGGTAGTAAGTACTAAAAGAAAAAAAAACACATGTGTACAGTTCACACGCGATAAAAGTGAAATCAAAAAAAAATGTGAACTTCAGAAGTATGAAACGAATGTAACATTTCGAAAAAAGGATAATTGTTTGGTTTAGTTATGATAATTTTGATAGCAAGTTTAAAAATTATTTTACATTTTATTCACATGTATACTATAATTTTTTCGAGACTCTGAGATTGCATTTTCGATAAATGATATGAGAATCTCTTATGGTAATTGAAGTATGAAATAAATACTATTATTTCGATTTGATCAATATAAATATATATCGTTGACATACGACTAATGACGTCAAGTGGAAGAACCAAGCAGAATACATTGAGGGGGCGTACCCACCAACAGCCAATCACAGCTGGAGGATTAAAAATCAATGGGAAAAGCTTAAATAAAACAACAAAGAAAACAACGAGAGAACGTTCCTACCTTCAGCCAATCACAGCTGAATGATCGAAAATTACTCGTGAATACGATACATATTGTCATGTACTGTTTTTGATCTTTTTGTTGATACAGTGCGACTGCTACATATTTTTAAAATAAATTTGGTGTTCAGAGACTCAATCAGAGATTATTGTATCTAATATAGTATTTACATTGAAAACTCCACTTAAAATCATTGGAATTTTATCTTATTAAGAATTTGCGATACTTCCATTGTATATTTTATAAAATTTTCGTTAATAACTTAAAAAAGAAATCAACGACATTAACTTCATAACTTCCGATTTTTTTAAAGGTATAATGAAAGCTCTGAAAAAGAAAGCTTCAGTTATAAAGAGCAGTTATTATAAAGTTACCAGTTTCATCACCCACATTAATGAGGTTTTTACCAAAATACTAGTCAGAAAATTGAGAAGAAAAATTAAAGACGTACCGAATGAGAAACAAATAGGTTTCAGAAAAATAAAGGAACAAGGACTGTTAATGGAGTATTAAGATTCAGTCCTTAGCAAAAACCAGAAAATAAATCCATTTGTTTAATCGACTGGTTGATGGCTTTTGATCAGTCGAGTAAATTAGAAAAAAAAAAACAAATAGTTATCCTTTCAAAAAATTTAATTATCCGGAGAGATAGGCAATGAATCAACAGGACAAAGCAATGGGACAATTAACTTTGTACTATTGACTAAGATGAAAGTAGAATTGCAAATTATGTAATGTTAGAGAAATTTATAGGAATAGTATAAATACAGGAAAGTCAAAAGTCGTAAAGATATCAAGGAAAGAATCTTTCTTTCTCATCAATGTAATAAATAAACAGCAACGAAAAGTGACCTAATTCAAATTTGAAAGTATCTTTACCGTGGAAAGAAATTTTTTGAATGAAATTAAAGTAAATTCAAATACGCGGGAAACGAAGGCTACCATTAAACAAAAAAAAAATACTCTTATTGTTTATAGCCTATAGTAACTATAATTACTTTTATTCGGTATGTGTGATATCAAATATTATTGTAGGTATAAAATCAATGAAATAATTCGGTTGTCGCTACACTTTACAGTTGCACCCTTAGAATGTATTGAACAAATATGAGAAGTAAAACAGTTATACAAAATTAAAAGAAATTTTAAAATGAATCACTGAAATTTGAAAATTTCGCTGGTTTTAATTTTAGCTTTTAATGAAAATATGAATGTTCATACTCATCGGCCGATAAATGCAAACCTATCCATATCAATTTTTATACAGTTCAAATCCTGGCCGATACTTTTGATTTACATATCTTTGGTAAATTGCAATAAATACAAATCTAGAGTTTTGAGAAATCATGAATTGTAGAATTTCATGTTTGAATTTATCTTTTTAACTCAGATCAGAGTTAAAAAGTTCAATCGATTTAAAGGTTAAATATATCGGCACTAAATTAAGTAATTCAAGCAATATACATTTACCGCTAAAAATATAAAAAATACGAAATTTTAGTTACCGTGCAGTATAAAAATTTGTTTCTTCAATTGACTTAATAAAAGAAAGTGCCTCGACAGGAAATGTATGTAATTTTGAGTGCTCCATACAAGTTTTTAAAAAAATTAGAAACCTTGTTTACGTAAGTACTTTGTGAGATTAGATTTCTATGGTCGTGAAAATCTACTTAAGAAACTTTTCTCAAGTCACATTGGGACAAACTTTAGCTCTAAGGTAAATTTTCTAGCTAGACAACATATAGTTTGACACTATACAACAACTTTTAGAAAATATCTTCTTCAAAACAAATATGTCGTTAAAGAAACCTGAGGACTTGAAATATGAAAATTGTGTGTTAAGAAGTCATTACGTTGCAATATTTTTATATTTATTTTGTTTTAATAGATGTAATGAAAAATTGTCGTTCGTTTTAATTGTTCCAGGACAACATTACGGCTTGATTGGAGGTATTTTAATTTTAATCTGCACTTATTATGTACGAACGTCAACGTTATGTTCGGAGTGTTTTAAGAACAGCTGGCATTTTAATTATAGTACATTCTTCTAAAGCATAGATCTTATTATGACTCGCTTACATTTAACTGAGCTTTTGAATGCATTAAATAAACTCATATTTTGATATTAAACTCATTTCTCCGAGACAATGCAAGTTTTAAATGTACAATGGGAAAATTTTACATTTTATAGGAATTATATAAGGTCAGCATTTATTTTATTTTAAGGTAAACATTTTTTTGATTGTATCTTTATACACATAGGTATATAAATTACAATATCTGTTGGTTTGTTTAAAGCTCAATCAATTGCAATTAACTGGTTCGATTTTGTTCATTCTTTTTAGTTTGTAGATATATTATTCTCATTAGTTTTTGTATACCTTTATTTTCAAAAATAAAAACAGAAAGTAAAAAGTTTCGTAATTACAATTTTCAACAAAACATTTTTGAAATTATTATGAATATGACAAATATATATTTCTTTTCAAAGTGACAAAGCTAGAATCATAGTTTATGTAAAACGAACAGAAGTACAAAGAACTTATTTTGCAACGATGTTTTTTTTTTATTTTTCAACCATAAAGAGTGAAACAAGAAGTTGCAATGTTTTTGCTTCGAAATTTTCATTTGATAACTAATAGTTAAAAAAAATTAATTTAATAATTATCCAATTTAATAAATCTAATAATTTTTATCTAATGGGAGCATTTTAACAAAGTAAGAGTTTTTAACAAAAAAAATTAAACTAAACAATTTAATGAGTCATAATTTTTTTAATCAAAGTAAAAAATATGCCCTTAAAGTTAAAATATTATTTCGACCATATATGCACCTAAGCTGCTCTTGACGAATTGCAATACACCAGTTCAATTTTTTACGACTTTTGGAGCAAATGTGGATATATTTTGGCTTTAACCCGTTTAATGCCAGATTCCAGGTCGTCGATTGTCGCTGGCTTGTTAACAATTTAGTATATATCATTAACTTAATATAACCCAAAGAAAAAAAAACAGTCCGGTCATGGGACCCCAATCAGGAACTAAGTTCTTTATGGTTTTCCTTGAACTGCGAATTGAGATAAGAATGTTTACTTAATTTTTCATATTTTCAAGGCAAATTGTGTCAAAAATCAAATGAAATCAAAATATTGCATTTAGCATTTTAGGAGCATTATTCTTTTGTAGACAATTATACAAAAAATACTTAATCTAAAGTATATGAAAATAAAACTAAATTAAAATAAAATAAAATGGAATACTTAAAGAGAGTTTCTCGCAATGATATCAGTATGAATTTTAACTATCCTGTATTTATACTATTCCTATAAATTTCTCCAATATTACATCATTTGCAATTCTACTTTCATCTTAGCCAACAGCTCTAGGTTAATTGCATCAAACTGGAGATTCATTTCCTACCTCTCCGGACAACTAATTTTTATTGAAGGATATATCTGCTGTTTTTTTTTTCTTATTCACTTGAATGATCAAAAGCCGTCTATCGTTAAATCGTTAAAACCATGTATATATTTTCTGATTCCTGCTAAGCACTGACCCTCAATACTCCGGTGACATCCCTTGTTCCTTTTATTTCTCTGAAACCAAATTGATTCTAATCTAGCACCTTTACCATTTTACTTTTCAATCTTCTGTTTAGTATATTTTATTAAAAACTCAGAAGTATAGGAGATGAAACTGATACCTTTATAATAACTGCACTATGTCGCTTAAAGTTTCTTTTTCAGAGCTTTCATTGGACTATCCAAAAATTCTGAAGTTGTGAAGTTAACTTCGTTGTTTGTTTTTGTTAGTAAATATAATGGTAGTAGTTAGAATACAGTTATCATTATTTTTATTTTTTTTGGTACTTTTGGTACTTACAACCATGGTTCTTTTACATCTCTAAAAGAAACCTTGAATCGTATCAAAAGGAGAGCACTTATAGCACAAGTCGCTTATGATTTCGATTTCAGTAGAGAAAAAAAGACTAGAGAAAATGATGTGCAACGAATGGTGCTTATTTTTATTGGTGTCATAGCTGCAATGAAATAAAACTTCAATCCTATGAATAATACATGTCGATGATACTTAAGTATATAATTTCCTTGTGTGGGCTGAATTATGGAAACAAAAATGAAAATCTGAAAATATGTGCATTTAAAAGAAATCTCATTTTCCCTCTTAAGCCTTACTTATAACTAACAAAATTCAAATAAACATTTTTTTTAATTTTTTTTTAAATATAATCCAAGTATTTTGAGAAAGTTCTTTCCGGTTATAGCAAACCTCAAAAATATTACGTAGCGATAATTTCTAGCTTCGTAAACGATTCTGACTCTAAAACTAACGACGAGTTCATTATTTTTCTTAATAAATCTCATGATTTATTCAACGGATCAGATAATTTAAATTTCATTCTACCATTTCGAAAATCAATCATCCAAAATCAAACTCACCAACATAATTGATGATCTTTTTTACCTCAAAATCATTTGCAAAACTCTCTAGTATAACTTAGAAACGCAGGGAAGCTTTACATTCACAATATATAGGGAACTGCAGTCCGAAAAGTTGGTGGCCAACCCTTGTCTGCGGAAAAAAAAACAAGAGCTTTCCTGACCTGAACTTGACGGTCGCTGTGTTTATGGTAATTATGTTATGAAATATGTATGTGTATATTAATAAAGCTCTATATTTGTGTTTATTTTGACTAAATGTGATAAGTAGAATTATAAAAGAGTACTGTTATCTCAATTTTTTAACAAACTTAGCGAATTTCACAGATTTTTTTTAATGGGACTGAAATTTTATTTTCAATAATTATTTTCCTACAAGGAGTTGTAAACTATTTCCAAAATTTTTGAATATTTCGATTATATAACTTCAAAAGACGAAAGTTTAAAAATTGAACTTCAGATCACAATTATTACCTAAGAGAACGAATTTTGAAAATATTTTATAAAATATTAAAGGCACTGCCATTGAAAGTACTGCCATATCTAAAGACTTGTTATACAAACGTTGTCACGTAAATTACATAATCAAATATATTCGCATTTATTATATGCATGTTTATTGTCCTTATTCAGAAATTCAATTTCACCTTCTGTTGTTTAAATCATTAGGCATTCAACGAAGCACCAAACTTTGCCGCTTTTGTTGGAACGAACAAAGCACAATTTTGGTCGCACAACCTTCACAATATTTGCCGAAACTTTTCAGCAAGAGTTTGATGCAGTTGTTGCTTTTAAATTATTTAGCATTACGACAAAGTTAATAATAATTATTATACCTCATAATTCACATGCTTCAAAATATTAAAATGGTCACAATTTAAAGTCGACCTTTATTTTTCCGCAAACTATCAAGTCCAAAGAGCAACAAGATGATATAGTTATTTCAACAGTAAAATATACTTTCTGTGGCATATCGATGTTATTGATTTTGTCGCAGGATTTTGCGTCAACGTTTACTTTACTTCATATCTATTTAATCATTGGACTGCTTCCAATTGTTAATGCGTTACAATTGCATTCAGTTCATAAAATTCAACTTTATATTTTCAATTCTTAAATTAAAGAGAAGAAAATCAACAACGGCAAATACAAAAAAATGAAAAATTATTGAATAAGCAAAAGTTTATGTATGACCTATTAATTTGAATGTCAATTAATTGATTGGTTCAAATTATCCAATTAATTGTAATTATTGAGTGCAATTAATAATTGCATGGAATTTGAATAGTTCGAATTGTTTCATTGTATAGTGCCAAATTATGACTTACATTAAGTGTTCAAATATTTAAAACATGTGAATAGTACCTACTTATATTAAGTTTTTTTTCTTTTTCAATTAATGCAAACAATTGTAATGAAATATATAAAGATATAATTATGATATAACTTAGACTTTATGCTTGTTTTCATACTTCTATCGTTTTAAATGTGTCTAAAGTTATCCTTTCAATTTATGATAGTTTCATATCTCAATAATAAAAGTATATATATTTTTCAAAGGAAATTTCTAGATCCTGTGAGATAAATGAAAACGTTTATGTATTTTATAATTCTGAGAAAATTTTTAAGGGAAGCAATATGTTTTATCATTACGTAACCATATTTGAAAAAGTTCTGTTTGGGAAACAATCGTGGAATGGAAACTAAAGTAGTTAAAAAAGTTGAATATTTTTTCTTTTACTCAATTTTTCAATACTAATTGGTTTCTCTCCAACACTTTTCTCATCAGTTCTTAAAAAAAATAAAAATAAAATAAATAAAATAAAAAAAATAATAAAAAAAAAATAAAAAAATGGCAAATCATCAAATTGGTAACAGCGTCTAAATAGAATTACATTAAGCAATACCCAGACTCTTCTACTGTGCTTTAATGTTAGCAAAGAAATTCGCAATAATTTTCAGATAAAATTGTTTGGAATATATATTTTTCAGTGCAGTCCATGTCGCTTATTGGAATCATGGATAATGCTATCAATCGGATTACTTTTGCGAAGAACGGGACAGACATATAATACTACGCACAAAAAATTGTTTATAGTAATCATGATTTCGGTCTATGTTATGAATTTTTTCTTAGAAGTGCTTTCGGTAAGAGCAAAAAACATGATGAAGAAAACTATGGAACTAATGAAACTAATGAAACTATGGAAAGTATGAAGAAAACGCCAAATTTGAGCCCAAGTAATCAAACCAAGAAAACACATTTATTAGACGCTTTACATCTCATTAGCATACTGTGGAACTAGAAGTTTTCCAAATTAGAATTAAAAATTGTTTTTTTTTATGGTGGATTTTCCAAATATAACATACGGATAGCTCTTGAAAATTTAAACATTCAACCACCCGTCATGACGGTAAGTGTGTTCGAGGCACAGGTGGCAATAGATATCCACGTATATGTTGCACAGAAGTAAACATAGGAAGCCATTTGTAAAACTGTAACTACACCATCAATTGAAAGTCAAGAGCCAGAGGAAGTTGTGGACAAACTACACCTATAACAAGCAATGAAATAAGAAAATAATGGAAGTTTTACGACGTGGTGCGCACCAGAGGTCATCTGATTTTCACATGCTTTATAGCTATGAAATTTTCGTTAATAACTTCCACGGTAAAAACCAGAAACCAACAACGACGGATGAAAGTTTTATTTAATATGAATTCCTTTTCGTTTTCTATTTTGTTCCAAATTTTTCAAAAGAGAATTGTATTTAAATGTGAATATTTAATCAAAACAAAGTTTTGTGCTTTTTCGATATTATTACCTATTTGCCCAAGAGCCCGTGACGGCCAGAACTTTGTCATTTTATAAAAGCTCAACATTTTTCTGCGCATGTCATCAACATAGCCAAGAACGATCAATTACTATAGAGTTTGGGTGGTAGTTACTTTGGTAGGTAACAGTTACAGGTAGCAAAGGTTTATTACACAAAAGCTTAGTGAAAGTATAAAAATCTGTTTTTTTTCTTTGGAATAATATTAGAAATCACTTCTTCCATTGCCAGACACTAACCATGGTTTCTATTAGACACTCCTAAATTTTAAGATACCATAATTTTACTTACGTCATTGTATAAAAGCTGAATTTCAAGTACGTTACTTGGGCAACTGTCGAAAGATGTTATTTCAATAGCTGTACAGTTTCGATAGTTCTTACATTTAGCCAGACGCATTGAAATCCAGTGAAAAAATAGTTTTATTATGCAAATAATGTAAAAAATATTATAATTATAAACGATAGACTGAACTCACTATCTCACTCACATCAGCTTGAAATATATTACCTCGCGCTTGCATTTACGACAAAGTTTCAATGCATCCGGCAAGATGTTAAAACTATCAAAACTGTCCCACTACTGAGATAACATATTTTGATAGAAGACTAAGTAACATATAAAGTTCAGCTTTTATAATATGACGATAGTAAAATTATAATTTATTCAAGTTTAGGGGTGTCTAGTGAAGGTGTCTGCTAAGTATCTGATAACAGAAGCTGTGATTTCTAAAATTATTCCGAAAAAAATAAAAAATGAAAAACTACCTTTTTATTACAAGGAAAATGAGCTTTATTTCATGCACCTTTATTGAAGACATGGGTTTGCAGAGAAATTTTTACATTTCATAAAATAACGAAGGTTTGGCCGTCGTTGGCTCTTATTCTATACCAGTTATAGTTATAAACAACCTCGAATCCCGTTGATTACATTACAGCTGTGGGCTTTGTATTTGATAAATAATTCGGGTGATTTTTAAAGTGCGATTACCGCATTGTTCATCTTCCCGAGAAGAAAAAAAACGTTATCAGTAAAACAATTAAACTGAAATTATGGTAAGGTAAAAGCTTTTGTTTTTTATTGATTGAAATACAAGCCAAAAAATGATTTTTAAGTGCTTCAGTGGAATCCGAAATTACTTCAGAACTATCTCTAGTTTATTTGGTTCAAAAAAAAAATAGATTTTATAAAGATTGATTGATTAAAAAAAATTATTATTAAAATATAAACGTGTAATGAACAAATTATTGTAGACCTGGAAATTTTACAGATTCTCTAGCAGCATTTGAGTAGTATTTTTTTAATAAACGCAATTTTATCAAAAGTTGATATTCTACACTTTATAGTAAAATTTAGTCTCCAACAAATGAACTTTCAAAGCTTTATTTTTCAGGAAGTAATGACTGTAAGCTTGACGCAATTACGGTTTCTGGTGGAGCATGTTGGGGGCATTTTTTGCATACATTTCAATAAAAATATAAAACTTTCCAGGCTCACTTCTTTCGATGCTAATTAATCGAATTAAAATTTTTAAAAAAGTATAAAAGCTTTATTTTTCATCTACCTATGTAGTAGCCGTATGAATAATTGCTATTATAATGATTACTAAACGTCTTTATTGCTTTTCACAGAAAAATAATTTTCAAACTATATGAATTTTCTTCTAGTAATTACAGTTGACCTTGATAAGAATCATTAAAAGCTTAGTAGGATTAACTTCAATCCATTTCTCTCTTAATATTTTCTTAAATCACCTTTTTCTGTGATATCGAAATGTCTCAAATTAAATGAATTATTTTATATACAACGCATCAATTTAATCATATTTATTATCTTAGTGAGACAATAAGCTTTTCACTGTCTGTATTTTCATAAATAATACCGCTCATCAAGAAAGGATTTCAAGTATTTCTTAACGAAAACACAATGAATTTCATTCCAATTGCATTTAATTAAATCTTATCATGTCAACTATTTTCATTTTTATTTAACATTTGTTAAGAACTAATGCAACGAAAAATTTCATCCATTTTCAGTTTGATGTCCTTCTGTGCTTTAAGACGTATTTCATAATTAAATTTTCAATTTGTAAAACTTATTCAAATAGTTTATTCGAGTGTTGAATACAGAATGTTTTAAAATGATGAAGAAAGTTTCAAATAAGAAATGTTCAAATGAAAACTTTTGTCATACTTATGACATTTTCACACACGAAATATTCTCTTTGAATGCTTATGTAAATTATATACGTATTGTTGGACGGTTTTAACGACTTGGCTGCATTTTTATTTAAATTTTTTGCAGATTACGTTTAAATACAATTGGAGCATTTTCGTGCATTTCACATTAACGTATTGATATGTAAATGTGATGGATGATTCTTTTCTATAACTAATTGTTATGATATTGTTATTTTAGTTAAGAGCTTTTCATGCATTTTTAATTTTTTTTTTTTTTTAAGTTTGAGTTGGTAGAAAAAATTGGCATTTTCTTATTTTTCCTATGAGAGATTTTAATCCATCAAATGAATGAGTTATTTCTTTTGAAAGTTTATTTGGGACTTACTATTAACAGTAAACACAATTTTTAAAAGAAACTTCATATAGGTAATGAAACACCATTAAGGAGATCTACCAAAATATTAGGTTTATGGGAAAGTAATTTAGTTTTTTTAATATACCATTGAAACACAAGATTTTGTTAAAACTTTTGATTTTAAATCAATGATATAATGATCCTCAATAGTTTCAACGTTTTAAAATCTAGTGTGCAAATTTTTAATACCATATTAGTAAAAATTAATTGATTACTAAGGACAATATCAAAAAAAGAACATCACTTAAGGTTTCAATTTTTTTACACCTTAGTAAATGTGTTTACGATTGAAATAAAAATAAATTCGATTAAGTAAATTTGGATGATTATAGAAGGTAAGCAATATCACCCCCTCCTAAATTTATTTTTTTCCAGGGCTTTTCTTCTGCAGAAGAATTATGCATTACCGTGTTGCAGCATAGAATTTTCTCTGTTAACAGTTCTTGGGCACTTTTGAGTATTTGGTTGATCAACCAATATTGATTAGGATTATTTGTTAGCTCTTCAACTTTCTGGCATACATTTGGCACCATTTCCTCCCTTAACTTCTAATTGGTTAATTTTTTGGCATTAATGAATCAATTTGGCATTAATGAAAATCTAATGCACCTAGATAAACATTGCAAATGTTTTTAGTTAGAACTTTGCGTTGCTATCTTGTGAAACATGATGAACGTGCAATACCGAATTTGTAATTCTTGGATTTTTGATTAAACCACTTCAAAATAGATTTCTGAATAAAAAGTATTTAGTTATTATTTTATAAGTTAATAAGCCACGTTAACCATAAAATGTCTTTCAAACCACTTAAAAATAACTTATAAGCAGATATATTGCAATTGAATGACAATCGATTTAAAAACGAAATGACTTTCCGCTACACCTTATGTCATTTTAATTATAAAATGGTTTTGCCTAAAACTATATAACCATTAATATTAAAATATTTTTCAAAATTTCACTTATGTTATATTCTTCTTATTAAGTATTTTTCATTTTCTAACGAAATCAATAAACGCCTCCCGAGGTTATACCCTTGAAATATTAGTAAAAAACTTAATTGAAATTGCTTCTGTGTCAAACTTTCCTGATATTTCATCATTACAATCAAACCATATTAGCACAAATTTTTGTTTCAAAAATTACCTTTTTTGAGAATTTCTTGGTAAATAAGTATTCGAAGATGGAAATATAAGATTGAAAATTTTATAAAGACCTGGGACAGTGGTTCTTAACCAGGGTTCAATCAAACCTTAGGGGTTTGGTGGATCAGTCTCGCGGGTCCAGTGAAGATCAAGACACATCCCTGACTCATGAATAAATATATACCTATGTTTTGAATTTGACTTATTTAATTTTATTTTCTAATTAAGAAGGGTTCAATACCTCCAACAAGTTTAAGAATCACTGACCTAAGGGTATTAGCGTAGTAAATTGGCCTCGTAAATATATTTTAATGATACTGTTGATGACTGGTATGGTGTATCGAGGACAGCAAAATTTGGAGAAAAGAAAAAAAATAGTATTAGTAAAATTACTCAATATAATTAATCTTTCTTAATTGTTTTTTGTTGAATGGGTTGAATGGGTATCTAAATTTTGCTAATTTGATTTTGACACTTAGTTAAAAGTAATAGTCAATATAATGTAATACATGTTTGTTAATGGAGCGCTAAAAAAATGGCGAACGTGCATAGCGCGAAGGCAAAGTCGTCACAAATAAATTGGTAAAATGGTTTAGATACCGGCCTCTGTGGTTTACTAATATTAGCCAACAGATTGCTAAGCATGATCTTGTGGTACTATGCTGTAAGTGACTCTTAGCGGTCTTCATCCTTAAGTGAAAACTAAAACTCCGAATTGTGAATAAAAATTAGGTTATATACTAATTTGCTTATTGGCGCGGGTGGTGTACGTGTGCTTGTGATCAAAACTGCTAGTGTGAGTGTGCAAGTAATACTAATTACACATCACAAACAGTTGGAATCAAAGTGTCACACAATCAAAACATTTAATAAATGCCAAACTCCAAAAATAAAAACTTTAACTCTTTATTGAAAAAGTTGTGGCTTTCGGATCCAAAGCCGTGTTAAAAGATTGACTATGTCGCCAACGTTTCGCAACCTCTCCGGGTCGCATCTTCAGGGCGTAAATGCTCCGAAACTAATCGCAAGATAGTCCTCAAGTCGTCTTATATACCATCCATTGTGGGTGGAAAATATAGTTTAAAGCAGAATAACAGGTCAACCAATAAGAGAAGAAAGGGGATAATCCTTCTCTTTTTAGTTGAAGAGCTATTCAACTAAAAAACCGGGAGAATCGCTTTCCAAGTAGAGTGAAGTTTGAGACCACTATCCCTGTTGATGTTATTGGGATTCTTGTGGATCTTTATTCCTTCTCGGTGCTTTCTTTTGAAAAAGCCACGAGAAGAAGAGAGAATTTCGGTCTCGTCGAATTGCATAGAATGTCCAGTAGCCAAACAATGCTCAGCCACAGCTGAGAGGTCGGTTTGACCAAACTTTACATTCCTACGATGTTCCTTCAATCGTGTATTCACGAATCTCCCGGTTTCACCAATGTATACCTTTCCACATGAACAGGAGATTTTGTATACTCCAGGCCTGTCCAGAACTGGGGTCTTGTCCTTTGGGGACGGAAGTATACAAGATATTTTCGTAGGAGGCTTGAACACCACCCTGAAATCATATTTCCTGAGCACCCTTCCAATACGGTCAGATACACCTCAAAGATACGGGAGAGACACGAGACGATCCAAATTCTCAACTTCGGCCAGAGGTCGCGAGCCATCTCGTGCTTTCAACCTATTAACGGCTGACAAAATCTTTCTTCGATCGTATCCATTTCCACGCAACGCCCTAACGATGTGATTAATCTCCGAATCAAGCGACGAAGTTTCCGAGATGGATAAAGCTCGATGAACTAGGGAGCTGATCATGGAACGTTTTTGGGATGGATGGTGGTGTGAAGAGGAATGTAGGTATCGGTTGGTGTGGGTGGGTTTTCTGTAAACACAATGACCCAAAGAACCATCATCCCTACGTCGAACCAGGACATCAAGGAAGGGTATTTGTTGGTCCCTTTCAATCTCCATAGTGAAGTCAATGGCAGGATGTTGTGAGTTGAGGAAAGAGAAGAATTGATCGAGGTTATTTTTCCCATGGCTCCAGATTACAAAAGTGTCGTCTACATACCTAAACCAGGTACTGGGCTTCAATGGAGCAACCCGAAGAACTCGAGTTTCAAAATCTTCCATGAAGATATTTGCAATTATGGGCGAGATGGGAGAGCTCATAGCGGCACCTGATTTGTTTGTAAAACTCATCTTGGAATCTGAAGTATGTGGAGGTAAGGCAGTGTTCAATTAGTGGGAAAAGGTTAGATGGGATTTTTTATCGGATTTATGGATAATTGACAAGGTATCTTGGATTGGGACATTCGTGAACAAAGAAACGACATCAAAGCTGACCAGGAGGTCATTTGAACCAACCCTGATGGTTGCTAATCTCTCCACGAAATCTCTAGAATTCACTACATGAGTTTGACTGAGACCAACCAGTTTTTGGAGTGGTTTGGTCAAATATTGGGCAAGATGGTAGGTAGGACCGCCAATATTACTTACAATTGGACGTAAGGGAACGGAATTTTTGTGGATCTTTGGAAGGCCATACAGCCTTGGAGCCGATGGTTCTCTCGGGCGAAGCCTTTTGATTACATCGGGATCCAAATCTGCGTTATTAAGGAGTTGGATGGTTTTTCGAGCTATGATGTTCGTTGGATCCCTTTTCAGGGGCTCGTATGTATTACCATCAGAGAGGAGGGATCTAATTTTTTCGTCATATTCATCTCTATTTATTACTACTGTAGCATTTCCTTTGTCAGCAGGCAAAATGACAATATCATTATTTTGTCTGAGACTTCGTAGTGCTAACCTTTCATCCCTAGAGATGTTGGAAACCGGCAAGCGTGCACGTTGAAGAATAATCGCGGCTTTGTTTCTAATGATATTGGCATCATCGGATGGTAAATTATATAAAGCAGTTTCAAGGCTACTGATTATTTCTTCAGCGGGCACCCTTCTCGGTGTGATGGCAAAATTATGACCCTTTGCGAGGACAGAGATTTGGGGCTTAGTAAGGATTATCTTGCTCAGATTTTTGACCGTATGGGTTAGGGTAGTTTGGGATTTGGGAGGATTAAGGCGAAGGAATTTGTCTTTTTGTTGGGCTGATCTGTGACAAGCGGTACTGACCGCTTGATCGAAAGAAATTCTATCAAGGGTATCCCACAAATCAACGTTCAACTTACTTGACAGGGACAGATGCAGGCGAAACAGGGTTTGAGACGTTTGAGCTATTTGGAACTTGGTGGTCGCAATTCTTTCTTTCACCAATCGTTCTGACGCACGTCGAAGAATGGATGCACTTTTAAGCGAAGAAAAAGGATTCTTCAATCGGCGACAAGCTGGAATCACGTGGTGGTCCCGGCAACGTTTCAGAAACGTTAAGTTACAAAGTTGTATATGTAACGACTTTCGGAGTTTAGTAAACAAGTTCACTTCACTCACAGTAGCTTCTCCGTAGAAGCATCGAATTTTAGATTTAAGGCTTTCACGGTCGGTGTTATGCAAATAATAACTCTTTATTGAAAAAGTTGTGGCTTTCGGATCCAAAGCCGTGTTAAAAGATTGACTATGTCGCCAACGTTTCGCAACCTCTCCGGGTCGCATCTTCAGGGCGTAATTGCTTCGAAACTAATCGCAAGATAGTCCTCAAGTCGTCTTATATACCATCCATTGCGGGTGGAAAATACAGTTTAAATCAGAATATCAGGTCAACCAATAAGAGAAGAAAGGAGATAATCCTTCTCTTTTTAGTTGAAGAGCTATTCAACTAAAAAGAGACGACCCGGAGAGGTTGCGAAACGTTGGCGACATAGTCAATCTTTTAACACGGCTTTGGATCCGAAAGCCACAACTTTTTCAATAAAGAGTTTTTATTTGCATAACACCGACCGTGAAAGCCTTAAATCTATAAAAACTTTAAATTGTAGTATTTGGTCATAGATAATAAGTTTAAATTAAGTTTGATGTATATTTATAATTATATTTATTATTGTTTAATAATTATTATTCTTTATTAATTATTATTGTTTATTATTGTTATCATTATTATAATATTTATAATTAGCTTTAAAAATCTAGTCAATTAAGATAATAATAGTTATTAAGCATGGATTTAGAAGGTAGTGATAGTGACACTGCCGTCAACGAGTGGCAAGGACAAAAATCCAAGTCCCGTAAAAGAAAAATCAATGAAGGAACAGTCGAAGCTAACAACAAAAAGGCCGCCACCTCTGCTAACGTTGATACTCAAAACCGATATCAGGTGTTAAGCGAGCTTCCCATCAACGAGCCGCCAACCAACAATACCGTCCCTAAACCACCACCCATTTTCATCCCGGACGTTAAAAATATAAAACCTTTACTGGAAATTATCGAAGTAGCTGTTGAAAAAGGACAGTATCACTACAAAATGGTCAACGTAAGCCAAGTACGACCAACAGTTGATACAATAGAAGGGTACCGGAAGACAATAAAAGTATTAAACAACCGTAAATTCTCGTACCACACCTTCCAGATAAAACAAGAAAGGGCTTATCGAGTGGTCATTAAAAACCTCCACTTTTCCACTCCGACAGAGGATATAAAGACTGAGCTGACAGAAAAAGGGCACACTGTCAGGCAAGTTTCTAACATAAGGAACAGCATAACAAAACAACCGCTGCCTCTGTTTTTTGTAGATCTTAAACCGAAACCTAACGACAAGGATATCTACGAAACCAATTATCTGTTAGGAGCGAAAATAACGATAGAACCTCCAAACAAAAAGAGGCAAATAGCTCAATGCAAACGTTGCCAACGTTACGGGCACACTCAGAGCTATTGCATGCGGCAGGCTCGCTGCGTGAAATGTGGAGAGGACCACCACACCAATACTTGCACCAAATCCAGAGACATTCCAGACAATCCAGACGCACCCAGCGAACTATAAGGGCTGCGAAGTCTATAAAGACAAACAAAATAAAAAATTCCCTCCGGCTAATAAACCAAACATCACCTATCCTCCTCATCGCTCATCCCTAGAAAATAGTTATCTTAATAACCTTCCACCAACCAACCCAATAATGCCAAACGTCAGTTACGCCCAAGTTCTAAAAGAAAATCAACGTCGAACAGATTGGCCCCAGGCGGAATCATCCAACAGTGAGCAGCAAACATCCCACAACCTGGAACAACGACTTAGTCGACTTGAGGACATCATAGCTAAGCAGGCGGAACAAACTGCATACTACTGAATCTGCTAACAGCCCTGATGTCTAAAATGGGTTAAAAATGGCCAACGAATATAGAATGGTTCTCTGGAACGCCAACGGAGTTTGCCAGCATAGGGCAAAACTGGAAGCATATCTGAAGACCAATAAAATCGACGTTATGCTAATCACCGAAACGCACTTCAGTGACAGATCTTTCCTTAGAATAAGGGAATACGACTTTTACCACACTAATCACCCGAATGGAAGGGCACATGGCGGAACGGCAATTATCATACGAAGCGAAATCAAACACCATGAACTCGAAGGATTTCACACAGAATACATGCAAGCCACGTGCATTAAAATCGAAGATTGGCTAGGACCAATGATAGTTGCCTCCGTCTATTGCCCCTCAAGACATCAACCAAATAAGGACGGGTTCAAACAACTATTCACAAAACTAAGGAACAGATTTGTTGCTGGAGGCGATTATAATGCAAAACACACATGGTGGGGCTCAAGACTTTTGACACCGAGAGGAAGAGCCCTCTATGATGTGATCCATAATTTGCAATTGGGCGTGTTATCGGCAAACCAACCAACTCACTGGCCCACGGACAGAAATAAGATACCTGATGTACTGGATATATTCGTTACTAAAGGCATAAACCAGAACTACACCGCTACCTCTACCGAACCGAATACTTTACTGCTGCGATGATCGATGCTTCCGTCACTGCGACACCAATTGGGCCGAAGGCGGTCGTGGAGTATGATTGTCCCACACAGGTAAGAGAAATGATTGCAGAAAAAAGAAGGCTGCGTAAGGAATGGATGCGCTCCCGTGACCCGCGAGACAAAACAACCCTCAACAGAGCGATAGCCAGATTGAAAACGGTCCTAAGAGAACTGAAGGAAGAATCAATGCAATACTTCCTCAATAACTTAACGGCCACTTCAGCCACAGACTACTCTCTCTGGAAAACTACAAAAAAAATCAAGAGGCCCCACAAATCAGTCCCACTAATCAGACATCAAAGTGGGGAATGGGTCAGAACTGACAGAGAAAAAGCCGAAACGTTTGCTACTCACTTGGCAACAGTTTTCCAACCCTTCGATGACCAACATGAGCTCACCGCTGAAGAAACAGCAAATGATCAACCAAGTAATGGAGCAGAATTATCTTCTTTCTATATTACACCTGAAGAAGTGACTTCTTGCATACATGAAAAGGTAAACCCAAAAAAGGCTCCGGGATACGAGAGAGTAACTGGTCGAATGTTGAAAGAACTCCCTTCCAATGGAATCATGCTGCTTGCCTCCATCTTCAATGCCATCATTGTCAGAGGTTATTTCCCATCATACTGGAAGATTGGAAAGATAATTATGATCCACAAGCCAGGAAAGCCCGAAAACGACGCGAAGGCGTATAGACCAATCAGCTTGCTACCCACACTGTCGAAATTGTTCGAAAGGCCAATTTTAAAAAAACTGCTACCCTGTATCGATGAACAGAGTCTCATTCCAAACCACCAGTTCTGATTCCGCAAGGAACACTCCACCACCGAACAAGTTCACAGAGTAGCATCTACAATCATGAGGACGCTAAACGATAAGGCTTACTGTTCCGCAGTTTTTCTGGACAACACACAGGCCTTCGACAAGGTGTGGCATCTGGGGCTGCTGTATAAATTAAAAAAGGTGGTACCTCACCCGCTCTACCGCGTCCTCCAGTCCTACTTGGAGAATAGAAAATTCTTTGTCAGCTACAACGAAGATCAATTGGGACTCCACCCGGTTGGTGCTGGGGTGCCACAAGGTAGCATACTGGGACCCACACTGTACCTAATTTATACGGCAGATCTGCCTATCACTGACAATTTGGTAATTGCAACGTACGCGGACGACACTGCGATCATGGCGACAGATCAATGCCCACAGGTTGCGACCGAAAAATTACAAAGGGCCCTCAACGATCTGGAACCATGGCTTAATAAATGGCAAATAAAAGTCAATGAAGCCAAATCTGTTCATGTGACATTCACTACTCGGCGAGATACCTGTCCACCGGTATATCTCAACAACCATCAGGTGCCGCAGGCGACAGAAGTCAAGTATCTCGGAATGCACTTGGACAGAAGATTAACGTGGCGGAGACATATAGCTGCCAAAAGAGACCAGCTTAAAGCCAAATGCCGTCAACTGCAGTGGCTGATTGGTTGGAGGTCGCAATTGTCCCTGGACAATAAAGTACTGATATACAAAGTAATTCTGAAGCCAGTCTGGACCTACGGCATCGAACTGTGGGGAACAACTAGTAACTCCAATGTGGATATCATACAGCGCTTTCAGTCTAAGACACTCAGACTCATTACGAACGCCCCATGGTATATCACTAACCACGACATACATAAAGACCTGAAGGTGACCACCGTGAGAGAAGAGATCGCCAGATTCAGCCAAAAATATCAAAAAAGACTGGAAGACCACGCCAATCATCTGGCGATCAGCCTACTTGACAACAGCGGAGAGAACAATAGACTGAAGCGCTACACGTTTCTGGAATTGCCTCACAGGGAGTAAGGTCAAGGAGCTTGATTTGACTCCATATAGAGTCAATATAGAGCGCGGACGTAGATCAGATTTGCTCATTGTCCAGGGACAGATTGCAAATACACAAAAACGGGGAAAAAAAAATGTTTGTTAATATTGTTCTTGTTTAACCTGAATATGCACATAAATATGCCTACAAAAAGAAATAATAATTTCAGCCATACAAATATTTGTTTCATAAAAATAGTATGAATTTTCCAAAAAAATTTTAAAAATATTTAATATTGGAAAGTAAGTTTTTAGCATACCATACACTTTAATATGTTCAGTGAATTGAATGATTACCGCCTAGTTAATACAATTGCAATGTTTTGAGCAATGCACTAATATCTTATAACAACACACACATTTTTCAATTCAAACGACTATAGCCAATGGAATTGCGAGATTTGAAGGCATTCATTTGTTTTGATTGTTAAAATTTTGCAAATTTAACAAAGCCACTCCCTCATTCACAATGCCTTATAATATACTTAAGACTAATATGAAACGTTTTATGCACTGACGATGTTTGGAGCATATCGATACATGAATTTTAATTAAAGTGTTAAATTTAAAAATACGAAAATTAAGCCAAAACTTAAAATTTTTGTTTAAATAGAAAAACATATCATTAATATTAAGCGTTGATGATATAATTACCTTCTAAAATAATTACAATTACGTTTAATAATATAATTTAGCAGTGTAAAAAATTGCAATGAGTATTAAACTTGTCAGTTTCTATGTACGTAATAATATATTGTGAAAACTTGGGAAATAATTTCAAAATCAAACATTGTAACTTATGGACATTTTATAAATCTGAATATTTCATAACTTTATTTCAATATATTCCGAGGGAGTCCAGCAGGATGTAGACGTCCAAAAGTCGACGGTATTGTAAATATGCATTTATATTTAGAATTTGAACGTAAATTAATAAATTTAATTAAATATTATATTTAAAACATTACAGAATTGTTGGATATCATTTTGCCAAAAAGTTTATTGTAAATAATGGAAAAAAAAGGTTATTTATTTTTCATTAACAGTCCCGTAATTAATGTTGATTAGAGAATTAGAGTAAAAAGGTATTATAGAAATTTTGTTTTCCTTAAACCATTTTCTCAATTTATCGAAATTCTTTTCCATACTTATTTACCTCTTCAAGGATGTGCTTTTTCTTAATGTTTGTAATATTGAAGAGTTGACTCTAAGTGAAACAAATCTAACTACATTTAATTATTACTTGTGTACTACAATTGTGATTATAAGCTTTTGGTATCCACAAATGCCCTTTGGCAAACGCTTGAACAGTTGTTGTATGGGAAATTGTTAGCCTATTGTCACACTTCATCCACAATTTGATAGTTGCTTCCTTCTGGATATATCGTTGTGAAAATGTCACGTGCACAATTTAACCAGAAGACATTGGCCAAATTAAAAGTTAAGCTGCGGGACAATATATCAAACATTGTCACGAACTCAGTGTAGTTTGTAATATTAATAAAAACAAGTCAATAGTATATTGCTACATATCTATTCAAATGTAATTTCATTTACTTGTAAATATGTTTATCAATCATTTGATGAATAATATGTCATATATGTGTGACAATTCACAAGCTTCCTTGGAAAAACTTGAAAAATTATTTTATTGAACGATTCTTCTACTTAATGTATCAAAAAATAAAATAAAACGATGCCAGAATTGAATTAACAACAAAAATCGCGAACGAGCTCAATATTTGAAATAAAACAAAGAAGACAGTCAGATGTCGCTAGAATATACTGGCTTAAGGTTAGGGATACCATCCGTCTTTTATTATAAAGTATTGTACGTTATTATGGTTAAATGTATTATTTACTTTATAAGGAAAATAAAGTACGCAAAAATTCTTTATTTCACGCAATTCGATTTCTCTGTGATTCATTTTACGTATAATATTCCAAAATGGTTGGTTGTAAGAATTTTTGTGTAAGAAAGAAATGGAAATTAATTTAAATACCTATAGAATGTAAAGATGCTGTACAGTCGCTTAACTATAACATTTGTGAAAAGAAGCTAAAAGTAATGGAAAATATGTTCATAAGCAAAACGACAAACTAAAATAATTCGTAATTTTTTTACGAATTTTGACTAAAATAATTTTTTCTGTGTATTTAAACTGTATTTTTTCTCCATTTCATTCTATAGATGTCAGATGCTTACAATCTTCTATCACAAGTTTCAGAATGTAATGTGTTTGTATTTGTGCTTTTTATACTAACATAAAACCTGACAAGAAATTTAACTACATTTTTCAACTTAATACTTCTTGAGTTTGATTTTCAAAAAGCACATGTAACCAGGCTTAAAAACATTTCGAATTTACTCCAAATTGAATTTAACTCAAGTGCTGAATTAGTGCATGAGCTTAAACGATAGATTGCAAGAGTGATCGTTTTATTCAATCGGACCTTTTAATGGTAATGGTGCAAATGCGATTGAAATAAAATACAACTAAAAAGCATTTGTGATATGCTCCAAAGCTTTTCTCAATTACGAACAAAAAAAAACAGTCAAAAAAGTATGTACGAGAAATCATTAATTTTTGTATTCGATACGATAAATAAAATAGGAAAAATAAGAATTTGACAAATCCTTTTTAAGTTAAAAAAAATGCTTCGCAAAAGAAGTTGACACTAGAGAGTATTGCACTATCGAGTTGGTTTTATTATTCAATAACTCTTTTTTTTTTTGTCCATGTATTCCTTTGAATTTAGTCTTTTTTCATAGTAGTTTACAATTTTTTTTATTAATTAATATTTTATTGAAACTGATTTTTTCTTCTAAGATAGTTCATTTTTTTGCATCTTTATTTAAGGGTTTATGCCTAGTTATTAGTCTAAAAGTAATGTTTTTTTTTGTGAAGACTCATTTTAACATTAAATACTTCAAAAATAGTTTCATTTGATAAATTTAATATACTTTAAGGTTCCGCAATTTGTTTCTAAAAATATAGAAATCCCTTTCTTCTATAAACGATCTCCTGAAGGATTTCCGCAAAAAAGTGCCGGGAGAGAGGATAATATCTTTAAAACAAATTATTTGAAATCAAAATTGTCAGACAATTTATTTTTAGGATAGATGGATACCGGTAGTGAACGAAAGAATTGACAAAGTTTTGACTTTTGATAAAATGGTACCTTTCCAAAAAGAAAAGTCAAAAACACACTTTAAGGTGGTTAGAAAAAATGGAAATTATTGTCTAAAATCTGATTTCTTCGCTCATTATTTGAGAAAAGTATCTAAGAAGATTGTGATTAAATTAAAAGACGATCAGTTCAGCCGTTTCGGAGAAATTTTCCTCACCGACTCTGAAAAAAAAAAATTTTTTACCTATCACGGGTTATTTATTCAAGTTTACCACTTACCATAGTTTACGGTACGAGGGTATCATTTATCACATAGTATTACAAATTTAAACCCAAGTTCCCGTTATGATGCTGTCCAAACTTTACTGGTCCACTACACATATTCTGTACATATTAACTTATAATTGCAAACACTGAGATAAAATTTTAGTACTACCCGAATATCCTCTCCCTACAATCTTATAAGCCAAAAATTCACGAATATTTTTGAATCAAGCATACCAAAACCACATTATAACGCATTAGAAAATAGTCATATTTTGGTTGAAATTTTGTTTTATCTTTAATAGTTTCCTCACCACGGTAAAAAGACAATTTTTTACATTTCGCCTTAGATTTTGCTTGTATGCTGGTATTTCATATTTTAATAGACCGTATCACCTGTTGACGTAGTTGTTCATCAAAATTCTACCTTCAAAATTGAATATGTTTTGAACTTTGTGGTTTACATAATATTTGCTATTATTCAATTCAGATTAGATTAATGAAAATTTGGTGCACCTAAAAGGGATTTCAGAAGTCCAATTTAAAACATTTTACCATCAAGAATTTGTTTTGTTTTTTATTTTGTTCTTTGAAAAGGTGCTCACCAAAAATTGCCAGTTTTAGGTGAATCAACACATATTGAAACGTTCATCCAAATTTTTCTACGTAATAATTCAAAAACTATATTGCCAATTAATACCTAACATGTAAGCCAAACGTAGGCAAACGGTGGATCGTGAAGAATTCGACAATCAATCGCAGACATATTAAATAATTTATTAAGTTATTTTCTTATCTTTTAGTTGAAAATGTACACTAAAAATTTAACAGACTATAAAAATGGTTTTAAAATTAACCATACATCTATTTTATAACTGGCATCACGAATTCTAATTCATTCTACTGTATATACTTTAAATGAAACTAATCGTTATGTCATATATCGTTATGACATATCTTCAATTATTGATAACAATCAGAGATTTTTAGTCCCCTGCAAACTTATAACGCATAGTTCATAATAACTCTTGTGTGTAAAATTATTGGATGTTAATGATACTATGGATGTGGCAGTGAAAAATCATAATTCAATAAGAGCGCGAAGTTTAAAGTGTCTATTCTGTAGTCAACGGAGTTATCCGGTCAGTAAATCAGAATATATAAAATTAACTTCTATTTTGTCATGTAAAGTGGTTATTGCTGAAAATATTGTATTTTTGCTTTCTTATTAGAACGGCATCATTTTTAATATTGTCCATATTTAGAATAACTTTATAAACTTAATGGTGAATGTAATGCTGAAAGTTTGTTTTGAACTGAAAAAAAATAATTTAGAATTTGACAAATAATGTACAAATTTCAATAATTTTAACCGATTTTTGAATTTGTTTCATTTCCTTTTGGAAAATTTGACGACGAGAATATTTCATCAAATTTAGCATATACTTTTAAACGGAATACATCGGACCTATAGTTAGACATATAACCAAATATAGTTCTAAAAGCACATACAAAAAAATCTTTTTAGAGTTCATTAATTTCCAATTTAAAACTATCAAGTATTGAAATCGATGGTAATGAAGATATTTCCTTGTTTTGGCCCCACTTAGATAAGTGGGGTTGCTTTCTACAGATGTAGAAAGCAGCATTTCAAATGAAAAACATTAAATCGCAATTTTAGAGCTTTCTAGCTGATGACTACTTAATTTTATCTATTCGATTAGCATTAGTGATTTGAAATTGAACTTTACAAGAATTGTTGATGAATTAGAATGACACATATCTACATCGAAAAATTAATCCAAAATATATAATTTAGTACATTGCATAAATAGTAAATTCGAGCAATCTCGGCTAAATCGCTGCACAAGCATGCTTAGACTGAGCTCATCAAAAAAATGTTAAAAAACAGTGAAATAAGTGGTAGTAAAAAGAAAAATTTAGATAAATCTAATTGTGATCAAAACATGAGTGCCCAGAAATAAAAATAACAATGATTACTGATCATCAAGTGTTAAAAATTAAGAAAAAAATAAATTCAAATATTATAAAATAAAAATACAAGTGACATATAAAGTGAACGAACACAAATTCAACATTACATAAGTGCCACAAACAAACGAACTCTCACAGGTGAAACCTTCATAATATTACAGACAATTATAAAATAGGATTAAGATAAATAATAAATTTATAGCTATTAAAATAATCTTTCATTGATAAATAGTAAATAAGTTAATATAATCTAGTTTTAAGCCAAAAAATATAAATATAGATTTAAGAATAATTTAGTTAACTTTAATAAAACATGTAAATTAAATAGATAGTATAAATAGGTATATCTTAGAATTAAGACACATAAAAGTTAAAAATCTAAAAAAAAAAAAATGGAAACCGAAATTATCCCTCAATCAGATGAAGAAATTATTAGCAGACATGCTAATGAGGAATCTAGGATAGCCAAAAATAGAAAACGGAATCTCCAATCTCCAACCAACCCAAATAATGATAAAACGAAAAAATTAAACAGAGGAATACAACTAACAAACCGATATCAACTACTCTCGGACGAGGAAGAAGAGGAACCATCCTCGGAAGGTGAAGGTGAAACCAACTATAAAATACCACCAATATTCCTACATAACGCACAGGATTATAAAAAAATATGGTCTGATTTAAAAAACATATCAAAAAACCCATTTACAACAGAACTAAAGGGAGACAAGCTAAAAATCAACCTGACCACTATCTCAGATTTCCGGACAGTCACAAAATTCTACGACGAAAATAACGTTAACTACCACACATTCTGTCCTCCAAATGAAAAATGTTTGTCGGTGGTGATAAAAAATGTCCCACTCACATTAACTGAAAAGGACATCCAAGAGGAACTAGAAAAATTCCCAGTTAAAAGAATTACACGGCTAATGAACAGGGAAAAAAAACTCATGCCAATTTGTGCTGTCGAACTCATAAAAAACGATAGAGCTTTCGATATTTTTAAAGTGAAGGATATTAAAAACGCCATCGTAACCATCGAGCCAAGACGTCGACCGAAAAATATCCCACAACTGCCAAAGATACGGTCATACAAAAAACTTCTGCCGACTACAACCACGATGTGTCAAATGCACTGGCAACTACCACTTCAGCGACTGCAAAAAAAAGCCGGCAGAACCACCAAAATGCGTCAACTGCGGAAACGACCATCCTGCTAGCTATCGAGGATGCCAACACCACAAAGAGTTAAAACAACGACTGTACTCTAACAGACAGCATCGTACGGAACAACCTCAGAACCAGCGCCCATATCCCTATCCAAATACATCAAACCCTCTCCCTCCACAAAATGTTAATAATCAATCATATGCCAACATATTAAAAAACAACATGCAACCCAATCCACAAGAAAACCCCCCAATACCGCCAAACACTGGAAGCCACCCACACACAAACCCAAATACCCCAGATAACATAGTTACAACTATCCTAACAATCCTAGCTCCCCACATGGGCTATATAAAACAAATACTAACAACCTTAATAACAGCCATATTTAATAATTAGATAGTCAAACCTTAAAAAAAAACCTATAACTAATATTTAAAAAAAAAATGAATCACAAAAAAAATAACAATTTCAAGAAAACCATCAACAACGTAAAAATACTCAACTGGAACGCCGACGGAGTCAGAGAAAAACAAAACATTCTACTATACACCTTAACAACACAAATGATTGACATCGCTTGCATAACCAAAACGCACCTCACCCCGACAGAAATTATCAAGTTTCCAGGCTACGAAGTATACCGCAAGGATAGAGACAGCCCATTTGCTTCAGGAGGAGTAGCAATACTCATCAAGAACAACATCAAGCACTATGAAACTCCTCTTAACTCTCTTACAAACCTAGAAGCCATCTGTACAACAATCCCACTGAAAGGTAACAAGAATCTAAAAATTATAAGCGCCTACAACAGACCAAACTTAAAAATACTGAAAAACGATATAAAAACAGTGTTTAACTCATCATCCCCGACGCTCCTCGTAGGAGATCTAAATAGCAAAAATATTAACTGGGGATGCAGAGTCACCAACCCGAATGGGAAAATCCTCGAAAAAATAGTGAACGATTTACTGATAGAAGTTCATTCCCCAACCGAACCAACCCACACACCCTATAGACCTACACATCAACCAGACATACTAGACATAGCCTTACAACGCAATCTTCCTTACCAAATAACGCAAAAGGTCCTACCAGAACTAAGCTCCGATCATAGCGCAGTAATAATATCATTTTTTCTTGAACCTGAACTAGAATATCCCGAATCAATAATAAAACGAGGCAAAATTAATTATAAAACTTACACAGATATAGTAGAGAAAACATTAAATCCGGAAACAATAGAATACAGTAAAAAAGGCATCGACAAAGCGATCAACATATTAACTAACACCATTGTAAATGCAGCCAACAATGCAACAATCATTCCGCGTAAACAAAACAGTAATACTTTTCAATTACCGAGATTCATATTAACGTTAATAAAAAACAAAAATAAAATAAGACGGCAATGGCAAAGGCATAGAAATCCATCAATAAAACGCCACCTCAACCAATTAACCCATCAGGTCAATTATGAGTTAGATAAGTACAGAATCGAACGTTATCAATCATACATAGAAGAATTCGAACCTGGAGATAACCAAATATGGATGGCAACCACGAAAATCCTACGAATAAAACCAAAAATTCCTCATCTTAAAATAGATACTACAATCATTATACCTGACAAAGAAAAGGCGGAATGCTTCGCAGATAACTTAGAAAAAATCTATGAACCACCAGACATAGAAGACAACTTACCCATACCAAATATCCCAAACCACCCTTTCCTGAATATTCAAACGACATCCTCATCTGAAATTAAATCTATTCTCCAGAAATTACCTACCCGAAAAGCCCCTGGTCCTGACGACATTCCTAATAGTCTCCTAAAGCATCTCCCTCTCAAAGGAACCAGCTACATGTGTAGTATAATGAACGCATGCCTTAGCACTGCATATTTTCCCGAAAAATGGAAAATAGCGAGAATAGTAATGGTTCATAAACCCGGAAAAAATAAAAATGACATAAATAGTTACCGACCAATCAGCCTCCTAAACGGACTATCAAAAATACTGGAAAGACTAATACTTGAAAGGGTCAACACACATATTGAAATAAACAAAACACTCCCGGATGTGCAATATGGCTTCAGACGAGAACTATCAACAACACATCAACTCCTACGAGTCGTCAACTTTATAGAAGATGGCTACGAGAAAAAACAATATACAATCGCAGTACTGATGGACTTCTCGCAGGCTTTTGACAAAGTCTGGCACAAAGGATTACAACATAAAATAGAAAAACAGAATTTCCCAGACTACATCCAAGCAATAATAGCTTCTTTCTTAAAAGAACGTAAATTCTGTATTAGAATAGGATCAACAACCTCCACACTAAGAGGAATACAAGGCGGAGTAGCACAAGGATCCATCCTAGGTCCAACTCTTTATAATTTATACGTTAGTGACATACCAACCCAAGAAAACACGGAAATAGGAATGTATGCAGACGACACAATACTACTCACACAAAACAAAAACTTAGAAATAGCGATAGAAGACATTCAAGAAGCGATTAATGGCTTAAACGAATACTTCAAGAAATGGGCAATCAAACTTAATCCAAGCAAATGTCAGGCGAAAATTTTTACTCTTAAAAGAGGTACACCAAATAGTAATCTACATATAGACCAACAAATGATCCCCTGGAATGACGACAGCGTAACATACCTGGGAATGGAACTGGATAAAAGATTAAGCTATGGAGCACACTTTACGACTAAAATTAAGAAATGTAATGCAAGACTTCACCAACTATACCCCATCATAAATAGGAAGTCACGGCTGAAGACCAACTGCGGAATACTATTATACAAGACCACTATACGCCCGATACTAACATATGGAGCACCCATCTGGCAAAATAGCGCCAAAAAACAAATTAACAGACTCCAGATAGTTCAAAACAGAATACTAAGAACCATAACCAAAGCCCCATGGTATGTACGCAACACCCAAATACACAGAGAACTCCAGATAAACTCAATTAAGGACTGCGTGAAGGACATAGCAGAGCGATTCTTCGACAAACTAAAGGAATGCGACGTAGCTAACTGCAAAAACCTCTTGCAAACTACGACCATAAAAAGACTGTGCCGCAAACGCCCGCACGAGCCGTTAACAACCAGTGGCGTGCATTCCATATAGACAAAAAGACACTGCCTACCCTACATAATTCAGATAAATATTTATAATTTTGTTCTGATATCTAGTTTTATTTTATTTACCAAATACAGATAAAGAAAAAATCTTAACGGATATCATCTATACAGTATACAGATTATGCCAGCTCATTCGTTCGTTTAATTTCAAGTAAGCGACTGATAATATTTGCATTGCAATGCACTAGCGCTCCGCTCCGCGGCGGGATAGACACAAACTATTCGTGTCTAAATATTTATATGTGTGCACTCATAGCACACATACGTGGCAGTGTGTGCGTTCGTATAAAAACAATAATACAAATATACAATTCTACACATACAACCTCAAAAAAAGACACTGTCTTCTTGCACACGACAAATTACGATAATTACCGAAGTAGCATCGTTTCTTATTCATTATCGCTGAAATTACAAGTTTGAATTTGATTCATCTCAATAATCGATTTAACGATCAGTAATCTACGTACATTGTTATTATTCAATTCTAATAAATTTTAATAATGTATTATCTATTATCTGTATTATTTAATCCTGACGATTATATTGTATTTCTTTAATAAAGTTTACAAAATGAGTCTATCTATGGATATTTGTGGTTAAAAATATCAACATCATTATTTACCCTATACCGATTAGCCAACAAAATTTTAAAGTGTGAATTTTCCGAATTTTTTTTTGCCAATCGATGGGAAATCGTTCGTAGAGATTTTTGAAAGAAACCGTTTCGTTTGTGACAAAATAGTTTAGCGGTAATTAAATACATAAGATAAATTAATTAATTAGTCATTGATATAGTAAAATGTTAAAAAAATAAGGTTTAAAGCAACATACAATAACAAAAATGAGGGAAAATTTAGGAAACGGTTGATTAAAACTAAAACTAAAAAAAAGTCAAAGAAAAATATTTTTCGAATTTCAAAAAACACTTACTTAATGTTTTACTTCGTATATATATTTTTTCAAAATTTTTTTGTGTGATAAACCTCTTTAATTATGTTTCGAATTTGGTTATTGTGAAAAATTTTGTGAAAATATAATTTGAGGAAAAAAATTAATTTCTGAGTTGCCTTTTTTTTTCGAAGGGGGGAGGTTCTGTTTAGTTTTCCTTAACTTTTTTTTTAGTTTTACATTTAATCAACTGTTTCCTAAATTTTCCCGCATTTTTGTTATTGTATGTCGCTTTAAACCTTATTTTTTTAACATTTTACTATATCAATGACTAATTAATTAATTATTAATATTATAATATAACGTTATAATATAACGATTTCCCATCGATTGGCAAAAAAAAAATTCAGAAAATTCACACTTTAAAATTTTGTTGGCTAATCGGTATAGGGTTCATTATTTACTCATCATAACGACGAAGCAAAACCAACATGCATTTTTGATTATATTGAAGTAGCTTTTAAAAATTTCTGCCTACCCTACCTAAAATCTCTGTGCACGCCACTGTTAACAACATAGCCAGAATAGGGAAATCTTATGGAAAAAGTTAAAGTTAATAGTAGCGAAGGAGTAAAAAGTGATAAATAAAATAAAAACAATACAAACCATAAAGAACTATACAATAAATAATAAGCTAATCTAAAAATACCCGACAGCAACACTATGCATAACAATAAGTAATGTTGAACTAGTGATAAAATCATTAACAAAAAAAAAAAAAAAAAAAAGTAAATTCAATGCATCTACCTCTTGTCCGTGTTTCTCCTATTTGTCTTACTTCCCCCCCCATTTGTTATTTACATAAAGACCTTAGTTAAATTATTATTTGTCTTTAATTTGACTAACTTTTCGAAGTAGAGTAAAGATAAAAATTATTATCGAATATATCAGTATTAAAATTATCCACCACTGTTGTAAGCTGATTTTTACTAAGTTGTTAAGGAATGAAAATATTTTAAAAAAATACCAAATTTTTAAGAAAGTAACCCAGTTTATGACCTTTTTATGTGTTTTTAATATTCGATAATTTTATCCGCGAAAAGTTGGACCAGTTTCAAACGATTAAAAATTGTCACCCATACATCTCGTCATAAACCGATCATGTGACCAGTTTACGTGGTATGAATTTCTACAAGGGTATAAACATTAAAATCACACAAATTTGTAAAATTCAATTCCCATTACAAATCTGTTAAATGTAAATGCGTTTATTTTGAAGCACAAAAGGAGGTTCGACACGTTTGTGACCGTCTGTGTCTCGGTTATCATTTCATGAAAATGGAAATAGAAATCATTTTTTTCCTCAACCATCTCCCAATATGGCATCGAATTGTGTGAAATATGGACAAAGTCGACTCATGATTGATGGTGTTTTCACTCGACAAATATCTTGCCGTAAAAGGTTTAGGAAGTGATCGCATTTTGACAATCAACCGACTCCACTTTGGTAATCTGAAAAATGGATTACATTCGTCATTGTAGAAGTGCGACATTCTGCAAAATTTCATATGCGCATATTTTAATATCAATATCGTATCGCTGTCGTTAGTAGTTGTACACTCGTGTTCACAGCTGGCTAACGCTACTTTTAGTGCCACGCTCGTTTATATCGTTGTGCCAACATTGGTATTCATAAATCTCGCCATTTATTCGGTAGAAATTTGGCCTGATTTTCCGCGTTCCTCTTCGGACCGTCCTAATTTGACCGAAATGAAAACAACCAAATAAAACATTTCAACATTAAGTCAGCAATTTTACAGCCAAAACTCCACTATGTTTGAAATATCTCGTAAAACACCTGTTCTATTTATAAAGGTATTCCACTCAGACAACACACATAAACCCATAAGTTATTCAATCGCTGTGTGTATAGAAATCGCCAGTGAATTGACTTTATTTATGAAGGATAATTCACATAGGAGACCTCTGCATTCTCTAGCTTCAACCTACATAATTCCGTAATACAAGTGCAATATGTAAATTAATCAACTGGGAGCACGAACATAGGCTTCAAACGGCACAAGTATCTCTATTAGTAACAATATTAGCCGCTAGTAATTGATATGGGTGGTAATAATAATGAGAGGATATCAAATTCCTCGCCGTATTTGACTTATTGATCGCCTTAAATAACGGGTTTGTTGGCGAAATTATGAAAACTTGACTTTTGAGGACATCGTGGCTTTATCCTTTTTCTCAGACGACAACTTCTGATTTTTCTTTTCCATAAACAATGCGTCATCCCTTGACAATATTCAAAGAAATTGACCTACTTATATGAATGCTACGTGAGAGATTTTCTTATCTAAAAAAAGCCAGCAAACGATTCCTTTTCCGTTATGAAAACAAGTAGTTTCAAATGTAGTCATTACATTGTACTTGATGATAAGAAAATAATATTAAGTATGTGTTTGCTTATTTCACGCCCTTATTTTAAATAGAGTGCTTTTAAAACCCCTAAAAATAATTAATCTAATTTACCGTAACAATTTAAAAATCATATCTTACGTTACTTTCGTTCCTTATCAAAAAGCTTTTAAAATCAATTTTATTTATTTTAGCATAAATAAGTAAATTCTTTTTTGGAATTACTGCCAGAAGAAAATTTTAGACGAGACAGAGATCAAATCTAGAAGTAATTGTATTTATAAGTATTAAACGAGACTCTAAATTAGCGCTCAGGGAGCAAATGAAAGATATGACAAGTAGTTGCAGGAGGATTTTCACCACCATGTGCTCAGTGATTGTTAGATTTGTACAATGATAACCTAATTATTTCCTCTTGCAAGGCAACTAAGTTGATGATGGGATATATACGAATACATAGGTACAGCAAAAGCCCGCGAGGCTTGTCTTATATAACATGTATAAATTACTTAAATATAGCAAAGGTCTTTGCCAGAGTCTCGCAACATTTTTCTTTTATGATTTACACATAAAATTTCACAAAACACCAAATTCCGTTTAAGTAATTTTTTGCAACCTCTATTATATTTTTCTATTGGATGATAATATAAAGTTTTAAGCATGGTACATTTTCTATGTTGAATTTCCACTGTTTAAGAACTGCTCTAATTTTGAAGTAGTACGCTTATATATAATCCTTCGCTTGCATCTGGTAACTATCGCAAGCGGTAACGATTGCAATGACATGTATGCCTCTTCCGAATTAAACTTTAATACCAATTAGTAGTGAACGTCTATTTCTAAATACCTAAATTTGAAATGACGGTTTTTACTGTTATATGATATCTTCTGTTTTTGAGCAATGGATTAGTTATATACCATAATTTGTATGTTAACATTATCCAAAAAATATTTTCTCGTTTAAAGAGGATTCCACTTGTATTTTTTTTTTTCATTTAAATTTCTTCTAGCATTACTTTTAGATAAAATGTAAACTTAAGTTATATCGATATTACGATAAGTGTTTTTATTAAAAAAAAAACGTTTTTTGAAACAACATTTTTCAAATCGATCACCTCCATTACGATCGAACTAAAGTAGCTATTAGATTATTTGATTTTCTGTCTTTTGTACCATTTTACTTACATTTAAGAAATATAATATATATATATATATATATATATATATATATATATCGTTTAATTTTCTACAAGAATATACCTTGGTCATTCCGAAATATTGTCACCAACGTGAGCTATAAAATTTCAAAGTGCAAGAGAATATTGTTCCCATGTTATTTAAATGGAAAATCGAAATTTGCGATGCGGCACCTCTTAATATTAATATTAAGAGCTTTAACTTTTACAGGATTTTTTTTTGTCATTTGCAATAATATTTTCGATAAAATTAAGAAAAAAAAACTCATCAATATATATCAATAAGTATATTTATATATATATATATATAAATATACTCCTTACAAATATTCACCGTAGGTACACCAACATTTTTTTTTTTGAATATCAACATGAAGAATCTTAGAACTCAAACAAAAACGGTCTTAATAAGATACAGCCAATTATAATTCAGAATAAACAAACAATATCCCTTTGATCATTACACAAAACCCTAAGGGTCACGTATTGAATTTCAACATTGAAAATTCAAATTTCAAAGAAATTCTTTTTTCAAATATTCAATCAAAAAAAAAGAAAAAAGAATTTGCTAAAATATGCATATCACTAATAACAGAACAATAGAATGGGAAGCCGGAATAGTGTAAGTCACATTTCCAATAGTTTTGACTTAAGTTTGAAAATATAATCCCGAAGGATTAAGCCGTACCAACAAAAGGTGATCTAAGTCACTAAATAATTATCCCTTAATATTCACTTAATTCTCTGTACAAAATTGTGAATTAGGAATTTATCACAATAGTTCTAAAAAAATGTAAAGTTTTTTTTTAAAATGAAGGTAAATGACTAACATCACTTTGGCTTCACCACCACGACAGACCATAAGCATTTTTTTTAATCAATAAGGGGCATAATAAAAGTGAGGAATAACCAATTATTAGTTTTGAAAATGTGTATATTGGTAGAAAAAAAAGTTTTAATATTAATGAGCAAATGACAGCCCGAAAACGATGGGTGCGCTTATGGATCTTCTGTGACATCACAGTCTAAATATTGAAAGCGATATACAAACAGATTGAATAGATATATTAGAATAATATCTAATATTAAATGAAAAAAATATTTTATGAACTGAATCTTCGTACCGATTGAACCATCAATATTATAGCGATATTGGCCAATTACTGAGAATCATTGCTATTTAGTTGTTCATGAAAACGATGGGTACAATTTTTTTAATAATTTGGTAATATAGAACACTTCTCGCTTTGTATTATTAGATAGCTTATGATTCTCATTAATTGGTTAATATCGCCTTATTATTGATGGTGCAATCGGTACGAAGATTCAGTTCATAAATTTATTTTTTGCCTTTTTAGTGCACGTTCTCAATTTATTTTTCAATTTTTTAAACGTATGGTTTTTGAAATATTTTAGTAAATATTTTTTATTATAATAACTATTCAATTTGTTTGTATATCGCTTTCAATATATGGACTGTGATGTCACTGAAGATCCATAAGCGCGCTCATCGTTTTCAGACTGCCATTTGCTCATTAATCACTCATTGCTCACTTTCGTATAAACCGTAATCGATTAAAAATTAATAAAAAGAGGATGAAAAACTAATCGATCAAACGATCAATATAAAATTGCAATTTAAAGCAAGATCCCTAAAATATTTTTTAAGAGTTATGAAGTATTTATTTGGCTGGAAATGAAGAAAAGTACTATAATTTTTTGAAAAAGCATGTGATATTATATATGGATTTATTAAAAGATTTAAAGAAAATGTTATTTTCGTAATAAATCAATTTGTTTTTGAAAATTGGAGAAAAGTATTTTGAATAGTTTTTCGATGGTTCAAAAATATTGATTAAAACGAAAAACGTAGAATAAGCCATAGAACAATAACAATGAAAAATCTGTGCCAAAAACGTTTTTGGTATTTTGGTATTAAAAATATACGTTCATACTCCTAGTTAAAGCCTTCTATATATTTTTCTTTGCGAATAAATCAGAAAATATTTTTTCTCAAGTATGAGTAATTGACTTAAATGTGAACATATTATCATAGTATATAAATGTTATGCTAAGAAGTAATAATTGCTATTAATTTTCATTATAACTATTGAAGCAAATTATTTTTCAACTTTTCTGCTCAGATGAATAATTGTAAAGTGACTTCTAAGGAATAAATTAATATACATATTTATTCAAAAATCTTAAAAAATCATTGTAATAAAATGTACCTGACCGTACTAAATTTCAAATATTGTAAATAGTTGCAATTATTAACATTTAGTTTGAACGATTCAAACAATATTACTATTCGTATTGTAACACATTGTTATAGGAAAACTTCCGTGGTATTTGAAAGTTTCTGTACTTTGACGTCAATTTAATACCGGGTCGGTAGGAGCTCGTATTAGACATTTTTTTTCTGGTATTTTTAATTAATTTTTCTTAGATTTAATCAAGTATAGTTAAAAATTTACCATATAAATTTTGTCTTTGTATTAGAGTTGAACATTACTTTTAGAACATATGCATTACGCCGATTAAGAAACGATACATCGTTACTATCAATTTTAGATTCTTTTTTGTAACTAATAGAATCCATTAATACAATACAATGTTTTGTTTTGACTATAAAGCACGTTGTCATTAAAACGGATTAATAAAATCAAGCAGCATATTACAACTAAAACCAATTTATTGATGGAATAATGCAATTATTACATTAATTAACGATTGAATTTGAACGAGTTACAATTAGAATACTAATATTTGATTACTAATCAAGAGCTTAAGGATTCAACTAAATTTTTCCAAAATTGAATCCTTTTTTCATTAGGATTTGACTTAAGCTCCAAATTAACCCCTATTGTTAAATAGGTCACATTATTACTATCGCCAATTGGTTCCCAATAAACTGGTAATATTTCATTGTCCAATTCAGGAGTCGGATTTCCATATCGGGCAAAGTTTGTCAACAACTTTATCATTCGTTGCAGAACAATTCTTTGAGCTCCATTTGAAACAAAATCAGTGCACAAAAATCGGTTTTTAAATATAAAATCTAAGGGAAAATACTTATGGTTAAAATTTGAACAAAAAAAATCACTATAAAAATTAATTACAAGAATCATGCATATGCTCCGATACATTCAGAGTGATTTCCAATTCTTTTATAAATAATTCTTCTCGAAAGTTGAACTCATAAAAGTAAACTGGCTCATTTGAATATTTGGACAATAATTCGGCAGTTTTTACTGCTTTATAAGAGATCTGTGCATCCGTGAAAAACTAAAAAAAGAAACCATTTAGAGTTGAATCTAATTCCATAATAGATATTACCTCGATGAAAGAGTCGAAGTCATCTAAATATTTATAATTGTCTTTAAAATAAAATTTTTTAATAGTTTCTCCAATATCTGATATTGCGTCGTCATCTGAGCTGATATTGATAAATTCCGGAACAAAAATTTTAGGTGCCCTTTGCATTAGAGAATGTAAAGCTTCGTAATGAAAAAGCTTGATCGCACCTTCATCTACACCGAAACCTACGATTAATGGGACATGATTGTAATTTCCATTTTCCACCAAAATTTCAGGACGATCAGTGAGGAAAGGATCTTCATTGTCTTGAGAATTTTCAATAACAGCTCCGATTTTCAATGGTTCATCAATACGACCCTAAAATAATAGTTATCAAAAAAAATAGTGTTAAAAATTCCTTTGCTTACTTTAATTATATTCCATGCAGCAATACTCGCTGTTATCAATTCATCACTTTTTTTACTTGTAATAAATTCATAAATTTTTTCTTGATCATTATAGTCGCCTCCATAATGCAAAATAAATGCAATATCTCTAAAAGAGGAATTTGAAAACGGATATGAAACTGTTCCGGTTCCACTTTGACAAATTGCTTTATGAAATAGTCCCGATGTCAATGGCGAAGCCATAAGCAAACCAACCGCTGCACCTCCACTTCCTGATCCCAAAATAGTAACAGAATTAGGGTCACCCCCAAACTCAGCAATATTGGACTGAATCCATTTGAGAGCAAAAACCATGTCTTTCAATCCTGCATTTCCCGGGACACCAATTGTAGGGTCATCGAAACTCAAAAAACCTAAAGAATTTATGATTAAGGAGTTTAATGTTAATCACTGAACTAACCAAAAATGTTTAGACGGTAGTTAAACAGTACAACGACAACTTCTTCACTTAACAAGTATTCTGGTCCAAATATAACAGGTGAGCCTCCCCCTGATACAAATAAGCCGTGGTGTATCACTACAATAACTGGATTTAATTCAGCCTCCTACGAAAAGGCATGTTGATAACATACAATGGAAAAAATAATTAAAGGAGCATACCATGCGAGTATAAACATTTAGGTATAAACAGTCTTCTCTTCCAGAAATTTTTTTACCCACGTGATTAAACTGAAGACAACTGGGGCCCGATTTATTTGCATGCAAAAGTCCTTCCCACGGCTTCACTGGTTTTGGAGACTAAAATAAGATTTTTTAAATTAAAAATATATACTTAATGAAAACATTACTTTAAATCGTAATTCGCCAAGTGGAGGTTGTGCGTACGGAATTCCCTCAAAAGCTCGGAATTTTTCACTTTTATAGTTATACATAGTTTTTCCGTACAAATCTCCAGAAGAAAGGCTTATAAATAAGCCAGAATCATCAGCTTTAGTTACGAAACATAGACTAAAACAAAGTAAAACTAAAACCGGACACCACATTGTAAATTTTTTTTTATCCATAAAGATATGAAACTCTCATTTATATAAATATTGTACCAATGTTTTTTTTATAAATCAAAAACGGTTCTCAGGTACATTATAAAATGATTAAACATGTTTCTGCAAAAAAATCAGTTATAATACAATTTACTTGGTTCTTCATCACTATAAATTTTATATGACCATCATACAATGATAATGTAATGTTAATTATCATTAAAAGTACATTTTATATCAAAGGGAATTTTCCACAATTCAGCTAATTCTCTATTTGAGTGTGTATTGAAAGTAAAAATAGTGTTAGTTTTATTTTTGAATTAATAAAGCTTGGCAAATTTATTTAACAAACTAAAATTATAGTCAATTGTTGGGGTTACAAACCCAATCGTTGTAAAAGAAAATAATCTTTGTTTCATCGATGTAATGATATGAAAAAATACTGATTGGTTGGATCACTTTATGGGAGGAAAAGAATTCATGTTTGATGTCAGAAAAGAAAATCTAGAAGACTTGTGTAATTACATTGAGTGAAAGAACCAAGCATAAAACAACAAGAAGGTGCTCTCCTCTTTAGCCAATCACAGCTTGGTGATCGAAAATTAATCATAATTATGTAATATATCGTTAATTACTGTTTTTAATCCTGTTGTTGATACCGTGCGACTGCTACGCATTTTTGAAATAAATTTGATGCCCAGAATTTCAATCAAAGAGATCATTGTATTTAGTTCAATATTTTCATTAAAATCTCCACGTAAAATCTTAGAAACTTTATATTGTTTAACAGTATCTTTGGTATGAATTTTATTGAATTTTCGTGGATGAACTTCTTGCGGTTTTTTTAGTCTTGCAATCTAAAAACACAATTCAAAAAAAAATATTAAAATAATGAAATTTTTATGTAAACAATGCCCAATTCCCGACGGTTGTTAGAACAATTATACCCAAACAGCGTAAAACGCAGGCATGAACATACATAAGAGATACTATAATGTTTTCTATTTCATTCTCTCGTTCTTTAAATCTTTAAAATCGATATATTTACCTCTTTTAACTGTCAGTTTTTCGTTTCATAAAATTTCAAGCCACAACGATGCTAAAGAAGTTTTCATTTTGAAAGTATTTTAATTTTTGTGTAATTTAGGAAGAAAACATCGTTCTTTAAAATAATACGGTTTCGCTATGTTGACCGATGGACAGAACAAAATTATAAGAGTTCTTTTTTTACCACGAGACATTATTTATCATTAAGACAAAAACCAATAAAGCCAGTATATAAATTTATTACTTTTGTGTAGGTTGTGTAAAGTAATACTTTAGTGTATTTTTATTCAAAAAGATTTATAAATCTTTATGTGAAATCATTGACATTTTTCAAGAAGAAATAGAATAAATGAAGACAGAGCTGGCAAATTTCTTGCAACAAAACTCAAATCCATCAATCATATTTACCAATCAGTTCATCAATCACTGATTTTTTTTTCTCGTACGTAACTCATGTGTTTTTCGGAGATAAGTACTTGAAAACAATTGCTGTATAATATATATTCAAGAAAATCAGTATTTTTATTTTAAATTGGATCGTTTCTATTATGTAAATTTTTGTCATTAATAAATGTGCAGCTTTAAAAAGAAACAGATTGCAAAAAAAAAGCTTTGTACTATCGTAAAAAGGATGAAGAACAAAAAGTGTATTAATTTAATCTTTGAAAACGAAGTTTTGAAATAACAATAAGTAAATCTAAATATGTAGTTTGCGTCGTAATGAACTTGTTTGTCCTAGTAGTAATATCCATTCTCGTGAATGTTGGCTCGTTAAACTAGAAAGTCTCTTTATATTGGCACCATTAATTCTTTTATGGTTCTTACTTGTTGATATGCTAACTTTACTATAATTGTCTTGCAAACTTTTCCAGTTTGATAACTATGTACTAAAATTTTAAAAATTGTAACTTTACGTTTGAACTCAGAGCTATAAAGTTATTTGTCGTATCTACGTGATTGAAGTACGGATATCTATAAAGTATTTTTATTAATTATTGTTTATCGTCGCTATATAACTACTAAGATCTTTCAAGACTCTTTGATTAATAAAAATCCGCAATCAAGAAATATCGGATTTTTTCTAACCCTAGAATTCCTATGAAGTATTAATTGTAGATAAATATTTTAATTGACCGTGTACAAACATTGTGCTTTTGGTATTTACATACAAAAAAGTAAATAGTACAAACAATTCTAAATCAAAATAAAACACAATTATAGCATTAGCCACATGTTTATTTGAACTAATTGATTGGTGTAATTTTATGGCGGATATAACGATGTTTATGAAATTTGCATAACTGAATAATGTGCTGCTAGCATGTAATTGTATCAGACAGGGTTGCAAATCAATCAGACAATAGTTGAAGCGACAACTACTGCCGTTGACACATCTATCAATATCATAAACTATTATAACGGATAGAAACATAAAGCTTTGAAATAGTTCAAGATAACATAAGTAATGACACAATTCAACACATTCGTCAAAGTTATTTCATGAAACAATAAGTTACAAATACTAAAGCAACAACATTTGTTTGTGAAACTATCTGTCGATTCATAATTAATATGAATTATTCACAAAGGATTTCCGTAAAAAAACCAACTTTATTGTTATGTACTTCTGTTCCATCTCGAATATAGTTTAAAGATTTTGATCTTCAATTAATTAAAGTTTAACATCTAATGTTAACAAGCTTTTTGTTTAACTCTCAGCAATAACCAAATGTTAAATATAATAAATAAGAAGATAACTCAGCTTGTTAAAGATCGGTTTTTTATTTAATATTTTTTTCATATTCAAATTAGCTACGTTTCGTTATGTATCGTAACTTCATCAGGATTCTTAAATCACACAAAATATATTAGTTTCAATTTAAATTCAATAAAATAAATAAAAATTAAAAAAATACATTAATTTTTCAATTTTTATTTATTTTATTGAATTTAAATTGAAACTTATATATTTTGTGTGATTCAAGGAGCCGGATGGAGTTACGATACGTAGCTAATTTGAATATTAAAAAATATTAAACAAAAAAATCGATCTGAAACAACCTGAATTGTTTTCTTATTTAATAAGAGCTGAGATCTGCATTTTATGATCTATTTATAAATATAAAATATTATTTGAAACACCCATCCGCTTTGCTGTACGACTTATAAAATTTGGACTCAAAATATGAGTGGAATATTTCTATAATATTCTTTTTAATATTTATATGTTAAATGCGCGAAGGGTTAAATCACAGTATTAAATAAATAGTTCGTTAACTTGTTTCTATGGAGTAAAAATTTAATGATATTTACAAATGTTTCTTGATCTAATACTTCTTATAGCTATTTTTCTATTTAAAATTTATATTTATTATTAACTGTGATCATATATTTTATATTCAATTTGTTATAGCTCCTTGGATTTGAAGATCTTTTATAACTATTGTAAATAATCAACAAGTTTTTTTTTATTTTTTCGCAACGTTTCGCAGTGTTTAAATGCTTTTTCAAGCGATTATAAATTACACCATAAATGTACAAAGGTGTAGTATTCAAATTTCAGGAAGGACAAATGATTTTTACATAGGTTAATATTACACAAATCCACACATAAATGCTTTTGACATAATATTTTAAATTATTTTAAAGAGTTGAAGAGGAATTTGACTAAATTTCCCCCGAAGCGAAAAACGTATCCACCATTGATATGGATGATATTCAATTTGTTTTTACAGGTTAATCAATTGGCTGTTTCAATTTACTGTAAAAATCGATTGGATTTATTTATTTGTAGTTGTATTTAATTTTCAATTTCATGTTTCTCTTATTTGTAAATATTGAACCTACTAATTTGAAAGCTACTCTTCATTACATTATGAAATAATGAGAATGATACAAAAATACTTCAATTTTTTATTTATTGAATTATGATTCATATATAACACAACAATTTATGATTTCACCGTTTAGGAATTTAGATTATTTGAGTGGGAGATATGAGTTTTAATTGACAGTCATAGACAAATTAATGATATACCTAATCACACTGTTTAAAAACATCAATTTTTAAATTTATGATTTTGTACATGCAGAATTATCAAATATACTTTGGAATTGTGTCTAGATACTACATAAGTTACTTTTTAAAAATTATCCGAACTAAGTTTGAATACATATATGCTCTTAAAATATGAAACTAAAATACTTCTCCTGAATTATGAGTAGCTTTAAATATACTATTTAAGTTACTTTGAATACTAAGGAAGTATTAAGTTTCGTAACGTATTAGGTAAAGTTGTTGGGCTAACAGATACTGTAAATATATTTTTATTAATTTACAAAAGGAAAAAAGAAAAGTATGTCTTAAGTTCTGTAAAATAATATACTTTAAAAAAGATATAAGATTCTTATAAGAGGTATATATTGAACCTTAAAGAACTAAACAAAATAAAGCTTTGTATCTAATCTCTCGGTAACTTGGTATCTAAGCTACTTTTATATACAAGACACTTTTTAGGTTACAAGATAAAGTTCCTTTTAAAAGTATTTTGAAGTTTTTGACAGTTATTTATATTTGAGGAGTTCGTTAAGGATTTGTGTAAAACATACAACAATACGCTAATTTAAATAATTACGAAAAAAAAATATTTTTTTATAATATACCTGTTTATGTTTACAACAATCATAATTTCATGGTTTATAACTTATTATTTATCACTGACTGTTTATATCAGGCTAGCTGTTTATATATAAATATATAACTGCCTGTTTATATTTTACGTCACTTAACTCATGATTGATCCCTTTTTTAAAGTGGTTTAGATCTTCTAGCATTTTCGATTTTTCGATTCTCTAGATCTTTCCAGAACATTTTTTATTGCCTGGTTTTATTATCCTTTTAGTGTTTATAGATCTCCACAGATACTTCTCGATCATCTTTTCATCGCATTGCTCCAATTATTTTTAATACTCATGTACAACACTACATGTAGTAGAGAGCCGTTTGGATGTAAGACCCAATATGTAACAATATCCAAGATACTATTTACTTTTTGCTAAAAATAAAGAAACTATGAAACAGTACCTAAAATACTTTATAGTAACTTAGGAACTTTTTTCTAACAACTCAGTGTACAGTACAATTCATTTAAAGCTTCTTCTATGTATGCCTTTTGAGGTATTTAAAATACAATTTTGTTTCAAAAATGAATATAGAATATAATTTCTTATGCGTAACTTATGCTTGAAAACGTAATTTTCAAGTTAGTTTTAAAATTCTTTGTATTAAATTCGTATAACATCGTGAAATATCATAAAAATAGAAGGAAACAAAATTTATATTTAATATTTAAGAGTTGTAAGATTCGATAATTTTTTCAGTAGCATGCATAAATGAAACCATAATTTCTTAAAGGACAGTGTTTGTCGAGATCTAATAGTGTAAATACCTACAAATAATTGTTATTTAAATCAACCTTGTGTGCTCCGATCAATCGGAGTGCAGGCGCATCAAATAAATCTAATTATTGTACTGTGACAAAACTGCAAATTATAAAAACTAAAAACAACAAAACTCAAGATAAAATGGCACAACGTACTAACACCCTATGGTGTAGTTTCGGCCATCAAGATACATCAAAACCAAATGCCAAAGAAATCCTAAATTGGATTAACTCGGAATTAAAACAAGTTCGACCAAGTCTAGAAAATGAGATTGTCGGAATACAAATTGAACCGAACGGTGTGTTTATCAAACTAAACGAATCAAGAATATGTTTGGAAATCATAGAAAAAAGCAAGGCAACGAGCAAAATAAAAACAGAGAATGGTGAAATAATAAATATGAAAATTGAACTAGCCAGTGTTGGCTTTAAAATAATTAGAATATCCAGATTACCGTTTGAAACAACTAACGACGACATCGTCAAACATCTGAGCAAATACGGACAGATTATTGAAATAAATGATGAATATTGGTCCAAAAACATGATAAAAACAAGTCAACCTGTAAAAAATGGTAATCGGAGGGTAAAAGTTATTCTAAAAAATCATATACCATCCTTCATTTCAATAAATGGAGCAAAAGGGCTGGTTATCTACGAAGGACAACCCAAAACCTGTTCTTACTGTGGTGGTTTAAACCATCTAATAGCACTTTGCCCAAAAAAGTCCCCATCTTACAGTGCGGCGGTGAAACGCACAGTGCTCGTCAATGAAGATAAAATCGACCAAATAAATGATTCAACCGAGCCAGACCCGATCCAGGCCAGCGCAAGAGCAATACAGGAAGGAGGCACAACCGAAGAAAACAGGAAGAGGCCAAGAATCTCAAGTTCGAGTTCCGTAGAAGTAGCTGAAACCAGAGCCGACGGTAATAGTATCGAAGACACCAGAACTTATATGGACATAATCAGAGGCGATGAGACAATATCAGATGGGACTGACAGTGAGATGGAAGATGGATCAACCCAGGATGAGGGCCAGACCCATACCAAGACGAGGATAAAAACAAAGAAGGTAAAAAAGATCGAAAACGAAAAAAACAATGACACAATCTGGGCAGACCTAGAAAAAGAATTCAACCCTACCGATCCCAACACCAGCTTCCCAATTAGTGTTAACCAATTGAAAAGCTTACTCGATGTAGTTCAAGGTAGACAGAATATCGATGAACTAATCAAGGAGTACACAAGCGATACATCAGGTTTAATAGACATGTGCAAAGTGATGTATAATAAAATGAGTCGAAGCCAAAAAAACCGAGTAACAAGGTTACTGAAAAGGCTTCAAGATCTGGGACACCCTACCACAACATAAATTATGCTAATCCTTCAATGGAACATGAATGGCTACTGTGCGAAATTGGAGCAATTAAAAGTGATCATTCACCAAAAAAATCCTTATGTTATCTGTGTACAAGAAACTAATTTCACTCAAGATCAATGTGCTACAGTAAAAGGATATCTAGCGTTTAAAAAGAACCGAGTGCAAGCACTTAGAGCCAGTGGAGGAGTCGCCTCTTTTATTCAACCAGCAGCCTTACCAACAGAGGTGCCAATTAGAACTAACCTGGAAGCAGTTGCGGTAACTATAAAGTATCCTTTTAAAGCGACAATTTGCAATATTTACATACCAAACAGCTTTGACCTCAGTTTAAATATCCTTGAAGACCTAGTCGCCCAGTTACCAAAACCAGTAATACTGGTCGGCGATTTTAACGCCCACCACTTCTTTTGGAATTCCCATAGATGCGACCAAAGAGGTCATATCATCGCTGACTGGCTACAAAACGAAAGCAATCTTGCTCTTTTAAACTCCGAAAAACCAACTCACTTCAACGTTTCCACTGGTTCAACCAGCAACATTGATCTGAGTATAATAGATAAATCCCTTATATTGAAAACTACCTGGACTCCCACCGAGGATCTATACGACAGCGATCATTTCCCTATTCTTATAACAATTAATTCTCAAAGTGATCATAACTTCCATCCAACCACTATCCCAAAAAAAATGGAAATACAATCAGGCCAATTGGGAACTATTTAGGAACATTATCGGGAAAAATATAGCATCCCTCATAAATTTATCCCTTCCCCACAGTCACACAATTGATAACATTCTTGATAAATTCACGGAACTGATTATAACAGCTGCCGACTCTGCTATTCCAAAAACCAACGGCTACCTACGGAAAAGATCTGTCCCATGGTGGAATCCTGCCTGCCAAACAGCGATTAAAGAATCTAAGAAGGCATTCCGAAAGTATCGGAAAAATTCCACGCCAGAAGCCAAAGAGTTGCTTAAAATTGATTACAAGAAAAAACGGGCTATTGCTAGACGAATACTTAAGGAAAGTAGAATCAAAGCCTGGGAAAACTTCATAGCATCTATAAATGTCCACACAAGCACATCCGAAATGTGGAAGAAAATCAAAATAATTAAAGGGTTAAAAAATCATAATAGTCCTATAATCTTGGAAAATGACGATGGAGAGCTTACCCAAAATCCATCAATTACTTCCGCAATATTGGTAAACGCTTTTGCGGCTAACTCCAGCTCAAATAACTACAGTGAGCAATTCCTCCAGTACCAACAGGAAGTAAATGATGAAATGGACGAATTGGATACATATGACAATACGAATCCAATAAATCGCAACATCACTATGCATGAACTTAAGACGGCATTGTCTCTAGCTGGAAATACTGCCCCGGGACCTGACAATATTCCCAACATCCTACTAAAAAATCTTCCGGAAAAGGCTATAAAATACATTCTAGACCTTTTTAATTATATTTGGAACTCCCAAATTTTCCCTCAAAACTGGAAAAAGGCGATAGTAATACCAATCCATAAACCGGGTAAAGATCCAAGCTCTCCAAAAAGTTACCGACCTATCTCCCTTACAAACACTCTCTGTAAAATCCTTGAAAAAATAATTTCCAAAAGAATTCGCTGGTCCTTGGAATCAACAAAATATTTCTCTCCCTTCCAATTTGGATTCAGATGCGCGCGGTCAACAATCGACCAGCTTACTAGTATCGATACCGAAATATCCAATGCACTGGTCAATAAATATCATGTCGTAATGGTAGCCATGGATATCGAAAAAGCCTATGAAATGGTCTGGGTAAATAGAGTGCTAAAAAAATTGGAGGAATGCAACATAAAAGGAAACGCCTTAGCTTTCTTAAGAAATTTTCTTCACCAAAGAAAAATGCAGGTCAAGGTAGGAAATACATTATCCCATCAGGCACAATTAGAAAACGGGCTACCACAAGGTTCCGTCCTCAGTGTGACCCTATTCTTGGTGGCAATCAACGATATATTTGAACCTATAGAAAGACCCAGCAAAACCTTTCTATTTGCTGACGATATGACCATCTTAAGAAAGGGAGTCAACCTACAAACTACCGTTTCAGCCCTACAAAGGGACATAGATGGCTTACACAAATGGAACCAAAGGTCTGGGTTCAAATTCTCTCAGGATAAAACGGAAGCCATGATTTTCTCGCCCAGAAGAATAACGGAAAAACCCACCCTTAAACTAAACAACTGCCCGATAAAATGGGTAACGAAAATGAAAATTTTGGGTATGACGTTTGATCAAGGTATGACTTGGAAAGAACAGATAAAAGATTTGAAAACAGAGTGTTTTAAAAGACTCAATATCCTGAAAACCATGGCATCTAGAGATTGGGGAGCTAATTCGGATACTCTCATGAACACATACAGGGCAATAGTCCTGCAAAAGATAGACTATGGAGCTCTACTGTATGATTCAGCAGCCAAATATCGCCTGAAAACGCTGGACCCTATCCATAACTCGGCCCTGAGGTTATGCAAAGGAGCATTCCGATCCAGCCCTACGCTAAGTATTTTAGCGGAAGCAGAAGAGCTACCTCTTTGCTGGAGACGAAAAATACAAACCATCAAGTACGCAGCAAAAATCACCAGGCACCTAGACAACCCAGCCAGGAGTTATGTGATCAACCAGACGGAAATAGGTCCAGATTCTGGTTACAAGAGAAACTATCGTCTCTCTGTAGGAATACGAGCGGCACGCTATAGACAGGAATTAAAATTGGAAGAGCCGAAGACCTTCACCGTCGACCAACCTCCGCCATGGGAACCCTGGGAACCCAAAATTGAGCTTTCATTGGCTCAGTACTCGGTGGAAGAGACCACTCCCGTAATATTTCAAAATTTATTTTTGGAATTAGCCGATAAATATCGCCAATATAAAAGATATTTTACGGATGGCTCAATTCAAAATGAAAGAGCGGGGTTCGCAATTGTAACTGAGAGCGAAACCTACCAAGAAAGAGTGCCGGATGGAGCATCCATATTCACCTGCGAAGCAAGAGCCATCCTACAAAGCTTGGAGCTGCTAGGGGAGGAACCCCCAAATATTAATCGAGGTGTTACCTTCACGGACTCCTTAGCAAGCCTTTCCGCCATAGCAAACCCTAGCAATAAAAATAGTCTAATTAAAGCCATTCAATGCAGGTTGCGCAAATTGCTGGCGGATGGGCGAGCCATGGAGCTCGTGTGGATCCCAGGACATCAGGGAATCGAGGGTAATGAGCTGGCTGACGAAGCAGCTAAAGAAGCTACGAGGAAGGAGACACCGTCGCAAGGAGGACTCACAATGGAAGACTCAATTAGAGAATGCCACAAACGAAGTTGGGCAGCATGGGATGCTATATGGCAGAGCCATCCTCAAAAACTGCAGAGAGTAAGAAGAACGGTGCTGGGTGGTCCTCCTCTGGGTACCCTGACTAGGAGGGAAGGCATTGTGTCCGTCAGGCTGAGAGTTGGTCATACCAAATTGACCCACTCCCACCTGATGACCGGAGAACAGACGAGATGCAGATGTGGAGGCGAGCTAACGGTGGACCATATCCTCGTGGAATGCCAGAGCTACAGGGAAGAAAGAGAGAAGTGGGAATTACCACGGGACATTGAGGAATGCCTAAGCACAGCTAGAGGGATTCGAGCGACCATCGAATATCTCAAAGCGGCGAGGCTGTACGAAGACATTTAATACAGTTTTGGGATAGTATGTTGTGTATGTTGAAATAGTGTGAGTGTAAAGAGTCTGGACAAGTGCAACGTGCGAGTGCGGTGTTGCCTCAAGTGAAAAGATTGGATAATAATAAAGTGTTGATAAAGTCGTGCAAGACCCTGTTGTTAGAGCGACTATAAATATCATTATAAAAAAAAAAAAAAAATTTCTTAAAGAAACTTCAATAAAGCATCGTCAATATTAAAATACAATGTCTATTATATTTCCGATCGTTGTACAAATAAAAAGCTCATAGAATAAGTCTATTTATAAATGTATGTATAAAAAACCAAGTTTAAAAAAGTCTTTTAAAAATTGAATTCAATTAGTTCTACAAAAACCTAATGGTTACTCCACGAAAGCAAGAGCGCTTTTATATCTGGAATAATTTGCACCAATTCAATAAAATCCCTTCTGATTTTGGTTTCTCCTAAGTACATTATCTCTTTGTTAATGAATCAGTCAGGATGCTTGTCTTTATTTAAATAAATCATTGTACCTAGTTTTATTCCCTATCGATTTTCATGTTATAATTTGCTTAGTCCGTAACACGGTTTTCCAAATACAAATTTGGATTCAATTAGTGTCAGACATGCATTCACGATGCACCAAGCAAATATAAAAACTGACGTCCTTATTACAAAGTAGGTGAATCAATATGGTATCCCATTAAAAAAATATTTCAACTAAACAATTTACGTACTGCTAGTTATTAAGGCTTTTGAATAAGTAAATTATCATAAATTTTTTAATAAATCAATAATCATTTACCTAACTTTTCAAACATTTTATATAAAAGGCATTGTGTGCGTATTTTTGTTGCATGTGCATCCAAATTTATTCCGTCAATGTGGATTTATTTTTATCACAAAACTCCATAAATCGGTTTGTTTTCTACCATTGTCATTACACATAAATTTAAGAACACCTAAAGACGATTTATCATAAAAGACTAATGCAAATGCCTAACGACAAACTTACTTTCATGTTTTCAAATGATTTAAAACGTCTAGACTTCGTTTGTTATGACAACTTTTTTCACTGAAATTAACACAGTAATGATATTCAAGAATTATTGATAAACTTTTCCTTTCTTTTTTTTTGTTAAACATGTTAAAAAACTATCACAAAAATAGAATCATATTAAAAGCTTATTGATTGAAAAGTCAACAAAAAACTATTGATTTTTTTTTCTTAAATGCTGTATGGCAAATAAAAATAAATTACAGTTTCATACTATTTGAATCAAATTTTCATTAAGAAGAATACATTTTTCTCATAAATTTTTATTAGATAATAATTGATCAGACAAGTAAACGTAACTTTTAAATTACATTTTCTCTTTTGTCTTTCAACTAAATTAAAATTAAATATCAATTACTAGAAAATGAATAAATAAATACAAAAATATAAAAGTTCATTTTTTATCCACTTATTTAAATTGTCGGAAATAAATTGATCATTAATAAATTATTTATAATAACCATAATGCATTTGAATTTCACTCGAGGCAAAATAAAAATAAAAGCTTGAAATAAAACAGCTATTTTAACAATAGAAGCAAAATGTTAAAAACCTATATTAGATCAGAATAATTACGTATTATTAGTATGGCACAGATCTACAATATATAGGTGATTCTCTACAAACACATATCACCTTTTACAATAACTATTACTGTATTCTAAATAAAAATAGCTTAGAACATAAGGATAAGAGACTATTACTGTTGGGTGCCAATGTAGTTATAATGGCACACATTATAATTTCTTACCTTAAATTACCAAACCAGCGTAAAAACAGTTCCCTGTTCTGTATTCTCAGAATTAACTTTTTAAGATTTTGTTTTGAGATACTTATTTACAATATATTATTTTGTGTGTATTTTTTGAAAAATACGATTAATTAACACAGTCGTTCAAGTATATGCGCTCATCAAAAAATACGTATATGCCAATTTTTTATTAATTTATAGATTTGGTCCCAAACATGATTTCAAACAAAAAATGCTTCACCGGAAGGTGCAGCATACACTCTCCCTCCTGTACTGACTTTTCCCAAAAAAAAATATATTTTTTCATTATAACTTTTGTGCCGTGCTAGATAAAAAAAAAATTATTACCTAAATTTAAAATCCAAATAAAAGAGTAAAATTATCCAAATAATTACTATCCAAATGTTATCCAAATAAAAGCTGAAGATATTTGCTGCAAGAAAGGTTCTAAACTAATTTTCCATAAATGCCATAATTTAACCGGAAAATAGCTGTTCTAAAAGTAAGTATAATTTTTCTAAACAAAAATCATAATAATATGGCCGGACAACTTTATATTGGCTGAAAATATCTTTACCAAAAATCACCCCTATATAACTCATGGTTTTCGAAGATTTTGCTGCATATCCAGAGATTTAAAATTGTATTTTTCTTAATGGAAAATCCTAAGAAATGTGTCTGAGTTAGTTATGATTACTAGGAAAATGTATTAAAAGTTTTCATTTTAATATGAAATTAATTTATATTAAGGTTTTAGTGATATAAAATTGCCTAATATAAAAATGAAAACATGGCGTTTGATTTACTCAAAAGTAGTCCCACTGCGTTCCCAAAATTTACACATATATAATGAAAATGACTTTTTTAAAGAGAATTCACGCAAAATTACTGAACCTATTGATATGGGACTGCGACCAATCGATGGAGTATCTTTCGTTTATGGTCCTAGACAACTTATTTTTTGCATTTTACTAGCCATTTTTTTATATAGTTATTAGAATTATAAGTCCTTTTAGGGACGTTTGCAACTTCTATAGTAACTTTTTTTAGTGCTTTTTCTTTTGTGAACTCATTCTGCATCGTCCTTCTTTACATCCAACAATAATCGGCAATCTTGTTTGTATTTCATCTTTCAGATACCTTTTTTCTATATTTTTAATATCTTGATGAAATATTTCCCCTTATTTCACGCTTACAACACCATGATTTTCTGGACAGTAGTCAATGTGTACATGAAAAAAAATGTTACACCCTATATATTTGAAGATTTCCAACATATCGGCCAAAATAGATTTGTAGCTAAAATTCTTTTTGTGGCCAAAAAAACGGTTATAACTAAATTGTATTTTTTTTTTCTCTGTCAATTTCGTGATTAATCTGCCATTCTTCAAAGATTTTCAAATATCCAGTCCAACAAATACACCTTCTTTCAACTTCGCCTCGGACAAACTTAAGGTGATGATTTTTTTCCAGCATTTATTTCGTAATGTATAAATACTATAAAATACTGTTTTTTTTTATATTTAAGACAATTTTACGATCGCAGATTTGTATAAAACGGTGTTTTTTACCTTTTAAGTGACCCGTTTCTCATTGAAAAATGTGTTTCGATTAGTACAGAAAAAATATAAACTTTTTTTTGCGAAATTTGTTATAATGTTTTAAATTGAAATTTATTGCCAAAGTTTAGTAATTAATATTGTTAAGGGCTTCTCCCGCACCCCGAGGGATGCAGGCACCGCAGGTTAAGAAACACTGGTGTACTGGATAAAGAAGTACCGTTATTGATGACATATAACGTGCTTTTTTTCGTAAATTAGGTCTCAAAAAATTACCAGCGTCTTATAAGTGAAGGACACAGTTAACTTTCAATACGGAATGCTATTTTGGTTATTAAAATGATATAAACGATGACGGAACCAGTAGTGACTGAATCTGTTTTTTGTTGTTTCTACTTTATTTTGTATTATGTTCGATTGCTTGTCGTTCAATTATTGAAATATACATATCATGTTCAAAATAGCTTGCTGTTTGTTAATTTTTCTTATAAAAATAAGTTTAGTAATTACATTCAATGACTGTTTGGCATTTACGAAACGTAAGAACTAAAAGAAACTACATTTTTAGTTATTGTAGTACCGTGCAGTTGCACGGACTATTAAAACTTTTTTCCTTGTATGTGGGTTAGTTAATAAGGGTCAAATACGGTATTTAGTCTATGGTACTTTATTAGTAAAATAGTTTACAGTATTCTTATTTTTACCGCCTCATAGAATATTTTCATTGATTTACGGATTTTTATGGATCATTTACTCGCTAAGGACGTTGGTAAAGTGGAGATAAATAACAACAAAAAAATAGTTATGCCTTAAGTGAAACATATTTACAGAAATAAACTATAATTTTAAGGTTTCTTTATTTCTTCATTTCAAATTATTGAAGAGGAAAGAATAACGAGAGATGAAACATTCATTGCATAACACTATATATGAGAAAAGATAATAAAATTCTAAAAAGCTTTTTCCGTTTAGGATTTGGTTAAACTACGTAGATTTTCAATAATTCGATTGAAACTCAACATCTCTTTTTAAAAAAACAACAATTTGAAGCTCTTCTTACACATACATTATTACCTCGTTTTTTGTTCGTCTTTCAAAAATCAACTTTAACTCTTTCATATAAATTTGCAAACAAACTGTAAATTTTTGAACTTTTCCCTACTAAGAGTGGTATACTAATTTTGTTATACCAATAGACTGAATTGTAAATACAAGCTTGATTACAATAGCTCTACAATTCCACAAGCACTGAGGTTGGAGAAAACGAACCAGTTAGATATCATTATGAAATTGTCAAATACTCAAACTACACAGAAAATCTGTGAACTATTCCGAATTGTGTCAGAAAATTAAATGGTTTCGTTAAGATAAATCAAGAGTCATTTCCGTCAGAAAACGAAGATATATACGAAACGCTAAACTAACTGTGTCATGATTCTAATGCTCCTGAATATATACTATCTATGATACAAATAGTTTGTTGTACGTGTATATTAGATAAATAATGTGCGGTTTGAAAAATTAACAAAGTCGTTTTTGGGACTATCATAAAATCAGGTGTAAAAATTATAATTTGATTTTGGCGGTTTTTTATCATTCGAGTATTGTTCGAGAATTTTATCGAATTATTTTATATATTTGGAGGTCTTCCTTTTACTTTGTATCAGGGTTTACCAAACTTTTTCAGCGACGATAAACTTAGCAAATCCGAAAAATTTGGTAGAAAAGTTAGTATATTCTTTAGGTTGGGTAATTTATAAAAGTATAAATAAAAATTAAAAATTTTATTACAGAAATATCATTTATTTCATAAACATGAAAAATAGTAAAACACTTATTGACTGATGACTTTGGAATCTTTTTTTTCTGTATTTGGTTTTTGTTTAAAATATCTAGAAAATCCCACTTCGCATAAAGATGTCATAGAAAACTTCAAGAACTCTTCAGTCAAAGGCATCGAGAAAATATTTATTGGTTGATATTATTCATTTATTTTCAAATCAGTCATTAATTAATTGAATCAAATGCTCATAATTCCATGCGCTTATGTTTACTGGTTTAATTGTCATGAAAAATGAATTCTGAACGCAGGAACCGTCTTTAATGGTTTGCGGAAAATGATCCAAAATAGTTGTTTTCTAGTAATATAGGTGTTCAAAAAATAATTTCCAAAAACTGTTTTATTCAAAAGAATCAATTGTATAACTCATAATAAAAATTGTAATACTTTTTCCTAGTGATGCTAAGTTAACAACATTGCACAAAAAAAAAATATTCGCCAAAATTATATTTTATTTTTCCTACTAAAAAGGGTTCGGTGAATGCACATATGAAACTTGTAGGGCTCAATACCTCTAACAAGGTTAAGAACCACTGCATTAGTAGATTTTCAATGAACTGTATCCAAATTTTCACCTGTTATTCTCGATCTGTTTTTACTTTTTGTATGTTTCATTAATTTTTCACTTATGCCACGGGCCAGCTTTAAGATTGTAATTAACCGTTTTAGGCCCACAGGCCGGCAGTTGCTCTTCACTGGTGTAAATAGTTTACAAAAATTAAGCCTTAAAGATTTTTGTATGTTATTTCCCAGTATGTTATAAAATTCACCCAAAAATCAATTCCCGACTGATCTCAAAATTAATATCATTAATTGTTCGAAAAATTTATATTAATATTTGAAAATTTGAATTTTCAACTTTCTATGGCTTTATATGAAATTGAAATCTAGGAATAGCTGAACAAAATCGAATTCTACTCATTTCATCAACCTATCAATATATCGTACAGAAGCTTTGATTTATGGCCAATATATATGAATCAACAAGACCTTTAATGAACATTATCCTGAATAATATATCTATTTAGTTATATAAAAAAAGTTTAAAATTTAAGTTCACAACTATCATACGATTTTTTTTAATTGAAAAGATTTCATTTATAAAGAGTGTTTCAATAAGAACGCAAGATTTTAATTGCGCGCCATGTTTGACAGTCATAATTGGTCATAATGCCACATGACTATGACGTGATAAATAAAAAATAAATAGATGGAAGTTAGTAAAGATGAACAGCGCAAAGAATTCATCAATTAAATCCTTGAGCAACCTGCTGATTTTGCAAACAAAATAATTTTCAGTTATGAGGCCATTTTCACCTCGATGGCTTCGTGAATAGGCAAAACTGTCGCGTTTTGGGCTTACAAAATTCACGAATGATTCATCAGAAAGCAATGGATCCACAACGGGTCACTGTAAGGTGTGCATTATGGTCTAGAAGAATAATTGAACCGTTTTTCTTTGAAAATGAAGAAGTTAATGCAGTAACGGTGAATGGCGAACGTTATCGTGATATGATATCAGTTTTTTGTGCCTCATTTGGAAGCTATTGATCTTAACGACATGTGATTTCAGTAGAACGGTACCACATACCACATCTTCCGTGAAACATTGACGATCTTGCACTAGTTTGCTCCTGATCGTATCATTTCCCGATTTGGTGACTAGAATTGGCCTCTACGCTCTTGCGATTTAACGCCTTGAGATTTCTGGCTGTGGAATTATCTGAAGTTACAGGTTTATGCCAATAAGCCTGCAACCATCGAAGCATTGAAAGCCGAAATTAGACGCTGTATCAATGAAATACCACCACATGTATTCAGTAACATTATTGAAAATTTCGTCAAGTGGGTATGCAAACGCCAACAAAGCCAGGGTAGCCATTTAAAAAAAATTGTTTCATACGTAATTCCCAATTGTATGTTTTCTAAATCAATAAATATTTCAATACTTTGCTACAGAAAACCATTTTTTATTGAACAATGAAATCTTGCACTCTTATTAAAACACCCTTTAGCATTCTTGGAAAAAACAGGCAAAAATATTGGAAATTTGCTGCTACTCCTGCGCAAACTAGCTGCTTTTTACTCTTTCATAAGTTATAATACTATCATTTTTGCATTGAAAAAATCAGCTCAATTCAAAATATAAGTGTTGACTTTGAACTACTCTTAAAAACCAGATTATATGTATCGTCGTTTAGTTATACCTTTCACATCTTTTTTTAGTTTATTTTTCTCTCTTTACAAAAACGCTGAAAGTCAAAGAAGAAGTTTAACTTTATCGAGAGATAAAATTTCTTACTTTCATGTTTTTCTATTTATTAACTGGAACAAAGTTTTAGAGTTCAAAGAAACAAATGAATTGAAATAAAATAAAATAATTTTAATATATTAATACTTAAAGCAATGAATTTTTTACGACGAAAGTTGAATTAAACTCAAAAGAACTTCATCGTTTTCGCCGTAGCGTACAAGTAAATTCAATTAGTCAAGTCAACATTTGTAATATCTTTCTTCAAAAGGATTATGGCTGCAAGGATATAATTGCAAACTATTGAAAATCACAACGTTTTGACTTCACAAAAAGCGTATAATTCATCCTCTCCACCTCATACACCGGCTCCATAAAATAATATAATTTATGCTGTTCTCTTCAATATTTCCCATTCACGAAAACTTGTAGAAAACTGGCAAAGAGCTTTCGCAGCTTTAGCGTCTATAGTTTCAACACTATTCTGCTTAGAGCTTCATTAAGCCGGAATTTATTATGTTGACGAGATGGAAATTTATTTCAAAAATTATATTATATGGTCCAAATAAAACGGGAAATAGGAAAGGTTTTCTATACATTTCACAGTGAACGGAATATTTCTTTTCATCCGTTACGTTTGCGGTAACAACATAAAAAGTTTATTGTCATTTGGCCCCGACATGACAACATTATATTGGTAATAAAATACGAGTATTTGCGTTCCAGTCAACTCAACATTACGGTAGTTTGTCTTCTAAATATCTCAGTATTATCCTTCAAACTGGTCGCAAGCGAATACAAGAAAGCATAAGCCATATGCACGTTATGTATTTATATTATCAAATGTATGTATCATGGTGAGTTTATCTACCAACATAAAAAATATTTATTTAAAAAAATGCTTATAAAAATTTATCTTTTTCAAAGTTCAAAATTTAAAATGCCAATTTCACTTTGAATTAACTGGAAAATTTCAATGTAGCATCTTGCATCAGAAAGCTCTTCCATATTTTTGATACTTTCGTCCTATATTCAGAGAGAATTTTCAGTATTCGTGTGTCAACTAAACGTAATTTACGCCGTTGCACAATAACTTACGGCTCATTGAATAAATGCGTTGGTAGTACGGATCGAAGAAGCTTCTTCAATTGATTGAACTTACAGTTGTAAGCTTTATTTTATTTCCCAACCAATGCATTTAATAACGACTTAATTAAAATATTTTTTACAGTATTATTCGCATTAAGTATTGTATTGATGACTACACTCCAAATAATTAAATAGTATTTTAGGAAAACTTTTCTATTTTCTTTGATTTGTTATTAATTTATGAATTGAAAAGTCACAATGTATGTGGTAAACGAAGAAATCATTTATACCTAAAATACTTTATTTAAAATTAATTGTACACTAATGATTATCTTATGTGGATATGGAGGAGAATGCTACGAATCCCGAAAAGAACAATTCTTGAATGAGATTAATACAGCCCAAAAACTCTCTTCACTAACATTATGGACGAATCTTCAGGTTCTTTGGGCATATCGCGCGTCAGAAAACCATGGAAAAGCTAATGATTGACAGGGACGACCTGAAGGAAAAAAAAAACAAAAGTGATCACCGATCCGCTGAAAAGAAGTACTGGAAAATTTTGTTGATTGGAGTTTCGCATCCGCAGCACAACAGGCGGAAGAGCTTAATTGCTGGAGAGAAACCATTCGGGGGAATCTGAGAAATTTGGAATTCCCCGAGTGACAGTGTTTTATCTCCATACATTGGCAGCGATATTTGGATTAAGAAGAAGAAGCCTGGTTTGCTTACAATAATGAAATATTTATTTTTTATTTTCATTCATTCAAATGATTTCTTTAATTGTTATTTACAGTCGCTTTGTAACTACTAAGGTCTTTAACGACTCTAGCGTTAATAAAAATCCGTAATCGAGAAATATTGAAAATCTGGACCACTCGGTCATCAGCAGGCTTAAATGATTTTTGGTTGATTTGAAATTAATTTTACTAATTTTTCTACTGAACTGTTCTGGTATTGAAGCTGATTTTTTAATCAAAATCGACACTTTCTAAATACTGACTGATCCCTTGGTACATACGTTCGCCATAGTATAATCATTATACGTTATTATACATTTTTTTGCAGTCCTAAATTAAATTAGGTAATGTATCATAGGCAGATTTAAGGAACTTTAGTGTACTGTGGAGATTCCATGACAGTATATACTAAGAAGCAAATCAAATTATTAGAGTTATTAAAATATATGAATAAAATAACAGAAAGGACATTAGTTAAACTCTTGTCTATTTCTGGCTGGAATTGCGAATTCGACACTTTGACCCTTTCATAAACCTTCCTATACATACTTGTACTTGTAGAAATAAACTGTTTGTTGATTTTTTTGTCATTCACCCCTTGTGCCCCCTCCCCTAGGAAAAAATCTTGGATCCGCCATTGTATTGTATTGCACAGAGAGGTAAGTATATTAACAATATACACTTGCAAATCTAAACACGCAAATAGAGGGATTTGTGATTGAGGAATAATTTTGAGATGTTACGGAGTTAAAAATTATCTAAGATACTTTTCGCCAAAAAATAAGTAATTAAGATACTCTCTTTGATACTTTAAGGTAACTTACTTCAAAGTAACTAATACTTTATTCTGGCAACTCTGGTCATACTAATGCATAATAAGAAAGTAATTTCTACGGTGAGCAATTTTCTATATGGGCATGAATGATTGTGCATTAATTTCTGATTAAGGAATTTTCTGTATTTCTTAATTTTTAATTGGGCAGCTTTTGTATGAGTACTATACTAAAGAGCAACTTTCTGTGGGCGTATTTTGTATGAGGATTTGTATAAGGGTACGGAAAGATAGATTTAAATACTTATTGAAAATATATATAAAATTCAATCTTTTTTAACAGGTAGTTTAGACTGAAAGAACAACGTCTGATGAGTTCAGCTTACATTACAAAATTATTAATTTAAATGAAATAATTATTTTAAAACTTTGTCATTATCCAAATTCAAAGCCTATCTTATAATATTCCACACGCTTTTTTGCACTAAAACTAAGAATGTTTTTTTACATTCTAGTTTTAGAACTAGAAATAGTGTGCCGCTTCTAGCTTTTCCTGCATTAACCGTTTCTTTTCACTATTGTACATCGATTTATAGAATACTATTTTCTATCATATTCCCTGTAGATTTCATCTTTATACTGCAAATAATCTTCAGTAAAATGACATTGGCATATGGACAGATGGACATTGCAAACTCATAAGCCTTTCGGTTTTCACTAGGGAATCTAAGAAAGGATAACATATTATCTACATTGAATGATAAATGAACTATGGTTTATTTAATTGTATCAAATGTTACATTTTATCAGAAAAATAAACATTTCTATAAATTTCACCAAAATCTAATTGAAGTCATATTCAGAATTTTATTTGTTAAAACCTTTTAATCTGTTTATGACTGAACAAACTGTCGCAATAATAAGTATAATCTAGTAAATTGTTTGATGATTTCCGTGTGGTGACGATACAGTGAATATTTCACAATAATTACCATAAAAGTGTAATAATTTATACTATAATTGCTGCAATGGTACAATGCTGTTACGTACATATGAAATAAAAATAGGCATTGTCGACCACGTCAACTTAACACATTCACAAACCCTCTGGCTCACAATTATCGCAACTGTCCCAACAGATATAATAAACCTAATTTGTTTGAGTTACGATTTTTCATATTTTTATGTTTCACTCTGTTTCGTATGTTATAGATTTATGTCAAATTAACAAAACTCTAATTACTTCAACATTGAAACAAGCCAGATTTAACAAACGACAAATCCATTTTACACACTGACGCGTTTCTTTTTTCAACCAAAACAAATGTAATGTAACATTTAATATCTGTTAAAGACATACTTCATCACAAAACTTATTGATTTCTATTAAAATTGCAAAAAAAAAATGAAATATTTAAATCAAATTTTGTTATTATGCCTAATTACTTAAAACAAAAGCGACAAGTGTTCTTTAAAATATTTACAGTTAAAACATTTATTAGTGTTTTAAATATCCAAAAACCTTGAACTCTACGCCTGCAGGAATTGATTTTTTTTTAATCTTATAAATAAAATGAGAATAATTCAATATACTAATGAGAATAAATTAAATGTGCGATACCCAATTTCACTCAAAACCAATATCAATTCTCAGCTCTGACTGCTATTTTCACCGTTTTCGCCATGCCATTTAATGAAACACTTAGTTTTTCATTAAAAATCTATAATTAAATAAAATCAAACTGATAGAAAGACATCTACCAAAGTAAATAAATTAAATTCAAATTGGTTGTTTTCAAAACCCTTTTCTAGGGTAACCAATCTATCTAATCGGATTTCGAAACGTTAAACGTGAGATTCATGTTTTTCTATTTAATGCAATTGTTTGATTAATTATAATGTGAAACATTACAGATAAAGGTTATCTACTTTCTTTAAAGCCCACTTTTTTCAGTAAGAAATAATAGGACAAAATAACCATTATCTGATTATAACAGCCAAAAACTGAAACGCGTCGTAATAAAGAGAAATTGAGTCATAAGACATATATTATTATTCAGAAACATGACGTTTTGGTAATATTGAATTATGCTGGAAAACGGAAGTTTTTTCTTCAATATCCAGTAATAGGCTGTCCAAGGGGACAAAGGAGGCAATGCCTTCTTGAAAAAAATTTAATAAGCATTGATATTATTATTTTTGACAAAAACATGATATTTTAACAGATAGTGACAAAGTCTGTCTCTCTCTTTGTGCCATGCTGGCACGCGATTGGTTGAGTGACTTCTATCTCTCCCCCACCAATGCGAATGTACGTATAGATTGTTCTGGAAACATCTTGTAGGTGGTGGAACGTTGGCAAACAATGGAGTATATTCTAGAATGTTGGGTTGCGGCTATATAAGGCGCTCAGTCAAGCCAGCTGACAGTTCTGAATAGAAATTCAGTTGTGAGTTTCCGTTAAAACAAAGCGATTTCAAAGCGATTTTTAGTGTGATTTGATTTATAAGTGATTACTGTCATTTAAGTGATTGTCTTGACAAGTGTAATAAAAAGTGTATACAAGTGTAGTAAAAACAGTGATTGTTAAGTATGAAAGTGATTATTTATCTCCAACAGAAATTAAAAGAACGAATAAACGCCATCTCAATACAGTTTTCAGACGTCACGTTACAATATTGATAATTTAATATTGAATTTAAAATGAACTAACGGTATTTAGATCATTTTAGCATTTAGTATCCTAAACATTTATTCATGCAGTAGCTACTATCTGAGACTTCCATAACTTAATACTCTTATAATAATACATCACCAATATTAATGATTAGTTTTTTGACTTTTGCAAAAAAATATCTTAATAATTCAAATAACTCTTAAAAATATCTTCTTCACTTCTTTAAAATGTGTCTGATTGTATGTTTCACATATCTTATATTAAAAAAAAAAATTTGAAGAAACAATCGTAAAAAATCAAACTCTCGTATATAAAGCCATTGTTAATACAAATTCAAAATGATATTATTAGTGTGTGACCGAACTTTCAGTTTCGGCCTAGTTTCGGCCAAAAAACGAGTTACGGCTTAGTTAAGGTTTCGACTGCCGTCAACCCGAAACTACGACCGAAACCGAAACTGAATGTGTAAGATAACAGTGTTAAAAAATTACTATTTTTCACTTATTATTTGATTTTTCATTAATATTTTGTATAAAAATATCTTTAATATTTTTTTTTCAGTTCAAAAGAAACCTGATCAAAGTTTAAAAGAAATTATTTTGTTTTTAAGGTATAAGAAAAAGTACTTTCTATTTTATGTACCTAAACATATTAGGTAAAAAGCATTTTTTTTTTATTATTTTAAGTTATTCGTAACTAATATTAAAAGGAAATATTTGGTGCATTTCTTTCAAATCAGCCCCTTATTTCAGCATAAATAATATATTTGAAATAAGAAATGATAATAGTATGTTATGTCAATGATTAGCTCAAATATTAGGGACTAATTATTTAATGAATGCATGTAGAATTTATAAGTAAAGACGTTTCGACGAAAGGAAGTTTCGGTTTCGGTCGAAACTGAGAATGATGCTGAAATTCAGTTTCCGTCGCACAATAGATAACATATTTTATTGCTAACCTACTAGTTATCATTAAAGTTATCATTAGTTATCATTACTAGTAATATTTTCCTATCCTTATACTATACCTAATAAGAGTAGGTCTAGTAAGATGGAATAGGAGAGAGGTCCCCAACCGTTTTGAGCCAAAGAGCACATTTTAGGATGTTTTTCGAATGAAGAACAATACTTATATTTCAAGATATATTAATTGTTTCGGTTTTTTAGTAATTAATTTAACAAAAATTAAAAAAGACAACTTTATTTTTCTATAATAAACCAACGACGAGCAAAGGCGGACACCACGGTGTCCGTGAGTTATAGAGCACTGGCCTAGGAGTACATAAAAAGCTCGAGCTTATCCTATAAATGCATTCTCGGAATATGTTACATTTGCATTTATTAATAATTAACTATCGATTCCATAAGGTAAAAGCTATTGAAATATTCTTTTCTATCAGTGTATGCGACAAGTAAATATATGTACAGTTTTTCATCGTTAAAGTTGTTTTTCACGATCGATGTCAAGAAACTTCGAAGAATGAGAATGAGAAAATTTTCCGTGAACCTTACACTCTGTAATAACTGTAACAAGGATTCAGTTGGAGCGATAATAAAGAGGTGTTCGAAAGGCGAATGAAGAAGGTTCCAACTGGTTGCAATGGCTTCGTTACCGGACGTCATAAGACGGTCTCATGACGTCACAGTTGGAGCACATCATTCGCCCTCTTATCTTATCTACTCTCTACTCTTTATAGAATAACGTAATGTTTATGAGCCTCGTTTTTATATGTTTTATTTACCTACACAACGACTATTCTGCACTCTTATTGTTATATTACGCAATATATCAAAGTTTAAATTTTCGGGAATTTCGTATTAAATATTTTATACGGTTGAATTTTTTGCAAAAACTTGTTTTATTTTTGCCAGAAGTTTGTCATGCTTGTGGTATTTACACTAAATGATATTAAGATATTCTTCATTCCTTTTTTTTTTGGGGAAATTAGAGATTTTATCTTTGATATGTACAAATGTATGGTGAGACTGTTGATTGTTGTAATATGTTTATTATCTGGAATTAAATTGGTTGTGACCTGCAACTGTGAGAGTACACGCGATTCCCGGAAACACGTTGAGCGTTCCAGCAAGGAAATACATTAGATATATTTATATATGGAAATGTTTGTTATAAAGATATATTTCGAACGATTTATAACCTTTGTTGAGTGAACTTATACTTATTTTGAGAATGCACTCTCATCAATCAGGAATTCACTTGCAACACCTTCTTGAAAATATGTCTTTGTTACTACGTTTGCAATGTTGTACGATTAATTTGTATGTTTACATGTAACATAAAAGCCTAAATACACGTAAAATTCACTCTCTAAGATTTCATAACATTCAACTTTCATCTAGAAATTCTTGAAAAAAAATCATTTAACCATACCTGCATACATATATGAAACATTTGGTGACCAGACACTTGGCCACTAGAAAAATCCTCACACAGAAATTAACACACAATGATATGTCCTCACATGGAAATTCACCCACAGAAACAAAATAAGATTAAATTTTTAATTTATTATTAGTATAAAGAATGATATTAAAATTAAATTAATAAAAAAATCGAATTAAATTAAAGACAAATTAGAAACTGAAACGTTTCCAGATATTGATATCACTAAAAGGGACATGAACCCTTATTTATTTTTTAAATTTATAACTTTTTCAAAACAAAAAACTTTTGTTCAAATAGGTTAGTAGCATATTACAATTGTGAACTGGCTAGTAGACGAAGCTTAAAAAACATGGCTACGTTTTGTATGCAACTAAGCAGTTATTCTTAGTTTACATTAAGTTAGTGTTATTGATTTTATACATTTACCTATGTTTGTTCAAAAGAAATTTTCCACTAAGTTGGATCAAATTTAGCTCAAAAAAATTATTACAAATGCAGAAAAAATTATTGAAGCTGGACATTTAATTAAATGTGGCCATAAAATTGAAAATAAAACAGTTAAGTTGTGAGTTTTACAGCGTTATGTTTATAAAGTATTTATAAAAATAACTACCTCAAGAAGTTTCATAAATAATAAATTAAATATTTTTTATTGCGGTGAGTTAATTTTCACTTAAGAAAATATCATTTACGTTAACTTCTTTGTGAGGAATTGTTTCTGTAAATAAATTTCTATGTAGGCAACTTTCATGGGAGCAACAATGCTAGTGCGCAACATTTTGAGAGCAATTTTCGTGTGAGGAATTTTCTAGTGGAGAACTATCATAGAATCGATTCATTTAATTGTATTTCTGTTTTTGGTCTTAAGTTAAAAAATAATTTTCTTTTGAATTAAAATGTTTCTAATTGTTTCTAGGGTTTCAATAGTTGGAATTTACTCATGATCCTAAAAATCTATATACGCCACTGGCCTAATATTAACAAATAATTGATAGTGTAAAGTGATTTACGTGAACTCAATACAGTTTTAACCAATTTCCGTTACATTATTATACATTTTTAAGTAAGACCTCTATTTCATCTATGTCAATCGTTTAGTAACATTAAACTTATCTCTCCTACTAAAAAAACCATTGCATTTGAAATCCTAACAATTTTCTCATATATTAAACATAACTACTTTTCATATTGAATTTCATTTTTGTTTCATTTTAAAATCTGTTATTCCAGTTATAAAATTATACTTTAGGTGTAGGCTTTAAAAATAACTTAAAAAAATTTCACCTTCTTATGTATTTTCACAATGTTCTTAGTTCGATGTATCATATAAATCTTTTAAATTTTTATAATATATTATTTTTCCTTTAATTTCTGAATTAGTTTAAGTATACTATGGGTTCATGATTTGACCAATTACTTATAACTTACCATAAGTACCAAAAATGGAAAAAAATATATGTAACTCCCAGTCGCCAACCAGAATGGTTTATAAGTTTTGCATACTTTGCAGACAAGGTACACAGATTAAATTATTTGACTTGTTTTGATCTACAAAAAGTTTTGATTCAATTACAATTGAACCATTAAAATTTGAAGATATTTATCGTTCTAAATTAATCAAATTATTAACATTAATACTTAATAATTGCTTCAGTGCATAATATTCATGCAATAATATATATATATATGTTATTCGCCAATATGTATCGTATAATATCGAAATCGGCTAGGTATGAACTCATGGATTACAATATATGACAGGGATTTCTACGGTAACATGTCAAGGGCTTTAAAGGGGGTGTTTAACCGATTAGTTAATTTGTATCAACCATTACGAGAATGTATCTAGGGATTAACTTTGAACGTGACATACTCGTCTAAAATTACACCATTATCATCACATTTTTCATATTTGCTTAGCGTTGAATAATATTCAAAACTTTTCAATTTTTAATGCTTGATTTTTCTCTAGAATATTTTACACGTATCATTGAAGCGTTATTCACCGATGTTAAATACTTTTATTTGAACCTTTCACAAATATTATTTCTACTCATATATCGAACTTGTTTATGAACATAACAATCTCCACGTTGAAAATAATCCAATGAATAATAAATTTTCGTTACGTACCTTTACGATATCAATTAACTAGAGCACGAGTTTTGCATTAGAGATTAAATATTAACATGATATTATAGTCTGAGAACATAATTTGAACGTTTATAGGCATTGTTTGTTTTGTTCAGATAAACAACAGTAAACACATGCAAAATTTTACGGAAAATATTTATTGGATCCATAAACACGTATCGTTTGGGAAACTTGAAAATTTTTGGAGGTTTAATACTTCCAAACGGTATAGGTATTTAATTCAACGTAAAAGCTTTCCGAGAGTCCAAACACGTAAACAGTTATTGTTACGATTTGTTAATCGATTTAAACCAATTATTTTTATTATTTTGGCATTTTTGTTTTTAAGTGATAAGTGAATATTTTATGGTTAGATGTTTAAAATATTTCAGATTCGTTAAGTTTTAACAATTTACTTTTGTTTTACTCGGCAAAGACTATGCAAAGTTATAATTTTATATAATAACATTTTTAAATATTTAAATAATAAACAGGTTCAGAGTTACATGCGAGAAGGGCGAATTCAACACTTTTTCCGTGGAAAGCTATGCGGATTTAGGTTTGATGCCACCCTAGGCTCCATTTGATATGCCACCCTTGTTGATCCATAACAAAGTGGTTATCAAGATAAAACATCAAATTTTCAAATATTTTAATTATAAATTAATTTTTATTAATTTGAATAAAACTTTTTATGAAATTACATTATAATTGTTTTTTTCTTTAAAAAATAACTTATTAATTTCAAAAATATTTTTCAAAGATTAATATACCTCACAGCTTTTTTTCTATTATCACTTATGATAAAAACTTCTTCTATCTAACCTAAGTTCACGCGAAAATGTCGATTATATTGTAATCGATTTCTTGTACTTATCAAGTTCAATAGATAATAATGCTAGGGTAATAAGTAAATCTAAGCTTACACTTGCACAATAGTAGCTTCTCACTCTTTCCAGGGTGGAAAAAAATCTTTCTCCTGAACAATTTGGCACTGGAATTCAGAAAATGCACCGAGTAATGTCAATATTAAGGTACACATCTCGAAGATTCCGAAATACAATATATTCAATATAAATAATTAATATCTTTAGTATTGAATTTTTAAGAAGATAATGTAAGAACATGCATTCATTAACGAAGATCTCTCCTTAATCGTAGGCGTACTAGATTTTTTTTAATTGTTATTTACCGTCGATTTATAACTACTAAGGTCCTTTAGCGACTCTAGGGTTAATTAAATCCGTTATCGAGAAGTATTGAAAATTTGCACGATACGAAGCTCGAACCCACTACCTACTTGTTTTGGAATAGTCACCAAGACTACTCGGCTCCCAGTAGGCTTCCATACTAGATTGTTTTTGATAAGTACGACGTATTTCGACTACCAAGGATTTAACAAAAAAGAATCGAATTTACCACAAAATTCTACGGCTTTTAAAAATCACCATTATGAGGATCTCCAATTTGATCTAGTTGTCCCCGGAATGCATATTCTCTAATTATCAATGAATTAACAATTGAAAAGATTTAATCAAAGTAGTTCTTTGGAACTTTCCTCTAAATCTTTTCTTCGGTTTACAACAGCTTATCATTGTTCAGATAACAGTTGGTTTTAACTTTCTTTAATAATTTGTAGTTCATAGAAATCAGGCTACAATTTTTGAAATTTTTGTATGATGAATAAACTTAGAAATGAACAAATTCACCGACTTTTGTCAAGATCAACAGATTTTTTTCTTTTTTACGAAATTTGATCCCTTGAAATCAAGTTACCAACTGAGAGTTTTCCAATTTTAAGTATCATTTTAAATATAATTTTGCTCTCTTTTTTACCATTAATCATTCATTATGATGCAATTGTTCTAGTGTTTATCTGAAGCCATTACATTTTAACGGTTAAACCATGAACGTTTTATCGTATTATATTCAAAGTCTTCACTAAAATAATAATTTTACTTATAAAATTTCCAAGCTTAAATCAAGTATATGTCATTAGATATGCATAAATATTGCGGTGAACTTTCTGTAGCTTTATTTGCATAATATTATTTGTCATAATATAACATGTGTGTTGGTTAAGTTTAAAATTAGTGATCCTTCAATTGTAGAAACTATAACTTCCTACTCTAAAACTTTTAAGTATAAAAATCAATTTTACGTTTTACCATTTTGAAAAATTAATCAGACTTCCGTTGATGTTTCAGACTATTTAACTCATATACCTATCAAGGCTTATACGTCAATTTAATATTATACTTTCAATTTATATCTTCTCATCTTGTAAGGGAACGATACCAGAAATAATATTGCAATCTTATCCTTACAAGCCAAAGGAAACAATATAATTCAATTTATTTATAATTTCGAGGAACAATAAACATCTACTCGTCTATATTCTACTTCATATAAATCCTTACATCTACATGGACACAGAGTCGAAGTATTTACATTAGGTACTTCAACATAATTGAAAATGAATACAAAAATCTCTTAAAAAATAAACATTAAAGCAAAATCAAAGTGCAACGTAATCATATCAGATTCGGAGTGTAATCTTATTCTGAATATAAAGAAAGCAAGTCCCAAAAGCAAAACTTAATATTTGATATTGTAGTTAAATATAATTAGCTTGTAATTCAAAATTATAATGCAAATTTTATGGATTATGGTATATATTTTCACTCTAAGTATTATAAATTTTTGGTGTTTCAATTTTATTTAATTAAATAGATTTACAAATATCAATTTTTAATTAAATCAAATAAAAAATTCAACTTCTTTGCAGTGAATAGAAAATTTAGAATGGTTTTAAGAAAATAAAACTAAGTTCAACTAACACACTGGATAATTTAATATTTCTTTTTTATACGCATAATATTTGGCTAAAGTTTTCATTAGGCTCATAATAACTTTAGGTTAGATAGCAAGCGAAATATTTTTAGTATTTTAAACTTTAAACAGAAATTGTTAATTTTGATTCTATAAAAAAAAGTTTTTCCGATTAATTTGTTTTTGGATAATTCGTTTAGGTTGTTATCGATTCTGAAGAAAATAAAAATCCGTAAACTGATAAATATTGAAAATTTGCCCGCTATAAGATTTGAGTCCAGTCACTATCAATTTTGTCACTTTCAGCACTGTAGATCAAAATTCCAGGGTTCCCAGACCTTACTTATTTTCTCATAAACCAAATGCATAGAATTTAGTAGAGCAAATACAAACCTTAAGTGTATACGTCCCTGCTACCATTGGCCAACGGCCAATTTGATGGTAGATGGTAATAAAAGTAAGTAAAAATATTATTAAACTTTCTTAAATTCTCAAAGCTGAGTTTTACGTATATTTTAGAGAATATAGTTAAAAATTAATAATCACTACTGCCCGATACTTACGGTCAGCCGTAATTTCTCATTAATTTTTAATTAAATATATTCTCTAATATATACTTAAAACTCAGCTTTGAGAATTTAAGAAAATTTATAGAATTTTTATTTACCTGTATCACCAGCTATCAGTAAATTCAGTTATATTTATGATATATCAAGCTTAATTAGAACATTAGAACCCATATAACTGAAAATTTTCCTAGCAAGTTAACAACTTATTGCAGAAAGTGGTTGATTTTGATGCATTTGGTTCACATAAGGATAAGGAAATCAGAATTAGAAAGTAACTAATCATTGAAAATGAAATAATTTTTATTATTAATTAATGTTGTATTAGATTATTTTTTCTTTTCGTTTTCTGTGATTTCCAAAAGCTTAAAAAGTTACATTCAAATTCAGTAAGAAAGAAGAATAAATTATGGCTGAGACATCGTGAATCTCCAGGAAAACTATAAATCTGTCACACCATCTCAAGGAGCGACAAGGAGCAAACAATGCTGGACAGGAAAGGGCAGTATAAAAGCTGGCGAATTGGAGCGCGACAACACTGCAATTTGCATAAAATTTAAAATCCACATACACAAGCATTTACTAAAATTTTCAGCTTAAAATTAGCGCTACTGAATAAAAAAATCCACGTAATTTCATATGAGCCATTAAAGTTTTCGAATCGATTATTCAACAAAGTCAAATAAAAATAATGTTCAAATAAAACGAAACCATTTTTCACCTATCACGATTAACGGCGTACAAACCACTAATGATTGTGGCTTGGATTAAAATTTATCAACAAATAAAAAAGCCACCGTTATAATGCTCTCGGCACAATGCCTATACTATGCTAAACGGAAAACAGATGTTTATATAATTTTGCAAAATCCTGATTAAAAAAACTCAGATATATCATTACGGATTAATAGCAAAATGACATGTTTGCAATTTTAAATTTACAATTTGAATTCATTATTCTCGCCCATGTACAATCAAAAATCAATACAAATAAAGCATTATTTACATTTCATTGACACTCAGTTGAATGATTTCTTAATTAAAAACGCAGGTTTATTTATAATATTATTAATATTATAATTCACACCTACGTTCAATTTCAAAATAAAAATAGCCAAGAAGTCAAACTATATTTATATTGCCAATATTATCCATTTTATTAAATACATATTCATTGGTTGAGCACCTGTTGAATTATGCAATTACAGTAGAAGTAAAAGAATCTGTAAGAATATTGAATTGATTTTATCAAGTATTTATTTATTTATTTGAATGTGTCGTTAAGGCTAATTGTTAATGGATTCATTTTTAATTAGTGTGTAAAATTTAATGTGACAGTTTCCAGACACAGAAAAAATATTGGCAGTATAAATTAGTAGAATTATCAATTAACCTACTTATCGAAAATATACAAGTTCAAAAAAGAGTAACTCAATAAAGAAGCGGGTAGCCTATATGGATGCAAAATAAAAAATATATTTGTGCATACCGAAATATTTCGACGCGAATTTTGCATGTTTCCTCTGCTTACTAATAAATAACTTTCGACATAAACAGTGAAGCTTTTTTGTATTAAAGACTAGAAGAAGTTGAAATCCTCGTCGAAAAGTTGCACTCTATACATGTAACTGATTCTTTATAGCATTATTCATTATAGCATACCAGGCTTTCAACGCGTGATTAATAAAGAGTAATTTAATGGACACGTACCAGAGTCTGCAACCCGTATATACAATATTTCTCATGTGCAAAATATACAGCTATGTTGTCAGATAAATTTTATTTTAGATGTGTTCTTTAATTTTCACACAATAACTTCTTTAGCTTTATTATACCAATTTTACACTTTTTTCGAGTGATTCAGCTCTGAAAATCAGTTAGCAAAGAATTATATTTCAACTATCCCTTCTCTAAGTCTAGACGATGCAATCAATTCTGTAATATTGACAGTACTCTTAAATGAATCATATAAGAAGAAACATGTCGATCCAATCGTAGATTAGAGGTAGAACTCCAAAATTGCAAGTTTTGAGTTGATAACAGTTTTACAATGAGGAAGCCGTCTATTTTGTACATAGAATAGAAGAGTATCTCTAGTACGTTCCATCATCATATAAACGAGAGTGTTTCTTTATTGAAATGACAATTTAAAAGTATAGATCAAGAACTTTAACGATTCTCCAAGAAATTCATTTTTTGAGTTGTACTTTCATTCTACGACGAGCGCGATATCTATCTTTTACTGACGTTTCGTCAGTGTTATTCGTACTTCATCAGGCTACCTTAAAGTATTCATTGAAAACACATAGTCATGTGTGGTGAATCATTACATCTGACACTTGGCAAATACAAATTGAACTTTAAGATAAGCACTAACATATCTTTTCGTTTATTCGTTTGTCAACATTATTTTTTTACAAAAACTCTTAATATAGTTTCAGGTACAAAAACACAAAGTTCTAAAAAAAAAAAAAAATATAATTTCAAAATTTTACGCACTATATCTGGTATTTAATATTTTTTTTCTATTTCTGTCCAACGATAAGTTTAGTTTTTTACGTGATTGAATTCTTTCCTCAAGCGTCGTCTATCCCTGGCAAGATTCTTTAAATTGGGGTAGCCTATTCATCGTTATGCAAATTCAGGCGCTTAATTCATCTTCTTCTGTTCAAAATCACGTATTATCTAATTGGAGTCAATTTAATGGCGGCGCTTATTTATTTTATTAACTCAAATTTCCATGGGTATATTAATAAATACAGTACGCCCTGTGCCTAGAGAAGATAGACATATAAAAGTTCCATTCAATGATAAAAATGTGGACGAACTTTGGGCTACTCTTTTGGTAAATCTCAGAGCTTCTATTAGCCGACTGCTGATTGTCACTGTACAAAGTAACATTTGGCCAAGGTTAATTTTGTACAGCGACAACTAGTGGTCGGCTAACCGAAGTTCTGAGATTTACCAAAAGAGTAGCCTAAACTTTGTCCATATCAATTGAGCTTCTATTTCCATCCTTCCTTTCAGCTATAACCTGTGACACTTTATTATTATGTATACTTAATATATCCATTATCAATGGTAATTTTTGTAAATGAAATAAATAGGAGCCGTCATTTAACTGGCTCTAATTAGGTATGGCATGATTTTACCCCCCCCCCCCCCCCTTACAATTCGGGAAACGTTATAAAAAACCGCTCTTATTGAGATGACGTCACGAAAGCTCTAGATGAGGTAAGATGGGCAATAGCGCTAGCTTAGTTGTAGGCCGAATAAGGGTTAAGGTCTTAACCATCATCACACCACGTTAATTCATTCCTCTCAATATTTAATTGTGACATTTCAGTTTTCCTTTTATTATATCCATATCAGTAAGAATGGATCAGTATGAATCCTTTTTCTCTTAGAATTAAACCCATCTAGTTAACTTTTCTTTTTGTCGCCATATCAATAGTATATTCTGCGTTGACTTTTCTCTATTTACTATATAAAAAAGCAGCAAAATCTTGACTTTATTTTTGGTATGATTTTAAAACTGACTTCAACAGGTCAAATTGAAATATTACAACTTTAAACTAAAGTAGCAGTCATTTTCCGAGATAACTTAAATCACGTATTATAGTAATGGTCAATTTACTAGTAAAATACGAGTACTACCTATACAATTCTGTAATTGACAGGTATTTATTCAGATATACTCATATTTAACAATTGCAAGACCGGACCCGTAAGTTCAATTTCAGTTTTCGGTATTTTTTAGACCTTAACATCGTAATACTAGTTTTAATACTAATAAAAAGAATTTCAGAAAACGAAAGGAAATACAAATGTTTCTTTGTTATTTTTGCCAGTTGAAATAGTTACAGTATCTAAACCATAAAATCATTTGTAACTTATAAATATAAACAATATATAAAGAAACATCATTATTAAGTTTATGGTACTATTACAAATTTTTGAAATGTGATCTTATTAAACATAACGCATCCATTGTACGGTCATTACGCCTGGAATGTAGTTTTGTGCAAAAATTACCAGCTGTCGAAAACACTCTTTCAATATCTACACTAGTTGTTGGTACTGTTAGCAAGGCGCGATATACTTTTCTAGGTATTTATTTCTAAATCCCCCAACTTCTAATAAATCGAATATTCGCCGGATGGTTTTTGGTCAAACTAATTTCTGCATTGTATTTTGGTTGTTTTTTTTTTTGTTTAAGTAACTATTCCCTTTTCTATCAACACAAGTGTCATCATCATCTTCAATAACTCTACCGAATTCTTCTGAATAAGGATACGTTTGTGGGTAAAAAAAAAATAAAGACACTACTTTAAATTTAATCAAATTCGAATTGGTTAGTCTTTTTTCTTCTTTTTAATTTTTAAAGTATTATAATTAGGTAATTAGACATTTTTAAATCCAACTCTGTAATGATAGTGTAATTGATTTCTCCTTTTAGGGTGAAATAAGAGCGAAAACGTAAAATTTTTGCTATGAGGGCTTGCTTAGGCGATCCCTGAACGTACAGTGGAAACAAATTAAAAAATTTCTTCTTAATACCGAAAACACTATTTATACTTGTGAATACCCGGTATTAAAAAACTATACAAATGGCTCAAAATACTGGTATTCGATATACCGGTATACCGGTTTTGTAATTCCTACTTATTTAATTCAAATTTATTTTTCAGAAAATCGTTAATAAATATTATCATGTACTGATAAGTGAACTTTTAATTTATTTTCCTTCAATAACTTTTAAGAAAATTTATTAAAAAATAGTTGCACCCGTTGATTTTTGATTCAAAAAATCAGGTAACTATTTACAAACTGGACCCCAAAGTTTCCGTAGCAACGGAACCCGTAATGTATCTTAGGAAACCTATTTTATTTTGTTTAATAACTGCGTAAAAAATATTGAAATTTTAAAATTGGTAATTTTAGATAAATAGTAAAATCATGCTTAAATGTTATTTTTCAATAAAAAAACATTGCTGAACATTTTCACACCAAATATTCTTATCGATTTATTATTTTACATTGATTTTTATACATTAAAACAATTCTATGATTTTTTGGCTATTGGATTATTTTTCTTAGAAGATAGAAAATTTGTAACGCTCCAAAAATTCGTTTTCATTCATATCGATTGCAATACCTACGCAAAGCAAGAGTTATAAAGTTGAAGTAGAATTTACCTTTTATGTGTTGTAACACAATAAATTTCTTTCTATAACTTTCTATTATACTTTATCTTCTTTCATTGTACGTAATCTCTTAAACTGATAGATATACTGGCATTTTGTCAGCCATTGTAGTAGTAGCTTTTTTCTACCGTCTTAGAGTTGCAGTCGTTTTTTTCCTGCTTTTTAAGTTCAATTCAAAACTATTCTTAGATAGTAAAATGTATGTATATACGAGTATATACTTTCCACACACTTGAACTCTACGATATTTAAATGCACAGCATATAAATATAGAAAATCTCAAGCAGCTTTAATACTCCTCTGAAGAAGTACATACCTAATTGTAAGTCAAAAAAATCGACCAATCCATCAATTGGCTAGTAAATGCGATTAAAACGAATTGATGGTAATAATTTTCTAGTAATGTCAAATAGTAAACATATAACTGAGAAACAAACCTAACGACGAAGTTAGAAAATTTTCATGAATTATTTTTAAATTATCTAATTGTGAAAATTCATATTACCGTAACAAAATTATTATGTATTTGCTTAAACTTTAAACCAATTAAGTCAATTATTTGAGTAGTTTACTTGATTTTGTTTCATTTTACTTATGTAGAATAATAAAGATCGTATTTTGTTGAGGAATTTTAGAATTTTACTAAGAAAATTTAAAAGAAAAAAAGAAACTTCAACAAGCAAACGTAAAGCACTAGTTTGAAGCTTTAACATTTTTTCCATAAAAATTTTTTGCAAGAAAGAAAATGTTAAATTAAACTTTTATTTTGGGCCCTTTGGGAAAATATTCACTTCCATCCTCGTTTCAAACTTGAGATTGACTTATTGTTTTGCAAATAAAAATACATACTAAAATTAAATCACTTATACTTGAACCTGAAAAATGTTTCATATTATGGTATAATATCTAATTTGTAAAAAAGTTATATATAGGCCACACTTGTCTCAAGATTAATGAAAAGTTCTGGTTGTGGGCGATTCTACCATGGAACCAAACAGGGGATAAATCCAAGTGTTATTCATTGTGAATGCGGCGAGGTTCAATATTTCTTCAATCTAAAAAATCCCCAAGGAATTCACCAAGTACGATATAAAACCAGCTTCGTATTTCTCGTTTTAAAAGCTATAAAATGCAAAATATCAGAATTTATTGAGCAATGAGGACGCGTCGACACTTTTTAAAGCTTCTTAAAAATAAACTTGTACAAAAATAAGTATAACAATGAAATATACGGGCCATATACAATTTTTAACATAATATTTCCCAAACTTTTTCCTTTAATCATTAAATTTTTTTACTACCACAACTTCTCCAGCTTTATTTTCGTATTTAAATTCATAAAATTAAATGAAGTATTCATTAAAGAAAATTTAATATGATTTTTTTCTTTTATTTGAAAAGTATCTTATAATTTTCAATGCGAAATATTATTTGACTAAAAATCTCATATCTACATAATTAAAATCCAGCACAAAAATGATTTGTTTCCCGTAAAAAATTAATACTCATAAATAAACGACAAATAGAACATAAATCAAAAATTTAATGTCTAAATAAATTGGATGTTTGACTCCTTGCCAAAATTTGATAAAACTTTTTATTTAACAATCGCAAGTTTGAATTGTGCCAACTTTTTTTATCAAATAAGAAAATTTTATGAGAAGAGAATTTCTTTTATAAACTCATTTAAACTGCAGGAAACGTTACGTTGATTGTTAAAACAAGTTAATTGGGTTAATTGAAAACGTAATTAGCATAAACGAAGCTTTTATTTCTTCAGTTTATTGTTAATGGATAAATAACAATGAAATTTGATGAAAATTTGACAAATTATATTAATTTCATCTGATTATATGAAGCCAAATGTTGTGAAGCATAATAAAACACACTTTGGTGGATTACGATCATTAAAGCACTCATAGTGTTGAAAAAGGAAAATCGTTTTTTTCTCAACTACAGGTATATTGTTTAAGCAGACTTGGAGAGCCGGAAAATGATAAAGAAATTGGAGCTCACATACTTACATTTAATGAGGTTGGAATTAGAGCTACAGCTCTTAACGATCTTATATTGAATACACCATATAAAAACAAAATCATACTTTTTAGTCCTAATTTCACTTTCATAGACAAAATTTGACTCCGTACCTAAAGTATTTGAGAACTTTCAGGAAAATAACCAATTTGTTAATGTTATATGAATTTCAAAATATATATTTGAATAACAACTCATTATAATGTTTTTCCTCTCTTTTACGTTTCCCGGTATATCGGCTTACTAATCTTTGTTCTTTACTATTTTTATTGAATTCATACTTATTTTCTGAATTCAACTAACGCTTAAAGATTATCCGGCAGATTAATAGTCTTGTAACTAATTTGTAGAGGCAACTTTGGGTAAAGGAAAACAAAAGAACCCTTTGGGGTCCATGTAGCGCGTTTGGAAGCTTCAGGTTTCATTTCTGAGTTTTTCAGACCTTTCTCTTGATCAACCCAAAAATCTCATGGCTTGTTATTTCCAGAGACATCACTTTTAATTTTGTCGTCTTTGTAATTTAAATCTGATTTATTTTAAAGTTTTAATCATGACCATATTTGAAAACATATTAAAAAAGGCCGATAACACGCAACTTTTGAATAAATATTTTTTGATTTCTAGATGATCCATGAAGATAATTTTTGATATGATCAGTAGTCAATTAAAACTCGATTAAAATTAAACGCTTCAACTAGTTGGAAGTACTTCAACTTGTCATTGGCCTTTTCAAAATCAAAACACTTACAAAAGAGGTGACAAAACCAATTCCATTTTATACTAAATTATAGACCATAGGTAGCCAACCCATAGCCAAGCCACAGTCTATTTGGGGTACGGCTTATCTATTTTTAATTTGACTCTAACCATTTGGCGTTAATGAACATCTAATGCACTGAGATAAACATTTAAAACGTAGAAACAACTTTGCGTTGCTACCATGTGAAACTCAAAGAGCATACAATACTACTAATTTAGTTTATTAATTTATTAATAAACATTAATAATAATACATATAATTAATTTATTAATAATAGTATTAAAATACAAATAATTAATAAACATTAATAATAATAAAATTTATTATTATTACTAGTTTTATAAATTATAATTTGTATTTTATCGGGTTTTAGGTCTTAGCGTTTCATTGCAGATTTTTTAAATAAAAAATATTTTTTATTTTTTATAAGTCACTCTAATCTTAAAATGTCTTTAAAACCACTTTGAAATAACTTATAATAAGTGACAATAAGTATAAGTATAAGTGACAATTGGATAACAAAAAGTTTATAAACAAAATTGCCTTCCGTTACATCTAATACTTGTACATTGATACAAAAAATGAACAAAATATTTAAAATGATATTGGCCGAGCCCGCGAGCGGCGCGACTAACTCACCGAATTCCTGGAGCTCGATTGAACTCAGGATAAAAACCACTGATCTAATGGGTTAACTTTTCAACTGTTTGGTATGGATTTGGATATCCCCGTTTAACATCTTATTGTTTAAAGTTTTTATCATCCTTGATTGGTAGAGTCATTCGGGTCTAGTGTACGCACTTAAGGATTTAAACCGAAATAAAAATTAAACAATAAGGAATAAGAAAAAAAGAAAACCTGCATATGATAAAGAATTTATTGGACAAATAATTAAATTAAGTCATACCACATAAAACCTTGATCCTTAAAAAATTAAAAAGGATATTTAGAATAATTCCAAATGCGCCCACTTGATCCGACTTGCGGATAAGTGGGCGCAATCGTTGGGGTAAATGTACGCATTTTTTAACAGTTATAATGCTTAGGTATCGACTTATAAATATAAAAGCACATAAAATAAGTTAAAATTTGAAGTTTGAAATTTGTAAGCTTCATTGAATAACCGAGCTTCGTGATATTGGGTAATAGCTTTTTTAGGGTACCCTGACATGAATTTATTGCATACGACAACGTATTTAGGTTTCCGAAAACTGAAAAAAGCTCTGCCAGTGGTTAGAGTTTGTGACTGTCATGTGGTGGCAATGTTAGCATACTTATGTTCTGCGCCCAAATTATCCGAGCACACTTACCCCAGGCTAAGATTTTTGATATATACTGATATAACTTTGCTCATACTAAATATACCCTTAAATTATATGAAGAACATAAAACTTGAATAATTTACTAACAAGAAAAAAATAATTTATCATGGTGAGTGCATTCAGTATGATACGAGAATCTTTGCCGTGATGACAAAAGTTATAGTTACAAAGCCAAATTCTAATAATTATTGTTTAAAAAGAAAATGAATAACACCATGTCGCGATCTTGAAGTTAAATTAGTCCTCGTTGCCGTACCTTTCAGTCAACTACACATAATACTACTTATCCCTCCAATCTTTCAGGATAAACGGAAGACCCACTGCGCACGGTTATCCCAAATGACTCAACGAGTAGGAGAACTCGAAATTATCGAATTCGAACTTAAAAAAAAGCTCATTTGGTATTAATGGAGTTAAATACTGGAAAATTTTTGGTAACAATTTTACATTACTACCCTATAAAACTTAAAGAGCATTCAATACCGATTTTGTAGTCCTTCGGACTTTTCAACATCAATTCTAACCATTTCAATATCAATTTATAAATAATAAATATTTTTTAATCTTTTACGAATTAACAAGTCTCTGCAATCATAAAATGTCTTTAGTGTGACTTTGAAATACCCCATTAGTCGATACATGGCAATTGATGTCTACGGGTTCAGAAACAACATTACTTTTTTGTCCCCCTGATATTAACATTAATTTTTACGTTAGTACTGTAAATTAAGAATAGATATATCCTAATAAATAATTTAAAAATAAATTATCATATTATGTAATTCACACTCTGCCACTTTACGTAGTATTAAATTTTTGATATCTTTTAAATGAAAATTTCTCCTAGCTTCTATCAAATATTTCAAATTTTAATTTCAACGTCAAACATATACATAAAAATACTTGAAATGAGTATGAAATTTCAAAAGACAAACATTTTTCTGTCTCCCCTATAATTTATAAAAGTATTATTACTTTTAGCCTTGATACAGACTTTAATTAAATACACATAGAGAGGTATACATTACACACACATTATTGATATGGTTGTTGATATTAAAACGATATTGAAATATTTTTTAGTAATAATGTCGTCCTTTGGACTTTTATTTAATAAAAAAGAAAGAAAAAATGACTGGTCTCTTCACTGTCATTGATTAGTCACTAATTAAAAAGCGTAAATATTAAAATTTTGATTCACATGGTGATACTTTTAATTTCAAGTATTATTCAACTTTTTAATTTAGAGTTTTTGTTACAAACGTAAAGCTTTTATGAACTCCCAAACCTAAAAGTTCATTTAGGTTTTTTAATAATTTTTAGTTCGCTATTCTATTTATGTGGAATTGCTTGGTTTTAATTCTGTTATTCGAAAAGTATTTTTAATATAAAGTTGTTGTGCGATTTTTTTTATTTTGTTAAATTTGAGCAATAATTTTTCGCTATTGCACTGTTGATAAAAATACAAGAGGCTATAAAATATAAAACAGATGGTTGCGATAATTGTGTTGAGTGTGGCAGCGCATAGGGGTGGACAAAAACCACGGCATACCATTATGATCCCTAAATTAAAACTGTCATAAAGGTTTTATCACAAATGCAAACTCACGTAAAACCAGTTCAATTTCCGGTTGTGATATTACGAGAGAAATGCTACACGGAAGGTTTGTCGAAAACGATAACGAACCGCATTCACCATCGAACTCCTCCACTATGCTCACTCATCCCGAAAAAAAGCTAGACCGATTCGAACTAACCGCCAATCAGATCCATTACAATCCTCGACTTAATCCCTATAAATCTAGTTTCACTCAGAACATTTTTATGAGTTTTAATATGATTCAATGGGAACTGTTATATCGTTTATGATTTGATAACAAATTACATAATGATCTGCATAAAGATGTAAATCTAACTGCATTACTTTGTATTTTTTGCTCATTCACATCAGACTACTACAAGTATAATGCTTTTTGTTGTCTTTGCTATAAGGAATTTAATATATTTCATAACTTATCTATTATTATAAAGAGGAAAGATTTGATTGTTTGTTTGCTTTGAATAGTCTCCGAAATTACTTGACCGATTTGAAAACTTCTTTCACTGTTAGGAAGCTACATTCTTTCCGGTGAACATGGGCTATATTAAATTTTCAAAAAAGTTAAGGATCCATACTAAAACTCCAATAATGTAACCCAAGGTCTGAAAAAAATTACCAAAAAACATTGTTTTATCGCGTGTGCTGCGAAAACTATTAGTTATAGACAAAATAATGTACTACGATTTTGTAGAACATATCATTATCTACAAAAAATAAAGCGACAGCATATGTCTAACTATTATAGTTATGTCACAATAAGTGTTTTTTCTTTTTAAAAAATTTACATAAATGCCACCGTTATAAAAGCTCTTTTATTTATACTTTGGGATTAATCCTTATAAAAAAAAAAGACTTCATATTTAAGTTTGCTTCAATGCCATTATATAACTTTTTGAGTTATTCAATTTGAAGATTCCATTCGAAAGATATCACAAGTTTAAAAATGTAACTTATTTGAGAAATGAAAAATGTTAAAATACAAAAACGTGCCTTTTTGAAATATAAATGTTTTATACATAATAAACACTTAATAGAACTATACGTTCATAGCACATTCGCTTACGTATCTGATTTTCTAATGCTTACAATAAAAGAAACGTGGGTTCGATTCCTAAAGTAACTTTTTTTTTTTTTTTTATACAAAATTGTTAAAAATAAATCCTTAGGGTTGCTCAATAAGGAAATATTAATGAAAAAAATAATAGAAGTAGTAAAAAACATAATTATATTAATAAAGCTTAAAGTAAATAGGTTTTTAAAATCGTGAAATTATATATCTCCTCTGCCAGATAAAATATTAATATTCAGTGTATTCCTTATAAGAAGTAGGCATGTGAAAAGATTTTTTTGATAATTTCTACCCTAAAAGAGTGAATTGGGGTGATTAAAATTCTTTGAGAAAATGTAGAGTTAATCAACAATCGAAATTTTAAATTCACTAAGTGTAATTAATAAGTAAATAATAAATTATTAATAAGTTTCTGTTTTTGTTATATAATTTTAACTAAAGCATTTTAAATAACGTCATTTCACTTAATTAGTATGAAATTTTAGGTAGTAGGTACTTATAACAAATACCATAGAGGCGGTTTTTAATTTTTGTTTGTTTTTCAACAATCAATTTTTTAAAATCTAAATTTTATGAACCAATGATTGCAACCTGGAGCAATTATATATTCTGCAGAAAAGCATTATGGAAGCAATTTTTTGTCATATAACAACAATTGGTTTTCAAATTGTTCTAAATACCGAGAAACAGTTAGCATAGAAGATATATATATATATATATATATATATATATATATATATATATATATATATTTATTGATGATAATGAAATATGACGACAAATTGCTTCCATAATGCTATTCTGCAGAATATATAATTGCTCCAGGTTGCAATCATTGGTTCATAAAAAAGAGATTATAAAAAGTTTGTTTGTTCAAAAGAAATAAAAATTAAAAACCGCCGCTATGGTATTTGGTATAAGTACCTACTACATAAACTTTCATACTAATTAAGTGAAATGGAATTGTTTAAAATTCTGTTATCAAAATGATATAACAAAAACAGGCACTTATTAATTAATTATTTATTTTTTAATTAGACTTATTAAATTTAAAATTTCAATTGTTGATTAACTCTACATTTTCTCATAGAAACTAAGCCACTCCAATTCACTCTTTTAAGATAGGAATTTTCAAAAAGTCTTAACACATGCCTACTTCTTATGAGAAATACACCGAATATTAAAATTTAAACTGGAAATTTTTACCGAATATTATATTTTCCCTAAAATTAGGTTCAAAATTATGCCATAGATGTTAGTTTTTTTTTTTGGTATAAGGTCTTCGTATAGTTTCACATAAATTTAGTAATATATTGTTATTTATTTTTAGCTACCTGATAGTAAGATTCCGATTAAAATTTATTAAAATTTAAATTCCGATTTAATACTTGCTAAAATAAGACAATCAGGAAAGATAGCGATAGCAGTTGCTTCGTCAGGAATTGCTGCTACTCTTCTAAAGGATGGAAAAACTGATCATTCAACTTTTAAACTTCCACTATCCGTAAATCTTGAGCAGCAATCAATATGTTCTATCCGCAAAAATGGGCCTCTTGGTAAACTTTTGCAAGACGCTTCATTGATTATGTGGGATGAATGCACCATGAGCCATAGAGCACATATAGAGGCCGTGGACAGAACCTTAAAAGATATTAGAAACTCCTCTGCTCTCATGGGCGGGATTACTTTTGTATTGGCTGGAGATTTCCGACAGACTCTTCCTGTCGTTAACAGAGGTACGCAGATATATAGCAGATATAGCAGATATCATCAAAGCATGCTTAAAATCGTCGCCCTTATGGACTTCAATTGAAAATATAAAATTACGAACGAATATGAGAGCTCATCTTCATGGAATCACCGATGGTGATTTTCCTCAGCAACTGCTTAAACTTGGGGAAGGAATTTTTCCCACTTCAAATTTAAGCAGCAATTGTAACATTCTTCTGAATGAGTCTCTAGGCCAAATAGTCCATAGTTTAGAAATTTTGATAGATGCAGTATACCCTGACATCGAGAATTTGCACGAAAAGGACTTTCATTGGTTATGTTCTAGGGCAATAGTGTCACCCAGGAATGATAGAGTCAACGAAATAAACAATCTAATTATTCAAAAAGTTCCCGGACAAATTAAAAAATACAAATCGATAGACACCGTGACTAATTTCGAAGACGCAGTCCATTATCCCCAGGAGTTTTTAAATTCATTAAACCCTTCTGGACTGCCACCACATGAATTGACTTTAAAAATTGGAATTCCAATCATGCTTTTGAGGAACTTAAGCCCTCCAAGCATGTGCAACGGGACAAGGCTGCTTATTAAGGAATTGAAGGACAATTTAATTGTAGGAACCATTATCACTGGTCCAGCAGCTGGTCAACTAGCTCATATACCGAGGATTCCATTGATCCCAAGTGATCTACCAATCCCATTTAAACGGCTTCAATTTCCGGTGAAAACATCTTTCGCCCTAACTATCAACAAATCCCAAGGCCAAACTTTCGAATTAGTTGGGATTGACCTACGAAAAGAATGTTTCACTCATGGTCAACTGTATGTTGGTCTATCGCAGGTCGGAGGTCCTGAAAATCAATTTATTTTGCTGCCACAAAATAAATTAACATCTAATATCGTTTACAGGGAAGCTCTGACTCAATAAATTGATGTCGAGGAGTAAAGAAAATAAAATATCTATTATATAAAAATGAGATAAGAAGTGTGGGTCCCGCCTAAACTTGGATAGCGTCTACCCCGCCTTGGCTCATTTTGGTATTGAAATATTGGTAGAAGGCAAAAGAAGGTTTTAGAGGTGAGGAAACAGGAAAAAGTTGCAAGGAAAATTGTAAAAGAATTGAAAAAATAATCCCATATAAACTGTTAATGCATATCAAATTGACCAAATAGGCAGAGTAAGCGCTGACACCAATAAATATTTGATAACAAATATGTCATTTTTTAGTTTTGTGACTTTGCAAAAGTACTGTGGTCATTCACTTATATCTACATATTTTATTTATTATTTATTTTAATCTGGAAATTATATAAACACCCTTAAAACCTTTATTCACCAAAAATGTAAGGTTATTATTTGAGGTTAAATAATGTGAGGTTATGTTACTTTTTACATGAGATTTGAGTTTGCGCTATTACGATTTACACACCACGTTGCAACTATTTCTTATTTTTATCTTCTTTAATAATCAATATTTTAGTCAATTTAAAAATAGTCGAGAGTAAAATAATTGATTATAATATCGATAAAGATTTCATCTCATACAAATTTCAAACAAATTTATCGGCTAAAAATCATTTTTCAAGTATCTATAATGCCCATTGTGTAAGCATAGGGAAACCGCCCTCACTCTCATTTTCCCCACCGCACTTCTAAACAACCATAAATACAGCTGTGAATATACTGGGTTATGTTGAGCTGGTGGAAAAGTAAAATTGCCACAATTGGTCCCATCACCAGATCCGTTACGCTCATTAGATTATAGGCTAGGAAATGATTCTAAAAATTTCTGGTCCAAAACTCAAAAATATAACAGTTGATTACAAACAACGTCGTTTGGGGCAACGCATATTGTGCTGGATAAATTCATGTCCCCCTTCAAGGTATAATTCCATAATAATTTATGGATAACACTTAAATTAATTTTTATTTCTCAAATAATTTAAGAAAATCTTAAACAAATGCAGATACAAGAACAAATTTATCACTTACTGGAAGCGCTGTTACCACTACTAGATATCCACTACTAAACCACTACTAGATCATCAAATCTTATAAATGTATTTTATGAGCATTACAAATACAGAAATTGATAGGCATTGTACTCATAATCCGTATACATAAACAATAAAACGAATCATTGTCCAAAAACTACGGAGGTATCTGAAAATGCAGAAAATTGTAGTCGATTAAAGTCACACGACACGTCGTTCGGAAAATTGGCATATGTGGAATCAAAATGTCTTATGCTTTGTATTTTCAATCCAATTTGTAACTTCGATAAGATTGCTCATTAATTTTTTCACCGCAAATCGGGTGCTATGACCAAAACGTGGTTGATCTATATATTCCTCAACATAAGGATTACTGATCCAATTTCTAATTGGATTATGAGGTGGTAACCCGGAGAATTTCAGCGAATTTAAAAATTCTATCCATAATTGAAAACATCATCTTTATTAGTAACGCAATCAACCGAATTGCAGGTCTCCAATTCGCCAGTTTTCTTATTTTGAATCTGAACTATCTATTTCATTAATATCATTTTCGTTGACAACGTTTTTTGGGGTCAATATAACACGTTCTCTCAACTAAACATGATTTTTGTAATTTGTAACCAAGTTTGGGAACACCCTCTCGATGAGTTCGGTCTTTGATTTAGTAAAGTGACAAAATTGGCAAAGAATGTAATGTATGCAGGTGATGTGTCAACAGAAATTTTGCCATTACCAATATCGAGAAATTGTTTGGAAAACACTTTTCTAAATTAGTTATTCTGCAATTCGAATTACATTTTCGAGTTTAATTTAATTGTTTTTAAATATTTCCATACAGTGGACGACTTCAGACATTAAGGATCGACTGCTGTCGATAAAATAAATGCTTGCTTTAAATTATCAAATATCTGGTACCATATAAATAAACTTCAGATGGAAGAAAACAAGAAAATTGTATTGCTGAACAATCCTTCTGCTGATGATTTCTCCAAGAAATTAATAAATGGCCGTGTTCATTGTTTGAATTTTTATTCAAATTAAGTTTACTAAAACATTATTCAGCGGTTTTGAGAAAAAGCTAGCAATTATGTAAAAAAATTTGAATGAGACGAGATCCCAAAAATTCAAAGGAAATGAAATCGATACGCTCGATTCGTTGACAGGAACATGGTTATTACCGATGTTCAACATTTGCTTGGGAAATTTTTGATTGATCATTCCACAACGCATGCCTCATGTCTCCAACTGAAATTTCTTCACATTGTGCCACAGATTTTATGATTTTAAGCAAGTATTTATTTTATTGATAGAACTCCATCTTGGAATACTTGGCACTGGAGGAAATCACCAACAACAAAATCATTGCGCTTTCAAAACATATTGAGTCAATGCGAAGATAGATCTTTCAATAACTATCGTTATATGCCTTTAAGAAAGAGTTACAGACAATATGAAATTGACAGCATTAACATCAAAGTGTGGGTCACGTGAACTGCCAACTACGGAAAATTTCAAGCCTAATTATTTAAAAACTGATTTTATTTATATTTTTCCGCGCATTATTAAGATAATATGTTAATAGTTACTTTGCTATTTGGAGCGATGGTGAATTTAACTAATCATTAATCATCAAATCAGTCCATTCATTTTTAGATAAAAAATGATCTAAATAATCTGACTTTATTTAGTATATTTAAGATAAATATTTGATTTGACAAATCGTATGTCAATGTAATAGCAACGTGCTTCAATGAGGAGAATCAATCTGAGGGCAATGCATGCCCCAAAATTCATAGCTTCAATAAATTAAATTAATTGTGGACATGCCATTGAATTAACTAATTTTTGTTTTTTATTAAGAATTTTTTACTCCCATTGTATAATATATTATTCTACTTAAATATTGGACTTCATAATTGTATTCTTATTAGTTTGTTATTGAAATTATAAATTAAGAATAGCTAAAATATTCGTTCATAAAAAACACTACGTTCAATTCCTGTTAGGCACTACGAAGTTTGCCGGGTCAGCTAGTTAATTTAATAATCTTCTTAAACATTGATTTCTTAGAAGACGATATTGTTCCTTTCTTTTCTGAAAGCTGGCACTAAGAAGGAAGCATTCATTTGACAAAAATATAAAGGTGCATTAAGAAGAGCTGTAATGATATGTCTTCGTTTTTCGGAAATAAGTTTAATGAGCTTTTATAAAGAAAAGAGCTAAGCATTAGGAATTTTTTCCTGTGAAAGGCGGTAGTTGAAGTCGAAAGCCTTTGATCTAAAATTTCGCAGATGTATATAGGTTCGTTACTTGTTAGCATACGATAAATTCAAATTAATGATTGTGTATATAAATAATAAAAAAAATATTAAAAATTAGCCATAATGTATGTTAAATTATAAAGTATTATCACAATAACAAAATGGTCGTAAAAGAAAATTAAATTTTGAAAAGAAAAATTTCGTGACATAAGTGAACGGGTCTACTAAAGTGGTCGCCAAAGTGGCGGTCTGCTGATCGCAAGTGGCCAGCAAGAAAATTTTGTTGATTAATCGAGAAATGGGGTACATACTTATCACAATATATATTTAGCACTTAAAAAATCCTATTGTGGCCCACGGGATTTAGTAGTCCGTGAGCTTAAACAGTTTGGCAACTTCTGTACTAATTGATGGGTAAATATTAATATTACCAAAACTAATAAATAAAACTTATACGTATGTTCAACAATTTAATTTTGAACCGAATTTTTGGGTAAATATTTGTTTCAAAATGTCCTTATTCCAATTCAATTGTCTTTTTGAAATATAAACATTTTTATACCAAACAAATATTTCATGTTAAACAACTTATTGGCGCAATGGTTAATATAAATTATTCTCTGTGTTTATAAAGGTGCATGAGTTCAAGTCTCATAGAATTCATAGAAAACTTTGATTATTAAATTTAAAATTTAGATTTTTGATTAGACCACATATTATCTCATACAAACTTTGGCATCCATTTTTACTTCTTTAGGGGTGGAATTTACAAAAAATCCTTTCTTATCAAATGACTTAATCGTATAAGGAATATATTTTCCAAATTTCATCAGTCAATTGGAGCAAACGATTTTATATGGATAATGTATATATTTAGAAGCCAATCATAATTATTTTATAAAAAAAAATTTTATAATAAATTTATGATTAGTTTATTACTTTAAACTATCTATATAAAATCGTTTGTCACAATTGACTGATGAAATTTGGAAGGTGTATTACTTATAAAAGAAATATTACTACCGTTTAATTTAAAACTGTTGTGTAAGTATTGTATTATTTTATTTTATTGGTAATTCTATCTGTACAATACAAATATCTGCAATTTTGTTTTTATATATTATAACTTGTTCCTATGTTCTCATATAAGAACGTTAATTTCATAACGTTAATTTATATTAAGAAACAAAAAAATAATGTCTATTTCGGTTGCATCAAAATAACAAGGTTTTACAAAATAATTATGACAATATTTATAGTACTTATATCAAAAAAGCTATTTTTATTTTTTGTTTTTTAGAAAAAATATCAAGCAAAATCAAAAAAACCAAATCCGTGGCGAGCCTACATTTGGCGGCCTAGGTTATGCAACACACATTAGAAATAATATGTAATATACCAAAGTAATACCTAATCCTCAGAAATTTTGTCGATTATTTTATAAAAGTTAATTGAACAATACTGATAACTTTCTATTTAATGTAACTATTTATTGGATTTGCCTAAAAGAAAGTAAATAGTGTTTTTTGATATAAATAGGTTTTTCGTAGAAGAAAAATAAAAAATAAAAATTCCCATATACCACGACAAACCGCAAATGTAAAAGGAAAATACAACCGACACCTATGTTTGTTATGCAGACGAAGTCGCGGGCATTAACTATATTATATATTTTGTGAATTTTGTATAAAATATCATAAAAAAAAAAGAATAAATTCCATGTAGAAATATTTTTTTTATTTCGCATAATTACAAATTACTTTTAGAGCAATGTCGTTTAAATTTCTATAAATGCTGTCTAATTTAACCACTAATTAATTAAATGCATTTACAAATTGATAAATTAGTGAACGCTTCACCAACACTTCCGTGAAGTATCAAAAGAGCACCAACCTTGACCGCTCGGTCACTTGTTTGTAAAAAAAATGTGTCAAGAGCATTTTTTTTTTTAAAATTGGCGTTTAATTAGTTTTGAATTATAATTTATTCCACAAATTATTTTTCAACTTTTGAATTATATCATTTTTTAAATAGTTCTATTTTAGGAAAGCTTCGTGTATGTTCAATAAATTGAATTGTACTAATTGAAATAATTTGCAAACCTTTAGAAAGTCATATTTTTATGAATGTCAAAAAGTATTTTTTTTCTCAAAGTCATTTAGTTTCCCATGAAATTATGATAAATGGCAACAATTCATGTGCTCACATGTACTCCGACAACCGGTAGCTCAAAATTTCGATAGCCATATCTTTACGAATAGCTCAAAAAACTAAAATTTTCTTGAAAATGAAAAATCTAAAATTTTTTCATGATATCATTGCGATAAGTATTGTAAGATAATCGTTGAGCAGTTTCTATTCATGATTTGACAGTTTCTCGAAGCAAAATAAGGAAAAATGTTAAAATTTAGTATATACTAATATTTTTATATTTCCTACAAAGAGTAACAAGCGATAATTTTACAAGCGGACCCTCTAATATCGAAGATATTAGAGCATTTCCCAGTTTCAGTTAACCAGCTTATATTTTGACAACAATCGAAGCGATTTTTAAAAGTGATTTTCCAAGTAGTTTTTTTCTTCGTCTACATAGTTCTAGAGACGTCTCCTAAAAGCTCCTCTCCGCTGCATCTTAAAAAAACTATTGCGTCCCAGCTTTGTTACTGCTTTCAATTGATCAGAGCTCTGAAATATATCCCAGCGAATAGTCAATTGGATCTATATGTATATTTTCCAATTCATGTCCAGGTGGTCCAAAAGATGGCTTTGGGTCATAGCTGGGTAATAAATGTAAGTACAGTGCTCTTCCTTTTAAGGTTTTGAAGTCGTTTTCTTACTTTTCAAAGGTTTCTTTATCACAACCATTAAAAATTTGCCTCCTAAGTTATTCCAAGCATTTATTTGCTGATTTTGAGTTATATGATTTATTGGGTTATATGATTTAGTGTTGTGCACATCTGCGTACCTATAGCTGATTGTGGACCCATAAATGACATACTTAAGTCTTTGCATGTCCACCTCCTTTCTTACTTTTGATACCAGCATGTTCTGACACCCAAGGAAATGTTACTTTTTTCGTATTTCATAAACTGGGAAATGTCAAACATTTTTAGACCTATTCGAAGTTCATCCGATGAGATTTGATCGATTTAATTGCGGTTTGGCATTTGAGAAAAATCTTATCTTTCTATTAAGTGATTATTTTAATTACGAGAATCAAAAATCATACATTGTAAATATTTTTTATTTTTATTTTCATAAAGTAAAGAACTTTTTCAGAAATTTCAGTTCAGAGCTGCGGAGATCCCAATACAGTATATACTCATTTGTGAGTAGAACATTTAGTTGAAGGTAAATACCAAATTTCTTTAAAGTTGAATTAGCATTTTATGAGTTAAAATTAGATAAGGTTTAAAAATATTAGATTTAAATAACAACGGTATTCATTTAATCTAAATATATTAAAATTGTAAAGCAGGTTTATTTACAGTTGCTTTAAGATATTTGTATTGCTTTGTATTTAAGGCCCTTAAAGTTTTTAACAATCCAGTAACAATCCAGGAAAGGAAGGAATTCTTTCTTCGTTAGAAGATTTGAGCCCCAGAATCACAGAATCGTGTTTTAACCAAAAGAGGAGATTATAAATTTGATTAGTATACTTTATAGCTTAGGCATTTATTGGGGTAGGAATATAATCGGAGATATAAGATTAAATTAATAATATTATCGAATTTTGTACAGATTAAATTGTAAATAATATATGAAATATAATAATTTATTTAATATTCCTAGATTCTAGCTTAACTATATTTCCACTCTTGAAAAAATCGATAAAATTGGTATTTGACCCAATAATGCGCTGAGGTTATATTTAGTAGTACATTTCGATTTCAACCATATCACGTAGTTCATCATATGCTTAAATAAAGTTCAGTTAATAACAAAAGCCTTGACTGTCATCATTTAATTTCTTCAGGGAATTGTTCTCCGCTTAATTAAAAAACTTTGTCAATTTAACCATGAGACATATACTGTTGTCACTATTATAGGAACATGACTCATCAAATGAATGCAGGCGACACCCTTTTTCCTCTTATCATAGAAATAATTAATGTGACACTTCATTGTAGGTAAATAGAAAACTTTTAACGACTAATAACTGTATTATTACTTCCCATTCTATTTTCTATATAAGCTTTTCATATTACCTTCATTGAAAGAAAAACTCTTAAAGCCGGCAGCTATTTTTCATAAATATTGTTCCTCAAATGCATCATCAACCTTTATTTTAACTCTACCTATATGTTGCAACTCTACCATTTGCTTTACCAACTTTTAACAAACAACCCTCAATCTCTAAGTAAAAGAAAAACTTCCAACACGTTTCTCTTAACAATTGAGGATATCGCCATTTTATGTGCTACTTTTTAATCAAAACAAATGAGATTTAACAGTAGAAAGAACAAAATTCAAACTTTTGAGAACTTAAAATTAAATATTTAATTGACAAGAAAATTAAGCGTCTTGTCTTTCCCATTAAGTTAAGGAAAATTATTATTTCCAAGTTATAGCAAAAGTTATCAGAGATGGAAAAGTTTTCAATTCCTAATTTAGGTAATAATCGTTGATGAGAAAAAAAGAGAATATGAAAATTTTGTAAAAATTTAACAACATAGCTTAAATTGAACTTTCTGAATCAAGGAAATTTCATAATTTATTGCTATATGCTTGAGTTGTTAAATGTTATCACATATTGTAGGAATATTACTTTTATTAGATTAAGATAAAGTTGAAAAAATTAAGACAATTTAACGGAAGAGCTCAATTATTTTATATCCCCAGCACGTGATACTTGTGATATTATTTCAACAATTTATCGTAATAATAGAAAAAAACTAGTAAATACTATATTTTTATGATCGCAACTATTTTCCGATCTACTTTAATAAACACTGGGTTATTGAATTATGTGATAAACACCAATTAAACTTTATTTATACTATTTTACCGTTTTATTCCAACTTCATCATGTACCTTGAAGACTTCTAAACACATAGTCATTGTACGAGAATTAGGTGAACTTTTCATTAGTTGTCGAGTACTGTCGTAATGACCAAATGATTTTGCTGATTTCTCTTATTTCATTTTTTAATTGACTTAATCAGTTTTATATTTTTTACTCAACTGATTTTTCAATTTAATTTTTGTTACACAGAAGCCTTAAACTAATATCAAAAAAAAAAATAAAAAGTATTATTCTGATACGCATTTCGATGATCCAAAATTGTTTAAATCATTTAGTTTAAACTCTACAACTTCATAACATGGATAGAAACTGATTCAAAGTTTGTAGCTTATATTAGGCACAAAATTTGCACTGCAACTCTTAGCCTAATAGCCCTCGACTGCCAGATCTGGTTATTTTATAAAATTTGAAAATTTATCTTTGCATATCCCCAACACATACACATTTATTATTTCACACTTATTTATTTACTTTAACAATTATTTTAAACAGCTTTTGCGATTTATTTCAAACTTTGTAATATATACTGGTCGTAACTGTTCTGGCGATGGTTGATCGCCTTATTTATATGTCTATTTGTCGCATCTGGAAGGTTCCAGACTGATCCAAGCACTTGTCTTAGATTCGAATGATTTCTGTCTCTTTCTATCCCACATTAGAATCTCACGGAGAGTGTTCTAGATTGTCTTCCGTCGGTTTTCCACCTCATTATAAGGACTTTCGAATGTTCGAAGTCCACAGCAGTTTGTACAAGGACAGGATATATTAATAAAGACAGAGAAAAAAAATTGTAAACATACTAGATTGAGTGACGAGCAAAAATTTTCTCCTGTATAAACGTTCTCTTATTGCTTTCAATGTTTAGGTAAATAAAATTTGGTCTTTTTGTGAATTTTATTTCTTAAATAAAATTCCTTTCCCTACAAAAATCTGTTAATTCGTGCATGGTCCTTGGATCTTCTCAAATTTTCAACAGATTCCATTCAAATCCCAATAGACTTCCGGATAGCAAACGTAATAAAAAGTACTAAAATAGATTTATAAGTGGGATTTTTTTTAAATGATTCTTTATAGTTTAGAAGACAATTATATTTGAGTCAATATTTATCCAATTTGGTTGAAAAATTCGTTCAAACTAAAATTAAAAATTTAAAAAGACTCAACTAAAAATTGCACTGGCGTAAAATTAAACATTTAATCAGTTAAAACCATATTACGCTAATCCAACATTTAATATAACAAAATTATCATCGCATCAATTAATAAAATAAATCTCAATTTAAATTCTTAATTAAGTTAAAATTGTATTTCTACTCAAATGAATGTGATTTCATATAATTTCCCTAAAAATCATATGAAAAGCAATGGAAAAACCAAAATTTCAGAAGTACCAAAACGATTTTTTTTGTACGAAAATTGTGTAAGGTTTATTCATTCATTTTTATTATAAATCAAATAAATTATGATTAATGTACTTTTTTTAAATTCACTGCTTTTTCACCATTGTCGTTGGTACAATAGCCGCTTGCTTTTATTCAAACGTGGTCGAATTAAAAATTTACGCTAATCACATATTAATTTATAATTGTAAGTATTTGTAAGGCGTATCCTTCAAAATTCATAATATATAAAACTTGATTTTAACACAAATTTTTCATTTGCCAGTGGATTATTGTAGCCATTCAAAAATGCGAAGATTTATATTTTTGGTTAGTTTTTTTTTTAATATTGTAATTTCTTTTGCCCAATTCGAAACTGGAATCACTTTTGATGGTAAGTTATTTTTTGTTTTTTTCGAACCTTAAATTGGAATCAAGTATTTATAATTAAGTATTTTTTATAAGTAGTGGGCAATATAAATAAGTCATTCTAATAATAATAGGTCAAAGAATTAGTAATTTACTAATTTGGATAATATTATAATTTAACTTTCTTGTTTCCTATTACTAATACTATCTACCTAAAACCAACTATCGGAAAAACTATTTTCTTACATTTTGTTTGCGGTAATCTCAAACAATGAAAACCTGACATTCAACAATAAGATTACGTTAATGAAGTCAACTTACCGAAATAATAAAATTTTCTTTTCTACAAAAATAAATTGCTGCATTTTTATGTATCATAAGCATGATATTGTTCAACATCATAAGTCAACATGAAAATTACCCTTTAAAATTCCTAGCCAAACACGACTACCATTCAAATATTATATATACAATATATAATATATAAAAAGTTTTTCAACTAAAATAATCAGATGAAATTAAACACAACATTACTCTTGAACTTTTTTGTATTTATGAATAAAATTCTTAAGCCATTTTTTAAATAAATTTTTAGTCATTTCCCCAGTAGCACCCATTTTAAACGGAATTAGGCCAATATTTATTCATAACCATTAATAATTAAAATAATTGAATAAGAATCAAGAAGAGGAATCAACTTTGATAAAAAAAAATGTTAAACAATCAAATTTTTGCTACGTTTCGATAATATCATTAATTTTCCAACTTCTTGAGGCAATATTCGTTGGAACATTTTAGTTCATATTTCTTATTCATTTGATAAATAACACAATATTAGATAATAGAATTATACAGAGAATGTCAAAAAATATTCCCATTGTATCCTTCCATGAATTAATAGTAATAAATAGTAAGTTCCGTCGCTTTCCGTTAACTAGAACGGTCGATTATGAATGGTTAATATAATTAACACTTTTACTAATTTCGAACACTGATAAGTCCTTATGAAATTAATAACTAATTGAATAATATTACTTATTTCTATTACTAATACTAATCACAGCCCAACCGTATTCCCTGATTAATTAGTTAAGTAATCATAAGTTATTTATGTGTCTATCTTGTTTACTACATTGAATTAGCATTACTACATAGAATAATATGTTTCCTATTGACCCTTTTTAAACTATGCACTATGCAGGTACACTGGATAATATTTAATTACTAGATTTTAACTAATTATTATAGTCCAGATATCAGGAGACCTTTAAAAATCGAAAGATTTTATTCGATTAAATAACTCAAAATCTCCAAGCCACTAATTTTTATGATACATGATTTCGTTTTCTAAAGTGGGTAATAAAAGTAATAATAAAATATTAAGACATTTTATAATTGGAGAAACTTGTAAAATTTTAGAAAATTAAAAAATATTTATTATTCTGAAATGTGTATTGAAATGGAAAAACAAAGGGTCGAGGGAGTACAAACTTGATTATTTCAGTTCTTCTGGTATTATAGAGCAATTACTTATAACCAAAAAATATTCAATACCTATTTCACTGCAATAGATGTTCATTAATGGCAAATTATAATTTTGATTTCTCCATCTCGTATCAACCAAGAATGAAAAAGACTCTCTACAATAAGATGTTAAGGGAGGAAATAAATGGGGAAAGATAGTCAAAAAGCTGTCAAATATTTCTACTCAAATAGTTAGTCTTAATCAATTAGTTTTCAAGAATTTTCAATAAAGAAAACTTTTTTCTTTAAAAAATAAAACAAGACTTAATAAATTAAGGGTGGATAATATTTTATTTCCCACCGCAATTGTCCTCTCTAAAGTTAATCCATTGGATTTTTAATTATTTCAATCTCCACAACATTTCTCAGTGGTAGAAAAGTTGGAAACTTAAATTTAGTTATCAATTGATTTTTCTAATTCGGCATTAAAAATATACACATAATATGCCATAAAACTTGTGATATTGACGGTGATTATATTATTGAACTAAAATTAAATCTTGTTTCCAAATTTAGTGCTTTAATTTTATGCTTAAAAATCGGTATTATCTTCCGGTTTTCCTATTAATAGTTAATTGTAAAACATAAGGATGTTAAATGAAAACATGTTTTTGAATGAATCAAATTTAACGCCCATTTATCTTCTTATTACTATTACAAAGGAAGAATTTTAAAGCAGCTTAATTTTTTTCCAAGAATTGATTTTATTTAGGTTTTTTTTTACGTACGCGAATTGTAATGTGAAATACGCGCAAATCTAATATATTGTTCGGCTGTCACAAAAGCTGTACCCAATTTTTTCAATTTACATTTATATTGAATTTTATTTTCGAAGTAATAACGAATTTTTTAACTTGTTACTACAGCTGATTTCAACTTTTGTATATTATGCAATAAAGTAATAATGTTTGCGTCTCATTTAATGCGTCCCTCTATATTCGGTAAATAAAATTTAAGGTAAGGGCCTTATAGCTGTTAAAAAAAAGAATATAGAGGTTTTTAATTTTACGGAAAATGGTCAGTGAAAACAAAAATATAAAGAACACGCTTTTAATATAATATTTATGAAAAAAATTTTGTTCAATCTTCGCATCTTGTTTTTCATAGAAATGAAAGTAGTACCGACTCGAGACCTTTCAAAATATGACTTCATCCTTTGAGAGTTATTTCCATTGTAATATGCACTCGTTTTTCTTCATACAAGTTGAAAAGGGTTTTATACTAATTCTAGAAAACGGTTTTTTCAAAGAAACGGGTTTTTTTTACGTAAATGAAGTTTAAATTCCTATTACGAAAATTTATTTCACATACAAACTAATAGAATTACTTCTCATCAAAGAATGTTATGTAGTGGTAAATTTAGTAATGTACATGGTCGAACAAACGACACCGTCAACAAACCTGCATTAGATTTTACATATGACTTGTTTCTGCTGATTTTATCAATGTATCACCAATTCAAAGTTATCCCAATAAGTATAAAAATTGTTGTCTCAATTTGAGTAAATCGCTTATTTTGGTTAACTGGACTTTTATAAACTCTTTCTCTGAATTTCTTCATTCAATGCCAAACTATTTTTGATGGAGCTCTAGATACTGAAATTATTTTTAAAAAAAATATTCTATATTTATTCAATTCATTCAGCACTATATCCACTTGCAATTGACAATTGGTATTGCCAATTTCAATTTTATGTATTTATAGAAGAACTAGAGGACCCAGTTAACTTCACGCCATCTAAAATTGAATTGCAAAAATTAATTGATATCGATAATAATGCCACATTTTCAATTATTAATATGGATATAAATAAATACATAATATACTTAAGCTTGATTATAACAGATTTAGTGGGTTTTTAAATTATTCACTTTATTTTCCATATTTAGATTCATATCTATATCAACATTGAACATATTACAACTCATATGCATACAAAAACTCATTAAGCCTTACCTATTCATGAAATAAGTATTTGGCATAGATATTGTATTTTTTTTTTATTTCCACTTAATTTGCACAATCTGCCTCTTGGCAATAATTGCAATTTGTCGTCTTGTCCTGCTCTTGAATTGGTTGTGTCCACCAACACAACTCAATATTTATTTATTAATTAAATTATTTAATTTGATTCACTTTTTATTAATTATTTTTTATTTGAATCGGTCTGTTAGTTCCAAAATTGAGGGTCTTTTTAGTCTTCTATTCTCGGTGCTATTGTCGAGCAAATTGAGGGCTAGCTGGTTAGGATGGTTGTCCAGTTTCATTTGGTAACTTTTAGCACGCTTTGAAATAACATCCTTGACTTTATCAATTTGAAGATCTTCGTGTATGCGGTCGTTGTTGATATACCATGGCACGCCTATTATTTTTCTTAGAGTTTTGGATTGAAATCGCTGGATGATTTCTATATTGGAGTGAGATGCTGTACCCCAAAGTTCCAGTCCGTACGTCCAGATTGGATTCAATACTGACTTATATATCGCCATTTTGCTTTCAATGGATAGTTGCGACTTGTGCCCGATCAGCCAGTATAGTTTTCCAAATTTTTGGTTCAACTGTTTTCTTTTTTCCTTAATGTGATATGTCCAGGTCATCCGTCTATCTAAATACATTCCCAGGTATTTCGCTTCTTTGCACTGAGGTACTTCAACTCCATTTAATTTCACCGGGGGACAGTTCTGGTGCCTATTGGTGTCTAATGCCTCTTGCAGTTTGCGCGACGCTGTGCACGGGTCTTTAGCAGTGGCCAGTAATGCAGTGTCATCCGCATACGTAGCCGTAGTGATTCCATCGACTGTTGGGAGATCAGCCATGTATAGAACATACAGCAAGGGTCCAAGGATGCTCCCCTGTGGCACCCCAGCTCTCACTCGACCAAGCACGCTGACTGCGTCCCTTTGTTTCACTTGGAACGTCCTTTCACTCAGATACGATTTGATTACTCTGCAGTAGTCAACCGGTTATTACTTGCCTAATTTTTGCAGCAGCCCCTTGTGCCATACCTTGTCAAAAGCTTGAGCAATATCCAGGAAGACTGCTGAGCAGTACTCTTTATTTTCAAGCGCAGTTCGTATAGTATTTACTACTCGATGTATTTGCTCTACTGTAGAGTGCGACTGTCTGAACCCAAACTGGTGATCGGGTATTTGACCACTTTTGTTTAGCACATCCAATATTCTTCTTAGGAATCCCTTCTCAAACACTTTGCTCATTATTGGAAGAAGGCTGATAGGGCGATAAGAGTTGACCTTGTCCTTGGGTTTGCCCGATTTTGGAATTAGGATCACCTGTGCCATCTTCCATTGAGCGGGAAAGTACTTGATTCTGAAAATGGCATTGCATATAGATGTAAGATACACTATGCCCTTTCTTGGTAGTTTTTTCAGGATTCCTCCAGTAATCAAATCGTATCCGGGCGCTTTGCTATGAGGCATTTCATTTATGATTTCCTTCACTTCATTAGGAGTGAAAAATCTGGGTGAGCCTTCAGATGTGGATTCCGTGTCCAAGTTCTCATCAGAGCTATCTTCGTCGTCTTGGGCCTCGTTTGGAGAAAAAACCTGCTCCAAGTGCGTAGCAAATAGTTCCGCTTTTTCGAGATCACTCCTTGCCCAATCATGGTTGCCCCTTCTCAAAGGAGGAGTGCGATGAGTTGGTCTTTTGAGATATTTAGTCGCCTTCCAGAGGGAGTAATTTGTATCGGCTGTTGGAGTGAGCTGTTGTAGACGTTCAACGAAGTGTTCATTTCTGGCCTCTAGGATGGTTTCTTTGAGTTTCTTGGTAATTTTGTTTAGTTCAGTCTTATCGTTTGGATATCGATTTGCTTGCCATTTTCTTCTAATTTTCCTTTTTTCTGATATCAGATCTTTAATTTTATCTGAGTAGGTGATGTCGATGGTATTCACTTTGGTTATAGGTGTTGAGTTCCATGCTGCTGATTGAACTACTTTATTAAAGTTTTCGATTGCAAGTTCTAAGTCGTTGTAAGTTTTTAATGGCACTGCTAAATTTAATCTTTCATCCACGATTCCTCTGAAGATATTTTAAAAACACTTTTATTTTTAACAGTATTTCTCAAAATTGTATGGTTCTTTTGGCAAATTTGTTTCTAAAGTTGCTATTAGTCAGGAACTGGATGCTTACTGAGACTTTTCCTGTTTTCTTCAGTGCTTTTTTAAGCAGAATATTTGTTTGTTTTTTTATTATTTAATACTTCAGCACATGATGAAGGTGGTCCATCCTTCTTCATTAGTCCAAAATAGCTATTTGAATTTGCTACAATGTCCCGATCTTATTCTAGTAATTATTTTTATTCATTCTGTCCTATAGTTTGGAGTGAATCATAGTCTTTTAGCCATCGTACGATGGGCAATATATTATGAATTGTTTGATCAATTGGTTTCTCTCCTTTTGATACACTCTTCGTTTCTTTGTACATATATTGATCTTTTTCAGGTTTTGAAATTACGAATGAAAGTTCAAACATGTTTCTTTTATTTATTTTTCGACCCCCTAGTTCCCATTTATGACATAATGGTTTTAGTGATGTTGATTTTCTTCTAGCTATTTAATACTTTTTCTGATTTAATAAATAATTTCTACCCCTTCGCTACCGTTTGCAATCTGTACTTTTCATTTATTATAATAGGATTTATTAACAACACTTGTTTTTCGAAACTGTGGAAGATGCAAAGGAATGCTCAAATCACCTAGCGGTATGAAATATACTTGATGACCTATTTTCATACCTACCAAATGTGCATAAAACATTTCATAAAAATCGGTCAAGCTGTTTCGGAAGACTATGGCCACAAACACCGTGACTCGAGATTTTTATATCTAAGATATAGTTCTTAAAAATAGCAGAAATTATTTTAGTACAATTAAAATAATTATAATGTTTCGTATAAGACTAACCAATGAAATAAATGAATTAAAAAACTTTTTAACTTTCACTAGCCTGAAAAAACAATGAAGTTGATAAAAACAAACATAGCATTACAAATCATTTGAAGTATTAAAAATAATTATTGGTACATATGTTGAACTTGTAAATTACCTGTATACTATCACATAATTTATGAATGAAATATAGTGAACTTGACTAAAAAATTGACTAAAAATCCTCAAAAATTCTGGACTCTTTCCACTTAAATTATAACTGCTAAGGGTTTCGATTTATTATCGAAACCAAAGGTTTATTAAAACTAATAAAAATATGCCAAATACTCTTAATTTTTCAAAATACAACTCTTTTACAATTCTTTAGAAAAGATTGGAGCTTTCGGATCCAAAGCCGTGTGATTTGATGGACTATGTTGACAACATGTCGCAACCTCTCCGAACCTTTCTCACATGCTTCGAATCTCCCATTAGTTACGAAGCAATTATGCCCTGAAGATCTGGACGATCCGGAGAAGTTACGAAACGTTGACGACATAATCCATCAAATCACTACCTTTTGGATCTGAAAGCCACAATCTTTTCCCTAAAGAGTTGTATTTTGATTAAGAACGATCGTAAAATCCTTGAATCTAAAACTTTTAAATTTGTTTTAACTAACATTTACTGTGCATGCTAGTTTTTTTCTATCATAAAGTTATTTATCATGGGATTAATTTATACTAATAATCTATACAATACATGTGTTAATATTTTTGTTGCATTAAACGTGACTCAAATTTCATTTATAAACAATTTTAGGTCATTCCAACGTGGCTGGAGGCTCAACAGAACCATCTAATCAAAATGCATCTCCTATCAGTAAATTTCCTCTATTCAACTCCATGAATCATAATTTCTCTTTACCATCATTGGATTTCTCAAATTTAAAAAACAATCTTAATAATCTAATCAATTCCATCACTAACACCAATGTAACTCCTCGAATTAGCTTTCAAAACAACCAACAACTACCCAAAACTGTTGCTGGAAACGAAAGTGATCTTCAAGCAAAAACTGGAACGGGAATTGTAGACTTGAGCTCGATTTTTTCAAGTGATGTCACATTTTTAGGTGGAACTAGCACAGGAGGCACCAGTGCATTACCTTTTCCCACTGCTCTTCCAGGAAACTGTGGTTGTTTTTCCTTTTCAATTTGTCAATCAAATGGAATTAATGGAGGCATTGATGTCAGAATTGTTACACCGGTAATAAATGTGAAGGGAAATTGTTAAACTCTGCATATTTTAACAGTTTTTTTTTTGCGATTAATATGCAAATAACACAGGTCTGCAAAAAATACTTTTTAAAAATTGTTTTGACTGTAATACGTCATTTCAATGTATTTTTTGCGCATATTTCAAATATGAAACTTATTTTCTTCCATCACGTAAGGTTTTCTAACAAAATGAGAAAATATATTGAGAGTAAGTGGCAAATAACGCATTTTTTTTTAAAAAATGTTTCCTAAATTCCTTGAAACAAATATGTTAAGTAACACGACACATTTGTGACATTAAAATTATTTAAACATATATGATATTATCCATAGTCATCCATAGTTATCAATAAGGGTTATATTTATAAGTGTTTTCGAACGACACCGGGGGCCCGAAGCGAACCACTTTTTCTGTATCGAAAATGGTAGTACTATATCTTTCACTACTAGCGCTGGTGTTGTTTTATTTTCCGTTGGTAAAGGAAATGAACCGATACAAAGTTTATAAGTGAACGAGATAACAGAAATGATTGGTGTTATTTCGCTCTCACTTTTAAACTTCGTATCGGTTGTATCGGTGTTTTTCGAAGGATAAAACGACACCAGCGCTAGTGAGAGGTCCGGTACTACCATTTTCGATACAGAAAAAGTGATTTGATTTGGGCCCCCGATTTTGACCGAAAAAAAAAATTACTTTTCAATTGTAATTTGCAACAGAACCTTACGTGATGTACTGTTTTTATTATTTTTTCCATAATCAGAACAAACGTAACAATAAAAATATGTTATTATATTTAAGACAATTTTATCATCGCAGGCCTGTGTAGTTAAAGAAATGTTTAATATTTTTCTCAATTTTAATTAAAGAGTTTTACTTGAATATTTTTTAGAATCAATGTCCTACGGGAACTGTATATTGTTGTTTGACTTCCACTATTCCAACGTCGACATTCCGAACAACGACGTCGGCATCAACATCATGTGGTATTCGAAGTACTTTCTCTAGCAATTTGCCTTATGGTGGCGGTCAAGCTCCTTACGGGAAATATCCGTGGGAAGCAGTTATTTTGACCAACAGTAACCAATATGTAGGTGGTGCAGTTTTAGTGAATAATAATTACCTTTTAACAGCAGCCCATAAAGTTTATCCTTACTTGTAAGTCTAACGAAACACAATTTTGAATATCCATTTGAAGATGACATGTTTTTTAGAGGAAATTATTCAAATTTAAAAATACGTCTTGGTGAATGGAATGCTTTGAATAACATCGAGACATATCCTGTTCAGGAATTTGGAATTCTTTCGATTGTAATTCATCCCTCTTTTGACAGTGTCAACTTATATTACGATATAGCCGTGTTGCAATTGAATGGCTATGTCGATTTAACAAGCTCCCCCGCAATTCATACTGCGTGCCTACCGTCAAATCAATTCACAACATATGTTGGACAATCGTATTTATTTCAAGCATTTCTAATTCGACAAGATTAGGTGAAGTTTGTTCTTTTTAGTTGTTGGGTGGCAGGATGGGGAAAGGACGCGTTTACTGCCGGAAATTATCAGCCAGTCCAAAAAGAAATAGAAGTCCCGATAATTGCTTCGTCAACGTGCCAGAATTTACTACGTGCAACACGACTTGGTTCTTCGTTTAATTTGGATAGCACGTTTATTTGCGCTGGGGGAAGACAAATGGCCGATGCTTGCACGGTGAGAATTTTTAAATAAGCAGTTGGTATTTTTTGAAAATAATGTAATTTATTTTGTGCTTTTCGCAACAATAGGGAGATGGGGGCTCGCCATTAGTTTGTTCGTCGTCGACGAATCAATGGACCGTTGTGGGGTTGGTGGCTTGGGGAATTGGATGTGGCCAGGCGAATGTGCCAGGGGTATACGTTAATATTGCCCAGTTATTGCCTTGGATAAGGCAATATATCGTATGAACCAACCGTTTAAAATGAAGAGAAAAAGGATTAAGATATTAAACGCGCCTTGCAATAAAAGACGTTTTTAAGTATTTTACATAAAACTGCAATGACAATATCTTATCGCACAGCTAATTTAAATAAAATAGTCAAAAATCTCACTTCTTTGTAAAGTTATGGTGCGTTTATATTTTTTATTACATACTTAATAATATTTATTCAAAAATATTTCATTGTAGTTAAAAAATAAATTAATAAATACTTTCGTACATTTACCACTTTTCTGTTTTCTACATACCACATACCAATCACAAATATGAGAATCACTCATTCTGAAACAAATAAAGCTTGTAACACTATTCGTCATTATCTATAGTTTACTATTTAGAGACTAATGATTTTGAGGTTTGGTAATAGTTTAATATCCTTGAGTAAATTGAAGTTGTGGCTATTAAGGGCCAGTAATAAACTTAATTACCAATCATCAACCTCCATTCCCTATTCTTCCTGTTCAATCTACCATTCAAATTTCCTCCTTAATATCCTCCTTCTCGTACCAATTATCTCTCTTCAATGTGGTCATAATTGAAACACTTAATAGATAAATGTAAAGTATTTTTAAATTTTCAATATAATACGACAAAAAAGAACCAACCACAATAATGTTTGTTATTTCTTTGAGTACTTTATTACTTATTAGGTAAGGAGTAATTTACTAAAAATAATTATTTTAATATTAATAATATTTCATGATTTTGTGCTATCTTACGAGTAAATAAGTAAAATGGGAAAATATAATAATCGATAATCTCCATAAGAACATTAAACAAACTTAAAAATTCTAAAAAAATATTATCAGTAAAGACGACGCCGTTAAATTTGATTTCATTTCAAAACCAAAATCTTAGTGAAAGAAAAAATAAAAAAATAAATCGTAGAAATATTTTCATGGTGTAACCAATGATTGCTAAAAACGGCACACAAGAAGCACTAAACCCTTTTCGGTTCACCAAAAAAAATTATAATATTCCATTAGGGCCACAAAAGATATACAGAATTACAAGGTAAAACAATACATAGGTACATGATTCTTATAATAATACTATATTTATGTTTACAATAATTTATTTATGTTTGAGGTATAGAATAATGCTATACTTATTACTTTTTTTTGCATTTTAAGTATGATATCAGTTAAGACATTCACCGATGCCAAAGTCGGACATTCTCTCAAAAGTTACACATATGAATCGCGTTTAGATGCATTTCGATGCAGAAATGTTATTTTACCAGAAATGTCATATATGTTATATTCACAGCACATGATTTTCTCTATTAATACATTTCCAAAAAAGTACATAGTCGGTATATTTATTATTTATAAACTGAATGTTTACAGGTAATTATTAATGCTTATTACTCCCGTTAACATACACAAACCTATACAATAAAACGGTTGTATCGATTCATTGACCATCGATACAATGACGTAGCGTAGTAGGTGCCGAAAAGGCTATGCCCGCCCCGGGCGACACATGAAACGGCGGCGGCATTGTGACATTGATAATTCCTTATAAGATTTCGCTGTAAGGAAAACACATAGAGTACATTTTTAAGTAATTAAAGAAGTTAAAAATATTTGATTTTTTCCAATTTCTTGACTTATGATGAAAATAGAAGCAACTAATTTCCGGTCGGCTCCGGGCGGTGAATTTGCACGCTACGTCACTGCACCGACAGAAAGCTGCATTTTTTGCTGCAATTTTGATACATATGTCGTATTTTAAATACGTGATCACATTTATCGTTAAAAACCAACGAACGCATGACAATACACCATTTTTTTCCTCCCTATAAGAATTTTTCTGGTTAAATCACTGATCTGTATAAATGGATAACGCACTGGACAGTAAATGACAAGCTGCATTAGCAATAACTGCAAGTGTCATCTACGTAGGTACAAATTCGGAGTTAACTAAGCAAAATGCAATAGCGCCAGTGTTGAAAGCGTTGGAAAAGAAACCAATATATAGAAACCTATTTTCTCTAGTGTGGGCATCGGAAGCAATTAAAATGCAAGCGCTTATTTGTGTTGGCTGGCGCTCATCGGCACTCCATTGCCAGCTGTTGTTTTTAGCTACCATAAAAACTGTACCCACGTAGGCGACGCTTCGTATGTCACACTAGATTTTTCGAAGAATCTCGGCTAAATCGCTGCACAAGCATGCTTAGACTGAGCTCATCAGAAAAATGTTAAAAAACAGTGAAATAAGTGATAGTAAAAAGAAAAATTTAGATAAATCTAATTGTGATCAAAACATGAGTGCCCAGAAATAAAAATAACAATGATAACTGATCATCAAGTGTTAAAAATTAAGAAAAAAATAAATTCAAATATTATAAATTAAAATACAAGTGACATATAAAGTGAATGAACACAAATTCAACATTACATAAGTGGCACAAACAAACGAACTCACACAGGTGAAACCTTCATAATATTACAGACAATTATAAAATAGGATTAAGATAAATAATAAATTTATAGCTATTAAAATAATCTTTCATTGATAAATAGTAAATAAGTTAATATAATCTAGTTTTAAGCCAAAAAATATAAATATAGATTTAAGAATAATTTAGTTAACTTTAATAAAACATGTAAATTAAATAGATAGTATAAATAGGTATATCTTAGAATTAAGTCACATAAAATTTAAAAATCTAAAAAAAAATGGAAACCGAAATTATCCCTCAATCAGATGAGGAAATTATTAGCAGACATGCTAATAAGGAATTTAGGATCGCCAAAAATAGAAAACGGAATCTCCAATCTCCAACCAACCCAAATAATGACAAAACGAAAAAATTAAACAGAGGAATACAACTAACAAACCGATATCAATTACTCTCGGACGAGGAAGAAGAGGAACCATCCTCGGAAGGTGAAGGTGAAACCAACTATAAAATACCACCAATATTCCTACATAACGCACAGGATTATAAAAAAATATGGTCTGATTTAAAAAACATATCAAAAAACCCATTTACAACAGAACTAAAGGGAGACAAACTAAAAATCAACCTGACCACTATCTCAGATTTCCGGACAGTCACAAAATTCTACGACGAAAATAACGTAAACTACCACACATTCTGTCCTCCAAATGAAAAATGTCTGTCGGTGGTGATAAAAAATGTCCCACTCACATTAACTGAAAAGGACATCCAAGAGGAACTAGAAAAATTCCCAGTTAAAAGAATTACACGGCTAATGAACAGGGAAAAAAAACCCATGCCAATTTGTGCTGTCGAACTCATAAAAAACGATAGAGCTTTTGATATTTTTAAAGTGAAGGATATTAAAAACGCCATCGTAACCATCGAGCCAAGACGTCGACCGAAAAATATCCCACAACTGCCAAAGATACGGTCATACAAAAAACTTCTGCCGACTACAACCACGATGTGTCAAATGCACCGGCAACCACCACTTCAGTGACTGCAAAAAAAAGCCGGCAGAACCACCAAAATGCGTCAACTGCGGAAACGACCATCCTGCTAGCTATCGAGGATGCCAACATCACAAAGAGTTAAAACAACGACTGTACTCTAACAGACAGCATCGTACGGAACAACCTCAGAACCATCGCCCATATCCCTATCCAAATACATCAAACCCTCTCCCTCCACAAAATGTTAATAATCAATCATATGCCAACATATTAAAAAACAACATGCAACCCAATCCACAAGAAAACCCCCCAATACCGCCAAACACTGGAAGCCACCCACACACAAACCCAAATACCCCAGATAATATAGTTACAACCAGGGGGGTCTAACTCTTATGGCAGACTTTGTTCCCAAATCTGAAACTTAGCCTGGCCAACTAGAGATGGCGCGGAATATTAAAATGCAATATTTCTAGTTTTAAATGATACAGAACTGGGGTAAAAAATAGAAGGTTGGTAAAAGTAAAGATGTTGGTAGTAGTGAAATCATCTGAACCAACTTGTTCATTTCAAAGTAAAACTGACGCTATTAACAGCTGTCGATCTTAATAATTTGGAATCGCATTTTTTCATCGATTTTCATTGTCGCGGTCTTCCATTATAGGAAACGTGTGTATCTTTGTAGGCAGTGTTGTGTTTTATGTTAAAAAGTCACCACAATCAAATACATTTTTTTACTTCTCAAGATTATTACAAAGGTATGTATTTATTTAGTAGCTAAGACCCCCTGTTTTGTGGCAAACCCAAATATGTTTGAAATTCAAACTCGGGATTTACTACCTACTCTCATTGGAATTTTATTTTTTTAAGTGAAATAAATTTGTTTCAGCAACGATTCGACGATTTTCTAAGTCGTCGCAATTCATGGCAATCGAGAAGGATAATTTCCAGGATTTAGCTGTTATTTCCAAATCAACATATTTTGAAGTATACTTTAACATGTTGTCTGTAATTTACTTCAATTAAAGGAAATTGAACAATGTAAAATTTAAACTTATAATTATTACTATTTCTAAAATCATTGTCCAGTTTTCTGTATTGATCATATTTCGTTTTAAGCAATTTAAATTTTTCAATGCTTAATAATATTATGTTTTGTATTTCTATTTTTGTAAATAAAATGTAATTTTCAATCAAATTTTCATTTTTCTATATAAAATATTTCAGGAATAAATTAAATTTGAAAATGGCGCTTAAATCCAAACTGATTAAAAGAAGATATCGTTATTATCGGCTGTGCTACTAAACTAGCGCCATCGGTAATTGGCCAGAAGAAGTAGACCTTTTGGAGGAACAAAAAATTAACATTGAGTTAGCCTCCCATGGTTACAACTATCCTAACAATCCTAGCTCCCCACATGGGCTATATAAAACAAATACTAACAACCTTAATAACAGCCATATTTAATAATTAGATAGTCAAACCTTAAAAAAAAAAACCTATAACTAATATTTTTAAAAAAAAAAATGAATCACAAAAAAAATAACAATTTCAAGAAAACCATCAACAACGTAAAGATACTCAACTGGAACGCCGACGGAGTCAGAGAAAAACAAAACATTCTACTATACACCTTAACAACACAAATGATTGACATCGCTTGCATAACCGAAACGCACCTCACCCCGACAGAAATTATCAAGTTTCCAGGCTACGAAGTATACCGCAAGGATAGAGACAGCCCATTTGCTTCAGGAGGAGTAGCAATACTCATCAAGAACAACATCAAGCACTATGAAACTCCTCTTAACTTTCTTACAAATCTAGAAGCCATCTGTACAACAATCCCACTGAAAGGTAACAAGAATCTAAAAATCATAAGCGCCTACAACAGACCAAACTTGAAAATACTGAAAAACGATATAAAAACAGTGTTTAACTCATCATCCCCGACGCTCCTCGTAGGAGATCTAAATAGCAAAAATATTAACTGGGGATGCAGAGTCACCAACCCGAATGGGAAAATCCTCGAAAAAATAGTGAACGATTTACTGATAGAAGTTCATTCCCCAACCGAACCAACCCACACACCCTATAGACCTACACATCAACCAGACATACTAGACATAGCCTTACAACGCAATCTTCCTTACCAAATAACGCAAAAGGTCCTACCAGAACTAAGCTCCGATCATAGCGCAGTAATAATATCATTCTTTCTTGAACCTGAACTAGAATATCCCGAATCAAAAATAAAACGAGGCAAAATTAATTATAAAACCTACACAGATATAGTAGAGAAAACATTAAATCCGGAAACAATAGAATACAGTAAAAAAGGCATCGACAAAGCGATCAACATATTAACTAACACCATTGTAAATGCAGCCAACAATGCAACAATCATTCCGCGTAAACAAAACAGTAATACTTTTCAATTACCGAGATTCATATTAACGTTAATAAAAAACAAAAATAAAATAAGACGACAATGGCAAAGGCATAGAAATCCATCAATAAAACGCCACCTCAACCAATTAACCCATCAGGTCAATTATGAGTTAGATAAGTACAGAATCGAACGTTATCAATCATACATAGAAGAATTCGAACCTGGAGATAACCAAATATGGATGGCAACCAGGAAAATCCTACGAATAAAACCAAAAATTCCTCATCTTAAAATAGGTACTACAATCATTATACCTGACAAAGAAAAGGCGGAATGCTTCGCAGATAACTTAGAAAAAATCTATGAACCACCAGACATAGAAGACAACCTACCCATACCAAATATCCCAAACCACCCTTTCCTGAATATTCAAACGACATCCTCATCTGAAATTAAATCTATTCTCCAGAAATTACCTACCCGAAAAGCCCCTGGTCCTGACGACATTCCTAATAGTCTCCTAAAGCATCTCCCTCTCAAAGGAACCAGCTACATGTGTAGTATAATGAACGCATGCCTTAGCACTGCATATTTTCCCGAAAAATGGAAAATAGCGAGAATAGTAATGGTTCATAAACCCGGAAAAAATAAAAATGACATAAATAGTTACCGACCAATCAGCCTCCTAAACGGATTATCAAAAATACTGGAAAGACTAATACTTGAAAGGGTCAACACACATATTGAAATAAACAAAACACTCCCGGATGTGCAATATGGCTTCAGACGAGAATTATCAACAACACATCAACTCCTACGAGTCGTCAACTTTATAGAAGATGGCTACGAGAAAAAACAATATACAATCGCAGTACTGATGGACTTCTCGCAGGCTTTTGACAAAGTCTGGCACAAAGGATTACAACATAAAATAGAAAAACAGAATTTCCCAGACTACATCCAAGCAATAATAGCTTCATTCTTAAAAGAACGTAAATTCTGTATTAGAATAGGGTCAACAACCTCCACACTAAGAGGAATACAAGGCGGAGTAGCACAAGGATCCATCCTAGGTCCAACTCTTTATAATTTATACGTTAGTGACATACCAACCCAAGAAAACACGGAAATAGGAATGTATGCAGACGACACAATACTACTCACACAAAACAAAAACTTAGAAATAGCGATAGAAGACATTCAAGAAGCGATTAATGGCTTAAACGAATACTTCAAGAAATGGGCAATCAAACTTAATCCAAGCAAATGTCAGGCGAAAATTTTTACTCTTAAAAGAGGTACACCAAATAGTAATCTACATATAGACCAACAAATGATCCCCTGGAATGACGACAGCGTAACATACCTGGGAATGGAACTGGATAAAAGATTAAGCTATGGAGCACACTTTACGACTAAAATTAAGAAATGTAATGCAAGACTTCACCAACTATACCCCATCATAAATAGGAAGTCACGGCTGAAGACCAACTGCGGAATACTATTATACAAGACCACTATACGCCCGATACTAACATATGGAGCACCCATCTGGCAAAATAGCGCCAAAAAACAAATTAACAGACTCCAGATAGTTCAAAACAGAATACTAAGAACCATAACCAAAGCCCCATGGTATGTACGCAACACCCAAATACACAGAGAACTCCAGATAAACTCAATTAAGGACTGCGTGAAGGACATAGCAGAGCGATTCTTCGACAAACTAAAGGAATGCGACGTAGCTAACTGCAAAAACCTCTTGCAAACTACGACCATAAAAAGACTGTGCCGCAAACGCCCGCACGAGCCGTTAACAACATAGCCAGAATAGGGAAATCTTATGGAAAAAGTTAAAGTTAATAGTAGTGAAGGAGTAAAAAGTGATAAATAAAATAAAAACAATACAAACCATAAAGAACTATACAATAAATAATAAGCTAATCTAAAAATACCCGACAGCAACACTATGCATAACAATAAGTAATGTTGAACTAGTGATAAAATCATTAACAAAAAAAAAAAAAAAAAACTAGATTTTTCTTATTTCTATTTGACGCCATATACGCGATCTTTCCATATATATATATATGGTTTTAAAAATAGAGCTTAAAGAGTTTTATTCTTTTTTGGGTGCATAAAACTAATTTACTTTAAGTAATGCTAATTATTTTATCAAGGAGTACCTAACAATATCACTAACAAACGTTTAACTCTTTCCAGTTCTACAGTTTATTGTCAAAATACAAGTCAATACAAGTAAAGATACTTTTTGAGTTTGGGTGGTGATTTTTCGGCGCCAACTAAGAAAAAACTGAACGAATTTTTACGGGTTATAAGGAGCAAAGACTGGATAAAAAGGGTAATTTCGTATACTTCAACCTTTAATGGAACCCTACCATTGTTAGTGATATTGTTAGGTACTCCTTGATAAAATAATTAGCATTACTTAAAGTAAATTAGTTTTATGCACCCAAAAAAGAATAAAACTCTTTAAGCTCTATTTTTAAAACCATATATATATATATTTTAAAAACATTAGTTAAAAACTTACTTTTTTATCCAATTGATTGTTTTATGTTCGTAGAGATTCTAAAGAAAATAGACTGTCTGGATCTCAAGAGAATGCACTATAATTAATAGGATAATCTAGCTAGATTGCATACCAAAAGCAGCTTCCATATTATCACCAATTTCTTATATTATAGCAAAATGCACTGAACGCCGATATCAATGAAGTAATTTTTTCCTTACATTTTCCTTATAACAGCAAACTTTTTTTTGATCATACGTTAAATAACACTTTGTTGTTGCCGATTTTGGTTTTATTTTCCCATTTATCTTTTTGTCGTTATTTATTTTCCTGTTTTTTTTTTCGTTTTGCTCTTGAAACTAAACAAAATTTCTGTTTTTATTTTCTTGAGAAAGAAAACAAAGAAAATATAATATCCAATCTAAGTTTATTTTCAGACCTATAACAACCTGAAGACTAACACAAAACAAGGGGTTTGTGTTTATTTCGTAGCACCTGCTTTATAATATTAGCTTTTGATTTCAGTGTTGCTTCAATTTAAGAAATATTTCTTATTTTAGGTTTCTGTTAGATTCAAACGCTTATTCTTAATACTCAATAGTATAAATGTGCTCAACTTATACTTTTATCTATTAATATTTTATCTATTAATAATTGTTCCATAATATACTAAAATACAAAATGTACCATTGATTGATTTTCGAAGTAAAATAATTTTATATTGAAATTATTATTTTTTTACAAATCTTAATAAATCATAAAAAGCAATGTTAAAAAATAGAAAATATATTTAAGAAACTTTCTAAAAAATAAATTATTAGCAGATCAAAAGACCCTAGGAGTATCCAGGAAATTTTAGTCTCTATCTCAATGATCTCAATTGATGTTTGAAAAAAGGATAATTTGTGATGATTTTTAAGAAAAGGTATTCTTAAAGTTGACTTATTCGAAAACGAAGATAATTTTCTTTTGATAATAGAGCGATAATGTGGCTTTATAAAATTCAAGGAAAAAAATAACTTTAATAAAATGGTGTGTAATAAATAATGGTGTAATAAATTGGTGTCGCTGCGAAAATATTTTTGTTTAGTCATATAAACTGCCTTTATACTGTCATACAATGTCCTTAAACTCCTTCTTTAACCACGATATTATTCTTCTGACAACATTTATTTTTCCTTAAGTTATAAGATGTAATAAAACGTATTTCCTTGGGTATACATGACCGCAGCATTCTAATTTCGGACGCTTTATGATGTTCACTAACTCGGTTGATTTTTTTAGTCATCGTAATATTTCCTCTTTCGTTACTTTATCCATCCATCGAACTTTCAGAATTTTTGACCATTTTTCCGGCCCACGAGATTCATGGCAATTTTACAAAATATGTATTTTTCCGCACCCAACTAATAGTTACCGTATAATCATTGTTTGTTTTGAGAACTAATTTAGAAAGGCTTGTATGTGAAAAAGCTCATTTGATTCTACACAGTAGTTTTTGGTTCGTGTCCTTTTAAATATAGAGAACAAAAACCAGGGTTTTCTCCATATTTTACTTTTCATTACAGAAAAGAAAAAATACTGTTCAATCCAGAAAAAAATGAATCAATGTGTATGCAGAAAATATAATAATAGCACGCCGGTACCAAAACTGGTATGCAAAATTTCGATTCGGTAATTTTGATATCGAAGATGCATCACGGTCTAAAGGCCGGTTGAAACTGATAAAAACACAATGAAATCATTAGTTGATGCAAACCGGTGAATAACAGCACGTGAGATCGGTAAGAGGAAAAATTTATCAAATTCATTTGTTTATGACCACTTGAAAGACCTAGGTTTAATCTCGAATGTCGATATAGAGGTTCCCTATGTTATTATGGGGAGAAATTTGACCTCATATAAGTTTTATCACTCGTCAAAAGCTTTTACAACTTGAATAAAATAAACTGCTAAAATCATCATATTCTATAGATCTGGCACCTTTGACTTATTATTTATTTCGGTCACTGCAACATCTATTAGACGGTAAAATCTTTGCTTCTAAAGAAACAGTCAAAAATCTCCTAAGATTAGTTTTTGGTCAAAAAAGAGCAAAAATTTTTGAGTGAAAAATCATGCTACTGTTGGAAAGATGCCAAAAAGTATTGAACTAAATTACTTTCCGAATGACCTAATATTACAGATATACTTTATATATGGGCTGCAGAGTTATGATGCATTTTTAAAGTGGCCCGCAATTTCGTTTGGTTAGCCATGGTTAAGACTGAAGTTGGAATTGAACAAAGAATTAAAAATTGACTCTAAATCAAACTATAACTTTCTATTATTTTTTTTCAATTTTGACTATTTTATCTTTACTCTATACATATATACTCATCGGTACAACTATTGTAGCCAAATCAAGCATTTGCTCGTACTTACTTTTCTTTTGCTTATCTATAGAAATTACATAGAATATAGCTAATTTAAAACCAAGATTAAAATCTTAAAATGTCCTGAAATCCATCTCAATTTGACTTGTTTTAATTTGAAATGATTTTTTACGTTGAAAAATTTCATTTCACTTAATTTTTAACATTGTATCATTTTTAGATAAAAGAGCAACAAATTTTTAATATTAATACAATTTCATATTCAGTATTTAAATATGCACGAGACACTCGAATATTTTAAGAAACATCAAACTTTTCTATGAACGAATAATTTAAAAAAATAAGATATACAGTAGGTTGACGACTCACATTGATGTAAAAGTAAGCATCACTTGTCGTTTTATTGATGCAATACAAATATAAATAGAATACATCGCAGAAATTAGTTCCACATGAATTGGAAAGCGTTTTTTTCGATAAAAAAGCATTTTTTGTGATCGATGTAATAAAAGTCAATAGATTTATTGAAGTGAATATATTATTGGTTCACAGTTGCATCTACGATACAGTTGTTGTCGATGAAAATGTTTCTTTCATATTGTTACTTTGGTCATTTTTTGTTGTTTCAATCAATATTGACCGATGCGGGAAAAATACAAAACGAAGATAATATACTTGAAGGTAACATGGTTTATTAAAACTTACAGTTGGTTGTATTAGTGGGAACGTTTGTTGATTCTAGTTGAACCCCATAAGACGAGGGAGTTTAAATTGAATTCAGAGGAAATATGCGACTGTTATGAAACTAAAACTTGTCAAGCTCTACTTGATGGTAGAGGAAGGATAGATGTCCGTATTGTTACTCCTGTAAGTTGATTTTAAAAACGATACGTGATTTTGTTAAAAGTCAAATTAATTTTTACATTGATTAAATATTTTATTTATTGTTTTCGAGTCACAATTAATAAATTAATGAATAATAATGCATGTCCTATGACTCAATTTCTTTCTTGATTTCGCCGCGTTTCAACAGTTTTTGGTTGTCATCATCAGGTAATGAATATTTTGTAAGTTTTAAATAAATTTTATATATGTTGTTTGTTATAAATAATTAATAATTCTTAATAGACTTTTTTTTTAATTTTTAAGGCAATATGAAATAAATAATTAATGCAAATATTATTTTTGTTTCTTTAAAGAAAAAAGAACACTCCGACCAAGCAAAGTTTTCAGAAAAATTGATAGATTTTGGTAAAATATTATGAAAATAAATCCCCTTCGATGCCAATTTTATTCAGTTCATGAATCTATTGTTCATTTTCATTGATATTATTTATATTATTTTTACTTTATTTAAAATTACTTATGTATGTCTTTCTTCTTTAAAATGATTATTTTTGTAGGGAATTGAACAAGGAAATTGCTCAACTGGAATGCTGTTTTGTTGTCCTTTTGAACTATTGAATGATACAACGACAGAAACTATAACAACTACGACAGAAACAACGACTGAACTAACTACTACAACTACAACAAAAGCTCCTACAACCACCACAGAAGAACCAGTTCTTTTTGTGTGTGGAAATCGTAGTGTGAACTTAGCAAACGCCGATCCAGGTTTAGCTAGCTACGGTGAATATCCTTGGGAAGCGGTTATTTTTACCAAAGATAACGAGTATATTGGTGGCGGAGTTTTGATCGACATTCTCTACGTTTTAACTGCAGCTCATAAGATTTACAACCAATCGTAAGTACCTCACTAAATCTAAATCAGTTTAGTTTAATCCATTAGTTTTATAGCGTAATAGAAAATCTTAAAATTCGACTCGGGGAGTGGAACTACGAAGAAAATTCCGAAAACTATGTTCAAGATTACGATATTGTATCGTACATAATCCATCCTGATTTTGATTCGGCTAATCTGCACAATGATGTCGCAATTGTGAAATTAAACAGACCAGTTTTATTAAATGAAAAAACGTCCATTGTATGTTTGCCAATGTCGAACGATATTATTTATGACGGTGAAACGTAAGAGAAAAAAAAAAAATTATCCAAAAGAAAAACAAATTATAATTTCAGTTGTTGGGTTTCTGGATGGGGTAAAAATGCTTTCAACGGGGACTACCAAATAGTGCAAAAGGAAGTCGACGTTCCAGTTGTTGCATCAGCCGAATGTCAAACTGCACTTAGGACAACCAAATTGGGAAATTATTTTAACCTTGACGAAAGTTTCATTTGTGCAGGAGGAGAGGAGGAAAAAGACGCTTGCACGGTTCAAAATAAATTAATATACTTTGATTGAGTTCAAGACTAAATTACTTTTAGGGAGATGGAGGGTCGCCTTTGGTTTGTGAACTATCAGAAAATCGTTGGACTGTTATTGGCTTAGTCGCTTGGGGAATTGGATGTGGTCAACCAAATATACCAGGGGTTTACGTAAATGTAGCCAAATTTCTTCCGTGGATAGAGGAAAAAATCCTTCAAGACATATTAGAATAAGTTTACTTTCCATATTTCAATAAATTTGTTAATTTTATTAAAACTCGCTGAATTTAGTAAACTAATTTATATTTTAATAAATATGCACACAAAAATATAATTTTAAACCTTGAACTAATACAATATAATGGGAGCAATATATTTTTTTTTCACAAATCATTGCCCTTTAATAATTATTTTTACCTCCGTGTGATATATAGTCTCTGATAATTATCAGAGGATAATTTGCTTTTGTATATCTACTCATTTTTTTGGGTTTTTTCAATCACTGTTATGCACATAATGATCTCCAAGGAATTAAAGCTTTAGCATTTTTTTCTGCTAAAAATTTGATGAACTAATACGTGAGGATAAATTATTCTTATTTGTTTAACTACGAGTACATTTCTACCTATAATTTGATAATTAATTAGAAAAATGACACGAAAAAAATTACATTTATCGAAATTAAAAAATCTCACGGTCGTTAATTATGTTTTCATTGAAACTTGAAGGGGATTTCCCTAACATGGTTAATTATGTAATTAAAATTAAGTACGTTTAGATTCGCTTTTCATTTAAATGAACCCATTATGTGTGAATTTTTTGTTGGTGGAGCTGAAAAAGAAATAGATCATCAATTAAATATACATTAAACAATCAACAACATTGCAGTGGCATTGAATGATTTTCAATTCACACAATTTCACGTTAATATTATATAACAAGCGACACATTTGTCACATTACAAGTAAATGTGTAACAGAAATAATTTTAGCAGCACATTTTCATTCTGATATTGAGTATTACAAGATTTGTCAGCATGTGGCTTTTGTATCGTAGCTTCATTTATACAATTGTGCTTGGCGTTTTAATTGTCGACAAATCACACGCATTTTGTCCCGTTTGGTGGAAAAAAACAAACAAAATCAATGATCATTCCTATTTTAAAAATGATGATTTACTTAAAAATCTTTGTAAAGGTATGTACATTTATTAAAAGTTATAAAACTTTTATAATATCACTTTATAAATGAATCTGTTTTCTTTGTAATAATAACTAACTCACGATGCCAATAAACGATTATTATTTACACTTCCCGTACCTGTATAAGTTAATTTAATTTCCAACTTTTCTAAATTCTAAAGTTAAAGGAAATGGGATCAAAAAGAAAACTTGTAAAATTGACAATTGCGATGAAACGTCGACGTCTCCACAAACGTCTTGCCCAATTTGCATAGTCTCGTTTCGCATTTATTGCCGTCTTATAGCCTGACGGCTTTATATTATAAAGTTTCAAGCACTAGAACAGCGGCAGTACTCTATTATGATTTATAAATATAATTTATTCTGCATCTAACTTCTTCCAGAAATCTCATGCTGCTTTGACTTATGAAATATATACGTATGTTTGTTATTACTCGTTTCCTTAAGACTGTGCTACTTGTGTCGCCTTTCAATTTCAAAATGTAAACCAAACAAGCTTTTTAGACACTTAAGATTAAAATATTTATAATAAATACCATCGTTTAAATAACCGTACACTTTAATTTAATATATTAATAATTTTTCGTAATTTACATTAACACATTATAGATAAGGTAATGGTTATTTAGGTACAACAGAAAGGACCACAACAGAATTTACGGAAGAAAATCTTCCACCTCGTGATGTAAGCCGATTAATCTTGGCATGCGGGTGTTTTCCAGTTACTGGTGGTAACTGTGCATTGTTAACAGACTCTTTCGGAAGACCAGGGAGAGCAGGAAGTGGAGTAAGTAATCATTCTTAAATTTGGTTTTCTCAATCATACGGCTGAAATGGTTATCCTTCAATTTAAGACATCATGCTCTTATGGAACCACTTACTGTTGTCCATCCGAACAACCGAGTACAAGTCCTGCACCAACAACTACACCTGCTCCAACTACTACACCAGCCCCAACTACTACACCAGTCCCAACAACGACACCTCCACCCACTACACCTCGTCCTACGACAACTACCCCAGTTACCACAACAACTGCACGCCCTACTACACCACCTGTTACGTCTACAATGCCCCCAACAACCACCACACCAGCTCCTACTACACAACCACCTACAACTACAACAACAGCGCCTTCAACGACTACGTCCAGCACACCAAGCACAACAATTGATGCAAACATCCTTTGCGGTTGTTTTCCTACTGCGATTTGCCAAAATCCCGATGGAGCCGGTGTTATTGATATTAGAATCGTAACTCCTGTAAGTGTCATTTATAATTCATCCTTTTTCCTTTACAACGTTAAAAAGGTTACCTTCAATTTAGCCTTTATGTAAGTAGAAATGACTACAGATATACGCAAGTCAGAGTCGTCTAATCTCATATAAATACAGGTTTGTCCTGCGGGAATGACATATTGTTGTCCGAGTGGTACCAGAAGCACTACTCCTGGTAGAATTGATCCCAGAAGCGGACAACTTGTACTACCGGAATACTCTTGTGGTCTTCGAGAAAATCAGATTACAACTAATATAGAAAGTCGAGCCGGTTTCACTTCTTACCCTTGGCTTGCAGCAATTCTAACGACGGATAATACCTATGTTGGAGCTGGAGTATTGGTGCATGATCAGTTTATTCTTACAGCAGCTCACATAATTGCAAATTTGTCGTAAGTTTTATCAAAAAATTTACGCTTAATTTCAACAAAACTTGTACCATGATTTATTTTACTCTCATTCATTGATAGTTCTAAAACTTTGGTTTTCAAATATTTTAGAATATCGAATTTAAAAATAAGGTTGGGTGAATGGAATGTTAATGAACAGTTGGAGTTAATTCCAAAAGCGGAATTTGAAATTGAAAGAGTTATATTACATCCAGATTTCAATCGTAAATCTTTGACCAACGATATTGCCGTAATTCAATTTAATGATTCAATTTTGTTAAACAGTTTTCCTTTAATCAGCAACGCTTGTCTTCCCAAATATACATCCGAGCATTACGTAGGACAAAGGTAAATTTTACAAATCAAAATTGGATCAAAAGCAAGTAAAATTTGCATTTAGATGCTGGGTGGCTGGTTGGGGTAAGAATTCGTTCGAGAAGGGAAGCTATCAAGTAGTTTTAACAGAAGTGGAAGTTTCTATTGTAAGTGGAAAACAATGTGAAAATCGTCTCCGGAAAACTCAGCTAGGACGTAAATTTATATTGGACGCGAGCTTTTTGTGCGCTGGAGGTGAAAAAGGAAAAGACGCGTGCACGGTATGTTTTATTGTTCCTTAACGTCTTTATCTTTTGAACGCTGTAAATCAATTAAGTTTCGTTGAAGGGTGACGGAGGAGCTCCATTAGTATGCAACGAAAACAGTCAGTGGAGCGTCGTGGGACTAGTTTCTTGGGGTCTTGGATGCGGCCGACAGGATATTCCACGAGTCTACACTAATGTCCCTTCCTTAATTTCCTGGATCAAACCGCAAATTACTTTACTATAAGTTTCATATTAATTGTAACAGAAAAAGTATGAAGATTGTTTTTATTATGTGTTATAAGTTACTTCATGTGGAAAATGAGCATATTTAAAAGTCGTGAATCTCAAAACTTATAACTTTGAAAAAGCACCTATATGGGGCACAAAATTGTATATAAAACAAGTTTTATTATAGTTCATCTAATGATCGTAATTCTAATATAGCAGAAAACATCATTATGCCAAGTCAAGATATTTAAACGAAAGCTTATTTTCTCATTATCGATAATGATGGTTCCTAATTAGTATAAAAATATTAACTCCTTCCCTTTAACTTTATTTTCAAATAACGGCTTATACAATTTTTAATATTTAAAAAACAAAGTTGAACGGCCGTTGGCAATTTAATCTTTTCTGAAAACAAACCTATTAAAGCAAACTTACGAAAATGATTAATTAATAATTTTCAGCACAAAATGACAATGAAGCAAACAAGTCAATAAAGTTTCTTTGTAATGAAATAAATTTTCATTGATTTCCGAAAAAAATATCGTTTTAGGGAAATCAAATACAAATATCGATTATCTTTCGTTCCTTCGAAGATTCACTAGCCAGTGTTATACTTCATCTAGCATTATATATTTATGTTCATTTTATGAAATATTTTTGACACAAATACTTATTTATTTCTTTCCGGAATTTCAGTACTTTATTTGGTTACATAAAGCTAAAGTTTTTAAATTTAAGTTCCGAGGACTACCGTTATGAATTCCTCCGATTATTGCCCCTCAGTGTTAGTTTTACAATTAGTTCCGACTGGTCAGCCCTGTTACTGACATAAATGTCAGTAGGTAATCCATTAAGCTCTTACGAATATCAACTAGCTCAGGGCTGACCAAACCGCGGTCTTCGGGTTGCAAGAGTCCGCCGTGCTAAGATATGTAACCCGCGGAGGAATTCATCATTGAAAGAAAATATATTAATCGTATTTTTTTATTTACTATAATTTTGCCTCGTGTCTTTTTTAGAGATATCAATATCTGGCAATATTGCCTTTTTATTTTCTTCTTAATATAATTCACGAATAAATCGGACCGTAATGAAAATTTAACGACATAACAAACAACTATACGATATTAGTACGATATTACTTGATTAAACTTAATTTGATTGGTTCGACAGACCTTTGTGTGAAATAAGGCAAACTCAGCCATATTTGAGTAACTTACGGTGGATTATTCTAACCTTCAGGTAAAGTGTTCGGTGGTCTACTTTGCGGGTAAACTCCTAATTAGTAGATTTCCAACTTTGAGATAGCGCCACTTGGCGGTAAATCTTCCCAATTGGCAGTTAGTTTATATCATCCGTAAAGTACCGAGTAGGCTGCTTAACCTCCTGTTAAAGTGTATAGATCAGTGGTAAGGGTAAAAAGATTGTCTATAAATCTTATATTGATACAAGCACGGGCTGGGACCTCTTATGGGCGACCTAAAAACCACCAGATAGCGATTGTCAGATAACTATATCTTAAATTGCTGCAGTTTAAAGGAGACAAAGTTTCACAATAAATATTTCATTTTTCCTATAACACTATTGGCGCACCTGAGATTTACCAGTATTTTAGCCCAAACTTCGTCCACATTTTTAACACAGAATTGAATTTCTATATAAATTACTCTTGATTGCTTTTCTTTGATTCGAATCTTTCTTACTGGGAGGGGGTGGGGGAATTAGATTATGTTTTCAGTAAGCTGGCTCAATTTGAACTACTTCAACATTACCTCAAGTCTTTATGGAAGTAAAAATTAGAGCGGGTTATTCCAACTTCTAGGTAAAGTGTTGGGTAACTAACTGCCAAGTAAAGCTTACCCGTCAGGTAAGTGCGTAACCGTTTTTCCACTGGCTTTTACCTCACTGTTAGTTACCCGGAAAAATGTATCAATCCCTACTTTCAGGAAGGCTTGTGGCAAAATTCAAGTGGTTCAAATTCAACCAGCTTGTCGAAACATTGCCCCGTACCGATTAGCCAATAAAACTTTAAAATTTAATTTTCCGAAACTCTATTTCTTATTTTATCTCCATTTTTGTTAATTTGGAGTATTTGATTCGACTGTAAAGTTGAGAAAATATTACATAATAAAATAATAATGATAAATAATTATAAAGCAATAAAATGCACTCTCTAAAGTAATGTTGAATATGATCGACGCACTATTTCGGAGTAAAGAAGGTTCACTCTTTTAATATATATTTGACCCAATTAGGCCATCTTTCTTCTCCCACCACTAATTTACCTGAAGGTTAAATAGCCTACTCGGTACCTTACGGATAATGTAAGCTAACGGCCTAATAGGAACACTTACCTGCCAGGTAGCGTTACCTAAAAGTTGGAAATTTAGCAGTTAAGAATTTAACCGCTAAGAAAGCTACCTATCCTAACACGTTACCTAGAAGTTGGAATAAATATACATTTTAATACGTATCGTTAGGTGACTAACAGTGCGGTAAATGTCAATGGAAAAACGCTCACACTTTTACCTAACGGGTAAGCTTTACTTGGCGGTTAGTTACTCAACAATTTACCTAGAGGATGGAACAACCCATCCTTAACTTTTATTTTTCTTTGATTGAACTTTTATTTTTATTTTTCGGGCTTGGTGTAGTTTTAGCATCATTTCTAGCCGATTTTATTCCAAACTACTATTCTTAGGCCTATTCCACTTTAATAACGATCCAGAAATATGGTTAAAGTGGAATTTATCAACTTTTTACCGTTTAAGTTTTATTTTCTCGCCTAATGGCGTATTTTTAAAAATTTTGTTTCATTAAAATAAAGCAACTGTTAAAAATTGTTCTCTTGAACGATTTTTCTTTGTTTTTAGTGGTGAAAAATGTAATTATATAATTTAATGGTTAATTACCATAGTTGTTAAAAAACGATAGTACAGAAATACTTTAAAGAAGCTTCAATTAGCTTTTAAGTGAATTCTACTTTAATTGATGGTAATCGAAGGAAATAGGATGCGGAGTTCCCTATTATAAAAATATTATAGTTTAGGAGGTATTTTTAACAAATTTTTAGTTAATGAATACAATTTGTTTATTTTACTTTGTTTTTAAATTGCTAACTGATAAATTATACATAAATAAAAAAAAATATTACCTCCGTAAAATACTTCAGGTTTTATTTTAAGATTTTTATGAAATTTAAGCCAGACTGAGATTTCTAATAAGTGAAGAATTGCCAATTAAATATTTTTTGTTCAAATCCATAATAAATTCATCTTTTAACTTCTTTAAGCATCTTAAATAAAAAAGAAGATTATTGAATCGAAAAATATAAGAGATGAAATGCTTGTTAATTAATTAGGCAACGTACAGTCTGTAATTCGAGGACGCTCTAAACTTTGAGATATCATAGCTTGGTGTGTGTGGAAAATGAATAATAAAAACGTCTGGAAGCACAACAAACTCATAATTCTGGGCATACAATTCCATAATGTGCGACACTTTATTCCATCCAAATCCGACAAATCGCGTATCATACAACGGAACGGTTTTTGGCACAATAACATACGGCTCGAAATCCGGTTTCCACTCAACCTAAAAGCCGATAAAACAAGAAGAAAGTCAAATATTTTTTATTGCTTTACTAACCGTATAAGGAAAAGTGGCGGTTCTCCATTTTGAATAGTTCGTAATTTTATGTCCTTTCGTCCAAACATGAAAACGGAATGTATAAAGCATTGAATGATCGAGCATGTATAAAAGTTGAGCCTTTGATCTTGGAAATGTGTTTCGGTAGCGTTGAGATTCAAATGCAGGAACAAGAAGAGCCTATTGGAATTCAAATAATATTCGTTCAAGTTGAATAAATTGTAAGGATTAAAATACGATGAAAGTGAGCATAAATCGCAAAAGAAAAACACTTTGTCTCAAAAAGATATTTAATTTGTTCATTAAATGTGTTGTTTCGATTGATTTGAATAATTTAATATCAGTGATGAAGAAAGACATCCAATACCTTCTTGTTGTTTAATAACAAAAGATCTTGTATGTGCTTCTTTGCTTTAGCATACAAGTTGTACATTGGAATAAAATCAATATCACTCAAAAATATAAACGGAGTATTTGCATATTTGATTCCAATATTTCGTAAGAAATTAACAGGGTAAACATCCTAAAAGATGAAATAAATAAGAGGAAAAAAATATTTATAGGGAAAAAAAACAACTCCATCTTTAAAAACGGCGTGATAAGCAATATTTCTTCTGCAATTTAAAATATTTGAACTCAATATGTAATTTATAACAAATTGAACTTCAGCATCCGTTAAATAAATAGTAAATGTAATTGGACCTTCAATCAAAAAAAAAAAAAAAAATCATAAAAATGATCACTAAAACTTATGAAATTGGTAATCACCTTCCCAATGCTTTGCAATTTCTTCAACCATTTGTAATCGATCGATCGACAACTGGGTTATTAAAGTCAAATCAAAACTTTCCACTTTGTCTTCTGGTAAGTAATCAAAAATATACAAATGAGTTCTCCAAAGTATATCTTTTGCTCTCCTAAATTCCTTACAATCTGTTATTTCCTTAAAGTTATACGTCCATACTGAATAAAATATGATAAATAATTAACAAATAAATTACCTTAACCAAAGAGTTCACAGCATGACTAGAGCATTTAAAAAGTGATGATCGCAAAAAATTTCCATTATATTCGCTAAAAGTTTGATACAACATTGAAAATTGAATAATATCCTTATTTTTGACATCAAATTTTCGAGGAGAATTCCAATGAAGCGCCTGTTTCAAAGAAAATTTTCATGCACCCATTGTAAAACCAAAAATATATCACTTACTTTAATTTCATTAATATTTCTGTAACAATTCGCACTCAAAGTGTTATCACTGAGTTGTACATTCCATAGACATGATAAATTATACAAAATTTCTGGTTTTGATTTTATCACTGCATTGATGATGTCCTGATCTGCCAAACTTAATGTTTCGTAAATGACAAGATTTTTAGCCGTTATTCTTTTCCACATAGAAGTCCAATTTTGTTGATTAATTTTGTCTATATCGAGGAGCATAACTCCAGTATTAAAGCTTAAATACAATGGGAAATTATTGCATTGGCTAATACTTTATATCAAAAATTTTAAATTACCCGCGTTCAAACGCTGGCCATGGCTTATAATTGCTCCATAGTTTGCCCAAATACCATTCACTTTGATTTTCAACTAAACCAATAGCCTTTAACCAAAAAATGGATAATTTTTGTACTTTTTTTTTTTTTTAATAACTTTGTGTTTTTATTATAGGAATTGAACCCAAATGGTTCCTAGCCTAAAATATTACAACTCTTACATTAATCTAAATATAATATCTAGTTGACCAATGTCAACCAGAGAATAGGAACTAAATATACATAAAAATTAAAACCAAAATAAATTAAATCATAAACAGTACGTTAGTAGAACATATACACTTAATGCTAAGTTAGTTGATTTCTCACACACGTTCAAAATATTGCACATTCGTAAAATATTAAATTGAATTAAAATCATTTCTTTTTAGTCTCTTTAACGCGGGTTGTTTAATAGCTTGAACGGCTAGATCGTTCGGGTGTAGTCCCACTCGTTCCACATATTTATTTTTTAATTTCTTAATATAATTTATCACAGTTTCGATATTCAGGTCTCTTAGGATTACTTCATTCCTAACGTATCTTCCCACTCCCAGAAAAGATCTCAGAATCCGCGCCTGGCACCTCTCGATAATCCTTATATTACTGAGTTTTGCAGTCCCCCATAGTTGTGCTCCATAAGCCCATGTTGGTCTCAATACTTGCTTGTAGATCAATACTTTGGAAGATAAGTCAAGAGATTTTTCCCACCAACCAGTTAATTTGGCGTTGGAGGATTTTCAACTGAGCTGCTTTTTTATTTATATGCGCCCTCCAGTTCAGCCGCCGATCCAAATAAAATCCTAAGTATCTCACTACGTCAGTATTTGTGAGCCTATGACCATTTATTGTTATGGGCCCGCATGACTTTGACCTTAAGGTGAATGTGACCAGTTTAGACTTGGTCTCATTTATTCCAATGCCCCACTTGTTTGCCCACTCGCAAATCTTATCAACATAGGCCTGCAACTCCCTCGTGGCAATGCGCGAATTGGGACTCGCGTATAGCACTGCCGTGTCATCCGCAAATGTCGCCGTCATGATGTTTTTGTCCCAAGGGAGATCGGCGGTGAAAATAATGTACAGTGTTGGTCCAAGAACACTACCTTGAGGAACTCCTGCTGAGATATTGTACTTCTGGCTTAAAGCTGTTTTATATTGTACATGAAAGGTTCGATTCCTTAGGTAGCTTTCAAGGATGTTAAATAGATTTGGTGGTAAGTGACACGACAGTTTATACTTGAGCCCCTGATGCCAAACGCGATCGAAGGCCTGAGCCACATCTAGAAAGACACCGGCGCAGTATTTTTTTTGATCCAACGCCTTTCCAATATAGTTTGTTAGACGGTGAACCTGTTCTATAGTGCTGTGTTTTACCCGAAATCCAAATTGGTGATCCGGCACTATACCTTTTAACCTCAGTACTGGGTTTAGCCTGTCAAGCAGCAACCTCTCAAAGAGTTTTGACAGAACAGGTAGCAAACTAATCGGTCTGTAGGATTCCAGTTTAGTAGTATTCTTTCCAGGTTTAGGAATAACTATTATTTTGGCCTCTTTCCAGATGGGTGGGAAGTAGCTAAATTTTAAGATAGCGTTAAAAATGAATAAAATTCCTCTCTTACCTTTATTAGGGAGTTCTTTTATTAGTTTGGTGGTTATCATATCCACTCCTGGAGCTTTGCCTATTTTGAGGTACTTTATTTTTTTTACAAGCGACAAGAAGCTAACCCTTAGTGGCTTACAGCAACTGTTTACTTTGTACTGGAAGCCTGGTACGACAGTTGGATTAGTGGCCATTTTAGGCGTAAACACCTCTGCCAGATGTTGGGCAAAAGCCTCAGCCTTTTCATCATCTGACTCAAACCAACCTCCTGAAGGATTGCGTAGAGGTGAGTGTGCCAGAATAGGTCTTTTTATTCCTTTTGAAAGTTTCCACAAGGAATAGCCTGTCGCTTGCGTGTTGTCAACATTCGCCATAAACTCCTGAAATTTTTCATTGGTATGCTGATGAAGTGCATTTTTCAGTTGTTTCGTGGCCTTGTTTAACATAGCTTTTGCTCTGGGTGACCTAGATTTTAACCACTCTTTTTTAGCGGCTCTTTTTTCCTGAACTAGGTGTAGAACTACCTGATTGTAGGACTGTGACGTAAATCGACAGACTCTGTTGTTAGTTTGATAGGTGGTGGCCTGAGTCGCAGCTTCACAGATGGAACAGGTGAGATACTGTATGGCTTGGTCTATATCGTCTGTACTTCCCAGTCTAAAGTTTTCATTGAAAGAATTATTGAAAACATTTTTAAAGATCTTCCCGTTGGTGGTTCCGTTTGTCAGCCTATTTGTAGGTGGAGTATCATGGCATGTTTCATAAAGTTTGTAAATTGTTGGGGAGTGGTCTGATGAAAGTTCATGGATTGTTTTGGCTTCAACTCTGCTACTGCTGATACCTTTGTAAACTGCAAAATCGATGATATCAGGAATTTTTCTATTGTCAGTTGGCCAATAGGTAGGAGAGCCACCAGAAATGCATTGCAGTGAATTAGCATTTATTGAAGCCAAGAGGTTTTTTCCTCTTGGTGAAGTTAGCCTCGAGCCCCATTGCGGAGATTTGGCATTATAGTCGCCCGCAGCGATAAACCGTTCTCCAAGTATTTTTGTACTTAATATGTAAAAATCTCTACGTTTTTACAATTGACTCAGACTTAAAATAAAAGTTCAAGTAAAAAATATAAAAATTTGTTAAAAATAAAGCTATTAGGTTAAGTATTATCTACCAAAAATAATGTATTGTAGCCTTCTGGTTGACAAGTGGTTATGGCTGAGTTGGAATCAATTGACGAGAAAATTTTCATTTTCCTCAATTTATGGATTTTTAAATTATAGAGTTACTAGAGGTTTTAATTGTAGAATAATGGTCAATAAACATATCAATAAGGTTTGTTTTCTTACATCACATTATATGTCTACCCCGTATCTTTAAGAATCATTCATGAATTAAGCTCTTTTTGATTTGCAAAAAAATGAAAACCCACTTTTTCTCATTTGATAATAAATCATATTTTCATTGAACTCACCTACCCAATTGACATCACGCTATGATACTCTTGCACTATAATGTACAATAATAATTCGAAAAAAAGTTGTATCTATTACTAGTAAAATACGGTAATTGTATTATAGTACAACTAGAAAAGTATTCGATAATAATTCATCTATAAATCGAAATATTTAAAACCCAATTTTAGTCAAAAATCTCAACTCCTTGTATTATAACGAACTACGAAACTTATAGATTGACCCTTTTTAATTCAACTGTAACAGAATTGCCGTTTATACAATATTCTATTGATTACCTTTTTACATATTTCTGTTTGTACTGTTATATAAAATAAAATGTGTATTAAAATTAAAGATTATTATTGCACAATATTGTCCGTTCCTATATAAGGTACTAGTAGTTGCCCGTTGCATTCGCAACTAAAGGTTTTATCTCAATAAAATGTTTAGTATGAGATAATGTAGAGTTAATCAACAATCGAAATTTTAAATTTAATAATCAAAGTGTTGTTAATTAAAAAAACTGTATCCAAAATTATATTAAGAATTATTATTTTTATATAATTTTAATAACAACATTTTAAATAACGTCATTTCACTAAATTAGTATGAAATTTAAATACTTATGTAGTACTTATACCAAATAGGCGATTTTAAATTTTGGTTCGTTTTTCAACAATCAAACTTTTTAAAATCTATTTTTTTACTAATGGTTGTGATCTAGAGTAATTATATATTCGGCTAAAAAGCATTAACGTAGCAATTTTTTGCCATATATTTCACTGTCAATTCAAATATAAAATCTTCTCTACTAACTTTTCTTCGATATTTAGAACAATTTGAAAACCAATTATTGTTATTGAAAATAAATAAAATATTCGAATTTACTTCCACGCTTTCCACTTATTTCCATCAATTTTGTATATACAACGTCCAAATGTGCGAAATCGAATAGCTTTTTAGTCATGATAACTAACATAAAGAAGGTCATTATTTTTTTTTCGTTTTACATTGTATTTTCAAATATAAGTGCACATTTGTGTCGATGAAATTTGGAAAGTGTTTTCCTTATACGATGCAGATGTATAATAAGAAAGGGTTTTTGAAAATTTCTCCCCTAAACGAGTGAAAAATGGTAGCAAAGTTTGTAAGGAATAATGTTTAATAAACAATCGAAATTTCAAATAATCAATCAAAGTCCGTTAAAAGCGAATATTTACAACTGGCTAACTATTTGTCGCGCTTTTATTACAAATAATATAAATTTAAATTCATAAAAAATTGTACCATCGGGTGCGTAAATAATTATTTAATGTGCTTGAGTAATAATATTTTGACAAACGTAAATAGTTGTTATGAAAAAAATACAAAAATAATAACAAATTTGGTAAATAGCCGGTTTGAGCAAATAGGCATGTTTGAATGCCGTGCGCTGTGTCAACTTAACCCTACCAACGTTTTGAATGCGTAAATAGGGATAATAGAGCGCATGCGCATAGCTCTGAACGCACGGACGGCAAGATAGTCAATTTATTTATAAGAAGATTCTATTTTCGAGATCAATAAAACAAGAATTCTTTAAAATTAAATATTTCATACCTATGTATGCAACTAAATATTCGGCAGTGCTAAAATAATAATTGTTAGTATTAAACGGTAGATTTTGCATAGTAAATATAAGTGGTTATGCAGCTATAGATGTTATTTTTTACCTCAAAAGATCCTAACTAATATTATAAATACGAAGGTGAGTTTGTTTATTTATTACGCTTTCATGCCTAAATTACTCAATCGATCAAAAATACAGAAGAGATAATAGGACATCTTTTATTAAGAAAACCAATAGATAAATTGTTTCCAAAAGATCAAAAATTGATATAAATGATTGACGCTTGAGCAATTTTACTGAGCATTTCATAGTCGCGGAATTTCATCGATTATTTTTTAAAAACTAATTAAACATTGACAACAATTGTTTTTATTTAAAACAACAGTTTGCTAAATATGCCTCTTCAAACACATTAAAATCATGTTTTCTTCAGATTTAACAAAAAGTCTAAAAATAAAATATTTCCAACATATACGCCACGCAGACGAAATTGCGTCAAACGCAAACTGCATAATTGTTATTTACTTGCCAAATTAGAGCACTCAATTAGAGCAGAATACTTGGTATCTACCATTATTTTAACTATTTAGGTAAAGGAAAGGACGAAAGTGTTAGCTTATCTCAAATATCAATCCTCACTGGCCTACCCTTTCGATTAAAAAGATTTCAGTTTCCGATCGAGAATAGTCTTGCTGTTACCATTAACAAAGCGCAAGGGCAAACATCACACGTAGCAGGAGTGCAATTGGAAATGCCATGCTTTTGTCATAGAACATTTAGCAGAGTATGCAGTAGCATCCTGGAATAATATACGTATTCGTACTTTACTGAAGAAGAATTCAATTGCTTAATGTTATTAATACTTTAAACCTTTTGAAATCTTAATACTTAAAATTATTTATTTATTTTTTAACATATCTTAATAAGGTATGTTTTTTTTTCAGTTTTTTAAACGAAATTAAATTTTAGATTTCTGAAATGCTGACTTTTCGGGTCAGATAATACTTATAACAATTATCAAATTATTTTCTTTTCAACGATATTTGACCCTTATTTAACCATTTTTACAGGAGCAGCACTCTGGATGACATTTTTCCGTACACTGACAATTCCAAGTTTCATTCGGGCAAGGTTTGTTTTGTAAGATAGTGATTTTTGCGAATATTTAACGTCGCAAGTTTCTCAAAAGCTGGAAAAACCTTGAATGATTCATAAACTAACACAAAATAATTTTGCACGGGGGGTAACATATACTTAAAATACTTATTGAGTAAATTTATTGTAATTCATTAATTAATAAATGTAGGCAGATAAAAATTAAAAAAGGTGACAATTTTTTTACCACTTTTCTCAAAAAAAAAAAAAAAAACACTGATAAGTGTTTAAGGATATCGACGCAAGTGACGCCATGCGAAAAAGCTATCAACCAAGAATTAAAATTCAAATATGTAGATTCAAACATATGATTACGCCGGTCGAATCAGAAGTACCGGCCAGTTGTAAATAAAGTTTAAACTATTTTCAATTACTTCTTAATTTTGTTAGATTTTTGAGGATTGAAATTTAAATATCAGGCATCAAAATCATTTAAACAATTCAATCTTACTTGCTTTTCAGTTAAATATTGAAACTCTTTCCAAAGTTCGAGAATATTTGATAGAACTATAACATCCGTATCCAACGTAATAATTTTTGAAACTGATCCGAATAAAATTTGAGGAAAAAGCAGCTTTAACAAGCCATAAACTCCGGAATAGTGTTTGTTTGGAATCCATTCGATCAACGGTATAAATTTTTCCGCTTCATAATATGTGAAGTTCACTAAAAAAAATGATATTTTTAATAATGAAAGACACAAAAATGACGAACCAAAAAAACACCTTCGGGCAAATTCCATGTTTTCAATAATTGCTGCAATATTAAATTTGCTTTTGAGTCTACCATAAAGTGAAAATGAATCGGATTTGTGCGATAAAAGAGAACAGATTTTAATAATGTTGAGGCTAGTCGGCTTGAATTATATCCAGCACAAACGATTCCAATATGCACCACTTCACAGTTCAAACTGCTTTGATTGATTACTTTCGCTCTCACCATTTCTATGAAAGAATAAAGTTCACATTAAAACGCTATTGGGAAATGTGCAAGTAATACAACTCACCTTTATTGGAATTTTTTACGTGAAACTGCCGCAATACTGTAACAAGTAAAAAGATCAAAACTGCAGTTAACCCAAATCTCGCCAAGAAATAAACATTGTAGCGTTTTAGTCGAAAAATGGTGAGACTAAAATTTTTCTAAAGAAACTTGCTTGAGAGTTTCGGTTGTTCTTTTAGTTTGTGAACGATATTTAGAAACGATGCAGTCATAAATTGACAATTTATTCAATTAATTAATTGAATAACAAAAAGGCGAGACTATAACAACATTCCTGAGACAGTTTTATATTGAGACACTTACACTTACTTAAGTTTTAAATTATTACTATAATAAAATCAATACAGTTTTTATTGACTTCCACATAGTCTTAAAGAAGATTACTACGACCAATAAAAGCTAATATATATAATATATGATCATTTATGTTCTTTTTTAAAAATAAATATTTGGACGTTTGTTGAAAACTCACAAATAGACAAAAATTATAATTTGCCCAATAGTACGGAAATTTGTAAAATTAAATTACAATATTTAATCCAACATTTACATTTTTATCATTATATTTATTTTATAAAAATTAGAAACAGTGTCTTTTGATATCTATACATATAAAATCGTTTGTCCTAATTGCCTGACTGAAAAAATGATATATCAGCGCATAGTCTACGCCGCTGGTCGTAGAGTCATGAAATTAGAACGGTGTAGCCCTTACCTATATGACGTAGGCATCCGATAAAAAATAATTTTCGAAAACTATCCCTCTAACAAGGAAAAGAGGTAGCAAAATTTGTTTGTAATAACACGTGGCGAAATCAACAATTGAAATTCCAAATTTAATATTGAAATTGTCGTTGGATGAAATAGAAACAAAAATATTGCTGCTTTAAAACAGGAAAACAGCACATCAATTAAATTTAAGTGTCAAAGTGTATAGTATTATTTTAATGTCTTAATATTAATATCAGTTTTTTATTAAAGGGATATACCTATACTATTAACGAATAACATTCTTATCATTGTCTTTTTTCATACAAAGAAATTATTTGTTTCAAGATATTGTTATTCCAAATTTACTGTTTAATGATTTACAAATTTACTGATTTTTATACAATTTGGAATTAAGATATAAAGCGATGTTCCACTAACTGTACGGTTGATATAACAAAAAAATAATAAGGGATTTTAATTAAAAAATGGCCTCCCTTACGAAAAACAGAAGAATAAAAAATATAATCTATATGGTCCTATGATTGGAAAAGTTTATAGAAGAGTTTCCTGACACTTCCTTAATTTAAATTAAAAATTAAAAGCGTAAATAAAGTTTCATTATAATAAGCTTATCCCTATTAGAACCGGTAATTATTTTAAAGTTTAAAAATTGCCTTTTTTAGAAATAGATATTTTTACACCCATTCATTATTATTAGTGCATATCTTAATAACGCCGCGGTAACATAACATCATTGCTCTAAATATAAGACAATAGTAATATGAATGAAGCTTAATGATAATATATTTACAAAACAGATGTGTTATCGACTTATGAATCAATTATACCAGGGGTATAATAAATTAAGTATATATCAAATTTTTCAATGAAATTTAAATTCACTGTAGATATTTTTAATGTTTTGGTTTTCATCACTTTGGCCATTACAAATTTAAAAAAATTATAACTTGTAATTGTGCTTTGTTATGCACAAAAGGCACAAAAAATATATAGCTCCAAAATACAATTACAAAAAATATAATAATTCTGGTAATTGGGTTGAATTCAGAGAACGCGTTACTAGAGGACGTTATTACAAAGACGGAGGCAAATCGAACTATACCTAGAAGATGCTATTTCAACCGGGAAAATTATAGCTATGTACTTTTTTCTTTTTACTCTAAGTATAGCGATGAGTCCTTTTTTTTTGGTTACTCAATATCAATTTTTTCATAACATCGTGCAGTATACTTGTATTTTATAATTACTTAATATTTCGGCTCAAGTCCCTTTTAGCACATTCAAATCTGGCAACGTTGTATTTTTGGCTTTGTTTTTAATTTAATTCGCGAATAAATCAGCCTATAATGGAAATTTAGCCCCAAAAGAGAAAAGTATACCATATTAGAATTAAATTAAACAAAATTCGCGATTTAAATTAAAAACAAAGTAGAAAAAACAACGTTGCCAGATTTGAGTGTTCTAAAATCATTTAATGTAGCCGTACAGCGACAGGCATACATAAAACGGTCGACGGGCGCCATGGTGCCCACGGGCATAGGGTTTGGGACTACTGCCTTATAGCTTATTTATTTCTTGTTTTTTTTTGAAAAATTTGAAGAACCTATACTATATACAGTGCATTTACCTACTACAAAAGCTTGCGATATTTTTAAAAAGAAAATTTATGAAAGCTTATTTTTTTAAAAAGCTTCTATCACTCTTTCGGTCAGCGTACTGTCTAGTTGTTGGTAAAAGTTTGTCAACATTGTATTGGTGCAGGTAAAATATAATAAGTAATTATTGCAAGAAATTCAATTTTATTTTTATTGACATACTGTTATGTTAAAAACATAAATTTATTAATTGACTTCTTAATTGTTGCTAAAATGCGCAGTAAAATTAATATTAATATTAAATGCATGAATAATACAATATTCTTGATACTACTACATTAATAAGTCTAAAAAATTTTGCCATGTTTCGATTATTAAACCAAAATTTAAACAAATACGTTTTTCCATAAGAATATAAAATTTTTGATATACAAATTTTAATATGAATCTTAAAAGAAAATTCTACCATCGCTACCATCTTTTCCATCCCACCAGTTTGGGTTTAGGCAAAGACACGCAACCACAGAGCAAGTACATAGAGTAGCTCAAACTATAATAAGCTCCCTACACCAAAAAAAATACTGCTCTGCCGTCTTCCTCGATGTAAGTCAAGCTTTCGACAAAGTGTGGCATCAGGGACTCAAACTTAAAATCCAAAGAGTGCTACCCACTTCAATCACCAAGGTCATCAAGGCGTACCTATCAAATCGAAATTTTTTCGTGAAATACAAAGAGGCGGAATCAACAGCTATCCAGATAACATCAGGGGTTCCACAGGGTAGCATCTTTGGGCCAGTCCTATATTTAATATACACGGCGGACATGCCAACCGTAAACGGCTCCACAATGGATACCTTCGCCGATGACACAGCGATTCTGGCAAGCGACCATTGTCTCATAGCTGCCACAGAAAAATTACAAGGCGCCTTAAATATGCTCCAGGAATGGTTTCTCCGATGGAGAATAAAAATTAATGAAGACAAGTTGGTGCACGTGACATTCACAACCAAAAGAGATACTTGCCCTCACATCTTCATGAACAACCGTCAAATACCTCAGGCAACAGAGGCAAAGTATCTTGGAATTCATTTGGACCGACGACTCACATGGCGCAAACATATCACCAAAAAGCGCGAACAACTGGGGCACAAGCTAAGAGAGCTGTAGTGGCTATTACGGCGCGGATCGCACCTATCCCTGGAAAGTAAGCTAATGATCTATAAAGCCGTCCTAAAACCGGTCTGGACGTATGGAATCCAACTTTGGGGAACTGCCAGCAGCTCAAATATTGAAATAATGCAGAGGTTTCAGTCTAAAACACTGCGTCTTATCGTTGATGCTCCGTGGTATGTCACGAACTTCGACATCCATAAAGATCTAGGGATTGCGACTGTTAAGGAAGAGGCATCCAGATTCAGCGCCAAATACCTTGAGCGCTTAAATGATCACCCGAGCCACCTGGCTATGAACCTTCTGGATAACAGCGAGGAGACTATTAGACTGAAGCGCCTGACATTCCTGGAGCTTCCCTACAGGTGGTGAAGTATACGGCACCCCAATAGGGGTGCCCTGTCGTCTCGTCCATGCGTTCAACAGATTCGCTTATTGTCCTGGGACAGATTGCGAAACATTACAAATTATAATAAAAAAAAAGCTACCATCTTGTACGTGACAAAGACACAGGTATAGGTCATACAATTGTAAAAATAAGAAGTACACCAAAAATAATTATTAGATAGACATGCAGAAATATGTAACAAAAAAAAAAATCAAATCACTTAACAGTTGTTGGTACAAAAAACTGAAATGGATCTTGATAATAGTAAAATAATAGACAAGTTATAGACGATAAAGGAGCGTAAAGTAAAATGTATTTTTAAATTAATCAACTTTTCAGTACTTTTTAATTTTTCTTAATAAGCCTGCAGTTGAAACGCTCACGAGTCGCTATTGATTATTTGCGTATATATGTGTATCAATTTTTAAAGAATTTAAAGAAAATTTTTCTTGAGAACTATAGGAACCACTGAACAACTAATTATTTGATTTAAAGAAACAACTTACTATGTTTCGAAACTCTTTTTTCAAATTTAGATGTCATTTTAGTAATTGTCAATTTATTGGTAAATTTTGTAAATGTTGTTTCCAGATTAAATTGATTGTTAACTTAAGAGGTTTTTTTTGAAATTTTAGGTAAATTTAGTATTTCATTAACTCATTGCGTTATTCGCGGCACTAAAGTAGACCACGAGCCTTGGGTTGTTGCATTTATCATAAAATGGAAAGGAAAATGGTATCATAATTGTGGGGGTGCCTTAATACATCCGCAATGGGTCCTCACAGCAGCTCATTGTTTCTTTAATAAGGATAGGAATAATGATCTTTTTGTTCCACTCGAGGTAGCTGATGGTCTGTTATCAAACTATAAATAATTCATATTTTTCTTTGATATTCAGAACTGTTTGGCTTTAATTGGAGCGTCGAAACACAGCGAGGCGGAACAGTTTAATTTAGAATCGGTGGACCATCCTTATTTTAATGTGACTAAGAGATTTGGGGTGAGAAATGATATCGCTTTGGTAAAACTAGCGACGCCTGTATCGGAAAAAACAGCAAGTCCAATCAAAATAGTCGAACACACTGAAGACATTACTGGTAAATTGGCTTTTGTGTATGGATGGGGAGAGACCGAGCTGGGAAAATACAGCAGCGAACTGTTGAAAGGACAGGTTTATATACTTGATAACTATCAATGTGCGGATTATCACACGAGTCAAGATCCGCATAAACTTTGCGGGGATGCAGCCATTACAAAATCGATGTGTTGTGCGGGGGACAGTGGAGGACCGGTTGTGGTTAAGGATAAAAATAACAACAGTGTGTTAATTGGAATTTCAAGTTACGGCGATTCCGATTGCATCAAGTATGACATTTTCACAAGAGTCACATCACATCTGCATTGGATTCAATCCAAAGTCGGAAACAATTTTCACATTGAAACTAAATTTTAATGAATAAAGAACCGATTCAACTATTAATAGTTAGAAAAAGAATGATAGTTATATTTATGTCTTGCATAAACTCAATAAAAGTTTAGCTTAGTGTATTTTCAACACAAAATTATTAAATTTTAAGAAAATGTTCTCAAGAGAAACTTAGTCTATTTTTCCCTTAAGAACTAAGCATTTATTCAACATACAAATCTTTTAAACTACTTATCAGCTTATTTATAAGATTTATATCTTCCTCTAAGAAAATAATCCAGTTTCCGTTTATTCTTTTTTCTGTTTAAAAATTAATACATTATACACAAGCAATGCATATTACGTTACAAAAAAAAAACTTAAATCAATATAAAATGACTTGAGCACACAAATTTCTTAAGAGCAACGAAATAATGAAATTGTGCGCACTTACTGCAAATAAATTATACAGCTTAAGGGTTGGTTAAGAAATATGTAACACTAGAAGGGGTAAGTTTAAACGTCTAAATCTAGAAACGTGACTTAGTACTATGGAATGAGTAAGGCTATTTACTCATTAACAAACTTGTAGGTATACCTATAAAAACAGATGAAAATTATAAAACTGGTATTACGTTTTCGTTATAAAGAAATATTATTTGTAAACATCTATCAGCAGATATAATTATCCTTCTATGTAAATGCTTTTTTTTAATATATATTAAAAGTTCAATTAGTTTTATCCAAAGAGTAAAATTATCCTCAATTATCACATAATTTCACAAATTTTATATATTTTTTTTTCATTTATAATTTATAATGCAGGTTTTGGGATACTTTATTTAAAAGGTGCATAGATGTGGGATGTACCAAAAAAAGAAACAAAAGTAGCATTCTATATTTTTTGAATAATAACTTTTGCAACGAATACAAATTTCAAATTGTTGAATTTCAAAGAAAATTGTATTATCATTGCCTTATTGCAATTTTACTGTTTTATACTTTTGGTCAAATATAAGGTACTCAAAGCCTCAATGGTCTTAAGATTACTAGAGCTGCCATCTAGTTTAGGGTATACGTAATGCAGAAAACGAAAGCGACAAAATCTGGTGTAAGCCAGTGTAAGCTTTATGACTAAATTGTTAAATGATGGAATAAAGTATTGTTAAAAAAATGGAAAACCTTAATACAAAGTACTATAATGTAAAAACTTACTCCTACAATGATACAATTCACATCAAAAATACATAGTATAAATTTAATCTCATTACATTTTAAAAATATTCATTTTAATAATTTTCCAACTACAAATATAAAGCCTCTTTTAATTAAAATTTGATACGCTTGGAACACAGTTTTTATGTTGTTTTATTAAAATTTAAAAATAACCGTAGATATTTTTAAAATATAATTATTTCTAATAGTTACTAATAAGTAATGTTCTCTTCTATCATGCCCGGTTTCCGTCGGTCATTCTTTAGAAAATAGAATGGATGTGATAGGATAGAATGGAAGTAGATGAGTTTTTACATAAAAGACGATTCTGCCTGAGATTTTTTTTTATTTATGAAGAATATCATAATAAAAACATAAGTAATAACTTAGTGAAATTTTAAATATTTTCTCTGTGCCTATATTTTAGCTTAACAGAAAAATAATAATATATAATTAATATATGGGAATACTTGTGGTGTTTTATAGTAACTGAAATCAATTAGAAAAATTAAGGCCGTAATTCTCTTCCAAAATCAAAAATATTTTTTGATAATTTTTCTTCTAGTTATCATCGGACACCTCGAAGAAATCGTGTAATCCAAACTTTTTAAAGAATAGACTACCTTCTATTTGCTATGAAACTAGCACCCCATTGTTTTGAATTTTTCTTTTTCACAAATACCTTCTAAAACTTTAAGCAAATATTCTGGTGTATCCTAGATATAGATTAAAGCAATTAATATTAGATTTTTCGGATCTTAAGTGGATGAAGATCACTTGGAAGTAAAACTTCAGCTATTGGGATACTAGTAATTGATATCATTAAAAATTTATACGTATACTAATTTTCCCAATAGCATCAAAAATTAAACATATCACACGATTTTTATTTCCAGCCTATAAAGTTTATTACATCTGTACGATACTTTAAATTTCGAAAGCTATTATATTATATACATGTACACTTATAAGATAGTATCCCTGTTATAAAAAGGTTTTTAGAGGAATTTTTAAATCGTTACATTTAAAAGGCCTTGAATAACTTTAAATGACTTTTAATGGGATTTTTAAACATATTGAATGCCTTTTTTAGCAAGGATTGGTTCAAATATGCATTATTATAAATTTTATGATTTAATCTGCGTTGATAGCAAATTTAATTTTGAATATTGATTTTTTTTTATCGGTATTGTACATTGTTATTGATGTTATTGTTATTTTATTGATTATTTTGAACGGTTTTTAGATTTGATCCATGAATCATGGAAAACTTAATGATTAAAACTTTCAGAGAGTTATTTTATCAAATACAGTGTGAATTAAAAATTAAACCTACTAGTTTTTGATTATCTAATATATAAAAAAGACATTGATATAATAAGTGTAAGCAGAAAATAGATAATAGATAATACAGGTCATCCTATCGTGCAATAACAGCTACTACATATTAACATGGATATCACAAAACAGGCTTCTTATTAAAGCATTATAGTAAACAATGAGGAATCAAAGGACTAATAGATTTGTGTACAAATCTAAAACTAACGAAAAAAAGCATGCAATTAGTCTAGTAGTGGCCGAATGGTCAAAGTGGTCGCTTAAAAATTGATGGGTGTTTGGTTTAAATCTCGTATCAATCAAATATTCGATATTTCTCAATTTACGGGTTTTTATTAACTCTAGAGTCGTTTTAGAACTTGGTCGTTATAACGTGACAATAAATAGCAATAAACGAAACATGTAAAAATAAAATATCTTACAGTTATTGATTTTCTAGTGGTTATATTCGAAGAAAATACAAGTAAGCAATTATATTTTAAAAAAAAAATCTGACTTATTTTTATGTTTCACTTTAATTTTTAGTTGGAGAAGGAAGAAAAGACCAATTTTATTCTAAAAATATCAGTTTAATTATTAAAAGTTATAAAAATGTCTAATTATAATAAATTCTAAGAAAATCACAATATGGTAAATACATTTTTTTGATAAAAATTATGTTACAATTGAATGTTTAATATCAAAAATATTTTTGAACTTTAATATTGTTTCATCAATAATTCCCCAAAATTACATTAATTTTCGTATAAATAGCTCATAAAAGTAACGGTAACTCATAAGTCGAATGGTTTTTGGTTCGTTTTTGATTCAATAACCAAATTTTATTGTTCAATTTTTCGATCGAAGTTTTATTGAAACTTCTTCATATTAACGGATATAACTCGCAACATCGCTACAACGGGAGCTTCGAACGCCAGTGATATCACAAACGATAAAATGTAAGAAACAACAGTTTGTCCAATGTAAATAAATGCCATTACTTCGGAGCTGAGATGCAACGGCGAATCCATTTGCATTGTCATGTAGCGAATACAAAGTGGATGAATTAAGTATGCACAGTATGTAATTCGGCTAAAAGGGTATAAAATGGGGGCGGAGAGAATTTTATTTACCCATCCTGAAAATAATATGCATTATTTGTATATATGAAAGTATAATCTTTATTTTATTTCAAATTACCTCCATAACCCGTCGAGCATGCTACTACAATCCAAGCTAAGCACAGCGCCCATGCTGTGTGGCTTAGTGAACTGTAAGCTGCTGCTGTAAATCGAGACAGCTCCGCTTCATATAAGCCATATACTAAACTTAAGAGACATGTGATCGAAAGAAGCCAGCCAATTGTTAACGTCAACTGAAAATTACAATTATTTAAATTTATTTCATTCAAAAAAAAATGGAATGTTACCTTTGACATTCGAATTCGGCAATCCGTTTTGAATAGTAAATAACCAACGGACATTCCAATAAAGTATGGACCAAGGCGAGTCCATGGTTTGGCGTACAATTTATCGAAAAGCACCAATGGGTCATCTAAATTGGGCATGTGGTTGTTGATGTAAGCGACGTAAGCTGTTACGACCCAAGAACTTATCATAAATGTCGAAACCAAAACAGCTGCTGTTTTGAAATATCTGTAAGCAATTATGTGATTTTTAATTTGCTGGTAAATTTCAAGATAAGTAAATTACTCAGAAAACTAAAAATCAATTAAAGTAATTAATTTTCTTCTACATTTCATTAAAAAAAGTTTGGTAAAGTTATGATAAAACTTAGACTTACCGTACTGCAATAATTAGAAAAATTATTCCGACTATATAAAATTGCGTGTCATCCGAAAGATACCAACTCCATAACATGCACTGTAAACATAAATATTTTAGCGCACATTGAAATAAAATTTATGAATAGCAAACATATTTTCAAAATTTTTAAAACATTCCAAATGATTTCTGTAGATATTTTCGTAGTTTTAAGAAACAATTTATTACAAAACTATAACTAAACAATATAGAAATGCTGGGAAATTCCTTTAATAAACTTTCTTAATAGTTACAGTGAAATTACCATTTCTTCAACTGGATAAAATGTGTTAATGTAGAGTATATTTCTCCACCAATATTTCGGGCAATTTATATGATCATCAGCTGGAGGCTCAAATACAGCATTATAGTTAAACCACTTCATACATACTTCAACAACGCCCAGAACATACAAATACGGAACGGTTAATCTAAAAACAATATAATATTGAGATTATACATACGGAAATTATTCATACGGTGTATGAAAAAAATATTATATATTTTTAAATCATTACATTTAAAATGCCTTGAGTAACTTTAAATGACTTCAAATGGGTTTTTTGAAGATTTAAAATGCCTTTTTAACCGAGTTTTATTAACAAAATATATTCGCCTTTGTGACGATTTTTTTCAAATTGGTAATTTGGTTAAAAATAGCATTTTTATTGAATTTTCTATAAATCTTATTTCAGAATCGATGCTATTAAACAAACGCGATCTTTTTGAACTCTTACCACTTTCCTCATTCTTATTTCAAGTGCGACAAATGGTAACCAACTTAAGTTGTATGGGATAATTTTTCATTCAAAATCAATCGCAGATAATTCAAAATTTTAAAAAATCAAAAAAATAAAGAAAATCTTTTTACCTGGCAAACCGATATCCAATCATTCCCCAAAACTGTAGAAAGCCCGAAACAAACTGACCTCCAACTTCTGTAATATGTTGATACGTTCCTTTTGCCGTAGTACGAAAATATAAATATGAAACTAATAGACCACTAATAAAGAAAAATGAGTCCACACTGTAAACTCCATTTGTGACAGTTTGAAACAAGAACTCTTTTTCAACGACCTTACGGTATTCCATATTGTCTACAAAACAATAATAAAGACTTAAATTAAATGACACAATAATTTTTTTTTAAACTTAAGGTTGTATTTTTACCTGCATATTTGAATGCAATAATTAATGTATGGCCCAGTATAACCCATGCCATACTTATCGCTCGAATACCATGAACAGTAGGAATCGTGTCACATCCAATTTTTTGATCACAGATTGTATTCATATTCATTCGAACAGAAAAAGAAAGAAGCAAATCTCCCAAAACTCCACCTAAAAATTATTTTTTTAATTAATCTCTGGAAAAGTCCAATATTTTCCTACAATAATTTATATAATTGTTTTGTTTTTCTTTACAAAAAATTATTAAAATACAACTTTTGAAATATTTACGTGGTGTATAAGTATAAGTATTATTTACCAATGGAAAATGGCACCAAACTCGTTTCAGAGCTTTTCAAATTTTCGTCTGAAGGTACCACATCGTTATTAACGACATACATGCCACTTTTTCCTATTTCCAACGTTATATGTTTTTCCATCTGGTGCTCTGATTTAGTCATATCATAAGTTATGCAATTCGAGGCCATTTGTTTCTTCTGTTTGCGAAGCAAATATAAATCATATAAAGTGCCCGCAATAATCAATGCAGTAACAATTGCAGTGACGGTGCTAAAAAATTAAAATAATTCTTGAAGCAATATTTTTTTAAAAAAAGGAATTTAACATACAATAAAATTATAAATGTCACATCTTCCCAAATTACAAATCGAGTGTATTGCGAACGAACCGCTGATATTTTAATCTTAACATCATCAACAGTTTCAGCAGCAACTGTTTCAACAATCCCTTTGATTTGTTCCGGAGTGCATGATAGTGGCATACAGACTCCCATATGAATAATTCTCGTCTAAAAATAAACAATCGAAACAATAAAGAACTCTTCCTTACAAACAATACAAATAACATACGTAAGGTGTTATTTCGTCCGATGAATTTAGGTGAATTCGCATCAAAAAGAAACTTGGAGCAAAGTTAGGCAATGCGTCTCGCATTAATTTTCCCGGTTGATAGCCAACTCCAAAACTAGGACTTATGATTCGCAACTTTTCACCATTTTCACTTATCTCACGTTTTTCGCGATTTGTCTCTTCCTTTTGAATCAATTTTGCCGCTATTGGAGTCGAAGCAGACGCCGTTTTTAATGGAAAATCTGTTGGTTGGATATCGGGAGCAATATTCAAGCATTCTACTTGAGAACCGGCCCAGTAGTTGTTGCCCCAAAAGAATCCAGAAGTGTAACGCCCACTGGAATCATCCACTAGAACAAAGTTAAAAAATATTAAACATTTAAAAAAAAGAAAATGGAGACTACCATACAACAGAAAATCCTAAGTTTGACTTAAAGTCTATAATAAATGTGTTATAAGTAAGTAATAATAAAATACATTACAGTGAATACATAATAAAGACTGAAAATAACGACGAATTTCCTTAGATAGGAAAAAAAATATTTTAAGAAGAATTCAAATATTTTTTAATTGAAACCACTTGTAGTTTTAAAGTCACAAGGTATAATTAAATCAAAAGAACATTACAACAAATGCAAGTCACAGAAGCATAGATAACATAATAGTATATTTGTACCACATATTGCCTATAAAGATTTACAACATGTACAACACATTCAACCTAGCCAAAATAAAATACAAGCTAAACAATGCCTATAGAAAATGTACAAATTAATACTTTCAACTCTATTTATCAAAGTGAAAACCTTAAAAAATTAAGCTAGAAAAAACAATCAAAAATTTGAAAATGATCAACCTGAAAATTTTGGGAATACAAAAATAAGTTTGGAGGGTTTTAGACTTTTTAATTATTTTTTTTAAATGTTATTTACAAAGGACTTCAGAGACTCTAAAATTAATAATATCCGTAAATTGAAAAGCTTCGAAAATTTGCTCGATACGAAGAACGAACCCAGCACCTACCAGTTTTGGAGTGGTCCCTTGACCAGTAACAACCAATAAAAAAGTCCTTAATTGAAGAAAAACTCTAGGAAATAGGAAACTCTGAAAACAGTTACTGAAGTATGATGTATTTATATAATTTTTAATAAAAATTTGAAGCCTGATCAATCAAAAAATCAGTAAAAGTATTTTAATAGATTTAAAATGTAGAACTGACGAAGAATTTAAAAAATAAAACAGACAAATCGAATCAAAAAGTGTTTAGAAACGTCACAAAAAAGAGTTAGGAATATGAGTCACTCTGAAGAGATTCAAGTTTAATGAAAATTACTTAAATAATGAATAAGAATATTTAGACTAAGAAAATTAGCTTTTGCGATTTAAAAGACCTTAAGGTGATAAGCAGTAAGGTTTTTGAATCGGGTTTCCCCAAATTCGAAAGGAAGAGGTTTTCAAATACTTTTGGTACCGATAATAGGGAGATTTTTTACATAAACCCAGTCAAAATGTTCTGAAAGTCCTATATTCGATACAAATCTACAACCGAGGAATGTAGAAACATTTTGTAAAGAGAAAAATCTCTTGCTGTACTGTAGAATCCGATGGAATTTTCTTGGTGCAACGCTTTTATGAGATGAGGAAAAAAGTTAAAATTTCAATACTAGAATATCAGTTTGATCTTAACAATCAAGAATTGGAATAGATTAAAGGGTTGTGATTTACTTGTTTCCCTTGAAATCGCAATCCAATATTTATGCAAAGAAGATGCCGATCTTGTTTTCTCAGATAAAGTTTTAGCATTGACAAAGAATAAATTAAAAAGTAAAATACTCCTATCGCAAATATTCGTCTCCAAAGATTTGAAATTATATGATATGATTAGATATATATGATTAGATGTTTGAAAAATTTCGATTTCTGATGCTTAATATTATGAAGATTTTGATTATGATTATGATGCTTCAATATTAGAAGCAGAAATTTTAGTTGAGATAAAAGTGGGAAATTAAATTAAGACGATACTTATATACTGTACAAATGTCTATATCTAAAGAGTTGAAAATGTTGTTTTTTCTACAGGAGAATGATAGTATGGAAAATTATTTTGGATTAAAATTTGTATCGCATTTCAAATATCACAAGAAAAGAAGTTGAGTTGCTTTGGGCAATAAAAATTTGACCAATAATGTTCGATAAATTTTTCAAGTCTTTAACCACAATTCTATCATCTTCAGTGGGAGCAAAAAGAATATTTTCTGGGATGATTTTGTCTGCGAATAAACTCAGATACCAATTCAATACGTTAAGTGTTGGCTAAATTATAGCAATTTTATAAAAAATAAAATATTTATAGTACTTTTAAAAGTTATATGTTTGAGTTTATATATGTTTATTACCACTATACTATTTTTTTTAATTTGAATTCTTTGCTATTGGCTCCTTAGAACCTAAATAGTAAATCGGGGAACATCCAGGTCTTAAAAAAATACTCAAAATCGAAAACCCTAATGAGCAATGTGAGAAGAAGGAGTACAACTGATCGGAAAATTCCCCATAGGTTAAAAAAATTGTATAAAACTTGATTATGTTCACACCGAAATGTTTGCCTATTTATGATTTTCCAACTTATAAAAATATTTATATTTTGTGTAATGTACAGATTTTTTATATTTTGATAAACAATAATTGATAAAACATTATTTGTCGATTCTATCCATTTAAGATTATTAAAAAAATAAACAGTTACGTTACATTGAAAAATTATAATATTTCATTTAAGTAAAGAAATTTGTTGTTTCAATGGGGCAAGTTAAGATTTCTACTGTTCTTTAGACTTCAAAATTATCAATGGACAGAAAAACACAAACAATAAAAATTGTTAACAAAGACTATTTTTTTTTTGCAATGCAGTTAATTTCAAAAGATTTTATCGTATTATCGCTAAACTTTAGAATTTATCTTTACTTTACTTTAATGTTATTAATTATGAAAATTAATTTTTCTCAGACTATTATTTATAATTAAATATTTTTATTTGCAACAAAATTACTTACTTCGTTATCTTGTACTATAATAAACTTACAATCTAAACTAAAATGTTGAGTATAAGTTTCCAATAATCTATAAATAAAATCTCTGCAAAGTTAAGTTCAAGTTTTGATTTCGAAATTCCCTCGGTTTAAGTTCCTTATCGAAAGAAATCAATTTAAGTTCATGACTACAATTCCTCAGCTATTATGCAATGATTTGAAGTTGTTGGATGCATATGTTCATTGTTGAACTTATGAAAAGTTGCCGTTTTTCTTTCGACTATTATATTTATATTTTCTACAGATATTTCCACTGTAAAAATTCAGCTTTGATGGTATTTTGATTGAACATAAAAGTTTCAAAAAATTTTCAAACGAGAAAAATCAATGTATGATGTGTGTTGAAAAAATAAGAAAATTTTTAATTTTTACTGGAAAGTATTTTTTTATTCGTCAATATGCATTCGATACAACACAGTTGTAGTAGTAGTTTTGAAACCCTCGAAGCATTTCGATTTACGTTTTTTGGTATGGTTTTAAACTATTCCAGAGATTTTTTTTTTTTTTCTTCTCAATCGTGGTGAAAATCAGTCTTTTTGACGAAATGTAAAAAGCCACCCAAAATTTTTGAATAAATCTTATAAAAATGTAAATATATCACTAGAATTTTTGATTGAACTACTAGTGTTTTATTTTGTATTATACAATTTTGCAGTACTTCAATGTATTCCTAACACAAATTTAGACATTTGCTTATCTTTTCTTGAATTATTCCATATCAAGGTTCACCATTTTCTCTTTAAAAAGAACAAACACGTGCAACTGTACAATAAGGGTCGAAAATTTCTTTAACATCAATATTAGCTAGGTACTGAGAAAGTTTTAAAATACGACGAAGATTCTCTAAAAAAAATCCAATTAAAATAAATCAAAGTCCTTTTAACCTTCTACTTTCAAACATTACGAACTTAATAGCTAAAAACAAACAATTTTAATAATTACAAAATAATTTTTAATGTGTCATTTTTCAATTCATCAAATGCGAGTTTTTTACTATAATTCAGTTATAAGTATTATAGTAATTACCGTTGTTTATGAATCAATTCTTGTTTTTAAATTTTCATGTTCTCATGTAATAGAAAATAAAACAATTAACTATGAAAAAAATCATTGTTAAACTTTAAATTATTATGGACTTTAAAACTATCTTGAAATAATTTAATGAGTAGGGAAATTATACTGCTAAAATATTTGTCTATTAAATTTCATTCAAATCTCAAATAGAAATAGTAAAGTTATATTGTGTTCGCAATATTCATTTTCAATTTCATGAAATAGGTTTGTAAAGTATTGGACATTTTTGAGATATATCATGGATTACAAAGCAAAAAAATATACTAACATTGATAAATTATCTTAAAGGTGTGTTAGATACAATAGTCGGTGAGATAAAATAATTTTAAATGTTTTAAAAATGTTCTTAACTAATATCAAAATATGATGTAGCTATTAATTTATAACTTTACTTGATAAAATGTAAAGAATATTCATTTAAAAATCCAAAACAAAAATCGTTAAATTCAAAATGCCTAAAACGATTCCCTATTAGCCTGGCATTAAAATGACGTCACAATACGAAACTTCAAAAACTCAAGTACGTTTTCCTATGAAAAATCTTAACAGAAAGGAAAAGGTTGCTTAAGCCGTTTAAACATTACGTTAAAGATTTAAACCATTTACAATCTACACAACTCTATTCCTAAGGAATTGGTGTAAATTATTCCTGTTTCTATGGTAACCGCTGAACGATCTATTTATATCTTAATTTCAATACGTGTTGATGCGTACTGTGACGTCACAGAAGACCCATAAGCTCATTTACCATATTGTTGTTTTTTTTTGGAAAATTTATATTAACTATGCATTTAAATTTAGTTTTTAGTCATTATGGTTGGGAAAATGCCATCATATAGCCGAGTCATGCATAATAGTAGTGAATCCACAGAAAATTCGAAAAAAATATCTTAAATTGTTTTCAAAAATAAAAAAACAAAATTCAAATTTCTGATGAAAAATCAATTGATATTTACTATAAATAAGATTTTTATTAGGAAATTGTACTGTTACCTTCTCGCGGTTTAATTAATTGTCCTCCAATCATATTTATAAATCTTTAAGAATTGTTTAAGAATCTTGGATTTTTTTCTACTAACAGAAATACATAATACTGTTATTTACATTTTGTAATATGTAGTTGTTTTTTCGTTTTTTTCAGTAAAAGTCCATTGACTTGAAATTGTTATTCTAGATTTTTGATTAATTGAAAGAAACGAAACTTTTGCCTCCTTAATGAATGAGTCATCTTGATTTCTTCAAAAATCTTGTATATTTAAATGAAAACCAAAAGTAAAAAACACAGTTACATTATCAAAAATATTATGACACAACTTATCCGCATTTGGTGTTCAAAAGAAATCTACAAATAACAAATTTTTTCTTTGAATTTTATAATAATTTAACCTTAGTATAAAATAAGTGGCTTATAATAGATTTCTTTTAAAAAATCTATTTGAAGTAATTATGTTATTATCTCAAAAAACATCTAGGCAATTTTCTGAAAAATTACTCTAACATATTCTTGATTAATTTTTATGTTTTTAAAGTTTTAAGTTATGGATTTTAACTTGAAAAACAGATAAGTTTAGATTTAGTTTTGTTACTTTATTAAAAAAAAATCTATTTTAAAAAAAAATAGTGCATTTTTAGACTTAATTAAAATTAAAATAAAATTTTGTGATTATTTTTAGATATCATACTTCTATAATTAATTATATAGATACATAAGAAATTTATACTTTTCTTTGTTAGAATATTGACTACTATACAATAAGACTAATTAAGAATAAATTTTACAAATCCAATTCATTCCAATTTTAGCTTGTCATATTTGTGCTGAAATCAGTCAATATTATTGTTGTACTTTTATATTGAAGTGTTTGCCTTCGGGAGACATTTACTACTATTATTCGTGCAAATTCTTTCAAATTGCATCACACTTTCACTAAACGAAAATCTGAAGAGAATAAATTATATATTCATAAAAGCACTGTTTGAAAAAATACAAAAATGGAAAATTAGGTCAAAGTATCTTTATATATTAGTTTCTTTATTTCCTTTTTGAACATTTTTTTTTTTTTGTAAAATAATTGTTTAATCAAATTAACTTAATAATAAATATTCATTGTTAAAGTTTTCGCCCATTTTTTTAAGTCCTTAACAATGTAACGTAGTTTAGCAATTGAAGTAACAACATTCTTTTGATATATTAAGTAATGCATGTTGAATTATACAAAAGTGGCAATTTCATGAAACACGATTGATTTTTTTTAAATCAAGTTCTGCTTGAATGAGCTTCAATGTATGAGGAATATTATTTGATATTTATGTTTGCTTATTTGAGTTACAGAATGAATTAATTATAAAATTGTTATGTAAAGACCAACTGGTGTTTATATGAAAATATAAAAAATAAAACAAGACGCTTTTGTGGATTTGAATAGTAAATTTATTAGAAGTCGGCTTTTAGTTTGACACATACTCAAAATATCAATTATGCATCCAGCAAAAAATTACAAATTACACACTATAACTGATCGTATAACTTGTAATTTAACTTTAATTATCATTTTGCAGATAAATTATGTATTTATAAAACTATCAATTTTTTTCTAGCACTAATTAACGAACGAGTTTTTACATTTTCCAGTTTTTAAATTGCTTAAATTTTGTTATCCAGTAATACTTCAATAGTTGAATTAATGAAAAAGAAATTGTAGCCTTCTTGTAGATAATTTATTTCCCGCAAAAATGTGGTTTGAAAATTTACAGTACAGTGTACATATGGTATATGTTGGATTTACCAGTGAGATGCCACACTGGCGTTTGCCCCCACAGTGCAAAAGCGCTATGAGGAGAGGTCCCTAGAATGATGATGGTGAAGGAAAAGAACGATCAATGAGATATGATCTTTTGAATTTGATTTTAGAAATAAAGACTTAGAAAACCAGAAATAAAGAAGTGATCACTATTAATATTAATATAATAGCTCACATTTACTGAGGTATTGTTTATAGTATTCACTAAACTAATTTTTAAAACTAAAAAAATATTGAAAATGGAATTAAGGAATATTTTTTTTCTAGAATATGAGTTTTTAAGAAGGGTGATATTGTGATATCTTCAATAAACATTTGAAAATGTTGTTTTCTAAAGGAAACTTAAAGATTGTTTACCAAAGTTTCAAGTAAGAACATACTCATTCTTAGAAGCAACAACAGAATTTGTATTTTTTATACATTACTGCTTACTAATAGAGTTTGAATATATAGGGATCCCACAAATTAGGGGTTGAATATTATTCCTTCGTTACTTTTATAAGTTAATGCGCTCGTCTCCTTAGCTTGAAAAACAACATCTTTTATGTGCCTGAAATAGCAAGTTAAAACACAAAGGGTTAAATTTAAAACAAAAACAAGAAAAATAAATAAATTGCTTGCTTATTAAAAAGTAAATAACTTTGGTAAGTGTTAAAATTTCTGCTTTGATAGAAAAATGAAAGACAAATTTATTACTAAAAAATATTAATTAATTCAAAGTATGAAGTAATTCTATATTATATTTTCTGTTCTCATTTACCTACTTATAATAAACGAAATTAAAAAGTTTTTACAACCTCCTCGCTTTTATGCATAAATATCAAAAGAACATAAAAATTAACTTTATATCAGTTTTGTCGACGGAAGAAGTAAAAGGACTGTTATATAAACAAACTCAGTTTTAAAGTTTTCTAACTAATATAAATAGTGCAACTTTAGTTTATATTAAAAATCATGAAAGTTATTTCTTCATGCTTAATTGCTTGGAATAAATTCAAATGCAGGAGAAACATTTAATTTATTAATTGTCTCCTTTTTAATTTCGTTAAATAGTTTCATGGAGTTTTTCTAAATCATGAAAGTCTTCATTTTCTTGAAAATACAATGATCATCACATTTAAGAAATAACATAGGAAAGTAAATATAGAATTTCAAATAGAATATTTTCCTTAATAAGCAGGGATGCAAACGATACATCGATTTTTTAAACATCAATATATCGTTCATAAACATCGATGTTTCACCGTCGATGTTGAAACCCAAAACAGCGATGGTACATCATTAGTCATAAACGATGGTTTTTGTTCCTCAGTCACAAACATAGATTTGTGAACTCTATTAGTTTATAACACGTAATATTATAAACTAACGGGTGACTAAGTTAGGTTTAATTATAACTCAACGTCACTAGATTATAATTTGACGGAGTTTATAATTTTACGGTATCGTATATTATAATTTCGAAATAACTTATTTAAATTTATTTAAATGGCGGTAAAAAACCATCGAAAAAAATCGATATATCGTTCATAAACTTCAATGTTCCACATTTAAAAATATCGATGCTCTAGCATCAATGGATAAAAGCAATGTCGCATCCCTATTCATAGGTGTTCCCTATTTATAGCTGTATAATGTTCAACACAAAGGAATTGTGTAAAGTCATTTTTTGATTAACTTTTGGGACTTATTTTTTGAACTAAAGAAATAGTATCATTCATTAGAAATGAATTAAAGTAAAAAGCATTTATTTCTCAAAATTTCGAATGTAATTAGTACAATTCTTTAAATTTAATTTACCTTGAAATCAAAGTCAAAATTTCACATAAACTCAATACCTCGATTGAACGTTGGTAATCAACCTTGAAAATAAAAATGCATCTTAAAGTTTATAAATCTATTTCCTACATTTCAATGCATTTATTACCGTTACATAATTGGACTAGAGATATTTTACTTTCTATTAAATAATGTTTTCTTATAATGTTTGTTTTATGTAATTCTGGCTATAAAATATAACAACTTTGAATTAGGTACCTACAGTAGGTAGTAAAAAAGTTAAAAATGTTACGTAAAATAAAAGCGATTGCAATAATAAAACTAAAAAATGCAACAAAAATCTGTTGATAAAAAATAAAGATTTGCAAAACAAAATAAAAACTGCGTTTTGCGTGTGGTTTATGAAAGTTTTAATTTTATGTTTTAAACTTGACCTTTTCTTAAAAACGAGTTGTTCATTCGTTTTTTGCCAACCAATTGGACTTAATTAGTCGCTATTAAATTGATATCATTTTTTTATTGACATTGTGGCTTAATATATATAAAACGCACATTCACTTGCATTTTTTCATTCAAGTTTGACTGAGTTAAATCACTGTTGAGATTAATTGAAAAGAGTAAGGGCGAAATTTATGCCAAGCGCCGTTAAATTTTTTTTCGTTAATTGCATAATTTGAATATTTGTAAGTTCTTTGTTTCATCGTGATGCAGTTGTGTAAAATATTGAGGCCTTGACATGTATAAAGTTTACAGTATATACCCTACCTGCCCTACCTGCCATCTACATATTTGCACACTTAAATAAAAGGTGGTTTTCTTACAATTAAAATTCCTTTATGTTTGAAATTGTTGTTTCCATTAACGATTACATTATTGAAGTCTTAGTTTAAGTGTTTAAAGGAACTCTTTGGTGAAGTAGAAATTTATGTATTTGCTGTTTAAAGTGCTAACGCTTGTTTTAATAGGTGAAAATGACAAAGAAAATGCTTTATAAATAATACAAACATTAATACATTAATTTTCATTTCAAAAAAAAAATACAACTTATTTTGAAAAATAATTTCTAATCACCAATAGTGTTTAGTTTGCACTTTTTTTAAGTTATGCATCAATAAAAAGCGGTTAATTATTTGACTCTTAAAATAAGTGCATAAAACCTTGCAATCAGTTTTAACTGAAGTATTAAATGCATCAGATGTGCTATTTTTGAATACAACTCAAATGCGTTTTAAATAAAATTTCGAAATACTCTTAAGGTCAGTCTTGAAGTAATGTACTTGCGTTTCATTTTTTTTTAAATTTGCTTATGAAAAAATATATATATACAAGTTTCAGGCTTTCCAAATTTTGGGAAGTTAAATAAAACGTTAATCCAAAAAAAAAGCTCTTGCAAACTAAACTAAAAGCTCATGGTAATAAATAGAGCAAGCCCGTGTACAAGGGTAAATATACCAGTAAAACATCGGGGATTATTTTATATTTTCTGTTTTCTGCCTATCAACAGCTTTAGTTTCCTCTGCAGTAGCATTGCATGGTAGGTGCCGAGGGAGCCATGGCCTCGGGTGGTACATGAAAATGGGTCGGCATATTGACATTGATTATTAAATTCTATTATGACTATTAAAGATTTCACTTTGAGAAAAGAATACGAAGAGAACATTTTTCAATAGTTATAGAATTTAAAGGTTTTTTTTTACTTTTCACCAATTTTCTTGACAAATAATGACAATAAAGGGGCGACGAATTTCTGGTCGAGCTTTGGCGGCGAAATTCTCCATTTCTCCGTAGTTTAACATCGATCTGTCCTTGACGAAGTTCTTCAAGTCGAAGTAGGGTCAAGTATTCAGTTCTTCCAAGATTACTTCTTCAGCATTCAATATAAGCTCTTTTCTTTACAGCATATAATCCAACCAGTAAGCTTTTAATCCTTTCACCATATCAATAATCGTTTTTTATTTGCTGACAAAAATTTTGAGTTTTATGAATATTATTCATTAATTTGTGACAATTTATTTTTGATTTTGGATTATTTGAATTTCAATTTTTATTTACACGGTTCTTGAAATCTTTAGTTCAGCAAAAGATCATCAAATTCATCACTACTTTTTCTGTATTACTTAAAGATTTCGTTACGATATGAGTGATGGTATGAATCCTCATCCTCAAGTATTAAAATATAATTTCCATTTGATTTCATTTTTACAAGTTACAATAAATTTTCTATTAACATATTTGACAAAATACAGGGTCATCTATTCGTTCAATATTATTTTTAACACCTTTTTTTCTTTATAAATGTTGCTATTGCACAACAATGTAATTAACTTACGTTATATATTAGGGAAGACATATTTATTTTTCTAGAAATAAATTATGAAAAAATCTATTGATTTTTATATCTTTGTTTGGTTTTCGAAAACAAAAAACCAAATTTATCCGAAAAAGTCAGCAAAACATACTCCGTTTCCTAACCAACCGTATATTGAAAAAACATTCAATATAATTTTGACAATCAACGAAAAAACCGCTCTAGAAAACTTTAGTGAACCGCATTTTTTAAGAAAACCGCTTTGGTAGATAATTCCGCAAGTTCCGTTAATTTCTTCCCTTTTTTTATAATACTTCTTTTGTTAATTTTTTGTATTAACTTAAAGTTTAAGTTTGTAGATTAAAAATAAAAGTAAAACAAAATCAGTGAAAGTGATTTATTCCAAAGAATTTAACCAGCTACCAAAACCCGCCAATTCCCCAAACATTTCTGGTCCTTCGAGCCGGATTAAAGACTAAATAAAGGCATTTGCCTAAAAAACATTGTAAATTTGTGTGAATTAAATCAAAAACTCCAAAAACACAAAAAAATTGTTATTGTTACGCAGTGCAGATCGAACTCAGAAGCAGATTCAACCTGTTCGTCAGACAAATAAGTCAACATTTGTGAGTGTCGAGTGAGTTATTTTCAATAACAAATTAAAACTAACTTGAAACGTTTAATTATTTACTTAGCAGCTAATTTATTTTGAACCTTTTACAACCGCATTATTAATTGTTATTATTATTCAACGTTTGAATTTTATTAGCATCATTTATCGAAAAGCAACAATTACCGATATCATTATAATTTATATTATAAGCTGCTATTTATAAGTTAAAAATTCTATATTGTAAAAAGGGAAAAAATATGGAGAATCAAGAAGCCAAAGAATTAAAAACAAAAGCGGAATCCCTCTTTGCTAGGTTAACAAATGTACATGATTACATCATAAATGCAAAGGTGGGAAATATATCAATGGTTGAGGCAAAGATGATGCGATTTAGGGCATTACAAACCTCCGTGGCTGTGTTAGATGAAGCAATTGTTCACTTTAACGTGAAGATTGCTGACCCTAAAGAAAAAATTAAATTTAGTATAGAAAATTTTGACGACATTTGTGACGCGATTCAAAGTTCCTATGAAAGAATCAAATCCAAATCAAATTCAGCACCCCAAACCACAATCTCCGTAAATGCTCAGTCGTCAATATCATTAAAACCCATTGAACTGCCAAAATTTGATGGTGATGTCAGAGAATGGAACAACTGGCAAAGCCTGTATGAATCAATAATTCACAATAATTCCAATATTCCAAACATTCAAAAGTTATACCATTTACGAACCGCGTTAATAAAGGAACCCTTATCTATTATTGAAAATTTCGCACTTTCCGATGAAAATTACCACATTGCTTATCAAGAACTCATGAGTAGATACTCAAATCCTCGCCGTCAACTAAATTTTTATTACAATTTAATCGCAAAGTATAAATGTGCTGATGGAGATAATTCTATAATTAAATATTTACAGACACATATCAGTGCAGTAAAAGCACTGAAAACTCTTAATTTAGAAGGTGCTGAATTAGCAGATTGCCTACTATTTCAGTCATGCTATGCAAATCTTGGTAACAGAGAAAAATTTGCATTTGACTCAAATCAGACCACCAATAAATTTCCCACAACGGAGGAATTGTTCGCATTTCTTAAAACCCGAGTTAAAACCGCAGAATTACAGATCGATGACGCAAAAGATGGTAGGTCAAAACCTAAAAGGCGACAGGATCTAACCAACCATCATGTAACGAAGCTGAACGTTACAAACCCAAACCGCTGCCCGCAATGTGATGAAGATCACAAACTATTTCATTGTCCTAAATACTTAGAGCTGAATCCGCATGAACGCAATGAATTTCTTAGAATAAACCGCTTATGTTTCAATTGTTTAGGACACCATCTTATAAATAAATGTAAATCCATAAGAACCTGCAATAAATGCCGCCAACGTCACCACTCTTCAATTCATGATGCATACGGAGTATCTAAACCTCCCACTACAACAGTTATGTCGTGCAATCAGTATGTACTGACACCAAACGATAACATAATTTCTAATCACGCAACGAAAAATGTGCTCTTAGCTACCGCTTTAGTTGATGTTATATCCTCGCAAGGAAGTTCTGTAACTGTAAGAGCGTTAATTGATCCCGGTTCTGAAATATCATTTATGACAGAACGCACCGCACAGTTGATCAATATAAAACGACAAGCAACGTCCGTCACCATTATGGGAGTTGGAGCTGTAAACTCGGTTAAAGCAAAAGGTATGGCCTTAGTCCGAGTGCAATCCCGTTATAAAAAGGACAACTTTTGTATGGTAAATGCTCACTTTTTGGCAAAACTGACAGCTTATCTTCCATCAACAACACCTCTTGTAACAACCTGGCCTCATCTGACAAACTTGCAGCTAGCTGATCCATCATTTGCCATCCCAGGAAGGATAGATCTTCTTCTAGGTGCAGATATTTACCCTGAACTGCTGATGTCTGGTCTGCTCACCGGAATGCCAAATTCTCCAGTCGCACAAAAGACTATTTTCGGATGGATACTTTCCGGTCCAACGGGAATCCACACATCCAAGATTACGGTCAACAGTAATCATTGTATTGTTGATAATGACCTTAATCAACAAGTCCAACGCTTTTGGCAACAAGAAACCATTCCTGAAATAAGTGCGCCGACTTTGTCCCCGTCGGAGCAAGAATGTGAGGATCACTTTAAAATTACACATCAACGCACGGCCTCTGGCCGTTATCAAGTTCGCCTGCCACTTCAAGACTTTCCAACTAAATTAGGCAATTCTCGAAACATGGCCTATCGAAGACTGTATTTATTAAAACGAAAACTAGATACCAATACAAGATATGGATTGCTATACCATGATTTTCTAAATGAATATGAACGCTTAGGGCACATGGAACGTATTGCATCCACGACCGACACCCAAATTACGCCTTATTACTTGCCACACCACGGTGTATTTCGTGAACACAGCGCTACTACCAAGTTGCGTGTAGTATTCGATGCCTCTGCAGCCACGTCAACTGGAACCTCGCTCAATGACATACTGCACATTGGTCCAAAACTACAAAACGAATTATGTGACGTCCTTTTGTGGTTTCGACGTTTTCGTTATGTTATGGTGGCCGATATAGAAAAAATGTACCGGCAAATTCTTATACATAAAGATGATCGAGATTTGCAACGAATATTATGGTTTAGAAACGGTAATCCTGTTGAGTATCGATTGAATACTGTTACATACGGTGAGGCTTGTGCTCCCTTCCAAGCTTTACGTGTACTTAGTCAGTTAATCGAAGATGAGGGACCTCGATTTCCATTAGCGGTGCCCATGCTCCAGCAAGGAAGATATGTAGACGATGTCTTTGGTGGATCTGATACCATAAAAGAATGTCAAGAAATTATTCGACACGCGATTGATTTATGTAACGCCGGTGGTTTCCCGCTAAGAAAATGGATTGGTAATCACCCAAAACTATTAGAAGGCCTTGAAGACAATCTGTTAGCGTCTGATCCTACCATTTCATTTAATTCTTCACACACTGTGCGCACCTTAGGTCTTTCATGGGAGACACAAACAGATGATTTTCATTTTAACAATAACTTCAAACCCCTCATCTCCATAACAAAGCGCTCCGTCCTATCCCGCACTGCCCAATTGTTTGATCCACTTGGTTTTATCGCTCCCGTAATCATCATGTTTAAAATCTTTCTTCAAGAATTATGGCTCAAGAAATTAGACTGGGATGAATCATTACCCACGTCACTAATAATCAAATGGAAAACTTTGGAACGAAACCTTGAACGCCTTTCGGATATCGCAATACCACGATTCTTGGGAACCTGTAAAACGAAATCTATGGAATTACATGGATTTTGTGATGCTTCTGCTTCCGCAATGAGTGCTGTTATTTATCTAAGGACCACAGATAGCACAAGCACCAAAGTAATACTCGTAATGGCCAAGACAAAACTTGCCCCCATCAAACGAATGACCATTCCGCGATTAGAATTGACCGCCGCTGTATTGTTGACTCGATTGGCTTCACATGTAACTAATTCAATGAAATTCGAAAATGAATCATGTCCAATAACATTGTGGACTGATTCGTCTGTTGCATTAACGTGGATAACAAGCCGTGCGTCAAAATGGAAAGAATTTGTCGCCAACAGGGTGAGCTTTATCCAAGAAAAGCTTCCACAGGCACGTTGGCGATTCGTGTCCGGTAAAGAAAATCCTGCTGATTGCGCCACTCGTGGCCTTTCTCCTAAAGCTCTTCAAACACACCATCTCTGGTGGACTGGTCCTAAGTGGTTATCCAAGTCGGCTTCAAAATGGCCAACCTCCCATGTAAGCGATGAGTCGCTGTCCTTAGACGAGATACGGTTGAAAACCGTCACCGCTACCGCTCTGTATCAAACTGAACCCGATATTTTATTTCGCTATTCTTCCTTCACCAGACTAATTCGCATCATAGCTCGCTGCTTACAATTTACAAATCGATTGAAACAAGTTCCCAATTGTAATTCCACGTTTCTCACTACCTCTGATTTAAACACCGCACTACTTATCACAATTGGACTGAGTCAACGAATATTTTTCTCAAAAGAAATTGCTCAACTTAAAGTTAATCAAAGTATTCCTGACTCTAATCCTTTATCAAAATTTAATCCTTTCGTTGACTCCAATAATTTACTACGAATTGGAGGTCGCCTCCGCTTTGCGTCTATTCCTGATGCTGAGAAACACCCCTTCATAATATCAAAATTTTCCGCATTAGCCCCTTTAGTCATAAGGGATGCTCACAGTCGTAGCCTGCACGGTGGAACTACCCTTACCATGGCTGTATTACGACAGAAGTTTTGGGTTCTTGGTGGACGACCTCAAGTCCGAAAAGAAATACTTAAATGCGTTATCTGTACTCGACATCGCGGAATTTTGGCCCAGCAATTAATGGGACAACTTCCTCCAGCTCGGGTGAATATAACTCGTCCGTTTTGCCACTCTGGAATAGACTACGCAGGCCCGATAACTTTGCGTTCTTGGAGTGGTCGAGGCGCAAAAACACACAGTGCATATATTGCAATTTTCGTTTGTTTTACAACAGCTGCAATTCATTTGGAACTGGTCTCTGACTATACCGCCGCAGGCTTCGTATCAGCCTTTAAACGATTTACAAGTCGTCGTGGAATTCCTACCGACGTGTACAGCGATTGTGGTACTAACTTCATTGGTGCAAACGCACAACTCCGTCACGAATTTGCGCAACTTAAAGCAGAGTGGCCCTCTGTGCACACGACATTGGTAAATGATGGAACTGAATGGCATTTTAGTCCACCATCAGCTCCACATTTCAATGGTCGCGCTGAAGCTGGAGTCAAATCTGTGAAATACCATCTGCGAAGAATTCTTTCCCAAACTCCCCTAACGTTCGAAGAATTTTCGACAGTCCTTTGCCAAATTGAGGCTGTTCTTAATTCAAGACCGCTGACCCCATTATCCGAAGATCCTGAGGATTTAGATATGTTAACGCCAGGACACTTTCTAACGGGTGGTCCTACTAATTTGGTTCCAACTACCAATATGATAAATACCCCAGTTAATCGGCTTAAAAGATGGCAACTGTTGAGTCAAATGGCTCAACAATTTTGGAAGCGATGGTCCAGGGAATACCTTCAGCAGCTGCAGGGAAGAGCGAAATGGAGGGTTCCCAACCATAACATATGCGTAGGGTCCATAGTATTGATTGCCGATCAGAGATATCCTCCTGGAAAATGGCCTTTGGGCCGTGTAATCCAACTACATACCGGGGATGATTCTCTGGTTCGCGTGGTCACATTAAAAACAGCTACCGGAGAGTTCAAGCGCCCTATTTCAAAATTATGCCTCTTACCAATTAACTAAACAATGGAACAATCTTGTCTCCACTCGCCAAGGTCACTTCTTTGGGGCGGAGTATGTTTGGTTTTCGAAAACAAAAAACCAAATTTATCCGAAAAAGTCAGCAAAACATACTCCGTTTCCTAACCAACCGTATATTGAAAAAACATTCAATATAATTTTGACAATCAACGAAAAAACCGCTCTAGAAAACTTTAGTGAACCGCATTTTTTAAGAAAACCGCTTTGGTAGATAATTCCGCAAGTTCCGTTAATTTCTTCCCTTTTTTTATAATACTTCTTTTGTTAATTTTTTGTATTAACTTAAAGTTTAAGTTTGTAGATTAAAAATAAAAGTAAAACAAAATCAGTGAAAGTGATTTATTCCAAAGAATTTAACCAGCTACCAAAACCCGCCAATTCCCCAAACAATCTTTATTATCTTTATTGGTTCAAATTAGATTTTTTGCTGGTTTTGAACAAACTGGTGACTTTGGGGACCTATCGCATAGCAGTTACGGAGTGATCAAATACTAACTTATGACCGCTGAGGAAGGTTGCTGGGCAATCGAAATACATATCTGGGCAATACGTAAAAAATACATTTGTTTGAACTTTTGTTCAAATTTATGTTTTTAGTTTACATTTGTAAACTGTATAACATAAATAGACCACAATATATTTTATATATTGTACAAGTATTTCTTTATTGATTGTTTTTAAATTTATTAATATTAAATAGATTAGATTTTTATCTTTTTATTTATCTGCTGGATTTCAATGTTTTCTAGTTTCGAAAATAAAAAAAGTAAAATCAGTGAGAGTTCGCAAAAAAGCATTGAATTGAAGCCAAAAATCTACAAATCAAAAAAAAAAACATAATTATATTATTCAATTGAATTTATTCATTATAAATTACACAAATTGTCAAGATTTTCAACTTTTTTATCTGCATTAACGATTTACAGTTAATCTCTGAAAAATTTGAGACTCATCTTATAGACAAGAATTAATACATTTATTGCATAACTAATGATGATAAATGCATCAGTGGCCCTCATTATGCGGTCATTTCAATAATTATTTTTGGAAGTTGAAACCGTTACTTGGATTTCCTCACCAAACACTTCAATATCTTCATTTGGTATACCTATCATCCGTACAACACACCATACAAAATATAATATTTCTCCATTGTACTCAAAAATTTATGTAATACCTTCTCAAAAAAAAAAAAAAGAAACAAACTTGCAAATATTTATTTAACATTTTGTAAGTCTAACTTTCAATTTGCACTTGAAAACTGCGAAAATTATCTCTGTGTTTATTTTTCTTTCTTTTCCACATCTAACTACGTGATTCTTAAAAAGAAATTGTTTACTTTTGTCGGAATAAAAAGATTATAATCATTTACTCTCTTATCCCGTTTTAAATTTATTATATAAAAAAATAGAGATTTAAGTAATTTTTAAGTAGACATATATAAACTTGTGTGATTTCATAACAATTTTTAGTAAAGAAATTCCGTATTGCACCATATGAAAAGTGATTGATAATCTAGGAAATCCTGAAATGACAATTAAAAAATAAAAAGTGTTTCAATATTAATTACGAATTTAAATAAAGCCATTTAAATCCTATTCATTAAATGTTTTATAGCCATTGTAATGGCTAAATCAAAAAAATCCTTTGTTGCATTACAAATAAAAGAGTGACACATTGAGTCTCCTCGATTATAGGAAAGACTTCGATGTTAAGATTACAGTAATTGTCGAGGTTATATCATTCGTGCCATGCGAGATGATGAGAGAAAGTTGTGAGATAATATTAAACGAGAAATAAATAAAACGAGATATCGAATATTATTTTCACCGAGTACGAACGCCCTTTTGTACTTAAATGCAATATTATGCAATTGCATCATTGCATTTTCATAGGCAATCAAGTACAGATGCAATAAGATTGGCGCATCCTGTGTAATTATTCCAAGAAAACTTTGACTATTATATTATGTAAAATTGTACGACACGATAATTAATTTTTTTGATAAAGGTGCAGCACTTGGTTATACACTGTTATGACCCTTTTTTGGTAAAGATGAACACATGTCCTTTAAAAACCAGTTGAATTGTTATAAAAAACACTATCATTCTTTAAATTTATGAGTTTCACAATATAAAAATATATTTTAATGTTCTCAATCGGATTTTTGATGCAATATTTATTTTTGATCACGAAAAATATTAAAATATAATAGTTTTAATATTTAATTTTAAAAAATAATTTTTATATTATGACATTTATTTTATTCTAAAAAAGTGTGAAATTTTAAATTCTTATTTACTGCAGATGTGTGAATTTCATTATAATATTTTTACATGTTTTTCTTCTGTGATGCAGAAGAATAAAAATTTCAAAAGTCAGTTCAAATCATTTCCTCAAAAATGTAAATTGTATCTATACTTTTCTTTTCAATTGAAACAATGTGAAACCCTTCACCAAATTTTAGAGAAACTTTTTTTTATTATTGTTATTTACCGTCGCTTCCTACTAGTACTAAGGTCCTTAGCGACTCTTTAGTGTTAATAAAAATCCATAAATTGAGAAATATCGAAAATTTGTTCGTTACGAGATTCGAACCCAACACCTACCAGTTTTGGAGCGGTCACCTTGACCATTCGACCACCAGTAGGCTAGACTTTCTTTTAATTATTTGAATAATCTTATTTTTTTAAAACTCAGAAAAAGTGTCTTAATTTTGTGGGATTGTATATTAAAAAGAAATAATAAGCGTTACAACAATACTTATTCTTTTGACTGTGATGTCTAATAAAGCTTTTGAACAACAACATTAAGATATGCATAAAAACCAAAACCAGAATGAATTGCAGAAATATATTAGCATGATAATGTTTTACAGATTCCAACGATTTTTGGAGTCTTTCGCGTAAAATAAAAATATAGATAGCCCTCCCACAACACGATTTACATATTGCAGGAATCCTCCTATAACACAATACCTGTACCACGATTTCACTCTAACGCAATAAGAGAATTAAAGACAATTTTGTACAACACTAAAGGTTTTACAGTTACGGGTTATTAAGGACGTTCATGATTTGTTAGTGGAAGAAGACATGGGCGAAGAGGATTTGGTGATAATGGGATCCGAAGATGTAGATCAAATCGTTTCTGAGAACACTAACATATATGAAGTATATACAGTTAATAACTTAAAAACAAAAACAAAAATACAAGAAGGTTCAAAGTTAATTGAAAACCAGGAATCATTTTTCAATGCAAACTCTTCCGCTGAATAAAGCCGAAGCTTCAAAACTGTAAAGCTCTCTACCCTTAAAAATTTACAATTACTAGATCAAAACCAGCGACGAAAGTAAAATTACTGATTTTTAAAGAGGGGCACAAATGCAAGAACCTTAAATGAACAAAATAGTTCTGAAAGTGAAGACGATATCTTTCCATCGGAAAAAAATTCTCGATTTATTTATTCAGTTTTGGAACGTAACTTCCTTTTTGGTACTTACTCTAGGGCTCATACAACACGGCATTTTCAAGGAACTCATCTATCGTATAGAGGAGGGGCACATGTACAAGAGTGCAAATTTTTTTCAACATTTTGAAAAAAAATACTAACAAAGCTTAGAAAATATTTCTTTTTTTCAATTTTCAATTTGCAAATAGTAAATTATGGAATAATTAATTTCGTCGTTTGACTCAATTTTTTTATTTCTTTACGTGTTTCAATAATCTTATTTTATTCTAGAATTAAACAAAGCTTGGCCATGACAGCTAAAAACTGTTGAAAAGCATTGTGATAAAGAAATTGAGCTATACAACGTAAATTACAATTCATTAATTAAAGTATACAAGATAAAATATAAGCTAGATTTTATAATCTTAAATCTTTAGGTAAATTTAGGCAAATATTTTGAACTTGTAAACCTTAAGGCTACTTAAAAATAATATGAGCCACGAAAAATAATTCTTTCACATTTACTGTATTAGTGTAAACATTGATATCTCAAAAAGAATTTTTAAAATAAAAATAAATTAAATTCACCAGTCAATCGATTTTGATTTGCAAAATACAATGGTTAAAAATTCGTTTTACATTAGATCAGTCTTCTGATCTTTCGAATGTGAAACTACATAATTAAAACACAAAGACTTAATGCCCTTTAAAGGTAACTCTGTTGCATGAAGACCGCAGGTAAAGACAGAAGACTGATACTGAATAAAATGTCGAGGTTGCGTTTATATTGGATTTATAAAATTACGCCTCCGCATTCCTCCGCAATTATATAACAACAGTAGAAAAAAAAGGGCATTAATGGTAAATACTTATAGTAATTGAGGGAATAATTATTCAAAATCTTGAAACGATGTTAATAACATCGATGATAACATGATAAAATTTTATAATGGAATTATATTTTATTACTATTGAAACTATACTATTGTCTTATGAAGACCGAAAACAGAACTTGTTTGTGGTTAAAGTGCTTAATACCTTCTACTCCTTCTTTAGTTTTCTTGGCTTTGGCAACTGGTAAAATTGCCTATCGAAGTTATTGTAAAGTTGTCCATGTAAGTAAATACGTTCGTCATTATTAAATTTAAGAGCAGAATCATGGTGCACCTTTGGTGCATCATGTGTTGTTTACAGTTACATGGGTTTCACGGCTTCAAAAAATTGATTTTTATTGTCTTATTAATTTTAAAATATCTCTAGAATATTGTCTTAAATTTTCAAGTTGATCCAAGTAATAGTTAAGGAGACACAACTTTGGAAAGCTCAGCGCGTCGCTGGTATATCGTATGGCGTTTTTCTCGAAACTGTGTTTTCAAAGTTGGTTGTCAAGATTTCTCAAGAATTATTCAACCGATTTTGATGAAATTTTACACAGAACTTCGAGATACAATTCACGAGGACTTGGATAAAGGATTTTTCCAATTTCAGTCATTTAAAAAAGATAAAGGTAGAGCAAATTTCACCGAAATTTGCATTTTTTTGGAAAAAGATTTACCAAAATTAAAATTTTCCCTTTTTTTCCTTCGTTCAAGTTCTAATTTATGATTTTAACTAAAATCATAAACGCAATCCTGTCATGAGTTCTGCTATCAACGCGAACACACCTTTTTTCTGAAGGGTCACCAGAAATAGCGGAGTTTTAAATATTATTCTGCGAAATTTCCAGAAATTCTTTGTCAAATATATATGTTTAAGACAATAACAAGTTTGAATAAAAAAAAAAAATTTTCTATATAGAAAAAAAATTGTTGAAAATAGGCCGTTTATTCCCCGATTAAACCTATGTTATCCCATAAGTGCAAGTACTCTTGATATCGATTTTATGTTCTCATTTTTAGTTTTTTAGGCTAAACCTTTGGAGTCTAGTGATAATTGTTATCTTCAAATAGAAGGGAATTGAGTTTAGTGTTCTCACAAGGATTTGATTCACTAGTTCCATATCTTTCTTATAAAATAAATTGCCTGTTAATTATTTCATAAATTTTTATGTTAATTATATTAACATTTTTGTCATGAAAGAAATATGAAAAATGTTTTTGTTATAAAGCAAAATTTATGTACTGGACAATAAAAATATCGATTAATTAATTTTTTTGATTTCTTAGATATTTATGAGTAATATTTTATTATTGACTACGTGCACAGAGTCACAATCAGAGTTCCAATTATATCATATCATTCAAATCTGTTCATCGAAAATAAACTAATAAAATCTTAAAAACGAGTTTTGAATTGATTTACAACCTAAATTGACAGCCAAAACCATCACATTTTTCTTCATTAGAGAGGCGTATAATTTTTCCTGTAAAAAATTATAATTTTTTTCTCTAATTAAGCACATAAATTTAACTATACTCTATTAAATTGTAAAGTTAAAGTTCGATTTATCGATCTTGGGGTGTTGAACTTTCCTCAACATGACAAAGGGGATGAATCATCTGGGCCTATTTTTAGTACTTTAGTGAAAGGAAATATTTTTTTTTTCCAAATTGTTATTTACCATTTCTTTAGGAGTACAAAAGTTTTTAGCGGCTCTAGCGTTAATAAAATTCTGTAAATCGAGAAATATTGAAAATTTGCTCAATACGAGATTTGAGTCCAACACCTACCAGTTTTGGAGCGGCCACTATACCTCTCAGTCACCAATAGGCATTGAAAAATATTTTATTAGTGTTTTTCTTTTCTTAAATTATTTTTTTTGATTTAATGTTAGTGTATTTTTCTTGTAATATCTCGAAGAAGCACTACTTAGTTACACGAAATGAATGAATACGATATGATTGATTTGGGATTGCTTAATCAAGATGAAACTTTAGTGGTAACTTTTATTTGTTATTATTGGAATAATCTTAATGAAATAATAGAAAAACGCTTATTTTTCTACTACATTATATTTTTTATCTACCACATAACGAAGAACAAGTAAGTTACTTTCTACAGTCAACTCAAAGAGTTGACTTTAACCTTGACTGAAACTCAATAATTTCACTTCTCTTTTCTTTGAATTGATGTCGTGACGTAAAGTAAAATGATTTGGACGCATCCGTTTTCAAGTTACTTTTAAAAAGTGTATATTGCATTACAAAGTAAACTTATTATGATAAATTGCATTATTCATAACTTGACAATACAATTCTCTACACATAGCAATTCTTTAGTTATTTTGGAATTTTCATACTTAATAAACCCCTGTAGTTAATTATGTTAATATTTTTCCGGCAGTTTCGCAGTTTGATTTTTATACAAAAATTTTAATTGTACTGTAATTTGAATATTTTATTATCCAATTTTTCGTTAATCAGCTTATACAAACAAGTTAGAATCGTAGAACTTAATTTTGAATATTTAAGCTATATAATGAATCAAAGTGGTTTAAAAAAATTACAAACTATAAAATTGCCTATAATTAAAATATCTCTCCATTAAAAATTGATACCTGCTATAAAATTTATTGGATAAATTGATTAATGATATAATTAAAGAAAAAAAAAGGCAAAAAAAATTGTAGTGTAAATACTTTTATAAGGGATAAACAAATCTTCGTATGGAATAAAGTAACTAGTGTCTTATTATTTTTTATGGCATCAATATTCTATTAAATTTTCACTATTGTAACTTGTTTTTTAACTTAATCATAAAATATCGTACAATAATTATTACTGATCAAAATCACGTTTATACTTAAATCAATATAATATAGAATCTATTTTTAATCAACCAGCAATTTTAAATCAAGGTTGATTAGATTAGGAAAATAGATTTTAATTTTAGCAACTTTCACGTGCTGCTACAATCCACACGTGAGATGCTTAGGGGTAGAAACCCCATTAATCTACCAGTTATGACAGTAATTGTATTTGTATTAGATTATATTTTTATTCATATGATTATGTAAATTATATAATTTTTATATTAATGCCATTTTTAAAAATATTTAAATAAAACGTTTAATGGTTCCTAATTGAAACTCTATAATCATAAATTATTTTTTTTAATAATTTTGACAAGAGGAACTTATTTTTTGAGTAAAATTTTTATATTTTTAAATTAAGTGGAACAAATACGTGCAAATTTTGAATGTTCTAAAAATAGCTTTGTTAGTTCAGTTTTTATGGTATTTGGAAAGACCTTACGCAATTGAAGATTTCAATAAACCCGACTTTAAATAAGAATAAAAACTTTGATTTTTTTAGCAATTTTTTGTTTTTGGTTGATGACGTTACCATATTTATAGTATGCGTATCCTTTTTTGCTTAAATAGAACTACAAATAATCTCAAAAACACGTTTTAATAAGCTTTAATTGTTGGTGTACCAAAATTTATTCAAATTAGGGCAAATCTACAACAAACTTTGTTTTATTGATTGTAAAAGGAACTTTTTCGTTTACTTTTGAACATTTTGATGTGCTTTTATTCCCAATTTACAGTTATTAAAATTTTGTCTATTTCTATAGATTCTTTTAACTCAAGAACGGCTGAGCCAATTTTGATAAAATTTGGTATTTAGGTACTCCATGATGTTTGACTTGGACAACTGTAATAATTATCAAATTTTACAAGCAAAAAAAAATTAAAATTATATATTGCCGACATGATGTGTCATGCAAACGAAATCACAGGTATAAACTAATAGAAAATATAAATTTTAATTCCAAAGTAATTTTAAAAATTTTAAAAATTAGTTTGGAATTATTTGTGAACCAATGAAATCTAGGTTTTAATGCCTTAGATTTTTTTTCCCAATTTTTAGATTGATAGAATTAATACGCATTTCGTAAAATCTCATTACTTTTTTTTGATGGACAAAGAAAAAAAAAAGAGAAAGCAAAGAATTATATTTTTCTTAAAACAGAAATTTGGATTGAACTCATTTGTTGTGTCGATTGAAGTTTGTTTTTGTTCCCCAATTTTTGATTGATGATATTAGAGGCTAAACAAAAAAAATCAGTTATAAAACTTTTGTTGCTGCTGGTTTCGTTGATTATATCGTATTATAGGAAGCAATTCAATGTCAATCTTAATAATCGATCACAAATTACAAGAATTTTTTTTAAGTTTAATTGTAAAACTAACCAATTACATAACTTGAACTGAAGAGATTTTTATAAACACCTTTGAAAATTACTATGTAATAAAAACGTAGTATCATTTGTTGCACTAAATACTTTAGTGTGCCATTATTGATGAAGAAAATTTCATTACGTGAAAATTTTGTTATGAAACATATCATAATTTATTAGCATTTACATCTAAAAACTTTATTGTTTAAACCATATATGAAATATTCTGTGGTCTAATTTATGTAGTATAACTTCCAGAAGTAAGTAATTAACATAAATATGATTTTTATTTCAATTTTATATATCAGGAACAATTTGATTAAATATGTATAGAGAACCATCTGTTATTAACCTTTTTTTTGAGTCATATTTACCTATAAAAGAAAATTTTAGAAAAAAAATCACACGGATTTACATTCTACAATAAAATATTTACACATTTTTCACTAGTGTGTAAATATTTTTTTTCATTTAACCAACAATAAAATCGTTTGTTTTGACTGATGGATACACAGCTTAAATCACTGATCCTAGAGACGTGAAATTTGGAAGGTTTATTCCTTATATGATATAGACATCCAATAAGACCGACTTTTTGAAAATTCTTCGTTTAAAAGGATAAAAAGGGGTGACAAAATTTGTATTAGATATTGTGTTACCTGGTCAATAATGAATATTTCAAATTTAATAATCAAAGTGTCCTTAAATACGAAAGTTTAACGATTTTAAAAATTGAATAAGTTTTTTGATTTGAATTTAAAATTAAAAAAAATATATTGTCGCAATAAAAGAAAAAAATTTGCTAATAACTTTGTTAGTATCATTTAAAGGGTCATAACACCAATTCAAACCATTGGACAATTTGGTACATACAGGTGATGCTATAACCTATCCTGTAAAGTTCCTTAATACACTTAACTCTGATCTTCCATCTGATTAACTTATCCTGAAAGTGGGTGCTCCAGGAATGCTAACTGCAAAATCTCGATCCGTCAAAGTTATACAATGGAACCAGGCTACGTACGGAAGCCTTGCATACACATTTGGTTCAGGCTTCTATATTTGCCGATTTTGTTCGAGGTGCAGAATCCCATTTATACCGTTTGAGTATCCATTACTGTTTAAAAGACTACAGTTTCATGACAGTAAATAAAACACAGGGGTTGCTTCCGAAAGCAGCAGGAATCTACCTGAGGGGAGCAAGTTTTATGTGGCCTGTTTAAAAGGAAGTTCATTTAGTGACTTGATGTTGTAAACACCTGGAGGGAAAACCTGGAAGGTCCTTTATAAAGAGGTACTTTCAATGATTACCTACTTATTCATTTTACATAATTTACATAATGTACCTTAATTGAGTATTTATTCTTATAATGCATCAAAATCAACTAGGAAATTACCTAGATTATAAGCAATAAAAGTACTCGTATAAGAGCATGAAAAATGTGTAAATATTAATATTTTATATTAAAATTAAATAATTAATATTAAAATTGAAATTTTACTCTATTGAAGTTAGTTAAAAACAATTTATTTAATAATGCGATCAAATCCTTCGAGCATATATCCTTTATACAAAAGGAAATATATTCAAATTATATTTTAAGTCTAGATATTGTAATTGGTCCAGCAAAGCAAGCGGGTGATATTTAATAATGAGATGAAAAAAGAACAATTTCCAATGAAATAAAATGATTTTTTTTGTAAAATAAAAATAATTTTAAGAATCAACTTTGAATATGTTTATGACAAACTATTAAACACTAAAAAGGCTGAAACTAAATAAAAAAAAACTTTCTATTTCACATCAATTTCGATAAATAATAAAAACTGAATAGCAACAATAAAGTCAAGAATATTTTGTAATATCCTCATTATCGTATGAAATATAATTGATTGTGTCAACAAAAATTATTTTTAGTCCATTTCCATTATTTTTCGAACGAAATAATTTCAGATTTAAATTAAGTGCATAACTGTTGCCGGAACAATTTGCAAGAAGTATTCGTAGTTACTAGCAGTTATTTATTTAATAAATATTATTACCTTACTACGGGTATTATAGTCTTTACCTACTGAGCTACTGTTTAGTAATCAAGTCAATATTTGTTGAACAAAAAGTTACACTAGACATTAGATGAAAATATAATAAATTATTTTCGATACACAAATTACCTGTTTTGGGTTAAGTAGTTCTGAATTAATTTCATGCGTAAGTGTGGCATCTTATGCAACAAATTTCTTCTAAATTTGTTTTTATCTTAATGCATATTACAACATCAATGAAAACTTACAATTAAATTTTAATGACTTTCTAAGTACCACATTAAATATCAACACTTATAAATCAATTTTTAAGCCAACTATGCGATAGCGAAAATATGTTTTTCTTTTACTTTTTACAGTTTAATTAAATTTATACAATATATATTTAACTTATGCCTTAATATTTTCTATAATTTTAATTATTAGTTACGCGTATTTTTAGTTTTGATCTCAATAATTAATAATTTTATGAATATTCATATATTAAACTAATGTGTTTACTGATTTAATATTTATTATGCAATCCTTTAAATAAAAGACTTATAACCAATTTTAAGCAATTTTCTGGTTTTCCTTCCAAATATGTTGAATTTTAAACGCCTTCTTAATATTAATAACAATAAAAATATTTTATGATAAATTTAAGACGGGTATGTAATTATTTGAATAAAAGTATGACTTACCGTAAGCTATTAATGTTATTTTAATATTAATTGAGCAATATTTCCCTAGGTATGTGATGCATATTTTACAATTAGAAAAACGAAACATTGACACAGAAAATGGGAAAATTTTTGGTAGCCTTCTGCAAGATTTATGAAAATATTATGCGATAAAAAAAATTATTTAAAAATTATTTTATTGAAAAAGAAATATTATTGTAAGTGAACATCATGGTATTCAAATTATCGTATTACTAATCGTCACAAAATATAATCCAAACTGTCTGTTCCCATAATTTAAATATTTGATAAAAGTCATGAAACTTCCAACAATAAAAAATTACAGTTAAAAGAAATAAGCTAAATCTCAAAGCACAAACTAAGTGTTATTTTAATAGATTATTTTAAAAATACAAAAATGGTCTTACTATCATCGAAAAAGGAATCAAAAGCCCAATCCTTAATATGGGGTTTAATCAAATGATACCTGTACTCTCGTTTAACAAGCCTTACTCGGTAACAGAGGTCATATGAGAAGTATACGAGTAGTGTACGGTATATATAGTGCTACTATATGACCACCAGGTATAGTGTACTCTCTACTACACTACTGCAGCTTCCTACTTCAGGTATGACTCTGTGACAAGTAATGGGTCTGGTGCTGGTATATACGAAAAGCCCAGAAGCATGAACTTTCAGTACCTTTGGGAAAAGGAATCACTATGCTTTAACAGCTTGAAAAACATCAAAACCCATATATTCTTTGACAGCCAGGCTGTGCTAAGAGTGTTTATAAAGCCTCTGGTCAACTTTAAACAGCTATGGAAGTATCAGCATATCGTTCTACCTGTAATATTGTAAAACCAAGTAATATTGGATTGGATGCTTTAGGTATTGGAGCCCATAGGTATGTACTGGGAAACGAAAGGGCAGATGTTTTGGCCGTTGAGAAGCGACGACACCAGTCATTGGTCCAGAATTATTGTTTCGGGTCTTAAAATCGACGATAAGGAAAATCATTGAAGAGGGCCTTTTTATTACTCATTGTTTCTTGTAAAGCGACACCATGAAGCGAAAAAATAGCAAAATAATAATGAGAAGTACTTCTCAAAATTTAACTGCTACATACTAAATTTTAGTAGATATCAAACCAAATTGCGTAATGACTGGTTATTGTGGCCTAAGGAAGCATCTGCATACTATTCGGGCACTATTGAACCCTTCAATATCGAGATTCTGCTAGATAGAGGATAAACAACTTCTCATACTCTATTGGAATGCTGGAATGCTGAATTCTATCGTATGCCGACTAAAAGAGCTGAGGGTCTCCAATCCCAGTAATAAATACATCCAACAGCATCTTCTTCACCGATTGCTGAAATATACTCGGTTTCGCGGTTCACAATAGGTGAAATAGAGACCTAGGAAACACAATATGCCTTATCAAACTTCTTAAGATATGAAAATTATACATCGAGAATTTTTACTAAAATTCATAAACCATTCACTATACAGATGCAATTAAAACAACGCTCATCTTTCTAATGTTAACCTTAAACATTGGCATAAAAATGCAATAAATTATAGTACCGTGCCCATGATCGATTTGCAACCATATAATTCGACTGTAAAATACAAATCAGAAACCAGTTTTCAAATATTAAAAAATAACGAAAACCAAAAGTTTCAAATTTGAATCTTTAAGTTGAATATTCTCATAGTTATCTTGAAAAAATCTAATTTTTGATTATAGAAAAAAACAAACTAAAAAAATCAATAAAAAAGCATCAAAAAAAGTATTAAAAAATACAATTCTTCATTTGAAAGGTATTCAAAAAAAAGAACATTATTACATAAATCTGTATTTTTATACTTTTACGGTAAAGGCTGTGGCATTCAACTTGAATAACTCGTTTGTCGCTCAAATTCGACAATTAATTTTGTCTCACATCCTTTTCGCATAGTCAAACGATTTTTTTGTTAAGTTGTTTGATTTTTTTTCGCAAAAATCCTCTTTTCGATAGCTGTACAATTTTCAAACAGTAAAAAAAGAAAATCAAGTTTTTACTGCCTGAAATCAGGAATACAAAAAATCAGAAGTATTAAAATTTATAGTAATTATCATTAAGTATCATTTAAGTAAGAATGCAACAATGAATTTTGTCATCCCTAAATTAAATGAGTTATTGTTGTAACTATTATTATTCATATATTTGCTTTCGAGATTGGGGTCCTTGTATTCAATTTGATGGCAGGAAAATTAAATCATTAAATCGCATTTTATCACAATTTAAATTTCTAAAAGCTTTTCAAAATATACTTTAGAAAAAAAATGAATTGCTTTTTATGTGTTTATTATATAAGTCAATACTTGTTTCAAAAAAGCCTTCACAATATTACGGAGACATTTATTACTACGATAAGTATATCAATTAAGTATTATTCGTAATACATTACGTTCTTGATGATTAGAAGAAGCAGATTTACTAAGATTATTTTTGAAAATGTACTATTTTTTATGGGAATGCTTTAATTAACTAGAACAACCTAAAGCGAAGAATTTTGTCCACAAAGTATTTTGAGAACTTTGGATTGGGATAAAAATAACAAAGCAAAAAGAAATATTCAATGAAAATTATTGTCAATTTGATAATGAAAAGAAAATTCAGCCCTATTAAAGTTTCAAAATTAAAAAAGGCCAAAATATAAAAATTAATATATCAGAAATATTAAAAATATTTCAGAAGAAGAGTTTAAAAAAATAGAGTTACTGACCTTTCAAAAAAAAAGAGCTAAACTAGCCCAACCCAACCAGAAGGCATTCCAATTAAAAATTCAAATAAAAATCAAAACAGGATATTATATTGAGTATGGCATTTTTGTTTTGATTTAAGGCAATTGATTTTTTCATTTAAATAAATTAACACCCCTGTTACCATCTAAACGATAAAACTTAATCTTATTCTTCACTAAAAATGGAACACTATTAATTTCGTCATAACCGGTCATATATCCGTAACCCACAGTCATTTTTAACTTGACATTATAAAGAGGAAATTTGGAAGGAAGAAAACATTTTTCTTGAGTCTCTACTGAATAATGTTAATGAGTTAATAATGTTAATGTATGTATATTTCTCGGAAACTAGAAATATTTTTTTGTTAAATTTTCAAATTATTGTTGTCCAAGTTCCCGAGAAATATTCAACCAATATCAAAATACCATGGATGATATTCAACACACATAAATTAGGTTTATATACAATAAGAAAATCACATAAGGGCAAATAATATCTGTGTAGTTAAGGGTTGAAAAAAATCATTGCACAGGAGCACATGTAAGGTATTGTGGGACAAGTCAAAAAATTATAAAGGAAAGTTTTATATTAACTTTTTTTAAACTAATAAGTGATAGGACATAAGATTTTTCTTATTGTTTTTTATCGTTGTTTTATGACTACTATGATCGTTAGTGACTCTAGGGTTAAAACAATCCATAAATCTAGAAAATATCGAAAATTTAGTCAATACGAGGATGGAACCCAACACCTATCGTCATTTGAAGCGGCCATCTTGACCACTCAGCCATCAGTAGGCATAAGAACGATTTAAAACCCCAAAAAATGCGTAACCCTGCCTCTAATTTTGAACTATGCGGTAGTAATGAAAATATTAAGAGGTAAAGCCAAAAAAATGCTTTTAAAAAAATTATTTGAATAAAATATGCCGTGTAGTTTTTGAAATATGTAAGTTTCGTGAAATGCAACGTTTTAGATCAACGCAACTATTTATTGTGAATTACTAGTAACTAGTTTTGCATTAATATTTTATTTCTTTAAGACCTTCGAGTTACGAAAACTTATGTTTAACGAACGATAATACGGAACCCTTCATTGTACATGAACTGACCATGTATTATGGTGAGTTTCATTATTCTTCATTCCATGAAGAATAAAAAAGTGTCATTAAGTATTTAAAACTCAAATTTAGATTATAAATGTTTTTAAACTTCCCGCAATAAAAAAAATTTATTGGAACTATCAATTTGACCATAAATATGAAAAATTTAACGATAATTTTTATTAAATTCAATTTTATGTTTCAACACTTGGACCATTATCCACATTATCCAATTGTTAAAGTTAACGTAAATTGACAAAATTGCACATAAAAATTAATAGAAAAAATGCTAGCAAATACCGACATTTGATTAATCAATAAAATATTTGCAACATTCTGATCAATTATGCAAAGTAGTTATTTGATGTGCTTGAATAATTTGATGGTAAAACATCAAAATATTTCCTTCCTCGTATCGTATATTTTCTAATAGCTCAAGAAAAAGTGTCTATAATTTTTGCAATTGATTTTTTTCCTTAAAAAAAAATAGTAATAATGTAAATGTGTAGAATTATGAAAGACTTCTTCGTAATAGTGGCACAAATTACAAATATGAAAAGGAGGAAGTTGTTTTTCGATGAATTTCTCCTTTTGGAAATGTAATTACAATTTTTAAGAACTCCTGGCACGAAATTTAATACAAGAAAATTTACATGGAATCATTATATTTGATTAAAACTAGTTATTTAGATTATGCTTAAGTAATAAAATAATAATTGTTACTGAAATCAACTAATGTCAATTATTATTAAACGGTTGCATCGTTCGTTTAAAAATTTTTTTTTGTACCATTTCACTTTTTTCCACCTTTTAAGTCGGACAAGTTCATATTTGAATCATAGAAAGTGAAAAGTTGGTTATATCGTATGTGTAACATTAATTATAGATAATATTATTATACGTTTTATACAGATTCGAGGTTTTGAGGTTATTCAAACGTAAATAAGAGTAGAACTTCCTTCTAACCATTTGAAAAAATATTTCTTTAATAGTTTAACATTGAGTTTCCCTTTTCAACATTTTGACCAAATGAAAGGTGACTAACTTATATTAAATTTTACGATGTCGTCTAAAGAAATACTATTTCCATAAGATTTTTTACAAAAGATTACAGTTTAAATGTTTAACGTTCTGAGAAATAAATATCAAAAAGTTGCCCTTTAAAAACAGGTTTACTTCTCCAACAAAAAAACCAAGTCATGAATAACCATTGTTAACTCATCTCCAATTTTAGGATTAGTATTTTTAGCTGTTTTATGAAATAGAATTTTGAGAATAATTTTTATCTTGGTTCTTATAATTTGATAAAATATATTCTACAATTTACTATTCTTTTAGATGGACATTTTGAACATGAACATTAAAACATTTTGAAAATGTAAACTAAGGTTTTTTTTCAATGGAAACCCTTCAATATTCATTTGGCAATAATTTTTTACGCAAAATCCGTAACTCAAAAACTCGAATAATTCAAAACGCTTCTGAAAGCCTGAAATGCGATTCGCACTAAAGATTTTCCAGCCCTATTTGTATATATTCTCATTATACAAAAACGCAAAAGAAATAGGAAAACTGCACTTACGAAATTCAATTTGTCACTGTCAAGTTTGCATAAAAAGCCGAGAAAAGCGATTTATTTTATTCTATTAAATTTCTTTCAAATAATCCAATTTCTTTCTGTTGGAGATCTTTTTTCAGTAACTAGTAATGCAAATTCAATTTTTATAAATTAATTTTTGATTATTCTTATTTTAAGTTCTTTTTTATTATTTTATATTCATTTTCAATACAAAATAAATCAAAGCTATATGTTTTTTTTAAATCAAGCTCAAAGCTTAACAATTGAGCTTTTCAATTTTTAATTAGAAGTTAGTTATTATGAAGTTATTTTTGACGTCAACTATAAATAAAAATGCATTCCACAATTTTAAAAATGATGAAAAAACGAACATTTTTGCGTACAAATTTATACAAATATAATTAGCTCGGAAAATGCCCAACTACGTCAGAAGGAAAGTCAACGCTTTAAGAGTTAACAATTAGTTTTCAAGAAGAAAATAAATTAAGTTTCAAGTAGCAATACAATGCCGAATGCCAAATTTGATTCTCCAACTGAAACGTGATAGGGACAACGTATTTTAAACACCTGACAAACTTTTCCCGCTATGACTAACCGAAACTGATCTAAAACATTCTTAGCATCGTAATTATTTCATAAACTACTTCATAGTTCAATACAATCAATTAGTATGTATTAAAGTCAAAAAAAATATTCAATACTCTCATTAATTATAAAAACTTTAATTTGGTATACAGAATGTTTCGTAATTGCACTCAACAATCATGAAAAATTGTTCTTCAACTCAAAATAGCAAATCAAAATTAATGGGGACAAATATTTCAAATTAATTTCGGACAAAACTATTAAAAACACATCATTACAATTATATCTGAAACGCAAAAGCATCACCTAAACGTTACATAACGATTCTTTACTCAATAGAATAAAATAAAAAAACTAAATTTTCTCCTAATTCTTCAGAATATAATAATTTTTTTTTTACATCAAAATATACTAATTCAGCTCTAAAGAAAAATATTCAATCTTCAATTTATCGAATTCATAAAATATTCTTGAATTTAATTATTTACTTATTACTCTGCAGCTAATTTTGGTCTTTGAATAATATTATTGACTTAAACCATTTAAAAGTTCTAGCGATCGGGTTGGAGTAAAACGAAAGATGTTCCGGAACTTTATCCGAGAGATAATTCTAAAATTCTATAGGTTACCCTAATTACTCTGACATCACGGCCACACCGTGATGTCAATAATAGAATTGATATAAGAACTTTTGTATATCAAGTAAGCCTGGGTCTTTCAACCCCATCGAATTGAAAATGTATTTTACCAAAAAACATACATAGTCAGAATATTTGGTAAATCGTTTGATTCGGTTGGCTGGTTGAAATGTAAAACTATTATTATTGTAAAATTATTGTTATTGTTAACTAAATGATTATTTGTTTATATCCATGCTTGATAAAGGTTAAATAGGAATCACAGTTATTAGAACATTATATTTTGAATTATATGTTTTAATTTTTCTAAATAGCAATACATATTAATATACGCAAAATATTATTCTCTTCATTTTTAGTTTTCCTTGATATATACTAATATTGTCTCTAAAAATTGGAAAAATGTCTTCTTCCGAGTGTACAGGAATGCTACAAGTGATAGTTGAAATAGAACTGGCATTAAAAAAGTATCTTAGTTACTTTCAAGTATCTAAGTTTTTTAAAGTACCTAAAATATTGTATCTTAATTTCTTTATTGTTGGCCAAAAAATAACTAGTATTTTAGATACTTTTTAAAAAGGTATCTTGTAACTTAAAAAGTATCTGAGATACCGAAAAGTAACTTAAACACCGAAATACCGAGAGATAAGATACAGATTTTTTTCTTTAGTTCAATAAAATTTCATATAATACATCATCTATATGAATTCTCTATTGTTTTTCAAGTGTGTTGTGTTTACAGGAGATAAGACATACATAATTTCTTTTTTCTTTTCCTAAACTAAAAAAGAAAAGACATGCATTATCTGATTACCTAATAACTTGACCTATCATGTTACGAAACTTTGTCCAGCCATAGACACATAAGACACAAAGTGTCTTACAAAGTATTTCTTCAAGTATCTTAAAAGTAATTTAAGGTAAGTATTTAAGTTCCTTTTCCTTAAAAGTAACTAGACACTAAAAGTAACATTGACAGCTTAGGATGTAGTTACACAAACGTCGAAAAATTATCATAGCATAATCTTCATATTATTTATCGTGATTGAAAATTAAGCAATATATTTTTAAATAACGATTTACATGTAAAAATTGGGAACTTTGGTCTAGCTTCGAAAGTGCAGTGAGTGTCTCTTTGGACATCCTTTCGAAATGGGAACTTTATGGAAAACTAAAAATAAGTATTAAAAATAATGCTTGTGTATTTATTTTCATATCAAGAAAAGGATTCTAAAGTTTATTATTGTGTGATGGATAAAAATAACAAGATCGTGGTTATCTGTTTCAATATTAACATATTTTTAAGAGTTGGTGTTTAATAATTGAGTACCTGAAGAAGTTGGAAGACCCATGAAACGTTGTATGATAATTTAAAATAAACATCAAGTGTAAGAACAGTCTAAGAACCACGATTCTTATTTAATTAAATAATTAGTCGTTATATATAGATCATTTTAAAATAACAATTTTAATTGTTACGTTATGCTTTTATTTTGGGTTTCAAATATACGTTTATTTAAATATTCTTGTGTTTGCTGTTCTAATTACATTTAATACGTTTAATTTACAAATTATTTATTAATGATGTCCATATATACTCCTATTGTAACAATATCTATAGAGTCCACATAGATTTTTTGCAAAGTCTAAAACTTCAGCGGAAAAACTAGAAAACTCTTGTGTTATTGTTGTAAATATTAATATGTTTCTGGATATTAATTACATTCAATGGAGTTATAATAGACCAGTTGACTACAATTAACTATTGCACTGTAATTTCATATTGTAATAACCTTAATAACTCCTATCCCATTGCAATTTGGTTATTAGCAAAATAAAATGTATAATCATACTAAATATACTTATACCATTTTCAAAATTGATGGTTCTTTCATAATGTTTCTCTTCTTTTATGTAATTTATAATAGCAGTTTTATTAGATTATGTTAGTTACATTGCAAGTATAATATAAGAACTTTTACTAGGTTTGTTAGGCAAATACCGGTTTAGACTCTTAGTGGGCTTTTTGTTTTAAAGGAATGAAACGATTCGAATAATTTTCATAGGACAAAATGTGTACAAAAATTTATAAAGGTAGAGATTCAGGAACTTTTTTTTACTTTTAACTACCATTTTTTTAATTTTAAAGTTAGTGTTAGATTATTATCATATATTATATTTATTATGTTGTTATTGCTAATGAATAACTATAGTTTTTATAGAACATAAAAAGTGACAATAACAACTTCAGAAAATATAATTTTCATTTCTTGGAATTTTCTTATAAATTTGGCCAACAGATTAATAAAAATTGAATTCTAATTCATAAATAATAATACTCAATAAGCTTTAACTCTACACATTTTTTTCAAAAAAAGAAAAAAATTAAATATACAAATACAGCATATAACAACCTAAATCGTCTTAATGATGTAGCCCGTAGGAGTATGATCTTTATACGCCAATGGGTTGGGGGTTCGAGTCTTCAGATTTTTTAATTTTAAAATTACTGTACATAAAACCTAAGAATCGTTAAAAAAATTATCATTGCATTTAAAAATAATGTTAAATATAGATAAACAGAAACGTCTTCTTGTTTAACTGATTAACAAACTACTTTTATAGACCTTTCAGCATTATAATTGCAAATTACTATTAAACCCATTAGTTTTTAAATTAAAGTCTAATTGTTAATTATATAACAAAGACAATTTACGTTAATTAAATAAATTATTTATTGTGGATTGTTGAAATGATTTTATAAGAAATTCTTTGTGAAAGTGCATAATAACAGTAATAGGTTGTAGTTTTGAGAAAATCCGACATGCAAAAACGAATTTGCGTGCCAAAGAAGAAAATCAACTTACGCTTCTCAATTTTAAAAAGTTACTTTTCTTTTTTCACGCCTTAGTAAAAGACAATTTTATTTAATCTTTAGAAATTTACGTGTTTGTTTTTACGCACTTTTTTCTAATCGCTTAAAAGATAATCAATTATTGGAATACTTGAACATTTGAACAATTAATTTGACTTTAATAAATAAAATGCCTTAAAACTTTATGATTTTTCGATATCGCACAGCTTTGTCTATATACAGACATAGGACGAACTTAGGACTTTAAAAAATGCTTCTTTCCTCATATTATCATCGCAAGTATCTTGTATACAAAATAATTATTACTCTACACTTATTATGAATATAGTCAGTGAAACTGATTATATGATTATTTTGGTTATATAATTACAATGCAAATTTAACAAATAATAAAAATTCTTTCGTTACACAAAAACAAAGCTTTCATCATATGTTACATATGTTATAAGTAATTTAAGGTACGATTTATTTTAATTTTTATCGATCGTAGTCACGAAAATTTAATCCTGACTTAAGCTATTGTATGTAATTTTAGTGCATATATATGATGCACTTTTTTTGATTTCAAATTAAAGAAAAATATTATAAAAGTCGTATTAAAAAAAACAGATTTAATTACTTTGTTTTTTCTAATTTTTTTTAATTTTTGTTTTTTTTTTCTTTTTATTTCTTTTTAACCTGAAGAACATGGAAAATGTGACCCAACCAAAGTAGTCAAAAATACTTTGGGAAAGTATCCCGGTCCTAGATAAGTTATTGTATCATAAAGTATCCGAAGTTAATTTAGGTATCTAGTTACTCTTAAGGAATTTAAATACTTATTTTAAATTGCTTTTAGGATACTTAAAGAGAAACTTTTTAGTTCCTTTGCATATTATGATTGTTCTACATTTCATAACATAGGTAAAGTTGTAAGGTAATTAGAAATCGATTTTCTTATCTTTAATTTAATTTAGTTTTATGAAAAAGGAAAGAATCTAAGTCTAATTCTTTGTTAAAACAACAATTTTTAAAAACGATAAAAGAATAAAAAATAAAAGTTTAAGTTGAATCTTTTTAAACAACATAAAAATGTAAATCTAATCTCTCGGTTCTATATCTAAGTTACTTTTCGGTATATAAGATACTTCTTAAGTTACAAGCTACAGTTGTTTTTAAAAAGTATCTAAGATATAAGTTACTTTTTACGAAAAAATAAAGGCACTTATATACAGTATCGTAAATATTTTAAAGTAACTTAGATACTTGAGAGTAACTAAGATACTTTTTGCTGACAGCTCTGGACCCAACTGAAATATGCGGTAGGTTGATAATTGAACTTTACTCAAAATTCATTAATACAAATTAAAAAGCTTTTCGCTATGGCGAAAAGCTTGTACAATAGCGATATGAATCTTCTGATTGGAAAATTGAAACTTAAGCTCTGTCAACAGATATTAAAATATTACGTGCCCAATGCAACATTCATTAAATCGGAAACATGAGGTTTTCAAAGCTTTAAAAGCTGATAAAAAATTATTAAAATCAAATGGACAGATCTAATTAATCGTGGAAGTATTGACGAGACTAAAAAAAAAATAACAAGTATCGATATGCTGCTAAAATATTAACTGGATAAATCGTCCACTCATAGATGTTCAAAAAGGACCCCCTCCTCAAAACAAAAAAATGGATGAAAATTGGAATTGGAAGAAATATTGGTTGAAAATTTGGACATTTTAAAAGAAAAACAATCTATTCAAAACTAAAAATCTTCATCAGAGACAGTTCAACCACGCGGTAAACTAAACTTACCATTTGAAAAATAATGTAGAAGGTCTATACTCTATATGAATCGCATCTATACGTATTTCATCAAATTAAAGCTTGAAAAAACGTAAAAATGGCCAATAATCAACGAAAATGCCTTTAGTAGTTTCTTTTGCAAAACTTGCTATTTTGTCCTCAATTTAATTGAAATAAAAAGATATACCATATATATATATATATATATATATATATATATATATATATATATATATATATCTCATGTAACTCATAAACGAAAAAAATGTCTTCTTTTATTTTTTACTTATGAAATAAGTAGGTACTTAATTAGCATAAAATAAAATTAATTACGAGTCGTTTGGAAAAATATGCATTTTTTTGCTATAGCGATGATTAGTTTAGTCCTTCCTATGTTCATAATTTATAAACAATTAGTTGCTGCTTGACAGCCTTGTGGCGTAAAGTTTAAAAACTGGCAAAACTATGGTTAAGTTAAATTGCATAAAAACCTGTTTGAAATTCTTTTTCCGATACATTCTATTTAGTCTAATATATCGTTTTATAGTATTTTTAAAAGAAGGAGAAAATAGTATTGCTTTTTAGTCAATATAGTGATGAGAATTTAAAGTATTCTACAGTCTTTTTTTAATTTTTCGTATATATATATATTTTTTAAACTTTTAAACTTTACGCCACAAGGCTGTCAAGCAGCAACTAATTGTTTATAAATTATGAACATAGAAAGGACTAAACCAATCATCACTATAGCAAAAAAATGATTTTTTTTGCCAACGACTCGTAATTAATTTTATGCTAATTAAGTACCTACTTATTTCATAAGTAAAAAATAAAAGAAGGCAATTTGTTCGTTTATGAGTTTTACAGAAGACATAATTTTGTACAAAGAAATTATATAATGATAAAACTAGAAATATTTCATTTTATATACATTGCAGACGATAAATATCAATAATAATCCTATATTTTATCACACTGAAATTCATTTCAAAATTTTTACATCATAATCTTAAACTTTGGTCTCATTAATTCAAAACTTGATATCAAATTGTTCAAAATAAATGTTTCAACTTTTACTCTTGATTAATAGAATGTGCATTTTTTGACAATTCAGTTGACCAATTTAGCTTTCTTCTCACTTTTAATTTACAAAATCAATAACTAAATTTCTAAATAGCCGATTTACATAACGAATATTATGTTAATTTAACAAACTTTAATTTATTATGCGTCAGCAAACTATTGGACTCAATGTTCAAATTGCAATAGAAATTGCGAGATTTTCACTCAAAAAAAAAAAAAAAAATTTTTATCTTCACTTTTCATTAATTATTTCGTAGTTTATAAAAAAATGTATGCAAAATCAAATCAATATTTCGTGTTCATATCTTAATCAAAGATTTACCTTTTTGTTGTTAATATTTTTTTTAAAAGGTACCTATATTTAAGAATGATAATACGAAAAGTTAATTTAATTTTTTTGATTAGTTTCATTGTTTAAAAACTTACTGCGTAAAGCCCACGAAGTTCCTTCTCGCAAACCTTCAATATATTCCTGGATATCATTCATACACTGTGGACGCAATGTCTCCTTCACCAAGTCCCAATTTTCAATCAACAAATCACTGCTATAGAAATTCAAAATTTGCGCCAAACTCCTAAACTGATTATTTTTGAACGTTATCGATTCATTATTGGCCGATCCATTAACTTTGACTTGCTTCATCTGCCTTGCATCGATTTCCTTAACCGTTTTTAAAGCTCGCGAATTTTTCGGAATCATCATTGTAAACTGGTTACTACCATTGGCGTTTTCGGCAGTTGACGGAGTCGTTTCATTTTCAAAATCTTCAAAATAATCAGCAGGAAACGAAAATGAGTCTGAATTATTCAACGGAACCAAAAGTCCATGTGTATATTCGATTTCTGGCGTTTCGTCAGACGTTAAATTCAACAAAGCTAAACTCGAATTAAATAAGATAATTAACACTAAAAATTTTCCACTAGCCATTTTAAATTGAGAAAAAAATTGATAAATTCAAAGAAAATTTGGATTTTTTGTTTAAGTTTGTATCAGCATTATTTAGCGCGGAAAAGCCGATAGTTTGATGTAGGTATCGTAAACTGAATGTGTTGTCAACGTTCGACACGTATTTAATATGAGAACGAAACTGAAGCGATAGTCGTTAAAAAGAGAGAGCTTTTCCGAATTCTCAATGGATGGAATCAGAGTTATTGGATGATTTGACCCATTCCACTATCGTTCGTATTATTTCGTTCCTCCAATTCTTTCCACTGGTGAGAAAATACACGTGGGTATGAGTGTAAGACTACTTAAAAGATACCCCGCTCTTAAGACTAAGGGGATTGTAATGCGGCCCCCTCTTTGGCTACAAGAATTATCAAAGTTAAGAGTTGGAGGTTTTACAAGAAACAAACTGGCTTTGTCGTTAACATTTAGAAGCATTTTGGATTTGATACCAGTACATAGGTATTACTGGACGACCATACGAAAACATATTTTAAACTAAAGCAGAGACTTTGATATAAGATGAAGAATACTTTTGAGGTGAATTTCTGATGATTTCGTTTTCATTTTTGCTAAGTTTTATAGATTTTAAAAAAATATAAAAATGCGACAATATCTTTTATCTTTGTGGCACTTAATGATATCCTGTGAATTATATGCAATTATCAATAACGTGTACTTCTTTGTGGTTATCAAATCCCACCTTCAAGGATTCTTCTAGTTCTGAAGTACCTACTTACTGTAAAAAATAAAAAAGCTAACAAAAAATTTCCGACCCTGATAATTTTTCTTTATTCCACAAGGTATGCATCGGAATTAGTCCCATTTAAATTTAATTTTTTTTTCTGACGATAGAATAGGTGGGAAAATAGGGAAAAATAGAAAATTTATCTCTTTAACCCTAAATTTGGAATAAAATAGAATAGAAAGTATTCACTCTTTAATAATGATCAAGAAAAATACTGGATCTCCAAAAGTTTTCCGAAAAATAGAACAAAACTTCATTTGGAGCGACGAATATCTTATTACATTTTTTGAAATCGAAAAAAATAACAAAACATAAAGATATATCTAACACTGCTACATGTATGTCTATCTATTACCAACCAATTTGAATTATTAGGAAAAAATAAATATTGGAATAATTTGTTACATAAACAAAAATTTTAGTCGACTGACAATGCAAAGTGCAGAACCATCAAAAATATTTAAGAGACAGTCTCGGGAAAAATAGTCACGATTATAAGAGCCGGAAAATAGGGAAAAACAGTTATGAGTTTTGTAAAAACTTATATAGAGGGACACATTAATAGTAACTCGATAGTAATCTCAAAATGTACGTAATATTTTCCATTGGCTGGAAAATTAAGAGAAGCATTTTCTACCATTAAATATGTGCAATAAAAAAATTTGACAACAGAATTTAACGTTTTTTATACAAAATAATAAATGTTCTTATAAAAATTTTGAAAAAGAATAAATAAAAAAATAAAAAATAAATAATAAAAAAAAAAGAATTGAAAACTGAAAAATAAAATAAACATTTTTGTACTTAATAACTAAGTTCCCAAACTAATGTAAATAGTCAATTTTTAATCGGCGTCCCATCAGAAAATGAACAAAGTTAGTTTTCATCGGTTATATTTTTTATTAAGATGTTTGTTTATATTTAGTATTTAAGATTACTTAAGAAAAATTCCCTAAACTAAGAATTTGCTACAAGTACTACTTGTATCTTAGTTAGTTGTAGCTTAGAAAAAAAAAATTATGTCTTTTATTTGTAATTTGCCCTCTTAAAAAATACTGTTTCGGAAAAATATGTTTCTGACTTTAAAACGATTAAAAAAGAATCTTACACAACAAAAGTTAAGAATCAATTAAAGGTCGATTACAATTTTGTAATTTAATAACTTAATGTTCATAAATTAAAAAAAAATATTGCGTTATTAAAACGAATACTAGCCAAAATATTTTAGGAAAAATCAGTATTATGTATTTGGTTATGGCCTAAATTATTTTTCCATTTTTTTTGTAAAACAAGATTTACAAAAAAAAATAATTCATGAAAAAGCATCATAAAAAAAACTGAGGAAATTACATACTTTAAATTATAGCATAAAAATAATATATTTCAAGATTCAATATTTTGGTATTGATAATTGATAATATATCTAAAGCATCAACATATATATCAACATATTTGAAACTAATCAGGAAATCCAAGCTCAAAACATCAAATATAATTAACCTTAGTAAAAACTAAAAGACTCTCGAAGGCTATCAAGATTTGCAAACATATCAAAAACGGAAACATAAATTAATAAAAAATAGTAACAAATATAAATATTTCCGACTGGTTTCGCACGAAAAAATCAATCAAATCAAACGATCTATTTCCTATTTTCTAATTTTCATGAAATATTTATATTATATTTTTATAAAGTGTATCATTTGACTACTAACGATTTTTTTTTTTTGAATAAATTGTTTCATTAACATAAAATACCAAACTTTTAGCAGTTCAGAACTTGCATCACTTGTTAGCCCTGAAACTATACTTTACCGAAGCATTGACGGTGATTTTGATGGCCAAAAATTAGAACACTTGAGGGGATTAAAACATACTTGTCAGCCTAAATATTAACTATATTTATTTGTTAATTAAACATGTTAAGACGAATTAACTACTACAAATAAGTTTACAGATTTATTATTATTGTTAATAATTTTGTGTTCAATTTTTATGTTGAGAAGTTATTTTTAAATATCGGGAAATGTAAAATGAAATAACGATGGATTGATGGATTTTTTTTCAAATTATTTGTAAGCTTGTTGATTAGTTATTTTTCAAGAAGATAATTTAAAACGTAACTATATATAAAAAAATTAACATGGACCAGACTTTCATTATCTTATTCTTAACAATATTTTATTTATAATTTCCTATTTATATTAGAATTTTTACTTTATAACCTCATAACTATTGTAATTACTACAATAGTTCTCTTAAAAAAAAGTAAAATTTCAGATTTTACGATATTATATTGATATAATTTTGAGAGTGCAAGTGCACAAGTAAAAGAGACAGGACTACTACTACCATCCCTACTTTCTGACTTCTCGACGAATACATGCATACGAATTTGAGTATGCATGCGCTTATACATGCACTATTTCTATAAACTGATTCAAGCTAGTTGAAGCTTCCGCTCATTGTAACAAATCCTTCCCAACTAATCACGGACAGAACAAATGAATCAATAAGAAATTATCGCTAAAAGTATAAATTAACAGTGATATTATATTGGGAACAAAATTTCAATTCATGTAAAGAATAGATGTAAATGTATTGCAATATAATATTATTTTCATGATATATTTTTATGTAAAATTTTTTTTTTCCATTTTTGAAAATATTTTCAACACACTGTCTCAAATACATAACTTTCATTAATTAACGAAAATGATTTTCGTTTTTCTAGGTTTCCTAGTATGGATTATTACATACATTAAAAAATAACCTTATCATCAATAATTAATTGATTTATAATAATTAATTTGTATCATTATTTGTAGCCCATATTAAGAATATTTTGTAGATTTCTGAATAAAAAAAAATAATTGCCGAATAGAAGAAACTCTTCTTGTGCAACTAGCCTGTTTGATTAATGTTATATTTCGTATTAGAATATCGTAAAATTTATGAAAATGAAAAGGACTGTTTACTGCTTCAAGTAGTAATCTTTGTTAAATAAATTTTACTATGTAAAATTACTATGTGGCATTGTAAAAATTATAAAACGTTTGTTCAGATGCACTTTCATATTATATAGCAGAAAGTTCGATATTAATATTTTAATTTTTGATATAATTGTTTTCCTTGTACTTTGATACCGATGTACTTGGAATCGTTTACTATTTCCATAGAAATGATTTTAAAAAAATTAATCCTTCTTTTTAGAGACTAAATACAAAGTCCATTTTTAAAACTATATTACGTAGCAAAGCTCGGGGAGATATTTTATTAAAAAAGGACGCAATATTAGTATTAATAAAAATGATTTCTCATTAAATCATATATTTACCGTTCTACTGGTGTTGATGGTTTGAACTTACTTGAAAAAATACTGTTAAAACAAGAATCAAATTAAAACTTATAAAATAAATAATTGACTTAAAACAGAACATCTAATTTTCGCAATTTAAATTTACATATGCCCGCCATTAGGGCGTGCTGAATCTATCTAATCATTATTTTCAAAGATCTACTGTCAGATATTTTATCGTTCACGGAATTCTTATTGGATAATGGTACCAAGGCGAGAAAACTATATTTTACCAAAATGCCAGTACTACTACAGAGTGATTTTTTGAACTAGATTTTCTCCCCGTAAGAAGTGGAAATTGAAAAAAAATCTTATAAGGATCCAAAAGTAAAACTAATAGAATACACATCCCCGCCGTTTATTATTCGTAATTCAGTTCTGAAAAAGTAAAAATCTGAAAAACAAATCACATATTCAGCTTATATTATTTGTGCCAAGATTTTATAACATTGTTTAGCAAATTTCAAGAATGAATCGAAAAGAGTTAGAAAATTGTCGGTAAAAAATTAAGTCAGTGCTGAAAAACTTCCAATTATTTGTCTCTAAACCATTTTTTTTACAAAGAATTTTGCAAATTGTGTAAATCTCACAATGGAAATGCAGATGAACTTCTGAATTTATTTTTAGTGGTCTCAGGTTTGCACATGTACGCAAATACGAAGTTTGGTCATAAAGTTTTCAATTTTTCCAGAACTAAGAAACAAGTAGCATTGCAACCTTATTTACGGTAGAAATACTAGAACTTACTAGAATACGAAGAAATACTAGATTTTTTCAATTTTTTTAACAGTTTAAAAGCTCTAAGGGGAGAATATCTGCCACGAAAAATTACTTCATGGTAAAGCTAGTGTTTTGAAAAATTGCAGCTTTCTTGCTGTGGAAAACGTAAAGCAAAATATAGCTTGGCTAAATTGAAAGCTATTACTTCCAGATAAATGCTCTTTTAGTGCTTAAGATTGACTTTTGTAATGAAGTCAAATTCGGATTCCTCGTTATCTGTTTTTGACATACAAAAACAAATTTTTATGATTAACTTGTATAGGCTTATGTCTTATGTTATTTTACATCTATACTATAATTTATTGAAAAACGTATACTTTTATGTGTTATTATAGCCTAAAAAATACTGAACAGTTTGATTAAGATTATCTATTAAATCTTATTTTCAAAATCTGTAGAAAAAGTTTTAAATATAAGTTGATAAATTTAATACTCTGATCTACTATCATAGAAAAAGAATACAAACTTGGGTATTTTAATTTAAGAAAATATAATTTTCGTCACAAAAAAATAGTGAATTTATTACACTTCAATCGAGTTTTGAACCAAAATGTGTTAAATCGATCCACAAGGAATTTTGAAAGCCATTTTTATCTCTTTAATGCTAGCACGCCGATTTTCGACCACAATTTCTTTCATTTCTTCAATGTTATCGTTGGTAACAAAGATGGTAGGACTACTCGCATGTGGTGAGTTTTTAACACCCTCACTTAATGCTTAATGCTTCTCAAATACTTGTGTTTTCGATATAGTAGACTTGCCAAAATACTTCGGCAAAATTTTCATCGTTTATATAGCCGTAATTTCATTGTAAACACAAAATTTCAAGCTAACTAGTAACTAACTAGTTGTTGATTTTTTTTCCATAATAAACCCACCCTGTTAAAAAAAGATCTTTAGAGACAATTGAAATCATTACATTTAAAGTACCTTTTATTGCCTTTAACAACTTTAAACGACTTCTAATGGATTCTTTGAACAATTAAAATGAATTTAAATGCCCGTTCAAACTTCACAGGAATATCAAAGAAAAATATCTCAATCCAGAAAAAAAAGGTTTTAGCCAATTCCATTTAAGCGAATGGTGTAAGTGGATCAATCCGGCTTAAATTTGATCAGATGGTAGAGAATTTCATAATATTATGCATGAACCTTTTTTGTTAAAATTTTTACTATATCTGTATAGGTAAGTGCCAATCATATTGTCATAAAATGAGAAAACCAAAAACAATTTGTTAGTTTTGTTGGTTTTAGTACAAAGTTAGATAATTAATTTTAAGATTTTTCCAAAAATTTTAAGCAATTCAATTGGCCTACTACCAATATTATTAAGAGAATTTTTATAAATTGATTTGTGAAATTTTGCAAGTAGATAATATAATACATTAGTAAGTCATATACCAGCAGTAATATAAAACTTATCTAAGAACAAAATTACATAAATATCATATATAGCGTAATACTTATTTCGACGATTAAACGGTTATTTGAGGAATTAAATAAATAATTGATCCGTTATTTAAATGTTAGGTAAAAGTTTATAATTATCTTAAGCCATCACCTGAAATGAAATATTTTTTGTGAAAATATTTATGAAATTACAGAGCATATTTTATCAATAATTAAACACTTTAAGTATTATACTTATTTAACTAAATTCTAATAAATAGGATAAAATTATTTTAAATACTCCGCTGCATAATTGACATGTTAATTGTTCATTTTAATCTTTCCTTATTTATTTCTCAAGCATCAAGTAGCATCCTTGAAACATCTTCATAATTCAAAAATCAGAAAACAAAAAATATTTTCGTCGTGATTACTTTTAAATCACGATATATGTATAAATTGCACGAATATTTAAATCCTGGCTTCTAATGTTTTATAACAGCACGTTTCTGTATTATTTTAAAATGAAGTTTATAATTATTTAAATTAGATGTTTAAATCAAAACATTAATTTGACGATTGCAAAAAATATACCTGATTATATAGAAATAATATCATATTAATAAAGAAACAACTAATTAGATTGTGATATAAGGGACTGCAATTAATATGTAACAAGCTCGATTCAAATATAGAGCAATGAACATATAAAATAATGTTAGATTTTTTTTTCTTTTGGAAATAAAAATAAAAATATTTATTTAGTAAAATTGTATTGTTTAAATGATATAAACTTAAAATTATAATAGATCATAATCTCGTGCTTATGTTTATTTCACATTTGATTTAGATTAAAATTTTGCCAATAATACTAGCCCCTAATTGGCATTAGATACATCTATATGTGCCTAATTATAAAAAGCAAACAGAAAATGAAAATAAAACCAAGTGGAATCACGTGCGATTATGAAGAAACTATTGTTTTCATTACACTCTTGATTTCTTTTTTGAAAAGAAGATGCATCCAACTGTCCACTTTACGCATGAAATTTCAATAGAACCTATATTCTATATTTGCATCATGCGGTTTTTTTCAATGCATTTCCTTTCAATAAAAAAAATCAGCATTGCATGTCGGTATTTGTCCGTGCTTATTGGTAATTGTAAGCGTAATTTCAATACAGTAGATAACGCAAAAAGTGAATTGAAGTCGTCTCATGTTCTAGTTAAAAGCTATAGAAAGAAAAATCTGGGTTACGATGATAATAAAATCCACAGATTTTATATACTTGCTAACAATATCATAATTATCAAATAGCATGCATCCTCAAGCAATAAAACTAGCAATTTATATTTCAATTAATAAAATGAAAATTATTGACAATGCAGCATAAAATCGTTTACATATTATCTGTTTAATGTTGCAGTGTGGTTTGTCTCGCAAGATTTCGTGAATTGCATTAAAAGTAAAATTGTTCTTCTACTTCTAAGAATAAATTAAATTTCCGTTTACAATATCTAAAAAATATTTTGTAGGCTTAAATATTTAACTTTTGTTTGTTTAGTCACTTGATTGCAAAAGTGTAAAATATTGCGTAAATTATAACGAAATTTTTAGGAAAAATAAAATTAAATAACATAATTTATAACCAATTAAGATGACAGTGTGAATCAAATTATTACAAATCAAGATTTTGAATTATAATTACTGGTATTCTATAGTTAAAAAAATATTTTCATGAATGTAAAACTGTTATGTTAATAGTATTACCTATATGGTAAAATGAAAATAAAAAGTGAAAAGGCTCGCAGGTATACAGAGTTAAAATCAAAGCACTGCACAAGTAGACAAATAAGGTAAGTTTCTAATAAACACATCAGACAAATTAAATGACAAAAAGAAATCACGGAAAAGTTATTTATCGATGAAAGAACGAATCAAGAAGAAACCTATACATGAAGAAGTAGGCCCGTATATTATCGGATTACTTACGAGAAGGTAAAATATTCGTTAAAGAATCTGAAAAATAGTAAAACTAGATCATGTTCCTAATGATATTTTTAACCTAATTGAATACAAAAATATAGATATGTACTTCGGATCAGCATTTTCACCCATGAATGTATAGACTCTATAGACCTTATCCTTAAAACCTAGTACATACTAAAGACAAGTGCGATTTTAGTCTCTAAGACGTACCTCTGGGCCTTTGGTTGTCTCCGTGGACATGTTTAAAGACAAATACCCGTCTACGGACTTGTTGCGAGACCAAAAATTGCAGGTCTAAAGTCTCCCGATCGTAATAGAAGACTTTAGGCATACTTTAAAGTAACTTAAGTACTTCAATGCAACTAAAATACTTATTTCTGTCAGTCCTACTATTCCTAGATGAAAATATGCATGTTTTCACACTCATACCGATGAAATTTTATCTTGAAGATAAATAATCGTATATATAAATATTATATATAATCGAATATATAAATATATTATATATTATTATAGTATATTTAAATATACTCTCAGGTTGACCATCTACCAATGATGTCACATAATATGCTCTCAAGCTGTTCCTCATATATATTCATAATCGTATACAACGAAAAACTTGCTATGGATATAAGCTCAAACATTAATCTACTTTAGAAATACATATCTCCTAATTTCACAAATGGTAACTTTCTACATTCCTGATTGTATTGTAGTTTTTCCACAACATTGTGTAGTAGTTGATAGAAGATATCTTCTTTCTATTTGTATTTACCAAGTGCTAATAGTCTCCAAATAAAATGGCTATGACATTTATCAAAACTTTCAACTGTATAATTGAAATTTAAATAGAGAGGATGCACTTTTTAAACTTTAGAAGTTCAAAGATAATTCTCATCAAACTTAAAAATATGATAGAAAAAAAAATATAAAAAAAAAAAAAAATTATTTTGTACTATTTTTATTAGATTTTACCAATATAATGGTCTCCAGAATAAATTTATTTTAGACGAACTATATGGATTATTTATTATTTTGAAAATAAGGGAACATTTTTGTAGACCATACCGTCATTTAATCGTGTTTGGTATTATTTGATAGTGAGCAAAAAGTTTGAGTCCTAAAGTATTAGTGTTACGTAAATATAGTACTGCTCTGTAAAGTGTTATTTGTTGTCCTACCCCATCGAAATGAACTACTTGTTTCTCTGCATTGTGCATACAGTAATAATTTTCACTAAAGTCAATATGAATGATATTCTCATCTTTAAACAGGAAAAAAGAATAAATTTTTGGATTAAATAAGTAAAGAATTAAAAAAAGCCAAATTCGACTAGTTTAAAGGCCATTACCTCTTATATCATCATTCCCTCGTTTCAATTTGAAATGAGGGAATGACGAAGTTAAGTATAACTTAAAAAAATTTGGTTCTTAAATTTTTGTTACATCTGAATTTTTGTGTAATTTTATTGCCTCTGACAGCCTATTTTGAAGTGTAATTTTAATTTGGATATAGTAAATACCTCTACTTTTCTTCAATATGAGGGAATGACGACAGAAAATGTAATTCTGAAATAATTTTCATATTTTTTTTTTTGACTCATCCCCAGACGCGTGTAAGATGACTTAAATATGTGAAATAATTGATAGTATTGCCAATAATGAAATATCGGTGAGAACGTTCATAAATGATAACAGATACGTTCATATATCGACTGTTGGTAAAGGTGTAAGGGAATAATTTTCATTCATGGGACACATAAAAAATATATTTGAAAACATATTCTTTTCTTTTCATTCTAAACTCAAAATATTTTTAATTTTTATTTTGTGTTTTTAATCGATAAGTCAAATTTGCAAACAATTTCTTTGAAAAATTTTTGATTAAAAATTTCAAAATATACTAACCACAAGTTTGGGACATAGCGAAACAATGATTTTCAGGGCTCTTTTTATTTATTATTCTATAGAAGTATTAATATGGTACGAAAATTATAACTAACGCCCACGTAATGTTCTTTTTAAGGAAAAAAATAAAAAATAATTAAAAAATACCATCATAGGTCGTTTTGATTTTTGTAAAAACTGAGGACAAGAATTTGGAGATTTCATGACAAATTCACATAGGTAGACATATGTTTCTTGAACTGCAATGAAAAATTATTATTTTCAAGACCTCGCTAATAATATACCTCACACACCTATGTATACTGATCATTTTTTTATATCCCAAATTAGAGTTAAGAAACTGTTCTTTATCTTTGATCGCAGTTTTTATTTCTTTATATAACGATTCGTAGGATGCATTTTACATTTACATTTCATCTTTCCATTTTTTTAAATTTTACTTAAAATATTAATATTTTTTATTCGATATAAACCGTATTGACGATGTTGACAAAATTTTTGTAAATATTTTATTGACTTGTATCTTTCATTTTTTCAAATTTTCCATTTCAATTTTAAATAAAAAAAAATACTAAAAATATACTGTTCATACTGTTTTTCATAATTTTTTCTATAAAATAATTTTAAATTTCAACCTAACAATGTTTAAATAATATAGATGATATAGATTATATCGATTATGTATGCTGTATGGTATGGATACGATCGATACGACAGATAATACGGAAAATACCTAGGATACTATGGTATATGGTGATATGTAGATATGTATGCATATCGAATGCATTTACTGGTGTTTACCGATATTCCAATTGATATCAACAAGCCCAACAAGCCGAACAACATAAACGTAAGTCGTAACTTACAACAGAAATTTCTATTCCTACTCATGTTACTTCCTTTTACCACATTACATCCACATAAATCTATTTCTCTTTCATATCGTCTCTAAACTTCTGACAAGTTTTAATATGCATTATTTGTTTTGATTTAAGCAAGGGTGAACGTTTCATTCGAGTGTCGCAATAAAGTATTTTAAATAATTACTTTTATTCGATAAGTAAGTATATCACTTAAAAATACAATAGTAATATAAGTACTTTCAATATTATTCGTAATTCTCTGTATTCTTCAGGCATTAAAATGGCTATTGTTGTTCCATCAAGATTTGCCTGCCTAAACCCGGTGGATGATGATTATCGTCCCAAAAAAAACCCCGTTGAAAAAAATAATGCAACTGGAGAGAAGGAAAATAAGAACAAGAAAAATACAAATAATAAAGCGGCCAACAACAAAGCTGCCAATAATAAAAAGAATAAAAAAATTGACAATGTCAAGGTGGTTATAGTTTAGTATATTTTAGTTCCAATTATTATTTTTAATACTAGTATTTGGCAAAACATGTTACATTATTTAAAAAAAATGCCATGTTTTAAATTAGGAGCTTTAAATTAATTTAATTTTCCCATTGAGCATAGGTAATAACATACTGTCCTCTATTCGAGCAACCAAACGATTACTAGACTTTTTTAATCCTTATTTACCATTGCTTTATATATACTAAGGTCTTAAGCGATTTTAGGGTTAATACATGTCTTTAAATCAAGAATTATTGAACATTATATGTTAGGATATATTAGACATGTCTTAAGGTTTAATTTGTAAGTAGAATGTATTTATTGGTTGCAATTTTAACTTTTGTAGACTTCTAACTCTTCTAAACCACAAGCGAAAAAGAAAAAAGACACGTCTGTTCAATGGGAGCAATGGAAGGAAAAGGACATGACATATGTAAATGAGGCTTTCGAAGAACAACTACACCAGGCTCTACTCCTGTCCAAACTAGATTACGAAGAACAGAAGCAAAAGTGTCCTCCTGTACATGTACCAAACAATGACTCAAAGAAAACCAAGAAAAAACCAATGTCGTTGGGAAAATTTAGAGATCATTGCACAAAAGAAGCAAACGTGGAAGAAATAAATGTTACGAATAGTAATGAAAACAGCCAGGAAAACGAGAGCAATTTCTTCAAAAAATTTGAAATTGACGTTCAAAAAGAACTAAATCGTGAACAAAATAAGAAAAAGGCCGACTCCCGTAAAAATCCGAGCAATTCTGTAACAATTCTGCAGTTTCAGCATGAGTTAGAAAAATTGCGCTTAGAAAACGAAGAGCTTAAGAAAGAGTTAGAAAAATCTCGTCATGAGATAACAGTTCAGAAGACAAGAAATAAGAAATTGGCCAGTTTAATTGGTCATGGAGATATAAAAGATAAGGCCGAAGCTCTTTTAGAAATTGAAAGACTGTCTCGTGAACAATCCGAGCTCACAGCGGAAGTAGCCCGTTTATATGGTTTGCTGGAACAGGAGCGTTCCAAAGTTGGAGCTCTAACGCATGACTTTAAACACAAAGAAAAGGTTTGTATTTGTATTAAAAACTAATCGAAACGAATTTCAGTTTTGATGGTTTTTAGCGCTCCTTGAAAAAAGAAGTTCGTTTTGATGAAAATGTCAAAATTAAGGGTCTGTACAAATATATATTGAACATTCCATGAATTAATTTAGTTTTTTATATATCTTACAATCACTGTATTGTTACAATTGTAAAAAGGAACTGATAAAAGAAACTAATTTAACATGGAATAGTTCTTCGTTTTTCTAAATATATTAATCATTTTTCTTTCTCGTTTTTAGAATAAAAAAAGGAATAATCTAATATAGCCAACGCAGCCAAAATGAAACCCCACTATGCATCCTCTTATCTATTTTGTGCATTTCAATTTTAAGTTCCTTGAATAAATGTTTATCGTAAGGAATTAAATGTGATTGTGAAAGGTTTAAAACCAGACACAGTATTTTTTAACTTTTATCTCATATTACTTTTATAAGAAGTAAAAATTATTTTTTTATTTTCAATTTAAATATTTTAATCTCAATATTTTTGTTAACACATTTCAAGTCATCTTTTTTTAAATTTTATAGTTCATTATATGAATTGATTTGTTATTTTCCAATTTAATCATTAATCTCTCGAAAAATCTCTACTTCAAATAATAATTAAATTTATCTTTAGTTTTTTAATTCTTCAACGCAATTTCTTACATGTGTCAATAAATGTAACTCTTTTTATAATTTGGTAATGTACTTTATATTTTTTTACGATCTCTTATAATTAATGTTATCAAAAAAAAAGAAGTTAATTTAAAAAATGTGGTAATAGTAGCTTTTATAAAAATTACTAACTGGCAACGTCGCATTCTCTTTTTTGTTTTAAATTCAAATCACGATTTGTTTATCCAATTTTTGCATTGTCTAAATTTTCTTTTGTTACTAAATTCTCATTATGGCCGATTTATTCGCGAATTTATTTATAAATAAAATAAAGAATTAAACGTTGCTAGTTAATGATTTGTATCAAAGCTACTTGTATCAAAATTGTGATTTATTCTTATTAATCTATATTAAAAGACTTCCTAATAAAATATATACGTTATATGTAAGAATATTTTTTATTTTCCATAAAACATACTTACTTTAACTGGCTATGTTTTCAATCTTCCAAAATTTCTTAGTAGTTCTATTACTTCTACTATATATAATATAAGTGATATAATAATTTTATGTAAATAGATCCTATTTGAAATAATTTTCATATTTAGACTCATTTTTATTGTTCATTAAAGCCAGACCAAAGATCAAATTTTGACCAAAGTCGATTGTTTTCAACAGTTGCATAGCTTAATGGCTATAAGTTTGAAGTTCAAACTTGATCTCAGGTTGAATTTCCAGCTCATAAACATTCTTCTTTTTAAAAAGGACTTATGAAAATAATCCACAATTGAATGTATTGAATAATATTGTTTAGAAGATCAGATTATGTTTACTATTGTACATTTTAACATCGAAAATTCAAAATGGCATTATTCTTAAAAAGCTTTCCAAAAAATTGAAATATCGATATGTGACTGAATTTTTTAAAAGTATCAATAATAGATTGCGAACATCGAGATAGTCTATTAATATAATGGAGCCTAACTAGTATAATAATTAGGAGAAAACAGTATAAAAGTATAATGCGTATAATATATTGTGTACTCAGTTGTAATTGTATTGAATTGTATAAGGTCCCATTAGTCGTATGATCCCAGATACCAGGGCAAATAAAAAAAAAATACGTGTCGATTCTTAAATTGAATCGTTTATTTCAGAAAAGATACCTGAGGTGAATATTCTTTTTTTTCAATTTGACTTTTTTATTTTTGATATAATTAATGTAAATACATTTGCTGTAAAGAATTTGAATAGGTTTACGAAGTTTATATATCTCTAGTTTGATTAAACTCATCAGTACTAAAGATTGAATATAATATTAAATTGGAAAAGATACAAAATAACCATTTTTTGGATCTAAAGTAATATTCGAAAAATGTGACTTATGGCTTTTCTGAAATATACAATAATTCTGAATTAATTATTAATTCAAAAACTAAAAAAATAATCGGTGTTTATTTTCCCCAAGTTCCCAAACTTGTGAATAAACGTTGAATCCTTTAAATCCTGCTAACTAAATAAGGGGAAAGAAGCATTACTCGATTGTTTTTATTTGTAAACATTAGAATTAATTTTACACATTCAAAGCTTAATTAATACCAAAATATCAACATATCCATTTGTAACGGTCGAGAAAATAAAGAAATCGTAAGAAAAGTATTTGGTCAATTTGGTATTTCCGTGGAACAGGCACCTCAGTGGGAATCAGAACCATTATGGCCAAATTACCCCAATTTATTCGCGAATTAAAGAAAATAATGCAATATTATTAGATATTAACGTCTCTAAATGGGATATGAACCGATTTTATTGTATTTATTGTGGATCTTATGGATTTTGATTGAAAATGATTTGAATTAAACTTTCATGTTATATTTTTCCAGCAATAGATGGCGACAGAAACGTGTTTTAAAAGAATTATTTAAATTGAAATCAATTGAAATAATTATACAGGAGATAGGCAGATTTAAAATTTTAAAAGTTAGGACGCTTATTGAAATGAATTTTTAATTTTTCTCGAACAAATCAAATAAAAAAAAATATTTATCTCGCATAAAATATTTATGATAAGCTATTGATTTTTGTATTCAATTTAAATACGATAAAATTTAATAGAAACATTGTATTTGAAGAGATAAAATAGTTACTCAAATATGTAATGTGAGGTAATTTGAGTGAATGCTTCGATAATGGGGAAGGGGTAAAAATAAATACAAACCATACAAACGAGTATGAGTTGATAGAAATAGACAGAGTATTGTAGCGGTATTCCACATTTGACAGGTGGCCGCACTGGTACGTTAAAATGGCTGATCGGCGTCGTTCATGCCAAGAGCCAAATTTTCACATCTCACCGTATCAAATACCATAATATTTATAAAATGTAAAAAACATTCGTTGCGGATTTATTTTCGTTAATTACTATTCACTTTGTGTCGCACATTTATTTCATTTCGAATTTTATTACGTGTGAAGTGTGTGTTATAGTCTCGACAAAACTTAAAACTAAAAGTTTTCAGAAGTATATTAGAAATTAAAACAACAGCAACAATTAACCAGTTAACGTGCAAAGTTGGTGGAACAGTTTTGGTAAAATCAATGAAATTTATGTTTCTAATGAATTTGATGATTAGAAAATCAAAAACTGATTTAAAAGTAAGAAGATAATTTACGTTTATCTTTTCTTTTTTTAAATGAAATTATTGAATTTGTATTTTAAGACTGATTTTAATGTGTTACTTGTTAAGCTATGATATATTTCACTTATGAAAATCAAAAAACACTTAATTTAAATTATCTAAATTTCAAATTTTTACGGAACAAAAAATTATTTATAAAAACTACCTGTTTGTGCGTTGAACTTTCTCAATTCAACAGTTTTGTTTACAAACTTTTGTGTATGAATTTATTTTTATTATAATAGCAAAGTAAACTATCTTCAGTGTGATAATAACCAAGTGGAAACTAAAACTTTTATTTTCTGAATGCGAGACGAACGAAAAACAATGTGGAAAAATAAGAAAAAATATTTTTACTACAATAAACGTAAGGATTTTGGTAGGAAGTAGACGTGATCGAAAGACATGTAATTGTGACGGTTTTTATTAACTTTTTTTTTCGTTATAAACAGTTTTGTGTTTTTTTTTTTGTTGTTTCTCTAATATTTGTTGTAAAAAGTCGTAAGAATTAATATAAGCGACGAGGTGAACAGGGCCGGACTCGGACACATCACGCTGGATCGTGGTGTGGCCGGCGGGCCCGCGGGGGGCTGCCTCGACGCCGGGAGTGCTGTACCCCGTCATCCAGGAGCCCCTACGCTCGTGCCGAATACTCCGACTTCGCAAGGACTTTCACCTCTTTCGAACGACGTTCTGCCCCATAAAAGACAAGTGGTCGTCGATCGGTAAGTCCACTTCAACCCCATTTCGTAACCTATCTCAGATATTATTCTACCCATTGTCAAATACTTACAAACTGTAATAAATTCTTTTTGATTGCCCATATATTAGCGTTTGAAGAATGCATCCAAGGAGCCAAAATTAGCTGGGACAGGGATGGGCAAATATTTTGGTTGTTGGGCCATATTGTGGATGATATTTTGATGCGGACCACAGTAAAAAATTCCTATCATAAATAGGTATTACAAATATATATATAATTTATAATGTATGTATGTCTGCATGTCTGTCCGTAACGATGTAAAGTTTGTACAGAACAAAAATCAACGTAAGTAAATTATAAACAGTCATTATTTAATCAACTAAAATGGCATTACTTGCGAATATGACATTGAACAATTATACTTATGTCATTTTTGACGATTTAGCACTATCTATACTCTTAGGATATTCGCACATTCGCCATGTGACACAATATGATTGTACCTAAAACGCATGCTTATTGTAGTTATGGAAAACCCTATTAGCACGTAGTAAGAATGCAACAAATCATCTCTTTTGTCTTTTTCTATGTTGATGTTTCTATGGCAACGAATTTATGTTCGATGTTTAATGCATTCCGCTGCCTGACTGACGGAACTTTTTACAATAATTTTCAATACTTAAAAAAGTATTGAAAGAACTGTGGTCTATCCTTTCTCATGTGCAATTATTCTTATCCTATAAATGTTAATGTAAGCATTTTTACTAACTTTGTAAATGTTTCCTGTTTATTTCTTTATTGTAATATTGTAAAAATCAGGAAATTAATAATTGTAAGGACATCCATTAGTTTCAATGGAACTTTGTGTGATAAATTTAGCTCATTATCTTCTAATGGCCCAAACCGAAACTAAAGTGTAGAACATTTACTTATAGTACAAGATAATGTATTATGATATATTGGAACATTCCCAAGGCTCAGTAGTACTTACTCAATATTATAAAAAAAAAATCCCCATATAAATTATTATGAGATATCGATTTGGTTTCGGCAGAAAATCTGCCGAAACAAAACCGTGCATTCGTGTGGCCTGCATTAGTGATCGGAATAAGAGTTTTTTTTTTTTTTTAATTATAAACTATCCGTTTAACCTGCTCTTTAAAGAAATATTTCGGTTACATATTCGTCATATAATTAGTATTGTAATAGAACTATAAAAATTATATTTTCTACCATTGTACCATTTAATTTTTAAAATTATCAAAATTCATTCAGTTTTAACATTTTATATACATAATAATTTTCATGATAATAATAAATAATAATAATCATAATTGAAGGAAAAATCGTTGCCGAAACGTTGTGCTATGCACAAATCATAACTAAGTGTCTTTTGAGTCCGTTTTCCTGATATCCTTTTCAGTACTTAACCGTTAACGTATAGCAATGGACGCGTACCAAAGGATTAATTAAACAATAGTCTTCAATATACAACATAAATTTGCGTAGATATTACGGTATGAATTGTTGAAATTTTTTCTGTAGAACGAAAAATAATAATAAAAAATTGCAAGATTTTTCTTCTTTTTAAAAACATTTTTAACCAATGGCAGAAAAACTTCAAAGGACCTTTGAAGTGTTTTTAACGGGATATTTTTCCTTCTAATGATACACAACCGAAATACATATATATATATATATATATATATATATATATATATTTCGGTTGTGTATCATTAGAAGGAAATATATATATATATATATACGAAAAAATATAGTCTTCGTATATAGTTTTCATATATATATATATACACTATATACGAATACTATATTTTTTCATTTCATGTACTAGTATGCATATTCTTGATGAAAACCGTATTTCGGCAAATGCCAATGAATTTACACCCTATTACTATTACACTATAAATACCAAAAATTTTATTCCGAAATTATAGAATTATAACCAAATTCGAATAAATCTTTAAAGAAAAAAGTTAATGTCCTAGTAACCAAGTTGCATATAAGAAAAAAATTCTAATTATTGAAGTAGCAAATGTTTACATAATTTATTTACACATTAATCGAACACAATTACAAATAAATTATTTGAGTGCATATTCATAGGAATATGATCTTAAAATTAATAACCATTACGTTTCGTCGACAATTTTGATTTGTTTCAGCGTTGATAATAATATTTTAATTCTGTTTTATCATAACCGTTGCATTCCCCAACTTAAATATAATTTTTTCACATTCTTTAAATTGTTAGAAACATTCTAAAATAACTAATGAAATTATCAGAACTGCTCTGATTCATCTTACGTATATATTATATTAGTTACAATTTTAATTGAAACTTGTAACTACCCATTAATACACAGCCAACTGACAAATGGTTATGAATGTCTATTGAATAAAATCGAAATGACAGTTGAAATAAATGACAACAATCAATTAGTACAAATTTGAAACAATGATTATTATAGTTGGTTTTCACTGACACATATGTGTTTAAATAAACTTTTTGTTCTCTGTCTTTCCCATTATTCATACCTACATGCATATATACTTTTTCTTATTATATTGGCTAATAGCTACCCGTGAAATATTCACAGCCAACACTTACTCAACCAACAAAAATTGGCAATTGAATAAAATCGAAAATACAGTTGAAACAAATGACAACTATTAGTTTAAATTTAAGACAATAATTTTTCATTTGGTTTTCACTCACACGTTTATATTTATATACATTTTTTGTGACACATTCATACATATAAACATTTGCCTATTATTATTATATTGACAATCGTTAAATTAAAAATAATAAAGTAAAATATTTAAACTTATCAAATGAAATTTTTGATATACTGAAAATAGATTTGTAATGGCTATTTTTCTTTTTTTATATTGTATGATAATAATTATCAATTGCAAGTAATCGGTTTTTTAATTAAAGTGGATCTATTTTTCTTGCGGAATTTCTTGATACTTGTGTATACATTTATTAGGGTATTATCACTGTGTTATCGATTTACGAGATAAGATTAGATTAGTTGCCGTACAAAACTTGTAAACTCAAAATTTGTCAAGAATTCAATGTCTTATTTCTTTATGACTAAGTAATATATTTTGTTTTTAACGCTATTTGATTTTTTATTAATTGTTTACTATCCGATATGGATTCAAATTCTAGAACCAAATATTGATTAATTGACTACATACTTTATAAATGAGTACTATAAATTAGTGAATTCGGTAATCAATCAAATACAGTTGTACATTGTTTACACGTAAAGTGTGTAGCATATAGTATTCACTTTCATTTTAGTGTTCAATAATTACAGCGACTACACTTTTTTCAGAGTTGTTCTTCCAAAGCTGTTTTTCCAAATATACTCAAAAAAATCTGCCGAAACTAAGTGAGTGAGTTTTCGTGCTGCTTCGATAATGATCGGCATGAAAGGCTCTGACATAATATAAATAAAGTAATTAATTATGCCTTTATTTCAATGGCTAATTGGTTTATCCTTTATATATACTAGATCCATTTTCATTTATAACGACTTACTTGTATTTTAATCAAATTAAAAAAGCTATTTCTGCGGTAGTACATTTATCTCTTTTTTCTATATCTTTTTTTCGCAAAAAAAAAACTGAAAACTAGTAATCATGTTTTGTTACCATATTGGGGTCCTTTTTTCGAAATTATTTTCTTTTTCGATACCTAAATTACTCTACTCTTCAATAGAATATTCATTCTTTTGGAAGAAGTTTACTACCATTTCTAATACTAATACTATGAAGTGAGACTCCATAAAGTTCTTCGTGGTCAGCGGATGAAAAATGCTAGATTACGTAACAAGGATCACATAATTTGCTATGACATCAATTGCTGATAACGATTTCATGGAATCTAACTTCAATATTGGTAGAATAGTTTACCATAGATTGCTTTTCTCTGATTACAACGAAACCTGTTTAATTAAAATCCCAAGGGACCTATAATTTTTTATTACTTATTGGCGCTTTTAATTTTCTCAGTATCCTATATAGGCGGTTTTAAAACGACACTTGTCTTATTTATAAAGGGCCCCGTAAGTAGGTACGGAAGAAATCTTTGTAAACAAACGTGTTATAACTTGTCCAAACCTAATAAGTTGCCTTCATTTTTCGGGCTATTGAGTTTTAAAGGTGTAATTATGAATGTAAACATCGAAAAAATCAAATGTCATTAAAAACGTTTGAAAACTACCAGTTCACTATATTTTGAAATACTTAGTTGACTGTTGTGCTCTTCTCTTTAATACTATAGAAATAATTCCTTGTACCTTATAAGATCAAGCAAATTTTTGTGAATTACCTTTAAAAAAATCCAATATTGTAATTTATGGAAAGAGATAAACTTTATGTCTCAAAGTAAATACAAACTTTGTTTAATTGATCTAAAAGTTTATTTGACGATGTTCACTGTAACTTAATTGCGGTTAGTGGTTATTATTGCACTCTATTTGATGAAATATTACGTATTTGAACAGTTACAACTGCATTTCACTCGTTGCCTTCTTCATACAATTTATTCAGTAATTATTGGTGCAAAATTTTGAATATGCTATTAAGGCAATGTGTGAAAATAAACCTAAATTTCAAAGGTAATTCGGTATACTAAATTTGTACCAAGGGCATAAGTGTGTTATCTAACGTATTCAAACAGAAAGCATGTAGGAATAACATTTTAGCACTTGAAATTTATAAGTAGATAGTAAATGGAGTGCATGTTGAAGTGTCGACTCTATTACTACTAAAGTTTCATCAAATAGAGTGGGTACCTACCACTTACATTTAATTTCCAAACAATAATTAAATTCCTGGAGATACACATTAAAGCGAAAATTTTCAAAGATTTATTCGGTGAAAAAGTTAAAATAAAAGTTCAAAATAGAAACTTTACTTTCTCTATTAACCAAAGTTTTGAAATTTTAGATTTAACTACTTAGCCAAAAGTGAGGGAATTCTTGTTTCAACTGTTTTTTAATCGAGCGATTAAATTAACTATCAAAATCAAATTCTTAATTTTTCTTTGTGGAAAGAAATTGTTACAACTTGATTATCTTATCATATCTAATGTTAGACATCCGAGAGCAAGGATTACTTTTAAGTCTCAAAAGTTTAAAATTTTTTAAGTCTAGTTATAACCAAAATTCTTTGGCTACACTCGAGAATATTTTACAAATTTTACTGTGTAAAAACTTAAACAACCAATAAAAATACTTTTACAGTGGAATCTCGCTAAGTCGAATCTCAATGCGAAACAATATCAAATTAGAGTTAACGAAGTTTCGAGTTAAGGAATCATGGTTGCTATGATTCATAAGTTTTTAAAGGCTTCATACATAAAAGATAACTTTTATCCTATTAGAGGGGCCAGACTTTCGTTATTATAAAAGCTGAAAGTTTCTCTGCACATGTCCCCAACATAGGTAAAAATGATCAGTGATTATGGAGTTTAGATGACGGTAACTTTGGCAGGTAACAGGTAGGAAAGATATATAAAATAAAAACTTAGTTTTGTAAAAGTATAAAGTCAGGTTTTTATATTTTCTTCGGAATAATATTAGAAATCACAGCCTACATTGCCAGATACCCAGTACGGATTTAACCTCCTGCCAGACACCCCTAAACTTTAATAAACTATAATTTTACTTATGGCATAATATAAAAGCTGAATTTATATATATGACTTAAATAATTATCAAAAGATGTTATCTCAGTAGCCGGACTGCTTTGTTATATTTTATCATATTCCCAGACGCTTTGAAATTCTATCATTTAAACTAACTAATAATATGCATGTAAAATAGTAAATTCAGTCAATCTTATTTAATTATAGTTATGGTATTTCTTACCTTATATAAGATGGTTATTTACATAAGAAAACTATTTTTTCATTGGATTTCAATGCGTCTGGGCAAAATGTAAATTATAACAAAACTGTCCAGCTACTGAAAATATCATCTTTTGATAGTTGCTCAAATAATATATATAATTTAGCGTAATAGTAAAATTTTAATGTATTAAAGTTTAGGGGTGTCTGGCAGGTGGTTGAAACCGTACTGGTTGTCTGGCATTGTAGGCTGTGGTTTATAATATTATTTCGAAGAAAACATAAAAAAAATAATTTTATACTTTCATGGAACTAAATTTTTCTTTTATATATCTTTGCTACCTATTACCTGCCAAAGTTATCAATATCCTAAGTTTCATAGTTGTTAATTATTCTTACCTGTGATGGAAACATGCGCAGTGGAATTCTTAACTTTTACAAAAATCAACAAAGGTCTAGCCGTCGCGAAATATATTGTATATGATGAAAAACTGGAATATTTGTTGGTATCCCAGATATTTTAAATATGTTTAAAATTAATACATATTCACTTGTATTGCAATATGTTTTCGCCCTAATTTTTCTTTTAAATTAGTTTGTATTTTAACATCAATAAATTTTATCAATTTTTACTACTTATAGAAGATAAAATTTATTGTATGACTCATCGCAGTTTTAACTTGATTATTTTAAACCGGTTCCTTACTGAAATCATTGTCAACATTGTTTTTGTAACAAGTATTTTCATTATCATTATTCTATATTTAACGAAATTCACGTCGAATCAATTCGGGCTATAGAGTTCATGACCTATGGTATAATTCGAGTTATAAAAGATTGCAGTAAATGTTTTTTCGGCATAATGAAAGTCTTCCAAAGGACCACTCGGTGACTTTGATTTGCAGAAGTCTAATTTATAGAGATTCCACTGTATATTTTTTCAAAGACGAATACATATTTTTTATGATATATTGCAAAGGAAGTTGTATTGGGTGCATTAGTTAATAAAAATTGGCAATTTGTGGTGGATATTTCCAAATGATTCAATTATAGTTTGAAGGTGTGTGTAGGTTTTTAAAACTAATGAGTTAGTATGTAGAAACTTAAGTACAAGTAAGTTAATTTTGACATAATAATGTTATTCGTTAGACATAACTGATCTTAACTTATATTCATTAAAACTTTAAAGTTTCGTTAATGAAGTTTCGTAGGTGTGTAGATTTGAACGGCTTGCATTAGGTTTTTGTGAATATATCAAACATTTCCCAAGTTAAATCTTAAGCAGTCAAAGTTTTAACTAATTATTTATGATGTGATAAATATAAATTTGTTGGTGTACTATTGAATGTGGATGTCGTCGTTTCTCGTTAATGTCAATGAGTTGAAGATTAAATTTTTTTTGTTTGTTTTGTAGATTACGACGTCGCATGGAGTCTTATCGACGTCGGCAAAGCGATTGTCAACCACGATTTGATCAAGCGTTTGGTGGATTATGCGAACAAAATATGCAAGATACATTTGCACTAAAGCAACGTTTTCTCGAAACGAAAGCGAAACGTCAGAACAAAACGAAACAAGACAAGCAAAACAAACATCAGCAACAGCAAAACGATGCGACAAATGCAGCTTTGCAAAGCAGCGTGCATGTGGTAAGTTCCGAATTTATCGTCGTTTACTATTATACCAGTTAGAAATGTCTCAACCAATAATCTTTTCGAGCTATAACTATTTTTAGCATAATATATAATTCTAATGAAGACCATCAATAAATTATATCACCCGTTAGGGACAGGGGGCTATATTAGATTTGCGACGAAAATTAAATGGGGTGGGAATACGTGCAGTTCTAAATGTTGTAAAGTCACGCACTAGAAAATTTAAAGAATATTTTTCGCATTACGATAGATACTTCACCTAATATACTAATGTTAATTTAGTGAGTAAAGAACGTATTTTTCTAAAGTACTATTAAATTATAAGGCAGCAAATTATAAACCTTCCAGTGACGTCACTCAACTAGGAATTATTGAAAATGTGACCTAGGAAGATGAAAATAGTTAAAAACCTTGTATATCTTGTATGTTGGGCTAACACTTGAACTCCTACTTCGGTAAACCTATCTTGGCCTATGCTAGGGTTACGTTTGGGTAGATAGCTATGCCAATGGTTGGCAAAGCTTGGGCGAAGACTGAGGATTCTAATATCGATCAATTAATAGCAACCCGGGCTTGGTCCAAGTTAGGGTTACCTAGCCTTGGTCGCTTCAATGATAAAGCAAGCTTGAGTGAAGTCTGGGCAATCTAACTTCAGATAGTTAACGATAACCTGAGCTTGATCCAAGGTAAGCTTTTCCAGTTTTGGTCATGCTTATAATTAGCCAAGTTTGAGCCAAAACTGGGGAATCTAACTTCAACTAATTATTGGCAACCCGGACTTAGCTCTAGATAGGGTTACTTAACTTTGACTATTACTGCGTTATTCAGATTTGAACCAAGTTTTTCTCCTAGCTCAAGTCCCTTTTAGAACAGTCAACATATTCTACTAACGTATTCTCGTCTATATTCCACTTAGTTTTTCATTTAACTCGCGAATAAATCGGCCCATAATAAAAATTTAGCCACAAAAGAAAATTATACCGTATTAGATTTGGAAATTAACAAAATTATCAAAAAAATAGTAAATAGAATAAAGACTTTAGCATTTCCCCTTTTTGTGACTTTTCTGTACTTCTTCATTTTAAGTACTCGTAGATGATGGTTAGGACGTAGTTCTTGAAAAAATAAAAAAAATGTTAACTATTTATGTAACATAATTTACCAAACCAAACTGTAAACATAAATTTGAACAAAAGTTCAAACAAAAATATTTGTGATGTAATGCCCAGATACATATTTTGTTTCGATTCCCAAACATTCTTCCTCAGTGGTCATCAAGTAGTATTGGGTCGCTACATAACTGCTATGTGATGGTTCTCATATTCATAATGAATCATTGTGAATCATCATATAGCAGTTACGTAACAATTTAATACTACTTGATGAATTGAGTGGAAGATTGCTTGGCAATCGAAATACTTATCTGAGCATTACGTGACAAATATTTTCGTTTGAACTTTTATTCAAATTTATGTTTATAGTTTGCTTTGGTAAATTATATTACATAAATAGGACCACAATATATTTTACATACTGTATAAACAGTAGGACTGTTGAAACTCAGCGAAAAAATCTAATTTGATATCAACAGTTATATTTCCAACGTATGAATTGGCACTTCCAAAAGAAACGTAATTCTAACTAATTACCTATTAAACGATTGAATTTCAAATAATCAAATCGACAATTAAAATTATAAATTATCGTCATTCCATTAATAAAAGTGGGGATTAAAGCGATCTAATCATTGTTATTAGTAAGTTCAATATTAAGTTGGTATTATTTAATTATTCTGCTAACTATTATTTATTATCATTATAAAATAAGTTTGGGTCATACTTGGCAATTAAGTTTAGGCAAATATCGAAGATTAAGAAGATAACCCAGTTGTTATACTGAAGCATATCCAATCGTGGTAACCACACTTGGGTTCAGTTATCATCTTAGACTTTACCAAAGCCAGGTCACTGCTTTACAAGCTTAGACTAGACTTCTGCATAGTTGGGTCAAATCTGGGACGGCCATACTTTCCTGTTTGGGCGATTCCCTATAGATGATTTCTAATCTAAGGTTTTTTCCAACGGTTTATATAATCACAAGCATTTATTTTGCATACAAAATGCCTAAAATTTCACAATTATCTACGGTAATCATATTTGTAAATGTGTCATAAGAAATGTAATTTTCCTTTTTGTTTTGACTAAACGTTATTGTTAATATATAACAATAGTAACATAATCGACTGATGATGTTGTATGATCGTATTATTTTTAGTAATGTTAACATGCCGGCTTTTATGAGCTAAGCGGAGCGTTTTAGAGGTAGACAGGTTTTTGTCAAGGACGTGCAAATAAATTCACAAACTCCCGGATTGTCATCGCAACACATATTGTCTGTCAGACATTCAAAAATGAGTCAAGATTGATTTCTCTCTTCTCGCCCAGTCTAGCCTTAGGCCAAATGCCCTAACTGAAACTCCTCTCCCAACTTAATACGATCGAATTTAAACGGAAATCAAATCGGATAATTAGAATATTTCTGACCATTTTTTTTATTTCTAGAAGCAAACAAAATATGATGGCACGCTATGAAATTTAGGGAATGATGGAAGTATGAAATTAAGTCGGTTCATTTATTCGGCTTCTTCGTGATAACATTTCTTTGGGTGCTAAACTTTTTAATTTGGAATCGAGAAATTTTAAATAATTCAAATTTTAAGAATTCCTAAAGTCCGTTTCATAGGGTTGTTAGGGGCACTGTGAGTTAATAATTAAGGTATGTTCCCTAGTAAACTGATTAGTTGGTGGGTACAGCGATCTTTAAACCATTCAATAATAGTGTTAATAATTTTATGCAACTAACAATGGAATGAATTTTTTACTGTATGCGTGGAATAGTGTTCAAATAATTTTAAGTTAAAACAGTTGACCATAATGTGTAGTAGTGCGGTGATTATGGTAATTGGGTTTTTTCCCCAATAATTCTTTAACATCTGTAACGTAACTGCAAATGGCAGATCTTTATCTCATAAATTTGTTTGTGAGTTTAGAATGTTTTAGTAAATGCATTTAGTATATCTGTACAAGGATAAGTTTAGAGAAGTAATATCACATGACCAAATAGATTTGAAACACAAAGATTGGAAAATATTGAAATTTCATCCAGTCCTTGTGTTACCAACTCTAAATTTCAGAAAGTTCGGAGATTTTATGACTAAATCCGGAGAATTGCATTAAATAAAATAAAAAGTAAGTATAGGTATTTACAAGAACATTTTTTCAAAATAAAATCGAAAAATCAGCGTACTGGTGGCCGAGTGGTTAAGATAGTCGCTCCAAAACTGGTAGGTGTCGGGTTAGAAAATCGAGCAAATTTTCGATATTTCTCGGTTTACGAATTTTATTAACCCTAAAATCGTTACAGACTTTAATAGTTACTAAGCAATGGCAAATAACAATTGAAAAAGAAAGAAAAAACGAAGATTTTTTTTTTTATAAATTAGAGTTGAGAGAAAGCTTAACTTTTCTGGAATCTCCCGACTAAAATAGGAGAATCGGTATCCCTACCAGTCGCGCAATATCATTCACCTGACTTTTTCCCCGTAAAATATGCTAATTCATTCACTACGTAATGAAACAATTCACATTGAAAATTCCGTATGTGCTACGGCGTTGGTAACTAAAGCGACAACCCTGGATCAATGTTCTAGACCTATTAGTTGCCGCTAAATCAATTACACTAATGTCAAAGAATATTGGAAAAAAACGAGTGTTGATTAAGAATTTTCCACGTTCATTTACCATAGAGTAACAGTAAAATTATAAAAAAAGAAAGGTGAACACTTAGGTCAACTTGGGTAATTGTGGTAGCTGTAACAAACTGCCAATAGAGGGTGTTCTTTTAAAATAAGTACCCACCGTTTTTTATTTTCTATATATTAAGGAACTATGAAAGGATGTAAGTTTTTCCTATTAAACAGACGTGTGTATTTTATTTTATTTTTCTTATATAAATGCATTTTACATTTATTTCTTATTGATCATTTACTGTCGCTTTTTAACTACTAAGGTCTTTAGTGACTCTACGGATAAGAAAAATCCATAATCGAGAAATATTGCAGAAAATTTGCTCGATACGAGAGTCGAACCCAATACCTACCGGTTTTGAAGTACGCTTTTGCCTTTATTATTATTTTTATTAATTTCGATCCTAAATTTGTCTTCAATTATTATGGTTTCAAGTATTGTTGAGGATCATCTATAACTGAATAATTAACACTGTGTTTTTTTTATTTTCCCCAACGTTTCCCAGTTTATTACTGCTTCTTCTAGCGATCTTAAGTAAAAATATAAATTTTTCAAAGTAGAAGTTACAACAATGCCATTTTTGTTGGTATAATATTATACCAACAAATTAATGTTATATCAATTTAATATTGCATCAATAAAAATGACATTGATGCAACTTATACTTTAAACGTTTATATTGTTATTTATGATCGCTTGAAGAAGCAGTAATAAACTGCTATACGTTATGAAAAATGAAAACAGTTTTTATTATTTAAATTATATAAGATCCTTAATAATCCTCGGACCCATATTAATTAATGGATTACACAACGAAATAATTGGAGGTCAGCAAATTTTCTTTATTAGTGCAATTATAAAAACAACAAAATTTTCAAAAGTAATAAAATTCTGTAACGAATCCGGTGGCACCATATTTTTACTGATTGGTGATCTAAATAGATTAAATTAAATATTTTATTTTCGATCTATATCTCTATTTAATTAACATTCGAGCCATCTTAAACTGTAAAAGACTTCCATATAGTGTCTTTTATGTACTGATGATTGTATTTAATAAAAGTAATAAATCTGCAATTGTCCATTAGTCTATCAATTAGCATTTTTTGAGGGAGGGTTATCTTTGTAAGTAAATATTAATCAGCCGATTACGGCCGGCGTTATTATACCGTCGTTAGAGTTATCATTTAACTGCTTAGCATAGTAAAGTTTTGAGCTAAAATGCTGATCTCACTTCTAATTTATTGTTTGTTTCTATTATTGTTAACCCTATGTGAAATGGAGCTGGAATTAATCCAAGTATATCTAAATAAAGTAATAATATAAATATTAGAATTTTTAAGATAATTTTTTGGCTGAAATTTTGTGAACGAATTTGAATTTGAAACTAAATATAACAATTTCTGTTAAAACTACTGTTTTGATAAATGGTTCAATTTATCTATTTTTACTAGTAATTACTAGATCAATATTAGGTTTATTCTATGTATATCTCAAGTACAAAATTTAAGTTTTCAGTCAAAGGTCGTTGTAATAATGACATTATCTTGTCGATCATAATATTAGTTTTTAATATTATTTTTTTCAAAACTATTATTCGACTTTTGGCTTAATTAATATGGAAAAAAGAGAGTGAACAGTATAAACGGGCTTTTAGTGTAAATTAGATTGCGGTATTGATTAAATTGTTACACGCGAAACACGAATTTTCCACTCGGCTCTATCTGAATCAGTTTTCCGTTTATTGCGACTAAATACATTTATTTCGACTGATTCATCGAAATATATTTAAATGTTGGTGTTTGTTGCACTCAAATTCATTCGAGCTTACTTTTGATTATTAGGCTAATCATCTGAACCTAAAAGCCTTAATTGTATTACGTAATTAAATAAAAAAGCATATTGGTTTGTAAAAACATTCTGCTATGACGACAATCGGGAAAAATTATTCAGTTAAGCCCGATTTTTTTCTCTTTGTTTAATGAAAAGTCTGCGCTTGACAAAATGTCAGGTACAGTGGCTTACTGTGCAGAAATACAGTGACGTAATCATTATGGTAAATAAATACGTTACTGCACATTAAAAGGAAATTTCTCTATCTCTATGTATTCTCTAGTGGAAAAAAAAATGCAATAATTCATTTTAATTAGATTTAAAGCAGCTTTTTAATGAAATGAACAAACATAACAAGGAAGAAAGCTTCGAGTACAACGTTATTATAAATTATTATATTAATTTTTAAATATGATTGAAGGCTTTCATTAAAGCTTGTTAATGTCACAAAGGATATTAAGCACAAATCTTTGTTTTATAAAACATTCTGTTTCCTTATACTTGATGAAGAAAATAATGTGATTACCATATTTTTTATTTTTATTAATAAATATCTTTACAAGATAGCGCAAGAAAAGAAACTTTTAGAGAATGAATTTTTGCAGGAGTTGAAAAAGCTTTTGTTTAGGCATATAAATTTCAATTTGTGACGTTTTTTCTACTTGTTAATTATTAATTTTATCAAGCAAATCTTCAAATATGATAGATTCAGTTTTTACTGCAATAAAAATATATTGTATCGACTTGTATGACTTGTAATATAGTCATAAAGACTACTGTGCAGTAACAACTGACTAGATTTTTTTTAAAGTATAAGCACTTTGCAATTGTCATTATGGATTTTAATGGTTGATTATAGTGGATTATAGTCAATTATAGTATCTACTACTGATCTGAATTTGTCAATCACTACGAATTAAAAATGTATATTACTTCTTTTCGTGCCTCTTCGAGACTCTTAAAAATTTTAAATCATCACATAATGATGATTATTGATTATATAGTAATACCTCGAAATACGAGTTTAATTCGTTCCGTAACCTTGCTCGTATTTGTAAGCAATTTTCCTTATTAAAATGATCTGAAATACCATTAATCCGTTCCAGTCCCCAAAATAACACCCCAGTTGTTTTTGTTACGTGTTTTTGAAAAATGTATTTATAAATGACATATTGTATGAAAACATTATAAATGAGATTGTAGGAAAAATGCACTAATTTTATAAATACAACTTACTTATTTTAAATATAGCAACATTTAAAGCACATTTAAATTTAGCATATATGATGAAGCATAGGTGTAAATGCACGAAAAGCACAAAGCTCTAGAAAATCTTATCAAAGATGCTTCGAAAGCGAAGTAAACAAGGACATTTCGGGGATGCGTGGAATAATTCGAGATGCTGTTAACTTTTGAGTTGTGTACTACAATGTTGTTGTGTGTCTTAAATTTTGCTCGTACCTCAAATATCCCGTATTTTAGGGTACTCGTATCTCGAAGTACCACTGTACAACGGATGCCTCATGGTGCTTTGAATCCAGTGGTATCCTGGTGACTCTTGCTGATGAGGTTCTTCGCCTTCGGGACCGATTTCTCAGCCTCACGAAAGAGTACCCTACGCAAAACACTAGTCTCTGTTTGCTTATCCTAGCTTCGCATTCGGCCTCCCATCTGTTTAGTTACCATTACATGTTTCCATCCCCAAAAGGAACCGCGAGGTACTCATTGAGAGGTACAGACTTAGAATTTTCTCGTCATTGAGCTCTTTATTATTTTTGAGGACAATGAATGTATATATCTTAGTTAAATATACGAAATTTCGCTATAGCGACATCGTTTAAGTTTCTTCTGGGACCCAAAAAAAACTTAAAAATTGAAATTGTAAATACATAGAAATTGTCAAATTTAAACTATTCTAAGAAAAAAGCGCAAAGTATTTTTAATTTTGTAAATTTGGTCAGCGAGAAAACAAAGGTAACCTTTGCAATGTATGCTATATGCATTTATAAAAACGTAGCAAACTGTTCTTGTTCAGATCAAAACATTTCAAAACGTTTTCTACCGATTTATTATCAAAAATTGTTACCTATTTGTTACCTATTACAAATCGGTACTTTGTACTACAGTAAAAATATGATCACACCATTCAACTTCTAGATTTGCTTGACGAAGTCAGCAATTAGGTAACAAAACGTCGCACATTAAAGTCTCTTTGATTAAGTTGTAACAACCGTCCTAATTCCAACAAAAATTTCCTTAATTTATTATCAGAAATATTTTTCAGAGGTAACCTTAATATTGTAGGTAAAGACAAATTAAGTACATAGATACGAGTAGAATAGATCTGCTTAATTTAGTATGTTACAAAAAAAGTTTATAACAAGGTAAGTACATCTAATATGTACAGAAAAGGATAATTGAACCTTAAATTAGTGCATGATGCTTTTGATTCATTCACTTATGTACAAGTGTGAAGCATCGTTCACTCTTTTAAGTGAGTGCCTTGATTTGCACTTAGATTCAAGTAAATTATTAAAACCGAATTGAATAAAACAGTCATGCTCATTAGGTACCACCCTTTTTATACTAAAGTTGAACATTACTTTGTTTCTACTTGATTTGAGAAATACTCTAGCGTTATAATTGAATTATTTAAAACGGAAGTTTGTTTATTTCCAACTTTCGTTCTAATTTTGTTATTGGCTAAAAGGATTTCATCTACAAATTGCTTTAAAAATGCAGTAGAAAGTTGGAGACAAAGCTGACGATTGAAATGCAAGGATAAATATTCATTATATGTGTAAAAAAAAACTACCAAATGTACCTGCTTTACTCTGAAGTTAGAAATGGACAACTCGCATTGTGTATTAGAGAAAATATGTTTTGCTTAGTTATTTACTTATTTATTAAAACTAAAACACTGAACTACACTGAAATGTATGGAGCTGTAGTCCTTAAATTATTGAATTTGTTGAATTTACTTCTATTCATAAAATATTCATTTTTTCGTTTTTGTTTAACTTAATGACGTTAAAATACCTTTAAATTAATTTTGAAAGTGTATTTAAAAATAACGTATCTTTTTTTTTTAATTTTTGCATTGTAAATGTTCTTATTTCAGAGATCAGCCTAAATGGAAAAATGATTTGTATTTGCGAAGCTCAAATATTAAGTATTCACGTTAATACCGATAATTTATTTTACTATCTTAATTTACATTTTTTTATTGCCAGTTGGTTTGAATTTCGCTAATAGATCACATCCCTGACCTAACTTAGAGATAAAATGTTTTTTAATTTGCCACTTTTATTATGGCAGGAAAAATATGTTCTTACTTTAATCACGCAAATGCCTTATTTGAAATACTTTTCGTGTAGATTCTATTCTGAATATTGAGAAAACGGTTTAGATTTCATACATCAATGTTTATGTAACAACCATAATTGTTTGAGTTGGTCTTTAGACAAAAAATCATAACAATGATAGATAGAAAAACGGGTTTTCAATTGAGAGAAAGTGTTTTTGTGTCTTGTTCTTTCATAAAGCCTTCACTGAGTTCTTCAGCAACAACCACGAGGGAATATGATCTATCACTAGAAGCATGTCTTCAATAATCTGCAATGCGTCATATTTTATTTTTGTCTCAAATATTTTTTTTGGAATGCCAATTTGATCTTGTCTTGGTTTATAATTCATATTTTGTTTAAGTTAATATTTATGAACCTGAAATTTGTTAACTTTTAAGTATTCTTAAATTTGAAATAGAAAACTTAAAAAAAAATACATGTATAAGTTCACACGTGATAGAAGTGAGACCTCCAAAAACGTTAACTTCAAGATAATGAGACGAATGTAAAGTTTCAGGAATAGGATACTTGTAGGGTTTAGTTATAATAATATTGATACCAAAAGTAAAAATTATTTTAAATTATTTTACGTTTTATTTACTTATATATTACATAAATATATCCAGATTTCGAGTTTGCATTTTCAATAAATGATATGAGACTCTTATAATAACTCAAGTATGAAATGGATACTTTAGTTTCGATTTAATCACTTGATGTATCTTTGAAATACTGCGTCAATTATTGCTTTTGATATAGTGTCGTTGATACAGTGTGACTGCTGCCCATTTTTAAAATAAATTTGCTGTTCAAATACTCATCAGATACAATAAAATCTTTCGAATTTTATTTTGTTAAGAATTTGTGATACTCCTGGTGAATATATGTATTAAATTTTCGTGGATGAACTTTTTGCGGTCCTTTTTGTCTTATTTTATTTTTTTTTTATAATCATGATAATAATTTGTGTTCGATTTCTGCATACTTTCAAAATGTTTGTATTAAAATTAAAGTAATGAAATATGCATGCAAATAATACCACGGTTGTTAGGACGACTATTCCCAAGGAGCGTAATACGCAGGCGTGCATATACATAAACAACTTTATCATATTTTTTATCTCATTCTCACGTTCGTTAAAACTTATAGATTTATATGTTTATCTCTTTTACCTGTCGCTTTTTCGTTTCATGAAATTTTAAGTCACAACGATGCTAAAGAAGTTTTCAAGGAAGACTTCAAAAATTAATATATACCTTGATTTGGTACAAATGCATGAATCCAGTGAATATACTTTATGTATCACGTGTGGCTAATTTTTGTCTTTTTAGAATTTTGTTTTCTTGTACCTACTTATGGTTCAAGGAAGTAAATGAGACAAGTTTAAGTTTGTGATTAACTATATCACGTTAAGTTTCGCATATTTAACTGTTGGGTCTGTATACCGTACCTATTTATGTGTTTTTAAATAAATCGTTTTATTTAGGTTTGATGTTACATCTAGTCATTGAAAAAATTATGTATTTTTTATTTGTATTTAAACATATTTCATCTTGGTTCAAATATATTTTAAATATATATGTTAGTGTTACAGTGAATTTGTATTATGTATTTATATATTAGTGAGAATATAATTTCACTGGTGACAATATATTAAGTAGATATATAAGATATATTAATATATTAGGTGGACCTTAGCGAATTAAAAATATAATATAAGTGTCTTTACGTATATTTAGACAGTACGAGTCCACAGGGACAGTGTATGGGCCTCCTCTCGCAATTTTTTTTATTCGCCAAAGTCTACCTAATAGTTAATATATGTACCTAATATATTTTCACCAGTGAGAATATATTCGCACTAGTAATACAAATTCACTGTAACATATATACTTTAAAAATACTTTTTTTAAATATTAATATTTTAATCGTTATTAAATATTTAAACTGATAACTCATTCATTGTGATTCATATATTTTATTATTCAACATTCTTTAGTAAACTACCCTTAGATCTAAAAAAAAATAATTTAACTATGAGTGGAATTCATGGGGTAGCCACATTAGATTTTTTTATGTTCAATTTATTTTTTACGGTTTTTCCATAACAAAAATTGAGACATGCTTGAAATGCTATAACTGTTATTACATTTTACATGAGATAACCCGGTAAACTTATAAAAGAAAGAGAATGTTATTTAGAAAATATTTTAATACTTTTACTGAAAAAAGACTAAATAAAATATCGTTAGTGATAGCATTAGATTTGAATATCGTTTTACATGCATGAAAGCACCTTTTTCTTTCAGCGGGTGACGGTTTTCTCTAGAAAGGCATTTGTCTGCTTTTTAACGCAGAAGTAATTGTTTTGTTTACAACCCTTTTGTATGTATCAATGGGCAAATGAGTCAATATGGGGTCAAGTATTTGAACTTTTAGGTGTGGAGATGAGAAATTCATTTGATTTGAAAGTAAAGTGTAGCAATATGGCGACTTGCGTGCTCTCTGTTATATGTTTATATGTCGCCCATGTCATACACTGGTCGCGTTTCAGCCAATAAGTCTCATTATATATGCTCTTTCTGCATTTTTCTATACATTAAACTTATAATTTTTGAGTTCTATTTTCTTCTGTGAATGAAACAATTGATAATAAAAGATAATATGTATCTATTCAGTTTAAATAGGCAATATTGTTTGCAAATATTTTAGTAAAAAAAAAAATATATAAGTTTTATTATCCACACTTAAAAAAAGTAGTTCGCATCAGTATTGTTTATTCCTAACATAAATACAATGTTTTTTGTCGATGCAAAAAGTTAATTATTTTATACTTTAAAGTTAAAATTATAACGTAGGATCAAAGCTGTCAAAGATACTTTGGGAAAGTATAAGAAGTTACTTTTGATATCTAGTTAGGTACTCTTAAAAATATGGTTTTTGGTTAGTTTGTTTGGTATGTTTGTACTATGTTTCGTAACTTATTAGGTAAAGTTGTTAAAAAATGAGTTCATTTTTTTCTTATCTTTATTAATTTAGGAAAAGGGAAAGCATGTATGTCTAAACACCTGTAAACACAACTCCCTTAAAAAACGATAGAAGATTAATATAAGAGGTACTTATTGAATTTTATAGAACTAAGTCCAATAATACTCTAGATGAAATAGAACAATGTATATGGTAAAATCATTATAACATATCTACAACTAATTTGAGTAAAATATAAATTAAACATTATTTTGTACAACCAGGTAGTCAAGTATTTTATTGTTGATTGCTTATTTTATTTTTGGCTATTTTTTGTTATCTTTGATACTTTTCAGTATCTAAGGTTTAAGATTTTAATATTTTTTAAGTCACAAGGTCTAGTTCTTTTCAAAGTTATATAAGATACTGGTTACATTTTGCCAAAAATTAAAGGAACTAAGCTACTGTAGCTGAGATACGTTAAAATAACTAAACACTTCAAGGTACCTGAACTACTTTTTTGACGGTATAACGACAGAACATGTGACAGTTAAATATACGACATTTTAACATTGGTAATAAATGAAACCCTTTTTTCAATTTAATCGACACATATTCGAGTTGCGTATAAGACTACCCTTCGAGTCACGGTTTCTCGAACCCAGCGAAACAAAAATGTTATCCAAAAGTTTATATGTATTTTTACTTCAATATCGCATATTTAACTTTTAAAAAACGTTTGTAGTGTTTTTTTTAGATAAAGTCAGGCAAATTAACTGTTTCAAAATATAAAAAGATTTTTACCATTTTCATAACTTTTGGAAAATACTTTCACCTATACCAGCGGTTCCTAACCTTTTTCAGCCGCCGACCCCCAAAGAAATCAAGCATAATGCCAAGGACCCCTGAGTGGAAAAAAGGTGCAATTTTCGGACAATATTATATTTTAGTATTTCTTCATTAAATTAATAAACAAACTTTTTCAAATGGGACCGCGGACCCCCAAACATAGGCTCCGGACCACAGGTTAGGAAACAATGACCTATACTGTTGCTTAAAATGTTATTTTAGATACTTATGTCGCTTAATATTCCCTGCAATGCTAAATTATCATACATTGTTATTGGGTAGCACGTATTATTTACAACAGAATGTCCAGTAGTCATGGCAATCTGAAATATCATGAAATTTCATTGGATCGAGAAAATAGTCACAGTATTAAAGAAAAGTCGGAAATTTTTAATTTCTTCATAATTTGATTAGAATTTAGAGTGAATTAGAAGTATTATATAATGAATTTGTACGTAGAATAATGAAGTCAATAACTTTTAAATTCAGCGTTGGACTTTCCCACTGTAGACCTTCGTAGGGCCCAATGGGAAAAAATCTGACAATTATTTTTAATTTCATTGTTAGGCTTTCCCTTTATGATCCCACATTGACCCAATCGAGGAAAACTGACGTATATGATTTTGCTTCATTGGTATTTTTCGTTTGGGTTCTTATTGGAGTTCAATAGAGATTTCCCAATTGTGCATGCCCCATTAAGGCCCAATGACGGCCAGATGCAAACCTTGGGTATTTCCATAGTAATTTCTATTTGGAAATAAAATACCTGCTTAAAATTATAAAAGTACTTAAACTGATCGAAGTCTCTTGCCGAAAATATTTTTAAATATTTTACAAAGGAAAAAAATAATTTAAATCTGGAAAATCAGGGAACTTGTGTTTAAATAAAACTGAACACTATAAAATAAAACGCGTAATATATTGATTTAAAAATAAAAATAATTTCACAAATAATTAAAGAGTTTGGGGTTATTCATGGAAGGATGTTATTTTTTTTATTGAGTTAAGTATAGATAATAAACATTTCAGGACAGCGGAAAGTTTAGATTGCATATAACGTATTTTATTTAGAACTATTGTGTTGTCTATTGATGTATACTGTAAAAATACAAAAACACTATTAGAACATAGTTTACTGATTTTAATGAAAACTTCTTATAGAACTTAATGAACGAAAGAATGATATTTTCGCTATGCTATACTGTGCCACATCAAATTTGAAAAAGGAAATGGCAAAAAGAATATGCCTCTTTTATTGGTAATCGAAGGATTTCCTACAATGGCACATTTTTTCATAATTTTTTTTTAAAAAAAAAAGGATTGCTCGTGTGTTTAAGAATTGTTTTTTCGTTTGGTGATTATAAAATCAAGAATTTAGATAAGTGCTTACTGATTTAATTAAAAATGAAATTGTGTTAGAATTTAATACACTGTTAAATTGCAATATCCTAGTTTACAGCATTAAGATAGTGTAGATTCGTTAGGTTTTTTTTTAGAAAAAAGCGTAAATCCATTTATATAAATGTTTCTTTCTATTAAAATATTTCAATTTGAGATAACGCCTTCTGTAAAAACGATTTAATTATTTTCCAGTTGCTTGAAAATTGGCAATTTACATAGACGTATATTAGAGTTAGAGGAATTTGTTATTAATCAATAATTTTACTATGAAATTAGGGATGATCACGTGCCGGAAATTAACAATTTAATTGACGGTAAACGACGTTTTACGTTTGCTTATATTCTTTGGGTGCAGAGTTCAAAATGACTGTATTTTAATCGAATTTGTCTGCAACGTGAATTCACGTCACAAAGTTCATTCCTTCGTTAAAGTTTTTATAACAATTAGCGAAACGTACTTATATGTCCATAATATTGCCATCATCGACATCTCACGTCATAAACAACTCGTTTGCTTTGTCGTACATTTATACGTTTATCTCCACAATAAATGCAGTTAAAAATTAATATCTTTAAAAACATTCATCATTCAAGGTCGATGATGCTATTCTCGTTTCACATTTGGTCTATTTATCGTTGTTCTTTCTTAATTCTACGTATCATTTTACACTTTAGACGTTTCGTAATACTCACTAAATATTCAATGAATATGAAATCTCCAAATTAGTTCTTTTTATCCAACTCAAAATATATGTATTCAAATCTTAAATCAACTCATAAATACTAACAGACTTCCTTTAATTCTCATGTTTATCTTTTTCCTTGTTAATAAAGTGCTCATTTTATTGTTGCCACTACTCCATACACTTAAAGTTGTTATTGTTGTAAACGTAAATTTTATATAGTAAAGATATGAAAGACAAATGGCGGTTTTGTATTACTTTCACGAATAAAATACTCAATTCAAGTGCATATGTAATAGTTTTAACTACGAAAAAGTAGCATAGCAAATTCACTACTTCACCTCTCTCTTATTTCTTTTCTTGGATTACATGTAGAATGTAGATACTTAATTCAAGAAGAAGAAAGTCGAAATAGAGGTCACATAACATAGTTTATAAGATAGTCTGAAAAGTTCCTAAAAAGAACAATAAGAATTGATAAAATTTCGTTACGATACTCAGATCAAACTTATTTTGTTTGTGGTTTAGAATTACCGTTTCTCCAGCATTTTTTTTACTCGAAACTTATGTTGTAGTATACAAAACGAAAATTTATTCCCTTAATTCTTAAATGCTTTTAAAAAAATTAAAAAAAAGAAATTAAAGAAATTAAAAAAAAATATATTATCTAGTTAGTTATCTTGAATTAACACATAAATAATTTCTTGTCAATTTTTCCATCCACTTTTGTAAAAAAAAATGTTTATTTTGCAGTTCGCATCTTTTCTATTTTTAATCTGGAAATTTTATGGTAGTTAGCCGAATAGAAAGATAGTTTTTATCTTAAGTCGGGTATGGTTGGATTTTTTGCTTCAGAATCACCAATCACGCCCAATCTTGTCCATCGCAAAGTGCTTAGGTTTTGGGAACTTTTACTTCGGCGCCATCTACAAAAACAACGAAATAAATTTGGAATCTAAAATAAGCATTTAATATTTTAATATTCGTTCTAAAAGAGTGCGAATAATGATGAAATCGAATCGAATAATTCGAATCAATCACTATTAATTGGTTACTAGAAATTCGAATCGCGTGTTGTTTCTTCGAATATTTAGTTCGACACGAATATTTCATAAATTCAAATTATTGAATTATTTTACAAAACAAAACATTACTAAATGATGAAAAAATAGCAAAATCCCGAATTTCAGACGAACCCTTTTAATAGTATTTTATACATCATCCTTTTTTTTTTGTTTGGTTCCATATACAGAAGAATTTATGTGTAAAAACAGTTCACAATGCTATCTGATAGTGCCCAAATGGATTCGTACTAATATTTTTTCGTCCAACTCGTTATTTACCTTGCTTCTATTAGGTTACTTTGTTGTTTGTTTATTTATAAAGTATGGAACATAATATAATCTCATTTTTCACATACTTCCCAACTCCTTATCATGCTGAACTTTGACACACCTGCTTACTCGCATGAATTCGTCATAAAATTCAATAACGACCAAGTATTCCTACTTTAATTAAATATTTAACTTTGAAAAAAAACGTCTGTTACCTACCTTCAAGAGCGCATGTAAAAGTGAGTCAATTTTAAGTGCTTCTTGAATTTTGCATGTTTAGTATACTTTATTACGCAAATGTTAATAAATATTAACTTATAGTAATTGCCCGTGAAATATTCACAGCCAACACAACTGATAAATGACGAAAATTGGCAATTAAATGAAATCAACATGACAGTTGAAACAAATGACAACAATCAGTTACTTAAAGGTTGAGACAATGATTGAAAAAATTAATATTATAAGTTTAATAATTTATTGAAAGTTTAAGAAAGAGGAAATAAAAATATTAGAAAAAAGAGTTTAAAAACCTCACTTGTATTGATAAAATGAACTAAAACGTAAAAAACAAATTTATGAACTAAATCTTAGTACCGATTTCACAATCAATATTACGGCGATATTACCCAATTAATGAGAATCGTAAGCTATTTAATTATGCATCAAAGCGAGAGGTGCAATTTTATTTACAATTTGGTAATAAAGAACACCCCTCTCTTTGATGTACAGTTGGATAGCTTACGATTCTCATTAATTGGCTAATATCGCTTTAATATCGATGGTGAAAAGGGTACTAAGAATCAGTTCATAAGTTATTTTTTAACTTTTTTAGTGCATTGTATCAATACAAGCGAATTTTTTAAAATATTATTTTAAATATTTTTATTTTCTCCTTTTTAATCTTTCAATATTTTTGTAATATCAATTTTGGCAATCATTGTCTCAATTGTCGTTATCATTTGTGGTTTTTAAATATTTTTATTCACTCATAAGCTTATGGATATAAAACGAAATACCAACAATGTCCGATAGAACCGCATATATAAACCACTTTGGGAGAGATGGAGATAAAAATTTCTTATTTCTTCTGTTTGTTTATTATATCATTATTTTCTTATATCCTTTTTGTGCAAAATAATCCTAAGAATTGACATACAAATGAATGTTAATTTTGTCGCTTATTCATTATTTTGTTGATCACAGCAAATTGATATTACTTTTTTGATTTAACTAAACCGTTTCGTTTTATTTCAATTACCAGGAAATTATTTTTAATGCAAAATCAATAAAACGAAATACAAAGTTATTACAATTTATTATCAGAAACGTACCAGGCTTAGCGTAACTGATAAAAATTTAGCTTATAAATTTATAATTGATTAATAAAAATTGAGTTTTTTTTTTTATTATTTTATAGTTTTGTAGCCAAACGTTAAATCAATATAGAAACTTTTAATATTAAAGCCTATAGTGTTATTGTAAAATTAGGAAAATAGTTACCATTTAATAAAGAGGAATGTTTTATTTGTAACGGTATCTTATTTAATAGTTGAAGTGGTTACTTTGTTGTTAGTAGTACTTATCAAGTTTCTTTTAGTCCGCATAAATTACCTCCATGCATTCTCCTCCCGACCTTTATTCTTATTGCACACTACAAGGTTCAAGATGCATTTAAATCTATTAAGATTTTTCATTTTATTTTATTGACATAGATACAAAAATTGTATTCCACTATTTTCGATTTGAAATAAATTACTCCGGTTATTTAATCGTGAGGGCAACTTTTACGCAACAGTCTGAATTTTTAATACATTTGGTATTAACCAATAGGAAACTTATTACGTGCAAACTCTGTTTTCATATACTTCAGCTACTTTTTGGTTGAAACGAAACAATTATGCTTCTTGAAAGAAACAAGAAGACTTTCTTTTATTACTACGTTTTTTTTCCTTATTTTTTTATTTTGTCAATTAGAACCAAAACTATGCAGTAAAAGTTGAATTGATAAAACATTCTTCCTAAAAAGATTAAAATTAGGAGAAGGTATACTATATTCAATTAAAAAGTAATTTTAATATCATTTGATGTCTGAATATGAAACTAAAAAAGGTATTTTTGATTTTGTACAATGTGATTTTCTATATTTATGTACAATGTACCTATACTTCAACATAGTATTGTAAAGTTATTTCTCTCCAAAAAAAAAATCTATATTAATCTTTTTAGGTTTTAGTTTTATCGTGTAAACGGAAATTTAGGCAAACCTAAAGATAATTACATGACAGACTGACTATTTCTTGATGTTTTATTGAGGACAAGACAAATGATGTTTGAGTTACAAATCGTTTGCAATCAGTAAAGATTCATTTTGAATGGTTTTGAATAGATAAGCTCGTCTTATCGGACGGACAAAAACGTAAAAACCAATAAAAATAAATTCAAGAATGTATCTTTGTAACGAGTGAATTGACTAAGGCACGCATCGTTAGATAAAAACGAAATATTTTCAAGTCTTTGTCAATAATAATTTTTAAATGCTGCATTTTTCCCGGTATGACGTGTCGCTTGTTGAATCATATTGAAGTGTTGGTGTAAATCACAAGGTATTGCCTCTCACTTTTGCTTGCAAAGAAAAAAATCATTTGCAATTCGTTAAATTTCTTTGGCTAGAATAAAAGATTCACATAGGATGAGAGTTGCTTAATACAATCAATTTAATTATGTCAGCTGCTATTGAATCTCTGAGTTGAGTAACTTGACGGAAATTTGCGTTGTTTCATACAAATAAATGACGTGAAATGATAAAGAAAGAAGACCATATTTACGTCAAAGGGATTACTTAAATTCCTTGAAATTAATCAATAGCCGGAGAGACGGATAGGAGAGAACTTTGCAGGAGTCGCTAAACGAGTTCTGGATTTAATACACACTATATAGAATTGTTTCATGTAACTGTGTGTAAAATATCCAGAAAGCTTTGAGGGATACACAAACATTTGTTATACGCACTAGTAAGGGTTGATGGTTGTTGCTGATAGAGAAACAGAAGCGTCGACTAACCTGTAACCGACTAAGGGTTGTTCATAAGACCAACAACGCATTTTGTAGTATTCATACAGTTTTGTCTTCATTCTCACTTCTCGTTTGTTGAATTATTTCAAAATTTATTTGTTAATTTTATTGATTAACAAGAATTCAAAACATGGAGTACTCTTTTAGTTTAACAAAAAAAATAGACTTGCTATAAACTTCGAAATAATCTACTATGAAATAAAAACTTTAAATTAAAAACGTTACAATAAATGTTATTAAGGATGTTATGGAGGTATATCAAAATGCTACCAGGCAACTAAACTTAACTAACTTAAGAACTTATTCCTTATTCAATGCTAAAGCTCCTGTGAAAATTTTAAAACGATTCATTAGACCGTTAAAAAGTTATTGCAATTTAAAAATACTATGATTTTACACGTAATCTTAATGAGATTCGGTCATCGAATAGACTAAATTTAATTTTATTAGCCAAAAAATGCTACCAGGCATCTCAAACTTTCAAAATATGTAGTTTAAACTTTAGGGAACTAATTTTGAATAAATTGATTTGATTTCACTACACGGTTTTTAAGAAACAAATTATAAACAAACCAAAAATGTTTTTACTTGATAAATTAGTAAGTGTATAAGAAAGTGCGGTAACACTTTTGTCAGCTAAGACGTACCGTCTTATATAGGTATGATACAAGTTATATTAGTACATTTGGTTAGATAAAAATGAAACGCATAATTTGTCTTTGTCACACTCATGAGCACCCAATACAAAGCGGAAAAGGATGAAATAATGTGATTTAATCATATATATAAAATTCCACATTCATAACTTATGAGGATCCAACCAATAATATTTTGATTTGTTAAATTGAAATCAAGACAAATTCAGTCTCAAAAATTAGTTAAACTTTTTCTATATTTTTTGTTTTTTCTTATTTTGTTTAAAATTTTTGGTGAATTTTCCGATTTTCTCTTAAACTATATACAGTTTTTTAATTACGATCAATTTATTCGCCTCATAGTATGCTGTGCGACGTAATTATTCACGAATTACTATTTTTTTGTACTTTTGTCTCCGATTGTACCTCCATAACATCCTTAATAAGCATTTTATAAATAAAGGTTGCTAAGGTTTGTTTGGTATACATTGTTACCCTACATACACGTAGAAGAGAATTTAGCAATAGATTCTTTACCTACTCAATAATGCAGAAATTCTTGATTCAAAAAAGAAAAATAAAGCGGTGAAGAAGATGAAGTGGATGGTTTTGAGACACCACCAAGCATTGAACATGCTTTGCATGCCACAAAATTATTTGAAACTTCTTTTTAATTGAACGAAGACGATCGATTCCACTCCATCCCAAGATATGATTAAAATTCAACAAAAAATAATATGAAAAAACGACAAAGATAACAGCAGAACTGTCAAAGATACTGAGGTGAAGTATCTAGATAAGTTACTTTTTGTAAAAAGTATCCAAAGTTACTTTGGGTATCTAGTTACTTTAAAAAAAAGAACGGTTCATTTGTCTAATATACAATACAACAGACTTTAAAATGATAAAAGATTAATATAATAGGTATAAATTGAATCTTATAGAACAAAACAAAATAAAATTCTGTATTTAAACTCTCGGCATCTAAGTTACTTTTGGGTATCGAATATACTTTCTTTGTTACAAGTACAGTTTACTTTAAAAAGTATCTAAATACTAGTTACTTTTTACCAAAAGAAAAAAGAATTAAAATACACTATCTTAGATACTTTAAAGTAAATAAGCTATTTTTTTCTGACAACTTTGGATAACAGATTATAATTTTGTTTTGTAAATCTTTTTTACGTAATTTAATCCAAATTAAAACCACTTATTCGTTATATTATTTTCTTTTCCTCCCCATTTTAACGAAAACTATTATATCGTAAATAAATTATCCAATCCAATTTTGCTGTATAGAGTTTATACTATATGGTATATGGGTCTACGTTTTAAGAAAAAAAATAATAACATGAATGCTATACTTTCTCGAGAATCGAATAACCGATTTTAATGAATCGTAATGCGTTTGATAAACTTTTGGTTAATACCGAGTTATTACCAAAGCACTGATAGTTTTTACCAAAGCTTTTGATTTGCATTTGACTTATTTTAAGTTTTTTTTTTATTTTTTTGCTTCTTCAATCCTCATTTGATACTAAAAGACGCAAAGATTGCATTTAGGTTTATCAAAATCGGGTGAGTGTTTTCAAAGGAAAGTAAACATCCTTTAATGTTGGGCAATGGTTTTAACATTTTGCATTGTGCTTTTAAAGAGCATATTAACTAATGATCAATAACAAGAAAAATTATATATTTTTTGTCGAAAGTATAAAACAGTAGTCTACAAAAGTATTTTTTTAAATGGATCGAAAGATTGCTTTTCAACGTGTCTTGAAACTTTTGAGAAACTCTGACTAAGTTATTCCTCGAATGAAATATTTATTTGGTCAACAGGTTAACTTCTTTTATTGTGCGTTCATTCAAGTTTCTGCCAGGTGTTCATTTAAAACTTTTTGAAATTTAGTGTTGTTACATTTTAAGATATAGAAAGGGAATTATTCTAGGTCCTTGGATATTGTCTTTAATATCGATATTGATCTAGTCAAGACCGATAAATAGACCACATATTATTATGCTTCTGTTGAATTTTTCAAGCAGATCGTTTCCAAGACATAAACGTCATTTTTTTGAAGCATAAACTTTTATCACATTTCAAACCGAAAAAAATCTTTGAAGGCAAAAAAGAAGTGTAATTTATGACGAAGCTGCCATACATAAAGGCGTGACACTTGAAAATCATTCAGAGAAAGACACAAGAATTTTAAATGTTCTCATTTTCACGTTCTGTTGCGTGAGGGTATTGAAATGGGACAGAATCAGTTTAATATGTGACATATTTGATGATGTTGTCGCGTTTTCCCAATGTCTTTCAACATTGATTTTCTTGTTGGGCGTTCGAAAACCAAATGTGAACTATAAACGATCGACTTAAAGTGAGTCGTTTGTAAAACATAATAATTTAAATTAAAAAAAAATATTCAAGTTAACTTTTTCTTAAACGTGAAGCATCTTGATTGAAATTTATGTGAAATAGGAAAATTCTCCAAATGTCCAGCATACAAAATGTCCTCGCTGTTTGATTTGATTGTATATTCTCGTTCAAAGACATCAACCGATTTTTCCTTTCAAGTTAAGTTGAGAGAGCTGTTTGCTCTAATAGTAAATTCTTGCTTTCATAATATGGATTTTGACGTTGTTGAAGGGCTGAGGAGGGATTTGTTCGAGGGATAAACGTGCACATATCCATTACTCAGTAGTTGGCGTCTATAAAAAGGACAGAAGGGTGAATAGAGCGCGATTCAAAAGTCTTTTTTTTAATAAAAACAGACATTTAAGAAGTTTGAATAACTTAACTTATATATGTAATATGTATGTAGGTATAATTGTTTGAAAAATTACAAAAAAATAACCATCTTTTTCATTTCTCAAAGAAAACTATTACATAATACTCGTCTTAAATTGCACTTTGTTATATTTATTTCCGGGTTTAGTACAATAAACACTAAACAGAAGTGGAATATAACAAAATTGGCTATGTGATTTTCATTTTTAATATTTGTTAGGGTTCCAGAAGAGTAGGCACCTTTTTTTAAGTGAAAAACGCATGTGCACGTATACTGTATTCGAATTGTTTATTTTAAATGTTTAGAATCCAGCCTATCTTCGCAACTGAAAAGAGAAATCAGATCTATGATTATTAAGTATTAACGTTTAATAAGTAAAAATTTTCACTGGCTATATCTGTAGGGAACATCATATGTTTATTAATATTCATTGATTACTCCATGAATGCATTGGTCTTATATAGGAAATTCAAATCTATTTTTTGGTGCAAAATACCATTCCGGACAGCTCCTATTATGTTGTAGTTTTGGCCAAAAACCACACGCATTTTTTTTTATTCAAATTTTTTTTTTTGCATTTAATGATAGAAGATTGAGTACCTACTTGAAAAAGTTCCGAAAAGAGACGAAACGTCATACGAAAATCTAAAGAATATAATACTTGATTTTTAAGTTCAAAAATTTCTATGAGCTGTTACCTAATTTTCCTACTCCATGAGCGCATTGATCTGATCTTATACAAGAATTTCAAATCTATTTTTTGGTGCAAAGTACCATACTGGATAGCTCCTCTTGTCTTGTAGTTTAGGCCAAAACCCGCACGTTTATTTTTGTGGACTTAAAAATCAAATATTTCTTTGACAGTTAATGATACAAGATTGTGTACCTACTTAAACAAGTTCTTAAAGAGACGAAACGTGAAATCTATACTAATACGATTTTTATATGGTTTGTACTTTAGGCTAGTTCTCAGGTTTTGATTGCTCCGGGCATAGCAAATTTTGACATCCCTTTATATAACCACTAGTAACTTCTCGTGAAATATTCACAGCCCAACACTGACACAACTGAAAAATTGTGAAATCTTAAAAATAGGTTATTCAAATTTGAAGCAATGATAGTAGGTATTTCACTCACATGTATGTGTTTACAATCTTTCTTTTCTGGCTTTGGCAACCGGCTTACCCGCCTCTTTATTCACCCTTGTTTGTACTTCATTAAATAAAAAAACCATAAATTTATTTATATTCAAATAAAGTTTGACATAAATATTTCTTTAATTGTGTTGAAAATATTTTTATTTTCACATAAAAAAGTATCGTCATTTTCAATATCCTTAAAGACAAATGAAATTTCATGATTTCTAAACCACTGGTATCCATTTTGGTCCATAATGTATACTGGCGCTGAACACCGTAAATTCTTGTCGAATGTTCTGCTCTACAAAATTTTACTCATAGATATTATTCAGTAAAAATTGGTAATTACCATTGGGATAGTAAAGATCATGTCCTTTGAAATGATACATTAATATTTTTATTATTGGTTTGGTGTTACATTTTATGTGTCCTCAAAAATATGTTTTTAGAAATAAACGTAATATAGAATTTTCAACAATTTCCATCTCTAACTCTATATTCTGATAATAATTTATTGCCAATCTATAATAGTAAAATCTGATTATCTACTGCTCGCAAAGTTTAGAGTAGTCATTTCCATTGGTTTAATTTCCATCTCAATAATTGCGATGATTGAAAACGCTACATGCCCATTCTCGGTAATGAGAAGTCGAAATTCGAAATTACGTAAATTTTGTAATTACGTAATAATCTGCACTTGATGTTCATGTAGGAAACAACCAATCAACTATATCAAGCAGATTGCATACGCTGATAGTAGGAAATATTCATAATAGAACATGTAATAGTTATCAAAAGCATCACAGCACTATGGAAACGATCATTCAAATGACGTCTAGGTTGCTATGAAACCCTTAAAACCTCCTATCTCCCTTACAACACAACCAATTGACAATATATGTTACCATAGAAATTATAATGATTCCGAGCAATAGTTATTTGCCAATAATATAATGAGATAACCCAATTGCTACGTCGATAATTTCGTCTATAATTCGATCAAAAATAGATTTAGTACATAGGGTTATATATATGTTCGTATTAACTCAAACTACAGTTTTCTACCAATGTCGCCTCTATTACGTCTGTTGTCATTTTCTCGTCGTAAATCGAATTTATTTTCAGTGCAAAAAGCTTTCAAGAATAAAGATAAATTATAGCATCGAAAGAAAATTTCAAAGTAACATTCCTTTAATTTTTGAAAGTAACAAATTATTTCTAATTAATTCTGAAAAGAAGTAATCTATTTATAACTTGATAAAGTGACTTATTTATACAATTATATATAAAAAAATCATAAAGATAAAATAGATAACTGAATGCTACAATTAAAAAACAGTTTCAAAATTTCATATCACTAATAGTTATTGTAAATTGTTTTTGATTATCAATTAATGTTTGTTAAGTGGTTGGAGTTTTTCTTCTAATTTTTCTATCATCTCCTATGATAGTAAAACTTTCTGAATCTTGTAAAATATATTCAAATTTATAAGTTTTTGTTCTGAATAAATGGCTGTTGTATGTATGTTGGTTTGAGTAACGCCTTATAAGTTCCACTTAATTTATCCTACGAACGGTTGGAATTTCTGGGAACTGTTCCTTTTACTTTAATAGATTTCTACTTTAACTTTTTACTAGTATCTGAGAAAAAGAAATCTTTCATTTGTTTCTGGTTCTCAGTAGTCAGTGATCAGTGATTTAGTCACTAAAAAATAGTTTAATTTTCACACCGGGTATCTTTAAGGTAAACCAAATTTAAAAATAAAATCACGGACGATTCAGAAGTAGAAACCACTAAAATTAATACTGTAACAGATTGTCCCATAAATTTCTTTCCTTTTTCTATTATAAAATGAATTCACAATTGGTACTATTTAAGCATTTTTTATTTTGTTATATAAGAACCCTTTTGCTTTATTACCTTCTTTTGGATAACAAATAATCTTGGATATGTGATTTTATTTCGTTGTTGGGTTATAGAAGTTATAGAAGAGAATTTTTTTAAGGGCAGAAAAAAAGTAATAATTTGATGGACCAAGATCTGGAGAGTATGTAGAATGCGAAAAAGCATTGAAAAACAATTCAATCAAACTAGGTAAGCTTTTCTTTTACCACTAAAGCAATATGTGGTCACGCGCTATAATGTTGAAAATTATGATTTTAAACACATTTTCAAAAAATTAACTTTTAATTAACTTTGATTGTTAATTAAGATTTTAACTTTGTAGTTGAAGTTTGTAATAAGAGATTTTCAAATTCCTACGTATCGGTAGTATCAGTGATTTTCTGTAAATGATTTGGTTATAAAGAGACTTAATTTGTCATCAATATTATCTACTGAACTATATTAAGTATTCAATTATATCATTTTTGAATATGACAAAACTTCAATTTGATATTTTCAATTTGTCTTTGTTAAGAAATTTAATTGTGAAATACAAATTTCGTATGGATGGATTACTAATTTTAAGATATTTAACTCGATTGGTATGACAAAAAAAAACGTTGGTTGATAATTTCAATCTCAAAAGTTTAATTTTTTGAAACAAAATTAAGAAATAATATATTGGAATTAAGCATACATTTTAAAAAAATCAGCTAATTAGAATATTTTTAAAATAAAATTGAACTTATAAATCCAGACGAAATTGCGAATGTTTGGTAGTTAATATTAGCTTTTAATACTTGCTATCTCCGTTTAATCTAGGTACTTAGGGAAAATCAATTTTCTGAATTTCAATTTTGAAGGTGATTACAATGTAAGAGATTAGTTTGCCAAGATATTAATTATCCGGAAGAACAGTTTTCAGGGACAAATTGTAACGAATTTTGCTGAGATTATAAAATTGTTTTGATTTTTTCTTGGTATAATTAATTTGTGAATATTCTTTTACAAAATTTTTATCCCCAACATAAATTTCGTAATAATATCATTCAATTTAAACACAAAATTGAAACATCTTATTTCCTTTTTCCCCGTGGTAAATTTTTATGAGTAAAAAATTACTCAATCTGCCTTACTATCAAATGAATTTTGATTATACAATACTATGTTTCTCAATTTGAAAATTTCACTTTATTCTTAATACTTTTTTTTGAAATCGTATCATTAACTCCTATTGTTTCGGATTGGCATAAATATTTTACTTTTAAGAAATATTTATATTTATGAATTTATTTTTCTTACACCTATTTTCTCTTTTTTCGTTTATATTCGTTGAGTTCTATATTAAATCGTTCTAATTTTGTAAGTACATACCTCAACTATTAGTTACTCTGAATGTCAATCGTAATGGGTAATCGACGTAAAAATAATTGAAATTCAATCAATTGTTTAATTTATTTTTGACTTAGCCATTGATATTTTTCGTACTTGATTTATTTATTGAAACAATAATGATATTGATTTAGGAGTTATACGACAAAGTTTACCAGAATATTCAACAAACATCTTTGATATATAATTTTTAAAGTCTTTTGTTTTATTTAATTTTTTGGTGAGCAGTTTGATTTGTATTAATGTTTTAATACAATTTTTCAATTTTTTGATTCATAAACTCATAAACAATTAAAAGAAAGGAAAACGTATAAGTTATATTTAATACCTATCAATGATAGCATACCAACGAAAATTATAGAAATAATGCTACCGACCACTAGAAATCCCACTGGTTAACCGTAAAACCGAACCACCTGAAATCATCTGTATAGGTATATCTTGTTAAAGCCTGTATATAGGTAATCGACCTTTAGTTGGTTTTCACAGATGAAAACTCAAGAATTATCAATAATAATCCAAAGCTTTCAAACCTTATAAGATTGAAATAAAAGCAGAAAAAGCGGTTTATTTTCGATAGTAATTTACAAAAAATTACCATTCTGTCTTATAAAAAATAAAACGACACGTTTGACATTTATTTTGCTAAACTCGGGGCTTTACTAGTCGCGGCGAGCAGAAAATGCATTCTTTGCTATGTACAACGACGCTGCTATAATCTTTATTAAGTTTTATTGGCGTTCCTTATGTTTTATTACTGGATTGCAGTTCTTTCATTACAAAGAAAAGTATCTTTTAGCATATTATGAATACTATTAGCAAAAGTGTCAGTTTCCAATATGGTGAACAGGATATATATTATAGTTTTTTTTTTGTTGGTTATTTATGGACGATATATAGCTTCCAAGGTTCTTACTGACTTTAGGATTAATAAAGAACCGTAAATCGAGAAATGTTGAAAACTTGCTCGACTCAAGAATCGAATCCAGCACTTATCAGTTTTGAAGCGACCACTTTGACCACTCGGCCATCCGTATATCATAGTAAAACCACCGATAAATGATAGTTTATTTGATATATTTGAAAAGGACTTTTATAAGTAGAAACTTCTAAACGGATAAAATCTAAGTACCCTTGGAAAAAGTTTGGCTTGGGGAGTAAAGCGAACATGGGGTAGAGCCCCCTAGTTTAAGTACATATTTTTTATTTAATTATAATTGAATAGTTTCTCGTTTTTCTCAAGTTACAAACACAATCAATGCACAAAATTGAATTTAAAAAAAAACATGTTTTTTTTATTTATATTAATATAATCTAATCTATATAATTATAATTTATGTTGTTATTTGAAAAAAGTAAATATATGTACATTGTACATTTTATACTATTGAATGCTTTTCGTTACGCATCAAATAAAAACTATCACAGCATAAATCAAAATATTGTTACAGTAAACCATAGCTTGTATAAAAGTGTTACTTCTGTTTCTTAAATGTGGAAGTATGAAAAAACATTAAAATGTTGGAATTTGTTTAAGGTTCTTGAATTTCAATGCCTTATATGAATATTTCCCTGTTACAACCTTATTATCAAAATCAAAACCTTATCACTCCTATTTGTGACAAAGACATCTTCAGTTGGTGCTTGATTTATTATTGTGTGCGTTATTTGGCTAAAGAATATGTAAGAGTATACTCGGTTTTACAAGTCTTCCATCATATAAGATTAAGTTCCTTAGTCATTTTTCACTGTTGTGTATTATTATAGTTTATACTTGCTTCAAATATAATATGATATTTTTGATACAGGATAATTTGGGTACGTGATATTTGATAAGATCTTGTCTAATCCTAAAACTTGACGATTTCTCTCCTAACTTCATTTTCTTGCCATACCTTTATTTTGGTAGCTTCTAATTTCTTGGTCTTTTTAGTTTCAACAAAAGTGGCTTTTAGTTATTCAGCTTTTACTGTTACGTAGATTACTCCTATATTAATTGGAGGAATTTGTAATGTAATATATTCATGTAATTAATATAAACTTTAGGAAAACTGTTATTAGAGCGAAGCTCTTTTTATTGGAAATTGACCACTTTGGTCTGGACGTCTAGTGGCCAAAAAAAAAATACTAGTTTTTATGTGTACTTTAATATACAACTATATCAAATTGCTTACTTAAATTAAATTAAAAGTAAAATACAATTTTTTTGATTGAGATGGGAGTTATTAAATCAATCCCTTCTGTAAAAAAAATAGTTTACTTTACTGTGAATGCTTGTGGTAATAAATCATATGAAAATGTAGGAATATGTTTTCTTACTATACACAAGTCTGGTAACAATTTTGTTTACGTCAAAAAAAATTTCGGTAAGAAAGCAAAATTGTTTTCCTATTTTCGAAGTTATCCTTGAATTTTGTGGGGTTCTTTTATATGAAAACATTGTAAATTGAGCTCTATAAAACTCAGCATTACTGCTTGTATTTTTATTATTTGACGACATTTAATTAAATAAAGGTCAAACAAAAAATTCTGCGTATTAACATTTTTCTGATCTGGATTGGATTCAACCCAGTTGAAAATTTCTTCTTGAGGAAATAAAGATAAATTTAAATAAAAATACAAACACACTGTAAACTTATAGGCAATTCTTTGGTTGCACACAATACGTAGCCATGTTTTTTAAGTCTCGCCTACTGGTCAGTTCTCAATACCTAAGATCAGTTGAACTTTTTCCACACCAATCTTACAATTCATTACCTAAATTCGCATGTAAATTGATCGTTTTAGTATTTAGACTATAAAATTGAAATGTTTCCTTGCCATTTTTTTTAGAAGTATCAATTCAAATACCAACTTACTAATTGTAATCATTACGTTTTCTTTTCCAAATTCAACAGGGTTGAATTAATCTTTTTGAATGTTTACCAATTAATTTTTTACTACTAAATGTATGACTTAAAGAACTAGTAATTAAATTAAAAATATAGAATCTTGATAATTTTTCTTTTGATTGGTAGTTGATAGGTAGTTTAAATTAAATTATGAGATGGTGATTTATTTGGACGAAATATAATGTAGATATTCATGTATATTTGGAGTTTATTCAAAACATGGTACAATTCAACGATGATCGCACAATCCCAATATTGCTTTGTTATAAGTTAAGCCCTTAACCTTTTTTTTCATAACTATGCGTAATACATTCCATTCAATATTGAAAAATATACTTTTTGTTACTGATATATTCTAACAATCATTTAATTTGGATTCGATTGGATATATTTTTATTGAGTAGAAATTATTTTTAAAGCAATGATCAATGGTAAAATCCAAGTAATATTCCAAAAATAAATTTAAATTTACGCATTTTAAATAGTTTTATCGTTACTATAAAGCAAATTACTGCAAGTGTTTATAATTATTACATCGTGTAATTAGTGAAGTGATTGCCCAATGGATTTCACGATATGACTGTATGACGTTAAATTTGCAAGTTACTTGTATTTATGATAGACAGAAGATTGCTAACGTCGATTATTTATTCAACAGAACAAACAAGGTCTCTGACCTAAATTAATTTTAGATACAGAAATACGAATTTATTTCTTAACCTGTTTTTCATCACTGTTAGTAACACATAGCTATCAAATTGATCTTCCAACAAGTCCTATTCACAACTAACTTCAGTTGCCTAGCAATAATCAACAGTTCAATTGTTATTATCAATTGTTTTCTAGTTTCAACTTTTTCCATGTAAATTCCAATATGGCGAATGAGAATGAAGGTTTTATCTTACAAATGAGACTTTAAACGCAATTTTATAGATATAAATGAAACTGGCGAGAGATATTGAAAATTCAGTTTTGCTTCCTTTTTTCTGTTTTGTTTTGAAATTGTTCAATGCAAATTACGATGAAGTAAATATGCATATAGGTAGATATATATGAGAATTTTTTATTCTGTGATTCAAAATCCTTGACTTACTGGCAATGAACAAGTATGTAGGCACGTATTAGCACTATGCATAGTTCAATCTTTTCTATTTCATATGCGGAATAATTTTGCAATATTGTGTATGAATCATTTTTTTCAGCCATATTAAAACTGTTTGTTTGCAAAATTAAATCACACTACCACCACGTTAGGTTTTATACCTCCTTTACAGATCCTTTCCCCCTTTTTTTTACTTTCGACTATAAAAAAATTTCCACAACTTTTCTGTAACTTGTCTACAATTTACCATTGTAATGAAAGTATAACTTTTAAGCAACAAAATCAAAAAATTAGTTTTGATTGAGCGCATTATTTAACACCATTGTTTTAGTTGAATAGAAACAATGTATTTGTTAATTGGACAATATGACAAAAATATCAAATATAAATACAACTTATGTAATATTACGTTTAAATTGCTCAATTGTATTATGCCTTCAACTCGACAAACAACCCTCATTTAACGCCTCATCCTTCCATCCCCTTGAAACCTGGCGTAATAAGTCGTCTCGTCGAGTCTCATACTTATGTTCGATATAATAAACATTATTTGACTAAAACGATTATTTCATTATTCAATTTTGTTAACATAATTGATTATATAATTATATTTCCGTATTACTTTCAATATGTCTAAATTGTTTTTCGATTAAAAAAATATCATAAATTGAAAATAGTACATTTTACGTAGATATCGTGTTACAACTTAAGGACAATTTAAATGAGAACTTGAGATTCATCGACGTAATCGTGGTATGAATTTAGCTTGACTTTTGTCGTCTTCGTTAATTTTTTAGAAAGTAAATAATGAATAGAGTTATTATAAAATGAGAAATAATTAACACGTTTTTGTGTTTTATCTTTATTAGAAGTTTACTTCCTTGTGTTGAAATAAAAACTTAAAAATTGATACTTATTAAGTCATATTTGAGTTAATGGTATTTTTGCCTTGAAAGAGTTTCTCTTGAAACTGTTGGTCATGCAGAATTTATCGTAAACATATCAGAATGTACCAGTTCTTTACAATTAGATATTACATGACAGTTAATTTTGACCCGAAGCATTGAGCTGCTTTCTTTGAAAGTATTGATAAGTTTAGAAAATCCGTTTGGTTTTTTTAGTCGAACTTATCGAGTTTAGTTTTTCCATATTTAAATAGTCAAACTACTAGACTCGTGAGTAAATTACAGTATGTATAAGAAAATATAATATTGAAATACATAGTAGGTACGTTGGAACACTACACGCTAGATAATATACATCGGTTATTCAGTAATCAAGGAATTCCAGAAAATCAAGAAATATTCTCCTCCCCAGGGAAAATAAAGGAATTTTCACTTTTAGCTGAAATACATTTTGAACTAAAATCAAGTTTTTTTCTCATTGCGAATTCCACGAAATAGTTAGCAATTTCGTCACGAAAAATAAAAAAAAAGTTTAATGTCGTCTCAAAACTAGTAGTTTCGTAGATACTTTCGCAAAAGAAAGTCAGGGAAAAACCTTAAAATTAGTGAACAAATTTTACTTTCGCGAAAAACTATACACTCTATGTACATATTTTATATTCACCGATATCTTACAAGTGCATGCTATCTATAAACTCAAATTCGTGTACCTATACACTATTCAATCAATGCTTCCATAATAGTTGTATTCATGGTTTTTAATATTAGATTATCCGGAAAATTCGGTCCAATTTTCGTTGGATGCCACAATGGCAAACCTGAATTTTCCATTTAACCAAAATTTTAATGTTTTTCATTTCAATTTTCTTTCAAATCAAACTTTCCGGACAACCAATACATTTAAAAAAAAATATCGTTTTTTGACCCTAATGTAAACTGATGCAAATCACCGTTTGCACTAGTAAATTCATACCACGGTAAATTCATGTTAAATGTGCTTTGTGTACTTTTATACGTAATGAAAATTCCGAAATCAAAGTCTTTAATTTCGCATGTTTGCATTGGTTGATAAGTATGATAATGATTGTGAATTAGCAAATAAAATTTCGTTTAAAGGGACACCATTCATTCATTTAAGTTTAATATAACACTTTTTATCAATTTCAAAAAAATAATTTCTTTTTTTTCGTATTTTGATCAAATATACGTCGTTGTCTATTCAGCTAATGTCGCCGCCTTAGAAAGCTCCTGAGTTCATTGGCCTAGACCAGTGGTTCTTAACATGGGTTCAGTCGAATCCCAGGGGTTCGGTGAGTCAGTCTCGGAGGTTAGCCAGGTTCTTAATGTGCACCTTTTTTTTATTAATTATGAACTGTCACTTTTTCTTTTCACAACTAAAGTCTTTAAGCGACTCTAGGGTTTATAAAAAACTGTCAATGAATAAGTACTGAAAATTTGCCCGTTACGAGATTCGAATCGGTTTTAGATCACTTTGATTATTTGACATATTTGGAAAAAAACTTAAGAAATTCTAGATATTAAGTCAACTATGGGGAATTGCCCAGACAGGAAAGTATGGTGAGCCCAATATAGGCCCAGGCTTGGCCCCAACTATGCAGAAATCTGTACCAAGCTTGTAAACCAGTCATGGCCCAGCGTTATTAAAAGTCTTGAGTGATAGCATGTACCCAAGCGTGGTTGCCACAATTGGTTCACGATTCATTATCGAAACTAGTCCATGCTTATTCTTTGAGACTGATCCAAACTTAATTACCAAGTATAGATCAATCTTATTCTTCAATGATAATTGCGAGTGTGGACATCGACAGGGCTTTAAATTCCCTTTAAATTGAGTATCCACAATTGGGCCAAACTCGGTTGGCCATAAATTAGCTTAAGTTAGGCTTCGTCCAAGCTTGGCTAATTATGAACATGATCAAGGTTGTCTACTCATTGTTATTCTAGCATAGGCCAAGATAGGTGTACTGGAGTTGGGATCCAAGTGTTGGCCCAAGCATGGCCCCGTTGTTCAACTCTGATGGTTATTTTATGAGTATGTACCTATATTTATATACATACTGAATATACCTGGGTGTTGAATTTGAAAAAAAACATATTTTATTGTTCCAATTAAGAAGCATTCGGTAAATACTAGTGTTCGGTGAATAATAGGGTTCGGCATATGAAACTCTAGTTGGTACTTAATGGTTATCCTTAAATCCTTGTTTCATACACAAGTTAAATGCTTTACGTTTGCTTTCAGACTTTTCAAGATATTTTTACATATTTAAAAAAAAAGAAAAAAAATGAAATCTCACGTAATAGTGTCCCTATAAGAAATAAGTAAAAAAAATATTTAGGTATACCAAAATCGACTTATTGTAAATTTCAATGATTTGACGCCTGATATTGAGTTGAGATTCTGTACTTCATAAAACATATAAAAAGCTTTTATAACTCAAAAATTTAATTAATACTGTATGATAATTATTGATATAATATTTCATTAGAATAGCTCCCTAAACATTCTATATGCATTGTATAACCAAATATTGTTTATGGTGGTTATGGTCAATTTAAAATTTCGTGTTCTTCAAAAAAAAGAAAAGAAAAAAAGACACTCCCGCATTCAATAGAACGGTCCCTGATGTTCCCAATGCATTAATTCGAATAATTAACTAATTAAATCAAATGAATATCCAGTTAAGAATAAATAGAACACGCTATGGATTAACTTGTAGCCGTTTCATGAAATGTTAATTGAAGGAAAATAACCATTAACATTTTTTATTTAACGAAAGAATTTCTTTACACTTCACTTTTGGCAAATAGAATTTTTGTTTTGTTTTGAAGTATTTTAATTAGGATGATTAGGTTATTGGTGAAGATTTTAATGAAAGTGATTAAAGACTTTATGGTCACTGGGAAAATTGAAAGACTTTTAGAAATCGATTTAGATGGTAATGAAACGTATAGAATTGCTGTGATGATTAAAGTTTGATTCTCGAAGTTTTCTTTGGTGTCATTATGGAAAGAGTAGTAGAGGTTTATGCTCTATTTTCTCGTATTTGTTTTGAAAAGTGACGTTGAGGAGAAGTGATTGGAGAGTTGTGGAAGAAATGTTATAACAGTGAATTAATTAAGCGTTCCGATGTGATGGTTTGAACACGATGGAGTATAGAATAATTATGGCGTATTTAGAGATTGTTCGTTTCGTTTGTTGCATATTTTCCTATCCGTTTTATTGTTGATGACAACAATTCTCAAAGTTCACATTGCGGTACTGAATAACAATGATTAGAGGGACGCGCAAAAGGCCGCGCGGCTCTATGATGGAGCTATGTAGCTACGATGTAGATCGGTCTTTTTCAGCCGTCAGTCGCGTCTAATATTTGCATTAAATCACACATTTATGCATTCGTTTGAGATACACGAAGATTTCATCGATATAACCATCACAGTTTTAACAGAAATAGAGCGTGATGTGACGATTGAAATGCTAGCATACCTTCCATCTAACATCAAACATTTCATATACTAACTACACCAAGTTTCAATGTTTCCGCGTGTGCCGATTGGTTCATTTCTACAATTTATACAATATTAGAATATTATCAAAGTTGTACCATACCGTTATTTAAAAATTCAAACAAAAAATCGCTTGTATAAATCCAGTTATTCACTTCATAAAAATGTGATCAATCAATTTGAAAATTCATCACAATGTGATTACGAACACGTCAATGTCTGTAAGTACCTAACAAACAAATTACAACAATTTTCACTCCATAAATTCGTCAAATGTTCACCAATATTTCGAAATATTCATATACTTTACAATTATTTTTATATATTTATATAATTAAGTAATGTTTAGTTATTTTTCAATATACTTTAGTCAAATAAAACTGCTTCTATGAAAAGGTTAAATACTATTATCTGCTTACAAAATATATATTTTTATTTATTGTATTAAATTTCGAGCTTCTAAATACGAAAACTTTCAAAAAATAGAAATATCAATTAGAACTATAAAGCTAACCGAATCCGCAATATTGAATAAAAAGAGAAGCCATGAATTTGGTACCATAAAAATTTTGTATCGGATGCAAAATTTTTATCGTACATACTTGTCTATTTTCAATATTGAAATTGACTAGTCTTACAGAAACCTTATGTCTTTGCAACTCTCTTCTATTAATATAATCTTTTTGAAAATTAATTCTATAAAAATGAAATAGAATGTCTTGTATTGAAGTTCAAAGAGCTTCTGAAATTCTAGTTTTCTTGTTTCAAAAGATATATTTTTTTATCGTTCTTGGTGTTCTAAATACTGTAACTAGTAAGTTTCTTGAAAGGTTTCATTAATGATGTATAACTCATGCTAAAATTTATAAATATACCATTCTTTCTTAGACATACCGTAGTAAAAATCGTAGATTATTGTACTCCAAAAGTTCTAATATACTTTTTGTATATACCAAAGATTGATTCTAATTATTATCTGTATCATGATTGTATAATACTAAAGTCCACTTAGTGTAGATTTGGGACTTTTGAATTGATCTTTTTTATGTGTGACTATTGTTTCCTACCATCCAATATCAAAATGCGGTATATGTCCTTTGAAAATACTAGAGAACTTGAAGAAAAAGATTATTCTCACTAGAGTGGAATAAGTTTATAATGTTACTAGCATATCCCCGCGACTTCGTCTGCGTAACGTAGGTGTAGATTATATTTTCTTTTTAAACTTGCTATTTGTAGTGGTATATGAAAATTATTATTTTTCTTATTTCTTTTACGAAAAACATAATCATACTTAAAAACACTATTTTGTCAACTTTAAAAATACACATTTAATAAACTGTTACTTAGAATAAAATAGTTGTATATAATGATCAAATAATTTTCAAATGTATTAATTTTCTATGTATTTTATATATATATATATATATAAAGGTTTATATTTCAAAAAAGCAATTTTTTAAACTTTAAACTGAATTTTCTATGCTTTTTATCAGTTCAACTAAAAATATTTTTACAGATTATTTTCTAACTTTTAATTACCTTTCCAATAATATATAACTCACCTATCTAAAGTAAAAATTTCTGTTTTCATCCCTAGGGAATACCTTCCCTTATTATTTTTTTGGAATGATAAGTAGCCTTTAGTATGTGGGAAATTTTGTTGTATCTTAATACCAAATTTCATTAAATTCGGTTGTTCCGTTCTTTAGTTAAATCGGGACACACAGACAGACAGACAGACAAAAATTTTAAATTTGGAATAAGGGCCTCTTGAAACAAATATTTACCCTAAAATTGGGTTCAAAATCGAAATGTACAGACAGACGTAAGAATTTTATATATTAGTTTAGATTTATATACTATGAATATTACTAATACAATATCAAATTATTTTAAAAATTCGTGTAAGTAACCAATTGAGCAATTTTCCTTTCATACGTTGACCAAACCAAAGAATCAGTATCTCTATAGAAAAGTTGAGAAGCGTAGTCGTGAAACGATAGGACAAAGTTGTAACACTATATATACTTAAAACAGAGTTTTGAAAAATTCATAACTGTAATTTATTATATTCATCCATATCGTCCTATTATAAATTTAAGAATCTGTTAGCGAAATATAAAATAATAGACCAATTACACATGATCTAAAAATAATTCTAAATGCTTTAAAAATGTTCAAAACTTATATCAAAACATAATGTAGCTGTTAATTTTTAGCTTTACTTAATAAAATTTAAGAAATATTCTAGTTATTAAGAATGCAAAAAAATCGTTAAAATCAAAATGCCTAAAACGATCTCCTATTGGCCCGGCATTAAAATGACGTCACAATACGAAACTTCAAAATCCCATTCACGTTTTCCTAAGACAAATATACTTAAACATAAAGCGAATGATTGTTTAAATCGTTTGAATATTGTATTAATGATTTAAACCATTTACACACTACACGACCTCTATTCTTAAGGAAAAAATTGAGTTATTTTTAGGGTTTAAGAATGTTTTCCTTGACAGAAAATCGGGAAAAACGTCAAAAATTGTGTAATTTTTTATTGTTTGTATAGTAACCGTCCAATGGTCTGTTTATATCTCTGTTTGAATATGCGTACTATGACGTCACAGAAGACCTATGAGCCCACTTATCGTTTTCGGACTCATTTGTAAATTAAAATTATTATTTACTTCTTTGCCAAAATACAAGTTTTCACAACTAAAAATTGGTTTTTCTTCATATTAATTATGTCCTTTATCGATTAAAAAAATGTGCATATGGTCTATTGTAACATAAATTTAATTTTACTGTAAGGAAATCTTAAAAATATTACCCACAAAAGTAGATTTTTTTATTATATTTTCATTTATCCAATTTGCAAGCTATATACCATATAATCGGCTATTTATTACTCTCAAAAGGTTTCTAAAACGATGGATTCGAGAAAAAGTCTTTAAAAGAAGATTAGAGTTATACACCCAATGTAAAAAGTCCGCCATTTTCTGGTATCAAGTGCTCTATAAAGTCATTGGTCCCTGATCAACCTATATTTGGCGAATTCGCAAAAAAGTTGATATTATTTATCATATTATCTGTCGCCCACAGTAATGGATTAGATAGGTATCAGTGTGTGCTATGTACCTAAAACAATGATTTTTGGCAAATATAAAATTCGTCTGATAGCTGATTATATGCTTACTAAATTATAATACTCTGTAAATAGAAACTAATGCAGCAATAACCCTCGTTAATACATCCTTTTACGCCCACAAGAGTCATTAAACAATATAGCTAGGATAGTGAAGCTTTATATGAAAGGTTAAAGTGAATTGTATTGAAGGATTAAAACGTGATCAAGAAAAAAATTATACAAACTATAAAGGACTATAATAACAATACGTTAATCTAAAAATTCCCGACAGTAACACTTTGTATAACAAGAGATTGTTGAACTAGTAATAAAACCATTAACAAAAAAATGCATCCTTTTCTTAGGAATAAGTTCTTGCTTTTGGAGAAATTTGCAATTGTTAGCTTAAAAATATGAATTGAGTTCTCATCTGTTAGGTTGATGCTTATGAAATATCGGATTTTTAGGTAGATTCATAAAACAAAATATCTTTTTTGAAAGCTCACTTTTCCTAACCAGTTTTATGTATCTAAATCTCTGTCTAATTAAAGAAGTCTTGACCTTTAGAATCAATAAAATTTTCCAATTTTTTTCATTTTTATATTGTTTAGTACATAAAATCTATTCTAAATATTTGGAAATTAAAGAATACATACCTCTCACTTATGACAATTTTATCGTATCAAGCTCATAAATCGAATCTTTTGCAAACTGATTTTAATATTTTTTTTTCTAAATTTAATGCAGTTTTACATGGTAAATAGTATTGAAAATAGAATTTTTGGAGACAGGCATCAATGTGCATTAAAATCTTATTGGGAAAAGTGTTTGGAGCGAACGGATTATATTTTGGTTAAATAAACAGTTTTTAGAAAAAGATATATAATTTATATAAAAATTCGAAAAATATGAAAATTTTAAAATAAGATAAATAACGCAACATATTTTTCGTATTTTCCCACTGCCGGAATAAATCTAAAACAATAACATAATTTCCATGTTTTAATTCAGTTGAACATCGAAATGAAAATTATTACGTGCGTAAAAATTCAATCATAATAATTTATATTAATAAGAAGAAATATTAACTGTGACAATCTGGTTACCATAAGTTTTGACAGTATTGAAAGATTTATATTTATCGAGCATGCCGATTCTGTTTAATTTTTAAACATGCATGGAATATTAATTTTATTTTTTTTAATCGCAAGTTATCTTTATTATACTGATAATTGCAATTACTTTTTTAAACTATCAATGCAAAATTTGAGAAGCACACTTAAATATAATTTAGCCTCTTTTTTAAACATATAGGATTAAGAAAAGTTTTATAGATATTTCTTACACCACTCATTTTTGTTGAGCTCTTTTAATTAAACGAAAAAAAAATGAGGAATCTTAGGAAATACTAAGTAAGAAAGATGAAACCTAGCCGAGACATTAAGGTCGGGTGATCGGGTCGCATTCTTACACTGTTGTTGGCGTTATTTTTATGAATGATACTCACTCAATCCCTTTTCTTCGCTTGTTCACTCTTTTTGCTACTTACAAAATGCAGTGATTACGAGAAAGAAAGAAGAGGTTCAAGTAGCTCAAAATTATTAGAAGTAGCTAAAACGCGGCAGTTCTAGCGGACATTGACGTAATGTTCCATTTCCATTCGAACCTCTTAAGAGCGCCGAGGAAACGAAGAAATGAGGAAAATCGCGATACGCTGCTGTTGATAGTGTTATGCTACGCCAATGTCGTTATGTTTATTTTCTGAAACTAAGAACAGCCGCAACTTACAACAACTTGTTGATTTTCATAAAAATTTATGAATCACTTTTAACAAGAATAAAATGGATTCAATTTCCACTGAAATTCTTTTAAAGAATGCGTTTGACACAAAAGATCTTACATAGCACAGTAATGTTTCATAGATCACTCAACCTTGATACAATATTTAAGTGCATCAAAATACTTTGATCAAAAATATAACTCTTTAAATGTTGTTCTAATAAAAATAAATATCGCACCAATCGTAGAACAGGACACATTTCAAAATTTACCGCTATAGTAAAGCTGTATTAATCTTCCTGCTTTTCTAGCAATTAGTATTTAGTATTTTTTTCAATTAGGCTTTTGAAAAAAAGTCTTTGGTTTTTTTCATATATTTTAAATCTAAATTTTGAACTATTTTAATATTCGATCTAACAAAAATTAAAAAACAATATTTCAATTACTTTAAAGCAATTTAGTGGCTAAATTTCAAAAAAAAAAAAACACGTGACTCAAAACGTACAATGACTGATCGTCTTGTTGTGACGTCAATATGTTAAAGGAATTTTTAATTAGAACATTGTCAAGCATTTCTACTTATACATTGTCAAATAATATCCCGATTTCAGTGAAAACAAATTGTTTTACGCATCTAATTTTATCGAATGAACAATGTACGATAAAAAATTTATAAAAGCTTACCAGATAATATACCTAGTGTGGATATTTTTATGATAAGTAATCGGTTTTTTGAAAAATAATATTCGGTTTAATTCAGCTGAAATAAGTGGTGCTAAAACATCAATATAAGTTGGTTTGTAAGTCTAAGTAAAAACTGTTTTTTCATAAAATCTAATTCATTTACGCGTAGGGCTTCACGTGAAAATTACAGTAACAAGGCTATAGGCCAGTGATGGTGAACCTATGATCCGTGGGTCAGACACTGACCCACGCAAGCGTTTTAACTATCCCACGATGGCTAGGCAGCCATCTATTATGTTTGTAGAAAGAGACTTCCATAGCACTTCTATCGTCCTCTGTCTGTTTTATCTTGTAAGGTGCTAATGGGCACCATACACATTAGTGACCCACGAGCTAATAATAAAAATAAAATGAACAACATTCAACCCTCGCCTCAAAAAGGTTCGCCATCCCTGCTATAGGCTATGTTCAACTTCAACGCAAACATGGTGTTTGCATTATTAAAGGGCGTGTATGCCCAGAACACAAAATTCGGAGCAAATCTTATTCAGTTACTTTAATTATCAACGAAAAATTGAAAAAAGTTAATGAACTCATTCACAAGACTTAATTAAAGAACTATCGTTATTTTGGTCAGTAAGTATATTTTCGAAACTCTTAGTATCTGTAACCATTTTTTGGGGTTTTGTTTTAATATTATTCGTTCAGGGTGGTACAAAATAAGCATGATAACTTTTAAGATTTAACATTTCTGATAATTTTTTTAATATAGTGACGAAAACAACAAGTTTTAAAAAAGGAAAACGTAAATCATTGCATCAGCTCTATGTAGTACTGAATTTAAATTAACAAAATGACGTCACACGGTTGCTCGGAAATTGTCAGCGTGTTTTCGGTATTAAATTCAAATAACTATTTTCAATTTTCTGTAACTTTTGAATAACAGCAAAGAAATAAAAACAAAAGCAGTATTGTTATAAAACTCTTTTATGATCTTTCGATATATTACAAAAAAAAATTTTGTTCAAAAATCCAATTGCCAGCAGTTAACAAAATTTTGGCTAGTTACTGGCAACTATCCTTTCCTGTTTGATGAAGCTATGAAAGTACTCCTTAATTTTAGCCCCATGTTTCCCAACGTTGGGTGTATATCCTACAGGGGGGCAGCTTGGTTATTAAGGGAAGCAATTTGAAAATATATTATAAATATTAATAGCAAGTTTTAATTCAGTTTTTGTGTTAACTTCAGTAGCCGCTAGGTAGTGCTACAAGTGGCTGTTTTTACAGTGTTTCACTCAACAATTTCCTAAGAATTCTTCCTGAAATGTATTATTTAAATTTCTTTAACGATTAGTTCATTTTTCAAATTTTGGAAATTATGTATGTTATTATGTAGATGGGGCATAGGAATTTTAGGAAGCCTTAGATGGGGCATGACGCAAAGAAGGTTGAGAAACACTGCTTTAGCACCTCACTAATATAAATGCGAATATTGAGCAATGGATCTTTCATAGGATCAGTGGCAGATTTACAAATTTGCCGCCAGTAGGCAATTCAATTTTTGCCGCCCCTACTGACCCCCGAAGTTCGATAGATACTCTATTTTGCAATCATATTAATTACATTTATTCTATCAATGGAATCACAATTTGTGCTCTGTCGCCGTTATTACATCAACTTTTCCTATAATTTGCAAATTTTTATGCCAAATTTGGCACCCTCGAAAATTTACCGCCCTAGGTTTCAGCTTAGTGGTAAATCCGCCACTGGTGAGGTGGAATTTTCAGTAATGATTTACTATTAAAACTAAATATCAAAATATATTGGACATGAAATGCCCATTGCGATTAAAATAACTAAAATGCAAGTTGTTAGTAAATTTTGTTAAATATTGAATAAAAAAATCTTACTATTTATAAATTCGTATAATAAATGTAGCTATTAGTTCTATGTATAAAAATGGGTGTGTGATACACAATATTTTTGTGCATCAATGACGGTTTGAATTTCCATTTGAAATAAAAAAAAAATACTAAATACTAAAAGAGGACACAAAAAGGAAAGACTATACGTTTTCTAGGCATGCAAACAAGTATAGTCCAAACTTATTTTATATTGAAATGTATGCAACATTGTTCTTGACGCCGGAAATTCGTCTTAACCGTTTCGCTCTCGTCACGTCTCCTCTACAATGTCTAACTTTACCGAACTTTTTATGATACTATCCCACTTACAAATTTTAATTTTTTATTCCTTTTTTATCATATTCTTATTTCATGTTTTTCAAATGAGTTTTGTAAATTTTGAACTTGGTGACCATTCTGTACTGGTCTATAGCCATTGATTTCCTGTTCAACCTTTTATATTATGCTAGTCAACTTAATGTAAATTGTCATTTTTCAAAACACTTCGTTAGAAATTTTGTAATATGTATACGTAAATTTGAAACCATAGAGGAATTCATACATGAAATTCGTATAACCCATTCAAGAATTGTAAGTAGTCATTAACGGAATAACTATACAGGTGTACTTGTGTGATCAAGTAGCTGCATTTGTATTTCTAGGGGTAGAATAAGTTGAACCTTTTGAAAGTTTAATGGCCGTGTAGGCTACTATTATAATTTATTTTTATTTTGTTGCAGCAACAAAAGTTCTTGAAGCGATGCAACGATGACATGGACAACGTGGGCAATACGCCGGACGGACTTGAGCCTCCGGTGAAGTTGCAATGCACGACGCAGCACAACCAGGCCCACAGCGGGCATCCGGGCGGCGAAGGCTTAACCAAGTTCTCCGTCGAAATCGTGCAACAACTCGAGTTCACGACGTCGGCAGCCAATTCGCAACCGCAACAGATCTCTACGAACGTCACCGTCAAAGCCTTGACAAATGCCTCGGTGAAGAGCGATGTGGCGTCGCCGAAATCCTCGAATCCATCGACGCCGGCTTCGAACACTATGCGACCAAATTCGAACATCGGTTGCGTCGACATCGGAACTCTAGTCGAGTGCAAACAAGAACCGGACAACGACTTCGCCGACCTGGACCAGTGTGCCGCGGCGTTAGAAAAAGACGCCCAGGCAAACGGTGGCAATTCCTTCCCTGGCTTCTCTGATCTCATCGGCGATGATACCAGCGATGAAATCATCACATCCGATGCATTTAAAGACTTGATTAGTGAAATTAGTGATTTGAACCCTGAGTTCATGAAAGACTTTGATTTCGAAGACAAAAGTGATATTATTAATAGTACTGTAAATAGTAGTTTACCTAGTTTACCACCAAATGGTTTAAAAGTTGAGGATACAAAAGATTTCAACACTGCCTTGTCCCAATCGACACAACCACAAACTCCTCAACAACAACCTCAACAATTATTAGATGTTACCAAAAACACTCAAAGTCCCCTTTTACAAAATGCTTATTCTCCTCCTGTTTACGAAGGCCAAGGCCTTAACAAAGCTGCACGAATGCCACCTTACGCCAACATGGACTTCGTTAAAACCGAGCTTAGTCCTGCTGCGCAAACCCTCAAGCAAATGGCTGAGCAACACCAACACAAAAACCAAATGGGCCTTAGCGGTTTCAACACCGCATCGGGTCGCGTTCCTAACGCTCGCTCACCATACACTGACTTCCAATTCGGTAGTAACGAGTTCCTAAATAGTCCCAATTCAAACAGCCAAAATGTGGCGACGTTCCACAACAAACCAAACAACTTCCCGCAGCCTGATCTAATTAAACAAGAACTCAATATGTTCAATAGTCAGCCGAAAGGAGGTAATGGTCCCGGCTCGGGGCCTGGAATGTACAAACAACAATACTCCCCGTATGGAAGTCCTAGCGCAAATCACGGAAGTCCAGGGTACATGCCACGAGGAGGCCCCGGAGGACCTCAAAACGGTCCACCGCCACGACCACCTTCCGGACCTGGCGGTAATCCTCAAGGTGGACCTACAACGTTGCAGATAAATCAAGCCCAACAACTTCATATTAGTCAACCAGGGCACGGAATTCAAGTAAGTTTTTATTTCTTATTTCGATGTTCAAGTGTCGTTCACATCATTTACTTGATAATTACGTGCAAAATTAACAAAACTTAATTGTCTTTGTGCGCTTTTTGAATATAAATAATAAGTTTAACATATCAAAATAATTAGTTATCAATTCAATCAGATTCATCACATAATTGTGTATTGATTCGACGATCTCCGTGATTGGCATTAAAATATTGGAAAATATTTTAATAACATAATTCACTACAAGGAATTTGATTCGGATAATTTAAACGAATTTATTCTTAATTGTTATCAACTATACTGTATACCATATCTTCAGCAATTGAAATTATATATTTCATCTCTAGTAATTTCAAATTTTTTGAAAAGTTCTAGGTTCTGTCTGTTACAAAACCCTTACTGTTTATCTGTTTTCTTTTGTACCGCTAGCTCATAGAAGAAATGAAACATTATTATAAAAGTATTAACAATTATTAAAGCGTATCATTAGTATTAAATGGATTTTTATTAAAAACTCATATTACTTTTAAACCATAAACTTCAGTACTTACATATTACATAGTATGCGGCATTTATTTAGCAAAATAATTAGGTTAAATTGAACTTAAAAGTATTTCAACATAGCCAATATATATCATTGAACATTAAATTCAAATTTTATTAACCTTAATTTTTATTTTTTTGTAATATAATTGAATTATTAGATAGTAATATTGAAAAATAAATTTCAAATAAATCTAAATTGAAATTGAACTCCAGTTATTGTGTTTATGAGCATTTTTTATTTTGGTTCATCTAAAACTCATTTTTCCCTTTTGATAAACTATATTATAATATTATTAGTCTCTTTGCGAATTTTCCTCTTCAGCTCTGATATATTAAATAAGAGCATTTCTCTTTGATCCTAGTAAACTAATAATACACACGATAATACAGTTGTGGTATGAACTTAAATCATAATAGACCATATGCATTTTTCTTTATATTTTTTTAATCCATAAGAGATATTATTAATATATGAGAAAAAAAATTAGATGTGAAAAACTTTTATTTTGACAAAAAAAAAGAAATTTTAATTTTAATAAGCAAATGAGAGTTCGAAAACGATATGTGTAAAAAAACGATTGTTCACAAAAATATCAATTTTTTTTCGATGGCTTTTACCATAATTTATATAAATATATTTTTATAAAATATTTCTTAAATAGTAATATATGGTACCGCAAAATTGTAAACTTCGTCAGTTTATAATCTAACGTCGTCAGATTACTATCTAACGGTACCTAACCAAACCTACTGTTGGTTTATAATTTCACGCGTTATATTATAAACTGAAGGAATTCCCACACCTACGCTTGTAACTGTGCCTGTTTATAAGTGTAGCTGTAGATCATGAACGGAACGGAGTGCTATGGTAAAATATCGTTCATGAAGAATAATGTATCAGCGATGTTTTTGGTTTCAACATCGATTTTTATGAACGATATATCGATAGTTGAAAAAATCGATGTATCATTTGCATCCCTTACCGGTACGCGTATTGAACCCGATGTATAAACAGATAATTAAGCGGTTACCATAAAACCAGTATTAATTTCCACAATTTTTCACCATTAAAATAACAAACATTTTTATACCTTAAAAATCGCTATAATTTTTCCTTAGGAATAGAGGTTGTGTAGATAACATAATGTTAAAACGATTGATCAGCCTTTCCCTCTGTATGTAAATATATTTGTCATAGGAAAACGTAAGCTTTTTGAATTTAACGATTTTTTTTGCATTTTAATGAATATTTCTTCAATTTTACTAAGTAAAGTTAAAAATTAACAGCTACATTATATTTTGACATAAGTTTAGGACATTTTTAAAACAATTAAAATTATTTTTAGAACAATTGCATTAGGTCTATTGATTAAAAAAATTGATAAAGTTTATTGAAAAAGAATATTGGGCATTGTGTCCCTTTCTTAAATACAATTACACGTTTGTGAAGAGAACATGGAAAATTAATTCAAACTTTTATGTATATATAATATCCTATCATATCTGACGTTATCACTTTCGTTTCACTTATGCTTTTATAGAATCGTTTCAATAAAAGTTCCACATAATTCAGTTGAAGATGCAATCTCGCAATTTTCGCATTGAAGTTCTTAATACATAACCAATGACTTAATAGTCGGTATTCAAAACTTTGTTCTCTTATTACCGTTTTATAATTTTTTAACTTTTTATGACATAATGAATTTGTTTTATTTATAGTAATGGATGCTCGACGCTCGAAAAAATGTTAAAAAATGGAAAGAAAATTTACATTAATTGAGGGTTTTGAAGCTATTTTTTTTTTTGGTCAAAATAGTATTTAAATTAAATCAAACTTATTACAAGTTTCGAATTCATCATTAAAAAAAAATAATAATTGATATACATTTTTATCAATCGTACTTATTCATATATAATATGTTTATTGAGAGTTGTGTTTAACTTTCAACGGTGTTATCACAAAAATTAGTTTACTTGAGGAAAGATCAAAGTTATTAAAATGTAAAAAAAAATGATTAGTGTAGAATTTATTGGAAAAAAGAAATGTTAAATAAGACAAATAAAGTGGTAACTTTGTCGATGAAAGTGATGAATATTGCTTATTTGAAATGTAAATGTTTTGAATAATTATTTGAATTACGCTATCAATTTAATGACTAGTATTTTGAATACATAGATTGAAAATTTTTTAATACTTATTTTGTTCCTTTTTTCGTCTATCTTTTATATTTTTAATGAAATGGATCATAATTGACCTTCATTTAGTTTGTTTAAACGCGTACAAAAATATATTAACTCAACTGATAAGTTTTATGTTTATCATATTCTGATTTAACATTAGACACATTTATTTTTATTGAATATTTGATTTGTATACATTAACTTTTTTTTTTAATTTTCTTATATTGATATAACGATAAAAATAAGGTCTAATTATGAAAAAAAATTATCAAAAACTATACCTATGTATACATATTATTTTAATGTGCATGTATAATTTGTCAAGTTGAAATTAGGGCTTTCGATTTTGAGCAATTTTTAAGCCCCGGTTTCGGTTGTTTTTTTTTTTTGAAACTCGGGTTTGTCCGGGCTTACTGTTTAGGTTCTAAGGAGCGAGTAGCGAAGAAATAAAATTAAAAAAATCAGTTTTTAGAACCATTTAATTTATGTTTATTCTATAAAACGGAAAACAGTAAATAAGTTTTGAGTAAATAAGCGTATATAAACAAATAAACATATTTAAGTATATATCATTATTATTATCGTAATACTTATGTGATTATTTCTTTAAAATTATTTAAAATTGCTAAATACTTCACAAGTCGAATACGATTCGTGAACCTTGGCGTTTACGAACCAAAAGATGTCGAAAATAAATTCTGCAGTTTGTCAATGTACGAGCCTCTAATGACTTTACAAAATCTTCACTAGAAGCAATACAACCAACAATGAGCCTGGACTAGAAGATATTAATGAATTGTTTTGATAACAGATTGCCCAATAGGGTCCTTATTAGGATTATCCAATTGGGGTCCGAAAGGGGTTTGCATTACATCTCAAACTGGGGCCCAAGAAGGGCAGTCTAATAGGAACCCCATGGGGCTCACTCGAAAATTTTTAGTCGAATAGCTATTAAATAAAAGTATATACGTTTGATACAAGACTTGATTTCTTGCAAAATTTGACATTTGATTCCTTGCTAGTAAATAAACATAACTTCCTTTTCATCATCTTTTTCGGGGTCTCAATAATTTACCTCACATTGATCAAACATTACGCAGGATTACATCATTTATTTATTTGATGAATATTAATGAAACCTCGTTCGAAATGATCCTGAGACTTTTGACCTCATCAGACAACAGTGTTTTTCAATATAAATACTATTTTAAGAGTTGAAAACGTTAAAAAAGAGGTCTAATTTGTATTTTCCGATCGAACTTCTGGTTTCGGCTAAAAAACGAGTTTCGGTTTTGACTGTCTTTAAGCCGAAACTACGACCGAAACTGAATTCTTGAGATAAAAATGTTGAAAATTAAAGTTTTTCACATATTATTTGATTCTTCAATTATGAATACTGGTAACTATCAATTCATTAATATTTTTATTATTTTATGTTATTCGTAACTAATATTACAAAGAAATATTAGGTGCATTTCTTTCAAATCAACCCCTTCTTATTTCCGCACAAATAATTTATTTGAAATAGAGATAATAATAATATCGTATTTAATGATTAGTTTAAATATTAAGGGCTAAATGATTAATAAATACCTATAGGATTTAAATATAAACAGTGACTAATTATGATTAACTTTTTTTCCTATGAAAACATGAACTTATATGGAAGTTTCGGTCGCAACTGAGACTGATGTCGAATTTCGATTTCGACCGTAAAAACTAGTTTCGGTCGGACACTACTAATTTGTTTTAATTTCCAATAATCGAAAGCAAATCCGGAAAGAAACTTTTTATTTTGCTGAGGCTAAAAGTCTCGATATGAATTTCAAACAATTGGCATTAAAGTTCTTTCAAAAACGAAGTTGTACTCCTGTATTACATGATTGTTATAATGTTTAAACGATTAAAAATATTTGTTTAAGAACAAGTTGGTTTGATAATGAAAATATTCTAGTAACATAAACAATTTTAACATTTCATTATCTGAGTTTTTTTAAATAATAATTAATATTAGAGTGCAAATTGTAATTTCGATACTGTTTCAACTACTGATATGTAGAGCACATACTTTGATACTTATTGTGAAATTTCACCGAGAAATATTTTCGATACTTTCTATAGTAAGAAAAGATAAACACAAAATTAATTAAATATATTCAACGAAATTTTGTTTACTGAAACTTTTAATAACTATGGAGGTTCTTGTAAATTTTTGTAATTGTATCATTGCGGTTACGTTAAAATTAAAGACAGAGCGTATCATGTAGACTGTTCGTTTAATTTTCAATCCATTTTGTAATATATGATGTCATTCTCTTAATTAAATTGATGATTACGTTATTCAAGGAGGAATTTAATGATGAGTTATTGTATTGACTTGAAATTGGCAAATGACGAAGAAGGAAAAGTTGAACTACGTTAGTTATAAAACTAAAAGCATCCGGAAGTAATTCCTTCAACTTGACGCTCATTTACGTATCTCAACAGTTTTTTTCTTTATTTCAATTATTGTGCTTCTCATTTTCATTCATTTTACCCCACGGAATCTATACCGAATGTTTATGCAACGGAATTCTATTTAATTCAGAGAATTTCAGCACGAAGCTATAAAAAATGAGTTATACTTAGTCAGTTAAATAAATTTGATATATTTAATAATCGTGTGTAAATTTTAGTATTTTGTCAAAATGAATGAGAACAAGTTGAATGAAATTCTCGATCTAGAAAAGTTGGCACTTGTTCAGGCCATTTCCTCATTAATATCCGCGTTAGTCAACCACGCTACTCGTTTTGTTTTCATATTAGATTTTCCTAGTATGCTTCTTGGTCATTCTCTATGCATTCATTCTAGCTTAATTAAAGCCTAAGAGTTATCAATGATATAGCTTTGATGTTTCTATTGCTTCGAATATTTGCCAACTTTACTATGCATAAATTAGTTGCTTACAAATCTCCACTAATGTTTTATAATGTTTATGTTCCATTTTAATATATTTCGTATCCTTCGAATCTAATTGTACAATTATTAGCCATAAATACAACATATAAACTAGATTACAGACTACTCATCCAATTAATCTAATGAATTAAAAATCGGAAAAATCACGGAAACAGTTGAGGATTGATGTATACATTTTCTGAGAGAAAATTCAGAGACATATTTTCTTCAATACCTTCGTTTATTCTGTATTGTCTGTTCCGGTAACTTTTCCGGTGAAATATAAATGAAGCAAATAAATCAATGACGCGTAAAAGCAAGTGATTCTGTAGTAAATAAAGCCCATTTATCCATCACGTTAGTATTGCTGACATTTGAACTTTAACAACAACTACGTCAAAACACAATTTATATTCGCAATATAAAAAGCTGTACAACAAAGGCGGGTGTATAAAATTAATTTCTGAAAATATCTTATCTATGTATTATAGGTGATGACTTTTTTTTTTTGTATCGTTTTAATGTCAGAAAGTTTTTGAAGTTATACTTCTTTGAGTGCCAGATGAGAGTGGAAAAATATATTTGTTACGGAAGTACACGATTCTGGAACTAAACAAAATTCAATTGCGCATGTTCTCAATGGAGTATTTCTGTTATATTAAAAATATGAACCATGCCAATTATGCGAGATAATAAATACCCTATTTAAATCAATAGTAACTTCTATGTTTTTAAATTTTGACAATTATTTTTTCATTTTCTAGCGACAGATTCGTTTAAATTTTAACCAATAAATTTATAACTGAGTTATTTACTATTTATTTACAAATGAACAATTATTCAAATCTTAATCTTATGTCACTTTTTTTAATTACTAAAAGCTTATCTTATGAGTGTCCTTCCACTGCGTCCTAGAAGGACTATTGCGTCCAAGCGTTATATCCTTGCTTACAATCGATCAAACCTGCTTCTAAAAGAAAGATGCTTTAAAGAAAAGAAAGAAAAAAGGTAAAAACAATACTAAACAATAATATAACTAAAAAATTCATGACTGTACGACGTTGAATTTTCTATAAACTTTTCATCTAGTATAGGTTTTCTGTCATTGCCTGATTCTGAGAAAACACTTTCTTATGAGGAAATTGAAAAAGCAAATTATCCCTTGATATTCGAGCGCTTCATATAAACACATAAAAATAAAGAACACAAATTTTAAAAAATATAGAAGTTTTTTATTCGGTTTGTGTTCAAAATAAAAAACAAGAAATAGCAGATAAATCTCAAGGCAAATGAAAAGTTTAAGGAAAATTCATTTTCGATTATTTTATCAATTATTTGCAATAAAAAATTAAAATATATCTAATAAATCACACACGCAGTGGCGTAACATGCGTTTTCGCCGCCCAGAGTCGACCGGAAATTCGCCGCCTCATATTGTCAATATTAGTCAAAATTGGTTAAAAATCAAATACGTTTAAATTTTTCAATTATTTATTAATGTGCTCATTGTATTTTTTTTCAAAGCTAAATTTATTTTATGAAATTATCATCGTCAATATACCGCCTCATTTTCATATGCCGCCCGTGGCCATGCCTCCCCCTAGCACTCACCTTGCTACGCTACTGCAAACACGTGTAGGAAGTGTTTATTTTTTACAAATAGGAAGCTTTATTTTTACTTTTTAGTCTTTCCGTTCTCATGAGAATTTATAGAAAAATATTCAACGTCGTATATATTCGATAAAATTATACCACTTTTTTGGTGTTCGTCGCCAAAGTTTCCGTTAACTTTTAAGTTAAATTTAATTTAATGACTTTTGTATTATATAATTATAAAGACCACTGACACCTTTATATATTGTACTAATTAAAAGAAAGATTCGTGGTATAACGGAAATCGAATAAATTGAAAGTTACTTAATATTGTTTGCGAAAATATACTCCTTGGAAAATATGTTTGGCAAAAATTGTAAACATTGCGACAAATATTGGTTTTAAAGTTGACTTAAAAAATTTACTACATTTAAGTGCTATTAAAAATAAGTGCATACTCTTCAAAAAAGACTTAACAAATCAATCTTTTGTAGTTTATTCTACAGAATTGTCGAAAAAACTCAACTATAAAGCTTTCTGGCAATGCGAGAAGAATATAGAAGGAAACATATGGATTAGTACAAAAAATATTTTATATCAGATACAAATTATTATAATACCAATCTATATATCTCACTTTCTTATTTTGACACATTTTATACTTACAGAAGCCCTAAAACAAAGATTTGTTTTTCTATTTTGCTTAAAAATATTGTTCTTTAAATTTTGTTAACTAGCCAGTGTGCTGCTTGTGGTTTCTTTCTGAAAGTATAGTATCAACATCTCAATTCAATCTTTGTGGTACCAAATAATTTTGAAATTAGCTATTATAGGTTAAAAATTGAGGTAAATAAAATGAAAACTGTTAAAAATTTTTGTTAAAAAATAGGTATAAACTATCGTTAAGGCATACATTATGTTTTAAGAGGTTCAACCAATGTTTAAAAAATTGTTATAAAATACTAGTGGGGTTAGCTTCCGGTTGACTCTTCGATTGTCAGGCTAAGCTTTGGTCTAGTTAAATTATATTTTGTCATAAGATTTTACTTCAATTAAGTGTACTTTCAGCATAAAAATATCAAAAAAAAGGAACGTATTTTACCACTTGTAAAACTTTTAAAGTTCCAATTGTTACAAATGAGGTCTTTAGCGACTCTAGGGTCGATAAAAATTTGTAAACTGAATTGTATTTAAAATTTGCAAGTTACGAGATTCGAAACCAGTAGGTACCTACCAGATTCGGAATGACCACTTTGATCGTGCACTCTCATTAAGTATCTTTGGACTCAATGGTTCATATAGTTTTTTAATTCGTTAGCCCTTCTGTCCCACCTCAGTCTTCGTAAGTACGGTCATAAACGAAATTTTAGTTATCAGAACTTTCGGAATGGGTTTTTCGGAAAGCTTTTGTCCTCCTACAAATGTAGGAGGATGTACAATTTTGTATTTCACTAAAAATGTACACAAAGCGTTCTTAAAAAAAATAATTCTTCCTGAATTCGGTTTGGCTGACCCTTATCGTATTGTTTTGTTGTCAATACTGCACTTGAGTGATCTTCATTAAATAAATCCAAGTTTACGAACTACAAACTCTTATTTTTCTGATTTTTCCAATAAAATAAACCGGATAACCGGATCACAAATAATTCAGATCTCTATGGCAATATCATTTCGATTATAGGTGTTATATTATATCTATTCGTTATCTATTTATTGGAGAAATATTGCTCGAATCAACGTAACGTAACATGAAGTAATAAAAGCTCGTTTTCGATAGCAATAATGTTAGTCGAGAAGAAAATGTATCGAGTTGAATAGTTGACGTTGCGGCAGGCTTGAAATTGTCAAGTGCGAGCTATGGAATTCATATGAGAGCGTTAAGGGTTGGGGTGTGTAGATTCAAGGGTGCATTAGTGGGGAAAAGGGGTGAATGGAGTGAACCTTGTCGACCTCACTCACATTGGCCCCTTTCGAACACATAACACACATACACTTGCATATACTAACAACGATGAGGCGACTAATACTGGGACTTAAACATATATTCGTACTTGTACGTATATATAGTATGTTACACATACATTCATATACAATATAGCTATGATGTTCTCAACTTATTGATTAATTTTCGTCCAGCTCTCTCTACTTTACTTATCCGACCTTGTATCTCCTACCTTGTCATCTACATATTATTATTATATTATATACATTTCACATGTACCATACACATTATACAAATGTAAAGGTAAATACTGCATGGCACAGTTGATCACGGCTTTTGCTAACGACACAACAAAGTCGACAATTTCTTTAACAAGACTTTTATGACGTCACCATTTCTATACATGTAATTAACTCATGATGGTCAAAGGGACTTTTTATAACACATCAATTACTATTTATATGTGCATGTGTTTAAGCATGTGGTTTTATTTCATTTTTATAACATAAATAATGTAAAAGTCTTTTAATAACCCGCATTTAATCCACATTTTACCCCCTTTCAACATGAACGAAATCGCTCATCGAAACATAAACTTTCATAGTAGAATTTTTAATGATAAAATCGCGAAAATTATAAGCTGAACATAGCGCGTATGTTGAGATACTTAATTACTATTTTCAATTATGACACTCTGTATTAATTCTATATTTTTATTGAAAACGTTTAACATTTCAATCAAAAATAAGATTAATCAAAAGTTTTACTTGCTATTTACAAATGAAGAGTAACCTACTTAGTTAATTTAGCATTGAATAGACCTTATGCACACGATCTAAAAATAATTTTAAATGTTTTTAATTGAAAATACCAAAAACGATCTCCTATTGACCCAACATTAAAATGACGTCACAGTACGAAACTTCAAAATCCCATGCACGTTATCCTATGACAAATGTACTTTAATACAAAGGGAAAGGATGTTTAACTCGTTTAAACGTTATGTTTATGATTCAAGCCGTTTACAATCTACACAACCTCTATTCCTAAAAAGAATTATAGTAATTTTTAGGGTATTAAAATGTTTTCATTACGAAAACTTATGGAAAACGTCAAAAATTGTGTAAATTATTACTGTTTCTTTGGTAACCGCTTAATGATCTGTTTATACTTGGTTTCAATACGCGTACTGATGCGTACTGTGACGTCATAGAAGACCCATAAGCACAGCGTTTTCGAAGTCTCATTTGCTCAATTAAAATAAAACTTTTTTTCCTGCCAAAATTCAAGTTTGTTTTAACTAAAATTTGGATTTTCCATATATTAATAATATCCTTTATCGATTAAAAAAAATGTATGGTCTATTGTTTAACATAGATACATCACATATAACGTGTGACGGATTAAGTAGCTTGCAATATATGTTTTATAACTCTTTTTTATCTTAGAACTAGAATTTTTAATAAAAAAATAAAATATGAAGTTGAAGAAAGTCACGAGGTCCTAGATAATCAGAACTCTATGCATCATGAGGTTCCAAAGCTTCTACGGTGCAAGTATCCATGTACTATTTTTAACTCAATAACATAAAAATAACTACTCTGGTTTCGCTAAAAATTAACAATTAAGCTCAGGCTCTTGCTACTCCAAAATCTTACTCCAATCTTCCGAGCTGTAACTTCGACTCCAGCTCCGGCTCCCCAGCAATGATATTAAATGTAAAATAAATTTGTATTATTGTTTTTTGTGGCCGAGTATATTTATAAATCGCCTTATTAAAAAAAAAGAAAAGATATTCGAGTTAAAGGAGCTTAAAATTGTTTTACTGCACGCAAAACTAATGCTGCCCATAAAAAAAATGGAAGAATATTGGCTTTGCAAATTGATGTGTATATATGGATAGACCGTGCATATGACGTAAAATAGAAGTTTGAAACATCTAGTGCAGCGTACGAAGCGCCGTCTACGTGAGTACAATTTTTATGGTAACTAAAAACGACAGCTGACAATTGAATGCCGCTGAGCGCCAGCCTGCACAAATGAGCGCTTTGAACTGCGCTTGCATTTTACTTGCTTCGATTGCTTCCGTTGTCCACATCAGAGAAGAGAGACTTCCATACATCGGTCTCTCTTCCAACGGATCGCAACACAGGCGCTTTTGCATTTTGCTTAGTTTATTCCGAATTTGTACCCACGTAGACGGCGCTTGCAGTTACTGCTCGTGCGGCTTGTCATTTATTGTAAAGTGAACTATCCATTTATACAGATCAGTAGTTTTGTATTTTTAAAATCGTTTCACACATACCCTATACGCCTTCATTCGATTCATTTAATATAAAAATATATACATATTTTTTACACAAATCATTGTAGCTGTAACTTCGTTTACAGTTCAAACTAGTCGAAAATGGCTAAATGCAAGGTTAATACATACCAAATCTAGTAGTGTGAAACAACAAAATTCATTGACTTCACAGTTAACGGTCACCAAAGTTTCCATTTTTTTTTTTTTTTACTTTAAACGAAAAATATTTTTTCTTAATAATATGAGTGAAGAAATGAGATCGTGATTATTTTCAGTTCCTACAATGATAGATCTTCTGAGTTATTTTACACCTAATAAAATTCTTTAATTTATAAAACCTATAAATAGTACTTAATAAAATAAATGTTATGGTATAGATTCAGAAGTAATTGGTTGCGAGAATCATGTGATAGTGGAAGCGCTTGATTTGAATATTATTTACGCGTATGTAATACAAGTCTAGACAAAGTATCCGCTATTTCCTGTCGCTCGAAAAGGGTATAGGAGACAGACGCTTTTTATGCACTGAACAGCACAAACACTTGAACTTGTTAAGTTGTACCAATAATAAATGAAGCATGCAGGTGGACTCAACAAAACTTAAGAACAAATTATTAAAGTTGGCTCTTTCGTTTTCTGGAAAAATCAATATCATATGATATCGTGAAATTTAAGTCTTCTGAAATACCCTGAGTTTGTTTCAATATAAATTATAGCGAAATATCGTCTGTGCGATCGACTTGAATAATTTACGTAATTTTGCAAAGTGCCCTTTCTATATGAATCTATTGATTAGTTGGAAAGGACTAGAACTTGGCACGAACCCACACAAAAGGTTCTCAACGCTCAAATTTATTACATTAGCTCCAATAAGTATCCACATATATATGTCGAGTTGAATTCCAGAACTGTTTTAATTTGAAAACATCCAATGTTATTAACAAATCATTGTTCTTTTGACTGAAATATATATAACTAGTAAAAACTTTCAAATACAAATATATATTTTAGGCTAATGAAATTCTTTTACATCATTTATTTAAAATGGTTGATTAAATTTGTCATCAATCATATAGAAAAATTAAAGAAAAATATATTTTGTTGATCAAAAATGTATATTACTAATTTTAAGGTTCGTAACTACTTCATTGGTTATTGAAATATAAAACAGAATTTTTTTGTACAATTTTTTTCCCCTGTTTAATGCCGAGGGCTGTTTGACATAATCTTTACTGTAAAGTTGAATCACACAGTCGAAGACGAGAAAATATCACATCGACCATTACATATTGTTCCAGGTAGAGAAAAGAACATAAACTACAAAACACGCTACTTCTTCTTGTACTTCGTGTTCTTGTGTTATTTTTTACCTGACATTAATCCAACACACACTATCATCAACATCGTCTCTCTAAATATCTTTTCATTTGTATTCATATAGCGACCCATCAATAATAATTCTAGAATGTTCCCTTTTTGATTATAATAAAATTACACTAATTTCTTAAATATTTCATCAAATAGAAAAACGGTTCATTTAGTAAAAGGTCAATATTTTTAATAAATTTCCGACTGAGAATCGATGGAAGGCCAAGTTTTGATTTATCAATAAAACCAATTTGGTATCGGCTTCCGGTCGACAAAAACCTCTTCTAATTTACATTCTTTTTTTCAAACATTGTTTATTTTAAGAATATTTATCAGCTTATACTGAAGTCTTCACTATATGTTTTAGTTATAATGTTGTTTAAAATATGCTTATAAGTTGCTCTTTGTGGAATAATCCGTTTTTTTAAAGAGACTATTCCTTACCTCTAGTTGCAACTAGTTCAAGGATAAACTAGTTTAACTGTAATAGGGTTTACATTGGCTTTGAATGTAGAAAAATTATAACCAACATACAAATGTGGAAAAAAGAATATACAAACCAATAAAATAAAATTGATTAAATTGTTAAATTGCAACTCGGAGGCATTATATTTAAAAAAAAAATATACAAGGTGGGCTATAAAAATCTTCCATTTGGTCTTCCATAAGGAGGATGCGCGGTTTGTAGTAGGAGTGTAGAAAAGAAAGTAGCTTCTTAAGATTAATTTACGTTTAAAAAAAGTCGAATTATTGGTATGATAACTGAAGCGGAAATTTTCAAAAATTTTTCACCTATAATTACGTTCTACGGTTACCATGGTCTCTTTCACGTAGTTCTTTAGCGACATTGTCTTGTAAAAATAGAGTGTTATGATGCATTTTCATGTTATCACTGTTCCTAGCGGCAAATGTGGTCACGTAATTAAAATACGACATGTACGCCAAATGAAGCCCTCTATCGATAGTCAATGTATCGATCAGTGTTACCAATAATTTCTTTTTCCATTACCCGTTAGAGTTCGTTGAAATACCCGAATTTACCCAAATGAATAAAAAGAAGCGCCAAATTCAAATTCATCGTTCAATTGACTCATTCATCATTATAACCAATAATTAACGAGTAAAATTTATAAACTGAACTCATTTGTTTGATTCGAGATATATTTAAAGCAGGAATAAAGTAGTAAAGAACGAGCAAGATGACAATTACTGGTTATACCAAAAAAAATCCCCATGATTGAAATATCCATTGTCTTACCCGCAAAAGATAAATTTACTTGTAGTTCGGGTAATTACTCTAATTTTGGTAATACTTGTATAGATATAGGTAATATTGTATCGATACAACCGCTTTATTGTATAGGTATGTGTACATAGTTGGAAGTAATAAGTACTTGTTTGTAAACATTCAGCTTATGAGTAATAAATGTACCGACTATGTACTTTTTTTTGGAAATTTATCCATAGGAAAAACCATATCTAGTGAATATTACACGTCTGATAGAATTGGTAGAATTCGGCAAAAAAACTAAACAAAATTCAGCTTTATCGCTACTTTTTTTCAGATGGCGCACATTTTACACTTTTAGTCACGTGATCACATTTGTCACTAGTAACCAGCGACTAGCGACAGCGTGAAAATGAATTTTATAGTTTGATGTAAAGAATTTTCCTCAAACTTCGATTGATACCTAATACCATAGCATGTCTTTGGACAAAACAGCTTGGTAATAACTGACTGGGTTATGGGTTCTCTTACTGTTTCCTCATTTATTTACATAATAACAGTTCTAGATTTACCAGATAGCTTTCTTTTCTGGGTACATCCAATTGCTTAAAAATTAGATACCCATAAAATCATCTTTTAATTTGGTTTAATTTGTTTGTACACAAAAACGTATTCGGAAGGTTAGGCCGACCGCACATTGTTGCAATCATCCTCATGCTAGCTCCTCCATGCTAGTTCAAAATTTATTATACTAATAATTATCGAAAAATTATTAGTAAAATAAAACTGAAAATTATGAAATTGTTTAACTTTATCTTTTTTGTTTGTGGCTAACGATAAGTAAAGAAACAACGACAAGCAATGTATAGCGAGGAGAATATTATATAGGCTATTCTACTATTCAATACATTGTCTGGCTTCTGTCAGCTCAAAAAAATATAACCCATGATTGGTATTAAAACCAAAGATTTATCAATTGTATATGACTATCTTCTCTTCTCTGCTTCCGTTATTACTTATGCCTATCAAATCTGGCATATGTTTATACATCACTCTATACTAATTGTATAGTACCTATGTAATAATGTAATACCTATTTGTTTTCATTTTCGCACAAAATCAATCGATTTATCAAAAAACAAAAATAGTATACAATAAGAAAAGAAGAACCTATTTTCTTATTCTTTTCGTGTTACGGAGACAAATCCGAAGATTTTAATAGCTATCGTTTTTCATATTTTTTTAAAGGAAAGATTCAATCTTGAAAATGTATTTTAATGATTTTTAAAAAGCAGGTCGGAAGAACTGTACAAAAGAAAAGTGGAAAAAAAACTTTTTTTTACTGTAGCTTTTATCCTATGCTTTTTCTTTGATAGAAAACCTCGTTTGTTTAAAATAATATTTCATACTCTCGTATTACTTGGTTGTAATACGAGATAGAAAAGAATTCTAGTACAGTATTAAAATTGAAAGAAAAAAACTACAATTTTCATTTATTTTAATCCTAAAAATGTTTTTTTTTGCTTTTTATCAAAGCCTTGTTTTTTTCTATAGCAACTACATCAATTCATTATTTTTTTTTTGATAATGGTATTGGTGACGATGATGAATGTATCTCCTGTTGTTTTTTGAATCATTAAGTATTTCCTCTGTCTTACTCAATAATAAGTTTTCCTCAAAATTTTGGGTTTATAAACAATAATAGGATAAAAGCTTCTTTTATCCTGATATGAAGAACATTTTCTTTGGCTTTTGCGAAATGATTTGTAAGGTTAAATTTTCTCAACTTTATGGATTTTGATTGAAAACGTTTCAAGAATTGAAGTTAAATTTTTCTTGGGAATTGATTCATTGGTTCTAGAAGATTAGAGATACAAAATTGCTGCATGCCTTCTGTCAGACTCCCTATAACTATGGTACAACTTGAGAGAAGCAAATCGGTGGTTAATAATTCCTGTATACAGAATCCGGGAAAGTCACGTGGAGTTGAAGAGGAACGAATTCTGTCAGTCTGTCCACTATGGCGTTAGTGTATGTGTATGTGTGCAATCAATACCTTCACGCCAAACACAACGGTACCACCCTCCGTCCTTGTGTTTGTATTTGTATATGTTAGGGGCGCAACAGAAGGGTAGTTCGACGCTGTCCGTCGTTTCGTCCTGTCCCACCATATAAGCCACCACATACAAATTGCCAACTAACAATATTAATACTGAACCATTACCGTATCAACTAGCCCAATTAAACAACCTACCAAAGTAACAAACAAAAACCGATCGAGACTATCAATTTTTGCTCGCACTCTTTTGTTTTAAGCGTAAAATACAAGAGAAACATGAAGAATGTCGGTTGAACACGCAAACATTAATAAATTCTTATATTAAATGGATATTAGATTTAGTTAAAAGTATTGTAACATTTCGATGTTATTGACCCTTTGGACGACTAGAGGAATATGCACGTATGTGTCAACCTGTGCCCTCAATCATCGAAGAAAAATATATTCTAAGTACCAACATTGAAAACAATTCACATGTGATTAAATAGTCGACTACGTATTTATTCTAGAAAGTATCATTTTTCTTCATAAAAAAATAAAAAACATTTAGGTACTCAGACGTACTTTTCTAATGATTAAAAAGTCTGTCTTTTCTAAAAAAGGTTTTATTTGAATAGTATATTCTTAATCCAAAACACCAGAAAATTAAATATTGTTTACTTCTCAAGACTTATGAAAAATATTACAATTGAAAACAGATATTTTCTGCTGAATAAAACAGCTTTAATACCAACACAAAGACTAAGAAGATTGTCTTATGTCACTGGTGTATTATGAAAAGTAAAAGCTGTGCTTTTCTGATTTCTTTTTATTGTTGCGTCTTTTTTTTATACCTAGACGCATTGAATTCACCTCCGAGACACCTATCCTATTCATCGACAAGCTTTGGATATTATTCTCTCAATAAAAGGACTCAACCGTCTTTAATTTAGCTGGATAATTTTCCAGTCTATACAAGTTAAGCTTTGCGAATAATAAAAGCAGGAAACATCTTATTACATTATTTCAAAAATCTTAATGTCAATAAATGTTAATTGAGGATTAAAGGATGCATTTTCTTCCCTCTATAATAATCAAACAGACTTCTTAAACTGTTCACTAAAATTAAAAAATAACTACTTTTAATGAGGAGATTTCAATGCATGTACAATATAATTTTGAATAACGACTTATATTTCATGGTTGTTTCTTTATTAAAGTTTTGAATGGTAATAAATATTTTCTTTTATTATTGGTGAATCTGATTCTTAGGGTTATCTAAGTAAAAAAAAATCATCCATTCACAAACGATTCAATGAAGTTATAAACATTGCTGATCTATACTAATATATAAAATTATTAAGTTTATCTATACATTTTAATTTTTAAACCACTTTTCGGATAAATTTTTTTTTCAAGATGTTCTTATTCCAATAACGTTTTTAAAATTGAATAGGTAAGTGAAGAATGGAACAACCTATTTTAATGAAATTTGGCATTAAGATACAGCTTCCCATTAGCTATAGGCTATATATCATTAATATCATAGGCTATATTTCTTAAAAATAAAAGTCTTAACTTATCCCCTACATAAGAGTTTATATAGGTACCAGTGAGTTTTTTTTTTAGTTTTTTTGTGAAATTTGTTTATGAAGTTTCCAATCACATATTGTGCAGTTACAGTTACTTTTGTCATGATTGTCATTTTCCTTTTTGCAGTTTCGTTTATTTTTCTTTTGTCTACTTACAGAAAAAAGTTTAATAAATAAAATTCTAAAAAAAATTGTACAAATAATTATTAGAACTACACAATACAACTAGATTAAAACTACAATATAGATTAAAACTGTACAAATTTCTGAAAAAAAAAAACATTTTTAGGTGTGATTAAATTGAATTTTCAAAGTGGAACTAGTATATCTAAACTAAAATTTAAATTGTCTTGATTATTTAAAGTAACTATTGAGCTTAAAATACTCAAATATGCTTACTTATAGTGAAACATGAAAAACGCATATCCTAAGTGGATTAGTAGCAAAGCACGAAGTGAATTGAAATGCGATCTTACGATTTTTGCTATTTTAGTTGAATTTGTACGTAAATAGCTTAACTATATATTAGACATTAGTACACTATTCGCTGGGAACGCAGTCGTGGTAAAAATAACTCAATCGATCCCAGTACTAATAGTGGTCGAAATTTCGTTAAGTTAAGCTCGTTATGCTCTTGTTGTAAATAAACAGGTCCCACAATCCCCACAATTGCCAAGCATAATTTAGTGCAACCGTCAGATGTCGTTTCCATCGTTTACGGAGCAAATAGATCTATAATTATCATTCATTAGACTGTATTTTTTAATTGTGGTTTCAATTTTCAAATTTAAATAATGTAATTACTATATATATATATATATATATATATATATATATATATATATATATATATATATATATATATATATATATATATATATATATATATTTTACTAGCAAACCCGAGAAACGTTATCCTGCCTGAACCTTTGGCATGATTGGTATTAGAGGATCATTAATAATGATTAGTTATAATGAAAAAGTGTAAGAAAACTTTTTAAAAACATTTCCAATGATACATCGCCGAACTATATAGATTAACTTTTTTTCATCCCTCAGTTTTACGTTGGGGATGCCTTCCCTTGTAACCTTCAGTGGGTGAATCATTGTATTGGATGGTATCTAAATACCACCTTAAATAAAAATCGATTTATCCGTTCTTTAGTTAAAAGAAGACTACAGACTGACACAAAAATTTTAAAATTGTAAAGTCGTTAGAATTTAATATATATCAATAGTATAGATAATATGTAAGTATTTAAGAAAAAGTTATGTTGTTTTTAAAATTACAAACACTACATTTGTCAGGCCATTTTTTTTATTTCTAACTGTATTAAGTGGTAATAATGTTTCGTAATTATCCGATAAATTGAGTCTTTTCTTTTTATCCTTTTCATTTATGAATTTATGAATTTAAACCATCTAGGGTACCACTCAAATACACACAGAAAATTTCAACATAATCGGTTCAGAAGTTTATGAGGAAAACTCAGAAACAAGCACACGTACAAAAAAATTATATATATAAAGATAGATATCTCCGCTTACAGCTCGCTTCGCTCGCCAAGCCAAATTTTTGGCGAATAAAATTATATTGTACTAAATTAGAACTGCCTAACTCTAATATTTATTTTCAATTATGTATGTACAATGTACGTAGTGATAACTGATGTGTAATCGCTTTTGTAATTATGTTTCTAGCATTCTTCAATGGACGATTTTTTTTCTGATGTGAAGGCTCATAAGTCACTAATGCTACACGGGACCGAAGTCTCAGAAGTTCATTATATGTCTTCTTGTGCACAACATATCTATGTATTATCTGTGTAAACAAAATTACCGCATCCAACATTTAAATTTAATAAGATTCCATATGATGTGAGAGATGTGAGAGGGATAGATTTGGTGGTTAGGGACCGAAATGAACAGGGACAGCGTTCCTTTTCATTCAACGAAGTTGTGGGATACTAGTTGGCTAATGAAGCAATCAGGAAATAGAACCATAATATGGTATTTTAAAATTTAAGTTTCTAGGCATAAGTTTTATAGTTTCATAAAGATTTTAATATATGTTGTAAGATCTCTGCAATCTTTATGAATACATCTTTGAGAAAATTATTATACATGTAGGATTGGCTTTGGTTGATCGCAAACAGCAGAGAATTAATAATTAACGACAACGGATTTTTTAGCTTTTAATAATAATAATGTCATTACAAAAAATCTATATATACTACTGGTTTTTATACAATTGTTTTCAATTGTATCATTGTAAACAATTGTTTTCAATTGTTTTCAACACACTCTTGTTCTTAAATTATAGTAACTAGGCACACATTCATTCTCTTTCTCACTTACTCTTTCATACTAGATCTTCATTTACACCAAACCCTCGATACTACACTCGGCCATCCTGTTTAACATCTGCCCTCAGATGTTCGTAGCTTTCTAAATCGGTTTCTGAGTCGCTGACATACGATATATGGGTGTACCTTTAATCCTGGGTCAAACTGGGTGCGCTTCACAGCTACTAAGCCATCCTCCTTATACTGAAGGGCCTTTTTCCTTTTCTTATTGTAGTTACGTAAATTTTCTTCTTGTACCTTAGAAATTTTTTCCTTGGCGTCTCGTCTTAACTCATCTCGTTGTTCTTCATACATTTGAATCCATTCCTCTTCAATGAGCTCACGTATTTCAGGATCCTCTTTTAATCGCATATTTGTTCCAATTTTTTCATATTTGTTCATATTTGTTGCATACAACCACACAAATTTAGAAAACGCATCCACAACTACTAATATATGACAATAAGACTTTTTAGTTGATGGTATTGGGCCCAAATGATTGATATGGTAAGTATCCAACGGGATATTCTTCTTATCAATTACGTTTAACATACCTTCTTGTATACCATGCTTCCTTTCAGCCAAAATACAGTCAACACAATTTCTTACAACTTTTCCCACTCTATCACGCATACCTTTAAACCAAAAATCTTTTCTTACTAATGCTTCAGTTTTAACAATACCAAAGTGACCTCGTTCATGGGCACGTCTAACTAACTGAATTTGCATGTCTTCTGGTACGACAAGCAAAGGTTCATCGTCAATAATTTTATATAATAAACTATTTATAATTTCATAATCACTAATATTGTCATCAGACACTGACTTACATAATTGTTTAAGATAATCGTCCTTAAGAATTGATTTCATTTTGAAGCCTACTTCACGCGCTTTTTTCGGTTCATAGTTCGTAACGACTGACTTAACTTCTTTACGATACTGCGCATCTTTAATGTGTGATAAATCTAAATTCACCTTGTCATTCCTTTCGATGGTATTAATTTGAAAAATATCTGGGGGATCTAAGTTTACCGAATAATTTGCAATTTCTGAAATTTTGATTTTGCCTGTATTAATATTCAAATTAACGTGATTAAGAAAATCAGTACCCATAAGAATTGCTTGCTTTAAAATTGTACTGGAAACAACATGAAACTTAATCTTAAAATTTACATTATCTATCCTAACATCTGTTTCAAATTCGCCTAACGTTTCATTTGCAATTGATCCAATACCATCAAACTTTACAATATTTTTACTTAGCTTAGGTGAACCTATCTTAACATATTCGTCCGTACGCATTAGTGTTAGATCACTTCCTGTGTCGATCAACGCCGTGAGCCGAACATTGTTAATTTCCACTTCCTTAAGGTGCTTCCTTCTACTTGAACGGGAGATGATGTTTGTCTCCTTGACTCGACTGATCTTTAAGGATTCATCGTAACATTTCGCTGCAATGTGACCATATCCATTGCACTTGAAGCACTTTTTACCTTTATCTTTCGTTGGGCACTCATCGCTTATATGATTCTTTGACCCACAACTAAAACAACGCTTTACTATCACTTCACTTGCAGTTCTTTTATTTTTATCACTCATATTTTTTGTATTTTCTTCTTTAAGTCCAAAATTTTTACTTTTGTATTTGCCTTCACTTCGTTTCATTCTTTCATATTGCGTCATTTTGTCTTTAAGCTGACGAATATTTCGTGCACCATACAAGATTGCCTTATTAGTCGAATCATCTGGAATCCCATCAATAATATACTGGATTACCGACTGAATGTCGACATTTGCTTGACTGGCAAGATCCAGCATTTTATAAATGTACACTTGGTACGTTTCATCTTGTTTCTTCTTCCGTTGGGATAATTGTCGGTGTACTTGATATCCATCCACTGATTCCGCAAATTCTTCTTTTAACGCTTTTTTCAACTTTGACCATGTTTTTGTACATTTTTCGTATCTAACAAATAACTTCGCTGAGCCCTCGAGTAAACGCTTAGCGTAAACCACTTTTTGAATGTCTGCCCATTCGCACACCTCTGCCATTTCCTCGAAATCACTCAACCATCTTTTTACACTTTTGTGATTGTCACCACTAAATTTTTCCATCGATTCTTCAACATCTTTGAACGTAAGCACGGGTTTTTCGTGACCTCTGGTTCGTCGTTGCCGTCTTTTTACTTCATTAACATCATCGTCACTACTTTCCGCACTGTTATCGTCGTAATCTTCATCGTTGTCATCGTTATTTCCATCGTTGTCATCGTCATCTTCATCTTCACCATCTTCGTCCAAATGAGCCGTTGGTGGTACATTTGAATTTTCTCCGTTATCATTGATGTGTCGAAGATTCAAAGCAGTACGAAGCCGCCGCCTTAACACTGATTTTTTTCCTCCGATAGGAAGTTCTAGTTCATTCAGCCTTCGTCTTAGTTCTTCTACATTAAACGCATTAATGTCAATCGCTTGATCTGCCATGATTTTCCAAAATATTTTTCTTCGCTCTGCAGCAGTTCAATCAGCTTCACGTCGTTAGTTTATTCGTAAAACCGCTCAAAGCGCTTTCAACTGATTTGGAAACTCACCAGCACCACTTGCGATAGCGCTAATTATGCGGTCAATGTCGAATTTTTGAGACCACGTTTCATTAAATCCTACGAATTGCGATTAACCGATGCTCCATATCCAATCCCGGTTGAGCCCCCATAAATATGTAGGATTGGCTTTGGTTGATCGCAAACAGCAGAGAATTAATAATTAACGACAACGGATTTTTTAGCTTTTAATAATAATAATGTCATTACAAAAAATCTATATATACTACTGGTTTTTATACAATTGTTTTCAATTGTATCATTGTAAACAATTGTTTTCAATTGTTTTCAACACACTCTTGTTCTTAAATTATAGTAACTAGGCACACATTCATTCTCTTTCTCACTTACTCTTTCATACTAGATCTTCATTTACACCAAACCCTCGATACTACATACATTCTTTTTACAATTATTGAAAATTTAAATTATTAAGTTTTCTATTGCTCGGAGAAATTGTTGAGGTTTCATTCTAAATGAAAAATGACTTGGTTGCAGCGAAATTGACGTTGCAATGCGACGCCGTCGACGCTAGAACCAAGACGAAATGTGAATTCTGTTAACATATACCTACTACAAAGTGGATGCACATTTTGGTGCATTACATTTTCGTGGTTTCGATGCATATTTAATGATCACAGAATTGAGACTTCATTTTGTGTTATAGATGCAATTTTAATGAAAGACGCCTTCTTCTTCATACACGAACTGTCTCTCATATCTCAAATTATATTACTTGCTGGCTATTTATAAAGTTCAATCTAAGCTTGAACATATTCTCATCTATTAATTAGAGCTGAGACATACTTGTACTCGTGATGCAGTCCACCCACGTCAATGCAACTACTTGATAATAATAATAATTATTTGTACGAACCTCTCGCCGCTAACGTTTCAATCACATACAAAAAAGTGCCTTAAAAATTTCAATTCAACATTATTTGTCAATTTTTAACTTTCACATTTTCACTTTTCTCTCAAAATTGTATAAGATAATTAGTTGAAAGACTTTAAGTTCAGATTTTTAGGCGATTCTTTTTTGATATTTGATTCAGTGATTTAGAAAAGAGGTCATCTTAACTTGTCTAAAGTTTTCAGGAGAAGCAAAAATGTATTTACTTTCTTTATATCATTAATTAAGAGTAAGTAAATTAACATTTTTTTTTGCATCATTCCAATAGCAAAAAAAACGGTGTATATACTTAGGTACGCGCGTGAGAAGTTATACTTCTTTGATATAGTTGAAAATATGTTTTCAATCCACTGCCACAACCTCTTCCGGTAGTGCCTCAACTGATACACCAGTTATAAATGGTTTGTTATAACGAAAATATGATACAATTATAAACACAATGCTTTTAATATCAAAATACATAATACGCAAGCGTATGGGTTGTAACAAAGATAACGATAAAATATAAAGTTGTAAACACATCCATGTAAGTGGAATACAAATATAATAATTATTGTCTCAAATTTGAATTATCATGTTATTAGTTTCAACTATCATTTCGATTTCATTCAATTGCTAATTCTAGCAATTTGTCAGTTGTGTCAATGTGGGAGCGATTTGCATAGTGCTAAAATGACTAAAATCACGAAAACTATTGAATCGATCGAGTCGATCTTAGCGCTCGGATATGTTTTTCGTTTATCGATAGGGATAACTAACCGGGCTCGATCGTACCAAATAATCTCGAAAGGGATACGAAATTTAAACATTACAGCCATTACAGCAGGCTAAAAGTCACTGTAACTTGTATTTTTTATATGGAACAGACATATTCATATTAATACACAACTAGTAATTTCCTGTAAAATATTCACCGCTCAATAATGACAACTGACAAATGGCAAAACTTGGCGATGAATGAAATCATTGTAACAATCATTCAGTTCAAATTTGAGACAATGATTATACTTCTCTCACACATATGTGTTTACAATATTTGTTCTCAGTCTTTGCCGACATATATGCAAACATATTACATATGTTTGCCTATTATTATTAAAGACTTAAAATGCATTTAAAAGGAAGATATATTTTTGTAATAATTCAATGGAATATTTAAAATAAGGTAAGGAAAGTCGATTGATACATTATATTACACTATGTTTTTCTATATTTAAATTAAAAATCAGTTTCAATACATAGATATCAGTGGGTTATAAAATATACAATTACTATTGGATTGGTATAATTTTTAGGACGTTCCTGTTTAGGATTGTTTATACATATCTATGCATGATATTTTATGGAAACAATCTACTTCTATATGATAAAGGTTTTTGATATGGTATTTTTCAAACATGTGACCCAATCTGTTAATTCGGTTAAACGGTTAATTCATATAATATGTAATACACATTTTGTAAAAGTAATCAAATGTGTAAAGATATAGTGTCTATGTATATATAGCCAATTTAATCGTTTATTTGAAACCCAGTTACATTCCGTGAAATATTCACAGCCCAACACTGACACAACTGACAAATTACTAAAATTAGCAATTGAATAAAATCGAAACGACAATTGAAACTAATGACATGGCAGTTCAAATTTAAGCCAATAATTATTATATTTGTATTCCACTTACATGGATGTATTTAAAACTTTATATTCTTTGTCTTTGTCTTTGCCGCAACACATACGTTTTCTTATTATGTATTTTGTTATTAAAAGTAATTTGTGTTTAAAATTGTATCATATTTTAGTAATCACAAATCTTATAATTGGTGTGCCAGTTCAGGCACTATGGAAGAGGGAATAAAACATATTTTTAACTATACCAAAGAAGTATAACTTCTCACACGGGTACATAAGTACACGCATTGTTTTTTTCATAACGCCGCTAAAGAAGTATGACTTCAAAAATGGTTATATATAATTTTACTATAGAAACTGATAGAAGCTCAATATTTTTTTCGGTATAAGCTTGGATCAGGAACGTCGAAATTTGAGAACTGTTTCGAATGGTTTCGATATTAATACTGTACGTATTGTTCACTCGAATGCAATTTGTACGTAAACTTTGATATATGCCAGAAATGAAGAAGCGACGGTTGTTTTCAAATATGTAAAATTAAATTTTAAATTTTCGGTTCCAGTCCATTTTTAGCACACCCACAATCTGGCAACGTTGCATTTTCGACTTGGTTTTTAATTTAATTAGCGATTAAATCAGCACAAAATAAAAATTTAGCCACAAAAGAATTATACCATATTAGAATTGAAATAACTAAAATATCGCGAATTAAATTAAAAACAAAGTCGAAAATGCAACGTTGACAAATTGTGGGTGTGCTAAAGTGGACTTGAGCCGAAAATTTATTTTTACATATTACAATATAAATACATATTTGAAAATAACTGTCGCTTCTTAATTTCTGGCATAAGTCAAAGTTTACGTACAAATTGCATTCGAGTGAACAATACGTACAGGAATAATATCGAAACCATTCGAAACGGATCTCAAATTTCGATGTTCCTGATTCAAACTTATACCTTTTTTTCTAATGGCCTTATAAGAGTCCAAACCTATTTTTTGTAAATGAAACTTTATTTTGAAAAAATATACCTAAAAATAGTTTACAACTTTTTCAAAATCACGAATTGATTTGAACTAAAAAAGTAATTTTATCATCAAAAATCATAATCTCAAGTCATAATGGTTGATTTTTCTAAGATTCGCCTATAAAAATAAAAATATGAGATATACAAGGAAAACAATATTTGCGTTGGAGTGTCTTTAGTGTTGACGAACGATTTGTTAGACGATGGTAGCAGCAAAATTATGATGCTTGGTGATTTTACCAGTGCTTCGTTGTTCGAGGGTAGGTAGACGCGAGTAAAGAGTTGTCTTCGTTGATTTTACTTCTTGTTGTTAGCTGTGAAGTGGCTTGTCGATATCGTGTGGATGTAACAATAAACGTCGCGAAGCGCGACCAAGACGGTGTGGCCGAAGAAGCTCATGTATGTTGGCCAGAGTGTGAGGACCTCTGGTCGGGTTTACGGACCGAATTGTCGGTTCAGTAGAGACTGAACCGGACGTGGTTGACTGACCAATGACCATCGGTCACTCTTGTTCAACACGCGTCTGTCGTCCGCCTCCACCATCTCCATTTTTTCGTCTTCAATAAAACCGACCGCGAGTTACTTTCAAACGTGAACACTCACTACAATCTCTTCTTTACTGAAACAAATCCTCGATTTCATCGCTACTAATTACATATCAACATTCATTTATCGTTCACTTCTCTTCCGTTTTAAAAAATATGAATGCTTACAAAAAACTTACTAGGTACTTCCTATTTATTGTAATAACATCAAATATCTAACCAGTTCCTTTAAATAAATAAAAAGCCCTACATAGGCTAACCTTTAAGTGCATGTGCTGTTCAAGTATACCTATCATAAAAATACGGTAGTACTTTTGAATATATATATTCTTCTACTTTAAGAAACTACAATTGAAAATTTAATGACGTCTATTCAACTATCAAAGTCCAAATTCCGCAGGTTCTTAAAAACACGTTTACATATTTTTCTTGTGGCCGATCTATTGATATCAGATTGTCTTCTTAATATCTTAATATGTTCCTTCAGAACAGGTACTCCCCTAAGAAATAATCATTCAAAATGAAATCCAGACTTCTGATAGATCATCGAATATCTCTTCCTGAAAAGAAAAGTTTCCCAAGGTCTCCAGAACTACCTAAATTTCTTTTAACTTTTCGGTGAAACTAAATTCAGAACGAATACTTTTGAAATTACTAATACAGTGTAATCTCACTAATCCGGCACTATTAAAAGCCGGAGGGTGCCGGATTATTGGAATATTCGGATTATTGGATTATAGTGAAAAGTAATAGGTAATGAATAAAATAAAGCATTTCATAGAAGGAATAAATGTATGTACAGGTATAGAAAGGCGATGGAGGCGTGTGTGGAGGGTGCCGGATTATTGGACGTACCAATCTATCGAAGTGCCGGATTAGTGATATTATACTGTAGTTGTGTCTGCTTCGAAATATTATAACAATAACTGTTAGGAGTCCCTGTTACGTCAATTTCTTTTTCATTTTCAAAGAAGTATGAATTAAATGGTCTCTGGCTGATGTTAAAACCGACCTAACAATTTTAGATCTATGTATGAGGACGATAGTGCTTCAGTGGTCGACTAGTTTCAAACTAAAACCCAAATGATTGTTCATTGATATGATCATACTATACATATATACTATACATCATTACTAAACTTAATACTGAACAAATTATTGAACCATTCCAATGGTAATTAATCAGAGATGATACTAATCAGAGCTTAACACATTGAAGGATGTTATGGTACAATCGGAGACAAAAGTACATAAAAATGGAAATTCGTGAAAAATTACGTTGTATAGTGTACCATAAGATGAATAAATATGCCGATACTTAAAAAATAAATATAGTTTAAGAGAAAACCGGAAATTTCACCAAAATTTTTAAACAAAATATAGAAAAATTTTAACTAACTTTTGGGACTGAATATGCCTTGATTTCAATATAACAAATGAAAATATTATTGATTAGATGCTCATAAGTTGTCATAAGTTATGAATGTAGATTTTTTTAATATGATTAAATCATAAATAAAACATTAAATTCGTAGGTTTTTAAGTCAATCATAACTAAAAAATAGAAATTAAAAATTCAACATTACATAAAATAATGAAAACGTGATAACACTGTCGAATTTATAGGTTGGCAGCGTTCGCAACTTTAGTATGTCTCTTTCACATAATGTGAGTGAGCATACGCAAAATGCTCAATATTTTGAAAATAAATTATTTCACATGTTTCATCCTTTTCCACTTTATACTGTGTACTCATGAGTGTGACAAAGATAAATTATACGTTTCTTTTTTATCTTACCAAATGTACTTACACAGCTTTATAATACTTATACGGCTCAACTGACGACAGTGTTGCGGCACTTTCTTATACAATTATTAATTTATCGAGTAAAAACTACATTTTAGTTCTGTTTGTAATTTGTTTCTTAAAACCGTAAAATGAATTCAAATAAACTTACGCAAAATTAGTTTCCTAAAGTTTAAACTTCATATTTTGGAAGTTTGGAATACCCTGTAATTTTTTTTTTGTTCATAAAAATAAATTTAGTCTGTTCGATGGCCGAATCTCATTAAGATTACGTGTAAAATCATAGTATTTTTAAATTGCAATAACGTTTTAACGACTACGTGAATCGCTTTAAAATTTTCACTGGAGCTTTAGCAATGAATAAGAAAAATTCTCTTAAATAATTGTATGGTAGCATTTTGACATACCTCCATAACATCTTTAACATCATTCAGTACATAAAACAAAATTTAATCAAAACTCAATCCAATACTTCTCTACTTTTGAATATAATATTTTTATTTTTGATTGTAATATTTTAAGGTAGAAAAAAGTTAACAAATTTCTCTTTGGATTCAACTTAGAAAACCCTACCCTCCATTTTTACTTTATACTTACCATTTCAGTTGAATTAATATTTAAACAAAAACTTATGACTATTTCTTTTAAAAATCAAAGCTCAATTTAAAATCTGTTGAGAATATATCTCTTATAGTAGCTTTTAATGTTGTTTTCGTCGCTTTATAAGTACTATGTTCTTAGTAACTCTAGCGTTAATAAAAATTCGCAAATCGAGAAATATGAAAAATTTGCTTGATACAAGAATCAAACCCAACACCTACCAAATTTGATGCGGCTGCCTTGACCACTAGGCTACCAATAGCCGTTTTATTTCATTGGTTTATAATTAAAATAATGAAACTTGATAATATTGTTTTAATTATTTACAACCGTTATACCAATTTAAAACCTTGCAAATATTTGCAATTTATTCATAACTAAAATATTTACATATTTTCACTTTCTGTGTAAATATTAATTTATAAAAGAGCTTTTAATCATAAAATTTTTAAGCGTTATATAAATGCTACCAATTAACCAAGTGTGTGAAACATTTCCTTATTTTATTAAATTATATGATTCATACACATTAAGTGATTTTTTTTTCTGTAAAGCACCTTTTGCTTTTAATGTTACTAAAAATTGCAATTTTAATAACTATTAATAGTACGTAATAATTTATTTCATAAATTAAATATTGTTTTTCTTAATAAATTGATATAGAATGTAGATAAGTATTTATCGATAAAATAAGTTCATATAGAGTGTTAAAACGAACAAAAATTCAAAGCTTTGGTTTCATTCGGCTACTAAAAAAATGTATTTTTCAACTTTATTTTATTTCTTGTATGTCTTTGAAAAAAAATCTAAATCTAAACCAAATTTAAACCGTGAGACTCGCAACGTTTATAGAAAAGAGTTCATTTATTTTACTTTTCTTCTCGCCAACTCTCGCAATGTTCATTTTATGATACAGGAAATATTATCGAGTTTTTTCTTCCTCAAAGTGTTTAGTACAATATTTTTTACGTCATTTCAGTTGCGAAGATAAACTTGTATCGATTTGTCAACGAAAATGGTTCTGTTAAATTGCTTGTCGTCATTAAACTTCGTCTTTACTGTGGTTTAAACTCGATATGATGATTAAATTCTCCATATTCTAACAGTAAACAATTATTGTTTTGGAATAGAAACTATCCTTAATTAGCAATAGAAATGCGTCTATATAATAACAATTTTATGCTGCCCGTAATATCTATAACAATTTTTCACAGAAATCATTTCAAGAAGATCTGTTTGTTTAAAATACGATTATTTTTTAGAATTCTCTTGCTGGAATGGCAAATCTATTTACTCAGCTGTTTTACTTGGAAACTACTGGCTTTACATAGATAAAATTTGGAAGGAAAATTTCTGGGGAAATTTGAAAGGACTTATTTTCTAGTAGCCGCCATATAATGATTGTAGAGAACTATGGGGAAGAATGGTATTATCACATGATCCGTGTAAATTTGCATACATAAATGTGGGTTAGTAAAGAAAAACATTATCCGATTACCTAACAACTGTACCTAATACGTTACACAATTTAGTACCCGACCTGCCAAAGATACTTTAGGAAAGTATCTAGATATACTAGATGGGTTATTTTTTTAAAAAGTATCCGATGCTGCTTTGGGTATCTTGTTAATATTCAGAAAAGGAACTTAAATACTTATCTTAAGATTTTAAGCTGCTTTTGAAGATAGTTAAAAGATACTACTTTAGTTAATTTGATTATTATATGTATATGCACTAGGCTTTGTAACGTACTGGGTAAAATTTTTAGGTAGTCATGTCATCTATTTCTCACCTTTATTAATTTAGGAAAAAGTAAAGTGTGAATGTCAAACCTCTTGTGTACACAACAAAGTTTGGAAACGATAGAAGATTAATATAAGAGGTATATATTGAGTCTTATAGGACAAAACAAAATAAAATGTTTTATTTTATCTCTCGGTATCTAAAATACTTTTTAAGTATCTAAGATAATAATGACTTTTTGCCAAAAAATAAAGGAACTAAGAAACAATATCATAGATTCTTTAAAGTAATTAAGTTTCCCTAAAGTAACTAAGACATTTTTTTCGGGCAGCTCTACTTAGTACATACATAATATGCAAAGTAACTAAAAAAGTACCTTAAAAGTTACTTAAGATAAGTTATTCGATACAAATGGTATCAGTTTTATATGATTCTTGTGCGCTCCTATTGTATCAACATCCCATGTAGAAACATCTGAATTTCAATCTGATGTCTACCGAATTTAAAGCGTTAGAATTTTTTTCTTTTAATGGAAATGGTGGTTTATAAAAGCATTTCGAAGCCTATAATCAAGAAAAATAACTGGTATAATTTAGACCGGTACAATCTGGCAACGTATCATTCTTTATTTTGTTTTTCAACTATAATGAATTCATCGACAACTAATCGACGTTTATTATTCGCGAATTGAATGAAAAACAAAATAGAGAATGAAACATTGCCAGATTGTCCGAGTCTAAAGTATCACTGTGCCAATTGAATTTTTATGCCGATTTTATTATTTTATATTAAAATGATTAAACCTGCGAGTCAATATTTTAACAAGTTGAAAATTAGAAGTTGTGAACTATTCTGTAGACTAATTTGGAGGAATCTTATAGGATTTGGCTGTCGTAAGTCATTTGTGAGCAATTATCCTCTTTCATCTCTTCATAACAAGTTGTCAATTACTTCAATGTAATTGTTTAATGAATTAAAAAATTGAGATTTATTTTTACGATCACCATATATAAGTGCTTGAAAACTGATAATAAATCATTCACTTTTCGTTACTATTTTAGTCGAAAAATTATCTAAATGATAATGAAAACCACATGAAAATTTGTTAAATAGTTTTTATGAGCTTAGGCTTAGCGGACATGAAAACAGGCAGGCAAACAAATATTTATTATTTGGTATTAGGTACTTATAAGCTTCCAAACTTACAAACATGTAAAAAATCAAGTTTTTTCGGATCAAAAACAGATCATTGGGTCGAATATTTGGCTAATTTATACGATATAATTTAATTTAGACATTGGCGTTTTATTTTAGTTGATATATTGAAATATAATAAAAATATATAATAAATATATAATTAAACTTATACTATATTTACTTACTACTATATATATATCCATATGTTTAAGCGGAAATTATTTTTATCTTTTTTTTTTAATACGAACAACTTGGACGCTCTTCTTGTGGTTGTTCTGGCTCTAAGGAAATTGTGAACTTGATGAAATAAGAGTTAATGGATAAATTAATATTGATTTATAATATAAGGTTAATATAACGTAATTAAACATGCGTGAGAAATAATTGATTGATCTACTCTCATTGGTTCATTTATCTTTTGAAAACCTCAACGTTTAACGCCCGCATCCTTTTATAATTTTCAATAGCCACTCGTAATTTGTTTTTGCAACGATTTCATTCGTATGAGCTTGAAATATTTTTTCCAAAAAAATTCATTTAGGAACATGAACGATGTAGACATTTTAGTCAAGTGATATGATGGGATTTTTTATTATAATATCTACATAGATGAAAAATAGTAAAGTGTTTGATTTGACGAAGAGCGTGTTTTACTGTACGCAAACCGGGGCGAGGTCATCGCTCTTAATATGTTCCTGACGTTATACAATTATTATAGTTGTGAATGTGTTGGTGCATATATATCTCTCTATATATATATGTGCATAGAATAAATGTTCAAACAAGAAGAAATGTTCAACGAAAGAACAACGAGCTGAAGAACAAAAAGGTAACGAACGCCGTAGGAGGAGGACGAAGCAAAAAGATGTTCATAAATATGCGATGATGGTTTGCTATTTCTTCTTAGCATTGATCTTCGTTCAATATTGCAAATTTTCAATAAAACGCCAATTACTACTGTCGCGACAGTATGTCTTCATTCTCCTCAACGTTTTACCATACGAACTGATTTAAAAAAACAAAATATGGAACTTTTTCAGTTAGACCAATTCAACACTTGGTTTAGAATTCCGTGTACATCTTCTCGTGCATTGTCTTCATTATTTAAAGCATTTTAACTGAAAGATGAATTTTGCTATGTAGAATAAGACTAAGTACAGTTATTTTCTAGTCATTTATTCGCTTGCGTGATTTTGTTATTAAATCTCAAATATTATGAAACGAAAAGACATACATACTTCTATTTTGTAATTTTAAACTGCTTCCATTCAAATGAACAACATTGAAACTAACAAAAAAATCTGAAATTCATTAAGAAAATCTAACAAAAAGTTATTTTAACTAATGGACTTGCCGTTTTAGCTTGTAATTCGCTCGAAATCGACCCTCTTTCGAGAAATATCCCAAGAGTTTTACTTTATACACGATATGTGCATTAGGATATTAACTTCATAATATTGCACTCATTTTAGTATTCTGTCGACTTCATGTAAGTGAACACCTAAGTCTCAAAAAAAAATTATACCTAATTTTAGTTTTATATTTCTTTAGATCAATAATTTTAATTAAATATATTTGATAGTATATCTTTTTTATTATAATACATAGACTGTTGTAAGTTAGGATTATCGGTAAAAATAAGTTACAGTAATCAAAAGGAAAATATCGTTATCGTATCTACGTATCTTCATTCCATATTTGTAAGATATCCGGGTTTTTTTTAAATTAATATCAGCATTACAATAAAATATGTCTTCAATATCTACAGTAAAAGTAATTCTTACCAATTCCCACCAATTCTCATATCCATATATATCTGGTGATATTCCACTTGATATATGGAATAACATCCCGAAGAACTTAATCGACTCATCTTCAATTAGGAAACGATAAAGCATGATACAGAAGGTGGCCGATACAGATTAATAACTTTAAAAAACAATCAATTATGTACTAATTACATGGAGAATCATATTTTGCTTTCAATAAATTCCAAAATATTAAGGTTAAAAAATAGATGAAAATCTATTTATTTTCTACTTATTAACTCTTTTTTGTACCATAGAATTTTAAATATTTTTACTGTTTTTCGTTATTCGTTTATTACTATAATATATTTCATTAAAATCGATCTAGTGGTTTAGTCACGATGAATGGATGAACAGGCACACATCAAATATTACTTTCATACGTTTACTAACTTTATGCCAAATGGATATGCCATTTTGTTCCCATCTGTTAACATTTTCTTATAAAATTATATTAAAGTAAAATATTCGAATTAAATGACATGTTTCTTTGTAATAGAATAGAAAAATGTGTGTGCTAACTCTCCAAGATATTAGAGAAACAATAAGGATAGTTTTTCTAATTTTTTGTTAACTTTCCTGGCATTCTTTTTTCTGTTAATATTGGTACGAAAATGTAACTGGCTTCTGATAAAAGAATTTTCGAAAATCTACTATGAGATCCGATAACGAAATACGTATAAATATTATCTCTTTTTAATTGTGTAACATGTACCAAACAAGCGCAAGTAAAACATTCATTATTTAAACAGGGAAAGTTAATCACGCAGCACTTAAACACCGTGTCATTTTTTTAAACATAACTATTCACATATCAATGGTTCAGGTATTCTCGAACTCATTGTCCAGTGAAATAAGAATATGTGTTTAGAAACTTTAAAACTATTAGTTGTAAGTGTCGCGTAATTAATTGTCCGTAGTTAAGTGTTGCGTGTTTAGTTGTAATCATTTTTAATATTAGTATAAAAAGTAAGAAACAACTAAACGACACTTTAAATTTCGCACTTTGCAAGTAGCGAAATGTTCAGAAAGTTGCAGAAAAGTTACTAAAGTATGTTCTGGTGCAATAATATGAACTTTCGAAAGTCCTAAACAAAATAATGAGGAAGAACTATTATATAAATCAAAATTTTTCAAGTTGTAGACTAAAATTTTTAAAAACCGCGAAGTACTTTTTACGCATGAAATACGGTTTATACAATTATAATAGTATTAATTTATTCGGATATGTCGGTAATGGCACATAGAGGTAATGGTAATAGAAGAATGTTAATTTAGCAAACAATGAAGTTTTTTTGACCCTCAGACTTTTTAATTGTTAATGTGGAAACGATGCTGATTATATTGTCTGGAAAATATAAATCTATTTCTTTTTTTAATCTAGGTCTCGGCAGGGCAACACTTGCATCTGAGCGGCGATATGAAGGGTGGCGTATCGGTGGCTGCGCAACAGGGAATGTACTTCAATCAACAGCAAAATCAAGCTCATAATGCATCACATCAATCGCAACAAACGCCAAACAGTAATCATCACGGGAACGGGAGTGTTGGAGCAACGCCGAATGGGGTGCCGCAACACCAACAACAATCAAATCTGCATGCTCAACAAAGCCAGCACCATCAGCAACAACAAAATGGTCCGCCAACAATGACGCAACACACAATGGTCCAGAACCAACAAATGCAACAACAAGGAGACACGTATACAGTGTCACAATCGCAAACTATCAATTTTACGCAACAATCTCTTCGGCAAAGAGCGGCAGCCCAGGCGGCGGCAAACAGCCCTAATGGTAATGAATATTTTATAATAATTTAGTTGAAAAATCTAACAAGCTTTGTTTGTTATAGTTTTTTTTTGTTTTTAGATACACATATCTTTCAAATTTTTTTTTATTTTTATTTTTTGGCTCTAATAAATTTTAAGATTATTTCTAAATTTGTTTTAAATTTACTCTTAATTAGGTGCAGCAATGAATCAAATGGGACGATGTGCGGGAGGACAACCGGGATCTGTGCAAACTCCAATGCAAAATCTTGAACATGCCAAAATGATGCAACAGCAACAACTAATGCAAGCGCAACGAGCGATGCAACAACATATGGGGGGTGTGCGCCCTCCGCCGCCTGATTACAAAGCTAGTGCGGCGCTGATGCACGGTGGTGGCGGACCACAACGCTTTCCAAATGGTAAATTTGTTCGAAAAAATATTTTTAAATATTCTAATTTCTAAATAAAAAATAGCGATGCCGAACACGATGCGAAGAATGAATCAGCAACCGATTCCTCCATCTGGACCAATGATGAGGCCGCAGCAACAAAATATGTATAACATGGCTGGACAACAACAGCAACAAGTGCAACAACAAATAGCTGCACGGAATGCTGGATATCCGCGAACACAAGGCCCAATGGGTGGAATGCCAGGAGTTGAAATGAACTCACAACACGCGGGTGGTGATTGGCGACATTTAATGTCTCAACAACAAAATGCTGGTTACAACAATCCGAATCAAATGCGTAGCAGTTTTCAACATCAAGGTAAAGAAAATAGTGCATTTATAGAAAACATTGTAAGCCCACTTATACAAAAGGTTAATTGGAATCAGACGCGGTTACAGGGGGAGGCCACAGATGCAATTGCACCCCTGGATTAAATAATATTTGTAATCAATTTTAGCATCACCTTACAATTGTAATATTAAATCATTATTTTTTAAATTTATTAACACATATCTGTATATAAAATTGATCAAAAAGTATCCTTCCCTAAGCAAAACTCTGAAACCGTGCCTGATATGAACACCACACGACATCTCAAATACAAATATTGCTGCATTTGATTTTATTTATTAAGCATTTCATTTAGGCATTAAATTTCGTAAATTTGTAGAATTAACCGCTTAAAAATAAGTGACTAATTCTCATAATAAAAGAGTTTTTATTGTTTCGTTTTATGGTTTATAATTTACATTTTTTATGATTAAAATATATTGCAGATAACATTTTTTGGGTACTTTTATTTTTTAAAGTTTCTATATTTTTCTAATTATAACATTTTTACTTTTATCATAAAAAAATACTCTTTTTATTGTTGGTTTTTGGAATCTTTATTAATTTCTCAAAAGTCTTGAGTATTTTAGGTAAAATTTGTTTGTCATAATTGCTATTATAATTTATACATACAATTGATATAAGGAAATAAAAATGATTATTATTTTGGTATAGGTTTTAATATGGCAAATCAACAAAATATGCAGCAGATGAATGCAATGCAACAACAACAAATGCGATTGCAAGGTGGAATGTCGGGTCATGGTGGACACAACATGATGGGTCAAAGCGGTGGAATGGCAAATAATCCCAACATGATGAACAACCAGATGTCGAATCCTGCATTAATGAGTCAGCAGCAGATGATGGCCCACGCTCAGCATCAAGCCATGATGCAACAACAAGGAATTCCTCCAAATCAGGTTGAAACCGATTTAAATGATTTAGAAATTTGTTGTATTCAATAACGCAAAACAGATTTGATTATATAATAAACAAGTCTCAAACATTACTTATATTGACTGTGCTTTTAATTTTCTCGGTTGCAGATGTCTAACATGCTTATGCCGCCTCAGAATCAGGGTGGAATGTGCTCGAACGGAATACACCACCAAGGTAACCCGCAAAATAGTGCGGTCAACAGCAATGCCAATACGGCATTGTGCAACGCCAACAATTCGCAGCAACAACAAAACAATTCCCTAAACAGCTTTAGTCAGTCAGCGCCGGATTTTAATTTAGATTTTCTCGAGAATCTCCCCACGGGGGACACTAGTAATTTTTCCGCTGCTGACTTATTGAATTCACTTGACAATGGCACCTTTAATCTCCAAGATATGTTATAAAATATATCAAAGCTTTTTGTCTCCTGTTTTGTTATAAGTATTTATAAATTTGTTATTTCTAGCTGGAGATTTGAGTTGTATGCATGGACTACAAGCATTAAATGCACTTGAGAATGGTACTTTTCATTTAGAAGATTATTTATAAAAAATATAACAATTAAAACGTACATTTCCCAAACAAATGAATTCTACTTTTTCCTCTTATGAAATGTGTATTTGTATATTTTTGTTTAAATTTCAATTTTATTTTTGTGGTATTTTATACAACTAGTTAATATATATCTAGTTAATAATGAATGTATAAATATAAAATATGTTATATTTAAAGATAAATTAATCTTGTAACAGTCTAGTTTTTTCTATATCTAAGTGTAATCAATATTTGCTCTCTTTTTTCGTATAATCTTGGGCATTATATACGAATATTTAAAATTAATACTATTGTAAAACATATCGTGGATAATATCTGATTTATCATATTATCTGTTGATACTTACCAATATTTACAATTCAAATATTAAAGAAATCTCGTTTGATCGATCTCAAATCACAAAAAGACTAATTTTAAGGAAATTTTTATTGAACATATTGGCCTTTTTTATATTCTTCACATTCCACGAAACAATCATTGAATTGATCTGAAAATATTGTACATTATACGAACATATTAACAAATATATTCCATTTATTAAGTATAGAAAAGTAGATAAAACCATGTTGTTCAGTAGAAATAGTGTAGATTTGCTATGTAGTAACTCGAAAATTGTTCTTCTAACTTTAAAAAGAAAAATATTTTACAAGGAAAATTATACAATCATACCGAAACTGGAACATTTTTGGAACAAAATCACTTAAAATTAAATACAAAGAATAACAATTTACAAAAAAAGAAACGAACCTCTAAAAATGAGGGACCAAAATAAGTGTTAGTGCGTAAAACTTGGTGTCTTTTCGTTACAATTTTTATGTGTTTTAATTTTAAATTCTCCCACAGTAAACAGAACACCAAAAAACTTAGAAAATAATCAATAGTTAAAATAGGCTAATTCTTCGCTAAGATATTTCTCTATAGATTTGATTGTAACTATAATACAATCAAATATTAGCATAAGCTTCTATTTCTCATTTTATCAAATTATTGTAAAGAAATGTTATTGTGACCAATATTACATTGTTATAGCATTGTATTACATATATAACATTCAATTTTTATTAAAATTTACATAACTTTTAGGGCAAATTTACGCAAATAGATAAAAAGAAAGAAAAAAACAATTTGTTAAAATTGAGTCAATTACGACAGAAACATCCATTTTTATTATATTGTCTTCCCATTACAATTTTTTTCTAAGAAGAAAATTGTCTGAGGGTGCAAATATCAATTAGTATAACAAATAAACCCAACATTAATTTGACTTAGAAAAATATCTTTAAATTAATTTTATATAATGTCTGGCCATATAATGACATTAGTATAAAAATTTTACCATAAGAAATAGGAAAAGTCATTCTAAACTTCTATGAAAATATTTATGTAAATATTTTACTAATAAATTATATTGCAAATCTGTTCTCCCTTAAAATTATATGTTACTTTAAAATTGTATATAAAAATTTTATTACACATATAACTATATTGTTTATTTTATACAATATATAAATATATATATATATATAAAATATCCTATAATTTTATGTTACATTATAAATATTATATTTGAAATAGTAGCAATTTTTTTCAAAATAAACTATATACATAAATGGTGTATTTTCTTAATACTATCTTTTATAGAAATTTATTATTTAAGAAATCGGTTTTGAAATATTTTTCAAGATATCAATTTATTTTTTGACAAAAATATTTATTGAAAAATTATAGGTAATTCCCTATTTTTAAAATTCACGCGTAAATTTTAAAACATGCGCATAAAAATTATTTCAACAATTTTTTGAAGAAATAAATAAGGTTAAAACTAATCTGTGTCCTTTCCTATTTAATATAAATTGGACCTTCTATCTTACTCTGTGCCATTAGTTGTATATTAGCTACGCTCCCTGGATACCCAAATCAATCAAGTTGACCGAAATCTTCTACTGTCAATATTCACGTGAAATCCAACTAAGGTTAAAAATTTTCAGAACGATGGCATTCTCATCAAAAGTACTAAAATTAAATCTAGTTTTACCGATTTTTTGTAAAAATTTAACACAAAATTATCATATTACATCCTTTGTGAAACGACCATTATTGTGTTCTGCAGTTTCAAGTAAAAAATTATTAAATCGTATTGATTCTCATTACTCATTGTTTCTAATTACAGGCAGAAAATATGAAAATAGAACTAATTTTTTTGCAACACAAACTAATACTAAAACAGAAGATGGACCCGGTATTTAAATGTGTATTATCTACTTCATCCTTTCTAATAATTCTGTGTTTTAGTTGAAAAACGTGAGTTCCAAGCCGAAACTCGTATGCTTCTAGATATTGTAGCAAGATCTTTATATTCAGAAAAAGAAGTAATTTGGTGAAAAGAATTGTGGTTTCAAAAAATAAATTTATTTAATTGTAGGTATTTATTAGAGAACTTATATCAAATGCAAGTGATGCTCTAGAAAAATTCAGATATAAAACATTAGTCGGTGCTATCACAGAGACAGATCGTCAATTGGAAATTCGTTTAGAAACTAATAAGCAGGATAGAACTTTAACGATCAGAGTAAACTAAATATTAGCAAAATTTCTGGAATTTTAATAAAATTAATATTTGTTTAAAATATAATTTAAGGATAATGGAATTGGAATGACCAAAGACGAATTGATTAGCAATTTGGGAACCATTGCCAGATCTGGATCAAAAGTAATGTTTTCGTAAAATTATTTAATTTTTTTATATACAAATCTGATTAATACAAATACTTGAATACATTAAAAATGTATACAATGAGTTAAAGGGTTTTTATTAATAGGCTTTTCTTAACGAATTATCCAAATCTGATGCAAAATTGGAAACCAATAATATAATAGGTCAGTTTGGAGTTGGATTTTATAGCGCTTTTATGGTTGCTGATAAGGTTGAAGTTTATACAAGACCAGTGGGACAAAATGAGGGATATTTGTGGAGCAGTGATGGGTAACTATTTTTTCTTTATTAAATATTTATTGTTTGAATTTACGCGGTATCTGTTGTATCTAAGAATATAAATGAAAGGAAATGTGCTAGTAGCAAAATAATAGTATGAAATAAGTCTATTTAAAACCTTTAAGTTGATATTTTATATCAACTGATATTATATGAATATGAAGTATTATAATATAATATAATTATAATATGAAGTACAAATTTCAATGAGAAAAAAATTATTAAAAATTGTAAAGGCATTAACATGTTGTATATCATGAGTCGGGAAAGTGGTACATTTTCAAAGTGCTCCCATTCAAATTTCTAAAATCAGTAAATATATCCATTGTAATATAGAATAATCTACCTACAAAGTAACCACTGATTTAACTATTAGTTTTTAACTTATAACGTAGAAAAACGCATAAATTTAAGTTATGTAATAATATAATATCATTATTTATATATTATTTAAGTTTTATTGTAATGTATAAAAGTTATCTTTCCACCTGGAATTTGGAGATGCCAACATTTTATATTTCAAAAATTTTCCAGACTAATTTATTATACATAAATTATATGCAATCTGAAATACTTTACGATATCTTTTGTTACACTGAAAGAAAACGTTTAAAATTTAAATTTTTTTTAAACATTAGCGAAGAGAGATTACAGTCTCTTCTCTGTTAAGGAGGTTTTATATAGTACCAAAATAGAGGAACGTCGTAAGAACAATTTACGTACCGTTCGAGGTTTAATTTGTTTGTGTATCACGTAAAGTTTTTGCTGACATTTACAGTTTATAATTGTTACTAAAATGCGTGCGAAACATAATAATTTTCAAAAGCATGTGAGCAATACGTTTCAAAAGCAATAACAATACTTACTTTATTAAAAAAAAAATACTCAACAATTTCTCTTTTTACCATAGAAGATTCATTGCTTTTTTCTTCATTAATTATGTGTAAATTTGGGTTAGAAAAAAAATCGCTTTAAGGACTAACACAATTTTTTTAAATAATATTACAATTACATTTTGTTAATATCCCCTATCAACTTTGAGGTATCAAGCTAAATTTTTCAGAATCCTGAAATATTTTTTTACATTTCAGTGAATATTTTTACAATTGAGTCATAAATTAATATTTATTTATATATATATATATGTATATATATAATATATATATATATAACTTCACTGGAATGATTATAATGTAGAACTTATTTTTATATATACTATTGTGAAACTAATAAACCCATGTGCAAAATTCCCTTTTAATAGTTAATTTTTAAACTAAGATTTTTTTGGAAGTGGTAAAAAGTATATTGGAACAGAAATTGCTAAGTGACTTACATAACTTGTTTTGGTCGGAACTCTAGAATTATGCATATTTATTATATAAAATTGAATTTTTCATACATGCTATTTCGATTATTCAAAATTTGTAGTTTACCTGGGGATTTATTTATCAATTTAGTAAGAAGTCGGTTATAGAATAGACTTTCCGAAATTTTTCGAATAAGTAAAGAAAAATCAGCAATTATTTTTTTGGGAATTTTTGAAATCTGTCTATTTCGTTTTTTAAGTATGCATATCCAGTTAGTTGTAACAAAACTTTATAAATAAATCTACAAATGTTCCAGATGCGGATGTTTTAAGATTCACATTTGGGGATGCGAAATTTCGAATATATAATTGTTATTATTTCAAAGGAAATTTCATATTATTATATGACTTATTTATTATTATATTATTTAATATTTTTTACTTATATTTAGGAGCAAAATGATAGAATTTAATATCTTATTTAATTCACAAGACTTAAAAAAATATCTTATTGTAAATTAATTCATAAGTACTATACGCTACAGATTTTCAGATCTCTTACGTAGTAATTACAGAAACAAAATTATCTTAAGTGTTTGTAAGGTTTAGAAATTATTTTTTTTTATCATTTAATTTGCATTTACTTTTTCTTTAAATTATATCCAAAGGTACTTAGTTTCGTTTGAAAAATAAAATCTTTGTATATGTATATTTTAAATATAATACTTTTAATTATTAAGCATTGACATTTTAGAAGTGGTACATATGAAATTAAAACGGTTGATGAGATAGATTTTGGAACCAAAATTGTTGTGTTTTTAAAGCCTGATTGTCGAGAATTTTCTGAAGATTATATTATCAACAAAGTTATCCAAAAATATAGCAATTTTGTTGGAAATCCAATACTGCTCAATGGAAATCGAATTAATACAATTGAAGTATAATTAAAAAAGATTGTTTTTCGTTGGTTGTTTTCTTAAAAATATTTATTTTTAGCCATTGTGGTTGAAAAATGTTAAAGATGTTACAGAGACGCAGCATCAGGAATTTTACAGATACATCGCAAATACTTTTGATAGCCCTAGATTTACGCTACATTATTCCACTGATTCTCCATTGAGTATTCGAGCATTATTATATGTACCAGAATCAAAGCCAGGTATGTAACTTAAATGATTTGAATATGTTAAACCTCACAATTTATTTTCACGTTATTTTCAGCCCTTTTCGAAATGTCTCGAGATAATGAATCTAGTGTGGCTTTATATGCCAAAAAAGTTTTAATCAAAAACAAAACTGATAACTTAATTCCAAAATACTTAAGATTTTTCAAAGGTAAAATAAACATTTATTGCTATCATAAAATTTAAATTATTTTCTTTATCGTTTTACTAATTAATCACACACGTGTTTTAATTTCATAGGTGTTGTCGACTGTGAAGATATTCCATTAAATTTAAGTCGTGAATTATTGCAAAATAGTCGATTGATTGGGTAATTCAAATTGAAAAAGCAAATTTCTTTGTGAATATATTGCAATTTTGTTACAGAAATTTACGTAGCACATTAGGAACACGAATGCTCAAATTTCTTCATGAAAAAATGACGAAAAATTTCGAAGAATATAACAACTTTTACGCTGGATATAACCCATTTTTAAAAGAAGGAATCGTAACAACACATGACAATAAGGAAAAGGTAATAGATTAAATTTATGACAGAGAAAAAAATTAATAATGGTAATTAAATAATTAGGAAGAAATAGCCAAGCTTTTACGGTTTGAATCAGCACATACCCCCGAAGGTAAAAATATTAGCCTGACCGATTATTTACAAAATATGAAGCCGGAACAAAAAGAAATCTATTATATAGCTAGTCCTAGGTATGGTAAATAAAAATATTGAATTAATTCAATAAAATCGAGCAAAATTTTACATATTTATTTTAGTCGTACATTGGCTGAGTCGTCCCCATATTTCGAATCGTTAAAATCGAAAAACGTTGATGTGCTGTTTTGTTATGATCCATACGATGAACTTGTTCTCATGCAACTGAGAACTTTCAAAGAAAAAAATTTACAATCTGCCGAAATGGAAATGCGGCTTGATAAAAATTCAACGAACATTTCTGATTTAGGTTTTTAAAATTAATCTATTTAATTTATTTTTTATAAAGCGTTTTACTTTCTATTTACATAGGAGAACAGAGTTTGAGACGTACACAAATCGACGAACTATCGAAATGGCTGAAAACTACATTGAGTGATAGAGTTCACGAAGTGCGAGCTGTTGGAAATTTAGAAACACATCCTTGTGTGGTGACGGTCGAAGAAATGGCATCAGCGAGGCACTTTATGCGAACTTCTGGATTTCATTTGCCCCAAAAAGAACAATATGCTGTTCTAAAACCACAGTTAGATATAAATCCAAAGTAATTCAAAAAATTATTTATACTAATTCTGTATGATTTCGTTGAATTTGCGTGTTGATCAAAACTTAATTTATATCGATAATTATTTAGATGTTTTGGTTGAGTGGCGTATTAAAATATGATCCCAAATATTTTTTAATGCGCAACAACGAAAAAAATTAGTACAGCACTATCCATTATTAAATAAAGATACAGTTAGATAGATGCATGTTGTTGTGCATAAAGATTCTATTATTATTATTTTCAGTTTATTGTAGGAATCCAGTTTTCTCATTGAATCCAACTTTTGAAAAGCAATAACATTTACATATAATCTTTCGTCTAGTATTTCAGTTTATCTTGTTAAGGCACAATCTTAGTAGAATAATAACTAAGCACATTATTTAATGCGGATTAATGCCACTATGAGAAAGCATTGTTATTTCTTCAAAATCTTAACAACTTGAAACGCATAGAAGCCAGAATAGCCACGATGATAACTTGCTCCAAATGTTTCCTTATTTTTTCTAAACTTCTTTTTTAGAATAATTATATAGTTATTAGCCTACGTTACTGAAATTACAAATTTTGGTCTTAACATTACTATTTCAATTTCAGAAATCCTATAATAAAAAAATTACATTCTTTAGTTGGGAAAGATGAAAAATTAGCTGAGCTTCTAGCGAATCAGGTATTTCGAGAAAAAAAATAATTTGGCTGTATTTTAAAACATTAACCATTTTATTTATTTATTTTTAGATTTTCTTAAATGCAATGGTATCTGCTGGCTTATTGACTAACTCCCAGGTTGTCGTTCAATCAATGAATGAATTGTTATCGAAGGCCTTAGAAAAAATAGAATAATAGCATTTATTTGAAATTGTTTGTATTTCTCTTCTTTTTTTTATAAAATATATTTCTGAAAATCTGGGTCGTTATATAATCATTTAGTGTACAAATTCACCACAATTTATTTGATTTTCTAAATTAGATGTGAATTTATTTGCACACAAGTTTTTAATTATAATGTTATTTCGAGTCGAATGCAAATAAGTAAAGTCAATATAAAGAAATTTAGTATTTTCATAACTCTACGTCACTTCCTTTATCATTAAAATTAAGATTTTTAATTTTACTATCCTAAAGGATCCATTTTTCAAAGTATTTACTTTAAAAACCATTTGAATTGAAAGTTACTATACATTAACCGTCATTATCGTCTATGATAAGTTTAAAATCAAATCTTGAATTATAAAAAAAAGTAATAAACGGATATTGTTGAAAAATCTGTCTTGATATTTATTCACATAATTGGAACGCAAAATCGGAAGGTGAAATACACTTATTAATTGTGAAGCCTTGACCGTAATTATCATTTCAATAGAAATTCAATTATAAAAACATCCTTTTTTAAATCATTTCTTTTCCATTGAAAAAATAAAATAGTATTTAAGTTATAAGAGTATTAATTTTAATATTTTAGGGAAAAAAATCCTTATTAAATGACATTGTAATTATATCTAAATTTACAACACGTTTATGGTAACTCACGGCTTTCAACCTTTAAAATGATTTACGGTTTTTGTGATAATAAGAACATCAAACAATATTTTTTTATAAAAATCATAAGAGCAAATAAATTTCTTATATAATTAATTTATTTATATGCTAGAAAATCTTGCAACTTAAAATAATTCTGAATACATATTTTTATGTAAAGTAATAAATTGATGCAGGACATTGTTTTTAATAATGCAATATTTCATTTATAATTAAGCATTTTAATGTTACAATAATATATTACTTAAAGCATGAAAACTTTATGTAACATTTACTTAAAATTTGTACAGTTTCAAGGTTTTTAGATTGAGTTTAAAAGAGGTCAAATAAGCGTTTTTACCAAAGCCACAAAATTTTAACTATTATTCTGAAAAACATTTTGACGGTTTATTTAATTAACTCAGTCTTTCAATTCTGGGGTTGTAATAATAGGGTTGAATTTAATCAAACTAATTCTAACGCTGATATACACAGTTGTGTGAACTCTTAAATTTCCTATTAGAAAGCGAGGCATATAAAAACGTAACAGTTCTGGTTCAACTTGCAAATATTTTTTTCTCATCTTTTTTTACTAGGGGTCTTTCCAAGGAGCTCATCTGCCCTGTGTCCTGTACTATTGCGCCCCAGTTTATTTCTAGTTCCAGGTCTGCTTCTAATATAATTATCAGTAAGCAGTCAATTGGATATTATAAATAAATCGATAAACTATTTTTCTAGGTAGATCTAGATTTATTTCAGTTTTCATTTCTTGAAAACCAAATTCTGGTTTTATCAGGCTCTTAATTATTAGAAATATTTCAAGAAGAGGTATGTTAATTTTATTAAAATTTAAACGACTCTATGAAATTTTATTTCCGTCCTTTCGAAATTTTGAATCTAAGCATTGCTCAAAACATGTATATAAGTTAAAATTCAATTCATTCTCAAGTATAGAAACCACAAAACTCTAAACGTTCCCTGGGTTCCATGTTAAAAAAAGGCATTTTGAAATAATGACATTTAAAATGCTTTTAATTGCTTTTTTATCCTTTAAAATGCCTTTTTTAACAGGGTTCTATACGTCTTATATGTATATCCTTGACGAGATCAAATCAGTTGTACAGCTTTATTCAATTGCCTACAAACGTTAACTTACGACATACTTATTAGTTTTACAATTAAATATTGATAATTTTACTATAGATGAGACTGTTACGTTTATGAAGAAAAATTATCAATAGTTCAATATACGTCTTTTTGCGGTCACCAACTAAATTTTTATATATCCGAAAGCCGTATAGCTAAATATCAGCGCAAAATTAGAAAAAAAAAGATATACTCAATTTGCATATCACTGGTTGTAAAGAAATTACCTTGAAAAACCTTTAAGGACATATTTTGTATTTTCAAAATGCCAAATACTTTTTGATATTTTTTTTAATTGTTATATACCATTGCTTTATAACTGCTAAGGTCTTTAACGACTCTAGGGTTAAGAAAAATCCGTAATCAAGAAATATCGAAAACTATAAGCTCGATACGATAATTGAACCCAAACCCACCAGTTTTGAAGCGGTCACCTAAACCACTCAGTCCTCAGTAGGCTGATAAAATTTGTCAACACCAATAAATTAATGTGGCGAAGAATCAAGGTTTATAAAATACACAGGTGGTCTCATGCGCTACGTGACGAGTTCAGAAGAAATTCGTATATATCTTTAGGCTGATTCAAATTTCAAAATTCTTCGTATGACGTCATTTTTTTTCTAATGTTGCAACCTGTGTAATTTATAAACCTTGGTGAAGAATAGCTTTTTTTAATCATGCCAACCCAAAGTAATTCTGACCCTAATGAAGTGAACCGTTCTGTCGCATTTTGTTTTTAGACCACTAAATCCAAAAAAAAAATGGATTACGACATATGTGACGTCCGTGTAAGAAAGATTATAGCGAGTATAGTATGAATAGTATGTCTGCGATTTTCTCGCATAAATGCTATTAAAACATTGATTTAAATATTTACAGAAGAATGCTGGAAGTGAGATTGATAGTAATAATAATTGATCTTTTATTTAAATAAAAATCAATTAAAATAAAGAAAGTCAAAACAAAAAGTATTTTATTTTAAGAAAGTATTTAGTATTTTAAATATAAAATGAAAAACTATTTTGCATTTGAAATAGAAAATATAAAAAGTATTTGCATTTTGTATTCAAACTATTTTACACATCTCTGGATTCAAGTTCTCTTTCGCAAAATTTATTAACTTAATGTAAATGCTTATCTTATTAATTTATATTTTCTTTGAATTCTTTTATAGATGAAATAATCGTATTATCTTTGCGTTCCTGTATTTTGGCTACTACTGAATTTCATTCAATTTTAATCATTCCGAAACTAGAATAAAATTTCAGTGAGTTGATTTAATGTAGATAAATTTTTAGAAAATTCAATAAAGTAGTTTTATTTTAGGCAAGTAGTTGATAAGGTTTACATTTTATTGTAATACGTGAGATAATACCAAACAGATAACGATAAGAATACGTTATTAAACACTTAAAATTAAGTGCAGAGAATATAATACAATACAAAATAAATCTTGAAGTTAATCTTCTGATAAAACTCTTGAAAATCAATAGCTTTAATTGTATTAATTAATTGATTTAAGATAAATTGTAAGATGAATTTGGTAAAGGGTGAAAAATTCGCTCAAATATTCAAAATTTTAGTTAAGAGATGAGATGGTTATGTCGCTACTGTCAGTTTATGTAAATGAACATGACGTCATTAATATGGGAAAGAAGCCAGATGTTGATTGGTGGAGAGCTGTCCTTTTGGAAAAACTTGTCCAATGGACATTGAGCTTAAAACGTTTTGGACTATCTGAAAATTGTCCATCGTCATATGACCCATTCGTACCGAGAAGCCGAGCCGAAGTAAAGATTATTGGGTAGGCCATATTTGACAGTGATCGCAACTAGAACAGTGTGGTGTTTGAGTGTGTGTGTTGGAGCAGATTCATCGTCTTTCCATTCGCAATAAGCCGCGTTTTCTTTTCGCCATCAGATAAATTCTGCAAAAATCGATTCAGTACCGATCGAAACAAAACAACATCGTCCACAACAAAAACAGATAAAGCAGCCAAAAAGAAAAACCGATCAGAATGTCGTCTACCGAAGTAAATCCAATCTACGGCCCCTTTTTCGGTGTAATGGGAGCAGCGTCAGCTATTATATTTAGCGGTATGCATTAATATGTCCGTTGACAAAATTTCCAATTTCCATTTCCATCATTTATCGTTCATTTCGTTAACATATTTCGCCATTTAATTATTGATTATATTTTGAATAAAAAATCCACCAAATCCTGTCAAAAAGATTCCACTCGACCAATATCTTCACAAGCATTGATTTTTCTTCTTTGAGGACCACCAATAATGTTTTTCGTCCTTACCATAACGAAAATTGCCTTTTTTATACGATGGGCGTATCATCATCATCACTAACTTGTAAATACCCGAATTAACAGCGAAAAATAATTCCAGTATCCCATATTGATACTCACCCTTATCGATTTTTCAATTTTTGCCTTAAGTTTACCCGAATTAATCAAATACATTGCAAACCATATCAAATCGAATTTGAGTAAAACCAAACTGACCCAGTTTTTCGAGTCACATGTCCAAAACCTGCTGGAAACAACTCCTCAATCAAGAACTCTCAATTGAATATTCCATTAAAAACCAGGAAAAATTTGAATCTAAAATTCCCAAACCTATTAAAATCAAGAAAAAAAAGAAGAAGAATTAGGTATTGGGTGTTGGTTGGCTCGTCAAGTTATGGAACTCCAAACATGTGATCAAAATGAAGGTCATCGCCGTTGTACTAATATTTGCCATGAAACTGTATTTTATTGTGTCTCTTACAAAAGTCACATGCTTTCATAAATTGTCCAACGAAATCCATCTTTATTATATAATTAAAATTTTTGTTAAATCTTTTTCGAAAACTACCTGTTGAAAAACCTTGTATACACGCCATATTCTTCTGCAAATACATTTTTCCCTTTACAATTGAATCGAACATATCGTAAATTATACTATTAAAATAATATAATTGCAATTTCATTTACGTTGGCAATGTTTCAGTTATTTTAACAGAAGTGAAGAATTATATGCATTTATTGTTCGTTCGATCTTACAACTCTATTCTATTTTTATTAGATAATGAGTCCCTATCTACTTCTTTTCTGGGGGAAAAGTTTACTTTCAATCATTGAAAATTATTAAAGAAATATTATTTAAATACTTCAACAGCAAAATTCAATTACAAAAAAACTCAATGTTAAACATATTAGTTTGAAGAATCAAAAAAAATCTATCATAAGCAGATATAATTTCAACACTAATATGGCTAAGATGGATTTATATAACAAAAAATTGTTATGAAGTTGTTTTTTTTTTCCAAGAAGAAAAGCTCTCAGCTATTCCGAGAAACCATTAATGATTGACTTATCTTATTTTACCAAAGAATGAAAATCTTTTAGAAACCTACAGTGACGTTGACTTTAACTTGTGATTATTTTTTTAAGCGTGCCGAATTACAAGCTTGTCAAGTACGAAATTAAAAATATTTTAATTTCCAATCGTAACTAATTAGTCATTTTATCGATTTTCATAAGCGAAATATTTTGCGAATGTAGTAGAATCATTTAATCCAATTTTTTTCATTTCATCTTCAATGGAACTGGAAGGTAATTATGTGGGGTGGGGAAGGTGTCACATGATAATTCACGAGACCCAAGTCGACTTTCACTTGCATCGTAAAATCAATTCATGATTTGACTTTTCGTTACCAATTTTTATTTGCAATTAATTGAGTTCAAATTTGAAACTTCCATCGGTCGATATTGCTTGGAATTATTGTCGCGTTGGGGCAAATGGATTATATTCCTTATTGCTTATGCCATTGATTTGACTGGTCGGAAATCGTGGGAGTTTGCGCACAACAAATGGGAAAATTTTATGAATGGAAAAATTGTTTTCTCTTTGATTATCATTAACATATTGTTTGCTTAAAAGCATCTTTATCAATGTTTTTAAGTTAAAAATATTATTTTTAGGGAAGAAATCAAACATTTTCAATATATTTGCAATGAAAGCCATTTTTACGATTAATACTTTATTCTTATTTGCACCTCCGGATAAAAGTGTCGGGAGATCACAAAACGTTAAGTGTAGAAATAGCATTCTAGCACCTATCAATTAATGCTAATTTTTTAATAAATATTAGTTTTAGAATGTCCTTACTACAAATTTAGTATTTTCAAATGCCTGTGTGAAAGTCTTTTTGTGTAAAGAACAACCTATTGTTTTAATTACCATAGGGAAGGTATTAAAAAAAATAAGGGAAAGCATCATCCTCTTCATGAAAAAAACATACTTATGGTACATAATCTTGTGAGATATCATTTAATAGCTTATAACTTTGTTTTATTTCAGAAGGCAATAGGAAAATGAAAAAATCGTTTTTTTAGATATGAGCAATTTATTAAGTAGAGAAAACTAAAACAAATTTCATATTTCACGGTACACAATTATTTTAAGTAAAAAGTGTTGACGATTAATAGACGAAGTCGCGAATATCGGTTGGTTTGTTAATATTTTTTAAAAAAGTTCTTCTTTTAAAATTTATTCTATAGGATATTATACTGATTTATCTTGTACCTTAACAGGAAAAAAAGTTTTATTAAATTTTTGCTTAACTCATTTTTATCCTGAAGTGCAGATAAAGATTATATAATTTTTTGAAACACAATATTACATAACCAATTAGATATACCTAATTGACTAAAATAATAAAAACAAATTATAAACTAAAATTAACATTAAATAGATATCGTGTAGGTTTTATATTATCAGTGATAAATATTTTTTTTAGAAATTTTATTGAGAAAAATATAAAATCATTTTCCTGAATTCTAAAGTCTTAAACTTTTCCTGTTTACAATATTTTAAATTAAATTGTCCTTATAGTATAAATAATGGTTTTGAGTATAAACAATTGAATTGATTTAGTTGTATTTAAGTAAAATTTTATACATATATATATATATACATAACGAATATAAATATAGAAATAGCTGTTATCGCTCAGTTTTTGATCCACATTTATCTTTAACAAGAATTTATGAACTAGCTCCAGCAATAATTGTAGTATATTGGTAAAGATAATGACTTATCTTAAAGATATTTTTATTCCTTTATTTCTCAAATATTCTTTTAAGTTGACTTAAAAGGATTACATTTCATTGATAAAAATATTATACTTAAATATATTATATTCAAATATACAATTTGAAGCAGCAGATTATATATGGTTTGTACAAAGAGAGGGATATCTGACAAGTTTAACGTTGATGTATGAGCGAATAAACTTTGTTGCATTCCTTGAAGAAGAATATTAACATACTTTAAGTAAAAATAAATACATTAATTAAGTATGTAAGATGTCTTTCTCTCTCTCTCTTTCCACACAAGTCATATGCATTATATATTTTTATAATATCCGCTGTAAAATATTGTCTTAAAATCCTAGCAATATCATAACATTTTAATTGCAGCATTCTAGAAAAATTGAGTCATAAAGTTAATAAGAAATTTGTTTAGTCTTACTCATAACTGTTTAATATTATTTCTTAACAATAAATCAGCATATTTTTATCAGAAAAAATATAAATATTATTAAACTATTTTTGATATATGTTGTTTCCATTTTGGAATGCCTTATTTTAGAACTGCATACTAGACCCCAACATGTAATATTTCCCTTGATAAAATATATAAAATTAAATGAAATTTTTGCAATGAAAAATGAACTTTTCTTTTCATTTTCTTACAACTGCGTAACGTTCATGATGAATGTTGATTTACTCTAGGCGTATGTATCGAAAATAGCATAAGAATGCAAAGAACTATCAATTTGTTTCTTCTGTATATATACTACTGACAACGGCAATTGAATCTTTTTACCTCTTTGCTTTATCCATACTTCTTATTACTCCATTCTAAGGATGTTATGGAACTTCGTAAGCAGAACTATCGAATAGAGAAAATCTAATTTTTTCCGAGTCTTATAAAAAAAATTCGAATAATTTGTAAATATTGGTATACTTTTCAATTCTTAAAAAAATATTCATGAATTTAAATGGAAATTGTCATAATAGAAACCAAGTTCCACCAGTTTGCGACGAACGAATACGTAGGAAGGATCTAACATTCAATTTGAACTCATATACTTTTTCAACTGTAATCAATCCTAACCCTTATCATTTTCATGTTCCTAAAATTGTTATGAAAGTATTAGAAATAATAATTTTTCAAAAAAATAAATATATCTCTGGATATTAATTATGCTTTACTTTTCTTTTGTAGCGCTGGGTGCAGCATATGGAACAGCAAAATCAGGAACGGGAATCGCAGCCATGTCGGTAATGCGGCCCGAACTTATCATGAAATCAATCATTCCTGTAGTCATGGCGGGTATTATTGCCATTTACGGTTTAGTCGTAGCCGTTCTTATTGCTGGTGCTCTTGAGGAGCCATCTAGATATCCCTTATTCAGGTTTGTATAATAAAACACAAAATAAATATATTGAAGGAAAAACTTACTGATTATTTTAAATGTTTATAATTATTACTATTCCAGTCTTAAACGAACAGGAATTACTACTTTCTAAAACATTCAATACTAGGTTGTATTAGGTATTGTCTCACGTATTCATGTTATTAAAAGTGTAATTGTTCTAATTGAAGTTATTTAAAATTGTGGAAATTTTGGAAATTTATTATTGCGATTAAATGTTGAAGGTGCTATTAAAGAAATAATTCTTACCCAGAATATTAAAATATGAAGAAGTTTGAAGAGTGACACTAAAATGTTATGTTTAAAAAATAGAATTGAGGCTTTTGCATTGTTTTTACTATTAATTTTTATTAATGTTACCTCTTATTGAAAACTAATTTTAAGCGACTCGAATATTATTTAATTTAAAATGCAAATACAGTTCAATATACTTAATCACCAATTTGTATTGGGAGTAATTGGAATCGAATCTGGGGGAAAAATGAATGAAATTTAACACGTAAATCAACGGGAATTATGTTTTTACTCATTATTATTTATGTAAGGACGTGTGTTTTATGAGGAAATTTTCATGATATATACAATTGGGTTACCGATATATGAATGTATATCAATGAATGTATATATGAATGTATCATACCGTAGATGAATGTATTAGAAGTACTATTTGGGAATCAGAAATATCCGCTCTAGAATATGCGTGTTTAATTTGAAATTTAAGTTTCATTGTCTGAAATTTACCTAAAAAAACTATTTAAAATGCTTGCGATCGACTATCGATATAGACCATTTATTTTAAGTAGTATTGTTATATGTATTTTAATTATTTATGATACTTTGTATAAAGTTAGTAAAGTTAAAGAATCTTCGGCAGATTTAAGATCAGTTAAAGTAAACTATAAGAGAGTGTTTAGCGATTAAAGAATTTTATTGGGACAGGGTAAAAGTTAGAAATCTTGGTAAAAAGTTTTAGCGATTTTAAATTTCTTCATTATTTTAATAGTATTTAGGTTGGAAACACCATTGTAAATAAGTATATTATGTAAAGAACCTAGGGTAAAAACTGGTAGGTGTTGGGTTCAAGCCTTGTATCGAGAAAATTTTCCATATTTTTCGACTTCGAATTTTTATTAACCCTAGAGTTGCTGAAGACCTTAGTAGTTATAAAGCGATGATAAATAACAATAAAAAAATAGAATATACATGAATAATTAAAACGTCGTCAGGTTCTATTTCCCAGTTTTTGGAAACAAAATTGTTGAAGTTTTTAGCCGAGAGGTTTTTCATCAATAAGATCAGGAAAGAAATCGAGTTTGGGTAAAATTAGGGAATTTGGGTAAAAGAAAAACTGGGTTGCGTATATAATTTTATCGAGTTCGATCCTTGAACTGTACTGTGTACCTAGATGGTTTAAAAATACTAGTCAAAGCGAACAAAAGAAAGGATTGAAGAGTATTTGAATAATGACGAATACCCGAAACTAAGGTATTTTTAAATATGTATGTCATTCGGACATTAGATAAGTTCAGTTTATAATCTTGTTTTCAAACTCAGAAATATTGCTTACAATCCCGAAATAAAACCCCTAATTGAAAAATGGGTTCATAGCTAGAATCCTCAACATCACACGTGTTCACGGAAATAATGGTAAATGTCCATCTGTTGCCTCGCAATCGCGCTACCTACCATTTAGCTTGTCTAAATGGTTTACATTGTCTAGCCGTCATCTTTAAATCTAAGTTTTTTTTCAATCGTTTATAATATTAAAACCTCATTGTCTTAAAACAAAGCACAAAGGACATTCATCATTATTGCAGTGTTCCCCTTAAATTGATAGTTGAATATTTTATAGTAGTACTTGTTAAAACTTATTTTGATTTTTTTCAGAGGGTTCATTCATTTGGGTGCTGGTTTATCGGTCGGCTTTTCTGGTTTAGCGGCCGGTTTTGCGATTGGTATTGTGGGCGATGCTGGCGTACGTGGAACAGCTCAACAGCCGCGTCTCTTTGTCGGGATGATTTTGATCTTGATTTTCGCGGAAGTTTTGGGTCTTTACGGTCTAATTGTTGCCATTTACTTGTATACCAAATAAATATTCAGCCGCAACGATGATGGCGTGATCTCGATGATACAGGGGTTCGACGTCGCAATGCCGCCAACCCCGATTCTCGTCGACGTCTACCCCATAACTCCAAAACATTTCTTGCTTGTTACATATTTATCTATTACTTGAAAATCAAGAAGCAATTAAGAAAAAAAAACATTTAGATATTCAAATGTCTTCATCACCTTCCTCTCCTATCTTTGTTTCCTATCTTATTTTCATTAGATTCTGTCATCATAATCATATCTCTTTTTGAAAAATGTGTTCAATTTTGATTCCAAATTTTGTGAAAAAATACATTTTTTATTTTCTATTTAAGGTACAGTAGCGTTTACGTACAAACTAAAAACGAGAAAATCGTTTTTTATTTTAACAGAATTAAAAATAAACTCATAGAATACACAAACATTTAACCTTAATCGTATTGAGGTACTTTGCTCAGCTACTGTACTAAAAATGTGTTTTGTTCTTTCTTCGTATAGCGTTGTATCCAATACGATTCGAGTTATATCGTTTTATTATATCATTTTATTTAATATATATATATAAATATTTAAAGAAAAAGTATTGTACAATATAATATAAAATAATGGCATGTAAAAAATAGCGAATGTGATTTAAAAATGAAAAAATCTGCTCACTTATTTTGCTAATTTTTTTTAATTGCTATTTTCAATTTTATCCTTTTCCTTTTTCAATCGTTCAGTCTTATATAATTGAAAAAAAAATTGGTGCATTTTTTAAAAACAGCAAACTTTTATTATATCTAGAATGAATTACCTTTTACTGTCTTATCGCATCCGATTGATTGATCGCATAACTGTTATTAATGTCTTTACAAAATACATATATGAATAATTGTAATTTATTTCAATGTGATTTAACTCATTTGTATATAATGCTATACTTGTGTCTGTTCATGAAATGATATTTCTTCAACTTTTCATCATATACATATACATAGTTAATCATATACAGAATTATAGACATGTAACGATCCATTGTAAAGTACGAAATTAATTTGTAAAGAAAAAAAATGTGTTCTATCTAGTTAAATGCATCTTTTCTGGCAATACTTATTGATTGCCTAATTCCTAGTTAATGTTTCAAAATCAAAAAGATGTTATAAGAGTATTGTTGAATGGGATGCATTTCGGATAGTAATACTAACTTTAAGAAATGTATAGTTATTTTAATTGTAGTTAATTATAGTTTATTATTCTATCAGAAAATTCTTATTTGAAACAACATATATAGATTAAAAACTAAATCGTTGTGATTCGCTAGTGAATTCAACATTAATGAAAAGCAACCGAGAAAGCACAATATATATATATAAAAAAAGTAAATTTTGCAAATTTTAATTGTAAAGTTCCCTTCAAAGTATAAAAAAAATTTTTAAATCAAAGTGTGTCAAGTTTTTTTTTAATTTATGAAATTTGGCTCCTCGACTCAATATTTTCTTTAAGTTTTCATATTTTTTCAACATATCATTAGATAGTTGACGAACTAATGCTTTGAATCTTATAAAAAATTATGTTTACAGTAAATGCAGTTGGATGCATTTAATTTGTTCGAATTAAATATATCAATTTAAATTTTTTTCTTGTATAATATAAAATAAAAAAAAAATGTTTAAAATTTTTGTTATTGTTGATTGAAACGATTGTATTTATTTTTCTGAACTATAAAATGTGTGTTTTTTGTTGATATTTTTGATCTATAAGAATTAAACGAGATATTAGTTATATACTGATTTGGAAAAAAAATATATATATAATGAAAAATTTTAAAGTTTAATTCATTGTTGTACATATTAGAAGCAACAATTACGCAAACAAAAAATGTATGTATTAATGGTTTGGTGTTATTAGATAGTTAAATACGTGTTATTAGCTTCAGTGGTAGGTCCTTAGCTTAGATTTGGATTGGTTGCAATGTTAGTTTTTATGTTAATAAAATAGGCGCGACAATAAAATAAAATACAATTTTCTTTGTGAAATCAGTGCAATGTCTGTGAAATAAATTATATTTGTGGCTTCTGTATGTTGTAGAAGCCGACTAATATATTTTAATCATTGTCAATTTGCATGATTGAAGCATTGAAATTTAGCTTTTTCTATATCAAATTATCGTTTCAAGGACAGTAAACAGTCCGTATCATTGTAATCATTCCAAATTTTAGCATAGATAAAACCAAATATTTAAAAAATCCTATTTTTGAGTTGAACTAAAATGGCGGTACCAGTTAAAACCGTTCGTTAGGTCTCAATCAGTCGAATTGAAAAATTTCCTGAAGCGATAACTTGAAGTAACTAGTCGAATCACACCTGGTTTCAAACAAGGCTCGTTTAGTTAAATTTGGTTGTTTGAGATTTAGCGGAATGAGTCACAAAAATCGACGGTGTAGAACATTTTTTACATCACAACTTGTAATTCTTTATAGCAACGAATTGTAGTTGTGGGTTAAAAAATGACTTGTCTGCGAGAGCAAAATTGAATTGAGAATAAATTTGTACATTCCATTATTGTTTGTTTTCTTTTTATTTATAAGTTTGACATTTTTTTCGTATTAGTTTTTATTTTCCGTAGTTAATTGTAAAGAACACACTTTGTTTTGAAATTTGATCCAAATAGAAACGTTTATTTGTTATAATTGAACAAAATGTAAATACATATTAAAAAGCCTTATTTCGAAAAATCTTTGAACTTCTATTCTAGAAAAGATTAGAGTTTCCTAGCATTTTTACCAAACAAGGTCAAGGTAAGTTAAATACAAATTATTATGGATCAAATTTTTGGAACCCAATTTCAGAAGTAAAGTGTATAAGTTGAGAGAGTTGAGGATAAAGTATGAAAAAAATGATTTTTTTTAAGTTCAATTATTTTTTTATATATCACACTATTGACCCTATTGACTATTTCAAATTATATAAGGAATTTGAGCTATCGTTGACAAATTTGTGAAAGGCAAGAAAAAACTAATTAACAACGCTGCGCGAATTATCTGTCGGTACACCAATCGGACGTATTTTCGATTGGTAATTTACCATTTCGCTTTACAAAATTCAAAGAAGCCTACGGTTAGCCGAGTAGTCTGGGTGACCGCTCCAAAACTAGTAGGTACTGGGTTCTATCCTCGTATCGCGCAAATTTTCAATATTTCTCGATGACAGATTTAATTAACACTAGAGTCGCTAAAGGACGTTCGTAGTTATAAAGCGACGGTAAATAACAATTAAAAAAAACAATCAGTCTATCAAATCTAAGATCAATTTTGACCATGATAAAAACTAATGGGCTCAAATTCTTATTGTCCAAGATCTCAGAGTCCCCAGGCCTTACTTATTTCCTAACGAACCAAATGTATCGGATTTACTAGAGTAAGAACGAACTTTAAGTGTATGCGTACCTGCTGCCTTCAGTCGACGGTTAATTAACAGATAGCCGGTGCTAAATGTGAATAAAAATACTATTATTATTTATTAATTCCAGTATAATCACTAATGCCAAATACTTTTTATCAGCCGTAACTTTTACCAGACGCTTTTAATCTAACATTTTTTTTATTTTACTTATTTTCTAATGCTTGATGTATGTACAAGATATTCGGGGAACTATTGCAATACTTTAAAACAAGAGCCCAACTAACCAGGTAGGATAAAAATCCTCCTAGACACCTATAAAGTCGCTATATAGTCTTCCAAATTTAGATATACACCCTTCCATAAACTCCCAGCAAGCTAAAAATTTGCATAAATTTAATGGACACTATTATAATGAAATTATGACAAGTTAAGTCGATTTTCGAGGTTTCTCTTTTCCTTATGAGGGCTTATTTTAGCAACGGATTATTAAACAATGCATACGTGAAATGTAATGTGATATTTTTTTGTCCTGTGTGTAAAGGGACACTCGCAATATCATTTCAAAGTTTCAAAATGTACAATTTTCAAGTGCATAAAAAGGATATAAATAATAATTTTTTCACTGAAACTTTTAATAATATCGCATAAAAATAATATGCAAAAATACACTAGATCCTTGGAAAATCGAAACGGGAAGTTAAGGAAGAGAAAAAGCAAGCATCAAATATTCTCTAAAATTGATTTTCTAGGGGTGACTTTTCCTTATGAGGGCTAATTTTAGCACTGGATTATTAAACAATGCCCATACGTGAAATGTAATGTGAAAATTTTTGTCCTGTGTGAAAAAGGATACTCGCAATCCTCGCAATATCATTTCAAAGTTTCAAAAAGGACAATTTGCAAGTGCATAATAAGTATATACGGAGAGCCTACTGGTAGGTCATAATGAAAAGTAACCCCCTTAAAATGCTCCAATTTCAGACAAAAATTGTCGTATAAATTTTCAACTCCTTACTTTCCCGTTTTTAATTCCCGGCACACTATCCCATTAAAACAAACTATTTTGCATTAACTATTATAGGGATGATTCAACAAATAATATTTAGCTTACTCTCAGAGGAAATAACCATCCCTTATATCCTTTTTTTTCTGTTAAAAATAGTCATTTTTGAAACTTTGAAATGGAATTGTGGGAATCCTGTTTCCCATGAGCCTAATTTTTTTTCATGCTTTAATTCACTGGAAGTCCTTGTTTAATAATCCGTTGAGAAAGCTAGGCCTCATAATAAAAAGTCACCCCCTTAAAATAGCCCAATTTCAGACGAAAATTGTAGTATAGATTTTCAACTCCTTAACTTCTCGTTTTTAATTTCCGGCACCTTATCCCGTTAAAACAAAATATTTTGCATTAGCTATGTTAAGGATAATTCAATCAATAATATTCAGCTTGATTTCAGCGAAAAAAAACCATCCCTTATATCCTTATTCTTCTGTTGAAAATAGTCATTTTTCAAAATTTGATATGAAATTGTGAGCGTCCTGTTACCCACAGGACTAAAATTTTTCCACATCACTATTCTCTTAAAGGTTTTGTTTCATAATCCGTTGATAAAACTAGGCCACATAATGAAAAGTGACCCCATTAAAATGGCCCAATTTCAGACGAAAATTGTCGCATAGATTTTCAACTCCTTATCTGTCCGTTTTTAATTCCCGACACACTATCCCGTTAAAACAAAATATTATGCATTAGCTATGTTAAGGATTATTCAACCATAATATTCTGCATACTCTCAGCGAAAATAATAATAAAAATAAAATTCAGCTTTTTTTCAGCGAAGAAAACCAACTGTTATTCACCTCTGTCAAGCTAACACCCGACTTTTACAAATTAAAATTTTAAATATAATTTTAGATTGACTTTTGTTTGTACTTGATTGTATCGAAAAAAATTTCGTTTCTACCTCAACCAAAAAAAAAGTTATTAAATTTAATAAAAATCGATGGCCCCCCGTTGTTAAATATTTCAAAAAAATTAACGGCTATAGATGGGCCTTGTAACGTAGAGGATTGTACCGAAAAAATGTTGTTTCAGTATTTTGCATATAAGTTTTTGGCTTTCACATATTATAAACCTGAAAATACGAAATACGTATTCACAAATAAATACATTAGTGAGCGAATATCGAGTAGCGAGAAATTCGGCGAACTTAAAGAAAATAGTTTAATTATATAGTTGAAATTCAGATATTTTAATAATAAGTGCATAGATACACAATGGTTATACTTGATAACGGAGGAACTGGGTTTCGTGCAATTGAACAAATTTTAATTTCGCGGTAGTTTTGTACATTGCAGTAGTCAGGGTGTTTTCACTTCATAGGAAATCGTGGCTCAGAAGCCGGTACCAAAAAGCGAGATAAAGCTATATGAGTTTCAATACATGGAGAAAGAAACACGATTTTTGACAGAGAATTTATGTTCCCCTATATATAATTGCCCACCTGATAAACATGAGAACATGGTTTCGTATTATATTTCATGTTTATTGTAACTCACAATCTTTTTATAAATACTACAACACCACCAGTGTACAATCAAAGAAACTATTTTTTTAATTTTGAGTTTTAATGACTCCTATCTGAATAAACTATAATTAAATCATCATGTTTATTTTTATTATCCAAGCAACATTCAAATTTGTCAAAATATTTAGTGACATTCATGTTGCTTGCATTATAATGCAAAGGTTAAATCAAATTAAGCTCAATTTACTAATACCAAGTGAAGTGATTGAACGTAAATTTAACGAAGACATTTACGCTAAAACGGTTTATTTAGGTTTGTATTGTTTTTAATGTCTAATTATTTAAATTTTATTGATTTTTAAGTACAGTAAATGTTGAGTAAATTTTTGTTGGTCGTACAAAAATTTTCACCGTTAGGTATCAAAAGAACCAGGAAAATATTTTTTATCGATCCAAACAATGAATTGAAGTTATTCGAAATCCTGACATCGCTCTAAGTAATTATTGGGAGTTCAAAATTTGGTCACTCTGTACACTTTGACGACAAACCACATGGAAAAAGATTGTAACTTAAATCTTTGCCAATAATGAAACTAACGGGTAAGTGTCATACAATTTTTTCTTAATTTCAAACAGCTCCGTACATCGAAACAATTAAAATTCAAAAAATTATTTTATCTTTTTCCGACATCCACCTTTATTAAATAAGAGCAGAGTATATAGGTAGTATATTTTTGATGAATGTTTCAACGAGGATCAAAATAAATTACAAACTGAATAGCTACATTTGCAATTTTACATTTGGATATTATTTTAAATTCCAACAATTAAGATATTTGTACCTATTTTTACAATATTATTTTATTAAAATTTTTCTAATTGTTCAGATTTCACAGTTTTTAATACTAATATTATCTCCCATTTGGCACTATTTATGAAATTTTTGTGAATTTCTCGAAATTTGTACTTTTTGCAATACGAATTTATTAATTCATTGATATCCCTTGAATTTTTCGTATCTTACTATAATATCTTTAATGAATAGTTAAATTCATATAGATTTTGAAAAAAAATCTCAAATAATTATAAGCAGTATTATAATATGTATTTTACATTTCCTACCATTTGGCATGGATAACTTGATTTTAAAAGTGTAAAACTCATATAATTTTTGTATAAGTGCACTTTTAAAATCAAGTTATCCATGCTAAATGGTTTGGAAGATTTATTTTGCAATTTTTGGGAATTTCTCGAAATTTATACTTTCGGCAATACGAATTTGTTAATTCATTAATAATCTTTGAATTTTTCATATTTTACTATAAATTTTTTTATTTTCAGTTTAGTTCTTATAGATTTTTAAATATAATCGCAAATAATTAATAAGTATTATAATAATATGTATTTAACATTTCCTACCATTTGGCATGGATAACTTGATTTTAAAAGTGCAAAACTCATTTAATATTGGTATAATTGCACTTTTAAAATCAAGTTATCCATGACAAATGGTAGGAAATGTAAAATACATATAATTATAATACTTAAAAAAAATTTGCGATTATATTCCAAGATCTATAAGAACTTAACTTAAAATTAAAAATTTTATAGTAAAATATTAAAAACTCAAAGATTATTAATGAATTAACAAATTTGTATTGTAAAAAGTATAATTTGTGAGAAATTCCTAAAAATATATCTTCCTACCATTTGGCATGGATAACTTGATTTTAAAAGTATAAAACTCATTTAATTTTTGTATAAGTGCACTTTTAAAATCAAGTTATCGATGTCAAATGGTAGGAAATGTAAAATACATATTATAATACTACTTATAATTATTTGCGATTATTTTTCAAAATCTTTATGAATTTAACTATTCATTAAAGATATTATAGTAAGATACGAAAAATTCAAGGGATATCAATGAATTAATAAATTCGTATTGCAAAAAGTACAAATTTCGAGAAATTCCCAAAAATAAATCTTCCTACCATTTGGCATGGCTAACTTGATCGATTGATAAAAAGCAAAATTTATTTAAAAATTAAAAGTAAGTGTTTTTCTAATCAAGTTATCTGTTCAAAATGGGAGATAATATTATAATAGTATTGTAAACTATTTGGATCAAAAATATTGACCTACTAAACTTGGATTAGGAGTTAAATATGAAATAAAGACATTACAGTGAAATTGGATTAATTTGAAGCTTTCTTATAAAATCATATTCGATGTCAAATATTAAGTTTCTATGTAGAATGTTTTGCCATTCATTTTAATGTTTTTGCTACAAACTTTATCCTTCTCTCAAATAGTAAGATAACATTATTAGAAGGTGGAAACTTTAAAATTATTCGTTCGAAATTTCTAAATTCTACGATCAATACCTAAAGAAATTATTTAAGAAATGTAAGTGATTAATTTCTACTTAATTAACAATCTAATAAGAAATTTATATTTCAGATGTTACTTCAGATACTTGAAACATTTTTCAACGTCTACAAGTACAAAACTATGATATTCAAGAATAATTCCTCAATGTCCCAAGAATCAACTATAATTTTAAGTTCTAACAAGTCTATTCAGCACCAGCTAAAAGTTACCAAAAATGCAAGAATCAAATACAGAAAATGTACATTTTTAAATGGAAATCTTGATATGAAAAATATGCAAAGAAAATGAAAATAGCTTTGATACTGTCACTTTGAGGACATATTGTTCGAATTAGCTTAAAGAGTTAAAGGAAAAAAAGAACGAGAAAACCAAAGGTTCGATTCACAAAAATTTTAAGAGATTTATATATTGACCATCATTTATCTAAAGATGCCAATCTTATGTGCCAATCTACAACCAGAAGTTGACAATATATTTCTCAATTTTGCTTTAAATGGTACCAATGATAAACGAATAAAAGTTGCGGGATTTCAATTATCTAGAGAAGACTTTTAGTTGAAGTGTTCAAGAAAATAGTATTGAGTTTTTGTTAAATACCATATTTTAGCCAGTGTGAAAATTATATAGTAAATTAAGTGTTCAAGAACTAAGTGTTTATAAGTATTTATCATTTTTGTATTAACATTATTTATATATTGTAATTATAAGTTTAATATTCTATTAAGTTTTTTAAACATTTTATATTTTTTGTTAAAATTTTCACATTTCTGTTAATTTTTATTAATTTAATTTTTAGTTTTAGTATTTTGTGGACTTTGTAAACTAGTAATGTTATATATAATGCGTAAAATGTATATACTTATTGATAGTAGTCATAGTAGGATTCAGTAGTATTTATAAATAGATAATATAATTTTTAATTAAAATAAATAAAGAAATATATTTTATTTGCGTAAAAAGTATAATTTCAGATTAATAAGGTTTATTGATTTTTTTCTCACAATAACTTGATTAATTCAATTTTAAAATTAGCAATGAATCAAACCACTACCATAAAGTTGCGTATCACCATGATATACTAGTTCCAAATGTTCTAGAGAAAATAGTCACTAACTATGAAATAGAAATCTAGGGCCATGGACCCCCTTTTTGGCCACATATTTGCATTAAGTGCAGACACCCTGGCAGTAGTGTAATAGTTTTGAGAAAAAGGCTCATTCGGGAGTCGAAACAATGAAATGGGATTTCTACTAATATTCTAAATCTAGACCCTTTGCTTCTGTTATTTTGACGTGAGTGTTTTGATAACTTTTTACTGTTTTAAGTCATAATTAAGACCCAGTTTATTGAATAGATAATGATCGATTTATGGATTATTTGCTTCACGGTAGGTATACTTATGTAATCATACGCAATTGAACATTCTCTTTTTAGATATTTATAAATATTTTTTTAAAATTAATTGATCATTACATACAACTATTTTATTCTAAGCAACAGTATATTAAATGTGTCGTTTTAAAGTCAACAGAATAGTTTTTTTAAGTATGATTATGTTTTTCGTAAAAGAAATAAGAAAAATAAAAAATTTCATATACCACTACAAATAGCAAATTTAAAAAGAAATTTAAAATATAATCTACACCTACGTTATGGAGATGAAGTCGCGGGGATCAGCTAGTCGTATTAATTTAACTCATCCTGTAAAAAACAACTCTGAAATATAAAATTCAAGAGAATTGGTGGGGTATATCCAATTGAAACAATGTATTCTATTCAAATAAATTTATTAATGTTAAATATCAATTAAATTTATAGCTACTTACAATATGAGATTCTTGCATACTTAAAATACATAATTTATCACAATATATAAAATATAAGTTGTACAATTTATACAATATATATATTGTCACAATATATACAATATAATATAATTTATATAATATAATAAAGGTAAAAGTATCAATTGTTACAATCATATAGATATAAAAAATAATAAAAGGTTTTTGATTTTTCTGAAATTTTGATTATTTATCACTTTAACCACTTCACCACTTAACGTTCACTGATTTATTAAAACACAATTTACACCACTGATTATTATAGTAAATCCATTCGTAAAAAATGTGGAAATGATATCCTTGATGATTCTCGAACGATCCGCATTTATTCCTTAAACATCCATTTGGAAATGATGAACAATTAAAATCCAAAGAATAGTTTTCTGTTCTCATCGGTCATCTTCGTCTGTAGTGAAAAGTTCAATTAGAACATTATTTAGGGGACTCAAAAATAATGGTACTTACTAATCATTTTACTCCCAAAAATATAATACTCTGTCCAAGGCAAAAACAAAGTCTTTATCCTTAATTTCCTGATAATTTGGATCTATAAAAACATAATTTATTAACCTTTAAAACACTCATACTCTCTAATTACAGTAACTTGTCAACTGAGGAACGCAAACCGCAACCCATTAACATACATGAAACAATGGTTGCCTAACTTCATTTAAATAAAAACGGATAATAGCGAGATTGCTTCTCCTGATAAGGGTTATTTACGTTATTTATGTCAATGATTTATGAAACGTTGCCCTGCCCTGTATATAAATGTGAAAAAATTTGTCCTATGTGCAAAAGGACACCCGTAATATCATTTAAAAGTCTCAAAAAAGACTGTTTTCAACAGAAAAATAAGGGTCTAAGAGTTGGTTTTTTTCGCTGAAAAAAAGCTGAATTTTATTTTTATTATTATTTTCGCTGAGAGTATGCAGAATATTATGGTTGAATAATCCTTAACATAGCTAATGCAAAATATCTTGTTTTAACGGGATAATGTGCCGGGAATTAAAAACGAGAAGTTAAGGAGTTGCAAATCTATACTACAATTTTCGTCTGAAATTGGGCTATTTTAAGGGAGTGACTTTTTATTATGAGGCCTAGCTTTCTCAACGGATTATTAAACAAGGACTTCAAGTAAACAGTAAAATTGAGAGAAAGTACATGTAACCGCTGTAACCGTATGTAAATTTTGCAACTATACCCACAATTTCACAATAATTATTACCTGTTTCACATTAATTTGGATTGATTATGATTTTATGAAGTTGAAATGCAACAGTGACCATCAGTTCAAACAATCATAACGTTAAAAATAAAATTTATTTGGATGAAGTAAATTCAAACTTCAAGTGACAACTGTCAAAAACGAGCTGTCAAACGTCAAAAACTAAGCAACTAAACCGACCAATGAAATCGAATCGACCGGTTTGTGGCCAGAAATCAAGGTTTATAAAATACACAGATTGCCTCATGCGCTACGTGACGCATCGAGAAGAAATTCGTACATACCTTCAAACTGATTCAAATTTCAAAATTCTTTGTATAATGTCATTCTTTTTTTCTAATGGGACAACCTGTGTCAGGGTGTCTGCCAGTGTCTGCACTTAATGCAAATATGTGGCCAAAAAGGGGGTCCATGGCCCTAGATTTCTATTTCATAGTTAGTGACTATTTTCTCTAGAACATTTGGAACTAGTATATCATGGTGATACGCAACTTTATGGTAGTGGTTTGATTCATTGCTAATTTTAAAATTGAATTAATCAAGTTATTGTGAGAAAAAAATCAATAAACCTTATTAATCTGAAATTATACTTTTTACGCAAATAAAATATATTTCTTTATTTATTTTAATTAAAAATTATATTATCTATTTATAAATACTACTGAATCCTACTATGACTACTATCAATAAGTATATACATTTTACGCATTATATATAACATTACTAGTTTACAAAGTCCACAAAATACTAAAACTAAAAATTAAATTAATAAAAATTAACAGAAATGTGAAAATTTTAACAAAAAATATAAAATGTTTAAAAAACTTAATAGAATATTAAACTTATAATTACAATATATAAATAATGTTAATACAAAAATGATAAATACTTATAAACACTTAGTTCTTGAACACTTAATTTACTATATAATTTTCACACTGGCTAAAATATGGTATTTAACAAAAACTCAATACTATTTTCTTGAACACTTCAACTAAAAGTCTTCTCTAGATAATTGAAATCCCGCAACTTTTATTCGTTTATCATTGGTACCATTTAAAGCAAAATTGAGAAATATATTGTCAACTTCTGGTTGTAGATTGGCACATAAGATTGGCATCTTTAGATAAATGATGGTCAATATATAAATCTCTTAAAATTTTTGTGAATCGAACCTTTGGTTTTCTCGTTCTTTTTTTCCTTTAACTCTTTAAGCTAATTCGAACAATATGTCCTCAAAGTGACAGTATCAAAGCTATTTTCATTTTCTTTGCATATTTTTCATATCAAGATTTCCATTTAAAAATGTACATTTTCTGTATTTGATTCTTGCATTTTTGGTAACTTTTAGCTGGTGCTGAATAGACTTGTTAGAACTTAAAATTATAGTTGATTCTTGGGACATTGAGGAATTATTCTTGAATATCATAGTTTTGTACTTGTAGACGTTGAAAAATGTTTCAAGTATCTGAAGTAACATCTGAAATATAAATTTCTTATTAGATTGTTAATTAAGTAGAAATTAATCACTTACATTTCTTAAATAATTTCTTTAGGTATTGATCGTAGAATTTAGAAATTTCGAACGAATAATTTTAAAGTTTCCACCTTCTAATAATGTTATCTTACTATTTGAGAGAAGGATAAAGTTTGTAGCAAAAACATTAAAATGAATGGCAAAACATTCTACATAGAAACTTAATATTTGACATCGAATATGATTTTATAAGAAAGCTTCAAATTAATCCAATTTCACTGTAATGTCTTTATTTCATATTTAACTCCTAATCCAAGTTTAGTAGGTCAATATTTTTGATCCAAATAGTTTACAATACTATTATAATATTATCTCCCATTTTGAACAGATAACTTGATTAGAAAAACACTTACTTTTAATTTTTAAATAAATTTTGCTTTTTATCAATCGATCAAGTTAGCCATGCCAAATGGTAGGAAGATTTATTTTTGGGAATTTCTCGAAATTTGTACTTTTTGCAATACGAATTTATTAATTCATTGATATCCCTTGAATTTTTCGTATCTTACTATAATATCTTTAATGAATAGTTAAATTCATAAAGATTTTGAAAAATAATCGCAAATAATTATAAGTAGTATTATAATATGTATTTTACATTTCCTACCATTTGACATCGATAACTTGATTTTAAAAGTGCACTTATACAAAAATTAAATGAGTTTTATACTTTTAAAATCAAGTTATCCATGCCAAATGGTAGGAAGATATATTTTTAGGAATTTCTCACAAATTATACTTTTTACAATACAAATTTGTTAATTCATTAATAATCTTTGAGTTTTTAATATTTTACTATAAAATTTTTAATTTTAAGTTAAGTTCTTATAGATCTTGGAATATAATCGCAAATTTTTTTTAAGTATTATAATTATATGTATTTTACATTTCCTACCATTTGTCATGGATAACTTGATTTTAAAAGTGCAATTATACCAATATTAAATGAGTTTTGCACTTTTAAAATCAAGTTATCCATGCCAAATGGTAGGAAATGTTAAATACATATTATTATAATACTTATTAATTATTTGCGATTATATTTAAAAATCTATAAGAACTAAACTGAAAATAAAAAAATTTATAGTAAAATATGAAAAATTCAAAGATTATTAATGAATTAACAAATTCGTATTGCCGAAAGTATAAATTTCGAGAAATTCCCAAAAATTGCAAAATAAATCTTCCAAACCATTTAGCATGGATAACTTGATTTTAAAAGTGCACTTATACAAAAATTATATGAGTTTTACACTTTTAAAATCAAGTTATCCATGCCAAATGGTAGGAAATGTAAAATACATATTATAATACTGCTTATAATTATTTGAGATTTTTTTTCAAAATCTATATGAATTTAACTATTCATTAAAGATATTATAGTAAGATACGAAAAATTCAAGGGATATCAATGAATTAATAAATTCGTATTGCAAAAAGTACAAATTTCGAGAAATTCACAAAAATTTCATAAATAGTGCCAAATGGGAGATAATATTAGTATTAAAAACTGTGAAATCTGAACAATTAGAAAAATTTTAATAAAATAATATTGTAAAAATAGGTACAAATATCTTAATTGTTGGAATTTAAAATAATATCCAAATGTAAAATTGCAAATGTAGCTATTCAGTTTGTAATTTATTTTGATCCTCGTTGAAACATTCATCAAAAATATACTACCTATATACTCTGCTCTTATTTAATAAAGGTGGATGTCGGAAAAAGATAAAATAATTTTTTGAATTTTAATTGTTTCGATGTACGGAGCTGTTTGAAATTAAGAAAAAATTGTATGACACTTACCCGTTAGTTTCATTATTGGCAAAGATTTAAGTTACAATCTTTTTCCATGTGGTTTGTCGTCAAAGTGTACAGAGTGACCAAATTTTGAACTCCCAATAATTACTTAGAGCGATGTCAGGATTTCGAATAACTTCAATTCATTGTTTGGATCGATAAAAAATATTTTCCTGGTTCTTTTGATACCTAACGGTGAAAATTTTTGTACGACCAACAAAAATTTACTCAACATTTACTGTACTTAAAAATCAATAAAATTTAAATAATTAGACATTAAAAACAATACAAACCTAAATAAACCGTTTTAGCGTAAATGTCTTCGTTAAATTTACGTTCAATCACTTCACTTGGTATTAGTAAATTGAGCTTAATTTGATTTAACCTTTGCATTATAATGCAAGCAACATGAATGTCACTAAATATTTTGACAAATTTGAATGTTGCTTGGATAATAAAAATAAACATGATGATTTAATTATAGTTTATTCAGATAGGAGTCATTAAAACTCAAAATTAAAAAAATAGTTTCTTTGATTGTACACTGGTGGTGTTGTAGTATTTATAAAAAGATTGTGAGTTACAATAAACATGAAATATAATACGAAACCATGTTCTCATGTTTATCAGGTGGGCAATTATATATAGGGGAACATAAATTCTCTGTCAAAAATCGTGTTTCTTTCTCCATGTATTGAAACTCATATAGCTTTATCTCGCTTTTTGGTACCGGCTTCTGAGCCACGATTTCCTATGAAGTGAAAACACCCTGACCTGTGTAATTTACAAACCTTGGGCCAGAAATGTCTAAATTATCCATAATGAAGCTAGCTACATATTTAAATACTACTGTAGGTACTGTAGATTTCTACCATTTATATTTTTTCATTTTTGACGTTTAAAAGTAAAGCAAGTAAAGCTAATGTCAGCTAATGTGAATTTGAATTTACGATAATTTATATTTTTTAATTCATTATTACGTTTAAGAATTGAAAAAAAGAAAATCAATATTTATGTCCTACGTATTAACATTTTTGTGATATGTTAGTTTAAAATCAGTTCAAATCGTTCAAATATATGAAGAAACCAGTGAAATTAAAGTCATTCAGTAATTGAAAACATTTGAGACCAACACGTGGAGTATTGAAAACATTGAATATAACCACACTTTCAATACATTGATATAGCTTCAAAAGCTTTAAAATATTTTTAATAATGACCACTATTGAAGAAATCAAAGACATTGAGAACCCTGAGATATCTCAGACGAGTACATCCTTAGTTAGCTCCAATGTAAATGAAGAAAAAATTGCCCCTAATTTTGACTGGTCAAAAATTCCTTCTACGGCAGTTGACACCAAAAGAGATGAAATAAAAGTTGGTGATTATCTTGTAATTGAACGTGGTGATTTTCGAAAACTCCATAAATTTCGAAAACCAGATGATGTTCTAGCATTAGGTAAAATGTCTGTACAATTAAACACTATTGTTGGGAAACGATTTGATTCATATTTCAAATTGATATTTATCAAGAAAAATACCTATTCTCTGGAGAAAGTAAAAAAACCGAAATCAATAACGGATTTAATAAAAGTTAATGAGCATGGAAAAGATAACAGAAACATTATTGACGATGGCCATTCTCAAAAAATGCCTACAACTGAAATAATTAAACTTCGCGAAGGTCCGTCATCATCCACGGAAATTTTGGAAAAACTCATAACAAACTCGACAACTTTTTCCTCTAAAACTGAGTTTAGTCAGGCAAAGTATCTCAAGAAAAAGGAAAATAAATATTGTGAATATATAAAAATTCGAAAACCGTCGATTCCTTTAATTACTGAAATATATTATCAAATTAATGATCCAAGATCGATTGCATTACGTCGTGATGATTTGGCTCAAATATTGTTTTATTCAGCAGTTTGTTGCTACGGCAATCATTTAGTATACGAAAGTGGAACGTCTGGATTATTAGTAGCTGCAATTTTAAGTCGAATGGGAGTCAAAACTGAGGCTCAATTAGTTCATGTTCATCCAGGAAATGAACCTCAAAGACAAGCTGTCCTAGCTATGAATTTTCCCGAAGAGTTACTTTCAAGATACATAAACGTTAACTTATATTCAATTATCCGATGCTACTATCAACAATACATACCATTCTTGAATTTTAAAGACGGAACTTTAATAACGGCAAACCAAGCAAAAAGAATTAAACTTGACACAGAAAATCAAGAAACACCGAAAATACCTATAATTGACAATAAAATGGATTTAGATGTCAGCGAAGAATTCAAACCAGAAAATATTGAAGTTATAGCAGAAAATCTAATTGAAGAAATGGAGGTTGCTGAAAATCGGGTAATCATACGAAAGCAAGCAGAATCTTCCAGCTTTAAAGAACCTGAAGTATTACAAAGAAATAATAAATCTGAAAATCAAAAGCGTTCGAAAAAAAATCAAAAATCGAAATCTCAAACAGCTGAAAAATGTTGCGAAAGTAGAATCAAAAGGAATATTGAGACTCAAGGTCTAGATTTAACAAAATTAAAGCAATGGCAAGTTGATAATTTAAAAGCTTGTGAGCTTTTTGAGCAAAAAATGGATTCGTTAATAATTGTCGCAAACGAGGATCCATTTCAAATTTATGAAGCCTTTAGACCCTTCGTAAACCCAAATAGAGCAGTAGTTGTGTATTCGGAGTCTGTTGAAATTCTTTCTGATTTATATCTTCAACTAAAACAACGAGGTGACATTATAGCGGTTCAAATAACTGAGACTTTTATGCGATCCTGGCAAGTGCTTCCCAAAAGAACTCATCCGTTGGTGAAAATGGATCATGGGGGCTATATTTTACGTGGTATAACTGTATCTAATGATGAAAATAATATTAAAGTGTATTAAAATATTATTTGAGTTTTATTTATTTCAATCTAATTAAGTGCTAAGTTAAATATCATCTTGGACAATTCAAAATTAGCATCTGTTAAATTTTCAATTATATCAAAATGGTCTGTATTCGCCACATATGTAATACTCGTTTTGTTATTAGTAGCATTTATTTTTTCATTTAACATTTCTGATTCTTTTTTAAATATTGGGCTTTCATGTTCCGGAACAATAAATATAATATTCAGTCCAGTTGTTTTGATGTCATTGTGAAAAGGACTGAGACGTTTTGCTTCATTTTTATCCAACTTGATTAAGTCATTAGCGTAAACATCGACGATAGGAACAATATTGTAGATTCCACTTATTAAAATTAAATCAGTTAAAAGTTGACGATTTGTTTCAGAAAGTTGCAAGAAAAAATCATCTAGTAGACAAGCTACTAAGTGAGCTCCTGATGAATGACCAGCCAAAATGCATTTCCTGAAAATTAAAAGTCAAACATTATTTTCTTCTCTAAAGTTGTGATGATACCTTTGATAATAAATATAGTTAGTTTCTAAATAATCTCTTCTAATAATGTTTACTAATTTTAATTTATAGGTAGTTTTGGATCGACAGCAAACTTAAATTCAATTTTATTACCATCACTATAAAATGTCGAATAAGGAAATGCATAGCGCATAAAGCACAAAGATAATAGTAAAAGCTATTGTGGAAGCTCAAGTTGTATTTGTTAACCAAACAATCAATTTGTTAATCATATATACCTTGATAGATACACCAATATAGATTTTACAAATCATAGTATAAACGAAGTTAAAACAGTGTTAAATAAAACAAAGGAAATGGTTCATATAATTGTTCATACTTTATGTCCCTGATAGCTAATTAAGTAGTTATTAACACATTAAAAAAATTAACACATTTTTACTGCAAGAGAATTGTGCACGAAAATAAAAAAATATATTTTCAACATGATATTTTTCTTTATAATTTTTTAAACATTTGAAGATAATCGTATTCTCTAAGTTGATCATATTTAAATTTTCAAGTATCTCGTAAACAGGGAACCTTAAATAGTGTAAATACAACTTGCTACAAGTAAAAATTAATTGAAATCCAAATCGTTACGAAAATTTTCATACAATTTTCATGTCCTTATCCGGCTATTCTAAATAATTTAATCATTCTTTTCTAAATATAAACAATATATCCGAAACGAAAATTTTATTTGGTAAGTATTTTGAAAGTTCCATTAAATAAATTCCAAAATAATATGAAATTGCAAAGATTTTTAATTTCATAAGATTTGAAGTACTTAGAAGAGTCAATCAAAAGTTCAATTACAATTTTACAATAGTGAAATATCCCTATACTGATTAGCCAACAAAATCTTAAAGTTCGAATTTTCCATTTTTTTTTTGCCAATCGATGGAAACTTGTTCGTAAAGGTTTGTGAATGAAATCGTTTCGTTTGGAGAAAATAGTCTAATAGTAATTACTGAATTACGAAAAAAATAATTATTTAGTCTTTGATAAATTAAAATAATAAGAAAATAAGGTTTTTAGCGAAATATAATAACAAAAATGCAGGAAAATTAAGAAGTTTTGTTGTTTAAATAAGGCATTACAATAGGCATTTAGGAAATTATTTTTTTCCTTAAATTGTGTTTTCACGCAATTTTCTAAAACAACAAAAATCGAAACATAATTAAACACGCTTTTCACACAAATATTTTTATCGTTTGTGAAAATCAACTTTTTCCACAGTAAATTTTTGAATAAAAATAGTTTCATTCAAAAGTTAATTGTGGGAAAAGTTGAATTTCACAATCGATGAAAAGTTGAAATTTATGGAAATAAAAATAATTCCATAAATGCCTTTTTTTCTCCAATTGTTTGGTTGGGGGAAGGGAGCTTCTATTAAGTTTTCTTTAATTTTTCTCTTTGTTTTATTATTAAACAACAAATTTTCCTGCATTTTTGTTACTATATATCGCTAAAAACTTAACATTTCTTAACATTTTGTATCAATGACTAAGTCTCTACGAACAATTTCCCATCGATTGGAAAAAAATTTTTTTTGATAATTCTAACTTTAAAATTTTGTTGGCTATTCTGTGTAGGGTAAATAAACAACGTAAAAAGTAAATTTTCTATCTTTATCGTATATTATTATTGATCTTCATAAATATTTCCATTAACTCTCTTAATTGTATTTAAGTATTTACATGCGATTTTCTTGAATTTCATATTTTTATGGTTGAATAAAAATATTAGAATTATTTCTAAACAAATACCTCGAACCCCAAGACTCTGCTAGTTCCAAAGATTTTTTAACTCCAATTTTAATTGATTCGATCAATTCAGCAAGCGTTACGTTTGGACATAGCTCAAAACCAATAACAATTGTTTTTATGCCATTTTTCATAAAGTTTTCAGCCATATGGCATGATACTTCCTTGCTAAAATCTTGCCAATATCCGCCGTGAATAAAAATAAACACAGGAGCATCTGAAATATTTTTGTAAATTTTTAGATGAGCGTCGACACTTAAAGAAAGAAAAAGGAAGAAGAGGAGAGGGTCTTTTTAGAAATCCTAGAATTCTTATTTTAATTGTTTATGATGCAAATAAATAAATTTTAGCTGGTCTATGAAAGACAAATATTTCGATCAATTGCGCTTATTGCTGTTTCTTCAGCTTTCCTGTAGAAAAATGCGATTTTTAAAAAAAATTGTCTATTTTTGAAAAAAATCTTTTTTCCAGAGTTTAAGGTTTTTTATTTCTAATTAATAAGTCAAGACTCGTTTGTCTTTTTCAAAATCAATAAACTTTTATCAATCACTAGTACGTTTATAATGGTCCGGTAAAATTATTTTTTACTTCTCTAATATGTAAATATTCAAGTTTCGTATTTCTTGTGAACTAAAGGTTCTCGACCCAATAAACACAAAAGTACTGATCATTTTATAAGTGCTATTTTTTTTGTATATACTATACAGGTTGAGCCATTCACATGTGACCCATTTGTTTCAGGAATAAACATTTAAAGGAAATAACATTCGATATTTTTGCTGCGTAGATGTTTATTTTAGCTAAATTTGATGTGTAATATAATTCAATTGCTCTGATTACAACCAGTGGTGGATTTAGGCCCGATGTCGCCCTAAGCCCCATTCGATATACCGCTCTTGTTGTTCTACAACAACGTGGTTATTAGATAAAACATCTAATTTTCAAATATTTAATTTATAAATGAATTTTAACTAAATTTCTTACGAATAAACATATCTATTTTTAAAATATAACATATTAATTTTAATAATATTTTTCCAAGATAACTATAACTCAGCTTTTTTCCAACCATTACTTACGATGTGAACTTCTTCTTTCTAGCCTTGGCTCACGCGAAAACGTCTGTTATATCATCGTAATCGATTTTTTGCAATAATTTAGGTTTAATAGATAATAATTAGGTCACACTATCCTACTAACTTTTCACTCTTTCTAGGGTGAAAAAAGATCTTGCTCCTCAACAATTTGGCGCTGGGACACAAAAAATGTAAAGAGCAATGCCGACATTAGGGTACACATATCGAAGATTCCGTGATGCAATATATTCCATATATTTTCGGATATCTTCAGTATTGAATCTTTAAAAAGATAATTTAAGGGAATACATTCATTTTCGAAGGTCTCTTCCAAATCGTAAGCATAGGTACTAGATTGGTTTAGATAAGTAGGACGTATTTCTTTAAATCGTCTAACAAACAAGGATCTTCTTTAGCAAAAAGTTTTACGGTTCTTAAAAAATTACCATTATAGGATCCCCAATTAGTTTTGAATGTTCCCGGAATGGCAATTCTCTAATTGCCAGGGATTTAACAATCGAAAAATGCGATGTAATGAATTGGAAAGTAAAAACTACAAATAAATGTTCATTAAACTTTACTGAAGCTGTTCCATACATTCATAGCGATATCCCAAATAAATTTTTGAATTTGAATTGTTCGTACATTCTTCGCTTTTAAAATTTTGGCGGTTCGAAAATTATGCCGTCCCCAAAATTGTGCTGCCTTAGGCCCGGGCCTCACAGATCTAGGCATTAAATCTATCACTGATTACAACTCCTTATAAAATTTCTTATAAATGTTTTATGTTGTTTTATTAAACTGCCAAATTTTTGCGCATTCGAACAAGGGGTAGTTTCCCTTACCGAACATTTTCTTAAAATGACCTAAAAGTTCGAACCTTTATCGATTAGACAAAGTATGCCAGACGAATTTTTACGGGCCACAGTTAGATGACCCCTTCTATGTTACTAATCTATACCATATAAATAAAATTAGAGTGTCTGTTGGTAATATTGAAATAACCGCTTTTTAGTACATGCATATATGAGTATATACGGTACATACACCAAAAGAACATTTTTTAAAATTTTTGTCTGTCTGTTAATTCCGGCTAATCTCTGAAATGGCTGAACCGATTTTGACGGGATTTTAATTGGCAGGTAGCTGATGTAATAAAGAGTAACTTAGGCTACTTTTATTTTAGATAGAAAAAATCGTTTATTTTAGCAAAATAAAATTTGTTGCAATTGAACAATCAACAATCGAAATTTTGAATTTAATAAGTGTAATTAATAAATAAATAATTAATTAATAATAAGTTTCTGTTTTTGTTTTTGTTATTATTTTAATAACAGCATTTTAAATAACGTCATTTCACTTAATTAGTATGACAGTTTATGTAGTAGGTACTTATACCAAGTACCAAATAGGCGGTTTTTAAATTTTTTTGTTTCTCAACAATCAAACTTTTTAAAATCTAATTTTTATCAACCAATGATTGTGACCTGGAGCAGTTATTTATTTTGCTGAAAAGCATTAAGGGAGCAATTTTTTGTCAAATATTTCATTATTAATTAAAATATAAAATCTTCCAAACTAACTTTTCTTCGATATTTAGAACAATTTGAAAGACAATTATTATTATTGAAAATAAATAAAATATTCTAATTTACTTCCACGCTTTCCACCTATTTCCAACAATTTTGTATGTGCAACGTCCAAATGAGCGAAAGCGAATTGCTTTTTAGTCATGATAATCAAAATAGAGGTCATAATTTTTTTCGTTTTAAATTGTATTTTCCAATATAAATGCATATTTGTGTCGATGAAATTTGGAAAGTGTTTTTCTTATACGATGCTTATATATAATAAGAAAGGGTTTTTTGATAATTCCTCCTCTAAAAGAGTGAAAAATGGGGACAAAGTTTGAACGGCAAAACGTCTAATAAACAATCAAAATTCAAAATTTAATTATCAAAGTTCCGTTAAAGACGAAACGTAATTACCTTTTACTATAAAACAAAGTTGGTTTAATATTAGAAACAGAAACTTTGGGTCTGCTTACAAATTTAAACTCTGATAGATATATCTGAAAATGGTTAAGTTATTAATTGAGCATTAAGTTTTTGGCTTTCACATATTATAAACCTGAAAATACAAAATACGTATTCACAAATAAATACATTAGTGAGCGAATATCGAGTAGCGAGAAATTCGGCGAACTTAAAGAAAATAGTTTAATTATATAGTTGAAATTCAGATATTTTAATAATAAGTGCATAGATACACAATGGTTATACTTGATAATGGAGGAACTGGGTTTCGTGCAATTGAACAAATTTTAATTTCGCGGTAGTTTTGTACATTGCAGTAGTGTAATAATTTTGAGAAAAAGGTTCATTCGGGAGTCGAGATAATGAAATGGGATTTCTACTAATATTCTAAATCTAGACCCTTTGCTTCTGTTATTTTGAGTGTTTTGATAACTTTTTACTGTTTTAAATCATAATTAAGACCGACTTTATTGAACTTGACGATATTTTTTTATGTATAGATACTGATTAATTTATGGATTATTTGGTTCACGGTAGGTATACCTACCGTAGGTATACGCAATTGAACATACTCTTTTTAAATATTTATAAATATTTTTTGAAAATTAATTGATCATTACATACAACTATTTTATTCTAAGCAACAGTATATTAAATGTGTCTTTTTAAAGTCAACAGAATTGTTTTTTAAGTATGATTATGTTTTTTGTAAAACAAATAAGAAAAATAAAAATTTTCATATACCACTACAAATAGCAAATCTAAAAAGAAAATATAATCTACACCTACGTTACGCAGACGAAGTCGCGGGGATCAGCTAGTAACTTATGAAAGCTATAATACATAATGTTGATTTTGAAAAAGACGAATGCTTCTCGACTCTTTACACAAAAACGTGATTAAGATTGACTTTTTAAAGTTACCATATTTCATTTTAGAATAAAATGGTTCTTTCCAGTTCTTTCATAATTTTTGCAAATACAAAACGATTTAAACTTTCCATCCATACTTTGAAACACAATGTAAATTTTTGTGAACTCAAGATTTCCGATTTCGTTGATAATTTTAAAACCTACTTTGCAAGCGATGTTTTTTATTTTGATCAGTTTATCACAGGAAATATGTAAAACTAATTATTTAGTTACTATTTTGTGATAAGAAAATGATAATATTTATGATATTAGAATGATTTGAGCATATATGCTGGTTATTTATTTGTAGTTTATTATTTCGAAAGTTATATGTTTTTCATTTAAAAAAAAATAGACAATTCTTCTTTTGGAAAATTGTACGGATAAGTCACATATATTATTTCCAACATTAAAGTATTTTTTTCTTTTAAGTTTCGTTTAGCTTTTATATAAAAGTATCGGGTATTTACTATTTTTACCTTTTGGTAAGTTGGTGCCAAAAATGTCTAATTGTTCACGTTGACGATTTCCGTATACTACGTTTAAAGTTGACGGAATTTTATTTCTTACAAGTTCACTTTCTGAAATCATTATTTTTATTACGATTTTAAAGACTTAATACGTAGTTATATTTGTTTATAATAGTAAATACCTTTCGCTAAATATTGCTGATAATAAGCAATAATTTCTTCATGACCACCTCGTTTAGTCCAACGACTTGGTGAGTAATCAATTTCCAAAGGTGTAAGATCCATTTTGAACCAATTTTATTAAAAAAAATAACACCGCGTTGTTGAACTAATATCGTAAAACTGTCCTACAACTTTAATAAGTCTGAGGTCTTGGTTATAACTTTCACTCTTTGTCTTGTTGGTAATTTGATCTGAATGTGGGGGACTTATTGGATATGTCAATGTTTCGAATATTTTTATATTAATGAGGCATGATATAATTACATTTTTACTCATAAGTAATTGTACAAACTATTTTTATCAAATATTCAAAGAAAAATAAAAAGCTGATCGATAGTTTTATCCATTGATTTAATTGCTGTAAATATTAGCTTTAATGTGCTTCATTTATGTTTTATCTATTTAAAGACATTTACATTTCTATCTACTAAGTTTGAAATGTATTAAAATATATGGAAACAAATGTAGATATGCACCATTTATATGTACTATATTTGTTTTTATTATGATTCGTCAGCAATGATAATATTAAGTAAAAGGTTATAGTGTAACACTGAGAAATAAAACTGTAATTAACTTATTATATTTTATCAAAATATTAATTGCAAGTCTACCGATAATTAATCACTCAAATTGTACATGATATTTTAAATACAAAAATCTATGCCTGCAGATATAACAGTCATGTAATAGCCATGACTGTTACCTTTCCACACCTAAATCGCTACACCAATTTTGATGAAATTCAATATGAAAATTCCTTGAAACCTGAGGTAAAATAATAATTTCATCGTTTGTTTTCGTAATTCAAAAAAAAAAATGCCCATACCTGAATTAAAACAGTTTCATACATCCGGCCCGCGGATTCACGCCATTTGTATAATTGGCTTGATAAAAATGAGTGCATTGAAAAATGTTCTAGTTTAAAATTTTTTATATATTAACACTACTTGCAAATGAGATACCCGTTTTTAGCCATAACAAAGTTTGCCCTTTTTTGTCTAACTTTCCAACGATGTGACGTAAAATTTTGGATAAAAAATTAGTAGATTCTAAAAATACTTTCAATTAAAATTATATTGGATAAAATATGTAGCGTAGTTTTTACTATATGGAATAATTTTATTTATACCCCATTTTTCAAATATAGCACCAACAGAAAATACCTTTTATATTACACATTTTGTTTTCGAAAAAAACTAAAAAAAGAGCTATTTTTGGATAGCAGTTTGTGGTGGGTTATTTGCCCATACCGCTTTATAATTGTTAAAATATTTAGCGACTGTAGCGTTAATTATAATCCGTAAACCGAGAAATATTGAAAAAAATCTTCCTCGTCATGTGAATCGAACGAAATACCTACCAGTTTTGCAGCGCTCACCTTAACCATTCGTCCTCCAATAAGTTTGAGTAATAGATTATTCCCTTTTAATTCCATCAATAAATGAATAAGTTTGTTGTTAAATGTTACTAACCACCTTTCATTTTTATTGAAACTAAGTAGACTAAGTAGTTCATTTAAATTATTATAAAATAAATATTTTTCTGTAAAATATTTTGTTAATACCAAAAATAAAAATTTATAAAAGTTGTTTATAAAGAATTCGTTTACACACATTTACTTTTTTTGGATTTATAACATTTTATTAATAGCAAAAGCGAAAAAGTGTTTCAGTTTTTATCCTTGTACTTTCATACTACATATATTGGTACATATTGAGTTATTTCAATTAAAATGAAAAATCTATAACTTCATTTTCCCATTTTTCCACGAAGAAAATTATTAATTTAAGTCATAAAAGCTCTTTATAATAAAAAAACTTAAGAAAAAAGAGAAGATTTCAAAAAATAGTTTATACATAGTGTTTATTTTGGGGTCAAACAGTACAAAATAGGACGATATTTATAGGACGCTTTTTTTTGTATTGCGTTGTTTATGTTTTCAATGATAAAAAATAATAGACCTTCTATGTATGTATGGTACATATTTTTAAAGATATCGTCAAATTATAAATAAAAATAAAAATAAATGTTCGTTGATGTACCTATTATATTGATAAATTAATGAAAAAAAGTGTACACAATTATAAAAGCGCAACCAAATATTGATTTTATAAGAAACCAATTTGAAATTTACTAAAAGTATAACTTCGAAAAAATATTAATGTTAATTTGATTCCAACACTAAACAAAAAATAACTTTCGTTGAAATTATCGATAATATTAAATTATATATAGTAAAGTAATTATTATTAAATGTGTAAATTATTGGATCATGCTTCTTAAAATTTAAGTTTTAAAATTTTTTTCAAACTGTAACTAAAAAAAGCTTTATTTTATACGAAAGAAATAAAAATACTTTACAAATATCATGCACCATATTTACAAAAACAGCGACAACTAACAATATAACACTTTCCTTGCGTTGAAAATTGTTTGTGTGCTTATCACAGTGTTTGATATTAATTTTAATTCAAGAATTCAATAGTTTTGCAACCCGATTTTTTTCATTGCACATTTTACAGTAAATAATATTTTTCATAAGTAATTTTTATTAAATCACATGGTTAATTTATATTATAAACACAGTGATTGAAACATGACTACAGACTATGATTTCAATTTCTGCTTACTTAGTCTTTATCTCATTTTATGTTTAAGTTTACTATTTAAGCTATAATATATATTTAAAAAAATATTGCCAATATTTCATTTTAACCATGTAAGCTTATGTGTGTAAGAAATAGATAACGACATTTCAGAAAGCGATCGAATTGTAACTTAATGAAACGGTACAAGAATATGCGGTGATGTAGCGTGCGATTTCGCCGCCCGAGGTCAATCGAAAATTCGCCGCCTCCTATTTTCATCATTAATCAAGAAAATAAGGAAAAAAATCAAATATCTTAAACATCTTTAATAACTTAAAAATGTACTCTTTCTATTTTTCTCAAAGCAAAATCTTTTATGAAATTATCAATATGCCGCTCCCATGTGCCACCCGGGGCTATAACCCTGCCGATGCTTACCACGCTACGCTACTCAAATTATGACCGCCCAAATTTTATTTGAACACACATGCTAAAATGTGCATTTTGAAATACTACCTACTAGTGCTTATATTGCTTTAGCGTTCATTAAAATACCGTTTATTTTTAGAACCAACTGTGAGTATATATGTAAGACTCAGATATCAATATAAATATCTAAAATTAAAAAAAAACATTTTCTAAATTAAGGCAATATAATTTTGCTATACGTATTTTGCGTACGTATATTTTCTCCATATCAGACTAGCAATTTTATAGTGTCATTTAAATTTGATATTATGGACACATTTAGAAACAGCTAAAATAGAATTTATTGATCACAATTAAACTGTAAATTTTAATCTTTCAATAAGCTAAGTTATTAATAATTATGACAAAATACAAAATGAAATTTCTTAGTGGAAAAAACGCTTGTTAAAGTTGCCTATATTCACGTAAGGCTTCTACTTATTAAATTGCAAAAGCTAAAAATCAGCATATTAAAATAAACCAAGACCCAAAATAAATTAATAGTTGTAATTGTATGAAGCCCTGCAAATTTATATTCGTCACATGAAACGAATATTTACTGAAAGGTTATTTTAATTTTGTAGAAGAAGCTCTACAGCCAGCATTCCTAAATATGATCATAATGTTACCATGAAAAAATATTTTAAATAACTATTTACAAATTCATATATTTAACTTAAGATTTTTTATAAAGAATAATTTGGAACCTTGTAGTAGGTTCGGTATATCCTATATTCATAATCCACTATTCCAACTTTTACCCTACAAAATGTCCATTGTTTTAAAACATCATTTGGATAAGAATCACGACCGTAATGTGGCTATTGAATCAGTACCTTAAATGAGTAAATAAGCGATTAGAAAATCAATCCTTTTTTTGATTAAACCAAAAGCTTTGGTTGTTTATTACATACATTTTGTTTATGTACATTTCAAGGAATTTACACTCGTTAAATAACACTACAAAAATAACTAATATAAAAATTTCCTAAACAAATGTATATCAAAAATTTTAAACTTTAAATTATAGTTGTTAATAAGCAAGTTTATTTTTACTTAAACTAAGGGAATCAGTGAAAAACTAAAATATTAATAACTTTCGAAATTTTCTGAGTAATGGCACAAATGGTTACTTTTTTCATTTAAGGACTAAGTTCAATTAACTTACCTAACAGTTTTTGTTTCGCTTCCACTTGAACATGTAACGTAGTATCTGGATCTCGAAAAATTATTCAAATTTGTTTGTTCGAAAATCTATTACTCGAATATTAACGATTGACTATATACTGTTTGAATAATTTTTTTTGTGGATCTTAATAAACGAATCAAAGACTTTATAATAACACTATGTAAACTCACTTTCATCTGCTTAATAAAAACAACAATAAAAAAGGTTTATTAAATTTCATTTTTCAGGAGCGGACTGTAAAAGGTTTATTTTAATATATTAAGTAAGACATTTTGTAGGCATTTTATTAATTTTTTTCTTAAAAATTGCAGTGTTTGTTTACAACTAGTTCAAAATTTCTCCAGCAAAATCATACTTTCACTTGACTAATTTAGTCCAGGGTTTTCATAATTTTTCGTAAATCTATAAAGCCACATCTTTCGTAGAAATGGACTTAAAGACGTATATATCCGTTAAAAACTCAACATTTTCCATCGGATTAATTTTTTTTAAAATTTTATTAACGATGAATGAAAATGACACAAAATTCAAAATAAAGAATCTACGAAATTTGATTTGAAACGAACTTTCGAAACTTTGGTTTCAATACCTAGATCCAGATTTATTATTACCAGTTTTTTCGACTTTCGTTTCACACCTGAATTTAATATTAAAAATAGTTCTACTTTATTTCTACTAATTGATTATAGTTCACAGCTTTGTATGGTTTTCGTTTCGTCAACTTCATTATCTGTCGAGTATAAAATTTCTCAAGTATTTTTAGGTATAAAAGAATCTACAAGCCTACTGGTGGCCGAGTGGTCAAAGTGACCGCTTCAAAACTGGTAGGTGTTGGGTTCGATCCTCGAATCGAGCAAATTTTCGATTTTTCTCGATTATGGATTTTAATTAACCCTGGAGTCGCCAAAGTTCTTAGTTGTTATAAAACAACGGTAAATAAGTACTAAAAAAATCTATTTTTTTCCAAAAATATATACAATTTCATGGCGCCGCAGGAAATTTTAATATTCATAAACTAAAAACTTTTTTTAATGCGTTTTTGTCGAATATATGTAGGTAAGTTTTATACGCTACGTAATAACGAATATATCCCATAAGGTTCTTTCCAAAGAAATTTACTGAGATGCACATTGAAAAAAGTTAGCGATATAACTTAATCCTGGTTATGAATTTGATGATTTTTTTAAAATTTTTTGATTTTCTGAAAATGTTTATTCAATATTTAAAAATAAATGTTGTATTATTCATTTTTTTGTCCAATTATGTACACAATGAAAGAACAAAAATTGAAGTTATATATTTTTTATTTAAAAATCGCTTTGTTCACCTAATGTTGTCATACATTATCACAGATTAACTTAGATGTATGCTGCTAGTTCTAGAAATTATAATAAGTAATAAACAGTAATGCATTTTAAAAAATAGAAAAAATGTAAAATCTTAAACTTAAAAGGCCATAAATTTGGGTTTATAGGCTTTTCGTAACTGTTTTATGTTAGTTAATTTTATTATCCAATTGACATGCGTTGCCGGTTTAGTACCTATTTAAATAACTGTTTGTGCAAATAAGTAAAATTCAGCGTTCTACATGGTAGTCAGTTAAGGGGTTGAATATTTTACGCTCATGTTCTAAACTCGGAGCGTTTACATATCCCCATAAATTCATCGCTGAAGCACATTGTTCTTCTATATTCTTAATTTCGTCATACTCTAAGTCGGATCGCCAATGGAATGGAGCACTTTTTGAGTTTCGGAACGTACTTGAAACACCTCCCATATCGAACTTGGTGTGGTTGTCTAAAAACTCTCGAACACTATCGCTGAAGTCGAGTTGGAAAAATGCTAATAAGTTACGAACTTCATCAAACGGATTAAGTGACAGATCCTCATAACGAATCACCCTAAAGAAAAGAGAATAAATATTTATGCTATTCGTATTATCCGTTATATATACATACTTGAATCTGTCTGGATATTTCTGTTTCAGTCGTATTGCTGCACTAAAGTCAGACACTAAATCAGAACATAAAATTTGTGGTTGATCACAGTCAGGCACTCCCGGACACCAAGTTCTATGTTTTCGGGATTGCAGAGTTCCTCGAGGATCTCGAACAAGGAGTAAAAGTCGTACTGATATGCTAGAAAGAAAAGAAAATAATTAAATCAACCGCTTGTAACTAAATCAAAACATAATAATATGATAATAATCAATAATAATCCTAATCATCATAAAATATTCGTATGATTTGACTTTTTGGTTCAACTTGTTTTTATTATTACTAATCTTATTTAAACCTATTTTATTTATTTATTATTAGTGGTCGACCGAAATTACAGTTTACAAGCCGAAACTACGACCGAAACCAATACTGAATTCGTGACATGAAAATGTTGAGCCATTATTATTCATCCCCTATAATATTATATTCTTCTTTTATGAATACTGATAATTACACAGACCTGCGTTGATGAAGTTGTCACAAATATAATAACATATTTCTAATGTAATTTTTGCTCTGATTATGGAAACAATAATGAAAAAAGTTCATCACGTAAGGTTTTGCTGCAAATTACAATTGAAAAATAGTTTTTTAGCCACAATTGGTGGGCCAAATCAAATCACTTTTTTTGTATCGAAAATGGTAGTACTCCATCTCACACTACTAGCGCTGGTGTCGTTTTATCTTCCATTGGTAGAGGAAATGAACCGATACGAAGTTTAAAAGTAAAAGCAAAATGACAGCAATCATTTATGTTATCTAGCTTTTACTTATAAACTTCGTATCGGTTCATTTCCTCTACCAACGGAAAATAAAACGACACCAGCGTTAGTAGTGACAGGTGGAGTACTACCATTTTCGATACAAAAAAAGTAGTTCGCTTCGGACTCCTGACTTCGTCCGAAAAAATTTTATATATATTACTCTTATTGATAACTATGTATAATATAATATATATTTTTAAGTAATTTTTATGTTACAAATTTGTTTTGTTACTAAACATATTTATTCCATGGAATTTCGGAAACATTTTTTTTTAAAAATGCGTTACTTGCTACTTCTTCCTAATATATTTTCTCATTTTGTGAGAAAATCTTACGTGATGGAAGGAAATAAATTTCATATTTGAAATAAGCGCAAAAAATACATTAAAATGACCTATTACAATCAAAACAATTTTTAAAAAGTGTTTTTGCAGGCCTTTGTTCCTTAAATTTTTTTTTAAGTTATTTTGTTTTGTGACTTTTTTTTTTAGTTTTACGTTATTCATAACTAATATTAAAAAGAAATATTAGGGACATTTCTTTCAAATCAACCCGTTATTGTAGCACAATTAATTTATTTCAAATAAGAAGTACTGATAATATGTTATGTTAAAGAATAGTGGAAATAGGATATTAAATGAATAATAAATACTTATAGGATTTAAAAGTAATGACTGATTATTTATGATTAACTTTTTTTCCTACGAAAACATGATCTTATATGGAAGTTTCGGTTTCAGCCGAAACTGAGACTGATACCGAAATTCGGTTTTAGTTTCGGCTGTAAAAACTAGTTTCCGTCGGACAATATTTATTATGCTTTTGAGATGTATATAGTAGCATTAAGTTGCATTATATTAAATACAACAATATTATGATATGAAACCATAAACGATGACATAGTAATAGTCCCTTATACACTTAGGATAATGAAGCATATCATTTTATTTGAATTATAAGAAAATAATATTATCGCTTAAATTTTAACCAACTTTTAAAGCTTGAATTAAATTATCTTGATTTCAATTTTTCTACGGGAAATTATACGTCAAATCTCTTTCGTACACTTTAGGATATGGCTCACAAACGTATAAATGGGAAACAGCTTTTTCTGAATCAGTTTAAATAAATATACGACTCAACATAATTTCATTTGGATAATACCGACGAATACCTAGAATAGATGAACGTTAGCTCTATTTTTTATTAACCCTAGTGTCTTTTACATATAGTGTCTATTCGTTACAATTGTTACATTCATCACATTTTTACAAAATATATATAATATTATATAATGGCCATAGTGGTGAAAATATATTCATAAGGTCAACGATGTCAATTTTAAAAATCTCATATGGAAGTATATAATTTTACATGTGGTCCACAACGTTATGATGCACTGCCCAAGTGGCTTGCATTTGGGTTGACCACCCCCGACTTAGTGTAAATAAATAATCATTAAATTATAAATTATTTCGTTTCAATGAACACCAGTAAAAAATGCATTTTTAACAAACAATATTTTAAAGCAAAAATAAATTTGTGGATAAACCAAATATTCCTTATTTGTTTGTTGTAGTTATATTGTTGACATTTTCGTCACATTCCAACCATCCTGTTATTTTATAAATAAAATATTCGCATAAATATATTATACTAATATTATTTATGTTTTACACAAATATTTATCAATCACTCAAATTGCACCTTTTTTTAAAAACAATGAAATGATAATAAAACGGAAAAGTTAGTATTGTACGATTATTCGAATATTATATTAACATGCAAAAATTCAGTCAATTTAGACAACAGGAAATGCTTTAGCATTTCTAATTTTGCCCAATAGCACATAAAAATAATCATGGTCTTGAAATATTTTTTGGGGGAATAAATTAAGTTAATAATTTATTTTTTATAAAATCATATATTGAAATAATTATTATCAACAATTTAATAATTAATAAAATAATTGAGCCGTTCATTTTGAAGGTTTTATTTCAAGAACAATCCATATAATATTATCACTTTTAACCATAACAATATAATACTGTTATACTAAGGGGGAAGGAATTATAAACGTATGTCTTAATAACAAAAATTTCATCAATAGTTTATGAAAAACAGATGAAAAATTGTTAAAATTTGTTTAAGATCAAAATTTACCATATGAACCATTCTTGAAATGGACTTAAGTCACTTTCAAAATTAAAGACTCAATTATCTACTCTGCAATACGCTTATATGTTATAACTATGTTTAATCTAAATATTTTATTTAATGCTTAATAATTTTTCAAAGGTGAAAATTGAATTTTGGCTATGTTATCTCTTGATAAGTATATTATGCTATTGAATCACATTTTTAATAATTGTTTAATTTTTTGCCACAATATTGATAATTTTTATCCAGTAACAAAATCTAAAATTTATTAAATAAAACTAAAAGAGTGAAATTTAACATTAATTAATGTCCTTATTTAAAAAAAGGCAATGAGTTTGATATTTCAATATTTGAAGACAGTAGAGATATGATTTAAATGCAATTTTTAATAGAAAATAATATCTTTCATATACCGACAAAGTCTAATGGCTCGTATCCAATTTAAATTCAGTAAACTGTGTAAGTAATTATTTACGACTTATCAGAATTTAAAAGTTTTCCAAATAGCAAAAAAAAAAATATTTTTAGTCATGGAATCATATATTGAAATAATTTTCATTAAAATTTTAATAGCAATAATTATCTACTGTGCCATACGCTTATATAATATCAATAAATATAATCTGTATGTATATAGAAAGTAAAAAAAAAATCGTATTATTTTGGCTATATTATCTAATGATAAGCATTTTTTAATTAGATGATTTATTTCTTTATAAAAATTTAATTTTTCGATACAAAATTGATAATGTTTATCAAATGAAATGATCTAAAATTAAGCATATAATACTAAAAGAGAGAAGGTATAAATTTATAATCACCTTACTAATTTACAGTAAGGCAATTGGTTTAATATTTTAAAATTTAAAGATGATTTAAAGAGATGTTTTTAGATACTGTCGGCCTAATGTGTAAACCTGCTAAGTCCATTTTTAAAAAAGGATTTAAAAATCCGATGAATGTTTTCAAAATTCAAGTAATGAATTCTGAAATTCTTTTGAATATAATTTAAACAATATCCAAAAGCAATTAAAACTTGTAGATATATAATTAAAAGAAAGTTACGTAAAACAATAATAACTATCATTTTAAAAGAAGAGATTACATCAATTATGAAAGGTTATATTAATTTTATACATAATATCTCAATTAGTTTTGCTCAATCATTTAAAGCCGTTTTACTAGAAATATTAATATTAATATAACTTGAGCAGAAGCTCAAAAATGTATTTAACTAACTTAATTAGCTGAATAATTAAATGCGTAAAATAAGCAAATATAAAATTTCAATTGGAAAAATTAATTAATATTCACCAAGTTATAGTCTATAGTAACAATGAATATAAATTCAGTAATTTCATTATCGCGATGAAAAATACATGTTTTTTATGCAGTTCTAAACCTAAAAAAAAGAAAAAAAAACTATCTCTCGTATATAATGAATGCTTTTATATAACACAAGGCTATTGAACATTCCGTGATCAAATATTGTATTTAATGAAGAAATATTTCAAATTTTATCATATTTGAAAATGCATTTAACAGAGTACATGCAACGATATATTTGAAAAAAAAACGAAAACAATAATTACATTATATTGTAAAGATACACCAGCACATTGAATTTGTTCAGTTTTTAAAAAATACATAATATATGTGTCAAAAAAAAATGCTACTAATGTACATTGTACAATGTACGTATTAGGTATGTATAATGTACATGGACAATTATATTTAATATAATCTAGTTCAATCTATTTAACATAACGTGAATTTATTAATAAAAATTTCATAATAATATCCTGGATGATTGGCATGGTGACCACAGAGAAACAATTTTAAAATTCCCTGATAATTCCAGGCTTTCCGAATATTTATCATTTTTCTCTATTACTTGAAAATCTTATTTACATATATGTTCCAGATATTTGAAGTTTTAATAAATTTAATTTTTGTGTATTATCTCCAATAAGAATAGTGATAAAAAAATTTTCATTAGTATTTTTTGAACACAAAATGTTTATCTCTCGAACTAATGATCACTATCGGTAAACCGATTGGCCCTGTGACACCAATAACTTCCAAATTTTACTAGCGGAAAATTAAAAAATACTAGTTAAAATTATATGATAACAAGTTTCACGATGGAAATAAGTATAAGTTATATGAGAATGTTAATTGAAATATATATTTAAAATGGACAATGAAAATCTCGGATACTGGTTAATTCCCTGATATTTCCAGATTGAACTAAATTCTCTGAGAATTCCATGATTTCCAGGTCTATGGTCACCCTTATTGACTACTATAAAATAAATTAAAACTCCAAATAGTCGAAAATAAATAACTTATTTGAAAGATATGCACTCATACTTATGTCATAATGGCTTCTACTAGTCGAAAAGTTGAAAAATCATAGAAATCCTCTTGTCGCTACTTTCTAAAACAATGATTTTTATTTTTCGGAATTAATAGACAAAGTTAGATTTAAAAAAAAAAACCAGACTTATGATAAGGCTTCTATAAAATTTGGATTTTTTTTTTGGTAGATTTTATAGAAACTATTGTATTTGTTCTGATGGTAAAATTTTGATCTAATTTTTCCATCACATGTATTATTTAGAAGAAAGAAGAAAAGATTCAAAAATACTATTGGATAAGAAATTCACATACACGTAATACAATTGGCTTTGTCATCAAGATAACTCCTACTATAGTTTATACTAAACTATAGTTTTCAATCGATCTTGATCCAATTTGGTACACTTATCTTAACCTAGTTTAAAGATGAGCAAAATCAGAACAATAGTTTACAAATGGTAGCCATTTAAAATTATAATAATCTTATTTGGTGCATTTTTTACAAATAATACTTGATTGAGAATTAGCTTAATTTCTAAAAATTAGCCCAATGACGCTTTTTTTATCTTTTTTAATCTTGAAAGCCATTTCGAAATAACATGAGATTTTTAAAGACGAGAAATGGGAAATTTTTTGAGTTCCAAAATGCAATCATGAAAATTGAGAGACAAGTTTTTGAAAATTGTCAATTTTCCAAACAGGAAATTAAAAAATATTAGGTAAAATTACTTCATAACAAGTTTCACGATGGAAATAAATGTGAAATATGTAAGAAAGTTAATTGGCATATATATTTAATATGTCACAATGAAATTCCCTGATACTTTCTTATTTCCTGATATTTCCAGACTGAATTAAATCCTCTGAAAATTTTATATTTTCCAAGTTTTCTAAGTCTGTGATCACTCTGTATTCTGAAAAGAACTTTTTTAAATCTTCTCTTGAAAATTTAACATAAATGAGTAGAAATAGAAGTGCAAATTTATATATGCAAATATTTCATATCAATTTACAATATATTCGAAATATATAGATACCTCTTTTCGTAGAATTAAATATTAAGTAAAAAGTATAACTATTTAAACGTTTCAGTTCTCTTGGCCCATCCGGATATGAGCTGGGATTTATCTCAGAAGTAGATCTGACTAATAGAAACTAGAAAGAAAGCTGGGGCGCAATAGTTCTTTTAGGATATAGCGCAGAGAAACCCCCAGTACAATGAAGAAGAAGGAGACAAAGAATAAATACCAAAAATGAAATGTAATTTTGGTATAAATATTTAATTTCATAATTGATAATAAATTGATCATAAATAACTGTATGTTTTTCTATAAAACTGTATATTTTCTCTAATATAGGCAATATTATATTATTACATCAAAATGCTTCAAAACGTCTTCTATAATAATATGCAAAATAAGTTACTTAACAGCCAGGTCATCAAAAGGTTTTCAATTTAATCTTTTGAATGTTTGGATAAAAAAAATAGAGAATTAAACGTTGTTCATATAAACGAAGTTTGGATAAAATGAACATCCATGACAAAACGACTACTTTCCATTATTTCAAATACACCATAAGGTTCTTTTCCTTTAACTCTTAATCAAAAACATATAGAGTAAATACACGATCACGTATTACTAAATAAAATTTAAAAAAGAAAACATTTGCTACGATGTTTTAAGGTTTGTATAATTACTCAACTTCTTACGATGCAACTTACTGGTAGGTTTTTTGGGTTCCATCCTCGTATCAAGCAATTTTCGATAAAAACTTTTCAATGTTTCTCGATTACGGATTTTAATTAATCCAAAAGTCGCTACACTGTTACATAATGGCATTTAGAGCCACTTTGAAATCATTACGTTTAAAATGGCTTTAATAACTTTAAACGACTTTAAATACCATAACTTCTAATGTGTTTCTTTGTACATTTAAAATGCCTCTTTTAACAAGGTTAAGATTTTAGTCGCTATAAAGCAACGGTATATAACAATTAAAACAAAAATAAAATACTTATGGTTACTAAAGGGCAACATTTTTGGGGGGAAAACCTTGGATTTTTTTTTTAATTTAGGGGACCATGCTGTGAAAAAGTTTGAGAAACACTGCCTTAACAGGTACTTTTCTAAAGTGTAAACTACAGAACGTTGATGTGGACTTCAACGATGGTCCCACTTTAGGATAGATGATAATATACATAGTATCATAGTTACACATACATATTTTGCTTTATTTTTTGCATATAAAACCAATAAAATTTAATGGAACGAAGATTAGATTTCATTTATTGTAAGTAGTTACATATTTTTTGTTAACTACAAAAATTAACCGACTGTTATTTTATAGGTTTATCAGTACATCCTAACCGGCCATTGGCTTAAATAATTTTTATGATTAGATAATGAAGTTTACTTATAATTAAATTGTATCTTATAAAATTAGCTAAATTTAAATTGTTCAAATAATATCTACATGAAAAAATTAAACTTCTTTATCAAAAACAACATTTTATATAAAGTCAGTAAATATTAAAGTCTTTAATTATATTATTTTATAGCAAGTAGTTATAAAGATAAGGAGCTGCGCTTTTTATAATGTAAATAATATTGGTAAATGTTTAAATTAAATAACTCTTCTTTTTTTAATGAGTTTTAGATTTGTTTAGATTTTATCTTAATTGTGTTTCTTTATTCATAAAGTGAAAAACAAAATTAATTAGTGTAATATTTTCTGGTCATATAAATCAATGAAGCGTTTATAATTTTTTTCATTAGATGCATTATAAAATTAGCGTTCAACCAAATACAAATTTAGGAACGCTATTGGAAATCTCTTTTAATTGCCTTTTGTACTTATAAGTACTATTTTATACTTGTTGGTTTTTTTTATTTGGTTCTACCTGATATTTAGATATTTTTAGATATTTATAAATATTTTCTGAAAATTAACCTTCTTTATTTTGATTATCATGACTAAAAAGCAATTCGATTTCGCACATTTGGACGTTGTACATACAAAATTGTTGGAAATAGGTGGAAAGCGTGGAAGTAAAATCAAATATTTTATTTATATTCAATAACAATAATTGGTTTTAAAATTGTTCTAACAGTAGAAAAGTTAGTATGGAAGATTTTATATATTTGTTGATGATAATGAAAAATATGACAAAAAATTGCTCCCTTAATGCTTTTCAGCAGAACATATAATTGCTCCAGGTCACAATCATTGGTTTAAAAAATTAGATTTTAAAAGGTTTGATTGTTGAAAAACAAACAAAAATTAAAAACCGCCTCTTTAGTATTTGGTATAAGTACCTACTACACAAACTTTCATACTAATTAAGTGAAATGAAGTTATTTAAAATGATATTATAAAAATGATATAACAAAAACAAACACTTATTATTAATTCATTATTTATTTATTAATAACACTTATTAAATTCAAAATTTAAATTGTTGATTAACTTAACATTTTCTCATATAAACTTAGTCACCCCCATTCACTCTGTGAGAGTCGAGACAATGAAATGGGATTTCTACTAATCTATAATCTATATAATAATAATAATAATAATAATAATAATAATAATATATAAAATTCTTACGTCTGTCTGTACATTTCGATTTTGAACCCAATTTTAGGGTAAATATTTGTTTCAAGAGGCTCTTATTCCAAATTTAACATTTTTAAAATTTTTGTCTGTCTGTCTGTCTGTCTGTGTGTCCCGATTTAACTAAAGAACGGAACAACCGAATTTAATGAAATTTGGTATTAAGATACAACACAATTTTCCACATACTATAGGCTACTTATCATTTCAAAAAAAATAATATGGGAAGGTATTCCCTAAGGATGAAAACAGAAATTTTTACTTTAGATAGGTGAGTTATATATTATTGGAAAGGTAATTAAAAGTTAAAAAATAATCTGTAAAATATTTTTAGTTGAACTGATAAAAAGCACAATAAATTCAATTTAAAGTTTAAAAAATTGCTTCTTTGAAATATAAACCTTTATATATATAAGACACATAGTTGATGTTAATAGCGATGTTAATAGAGATTCCTACTAACATTCAAAATCTAAACCCTTAACTTCTGTTATTTTAACGCGAGTATTTTGATAAGTTTCGACTTTTTTTAGTCATAATTAAGACCGACTTTATTTATGTATAGATGCTGATTGATTTACGGATTATTTGGTCCACGGTAGGTAAACCTATCGTAGCTATACGCAATAGACATACTCTTTTTGGATGTTTAGTAATATTTTTTGAAAATTAATAAATTAAATTCGACAAAATAGTGTTTTTAAGTATAATTATGTTTTTCGTAAAAGAAATAAGAAAAATAAAAATTTCCATATACTACCACTACAAGAAGCAAACCTAAAAAGAAAACAATTAACACCAACGTTACTCAGATGAAGTCGCGGGAATCAGCTAGTATACTAAATATCTAGGCGAGTGTTTTGATAACTTTTGACTGTTTCAAGTCATAATTATGACTGATTTTATTGAACTTAACGATAGTTTTTATTTATATATAGATGCTGATTGATTTATGAATTAATTGATTCACGGTAGGTATATCTACCGTACGTGCACGGAATAGACCATACTCTTTTTAGATATTTATAAATATTTTTTGAGAATTAATTGATCATTATATACAACTATTTTATTCTGAGTAACAGTTTATTAAATGTGTATTTTTAAAGTTGGCAAAATAGTGTTTTTAAGTATGATTATGTTTTTCGTAAAAGAAATAAGAAAAATAATAATTTTCATATACGACTACAAATAGCAAATCTGAAAAGGAAGAATAATCTACACCTACGTTACGCAGATGAAGTCGCGGGGATCAGCTAGTACATAAATAAATTGATAGTTTTTAATTCATATTTCAATTTCAATGCTATAATGTCTTAGATCAGAAAAAAGATAATATAACAGGATTTTAAAAATTACTTAATTGTAATATATACATAGTAAAAATCATTTTACAATGAAATGTGTGTTTTCTCTTCGATTATATCGGATAGTATCGTTAACTCGTTTTTACGCACAAAAGTATTTGTGCCGCTATCAGGTAGAACCAAATAAAAAAAACCAACAAGTATAAAATAGTACTTATAAGTACAAAAGGCAATTAAAAGAGATTTCCAATAGCGTTCCTAAATTTGTATTTGGTTGAACGCTAATTTTATAATGCATCTAATGAAAAAAATTATAAACGCTTCATTGATTTATATGACCAGAAAATATTACACTAATTAATTTTGTTTTTCACTTTATGAATAAAGAAACACAATTAAGATAAAATCTAAACAAATCTAAAACTCATTAAAAAAAGAAGTTTTTTAATGGTATTATATATTAATGGTATTGAAGCAAACTTAAATATGAAGTCATTTATTTTCATGAGTATTAATCCCAAAGTATAAGAAGTAAAAAAGCTTTTATAGCGGTGGCATTTATATATATTTTTTTAAAATGAAAAAACACTTATTGTGATATAACTATAATAGTTAGACATATGCTGTCGCTCTATTCTTTGTAGATAATGGTATGTTCTGCAAAATCGTACAACATTATTTTGTTCTATAACCAATAGTTTTCGCAGCGCACGCGATGCACGAAGGTTTTTTGGTAATTTTTTCAGACTTTGGGTTACATTATTAGAGTTTTAGTATGGACCCCTATCTTTTTTGAAAATTTAATATAGCCTATGTTCACCGGAAAGAGTGTAGCGGAAAAAGAGCTGCGCTCCCAATTTAAGAAGCGCTGTGTTAAAGTGTAAACAAATCTCAATTTATCAACTAGCATATTTTTGAAAATAGTCTGGTAAGATTACATAGGATATCCCAGGGATGAGCATACTTAATGCTGGTATGAACGACAATAATTTTTTTTATTTATTTGCGAGCAACTTCGAAAAATGGATAAAATTGAAAACAAATACAAATTTAAAGAGAGAATGGGTAGAAGGAAGTATTAGAGGCACTGTTTGAGTATCGATAAAATCTGTTGTAGAAGAGATGTTTAATTAAAGTTTCATTGTCTGTTAAAATTTTAGTAGACATTTTCAAGTAAAAGATTAGAAATTTACCTAAAAAATTATTTAAAATGCCTGCAATCGATTGTCGACCTATTCGCAATAGACTGTTTGCCCACCCCTGGGATATCCCATCTAGGGATAGATGGCAAATTGTAAATGATTTGGGTGTAAAATAGGTACTCAATTAATAGAAAAAAATCCATTTGCTGTATTTTTTGAAAAATCGTAATTGACACGGACACGTTAATCTTATCCTGAATGATTTTAACTTACACCTAACACTACAAATTTTTCTGATTTTTTCGGGTACTTGAGACTAATGAACTTATACTACATTTTAGATACAATGTAAAAATTGAACAATGAATTGGAAACAATGATGATTGACCGCTATTATGCATATAATCTACAGATAAATCCTTTTTACTCGACCTTAAGTTGTAATTACAGGTTTTCCTTGACTTACGACCGAGATACATTTCTGAACCTCGGTCGTAAGTCGAATCCGTCGTAAATCGAGGTTTTTTTCGGTATTTTCTTTTAGTAATACAATATTTCGAATAAATGCATATTTAAATTGAAATAAAATTAAACTTCAACATTATCCGGATGTATAAATGATCGAATTATTTTTCCTAAAAACTGTAATTTATTATTTATTAAAATTTATTTTTATTAAAACAATAAATCAAATGAAGAGATATGTATTTTATCTAATGAAATTATAAATTTTCGTTGCTTATCACATAAGTACTATTTATTTTTTCTTTTTCAATTTGATATACAATGTCTAACTTTATTTGAACAGTATCTTGTTTTTTTTCTTGAAAAGCTTTTATCAGCCATTATGGTCAAAAATGATAAATGTTCTGATGAATAAAAATTTCAGCAGTAGTACATCGGTAGTACGAAACTAAGAAATAAATACCCGAAAACGAACGGTTAAAATAACCGTGCCAAGTTGGTTGCTGTCGTGTAACTAAATAACTTTATCCCGAAAGAATGTGCAATAACTAAATTTTAAGAACTGGCGAAACGTTATATTTCTTCGAAAAGAGAATTTCTCCCTTTTCATTTCTTACATCCTCTTGAGATTTATCAACCATGTTTTAAAAAATAATTGGCTCAGGTCCCTTTTAGCTCAGTCAAATCTGGCAACGCTGCATTTTCTACTTTGTTTTTAATTTAATTCACGAATAAATCGGTCTATGATGCAAATTTAGCTCCTAAAGAGAAAATTATACCCTATTAGAATTGAATTAACGAAAAAATCGCGAATAGAATAAAAGACAAAGAAGAAAATGTTACGTTGCCTGATTTGACTATGCTAAAAGGGACTTGAGCCAAATAGTTAATTAAACAATTTTTTTTTGGTCTTAAGTCGAAGAATACCTGTATATAACTCTTCGGTATTGATATATTAAACAACGACAAGCTTATTAAAGTTTCCTATGCTTTCTCGCAAACTCCTAAAGAGAATAACCTATACGACCTATACATTCTTTCTTCCTGCCTTCCTTTACCTTAGTACGGTTTTTCTCTACTTATAATTTTTAATTAATTTCAAGACCTGTGAAGACATGGGTCTACATCTAGATCTAGTGCAAAATGAACTATGAATTCGTTACAAAAGATTAATGCAATTTAATAAGTAAGTCATAAGGTGTTCACAGCAGATTCTTTTTAAAACAATTAAAATTGATTTCAGTGTAAAACATTAAGGAAAATAATGTCTGTGAAAACATAAAAAACTTGAACATTTTATGTTTATTACTCTTTCACGTGAAAGTAACCGAACGGAATAATAAATCAGTGCTATCAGCAGTGTTTATTTTTTGATAAAAATTAAGTTTTTCTTTCTTTAAAATAAATAAATAATTTTAAAAATTTATGTTTTTTTACCTCTTTTTGCAGCAGCAACCAATCGTTGCAATTGTATGCATTTTTGTTTGTTTGACCTCGATTTATTTCAAAAACGATTTTATTTATTCTTTTGATGTCATATTTGCTCTGATATTTTTTGAAGTTGATTGTATGTTATTAAACATAATTAGTAAATAAGTATATCTACATAATTTATTAGTCAATTTATTGTAAAATGTTTGTTAAATCAATAAGTCAATGCAGACGATTAGAGTAGGTCACTAAATTCTTTTCCAAGTAATTCGCAATTGAAAATGGCTTAATTAAGTATTCCTTTGATGTTGGTTTCGATTGGTTTCTCTAATACTTACTCATTTAGAAGCTCCTCAGCTACTCGTAATCGTAATCGAACCGTTTTCATTAAATGAAACGGAAACATTTGACAGAACGGATTTAAAAATTCCGGTTCAAAGCAAGTCGACTGATTCTTATCACACTGATCCCATAAGCGTTTATTGTGCCACAATGCCCAAACATTTTTTTTACAAAACTTTAGAAAATGGTCCATGCCTGTGTAATTGCAGGCCAAAAGATGCTTCACATGAGCCAGCACTTTGTCGGATTCGGGTGGACCACGAATTTGGACAATGTCGTAATCAGACATTGGCTCATAATGGTAATAACTTCCAGGAACTGCATTCAGAATTTCACCCAAAAATGTAGATCCTGATCGCCAAGTTGTTATTATGATACTCTTTTTGGGCTGTCCTCCTGTCGCATATGCTAACGTTTTGAGCGATTCTCCAGGAAGGAAGTTGTAGCTTTCCATTTCTTGGTCCAAAATCACTTTTTGCTCGGCCAGAAGGCTTTCAATTGTATATGTAGTGCTCTTTGTTGGTGTAAATTGTTCCTCGGCTTCAATTTGATTGTTTTGTATATTGTTTTGATTGGAAGAGGGCTGATACAATAATATAAATAGAACACATATCGACAGGATCACAAAAAATCCATAAAAGCTTGTTCGTCGTGCCATTGTCTACGTAAAATTTCACCAGATTTAAAGCATTCGTGCAAATTCAAGACTTCATGTTCCAGTTTAGTATGCACCGTTAACAATCATTTGTAACACTTAAAACTTTTTCGCAAAACTTCAACACAAAATATTCGATCAAAAACATGAAAACACAAACTTTACAAGTTGCAGCAGCTATTGGTTTTATTGGTTAGAAAAATTCCAACAATACAATTTTATTTTAGAAGTAAGTAGTAAATAATGTAATTTATTAAAAGTCCATTTTGCCTCTCTTCAGGTTTGTCGTTCTTCGCGCATGGTTCAACCTCATATGTTTCTAATATCACGGTTTTACTACTTTTATATTATACACCCTATGTACACTACTATATATATTAGAATACATATACATTGAGTTGATATTCGTATGCATGCATAGCGAAACATATCAATGCATACGATGTATACCAATTCACAAATACTTACACATCCTATTCATTGCATTAGACAGCATTAGATATCACTAATATTTCATAGTACAAATACAATCTTATATCCAATCCATCCAATATATTTTTTATCATTTTTATGCAGCACCACCTAGTACAGAACTATTAAATAGTAAATACCGCGTGATTTAAAACTAATGTTTAGACTTCCTTTAGGTTTTCTATAAGGTGCAGTGGGATAAATCCGTACACGGAGCAAATCCACCCTAGGCCTTTATTAAGCGAATATAGGTACCAGAGAAAAGAGTCCCTCTTCTCTGATAGGTACTTATTTATTCGAATAAACTGCAACAAAGGTTCGAAAAAAAATAATATGAATGTGAATGATGTCTTAACGATGATTGAATAAAAAATTATATTTTTGTTATTTTATAACTAAATAATAACACCGCTTTTGACCCATAATATAAGGAAATAAGATTTAATAATTTTTAAACAGATAGGTGTGATTTTGCCCCAGCTCCGGAGCAAGTCCGCCCTATTAGGACTATGTGTAATTTATAAGGCAATTCATAAGTCACAGAAGATATTTTTAATCAAAATTAATGCAACTTTAAGAATAAACCATGTGCTAAATATAAATATTTAGATTATTAGGTTTTAAAGTAGTAGAAAATGCATCAATTTAAAGTAAACTTTACAATTTCTAGGTCGGTTTTAGCCCACTCTACTTTATGTGTTTTAATTTGCAGAGAATATATTGTCTAAATTACTAGCATTATTTTTTCGGCAGTTTGAGTTTTTGTTTAGTTTTTCTTTTTTTATAGCTACAATTAAATTGTGTTCCTACTGGCACTTACGATACTTTTGCGACCTTTATCTACTATTAGAAACCAGAGCTGCCAAAGATACTTTGGGAAAGTATCTAAAATTACTTTGAGTATCCACAGTTACTCTTAAAAAAAATAAATACTTATCTAAAGTTACCTTTGTTCGTTACCTTCGTTTCATCCAGGAAATTTTGGGGAAGTGTATATCATTGGAGTTTAGTGAACGTTGCAAAGTGGTCTTACCTTTTAATTGTTTTCAAAAAATTGTAAAAACAATAGGCGTTGTACACAATATATCAAAATAGTTTAAAAAATGCCAGGGCGTTGCAAAGTGAGGTATATGATCAAAAATTACCGATTGTTTTAAAAAAAGTAAAAAAAAAAACATACATTTTACAACAGAATTAATATTTACAACATATAACTACAATTGAATTGAATTTAGTTACTTATATGATTATAATTATCTTAATTTTTAATGAACTAATAATTGTAATACTTCTAATATTTTTGAAATAGCTAACGATGATAAATTTAAATGTTTTAATTTAACTATAATAGCTAAGACATCATTTCCTTTTATTTCCAAATTCCACGGAATGTCGTAGAATGTAACAAATTTCGCTAATTTATTTTGTGTGTTTATATCGTTCGGAATTTCCCCGGTTTGAATGTAGTTTCGAATTGATATGTTCAAATTGTTTTGCCATGAATCCATGATACAAGCGGCTTGCTGCTCAAGAGCTAATGCAAATTCTGTGTTAATTAACGATTTTCCGTGCGGTTTAGCTGACATTTGTGCACAAATAAGTTTCAATTGCCATACAAGAGCTGAATTATTTAAAGTATGTATATTCTTGATTGCCTGAAATATTTATGTATATATTTAATTTAATTTAATTAATTAAATTAAAAAATATTTAATTTTGAAAAACAGTAAATTTATCTTTTTAACACTTACTTTAATAATATCTATCCATGTAGGAAGAACTGCCAATTTATCTTTTGTAACACATTCGTACATCAAGGTTGATAAGAGTTGTTTTAATTCCAATTCCTTGGAATATCCTTCTTTATTTTTGTTAGTTGGTATCAAATATTGATTGATAAAATTTAAAACCATTGAGTCAGAAGAAAATGAAGTTATATCATCACATTTGACCAACCAAGGAGTAACGCACGATTCCGTTAATGTTCGAGCTATAAGACTTTTTGTTCCTGTTGGATCTTGTAAATAACTTAAACATCCTGCTCGTTGCTTAACATTAAGATATCCAGTTGATTTTAAAAGTTGTCTACAATAATAAAAAGCAATATTATAACAATGTACGTAACAGACATGTTAAAATTATAGTACATTAGCTGATCCCAATTTCTATCTTTTTCAAACACTATTGGCCAATAGCGATCGTCTTCAACAGCGATTTTTTCCAACGTAGATAATTCGGGTAAAATACAAGGTGCTTTCATTTGTTTTTTGAATCCGTTAGCGAAAAATATACTTAAATGTGTGTAACATGCAGTGCCTTGAAGAACATCTCTAGGTATAATCAAACGAGGTTCAACTGCTAGCACGTATAAATGACGAAACGCTTGAAGATGATATCTGTTGTCATTGCTATGCATTGGAAATTTCGGGAAAAATGCACATAGCATTGCTGCCACAGACGCTGGTGATGATGAAAGTGTCAATTTACCTCCTCCAAGAAATAGTAATCCCAAAGCCATATGCATTGCTAAATGAGCTCCATATGTAACAGTTGCACTGCATGAGGGACTAACTCTTCGACGTAAATGTCGAACCAAGCGCAAAACTGTTAAATCTCCAGTTCCAGCCATTACCTTTAACAATGATTGTAATTATTTAATCATCTAACCAATAAGTAAAAACGTTTTGCTGTACCATCGACAAAGATAAAAGAATTAAGTTAAGACATGTTTCAATAGTTGGCTTTCCAGCCAACTCTGCTATCGATTTTCCAGTTAACGATACAAACATTCGACAATAATAATGTAAAACTTCAAATGCACTTTGGTCAGCAGATCCGGCATATCGAAGTCCCAACGTAAAACATGCTCCAGCTATTATATTACAATATGCTTGGCTGAAATTTAGAAAAACAAAATGATACCAGTTTTATATTAAAGTTAATTTAAAATTTACTTCATTGTTTCGAAATCAATGTTTGGATCAACATCTGCTTCTGGAGTAACCATACAAAATGGACGAATTGCTGCAGGAATTAGATGTTCAATCCATTCTTTAGTTGGTACTATCTCATTCCACAATATCAATCCTAAAAAATGTAAATTAACAAAATGTTAACTGCAAAAGAATTATTTTTATTTTCTTAATACCTCTGGCAACTACTCGAAGAAGTAGCAAATCAGGTCTGACAAAATCTAGCAGATATTGAGTTCCAGGGGGTCGCATCCATTCGGCAATAGCTTGATTCCCACTTCCCAAATACATTAATCCCAAAGCTAACGTGGCACCTGGGGCTGTTACGTCTAAATTGACGCTTGATCCTTCACGAATTTGAAATGAGCCCACTTTATACTTATCTTTTTGAGATCCAGTGAGCGGAAGTTTATTTCCTCCAACCATGTAATAATGTAGCATATCAGGCACAGCCAGATCGGCGATTCCCGATGATTTACCTCCCTGTCCAAGGGTGACTAAACCTAATGAAAGACCTGCAGCCAATGCATATGATTCGCGATCTACACTGTTTTCCATTTCTGGTCCAGGAGGTCGACCTATGAAAATATAAATGCTATATTTAGAATTTAAACACAAAAAGCGTTATCAGAAAGTACCGAGATTTATAATTTGGAAGCCATATATGATTTTTTTCAACTTACCAATTTCAGTAAGCAAAACTTCAGTAATGTGTCGATGTGATGAACCCTGGTATACTAAACCAATACCTAGCAAAGCAGCAATTTGAATATTTTGCGGAATATCTAATTCCATAGAAGTTGGCGGAAGTAAAGCCTCTAAATGAATGCTTAACATTCGTGTTGTCGCCGTATCTAAAGTGCCACGTTTAGTAGTTGATAGACCCAAAAGAAGTCCAATACTAATCATTTCATTTACTTTAATCAAGTAATCAAATCTAAAATAAAATTGAGTTTAATGCATTTTGTTATTGAAAAAATGGAAAATTTTACGTATTAAGAATTTCCAAATTGCCTAAATGACCATTTAATCCTAAAGCCATTAGAAATCCAGCATGTTCTGGTGTTGTATCATGCATCACTTTTGGTCGGTTAAAAACGATCCAATTGGAATCAATATCGATTGCATTTGGAGTTATTCGCAATCCAGCTGCAACTCCATTGTGAAACAAAGGCCACAAATTCATATTGGGTGGAACATCAATGTGAGTTAATTCGACAGAATTGCCTCGAGGTATTGCTTTACCACTAAGACAAAGTCTCGCAATTGGCAATGTTTCTGTTATAACTGGAGAGTGTGTTCGCAGTGTAAACATTCCTCTGAAATCGCAATTAAGTTATTTAAACGAAAACCGATTTCGAATAACTATTAACCTTCCAACAGATAAGGCCATCGTTCGAGTGCAAATCGCATACAAATGCTTTTCTTGCTCTTCAATAAAATCATGGTCGGTAACTTCTGGTCGTTGCACCACTCGAATTTTGACAGGAGTAGCGCTTTGCAGTAATCTACGAACTTCAGCTACTCGACGATCTTTCGGAAATCGTAATTTTAACACTTCATTCTCAATCTGAAATCATAATAAATGTAGAAAAAGGTTTTATATTATCATTCAGCTGCAAAACAACGTTTTCCATTCCATCATGAGTTTCGACTTTTGTAGATGTTGCAAGCGTGTGTGAAGGACGTGCTTCATCGTCGCCTTCGCCAGGTTCAGCATACAATCGTAACATTTCTTCATTGATGGCAACGTTCATTGTATTTGACTGCAAGTTTAATTTAAGTTTACGTCTATTTTAGTGTCATTGTAAATATAATCTTACGTCTTTGTCATTTTGAAAAACCAAATCAGGGCGTTGAAGCAACTCGTATATATGTGATGGCCATAATGGTGAAGGATTTTCCCGACATTGCCATAGAGCCTCATGAAACAATAAATTCAGTGCCGGTGGCAAATTTTCAATTTCTCTTCGTGTGAAACCTTTACTTGCTATTGTGATGACAATTTCTTCGGCCAAATTATTATTAGTTTTATCGCTAATACGGTAGTCAATACTAGTTTGATCGACACGACTCCCTGGTGGAATAACGTGGTGAAATAAATTCTCCATTGGAAAAACTTTATCTTTACGGCAAGCTACTATCATTGTTGTAAGCTGAATAACATCACGACTTCGAGAATTCACATTGGCAATATATGGGTAAGGTGTTAATTCTTTTTCGCACATTACTCCATACAAATGATCAAAAATATTTGCTGGAGGTGCATTTAACAACGAATATAAGTTCATTTTTTTAAAATCACTTTCTATTATTTGACTCTCCAATTCATTTAATTTAAATGGTGCCAAATATGGAAAATCGATCCAATAATGAATCATGTATTTTCGCAATTGTAAATCTGATGCCAATTGATGCAACAATGTATTTAAGAGTTTTAGGTCATTGGATTGTAAAATATTCAATTTCAGCTCTTCATAAACCAAGTGTAACGTGTAAAAAACTAAAGGTAAAAATTGAAAAAGTGGAGCACTTGAATTTATTCGTCCGATTTTTCGGCTATTTTCCAAGTTTTTCGGCAAACAGTTTTCCATTTTCAAATTTAGCAAACTGTTTAACGAATCCTCTAGTTCCAAATTTATGGTTGAGTTTAGCAAATCTGCCCAATCAAAATTGTCGCCTTGGTTTGATGCTTTCTTTCGCTTCGGTTCTGGGGAGTTTGAAAATTTTTGCCCAAATTCTAACAGTTCCGTATCATAACCCAACATGTCTATTAAGAAAAAAAAAACAATTATATTCATTCGATGCAATTTCAGCACTAAATTATTACTTAAAAGCAGGTTTGTGAAAAGTTTCCATTCTTGCTCGAGGCTAATTTCCATTGGCCCTGGAGCATTTCGGGTTGCATACCAACGCGATGTTAACGACATTGCCAAATCTTTCTGCAAGGATGTTCGCAAAGCCGACAAACACGTTCGAATTAAAGAGCCCTCAGCTAATGACGGCAATCGCATTCGATAATATACGTTATCGGAGTATTGTAAAGTAATTCTATCGAATACAGCGTCTCGCAAACCAACTAAATGTGTTCCTAAAAATTCGTTATATTAATTTCTATAACTTATTTTATTTTTTAAACAAACCTTCATTTATAATTGAGTGATAAAACGGTGAGTTTTCAACGTTAGAGTGCGATGATATGTTTGGAACAGGAGACAATAAATAAGCGGAATCATTTAATTTGATGTCACCAGTTCCTGGAGTATTAAGTGTTGGTAATAGACTACTTCGCCTAAACAAAACATTTAAATCCAAAACTTTATTTTTGCATAAGAAGAATGTATGCATTCACTACTTCAAAAATGTTAATGAAATTGGGGTATTTACTAACTAAAAATGTTTGAAAATGATTCTGCTCAAAATATGTGCATAAATACTTAAAAATCACCAATAAATAACGTTACACGATTTGTAAAATTTAAGGCCGCTTACTCCTCCGATATGACATCTCTTCCGTATTTTTAGTACTATCAGTATAAACACCTATTATATATACGAGAAATGTATGTGGAATGGCCATATATTTCACAATACTGAAAATACTACGCAATACTGAGTACCATTCTATATCAATTTGTTTTTCTATGAGTATCTTATCTCTTAGTCGGAAGTATTTTCACAGTATTACAATGACATTATATAAAACTATTGAGAAACAACTACAGTATACTCTGAATGATGTTAAACTTAATAGTAGTGGCCTAATTCTAAACTCCCACAATTTCATTGCACCCTTAAACAAAGTGTCGTTTAATTATAACAGTTCTATTAAATAATTGAATATATGTTATTGGAAAATTGACCATCTAAATAACAGAATTCAGTAAATCGTATAAGGATGTAAGAGAAAAGTTATTATTTGTTCAAAGCTTTATATTTCAACAAGGATTTCACCTTTGTTAGGTGAATTTCTGTAGAAGTTAACCTAATGGTTAACCTTTTTGTGCGATGATAGTTTCTTTTTACATTTAATGTTGATATCATTCATTTTTATAAGATGTTTTAAACAGAAAAGAATTCGAGCCTACTGGTGATCAAGTGGCTGCTCTAAAACTGGTAACTGTTGGGTTCGAATCTCGTAACGAGCAAATTGTCGATATTTCTCAATTTACATATTTTTATTAATTCTAGAGTCGCTAAAGATGTTGGTAGTTATAAAGCGATGGTAAATAACAATTAAAAAGAAAGAAATCAATGATTTAAGAAGTAATAAAATCCGACTTTTGGAGCATGAATATTTGGGCTATTTATTTTGAAAGTGGTAAAAACTCATTTCAAGGACAGTCCATATGAAAACGTTAATAATAATTCAATATTAACTTTAGTTACAACAACAATTACTTCTTTGTTAGTTAATGTTATGTGTTCATATTTAAAAAAAATATAGTATATTTCATACAAAAATCTTACTAGAAATGGACTTAAGTCACTTTTAAAATAAACGGCTCATTTACATAGTTCGCGTGAAAAGGTATATTTTGGAAACTAAGTAAATCGATTGCTTCAATAAAAGTATTTCCTAAATTATTATGTTTTATCAAATACCCTAAACTATATTTGGGTACATGGAATAGATTTTCGCTATATTATCAAAACGTATTTAAAATATTGTATTGATGAGGTGATACCTTTTTCTTTTTTTTTTTGATATCACACACAAAATAAACCTATAAGTTTTTACTATTTTACAAACATTTGTTATGCAAAACCAAAAATTTTAAAATAATATTTTATGAAGAAAAACTAAATATTTTGTTTATTGGTTGAAGCAATAATGCCCAACTTTTAGCCTAAATTAAAATTAAAAGAAATTATTTGGTAGTTAACCTTGGAAAAGGTGAGCTCAATTGACTTGCTGCAGCATTTGAGGCATAATGGGGTGAAGCGCTTAGTCCAACCGATACGCCACTCACGTGTAACTTTCCAACAATCGTCAACCCCGAACGCAAAACAACTTGTCCATCTGGTTCTAATACGGCGATCAAATGTAAATGCTAAAATTATTTAAATTCATCATCAGGTTTAAATCGTAAACATTCTATTTCAAATACTAACCGGAACAGCTATGACATCTTTGGCTCGAATCTTCGTGACAAATCCAACAATTAAACTATCACTGTTGGAAATTTCCAATTTTGCAATAAAAAGTTGATACAATGTCGGGATCAAATAACAAATATGCATTTGACCAACAAAATCAGTGAAAATAAATACTTTGGTCGCCATTCCATTCGATAGCCCACACTCTCTAATATTGAAAAGAAAAAAAATAGTCTATAAGTTTGAAATAGGATGATAGTAGCCGAAATTATTACTTTGAGATTCCTTGATTTTCAGTCCAAACATGCTCGAGACAAATATTAGGATTCATAGGTTTTGTTGCATAGAAAGTGGACTCACAATTAGTTAAATTGGAAATTAAGCTGGTAGCAACACCTGACGTATTTGATGGAGGAAAACGTGACGAGCGGTTTAACCACGGAACTCCAACCATAGGGGAAATACTCGGAGAATTGCATCGACTAGAATATTTGGTTTTTTAATAAATGTAGAATATAATAATATAGGTTTTAACCTTATAGAAGCCATTGGACTTTGACATCGTGATGCTTGAGGACTTGCAAGGCTATTAACGCTGTTAGGCCGGCTCCAATACGGGCTTCCCGAGGCCAATGGAATACCCATACTATGGACATTCCATAGGGATAAATTTGATTTTTGTTTCGATGAGATATTAAACGGAGATTGAATATTCGAACTATTTTGTGAGTTAATGAAATTTTTTGAATTAATTGTTGAATATTCAAGTTTTTCACTAGGGAGAAGACCACGAAGAATATATAAACTATGCAATCCGGTTTTTTTATCGTAAATCATACACAAGCTTGGTTCTTCCGATGTAAAAATGATCGTTTGTGCTGGATCTGAGGCAATATTTGATGTTAAGGATGACTGTTTTATTGCTACAGGAGAATATTCATCAAGAGGGTGAGACAAAGACATTATAGTCGGCTCCAAATTGTCGTATATCATTGTCTTTTTTGATGATTCGGAAATATCGGGATTGCTACCGAGAGGTTGTTCTACTTCTAATAAAAGTCCGTATTTGGTTTTCCAAACGTTAGCAACAGGAAACTGTAAGCTTTCGATGAAATCTTCGCCATTTTCGGCGAAGACTTTCATTGTGAAATCATCTAATATGCAAACACATTGGAGCGAGCACGTTGGAAGTTTTGTGTCTGGATGTACAACTTCGTCGAGTTTCATTGTTGGGCGTGTACGATGAAACGTACACCAGAGCGCATGTTTCACGGGATTTTCCATGCTGTAAGTACATACTGTAATTCTGGATTCACTGGGCGAAAAATCCGATGAAGGACTCGAAAGCAACCCTTTGGACCACACTACGATATTTCCTTTGACATAGAGTTCTTCTTCCACAAAATTCGACACATTTGTATTACTTTTTCTTCGTAAAATTCTTGATTCAGGTTTTCCTAATTCGGAGCTATTAGAAGGTTTGGTTTTTATTTTTTTCGATAAGTTTTCATTAGCACTTTCATAGTTTGAGGAAGATAATTCATTAACAATACTATCACTGGAAATTTGGCCAGCATGTTTCAATTTAAAATTACAATTTTCAAAGTTGTAACGTTGCTTGGTATAGTAATTTTCGTAAGAAAGATTTTCGTTTATCGGGGCTTCTCGAACTAGCCATTTTTCAATTGGCTCGTTATCAGTTAACGAAACTCGTTGGAAGAAGTGCAACAAGAATGCTTCAGACGTTTGCTGGCTATGCTTTGAAAAGGGCATTAAACGTCCCGGGTGGCGATTGACTTGCTGCCGCCCACTTGGAATAAACTCCTGAAAGGTAAACCATCAATGAAATTGTTAATTTTCATCAAAGACAATCATACCTGTGGCTCAGACGCAGCTATCATAATTTCTTTTTTGACTTCCAGATTTGCTACTTAAGTAACCCGAAAACTATAACTTAAATAAAATAAAATCAACAATGTAACAAAGTTATATCATTCGCATCTGTTCACATTGCCGAAGTTATTTTGATTTTTGTTCATAAAACCACATAACCGCACTGATCAACATTTGGTTTTAACAGAAATTTACGTTTCAAGCCAGTTTTGAAACGTCAAACAGTTTAAGCGGTTTATGTTATATATCTATTAATGCCTATTAAACAGTTCTTGTTTAAATTTTTAGATTCCAAATCTTTTTTCTACTTCTACTCTCTCAAAAAAATTGCTGACGCTCCAGAAATGTTCCATTTTATCAGAAATTTTCATTTCTTTAGAGTGGGGAAAATGCACCCCAGTAATTTTTTGCATAATCGGCATAATCTGCCTACGCAGCTGTTGTCGCGCCCTTAGAAAGTTATAGCATCCAGTACGATACCATCTCCGTCGGAAATCATTGTTAAAAAACCTATGCATTATTTCTTTTTTTCAATAAGTGTTTTTCATTTCAATTAAATTTCCGTTTCTCATTTATACCATTCAATTTTAGTATCTACATTCGTCAATTGAACAAAATCAATTAGTTTTAATTACCTTTGAATAATAATTGACCTTTTATTCCAATGTATGAAAATAATTGTCAACAATTAAAGTTGTTTATTAATTAAAATTAACTTTATAACTACATTTTATAATGGTCAAGTTAAAGGGGAAACTAAAGTACCTATATGGGTAATTCTCATTAAATCTTGAAATTCTTGTTACTTTTCAGTTTTTACAAAAATCTAAGCGACCTATGATCGTATTTTTTTTCTTGAAAAGAACTTTATTTGGTCAAATGGTGCCGGTTGTAATTTTTAAACTATATGAAAGTTCATAGAATAAGAAATAATTAGTGCCCTGAAAATCATTCCCTCACTTTCTCCCAAACTTAATTAGATTAGCACATTTTTGAACTTTTCAATCAAAAACTTTTGATTTCCAATTTCAGAATTTGACTAATTGATTAAAAACATAATAGATTTTTAAAATATTTTGAGTTTGGAATTAAAAGTGAAGAACACGTTTTCAAATATATTTTTTGTATACGTCCCATAAAAAAGAATCATTCTTCAAATTTTTACAAACAGTCAATATATGAACGCATCTGTAATCATTCATGAAGTCTCTCATCGATTTTGGATTGTTAGCAATACTATTTAATTATTTCACATCTTTTTGTCATCTTACACGTGTTAGAATATCGATTCCAAAATAAAAATATGAAAATTATTTTAATATTATATTTTCAGCCGTCATTCCCTCACAGTAAAGAAAAATGGAAGTATTTACTATATCTTAATAATCATTGCACAGTAAAGTAGGTTGTCAGTAGTAAACTTGTACAAAAATTCAGTAAAACAAAAGTTTATGTACCAAGGTTTTTTAAGTTACATTTCATTTCGCCATTCCCTCATTTCCAATTGGAACGAGGGAATAACGATATATGTGGTAATAGCTTTTAAAGTAGTCGGACTTGACTTTTTTTATTGAGTAGCTTATTTAATCGTTAATTAAATTCACCGTTTTCCTGTTTAAAGAAAAGAACATAATTAATATTGAAAATCATGTATAGTTGTTCTAAAATGAAAAATATTCACTTTTCCATTACTAGTAATTTCGCTCAAAAAATTACTCTCTAAATTTTTCAACTATTGAAATATTCTGTTAGAGCGTTTAGAGAACAGCTTTTTGAGTAAATGAACTATATTCAAACTTTTTAAAATCTAAACTTATACGAAAAGTTAGTGTTTTTCATATAAGGGTAAAATATATTCTTCAGCAATCAGACTTTTTCAAGCCTAAATTTTTCATGAACCCCATGATTGTAAACCTGGAGCAATTTCAAATTATCCTGGAGCATTCCGAAAACAATTTTTTTTGGCTTACATTTCAATTAAGAATAAAACCTTTCACACTATAAACCTGTTTCTAATACACATATAATTATAGTTAATTGCTTTCTAGTTACATACAAAAACTAAATTTTTGTTGACCATTGTTGTTAATAATTATATATAGAAAACGTTTATTAACAATTTGCACACCAAAATGCACATATATTTACTTTTTCAATTTAAATAATTTGATTAACAACTTTATTATACTTGGTTTGGAAATATTTTATGCTGCACAAATTAACATATTTACCTATTAGGAGTAATTTATATATTTATCAAAACATTTAAGAAAATATTGCGTAAATAATTTAATATGAAATTTAAATTTTGATTCAATTGATTATTTTTATTTTCAAGTTCAACAATATCAATTTGCCTTTTAAAGGTTCAATGATTGTTATAATTTTCTATTGAAATAATCTTATTGTGTTGTTTTTCACACTTCGTCACCACATTTTAAAAACGATATATAAAGAATAATGTGGAAATTATTAAGTTCATTATTAATAAATAAATGTATTTTTCGGCTTTCTGTGCCATATAGTTTAGATAGTTTATCGTTTACAAAGATCGAATCAAATTATGAAATTATCACTGGTATTTGAGATTAAACCGCCTCGAAGGAATATATTATGTTCATAAATATCATCTCTGCGGAACGCTGCGCTTATGTTCAAATATATATATATACCAATCGATCAAAAATATACTGTGAATAAATATTCAAATAGTTTGATTAAAATGAACCATTTTGAAAACATAATCCGTTTTTACAAACAGATTTTAATTTTGGCTTGTTTTATCAAATTAAATAGCGGTAGTACATCAATAAAACCAAAAAATGTTCTACCAGAACATTATGTGAAAGGTTGTTTTAAATACTTTGAGTGAGAAAAATGATTTTAAAAAATTATTGATTTAAGAAATAAGACCTCCAACGGATAGTTCGATGCCAGTTGTTGTCGATTTCAGTATTTATGTTGTTGATATCAATTCAATAAATGTTGAGGATATGGATTTTCGGTAAATACTTTTCAGCTTTAATTTTTGAATTTTGATTTTTTTTTTAGTATTGATATGTACGTTAAGCAGCGATGGACCGAATCTCGTTTGCATATGCCTCATTATATGTTTGAAGAGGGTGACGATTATGTTACCCTAACTCCCGAGTTTTTGGACAATTTATGGCAACCAGATCCATATTTTTTCAATTCAAAAATCGTTCGTAAGTGGCTTTGTTTAATTGATTCTAATTATTTTTTTTAATTTTTACTTTATAATGTAGAAATTGCAACTTTAACAAACAAATTTTCATCGGTTACTCTCTACCGCAACAAAACCGTTTCGTATACTGCTCGAATGCATGCAATTGTCGCTTGCCAAATGGAATTCCAAAATTATCCAATGGACATTCAAATTTGCCCGTTATACATTGAGAGTTGTAAGTAAAGTATAAAAATAACTTTTTTTTTGTGATAATGGTGTTTTTAGTTTCGTATAACAATAACAAGCTACGTTTTCGTTGGGCTAATCCAGGAGTAATTTTAAACCCCGAATTAAAACTTCTACAATACCATATTGGTGACCCTTTGCAGCTAGAAGAAGCTAACGGATTTTTGCTTGAAAAAAATGGTAATAAATTATAATTTTCTACTTGAAAGAATTGAAAAATCATTTTTAGGAAACTTCTCTCGTCTTACCGTTTCGTTTCGTTTTAAACGCCACATTGGGCATCATTTAATTCAAACATTTGCTCCATCGGCGTTAATTGTTGTCTTATCCTGGTTTAGTTTTTATTTGGGTCTGGATGCTATTCCCGGTCGAGTCACACTTTTAGTTACATGTATGCTCACTTTAGTTACAATGTTCACGGGCTTAAAAAGCGATATTCCACCGGTCGCATATGTTAAGGTAAAATTAGATAAAAATAGAAAATATTACCCTATTTTTAGTATCCCCTTTACTTTTTGGGCCAAAATCAGGCGTTAGATTTATGGATGGCCGGATGCATGGTTTTCGTTTTTGCGTCATTAGCCGAATTTGTAATCGTAAAAGTATTAGATGTTAAATATCAAGCTAGAAAAAGCAAATATTCTTTAAGGTTTCTTCCGACGGTAAGTAAATTAAGAAATAAGTAGCTCATTCGAATAATGAAAAAAAAAAAATTAGAGATGTTCAACGTTGGAAAATGGTATCATTTCTTCTGCTTGGGATTCAAATTCGCTACGTTTTCGTCATTCTCAATTTTCGCATAGTTATAATGACGAAGAAAGTTTCTTTAAACTTTCTTGGATTGATGCGGTATACGAAACAATTGAGTATTATTGTAGAAAATCAATAACAATTTTTCTTCTTGATTTTAGAAAACGGGCGAACTAAAAATTTTATGGGAGGAAATCGATCGATCATCCAGGATTGTTTTTCCGGTTTTATTTTTATTTTTTGTAATTATATACTGGCCAATTCTCTTGTTTAAAGCATCATAACATAATTATTTGATTTTCAATTAAATATATTTGATAAATAGAAAATTAACTACATGAATGTTCTAACCATCAAAATCTAAGCAAAATTATTATGTAAAAAATTGTAAAAGTATTTTATTTTAATTAAATATAGCAGTTGTGAAGAAATCTAATATTGTAAAGGTATAAGCTTGGATTTTCCTTATCCAAGCTTATGCCGGTTAAACATTTAAGTTTACACTTTTTAAAAATAAAGGTCTATATATTTAAACCACGAAAAAAAAAATAATAAATTAAAATTGAAAAAAAAAATATAAAATATTCTGCCACATTAATAAAAACGGAATAGGATTGAATCTATCACTATTAAATATATATTCTAAATATAAAGAAATATACAACACAATATTTAATAGATAGACTTTATTTAAAGAGATACTTCCATCAAATTATCATCAGAATAATCATCTGAGTCATTCGACTCGTTACTATTTTCTTCTAGACTCATTTTATTTAAGCCCTTCACACTATCTCCAATTTTTAACAATACTTGCGATGTATATTTGTTGAATTGAACTCTGAAAATCAAAAAAAGAAAACAATAATTTAAAGATTTTAGGTAATTATATCGTCTTACATTTTGATTAACTGGTCTTGTTTTCGTTTTATTGACCGATAAATTGCTAATAATGTTGCCGAAGAAATATTTTTATTATTTGCTTTTTTACTGATAACTGTGGACCATCGCAAATAAAATTCAAAATGCCTGGAAGATTCGATTTCTATTGCGACAATCCTTAAAATCCGATCTAAATATGTTTCAGGCAATGATGCGACGATTAGTTCAACTAAAAATAGATATTCAGCTTCGTTAAAAGTTTTAAAGTAATTAAAAAAATCAAACTCACTATCTACTGTTTTGATTTTTTCCATCACTTCTTTTATAATGTGTCCCTCGTTCAACCTAATTGCCATCATTAAGGCTAAAAATAAAATCAATAAATTTCAGCAAAAGTAAACTAAATCAGAACTTAAAACCTGAAGAAAAATCATTTTTTGTTATTGCTTTTTTAATAGAATCTGGTGTTATTTCCAAATCTAATTCCCAAGGATCAAATACTAAAGATTTGTTAAGTGAATAAACAAGCAAGCCTTCTGTAGATGCTACTGCCCAAGTATCTCCACTGGGTGAAAATTGTAACGCATATACCCTTATCTAAAAAATATAACAACATAAAAATAAAAAATATTTTTAATGTTTATTTCAAAAGTACCTCTAAATTTAATGTTCTTTCTCCAGCATCACCTTTTTTTGTTCCTGGTAGTTTGATAGCGACATTACCCCCTTCTAATGGCTCTCGTTCTTCAATTAAAGCCGAATTTCCAAAACGAACCATACTTCGCCGGTTGACAAAATCCTTAAAAAAATAATATAATTTGTGTGTTAAATAACGTAAATTTAATCACCGGTTTAAAGCGATAAAAGTTGTTGTAATATATGAAAATTTGAATATTCCTTGAAATATTTTTTGCTTTTGAACGTTGCTTTACTATGTTGTTCTACTCCTTGCATATTTCGGTCACCAACTAAGTGTATCTCAAATAACAGTCAGTTTAACGGGATAAATATATTTAGTTAATTAAGTAGTTTTTTAGAAATAAAATGTTTAACGCATGTTTGTAATAAACGTTGAAAGTGTTTTTGAATCATGAAGGACAATATTCGAGGAGTTTTTAATTTTTAGGTTTATTTAAAAATAAATTGTTCCCAAGCATTTTTTTTTTGAGGATATCAGTAATAGTTTGACTAAATTATACAAAGGCGAAGTTTAAACTGTATTATTTTTTTTTTGATAATTTAATAGTTAATGCAGTAAGGAGCTAAAGGAGCGCTATTTGGACATGTTCAAGTACAAACTTTATAGAAGAGATAATGGGAGTTGAGAAACATAATTATGTTTCTGTGGAATGTTTCACAAAACCTTACACGTGCATTGTAGTTATATTATAACAATAAATTTATTAATTTAGCAGCCTATATTATTTTACTGTGAAATTAGGTTTCTAAGGAAGGCATTGAACATTTTCAGAAGGATAGTTTCATTACAAAAATAACGTAACAATTGACAAAACTTACATCAACTCCATCTAATGATCGATTTTGCGTTATAATAAATTTCTTTACAATCAATCCTTCTTTAACATTATAAATACAAACATTTTTTGATTGACCGCCGGCTAAAATGTATTCTCCATCAGCTGAATAACAAATACTTGTAAAAGCTCTAAAAAGTTCAAATTAAAATACTGCCTAATTAAAATAATCTAATGTTACTTGGCCATTTTTGATTTTTTTGCAGAGACCAAATCGGTTTGGATTCGCCCACTTCCCAAATCATTGCGCCCTTCAATATTTTGAGTTTGAGTTGCTGTACGAATATGAAAAAAGGAAATTTGGCCGTCTAAAGTTGCAACGGCAACTTCTTCACCATTTGGATTAAACGTGACAGCAAGACCGTCGGATGTTAGATCGATTGTTTCATGTTGCGAACCGTTTTCTAGAGCATTCCATACGCGCAATGTTTTATCCCATGAAACAGAGGCTAAACATGAACTCGTTGGACTTGGACTAAACGATAGAGAACACTGAAAGTAAAAATTAGTAAAAAAAATCATTTGAAAATTATAGGCTAAACGAACCACAGGGCCTTCATGTCCTGCAAGAACTTCTAATAATTTTCCTCGTTTAATGGACCACAAAAAAATCTCGAAAACATCTTGACCACCAGCTGCGACCAAATCACCACTATAATCGACAGAGACACAAGAAAGTTGAACGGGTCGTGGAGTTGTAAGGGTTCGAAAATTTCGATATCTACATTGTTAGAAAATAGTTACATCAAAGCTTTTTTTTAATTTAGAGTGTCATACCTAGTGATATCATAAGCTCGAATAGTTCCGTCTAAAGAAGACGAAACAACAAATTTTTTATTGTAACTAAAAGCAACACCTGTAATTGGTGCTGCATGTTCTTCAAAAGTCACAAAACAAAATCCCGAATTGATATCCCACAATTTCAATTTTCCATCTTGACCTCCTGAAGCTAAGTATAGACCATCGGCCGAATATGAAATGCATGACATGGCCATAGAGTGTCCCTGTTGCTTCATCACATAAGTTTCACCTGTAAAGATAAAAAAATAACTCCCAAATCTAACTACGCTTTGATTCAGCTAACTTTGCCATTCCCAGACCAAGAGTTGTCCAATCTGGGCGCAACCCAAAGCAATCCAGTCGCCCGTGGAGTTTATACTCACACCCGTGATTGGTTGCTCTGATATACTTAATGAATGTATCAAATTCATTTCAGGAGCTTCATGTATGAAGAATGAACCTGTTGAAAAGGCTGTGACCAAAATTTTAGTATTTCTTTGATATGCGACTGCTGACAGTGTCACTAAATGATTTTCTTTTTTCAACTCTTTTCCAAAAATATGTTTCGCATTTCTACGATAAAATAATTTGTCGATATCTTTTTTGCTTGTTTCATCAAAATGAATATTGGGAACATCTTCGAATTCTTTTTGTGCATTATCAACTTTATCATTTGAATCACTCAAATCTTTTTCATCATCATTTATTCTCTGAAAAAAATGACAGTCATCAAAAAATTTAGATAGTAATATTTGCTTACCATTTTTTTAATTTTTCTTGCATCTCTTGATAAAATAAGTTCTGATGGAGATAAACCACATTCCCACACACAAACTTCTCCATTTCGACTAACTGTGATCATATCATAAGTGTCTTTCTCAAAGAAGCAACCTTTTATGCTTTGAGTATGAGTTCCTAAGATCGTGTTTTTATAATTTTTACACCTGAAATTAGCTTATTTTATTACATGCATACATACTAACGAAATGTAAAATACTTTTCTAAAGTGTAAATCCGAACAGACATATCTTGACTTCCAATCGCTATCATTTTTGAATCAAACGACCAATCTATACACGTAGTTTCTTCACCAGCTCCATGAAAAACTTTTTCAGTCACAAATGTGTTAAATTCACCCGTAAACTCACCAGGCGCTTTAAATAAAACAACTGAAAAACAACAAGCCAACAAATGATTAAGCTTTTCATTCTTTTATTTCTTATTTTACCCATATTTTCTTTGCAGAACGCAATGTGCTTTCCATCAGGACTAAATTTAACATCTCTAATGCGTTTTTTAAATACAAATCGATGAACGATAGTTTTAGAAATTAAACTTATTAAATGTGCTTCACCAACTAAACAAAAAGATGTAAAAGATTTGTAAATTTAAAAAAAGTATAATATTATGTTTGTTTATATTACTTTCGTTTACGGCAACTAGAGTGCAACCATTGGGTGACAAAGCAATGGTCGTATAATTAAAAGAGCTCTCAACGGAAATCGTCGATGATTTGTTGCTAATAATTGAAACAAAGATTAATTTAATGCAGTTTAATGTTAAACTTAATGGAGACAAAAAATACTTTTTTAAATCGAAATAATTTATTCGATTTCCAACAGGGCTTATTAAACCATTTCCATCGGGAATGAATGCGATATTTCCACGTTGATAGATACTGCCTAATAGGTTGGAAAACTAAAAAAAATATTAATTAAGAAATATAAATAACAAATACCAAAATATATTACTTTATAAGCAAACTTCATATTTCTTTTGAAAATTTTAAACTTTCCACGTGCGTTTAGTTGACATTGGTTGACAAGTTGACTTCGGTTACAATCGTTAATATCAATTCCAGTCGGCTGTATTCGAGACCGTTCGACCGTTCGAGAATTGCGCAGAGACCGTTTCAAACCGTTTGTTTCCTCGGTTTCCTCATAGAACTAAATACGCCCAATCGGCCCAATAGGCCCGGCGGCCCGGCCGTTCTATTTTCCCATTTCCCATTTGTTTGTCTCTCTTGGTCTTGCTTTTCTGTCCTCGTTGGTTAATTGTCATCAAACGTCGCACTCTGCAGGATATACGCTTAACTAAATACATAAGTTATTTTGACAATTTCGGAAATGTAGTCATAAAATAATAATATCTAATAATATATAAATTACGGAAAAATGTGCCAGCGTGACGAACAATGGATTCATTTATTCCAAATTTTAAATACTGGAAAACACAAAGATGGATTTACTTTATACGAAGTCACGTCAATGGTATTGAAATTTTAATATTCGTTAGTTTTGAAATCGATTTTTCAAAATTGGCTTTTAGGTCTATCCAAAATCGTGTCCAGATGGAATCACTAAATTAATTGCATGGAAAAGATTTAATGATTTTAAAGTTTTACACAAAGAAATCAAGAAGAAACTAAAATTGTTCAAAATCAATGATTTAGTTCCACGTTTACCGAACGTTTCATATTTTAAAAGGTTGTGGTCCTATTTTGTTGTCATATATTTTATATAAAATTACAATAATGATTTTAGATTTTCTGATCGAGTGATCGAAGAAAGGAAAAAATATGCTCTGGAGTTGCTTCGATTCATAGCTAAATATCCTCCGTTATTTATGAGTGAAGTTTTTGTTAAATTTTTTGAGGTAACTTTTTAATGTCGACTTTAAAAAATTTAAGAGATTAGTAATGAGTTTTCTTTTTAGTCAAGTTATGTTCCGATTCATCAACTTAAAGGAAATATTGATGAAATTCGAAATGAGTTACATTTACCTCTTGCTACTGACGACATAATTTCTATTAATTCTTTAAGTTCCGATGATGAAAGAACTACGTACAATAGTGACACTGACACGATATCTTCTCGAAGTTCGGTAAATCACAATTTAAAAAAACTCTTATTACTTCTTATTTTCTTAAATTTTTATAATTTTAATAGGTAAATTATTCGAATTCCGATCATTTATCTCATCGATTCGATTCAATATCTCTTAACTCTACTAATTCAGACACATGGATACAAAGGTGTCCAAAAGCAGCTTTGTCTGATTCTCATTTACCCAGCATCCCCGAATCAAAAAATGAAATTAACGAATCGAAAATGCCTAAAGATTTAACAGAACTTAGATATACTTTAGTTGCGGCAGAGTATTTCACAAATGCTGTTGAAGCTGAATCAACTCAAGATTATGATGCAGCATTTAAATTTTACAAATTAGGAATAGCATGCCTCGTAAATGGAGTTCAAAGTATTTCAAATTTATTGAAAAAATTCTCAAATTTGTATTTATTCTTATTTAACTTTAGATGACCCTGATTTACATCGTCGCGAAACTATTCGACATAAAATAGATAAATACTTATTGCAAGCTGAGAAAATTTATAATATGTACTTAAATTTGGATCTTGACCAAAAACGCTGGAATGTAAAATTTTATTTTTTCCAATTTTGTTTTTAGCCAATTGTTATATAATTGATGTTTTAGAGTAATATTTCGCGTAAAATCGAGGAAAGTGTTCGAATTGAGCGACCTTTGGAGGAGTTGGATAGTCTAAAAATCGAAAAAGTTGAAAACTATTTAATGTTTGTTCGTGATGGTTTAAGCACCGATTTATTTGTGTTGAAAGTAAATTAATGAAACAGACTATTTGACTTTGAATTTGTCTTTTAAATTGGTACTTGCGTAATTAATTATAATAATGTATATAATACAAACAATTTAATTTTCATAATTTTAAAATAGTGATTAAACAAAGTGACCCAGTAAAATTATGTTGAATGCAAATAAGATTTGAGTCGTTAAATCGACCACTTTTGAATCCCAAACTTTATGATTTTTGTGAAATATTTTATGTTACTCTACTCAATTTTTTTAAAAATAACAATCCTTTTTTATTGAAATATTTACAGCATTTTCAAAACTAACTCAAGTGAAACGGTTTTTATTCAAACTTGTTGTTTTTTAATCCACCTTTTTGGAAAAATTACCCAAAGATAATATTATTTAAAACTACATAAGTTTTTCTGATGTTTCCTTTTAATTTCAAAATTTCCTTTCACAAAAAAAATAAATAAGAACAACACTGTATGCCTACTGGTAGCCGAGTAGTCTAGGTGACCGCTCTAAAACTAGTAGGTAGTGGGTTCGATCGTCGTATCGTAGAAATTTTCAATATTTCTCAATAACGGATTTAATTAACCGTAGAGTTGCTAAAGGACGTTAGTAGTTATAAAGCGAAGGTAAATAACAATTAAAAAAACAACACTGTTATCGAAACCAAACCTTTCTAGTGTTCATTTATTTGATAAATTGAGGATAACAATGTATGTATTATCTTGGTTACACTATCATTGTACCCAGTAGGTATCTTTTTATATATACTATACATTGATAAATGTGTTGTACTTCTAGTAATGCGATAAATTGTTTTCGTTAGTTGGTATTTGAATCCCATAACTTATAATTTTTTTACAGCCTCCAAGCTGCTTATGTTTTCGTCAGCCAAAAAGTTATATCACTTGGCCCCCTTCCTGAATTTAGAACTATTCGTTGCAAAATGTACATATTATTTTTTATCTTTTTCAAATGATTTTTTTTCTGAAAAGACAAGAGCTTATCATTTTGAATATTGAACTTAATCTAGGCTGTTTTTTTTTTAAAAAGCAGTACATGTCATACATGTTTGAATAAAACTCGATTGTTTTAAAAAATCATAACTTTCTTCTGATTGATTAAAAAATTTAAAAAAAAATCATAGAAATAGTAAAACATAAATTTCAAGAAAATTGAAGAACTTGGATACAAAAGTGGACAAATAAACGTGGAGCATCTCTTTTTTAAATAATTATGTAAAAAGTGTACTTATTTATTGGGTACATATTATTCATTAAATACTATGACATTGTTGTTTCCAAACATTCTAAAAATGTTTTTCATGGTATATTTTTTATTTTAATGTGTATTATTATCGGTTTATAATGAATTAAACTTCATTTTGATTTTTATGACATCTATTTACCAATTTAAAATTATTTTTATAATGGAGTCAAATAGCCTTCTGTTAATAATATTAATAACATTAATTAATATTATTGAATTTATCTTTTAGAGTATTCGTAAACCAAATACCATCCATTCTCGTAATTGTTTACCGATTTTACCAAATAACATTCCATATATGGTGAAACTTATCAAATATTTTAATTTAGAAAACACGATTTATCTACTTTTAGAGTTTGTAAGGTATGTTGAATTTGCAAAACAAAAAATCCAGTATAAAAATGATGATTCAATCTGCTTATTTTTTTTTTCTTTTAAATTTGAGTATTTATCAATAAAAGAATTCTGTCTAAAAAGAAATTGCACCTTTTTTTTAAAACATTGAAAAATGTAAAAAAATACATAAGTTTAGTACGTTTTTTTTTTTGTTTTGGAAAATGTTAGTGAACTTATTACTTTTTTGTCTGGTAGGTAGTTTACTTTTTTGGGTAATTGAAATGCTTCTTTTATTATTACCGGTCTTCGACGAGAAACAAATTAGCCTATTCCTCATTCTAATAAGTCTATAGTTTCTATTTTTTTTGCTCCTATTTTCTTGAGTCCATCCAGATTTAATTTTACAATAACAAGTTTGAGCCTTTTTCCTCTTAGAATATGATCTACCCAGTTAATTTTTCTTTTTGTCAATTTATTATTCAATTTTCGTCCTCTTTTCTCAATAATTTAATAATTTTACATTTGTGATTCTTGTTATTTCATTTGTAACGATTTTTATTTATATTTTAGTATAGCTAAAAAAATCATGCAACCGTTCTGATTTGTTTTTCTATTTCTTTTTTGTTAAGCTGTTTAAAAGTTACTCTTTTATTGTTATTTACTTACATGACAAATTTCAAAAAACGCTGAGTTTATAGAAGAATCATCATCCCTGCTTTTTTATGCCCTTTTTAAACCTATATTTTCAGCACAAAAACCTTATGGGAGTATATCGCATCTCAAAACATTAACTCAAATGTTGAAGAAACTTCACACAAACTAAATCCGGAGTCAAACGTAACATTCGCATCGCCCAAATTATCTTCTAGTGATTCAGTTGTAGACGTTTCATTTTTTTCCGATCCTCATATTTCTGACGAAACGAAGCAATTGATTAAAGATTCCCAAGTCTTATTGGATTCCGTTTCGGAAATGATTAAGCGAACTAAGTCTGCAGACGTACCAAATATAAAGTTAGAAAATGATTATCAAGACTCGAATAACTGTGATTTGCATGATGGCAATCTATATGGCGATTGTTGGAGTGATGAGTGCTTAAAACAATGGGAACCACTACCCGAATACTATATAGCCAAATGGGCTGCGCAGCTAATAATCGCTTTGGAAAATTTGCATGAACTCGGAATCATTTGCTAGTACTTTTATCTTATACAATCAGCTTCGATTTTTTTTTAATATTACTTTTTCATTTTTAGTAATATTCAACCAAAAAATTTACTTATAGATGAAAAAGGAGATTTAAAATTAACATATGTATGTAGATGGAAGCATCGTGAGTTTCGTCGATGCCCCAAATTTCCTGAAGTTATGTATACGGCTCCCGAAATCAATTCAATAAGACCATTGACTTCCGCGGTAGATTGGTGGAGTTTTGGAGTGTTACTTTATGAAATGCTTACTGGAATGGTTGGCTCAACTATTTATTTATTATTTTTATAATCTCTATGTATATATTTTTATCTTTTAGCCATTTTATTTTTGTCATCCAGGAGATTTTAATGAAACGACTATATTGAATGTACCCTATTATGTATCCAAAAATGCAAATTCTTTACTTCATCAGGTAATTGGCTTTCAATATTGATTCTCTAAAAATAAAGTTGAACATCTCATATTATGTTAGGAAATTCAATTTGTAAATAATTTCAATTCAAAATAAACCGTATAAGGCTATTCCTAATTAAAAGTTTTAAATATCTTATGTTCAAATAATCATAGAAACTTAAATTTTTGTTGTGAAAAGACTAATTTTCACAATATTTATAATTTAGCTTATGATTGTTTTCTTTTCAGATTTTAAATTACCACCCAGAAAAGCGTTTGGGTTCTGGTGCCAATGGTATTAACGAATTAAAAAAGCACTCGTTTTTCAATGTTATTGATTGGTCTAATTTTGAAACGAATTTTACATCAATATGATTTTTTATGGTTAAACTTAAACACTGTTGAATTTTTGAACTAAAGCTTGCTTGTTTTTCTAGTCAAATAAGTATTACCTAAATGTATTTAATTTTTGTAAAATCATTTTTTGGTAACGGTAATTCAATAAAACTATTAAAAGAATCAAATAACCGTATTCTTCTTTTATTCCTTTAACTTCAATAATAGATTTATATTAAATCTAAAATTTATGACAAACCATATCTCGATGCAATAGATCAGTCTGAGTTCAGATACGAATGTTTAAGGTATTAAGTATATTGAGTCATTACTTGCATAATAATTATAAGAAATAAAAAATTCATGAAAAGAATATAAAATTGAATATCGAGGGTGGTAGTTCCTAAAGATATTCAATTCCATTGTATAAAATACTTGTCAATCGATGATTTTTTAATTTTCGAAAATCGGGTTTGATCGGTTTGATGAAATTAAAACTTATATGTTTAATAGATTTTATTTTTTAAAAAACACATATTCTCCTCAATTTCCCATTTAATTACATGTATGTTTCGATTTGATTTATATCGAAATATATAACAATATTCAACATTTGATAACAATAATATTTTGATTACATAAACTATGAAATTCATTAAAATTATTTTAAATTATCAACAAAGACAAATCTTATATTTTTCATAAAACTTAATTTGATGTATGGTAACTAAAATGAAATGCGTGAAAAGAACTTATAATTTTACATTACAATTTAATTAATCTTTTTCGAATATAACAAAATAAATAAATATATATTTTACTTCGAATGAACTATATTTGGTGTTCATTGCGTTGAAAACAAAACGAAATTGTAATTCCCATTTTTAATGATTTTTAATAAAATTTGAGCAATAATTATTGTTCTTTTTTAAGGTTTTCAGTTTCTTCTTCATAATCATAACTCGTGGATGCGATCGGTTGCCCACAAATTTCAAAGTTAAAAACGCCTTTTTGTCCCTGAAAATAAAAAAAAAAACAATGAGTTATACATTTTCATTGAAGATAGTGCAAAGATTGACATACCTTTGCCATGTAGGCTTTGATGTAGAAGTTACCGAAGAGGACAATGAAAGACATCATATAAATAATTAGAGTATAATGCATCCATAGTGGGAATTCACATCCAGTTCGAATACCATTAATTCCCAAAATTAAAGCACATGTGAATTGGATCTAAAAATAAGAATAAATGTGATGATAATAAAAATGTTTCACCGATAAGGTATAACTTGCTAAGCTTGGTTAAGTATTTTATTTTTGAACCACTTTAAACATTGCATTACAACAAACTTGTTATGATTTTAAAAATTTTTTTTTAGATAAAAAATTAAAGTAAATGTTCTACTAGAGTTTCTTATTTATAGCTTTGTTCTTGCACCAATCCTTTTACTATTTTTTCATCATATGCATCCCTGTTAAAGAAGGCATTTTGAAATTATTAAGTGCCTTCAATATCTTTAAACGACCAATAGTTAAAAATGCTCAAAAAGCTTATAAAAGACATTTAAAAACTTTTGAATTTTAATCGCTTATTTTTAACAGGGATACCCACTACCCAGTGAAAAAAGGAATTTTGAAATCATTACATTTAAAATGCCGTTAATAATTTTAAACGACTTCTAATGGGTTTTTTGAACATTTAAAATGCCTTTTTATAACAGAGCACATATTCAAAATAGTATAGTTTTGAAAGTTTTTATGTACAAGAAATTAGTAATGGAATAAGAAATTTATTTAAATTCGTTGATTTTTTAAAAATTATGTCGAAATAATTACAGTTAGTTCGAGAAATAGTTTTCAAAAGAGAGATAGATTTTGAAATTTATAGGGTGTTGTTATATATTATCATAGATGTATTTTTATATATAGATAACTATTAAATTGATAGTTTATTGCAATATTGAGTCAGTTAAGGCTTCTAAGTATCAAATTTGTTATGATATGACATATTTTATGATTATAGAGATGTTTTTCCAACAAAATTCAAAATTTATCTATTTTACAATTTAGAATTTAAAATATCTGAATTTGAATTTAACGTGTTTAGTTTACGAACCCAAACTAGTTTAAATTCATGAATTTGAATTTACTGCAAACTAAATTTTATCTTTTAATCAGTAAAATTCAACCAAAAATTCTTTAAAATTGATATCAATTAATACGGAGTGACTCTCTTATGATTTTAACTTGTAAATATCGAATTTCATGAAAATAGTGATCTCTAGCACCAATTTCTTCTAAAATTATATTTCTTTGCAAAATATAAAACTTTCACCTAAAATTATTGATTTTTTGTACGTTAGGCATAAACGTAATAAATCATTGAAAGCGATTATATGACCTTTTGCACTGTTGATTAATTTAAGAAAGTTAATCACAAAATAAAAAAGATCCAATCGAGAGAAAAGGAAAGTTACGATCTGTTTAATTCGCATAGGAAGAAGATTAAAACGATTTATTTAATGTTTTGATTCTGACGCTGCAATCACGAAGATCGATGATTGAAGTGTGCAAAAGGCAAAAAAAATTGTCTGACGCTTAGATTATTAATGTGAACTTGTAGAAAATTGACAGACTATAATATATTATGCTTTGTGTTTATTATTGAAATAAATTCATTTCTTGTTATCACTTTTTGAATATCTAACACTTGATGATAATATTACGAAGAGTTGATTTACTTTCACCGATCATACTTTTTTCGTTTCATTTTTTAAAGTCGATCTTCGTTTTATTTTTTTAATAACTAATTATATAGAATTAAAATCTTTTAGTGCACCGATCATTAAGCATTGAGAATTATTTTTTTTTTTAAAACTTGAAGAAAGTTTACTTACCAGTTGTAAAATGGTAATGTATTTCTTCCACCATAAAAATTTCGTGACCTCAGGCCCCAGAGCTGATAAACCGTAGTAGGAATACATTAAAACGTGGATGAAAGAGTTTACCATCGCAGGCAAGAAAGCTGGAAATAGGAAAAAATTAAAATATTTAGTATGAGGCATGTTGTAAATAGATTTTATCAAAACTGAATTGAAAGCGTGTTTGTACCTCTATGTTAATAAAATAATCTTCATAAGTACTTCACGAAACACTTTTTATATATCAAATCTATTAGATAATTATTTGTTTATAATTTTCTTTATAAAAGGATAAGATTAAATATTATTACTGGTCGTTAACAATGTACCTTTGCGCAATTCGCGCTTTACTACAATTCATTTATTTTCAACGGACAATGAAAGGATTTTATATTCTAATAAAAAATAGAAACAGTATAAATTTAACATTAGCACAGAAGTATTTAAGTTCTTAAATCTATATTTTATTTTTGTCGGAGTCCTAGGAATGAACGCAACTATAAGGTCTTTAAGTTCAAAACTCCTGTAAAAACTATTTAGATTGTTGACTTAAAATGTATACAAAAGATCATTTCCCTTAAGAGTGGCACCTTATAAATTAATATACATTTTCTATAAGAATTTCATAATATTTCCAAAAATTATTTAAACATCATGTAGCATGTTTAGTCTCGAATGTAAACTGAAGCGAACCACCATAAATTAATGCTGAATGCTGTGTATTAGTTACGTATTGTTATATGCACTGAATAAGTCTGTTAATTTCGATATCATTCATGAAAGGTTGATAATTATAGTAATAATTTCGAAATAGCAGTATTAATTTCCTTTCAAATGACACCTAATATATTAAAATGGGCCTAATTTAATTTATATAAAACTCTTAATGTGTTTTCAAAAATTTTCAGAAATAATATATAAGATTCCCAAAAAGATAATTAAAAATATTCTTTTCAGTATTTAATGAAAATATATAAACCTATGTGTGAAATTCCAGTGGGTGTTTGACTACATATTATTAGCTATTTCCTAAAATATTTTATCGATATTCCAATTAAAAATATAACTTTCTAAAAATATTTATCTTATTGTAAGATCATAATTTTTGCCTGAAGATTGATAGAAACAAGTTTTTGGTTATCATACGAATTATAAACCTAATTTATTGTAAACTAAGTTCAAAATTTTTACTAAAACAAGATTTTATAAAAAATATTTTTTTTTTTTTTTTTCGACAAAGTAAAATTTATTGAATTTTACGTTAAAATACTTTTCTTTGCTTATTCACTTTCTTTCGTTACATTAAAAAAGTTAATTATTTTTCAAACAAAAAAAAAAAAGAAAGAAAAGATTTTCAATTTTTAAAGTTACTCCTGTAACAAAAGGTCAAATTGTACAAGTCTGATTAAAAATAAATTACAATATTTTTAAAAGAATTAGGTACGGAGAAAGTTCAACTTTTTCAAGATTAAAATTAAGGAAGTGACCTTCGAGGAACTCGTTTTAATAATTTAAATATATTTCAACAATTTCAATGATTGTAAACTTGCATGTTACAATCTAATGTATTAGAAAAAGAAACATATTTTTCAATGCCTTGATGTTCAACAAATTAATCAATGTTATGTAAATTTCAATATCTTGTTTGTTGAATTAAAGAAAAAAAAATTTCTTTTGAAATTTTAAACTATTTTTTCTAAGGTTTGATTATTTATTTATGTATATTAGTGGAAAGCTCACTATAATTTTTTTTGAATTGTTCCTATTAACAAAAATTCAAGATTTATGATCAATTTAACGATATATAAATTCTCACTAGTTATAAATTATTAAGCTATTAGAAGTTTGATTTCTTCTAACACTAGTTAAAGCAAATTAACAATTAAATATAACGTTTTTGTTATGATAGTCAGGTCCTTTCATTTTATCTGATTATCTATATCGGTTTAATTTTATAGAAGCATCGAATAATAATACAGCGACGATAATAGTAGTAGGGAAGTTAAATGCACATACACATATACTTACCATTAAAAGTTGAAAATTTCATTACACATAGGCAATTGATTGTGTGGAGTGATGTTTAATAAAAATGTTTAATTCTTCAAGTTAGTTATAAAAGTTTCCATTATACAGAATGGAGATATTGCCTACAAAAAATGTTTAAAAATGGACACCGTTTACTACCTAACAATAACAAAAAAAAAATCGATCACATATGTTTTTTTTAAAACCAGAAAACGGTATACATACACAATAATAATTGATATTTAAATCTTCTCCTCAAAAAGTAAAAATAGTCACACTGTTTAAACGATATATAAGATGTATTTATGTAATGTAATTTTCAAAAGTAAACTATAGTGTAAACATACATTTGAACAAAATGTTGTTCTGATGTAATGCTCTAGATACGTAGTTTGATTGCCAAGCAAACTTAATCAGAGGTCATCAAATAGTATTGGATCTCTCCTAATCTATCGTAACTACTATAGGATGAGTCACTCATCACCAATACTGCTTGATGATCACTGATTAAGGTTGCTAGGCAATCGAAATACGTATCTAGGACAATACGTCATAAATACATTTTGTTTGAGCATTTGTTCAGACTTATGTTATAATTTACTTTTGTAAATTATAAACAGTATAACTGTTCAAAATCAGTGAAATCTCATTTGAAAAAAAATAATCACTCCGTATGACTTTCTGTCAAATAATCGATATGTTGAAGGGTATATAGAGGAATTTAATTTTAAAGTAAAATATGAAAAAATAAGTATCTATTTATGAATAGTAATGAATAACTTCAAAAGATATTTTCAGCAGAGTGGTTGAATAGTATATATTTAATTATTATAAACTTGATTTTTTTTAGGTTCATAGAAATTACAATTAAGAAATGCAAAAGAATTAATGCTAAAGACAATATTTTAACACATTAGGTCATTGGAGTATTTTGTTATTATAATTGTGATGACGAGAGTAAGGGTGCCCTAGCTGTTAAATACATATACCCTTGTCCCTCGATTTATGCGGAGCTTTTTTAGCTAAATATTTTTTGTTAAGCTTTTATGAAATAAATATATTCATTTATAGTTACTATGCATTGCTAAGACTTTGACTCGAATTCATCATTTTTTTTTGTTATTGATTTATGCAAAGTTCAAACGCGTAAATCATATTGACGCAAAACCGCAACACGAATACTTTGACTAAATCAAGGGATGAGTTTAATATGATATAACACTATCATAAATATAGTTTTAAATCCTAAGTCGTCCTAAGTACACTATGGAAAATTTTCATTGAGAAAATATTTGTTACCAAATTGATTAAGAGATAGCACCACAAAATTATAAATATTAAGAAATCTGAATGTAATTCATTTGGTAGGCTATAGTACTCGGCCACTATTGCCAGAGGTGGATTATCCTTAAGGCAAACTAGGTATGTACCTAGGGCCGGGACGTAAGCGCTTGAAAAAAAATATACACCTCCATACCGAATAATAACTGTATTAGTAAAGAAAGGCTAACTTGGAGTAATCTTCAACACACATTTTGTAACTATTACTACTTGAAATTATTACATTTAAAATACCTTTAAATGCCTTTTTTTAATAAGGGTAGTAATGTCATTACTGTTTCCTACTAGGCAGGTATTTGCACTAGTTAAAAATTTATAGTATATAGCCGCTAAGGTGGCGTCGGTGAGGTGTTTGCTTAGGGCATTCTCGAAATCTAATCCGCTTTGATTATTGTTCTAATCTTAATTCATTTCGATTATAATAAAGGAAATCTCAAAATTACGGAAACTTCGTGAGTGAGTCTGGCTATTAATCTCAAGCATGCTTAACTATTGACTTGGAGATTTGAAGAGTTTAATTGTTTATAACGCTTATTAGACTTAAATTTATCCAAAAGAACTAAGTTCAAAAATTTAAGATTTAACTATGCGAGTATTAGATCTAGTTATTATTCGAACAAATTAGTTGAGTTCATTAACATCAATTTATATTGACTTTCAAAAAAGTTAAAATAATGTAAAGAGAGTAAAATCTTTTGCGTTGATTTATTCCCGGCGTAATGCAAGTCATAGTCGAGGAAGTCTAAACGTTACAAAACGTGTTTTTCATTTCTATGAAATTCTAAACACACCATACTTGTAGAAAGTCACTTCATAATATACCAAAGTATAAAATAAATAAAAGTGAAACCAATTTGCGATATAATTTACAAGCAAACGAACTTGATCATTTTTCACTTTCTTCGTAAATTTGTAATAGTTGAACTATTAGAGAAATGTGAATCGGAAACGAGATGCTGCAAGAAGTAGCTGCATTTTTGTGTGGAAAACTCTTACTTTTGAGTTACATATAAAGATACCGTAATTTAGATACAGCAAAAATAGTAAAAAGAAAAGGTTTTATTTCTTGATCTCTTTCCGATATTATATAAAATAAAACTGGTTTTCCATTCCTATTTTGTTGAAAGTCAATAAATAAAATTATTGTTATTTTATTTAAATTTTTTGCAGATCCTCTCAAATTATTTGCATATTTGTAAGGAAATGATGAAAATACTTTTGAAAACATGTTTTTTTTTTGTTGTTGTTGTTAAAAGTTTATACGGTAAAAATCGAATGCAAATAATAAAAAATGAAACTTTTTTATCCACCTTTTAAATGTTATAAAAGTTAGTTTATATAGATTTTTTCTAATACGAGAAATTTGGCATAACATAAAGCTTTCATTAAAGATTTTGTAAAGTAATGTATTCAGAGTTGTCAGAAAAAAATATCTAAGTTACTTTGAAATAACTTAGTTACTTCAGAATAACGAAGATACTACATCTAAGTTGCTGGAAAACAGTAACTGGTATCTTAGATTCTTTTTAAAACGAACAGTGTTTTGTAATTTAAGAATCGTAGAAACCAACGAATAAGTTAAATACCGAAAAGTAGCTAATATATCAAAAAGTAACTAACATTATGAATGCAGTAAACAAAAAAATGGGGTACCTCACTTCCTGACTGAACAAAATAATGTTTCCTTTGTGATTTTTTTGTTTCGACAAATTTTAACAATTTTATTTTTATTTTATTCAAATTAGTTGTAGGTATTTTTTGATATCTTTATAATGTTTTCTATAAAATTTAATATATATCTTTTCTATTAATCTTTTACCTTTTTTTAAATGCGCAGTGTTTACAGGAAACTAGACATCCATACTTTACTTTTTCCATAGTTAACAAATATATGTAAAATACATTATCTCATTATTTAATAACTTTACCGAATTCGTTACGAAATTGACCACATATCTAATACATAAGGTAACTAAAAAGTATCTTTTTAAGTACCTTTAAAAATAACATAAGACAAGTATTTAAGTTTCCGTTTTTAAGAGTAACTAGATACCCAAAATAACCCAACACCTATCCGTTTTGGAGCGGCCACCAAGGCCACTCGGCCACCAAGCTTAAAAGTAGAATTGTGCAATTGAAAATTTCTTTTAAAAGTTAAGACGTATATATAAAAAAGGGGATTCCCTTAATTTAGAGAGAGTAAACACAGTATAGAGATATGGTTGAAACAATATCCATGCATTATACAATTATTATATATTTATAGGTGATAGGCCTTTTCAATTTTCAGGTAAGCTATAAAGGCTCATGTGCCTTTTGGAACCCTTAAATCTGGCAACGTTGCATTTTCTACTTTGATTTGAACTTAGTTCGCAAATAAATCGGCTATTAATAAAAATTTAGCCAGAAAAGAAAAAAAAATATATATAAATTATATATCAGAATTGTACAAAATTAATAAAAATCGCGAATAGAAAAAAGCAAAGTAGAAAATGTAACATTGCCAGATTTGACGGTTCTAAAAGGAACATGAGCGGCTATAGCTATCCTAGGGTAGCTTTAGTTCGTCTAAAAATGAGAGAGCCTATAATACATACAACATACTATACTATACATACCATACTGCACTAAAGTAATACTAACTTAGTACTATTAAAGTACTAAGTATCTAAGTACGTATTTAGGTTAAATTAAAAAAAAATAGTAAAATATCTAAAGTATACTGAGTATTGTTTAAAGATAACCAACTGCAATTCTTAAGGTGATTTATATAAGGTAGGGTTGTTGAGGTAAAAATTCTTTACATCTTTATAACAAGGTGTTGTACAAAGAGATATACCTATACTTGATTTTTTAAAAACTCTTTCGGAAAACTTGCAATTGCTAAATTTCTCAAATTTCAGTATATCTACCTATTAAGCAATCAAAACTATTTACAAATTGTAATTGCCTTTTCATAGCAGGCGAAGGTTCAGAATTGAGCCCAGGAAGAGTAATTTTTAATAAATTTTGTGTATCTTTGAAAAAATTCGTTCCACTTTAATATTTTTGTGCTCCTAGGGTTAAGAGATAATGAGTTAATTATGATACTGGAAATTGTAAATAGGTAATAATAAATTTGATGATTTCAAAAAATTGGGATTGACCAATTCAAATAAAACGATTCAGACGGGGGAAGATTACTTCTGTTGTCTCCTCCTTTTAATATACAACAGAATATTATTGATAATATTTGTTAGGGAATTCGAATCATAAACAATGGTTTTTTTAAATTTCTTAATACGTATGGCCAGGGTCACGAACAAAAATAATGTATGAAACAGGGAAAAACAGGAAAAATAGTGATCATTTAAATTATTTGTATTTTTCACTGTTTGAATCATATAAAAAATTTAGATACAACTTTAATACCAATAAGAAAAAAAAAAGTGCTATTTTAAGTTAAGCTAACGAATTCTCTATGAATGCTCTTCGGATAAAGACAAATAAGTTAATAAATCCAACCGATTTTTGTTTAGATTAATCTTTCCAAAGTTTGGTGGGGGAGTACTTTTAGAGGATTTTTGTCATCTTTTTCAAAAAAAAAATAATATTATTTGTAATCCTGAATTAATTTTTCTTATTCATTGTAATTATGTAAGATTAAATGCATGGTATAATCTTATATTTTACCCCAATCCCCATGTTATCGTTTTGCGACATTATTGTTTCACAATTGTATGAAAACATGTATTAAAATGGGGTAAATTAGAAAAAAAAATATTGAAAAAACTTACTTGATCCACTAGGAACCCACTTGATTCCGATCCACCACAACGAAAACATTGTCGAATGGTGATAAACATGCAAGAACGTTAATTGCTTGTCTTTCTTTCGTAAAATGAAGAAGAATGTGTCACAAAATTCAAGCAATTTCGAAAAATAGTACCACCAGACAGCGTTCGTTATCTAATTATAATAAATTATCATTATTTTTTATAGAAAATCTATAAAATTATTCTTAACACCAACCTGTAATTCATCTGGATGATTTAATTGACGACAAGGTTCACAAACGTAGCTATACCGTAATCGAGTTGAAGCCGTAAATAACTAAAAATAACAAAATATTTAAAGTATTATATATACAGGAAAAAATAAATGGATCGTACTTGTATGGCAATATAAGCATTTAAAGCGGCCATTGCTAAATTATAAGGAATTAAAGCCCACGTAAGTCGGAAAGCTTTTCGACGTTTCATTAATTTTGGCCCAAAATAGACTATAGCTAGATAAAGTAATGTGTACATTATGGTTGGCGTTGGTGAATCGACTAATGGCCATCCTTTTGTTCGATTATCTAAAAAAATATTAATAAAATATTAAAAAAACAAATAAATCGTTTATTACACAAATCGATTAACACCCATTCGATTGATTAATGCACACTGTTAAATATGAAATAGTCAACTGGGAGTAAAAATTTTTAGTCTGGTTTTTATACAGTTAAATATTTTTACAAAATTTTTAGAGTTGCACTTATTGTGCAGTTCTCATTAAAATTTGTGCAATTACCAAAAATGTGATTTGAACCATCATAAAAAATTTGTATAGAACTGCAGATTAAAAAGAAATCATTGGTTTGCACAAAAATGCAAATATTTTTAAAAAAAATTGAATTATTCGATTTGTGCCATTAAATCTTAATTAGTAAATAATTTATTTACCTGACAACGATAACGTCCATAGATAGTAATCATAAGCATCGCTCAGTAACGTTGTCGTTTGATTTAAAATTTGCGCCATTTTAACGCGTAACTATTAAAAGTAAATTAACTGAAATAAAAATGATACAAAATATTAGCAATCTGATAGTTAATACATAGAACATAAAAAATTAAAAAATCATATTATATACATTTATTCTATTACAATCTGATTAGAGAAAGTGGTGTGAGAAATAAAATTCCGTCAGTGGATCGATTTTGCAATTCATTTATTAATGAAAAATAGAATCAAGGAAAGAAATGCTGAACAACATAAACTTCGTTTATTTCAAAAAGAAATTTAAGAAGTATTTTTACTTTCGTTGAATTATTTGAAGGAAATTAAAATTTTGATCTATTTTTAATGGAAAACGAATTATAATATACCTACATGCTTGTTTTTAGGTATCATAAAATAAAGTTTTAATTCAATCTTTTAAAATGAGAAAGTGGTTTATTGCTTAGTTCGATTTTAATTAAATAAATAATCTTTTGTTACTTGAAATTAAATAAGATAATTAATTTGAAGTTGAGAGATATAAACTTTGTTAATTTATCTATTTCCAAAAATAGTAGTCAATAAGAAAGATTTATGAAAAAAAATGATTAAAAGTATATTCTTGATTTCACCTCAATGCATTTATTTAAATAAAGTGAGAATTTCCAAGACAATTTCATTTCTAATATTCTCACTGCTTCTTAGTTGAGTTTAAAATTATAAATATACACTTCTTTTGATTTGTTCAAATGCAATATACATTTATTAATGAGCAATTGAGAAAACTTCAGCTTTAATTATAGATTTTTTATAATTTTTTCGATACGTATATTCTTAAGAAAAACAAAGTGATTAGTTCTATAAGTAAAATATATTTAAAAAAATCCAATTAGCTTTATAACCCAATATGTAAATACCTTGAATATATCCGATAATTTTTTGTAAATCTTAATCAGATTTTTTTTTTGAAACGTGGTATAGCACTATGGTGGTCAGTGACTTCAACTGAATAGTACATTTATTGAAGACATGAAAAATGTGTATTCAGCTTATAGTGACACATAAAAGTAAAATAAAATAAAAACAAGCTGAACTCAGCAAAAAAGAGTTTATTGAAAAATTAAGTATTTCAAAATGAACTTCTCTTTAAACAAACAGTTCCTTTTTAAATATTTTCAAAATTTCGTAACTATATTTGGAATATTTTATTGGCTAATTAATTTGAAAAAAATTCTCAAATCTACTTCTTAAAATTGTTTTTTTTTTTCTAGCATTGATTCATAAATTTAGAGTTTACTAAATAAAGTATAGGTAAGTAGGAAAGAATTTCCTATACGTTTGGTTTGAAAATAATAAATCTCTTATAAATGCGTTATTCCCCTATTTGGTTGAAAATAAACATACTTAAGAATATTTTTTACTGTTAGTGATTTTTATCACAAGAATTACAAACTATTACTACAGAAGGATAGGCTCGTAGATTCGTGATAATGATAATAAAGATAATTTAAAGAAAAATGGAAATGTGGAATGTTCTTCAATTTCGTATATTGGAAGAATCAGAATCCGGAAAGTAATGCCGTTTTATTTTATCTTAAATTCAAATAAATATATCGCAAATATTTTTACAAGTTTTTGTTGTGAAGCAATAATAAATTATCAGTAATCATAAATTAGATCGATGAAACCCTAATTATTTTCTTTAAAGCATTACCAATTCCAGGGATGGCGAAACTTTTTGAGGCGGAGGTCAAATTTTGATCAAATTTTTTTCAGTACTTCAGTAGGTCATTAATATGCATGGTCTATATATGCATGGCTTATTCGCACCTCCCAAGGTGAAACAGAGAGGGGACGATGCAAGTGGTACGGAACTCTTTTTCTACAAATATAACAAACTAATGGTTGCCTAGCCATCGTGGGTCAATTAAAAAGCTTGCGTGGGTCAGTGCTTGGCCTACGGCTCATAGGTTCATCATCACTAACCTATACTATATACAATGCAGAAGATTATTCTAGTCATATTTCTAAGACCATTTTGTGAAATAAATATTGGATCAAAATTGGTGGAGAGTATTTGGCAGTTCTCTAATGTGTGATATTGATTCGCTTTCTTTTTTTTTCTTTGACACGTCATTGTCTCAAGTCGTTGGACTTCCTGGTTGGTAAGAGTTAGAAAGATTAAAATTCCCACGTTTGAATTTAGAAAACCATATTGGATACTTAAGAATGTTTATTAAAGAGGTATCCAATATTATTTTTTGGAGGGCCAGATTAAAAATTTTTATTTCCGTATAATTTAACGGACTGAAGGAAATCCCTAATAGCTGCCAATAGTACAACAGTACCATAGATGGCTTAAATTTTAATAAGTTTGCGGGCCGGATAAAGAGCTTTCGCGGGTTGTATGTTGGATAGACATGATCTAATACATTCCGGCAGGGCAGTTCAACTTTATGTGGTCTAAGGGCCACTTAGAATAAAATTGCGGCTGTAAGGCTTACAAAAACTATCAAAATAATTTTTTTTTCAGCAATGGTCGTTTCATTTTGGGTGTAGAAATGATTCACCAGTTGTGTATATTTTCGATTTTAAGAAAATTCTTATATTTTTATATCCCGGTTTGGGGGCCGCAAGTATTTTTGTCACGGGTCGCATGTGGCCTGCAGGTTTCATACTGAACAGTCCTCCGCTACGGTAAACATTACAATTTTTTTGTTTTATCTATTGCGTTACTAGACTTGCAAAATACAATAAAATAAAAAATACAACTGTTTATTCCGTCTGATATTTGTCAGCCGTTTTCTAACCAATTCACAAAAAAAACCTTCGATGATTTATTCGCAAACAAGTCATTCTAACGTTATTAAATGATAAAAATTATTTGATCGACTGAGGAAGTAAACCATGAACACTAAATGGTAATTGAACATCGAGATGTTTGAAAATTCACCTAATATTCATAAGTTTCTTTCCATTATTATATTATAGTAAAAGACCTTTTTTTTAAATTAAAAATTCTTCTGTAAAAACTAACATTAGACAGTAAAGTTGGTAAAACTAAAAAGCTTATACCTGAATAGCCTAACAAAATCTAATAAATATAACTAGTAAAATAGCTAAGATTTTTTTCGCAAAAAATAAGACCCATATTCCTTTTAGGGACGTCAATGTCTGGCGACGTTACATTTTCTTATTTGATTTTAATTTTATTCGTAAATAAATTGGTTCTTAATGACAATACAGCGACAAAAGAAAACTATACAAGTGTATAGAAAACTATACAAATTAGAATTAAATCAATCAAAAGTCGCGAATTTAATTAAAAAACGAAAGAAAAGTGCAACATTGTCAGATATTGGCCCTATGAGGGACATGAGACAGAAATAACACTTAAAAAAGGGAGCAAAATCTTGAATTTGTATTAATCGTATAAAGTTTTTTATTAATTAACGTTTTCAACAATAGAATGATGAAAAACGTTTTTATTTTTTACAGATTTATTGAAGAATTGAAAAAAATAGGATCAGATAGCACTTAAGAGCACTTAAGTTTATTTGATCCTTTTTGTGAATCTTAACTACATAACTTACTTCACAATACTTCCTTAATTAATGAAGGATGTATTTAAGTTTCTTAAATTTTATGTTTTAACTACGTAAAAACGATACTCTGTATTATGAAAAGTTCTAATTATAGTTGCTTAGAACACTACGATGCATAGTGGATTTCCTTTTTTAATGGTACGTACTTACGTACTCTTCAAACTTCTGAAGTGTAACACTTTTGAATTGGCTCAACCTAATTATAAAATTTGTTTCAATTTTATAATCCCATTTAGCCATAACAATTTTAATACTACTTAGTATAAACCTTCTACAACTTATTATTTTTTTAAAGTCAAAGCTATAACTTAAAACATAAGACATTTTAAACATAAGACATTTTAGACATTTTAAAGACATTTCAAGCAATATTTGAAGCGAACATTGTCGTAGAAACATTCTGATTTATATTATTTTGTTAGTTCATGGATTACAAAAGTTTGGATAGCCTACTGGTGGTCGAGTGGTCGAGGCGACTATTTCAAAACCGGTAGGTTTTGGGTTTGATCTTCGTATCGAGCAAATTTTCGATATTTCTCAATTATGGATTTTTATTAACCATAAAGGTTTTAGTAGTTATTATGCGACAGAAAATTATAGTTAAAAAAAAGATCGGAATAATTAATTTAGGTGCATATAAATGACAAAACAATTCTTTCATTTTTTCTATAGCCGGTTACAAAATCTTTCTCCTAATAACGGCAAAAGGTACAAGTTCCGGAGAAATATCCAACTGCCATTAAACTAACATGGATGATATTCATGAGGTTTATTAGAATATTAATAAAAAAGTGTTGTAATAAAAATTTTTGTACGAAAAACAATAAACAGCCGCGGCTACCTGTTAGAAGACCACCCGCTCTACTAATACTATCAAAATTCAAATTTGAGAATTTAAATTGAAAATTAGCATAAAATATTCGTGATTTGAACTCGAAAGAAAGAAATTTTAACCTGCATTGCAGATAATAATTATTTATTGCTCATTGAAAATGTGACCTCAATACCTAAATTTATTTAGCTAAAAAGTGCATAGTTAATCAATAAAATGCATCTCATTACAAATATATATTTTTTTTAATTTTTATTTTGGAGATGTGTATATTAATTTGTTGGAAAATTTAAAAGTAATTCTGTCAGATAATAATCTGAAGGTAGTTAATTTTTTCTTTAAGACCTTTTAGGTCGTGGACCCTTAAGTGTGTCACATTATTAATATTTAAGTTCAAGATTAACAGGTGTATGTACCTTTAAACTATTTATAGGAAGTGATAACATTTTCTTTAATTTGTCCTACAAAAAAAGTAAAACCATCGTTTTTTTTTTGTACAATTTTGTGAAAAGAAATATTAAAATTGAATCAATTTTTGAGAAAGTAAACTTTTAGATAATTAATTTACTATTTTTTTAAAGATTTTTTAATTTAATTACATGTAGCTATCAAACATAGGTATTACGTGTAGAAAGAAATGTGAAGAAAAAAATTAATTGCTTCTTTTTAAAAAAAGGCAATATTTTAATAGGCTTATCAACAGAATTGAATGCGTGTACTCTTAAACAAGCTTAATCGTAAAATTTGAAAATAATTTCGGTTAAAATTTACGTTGTTCAACTTTCTAGTTAAACTAATATTTCATATAAAACGCCAAAGGAAATCCATAAAGTTTATTGCCTCAATAAAGATATAATTAATTTTTTGGATTTACATTTAATATTAGCATTAAATAAATTGCTGCCTCTTCTCATTTGCTTCCAGCATTATATGTTATTAATGCTTTCTCATTAATAAGGAAAAAGACCGCAAATATTTCAACCATTTCATTGATGGTTGAATGAAAATACCGAAAGAAATTATAAAAAAAAAACATAGAAAATCGATAAAAACTTACATTTTTTTTTTTTGGTAAACAAATAATAATTATTATTTTTTATTTACTTTTTGTTTACTTTAAAAAAAATAAAAGGTATAATTTACGAAAACCAGAAGTATTTGGATCGAACGAAATAATTAGTTTTACATTAGGTAAAAGGTGATTTTTTCGTTTTTGTGTGTCTAATTTATATATGATTTAATAAATTTTCAAATTTGTAAGAAAAAAAGTGAAAATAAGTGAAAGAAGTTTGTATTGTTGATTGACAATGCTGATCGATTTGAAGAAATCAAGAAACTATGAAAATATAACCGGAATTTAATGTCTTTTTCGAGTTCCTCTTTAACAGGAAATCGTTGTCTCTTTTTCTAATTATAAATTCGTTTGTAACTGAGTAAAAGTTTTCATAAATATTTTTCTTAATTGGCTGAAAAATTTAAAGAATGAAAGTGGAAAAAATCAAAAGTTCCAATATCCAAAAAAAAAAAATGAAAAAAACTGTTTATTCTAAACTATCTTTTATAGTTTTCAATCTTTTAAACAATTATTTAACAGAAAATAGTGTTAATATTAATATTTTTATGGTCCTTTTCCATAGTTAGTTTATAATTATATATATATTATTTATTTTTATGACTTTTTTTATGACTTTTTTAATTATTTTTTTTTATTTTTGTAGAACACGTTTCATTTGGTATTAGTACCTGAAGAAGTCGGGAAATCGATTTATTCAAAAATGTAATATTAGTCAATTTTCTTTAGGTATTTTCATTTAAACGAAAAATAATTTCTTCAAAATAATTGAAAAAAAGTCTTCACTCTTTTTGGAGTACGAATAATTAAAAGGATGTATGCATGAAGATTCGAATGAAAATAGAAACGATTTGATTTCTCTAAAATGTAATTAAAATATATGTTTAATATTAAGATGTTTTTAACTTTAATTAAAAATGTGTTCTTTTTTGGAATTTCAAATCCACATTAGTATTTCTTTGTCGGCCATACGCATTTTGATGTCAAAAATAAAAACTTACCAATATTTTTTTTTTAAAATAAAAATTTAACACGATGAAATTATTCTAAGAATATATTTAGCAACTTCACACATTTGTTTAAAATTCTTTTTAGATTCGTCAATTTTGTTGAAATCACGATAAATTTCGTTTAATTTTTTTTTTATTTCACGAAAAATGCAACAAAATCCTTAGAAATTTGTCTTTTTATTGTTGGGTTTTGATCGTGGATTTGTTGAGGTTGGCAGATAGCACGTTGGGGCCCACGTTGTGAGGCCAAGGTCTGGATGCACAATGACTCGTTGGTGTCGAATGTTAACGTAAGTTAAAGAGGATCAAACACATTTCACTTTAAAAAAGAAAATTGAATGTGGGTCACTTGCCCAGATGCGGCTAGACCTTGCGATGCGATTCGATTCGATACGATTCGATATCGGATCAAATTCTGGCTCTTAGGTTCTTCGTTCTGGTGAATGGTGAGTTTGAGTAATGGTGATGGTTCTGGAGATGGATGCTGTCGATTCTTGTAGAGGGAATATCGAGCTCTCCAATTCTTCTTCGCCTCAACTTCAGATCTTAACATCTCGACGAGAAACAACCTCGATATCAAATTATATATACATTTTTAAATAGTATCAAATTGCATTTTGGCTTCAACTGGTGTAACTAAACGATTGGATAATATCACCTCACAAATAGTTAAGTTTTCATTTCAAACTTTTCTCAACTATTTTCATCCAATTTCCAATCATTTCACTGAACACTTCCTGTAATTTGGGTTTTACCATTTTGATTTTTCATCCACTTCAAGAAACCAACTTTCTTCTGATTTCATCTTTATTTTTTTTAATCTCTGTTCAGATCATGATTAAGATACTGGAAATTTTGGAGAGATCAAAGTCTTGACCATGAAATATTTATATTATACGTTACATCTGGTTATGGAATAATTAAATTCCATACCTAACCAAAATTAAAACTTATCATTATTAGCAACTCTTATTTATTATGCCTATAATTGAAAAGTTTTATAAATTTACTATGGCTTTTTTTAGTTTGACCGAGATTTCATTGACACTTGATGAAACAGCTTGTATCTTATGATAACAGTAATTACTAGTACTATAAAATTTAAAATAGTTGGAAAGGTTGGCTAACTTTAGCTCATTAGTTGCCTAGTCTATCTCATGTCGATCAATAACTATTTTAGCCACTTAGCTTAGATAATTAATACTAAACCAGTCGCATGATCGATTCCTACTAGCGCTGTCAAGAAGGACTAATTTTAACTCTCTGAATATAATCCATTCAGTAACTTGGCTAAGTTCAATGGCTAGACCGCTTATTGATTTTTAGCCAGTTTAACTTTTCTTGACTAGTTTCATCTAATTACGATAATAATTTAAGCATTATACATTTGATTGTGGTCCAATAACAAACCATTGTCAAGGACTATAACATAATATTTATTCATATTAAGCTTAAACTACTTTAGCCACACATCAATGAAGACAACGTTTTCGTCATCCCTACAAGTATAAACTTAAATGTTTGTAACAATTTTACAAAACTTATAAGGCCGAAACTAATCCACGAATAATGATAATAATTTTACTCTTCCATTTACATATAATGGTTTAATAGTTATTGATCTACTTTTTGATGAGATATATTCCTATTCAATAATCACTAGCGAATCTGCGCTATATTTTTTGCAAATAATTCAAAGTCATGTGAGTCATTTTCTTTTGGTAAATATGTTGAATCAATAATTAATTCTTCATTGTTTTACAGTTATATAAAATATTTATGAAGATAATTAGTGAAAAAATTAAATAAGTCTAGTCGGTTTTTTTGTACCTCTTGTTTATGTCTGGTAATTTTTAACTATATTTAAAACAATTTTTTTAACAATGAGAGTATTTTGCACAGAATTGCAAAATTCGACTAGCCTAGGGGCGGATTTTATAATTTTATGTCACATATTTTTGTGCAATGTTCAGGGTTTATAACGATTCCCGAGGTTGATGATCCCTTTGTTGGTACAGGAAAATGTTTTTCTACTTTTATAATAGTATTTTTGTTTTATATAAAAATTGTAAAATTTTAAATACGAAGCTTTATTATCTATGGTAATATATAGGTAAAGTTTATGTTCACATATGGTCTAATCGTAAATGTATTCTATTTATCAACAAATGCCGTGCCACGGGACATCCTCATGGAAAAAGGGTTAGGCCGCTGTCTTTAAGTATCGTTATTCCGGAAATACAACAGTTTCCTTGTTCTGTCGATAAATTTGATACTTTTTAGTAATATGATGAAATCACTAACGAAAAATCTAAAACTACAAAAAATCATTCCGGAAACAAAGATTTCAAAACATTTCCGTTTTTGCTTGTTTATAACATTGTTGCCAAGATGACGTTTATTTTCTGTTAGGTATATCAATTTTTTTTAAATATACGTTTTCTGATACTTCAAAAAACAAATCAAATCAAAAAAGCATAACTGGTTTCCAAGTATAAGCATTACAAATAACCCATCGAAAGCGCTTGTATAACAGAACAGAATATGTTCTTCAATTTAGATCGTTTGAATTCAGTTGAAGTTGAGTTTGTTCAATATATTTATCAACTGATTTTTTAAAATTTACTATTTTTAGAGAACAATTTCACAACACTGTTAACAGTGTTCTGTTTTGTCCGGTCATGATTGAAAGAAATCGTACTTAAGTTAAACAAAAACAACATTCCCAGGCAAGAAAGTACAATATATAGTAAAAAATAGTTAAATATAAGTAATAAAAAGTTTCATACTAAAAAACTAACACCCAGAAAGAAAATCGTCGCCGCAGGAAATCAATATTTATTTTTTATTATAAAATCTTTTATATTAGTTTTGCGTTCTTGATGGCGACAAATTTTGGAGGTGATAAATAACACACTTCTAGTTATCCAATCAAGCTGAAATTTTACACATAAACTTGAGTCATCTTATATTTTCATCTATTAAAATTTCAGTCCGATCGTAGTTAGTAATTCTAATATCAGGCACGTCAATATGGATCAGAACCTTATGACCCAATTTATTCGTAAATTAAAATATAAACAAAGAAGAAAATGCAACGATACCAGATATTGACACCGTAAAAGGGATATCAGCTGATTTAATTGTGTTTGATATGGATTTTGATTGAATTTTCAGGAATAAATTGGATCATAATGGTTCTGTTCCACGCCGACATGCCTGATCCACGGGAAAACCTAACTTACTTAAATTATGAAATTGTCACATTTAGTAGTGAAGTACTACAAATTTTATGTTCAGTCTTCTGGAAAACCACAAATGTTTCGAAAATAGAAAAAGAAGTTAACAAATAAAACGTGATCGAGAATTAAATGTAAAGCATTTAGAATGAAAACTTTGCTTTTATGGGATACTTTTCTTTCTCAAAATAACTTCATTTATTATAAATAAATTTTGCCTACTGGTGGTTGAGTGGTAAATATTGCCATTCCAAAACTCATAAGTTCGAATCTCGTACCAAGAAAATTTTCGGTATTACTCAATTTATTGATTTTTATTAGCCCTAGAGTCGTTAAAGACCTTAGTAGTTATAAAACGATGGTAAATAATAATAAAAAAAAGTAAACTTATTTTGGAATTTACGAAATTTTGATAAAACTTATACGCCAAAGACATTATTTTTTTGACGCAACTATTCATTAAACTTAAATGTCTATTTTGTGATGTAAATAATTTAAAAATAAAACGTATGGGGAGCCGAATTTAAATAGTTTAAATGACAAAATGTCCTAGTCTATTTAATTTATTAGGTCTTTCAGAAAAAAACGATACCAATTTGCTTTTTTATAAAAAAGCAAAATTATGATGTCGTTTAATAACTTTAATTCTTTTCAACTCTTGTGGCTTAAGAACCTTGATTCATTTAAATATAAAAAAAATTAAGTGAGTTTTTAGGACTTAGTCTCTCTTTAAAGTTAGTGCCACAATTGTAACATCATGCTTTTTGATCTTGAAGGCCTACGCTGGTCTATGCTAAAACCTTTTTAACCTATTGAAACCAATCTATACTGTTAATGAAAGTATTCATACAAGAATTAAAAATTCTATTTTGACATGATATTCTTTGCATTTATATAAATGCATTGCATGTCTATAAGTTTATCCTACTCTTCCTTTATCCACTAGAATGCAAATAGTTTTGTATATAACAAATCCTCATTACAGTTGATTTTCATAAAGTTACTTAAATTATTTGAAGATTACCTAATAGTGTTCTTATCTATACAGGAACGTGAGGAAAAAAAAACACAACAAAACGATAAGAATCATTCTAAACAGTAAAGTATTATTAAAAGCTCAATTCCAAATTGGTTTGAGACTGTAAAATACTCATCCCTCAGTAGTTCAGTCTGAATACATTTACGTACTGTAAGTGATTATAAAATTCATAATATTGGTATTAGGAATAGACCACTTTGGTCACGACGTCTGGTGGTTAAAAAAGTACTAGTTTTTGTGTGCTTTTTATGTACAACTATATCAAGTAGTTAACTATAGTATATAAAATCCAAATATTTTTTTTTAATTGAAATGGAAGTTATTTAATTAAGTCCTTGTATAAAAAAATAGAGTTTTCTTTACTATGGTTATGGTAGTAAATCACATGAAAATGTAAAAGTAAGTTTTCTTGGTATACTCAGGTTTGGTGGCAATTTTGTTTACGTCAAAAATTTGTTCAGAAAGAAAGCAAATTTTTTTTCCTACTTTCGAGACTGATCCTTGTATTTCATGAGATTCTTTTATAGGAGAAAATTGTAAACAAAACGCTGCAAAACTCATCACATAACTACTTGTATTTTCATTATTTTACGACATTTAATTAAGTAAATGTCAAGTTTCAAGAATTTTTCAGTGTTAATTACATTTGTCAGACCAGGATTTTATTTGATCCTGTCGAAAATTTGTTTTAAAGGAAATAAAAATAAATTAAAATAATAATACAAACTCAATGTAAATTTATGGGCTAATCTTTGGTTGCACACAATAAGTAGCAATGGTTATAAGTCACGCAGTTTTAGTTTGAGCCACTGAAACATTGTAACCATTGTAATATTTTAACTTTAAAAAATTTAAGAAAAATATAAGTACGACATTAATTGATATATTGATACATTTTGATATATTGTCGCTAATACTACCGACAGTTATGAATTTGAATTCCTTTTGGATATTCTTTCCTATATTTTGATAGGATAGACTTTCCTATATATTTTGATTGGTTACGAGCTTATAAAGCCATCTGTATTATATAAACCTTGGGTATGAACAAATGGAACTAGGAATAACTCTGGAGTGTAATAGTTCTCTTAGGAAATACAGCTGAGGAACTTAAGAATAGCATCCAGAAATAAGGAAAAGAACAATACTTTTTGTAGGAGTGACACCTTCTTTGCGGATACTTTTCAATGTTAAAAGATCGAATAATAATAATAATAATTCTTTTTGCAATGCATGCAATGCAATAATCAAGCCGCTAAATAATATTTTTTTGAATTAAAATTGGTGATATCAAAAGTTTTATTAAAAGGAGTGATCATTCGTTAGGGGTTGACCGACAATAATAAATAAATTCAATGTTGATTATAACATGTAATTAAATACTGGCGCTTTGAAGTTTATAGAAATTTATTTATTGTTAAATAATTGCTTTAGATTTAAAGTTGCTAATTTGAGGATTGCTAAGTGTTGTTAACTGTGCTAAATATATAAATCTTTCACGTACCTTATTTGAATTATTCTTGCCACTTACTGTCAGCTTAATTTAATTGCTTTATTTCACTATTACGGTAATTGCGGTTATCAATAGAGAGGTTGTTGATCGACTCTTCACTTTTGGTTTTGCCCAAATTCAAATTTGAGCAGACAGTTTAAAAAGAGGGGGGCAAATTAAATATTTGAAAATATGCCCCGTATTTTCCAAGTGATTGGAATTTGAAATAAAGCTTGTTAATATAAAGTATGATACTTAATTGTGTAATAATACTTTTAATGTGGCAGGTAATTATAGCCTTCGTGAATGCAGTTTTCTTATATAAAAGTGATGAATTTTTCCATGGGAAATAATAAAAGTTTATTGATTTGACTTCGATTGGGTTACAAAGTGAAATTTCACTTGGGAATTTTTCCAAATTATTTTATCGTGCGCATAGACAATGATCAGGAAGACCTACTAACCAATATACTTCCATGTTTATTCTTTCATCATTAAACTTGCCAGTTTAGGCAAATTTATTGAGAATTATTTACATTTGATGATAAATATCTGATTAATCTCAGAGTTCAGATTTTAGAAATTATCAAAATTTACCGTTTAAAAGATATAGTTTTTTTTTTCGCTTTGGCTTCAATGAAGTAGGATTAAGGCTATAAATAAAGTATGATACTCTTTTTTTTTAATTTATTTGAAACCTTTACATAATTAGATTATTTTTTGGAATTAATGAATTTTTCGAAATTTTTACAAATAATTCACGTGATATTTAATTCAACTCGACAAATTAGAAGAAAAAACACATTGAAAAAGCAGGTTTCCTTTTATATTTAGACATTAATAATATCTAGCATAAGTATCTCAAAATAAATTCCGCATATAATATATAATATTTCAAAGAACTTTGTTTTTGATTTATCATCCACCATTCAATGAATTAATGGGCTTAACTTAGCACTTTAAAATGCAATAACTCAAGAGTCTTAGAAGTTTTATTTTTATTTTTTTTTGATTAATTATTTCTTAAATAATTAGGTGGAAATACAAGCGTTAGATTTCACTTTAGAAAAAAAAACTGAAAATAAAAAACGCTCAATTGTGAAAGCAAAAAAAATATTTTGCTTATAAAAATCATTAATAATTGTTCGCTTGCTATTAGATAGATGTGAACTGTTCAACAGAAATTGAAAGGCGTAACTAAAGAAATTAATACCCGAAGCATTATTCAGAACTAAATCCCTGGTATGCATTAATTGGACCTTGCAAAAAATACATAAAATTAGAGAATTTGGTTACACGTTTAGTTGGGAGAAAATTTCAAGAAAAGACTCCTAAATAGAAATTTTTAATAGGTGGCAGATATTGCTTCAAAAAATGTAACAATTTGACCGATGAGAAATTTTGAGGAAAACTGTAAAAGTTGCTTTCTCTATCATAAAAATTGCAAGATTTTTTAAAGAAATTTCCACTTTGCATATACATATTGAGATATAATTCGTTTTATTACTTTTGTGACGGTCTTGATGAAGAAGCAACACAACCGATTCTGGTTTCATCACCTTGATAGAAGTATGATTCTATTAAAGAACAAGTTTTAATTTGAATAATTCAAATTGCTCATAAAATGTTAAAAGGAATCGTTGAACGATAAATTGAAAAAAATGAATTCGACACCTTAGACATTAAGTTAAGCCACAAGCTTTATTATTTACATTTTTTTTCAATGAAAAAGTATTATGGAGAACAGAAAGAGTATTTAGATTCAAATTAGATTTTTTCGCTGGCTTTGAACAGTTATAATATTTAAACAATATGTAAAATATATTGTGGTCCTATTTATATAATATAATTTACCAATGCGAACAGTAAACATAAATTTGAACAAAAGTTGGTGAAACTGTTGTTCAAATTTATGTTTATCGAATAGAAAAATTCCTTGCCAAAATATCGGATCAATCCGTAATATCATATGGTAATCATCAAGAAGATTCAATTGATCGATAATTAGTGAATAGAAGTATTTCTAGGTAGAAGTACTGGATATATGAAAGGTTCCAATTAGAAATGAAATAAAGACGGTGGTTAATCGATTTTTATTAGGTTCCCACAGGTACCAAATGTACCAAAAATACAGAGATCTGAATAAATGTGAAATTGCCTCTTTCAATTATTTTCGAGTACCTTTATTAAAGCTTTTATGATGTAAAAATAAATAGTTACTCAAAGCATGTATTGAACAAAAAAAAAAAAAAAAAATAAAAAGATTTGTATTATTAATTTTGCTCGTATTTGATCGTTGCATACTTACTGAATAGCTTACTGAAGATTGGTGCTTCACAAACTTTTAGGAACTGTGTACCTACTGTATACTGTGTATGTCTATGATTTTCGTAAAATGTAACGCTAAAAATTTTTTGTCAAAAATTTTTGACAAATAAATGATATTTTGCATAGTTCTGTTGTTACTCCAAAATATATTTTGCCGCATCAAGTACCTACCTATAGTACCACGGTAAGCGTTCATCTACTCTTCCTATACTGTTCGAAGTGCGCGTATGACATTTTGGGAAACACTGTTGTATATAATTATAGAATGCCTCGGAGAAGTATAAGCAAAAAATATTAAAATTTTTGGATCGAATTTTAAAAAAAAATGTTACTTTTGTTATTATTTAGTGTCGTTTCATAAGTGTCAAGGCTTAAAGCGACTCTAGGGTTATCCATATATCAAGAAATATTTTACTCAATCAATCTCAATGAGAATCAAACTTATCACCTACCAGTCTTGGAGTGATTATCTTGACCATTTGGCCATCGGTGTTTTTTTTTTTAATTTTTAATACCATTTTTTTATTTTTCAATGAAAATAGATAAATTATTTTTGTTTCCACACTAGAAAAGTCATATTTTCATGAAATTTATGTATAATTTTGATTATTTTTAAGGAGTGGAGAACCGAAGGCATTCATTATATTTTTGACCAGATGTATTTATGACCAGGTCACTCTTATGAACTATAGTTGACTCTAGCAACTCTAGTCATACAATCTCAGTGGTTTTAAGGGAGTGGTTTATGGTTTCCTTGAAAACCATAGAGCTAAAAATTACGACGAGCTGATAACTGATATGATTTCGAATTTTCGCATCATCGGATAAAGAATGTCTTTAAAGATGTAAATGTTACGTTCTCATTTGGATAAATTTAAAGATCATATAGAAGCTTTTCGGAAGACTAAGGGGAACGCTTCCATCAAAATATAATGGAGTTTGGGAGAAGCCAGTACACTGAAAGCTTGATGGTGGATTATATTTGGGGGTCGATAAGAGAAACTTTAGTTGAACATGACAGGAAAAGCAAAGCTGTTCATTTTTAAATATTTGGGTCTTTTTTAACATAAATAAACCATAAATGAGCGTTCGTTAACTTTTAAAAAATATTGCTAAGTATAAATTTTATGTATTTTTATTGAGTTGATTTTTTGCAATGATTTTTTCCGCTCAAAATCAAATGTAGAACTATTTTTTTTCTTATTCTACTTTGTAGCTATAAGCCTATAAAAGCAAACATTAGGGTATTGGATTGTTCGGAAGGTAATTTCGTTTTTTTCCGACACAGGATTTAACTGTATTTTTTCCCCAACTTAAAATTAAGCTGTACAATCATTGTATGTTTTTAGAGCTAATATAGCAAGGCTTGAATGTATGGAGAGCAAAAACCAGCATTTTCTTCATATTTCATTTGTTCTATATAGAAAAGGTAAAATGCTGTTTAATCCAAAAAAAATAAAAAAATAACCAATGTGTAATACAGATGGTGTTTAAGCAGTACGCCAGTGCCAAAACTGGTTTGCAAAATTTCGATTCGGCAATTCTGATGTCGAAGATGCACCACGGTCTAGAAGGTCGGAAGTTGATAGACACTATAAAATCATTAATTGGTGCAAACCGGTGAATAACAGCACGTGAGATCGGTAAGGGGTAACATTTGTCAAATTCATTTGGTATGACCACTTGGAAGACCTAGGTTTAACCTCGATGATCGATTTATGGGTTTCGTATGTTATTATGGGGAGAAATTTGACTTCATAGAAGTTTTGTCACTCGCCAAAAGCTTTTACAACTTAAAAGGGAATAAACTGCCAAACCCAACATATTCTATTGATCTGGCATCTTTGGTTTATTTGTTCCGGTCACTGCAATATCTTTTAGACGGTAAGAGTGGCCAAGATGGGTATAATTGTAACAAATAATGAATTAATCAACTATATAAAACAACTCTTATTGCGAAGTCCTATTTACCATAATAATTATGATTTCGTAACAAAAATAAGTACTGCAATAGTCATTATAAAAAATACTGTATGCATGAAAATTAATTCAAACAAATAAGACGTAGATAGTTTAAAATTAAATAGTAGATTCTGTTTTTAGTTTTACGCTACCAAAGTTATATAACTTCCGAAACTTACATCCTACACGTATTCCTACTATAAAAATAACCATGTTTTCTGCCATTATAATTTATGTCTATAATGGTTAAACTTGCAATTAATATCTCAGATTTTTGACTCTCACACCCAAAAATTTGCAGTTTTTTCGCTTAAATTTTATTTGGAATGACAAAAGCAATAAATTCAAAGTTCAAAGAAATTATGATCATAACAGTTAATGCTCAATTTTCATTCAAAAGCGATAAATTCAACAAATGCAGATTTTCACTTCTCCAAATTTGTGCTAGAGCATCCAATAGCACTGAATTATTGCTGTAGTTTTAAAAAAAATAGAATAAAACAGTTCGATGGCAGAGTGAATTTGAAAATCAGTTGAAAAATAAATTTTGAGAAAGTCTTTTGCAGTGTTAACAAAAGTGCATATCAAATATCTACACATGATTTTTCAAGTAGTTTTAAAGAGGCTGGCTGCACGATTGGCACAAATGGCACTTTTGGCCCTAATTCATACAATTTCACTTTGAATTTTTTTGCAATTTAAGTATCATAATTATTGACAAAGAGTTTTAGACTTTCTATTATTTATTGAAATACACTGAAGCTGATATTTTGATAGTGACTTTGTAATCTTTATTTTAACGTGTGAAGCGCCTCTCTATTGATTTAATTTTAAAAGAAAGTTGAACTTCTGAGTTAATTAAAGTTATATATTTTTCATATAAGTTATGCATTGTTTTTAATTTTCATTAACGAAAAATGAAACCGCTGATGGAGTTGCAAAACTTGAACGCTTACTTTCAAGCATTTCAAATATTTTTTTAATTGTTATTTACTGTCGCTTTATAACTACTAAGGTGTTTAGGGAGTTGAGGATTAATGAAATTAATGATTTCCTAAAATTTCTTGTTTTGCTTTTTTTACGGCAACATTCGATTTTTTTTTTGGATATTTATAACGTTGATTGCGAGTATGCGGCAAAATCTTACAATTTTAACATTGATAAATATTTTATTTATTATTTCCGAGTCACAATTAATAAACTAATGAATAATAATGTATGTCCTTTGACAGTATAAAATCTTACATAATTTTTTTGTCATCTTCAATAATATTTTTGATATATCTTTTAATAATAAAAACAGTCGATTTTTTTGTCCAGCCTTGGGTTTAACCTTTTTCAGGAAGAGATCAATTTTTCAGAAGACTTCATCTATAATATAGTAAAATGATTATCATATAGATTTGCAAAAATGTTAAATCTAAAGCAATAATTAAGTCCTACTTTTTTTTACTGACCTGAAATTTGATTATATTTTTCTCAATCAGAGCTGTCATTAAAAAGTTTCTTAGTAACCTTCAAGTATATAAGTTACTTTAAAGTATCTTGGGTACTATATCTTAGTCTCTTAATTTTGTGGCAAAAAGTAACTAGTATCTAAAATGCTTTAAAAAAACGTATCTTGTAACTTAAAATGTATCTTAGATATCAAAAAGTAACATAGATACCAAGGTAACGAGAGATTATAAAAAAAGAGTTTTATGTTGATTAAAAGGATTCAATTTGTACTCTTATTTTTTATTAATCTTCTATCGTATTTAAAATACATTATGTTTGCAGGGAATAAGACATACACGCTTTCTTTTATTCTAAATTAAATTAAAGAAAGGACAAAAATTGTTTTCTTTACAAATTTGCCTAAATATTATGAAATTTAGTACATAAATTATATGCAAAGTAACTTAATACGTATCTTTTTAACTATCTTAAAAGTAACTTAAGATAAGTATTTAAATTCCTTTTTTATGATTTACTTTATATCCAAAGTAACTTCGGATACTTTTTAAAAAGTAACGTATCTATTATCTAGATATTTTCCCGAAGTATTTTTTACAGCTCTGGTGTCAATATTAGTTTAAATGAAAATTTTAAGATTTCGAGATGGGTAAGAAATTGGTGTTCTTCTTATACATTGTGTCGGTTTGTAATGATACATATTATTTAATATAGAAACTAATGTCCGACCGAACTTTTGTTTTCAGTTTCGGTTAAAAAACGGGTTTTGGCTGTTGTCAAGCTAAAACTGCGACCGAAACCGAAATTGAATTCGTGAAATAAAAACTTCTTAAACTTCTCTTTTTTTTCACTTATTATTTGATTTTTCAATTATGAATATTGATAACCATAAGTTCATTAATATTTTATTTAATATTAGCTTTAATATATTTTTCAGCTCGAAACAAAACTGCTCAAAGTTGAGAAGAAATTATTTTGTTTTTAAGAGATAAGAAAGAGTACTTTCTTTTTTGTGTACCTAAACATATTAGGTAAAAATAATTTTGTTTCGTAACTTGATTTTATTATTTTATGTTATTCGTAACTAATATTAAAAAGAAATATAAGGTGCATTTCTTTCAAATTAACTTCTTATTTCAGTATAAATAAATTATTTGAAATAATAAGTGATAATAATTAGGGATCAAATATTAGGGACTAAATGATTAATGAATACCTAGAGGATTTAAATATAAAGACTGACTTATTATGGTTAACTTTTTTTTTTCTACAAAACATAACCTTATATGGAAGTTTCGGTTTCGGCCGAAACTGAGACTGATGCCGAAATTCGGTATTGGTTTCGGCCATAAAAACTAGTTTCGGTTGGACACTAATAGAAATCTTATAGTCACCGATTATGCAGTAGCGTAGCCCGATGGGTGCCGGGCGGCCATGGCCCCTGGCAGCACATAAAAATGAGGCAGTAAATTGACAATGATAATTTCATAAAGATTTTGATTTAAGAAAAACACTAAGAGTATATTTATAAATAATTAAAGCATTTAAAGATGTTTGACTTTTATTCAATTTTCTTGATTAATAATGAAAATAGGGGGCGGCCAATTTTCGATTCACTCTGGGTAGCGAAAACGCTCGCTACACTACTGTTATTAGGACATTTTTTGTACAACGATTTCGCCTTAGATAAGAAAATGTAAAATCTACTCAATAATTTTTTTACATAAATAAAAATCAAATTAAAGGATAAAAAAAGTGTGATATAATTATTTGAATGAAAAATACTAATTTGTACAAGCAAACACAAAAAGTAAATTTTTTGAGAATATAATTTTAAAAATATTGTAAATGCTATTAAAGCTTCTTTTTTAATTCATAAACTTGAAGCCAGTTTTCTTTTCAAACTCCATTTCTAAGGTGTTGAATTTTTCGATCACATCGAAGCTTAAGTGGTGCTTGTAGTCACCGATTTCCCCCTTACGAATAAACGAGCCAGTAATTTTGGTTTTGTTGCGGTTTTTCTTTCGCAACAATTCCTCATAATTAACGGCCGGATTGTATTTCATTGCGTCAAAACTTAAATGGTCGAGTAATGCATCCATTTGGCGCACATTTAGCCGTTGTTTGCCCAAAAACGACGCTACTTTCCCAACGATGGCCGCAAGATTTTGTATCATCTCCTCATAATGGATAATTAAAATGTTTGGTTGCTTTCGGCGCGACCAAATCGCCTCTACGTGACTCAAATATGGCGCATAATACACTGCAAAACATTTTCCAATTAACGAACGAAAGTATAACACTAATTATTCTCTTCCGTTAGGTGAGAAGATATACGCATAAGTATCTAACAAATTTTTTATAGTCATCAAAATGAAACTGATCCACACACCTAAATTTTTTAAATACAATTCACAAAATTCATCCAATGTTCCAGTGAATGCTTCAAATAATCGATAATAGTTAAAAAACGAAATGCAATTATCTTTCATATTACGAACAATATATATAATCTAAAATAAAATAAAATAGTCATTATTATTCATCATCGTTTTATCATTTTATGAATTATCAACCTTTGGCTGAACCGTGTTATTCTGAATTTGCAACGGCAATAAATCCCATGGTAAATGGCTTTGAATAAATCGCGGCGAAGAAAGATTCTCAACAAACGCCAACGAATTCTTAAAGTATTCGGGCTCGACATCATTATCAGCCAATAGCATGCATTCGTATCTAAAAAATTAAGAAGTGATTTAAACTTTCAACAGATCCGCTTCAAAAAATTTTAGAAAACCAATATTCATTGTTTTCTCTCTTTTTTTAATTATTTTACTCTAAATAAGGAAACCGCATCGGTAGAGCGACTTGTGCTTTTTTGAAATTTAGATCATTTCCGATACACCAAACCATTTCTTGACACCAAGTGGTACCTGGAAAAAATAGTAAAATAAAAGTATATTGACACTTTTTTCGTGCCTATTTTATTGCTTCATTAAATATTTTCCTTTTTGAAGGAAATTGAACTGGTTTTAAATAAAAACGGTTTTATTTTCAATATTTGGAAACGTTTCGTTTATTGTTTGAAAATTTTTCAAAACAAATTAATCGTCATATTTACTTGCAAAGAAAAAACTTGGTTACTAATGCAATGTTTATGAAATTTAACGTTAAAAATTTTTGTTAATAAAATAAAAAATAAATTATTATTTAAAACAATTCCAATTCCTTGTCAAAAAAATATTATGTATAAAATGATGACACAATATTAAATTATTCCCTGCTTACCTATTTGAAATTTTGAATATTTTATATAATAAACGTAATATTTATAATCACATTTGTTAACGCTTACCTACTTACGTATTTTTTTTTTGGCTTTTAAGTTTTATATTATTTAATCAATGTATAATTTACTTCATGAAAAAATCATATTGCAGTGGCGTAGCGTTGTGAGTACTGACGGAGCCAATGCCCCGTGGGGCGGCATATTGACGTTGAAAACTCCTTAAAAGATTTTATTTTGCAAAAAACACGACGAATACATTTTTAGGTAGTAATTAAAAATGAAATCGTTTTTTATTTTTTATTAATTTTCTTGACTAATAATGAAATTAGGGGGCGACGAATTTTCAGTTGGCTCCGGGCGGCGAAAACGCGCGCTACACCACTGCCATATTGAATCGCAAAACCTTTAGGAAGTACCGATTTAGAATTTCCTTATTTGTATACTATGTATTTATCTTTTTATACGAATTTGCCAGTTCTATTAAAAAACGCTTATCATCTAAAATGAAAAAATAAAATTTTATTGTACACATCTGACTGTGACGATTTGAGATTATGAACCTAAATATAAAAACAGGTTTTATGAAAATGAAACGAATACCTTTAAATTTTTATAGACATAAATATTTACAAACAATTTTTTGAATTTAAATCAAAATTTAAAAAAATACGTAACTTAATGTTAACATTATACATCAGTAGAGAAAATAGACCTAATACAAATGATCTAAAAATAATTTTAAATGTTTTAAAAAATGTATACAAATATCAAAACATAATTTAGCTGTTAATTTTTAATTTTATTTGATAAAAATTGAAGAAATATTCATTAAAATATGCAAAAAATAATCGTTAAATTCAAAACGCCTACGATTTCCTATTGGCCCAGAATTAAAATGGTGTCATAATATGAAACTTCAAAATCCCATGGACGTTGTCCAATGATAAATGTACTTAAGCACAAAGGGTTGTTTAAATAGTTTAAACATTATATTAATGATTTAACCATTTACAATTTACGCAACTTCTATACTAAGGAATAAAGATGATAGTTACTTTTAGGATATATAAGTTGTTTCTTTGGCGAAAAATAGTGAAAAATGTCAAAAATTGTAAAATTTATTACTGTTCTATGGTAACCAGTCTATGATCTGTTTATATCTAGGTGTCAATACGCGTACTAATGCGTACTTTGACGTCACAGAAGACCCGTAAGCTCACTTATCGTTTTTGGGCACTTATTTGTTCATTAAAACTAAAGCTTTTTTTTCTGCTAAAAAACAAATTTTTCATAACTAAAAATTGGGTTTTCCTCATATAAATAATTTTCTTTATCGACTTAAAAAATAAAATGTTCATATTGTTTATTAGAACTTAATCACAAGTATTTTAAGTTTCAAAGCTTAACCTGCGCATAAATGAAATGTATGAAATGATAAATTATGGCAACAATCAGCGATATATTTAAACATTGTATAAATTCATATATTTTTTTTGTTCTTTATGTCTCATTTTCGTAAATTTATAATGTCATAAAATCAAATGATTTTGGATTGCAAAATTTTTGCTTTTATTTTTGAACGATTTCATTTAATGTTCGTGAGATAATTGACTTTAGTCGAAGTTCATCAATTGTTACGATAGACTAAAAGAATTACACTTGAAACTTAAAATTTTGGAATTTTTGCGATTATAGCATATATTCAAAATAAGTCACAAATTACCATTAGACAAAAAATAGTGATGTCATCGGAAGTTTTTTGAATTGTGAAACAAAATGAATATATTTACGTATTGAATAGTGATATTGTGAATCAAGAATCTATTGAAAAAATTAGTAGAATTTGTATTTTGGTTTTGATCATTGAAACATTGAAAACTTAGTAAAACTTGAATTTTGAAAAATTCAAAAAAAAAAATAATAAACGCGTCTTCAATTGGTTCTTCAGTGTTGGGTAAGATAGTTTTAGGTACAACTACGGAGATGTAATTCTAAACTGTATTCATATGCTTAAACTCAGGGCAAGTATTGGAAATTATAATTGAATTAAAAAAAATAGTTTCTATTGTTGATGTAGTTGAGGATACTTTTTATTTTTTTTTTTTTTGAAATTTTCTACCTGGTAAATACAATTATACTTAAAAGCAAATGATCAATGATTTTATCCTGCTATAGGATACATCTGTGAAGGTTTGTTAAGTTTTATACTGAAGTAAACCTGGGAGGCCTAGTATATTGTTGTAATATTTATTTTACGGTTAATGTTTTGATATTGTTTAAAAAGTAAAAAACAGTGATTATTTATTTAAATTATGAATAGTGCTCCTTGTGGATTCTATGGTTTGTATGAATCAAAAGTAGTATTATATGCATTTGCAATTAATATTTTTATATATTTTTATGTATAGGAGAAAGCGAAAGTTAAATATTATTATGATTAATTTCATGCTCGAAAATTACTGTATCCGGTTGTATTTATCTTCGACTGATAGATACATCTAATGGTAATATGATACATACGAATTCGAAATTGAAAATGACCGTTAAATACTTTATCTCCTGAATAGCGGCATAATTGCACTCAATTGATCTGCAAATGCATCAAATTTGATTGAATCAATTTTTTTCAATTACGTAGCACTTTTCTCCTCTTCTGATTATGCATCATTCTTTTTTGTTTTATTCTGTAGTAGCACTTTCACTTGACAATTAGATTTAGAAATTTTGAAAATATTTTGCAATGAAAAATTGGCATACCAAATTTTCAATACGACCTACCGGTTTTCATGAACGACAGCACCCACGTATCATCTGATCTCACTTGAAAATTATCGATTTTCGATTTAATTTGTAAATATCGTTTCGGCAAGCACCATTTCTTTTCTTTGTCGTACAATATAAGATTTTGATTTTCCGTTTTTAGAATTAAACGATTTTTAGATATTAGTGGATCTACGTTGATATAGTTAGCCATAGCTACGTTTTTAAACTTTTCTTTTGTAAAGTTCAGTGTACTGGTGCGTATTGGCACAATGCAAATGCACTGGAATATCTTAAGTGTATCCAATCAAAATTTATCAAGTTTATAAGACGAGTAAATGACATTATCTATTCTTATAAATTAATTGTTTTATCAGAAAATGATTAAGTGATTTCTTTTTGAATTAATTGAAACTTTGATATTTCTTAGAAAAACAATTTGTTGAGATTATTTTCACATTAAATACTTAAGGAGATTATATTTTTTCACTAAATCAATCATTATATATCAATTATATTCTTGAGTTACAGAAAAAATTGATAATTAAATTTAATAAATCCAACAAATACTGCAAATTATAGATATATACAACTTATATCCGTATTGGCTAAATAAAAAAATGGCTTAGGTTGTTTAAGAGTTTAAATCTATCAACAATTAAAGTTCATTTTTAAAATTTTATTATTTATTATTCATCCTACATGTTCAACTATTGATATGCAGTTAAAATTCTTCCTGAATTATTTTTCTGACTTCTACCTTATTTCAATTATCTCAGCAGTGATTTAACAAAATCGTTAAGATGAAGAAGAATAAATAGTTTTAATTTTTAAGCTTCTTAGAAAATTAACCAATATTTACATTGAAACACTTCAAATTTTTTCCATAAAGCTTAGCTTTTGTATTACAATATCAAAGAATTGACCTTTTTCATCAAACTTTGGTTTGATCATATGTTATAATTTTAATTTCTATAATGTCATCCTTTACTCGTAGGTAAATCATACATTCTTGAACATCAATTTTGATCCAAATTAAACCCAAACATTCAACTCTAGATAAGATCTATAGAGTTACCAAAGTCATCAGAAGTGCGCAAGAAAATGGGCGTTCGACAAAGTGTGCCATCTAAGTCTCCTATATAAAGTCATGAAGGAGATTCTGGATTGTTCAAAAATATTATCGTCCTACCTAGAGGGTCACTTATATCAGTTAAAATAAAAAAAAATGTAACGACCAGCAGAGCTATCAGAAAATAGTGTCTTAGTTAATTTAAAGTATCTACGATACTGTATCTTAATTTCTTAATTTAAGAGATAAAAGAACCTAGTATCTTAGGTATTTTTATAAAGAGCTGTACCTTGTAACTTAAAAAGTATCTTATATACCGAAAAATAACTTAGATACCTAGATACTGAGAGATTTGATATAGCATTTTATTTTGTTTTGTTTCATAAGATTTAATTATACCCCTTACATTAATATTCTATAGTTTTTTTAAGATTGTTGTATTTTCAGGGGTTTAGATTTACGTACTTTACATTTTCTCAAATTAATAAAGATAAAAACACATTATCTGATTACTTAACAACTTTAATTAATATGTTACAAAACTTAGTACATTCGTGGTATACAAAGAAACTTAGAAAGTTTCTTTTTAAGTATTTCTAGTTAAAATAACTATTTAAGTTCCTTTTTAAAGAGTAGTTAGATAGTGAAGTAACTTCGAATACTTTTTAAGAAAGTACTAACTAATCTAGTATCTAGATACTTTTCTAAAGTATCTTTAGCAACTATGATGACCAGTTTACAACCTGTTGGGGCGGGCGTTTTTCCAGGATAGCGTGTTGGGTCCACTGCTATACACGGTTGATATCCCGATGAATGTCGGAGTATTAATAGCGACATTTGACAATGATACTGCAATTATAGCGATGGCAGATGCATAGATGGCAATACCAGAAGAAGTTACCGAAATGGTTCAGAGTTACTTGGATGAAATAGCCTAATATAGAGGAAAATGGCAAATAAAAATCAACGCTAGAAAATTCGCTTACATTGCATTCACAACCCGTAAAAGTACATGCCCCCGAGTAATGATGAATGGTGCAGAATTACCACAAAAAGTTAAATACCTGAACATACATCAACTCATATAAAAAGAACTAGAGAACTGTTAAATAAAACAAAGACTACTTGTCGCCGACTGGTCATGGTAACCGCTTCAAAACTGATAAATGTTGACTTTGATTCTCGTATCGAGCGAATTTTCAATATTTTTCAAATACAGATTTTTTTTATCCTAGAATCGCTAAAGAATTTAGTAGTTATGAAGCAACGGTATAACAACAATAAAAGAAAAATACTAAAAAAATGTATTGGCTAATAGAGAAATCATCCTTATTGTCAGTGAAAAACAAGTTCCTTTTCTACAAGGTTATACTGAGACCCATCTGAACCTATTGTATCCAACTCTGGAGCACTGCATCTAATTCTAATGTTAAGATTCTTTCGAGATTCTAATTAAAAATACTCCAACAAATAATTAATGCTTCTTGGTATATAGTCAATACCAAAATTCATGATGATACAGATATACCATCAGTGATGCAGGCAACTCAAAAATGCAGCAGAAAGTATCTGGAAAAGCTCAATGACCACCTCAATGACTTAACGGTAAACCTTTTAGATAATAGCAAGACAACATGGCGACTTCAAAGACGGGACCCCACAGATTTCAGAACTTAAAATTTTGAAATATTTCCCCGTAATAGTTGTATTGCAATTGAAGTAGTAACTTTTCAATTGATTTTGGGCATTTTTTTATTTTTCTATATATCAAAAGTATAAATAATATTCTGAACCCGGAAGACATTGACCTGCCAGCCTATAATTCAATAGCTATAAATAAATAACTTGAATTTTAAATATTATAAATTCCTCCCTTAGCAGCCCGTAGCACCCCTTACTGTACCTTTTATAATTTACCTTCAAGACATACATTCTTCAATTAAGTTTTGGGAAAAATTGCTATACCTCTGAAAATCACTACACGATTGTAGATAGCAATGAAGAATTGACAGACTTTAGTAGCTACTGTGTTGACTGTTGAAAAAGTTGTTTTTCTGTGGTCGCAAGTACGTTACTGACAAGAAAAAAAATAAAAATAATCTTAGAAGAGAAGTCTACTGGTGGCCGAGTGGTCAAGGTGATCGCTCCTAAACTGGCAGATGTTGGGTTGGATCGAACAAATTATCGATATTTCTTAATTAGGGGTTTTATTAGCCCTGTAGTCGCTAAAAACCTTAGTAGTTATAAGGCAACTTATAACTAAAAAAAATCTATGAAACGGATTGTATATCGTGTCAAAATTTGACCTGATTCGATGCACAACTTTCTGAATTTTTGACGAGTACACAAACTATCATAACAATTTTATATATAGGGTATAGATAGATGTATTTACATTAAAATTTTTCATTACGTAAATAATGTATTTTTCCATTTAAATGGCTACTTATGTGATAACGGGGAAATATTCTATTTAATATTTTCCATTATATCATTTTTAAACCATAATAATTGTTGACATTTGTCTTTAAATAAATGCTTAATATAAATATTTTGATTTGGAAAAAAAATAAAAATAATTCCATAAAGCAATTCCAATAAGATAATAGTTTACGATTATTGACGTCAATTAATACTCATATGTTGATATTGTATTTATATTTTATAATTTATATAATTAGGTAAGACGTGATTCAAATTATTCAATTAAAATAAATCAATTTAAAAAAAATACATTATTCATTAGATAATAGGATTCCTTAGGATTAATAAAGTAAATTTCAACTGAAATCATGTTTAATTTTAATATTAAGGAAAACTTTCTTGTCAAGTAATGGGATAAAAACTAAATTTTTTGTGCAACGAACTGCAATAAAATGTTTTATGACTACTGAATTTGTGCACTACTTTTTTAAAAAGAAATTTCGCTTCACATAAATCAGAGAAAAAGCTAAAAGAAATTCCCATTTTGGTAGTATGACGTATTTACTCAGACAAGTCACCAACTTAAATAAACGATCAATACATTTTTTCTTCAAAACTCATTATAATTCGATTCAAAAAAACCATAATAAATAATGTATTTACGATTGAAATATCAACAGATATTTTACGACTTAAAATTCCGAGAAAAATAATATAGTCACAATGCCCAAAAGCATTGCAGGTCATGTGAAAAAACCGGTCCTATCGTAATTATCATGTAAATATATAAAATCGAAATCGAACATGTTGAGAGGCGTGCAATTTTTAGCGTTATTAGTACATCGTAAATTTTCGACAGTGTACTAATAGTATAATAATTACCAAGTAAGAATAATATGACAATTAATAATTTGATATCAAGGTAATCTTTATTTTTTCTTTTCCAACTATAATCTACAATAAATTCCTATTTTCTTTTTGTATCTATTGGCAAGTTCAATTTCTGAGAAATCTGTAATCCTTCCAGAATTGCTTGTAAAGCAGGTAACTTGGCAATCCTGATATCATCGAATTAAGGAATCCAAACATTTTTCTTCCTTCTTTCTTGGGTGCTAGTTTTCTTTTTATTTCGTTTTCCGTAGAATGTGACCCACTAAAAAAGTTTTCATTGTTATTTTATCTATGATCATTTTGTCTTCTTGGATTCTTCTCAATACTTTAATGCAGTGGTGGATTTAGGTCCGATGCAGACCTAAATATAGACCCTATTCAATATGCCCCCCTTGTTCCACATCAAGGTGGTCATCAAGATAAAACTTCTAATTTTCAAATATTTAAACCATAAATCAATTTTTATTAATTTGGACAAAACTTCTTATGAATTCACATACACTTTTTTAAATATAACTTATTAATTTCAGTTTTTAAAGATTAATATCCTAGCATAATCCTAGAATATAATATCCAGAAAACGTCGATTATATCATTGTAATCGATTTCTTGTACGAATTGACGTTCAATAGATAATAATGCCAGGGCATTAAGTAAATCTTAGCCCATATTTGCACGTTAGTAACTTTTCACTCTTCCCAGGGTGGAAAAAGATCTTTTTCCTAAACAATTTGCCACTGGAATTCTAAAAACGTACAGAGCGATGCCAAAATTAGGGTACCTACAACTCGAAGTTTTCGTGTAGTGCTATACATTCCAGATAGCTCAACTTCTCCAAATTTTGGTATATCATTCCAAATATATAGTTCCCAGATTCAGCCGAAATTTGTATATTTCTTTCCTGAATTCTTTGAAGAAGAGAACTTTCTTAAAAGTTTTACTGCAATTGAATTGTTAAAATGATCAAAAAACTTGTATATTAATACTAATAATTAACATCGTAATTATTGGAATATAAAAAATAAGAAAATTTGGTACATCTCAACTGAATATCTAGTCCATCCTTAATTTTCTTCTATTCGTAACCGTTTTAAAGTAATTAAAAGTGAATAGTAACCAAAATTTGTTAAAGTAACTCAATATTTTTATTGCATTATTTTGCTAATTGATTTTTTTTTGAAACGTTATTAATGCCATTAATATGTAAACCTAACGATTAATGATTATTATTTCAGAAAAACTATTCAATTTTAAGAAATTACTTGTACAGATGCAGTGCATCATTAAACCGATTCATTATAATTTAGGATTGGAAATGCAAATGAAGAAAATCAAAAAAAAAAGTTAAGCATTAGTGTGTCAATTTTTCGTTTTGCATAGCCAATTGATGCTAAAGAATAATGGTTATTTTGAAGAGCTCTAAAGATGTCTTCTGCCAATACAAAAAAGTCACATATACAAACGGGTTGTCATTACTTTCAAAATATCTCTTGTTTTATTGGTCGTGTAGTATTATTATATTTTAATTAGCTACGAAAATGAAAAATTATTCATAATAACTAACTTTCTAAACGAATATCAATTTGATACTTTGATGCTAAACCATTTTAGTTTTTATCGGAAGAAAACAAAATAAATCTTGGACTCAATAGCACCTTATTATAAGGAGAACCAAAAAGTTATAATTACTAAATTAAAATGCCTGCTCTCCAATCAATTGATTTAAATTTTTATTAATTTTTTTAATTTTTATTGAGATGGGAAATTTGAGGCTTTAAAAAATCGATTATATCAAATAATTTTAGAGTCTCAATATGCCAAGCAATCTTAAACAAACGATGAAAGATAACTTCATAATTTTATTTTTTGTCAAGGAAGTCTAAGTAAAGTGAATATCTTAAATTTCGGCAGGTAAGAGAGCCAAGAGACGAAGATAGAAATAAAACATTGACTGATAATGACTAAGAATCAATATTTTATTTATTAATTTTTTAAATATGGAGTGATCAAACTAGTTGTTACCGTCGGCTTATAACTGCCAAGGTTTTTAGCGAATAAGAAACTATAAATCGAGAAGTATTAAAAATTTGCTCGATACAAGAATGTAAAAGTTACCGTTACAGTGCCGTACAGTTACCGTTAATGGAGAACGCGAGTCACTTAATTAGACTTTTTTTGTAGCATGAATTCGATGATTCCGACCTTCGATGATTTATGGTTTCAACAGGATGGTGCAGCATGCCACACATCTATGACACAATCAATCTATTGAGGAAAATGTTCAATGACTTTATAATTTTCAACATTTCCGATGTGAACCAAACTCCTACCTTGGCTACCAGACTCCAGCCATATAACTCAATTGGATGTTTTTCTTTGGAGCTATGTTTAGTCATTAGTTTGTTCCAATAAACCAAAAATAATCAACGAACTTAAAACTAACTGTGTTAGTTTTATCATAATTGAAAAGGTTACTGAAACTTTTGTACTTAACTAAGTACTGAAACTACTTATATTAGTAAAAAAATTGGCGTTCCAGATTAAAATTTAAAAAAAGAAGTGTTTTATCGTTTTAGCTTTCTTACAAATTAAATATATATATAATTCTTATTTGATCATTCTATATAATCGACAGAAACTATGAAATATCAGGATTTAACTTCAAATTCTTAATCATACTGTCATTGGTGCCGGTTACTGCTGTGCTTAATTCTCAGCACTGGGTCAAGTGGATAAGACCATAAGGAAAGCTGTCAAAGATACTATTAGAAAGAATTTAGAACCTAGATACTAGAAAAGTTGTTTCTTTTAATAAATATCTAAAGTTGCTTTGGGTATTTAGTTATTCTTAAAAAAGAAACTTACATCCATATCTTCAGTTATTTTTAAGATACATAAAAATATACTACCTATTTTAGTTACTCTGTATACAATGAATGAACTTGTTTCGTACCATATTAGGTAAAGTTGTTGGGTAGCAGATAATGTATTTCAAATTTTTATTATCGTAATTTAGGGGGACAGGAAAGTATGTTGATAAACCCCTGTAAATACAATACTGTAAATACACTTTAAAAAACGATAGAATATAAATATAAGAGGTAAAAATTGAATATTACAAAACAAAAAGAAAATTCTATATCTAATCTCTCGGTGTCTAAGTTACTTTTAAGTATCTAAGATACTTTTTATGTTTTAAGATACCGTCCTTTTTAAAAAATATCTAAAATACTTTTTTTTAATTGTTACTTTACCGTCGCTTTATAACTAGTAAGGTCCTTTAGCGACTCTAGGGTTAAATCCGCTATCGAGAAATATTGAAAATTTGCACGATACGAGGATTGAACCTACTTTAGAATACTTATTACTTCTATAAAAAATTAAGGAACTAAGATTCAGTACCTTAGATATCTCTTTATGACAGCTTTGATCTTAAGCAAATATTTAACAATAAAAAAACGCATAGCCGCGAAGCCAAATTTCGAATGTATTTATTGATATTACTAACAAATTTTTAAACATAACCCTAAGTATATCAATTTTTGAAAGAATATCAAAAAATCACATTTACACTTTCTGGTTAAATGAAACCTAATAAAAAAATTATTGAAATGAAATTTGTCATAAAATATTTACAAGAAAACAAGTTTGGTTCGTACTTTTACAAAAATTTTGGCATTGTTCGGTGAAAGAAAAGTGTGAAATTCTTTAAAATCTTGTTAAAATAAAAATAAAAGTTTCGAATAGTTTCGACATAACTGTTATTTAATCGTTTGGGAGAGAGATTATAGATAGAATTTTCAACCCACTATATAAATTAGCACGTTTGAACAACTACAGTCCCTTATATTTGTTTAATCAATACATATATTTCTAAATATACGTATATTTGTTATACGCATTGTTTTAACGATTCAATGATAACTTTCTCAAATTTGTAACATAAACATTGTTCTGAAAAAAAAAACCGGATTGATATCTAATTTTACGTTTTAGAAGATATATCAACATTTACAAATTTATTGGTAAATACTTTTGAACCATAAAGACAATAAATTATTTTTTTTCATTAATTGCGGTGAAATATTCCTCAACAACTACCTAATTACACGCCAAGTTTTAAACGAAATTTGACAAGGTAAAATCAAAGTTTAAGGTTTCAACAGTTTTTGAAAATATAGAAATTATCATGTCGAAATCGAGACACTTAAAATAAATAATTAAACCATTTAGTATAATTGTGTGCTGAAAGCCATTTTCTCCAATTACAGTTATTTAAAATTTTGAAGTAAAAACCCAACAACAAGCTTAACAACTAAATTCACAATGAAGAAATTAAAAAAAATCATTGATGTCTTAATTTTGACATTTAAATTATCATTGCTCAGAATTAAGTTTCAATCAGTTGAGCAGTTTTCGATAATAATTGCGTATGAAATTGCAATATTCTCATTCACGTGTACCTTTGCACGAATACATTTAATATCTTTAACTTATTATAAAAAGAATTTAAACTACAATTAATGAAATACCAATGTTTAATTATAAGAATTTTTGTCATAAGAATATAATTATCATTTGAATTTAAATTATAGTAAACTCCAACAATTAAGGAAATTTAAATAAAAACATGATTTGGACAAAATTAAAATAGTTCAATTACTATTCATTTAGCTTTGGTAGTTCGAAAAAGAAGGAAATTGATTGGAATTTTAATTTTCTTTTATATCTAGTTTCAGCACAGGGAATTTGTACTTATAATCAAAAACAACAATCAATCGAAACAATAGAGACTTCACATCTTTTGATATTAGAAATAACTTTCATTAATTATTTTGGTTTTAAACCTATTATTTTTTCTTGAACTAAGAATGCCATCCCACTGAGTATTTCTTATTAAGATAATATTATAATACTATTAGTTTGGATTGTTTATGTAAAAGGAACTTAATCAGAATAAAAAAAAGAAATGTGTTTTCATTTTCGATTTTTATGTAGGCAAGATTGAACTTATTTTAATACGGAAAAAGTGACATTTTTGTTGGAAATTCATCTATGTATATGAACTGAGGTCATAGATGCAATCGGAAATCAACTTCTCTTAATCCTTGTATCTAGGTTTAGTGCTAATGAGATACGAAATGTTAGGAATTATAATCAAAAAATACTAAATAACATGTTCCGCCTCTTTTCTCTTGTTAAATGTTAACTTTTCCAAAAAATATTCTTTTCATGACAGAATTTATTAGTATTGGGAATTTTAATCAATTGGTTTATTTATTCGATTATTTATTCGATAATTTATTTCGACGAAAATTATTTTCCCATTGGTTTCCCTATCTTTACGAGTTTATAGCTTTAACTATCTTCGTATTTCACTTAATTTTTGAATCTCTCAGAAAAATTAAGCAATTGTTTTGTTTTTCAGAAAAAGAAGAAATCCAATCAGTGGGGGATTTACAAATTTGCCGCCAGTTGGTTATTCAATTTTGGCCGCCCCAATTGACCTCTGAAATTCAAAAATCATATTAATTACATTTCTACTAAATACCTACCATTTTACTCTCAACTAAACGCGTCAAAATAAATATAACTTCAAAAATGAGTAAAAATTATTGCTTTTAATTGTATTATAATATAAAAACGTTTTTGGAATATTTTAAAGATTCATAATCGCAAAAATATAACAAACAGAGCGCTTAGTAATTGTTGGTATGCAAACGTTAGAATGTTAAGTATACTGTGCAGTAGGTACTAAAATATTAACGTTTTTGTAAAAGTTTCAAGATTCATTTTCTGTATGTATATAATAATGTTTTTTTTTTCAGTAAAACAAAAAAAAATTTTTGAGCCAAATTTGCCGCCCTAGGTCGCCCTGCTCATAAATCCGCCACTGAAAACAATAGAAAAATATTCTTAATTTAAAGTAATTAAAGAGAAACTAGTTTTTTACAAGTAAACTAAATTTCAGTTTCTTTCTGAGTTTCGACCGAAATCGAAACTGACGAGTCGGTTATAAGGAAAATATTGTACTTTCTTAAGGATTAGCTCTTGGCTTCAGTTATTCTAATTATTAAGTAATTAACTGTTTCCAGTTATTTGCGGGGGTCAAATCTGAGATAATATATAAGATGATAATCCAATTATGGGATGAATGATGGCTATAATATGTGGTACCACCACAAATGGGCCCAGAGTACTATGTATGATGAAATAGGTTAGTACTCCAGACACACTTATGGCGGTGCTGCCACAGAGGTAGAGTATAGAGGACTCACATTTAACTTTCTTTGACCCCGTATTCGATTCGTTTTAGACCCTGAATTAGAATCTCCGAATTTTAATGAGAAACTTTGAGTTATGAAGAAAGCATCGGTTATATATGAGCACTCTATTCTGTATCTCTGTGGGTGTGAAATTTTAGAATACCTTCTTATATATTATCGCAATTAAACCTAGATCCACTGGCGTATAGAACATCCACTACATTTTTGTTTGTTTAATATTTACTTAAAATTTATTCTTGGACAAGACGCAAATCTGCTATACGCCAAATTACGACTATTCACTACCTAAACGTAAAGAACTTGATATTAGAAGGGGTTGTGATAAACCCTTAAGTTTCTTAGTTCTTAAGTTGATTAGGAACCCAACTAAATATTAAGGGTGAACTATTAAGGTTGTCACTTAGTTCACCTTTTTTTCAACAGTTTAGCCCTTCTAGATAATATTTTCAGACTTAAAGTAAGAACGGTTGGAAATGTGACTTACATCCCTCTGGCTTTAATCCTCGCATTTTTGTTTTCTGTATGGTAATTCCAGGAATGGAACATGTTTCAGCCTAATTTTCTCATTGCTATTGTCTAAGGGGTTAACTGCCAGAAAATTAACATTAACACTCAATTTCTTTTGATATTTTGTACTGTACCTGGTAATTTCCTCCCTGACAGAAGCTATCTGTAGGTCCTTATGGATGTACGGGTTTGTGACATCCCTGTTAAAAAAATGCATATAGATGCATATTGAAATCATTACATTTAAATTGCATTTAATAACATTAAACGACTTCTAATGGGTTTTTTGATAGTTAAAATGCCTTTAAATATCTTTTTAATATGGTTACCATGAGATCTTCTCAACGAATCTGAGAGTCTGCTATTGAAATCATTGATTGATAAGTTAAAGACGCAGGACGTTCCTCATTTCTGGATACCATACGTCTAGGTTGACTTCAGAATGGATTTGTACAGCAGGAGTTTACCAGTCGCAATTTTCAGCCAATTGACCAGTGTAGCAGTCAGCAATTTATTTTCAGCTGGCCCCTCCTGGCTATTATATGCTTTTACTAGGATAGTCTTCTATTCACCTAACCTCTGTTGCTTACGGCATCTATAAGTTATGCAGGAAAACCGTGAACAGGTATCTCGCTGGGTTGCGAATGCCACCTGAACACATTTCGTTTCGTTGATTTTGTTAAACCTTTCTTAAGTGTTAATTTATGGTACATTTTAGCTAAAAGCAAATCTTTGTTTAGGAAAATATAATAATTCGGAGTCCCTATTATGGTGATTTTTTCTGAAAAACGCACGAAACCCCTTGAACATAGTTCCGGTCGTAATTTCGGCAGATTTTCTGCTGAAACCAAGTCGAAACTCCAATTTAATGCCAAAACCGAAATTTCTATCGGACACGATGAGCAAATCAATTTATGTCTTAAATTAACAATTTATATGAGTGTTTGGCCAAAATTTAAGTTGTGGGTCCCAATTAAGCGTTGGGTTTGAAGAAATTTCAAAAATATTTTGTCCGTTATTACTTTCTCCCGTTGATAAATACGTTCCTCAATATTCATGCTTATGTAGATAAGAACATAAGGTATTAACAGGTGTGTTAAAGGTTATTTAGTACCAGAACTAGTGGCCATTAGAAAAAAAATGTGAGACTTAATAAAAATCCATTTTTTCTAGTTTTAATCAAATCAACACGTTTAAAGTAGATAAAGGAACAATATGATTAATTATTATATTCAGCAAACCAATTTATTATTGACAGATTGATTATTGTTGTCTTATTTTAACTTTAGATTATGCCGAATACTAAAGTTACTGTCATAAAAACAGAATTGTAATTTTATAGCATTTGGATAATATAAAAATACGAATTAAGTAGGTGTAATATATGAATATCAGAAATGCAAAAAATACTATTTTTTTTTTGTTATCTTTATTCCTCAATAAATTTTGTTAAACTTTGACTATTTTCTTTCAAATTGCATATTTAGTTGACATTTTCTTTTTCTCACTTTTCACTTTTCTTAAGAACAAAGGCTCTAAAACGTTATATTTGTGAGTAGTAAATTTGACTTTCATTTTCGGGTTTGTTTATGTTTTTTTTTTTTTTAATTTTTCAATTATCTCTGCATTTCACTTGTATTTTTTAAATATAGTAGATAACATTAGTAGTAATAATAATAAAACAATTTTATTAAATTGTCGGTTTTATGCGATTTTTATTGGCTTTTAGCCAGCCAAATCAAATTGACTGAATTTTTTTACCTATGCTAAACTCACTTTCATTTATTCTCATTCAAAAATTGATACTTTATGTGCATTTGATTGCATTAATCAAACCACAATTATCGTCATTTGAAAGTCAATTTCTAATCTAAGAATGAAAAAATTATGGTACATTTATGTCGAAATAATAGGTTTTTATGTAACGAAAAACGGAAAGAAATTTGATTAACAGAACACCCAAAGGTATACGTTTTTTAAGCGGAAATGATTTGCTTTGCGATCCATAAACCGAATTTACAACCGAAATAATAAAATAAATAAGTATCACTATTATCAGTAAATATTGAACATTTCTTACGGAAAAATAAAACTGCATTTTTCGAACTCATGAATTATAATATATTTTAAGATTAATTTTATGAGGCCAACAATAATCATTAATTATCGATTTTAGATCAGACACATTAAAATATTATAAAAGAAGCAGTGACTGAAATTTCAAAAGAGAAATCCAACAAATAATTTGAACCAATCATTTCTAAAGTCAACATAAATTAAAAATGTTATTGATTTTTTTTTCAGATTTATTGTCACAAAGTCGCAATATACATAAACTACAAATTGTTGAGAAAAAAAGTAATGCATCTTTATTTATTACTGATGGTTATAAACTTTTTGTAAACATTACAGATTTATATATACACGTAATGAATGGATAAATTGGTAAGAAACATTTAATGCAACAATTTATGAGTTATAAATGTTGTTAAGATAAGTTTTTCATTGGTATTTTTTCATATTTTCTTATTTAAAAAGAAAATAAGCACATTTTTTATAGAAATAAAAAAAAGAGGAATTTAAGGCTTTGCATTTTAAAATAAAAGTCTCATTTATCAGAATAGTAATGACAGTGGCAAATACATCAAATCGATGTAGGTATTTAAGAACTTGTTTAATGGAACTAATAAATGGTGAAGTATTAGGCATTAGCTTCTAATAAAGGTGTGAAAATTGTGTGAAAAATATTGTCGAGCTATTAGTAGGTCACGCAAACGAAGTTGTAGATATTATGTAGTAAATGTATTTGTTATCTTTTTATATTAGCCCGTTGTCTTCTTGGCATATTGGTAATATCTCTAAAGTGACCATATTTCATAGAACTAGATAACTAAGAAAAAAAAATGATTGAAATTTTCTCTTGCTTTTGATAAAAACAGTAAAAATATTTCGGTTACAAAACCTTATAGATATACAAAACTTAAAATTAAATAATTAAATAAACTTTCTTAATTGAAGTTGTAGTTTTCAGATTGGAAACTGTGCTTTTGTATAGAAGTCCGGGCGTCCTCTGACATTTTTACTCTGACTTGTGCTCTTTTGTCTTTGTCCCCTCCACTCTAAAACAGGGTATTTTTGGTCCTTTCTTGTCTTCATGATCTTTATTGGTTTATTATCTTAATTTATTCAACCCTTTTTATTGGTCTCTGAAATCATCTAACCCCATAATTCCCAACGTGGGGCATGACAATATTTTGGTGGGTCATGGGCAAGACGTGCACCTCTCGGCTGATTATACCAATGACTATAGGGTAATTCAAAAATGAGTTAATATCAATGAATTATTTTATTCAATTCAGAATAATGTTTCATTCAAATATTCGCTATTTCTTTGTTAAATTGTAATCGACACAACTACTATATGTCTAGGAAAAATTCGATTGATACAAGTCGAAAAATATTATAACGAGTTTTAAGTTTTATTTCCCATCAAAATCAAAGTTGGTCCAACAGCTAACTATTAAGATCAGTTCAGTCAGCATCAGGCTTTCAATCTTTAAAGAATGTAATAAATGGGCGTTAAAAGGTTGTAAAATGTGTCATAAAATTAAACAGTTAGTTAATTCAAAAACCTACTTTCATAGAAATTGAATCCACTTATTGAGTAGCTTTAAAGATATGTATTTATATTTATACGAACTTCTAATATATATATATATAATATAAAATATATATATATATATATATATATATATATATATATATATATATATATATATATATATATATATATATATATATATATATAATTCAATGGTTTTATTTCCTAGTTATACATAATGTGTTATAATAAACATAATGTAAAATTACCGCTTTGTAGGTCCTATTAGTAGTATTTTTTCTAAAATGATGAATACAATTTGTTTTTTTTCTATACTTAAAAGAAAATTTTTGATAATTTTCGTGATTCTGCTTGGTGCACTTTTTAATATTTCTCGATCTAGATTTCTTCTGTTTTTTCATCAATTCTTGTGGCATGCATTTTTGTAATGAAGAAAGTTTAAATCGTTGAACGAAGGTGAAAATCGTGTTGTTAACGGTTTTCGATATTTTATTCATTTTTATTGATTATTACTACATTAACAATTTGTTTCAAGTCGTTACGGCTTTCGTTTGAAATCACTTAATTGTAAGATGAACTTAATGATTTTTTTGTTGCATAAATTGCTTCCTTAACATATCCTGAATATGGTGGTACATTGATTTTTAAAATTGGAAGTCGTTATAAAGATATAGTCGTAACAAAGTTACAGCAGTCATTATAATTTTAACCGTAATTGAAACTTAAGACACGTTTTTCTCAAAACTATGTTTTTCAAACTTGTCTCTATTGTATCTCAAGAACGGTTTGCTTTGCAGTTTAAAGGGTAGACTGAACACATGTAAACGCACGGAATTAACTACAATCATTGAAAAATTCAAAATATATTTTTTTTCATAGCAAAAACATAGCAATAAACCGTGAAATTGCAGCTATTTCTTCGGATATCTGCAAAAAATCAAATTTTCTATATTTTCAATTAATTCTAGTTTAATTCATGATTTTAAACTAACAACATAAAACATCCGTTTTTTAGTTAGTTATCTATTTCTGTATGTAGTTGTTGATTACGGACGGGACAGATGATGGCGCTATGATAAAATGTTGTTTATAAACCATCGTTCATGAAGAACGATGTATTATCGATGTTATGGGTTAAAACATCGATGTCCTTGAACAACATATCGATGTTTGAAAAATCGATGTACCGTTTGCATTCCTATACACGGGGGAACCTCCTTAAGCAACTCTAAAGTAACTAAAAGTTCGTAAATTGACAAATATTGAAAATTTTCTCGTTACGAGATTCGGATCATTAAGTGTAGTTAGGTAGTTAGGTGATTGATAGGTTTTTAGGAACAAATAGTTTGGTCAACGGTATTTTTTGTGTACCTTATTTTGGCCTATTCGCTCCTAAAGTCAATTTTAGCCAGAGACAGGATGCTTATTGGGAATATTCCAGTTTTCTTCAGTACTTTTTTGAAAACAATCTTTATCCTTTCTGTGCTATAGTTTGGACTGAATAGTCTTTTAGCTATCGTACGGTATGTAATATACTAGGAGTTGGTCTGATGAATTGGTCTCTCTTCCTTTGGTATGCTTTTTAAAATGGTGAATGCAAGTTTCTTTTAATAATTTGTCGACTCTCTAGTTCCCATTTACAACTTTGAGGCCAGGTACCCATAATAGTTTTGGTGATTTTGATTTTCTTATTGTTATTTAGTACTGTTCCTGATTTTATAAATAATTTCTTTCTTTCCGAAACTCGTTTCACTCTTTACGTATAAGCTACATATAAAAATATATTCTAGAAATTCTAATGCCATTTCGCTCACAAATCTATCAGCACGAAAAATATTGCGATGATTGCTTTTATTTTATTGATCTATACAAAATGTTATATCTCTTAGGCCCTAGAATAGTTAATAATAATGCTCTGATGAATTAAATCATAAATTTCATACACAAATTCAATTAATAAAACAGTCAGATTCAACCGCTCGATTTTCGTTTTTCAAAACAGATCACAGACAACATGAAATAGCAAATCAATGGTCGCAAATAATGTATAAGTGAACGTGACTTGAGCAGACAATTGCCAGACAACTTAAATTATTTAAATTATTTATTTTATTCCAGACATTTTAGGTATTTTGTTATTCTAGGCGGAGACGAATTCAACAAATCATAGATCATGAAAATCGGTCCAGTCATTCTTGAGTTATAAATAGTCAAACTAACAAGACTTGTTTTGTATATATATACATGGTATCAACTTTTAAACCTCTCTTTTTCAAGTAGAGACATTTCACTAATACTGAAGACTTATATCTTTCGGGCTTTTATTTTTTATAACATTTCTTTAGTGTAACATAATTAAGTTTGACCAGATTTTTGAGTTTTAAGAATATATTTTAACTTATACTTATCTATGGAAAAAAACAAATAATGAAACAGTATACAATTGTTTTATAAAAGTTTCATTTTTCAATTTGAGTAGACCCAGCATTATAAAAAAAAAATAAGAAAGTAATCTGATTAAAAACGCCTCCATCACATAATAAATTGTCACAACCAATGGTCTACATTTTATAAGAAGCTGCATTTTTATTTATTAAGAAATTATGCGAAGGGATTTTTTCCAAACCTGTTTTATGTTTTTGGAAGATAGCATGGAAGTAGAGTAGCTCCGTTAATCAATACACGTTTAACGGAAATCATGTGGGGGACCTGTAGAGGTGTCGATAAAGGTTTATTTTTTTATTTTCGTTGTTGAAAAAAATAAAACGTCTTTTAAGATTTCGCTCTTAGGTGTAAGGTTTATTACAAATTGATAAAATTTCTTCTTTTTTAAGAATCATTTTCCTTTCAATCCGAATGTTTGAAAACCAGTAGAATAATAAACTTTTCTGTATTAAAATACATTTTTATACTGTTGATTGATTAATATTTGGTAACAATTGTTCTATTTAATTTATCAATAAATAAAAGTAAGATATTTTAGAACTTGAAAGGTTTTAAGATTATATGACGAGATGCTAGTAGGTATTTTTGTTTGGAATTCTTCCCAAATAAGTTCTTCTCCAATGTACATGCATATTTCTTACGATATTGATTTACATAACTCCAAAAAAAAGATTACAAAAATTTAACATCCGCAATGGTTTTGGCTTGTTGGTTTTTATAAGGTTAAAAACTATTATTATTATTATCATCGTTAAGTCTATTTTGAAAAGTTGATTTGAAACTATAGTTTTATCGAAACAAATACTTGAGAAATTGAAGATTAAGTTACAAAAAAATTAAAATTAAGAACATACCAAAAACGTAAAACTAGGTTATTTTCATCGAAAAAACGTAATCATACCAATGGACTGGTTTTGAAAAAAGTCTACTTTTCAAATAATCTTTAACGTGTGAGGAGGATTCTTTTTTTTTTAAGTGCGTACGATTAAAAAAATAGACTCAAAACAAGAACAGCCAGAAGGAAAGGAAAGTTTTGATACTGTGAATTAATGTTTTCATTGTCATCATTCATTCAAGAAGAAATTAAAATTAAAAAAAATGATGATTGATTTTCCTATAACCTTTGGAATCATAAAGTATTGTTTTCTCTTCTTCATAAAACGAATGCTATTTTAAATATTTGCCAACAATTAACCACCAAATCCAACTGGGCAATTCCTAAACTTTCACAATTTTCAAAAAAGGAGTGATTTTTTTTTTTAGTTTTTTTAATTTTTATGAAGTTTTCTTTGTCTTAAAATTATCAATGTCCTCTTTATGTTCATAATGTTGGGTCTAATATATGATTATTAATATTACTATACTACAGCCGTTATTAACACAGAACATATACTAATAGGATGGTATTTTTTCGTAACATAAAAACAAATCTGATTAAGTTTCTGGGACACTACAGTTTGAGACCCCGAAAAGAAACTCAAAATAATTTTCATGACTTTATTTTTATCCGATATTATCACTTTCCAATATTCTAATTATTAAAAATTGTAAATTATAATGTGCTTTTTGCTTTCTGAATCTTTGCTCCGAGAAAAATAAAAAAACCAACATAAATTTCATTAAATAATTATAGTTTAAAACTTAAGACAAATTAATGAATTGATCGATGGTAAAACAGTAATTTAATGATATGCAATATACCTTTGAAAATGTGTTTTTACTTACCGTTTTAATAACTACCTTCATTCGTGAAGTTGCATTTTAATCTGAAAAAAAAAACATTGTCGCTAAAATGTCGTATCGATTGCTGCATTGTTGCTAAAAACAAATTCGAGTATATCATTCATATGAGCATGTGTCAGTTCTAAGCATAGTGATCTCCCACATCCCTCATTTAGTAAGCTTACTATTTCGATTCTTGTGAAACAAAAGAAAGGAAATAGGTCTCGTATAATGGGTTAATATCTACGGTTTTCAATACCCATAATGTTTGGACGAGAAAAAATCGAAACGTCATCGTTGAAGCGTTTTACAAGAATAGCGTTCCTTACATTGGCGTAATTAGATTTTTTGGGTCCATAATAAGCAAATACCAACTACGGGGACCTCCTACCAACATTTAAATTGTTTGTACCAGTGTTACTTAACCTTTTAAGTGAGCCGCACCCCTTTGAATATAAATAAAGGTATCCGCATCCCGTTGAAAAATGTGTGTTTTTTTAGTTTACAAATCTACATTTTTTGCTTAGTTTTTTTTTTCAGTTCAAAAAATTATTTTTTTGCGAAATTTTTTGTCAAAAATTTGGCTCATGTGTACTTTACCACACCCACAATCTGACAACGTTGCATTTTCGACTTTGTTTTTAATTTAATTCGCGATATTTTTGTTAATTCAATTTTAATACGGTATAATGCTCTCTTTTGTGGCTAAATTTTCATTATGGACCGATTTAATCGCGAATTAAAATAAAAACAAAGTCGAAAATGCAACATTGCCAGATTGTGGGTGTGCTAAAGTACACATGAGCCAAAAATTTCATAAATTATTTTGTTAGGGGCTTCTTCCGCACCCACAAAAATACCTTCCATCCCCACAGGTTAGGAAGCATTGGCTTATACAAAGGGAACATATTTTTAACTTAAGTTAATAACAAAATATAATTAAATGAAAAGAATTAAAAAATTAAAAATTTCATTTTCCATAAAATTTATAATCTTATGAATTACTAGCTGACCCGGCAAACTTCGTAGTGCCTAACAGGAATTGAACGTAGTGTTTTTTATGAACGAATATTTTAGCTACTCTTAATTTATAATTTTAATAACAAACTAATACGAATACAATTATGAAGTTCAATATTTAATTAGAACAATATTATATAATAATATTATATTATACAATGGGAGTAAAAATTATTAATAAAAAACAAAAATTAGTTAATTCAATGGCATGTCAACAATTCATTTAATTTATTGAAGCTATGAATTTTGATGCATGCATTGCCCTCAGATTGATTCTCCTCATTGAAGTACGTTGCTATTACATTGACATACGATTTGTCAAATCAAATATCTTAAATATACTAAATAAAGTCAGGTTATTTAGATCATTTTTTAACTAAAAAATTACTGGACTGATTTTGATGATTAATGATTAGTTCAATTCACCATCGCTCCAAATAGCAGAGTAACTATTAACTATTATTAACTATTAACTATTAACATATCTTAATAATACATGGAAAAATATGAATAAAATCAGTTTTTAAATAATTAGGCTTGGCATTTTCCGTAGTTGGCAGTTCATGTGACCCACACTTTGATGTCAATGCTGTCAATTTCATACTGTCTGTAACTCTTTCTTAAAGGCATATAACGATAGTTATTGAAAGATCTATCTTCGCATTGACTCAATATGTTTTGAAAGCGCAATGATTTTATTGTTGGTGATTTCCCCCAAACAGTGCCAAGTATTCCAAGATGGAATTCTACCAATAAAATAAATACTTGCTTAAAATCATAAAATCTGTGGCACAATGTGAAGAAATTTCAGTTGGAGACATAAGGCATGCGTTGTGGAATGATCAATCTGCTGAAAAATTTCCCAAGCAAATGTTGAATATCGGTAATAACCATGTTCCTGTCAACGAATCGAGCGTATTGATTTCATTTCCTTTGAATTTTTGGGATTTCGTCTCATTCAATTGTTTTTACATAATTGCAAGCTTTTTCACAAAACCGTTGAATAATGTTTTAGTAAACTTAATTTGAATAAAAATTCAAACAATGAACACGGCCCTTTATTAATTTCTTGGAGAAATCATCAGCAGAAGGATCGTTCAGCAATACAATTTTCTTGTTTACTTCCATCTGACCATGATTGGGCAAGGAGTGATCTCGAAAAAGCGGAACTATTTGCTACGCACTTGGAGCAGGTTTTTTCTCCAAACGAGGCCCAAGACGACGAAGATAGCTCTGATGAGAACTTGGACACGGAATCCACATCTGAAGGCTCACCCAGATTTTTCACTCCTAATGAAGTGAAGGAAATCATAAATGAAATGCCTCATAGCAAAGCGCCCGGATACGATTTGATTACTGGAGGAATCCTGAAAGAACTACTAAGAAAGGGCATAGTGTATCTTACATCTATATGCAATGCCATTTTCAGAATCAAGTACTTTCCCGCTCAATGGAAGATGGCACAGGTGATCCTAATTCCAAAATCGGGCAAACCCAAGGACAAGGTCAACTCTTATCGCCCTATCAGCCTTATTCCAATAATGAGTAAAGTGTTTGAGAAGGGATTCCTAAGAAGAATATTGGATGTGCTAAACAAAAGTGGTCAAATACCCGATCACCAGTTTGGGTTCAGACAGTCGCACTCTACAGTAGAGCAAATACACCGAGTAGTAAATACTATACGAACTGCGCTTGAAAATAAAGAGTACTGCTCAGCAGTCTTCCTGGATATTGCTCAAGCTTTTGACAAGGTATGGCACAAGGGGCTGCTGCAAAAATTAGGCAAGTATTAACCGGTTGACTACTGCAGAGTGATCAAATCGTATCTGAGTGAAAGGACGTTCCAAGTGAAACAAAGGGACGCAGTCAGCGTGCTTGGTCGAGTGAGAGCTGGGGTGCCACAGGGGAGCATCCTTGGACCCTTGCTGTATGTTCTATACACGGCTGATCTCCCAACAGTCGACGGAATCACTACGGCTACGTATGCGGATGACACTGCATTACTGGCCACTGCTAAAGACCCGTGCACAGCGTCGCGCAAACTGCAAGAGGCATTAGACATCTTCCACCGGTGGGCCAGCAAATGGAAAATTAAGGTGAGTGAAACCAAATCAAATCACGTTACGTTCACCAATAGGCACCAGAACTGTCCCCCGGTGAAATTGAATGGAGTTGAAGTACCTCAGTGCAAACAAGCGAAATACCTGGGAATGTACTTAGATAGACGGATGACCTGGACATATCACATTAAGGAAAAAAGAAAACAGTTGAACCAAAAATTTGGAAAACTATACTGGCTGATCGGGCATAAGTCGCAACTATCCATTGAAAGCAAAATGGCGATATATAAGTCAGTATTGAATCCAATCTGGACGTACGGACTGGAACTTTGGGGTACAGCATCTCACTCCAATATAGAAATCATCCAGCGATTTCAATCCAAAACTCTAAGAAAAATAATAGGCGTACCATGGTATATCAACAACGACCGCATACACGAAGATCTCCAAATTGATAAAGTCAAGGATGTTATTTCAAAGCGTGCTAAAAGTTACCAAATGAGACTGGACAACCATCCTAACCAGCTAGCCCTCAATTTGCTCGACAATAGCACCGAGAATAGAAGACTAAAAAGACCCTCAATTTTTGAACTAACAAATCGATTCAAATAAAAAATAATTAATAAAAAGCGAATCAAATTAAATAATTTAATTAATAAATAAATATTGAGTTGTGTTGATGGACACAACCAATTCAAGAGCAGGACAAGACGACAAATTGCAATTATTGCCAAGAGGCAGATTGTGCAAATTAAGTGGAAATAAAAAAAAAAAAAAACTTCCATCTGAAGTTTATTTATATGGTACCAGATATTTGATAATTTAAAGCAAGCATTTATTTTATCGACAACAGTCGATCCTTAATGTCTGAAGTCGTCCACTGTATGGAAATATTTAAAAACAATCAAATTAAACTCGAAAATGTAATTCGAATTGCAGAATAACTAATTTAGAAAAGTGTTTTCCGAACAATTGATCGATATTAGTAATGGCAAAATTTCTGTTGACACATTACCTGCATACATTACATTCTTTGCCAATTTTGTCACTTTACTAAATCAAAGATCGAACTCATCGAGAGGGTGTTCCCAAACTTAGTTACAAATTACAAAAATCATGTTTGATTGAGAGAACGTGTTATATTGACCCCAAAAAACGTTGTCAACGAAAATGATATTAATGAAATAGATAATTCAGATTCAAAATAAGAAAACTGGCGAATTAGAGACCATAATTTTGTATAATTTTTGTAAAATTTTGTGCAAAAAAATAATTTGTAAAACTTTTTTTTTGTACAAAATTATGGTGCATTTCAATTTGCAAAATAAGTTTTGGGCAAGCTGGCGATATGGACGTTGATAGTATGAGCTATTTGAATTACACTTTTTTAAGGAACTTTTTAATAATTTTTTTTTAAAAAGTTATAAGTGTTTTTCTCTACAATTTTAAAAATTGAAAAATAAAATGATAAAATATTTTAAAGATTTGTAATTGACAAAGTTGAAATTATCACTACTAATATATCATATTCTTACGTCTGTCTGTACATTTCAATTTTGAACCCAATTTTAGGGTAAATATTTGTTTCAAGAGGCCCTTATTCCAAATTTAACATTTTTTAAATTTTTGTCTGCCTGTCTGTGTGTCCCGATTTAACTAAAGAACGGAACAACCGAATTTAATGAAATTTGGTATTAAGATACAACACAATTTTCCACAGACTATAGGCTACTTATCATTCCAAAAAAAAATTGGGGACGGTATTACCTAGGGATGAAAACAGAAATTTTTACACTAGACCGGGGAGTTATATATTATTGGAAAGGTAATTTAAAGTTAAAAAATAATCTGTAAAAATATTTTTACTTGAATTGATAAAAGCACAGTAACTTCAATTTAAATTTTAAACAATTGCCTCTTTGAAATATAAACCTATATATATTTATATATAAAACACTTAGTTGATGTTGATAGCGTAATGGCTTACGTATCTAACATTCTGTTACTAAAATAGTTTAATTATATAGTTGAAATTCAGATATTTTAATAATAAGTGCAAAGATACACAATGGTTATACTTGATTATGGAGGAACTGGATTTCGTGTATTTGAAAATTTTTTAATTTCGTCGTAGTTTTGTACATTTCAGTAGTGTAAAAGTTGAGAGTTGAGACAATGAAATGGGATTTCTACTAATATACTAATATTCTAAATATCTAAGCGAGTGTTTTGATAACTTTTGACTGTTTTAAGTCATAATTATGACTGACTTTATTGAACTTAACGATAGTTTTTATTTATGTGTAGATGGTGATTGATTTACGGATTAATTGGTTCACGGTAGGTATACCTACCGTAGGTATACGCAATTGAACATACTCTTTTTAGATATTTATAAATATTTTTTGAAAATGAATTGATCATTATATACAACTATTTTATTCTAAGTAACAGTTTATTAAATGTGTCTTTTTAAAGTTGACAAAATAGTGTTTTTAAGTATGATTATGTTTTTCGTAAAAGAAATAAGAAAAATAATAATTTTCATATGCCACTACAAATAGCAAATTTAAAAAGAAAATATAATCTACACCAACGTTACGCAGACGAAGTCGCGGGGATCAGCTAGTTAATTATAAGGTTTTAATGTAATTAAATAAATATATGTTATACAAAAAAGTAAGAAATTGTATTTTTGCATGTTATAAGAATAGTAATGTTAAACATTTGTATTTATATGTAAGTATTAAAGTTTGATATATATTACCAATAATTGAAAAAAACAAATCTGAATTAAAGATTGATAATCTTAAGTTGATTATACCTACTTATGTGACATAAATTGCAGAGAAAATCATAAAATATTTGAAAACTTATTATTGCTAATAAAATATCAATGCGAAATGAAGAGATTTCCAAGTTTCATTTTATGGAACTTCTCATCTCATCTTCACCTTCCGCATCATTCACTATTATTGTAAATCAATTTAATAACGACTTTGTATTGTAATATTTGTTCAATTACTTCGACCGACTTGTAATAACATAAAACATAATTTTTTCTCAATCAACCTCAACAGTACCACGATAGCATCTTCAAGATGTCCTCAACTAAAGCTGTAATGACTTGGCAATTTTTTTCGCCTCGAGTTCCAATAAATATTTATAATGTAATAACAATTCATTATCTTTCAGACAATACCGTTAATAATAATTGCAACAATAAACATTTCTATTTGCAATATTTACAATTTCTACGATCGTTAAATATCGATATTTTAACAGAGAACTAATTGAAAGCAAAAGAAAATAATAATATAATTGTCGATTTGACCAAATATTCAAAGAAAAAAAAACATTTATAGATCAACTGATTAATCACTTCCTTTCATATCTACTCGACGTTGAAAATTCGATAGCGCAAAGGGAAAAATTTCCCTTTTAAGACAAACATGAAAATTGTCTAATACAGGAAATGAAAGTTTTAAATAATAGTTAATATAATACGTAGTTTGATTTGAAAGAAGTTGATTAAGACGACGGTTAAAAAAATATTTTCTCAAGTAAATCCTTTTAGAAATTAATGTCATTTTAAATATTGTCCTTGTTAATTTATTCTTTGGCAAAACGGCAGAAAAGGACTTAAATCGTACCTAACTACATAATAAGAGAAAGTGAATGCAAAAAGAGATCATAATTGAATCAACAGGTTTATTGAATTCGATGCAACAAACTTTCTCAGAGATGCTGCATTGAAGTGCGTTTCAAATGCATGGCAAAATCGTATCACTTTTGGAAAGAATTTCTGTTGCCAAAACCGATTATATTCTAATAAGAAAATTTTGATGTTAAAACATTTTCAAAAATAACACTAAATAAGTTTCATCGGCTTAAGAGAAATAAAAAAATAAATAAATTTATAAATATTAATACGTTCGAGATTCAGTCGAGAGAAAGTCGTTAACATAATACCCTCATATAATACAAAGTGAAACAAACTACCTTCTTAATCATTTCTTCAAATAAATTTCTACAAACTCTTGAGGATAAATCAAGAAAAACGAAACTTTAAAATTCTGCATAAAACAATTTATTGATTTGCAAAAATTCATACGTTTTGCATAAATGTGTCAATTTTAGCATACAGCAAAAATTAGTAGAACGTGCTCAATAGTTTAATGATAAAATTCATTAACAGAGCTGTATTCAACAAAAAAAAAAGAAAAATTATTTGTTTGAGATTAAGCGAAAGTTTCGCATTTTATTGTTCCAAACGATTTGCTTCTATTCTTTTTTCTTCTATTTAATAAAATTATAAAAAAGTATTGAAATATAAAAATCTCTTAAATATTAATATTTTAAATTATTCCTAAGCTGTAAAAGTTGAAATCAACAACGCATTAAATATATAATTAGCTTTTAAATCATTAACTACATTCCTAACATTTCTAAATATTTGAACCTGTATATCTTCTACTAATTAATTATTTTTGAATTGCTGAAAACATATTTTTTGTGTGAAGTCACAATAATATTTTTTCTGTAATGTATAGTGTGTACTTCCTTTATTGAATTTTATTCGGTTCTCTATTTATGCGAACTATATTTATGTGGTTTTGAAGTTATGCGATCTAAGCAATTTTTAAGTAACTATTTAGACCATTTTTACATGTTGCAAGGGTAAGAAATTCGGAAATTTTGATCTCCGGATATACTACTTCCTGTCACGGTGAGTGTCAAGGATAATTATGAAAAAAAAATGTGAAAAATTATTAACTTTTTTGTTAAGTTTTTATATATAAATTTTGAAGGAATATGTTATGTTATGATTATATTTTTCTGAAATGTAATAAATTATTCTTTGATTAAAAACCATTTTAAAATTTATGAATATACATTTAGAAGAAACATGGTAAGACTAATTATATTTCTAAAAGGGTTTAGCTGGATCATTATGGTGAATTGGCCCCCAAATAGGATTAGGAACCTATGTCGAAACTTATGTTAAAATATCGACTTCATGAACAAACACATTTTATTTAGTCACAAAAATTATATATGTTATGCTGCTTTATGTAAACTATTATACACTATAATTTCGTGAAAACGAATTTGATGCAACACTTTGAAAAAAAAAATTCTCCGTTCTAGCCGGCTCATTTTTTTTCGAAGTGTTACACCATTTTTTTTTAAAGGAGTATAATAAATATTATTTTCGTGAATAAATAAAATGCGTTTGTTCATTAAGTCAATATTATAACATAAGTTTCGATGTAGGTTCCCATTTGGGGGTCAACTCATCATAGGGATCCGTCTAAATCAGGGATGGGCAAACGATCAATCACGAACAGGTCGACAGTCAATCGCAGAAATTTTAAATGATTTCTTAGTTAAATATTAAATCTTTTAATTGAAAATGTGTATTGAAAATTTAACAGACAATGAAACTTGAATTTAAAACTAAACACGTATCTATTCTACAACGGATATTACTGATTCTTAAATAGTGCTTCTAATACTCCTTTCTACTCATTATCTCTTTAAAATTGTATTTATTTTTAATTTAATCCACTTTTCGAAGTCAATCACGTATAAATAAGAAAAAATATTGTCGATCATACCAGTATTAAGTTTGTTCATTCCTGGGCTAAACCCTTTAGTAAACGTTTTTTATGCGATTTTCAGTATATTCTAGCACACTAATTTCGTGCTATGCTGCTTTAAAAAATTATGTAACGAATCCTTTATCTTTATACTTGTCTAGTCACTGGCGTAGCCTGTGATTTCGCCGCCCGGGACCGACAGAAAATTCGCCACTCCCTATTGTTACCATTAGTCCAGAAAATTGATAAAAAGGCAATTATCTTTAAATTCTTTAACAACTTAAAAATTTACTTTTTGTTTTTCTTGAAACGAAATCTTTAGTAGAATTATCAATGCCAATATGCCGCCCCGGTTTTATGTGCCGTCCGGGGCCATGGCCTCCTCTGTTCTCACTACGATACACTACCGAGTCAAGTCTTTTTTTGTGCGATTTTTATGGGTTTTCCTGTGGAACGTATCTACCGCATAAAAAGAGAACCATCTGTATAATTCATTTTGTAAAAAAAATTTACCTTTTGCCTGGTTTTAGTGTTTTTTTATATGATTTTTCTGGAAATACCCAATTTTTTTCTCAATTTCAGTCACATTAAAACAATAATATTTACATTTCCAATAACATTTCAGTAACACACATAACATATGATTCACAATTCAGTACCTACATGTATTTTAAAAATGTGTTCTTTAGTGTTCTCAAATAATCTTATGTTACGATGCACTTAGAGTTTCAGCCATCTTAATTTAGTTGTTCTTATTTATTGTTATATCGGAACAGAAAAAACATTTTTGTTTAACATAGTATAAAAATAGAAGTAATTTCCTAAAAACCTTTATACCGAATAGAAAATAATCAAGCACATAGACGCCCACAACACTTTGAATATCTGATGGATAAAGGAATATCATGACCGTTGTGGGTATTTAGGGGACGCACCTATTGTATACAGTTCCGTTTGACATATTTTAATAAAATTCCACTTTTGTTGGCTGCGATTTTCCTACAAGGAATTAAATATTTTATAAATGCAGTGACAACCTAGATAACTATTTTAAACTTTAATTTTCTGAACGAAAAAAATAAATTCCCAGCAAAAAATGTATAGGTATTTTTAATCTTTAAAATAAGAATCAATTTTGTAAAACAATTCCATTGAAAAAGTAATAATATCGTGATAGCAAAAATTGCCATATGAATTGATTAAAAAAAATATTATAGTAAGTTTATTCTAGTTATTATTAAAAGAGCAAAATCAACACACATTTTCTTTTTCAAAATAATGCCATGAATTTGTTGTGCTGATTTTGATTTTTATATTTATTTAAAAAAAGAAGACATTTTCGAGAAATAATTAAAATTCTTAAGCGTTTTCATGAAATGCCCAGCTTATTTTATTGAAGTTAATATCCAATAGAAACAAAAACAATGAAATTAATATAAATCTTGGGGAAAAATTGAAGATGATTATCATCAATACAATTGCATTATTTGAAAATCATCGATACAACTGCATTGGATTGTATTGCATTTAGGAATTGTAATACCGGTATACCAGGATACCGAATACTAGTATTTTGAGTCATTTGAACAATTTTGTAATGCCGGTATTTACAAGTTTATCGTTTTTTTTTGTGGAATTTAATGGATTTTTTAAAAATTATTTCCACTATATGTTCCGAATCGCCATCATAACAAAATAGTATAAGTTTTTGTTTTTATGTTACCCTAATGGAAGTATCAAAATTGGAGTTAAGAAATTTCTTTAGGTGTTTATAGGTACATATATAAAGATTTAAAAAATGAAAATGAAGAAACCAGGCTAACCAATTCGAAATCGATCGAGCATATAGTTTTTCTTTAGTTTTTTTTTTCCAAAAATCTATCCACATTTAGAACAATTCGATAGAGTTATCGAAGGTAATGCTGACGGCACTTGCGTTGATAGTGAAAAGGAACTATTTCTTGAACGAAAATAATTATCTACAACTAACAAAATTGCCACAAACCAAAATACAACACAGAAATACAATACAGAGGGATTTAGAAGTAAATACTTGAGAAAAAATTATCATGCCTTGCTATCAGTACCACCAACCAATGTTAATATCCCAAAAATTTTCCACAAAAACCAAGCAAATTTTCAAACTTGAAAAAAAATATTCCTTTTGCATTAGTTCTTACATTTCGAAACAAATCATTAATGTTTCACTCAGTTTTCTTTTGTGAGTAGATTTGTGCTTTTTCATAAAGTTAGTCTCGAACGGAAAAAAAACAAAAGGTGAAATTTTAAAAATTTCTGAAATTTTATTGTACTTTATTTATTTAAAGTTAGTTGTTTTAGTTTCTTAACTTTAAAAACGTCACAAAAAAAGCTACATCTACATATAAGTTGTAGTGTAGGCAACTAGTTTTACAGTAATGTCTTTTGATTATATATTTCTAGACCTAACAGAAAGTTAAATTAAAAATAAAAAAACTAGAAATTAACGTATACAATTATATAATTTACAGAATATAAATTAAAATTTTAATTTTTAAACGTTCCAATCAAGAAAAATTATCTACAACATATAAACTCAATAAAAAATACGAAAGTTGAAACCAACAATCCAGCTACTAAGCTTAAGATAGGTATCACGAATTGTTGTAGAGAAAATGGTTGATTATTTCCAGTCTCCTTTTCTAATCGATGAAAATGATATCGAAAGAACTGTCGTAAATAAATATCGTTCGTGATTTTTCCGATAGTTCCCATTTCAAACATTCGATACGTCTTATTGAACACATAATCCCGTAAAATGTTCCCTTTCTTCATTCCAATATAAAAGTTCATAAATATTCCAAAATTGTCGATAGTTTTAAGCTTTTCACGATTTTTATCATCAAGAAAATACTTGGGCATCCAATATCGTACAAACATTACGTAATATGCGGTTATTACGTTGCGTTTGTTGGCAACCCGTAGTAAGTTTCCCAAGACTGTCCCGTCCCTGTAGACATTTTGTAAGATGTAGTGATATTCACGAATGTGTTGTGGTCCAGAAAATGGGGGTCCAAAGCGATCAGTGAGAAGAGGCCCATCCAGAACAATTCTTAATTTACGATTCATCACATCTTGGAGGTTGGCAATTTCATGCTCGAATACAGGATTAGTGAGAATTCCAGTTAAGTTTGATTGAAATGCGGATGTTAGGATGAATGAAAAAAACACCGAAAGAATAAAGAGGAAGCGTAAATTTTGATTTCTGGGGTGTGAAACTGGTTGATTTGTAAAAATTGACATGAAAATTAAGAATCCGGAATAGTTACGAAAGTACCAAAAAGTGAAAAAAATCCAAATGGTTAGGAGTATAACGAAAGAAATTGAAAACGCATTTGACAAGTCTTGTGTAAAGATATGGAAGAAGTTGTGCCATTTGGGGATTTCTTGAGCTCGCGGTACCCAAAACTTGTAAGCATCGTATACATAGTTAAATGAATAATCAATCATGCGCACACAAAACTGATTCAAACCAACCACCAAAGAAAAATCTGGATCCAATTCGGTTTTCTTACACAAAAAGTCAATGGTATAAGTAAATTGATGAGAGAAATTTTGAAATACATAAGTCCACGTAACGTTTAGGCTCCTTAAAATCATTTCAATTACCTCGACATCAATTCCCGTTAATTTTCCATCCCCTTCATTCACCACATATGGTTCCGATAAAGGATGAACCAATATTACGCTACGAAAAAAGGAATAACTAGAAAAAAATCGTTTTGGAAACGCTCCCCGAAAATACATTCGTGCGCAACTACCAACTGATTCAATTTTTGGTAGATCCTTTGAAAAAAAATCGGTCAAATCTAGCGTTTTCAAACCAAATATCTCCACGTTTCCCGACACAATCACTACAAAATTAATAATCCAATACCGTTTTATGATTTTCAACAACTTCCAAAAGTCTTCAATTGCCTTTGTTGACACAAACACAAATTTTGCTCGTGAATTCCACATTTCACTCCAATTGAGGTGTTTCAAAATACGTTCGAGACTAGAAAGAGCCTCGAAAAAAATCAAATAATAATCAGCATTCCTAAAATACCTTAAACTGGAACCATCCAATGAATTGGATATCAAGTATGGTTTATTCAGTTTTAAAACTCCAACATCCTCTTGATTCAAATCCACAACAATAACGTCTTCATCCTGTGCGATTTCGTTAATTAAAGAGACAGCACATTGAATTTCATATTTTTGAGAAGGATTCTCAAGAAAAATACGAACAGTCCTGATTTCGAGGAATGAGATGAACAAGAAGGGTAAAATCGGTAAAATTATCTTCATTTTTTGATTATTCAAGTAGAAATGGTTATTTTTCGATTGAAAGAGCAATCAACTTTGGTTGCGTTATAGGAGTTTATTATGTCAAAAAAGTAATTTATTTTTACTAATAAAAAAGTTATAGAAATTTAATAGAAATGATCCTGATTGATATGCTATTGTAGATAATTTTTTTATTTCTTGTTTTGATTTTTACTGATTCCTGATTCTTATCAATAAAAATATCTTAATCAAGCACAATTTAAATCAAATTTTATTTAATGGGTTGAATTTTTCCGTGAAAATGAAACACAGGAATAGACTAATCGACAAACCGGTAGAAAAACAGAGTTAAAGTAACAACTGTATTAAATAGTTATCAAAAGCATTCTTTTTTTGTGTAAAGCACATAAAATGTTTTTTGCCTTTTTTTTCTGTTTTGTTTTTTCTGTATTTTATTTGAAATACAAAACACTTCACAATCGATTAAAACATTGCAGTAGATATCCATAAAGAAAGTAATTAATCAAAAAATAATTCAACAATGACAAATAGATCGATCATTTTTCAGTTCAATTATGTTCACATATTTACAATTTATATGTAAAAATAAAATACTTGCATACATAACATAAAATAATAAACAAATAATTATTTCTCTTTTGTCTTAAAGGAAATTATTCCCAACCGTAAACTGAAACATGAATAAATCTTTTCCTTTCTTGTTCATCTCATTTCTCGAAATCAAAGTTATACCTATTTTTGTTGAGAATATTTCTCTAAAAAAAGAAATTTAATACGCCATTATTGCATTCAATGGATTCTCATTGAATGAAGACGTCATTGTTGCGGATTTTAATCAAGAGGATGTAGGAATTTTTAAATTGAAAAAAGCTTACTTGATATAAAATTCGTTGAATGGTTTTAATGTTATATGCTTACATTAAACAACCTCGCGTTAGACTGTTTATAACTTAAGAATGGCTGAACCGAATTTCATGATCAATAATTTGTTAGATTCTTCGTAGCTTATAATCCTAGAAAAACTATTGAAATATCCAAAAAAAATTGAATTAAATGAGCTATAAAATAAATTAGGTTTGGCATCTTCCGCAATTGTTTGTTCACGCCACGTACACTTATACATTATTTGGAATAATTGATGCCTGTAATTTGTTTTGAAAAATCCCTAGCGATCGTTTTAATTCGATTTTTTATTTATTGAATTTGTGTGTAAAACTTAAAATGAAATTCATATGTAGGAGTGGTCAATAAATTTTATTGAGATTAGAGCTGTCAGAAAAATGTTTCTATGGTTACTTTAAAGTATTTAAGATACTGTATCGTAGTTTATTTATTTTTTGGCTTAAAATATCTAGTATATTCAATACTTAGTATCTTAGCATCTTCGATACTTTTAAAAAGGAATTGTATTTTGAAGCTTAAAAAGTATCTTAGGTACCTAAATACTGAGAGATTAGATTCCGAGTTTTATTTTGTTTTGTTCTATAAGATATAATTTAAACCTCTTATACGAATCTTCTATTGTTTTTAAGAGTAATGTGTTTTTAAAAGATCAGACATGTAGGTATACTTTCCTTTATCCTTAACTAATAAAAAAATAACAACATTATATGAATATCTAACAACTATGCCTAATTCATCATAAAACTTAATACTTAGGTATAAAGTAAGTAAACAATTACCTAAAAATGAATCATTTAAAGTACCTTAAAAGGTAATTTAAAATAAAGTATTTAAGTTCCTTTTTTTAATAGTAACTAGATACCCAAAGTAACTTCGGATACTTTTTAAAAAAGTAACATATCTACTATTTAGATACTTTACCAAAGTATCATTGACAATTCTGATTGTGATAGTATTAATATTAACAATGTCACACCCTAAAAGATCTAATCTTTATTATACTTCAATAAAATAAAAACAATCTTCGAAACATTTTTCGCTTATATTTGTAGAGCTGTAAGCGAAATGGAGCTAGGATTTCAGGAATATATTTTTTTAGAGTGTAACTAACTCCGTAAAGGAATAAATTATTTATAAAATCAGAAACAGTTATATAAACAACTATAAGGAAATCAGAATTCCCAAAACGATTATGCGTACCAGGTCACAAAGTCATACATGGGAACTACAGAGCCGACAAATTAATAAAGGAAACATATTTGAACTTAAATTTGCCATTTTAAAATTTGAAAAAATATGTGTTCAAAGAATTGAAGAGTGTACCAAAAGTACCATCAAATAGTACCAATTGGTACAAATTTCCATTATACTATTTGGTACTTTTGGTACCATTTGGTACTATTCTGATTCATCAAATAACTCTTCAAATCGTACAATGTCTAAAGACTATGGTTCACTGCAAACTATAGCATAGAAAGGATAAAAATAATTACCAGAATAAGATCGGGACATGGTAGCACATCTAACAGCTATATTGTACTAATGCGGAAAGGTGGGCTACCTTAATCATGTGCTGAAAAGTTAATTGATAAAAAAAGGCAAACAAATATTTTGTTTAAAGAGGTACTGAAGAATACTAGAAAATTCCCAGTAAGTATCCAGTCCGTGATTAATAGCGCCCATAGGAGCAAATTGACCAAAAGAACAATACAATTTTGAAGAATACAAACTGTCGAAATTAAAAATACGCTTACAAATATGTGTCAAAACTCATGAATAAGTAAGATTTTATGAATTTTTGTATGTTTATGAGTTGAATAAGTTCAATGTTCATGTTGATATGACTTTAATTATGTAAAACAAAATACATACTTAAAAAACGTAGTAAATTTGTTGTAATCAAGGCTAAGTTATGTATGGTTTATTTATATCCGTGTTGATAATTAAAAATGTTGCAAAATTATCGATATCAATGAATCAATTTTTACAAATATATTTTAAGAGGTACGAAGTTCACCGGGTTTTAATATAATTTGTAACGAATGAATTAGCAAAATTTGCCTATGTATGTATCAACGAGGAAAGTTGAATTGTCGTTTTCATTGTATTGTTATATTTATCCCGTGTTTCTTCCATCTCAAGATTTCTCAAAATATTTATAATTATATTATACCAAGTTTTCTGAAAAACGCATTTATCAAAATCATGGACTTCCAATTAAAGAGAAAATTAACATTTTGACAGTATTGAACGGCCTCCCAACTGCATTTATAATAATCTTACGGATGTTCAGCCTGAAGATACCTATACTATTACTTATCACGACATACTTCTATGATTTATAAAAGTACTACTTTTTGGTGGAACTATTTCGGTTTCAGACCTGTTTACTACCGATTTGACATTAATTTATTGGAATTATTCAACAGAAATACTTTCAAATCGAAATAAAATGAAGTAATACCAAGAATTTAAGTTCAAAAAAATTAAATAATTGTTTGTTTTATCCAATTTGTAATGTTTTGTGGAAGTTCGGTCGTTATGGTTTACAAGTTTAAATTCCAAATAGATGCTTTTATTCGATTTTAAATTAAGTTGATATATATAATTTGTGAGTAATTATTGTCGATAATTACATTCAAGTTTTATCTGATGAAGTTAGTATTTCGTTAACGAGACGCCATATATTTGAAAATTGTTTAATTGATTCAAAAAATTAATCCAATAAACGAAACAAATTCTTTTCAAATTCAAATGATGTACGTAAACTTGAACATTTACTTACTTTGGCTGATATTCAAAAGTTTTTTTTTGTTTGTTATTTATTATTGTTTTATAACTACAGAGGTTTTTAGCGATTCTAGGCTTTATAAAAATCAGTAACCGAAAAATATCGAAAATTTGCTCGATGTGAGGATCGAACCCAATACCTAACAGTTTTTGATCGGTCACCTTGACTACTCGGCCACCAGTAGGCTTCTTTAGAAGTTTTAAATCTTATTTTTTCCTTTTACAATTCGTTGCAAACTCTTTAGCGAATATTTTTAACTAATTATGTATATATTGGCATTAAGAGAAAGTAAACAATTTAGGGATCAAAGGAATGTATTAAAAACACTTTAAAGGTTTTTATAAAATACATATATTTATATTTATATTTATCTATATACATTATACATATATAATGAAAATAACTTTCCATTGAAGCTGATTCATACAAAAACGACTGAATAACGTATTGATATGAAACTGTAACTAATCGAAGGGGAAATTTTTGATGATTGGTTTAAGGTCACCTCTTTTTTGGATTTTATAAAAACAATAAATACATTCAATCATTGTTGTGTATATAATATACCGTAGTGGTAACATCTTTGCTTTGGGCTTGAATTCAAATCCCACAATAAGATGTTTTTTTCTTCAAAATAGTGGCCAATAAAACCCAAAAGGTTTTCTTAAGGAGAAAATACTTAAAAAATAGGAATATTAATGAAGTTTAAAGTAAAAATGTATTTAAAACATATACCATTGAAATTTGTAATCCATTTCAAATGAAGCTATTTTTGAAATTATTGTCGGTTTGCCTATTTTGAGTCAAAGATATTTCAATTGAAGACCAACTTTATCGTTCTATATGATATTTGTTTTATGCAAAGCTGAATGATTCGCGGATGATAAAATATATATTTATGTAGTAGGTAAGCATCTTACAAATTAGGGATAAAAATTACCAATTTGTATAATCGTGTGGAATAAATTCGATTCAATTCAATTCAAAATTAACAACAATTTAATTTTTTAATTAAACCAACAATGTATAAGATGTGTTTTTTAAAAGGCGTAAAAATCGCGTTTTTTTTATACGAATACGTTTTTAGAAAGAAAAATAAAAAAAATCTAGTATACCACAGCAGTAAATTTTTAAAAATATATTACCAATATATTGTCAAGCGGACGAAGTCACGAGTAAAATCGGCTAGTATTATATATTTTTGTAATATTAGCATAAAACTTAATTTTTCAAACGTTTATAAATTACATTGGAAAACGGTCTTTTTCCTACAGTAGATATAGTCAATATACATACAAGTATATGGAATGCGAAATAAAAGAATTTTGGTACAAAGAAATCCCAGATGAAACGATGATCACTTCTTACAAGCATAACAAAGCCCAGTTGAATAATCAAAAGCAAACGGTGTGCAAAATATAAATAATCAACCACCATTTTTTCTGATAGTTGGTTATTTGTATTTCGTTCTATCCAAGAAATTTGATCAGTATCATAAATATCCCTGATCAGTAACGAATATGCTAGAACTGGCGCCGAATGTAATGGAATTAAAATGAAAACCATTTGAAAAAAAATATTGAAACTCCTCTGTCCAATCCAACCAACAGTAAAATCAATACTCGTCAAATTGTCAGTATTCCCCTTAAAATATTTATAATTTATTTTCAACATAAAATATGCATACTTTCCGAATCCATTCTATAGCTTTTATAAAATATTATTACCTGACCAAAGAAACCAACGTATCCTATCCAAATATAAATAATCGTCTTGATTATTAGTGAATTAGTCCATGTTTTTGAAACAAATCGACAGAGATAAATAACAGCATACAAACTTGGAATGTAATGGGGACGCAACATTAGCGTATTCAAAAGTAACCATCCAAATATTTGAGTGTTTAATACTTTTTTTGGTGTTTTCTCTTCTCCTTTCGTGTAAAAGTATGACCCGCATGTAACCAAAACCAACGCCAAACAAATGCGACCAAGAATGATATTTAAATCATCGCTAAAACAATAAGAATACTTAACTAATATATTTTTTAATTAAAATCATTTTTTCCAAATCAGATAATTGGTATAAGTATTGCAATATCATTCAAGAAGTATATAGACTGAGGCACTCAATCTCTAACATTTTCAATACCAAATTATAAGTTGGCTCAGTAAATTAAAACTTCATCATTGCAGTTTAGAGAATATCGTTCCATATACATTTGTCGCTCAGTTGAAATGGATCTGAACCGGAAGATCTAGAATTGTTAGAACATCGAAGTGTTGTAAAAATTCTTAAATAGATTCACGGGTAGCTACCACGTAATAAGTTTAAGGTTTTTTTTTTTTTTTGGGGAGTATTAGGTGCGTAACTAAATTCCTGCTGTTCGTCAACAGAAAGCTCCAGCGATAAGTGCTGGTCGGTTTTGACAAATCCAAAACGCCATGAACCAAGCGTAGGTATATGGTGAAAAACTGTTTTAACAAATTAGTAATTTAGTTTGGCATCACATGCTTCTGGTAATCTGAAGATGTTTGAATTTATATAAAATTATCGTCATTTGCGGAAAATGTTGATTTTCGGTTTCGAAAGCGAGAGCTCCAGAAAGTTTCCGGATATGCTGCTCTATGAAACAACGTGCCATATTTGGTTTCGTCGCTTCAAAGACGATGATTTCCATGTTGACTACCGTCCGCGGGAAGGAAGACCAAAATATCTTCGAAGATATTGACTGCAGGCATTGCTCGATTAAGATCCGTTCCAAACATAAGAAGGGTTTGCTTCAGCATTCAGAATTACATGCCAAGTCATTTCTAAGCGATTGTATGTCCAAAAAACGGCCTTAATACGAAAAGAGGCATGACAGTTGCTAGTCTCAGGTTGCCAAAGTTGTAAAAACCTACCGGGAAATGCTCAAATGGGAAGACTTACCATCCACCATATTCCCCAGATATTTCTCCGTCAGATTATGACTAGTTCCGGTCTGGCTGATTAGTAGTAGGTCCACTTATATAGAGACATCAAACAATGGCTTGATTAGTGGATAGCCTCAAAAGATGAATACTTTTACCGTAACTCTATCAGAAGAGATTTTTTCGAACTCTATCAGAAAGACGGGAAAAAGAAGTAGCTAACAATGGGCAATAATTTAAATAATACATTTATACCAATTTTTTCACAATCAAGTTGCATTTTCATCAAAAAACAGCGAAAACTTAGTTGCGCACTTAATACTTCAATCATGATAGCTATTGAAAACGGTAGAGATTAACCTATCGTCCTAGCGTATGAGAACAATCTTTTCTTACATTTCCCATTAAAATTATTACATTAATATTTCCGAATCTACCTTACATAAAGGACGGTAAAAGAAAAAACATTTTTGAAAAATCTCTAATATTAATAATTTCTTGAATCAAAAGGTATAATGTCGAAATTATTAGTAGCATTTTACAATTTATTATCTCTTTACCAGATCCGGAAGACATAATTGATTGTAATTTTAAGAAAAAAATATTTTTACCTCTTCCTAGGTGTGGTTTCAAATTTAAACAAATTATTTGTTGTTTTGGTTTCAACTCTCATTATGATTTCAGACAATAGACCATATGCACATTTTTCTTTAATCGATAAAAAGCATTTTTAGTATGAAGAAAAAAAAATAGTTATAAAAAGTTTGTATTTTGGAAGAAAAAAAGTTTTAATTTTTATTAGCAATTTAGAGTTGGGTACAATGATAAGTGTACTTTATAGGTTTTGTGTAACGTCACAGTCCGTATCAGTACGCGTATAGAAGAGATGTAAACCAAAAATTAAACAGATCATTGAGCGATTACTATTGAAATTGTAATGATTTACATAATTTTTGACATTTGTAACATTTTTATGCCTTAAAAATTACCATCAACTTTTTCCTTTAGAATAGAGGTTGTCTATATTGTAATTGGTTTCAATCATTTTCATTTGATTTATAAGATTTAAACAACCTTAATATTTGTGTTTAGATACATTTGTCCGTTAAAAACGTCCGTGGGATTTGCAGTTTCTGTACTGTGACGTCATGTTAATGCAGGACAAATAGAAGCGAATTTTAGGTATTTTGAGCTTAACGATATTTTTTTTACTTTTTAAATGAATATTTCAGAGATTTATCCAGAAGAGTTAAAAAATAACAGCTTTATTATGTTTTGATATAATTTTGGAACATTTTTAAAATATTTAAAATTATTTTTAAATATGTGGATAAGGTCTATTGTCAATTTTTACCATTTTTCAGTTGTGTCAGTGGTGAACTAGGAATATTTCACGGGGGATAACTAGTTTCATTTCTACTTAGTAATAATTGGTATAAACTGTCAAAGCATATAAATTTATAATAAATATTTATTAAAAATGAAATTGATGATTAATTGTAAATTATTGACGGTTTGTAGATGTGATATATATGCTAAACCGGATGGGCTACCTTTTAATGAGATTTTTTCACTTCTAAATTATTTTTTAATTATAATATTTTTTATAATAGATGATAAAATTCAGATCTCAACTTTTATTTTTTTAAATAAGAAGATAATTCAGGTTTTTTAAGATCGTTTTTTTATTTTATATTTTTATTATTCAATCAGCTACGTTTCGTTACTTATCGTAACTTCATCAGGCTTCTTGATTCACAAAAATAAAATATTTTCAATTTAAATTCAATATTAAATTCAATATTGAATTTAAATTGAAAATATTTTATTTTTGTGAATCAAGAAGCCTGATGAAGTTACGATAAGTAACGAAACGTAGCTAATTGAATAATAAAAATATAAAATAAAAAAACGATCTTAAAAAACCTGAATTGTCTTCTTATTTAAAAAAATATTTTCTATATTTTTTATTGTATTGTTAATTAATAATTTCACTTGTTTTTGATTATTGTTATTTTTCTCCCGACTTCTTTAGGTACTACCTATAATAATTCTTTATAGCATCAATTCAACAATATGCGACGTTACCTTGATAATTACTATTTTGTAAAAATTGTACGATGTATCTCTTTTCGGTCGTGGAGAAGTCGGAAAACCGACAAAACGTTGTACAAATAATTAAAATTAAAAAAAATAAAATAAAATTCCCAAAAACAAGAGAATCTTAATAATTATTGAAAAAATTTTAATTCTTAAACGTGAAACTAATTCAATGGTATTCAAAAAAGGCGCATTATTTATGCTGAATTTTATTTATCTAAATCTAATCAATTAAAAAAGTTAAAATAAACTAAGCTATTTGATTCCGGAATTTTTCAATTTGAAATATAAAAATGTTAATAACAATATAATAAAAAATTATTGATACTTACTTTATGGAAAAGGATAGAAATTTAAGTTTCACATCTTTTTTCATAATCTTATACAAATAAATAAATGATAATGTACTGCCATATAAAATTGTGGCCATTTTATTTAACTTAAAATATTGTTTGTTGAAAAAAAATAAAATCAACAATACTGAAAAAAAAAACGTATTTTTATATTATTAATATTCAAAGACAAAAAGAAGCTCCACTTACGTATTATAAAGTACAACCCTTGATAGTGTTGAACGCTTTCATTTATCCAAATTTCATTGAACTTTACATTCGATAAAAAGATCAATAAAATACAAAAAAGCCCTTGTGTTATTTTGATTTTATATGTCTTGTATTGAAATTGAAACAATGATTTGTAAGTAGTGTAAATCAATGCTGTTAAACAAAAATTAAATGAAACGGCTCGATCGTATAATATGAAACGATCTATGAAGAAAATAAAACCATGCGATAAATATGCCATTATAAAAATAATTATATCTTTGGTTCCACCAAAATATGTCAGTAAAGCATGATTTCGTATCTAAAATTTAAAAAATAGAGAAATATAGTTTAAATGAATGTCCTTTTTGGTTCATATACTATGATTACCTTTATAGTAGAACAATAGTTTCTTATTTGAATTAAATTGTAGACTAAGCTGAAAAAAAATAATCCTTGCCAAAATAAAATCACTGCATTGTTTTTATATGAACTAAAACACAGCGAACTTGAATTTAAGTTCATAGATAAACATATTCCATTGTGAATAAATAATAGAAGAATCGTAAAAATCAGCATTATTGAAGTACTCAACATTCTTCTGGTTGATAATTTGCTAGAAAAATAATCCAGTAGAGACAGTATTATGACAGCCTAAAAAAGATAAAATAAAATTATTTACATAATAGATCTTTTTATCTTTCAATGAAAAGATATGTGTATATTAATACGATAATAACTTAACATAATATTCACATTTAAAAGAGAATATTAAAGGTACAGGTCCGATGTACAATTGGTTTATTTAGATTGATTGACAAGAATATAAAAATCATCAGTCCTTATGTATTTATGACTGGTTAAGGACAAAACGAGCCATAAAATCTCACCAGTCAATCTCACTAACGCTTTCCATATTAAAATGATATCAAATCTCATGAAGAGCCAAGTGCTTGAGACCAAATTTTGCAAGCCCTATATCTCAGTTAAAAAGTTTAGCTTAGTCGTTTCATAAAAGTTAAGGATTACATAACAGTAAAGACCATTTAAGTTGTTTGATTTATATTATACATTATAAAGCATCGGAATCAAATATTACGGAAAATATGCCTTAATGCACACAATACTTCAAGGAAAAATGATGCAAAAACACGTATAGACAAAAAAGACAGCGTAATGGAGGAAGAACTTTAGGATGTAGTTTGTCAGATTATCAATACACCTGTTCCGGGATGTAGTTAATAAAATAACGATAGTTAATACACTAGCCAATAAAAACATCATAGTCGACCATCGTATCGGCCATTACATCTAATCTAAAGAAGAAGAAAGACCAGTGACTTAATTGTAAAGAGAATTTTACATTATGTGTAATATATTATTGTTTTTAACTTTAGGTGACGATACCAGCGATTTTTGGCTGTTTTATGGTCGTAACTTATTTAACGTAACGTATGTAACTTATTTAAAACGGCCAAGCCATATTTTTTGACTTACCGTAAAAGTGAGGGTTAATGGTTAGGTTTTAGAGACTTGGCTCTTCATGGGATCTGATAACTTTTTGACAGTGAAAGCGTTATAAGCTTCTTGGCTATTTCTTGTTTCAATCCTTTTGATTTTGATTATTTTTTGGACTTTAATTTTTGCGTCTTTACTATATTTGTGCCGTAATAATCGAGTTTGTTAAAAAAAACGTCAGAGTAAAAGAATCTTCAAAAAATTAAGATGAAGAAAAGGGTTTTTCATTGACAAAAAATTGGAAAAGTTGTGTGATTTATTATTGTTTTTAAGACAACCACTCAATGACCCGTTTATATTTCGGTTTCAATAAATGGACTGTGACGTCACAGAACACCCCTAGGCGCACTCGTTGTTTCTGAACTCTCATTTGCTCATTAACATTTTTAATGTCCTTTATCGATTAAACAAATAAAAATGTGAATTTGACCTAATTAGATAAGAGAAACAGATTGATTTAAGTGATATTAAATGATTTTAAACTAAGTGATAGTAAAATTATATAATACAAACCAATGATGAAATCAAGATAAACATAGCCACGTGCGCTGGATATAAATCTTTGTCGTAAAAATTAGCTAAGACGTCACTCATCAATGCTATTCCTTTTTCATATAGATCACTTACATACTTATCAACATTTTTCGCATTCGGTGAAGCATTAATTCGTTTAATTTCGTTTTCAATCACGTGAATGTCTGTAAATTAAGTTCAACTGTAAATTGACGGGTTTTTATATACTAATTTTTAGTATCTTTGTATCTACCATTGGAAATATATTTCGGTAAATTAGGTTGTCGCAATAAATAATTGAAATATTCTTCAAGAATAGGCATTTTCTCATTCTCTGTCACATTATAGAGTAGTTCTGGTATTATTTTAGCGACACTTGTTGAAGGAATAGGAACGCCTTGTAAAATTGATACCAGTGGAGCAATATCGATTTGGAGCATTGAAATAGTGTTTCTGTAATATTTTTTTTCTTTTTATAAAAAAAAATAGAATTTTTATTTAATAATACTGTTCACAAGGTAGTCCAAAGAAAATAAATGGTACGACGGCTTCGTCAAACTGTGTTCCGCCATGATTTCCAACATCAAGCATTCCATGATCGCCTGTGATCATCAACAGGGATTTTTGTCCGGTTTCTTTCTCCTGTGGAAATGAAGCATTATACATTAAATATATCTTCTTGACTAGGAAAAGTATGATTTAAAGCTTTCGTTTAAAGCATGCCTACCCAACTTTGTAAGCTTTGCACTACTTCTGCCACAACGGAATCATATTCTCTCATTTTTTTTGGAAGAGATGGTCCCAAAGGCGTTTCTACATGTCCAATGTGGTCTAAACCTGGGTAATGCGCTATCATAAAATCCCAATCATTTCTTGACAATTCCAACCGTAATTGATTTGTTATGCTTTTATCTCCCTAATTAAGAAACAAATTAATAAAGGAAGCTAAGTGCTAGGATATAAATCAAATATATCTCACTAAATCAAAATCAGTAATTTCAAATCCAACTAGTGCTTCGCTACGTTGCAAATAAGAAGAAAATAAATGATGCCATGTTTGATCACCAGCAAATAAAATTCGTTTTTGAAAATTATACATTTGATGAATTATACTGTCAGATACTTTATTTTCTTCGCCAAAATTATAAATAATGTCCGCAAATTTAGAAGGTGCTCCTGTTGTCATTGCCTATTTTCATAAAAAAATATTTCAATAACTTAAAATAGGTATCACATTTATTTCTTCAAGTGAAATTAATATTGCATATGGTTTATGAAATAAAGAAATCTACACAGTTTTTTTTGTTCAAGAAAGATAAGTTTTAAAAACCAATATTTCCAAATATTCAAAAGAAGTTAGATGGTGCAAAAGAATGATAAAATAACGATAGAATCCATTTATTAAAACAACAAATAGACGCTACAATTTGTTCATTTTAGTTATATCTCTTTTAAATTGAGTAATAAATAAACGGGAATAATAAAGCGACAAATACTTTGATTTTTGAAATAAAATAGTTACTTTATGTGTGAAAAATCTACAATTTGCTTAGTTCTTTTAATGTCGTAAGCATTTGAAAAAAAATATTTTTAGGGAGAGCACAACGAAATGGTGCATTTTCATGCAGTCGCTAGTCGCTGTTTTCTAGCGAAAAATGTGGTCATGTGACTTAAAAATTAACATTTTCACCAAAATTTGAGGGATAAATGAGGCTCTCTATCGAATATCAATGTACCGATATAACCACTTTAATGTATAGATACGTGTATATAAGTTCAAAAAAAAGTATTAATAGGTGTCAGTAAACATTCAGCTTAAGAATAGTAAATGTTCCGACTATGAACTCTTTTTGGAAATGTGTTAATACAGAAAATCATGTCAGGTAAATATTACATGTCTAAACAAAATTTAGCTTTATCGCTCCTTTTTTCATTTACTTTATCGTTATATTTTAGTCACGTGACTACATTTTTCGCTAGAAATCAGCGATTAACGACTGCATGAAAATGCACCTTGAGGTTGAACGGAATTGAAGTTGAGCCTTCAAGTCCTAAATTTAAATCTAAAGACGGTAGATGCTATCCTGAACAAAGGAGTTGATTGTTGGACGAGCTAAGGAAAAAAGATCTGTAAAATTATGTAAGCTATTGTTTCAATTATTTCTCTTCAAATTCAATCGCTTTGAATAACTCCATTGATTTTGATACTTCCTAATTAATATCAAAAAGCTATTTATCTTGAATACGATAGACAATTTTGAATACAATCATTGAAATCAGCATTCTGAAAAAATTCTTCGTGTTTGCGAAATGTTAAGCAAATAATTACTGATGAATTATTGTTTCTTAGAGCCGGTATTTTCATAGGTAGTTGCATTTATCTTCTCGATAAAATTTTATCTGGAAGATAAACAAAATCTACGTATTTTCACCTAATAATAGTGATACGTGCTGAATAAATTTGAAGGATTTATCTAACACATAATTTTTAATATATTAAATACGATCTATCTATAAAAAGATACGATCTATCTATCCATAAATGAAAATAACAGTTCTTAGTGTGCATAAGTATTTCTTTATTATCCCTTAGATAAACTGCTTAGTGTACGCCTATATGTATCTATATAAATACAAATTATATTACATTAATTCTATTGCAAATAAAAATTACATTGCCTGATACTTAGCCCGATTTCAACCCTCTTCCAAACATCCCTAAACTTTAATAAGTCAATAAAATAATAGCTACATTATGTTCATACATCGGTAAAGACAGAGATGAAAAATTGTGAGCACATACGTGTAAGTGATGAATTTTAGAAACATAACCACACAATAGATGTTTAATAATCCAATTTAATAAATAATTATTTTCTTTCAAAATATTCAAGGGTAATTATTTTACTTACCAATAACAAAAAACGTCCACTAAACATGATCGCGCAATCACATCTTTTCACTGTTTTCGTAAATGGATCCTACTGTATATTTTTAATAAAATCGTATAGCCAGAAAAATATAAAATTTCAAGTACTAGAATGGTTTATGAATTTTGAATCATTCTTTTTCAATATTTATAAAGTTATCAATGTAGATTGCTTAGAAAGTTATTTACGAAAATGTTAAATTATGTTTTGCTTTGATTTTTTAACCATTATTTATTGTCGCTTTACAAATATTAAGGCTTTTAGTAATTCTAGATTGAATAAAAATTCATAAATCGAGAAATATTGAAAATTTGCTCGATACGACATTCGAACAAGACCTACCAGTTTCGGAGCGGTCACATTGACCACTCGGCCACCAGTAGGCTTGCATTGACTTTGTATTGATGAACTTAGGATATAAATTTTGTAATAATTGATTGAATAAGTTCAATCTTACTTTAACTCCCGTCAATGTTATTGTAGGAACTTTGGCTTCTGTTTGTACCAAACAGCCTTTATAGGTTGGATCTTTTAAGAACGCCGAAATATTTGGTACATTCGATTCTTTTTCTATATAACGAATGCTTAAACTGTCTAAAATCATTAGAACAGTACGTTGGTATTTAGCTTCACTGAAATGTTAATAATAGAAATTAATTTTGAACAATAAATTTTAATATCAATTTTTTCTACTTTAAATGCTTGTGCAGCTTATTATTTGATAATGGGGAATTTTTAGAAACGGAAAAAAATCCATTTATAAACAGTATTATTGCAATTACACTAATAAAACTTGCAATATGAATTTCACTTTTCATTTTCACTTAGAAAAATAATATGTTAACATCTACAAGAATTAAAAATAATAATTTCAAATAATATTTAATCATTTCTATTTAATTAATATCAGTATAATATTATATTGCATTTGATAATAGATAAGATTATTGTTTTTTTCCATTTAGAGGTAATTTCGGATAGTGGGATTAAATTATGTTTACAATGATTCACATAAAATTATCTTAATGTATTTTTTTTTATAATTTTAATATAAGATATTGAAAATTCGAAGTTACCCTTTGGATTTTAAACAGTAAAGGTAAGTTGAACTTCACATCATCTCACACAATGATTTAAGATACTAATTTTAATATTATATTTCCTCCATAGTTTAATAATGAACTAATTTTTCAAATAAAGATTTTATTGTTATAAAAAAAAGATTTTGCCAAGTTTCCTGATTGATGATTTACTCATAGAAATAAACCAAACTTTTGGACATTTTTATACTCTTGCATAGTAAAGAAAACATAAACTATCATAATACAGTGCTTTTTTTCATGAAAACGCTGCACACCCAATAAATTTTCATACATTCAGTACATTCAATAAGAATGGAAAAACTTATATTTTCATTTCTATATGAAAAATCTCAATTCCATATTTGGTTCGAATCCTTTGACGAGCAAAATCTTCATTTCTAAATTTATTGGGTTGGGATATTCAGAGCCCTACAATCGATTACACCTAGAATATTATAAGGCGACAATATCCTCTGTACCCAAATTACCCTTCAGCCCTGTTCAGAAGTAAAGAATGTGCTGTGAAATGTAAAAAAAATTGACCCCTCTATGTAACAGAGTTATCAAAAATACTTTGGGAAAGTATCTTAATACTAAATAAGTTACTTTTTTAAAATGTGTCTCCAGTTACTTTGAGTACCTAGTTACTATTAAAAAAAGTAACCTTTTTTTGTTACTTTGTGTATTATGTATGTACTAAGTTTCGTAACATATAAGGTAACATTTTTAGGAAATCAGATAACGTATTTCTTATCTGTATTAATTTAGGAAAAAGGAAAATATATTTGTCTAATCCCTTGTAAACACAATCCACTTAAAAACGATATAGAAGATTAATATAAGAGGTAAAAATTGAATCTAGAACAAAACAAATAAAATTCTGTACTTAATCTCTCGGTAGTTTGGTATCTAAGTTACTTCTCGTTATCTAAAATACTTTGTAAATTACAAGAAATAGTACCCTTTTAAAATTATCTAAGTACTAGGTACTTTTTGGCAAAAAATAAAGGTTCATAAAAGATACAGTATCTAAAATGCTTTAAAATAATTAAGATACTTTTTTCTGACGGCTCTACTAGTAAAATATGAAAAATTTTCCAAAACACAAAAGGGTTGAAGATGAAATCCAAATAAAGTTTCATCAATTTTACATTTTATTACCCAGTTTGAATATTTCGTATTATTTTATATATTTCTCGAAATTGTATTTGTTCCATTGAATAAATCAAATGATTACATTTAATATTCATTTGATAGAAATCTCCTGATAATTACTGTATTAACTTTCGTTAATTTAATCAGTCACCTTCCTTCCGTATTAACCAAATGGTTTATAACATTGGTCAATGTTCCGTATTCATCAACGGATGCTGCTATAATTAAAATATTATATACACATTACATCTAACGAATGCACCATTTTTTTTCAATTGTGAGTAATTTCCTGTTGTCATTAAATGTAATAGTAATAATTTCCATTTAAATTAAGTAAAGAACTTCATATTTTATTTGAAAATTCGATCATTATATAGCGAAGACAAAACCAAGTGAAGTTGAAATGACCAAAAGAAATATTCAAACCAAATAATCAAAGATTTTTGTTTGTAATTAATTACAACAATAATTGTTACATTGAAAATAATAAAATTTGGATTGTGGGTAGATACATATTTGGAGTTATCATTCTTCACTTTATCTGAAATAAAATTTTAAATTCGATAATATTTGATTTCAAGCATTTCTTAATAAGTGATAAAGATTAAAAATATAAATGCATCATTTATTTTATTTTAATATATAAATTAGTATTACGGATGCTACTTGTCATACAATGATACTAGCAACCATTCTTACATTTAAGTGAAGTCGAGTGCTGTAAACCAAAGCAAAATGCTTAAATTCATAATAAATTTAAATACATGCTACTAGACTAGTGTCCAGTGGTTCACAAAGTGATATCTATGAATCCCCAGGGTCCCCAATTTCAGTCAGGGTATCTGTAAAAAATTAAAACTGATTTGGGGGTTCCTGAACCATGCCATGGGATCAGCACTAGCTTTAATATAGAATTATAAACCATTTTTATTTTTGATGTAATAAATGAGAATCAAACTACAGCCAAAACTGCTGATCGTAGAGTCATGAAATATGGAAGGTACATCTTATATAACGTAAGTATCCGATAAGGACGAATTTTTGAAAATTCCACCCCTAATAGGATGAAATGGGGTGGCAAAGTTTATATGTGGTACACATATGATATAAACCATCAACAAACGAAATCTCAAATTTAATAATCAAAGTGTTGTTAAATACGAAACATCGTTAAATGAAATTGAATAGGTACCTTTTTCGATTTAAATTTGTTAGTTGAACTGAATTTGTCTCATAACAATTCATCAGGTTCATTTTCTTATTATTTTAAAAAAAAGTTATAATGGCAATAAATACTTCTTCAACAAAGTGTTTTTTTAATTCTTACTATTTATACTATGCATTTATGTATTTTTTGTGTCGGGGTCCGTAGGCAAGTTTTAACTATAAAAAGGGGTCCATGGATTAACTAAGATGGGGAACTATTGAACTTTTCAAGCAACGTCTTATAAAGAAACTATATAGGCAAACCATTTTACGTTTATATTCGTACATCGTTTTATTTTTATTTTTTAAATTGGGACAATTATGTTCATAGTTTCACAAATTGTTAATTTTAAAATGAGATTGCTTATGGTTACTATTCAATTGACTGTTTTCAGCGTAGTAACTCTACGGATCCTATCAATCGTGGAAAATCTTTATCTAGCATTTGTATAATATATTAACGCAGTATAATATATCAGTTATATAGACTAACAAGTATTAAGAAGCAATAACGGATCAATAAAGCAGTTTTAAAAAATAATATTAAATTAATCTAAAAACAAATTCAGTTACTAGTATTTACAATTCATGAACTTGAAAATATTACAAAACAAATATTGAAAGCATTGTGAGGAATGAAATTACGGCTTAAGATGGTTGAAGAGTAACGCTACTCTGCACTATATCTACAGAACAATATACCATATTTAAAAAAGATATTTATAAATCACTAGAAAAAGTTAATTAGCAACCATTTTTGTTAGTTACAACAAAATATAATTTGTTTTTGAAATTATTTTCAAAACATTAAAAAGGGACTTTTTTTGTCACAGGGATTTATATCAATGATGAATTCTAAATTATTATTCAATTCCCTTGAAAACAACAGCACCAAAGTAGGAAGAACTGGAAAATTGATCCAACCAAGAAAACATGAACGGGAATCATGTTCAACATTTGACATGTTTGATAAACGAAGAATCCAAATGGTTCACGATGATATTTCTCTATTGATTGATAAAGTTGATTCTTTCATTTCTCAAGTTGAACCGTTATTCGAAGATTCTGACGTCGGTAATACTATAAGTATACTTGTTAAACTATAAATCCAATTTTAACATTATGTGTTTGAAATTGCAGTTGAAAAAATTACTAAATTTGAAAACAATTCGGGCTCCATGAATATAATTGATCGCAAAAAAGCAACACCTTTCATACGAGAGCATGTAATGAAATTAAGTAAAGATCACAATTTAAAAGATACAATCAAGGAAATTTTCACTCGAGAGGGCAGATTCGAAAAATGGGAGTCTCCTCTTCAAAATATATCCACTGAGCACCTGCAAAAGGTTTAAATTTTAACTTCGGATCAAATAACTAAAGAATATTTCAATCATATTTTTTGTATTTAAATATAGGTGTATTTTAACCAAATATAATTTTTTTTTGTTTTAAAGTCTTTAGCTTATTGCCGAATTGGCTTCCCAGTTTGGCTAATATGTAGAAGCAAACCTTAGTCAGATTCACTTGTCACCTGTTGGGGATTCCATCCCGCGATAGTCCCTACTCACTTATATATTATATGTTTTAAATATTTTTATTTATTTCAAATATAATTCTTACATTACTTAAAGTAATACATTTTATAAAAATTAATTAAGGTATCTTTGTAACAATCCAAGGTAACTTTCCAGTCTTCTTATACTTGTAATAATCATAGACAAACTTCAAAAGTACAAAAGCAATCAATAATGCTAATGTTATATTTAAAACATCCAATGGTTCAACTAAATAGTTTGTTGGTTCATTGCATACTGCGGACATGGGCAATGAAAATATCTAAAAAATAGAAATTAATAATAAATTTACACCAATGCAATAATCATTATTTTACTGATTGTAAGGAATTTTCGTCTCCTTCCTTATAAACGCATTTGACTTTTTGTAAGTCATTGATAATTGTTTTATACTTCAATAGCAAGTCCTAGAATAAATTTGAAAATGAAAATAAATATTCTTAATAACTATGGATTTTATTTTTTGAAAGACTGTAACATCACTTGAAAATTGTTGGCATGTTATACTTTTATTTCATCAGGGATTAATTTTAAACGAAGAATTTAACAAAGGGTATGGAAATACAATGAGCATTTAATTAATGAAAATTTCAATCACAGTATCACTCATCCTTTTCTATCAAAAGCATGAATGGTCGGCGAACACAAAACGATTACATAAATTTAATTACTTACATAACTTCAAATGGTAAACAAATCCCAATTGATTAGTTTAGAAATCAATATTTAAAGTACGGATATTATTAAAACAGAATCGGTAATTTCACAAACCTCATGAACTATACTACAGTTTTAGTTGTTTGGAATTTCAAAAAAGGAAACTATACATTATTTATGATCTTGTTTGTAGTATACTAAATACACGTACACGAGGATTTCGATTAGATAGTTAATTCTTTAAAGTAATAATTAAGAACATTAAAGGAATTTTACAATTTTAGGATTGGCTTTTAGAAGTTTCTGCCCTAAATGATTATTTCTCTTCTTAATATCAAAACATTGATAAAAAACAATAAAGTATCGTATTGTTGTTGGTTTTGTAAATTTTTTACGTATCGGTACTACTTGGATGTCTATGAATTTATTTATTTTTAAAATAATAAATATACACATAGTGAAGGAAATATTTCTCTAATATAATTTAAAAGATAGAATTTCTTAAAATAGTATCGTTGTTTAATTTTGCCGAAACCAGTTATACATACTCAATTCATATTGTAACGAATATGAGAAATAGACAACAACAGTTAAAGCTTTATCAAATTTTTTGAGTGTTGTTCACAAAATCGATTTGATTGATATACAAGTAATTAAGACTAATCAATTAGGGAAATAAATTTTATTTCAAATATTTAAAATACAGTAATCCCCCGCTTTACGGGCAGGATGCGTTCCTCATAAACTATCCGCAAATCGAAAATCCGTTAAACGAAACCGCTATTACTATAAGATCCTATTGGAAAGTGATAGATGCGTTCCAGCTAGTAAAAATACCCGTAAAAGAACCCAATTATACTATAGATTCACACTAAATATAGAGCGTAAATAAATTAACACTTTACCACATAACATCAAATACTAAATCGTAAGAACGTTAGATAACTATTTTAGGATTCTCCGTACAACAAAACCAAGCATAAACTGAATTTATGTAGGTACTTAAAATCTTCCTCACAAAAAATGTAAGCAAAACAGGAAAAAAATGTAAATATATTGTCCGTAATTGCGAATATTTAATCAGTATACCGAAATTTTGATACTTATTTAACCATGTTCGTAATATCGAATTTCCGTTAAGCGAGTGTCGGGATTACTATAAAAAGGATAATCCTTTTTATCACACTCAAAACAATAAACGCATTGCAAGTAGGAAGTCGAAACGATTAAAATCTATTAATATTTAAAACCCCATCCAAAAAGTCCAGTCCCTAAGGATCCTTGAATCCCTGTTGAAAAAAGGCATTTAACGGGATTTTATAAGTTCAAAAAACCCATTAGAAGTCATTGAAAGTCGTGTAAAATTATGAAAGGCATTTTAAATGTTATGGTCTCAAAATGCCTTTGAATATCTTTTTCAACAGGAATCCTTGAATTCAAGGATCCTCTCAAATTTCAGGAAATCCTAATTTCTCTTCATCCTCATTTTCAAATGCAATTGCCTAAATATACGTCTTTAATTGTACATGCCATATGGATCGTTACACTATATTATAAAATTATAAAGATTATTGGAGAAATAATAATTAGAACTTATGTATTTATTTATAGATAGGACGCACAGACCAAAAGCTAAACTTCTATATTAGACATTTTGATTGTAAACAATTTGATTATTAGTTTCCAAAAACTATATTGGAAATGATGACCATGTTAACTGTAGTTTTTTTGAAAACTCGAGAATACATACTTCTACAAATAAGGATATATTATAATGGATAATAATATATATAAATCTTTGAGATTCAATTAAATTTCTTTATTACGACGCGTTTCGACAGTTTTTGACTGTCATCATCAGGTAATAATACAGAATCAGGTAATAATACCTGATGATGACAGTCAAAAACTGTCGAAACGCGTCGTAATAAAGAAATTTAATTGAATCTCAAAGACTTATATATATTACTAGCTGATCCCCGCGACTTCGTCTGCGTAACATAGGTGTAGATTATATTTTCATTTTAAATTTGCTATTTGTAGTGGCATATGAAAATGATTATTTTTCTTATTTCTTTTACGAAAAACATAATCATACTTAAAAACATTATTTTGTCAACTTTAAAAAGACACATTTAATAAACTGTTACTTAGAATAAAATAGTTGTATATAATGATCAATTCATTTTCAAAAAATATTTATAAATATCTAAAAAGAGTATGTTCAATTGCGTATACCTACGGTAGGTATACCTACCGTGAACCAATTAATCCATAAATCAATCACCATCCGCATAAATAAAAACTATCGTTAAGTTCCATAAAGTCAGGCATAATTATGACTTAAAACTGTCGAAAGTTATCAAAACACTCGCCTAGATATTTCGAATATTAGTAGAAATCCCAATTCATTGTCTCAACTTTTACACTACTGAAATGTACAAAGCTACGGCGAAATTAAAATTTGTTCAAATGCATGAAACCCAGTTCCTCCATAATCAAGTATAACCATTGTGTATCTATGCACTTATTAAAATATCTGAATTTTAACTATATAACTAAACAATTTTCTTTCAATTCGCCGAATTTCTCGCTACTCGATATTCGCCCATTAATGAATTTATTTGTGATATCGTATATCGGATATTCAGGTTTTCAATATGTGAAAGCCAAAAAACGTAATGCTCACTTTTGAACTTAACCTTTTTTAGATATATATATATATATATATATATTAGAGTTTAAATTTTAAAGCAGATCCTACGTTTTTGTTTCTAATAATAAACCAACATTGTTTTATTTTAAGCGATTAAACGTTTCGTCTATAACGAACATATCTTGATAATTAAATTTGAAATTTCGATTGTTTATTACACGTTTTACTGTTCAAACTTTGCCACGATTTTTCACTTTTTTAGAGGAGGAATTATCAAAAAACTCTTTCTTAATATATATCTGCATCTTATAAGGAAAACACTTTCCAAATTTCATCGACACAAATATGCGTTTATATTGTAAAATACAATGTAAAACGAAAAAAATTATGACCTTTAAGTTAATTAACATGACTAAAAAGCTATTCGATTTCGCACATTTGGACGTTATACATACAAAATTGTTGGAATCAGATAGAAAGCGTGGAAGGAAATTCGAATATTTTATTTATTTTCAATAACAATAATTGATTTTCAATTTTTTTTAAATATTGAAGAAAACTTGGTTTGGAAGATTTTATTTTTTGATTGATAATGTAATATATGACAAAAAATTGCTCCCTTAATGTTAAATAATTGCTCCAAGTCACAATCATTGGTTCAGAAAAATTAGATTTTAAAAAAGTTTGATTGTTGAAAAACAAACAAAAATTAAAAACTGCCTCTTTGGTATTTGGTATAGGTACCTACTACCTAAACTTTCATTCTAATTAAGTGAAATGACGTTATTTAAAATGCTTTAGTTAAAATGATATAACAAAAACAGAAACTTATTATTAATTAATTATTTATTTATTAATTACACTTATTAAATTCAAAATTTCGATTGTTGATTAACTCTAAATTTTCTCATACAAACTTAGTCACTCCCTTTTAATCTTTTAGGGTAGGAATTTTCAAAAACAAATTCTTATCAAATGTCTACTTCTTACAAGGAATACATCGAATATTAAAATTTCATCAGTCAGAGGGGATATTTTATGCATGATTTTATGTATGCACGGTTTTAAAAACGTATTTACTTTAAGTTTTATTACTATTATTATTATTACAACTACTACTATTACTTTTTTTCGTTAATATTGACCAATTCTAAGGGTCTATTTACAACAATTTTGTAAAAAAAAAAAGTTTACTGTAAGGTTCGAACCCACGTCTTTATAATTAGGAGCATCAGAATGTTGGATACGTAAGCCATTACGCTATTAATATAAACTATGTGTTGTATATATATAAAGGTTTATATTTCAAAGAGGCAATTTTTTAAAATTTCAATTGAATTTACTGTGTTTTTTATCATTTCAACTAAAAATATTTTTACAGATTATTTTCTAACTTTAAATTACTATTCCAATGATATTTAACTCACCGGTCTAGTGTAAAAAATTATGTTTTCATCCCTAGGGAATACCTTCCCTTATTATTTTTTTGGAATGATAAGTAGCCTATAGTCTGTGGTCAATTGTGTTGTATCTTAATACAAAATTTCATTAAATTCGGTTGTTCCGTTCTTTAGTTAAATCGGGACACACAGACAGACAGACAGACAAAAATTTTAAAAATGTTAAATTTGGAATAAGGGCCTCTTGAAACAAATATTTACCCTAAAATTGGGTTCAAAATCGAAATGTACAGACAGACGTAAGAATTTTAAATATTAGTATAGATTATCCATTAATTTATTGTGATTCGGAAGTAAATAAAATACTTATCAATGTTTAAGATATATTATAAACTCATAGCTGAACTAAATTGATTTTTTAACATTTTCAAACGTTCAGAAAAATGCTTCCTCGTGTTTATGTCAGAAACTCAAGATGTTTTCAAAGTATGATATCTTGAAAATATTCTCTGAAAATTTCAAGAGAATCCGACGAATACTTTTCGAGTTATTCAACAATGAACGGTTCGGTGTAAGTAATTTAATAATTCCTCATTCAATACATAAATCAAGTGTAAAACTTTAATCGCATTTTTCTTAAAAGTATGTTGGGAAAGGGTGAGTTGAGAAAATCGCCGCAACTCTTTGACGACCGAAAAAGCTCATTAAGAAGAACTTATGAAAAAAAGAGTACTACGAATGCACCGAAGTACTTCTGAATGGCTCTAGAATCTAACTAATTCGTAAGTCGCTGTAATCATGAAGTTTTTGTATATCAAAAATTTGAAATATTTTTTTCTAAAACATTGCTAACAAAAATGGTCTATGCATGATATTAACAAATTAAGTGATAATAATTTAAGGTATATTATTCAATAAGAGATATTAAGGCAATTTTTTAAAGCGGTATAGAATATAAGAAGGAATTTTTATTGATGGATAATAATATATATAAGTCTTTGAGATTCAATTTAAAAAATTACTTTATTACGACGCGTTTCGACAGTTTTTGACAGTCATCATCAGGTAATAATAATCAATAATAATTGATAATAATAATGACATGTCAAAAACTGTTGAAACGCGTCGTAATAAAGTAATTTTTTAAATTGAATCTCAAAGACTTATATATATTATTATCCATTAATTTATTGTGATTCGGAAGTAAATAAAATACTTATCAGAATTTTTATTGTTTTGATATTCTTGTTAATTATTTAGGTTTGGAGATTTCCAGAAAATTCTTCCTTTTGAAGAAGCTCTCAAATCGCTCATCGTTCTCAAATCTTTTGATTGAGATAGAAGTATCCAATAGAATACAATAGAAGTATCTCTGTTCAAAAAAGGCATTTAGAGGTATTTTTAAATCATTACAATTAAAATGCCTTTAATAATTTTACACGTTTTCTAATGGATTCTAATGGATTTTTGGAACATAAAAATATCTTTAAATGCCTCTTTTAACACGGAGTCAAGGATCCTTAAGGATTTGACTTTTTGTGTGGCGTTTTAATTATCAATGGGTTTTAACCGCTTTACAAAAAAAAACATTTTTTGAATTATTTCAAATAAATATATGCAAAGTGTATGCAAAGTATTTACTGCCGGGAAGTCACTTGTCTATGTAGTTTAAACAATTATTAATCTCTTTGGGATATTTACTAGCCCTATATCATTTAGTTATAGAATCAACTAGTACGTAAAAAAAGTTTATAAGTACCGTAAAAGTAATGCCGTTAATGTATACACACGTTAACGTATACACAAGGCAGTATTAGTTAAATTATTCATTACAATAAAATTTTTGATTGAATTTGGTGATTTATGAAGTGTGGTGATTTTATTTTGAAAAATAAACATTTAGAATCAGGGTTAAATACATAGTTTGAGCATTGTTTTGAACATTTTTCAGTATAATGTGGAAATTACAATAGTTCGTAATTTTAAATCAACGAAGAATGGTTTATCAAAAAGATTCCCAAATCAAAAAGGAAAATAAATAATTTCCGATTATCACAGAATAAGAAGAACCAACCAAGAAGTGAAATGAAACTTGCATAAAAATAGGGCATAGAATATAGAAATTAATATGTGCTATACTTAATTAGTTAATATAAACTTTAATGCTAACATGCTACGAATGATCCAAATTTCTTGAATGTGTAAACTTTTTTTCCTTAAACTTGCTTCTTATTATATTTGTCCTACTAAAATAATTAACCTTTGACCAAAAATTAGTTTTCAAACGGTTTTGAAATGATTGACAGAAAAATATTAAACTTTAATCTTATAATAACTACATTATGTGTAAATATTGAATAAGTACCTAGTATTTCAGTTTTTGCATACTCAAATAAGGAGTTTCTAAAATCAATATCAATTTCATTTTTGCATTATTTGTTTGAGTATCCCTTTCGAACAATTTTATGTTATCAAGAAAGAAGTATTAATCGTTAAAAGAAGCTTTAATACAAATCACTATTTGGCTATTCAATTCGCGAATTTGTAGGTAATTCAATTCTGACATCGCTTATTTCTGTTTTTTCTTTAAATTTTCATTACGAACGATTTAATTTTGTATTGAATTTAAAACAAAATAGAGGATAAAACGTTGCCAGATAATGCTTATGTAAATCGCTATCGATAAGTAATCGTTCTATTGTATCGATAGGTAATCGCGGTAATCGTTATTGAATTCAGCGATTATCAAAATTTTTTTCTAATATTAATACACCAATTTATGTAAATATTAAATCGTTTCACATGGTATTACCACCTTTCAATTTATATTTGTTTTATTTTATTAATCAAAGGGAACAAAACTTTTGGAAAAATATATTTATAGTATTTGTTTTAATATCTAATTGTTGAATACACATTAAAAAAATTGTTGTCACTTAATATAATTCAGCATTAGTTCTACATGTATCAATTATATTTTGTGTATCAATTATGTAACAAATAATTTATTTAACACTTTGCGAACGCGAAAAATTATTGCGAGTTATATCTATTGTTATAGGTATATGTATAATGTATATAGATATATCAATTAATATAACTAGCAACAACTCCTCGCGTTCGTATGTTTAGGTATTTTAAATAAAGAATGTAAATAAATAAGTCGTTAAGTCACATCTTCGTAAGATTATATAATTATTTCTGTCTATTCTAAACTGTAACGAATCTCCAAATAAGTTATAACGTTGCGATATCATTAAGAAGTTATAAGTTTACCATGAAAAAGGAAAAAAAATATGATTTAGAGATTATGATTTAAATATGATTATGATGTATGAGAAGAAAAAGGTAATACCATCTAAACCTAACTTAATATTTCGTAAAAAATAATCAAAAAACACCTGAAAACTTGGAGTAAATTGGCAATCACAAACCCAAGGATTTCGGCCTAAGTATAAACGGACAACATTTCTATTTCTCTGTAACGCATTGTCCAAAGCATAAATTGGAACCTATAAACAAAAAGAAAATTTATATGATTATATTTGTGTTTAGGAGTCCATTTTTAAACAATATTGCAATACAGGAAAGTATGATATACATTTGGAATTTACATTTGCTATCAAATGTATATCATATTTTCAGACGGAGATTGTAAAATACTTGTTCCAAATGATTTCCAGCTAAGCTTAACACTCGAAATTGATTTAACCAATCAATACCCTCCAGTTCGGCTATTGACGTGATAAGATTATCATCTAGAAATAAATCAGCCAAATGGAAATAAAGTGGATTCTCGGAAAGGGGTTGTAAACTTGAAATCTAAAACAAATGTGCATATGTAGTAAAATTTTTAAACATTTCATAATGAAAATATGTTTACTTTATTTCCCTGTAGGTACAGGCTCGTTGTATTTGCAGGAATAACGGAAGGTAGTTCTGAGAAATTGAGATTTTTGCAATCCACTGTAATAACAGGAATTAAAACCTGAGTGTTGGGATCCCATACGGCGTTTAGCATGTCGCAAAAACATTTTTCAGGACAATAACGGTTGATATTTTTCAGAATTTTAACAATAACTACAATGGGTTTTGCAGGATATAGGCTATATTGATTAGTTGAGCACAATATTTTCTCTCGGTCTACAATTTTTTCTTCATTTTCTATGAGCTCGAATGTTTTTAATATTTCTGTCTTAATACACATAAAAATATTTCCTAGAATTTTATATTAATTTATTTAAGTTTAGTTTTTGAATATTCTTAACCATTTACCATTTAAATAAAACTTTTTTACAGTTACCAGTTGATTCATAAGTGAACTATCAATGTTAGCAATTTTATTATTTCGTAGATCTAAAACTTTCAAGAATTTAAATTTTTTCAATAACGTGTAGTTTATTTCATAAATTTGCAACCGTTGTAATACTAAGATCTGAAAGCAAAAATTTAGTTACAATTTCAACCTCTTCTATTTTATATATTAAGAGATTTTTACTTCTAAATAATTTAAATTTTCTGGTACGTCATCTTCTAAAATGGAAATATTCGAATATGAAATGGACAAATTAAGTAAACTGCCAATATTGGTCAGTTCATTAAAATTAAAAGTTTCATTTGGCCAATGGCAAATTGATAATTCTTGTAAAGATGATCCTCGCACTGGTAAATCTCCTCCGGTACATAACGCAAAAGTTTCACTTGAAATGCAATTTTGTGTAGGAAATTCACTCAAATGTGGACAAGTATGTAAATGATGATGCCGTATCAAATTTGAATCAATAAAGTTTAGTTGGAATGTGATGATTAAAAATATTTTCACTCTGAAAATAAGAAAACCAAATTAATTGAAAATGTTTATTTTTTGCTTTGTTTTAGTCTCATATTAGATTTTCCTGCCATGTATAAAATAGAGCGTTCAATTGTTGAAACAATATATAAAATACACATATTGTAGTGTAATTTATAAGTTACATAAGTTACAAAAGTAAACTATAAACAAAAATTTCAATAAAAGCAAAAACAAATTATTTTTGACGTATTGTCCAGATACGTATTTCGATTGCCAAGCAATTCTTCAATGTTCTTCTCAAGTAGCATTGGATAAATTGATTTTGAACGTTCAAGTTAAAGAAAAAGTTTCCCTTCTTATCTGAAGTTCTTACTTTACTACTGGACTACTCATTTACAGACGAATTCATAAATTAATACTCGATTAACATAATTTCGTTACAAAAAAGCAAGAATGAGTGCTAAGTGGAGAACTCAGATTCAAGTCAAATTAAGGAAAATCTAAAAACAATAAAAAAAGAGATTTTTCATTGAGCAATATCAAAATAGAACGAAAAATTTTAATTTTCATTTTATAGTGCAGATTTACCATTGAAATGTGTAAGCCTGTAAAAATCATTTCATCTTCTCTGATAGAATATAGGTCATATAGGTATTACCGGAAGATAACATATGTTTCGTTTTTTATTGACATTGCCTGTTTTACGTTCAAAGCGGAAAACTAATGCAAACTATCCTAACAATGTTTTATTTTCTCGACAAACTTTTTTATTGCAATTTAAATGAAATGATGGCTGTATGTAGCACAATAAAATATTTATTTTTTGTCTTTATCGTTTCAACTACCTTTAGTTTTTTTATCTTATTGTAATTTCTATCTTCATACAAAACAAAAATTTATCTAATAAACAATGTGCAAATACATCAAAAGAAACATAAGTCATTCTATCCCAAAGGTGAGGTCATAGCTCACCTAAGCATGTTAACAGATTAAGAGATTAATAGATAAGAAGTATTAGGTAATTGGGGTAAGGGTGGTAAGTCTCCAGACTTCAGGTACCACTGGAGATCTCTAATGTTTAAGGAAGAACCCGCGAAAATAACGTTACTTTAGGGAGTGTAACGAATTATTAGGATAAGATATGGAAGAAACAAGTTGAACGTTGAAAGTTAAGCAAGTTTATGAAAAAGGTCAACTATGAATACGACGTTAACAGAAAGAACTTCAATGATGTACATAAGAAAGTTTTTGATTATAAGGATTGGATGATTAAAATAAAGAAAGGTTCGGTAGAGCTTCACAACTCTTATTTATTTATTTTGATTGGAGTAATTATTTTAATTGCTTAAGTTTACATGGAAACTTTAGATGCACTTTATATCGAATCTACCTGTTTTCAAGTAAAACTCAACGTATTTAGAAAAAATAAGAAATTATAAAATTTATCTACCTATAAATATCTAAATCTTCTGAGATATTCTATTTTATGAATCCATCAAAAGTTGACACGGTTCGGAACTACCGGTATAACGTTGTCGTATATTTATGACATACAACTAGGCAATTTTTTAATTAGAATAGATCTTGTTTGAACGAATTTTTGGCAATTTATTTTTGTTTTTCATTTCTGACATCACATAGAAATTACATCGGTTATAAATTATTGATTATTGATACAATGACAAGACTAATTAAAGTGCTCAAAAAAGGATTCATTATGAATGTTGTAGAAGGTAAATTGTAAAGCTTTATGAAAAAAGACGAAATAGAATTAAGACTTGTTAATGAACAAAAGTGAGCTATCTCGATCTTTCCGGGGATAGTAAGCACTCGACAAAAAAGTGCAACCACTTGAACCACAATTTATAATATATATACGCCTTGAATGTAGGAAATCTAAAGTTTTTTCTACATATAACGTTAATATTTAATTTAGTAAAAAGTTTTACTAAATTTTACGCCTGATTCATATGTTGTCATCGCGAATAAGTAGGTGTACCAAAATTCAGCACGATAAAGTGCTGGGAAGTAAGTGACAAATGAGATTATGAGTTCCGTATCTTACAAACTAACGACAAATCTAATAGAAGCGAGATAATAAAAAATAGTTGGATGAATACAATCTAATACGGTTTCATCAGGTTTCAGCGCTACCTGAAATGTTGTCAAATCTTTTCTCAAATAATGGTTACGTCCCAAATAGGATTTAAATAGCAAGCGTAGATACATATAGTTCTTAAACAAAAAAACAGAAATAAGAACTACTGCTCTATTGGAAATAGATAATTTTTAGTATTATTTTAACAATTTTATAAAACTATGTTGTTTTTCAACAAAGAACTGAGTAGTTGGTCTAAATAAATAAAATTCGAATTTGAAGCCATTTATTTTTAAAATGTGGCTCCAGCTCTAGAGCCTATTTTAGACTCTATTTTCGGCTCCTGCTTCAATCTAAATTGTTATAAGCGACTTATAAATGAATTTCATACATTATTTCTATTTTTCTTTGTTTTTTTTTTCTTTATGACAATTTGCAACTACCAGATACCAATTTGAATACAATTTTGCAGCATTTGAAATAAATATTTTTTGAATATTCACTATGTTGTATTCAACATTAGATTGTTAGTGAATAGAGCAAACAAAGCTACTTTTGGATACTTCCTAGGTACTAAATTCGATACTTTTTTGAAAAGTAACCGAAGTTACTTTTGGTATCAAGTTACTCTTACGAAAAAGAGACTTATATACTTATCTTAAGATACTCAAAAGATACTTCTTGTTTACTTTGTATATTATGAAGGTACTAAGCTCCATAACTTATTAGGTACCTAATCATATAATGTATTTCTTATCTTGGTTAAATTAAGAAAAAGGAAAGTATACGAGTATAAATCTAAGCGCTTGTAAATGCAACACACTTAAAAAAACGATAGAAAATTAATATAAGAGTGACAAATTGAATTTTATAGAACAAAACAAAATAATTTAATCTATTTAATCTATTGTTATCTAAGTTACATTTTGGTATATAAGATACTTTCGTAGTTACAAGATACTAGTTACTTTTTGCAAAAAAATAAAGGAACAAAGATACAGTATTTAAATATTTTAAAGTAACTAAGTAACTGTAAAGCAACAAAGATACTTTTTCTGACAGCTCTGAGAGCAAATATAAATGTTGATGACTAAAACTCTAGTTTCGCTAAAAATATTTTAGCTCAAACTACAGTTTCTACACAAATTTTCAGCACTTCGGTCACTGTTAAACATGGGTTGCATGAATTAATCAAGAACTTGTAGAGTCCTACTTATAAAAAAAAGACAAAGTATTTTTAAATCAAGACAATTAAATACATAATACATATATAACAATAAAAATGAATTATAATTTTAATTCAAAATTAGACGGTGTATTTTAATTATTGTGTATATGTAAAAAACGTTTCTATCTTTTTTCCTGGAAAGCAAAGCCGATTTTTTTTCAACTTAAAGCATTTCCAAACTTAATCCGCTTTCGACCAAAGTAGAGCTTCTGAAATCCTATTAGTTATGGCTAAAATAAATTTTGTGCTCTAAAATATGCATTACTGTTCTAATTATAAGAAAATGATTAATAATAAAATAAAACATTTATTCAATTTTGTTTTACTGTTATGAATTTAAAATAATCAGTAAGGTAAAAATTTATTCAATGTTTTCTAAACAAAACTTCAACTTTGAACTTTCCCTTCAAAGTTTCAGACAAAATTAATTTTTGAAGCGTTAATGTAAATGATGTAAATATTCTAAAATTATTACACACGTAGGAGTTTCAATTTCAACAATTACTGAAAGGTTCATTTTAAAATTTCATTTAGTGGAATGATATAGTAATGGTAATATTGAAACGAGTTGAAATATTGACCTTTCGTGGTAATAATATATAAAGTGTATATATATATATAAGATTTTAAAATTTTCCAACTTCAAATAAAATTGATTGTGTAATATGTAGGTATCGTACAACGAAAATAACTTGTAATAAAATTATATTGATTATTGAATCGTTAATTTAAATAGATCACAAAATGTTTGAGAATTTACCATGAATTTTAATGTTGAAAGTAAATAAGGTCTTCCCTTCTTATAAATTCAATCGTCGACTTTTATTAGTAACTTCATTAAAATAATTTATCCTCTTGTATTTTACCAAGTTAATAATTCATAATTTAATAGAAAAGAAAATATCACTTTCATTATTCAAATACAGATCCAAAATTTATGTTAAATATTACGCCTCAATTAGCATTAGTTTTAAAGCAATCATTTTTTGGTATTAAATTACATTCATAGGATGAATGAATTCATTTTCATTCACAATTAAAAATGACTTCATGCAACACATTTACCTTAAATATTTATAAATTATTGATTATTGCATAAATTTTGTAGATATTTATATTTCATTTGAAAATAATTACTATCAAATTGGTGACAAGGACATCGTACTACAATATATGGTTTCAAAAATAATTTAAAATCTTGCATGAAATATTTTTGTTTCAAGAATATCGACTATCGTATAACTTTACGAGCACATTTGCATTAAGTAGGCATACACTAAAAACAGGTAAAAATAAGACGCAAAATCGAATTATCATCATGTGACACTTTTTATGTTTGTTTTAAAAATTTTTACTCTTTATTGGTAGTTATTTATACACCATGTATGGTTTATTTTTAATATAAAAGAGCTATAGAAGACTCTTGTGCTTGGACGCAAAAACAATTAATTCAAAACCTTGTACATATAATACAAGGTACACATGGAGCAACCTTTTTATAGGTATAAGTAAAATTTTTATGAGAATTGTATAATCTATACATATACGTAAATTTGTCCCCAAATTTAATTATAGTAATGAGTCACCTCAGGGCTTCAATTCGAAAAAGCGAAAACTCCCCTAGTCTATATCTTCCAGTGTGTACCTCATGGTGCTGGTTGGGGACGGAAACGTGTAATAGCGGTTTAACAAATAGGGAACCGAATGTGAGTCGGGATAAGCGACCACTGCGAGGAATAGTGCCTTGTGTAGGACATTTTTTTGTCCTGGGGTTGAGAAATCGACGCCGAAGACGGAGGAGCTCACCAGCAAAAGTCAAGGGTATACGAATTCGGAAGACAACGGCAAACACTGCACTTATGGTTCCTCAGAGCATCCCTTGTAAAATCATCATAATGTTGTTTAACTCTGGAGTTTGAAGTTCTTTATTCAGATCTTTGGGTGTGGGGAGGAGTCTTTAACAAATTTACGAAGAGAAAAAGTAGTATGAAAGTAACGATATGGAATATATATACACAAAAATCAAGTGTCTTTATGAACAATTTGATTTTTGATTCAAATTTTGTATAAATGTTCGTTTTAAAATGACCTTATTCAAAATTTTGCACAAAATTTGTTACCTGTTTACCTACATTTTTCCTTTGAACTTGACTGTTGCTTTACTGAACAGATTTTGATGAAGTATGCTGTTTATGTACAAATTATAGTTTCACTTTAAAGTTTAACGGAATACTATAAATAAAACATTTTGGAAGAAAATTAAAGGAAGCTATCTCTGGGAGGTGAAACCATAAACTCGCATTCGAAATCGAACAGGTCTTTCACAAATAATAAGATAGCCTTTTTTCGTTTTTTAACTAATGAAGAACTAGAAAATGGAGCGGCATATTGACATTGATGATTTCATTAAAGATATTGCTTTGAGAAAAATACGAAGAGTACATTTTTAAATAATACAAAAATTTAAAGGTATGTGATTTTCTACCAATTTTCTTGACCAATAATGAAAAAAGGGGGCGGCTAATATCCGATAGGCTCCGGGCGGTGAAATTTCACGCTATGCCACTGATAATTTATTAATTATGTTCTTTTCAATACTCATTTTAACATGTAAAAATCGTGTTTTTAAGATATAAAAGCAATTTTTTAGAATAAACAATTGCAACAATTTTAACTGTATATTTTAATCCATATGGCAAGCAGACAAAGTCACGAGAAACAATTAGTTATCAATAATAAATATTTTGTAAGACATATTATTATTATCTCGAATATTAGCGATTTTATATAAAATCTTCAAACAAAAAATTCGTATAAAAGTAACATATTTTTTATTGTTGTTTATAATCGCTTTATTACCATGGTAACTAAGATCTTTAGTGACTCTAGGGTTAATAAAAATCCGTAAATCGAGAAATGTCGACAATTTGCTCAATACGAGATTCAAACCTAACACCTACTAGTTTGCAGCAACCACCTTAACCACTTGGCCACCAGTAGAATTTACATATAATTATTATTTAAAACCCCAAAAATATCAAAAACCTTAAACATAATTTGAAATACTTAGCCAAATGTTTAAGTTCACAAGGTAAAACGAACAAAAAATTATAGGTAGAAATATTTCGATAAAAATTTATTGGTTTTTATCATTACTTGAAAGATTGCTCTCCGCGGTCATATTACACTATCGATAGAAAAATAAAGAAAAATACAAACATGATAAAAGAGACATAGATATATCTTAATTTAGATGTTTATTACATATACTCGTATAGATTATACGTATACTCGTACGTTGAGAACCTGGCAACTTATCGTTCGATTATCAGTGCTTATAATTCAATTACTCTTTAGAACCTCCATCGCTGTTACGTCTTTATCTCTTTATTTATTTACATCAAAAGTATCGCCGAATAGTAATCCTAAAAATATTAAGACAAAAGTACTTTTTCCCTGTAATTTTTAGCGTTGAATATTAGAAACGCAGAAATATTCGAGCAACTATTGGATTATTATTAAATATATAGTTAAAATACCAGTCTACCCACCCCAACGTTATAGTTACCTCAAAAATGGTTCAAACAAGAAATTTTACATTTAGTTTTTATAATTAAGTGTCCAACCAAAACTAGAACATGTACCAAACCAAAATTTGAAAAATTCTCTAAAGAAGGTTCAACAAGATATAGAAAATAAACGATTTTTGCAATTACGACAATGTTTAGTTTAAGGTCATTTTTTTTGATCTCGAATAACTTCATTTAACGATTGCCAATAAATTTTGCTACCATTATTGTTATAGTAATTACATTATTTCCTTTCAAATTCCATGAAAATCTATAAAAATATTATGATCTTAAAAATGCAATTAATGATTTTACTATGTTAACTGGTTTTACAAGATGTCAACAGATGATAAAGGATGTTGATTAAAAATTATAAAATATAAATGAGTGTAATGCCAAAATGAAATCAAAGGTTTTTTTTTTCGTTGAATACCAATTGTAAATGACATAGATGAATAATACTTGTAAGTTTCATGAAAGTATCAAACACTTTGAATTAAGTTGGAATTATTAAATATCTGTTTACTAAAGCTGTTTACATAAAACTTTAATGAATCTTTTTATAAGTCTTTTGAATTCTCTTTAAAGAACGAATATGGGTATGTGTATGCAAACAGAGAAAAAGAGAAAAATCCGATTACAAACTTTTTTAATTTGAATTGAATGTGGAAAAGCGTTGTTGAAAACAATATCCTTCAGAAAAAAATAAAATAAAAATAAAAATGTCATAAAATGGAATCGTTAAAAAAATAACGAACCGGAATATATTTTCTGTTTTGCTTTTCCTATAGATATTATGTATATCAACTATTATCGAAAATTAATGCGTTAGTTTGATATTATATGAAGCATGAATATAAAAACTCCGTTTTATGCTATATCAGTATATATCATACATAATAATATCAATGTTAAATTATAGATAGAAGTGGTAGGAATCAATCAATTCAAGCTTATTCCAGCAGAATTTAAAATTGATTTTAAACATTTGTTTTTAATTATTGCGCTAGTTTCATCTACGATAGCAATTTTAGTAAGGAGGTATTTTGGCATCATTTTTTTTTTTTTGATAAATAAAACTAAGGTTTACATAAGCATCTACTTGGGTACAACTCTTTGAAGAAGTTTAACTTCGTAATAAATCACATCGCGTTATAGTTAACTAACTATAAATTGTAAAGAAATTAAATGTAGAAAAAAGTTTACATTTTATTTTTATAGAATAGAAGTGATTTAAAGTGGTAAAATAAATTATAGGAATAAAACAAATTGTTTAAATTTAACTTATTTTATCTTTTTTCTTAATGATTTCATATTTGAAATGTCTATGCATATTGTTCGTATTTTCATCTTTCTAATAAATTCCTCATATTTTTAAAATTAATAATTTTCCTTGAAATATAAATATTAATAGGAACATTGAATTCTTTAAAATTTCAGTGAAATTTCTCATATCTATAATAAGTTTCCCAAAATTTTACCAGGTTAGCATTCACAGAAAATATGTTCTAAATGTTTTTTTTCTTTACATTATTATCTCCATTGAAATATTATTTGAAGAAATAGAACATTAGCTGATGAATATTAAACTATCAGAAAAGAAAAATTATCATAAAAATCGTAAATATTTTTTTCTGATTCGCGCGAATCCTTGCGAATTCCAAGGAAAGCATCCTTGCCCATAATCATAGAGAACTTCGTTTACATTTTATTGGGTCAAGTTGATGATAGACATAACTCCACGTCAAAATAAAGATAATAATGGACAAATAGTCATTACGTAAAATGGTAGGTGGTCATTATGTAAGTTTGGTCTTTTGAGAGATTGAATAATCAATTGTAAAACGATAAAATCATGAAATTGGTCGACTAATTTGGTCTCAATCATTTCATTAAAAGGATTTAGGCGAAAACGAAATCAAAAACAAAAGAATTGAAAGAAACAATGGTGGTCTGAACCTAGAACAAAAATCTGTAAGGCATTAAAACTTTAATAAGTGTTCTAGAAGTCAACACAAATTGACAGACAATAAAAGTTATTGTAATTGATTGTTTAATAATGAAAATTTCTAACAAACCGTGTTTCCGAATTGTAAACCCTATGGGTTTCGGTGTTTCCGAATTTTTGGGTTTGAAACATTTATAGGTTCAAGGGGCCACATAAATTAAGTTCTTATTATGAATCATAGCAAAAAATAGAAGTCGAGGTTCATTCTTAAATACAAGTAAATATCAATGATTCCTCGTTCTTGAAAAGTGTAAAGTTAATAACTGTCACGCTGTCTATCTATAAATCTTATAGTGTCCACTAGGTAAAACGACTAATGTGTGTTTATAAATTATACGTAAATAAACACTATAGGTACATAAGTTTTAAATAACTTCTGTATATAAATGAACCATTTAAATAAATATCCGTAAAAATAGATAATTTGTTTCACCTTTCACAAATCTTTTGGAATACACAGAATTATAAATAATGTTCCTTAATAGGAATTTTATTTATAAAACTGAAATATTTGTCATTTTATCTGACCAATACTGTAATGAGAAAATATTTTCTTGTAACTCGTGCATTATTTTTTTAATTATTATTTACCGTCACTTTATAACTACTAAAGTCTTTAGCGGTTCTAGGGTTAATAAATTAATAAAAATCTGTAATCGAGAAATATCGAAAATTCGCTCGATTAGAGGATCTAATTCAAAAGTTTTAGAGCGGTAAACTAGACCACTCGGTCACCAGTAAGTAGCATTATTTTTAATAAAATTAAAACACATAATTATCATCTATTATTTAAATTCCGTTACGCTTTATGTGAAAACTCAAATACAGAAAACGTTATTATAAATATATTTCAATGTACTTATGTAGGTTCAAAGCTGATGGGTGCTACGTAGGCAGTTGTGTATCCTTTAAAAAATTCGATAAAAAACGTTTGATGTTTGTTAATTTATTATGTTCTTTTTATAAAAGCAGTGAGTTTTTAGTGAAAATTTAAGTTCAATAATTGTTGAATAAATAAATAGAAAAGTTTCAATAAAAAAAAATATAAATTATATATATGTTTGTTTATGTTTATGTTTGTATACTCGAAAATGTGTAATATTTCAATGAACTGGTTCTAAGCACAGGTGCAAATGCACCTCTTTAGAATTTTTATACCAGGAAATAAATAAAATAAAAAATAAAAAAAATAATTAAAAAAAAGTTATACATAGGTATATTTCATAATAACTGGCAACTAGAGACTCAGATTCGGATATTTTTATATTTTTTATACCTAAAGTTATACTTTAATCTTTCATTGAAAGAAATCGCTGCCAAATATTGCATTATGATACTATCGAAACATCCAATGACGAAAATTGCAATTGTAAATAATTGCTTTACGTGAAATATTAAAAAAAAATATCGGTCGAGTTTGTATCAACTTCAAATTGCATTCCCAGGTTGTCCTAGGTAATGAGGAATTTCAATGTAAAGAATGATTTTTCAATGAAAAATAATTAAATTATTGCAATATAATCAAGTTAATGAACTAACCCGCAATAGCATTACAATATTATCTTTCCTATTAAGGTTTTTATGATTTTTTTTTAATATTTCAATAATTTTTGGAAATTACATATTCACAACGGAAATTAATAAAAAGGAAAAAAAACAAGTAATTAATGGAATATATTTTATGGAAATTAATTTCTTCTTTTTTGTAGACGAGTTTATGTCCGATGCGAAGCAATATCCGATATGTTTTTTTAATATCCGAAATTACATTATTATCATTTTTTTTTTTATTTTAAAATTTATTTCTAAAGTTCTATACTAGTCACCTGTTACACAGTTATTGCTTTAAAGTATGAAGAAAAATAATTTAGAAACGGCACAGTATGTACTGGTATGTGCAAATCTAAAAAAAAATAGAGGAGATAATTGTAAGGAAAAACAATAAGATTTAACAGATAATTTTTTAACAATTTCATTAAAAATACGTTTTATTTTAGAAAAAAATATCACGTATTTTTTCTAAATATTTATTTTAAATGTATTATAATATCAACAACTTATAATTAATAATAAGTCAGTCTACACAAATATTAGTTTGTTATGTATAAGCTTAAAATAAGAGATTAGCAAACATAATTAAAAAAAATTGTCTTTGAAAAAATATTTTCTCAAAACCGTTTAGGTAATACAATTTTAACCAACAATTGAAAACGGCATTGAAATACTTAAGATGAATTTTTACCTGTTAAATGTGACCATTGTTGTTAAACTTGCACTTTTTCGTTGATAGATAGCATTTCTTGATATTTTGCACTAACTTCGATTATGTTGTCCGTTGAAAAACTAACGAGAGTATTAAAATTCGAAGATAACAAGTCGTCATAGCGAATTATCACTCTTTGTTTAAATTTTAAATTAAACACTAATTATATTATTTACCAATGAGAAAAAAAATTGAATGTTTACTTAAGACCGTTAAATACCTATTGCTTATTTACAAAAATATTAATTTTGTGCTATGTTATCTAAATAATTGTTGGCGTTTAATTTATGAAGAAAAAACATTTTCTTACAATATGATTTAACAATTATCGTGGAAACCACTGTTTTTATATTATCCGAAATAAAAAGTTCCCAGTACGGTCGTTTTAAAAATGCAAGAGAGTATTGTTATTGGTACATCGTATTTTGTCGTCTTTCGTCGTGAACTTCCCCAGCCCGCGCTGATTGGCTGTGAATTTCGGTTTTTATTGACTATTGAAATTTGATGAAAGTATGTCCTGTTTCATTACAGAATGGTCCTTTTTCGATTTTATTGCATATTTACATATATGCGTCTAAAATACCGGAACGAGATTAATGAAACATTTATTTATATACTAGTATGAAGCTAATATAATTAAAAATAAGTTAGAATATTCGCCATCAGAAAGTAGCTTTCTAATCTACTCTACACATTTAATACACCTATGTATTTTTCGTTTGGTCTATAGTATTTTTCATTTTAAAAATGAAAATTGTCTCGTGAGAGTTCGTGAAAATCGTTGCGCCATAAAGCAAATTTAGCGACAAAGCGAGAAAATAATACGATATTAGAATTGGATTAATAAAAACAAATTGCGAATTAAATTAAAACAAAATAAAAATGAGACTCTTCTAAAAGCCATTATTACCGAATATTTTAAGTGTAAAATTGAGGAGTTAAGAGTATTTTATAATAAACCAAAACAGAGATTTCCGTACTACGACCCGCGGGCTAAATCCGGCTTGCAACAGGTTATTGTTATACTCCTGTCGCTGTAAAAGGTTGAATAAAAAAAATAATAAAATCATAATAGCACAGAAGTATAAAACGCAGAAAATTTAACTTAAATACAGTTAATAAAAAATAATTGAAATGAATCCCACTAGTATATGATATTCTCATGCATATCCTATAATTTAATCTTTAATAAGTTACCCCAAGAATTTCTTAGGATTGAAGCACTTAATTAACACGAATAAAAATGGAATGACTTGTCTATTGTGTGCTAATGACTAATGAAATTAATTTAATTCTGATATTTCACTCACTAAAAAGACTTAAGATACATTTTGGTTAACTTAGTAGACCGGTAAACATATTCTTTTTGTGTTTTGTTTTGGTCAATTTTTTCTCACACAATAAATAAGCAGTATCAAAATCATACCAAAACCAAATTTATGCAAATTATCAAAACATACCAGTCGATGACTTTTACTCTCCAACAAAGTTGAGTTTTGATATTTATTCTTAATTATATCACCCTGTAAATCAATCATGTTCATTTGAAATTCCAAAACTAGGGTTTCAATTTCAATTACAATAGATTTTGAAGGATCTTGATTTCATTCGCACTGACATCAAAGTCTATAAAGCAACGAATATCTAAATTCATCTAAATGTAAATGTGTTAGTCCCTAGAACTTATTGGCTATTCTCAGTCTGACTCTTCGGATAGAATATTTGGAGATCACCGATAAAAACGATAAGTATTGCAAGAATTACAGGAATGCATCGAAAGTACTGAAATTGCCATAAAACTAAGATTCATGTTCCACTAAACCTTTATTAACGTAAAATGAACCAGAAATTAAATGACAATTATTGTCAATCGCCACCAATGTATTTTAGAAAAACTTCATGAATTAATTTCTAAGGAAAGTCTAAAACTTAATACATTTCATTGTTTCATATTCAGAGAAAACATCAAATTAATAAAAATATTGTGATATATAATTATTTCCACTTTTGTTTTATAATATTTCATTTATTTAGAAAGCTTCTAAAAAAAATTGTACAAATAAAAAATATAAAAGCCTTCTAGTGACCAAGTGGTCTCGATGACCGCTTTAAAACTGGCGAGTGTTGGGTTCGATCCTCGTATCGAACCAATTTTCAATATTTCCTGATTATGGATTTTTATTAACCTTAGAGTTGCTTAAGACCTTAGTAGTTATAAGGCGACGATAAATAACAATAAAAAAATAATTAAGGAATTAACTAAACCCAAAATCATCTTAAAATTTTTTTCCCTAAATATTTTAATGTAATTTTTTAAATATTTTGTGGGGATCTCTAGGGCCCCTTTTAGATCTCTAACTCCAACTTTTCGTAGTCGGAGCTAGAACTGGAATCGAACTTAGAAGCGAAGTTGGAATGAAGAAGTTACATGAATCAAGAACAATGAAAGCTATACGGGATATACGTGATGGATATACAGTTGCAGAAATATAGTTTTTGAATTAGAAAATTTTAAATAAAAATACACCCAATCAACATGAAATAATATTAAAATTTACGTAACGAAGTGAAACAAATTTGATTGGCTATAAAAATGTCATTTGTTAATAAATAGAAGCTAATAATAAGCCTAGTCGAAGGAGTAAAATCAATTGGAAACCGAAACTAAAGTCCCACAACATATCCCTAATAAAAATGATGTAAGTATATTGCTTCTTCTGACCAAAATCATGGTCGATTAAAGTTCGAGATATATTAGCTTCGCACCTTAAACCTGAGCGGCAGTTCTCTTTTTGTATCGTTCTAAACTACATTTTATGAATTATAGTTATGCTTATTTTTCTGAAAATATGTTTTTCCTATTTTTAGGCCGTAAAAGAATAATAAAATTTTTCTATAGTAGAAAATCTACTAACATTTTCTAGAACAAATATGAATAGTTTAAAGATATCTGGAACATTTTATATATAAATTGTCTATCTTGCTGTCCGTGCGTTCAGACTATACGCATGCGCTCGGTTATCCCCACTTACGCATTCAAAACGTTGGTAGGGTTAAGTTGACACAGCGCACGGCATTCAAACATGCCTATTTGCTCAAACCGGCTAATTACCAAATTTGTTTTTATTTTTGTATTTTTTTCATTACAACTATTTATGTTTGTCAAAATATTATTACTCAAGCACATTAAATAATTGTTTACGCACCCGATGGTACAATTTTTTATGAATTTAAATTTATATTATTTGTAATAAAAGCGCGACAAATAGTTAGCCAGTTGTAAATATTCGCATTTAACGGACTTTGATTGATTATTGATAATTTCGATTGTTTATTAAACGTTATCCCTTACAAACTTTGCTACGGTTTTTCACTCTTTTAGGGGAGAAATTTTCAAAAACCATTTCTTATTATATATCTGCATCGTATAAGGAAAACACTTTCCAAATTTCATCGACACAAATGTGCACTTATATTTGAAAATACAATGTAAAACGAAAAAAAAAATAATGACCTCTATGTTAGTTAACATGACTAAAAAGCTATTCGATTTCGCACATTTGGACGTTGTACATACAAAATTATTGGAAATAAGTGGAAAGCGTGGAAGTAAATTCGAATATTTTATTTATTTTCAATAACAACAATTAGTTTTCAAATTATTTTAAATGTCGAAGAAAAGTTAGTATGGAATATTTTATATTTGAATTGACAGTGAAATATATGACAAAAAATTGCTATCTTAATGCTTTTCAGCCGAATATATAATTACTCCAGATCACAACCATTGGTTCATAAAAAAATAGATTTTAAAAAGTTTGATTGTTGAAAGACGAACCAAAATTTAAAATCAACAATTTGGTATAAGTACTACATAAGTATTTAAATTTCATACTAATTTATTGAAATGACGTTATTTAAAATGTTGTTATTAAAATTATATAAAAATAATAATTCTTAATATAATTTTGGATACAGTTTTTTTAATTAACAACACTTTGATTATTATATTTAAAATTTAGATTGAATTTAATCGATTGAAAACATTTTTTTGAGATAAAACCTTTAGTTGCGAATGCAACGGGCAACTACTAGTTTTTAAGAAAATAATAATAGAGTTTTATTTTTTTAGTTATTTTGACTAAATGAAACTCTAAGTTTAATTTTCATTACTTATATAGATTTATATAGATCCAAAAATCTTCTATGAGTAATTTTTTTTATTATTTTAACACATAAAAATAAGCATTAAAATACAGTTCGTTATGATGTCTCAATCTATTTTGATTTTGGAAATGGGCTTCTTAAAGTATTTGTTATTCGTCAAAATTATGAATGAATTATAAATTCTAAATGAATGATCGATCATAATATACTTATGTGGCTTTTGAATTTTACTTGGGTGCCTCACCCCAACATGTTTTAAAAAGGGGCAATATTAGATTAGTTTTTTAATTCCGTATATTTTTTAGAAAATTCACCTTAAAGTATACTACGTTTACTTGTACTTCCGTAATCTTACATATATATATATGTTATATACATATATACATATACATATATATATATATATATATATATATATATATATATATATATATATATATATATATATATATGCATGCTCTACAAATATGTGTCCTAAAATGCCTCCTTTTTTAACAGAGTTAAAAGTTATTTATTATTTATTTAAAGTTATTAAAGGCATTTTAATTGTAATGATTTAAAAATGCCTTTAAATGCTTTTTTTAAATAGGAAATTTCAGTTATTATAAGTTGATCAAAAAAACTAGTGTCGAATTATAATACATAGTTACAAAACTCAGTTTAAAAAGATAAAAGTTAGGATTGTGTAAACTACCAAATTAAGACTATCTAACTGATCCAACTGCTTTAGATGCCAATTAATTAAGCAGTCTAAAATTATTCGAATTTAAAATAAATTGTTTATACTAATATAGATCCTAGTTCTAATTGTTTTTCGTGTCACTTACCAAAAATAATACATATTAGAAAATATTATAATGATATATGGATATATGAAAAAAAATCAACATACTTACATTTTCAACAATTTGGGTATATTTACTAAATTTTCAAGTTTTACTGATAACTTGAAGATATTCATATATTTATACATATTTCTCCACATATGTTTAGTAATACACAATTTATATTTTAAGTTAAGACCAAGAGAACCAAGATTTATTTGAACTAGTCGGAGAAGTTGGTATATTTAATTGATCATCTTCTTCGGTAGTTTTTGTCGAAGTTGGAATTGATAATGATTCTCCGCCACCGATATTATGAACTTTGGCGTTAGTTTCTTCATGCATTTGCTTTTCATACTGGCGAATATCTTCCATTGTCATTTGATACCATTCGTCAATCCATGCAAATGCTTGTCGATGACCAACAAGTAAAATATTTTGAATTCCCTAAAATAATATTTTGAAATAAAAAATGTTTATTTTTTTGATATAACAAATTTAATACTGAATGAATAAATTCTTCTATTCTCGTTTGTAGTCCCCAAACTTCGAAAGATGCAGTTACTAATTTATAGGAACACATTATTGGGTGAAATGAATTTCGCCATCCTTCAACCAATGGACCACGTCCGGTACATTTCGATTGGAAAAAACATGGGTCTTCTTCTTCTTTGTAATATCTTGGATCCATATTGTCATAAGCAATATCAATATCGATAACCGATCTTTGTGCTTTTTGTTCATCCGTTAATTTTAAACACTAAAATAGAGTTTTATTACACACAATAAAGATAAGTTACATCTCAATAGTTTTTTTCTTTTAATAGAATTTCAATTTTTCAAAATACGTAATTGCAATTTTTTTAATAAAAAATTGTCATCAAAATTTCAAGTATACCTCGACAATTGACTCATTGTCAGCTTTTTATGAATTGAGAGCAGAATTTTTTTAGAGTTTGAATGACTAAAACTAAAAAAAACAAAAAAAATAAATGTAAAGTAAATATGAAATAAAACAAATTGTTTTTGTTCCTTTAAATTTAATTGTTTTTATGTTATTAATAAAAGCTAAACTAAAATTTGTACAATTCAATTTATTTTTCCAAACATTCAATACCGAACCACTTCAAAGCTCTGATATCTCTGTTAAAACAAGGCACTCAAAATTTGTTAAATTTTTAAATGAATTTCAATAGTTATTTAAACATGTATAACAATAGAAATCCTGTTAAAAAAAGGCGTTCAAATGCTTTTTAATTTTTTGAAAATCCCATTAGAAGTCATTTAAAATGATTAAAGGCATTTTTAAAGTGATGATTTCAAAATGCCTTTTTTTAACAAGGTTCCATTCTAACAAGGTTGATAGAGATATAAGTGAGAAGAAAGCTGATGTGCACGTAACAAAAAAAAAAGACAAAAACATATGACCGGTGATAAGATATGCTACGAAATGCTACTCATCAGTTGCATATTTTTTATCATTGACGTTTACCATACCGTTACCTTACGTTTCAACTTAATGAAATTTGACGGTCTATTATAATGTTATTTTAAGGAACCCTCGCCAACATAGATTTGTTGTCTTGCTTGACATTATTCTAAATTAGGTTAACTTATAATTTATCCTAGAAACTCCTTCATTTCTTAGCTATAAGAATAGTATACAGAACCCCAATTGTTTCAACAGTGTTGAATTTTGACGATATACTTATTAATTTCATAATAAATTAAACATTTGAATTTGACAATTTGTAGCAAAAACAATTTTTCAAATCGTATTTGCAAGGGATCTTGAACGAGTTTACAATGTATTCTAAAAATATTTTATACTAACATTATCATTACACCCATTGTTGTTTTCATAACGAGTTTCAATGTGAATGTTGAATCTTGGTAAGAAGGAACACTAAAAATAATAATTAGATAAAATTATTTGATTTTTTTAGATAAGATTTTTTTAATATTACAGTATATTCCGTCACTGTATAAGGATAATAGTTCCATGCTTTTTCGGTGACATAGAATATTTTAGGAATTAAAGCTTGAACCCAAGTCGGCAAGCGGCTAGAAACAAAAATTATCTTAATTATATTGATTAAGAATTGAACAATAATGAAGAATCACCTTGATAAATGAATTCGTTTTTCTGTATATTGTCCTTTTCCGTGGACATCATCTTCACATGGATGATTAGCGATCACTTCCACTCCTTCTCCACCGTTTGATTGTTCATGGCTATGCCGAGATATCATATACAATTGACCTATATGGTACTGTTAATAGATAGTTTAAATTTTATTAATTTTTATTATAAAATAACAATAATTTCAGGCAATATGTGATGAGGCAGGCAATATGTGATATAATTATTTATAACAAAAAAGAAATATACCTCTTCTACTGTCAATGGCATACAAATTCGATATTCTTTAGTAAGGCCCATATTAAAAAGAACCTTATTTTAAATAAGTTTAAATGAGATATTTAGGATATTTTATGTTAAAAAATCAATATACAGAATAAAATAGATTTGACATCTACGGCAAATGCGACAAATACTCAAATATTTAAAATATGTTTCATTGGGCCGAAGTTGGCCGAAGTTATCTGAATTTTTTGATGATATGAAATGTACTTCATTGTTGTGTTAGGTAAACGTTGCTAACTTTTAGGTTATTAATTTTCAAAATTTTATTCTGAATAAATGTTGTTAAATTGATATTAAAATAACAGAATCAACACTTATTGATAAATCTAGTAAAAATTATCAATTATTCTTTTGTGTATTAATTACAATGTTGTTAACTGTTAATAAAATGCGATGACGTTGTTAAAATGACATTTGATAACAAGTAAAACTGATGTGGCCTCATCGAAGTCAATCAAAGTATTGGACTCAGAAGTGTTTGAAAATAATTGTGTTTGGTTAATAACCATTGGGATTATTAAGATATGGCTTTTCATTCGTTAAGACAAGAATATTTAGAAATGCCTGCAGTAACAAGAGCATATACCACAGCCTGTGTAATAACTACTTTAGCTGTGGTAGGTTAAAAGACCAAGTAATACATTATTTAGCAAATAAATATCAAGATTAATTTCTTTTATGTTTACCACACGTTTTAACTATAAAATCGTACTATGTAATATTTTTTTGTTTTTAGCAAATGGAAGTAGTTTCTCCATTTCAGTTGTACTTTAATCCCATGTTAATCATAAAAGGACAAGTATGGAGGGTTTTTACAACTTTTCTGTTCTTTGGAGCATTTGGTTTCAATTTTTTCTTCAATATGATTTTCACTTACCGTTATTGCAGAATGTTAGAGGAGGGCTCATTCAGAGGACGAACGGCTGATTTTGTTATGATGTTTTTGTTTGGGGCTGTCTGCATGATTGTATCCTTTTGAAAAGAAAAAAAAATAATCCATTCTACAATAAGTAAGCAAACTGTTAAATCTACTCAGGTCCGGTTAGTTGTGTTGAGCTCTAGTCGATAGTTGGCCAAACATGTTCTTATTGGACAAAAACTTAGCACCTTTAACTCCGATTTACCTTCAATTCAAAATTAGCCGAGCAGAAGTCGGAGATGTAAATTGAAAAGTTCCGAACTTTTGGAGTCGAAACCAATGTTTCACAACATTCCGAGAATAATCTAATTAAACATATAAACAAATTTCCATTCAAAAAAATATAGTCTGGTGCTAGGCGTAATTCTGCAAAGTCTGCGTTGATTTCGGCGGTCTTCAGCAAAAAATACATCCTTAGCTGTGTAAAACATTACGTACTCTGTTAAACTCTATCTTGTTTATCTTTTGGTGTTCCTATTGTTATCTTATCTGTGGATTAAAGGTGCTCACGTTACGAAGAAAAGTATCGTTCAGTTTTAGAAACTATAACCGTGCATATTGGTATAATTAAGTTTCTATCAATAGCTCAAGTCCCTTTGCATTTTCTGATTTCTTTTAATTTAATTCGCGATTAAATCGGCCCATAATGAAAATTTAGCCACAAAAGAGAAAAATACACTATATTAAAATTAAACCAATAAAACAATCACGAATAGAATAAAAAAACAAAGCAGAAAATACAACGTTGCCAGATATTGACCGACCTTAAAGGGACTTTAGCCCTTTCAATTATTGGATATATCTGAAAAGAAATATCATACTAGCATGATGAAAGTTTGAATTAGTTTTGACCCTATATAAATATTTTTATAGAGCGAACGATACCCTGAAAAAAAGTATTCTATAATATTCTCATGAGAAACTGCAACTTCTTGCTCAAACTTTAACATGCTTCTTTAGCGTTATACTTCTTTAGCGGCGTTATGAAAAAATAATCAGACTGAATTTTTAATAAAATGTGACGCCGTGACGCTACAGTAGAAAGTTGCTCGTAAACGGTTAGTGAGAAATTTCAAGCGGGTGAAAGATGATCGATTTTCGGGAGAGATTGCAATAGTACTGAAAAAGACTATCATTTAGTTATCACAAACTACTAATAACTGATGTACCTTTTCAGGCACTACCGGAATATGCTATGGCAGTGGTATGCCATTAAAAACTTTTTTTTAAATTACGACAAATAAGTAACTTCTTACGCGCATACATTAATCCACACATTTTTTCACATCGTTTTTTTTATATCCTAAGTCCCAATACACATGACGTTGATATATGATTTAGTTATGATCTAAAAAAGCAACATTATTGGATAGAAAAATAACTTTACAGATTTATTTGTATACAATATACATGGATATACCAACATGTTGAAATTTATACATGCATATTTGGTATAAAATGTAGTAGTTATTTTTTTACAAAACGGAAGTAGATATAAGTATAAGAGACTTACATTTAACTGAGTAACTAATTTTCCTAAATATATTTAATAGATATGCGCATTTTTTGTAAATATATTATTTTTAGGACAAGCCTTTACCATAATGCTTGTGTATATATGGTCTAGAAGAAACACTTTCTTTAGAATGAATTTTTTTGGATTATTAAATTTTCACGTAATAAAAAAATAAAAAACCAAAAGGAAGAAAACATACATCTAACGTTAATCAATTTTAGGCGCCGTATTTACCTTGGGTGTTGTTAGGATTTTCGGTTCTTCTAGGAAATGCAATTTATGTGGACCTTATGGGGATAGCTGTTGGTCATATGTATTATTTCATAGAAGATATTTTTCCCCAACAAAGAGGCGGATTTCGTATACTCAAAACTCCAGACTTTCTGTATTATGTAAGTAAGATCTTATAGAATTATGTAAAAAAAATGATAAATTTTAGGAAACGAATGTTTGTTGAAAACGAGGGATATGAACCATTGCCAGATGAACGTCCTGGTGGATTTCAATGGGGAAATCAAGAAAATGCCGATAATGATTAAAAAGTCGCCAATTAGTTTGCATTTATATACTTTTAATTACTAAATGATATCGAGTCATAAATTTTCATACACTTTTATTACGTTATTGATCTGTTTTGTTACTTTGGTTTCTTTATAATCAATTTACATTATTTAAAACAAATGTTATAAATAAAATCAGTGTAAATAGTTCATTTATAGTATTTTCAATTATTAAATGTGAAATTGATGTAAAATAAATAAAAATACAATTTTTTTGAGAATTTACAGAAAAATATATTGCGACATGAATTAATGATGAAAACTGTCACAAAATCTCACCACCGTTTTATATAATATAATCGCATATTATTTTGATTCGGCTCATGTTTTATTTTATTTATACCCATTTAAAATTAATGAGTCCATTCGGTATAAGAGTATAAAATAATTCGATAATCAAAATTCTAAAAAAATTTGAACTCCTTGATAGTCTAGTTGATGTTTAATTTTTAACACTTCTATGTTTGCATGCTAAAATTTTCAAAAAAAAAGAAGTAGTTTTAAGAATTATATATGAGTTAATAATTTCGTAAGCAAAATTTAGATTTTAATATATTGTGTAGTTGCTGTTAAGTTGCCGAAATAAATATGATATAAGTATTCATAAATTATGACGAAATAGACGTTATCCCCCGCTTACTCTTATGATATCATGTTGTCTTGTACAATTCCGGCATATTTCCTCATGCATTTTAATTTTTTTTTTTGTTCCTTTCTGCTGAATCTTGCTAAGCGATCTGACGATTTTTTTTCTAAATTTTAAATTATACCAAATTTAAAAGCTATACAAACATTAGATTGAATAATAAAATTCACTAATTACGTATCCTTATTTTTTTAAAATTTTTGCAAAATTTAATTTACAATTTATTTTGTAATATAATCTCGCAGTGATTATTGTGCCTTTAAATCTTTCTTTGCTGAAATATGAAACACAATAACGGAATAGCATAATGAATGTGTACACTTTTTTTAAAAATAAAATTATAACAAAAAAATTTCCGTAAGACACAAACTGGAAAAAAATTGGCATATTGATTTCTTGAATATAAAAATCCTATATTTTTAAGAGTGTCAAGGCCATTGGCTTGAAATGCATTTATTTTATTTCCGTTTGGATTGTATAACAAACGTGCAACTTTATATACAAATAGTTTTGGTTTATTTACTATTATAAAATTATAATCCATTTAATAATTTTAATTTCTAAGAACAATCCGAAAAATTAATTTACAACCATTCATAATACAAATCGCTCAAATTAAACAAATCTTTTATAATACATGATGAACAGTTTTTATTTGACTTTGACCAACTTTTACTTAAACATATGCATTATTTTGCAATCTTGAAGGTATATGATTGGCAATAAAACTTGACTACTATGATCTTGAAATTTATTAATAGATTGCAATGTCATAAATGGTCATAAATAACATTTAATATACGTTTATCCAACAATGTTTCGTTCAAAATTTCAGTGCGTAATTTGGAAAAGATAAAAGTTTAAAATATAATGAACAAAATGTTAAACAAAATTCTAAAAACGGCTAGACCTTTAATTGGGTGTGTATATTTATTGTAATAAACTACATGGTAGTATATAATTATAATTGTTGATTTTCTAATAGACGTTTGGGCGCTCGATTGTTGACGACGCAGAAGCAAGTTCCAGATATAACAATAAACGAAAGTAATTTCAATGATTTGATTAAAAACAAGTTTAACTTTCGATTATTTTAGTGCACGAACAATTAAGGGTTTCAATGGGAGTCGGAAAAGAATATAATCCAAGTTTAACTCATAAAGCTGAATTGATCAAATATATTCCGAAAACCCAAAATGATATGCCAACTCGTACAATGCAAGATTCTTTTTGTTCGGTAATAATTCCTCTTTCAACTGATGTGGAATTAATGAATTCATATATTACAAACAACGGTGACTTACGTTTAGGAAGACTTTTAGAAGATATGGACATATTTGCAGGTAGCTAACTAAATTTAAAAGTAATTAATTGAAACTAATTAATCAACTTTAGTTTATGTGGCTCAAAAACACATCCTTATACCAGGCTTAAAACCAGATGTTCCCTTTCCATACGTTTTAGTCACGATTTTAGTCGATAAAATCGAATATACTAACTATAGAACTATTGTAAGTATAAAAGATATACCATCTTTTTAGTTAACAGTACGTAACTTTTACTTCTCAAACTAATCAAATAAAAATATTAGTATGAGAAACAAATATTATTATTCCTTATTAAATTTATCAGCCAAAACAAGATGTTCGACTATCGGGACATGTAAGTCTGGTTGGAGGATCTACAATGGAAGTGGTTGTTTGGCTCGAACAAAGATCATCGGATTCATGGCAGAAAATAACACGGGCACTTTTTTTAATGGGGGCACGTAATTCACTTAACACAGCAGCCGTTCCCGTTAATAAAATTGTACCGGGAAATGAGGAAGAAAAGAAAATTTTGGCTGGTGGCGAAATTCGCAAACAGCGAAGGGCAAGCATCAAGGAAAACTCATTATTTAATCGTATTCCTTCCCCTGAAGAACAGAAACTGATTCATGATATTTATCGAAACACGATGGTGAAAAATTCATTGCATGTTCGAATTCTCCCGGCTAATAGTGTTTGGTTGGAATGGACTCGTTTTTCAAGTAGTATGTTATGTCATCCGCAAAATCGAAACTTGCATAATAAAATTTTTGGAGGATATTTAATGAGAAACTCGTTAGAATTAGCCTATGTAACTTGTCTTGTGTTTTGGTAAGTCTCATATTAAGATAAATTTCATTTATAACGAATAGTCTATTTTTAGCAAAAATCGACCAATATTAAAATTTATTAGCGATATTTTATTTCTTCATCCTGTCGAAGTTACTCACGTACTTAAAATGCACTCATTTGTATCGTATACGGAAAAAGATTATGTTCAAGTCGTGGTGTACACTGAAACATTGGACCCATTGAAAGGAATTCGAACGACGTCCAATACATTTCATTACACTTTTTCAACTCCAGGCACAACTCCAACAATTTATCCCAAAACTTATACTGATTGTCTGCTATATATTGATGGTCGTCGACATTTAATGGATTGCATTAACACTTCGAAAAATTAAGTACTGTTTTGTTCACATTATTTCGTTTTTCCAAGTTCTAAACTTAAAAAAATGGAATAAGTTATGAAAGTTATAAAAAAACCGTAAATTTTTTTTTTCATTCAATAAATATTGTAATAATCTACTTAGTTGATGAAAAATAATAAATATTTCTAAAACCTTCATGCAATCCTCTTGCATAAATTGCTTCATTCAATTTTATTAGTAAGTATTTTTTATTTTTTAGTGTGAAATATTTACCACCTAAATTAAACGCTGCTAATTAATAAAAAAATCTTAGGTCAGAGAAGACTAAGTTTACATCAGCAATAACTTCCATACAGTTAAAGTGATTTCAGGCTTTTAAAAGATAAGAATATGAAAATTTTAGATATTTTACATCTACCATATGGTGGCTCAATTTTTATTAAATCGATATTTAAAAAAAAGTACAACTATTTGTTTGCGGCATTTAGCCTGAGGAATATTTCACAAATAATAACATTACATCCTACTGGTAGCCGAGCGGTCTAGGTGGCCGCTCCAAAACTAGTAGGTTCGATTCTCGTATCGTGCAAATTTTCAATATTTCTCGATAATGGATTTAATTAACCCTATAGTCGCTAAAGGACCTTAGTAGTTATAAAACGACGGTAAATAACAATTAAAAAAAAAACATTACGTCCTCTGTTACTTAATGATTTTGAAAATGGTTGCTTGTTGAAAATGGTTGCACAATCGATTAAATTTAAAGTAGATAGTTACATGGTTATCCTTACCATTGTATCAACCACACAAAGACAGGATTTAAAGAGAAAATGTAACGGAAATTTAGGAATTTCAAAAAAAAATTGTGGTAAAATAAAGAAAAAGAAGTTATTTTTAAGGTCTTTATTCACATCTTTTCTATTTTCATTAAAGTCTATAAAAATTTGAGAAGCCGCTTAAACTTTTGCCTAATTGCTCAAACCATATTCTTTGCACAAATTAAGCTTCGTGGCACAAATGGTGAATTTTATTAAGTTGATAAAACGTAGAAACAATAAAAATATCTTTAGTACTAGAAATTAAAAAAAAGACTTGTTGAAATATTTGTATAAAAAGGGTGTCGTTTAAACCGATTTATATGCTATCAAAGAAAGGGAAAAATAAAAATTAAAAAAAGCAATGACCTTTTTTTTTGTGTAATTTTAGAAGCTCCGATCCAATAGCTGTAGCAAGTGTATTATAAAATTACATGATTTAATAAATAAGAAATAAATAACAATTAATATATTTTCAATTTTATTATTAGAAATTCAGTTTTCTGGGTGTCATAAACTTTTTTAAGATTTCGTCGGTAATTTTAGCTCGATGTTCTTGATGCTGAACAATGATCGGTGTAATGGTATCAATCAAAATCTTTTTCAACTCACCCGTCAATAAAGCCCCACTAGTATAGTCTTTACGTATTTGCTCTAATCTTTCATCGTCTTCGAGGAAAAATTTTAAGTATTGATACGATGTGTCAATATCACAATTACCACCGAAAGCACGATGCTCTTCGATAGTAGTGCGCCCACCCGAAAATGCTTGCTTGTTAACTTTATTCTTAATTTGTTTAGGTGTATCAGTTAAATAAATAGTCGAATTTGAATCGCTAGCTGACATTTTCGTTTTAACTCCTTGGAGGGCAGGAAAGAAAGACGCATGGATCAATGCCGGTTTATGATAACCAAGTCGGGGTGCGACGTCACGTGTCATTCGGAAATAGGGATCTTGGTCGATTGCACAAGGAATCAAGCACGGAACACTTGCTTTACCAAAAATAAATGGAAAAGATGTGGAAAATGAAGGAGCAGCCTGTGTAGCAGGAAAACTTATTTTTCCAATGACATCACTATCACCAAATCCAAAAATTCCTTTCACTTGATTAAAAGTTACACACTTTTGAATTCGAACCATATTTCGGTAAAAGTCAGGACATTGTCTTGAAAAAAAAATTGTATTTTAGTAATTAACACATAAGTTATTCACTAAAAACTTACCCAATGAAATCTAAATCGGAAAAAATAAAGGTCTTTTCAACATCAAAACCAATCGCTATAATATCCTTAGCATTCTCGTAGCTCATTTTATTAGCTGAATCAATGGCAATGTCTTTCCACAGGAATTTTTCATCGTCGGTTAATTGAATCACCAAAGGCACATCGAATGTTTCTTGAAACCATTTTGTTACAATAAATGGAATTAAGTGTCCTAAATGCATTGAACTAGACGAAGGACCTCGACCAGTGTATAAGAAAAACTTTTTGCCAGATTCGACTAAAGTTAATATCGTATGCAGATCTCGGTGTGAGAAAAAAATTCCTCGACGAATTAAATGATGAACGGGTTTTCCACTGACTTTTTCTAGCCTTTGAATTATTTCATCATCGATTTTGGAACTTCCAAAACGTTCTAAAAGAAGAATGAATATAGGACATGTGAATATTGAATGAGACTTAACTTACTTATTAGTTTATCGTAATCAATTCCGGTATCACATTTGCTTTCAACACTCCATGGATTTACAACATCGTCTTCGTCGGCACCACCTTCTCCAAGACTGATATTTTTAATTTGACTTACAACACTTGAATCAGACATTATTAGTTTATTTTAACCAAACAAAACTAATGAAACAAAGTGTTCATGATTTGAAAAATATGTTAGTTTTGCAGTTTTAATACAAAACCTTGAACTTTTGCAACCCAGTCAACAAATTACTTTTGATTCTTCTGATTCACCGGATCTACCAAACACCAGCGACACCAGTTTCTGAAACCTCCAAATTCCACGTTTTTTTAATCTTTCATAACGTTCATAACCATTCATAACCTTTAATCGCTAGAGCTACTACGCTCAGATAGTTGAATCGAGTTGAACTAAGTAAACTCTAACTCTTTTTTCGACCAGTTGGACCGGTTGAACCACTACAATCACTGACAATCACCAACAATCACATATGCCACAATACAACCATTAACACGGTTTTAAACGTTTTCAATCTATGGGATTTATGATGATTATGATTTATGATTTATGTGCCCCGTTAAGTGATTGGGATCAAATACGGCTATCATAGAATTTATTATGAAGATTTAAATAATCTTATTGCAAAAAAAAATAATAAGAAAATAAAGCCTTATGAACAAGATAATAGTTCTGAAATCATAAAAAATGATAAATGTAAATGGGCGCAATATGCTTTAATAGTTAGATACGTTAGATATAATCGATATAATGTACCAGCCAATATCATCGATTTTATCAGAATGACAAAAATTTCGTTAGCAATATTATTAACTAGTTTTACTGACTGTCGAATAATATATGGGTAAGTCTCATGATATATCGAAATTCTTGTCTTTTCAATTTATATGAAAATCTAAGCGACCTACGATGGTATCGATGGTATTTTTTTTTCTTGAAAAAAACTTTACTTGGACTGACTTGGACTAATGATGTTGGTTATAGTTTTTGAACCATATGAATAATTCTATAGAATAATAAATAATAAGTATCCTGAAAATCACTCTCTCACTATGCCCCAAACTTAAGATTAGCACATTTTTGAACTTCTAAATCAAAAATGTTTTACAAAAATCATTTGCTAATTTTACTAATCGATTAAAAACACAATAGATTTTCAAAAATCTTTTGAGTTTGAAATGAAAAGTAAAGAACATGATTTAATTCGCTACAACAGCATCATTTAATACGCAAAGTACTGATAGTGGATTAAAAAAAAAAACGAAAATAATTTCATTATTGAGTTTGGCAAATGTTACGTAAAAATTTATGAAACTTATAATAGATTAAAATGAAAAAAAATTATCCCTAGTTTCAATATTTATGGTTGAAAATAAAAAATTAAAAATAGCCATAGCGTGTTACTTAGGACGCTTTTATTTCTATTAGTTAGGGATGCTACTGAGGTGGGTTTATCGGAACCGAAGCCGACGCCGATAATTTAAAATTAAATATTGGAGGTGTTGAAACTGGAGGTGAAGTCGAAGATATAACAGTTAACTAAATTCAAAGCTAATATGAATAGTTAATAAATAAGTTAATAAAAGTTATATCCATATAAAGAGAGAGAGTCGTTGGAGACGAGCCACTCTAAGCGGAGTCTGATCTGACAACAATTTAGTCTCTCGTTTGTTCTCGCAAATTTTCCGATAACAATAGAGAGCTAGAGAAATATATAAAATTCGCCAGAAAATAGGGAAACAACATCTGACCAAGTCAAAACAAATCCCAAAAAGGCAATGATAGTGCTTGTATGACACGGCGTCATCCAAAACATCATGGAGACGAACGAAGGATTCCAAGTAAAACTGGCACCGGCGGGCATGATGCACAAACCTACAAAACGTCCAAGATCACCAGAGGTGGACTGCAGCAAATTGGAAAGGGCCAACAAAGCCATTGCTCGACCCTCAACATCCAGAGAGTAGGAACCGGCAACTAAGGCACGTATCCCTACAAGTAATAGATATGAGGCTCTAACAGACTACAGTGACAGCGATCTTGAAAGTGACTCGGAAATCCTAAGAAGACATCCTATGAGTCAAACAAAAACGCAAAAAACAACACAAAAGGAACGGGTACCACCCATAGTGCTCTACAGCTTCTTCCAAAACCACCAAGCGACCTTGCACAAGCTTGCAAGTGCAAGAAATCAATTTAAAATATAAAACAAACAGGCTGATAGTATATGCACGCACTATGCAGGATCACAAAACAATGGTGTCTGCCTTGAACGCTGTGAATGCGGAATACCACACTTACCCGTACCCAACCGAAAAACCCATAAAAATGGTACTAAAAGGCCTCGCCCCCAACATCACCGAAGACGAAGACAAAGAGGACCTTCAAACCAGGGGCCTAAACGTTATACAAGTGCGACAACTTGCGAAAACTGAGACAAATGGCCAGAAGAAGCTCTACCCAATATACGTTGTGACCTTCCCAACGAATACAAACAAAATCACTGTCCTGAAAAATACCAAGGTGTGCGACTTCATCGTTAAATGGGAAAAATATACAAGTCAGCACGGACTCACACAGTGCTACAGATGCCAATCATTTGGACACATAGCTCCACACTGCTATCGCCAACCAAAATGCGTCAGATGTGTGGAGAGGCATCTGACCAAGGATTGTCCAAGAAATTCAAAGAACGAACCAAAGTGCACAAACTGCACCGGCCCACATCCAGCCAGCTACAAGGACTGTCCTCACCGGCTGCGCCAACTACAGACCAAGTATCAAGGACGCAACAACCACCATAACATGCAGCCACAACAATCACCAATAAGGGAGTACCAATATAACCCTAAGGAAAGTAATACCCACTACCCAAAAAGACACCAAGATTTCATCAGTAATATGAAAGATTTTCCAACCCTACCCAATGCTAATCCCAAAGCCATTAGCTCCGAAACTCCAGTATGGCCTAAATACGGACCTGTCAGCGCGAAACCGATGAACTCACAAAGCAAAGTTGGTTTTGACCTGTTCGCGGAATTTAAACAGTGTTTTTCATCGTTTAACTTGCAAAAAATAATAAGTGAAATAAAACTTCTACCAGGTAAACTGAAATCACAGAACGACCGTATCAGCAAAGTAATGGTTTTGATAGAATTCGTTGTAAGCATCTTTAGCGACAATGAATAACGACAAATCAAAAATAAATACAAATGGGCGGAATGTGAACACAGCTGATACACAAACCGATATCAAGGTAATGTTATGGAATTGCAGAACTATCAATAACAAGATTGGAGAATTGGAGGCAACATTGCTCGAAAACAAGATTGACATATGTGGTCTAAACGAAACTCGACTAGACCAAAATATAAAACTAAAACTAACATATTTTAACGTATACAGAAAGGATAGAAATTCTCACGGTGGTACTGTAGCTTTATTAGTTAAAAAAACAATCAAACACAACATACTAAAATTACCCGAAACAAACAACATGGAAACTATTGCTATAAAAATCCATACAAAAAATGAACAAATAGCAGTCATTTGCGCTTATAACCCATCGAACAAATCATTAAATAGCAAAAATTTTAAATCATTATTCAAGGTCAGTCATAAGGTAATAATAATTGGTGATCTAAACGCAAAACATATCGGATGGAACTGCAAAAAAAATAACAATAACGGCAAAAAATTATTAAATTACTCTCTAAATTTAAATTTTAGAATCTTATATCCAAATGAAGCTACATACTTCCCTGAGAATTGTCTCTTAAACCCTAGCACTATCGACTTAGTAATAACTAAAAACTTAAATAATACTACCCAACCCATTACCAAAACATTACTGGACTCAGATCACAACCCAGTATTTTTCGAAATATCAACACGACCAGAAAAAACACCAGCACACTTTAGGTATGATTTTAGTAAAGCAAACTGGCCGCTATTTAGAAACATTATAAATAAAAAAATTCATAATGCAAAACCTTACATCCAAAACACTAATGAATTAGAATTAGCGGTTGAAAAAATCACAGACGTAATTTCCTACGCATGTAAAAAAACAATTCCATTAGTTAAATCTACGTTAAATACTCGTCCACTTCCCTTAAAAATACTTTTACTAATTAAAATAAACAACAAAATTAGGAAAATGTACCAAAAATCTCATTCACAATTTTATAAAGTATTATTTAACTATTTAAATACAAAAGTAAAAACAGAAATAAGAGAATTCAAAAACGATAACTTCACCAAATATACCGCAACGTTAGAAAATAGAAGTGGCACGTTATGGAGAGCAGTTAGGAACATGCAGGGTAACGTTACAAATGTCCCTCCAATAAAAATGGATAATCATCGATATGCAACTACAGATTACGAAAAAGCAAATTTATTGGCCTCCCATTTTGAAAAAATATCCACGCAAAACCAAAACTTAGATTCAAAGGCGCACACTCTCAAAGTGAACAGAACAGTAAGCAAATTTGCTAAAGACAGGTCAGAGAATGAAACTAACTACCCTTTCATATCTCCAGGTAAAGTAAAGAAAATAATTAAATCGTTAAAAAACAATAAGGCCCCTGGCCCTGATAAAATCACTAATAGAGCACTTAAAAACCTTCCGCGGAAAGCCGTAGTATATTTATCATACACCATCAACCATATTTTAGCCAGCAATATTTCCCTAACCAATGGAAACAAGCGATTGTCAAAGTCATACCAAAGGCAGGTAAAGACCTCAAACAACTAAATAATTACAGACCCATTAGTTTACTGGACGCGTTAAGCAAGATCACCGAAAAAATAATACAAGAACACATCATCAATTACCTAACAACTAACAATATCCTGATCAATGAACAATTCGGTTTTCGGAAGCAACACTCAACAACTGCCCAGCTAGCAAGGCTGGTTGACAATGCAACCGAAGAGTTTAACAAAAAGAAGCACATTGGCTTGGTTACTCTCGATATAGAAAAAGCATTTGATACCGTCTGGCACGCTGGGCTTCTATTTAAACTAACCAAATACAGATTTCCGAAGTACCTAATTAGATTGGTCTCTTCCTATCTCCATAACAGAACTTTTCGGGTTCAGATTGCAAATACATTGTCTGACCAAAAGAAACTAACAGCCGGTGTACCCCAAGGATCAGTTCTAGGACCTATATTATTTATCATATATTTAAATGACATCCCTTGTAGGAACAACTTGGCAGTGTCACTATTTGCAGATGATACGGCACTGTCCGTGTCATCCTGGAGAACTGACACAGTAGCCAATAAACTAACAAAAAACTTAGATCGAATAAATAGGTATTTCATAAAATGGAAAATTAAAATAAATACTGGAAAAACAAAAGCCATTTTAATAACTAAACGTAGGCCAGTTAAAATGAAACGTGTTAAAATTGCCAACCAAGAAATAGAGTGGTCTCCTACACTAAAGTACCTGGGGGTCACTTTGGACAAAAAATTAACATTCACAGCACATATAAATAATCTAGCGCAAAAAGGAAAGGGTCTAATTATGGCCCTATTTCCCTTGCTAAATAGAAACAGTGCTCTAAGCACAAAAAACAAAATACTTTTGTACAAAGCTCTGGTAAGACCAATGCTCATGTATGCTGCACCATGCTGGAGTTTTACTAGTGAAACCAATCTTAAAAAACTCCAGGTGACACAAAACAAATTTTTAAGATTTGGTCTAAATGCCCCCAGGTATACAATGATTAAACAATTACATGAAGACGGAAACCTTCCAATGATAAAAGTATTTTTAAGGGAAGTGTGTAAAAAATTCTTTGTAAGATGCGAGGATAATGAGAGTGCCTTAATAAAAAGTATAGGCCCCTATGACCATAATGTCATAAGAAAACACAAGAGAATAAAACATATTATTCACTAATTTTTAACTAACAAAATAAGTACTGGGTTTTTTAAGGTCGTTTTTCCCAGTGATCTGAGACAATTATCTTTAAATATTTATATAGTTAAGAATCATATTTATTTTTTACTTTTTTTATTTTTTATTTTATTTTTTCTATTTTTTTTTGTTTTCTAAGTTGTTGAAAGGCAAAGACATGCGTCTGGAACTTTTATTATTATAATATTTTATTTCTTTTATTGTATATATATTGTTACTGTAGATTAGACCAATAAAAAAACTTTTTATTATTATTATTATTATTATTATATAAAGAGTAGGTCTAGTGCAGTGATTCTTAACGGGGGCATTTCTAAATTTCTAGCACTTTGGGGACACTGCAGGGATTTTAGGGGGCGAATTGCCGATCATGGCATTTCCTTCATCGTATTTAATTGAAAAGGGTTCTAATGCATAAATACATATTTTAAGAAAAGCATGAAATCGATTGTAGGTAAGCCAAATAGATGATTTATGATTATATTTAACCAAACTTAAATCTAATAATACGAAATTAGCGCAATCGCGCGAGACGCGATTTATTTTTATATATTATTTTTTATATTGAATTATTTGCCTTTTTATTGAAGTAATGTTATAATGTTGCATGCAATGTTAATATGTCATAAAGTTCCATCAAATAATAAATAAATAATGCATATAAACATAATTACGTGCTTTATTTGTAATTCTCATACTTCTTTATATTGTTTGTAGTTGGAACTCCATTGTGAAAAATACATGGAGATAAGGGTTTTTATTTTTTGTAGGGGTGGTTATTTTGCTTTGGTAAAGGGGACTTTTCTTTCAATACTATTAAGAAATACTGGTTTAGTGGAATAATAGAAATATATTTCTCGATCATTGGAATATAAATTAAAGAACACATATCTGAATGTATCAAGAAAATAATGATTTAATAAAGTTTTAAATGATATGGATGATTCTGAGAGAAACTCTTTTAAAAGAAGGCATTTTAAATGTTGGAAACCCCATTAAAAGTCGTTCGAAGTTATAAAAAAGCATTTTAAATGTAACGATTTCTAAATGCCTTTTTTAACAGGGAAATTGTTCTCTATTAACATAAACTTGTAGATAGCTTTACCATTAATTAACCTCCGATTTCAAAATTTTGGGAGCTGAAGTCGGCGTTGATAGAATAAAATCAATCGGACGTTTTGACTTTTCGGAGTCGGTGTCAAAACTTCCTTACATCACTAGCTCGTAAAGATTGCAACTCTTTTATGGATGGATACCACAACTCTAAATATCGTTTGCATCGTTGGATCTCTTTTCACATTTATATTTTTGATGGAATTAAAATTACACATGCTTGAAATCAAGATTAAGCTTGAACCACTGGAAGCATCAATTCTTTAATTATCGAAACATTTTTAAGATTTTATGAACCATTTCTTAATCTCATATGCTTGTGAAAGTTTTAAATTGCTGAAGAAAGTATATAAAAAGAAAAAATGCGTGTTTCAAAAACGATAAATTCCTAGCATAGCTTTGTTTGTACGGTTACTTTCTATGTTGGTAGGCTCATATCAGTAACTACTTCCATAACTATCCATAACATACACTTGGCGTCTCCTGGGTAACGCTTTTACAAGACGCAAACAAATCGTTGATAGACATAAATGCCAAAGTTGTATAGTCAGTTAAAGTTGACAAATTCTGTAATTTGAAAAAAAAGAAACCAAATAATATGAACGACCCCCGAAAAGTATATATATTTGATTTCTCCAGTAAGTTAATTAGCTATTACTTGAACAATGTAACGCAAATGTACGTTTCTTTTAAACTTTTTCAGAAAATTTTATGAATGGTACGGAAGACCTTATAGTTGAAAGCATTAACCATAGTGTGGAAGTGTCTAGATTTTTAGACGTTGAACAATGCCTTTCATTATTTTTAGTTAACAATGAGGATAAAATTTATTTTTCTAACGATGTAACTGTACTTTTCCTTTTAATTTGAAACTATTTTTATCATTCAATTGCTTTGTAGGGAAATAAAGCTATGAAAAGTGACAAGGGATTGGTTGCATTTTATAAAAACAAACCGAGTTATATAACTGAGGAGAACATTTCAAACACCATTTATATTTCCTATATTCCAACAAAACCAGCCGTCGCTTTATTTCATACCCTGTCGCAGCTGTTTTCTCCTCTTTTATTTCAAGTAATAAACAAAATTACTTCGTATAGAATTTTTTTTATAGAATTTTTTTTTCATTAGAATTCAAAAGGATGCAGTGATATTAGTCCTACAATTCAAGAACAAATATCAAACTTACAAAATACTTTACGTTCCTCGATCGCCTCTATTGCTGAAAAGAGTGAACAATATGAAGATACTGTAACTAATATAGCAAGTAAATATTTTTTTTATTTTAATATATCTTATTTATGCATGATAAAATAGAACATTGTGTTAAATATGGCATATTTTATTTTGTCTTACAACCGTTTTGATCAAGTAACAGGGATGATTAAAGGGCAAGTGGTTTTCTGAAATGGTACAAAATAGATCACTTCAATTTTGAAGATAGTTTCTCTGTTGCGGCTTCGCCATGATAAAATTTTGTTTAAAATGATCATTAATTGCGAAAAAACAAATAAACTATAAACTAAGAAACAAATAATAAATTATAAATTGCAAAAGTTCAACAAGGAGATAATAATATGAACACATTTGGTAGCCAAACGTTCTACAATGTCTTCATTTCAATTTTATATTCCGATTCCATTGATTTTCTGGTAGTTCCCTTATTTTCAGATTTTTAAGATCTATATTCTCTTTATTGCTTTTTTGTTTTTCGTAATTTTTTAAATTTTAAAATTGGTCAATCTGGTAGGGAAAATGACTTAATTGCAAAGTGGTATTTGCCATTATTGATATTATTACTATTTAATAGATTCATGCACTTGTTTTTATTAGTAATAAATTAATCCTTCAGCATCATTGGCTTAGAATATGCCAATGATGACGAGTTGTAAATGTACGAATCTATTATAATTTTGAATTATGAGTTTTATTCGACATCACCATTCTGAACAAAAGTACTACTTGCAGGATGTTTTCATATAGTTTGTAATGAACAGTAATACAGTATTTCTTATATAAGCCTAATAGACGACTGGCGAAAGTGGCCACTCTGAAATTGGTGCAGAGCGGTACGAATCTTGTATCAAGTATAAATTTTTAGTATTTCTCAGTTTACGATTTTTAATAACCCCAGAGCTGCTAAAGACTTTGGTAATAATAAAACGAAAGTAAATTATTAAAAAATTCTTTAAAATCAACTTTATGATATGTTAAACATCGATGTTATGGTTTTCCATTTGAAGTGACCTTTTTTGCCTTTTTTTTCGAAACAGTTTGTTAATTTACAGAACCGTTAAAGCATCTGCTGTTACTTTAACGTTAAAAATATTATCAACTCATTTTTTTTTAGTTGTTTTGAAACTGGATCATGAACTAGATTTTTGGGATAATATCGCTAAAACAGCGAAGCGGAGTAAAGACCGCGAGTCTGGAGCTAATTTTCGGGACATACTGCAACGATTAATAAATGATTTTAATAATGTAGAGTCCTTAGACTTTTTGGATGTAGAGGATATACTGGAAAATTGTCATAATGCGTTTGATGATTTATGGAGACATGAAAGACATACTTTCCCCCAAACTCGTATGCAAAATCTGTTGACTGTTGTAGCTAATACGATTGTGCAGTATATTGAAAAGCAATTGACTGGAATCAATTTATGGACTCATCCTTTTAATGAAATTTCTGTGCTTTTGGAAAATTGTATTACATTAAATAAGCGTTGGATTGATTCTTGTACAAAGTTAACGAAATTGTATTGGCCCAACCATGTTTTACACCCGTGGATGGGTGATACTTTTGTACCATCGATCGCTGAAAATTTTGGAAATCGACTTCAAGAAGTATTTTACTTTTTTTTCTATGAAATATTTGCTTTTTAATTTTACATTTTTTTTAAGATTCTGGATATTAGAACTATTTATCGGCAATTGATTCGACTTTTATCTCGTGTCGAACAACAAGAATTGGATTCAAAAGATATATTCAAACATTTTGATGGTATTTTCCTAGATTTCATACAAAGTTTGTAAATTACACAGGTTGCTCCATTAGAAAAAAAAATGACGTCATACGAAGAATTTTGAAATTGATCAGTCTGAAGATATGTACGAATTTCTTCTGAATACGTCACGTAGTTCAAGAGGCCACCTGTGTATTTTATAAACCTTTGATTTCATATGCATGATTTCATTGGTACATTCATTTGAAATTGCAGATATATATGCGTTGCAATGCAATCCATATACAGAACCAAAATGGAAAGCGGCAATATCAAAATTCGAACATTCTTTAAAACCAGCAGAAGAACGAGTAGCAGCAAAGTTGAAAATCCAATTAGGAACGACTCATGCAAATACGCGTCAACTATTGCATGAATTTTCTCGATACGGTGAACTAATAGCTCGTGCAACTGTAAAACAAGCTCTTATTAGTGAACGAGAGCAACTATTATCGATGCTCATTGATTATATACAACAATTATCAACTTCTAAGCAAAATAGTAATCAAAACTCAAATGTAATGTCTGACCTTACTCCTGTAGTTCAAGACATTGTTCTTCTACGCCAATTAGAAGCCAGAGTAACTTTCAAGATTCATATCACAAAAAATATTTCATATAAATTTATTTCAGGGAAATGAAGTCCAAAAAATCAGTGAAAAGTTATTATCTGATCTGGGAAGTTACAGCATTTTAGAGAATTTAGTTTCAACATTTCTAAGCAATTTAAAGCGACAAAATTCCGACTTATTTGATTCATGGATTCGTCAAACAACCAAAAACATTGAAAATCAAACATTAACGTAGGTCGTCAGAATAAATCAATTGTATACAAACTAATTTTTCTTCTTTCCATAATTTAGATTAAAAGAAAACGAGCCAGTAGTTGAATTTTCCAAGTCGAAAATGATGCGTGTGAATTATTCACCTCGATTGGTGGTTTTGATTCGTGAAGTGCGACAACTATCTGCATTGAATTATCGTATACCACCCCAAATTTTCGAAATTACGCAACATGCGAAAAAATTTATGAACTATGCAAAAACATTAGAACAGGTCCTAATCAATAGTACGGGGGGCAGATACAGAAGTTTTATGATAGCTAATTTGTTGATTATTGTAATTTACCCTGTTCAAAAAAGACATATAGAGGCATTTTGAAATCATAACGTTTAAAATGCGTTTAATAACTTTAAACGATATCTAATGGCTTCTATTCTAATGAATTTTTTGAACATTAAAAATGCCTTTCAATGAAATTTTTAACAGGGTACATAATGTAATTAAGGGCACAACAGTTTATTACACGTTTATAGTGAGTCAATAGTTTGTAAAAATACTTTAAACACTAACGTGGATACAGAGGAGATGAACAGATTTAATTACACCCTCTTACCTCGCAACCAAAGAACTTAATTTTATTCAATTTGTAAGTTTGAAAATTATTAAAACAACTGCTTACTTCACTTGCAATGCAAATTGAATTATATTGAATTATTGACTATAACTCTCAAATCGTTTGAAATATTTTAAAAATATATAACATCCTACATCTTATAAACCCTATACAGACTTTCGTTTAAATATATAAATAAATGTTAATTAAATGATTATAATCGCAAGAAAGAAGCGTTTTCGGCTGTAAGGATACCTCAAGATACTTAAAAACAACGCTTGTTTAAAAACGCATTAAGAGGCATTTTGAAATCATTACATTTAAAATGCCTTTTTTTAACAGGAACCTCCAAATAGGAAAGCTGTGGATGCTGGTTATGGTACGGTATGGTATGCTGGTTATATTTTTCCAAATTTTAAAAAGCAGTAAACAATCAATAGTTCATACATTTTTATCAATTCACATTAAACTTACCTATTTGGTATTATGATTCTTATTAAGTTTTAAAATGTAAAAGAAATAATGTAGTGAATATTTCAAGATGGTGGGATTCTATCTATTAAATTTATCTTCATTGAAATTGAATATTCATTGATTTGGAAGCCCCAACAGCTTTTTGATATTAATTTTAAATCAGGTTGCTTACAAAAAGAAAGTTTAGCAAAATACTCTTAATGAAGAATTTGGGTACCTATAAATTGCAGTTTAGTTACCTCATGTTAAAACTTGGGCTTATACTTATAAATAAGGCTGTTTTTGGATTTTTGGATAAAGTGTGTAAAATGATTGAATTGTTTATTGCTTTTATAAATATAATACGAAGTATTATAATTAACAACTGGCTCATCTTTCGGTTGATAAACTTTTGATTTTTTATTTACAAAATCAAAATAATCAAATTAAATGAAGTTAGTTTAGTGGAAATAATGACACAAATGTATCTGCCTCCGGAATTAAGAAATATATATCTGTAGTTTATAATTTTTCGAAAAACTTATTTAAGTTTTTTTATTAGGTCGCTAGTTTTCATAATACAATTGGTGACCGCATGATTGCCTCTCAACGACCAATGATGTTAGCTGGAGCCATGAATTTGGCAAAATTGGTGCAAGAAGAAGCTGCAGTTTCATGGTCTGATGTCGAAAAAGTTGAACATTACATCAATAGTTTACGATTGGCGGTTGATCGATTATCTCGTGAAAATAACCAACTTGCCGCAGCACATTCCCAACTTGGAGAAAAGGTTTTTTCTACAGCTTTTTTTTAATGACAAATTTTTAACAAAGAAAAATAATAGGTTACAGAATTACATGAAACCGATTTAATTCGGTATCAACACAAATGGAAAGATGGACTTAATTTTATGAAGGAAATAATTAATCAAATCGCATCACAGGTATTCAATACTACACAAGAAATTTTTTTTTTTTATGGAACTTATTTTTTATGTAGGGGTTTACAAATATGCAAGCTTGGAAACAATACTGGAATTCCCAGCTAGCAAATTCATTAGAACATCAATATCAATTGGGCTTGGAAGAAATTCATCAACATTTACCGGAAATTAAGGCGGATCTGATTTACCGTTCGGGTAGAGTAATGTTCAATCCTCCTATAGAAGAATTAAGAATGAAATGTTATAGTCAGTTAAAGCGTTATTTGGCTATTCCAATTCATTTTCGAGGAGTTAGTGATGAAAACCCAAAAAACGTATTCAGTGATATTGTAGAAAGGTACAAATAGTTTAATTGAAAATGTTAAGGCTGAAAGTAATAAATCGAAACGTTATTATAGAAGTCGAGAAAAATTTATCCCAGTTTATGAGAAAACTGAAGAATTAATAGATGATTTACTACATTTAACGACAAAGTGGTCATCGTGGGTTTCACTTGGATATACCGATTTGGATGAGTTAGTAGAAAAAAATTTAAACACGTGGAAAGACTGGGATATTAATTTTCGTGAATCAAAATCATTTGGACAACAAATTGCAAAACTGATAAGGTAGAAAATATTTTTTTGCATTTGATTTAATTGAGGAACAATATAACTTTATATTTCATTCAGTTGGGAGGAAAAGATTGGATACTTCACAATATCGCTTGGATTTATTCGATCTGATATGGAAGCTCAGAATCGAAAATATTGGACCACATTAATTACTTCATTACAAGCTTCTATTGTTCGAGATGTTGCGACAATTTCCCATTTTATAGAAACATCAATTTTTAATTTAACTAAGCAGCCAAGAACTCCTGATGAAGTGGCTGATATTCATCAAAAGCATACGGAAATTTTAGGCCGAATTCCTAAGGTGATAAATAAAATTTTTAATTTTCGATCAATTGTTCAGCTTATTTTGCAGCAAACGGAGCTATATGTTGATTTAATGGCAAGAAATAAAACATTAGCAAATTGGAGTAAAGATCGAGTAGAATCTGCCGTTCAATTGCAAGGTCCTTGGGAGCATCTGCAATCACTGATTTCAAATCATCAACATTTCATTGAAAAACAAGTAATAAGAGTTAACATTGAATTTAGTGAAATTTTTATTAATCCAATTCCCGTAGATGGAAGGCGTTAAGTCAAGCTTAACCGGAGCAGTAAATAATCACCACGATGAAATAAATCGGTGGATTATTCGATGGGAAGAAATGAAACCAAAACCACAAAGTCAATCTGTACCCGAATTGATCAAAAGCTTAAAAATCATCAAAGAAAATCGAGCATCCTGGAATTTATTGAAAGAACAACGAGAAAAAATTACGTAATTATCGAAGTTTACTACGTTTTTTTTAAATTTTTTTAAATTACACATATTAAACTTTATATGTGTAGTTCTAAATCACAGTTTGTGCTAAACTGTACAAGTAGTTGAAGAAAAATCATTTGGTCCAACTGTGTTTTAATACCAATCTTGCGATTTATTTTAGCGCGGATTTTATTCGTTTCGGAATGGAAATTCCTGACTTCAAGCAATTTGAAGAAATTGAAGCGACCTTAGAAAAAGAAGATAACGAGTGGTCAATTGTGGAGAAATTCAGCACCGAACTACAAGAATTTAATGACGAAGATTGGATTGTATTTCGAAAACAAATTTACAAATTAGATGATTTTCTCATTACTTGGGAAGATAATTTAGCAAAAAATAAATCTTCATTACAGATAAACCTACTTCAAGAAATACATAAATATAAAGTATTTTACCATAATATCAAGAAGTATGTCTTCAATCCTACATTAATCAATTTTTATAGAATGCGATTCCAACGTTGAAATTATTGCGAGGTGAAGATTTTACCGAAAAGTATTGGAATGAAGTGTTTAATTTATTGAATATCCCACCTCGTTCTTTGGATAGTTTAACCCTTGGAAGTTTTACTGCTGTTGTTGAAACTTTATCAAATCCTGATGTTATATCTACTCTTCAGGTAAGCCTTTTCTTGAGTGTAAAACTTTAAAGCTAAAAATTGACGAAGTGATGGCATAAATATATCTTTCACATGCATTTGTAGACTCTGAATAAGAAAGCTGCCAGTGAAGTAATAGTTCGTCAAGCTTTATCAGAACTAGACACATGGGAAATGCAGTGCCGATTTACATTATCTGCTCACATAGATTCAACTGGGTGTACAGTGATGCTTATAAAGGATTTTAAGGAAATTTTAAATTTAGTAAGTCAATTTAACAACAAAATATCTGCTCTATAAACTATTTAAAGACAATTTTCCTCTATGACATACAGTTTTATTTGGAAACATTATTCATGAGTCATATATCTACATTAATTTACGTTAACATTTTAACTTCTAACTAATTCGCGTCCATTGTTATATTTAAATAGGATGGAATAGCGAGAATGCAAGGAATATAATAAGCAGTTATATTTGTGCTTAGCACAACATTTCGATGAAGATACCCCCCGAGGATACCCCTTTAAATAGTTGCTCTTATTAAACACCAAAGCGAGATGAAGACGAAATCCAAAGCGAAATGTTGTGCTTTGTTCATTTATTTTTCGTAACTTGAATGATTATGTTCCTTTATAATTCGTCTAAAAAATTGAGCAAATTTTATACGGAAACTGAATGAATTTAGAAATACTTTCTACCCTGTTAAAAAAAGGCACTTGAAGGCATTTTAAATGTTCAAGAAATTCATTAGATTAGAAACCATTTGAAGCCGTCTAAAGTTATTAAGGGCATTTTTAATGTCATGATTTTAAAATGTCTCTAAATGCCTTTTTTTAACAGGGTAATTTTCTTTCATTATTTTTTTTGAGGATTTTTACTGCTTATTAAATTGTTATTAAAGTATTACATTTAATTTTATTGTTATCCTTTTAATGGATGTTAAATTCAAACTATTAAAGTGACCATTTTTTTTTTTTTGATAAATTAGGGACAAAAATTGAATTGATCAGATATTGCCATGTTAAGATATTTAATTTCAAAGTTTATTGGATAGATGTTTTGATACCAACTTTATGGATTCAAGATTTTCCTTTCAAAAAACTCATATTGCTCTTAAACTTGCTAAAAATGTTAAAGAAAACTAGACCATTTAATTGTATTTTTAACTAAATATTTCTTTCAATTACCAATAGTAATATTTGCTAAATGCTTTTCAGCTATTTACGAAGCAAATATAAAATGCTCTTCTTTGTTTAGTTACCTATTATATATCATAATATATAAATATATTCATATATATGAAAATTTCAATATTATTAAATAATTAAAACTTTATATTGATCTTCTGTCTCTACAAGGAAGTTACCATTTTATTTCATTAGATACTTCAGTTATAGGTGAAATAGAAATGTTGTCTACAGTTTATTTTGTCTTTAGATATTTTATCACGGATTTTTTGTCTTAGAAGTTTGTTTTATTATTTATTATATTATTATTTATTTGTACAATTGTTTTCACTTTTTAAATTTGATTCTAACGTATTCTAACTATCCAGTTAGGTGACAACCAATGCTTATTGCAATCGGTAAAAACTGCGGCTGATTATGAAAGTTTTTCGGAACGAGGAAATTTATGGGAGAGTCGATTGGCAGATTTGGATCAATATATAAATCAATTAAACCAAATTCAACGCAAGTAAGTTCCAATAAATTATATAATTTTTGTTATTAAGTATTTACTTTCATTAAGTTTAAAATCATTCAGTTATTGGAATACGGGTATAAAAATGTATCCAATTTAGAAAGAGTGATACTCGTGTGAAATACGCAGGAAGTCCAAATCGACATTGCTTGAAAACAATACTAGTAACACCTATTAAAACTGGTCCTTTATGTTTGTCGTAAATAACAAGAGGTCCTCCACTATCGCCCTAAAAAAAAAAGAAAAAAAGAATGAATCATTTAAATATATTATGTTTAACGAAAATACTTTGCAAATTGTATCTAATTCTTCTCCAGTTGCGCAAATTTTTGTCTTAAATTTAATTGGACATTGTTTATAAGGTATTACTTCCATTAAAAGTACTTTTAAACTTCGACTTTCTGAATGAGGAGTGGCTGCAAACAAAAAAGAAGTTGAAAATTTGTTGTTTTGTTTTTTCTTTTATTCACTTACGACTTGTCCGACCCCATCCACTAGTTATCACATAAGAATAGCCATAGTATTTTTTAACATCTGAAATAGATGGTAGTTCAACAATGTCGATATCATCTAAAATAAAATTGTTATTATTTAATTTTTATTTAGAAAAGAAATCCAGAAACTTACCGGAAAGTACTGCAGGTATAGGTAATTTAATTAATCCTATATCATACTCGTAATTATCACCTTTGTTATAATATCCATGTGCAAATACGTCGTTTTGACCAACTAAATAAATAATTTGATCGGTTTTATTTTGACCTAATATTATTTCAAATAGTTCATAGCTAAAATAAAAATAATACACCTCAAATGTGTCTTTTAATTTACAATCGAAGAACAATTCTTACCCAACAATACAATGTGCCGCAGTTAAAATAAAATTAGCAGATATCAAGGATCCCCCACATGTGAAAGCTTCCCCTTTTTTGTTGTACATATATAAATGAGCTTGCCAAGGAATTTCAGAGCTTGAAGACACTTTACCACCGATAATTCTTGGCATTCTGCTTTTCGCTGAAAATTTTTCAAAATCTTTAATAACTTTTAAAATTGATAACATTTACTTACTCACCCGAAGATTTGTTACATGTTGCAAATAAAATTATTGATATTATTATAGAAAAAGGTGTCGGTTTCATAATTAATGTGCTTCAAAAATAAAGTTTTTGAAAGATTTTTCATTGTTTTTCATTATATTTGTTAAGTTATAATAAAATTTGTGATTGCGAACAGTAAATTATTATAACATTTTTGTCACGTTTTTGTTGAAAATATTAAATAAAAGAAAAAATTTAATGTTCAGCATATTTTAATCAGATAAAAAATGCAATGTCATTAAATGATGCAAGTAAATAAAATAATCATGTATTTAATTTCTAGATGGGTTTATTTGGAACCAATATTTGGAAGAGGAACATTACGCCAAGAACAGTCACGATTCCAACGTATCGATCGAGAATTTCGAATTATTCTTGATGCCATCAATAAGGATACACGTGTAGCAGCTCTTTCACGTATTAATGACTTAAGGGCCATGCTCGAAATGCTTTTGGATCAACTAGGACGTTGCCAAACTAGTTTAAATCAATTTTTAATTGATAAACGCTCGATTTTTCCACGATTTCTTTTTCTTGGAGATGATGATTTGTTAGAAATATTAGGCCAATCAGCACACGAAAAGGTCATACAATCTCATCTGAAGAAACTATTTAGTGGAATCAATAGTGTTGAGATACAAATGGATAGTTCCAGTATGATTGAAACTGAAAAAACAAATAAAAAAATCACGGCAATTAGATCCGCGTGTGGCGAGATGGTTCCCTTAAAAAATAATATTTCAATTATGAAACCAGTAGAAGTATGTTTTAAATAAAATGTCTTTGAACTCTTTTACCGTCTTTACTATTATTTAGGAATGGTTGAATGATTTGGTGAAAGAAATGCAACTTACTTTACAAGAACTGTTAAAAGAATGTTTAGCTGATACAAGAAATGAAAGAAAAAACGATATAGGAGCAGATCCAATGAATTATCCCTCGCAAATAATATGTTTAGCAGCTAATATTAACTTTACTAGGCGAACTGAACGAGCAATTATTAACGACCAATTGAGCTCATTATTAAGTCATTTAAAAGTAAATCAACTTGGTTAAACTAAAAACAAATAAATTCATTTATTAGAGTATTATAACATTTAGGTGCAATCAAACCATTACACTAATTTGGAGATTGATTTTGATACTGGATATAGTGTTCTGGAATTAAAATTACGAGCTTTATTAATTGATCTCACCCACCATGTTACTGTTGTTGAAGAATTGATTGAAAATAATGTAAATAGCTTACAAAATTGGCACTGGTTCAAACAATTAAGGTAATGCTCAATTTTTAAATAATGGTCAATGAATATATCGTGTTCTTTACAGGTTTTATGAAAACTCAAATGGACTTGCTATCATTAAAATGGCTAATGCTGAGTTCGATTATTCTTATGAATATTTGGGTAATGCACCAAAATTGGTTCATACCCCATTAACGGATAAATGTTTCTTAACATTGACCCAAGTAAGTAGATAGTTACTATATTTTACTATAATTTTTTATATATCTGGGATACTGGGGAGTTCTGTAACTGTAACTATCGGGTATCCAAAATTGAAATCAACCCAGAACCAAATCGGATATATAAGTTCCGAATAATTTCGGATAACGGTGAAGTATTAATTAATGACATTTAAATCGTTACGTTGTTATTATTTGTATCAATCTTACACCTAGCATCTTTAATTCCGTTTTTGAAGCTAAGCAAAACTATCTGATAATCCGAAATAGTTTTTTATATAAATATAATTAACTAGCTGACCCCCGCGACTTCGTCTGCGTAACGTAGTTGTATTTTCTTTATATATTTTTTAAATTATATTTTTATATTTATATTTTCTTTTTAGATTTGCTATTTGTAGTGGTATATGAAAATTTTTATTTATCTTTTTTCTTTTACAAAAAACATAATCATACTAAAAACACTATTATGTCAACTTTAAAAAGACACATTTAATAAACTGTTCCTTAGAATAAAATATTTGTATGTAATGATCAATTAATTTTCAAAAAATATTTATAAATATCTAAAAAGAGTATCGCACATTTGGACGTTGCACATACAAAATTGTTGAAAATAGGTGGAAAGCGTGGAAGTAAAATCGAATATTTTATTTATATTCAATAACAATAATTGGTTTTAAAATTGTTCTAAAAACCGTAGAAAAGTTAGTATGGAAGATTTTATATATTTATTGATGGTAATGAAATATATGACAAAACATTGATCCCTTAATGCTTTTCAGCAGAATATATAATTGCTCCAGGTCACAATCAATGGTTTAAAAAATTAGATTTAAAAAAATTTGATTGTTGAAAAACAAACAAAAATTAAAAACCGCCTTTTTGTTATTTGGTATAAGTACTTACTACACAAACTTTCATACTAATTAAGTGAAATGACGTTATTTAAAATGCTGTTATCAAAATGATATAACAAAAACGGACACTTATTATTAAGTAATTATTTATTTATTAATAACACTTATTAAATTCAAAATTTCGATTGTTGATTAACTTAACATTTTTTCATATAAACTTAGTCACCCCCATTCACTCTGTTAGGGTAGGAATTTTAAAAAAAATCTTATAAGGAATACACCGAATATTAAAATTTCATCTGGCAGAGGAGGTACACAAATACACAGTTTTAAAAACGTATTTACTTCAAGCTTTATTATTATTATTGTAATTATTTTTTTACTACTACTGTTACTTTTTTTCGTTAATATTTCCTTATTGAGCAACACTAAGGATACATTTTCAACAATTTTTTAAAAAAAAAAGTTTACTGTAAGACTTGAACCCACGTCTTAATGTGAGCATAATAATGTCAGATACGTAAGCGAATGCACTATAAACATATAAATACTATAATTGTTTATTATGTATAAAAATATTTATATTTCAAAAAGGCAATTTTTTGTACTTTAAATTAAATTACTGTGCTTGGTATTAGTTCAGCTAAAAATATTAATACAGATCATTTTTAACTTTTAAATACCTTTGCAATGATATATAACTCGCCTGTCTAAAGTAAAAATTTTTTTTCGTCCCTCAGTTTTACGTAGGGGATACATTCCCTTATTATTTTTAAAAAATGATAAGTAGCCTAACATGTGTGGGTAGTTGGGTTGTATCTTAATATAAAGTTTCATTAAATTCGGTTGTTCCGTTCTTTAGTTAAATCACCAGCGCACGCGATGTAAGAAAGTTTTTTGGTAATTTTTTCACACATTATTAGAGTTTTAGTATGGTACCTAACTTTTTGAAAATTTAATATAACCCATGTTCACCGGAAATAGTGTAGCTTCCCAACAGTGAAAGAATTTTTCAAATTGGTCAAGTAGTTTCGCAGCCAATTCATTACAAACAAACAATCAAATCTTTCCTCTTTATAATAATAGATAATACACCATGGTCCACGATTGAACAATACTGCATATTTTTAATATATGAGCATATCTGCTATTTTATACTCGACTTTTATTTCATGCTAAATTTTAAATCCAGGGGTGTCCAACATGATTTTATAGAGGTCCAGATTTAAGATGTTTATTTCCGTAGCTTGCCAAAGGAAATTTCCAATAGTAAAGCAATAGCAATAATTATACATAGATGACTTAAAATTTAATAAATTCGCGGGCCGGATGAAGAGTCTTCGGGTATTGTCTTATTGGACTTGTCTAGGATAAATAATTTAATTAACTCCTAAAAATGTTTGAAATAAATCAGTAATCGATTTTCGAATAAAATAATCTATTTTCCTGTTATGACTTTAAACTTTATTCTCTTTATAATATAGTCAGGAACGAATACAGGGGTGGTTATGGATGCAATTGTCTTTCAACCCCTCTTTTTCGTTATGTGAAATTAAGCGATGCGTATGTTTAAACTAATCAAAGACATCAAATTGATTTATAGTGCAAAGGTATTATAATTAGTTCATTATTTCCAACCTATGATCTTAAAAATATTTATTCAGAACAAATTTTCTGTAAGGCCGAAAAAATGATTGAAAATGGACTTTCTTCAAGCAAAATTATGAATCTGTGCCTTAAAGCAGAAGCTTACCGTGGAGGGTGCTGGGGAGGGGGCATGTTCGGGGGTACATGAAAATGGGGCGGCATATTAACGTTGATAATTCCATAAAAGATTTCTCTTCGAAAAAAAATACGGTGAGTACATCTTTAAATTAAAGAACTTTAACGCATTTGATTTTCTTATTAATTTTCTTGAATAATAATGGAATAGGAAGCAATAAATTTCCGGTCAGCCCCGGGCGGCGAAAATGCACGCTACGCCACTGCGTTAAAGGTCTTTCTGTAAAGTTTTATAATAGCTATAAAACCCCACAAAAACTTACTGTATTTGAACTTTTTAATTATAGTATTGAAAAGTTTTGTAAACTCAAAAAAATAACACCAAAAATATAATTACAAGCCTTGGTGGCCTACAGTGGTCGAGTGATCTAGGTGGCCGCTCCAAAACTAGTAGGTATTGGCTTCGAATCTCATATCGAACAAATTTTCGATATTTCTCAATTTACAGTATTTTATTAACCCTATCGCTAAAGGCTTTGATAGTTATAAAACATTCCATAAAAAATAATATAATTGACTAGGGTCGATATTTTTACATCGATATAGTAATATTTGTCTTCCAAATAAAATTTTATCCAGAGACTAGAGAAAACGTACGTATTTCCATCTAACAATAGTGATATATGTATGATATATAGGCATAGGATTTATCTAACAGATAAAATTTTATCTGTTAAATAGCTATCTTAAGGTATATGGTCTATATGGTCTATCTACCCATTAGTGAAAATACCGGTCTTATACTGGTTTCGCTTTTTCTTCCTCAAGAAACGAAAAAAAAATAATAAAATTGCACAATAAGCTGGACGTTACAAATTTAAAAGCAATACGAATTATTGAGTTAAATGATTAAATGATTATATGTACCCTGGCATCTGAATATCTGCTCAAAACTTACTATATACCTTTCAGTAGACAGTAATTGTTTTATTTTTATTTTAGGGTATGCATATTGGTTTAGGAGGTAATCCTTATGGTCCAGCTGGAACTGGAAAGACAGAATCCGTAAAAGCTCTAGGAGGGATTTTAGGGCGGCAAGTGTTGGTTTTTAACTGTGATGAAGTAATTTAAATGCAACGCTCTATAAACAGTAAACGTTTCTTTAATTTTATTATTATCATTAGGGAATTGATTCTAAATCGATGTCAAGAATTTTAGTAGGACTTGCTCGATGTGGAGCTTGGGGTTGCTTTGATGAATTCAATCGTTTGGATGAAGGAACTTTAAGTTCCGTGTCAACGCAAATACATAATATTCAAACAGCCATTGTATCGAAAACTGCTACCATTCACGTTCACAATGAAGAGGTGAAAAAAAAATCTTAAATGAGGAAGAGTTACTTAAATAATTCAAATTTGAAATCTAGGTAATTGTTAATCCCTATTGTGGAATATTCGTTACCCTTAATCCAGCAGGGAAAGGGTATGGAGCTCGAAATCGTTTACCCGATAATTTGAAACAACTTTTCCGACCTGTCGTTATGTCAATCCCAAATGAAGTGCATATCGCACAAGTGTTACTATTTGTTGAGGGATTTAGGCACGCTAAGATTTTAGCGAAAAGATTATGTGAACTCTTCAATTTGGCAAAGTTAGTATAAATGGAAAATTATCAAACATAAATTAAGTAACTGATGAATATGTTAAATTATCTTTTCAGACAACTTTTGTCAAAACAGCAACACTATGATTGGGGTTTAAGAGCTTTAAAAACGGTGCTGAGCACTTGTGGAAGTATTCTAAGGCAAGCCAGATCTACAAAGCATGAAACAAAAACAGATGATTCATTAAACCATGAAATGGAGTTAATTATCGGGGCTGTTAGATTGAATGTTTTATCAAAGCTAACATTTTATGATCGTTATAAATTTGATAATTTAATTAAGGATATATTTCCAGCAGGTAACTTTTCAAGTAGCTTGCATGAGCAACTACGAATTCAAATTGAGACCAGTTTTGAGGAATTGGGATTGGAGTTAAATGTTCAACAAGTATTTAACGATTGATATTTAACATATTTGATAATCAAATTAAAACTTATATTTTTTGTTTGTAGGTTAATAAATGTGTAGAACTTTTTGAGCAGCTTTCACAAAGAATGGGAGTTGTTATTGTAGGTCCACCTAGTTCCGGAAAATCAACGATTCGCCGTATCTTACTACACGTAAATGATATTGACTACTAATAAGTTTCCTTTTTTTAATGAAAATGTTTTTTAGACTTTAATCAAAATGAAGAAAGTTTTAAAAGAACGAATTGTTAATCCGAAATCAATAACACGAACGCAATTGTTAGGAAAAGTTGATCCTGAAACTCGACAATGGTCTGATGGAGTTTTAACTTTATATGCTTTAGATGCTTGCAATGAAGCTCAAGGTGCTAATTAATGTGTTATATATTTAATAGTGTTACTTTTGATTTAATCTATCGATTTATTTTTCAGATGTTCATACTTGGATAGTTTGCGATGGAGATATTGATCCAGAATGGATTGAAGCTTTAAATTCAGTTTTGGATGATAATCGCTTATTAACTCTTCCATCTGGTTGGCGAATTCAATTTCAGGATAACGTTAATTTTCTCTTTGAAACCCATGATTTGACTCATGCATCACCAGCAACTATTTCACGAATGGGAATAATATATTTAAGGTATGTTCATAAAAAAATAGTAACAAAATTAAAAAAAAATATATATAAATTTATTTGAATTTTAGTGAAGAAAATTTTAACATAAAATGTATAGTAAGAACTTGGTTGAAAAATCAATCTGAAAATATTCAAATGCTTTTAGAATCATTAATAGAAACGTATTTTTATAAAGGTAATATAAGTTTTTTCAATTAAAAAAATATAATTAATTGATTTTGTCAAATATTCCAATTGAAGCTTTTGCCTGGGTTCTTCAAGAAGGGCAAATGTCCGTGGAATGTTCTCAATTTGGTGTTATAACAATAGCACTATCACAGTTCAATAATGTGCGAACGAAAGCTCATTTTGCAGTAGCATTAATCGCTGGGCTTGGAGGTCTTTTGAAGTTAACAAGCAGAAAAATATTTGCAAAACAAGTAAGACATAATTCGAAAAATAAATTTTTAAATTTTTCTTAAATTTTCAAAAATACATAAATGGGTCTTTTAGGTTTTTGAATGGACAGAAGAATATTGTAACGATTCAAATGAAATTGTATACTTTTATTTTGATGAAAAACGTAACTCAACTGAAAGCTTTATACCAATAGAAAGCTTAGAACCGAACTCAAATGATTCAAACATTTCCCTGATTTTTACTCGAAATGTTCAACATGCTTTGTATACGTTAAGCAAATTTTGGGAAAATAATAAGGAGCATTTTCTGCTAGTAGGGCCACATGGATCTGCCAAAAAGTAACGAATATAGCGTTTACCGGATAAGCATAAAAACAGTACCAGAAAATTTTAAAATGGTTTAAGTTTATACCCTTTGCAAAAATTACTTTTCATCCAATTTCATTGATCACATCAAGGCTAGTTTTGAAAATCACGGGTTATTACCCCGAAATATTTGGATTTGGAATTTGTGTTATATAACTAGAATATATAAATACTATTACACGGGGTGTATCATATTTTTATTTTTATAAGAAAGTATTCATTTCAATGATTAAGGTTATAAGAGGATGTGAAAACCAAAATATAGAATCGTCAGGATTTTAGTATTTGAGAAGCTGAGTTGAGTTTTAAAATATATAGCCTAGATGTATACAATATACCTAATACGAGAAAAGACTGAGTTCAGGATTACCGGAAAGTAACTACAGATACGTAATTACCTTAGCACGGAATCACAGGAAAAGAAAAAATCTCCATAGAACCGTTAGAAAGCTTGGTTAAATGAATATCTAGTAGGTACGAAAAAGATTCCCAAGTTTGGTCGTTTAGTTTCTGGGCTTAGACAAATTAAAATAATCAAAAATCCACCGTTTCATAAAAATTGGTAACAACTTTTTTACCAGACTTTATTGAGTATTTACCAGATATTTGAACCCAACACGTTTTTGAGCGGCCACCTTGACCACTCGCCCACCAGTAGGCAATATATGTTTTTATTTCTTTTCACACCCTTTCAGAACCATCCTCTGATTCACCTGGATCTTTAATAGTTTTTTTTTGAAAATACGTACATATGGTATACGTATATATTGATTAAACCAAAACTTCAAAATGTTCTATGATTATTAATTATTTTTTTTCTAAACTTTGAACTCAGCTCATCGCAAATACCAATTTTGTGTTATAATCGAACGTGTGACATCTTTGACTACAAGACCAAATCACTTCAAAATCTTTATCGATACTTTTATATGCTTTTCCGGTAAGCTTTTTTCGACTTAATATAAATTATTTTTTCTTTAGTTTAATCATAACATATTTATGCAAACAACATCGCGACACAGAAGTAGTACCAATTCATTGCAGTCCCAATTTAAGTACAGATTACGTCCTTTTTAAGCTTTCGCAAGTATGGTAAATGTTATAACTACAAAACTTTACAAAAAATAAGAGTTTTTTTAGTACTGTTTATTGGTTAGTAGCAGTAAAGGCAAAGTTTTTAGACCGAAAAAAGGCCATTTAGTATTGCATTTTATTGGATTACATTATCTCAAAACAGACCAATGGGGAACTAATTTGTTGGTTTCATTTTTGCAACAAGTAAGTACTAATTTATTTATTATGTATTATTAAGATATTGTGGCTTTTTAAGGCTTTTTTATTCTAACTGTATCAGAAAAAGTATCGTTTTGAATGTTGCTGTTTAAGTCTTCCCACAACAAAGCCATTTGGGCGTTTTCTGCAATTTTTTGATCCAATTGTTCTTCTAAGCATTTCACTTTACACTCTGATTTTTTGACAATCGCTTTTAATTTTGCTATTTCAACGGTGTATGTCTTCTTCATTTTTTCAACTTCAGCGTTGACTTCTTGAAATTTTTCGGTCGCATGTGTTTTCAACTGTTGATATTTATTTTCCCTGTACCGTAATAATACTTCATTGTTTTGCAAAGCGTATTTTAAAACGTCTTCATTTTCTTTGTATTGTTGAACATACGATTTAGCTTTTTCATATTTAGCATTGACGTCAGAAAATGCGTGTTCGACATTAGCTAAATGAGTTAAAGCTGTATTTTTATGTTCCTCAAGCTTATCACGATCTCTTAATAAGTTGGTTATTATCGATTCTAGTTCCCTTATTACGTTAGCAGCCTCTTGAGTTTCGTTTCGTTGTTTATTTAACTCTTGAGTTAATTTTTTTTCGTTTTCCTCCATTTCCTTAACTTTTCTTTCCAAATTAAAAATGGTTTCTTTGTAGTGCTCTATAAAAAATGTCAATTTAATCATTATTAAATCAGGTGTAAGGAATATATAATTTGCATAACTTACCACTATTGTCACTAATAGGAACTGTTGGAATATTCGTATTACATAAGGGTGATATTAAATTAACTTCCTTCGTTATTAGAGACTAAAAATGGAGTTTTTATTAAACCTTTTAGTATCGAAAAGTGTGTAATTTGTTTTTAAAATTTCTCACCAAAGCAGAAGTTTCAATTTCAGGGGTTTTATTAGGTTTTATTTCCGTATTTGGAGATTCCACGGGAGTTGAATTATTTTGAACTATATTAGATTCAGAGGTGAACATCTAGATAACAAAAAAATTTAATACTCTAAACTATTTAAATGAAAATCAAAATAAAACCTTAAATATTCCCATCATTTTGGTCAATTGCTTATTTAATAGAATCTTTAATTAATTAACTGCGCTTGCAAATTAACAAGTTTAAAAAAATAGTGTACAAAAATTGACAAAAATATTGATGAAATCTCTGGCTTTTGTTGACTTTTGTCTGTAGACTTCAAATTTTGTAAGCCTACTTCTAATATTTACATTTTTGTTAGTGTTGTTAAATTAATCAATTATATAAAAGTAGCGTTTCTTTAAAATAATTATTATCGCATACTATTTCATTAATTATTACAAATTAAATGAAAAATAAATTAAAATAAAAAAGATTTTTCACATAAACTTGAGGGTTTAAGTATACCACTTTGAGCTACAGCATTTGGTTATTGCTATAGTCTACGTGATTGTAGAAGAGCAATAATTCAATTATGCGGATAAATACCAAGATAATTTATTAGAAAAAGAAGTTTTATACAGGTTTAGACAGTTTCTTATCTGAATTCCTATATAAATCCAATACTGTTTCCTTTGTAGATTCCTATATGAATCCCTGCTTTCCTATGTTGATTCTCATTTCTCATATCGTCGACCTAAAATGTTTACCAGCTATGTCCATTTTTAATGGTTTTTCTTTTTTTGATCCATTAGGAATAGAAAACAAAATTCTATCGAGTAACAAACTGATAAATCACCTAAAATATAGAAATTTCAAAATATAAGAGGAACCAAAACCTGATATCTGTTCTAGCTTACGTAGCATAATTCACTTTTTCCTTCCCCTGTAAAAACTATTCAAATTGACTTAGCAGGTTAACACTTTAAGCCGACTATATACATTCATATGAATCGATTTGAATCCATCCTGTCCTATATGGTTTCCCACTTGAATCCATGCTTCCTTTTTGGATTACTATATGAATCTACACTTTTTTAAGTAAGGTTTCATATGCCTTCCTAGGTGGATTCCCACATGAGTTTATTTTATGCTTTCCTAGATGGATTCCTATATAAATCTATGCTTTCCTATATGTTTTATTTTGTATGGCTCTTTGTACTTTATTAAACTTTCACTTTACTGGCCTATTTCACTTTATTTCATCCTACTGTCGGACACTTAAAATTGTTTTGGTTTATTTTAGTTTATTTTGGTTTTTATTCATGCAATTTTTTATTAAGCTACACTTTGTGTATGTATCGCTAGTTCTTGTAAATTTTTAAGTAGGTACAAACGCTTTCAATGATTCACTTGCATAAAGTATTGATAATACTTGTTGTAATGAATAATTAGTTTAACAAACGATGTTTTATTGCTATACTTTAATGATAAACTTTATAACTTCTCATCCTATACCACTAACGTAATGGATATTATTTGTAGATGATTTCTTATAAAGGGATTTTTGATAAAAATCTAGAATGGATTGGTTTAGAAAACATTACAATTGTTGGTACTTTAGAACCATCGACAGCCTTATCAACTCGTTTTACATCAATTTTACGAATCCACACTATTGAGTAATAAATATATTACATCTAATAATTGAATCATAAAAATTTGTAAAATATTTCTTTTAGCTTACCAAATCAAGAAGACCTACAATTCACATTTAGATTATATTTGAAGTATATTTTAAGAACTTGTATTTCTAAATCCGAAGTCAATTTAGAAAATACAACCGAAAAAATATTGAACGCAATGCTTAATATTTATAAAGAAATTAAAGTTAATTTCACTCCAGTCCAAAGCATACATTACAATTTTAGTCCTCATGATATTACAGTTTGGTGTCAACATTTGTTGAGATATAAGGAAAATATAACGGAAAACGAAGAATGGTTGTTAGAGGTAATTTGTGTCTACTTTATGTTTTATTTGCTTTAAATCTTATTTTTAATTTATCTTAAAGGCATTTTACCATGAAGCCCAGCGACTATTTTATGATAAGTTGATAAATAACCATGATAAAAATAAATTTGATGAACATTGTTTGCAACATATAACAAGATCTTGGACAGGAACAAACTCTTATGCAATTTTAGCAAAAGTTAACGACTCTTATATTACAACTGAAAGTAATACCTTTATTCCTTCCTGGGGCTTACAACTACGGAAGTTGAATAGAACAGATTGGACAGCGTGCGTTAATAAATCCAAGAGTTTTTATGGTATTATTTGAAATTACAATTATTTAGAAAAAATAATGTGTCAATAATTCATTGCAGAAAATGAAAATGGACAAGTTTTAACTTTACCAGTATTTAAAGAACTTTTAGACTTAATTGCTAAAATTGAAAGAGTTTTAACGACACCGGGAAAATCAATTTTATTAGCTGGAAGATCTGGAGTTGGGCGCAAAACTGCCGCAAAAATCAGTGCTAGTATTCAAGGAGCTCGATTGGTGACGGCTTCAGAAAATGTTCATCAATTTAAAATTGATATTAAATCAGTAAGTTGATGGTAATAATAAAAAATTCAACTTTTTTTTGTGCTAATATTGTAGGTGATTCAAACTGCAGCAATTGAACGAGAAACAATATTTTTATTGGTTGAGGATTATATTTTGAAAAATTCATACATTCAAGAAATCATTGGTATGCTTTTAACATCTGGAGAAGTGTTAGGATTATATTCAAACACAGAGTTTGAATCAATGTGCAGTTCTTTGCGTGATCAATTAGAACAAGAAGCTTTTGAAGGATCCTTAATTCAATATTTCAACTCAAGTAATTGGAAAATACAAAAATTATAAAAATGAATAATTTATGAATGAAATAATTTTAGGAGTTAAAGAACGGTTACATATAATTGTTATTTTGGATGTCGGAAATGATGAACATATTTCCTTTTTCAAAGAAAATCCTAATATACTTTTACAGTGCTCCATAGTTTGGGTAGAGAACTGGTCTTTGGAAACGATGAAGCAAATTCCAAAAGTATTAACTTCAACGTAATAAACATCATTTAATTCTCAAAAAAAAAAAAAAAAAATAAAGACGGTGACAAAATTTATTTTTGTAGAAATTCCTCCCACAAAAACGAAACTGGTTCAATTATTCTTAGTGATGGATTTGAACAGATTCACATGAATATACCAAATCAGTTACAGACTCCAGATAGATACGTAACATTCATAAACACGTACTGTAAAATATATTTGCAAAAACAACAAAGCATCGTAAAGCACCAAAAAAAGCTTCAAGTAGTATAAAATATTTTAAGAATTCCAAATAGTTTTAGCTTAATTTCTTTATTATTCTAGGCAGGAATTTTAAAATTGACAGAAGCTCGAGAGGTTGTGGCAAACTTAAAGCTTGCTGCTCAACAAAAAGAAAGAGAATTAGCTGATCGCCAAGCGAAAGCTAATCAAGCTTTAGAAATGATTGCAAATACCATGAAAAATGCACATTCACATAAAGGAGAGTTGCAAGGATTAAAAGAGCAAACTGAAAATGAAAACAAATTGATTTTACAAAGGTGGTTGTTTTTTTTATATTAATATAGCGCTTGTAACCGCTACAGTTATTAGTGTAGTTATTTTAGAGGGTAAATGAATCTACAGTTTTCCTTGCGACTAGTATCCGTATGGAGTTTGTGTGATGTTATTCCTTGATTTTGGGGTTTCCTTACAGTATGGTTGTTAAATTTCCAGTTATTGTGTATATTTGTTGTACTGTTGTAACTTTTGGATGAGAAAATGGTTGTTGAAATTGGCACTAAGAATAGGTTGCAGTTTGGTGGGTGGAGATTTGGCAATAGATAATTATAAATGAGCGTCAAATGTGTAAATTCTTAATTTTGTTGCAATAACTTGCTTTTGTTTAATGCCGTATGGGGAGGTTTTTCATAATTCTATGATGTATTTTATTTTTCTTGGATAGTTGCATGTAGATGCCACAGATGTTTCTTTTCATATCTTAAGAAAGGTACTGTTATTATTGACTGTAGTTATTAGATCTCTAAAGGACACCAGCGTGACTTTTTTGTCATACATCGAATGTGCTGTTATTACTACTTAATCTGTTGTATCATTTCCAGGTACATTACTGTGGTTTGGTATCCATAGAAAATTTACCCAATATTTTTTATGTTTTTCTATGTATTCTTTTATTTGCATATTATTGGGAAAGATTATTTCTTTACAGTAAAATGTTGATAAATGATAAAAATAATATTCTGAAATATAGTTACGATTCAAGCGATAATTTTATTCGAAATCAATACTTACTGTATCTTTTTCTTTAGAAATTATAGTACACCAATTTTTTTTCAGCCTACACTGGTAGCCGAGTGGTCTAGGTGACTGCTCCAAAACTGGTAGATAGTAGATTCGATCTTTATATCGAACAATTGAAAAAAAATTCTCTCATATTAAAAAACGGCTTCAACGTCTAAAAACGTTTTCCTCAAGAGGAGCTGACAGTTTCTTAACTTATGATTCTGATAACTAATGAACTTATTTATATTGTATGCATCTATATTGTTTTGGTATTTGAAATATATTAGTACATTGAGGTCAAAATAAAAATTTGACTTTAATAAATTACATTTATACGGCTCAAAATTAAAGATTTAATTCCAAAATCAATAATAGCAGTAAAAGTAATATGATTACCATAATTGCGAGAAAAAGATACGAGTTGGTTTGTTCTTTGGCGGTTATTATTTACCAAACAAGAAATCAACTTCAATTCATCAATAAATCAAATTGTATTCAATATTCAGTGTTTTTTTTAATTTAAGAAAAGTGGCAATCGAAAAAGAATTGGCTGAAGTTGAACCTTTAATTCATGAGGCGAGAGCTGCCGTAGGAAATATTCGACCTGAAGCTTTATCAGAAATACGATCTTTACGAGCACCACCTGATGTTATTCGAGACATTTTAGAAGGTGTTTTACGTTTAATGGGAATTCTTGATACCTCATGGAACAGTATGAAAATGTTTTTATCAAAACGGGGTGTTAAAGACGAAATACGGTGCGAAAAAGCTGTACAAAATTTGAGATAATCTTTTGAAAATACTTTACTTCTAGATCTTTTGATGCCTCAATTATAAATCCAGAACACCGGTTAGCAGTGGAAAAGTTATTAGTAGCCAGAAAAGAGTCATTTGAGCCAAAAAATGCCCGTCGTGCCTCTATTGCTGCTGCGCCTTTGGCAGCTTGGGTCAATGCCAATGTTCAATATGCTCGAGTATTAGAAAAAATTCGTCCATTAGAGAAAGAACAGCAAAAATTAAAGAAGTTAGATAAAATTTTATTAAAATTATTGTAAAAATCTAGTTTTATCACATTTTTTTTTCCTTTAGAAATTTAATTGATGCAGAAAAACAAATAGCTGATCTTAGCTCGGGATTATCAGATGTTAACGAAACTGTGAATAAATTAAAAGCTCAACTTAGTGTTTATAGCAGAGAGGCTGCAGAAACAGAAATTAGTTTGAAATCTGCAAAAGACACTTTAGAAAATGCAGAAGGACTTGTATCTAAATTACAAGAAGAGTATGATCGGTGGCAAGAACAAGTAATGTATAATTTTTGTTGCAATAACAAAAACTAATTATTTTATATTTAAGTATTCCAACTTATCAGAAGAATTTAGTATTTTGCCGAAAAAATCTCTTCTTGCTGCAGCATTTATTACATATTTATCAAACGAACCTGAAAATAAGCGAACGTAATAATTTGATGCAATTAATAAAAGAATATGTTAGTTTAATGAACTTTAACTTTACAGTCAATACTTACAAACTTGGCTCGAATTTGTTAAATTAGATAGTGATCATTTTTCTTTGGAGTCCTTTTTATATTCAGAAAAAGATCGGTTACAATGGGTCGCTGAAAAACTCCCTTCGGATCGATTATCTATCCAAAATGGAGTTATCATTTTAGAAGTAAAAATATATTTTTAAAAAATTGGATTTGTTTTTACAATATATGTTTTAGTGTTGGCTGATTCCATTATTGTTGGATTCGAATTCCATTACTTTGGATTGGTTGAAAAATCACTTTATTGACCGTTCGATAGAAATTACGAATCAAAACAATCCAAAGTTCAATTCAATTTTAGAGCTTTCAATTCGATTTGGAAAAGTATTAATTGTTGAAGATGTTGATACAATATCGCCAATTTTTTACCCAATTTTACGTGGATCTTATATACAACAAGGCGAAAGACGACTCATCCCCTTTGCGGGTCGTTTAATTGACTATCATTTGGACTTTAAATTATTTTTTATGAGTCGAAACACTGCATTGCAACTACCCTCAACAGTATCATCAAAAATTACTGTTGTAAACTTTACAACAACTTTGTCAGCTTTGACCGGTAAAAATTTAATCAATAGTATATGTGTTTTTAATAACTTGATTCATTTAATGTAGATCAATTAATCGCAAGTGCAGTTCAACAAGAACGAGCTGATCTGGAAGTAAAAAGACGAGAACTTTTAAAAAAACAAGAATCACTTCAATTACAACTAGTAGGCTTGCAAGATAATTTACTGGAAGAATTGGGCAACGCTCAAGGAAATATATTAGAAAATAAGGTATTTATACAAAAGAATTAACTAACAGTATAGAACTTAATTTATAATAAGATAGTTTTTGTAGTTTTATTTTATCAAATTACTCTGCAAAACATTTAAAAGAGTAAACAAAATGTGTTTTTTGTCTTTAATTAGGGATTTTTTTAAAATCAAAAATTACAAATGCGGTTTTTTTTGGTGCTTGGGTTTCGGCTATTGATTAATTGATTAACAATGAAATATCGTACAAAAAATAAGTATAAAGAGCTGAAAATATATGTCCCAATTTTTTTAAATCTCTGATAACGAATCTAATAAAAAAAAAATAATATATAAGGGTGACTCTCTTCAAATTCCGATATTAGGTCGAAAAAAAAATTATACACATTATTTTTAAAAAAATGATTTTTTCTTTATCAATTTTGTAGTATTTGTATAACTAAATTTTACCAATGTAGTGGTCCCCAGTATAAACTTATGTTAGACGAATTATAGGGATGATTTATAATTTTGAAAGCGAGGAAACGTTTTCATAGACCATAACATCATTAAATCGGGTCTGTTATTGTTTGATAGTGAGCAAAAAGTTTAGATCCTTACAGTATTATTGTTACGTAAATATAATACCCATCTGTAAAGTGTTATTTGTTGTCCTGTACCGTCGAAATGAACTAGTACTATTTCTGCATTGTTCTTACAGCAAAAACTTTCACTAAAGTAAATATGAATGATATTCTCATATTTAAACAGAAAAAAACGATGAATTTAAGGATTAAATAAACAAAAAAATAAAAAAATGACAAGTTCTACTACTTTAAAATTCATTACTTCATATATCGTTATTCCCTCGTTTTAATTTGAAATGAGGGAATGACGAAATGAAGTATAACTTAAAAAATCTTGATATACAAAATTTGGTTACTTTTGAATTTTTGTGTAAGTTTACTGTCTCTGACAACCTACTTTACTATGCAATTATTAAGATTATTAAGATTTTTTATTAAGATATAGAAAACACCACTATGTTTCTACAATGTGAGGAAATGACGACTGAAAATGTAATATGGAAATAATTTTCATATTATTATTTTGGTACAGATATTCTTGCACGTGTAAGATGACTTAAATTTGTGAAATAATTGATAGTATTTCCAACAATCAAAAATCGATGCAAACTTTCATGAATTACATGTACGTTCATATATTGATTTGTATTGATTGTTGTAAAGATGTGAGGGATTGATTTTTGTTATGGGACACATAAAAATATATATTTGAAAACATGGTCTTTTCTTTTACTTCCAAACTCAAATGATTCTTGAAAATCTATTATGTTTTTAATTTACTAGTCAAATTCGTAAACAATTTTCTTGAAAAAATTTTGATTTAGAAGGTCAGAAATGTGCTAATCTCAAGTTTGGGACATAGTAAAGGAATGATTTTTAGGTAATTCAAAAACTATAACCAATAGTAGTATCCCATGTAATGTTCTTTTCAAGGAAAAAAATTACCACCATAGGTCGCATGAATTTTTGTAAGAACTGAAAGGGCAAGAATTTCGATATTTCATGAGAATTACCCATAAGTTTTATCGTCAAAAACCGTAAGTTATGTATTTATTGGAACGGACTAGTAGTAACTTTTCGAAATGCCTGAACTTTAAAGTCTTTCTGGAAATACCGAACGAATTTAGTCTTTTCCCGAAAATATCAGGGACTCAGACAATTTCTGAGATGAATTTTACGATTCAGAATTTTCAGAAGATAATCGTTAGTCTTAAGTAAATCAAAGATGACCGTAATTTCAATTTTTTTTTAAATATATTTTACTAGGGGATTCGTCTAATTTTGTTATTGAAATAAAAATGTAAGCACTAATTTAAATGCTCTTTTCTATTTTAAGGATTTATTGTTGTCTCTAAACAAAACGAAAAAAAGCAGCGCTGAAGTAACTACTGCCTTATCCGAATCAACAAAAATACAAAAAGAATTATCAACTGAATGCGATATCTATAAGCCACTTGCAGAATTTGCTAGTCAATTATATTTTGGAGTTTGTGAAATGAGCCGAATCAACGTGTTATATCAACTATCTGTTGCTTCATTTACAAAATTATTTCTTAAAATTCTACCACGGTTACAAGTATATGAAGTTTTAAGGTTTAATGATCGAAATTTTAAACAGATTGATTTTAGTTTGAAAACTCAGATATTTCCGATGGAAGAAGAAATTTGTTACAATTGGTATTTTTACATGTATCCAGAGGAATTTTTAAATCCGATTGTCTACTATTCGCCATGCATTTAGTGCATAAAATTATTCCAAATGAAATACCAGATGATGTAAATCGATAGATAATTTATTTGAATATTTTTTGATCATTTTTTTTTAAAGGAATGGGAGCTTTTTACAAGACAAGATACAGCGATTGGTAAATTAGATACGTCTCATGCTGCTGATAAAGTCCCGAGTTGGTTACCTGAGAACCGTATACATGAAACATTTTTACTCCAAGTACCAACTCCAAAAATAACATATAGCTACCATACAAACAAAAACTAAAATAATATATTTTTTTAGGTTGCACAACCAAATCTTTATTCAATTTTAAATTTTGAAGATCAAGCTCTTTGGCGGAACTTTATGCAAAGTATTGAATGCGAAAATAATTTCCCGGCAACACTCAATCCAAAACCATCACTTTTTGAACAGGTTTTAGTTGTTCAAGCGTTACGTCCTGATCGCTTATACTCAACAGTTTCTAAATGTGTTACGAAACTTATCGGTAAGAGAATAAATTAAACTTTTGAAAGAGTTATTGAACTATATATTTATTTATAGGTCTTAGAAATTTAAATCAAGGAATGGTAAATCTATCGCAAATACTTTCTGAAACTAAGCCTACAGAGCCCATTTTATTAATATCATCAAGTGGGATTGACCCTTCTTTTGAAATTCGGGAGCTTGGATTTAAAGTAGTTGGAGAAAATAATTTTACAGAAGTATAGAAATCATATTGCATTTTAATACTTTTTTGATACACATTGTATTGACAGATATCTATGAGTCAAGGGGAGTACAAACTGGCGATAGAAGCTTTGATAAAAGCTTCGACAAATGGACAATGGCTTTGTTTGAAAAATTTGCATTTGGTAACCGATTGGTTGCCTATTTTAAGTCAACAATTGAAGCAGTTTTCTTACCACAAAGATTTTCGACTGTGGTTAACTACGGAACCTCATAGTAAATTTTCAACGGTTCTAGCTCAATCTTGTCTTCGTATTACATACGAAGTTTGTTTAACAAATGATAATATTTGATAACATTAATGATAACATTATAGAATATATTTATTTTAGGCTCCGCAAAGTATCAAGCAAAATTTGCTGCGAACTTTTGAATACTGGAAAAATTTAAAGGATTCAACCCAAAATAAAAAGGTTGTTGAAAATAGAGTGCTGTTTTCTTTAGCTTGTATCCACGCCATAATTCAAGAAAGACGAACTTTTATTCCTCAAGGTTTGATAATTTTCAAAATAAATTTACAATAATGGATTTTAATGGTATAATTATACGATAGGTTGGTCAAAGCCATATGAATTTAGCGACAACGATTTGATGGCTGCTCGACAATTGATTGTTAATGTTTTAACAATCAATAGTGCTCACATTGAATGGCCAGTTATTCGAGGATTGTGTGCAACTGCAGTTTATGGAGGAAGAATTGATAACCATCATGATGAGAGAATTTTACTTTCTTATATGGAACAATATTTCGACGATTCTATTTTAAGCCATCTTTGGAAACCATTTGAACTATCAACCATTAATACTGAAAATATCAAAGTTGGTTACTACAATATTTTTATGAAAAATTACCATTTTCTTCATAATAATATCACTTTTGCAGGCATATATAGAAACAGCGATGAAGCTTACAGATTCTGATTTGCCATCTTATTTTGGATTGCCAAGTAATATTCATAGAATGTGGGAAATAAATGCTGGTGGAATTTTAATTTCTCAATTAAAAGGTTCAATTACAGATTTATTTTTATGTACATTTTAATAACAGGTTTTCGTTTTAGTTTTGGGATTTTTTATTCCTTCTTCAAGTAACTTTAATTTATCTTTTTGGCAAAAGAAGTTGACTCCATTGTTAAACTTTTGGAAGAAAATAAATCAAAATCAAGAATGGTTCAAATCTAAAGCATTACAAGAGCCGCAAGAAGCAAAAAATTTAGTTGCAGATTTTATCGAAACCGAATATAAGTTCGGAATTGATATTGTTCAAACTATTCATAAAAGTTTAGTGGCGCTAAGTAAAATAATGCGAGGTTCTGAATTACCTAACGATACTACTTTCGAAATAGGCGAATGTTTAATCAAAAATCAAGTAATATATTTTTTTGGTCTGAATGAAATTATCTTAGAAATTGGAATAGGTTAAGCAAGTGAATCAAATACTTTCGAAACTTATTTTAACAAATCCTGTCCCAATTCCTGCGATAATTTGTTTCGGTTACCAACTGGAACATAGGCATCATGAGTACAATTTTCTTTGAAATTTTTTTGATAATTTTTAAATTAGATTCCAGAAATGTGGAGAAAGATATGGGATGGTCCAGAAGAACCATTTGGTTATTTGAGAACTATTATTCAGTGCATAAAATATTTGATCCATTGGCGTGATCAAGGAGATCAACTAAATATCTATAAAATTCCTATCAATTTGAGCTTGATTTTTCATCCTGATTCATTTTTAGCAACTTTCAAGTTACAAACTTCCAGGTTTTAACAAATAATTTCAGAATAATTATAAGTATAATTCATTATTTACCTCGAATTAAATAATTTTAGAGATACAAACTTTACAACTGATGAATTACATTTGACCTGTAGTTGGGGTAATTCTACAAATGTACCATTGGGAATAATAATCGACAATTTGCAAGTTGAAGGAGCTATATTTACATCTCAAGGATTATCGCCATGTCAATCTGATTCGCCGAATGTTTCAACAGCCCCTCATTGTACCTTAGTGTGGGCATCAAAAGTTAGTAACTCATTTCAAAAGTATTTTTACCGATTTATTAACGAGCTTCTCCCCCTGCTCGCTTCACTCGCCAAGTAAATTTTTGCCAATTTAGAATACCTAACTGGATCAGTTAGGTATACTGTTTGGTAACTGTATATCAGTTAGGTATTCTACTTAAAGTAGGATCTACTTTAAGTATTTCCTTATGGCAAAATTATTTATAAGTAATTTTAAAAAGGAAAAAATTAAGAAAAGTCTAGTTCAGATGATAAAATTTATGAAAATTAATATAAAATTAGTGGTTTTCGGAAAAGTACCATGGAGTTTAAGCATTCCGGAAATAACTAATCTCTTAAACAGTTCAAGAAATGCCTTACGTCTAGTTGTGATGCTACCACATTTAAATCTGTATGAAACCCAAAACTCAAAATGTAAATTGTCTTACTTATTTTACTTATGCGTAATTTTTGTACATTTTGTTTCAGAAACAAGGAGTAGCTGACAATACTTTAGCTATACCCTTATATTTTTCATCAAAAAGGCAAAAGGAGTTAGCGACACTGTATATCCCAATTGTTGATTCCGTTAATGTTTGGTTACAAGCTGGTACTGCAATATACTTAAGCAAATAAAATAAAATATGAAAAAAATATAAAAGAATAATCCTAAATCAATGAAAATAACAAAAACAAAAATAATTGTTTTAAAAGTTTTTTTTTCTTATTTCCTATACAAATAGAAATGTTATATGAAAGGGTAGTTATATTATTGACAATAAAAGAATACAATCGATAGAGTATGAATGGATTGGATTAAAAAGTTTGCTTGTGCAATTAAATGATTTCAAATATAGTATTCTATTTATTGGCATATTTCTTGTAAATATGCGAAAAATCTTACACGAGAACAGTGTTAACAAATATGAAGTGATTGTAATAACACATAATAAATAAAATAAATAATTCTATTTGCAAGTTTCAGTTGGTGAGTAGTATGGTTCTTCTAGCGCCACGATTTGATGAGGTTCGATGGATATCATATTTAAATGATTTTTTTTCATTTTGTGCACCTACTATATGTATAAATATATATGCTTTGAATTTAAAAAAACCGTATTTCATTTGTCCAAGAAGTGCTCGGTGAATGCCCATATGAAACTAGTGGGGGCCAGTACCTTCAACAAGGTTAAGAGCCACTGGTTAACGAGATATCGATAGTTAAAAATGGTTTTTTTAACTTTTTTAGGAGGTTTTCTCTAGATTTTGAAAAGAAAAGATAAATGGTTATAATCACAGCTCCACCTATATTTTTTGGGTCCAGGGGCGAAGTCTACCAAAAGTTTCTTTTAGAAATACTTGCGTTTTCTACTCTTTTTTTTTAAATATAATTCGCGAATATATTGAGCCTTTATTAAAATTTAAATAATAAGTTCAATTTTTTGGGTGATATTAGGGAGATATTTCACATCCCGTGTTTATATTTTTTTTAAAAATAGCGACCAGGGTTGTAAACAATTACCTTTTTTTTTGAAAATTTAAAAAATCTCATCTTAAAAGTGAAAAAAAAAAAAAAATTTTTAAGTATCGATATCTCGTACATTAAACGAGGTATCAAAATATATTATTCTTTTGTTTTATTTCGTCGAGTTCTATACGAATCCGTCTTCAAATCGTTGCACCGGAAGAACAGTAGTATTCCCCAGTTGATTTATTAGAAATGATATCCGTGATATCCTTTCAGTTCAAATTATTCATATCCTATAATAATTGTTCCAAAACCTTCAAAGTTAAGTGGCGTATATCGATATCGTATACCTGACACATATTTTAGTGTAGTTAGTTTTCATTGTTCTCATTATCTTAACCAACCTTAACAATTGGAACCACCTGAACCACTGGGAATGCATCCTGATGCACCTTTTTAAATAGTAAAAGAAAGTATTAGAGTATGCTGAGGTGTTTTGTATTTCTGTTACTATAGTTGTTTTCTGTATAATATTCACTCTTTCTACATTCTTGGACCTATTGTAGTTCTTTCTTTGATAGATAGAAGTCGCTGTTCTTAACTGTATTTATGACATTTACACGTAGTAAACGTCAACGTTTATAAAATTTAGCTGATTAGAAAAGTTAGTATTATATAAAATCTAATATTTCTTTAACATTAATTTGAAATTTAATATGTAATTTAATATTGTTTTAAAGATGGGGTTGTGTAAGTGCCCTAAAAGATGTGTCACAAATCAATTTTGCTTTGAACATCGAGTGAATGTTTGCGAGCATTGTATGGTCACAAATCATCCAAAGGTAGAATTTTATTAAAAATTTTTGATTAATAATGAGAGTAGGTATATTAAACTTTTTAAATATTAATTTTAGTGCATCGTTCGATCCTACTTACAATGGTTACAAGATAATGATTATAATCCAATTTGCGAGCTTTGTGCAAAAACTTTAGACACCGAAGACTGTATTCGATTAACGTGTTATCGTAATAAACCTCAAATAAAATAAGACTTCATTATTTTAACATTATTTTGTTTAAGATGTGTATCATTGGTGGTGCTTAGATTCATGGGCTAGAAACTTACCGGCAGATACAGCACCGGCTGGTTACACGTGTCCAACGTGTCACAGTGCTTTATTTCCTCCAACAAATTTAGTCAGTCCTGTGGCTGATGTTTTAAAAGAAAAACTAGCCGGAGTTAACTGGGCAAGAACAGGACTGGGATTACCTTTGGTAACAAAAACAGCTGCTTTTATTTCAAATAAAACATTGATTATATATTTTTTCAAATTCAGCTATCTGAAGAAATAGGCCTTAAATCACCAGAACGAAATGTTTTTCAACAATCAGTACCAGATTTAAATTCAATTCCAACAAGTTCGGCTTCGTCATCGCATTCTATTATTCATATGCCTGATATGAACGATCCCGATTCATTTTCGCGGTCTGCCAGTTCTATTCATGCTTCTTCAGCTCCTCGACGGGGTAATAATCCAGATATATCAAACAGTGCAAAAAGCGTTCTTTTTGATCATGATGATGATAAATACAAACGAAGATCAGCAGGAGAATGGCTTTTGCGAAAATGGAAGTTAGTAATATGTTTATCATTTTTCTTTCTGATTTTCTAATTGTGATTTATATTGTTTTATCAGGTATGTCTGGTCTCCTGGTCGAGGACGGCGACATTGGAGACCGATAATGGTGATAATATTGATCGTACTGCTTGTGCTTTTAATTCTTGGGGCTGTTGGTAGATTGAGTATCGATGATAATGATCCAACTTTTGATGTTAAAAACCACCCTCTGATAAAACAAAGAGACAGTTAAAGAAAAAATATTTTCTATTATTCCATTTAAAATAAATATTGACATAATATTACTATTATGGGTTCACATTATTGCATTGTCTAATTTAATCCCTTTACAGTGCTCAAGTTCACAAAAATGAGTGATAATTGTATTGTATATTTAGAATTTATTACAAATAAAAGTCAAATATTACCATTATTAACTTATGCCTTTTGAATTTAGCTAATAAAGTTTATTTCGTTCAGTTCACTAAAACTGTTAGTTTGTACGATTTTACTAATAATTTTTAATTTTGAGTTTGATGGGTTGAGGGAAAGAATTTATGACTTAAAAGAATTGAACAATGAGTTTTGTTTTATTTTCAACAGAATATTATTTTAATTTGGATAAGTATCAACTGCCTGAATAGAGACGCAATATAAAACTGTGCATGGCACAGCATGAAATATAGGGGCGGCGGACTGCTGTTAAAGTTGGCGCTCTTTTAGTAATCCAACAAATTGGAGATGAGATTATATTATGTTTCATTGCCTTTACTGCCATTGTTGTCGTTATTATGTATATATAGTATAAGAGCTAGCAACAATTGCAACGCAAAATTCTTTCTTTTTTTTAAGGTCAGTAGCTCTCGAATTAATACGTATTATGTATTATTTATTTTTATGTACGGTATATCTACGAATACAAAAAAAATGTTTTATGCTATGATGGCTATGACATTATGATGGTGCACGATTTTCATGATTGCCCATAACGTAATCACTAATTTTGCAGTTTTCGTAAAGTTCAAATTTCTGTCTTCAATTGGCTAGAAAAAATAATAAAGCCTGATTTTCGGACGGTTCTCGTAGATAACTAATCCATAGCGAACGGCTGAAAACTCACAAAATATACTAATAATACTTCACTGTATGGCGTTTGCTATAATTGTTTCTGTAGTTACTATTCGTTTGAAAACATGTATATTCAGTTTTTATGTAATACTCATACTGATTCATACCAATTCATACTATACATCTATTTTGTTTTTATTTCTAAAATTTAAAGGATATGGAAAACTAAAATGTGAGTGTCTCAAGTTACATATTACCCAAATTTGAAGCTTATTAAATTTAAAAAAAAATGACAGAACCGACTGATTTGGCAAAAAATGAGACTATACAAAACATGATCACTTCACCTCCAAGCAGCTACAAGAGAAGAACGAATATTGACTCTTCAGATTCGGAAAGCGATGAATCATTAAATCAGGATATTCACCGATATCGAAAACGTATGCTACCATTACAATATTTACGAACCAGTGACGTAGATATCAATATTGCATTGATATCTCAATCGCATGAAGATTTAGCTAAAATTCAAAACTCACCCAACACATTAAAATATAAGCAGTTGTTTGCAAAAAATTTAGCATTTCACGCAGAAGAACTTTCAAAAATTTATGCATTATGTAATACTAAAAGTAGAACAAAAATATCATCTGAAATGTTTTTGTCGGCAGACTCTCAAATAGGAAAGAATATTCAATTTAACACAGTTGAAGGTAAATCGAATAGTTTGGGCCGGGATTATCATTCTAAAAATAATAACCATTTATGGGATCGTCAATGGAATCGATGGTGGGGTTGGAATTGGTCAAGAAAAAAGAAAATAGCTCGGCGGCATAAGCATTCACAAGAAGGATCTTACACTAAGTACAAACCTATTTTTTTTAATTTTCAAAATAACTCTGAAGAAGACACAAATAATCATTGAAAGAAAAACGATGCTATAAATATGTTTTCATGCATATTATTCTTTCTTTTAGTTTAAAAAATGATTCTCAAAGGCTAAAAGGTGGTGGTCACCACAAAGTCAAAATCAATCCAAAACATTTAAAAAATAATATGAACTATCACAGGCAAATTATTGTTAAAACTTTGAATAATGGAGAGTATCCAATAAATCAGAAATGGAAACAACTCAAACGCATTTACGATACACCATGCAATAGTGTCGAAGTACCTCAAAGACCAATTTTTGTCAATGAGCCTAGTAGAAGAAAGCGTTGTGAAAAATCGATTAGTCCAAAAAGAAAAAAACACACTGAGAAACCTAAAGACCCATCCATTGTTAAAGAGAGAAAACATTTATGCAAAAGTAATCGGCCTTTTACACCAGAAAAACAATGCCAATTGAAACTAATAAATGTTAACCAAAAGAAATGTGAACGAAAATTTGAAACTAAACCGAAAGTTTTCTTTAACCATAAATGCGAACGATGTATAGAATCAGAACATTGTAATCGAAATAAATCACCTGGATCATTCGTTTGTGGAAAGAAAAATAAATGCCATCAAGTCGAAACAGTTTCTGAATATTCTTCTAGTGAATCTTACATTATTGTCAACGCTCCAAACAGAAAGCGAGGAAATGGTTCTTGTTATAATTTATTTTGTGGTATGAATAAAAAATGTTAAAATTTATTTTTTCATTAAAAGTCCATACTTTATGCTATAGATAATTCATCAGCTAGTTCAAATGTTTGCTCGTGTTATGTAGACCCTTCTAGTGAAAATGACGAATATTTTAATCGGGGATGTTGCAATCAAAAATGTAGATATGAAACTTCAAGTATTTCCTTCAATTCAAGTTGTTCAATTTATGATTCCACTAGTGAATGCAACTTTTCTGCAAGCTTTCCAGCAAAATGTAAATGCAAAGAGTATCGGGGAAAAAAATCAAAAAGATGTAATTGTAATTGCAAGCAAAGGTCGATCCATCGAAAAGTGATTCCATGCAATAAAATAGAATTTGATACTTCTTCAACAAAACCTGCTCGACAGAAGCCAGCGAAAAGAAAAAGAATTGTGGATTATGATCATTGTGATTGTGGGAACCGTCCTACTAAACGGTCAAAAAGTTTGGAAACTTCAAAAAAAAGTTTATGGCAAGTAATGACTAACAGTGGATGTAAACTTCCTGTTGGATTCATATTTCAAAAATCTTGCCATAACACAGAAAAGATTGATCCATGGATTCAAATAAAACCGTTGAAAAAATATATTGACTCTCAACATTCAAAAAATGTCAAGATAAATGGTGAAAAAAAGTCAACCGAATGCCAATGCAATATCAACGATACCACTATGAATAATCGGCTATCAAATTTTAATTGTAATGCAGCGTACCAAGTGAAGTCTTATCCTTTCTTAATCGGGGACAAAACTTTTATTTGTCCTCAATCAGGAAGAATCATTCATTTGAAATCAAAATTCAACTCTTTTATTCCTGAAAAATCACAGTCCATATATGATCCAATAGGAACATTTTATAAAACAAAAAATATTTATACAACCTATACTCCAAACTATCATAATATTTTCAGTAGCTGTTTACCAAATGAATTATACTCTGAACCTGATAGAAACTATTGTTATGGAACATACGAACCAATTAAAAGTAAATTTGATATTACTAATAAACCTAAATATCAACCCACTAATGACGTCGGTTACTTAAAAAATTATACTGAAAATAAAAATAATTTGTCAACAGTTCAACATTCACAATCCAACTTAAATCAATTAAACAGAAAGTCAACAAAACCTCAACAAAACTCCCATAATCATGATTCAGAAGAAAATTCTTACACAGAAACTGAAATGCCTAATAATTCAGTAACTGGAGATCAACAATCTAATGAACAACCAAAAAATGATGATTTTAATTCTTTACTAATGTATACAGAATGCTTATTGTCCAAATCGAAAGATATTCACAATAATCTGAATAATATGTTTAATGTTAATTCAATATCTGTTGAAAAACGAGAAACTTTAAATAGAATATTTCCAGATTTGGATTCATCTCAACATGCTAATAAATCATACAGTCAATTTATTTCTACAGTGTCAGACACACTTACTGAAACTCATGATTATTCAAATTATAATATGAACCTGAAATCACTGCCTAATCCTGATATCCCACAAAACACTAATCAAAATCGTAGAGGTGATAATTATGATTTAAATTTTATTCAACATAATTTAAGTTCGTTCATGAATCGAATATCAGACACGAATTTATTGAATAGAAGTTTTGAAGACAAAAATAGGGATAGTTTTATTTAATTTGATTATTTTTTTTTAAATTCAATGTAGAAAATCACCAATTATATGACTAGTTTTGAATTGTTATTGGATTTAAAATTTTAAAATAGCCCGCAATAATTTCTTCGATAATTTTCAAGGAAAAACGAACCAAGACGAACGATTGCGAACTATTACACGCTCAATCGATGCTGACCTCTGTATACAAGTTAATGAAATAAAGTAATGAAAGCCTTAAAAGTCATGTGTTGTGAATTTCGTCAATATTTTCAATAGGTTTTTCTATATTAAATATAAGATATTTATAAAAAGTTTTGATGTATTTTTCGTTTGAAAGTGAATTTAATTTCGAAAACATAAGTATATTTACAAATTTGTAAATACTATAAATATTCATAATGGAGCCGTACTTGAATAAAAAGTACCATGATTATCGTGGACAGTCGAATTCCCCTGATGATTATAATAACAAGAATTGTGAGTGAATGAAAGTATAAAATATTTTATTAATGTTAGCGCTATGTGTTGTTATTATTATTATTTATTGATTTAATTATGACAGATTATCAACATGATGAAAGAGTTTCACGATCCCCGACGAGATGGAAACATGATAAATATGAAAAATTTGAACGTGGAGGTTTTGATAACGATCGATATGATCGAAATAATCGGGACAAGCGGACCAAAAGTAAAAGTAGCGATCGTGATGATGCGAAAAATAAGGACTTTGAAAACAGAGTGAAAAGGGAAAACGATTATGAAATTGATTTACAAAGAAGCTCAAAGTAGGATAGTAATATAATATTTAGTAACAATTTTTCAAATATTATAATGTTTAGTGATAGATCTCATCGAAATCATCGTGGTAGAGATTCTTCTCACGATCGAGATCATAGCCGTCATGATAGGCGTCGTGGTGATAGAAAAAGTCGTAGTAGAAGTCGAGATCGTGGAAGAAGTAGAAGTCGAAGTTGGGATCGTAATCGAAGTAGAAGCCATAGTCGGGATCGAGAAAGAAAAAGATATAGTCGAGAAAGAGATCGTCGTGATAAATACGATGAAGATCGGGATAGGAGATCTTATTATGACGATGAAGAGACTATTGATAGTCTCGAAAGGTACCTTATTACATTGAATCATTAAATAACTCAACTTGAATTTACATTTAAACAATTATTTTTCAGGCAAAACATAACGGACTATAAGTCACAAACGCCTAATAAAACAATTATGATTCGAGGATTAGCTCAACATATTACAGAAAATGATGTAAGTTTCATAAGTTAAAGTTATAGAATCGTAGTGCGTTAATTAGGATGTCCAGTTTTTTTTAAAAGTCAAACTTCTTGACTTTCCTGTTATTTCTCTGTAAGCATTTCTATAAATTTTCTAGTGTTGAGGCGTCTTTCGACATTTTTTTTTTCTCGTAGTGGATTTCGATAACTTTGTAATATTCCCAATGATGAGAAAGTCCTTTGAATTTCTCACGAAGTATAAATAATAAGTTATTTAACTTTGTGGTGTAGCTTAACACTCAAATACTTCGTTTCTTTATTCCACATTTCTTTACGTATTTACTACCACTACTAGTGTAGAACCAGGTAGGCTCCATCCTAACTGAAAGTATTACGGACAGAGATCAGCTGCTTTAACTACAACGAAAAGCAATTTTGGTGGAGAAGAGTGAGTGAGCGAGATCTGTTGAGCTTAGTTATTCAAATATAACGCAAATTGTAATACGCATGGAAGGGATGCGGATGGAGTGAGACTATTTCTCTGCACCAACGAGAATGTCTTACCAATCTGCAATTGTTATATATGAGGATATATATATATCTATATATCTATATATATATAACGTACTAAGCCCTAAATTGTGTCGTGCGTACGATACAGTGTACGCACGGTATGTATACATGGTACTTTAGACCATACAGGGACAATGAGCAGTAAATCCTGGTAAACGATTTCCTTTTAAGCAGGGATTGGCAAACCAAATCATATTGCAGACCACTTCGGGAATACATCAAACTCTGCGGGCCACATATAAAATTGTATATCTCCATATTAGATCTTTATACTCTTTAGAGTGTAGACCAGGGGTGGGCAAAGCATTTTAAATAGTTTTTAATGTAAATTTCAAATCTTTTAATTGAAAATGGATACTAAAATTTATCAGACAATGAAACTTAAATTTAAAATTAAACACGTATCTATTCTATAACGGATATTACCGATTCCCAAATAGTGTATCTAATTCTCTCTTCTACTCATTTTCTCCGTAAAGTTGTATTTGTTTTGAATTTAACCCATTTTTCGAAGTCGATCACGTATAAGTAAGAAAAAATACTGTGGATCATACCAGTATTAAGTTTTTCCACTCCTAATGTAGACCTTTTAAAAATATTGATTTTCATCCCTTTGACCATTATAAAATAAATATATTTTGTGAAAGTGTGATGAATCTCATGGACCCCAAAAATGGTTAAGAGGGGCCAGTATGGTCATGCGAACCGCGGGTTGGTAACCCCTGTGCTAAGCTAACCAAGCGAAAAAACTTTTCTGGTCGTTAATTTTATAATAGTTTGACACCATTAGAGTCTATTTACTTAAGTTAGACTTGATTATGTTCGATCGATTTTGCCGTACGTTATAAATTTCTTATAGCCAGTCTTATTTTAAAAATTCATTGATTTCAACCCTATCGACTACTGATTCGCATAAATATTTAGTTTCTGTGCGTCAATTAGTGTGCTACAACTTTTTAATCTGTAAATTTAAAACCTAAGTTCCTACTATTGGATATAGACTTCGTCGATTTTGTCAGTATCCAAATAGACAAGTTTTCCAGAGCTGATGAACCTTGGATATCGAAATTATTAATACAAAATTAATACAAATTGTAATTCTAAAGTATTACAGTAACTGGATAACTGATCTAAGTGATAATTTCATCTGTCTCATAAGCATTATTATTAAATTTTTATTTTATCAAAGGAAATCATAAAATTCATCAATTTTTTGTAAATTTTTATTCCAAACATACTACAAATAATTCAATTGATCAATAAAAATAATGTTAAAAACATTTTAAAGCATACGAAATCCTCATTACAACGGTATAAGAAAGATCTTAAACACCAAAAATATATGAGCCGTTTATGTTGAAAGTGACTTAACTCCATTTCAAAAATAGGTCATAAAGCTACTATTTGTTACAACAATAAATACATAAATTTCACAATCAAAGAAGTTACTACTAGTAGGTCGAAAACGAATATCATATCAATAATTTGTAAAAATTTAATAGTACAAATATCAGCATAATTTGGTCTATCGGTAAATCAAAAGTTTTCGTATGGATTGTCCTTGAAATGGATTTAGGCCACTTTCAAAATAAACGGCGGATATATCTTATAAACATTTCATATTTATGCTGCTGAAGTTATCTCACAACAAAATAACGATTTGTTTTTCTTTTTCCCAAACTTTAAATAAATATGCATTGTGTTTTCATAAATTTCTCTTTTACTTGGTTGAAATTTTAGATTCGTCAAGATTTGGTCGCTTGTGGATTCACGCCGTTAGAAATTCGTCATGTCCGAAACCGTAGAACAGGTAAAAATTTTACGTTTAAATTTATAATTTTAAAAATTAAGACGTAAGTGTTTACGAACAGTTGATTGAAATTTCCTCGTTGTAAAATATTTTCATTCAAACAATATTTTCTTCAATCTTAAACAATTGATTGAAATCGAGGAAATTTTGAAATAAGCAATTGATGTAATAGTACATCCGAAATATGTAGAAGAAGTATTTCGTTAATATATTAATATTCTACAAAATATTGGAATCAATCGTAAGTTCTTGGGATTGAAGACGTTTCCACGACGGCCATCAATATTGATTGCTTTCTTATCATCCGTTGTCTTATTGTTGCTGTTTAGGTGCTTCAAGAGGTTTTGCGTTTGTCGAGTTTCCAACACTTGAAGAGTCAATTCAGTGGATGGAAATGAAACAGGTACCAAGAACAGACTTCTCGAGCCAACATCCTCTACAATTTGATTGTGCACCGGAAAACTATGATAATCAGTTTGTCATTAGAGTTATTAAGCAAAATCAAATCAAAATTAAACTAGGGAGTTGCCATTTTTTAATTTTTTTAACATCAACTAAATCAATGGAAGAGATATAACAAATAATTTTAATAAATTTTATTATTGGTTGTGATAAATTTATAATTTAATGTGATCATAAAAAATAGTTAAATGAAAGTGCTTCCCTTTAATTAGTAACATATTGATTTTTCTTACATTATAGAAATTAGTTTAACGAGATAAATTCAATTGATTATAATCTAATTATTTATGTTGCATCAGTAATAGGTTTTACTATAATCAAATAGTTTCTTTTTTCAACAAAAAAGCTTATTAAAAATAAAGTATTTCCTCATTGTTGTATAATTTATAATTAACATTTGATTGAATTATAAAATTATTTGTTTTTCTTTTCTTTTGTGTTTGAAATAATGAGTAAAATCAAATTAGTTAAAGTAAAACTCTTTTTGCTTTTATTCTTTTTAAATTAAATAAAAATGTTGCTATCTACATAGTAAGGAATCCTTCGAAATCAAATATCGCCCAAATAAAGAAAAATTAAAGCTGCATCGAACTGTTTTCAAACAGTGGGAAATGCCATGGCCGTTTTTGGCGTGGTGCAAACTTTGTTTAAAACATTCTGCAAGCATTCTTTTCAACATAAATTTATTTCTGTTGACAGGGTGTCCTCATGCTTCAAAACAAATATCGTGGAGTATTAGTCTACGGAATTCTGAAAGATTCCACATCCTCTTCTCTCGACAAATCTGGTAAAAATAGATCTGGCTGGCATTGTGTGAAGGTAATACAGAAGTCAATGAGGGTATATCGATTTATTTTCATTCGCTTATATTTTAGTGTGCCACGTACAATTTTCGGCGACGTAGTACGTGCTATGGATGTTCTGCATCAAGAGTTGAGAGTGAAGATGGAGGATGTGGCAATGATGAAGTTTCTCAATATGCTACGAAAAGTAGTCATTCAAATTGAAAAAAAAAAACATAAGTTTAATTTTTATCGTTTTCAGCTATAATGCTTCGAAATTTAGATGCATTAACTACTGAAGATTCAGTTATGACAGTACTTAAAACAGTGGCTGGACATATGATTAAATTTATAAATGGAATTCTAATTAGTCGGGATCCGCTTACACAAACTTCGAGAGGAGTGTGTTATTTAGATATGGAAACAACCGTTGAAGCCTTGGCGTTGCATGGAATTCTCGCCGCTTTAACACCTCCATTAACGATCGATAATAAGCGAGGTAAACATTTTTTTGTTATTAAAAGCCATTAAAATCTAAATAATTGATAAAAACACAATTAGTTTAATTAAAAGGTAAAAGTAAAATAAAATTACTTTAGTATAATAATTGTGAGAATCTGCTGATAAGTTTCTGCATTTTCAAAAGTTAGGAAGGATAATTATTTTAGTTGGTGAAATATCAGAAGACTTTGTCCAAATGTTCATTTAATTGATGTCGGCCTACAGTTTATAATGCTTGTATACTATTCTCTCCTCAAGTCACTATTAGAAGCATTTATATCAACCCTCTCCTGTAAGGGATGTAAACCTACGGTTTCATTCTTTTACTTTAGGGCTTATGGAAAATTTTCGTGTTTTCCTTTCTTACTCCAATTTTTTACTTTTAATTATTTCGTTAAAATAGCTAAAGTTTTTCAATTAGGTAAACAATTGTATAGCGTTTAATGGAACTTTGTTAAGTTTCAGTTATTAAGGTTATTACATTATAAGTATTCTTCAAATGTTTTGGTTGTTTGTCTTAATAAATAATTTGAAATAAAATGTTATCGAATCGATTAAGCTTAGTGATGGTATAGACCACGAACTATAGATACAAGGACTTCGAACGGTACAGGCTTTTTCACTATATTTATGAACACAATAACCGACCTAGATCATAGTTCTCTTTTCTGTCACTAATAGCGCAAGTATTTAGAATGTACCAAGGCAACTAAGGTTTTAAAAAGGCATTCCAATTTTGCAATGCAAGAAGGAAAATTTGTTAAGTTGTGGCGCCGCCATTAGTGTATTTGCAGTACCAAAATCGAAACTTATGTAAGGTAACTATGGTAACATAAGTTAGTACTTCATACACTCTTGGGGCAGCACCATATCTTGACACATTTCCCATCGTGCAGAAGATTGGAATTTACAGTTTTTAGTAACAACAATACTTAATGAATCCCGCGTTATAATTCAAATTCGTACTTTGTGAAGTGAAATGCACTCTACCGGTACTATTAATGTACCGGTACATTTTTTTAACATTACGTTCGGACTCTTTATATCTTTGCTCTGTGGTATAGACATAGAGTATAGATTCTAATTTAAATTTATATTTGGTTTTGCCTCTTATATTAGGACTGTTTGGTCCAGCTAAGAATGCTTTCTGGGATAAAGATAACCAACTGTCTACCCCTATCGTTGTGAAATTTATTATTCTAACTTAAATTTGAAATTTATTTATATTCTACGATAGACGAAATTATTTACATTGTTAATCGTTACATTGCAGTTATGAAGAGAACACTGATTAATAACCGTTGAAGCGTAATTGACAATAGAAATATGTAGAATCCTGGATAATTACAGCAAGAAACAGTTTTGAACATTAGTTCATTATTTGTGTTTGATAGTTTATTTTGATCATTATGTTACAAAAATGCCTTAGCTCAACTCATTTATTGAGGAGCATTTTATATTGAATTTGCTCAAACTGTAAACGTTACTAATTATTTACAATTTTTTTTGTTAATATATCAAATTTTCTTTTATGGTAACATACTAACAAAACGCGCATATTGATGTTGCTAATGCTATCACAAATGGGAACACTGTAATTTTCAGTTCATGTTTCTCCTTATTCACTTCTGTAATAGAGGCAAGTGTCCCGTTACATGTTGCACCCTGTAATGCTTCTTTTTTCTTTATTCTCTCTGTAATGATCAAATTCGAATTGTTATTTTACTCACGAATGTCTTCGATGTGTAAGCACCTAAAGGTACATTACGTTGTAAATTAAATGTTGACAAATTATTGTGAAAATTAAGTGAGTAACAATTAAAAATTTCGATTAATCTATTACTTATTATAATCAAAATGTAATAACTTTAACACATTTGTATATATGCAAACAAGTTAATGTTTGAAATATCATGGTAAAATTCGTGTAAATAATGTATGGGCCAGTGACAATTACTACATCATTGTATATGCTTAACGTTTATTTTTAATAGCTTATATTATTTATTTTTTAATCTCAAACGTGGTAAGCAACAAATAATTTAAATAATTAGCAGCATTTTTTGTTTTTGAGCAAAATTTATCTTATGTAATAAAGCCTTTAGGTGAATTTATTCAATTGTTACGGCATCTGAAAGTTTCAAAGATACGTTTTTTAATTTATAAGTACTTTATAGTTATAAAATAGCGAAAAAAATAAAAACTTTGCATTGTTATATTATTGGAAAGCGTTTAATTGAAATAATTGTTAATTTTTTAACCAAAGGCAGCTAAGATAACAAATCTTATTACTTGCCAAAATTGACAAATAAAGAGTTGCTAAAAGCGATAATTTAAGACAATGAATATAACATTTTAGTAAGCGTAAAAATTAAAACGAAGTTAATGTAACGTTTATATAGTTTACCGGTTACCGGTTTGCAAATTTGTATAATTAACGTAAGTGTTTATTGCAGTGTCTGTATCATATTGCAAATATAGAATGGGAGATATTAACGAAATATATCCTCAAGCTGCATTTAATTCAGCGACAACAGCTCAAACATATACAATGAATGATTTAAACGCTTTGGCTGACTACAGTGCGAGTCGTTACGCCAAAACACCACTACAGTATCAACATTACTTTGAGTACTATAAAACTTATTTTTCGCAACAAATTTCTCAAGGAGCTGCCATTTCGTTGGCTCAAGAAAGTCAAGCGAATTCAGTAAACGCCGCAGCAGCTGTAGCTCATTCTGCAATGTTGCAACGTCAAAGAAAAATGGCTGCTGATAAATCAGCCTTTCGAATTCCAACTGGAACTGATGGCAAAAATTATCGTAAGTTATAATCCTTTGATGTTACACAGAAAGCTAATAATTAAATTACTTTTGATTAGCTATTCCGGAAATTAGTTCTTACATATATGATGAGTCGACTGGATATTATTACGATTCATCAACTGGCCTTTATTACGATGCCAACTCGCAGTATTATTATAATAGTGTTATACAAAAATATTTGTATTGGGATGGTTCGCAAATGACTTATTTGTTAGCTCCCACCCAATCAACGGCAGTTGTAGCGGCCCCAGTTGTAGGAAATAACGCAACAACAGCAACAGTCGCTTCAAATGAAGATGCCAATAAAGAGAAGAAAAAAAATAAACCTGAAAAACAAGATAAGGCAAAAGTGGCTAAAAAGATTGCTAAGGTTTGTCTGTTAATTACACCAATGTTTATTAGTTATACGATATTCTTATTTGTACAAAGGACATGGAACGTTGGGCTAAAACTATGAGCAAAAATAAAGAACAATCGCGTGCAAATTTAGCCAACGAACATTTGGCTAATGCTGGTTCTTCTGGACATATTGCAGCTTCAGCCGATATCGGTTTTGCTGTTTTAGAGAAAAAAGCAGCTGTTGGGGGTCCAACTTATCGAAATCATTCTCCCACAACGGTAAGTAGATACTTTAAAAAATTGATAGTTTTAAATTTTTTTTTATTTGTGTCAACAGAGTAGCAATCTTGTCGCTGCTTATGGAGGAGGAAGCGATACTTCTGGAGAAGATGATAGTAGTTTAGGATTACTTGAAGGTTTAGATTGGGAGAATTTGATTTGTATGTTATGCAAACGTAAATTTAATTCAAAAGATGGCTTGGCAAAACATCAAAAAATCTCTGAATTGCATCGAACTAATCTTGAACAATATTGTATTCAGAATGGAGTTGATCGAGATAAAGGTAGCTCTTTTTAATACCAATAATAATGTTTGCACTAAACGATTGAGTTAATGTTTTATTAGGTCAGACAATGAAGTATCGAGATCGAGCCAAAGAGAGGCGTGAGAAATTCGGGGAATCAGATGAACCAGTTCCTAGTGCATTAAAAGAAAAATATCTTAAAGCTATTGAAGCTGCTGAACCTATTCCTATAGCTCAACCTAATGCCCCCATAAGTTCAGATAATGTTGGTAGTAAGTTGTTGCAAAAAATGGGTTGGAGTGAAGGGCAAGGACTTGGTAAAAGTAATCAAGGGCGGACAACGATTATTCAAGTAAATTTTACTATCTTTGGTTTGTAATGAAGACTTATGATGATTTGTTTTGTAGGCTGAACAAAGAGGTGGTAGTAATGTTGGTTTAGGAGCGAAAGCTAGTGCTTATACAGCTTTGCCTGGCGAATCATACAAAGATGTAGTGAAAAAAATGATGTATGCTCGATACCAAGAAATAAATGATCGTTAAATTGACTTACTATTAAATAAGTAATTTATTCATGTATGAAACATACCAGTTCCCTTAATGTTTTATTTAAGTACATATTGTGTAACGTATTTGTTTTATCTTGCGTAGTAATCAATTAATATTTTGTAAATTTTGACTTTATATTTCTAAGTGTTAATTATAGTTTCTTTTTTTATAAATTGTGATCTGCAATTACTTTCATTGTTACATCACACAAATAATAAAAGTAATGAAAATATAATTGGTTTTATTATTTTGGTTAATAGTGAAAAATGGGTAGGTATATATCTAGAAATTTTCTAAAAGTGAATAAGTTATACTACTTGTTACAATTCAAATTGTATTGTCGGAATGATGTAATAAAATCGTTCCGAATAATGTTTCCAACCTTTTGACATTGCAATGTATTTCTTATTTAAAACAGTTATGTAAAATGAAAAAAAAATGTCAATATTGAATTATTCTCAAGTTTAAAGTGTTATTGATGAATTCAAAAATTAAAGTAAACACATTGATCATTTGAAAAATACTGCTGATTGTTAAATTATAAATTAAATTGTGCATACATTGTTGAATTTTTTTCAGTTCGTGTCCCTTTTAACAACATTAATAAATAGGGCAATACTTTATTTTCTGCTTTGTTTTTTATTGATTCAATTCTAATATCTTATAATTTTCATTATGGCAAATAAATCGACGTTGCCAGATATTGGCTTTTATAAACCGAACCTGTACGTTTATTAATTTTAGATTAAACACCTTCACGCTCAATTGTTATAATATATGGACGATTCTCATCAAATTTTGAAATTAGGTAGAAAAATATTTTAAAAAATTGATTATTTTTGTCAATTTTGTAGTATTTGTATAATTAGAGTTTACCAATATTGTGGTCCCTAAAAAAACAACTTATTTTAATCGAATTGTAAGGATGGTTTATAATTTTGAAAGTGAGGAAATAGTTTTTATAGACCATACAATCATTGAATCGTGTCTGTAGTTATTTGATAGAGAACAAAAAGTGTGGGCCCTAACAGTATTATTGTTACGTAAATATAATACTCTTCTATAAAGTGTTATTTGTTGTCTTGCACCATCAAAATGAACTATTTGTATCTCTGCATTGTACTTACAGCAATAACTTTCAATAAAGTCAATATGAATGATACTCCCATCTTTAAACAGGAAAAAACGGTGAATTTGAGGATTAAATAAGCAAAGAAATAAAAAAAGTGAATTCGACTAGTTTAAAATGTAATTTTGAAATAATTTTCATATTTTTATTTTGAGATAGATACTCTCCACGTGTAAGATGCCTTAAATATATGAATGGATAGTATTATCAACAATCAAAAATCGATGAAAGCCTTCATGAATGATTACAGATGCGCTCATATATCGACTAGTAAATGTGTGAGGGGATGATTATCTTTCATGGAACATATAAAAAATATATTTGAAAACGGTTTTTTTTACTTTTCATTCCAAACTTAAAAGATTTTTGAAATATTGTTTTTTTAATAAATTAGTCAAATTCGCTAAAAAAAATTTATTTTAGAAGTTCAAAAATATGCTAATCGCTAGTTTGGGACATACTGAGAGAATGATTTTCAGGGTAGTAATTAATTATTATTCTATAGAATTATTCATACCGTTCAAAATCTATTATCATTCCATCTCCACCGAGAAAGGTTCGATTTTTAAAATGCGAAATTAGTTCTCAGAACTCGTCGTAATAAGTAAAATACAATAAATATCACCAAAATTGGTCCAGTGAAAAATGTGACACCCCGGTTCGAAAAAAAGCCATTTTTAAAAAGATTGTTTGCATTACCTTCTAAAGAAATATAAAAGACCAAAAAAAAAATGGTTTTTATAATAGAATAGTAAGTACCTTAATATATAAAAGAAAACGAAAAAATCGTCAAAGAATTCTATAAGTGTAAGCGAAATGATTATTGGACGCATTGGACGATAAGAGAAAAAAACAATTAAACTTTTGATATATTATTTTTAAGCATAATTTTAATGTCCCTCAAGAGTAATTCAAATAAGAGCTTATTCAGTAAAAAGTGAAAAAAACGTTACAAGAAATCTCATTAGACTTTACATACAGATTAAGCTTAGAAAGTATAAAGATACGATGAATCAGAACCTCTATTAAAAATAGGCATTTCAATGTTCAAAAAACTCATTACAAGTCGTTTAAAGTTATTAAAGGCATTTTAAATATTATGATTTTAAAATGCCTCTAAATGTTTTTTTTTATAGGGATGCACATGTCTATTGTACAGTAACCTACTTAACTAATAATCTTCCACATAATCAAGGGCGGATTCAGGATTTTTTCTGGGGGGGGGTACAACATTATCTTTCATTTGCAAGTGCGTGAAAGGAATCACGAAAAAAATTCGCAATTCCAGCCAGAGATAGACTAGAGTTTCACTAATGTTTTTTCTGTTATTTTATTCATATATTTTCACAACTTTAATAATTTGATATGGTTTTAAGTATGTACTGTAATGAAATCTTCACAATACACAAAAACACCCTTGGGGGGACGTGCCCCCCCCCCCTAAATCCGCCCTTGCGTATAACTGTATTTACACAAAAACAGAACGCATAATAATTTTAGAATTATTAATTTACATAAACTCATATTAGTTATAATCCAAATTTAAAAATTTCTTATTTTAAACAACAAAAAGGATCATTCTTTTGAAGAAATATTACGAGAATTTTTTTTTCCAACATTTCAACTTTTAGGCATCTTAATTATGTAGATTGTTGCATTGTACAAAATTAACAGACTATAATGCTTCTTATAAGTAATACGACTTTTTATATTACTTATTATATATAATTATCAGCATATTTTTTTGCATTCATATTCTCGAAGGGTATATTGTACTAGTAATTAAATTTCATAATAAAACAACACTTTCTAAAAATTATTTATGCAAACCATTTATGTACTTAAAAACTTAGTCGAATTCAGAATTAACAAAAAAAAAAAACAGTTAAGCTTAATTTTTAAGAAAAGTTATAAAATATTTAAAAGCAATCATATACCTACCGATAGTAGATTGTTGCGGGTAAAATAGCAGAAATGCTTAATGCAAAATGGTGTGTAATTTAAAAATCAACTATGTTATCACAGTAATATGATACTATGAAAAATTAAAACAGATCTCAGTTTTATTGAAATTGATGTTTTAGCGTTAGCAGTAATATATTCTTAATTTACAAAGAAAAAATTTAAAATTCAAGATGTATCAATCTACATAATGTTGAAATATATTCACGTGTGCTTCTTATAAATAGTTCAGTCTCTTCGGTCTCTTCCAATGATTCGAATTTATTAGATTTAAACATGGGAACTATAATATCAAAACTTAATTTCATCAATTTCAATCGATTATTATCAAATTCATTAGTAAATAATAATATTTTAAGTGTTTTTAAAGTTTGTATTTCTATAATTTCGGTAGTTGGTTTTGGTGTTTTAATTTGTAAAAGGAAAGTAAAAATATATCGTAAAGAATCTCAAGTCATTGTGATAACCGGATGCGATACAGGTTTAGGCTTCTCTTTTGCTCAACATGCTTGTAGTTTAGGGTTTATTGTGATTGCCGGCTTTCTTAATATTAATAGTGAGGGAGCTAAACAGTTACAAAATGTTTGTGAAAAAAAGCTTTTTTTCCCTATTTCTCTGGATGTTACAAATACTACTCATATTCAAAGTTTTAAAAAATATTTAGAAGATTTCTTTTTTGAAAATGATAATGCAGGTAATATAAAAAGCGCATAAATTTCTATAGATTTTAAATGAACTTTATTGTCTTATTTTTAGAATTTCATGCTGTAATAAATAATGCAGGCATTATGATATTTGGTGAATTTGAATGGCAAACCGAACGATTGATGCAAGAACAAATTAATGTTAACTTTTTTGGAACGTTACGAGTAACCCAGATTTGTATGCCGTATCTAAGAAAATTTAAGGGTATGTAAATTAATTTATTTTACTATTAATTAGTTTAATAAGTATTAAAATCCAAATTGTTTATTAGGTCGCATAATTGTCGTTGGAAGTCATTGCGCAAGTGTTTGTTTACCAGGCTTAGCTCCTTATGGAGCTACAAAAGCTGCATTACATTCTTGGTGTGATGGTTTACGAGTTGAAGTGGCTAAATATGGAATAAGAGTCATTAAATTTGTCCCAGGTAAAATATATTTCATTGTTATCAAGTTTTTCAAATAATCAAATATAATTATTCAAATTAGGTTCATATATAATGCAAACCAATATATTAACGGGACTGCCGAGGTACAGAACTGAAATTGAAAATAGTTTATCGGATGAACAACGAGAATATTATGGAGATTTTTTTGAAAGATATTACACATTCCTGTCATTAATTCCAGTTCCTAAATCTACAAATAAAATTGAAGACTCCACATTATACAGAAAGTTTGAAGATGCATTGACTGATAAATATCCGAAGAGTTTGTATAAACATGAACCTTTTCATTATAAAATCAATCATTTGTTTTTTAAAATATCTCCGATTTTTCTTCGAGATTATCTGGTTTCTAGATTTGTTAAAATGCCTGCTTGGAAACCCTTGTCAACTGATTGTTAAGCATATGAAATGTTGATTTGAAAACTTTATTGATTGATTTCAATGTAGTTTAATTTAGCAACGTTTGTATATTCATGATTACAGACTCGATCTTAGGTAGCGTGGGGTCTAAACAAATTTTGTGTGAGGCTATTTCTTTTTTAATTTCATACGAACTTTTATAAGATATATGATGTAATATATAAAGTAACCAAATAAATTCGTGGGATTTTTAATTTCTCCTTTATTTGGAACAGAACCAGCGAAATAGTATAGAATTAAACGAAAAATAGGGCATAATTTTTTAATTTCTTACAATAAAAATATCTATATAAATAGTAAAGATTTGCTACTCTTAATAATACTAGTTAATTTAGTTACTTATTAGGTAATTAAAAAAATATTCTTCTTTAGTTATGTTCAACTTTTATTTTATTTTTGCACCACTAAATTTACCTTTCAGTCTAACAGAATATTTAGAAATAATATGTAATAATAATAACTAGTGTAAGATTAATTAGTGTAAGATTTTATTTCGAGTCCGGAGTCCAAAAAGAGTGGAGCTCTATTCTTGTATATCGGACAATATGCTCACCACGATGTAGATACATATGAAATATTTAATGTGTAATCAATTTTTAGTTCCTGACACTTTCATATGTTAACTTTTCAGTAATATAAGGTTAATATTATTAACGATTTTTTTCTCAAACACTCATAATTTCTTGAAAAGATATTTGAAAAATAGAGGAGATCAATAGTTACTTACATAAAATTTAATTTAAATTTTTGTTTTTTTGAACAACCATAAGTTTTTGATGTTTTACCTTTTTCAATTCCTATTTTTGTTTTTTTAATAAAAATATTTTAGCTTATTGGTGGCCGAGTGGTCAAGGTAGCCACTCCAAAACCAGGTTGCTGTTGAGTTCGATTCTCGTATCGAACAAAATTTCAATATTTTTCGATTTACGGATTTTTATTGACCTTAGAATCGCTAAAGGAATTTTAAAAGTTCTAAAGTAAAATGTAAATTGTAATAATTCAAAAGTAAAAATAACGATTGGTCTATCATTTCTTAATTTAATTTTTTATTAATTTTTAAATATTTACCCTTAATCATCGTTAAATTTATTTAGCTATTTCTGTTATTTAGACATATAACATAATATAATAAAGTGATACTAGGCAATAATGGGTATCCTACAACTCTCTTTTTTACTGATTTTCAATCGAAAATAATATAGACATACCTATAACAAGTTTAGTATTAATATACCTACTAGAAGTAATCATTTTTTAAGTATATAGGAAAGGAATAAAGCGATTTTAAGCAAATGAAAAACTCAAAATAACGACGAATTACTACATTTTTTGTAACTTAAATTTCATATATTTTTTTTTATAAATTGATTCAATTGCCATAATGGAGCTTGTATAATGAAAAATCTTGATAATAAAATGTATCGCTTGGTTGGCATTATAAGTATAAATATTTTTAACTAATAATTTTATTTTAATAGAATATTACACAAAATACTTTATCGGTTTCACCGAATTATAAAAGTTTTTAATTATATTCTTAATAAATATGTTGAAAAGTGCACTTATGATTTCTTATTTTAAGTTGGTACAACATTAGATACAAATTGCATTACAGTTTGTTTATTGATTGCACATTTTGGATAGTAATTCATGCAAGCATTTTGATCGGAACCCCATCCAGCATCCACGGCTTCTTTTATCGCCGTACCATCTAAAACGTTCCTGAACAAAGAATTTCTAAAAATCAGAAAAAATAAATTAATTTTAACCATTTAACGCAATTAATAGTGGTTTCAATACTTAGTGAGTAACTCGACCCATTGATCTACTGTTGAAACATTTCCAGAAGCCACATTTAGTTTAGCATTTTGAACTGTAGAACATACTAATCGTTGCATGCATGAACTACTATCAATGTTATATTTTTCCAAAGCTGATTCTAAATTTGTCATAATTTCAGTTAAAGTTGATTCAGAACCTATTGATAAAATAACATTAGTTTTGTGTAGTTATAAATCAAAATTGAAAATCACTTACTTCTTCGGTAGCCTCCATAACCACCTCCATAACCACCGGAAAATGCATAAGCTAATTTTGGGAGAATTAAAACGGCCCCTAATCCAATCAAAGTCCCCAAAACAACTCCTCCAATATCAATTTTTAAAGGAGTATAAAGTCCAGTTCCAACTCCTCCTGCTGTTCCCGGATATTGTCCTCCATATCCAGTTACACCAAATCGTTGAATTCGTTCCGATGATTCAGATCCGTTAACTTTATTGGGAGTAATTAAAGAACGCCCTTCTATTGCTGCTGTTGATGTTTCCGTTTCTTCATTGGTTTTATAAAATGAACCAGGACTTGGAACAAATCCTCTAAATAAAGATATTCGTGAAAAGTTACAAATTGGTATTTAGTTACAATATATGTACTTACACGGTGTTGTCATATTTTTTTGGAACTGTAGATCCAAATACAAAGCAGGTACTTGCAAGAAGAAGAAAACACCCCAAAAAATTATACATTCTGATTAAAAAAGGATCAATATTTATTTTTTTTGAAAATTGTTAGATATATTTCTTTTGTGAACGTTGAATTGTTTTGATTTGCTGATTTATCAAAATCTTTCTTATATATGAAATACGCGTCACACAACGTTTGTATCAAACAATTCAACAATTATAACAATGAAAACTTCCAACAATTGTAATCAATTTATGTAAAACTAAAGACATCGCGAACAGGCAACGATATTTTCACTAAATAACTTTCACATAGACGTCTTAACGACGTTATTATTATTGTCTCAAATAAACGAAATGATGATCGTATACCGGAAAATTTTCATCGTTGACTTTTCTTTGTTTAGTCAGTGACAGTATAATATGTGGTTTTTAAATAATGGTGTAGTACTGTACGATGAAATGACAATTGACTCATTTTAAATGATATAAAGAATAATAGTTTAATTTTTTTTAGAAAATTGTTATGAAATATAGTGTTCTTCAATTTCTTTATTTAATTGTTTAATTTTCGACATTTAAATTAAAAGAAAAATTACCGATTCCAAGTTTGAAATGGATGATGGAAATTATTTTTTTTTAAATGAAAAATAAAGTTCTCCCTTACAATTCCGAAATATAAAAGTTAAAAAAATATTTAGAAGCTTTTCTAAAATATACCTATTATATAGTTTAAGCTCAGTATCATTTTTAACTATTTTTTTTATTGATTTTTTATTTTTTATTGAAATTTTATGTGTCTTGGAAGTTTTTTTAATTACTTTTATGAACTGTACCGTATCTATAAAAATAAATCATAACAAGGATTATTGTTGACAAAGTTAAAGCGATAGTTTATGAACGCCTGAGGAAGGCCTAATAAAGGGGCCGAAACGTCGCGAGAAAAAATCAAGTTTTAACTACTTATTTTGGTCCTAGTCCTCTGAGATTTTAATCTCTTATCACCAAGGATCTGAAATTTTACCGTAATGTCATCATCAAGAGGCTTTATGAACAACTTGTCTGTTAACTCTTCTATATTTATAAAATTCAATTTTCGAAAGTTAAATAAAAAAATAACAGCCATAAAATTTTCCAAGCGTAAAATTGTTTTATCATTTAACATTAAAAAGATGGCTTGACACATAATGTATGTGATTTTTTGAAATTATTTTATGAATAACAATCATTTAACATTAATAATAGGCATTAAGGCGAAAAACGTATCTTAAGTATTGTAAATTATTACAATACACAACTGCTTTTTTTAAATTTCATTCAGTAACATTTATTTTTTTGCTTTTCAATTTGAATAAATTATAATATAATTTCCTTAATGCATTTTAAATTGTTAATTTAATTGAAAAGTTAGTGCCGTATGGTTTTAAGATAAGTGAAATATGCAAATTAACTGTAGGTAAGTACTACTGTCAACTACTGTAGTCCCAGTGGCGTACGCACAATTTTTGCCTTAAAATTGCCAGAATCTTGTTTGTGTCTAAAAAAAAAGTAAAATAGTATTACTTTCAGGACCTTTTACCTCTTTTAACTGCGGATAGTTTGAGAAAATTTGTTCGATGTATATAATTTAAACAAAAAATGATCCTTCTAGCAATTTTAGAACTGGGTTGGAAAGATATCGGAACAATAGTTGAGAAAGTCGACTATTTTAAAAGGACCTTCGGATTTGTTAAGACTGATTTTTTCATTGAATGCTAACTGCTCATTAACGTCTTTTTTATTATTTTTACAATTAGCTTGTTATTAAGGAAAAAGGAAGTTCCTGAGGATGCTGAGAAATTTAGAAGCCTCAAATTTTGTTATTCAAAACTAATACATATTTAGCATAAACGATTAAAAAATTGCCATAAAACATTGATGTTATAGAAGGAAAAATGGAAGGCCCCGAAAAAATAAGAAGACGGATTTAAAATTTTTCGACTTGTTAAAAAGAGATTTGGGATTATCGCATTTCCAATAACCTTTCCATGGATTGAAGAAAAGAATTCAACCTCCCGGATAGAAAATTTGCTGTTAGACAGAAAACAAAAAAAACATGCCTCCAGGACCACGCTAAAATTTACTAAGCCTAAGAAATTATTGGGGGTAGCTAGCTGACAATAATTGCTACACGAATGGCTATAGCTTAAAATTTTATTCAAGATAAGTAATAAGTTTATGCTTTATTTTCTCCGTCCATATTTTTCTATTTTATAGCTATTTTTCTCGAAAACTATTGGCAATATAAAGATGAAAATAAGCCTACTAGTGGCCGAGTGGTCAAGGTGACCGCTCCATAATTAGGAAATAACAAAGTGATGGTAAATAACAATTAAAAAAAACATCCCCGCACAAAATAATCGCAAACAAAATATCCTCGACAATTCATTCTTCGATTATTAATTACTTTTTTGTTATGCCTTGGTTTTTTCCAGAAAAAAGCACTCAAATGTAATCGTTTTTTTTTACTATTTCTTATTTTCACCACTATTATCTTAAAAAATAAAAACCATCTACTAATAATTGTTTTCCCTTCCTCTTTTCTTATTTTCTTTATTTTAAGTAATATTGTCAGAAAAAACTATACACTAGGATACAGGAGCGAAGGTTCAAGGGCTGTGGGATAAGGAGTAAAGTCCATCTTTCTGCGAGAAAAATATTAAAAATGTTTTTCTAATTATGGCCGATTTATTCGCGATTTAAATTCAAAAACAAAGTCGAAATTGATGTTGTTAAAAGGAACTTTTTCTAGACTTCGCTCCTGGACTCCTTGTGCATGGTTTTCTTAACACAAAAAATAGATGGAGACTTGTATACAATTTTTAAGCATCGATTTGTCGTAAATTAAGCTAGATATTAAAAAAAATCATTATTTTCGTTTAACTTCGTCAAGATCTATAAAAATCCGTCTCCAAATCGTGTCGCTAGAATGAACCGTAGTTTTGCCAAATACTCCATTGTCGGGATATATTATTAAAGGAAATTTTTTTTGGGGATTTTTTATCTGCGGATATTTTATCGGGGGATCAAATATCATGTAACCAATGCTAAGATTATCTTTTTTTTTTGACCTCACATCCTACATCGGTTTACCAGGTGGAAAAATTTAGCAGTAAAGAATAACTAAGCTATAATAATAGGGCAATAAGAGATTTGTTTCCAAAAACCGTGAAAATGTAGATTGGTTTTATTTGCAATGCAGTCAACATTCATTTTAATTTAATGCTTTCATAATCCCTATTTTATTGAAAAACGCATACTCATATTTTAAAAATTGATTCATTATTTACTAATGAAGCTAAATTAATTGATACCGATGTTGTAAGTGCTAGAAGATAATTTTTGTAGAAGAGAAGCAAAAAGCCTTTTTAAATTACATGAGTTTAGATAAGTGTAAATCGGTTTTACCTTTCGCCATCTAAAGTTGCATTTTCATACTGTCGCTAGTCGCTGGTTTCTAGCAAAAAATGTGGTCACATAATTAACATGGAACATGTGCGCCATCTGAAAAAAAAGTAGCGATAAAGCTAAATTTTGTTTAGCTTTTTGGCCAGATTCTACTGATTTTATAAGATATGCTTATTTACCAGAAATGATTTACTCTAATAACAAATTTCCAAAAAAAGTACAAAGTTCACACATTTTTAAACTGAATGTTTACAGACAAGTATTACTACTTATTACACGCAACTATATACAAATACCTACACAATCAAGTGGTAATATCGATGCATCGACATTCGATAGAGCCTCATTTGTCGCTCAAATTTTGACCACATGATACATTTTAGTCACGAAACCACATTTTTCGCTAGAAATCAGCGAACAGCGACTGTATGAAAATGCACCATAATTTGCTTGTCAAATTGTTTGTTTACTTTTCGACTTTACGGATTTAATTTTTTTTTCCATTTCAGAATGAAAAGTAGGACGATAGATATAATAATGAAAGAATGAGCTTTCTTTTTAGGATTCCATTATCTTAGTCTCTTCAAAATTGAAATTATTTTATAATTATAAGATTTTAATCATACTAAGAAATAAGATAATAAATAATAAACGATTAAGACTGGATGCATTTTCATTTTATTTATGGGTTGTAACTCTAAAAATTTTCCATTGTAGCGCGTAGAAGGCATTAATGAGTACCTATTTGCTTTCACCAGTACATAGTTTTTACTGAAAAATATCAGGAAAAGATCGGTGGAAATTGAAAAGAGTAATTTTTCACACCATGTAGTTATAATTTAAAAGAAGTGGTTACGCGATGGAAAAAGTACAAAAGATTATATATTTGATTTTTATTCCGCAGTATGCAAGTTAACTTTGTTTAACGAATAACTTATTTACCTAAATTTAAAATCAAATAAAACAACTTTAATTGTGTTTCGTATGATGTATTTGTGATAAAATTCAAATTTGATTTTTTTTTTTAATTTTATTAAAACTTTATTATGAATTTCGCATTATTTAATTTGATTTATTTTTGTTTCTTAATTTCTTCTTCATTTACGCAAGAAATTGGCCTAAATGTAACCAATCAATTTAATAGTGCGGATTTCGGAAAAAATACAAATTTTAAGAATTTCGATTTTTTCAATAAAAGACGTGGAGCAAGATTTATATCTTTTGATTCATCGAAAGGGGATATAAGTGTAAGTGAAGTATGAAATAAATTAATTTCAACAAATAAAACTACCCTAAAGGAACCGTAAAACTGAAATTTATAATTCTAATAAAAAAAAAACAATAAATAGCTTTGTTTATTTTTTAATTAAAAATCTTCATTAAAATAATGTTTTATAAAAAATTTTCTTATTATTTCTTTACTTATACTTATTTTACAATTATATTTAAAAATCTATTTAAAGTATATTCAAAAAGTATATAAATTACTGACAGGGCTATATTTATTGATACTTGGCAAATATAACGATGTTCGGTTCAAAATTAAAACTTCATAATTAAATTTTTTTTCAATAAGTTAGCGTTGGTATAAATTATTAGCATCCAAAATGATTGAATTCAAAATGAATATTTTAATAATAAGCCAAAGCTTCGCTCTTTGCTCGCTTCGCTTATTAAATTATGAAATCTGTTCGCTTCACTCGTTACGCCAAATCTTCGGAAGCAATGTGTTCTTTTTTATGTGTTAGACACTAGGGATGTGAAAATATAATCAATTTTATGCGAAAATTTATTCCGAATATTTTTTTTTGTTTACTGTTGTTTACTGTGGTAAAAATACTTACTTTTTCTACGATTTTTTATCATAGACATAATGTATATGGTCTAAAAATAATTTTTAATATTTTGGAAATGTTCTATCCAATATCAAAACATAAAATAGCTGTTATTTCTTAACTTCACTTGCAGGGTTGAATTCAAACTTAGTGCCACCCCTGGCCCCTGTTAAAATTGCAGCCCCAACACTAAAACTTTAAAGCAACCCAACTTGTTTTTAATTTTTCGAAAAAAGCAACCGATTAATTTTTTTTTTATTTCAAAAAATAAAGAAATCAAGTGTCGTCTTAAATCTGCAAGAAAATATTATTAATTAAATTATTTCGATTATTTGCTTTAACTACCAAAATCATAATTTTCAAATTTCGATTTTACAAATAATGCATAAATGGAATTTCTAGATTTATTTATTAACCAAAAAACAATGAATAAAAAGTAATATATAAATATTTTGAGGTATTTGATCATTACAAAAAAAAAATAATTAATTCTCAAATGTTGCCGCCTTGGGTAACAGCCCCTAGTGTAAATCTAACGCTGTCTGCTTAATAAAATATAAAGAATAATCTTTTAAAAATTCGAAAAAAACGGTAATTTTGCCCGGCTATTGGCCCGGCATTAAAATGGCGTCACAATGCGAAACTGCAAAATCCTATGGATATTTTTCTATAACAAATGTACTTTAACCCAAAGGGAAAGGTTGTTTAAATCGTTTAAGCAATATGTCAACTGATAGTAATTTTTAGGGTATACAAATGTTTTTCATTTCATTATTAATTATTACCTATTTTATGGCAACTGCTCAATGATCTGGTTATACCACGGTTTCAATATTCGTACAACTCGTACTGATGCGTACTGTGACGTCACAGAAGATCCATAAACACACTTATCGTTTTCGGACTCTCATTTGCTCATTAAAATTAAAACTATTTTTCTGTCCAAATACAAGTTTTTCATAGTAAAAAACTGTTTTTCCTCATATTATGTTCTTAATAATATTAATATTGATAGATAATTTTTAATACCTTTTAATACATCGCATTGTAACATATTGTAACTTATTGTAACATATTAAGAAGAATGATAGGTAGATATTTTTTTAAGTAGTAAGAAAAAATTTTTTTTTTCAAATTAAATATGATTAAAAAGAAAAAAATCGATTTTTAATTAACCGTTTTTTTCTCTTCAATGTCCCATTCCTATTAGACACATGCTATAATTTTCAAACGTTTCATTAAGTAATTTAACAAGATTATTTTCAAATTATTATGATTAAAGAAATTTGCAACCAAAAACAAAAGAAAGTAAATCTTGTGAAACTTTGATATCAGTTTAGTAAAGTTGTTTTAATTGGATGAAAATATTCAATAATTTAGAGCACACCTAAGTTGACCTAAGTCAACCTAAGTTCATTTTTAATTTTGTATACAATTGTATTATCATTTTGTAAAGGATTTTTCCCATTCAATTAAATTTATACAAAACAAAATGAGTCCAGTGGCTGTGACTACTATTTCTAAATTAATGTTTTTCATCAAAAACTATTTCTAAATTAATGTTTTCCATCAAAATCAATATTTAATTATCTATGTTAAATACTAAATAAGCGTTTTTAGTGATGGTTTCAATGATAGGATACAAGCACAAATTCGGCGTCTTCATATTGTGTATACTACTGAATAATGACTCTATATTTTATAGTTTGTTAGAGATTTTTAATACATCGTTATCCCTATGAGTGAATCCAAATTTGTAAGGTTTTGTATTTCTTTATTAGTATGGCAGAATAAGCTCAAGTCTCTTCAAAATTTGTAATTAAAAAAATTTATAATTTTTTATTTAAAAAATACAAGTCTGAACACAACAGCTAATTTATGAATCGGTATATCTACTATTAAGTAAAATATAAAAATAAAACGATTTTTGTTTTTCACAGATTGAACTTGCCTTTAACGTACCGTTTGTTCAAATTCCCGTCCAAAAAGCCATGGATAATATATCCAAAGGACTACCGCTTGTAAATGTAAATATCGGAGCATTATTTTTGGCCGGAGGAATATCAATCGCTTCACTCGTTATTGTTCCTACTATCTTAGGCTTTATGGCTCCCGTAAAATATCCAGCAAAGTCAAAATTTAGAGGTAAGAACTATATATCATAATTATATCTTTTATTTACTAACACTTTTAATACACTGGAAAATTTACATTTTTTTTTAAAGTTTTGAAAGATTTATATATTTACATAGCGAAACAAGTTGCACAGTTACTATTTCTTCCCTTTACCTTTGGCAGCAGATTTTAGAGGAGCCATACCAATATCGGCTAAATCATATTGAGTCCAAAAATGTGAAACATTTGGATGCTTCTTCATTTTTTCCATTTCAATAATTCCAGGTGGAGGTGAAAAGTCAATGTTTATTGATCCTTCCGAGCTTTTCTCAGAAACTGGCTCATCACCTCCGAAACAATCACAACAATCACAAGATGCACTTGATGTATCCTAAAAAAGCAATGATAGACAAATAATGTAAGCAGTTATTTACATATTTATATGTAATTATATACACGAACCGGTAAATTTGTTTTTTGGGGTTTCGATATTTTGAACATTAGAGGCAACATGTTGAGATACGGATCTTCATTATCGAGTACTTTTTTCGGTTCTCGTAATGGATTCATTGTTATGATATATGCGCCTTCTTTCTTTTGAACATTCAGTGTTTGCTTTTCATCGACAACGAATTCGGGTTCTTCGTCACCATCGTCAGCAGTGGTAGCTACAGCACGCGCTCCCTTTCGAGATTTCTTTTTCGGTGGAGCTTTTTTATCAGTAACAGTGAGACCAGCCAATTTTCTTTGTTCCCTAATTATTTCCTCGACTGTTTCCTCGATGAAACCAGGCTTATACTTTCGACGCCCCTGCCAATATTAGATATATAATTTTTTTTTCGCTAAGAAAAATAACATAATATTCTACTTTTAACCTTCCACAAGAAGGCTCAGGTTTCCAAGCCCAACCTTGTGTGCAAGGAACTTTACTGGATGGAAGTACGCATTTTTTATGTCCAATCACATTGCCGGGATAATTTTCTCCCATGTTATAAACTAAGTGGCATTTTTTTCGTGCTTTTTCTTCAGCGGTTAGTTCATGACCTTGATTGGTTGGATTTCCTCCACTTTTCAAACGTTGATCTGATGGAATTTGTTGAAATTCTACTGTTGATATGTCTCCACCAGCTGAATGAGATCTTAACTCATCAACACTTTTACGATCTTCGATATGCTGAACATCACCCGAACAACCGGCGTCTCTGTAAATTATTGCTTATATTAATAATATTAAAAAAATGAGTTAAAATCAAAATTTTTTTATTGCCATCATAATCCAAATACAAAAAAAAAAAAACACATTTTTAAAAGTTTCTAAAATTATTTGTTTTTTTTTTACGGAAGAAAATATTAACTTATTTTTATATATTTTATTTTTCTTCTTTCACTTACTTTTTAGGGTTACATTTAGAACAACCGCATCTGGAGTCTGTTGCTTTGATTTCCGGTTTTGTATAAGAATAAGGATCCAATTTGACTGGCAAATCTTTGCATGTTCTTCCCGATATGGAATAGCCACCACATTTATCGCAAATTGTTGGTTGCGGCATATTGCAAGATTTTGTTTTTGCTGAACATTCATCCCGGATACATCCTTTTTGTTTTGAACCCCTTTTGTTATTTTTGCAGTTCTTTCCTTCTTTTTCGCATGTGTCTACTATATGACCAAAGTTTGGTTTCCCAGACGGCCATTTGGCCGGGCTTTGCGTTTGCATTTCACGTTTTGGTACACTTGGACAGGCATTGCAAACCGCGTTTGCTCCAGGGAGTAAAACACTAAGAAAGAGTACAAACATGAGGTTTTATTTACTCGGTAAATCTTATTTGGCGTAATTAAGCTGACTGACCCCAACAAATAATGATTTTAAAAATTATAAATAATATTTTCGATAGTTTCGGAATGGAGATGAAAATTCTATTTTCTGATTAATTTTCAGTTTAGACATTGTTATTCTCCTGGCTAATCACGCCAATGCGATTCTTACCCTTGTCCTCCTGTACTTGTGCCACCTGCTGCTCGCATTTGACATCCTCCACACATGCATTTTGGATTTCGAATTCGTTCCATTTGTTGTTGTGGAATTGTAAAGGAACAGCTATACAACCCTTCACACGGGGGCCCATCAACATTGTAACGATGAGGACATTCTGGACCACCGCAAGGTGCAGCCCTTTCTATTTCTACCGGTGGTATCGGTTTTGGATGAACCAAAGGTCCAATTCCAAACTTTTTAAATTGAAATGCTGCCAAGCAATCATCTTGACCGCATAATCGCTCTTCAATTTCACTGGGTGTTAATTCCAATGATTCTTCAGATGGTGTAGGATCTCGTTTTTTTTGACTATACAAAGGACCTAATGGTAACAAATCTTGTAATCCTCCATGACCGTATCTAGAATGTTTTTTATTTTTAAAAATCATTTTTTTACAAGTAAAAATTAAATACTTGTCTGTGCGGAAAGCAGTAGGAACATTTGTGCCTTTAAAAAGATAAGACATGGACGCATTTTTGCTTTGAACCACTTGGTATTGAGTTTCAATATTATTTCCAAAACAGGATAAACGTAAAAATATTTTAATTTCCCCATTGGTATCAAAAAATTTAATACAATCATTGTAAATTACTGGTTCGACCTCATTTTTTTTCGTTTTTGAATCTTTCACCAATCGTATGAATTGCTTTGGCCATTGTAAAACAGCGTTTCCGATTAAAGCTCCCGTAGATATATGCTTGACTAAAAAGGTAATTTCTGTATCTTCCATTTGATGCTGTAAGACATATGCCGATGCCGGAAACAAATATGACTTTCCTGGATTGGGATCTAAGGCGTTATTTCCACATGCTGCATTCGAGGCATTTTCGAATTTAATCGAAAAAGTAGCAATACGACCTAGATGTATATCGACACACAAATCCTTTTTGCATACTTCAGTGTAATTGCTAACAACCCCTTGAACGAGTGCTTCAATCAAATATAGATTTTCATCCATTTTTCAAAATTGATTTGTCGGAATAAAGTTGACGATATAACGAAATAATTTTTATATTAAAATCCTACCATACTACAAAAATTTTAATGGCAATCGTTTTATTATCTTGAAAAACGTACCCAATTTTACATATAATTTTGAAATTAAAATTTGTTTTGTTTTAAAACTATCAAATGAGTGTTTCGTAGTAACCGTTTTTTTTGTGCTTTTAGCACTTGATGAACCGAATACTTGGCAAAAGATTGCGGCTGTGGTTGATGATACTCTACTGCAAAATGATATTAATTCTACATCCTGTTTTCAACGAATCATATGCAAATTCGTCCAAAAGTCATCACAAAATGTAGCGGCTGGTCAAGGAAATAGTAACGAAAAAATAATTGACGGACTTGCCAGGTAAATATATTTAAAATTAAACATAAGTTCTTAATGTTATACTTATTATTTTATTGCAGTAACTTTTTTGTCAATCACTTAGTAAATGGAACAGTTGTTCAGGAAGCTCTCATTGTTGGGTATCATGGTGAAAATTGCTCCCAAATATTCCCGTATTGCAAACTTACGAAAACAAAATTACACAAATTTGCCAGCAATTTCTTTCCACAGCATAAAATATTTTGATTTGTTTTCTTTTTGTTATATTATGTTTATTTGTTTAATGTTGTTTACTTTTAATTATCAAACAATAAAAAATATAACTAAGATACTTTATAAGATTTAAAGCTATATTAATAAAACAAAATTTCAAAATCGATTTTTTTTGTTAGTTAAAATATATGTAGTTGTGGAACTATATTGTGAAAGAAAAATGGTAAATGAAATTTAGGTGCATAATATTTCTTCACTGCTATATTGTAACCTTTATTGGAAAAATTATAATGAGAAATTACATAATTTTTTTAATTTTATATATTTCTTCGTGCTTAATATTTCGAACATTGTATGTGAACAATGATTTTTTGAAACATTTAGGCTCATTTTCACAATAGGTAGTTAACCGAAAGGTTAGATAAACTATAACACGGAAATTAACTAGTTCGCACTGTTTCACAAGCTGATAGTTTAATACAGTTTTGATTAAAAGGAGGTTGTAGTCGTAGGCATATAAAATAAATATAATCCATGTTGAATTATAATACCGATAGTTCAGTAACGGTGAAATTCAGTGAGATGTTTAAAACTTAAGTTAATATTTGCAACGATCTTGCGTTATTTCAATTTTTAGTTTAATATATTTCATTGAGCACTTGTCAAGAATGTACTTTTCGTAATACTTAATCATTTTTCTCGTATTAATCTTTTTTTAATATTCTTTAACACAATGAAAGGAAAATAAATTTTGCAGTCGTATTGTTGTAATAAACTTTAAGAGGATGTTTGAAATAAATTAAGATTTTTGTTACTTACCGGGCAAATTAATAGTTGGAAAATCATATATGAAAGCCTATTTCCATAGCTGTTTATAGGGCGAGCAAAGTGGTTGGAGCAAATTCGAAATTCATGATAGTTCATATCACGGGCTACCGACTCTATAGGACGAACGTAAAGACAGACGGACAGGGATTATGCGATAGTCAAATACAAAATCAATGCAGTTGGAAAGAGATAGAATTTTCACCATAGATACTTAATTTTTTACTATAATACGATTGGCGCACTTGGTTTCATAGAAGAAGAACAGTTTCTATCAGTTCTGAATGCTCGCAACTGTTCGTGACAAAATTATTTTTCAGCTTGTTAGTTTTTGTAGCCACCATAGCAAGTTTGGTTCTTCATTGTGAGATGGTGCTCACGAGCCTAAATGAGTTATTTATCAGAGAAGAGAGTTAAATGATGTTAACTCACGAGTACTTTATAAGTCTTACACTACTCATACCCCTTATGCCCCTTATCCAGACAATCAGTATCAATGATAACATATAATGAATTATATCGAGAACAGCTTATTTTTTACTAATAAGTTATCCAATATTTCGATAGTGATAATATACTTTGAAATAAGGTTTTATAGTCTGCAATAACTAAATATTGAAATAATACAATAAATATAGAAATATTTTGATTCAAAGCGCTTAAACCCAAGCGTTTTTTCAAACTATCTAAAATATACTTCTGGAGCTTCTGGATATGTTAACTTTCTCTCATAGTGTTGGTTTTGGTTACAATCGTTACAACATTTATATTGTTTAAACCTAGTTTATAATTAAATAAATATTGTTTCTTTTGTATGTTTTGTTTTAAACTTGTTAATTAATAAATTAATTACAATAAATAAAAAGTATTTTTTTTCCTTCAAAATAATTAAAATTTTCAGCTAAAGTTATTGAGTTTCTAATTATTAGTGAAAATCCAGACTTTTTAATATGAATACATATTTTTTTAGAAGCATCTTCCTCACTTTTCTGCAATTTAAAAGAGAAACACTTATTCAATATTATTTTTTGAATATTAATAAAATTATAATTTCTATCTCTCTATTACTTTTTACTTTATATTATACTTTATATTACTTAAGGCGAAAATACAATCTGCTAATACTTTTTTCCACAATGGAGACCTCACAAAATATTTCTATACTATATATCATCGTTTCTTAAAATTAGCTACGTTTATTATATGCAAATTATTTTTTTTTCCAAAGTGAATGAATAATAAACGTTTCAATTACATGTGTCAACGAATTTACAAAATCTTTATAACACATATCCTTCAAATTTTACTAATTTCTTAGGGTAGGTTTTGTTATATTTTCATGTTAAGCCACTTATTTATTGTTATTGTTAATTGGTAGTTTTTTCTATAAAAAAGAAACATAAATGATGGTATGTACAAAGACCCAGCGTTTAGTGACTATATTATCGATAAATTATTATTGAACGAGTTGACATAATTTTGTTAAACAGAATTTTGTAAATAAATTGATATAATATTTTCCGCAACTATGTCATATTCTATATATATATACATACTAGCTGATCCCCGCAACTTCGTCTGCGTAACGTAGGTGTAGATTATATTTTCTTTTTAGAATTGCTATTTGTAGTGGTATATGAAAATTTTTATTTTTCTAATTTGTTTTACGAAAAACATAATCATACTTAAAAACACTATTTTGTCAACTTTAAAAAGACACATTTAATAAACTGTTACTTAAAATAAAATAGTTGTATATAAAATATATAAAAAATATTTATAAATATTTAAGAAGAGTATGTTCAATAGCGTATACCGTCGGTAGGCATACCTACCGTGAACCAAATAATCCATAAATCAATCAGTATCTATACATAAATAAAAAATATCGTTAAGTCCAATAATGTCGATCTAAATTATGACTAAAAAAGTCGAAAGTTATCAAAATTCTCGCGTCAAAATAACAGTAGTTAAGAGTTTAGATTTTTGAATATTAGTTGGAATCCCATCTCACTGTTTCGATTCCCGAATGAACCTTTTTCCAAAAACAATTTTGTAAAAAAAAAGTCTAACGTAAGATTCGAACCCACGTCTGTTTTATTGTGAGCATTAGAATGCCAGATACATAAGCGAATGCGCTATGAACGTATAATTAATAGTATAAATAAAAGAGCTTTTATAGCGGTGGCATAAATATATATTTTTTAAAATGAAAAAACACTTATTGTGACATAACTGTAATAGTTAGACATATGCTGTCGCTCTAGTTTTTGTAGATAATAATAAGTTCTGCAAAATCGTAGTACATTATTTTGTTCTATAACCAATAGTTTTCGCAGCGTACGCGATAAAATAATGTTTTTTGGTAATTTTTTTCAGTCCTTGGGATACATTATTGGAGTTTTAGTATGGATCCTTATTTTTTTTTTGAAAATTATATATAGCCTATGTTCTCCGGAAATAGTGTAGCCTCCCAACAGTGAAAGAATTTTTCAAATCGGTCAAGTAGTTTCGGAGACTACTCAAAGCAAACAAATAATCAAATCTTTCCTCTTTATAATAATAGATAGATGATTGCAACCTGGAGCAATTATATATTCTGCAGAAAAGCATTATGGAAGCAATTTTTTGTCATATTTTATTATCATCAATAAATATATATATATCTTCTATGCTAACTCTTCTTCGGTATTTAGAACAATTTGAAAATCAATTGTTGTTATATGTCAAAAAATTGCTTCCATAATGCTTTTCTGCAGAATATATAATTGCTCCAGTTCACAATCATTGGTTCATAAAAATTAGATTTTAAAAAGTTTGATTGTTGGAAAACAAACAAAAATTAAAAACCGCCTCTATGGTATTTGGTATAAGTACGTACTACCTAAACTTTCATACTAATTAAGTGAAATGACGTTATTTAAAATGCTGTAGTTAAAATTATATAACAAAAACAGAAACTTATTATTAATTAATTATTTATTTATTAATTACACTTAGTAAATTCAAAATTTCGATTGTTGATTACCTCTACATTTTCTCAAAGAAACTTAATCACCCCAATTCACTCTTTTAGGGTAGGAATTTTCCAAAAAAAATATTTTCACATGCCTACTTCTTATAAGGAATACACTGAATTTTAAAATTTCATCTGGCAGAGGAGATATATAATTACACGATTTTATGTATGCACGGTTTTAAAAACGTATTTACTTTAAGCTTTATTAATATAATTATTTTTTTTACTACTACTGTATTTTTTTCGTTAATATTTCCTTATTGAGCAACCCTAAGGATTTATTTTCAACAATTTTGTATAAAAAAAAAAAGATTACTCTAGGATTCGAACCCACGTCTCTTTTATGGTGAGCATTAGAAAATCAGATACGTAAGCGAATGTGCTATTACCGTATAATTTTATTAAGTGTTTATTAAGTATAAAAACATTTACATTTCAAAAAGGCACGTCCCACGGGAACGACGGGAACGGGGTAAAAAGTATCCTATGTCCTTCCCCTAGTTCTTAGCTACCTCCCTACTAATTTTCAGTCAAATCGGTTCAGCCCTTCTTGAGTTAAAAATAGTGTAACTAACACAACTTTCTTTTATATATATATATATATATATATATATATATATATATATATATATATATATATATAGATTATATATAATAATTATATATACATATAATTGTATATATACATATAATTGTATATATACATATTATAAAATAAAGTCCCCAAACGCGACACAAATATTTGAAATGTGAAATTAGCAATGAATTTTGAGAAAAGGTAAGTTACCGAAAGGGACAAGATTTAAATTTTATTAGATTTAAGAAGCAACAAATATTATATCAATGGATCAGTTTTAATAGTTTTGCAAATTTCTCCTTATAAACCTACAATTTTATTGTCAAACTGAGTATTATTTTTTTTCTATAAGTCCACTACTATTCACTACCTTTAGGTAGGTAATTCATGAATGAAATAATAGCATACATTTACAAGTTCCTAGGTACGTCTAAGTAATGTATAATAATAATTGTATAGTTTTTTATTTATTTCTACTACTGCAAAGATAATTAATAATATATTTCTCTTGCCTTCTTTCATTTGACGTAAACAAGAATTGGTAGGTCAACAATATAATAAAAACGAATATATAAAAATTTTATAAACATTGGTTCGTAATTCATTTGCTTTGTTATTAAGTTAGCTTTATTGTGATTATTGTTGCGGAAAATATTTTGTTCTTTTGCTTAAATCATAAGTGGAATGTGTGCAAAAATATTAAAGAAGTTGAGATTTCATTTTTGAAATATGGACAGTATTTTCATTCAACTAATTATAAGTGAAATTAAAGTAATGATATTTGGCACTAAGGTAAGTAAAATTAAACAATTACATTCTTGACGTATTGTTATGTTACATCGGCGTGGTATCGTGCATCGACTATAAATTAAATTTTTTTAAATATATAGGGAAGTGAAGTAGATAATCAATTAGAGTTTTGTAATTTTTAAGACATTATGCGAAGTTGGAACCATCAAAATGTACCAACATAGGTTCTAGCTCCGACTCTTTTAATATCTAACGACTTTTTAGCTGCGGACTCTGGTTCCAACTCCCCAGATTTGATTAAAATAAAGACTTATTTAATTGTAAAATAATTGTGTCGTTAAGTTGTAAACGGAACCATCAATTTGAATTAAAGAATTACAATTTTTTTCAATTTTTGTTTGCTAAGAACAATTCTATATCAATCAGAAACATGGATATAGACAAATTTGATTTTCATATGCGACAAAAAACCATAATATATGTAATAGAAAATTAGGCCAATGTACTAATCGATGATTACTTATATAAATAAATTCCATTTTCACTCTATTGCTAGTTTGCTTTAAGTGACAACCAAAACTAAAAATGACCGCTTGAACAATGGTACAGTTTCTTTGGATTTACCAATACTAAAAATAAAAAATAATAATAAAAATAATATTTTTTAAGTAGAGCATACTACTTACATAATTTGGGATTTTTTTCATATTTTTTCAAATAGTACTTCATAGTGAAAAAAAAAATAAAAACAACCACTTTAGTGGTGTATGTCAATTGCTTTTACTAAATCTGAATATACATACATATATAAATACACATATATAATTGTATATATATAATGAGTAAGACCTTTTAATAAAAAAATAACAACTATGTAGGTTTTGAAAATCTTTGAAAAAATGAAATTGTTTTTAAACTTTATTTTTTTAAACCATGATACAGTTTTGGTACCGCTGAGAAAGTATTTTTTTAAGTATAGTATACTACTTACATAATATGAGCTTTTATTCAGATTTTTTCAAATAGTACTTCATAGTAAAAAAAAATAAAAACAACCACTTTAGTAATGTATCTGTGGTGTATGCATGTTTATATATATATATATATAATTATATATATGTATGCATATTCAGATTAAGTAACAGCAAGTGGTTGTTTTTATTTTTTTTCACTATGAAGTACTATTTGAAAAAATCTGAAAAAAATCTCATATTATCTAAGTAGTATACTCTACTTAAAAAAAATACTTTTTCAGCGGTACCAAAACTGTATAATGGTTTAAAAAAATAAAGTTTGAAAACAATTTCATTTTTTCAAAGATTTTTAAAATCTACATAGTTGTTATTTTTTTCTTAAAAGGGTCTTATTGACTCCTACAATATATAAAATTTTTAGAACAATCGGTGTAGTAAGTTCGGAGAAAAAAATTGTCTCTTTTTTTCTACATTTTATTTTTTTTTGGGAAAAATAATGATCGTAGAGAAATCAAATTTACAGGATCTGAGTATTTTATTAGTATCTACACACACTGTAAATTTCATAAAAATACTGTAAAAAAAAAAATCCAAAAATTATTTTCAATGTTATTTAGATAGGATTTTTGGTCGGTGCTCAGAGGATTTATAACTCTCGTCGTCTGCACTATTTTCCCTCCAAATGGCGTTTCATTAGTGCAAGAAAGATAAAGTAAAAACTGCCTTCGTGGTGATGTTCTCTAGGATAAAAAAATCCCCACTCTTAACAAATTTATCAAGCACACCTGTCCTTAACGCTTTTGGTGATAGAATTCAAAGCATTCAAGATTTAGTTACAAGTGGTGTTTTGTACAAGTGCTGTAAGCAGCAAGAAACGCTAAGAAATAAGTGAAGAAAATGTGGCGAAAGTAAGTTTCTTTTGTTTTTCCTCAATTTTTCTTTTTTTTCCAACAAGAGGATAAATCCCTCTTGTTGGAAAAAAAAGAAAAATTGAGGAAAAACAAAAATAATAAAACCCCCCACTCCCGGACGCCTGGTCTGGAGATACACATACATACAAACATAGTAATTAAAAACTTGCATACATACACAAGTAGATAGCAAGTACGAACTAATACATTCCGTATCTTTGTCTTACATACTGACTATATCTTCCTTCGCTTTTTCCCTCTGATTTGGTTGACTGCGTTTTCAAGCTAAAATATTCGTCAGAATATTCGTTAGAATTTATACTGAATATTAACTCTACAACGATCAGCCAACAAAATTTTAAAGTTTGAATTTTTCGAAATTTTCCTTTGCCAATCGATGGAAAATCGTTCATGGAGGTTTATGACAAAATAGTTTATTAATAATTAATTAATTAATTATTTATTATTAATAATTATTGATAATTTAACCATTGATATAGAAAAATGTTAGGAAAATGGATTTTTAAGCGACGTAGAAAGGTAAAAATGCAGGAAAATATTGAAAAATATTTTTCAATAACATAACAACAACAAAAATTAAAGAAAAATTAACGTTACCTCCTCCCCCAACGAAAAAACTATAAAAAAAGAAATTTTTAGTTTTTTTTTTTTTCTAAGTATTTATTGCAATAAAATTTTCCAAAAAACAAATATCGAGACATCATTGAACACTCTTTTCACCCAAATTTTGTCATCGTTTGTGAAAATCAACTTTTCCCACAATAAATTTTTGAATTTAAAACTCGGAAATAACACTGTGTTTGAAAATTTAAAGCTTACTGTGGGAGAAGTTGATTTTCACAAACGATGAAAATATTTGGGTGAAAAGCGTGATAAATGATGTTTCAATTTTTGTTAATATTTGAAAATTTGTGAAAATAAATGTTACGAAAAATTAAATTTTTATAAATGCCTTGTTTTTTCGATTTCTTTTCTTGTTTTGGAGGTGAGGTTTTGGTAATTTTTCTGGTTGTTTTTTTTTTTTTTATTGAAATACATTTTTCTAAATTTTCCTACATTTTTGTTTTTAAATTTTCGTAATTATTTAATTGATTTAATTAATGTAAATAAACTATTTTGTAGCAAACCTACGAACGATTCCCTATAGATTGACAAAAGAAAATTTCGGAAAATTCAACTATTAAAGTTTTGTTGATTAATCGATGTAGGGTTGAATATTTAACCAGATTTTGAAATCACAAAATAAAAATATTTCTGTTGAGCTGAATGAGTTCATACGTCTGGAATAAAATATCATAAAACGCAAAACTGTAAATGTTTTAAATATTAATGTTTAGATTTTTTTGTAAGTCCTCTTTATTCTCAAAATTCAATAATTAAAAAAATAAAACATTAACTTAAATTTCTGCTTTAAATATTAGCAATATTTAAATTACTTAAGTATTGAACAATAACTACAAAAACCATTTTTGATTTTGATTTTGCAGTTAAATCGTTATAACTTCAGAATTTGAAGTAATTGTAAAAGTAGGAATTATTTTGTATTTTTTTTATTGATCGCTTAAAATTCTAACAATAATTTTCAACAGATATAAAGGCGGCATAAGAAAAATCCTTAATGACAAACAATTTAAACAAAAAACTGGAAAATGAAGGGAAATGCAATTGATCCAATCGACTACGTCTGGGATTTGAAAGGAGTTCTGTCTGGCCTACCTAGCTGAGTAAAGTTTACGGCGACAAACATGGGAAATAAATGTAAATATCTAATTTTATTGAAAGTCATTTATATAAAATATACAAGGATTTATCTGGAGAGTAAAAAAAATATTTTTGCACTTAAGAATAATAATATATGTAGAAATCTAACAGATAAATTTTATTCTATAGATTAGCTATCTTAAGGATGTGGTCTATCCATCCATAAAAGGAAATACCGTCTCTTAGTCTTAATGAATAAACACTAATCATACGAATATCATTTTTCCATTGTAACTTAATCATCACATTCGAGTTTAAAGCCATTATACAACTGCTAGTTGTATTTTTTCTTTCTTTAGATCGAATAATAAAATTTATACAATATTTTTCAACAGATGCAGTAGCGGAAAATGATTTTATTATGTGGAAACCAAAAAGCAGTCGAACATCGATGAAAATCAATACATTCAATCGACTACGTTTCGGATTTGAAGGGAGTGTGTAGCTGGTTGAGTAATGTTTACTTTGATAAAGATGGGAAATAAATAAAAACATCTATAATTTTATTGACATTAATTTTTATGACATCTTAACGACTTTTGTTTTGCAAAAATGATCAATTAAATTTCATTCATGAAAGTTTATAGATATAAGTAATAGACACTAAAAAAGTCGATGAAGAATCTGAACTTGTTCTTAAAACGCTTTGTAAATTTTTATAAAGTTTGACATATTATTTCTAGTTTAAAAATATTTGAATTTAAATAATCATATAAATAATATCAGTTTACTAGAGTTTTAACTTCAACGGGTAATTTTTGTAATAAAGACTTGTGAATTAATAACTAATTGAAAATATATTTCATAAATTTCCTGACGAAGTTGAAAATAAACTAAAGTTTGAAAGTTTTGGAGAAAAGTACACTTTTTCAACTCAAACACTCAAAATACTATTTTATTTTAAAGAATACAATGAATAAAATAAATTTATGAATTACAATCTATAATTCTGATTATATTTTATCAATCTATATTTCTGAAAGCAATTGTATTGTTTGATTACTAGCAAAAATTCACCAAGTCAAAAACATTGTTGTGTGCAAATACTAATTAAAGATTATTCTTTGTATTCGAATAATCGATTAGACCATTGTTAAGGTCATAAAAAAATAAAAAGCAGAAATAAATATATAACTTAGGTGTATTATAAGTTTGTTTCGGGGGAACAATAACAAATGTATGCATAAGTATATTAAGCTTATGACATCAAAAAAGTAGCATTTAACATGCTATAGTATGTAAAAAAAAATAATAGTTTATAATTTTTAAAAATATTAAGATTAAATGTTCAATTTTATCATTATTGTCTATGAACAAGGTATTTTTCAGTGCCACATCTAGATAACTGTAAAATAATTCATTTTTAAAGAAAATTGGACAAATAATTTTTATATACTTTTTGAACTGGTATATCAATATTTTTAATTATGATATATAATATTTATAATAACTGGTAATTATTGAAAATGATTAATATTAATTAGTATTAACTGGTAAATATTAAAGTTAAAGAAGTTAAAGAATAAGCCAGACCATAAGGAAAATTTAGCAATAAAAGAGAAAATTATACGATATTAGAATTGATTAAACGAAAAAGTCGCGAGTTAAATTAAAAACAAAGTAGAAAATAAAACGTTGCCAGATAATGTCGTCGCTAAAAGAGACATGAGCTGTTTTAAGATATATTTATATATTTGGGCCAAAAATACCTAATACTGGTTAATGTTAAGGATAACATATAGTGTAGTAATCATTTTTAGTTGGAAATGTTTTGATATTATAATGAAACATTAGTTGATTATTATATTATATGTAATTTCTGAATTTGAAAGTAATGTAAATAATTAATTTAGGTGTGTTTAAAAAAGTTGTAAATATTGTGTGAAACTAAAAAACAAAACAAAATAATAACTGTACAAATTTTTATGAATAATAAAAGAAACATTATACTTGTAAACCATTTCTTATTTTATTTTCGTATCTATATTCTCAGAATTAACTTGTCTCATATTTTTTTCATTTTAAAAGTTAGCAAAGATAAAAACCTTAAATATCCCACCAATTCTATGATATGTTTGTTTCGTATTATGCACTAGTCTGCAAAAATGTATGAAATCATATGAAATAGTGAAACCGCTCTAGTAAAATGTTATAGGACACCAAGGTGGTGGGATATTCTCTGTCCGTCTTCTAGGGACAGCTTTAACATTGGAGTCGGTAGCCCGTGGTTCATATCATTAATTTTTGAATTCCGAATGGCTCCAATCCACTCTTGCCGCGTATAAACCACGGGCTACCGACTCCAATGTTAAAGCTGTCCCTAGAAGACGGACAGAGAATATCCCACCACCTTGGTGTCCTATAACATTTTACTAGAGCGGTTTCACTATTTCATATGATTTCATACATTTTTGCAGACTAGTGCATAATACGAAACAAACATATCATAGAATTGGTGGGATATTTAAGGTTTTTATCTTTGCTAACTTTTAAAATGAAAAAAATATGAGACAAGTTCATTCTGAGAACATAAATACGAAAATAAAATAAGAAATGGTTTACAAGTATAATGTTTTTTTTTATTATTCATAAAAATTTGTACAGTTATTATTTTGTTTTGTTTTTTAGTTTCACACAATATTTACAACTTTTTTAAACACACCTAAATTAATTATTTACATTACTTTCAAATTCAGAAATTACATATAATATAATAATCAACTAATGTTTCCTTATAATATCAAAACTTTTCCAACTAAAAATGATTACTACATTATATGTTATCCTTAACATTAACCAGTATTAGGTATTTTTGGCCCAAATATATAAATATATCTTAAAACAGCTCATGTCTCTTTTAGCGACGACATTACCTGGCAACGTTTTATTTTCTACTTTGTTTTTAATTTAACTCGCGACTTTTTCGTTTAGTCAATTCTAATATCGTATAATTTTTTCTTTTATTGCTAAATTTTCCTTATGGTCTGGCTTATTCTTTAACTTTAATATTTACCAGTTAATACTAATTAATATTAATCATTTTCAATAATTACCAGTTATTATAAATATTATACATCATAATTAAAAATAATGATATACCAGTTCAAAAAGTATATAAAAATTATTTGTCCAATTTTCTTTAAAAATGAATTATTTTACAGTTATCTAGATGTGGTACTGAAAAATACCTTGTTCATAGACAATAATGATAAAATTGAACATTTAACCTTAATATTTTTAAAAATTATAAACTATTATTTTTTTTCACATACTATAGCATGTTAAATGCTACTTTTTTGATGTCATAAGCTTAATATACTTATGCATACATTTGTTATTGTTCCCCCGAAACAAACTTATAATACACCTAAGTTATATATTTATTTCTGCTTTTTATTTTTTTATGACCTTAACAATGGTCTACTCGATTATTCGAATACAAAGAATAATCTTTAATTAGTATTTGCACACAACAATGTTTTTGACTTGGTGAATTTTTGCTAGTAATCAAACAATACAATTGCTTTCAGAAATATAGATTGATAAAATATAATCAGAATTATAGATTGTAATTCATAAATTTATTTTATTCATTGTATTCTTTAAAATAAAATAGTATTTTGAGTGTTTGAGTTGAAAAAGTGTACTTTTCTCCAAAACTTTCAAACTTTAGTTTATTTTCAACTTCGTCAGGAAATTTATAAAATATATTTTCAATTAGTTATTAATTCACAAGTCTTTATTACAAAAATTACCCGTTGAAGTTAAAACTCTAGTAAACTGATATTATTTATATGATTATTTAAATTCAAATATTTTTAAATTAGAAATAATATGTCAAACTTTATAAAAATTTACAAAGCGTTTTAAGAACAAGTTCAGATTCTTCATCGACTTTTTTAGTGTCTATTACTTATATCAATAAACTTTCATGAATGAAATTTAATTGATCATTTTTGCAAAACAAAAGTCGTTAAGATGTCATAAACATGAATGTCAATGAAATTATAGATGTTTTTATTTATTTCCCATCTTTATCAAAGTAAACATTACTCAACCAGCTACACACTCCCTTCAAATCCGAAACGTAGTCGATTGAATGTATTGATTTCCATCGATGTTCGACTGCTTTTTGGTTTCCACATAATAAAATCATTTTCCGCTACTGCATCTGTTGAAAAATATTGTATAAATTTTATTATTCGATCAAAAGAAAGAAAAAATACAACTAGCAGTTGTATAATGGCTTTAAACTCGAATGTGATGATTAAGTTACAATGGAAAAATGATATTCGTATGATTAGTGTTTATTCATTAAGACTAAGAGACGGTATTTCCTTTTATGGATGGATAGACCACATCCTTAAGATAGCTAATTTATAGAATAAAATTTATCTGTTAGATTTCTACATATATTATTATTCTTAAGTGCAAAAAGATTTTTTTTACTCTCCAGATAAATCCTTGTATATTTTATATAAATGACTTTCAATAAAATTAGATATTTACATTTATTTCCCATGTTTGTCGCCGTAAACTTTACTCAGCTAGGTAGGCCAGACACAACTCCTTTCAAATCCCAGACGTAGTCGATTGGATCAATTGCATTTCCCTTCATTTTCCAGTTTTTTGTTTAAATTTTTTGTCATTAAGGATTTTTCTTATGCCGCCTTTATATCTGTTGAAAATTATTGTTAGAATTTTAAGCGATCAATAAAAAAAATACAAAATAATTCCTACTTTTACAATTACTTCAAATTCTGAAGTTATAACGATTTAACTGCAAAATCAAAATCAAAAATGGTTTTTGTAGTTATTGTTCAATACTTAAGTAATTTAAATATTGCTAATATTTAAAGCAGAAATTTAAGTTAATGTTTTATTTTTTTAATTATTGAATTTTGAGAATAAAGAGGACTTACAAAAAAATCTAAACATTAATATTTAGAACATTTACAGTTTTGCGTTTTATGATATTTTATTCCAGACGTATGAACTCATTCAGCTCAACAGAAATATTTTTATTTTGTGATTTCAAAATCTGGTTAAATATTCAACCCTACATCGATTAATCAACAAAACTTTAAAAGTTGAATTTTCCGAAATTTTCTTTTGTCAATCTATAGGAAATCGTTCGTAGGTTTGCTACAAAATAGTTTATTTACATTAATTAAATCAATTAAATAATTACGAAAATTTAAAATTTAAAAGCAAAAATGTAGGAAAATTTAGAAAAATGTATTTCAATAAAAAAAAAAAACAACCAGAAAAATTACCAAAACCTCACCTCCAAAACAAGAAAAGAAATCGAAAAAACAAGGCATTTATAAAAATTTAATTTTTCGTAACATTTATTTTCACAAATTTTCAAATATTAACAAAAATTGAAACATCATTTATCACGCTTTTCACCCAAATATTTTCATCGTTTGTGAAAATCAACTTCTCCCACAGTAAGCTTTAAATTTTCAAACACAGTGTTATTTCCGAGTTTTAAATTCAAAAATTTATTGTGGGAAAAGTTGATTTTCACAAACGATGACAAAATTTGGGTGAAAAGAGTGGTCAATGATGTCTCGATATTTGTTTTTTGGAAAATTTTATTGCAATAAATACTTAGAAAAAAAAAAAAACTAAAAATTTCTTTTTTTATAGTTTTTTCGTTGGGGGAGGAGGTAACGTTAATTTTTCTTTAATTTTTGTTGTTGTTATGTTATTGAAAAATATTTTTCAATATTTTCCTGCATTTTTACCTTTCTACGTCGCTTAAAAATCCATTTTCCTAACATTTTTCTATATCAATGGTTAAATTATCAATAATTATTAATAATAAATAATTAATTAATTAATTATTAATAAACTATTTTGTCATAAACCTCCATGAACGATTTTCCATCGATTGGCAAAGGAAAATTTCGAAAAATTCAAACTTTAAAATTTTGTTGGCTGATCGTTGTAGAGTTAATATTCAGTATAAATTCTAACGAATATTCTGACGAATATTTTAGCTTGAAAACGCAGTCAACCAAATCAGAGGGAAAAAGCGAAGGAAGATATAGTCAGTATGTAAGACAAAGATACGGAATGTATTAGTTCGTACTTGCTATCTACTTGTGTATGTATGCAAGTTTTTAATTACTATGTTTGTATGTATGTGTATCTCCAGACCAGGCGTCCGGGAGTGGGGGGTTTTATTATTTTTGTTTTTCCTCAATTTTTCTTTTTTTTCCAACAAGAGGATAAATCCCTCTTGTTGGAAAAAAAAGAAAAATTGAGGAAAAACAAAAGAAACTTACTTTCGCCACATTTTCTTCACTTATTTCTTAGCGTTTCTTGCTGCTTACAGCACTTGTACAAAACACCACTTGTAACTAAATCTTGAATGCTTAGAATTCTATCACCAAAAGCGTTAAGGACAGGTGTGCTTGATAAATTTGTTAAGAGTGGGGATTTTTTTATCCTAGAGAACATCACCACGAAGGCAGTTTTTACTTTATCTTTCTTGCACTAATGAAACGCCATTTGGAGGGAAAATAGTGCAGACGACGAGAGTTATAAATCCTCTGAGCACCGACCAAAAATCCTATCTAAATAACATTGAAAATAATTTTTGGATTTTTTTTTTTACAGTATTTCTATGAAATTTACAGTGTGTGTAGATACTAATAAAATACTCAGATCCTGTAAATTTGATTTCTCTACGATCATTATTTTTCCCAAAAAAAAAATAAAATGTGGAAAAAAAGAGACAATTTTTTTCTCCGAACTTACTACACCGATTGTTCTAAAAAATTTATATATTGTAGGAGTCAATAAGACCCTTTTAAGAAAAAAATAACAACTATGTAGATTTTAAAAATCTTTGAAAAAATGAAATTGTTTTCAAACTTTATTTTTTTAAACCATTATACAGTTTTGGTACCGCTGAAAAAGTATTTTTTTTAAGTAGAATATACTACTTAGATAATATGAGATTTTTTTCAGATTTTTTCAAATAGTACTTCATAGTGAAAAAAAATAAAAACAACCACTTGCTGTTACTTAATCTGAATATGCATACATATATATAATTATATATATATATATATATATATACATGCATACACCACACATACATTACTAAAGTGGTTGTTTTTATTTTTTTTCACTATGAAGTACTATTTGAAAAAATCTGAATAAAAGCTCATATTATGTAAGTAGTATACTATACTTAAAAAAATACTTTCTCAGCGGTACCAAAACTGTATCATGGTTTAAAAAAATAAAGTTTAAAAACAATTTCATTTTTTCAAAGATTTTCAAAACCTACATATTTGTTATTTTTTTATTAAAAGGTCTTACTTATTATATATATACAATTATATATGTGTATTTATATATGTATGTATATTCAGATTTAGTAAAAGCAATTGACATACACCACTAAAGTGGTTGTTTTTATTTTTTTTTCACTATGAAGAACTATTTGAAAAAATATGAAAAAAATCCCAAATTATGTAAGTAGTATGCTCTACTTAAAAAATATTATTTTTATTATTATTTTTTATTTTTAGTATTGGTAAATCCAAAGAAATTGTACCATTGTTCAAGCGGTCATTTTTAGTTTTGGTTGTCACTTAAAGCAAACTAGCAATAGAGTGAAAATGGAATTTATTTATATAAGTAATCATCGATTAGTACATTGGCCCAATTTTCTATTACATATATTATGATTTTTTGTCGCATATGAAAATCAAATTTGTCTATATCCATTTTTCTGATTGATATAGAATTGTTCTTAGCAAACAAAAATTGAAAAAAATTGTAATTCTTTAATTCAAATTGATGGTTCCGTTTACAACTTAACGACACAATTATTTTACAATTAAATAAGACTTTATTTTAATCAAATCTGGGGAGTTGGAACCAGAGTCCGCAGCTAAAAAGTCGTTAGATATTAAAAGAGTCGGAGCTAGAACCTATGTTGGTACATTTTGATGGTTCCAACTTCGCATAATGTCTTAAAAATTACAAAACTCTAATTGATTATCTACTTCATTTCCCTATATATTTAAAAAAAATTAATTTATAGTCGATGCACGATACCACGCCGATGTAACATAACAATACGTCAAGAATGTAATTGTTTAATTTTACTTACCTTAGTGCCAAATATCATTACTTTAATTTCACTTATAATTAGTTGAATGAAAATACTGTCCATATTTCAAAAATGAAATCTCAACTTCTTTAATATTTTTGCACACATTCCACTTATGATTTAAGCAAAAGAACAAAGTATTTTCCGCAACAATAATCACAATAAAGCTAACGTAATAACAAAGCAAATAAATTACGAACCAATGTTAATAAATTTTTTATATATTCGTTTTTATTATATTGTTGACCTACCAATTCTTGTTTACGTCAAATGAAAGAAGGCAACAGAAATATATTATTAATTATCTATGCAGTAGTAGAAATAAATAAAAAACTATACAATTATTATTATACATTACTTAGACGTACCTAGGAACTTGCAAATGTATGCTATTATTTCATTCATGAATTACCTACCTAAAGGTAGTGAATAGTAGTGGACTTATAGAAAAAAAATAATACTCAGTTTGACAATAAAATTGTAGGTTTATAAGGAGAAATTTGCAAAACTATTAAAACTGATCCATTGATATAATATTTGTTGCTTCTTAAATCTAATAAAATTTAAATCTTGTACCTTTCGGTAACTTACCTTTTCTCAAAATTCATTGCTAATTTCACATTTCAAATATTTGTGTCGCGTTTGGGGACTGTATTTTATAATATGTATACATAAAATTATATGTATATATAATTATTATATATAATCTATATATATAAAAGAAAGTTGTGTTAGTTACACTATTTCTAACTCAAGAACGGCTGAACCGATTTGACTGAAAATTAGTAGGGAGGTAGCTAAGAACTAGTGGAAGGACATAGGATACTTTTTACCCCGTTCGTTCCCGTTCCCGTGGGACGTGTCTTTTTGAAATGTAAATGTTTTTATACTTAATAAACACTTACTAAAATTATACGGTAATAGCACATTCGCTTACGAATCTGATATTTTATTACTCACAATACTAGAGACGTGGGTTCGAATCCTAGAGTAATCTTTTTTTTTTTTTTTATACAAAATTGTTGAAAATAAATCCTTACGGTTGCTCAATAAGGAAATATTAACGAAAAAAATACAGTAGTAGTAAAAAAAATAATTATATTAATAAAGCTTAAAGTAAATACGTTTTTAAAACCGTGCATACATAAAATCGTGTAATTATATATCTCCTCTGCCAGATGAAATTTTAAAATTCAGTGTATTCCTTATAAGAAGTAGGCATGTGAAAAATTTTTTTTTGGAAAATTCCTACCCTAAAAGAGTGAATTGGGGTGATTAAGTTTCTTTGAGAAAATGTAGAGTTAATCAACAATCGAAATTTTGAATTTACTAAGTGTAATTAATAAATAAATAATTAATTAATAATAAGTTTCTGTTTTTGTTATATAATTTTAACTACAGCATTTTAAATAACGTCATTTCACTTAATTAGTGTGAAAGTTTAGGTAGTACGTACTTATACCAAATACCATAGAGGCGGTTTTTAATTTTTGTTTGTTTTCCAACAATCAAACTTTTTAAAATCTAATTTTTATGAACCAATGATTGTGAACTGGAGCAATTATATATTCTGCAGAAAAGCATTATGAAAGCAATTTTTTGTCATATAACAACAATTGGTTTTCAAATTGTTCTAAATACCGAAGAAGAGTTAGCATAGAAGATATATATATATTTATTGATGATAATAAAATATGACAAAAAATTGCTTCCATAATGCTTTTCTGCAGAATATATAATTGCTCCAGGTTGCAATCATCTATCTATTATTATAAAGAGGAAAGATTTGATTATTTGTTTGCTTTGAGTAGTCTCCGAAACTACTTGACCGATTTGAAAAATTCTTTCACTGTTGGGAAGCTACACTATTTCCGGAGAACAAAGGCTATATTAAATTTTCAAAAAAAATAAGGAACCATACTAAAACTCCAATAATGTAACCCAAGGTCTGAAAAAAAATTACCAAAAAACATTATTTTATCGCGTGCGCTGCGAAAACTATTGGTTATAAAACAAAATAATGTACTACGATTTTGCAGAACATATTATTATCTACAAAAAATAGAGCGACAGCATATGTCTAACTATTACAGTTATGTCACAATAAGTGTTTTTTCATTTTAAAAAATATATATATGCCACCGCTATAAAAGCTCTTTTATTTATACTTTGGGATTAATTATACGTTCATAGCGCATTCGCTTACGTATCTGACATTCTTATGCTCGCAATAAAAGAGACGTGGGTTCCAATCTTACATTAGACTTTTTTTTTACAAAATTGTTTTTGGAAAAAGATTACTTCGGGAATCGAAACAATGAGATGGGATTCCAACTAATATTCAAAAATCTAGACTCTTAACTTCTGTTATTTTAACGCGAGTATTTTGATAACTTTCGACTTTTTTTAGTCATAATTTAGACCGACTTTATTGGACTTGACGATATTTTTTATTTATGTATAGATACTGATTGATTTATGGATTATTTGGTTCACGGTAGGTATGCCTACCGACGGTATACGCTATTGAACATACTCTTCTTAAATATTTATAAATATTTTTTGAAAATGAATTGATCATTATATACAACTATTTTATTTTAAGTAACAGTTTATTAAATGTGTCTTTTTAAAGTTGACAAAATAGTGTTTTTAATTATGATTATGTTTTTCGTAAAACAAATTAGAAAAATAAAAATTTTCACATACCACTACAAATAGCAATTCTAAAAAGAAAATATAATCTACACCTACGTTACGCAGACGAAGTTGCGGGGATCAGCTAGTATGTATATATTTATAGAAGATGACATAGTTGCAGAAAATATTATATCAATTTATTTACAAAATTTTGTTTAACAAAATTATGTCAACTCGTTCAATAATAATTTATCGATAATATAGTCACTAAACGCTGGGTCTTTGTACATACCATCATTTATGTTTCTTTTTTATAGAAAAAACTACCAATTAACAATAACAATAAATAAGTGGCTTAACATGAAAATATAACAAAACCTACCCTAAGAAATTAGTAAAATTGGAAGGATATGTGTTATAAAGATTTTGTAAATTCGTTGACACATGTAATTGAAACGTTTATTATTCATTCACTTTGGAAAAAAAATAATTCGCATATAATAAACGTAGCTAATTTTAAGAAACGATGATATATAGTATAGAAATATTTTGTGAGGTCTCCATTGTGGAAAAAAGTATTAGCAGATTGTATTTTCGCCTTAAGTAATATAAAGTATAATATAAAGTAAAAAGTAATAGAGAGATAGAAATTATAATTTTATTAATATTCAAAAAATAATATTGAATAAGTGTTTCTCTTTAAAATTGCAGAAAAGTGAGGAAGATGCTTCTTAAAAAATATGTATTCATATTAAAAAGTCTGGATTTTCACTAATAATTAGAAACTCAATAACTTTAGCTGAAAATTTTAATTATTTTGAAGGAAAAGAAATACTTTTTATTTATTGTAATTAATTTATTAATTAACAAGTTTAAAACAAAACATACAAAAGAAAAAATATTTATTTAATTACAAACTAGGTTTAAACAATATAAATGTTGTAACGGTTGTAACCAAAACCAACACTATGAGAGAAAGTTAACATATCCAGAAGCTCCAGAAGTATATTTTAGATAGTTTGAAAAAACGCTTGGTTTTAAGCGCTTTGAATCAAAATATTTCTATATTTATTGTATTATTTCAATATTTAGTTATTGCAGACTATAAAACCTTATTTCAAAGTATATTATCACTATCGAAATATTGGATAACTTATTAGTAAAAAATAAGCTGTTCTCGATATAATTCATTATATGATATCATTGATACTGATTGTCTGGTTAAGGGGCATAAGGGGTATGAGTAGTGTAAGACTTATAAAGTACTCGTGAGCTAACATCACTTAACTCTCTTCTCTGATAAATAACTCATTTAGGCTCGTGAGCACCATCTCACAATGAAGAACCAAACTTGCTATGGTGGCTACAAAAACTAACAAGCTGAAAAATAATTTTGTCACGAACAGTTGCGAGCATTCAGAACTGATAGAAACTGTTCTTCTTCTATGAAACCAAGTGCGCCAATCGTATTATAGTAAAAAATTAAGTATCTATGGTGAAAATTCTATCTCTTTCCAACTGCATTGATTTTGTATTTGACTATCGCATAATCCCTGTCCGTCTGTCTTTACGTTCGCCCTATAGAGTCGGTAGCCCGTGGTATAAACACTATTGCCCAATTCTTGAGATGGTAGACGATGTAGATTCACTTTTACACCACATATCCCAATGCAGCATTTTCGTGGCATGTTTTTAGGTTAATTTAATGATTATTTTATTTAACCAAATCTAATAATAAAAATAAAACTTAAGACAATGAAAACCAAAACATGTAAAAGCTGCAGTACCTAGAAATTCAGTTACTCCGTAAATGTTTGTTAATAATTGTTTTTTTTTTCCTGCGATTACTTTTATCAATATTTTATGCAAACTGATTTAATTGAATTTTTTAAGTATTATAAACAATTAAACAGTCGCTAGAGTTTTAAAAATTAAAACCTTATTATTTTATTCCGCTAGGGGTCACTAAAACTCGATATTTTTTAAAAATAGTTCCTTTTTTTCCATTAGAGGTGATGTCATATTTATAAAACGATTGTAATTTCGAATAACTATGAAGTTAAACACGAAGCTATCTTTGCCCTGTTTTTCAGATAGTCAACTATAGATAGTGGAATGTAAATTCCCCGTTAGAAATCATGCTTCTCTCTCTATGAATTAAAAATTATATAGCTCTATGTAGCTCTTTGGCCCTGGTGCCTTGACCACGATTTCCTATGAAGTGCAAACGCCCTTTAAATAAACCGAAGGTTTTATGTACATGTGGTACATGTATTAGGTTGGCAATTCTGATTAAGCCGTTTTTGACAATTTTTGGGGTTATTTAGGAATCAGCACGTGCTCAGTTAGAAGATAAACTTTATAAATCTATTAAAATTTGTTGAATCCGTAATTTTCAGCCATGGTAAGGATAATTGTATTATATACTATAAAATAATTTTATTTAATATAGTTTAATATATATACAAAACATAGTATTATATAAGTTTAACTTATATTTTAACCAATAAAGTATAAAACACATAAACAAGAAACTCATAAAAAAATATAAATTACTTTATAGATAAAAGATAACAATCTACCACTTTATAGAATAATAAATAATATTTTCAATTTCTACTCAAATATTTTCAACGTTACTTAGCATCAATCTAAATCTACAGAAAAGTTCATTTTCGTTATATTCCTGAAAATAGTTCTTCGTCTGGATAATTATCTTCCTTTCGGTCCATCAAAACCTTCATCTATCTAAGAACTAAAAGCGTTCATGTCTATAACATCCAATTTTTATTTCCATTTCCCATCTTTATATTACTCCAATCCATAAATCTCTGTCTATAAATGAAAGGATTATATTTCATTAGACTATTAGTTAACTCATACCCCAAGCCACTCCAAGCATAGGATAAATATTTCTAGATAAACTTGATGGTAACGTCCTAACCAAACATTATGAAACAACGATTTTCCTAGTAACCCTGAACTAATAGGTCATAATAGGTTACCACATATAGCGAAGATGGGTCTTAAAACATAACTTTTGCATAAAATGCTCATGGTATGAGAGTTTAATTAGCATTATTTTTTTTTAAAATGAAGAAACAAGAATTATTAACTTTATTGTGGTTGTTATTGTGATCTTATTTATGAAGTGTAATTTACACAAGTAAAATGTAAACATAAGTTTGAACAAAAGCTCAAATGTATTTTTGATGTATTGTCCAGATACGTATGTCGATTGCCAAGCAATCTTCCTCTGTGGTCATCCAGTAGTATCACCCAATACTACAATACCTGTGGTAATACATCAAAAATACATTTGTGTGAGCTTTTGTTCAAATTTATGTTTACAGTTTACTTTAGTAAATTATATTATAAACCTACTGGTAGCCGAGTGATCTAGGTGATCGCTCCAAAACTAGTAGGTAGTGGATTCGATCCTTGTATCGTGCAAATTTTCAATATTTCTCATATTACATAAATAAGACCACAATTTTTATAAACAGTATTACTGTTCAAAATTAGCGAAGTAATCTAATTTGAAGAATTGTTCGCATTAAATTATTTAGATTAAATAAAAAAAGTTCAATCTCGGTATAACCGTTGCTTGGAGTTGCCAGCTTCACGGATAAAGGTGTTGAAACGCCATGTTTTGTTAGAACTTACCACAAAAACTCGTATTAGAAATTTAAAACAATGTTTTTACTTATTAACAAGAAAATTTGTTGTTTTGAAGTTGAACTTATTACTTAGCAATTTTCAAAAATTATATTTTAATTCAACTCTAAAATGTAGGATTGCCAGTGTGTTTTTATTGATTCGACTGACAAAAATCAGGTAATACTGGGCTAGATTGGGCTATAAGAGCATTCTGGGGAATGAACAGGCAGATGTTCTTTCCATTCGTTGGTCTAGAATCAGAGTTTGAAGTCACAAAATTGGACGTAAAAAACATCCAAGTGTGGCTTTATATTAAAACTAGTTTCACGTGGAGCAACACCAATATACACCGAAAGAATGATGAGAAAACCTTCTCAAAATCAAACCCCTGAAATATTAAATTTAAATAGATCTTAGATTGTTAACAGGCTTCAAGGTTATGAAAGTCAATGGTTATGAAGCCTGTCAGCTGATCACTGGGGCCAGAGAAAGCATATTCATACTATTGAGGTACTCTTAGACTCTCCAGTATGTAGAGTTTGTTAGACAGAAGAAACTGCGTTTCACATCCTGTTGAAATGCAGCACTGTCTTCATAACAACTAAAAGAGCTGGAGATCAATAGGTGAAATTAGGACTCGGGGAGTACAAAAAGCCTAAAGCTGCAGTGTTGAGTCTCTCCAAACTTCGTCCTGGTGAACCGTATAGGAAAAAAACTATTATATAAATGTGTTTGAAGAAGGAACCTCGGAATATTTTGAAAAAAAAAAGTTATATCCTATCTATCTGAATAAATCTTAAAGAGCCTCGAGAATCCCCGACAAGATGTTAATTGCATTATGCCGTAAAAATACCACACATGTTTAAAAAAAATAAATAATTGTTGTTGTTTTTAAGTTATTTACATAGGTGATTAATTAAATGCAAGACAATTTAAACACTTCATCAAATTAAAAAAAGGATCCGGATATTTTTTTAAAAGATTCTGATTAATCATTATGAATTTCAATTAATAACTACGTTTTTTTCCATATTTCGCTGGATCTTTCATGAAAGCCATGTCACGACTTTGACGTATTCTTTTTGCAACTCTTTTATTTACAGCTCCTGGAGTATAATGGTAAGGTACCTGGAATAGAAATAATATAAGTTGTTTGCTTGTTTTTATCAATTTGTTAAACACCAACTTTTCCATCGCAATACCATCGCTTTACAGTCCAAAGCCATCCCATATTCCACGGAACATGTCCAGCTTCCGGAATACAATACGGATGATATTTGCATATCGGATACATATTACCAATATCATGAGCCAATTGATCAATAGGTATGGCAGCCTCTTTTTTACCCTTTTTCTTGGCGGCTGCTGCAGCTGCTGCTGCTGCCGCCGCGGCTTCCGGAGACAAATGACTTCCATCTTTTCCTCTTGCACCTGGTTTACCCGCAGGTGGAGCTGCTTGTCCAAAGATTGGCGTTCCGTTAGGATTGTAGCCAACAATCGCAGGACCTCCAACTGCTGCTCCTCCTTTGCCTCCAACACCACAAGCACCGCCTCCACTAGGGCCACCACGGGGACCGCCAGCACCACCGCCTGTGACAGGTACCGCTATTTGTGGACCCAGAATTGGAGATCCATCTTTGCCATATCCAATAATTGCTTGGCCACCACTAGCCACTGGTGGGCCATAAATAGGAGATCCGTCTTTGTTGTATCCAACGACTAAATTTCCCCCCTTCGGTCCAAAAGCAATTGGACCTTCTGGCTTGTAACCAAGTGGAGATTGTGCTTGTTTTGCCTTATCAAGCGAACCCCCAGGCCCAAATGTAGCAGCTAACTTGCTGGCAAATGGGCCCGTTGTCATAAAGTTTGTTTCATCAATTTTTTCTCGTTTTCTTTTGAAATGAATTAATCAATGTTGATGCAAAATTGATATAGGTATTGCAGTATTTGAATACTTACTTACGTCGTCCAGATCGACCGCAGGAGCAACAAGTATTTTGCATTGAAGAGGCATTGATATCTGCTACATCTTGTTTTATTATTCCGATATGTTTTACTGTTGAATTTGATTGAGCAATACTGGATTCTTCATCTTTACAAGTTTTTCCAGTCATTGAAATTCCTCCACATTGTTCACATATTATTGGTAAGGTTGTTACTTTTGTTTTTTTACAACTAGGCCGTCCACATCCTACACTAGTAGGTTTTGCTGGTGGTGGAGGTTCATAATAGTCAACGCAAGTGCCTTTACCGCATGGAGTAGAGCTATTCAGCGGAGCAGTTGGTGCTTCTTTTGAGGGAAATGGACAGTTGTTGCCTCCACAATATCCACCCATTAAACGATACGTTTTTCTAGAAAAGTAAAATTTATGAAAAAAAAAAATGGTTTTGTAGAAAATCTTACTCATCTATGTCCATTCGACTAAGAATATCTGCTGTACATATTGGGAACATTTTGGTAATAAGTCCTTTAGATTTCTTTTCTTTTTTGACTAGTTCGCAAATAGCCATTTCTAAATTTCTCTCCGTGTCATTCAAATGTTCTTTGCGTTTTTTGTAAATTTGCTTTAATTGGTCTATACTATCACGTATTTTGTGATAGTTTAAGTACATTCGACTTAACGATTTTCTTTTCGTTGTAAAGAAATCATTGTTTCGAAAACCATTTATTTCACTAACGCTTGAATGGGGAGATACATTGATTTTTTTGTAATACATTTTCATTTTCATTTTTATTTATATTTTTAAATGTACATTGTATTTAGTTTTTTTTTAACAACTTAACGTTTAGCAAGTATAATTTTTACACTGAAATTTTTGGATTAATTTAAAATTTTTCTATTGATATTTTTAGGTAATTTATATTGTTTCTATAAATGTGATAAACTTTTGTCAATTTTTGTCATAGCGACGCAGTCAAACGATAAGAATTAGGGAAAATTAGCTTCATAAATATATATGTATAATTTTTTAAATAAATGCTTAATATACGCAAATATGATTTGACAAAACTCAAAAATGTAATATTTCTGTTCAAAAGTTGATTAGATCTTGGTAATTAAAACGTGGAGGTAATTTTGAACTATTTTTACCAATATTATTGGCATGGAAAATGGTTGGATTCAAGGCGTTCAAGTTAAGAGGTGGAGAAGAAATTTAGGCTTTCTTCCAAGAAACCATTTGAAATTTTAGTTAAATTAACTTATGAACATTTCTTTAACAAACCTATAGATAACTAATAAAAAAGCAGTAAAACTCAGGTTAATTTTTAAGGGACGGGAATTTTGTAAGTTAAGAAAAATCAATAGAATTGTAGAATTCGGTAAAACTTTATCCAAAAAACGCCCTTTTTCATAAAAAACACCAGACGTTTGGACCGATAAGTTACAATTGCCAAAAATTTAAAATTAATGCTGATAAAAAAATTGATCTTCAACTTTTGAAATTCGATAAGAATATATGATATTCAAGCTGGAAGGTTTTAAGAATTTAAATAATTTAGTGTCGATACCAGGATGGGAATTCCAGGATGAGGTTGAGCCTCAACAATTTCATGATAACTTAAATAAATTTGATGGTAACGTTTGACTTTATAAACAGGAAAATATACCCAGGAAGAAATATTTTCCGGGACAGACATCCGTTTTTAATAAAAATATCAAAGGTTGACTATTGAGTTTTTTAATCTTTTATATAGCTCACAAATAACCAGCAGAAATGTCTGATCGTTTTCATGTAATAGTAATCATAAATTCAAGTTTTATAATTTTTTTTTTAATTTGGTTCCTTTCAATAACTAGAAAATCAACCATTTTCCGGACCACGTACTAAGGGAGAGATCCCCAACCTTTTTGCTCTCAAGAGCATATTCAAGCGAATAATACATAATGGTAATGCACAAAAAATATTTAGTTAAATCAGGGTTCCTCGGTGGCCAATTGATGTCTCCTCGGCGACTTATCACTCTTCCAGGGAATAAATCGGGAAGACCAGCTAATGAGGCATTAGTAACATGAGAAGTGGCTCCATCTTGCTGGAAAAAGGTGTTGCGGTTGTAGCCCTTCTGGTTAGAATTAAATCGGTCAGAATTAACGGTCTGAGTTCGACCTCGGTCATCCTCAAAAAAATAAGGACCGATAATTCCTTGACTTGATGTGGCAGCCCAAACAACAACTTTTGACGAGTGCAAGGGCTTCTGATGCAGTTCTAACGGACTCTCGGAAGCCCAGTATCTGCAATTTTGTCTATTCACATGACCGTTGAAGTGAAAATTCGATTCGCCAGAGAACCAGATGTTATTGAAACTCCTAAAACGGTTTTGCCATCTATTCCAAGAGCGAAGCTCCAGCGAGTTATTGAAAATTTTAGCTCCTGGTTAAATGAGTGTGAACAAATGAATGGTGCACATTTGCCAACGGTTATTTTTCATAAATAAACTTCAAGAATTGCTCTTTAAATTAACATTAAATAAAACGAGATTTAATTGATATTTTGTTTTTTATTTAACATTTAAAAACGAAAAACCTTCTGAGACACCCTTTATTCCAACCGGGAAAATTATAACGATGTATATATATTTTCTATGCTCTCTTATTTCTCTATTTAACTAATATATTTGGGCACATAAAATGGTCAACGGGCGCCATGGTACCCGCGAGTAAAGGGTTGGAAATCATTGTAGTAAGGTATTTATTAACTAACATACCCTCGAATACTTTTCAAATAATAAGGCTGATAGCCGATTTTGGTATTTTGGCCATTTTAGTTTTCTTGGTAGATTACATCCACAATAATATAACGACAAAATCTTGACATTGATGAATTAGGGACAAATTCCTTAGTTGCAGGTTAAAAAAAGCATACTAAAGATCAACTAAAATATTCTTTTCTCCACCATTAAATAGTTATAAAAAATTTCTAAAGACATTTATTGGAATAATTCCAGACCAGAAAGTATGGTGGATGCTGGATTGGCCCAAATAACTCTGGACCAAGCTTGTAAACCTAGCATTGGTTAAAGTTTAGAACAATAATACGGACCTAAGCATGGTTATTACAATTGGCCAACGCTTCATTAACACAACTGGGCCATACTTAATTATCGTACCTAGCACACAATTCGTTGTTGATTATTATTTCCATCATGTCAACATCGAATGAAGAAGTAGAGAAGCCAGAAGATGAAGAAAAACTTGGTTCAAATCTGAAAAGTGCAGTAAAAGCCAAAACTGAGCTTATCCTAATTTGAGGCAAGCCCGGGATGCCATTTTTTGGTCAAAGTTGAGCTCCCTAGTTTTGGCTAAAGCTTAGCTAATCATTGGCAAGGCCAAGGCCGAGTAACTCTAAATAGAACCTAGCCGTAGTAAACTCAGTTTTTACTCATGCTTAACTAATCATTAGCCAAGCCAAGGCTGTCTACCCATTAGTAACCCTAGCATGGATCAAGATTGGTTTACCAAAATTGGCGTCCAAGTATTGGGCCAAGTTATGGCTCGGCGTTCAACTCGGGGGTTCCTGCATGGGATCAATATAATCAACAAAATAATTTCCCGCGGAAAAAGCTTATGACCGGTGTGGCGTTGCGACAAAAAAAAAATGCAGAAAATGAAATTTACATATTTTATTGAAAACCCCTATAATACATTATTGAAATCCTTAATATCACTTTTTAAGTGTTTAAACATTTTTGAAATATTAAATTATTTTTTTATGGTACAATTATAATTATTTTAGGATAGTTTTATTTATACGATATTTTGTTTTGTGTAATTTCGAGAAAATCTATTTCTTTCCCTTTCCCTTCCCCTTAACTGCAGGAAAATCTGTCGCAAGAATTTGAGTACCTTGTGTCTTAGTATCAGTTTTCTTTTTTACTTGATCCGGTTCTACTAAACAAATAGGAGGAGTAAATTCAAAGTCAAATTCACTTTCGTCCGAACTTTCTTCTTCATCCGAACAACATTCATCACAAGAATCTTCAGTTGACGTATCAGCACAGGCACACAAACATTCACACGAACCATCATCATTTATCTAAAATAAAAAACATACAATATTTGCTTTATTATTACGATTTTTATTACTTTTAAGGCCTTTTGTTCTTTAGTTATTAGAATATGTATGGCTGACGTTTCTTTATTTTTTGGCCCTTCCTCTTCGAAAGGATTTTTTATGGGATTAAAAACGATTAAATAACAGCCTTCTTTTCTATGTACTTCTAACATTGGCCGGACTTCTTCTTCAATACTGTTTTTTTTCTGTTTTCCTTTCTTCTTTGTTATTACTTCTTGTCCACTGGCTTCTTTGTGTTGGTTTATTATTTTTGCCACGGCTCGAGGAACAGCTCCAGGTCGATAACATTTATTCAGCTAATTGAGAAAAAGTCATAATACTTGGTGAATGCCTTGGGATCCCTATGTATTACCATTTCTTCAAAAATCAAAAAAAGCTGGAAATCAGAAAAAAAATTTTTTGAGAAACTTGTGAATAGATTTTTTTGAATTTTGGACATGTTTTAGGCGCTGATGTTAACTTCTAGAAAAAAAATATTAAGAACTTCAATGATTAATGAGATCCTTGGAAAAAAGAGCTTTTTCTTTTAATTTTGAACCATGATACAATTTTGGTACAATTACGAAACTATTTTTTTCGAATTCCCCATCCAATCTCCTTTAAAGTTATGAGTCTTTTAAATTTTAAAAAAATAATTCAATCATTAATATAAAAATAATTTGGCACTTTTATGATTAAGTTTGCATAAAATGTTATCTTATATAATAAGATTGCTGATTGGTGAGATGTTTCCGCTGGGGCTCTCTTACTTCATTCTTATCCATTCCATTCATATTACAACTTGCAATCTTAAAAGAATAGCAATCTTATTGTATAAGATAACACTTGATGCAAACTTAATCATAATAGTGCTAAATTATTTTTATATTGTAACGTGACGTCTCAAAACTGCATTGAGTTCGCGTTATTAGTTCTTTAATTTCTTTGGAAATAAATAACCATATTCACACTTAAAAATCACTTTTTTATTACACTTGCCAAAACAATCACTCAAATGACAATAATCATTTATAATCGAAATCACACTAAAATAACAATCGCTTTGTAATCGCTTTGTTGTAACGGAAATTCAAAACTAAACTTCTATACAGAACTGAACTTTTTGCTTGAACTGAACCCCTTATATACCCGCAACCCAACGTTCTCCAATGTTCTCTATATTCTATCACTTACTAGACGTTTCTAGAGTATTCTATGTGTGCATTCGCATTGGTGGGAGATAGAAAGAAGCCACTAAGCCAATCGCGTGCCGGCATGGCACAAAGAGAGACAGACTTCGTCCTTCTCTGTTACAATGCTAATGATAGAATTCATTTAATAGAAAACAACTGTTTTATATTGTTGTTTTTAATATTTTCTGTTATTTGCACTCGTATAGTAATCGAATAAGCTCTGTTTCTGTTAATTAAATTAATGGATTTTTATGTAAAAAAAAATCGGTTTTTAATTTTTTCAATACGGCGTACCGTTTTTTAAAATTTAAAAGACTAATAACTTTAAAGGAGAATGGATGGAGATTTCGAAAAAAATAATTTCGTAATTGTACCAAAATTGGATCATGGTTAAAAATTAAAAGAAAAAGCTCTCTTTTTTCAAGGATCTTATAAACCAATAAAGCTCTTATTTTTTTTTCTAGAAGCTACCATCAGCCCCTAAATCATGTCCAAACTTCAAAAAAATCGATTCACAAGTTTCTCAGAATTTTTTTTCTGATTTCCAGCTTTTTTCGATTTTTGAAGAAACGATAATACATAGGGATCTGAAACTTGCCAAATCAATGTATCGTAATAGTACCAACTACCAATATATCCTGAAATTATGAACCAAATACCCTTCTAGGGCCGGTTCGCTATACTTATCGTCCTATGTCCTTTATAGTTACTTTTATATTTCCAATTTGTTTGTCTGCGTTCCATAACCATCCCATGTTTCTTGGAATTGGTTTTCCTTTAGGTTGTATGTAACACTTGTTGTGTCTATTATTAGGATATGTAAGACGTTGCACAAGGGTAGCAATTTCTTTCCCTTGTTTCGTTGATGGAAACATTGGTGTATTCAAAATTTCTTCCTCTTTCGTGCTTGATAAATACGGTATTCCATCGTCACCAGGAATATTTCCACCACTTTTTAAACGTACCAATGGAAAATGACTCTTCTCTTCATTTTCATTAAGTTCATAATTTTGAGTTTCTCGCTCAATTTTCAAAAATGTCATGATTGTTGAATTGGCAACTGTATGCGGTTGATTTATGCGAACTACTTTTTCAATAGCTTTGGCTCCTGCTGTGTTTCCAAAAGATATAATTCGAGGGATAATGTACGGAGAAACAATTTGGTTTTGATAAATATATTCCTCATGGTGCCGTTTACATTCATTTGATACTTTTTGTTCCTGTAACTGCTGCTGTCGTTTTTCCTCCGCATATTTTGTTTCTAACTGTCGTTGATCCTCTTCCCATTGTTCCACAAGTCGTTTTTTTCGTTGATCTAGCGTTTTACGATTATCTCCAATTCCAAAAAAATAACTATCGTATTCTTCTCCTCTAAAATTGTTAATTGTTAATCTAAAATTGTGTGCATTGTTCGTAACATATTTTTGTTTTGTTTAGATGACAAAACAGAACATTCAGTATTTATATTTTTATGTTCAATTTCATTTTTGTATTTTCTAAGAAAATATATATTTTGCAGGCGTAATTTTTTAACATTCTTGAATTTCGAAACTCTATACAATGCTATGTTTTATTTAGTCACGATTTTATACAAGTCTTTATGCAACTATACTTGCATTAGATAACAATGCTACATATAGCTCTAGCATTTATATTTTTAGATAATACTCAATGCAAATTTCATGAAATTGAAAAAGAACCAGAAATATTTAAACATACTCACATATACGGATCATTTTTTAAACATTCTGCACAGTTACATCGGTTAAAAATTGAATTTAACCCTTTGTTATTGACATTTACATGATTGTCTCCGATAGTATGAGTATGGTTGAAGGTTTTTTTACAGGTGTAGCTTGTAGTTTCCAAGTTTGAAATTGAATCAAAATTCTTTTTAGTGAGAGTATGCGGTGCTTTTAAAGTTTTGGAGAACAGGAAACTACTTTCAATGTCATCGAATTCTTTTCCTATTGATGAATAGGTCCCATAATTCTTCCATGCGCTTTTACTGTCCATTTTACGAAAAAGTTAAAAATCACATCAAATTTTGAAAGGAACAGTAATTTTTCTTCAAATTTTTATCGAAACGACCTCCCAATATGGTTACTAAATTATTAGTGTTGCTATTGTGATTGATAATTTGTTAGTTTTTCAAAACCTTGGTATCTCGATTTCTGATAGGAGTTTATTATGTTTTCCACGAAGCATACATACAAGGCGTCCGAATTCAATGTTATAAAAGTGGTATCTATTTGAAGTCCAGTATCGGTAGAGTGCGCTATACTTCACATAGTACGAATTAGAATTATTACGCAGTAAATGTTAATATTGTTAGAAACTGTAAATTCCAATCTACTGCGCGATGGAAAATGAGTCAAGATATGGTGCAGCTGCAAGAGTGTCTAAAATACTAACTTAGGTTACCATAGTTACCTTACAGAAAGTGCATAATTTCGATTTAAATTAATACTGCAAATACACTAATGGCGGCGCCACATCTTGACACATTTCCCTTCATGTATCGTAAGATTGGAATACCTTTTTAAAACCTTAGCGACATTTGGTACGTTCTTAATACTTTCACTGACTTGCACCATTAGCGAAAGAAAAGAGAACTATGATTTGAGTCTGTTATTGTGTACATTAATATTGTGAAAAAGCCTATACGGTTTAGACTCCTTGTATCTATGCTCCGTGATGTTTTCATTATGATGGTAATTAAGAATTGAAAATAGTTTAGCCCATTTTTTTTAAATTTAAAATAAGGCCAACAAATCTAAGTGTTACCTATATGATACATAATATATATTTTTTTCTGTATTCGTTTTGGTATAATAGTTTTTCAAGATATTCCATATTTGGAAAACTGATACACTCTAAACTTTTATTGCGCCATCCATTATGGAATAGGGATAAAATTTCTAAATGTTCCAATATTGGAACATTGAGCAAAAACGGGTTAAACATATTTTTTTGCCGACGTGCAGAGATGGCGCAAATAGGATTATAGTTCTTACTTTCAAAGGTATGAGGCACTCAAGTGAAGCGAAATCCGTGAAATCATATTGATGTTTGTTTATTGGTTAATTTAAAGCTGATCTCACGCCTCTCATTTTCAGTGGAAATTGTCAAAATGTTACTTGGCTGTGTCGCGATGTTTTCATACTTTAGTTAACAAAAATGGACTACGTATTTAAACAATACTCTAGCAAATATTTTGCAAAAAACTTAGGCAAGACATTGACTTGGAAAATCGGACTTGGAAAACATTAGCAAACATCTTCGAAAAACTGTAGAAAATTTGTCAAAAATTCCTTGGTACTAGTTATTGACTACTCATCTAAACTGTAAATTAACTTTTCAGGTATCTTGGTTTCAATATATAAACTGTGACGTCACAGAGGACCCATTCAGCACTAATAATTGTTTCTTTTTCTCACTTATATGTCCATTATCAATTTAAAAAAATGTGCATATGGTCTTTTCTTGAAGGGGATGCAGTATAAGCAAGAATAGAGGCTACGAAAGATATTGTTTTAACTTCTCTTTAAAGAGTCTAGCAGGCTCCACATGGCGAGTTGGCCCCCAAATAGTAACCTATGTCGAAACTTATGTTAAAATATCCGCTTGATATACAAAGACATTTTCTATACTTTTCGCGACCAAATTCCTCTTTGACCTTGAGATATGGGCAAAATGAGATATGGTCTCCCGCATGGCTATTTTTTAAAGTTTTATATCTCAAGAGTAAATATAGAAAAACAAAAAAACTAATATTTTTTTTTTTTTGTTTTCTTAAACTTACAATTATGAAACTAATATATGTTTTGTCGCTATGTGTGGCCTATTTTTTCTTGAAGTTGTGTGAAAAAAAAGTTGGTGAAACACTTCGAAAAAAAATAAAACGTAAATCACATTTCATTTTTTTTTTCAAGGTGTTGCACCAGCTATTTTTTCACGCAATTTTTATGAGTTGTAGAGCTTATGTAGAAGCATTAAACATATTTTTTTCGGGATTATCATTTTCAGAGAACACAAAAAAAAATTCATTTGTTTTTTGGATTTTTTTTATAACAATTTCAAAAAAAAATAGGTGATATACTCTATAAAATAATATATAGCCTCGCGTTGGTTTCACTTGCCTAGTTTAATTAGTTTTTGAGATATATAACTTTAAAAAATAGCCATGCGGGAGACCATATCTCATTTTGCCCATATCTCAAGGTCAAAGAGGAATTTGGTCGCGAAAAGTATAGAAAATGTGTTTGTATATCAAGCGGATATTTTAACATAAGTTTCGACATAGGTTACTATTTGGGGGCCAACTCGCCATGTGGAACCTGCTAAACCCTTTAGATGAATCGCGGGGTTTGTTTTTATATGCCTTCTATCTTAATTGCTTTTTTTTATTCAAACATAATATTTGTTGTATTTAAAAATGCACCATTATAAAAAAATAAAAAATGCTACAGTATATTTTCAAGGCATACCGTATTCAACTTATTTCATTTGGTAAGTAAATGACTATGTTTTATATTATACACAATTTTTATTTCGCTTCAATGAGCTAACTTTGTTAGTTTGTAAGGTACGAAACTAATAATTTCATTTTTCATCTACTTCTCAGCACTTTATCGTGCTGAATTTTGGCACTTTCGCTTATTTTCGATAATAACGCATGAATCTCTTGTATAAATTAATAACCACTAAGTGTTTCGACATTTTCTAAATATTTCACTTAGCAATATCTTCTGGTTGCCTACCTTCACAGGCACATGTAAAAGTGAGTCAATTTAATGACAACAGTTGAATTAAATAACAACAATCAGTTGGTCTCAAAAGTTTGAGAAAGTGATTGACAAAATTGACATTAAAATATATTGAAAAACTATAGAAGAAAAAACGAAAAAAAATAAAAGACTTTAATAGCCTCGCTTCTGTTGATAAAATGCACTAAAAAATCACAAAATAATTTTATGGACTGAATCTTCGTACCGATTGCACCATCGATATTAAAGCGATATTAGTCAATTAATTAAAAAAAAAGCTATCTAGATGTACATCAAAACAAAGGGTATTTCATAATACAAAATTGTAAATAAAATTGCACTCATAACTTTGATGCACAACTAGATAGCTTACGATTCTCATTGATTGACTAATATCGCCTTAACATCGATGGTGCAATCGCTACGAAGATTCTGATCATAAATTTATTTTTTACCTTTGTAATGCATTCAATCAATAAAATCAAAGCTTTTAGAAACTTGTTTTTACTATGTATAATTATTTTTTCGATACTTAGCAGATGTCTTATTCCTTTAGATTAAATTGACCCTGTATCCCAACTTTGAAAAATTTTCTGCGGTCCTTACATTTTGTTAAATCTTCTCCGAAATTACGAAATCTGTACACTTTCGGTTTCATTGAGAAACTTGTATACTGAAATATGAAATATAGCCTTTGAAATATGAGATTTTTACCGAGTACAATATAGGATTGAAGAAAAAAACTCGAAAAATTTTCGAAGGAACTTCAACTAGAAGAGTTCCATTAAATTTTTCTTTGCTTATGATTTAAGATGTTATTACTGATCTCCCACACTATAATTGGTAAAAATGAAAGAGATTGAAGAGTGGATATTTCTTTTTTTCAATCTACCGGTAAATTTAGTTGTCTAAATGATTAAATCTACTATTTTTAACACGACTTGATCTCTAAAAGAGGGAATAAATATAGAATTTTATCAAAATTTTGTTATCGTTATTAATCGTTGTTTTATAACTATCAAGGACTTTAGCGACCCTGGAGTTAATAAAATACCGCATATCGAGATATATTGAAAATTTGCTCGAGATGAAAATCTAATCCAATATCAATCAGTTTTGGAGCGCCCATCTTGACCACTTGGCCACTAGTAGGCGTACCTTAAATAACATATTCTAATAATTGTATTAAATCGATATAATCGATTTAATTGGTATAGTTTGTACACACCGTCAAAAGTAATACGAGACCTTGCATCCAAGGCTAGCTGCATATTTTGATTCTGAATGCAATCCATAGTTGCAATAGTCCTGTATATTTTTATAAAGGAAAAGTTAGAAATAATTTTATAGGGATAATAAAATGAAATCCTTGGAATTTTTCTTATCAAATTGATATACAGGTATTTGCATTATTTGCAACTTATCATCACATTCCCGTTGAGTACTTTAATAACTCAGAAAATTCCAATTGAGCAAAGTCGATAGGGCTATCTATCAACTGAATCTTTATGTTTAATAATTAAAAAAAAATAATACGAATTCTATCCACTGACCCTGCTGGTCTCCAGATGCAAATTAATGAAGCCTAAACAAAGCAAATAGAAATGTTTATACATGTTTGACTCTCTTTATAAAGCAATAGATCCAAGTAGGATTAATCCATCTCTGATTTCTAAGCATAGAAAATGTGATTGCTCTAAAATCGCTTTGAAAATGAAGAGTTTTGTATATTTAAAATATGTAACAAAATTCAACAAATGGAGATTATTTGACAACAACATTTCTTTGCCTATTTTTTCCCCTTTTTCCCTTTTCCTTGATTAGGAGTTCCTGGACAATCATTCGGATCATATTGACAAAACTCTTCGTGTAATTTCTTCTTGCGCTTAACCATATTGGGATCGGTTAGACATATAGGAGGGGTATATAATATTTCTATTTCATCTTCACTTGTAGTTACTGATTCAGAAGATATAGATTTTTTGTCACATTTACAAATACACTCACAAGAACCATCTGGATTAACCTATAGAACAAATAGTTTATTTAGTACTCTTTTAAAAATATTCTATCGTTACCTTCATTATTTTGTCTCTATTTTTAGTAACCAAAAAGGAAAGAGGAGAACATTCTTGGTTTTGTTCTGGTGTCAAATATGGGTTCTTGATGGGATTGAAAGTAATTAAAAAGCAACCGTCTTTTTTTCGAACTTCAAGCATTGGTATTATTTCCTCGTCATCATCTAGTTTAGGACGTGTTTTCTTGACTACTGTCGGTACTTTTCCTAACAAAGCATAATACTCTTCTATCTTTTTGGCAATTGAGCGCGGAACTGCTCCTGGTTGATAAAATCGTAAAGGCTAAAAACAATAAGAAAATAGTCTATATGATGATTATTTACTGTCGTTTTATAACAATAAAGCAATTTAGCGACTTTAGGATTAATTGAAATCTGTAAACTGAGCATTATTGAAAATTGGTCCATTACGGGATTTGAATCCAGATCCTACTAGTTTTGGAACGGCCATCATGACCACTCGTCCATCAATGGACTCACTAATTTTTTCGTGAATATTAAAAGATCTACTTTTTACAAGTAAAAAATATTACCCAGAACAAATGTTTAAGCATGATCAATTGTTACTAATAATATCAATAGTAATAGTGCATTTTCGTGCTGTCGCTAGTCGCTGATTTTTAGCGAAAAATGTGGTCACGTGATTAAAATGTAATATGTACATCAAAATTTGAGCGATAAGTGAGGTTCTCTATTGAGTGTAAATTAATCGATATAACCGCCTTATTGAGTAGGTATGTGGGCTCAAATCCTTTTTAGAACAGTAAAATTTGACAACGTTGCATTGTCAACTTTGTTTTTAATCAGTTCGTATTTTTTTTGTTAATTCAGTTTTTATATGGTATAAATTTTTTTTTGTGGCTAAAGTTTCATTAGGAGTCGATTTTTTCGCGAGTTAAATTAAAAAAAAGTTAGTTAATGAAACGTTACCAGATTTGGTTGTTCTGAAAGAGACTTGAGCCGGTATGTGTATAAAATTGCGAGTAATAAGTATTAATACTTATTAATAAACATTAAGCTTGTGAGTAACAAATATACTGACCATGTCTCATTTTGGAAATAAATTAATAGCAGAAAGCATGTCTAATGAATCGCATGCGTGATAAGTCTGATAGAATCCAGCGAAAAAGTTAAACATAATTTAACTTGATCACTACTTTTACAGATGGCATGCATGTTACATTTGAATCATGTGACCACATTTTTCGCTAAAAACCAGCGACTAGCGATTGCATAAAAATGGTCCTTTAATGTATGTATTTAATCCCACCATAAATGAAAGATAATCTAATTATTTTAAAATAAAAATGACTTGGAACTAGTGTCCAACTAAAAATACTCTTTTTTATATCTTAAAAATAAAATAGTTTCTTTTAGACTTTGATCAGTTTTCTTTCAAACTGAAAAAAATATCGAAGATAATATTAAACAATTTGAATGAACTGACAGTTATCAGTATTCATTGGTATTCATAATTTCAAATAGGTAATATCGGGCACCACTTAGAACCTTTCAATATTTGAAAGTAGTTTATTTTTGTTTTAATTATACCTTCAACCTTCCCAAGTTTGCTCTGGCTGTCCACAACCAACCCATATTTTTAGGAACCATTGGTGCATTTGTCGCAGGTGGAATACAACATTTATGACCGAGTTTAATCCCTAAATAAAATTGATTCAAAGGAATATGGGTTTGACCTTCCTTAGCTGTTTGTTCATTTACTTCTACTGGGAGTAGTTCTTGGCTAGATCTTGGCGAAACAAAAGTTGAGCCAGGCAAATATGCTTTGTAAGTCAATACACATTTAACTATAATATTTTGAACGTTATCAAAAATCTCTTGTTCTCTTGCTTTTAAACCTAGCTTTCTGATAATAAATATTACTATTTCATGAGCAACGCCATTAATTGGCTCCAGAAGTTCATCGGGTGCAATTGATTGTTTTATTATTGGCGGAAAATCAACCATTTTGAATTCAATAATCTTATTCCATGTTTTGACGAGAAACATTTTTAACTTTTTTAGTGCACACCGAACAGTTTCAAAGTAAAAGTTATAGAAATTATTATTTGCGAATACTTCGCCACGATTTTGAGACTTTGCCTTAATGTGAGGATTAAATTGATCGAAATACTTTTCAAATACTGTCATTACAAATTCGTTCATTGATAATAACACATCAGTGAAAGTATGTGGAATTGAACGTAACGTTTCCAGATTGGCGGCTCCAAGTAGCTGATCAAATGGGGCGTCCGATACTGGCAGAGGAATTGGAGGAGGTGGTGTTTTAGGTCTAGGTGGTAAAGTGCAGGTTTTTGCACATTTTTGTTTTCTGGAGAACATAAAAAGGATAATAATGTTGCACGTTTATTCATTTTTTTTAAACTTTTTCTACAATTCAGTGTTTTTAATATGCATGGAATGTATCCAACTTACATTTCCGGAGAAATATATAGATCTTTTACGGGGGTAGGTTCAATCGCTGGATGAGAAAAAGTAGGATGGGAACTAATATCTTTGCATGTCTTTCCACTTAAAGAAAATCCACCACAAATATCACAGTACGCTGGACCTGCTTGTGATTGTAAAGCGCAACAAGGATTTTCGCAAACTTTTTTCGCGTATTTACAATTTTTCTTCCCACATCCCTTTGGCGTTCCGTCCACATGAATATTTAAATACCGACATTTGGGATCTCCACATGGGATTTTTTTGGGGCTCTGTACTTCAGCGTCTACTTTGACTTTCTTAACCGGAGGATCGGTCAAATACAGTCTAATGAAAATAATAAATGATAATTTCAAAAATTGAATTTCAAGCTTAACGTTTAACGGCAAACCCTTTTGGCCATTTCCTCAATGGTCCAATTCCCGCTTCACCGAACTTCTTGGCAGCCTCACATTCTTGATTTTGACAAATGTAGTATGATAATTCGCTACGTGTGATATCCACTTGAAATATATCTTCACTAGATTCTTGACGAGGAACATAACTACAAATTTCCACTTCGGACATATTGTATTACTTTAAATTTGTATTTCTTCCTTCGGATTTAAATGAAAATTTTACTTTTCATAATAATGACAAAACAACAAATGGATTAAAATTTTAATTTATAAGATCAAGTAACATATGATTTTTTAAACTATAGTCATTATAGTCTATTATAGTTATGTTAAAAATAAAATAATTGTTTAAATTTTACTCGTTTTCTTAATATCTCTACACCTTATTAGGCTTATTAGGAAAACCTCATTTCATATTGCTTTAAAATTTTTGTAATTTGATCCATCTTTAGTTGTTCGCTCACGTCTGTGGCATTAAATCCCAATTTATCACGAACGTTTGGATTACAATTTTGTTCTAGAAGATATTTTACCACGCATTCTTGATTGTGAAAAACAGCCTAAAATTGAAAAACAATGATTTTTTCATCTCTAATAAACTTTAAATGTTACATGAAATAGTGGTGTTCTTCCACTTGCATCAGGTGTGTTTAAATTAGCTCCAGCAGTTTTGTAAGCTTCTAATCTCTTTACTAATCCATGTGAAGAAGCGATACACAGTGCTTCACCCAAAGCATCTTTGCTGATATTTAAATGAGCTCCACAATTGATTAATAGCCTTGAAAAAATTACAAACCAAATTAGTCAAAAAAGTCACAAAAGTTAGGAAATAATCATAGCCACTTGCTTAATGATTTCAAGATGTTCATTCTGGATTGCATCTAATAGTGGAGTTCTATTAAAACGATCTCTAATATGAACACTTGCTCCATATTCTAAAAGTTGACGGACAATTTCTGTTTGACCTTCTGAACACGCAAAATGTAAAGCCGTTCGATTATCGCAGTTTTTAATTGATAAATCACAATCGTTTTTGTGCAAATATTTCAAAGAATTCAAGTCGCCTCGCTTAATAGCTCGGGCCAGCAAAGAGGGATATAGCCAAGTACGTAGTTCATTTACTTCACTTGGGGCTGATTGTCCCAGAATTTGCCCAACCGCCTCAGCTAATTCCAATACCTTAAATTGGTAAAACATGATATCGTTTTCTCATATAAATTTAAAATAATGGTTCAAATCCATTTTAGAACATCCACAATCTGGCAACGTTGTATTGTCGACTTTGTTTTTAATTTATTTCGCGATATTTTTGTTAATTCAATTCTACTATGGTATAATTCTCTCCTTTGTGGCTAAGTTTTCATTATGGACCGGTGTAAACAGGAATTAAATTAAAAACAAAGTCGAAAATGCAATGTTGCCAGATTGTGGGTGTGCTAAAATGAAATTGAGCCAATATAATAATTTGTATAAATTACCGTTTGATTTTGTCGTGTTATGGTTAATTCTCCCCGCAAATTTGTTCGTAACATCTACAATAAATTATCAAATCAATGAGCATTTCAAAAAAATAATAATCATGAAACACTTACTCTTTTCTTGTAAGCTAATGGCCACTCCTTTTTTGATAGTACATAGCTTAATTTTGTAAAAGCTGCTTCGCAAGTCATATCTCCACCAAGTATCACTCCAATGTCCATTAATATCTAAAATACACGATTTTAAACGATTAAAAGGTACATGGTTTTCTTTTAAATATTTAAAAGTAGTTTAGTAACGACAAACTTCCGAAATGAGAGGAAATAAGCTTAAATTTTATGAAAATCTTCATTTATTACAAATTATCATATCATTTGTGTAATACCAATACTTTTAATTAAATATAATTCTTTTTGAAACATCATATTTTTGAAAAACATGTTTTATATGAAAGAAAGAAATCATGACTTTTTTGTTCCTAATAAAATTGTATCCACTTGATAGAAAAAAGATGCTAATTTTCACCTAAGAATAGGGAAATGTGTAGAATAAAAGTGTAGGGTCCAGGATTTAAACATTCTTAAATAGCTATCTTTCTTTAAAAAAAATATAGAAAAAAAAAATCAACACAAAAAGTGTGTAATGTAGCATTGGGTAAATGGTTACGAAATTTCATCATAACTGTTCATTTAGTCAATAGGTAGATGTAAGTTGTAAAAAAAATTTTTTGTATTAAATTATAAACAAAGTAGAAAATGTAACGTTGCCAGATTTTGATGTCGCTAAAAGGGATAAAAGACACCAATTTAATCTATTATTTGAAAACTAGTAACTTTCTGAGAAATATTCACAGCCCAAAACTGACAAAAGGCAACAATTGACAATTGAATGAAAATAAAATGATAGTTGAAACCAATGACAACAATCAGTTAGGTTAAAATTGAGACAGTAATTATTATATTTGTATTGCACTAACATGTATGTGTTAAAATTTTTATTCTTAGTCTTTGCCGCCATACATACCTTTGCCTATTACATTGGCCTTTAAAAGCAAAAGTTGTGTTTAAAGCAGGCCATTCACGCTCCGACTTGTAGTTCAACTTGTGGTCTGACTTTTGAAGTTGGATCTAAAGTTGGATCGTGAATGGTGTTGTTGGAAGTTGGATGTCTAGTTGGACTAGTCGGATCATTTAGGCGATCCAACTAGAAGATCCAACTAATAGTCTGACTAGTTAGACTGCAAGTCGGAACGTGAATGGCCTACTTAAAATTGTATCATATTTTAATTAACACAAACTACTTATAACTTATGTGCCTTTTCAGGCGCTACCGAAATATGCTATGGCAATGGATTAAAAACATTTTTTTAATTAAAAATAAGTGTAATAAAGTAAATAAGTGTAACTTCTGGCGTGCGTACATTAAAACACCGTTTTTTTGAACTACTATTCTTCGATTTTACTTCATAAACTGTACCTATAAAATATGAAATTTCGTTGATGATAATGTCGGCTTTTCAATAAGTACACACTTCTTTTCTTTACGTGATTATATATCGAAAGAGTTGACCAATAAGAAATTTGATTTCATCAAAAGTTGCAAAAAAATTTCTGCTGTATAAATTTACTTAAGTTTGAATGAACACGATTTCATGTATGAAGAAATGACTCACTTGAATAGATACTAATAAATGCGTAATCAAATGTAATACTAATATTTCATTGTCTAATTGCGAGAGGGTTTTTTTTATCATTAAAGTTTTATATACTTTTCCAGTTTCATAGATATCGCAAACGTTTCCTTCTTGACATTGGGTAATATTAACTATTAGAATTCCAGCTTCACACGCTCTTTGTAGTTCCATTAAAATATCTATTCGATTTGACGGCATATTTCCGGCTCCATATGTTTGCAAAACAATTCCTTCAATAGGTGGTTGTAATATTGCTTTAAATATGGCCACATTTAAATTTGGATGCAGCTTTAACAATCCAACATTAGCTGATAGATCGTGATGAACATTAAATTTATTTATTCCCAAAGGCCGAAAAATTGCTTTAAAATCCACTGCAAAAATTTAAATCAGATCATAAATGTAAAATATGAAAAGTTATTAATTACCATTGAAATAAATCCCGACTGTCGCTAAAGGTGCACAATTTGGAGAATCAAAAGCACTAAATTTATTTGTGCTAGCTTTTACGGTTCTATTTCCTCTAAATAACTTATTGCGAAAGAAAACGGTTACTTCCGGAATGTTGAAATTTCCAGCTAAAATTAATGCACTTATGAAATTATCTCGACCGTCGCTTCGACTACCAAAAATAGGAATCTGAAATGTTTAAATTAGGTAAAGTTATTTTTAAAAACAACTGTTTATCGTTTTTACTTGGGCTCCTGTTATAATGACGGGTTTTCCAAGATTTTCCAGCATGAACGATAACGCTGATGCCGTATACGCCAAAGTATCGGTTCCATGAAGAATCAAGAAACCATCATATTCCATATAGTTTTTCTAGAAAATATACGAAAATGAAATATAAAATATAGTTATTTAAATTTATAAGAAACTATCGGTTTACTTTAATGCATAAAGCGATTTGTTTCCAATCGGCTATTGTCATGTTGCTTGAATCTAAGAGAGGATCGAATTCTTCGATCTTGTAAAGAACTCGATTGCTTTGTTCAGAATCACTAAAAGGAAATTTCATTAGTAAATTTGTTCAAATTCAATAAATTACCGATAAAGTTTTAATAAATTTGTTCAATTATAAATACATTAGTTACAATTATAATATTTTGTGAAATTATATTGACTAAAAGTTGTACGTTTTTATTTGTACTCATAATTATGATACAAAAATTATGGTACGATTTTTTTTCAATCGTATACAAAATTAAGGTTTTTAATACAATTTTATGCCAACTATTAAATAAATTTTAGGAGGAATATTCTTTCGACAGCAAATATAAGATTATTTTTTTGGGGAATACGCGCCAGATATGTAAATTATGATAGATCAAATAAGTATCTAATAAAAAAGCTGTTATGGTCTAGATTTATTTGTTGACAGTCATTTAAAGAATATTTAAAATTCATAAAACATACGGGAGCCACCAAATATTATATAATATCTAATCTTATAAAAATCAAATCATCTCAATGCTGGATTTAGAAATTTGGGTGCTTTTGGTTGACGTAGATTTTGGGATGCTAAAGAAATATTATGATTTCTTGTAATATGAATCCTAAAGTCTTAGATACACGACAATGAAAATCGTAGATCATAAAAAGAAAATTTAGAAAAATAATTTGACCACATCAGAGTATCAAACCTCCATGGTGATCAAACAAACCTGAGTTCAGATGCCTTAATTAAAAGTCTAATCATCTTCAATATAGTAATATGTAAAAATATGAAATACAGCTAATGCACATGATAAAAAAATAATTTTAAATGCTTTGAAAATGTTCTATACTAATATCAAATCATAATGTAGCTGTTAATTTTTAATTTTACTTGATAAAATTAAAGAAATATTCATTTTCAAATGTGAAAAAGTCATTTAATTCAAAATGCCTACGACGAGCTTCCTTTGGTCCGGTATACTGAAATGACGTCACAGTACGAAATTTTAAAATCACATTAACGTTTTTTTATGACAAAAGAAATTAAACATACAGGGAATGGTTGTTTAGAAGTGCGATGGGGAATTATGGTAGAATTATGGGCTTATAATTAGGCGTTATAGTTATTTCAATAAGGATTTTATACACTCGGATTAAATTTTGATACGATTTCCTATCATTTCGTTGAAATATTTTTTTTTAGAAACCCCCAAATTTTGATGATTTTGGTATTGATCAACGTGCATCATATCAAAGAATGCGTCATTATTTTTTCAAAAAAAAAGATTATTTGTACGAAAAGGTGGTTGAAAATTACGCAACTTTGCATTTTTTTTACTTCGTTAATAACCCCTAAATCGACTTGAAATATTACAGAGAGGTAGTTTAAATAGACGACCAACTACAGTATTAATTTCAATTTTTTCTCATTACTTGTGATTTTCTTCTAAAGAACTTTAAATCGTTTAAACATTATGTTAATGATTTAAACCATTTACAGACTACACAACCTCTATTCCTAAGGGAAAAGTTGATATTGATTTTTAGTGTATTAAAATGTATTTCATAGTCGAAACTTGAGTTGACTTGAGTAAAAAGTGTAAATTATCAGTGTTTCTATGGTAAGTGTTCCATGATCTGGTTATATATTTCGGTTTCAATATGTGTAGGTACTGACTACTGATACGTACTGTGACGTCACTTAAGACCTTTAAACACGTTTATCGTTTTCGCACTTTCATTAGCTCGTTTAATTTTTTTTTCTTCAAACATATTAACTTTTAACAACAAAAAATTGGGTTTTCCTCACATTAATAATGTCTTTTATCTATTATAAAAATAAATGTGCATGTGGTATATTGCCGGTGGCAAAAGAGTAGACTTTTTAGATATGAGTGTAAAAGCCTTCATTGTGAATTTTGAGGAGAAAGATCGTATTATTAAAAGAATAAAAGAGTTACAAGCCAGTTGAAACGCAGTTAAAGATCATATATTTACTTTTGACGAAGATATCTCGATTCAATTAACTTGTGATTAAAAAAGCACCGAAATGTACTCGATTTTTTTTGACCAAAGAAATTTCGAAATAGTATATCTTTGCAAATATAATAGGCCAAGCACACCTTGCAGTTATTATTAGATTTTTATATGGAATTATTATAATTATTATAAATTTGGCAGAAAAAACTACCGGCGCTGAAATTACAAAGGAATTTACGTTGTTAGATTGGATGGCAGAAATGAAAGTTGATTTAAAGAAGATTGTTTCTGTAACGACTGATGGTACCCCAAGCATGGTTGAAAAAAAATAGAATTTATAAACCTACTGAATACAAAAAGAAAGCATCCTTCAATTGAATTTCATTGCATCATCTACTAGAAAGTACTATGAGCAAAAAGGGGTTAAAATCATTTGATTATGTCATATCCATTTTTACAAGTGTGGCAAATTATATATCTGCACAAACATGATTCCAACAATGATCTCTATTAGATTTCCAAAGAGCATGAATTTGCATAAAACATAGTGTACCTATATTTTTGTCATTTTCATATGTTGTCACTTTAAGCGGGGTTTGAACTATGGCTATAATTTAAATTTATATACTTTTTAAAGGTAATAATATAAATAAATTAAACATGAAAGTAATTTAATAAAAATCGCATATCAAGTTAATTTAAATATTCACTTAAGTATTTAAGACTTGGTTTTAATTTTGAATTTGTAATATTTAATATCTGTTTATTCCTAGTCTAATTTAGACAAGTGTTTATGGTAAATAATATATATTTGTACACTTACGGTAATATTAAAAATGTCGAATCTGATAAAAAAAATGCCCTCGCATACTTTTCGTCATGCATATCTTGCCAGTTTCTAATCATTGTTTCAAACTTATTTTTCACAGGTACCAGAGCTGAAAAGAAAAATCATCAGTTATAAACGTTAAGAAAAAACAAATTAAGTTTTTCACTTAGAGTATCTAGATATAAAGTTATTTTAAATGTAAATATATTTTAAAAATTAAGCAAATATTTCAAGGCTGAAATAAATTTAATCTCCCTGACATGATAACTTATAAATTATAATTTTTATTTTTTTTCCAAAATTTTCTACATTTTATACGGAAGTTTTTAAAGCATAGATGTTCAATGTAGTGTTACGTAGAGAAATTATTATTATTTTTTCTTTAAAGTAATATACGAACTTCACTATTGTATAATGAATGTATTTCATCTTACAATTAACAGCTCTTTGGAATAGAACAATACCATTCCAATAAATCTTACATGTAAGGGGATTCACCCGTGTGATGCATTTATAAACTCTTGTAGAGATTGCAATACCGGGCCAAAAATTTAATACCGGTATTCGATATTTTAAAAATCTTAATACTGGAATACCAGTTTTAATATCGGTAATAGGAATTTTAGAAAAAGAAAGAAAACATAAGAGTATCTTTATTTTGTTTGACAGTTTAATTAGAGAGAGTAAATATCACAAAAATCATTTGTAAAGTATAAATTATAAAAGAAAACAAGAAAAATCATTAAAAAGTAAAGGAAAACGAATATCGCATGTTTTTTAATCACAAAAAAGTGTAAATATCACTATTCCGTGTATGGTACTATTACAAATTTTGGAAATTTAATCTTAATAAACATAATGCATTAGTTATAACCAAGTTCTGTGCAAAAATTACCAGCGACCAAAAACGCTACTTCAGTATCCACGCTAGTTGGTGGTACTGTTAGCAAGGCGCGATATATTTTTTCCAAGTATTTACTTCTAAATCACTCTTCTTCAAATAAATCGGATACCCGACGGATTTCTTTGGATATAATTGATTTTTGTATTGTATTTTGGTTTGTTCCAAATTTTTAGTTATCGATAATTCTTTTTTCGTTCAAGAAATAGTTCCTTTTCACCATCAACGCAAGTACCATCATCATCATCTTCGATAACTACCGAATTCTTCTGAATGTGAATAGGTTTATAGGTAAAAAATTTAAAGAAAATTTACTATAGGCTTGATCAAATTCGAATTGGTTAATCTTTTTTCTTCTCTTTCATTTTAATTTTTAAAATCATTATTGTTATGCAAATACTCCAAAACATTTTTCAATTCCAACTTTATATCCGCAGCCTAATTATTTTCACCCGTTAGAATGGCCTAAAAATAGAAAAATACTATTTCACTTTGATGGCGATCTCTGAACATAAAGAGGAAATAATTTAAAAATTTCTAGTAAATACTGAGAAAAAAAACGGTTTAAACTTATTGATACCGGTATTACAAAATTGTTACGAAATGACTCAAATTCCCGGTAATCGATATCTCGGAAAACCAGTATTGCAATCCCTAATTGCTTCCTTAACTTGCCTTGAATATGGTGGTAAATGATTTTTTTTTAAATTTGGAAGTTATTAAAGATACTATGGTTACAAAGATATAGAAGTAATTTTAATTTAAGAAAATTTAAACGTGTTTTTCTCAAAACTGTCTTTTCAAACTTGTTTCCATCATATCGTAAGAACAGTTTCCTGACTTCCAGACTTATAATTAATAGAATAGCCCGAGCATGTATTTTTAGACCAGTGCTTTTAACCATTTAAATATACTAATACTCCTTTAAATCTGAAAATGAGGTCCCCATCCCCTTCATTTTTCAATGTTTGGTTTTTTGGTTCAGAAAAATGTACATTTTTTGCGAAATTTATTATCAAAAATTTCATGATTTATACTCTTAAGGGTTTCTCCCGCACTCCCGAAAATAATTTTCCGTATCCCCAGAGGTGCCGGCCCCCCAAGTTAAGAATCAGTGATATAGACGACTGAAATCACCGAAAAATTCCAAATAATTCATTTTTGCAACAAAAACGTAGCAATAAGATCATGAAATTGATTTTTTTTTCTTTAGAAACCTGCCATATTTTCATTTGTTTCTAGCAGTGTCCGACCGAACTTTCGGTTTCGATTTCGGCATAGTTTCGGCCAAAAAACGAGTTTCGGTTTAGTTTCGGTTTTGGCTGTAGTCAAGCCGAAACTACGACCGAAACTAAAACGGAAATCGTGAGATAAAAATGTTACAAAATTATTGTTTTTCACATATTATTTGATCCTTTAACTATGAATAATTATAACTTTCAGTTCAATAAAATTTTGTTTAGTATTATCTTTAATATTTTTTTTCAGCTCGAAACAAAACTGATCAAAATTTACAAGAAAATATTTTGTTCTTAAGATATAAGAAAGAGTACTTTCTATTTTGTTTACCAAAATATATTAGGTAAAAAGTAATTTTGTTTTGTAACTTTTTTGTATTATTTTATGTTACTCGTAATAATATTTAAAGGAAATATTTGAAGCATTTTTTTCAAATAAACCCCTTATTTCAGCATAAATAGTTAATTTGAAATAAGAAATGAAAGTAATATGTTATGATTATCATTAGCTCAAATATTAGGAACTGAATGATTAATTAATACATATAGAATTCAAATATAAAGAGGAACTAGTTATGATTAATTTTATTTCTACGAAAACATGACCTTATATGGAAGTTTCGGTTTTGGCCGTAAAAACTAGTTTCGGTCGGACACTAGATTCTAGTTCATTTCATCCTTTTAAGCTTACAGATTAACATGCTGTTTTTTTTACTTGAGATAAGTCAATCTACTGAAATTGTAGAAAAAGTACGCGCAAGTTTTTGGGAGACAGGTGTCTTGGAGGCGCAATAACTTACGTTCTACTGAAAATTTTTGGTTGAAAATTTATGTACATACGCTTAAAATAAATATAAATAAATAATAAAAAACCTTAGGTTCTATCTTTTCATTGGTCTTCAAAAAAAAAACCCAAAAAATGATTAAAAAGCTGACCCTCACACGGGAAATCCCCTTAATATTAACTAAAAAATTATAGATTAGTGAAAATTTATGCAAAAAGCCAAAAAAAAAACTGATAATTTTTTTATATTTCTGTATAGGTATAATAGTGTGAAAATTTCAAGTTATGTTAGTGAAATTTAAGATAGCATTACCTCCATCTTCTTGTGGTATCATTCCAATAGTACCTCCAGTATACAAAACCAATATTTTGGACTCTGTTTTTCTAGTTGGTGTAAACTCAAAGCTTTCACTGGCATGTTCCAATTTGGCATTATGTGTTTCACTTGTATGTCCATTCACTTGATTGTTGCAATGTTCCGACATTTTGTCCACTTCTCGAAATTATGTTCCAATAAACTATATTATGTTATTGTTAATGAATTACATTTTTATTAAAAGTATTGTACTTAAATTTAAAAATGACATAACGAAAAAAAAGAAATTTTAAAAAATTCATATTTATAATTGATATTCATTTGATTCATACAAATTTTTAAACTGAAAACACCGGCGTTAAATATTTGCTTATATCTTGTCTTTTAGTCTGCACAGTGCCCCACATTCGAATTCCTACTAACAAAACAATGTTGTCGGTCTAAAATTAATTCAAACTCTGCCTCGGTATAAAAGAGAAGGAATTCAAACCAATCACAAGTGCATTAATTAAATGTATAATTTGAAAACGAAATTGTATCGATTTGTACATAAGTTGTAATTACAGTAATTTGACTGAATAAATACTTACTTGCTGGTAAAAAATGTTTCTTTTAGCAAATTATGGGTACACTTGCAAAATCACTTTCTTCAAGCGTATACTCAAAACAACTAACGTTTTATTTAAGAAACTCAAAAATTAAAAGATCAAATATTTATGTCGAAATAAAAAAAAATTGCCTTCACACAATATTAATTTGATATCCAACATTCGGAAAAGAGGAGGAAAAACCAATATTTCCTAAAGAAAATATGACGCAATAATTAATGTGATTTTTTTTGATAAAATAATTTTTAACGACTTATTTATACAAAATATATGAAAATATGATAGTTTTAATAATTTATAACTCAGTCATTTGCGTATGTTTTAATATTTTCATGTTTAAACTTCGGCAAGTGCACATGTTTTCATTAATCTGCAGTCATACAAGTGATTTGATTATAAATGCAAATATTTTCATTGTAAAATTTCCTTGAACGATTAAAATAATTTTCTGATTGCATTTGTTATTATTATAAATATTTAACTATTGATTTATATAACCAAAAACTATTGTACACTTTCATGAAGAAAGGTCAATTTTTACTCTCGTCTAAATGACTTTGATAAGAATTTTATTTGACATTTGAATTTGAAAACATATCTACTCTAGTAATAAACCAATATCTGATTTCATATTCTCACATCTATGATTAATAACTGAATAATTTTTTTCAGCTTTGAAATTTTACCCTTAAAAATATCTTAGTACTTCTAAATATTCCATTTAAATGATATAAAATCAACCATCTACTACCAAAGTTGAATTTATGTAACACTGCGTCTATTAACTATAAGTACGTTTCTAATAAAACAATAAAATCCACCCCTATTTTTTTATTTCAAAAACTAAATACTATAAGCTAAACGAGGTAAGAATAATGTAGCAACATTCCATAACAGTTTGTCAATTTTGAAGAAACATAAAAATAATCTTAATTACCATATTAACTTTATTTTTTTTTGTTTTATCAACATAAAATTATGTTACGATGGCTTTCATTCAAAATAACATATTTCTTTGCGTACTTGCCGTAAAATAACTATTTAGTTACTTTACTTGCCACCAAATTAAAAAGAAAATGCCTAGTTTTCTTAGTTTCGTTAGATAAAATCAATATTTAACGCAGAATCAGTGGGAATCGTGTAGCATAAATATTCCGGAAGCATCTGTGGGATGAAATGTTTAGTAGAAATTATTGTTTTTTAAGTCTTCTTTATGACAATACTAATTGTTAGGGAATTTTAAATTTTATTCTATAGCATAAATTAATTATGGATATTTCTAAATATTTAAGTTTCCAAATCCCTAGGAAAACGAATTAAATTTTATCTAAGTTTGATGGAACATCTTAACGACGTGGTACATACATTTATGTACTTACTTCTGTAATTATCGAATACCTGGAATAATTTAGAAGTGATTCTTTCGTATTTCTACATTCGATATTCATGATTGGTGTCTTAATTTTAAAAAACTAAGTTCCAATTTAAAGTCACATTTTCATTTGAAAGTTCCATCAACAAAAGAAATATCCATAAATAAAGTATGTAACACATAAAGTGTTTAAGTTAGCTTTAAAGATTTAAACAAAAATTAGCAACTGTGTTAGAGTACAGTTGTTGTTTTTTTTTTTTGTGATCAATTATTTTGACTCTTGATAGTAATCATTTTAAGAGTAAATATAGAAAAACAAAAGAACTAATAATTTTTTTTTATGTTTCCTTAGACTTAAAATTATGAAAATAATATATGTTTTGCTTGTCTCTGTGTCCTATCTTTTATTGAAGTTTTGTGAAAAAAAGTTGGTGAAACACTTCGAAAAAAAATAAAACCGAGGTATACTATTGGGCGTAAATCATATTTCATTTAACTCTTAGGGGAAGCTTTTTTGAATCTTTTAAACATATTAAAAATTTAAACTATTTCAATGTACATATCCTCTGTTCCTAACGAATTATATTAAAAGTAATTTTTAGGATATTGAAATGTTTTCCATAGCGAAAAATTCTTGAATATGTCAAAAATTGTGTAAATTATTACTGTTTTAATTGTAACCGCTCTAAATCTGTTTATATCTTGGTTTCAATACGTACTGTGACGTCACAAGAGACCCATAGGCGCACCCACGAAGCAAAGGTAAAGGCTTTTGCACAATATTCATGTACATAGTAACAAATCTAGATCACAGTTCTCTTTTCTGTCCCTAGTAGCGCAAATATTCAGAACGTGCGTACGGTTACGTAAGATTTTAAAAAGATATTCCAGTCTTGAAATGCATGATTGAAAATATGCCAAGATGTGGCGTCGCCATTAGTGTATTTGCAGTACTAACTTAAACCGAGACTATGTACTTTCTGTAAGGTAACTAAGATAACATAAGCTAGTACATCAAACACTCTAGTGGCGGAGCCACATCTTGACACATTTACCATCGTGCAGAAGATTGATAATCATAATTGTTACACGAACGTTTCTCCCGTAATGATCTATTGTATATACTCCGTGAGCTTACTCATCGTTTTCGGACACTCGTTTGATCATTAAAATTAACTGTCGATGTTTGTGTCCATTGTTAATATTATTAAGGTTTGGATTAAGAAGAACGTCAATATAATAGCCAAACGTCTGTATGTCGGCAAAAACAGACAATAAAAATTGTGAAGTGAAAGCCAAATACAATTTTCTTTAACTTGAAATAACTGATTGTTGTCATTTGTTTCAACTGTCATTTCAGTTTCATTCAATTGCCAATTTTTTGGCCATTTGTTAATTGTGTTAGTGTTGAACTTTGAGTATTTTACTAGAAGTCACTTTTAATAAATATTTGTTTGATCTTAATATTTAACTATTTTATTAAAACATTGTTTATTAACATTTTCTTTTAAGTTAGGTGCTTCGCCCCAAAGAAAAAAAATACAAAAGCGTTCTGTACCTTGAAAAGGTTAGATACCACTGCGTTATGTGCTGCTTTTCTTGGTTAACATTACTTTCTGCTCATTATTTTGTATTTTCCAATGTACTGCTTTTACATGTATACAAAGTCGTAACGATTCAGCATTGGATCGAACATAGTTATGGAAAGAAAACATTTTTTCAAAAGAATAGACGCTTCGAGCTTACTGGTGGCCGAGTGGTCAAGGTGACCTTTCCAAAACCGGTAAGTGCTGGGTTCGATCCTTGTATCAAGCAAATTTTCAATATTTCTCGATTATGGATTTCCTTAACCCTAAAGTCGCTAAAGACCTTAGTAATTATAAAGCAACGGTAAATAACAACTAAAAAGAAAAACAAACGCTTCACTGTACTCTAATATTTGTCAATGTTTTTTCTTCTGATTTAATAAATTGCTTATTGATCTTTATTTTATTTTTATTTTTTTTGATATTCTTAAGTTTCAGATTATATATTATCTTCTTTCTTATGAGAATAATGACCACACTTTCTAAAGCTTTTAAAAGACATCATTGAACACTAATGTTGATATATACTATTCATCTATATATATACTGGTTTTAAATTCATACAAAGGTGGACAATACGATCTCTATAAAATTAAATAGGTCGTTATCTTATTGTAGTTGATAACCAAAAAATGGAATTTTTTTTTATCATTCATATTGTACCATTATCATATTTAATAAAAGATAGCGAATTTTCATGAGATTATACATTTTTAATATTTTTTTTGAAAACTTTGTGATAATTTTTTTTGTTATTTTTTTAGACACATTTACTTCATAACTTTTTAAATATAAATTAATTTAAAATTTAAACAGTAAATACTATAATTTTAATGCTTCTTAGGATTAAACAATAAAAAGAATATTTTTATTAGAGTTTATTAGTTTTACATTTGCCAAATATATAAACATGAATAATTCATGTAAATCGAAAACATTTTATGGTATTACAAAAATATCAAACCGTTACGCAACTGAAGAAGTCGATGTTTAATTTTTTCGAAATATCAACCAGAGCTTTCGGAAGAGCATTATTTACGCATTGGATTAAATTAAGTTGAACTGTCGCAATCTCTTGGAAACTAGCTCTCACTCCATTTAAGACTGAATTTTTTCCAACGTTGATGATAAAATTGGCGCGACCCTCCACCCTTTGGTAGCATCCCGCATTTTGTGGATTTTGGTTATCGCAAGTATTGAAATCTCTCCTCAAGTCATTAATGTGACCATTCAATGAATTTTCTGTCTTTTTTGCCGTCAGAGTCCAATACTGCTCAGTGTTAATGTTGTATTTCTCGAAACATTTATCTACTAAATTGTAATGTCCGTTTGGAATAATATTAATACCGGTAGCGGGACAGGCTTGCACTTGACTTTTAACATGTGCAACGTTATTTGTTAACAACTCCACTGTCTTTTTGTAACCATCTAGACTTTGAGAGACAAATGTATTCACAATATTAGGAACATCAGTCACTGATTTAAATTGAGATTTTGCGAGAAAAATCGCTTGGTTCAAAGTATTAGCTTGACCCTGGCTTTGATCTAGGATTGTAGCTAAAAGGCAAAGCGCTACACAAAGTTTTCCAACAGCCATTGTAATTCACTGCTTCGTTATATAGTAATTAGCACAATATAGTTATTCTACATTGTATTCCTTTTTATACTAAAATTTTGCCGAAAATGTTTCTCTACGTATATTATTGCCCCTGTAAAGCAATAAAATGTTATATATGATTATATAAGTTTCTTATCAAAAGGCAAAAAAATAATACAATTTAAATTGTAACTTGATTTACAAAGATATACCTTTGTACCGATTCAGTTTTCTAATTTTTTATTAAAATTGTATAATTAAGAGTATTATTTTTATTAGAATTAGTCGATTAATGGCAATTGTTTGTTAAATTGGTTATATGGGTTATATTATCATTGGGTTTTGGACTAAAAAAATCAAATCAAATTTTCTTCTTAATGATTGATTGTTTATCAAGTTATATACATTTGACTTTTAATAATATATGATTAAGTACTTGATAGTCCCGAAAGTCGACGAAAAGTTGTACAAAAATCAAATGTAAATCATTAAGAAGAAAATTTTATTTTATTTTTTCAGTCCAAAACCCTATAATAATAACCAATTTTTTATATATTTCAAATATAAACAGACAAGAACAACCAACTAAAAATTAGTAACTTAATTTTCAATATTTCTTTTTTACTAACCCTTACACATAGTAGTTTTTGTAGAACATAAAAAGTAAAAAAAAATAGATCATTAAAAATGATTGTATTGAGTATGACCCTCTCCAGACTTAGTCATTCTAATGATCTTAACCAGTAGTCCAATTTTTAGTACACTTGAACTTCCATTTTTGGCATTATTTTCTCGATTTAAGTTTTGACGATTTTACCTAATTGACACTTTTCCTTTCGAAATTTAAAGCTTATTGAATTATTTAAATATATGGAAAAGTTTTGCTCCATAAAACGATTTTTTTAAATGAATTTTTGCCTTGAAATAAAAATTTCAAAATTCCTTGAAGGTTCATGAACATCCATATCAGAGTTGTTAGAAAAAAGTATTTTAGGTAACGTATCGTAGTTTATTTTTTTGCAAAATGTACCTTATATCTTAGATAATATCTAAGGATCAAGGGCCAAGGATCAGGATTAGATAATATCTAAGCTTGGAACTATATCTTGTAATTTAAAAAGTTTCTCTTATTGATCGAAAAGTAATTTAGACACCTAGTTACCGAAAAATTAGGTACAGAATTCTATTTTAATTTGATCTGTATTCTATTTTATTCAATTTATCCCACTTATCCTTCTATCGTTTTTCCAGGGTGATGTGTTTGCATGCTTTTAAATATATATATACTTTCCTTTTCCTTAAGGATGTTATGGAGGTACAATCGGAGATAAAAGTACATAAAAATAAAAATTCGTGAATAATTACGTCGTATAACATACCATGAGGCGAATAAATAGGTTCATACTTAAAAAACTGTAAGTAGTGAAAGAAAAAATCGGAAATTTCACCAAAATTTTTAAACAAAATAAGAAAAAACAAAAAATATAGAAACTTGTTACCTAACTTTTGGAATGAATATGCTTTGTTTTGAACTTAGCAAATCAAAGTATTACTTTTTTGATGCTCATTAGTTATGAATGTTGCCTTTTTCAATATGATTAAATCATAAATAAAACATTAAATTAGCATGTTTTTAAGACATTTGTTACTAAAAAATAAAAATTAAATTGATAATTCAACATTATATAAAATAATGAAAACGTGATAACGCAGTCGAATTTAACGATTAGCAGCGTTGGAAACTTTAGTATGTCTCTTTCACATAATGTGAGTTAGCATGCGCAACATGCTCAACATCTTGAAAATAAATTATTTGACATATTTCATCCTTTTTATTTAGTTACGGAAATGGGATTTATTTCACACAATACACTTATTTATTTTTATAACAACCACAATCTCACTGTTTACCACTGATTGTTTATATCTGGCTGTCGGTTCATCTATAACTGTGTAAATTTTACTTCATTCTACTCATGATCGAGCCCTTTTTATAATGGTTTGGATTTTCAAGCATTTTCGATTTCTAGAACATTTTTTAGTATCCGGTTTTACTATCCTTTTATCCTTTTATCCTTTCTCTCTTACAGGACTCCACAGAAACTTCTCGATCATCTTTTCAAATCATCGTTCTGTTTACTTTTACGACTCACGCAGTAGGGAGTCGTCTGGGTGTAAGACCCAATATGTAACAGTACTCTTGAATAAAAATTTTGAGAAAAGGATATAGGAGGATAAGTATAGTGGCCCAGTAGTCAGCCCCAGAAGGATATCTAGTTTATAATTTCTTGGTATGTTGGTACTATAAGGTAAGGTACATTAATACTGCAAATTTTAGATCTCTATGTGTTACTGTTTCTTCAAAAATCAAAAAAAGCAGAAAACCAGAAAAAAAATTCTTGTGAATCGATTTATTTGAATTTTGGATATGTTTTAGGGGCTGAAAGTAGCTTCTAGGAGAAAAAATCAAAGCTTTGTCGATTTATAAGGTCCTTGAAAAAAAAAACGTTTTTCTTTTAATTTAAATTTTTAACCACGATATAATTTTGGGACAATTATAAAACTTTTTTTTTTCGAATTCCTCATCCAATTTCCTTTAAAGTTATGAGTCTTTTAAACTTTAAAAACGGTACGCCATATGGAAAAAAAATGATTTTTTTCAAAAAAATAAATCTATTTTAATGTTTTTACCAATGAAACAACAGAAAGAAACGATGTTTTGATTAAAAAGAATACTCAAGAATATCAACTTTGATGGTCCTCTCAGACATACATTGTAAAAGAAAAATTTGGTTTCGAAAATTAATATTTCGACAATGTTTTAAATAACAATTCGAGTTACTGGGTTTTTAGATTGCAATATGAACTGAACTTTTAGTTTTTGAAGTTTTTCGATAGTAAGGTTATTTAGGAGTAGTCTAGCGTATCATTAAAAATTTAATAACTTATAAGTATATCGGCAAAATAATAATACAAATACTATACAAAATATTACATTCATACAAAATAGATTAGGTACTAACCATAAAAATACAAAATGCACGACCTCGTTTTTTACAGCTAGTGACATATACGCACTAAAATAATTATATCGCACGTGTTAGCTATGTTTTTTGTTAATTAAAATTAAAGGGTGGATTTTGGATTAGGTTTTGGAGCTGTAATCTGTTTAACTATTGATAAACAACTATAATAAATAGATTGTTAATTGATACTTCGGTTAATACAAGCAAGTCTATTATAATCATTTAACTTTATTTTTCTTTAACTTTAGCTTACAAAATTTAAAAGTATTAAGGATCTAAGAGAAAATAAATACAATCGATGTTTGAAAAATTTATGTTTTTTTAGAGATTCTTCCTTATTAGATTAGAAAATTTAAAAAGTTTTGATATTCACTGAGATTTTCCCCAATTTTCTCAAATTTTCACCGATTTTTTCCAATAGTCAAGTAGAATTAAAATATCTAGTGAGAGATTGATGACGGTTGTAGTGGCTAATGTTAAGGAAAACTAAGTATACCTAAATGGAAAAGTCTCATTCTGAGAGAAAAAGAGCTTGAATTGGATTTTGCGAAAATAAACCAAAAGAAGGAACGGGGAAAGGGAAAACACGGATTTGAATCCGAGTTGTAGACCTAGAGAAAAGAGAAATAGATCCTCCGATTGAAGAATCCTAACAAGGTCCGGGAGCACTGGAGAAAGAACTTAATCAGAGGGGAAATTGAATCTCAGAAATTAAAACCTTAATTTTTACGGATACATCTCATCTCTTTGACTATGTATTATATTCAACTTCTGCCAAGTCATCTCTTCAAGTCACTCTCTAACAATCATATATTTTGTTGTTAATTCAATTTTGACATCGTTATTTATTTGTAAATTGAATAAAAATCGAACTAGAATATGAAACGTGACCAAATCTGATTTTTATTAAGGATACTTGATTCAATAAATCAAAAAATACAAATAATATTCATGTGATGTTTTATTGGTTGTCACAGACAAATGAATAATAATACCGATTAGTGTTAAATGTAATAATTTTTTAATTAGAAAAATAATACAACATGCGCTTGCATGAACTTCAAAATTGATGGGGAAATACTTTAGATAAATGTGAAACCTTGGCCACATTTTTGAAAGTTTCATTATCCACTATTGTTAGTAATATTTTTGCATATACCTAAACATTGTATTATAGTTGCATTTTGTATGCAATGGTATGATCACCTTATACCACATATATTAATTCAATTTTTTTTCATTTCTGTTAAACATTGAAAATGTTGTTGAGTACGTTTAAACTGGTGCCTCTTTCATTTATCTTAATTTTATCTAGCTCTTCTTTTGGATTAACCATACCATCGTTTAACATATCGGATAACTTTGAAAATAATTTTTATTTTACTAAATTTAACGTGAGTGCTACATGTACAATTCAACGTCTTCAATATATCGACGTATCTCAGAACATTTTTGCTTGGCTATTTTTACGTAAGAATTTGAACAAATTTAAGATTATTTGGGGTCGTTGTAGAAGAAACATTAGATCATAATGTTTATGTCCACCAATTCATTGTAAAATATCAATCTTTATAATAGAGTCTAGTTTATAGTGATCATTTTCGAATTGGTTCGATATTTTTTGCAAAAAATGTGGATATAAAAGAAATTATTAAATTTTAGCTTTTTCTGGTTTTCACGATAATAAGTACAATGAAAAATAGAAAATTTATCTACAAATTATAAAATCATTGTTGAGTGTGAGGTTATTTTCCATATTACATATGAAATTTATTTTTTGCATTTCTTTCTATAGAAAATTCATATGAATTAAAAAGAATAACTTCAAACACAAGAAGAATTTTTCAAAAACAAATGCCTCAATGTAACATATATTTGTATTTGCAATCGCTTGGTGGCTCCTAGGAACGGCATCAAAATGGGCTAAAACTAGGCATTTTTATTTTTATTTTGATTATCTAGTTTTGGATAAATTCGAGAAAATTCGAAAATGAGATACTCTAACGAATTAAAATGATAACTAAGAATGAAAAGTTGATTAACACTGAGATAAGGAGAAGGATAAAGCAAATTTTAAAATTTAACACGTTCTAATCTAAATTACTAACATGTGTCGTAGAAACAACTATTTTTCTATCGAAACTAAAAACAAAATTGTAAAAATAATAGTTGAAAAAATTAACAGAAAATTAGCATTAATTTTTTTTTTCAAGAAAAGATATCGATAAGAAAAACTTTCATTTTACTGGATTCGTGAGTTTTATTAGTAAATTCCGTATTAAATAGTTCTTTTGGGTCCTTGAAATTATTGGACGACTAAAGAAAAAAAATTATATAGCTATAAACTGCTTTTTTATATAAAACGATAAAAATGCATTTCATTATATATTCAAATAATTATTTCTAAAATCACAACTTATTTAATTAATAGATTTTATTAAAAATGCAAATGTTTAATTGCGGGCCAACGACAATATTATGCGACACTTAATTTGAGACTATGGAATGTGCTTATCTAATTTATTTTTTCAATTATTTCAATTTTTCATATTTATGCAGATTATGATGATTGTCTTGCACTTGGAAAAAACGATGGCGTCAACTTTCAGGGTAAATTTTGCAAAGCGAGAATAACGATTCCTGGAAAACGGGCCATTGAAAATATGGATATACCATTATTTGAAGAAATTATTTTAAATAGCATTGCTACTACAGCTGTTAAGGTACCGTATTACGATAATTACCATAAACGAGTCAAAACAAGTTGCATGATTTACGGTGATATATTTTTTAAAATATTCTTTTATAAGTGGAACATTTGTCATTAATTCCGACAATATCATTTTACTTCTTCTATCTTAAGAAGAAAAGAAGAAGGTAGATTTAATATTTTAGGAAAAAAAATAAAGTTATTTAGTGCTTATTGTTACATCTTCTTATTACTGCTTATACTTACCGTACTTACTGCTTATTGCCACTTATACGGATTGACTATCTGTTTTTATTATGGCTACATTAGCCATCAGGATTATGCTCCATTTATCCAATTCGATGGCAGGAATTAAATGCAGGAAGCTCATGGTAGATTCCAGCCATCAAATTGGATAAATGGATCATAATCCTAATGACCAATGTTACCATAATTAAAAAAAAATAAAGCCAATCCGATTAACCAATGATCAATGATTAATCAAGTATTTATCAAACCTATCTGTAAACAAGTGGCCAAAGTGGTTACTCCGAAATTGGTAGGTACTGGATTCAAATTTCGTAACAGAAAAAATGCCTAATATTCCTCAATTTTTTTACGAATTTTGTTAGTCCTTGAATCCCCGAAGACCTTAATTACTATTAAGTGACGGTAAATAACCAATAAAGAAATATTAATCTAAACCTAATTTTTTGCCGTTTACTTTGTTTAACGAAGAACAAAGCGATAATCATTAAATTTTTCCCTTTTATGGCTATTAGGATCTCGGTCTTATAATCCATTTGGATATCAGCGATGGTCATAAGAGATTTCCTTTTTTCCCGTAAATTATAAGACAAAATTTTTAGTCAAACCATCTAATATTTTTCGTTTGCAGAATTTACTGGTACTTCAACCAATAACTCGATTTTCTGTATAATTATCTGGGGTACAGTCAATAATTTGTACATTAATAATAAATAAAACACACCAAAAAATACATTTCCCAATTTATGATTATTTTTTGACCAATGTTAAATAGTTCTTTATGTTGTAAAGTTTTTAAGAATCTTCGAAAATTCTAAATTATAATTCAAAATTCTTTAAGTCAGCTAAATGTAGCTAAATCAGTTACAGAATAAAAAAATATAATAAATAATAAAAATTTCTATAGGTATGCGATATATTAAGGGAAAAATTACTTCAAATATTAGTCCTATTTTTTTTTCGTAAAACAAGCGGTACTAAAAAAAACATAACTTTTGATAATTATGTTCCTTTTATACTTTTTAATATACCTATATGATGAGTTCCCTGTTAAAAAATTGAATCATTGCATTTAAAGACATTTTAAATGATACAAAAAACCTTTTGAAGTCATTTAAAGTCGTTTCAAGTTATTATAGGCATTTTAAAAATAATGATTACAAAATCCCTCTAATGCTTTTTTAACAGGGTTTTATTGGATTTGTGTTTCCGAGCATATATCAATAACAAATTTATTTTATTACTCCATCGTTTACTTTCATAATTCAACGTTTTATTTCATGATAAACATTTATTTATTTACAACAATCGCTTATTTATTTTTTAATTCTATGATTAATTTATAACTAAATGTCCTCAAACTGGGGGCAACGTCTTTTATAGTGGCTCAGAAAAGCTTGTTTCTCATTCGAACTCCAGATTCACCCATCTCAAACACATTCTACCCTAATTTTGCTAATCAATTCTTTTTTATCTTAAATCAAAAATCCTCCCCATCGCTCCCCCTTTAATCATTTTCATAATTTGGTGAACCCATAGCAGGACGCCAGATGCAATGCCTATGCTAACAAAACATACATTCACCCATATATTTAAATCTTAGGCTTGTATCAATAAGCAGTTCACTGCTTTTTACGGTACTACATGGCTATTGATTTTATTCAATATTATACAAGTCATTAAGGACCCACAGGGTTTAGATTTGAAGACAACAGTTTTGTAGGTTTTAAGTTTACATTTTTTTATTTTTTCTAAAAAAAAATAATTAGTGTTGTTTGTTTTAAAATAAATATTCTAATTTGAAGGTCACAAATATGTTTAATTTTTTGTCGTTTTTAAATGTCACAATATTAAATTATCTACTAATGACTTTAAAAAAAATATTTATTACATTTTCACAATTATCTAAGCTTCTTTTTATGCTTATTATAATTAATAGTTCTTACTTTAAACGTAAGAAGTTTTTTTAAGAATTTATAAATGCCCATTTCTCGAATTTTGAATCAAAAATTAAAAGTGTATCATGTACTCTTATTCTAGAACAATTATTTATCTTATTTTTTGTTAAATAAAACATAGCAATAATAAACAACAATTGCCTAATAAAAATTGGAAACTCTAGTGTAATGGAAAATTTTATTGCAAGCTCAATGTTATTGAAGTGTAATAAGCGAATAATAAAACTTCAAGACATTGTTTGTAACTTAATTTCATAGAAACAATTTTATCTTTTTATTAAAAAATTAAAATTTTCAAAATTCTAGCGCCTTATTTTTATTTAAAAGAATAATTCAAAGAAAACATTCAATGCTTAAAAACTTACACACCAAATATAATAAAGACAATAAGGAAGTAAAATATTAAATTATTAAAGAAATGAGACGCAAATTAACAAGTAGCGTTAACGATGAATGATTTTATTATTTGAAAATTAATTCTTGAAAGTTAGACGTATCGATACAATTTCAATTATATCGTAAAGACATTAAGGGAGTTAAATTGCAAACCCATTTACTATCTCGTTACCTTTAATACTAGAATGCTTAGGCATCAAAGCATCCTAAAGAGTATACGAGTAGACTATAACATTTCAAATCGACGTATTTTTACGGCTGAGGTAAAGATTTGTATCGTTTTAGTGTAAAAACTATCAACCAGCCTCCCTTTTTCAACCCTCAGAAGACGATTTGAATTTTTTAATTTTAAAGGGACCAAATTCAATGTATGCTCTATTGAATAAAAACATGATTAAATTTGGAAAATCGTGAGAAAAATGCAGGCGGGAAATATATCAACAGCAACAAAATATATGCATCGCAATGATTTTTTTTTATGAAATATGTTTTAAATTTCATTACAATTATAGCACGTAAGCATATCTTTTGTTAACACTTGATCTTATTTTCTCGATTGATTTTGGAAAATTAGCGAAGGAAATATGATCTTAGGATTAAGGATTACCCATTGGAATGGATAAATTTCAATTTTACTTTAAGAAAATGAACATGGAGTTATTAGAGTTATACAAAGTAGAGTGTAAGATCTTCAATATTTGATATAGTCATTAGGCGAGTTTAAGTGGAAATAGAAAAAAAAGATGTTTCATATGATTAGTTAATTTCCACCGTTTACAGTATTTATCGTAGAGTGAATAAGTGTAACAAAAACTTTAACTAAAGTTGTGAATTCTGTTAATAGGAATACGTTCAAAAGAAAAATTAAACCCTTGGCTCACGACTAATATGGTATTCCTCACTTATTGTTACGTTTGAGGCCAACGAAATGTTATTAGGTGATTTTTTAGTAAGTATAATAATTTAATGGCTCAGGATCCCTTTAGGTTGGTCAATATCTGGCAAAGTTGCATTTTCTGCTTTGTTTTTAATTTAATTTGTAAATAAATCAGCCCACAATGAAAATTTAGCCACAAAAGAGAAAATTAGGCCATATTAGAATTTGAAATGAACAAAAAAATCGCGAATAAAATAAAAAACAAAATAGGAATTGTCAGAAATTGACCGACCTAAAGCGACATGAGCCTTTAAATTATCATACTTAATAAAAATTCACCTAATAACATTCCGTTGGCTTAAAACCTAACAATTAGTGAGGAAAATCATATTAGTAGTAAAACCATAAGTTAAATTTTTTTAAATTTAAATTTTATATTTTTTTCAATAATTAAAACTTACCATATTCAATACTATGGACAGAATAAGTTGGACATCGCGCTATGGATTCTTGTACTCTTTCCATATTTTCTGTCTTAAGTTTGGCAGGTGTTTTTTTTTTCTGGGCATCCGGTTGCTCAAAGATAAGAAATTTATTAATAAATAATAATGAAGATCCGTTTATAGTAGCTATTTTTCTTAAAAAATATTTTAAGGATGTAGCTTAGATATTCTGGTTCTACATTATGGGTACTAAAACAATAGGGATTAATCAGTGATATAAAATCACCTTCTCTTCTATGTAAATTGCCACTACAACTTGAGCAATGACCTGACCGAATATGAAATATTGGAGATCTTTATGCCTCATTCTATGCTATATTGTAGTACAATGTATAAATATATTATTTTTAGTTTTTTGAAGTGATGATAATAAGTATATATATATCTTGATTTTGGCTCGTAATATGTTGTACATAGACTTCTGTTTTCTTTATCAAAAACATTACAATTTTAGCTGTCCTACGAAAATCCAATGGCATATTTTTTGGAAAATTTTTTTCACGATCGTAATGTTGATATATTTGAAAATAATATAAAACTTCCATTAAAAATGTGCTATCCAGATGGATGTTCCGTTGATGATATTAGAAATATACTTAACATCGATTTCAATACCGTCTTTAATGAAGAAATTTTCCACATTGACTTGCAAGAATCAGATTGCGAGGTTAAAAAGAGTATACATTTTACATGGATTGATTGGACCGTAATGTAATTTGTATATATTTTTTAAAAGTGAATCATTAATATCAATATTGAATTTTAGGGGGTATTTTTTCTTCTTCGGTGTTATTGTCACAATTTGTACCAGCTACGATATTTATTGTAAATATTTTGAGAAAGGTAAGTTATATACATATGGTTAAATTGATGACTATGAAAATATTAAATATTTGCAGGAAGTTTAATAGTTATTATTTTTAATCGACATAATCTTTTAATTTGTAGATATAAAGAATCCTAAACTAGTGGCATTTTCGTGGTATACGAATTTTAAAAGATTAGTTAAAATCAAAAATATTCCTGAACAGTTCGATTCTGTGGACGGAATCCGGTGTTTGAGTCTTTCGTGGATAATATTAGGCCATGTTTATTTGGATTATGGAGCTTTTGTTCAAGAAATTAATATTGCATCAACAATGAATGTGATATAATGTAAATGATTTATTTGCTGGCACAAAATTAAATTATTTCTTTTATTTTTTTAGTTTTCCGATGATTATTCCAATATGTTTATTCTTAGTGCTAACTTTGCCGTTGAGTCTTATTTCTTTATAAGTGGATTTCTTTTAATGTATGGATTTTTAAAATATTACACAAAAACGAAAAAGTTCAATATTTGGATGTTTTATTTAAATCGTTACTTACGGTAAGGTTTTAGTTAATTCTTTGGCTCATGTCCTTTTTAGGTACGTCGATATCTGGTAACGTTACATTTTTTACTTGCCAGATATTGACGTCCCTAAAAGAGACATGAGCCAATTTTTATCCCAAATCATACATTTCTTTAATTTTAGACTTACTTTTCCGTTGCTTGGTGTAGTTGGATTTTATGCATCTATAATGCCGTATTTAGGATCAGGTCCAAACTGGAATTCTAAGGCATCGGTATTGAAACAAGATTGTCAATCGTATTGGTGGACTAGTTTACTATATATTCAAAATTATATTAATCCAACAAACATTGTAAGTAGCTAAAATAAAAGGGACGTATTTTAGATTAATCTACATGAAAATCGATTCCTAATTATGGACTTCCAGTGTTACGTATGAATATAAGTGTACTAAAACATCGATTTATGAAATGAAGTTTGATTAAGATTGCAGTATGTAGATCTTCTTCTAAATTTAATATTTCTCTCTCATAAAGTTTAAATTCACTCTAGATGTGTTTAAAGTACAGTACAATACTGATTTTGTTTGACCGTACATTAATAATAAGGAATTGTATCAATATGCAAATAAACTATATACTCAAGGTTTCAGTTCATACAATTGAAATGTGAATTGTGATACAATGAGTTAGACCTATATCAGTAAGGTCGCTTAATCAGGAGGATGCGTCCCAACTTGTTCTAGTGTTAAACGAAACAGCGTTAAATGAGTTTATCTTAACACGTTATTAAATAGTATCAATGAAAGAATGTCAAGTTTATTTTATTTTGCTACAATTACTGCTAAATAGTTTTTTATTACATCAATTAATTGTTAATAACCTTTAAACTATTTAACTCAGTTTCCCAATCTTGTACAAAACTATAAAAATATTTTCCATTATACTTTTAAAAAGAAAATATCTAACTTTTAGGTAATAAACATAATTTTTGTTATAAATTTTAGTGCATTGGTCAAACATGGTACTTACAAGTTGATACTCAGTTATACTTTTTCTCTCCCATTATAATATTATCTCTCGTATGGTTTCCAAGAGTGGGAAAGATTTTTCTAGGAGTTTTGGCTGGTTTAGGTGTTATACTTCCGATAGTAATATTCTATAAATATGATTTACGTTTGGATCCTTTAATAACTATGTATAAAAACATATTTTCATTTTAAACTAAAACTAAAAAAAATGAATTGAATTCTTTTAATTTTAGGCCTCCATTGAATAATAAATTTCGAGAGTATTATTACCAAGCTACATATGCTCGAGCTGGATCATGGATTTTTGGATTAATTTTTGGCTATTTTATGTTTCACAACAAAACGAAGAAATACATTAACAATGTAGGAAACTTTTAAAAAATTTGATGAAAAATTTACAGGTTTCTACATATTTTTTAGGTGGTTGTTTTTGTGTTTTGGGTCGCATCTATAGCAAGTATCTGCGGTGTTACAATAGCACACCAGCCGTTTTTAAATGGTGCCAATGATTTTGGATGTCTCATACCTGGTTTTTATTTTGCTTTTTCGAGCGTTATATGGTGCATTGTAATAGGATGGATAATTTATGCCACAAGATATGGATATGGAGGTTTGAAACATTGAAGTTATTGATTCTTAAGAAAAATGAGATTTATTTCAGGTCCTATCACCTACATACTATCATTAAAGATGTGGAAAATTTTAACACGTTGCAGTTATAGTATTTTCTTGATTCATTTTATAGTTATATTTTTCCGTTTTGCAACAATGCAAACACCAGTTTATTACAACTTCTTTGATATGGTACTTTTTAAACTTAATTATTTTAAACGAAACATTTAATTCCGAAAGCTGTTTAAATGATTGGTATTTTTTTCTGTTTTAGTTCGGATCCTTTTGCGCTTGTACAATTATTTCAATTTTAATTTCCATTCCTTGGGCCTTGACTTTTGAAATGCCTCTCAGTGTTTTATTAAGTAATTTATCTTTAAATATTATGCAATCTTTGTATCAAATAGTTATTTTGTTTTTAGATAAAACAAAGAGGGATGATGACGTTCGATCTAACGATTTAAATGAAACTGCTGCAAATGAATACAATTTTCAAAAACTAGTACCAAATATATTACTATTTAAAAAAGCGAATACTGATCAAGATATTGCAATAGTTGGACAATATTCCATCGGAAAATTTAATACTGCTAATTTAGATTAAATCATGTGATTTTTATTAATTTAACTGCTTTGTTTTCGATGGACGTATTAAATGAAAATACTTTTTTTAAATTAAATTTACATGTTATACAGTTGATAAAAATTCATAAAAAATTACGTTAATATTTCTGTGCTATAAAAGTGATTACTCACCTCAGACAAATAACTTTTGATTTAAACACAAGTGCATTTGGAAATGTTCAAATGAATTTTATTGTCAACTATGGTTTTTTTCATATTACCGGTTGCAAAAATGCTTCCCAGGTTGTACTTCTACGTCCTATAGAAACAGAGGCCACCCTTCAAGTTGTATCTCATCGCATTAAATCGCTTGCGGTTTTACTCGTAGGCTTTTTCAAATAACTTTTTTAACACGCTTAAATTTGTAAATTCATTAGAAAAATTAGCATCTAAATTGAAAAAAATCACAATTTTTAAAGATATTTTTGACCTTAAAGATTATATGATTTGCACCAATGTTTCAAATAACGTTCTTTCAAAGATTGTATGAAGATGACTTATACTTTATAAGATTAAGATCAATTGTATTGTAACTATCGTTTTTCCCATTATAGGTCAGCATTGTTAGATATAAAAAATACAAAAGTTATTAGATTTGCATGTTATTTTATTTAAAACAAACTTTCACATAAAACTCCCCTAATAATTTGTTTTAAAATAATTACAATTCGATATGAGCTCTATCAACGACATATGGAGACAAATCATCTGGAATTGTTTGATTATTCAATATATTAGCTAATAAGAAATAACGTTTCCGCAAATTAAATGCTGCAGCTTTTGGTTCGCGATTTCTAGTGAGAATCCCTTTTTTATTTCCACCTACACGAGTAGTACCTATAAATTATGATAAATTATATTAATTATGATGAAATTCAGTTGTGGTACTCTATGAATTATATACTTTGAGGTGTAGCAAAATCAGCGAAATTCCAAACAAACTCTCCAATAAAAAAGCCTTTTTGTCGCAATATATCAAAAGCTTCAAAATGCTTTGACAGCAATATGAGTTGATATTCTTCTGACCATACAAATGGAGGCATCTGGAACATTAATCAACATTATTATTGCTTTTTCTAAAAGAAAATCGATCGTTCAACCTACCATATGAAGCCCCGCAATTGTATCGGATCCGTATTCGGACATTATAACGGGTTTTTGGTAATGTGTATGCTATATTGTAGCATCATTCACAGTATTTTGAGTAATTGTGCCAAGTTGCCCTGCATTGGAATACCAAGCATCGTATCTATTATAGCTGATTATATCAACATGATTTCCCTAAATTCACCAAGAAAGCAAGCAAAAACGTATTAAATTTAGTAACGAAAAAGGTATGCTTAATATAGGTACCGCGTAATCACCAGGACCTAAATTGGACGAGAAAGTTAAGGGTCGTGTAATGTCTAAAGATCGAATATGGTCTGCAACCGATTTGAAATAAGGGTCCGCTGAAGATCCACCACTGCTAGGCTCGTTTGCAATAGACCAAGCAATGACCGCAGGACGATTTTTATCCCGTTGATATAACTCAGTTAATGCTTGTTTATGATTTTCTAATAATGTATCAGTAAATCCACTAAAAGTATAATAATTTATTAAAATATAAATCAAAACCAAAAAAAGGAATATTCCAGAATAGTTAGTGGAATTCATTTTTTTTTATGTTTATGTAATTACAAAAATTCGAGTTTATTATTTATATGTAGTATTTTTTAATTTTTATTTACCGCCGCTTTATAACTACTAAGATCTTAAGCGACTCTAGAGTTAATTAAAATCCGTAAATCGAAAATTTAATCGCTACGATATTTGAACCCATAATCTACCAGTTTTGGAGTAGTAACTTTGACCACTCGGCCACCAGTAGGCAACGTAATTTTTTAAAACGCTACAATTTAATCGACTAGAAAAGAAGAGTTGACTATAATAAATACGCAAATATAGTATCATGATAATCAAAAAATATTCAATATATTCGAGTCGTTTGTGAAATCTGTTGAACATTTAATAATGTGAAACATATCTTGTACAAACACTTGGACATTCATCAATTATCATTATGCCTTGTTCATTTGCAAAGTCCATTATTTCTTCTGCGTATGGATAATGTGATGTTCGATAAGCATTTGCACCGAGCCATTTAATCATATTGTAATCTTTTGTAACCAAAGGCAAGTCCAAACCTTTTCCCCGAATCTGAATTAAAGTTATTAAAATAAGATACGAATATTTTTATTAAAAACGTTAATTTACATCTGAATCTTCATGTTGTCCAAATCCACGCAAGTATAATGGTTGGTTGTTAAGCAGTAATGAGGTGTTAGACCATTTAAGTGTTCGCAGTCCAATGGGTTGTCTATAGACATCGACTAATTGAAGTGATGCATCACTAGTTATATTTTACCAAAGATGAATCTCAAATGTGTACATGTGACCAGGATTATCATGTATTAAATAAGGCCACCACGGTATTGGATTGGAGATATCTAGGTGACCTGCACAGCTAGTAGAGTTTTGAGTTTGGGAAACGCTAAAATATCCTGAATTTGTGCTATTGTTATCTCGAATGATAATATTTCAGATTAATTGACTGTCGTCATCTTTGAATCCTGATACTTCCACTGAGAATGTCACTGTGGCGAAATTGGATGTTAATAAAGCAGTATTGGTAACTATATCGGAAATTTAAACTCTAGGCGTAGTATAAAGAACAACAGGACGATCGATTCCAGCATAATTAAAGAAGTCAAAACCAAATGATTGAACTAATTTTTCACCAGCGTCTCTTAATTATAAAATTCATTATGTAAAGTCGTTAAATCTATTTTAATGATTGGTTACGTGTGGATAGTAGAGATTGATCCTTGAGGAATTGTAGTGCTTGTTAGTCTGTTATCAACTACAACTTTGATGATGTTAATACCACCGTATTCTAGCATTGACGAAACATCAACTTGAAAAGGTAAATGACCAATTTCATGTGTGGTAGCATTTTCTCCATTTACATACTATATAAAAAGGGGGTGAAAAAAATCATTCAAAATATTACAGTTTAAAATAAAGACATATCTACCACAACTGCTGAATAATGGACACTACCAAAACGAAGCCAGACTCTAGTATCAGAATCATTCCATTTAGCAGGAACATAAAACTTTCTTTGATACCAAACTATTCCAACAAAATCTCGCAATTCACTACTTAGAGTTATATCATTGAAACTAGAAGGTACTGGCATTGGAATGGCTCCATCAATCTAAAGATTAATTTTTGCATAATATAGAAAAGTGAAAATTATATTTCTTGATTAAGGACTACAAGAGGAAATAAATAAATATCAAAGAGATGGAAAGTTTCTGATTGTCCTAATGTGTTTACCATTTTCATATCTTTGATTGGTTTGATAATATTATGAATCATTCAATAACTTCCAAAATTTAAAAAAAAAAAACAATACTTGAAAGTAAGATTACAAGAAACTTAAATATCATGTATACCTCTTCAATATCTTGCCAACGCCATAATTTCTCATGTTCTTGTTCTGGTTTTAATGAAGAAGTTGTAACAAATGTCCAAACTCCATCTAACGATTTTTGATCTCTCGTTTCTGAATCTCTTGGATAGAGTATTCCATAAACTTTTGTCAATTGGAGCAACAAAAAAGTGCAAACAATAAATTTATTCATTTCTATGAATAACATATTGATAGCAAAAATTTATCAATTTTTTCCTATTACTGCGACTGCTTTTATTTTACACAAAAAATATATAAGATTTTCCCTAATTATACTGACAATAAAAATATAAGCACACTACAAGATATATTACATTAAAACAAATAAAATTTATTTTGCCAAAAATATCTTATGTGTTATATATATATATATATATATATATATATATATATATATGTTACATACCCATTAAAACAGTAATCTAATTAATTTTGAAAACTCATTACTTATCATCATTAAATTTTAGATATTATTAAATTACCTTAATCAATATAATTAACCACCAAAATAATTGATAATTACCTAAGTCAATGATTACCTTAATTACAAATAAGTGATACGAAAATAAATTTAAATTTCATTGATTTTTGATTCCAAATTTGCAATATATTTTGTTTAAAATTAAATGTTCTTGTTTTTGTTATAATAAAGTGAAAATAGTTTTATGGCAATTAACATATTCACCAATATCCAAACCGTAATAAAAGCACTAATAAAATCAAGTTGATCTGAAAATGCAAAGAAGCTTCTAACGATTTAAATATAATATTAACTTGGGTTAATCTATGGGTGCTTAATCATAAAAACAAAAAAGGTAATGAAAGAGCAGAGGTTCCTACTGTTCGAGGATCTGGAACACCATTTTTTGACCCAAAGCTGGTGTTTGAAGACTTCAAATCGGCAGTGAAGAAAACCATCAAAGAATGGGTTTACGAAAGTCAATTCTTTACGTGGTTGAACACTGTCAGGTGAAAGTACTCTAAAAGACTGTCGGGAAAACCCTCCTTGAATCTGATAAGACTCTTAATCTTACAAGAACACAAAGCAAAGTACTAACGGACTAAGTAACTTAGTTATGAACTAAAGAAATTCTTGCATGCAATTGGGGAACATGTGGGTGATCCAGATTCAATATGCAGATTTTGTTAGACAGAAAATGAAACTGCTTTTCACATATTATTGAAATGCGCTCCAATTAAATAAAGATTTAAGGAACTAGGGATAGCAAATCCCGGTACTAATCAAAAAACACTTAGCTCACTAAGCGCTTAGGTTTGCTCAGCCAATCGGCCCTAAATAAACTTAGCAGAGACCCAAGAAACACAAAAAGTCCTAAGACTGCAGTGTAAAGACGAATTTCAACTTCTCCTGGTTAACCCGTCTGAGTACGGGTATTAATCTAGTAATTGACAAAATACTTTAAACTATTCCTAGGTACTCTTCTTGCTTATTACTCAAAAAAATTGAGACGCATTGATATTCTAGAAAAGATTTCTTTGGTGTTCTTAACTTTTTAATCATCAAATTTTAAAAGCATAGCCTAAAGATAAATTTTCTTGCTTAAAAATCGTACCTTTAATTAATTTTTGCGAAACAATATTTTCAAAATTGTTGTAGATATACTTAATCAAAAATGTTTTTTGGACAACTAAGCTCGACTTCGGCGATTCAGATTAGATAGTAGGTACTTACGTATATAATTCTAATACGACTAATTAAATAAAACACACTATCAATAACACATATTATATTTAAGTACATGGATATAATATAAAGTGTAATTACCATAATAATTTACAATGGATATTTTAACCATTAAGAGCAGGGAAGGACAAACGTTCGATCACAGGCATTTTAAATAATATTTTAGGTAAATTTCAATGCTTTTAATTAACAGTGTGTACTAAAATTTAACAGACAATGAAACTTGAATTCAAAATTAAAAACGCACCTATTCTACAACGGATATTACTGATTCCCAAATAGTGCTTCTAATACTTCCTTCTACTCATTCTCTCTTTAAGGAATTACATGGAGTTTCATGACTTCAAAAAAACGATTTTTTTATTATTTTATTAATTTCTACTACATTTCTAGAATATTGTCCTAAAGTTTCAAGTTGATCTGAATAATAGTTTCGGATATACAGCCGTGGGAAACTCAGCATGCCTCAGGTGTATCGGTGCAGCTGCACGTGTATTCTCGCGTTTTTCTCTGAACTGTGTTTTCAAAGTTGGTTGTCAAACTATCTCGAGAACTACTCAACCGATTTGGATGAAATTTTACACAGGTCTTCGAGATACAGTTCACAAGAACTTGGACGACGGATTTGTTATTCAATTACAACAGTTTAAAAAATAAAGCGTAAATTTCACCTAAATTTGCTTCTTTTTTTAAAAATGTTTACCAAATATTCATTTTTCACTTTTTGTTTCTTCTTCTAAGTTCTAGTTTATGGTCTTTATGGTCGTAACTAAAACATGTTTTTTTTTCACTTCTTTTTTATTTATTTTCACGAATAATCTGATCGTGAGTTCTGTTGTGAACACGGACACGTCTTTTTTCCGATGGATGACCGGAAATGACGTCGCAATAGCGGAGTTATAAATATTTATCTACGAAAATTTCAGAAATTCTTTGTCAAATGTTTTTATCTAGGACAGTAAAAAGTTTAAAGAAATTATTTTGTTTTATATGGAAAAAAATGTTGAAAATAGGCTATTTTTCTCTGATTAAACCCATGTAGCCCCTTAAATAAGTATTTGCTTTTATTTTAATCCATTTTTCGAAGTCTCGATCGCGTGTAAATAGCAAAAAAATATTGTCGATCATACCAGTGCCCATCCCATCAAGTTTGCCCATCCCAGGAACTATAAATCTTAATTTAAAGTTTCGATTTTCTTATATCGATTTGCTATATATGCATGTCCAGATGCCATGGAATCTCCACAGTACACAAAAATACTGTGGGGGGCACGCCCCCCCCCCCTAAATACGCCCTTGTCCACATGCATATATATCCAAGAAGATCATTTGATTGCAATATCCAAATAAAAACCTATAATGTTTACAGAAATGACTACACAAACGGCAAAAAAACATCTGAACGAGTAACTGATTCATTAAACAAATTCTTTATAATTAGAATGAAAATTGATTTATAATTGAAAATTTTATCATATTTACATTTATTGATATTTATAATTGATATTTTATATATTGATAATTTTATAATTGTTAATTCTAATTTTAATATCGCTATCAATAATTTATCTTATAACAATTCCGATTAATTGAGTTTCCAAAAAAACAACTTGTTGAGAATAACTAATTTTATTAGTTATTTATAATAACATATAAATATAATCTAATAGATTAAAAATTTCATTGCAATTAGGTAATCATTTCACACTATATGAAATCATCTTATACCACTATCAGGGAGTTTGCACTCAATGCAAAAACGTGGTCAATAGGAAGGGCCATGGCCGGAGTTTCTAGTATATTTTTAGTGACTATTTTTTCTAGAACGTATGACAACGTATGATACGGTTTGGTACAAGGAAATAATTTTTGTATGCAATTCTGTAGTAATGGTTTGAGTCATTGCTAATTTTAAATAATGAAACTTGGATAACATGAATTAATATAATTTTATTTTAATTAAGTATCTGAAATAGGAAATTATGAACGAGATCAAAAAAAAAATTGTAATAAAGTAATATATTTAATTTGAATAATCTAAAATCAGTACAACATGTATAATTGTATCATAGTTTTAAAAATATAACAATATAAAATGATTATATATATACAAAATTAATAGAAATTAAACATTTAACATACGCAAATTATAAAATATAACTTATTAAACTATATACAAAGTAACAATTAAATAATAAATATTTCCTTAAACAATAGTTATAAATCTATACTTAGAATCTAACTATATATTAACTATAACTATATATTATACAATGCAGTTATATGACTCTACTTGGCAGTTTTATCGTTTAAGCAAAAATCTCTCTCCAACATATTATTTCGAATACCTTTCAATAAATGAGGAGGATCGAAAATGTGGAGAATCTCTTTCCCATTAATTAAGTACGATTCCCCAACCTCCTCATTATTGGCTAACCTATTTTGATTTGAAAATGTAGTTAATGCTCGTATGGCTGCCGAATTGTTTTGTGCTTGGTCACATATTGTCGCTCGTACGTAAAAGCCTGCATTTTCGAAATAAAATGCGACCGGTTACTTGTAATTATGGAAAATGCCGCGTATCATAAAGCACAAAACATGATCAGCGTAGTTTTTAAATCTGCAGGAACCAATATCTTCAAAACCGAAGATATGATCCTCCTTACTATTGTAGTGAACACCTACCCCTAAACTCATCTCATCAAACAGAAGCACACAATTTTTTATCTTCTCATCATTAGCATCATTTAAAATTAGAGTTAAATTTTGAAAAATAGCATGATTAATTCCAGGTTGAAGATCCACAATCGGCATCTGACGCTGAATGGTGGCTAATGAGGGCATTTCTATTTCATTCGATAAGAAATTGTATGCTTTACTGGGCATTATGCTGGCAAATCTCATGGATAGTTTTTTAAAATTATTCGAATACCGGCAACCCTTCCTCGACAATTGATTCTTTCTGTTCTTTTGAAATTTGTTCTTAACAATTTCCTTTAGCAAATCCGAGCAATGTGCCCTCCCAACGACAGTGTCAAAACTGTTTTCCCTCTCCTTATCTAATTGCCGTTTCAATTTTCTAATTTTTCGGCGTAATGCGTATACAACTTCCTTCTGGTCTTCATCATTAATTACTGTTTGAGACTGGGTGTCGCGGTCGGTTTGTAATTCTTGAAGATTTTGTATTTCATCGACCTCCTCAATTTCTGGTTGGGACGGTTGACTCAGGTTGACTTATGTTGTAATTAAGATCTGAAATTTCAAGCTAATGTTAGGTTTGAAATACTTTTATTTAACTAATAATAAACATCCACTTTCTTGACATAATCTTAATAAAACATTATAATATATTATGTTAAACATAATATGAAAAACTATATTTTAACTATATTTATTATGTTAAACTATAGTTTTTGAAAAACTGAAATTTTTTGTTGACTGCATTTTTTTCCTTAGAAGTTTAATTGTGCTTTAAACAGGATCTATACTCCAATTACATTTAAAAGTATGCAAAAATTTTCGGCATTAATTATTGCCAGTAAAGAACTGTTGAATTTCCTATTTCCCGGAACAAAAAAAAAAAATTAATACAAAGAAACTTTTTCAAATAGAAATGTGTTAACTGGGTATAGTTAGAAGATTTAAAAGTTCTAACAATGGGATTAAAGTAAGACGAAAGACATTCCAGAACATTCTCCGGAAGCTTCTAATTTGGGATAGAAAAATATGGAAAATTATAAATCGTTCGATTATTCGAGTTCAATCTATCGACTTCCACAAGGGGTTATCAGTTACCAGTTACGTTACAGTTTGAAATAAATTGCGGCAACCGTTAAAAGGAATTGTTATAAAATAATCAAATAAGTGGTGTGTATATATATGGTGTTATTGTTATATGTATTAAAACACAAAACGAACCCGTCAAATTCATTAAATTTCAAGTAAAAAGGTAACAATATTTTAATACAAATATTTATAATCATGAGATTTACAAGTTTCAGAATTATGCATAAAAGAGCCCCAATATAAAATAATTAAGTAACATTCAGTAAATAGCGATACATTTAAATGTTAACTATATAATATTTGTTTATTATATGTTAATATCTTATAAATTTGCAATTTTCCTCAATATCCTTTTTTACTTAAAATGTATTGTTACGTTTTTACGATAGGCTCGTTTAGGTTTGTTTCAAGACATAACACTATTTATTTTATTACAAACATATTAATTTATTTTATAACATTTATTTTAACGGTTGTTGCGATTTATTTCGAACAATTACTTATTTTAATTTAATAATTAACTAAATAATAAACTTATTTTAACTAAATTGAAACTTTTTATTTACATTTTAACTATAGTAATAACGAATTTTTTACCCCGATAACTTAATCAAAAAAATAAGACACACCCACCTTTGGCCCCATTGCCGTTAATATATTTTTTTATAAATTTTAAATTTTACTATTTTTATAAATGAAACTTTTTTTAAATTTCTTCTGCACAAGTCCTAGAACCCCTTATGACTTTATATGACCCTTTGATCGTTTGACCTTTTGGTACCTTCGATCAAAAGTCTTTTGGCCCTAATTAATAAAGAAAAATATTATTTAAGAATAATATTAAATTTATATACAAACTCAATGGGGCCAAAGCTGGGCGTGTCTTATTTTTTTGATCAATTTACCGAGTAAAAATTCGGTAGTTACCATAGTAATTCATATGAATTTTAAATAAATAAATATTTAAGCAAAATTATATTTCTAATAAAATGTAATATAAAAGTTAAAACTTAGTTGTTAGTAAAATATGATATTTTGAATAATTGTTAATGCATCATCTATTTCTTTCATTTAAAAATATCTCTGTTAAAAAACATTTTAAAGGTCTTTTGGCGCCAATATAATAAATAAAATATTATTTAAGAACAATATTAAATTTATATACAAACTCAATGGGGCCAAAGCTGGGCGTGTCTTATATTTTTGATCAATTTACCGAGTAAAAATTCGGTAATTACCATAGTAATTCATATGAATTTTAAATAAATAAATATTTAAGCAAAAATATATTTCTAATAAAATTTGATATAAAAGTTAAAACTTAGTTGTTAGTAAAATATGATATTTTGAGTAATTGTTGATGCTTCATCTATTTCTTTCATTTAAAAATATCTCTGTTAAAAAACATTTTAAAGGTCTTTTGGCTCCAATATAATAAATAAAATATTATTTAAGAACAATATTAAATTTATATACAAACTCAATGGGGCCAAAGGTGGGAGTGTCTTATTTTTTTGATCAACTTACCGAGTAAAAATTCGGTAATTACCATAGTATCTCGTATGAATTTTAAATAAATAAATATTTAAGCAAAAATATATTTCTAATAAAATTTAATATAAAAGTTAAAACTTAGTTGTTAATAAAATATGATATTTTGAATAATTGTTGATGCATCAATCTATTTTTTTCATATAATAATATCCCTGTTAAAAAACATTTTAAATGTCCAAAATACCCATTAGAAGTTGGTTAAAATTATTAAACGCATTTTAAATGTAATGATTTCAAAGTGCCTCTAAATACCATTTTTAACAGGGATAAGAATAAAATAATATGCTATCATTGCTATATTGAACCATTAAACGAAACTTAACTTGAGTTTCCCGGTTAACATTGTATTAAATTAAAAGAAGAATCGTAATTTTCATAAGAAATAAAGTAATATTAATTTATAAAATAAATATAATCCATGTCGAATTATAATACCGATAGTTTAGTAACGGTGACATTCGGTTAGAAGTTTAAAACTTAAGTTAATATTTGCAACGATCTTGCGTAATTTTAATTTTTAGTTTAATATTTCGTTGAGCACTTGTCGAGAATGTACTTTTCGTAATACCCTAATCATTTTTCTTGTATTAATCTTTTTTTTTAATGTTCTTTAACACAATGAAAGGAAAATAAATTTTGCAGTCGTATTGTTGTAATAAACTTTAAGAGGATGTTTGAAATAAATTAAGATTTTTGTTACTTACCGGGCAAATTAATAGTTGGAAAATCATTATATGCAAGCCTATTTCCGTAACTGTTTATAGGGCGAGCAAAGTGGTTGGAGCAAATTCGAAATTCATGATAGTTCATATCATTAATTTTTGAATTCCGAATGGCTCCAATTCACTTTTGCCGCGTATAAACACTATTACCCAATTCTTGAGATGGCAGACGATGTAGATTCACTTTTGCACCACATATGCCAATGCAGCATTTTCGTGGCATATTGCACTATTTAACCAAATCTAATAATAAAAATAAAACTTAAGGCAATGAAAACCAAAACATGTAAAAGCTGCAATACCTGGAAAATCAGTTCCTCCGTAAATGTTTGTTAATAATCGTTCTTTATACTGCGATTATTTTATGCTTATGTCATTAAACTAATTTAATTGCTTTGTTTAAGTATTATAAACAGTTCAACAGTTGCTATGGTTTTAAAAATTAAAACCTTAATATTTTATTCTGCTAGGGGTCACTAAAACTCGATATTTTTCAAAAATAGTTCCTTTTTTTCCCATTAGAGGTGATGTCATATGTGTCATATTTATAAAACGATTGTGATTTCGAATAACTATGAAGTTAAACACGAAGCCATGTTTGCCCTGTATTTCAGGTAGTCAACTACAGATAGGGGAATGTAAATTCCCCGTTAGAAATCATGCTTCTCTCTCTATGAATTAAAAATTATATAGCTCTATGTAGCTCTTTGGCCCTGGTGCCTTGACCACGATTTCCTATGAAGTGCAAACGCCCTGACCACTATGTTCAATATGTATCCATGCAACCCTAGTAAATTAATTAAAATAGATTTTTATTTTAATTATATTGTTTATTATAGAAATAAATACAATTTTGAAATTTACATTTATTTCAACACAATTATGCTTAACGTTGTGAATAAAATACATTGCAGTTTTAACGTTCGTAATATGGATTAAATTTTTAATATAGCTATAATTAAATTTGTTTGAAGGACTCCAAATTAGTGGGTATGTAATAATATCACACAATAAGTACATGTTTAATTAGGATCTTTTATTTAAACGAAAACACAAAACTAAACGCATTTATAAGATATATTTTTGTTTGTAAAAATATCTAAAATTTCAGAAACATTATTTCTGAAGCATTTAACGAGTCAAACACACCCTTTTTGTGTTTTCGTTTTTTTTTCTACCCAATGAGCCTTCTAGGAAGCCACATGATATGTTAACTTAGTTTATATTATTTGTATTTATAATGTGGTATTTATGAATGTTTAACATTTCTTTGTAAGAATGACTTCATTTTCAATAAGTCACTTATTTTAGAACTATGCGTGTAGTATAATTTGAGAAGATAATTTAAATGTAAACTTATACAATTTCGTTTCTTTAAAAATAATGTTTGTTTAAAAATACGTTAGCTAACATTCTAATTATCTTCTCAGGAAAAAAGTTTAATTTTTTGTTTTCTAATCAATAAGTATGAAATGAATTAAAAAAAATGAAAAAAAAAAATTTTGTTACACAAAATGCAAAATATTTAAAATGAAAGTTTAATATCAGTATTCATACCAAATTAATAGGAAAATAACACAGCCATCGCAAGTAACGTTTTAAGAAAATATATCTTCATTATAATTCCTCATCCCTTTAATCCTTTTTATATATTTTAAATTAATTTTTCAGGTTTAATATTTGTTTTTGAAAACAAAAAATTAAAATTCTGATATTTTGTACACCTTATTACATAACAATATTCTTGAGCAGCCTCTGTTTTACAAGCAATCTACGACTACAACATACATTGGAAGAATAATATATTCAGCATCTTATATCATATGATATATAATAATTTCATTTCAATATTTAATGAAATAATTTACACGATAATTACTGAACAAATGTACGAGAATCTAAAATTACGTTTATAAAAAAAATATCACTCAATTGAAAATTAATGTCTTAAATTATCACACAAACGAAATAAAACAGATAAAAAGCAACAGGCATTTTCGCAAAATTATAAAACATTCAGGAACGATTTCAAAAAACAATTTCTTTTGTTACTCGCTTGTCTTCCTTTTCACCGATTTTCATTAAAGGATGTAACGCTGACTTTATATTTGCATATAAATTATGGAAGCTTGATTCTTGTTGAGCTAAAAGATGTTTAGTTTTCTCTTTAAAAGTTTCTTCGTTCAATGATGCTTTTGAACAAACTGGAAGATTTCGACTTTCCGAAAATTGACGCAGAGCCTCTTCTCGAACATATACGAATGGTCGAATAATTCGTAAATTAAGATTTCTATAATAATTATCAATATATTTTATTAAATCAAAAAAACTTTCGAAAAGACAAATAACTTACTCAATATCTTCTAACGCTTTGATACACTCTAGTTTTCCATTATGGAAGATTGAAAATATAAAACATTCTGCAAAACTATCCAAATTTTGCCCTAATGCTAGTACATTAAAACCTCTCTTCTGCACTATAAAACCAAGACTCTCCCTGACTTTTTCGGTCGCAAAATTACAATTCATTAAGTCTTGAACGAAACCTTCTGAAAAAAGTAAAATAATTAATAAAAATTGAAAATATAAACATTTCAGTTTTACTTTGTGTTTCGCTTTGGAAGTTAATATGTTCGATTTTGAGTTGTTTTAAGTGTTGAGATATAGTTGCACAGTCATTATTGTCTATATCAACAGTTACTGCAGCTAGATTGAAATGAATTCCTACATTTTGAATATAATACTGATACTGAAGAATTGTATGGAGCAAACTTAGAGAACCTTTTCCACCCGAAAGACAAATCAACACGTTGTCTCCATTTTTAATCATTTTGAATTCTTCTAGCGCCTACAAGAAACAAAAAATAAGTTTTATTTAATTAAGGAATAAAAACACCTACTTCTAAAGTTGGTTTCCATATATTTTTTGGCGGAACAGCCAACACTTTTTTGTCTTTAGCATCAATAGAACGTATTAGTTCTTCCCCTAGTTGACTGAGATCATTATCAGAATTTTTAGCTTCAATTATATCACTATCCAATGGTCGTTGTAATATTGGCTGCCTGGGACTTGAAAAGACACCATTATTTTTACGAATTCGACGAGAACTTGACGATTCAGAACTACTTCGTTGTTTTTGAGGTTCCGAACTATTGATAACTAGATCATGTTCATGGAATGAAAGATTTATCCCACTATCTTGCGAACTAACACTGTTTATAGTTGACCACAGATGTGAATAAGATTTACCATCGTAATCAAGACTATAATTATCATCGTCATTTATTTTTGAGCTGCTCAATGATTTGTTTAAAGCGGGAACTATATCAGATTTTGAGCTACTTTCGACTTTCTTATTTTTGTGAGGGTTAAAGTTCGTAGAAGACGTTAAATTAACGGAACTTAAACGTTGACGCGATGGTTTCTCCAATTGTAAATCAACCGCACTTACGACTTCTCGAATTTCCGATTTCACTTCACTGGCCATCTCCTTGGATATTCCCATTAAATATTCTGCTACATCGTTGGCGGAAACTGAATCTCCCTTACTTTCGTCACTCGAACTATTTTGTCTTTCGCTCATGAAAGTAATACTAGACATATCAACAGAATCGGTGCTTTCTAACACATCTTCAACTTTTGAAATCACTTCTCGAATTTCTGACTTTATTTCTGTGGCTAGCTCTTTGGTTACTTCTTTAAGATATGCTTGTAAATTGTCGGTGTTATGGCGAGAAAGTGGTGTATTCGGAGATGTCCTTCCAACTATACTAGTATCACTACCGGATCCACTATTTTGATGTTCAATACTACTTTGTGGTGATATATTTGCTTCTAATTCGAATGTTTCAGCACTTTCAGCACAATTGTTAATAACATTTGCTGGATGTGGACTAAAAACTGGTGGTGATGATTCTGATCCTAAACTATAACACCGATTTCGATGGTAAATAGGCGAATCTATTTCAGCCACTCGAGCTAATCGCGGAATCGATATCGGACTTGTAACAGATTCTCCTACCGCAAAATTCACAAAATTTTGTAATGGAGTTTCGGCGTTTGTTTCAAAACGATGTGGGTCATACGGAGTATATGAAACATTTAGTGTTTGTAAAGGATAAAAGAAGGGGTTTCGATCATCTACTGCCGATAGACTTAAGTGTCTTGGTGACCCATAAGGTGTTGTATTGATCCCTCGTCTTGATAAGTTTGATTCAGAAAAATTCAAACGAGATCCAAAATATGATATAGGCTGAAATGGAACTTCTTGTTTCACATTTTGAGAATTTCCTAGTAATAGATCTTGAGCTTCAGACGGCAGCATGAACCACCGTAATTTATTTATTTGAGGTGTTAAGTTTAAGCATTGTTCCGAAACAGGATTTTTCTGTGCCATTTTTCTTGCACGATTGAATATGTTTCTTGCTGTTTGAAGGCAGTCTGAATAGCTTTGTGGAAATGTTCCTGGACCAGATATTCGACGTTCGTTTGATACCATTTTTCCATCTGTGTAACGGATTGACGCTAACCATTTTCTATCTTTACACATCATGTTCGTATGATGTCGCCATTCCCCTGTTTCTGGATTCAATATGTATTGTGGCAATAATTTCCATGCTTCCGTTGCCATCATTTTGATAGCTTCCATCACATAAGTAACTTCTGACTCAGACATACAATATGGCAAACTAATTCTAGCAAAACCAGGTCGCATTATTTCAAAATTTGAATGTTTTGGAATATGTCTTCGATGTAATAAATCACAGCACCTATAAGGAATCATTTTTTTTAGAAATAGCCAGAAAAATAAGCTTTTAAAATTCTTACTCTTCTGAAAGCAAATGTTCATATTCAGAAGCTAAATCATCATCAATACATAATAAATCTTGTGCGATGGGTCCAGCACAAGCACATCCAGCTCTTGCTTGAATTCCAAAAACATCGTTTAAAATTGCACATATAAAATTATGGTGCAAGAAAGTTCCGCGAGGATGCCGAACCATAAACGAAAATATTGGTAATCGTCTTTGGATATGAGAACCATTTCCTAATAAATGAATTTCTGGAATTGTTCGAATATGTGCCAACATGTTTCTAAAATAATAAAAAATAATAATTTAAAAAAGTTTAAATAAAAAATGCCAAATTTTGTCAACATACTTGGAGATTTTTTCTGCTCGGGACATAATAGCAGAAGTGGAAACGGTTTCCTTTAGTTGAACTGCTAATGCAGCTCGAATTGATTCAACAACTGCTGCTGTACCACCTTCTTGTAATAGTTCAGTATCCTTAAATACAATAGATATTTTATTAGGTAAATGTAACTAATTATGAATACATGAAACACTAAATTTAGTTTTACTTACTTGTACATATTGTTCTATAACACGCGCATCTGCTTCATGTTTTGAAGTGAAATAATCAGGAATCGTATTCTTGAATAAGAACTTTTTCGCAATCAAAATACCTATGAGAAATAAAATCTTCATTTAATAAATAATAATATTTAATTGATAATGTTTTTTTTTAATTGTTATTTATCGTCGCTATATAACTCTTATAGTTTTTAGCGACTCTAGGATTAAAACAAACCGTATTCGAGAAATATCGATAATTTGTTCGAGTCAAGGATCAAACACCTATCACCTACCGGTTTTGGAGCGGTCACTTTGACCATTCGGCCACCAGTAAACATAATGATTTTTGAAGACAGAAATACGAGAGAATAAAATATCAGGATTTTCCTAAAATTTTGATAAGCCTGAAGTAAGCAGATTTGACTATTAAGATTTTAAAAGGTCTTGAACGTAAAAATAAATAATTTGTAATTGAAAAGAATACTCGTATATTTTTCAACGATTATTCTTTAAGTAAAGTAACAAAATAATTACCCGAAGCACAAAATTATTTTTTTTAAATTATTAATTTATAGGTTTCGAGTTATTACAAAAATACAAAATTTGCTTTACGTTAAAGACCTTTTAAAATCTTAATAATCGAGTCTGCTAACTTCAGGCTTATAAATTTCTTAGAAATAAAGATTGTATGAAATCTCTCTGAAATATCTCGTTTTACCAATCAGTCTTTCTTATTTAAGTTCCATAACATGCCCCGAAGGTTAATATATTGGTGTTCATGATGCTTTTATCTGTGGCGTATGGGTTCTCATCTTACAAAAATAAATATTGTTTTTGAAAATTTTGTATGAAAGTGTCGATTATTTGAATATGAAATAACAAATATAAACAACTGTATTGGATATGATTGAAAAAAGAATAGAAATAGGATCTTATAATTTGATTCAGCAAAATCCAAATTTACTGAGCGAAGAGATCAAGGGTCGGAACCCCCTAGTAGGGGGTTAAACATATTTAAACGTATTTTTCTGTATCGCAAAGTATTCAGATTAGATTAAGTTTAAAAAAAATTAATTTGAACAAAACTTATATAAATAATTTGTCGACTTCCTAATGTTTAAACGTAAATAATTGATACAATTACCAGTTTATTAATCTTAAAAAAATACGTTGAAAAGAACAAAAAACGATTGACTTAAAAATTATAAATTAACCTTTCAAAGAACATTCATTATGTTTTGGTAAATATTATGAATAATTTATTTTTCTTTTACAAATAGAGTTATGAACTTGTGACTCATACACAATCTGTGGCAAAATAAAAAAAAGGTTTTTTAAATTAAGTATAAATACTCTCCACACATGCATTAAATTTAATTGGTTTTGTTTTGCTGAAATTCAATAATTATTCACTTTATTTATGAATTAATAAAGCTATTACTTTTACGTAAATGTATGCCGACTTTAACTAATGGAACAACTCTATTAAGCATTCGTAATCAATTGTTGGAATTATTTTTAGACCAGTTCCAATAAGTCCTCAAGTATTAGAATTTTTATTTTGGGGAATATGTTTTTATTTAAAAAATGTAAAAAAAAAGTTAAAAAAAACGGAAGGTTGTCATTATTTTATTTTTATAAGAAAGTAATTTGATATATTCTGCAACAAAATATAACATATCAAGTATGTGAAACATGCATCACACTATTAAATATAATATTGCAAGGTGTAATAATGAACTTAGCCTAGAGACCCAGAAGATATCATAATGTATCGTATGTATAGTCGGTAATGTAATATGATTATATAAGTTAACGTGATATTTAATTGAAAGCCAGTAAAACGGCCTATGTCTACCGAATACGGGGTACTGGAGCATTATACAGTTACATTGCATCGTACAATATGTAGTAGAATGAAATGGGATGCACTTTAATGTGAACTTATTTGATTCATTGAATCGAGTTAACTTACGCATTTAATTCATTTATCAATTTATCTAATAGACGATAATAGGTACTTAAACAATTTAAACAAAATGTTTCTTTACTTGCCTGGAGTTTGCACACCACCAATGAATTTATGACCGGAAAAAAAGATTGCATCCTTACAAACAGTAGGTTGATTTAATTCCGGAAAATCGGGATTCATATCAATTTGAGTATACGGAGCTGCACTCGTATAGTCCCAGAATGCCAATGCACCATACTGATGCAAAATTAGCGTTGTCGCCACTGAATCCGTTTCGATTCCAGTTATGTTCGACACCGCCGAAAAGCATCCAATCAACATTTTTCCATCATGGTAGTGCATTTGCAATTGATTTTCCAAATCATTTAAATCAATATATCCCTCTTTGGTTTCATGTATTCTAACAATCTAAAATGTACACAAAAGTTTTAACTTGTAGTTCAACTAATTGAGCTTTGAAAAGCTCACTTGTGCTCCAATTTCTCGCCATGGTAAAAGGTTAGTGTGATGATCACAAGGTCCTGTGAAGACAATTGGTGGATCGACATCACCCCGATTTAAACCCAAAACTGATAAAAGTTTGTAAATAGCAGCGGAACATCCATGGCCAGTGAATATTGCAACATCATTGCTTGATGCGTTAACAGCATTTCGAATAATATCACGAGCTTCTTGTCTAAAAAAATAAAACCATTTAATTTAAATCCATCTAGCTCCAAATATTTTGCTTGAAAAAATGAAATAAACAGCCGAGAACAATGACCCATTAATGAATATTTATTTTCTGTCACCAATTGAGTAAATACCTCTTTAATATGTATTTAACACATTATAATTAACAAATAATATATGTAGATTAATAACTTCCTTACCTAAATAAAGTTGATTGAAGTGAAGTAATACTTGTCGTTGAATGAGTATTTCCGTAGATCGGCAATACCTCCTTCATCACATACTCTTCAATAAAGTGCAAAGATCTTCCCGATGCGACAAAGTCACAGTAGACAACTGTAAAAAGATAATAACGCTTATTAATCCTATTATCAAATCAACTGTTGAACCTATTTTTCTATTCATCAAATGATTCGAATAACCTGTCTCGTGACTTGAAGTTTTAATTTCAACAAAAAAATAATTCTGCAATTTGTTGTTTAACTAAGTAGAAATTGAATGTATATGCCAATGTTTTGATGCTTTTTGACAAAATTACAGTAACTACCCTAAGTAAATATTTATCATTAAAAGGCTCATAAAAGATCAAAGACTGCAACAAAAAAGCAAAGATTGGCAAATATAAATTGCAAGGAATAATATTTGTGACGATAAGTACAATTTGGCATAAGTACAAATTAATAATATTTTTATTAATTATTTCCATCTTAATGTTAAAGTGAATAAAAAATTAAATTCGCTTGCAGGTTTATTGTCTTTCACGTAAAAACGGTACAAAAAATGATACACATACTTTAAATTATTAGATTAAATTATAAGTTCCGTATTAACTAAATACCAAACTAAAATTAGAGGTCTATTATTTTTAAAAGTTTACTTTTTAAAAGATGAAAAAAAGGATATTTTTCTCGTCACATGCAACTTTTCGTGATTGTAATTCCCAAAAAAAAAAATATCTATTTAGGTAAGGCAACCTCGAATAACAATCCATGGAAAATGAATAAGGAAATAGCAAAACTAAATCGAATTTTATTTATTTTATTTTAAAGTCCGTACTATTATATTCGTATCATGTGATTGATTAATCGGCGTATTATGTAGGTAAATAAATATTTGATATTAATATTGAAACTAAATACGAAAAATTTTAATTTGTGGAAGATAATTTCTGATTAAATTCAATATGAAAAGTCCTTAATTTCAAGCCTTGAGGAAAAAAAGACTCGAAGGTTTCGTGAGCTGATAAAATTTTTTGCAAAATTTCAAAGTGTAATTGACTATTTAAAAATTAATTAGAAGATTGAAAAAAATATTTTTCATTTTATTTATAAAGCAATTTTAATTAAGCTTTGTACTTTGTTTTTCTGAAGCATTCCATTTCGCCTATACTATCCATAGATATCTAAATACGGTAAAACGATTGGTAAAATATTTTCGACCTTTGAAATACCGATTACTTTTTTTTTTAATTAAATTGAAATAATAAATTATTAAAATTTACTATTGTTGTTTTGTACAAATCATATGTCATTTCTCTATTAAATAGTGACCTATTTTTTTTTTGAATAAAATTAAACCGCAAAAATGATAACAATGAATAAATATGTTTCTATTATGTCTATCGAAGTAAAATACAAAAAATATTAATATATTTTTTGCAGATAGTAATAATAGTTTTAAATAAATGTTTGATAATCTAAAAAATATATTATCAATCGTAATATACATATAGATTTATTTAAATCCAAGGAAATGAATAGTCTAAAGCTACCATTTTAATTAACAATTTGTTTTTTTATAGTGAAAAAAATACTTAATTTTCTTAACCTTTTTCTATGTATTATTAATAATTAAATTAATCTTGCAATATAAATATTCCTCGCCACTCGACTGACATCTTAGAATGTGTTCTTAAACTCAGAAAGGTTGAGGACTTCTGGTAAATAACATTTATGTAGATAAATATCTAAATTAACTAATTTAAGAGGTTTTCTTTCTTTTTGATCCAATTGTGTAGGCATAAATAAAAATATCATATTACTATCATCAGTGTTACTTAGGTCCTAAATTAAGTAAGTTGTGCCCAGAACATAGTAAAAGCATAAGTAGTATCAAGTTTTTCACCTAATTTTATTTTTTACAACAAATGCGTTGTTCTATAGTTTTATAAAATTGTTAAATACAACATCTTACATAAATCAATGTAACATTACCATTTCTTTAATACATACTTGTTTACTAACGATAAATGGCTGTTCGTAAAAATTTTTTTATTTTTGAACACAACTTTTCCTCTATTAACCTTTTGTGTTGTGATTTTTTTTCATTTTCCTGGAGAGGAAATTACGCCATTACTGATCTAACATAAATTCCCAGAATGTATATGTACGACCGTACTCCAAGTGGCTGAAGACGTACATGAACGTTTGTATTACTCAAAAGATTAAAGCAAATTAATATCCTTTTGATTATTAAAAATAGGATAATGAAATTATTACCCCTCCCCTTCAAAATGTCTTTCATTATTTGGTAGAAAAGTTTGACCTCTACGATTGGAACACTTGACAGCAAAGACTTTAATCAGAGTGAATATAGTTGATATTTTCATAGTCTCTATGATTTTTCGGACTCAAATATGACGTTAAATTTTGTACAGAAGCTTTTGAAAATAGAAATTTTAGCGACAATAGTAAATATGGTAAAACCCATTGTTAACAATGATAAACTAAGTATTTTTTAATAAATATATAGTAGTACGAGAATAAAAGAAAACCTTGTAATACTAGTTATCTAATTACAAATAATAATTAAGAAACAGGAAAAGAAAAAAACTACCATTCATCCAATTAGTTATTGAATATTCCGAAATCTTTTTTTCCGTGATTTTCTTAAATACCTTCTGGAACAGTCCATTTTTAACCTAATTATATATTTATGTATATTCCACTTTCTATTATAGTGGTTTTTCATAGTTTTACTATTCAGGAAAACTTAGTTATTTTCGTTCTTCACTTGTTTTTTTTTTTAAATATTTTGGAAAACGGATTTTTATATCGAAGCTAAAGTACTATATAATGCTTTTGTTACATCCAGGAGAGAGAAATTGAATACAAAAGTAATGTGTAATGTATGGGAGTTCACCCTATAATACCTTTTTTGATACAATTTATGAAGTACCGTATAAACCAGCATTTCTCAACCTTTTTGGCCCGCGATCCAATAAAATTCATAAAAAAAATCGTGAACTAGTGATATTTTTTTCACAACAAAATTTAACTATGTATTGAAGAACTACTATATAAGTTAATTAATAAAGATAATACTACTAAGTAACTTTTTTTCACGGATAGGGAAAAATTGTCCAAGGACCAGTAAAACTTCACGAACCACTGATGGTCCGTTGAACCAGCGGTTGAGAATAGCTTTAAACTATTTTTTGAAAAAACTATTTTCTATATTCAACATAAAATTATTAGAAGCTGGAACTAATATAAATTTCGATAGCTTCGACTTCAACTTTTCTGAATATATAGTTCATTTACAGCGCTGGTTCCCTGATTACATACAAGGAATTCAGAAGTTAGATATCTTTCGCCAGTTTAACTTAATTTACAGCTTTTTGTTTTCCCAGGGCTGCAACAAATGAAGCCCAAATTCCCTTCTTAGATCTATTCCTATAATTTAGCAAGGAAAGATCTTTAAAAAGCAGTTTTATTTGTGCATTAACAGATAGTTATACTTTAATCTTTCCATATATCATCTGGAACTTATATTTCTTTCCAAACTCACTACTAACAATTTGCAAAACATAATTCGTTTGGAGAATAAGGAAAAATTATACAGTATAGCACTTTGTTCCACTTTAGATATCAAAAAGAAATCAAACTCTGGGTTTGGTTTTATATATAGTTGCCAATTATTTGATACATATTTTTTTGCTTTCAATTATAAAAACTACACTCACTGAAAAAAAAATATAAATATATAATGTTATGTATCCAAATGTCTTGAAATAGTCAAAAGATTGATAATGTCGTTTTTCGTTAGAAAAAATTACTGAAAAATCAAAAATTTGTAACTTTTAAATTTAATAAAGAAGACTAGTTTTCAACATTCTCAAAAGTAAATTAAAAATACAGTAATCCTTCCAACTGCGCGGAAGTTCCGTTTCCCAAAAACAACACGCAACCCAAAATCGCGCAGTTACAAAAACAAAATGAAAAATTTGGGTTCAAACAAAAAAACCATTGTACATAACCATTATAAACATAAAAACATAAATAACATCCAGAACCAGTTCTAGAGTCTTGAGTCCCCCGGGCATTCGTCCGGTTTGCCCACCCTTTTATCCATTCTTCAGGATAACATCCTAAACAACAATTTAAATTTTAAAAAATATCATCATAAATAAGAATTTGTTTTGAATATTCTGCAATAAAAAGATATCAGTTGCTGCTATATTCTGATGAGCTTTTTTGTCTTTGAAAAAAATAGTTATCTTAGATTATTTATCAGTCTTTTTCTTTTCCTTATAAATTTTTCATAAGGAGCGAATGCAACTGTTAAATTTCTGTTATTATAATGGAAAACCGTGAAAAACCGCGCAATGAAAACCTACGCAGTCGGAGGGATTAATGTATGCCTAAAAATTTACTAACGCAGAAGACGGATTCAACAGTTGATGTTGGTAAATTTTTGCTGTTATAACATTTTGCATTCTTCTGGAAGAATGCAATTTCTCGTAAGATCATCAATGAAGCTTTATAGAATCTGATTCCCTTTTATTTGAAACGCATACTTTAGGTTTCCCACGTAATCAGTTGCAGGCTTTCTTCGGGAGAATAATTGTGCACAATAAAATCATTTAAGATTAATCATATTGTAAAAAACAATTAAAAATGACTTTCACAAATTTGTCAATTTTTCTTACATTGCTTTATTTAAAATTCTATAAAAGTATTGTTTTATTTTCAGGAAATTGATTACAAATTTTCATTTTCAGTGTCTGAAGAAAACGTATTTGCATTGAATTGATAATTTGGTTTAAAAACTATCTATAATAACAATGTTTGATGATATAAATTAAGTATTGTTTCTGTGGTTTATTTCGAGAAATATATTTTAATTATTTCTCTTTTATAATACGTCAGATTAATAAATGCATGAAACCAGAACGTAAACACAAATGTATATTATGAATTTAAACATAAAACATACATATATAGTTTTTGATAGTTAGTACCTCACATTGAAAATATGAGTCAATACAAATTGGACAATGAAAGCAGCATAATGTTAAAGTAGGTCAACCTCGGCAGACTTTGGCTGGTTGCAACGATGCATTGCATAGATACTATTATATGCACTTCTACATATCAACATATATATGTACATATAATATATACTCTTATACATATGGGTATATGTTATAGTTATAGTTGATGTGAAAATATATATACATTCTCACACGTTTAATATACTAACAGCTTCAGAACTAGATTGTAGCACTCATGTCATAACCGGCACCTATTCAACCACCTCAATACTTTGTATTACGTCAATGATGACGTTTTCCAAAGTACAAAGAAAGGCTCAGAAGAAAAAACCTGCTATAAATTTGCAACGAAATGCATTTTAATTTCACTTCACTTCAATTTCAATTGAACTAGCAGCTTATAAATTCAATTAAGCTTAAATGTCGCTTGAATGAAAAAGCAGGATTGAGTGTTGACTGCTGATTAGAGCAAAATAATAAGAAGCTTAAAGCTGTGAAAAAATTCATATTCTTTTTGAGAATTCATCAACTTTAAAATTATTTACTGTTCATAGTACGAAATATGTCACTCAAAGGCAATTTTCAAGGAAATGCAATTCATGGAAACCATTAAACTTATGCTATAAAATGTAATTGTAGATGTTATTGATCAGAAAAATTCAAACATTGAAGTTTGTTAAAATCGCAAGATTTCAAACGATGTAAAGTTCTTGCCTCTTCTTTTTATTTATTGTTGTATAACTATTCCAAATTGAAGCTAGGAAATAAGAAAATATATACAAATTTAAATCATTTGCATTTTAAAACTTATCATTATTAAACTAAATAAATTTAAAGTAAAAACTGCATTACTAATGTATATTTATTAGCACATTACTCTTCTGTATAAACTGAATAAAGACAATCACTAATAATAATATAGATACTTGCGTATTATAGATTAACACATTTCTCAATAAAAAACGAAATAATTGATAAAATTCACAAAACAAAGTCATTTTTAAACAAAATAAAGAACTCTTTTCTTAACTATTTAAATTGAGAAAAACCTTTCACTTCTTTCTTTGATTGCTGGTCGTAAAATAAACTACTATAATATTTAATCTGTGAATCACATAATTTTTTTAACAAAGGCATACTTATGATGCCTCAAAGTAATGACAATTTTTTCATTGCTTCATCACTTAAAAAAAAGTATAACAAAAGTTTATTTAATTTTATTGAAAGATAAATTTGATATTTTCTGTACAGATAGGGCGATGTTAGGAGAGTGGTCGGCCTCTTTGATATTATAAGGGACAATCAGTCTTCAACGAAAATACAAGAGAGTCAGCTAGCAAGCGGCAATATCCTTTTTTTTTCCGCCACACATTGTTTCCGTTTTTCTCTATGTAGATCGCTCTAAGAGTCAAAGGGTTGTTTTAGAAGAGAAAATTGAAGAAAACGATAATAAATAATAATAAAGCATTTAGTAAAATGTATTTAAAACTTGTTGTCAACATACCAGATTTGCCAAGTGTTCCACTGTAGAAACATTTTGGGAAACCCAACTTATACAAAAGAAAACCTCGGAATTAGTATATGTCTTATATGATTAAAATGTAAATAAATGTAGTGTTTCCATTTATTTATTTATTTGTCAACAATAAAATCAAATGTATGAACTAAAACAACAAAAATGATTGTAGATCAGAACCAATTATGGATTCTGCTGCAGCAATTTTTATAGTTAAAGGAACGTTTATCACAATTGGGTATTTTGCGTTTTATAGTAAAAATTAATTTTCAACAATTTTCATTTTCGCTGGAACATTTAGAGAGCAATTTTCTTGCATGTATTATTAAAAAGTAAAATATTCCACGCTAATTTCTTTTTACTATTTAGAACGGTTTGAAAAACCAAATGATTGAAAATAAATTTCTGCGCTTGCAATTAGGGATGCAAATGATACATCAATTTTTTCAAACATCGATGTATCGTTCATAAACATCGACGTTGAAACCCAAAGCATCATTCACCCCATTCATGATCTACAGATCATGGACAACTCAGTTACAAACGTAAATTTATGCATCCGTCAGTTTGTAACGCATGAGATTATAAGCTAATGGTAAGTTAGACTGTAATCTAACGACGTTAGATTATAAACTGAAGGATTTTACAATTTTACGTTATTTATAAAATATCGAGAAAAAAATCGAAATATCGTTCATGAACATCGATTTTTTTAACACCGATGTTAAACGTTTAAAAATATCAATTTTCTAATATCGAGGTTTTCTATGATGAATGTTATATAACTACTCACAATACATTGTAATGGCTATAGCCATTCTTATATGCAGTTTAGAACCGAAGTCTCCCGATTAAAGTGAATTAAAAATGTATACTCTGAAAGATATACCAGGAGAAGATAGAATTGTGTTTATAAATGAGCAAAAATTTTTTCGGTTCCAAAAATTGTAAATCTTAAAATTTGAAGTAAGTTTTCAAAATTCAGGACATTAATCACATAAGTGAAGCGTGCATTAGAGATGTTTTTCGTAAGAAAAATATAAAAATTCGCATATATCACGGTAAACAACAAATCAAAAAAGTCGTTATTAACTATAAGGATTTACATTGTTTAACCCAACAAGTTATAAAACACTTAATTTAAAAAAACCGCAAACCTCCTTCCTCCCACCTAAGGATTGCAATAATTTTTAAAGCAGATAAGTAAGTAAAAATAATTTGATTTATTTTCGTTTCTGGAAAATAAAGAAAATTTTTATATAAATAATACAAATGTTTGTATATCAACATAAAATAAAATTTATTTCTTACTTTTCATATGTAAGAAATAAATAGTACTATAATTAGTACATATAGTATAATAAGTACTAGCATAGTATACGATAGTATAGTAGTATAGTATAATTAGTACAAATCTTAATGATAAGCAATTTTTTCGAAAAATCAAGTGTATGTAAGTATATTTTATATCACGATGTATTTGTTAGTAGAGGAAATTTTATATCCGAATCAATAAAACTCATAGGAAAGTTAAAAATGAATTTATATTGTTCGCGTTGTACTAAAAAGCTAATATAATACAGAAAATAAGTGTATCTTGTTAAATAAAGAATGAAGAAACTTTTACTTATTTAATGAAAATAAAAGTAAAGAAGTAATCTAAGTATATACTCAAACTTAAGTTTATAATAAGTTAAAGAAAATAAGTAATAACGAAATTTTTGGCCTAAAATTGATCCTTGAACTAGCAAAAGATTTTATTAAATTTGCTTTACTACGTAATGATGTACATAATTATATATTTATATATAAGCTTATAATCTGATTAATCTTTTTAGTCTGACTAAGAAATTCAATGTAAAAACACTTCCGATTTGATGGTTAGGCAGTTTTAATTGGTTTTTAAACATATTAATTCATAAAAATTGCTTTAAGAATTAATAATTTGCGAACATAAACCTTTTCCAAATAAAATATTTTTCGCAAATTGAGGAAAAAGCCTTCAATTTTTCCCACATTTAATTATGTTTTACCTTGAGACAGATAACAAAACTAAGCGCATGATAGGAAGACATGATTGTAAAAATCGTTATCTTTGAAATTGTCTTCAATAAGCAAAAATTGAAAAGAGACAAAACGAAATTGATGAAATAATTCTCTTGATAAACAGATAATAAATTTATATTTGCATAATTATTTCAAGCACATGTAAAGGACATTGGAAATGTTTTTTCGAAAATTATATTGTCAATTGCTTATAATAGAAATTTGAAGATAAAATATATTGTGCTAGTCAAATTTTATTTAATTTTCTTAACTATATGTGTGAAGTTTAAATGATATAATTTTTTGATTTTCAAAACATAAAATATCAATCGTATTTATTTATATCCAAAGCATAATATTTATTTACATTGTCTGTTGATGATCTTATAAATTTCATAATAAAAAAATAAATTCAACATAAATTATGATTTTATTCATTCTGCATCATAAACTTTCACGAGTTTCGAATACTAATTCGAAAAATTTGATCAATAATAAAGCCGATAAAACCATAACGACAGCAATTTCATAGAAATTATTTAGATACAAACCACATTTCCATTTTATTAAAAAAAAATTTTTTTTCTCCTTATTTATAAATTTTGTTGATTGACTGAAGGTAATATAATATACTTTTTATGCTACGAAAGCGGGATTGCTAGGTAATCAAATATTTTCTGTATTTTTATTTTATCATACACACCACCATTACACCATATGATCATTCTAAGGAAATTATTTTTGTGGTTGGTTTTTTTTTGTTTTGGGTTTGCAAAAAATAGTCAATAATAAATCAGACTTCCATAACATAATGCGAAAGTGCATTAAAAGGGTCACATTTTCGGCACAAAATTGATTAAAAGTAAATTAATAGCTGAAATTAACCCATTTTAGGCATAATTTTTTTTCCAGTTTTCCGTAGCCTGTTTTTGCAGAAAAATAATTTGGAAAAAGGTATTAAGAGATTTAAGTAAATTTCTTTCAAAGAATAATGGAACGTTATTAGCTAAGAAATGACTTATTAATAAATGAGTTTATAAATTGAACTACAATTTTTTAACACTTAACTCCCAAAAATCGACTGGATAATTATCACTTATTACCAAAACCTACAGTAGTAGGTATATTTTTTTAGCAATTTGGAATTCTCGCAAATCCAAACTTTGTTTTTACAAATTTATTACCTTTAAACATTTACGTTAATGTATACACTAATTGGGTTATGTATGATAAATATTAAATCCTTTAAACTTCCAAGTTTTCACTTCATTTATTGGTCATTTTTAGTCATTGATTTATTTGGTTTAATTTTTGATTCATGTGAATTTTTATTAAATCACTTTTTCTGAATTTCAAATCTCAAATCCAAGTGATTTTTTTACTTATTTTTGCATAGAACGGCAAAAAGTTGTTCAGAAAAATTGCCAAATTCTTAAATATTCAGCTATAGAACATGTTCACTGGTCCTAATTGAATCCCCAAATCCCACAAGCTATATCAAAAGATTTGATATAACGAATAATTCAACTGATACTACTTTATCAAAAATAATATACTTAAACGAATAAAGTTACTTTTTTAAAGAGCATCCGAAATTATTTTGGGTAACTAATTACTCTTGGAAAAAAGAACTTAAATACTTAGCTGAAGTTAGTTTCAAGATACTTTTTTACTTACTTTGCTTATAATGTATTTATTGAGTTTCATTACATATTAGGTAGTGTTATAAGGAAATCAGGAAATGCTTTTCTTATCTTTAATTTAATTTAAGAAAAAGGGAAGTATATATGTCTAATCCCCTGTAAACACAACGGATTATAAAAACGATAGATGATTAATAAAAAATAAGAGTAAAGTTGAATCTTTTTAAACAACATAAATCCTGTATTCCTGTATCTAAGATACTTTTTAAGTTACAAGTTACAGTTCTTTTTAAAAACAATCTAAAATACAAGTTACTTTGGATCAAAAAATAAAGGAACTAAGATACGTAGCTTAGATACTTTAAAGTAACTTAGATACTTGAAAATGGGTAATATTATAATTATTAATGTGCATGGTTATTCGATGTCATTGGGTTTTATGGATGCCTATAGTATAAACCATGTTTGAACACCTTTAGTAAATGTTATTCTTAATGTAGAGACGAAAAATATGTTTTAAAACATAATAAAAATAAATCAAATAAAACTTTTTCTCTGGTTGTGAATAACTTATAATGTATAAACAATATAAAAATTATATTGGAGACTAATTTATACCTACATTATATTTTACAAAAGTAAGCAATAAACCTAAATTTGAAGAAAAGTTCAAACAAAATGTATTTTGATGTATTGCCACAGATACGTATTTCTATTGCCAAACATCTGCATCAGTGGTCATCAAGTAGTAATGGATCTTTCCATTATTGCTATATGATGTAACTCAGTACATCTATTTAGAGTGATTTAGAGTTTACTTTTGTAAATTATAATTCATAAATTAGACTGTAACTTACTTTATATATTGGTTAAACAGTTAAGAATATAAAAGGCATATGGTAGATATATGGTATACCTACATAAAAACATATTTCAATTGTGACAGGCTTTTATACGATTGCTATTAAATAATCGTACACATTGAACGTAAACTGTATCTTAATTCTCTACGTACATCCCCGTTCACCTCATTTAAGAAATATTACAAAAATTTTACTTTAAAAACAACATTGCCGGCATATTTTGTAGTATACAACATAAAATGTTTAGTAACGTTAAAAAAATAATGGTCATAAGCAATAAAAAACAATTTATTCCTATTTAAGTAAGTAATTCAAAATTATCAGCATACAATTCTATCAACCTTGAGGCCTATTCATGAAGTATCTAATAAGTATCAATATTACTTATACTGAGCTGAATTCAAATATTTCTATTACCATTTATATAAAAAGACGAAGGTCAAATAAATGTTACACATAAAACGATGGTCATCAAATCCGGAAATAGTCTATGACAATATTTGTCAAATTAATATCCCAGATATTCTTCGCAATTTTTTTTTGCTCAGCAATTTATTGATGACCTTTGAAGAAAAAAGCCAATAACATAATAATTAATTTTTCATAGCGTTTCAATAAATGAAAATTTTAATTAAAATCATTAATTTTGTTACACTTCCGAGTGTAATTATTGAGTTGTCAAGGGTTTGGAAAAAAAATAATAAAAAGCATCACATTTGCTAATTTTCTACCGCATTAAAGACTACCTAAGTAATAATAGGAAACGTGATATGTTTCTTGTTTGAAAAAAAAAGTTAATTAAATCTATCGAGTATTGTTCAATGCATAAAATATTTTATTTCCGTGTTCGATTGAAATGGTATTTTCAACTATGTTATAGTTATGGTAGAAATTGAGCTTAATTTTTCCAAGTCTATTAAATTATATAATATGGGAAAATATACTCATTGTATTTTGCGAAGAAAGAAAGCAGTTTGTAAAATAAAAATTATAATGTCTGTATAGAGAAACTTAATTATTCTCCAAAAGTCTCAATTCGTTCTATGGTATTTTTGTCTCAATAATATAAAAGCTCTAGTTATTATTTATCTCAAAAGTTTTATAACTCGTTGGTATTTGCTCCATTTGTAAGTATTGTATAATCGTTTACATATATACTATTTTATAAGAAATCGCTAAGAAAATTGGTAGGGATTTTATTGCTTGGAATTTTTATTTCTCTACCTAATATTTTTTCAATGTTATTTACCGTCGCTTTATAACCGCATTTATAATCCGTAAATCGATAAATATCGAAAATTTTCTCGATACGAGATCTGAACCCAACACCTACCAGTTCTGGAGCGGTCACCTTGACCACTCGGTCACCAGTAAACCTAATAGTTTTTTTATTCAAAGAAATCAATCAACATTGAAAGTAAATCAAAAATATTCTCGCTTTTAAATGCTTTCTTTTCGTTCCTCATATATTCTTCTGATATAAGAAACTAAAAATAGATCATACAAAAAGTATAAAAAAAATACAGAAATACAAAAATACAAAAATATCATAATTATTCAATTGAAAAACAATAAGAACATTGAAATAATATTGTAAAAAATACAGATAACTTCAAGTATATTAAAAATGGAAATATTAAAATGCTTTAGCCTTTCTTTACTAATCATGAATAATATTAATTAAGGACAATAAATTTTATTTATTTTAAAACAATGTTTTCGACCATTAATTTAAAATCGGAATTTAGTTGATAATAATATTAATGACATTAATTGACTCATGATGCATTGTCTATAAACATATTTTCTGTCTTTTGTAAAATATATAAAACTTATGAATTTGTTTGAATAGTAGCTTTAAGAGGACAAAATTAACAGCTTTAAATATTTTTTTTATATTTACGAAAATATGTTTTGCAGTGATAGAACAATGAAGTTGTATATGAAAAAAATATAAATGCCTAAATTCAACGTTGACAAAATTCCAAACGGAGTGAAAAAAAGAGGACCACATAAAAGAGTCGATTTTTAAAAATATTAAACATGTTGGGTGAAATTTTAAATTAAAAATAACCAGCCGATCAAATATTGCTTCAATTTTAAATTATATTTAACATCATTTAACATCGTAATGTTTATTCGTTAATCAATTAAAAGCTGAAATAGATTAATTAGAATCCGTAGCTCCTAATACTCAATATTTTTTAATATTCTTGCCTTAAATTTTGCTACGAATTATTGAAAACTACAAGGAAAAGATATAATCAGCGGTTTGTTTTAATTTCTGAATTCGGCTTAAATTAATTTTGCTTCGAGTATCCAGTATTTTTTTAACAAAAATTCCCTGACTTTCCAGACTTAACTTTGTCTTTCTTTTCTCTAATTCAAATAACGTTCTGAGTTTTCATATATTTTCTTTTGAACTTATTACTCAACGTAAAAATTCTTTGACAATGATTGCTACATTTCTTCTCATATAAATAGTAATCAAGTTATGAAGAAATTTGGATTTTTTAGAATTTTTTGTCAAGTTTCCTTATTTTTTCTCTGGCTCAATAAAATTTCCAAACACTCCCTGATTTTTCAGATTTCCTGAACCGCTAGACATATTTATATTTTATGACAGTATTTTTTCATATAGAAATATTTGTTTTTGGTTTTTACCTACAGATTTTTTTGTATTGAACATAAGATTACGTAGTCAATGTTTATTTAGGTAAAAATTAATTTTGTAAAATCAATTGGTACCGAAACAATTATTCATAATTCCATTTCGATAGTTTTTAGGAAAAAATAACGATACATAGTTGAATAGAACCAAAATGATTATTTTTTCAATTAATTCCATTCCTGTAAAAAGTCATTTAAAGGCATTTTACATGTTAAAAAAAAACCATTAGAAGTCATTTAAAGTTATTATAGGCATTTTAAATATAATGACTTCCAATGCCTCTAGATGCCTTTTCTTGACAGGGATGTATTCTCGATGCAAACTATAGGTACATTGTCCTTAAAATACCAAACTCTAAATTTCAACTATTCAAAAAAGTATGAGTAAAATTTTGCAATAAGAACCTATTTCAAAATAGGTTTTTATTTTGTTTTTTTTTTTTCAATTCGATTTTTTTTTTGTTTTCAATTTCGACAATAAACATGAGTCTTACTATTTCTTAAAAAAATGAAACATTTACCAATTTGGCTTTCTGAACAATAAAGGTTTCCAATCCCTGTATTAGGTGCATAATAAGTTTATATGTAGTGAATAGGCCCAAAATTGTCAATGTTAAAAACAATGTTTAGGATTTACGGTTGATAATAAAGAAAAATTAAATCGAAAAAGCAAAAATTATTTCATGTTAAGTATTTAAAGATTCATTATTTATATATTTGATATACGAAGTGGACATTGGCTCAAATATCAGAGACTATATGAACAATAAATACCTACAGAATTTAAAAGTAAACACTGGCTAATTATGATTAACTTTTTTCCTACGAAAACATGACCTTATATGGAAGTTTCGGTTTTGGCCGAAACTAAGACTGGTGCCGAAATTCTGTTTCGGCCGTAAAATCTAGTTTCGGTCTTGGAATCAAGATTGGACAACCATTATGTTCTTGGTTGCAGCTTCACAGAAATTTCAATATAGTTGCCGAATTGTTTTATTGAATATTTCGCGGTGCCCTTATGAGAACACCCCAGATCCCCAAGGCTCACACTTTGGGATTCACTGGTTTAGGTGACCACTCCAAAACTGGTAGGTGCTGGGTTCAAATTTTGTATCAAGAAAATTGTTTAGATATCTCCATTTATGGATTTTAATGGACAATTAATCGACAGTTTGGACACCAATGGACAATTTTTACAAAAATCTTTAATATATATATATATATATATATATTTAAAGGAATTTCGTTTTTTATTTTTGTTAACTACACCATTTTCTATTCAGAAAATTGCGGAAAATTTATTTTCATGTTTCTTTTTTTTAAACTTACACCTTAGTGCCGATATATTTTTGTTGTTTGATTTTTCATCAGGCACTAACGTGAGTCGCTAGACTTATATGACTTATAATTCAGTGAAAAAAAAAAATGTCACGAATTTTTCAACCATTTTTTACCAACTACAACCTCATATTGTAACCTTGATTTGCAGTTCTTAAAGAATCGATTTCCTGTTAGTTAAAAAAACAATTTTTTGTCTATGACATTGAAGATGTAATACCTTTTAAAAATAAAAACCGTTATAATACCAAAAAAAAATCAATTAACTATTTTTTTATTAAAACAGTATATTTGTTTTGAAAACAGTTTATATAGGTATATACAAATAGCAAAATGAAAAAAAAAATACTTGATAAAAATAAAATAATGCAATTGAGGAAAAATAGTGAAAATTGTTTGGTGTTTTAAAAGTTTAACCTTCATAAACAAGTTCTTTTACCTACGAAACTTTTCAAAATCAAATATTGTAACATTACATGAATAGGTAATAAAATCGATAAGGCAACTTTAACGTAACAAATTAGTAAATGTAACATATTTTTCACGATTTTGGCATTGTAAATAAAATAAACTTTTCTGTTTAATTATTTTTTTCGAATATAATACTGTGGAGAATTCAATCCTTCAAAACGCAACCAAATATCGACACAACAAAATATGCATTCTTTAAAATATGAGACGAAACTAAATCTGATATGTTGCGAATGTGGAAAATTAATTTGATAAAGTTTGTCCTTGAATGATATTTGCGTTTCGTAAATAACAATACGTTTAATATTTCGAATAATAATTCATCAACAAATATAATAATAAACAATTACAACACATACATGTTTATGCACAAACATATGCAACAGCTGTAGGGATTAAATTATATTCGCAATGAACCAATTATAGAAAAAAAAAACCTTTTTAAAAACGGGTGTCTATGGTAAGTTGTAAAGAAACATGTGGTGGTTGAATTTGGAACAGAGAAATTATTGTCATTAAATCTGTAAAGCACTCATATAATTCCAGGAATATTTATTGAAATTGAGATAATAATTAGATTTTTAACAAGAAAAAATGCCAGCGGGAAAAAAGTTCAATAAATCTTTGTTCTTAAGTTGGCTCAATCGTTGCTTTTGAGTTTGGATTTTTTCTGAAATTTTCATATATTATTAGTTTTAGATCAAGTGGTTATAATTTCATGAAAATTTTCAGTTAGTACGTATTTTTTTTTTAAATCACATTTAACAGTGGATCTTATGAAGAATACAAAAAATACGCTCATTGGTACGTAGTTATTTTTCGAAGGAGAAACAACAGAACTATGACACCCCAGCTTTGTTTCTAGTTCCAATTGGTCAAGTCTACTGAGATAAATGTCAGCAAACCGTCAATTGGATCTTTATGGATACTTCCTATCATGTCCAGATGGCCCAATATAGCTGAGGTGGTTTTAAAACTAATTCTTGTGAATAGAAATCACTGCCTCTAATTTTTCTTATATTTTAATATTCCATATTTAAGCGATGGAACATAATAGTGTTAGTGTCCGATCGAGCTTTCGGTTTCGGCCTAGTTTCAGTCAAAAAACGAGTTTCGCCTGTCGTCCAGCCAGGGGCTAACTTTGGGGAGCTCAATAAACTTAAGTTAAAATAGTTAATATAATTAAATAATATAATTAATATAGTTAATATAAGAGAAGATGCTATCCAAAAATGTGCTAAAAATAAGCTATCCAAAAAAAAGTAGTTATTTTAATTGATTTGTTTGTAAGTACAGCCAAATAAAGTTTAATTCAATATGTGAGTTATAAACATGAAAATGTGATAGAAACGATAAAGGATAACTTAGTTAGATATTTGTTTTCGTTCGTAAAATTTGTTAATTACAAATATAGTTATCTTGCTAAAGTTTTCACGGTTAACATCCATTTAAAAAGAAGCTGAGAAAATTAGTAATTTAGATATTTACAGAGCTACAACTTTGTTACTTTAACAAAGACTGTAACGATTACGAAAGTGTATAATTGAAATTAAATTTTTAAAACAATTTAAAGTTAGAACTAAGCGAAATGTTTTTAATTCAACCGGATTTTGCACATAACTTTGAGTTTCAAACAACACACTGTGGATAATAATAATCCCACAATCAAGATTGTGTTCTTAAAAATAAATATTCAATTTATCTGAAACAATAATTTAGTTGTGGTAGACTTTTAATTATTGTTTTTGGTTTTTTATAAACAACAATAACTACTTATAGGTTCGAAGAACTCATTTTTGAATTCTGAAAAGCAAAATATTCAGTTAATGAAACTAGGATTTGATTGTTACATTGTCTTTATGTTTTATATATTGCAATCCGGTAATAATAACTAGTCTCATATTCAAATATGAAATTTTATCAATTTGAGGATCTTTCACATAAAAACATTCCCTTGGACATCGATAAAATTTCATATAGTTCCCGGAAAGAAATTTGATGGAAATTGAACTGCAAAATACTCAAGATACTAAAGAGAATTGAAAAAAGCTAGTCTTTGTTTATAAATAAAATAAATATAGTGCATATATTTACAAGGTTTTTCTCTATTATATAGTTTAATTTTCCCGATCAATAAAGATAAGAATTTTTTTAAATTCCTTCAGATAAATAAAGCGGTTATTTTTTTGGATGTAAAAATTATTTTCACTTAGATTTTCATTATTAATTAATATACCCAACTCTACAAAACTGCCGTTTACCTTATTTTCATAAAAAGCCAAGTTTTGTTATTTAAGTCCTTAAATAAGTCCTTCGTTTTCATTTTGAATTTTTCATCATTTACATTTGTAAAACATTAGTTATACATTCCTTTGTTTTCGAAACAAAAGAATATAAAGAAGTACGTACGTATGCTAGAATAAAAAAGCTATTAAAAAGCTGCACATATATGTACGTTTAGTGTCATGACTCATGAAACTATTGTAAGGGAATGTTTTGAAGCCTTTGCAAAAACAAACCACTTTACTTAGAAACTTTCTTGACTACTTTCTTTTAAGTATTTTTGAAATAATTATTTTGTGGAAAACATGACCTGAAGTGAGTTATTTTGAATTTTTCATCTTTTCAAATACGTATTTACTAACAAGTAGATTGTAAAATCTTAATAATATCCAAGAGAATTTCATGCATTAAAAAGTATTGTAAAGCTTTTTTTCTTAAGGATTTTACCCTCAATTATGTATGGCATTTATAATTGTTTGTTGTCCAACAAAAGTTGAACTTTACTTATCGCTGAAAAATAAAAGATCGTAACAAAGAAACATGTAATTATTACCTAGATGCTTTTACCTAGATGTTTTTCATTCTGATTATGGATTTTACGAATTAAAAACCCTAGATGCAGCAAAAAATAATGTAATAATTGAAATACAACTCATGTGGATGTGTCACTATCATTTAATCATGAATCATGAGAAAACAACAATAATAACGCTACCAAAGTAAGTTGTAGATTGTGACGGACTATTGTTCATTCTTTGATTGAATTTTTCCAAAAGGAAATTTTTGAAGAGTCCAGAGTTGTCATATCTGTAAAATTGATATTGAAGTCACAAAATAAAATTAGTAGAATTTTGTGTGAATTACGTCTAATCAAGCTGATACTGGTACTGGATATTGTAGAAGTGTATTATGAATAAAGTAACAGTACAATCCACATATTCATCAATAGTCAAGCTGTATCTGGGAAAGTAAGATAGTAAGGAAACCCATACAAAGTTGACCACCAGAAACAAGAGCGACATGAGGTGGGTAGTAAGTCCCAAAGGTATAAAGGGTAATGAAAGGGTCGAGGCTTGCTTGTTAAGGATTAAGGACATCATTTAAAGGCCCACCGCCTCTACTTTATACTACAAAACTGACAGTGAAAAATACCATCAAAAAATAGGCTTATAAGAATCACTGCTTGGTATAGAGAAAGACCTGACAAAACATTGTAAATAGATTATAGGAAAAGCATCCCTGAACCTAAAACTTGATTATACTAGATTTTAGTAACGGGTCTAATAACCGGGCACGACGGACTGAAGAAACGTCTTCATGCAAATGGAGTACATGTTGGTGATCTTATATGCAGAATCTGTTAGGCAGAGGACGAAACCACTTGCCACATAGTGAAAATCTAGTACGCTGTACTGTCGTTCAGCATTGCACAGTATTGTTTTAAATTGTATTTCTTTCTCCATTCCTCTTTCCTACTTTACCGTACAGTAGGAATGCACGATTTGCACAATAAATAAACTATTTCTACACGATCTGATGACGATCTCGATCTTAAACCTTACCGTGCGTTAAGCTATATTTTCATGCTGATTCTAGACGTTTCTAGCGTCGAAATTAGTACGTAACATGTGCACCAAAATTTGAACGACAAATCGCACCTGTCGTAGAATATAAGTATAACTCAAAAATTGAACTTGTCGAGAAATTGTTAGTAAAATTTTTGTTTTATATGGAGTTCTCTAAAACATTGCTAATGCCTTACATGGTGGAGGACCATACAAGAGTTATCCTTCTATTTTACGTACAAAATAGACGGCTTCCTCATTGTTAAACTGTTGATAACTCAAAACTTTCAATTTTTGAATTGTACCTCTATTCTACGACAGGTGTGAAATGAGGATTTTATCCGAATTTCGATGCATCAATACAACCAGTTTATTGTATAGAAACGTGTATATATTTGCGATTAATAAGTACTAATACTTATTTATAAACATTCAGCTTAGGAGTAATATATGTACCGACTATGTACTCTTTTTTGGAAATGTATGAAAAGAGAAAACCACACTTAGTGAACATAAAGCTAGACAAAATTTAGCTTCATCGCTTTTTTTTCAAATGCCGCCCATGTTATATTTTAGTCACGTGACCACATTTGACGCTAAAAACCAGTGTCTAGCGTCAGCATAAAAAAATCATTTTTACACTTTGCCAGGATTAACTCTCGCCATATGTCCTTACAAAAGAACTTCGCTCCAAAAAAATATTTAAGAACCAATTCAATAATATCCCACAGGATTACATAAAATAGGTAGTTTTTTTCCATACATCTTCAGTTGTATACATAGTTAGGAAATATTTTCCCGTTTTTTTTTCGTAATACTAACAGAATCAATAAATTGTAAATAAATGCTAAATTCCAACAAAACGTGTTTTTTGATTTCTTAAAAAAAACATACAGATCAGACTCAAAATTTTGAAAATTGGGAATAAATTTTAAAACAACTATTTGTTTGAAACTTTGTTGAAAAACTAAAATTTGCATAATTAAAATATAAAATTATACATTATTAGTATATTAGTATATACATAAAATGCAATAAAAAACGCCTGCGAATGAAACATATCATTGATTTGCTTTTGATATTTTCTATATTACAAAAAAAATTAACGCCTACACATACTTTTATTCTGGTTTTATATGAGATAAACATTTAACCTTTCATATTTTAAAAAAAAAACGGTGGAAGATGATTACTGTGTTATTTATCTATACACCAAAGCTTTGTTTGTGATCAATCCTCTTTTAAATGTTTTGACTTTTGTATTCCACTAATGATTCTCTAACAACTGAAATAAATTGAATTGTATATACCAAATTTTATCTTCAATTTGTTGTAGTCTCGAGGATTTGAGTATATTTAATTTTTAAATAACCTGCACTTTTTTATTTTTGCGCAGTATATTGCTGCTTTTTCAACTGATTATAAATAACAGCAAAATGTACCAAAGTACCATAGCGATTTTATCATTACAGCAACATAAATGACGTTTTGTGAAAAACTTATTTTCGATACATTTTAATGTTATTTATAATGGCTTGAAAAAGCATTAATAAAATGCGAAACGTTGTGCAAAAAAAAGTGTAAATTATTTCAAAATAAAAAAGATCTGTAAGTCCTCAGAACTACAACAAATTGATAAACTACAGGATCGGAATCTATAAAAAAATTATAATCAAATTTTATGTTTATGTGGAGAATACTTTGATCTATTTTCCATAATTCCAAAACAATTATGGCAATTATTTTCCAAAAGAGTAATCTGAAAATTTAAAAATAACTGGATCTTGTGTAAAATAACAGACAATTCAAAAGGCAAGCGACGAATTATTTCATCTAGCGATATCTAAAAATATCTGCAAACCAAAGACATGTTTAACATCCCACAAGGTGAAAACAAAGTTTAAAATTCTTTCACAAAGGAAGGAAGAAATTTGCCCCAATTTCCCACAAGAATCGACTTGACAAACAAACAAATATTTGAAGCAATCCTAACGGCTTTACCTTGACGAATTTGTAAATGCTTTAAAATATTTTTTTTTCTTAATGTGAAAATAGACTGTTTATACCCAACACCTACCAATGCCACGACCAGTCTGGTTTAACATATGGTCGTTGATTCAAGGCTAAATTTAATAAATGTTTTCGCGGGATCGTCTCTACGGCGAATTGTTTCCCAATATTTTGATGAAAAAATAATTTAGGCAAAAAAAAATACAATTTTAAATCCCCAAAAATGAAGAGCTTGAAGATGTTATTTGGAGCAATTAATTAAAATTGATTTTCATTAAACTAAACATTCAACATTCCTCCGTTTTTCATGGTCGCAGATGTTTCCTGATAACAATGAACAAGTAATTTTCCAATAGTATTTTCTTATCGTGTTGCATATGTTTCATTTAAATAGTTTAATTAAAAAATTAATTATTGAATCAATTACATTTCCACGAATATAATCTTTAAATCAAATGATAAAGAGTGAAGTCCCAGAGTTCAGTAAAAATGAATTCTATTAAACCAATTTATTTTCTTTGAAAACAAAATGTGTATATATACTGGTAGGTAGGAGACATGTATAAAGTTTATATGAACTTTGATGATCTTTGTTTATCAAAATTATTCAGAACAACAGACATAAAGTAGACCATAATATCTCACAAGACCTTATCATAAGCTTCTTATCATGTTGACGATTATTAAGAATAAACACATTTCATGCCAATAAAAATTAAAAGTTTTCAAAAACTATTTCCTCCAAATAACATTTTCTCATTAAAAATTAAATTTTCATGTTTTTTTTTTCTGTGCAAATAACTCGAAAGATATTATGTGTACATATAATGGTTTGATAGCTGTTTAAATGATCAACGCTGCTTGAATTAAATAAAACATTTCTTTGTGGAAAATTCCCAATGCTAATTCAATTTTTCTAACAGAAACAGTCCTATTAAATTTAATCGGTTTAGTGGTTAGGAAATATTAATTAAAACAATTAATTTAAAGCAAAACAAATTATAAAAAAGAAACATTTTAGTGACCACCATGCATTATTACTTCTTGAATTTAAAACTTTAAAAAAATAATAAAAATATATTTACCTTTATAATCAAAGTATACTGTTTAAGAAAATAATGTAAGAACCACATGAAGAGTTCAATGCAAAGTATTTATTAGCAAGCAAAAATCAAAGGAAAATAATGTTTAAAAAAGCAATTAAGGTCAAGTGTAACTTGAAACATGTAAAAGACACTTACATATGACACAAACCATATATTTATTAATCTCTTTTGTATTTTTCCTATTTGAAAACCTTCAGCTTTAAAAGTTTATGTACAAAAATAAGTTACATTGAAAACTAAATTAACAAAACCAGAAAATTGAACTTAATCTCCTTACAAAACTTTGCGCCAATTACCTATGTAACTAACAATAAATGTATTAACTAATTATTATCATTTTAAGTGGTTTCAAAAATACATTTCTATTTTTATCGTATTAGATAAATATAGGGCCTTGTTTTCATTTGTTTTTCAAATCAAAATATATTATTTTCAATAAGTGATTAATATAAAAGAATAAATTTCAATTGGTCTATAATCATAACAAAACTCAAAATTCCATTTGAGGAAAATTCCTGACTTTATATCAAATATCAAAGATATTTAAGCCTTTTAAACCATCAAGATACTGTATATTCTACTATCTATTTACTGTTTTTCCAACAAATGTTCATTTGACTATATATTTTTAATCTGAAAGTATCGTAGCATAAGTATAAACCAATAAAAGTATATTCCTTTAGTTATCATTCAAATGTGTTAATTTTCAATTAAAAACCAAATAATTCTAATCCATAAATTATTTAAAAATCTTTAATTATTTTCTCATGATTAAATTGATGGTTAGTAGCGTAGGGAGGTGAGTGCCGAGGGGAACATGAAACGGGGGCGGCATATTGATATTAATAATTCCATAAAATATTTCTCTGAAATATTTAGAGAAAAATTTTTAAAAGGTAATAAACGAATTTAAAGATATTTTACTTCTACCAATTTTCTTGGCTAATAATGAAAATAGGGGGTGACGAATTTCCGGTCAAGCCTGGGCGGCGAAATCGCACGCTATGCTACTATTGATGGTCACAGATTTCATAAGTCAAATCAATTAATTTGTATTGAAAACTTCTGTCATTAGCAGAAACCATTTCCATGCACAAATTGTGAGGGGGTGAGGTATCCCTTATTGGGGTAATATGTGACAAGCGGATTGGGGGTAGAAAACGTGACGATCCTAATTCACTAAACCATTTTACTTTAATTTTTTCCCAACTTTTTTATTTCACCTTACGATAGAAAGGCGTTCGCTTAATATTTAGGGTGGGTGTTTTCAATGGACAGATAGACTATATCCTTAAGAAAGATATTCAATAATTCAAGTGATGACAATTTCTTGGGTAGATAAATCTTACACATATCACTATTCTCAGGTTAAAATGCTCATGTGTTCTCTATTCTCCGGATTAAATTTTATCTGGAAGATATATACCAGTATCTAGATGTGAAAATATTTTCTTCCTAATAGCTTACAATTTGCTACTAGCTACTATTAATGGGAATGTTTGAGGAGGTTTATCTTTTGACGTTATATTTATAGGGACGCTCGCAGAAAATGTGACAGTCTGACGAAGAGAAGGGGGAGGAGGCTAGATAAGTAAAATTGTGCGAAACGTATTTAATAAACGGTCGCAAATAATAATTTTAAACATTGATCAACTTACCCAGGCTTCAATAGCCATTTTTGTTAAAAAAGCATTTAAAGACAATTTGAAATAAATTTTTTGAAATGCCTTTAATAGCTTTTAATGACTTCCTATGCGATTTTTGAACATTAAATGCCTTTTCGTTTCCACTTAAAAATGGCCGAAATACAACTCTAATATTGATTAAAAGCTAATAAATCAAGAAAAATAGATATTTTGAAGGAGGAGTCGTGAGATTAGCTGGGTTATTAAACGTGGCAAAATACAAATTCAATTGCGATCTATTCATAATTCTTAGAAAAATATTTGTACATTTTGTCGATTCTTAGCTGTTTTGAAATTAAAAGAATCTTAATTACATTAGTATGGAACGTATATGAGTACATGGTAAAATGTATGCACCTGATGCGTAACGTTTCGTAGCATGTCTGATCACCGGCCATATTAATGTTTTCGTCTTTTTTGTTCCCGCGAAAGCTTTATATTCGTTTCACGAAATCGTTAAATTTTAATCCATCTACGTATTGTATTACGTAGATTTTTTTATTATAGCTATTGATTTCCTTTGGCCCACTGCGGAAATAGAAATACTAAATACAGATCTCTAAAAATCGTGTTAGACACCCCTGTTTAAAGCATCATAAAAGAAATAAAAACCATTACAAAAACAATGATTTTTAATTAAACTATGATAAAATTAAGGTCGATGTAAGGTCTAGTGTTTTTTTTCAAATGGAAATTCAATTCTAAATTCTTCTCTTTATTGACCTTTATTTCTCTTTATTGAATTTGATCAAATTATAAATTTATTCCATAGAATATTATTTCAGAAATAAGTTATAAATAGAAAAATGAAATAATTCAGTTTTCCAAAAAATTATTATTGAATGAAGGGGAGCGCCTTAAGAAATGGAATCGTTTTCGTATTATATTTACTTTTTAATACAGGAAAACATATATTTTGCTGTTATATTTGATAGCCGTCTAATTAAAATTATTTTTAAAAACAAAGTAAAAGACAATGTGTATAATATTATGAAAAAAAAATCGCCTTAGGTAGCAAAAAGACAGAAATAACGTAATGAGATGGCTGAATATTAAAGCTTTATGTATCATGAAAATAAATGTTAAGTTCGCATTTTTTTTTTTAATAAAATATCTGCGGAATTTTCAGTTGGAAATCATTTTCATTATAAATAATATTTCAACGTTTTTCAGTACACAGTTTATATTTAATTTAATTAAGAAAGAGGATAAAAATAAAAGTGACGAAGAAAGAATGCACAAATCCCAGATCGAGTAATGAAATGAATAAATTTTATTTAATTTCCCCAAGAAAATACCAATTAATAAATACGCTAGTAAGCCAGATAAATCCTGTAGGACGCACTTGAACTATTTACCCGCGAGGGTTTCAAACAAAGAAAATCAATATTTGACGAGGACACAGAAATGTGATTCAGCGCTCTTGAAATATTCCGCTAATGTTTTCGCAATGACACTTCTTTATTTACTTAAAAGGCCTTTGTCCCTATATAGTCCAACCTATATATTTGAAAAACATAGAAATGCCAAACTAATTTGTCACGAAAATTGAGGTAAAGATTTTTCTATCGAAAAATATTTCATTGAAAATAATCAATTCAATCAATATTGATTTTCACTTGGTATAGATTTAAGAATATAAAATTAAACAGAACTATAACTTTGTTAAGAAGGCCTCCAATGTACATCACTATTACATCAACGAGATAAAAATAGCGAAAACTATGTGAGGTTTTTCATAGAAAAGAAAAGTAACATCAATAACATCGTTTTAAAATATTCCTAAAATATTTGTATTTTTTTTTTTTGTTGTAAATTTAAATGTTTAATTCATCAGTCAAGATACACAAACCAAACCTAAAATGTTCCACAAGGTCAGTTTTCTGTCGACCCTGGAAATCTGCGTAGGGACTCACTGCGATGATAGCGGCTTTTCATTATACTCCCAACAAAAGCTACAAGGACGAATATCATATATTCTTTTAACATTCTTTAGTGTTAAGGAAAAAAAAACAAAGAAAGAAGTTGTAAGAAAAAAAAATATATAATGTCTTAAAACTTACCATTTTTATAGTATCAATTTGTCAATGTGCAAACTTGAACCTTGGTTTATTCGAACTTCGCAATTCGTACAAGGACATCTAGTCCTTGCAAAAAGTAAACGCGTATTCAGGCAGGTCAGGGACAAAGCTACGCAGTACTAAAACGATTCTACAAAAATCATTACTAACCGAAAAAAAAATTTATGTAGATTATATATTACCCAATTTAATGATATCAATAGAATTTTCATACTCTAAGGCATCGTGAAGGATGTGAAGCTATTATAAATAGCAATTAATGCCTGATTAGTTTTTATTGATTTAAATAATTACATTCTATTTTACTAGCTCCTCATTTCTTGTGGCCATTTATTTGTAATATTAAACTCATTCATTATTCCAATCATAAAAGAAACAAAAAAAAAAACCAAATTGTTTACATATACGCTAAAATATAAAAGCAAATGTTTTTAATTTATTTTAATTATTCGGTTGTGGAATAAAATATTAACAAGTTTTGAATGATACGATAATAAGTAGTTGATTAAAATACATATGATTCTGTGAACGTATATTTATTTTCCGATCATTTGTACATGCTTTCCAAGAAAAACAAGTGTGTGGATACTTGGAAAATTCTATGTTTAAAATAATTTATTTTCTATGTTTCACATGTGTGAAATCTATACGGAAGTACTCAATAAATATTGGGCATCCGTCCAATTACGTACTGCATGGAACTGTTCCGTATTGTGAACAGTTTACTTTCATTTCAATTTCATTTTTCATTTAATTCGTTTCATGGTATTTGCCGCAAGGCTCTATTAATATATAAATGTATGTAGAAATTAAGCGTTACACATATAAAATAGACATAATATTTATTGTCATTATTTTTGTTATTAATTTAATGTTTATCCATAAAAAACATATCCATTAAAATATCAGTCCTACACATCCAATAAAATGAATTTACTATGCTTGATCTAAAAATAAAACCACTGTGGATTCAGTCTTTCTTAAGCCATATGAAAACAACGGCAATTATCTAATAAAATTATTTTAAAAAATCACAAATGTTTTTTAATGTACATTTTTTCTGAATTTGAAAATTTTGATATCAAGGTTTTCAGGGTCAGAAGTATAAGTGAATCATTTCATTATTTTATTTTTAATGTTTAACTCCTTATCAACTCATGAATGTTTTATGTTATTAACGCAACATAATATTATAATTGGATAAATATAGCATTGTGTGTTTATTAAATTAGTTTAGTAAATTACTTTCTATGAAACGTATTTTTAAGAAATATTTCTGGATTAAATGCTAAAACGATGTTTTCAGCAAACTTTTCCATTTGAATGTTAACATACAACGTTAATGCAACTAATCCAATTGTCGTAGAAAAATAAGAGATGAAATAAGTTGCTTTTTCATCACATTTTCAATACAACTCAAATGGTGCTTCAAAATTCTCAGTCTTGAGTTTTGAAATAATGCTTTCAAGTCAATAGAATCGAGAATAAGCTATTTGACAACGTTTGAAATTACAGTACTAATAGTAAGAACATCATATATTACCGTATGAAAAAATATTTCACTTTATTTCACATTAAATTATGTAGTTTTCTTGTAAATTTCATGAAAAAAATATGATAATTTTTGAAATTTCAAAGGGAACAAAAACCTATTATAATTGGTTGCAACTCCGGTGACGTCATATACAAGTAAACATGCTTTCCTTGATTGATTGTAGATCGTGTTTTTTACTATCTGAGTGTTATCTTTGAGCTATTATTGATTTAATTTTCTGATTGTTGGAACAAAAACAATGTATGCCTATTTTTTGTAGACGTATTTATGCATTGATACACTAAACATCATTTTTACACCACTTTATCTAATAAATTTGAAATAAAAATGACAAAATTCACTTTAGCTAAGTTAGGTTTACTTGTTTACTTGTAAATGATGTCACGTCTCACCGTCATTACAGAAATAACATTTTTGGAGAGGTTTTGGATTTTTAAACTTTTACATCGATTTTATTGATAAAACAGTAGTTTTCCGGGAAAAATCAATGTAGTAATGTGTTTAGAATGTTATAAGTAAAGAATGATTTAAAACAACTTTACAAAATTAGTCAAACACCCTTTTTGTGAATGTTGATTATAATGACTACTCTGATTTGTCAGAAAATCGTTACTCATTAAACGTTTTTTTACGCAGCACACTAAAACATAATACAAATTTACTTGGAAGTTTTACAGGGTCGCAATAATAGATTTGGGTTTTTTTGGATATTTAATTAAGATCAATTAATATGATAAACACTATTTTCACAGTGCAAGCTTGCAAATTTTCTGTGGGGAATTCTTTGTAAAAAATTAGCCAAAATATTGTGCCTGACTAACGTATTTATTGTAATTAAAAATATCGAATTTTAACTACGAATTTATGAGCTCTAATTATCAATAACTGCCTTCCAAATCATTTTATTGAATTATGCAACATTCTCTTAAATTCAATATTAAATCCAAATTAAATTAAAATTAAATCCAAATTACTACTTGTAAAGAAATATCAAAAAGCAACTTTGGTTATCCAACGGTATATATATTTACCATCCAGGACCCCTCATCTGAAAATTTTAAGGTAATTTTATCGGCAATTGAAAGAAACAAAGGTTTATATCCGACATCATTTTGAAAGTTAAAAATTTTAAAATTAAAAAAACAACAAAACTTTACAATTTTTCTACTTTTTTTCCATTTTTTTTTTCAATTTATGCAAAATACTACACGGAAAAAATATACTCAAAAATTACGATGGTAACACGCAATTCAGGACATGACTTTCATTATCTTGATTTTTACATTGTTCTATTTTTAAACTTACTATTTCCATTTGAATTTTAACGTTATAAGCATCTTAGATTATGATGCTGCATCATATAAACTACATATTTTTTCGTACTAGTTCGCCACTGCAATGTACAATAATAGAAATTACGGCGTTTTAAGTTTTCCATGTATCTAGTCATTTTCTTTACGGTCGCAGATAAACTTTTGTAGTAGTGAAGATCAAAAAGTGAGTAGTTGGAATTTAAATACAAAGTGAACTGAGGAACATATAAGCAATCATATAAACCGCATACGTAGAAAAATGGTTCACGGGTGAATCAAAAAGAAATGATGGGATGGACGCCGATTCTATGGAGAAAAAATTCCAATAAACAAATAATCGTAGTCCTAAGGAAAATTCCTATAAGAAAAAATGAGAAAAAAAATATCGTAGCAAAACGATAAGAATCTTCTCAGATAGCCCAACCGCAAATAAAGCAATCAAATTTCCCCAGACGAACCCAAACTGGTCTGGAAATAAATAACCATCCTCATCTAGCTGGTGACATCCATCAAAGTAACATTTGCTTGGGTGCTGGGTAATTCTGGTATTAAAGGTAACGAGGAGGTAGATGGGCATGTTTAATGCAAGGGTAGGTTTAAGTATGCCATTTGTGGGTCCAGAACTACTACAGAAGTGCTGATAAGCACAACACTAAATTGAATATCGGAAATTACTCAAAATGAGCAAATAAAATCCTGGAATAATGACTCAGGAGGTAAATTTTCAAAAGTTATGAAAATGAACCCTCTTAAAGAACATAATAAAAGACTTCTGAACCTAAGAAGAAAGGATACCCACCAAAATGCAGGTGGGTCTAATAACGGAACACTGCAATTTAAGAAAGCATCTCTAAACTATAGGGAAAAATACAGAATCAAGTACATTCAAAAAATGCGGGGAGGAAAAGAAATTATCTTTCACGTATTATTTGACTGCCCAGCTATGAATCAAAGTCGTCTCATGGTCTCTTATGGTCTATCGGGGCATGAGCAGGGAATAAATAACTTATTGGTAAAGAGTTCTATTAATAGTCACGGATAAATGTATTTTTTGTATAAATAAATGCACTTGCAAGTCAATCATAATCACAACTTGCATGTATAACACGTGGTCTTTAATGCAATAAAATGCTCGCATGTCTAATTATATTCACTAGGAAATCTTAGCAAAATTATAAGGCAATAAGCTAACTAGGCTTTTCCTTCTTCATATTTAATGAATGAATATTACGCAAGTGAAATCTTCGATGATAACTGAAGTAATGTGTTATACTACATTATCTTCATAAGAATACGGCACGAGCTTAGTCAATTATCAATTAGAATGTAGTATTTTTTAAATCAATATTAGAAAAAAATTAAGTTAAACATATTTCATTTGCTACTAAGCTACATTTTAAATTATTTAATAAACCTCATTTTCTAAAGAAATACCCAGACCTTAAATTTACCAAAAAATAAATTGGTATAAGAGATACTTATTTGTTAATTAAGAATGTTAAACCTTATCATTTTCAATCTTATTTATTGGTGTTGTATAGCCTATTCAAATGTTAATTTTGTCACATTGAAATTCCAACTTTTTGCAAAACAATTCAAATATTATCGTACAATGGTAAATATAGGGGAAAGTTGGTTATATCGTATCAGTTATAAACAAAGTCAAATATTTATAGGAAACTCATTTAAATATTTGTAGATAGGTAGGTATCAAGGTTTATAAATTACACAGGTTGCCCCATTAAAAAAAAATGACGTCATACGAAGAATTTTGAAATTAGAATCAGTCTGAAGATATATACCAATTTCTTCTGAATACGTCACGCATGAGGCCACCTGTGTATTTTATAAACTTTGGGTAGGTATATACTCAGATGAAAATATCAATCTTCAGTTTTTAAAACAACACGAAAATGTTATTTTTTTAACTTCACTCATAGTATAAAGTTGCTAGATAATATTTTTCTCGCAGATTTGCCACCTGCACGATTAGGTGATGATTTCTATAAACCGTACGATAAAAATTAAAATAATATTTACAATTGAAATTTTATACTAATATTTACAATAAAGAATGCAAAAACAATCAATAGTATTTATTGTTAGACCAAAAACGTTGAAAGTGTTGAAGTTTAACTTATTGTCAATCTTTTCAGAAAATGTATTCAACATTTTTTTTCAAAGTGTTTTATTCAAAAGTGTTTTTTGTTCCACTGATAAAACTTTTGTTTTTCTCCATCTCGTGTACTTATCTGATGTATAAATATAAAGACATGTTTTCGATTCAAAATTTAGTACTTGTCAAATTAATGAATACCAGTTAAGGTTACAAGCCCTAAAGAAAAAGGTTCCGAAAGGTAATATTATCCACATTAAGAAGTAAAAAGCGACTGAAATCTAAATCTTTTTTAGGTCTTGTAAGCCTTTATAAATTGTATTCACTGTTATTTCAGTAGAAATAATTGAATCAAGACTACATGATATAATAACTGTTTATATTCTCTTTGTTTTTTGAGAATTTTTTGTCATATTGGATAAAGAGGACCATTAGATGAAGAGAAATAATAATGAGATATGTCAAATAAATAACACGGTGAATTAGAGGACCGGTACTCAAAATTTGAATCGTAGAAAAAAATCGATTTTGGAATTAAATAATTAAATTGGAATAAAATATCAATTTATTATGACCGAGATACTCCGTAACCACCTATAAAATTGCAATAACCAACGTAACATTATAGGTAATTGACAGTTTAATTGGTGCTAATAAGACTTATAATACCTGAAGATGCCAGATAACTAATGAAACGTGTTATACAAAAACAAAAAATAAAAAATAGAAAGATTAAAAATAAATTAAAGAAGAAAACTCATGTTTTTAAGATCAGCTATATGTTTTATTTCCCAAATTAGCGACGTTTCGTTGCTTATCGCAACTTCCTCAGGCGTCTTGGGTCACAAAAACGTTTACTTGAAGTTGCGATAAGTAACGAAACGTCGCCTATTTTGAAAATAAAACATATAACTGATCTTAAAAACCTGAGGTTTCGTTTTTACTTTAATAAAAAAAAAGAAGTTTTATCATCTATTAAAAATTAAAAAATAATGCAGGTCACAAACGATAGAAGTGAAACCTTCAAAAATTCCAGCTTCAAGATAATGAGACGAATGTTAAATTTCAGTATTAGAATAATTGTAAAATTTAATTATAATAAAATTGATACCAAGTTTAAAACACTAAGGTGTAGCATAGAGACTTTCATGTTTAGGAATTAAAATTTTAATTAGGAATTAGGACAAAATAATCATTACCTGATGATGACAGCCAAAAACTGTTGAAACGCGTCGTAATAAAGAAGATGTTGCGTCATACGACATACATTATAATTCATTAATTTTCATGTTTATTTTTATTTTTTACTTTGAATTGATTCCGAAATCTTATATCTTTCTTACTATCATTTATATATGGATATGTATATATGGATAGACCGTTCATATGGCGTCTAATAGTAATAAGAAAAATCTAGTGTGACTTACGAAGCGCCATCTGCGTAGGCACAGTTTTTATGGTAACTAAAAAAAGTAGTTGGCAATTGAGTGCCAATGAGCGCCAGCCTACACAAATAAGCGTTAATATTTCACTTGCTTTTGTTCCCCACACCAACGCTTCCAACACAAGCGCTGTTACAGTTCCCTTAGTTTAGTTCAAATTTATGCCCACGTAGACGGCGCTGGCAGTTACTTCTAGTGCGGTTCTTTGTTTACTGTAAAGAGCGCTATCCATAAACAGATCAGTGGAAATATTATATCCTGTTTTTTATCTCATTCTCTTGTACGTTAAATTTCAAATCACAACGAAACTAAAGAAGTTTTCCCTTCAAAAATAAGAATTCCCAAAAACAAAGATAATATTAATAACTATAAATAAATTAAGGAAAAGAACTATCAAAATATTAACTAAAATTGTAGTTAGGTAAACATATCCAAAACCATTGATTGACCATTGACATTAACAGTTATTTCTATTCTAATGGTGTACAACAGATGAAGCAATTAAAAAAACAAGAAAAGATTTAAATTTTTGGCATTCCTTACAAAAGTGATAAGTAATACCATGCAGATTTTTTCCAAATAAAATATTTTTAAAAATTATTTTTTAGGAGATAGTGTTAAATTCAAATGAATGATAACTCCAGTTGCATGGTTCAAGACTGTTATGAAGGAAGAAGAAGAAAGTTCTGTACAATAAATCTTAGCACGGTAAGAAAGTGTAAACTCCCCTATAAATGATTTGAAAAAAATATTTCATATCTAATCTTTTTATTTGTTAAATAAATATAAATATAAGTAAAATATACATACAAATAATCTGTTTTTCTGTTCATTTCAACTTCAACTTAAACTAAAAATAAATTTCGAAGCGGGAAGGAGATATGGTTTATTGGTAAACAATGTTTGTTCAGTAGACCAAATTACAGTTCGTGTTCTTTTACACAAATTTTGCTTTCTAAGTTGACTCAATAATACCAATCAAATTTAAAATTATACACACAAATTATACGGATTTCATAAAATAAAAGTGAAAAAAATAAACTGGATGGCAAAATTTTAAACATCTGAATATATAATTGCAAGAATAAGATTCATATCTCATTGACGTAGGAGCTAGGAAGCGAAGCCGGTTGTGTGAATAATTATTTTACAAATTTGACACAAAATGTGAAGGTGAACGACTTATAATAACAAAAATCAATAAATTCATACTTACCACAAACATGTCTAAATTTAACTTAAGACAATAATCTATTATGAAGTTCAAAGTCGAAACTTTGGCTGTTTCTTTTCTATTTTTCGGCTAAAAAATTCATTATTCATTCACTTCAAAGCAAGTTGACCACAAAACACAAAAAATTAAGTAAAATATCAAATATTTATTCATGGTTTTTCACAGATTAATCGAATTTTGATTTCCCTTGAAATGTATTTAACATACCTACAATGTTTCTGTTTGTGGTAAATAGTTTAAACGGTTTTTCTTTTAACTGCGAATTGGAAAAAAATCCTTTAATATTTAAGGAAAAATATTCATTTATTGACAGTGATACACAAAATACTAAATCTTAATTGTATAAAAATAAATACTATTAAAAACTAAAATAGGTTACAAGAGCTGTATATAATAAAAACGTTTTTTTTGTTCTATGGTAGGCTCAGTTTCCCACGTGGTGGAAATTAATTTTATTTCATTAGTGGATTTTCTTTCTTCGGTATTGATACTTTCGAATTTGAATTAGGTCACATTTTGTAGTTGTTTATTCTTCACGTTGATGTAAGGGGGAGCTTTTTTCGACAATATCCTCATGTCCTCATGACTATAGACTTTCCAGTATTTACATTATACTTATAAATTTCTCAAGCAATATTACATAATTTGTAAATTAACATTCATCTTAGCCTACAGAAGTGGGGAACATGTCACAAACTGAAGGATATCCATCATTTTTTTTCTAATTCAATCAATTGATCACAAAACATCTACCAGTTTATGAAAAACATGTAAGGTATATTTCCTGATTTTTGCTATCACTAGCCCTCAATACTCCGCTGGCATACATCATTCCTTATATTTTCCTGTAACCTTTTCCATTTTACTTTCCAATCTTTTTTTTAGCATTTTGGTAAAAACCACAGCAGTGTGAGAAAAGAAACTGATAACTCTTTAGTCACTTCACTTTTTCGCTTGAGGTTTTCTTTTCCGAGCTTTCATTGAACCATCCAAAAAATCTGAAGTTAATAACATTGAATACTTTTATTAGTAAATATGATAGTATCAATAGAAATAAGTATTTATTTTCAATCTTTCCTTTTAGTACTTACACGATTTCTATTGAGAACTGACCAGTAGGCGAAGATTAAAAAACATGGCTACATATAGTGCGCAACTGAAGAGTAATCCATTTGTTTACATTAAGTTAGTGTCATTATTTTAATATGTTAATGTTTTTTCAAAAGAAATTTTCCACTGAATTAGATCAAACTCAAAAATTGAAGTTGAATTAAATTTGGCAAAAATATAGAAAATAAAAACAGTGATGTTCTGAGTTTTATAGTAGTAGGTTTACAATGTTCTCATATAAAAAAACTACCACACAAAATTCAAGGACCAGTTCTAAAAACTGGAAAATTTTTATCTATTAAATGCTAGACGAGGCTGGTTTAGGTAAAAAATGTAAGCATGTGGTGGCCACTTTATTATATCGCTATCGGTAGATAATTTTCTAACTTTAAACATCATTGAGAAATTAAGAACATAGTATAATTTAATAAACTATTTTCGGTTAACAATAATATCTTATTTTAGAAAAGGAGGACAACTGGGTGTTTTATCTTGTACTGACAAAAATGTAAATGGAAAAACCAACAAAAACGTTATGTGAAAGAATATATTTCCATTCCAATTAAAACTAAAAACGTAAATGTCCAATTAACCAAAATCAAACAAAAGACCTAGAAGCTGTTAACAATTCTTCTAGTCAAAAATTCTTATCTTTTTAATTTAATTTTAATGAACTACTTTTATACACTTGTGCACATTAAAACTAAAACTTTTTTTAGCTACCAGATGTCGTGACCAAAGTGGTAAGTTCGCAATTAAATAATTTTATCTCCAAGCCGTATTAATGATTTACTTCCAAAAATCTTATTATTTTATTACTTTCAAAACTTATAACTATAAAATTTGCAATAGGTTACTCATAGAGTCTAATTGAATTGAATTCAATAAAAGAAACTATACTTAAGTAGAATCGACTTTTATTCATTAAGCACAAATGCGTAACAAACTAATTAAAACCGATTCAAGATCCTAAAACATACTATAATCTCTTCAACAAGATTCTCTATTTAATAACGAAATGATATAGCATAACATAATATGAAACCTAAAAAGTTTGCAAAGTTGTGCTTACGTCATTTCAAGACGATTTAATTTTAAAACTTATAAATCGATGCAGATATTGAAAATTGTTAGTTAAAAGTAGATTTAATAATAACAATTTATATAACCACCACTCTCCTATTCAAATGATATTCGAGTCTCATAACGGATATGATTGATATCACGTTCGAAATAATTAAGTTTACTTCATATTCCAAGCGACGTACAACATAAACCAATAGAGCAAATTGAATTGGTAACACCTATTTATAGTATGAATAAGCTGTTGGATTTAATTAAAATAAAGTTTTGAACTTTTAGAACTATTTTAACAGAAAAAGTTTTTCATTTTTAAATTTTATATATAATCGCTTTATGTCAGCAGAAGACTTATAAGATCATACGTAGTATTTCTTACGTGGTTTTACGTAGTATTAATCAAAATTTTTAACCGGGGAAAAACGGAAATACTCAAATCGACGCGATTATTTTTTATGCAGGTATATGACCAGCCCATATTTTCACAGAAAAGTCCATTTTGATAATTCTTTTAATCCAATAAGGTATACAGTACATGAAAGTTGATTACATTTAGACTTGAAAATTCAAATCGTTTTTAAGGGTTGAAAATATGGAATGATTGATGACTTGTACACTTAATTTGGAATTAATTCGTCAATCCGATAAAAATTGTACATTATTTTCAAGGTAATCTGGAACTTACAAATAATAATTTGAAACTATGTCAATTGGATGTTTCTCGGAAACTTTGATACGAAAGAATTAGATGTTAATTTTTCTCAAATTTTGCATCGTTTTGTTGACTTATTTTTCAACTTCATCAGGCAATATAGTATGGTGAAATCTTCGTGGAACTTTCTGCTTCATATAACATTGGCAATTGGAGAATAATACAATATCGGATAGTAACCTAACTTACATATGAATGACAAAACTATTTTTCCTCATTCCCACTATAGCCAGTTACAAGATCTTTCCCCAAATATAATTTAAGCAGCCATCATATGTAACTAAGTATTCGACCAAGTTATCCAACAATAGCCAAAGTGATACGAATTAGAAGGTTCCACGAAGATATTAATATACAATATTGCCTGATGAAGTTGTATAATAAATTAACGAAACGTTACAAAATTCGGAACAAAAATTTATTTAATTATTCCGTATTCAAATTAACGAGAAACCCCAAAATGACATTAAATTGATATGGATGAGATTGAGGCCATAAATTTGAAACTATTTTCAATATTTTCTCATACCGAAAATTGTGAAAAATCTTTGAGTTGTAGTGGAATTTAGCCATAAAGAAATCTCACTTAATTGGGATTTCGTACCTTTTCTTTTTAAAAAGGGATTTTGTCCCTTATTTTTTCTGAGCCTTTACAACTTTCCCAAATAATTAATTTTCTCGAAAAAATATTTGTCAGGGTTCTTAAATTTTTCCGAAAAATCAAAAATAATGTTTTTTTGACTGACGAATATTAAAGCTCAAATCAACTAAAAGCTCTATCCATGGTTTACCAAACTTTCTAAAGAGGGCAGACCTAGTTAAACTTTTGAAAAAAAAGATCCTATTTCTAGAAGTGGTACATTTTCGAAAAGTATTCTCAAAATTTCAGACAAATCGGACAATTATTTATGGAGATAAGCGATTTAAAAGCAATAATACGTTTTTTATTAAAGCATGGTTTTCTTACAACTATGTTTTTGAAGTGAGCGACATGGTAACTTGTAAACGACATTACCAACTAATTTAATTTTTTTTTCACTTATTCTATATCTTCTATATACTGTTATAATTGTCCACCGGATGAACGAAGGAATGTTTTGGACGATTTTTAGGCAAAAATTTGAGTCACCCCTTTTCAAAAACTCGATTTTTTTCCTATTCCTTCGTTCATCCATAGAATTATTTTATTGACTTATAATCATTTTTTGTTTAGCATCAAATGATTCAGCTGTAGTAGCCATGGGAAACCCCTTTTTTGAAACCCTAGCAAATTTGCAAATTTGCATCTACTAATTTCTCAATATTTAATCATGAAAAAAATATATTATCTTCTTGAAATATTTTACTTTTTTGTGGAAAAATATTTGTTATTAATTATTTTAATGCGAGCTCAAAAAAACCTAAGTAAGAGCTTTTTTTGGGCATCTCAACTAGGTCTTCCCCCTTAAGTTTATCGTTAAGTCGAGTTAATATCTAGAAAAAAAAAATTATAAATATTTGCTTTATAGAAATATTAAATTATATTTACATCAAGACCAGGCCTCGAACTAGTAAACTATAAGACATATATTAAATAATTTAGACCAGTATTAACCGTTCTTAAAAGTATTACAAGGCAACTGAATCGGTACAATCGGTTACAAATCGGTAGGTGTTAGGTTCGAATCGTATCGAACGAATTTTCGGTATATTTCGATTTATAGATTTTTCTTAACCCTAGAGTCACTAAAAACGTTAGTTGTTATAAAAGCGACGTTAAAAAACAATACTACCAATGTTAGCGTCAATAATCGTGGCCAATTAAGGACCCACTTTGAGTATATCTAAGACTATACGGAGGTATAGGCAAAGAGTTAGTTTTAATATACTTTTAAAAGTTTCAATAAATTTTGCTATAGACATATCTGATCCAAAAATATCAATAAAGAAATATTTACCAAAAAAAAATATTTACAACGAAAATTATAAACTGTACATTAATGATTCTCATTTTCTGGATACTTAATATTCGATATTTTTATTAAATTTTTTGTACAACGTTTCGCCACTTTCGCAGCTTCCTCAAGTACTCAATTACAAACATCAATTGTTAAATCCATGTAAAATAATCTCGGCATTCATACGACTGTCCTTCTCATAATTCCTAATATCCTCTCTTACCAATAATATTCAATAAAATGTAAAATAAATAACATTATAACTAAAAAAATTAATAAAAACATCGAATATTAAGTATCCAGAAAATGAGAATCATTAATTTATAATAACCATAGATAAGAATACCAGCAATTATAAACTGTATAAATTTAAAGTAAACAATTTAATTTTTAAAATGATATTGTGAGTAGTCATCAATTGCAAAATTTATATTTAAATTTTTATTCAACTTCCTACGATTCGCATTTTATTATAATATAAATATGGAGAGGCATGTTGAAAAATTAATGTTTTAATTTTTGGAATGCAAATTTTCATTTTAAACTCCGCGTTATTATAAAATCAAATTAAATTTCACTTTTGAAAGTGATACCAAAGGATTAAATGTTTAGAATTAATCACTGTATCTTTGACTTATTCAACTAAATGACTTTTTAATGTTAGAAAAAATAAAAACAGTTAAATTTGCTATTTCTGCCACATTATAGTTCCTTATCGCACATTTTACTGTCTACCATAAATATCTTTATCAAAAATATAAACATTTGTTGTGTGTTGCTTTACGAATGTCGCTATAATTCAGCAATAAAATTCCTTTTTCTCAACTGCGAATTGACAATTTTTTGGGTGTGTTCTAAATGAAGTTATTGATGTATTGGTTTTAGTGACGGCTATCCTATATAATTTGCAGTCTAAATTGTAGAGAATTGTGTGCCCGAAATAATATAATGACCTCAAACTGTGAACTAAATTCACACAATAAAAAAGACCGAAGCTAATATTGCAATTACAAGCATCAACACATGTAATTAATATTTTCGTTAATCGGGCGACTAAGTTGGCGTCGACCGATTGGATATTTCGTAAATCACATGATCACATTTTGCATATGCATGAAGGCATAAAATAATAAGCTTTCTATATTGTACTCGGTGTGTGTATATATATATATATATACATATATATGTAAATATAAATAGGCTAGCATGTTATTTTGTTGATACTTTTGCCAAGATGAGATGATAATGATCTCTGCATAGGCCAACTCAAATCGAGCTGGACTAATCGACTATAATATGCTATTCCACTAATATAATACCGACATATACCTACTTTTAAATGTTGCTTTGAATACAACATAGATATATATATATATATACATTAGCCATATTAGTGGTTTGCCTTGTAAAAATAAAGCGGTCAAACCAAGCCAGACTGCTTGTCGCTATCATATTTATCGTGTGCACCAATACATAAATCAAAAGATACACATTACATATATCTCAATCATACGTATCTATGTAACCAATTATTTTCATATTAATACATATTTATGTTAATTATACTTATTACACTTTTCATTTCTATATGCCCTCATCATTGGAAACTAGCGTAGGAAGGCTCAAAAAACACCTTTTAACTTCTTTTTTTTTATCCAAATAATCCACGTGAAAATAAATGACACACTTTATTATTTGCTAATTTTAAATTTAAAATGAAAAATATAAAAATAAATTCACCAACGAAGATCTATTTTCAGTCGTTCTTTTTTAGCGATAGATTCTACCTCAATTTAGGACAAGTTTTTTACATATGATAATCGCAAAAAAATTAAAGTTTTTCGTGGAATTTTAAAAGTAACTACAGCTTTATGATAATTTAAAAAAAAATATATATAATTACATGTTTTCGATAGTTTAATTAAAACCATAGCGAATTATATATGTTGTGTTTGAAGAATTAAAAAAATGAGAACAATTAATTCAGTTAAAATGTTATACGGTGTTTAAGGCACTAAATGACCTTAATCGAACAAATGCTTTAACCTTTTTGTAACGAATAGCACAAGTTCATAAAAACCAGGTACAAAAATTAAAAATGATACCATTCTCATACGAATTAAGGTTAAAATTTTGAAAGGTTAAAAGCTTTAAAATTGTCATTGTCATAAATTAAGTAGTAATTAAAGTTAGCAAAATTATATATATACAAATTGGTTGAGATTTTGATACAGCTTTAAAAAGTCTATGAGAATAATTCTTCGCAATAAACAACAGATGTCTATAATAGGGACCCTGACCCCATTATAAGTCAATTTGCCAAGAATTATACATATATATATATTAATTTTAAGTTACAAAGAAGAAAGAATGGGTCGAATTTAAGAAGAGGGAAGAAAGTTTAGTGAATCACTTTGTGAAGAATAAAAGATTAAAAATGTTATAAATTGCTGTACTTGCGATGAAAAACAGTTATATTTTATGAAGATTTATTTGTATTTTAAATACAGTCGCTTATCGATTATCTAAATTTTACCCTTGAATAAATCTTCGATAAAAAAAGCAATGCGATTTGATTTTCTTGGTAATTTGAAGAAGCTGTAATTTCAAAACAAAATTTATCTGTATACCATAATTTGAAGTCAATGGTTTACTTGCACAAAAAGGAAAAATAAAGAAAAAAAAGAATCAAAAGAAAGCTGTTTTTTTATGTAGCAACCCTATCGGTGTTTCGGTCAGCGTAAGGGTTGTATAGCTGCCGGGACAAATCGCATTTATTTGTAAAGGTAAAATGATAAATTTTAAAATCATCACAAAAAAATCATTTTTTTTGCACCGACATATATTTGATTTTACAAATTTTCATAAGGAGGACTTGAATAATATTAGGAGTATAAAATAAGCTATGTAAACAACAATGTAAAAAAATCAACTATAAAATACTGTAAATATAGCGGTGTGGTATTATTATTATTATACACAGTACAAGTGTATAGTTATTAGAGGGAATTGTTTTGAATAAAATCGTATTTTTTTTTTCTAAAAATAAGCTTTCTTCTGCTTTTACGTGAAAATACTGATTTTATTCAAAACAATTCCCTCTATTAACTATACACTTGTACTGTCTTTCTGACACTTTGTGGATACCATGCCAAAAAAATTGTTCATCTTTTGAGCAAAACGTTAGAATTTAAATATGTTTAATTATTACAATTTTCAACCTTTTGTATATATATATATATATATATATATATATATATATATATATATATATATATCTGTTAACCAATAAATAAGTTAAGAATCACATTCAAACCTCCGTGATGTACGTTTCATTTATTGTAGTGAAATCCGACCTGAACCTAAACTACCAAAATTTGCCTAATTAATATTTCAATACAAAACCCGTGATCGTCATTTTTGTGGATTTTTTAAGATGTGAAGTGCAACTCAGCAAATGAGTATCCCATCAATGCAAATAAGTAATAAAATCTAAAGGAGCCAAGTCTGAGAAATAAGCCACATGCGAAAGTATTTCCAAATTGAATACCTCAATCATACCTTTCATTCTTTTTTTTGTGTGACCAGGGGAATTACCACGCAGCAAAATCACTTTGTGTTGCATATTTTGATATTTTGGACGTTTTTTGCGTTAAAGATTATTTCTAATCTACTATCGCAAGTTGTTTCATTAACTTCCATTCTCATCCAATAACTTTTATAATACAATGTCTTTTAACATTTTCGGTGGTGATCCACGTTCTTCGTTCTTCATGTCGATATAGCCATTTGAAATTTTTTAAGTTCCTCGAAACTCTGGCATTTCTTTAGACCATATATAGCGACTAGTAAGCTCCGATAAGCATTTGATTTCGTAGTAGTTTTTGTTTAAATGGTTCTTGAAAATCAATGTTTTCCGCAAATCGAAATTTGTAGGCAAATCAAATGCTTGTCGATTCTTACGTTGAGCATTCTCTAAGGAAATCTTACTTCCATCACTTATTGGTAAACTCCGGTTTCATATTTACACACTAAGGATATATTTTAGCTAATACCCAACAAAATTTTTGACCTCGGCCAAAAAAACAGTATATTTGGGCAAAACCAAAGGTGTCTATTGGCTGTTCAAAAAAAAAAAAACAACAAACTTGCTTGAATTATGTTTCCTTACTTAAGGAACAAATAATGTAGGATTATTACTGTCAATTAATAATAAGATCTTTAACGATTTTTGATGGAACTAAATGAGATTGGGTGATTAAATAGTTGAAAAAAATATTTTTTTTTCTTCGCTGAGAGAAAATGGAGGAAGATAATACGCAAGTAGGATTATGTGACTGATATCACTCAGGAAATATTAATATATATATTATTCAAGTAAGAGTAGTTTAAAGGTCTTTAAAAGTCTTCAACTATGTACTTCTACAGCCCTATGCAAACCGAGGTAAACTTTCCCAAATTTAGACTCTTTTTAATCCTCAAGTTTCCATTCACAACTGATATTCGCACAAATACATTTTTCGTTTTGGTAAATTGTTAATGGCAGAATTTTATTTCAATATCACGATAAATGTAGGGATCTTAAACTAAGGAGAAAATAATTTATACCGGGTTGACACGATAATAGAAAATCTTTATAAATGATCTATTTATGATTATTGAATATGCAAAAAATTATAGTGTTGACTAAATAGAGAAAAACCAATTGTAGCATATTCGCTTGCAATTGGAAACAAAATCATTGAGAGTCATGAAACGATTTTGCGAAGAACTTTAAAGATTGTAAATATAATGTTTAAAAGATTAATATGATAAATAGTAATATAGATTCTCAAAAAAACAAAAAGGTATATATAGCGAAGGAGCTTCGAAAAGTAGTACTGGAGATAGCTTAAAAAAATGAACATATAAAATGAAACAAATGTCAAATATTTCAAAGAATCAATGAAGAGAAAGTAACCATTCATGCGGTAACAAAAGTAAAAACTAACCACATAAGTAACATTTTAGTAGGATACGAGTTGAAAAAAGAAAAAATCAACCTATTTAAGAAAAACCGCACATATCGTGAGTTCCGTACCAGCTTGTAGGTAGATAGATAATTTGTCCATCACGGGAAGCACGACTAAAAACGGTCCTAAACGATTTTAGTGTTATAAAGCATTGTTGAAAGTTTCTTCCTAAATTTCATGATTCCATCAGTGAAGCAAAATTTCAAGATTCGAATGTTAAAATCAGCGGAAATTGCATTAAGGGTGATTTTTTCACAGCTTTAAGAGACCGTAGATTTTAGTATGTAGTATGTGATATAAATTTTAACTTAATACTTTTATGCGTTCCCGAGAAAAATGGTCTTGACAGATCGACAAAGAAAGAAGTGATTTTATAAGAGTTTCTTTTTTACTCTTTTAAAATTCGGAACCCCAAAAAGGACTGTTTAAGGATACTTGAAAGATCCGGCTTGGAGTAAAGAAAAAGTGATGGAGCAAAAAAAAATCAGTTTTCATCTGGAATTAATAGTTTTATTCTAAGACTATTAAAACGTTTCTGTTAATTAAGTACTAAATAATAGCTCAAAAATAAACATTTTTTAAGGCTGAGAAGGCGTGGTTGAAAACAAACTTCGTGGAAAATTTTCACTGGATCGATTCAAATGTAAGTGTAAAGTTATTGAATTTAATATAAAAATATTAAAAAAATGATACTGGTCATGAGATATTTCATTACTAATAAGCAAAAGGTCGTAAAAATTGAGAAAAATGTTATGATACGTAAGTGCAATAAAATTAATATATATGCGCATTAAATTATCAATGCAGGGTTTTTATATTATTTATTTTTATCACTACTTAACTACTTTGGAACTTCACCAAAACAATGAATACGTGTACCGTATGAAAAACGAAAATTGCAATATAAAAGTAAAATTCAATGCAACTCTATATGCATTTGAACGAGAAAAACAGGCGTTGGCATGCCATGTACACGTGAGTGAAATATTGTGCACACGTCCGTATTTACTGTAATTATAATTGCATCATCACTCACATTGATTATCATTTGAAAAGCCGGCATTAATTTCATATTCTTCTTGTAAAAATCATTCATTTAATGTGCACAGGTCATAATTAAAGGGCAAGTGTATCGTATCAGCGTGAGCCATTAAAGAACAAACGACTATGAGAAACTGTAATTGTCGCCGCATTTTTCCAAGAAAACAAAAATTAAGTTTCAACAATCTCTTTTATCGTACAAATACGATTACGTAGTATACACTTGTTAAAATATGTCTGAAAAAAAAATAACTAGTTTTTCCTTATTTTTCAAAAACATTGACATGGTTACGATATTTATGAGTGTTGTAGGCTCTGTTATTAACGATCGAATAAGTCGTAAAATTATTGAGTATTGTGTTTATGTAAGACAGTATTTTAGTCAGAAGGTCGTTTACAATGTGGCGTGTATTAAGGACTACAAACGTTAAGGAAATAGTATCTCAAAGCTTCTTTTACATTTGTGCTTCATTTGTGTTTTATAAACCATAATTATATAACACTCACATATTAAAACTCAATAAAATTTGATCTACATATCTTGAATTCTAAGACATCTTAAAGATGGAAGTTAAAGTCACGAATTACTACTTTTTTTGGTAATTAATCCCTAAAATACTATTTTCAAATTCACACTACAAAATAAATCGTTTCTTTCTAAGATATTTACTTTCAAATTTTACATCAATCATCATATAAACGATTGATCATTATTCTTCACCCCAATATTCTTCAATAAAATTATTACTACTAATTAGTTACATTTCAATGTTTTACATCTTTTACGTTTAACAGTGAAAAAGAAAATTAATTTTACGCTGATGCAATGCGCTAATGCAAAGATTTGCACATCTGTACTCAAATATACAAAAATACTGTTCTTTTTAAATATGAGTTAAGTACTTCACAAAAAGTCCTACAGAGCAAAAAATATTTTTATTTTCCCAAATATCTTTCAGATTTAAAGTTTATAAAATTTTAGCGTAAAGATTTGTAGTAAATAAGAGATGGAAATTGCATTTTTCTCTACTTATGCATCAATACTTATTAAAAATTAAAATAAATTATATAATAAAATAATTATTAAAAATTGGCTAATAAAAGTTTGTTTCTAAATTTTAAAGGTAACCACTAATATTATTTACGATAGGGATTTTTTTTAACTATAGATGTTATAGATTTTCAATGTAATGGTAAAATTCAAAAACATCGAAAATTAAATGAAATAAACTACAAAGGATCTTCAGGATCTTCACATCTAAATAGTGGTGTTTATCTTCAAGATAAAATTTTAACTGGAGAATAAAGAAAACTTGCGTATTTTCACCTAAGAATGGTGACATAAGTAGAATAAGTATACAGAACTTTTCTAGCAGATAAATTTTCCATGAATGAAAATATCGGCTGTGAATCAGGTTAGGTCTACGAAGTGATTTTGAAAAATGATATTTTCAAATTATTTTATATTGAAGATAACACGTTTTCGAAATCACTGACTCAATTATGATATGGTTGTCCATGTTATTTAGTATCTAGTTTCGATGAATTATAGAAATTTGGTGCCTTTTTAAATTTTCAATTTTTTACAAAAATACAAAGATAATTTATATTTTATATAAGCTCTAGAATTATAATTGTAACCATAGCTAGGGAACAATCTTAATGGAGGGTACAGGGAGGACCTCGGCTCCAGACGGCACATGAAAATTAGGCGGCATATTGACATAATTCCGTAAAAGATTTTGCGTTGTGAAAAATACGAAAAGTACATTTTTAAATAATTAAAGAATTTAAAGGTATTTAATTTTTTACCAATTTCCTTGACTAATGGTGACAACAGGGGGGCGGCGATTTTCCAGTCAGTCCCGGGCGGCAAAACCGCACGCTACGCCACTTCTGAGAAACTAGCTTAATTACTAGCTTAAACTACGACCTGGAACCAATGTTCAACCCTAATTCTGACTCCCATTATGGCTGTCCCTTTTATCATACTTTTTGAACTTTTTGAACGTATTTGTTCATTATAAGTCGTTAGATCAAATATCAAATTAAGTGCAATTTTTTAGTATTGAGACTTAACTAAATATATTGTCTAAATCAATGATTCTAAACCTTATTGAAGGTATTAAACCCTACCAGTTTCATATATCTATTCACCGAACCGTTTTTAGTTAGAAAAATAAAATATTATTCTTTCAAGTATACTTATACTTAGGTTATATGAGTCGGGGATGTATCTTGATCACCCCCAAACCCGCGAGACTAACTCACCGAACCCTTGAGATTCAGTCGAACCCCAGTTAAGAACCACTGATCTAAGTTTTAGCTTTGCTGCATTTATCATATAAGATCGTTAGGAGCTGGAGCCAATATTAAGTTTAACGACTCCGACTCTAAAATTTTCCAGTTTCATCTCTTTTTATCTCACCTTGCAATTTCCTTTAAAATTTAAATATATTTTACAGACATATTTCAATTAGTTGTTACTCATAAAACTTAGTTTTCCTGTAAAATACTCTAATAAAGTAAATGTGTCTATTTTTTAAATATTTTTGCATTTTTTTAATGTTGAATATCCTGTTTTATATTTCCTTTGTTTTAATGCAGAAATCTTAATTAAGTTTAATTCAATTAAACAAACCATAGAGATATAATTTTTTTCACAATTTTACAGAAGTCGAAGTTCCAATCAGACCAATTGGCGCATAGACCGATAATTATACTTCATTAACTGCACAATGTATTTTCCACCTTATATTTTATTATGCAACAAATAACACCAATTTATAATTCAAACTTATCAAATATCAAAACAAAATGCAATTGCTTACCTAATATACTCATAAAAAATCATATATCTCCAAAAAAACACTCTTCAATAAAATACAACATTAACCAGGTTCAATAAAATTATATTGAATTCAAATAAAAGTTACTAGGTCAAAATTATCTATTGGGTTTGGGGCTTATTTAAAATCATTAAATAATATTAACTAGTTAAAGATTTTATACTGGAATTTTTATTAAAAATTATCAATATTCATTTTATATATCCTTGTACATATTTATTTCGATTTATGCAAGGTTAGTCATTTGGTTATATTATAATATAAAAAAAATATTATTATTATTATCGATTGATTGTTTGATTACAAAATGGAAATTAATTAGCAAATACAATCCGGATCCTGAGTGTATGAGTAGTGTGAATATATAAATATACAAAAAAAAAAATATTTATTTTATCGTTCAGAAAATTGGTAAGTTAAATATTTGTAGAACACTTGGAAGTTGGATATAAATATAAGTATGTATAGGAAAAAAGAAGTACAAAAAATTGAGAAAATTCACAATACTATAATTAGTAAGTTGGCACAACAATACGAAAATGTAATTTAACAATTGGAAAGAATGTAAACATAAAATTTATGTACCTTTGCGTCTGCCAAATGGTCCCTGGAAAGTGGAATTTTTCCCGATGATGTTATCGTCTATATATTTGATCAGTTTTGCCGTATCTTCATTTTTCCGGGTCGCAATTGTTGTTCTGTTTTTATTCGAACGCAAAGTATAATCATCCGGCAAAGTAAAAAATTTTCTGTTTAAAAGAGTTCTTTTAATGGTCACAGATGACATTTTCTTTTGCGTTCAGAACATTACACTGATTTATAAAGTTTTCACGAAATCATACACACACAACAATTTATTTTGAAATCACTTGCTATAATATGCTATGCGGTAAGACTATGCGATTCAGGTTCAGAAGATTACCAGCAGATTTCCGACAATACGATGGGACTAGACTCGAGTCTGAAACTCCACTGAAGCCTTTACCTACTGCGCTACCGTCCACGTTTATTTTCAGACCACAAAGCCCGCAGTTCTAGTGACTGGGTATTTCATTGATGCTCAGTGAATTAAATCATTCAACCTTCAAAACATTTCAATTTTATACCACTGTAAGCAGCACTGCATAGCATACACCGCATCCACCGCATACACTCTATGCGATGCCATCTATGTGAAAAAATGGCAACCATTAACAACGTGGTCTTAACGGTGGTAAACTTAGAATTGGGTTGATTGCAATGAAATGTCAAAAGTGTTAATAATTTTATACGAAATAAATGTCTAATTAAGATTGAAACAACCAACGGGTCGTGCAACAATGCGTCGCCGTGCCGGAGTGGGTGCTATCCATAAACAAAAACTAGAACAAGAAAAATTCAAAGACAAAGGCACCGAAATCCAAGAAAACCAATTCGAGCAAATGTCCAAACAGCTAGACATATTCCGAACAAACTTAGAAGAATTCGCCTCAAAACATAAAAACGAAATTCGAAAAAACGCCAGATTTCGATGTCAATTCCAAGAAATGTGTGCCGCTATCGGTGTCGATCCTCTAGCTTCCGGAAAAGGATTTTGGTCCGTTCTCGGAATCGGTGACTTCTACTACGAATTAGGCGTTCAAATCATCGAAGTATGTTTGGCGACAAACCAAAAAAACGGCGGATTAATTGGCCTAAATGAACTCCGAGCCCGTTTAATTAAAGCGCGTGGACAAAAGAAAGTGCACCAAGAAATAACTAAAGAGGATCTGTTGACTGCGGCGAAAAAACTTCGGATTTTCGGGAATGGGTTTTCAGTGCTACCGGTTGGTAAAGGTGAATATTTGGTTCAATCCGTGCCTGGAGAATTAAGTATGGACCATACGGCAATTATACAACAAGCTGCCAGTTCTAATACTGCTTGCATTTCGGTTTCGCAACTACAGACTGATTTAAGTTGGGAAACTAGCAGAGCCCAAAAGGCATTAAATCATCTAGTAAAAGAAGGAATTGCATGGATCGATTTACAATCAACCCAAGAAAAACTATACTGGTTTCCAAGCATGTTTTCTGCCTGCATTACTTCATAACATAAATTTGTATATAAATTGCACAATAAAACAAAATATAATTATTATTTATTTTATAAATACTTTACTTTTTTGCACTTTCCCAGTTACACTTTCGACGTATTTAGCAATTTTCTCCTTTGAAAGGAGCAGTTCATTATTTAAAAATTTATTTTTATCCTCTAAAATTTTATTTTTTGTAGATAATTTTGCAATATGATTTTGAAATGTAGTAGTTATATCTCGAATTTCTTCTTTCCAACTAAAATGATTTGTTTCTTTTGAAGCGATTTGTTTCGAACCATAAGTAAAATCAATACCGTGCATTTAAATCTGCCTGCGATTTTAAATGTTTTTCTAATTTTTGGATATGTTCTTCTTTATGTTCTTCTCTTAAATATAGTTCTTCCCAGAGTCTTTTTAATCTGCAATAGACAGTTAAAGCAAAATACAACATTAAATTATAATATTTTTAGTGTCCGAACGAACTTTCAATTTCGGCCTAGTTTCGGTTTCGACTGTCATCAAGCCGAAACTACGACCGAGACCGAAACTGAATTCGTGAGGTAAAAATATTGAAAAATTATTGTTTTTCACTTATTTTTTGATTCTTCAATTATGTATACTGATAACTATCAGATCATTATAATTCTGTTTAATATTATAATTAATACTTTTTTTCAGTTTGAAATAAACCTGATCAAAGGTAAGAAGAAATTATTTTGTTTTCGATATATAAAGGAGAGTACTTTCTATTTTATGTACCTAAACATATTAAGCAAAAGTAATTTTGTTTTGTAACTTTTTTTATTATTGAATTGAAATATTAGGCGAATTTCTTTCAAATGAACCCCTTATTTCAGCATAAATAATTGATTTGAAGTAATAAATGATAATATGTTATTTAATGATTAGCTCAAATATTAGGAGAAAATGATTAATGGATACCTCTAGGATTTAAAAATTAGGACTAATAAATTATCATTAACTTTTTTTAAACATGGCCTTATATGGAAGTTTAGATTTCGGCCGAAACTGAGACTGATGCCGAAATTCGGTTTCGGCCGTAAAATCTAGTTTCGATCGGACACTAAATATTTTATATTTACATTTGATCGTTTTCTTTTCTAGTATTCAATTCTTTCTCTAATAAATGTAATTGTTCGGTTAGTAAACTACAATCAGATAAGGCTTTCAAAAAATTCTTATTTGTCATGGATGATTCGTCCTGTAGAATACTAATTCTTCGTTCGAGATTTTTTGCATTTAACACTCTTGATTGAATATCTCTTTCGTAGGCACTTGATATTGAATTCATATCAAGTTTTAAACTATCTATTTCAGCAGACAATTGTACGTTTTTACGTTCTGAAATTACCTAAGGTTGGAATATTCATTAGATTGAATGCCAAATAACTAATAAAATACAATTTTTACTAGTTTTTGAATTGTTGTGTCTAATTTCACTTGCAAATTGAGAATTTTTTGTTCGTATTCGTCATTTAATTGGCCTGTTTTATATGACACTAAATTTTCTTCTAATATTTGGCATTTTGCGGTTAATTTTTCCACTTCGCAACATTTTTCTTGGTATTGTTGTTGATTGTTGCGCATATCATTTACAACAGTTTCTAACTTTTTCGTAAAATTATCCTGTATGAGATCAACTTCGTTCTTTACTTTAACACCAGCATCGTTAATAACATCAGCTAAAGCAGTTTGTAGTTGTTTAATTTCATCTAAAATTTGAAAATGGAAAAAATATTCCTTTTAATATAGTTTTTAGGCCATCTGCTAAGTTCAATACCTGTTAATAATTTCTCTTTATCTTCGTGCATTTTTATTTTATTTTTTAAACTTATTATTGTTATATTTCGTGAATCCTCCGACTCCCTTAATTCATTTATATATTTTTGATAATTCTGTACAGCATTTTCTAGTTGGTTTCGGCAATCATTGAGTATTGCGATTTTTTCTTCTAATTCTTGATTTGCTTTTTCACTCTTTTCTAATTGGTTTAACGTCTTTCGATGATTCGAAAGACTATCTTCTAAATCGTTGCTATGTTTTTCAATTGATTGTATCAAAGATTGTCTTTCAATTTCAAAAATCTCCTTTTGCAAATTCAGTTCAAGCTTGAGCTTTTCAACTTCAGTTGGACTTGAGACCTAGAAAAAGTATAATTGTTTTCGTTATGCTTCACGTTCATAATTCCTAGTATGATAAAAAAGGCAATGACAAAACAGAATATGCCGTATTTATGCAGTTTAACTTCAATTTCACAAGCGTTTTTCTCAATACGTGTGTATCTTTCCTTCCAAAGTTTTTATTTTTCGTATAATTTTGAATTAGGTATATGATATGCGTATATTGAGCTATTTAATGTAGTTCTATTTTGTGGGGTACAGAATTGAGCATATAAATGGACTATTTTTTATAAAAAAAAAAACAAACAATGAAGCTATTCCAAATTTTCTCTTAAACATTTAAGCATTAAAATGCCACCGTATAGGACTTATAATATTTAACGTATTATGAAGATACTAAAATGTATTTTATAAACATTAATTTGTATTTAAGGAATACAAAATTTTAATATTTAAGTAGCTTTTCTAACTATAATTTTTGTTATAAAATTGAAAACACTTTTTTTCTTCAGCTGCATGCGCTTTACATTTGTTTTATTAGCTTAAACCATCAAAAAATTGCTTTATTTGTATGGATATTTTGACGTTTTTGTGGGAAAGAAATAAATAAAGTTCAAGGTCTTAAATCAAAGTTTTGAGGAAACTTGAAGCTTTCCGTAGCCGTAATAAAAACCAATGAAATAAATAAAGCTACATACTTTCGCAATGTTATACATACTTTCTTAGACCATAAAATCAATCCTTAAGTTCCTTTTACATTCTCCAAATATATTCATGCAAATCTGATAAAGTTGAAATTGGTAGTGTCCGACCGATACTAGTTTTTCCGGCCGAAACCGAATTGTCCATATAAAGTCATGTTTTTTAAGAAAAGAAAATGTTGATCATAAGAAGTTAGTCTTCATTTTTAAATTCTACAAATATTTATTATTCATTTATATCTTATATTTGAGCTAATATCACTTCCTTTTTCATATCAATTATAATTTCTTCTTAAAATAAAGGGTTGATTTGAAGAAATACATCTAAATAAATAAAGTATCTTAATGAAAACCTAATATATCTTTTTAATATTATTTACGAATAATATAAAATATAAAAGTAGCCAACTGGTGTTTGAATGATCAATATGACTGTTTCAAAGCTTGTAGGTATTGGTTTCGAATCTCGTTCTCGTAGCGAGTACATTTTCGATATTTCTCGATTTATGAATTTTATTAACCCCAGAAACACTAAAGACGTTGGTAGTTGTAAAGTGACTTTTAATTACATTTAAAAGAAAAAGTTATAGAATAAAATTACTTTTTACCTAATATATTTAAGTATACAAAACAAAAAATACTATTTCTTACATCTTAAAAACAAAATAATTTCTTCTAAACTTTGGTCAAAGTAGGCGTAGTTGCGTAGTTTCGGTTTGACAACAGCCGAAACTCGTTTTTGCCGAAACTAAGCTAAAACTGAAATCGAAAATTCGGTCGGACACTAGAATTATACTAAAACTATTAATGCGACATTGTGCTATGTTGAAATAGTGCTTTCTAGTTTTTTGTCTAGTTTATTTTGTTACCATGTGCGTATTTTTAATTTTTGATAATAAAGTATCTAAATAAATTAAATTTTAAAAATTACTGATTTTCCATTGATGGTTTCCAATTTCTTATCCTTATTAACGTCTTCATTTCCTTCTAAATAGTCAATTTCTTTTTGTGCTTCTTGCCACAACTCAAACGCTGTATTTTTCTCCTAAAATGTATTAAAATAGTCAATATAATATAAATTTATTCATTATGTAAAAATTTTACCTGCACTGCCAAGAAAATTTGTTCTTTCAAGTTATCAATCACTAAACTAGTTTTTACATCTTGAGATTCTTCTATGTTAAATACGTTTTCGGTATATTTACATTTTAAATTAACAGCTAATTCTTCATTTTCTTTTATAAGTGTACCGATTGAATTTTTCAACGATTCATGTTCAATCTTAAAAAATAAATTTTTTGTTAAAAAAAAATTTAGGACCAAATATACTCACTTTGTAAAATTCAATTTGATCTCGTAAAGCTCGAATTAAACTTTCATATTCTTCAACTATGGGACTTAATGTCCTGAAATTAAAATGCGTTAATGTGAAAAAAGCTTTTAATTCAAATATACGGCAATGTCTTACTCAAGATCAAAAAAGTTTTCCACTTTTTCTTCTCCCATGGTAAGAATAGATAATTTTGTTTTAAATGGTTACTTGAGACTTATATATTAATTTTGACATTTAATATAATGATTTGAGAAAATTTAAATTTTTGAAAAATTTCCTTTGTTTAGGGTAGATTCAAGCTGATTGAGAACTTAACTACTACCCTACTACCATACCTACAGCACAGTAACAAGGTGCGGTAACGTGGATTTTTTCCACGTGGGTTGCCAATGTCAACCAATGTAAACATTAGAATCTTGGTAAAGGCGCATGCGCTTCTAGTAGGTTTTACTTTTAAAAATCAATATAGTCATTTTCATCATCACAACAAACCCACATTTCTGAAACATGCAAGATAACAGTAAAAACATTAAGCCCTCGTATAAATTTGTTAAGCATGACGAACCACAGTTTTGAAATTAGAGTCGATCAATTACCAATAATTTACTGTGATGAATATAATGTTAATTTCATGGGAATGGAAAAACTACATCCATTCGACGCTCGGAAATGGCGACACATATTTAAAGTAATTTAACAAAAACCACAAGTCGTTATAAACTCGATAAGTCAATATTTTCAATTTTAGTATTTAAAGAAAGCCGGAATTTTATCCGAACAAACAATAGTTGAACCAAAAGAAGCCACAGAAGAAATGTTGTTACTTGTTCATAGTGAAAAATATATAAAAAGTTTAAAAGTAACAAATATATTTGCAACTGATAACATTTAAATGTTTAAACTTATAATACTTACAGTCAAGCTTGAATGTCGCCCGAATTGCAGAAGTGCCATTACTAATGATAGTCCCGAACTACTTCGTTCAAAAAGCATATTTGAAGCCAATGCGATTTCAAACTGGTGGTTCTATTTTAGCTGGGGAATTAAGTTTGGAAAAAGGCTGGGCTATTAATATTGGCGGAGGATTTCATCATTGCTCAGCTGAGAAAGGTGGAGGATTTTGTCCCTATGCTGATATTACGTTAATGGTTCAACACCTGTTCAAAATTAACAACAATAAAGTTAAAAAAGTCATGATTGTCGATTTGGATGCTCACCAAGTAAATAAATTTAAAGATTATACAAGTTCATTTAATAATTATTGTTTTACGAAAAGAATAAGGCAAATTGATTCGAGGGTCATAAAAACCTTAAATTTCCAATATAATATAAATATAACTTTATTAACACTTGTTTTTCGTTTAAGGGAAATGGATATGCTCGAGATTTTTTAGACAACCCAAATGTTTTTATATTGGATGCTTATAATAAACAAATTTATCCTCACGACTCTAAAGCTGCCAAAGCGATTTCATGCCCCATTTTACTAGAGCCATTTACAAATGACGATGAATATTTAATCAAAATTAAAATGTAAGTTTTTATAAATATAAAATTTAACACATTCTTCATTGCACAGAATAGTATAATAGGTATAAAATATTTTGGCAATCAAAATAAAAAAAAATAAAAAAATAAATAGGTTTTAGTCTTTTTACTAAACTTTTATGTACATACGACATATACCAACCTTTTTTTTTTAAATTGTTATTTACCGTCGTTTTATAACTACCTACTATGGTAAGGTCTTTAGCGGCTCTAGGGTTAATAAAAATCTGTAATCGAGGAATATCGAAAATTTGCTCGGATTGAACCTAAAACCTACCAATTTTAAATGGCTACTTATATTTTAAATGGTTACTCATACCACTCAGCCACCAGTAGGCTATGTATACTTCTTAATCTATAATTGGGTTATCACTTTTTATTAAAATCAGCGGCATAGTGTGCGTTTTCGCTGCCCTCTATTTTCATCATTTCTAAAGAAGATTAGTAATAAATCAAATACCAAAATCTTTATGGAATTAAAAATGTTAATACGCCACACCATTTTCATGAACCGCATGAAGCCAAGGTCCCCCTGCATCTATTAGGTTACGCTACTGATTAAAATGATTTTAATTTCTACATACTTGCCAACAACTATTTTGGATAAAGTCTGCTACTAATAAATAAAACATACTTATAAATAAAACATAATCATCACAAATTTAGTTTTATGACGCTTACACAAGTATAAATATTATATATACATGACATATGTACATGATTGAATTCTGTAATTGAAATGGGCCTTCTATGGTGTCATTGTTGCTTTAAAAAAATAAAACATTGCATACTTAGTTCATAAAATATAATAATGATAACAGATTTCAAGGGAAAGTAAAAAGCCAAAAAAACAATATGAATTGCATTAACTATCGATGAAAAAAAATATTTAATTCATATAATTAATTAGTATTAATATTTTTTTCATAGCGAACATTTCGTACGATAAGCTATAAATGTGCCAAGAAATAGCAATTTGTAGTTTATAGAGTTGTAGATAGTAATAAGACTAGTAGACCATATTTTTTTTAATTTTCCATTTTCTTTTAGAAGTCTAGAAAAATCAATCAGATTATTTAATCCAAATATTGTTATCTACAATGCTGGTACCGACATTCTAGAAGGGGATCGTTTAGGGTTACTATCAATTTCACCATCGGTTTGTATAATCGCCGTCCATTTTCGTTATATATTCATTCGATAAATTGATATTATTTTAAGGGTATAATACAAAGGGATGAAATGGTATTTGCTATTGTCAGAGGCCAACGAGTTCCAATTGTAATGCTCACTAGCGGTGGATATTTGAAGAAAACGGCCAAAATTATTTCACACTCAATAATAAATTTAAAAAATCTTGGTCTTTTATCAATCAACAAATAGCAATGCTAAAAAATCAAACATTTGTAGATTGGGGATATTATAAAGTTGGAAACTATGTGTCAAATTTAAAAAAATAATAAACTATTTTTCAATAGAAATTATTTATATTCAAATTTTAAATTTTCGTACAATGTTCAATATAGAAAATAAAGAAATATAAATGTTTATATATAAATGATAAAAGAAAAAAATATATATGTCAAAGTTTCATCTTGTAGATTTATTGAATTGTTCGAAAAATGCTGCTGTTGGTCGATTCGAATATACTATTCGATTGAGATAATCGTTGTGAGCTCGCTGTTCTGCAGCCAAACGTTTATTTTCTTCTGTCAGTTTCTTATCAAGATCTCTAAAAAATAAGAACATAAATAAAATAAGTTTACATTTTTTTGATAACTTGAATTTTTTTCAATCACCGTTGCTTTCGCTGCATTTCCCGGTCTATTATTTCCGCAGTCTCAGCCGTCTTATTCATATAATAATTCCAGTCTTTTTCGTATTTTTCTTCCTCTTCACGACGTTTCTACAGAAAAAGAAGTGTTTTTAAAAATTTTAAACTACAATAAATAACAAATTTGGATGAGTGCAATTCATCAAGTCTGTAAATACAAGCTCCCTATAAAGATTGTAAACGATTAATTTTTAAAATTTGAAAAAAAAATGTGAAGATGTTGCTAACTTCTGCAATGTTTAGTTGCAAATTCCAACTTCTTTAAACAATACCGTTAAGTAACTTACTTCCATATTTTTGGACATATACTTTTCAAATATGATTGAGTAAGTTTTAATAAAATTGCCTGAAGAAGTCGAAATTTCTGATAAAACGTAGCGCATTTGCTCAGTGTTTAATGAATTTCATTACTTACATTTCTCCAATTTTCTTTAAATGGCTGAAATTCGACATACAAATATTGACTCAAGTCCCATTTAAAATAATCAAATCTGGCAACGTTGTATTTTCTACTTTGTTTTTATTCAATTCACAATTTTTTGTTAACTCAATTGTTAACTAATATGGTATAATTTACTCTTTTGTGGCTACATTTTCATTATAGACCAATTTATTCACGAATTAAATTAAAAACAGTGTATAAAATGTACCCTTGCCAGATCTGACTTTGTTTTAAAAGACCCCAAAACAATAAATACTAGTTGCCTAAATTTGAAAATTTTAACATGAGAATGCATGTAGCCACGGAGTAGGTTTCCAATGTTTCTTTTATGTGAGTTCTAGATGGTGAACCTTTTTGAGGCGTGGGTCAAATTTTGTTCATATTTTTTTAGTGCTAGCTCATGGATTAATTTTGTGCATGGCGCCCGTTAACGCCTCATAAGATGAAACAGAGAAGGGGTGATACAAGTGCTATGGATGTCTCTTTTTACAAACACAACAAATGGTTCCCTATTCATCGTGGGTCAGGTAAAACGCTTGCGTAGGTCAATGCCTGACCCAAGGGACCTAGGTTATATAATGAAAGCTAATTATATATTTTACTGTTTACACAACTGCAGGATTAAAAAACTTTAGTGAACTACAGGGATTTACATCTCAACAGCATCATCTAGAAATCAAACTACTTCATGACTCCAAAGTGTGCCAAATGGTTGTCCTATTCCTTTTTTTCTCTTTAAAAATTTTATAACTTTACCTTATTGTCAATAGTTTGCTGCAACTGATACTTATAAATTTCTTGACGTTGTTGGGGTGTCATTCCTTTATATAAGTATCCTACACAACGATTTGGACCTAAATTACTTCCTACTGACGGCATTTCTGTCATCATATCACTCATTAATATGTTATACATTTCCGCTTGCTTGTCCTCCAGTTCATGTTGTTCTTCGATTTTCTTTTTAGAAGCTTGTTCTGCAGCCTATTTTCAATAGACAGTAAAAAAAGTGGAATGAAAACATTATAAAAATATGAGCCACTAAAAAACTAGAAGCGCGGACATAATGAGGCGAAATTTTATGAAATTGTAAGCATTACTCACGTTCTTATCTATGGTTATATAATATAACAATAAATGAATCTTTTTGGATACTAAATATTTGATGTTTTTTATGTTTTCTTCGTACAACGTTTCGGTACTTTCATAGCTTCATCAGGTGCTCAACTCCAAACATCAATTGTTAAATTCATGTATAATAATTTCGGCATTAATACAACAGTAATAACATGTTACTAGTATCCTCTGGTAAAATTGCTTTATGTTACAAATTATAATTTTAATAATTTTTAACATATTTTAATTTTACAGGAAGATACTAGAAACATGTTATTATTGTTGTATTAATGCCGAAACCATTATACATGAATTTAACAATTGATGTTCTGTAATTGAGTACCTGATGAAGCTACGATAGTAGCGAAACGTTGCACGAAGATTAAATAAAAACATCAAGTATTTAGTATCCAAAAAACGAGATTCATTTACTGTTATAATGTGAGAAATTTGAATTGAGTTTCATTTTAATTTCAAAGTCAATATTTAATTTCTATTTCATACATCAAAACATTATGAAATTACTATATTAATCTTAGCGTCACTTAGGCTTAATAACGAACGATAATAAAAAATTTTCACATGTTCTTTCAGGAATTTTGACTTTTTGGAATGTAGTTTCAAAATCAAATTGCAAAAATTCCCGACAAAACATTGTGTAAAATAAAAGTAGAATCCAAATTTTAAACGACTAACGTTCTTGTACTATTATTTTGTATGTTTATTTAACATAATGAATGCTAATTATGAAACGCTCACCAAAGCTTTGTTAAATCGTGCGTTGGCTAATTCTAGTCTTTTTCTACATTCATTTTCAAGTCGTTCTAGTTCAATTGATCGTTTATCTCTAGCAACTATCGCAGCTTCGTAGGCTCTTTCAGCCGCTAATCTTTCTTTTTCTGCAGCTTTCCTTTCATCAAGTTGCTGGGCTAAGAAAGCTCGGATTTGTTCTCGTTGAAGCTTTGTGCGTTCTGGTTTCGAAAGATCCTCCCCTTCAAATCTAAAACAATACTTTTTATTAATTTAATGTAACCAAAATGGTATATCAATATCACTTTTGGGCTGAAGATTTTCCAAGTCTCGGATCATCATCTAAAAGTCGACCAGGAAGATCTTTTTTAAGAGCGTTTGGATCATATAAATCATATTCTCGACGGTCTTCTGGTCGTTGATATACTTTTCTAAATACAGCTATTTCTCTTTCAATCTTTTTCTTTTCCTGGAAGTAGTAAATAAATGTTTGTTTTCACGAATTATTATTGTCAATTTACCTCTTCCTCTCGTTTTTGCAAAGCCATTGCTATATAACTATCTCTAACAGTTTGTTGGTCGAATTGCTCCTGAATTTTCTTCTCTTCTTCATCGCGAATCTTTTTTTCTTGCACTTGTTTTTCTAAAGCTTTTACATCTATCTATTAAAAGTGTTACATTTGGAATATGAAAATAGTATCACTAGTTAAAACAATACGTGAAACTTACGCCGATTCGTCGATTACGAGCGTTAAATATCCTTTTCTTTCTTTCCTCTTCAAGTTGACGTCGTTTTTCAATTTTTGCAGCTTCTGCACGATCTTTATCGGTAAGTATTTGAAATTTCAACATGGTTAATTGTAAAAAATACGAAAAATAAATACGAACTAATAAAATGTAGGTAATATAAAAATAGTTCTTCAAAAAAGTTGTTTTTTCAATAACATGAGTTTCCAAGGGAACTTTATCATGCCATTCTTAATAAATGACAGCAAACAAATGTGGGGTTTCCTGCATTAAGCATTCAGAAATTCTTCTTTGTTTGGATCAATAATATAACATTATAAATAAATACCTCCAGCAAAACAAAGAATATACATAAGCAGATATAATTACCCGCCACAGTTTAATAGTAGTTAGACACCAATTTCAAAAAGCCATTCATTTTAAAAGAAAACAGTAGTAGGTTCTTACCAGATATTACGCATTTTTTCGCTGTCCTAAAGTAGATCTATACCTATTTCATATTTAATTAATAAAAGTTAATTTATAAAGATAAAGTTAAATCAGTTTATTATGTTATTAAAAATAAAAGTCTTCTATACTCGTACATTCGAAAAAATCAATAAAAATATATTGAATTTCAAATATTGCATTTAATGTAAACTGTTTAAATTTAAAAAGCATATAAATGGTTCAATGAAGAAAATTTATAAAAACAGTGCTTTTTTCAACCAAATGAGTAGAATCTAATAGTGTTTGTCAATATGCTTTGTATTATCCCAGCTATTTATAAAATTTTTACCTCGCATTTATAACGTCACTTTGTTTTTAGTTTGTTTGTAAGACACGGAACTTATAATCTTACGTTTCACCTACTTCCCAGCACTTTATCGTGTTGAATTTTGATATACCTGCTTACTCTCGATGACAACGCATTACCATCCGTTGTAAAATTTAATAACCACCAAGTACTAAATGTAAAAGTGAGATGTATTTTACACATCATGTAAAAGTGAGTTAATTTTAAGTGCTTCTTGAAGTTAGCATGTTCGTATACTTTATAGGGCAAATGATTAACGATGGTTCGATTATATTGATATCTATTATTATAAAGAGGAAAGATTTGATTGTTTGTTTGCTTTGAATAGGCTCCGAAGCTACTTGACCGATTTGAAAAATTCTTTCACTGTTGGGAAGCTACACTGTTTCCGGTGAACATTGGCTATCTTAAATTTTCAAAAAAGTTAGGGATCCATACCAAAACTCCAATAATGTGTGAAAAAATTACCAAAAATCTTTCTTACATTGCGTGCGCTGGTGATTTAGCTAAAGAACGGAACAACCGAATTTAATAAAACTTTATACTAAGATACAACACAATTACCCACACACGTTAGGCTATTTATCATTGCTTAAAAATAATAAGGGAATGTATCCCTTACGTAAAAACTGAGGGATGAAAAAAAATATTTTACTTAAGACAGGCGAGTTATGTATCACTAGTAGTTGCCCGTTGCATTCGCAACTAAAGTTTTTATCTCAATAAAATGTTTAGTATGAGATAATGTAGAGTTAATCAGCAATCGAAATTTTAAATTTAATAACCAAAGTGTTGTTAATATAAAAAAAGTTTATCTAAAATTATATAAAGAAATAAAATAAAGAAGTGTTTTTTATATCATTTTAATAACATTTTAAATAACGTCATTGCACTAAATTAGTATGAAATTTTAATACTTATGTAGTACTTATACCAAATTGTCGATTTTAAATTTTGGCTCGTCTTTCAACAATCAAACTTTTTAAAATCTATTTTTTTATGAACCAATGGTTGTGATCTGGAGTAATTATGTATTCGGCTGAAAAGCAAAAAGGTAGCAATTTTTGCCATATATTTCACTGTCAAATCAAATATAAAATCTTTGATACTAACTCGGTATTTAGAACAATTTGAAAACCAATTATTGTTATTGAAAATAAATAAAATATTCGAATTTACTTCCACGCTTTTCACCTATTTCCTACAATTTTGTATGTACAACATCCAAATGTGTGAAATCGAATAGCTTTTTAGTGATGTTAAAAAATAAAGGTCATTATTTTTTTTTCGTTTTACATTGTATTTTCAAAAATAAGTGTACGATTGTGTCGATGAAATTTGGAAAGTGTTTTCCTTATACGATGCAAATATATAATAAGAAAGGGTTTTTGAAAATTTCTCCCCTAAAAGAGTGAAAACGGTAGCAAAGTTTGTAAGGGATAACGTTTAATAGACAATCGAAATTTCAAATTTAATAATCAATCAAAGTCCGTTAATAACTATTTAATGTGCTTGAGTAATAATATTTTGATAAACGTAAATAGTTGTTACGAAAAAAATACAAAAATAATAACAAATTTGGTAAATAGCCGGTTTGAGCAAATAGGCATATTTAGGCATATATAGGCATATAGGCATATGCCGTGCGCTGTGTCAGTTTAACCCTACCAACGTTTTGAATGCGTAAGTGGGGATAACAAAACGCATGCGCATAGCTCTGAACGCACGGACGGCAAGATAGTCAATTTATATATAAGATTGGAAAGGTATTTAAAAGTTAAAAAATGATCTGTATTAATCATTTTAGTTAAACTTATAAAAAGCATAGTAATTTAATTTAAAATACAAAAACGTGCCTTTTTGAAATATAAATGTTTTTATACATAAAAAACAATTAATGTAATTATACGTTCATAGCGCTTTCGCTTACGTATCTGAAATTCACATGCTCACAATAAAAGAGACTTGGTTTCGAATCTTACAGTAACCTTTTTTTTTAATTTTTTTGTTTTTACAAAATTATTGAAAATAAATCCTTAGGGTTGCTCAATAAGGAAATATTAACGAAAAAAGTAACAGTAGTAGTAAAAAAATAATTATATTAATAAAGCTTAAAGTAAATACGTTTTTAAAACGGTGCATACATAAAATCGTGTACTTATATACCTCCTCTACCAGATGAAATTTTAGTATTCGGTGTATTCCTTATAAGAAGTAGGCAAGTGATAATTTTTTTTTTTGAAAATTCCTACCCTAACAGAGTGAATGGGGGTGACTAAGTTTGTATGAGAAATTGTAGAGTTAATTAACAATCGAAATTTTGAATTTAATAAGTGTAATTAATAATAATAAATTTCTGTTTTTGTTATATTATTTTGATAACAGCATTTTAAATAATGTCATTTCATTAAATTAGTATGAAAGTTTGTGTAGTAGGTACTTATACCAAATAACAAAGAGGCGGTTTTTAATTTTTGTTTATTTTTCAATAATCAAACTTTTTAAATTCTAATTTTTTGAACCAATGATTGTGACCTGGAGCAATTATATATTCTGCTGAAAAGCATTAAGGGAGCCATTTTTTGTCATATATTTCATTATCATCAATAAATATATATATATATATATATATATATATATATATAAATATATAATTAGCCTTAATATATATATATATCTTCTATACTAACTTTTCTACGGTTTTTAAAACAATTTGAAAACCAATTATTGTTATTGAATATTAATAAAATATTCGAATTTATTTCCACGCTTTCCACCTATTTCCAACAATTTTGTATGTACAACGTCCAAAAGTGCGAAATCGAATTGCTCATAATTAAAATATAGGTCATATTTTTTTTTCGTTTTACATTGTATTTTCAATTATAAGTGCACATTTGTGTCGATGAAATTTGGAAAGTTTTTTCCTTATAGGATGCCGTTATATAATAAGAAAGGGTTGTCGATAATTCCCCCCACTAAAAGAGTGAAAAAAGGATGGCTAAGTTTGTACGGCATAACATCTAATAAACAATCGAAATTTCAAATTTCATAATCAAAGTCCGTTATAGGAGAAATGTTATTACTAGTTAATATAAAACAAACTTGGCTTAATATAAGAGACAAAAACTTAGGGTCTGCTTAAAAATTTAAACTGATAAATATATCTGAAAAAGGTTAAGTTAAATTTATAAGTGAGCTTATTTAGTTTTTTGGTGAGTTTAGTTTTTTGGCTTTCATATATTGTATATATGAATATCTGAAATAATTACATAAGTGAGCGAGAACCCTTTGAAATTCGGCGAACTAAAAGAAAATACTTACCGACATTTTTACGGTGAGTCACATAATAATAAAAGAAATTTAAAATCCTCTTCCAGAGCAAAAAGTATACGCCAAATCGTGTATGGTGAACTCTAGACTATCCAATATGGTTTAATTATGTAGTTGAAATTCAGATATTTTAATAATAAGTTTATAGATACATAATGGTTATACATGATTATGGAAGAACTGGGTTTCGTGCAATTGTACAAATTTCAATTTCGCGGTTGTGTTGTACATTGCAATAGTGTAATAGTTTTTGGAAAAAGGTTCATTCGGGAATCGAAACAGTGAGATGGGATTCCTACTAATATTCAAAAATCTAGACCCTTAACTTCTGTTATTTTGACTCGAGTATTTTGATACTTTTCGACTTTTTTTTAAGTCATAATTTAGACCGACTTTATTGAACATGGTGATATTTTTTATTTATGTATAGATGCTGATTGATTTACGGATTATTTGGTTCACGTCAGGTATACCTAGCGTAGGTATACGCAATTGAACATACTCTTTTTAGATATTTATAAATATTTTTTGAAAATTAATTGATTATTACATAGAACTATTTTATTCTTTGTAACATTTTATTAAATGTGTCTTTTTAAAGTCGACAAAATAGTGTTTTCAGGTATGATTATGTTTTTCGTAAAAGAAATAAGAAAAATAAAAATTTTCATATACCACTACAAATAGCAAATCTGAAAAGAATATATAATCTACACCTATGTTACGCAGACGAAGTCGCGGGGATCAGCTAGTTAAAAATATATTGAAAAACTAAAAAGGAGAAAATAAAAATATATAGAAAAATATTTTAAAAACCTCCCTTGTATTGATAAAAGGCGCTAAAAGGGTAAAAAATAAATATATGAACTGAGTCTTTGTATCGATTGCACCATCGATATTAGCGATATTAGCCCATTAATGAGAATCGTAAACTATTTACTTGTGCATCAAAGCGAGGAATGCAGTTTTGTTTACAATTTGATAATATGGATCGGCCCCTCGCTTTGATGTACAACTAAATAACTAACGATTCTCATTAATGGGCTTATATAGCCTTAATATCGATGATGAAATCGGCACTATGATTCAGTTCATAAATATATTATTTTTTTCTTCTTAGTGCATTTTATCAATACAAGCGAAGCTTACAAGATTTTTTTAAAAAAAAAATTTAGCTTATAGTTAATTTTAAGTAGCTTCGAGGAATTGCTTAATTTTATTGAAAGCCTACTTAAGGTATGGAAAGGTTTGTTTTAGAATTTTTCTCCTTGACTACCAAAGTAACCCTTCGGGGGGCGTTTACCCTACTTTGAACCTCTATGAAATTAAATATTCATTGTGTAATATCCGGTACCTCGTCTCTTCGTAAGTCTTCATTTTAGCATATTTATCGTCGTTCAAATTTTAATTAAGTGAATCAAATTTTAAGCATACTGGATATATTTTGAAATCGAACACAACTTATGAAGTATGTTCATAAAATGTAAGTATATGAGGCAGCTTTTTCACAAAATTCACTTTTTGATATAAAGGTTAAAATATAAAAATAACTAAAAAGAATAAAAAATAATATTACAAAGAATAATGATTAACAGCAAAAAGTAAAGAAAGAAGAATTAACCAAAGCTTCCCTTCAAAGCTTAAAGCTTCAAGCTTACTTTTTAAATGGATAATAAAATCTATTTTTTTATCTGTTTTCCTAATTTTGAATTATTAAATAGCTATACAATGCATGCTAAATTATTGTCCCAAAATTTCAAATTGAAATTTATCTTGGCTACGAAGTAATTGTATTATACATACCCAAAACGTGTACCCTACCCTCGTATTATATCGATTTCTAAAACTTTAAATTCGACTTTCTCAAAACATTTTTCAAAGCGGTTCCTGCTTAAAGTAAATACAAATCAAGATATCAACTCAAATCTTGTCACATTCTATTGTAAAACATCCATTCTTGCAGATATATCACCAACATTTGATAATTTTTACTCATGAATAATTGATATTAGCCAGAAATTGGTTAAATTATTTTCCAGTTTTTGATGATGTATTTATTAGATTTATACCTGTACTCTAATAAGTTTTTCATTTTTATTTTATACCCTTGGAGAAGAAAAAAAAATTCTGGCATCTTTTTATGTAGATATTTAATGTATATTATGGGTTACAAAAAGATTTTTTTCAAATAATATTAAAAGTACCTACTTCAAAATGTATCAACTTTAATTCCATTTCCGTTTCAAATTTCACTGTTCCCTTAAAACAGCTCTAGTACAATAAATAAAAATGCCATTTTAATATCACATCAATTTATTTGCTTCAGTAAATAAAAGAAAATTTGTCTTTTTCACCTCAAAGTAGTAATCAAATTTCTACTAATAACATTTGTGTATAATAATCTAGTCTATATAAAAAATAAATTAAAAAGCGTATTATATTTTTGGCATAGAATTTACAAGAAAATATTTAAAAAAATAAATTTTCTCAAATAAATTATATCAATTGTCATATAATACTGACGTTTGAGTAAGGCTTTTAACGTTAATGTTCTTGAGCCATAAGCCTTAAAAGTAATGAGAAATCAACTTATAATTTATTTACACCACAATTTTCCAATCAGAGAAAGAAGTAGTTCCATCATCCAAAAAAATATACAAGTCGAATTCAGTATATTTATACATAGCATTGTATACTGATATGTCCCAAATAAATCTCGTAAGTATCCTGTAAAAATATTGCCTTATTAAAGTTTATAAAATTCCAAAAACTTAATTTTATTTACTTTACCGTTAAAGTGTATACTAACGATAATATACTTATATTGGGAAAAAAGACAATAATTTATTTGCTTTATATTGTTATTAATTGCTTTTTTTGATTTCCAAAAAATGGAAAATATTCTTTGCTTGTTAACTCAATCAATTTTTGATTAAGTTATTTTTTACGAGTTTTAAATCGCAAACTGTTTTAATAACATTAACAGAGTAGGGAGGCAAAGTTTGGAATTTGGGAGCCGGAAAATTTTAAAAGAACGGAAAATTTTATCAATTATTAATGTTAGTAAAGTCGGAATATTAAACATTTACACTAATTCCAACTCCTAACAATCATAAGTTTAATTCAATACAGTGAATACTTTATGATACATATTTGGCTAGATCTTAACTTGATATTGAATGATAATGACTTATGATTAATAAAATAATCTCCTAAATTACAACAATTTCAGAGCCAAATATTGACTCCGGAGGCGAAACTGGAACATCAGTTGAAAAGTATAGTTCCATAGGAACAGCTGGAGACGGGACTAATGTAGTTTAACTTCCCAGTCGTGGTTTTAACAAATAATTTAATTAACTAACTTCATCATTAGTATATACTTTAACGGTTATGTGTAAAACTTAACTTATGACTTAAGTACAATGAAATTATAAAACGTTTTATGCTACAATAAAACCATTTGTTTATTTAGACTGACTTTAATCACATTAAAAATTGTGATCCTCAAAACACAATAGATGTTGGAGACAGAATTATTTTTTTTTTGAATTTGGGAATAAAAAGAAATTATACCTCATTAAAATTGATTGAATATTGCAATACAAAAAATAGGTGCAATAATACCTATGTTTGGTGCTCACAAATAATTATTCGAATTTTTGGTTTTAGTATTTGATCATTTCGAAATATATAACGTATATATAACTCATTAAACGTAATGTTATAGATTCATTACTTGGTAACATTTTTTGTGGTACAAGATTAACCACTGTTGTTTACGTCAAAATTGATCTGAATATGTTGTACATTAAATTTTTAGTCATATCTACTGTAAATCTTAAAAAGGTCATAGAACGTAAGCAATAATTTTGAACTTTGTTTTTCAAAATTTTATTTTTTTATGAACGCTAGCGCCATAAAACGTAGCGTAACTCTACGCACCTCTGTGAATATAAATAAAAAGGAAGCAGTCAAGCACATTTAGATAGAAGATATTCTAGAGATTTCTTGGAGGATTTTTAGTTTAAAAGATAAAGAATTTAATAAAACTAAAACTAGTCAAATAATCTAGGGAGAACAATCAGCTATAAGTGGTGAATCAGTCAATTAAAAACAATCAATTACAATCGTTAATAAGTTACAAGTTAAATAGTAAAATAAGCGATTGTTGAAAATAAATAAATTAGTGTGAAATAAATAAACGTTTGTGTAATAAAATAAATTGGTTATTATTGCTTGTTCTAAAACACAAATCCAAACGACAACGTCAAACATAAATAAAATTAAAACGTGACAATACCTAAATACTTTACCTACCTAATATTGGTCCAAAAGTTAGAAGAGCAAACGCATTTGAAAGGTTTTGTATGTTAGTGACGTATGGTAGTAAATCTTCTGAAAATTTACTTGGATTTATGTTTTCAATAAATGCCAATAACACCCCTTTACTGGATCCAATGAATGATGCTGCTATCATCAAAGTACCAAAGCTTTTTATAAATCCCAAAGCAATGGCTAAAATCATGAAAATTGTATTAACTTTCGACATTTTTTTTTACTGTGACTAGGAAATATAGAGGGAATAATTTTTTTAAAATACGAATTAATTATAAATCTTCTGAGTCTTGAGATACAGATTAAAGGATATCGAAACCTGACTTTTAACTTATTTGTTAACTACATAAAGCCATGCATATTTAAAACTCTTTCAGATTTCTTTTATATTATTAAACAAGCTCTTTAAAAATCGTTATAATCGGATTAAAAGCAATAAATTATAACAGCATAAACTAACACAAGATCAAAAAAATACTGCATTTATTTTGTATAAGGCTATGTATTTTGAAGCCAGTACCTACCAATCCGAGAAAGAATCAAAGAAATGATGCTCATGATTGATAAAACAGTGGGCGACCAATTGAACGAAAATACAAAGGTGCAAGCATATTTCAAGCTCATCATACTGCCTGTAAAAGTTGAGAGAGCAATTCCAATTTGATAAATTGGAAAATTGAAGTCAATTAGCATAAATGGAAGTAAGAAACCAAATACTCCTTCGGCAATAGAGTTACACACGAACCCTATCGTAACACACATAAAACGAGGACTCGTCAGAAGTTTCAAATACTTATTTTTGCTATTTTGAATTGGCAGTATACTACTGACCGGTATTGGTTGCACAATTTCATTTCTTCCTAAAAATGGTTTACGTTCCTCTATTTCTTTTGGTACGTGCTCAAAATGGTTTTGTTGCTCTTTTACATCTGAAATGATAGAAGGTATTTTTATCAATCAGAAATTTTGAAAAATACTTTTGATAATTGAGCCGCTTAAAGTCAAAGTGTCGTAAGTCATAAATTTGAATTTGAATTTTTCACTTTTATTAGCTGAAACCAGGGCTGTGGAGTCGGAGTCGGAGCCGCGGAGTCGGAGTCAGAATAGGAGTCGTAAAAAATGAGCGACTCCGACTACTTTTTCGTTTAAATTTAATATAATTTTTATAATTTATAATGAATATGTATTGTGCACATATATTATTGCGGGCGCAAAATTCACTGAATGCATAAAGTCTACGAGAATGGGTTTATCGGTTGTCCCATTTTATCTCATGTCGAAAGAAACGGAGCATTTATTTCTCCTTTTGTTTGTACGCAGTTTACGCGCATTTTGGTAGTTATCGTTCACATTGGTCACAGGAATAAATTCTAATAAATAATTATTAAAGTTTAATCTTGGTTTATTTTTATCCCTATAACATGAAAACAATGGCGACAATGGCTATATGGAAAGGTAGGAAACAACCTGATAAAATTGAGCATTTTTGAGTCTGAGTCGAGGAGTTGAAGTCGCGGAGTCGGAGTCGCGGAGTCAGAGTCGTATTGTTGGTAAATATAGGAATCAGATTCGGAGTCGGAACCGTGTTTTTTTCGACTCCACGCCCCTGGCTGAAACAATTCCTTTGGTTACTAATTATTTATTGGAATAGTGAAGTAAGTCAAAGCTTCATTATTATGTCGGTAGATGGCTAGCCAAAACACCTCGTACGTAGGATTTTTCGGTAGCTATTTGGATAAAAGTTATTACATCTCCGAATCGTTATAATAGGACTTACACCACTTTGGCTTTAAACGGCTCAATATGAATCAAGAATGGATAATTTAAAATAACAAAGGGTTTTAACGACTAAGGTCATTTCCAAATCCCCAGTTCCACAAATAACTTTTTCTTTGAGTGAACTTTTCTCAAAGTTTTAACACGAACAACTTTCATATCATATAAAATAAGAGAAAGTAAAAAAAGAGCTTGATATTCTAATGGTTGAATGAAAGATTTATATACACTCAATGTGCCACGACCTTCCAATCTAGCGAATTAAAAGAATACAAGTCCGAGTTACGTAAGTTAAAAAAATATGTTTAGGGAAACGGTCATTTGGGGAAAAGTTTTTCGAGGAAAGCCAAGAAAATGACCAGGAATTGAACTTTTATTTCAACCCTCAAAAACATTTCGTACCCTTCTGAGAATTGTTGATGTCTACATTTGTCGGAACCATCAATACTTTAATTTCTTTATCAGATGCATTTTTAGTTGTTTGGGAAATGTGATTTTCAGTGGGTATCAACAAAAAAGCTGCGACAAATAAATGAGAACTAACAGCCCCCAAAATAAAAATTGTTTCCCGGGTTGTGTAAATGGACAACAGCAAAACAATTAATAAAGGAATATAAACGTATCCCACTGCCAAAAATACAAGCGTTAATTTTTGAATGATTTCATCAACTGAATACAATGATAATTCATTTCCGCAAGAACCAATGACAAGTTTCGTTCCAATTGCTGCAAAAATAATAAGATATAGCATTATGTATTTGATTAAATTGTAAACTAAAGAATAACTTACCAATTAAAATACCGTAGCTTATCAGTACTTGATAATATGATTTTGCAAAAGCCAAGCCACAAAATCCAACAAAGGTGATTGCTGCACCAAAGAAACTTACTTTTGATCCAGAAATTTGACTTGGAATTAATTTTATGAAAACATTTAAAAAGAAGCTGATCGATAATTGCAAGACTAGAACGATTGAGCTTTGCAATGTTGTTAATTCCAAGGAATCGGCTAAATCACGAAACACAAATGCAAAAAATTGAATAATTGGAACTGTAGTTAGCTGAATTAAATGAAAAAAATTCAATTGTCTTTAATTGGTAAGTTTAAAAAATTAATCATAACTACTTACATTACAAATAATTACAGATCCTAATGTCATTTTACTAAAACATTTTCCAGAATGTTGATTTTCCCTTGATTCGTTATTTTTTGTTAACGTTTTTGGCATTGCTATTGGTAATTTAAAAAAATCTAGAAAAAATAAGGATTATAATTACTTCTGGTTATAGATTTATTAAATTTGAAAATAATTGTGACGCTGACATTAGGCAATGTTTAGATTAAAACACAGACATTTTATATTAGAAATTCACAATTTTTTAGGTTTTAATTCATATTATATCTCTTGACAACAAATGGTCAAATGATTTATTCGTGTGAATACTCCTTTCAGATTGAATCGCCTTAAAATTTCGATTTTTATAAGCAAAAATATATCAGGATTTTTTTTTATGTAAGGGGGTCCTCCCGTGTGTGGGCTAGTTTTTGAAGCATATTTGAGATTATTTTTGGAAGATCAAAGATGGGATAAAACTTTGAATTTTTTATATTTTGTTCATATTTATTTTACGCGTACGTGTATTAATTTTTAGCTAAAAATCTTTAGTAAAACGTAAGTTATAGCGCTCCGAAGACACCTTTCCTCAAATTAGATTTTTGGTAGACTACAAACGAAAAAGCTGCAATTTCCATTTTTTTGTTGTTATGTTTTTGATATTGAAATTCAGAAAAACTAAAATGTTTTCAATGATTTTAGTTCATTCGGTGCGTCTATATGTGTACGGTTTACCTTTAAAACTGGAAATCAGCCGGTCAAAATATTCTCGAGATATGAGGTAGACAAGTTTGAATTATACAGTTTTGAGAAAAATGCGTTTAAAGTTTCAAGTACGGAAACTATAGCGACTATAACGATTTATATATCTTTGTAACGACGGTATCACTATATTGATTTACAATTAAAAAAAATCCCGTCATCACTATATTCTAGACATAATAAGGAAGCAATTTGTTCAAAAAAAAAAATCAATTTTGTAAACTTCACACAGGAGAACCCCCTTAAGAAGATATATTTTCTTTTCCATATAAACGCCTCAATTGATTATTATATATAAATATTGACTATTGTTGATTTATAATTTCATAATAATATTAGTTATATAATATTAGTTAATATTATAAATAATCAGTAAAGAATATCAGCAAAGCCAAGATGTTACTCGTCATGAAAACTAGGATATAAAACCACCTGGTATAAACGGAAAACTTTTGGCCTTAGACTTCCGTGAGGCCAATTTTTGTTTTCATTTAACACTTCAAAATATAAATTCCATTAATCTACATTCTTTAAAAAAGAACCTAACAAAATCGTTAGTTGGTTCAAGAAGGGGAAATTTTGAGAAAAAAAGATAAAAAAAATTATAAAATCTCACCAAACTCGATAAACTTGTTTGCTTGTTGCTTTATTTATCATGAAAAGTGCCAAACGTTTTGTACGGTTAGTTTGGGGTCTAATAATTGTTAAAGAAAACTCAAATTAACTAGATCTTCATAAAAAAATAATGCACCATCTAATTTAATGCCCCCACGAATGACTAAATCCAATAAACACTGATCGCTTTAATATTTTTACAAATATCAACATTAAACATAACAAACGGCGAACACTGAACATACATATTAAAGATTATAATTACTTACAAAGGAATTACTTTAAAACGTGTATACTAAAAAAACGATAGGTCATAGTTCTCATATGCCTTATTTTATCTTTTCTTATGTTGATTAATAATTTAAAACAACCACCTTAGTTTTGTGGTCAAATATGTAAAAAGAAATGATCTCAATTAATGTTTTTATTGATCTATCAAAAACATGCCAATTTATGACATATTGAAGGTGAACAACTTTTAAATATCCATGTGTAAGTCATTAAAATTGAAAGTCGTAAGCTACTTCAAATACTTGAAAACCATCATCACCAAAAACAATACACGTATCAATTAGATTAAAGCCGTCATTCCCAACGTGGGGTGCAAGCCCCACCGGTGGGGCATGGCAATATTTTGGTGGGTCATAGGCAGGACGTCCACTCTTCGGCTGACTATACCAAAAACTATGGAGTAATTCAAGAATGAGTTTTTACCAATGAATTGTTTTTCAATCATATCAGAATAGTATCTCATTCAAATATTTGCTATTTCTGCATTTCAGTTTCCCACTATACATCTGGAAACTTGATGTATTTAACTGTTCTTTCGTTTTTCATTTTTCTCTTTCATGGATGATTTATTCCTTGGAAGCTTGTTTAGATACCACATTAATGGCCTTTTAAGCTTTCTTCAAGTGAATAACAGTAAAATTTTGAAAAACATAAAATAAATACCTCAAGGGGGTGTCAGGGTTTTAGAAATGCCTAGGTGGGATATGGCCCAAAATCGGCTGGGAACCACTGGATTAAAGAGAATCTATCCATAATGCAAGTACGTTGAATATCTACGAAAAACGATATTATGTATACAGATGGTAAATGTTGCCAATGCACTTAGGTCATCCATAAATACCGGTCATAGAGGTCATTCATAAATAACATAAATCCTATTTTATTATTTATAAAAATTTCTTATATTCCCTTTGTAAAACAAAATTATGCACCAATTGGAAGAAGAAATAATCAAAATAAATAGTTTGTGTGGTCTTCTCCTTTCGCCAAAGTGTCGTATGTAATTTCTGAATAGCTAAAAACAACTAATAAAGACACATATGCACATTAGGAATACACAAAAATCAGTAGCGTAACGTGATGGGTGTCTGGGAGACCATAGCCCTGGGCGGCACATAAAAATAGAACGACATGACGACATATTGACATTCCTAAATAGTTAAAGAATTTAAAGGTATTTTTACTTTTTACCAAATTTCTTAACTTTTGATGAAAATAGGGGGCGACGAATTTTGGATTAGCCCCGAGTGGCAAAATCTTACGCTACGACACTGATAAAAACATTAATATCTTTGAATCGGATAAGTCAATTCCTAAAAAATGAATACAAAACAACCATTATATTGCAACGCTTCCAAAAGTGGTATATGCAGAAAGTGGAGTAAATCAAGACCGTTGAAACGTTGAAGAGAAGTGGAAATAGCTTTCGTTTAAAAGAAAACGTATGATTGCATAGTTGATCAAAATTTCAGCAATGCATAATTTATATTATAATAGAAGGTTGATTCGCTTATTGAAAATAATAAAGCTATTTTTCCTTCCTAATTATTTGATTTTCATTGAATTGTAGTCATTGGTAACTTGTCATGAAAACATCAATAATGACTCGTAATAAAAACGTATTTAAGTTTACTTAATTTGAATAATAAATTGAGAAGCTTCTAAAGATATACTTTATTAAAGTGTAACTATCAGGTTATCCTATAAGTCTTTGCGTTTTTTCTTGCATTTGCTGAAATACATAACTATTTGTCAATTAATTTATACATAGAACTTCTTCGGTATTCGTTAATAATGACCACATTGGTGGTTAAGCCGATTAACAATGATAGTGATGATGGAAGAAGTTCAATTACAGTATATTATCTTCTATACGTTTCAACTTGAACATTATACAAAAGTAGTACTTAAAAATATTTAAAATACAATGGGAAAAGAAGTAGTTAAATTAAAAAAGTGTGAAATTTGGTTCAAAAATATATCGATCTAGAAATTTTGATATTAAAGATCTTAGAAGAAGATCAGGTAGAGCTAAAGTAATTGAAAATAATGATGTATAAGCTATGATGTATAAGTATAAGTAAAAGCGTCGAAGAAAACCCAAAATTTACAGTTCGGGAGCTAGCACAGAGGCTCACTATTCCTCCTACATAAATTCATAAACTTTTAAAAAATTGGGAAAGGTTTCAAAAGGGAAAGGTATCGTTCTTTTTCTTCAACGTTGCTAGCTCTCGAACTAATTTTTATTATCAATTTTAGGACAGTTTTGAAGATGTAATAAAACAACTTAATTCCTTAAAACTGGTGATTTGTAATAATAAGATTAAATATGAATAAAACATCTAGATTCTAGGCCAGTGGTTCTTAGCCTTATAGAAGGTACTGACTTCCACCAGTACCATATGCGCATTCACCGAACCCTTCTCAATTGGTATGTATTTATACATAGATGTACAAAATGAACAAAACCATTAAGAACCCGCCGAGCTCGCGAGACTGACTCACCGAAGCTTCGGGGTTCAATTGAAACCTGGTTAGACATTCAATTTACCTGTCTATTAGCTATGATATTTTGGCTAGATTTAAATATATGGCAATATTTTTTAAGATTTTATACAATTTCGACAAGTTAGATCAATTTTTAGATTAGGCTAGATTTTTTTTTTTTCAATTTCTTGCAAACAACTGAACAAAACTTTTCACATTTTTTTTATAGAAATTAAAATCTGAAAACATTTATATTCAATGAGTTTTAGCCTAAGATTGCCTAGAATTTTCCATGATTTTCACCCTTAAAAATCTATTCCAATGTCTAGATGAAAAATTATAAAATTGACTCACTTTTTGATATTTTTTTTTTGACTAATAAATAAGATTATAATAATCAAAAATTATGTTTTTCAAATAAAATATTACATTTTTAGGATGCTAATTACTTAAAAATTATTGATACACAATTACTTGTCTCAAGTTGCATATAAATTTTCAAAATTAGTTCTTTTATAAGATCTTAAAGGAGAAAATAAGTGATGGAGATATGCAAAGACCGATTTACAAGTATTCATTATTTTTGTGTTTATTTTCTTTTATAGTTTTTTTTAAAATGTTCTTGTAAAATTATCCAATTCATGTTAACAAATTCACAATTCAAATAAAAAGAAAATATTTCACATAACAAATATTTGATACCTTCTTCATCAATATATATATATATATATATATATATATATATATATATATATATATATATATATATATATATATATATATATATATATATATTAGGGTGTTTTTTTTTTGGACTATTATTTTTTATTTATTTATTTATCTTTGATCTAATTAAGCCGAAAACAATGTGACTTCCAATTACAAAAACCTTTAACACCTACGAAAATAAAAATAAATATTCAAGAAATTCAAGAAATAAAGGAAATCATAATGTTTGACTTATGAAGTATAGTTTATCTCAATGTAAAATACTAGAAAGAACATTATCTGATGCAATTGTTGGTAGAAGTTGGATTCATGGTTTATATATAAATAATTGTACAAATTAACGCCAATTCATTAGCTTGCAATCAGATATACATCGCGTGATTATTAAACGTGGTTGTCGTGAAATAATTAGTCGCACTAATTAACTTTTATTAGTCGTAAATTAAAAAAAAATATATTTTTTAAATTAGTTTTAGTGAAAATAAAAAGGAAAAAAAAACGTTAAAATTCAAATTCATAAAAACTTACCCTCTTAAATTGTAAAAGCTTATGGTATTGTTACAACAGTTGTTTTAAAACACCACTAAGAAGTTGACAGATTTTAAATCCGCTACAAATAACCATTCGATTTTACTGATTTCTTCAAGTTTGCGTGGGCTTAATATCAAGTGGATGGGTAACGTTAAAATTTCAATGTTAAATTTTTTGGCAACGATTCGATTCGTGTGAGCTTGAAAACATTAACGAGATTGCATATGAATGCGTAACGTTTACTATTTCTTCTAGCGATATCAATGTAGTACTATTAAGGCTATAGACTTAGAGATATTATAGAAATAGTGACCGATACTGATCGAAAATTATAGCGAACTGCACTCTGCTGCATCGTACTTTAGAATAAAACCGTGCCAAACTGAATAGGCAAATCACGGACTAAAGTCATCAGTACACTAAACGTCGTTTCATTGATTTTACAAAATCACATGGTATCGTTATTGTACCAGTTGGTGGATTTATCAAATCAACACGAAGTAGTTGATAGTATAGTTGGTCGCAGTTTTTTTTATAAATATCGATAAGTATTTTTTAAATAATATTGTTATGGTCATGAAACAATATTACAACTAAGTTTATTGCAACAATTGACATTGAATTTTTTCTCGTAATTTACTGATTGAAACATACAATTAATTTATCGTTTTACATCATTATGTAAGCAATATCAAATCAATTAAAAGAAATAAAGGGTATATTCTTAGATGAAACTCAGATTTAAAATAAAATTTCCCGAAATTTTAAATATGTAAAATCTAAATGAGTAACATACTCCTACCGTTAAATTCAAGATCAATAATTTTAAAAATGTCCTATGCAAAGATTAAGCAATTAAGCATTACTTTTATAGAATCGAAAAAAGAGAGCATAATTACTTTTCTTACAAGGTAAATCTTAAATAATGAACGATTATAAGGAGTTGGTCAGATTTATTTGGCAATGGCGTAGCAACTGGAACAACGCTTTCAGGCTCCCAGCATTAGAGGGTCCCATTTATTTCCCTCATATACCTATTGACGAAGTTTTGAAACAAAAGAAACCTTTTAGTGGATCTTTTTCCATCAAATGAAAGGTCAAATTATTGCTATTGAAGATAAAGAAGCGTATTAATTAAACACGAAGACTATAAATTGATAAATTTATAGCTAGAAACTTTAGAGGAAAAAGCATTTAAACTTATACAAAGCTGTCAAAGATACTTTGTGAAAGTATGTAGATACTAGGTACGCTACTTTCTTAGAAAGTATAATCTTTAGATATTTAGTTATTCCTAAAAAAAAAGAACTTAAATACTTTTCTTAAATTTCTTTTAAGATACTTAAAAAGTTACTTTTTAGTTACATTGTTATTTATGTTTTAAATTTTGTATCATATTAGTTATTAGGTAACCAAATAATGTATTTCTTATCTTTACTAATTTTAATGTATAAAAAAAGAAAGTACGAACTACTAAAATGTGTAAACACAACAGACTTTAAAAAAGATAGAAGATTATTATAAAAGGTATAAATTCAATATTATTGAACAAAATAAAAAAAAATTCTGCACTTAATCTCTCGGTATCTTGGGATCTAAGTTACTTTTCGGTATCTAAGAATTTTAAGTCATATGATACAGTCTTTTTTAATTAGTATCTAAGACATTAGTTGATTTTTGGTACAAAATAAAGGAACTATAAGATACAGTATTCAGTACCTTAAATACAGTATACAAGATACAGTATCTCAAATTCTTTAAAGTAACTAAGGTACTAAAAAGTAACTAAGTTACCTTTTTCTGACATCTATTAACATATATAATATATTTCTTTTAACGGTATCTTAGATATTTTTTAAGTCACAAGATACAGTCCTTTTTTAAAAGTATCTAAGATATTAGTTACTTTTTGGCAAAAAATAAAGGAACTACAAGATAAAGAATTCAGTACCTTAAATGCAGTGTACAAGATACAGTATCTCAAATTTTTGAAAGTAACTAAGGACGGTACTAAAAGGAACTAAAATTCCTTTTTCTGACAACTATGAACATATATAATATGTTTCTTTTAACATATGTATTTCAGTCATTACTCTTAAGTTAAAAATTTTTTTCTTTGTACAAATTGTTGGAAAAACATAATAGTTGGGACCCCATAGCTCGAATTTGCTTAAGGGTTAAAAGCATCTAATACGCCACTGATGTGTGGAGATCAAACAAATTATGTTTTATCTACAGTCTATAGGTGAGAAAAAAGATTACTGTGTTTTAGTGGTTCTTCGAACTATTGGAATAAACGTCAAAATTTTCAAAATTTATAATGTATTTCTACTTAGTTTAAAAATCGGAATTCGTTTCATGACTATAAAGTATATTTAAATAACCTTGGTAATTTGTTCATTTAAAATAATTTATGGGAACATAATTCTACCGTATTTGCTGTCTTTAAGATTTTCATTAACACGGTTCCATATTTTTTTTATACGATTACGGAATAAATTCCGATTGGATTTGGAATGAGAACGTACCATCTTTTGGTAGTCAGTGAATCAAATTTAAATTGGACTCAGCAAATTATTCAGCAGATTATTGCAAGCAATTCAAATACAAATAATTACCGATTCCAATTTGATTAACATCATTGCCGATTTAACGAATCTTCAATAATGTTGGATTTAATGTACTTATCGTTACTTTTTGATACATATTAAACAGATGTATAATAAATACGACTGTAAAGGAATATATAAATATAAGGCACAGTATAGTAATACTAATAAGGTAGTACAAGAAATTATATAAATTACAAACATTTTTATATCTTTTTAACCATCCTCAATTCTTGTGTGATTGCTACATACTCAATTTCACCTTTAAGTATAGTCAATAGGTTGATTTCTTACCATTATCAACAGAATTGAACTTGTGAATTCATTTATGTCGTAAATGTACCAACAGAAAGTTTACGATTTCCGAATAATTCTTTTATGGGTATGCGTAAAGATTACATATGCCAATTAAACTTTTATGTGTATGAAAATTTTTCCATTATCAATACCGAATCTAACTTACATTACTTAACTTGACCAGCATTCCTTTAAACATCAAGGTAAATTCTAGATTTCTAAAATTTTCTGCATAACATGGGTAAATAGTTGCCAAATGGCCATTTGCGCAATATAGGACTGTACGAATTATGAATAGGAGCTCAAAAAAAATGTTAAGTAATATCATTTTGAAATGTAGTGACGGAAAGGATAAATATTAAGAAGAGTCGATGAAAAACAAATGCCACCATCGAAGAATGCTTTAGAATCGACAAGAAGTAGCCTTATAGACAGACCACATTCTCAGAAGAAAAATACAAATTATGTTATAAACGGAAAACTAGAATGGCCCAAGAAACTTAAAAAGGATGATAGAATAAATATGAAATCATAATACCCGGAAAAAGGGGAAAAAAAGTGTATGCATACTAGTAAGAAAATAAAGGTCTGCCAAACCATGTCATTAAGTCATTTTTTTGTTTAAATATCTGGCAAAGATTTTTAATTCGCAAAAGTTTAAATTTCCTTTAACTTCATTATTTTTAATATCATTGAACATATCGAGTTTTGTACCAAGAAAGTGCGATTTGTGGATAGTATTGATTATCATTTAAACAAAAATTGCTGAGGAATCGCATCGAATGTTTGTCAAAGCTTACGTTGAGCATACTCTTCGGAAATCACAGTGTTTTAAGTGATTTTTAAAAATTGAAAATGACAATATTGCCGTGGAGAACAAAGGATATGGAAGACCATCGAAAACATTTGAAAACATTGATTTGTAGGAGTCATTAAATAAGAATGGTCGTCAAACCTAATGACAACTTGCGATAACAAGTTTGAACTAATGTTTAGCGCGAAAAACGACCAGAATAATTGTAGTCGGGTAATCCCCCTGGTCACACAGAAACAAGTGAAGGATATGATTGAAGCATTCAGTTTGGAAACATTTTCGCATACGGTTTATTTCCTAGACTTGGCTCCTTCAGACTTTTACTTATTTGCATCGAAGATACACGCATAGGGATTACAACAACTACCAGTATACCAGGATACTGAATACCGGTATTTTGAGCCATTTATACTATTTTGTAATACCGGTATTCGTACCGCTTTTTTGGTATTTACTAATTTTTTTTAAATTGTCTCCTCTATATGCTCAGGGGTAACTAACATAACGAAGTAGTATACTTTTTATTATGCCGTCCTTACGGGTGAAATTGATGATGATGTGAATACAAAGTTAGAAGTGGAAAATGTCTTACAATATCTACATAATTATAATGATTTTAAAAATGAAAAAGAAAAAAAGAGACTAGCCATTTCTAATCTATTCAAGTTTATAGTCAATTTTCTTAAAAATGTTTACCCACAAACTCATATTCAAAAAAACGGTAGTTATCAAAGATGACGATATCACTGATGTCGATAGTGAAAAGGCATTGTTTTTTGAACCAAACTTATTATAGAGTTAGCGATAACTAAAAAAATTTAACAAACCAAAATACAATACAAAAATCAATTATACCTAAAACTATCATACGAGAAATCTATTTTATAATAATATAATAAGGGATTAAAAGGTAAATATATGTACCTACTTGTATTACAATACCATCCCATAGCACAGTTTTTGAAAGAGCGCTTTCGACAGCTGGTAGTTTTGGCACAAAATTACGTTCCATGCTTAATGATTTTTTTGTAATGGTATTTACTCTCCTTAATAAAACTGGTAAAGAAAACAAAGAAACCTTCTTTCTTTTTCTAGAACTCCTTCTACCGGTATTCTTGTATTAAGGTCTAAAAAGTAGCGAATATCGGTATTGAACTTTTGGTCCGATATTAAGAACCCTAAACTCTTATTTCCGGAGCAGCACTTCACATCTTACGAAGATCTACAAAAATGAATCGATGACGGGTTTTGCTCAAAAGTTAAATATTTTTTTTGGCATTGTATCCACGAATTGTTAGAAAGATGATAAAAATGTAAAGTTAAGAAAGGGAATTATTTTAAATAAAAAAGTTTTTTTTATTCAGAAATAATGAGACCTTATTCTTTAGAAAAAAAAATTATCGGTTTCATATTAATACATCAGTGCATCCAGTGCTTAACAAACATAAAATAATCTATGATTGGGGAAAATAAAATTGCCTGTAATGTGAGAAAATTTTGTCAAATTCTTTACTTTATCTTCTGCTAAGCGAATAGGCTAAATAAATAAAAAAAGTAAACCCCACAGAAAAAAATAAAAAATAAAATTTTATTACTGTTTTCATTTATTTTATACATTCATATTATTATCTAATATTAATAAATTTAAAAAATATTTTCTTTTGCCACGGTATTGCATTTGTTAAATTAAATATAAATAATTTAAATAATCATACTATTTAACGATATTATGTAATTATATTAAGAGTAGATACTTTTTATTATCACGTTTTACTTGTATTAGCCATATCACTATTTTTTTGTCTTCTTGACAAAATTATTTTTTCTAATGTCCAAGATACAATAACCACCAACGTCATAAAGTTTAAAAAATGTAACGTTAATGAATAACTTTGCGATGTATCTCGAATAATACCTAAAAATAATAATATCGTAAGTATTAACTAAAATATTAAAATTGATAATAACATGAAAAATTAAACATCCAACAAAAAAAAAATACCAATCACTGGTCCAAATGCTAGTGAAAACAGGCCAGCGGTTAAAAGCTGAAGTCCTGTAGCCGCTGGTAATCGAAGAATAGAGACATGCGAAGGAATTGCCAGCGCCATAAAAATTGTTCGAAGTCCTTTTCCAAATCCAAGAACAACAGCAATTTGTAAGCCCATTATGTATGATGTCGAATATATTAACACTGGAACAAATTTTATCAACATGAATTAATTCTTATTTGAAAAATAAGCTTAAAACGAAAAAATAAGATCTAAAGAAATAATATCAAAAAAATATTAAAATAAAAGCCTACAAAACAAACAAATGTTAAATAATAATAGGATTATGTGTAAACATGTGTTAATAGTTCGGTGTATTACCTCCAAATCTATAAAAATTATAATTCTACAATTAAATCCAATATAATTCACAAATATACAAGCGATATGAATACGTTTGTCCATTAGGATACTCCTTACATCCAACCATCAGTAATTTCAATAAATAATCAAAACAATTCCAATAACCATTTAATACATTGTATTTTAACTCTTCGGGAAATATAGTCAAAAAGTATATAGCAAATGTGCAGAAAAAGTTTGTAAATCTCGTTTTTGATAGAACGATAGTAAATTTTTCGGAAAACCAAAATGAATTGTTTCGGTATTTAATTCTTAAATAGTTATTTTGGCGAGGAAGTAATTTTCTACATTTTCACGAAAAGATAGCGATGATAACCTGCTGCTAATATTAAAGTTCTTTAGAGAACTTTTTCCCAACTTTAGAGTTCCAAACGAAAAATCACAATCCAAAGTCACTCGGAACTTCAAACTCCCCTTGGCTCCTATTTTAATAGCAATCGTTTCGAAAATTAGGTAGGTCAAAATTGTACGTACAACAAAAAGAATCTAAGAGAATTATAAAACCATTTTCTTCATTTATATACAACCATAGAAAAATTGAGTTTTTTATTTCATTTGAACAAAATTTCCATTAAAAAAAGGTAATTTTGGACTTTCGGATAAAAGTTTTAATAAACGGATAAATTTTGTATGGATTTTAAAATTTAAGATCGATCCCTCAATTGGTGGAAATGTATGTTTTTCTTTTCATAGTTGTGGTGGTAAATTTGGACTCAAAATTGCAAGCTTTTAAAGCCTTAGAAGGAAGTTTACAAGAGCTTAAAAAAGTTTCATATTTTTGTCTTCAAGTGGATCTGTCTCTTGATAAATAAATAAACCCAATTATTTGTATCATCAATAGATATACATCAAACATCAATAGAACTTGATAAGAATTTCATTATCTGCTTACCTAACAATTATACCTAATACGTTACGAAACTTAATACATAAATAGTATAAAATATTACTTAAAAGTATTTTCTTAAGGATCTAAAAAAGTAACTTATGATAAGTATTTAAGTTCCTTTGTTTAAGTATCTTGATACCCAAAGTAACTTAGGATACCTTTTATAAAAGTAACATATCTAGTATCTAGATACTTTCACTAAGTGTCTTTGACAATTTTGGTGTAAATTTATTATTTTTTCGTTCAACTCTTCCAAGATATTATTGCTTAAAACGAGTTGATAATTCCTATCGAAATAGCAAATGTACAAACAGAGACAAGACCTAAAATACCACTATTATTTTATATTCAATAAGTTGTAGCGTTTAATTTTGCATACTAAAATCAAAAAAAAATATTGAGGAACTTGTTTTATCTTTTGATTTTAAGTTAGTAATTCCATCAAATATTCATAAATAGTAAAACCTTACTGAAATAGTTTCAATTCACGTATACAGACGAGCTCATATGGTTCAAATGTTCTGAATTCTCCTAAGTAGGTGTTTGAGGGTGATTAACGAAATTAGTATATATTGTTGTAGAAATTGGAAGGGCTATCTGCATATTTTAGTACTGGATTATAATTCATCTCAGTTCACACTGATTCACACCTTGAAACATATTTCCCACAATTATGTTATAATTGGATCTGACTTCGGAAACCAAATAATGAATCAATAATCAATATGCCTGTAATTACAATAAGATGGGGAAACAGGTTAATTAATTTCCAATATCTACTAACTATCTATCCAATTTCAGTGATACATAAGTGTCTCAAAATAAATATCAACCGAATACCTTATTAGTTATTTGTACATATCGAGCAAAAAGTTTCTACAAGATGTAGAGTATTAGCTTTATATTGGTACAGTAAAAAAAAGTTTATATACCCAAAAAGTCAATAACTATAGTTATAGCTAGTAAGGTATTCCTGTAATAGGAACAGTTGCTATTTTTGCCTTTTTCAAGCACAAATAAATATAAAATTTTTAGTAGAATAAACACTTATATCAAGTATTATAGTAGTCGAAAGAAATAATATTCGTTTGTTATAAAATTAATGGTGCCAAACGTGATATTCTTCAAACAAAACTTAGAGATAATACTATCAAAAATACCACTATATAAACTTTCAAATTTTTTTTTGTTTTTATTGGTACTTTATTTTGTTGTTATCTTGTCAATGATGGCAAAACCATCCTTTCGGAACGGATGTTTCTGTTAATGAAGAATGTTATAACTAACACCAATTGTACTTGTGGCGATTACCCTTTTTTTAAAAAAAACAATTAATCAATCAATGAATTTTAATAAAATTTTGTTATAAACATATTGAACAAAGTAAAGCACCAAATTTGATGTGGTAATCGTAGATTTGGGTGAAGCTAGTGTAAGAAAGGACAAGGTATCCTTTGTATCAATAACTGAGGACAATGACGAATAAGTTAAGAAAATTACTTTACTAGAAACAGAGCTATCAGATAATAGTATCTTAGTTATTTTGAAGTAGCTTAGTTACTTTTCAGTATTTAAGATACTAAGATGTATCTTAATTCCTTTATTTTCGCCAAAAAGAAACTAGTATCTTAGAAACTTTAAAAAAAAACTGCAACTTGTAACATAAGAATATATCTTAGAAACTCAAAAGTAATTTAGATACCAATAAGATTTATATAACTTTAGATAACTTTTATTATCTAAATATAAACAAATTTAGGTAACAAAAAGTAGCTAAAAATAATGTAGAAAAAATAATGATACTAAATTATGTTAACTTTTTGATTTTTTGAGTTTGAACTACTTTATTTTACTCAAATTAGCCGTAATCGTGTTTTGATGTTTTTAACAATATATAATATATTATAATATATAATAAAATATATTGTTCTATTTTATTTATAGTTTTGTTAATTAATATTCAATATATACCTCTTATATTAATATTGTGCCGTTTATTTAAGCGTCATGTTTACAGGCTAAAGAAATACATACTTTCTTTTTTCTTAAATTAAGAAAGACGTATAATATAATCTGAATACCAAATAACTTTACCAAACACGTTACAAAGCTTAGTACATACATAGTACGCAAAGTATATTTATATATTTATATAAAACACTAATCAAGTATATTTTTAAGTATCTTAAAAAGTAACTTAAGTTTTTAAGTACCTTTTTTAAAAGAAATTAGATACTCGAAGTAACTTCGGATACTTTTTCCAAAAGTATCTACCTAGTATCTAGATAGGTACTTTACAAAAGTATCTTTGACAGCTCTGGTTAAAAATTCCACGATGAAATTTCTAAGAGATTTCTTAAGTCAAGTAATTGTTTCGGGTGTTTTAGGCTTTACATCTGGCAAGGTTTATTCCAAATCAATAAAGTTCAACAAAAACAATGCCTCGTAGATTTCTCTGATACTGGTCAATGAGTCCAACAATGATCCAAAATGTTTTGTGACCTATTTTTATTTCCGAAACTAAAATAAATCACGAAAAGACGATGTTTTGCCACTATTGATGGGATAACAACCAAGGTACTGAAGAAGCTATAAATACTATCAGATTATATATACAAGTTCCTGGAATACTTTCAAGCTTGAAAAAGCTTTGAACATACAGTGTCTAACACCAAAAACAATGGTGTCTAGCACATTTGATTAAAATAGTTGGAAACAGTGACTTATTTTTTAATACTGTTTATTAGTCACGAAATTTACGTATAGTTAATGAATGTTAAAGATAATTGCTTATATTAGGTATTTTTACCATTATTGATATATAATGTTTAACCTTTTAGCACTTCATTACATTTTAGAAATAACGTTTACTTAAACTGGTTAGTTAAAGTTATTTAAGTAGTAAATGGTTATTTTGGAATATTTTAAAACTGAATACTTACTTATTCTACCAACAGCCAAAAATCCAATACCAATCATAAAGTACGTTCTATTGGACAATCCAATTTTACCAGCGATAAAAGGAATTAAAAATCGAACTGTTATATCAACCCCACCTAGTATAGAAGCAAATGTAGCGATTTGTTCGTTGGAGTAACCATAATCACCCAGTACGAAAGGTGTTAAAATCGAAAAGTTCAATTCGGAGAACCAACCCAACGTAACGCCAATCATAATATTTACATAGATAGGATCTGTTAGTAAGTCTAGGTCAAAAAATATAACCACCTTTTTTATAAATGAAATATTCTCATCATTATTTTCATCAATGGTAGTTAAAGGTTTTTCAGAAATTTTTTTATTTTCAGTTTCTTCTTTATCGGATATCATTTGTTCTAATTTATCACATGCACTTTTCAAAACTTCATTTTCACAGGCTAAGTTTATATTGTTTTTATATAACTCCGCTTTTTGCACATTTTCTGCGTGAAAAGTTTGTTTCTCGATGAATTTTCTTTGTTCCTTCTCCAAATCATGGACGGCTTTTAAACTTGGACAGTCTTCAACTCCGACTTCATCAATTTTCAAATTGTTGTTACCACGTGAAATTTTCCGCTTCTTCATATCATGTGGAGCGTTTGTATAGCTTTTCGCCTTAAATTCTTGAAAACTAGCGACCGAAAGTTTGGGTGACATTGATAAATTGTGAGTGGAAGTGTATTTTGAGTCAGGTTCATTAAATGCGCGTCCTTTCGAGGAAGTTAGCGACAATTTTGATCCGTACAAAGAGCGTTTTCCAGAGGAATACCATCCGTCGTTCCCTGCAGACAGCATTGGAGTTCCGGGTTCGATTATTTCATAGCTAGGATTAAAAATGTCTTCATCATTGAAAAAAATTTTGTTCGAAAACAAACTATGGCTTGTTTCATTTCGACGCATTTCAACTACTTTGTTACCAGAACAGTCTGTTGTTTGAATTAGTGGTATTTGACTCTCCGCAATTTCAACCTAAAATTAACATTATATCATTACGATTTACAATAATTTCCTATCATGAAACAAAATTGTTGAATCTGAATAGTGTTAAACATTAATATAATATCAGTTATTTTAGTTTATAAACATATTATAAATTTTACTTCAATTCACCAATATAATAACTTTTTACCTGATCTCGATATTTCGTGTGCCAATGTACTGGTTGCAATAGTAATGCGCATACAACTGCATTAAAACCTATTCCGGCATAAATCAAAGTTGTCCCTTCAACACCGTATTCGTACATCAAAAAGGAAATTAAATGAGGCATAATAATGGGTCCAAAGGCTGTCACTGTCCATGCTAACCCTGTTGCAATTCTACGCTTTTTCAGAAAATATGTGTTTAATGCCAGAGCATTCGCCGGCATGGAAAACCCCATTCCCAAACCTGTAACAACAGTATTTTGATTAATAATTGTTCATAGTTAAAATTTATATAATATTAACAATTTGGCGTCTTGATTGATTACTACCTACATATACTATGCATATACATAGGAAGAAATCTGGAACCTTAAATATTCAGGGTTTGGGGTAGGTATAACTAATTTGAAGTTAATATGGATTCTACTCCATTATAGTTTTAAATTTTCCAAAAAGATATAGCAACTTCAAATTTTACGGGTGTTTTCCATTGAAAAATTTATTTTAATACAAATAGTAACGATGTTTAAATCGTTCAAACTCAATGTCAATGATTTAAACCATTTACAATACTTGGAATTTATGTGACCAGGAATATTTTTTCGATTTATTCGCAAATAAACAGACAGAACTGAAACTTGGAATATGAAAGTATCTTTTTAGTATCGAAAAATGATTCAAATACTTTTCAGGGACCGATTTTCCATTATTATTGCTCTATAGCTTTTTCTACACTTTTTGCTTTAGTTAACATTTTTGAACTATCAGAAAACTACTTACCATACTTTTTTCCAAACTTCAGAAATAATTTGATTCTTTGCGAAAATAACCTCTTCCTTAAAAACCCATTATATACCCATCCACAATGATATGTTTTTTAAAAAAATTAAAATAATTTTCCTCATTTTCCAGTCTTCTTAATATTTTTTGAATCTTTGGAAAATTATTCGTTGGATCTTATTTTAAATTACAATTAATTGTTTCCAAAAACATTATTTCTTACATTTATTAAAAGACTCAGTATTGAAATAATAAACTTAGTTTAATAATAAGCTTAGTTTTTACAGACCCTAAACACAATTAATCTCTATTTCATAGAAAAAATTGAGAGCTTTTTTAAGGTAGAAAAATGGTTTCAGTGGCAGAAAAAGGTGAAAATTGGGTAAATTATTTTTAATTATAATAACCACTCAATAATCTGTTTATATTAGAAGTGATTTTTTTCAAAAACTGTAATGTAAAACATGGATGTACAGACGATTTACGGTACAAACGATGTTTAAATTTGCCAGCTCCATCGATAAAAGAGTTGAACTCTTTTTGAACTCCTAGTTTCATAGGAACTTACAACAGAAAAATGCAAATGAAATGTCAATCACTGATTGTTATTTGGAAAGAATGTTCACTATATATTTTTACATTGACATTATTACTAGAGAATTTTCAACAGTAAACAGAAGGTTTAAAGTGATGATATTGACTAAACTTTCAAAAATTACTGCTTATACAATATATAAAATATATTGTGGTCTTATTGATGTAATATAATTTATAAAAGTAGGCTTTAAACATAAATTTAAACAAAAGTGCAAACAAATGTATTTTTACGTATTGCTCAGATACGTATTTCGATTGCCAACCAAGCTTCTTTAATGGTCATCAAGTAGTATTAGATCGCTCCTTAACTGCTATGTGATGAGTCACTAAAAATGGGACCCGGAGAGGTTGTGAAACATTGGCGACATCGTTCATCTAATCCACATACGGCTTTGAATCCGAAAGCCACAACGGTTTTAAACATATTTTTTAAATGTTCTATTTTATACAGTTTAAGTGTATACAAAATTTGCTAACTAATGTGAATATTTGAAGAAAAATATATTTCAATTTTAATACCTTTATATTTTAAAATAGAACCGTGTTAAAACTCAAGAGTCAATAACAGCATTAAGCTTTTAGTTAGTTGCAAAATCATCAATTTTGATAACTTTGGACATAATGGTAAACTTTAAAAATTGCCAAGTTGCGATATGAAAACATATCAAATTTTCTGTTCAATCAATCAATATTGATTATTATTCCCGTAGCAAGTTTCTGTTGTACGCTCTTACGATATTTAACGTTCTTGCATATTTCAACTCTTTTATCGGTGGAGTCACCAATTTTAAACATCGTTTGTACCGATTTTTTCATATTTAGGTTTTTCATTAGAGTACCCGCTTGTTTAATTAACAACTCACAATCTGTAGCTGAAATTTTTAGGTATTTTCCAGAATTAATTTAAACAAACTTCATTAATCAATGTATTAAGAAATCAAGCTTTTATGTGAAAGTTTCATGGCGCTCATATTACCTAAGTAAACTGAAAATTTTTAATTATTTTCTGGAGTTAAATTTTGTTTAATCCCTAGATTTACTGAACTTCAAAGTTACAATTTATTCATAGTCTGTTAAGAGTTAATGAATAGTTTATTGAGAGATGCAATTAAAAGTTTTTCATAGTTTATCGTTATTATACGTTATTACAATCTTTAAGAAATAATGTAGGTTTAATCAAATGATAACCATTTTCTTGTACTAAGTACTTATTCTTATACTCACCATAAAGAATTGAAAACGAAAATATATAGGCAAGAAATGAATTTGCTTTGGCCAGAACTACGAATGATACTGTACATAAAATAGCTCCGACTAACGAAACTTTTCGAAAAGTAAATTTACGAAACATCGGTCCATTAATAAGACCTAAAATTGAATTACTTTGTAATAAAAATTTGTATCAACACTAAAACTTGATAACTTACCTAATAAAGAAGTTAAGCCGGAATTTAGATTGATAATTGTTGTTATTTCTGAAGCTGTTATTCCTAGAAAACTAAGTTTTTCACGAAAAATCAGTCCAAACTGTTGCAGAGGCGCAAGTAAACAAAGCTAAAATTTTAAACACTGAATAGAATGAAGTGTTCACAAATGTGTATACTTTCAAAACTTACATTTCCCATTCCTGCCGCAAATACAATTATCCAACCCCAATTTCCATCGGGAGGTTCAAAATCCGGATCTTCAACTCGCAATCTTCGTCTCTTGTTTAAGTTTACATTTCGTGTTTCATCTGCCATACCTTGAATTTGGTGCCGTCCGTAAAGAATCGGTCGCTAAAATATTTAAATACACTCTACATAGATAAATAGTTCAAATATATTCATTTTTATTATTATTCATTTTTATTTTTATTATTCACAGTGTTAGATATTGTTTATTATTTGTTTTAAGCACTAAGTTTGCAATTTAAATGCTTTCTGCAATGGTGCAGAATCATTAATAAAGTTAATCAAAAGAAAAACACGTTCATATTTTCCGGGTTTTGCCATATGAATTTAAAACTTGATAATAAGTGACAAACTTCAGTCGGAAAATATTTATCAATAAAAAATTTTATTCAAGGTAATATGCTATTAATGATTCATATTTCCCATATTACTATCTGACATAAATGCTGATGTAGTCATTTACTACGTATTGTATTAAATTGTACAGTTATTGAATTAATGTCTATACTATCAATTTCGTACAAACTGTGTAAAATCTCTTATTAATTGTTTAATTATATATTAATATATGTTTATTTTACCTTTATGTTTTATTTTGTTAACTTTAGATTGTGTTAAATAAAATTTAAAATCAATAATAAATTTTAATTCTATCAGCTATATTTGCCCATTAATATCGCAATGCTATTTATTTACTAATTGGTTAGTCGCCTTGTAAAATTATTTTTCAACAATTGTGTCTATAATATTATAGATAAGAAAGAAATATTTACTGTATCATATTTCATTTAAGAAAGCATTTTCAAATACAGTGCTGAAGAACATAAATAAATTTTTAAGTATACCTAAGCGGATGAATCTTTATCGAAAAAAGTTATTGTTATCGTTTTTTTTTGTGCTGATGTTTATTTAAATTGTAAATGGATGTCATATATAACAATAATGAACGTCGAAATTAAATCCTTACTATCAGTGTATTGGTCTAATGTTCAATAATATTTCAAAAGACTAATTAACAGTTTTAAAAAATTGGTAAGTCATTTGCTTTGCGGTTTATTTTATTTTATAATTTCAACTTCAAAAAACGCAAGCATGATTATGTTTCATTTTGAAAGTGTATCGATAGTTATCTTTTTTCTAAAATTTTCGTATACTATAGAGTACCTTTTGAAAAAAATCCATATAGGAACCCATGTGGTTTTCTATGTGGTGGTTTTGGATGGATTCCTCATGTGGATTCCTATATGATTCCATTGAGTATGTGTCTCCTATAGGAATGTCAAATGATTTCTACAGTATTTTCCCAAAAAAAATTATAGGACAGCACTGTAAATTATGTAACACTAATTAATTTTAGTTACTTTGTTATTCAGTAACGTAGCATAGTGGGTGCCAAGGGAGCCATAGCTTCGGGTGGCACATGAAATGAGGACGGCATATTGGCATTGATAATTCCACAAAAGATTTCGCTTTGAGAAACCACGTATAGTTACATTTTCGAGGACCAAATTAAAGAACTTATAGATGCTTGACTTTAAACCAATTTTCTTGACTAATGATGAACATAGTGGGCGGCAAATTCGCACGTTATACCACGTTATACCACTGTATTTATTTATTTTCATATATTTCGTTACGGAATGTAAAATTAAGTTTATCCACCAGTGTAAACTAAACGATTTAATGTCGCAAAGGTTATTATAGTTTTTCACCTCCGTCACAAATATCTTGCCTCTAATAAAAATTAAAAGCATATTTAAACAACGAAAAATTACACAAATACAGTTTCCAGCGTAAACGTTCTCTTTGAAATTATGAAAGTTCATGGCGTCGATGAGAAAAATGACCCTTTAACGAATAATATTTTGTAATATCGGGTGAGAGGATGACAGAAATATCTTAATTTTAATTTGAAAAAAGGATTAAGTTCTTTTATTGTTCGCTTTCTGAGGATATTGTATCTAGCCCTAACTCCATTTCCATATGAGTCCACATAAAACCACATAAACTCATCCTTTCCTATATGGTTTCCTACATAAATCCATCCATTTCCATGTGGTTTCCTACATAAATTCATATGAATTTATGTCGATTTTTTTGATAGGGCACGCTTCAAAAAAAATTGTTTGTTTATTTTCTTAAATAAGAGTATTTAACAAACTCACTCTTTCTGCTTCGTAAATTTTTTTGTTTTTTTGTTCTGAAAAATCATGTTAATTCAAGGAACAAATAGTTTTCCTTAAATTACTATGTAAAAATGTATGTAATTCTATGGAGGGCGTGATTTAAAAAAAATCAAGATCTCTGCAGATTATTTACTTCTTTTCGCTTCTTCTAACTATAATTTTGTTTCAATTTTTACCATTTTTAAAGACTTCTGCACTGGTCTTATATTGTTCTACAGTATTTCACAATATTATACACAATTGACAACTTATACAATTTGTATCTTACATATATGAATTAACTGTTTATCAATACAACATGGGTTACTTTTTCGAAACATACTTATCGAAAGCATTTACCTTATAAAAGTGGATTGCAGTCATAAACTATCATGTATGGATATGAGTAAACAGTTAATTGCATATACATACAGTTTGTGTAATTAGTCAATTGTGTGTATCTACAACATAAACAAATAGCGACATAGTAAAAATTAAATGAATACAATAGTAATTGTATATTAATTATTATAACCCCTTTATAATATACCCATTTATATTGAAACTGAGTTTTGATTCAAATATAGAAAATAATAACACAATATAATGTATTAATCGACTATCTTTGCATTATTTTAAAAATTGCATTGAATAATTTAAAAAAACTACCTTTCTTTTAAATGTATTTAAACTATTGTGTATTAATATGGATATGGTTCAAACTATATCGTAAGAATTGAAAATGTTAAGTTTGACAGTATCGATGTTTTAAGTATAAAATAACAACTGATGGTGAATGTTACTTCTTCATCGATCATTTCAGTTGGTTTCCCCTATCGAAAAACAAAAACCATATGCTACCGATCGACTCGATTGCGTTTTTTAAAACTATCAAAATCGCTCCCAAATTCGGCCAACTTCGATCTGAAGTCGCTCGCAAAATATTAGCGAACAACTTCTTACTGTAGCAATGGCGTTAATTGAATTAAAAATTTAGTGTGATCATGTTTTTCATAACGCCGCTAAAGAAATATAACTTCGAAAAGGTGTCTATTTAATTTCATATAAAAAAACTTTTTCATATAAAGTTTTCATTAGATAAGAACTTATTTCAATTTTTTTCCATAATGTTGTTTTTACTAAATATATCATAGTGTTTTACATGTAGTATTTATCTTTATTTTAACAGGTTTTATTACGAGGAAATATATACGATGTATAGTTTAGTGTATATCGTATTTAAGGCTAAAAATTATCTAGGTATATTTATATACATGCACCAATATGATAACTTCAAAAGTTACTTGTTAAATATTTAGTAACAATTACTTAAACTAATGTTATTCTATTTGCGTTAATAATTTTATCATTTACATGTTTTATTTACTAAATGTATTTGTTATATATATATTTATCTTCTGTTCAAATTTATTATTATATACAAAACACGTCTTATTAAATGAAATAGATTGACTACTTTAGAAACTAAATTATCAAATAAAATTAAAACATATAATTTTTAATCGGTATATAAATAGCTGAATATGTAATTATCTTTAGCAGTTTTTAGTGAATTTCAACAACAGTTTTTCTTTATCAAATAACGTTTCAATGACCTTTCGATAAAAACAACACAATGAAATTTATAACATAAGTACCTGACTGATTCGTTTTATAATTTTTCAATATTGTTAGATGAATAAATATACCAACGAATAGGATGACAAATTTTGCTTACTATAATATAATCAATAATAACGACTTTCACTAAAACTATCACTAAATCACTATTCTAAACTTATCTTCAATATTTAATTAAAACCGAAACAAGTGGCATTCACTTTGATGAGTTAATTGCTTCATTTTTCAAAGGTGCTTTATTTACTGACTTTTATTTTGTCAACTGGATGCTTTCGTATTTAAAGCTCCAGTTTCCCAATCAATAGATTTTTTTTTGTTGTTCTATTTTTGTCGTAGCAAGACCTTAATTTCAGTAGTAGTTTTTCAAATTTTGGTAATAATATCGAAATATTTAATTTAGGTAACGTTTTCATGTTGTATCTGCTTTACGATGACGTAAAGGATAATTCCCTCTTCGATGCCTTCATGATTTTTGACTTGGCATTCCGGTATCTATATTCAATCTATAGTTTTCCGGTAACAATGAAACGATTTAGCATAATTTGTAATTCTATTTCCGTTTTAGCCAACATTACCAAGGCATCAGCGTATTTGATATCTTTGATGATTCGTCCGTTTTCTTCAATAAGATTCATTTGATAATCATTAATCGTATATGTTAAATAGAATAGGAAATACACAGCGTCTTTGTTTGACTCTTCGTTCGATCCCTGTACAATTGGAGTCTTTTCCATTTATACGAATATTTACTTTCTATTTCATATACAATTTGGCTAGGAACTAATATTTGGGGTCATAATAAAACACTTGTAAAAGAAACCCATTTTGATGCCGAACAAAATTAAAAACAAAATAACTTAATTGAATCAAGTGGAAAATAATGCGGAAAGCAAGCAACCCTATTTTCATATAATTACACATATATCTATACTAGTGATAACGAATCTATGACCCGTGGGTCAAACACTGACCCACATAAACTTTTTAACTGATACACGATGGTTAGGCAACCATTTGTTTGTTATGTTCATAAAAAGAGACTTCCATAGCACTTGTATCACTCCCTCTTTGTTTCACCTTGTGAGGCACTAAAAGGCGTCATGCACATTAGTGACCCATGAGCTAGTACTAAAAAAATGAGAAAAAAAATTGGGTGTCAATTTTCACGCAATCCCTGATCTATACTATCTACAAATTTTTTTAAACATGTCCCTGTTTTTATGAGAATACTTAGGAGCTATTATTATCTACTAGCCGCTATCCGTGATTTATTTACAACCAACACTGACACAACCAAAAATTGGCAAAAGTTGATTATTGAATGAAGTTGAAATGACAGTTGAAACAAATGACAGCAATCAGTTAGTTCTTTGAAACAGTGATTATTTTACATGGTTTTCACTCACAAGTTTTTTTTGTTTCTCTTACACGTATGTATTTACATTCATTCTGGGTTCTATCTTTGCCGACATATATTTACTACATACATAGCGCACCCTTGCGACAAAAGTGGCACAACTCTAAAATAACTTAATTAGAGTTAACAGTACCATCTGACTTTTAAAATATACATCTATCACCCAGCAATAGTGTATAAACTTCACTTATTAATTGACTTGTATGGAAAAGGTGAAAAAAGTAGAGCTCACCTTAAGTCAAAAGGATGGTTTTATTAAAACAAGTTAATAGTCTCAACTTTAACAATTGGCGAAAGTTAGTAATTCAATTAAGTCGAAATGGCAGTTGAAACAAATGACAGCAATCAAATAGTTCAAATTTGAGATAATGATTTTTATATTAGTTTTTGTCTAAAATTAAGGTTGAAGCTATTTTTAATAAAATGAGTTTCTTGAGTTGGGTCACCAAAGACCATTAAGATTGCTGATCAAGTAGACGTTTTCATTGGTACGAAGAAATAGTCTCTTTCACTCCATCCGCATCCATTCCATGCATATTACAACTTGGGTTGTATTTGACCAACTAAGCTCAACAGATCTCGTTCACTCACTCTTCTCGACCAAAATTGCATTCCATTGTAGTAAAAGCAGCTGATCTCTGTCCGTAATACTTTCCGTTAGGATGGAGCCCAACAGGAGCTACACTAGTTACTATATATGATTAATATGTGATGAATGATATTTGATGATTAATATTTTAGTTGTCTTATCAATGGCTTAAGAGTCTATATTACAGAGAAAAGTTTCATTCATTGTTGACATATAGTATGACTGCAATTAAAATTTGATTACCACATTATGTAAACGTCAATTGTCAGTATGGTGAATTTGAGACATAATATGAAAAATTATTGATAAAATACTGATAAATAATTGGAATATATTATATATTAAAGAAATCTTATATATAAATTGACTATCTTGCCGTCCGTGCGTTCAGAGCTATGCGCATGCGCTTTGTTATCCCCACTTACGCATTCAAAACGTTGGTAGGGTTAAATTGACACAGCGCACGGCATTCAAATATGCCTATTTGCTCAAACCGGCTATTTACCAAATTTGTTATTATTTTTGTATTTTTTTCGTAACAACTATTTACGTTTATCAAAATATTATTACTCAAGCACATTAAATAGTTATTAACGGACTTTGATTGATTATTAAATTTGAAATTTCGATTGTCTATTAAACGTTATCCCTTACAAACTTTGCTACCGTTTTCACTCTTTTAGGGGAGAAATTTTCAAAAACCCTTTCTTATTATATATTTGCATCGTATAAGGAAAACACTTTCAAAATTTCATCGACACAATCGTACACTTATTTTTGAAAATACAATGTAAAACGAAAAAAAAATAATGACCTTTATTTTTTAACATCACTAAAAAGCTATTCGATTTCACACATTTGGATGTTGTACATACAAAATTGTAGGAAATAGGTGAAAAGCGTGGAAGTAAATTCGAATATTTTATTTATTTTCAATAACAATAATTGGTTTTCAAATTGTTTTAAATACCGAGTTAGTATCAAAGATTTTATATTTGATTTGACAGTGAAATATATGGCAAAAATTGCTACCTTTTTGCTTTTCAACCGAATACATAATTACTCCAGATCACAACCATTGGTTCATAAAAAAATAGATTTTAAAAAGTTTGATTGTTGAAAGACGAGCCAAAATTTAAAATCGACAATTTGGTATAAGTACTACATAAGTATTAAAATTTCATACTAATTTAGTGCAATGACGTTATTTAAAATGTTATTAAAATGATATAAAAACACTTCTTTATTTTATTTCTTTATATAATTTTAGATAAACTTTTTTTATATTAACAACACTTTGATTATTAAATTTAAAATTTCGATTGCTGGTTAACTCTACATTATCTCATACTAAACATTTTATTGAGATAAAAACTTTAGTTGCGAATGCAACGGGCAACTACTAGTTTATTATAACTCACTTAATAAAAACTTAATTTGATGTGAGGGGATGTCGAGAAAACCAAGTAGGAAAATCTCTTATTAAAACTAATTTTAATCATATGAAAAACGTTCTGTAGTTTATTGGAGTAAAGTACGTTCCAAGTGTTAACCACTAATTTATTGATGACAATGAAAATATTTTATGACAAAATTTAATTGGCAATAAATTTCAATTCAATTGGGAGAAAAAAATCTTTGGAAGAAAAATATTTTCCATTTCAACTGACCAACTTTTAAATAGGAAAAATCTATGAAGGTCAATTTCAATGTTTACATATTTCTTATTGATTGCATGTTTGTGAGTCGTGTTTGGCAGCTGTTCAATGGAAAATTACTCACACTAATACACACAGATGACTCATTTTTTAATTATTCTCTGAAAAATGTCCAAGAAAGCTCAATATAAATAATTTCCTTGAATATTTTGCTATGCTTACGTGGAAAATAATATTATTAATTATGATTTCCCGGTAAAAGTAATGTAAAAATTCCGAGAATGGAAAACATTTATGCAACTACTTAGATAGGTACCTAAACGTAGTTATGTTTTTTCGTGTCTTTGAATAATATTTTTCAATTGATAAATTTTGTTTTCTTCATAAATTTTAAAAGGAAGAAAAAATTAGTATTTTTTGTTTTATATTTATTAAATACACTTATCATATCCTTTTATACGTTATCTCAAAATTTATTCCAAATTAAAATATCAGAATATAGATACTAGTTTTTCCGGAAAAATTTAGACATTCTACGTTTTTCGTTGTAAAACAAATTTTCAGGTATTTTACGGGTTTTTGGAATGAAACAAAAATTTAACAAAATAAATTTTCGCCACGTATATTCTGGGTTAATCTGAAATCTATAGAAATTGAATTGAATATTACCGTTGAATACCTGTTGAATATTCAGTTATACTTATGCAAATATTAGTTATTATTTGTGTTATTGTTATTTTTGTGTTTAGTAACTAATATTTGTTTAAAAATTCAAAAAAATCACACCAAAGAAGAGTTATTTGTAACACGTGCATAAGATTATAATAAATAAAGTAAATATGTATTATTTTTGTCATTCTATGGAACGTCATTTTATTAAAGTTAAATATTGTTTTTTATGACAAAGTAATCCACAGAAGCATTTAACAATATAAGGCCTCCTTAATGACGTAGTGGTGATAATCACCTCTATATACCTCTATATATATATATATATATATATACCAGTGGGTCTAGGTTAAAACATTACAATCACTAAAAATTGATATCTCCAGAATACGACAACAAAACCAGAAACATTGGATGTCATCAATTTTAAATTATCAAAATAACTGCACTCAAAATTTTAAGGGAACACAACCTAAATCAAAAATCTTAAATCAGGGATCCAAATTTAGTTGTGGAAAATAAATATTTTGATTTCAAACCCTCAACTAACTATAAAAGGTTCTTAAGCATTTTTCTTTAGCCTAGCAAAATAATGGTTCATGTTTTTCAACCCGAGAACACGCCAACTGCTGGATGAAATAATATTTCATATCAAATTGTATTCCCCATAGATCCAAAGTGAAAAAAGTATGTATGTTCTTATAAACAGAACTGACAGAAAAAATTATCTTTGTTACTTTTGCTATAAAGTTTCTAAGATCCTATATCTTAGTTCCTTTGTTTTTGGCAAAAATTAACTAGTATCTAAGATAATTTTTAACTGGAATTGTATCTAGTATCGTAAAAAGTATATTATATACCAAAACATAACTTAGATACCGAAAGATTAGGCCCAATGTATTTGATTTTGTTTTATAAGATTCAATACATACCTCTTATATTAATCTACATACAGAATATATAAAGTTACTAAAAAAATATCCATTTAAGTATCATTAAAAGAAACTTACGATAAATATTTAAGTTCCTTTTTCTTAAGAGTACCTAGATACCCAAAATAATTTCGGATACTTTTTAAAAAAGATACATTCTCAAAGTATATTTGACAGCTATCCTTGTTAGTACAAGGCATTTAAAGTTTTTTTTTTCTATATGCCTTTAATAGGCGGAATAGGAAAATTCGAAAAAATTTGGTACTTAAAATAAGATAGTATACAAGAGTTAGTGAAAGTTTTTTTTAGAAACTTTCTTGTATACTATCTTATTTTAAGTACCAAATTTTTTCGAATTTTCCTATTCCGCCTATTAAAGGCATATAGAAAAAAAAAACTTTAAATGCCTTGTACTAACAAGGATAGCTGTCAAATATACTTTGAGAATGTATCTTTTTTAAAAAGTATCCGAAATTATTTTGGGTATCTAGGTACTCTTAAGAAAAAGGAACTTAAATATTTATCGTAAGTTTCTTTTAATGATACTTAAATGGATATTTTTTTAGTAACTTTATATATTCTGTATGTAGATTAATATAAGAGGTATGTATTGAATCTTATAAAACAAAATCAAATACATTGGGCCTAATCTTTCGGTATCTAAGTTATGTTTTGGTATATAATATACTTTTTACGATACTAGATACAATTCCAGTTAAAAATTATCTTAGATACTAGTTAATTTTTGCCAAAAACAAAGGAACTAAGATATAGGATCTTAGAAACTTTAGAAAGATTGGAAAAATATTCCAATCATGCAACGCATAATGGGAATTGTGTCTAGATGTGACGCCGCCACAAGTGCGTCTAGAGTACTAACTTTAACCGTTAGCCTAAAAGTACATAATTTCGGTCGTTTCGGTTAGTAAATATTCTAAACACACTTATGAAGGCGCCACATCTTGTCACATTGGCCATCATGCATTGCATGATTGGAGAACTAAAAAAACATAACCGACTTCTGTCACAAAAAATGTAACACCCACAATTTTTCCCTCTGAAGACGCGCTTAAAGAAGTTTAACTTCCAAAATAGAGAAACCCTAAAACATTTTTATCAATTTAATATTTAATTAAGTTTCAGGTATTCGGACCACTAGTTTTTATTGATTATAAATCAATTACTCTATGGTTATTCATTTCGTCGCTCATTGCAAAATTCAATAATCAAAAAACAAAATAGATAATAATAAATAATAGACAATAAAAATAAAATAAACCTAAATTTTATTTTAATATAACAATTTTAGTATTCATACATATTGGCAGTACAATTAAATATTTTCTATCACAATGATTAAGTGAAATTTTGAAACTTGAAATTAAGCTCAAGGAAAATTTTGGTTTATTTAAAATGTGATTTTGTAGTCTATTGACATTAAAAAATTTAAAAACACAATGTTAGTGATATGTTTTTGTCCTTATTTCTTATTTTAGCAAAGAATAAGTAAACTTTCCAATTAACTTACATGTGATCTTTGTGTTTCGAAAATCAAATATAATTAGCACTGGAATGGAAAACTATTTATATATGGAAATTTAAATATAGTCAAAAAACACGTTTTTAAAATGGAAACTGAAATTTAGATAAATGCACTTAAACACAAAGAGTTTTATTCACATTAGAACAGCACTTTAATTGTTTTATAATGGAATTCAAACAATGAAAAGATATGCTAGCACAACAATGAAACGAAACATGAAATTTACACATAGGTAACAGTGTGTGGAATTCAGTTATCGGTTTAGCGTTGTTGTTGCTCTTCTATCAACATTTAAGGTCAATTGAATTTGAACCACTTTACAATAATTTTTACATTTTTATCTAATCGCGATTATATTGATAAGCATTTTAGCGAAATTTTCAACACTCACATATGAAATATTTTCTAATCAAGCTGAGATATTTTTGTCGGAAGAAAAACGTTTTATACTGGCCGACTATTAACGACGATTCGTTGTAGCTATGTAAGCATCTAGCACTTTTAAGGGACACATCATAGTCAAGGAACTCGATTCACGTCATCATTAAAATAGTAATGTAAACAACCCTTCCAGATTCAATTTAACGTTTTAAAAACATATGTTAGCGAACAAAGAAACGGATGATTTGAAAACTTATAGTTCTAAAAATATAAATATTTTCGAATAGTGAGAGAGGTGTTTCGATAGACAACGATTTTTAAGAATGAAAATAACGTCATGTCGCTATAGTGACGCTTTAACGATCATGCTCCCATATGATGATCACAAATGCTATTTTCTCGCTTAGTTTTCACATTTTATCGAGGACAAAGACCATTAAAAATACGACAAAAAATAGAATAATGAACTGCAGGATTAAAAGATTCAATAGATTCGAGTAAATTGTAAATTATTGATTGGCATTGCCAGTCATTAAAATCAGTGACGTAACAAAATATTAAATTATAATATGTGATATTTACTGTAGCTATTTAAATTCCAACAGTTACTGTTGCTAATATTCCGAATAAAAAAAATCGAAAATTGCAATATACATATTTTAATTTCATTTTTAAATGAATTTCATTATAAATTACTGTTTTTAATAAAAAAAAAGGTATTAGCTTAATTGATTTCAAAAACATTTCGCTAATTGTTTCGTAGAAAATCAAGTAATCATCTTAATTTTGCAATGAATTTTTTGTATCATGTGATAGATAAGTGGTAAATAGAATTTTGGAATGACGCTTGAGTATATTAAAATTATATCAATTCAATGACATAGTTCAAATATTAATTAATTACTTACATACTATTTTTATTCCAAATACATCGCTATAAATTTAACGTTTAAATTGATTCGGATTAATGTATATGTCTCCTTTGTGAAGCTTATAAAGTATGATAAACATTAACTTTTTGTATTTTTTAGCAACAATGTGTCATATATTTTAAACCCCTAATTTTTCAAGATAAAATAACAATTTATTAAGCCCAATAATCTATACTTAACACCGACACAAAATATTCATTATTTTCAATCGAATTTCCATATGCCAAAAATTACATCATAAGATATGATATAAGTGATACTTAAGCTAATCTGTCTTATTTGTGTATATAATATATATAATAATATTTTAACGATAAGATATAGGTGATGTATTTTATAGCAAGTTGGTCTCAATTTATAAATAAAATGTTAATCTGATTTAAATATTAGAACACCAGATAAATAAAAATTATTCCAAACAGCAAGGTGATTTATTTTTAATTTATACGGAAAAACAAATAATATTAACACATTATGGTGCAAATTTTTAAACAAACTTTCTTGTCGAATTCGGGGCATCATTTAGGGACCATCAATATTATAATGCTACCCATATTATGAATTTTTGTTGTCCAAAAGGTTGAAAAGGTATTAGCCAATTATCGTTCCTTACGTTCCATAAAAAGTTATATAATCGCCTCCTTAAAATTACTAAAGGTCTTTAAGGAAACATAAGTGGCTATATACAAATCAATGAAAAGCATCATTAAGAATGTCTGTTAAGTTCTTTTTAAAAAAACATTATAAATACCAACCATTAATCTATATACTATCCATTGCTGTCAATATTAATAATGGTTCCATTAAATTTGATCCACCAACAAAATGTGCGCAGATCAAATATCCACGAACAAAATATCCCGACAACGGAATATTTGGCAAGAGTATGGTACTTCTAGTGCTATGATTTGAAGACAGATTCTTATAAATTTCGACGAAGTAAATCGAAAAGAAAATTTTTTTTTATGATAAAAATTGGCTTTTTCACTGTTTTAGAGGTATTTTTCTAGATTTTCAAAAAAAAATCACGGTCATTATTTATAACCGTAACTTCATCCATTATTTTGTGTTAAAAAACTATATACAAGGGTACCATGGGCAAAGGCTGCTAAATTTCTCTTTAAGGAACATCAATATCAAACAACGGTACATTTTCTTCTTTCGTTTTTGATTTAATTCGCAAATAAATTGGAGCATTATTAATTAAGCATTTCAAATAGTTTAGGTTGAAATTGGGGAGCTTCTTTTCCACCGGAAACTCGCCCCTGGACCCCTTGTGTATAGTTTATTGTGGAGCAGAAGAGAAAGATAAAATAATTAATAGTGAAGAGGACGAATGCAGTTGAGTGTTTTTTAAGATTATAGTGATGAAAAAAGGGAATAGTGAAGAGAACGATTAAATTTGGGTGCTGTTTTTCAGGAAAAACCAGGATACAAAAAAATAGGAATTCAACTTATAATTGAAGGATCAATTGTCGGAGATATTTTCTCTTAATGATATTTTGTCGGAGGATTAAGACGCTTGATACGTAATTAATATGCAAAAAATGATAATTTAAGAAAGGAACGAATGATAATAATATATGAAAATAATATGAATATTGAATTTGGTTTAATATTGTAGAAGATATGCTTTAAAGAACCAATTTAACTTCCTGTTTGTATAGATTTCTTTATTTTTCCACTGTTAAAAGTAAATTACGCTAGTTTTTTTTTTTGGAATTTTGATAGGTTAGTATTTAATTAGATCTCTTATTAACTAAAACTAAAAATACATTTTCCAAAAAAAAACGCTCTGTATCGCTGAAGCTAAAATTTCCAGAATCGTTTATAACCAAAATTCATACAAAAATGAAGCTGTAATCCTGTACGGCGCATGACAAGTTTTTTGCATATAAAAATTATTTCCCATATGATCTTAAAAAAATATGAATAAGAAACCTTTTTTTATTATATAAGTTTATAGCTATAATAATATTATAGCGTTACACCTTCATACATGAATGGATATTGATTCAAAGTAGAGATTAGATAATAATTTGCGAACGTATTTTAATATTTTCTATTATTAACTAATTAAGAAACAGATAAGCTATATTTTAAGGCAACAAAGGTGAAAATAGTTCAAAAATACTACGAATCTTTTGACTTATTTGTTATTGAGGTAAAAAATTAGCTCACAACCTACAAGTTGACATAAGTACCCACAGTGCTATAAAACAGGACTCTAATTTTTACTATTATTTTTGGAGTTGTATTTTCTAAGACTAGTTGTTAAGGTAAACATATAAATACTTAAATATTATTTTACATACGCAACTACCAAACAAAAAAGTATCGGCACAAATTTTTTCACAATAAAATATATTTTCCTCTATAATGACTATCCTGAATCCATCAATACTAACAAAGTTGCACTAAATGGTAAATTTAATATTTATATGTTAACGACAAGAACTTAATTATAGAAATTAGAGTTCTGCAGAAAGGAAATATTCTAGGAATTGCTAAAATAAACATTTTTGTAATATTTATCGTTCTTTTAATTATTAATTTTTGTTTGATGTATATTTTTTATATTAGCGTTTGTTTTTATTCTTTTATACTATTATTCCTTCCGATAAATATTCAAAAGAACGTCGAACTATGACGTAGACATATCAATGTGTGGAGGCCAATATTTTTCAAAATCGATCATTTTTCCTTCTATTAACAATCAACAGCCAGCAGTTTATTTTAAAGATGTTGCATTCGTTATTTCAATGAGTAAATTTTGAGAATTTTCTTCTGTAATTAACAAATGTAGAAAGGAATGTATAAAGAAAGAAAACTATTATTTATCAAATTTTATCAACTTAGTTATTTCCATAGGGTTTCTTTTGGACAAAAAAAATAATCAAATTTGTTTCACTATGGTTTTTATTTGATTTTTGTACGTTTCGTCGCCTTTCGAGACTTAATCAGGCACTCAATCATAGATCATTAAAAGTCAATATTGTTAACATATAGTTGAAAATGATGTCGAGAAAATTATACAAATAAATAATAATATATATTGTATAAAGTTTATATGCATACATGTTTAAAGTTGAAATTATTGTTAACTCTATTTATAAAATATTGGCTTTTAATGATTTATGATTGAATACTTGATTAAATCCCAAAAGGCGCAAAACATTGTACAAAAATCAAATAAAAAACATTAAGATACAAATTTGTGTATTTTTTTTTGTTCAAAAAAACACCTTATGAAAACAACAAAATTAGTTAATAATGTACATACATTAACCGAGTGAATATAATTAATCAACAATTCCATTATGTGTGTAGTACTACTTGAAAAGAAAAAAATAAATTTTATAACGTTTATCATATTCAAATTAACCATTTACTTATATTACATAAATGCAATGGAAATTGCATAAATGAAAAGTTACTTTTAATTTTAAGAAGAAAACTGCAATATTGCCCCACTATTGGCGGGGGTTATATCCATTTCCCTCAAGTGAATGCTTATTTAAGTATTATTAATGTAGTTTTAAAACGTCTATGATATAATATGCTAAAATATGCTTCTCAAACACGTTCTAAAGACCGCTTTACTCATTAATAAAGTAACCAATAGTAACAATGTAGTAATATGTAATAACATGTAACAATGATTAAACGGATTAAACTATTTACCTGTGAGGGTGAAGGTGAGCGTTTTTCATTTTAACAATTTATCCTCATTATAATAAAGTAACTGATTTATATTTTATTTTAATGAATATACTCGTTTAATATAATCCAGTTTTTATAAAACTTTTAATAAAATATATTTTTACAGGACACTGACGAGATCTATTTGGAACATATAAGGGTTCAATACTTTGTTTGAATATGCTCAGATCTCTTTGTATTTTTTTTTCTTTTAACAATGAAGCTACTTAGTGCTTGATTTACACTGGGGATACCAGAAACTAGGGTCCACAGCAGCAAATTTCCTGGGCAACTATAATCGAAATTATTTTGTTTCTTTACGCGATCAAAAATGCTTCAAAATCATAATCGTATTGAATTTATTGCCGAATAAAAATAAATACAATATTTTTCCTATTTTTGACAATTATTCAAAATAAAGATCACTGCGATTTTGGTATTACAAAGACGTGATAAAACTTGTTTTTAAAACACATTTTTGATAAATTAATGACTAATATAAGCAAGAAGCATGCACCCTAAATCCTCTACAATAATATCACTATTTTCCAAAATAATCCGCAATAGAGGCCAAGTATTCCTTACTAGATTGTGAAATTATAATTCAGTGCTTCATTTTTATTTCCTGAGAAATGAGGTTCAAAATAAATTATTGTAATTTGGAATCATATGAAATACATAATTTTATTAAAATGTCCCGTGTTTTCAATGTTCAATAGTGTACTAACCACAATGACCTCAGAATCTTTTTCTGGAACATGGGAGATACGGATGTTGGTGTATGAAGTATCCCAAAAAGAATATGCCTCCAAAGAGAAAAATTGAAAAAATTAGAATTGTCTTATGCAATATTTATTTTACAATTTTGTATCAAGAAACGAATTCATCATTTATAAAAAATCTTTTTCATTTTTTAACTATTATTTACCGTCGCTTTATATAACTACTAAGGTCTTTAGCGACTAAAGGATTAAAAAACAGCAATCGAGAATTCGAATATCGAAAATTTTCTGTAGACAAGGATCAATCCCAACTTTTTACCAAAGGAGTAATTTTAAGGCTAAGTAAAGATTGCCAAAAGAAGGAAATGTATGACGTCATGGATATGTCCATCATCTGACCACTTTCACCATGCTAAATTAATGGGCTCAAACACTTATTACGACTCTTATTAAACTCTTATTTTTTATGCTTACCGGGTTGCATATAAAGCAAAACAATAATAATTTTTGAATCTCAACAATGTAAATTACATAACTGAAAAAAACAATTAGTGCAAAGGGAATCATCATTTTGGGAGATAAGTAGTTAAGTTAAAGTATTAAATATCAATGTTATAGAGGCTTGTAAGTTTTTCTAATTAAATTTATTAATATAAATGAAGCTGGTCGAATAATAAGACATCAGAAAATTATTCAATGGATCGTATCTCGTATCCGAATGAGATTTGGAGGCGTGGATACGGATCTTTCGAGATTTATCAATCAAATTCATGAAAGATGGGGAAATGGTATTGAGGATGGCACGAGAACATTAGACACTAAATCGTGGTGCAAATTTATTATTAACAAAAATATTTAAAGCATTATGTTGCCCTCATTATTTTTTTTATCCACCATAACAGTTAACAAAAATTAATTATGCTAATGTTCCTTTTAGAGACGCCAAAATTTGGTAACGTTTCATTTTCTACTTTGTTTTGAATTTAATCAAATAATTCAATTTAAACTACACATTATGATCCAACAATCCAATTTTGTATGTCGCATTGTATTAACATAATAATTGGCAAACTATGTATGTAAGTTTGTATGACCACAAAGACAAAGAACAAAAAACGTATTTAAACATATGTTAGAGAAAACTAAAGAAAAGCATGTTAGTGAAAACCAAATGTAATAATCACTGTCTCAAATTTAAACTAACTGATTGTTGTCATTTATTTCAACTACCATTTTGATTGTTATTAAATTTCTCAGTTTTACACGCGCCTTTGAATATAGGTATCCTTTTTTTTTTTAAATAAATTTTTAAAGTAAAAATACTTGGTGGTTATAAAATTTTACGATGGATTCATGTATCGTCGTCGAGGGTAAGCAGGAGTGTCAAAATTCAGCACGATAAAGTGCTAGGGAACAGGTGAAAATTCAGATTATAAGTTTCGTATCTTACAAACTAATAACTACAAAGTGAGCTAATAGAAGCGAAGAAAATAAAATCAACTCATTAGAAACCATTAGTAGTCGTTAAATGTTATTAAAGATATTTTAAATATAATGATTTCAAAATGCTCCTAAGTGCCTTTCTTTAACAGGATAGTTACTAGTACCTATTTAAACAATATTGATCATTTATAAACGGCTCAAGTCCCATTTAGGTAGATTAATATTTGAAAATGTTACATTTTCAACTTAGTTTCTTATTTTATCCGCATTTTTTTTGTTAGTTCAGTTCTAATATGGTATATTTTTCTCTTTTGTGGCTAAGTTTTCATTATGATCGATTTATTTGCGGATTTAATAAACAACAAGGGGATACTACGATTCTTCCGGCATCACGATGCTTTGACGAATTCTAATAGATCTCGACGAAAAAAAAACGAAAATGAATAATACAATTTTTCGATATCTCACTTAGCTTACGAAATATCGACCCCTAAAAATCGAAAAACTATTCGATTTTTTTAACTCTTTTCGACGGATTTCTCAGGATTTCCATGAAAAAAAGGTAAATGTTTACAACCGTAGCTCCACCACTTGTTTGTGCTAAAAATAATAAGGGGTCCAGGGGCAAATCCCCCTCCCCCCGAAAAATTAAAAAAAGAGATATTTATTTAATTTTGGCCTGACTGCCTTACGAATAAATTTAAAAATAAAATCGGAAATGCAAAAAAAAGGCTTCACCTCTAAATCCCTAGTTTATAATTTCTTTAACACCAAAAAAATTGGTAAAAACGATTGCAAGCATTTATCTTTATCTTTTTATCTAAGTCCAAAGAAATCTAAAAAAGTAAAAAAAAAATCAAATAATTTTTCCCTTTTTAGGGGTCGATATTTCGTAAACTAAGCCAGATATCAAAAAATTGTATTCTTCATTTTCGTTTTTTTTTTCGTCGAGATCTATAAGAATCCGTCAAAACATCGTGGCGCCGGAAGAATCGCAATCTTGTCAAAAATTCCAAATTGCACAGGTCTAAAGTATACTTGAGCCAAGCTTTTATCCTTAAGTTTTCCAAATAAAGAATATAAGATTTTTTGAGCCTACTAGGTCGAGTGTTCTAGGTGACCGCTCCAAAACTAGTAGATAGTGTGTTCGATCCAAGGTTTGTAAATTACACAGGTTGCTCCATTAGAAAAAAAAAATGACGTCATACGAAGAATTTTGAAATTGATCAGTCTAAAGATATGTACGAATTTCTTCTGGAACGTCACGTATCCATCACGTAGCCACCATGAGGCACCTGTGTATTTTATAAACCTTGGGTTCGATCCTCGTATCGAGCAAATTTTCGATATTTCTCGACTACGGATTTTATTAACCCTAGAGTCGCTAAAGACCTTAGTAGTTATAAAGCGACGGTAAATAATTAAAAAAAAATTAACCACCGAAATGAGATTATCTTCTTAAAATGTTGTCTCTGTAATCTCGTAATTTTTCAAAATAGCTAAGATTTTAAAGGGTACTTTGAACATGTACTTTGAAACTGCACAAATTGTGTAGTAAAATCAATGAAATAATACGAATCATAGCTATAATACCAATAATATGAAGGAGACGAATGAGAGATTAAAAAAACATGGAAATATTCAGGTCAGTGGACAGGTCGATGATGACAGATATGCGCGATATGCGTAATGTGCGAAATGAAGCGAAATGTGAGCACGTATGTCGACACTTGATACATCAGTTGTCAGATACCCTGGCCGGGCATAATATACGATACAATCCAATAATTGTTATCGATAAAAGAATACAGAAAAGGGTTTATTTTAATGTAGTTTTTATTATAAGTAATATATAATATTTTTTTTAAATTTACGTAAGTAACACGTAATGCTCAATAACACCGCAACTTTCTAATAAATCTTATCTATCGGAATTTATTTATTTTTTATCTTTGACTAATAAAAATTGATTTTTTTTTCATAAGTATTGTATTTAATGTATAAACTTATTAAGTCACGTTTTATTGTGACCTCCAGCATTTCCACTTGAATAAATCAATTGTAATTTCCTTTTTTTGGCTATTAAAAATCTAATTGTAGGATATATTCCGTAAAAAATTGTCCATTCCGTCGTTTATTCTTTTCATATAAATTATTTTCATTCTAAATTTTAGTGAAAATGGCTCAAAGTCATCCGTTACTGTTACGTTTGTTAGCATCTGCTGTATCAGCAGCTAATCGAGCTGGCAAAATAATTCGTGATATTATGACTGAAGGTGAATTAGGAATTGTAGAAAAGGTATTTATTTCTATTTAACAAAAAGAAAGAAATAATTCAAGATAAATCGCTGCTTCAGGGCAAAAATGATTTACAAACAGAAGCAGATCGTTCGGCACAAAGATGTATAATTGCATCTTTAACGAGACAATATCCTTCACTGACAATAATTGGAGAGGAAGGTCCAAGTACAGCAGCTTGTGAAGTTCCCAGTGATTGGGTGGTAACCTGCAGTGAAACAGAAAAGCTGGGTATAGTTTGTCCTGATACTCTTTTAAATGTTACCGAAAAGGATATCGTTGTGTGGGTTGATCCATTAGATGGCACATCAGAATATACTATTGGTAACTTAAGACATTACCTTTTTAAATTTTATTAAAAACTAATCCATATATGTTTAGGTTTATTGGAACATGTCACAGTATTAATTGGAATTGCCGTCAACGGTAAAGCAACAGCGGGAGTAATTCATCAACCTTATGGACCACCAAATAATCTTGGACGCACTATATGGGGAATTAAAGGGGCTGGGGTTGGTGGCTTCACTCAGATTCCTCCTCCGAATAATCGCTTAGTGGTTACAACAACACGTTCACATTCCAACAAAATTGTACAAGACGCCCTCGACGCATTAAAACCTGATGAGATCTTAAGAGTTGGTGGCGCTGGACATAAAGTAAGATTAAATTATACTCAATGATTCTTTGGTGGATTTAACAATTTGTTCCACATTAAAGTTAATTAAAAATATTGCATTGTACTAAACTAAATTGTACAAGTGACCAAAAATATTTCAAAATATTTTTTATCATAATCGAAGAACTTATCACCATCGTTGTATTGACTATTTTGGTTCTTATTTATTTTACATAAAAATACCTTTAAGATAGTATAGGAAAGTTAAATCACCCATAACAAAAGTAAAACTTCAACCCAGTTGACGATTCTGAGGTCAAAGACTGATAATTTGAAATTGTCAAAAAAAGAAAATAAATAATATAGTAGTTATATAAACAACCGCTGCCATTCGCTTCCCATTTAACTATACACCACGTGCATTCATACAAGTTCGTATTTTTTATGGCGAATATTTACCTTGACTTCGACTGATTTTTGACGAAAATCGAAGGTAGTGTATGTTAAATAACAAAGGCATGCAAACTTGTATGAAATTACACTATTTGGACATCTGGAACTGAAGACTGGATAGCAAGGGATCGCTATTACTACCACTGTAGTACTACCACTACCAACCACTACCATCTACTTTGTAAAGTTAGACCAACAGATTTTAATAATTTCATTTTTTTAATTGTGATTTGCTGTCGCTTTATAATTACTTAGGTCTTTAGCGACTCTAGGGTTAATAAAAATCCGTAATCGAGAAATATTGAAAATTTGCTCGATACGAGAGGATCGAACTCACAGTCTACCGGTTTTGGAGCGGTCACTTAGACTACTTGGCCACCGATAGGCTAATAATTATATTTGTCTTAATTTAATTTATTGAAATTAAGGATCAATTTCACCGCGATAATAATACATCAAATAATGCTGCTCGTATTCCATTGCCCTAAAGATATGGTGCTTTTTGGGAAAACCCTCAAGGCAATACCGTTTGTGGATTAATTTCTTTTCTAATTATTCCGCAGCAATTTTATGTCGACAATTTATACGTGATTATGGTTTTGAGCACATTTACTCCATGCACCTGTCCTATTTGTCTCATGAAAGACCAATCATACTTTTGATTTCCTTTTTATACACTCTAAAGCTGCTATATATAAGTTCTTCAAACACTAAATAATGGTTAATTTATATTAGCTATCCGTAGATTTTGATTAAATTTTAATTTTTCGGAATCAAGGGAATTTTACCAGAGGCAAAATTTTCATTATATTTTCAATAATTAGCTTATTTAAAAAAATATAATGGCTCAAGTCTCTTTTAGAACAGTCAAATTTGGCAACGTTGCCTCTCGTACTTTGTTTCATTTAATTCGCGAGTAAGTCGGCCTCTAATAAAAATTTAACCACATAAGAGAGAAATATACCATATAAGTATTAGATTAGCAAAAAAATCGCAAATAGAACAAAAACAAAGTTGAAAATGCAACGTTTCCAAATTTGACTGTTCTAAAAGGGAATTGAGGCAATATAATAAATAAATAGAATTTTTGTTATTTCTGAAATCTTTACCACACTTAACTACCGTATAAAACATCTTTTTTTACTATCATGTACATTTTTTGCAGGTTTTATTGTTGATGGAAGGTAAAGCAAATGCATACGTGTTTGCTAGTCCTGGTTGCAAAAAGTGGGATACGTGTGCACCAGAGGCACTTCTTGCTGCCATTGGTGGTACTTTAACCGACATGCATGGAGACACATATACTTATGACGCTAATGTATCTTTTCCAAATAAAGGAGGTGTTCTTGCCACGGCTCCGGGTGAAAATCATTCCGATTTTCTTAGAAAAATTCCTCAAAGTGTACGTGATTTTTTAAAATAAATACATATTTGGAAATATATTACATTATTTTACACTCGGCTAAAACGATTTCTTAACAGTATCTATCTTATATCTGAACTGCTTATCAATTGTAACAATTCTAAACTGTAGCGAATGAAAACTTTCGATTTATTCAACGTCGTTATAACCGAGTTCAATTATATTTGAGATTTTTTTTAAACTTTGTAATTATTAAAAATTTGGTTGTTGACAAGATTTTTGTAATTGTTGATATGTGGTAATATTTTTAATCTATTTAATTTAATTTTACTCCAAATTTGTAGGGAGTGAAATTAATTATAAGTGATATTTCTACATATAGTTGTTACTTAAGAAGGTCGTAGTGCACCTGAAATCAATTATTATATTTGGAAAAAATGTCTTTATAATCAATTTTTATAGAAAAGCAAGTAATTTAATAAAATAAAGAAAACAAATTTACAAATTTTGAACAAATACAACTATTTTTTTAGTTAATATAAACTATGCATTAAAATAAATTATGTTTAAACCTCAACTTATTAACACACAACTTTATATAACATGAATATTGAAATTGTATTCAGTGGCGTCTCATCTATACCTGTTGACGCAGTCAGTATCGGCGAATGCCAAATTTAATTCAATTATATTGTTTAAATAATCTTTAGTTCCATTTCTTATAAAAAAGAAATATTTTTATATATTTTTTTCTACAAAAAAAAAATATATATATATATACTATTTTTATAAATCAAGTTTTGAAGTCCTGTACACTCGTATATAAAAATCATTTTTTACTTACAGTTTTTTACATTAGTTATTACATTGATTAATTCGAAACGTAGCGTAATCTCATTTTTATATTACCTACTACTTTGGAACAAATTTATAAAACTTTAAAATAATTGACTCACTTTGCCCAAGTACTACGACCACCTTAACAAATGTGATTTTTTTTTTCGAAAATATATTCGATAATGTCTGATATTGCATTTTCTTAAATCTTAATTACATTAAATGTTGAAACTCAAATGCTTTGATGTCTTGATAGGAATAGAAATACGTTTTAAATAATTTATAACGTAATAAACTTTTTTCATCTTTTAAATATCAAAGAGAAAATAACTACTCAGTAGTAAAATTCTGTTACTTCAAAATCCGAATTAAATTAATATATTATTTTATTGATTTCTTGAATTTTCAAGTACTTGTAAAAAGTACAAATAGGAAAATTAATTTCCATTTTGAAAAATTCTAAAATAAGTTTGAACTAAGCAAAAAGTGTGCTAAAAATATTATTTAATTCTAATTTCAAATAATAATGCTTTAAAAATTACAGTGAAAAAAATGGTGCCACTTAATAAGATATCACTTTCAATGTGAAGATATATATAGTTTTACGATAAAATTTCTTCTTTTATGTGCCATAGTATTAAAGCATTTAATTGAGGTGAAAAAGTATTTTCACATTACTAAACATATTAGAATATTTGGTTGTTGTCACTTCAATATTGCACGATAAATTTTAAAATTAAAAATACAGTAATGTGCATATAAACGTTTCCCTCGATTGAACTGGATAAATATTTTTGTATCTATAATTTAAAACTGTTAATACTACACATTTAGTTACATATTATCGGGACAGACTATTTGGCTATAGTGAAAGTGTGTTAACAAAAATCTACTTTTCCAAAAACAAAAAAGTTCAGGAAGTTCTCTATAGTGTAGAATTACCGGATAAATAAATTTAAAATATTTTCTCACCATTGAATGACATACTAATATGATCATCTCGCTTTACGCCAGTGAATCTGGATTCCAATCCCGTGCAGGTCACTGGATTTTTTTCTGAAATACTAACTAATAAAGCCTAAAAAGTCGTTAAAAATTATTACACTTATATAGCGATATTAAATATTAAAGCAAATATTATATATCGATATTTTGTTTAAACTAATTTTTCGTTAAAAATATGTATATTTTGTCTTTGCAAAATTATAATTATTTGTTGGCACTCAGATACATTTTTTAGCCAAAGTTATGATACTAATGTTATTTTCTGAAAGTAGAGATCTTCCTTAATATAAGTTAACAAAGTATATGAAATTATTAAAAAATAAGCACATATTGATGTATTAAATAATTTTCCAAAATAGCCAAAAAGTCTTACTTTGTTGAAAATAGATTGTAATTTTTAACTACCATTTATGAAAATCGTAAAAAATCTTAAATTGATTGCAGAAATGCAGCTTATCGTTTTTATGACTAGAAACTTTTTCGTTCGATTGTTAAACTCCTAAAACCCTGCTTATAAAAGTCAATCCTAAAGTTATATGGAAGCATTTTCCTACTAATTTTATGAATATTTCGCTTTCCATACAGATAGCCTTATTAAAATATATAGAAAGAAAATAACGACACCGTATGCTACAACCATTGGTGTTCTCACTCACCATATATCTTGTATTCGATGAATACGAAACTAAATAACAGATACCATCTTTATTTTTTGCCACTCCCATTAATTGAAAGCAATAGATAGTCGTTGTAGTGTACTGAACTATAATTAAAGCATTAAAGTAGTTTTTCTTTTTAAAAAATTACTTACAATCAAAATAATTATTTAATTATAAAGTTTTTTTGTCACGCAAGTGGTGGACTTATTTTTAGGATTCGGGTTTTGATCTCTTCATTTTAACTACAAAGGATATACTAATTGTAATCTATAAAAAGAGTATACGAATTTCAGCTCTCTAGCATTATATTGAAACAACTAAAAAAGTATATAATATTTTTATATAGAGCCCTCCGTCACGGCCTTTAAGCCGCTAGTGTGCTGACAGCCTGCGTGGATGGTATCTAAAGTGGTAGTTGACCAAAATTAAGTAATATTTTCGCTCAAAGAAAATATATTTTTGTTGCTATATGCGATTTTGTCTTTTTTTTCTGCTACCTATATACTTTGTGTACCATTATCCACTGCGAAAAAATCAGACAATTGACCGCCAGGTCACTATTGCTATTGAGAAGATATGCAACAAAATTAAATAAAATTTAAAGTGACGAGGGATTAATTTAGAAGATAAAAGAGTGCGATTAGTAATGCAGAAATTCTCGTGTTAACTTCTTTCGTGTATTCTCTTTGGTTTCTACCTTTTCGATGTTGTAAAATTTTAGAGGTTTATATCTTACAAATAAGCAGTATAGTTTCAATAGAAACAAAAAAAAAAATCTCAGTATTATACTTCCAGTGTTTACAAAATAATAACATTTTCGAACAATGTTAACTTTTAATTAATATATCTTTTATATTAACTTCTTGAAAATTGTAGATGCTATATAGAAATGCTATAAAGATATCTTTGTTTCTCGAAAGTGCTCTACTCATTTCATTAGATGTTTTATAGGTATAAGTTACAAATGTGACAAAATTCAAATTTATAAATGTGATAATATAAAACACATTGTACATATATACTTTTCTGTGTTTCATAAAAGAAATCTACAAAACTTTTCCAATCTTAACTCTTCCTTCACTTAGTGTTAAATTTCTTTAAAGAATCATAATATAAGAATAAGATGCATTTTAATTGTTTAACTATAATAATTGTATCAATGTGGTATTTAGAATACATTAAAATGTAATTGACAAATCAACACTGAAAAAACTTCATATGACTGATTGAAACGCAATTCATACTGAATTAACGCACAATTATGGGACTATTACTATTTTCGATATTATAATTCATCTAAACGTATCATAAAAACGTATGTCAAACTATGAGAAGCTCTAAAACTGTGTTAATCTAAAATCGAAAAAAGGGTAATATACTTTTGTAAAGCAGTTATAAGTCATAGTGAGAACAAATATGTATTTAATAAAGATATTTTAAAAAGTTTAACATTGTTTTTATTTTGCTGTTATAATTTTGATTTGGTTTTGACCAAATCTCGTAAAACACGTCTTAAAATTTTCCCACTTAAGTTTTTAGGAATTTCCTCGATGAATTTAACACCACCGTGTAAACGTTTTGGAGGAGATACGCGCTCTAAAAGTAAGAGAAAATATTAATACTTTTTTCCCTAAAACTTCCCAAGACTAAAAATTGCTTCACTTTGATTTTCATTGTTAAAATAGGAAAAAGTATTTTTGATTTGAATTACCTGCAACAAATTTTATAATGTCTTTTTCTGTAATTTTTGCGTCTGGTTGTTTAACAATAAACGCTAATGCCTTTTCTCCCGTTCTTTCATCAGGTACTCCAATAACTGCCACATCTTTCACATCCTTTATTTGAAGAATCAATGCTTCTAATTCTGCGGGAGGAACCTAAAATATTTGCTACGGTTAATTAGATATGATTAGCAAGGTAATTCGAACAGAAATAGAATTGTTTAAGTCCATTGAATTACTTATTGGTTTCAACGTGTATTAAATTTTTACATAAAGTGGCCGATTTGAACAAAAAGGCTATTCGTCGGACTTGAATACTTTGTTGCCCTATGTTAAGAACTTACTTGAAAACCTTTATACTTGATTAACTCTTTTACGCGGTCGACAATATAAAAATAACCAGTTTCATCGTAATAACCAACATCACCAGTATGAAGCCATCCCTCTGAATCGATTGTGTCTCTTGTAGATTTTGGATCGTTTCGATATCCTTTCATGATCATATCTCCCTTAAAACAAAGTTCACCTGGCTTATTTGGTCCTAATATATCACCTGTTTCAGTATCAATAATCTGCAATTGAAAATTAATTGAAATATATCATTAATTTCGAATCAGGATTATCTAACTTTCGCCTTTACTCCAGGAGTTAGGGTTCCAACTCCACCAGGTCTTATATCATTTATTGGTTGGAAAAGAACTCCCAATGTTATTTCTGTTAAACCATACGCTTGTGTTATAATATTTTTCTTTTTTAATCTGGAAATTAATAAACATGAAGGTTATGACTTACGATTTTTTTTGTAATAAGTACCTTGCTTCAACTTCATCGGAAAGTTCTTTACTTAGAGCTGCTGCACCGCAAATTAATCGTCTAAGAGATGATAAATCGTACGAATCAATAATAGAACTTTTCGCCATTAACACACATAGTGGAGGGACAATAGTTGTAATTGTAATTTTATGTTTTTGTATCATACTAAAAAATAACTCTTCCGAAAACATTGGCATTATGACTGTTTTCACTTTCATTCCAAGAGCTTGCAGCAATACCATACATCCGTAGCCGTGGAATAAAGGAAGAAACAGTAGTTCAACATCACCAGTTTGTAAAATTCCTATGCGAGTATCTCTGAAAGTACAAAATTTTAATAGTAGAAAAGTTAACATAACGGTGGTAGAAAATCTTATTATTTTCTACAAAAAATAAAATAGTTTGTAACATTTTTGTACATAGTTTGCAACAATTACTTTTGTTATCTGATTAATTAGTTTCAAAAGTTTATGATCATTTTGCAAAAGTTGTTTTTTTAATAATTTTATTTACATGAAACTATTTACTTAAAATATTTATTTTTGTATCCTCTCATAAACGTTAGTTCATACACATAAGTTCGTTTGATACATTTTTAATTCGCTGAGGAACTCTGGCACTTACTTAAAATACGAATTTCTTATTCTTCATACAATTATTATGATATCTATTAGTGCCAGAACTTCATCTGTATTATAACTTTAATCAACCCACCCGGCGGATTATAGTTAATCCATTGCAATTTGTGTATCATTATTTAAGTTTATTGAACGTTGCTTATAGTACTTATGTTTGTATTCTTTCCAAAAATTGTAAAAAACAATAGGCATTGTAAAATATGTATCAAAAATGCTTGAATTAGGTCATAGTTTTACATAAAGTGATATATTTGTGTGGTTTAAACTTACGCCAAAGTTGCAAAGCAATATATTAAGTTATGGTGAGTCAGCATAACTCCTTTCGGAAGTCCTGTAGTTCCAGACGAGCAGAATATGATCGCCACATCCTCCTTACTATCAATTGGAGTGAACTTAAATTCATTTATAGTAATCATTGGTTGTGCTTTAAAAATATCATCTAAAAAGGTAAATGTTTCCGCTGCTTCCGGTATATCCGGAGAACCAAACACAATTATCTTTTTTACGAAAGGTTCAGTTTGTATCGCATCAAATATGTGATCTTTGGTAATATCAGAACAGAAAATGATTGATGGTTTCGAAATATTTATCGCATGTTTTAGTTCATCTGTAAAATATTGACGATAAAAATATTGTTGTATAAATAGGTATTAAAAAAAAATAACTAAAAGGGTTATACTCTGAAAGGAAAGACCCTGTATTGGATGATTTGGAAGGACCCAAGTAAAAAGGAAGAGCACATCTTTTTATTGGAAAAATAAATTATTCTAATTCACAGAATTTTGTCATCAACAAATGGTGTTAAGAGTTCATCTACGTGGGAATCTGATCCTACCGTTAGAAGGAAATCAAAAAAATATATTAATTAATCGGTCTTACTTTCTGTGTACATTGCATTTAAAGGAGCTACAATAACTCCAATTGCTAGAGCAGCTAAGATCGGAATTCCGAATTGTAATTGATTTTCGGAACAAACCGATATTACATCTCCTTTTACTAAATTTATACTTCTAAAATATTCAGCCAGTTTTAAAATCTTCGTCAAAATATCATTATAGGTGAGTATTTCATCGGTGAAAGCATCAATCTAAACAAAATATATTAAACCGATTAGTTTATACCTGTACTCAATATTTAGTTTTTTTTTCAACAAATAAGTACCAAAGCGGGAGCATTTCCACCAAGTGCTATATTCTTAATAATCAATTCACCATAAGAAGTTTCGTTGTATTTCCTTTCATAATCTCCTCCTTGTAGAATGTGTTTTTCCTTTGAAAACTGAACCATTGTGTAATTGAAGTGTATTCTGCCTAAAATAGATATGTATGATTAAGCATTTCTTCTAACATTGACCTTTAATAATAAATAATTCATTTTATTTGGGTACTAAGACAAATAAAAATTGATAAAAGTAGAAATAAGAAATTAATTTTAAAACTATGAAAGGCAAAAAACATTTTTTTTTATAAATTTTACCTTCATTAAATCTACACTAATTTTGATAATAATAATGATAATAATCCGTCTTAAATACCTATTAATATCATATGATATGGACTTTAAACCTTTCAAACTACTTTAAACTCTGACGGATTTGTATATAAGAGCTGATTGGTTCTAAAATGACCTAGAGGCGTAAGAGAGGTGTACGAATGGGTATAAAGATCTATAGGCAAGATTTTAAAAATGTTGAAAAAAATCAAACATTTAATGATGAATTTGTATCCATGTTTATATTATTTTTATTGTTGAAAAAAAATTGTTGGCTTTAGTTAATATATAAAAAATTACATTTTTTTCTAACTTCCTTTTGCTAGTTAAAAACTTTGAATATAATGTTAACATCTTGGTTACTATCACGTCACATATTAAATTAAATATTTAAAATATAGGATAAAACTAACAAAATTTTTGTTGCAAAAACCTTCCTCAGATATATCTACAGAATAACATGCATCTACCTGTATTATATTACAATGTAAACAAAAAGATTACATTTGAATTAAATACTTTAATTAAATACTACTTATATAAGAGCACAACCAATGGAAAACTTTAAATTTACATATAGCTAACAAATAACTATTTCTAAACTGTGAAGTAAAATACACACATCCAAAAAAAAGTAATAAAAAAACCACAAAGCGATTGTAATTAAATTACAGTTGCAGTATATCTATACCTCAGTGATCTGCAATAATATATATATCTATTTGCGTTTCCTTACAAACTAACTTCACAGAAATTTCATTTTAAATTTATGATTAGTACGTTTTATGATCTTTAAACTTTTTAAGATAATTTAATTAAAAAAAAAACGCAAATTAAAAAAAATAGAGATAGTACAATCGTAGCCCCAATGTAGTAATACTGCACAAGGGTATAATCTTTTTAATCTGTTTTTTAATTTTTAGCGATAAACTATTTATAACTTTTAGCTTCTATGGTCAGTTCATTTCTCGTTATTTTATAACCGAATTACTTTTGAATTTGATGACATATTTATATTTTATACTACCCATAAAAAGTATTTTTTTTACAAAATTCCTCAAAACTTTGGCTAGAAAAAAGATTACAATTAATAGTAATTAGTAATACTAATTTTTTCAAGCGATATCAGTATAGTTCCTCTAATTTCACCATTATTGATTTTACATTAGATTATATTTACAAAAAAGTAACATTCTTATGAAAATAAGGCATTTTGAAATCTTTAAATTAAAGTGCCTTTTTTAACAGAGATAATTTATACTTAATTTAAAAAAATCTACCCATTTTATATTATATCATAATTTATAGTATTGGCTTTAGGAAGAAGATATATTAATTTTTTCAATGATAGAAGAATCAGAAAACAAAATATAACTTCTACCAAAATACGTATGGAGCGTATGGAGTAAAAGAATCTAAGATAAAATCTGCCTATTAAATGTTAAACACTTCTTAACAATATATAATATTTTATTCAAACAAGTTTGTTTAAATCAAACGAGATTTTTTTTTCATATTTTTATAATCAATTATTTAATTTAAATGAATAACTTACTTATAAAAATAAACTAAATAAACTAATAAACTATAATATATGCTAGTTGTCTACTGATGGCCGAGTGGTCAAGGTGACCGCTCCAAAACCGGTAGGCATTGGTTTTAAATCTTGTAACGAGAAAATTGACCGTATTTCTTAGTTTACGGATTTTGAAAACTCGTTCATAAAATCGCTAAAGACCTTAGTTGACCTTAGTAGTTAAAAAGTGACAGTAAATAATAAACAACAACAAAAAAGTATAGTGTTTATTAGGAATTCCTTTAATAAATGAACTGAAGTATCTATAGTCTATACTATTAATTAATAAATATTCTAGAAAAATAGTCACACATGTATAGATAACTAGGTAATATGTTACAACAATCAGTTTAATTGAAACTAAAATTTTATAAGCAGCGTTAAAAACACTTACAATTAGATTAAACTAAAATATTGTTGTCGAAAATTTTGAGTTGCTGATATATTCTGGATCACAACAAACGATATATGAACATTAAAACCTACTTGTTCATATTTTATCATTACGAATAGCCATTATTATTAAAGTAAATAAATATTCATAAAAGTTTATGAAGACGATGTCATAAAATCTTTTGTTCTTAATGTTTTAAATACTAACATATTCGAACACTTAGAAAGTAACTGCATACATATATAAGAGAGGGTGAACTATGCGAGAAACTACTAGAAAATTTGGAATAAAAAATTTATATACATTTCTAATATATGTATATAGTTACGTTCTGAGTGTACGAATATGTTAATCTTAAAAAGATTAAGAAGAATAGAGTTTATAATAACTTCTTCATAAACTTTTATGATTATTTAATCATTTCAATTATAATGGCTATTCGTAATGATAAAATATTATGGAACAACAATATTTGTTGTAGCATTTTATCTTGTTATGCCCCTTATTATATCTAATTATAAAAATATTACCTAAAAGGTTCATGAGACGGGAACGCCGGGAAGCAAATAATTTCTAAGATTCACGAAAGGGTGTCACACTCTGGAATTTTCTATTTCCTCCATTTATTAAAACCCGAAATTTCTGGGGGCCGGCCCTGGATGTGCATGTGTTATATAGAATTTTAAAAATGGTTTTTAGTTAATAATGTATTTAAAAGCTCATTTTATAATTGTGTGATATAGTTCCATTATTTATAATACCTATATTTACAAATGGTCAGCGAGTGCATCAGTTCAGATTCAACCGATAATGAAAAATATTTTTGATTACCCGATAGATTTGTTAACAAGCAAAGACAAATATGAAAATTTGTCATATATATATATATATATATATATATATATATATATATATATATATATATATATATATATATATATTTCTTAAAATGCCTTTCATTCGCGTATAGTAAAAGTGTTAGAATATTTTTGTAAAATCTGAAACGTATTTACTGTAACGATGTATCCACTCACAAAAGATGTCGATTGTTGTATTGTGTGTTTTATAAAAAAGGGTATTTATTATAATTAAAAAGATTTAATTTCAATTAAGTCAATGCCATTTTTTATTAACTTCAAGAAATTGAATTTCAGTTTTAACAATTGGTTACGATTTCATTTCAAAAATAAAATTGTATTAAAATGTTGAATAAATAATTATTTATAATCATATAGACAAATAATCATTTTTTTACAATGCAATTGTGGCAATTGAATTATATTTTTAATTTTTCAAAGTACTTACGATTTATGTCATTTAAGTTCAAAAGAAATTAATTTAATTTTTAAATAAATACTATTACATATGTAATTTATATTGTCTTTTTTAATTAAGTATGCAAATCGTTTATTATACCAATAATAAAATATATGTATTGATTTAAAGTACTTAATATTTTCCATTTAAGTAGAAATCATAAACAACTAAGCTATTAATAGTGAAAAGGATAGTATAGTATAGTTAACATAGGATAGTTGACACCGACAAAAATAATACATTTTTAATTTACAGTATAAAATATAGATTTAATGCAATAATAAATAAGTATTACTTAATTGTTTTGCTCGCTATAGAAGAAAGACCAAGAAGAAACTATATGGTAAACATTCTTATTTTTTTTTTTATAAATTATAAAAATAAGATGTGTATAACATTATTTTCCTAATCAGATTCATATTTTTTTTCGTGCTTTACATTACACTTTCTAACAGTGTTTTGGTAGCTGCAAAAGCAAATAATTTTATTGGATATTCAAAGTAGTCCATTTAATTTAATATAGCCCTATACTCCAAAAATAGTTTTATGTTTTCTAAGGCAAAATTTCAAATTATTTTAATTGTATGCTGCAGAAGAAAATATAATTTTATCTACTAAAATAGCAGTCCTACGAAAAACTGTTTCGGACAAAAGATATTTGTTGTTTTTTTCTACAAAATAAAAAATATGCGTTCCTATTTAAAAAAAAATATAGTTGTCTTGTGAAAAGGTAAATAAATATACGTTCTTTTTACCTGCAGGCTTTTTCCTTAAAAACTTACTGTTTTTGAAATATGGAAGTAAGTATCTCAAGATAAATGCATCATGCTGTATAAGTAAAAAGCATTTAGTGAAATTTTGATAAGAAATGAGAATAAGTTGATATAAAAGCAATTGTATATATTTTTTCCAGTTGAAATGTTTTATTTTGATTAAAATATTTAAAATAAGACAATCAATTTCTCAAAAACTGTCAACTATTCCATTAAATTAATATAATAAGAGAACATAATTATAGATGATAAAAATATATTGAAAATTAAGAATTACATAATTTATTATAAAAAATAGTAATAATAATTAAGACTTTTTGATTCGAGTATATCGAAAAATAAATGTTTTTTTTTGATAACAATACTATAAATAATTTATCTTGGCTGCGTATAATAATTAGATCAAATAATAATAAACGGTTTCAGTTTTGATTGGCATGTAATTATTAACGACGCATCGTAAAATTATTAAACTTTGGTCAATTTAAAAATATTACTTTATAAATGTTTAAATTGGAATAAGTGGTTTGGTTACATAGCTATAATTGTTAATGATTCAAAACTTCTGAAAGTTTAACAATAATATTTTAAGTCTTAAGTTAAAATATTTCATTTTCATGTACGTCTTTAATAAATACATATAAAAAAGAATATGTAATAAAATGTTAATAAAAAATAGATCATTATTTACAATGACCCGGACGGATTAACACATTTGAATATAATTTAAATTAAAAGCTGTGTTGAAAATTTGCAACAAAATAACGAAATCAAATGTTAAAATATTTTGCATAATATACTATTAGAAAAATTAATAACAATATAACTTAAACGAGTAGTAAATTAATAATAATTTAAAATATATACAATGGAATAAATATTTTTTGCTTAATTGATTATGTCATACAATATACATATTAATATAATGTTAATAAGTTATGTTTTAACAATGAATAAGGTAAGAACAGTAATTTCCATTAATTATGTTTGCCTCTTCGTGTTGTTAGTACAGGACTTTCTGGTGGTGTTTCTGCTTGGACTGTACTATCTTGTCTGTGGAATGTTCTACGGGGAACATTTTTAAATGTGTTTGATAACTTTTTAAAAGGTCTTGGTGATATTCCATGATGCAAAGCAATATCAGATGAATCGCTACTGTGAGATGATTCCGAATTATTGAACCACACTCCTTTTGATGTATCGGAGGCTTAAAAATAAAATTATTAAAATAACAAAAATACCAATCTAGTACCACTTTAATAAATACTTCTAGAATAAAATTTATGCTCGGTATGTTGTCGTAAAGTAATACGATGCGTATGAGAATGGTCAAGAAGTGCAGCAGCAAGGGTCAAAGTAGGAGTTAAGTTATTTGTAGACTGATCCAAAGAATTTCCGGTGCAAGCACCTATTAACGAATACAGGACAACGTTAAAATTATTGTAAATAAATCAAGCTAATAATGGCAATAATAACGAAAATAACAACAAACAAACAACATAAGTTTTAACACTAATCACCATTTTTTTTTGTTTAAACTTATACCACAAAATCAAAACTTGTTAAAATAATACAATATATTACTATCACAATTATAAACACTAATATAACTTCTTTTCTATTTCAATCAAACTTGAGGTTCAACAATTTTAAAATTATTTGTGAAACCATACTATAACCATACGATAGATTGGAATTTAAAAATGATAAATTTGAAACACAATTAATCTTACCTACAACTAACACTGAAAACGGAAGAAGAATTGAGATACTATTCTAAAATTTGCAAACAGTAAATGTATGAAGGTAGGTAATTCTTTTGAAGAAAACAAGGTTTCTGTAATAACTATTCGTTCTGCTTCCTAGAAAGCAACAAGCAGTATTAAGACACACCATAGATCCCCCTCAACCATCACATAACAACCACACATAACTATTATTCATACAATATGGTTGCAAAAGAGGCTATATAGTTCAAAATAAGAAATTTTCAAAATAATAATTCACCTGACAATAGTTTATTTGCAAACCTAAATGGAGAATAAGTGTCGGACCTGTTTGAACTAAATTATATCAAAATGCTAGTGAACCTCTTTTACCTGAAACAAATTTATTACAGTAATAAACGAAATGCTAAAAAAGAATGAAAAAAGAAAGATATAAAACATATAATTAAGATTTAGTTTATACAATGAAGAATAGATAAGGAACCTGAATTTCAAAACATTAGGCGAGGTCGAAAAATGTTCATTTTTTTACGTGTTCACTTGAAAAATACTACGATATCTTTATTCGATTTAAAATATCGAAACCCTGCATCGATGTTTTTTCAATATCGAATACTTTTCGCAATACTATGATTATCAAAATTTTACTGTTTTAAAAATGCACTGTTTTTCTCAAGTTTGATACGTATGAATTATGTATAACTTCAGGTTCCTGATTTCTATTCTTCACGATAATAACAAAGTAAAATTAAATAAAAAGACTTGCTAACCCGAACTATTTCCTATAGGACAACATGGACTAGCAGTTGGTGTTGGGCTATACACTCGAGCCGCAAATTCTTCAAAAGTCGTCGATTCTTTATGTTTAGAAACAACGGTATCAATAGATCTTGCTCGTTCTTCATAGCTTAAATAAAAATATGAAAACCATTAAAACATCAACTATTCAGTTGTTACTCATTTTCACGTACTATTGTTGATAAAAAGGAAGTATGGTACGTTTCGCTCGACTTGCTGAAATAGCAGTAGATCGTATTAAACCAGCTAAAATCGATATTTCTACAATCGACTCATCAAACAAAGGTCCAAAGAATGGTACCTGAAAATTGATATTATTTTTAAAAAATAGTCTACATGTTATGGAAAAATTATACATCTGGTTTTCGATTGATTGTCACCCGACATAATCCGCTACCAATTGGATAAATTACTATTAAAATATCACAAAATTCTGTTGGAATGATTCCTCGTCTATATTCTCTGTTATGTTCAGACCATATTATATGAACTTCATCATTACCCAAATGTCGAGTCTAAAAATGTTAATTTGTTTTGTAAATCTAAATTAACAATAAAAATCGATATAATTTTACTTTATTGAGAATAGCTTCCTGATTATCGGATGGCATACGAGTAGCTACATGAAAAATCACTTCAACAAATGATGTGGCGTAATACGGAGCAGTATCACCGTTAGTTCCCTGCCGTTGTAGTCCTCCCATAAATCCAGCATGAGATTCTAATTCCACCTTTACAAAAAATAAAGTTTTATTTTTCTCTATAACTTTCTTGTAACATTGTTGTGTCTTCTATTAGACCATCCATCACATGGACTGCACAAAGACCATAATTTATTCCATCATTTTATCAGCTGCTGTTATGCTACGTGCGTTTAACGATAAATATTTCAAGACCCGATGTTTTCCGATTACACTATATGAAATCATAATCTATGATCATTAAGTTTCCACCACGATTTTCTAGGTTTACGAGCAATCCATGTACTGTATGATTTAAACTTTAAATTTACCTCCCACGCTAAGCTCGATATAAATTGTTCGTAAGCACTACTGCCACAAACATTGGAAAGAATTGAATTTTTATCTTCCTGACCCGTCCCTACATAAATAATGGCTACTTTATGAGTTTCTCGACATCTAAAGAATAAATTAATTAATTAAAATATTTAAAACCATTTCAACAACCATTTCAAAAACCTTTGAGAGTCTAAATTTCTTAGTTCACGTAAAAGTTTTTCGTTTTTGGAAAGAAGATAACACTGTTTTCGTCTTTCCCACCCTGTAAATCCTAATTGTGAAAACAATAATCGGCAATGTTGAAACGGACTATGTTTTTGATTTGAAATTGGTGGAATGCAGATATTTAGCTGTTCATCTTGACATAATTTTATATTAGTGTTGTAATCAACTTCAGCATTTCTATGGCTAAGGACTGTGGATATGATTTCTTGTTCTTGTTGCACAGAAAATGGAGCTGGAGCAGATTCATTTAAGCAAGATTCAGCTCTTTGCAAACATTCTGGACTGGTATGGCCAAGATATTGAAGTAACTAAAAATGTTTATACATTAATCAAAGTATTGATTTAAATTAAATAAAATTTACATCATCTAATTGGTCTAAATCTGGAGCTGCATTGGTTACATCTGGTAAAACATGTGGTGGACGATGACGTAATGCTCGTTGTGGTTGTATGATCTGAGCAGATGGAGCTATCATTAAACTATCTCCGATGGATAAATTATTGTTTCTCATTAGCAACGAATAAGAGCCAGGAACTCCCCTCAAAGTGTCTGAAGATGCTGATAACATAGAGGTAGGATTCAAATGATCTGGTGAGCGATATAATACTGAAGAATCCCAGCTGGATTTTCCAGCTAAATCTCGCAAAAGAATTCGAACCTAAGAGCAAAATGAACACGCAAATTACATAACTTTATACTATATATATACCACATTGAACGTTTTTTTTCATTAACTTACCTGTTTTTTAGCTGTAATCAATCCTGCGGTTACACCTCCACCAGGTAATTCCAATGCTGGTAGTTCAATTAAACTGGCCAAAGTATTTTCATTAAACATAAACAACTGAAAATAAATCGAATTAAACGTAACTAGATTAAACTTTTGAATGATTCTTATTTATTAGCATTATTTGAAAGTTTGGGTTTTAAATTAATTACAAGATATCTTCCAAAATATACTGATAGTATAACTATAGTATGACGTCATTCAGTATAGTGTAAACCTATTTCTTCATAGATATTGTAATGCCCAGCTTCTTTAATAGTAATATTGCGGATAGAATTTGTGAATAGACTAATACCAATATCTATAAAATATTCCCAACTTAGAGTTGGGTTTCGTGGAGAAAATTAAATAAAATTATAGAAGTCGAAATTACGGAAGGGCTAACTCCTAAAATATCGTTATCTAAACTTTAAAGGTTTGCCGTTAAAAAAAGTTGAGAAAGAATGCTACTAAAGAACAGATCTGCAGTACACTAAAGGACGTCACAATCTACAGTACTAGCAGTACATTTCGGACGACACTTTTAAACCATCTTATACCTATGAAGTCACTTCGAGCTCGACTAATCAGGAAGCGATTTGAACATAGAATAAAAAATTTGAGCTTTTTTTTTGGTAGTATTAAAAAAATAGAAATACTAATCAAAATTTCCATTTTCTTAGGGAAATTGTTGAGTAATAATATTTAAAACTATAAAAAAATCGAAAGTACTAAAACTTAAAACATACTTGAACAGTGGGAATGGTGAAAATTTGTGTTGATAGTTCTTCTGTGTGTAAATCTGGTACATCGTCACTTTCAACAACCAAAGATGACAACCCTCCAGCACCAATAGCCATAGGGAAATGTCCCAAATGTGTAACCAAGTGGGTTAAAACCATTCTTGCACATAACTTTAGGGCTAAATTATACTGTTGACTTTTATTCGATGAGCTTGAAATATTTGATCCCTTCGTAGAACTTAAGTTATCTATTAATATGTTAGGGTCAAAATCTTCGTGAAAATTTGGTTGTGTTAACCCCTTATCTTCACTAGTATCACCCGTAATCATTTGAAATAGTACCTTTTTAAATAAAAAATATGTATATAAATACAACATCTCTTGATGAATTAGTACGAGTTACCTGAAATACAGTAAGTAAGAGACATTTATCTTTCTCGGAATCAGCATATGCATTTTTTTCAAGAAGTTTCTTTGGACCCAATCGCATACACCATTCACCAAGACATAACAAGAGCGAAGTAATTAACGATTTATCTTTTTCCGAAACAGGTAGAGCTGACTGTTCAGAAGGTACTAGCTGAGCTAACGTCGTCGAAATTGTCGACACAATTTTATATGGTAAAGTTGGATAGGAACGAGAAAGTTTTGTTGTGTAATCACATAAAAGTAACAATACATCGGTCGCTACTTGTGCTATTGCTTTGTTATTAAACTAAAATAAAATAGAGTAAAAATAATTGTATTAAATTAAACACGTTAATAATTTTACTTTCAACGCTAACAGTAACACTGTTATAGCTTCTTTAACTTTGGGATGATTGGTGCCATTTGCTAACTCCCTATATACGAATATTCCAAGTGAAGATAATGCAACACAACGTGCCTGTGCTGTAGGTTCTCTACGTCCAACACGTAATAAAACTGAGACAATATGTTCCTAAAAATTAAATAAATAGAATTTGTTTTTTTGTAGATCAAATAGTTATTTACTTTTAAATCGGGGCAAATGGAAATATTAAATTTAGTTGGATCTGGTTCTAATACTGGAAGTGTGGATATAGTCGGAGGTAGACTTAATAAATCCCCTAATATTGAAACAGCTTCTGTTCTCGGTGCCTAAAACATTTTTATTTAAAAAAGAAATCTTTTACTAATATTGTAATTAATACGTGTGCTGTAAGAGTTTTCGAACTTAACACAACACTACATGCATGAATGAGATCTAACAACAAAATAGATTGGCCTGGTAAGTTCAACGACAGAAATCGTGGTCCTAAATGTTGCAAAATTATATCGACAGTAGCACGATCGTTAGAGCATAATCCTAAAAGAAATAGTTGACATTAAAGTAAATAACTCAATTACAAAGTTAAGTCTAGCATACCTTTGTGTAATTCTTTGAACCAAAAAGTTAAATGATTTCGGTGTATTGGATTACAATTAGCCGTTATGGTAGCTAAAAGTCTATGCGCATTCAATCTTCCTACCCGATACTTTTCAGACGGTAATGTAAGCGCCCCTAAACACCAAGGAATGATAAGTGTAATAGGTGGTATTAATTCGGGTGGAGGTGGCGTTCCCATATTATCGAGAGATACTCCTTGGTTTTGAGAAATCTAAATTACTCATAAAATTAATATAGCAACGGTTATTTTAAAATATTTCTAATGTTTTTATACTTTAATTAAAGTGTCCGTTAATTGAACAAGGTATTCAAACATCATTGCATGTAACCGTGGATCTGAAAGACGATTGGGATCCCCTAGAGCCGCCAACATTCGTCTCCATAAAATAACCGCAACATCGGGCAACCAACCTCGAACAGTTCCACCGCAAATTACACCACAATTTTCGACGCTGTTTCCAACACTATTTGTACTTGTTGAGTGGCTTCCTGTTTCTTATAACAAAAAACATGAAAATATGATGCACCGACTAAATACTTCGACTAGCAAACTTATATTACTATATATATGTTTCATAAAATAATAAAAATGAAAAGAAATATTAGAAAAAAGTACCTATACTGCCACTGTCTCCGCCTAACATATCAATTTGCATTGGTGTATCTTTAATAGAAGTATTTTCTACTCCACTGCTGGGAGCTGGGCTTGGTGATCTCGATCGATCTGATAAATCATCCTGATTTATTCTTTCACTAAGCGATCGACAACGTGTAGGAATAGAATCCAAAGATACAGCTTTACGAATTCCAAAATTGTATTTTGCAATTTTTGTAGAAATATTTTGTGATTGTGCGATTAATTTGTTAATTTGTTGTTCAATGGTCGAAGGAAGAGCTATTGACAAAAAGAAAGTATTTTAATAATATATAACAGAAAAAATTATCCCTTTACAATAATCACGTATGATTTTATAGAAAAATATTTAATTAAAATAAAACCATTACATACTGGGAATATTTGTTACATTAGACGGTCGTGATTTGTGTGGTGTTTTATTTTGCTTTGAGCGATTTGATATAAACAAAGCATTTTCGCTTGAACTTCGATTAAGCTTATGTTTTCGTCCGCTTGAATTAATTTGGTTTAAAATCACTTCCGGAGTTGTACAATCATCTGATTTATCTAAAATATTAATTATAAATTTTTATATATAGCTTCTTTCTTAATAGCAGATTTTAACAGGAGTTATCTTCACCAAAAACTTGATGACATAAGTATATAAACTTATGTTCCAACTTGTTGCCTTTATGTGTAATTTACTAATAATTGAATGCTAAATATTTCACAAAAAAGATTAAACAAATAATTTATTTGTTTTAAATAAATTACTCAGCAAAAATACTTGAAAACGCTATGCAAAACAGTAGTAAAATAAAAAAGAACGATTAACGGAATAAATTTTCAATATTTTATAAATATATGATTTCAGAACATTGGTTTTAGTGAAGATTAACGCCCTTATACCACATGTTATATTATAATAATAATATAAAACTGATTATTACTTGGAGTAAGTGTATTCGTTTCACTTTCCGATTTAGAATACGATTCACTTTTAGCAGAAGTTCGAACAGTTCCTCGGCGACTTTTCTTAGTTTTTTGCTCAGATAAACGATCTAAAGGTAAATTAGTTAAGTCTAAGCCGTAAACGTGGCGGGCTAAAACTCGTGTTAATGTATCCATTGTTTTCTATAATATAATTATACAATTAAACAGTTACAAATATAATTAAAAATTCCTAGGGTAAACTTACAGCCCATTCTTTGATTAAGTCTTCCCATTGGGTTAATGATATAAGTACATTTAAAAAACGATCCCACAATTCTCGAGATATAATAACATTTAAATTTGCTTTTATCCAGGTAACAATTAATGTTTGGAAAATTGCAGGTGCTAATTTACCACCCAAAGTGTGTTCTTTCTTTTTCGGTGGAGCTTCTGTCAGAACTAAAGATGTTATTTGTAAAAGCACCATTAAAAGTTGTTCCCTGTAAAATAATAGCAGCAAAATAATCTTTTAATTTTTTATTAACCAGACGGAATAAATAATTTAAAATAGTGAATAGCTGAACACATATGACGTAGCAATAATTTCTTACTGTTTTCGATTGTGGACACCGGGCCAAAGAATTAATGCTAATCGATTATTAAAACTTATAAACAAATTATAACAATGTTTTTCATACTTCCAACTAATCTTTTCAAAAATGTATACTGCGTCGGAGTTTAATAGTCGATTGTTTCCGAAAACCACATGAAACTCACGAATATAGTTTTGGCAGATTTTTTGCCGAAACTGGAAGCCAGAGAAGAATTTATATAGAACTTCAATTCAAATGGAAGGCAAAAACATGATCTAGCGTTTTAAATGAAAGCAATATATGGCATTGTCCTGCAAAATATCAGTTTGCACATTATTAAGGTGTAATCTAACCCCCTCTTTTCTTAAAAAGTATAATAGATATAATTTATACTTATAACAATTTATCTGCAATAGATGTTACTTTTTTATTAAATAAATTCTCTTCTTTATCTACGCCTGCGCTTTGCAAATTAAAGCGTAGCCAAATCTGGTTTTGTACAGCGCCAACTAGGTGCCGGTGACCAGAAGCTTGATCACGTGATTTTTCCAAACGCCAAAACTTTTAACACAGAACTGAAGCACTAAATTATAGCATTATAAATTCTCGCTAGTATTTGGTAGTTGTACAATCAAAACAAATGTTTTTGAGATGAGAGGGGGCGAGGCTCCACCTCACTACAGTGCAAAATGATATTTTGCATGATAATGCCATCTATTCCATTATTTTAGACAATTTTAGAAGCGCTTGATCATGTTTTTACCTTCTATTTGAATTGAAGTTCTATATAAGCTATATAAGTCTCTTCTCTGCTTCTATATAAGTCTCTCCTCTGGGTCAGACGAAGAAAAATTTAAGTTTCTTTTCTGCGTCAATCACTAAACCAGTAATTCTTAACTTAAGTTCAATCCAATCGAACCCAGGGGTTCGATGAGTCAGTCTCGCAGGTTCGAAGGGTTCTTAATAGCTTTGTTCATTTTATGCACCTAACTATATACCTGTTTTGAATTTGAAAAAAATCATATTTTATTATTCTAATTAAGAAAGGTTCGGTGAATGCGCATATAAAACTGATGGGGATCAGTACCTTCAACAGGACTAAGAACCACTGCACTAAACCCGAACCTTCAAGTAAATAGGCATCATTTATAATTGTGGACAAAATAGAATAAACGCAACTATTCTATTCTTCTTACTGACACAAAGTTACAATAGAAAGAAAGAAATTAATTTAAAATATCAAATATTTGAATTAAATATAATAAAATTATTCCTAAAGAGTTTATTAGGGATGTACGTATCTCAATTTTTATTATAGCATTATTTGTGAGTTAACTTACCAAGTGTGACTATCCATTCGTGTATGCATAACCATGTAACGATAAATATTCAAAACCCTTTTACAAGCGTCTGTTTGTTCTTCCAAAGAAGTAGAACAATGAGATGGAATCTGAACTAGAAAAACGCCAGCTGCATGAGTCATAAACACCCGAAGTACATTCTATAAAAATATTTTTATTTTTCAAATGCATTAAAATATTTCGTAAACCAATTTACTTGTAATCCTGCCCTAACATAAAGATTTTCCCGATGTATAGCACCTAAATACGAATCATTTCTAAGCCTTGTCTGTCTATAGCTTTCAGCACTTAGTTCGTCCTCTACTTTCATCATATTCAAACCGGCTTCATCTTTTGACCCACACTCTAAAGGTTCCAACATGTAATTTGGTAATTCAGGATAGTTCATTTGAATTAAATCCTTGTAAACAGCGATAGCTTTACGAATCGCTACCGGATGTGTAAAATTCAAATAAAACGCTTGACGATAAATTTCATGTATGAAGTTGACATTTTCCCGCGTACTATAGAATACATCACGAACCACAGTGGTTGATAATTGTTCTTCAGAAATTTGTTCTTGAGATTTTAAAAATGAGTCTGAAAAAAATTACAATTTATAATTGTTAGTGAGTTATTTCAATGTCTTACTAGGATCAAGATTTGGTTGACTATCCTGTGAATAAGATATACGTTTACATTCTATGTGTTCTTCTTCAGTCGCCGCAGCATTTGCTTCCATTGATGTATTTTGAGAACTTGAGGTAGATATTGAGGGTGTAAGGGGATTTTGTACATCGTTAGATTTTTTTGTGATGTGCGTGTATTGTGCTATCCATTTTATAAGTACAACTCTTGATGGAATAATATCTGTTTCAGGTTCCGGCTTTCTAAGCAATGGCAAATCTACAACGATAGTTTGCGATTCAAATTTTAATCTTACTTAATAATAATAATAACTTTTACCTAAATTTGGTTTGTAGATAGATGTTTCGTAATTGAAATTCGGGCAAATATACGGTAAATAATAAATCTTGAATTTTTCTAATAAAAATTGAAAGCACTTGTGCTGTTTTGCGGATCGATCATGCCATTCCAATTGTATGACAGTAGATACCATGTATTCAAGTAAAGCTTCTAAGTAAAATCGAGTTCCATTTTCGATTGATTTTTCTCCACTGGATGGTGGCAAAAGAGGAGTAAGTTCAACGGCAGTGACAGGATTTTGTACATTGGTATCGTGAAAAACACTACTATGTGTAGATCCGGATTGCAATAATGATATGGATTGATTAGGAAAACCTGGAACTAAGGAAGCAAAAAGGGAATGAAGAAATTCAGGACTGTTATCGCCAAGTGCTTGGTACCACAATAAAAAATATCTAAAACGGATATTTTGATGTTTGACATTAAATTTTGTTCTATCACAGAACAAAATTTAATCCATAATCCAAAAATTTAATACGATACCTGATAGCCTCACGTCGTAATTTGGTTGAATTTTGAAGATGTAACATTTTCTGCAATATTCGGGACAGCGAATGAAGTTGCCATCCTCGATTCAATAGTTCCGGCAACAGAGTTAACACCTTATGAAGAAGCCACAAGCACAATTCCAACTCTTCTTTGTGTGCTTTATGAACTGTACAATTACAAATAAATTTAAATATCAACTCAGTAACTATTAAGAATACAAATTTTACATTAAAATTAAGCCATAACACCCTTTTTATTAATTTAAAAAGCTTGAAAACTGAAATTTCACATGCCTACGAAGAAATATTCCCAGAACCAAGGTCTTAAAGAGCCAACAATTTATGCTTTTCTAAAATAAATACAATTTACCAAAGACTTTTTATCTTTTTAAAAGCATGCTCATTTTTAAGAAGTGAAAAATAAACTCACCTAAGTGAAAAGACAGCTCTGCGAACGACAGAGAAAAGTATAATATTGAAAATATAAATTAAAAATATTAGATTATACGTCATACACATTATAGATTAACTAAATTAAGATTGCATTACTGAAAAATACAAAAACTTAAGTCTTTTGGATTATAGATAAATAGGCTATTTGACTAATTTTTAGAAATACTTATAAAAATTTTATTATTTCGTAATTATTTCCTTAAAATGAACTTATAAAAAGATATTTTTAAAATTTAAGTTCTTACTATTAATTTTAAGAGGTTGCTAAACATATTTATTTATTTTCCTTATGAACAAAAAAAAAACTTCTAATTTTCATATTTAATTACACATCACGCAAATAATCCACAAAAATATATACCTAAGTAATCAAATGCTCTACAAAAATGGTTATTTAACATTTTTTTTTTAAATTCGCTTGCTTAAAAGTTCAAACTTCAGTAGCACCATTATTTAGTCCATTATCCTGTAGATCAGTGTTTCTTAACCTGGAGTACCCGCACTCCTAAGGGTGCAGGAGAAACCCCTATCAATAAAAATTATAAAATTTTTGATAAAAATCTCGCAAAAAATGTATTTTTCTGAACTAAATAAACTAACACATTTTTCAATGGGGAAGACCTATTTTCAGATTCAAAGAGTACGACTCACTTAGAGGGTTAAGAATCACTGCTGTAGATAGTTGAGATATATTTTGAAGCCTTTAACGTAAACTCTAAACGTTAATTCTAAAAAATCAGGATTTTTAAATACTGAATTTTTCGGTGCAGTAATACGCCTCATACCTTATAATATACTACGTAATGACGTGATTGAAGTTTTTATACCTATATACCTTTAAATCAACAAACTTATCAAAAAGTAGTGGTGAAAAAACGTTTTTAGAAGTTCCACTATCCACAAAAATATTTTTGTGAATTTTTTTACGACGCATTATTGACTAACTATAAAAATAGGAAGGAAAAAGAAATGTTTTAAAGCCTATTGATGGTGAAGATGATTGCTCTGAAATTGGTAGGTGCTGAGTTCGAACCTCGCGGTGAGCAAATTTTCAATATTTCTCAACTTAAGGATTATTAAAGTAAAGAAATCGCCAAAAATGTTTTTCCATATAAATAACATTGTCAAGAGCATACTAATCGCTAGGATTCGAACTCACGATCGTCAGTTTATTAGTGTATAATTCCCTTAATAACTAATCCATTGGTACTTGGTCTAGTTTGCCGTGGATTCCGAGGCTGATTTTAAACGTGAACAAAGATACACCAGCACAAGATACACCCACAAAGATATATAACGTAAGACATTTCTTTTCGATACTCTATCGATAAATCATAGTCTCATCGAGAATTGAATTTCCAATAGCAAGTCTTCCTCTTGTTAGCCCAACAATGTATACAACTATAATGCAGTACAAATTATGTGTACTATAATTGAAGGAGAGATTCAATACTTCTTAATGACCACTAAAGAAAATTGCTTAGAAATCGAAATATTATTGTTGTATTGGTCAAAAACCGTTTTTAAAATTAATTCAATATTTATGATTATGGTTCACTTTTGATAAATTATATTTATGGTAACCATTTATTTATTTGTACTGTTTTTAAGAGGTTGTCATTTTTTTTTCAAAGCATAAATATCCTTTTTTACTTATTTGTACTGTTTTTTAATGAAATTTAAATTATACTTAAATTTAATTTTTGAATGAATAAATATAGTATTAGGTATATACCGGAAAAGATTGTCGTTTTTAAACCAATAGTCAATTAATTGACATTTATCTGCTTATAAGTTATTTTAAATTGGTACAAAAGACATTTTATGGTTAGAGAAATTTATCAATTTAATAAAAATTACAAAATATTTTTTATTCTGAAATATATATTGAAATGGTAGGACCAAAAACCCGACAGAATATAAATTCGGTATTGTATGCTCTTCGAGTTTCACAGGATAGCAACGCAAAGTTGTAACTAAAAAAATGTTCAATGTTTATCTAAGTGCATTAGATGTTCATTAATACCAAATGAATTTTTTTAAGTTCAAATTCGATCATTTTCATTTCTCCAACTGGAATCAACGAAATATAACAAAAAAAATTCACCAATAAAAAGTTAAGGGGGAAAATGGTGCCAAATGGATGCCAGAAAGTCGAAAAGCTGTAAAATAATCCCAATCAATTTTAATCGATCGGCCAAATACCCAAGTGTCCAAAAACTGTTAACAGATAAAATTCTATGCTGCAACACTGTAATGCAAGACCCCTTTGCAGAATAAAAACCCTGGAAGAACTTATTAATTAAGAAGGAGGTGATTTCGCCGTACCCACTATAACCATCCAAAGTTTTCCATCGGATTTCTATTTATTTCAATCGTTACTACATTTACTAAGTGGGAAAAAAATTAAAAGCTTAAGAGATGTTCAAAATGTATTTTTTTTTATATTTTCCTTAGTTATCAATTGATTTTTACTAATATGGCATTAAAAATTTTCACACTAGATGCCAAAATATTGATACTATCGAGGCTGATTATATCATTGATTTAAAAACAATAGTTGTAACAAAATGTTGTGTTTAAATTGTATATTGAAAAAACGACAATACTTTTCGGTACTCTTAATATACATGTTTAAAAATTAAGTTCACAAATAATCGTTTAGGGAAAAAAAATTGTGTACATTAACTTGGGACCAACCTTTAGTGTTAAACACAACCTGTTTTACAAGAGTTACTGTTTACATTTTCTTACTAATTAATAAGTGCATAGTTCAAGTTTCAGCTAAATATGGACCATATTATATGGTCATTATTTTAATATAACCGATCTCGTGTTAATAAACGTATTAATATTTTTTATAGTTTGTACTGTTTTTTGATACAAAAATAATGGTCACTGTACTATATTGTATAAAATTAATATTACATTTTTTTATAAATTGTAAATACAATTCAAACCAATTTTTAGAGCAGTCAAATCGTCTATTATCCACTATATAATTTAAGATAATAAAGAAACAAAAATATTTTGGATAAGAGAACATATATTATATAGATGATATCGATGATATTATATAAATGATATAGATTATTTTTAAATATTATTCGAATATTTTTGAGAAATGCAATCTTCTTAATTGAATGAAAAAAATACTAGGTAAATACTTTTTTTAAGTTATCTGAAATGCAGTATTTATATTTGTTGATGCATTACATCGATACAGAAATTAATGGAAAAATGTACAGTTGTTACAACATTTTCAATGTTTAGATTACATTTATTTAATACAAATAATTAACTAAATTCTAAAGCAACTTTCAAATTGTATTTACCTCTTTGTTTTAAATTGGTTTCAGCTTGAATGAAGCTATCATACAAAATATGGTACACATGACTAAAATTGGCTTCAAAAAATCCTTTGGATTCTGCAGTGTCAACATTTTCTGAAATTTAAAATTATTATTGTAAGTTTTAATTAAGTCTAGGTGATTATTGTCTTTTAGGTAAGTAGGTACTTATGCCATGTAAACTAGTTCATATCAAAATAAGAGCAATGATTACCAACAATAAAGTAAATATTAAAAGCAATATTTATTTTATCCGAAAGTTTACATGATTATGAAATATTGAAATAAATGAATATTTACCTAGCAATAGTTTTAAATGTTTTAATCGAGTGGATGATTCTTTTTTCGAATCTTGAATTTTGGATGTTGACTTTTTAACGTCAACAATATTCTTTTTGCTGAACATTTCTGCAGTAATTTATTGATGCAATATACACGATAGGTGTTTAATTAACATTTGTATCACATTTTAACATCTTTATATTAATTTTTTTCAACATTTTTGAAAGATTTTGGTATGTTGACGTATGCCTCCCATAGACCACTTAAATGGTTACCCTAGTTTACTAAGTTCATTTTCTTCCCACAAACCATAATTTCTATTTCACTTTACTAGTTTGCTTCTGTCAGTTATCATCTATAAGTTTGTTCAAAACATTTGTACCATTGTTGTGCATAAATAAATTAAATCTTTAATAAAAAAAAAAATCTCAACGCACTAACTATTAGCATATACCCGCAACTTCGTCTGAGAAACTTATAAACTTTATTATATAAAAAAGAGACGCAGCCATTATAACTAAAACTTTTATGTGCAAATATGCACTGTTAAAACAAGGCATAAAACATTATACACCAACAATAGTTTTTTCTTAACATACTTAACAATAGGATGCATTATAACAAGGTTGATAGAGAAATAAGGGATAGCAAAACTGATATGCATGTAACAAAACAGGATAAAGACAGGTGAGCAGACATGCTACGAAACGCTACGCATTAGTTGTATATTTTTTACCATTGACCTGTATTCTATTTCATGGCTTGTATTTAAGATTTTTTTTTTTATTTCATTACAACATCAAAAATACAACTTTATAAATGTATATTGACGTTACGTTCACCAATAGGCACCAGAACTGTCCCCCGGTGAAATTAAATGGAGTTGAAGTACCTCAGTGCAAAGAAGCGAAATACCTGGGAATGTATTTAGATAGACGGATGACCTGGACATATCACATTAAGGAAAAAAGAAAACAGTTGAACCAAAAATTTGGAAAACTATACTGGCTGATCGGGCACAAGTCGCAACTATCCATTGAAAGCAAAATGGCGATATATAAGTCAGTATTGAAACCAATCTGGACGTACGGACTGGAACTTTGGGGTACAGCATCTCACTCCAATATAGAAATCATCCAGCGATTCCAATCCAAAACTCTAAGAAAAATAATAGGCGTACCATGGTATATCAACAACGACCGCATACACGAAGATCTCCAAATTGATAAAGTCAAGGATGTTATTTCAAAGCGTGCTAAAAGTTACCAAATGAGACTGGACAACCATCCTAACCAGCTAGCCCTCAATTTGCTCGACAATAGCACCGAGAATAGAAGACTAAAAAGACCCTCAATTTTGGAACTAACAGACCGATTCAAATAAAAAATAATTAATAAAAAGTGAATCAAATTAAATAATTTAATTAATAAATAAATATTGAGTTGTGTTGGTGGACACAACCAATTCAAGAGCAGGACAAGACGACAAATTGCAATTATTGCCAAGAGGCAGATTGTGCAAATTAAGTGGAAATAAAAAAAAAATAAATGTATATATAAATAATAACATAATTAAAATTGTATTAATTTCAAAACATCTAAGAATTGAGAACATTTACAAATAAATTATTAAGATTATAAACCGACTTCAATTGAATTTTTCTACGTTTAACACAGCCCTGTTAAAAAAAGGTATTTTGAAATCATCACATTTAATTTACAATGCCTTTTGTAATAGGGAGCTGATCTCACGTTTTTTCCTTTAAATAGATTCTGTTATATTCTTTTCAAAACTCACCTGGTGGCGATGACAATTTCGTAGCATCAATTTATTTAGTTTTTGATACACACCTATTATTTACTTAGATTAACTTCGAATGGCTTTAAAATTAATTTGGAAACTGGATATGCACATCGGATGTTAATTGAAATTGTATTTTATGTCGTTAATGACTCCGCCTTCAAAAAAGCAAATTGACAACACCTGATAGAGAAAAACAAAGACAACATAAAACTCTATTTCATGATTTTTTAGTGTTCAATAAATATTACAGTTGCATTTCCGCCATTTTGCATTGATAGCGAAAAGGCATTTTAATGATAACATAACACATTAGATATGGTTTAAAGTTATTTTTATATTTATATAGTTTTATATATTTTTTTAAGTTATTTTTTATATTTGATTCAAAATGCTTCTAAATGCTCTAAATGATTATTTAAATCTGAGTGGCAACTGAGTCTCGATATATTATTTTATATATAATTCTAGCTGATGCCCGTGGCTTAGTCTGTGTAACGTAGGTGTTGGTTATTATACAGACTTTCTTTTTAGATTTACTGTTTATCTTGGTGTATGGAAACTTTTATTTCTTTTTTAATTTTTTTTATGACTAAAAACACTATAATTAATTTCCTTTTAAAAGACACATCTAATAAACTATTACAAAAATTAAGCAATTAATTTTAAAACATATTCGATGAAATTCCGCAGGATTTGGTAAATTGATTTTTTTTATTCACTAATATAATAAATGAGAGAATCTTAAATCAACCAACCAACGTTGATAGTTAATTATCAAATGTAAATTTTTGTTGTCGAATGTTATTGGTTTCAACTTACATAAAAGTTAATATAAGTCCAAACAACGACTCCAAGTTTCATCGAAATCGTTCGAACAATTTAAGAACCCATAAAAGATAAACATACAGATGGTAAATTTTTATAAGTATTGATATTATTGATTGTTAGTTGACTCAATTAGCACTATCATTTGTAAACTTAATACGATGCCTATTGAGGAATTAAAAAAATTGAAATAATTGTAACTACATTTCTTCGCTAAAAGCATAGAGAAAATTATAATGAATGAATTTTAATTAATTGTGCAATAATTTATTCATATTAATTGTAAAATATTTACTATAATTGAAATAATCAAGCAAATATAATACAATTTCTTAAAATAATTCAGTGTAGTAGATATCATAATTATGTCATATAATGCAATTATTTGTATCGTAGTTTAAATCATAAAAAAAAGATTAAAGTGCCTTAAAATTCCAAAAGGAAAATATTTTAACGTTATAAGAATTATGAAAAAGTTACAAAATTAATAACACCATCTTTCGCTTACTTCTCATTTGAATAGTTGAATTGGGGAAATGAATCGCTTTCTAATATTTTTTACGCAAATTTTGATACACTTTTTGTCAGTTGTGCAATCAAATGAAGTTTTCTGGGAAATATCATTGGGTACTTTAGTCGGATATACAAGAACAAGTCTGAATGGTTTCGAGTTTTTTGCATTTGAAGGAATTCCCTATGCTAAACCACCCTTGAGAGAACTTAGATTTAAGGTGAATATTTAAATTTAATAGAATAAATTAGCTCCGAAAAGATCCCATTTCCGATATTTTCTTTGCTATTTTCGACGGTCGATATCACAATGGAAATACAAATCTTCACGGTCCCAATAATATTATGGATGAAGAAAATATTATTTTCATCAATATCAATTACAGACTTAATATTTTTGGTACTCATTGAATGAAATATATTTATTTTAGAGTGTAGAAAGTATTTTTTTTTTAGGTTTTCTATCGTTTTTCGATCCAAATTTACGAATACCGGGAAATGCTGGAGCTAAAGACGTTATTTTAGCGTTGAAATGGGTGCAGAAGTGTATTTATGAGTTTGGCGGAAATCCAATAAAAGTGACCATTTCAGGTTGTAGTAGTTCGGCACATTTGGTTAGTTTAGTGATGTTACATCCATTAGCTCCTGACTTATTTCGACATGCTATTGCACAAAGTGGAAATATTTTCAGCGATATATATAAGACTCCTAATTCATATTATGCATTAGCTCACTTCACTAAGTATTCTGGAGATATTAAAAACGAAAAAGAATTTCTCAAACATTTACTACGTTTGCCAACAAAGGAATTAGTTGATGCTTATCAAAAACATTGTCGTTTATATGTAAATGTTCTTGATTTCTTAATATTGTAATAATGTTAATTATATTTTTTAAGAAATACTTGATTTTATTTTTTAGGATCCAACAGGATATGATTATCAACTTTATGTAACAATTGAATCGACAATTAATAATCCTGAACCATTTTTGGTCGAATATCCAGACGATCTAATATTTAATGGAAAAATCGCTCGAATGCCATTTTTAGTAGGTAGGTATTTCAGAGCTCAAAGGAGGCATACTTGCTAATTACTCACTTAAAATAATGAAAAGCCGTTTGAATTTCGTTAAATTTGTTCCAAGGTATTTCAGAAGATGTATTCCATATTTTGAATTGAATTCACTTAATAATGAAATAAAAAATTTTTACTACGGAAATGAAACTTTTAGTAGCAGCAATCGGTATAAATTTATTAATGTGAGTCAATAATGAAAATACTGTGAATTTAACGTTTGTTCACTATAATTTATTTTTTCAGGTTTGTGGTGATAGTCATATTTTGTATCCGACGATTTTAGGGGCCAAATCAATAGCGGTGGCAACAAATTTCACAATGCCTATTTATGCATATGAGTTCATGACCCGAACGCGTCTTAATATATATAGTCGTGATCAAAGTGTTGAAGAACCTCATTGTACACATTGCGATGAAATTGGTACGTAATAAAAATCTTTTTTTATTCACTATTCACTACTAAAGACCAAATAAATGAACATCTATAGTGGTTCATATTGCTAAAAGTTTATATCTTTCGATTTTTTTTTTGATCTTCCTTCTTTCTGTATAAAATATATTGCAAAAAAGCTTCACAGTTTTACACAAAGTGAAAAGACCCTTCTTTGTTAGTTAAAGTATTATTGCAACAGGGGGAAGAATATATCATAATTTGAGTACCACTTCTACAGAAACGGCAAATTATCCCCCTAGATAAACAATAATACTGGAACGTTTTTGGACAGTTATTTATACTTGATGAGTTCGTTAAGGATTTGTCTTAGGACATACAACAATACACCAATTTGTATATTTAAGAAAAAGTTATTTATTTCACACAAAACACTTATTTATTTTTACAACAATCACAATTTCACTGTTTATAACTGCTTATTTATTACTGACTGTTATATCTGGCTGTCTGTTTATCTATAACTGTCTATTTATATTTGATTTTCTCTACTCATGATAATGCCTTTTTTATAGTGGTTTAGACCTTCCAGCATTTTCGATTTCTCGAAAACTTTTTTTATTGTCTGGTTTTATTATTCTTTTATCCTTTATCTTTTAAACACCTCCAGAAATTTCTCGATCATCTTTTCATCTCATTGCTCTATTTACTTTTATGGTTCATGCAGTATGAAGCCGTCTGGGTGTAAGACCTACTATGCGACAATATATAGGTCATAAAGGAGGTAATGCCAATATTATTGATAATTTATATGCATTGAAGGAACGGTTATTCACAGAAAAAATTATTTGAATATTTTTTTAAAGAAAATTACATACTCATAAATTATTGATTGTTTTGATAAGCCCATAGATACTGACATAACTTAGGTAATTGCTTTTCTTTTTCTTCTCTTTTTCTTAACCCCTTTCCAGTACAACAAATCTATAACATTTATAAAATTAAACATATCTTCATTCAGGCTAATAATAATAATAATAATAATACAAAACTTTGCTTGCTCTAGGATATCTATACTCCCAAGAAAGAGTTCAGGAAATTGATTACCATGCTCTAACAAACGAACCACTTACCAAACCAATTGTTGCTACATATATGAAGTTTATAATGAACTTTATCCGGACAGGAAATCCAAATTCTCTGGACTCAAACGACACTTTTTCAAAAGTCAACTGGAAGCCACTAAAATCAAAGCGTGATATGGATTTTTTGGTCATTCAACCAAATATGACACTCGTGAGAAACCCTTTTGCCGATCGAATAAACTTTTGGCATCGATTGTACCAAAAGTATTTAGCTGATAAAATAATTCCATATACAATGTTTAATCGCCAAATGGATTTGTTGGATAATTAATTTTAAAGGCTTTTGTAAAGATAGTTTTTTTAACGTACCTTCTTATATCATTTGAGCTTTATAAGCTGTTGCAAAGCTCAAAATTACATTGTGCAAACTTTGTACTTTTTTACTTGAGATTTTCTTTATTTTCCTATAGTAGTTTGAAAGAATATAATATAGTAATATATAATGAAAAAAGAAAAATTATATAAAAATAAATAAAGCTAATGGCTCAAGTCCCTTTTAAGTTGGTCAAATCTGGCAACGTTGCGTTGTCTACTTTGTTTTTAGTCTATTGGCAATTTTTTTGTTAATTCAATTCTAATATGATGTAATTGTTTCTTTTTTGGCTAAATTTTCGGTTTTTGTGTACTTTAGCACACCCACAATCTGGTAATGTTGCATTTTCGACTTTGTTTTTAATTTAACTCGCGATTAAATCGGCCCATAATGAAAATTTAGCAACAAAAGAGAGAATTATACCATATTAGAATTGAATTAACAAAAATATCGTGAATTAAATTAAAAACAAAGTCGAAAATACAATGTTGCCAGATTGTGGGTGTGCTAAAGTACACTTGAGCCAAATTTTCATTATGGACCGATTTATTCGCGAATTAAATTAAAAACAAAGTACCAAATACAAAATACAAAATACAACATTGCCTATTTGATTGATTGACCTAAAAGGAGCATGAGGCAAGTTAATTAATTTTAATAGTTAATTACAAAGTTATAAATAAAGTTACAAATTTTGATGAAAAATATTTTGACTGATACCTTCGACTTCGTCAGCGTGACGAATGTGTATGTGTTGGTAATATTTTATTATTAGGTTTTCTGTTTGTTGTGGTATATGGAAAATTTTATTTTTTATATTCTTCTAACAAAAATCATTATCATTTCTAGAAAACACGATTTTAATTCACTTTTTTAAAAGTATATTTAATCAAAAGTCGTTGGCACATTTCAATTAGTTTTTATAAATATCCGATATAGCCATATAGCCCATATATGTTTTAATTGGATATGTGCGATATGTCTATTTTGAAATTATACCAAAATTTTTATAAGTACAGGGACTATATTTTTATATTTTAGTGGGAATCCTAGTCTCTGTTTTTATATACAAAGCAAGGACCTTACCACTGCGCCTTTAAGATGTATACAACAACGGCAACAACGACAATGTTTGTATATAAAAATGTATTTTAATCAAAAAGACAACTTTGTACTTTAAAAATGATTTACTATACTTATTGTTAGTTTTTTTTAAATAAGAAGAAAATTCAGGTTATTTAAGACTTTTTTGTTTTTATTTTTTCTATTATTATAAAGAGGAAGGATTTGATTGTTTGTTTGCTTTGAATAGGCTCCGAAACTACTTGACCGATTTGAAAAATTCTTTTACTGTTGGAAAGCTACACTATTTCCGGTGAACATAGGCTATATTAAATTTTCAAAAAAGTTAGGTATCCATACTAAAACTCCAATAATGTAACCCAAGGTCTGAAAAAATTACCAAAAAACATTCTTTTATCGCGTGCGCTGCGAAAACAATTGGTTATAGAACAAAATAATGTAGTACGATTTTGCAAAACATATCATTATCTACAAAAAATAGAGCGACAGCATATGTCTAAATATTATAGTTATGTCGCAAAAAGTGTTTTTTCATTTTAAAAAATATATATAAATGCCACCGTTATAAAAGCTCTTTTATTTATAATTTGGGATTAATCCTTATCAAAATAAATGACTTCATATTTAAGTTTGCTTCAAACCCATTATATAACTTTTTGAGTTATTCAATTTGAACATTCCATTCGAAAAATATCACAAGTTTAAAAATGTAAGTTATTTGAAAAATTTCGCATGGTCATCGCTCTTTACTTATAATTAAGACCAACTTTATTGAACTTGGCGATATTTTTTATTTATGTATAGATGCTGATTGATTTACAGATTATTTGGTCTACGGTAGGTATACCTACCGTAGCTATACGCAATAGACATACTCTTTTTAGATATTTATAAATATTTTTTGAAAATTAATTGATTATTACATAGAACAATTTTATTCTTTGCAACAGTTTATTAAATGTGTCTTTTTAAAGTTGACAAAATAGTGTTTTCAAGTATGATTATGTTTTTCGTAAAAGAAATAAGAAAAATAAAAATTTTCATATACCACTACAAATGGCAAGTTTGAAAAGAAAACATAATCTACACCAACGTTACGCAGACGAAGTTGCGGGGATCAGCTAGTATTTAATATTTTTATAATTCATTAAGCTACGTTTCGTTACTAATCGTAACTTCCTCAGGGTTCTTGATTCACAAAATTAAAATATTTTTAATTTAAATTCAATAAATAATTTTTTTTTATATATTTAAATATTTTTTTTTTATTGAATTTAAATTAAAAATATTTTATTTTTGTGAATCAAGAAGCCTGAGGAAGTTACGATTAGTAACGAAACGTAGCTAATTGAATTATAAAAATATTAAATAAAAAATAAAAAACAAAAAGATCTTAAATAACCTGAATTTTCTTCTTATTTAAAAAAATATAAAAGCTGAGATCAAAATTTTATCATCTTATAGTTAGTTAAACTATGAATGTGTATGCAAATTGCAAACTGATTTTAAATTTATTGAAGTCCTTTCTAACGATAAATCACGCGGCTATGTTTTACGTGGGAGCGCTTTTTTATATAATTTTCATATAATAATATATAGCCTATAGTGCGTGGAACATTGTATTGTATTTTAGTACCAAATTTTATTAAAATTGTAGTTACATTTAATCGTTATTTTAAAACAAAGTTTTTTGAAAAAAATATTTTCCCTAAAATTGAATCAGAAATATAAAAATTAACCGGCAAACGTTAGAATTTTACATGTAAGTATAGTATAAATAAGTATAGATTATACGCAATAAACAATGTGTGGTAATTCATATATATCTACATTCTACATTTTATAAATGGCTAGTATCAATAAGGCTCTGAAAAGAAATCCATTTGGAAAAAAATTAATAGATGATATGAAATTTGAAATATTATAATTTTAAATACTTAAAAGTTAATTTTTGAAAACACACATAATATGTATACAATACTTGAATTTTCAAGTGCTTTTTACCTAATGTTACAAAAGGATTCTCGACGTATAATTATATAACACTGAGTGATATTAAAAAAAATCATTTAACATTTAGATGGATCAATATTAATTCTTTTAAGGTTTCGAGTAAGTGTTGCATTAGTTTTTGTTACGCAAGGAGATATAGCCGTTTGTAGTTTATATACAGCATTAGATCCTCTTTTATAGATTGCGGTACTCCTTCTAGATACCCTGTCTGTACGAGTAGGAGATCTAGAAGTAATAACTCGGAAGCAATAAATGCCTGCAGTTTCAGAAGAACGTCCTTTGCAAAAAGTCAAAGTTTTGCTGGCTGTATAAATACTTGAATCAATTGAGATATTGACCGCTGCTCCTGTTACATTGGATATAAAATTTCCAGCGGCAGGACTCACACAAGTGTTGATTGGAATAAAATATGATGGTGGAATATCTATATTATTCCTCTTTGAGCAATTTTCCAAATATTTTACGTAAGTTTCAACGACAGAAGCATTTCCTCTTTGGGCGTTTTGCCATCTGTTGTGAACATCTCGCAAGGCTACTGTTAAATTATTTTTCAAATCAGTCAAAGCTGTATTCAATCTGTCCACTGAGGTTTCGGCGGCTGAACGAGATTCATTATAACTACTGCTTTGAGCATTGATATTCTATTTTCAATGAAGAATTAAATTGATTAAAATTATTTATAAAAAATAATATACGCATCATATTAAAAAAAGATCTTACAAACAAAACTTACTTGTACAAAGCACAATAAAATACCAATGATTAAATAATTCAACCAATAACTCATTTCCAAACTAAATTTCTAGTGGTATCAAAAATTAAAAATTTTAATTCAAATAAAAAAACAAAAATATTGGCTTTTAAATATTAAATTTCAAGTCAAAATAAATAATAAGGTAATAAAATTTATGTGCTTTTTATCTTCCCTGTTTATTGAAGTAATTCTAATTAAATCTTTTGTTTTTAACAAAAGTAATATAAATTTTACTTATAACAATATTTTTCTATTTGAAGGATGAACTAGAAAAATATGGTTACTCAATATTCATTGTATTTTATTTATTTTGCTGGTAAAAAAGATAAGCAGCAATGAAAATATACCCTTATGTTTATATTTAATGACCATCAAGTAGGTAAAGGACAGTTTTGAATAAGTATAACTCTGTTAAAAAGGCATTTAAGGTTATTTAATCTCAAAAAAAACATTTAAATTCAAAAATTAATAAAGACATTTTAAATGTAATGATCCCAAAATACCTTTTTTAACAAATAAATCAACTTTCATTTTTCTATTTAAATTTACATAAGAATTCAGTCCGGTTAGTCATCAACCAATCTAATGGATTCTTAAATTTTAAAATTCAAGATATTCCTTTTTTATTATTTTTTGAAAAACTTTTATTGTTTTATGATCATTTGTAAATAACTTCCTCTGGACGCTTTAAAGTTCTCAAAAAAATACAATATTAGTTGAATTATGAGTTTTAATTTTTGAACTAAAGAAATGAAGTGGCCTTACTTTAGAGGATTATTGGTTCCTTCCAGGATTTGGTGAAACCATCCAAAATAAAATAACCGTCCTTCGGAGAACCTTAAATCAAGTATACTCAAATAATCTTAATAAATAATCTTACAAAAATGTCTTAAAATTTCTTACTAATATATTTATGCGATATATTCGATGAACTACTATCAAACTTTACACGTACATCGAAAACCAGCACCTTGATCAATTAGTATCACGAATGATCGTTCTGCTCTCTACACGATCAGAGGTTGTCGAATCGGTTTTTGCAGTATAGTGACGTTTCCGTTTTGGGTCATGGAAAATACTAAATTATCACAAAGAATAAGAGCGAACTTTGTTAAGAAAGGTTTTAATTTTAATACTTTTAATGACCTTTAATAATTTTTTGGAGCATATTTAACAAGGAATAAAACAAATGATCGAAAAAACTGATATGCATATAACAAAAAAGGAAAAGACATAAATATAACCGGTGATCAGACATGCTAAGAAACGCTACGCATTAGCTGCATATTTCGAAATGCTTGTTTTTTTTAATAGGGTTTCCAAATTAAATGAACCAATCATATTCTACACTGGTTTTTTTATGTGGCCAGGGGAATTACGAAGCAGCAAAACTACTTTGTATTGGATACCTACTTTGATATTTTGCCTTTTCTTCACGCACAAGCTTGGTTTAGACTCTTACTGTTTAGTTTTCTCCGGCTCGAAGGACCATGTTTATAGGTCGACGTTCGGCTCAATAATGAATTAAATAATACATTCTTTACTCTATTTTAAAAATTGTTAACAATAAAAACAATTTGCTACTTTCGTTTCTTAACATTTTCCCCCCGTTGAGAGGATACTCCGAACAACAAATATGATACATAACATATAAATATAACTGAAACAATGGTACAAAATTAACTTAAAGTCTTAAGGAATAAATAATTAATTTGCTTCTTGATTGTCAACAGGTATTGGTAATATTGAAAGTTTTTTAACATTTCGAATTAAAGTAGTTTTTGACGTTTTCACTTTCACTGTGCGAATGACTCCATCTTCTCCCAGAAAGCATTCAATGACACGTCCTATGGCCCATTGGGAAGGTGGTAAATGATCTTCCCTTAAAAGAACTACAGCTCCTTTTGGAATATTGGGTCCAGATTTATTCCATTTTATTCTAAGATTTAACTCGTTTAAGTATTCGAGTCTCCATCGTTTCCAAAAATTCTGCTTGACCTTCTGGATGTGTTCCCAGGTAGATAAGCGATTAGTAGGAATTCCGGCGAGGTTACGGTCATGTAAGTTGGTCAAAGAGTCACCGATTAAAAAATGGCCAGGGGTAATGACTAAAGGGTCATTAGGGTCTAATGATATGGGAGTTAACGGTCGCGAATTCAATATGGCTTCAATCTCCACTATCAGAGTATTGAATTGTTCATAAGTAAATAACATTTGATGACCCGCGACATGGTGCAAATGTTTTTTAAAACTCTTAACTGCGGCTTCCCACAAACCTCCAACATGAGGTGCGAATGGTGGTGTGAAATGCCATTAGATGCCTTTTGTGGTTAAATATCCTTGAATTTTCTCTTGAGCTTTTGATGTGTTAAATTCATTGATTAGCTTTTTCAAGTATTATTTGTTCCAACAAAATTGGTTCCATTGTCACTGAAGATATCCTGACAGTAACCGCGACGTGACACAAAACGTCTTAATGCGGAGATGAAGCCCTCCGCCGTTAAATCAGTAATTAATTCAAGATGAACTGCCTTCACAGCTAAACAAACAAATACAGCAACGTATGCTTTAATCTGAATTTTATTTCGAAATTTCTTTTCCTTCAATATAAAGGGTCCACAATAATCTACACCCACTTGGCTGAATGGACGTGAAGGATTTACTCGTGGTGTAGGTAATGCACCCATAATATAATTAGTCGTAGGTGGTTTGGCTTTACAGCACTGAACACATATTTTTATGACCTTGTATACTTGACTTCGACCGTCGATAATCCAATATTTACGTCGTAATAGATATAATGTTTGTTGTAATCCGGTATGCAAATGTGATCTATGAAAATGTTCAATAAACAAATTGGTAATATGATTATCCTTTGGTAATATTATGGGGTATTTTGCCTCAAAAGGTAAATTTGAGAACGATAGACGCCCACCGACTTTAATAATTCCATCTTCATCAAGTTTAGGGTTCAATCTTGAAAGTTTTGCGATTTTGCTCATTGGAGAGTTTGGATTTTTCAAGGGTTTTACATCGTCAGCGAATGCCTGTCGTTGAATTGCTTTAATTATGCAAACCTCAACGTTGTGCAATTCCTTTAAAAGTAAAGGACCTTTTGGTAGACGGTTATGAATGAATCTAAAGCAATAAGCGAGAGTACGAATCATATGATCTAAGGTGGAAAATCTGTTAAGAGTGGTGAATTCTCTGGTAGTTGTTGTTAAGCAAGTTATTCGCCGTTGTTCAAGCACTACTTGTAATAATGGTAAGGGAATGCTAGGACAATAATTCGAGGATTTACACAGCCACGGTGGATCATTCTTCCAAATAGTCATTGACAAAAATTGAGTAGGTAAAACTCCTCTTGACACTAGATCTGCTGGATTATCTTCGGTAGGTACGTGATGTGGAAAGTAATAATGGTCTAATTTTAGCGGTGTATCGTAAACTGGTGACATATGGTTTGAATTTAAGTACTCTTGCATAACATCATTATATTGTGTTTCTAAATTTTGATTGCCTTTCCATCTTTTTTTGGTATTCTTAAATTTTTTTAAAGCTAAAGAAGGGCCGGACTTCTTGGATTGAATGGCAGTGAATCCCTTGGATCCCTTTTTACATGGCTTTGAAAATGACGCTCACAATCTTCTTCTTCTGGAGTCAATCTACTATTGGTAGGACATTGCTCCAGTTCCCAAAATTTGTTCAACTCAATACTAGTAACGTGACACTTAGTTGTTGTAGGTTTATACGAAGGAACTGTTGTCATTTTCCTTATTGATTCGTATTTTTCTTTTAGGATATTTAACGTGACCTCATAATTTGCATCAGTTATCTCAAGAGAATCAATTGCGTTCGCTGCTTTACCAGTAAGTGATGTCCTGAGATAGTTTAATTTTTTAACTGGTGGTAAATCTTCCTGATCAATCAAAACTGAGAATAAATTAAAAAAGGCAGACCATTTTTCTGGTGAGCCATCGAAAGTGGGTAGGGATATCGTCGGTAACCTAACTACAGGTTTTGTTTGGATTATAGTGTGGTTCATGGACGGTTTTTCATTTGTAACTACAGGTAGTGGGGTCAACTCTTGTATAACAGTTTGCGCACGAGACTGTTCCAGGAAAAACGCTTGCATATAAGTAATACGATTGTCAATTTCATTTTCGTCCAACTCTTCTAGTTGGTTTTGAATATTGTCAAAGTTTTCAAATGCATTCACTGTGGACTCCAGTAATGACTTTATGTAATGAATATTACGGTTTGCTGGTTCGGCATCTCCGGCATCCAGCACCTTCTTTAATGTCGTTATCATGGCTTGAATGTGCCCGCGTTGTCTTTTAAGACGACTTACAACAACCATATTGAATTTTTGAACGATAATCAAGGTGTTCAATTTTTTTTTTTTTTCAAACAATTAAAACAATTTTTAATTGTGATTATTGGCCAATTTTTTGGTGAATTTTAAAAGACCAACTTACCTTTTGCTCCGATCACTGACGATGAACGACGGAACCCAAATTGTTCGATCCGTTGGACAGCATACAGTTTTCTGGGCCACCAATAGCACTTTAGTTTTTCCAGGTTGTTTCAATCTTGGTATTGGTGATAACTTTCAATTGGAACAGCAAACGAAATTGGAACTTTTAACACAACTATTCAATTCACATCCGGCTCGAAGGACCATGTTTAATTTTCTCCGGCTCGAAGGACCATGTTTATAGGTCGACGTTCGGCTCAATAATGAATTAAATAATACATTCTTTACTCTATTTTAAAAATTGTTAACAATAAAAACAATTTGCTACTTTCGTTTTTTAACACTTACAATTCGATGTCTTTAAACTTTTTCGATGGTCTTCCACATTCTTTGTTCCACGTCGATAACGCCATTTTCAACGTTTTAAGACCCCGTAAATACTAAGATTTCCTAAGAGCATGCTCAACATAAGCTTCTACAAGTATGTGAGGCAATTCCGTAGTAATTTTGGTTTAATTGTCCTCGAATCGTACTTTTTAGGCACAAAACTCAACATGCTCAATGCTATTAAAAATGATGAAGTCGTAGAAAATTTACATTTTTACGAATTGAAAATTTTCGTCAAATACCAAAACAAAAAAATAGCCTGAATGACATGGTTCAGCAGAAACTATTGGCCGCCACCACCAATTATTGTCAAAAACCGTTTTCATTTATAACACACCTGGTAAGAACATATGCATAATTAATAACTACTAAAATTTGATTTAAATAAACAACAAATATGTTAGATTACAATTTTATTTTATAGAATAATTTAAAAAGATATACATTTTCTAGAATTGATCCTCTTAATGAAAATTAAAGATCACAAAAGCTATTTTCTCAAAAATATATTAGTATCTTACAAAGTATGCAACATGGATACTCCTTTTTTATATTTTTTGTGCCTGGTCAAGTTTAACTGTTAAAATTTTAGTGCAAAATATTGTAAGCTTTATATTGATATTGATGTTGCCTCGACGATATTCCGTCAACTAGGTATAACTTATAAGTCGTTGAATAGTAGTTACCAATAAGCCGGTATTTAATGCGATTTTTTTAACTTAAGTTTTACCAACGCTTTCTATTACTATTTAATGAAAAATATTCCTTGTGAAGGAATACTTTCCACCAAAAATTTATCTGGAAAAAATTTATCCAATACTTTAATTGTCTCAAAAAATTGTTAATTCAATTTCAAAGTTGCATTTGTCGTTGAGATCACAAAGTTTGATTTGAAATAATTTAATTTTTTTTCAAAACTAAACTTTAATAAAATTATTCCATTTGTTGCAATTCATCTAAATCAGCAGGTGGAATATCTTTATCGCCGTATCCCCAAAATTGATGCGAACCATCCCCAGTTCGAGCTGCCCGTCGTGCTATCATTTTCTGGGAAACGCTTTTTCTATCATAAGCCCATCCAAATCGAGCAAAGAAATCGATGAATGCCGTCGATGGATTGAATGTGTATGTTCCAAATTCCGAAGTTTTATAATCCCATGGAAACACATGATGATAATTGTGCCATCCTTCACCAAGAGCTGCTATTGACACAATTAAATTTTCAACTGGACTAATAAATCTATAATAAAAATTATAAAAATAAAAATAATGTTGTAAACATAAAACTATAAAAATACAAACTTGTCATATGGTTTATTTCCCCACATGTGTGCTACGCTATTAACAAAAAACGCAATATTTAATGTAATACAAAAGCGGAAATTAAATGTTACAAAAAAAGAAATCCACAGCAATTCACTCCAGCAACACCATGGAATAAATACAGGAAAACCAATCGCCAACAACGCAAATAAAGGAATATACCATCTAAAAACCAACCAAAATTAATAATAAATTTTTGAATTGTTACACACACATATTACAGTAAAACCTGCATAGTGATCATTTCTCATTCCAATAAAATGTGCAGGTTTATACAGCAGGTTTTACTATAATTTGCAAATGCATTACTTTTTTTGCCACATAACAATTGGATCTTCCAATAAGTCACTCATATCGATCGAATTTCGGTTTTTAATGACTTCTGGATGAGGGGTTAACACTAACCAACCAACATGTGCAAAAAAAAAACCCCTTTTAGCATTGTGCGGATCTCCGTCTGTTTCGCTAAATTTATGATGCACCCGATGGTCTAATGCCCATGTGTAAACATCTCTCTAAATAATTAATTTATATTAATGCTTTATATTCATTTAAAAGTATAGTTATTTTAGTACTTGTCCTGTTATAGTAAAGAGAAGTATAAGAAGAAGACGTAACGGCCATTTCGCTTTGTAAGCTCGGTGCGACCAAAGTCTGTGGGCTCCTGCTGTTATCCCAAATCCGGATATTATAATCAGAGCAAACGCTGAAAATAAATTTATAATTACTTTAATGATAAAAACCTTAATGGCATTATTAATTAAATATAAAGGATTGAAAAATCAAGAGTTTAAACAATACTCTCAGCCATATTACATGACTCTTCATAAGCCAAATCTACAATTATAGGATTTATAGTATTCACATTTTTTAGATCTTCAAAAATTAGGGGAAAAGGGGCATGACCCCAGGTGGCATGTGAGAAGGAACCGGCCTAGTAACTCATGGACAGATATAAAAATTTATTTAGGCAGAAGTTTTTTCGATCATTATACTGTTTCCATGAGGTCCTGCTAGCTTAAAGAAAAACCACCGCTAAGATAACCAGACGATCTGGTGAAGATGGCTGGCTCGATCTGGGTTTAAGCAGCTTAAAACCGAGAACCGAGAAAATTGTGGAAAATCGAAAAGGCATTTCTTCAGGAGTGAAGCTTAGGAAACCGGAAGTAGTATAACAATTTCTTCGATTGCATGCTGTGATTTTGGGTCAAATGCAGTTGAACCTTTCCTTATCTTTTTGTTTTCAATTTTTCAAATAATTTTGTAGTATTTTTTATTATTTTACACCTGTTGGAATATTCAAAAATAATATAAAAATTGATTAAATGAACTTTGTATAAATGTTTCATGGAAATAATAATTTCAAAATTCTACTTGGCTTATCCATTGGTTGTTAATGAATGTTTATTATAAAACATTAAAGTATAACAATAATGAAAACAAATCTGCTGGTAAAACGTGTTCATTGAATCAACTAAATTTCGTCAACAAGAAAATCGTTCAATAAATAATTATAAAACCAATCGTTAGTTTTCTTGAAACGAGCGCAATTCCCAACAACACCCATGCAAAAATTTTAGCGGGGTTTCAAAGACGAAATGATATTTCAAATTTAGAAGAATAAAATTGTGACAAAAGAAACACTAGATTGAACATCATATTATACAGAAGATAACTTTTATAAAATATATCTTACTAATATTATAAAGAGGAAAATTTTGATTGTTTGAATTAAATAAGCTCCGAAACTACTGGACCGATATGAAAAATTCTTTCATCGTTGGGAAGTTATTCTATCTCCGGTGAACATAAGCTTTATTTTAATTTTAAAAAAATTAGGATCCTTAATAAAACTCTAATAATGTAACCTAAAGGGTAAAAAAAATCCTTACATCGCGTGTGCTGCGAAAACCATTGATGATAGAACAAAATAATGTATTTTTTTTATAATTATAGATTTTATTCCTTCGTCCAAGTTCTAGTTTATGGTTTTAACGGTCTCAATTAACAAGTAAAACAAGTATTATTTTTTTTACTTCTTTTTCACTTATTTTCATGGATGATCCTGCAAAGAGTTCTACTATCAACGCGGACATATCTTTTATCCGAAAAGTCCGCGGAAATGACGTCGCAATGGCCAAGCTTTAAATTATTTTCTACGAAAAGGTCAGGAATTATTTGTCAAATTTGTTGATAATTGGCCGATTTTTCCCCCCTTGAACCCATGTAACTCCTTAAATATGAATTTGTTTTTAATTTAACCCATTTTTCGAAGTCAATCGCGTGTAAATAAGAAAATTTATTGTCGATCATACCATAACATCGATAAGGGGACATCTATTAATTACGTGAAACGTTGAGAGATGGGGGGGGGGGCTCAACGAAAATTCTCAAGAGGACGGTCTCGGCAAATATCACGTATTTTTTTTCTCAAGAAACAATGTAAAATTGTGAAAAAACTGAATTAATCTAAGTAAAAAAATGTTTCTCCTCTAAGGTATGGCTAAATTATACCTATTTAATAATATTCATTACTGTTCTAAGAATTTATTAACTATTAATGAATTCAATTTTTTAGAAACATTTTAGATCATTTTTTTTGCAGATGATTTATTGAAAATTACATGGATATGTTGGACAGAGTCACTTTTGGGATCATACATGAACATGCGTCTCTGGGGATTGTATTTGAGTGAATATTCTTTTACGAATGTTAATAGTTTATATTTAAGTAATTTACTGTTTGATTTTCTCATTGTAATTCTATGCTGCGTCATTAAAACTCCTAAATACTAGACTTAACTAATTTTAAATAAAAAATATATAAGAAAATTGTTTTTTTTTTAATATAATCAAAGCACAGATTAACTCATTTACATTCCAAATACGCGAATTAAAAAAATATCACGTGAGATTAGGGGATGATGGGGGGGTAAGCAAAAGGAGTCGAGCAAAATCTCACGAAAGCTTACCAAGGGAGGAGGGGTCGAAAAATATCCAAAACTATCTCACGTAATTAATAGACGCCCCCTAATGGGGATCATGAAGACGTATATGATTTTGACGAAAGGAATAAAAAAAGCAGAGCTTGAGCTTGAGTTGATCAAAATTTCTACAAAGACGTATAATTATTTTCCATTCCCATTTTGAAGTGTATAAAGAATGCTTCCCCTTATTTTTTTTTCGTAATGATATATTACATATATTACATTACATATTACATACATGTAAGAGTAAGGTATACAATGAACCTAAATACCAAATTTTATCACAATCGGTTCAGCTGTTCTCGAGTTTAAAGAATATGTATTTAGATACAATATATATACAGATAGACAAATGGGCAAAAATTTTAAGAAACAGTAAATTTGTAATAAAAACTTTGAAGTTTGACGAACATTTATCAAAAAATAGATAAAAAATAAAAGCGTATTAATAGACTCATTGCACACTATAGTAGCCTACAAACATTAGTTTCAGAACTTAATGATATTATAGAGGAAAATAAAAATGCATTTTACAGGAAAATATACAATTATATTGCATTTAAAATTATGATAATAATTCGCATTTAAATATTTTATTGATTTTTCCGTTCTTTCCATTTTAATGACTAACAGTATAAATAAGTGAAAACAAAATCGAACAAAGCTCGTCAATAAATAAATAAACATAGTAAATGTTGACGTATTGGTAAGTTTAATGTGTTGAGAGGCCCCATATATCATTAGGTATGACCACCAATTACTTAATAGGATAAATTTTAGTTCGAGAAAAGGGTAGTTTTGTAGGCCAAGCGTGACTCTCTTTCCAAACAAAGCATACATTGCGTGCATTTCTCGTTATAACTATACAGAGTGCCCTAAAAGTATTGGACAAACGTAAATAAGTAAATAGGGGACGAAATTCTAAGACCAAAAAACTTTCGAAGTTTTTCAATCAGATATACCCTTTATTCGATATAGCTAATAAACTAGGGCTTTATTTTGCTAAAGTGTTTATTTTCGTTAATATGTCTAATAGTTAGGTAGGTACTTAATTAAAAGTGCATCAGGTAAAAAAAAAACTACTTAGGATTTTCGTTACATAATTTAATTTCTTATTTGCCCCCCTTTCACTTGTCTATTACTGTTGGAACAACCAGTAAAATGTGGAGAATTATATTTAATATTTTATTTTTTTATTTTTCACAAGGTCATATTCAAGCTTTTTTACAAGGATGGTTTCATTTAAATTAAAATGAAATAAATAAGTATTATTTTAATGCAAAACTTTATTAACCAAAATATCTGTTTACTGAAAATTTCATAAACTTTTGAAACGTCTATGATCAATTATTGAATACCATAATAATATATACTTACAATACTTACAATGATTAATATAAGAAATAACCAATGATATTTATTACCCAAACAGTTAGGTCACATATCTCTTAATAGCGCTCATATAACAAGTTCACTCTTCGATTGCACTCAATTTGATTCCATTAAACTAATATTTTAATGGGCGATTAATAAAATATAAGGAAAAGTTCAAATGGAAAACTTCAATACTTATAACAAAAATAAATGACAAATCACTCACCCCATATGACTGTTGCAAATTTTGCATAAAAAATGGCCAGGAAAAATCCATATATGCATCCAAGATGAATGAATAACTGAGCCATTAAGTCTGGCCATCGGATTTTTGGAGAAAAATTTGTATCATTAGCGATTGGTTGTACATTACTTATTCTCTTGTCGTTATTTTCGTTAGTTCTATGTATAACGGTTGTTTCGGTGCACGAAAACGATTTCATTGTTGTGCGATGAATTATTTTGTTGTCACCTTTGGGACGAGTTTGTCATAACAAAAAATATTTCCACCAGTCACGAGAAAAGTTTGATTTCCTCGGTGCCGGAACGTCTGCTTCGGTTTGTTAATTTACCTGTGAAGTGTTCAATCGATTAATAATATTTCATATTTGACCGCTTATCAAGAAAAATATTATTTGAGATTAATTTTATTTAAAACTAGCTGATTATATTTTCTTTTTAGATTTGCTATTTGTAGTGCTATATGAACATTTTTATTTTTCTTATTTCTTTTACGAAAAACATAATCATACTTAAAACACTATTTTGTCGACTTAAAAAAGACACATTTAATAAATTGTTGCTTACAATAAAGTAGCTGTTGGCAATGATCAATTAATTTTCAAACAAAAAAAATGTGAGCCGTCACGGGACGCCTGCTAGATGTGAAACATCGAGTTTGTACAAGTAATATGCATTAAAGACAAGATTAGAAAACCACCATGATTAAAAATTAATTAATTAAATAATTTTTAGATGTTTACATTCATGACCAATAAAAACATTCGTGTGCTACTCACTATCAGCTGATTTTGAAATACAATTATTTCAGTCGTTGTTAAATTTTGAAATAAGTATAATAAGAACGAAACTAAACTCGATAATTAATTGATTTAGTTAAAACAAAATAATATATACAATAAAAAATTGTATAAATTTCAATCTACCAAGAGAGTAGATTTTACATTTATAGACACTTGAAAAATATAATTACTGATGACTTGATAATGTGAAGTAGTGTATTCTTGCTGTCTTTGCAAGAGGATGTTCATTTTCATTTTCTGAATTATCACTGTCTAACATATTTTATTGTTTATTTTTTCAAGTAAAACATAGGTTATGTATACCTTAGTAAACAAGACTATCGAACCGAGTAAGAAGGAAGTCGCACGTCGCTTACGCATGGCAACGCGTCGCCACATCGTATACACTACTACTACACACTACTACATGTGGACTGTATATCCACAGTATAGCGTGGCGAGTGATCTCCACGCAAACGATCCGGTTTACCCTACGCCTATAGATGTTTCACATCAAAAATATTTATAAATATCTAAAAACCGTATGGTCTATTGCGTATACTTACGGCAGGTATACCTACCGTGAACCAAATAATCTATAAATCAATCAGCATATATACATAAATAAGAAATATCGTAAAGTTCAATAAATTTAGTCTTAATTATGACTTAAAACAGTCATGAGTTTTCAAAAATACTCGCGTCAAAATAACAGAACTTAAGGGTCTAGATTTTGAATATTAGTAGGAATCTCATCTCACTGTTTCGATTCTCGAATGAACCTTTATCCCAAAACTATTACCCTCCTGCAATGTACAACACTACAGTGAAATTGAAATTTGGATAATTACACGAAACCCAGTTCCTCCATAATCAAGTATAACCATTATGTATCTATACACTTATATTTAAAATATCTGAATTTCAACTATATAATTAAACCATTTTCTTTTAGTTTGGCGAATTTCTCGCTAGTTAATATTCGCTCACTACTGTATTTATTTGTGAATACGTATTTCGGATTTTCAGGTTTACAATATGTGAAAGCCAAAAAAAATATGCTCAATTATAAACTTAACCATTTTCAGATATATCTATCAGAGTTTAAATTTTTAAGCAGATCAAAAGTTTTTGTTTCTAACATTAAACCAACTTTGTTTTATAATAAAGGGTAATTACGTTTCGTCTTTAACGGTACTTTGGTTGACTTTGGTTATGAAATTTGAATTTTCGATTGTTTCTTAAACGTTATGCCGTACAAACTTTGCCACCATTTTTTACTCTTTTAGGGGAGGAATTATCAAAAACTATGTTTTATATATATATATCTGCATCGTATTAGGAAAACACTTTCCAAATTTCATCGACAAAAATATGGATTCATACAATGTAAAACGAAAAAAATTATGTCCTTTATTTTGATTATCACAACTAAAAAGCAATCAGATTTCGCTCATTTGGACGTTGTACATACAAAATTGTTGGAAATAGGTGGAAAGCGTGGAAGTAAAGTCGAATATTTTAATTATTTTCAATAGCAATAATTGGTTTTCAAATTGTTCTAAATACCGAAGAAAAGTTAGTTTGGAAGATTTTATATTTTAATTAATAATGAAATATATGACAAAAAATGGCTCCCTTAATGCTTTTCAGCAGAATATATTATTACTCCAGGTCACAATCATTGGTTCATAAAAATTGGATTTTAAAAAGTTTGATTGTTGAAAAACAAACAAAAATTAAAAACCGCCTCTTTGGTATTTGGTATAAGTACCTACTACATAAAGTTTTATACTAATTAAGTGAAATGACGTTATTTATAATGCTGTTATTAAAACGATTAACAAAAACAGGCACTTATTATTAATAATTATTTATTAATTAGACATATAAAATTTCGATTGTTGATTAACTGTACATTTTCTCCTACAAACTTAGTCACCCCCTTTTACTCTTTTAGGGAAAGAATTTTCAAAAAAAAAAAATTCTTATCAGATGTCTACTTCTTATAAGGAATACATCAAATATTAAAATTTCATCAGTCAGAGGGGGTATACAAATGATACAAATATACATGATTTTAAAAACGTATTTACTTTTAAGCTTTATTACTATTATTATAATTATTTTTATTAATATTACTATTACTTTTTTTCGTTAATATTTCCTTACTAAGCAACCCTAAGAGTACTTACAACAATTTTGTAAAAAAAATAATGTTTAACTTAAGATTAGAACCCACGTCTCTTTAATTATGAACATCAGGACGTCATATATTTATATAGGTTTTAGAAAATGTTGGTTTTTTTTGCGTATTCATAGATCCTCACACAATTTATACTTCTCTTCATATATCACTACTGCCTTAAGGTAGGAGGTCAAGTAAAATTCAATTAATTAACTAAAATAAAACTACTAGTCGCTGGCGATGGGACGAGGCATGGAGTTCATATAGATCCCAAGACATCAAGGGATCGAAAGAAACGAGCTAGTGGCCGAAACAGCCAAAAAACTATTGGGAGAGAGATGGGGAGGATTCGCCATGAAGGACCTCGTTATAGTGTGTTAAAAATTAATTTGGGCAACATGGGAGATATATGGTAGAATCATTCTCAGAAGCTGGATAGTCCTCCTTTGGGTACCCTGACTAGGAGAGATAGGTACGGGTAGGTAGACAGTATGGTGTCCGTTAGGCGAGAGTTGATCATACCAAATTGACCCTCTCTCACCTAACGACCAGTAAATATCAAGGGATGCCTAAACACAGCTAAAGGGATTCAAGCGTCCATCAAATTTCTCAAAGCTGTAAGGCTTTACGAAGACATATGAATCATTGTTTTCAAGTGCTAAATATCGTGAGTAGGATGAATCTGAGTAGAGTAATATGAATGAAATTATTGGTTAATAATAGAGTGAGAATAAAGTATAAACATTTTCCAAAGGTTTACATACGTGGTTTGGTATATTTTATTTGCGTATTAAGAACTGTTTGCCATCCGACTCCTAACCGATTCAAAAATTTGTAAATCAAATCGCCCGCAAGGGGTCTATATCGACCACTTTGGCGACTCCTGTCTTAAAACATAGCAAAAAAGATACTAAAAAATATATTCCTTTGCAATAAAAAAGAAAACTGATATAAAACTATCCTTTGCTATGAAACACAAAATGTATAGATCCATATATGCCTATAGATAAATAAGTGTAAAACAATTTTGATTCAAAGCTCTTTTAAGTACTTAAAGTATAAGTACAGTAGGATATTTTACTTGTAATGAAATCTGAAATAAAATTTACGTCCCAATAAGCCCAATAAAAATGATTCCATAGATCTTCGAAATTTACTCTTAAATTACAAAAATTTATAATTTACAAATAATTTTCAATCAAGCTTCCGGAATCCCAACCACGAATCAGATTTTTAAATAAGACTATGGAAAGAAGTGATGAGGAAGTCATACTGAGTTCTTATGTGATGTAATAGCTACAATTTATTCTTTTATTTTTAAACTTCTCCAATATTATATTTTCATATATGGAATAAAATAATCAATCAAAAATCTATTAATAACTTTAAATATTGGTTCAAAAGTGACATAAGAAAATGAACTTTTCCATACTTCTCTGTTTTACTCGACTCAACAATAAAATGGTTTATAAGAGATAAAACTTAATAAGGATTCAACTTTTATATTTTCATTCATAAAAAAAATTATTCTTATAAAGTAACATTTACAATAATTTTGAGAACTTAAAATCCCATTCTTTATTCAAAATGTAACATAATTTACTTTATATTATAGTATATTATCCTCAGATCCCTTCGAGTGGCTGTCAATTTTTTTTTATTATATTTGGGATTTTTGATTTAAAATTTTTGTCCCTTTATTTTCATGGTGAAGATAGTTGGCACATAATTGGTACACATTAAAATGGTACGTATATTTTCCATCGAAAAACAACAAAATTTTCGTAAAAGTTATAATATTATAAAAAATTGCAATTCAAATCGATAATTTAAAATTTTTGGGATATTAGTTATTAACAAATCATCAAACATGATTCCAATGTACAAATGTTTATCGTATTTTTAATTTATTTTGACAAATAATGGTTTCATTTTAAATTCGAGAAAATTCTTTCGTGAGTGTGAGAAATAACAATAAAATTAGATATACATTATAATTGACACATTAAAATTCAAACATTTAAAGATATTATCAAAATTCAAAGAAAAGAAATAATATATTTAGTGATTAATGCAAGTAAAAGTTCATGTTAGGTTGAGCTTAGGGTATTTAAAGATAAGTGTCATGTGATTTTAATAAAAGTTTTTTCAAAGAAAAGTTAATAACACATAAGGTTATAGCGTCACTCGACAAAAAAAAATTATACATAGGTAAATATACTATATACACCAATGTTACATTAAATGCACAATTGTTTCGTGTTTTTTGCAGATATATGTAATCATTTTCATTAATTATCGACATTATAATATGTAGAATAAAATAGAAAAAACAACAGAATGATCATTAGAATAAAATGGAAAACCATTTAGAATAAAAATTCTAACTAATGTTTGCTTTTCGATGATTTATTTGAATTGTTTTTTGTTACCAATACTCTTTTTAGTTTTAAATATCAATTTCAATGTATTTTTTTTAAATGGCATTAATGTACCTAAAAAAAAATCCGAGGAATCTCATTTGAACACGTGTAAGTACATAGATATTATTTAAGGTATGTAAATATGTGCTTCATGAAATTTTTCTTATTTCTCCCTTAATACGGAAAAATTGATAATGTACACATTACACATTAATTTATGTGTATTTAGAATGTACAACATGATTCAAAATTCAATATCTATATTTTAAGAACGGTTTCTTGCAATTCTTTTGAGCTACAATTATCGTAATGGTCATATTTTCTGTACTACTTTATACAAATATAAAATAAGTATAATAATTAACATTTCTCAAAAAGAAAGTGTTTTATTAAAAAATTATGGCAAATTAAAGCGAAAAATAAGTAAAACAACTTTACGCAACCATAATCTACTAAATTTTGTTAGTTCTATAATTTTTTTTCTCTAAATTTAGTATTGTTGGAATATTCAAAAATAATATTAAACTTAATTAAATTACCTTTGTATAAATGTTTCATGGAAATAATAATTTCAAAATTCTAGTTTACCTATCCATTGGTTGTTAATGAATGTTTATTATAAAACAATAGAGTATAACAATAATGAAAACAAATCTGCTGGTAAAACGTATTCATTGAATCAACTAAATTTCGTCAACAAGAAAACCGTTCAATAAATAATTATAAAACCAATCGTTAGTTTTCTTGAAACGAGCGCAATTTCCAACAAGTATCAACAATAGTAAAAGAATAAAATTTAAGGCTACAGTATTATCCACTAATATATTTTATAGTTTACACTATATACAGTTTACACAATATCGTTTATAAGGAAAAAATATCATATGCTGACCGCAAAAAATGTAAGACTTCTGGCATTCTTTCTCAAAGTAGGTTTGCATTATTGTCGAATCAAAAAATAAGGTTTATAGATAACTGTAGTTTGAGGGAATATACTTAGCTCTAAAAAAAAGCATTACGTTTTTAAGCTTTCTAATGCAAATATTTAAATGAATGTGAAGTTCTAAAAAGCTTTATTTTGAATATAGAGTTATAATGCGTATTGGTGTTTATGTTGTCTTCTGAATAGTTTAGAGACGTTTATATTACAAAAAAAGGAATTATACCTGTTAAAAAAAGGCATATAAAAGTATTGAAATCTTCCAAATCCCCATTAGAAGTAATTACAAGTCGCTTAAAGATATTAATGCCATTTTAAATGTAATGATTTCAAACTGCCTCTAAATGCCTTTTTTTAACAAAGGTTGGTTCAATTTCATGTTAAAGATTGATATATAAAATAGAACGACGTTGCAATTATTATTTCTATTCCATTACCTACAGTTTCTTACAAAATATGTTTGTTTACGATATCATATATACAACTTTTCCCCTCGAAATACTAATGATATAATGAAAAAATTAAAAATTGTTAGAATTTTTTTATAAAGTTCCCGAATTTCCCTAACTTCTTGAAACACTGTTATAATCTCTTGCTATCTAGAATTCCGACCGCTGGATGCCCTGCATATTTCCGGGGCAATATAACCGGTGTAATAAGCATTATAAAAAATATACATCAATTTTCAATATGGCGAAAATGAAATGTTCGAATTTTCTAAAATTTAAATTGACTTATATAGCAAAACATGGTTTTGAGAGCAAAGTGAGCAGGTTATTAAGAACAGCCGTTTTAAAGAAGAAACATCTCACAATTGAAAATATATACAGTATAATCTCACTACTCCGACACTTCGATAAATCGGCACGTCCAATAATCCGGCACCCTCCGCCCACGCCTCCTTCACCCCTCTATAACTGTGCATACATTTATTCCTTCTATGAAATGCTTTATTTCATTTATTACCTATGACTTTTTCACTATAATTCAATAATCCGAACATTCCAATAATCCGGCACCCACCGGTTTTTAATAGTGCCATATTAGTGAGATTACACTAATATATATATATGTATATATATATATATATATATATATATATATATATATATACACATTACACAGTGTTTAAGACCATATTTGTCAAACAAATTTTTGAATAAGCCCTGTTAAAAAGATCTAAGGCTTTCGAAAGCTTTTGAACAATTTTCACAATAGGTTGATAAAGAAGTACAAGGGTGAAATCCAGGATTTGAAGTATCATACTTCATGTTTATGTCCACAAGTTCAAGTTATAAGAAGTTTTATAATAGTGTCAAAACAATAGGAAAATTAAATGTTTAATAAAGACAGCTATCTTCTATTTTCCACAGTACACAAAAATAAATCAGGGGGACACGTGTCCCCCCTCTTTATTTGCCTTTGAAGAAGGAAATGATAAAATAACTTATAAGGATTTGACAGAAAAAAATTAACATGACCATCATAGAAAGACGTTTTTTTTAAATCATTTGAAGTTTCTATCAATTTAGTAACTACCAATTTGGTATCAACTACCAATTTGGTAAACCCACCTGGTGACTTTTAAGAAAAAAAATTATAATTTGATGGTCATATTTGTCCTTTTCTGCCACATACATCTTGGTTTTTTTGTCATTCATTTTTATATCAACTTATTATAAAAATTATTCAAAACACGACTTCAAATACCTTAGCTTAAAAATCGTTTTTAATTAACAAGAAAAATCGAATTGAGAAAAAAATCGCTTCGTTACAATAAGAAAAACGATAACAACAATATTAAAATCAATAAACTTTAATTGTTATAAATTATGATTATAAAAAGAGTCATTAAAACGATCTTTGAAGGTTGTTACGTTTTTAGCATTGTGATTATTTTCAAATGAAAACTATAATAAAATCATCTGAATTTTACTGAGAAGGAAACTTTAAAAAAATGTTTCTTTTTTTCGGTAAAATTCATTTATAAAAAAATGTGGTTCTAAACTTTTCTACACAAAATATAAAAATATTACGTATTTGTACTCACAGTAAATATGTGTCACCTTTATTTTTTTCCCCAAAAATTTTAAGTTAAAATACGATGAGATAAATTTTACATTGTTTGATAAATTTAACGATAATTTGACCAATACGAGTGTTAGAATAGTTATTTACTACATTTGCTATTGATTTTAAGTTAATTAAATTTAATTATGATCTCATAATTCTAACAATTATTAAGTGTGAAAATTTGTTTTGCTAATGGTGAAATTCTTAAAAAAATGTTAAAAAATATTTGTTTAGCTTACCTAATTGGTATACAGTTTATATTCGTGTGAAATAAATATATACAAATTTTTATTATGATAAAATAAAAATTATCAAAACATAATCATGCGAAACGATTATTGTAGTAGTCACTATAGTACTGGTGCGCACTTGGAAATGGGATTGTTTTGAATAATTATGTTCCTGGATGCTTCACCACCACCCATTTGTGTTTGTTTAGTTCTTTTCCGTTTTTAGATGAATTAGAAATGAAATGAGTAGGTTTGTACCACGTGAGTTGTTACATAATACAATTGAATATTACAAGGTTCTTGAACTCCCTCCTCTCCATTTCCCTCTAAATCGAGGTCGTACACGTGAGCTTCAACTTTCCCAGTTAAAAAGAAAACATTAGTAATTAAGAGGTTCTTAAGTAGGCATCTACCAAAAATTTAATATGAGAAAATCAATGATTTAATACATAACATGAACCTACACGCATTTTAGATTGTACTATTTGTAGGAACAAAGTGTGAACTACTATATTATATCATAAAATGCATATATTTTTGTGCGTTTGATAAAGCTATTTATGATAGCATTAATAAATGATAATATCTTAAATACATATTTCACATAGAAAATTTCATTAATACATAACACAAGTATCTACATCACTTGATAATCAGAAATAATAGTTTCTTCAAATAAGAATAGAACAATACAAATAAGAACTTCTAGAAAATATAAATACGTAAACCTACAGGAAAAAATCATAATTTTGCGTATTTTTTCGAACGAAAAATTAGTCTTAAATAACTACGCAATAACAACTGCGTAGGTACCTAACTACAAAAAAAAATTGTTACACGTGCAAAGATTTTTAAACTAGATGATTAATGAAGCAATGAAAATAACAAATTTTAATATGATTTTAAAGACCGAATAAAACATTTTTTATGGCTACTACATACATAACGTTATTTATACAATAACAATTTATTCGGGATATTTACGTGTTTTATCTTACAGTATATACTTACAGATCAGTAAGTCAAGTACAATAATTTAATAGAAATCCTGAAATCTATTGGTAATTGATATGGTAACTATTTCTTCGGTTTCTTCCTCCACGTGGGTTAGTATTTAGGTTGGTCAAACAAACTACTTATATTCGACAACATTTATCGAAACAATTACTTTGTTTGCATTCTAAAAGTTTTGTCTATTTAATATTTATTGTTTATTTAAACATAGTGACTAAAAATTCCACAACTAGTAGATATGTATATTTGGATCAAGCCCTCAGTCATACGATCCCTGTCAAAAAAAGGCATATAGAGGCATTTGAAATCATTACATTTAAAATGCCTTTAATAACTTTAAACGACTTCTAATAGAGTTTTTTGAATATTTAAAATACCTATTTTAATAGGAATGTAATCCTGAAACAAATAGCCAAAAGGAAAGTTCTCAAAATATATGATAAAGGAATCTTTGAAAAAACATACCAGAAGACTTGGAAAGGAAAAAAATTTGAACATAAACAGATCTTTGACTTACACTAACTGTCTTAGCTCCTGGGAACTTCTAGAGACCCTCTGGAATGTAGAATATTCATAAGGATCCAGTTGGTTGCCTGTTAAAATTTATTTCAAAAACTTGAAACTAGAATTAACGTTGGGACCCAATGTCTCAAGAACATAATCGCTCTAAGATACAATGCAGAGGAACCCATATGAGAACCCCAAAATCAGAGAAAGGATAAGAAGATGTATGTATACGAAAAGTGGAAGAAATTAGAACCGACAATTAATCACACTAGATAACAATTAGTGCTAAACAATATATCACTCAATACAATAATACATTAGTTTACTTTTCTTTTGCCAATTTTTTGACTAAATTTTAAGCCGAATTTTCGGCTCAAGTCCCTTTTAGCACACTCAAATCTGACAACGTTGCATTTTCTACTTTGTTTTTAATTTAATTCGAGAATAAATTGGTCCATAATGAAAACTTAGCTACAAAAGATAAAAGTATACCATATTAGAATTGATTTAAAAAAATTGCGAATAGAATAACAAATAAAGTCGAAAATGCAACGATGCCAGATTTAAGTGTGCTTAAAAGGACTTCTAGTCGAATTTTCATATTTTTTAGGCTTAATCGGCATTGCTGTTTAGGAAAATACATAAATATTAAAACACTTAAATACATATTCATATACATTATACTTATCTACTTGTCTAAAGCGCATCAACAAAGCAGAAATTTACTGTTGAGTGCATCAACTGAACTACTTTATTGAGCTTTTTAGACTAAAATTCCTTTCTCCTTTTTTTATATTTTTAGACGGTAAGTTTGTGAGAAGTGAAAACAATATTTAATTTTTTTCCAATTGGAGTTCCAGAAAACAAAAATTATAATATCCGTAAAAAAGCATGTCTTTAAAGTCATCTTTTTAATGAAATATTATCTTAAATATACCAGACAAATAAAAGTGTATATAAATAAAGCTATAATAATATAAATAAATAAAACGACAATTTATCAATTTGCATAACAGATTAGGCTAAATAAAAATACTTCACATTTCTAGGTCAAAGTCGTTGAGGTGATCATTGTTAAGGATTAATAAATGAAGAAATAAAAAGTTTTATAAAAATAAGAAATAGTTTCAATAAAATGTAATGCATCTTAATGGAATTACAATCTTGAAAATGAACAAATTGTATGAATTGCATAGAAAGTAACAGTATTTCAAAAGTAATGATGAAAATAACTATTAATTTATGCAGTAAAAGATTATTACTGGATTAATGCTGGAAAAAATTATTACAGAGTTATAGGAACTGCGAGATTATGAATACTTTTTTCTGCTTTAAATCATTAATATATTTTTAAATAAATATTCCTTTTACATAATTTAAGGTCAAGTAATATCGATTTATTCCAAAGAGTTTATATAAATTAGTGGACTCGTAAAAACATATTTGCTGACACTTGCAAGAGTACAATATATAAAATTTAATACAGTAGACCTGACATGCTCAATTTGCGGGCCGCATGCGGCCCACGTAGCCATTCTGTGCGGCCCAAAATAAGTATTGTCACCAAATAATTTTTAAATGTTTTTTTAACATGTTTCCAAAATTGGATTGTAATAAGGATAATCTTGGGTTTAAATCGGTCGGTTACCAAATCGGTACAAGCGGAACAGTGTTGTCAGTATAACTTCTTGTGTTTGCAATGCAATTCTTGACGCAAAAAATCACATTACTTGCCTGCAGGCCGGCTAGACCACCCCAGTGAAAGATAGACTAATTTGGTGTTATCCTTACAGTTTTCTATAAATAGAAATATTCTCAGAACGTATAATATTCTTTTAGAACAGTCAAATCTGGCAGCGTCGCATTTTCTACTTTGCTTTTTAATTCGCGATTTTTTTGTCAATTCAGTTCTAATATGATATAATTTTCTCTGTTGTGACTAAATTTTCATTATGAATCAATTTATTTACGAATTAAATTGAAAACAGAGCAAAAAATATAACGTTGCCAGATTTGACTACTATAAAAGGAACTTGAGTTAAAATTTGACTACAGCTACTGTAGAAGTTTTATTAAGATCTTAAAATTGTCTGTTTAATAAAAATTTCTGTAATACTCACCTATGGTCTCTTTTTCTACTCAGTAATAAGCTTTCAGATAACTTCCAGATTCGGCTCATGTTCCTTTTAAGTCGGTCAAAGTGTGGCAACGTTCCATTTTCTACTTTGTTTTTATTCCATTAGCGATTTTTTTGTTAATTTAATTCTAATATGGTATTATTGTTTCTTTTGTGACTAAATTGACATTATAAACCTACTTATTCGCGAATTAAATTAAAAACAAAGTAGAAAGTGTAACGCTGCCAGATTTTAACCAACCTAAAAAAGACATGAGCCCCAGGTTCTAGCACAGTATTTCGATGATTTTTCCTTTAATATAATGTGCAGTATGGATAGTATGGATTCTGTAAAAACTTTTATACATTACTAACTATGTATGTTTACAATAGTCAATACGCATATTATTCTTCCAACTGCTTAAAATAAACTTAACTTAAAAAGCTTCATTGATTATTTCAACCCAATCTCAGCAGTTAAACCTATTTCTTATTTATACGTTTGCTATTTGATTTCTATTCCGAAATTATTATCGTTTTAACGACATAAACATATGAGTGAATAATTTATTGGACGAACGCATTTTTATATGGTTTATATAGTTTCAATTTATCCTCTAAGTAGATACCGAAAGTAAACAACTCATTTTTTACATACAAGCTTAGAATGCATAGCTTAAAGTCGATTAACAAACATTCCGAATTGAAATTGAGTGGCAAGTATATAAGTGAGAAACAAACCTTAAGTTTAAGTTATACTTGCGAATATAACTCTAGGAATAAAATAAAATCCTCTTATAAATAAAAATTGCTGATTGATGAGACGTTTCTGTTGGTGCTGAGAAATCAATTGGTGCATGAAAAGTTTTGTATGAATAAATGAACACGGTGCATGTTTTGTTACCTACTCAATGCATTGCAATTCGTCGTTATAATAAGCATTGTATGCTAAGGTATGAGAAATCCTATTTTTTCTCACTCCATCCGCAACCATTCCATGCATATTACAACTTGGGTGATATTTGAACTACTAAGCTCAACAGATCTCGCTCACTCATTCTTCTCCACCAAAATTCCATTTCGAAATTTATTATATTTTAGAAACTAAAACTGATATTGTAAAAACAATAAAAACGGTAACTAAAATTATATTTATTTCTCAAATGAAAATAAATGTACGATTTTTTCCATTAGAATCGAGCCAAACGTATTCTACTAGTCTATTATAAAAGTAATATTGAATATCGCGATGTTAACTACGAGTAGAGAAAATTTCTGTAAATTTTTTCATTCCTCACTTATGGGTAAGGATAATTTCCCATTTTTTTAAAAATTTTTATATAAAAAAAGTAAAACCATGAAATGTGGCTTCATATCAAAAGTTGTATATTTTTAAAGATAGATGAGTGTAGGCATAAAGCTATTTTTTAAGTACTGCTGGTTACATATAACTTCTTTATAAATGATTACAATGATTCGCTGAATTTGTCTGATAAATATTAGCATGTCCTATTTTTATTATAATTGTAGTGCTTTCGATACATACCACGTAGGGCATTTTGCACGGAATAATTTTTTAAATTATTATTTAAAATACTACTAAGGTAGATCAACATATTATAATACATATTTCTTACTACGTTTCCTACGTTTACAGCGTTTGCAGTTGATTTTACGGTTATGTTATTAGCAAATATCACCAATATAAAATACATTTACTAAAGTAATTGGTTCACAAATATATTTGCATTTACAGCATTTACATCATTGACGAATAATACTCGCATGTCTACGAACAATACGAACCACATGAAAGCTTTCATTGATTTGTTCAATGAACTCAAGTAATCAAGTAAAGTATAATCAAGAAGAACTAATAGAAATCGTAGGAATCATAGGTTTTGGAAGGTTTGCAAAAAATTATTATAAGTTATTTGCTTTGCATGTCGTCCAATTTATTGTTAGTGAACAATTAAAGACTATTCATGTTTCAAATTAACACAATTTAACATTTTGGTTATCTAAAAACTGCCCAATTACGATTAGCTATGTTGACGAGCTCTTAAGTAGTTTGAGTATTATATTAAGTCTTACTCGTCTAGCTTAATATATTTATGCTTAATTATATTTTTTAATAATATTTAGCATGATTGTAATGTTACCACCATTTACAGTATCTTGCCTAGACTTTGAACTGAAGGAACTGAAAAACTAAACTTTGAAACCGAAGATAGCAGTTTTACGAATTATAAACGAAAACATTAATTTTACAAATTTTTTAACTTCCAGTAACTAATAATTGTTATTACTTACATAGAGTAATGTTTATTTTTTATACAATTTTTTAATATTTTATGTTAAACGTTGAAACGAGAGAGAATTGAGATAAAAATTTTCGTCATTTTAATCCGGTAAGAAATTCGAATAAGAAATTATTGATATAACATTTAAGTACGTAGTATATTATTTTTAAGTTTTTTGATAGCTTATTTTTTGTAGGCTACTGAATAATATAAATGATTTCATTAAAATTTTTAAAAAACTATTCATCTGATTTCTCTTATTTATGTTATTTCATTGCTGCGCCTGGCAAGTTTCATATGTGAATTTTTTAATCTTTATATTTTATTATTTAAAATTAAGTAATAATGAATAGTAATATGTGTAAATAGTATGTAAAGTTTTTAAATACTTTATGTGTAGAATAAATATTTTAAAAATTGCATTAGAATAATGAATTTATGTCCTTTTGTTTATTAAATAATATGTATTTTCCTATTGCTCCCAATTGCTCCAATACCTTACGAAAATTACATGCGGAATTTGTCAGGCGCAGCGACGATTTTATCTTTTTATTGTAATGATAATAGCCGTAAGTCATCCGTTGATATCTTCAAGTTATACCGGCTATACTAGGCACAAAATTCAAAGTCTAATTTTTTTAAAAATAAGTATTATTTATATTAATACCATTAATACAAATATTTTTATAGTATTTGTAAAGTTCTGTAACAATCTCATCTAAAACTAGAACCATGTTCGTTTTGTATTTTTTAAAGGATAAAAATTATTCCTCTCAACCTCCACAAATAAATGTGAAGTTTTCGTAGTAATCAATTAATTATTTATAACTACGATTGTATATAAAATAATCGTATTGTAATCACCATACAAAATCATTATAATCAGTATAGCCTTCCTTGTATATAAACTAATGAACAAGGTTTATATAAATATTTAGTTGTTCATAATATTGAATTAAAGAATTGAACTCACTAAAATTCAATTCCGTATAGTATCTGCTTGTATCTACTACCAAAATAAAAGTCAAAATAGGGACACAATTTTTTTATACGATTCTTAAAAATATTCATTTATATTAATTGAATTTGTCTTTGTACACAAATTTGAGTTTTTTTTTAATTAATTATATACTTTACTTACTACCCTTACTATAAACTTATTCTCTAATTGGAAATTAAAATGTTGTTTATACATATTTTATTAGCAAAATATGAATTTCATTTAATATTTAAATCAATTAAACTGTCAATTTAAATATATTTTTTGCAATTATTATTGTTTGATCTAACTATTAATAATAGATTAATAAAATGCTTAGAGGACTAGGATCAAAAATAATCGGTTAAAACTTTCTTACATGCGACGTTTCGGCTCCTTTATTGAGCCTTCCTCAGGCGTTCGTAAAAAATCGTTTTAACTTACGAACGCCGAAACGAAGAAGGCTCAATAAAGGAACCGAAACGTCGCATGTAAGAAAGTTTTAACCGATTATTTTTGATCCTAGTCCTCTAAGTATTTTATCAATCTATTATATATCATCGAGGATCTGAAATCTAACTATGTATGTTATTATTTTTATATTATTAATATTTATTATTTTCAGTTCCTTTTTAATTCATATTCCTATGATTTCTTTATAATGAAAACATTTGATTAAGTTTTCTTAAATTTAAATTAATTAAAGGAGGAGTCGTGAGATCAGCTGTTATTAAACGCAGAAAAATATAACATTAATTTAGATTTATTTTTAAATCTTAATAAATTATTAGTTTCCCAATTCTTTGTTGTTTTGAAATTAATAAAAAATAACTTTTCCGATGGTGCAAATGGTTGGTACACTAAGGAATTTGTTTATATAACAAATGTTCTTTCTAAAACAATATATCAACATTTTTAAGATGATGTAAGTGCTTATTTTGATACTTAAGGGGTTGGTAACTACTAAAAAGGTTAAGAATCACGGGATTATATTATATTTATTAAATGAATAATGAAAAAAGAAGGTCTATAAAATGGCACGGGCTAAGCATACTAGTGTTTTCGCCCATAGCATATTTGGTATTAAAGAAAGTAAAGATATAACAGAGTAAGGTAGTAACCAAACAGATCAGTATACCATAAACACTATTTTTTTAGGTATCTTATTTAATAAGTTGCTTAAATATCACTCATTTTAAAATATTGGATTGTTGGATATAGGCATTATATGCGCCTCCAAACTACACATTCAATAATTGTTACGAAATGGCGAATATTATGTCTAAAAATATTTTTCCGCATTATTTTTAAGGTCAATTTGAAAAATGAGTTCCAAAAGCGATTTATTAATTGAAATAGATCAAGGTAAATTGCAAGGTCGTGAAAGTATAGATTTAGAGGGAAAACGGTTAAGATTATTTCAAGGAATTCCTTATGCTAAGCCCCCGATTGGAGAAAGACGGTTTAAAGTATGCTATTTAAGTAGGTGTGTTTAAATATGTAGTAATTTATATTTGTTTGAATTTTATTCTCAGGCTCCTGAACCACCTGAACCTTGGGGTGAGGAAGTTTACGATGCCACTAAAGAACGAGATGCCTGTTATGCTAAGCACATGCTTTTTAGCCACTTTATCGGTAGTGAAGATTGTTTATATTTAAATGTTTATACTCCTGAGGTATTCAAAGTTGCTGCTGAAAATTTTATATCATAATTAATCGCATAAAGTGTATAGATCAGTAATAAAGATGAAAAATTACCGGTAATGTTTTGGATTCATGGAGGAGGATATCTTTTTGGGTCAAGTCATACTGATGTATATGGACCAGAATATTTAGTATCTAAACGTGTGGTTCTGGTAACAATTAACTATCGATTAGGCTTCTTAGGTACTTATAAACTCGAATATAAAAAATTGAGTTATTAAATTTTGGAATATCATTTTAGGATTTTTAGCTCTAAATGATCCTAAGGTAGGAGTTACAGGTAATGCTGGATTGAAAGATCAAGTAGAAGCGTTGCGATGGGTAAAAAAGAATATATCTCAATTCGGTGGAGATCCACAAAATGTAACCGTTTTTGGACAAAGCGCCGGGGCGGCTTGTGTTAATCTTTTGCAATTTTCTCCGTTAGCATCTGGTTTGTTTCACAAAGCCATTTTGCAAAGTGGTTCTGCTTTCAATCCCTGGACTTTTACAATTCGAGGTGACTATAAATTAGCCCAACGTTTAGGGTGCCAATCAACAAACGATAAAGAAATCTTGGATTTTTTGCAAAAACAAAATTATAAGGATATTTGCAAAATGCAAAAAGATGCTATTAATTACAAGGTATATATAAATTTATGCATTTAGTTTGTTTCATTAACCAACATAATCCATTCAAAATAAGTTTAGCTTCCGAAAAAATATCATTCGACTAAAAAGTGGTGAAGGTTTTTAAAGTTCAATTACCAATAAATATAAAAAATCCTCATTTTGATCCCACCTATAGGTGTTAACAATTTTTTGAACAAGTACCTGTTAAGAAACGGCATTCTAAATGTTCAAAAAAAAACCATTAGAAGTCGTTTAAAGTTACTTAAGGCATTTTAATTGTAATGTTTTCAAAATGCTTCTAAAGGCCTTTTTTTAACAGGGATAGGATCCAATGGGAATTGTTGATGTTTCATTTTTGAAAAAGTATATTAATTTTAACTGAATACTAATAATTCCTAATTTGCCACTTTCTTGGTTCTATTTTGACTAGAATTATAGGTTTATTGTAATGTGGGATATTCTAATTAAAACAATATTTACGTTGAGACTTAAATTGCAACAAAAATAAGTATTTATGTAATTTTTTTAAGTCTGCGACAAGTTATTTACGAAATTAAAATTGTTTCAGTACTTATACTTTAATTTTCAAAGATAATTAGATGTTATAGATATTTATAACTCTAAAACTACATTTGACTAACAAAACATTTCTCTAAAATGTATAAGCATAAAATTAACTATAAGTTTAATAACTAATTGGATTATTTTATTATTTTAATAAATTGTAGGAGCAATATCCTGGAGAAATTGTGGCAATAACACCAACTATTGAACCAAAAACTCCTAATGCATTTTTGTCCGATTATCCTGAAGATTTATTAGAAAAAGGAAATGTTCATCAAGTTCCTATGATGATTGGGTTTACATCAAACGAAGGGCTTACTTGCATGAATCCTATGGTGCCTCAACAATTACGACCTGATTTCACAGACAATACATTATTAGTTCCTCGAGATCTAGCCTACACGTTGAAGTCTAAAGAAGAATTGAAAAAAGTTGGAGACCAAATAAAACAATTTTACTATCAAGATAAAACGCCATCTTATAAAAATATGCATATTTGTGCTCAGGTATTTTTATTCTTCTTACCGTTTTAAGATATTTTTATTATCTACCCAATGTATTAAATTACATAAATATTAATATTTTATTATAGTTTTTTACTGACGAAATGTTTGCATACAATATATTAGACTTTGGAAGGCGTTACACAGAAATAACTAAGCAGCCAGTTTATACATTTGAATGTACTTTTCACACACCGTTGAATTTGGTTCGTTTGTTCCTTGAATTGGATTATAAAGGATGTTGTCATGCAGATGAAATTTCATATCTGTTTAAAACAAACAAATCTCCCGAAACGTTCAACAAGGAATCAATTGAATACAAAACCATTCAGCGAATGACCACATTATGGACAAATTTCGCTAAGTATGGAAACCCTAACTCAAAAGATCCGTTGTTGAACTTCAACTGGGAACCATTCTCAAGGAAAAATACAACGTATTTAAATATTGGAAATGAAGTGGAAGTAAAGGCTAATTTTAAACCTAAAATGGTTTCTTTTTGGGATAACTTGTTGAAGAATGTCAAAAAGAATTCAGTGTTTTTCACAAAGGTATATTAACTTTACTTTTATCCAATATTTTAACCGACAATCCTTTTTCTTATATATTTTTATATCTCTTTAAAATAAATGTTTTTTAATTTATTTTAGGTTTTGAATCGTTCGAAACTGTAATTTTTTGCAAGATTGCAAGATAAACAGGAAATTTGGTGGTTGAAAACAAAGCCGTATTTTTTATTTAGTTGGTGATTGGGTTTTTGTATTGATCATTATTTTACACTGGACAAAAAAATATTTAAATAAAATCGATATTATAAATGTTTTTTTATAATAAAGTTTAAATAAATGTATACATAATTTTGATTTATTTTAACTCAAAGATAAAAAAATCCTAATAATTTCTTTAAAAATGACTTTCGAATGTTTTAATAGAAACATAAAATGCAAAATCGCTGTACAAAATTCTTTTGTAGTTTATGTTACAAAAAAAAAATGAGAATAAAAATCGTTGGGTCATATGCACAGGTTAAGTGTATAAACAGTTTAGTTTCTAAGGTCAAATTTTGAAAAATTAAAATACAAATTAACTTTAATTTTGAAGCGTGCTTACAACAAAAGAATTATTAGGAATATTATTCAGAGTTCAATTTGAAAGCCATTATTTAGGACTTTTAAAGAAAATTTACGATTTGTTCATCTAAAAAATATAATTTATTGAATTTTACTAATTACATACAAAGGAATTTACATGATTTTATCGTGAACTACTTATAACCATTAGAATTTTCGCAGTTATGTTAATTCCCATGACCAGACAGAACAGAACTTGACAAAACAGCACTTTATGTAACGAAAGCTTAAAAAATTTTAGAAAAATGCAAGTAACTTGCATTGCAAATTTTAGAAAATGCATGAATCTTAAACAAAAAAAAAATATAACATGTTCGATTTTGTCAAGGGACCCTTAATTTTATTTGTATAGTTGGGAATATACTAACATTTGTATTTTATAGCATGAATACACTAGTACGTAATAAATAAGCGACATTACCCTTTCACCACTTAAAACATGGTTCTTCAAAATCGTTTTGATGGATTTCTTAATTAAGGTAAGATATTTAATTTCTGTTATATTTAGAATAGAAAAGGGTAACATAAACTGAAACAAGTTTAAACATTCATAAGATTTTTACATTATATTACATTGTTTTTTTTTTATGTATATACGAACTAGCAATATGATTAATTTTAAATGAATTTCTACTGTAACGGGTACTTTTGGTTGCTGAATACATTAACGGGTTGTATTGTATGCAAACTATATGCCTTAATAAAAGTAGTTCTTTAACAGTAACAAACGTAAAAAATGATGTTTAGATTCAAAATGGCATATAAATAAAAACGTTGGAAATTATGGTAACATGTAAAAATTATTGGTTTAACATCATATTGTTGCAATTTCAACAATTTTATTAACTCATAAAATTTGAAACTGTTCATTTTTTGAAGTCTGCATACAGCTAAAAAAAATATTTTTAATATAATAATAATAATCTGTTTTATACATTGTGTATTATATAATCGTTAATATTTTCTGAATGTTAAACATTAAAAATAAAGTAACGATTTTGATAATTTTTTATTTTTTTTTGATGTATTACATGAAAACGTTATCTAATATTTTTATTGATCATAAAAGATTATGAATTGCACATATAAAAATGACGACTCGTAAGTTCGTGAAATAATAACTTTTACTTCTGTTCAAATCCCCCATTAAAATTCGACCTAAAAAAATCGTCAATTTTTGTTGTAAATCTTATGAACAGTGACTCAGCATGCGATTTCGTTGCCCGGGGCCGACCGAAAATTTGCCCCCATTTATTTTCATCAATAGTAAAGAAAATTGGTAAAAAGTCAAATACCTTTAAATTCTTTAATTATTAAAAAAAATTCTCTTCGTGTTTTTCTCAAAGCAGAATCTTTTATGGAATTATCTATGTCAATATACCACCCTATTTTCATGTGCCACCAGGGGCCATGGCCCCGTCGGCACTCACCATGCTACACTACACCTCATAAAAGAAATGAAGTTACAAACTTTACAAACTCAAATAATTGAAACCGAAATTGGACTACAATTTCAATTTCGATAAATCATATTGGATTAACTTGAATTTTTACTAAATCCATACCGGGGTCCATACCGTCTTCGGAAACAATAATAGAATGCAGTGGTATTGTTAAGGGAGTGCATCGACTTGGCACTAAACATTACCCTAATAATTCCCGAAAGCTAAAGGTATAAAATCTAAAGAATGTAGTTTAGGTTTAAATCGTAGTATTAGCACGTTTTCTATCGAAACCTTAACTTCACTTTATCGTTCCAACTTTGATAGCTAAAATAAACGAAAACTTAAATAAGCGCTAAATATACTCATTATTTTACAATATTACTTAGTGAAATTGCGGATATTACGAACAGCTTTTATTTTAAACTGAAATTCAAATTATCAATTCTATTATTTACCTAATAAAAGCGCCAATATATAAAGATTTTTTCTATTTTTTTTTTTAATGAGAAAATTATATTTCACCACAACTTGATGATATTAATTGTTTAATGAAACTTAAAAAAATATTACAAGTAAATATATTCTATATTAAATATTCATTAATTGTACTGTTTAAAACAAATAACTGGAATAAGTTTATCATTTGACGTAAGGGTCAAAAATAACATAAAATTTACATATTTTTAATCTATTGGTTTCGGAAATTACTACCTAAAATATTGGCCGTTTATATGAAGATACCAATTTAATTCAAATAATTGTATAATTCATATGGATATTTATGATAATTTTTTAATTCAATATTTAAATATAAACCAACTATAAAATATTGATTGACCAAATATACAATTTTGGCTTTTATACGTTGAATGTGGTTAAATACCACTAATTTAAAGAAATATATTTGTCTATTGTCTTTTATATAAAGTTTTAATACATATAAGCACATAATTTGACATACTTTTGATTCGTTGGTATATAAAAGGTTAACGTATACATTTTTAAATTTCAATTTAATCAAATTTGCTTGGACGTGAACATCTCAAACTTGCCATTTATTAATAATTTAAAGTTTCATTCAACTCATCGATAATTTATCTCGCAAAATGGTTGTAGACGATGAAAATTGTATAGTTCAAGTGAAACAAGGAAAACTTAGGGGCAAATTTGTTCGAGGAATTCGTAGTGTTGCGTATTATGGATTTTTGGGAGTACCGTATGCAAAAGCTCCAATTAAAGAAAGAAGATTCAAGGTTGTTATTTTTCCATTACTTTTTGTAATATGGTATATCTTCAATCTTATTAGAATATATAAAAATATAAGATCATAATACCAGTTTCTTTCTTAGTGTTAAAGTGTGTCTCACTCGAAAATGTTTACTTTTTATTTATGTAAACGTCTTTTCTATTTTAATTCCTGTACAAATTTTCAGGCTCCACAAGAACCTGATAATTGGAATGGAATAAAAGATGCTTACTTTGAAGGAAATTCGAGTGTTTCTCGACAAGATGGAAAAATTATTGGGGATGAAGATTGCTTATTCCTCAATATCTACGTCAAAGATGTATTATTGCTGATTTAATAATTAGGTTGTAATTTCATAGTTTATCACACAATTTTAATAGTTTTCAGAAGCAAAAAATTATCCTGTAATGGTGTGGATTCATGGCGGTGGATTTGTATCTGGATCGGGAAACAGTGACCTTTATTCACCCGATTATCTTGTTACAGAAGATGTAATTGTTGTAACTCTCAACTATCGTCTTGGTCTCCTAGGTTAGTTGAACAAAATAACACTTACTCATTTGATCCATAGTCTAATTTTTCTAAATTTCCACCCATTTTAAAGTCCTTATTTCTTGTACCTACTTGTCTTGAATTAAACAAAAATTATGATTACACAGCAAACATAAATTATATGAATAATAGATAATTATTGTAGGAAGAATTAGAGGCTTATATGATTTTAAAAAAAAATTTATACCTTAAGAAAAAGGCTGAAAAGATACTTATTCAACAATAACCTAGAAGTAAAAAGTTGACCCAAAAGCTCCATTGCTGATTATTTCTCGCTATGCTGATGTTTATATTGCTATAATTTACATTTTTTTCTATACCTCCGTTTGTATAGGTTAATAATAACAAGGACACGTATCAAAAAGCTATAAGATATATTTTTTGTAGATCATTCAAGTTCATATAAAAAAAACGGTTCTTTGTGTATCCCGCAAAGTTATAAAAGTCAGAAGAACCAAAAAAAAATCGTTTTCAGTTATACCATTTATACAATATATAAAATATATTGTGGTCTTATTTATATAATATAATTTACAAAATTAAACTATCGACTATCGTAAGCTACTAGCGATTCAATACTACTTGGTGACCACCGAGAATGATTGCTTGGCAATCGAAATACTTATCTGGGCAATACGTCAGTATTGCATTTGCTTGAGCTTTTGTTCGTATTTACGATCATAGTTTATTTTGGTAAATTATATTATATAAATAAGACCACAATATATTTTATATATTGTATAAACAGCATATCTGTCTTCTTTAGCCAGTTCAAATTTCAATATCATGACACCTTCTAGTACAAATCCTTTAACTAGTCTATTCCAGTTTGAACATTGTGGGGATGGAACTTATCAGAAAATTAGCACATAGAACATAGTAAGATGTTTAATGTTTTTACGTTGGAGTCCTTTAAACAAATAGGTACGTTGATTATTCTAAGCGAAGTCGATTATATTATCAACGTTGATAAAACATAATATATAAGTTTTGATATATATAATATATCATATAATATATAAGTTAACATATATAAGTTTTGGAACATCATTTTAGCTTATCCTAGGCCTTCAGCATTAGCCTCTTGACTATCATTGAGTAATTAAAAAAACATTTTAAAACTTATTTTTACTTACCCAATGCATTCATGTTCGCGCTTGTTTAATAATGAATATTCACAATAAGTCATGAACGAAATTTATTTTGGTTTCCCGTTATCAGTTAAAAAGTTGCAATAATTTTATAATGTACAATAAAGCAGTGATCCTCAACCCTATGCCCGTAGGCACTATTTTCTACATAGATCGTTTCATATGTGCCCACCACTTGGTCATTATAGTAGATAAACATATTGAAGTTTTCTCAACTATATAAATTTTTATTTGTAATAATTAATGTTTAAAAAAAATTTTCACGGCTTAAAGAATATCCTTGAAAGTGGTCTATGACTAGACATTGGTGACTTCGACCCTAGAGATTAACAATGTTATTTCAAAAATTCATATGTGCTTCTTATGTTTGAAAAAAAGTTTCATTGATTATTTATTTCTGTTTTCAAGCATTGAATTTTAATGTACCTTTGATTACCTTTATTTTTATTAATGGTTATGTTAATTTTATTTTATAATTTTTGCAATAATAAAGAGAAAAATTTAAAAAAAAATAGTTTGAAGATTCAAGATACTCTATGGTTTTTTCAAGGTAATTAAAATTAAATTAATTTAAAAATATTTGTATAGTACTATTTGTATATAATTAATTAAAAAGTATTTGCTTATTCAAAGCAACTATTGACATTGATTATATTAAAGCGAAATGAACACGTTGGATAAACAAAAAATTGATCTAAAAATGTTATAGATACTCAACGTTGAGATGTGTAAACGTTTTTAAACTCCCTTTTTTTTTAATCGGTGCTGATTATTTAAATAGTTTGTGTTTTAAGTACAAACAATGCATTTGTTTAAATAAAAAAGGAAACACTAACTTAGTACTTTAACTTAACTTAATACTTTTGCGGAAATGACTAAAACATACCCAATTTTAAATATTATTTTTTTATTTTTTACATATCTATAAAAACAAAGTAACGGCAGGATGATCATTAGTAATAGGCAAATAGGCAGTAATAAGTATACCTACTTCTGTCTTTTGCATAGATGTAAAGAATACAAAACTATGTAAATGGAAAAATGTTAGACTTGTTTTCATTCAAAATATACATAATTCTTTTATGAAGAATAATAATTAAAATCAATTCTTAGGAATGATTCAATTTTTCGATCCGTCTATTGGAGTTCCGGGAAATGCGGGAATGAAAGATATTGTAATGGCTCTCAGGTGGATTCAGGAAAACATTAAATCCTTCAACGGTGATCCTTCAAATGTAACAATATTTGGTGAAAGCGCAGGAGCTATTGCAGTCCATGCTTTACTTGTTTCACCACTCGCAAAGGGTTTATTTAACAAAGCAATATGCCAAAGTGGTAACATTAATATAGTAATAGATAAATCTTCCATTCCATTAATATAATTTTCCTCCCAAGGAACGGCTTTTATTGGTTTCGATGACAAAGCCTATCCACATGGACCATTTGAATTTGCTGAAGCTTTAGGTTGCCATTCAAAGAATGAAAAAGAAATTTATGAATTTATGGTGCAACAACCAGCTGAAAAACTACAGGAAGCTTTTGAACATGTTTTGAAAAATAGCGTAAATATTTGATTTTTATTAATGAAATCTTTAAATAATTGATTTATTTTTTCAGCAAAACCGTTTTGACAAAGTAATAAGTATTGTTATTGAAAGAAAATCAAATGAACCAGCATTTTTCGTCGAAGAACCGGAATATTATTTCATGAATGATTTAATTAATAAAGTTCCATTATTAATTGGAAGTAATGCAATGGATGGAATGGTGTATGCGACAAAAGAATATTCCGATAAGTTTATTACACCAGATATTTTAGATGCAGAATTATTAATTCCAAGAGAATTGAAAATACCAATGAGGACAGAAAAATCCATTGAATTATCGAAAAAAATAATTGATTTTTATTATGGCATTGAAACGCCCTCAAGAAGAAACATTGAAAAGTTTTGCAAGGTAAAAATCAATAGAAAAGAAAGGTGAGATAGGTAATTAAAAGCTCAATTTACAGTATGAAACAGATGTTCGATATAATTTAAAAATTAAAAAAGCCATCAAGTTCCATCAATCCGTAAATGCTGGACCAATTTATTTATATAAATTTGCATTTGAATCGTCGGTTAATTTATTTAAAAAAATCTTCGGTAAAGTATAAAGGTATACCGATATTTAACAGAAGACTAATAAAAAAAATTAATTAGGATTAACTATTCCTGGAGTGTGTCATGGAGATGAGTTGACTTATTTATTCCACACAAAATACACCCAAAAGATAAAAACCGGAAGCAATGAGGAAAAGACAATCTATCGCATGGTTAAATTGTGGACGAATTTTGCCAAATATAGCAATCCAAATCCAACCGATGCTGATCCATTAATTAATGTTGAATGGAAACCAGTAGAACCAGGGAAATTGAATCATTTAAACATAGGAAAAATATTAACTTATCGAGAAGAACAACCAGATAATGATCGAATGTCTTTTTGGGATAATTTGTTCATGGATCTTAATAGTTTGAAATAACGAATAAAACTATAATCAAAATACAATTTAAGTGTACAAAGTGCACTGTTACAATACACCTGTGCTATTAGAAAAATGAAGATAAACCAAATGTAAATCATTACATATTTAATGAAAATTTGATTCTCAAAGCACAAAAATACGACGTATTAATTAAAAATGTCTTAAAATCTAAAAAAAATGATGATACATTCCCATACAAAGAATATTAAGAATGAAACTTTTTGTTAATTTTGAAAAAAATACTTATTTAACAATAATATAAATTGGTTTTTATTCATTCCTCAGTTACAATAATAGCGTGCTTATCTTATAAGCTTTTTATAGTAGATACATATTTTTATAGCAAAAATTTAAATACAAAAACTCCAAATAACAAAAATGACTTAGCTTAAAAGCTATGGAGTATTGGACACTCAATTCAAAAATTTCAACGTTTCATTGAGGTATTTAAACTTCATTGAATAACTTGGAAAATGTGTGCACTTATAATATTTAATTTGTATATTTAATAAGTAATAAATAAAAAGCAGTCACCACTTTATTTATTAGAATAGGGTCTTGATAATTATAGCTTTCAAAATTGTTGCAAAAACTTATAGACTATTTATTAGTAAAATTCCAAAATAATCAATTGTTTAAATTGTGATATATGTATTGATATCTTTAGTTTTTACACAAGTCTTTTTTGAATTTAATCGTCAGAAAATATCACGTTTATTACCTTTAAAGTAATATTTTACTGATTCCACCTACAATGATAGAATATAATATAAATTCTTATAATATATTTAGGTAAAAATTTATTGAACTCCTTGGTCTGACGTGAAGCAAACGACTGACGTACATCCTTTAACGTAATACAATCAACGTATGTAATAGTTTTTAAAACCCAGTTTTTTTTTGTTAAAAAGCACTGATATGCAGAATATTCCACAAATTTTACGCTTATGGATAATTGGCTCATGTCCCTTTTAGGTCGGCAAAAGTTTGGTAACGTTGCATCTTCTACTTTGTTTTAATTTAATTCGCTTATAAGTCAGCCCATGATGTAAATTTAGTCACAAAAGATAAAATTATGGTATAATAGAATTGAATTAACAAAAACATCGCGAAAAGAATAAAAACAACGTTGCTAGACTTTAACAGACCTAAAGGGGACATGAGCCGATATTAATAACGTTACATATTATAACGTTATAACTATTATACTTTCCTTAATGGACTTTTAATAAACTTGACTAAATTGTCATAAGCGAATCCTACCATAATGTGCTCTTCTAGAACTATCTATGTAATATTTGATTGAAAGATTAATGGTTTAGATAGGCAACGGGCGGTATATTATTCGGTGATAAAAGGTCATCAAGGGCGCAAAAGTTACAGAATTCATTTAGTTCAAGATCACCAAATTGTGTTTAATCATTTAATTATACTTATATGTAGGAATATATTTCCACTTAAATTTAATCAATTCGTATTGTTTAAAAATTATTAAAAGAAATAATTTAAAAATACGTACCTACATGAGTCATAAAAACGAAGAAAATTATTTTCAAAATTCAAAACTAACAATTCAATAATGTTGTATTTAAATGATAGTCAGATACTTTACAATTTAAATTTATATCCAATTCAAAATAATATGATTTTTTTAAATGGTAGAACGATAATGATTTTCTTACAATTTTTTTATCCTTGACAAAAAATACTTCTACTTAAAAATATAAGTTAATGTCCTGAAATAAACATTATCATGATCAATTACAATGAACCAATGGCGGGTACTAAAATATTTCGCAATTAAAATATACCTATATAAATTAAATTTGAAAGTTTTTTTTATTAATTTTTTTTTCAATAAATCAGAACAATATCTCAATTGACCAAAAACCTGTTCAAATTTACGCACTGATAGAACAATGGTTTTTTTGGTAAAATTTCCAATCCTTAAATATTCTAGATGGTAGCAGAAACATATATAGCTATAAAGCTTTGCAAGTAATAACAACAACAACAATAAATCAGAACTTAACTTTTGATATTTTTTTTTACATTTTGTGCTTGGTATTACTCAGAAACATCGGAGATGAATATATAAACTATATACTGTTTACCCTAAATATATATCTTAAATATACATTTGAAATTCGAAAATTTTCGACCACTTTTAAAAGGAACTCCTTTAGTTTGGATTCGACTTGCAAATAATAATCATTCGTAAATTACCAACAACATTTTTTGATATATTTTAACCTCCCTTCTTTCCTTAATAAGGAAAACAAAAAAAAATTATACCCTTGTAGTAAAAATAAAGGAAATAAGTTATTTATGCTCCCACTCCCTAAAAGCTTCCTTACTTACTCTATTAACAGCTTCAATGGAATTTGTAGACTCCTTTTCTTTCTTTAGTAAAAAAAACAAAATAATACTCTTGTAAGCAAAAATAAAGGAAATAAGTCATTTATGCTCCCATTCCCTAAAAGATTTTTCACATATTCTATTAACACCCTCTATAGGTACCGCAAGTGTTTCTTCTTACGAAAGAAATACTCATATTTTTAACCTTTATTTTGTCCTATAATTCAACAATATTATAACAAAACTTAAATAACTGGATACTCATTTTTCTTAAAGGTTATTTGCTCAAAACCAACAAATAAAATGATTCATTTTTTTTAAAATAACGCTCAATTCGTTTCAAAAAGATAGAAATATGTTTTAACGTTGTAAAAATATAGAGATAATTTTAACATTGATATTTATTCTTATGCTAAAATTATGGGTCTACGAACATGATTTCCAGGAAGTTACATTTTTACAGAATGCAAACAATGTGAAAATGAAAACCTATCAACTTAAATAAAAAGCAAACATTTAACTTCTAAAATTATTTCGCCCCAACGGCTACTAATTGAAAATTTCGGAGTGCCATCGTTATATATAGTACCTCATTTCTTTTATATAATCTTCTTACAAGTAAATTGTGTTTTCATAATGAATAGTGCGTTTGATCCTATCCATGTTAAAACGAAATATGGTGAAATTTGTGGAAAAAAAGTAATAGGTATCAACGATGTTCCATACTATAGTTTTCAAGGCATTCCGTACGCAAAACCACCAATTAATGAACTGCGCTTTAAAGTAAATCGTTTTTGTAACTATATTGTTATCTTTAAGCTTATTTTTGAACTGTTCTTTGTTTTGTAAGGCTCCAGTAGAACCTGAAGCTTGGACTGGAGTACGAGATGCTACTAAAGAAGGAAATCGTTGTGCTTCTTTTAATAGAAATGGGGAAATTTCAGGAGTGGAAGATTGTTTATATTTAAACGTTTATACCCCAGGAGTATTTATTTAACTTTATATAGGTATGTTTTTCATTAATTTGATTTTAATTAATTTTAGATTTCCCAAGATGATTCTAAATTGAAACCAGTTTTGTTTTGGATTCATGGTGGAGGTTTTTACATGGGTTCAGGAAGCGCTGATTTTTATTCTCCTGATTATTTAATCGCTGAGGACGTTTTGCTTGTAACATTTAATTATCGTCTAGGCATTTTCGGTAAAAAGAAAAAATAATTTTTTTCTAAGAAAATTTTAATAAAAATTTGATGCAGGTTGGCTAAAATTTGATGATCCTGCCTTAGAAGCGCCAGGAAATGCAGGAGGTAAGGATATAATATTAGCATTAAAATGGGTTCAGGAAAACATTGTCCAATTCAATGGAGATCCAAATAATGTAACGGTTTTTGGTCAAAGTGCCGGCGGAATTTGTGCACATTTATTAATCATTTCTCCACTAGCTACTGGACTTTTCCATAAAGTAATTTGTCAAGCAGGTAAGGTTTGAAATTTGTATGTGGAAAATGGTAAATTCATAAAGCTTTTGATTAGGAACATCGTTTGTTGGTTTCGATAAAAGAACAAGACTTTTTAAGCCTGCGTTCAAATATGCCGAGTTTTTGGGTTTTCATTCATCTAACGAAAAGGAAGTGTTTGAATTTTTGGCAACTCAGCCTGCAGAAAATTTGGTCAAAGCCATGATGATTGGAAAAAAATGGATGGTAATTAAATTGCACTTTTGATATTCTTTTTTATAGGTTGCTATATTATTATATCTTTATCAATATAGAAATACAAATGTGAGGAGATTCTTGGACCTCATATAGAAAATACCCATTTAGAGCCAATGTTTGTTCCTGATGAACCTGAAAACATATTCTTGAAAGGTTTAATTAATAAAGTTCCAATGATTATTGGATGTACATCAGAAGATGGAATGGTGTATTTGACAAAAGATTTTGAAGATTCATTGATTCCACCTGATGTTACAGAAGCGGAAAGTTTTGTTCCTCGAGAACTTTATTCTTTGACTAATCTTAAAGAAGGTTCTAAGGAGGCAAAGGAACTTGGTAAAAACATTCAACGTGCATATTATGGAATTGAATCTCCATCTTGTCGAAACAAACAAATTATGATAAAAGTAATAAAAAAAATTTTAACTTAAGTTGACAATAAATATGATTTATTTTTTCATTTTAGTACCAAACTGATACAAAATACGCATTGCGAATAAAACGAGCAATCAAATTCCATCAAGCAAACAATGCCGGACCGGTTTACTTATACCGTTTTTCCTTTGATTCCCCAACAAACTTGTATAAAAAAATGTTTGGTAATTTAAAAAAAAATAAGTTAAAAATTATTACAGTTTTACAAAAAAATAATCTTTTAGATTGGAAATCTAATGGTGCCACACACGCGGATGAATTATATTATTTATTCCACACGAAATATTCAAAACCATTTGCTGCTGATAGTTTTGAAGATAAAACCCGCTACCGAATGGTTAAATTTTGGACTAATTTTGCGAAAACTTCTGATCCAAATCCATCAACTTTAGATTCAATTATTAACGTGAAATGGCAACCAGTTCAGTGGGGCCAAATGAACCATTTGAACATTGGAAAATATTTAAAAGCATATGATACTCAACCGGATGATAAAAGAATGAAACTCTGGGATGACATTTACAAAGCATATTATGAAGATCGTATAATGAAAATTCAGAAAAATTTAACAAATATGGAGATTGATGAATCGAAAAAAGAAGAAAATACTGCTAGAATTGAATCAACAAAATTAGTTGGGATAATACGATAAACTAGAAAGTTCCATATACAGTTTTCATTAATTTTATACCAAAAAAATCTCATGGGTTGTTATTGTTCATAGGGTTGGATGGGAAACAAACATAATATATTAAGCTAGAGTCTATATATAGCTATAGCTATAGTCAAAATCACTTTGTAACGAATGCAGGTATAGATATACATTCATAAAATCTGAATAATTAAATCTATTTTAATGGTAAAATTTCTTTATTTTATATTTTATCTTATATGCTATTTACATTAGTTATTAAACGTAAAGAACACGTTACATATTCATTTTTTATACGTATCCTATAAAAAAGAATCATTCCCTTACACTTTTACTAACAGTCGATATATGAACTCATCTGTAATGATTCATGAAGGCTTTCATCAATTTTGATTGTTGGCAATTATACCATCAATTATTTCACCTATTGATGTCATCTTACATGTTAGAATATTGGTTCCAAAATAATAATATGAAATTTATTTGAAGATTACATTTTTAGTCGTCCTTCCCTCACATTGAAGAAAAGTAGAGGCATTTACTACATCTCAATAATAATAGTACATTAAAGTAGATTATCAGAGACAGTAAACTTATACAAAAATTCAGAAGTAACAAAAAATTTATGTACCAAGATTTTTTAAGCTATACTTCATTTCGTCATTCCCTCGTTTCGAGGGAATTCCTGCTTAAAGATGTGAACATTATCCATATTGACTTTAATAGTTGACTTTTAAGTAGTTAATTTTGACGGTTCAGGATAACAAATAACACTTTACAGAAGAGTATTACATGAACGTAACAATAATGACAATAATACTGTTAAGATCCTAACTTTTTACTCTCTACCAAACAATATTAGACACGATTCAATAATTTTTTTCTACCTAATTTCGGAATATGATGAGAATTATTCATATATTATATGTACAAACATATATTGGAAGTTGTAATAAAATTTCATTTAAAAGGTGACACAAACAGTTAAACGACATCGCTGATGAAAAACCTCCACCACTCGCCTTCCGAGCTATAAGCTACGTTATTTTTGCTTCGTCTTTATCATTTTAGGGTCATTACAATTTTTCCTGTCGATTCAATGATTTATTTATCTATACTTTTTCATGAATTACAATAGCTGACATAGCATTCCATATTGAACCATTTTACATGAGAACCACTCAGAGAGAAAAAAATAGTACCTTCTTTTAGTGGGTCCGTTAGCTTCCGTATACTAGGCACCCTAGGTACCATTAAGTACTAAACTTAGGCTATATTGAATGATATGTAAACAATGTTCTTGTTGAATTAAGGTGCTTTGTATTCCATTAAAAATCGTTATTTATATACAATGTCGCTAAATATTCCCATATTCACTATGCAATTAATATATTGCGTGATATTATATTATATAATGATTATAATCATTATAATCTACAAAAAATAGAGCATTTTTGTTAAAAAATATCTCACATATGCATCGTATATATCCTAACAAGGCTAAGACAATGACTTTAATAAATATTTAAATATTTAATTTTTAAAAATCCGTTAAAATTTTACAAATTAAACATATCTACAATTATCGCTGCACTTGTAAAGTTGGATGGATATATGTTTTATAGTCTGTTTACTGGCTTCATATTACATAAAATTTTATTACGTCCTCGCATAATATTTTAATTAGTGCGAATATGATAGCTTTGTCATGAAATTGTAAATTTCTAATGAAACGTTTAACTATTAAAAACAAAGTCTTTTAATTGTTAGTTTGTGGTACAAAGTTATCTGAACAATTCTTGCGATACATATCATTAAATGCGAGAAATCTAATAAATCAAGTTCCAAAAACAGGTATGAAATTTAATAAATTTCCGTAAAACATAGAATCTAATCGAATTTATTTTAATATTTCAATAATTTCTTATTGTAACTTCTTGTTAAAACTCAATTCTTATTTACATAGTATGACTTTGCTGAGTATATAGTATTAAAACAAAATTTCTCTGAAGTTTTCAGAGAGCTTACAATTTCATTGTAGTCATTGAATTCATTAAACTTGTAGAAAAAAGAGAGTATACAATTCATTTTATATTTTAATAGTTATATTGGTTATATTTATAGTTTTATGCATTTATAGTTACTGCCGTTATTGCGGTCCTTTGCAGCCTGTGCAGATTATGCATAAGCCGCATAAATAGTTGACGTGGATTGGTTTACGTCTATACTATTATTTTTAAAATCTAATAAACAATTTAAAAGCAATACCCTTTCATATCATAGAATATTTTTTTGAAATTTTATCATTTTAATTTTATATTTAAAAATAATATCCATTATATATTTCTAATTTCAAGCAATTTCATTAGAAAAATCGATTTATGACATTTGCAATTAACGCCATCTGTTATCATTTGTTGACAGAAAACGTTAAAGTACATCAATTTAACATTTCCCAATCGCATATTGTTCAAGATGAAAATAAAAATTAATTAATCTTACTTTAACAAAAGTATATTACAGATAATCATTTCGACTACAAAAATGGAAAACCGAGTATTTTGAAAATGATGCGTTCATAAGGAATAAAACAAAAAAGCCTCTTCCCATGTTCATGACGTTTTCAAGCTGCCAAACTTCGTATTGAATTTAATCAATAAAATATTATACAACTCGTATGTGAAATATCTTAAATTTTACCTTTACACGTGGAATCATAATTTATGTGCCTGCACTATTGCCAAAAGGGATATTATTGTCGATTTATTAATTTGCACCATTGCGTTATTTGTAACCAATCAACCAATTCCATCCATGTATAAAAAGAATTCCAAGCAAATAAATAAATCCATTCTTAGATCAAAGTAACCAGAAATGAACCTTGCCGAAGATTCCCTTCACAAGCCCGTTGACACAAACAAGGTAAAAGGACTTAAAAGTTTCAAATTTTTATTTGCTAATTTTGAATTTTTATTATTTTTAGTCATTCGAGGATTTAACACCGGAAGAAAAATGGAGGTATAGTTTATGAAAAAAATGGCTTTGTTTTATAGGGTATAGGCTTATCCATATTCTTTTTTAGATTACAGCATCAGAAATTACATGAACAACATCAAGGGCATGAAGCAATGCATGCTGAAATGGTTTTAATTTTATTCATTACACTCGTTGTGGCTCAAATAGCTTTGGTTCAATGGAAACAGAGGCATTACAGATCGTATTCGGTACCTTAAGCTAGAAAAATCCACTGATTTGTTCCTATTATATTTTTATTTTTAGTTAGTTACGATGTTAGGTATGTGGATATTACCTTTAGTATTATGTTTGAGAAATAGTTGGTGGCGCTTTATATTCATTTGGCTTCTATTTACTTGCATTACAAGTTTAATCGTTCGAAAGGCTCTAGAGAAACCTATAAGTGGAACAACCCCTAGGTGAACTATTTTCTTAACTATAAATTCTGATTTTACTGATTTTGATTGATGGGGATTTGATTTTAGATTGGTTTACAAATGGTTTTACTTTCTGTATAAATTAAGTTATGGTCTGGGATTGGTAGGCTACGTAATTATGATGGCCACTTTCTTTGGCTTAAATTTTGTCTTCGATGTGAAGTCTCAAGTCTGGATGGATGTTGGAATACTATTTGTATTTTACGGTTTATATTACGGCGTTTTAGGAAGAGATATTGCAGAAATATGTGCGGATAAAATGGCATCACATGTCGGCGTAAATTTCTTTCAAACAATTGATTTTCAAAAAAATTGAACAATTCTTTTTAGTATTACACTCCGCAAGGGATGCCAACTCGAAGTTTAGATCCAACGGTATGTGCGGTTTGTGGAAATCAATTGCTAGTCAGTGAAAAAGAAGAAGGAATTTTAGAAAATACCTATAAACTATCATGTGATCATGTGTATCCTTTTTCAGTAACTAAAATAGTAGTGAAACTAAAGTATTGCTAAAATATTTTCTTTGATAGAATTTTTCAGTTTTCATGAATTTTGTATACGAGGTTGGTGTATAGTTGGTAAAAAACAAACCTGTCCTTATTGTAAGGAAAAGGTCGATCTCAAAAAAATGTTTTGTAACCCATGGGAAAAACCTCACGTTCTATATGGTCAGTTGCTCGATTGGATTCGGTGGCTTCTTGCTTGGCAGCCATTGATTTTATTCCTTGTTCAGGGAATTAACTGGATTCTTGGCTTGGAATAAAGTATTCGAATTTGTATCAATCATATAATCATATTAAAATATAATTTGTACATATTTAATGCCAAACTTGAATGTGAAAAAATTATTGTTTTGTTTTTTTATCTTCCGTATGTTGTTTTACGGTTCACGAAGAAATTATGGGGGTCTTTCAATTCGTTTTTACTGAGTTAAAAACGCAGGTTTAAAATAATATATTCAAGCAATTAATGTTTTATTATTTAAATAAATGTATTCCATGAAGTAAAATTAAAGTCAAAGTCATTGTTGTAAAAACTATTGTTTTATTTAATTCATATAATATAAACAAGCAAATAAACTACATAGATGAAAAAGTATCTTTTAATATCATATCAAAAGATAATATAAAAGGCGTTATAGATAAAAATTTAATCCTTTAATGCCTTTAATATTATATTATGTTGCATTTAAAATGTAAGTTTAAAAATATGTTTTATTAATCCACTTTGTTATGTTTTGAAATGACAATTTTTGTCTTCCATTCAGCTTTTACGTTGGCTACTTTTTTGCAGTATTAGATTATTATATGAGTTAGTACATAGACAACTGTTTCCTTTACCCCATTTCCATTACCCTGGGGCAGGTAATATAAATAATTTTTAATGTTATCTAATGCATTAATCAAACTTAATTGGTATTCTTTAAAAATTACTTGATAATATTTATAATAATTAATTGATATTGATGAGCAGTATTTTTTCAAATTTTTGGTGTGGGGTGATACTATAGTATTTACGAAACTTATAGTATTTAGTTTTATGAAACATCTTAAATAGTGCAAACATATTTTTTTGAGTACAAAAAAATCTCATTTTCTGTTTTGTTTTTAATTCTGTTCGAGAGTAAATCAACCATAATTAATTTAGCAAAGATGAATTGGTCGATTTATTTGCGAATTGAATTAAAATCAAAATAGAGAATGAGACATTGCCAAATTGTGTCGAACTATAGGGAACTTGTTTCAATATTTTTTACTGTTTATGTTCATTATTAATTATATATAATAATAAAACATTAAACAAAATCCACTGAAAAAACCCCTACTCAGTTGCCGCGATCTTCATTACGCCGCAATTCACAATTGTCCACAATTAAAGAAACTCTGACTTAGAGCCGGTAATTACATTTATAGATAAATAGGCCATATCCTTAGGATTGATTTTTAATAGACAAATTTTTATTCGTTTGATAAATTCTACACATTTTTCCCACACATCACTATTCCAGCTAGATTAGGAATTAGCAACCTATATATTACAATCAATCTTTAAACTCAACCACTATATTCAGTCCCACAACTCATTCTCTCAACTGAAACACTTGTATCCCTATTAAAAAAAGGCATTTTAAATGTATTGATTTCAAATTACCTCTAAATGCGTTATTTAACAAGAATCTTATACAACTTGCTTGCATGCCCAGTCTGGAGTTCAGTAAGTAAAACCAAGTATCTGACAATACAAAGAGTCCAAAATAAATTACTAAGAATGTTGGGAAACTACTCAGCTAAATACAGAGTACACGATCTGCATGAGGAATTAAATATGCTACCGCTAGACTTATATATTCTCGCTTTGTCGCGGAAATTCTACACAAATTGTAGTAGTGGGCCTAGCCAAATAATTAAAAGCATCAGTGACTACACCCTCGATGACCTACTCCACAAATACAGAAAATACAAACCTAAAAGAATAGGACATATGGTCTTATAACAAACTGAAAGCAGAAACAATATATGGGTTTTTTTAAGAATTCCCATCTATTTTTCCCCAACTACAATATCGTATACTTTTCTCTATCCTAGATCAGGATCTACAGAAGCTGCTTGGATGGTTTATGCAAGGTACATCACACTTAAAATGAAAAATAAAATGTAAACAAAAGTATTTGTATATATATATATATATATATATATATATATATATATATATTATAAGAGCAATAAATTTTATTTTATTAATACAACTTGCTTCATATAAGGCAAGCCAATAGACGTGTAATTTACAATTGAAAATGTATTGTTACAAACTAAACCGAAAATGAAGGTAATTTTAATATCTGCTCTTAGCATCTTTATCGATAGATGCCCAAATATGCCCCTAATCGGAAGTAATTTGAAAATTTACATAGATATACTTAGTTGAGGAACGTTTCAGTCACTCTAATTGATATCTTATACTAAAAACGGTTAAATAAGAGAAAATCTAAAAAATAACGACAATTTAACATTGATAAGTATTTTATTAATTTCCGAGTCACAATAAATTAATGGATAATTTTTGGAAAAAAAAATCAGTTTTTTGAAAAAACTGTTGAAACGCGTTGTAACAAAGAAGAAATTGAGTCATAAGACATATATTATTATCCATTAATAACGACAAAGTAATCTAAGATTAAAGTCGAGATTCACCTTTGAAATGTTAGTTATTTTTATTGCTTTTAAATAGAACTACAAAAAATAAATTTATTTAGTTTTCCACTCTCTTTTCTGAATCGATAAGAAGTTAGTGAGCATTTAAGTAGCAAGTTTTTGCCTTAAAGTTCAATAAAAAAAAATCTTCTATACTAACTTCTTCCGATCTTTCCTTCAGCCTCGATATTACATAGGTTTTAACGGTTGTATTTTCGATTATCTCCAATTTTTTATAAAATTAATTATATTTTGTAGGTTTTTAAAGCTTTTAACCATGATTTCATATAAATTTAATAATAATATTTAAAAACTAGCCGACATACTAAAAATCGTTATCGAGGTGTTGGAGACTATAATTTAATAATTAAATAATAATTTTAAGCATGAAACATTAAACAAATTTATCTAACCATCAGCATAATTTATCTAACAAAAACAAAGTTACACATTTACCGCACTTTTGAAGTTGAGTAAAAAGTTCCATTAAAATAGTAGAAAATATGCATTAATGCAGGATAAGAATTATAAAATTATGATGCGTCCCGTGCAAATTTGAATTATTCTGAAAAGTTCTTGTTGCTACCGGCGTACCAACAGATGTCATACAAATCGGTGTCCCGGATTTAGTTGTTATATGATGGCGCTGGTATCGGTTTCGCAATTTTAGCCCCACCCTTTGAAACGACGGCTGAAAAAGGAAGCTTGTTACATTAACATTCGACCGCGAAGCATTCCAACAGGACGCACTCGAGTAATCTCACGTCAGTGATGAACACTTGTTAGTTAGTCAAATACTCAACAGCGTTCTGCAGAACGTTCGACGTGAATTTTCTGTGAAATTATCATCGAAATTGGACGTTTTTCTTTCAAAAATCTTAATGTTGTGTGTGAAAATTCAATTGCCACATTGTGTTCTTCCTCCGGTTACACCTGTTACGTGGTGTACGATCTGCATTTTATCTAATTGAACGTTGATTTATCATACGATCTACGAAAAAATCTTCACATCGTGTAATTCTAGTTCTCAGCTTACTAGTGTACAAGTTCTTATTTTCCAATTGAATCAAATTTGGTGGGTGTGTGGCTTCCAAGTGCTTCTTGTGTTCGAAAAAAAATATTTTCAAAAAATTTAAAAAAAAAAGCATAAACAAGTATATGTTATTGTAATATTTATATGAAACGAACGATTTGTGTCTGGGACTAACGACCTACCTAGCCATAACTTTTTGAAGGTAAGCTGACGTTTACAACATTCTCAAATAAATCTCCCAATTAATTCGGAATCACTAATCGAAGAAAAAAATATACAATATACCGAAGATACCAAAAACCGAATTTTATAACCCCGTTACCAAAAAATAATTTTCATTTTTGGAAATCATCTCATTTGAAACGTTCTCTTTTCCAAAAAATTCCTGTCCTCCTTTTATAACACTTTTCTTTTAAAAATAATATTTAGTATTCTTTTATTTTATTCAAAAATTCGATTATCCCATACTTTTTCCTCGTCATTGTTTTAATAGGCATGATAACTTCTGATAGAAAACGAAAATATTATAGAAGGTGAAGGGCTGGTTATAAGTTCAATGCAAATGTATTGACCTAATTATCGTTGAAATAGGTCACAAGGGCCGAATCCCTTATTTCGATTTTATACCCGGGCTTAAGCAAATGTATAAAGGTATACAAATAAAATCGTGAAACTTTTAAAACAAGGTATATATGCAATTTGTTGTAGTTTCGAGAATTAGATTTTTAGTTTTAAATAATATACACTTTGTTTTTTTATTTTTTGCAACGTTTCGCAGTTTATTACTGCTTTTTCCAAGCGATTTTAAATAACAGTATAAATGTATAAAAAATAACTTTTTAACAAAATGACATTTATGTTGATATAATATTAAATTACTATAGCACTTTGGTAAGTTTAAATTATTTTGTATGATATAATATAATTATTTATAGAAATTATTATTATTATTTTGAACCCTCGGAACTACAACAAATTGAAGATAAACTACAAAATCGGAATCAATAATAAATATATTTTTAGTTTTAAAATGAATAAAAAATCAGTGCTTTTTATTGTTTCAAATTGTTTTCAAATAGTCCAGCAAAGATTTATCCATATATTGAAGCAAGTTGTAAAATGAAGCAAAGCTTGCACATGGTAGACATTAACAAAGCTTATTCATAGCTTTATGAAATGTCATTGCATTCAATAATATAAATGTCTCAATTTCTAAATCGATTAACTCTACAATAGAGGAAAAAAACATTCCTTAATATATATTAAAGAATATTGATTGATTAACCAGATTTTTCAACTGATACCGAAATTTCATTTTAAGACAATTCCTTTATGTGTCTATTTTTGTGCATTTTGCCATGTTACGTATACATCTTCATAAATGAACAAATATAGTCCATTGAATTGTGGAAGAAAAAGGCATAATAAACCAATGTAAAGTATATTAAAGCCTACTGTACTCATCACTTCCGAAAGTTACACTAAACCTTACGAAGCAATTTTCGGATTCGACAGAAAATACGCCGAAGCTTCTTTTGGTTGTGTATACAATATATAAGATATATTGCAGTCCAATTTATGTAGTATAATTTAATATAATAATATATAAAAATCATATCACAAACATAAATTTGATCAGAAGTTCAAACAAAAATATTCGGGACGTATTGCCCAGATACGTATTTCGATTATCAAGCAATCTTCATCAGTGATCATCAAGTAGTTTGGATCACTCCGTAACTGCTTTGTGATGATTCACACATTGTTCACACATGATTCTGGGCAATTCGTCACGAATATTTTTGTTTGAACTTCTGTTCAAATTTCTGTTTGTGGTATGATTTTTATATATTATTATATTAAATTATACTACATAAATTGGACTGCAATATATCTTATATATTGTATACACAGTATAACTGTTCAAAGTCAGCGAAAAAATCTTATTTTGATTCTTTTAGTTGTTAAACTAAAATAGCTTAAAAATTTTAAAATAAAAACGCTAGAAGCTTATGGCCTAGAAAAAGCGTATCATTCATAGCAAAATAAAACTTGAATCCAGTTGACCATCTTGTCATCAAAGGTCGAAAATTAGTATCTTCTTTAATCGGAAAAGTTGAGAAATGGAAATTGGTGTTTGCACCACTTGTTTTTCAATTAAGGGTTCATACAAGTTCGTATATTTTCGTAGGTGAACTTTCGGTTGATCTTTAGCCATAGCCGAAGGTGATTTTTCCACCCAAGTCGTCGCTTTGTCCCGACCTTAGTGCTGTTAAGCACTCACATCACTGGTTATTTCATACAGGTGTACGAACCTAAAACGTAGAAAGTGCAGTTGGTCAATTAAACCATTCATTTCTCTGTCGTAATTGAAAAAATTACGAAAATTAAATTAGTATGATTGAAACTTCATTGAAAGATGTCAACTAACTTTTAATAACCATAATAAACTAAAGTATTGCTTTAGGGTAGAATTTTAAACTTTTAGTATACAAATTCCTAACTAAATTTGTAAGTAGTAAAAACAACTCTAAGATATTTCAATTTTTTGATGTTAATAAGGAATCCGTCATATTGGAAAAATATAGATTTTTTTTAAACGCTGTAGGTTTTCAGCAACTTCATGCAAAATAAACGCATAAGGCTAGTCTGATTTGTGCATCAAGGGTTCCGTACCAACTTGTACGTTGATAGATGGTTGGTCCATCACGGAATGCTAGTATTTCCCCTATGTTTTAAGCTTATTACGAAAATCAGACTCAAGAGGAATTTTAACTCTTTATTAAGAGTTTATAACTATGAGAAAACAAGTATTTATGAAATAGCGATAGCTTAATCTAACCCAAAAATTTTCGGCCAGTTTACAGAGGTTCGCAAATTTGTTTAAGTATATTTAAATGTTTGTCTACTGAAAAACTAAAATTCATGAGTTTAACTTACACTTTTTTGATTTAATAATGTACCGCGCAGATGAACTAGAGTATATCAGCTAATGTACACATATAAATATAGTTCAAAACGATGCATCAATCTATCATTTAAATTCTAAAATGGATTTATAATTGTAGACAGTTGTCGAATGCAAAAATTAAGATTATAATTAAAATACTTTTTTTCGTGTAATACAATCAAAATGTTCAGGTTTTGGATTTTTTTTATATGTACATATGATTGCGTTATAAGGTCTTTTTAGATTAATAGACTATATGCTTCAGATAGCTATTTATAACCGGTATTTTCCCAACTAAGAACAGCGATACGTATCGGATAAATGTGTAGAATTTACCCAACGCATAAATTTTTATCTAGTTAATAACTATTTTAAGGATATAATCTGTCTCTCCATGGTTGAACATACCGACCCTTAATAGATAAACATTTATTAGGTAAATATAAATCCGGCACGGATATTTATCGTCCGGATAAAATTTTATCTGAAAGATAAATGCCACCTTCTAAGTATCAAGTGAAGCGGAAATACCCCTTAGGTTTTGATTTACTTTCGAGTGTTATAATAAAGGGTCTTAATTTTTCATTACATTAACTTAGAACAGGGATGGGCAAACTTAATACTGATATATTCGACAATAATTTTTGTTATATATTTGCGATCGACTTCGAAAAACAAGTTAAATTTAAAAAAATATACAAATTTATAGAAAGAATGAGTAGAAGGAAGTATTAGAAGCACTATTTGAGAATGGATAATATCCGTTGTAGAATAGATGTCTGTTTAATTTTAAATTTAAGTTTCATTGTCTACTAAATTTTCGGAACACATTCTCAGTTAAAAGATTTGAAATTTGTAAAATACTTGAGATCGATTTTCGACCTACTCGCAATCGACCGTTTGCCCACCCCTGACTTAGAATCCTGATTTTTTTACAGCTTCCAAAGAATTGTAGGTCTTTGTATGGAGTCCTACGATCCTTTTGAATCTGTGAAAAAATCAAGATTCTAAGTCTTCTTTAGGTTCTTAAGGTCCCTTCCTTTACTTTCTTAAGGTTTTTTAGTCAGGGGTGGGCAAACGGTTGATCGCAACCAGGTCGACAATCAATCGCAGGCTTTTTACAAATTTTTTTAGGTAAATTTCAAATCTTTTAATTGAAAATGTGTCCTAAAAATTTAGCAAACAATTGTAATTTCTCCTCAATCTACTGGGTGCTTGTACCCTTTCCACAAAATATTTGTACACTTTATATTTACTCCTTTCTAAGTCTAAAAGAGTGCTGATTTAAAAAAAAAAAGGAAAGAAAGTGTAAACCCGATGAGATCCGTTATATTTTTGATTTATGATCAGGTTTACTCTAGTCATATAATCTCTTTGGTTTCAACTTTATATTTTTAGGATATTTATATGTTCCTGAGAAAAAAAGTCTTAACGAATCGACAAACGGACAATGAAGTTCTCTTATAAGAGCTCCTTTTTACCCTTTTAAGATACAAAACCCTAAATAGGAATAATTTGTGATTTACAACGATATCAATAAATTATAATCTCCTTTTAAATGAAATAAAAAACGTGAAATAAGAATCTTCCCATTACATTTTAAGAAAAATTTAAATTTAGTTATTTGAGTTATTTTTATCATTTAAATATTTATTGAAAAGTGTAAGTGTAAAGTCGAATTTCCACACGTTTTCCATTGAAACTTTTTGGTGCGGCTTCTCTTGTTATTGATGACTACGTTTGGTTTTACGTTTTGATCGTCTTATTTGACCTCATTAGTAATCCGTTTATTTAATGTGGAATTCAATTTAAATTGGTAGACCAGAAACTAACTTAGATGTTGAAATATGTCTCCAACCAAATCAATTTTTCCCTCATTGAATTTAGAAGACGTAAAAAATCAAATAGGAAATTGGACAAATAGTCTTGAACTTGACATTTTTATTAAAGCCAAGCACGAAGTATTTGTTGGATGGCCTAGTTTTTACTTTTCGTAAACGTGGAACGAATTCGAATTTGAATCCACGCATTTTGGTTCTTAAAGTAAACGCCAAAAGTTGCCCATCAATATTGAGAATTGCAACTGTTTAAAAATTCACATGACTGTTCAACTTATGTATTTTTAGACTGAATATTAAAAGTTTGGTCGATATAGATAGATACTTCTATAGGATACAAAGAGAAACTGAAAATAGACAAATTTCGATTGTGATGAAAGTTTCCACAGAAGTAGGGAATGCGTATCCTTATAACTTAATAAAAGCAAGAGAGCGTATCGTGACGAAAACGGAAAACGATTTTTATTTTTTCTTTTACAAAATATAGTCGCTAATGTTGTTTTAATGATTCATTTTTTTCATTATATATTTTTACAAGAAAATTTTTGTATCTCTCTGGACAAATCAACATACTACGACCAATAAAATTCAAGGAACGTAATAAAAACAGTTTTTCCATATTTAGACAAACGATTGATAGATTCTTTTATCTTATCACAATATTTTTCGAACGTCATCACATATTTATTCAGGTTCAAGGAAGGAATTTAGGGCAAACTACTTAAATGATTGGAAAAATTAAGAACGCCCTATTTATATTTAATAAATATTATATTTCAAGGATAATAGCAGGCTTGTTATTAATAAATTAGCCGATAGTCAATAATAAGGTAGGAAGGTAGTATATAGCTTGAATATTATTTTTTATAAGACGTTTATTCTTATCTAAATTTGGTTTTACCGCGGATTTTTTTTTTAATGATAAGTATATTTAAAAAAATGTAATATATATTTATATATATATATATATATATATATATATATATATATATATATATATATATATACGCTGGACACTATGTATTTATACAAAATTATGAAAATGTGCTAGCATTCTATTTATCAGTAGGTTTTAGAAGAATTTTTGTATTAATTAATTAATTTGTATTAATATATATATTTTAAATATATATATATATATATATATATATATATATATATATATATATATATATATATATTTAAAATATATATATTATATATATATATATATATTTTTGTATTAATTAATTAATTTGTATTAATATATATATTTTAAATATATATATATATATATATATATATATATATATATATATATATATATATATATATATATATATTTAAAATATATATATTAATACAAATTAATTAATTAATACAAAAATTCTTCTAAAACCTACTGATAAATAGAATGCTAGCACATTTTCATAATTTTGTATAAATACATAGTGTCCAGCGTTAAGGAAATCTGGGAAAGTCAGAAAATTTTATTGGGTCAGGAGAAAAGTCAGTTAAATCAGAAAACTTAAAATTCTGGAAATTTGAAATTTGTTTATAACTTGATTTGTATTTATAAGCATAATGTATATAGAGCCTGCACATTAAGTTCTACGTTCAATATATATATGAACAAAAATATTAAAAAAAGGTTTTAAAAGCCTCGCTTACATTGATAAAATGCACTTAAAACAAAGTGTAAATTTATAAATTGAATCTTAGTACTAATTTCACCTTCGATATTTAGGCGATATTAGCCAATTAATGAGAATCATAAGCTAGCTAGTTGTACATCAAAGCGAGGGATGTTCTATATTACCGAATTGTAAACAAAATTGCACTCCTCGCTTTGATGCACAATTAGATAACTAACGATTTTTCTAATATCGCCTTAATATCGATGGTGAAAAGAGTATTAAGATGCAGTTCATAAATTTATTTTTTACTTTAAGTCAATTTTATCAATCCAAGCGAAGTTTGTAAAATTTTTTATAAATATTTTTATTTCCTTTTTTTTTAGTCTTTCAACTAATTTTTAATATTAGTTTGGTCAATCATTGTTTCAAATTTGATCTAACTGAATGTTGTCATTAGTTTCAACTGTCGTTTCAATTTCATTCATTTGATAATTTTTACCATTTATCAGTTGTGTTGGTTGTGAATATTTCATGGGCAGTTACCATAAAATAATATTAACTTCTATTTGGGCCATAAAGGATACTAAACAGCTTCAACAAGCATTTAAAATTGGCTCACTTTATATGCGCCATTGAAGGTAGGCAATAGTAGTTTCTTTTTAAGTTAAATATTAAATTAAACTATAAATACTTAGCGGTTATTAAATTTTACAATGAATACATACGTTGCTATCGAGAGTAAGCAGGTATGCCAAAATTCAGCACGATAAAATGCTAGGAAGTAGGTGAAAAATGAGAATATAAGTTCCGTATCTTACAAACTAACAACAAAGTAACATAATTAAAGCGGGATAAAAATCACGTTGTTTTATTTTATTTTTATTATCACAGCGTTGTTTTATTTTATATCACAACCATTTTCATATAATTGAACTAAATCTCTAATCGAGATTTTTTTTTAATAATAAGGTCTGGAAGATCCACGAGTTTTGATCTGAAAAATCAGGGAATTTGTGTTGAAGAAAAACTAGACACATTGAAATATTCGTTTTAAATACCCTTATTCTAAATTTACTATTTCTGAAATTGCTTGTTAAGCATATTTCCGTCGAATTCGTAATGGACTAAACGAATTTTGATGAAATTTATTTCTTAGGTACTAATCGTTGTTCTTATTACGAATATATCATTACAGAAGACAAATGAAGAAAGGTAATCCCTACTAATGGATAAAAAAAATTAACCTGTATAAGTGTGAGGGGTATCGTTAAACAGATCTTAAAAATAAATAAAAAAGGTTACTTTATAAATGAATTTTACTGTTGATTTTTTTCTTTTCTAATTTTTTTATGTTTACAGATAGGATTCTAGAAAGTATGATATATGGGGTATATCTAATAGCATAAGATGCAATAAATATGTGTAAGAATAATATGCTAATTTATCCTTTAAAATGGTATATAAAGTTCTTAGTTCAACCATCAAAATTGGTAATAAACTTTTCAGTAAAAAATGAATAAATATAAAACTGAAGGTAGTAACTATTTTTCCTAATCAATACATTTAATTAAATAAGGTTATTAATTCCAATTGTAATTACGAATTAAAGCAGGACCAGTATCGATATATATAGCTCTTTCCTTTTTCTAATAGGAAATGAATGCACAATATTTATTATTCAAGTATTATTTTTCGTTTTGTTATATAAGAACCCTTTTGCTGTATTACCTTGTTTCATCTCTCCAAAAGCCTCGTTATGCCTTCATTTCAAATTTTTATGTTATGGACTACAAATATTCTTAGAGGTTAGATTTTATTTCGCTTATAATTTTAAAGAACTTATCGATATAAGATTTTTTTAAGGATAGAAAACAATAATAATTAGATGGAGCAATATTTAAGCAGTATGCAGAATGCTGAAAAATATCCAAATCAAACTGTAAGCTGTTTTCTTGCCGCTAATGCAGTATGTGGTCAGGTGCTATCCTGATGAAACCGCATTTCCGGGAATAATATTGGTCCAAAACTCAAAACTTTTCGAAAGAAGGCATAATGAGGCTTCTTAAGAAATAAAAGGAGATAATCGATCAAAAGGGTTCTAATGTTCCTAGGTCCCCAACTTTTTTGCTCCCAAGAGCATATTCTACAAAGCCGGTCGGGCGGCGGGCACCATTTATTGTTTTAAGGTATATTTACAGTTGGACATAGCAAATAACGCGAATAATACATACAGGTAATGCACAAAAAATATTTAGTCTCAAAAAATATACAAATTTTGGTAATTAGGTCGAATTAGGAGAACGCATTACTGTAAGGCGTTATTACAGAGCCGAAGACAAATCAAAATATACCTAGAATATACTATTTCAACCGGGAAAATCATAACGATGTAATCATTTTCTCCTTTTTCTTATTTTTCTGTTTGGTTACAAAATATTAATTTTTTCCATTATATGGAATTGTAAACTTCCATATTTTTAAAGTGGCCGCACAGCAGCGAGTACATATAAAACGGTCGACGGGCACTATGGTGCCCGCGGACGTAGGATTGGGAACCACTGTTATATACAATAATATTTCATATCGAAACAGTAAATTTTGTGTATTCATTTCATATTAGAAAAAGGAAAGAACTTATGAGACAATCTAATATTATCCGCCCTTGTGTTGAGAAATATTTTGCGTCCCATGGTGAATAACTTAGATATAGTTTTACAATAACATACGAAAGCTCTTAAAAGTTTCTATATTGTCGTTTAAATTCGATATCTGATTGGTTCGTCTGTTGTTACAACATTGAAAAAAAAACCCTGGACTAAATTTGGTTTACTGGTAAATGCCTATATATACTTTAATTCTACTAAAGATTGTACACTTTACATACACTTTGTGTAATTTGTTTGAATTGGAGTTTTTGTAGGTTGCACCGTCTCAGAGAAGTATAAGCTTGGATCAGAAACGTCGAAATTTGAGAACTGTTTCGAAAGGTTTCGTAATTATTCCTGTACGTATTGTTCACTCGAATGCAATTTGTACGTAAATTTTGACATATGCCAGAAATGAAGAAGCAACGGTTATTTTCAAATAAGTATTATCAAATATATATAACAGAACATAAAAATTAAACAGTTCAAATAACAACTCCTTCTCCTTTTAGTTGAAGAGCTATTCAACTAAAAGGAGAAGGATTATCCCCTTTCTTCTCTTATTGGTTGACCTGCACTTCTGCTTTAAACTATATTTTCCACCCACAATGGATGGTATATAAGACGACTTGAGGACCATCCTGCGATTAGTTTCGGAGCAATTACGCCCTGAAGATGCGACCCGGAGAGGTTGCGTAACGTTGGCGACATAGTCAATCTTTTAACACGGCTTTGAATCCAAAAGCCACAACTTTTTCAATAGAGAGTTGTTATTTGCATAAGACCGACCGTGAAAGCCTTAAATCTAAAATTAAACAGTTCATTAATGCGGTAATAAATATTACCTAAATATATTTTTCATTTCGCAAATGTTTTACAGTTTTCTTTCATTAATAATAATACATCACAGTTTTTCACAAGTGTTTTTCCCATAAAAAAGTAAACTTTATGTAGAAAATTTGGTTACAGTCCATTTTAGCACACCTACAATCTGGCAACGTTGCATTTTCAACTTTGTTTTTAATTTAATTCACGATTAAATCGGTCCATAATAAACATTAAGCCACAAAAGAGAGAATTATACCATATTAGAATTGAAGTAACAAAAATATCGCGAATTAAATAAAAAACAAAGTCTAAAATGAAACGTTGCCAGATTGTGAGTGTGCTAAAATGGACTTGAACCGAAAATGTAATTTTACATATTACAATATAAATACATATTTGAAAATAACCGTCGCTTCTTCATTTCTGGCATATGTCAAAATTTACGTACAAACTGCACTCGAGTGAACAATACGTACAGGAATAATTACGAAACCATTCGAAATAGTTCTCTTCAGTTCTGAAAATTTCGACGCTCCAGATCCAAGCTTATAACAATATTTGTATTCATTACAATATGTACAATTGCTATAATTATTAATTATAATATTTTCTCTTTTAGTTATTGAAAAATAAACCATTTAAACGAATGTCATTGAACACCATATCTCAATGAATCATACATAATAAATGTGCGAAAATGCCTTCATAATTTCAGCCTTATAGTCATAAAATTATGAAAAATGTATTTAAAACTGTAAATTATTTGGATACAAGGTTTTACAAAAGAATTCGTATTTTTTAAGGCAAATGCTTTGGCACTAACAAGTTTTCTACTAATTGGCCTTTATTATTTATACAGAATGGAGTCAAAAAAAGAAACCTATTCACTGCTTTAAAACCCGCATGAAATTCAAATGAGTTAATAAAAAACCAATTGACTATTTTGTCTTTGCAAACTATTGAAAAAAAAATTAAACACCAAAGCACGCAAGCCATGATTTTTGGCTGCGTGTTTGATTTTTTTTTTTTCAATTTTCGCGACATTTTAACATGTTGCCACGTGCTCTTACCTTGTTTAATATTCGAAACACTCAAACGACAAACTGACAATTTTAAAAGGTTTATTTTAACTTTTAACGTTTACTGCTTCTACACTTAGCAATCTATCATACACCAAGTCATACGATATTGGTCTATACTGCCGAAAGATCAATGAAACATCGTAAATATGTATATCAGGCTTAAGGATATTATGGAGATACAATCGGAGACAAAAGTGCACAAAAATTGAAATTCGTGAATAATTACGTCGTACCATAAGATGAATAAATAGGCCGATACTTAAAAAACTGTAAATAGTTAAAGAGAAAATCGGAAATTTCACCAAAATTTTTAAACAAAATAAAAAAAAACAAATAATATAGAAAATTTTCAACTAACTTTTGGGACTGAATGTGCCTCAGACAATATATATGTCTTAGATATAATTATTATTTCACGAAATTTGAGTAAAGAATGGCACAACAGATTTCATCTATCCATTGTTAAAGATCACCCGAATATTTATACTTTTATCAAGGAAATCCAAAAAGAGTAGAAGGATTCCAAAAAAATAGAGGTCATTATTGAGGGAAAATAGGCGTGTAACCCAAAAGAAGAAATACTTCTAACATAAATAAAAATAATTAATAAAATTGAAAATTAACAAATCCAAAATCTTGTGTATTCCTGTGTTTATTTGTTGCAATTAATCGAAAATTATTTGAATTAGAAAGAAATTAATAAAGTTCGGCAAAAGTGTTCGAGAAAAGTATTAGAAACAAGGAAATTTAATTTGTTCATTTTTAAACAAGAATAATTGACGATTTCATACATTAACGGTTGATAGTTTAACATGTGAAAGTATACAAATTTTTGAGCTATTAATACTTTAATGAAAATGTTACGATATTGCGTTACTGGTTACTCAGTCGTTAATATTTATACTTAAGTTATTTTATACTTTAATGATAGCATCTATATAGAGAGGAGATATAACTGCAGTACACTAAATACATGCTTGTAACGTACTCTAGCAAAATTTTCGAATCATTTGTCAAGTGTCTGGAGTGCACAGTGCGATAAAGACCTTTAGTTCAAAAACATTATATTATTTAGATAATTTTTCCAATTTTAAAGGAGTATGTGAACGAACTGCATTCCACAATACTTGTTTCAAGTAAATCAATGACATTAATCAAAATATAATACTTACGTCTGTAAAATAAAACGACTCGAATTTTTCAGTAAATAAACCAATTTTTTCCAGTAACATCCTTATTTTGACCCGAAAATGATCTTGTTATTCTTATTTGACCAGAATCAAGTTTGGTAAACAATATATTATGTAGCAAGAATAGTAGTAACGTTTATAAATGGTTATATTAAACCTAGAGAAATATAATTTTGAATTTTCGACGCACAAGAAAGTGCATTATTTGGAATAGTTCAAAGCTAAAACAAAATAATATTTCAATCGATTTTTTTGTTGAAATTTACCGCTATGCATAACAAATCGAATATCCAATACAATCGGTTGACATTATAAATAATATCAACCTACAAAGTTCCAAAGTGCATCAAAAATTTCACTTCCTGATACCTTTTATTCAAATTCAAGATACCAACAGGTGTTTATGGGTGGTCAATAATGATTACGAAAATCTTTCTTTTTTTTTCTATTAAACACATGTTGGCGAAGCGACACGTTGTAGGTTGTTGGGTTCTCTTTAATTATTTGACTATTTGAATTTATTTTAGGAATGTAAGAAAAAATGACTTTGCTTTTTCGTCTTAGCTTGAATAAAACGAATGTGAAGAGAAAAGGATGCAAAAAGTGAAGAACACTTTTGGCGATTGGTTCAATAGAAAAATACTGTTAGTTCAAACAGTAAAATGAAACGCCGTCATCAATATTTTCGTTTTAATAATAATTTTAATAAGCATAATATTTAGTTAGGGGAATTTCAGTAATAAGTTGTAATTGTTTGTTTATTATACAGCATGATCATTAAGTTTTCTGTCGTTACATTTCGTACGTATTTCGGTATTTAGATAATTTATGCGTACACTCGTCTTATATTTACTATATTTATTATTTAAGGTAATTAAAAACGCAGATATTTCTACAACGATGAGTGAAGAACATATAGAATATGGGCATTATACCCATACCGGTTGGCTCCTTAAAGTTAGCTCCTCACATCATGTTATATTTTTCTTATTCTTTTTTTTTAATTATTATTTACAGTCGTTTTAGAACTACCGAGGTCTTTACCGTCTCTAGAGTTAATAAAAATCCGTAATTCACAAATATTGAAAATTTGCTTAATACAAAATTCGAACCCAACAACTACCAGTTTTAGAGTTTACAAGTTACAAGAGTTACAAGTTTCTAATACAAAAGTGTAGTACAGGAGACTCAAGTTTATTTTTTTTTACCTTGAAATTTATTCGAAAATCCTATCTCTCTCTAAAGCAGACCATTCACGCTCCGACTTACAGTTCAACTAGTCGGACTACTAGTTGGATCGCCTAAATGATCCGACTAGTTCGACTAGACTTCCAACAACACCATTCACGGTCCGACTTTAGATCCAACTTCGAAAGTTAGACCACAAGTTGGACTGCAAGTCGGAGCGTGAATGGCCTGCTTAACTGTCATTTTACTTTAACGAACTCCGTCGAACTCACTGATAAGTAATGTCAGATCGAACTTTCGGTTTCGACCAAATACGAGTTTCGGCTGTCGTCAAGCCGAAACTACGACCAAAACCGAAACTGAATTCCTGAGATAAAGATGTTAAAAAATTATTGTTTTTCACTTATCATTTGATTCTTCCATTATGAACACTGAACTATCAGTTCACTAAAGTTTTGTTTAATATTATCTTTAATATTTTTTCAGTTCGAATAAAACCTGATCAAAATTTAGAAGAAAATATTTTGTTTTTATGATATAAGAAAGAGTACTTTTTATTTTGTGTACCTAAATATATTAAGTAAAAAGTAATTTTGTTTTGTAACTTTTTTTATTATTTTATGTTATTCGTAACTATTATTAAATAGAAATATTAGGTGCATTTCTTTCAAACCTCTTTATTTCAGCATAAATAATTTATTTGAATTAATAAATTATAATATTATGTTAGGTTAATGATAACCTCAAATATTAGGACCTAAATGGTTAATGAATAACTAAAGGATTTAAAAGTTAAGACTGACTAACTATGATTAACTTTTTTTGAAACATATGGATCTTATATGGAAGTTTCGGCTGTAAAAACTAGTTTCAGTCGGACATTATTAATAAGTATATATGGATAGACCGTGCATATGGCGTGTAGTAAAAAGCTAATGAGTGCCAGCATACACAAATACGCACTTAAAAAACGCTTGTATTTTACCTTTTTCTGTTTCCTACACCAGAAAAAAAAACTTTTACATATAAGCCTCTCTTTTAACCCTTCCTAAAGGCTCTATTGCATTTTGCTTAGTTCACTTCAAATTTGTACTTACGTAGACGGCGCTGGCAGTTACTTCTGGTGCGATTTTCCTTGGTTACTGTACATTGTGCTTTACATATTCGTTTCATCAAATTTCTAATCACAATGATGCTTAAGAAATTTTCACTTCAAAAAAGTATATTTTTTTGGCCCAGCTTCTCATATATAAATTGACTATCTTGCTGTCCGTGCGTTCAGGCTATACGCATGCGCTCGGTTATCCCCACTTACGCATTCAAAACGTTGGTAGGGTTAAGTTGACACAGCGCACGGCATTCAACATGCCTATTTGCTCAGACCGGCTACTTACCAAATTGTTATTATTTTTGTATTTTTTTCATAACAACTATTTACGTTTGTCAAAATATTATTACTCAAGCACATTAAATAATTATTTACGCACCCGATGGTACAATTTTTTATGAATTTAAATTTATATTATTTGTAATAAAAGCGCGACAAATAGTTAGCCAGTTGTAAATATTCGCCTTTAACGGACTTTGATTGATTATTGATAATTTCGATTGTTTATTAAACGTTATCCCTTACAAACTTTGCTACCGTTTTTTACTCTTTTAGGGGAGAAATTTTCAAAAATCCTTTCTTATTATATATCTGCATCGTATAAGGAAAACACTTTTCAAATTTCATCGACACAAATGTGCACTTATATTTGAAAATACAATGTAAAACGAAAAAAAAAATAATGACCTCTATGTTAGTTAACATGACTAAAAAGCTATTCGATTTCGCACATTTGGACGTTGTACATACAAAATTGTTGAAAATAGATGGAAAGCGTAGAAGTAAATTCGAATGTTTTATTTATTTTCAATAACAATAATTGGTTTTCAAATTGTTCTAAATACCGAAAAAAAGTTAGTATCGAAGATTTTATATTTGAATTGACAGTGAAATATATGCCAAAAAATTGCTACCTTTTTGCTTTTCAGCCGAATATATAATTACTCCAGATCACAACCATTGGCTCATAAAAAAAATAGATTTTAAAAAGTTTGGTTGTTGAAAAACGAACCAAAATTTAAAATCGCCTATTTGGTATAAGTACTACATAAGTATTAAACTTTCATACTTATTTAGTGAAATGACGGTATTTAAAATGTTGTTATTAAAAAAATATAAAAATAACACTTATATTTTATTTCTTAATATAATTTTATATAAACTTTTTTTTATATTAACAACACTTTGATTATTAAATTTAAAATTTCGATTGTTGATAAACTCTACATTATCTCATTAAACATTTTATTGAGATAGAACCTTTAGTTGCGAATGCAACGGGCAACTACTAGTATTGTATATTTACTCAAATACTATTTTCCAATTATGCTGTAGATTGTTTTATTTTTATTTGGCAACCAATTCAACCATAAATTATCAAAAATGTTTCCAAACTGAAGAAGTACGTGTGAAACAGATAACATATAAAATTGTCATTCATTCTTCCATTTGGAAAAAAGTGAAAAATCCCCATGAGAAATTTTGAAGATATTCAAATGCATAAATTGACGGCATGAGACACGGGATAAATAAAACAAGTTACTTGTGCGCTGCATATGAAATAGACTTTCTGTCCGCATTTATAGAAGAATAGAAATTTATTTCAAGCGAAATGAAAAGAAGAATGAATAAGGGAAAAAACGATCAGCAATGACATGTGACGAGAACATCAAATGTAAACGAACACAAGTCTTCAACTTTTCCAACACAAAACTGATTTACTTTTTCCTATAAATTGATAAATTTTTGTTCGATAACTTTAAGGGATTAAGGGTTAGTTTCTTAAGTTTGCTATTTTTTTAACGATCTATGAATAAACTAAGGTGAATTTAAAAGGCCTTGATTTTGTATTCATTTGGATGCAATTTCATTTCAAAATTGGGTGGTGAGATATGATATAATATTATGTTAATTTATATGTAAATTATAGAAAAACCCACATAATTATTACGTGATTTTTATACTCTGTAACACTTAAAAATGCAATAATTAAATTTAAACCATTATACGAATTGTTGACTAAAAATTGCTTTCAAAAACCAAATCAAAACCAAAATACCTAATTTCTCACAATAATTTCCGAACGAGGAACTACTTCTTTGAGAAAAACTGAACCGATTTTGACGACATTTATTGTATTTTACTTATTGTGTTGTTTTTTTTTGAGCATCAAACTAAAATTTTTAAGATCGACCTTTTCATGTAGAAAGGGCAGCAAAAGAGTAACGGAAAAGATGCAACACCACATGAGAATAAATTTTGACCATTTAACAACCAAGTTGAAACAAAGTCAAGTTCTGGGAAAACCCCATCTTGTAATTTTATTTCTCAAACATGTAGCAGGATTTTTTTGATTTATACTTTTGCAATTCTTTAACAAGCTTGAACTTTGAATATTAGCATCGTTGAAGTTAATTAAATGTCAATTTAGTTGGTTATAGGGGTCATATACCTTATCTTTTTAAATCGACTGGTAAAATTTTTAATAAAATTATTCTTTTTGTCACGGAAATCATGTGCTTTCATCGTGGAAAACGGTTTAATACTAATGGATTATACATCAGGGTGTTCAGCGGTCAGGGAAATCTACAAATTCAAGAAGCTTAATAAAAAATTCTGAATATTTTTTATTTTTTCCTAATTTGATTGGTATTTAGATTGGAAAAAACGCAAATACACGTCATTGTTATGACACATGTTATGAAAAAAGTTTGTACCTACGTCAAATAAGTTCAACTATTATAATAATAGGCAATTGTACATAATATGTATGTACGTCGGCAAAGCAGAGAACAAGAAAAATGTATCGAAACGCATACGTGTGAGTGAAACAACAAAAAATACTTGTTACTGAAAACCAAATATAATAATCACTGTTTCAAATTTGAATTAACTGAGAGTTGTCAGTTGTTATGTCAGTATTGGATGTGAATATTTCACGGGTAGTTACTGTATAATATAATTAAATCGGGGTAATAAAGGGTTAAAATCGGGTAATAAAACCTTGAGTACAAAAGTGTATTAAACCATTCGCATTCTAACCTAGTGTGAAAATGCAATTAATACATCTTTCGAGGGTTAAAATCAGGTAATAAAGCCTTGGATACCAAAATGTAAAGCAATATCACCCAATCTTATTTTTTTAATTTTATCCCGAATTGTTATTGGACAGACTGCGATGGAGTCTTGGATTACCGTGTTGCAGAATAAAATTGTATCTATTGACAATTCTTATAAACTTTTGGGTACTTGGTTACAGTAGCGTAACGTCCTGAGTACGGGAGGGGGGGTGAAAATGGGGCCGCATATTGACATTGATAATTTCATAAAATATTTTGCTTTGAGAAAAACACGATGAAAACATTTTTAAAAACTAAAGAAGGTATAAAGGTATTTGACTTTTATGCCATCTTCTTGACCAATGATGAAAATTGGGAGCTGCAATTTTCCGATCGGCACCAGGCGGCGAAATTGCACGCTACGCCGCTGCTTGCTTGGTTTATTAAGATTAAAGAAGAATATTTAACAGCTCTTTGAAAGTCTGATATAGATTTGGTACCATAATATCTTATTGATTAAAGTTTTCATCATTTTGGTTGGTACGAGTTGGAGAACTGAAAATTATCGAATTTAAATTAAAAAAACTCATTTGGCTTTAACGAACATCTAATGTACTTGGATCAATATTGATTGAAAATGTTTTTGGTAGTAACTTTGCGCTACTACCTTTTAAAATTCGACGAAGATGCAATGCCGAATTTGTATTTCTTCGGGCATTTGCCTATCCATTTCAGAATAGTAAATATTAATCAATCTTTTACGAGTAAACAAGTCACTCTAATCATTAAATGTCTTTAGTGTCTAGGACTTTGAAATAATTTATAAGTCGATAAATGGAAATTGAATATCTTTTGATTCAGAATATATGAAAAATAACAACGTTATTCGATTTTACTTCACACTCTTTTTCACAAAAAAATGATCAAATTTTCCAGCTCAGAAGATTTATTTGTAAATAAGAGATTGTATAAATTGATTTTCTAAATAACAAATTAAATAATCTTTGTAAAGTAAGAGTTAATTTTAAAAAAAAAAAACGTAAAATTTATTTATTTTTTAAAATCACGATTTTATATTATTGATCACTCATATAACTCGTTTGAAAATATAAATAGAAAACAATTTCATTTAAATGATAACGAATCGTATTTCAAAATAAACAATTTTCATATGGTATAAGATATCGTTATCGTTTTGTGCATTGAAAGGGAAGTATTTTATTTTAAACGTGTTCGCTGTAATTCAATCCTGTCTACTGCACTTGTGACAAATCAAAAATATAAAATGGAATCTCAATAGCACAGAAATGCTGAAACATCTCAAAAATAATCGCACCATTTGCATTGATAAGATAGTCTGAACAGTTTAAACACGTTATAAACGAATGCCTTTTCCCAACAGGCAACAAAATCAAAGCTAACTGTTTCTTAGAATATCTGTGGAATAGGCGTGAAAAGACATAAATTTTTGTGACAAATGTTACGTCTTTCTATCGACAAAATTATAAAATCGGCCCACAAAAAATATTCAAATTTGAGACTTATTTAATGTGGGAGTTATGAAAGTAGTTGAGTAATAGTGATTAATATGGATTTCAAAAAAAAAAATAATTAAAATTTCTACTCTATAAGGAAAGTGAAATTCAGAACTGAAATAAATAAATGAGGAATCGAATTTTTAAACGAGATGTTAGCCTTTTTTGAACTATTTGTTATGATGTCTTCGACATCCATTTATAAGTTGAGAATTATTTTATTTTTACGTTAATGATGTGTTTTATTTGTACATTCGTATACTTAAATTAATAGTGATTGTGTTATGATCATACATAATAATATGAGCAATACGAAGAACTACCCAAGAGAAATGAAGAAGAAGCATTGAATCCTGGACCGATTCTTAAAGGGAATGAACTAGTGCAGCCTTCAACCACGCGGGAAATTAAATTTACTCTTGAGAAAAAAATAAAAACTAGTTCCAAAAGAACATAGGACGATAAGTATAGTAAATCGGCCCTAGAAAGATATCTGGTACATAATTTCAGTGTATGTTGGTACTAATATGATATATTGATTCCACAAGTTTCAGATTTCTATGTATTACCGTTTCTTCAAAAATTTATTTATTTATTTAAAAGATTTATTTGAATTTTGGATATGTTTTAGGGGCGCCAATGGTAGCTTTTAGGTAAAAAAGTAAGAGCTATATCGGTCCATAAGATCCTTGAAAAAAGACGTTTTTTTATTTTAGTTTTTAACCACGATGCAATTTTGGGACAGTTATAAAACAAATTTTCTCGAATTCCCCATTCAATTTCCTCGAAAGTTATAAGTCTTTTAAATTTTAAAAAACGATAGGCCATATTGAAAAAATAAATAAATAAAAAACCATTTTTTTTTACACAAAAATCAAATTATTTAAAAATCAATGTTTTTACCACGAAGTATAAATGAGAGAATAATGAACGGTGTATTGCAAAGTCATCTCCAAAATCAAGACACAGTGCAGAAGACTCTAGTGTCAATAGTATATAAGTATGAAAATAAGCGCCAGAAACATTTTCATATAATTCACAAAATATTAATAATTTCAATGGAAAATTGTTTCCTAAACATAAGTAGAATTAAATAATAATGAATTTATGTTATATTAAAGGTATTAAATTATATAAAGAGCATAAATGTAACTTTTTGAAAGTTTTAGTCTCCGTTTGGATTGCAATAACAAAAAAGCGAACAACCAATAACAAATCATTATATTAAGTTGGTCATATTTCTTAGCGATAATGCGCTAATAGTGGCCGAAAAAATAACTAAAACATGTCTGAATTTTTCAGGACACGGAAACGAACAACTTGCCTATCTCGTTCATTCTCTTGTTATTTATCTTTCGTGGTTTTTACTATTGAAACAACAGCAACAGAGCTTATTCGATTGCTATAGGAGTGCATGTAATAGAAAATATTAAAAACAATTGTTTTCTATTAAATGAATTCATTCATCAATACAATAACTATTTGTTACTGTAATGATTAAGTCAGTATCAAGTGTTACCTTATATATTAAGATTACTGATCGTTTTCGTTGGTAGGGAGAAGTAGTCTGTCTCACTATGTCTATCCGCATCCATTCCATGCATATTAAAACTTACGTTGTATTTGAACTAATAGGCTCAACAGATCTCGCTTACTCACTCTTTTCCACCAAAATTGCATTTCGTTGTTAACGGGCTCTACACTAGTTCAATTATTAAACAACTTGTGTAGAACCCGTTAGGCTCCATCTTAACGGAAAGTATTACGGGCAGAGATCAGCTGCTTGAATTGCAACGAAATGGTAGAGAAAAGTACCAACATGCCCTCAAATTATGGACCAGATATTCTTCTGGGGCCGATTCACTATACTTGCATTCCTATGTCCTTTGTAAATTTTATTCATAAATCAACAATGTATAAAAGCTGAAAAAGTAAAACGTAAATCCGACTATACTAGTAAAGTATCTTTGATACGTGACCTTTGCGCCACCTTGTAATTTTTTTAAATGTAGTTCAATCAAAACTTTAGTGTCATATGTTACAAATGCATTTTATAAAAATAAAATATTAAATAAAATAAAAAAAGAAACATCAAATTAAAAGTTCTGTATTGTTGACTGTGGAAATACAGCAGCTAAAAATCTAAACACCAACTGTAGCACTAAACCGGAGAAATCACAACTTCTGAAAAATTGTATAGTCGGGAATTTTCGTTGTCTGGAATATCAGGTATATCTATAGTATTTCACGGAAAATTGGTCACTCTTGACCTCAAATTTTTTCGATGCTCCAAAAATGTTTTTCATTTTTCTTAAGTACCTATATTTATACCTATATTTGTATCTATAGTTATATATTTAATTTATGTACATTTTTTCAAACTTTTATCCGAGTAGGGAGTGAAGAAAAATAATCCGTCATCATTTTTCGAAATTCGTTGTGAAACCATAAATTTTTCAAATTTCGTCATTTTTAATTTTTTTCTCTTAAAGGAATAACTAACTTTGAAAAACTTCCCTAGAAAAGTTATTTTTGAAAGCCATAGATGTAAAATGTGGACATTTTGAAACTTTAATAACCATTAAGATTCCCTAAAGCCATTGTAATATTCGGCACTTAAACAATTATGCATCGAAAGTTGACAGAAGCTTTTAACAAAGGCTAAAATCTATGGGAAGCACAGAAACTTTCGTACTAATCTGATAATCTGGTGCGTTTGAAGAATTTCCTGGTTCATCTAATGCAGTGCTTCCCAAAGTTGAGGAGGCATATTTTTAGGGATACGAGAAGAGTTTGACAGGAAAATATGCTTTTGAATGCTTACAAATGGTTCAGACAAAATTGTCACATATTTGTGCTTTTTTTTTTTTGATGAAGGATGCTCAGAGTTCTGATAATTATGTAAGAGGTACAAAGATTAGAAGTCAAATTTTAGAAGTCACTGTTCTATGTTTTAGGCTTCTAGAACAATATTGATCATGTTGGCAGAAAAATAATCTTAGTCAGAAATCTCCGTTCGATCTTAAGGGACTACTTTGTATCCGGGATCAGAGGATAGAAGCACATCTAAATTACATGTTCCACTAAATGTTCAATTCGTTTAAATCCCACACACCCGTAAATTACGCTTTTCTATTTAACTCGTTCGTAAATATTTGCAAAACATTGTTTTAAATTTCATGATTTAATTGCAATGAAAAGTATGATGGAAAACAGATAGGAAAGTTTGACGTTAACAAGTAATTGTTCAATCAAATTAAGAGTAGGTACTTCATTCGAAATCAGCTCGTTGTAAAAGTTGTTTGAAAAAATCTTTAAAAGTCTTGAAATCACATCAAACTGTCCTTTGGTCGTCATCTAATTTTTCCACTTGTAAACTTTTTCTCGTAATTATTCGCTATGCATTTCATCGATTTCTCCGTTCAATTGATTCTTTAGTCGTTTTCTCTTTCAAGTTTGCATTTTAAAGAGGTTCTACAGTTGGACTGCTCGTAGAAAACGACCTCGAACGTACGTTCAAGATCACAAGATTGAGGGATCATGACCACCGAATGGAAGTTGGCAAAAAAGGAAAAAAAAATTTCTACACATAACATGTTTAAAGATTGATTTAACATGCTACATAAGGTCGTTGTTGATACTTTTTCTAAATTAGCAATTATAACGAACTTACTTGAGCGATTTCATTTTATTGATTCTATAAATTGATTATAATTTATCAATACTATTTTGTACTCAAAACAAATAATTATTTCACAAATTAATTTAATTTCGATTCTAATTTAAAACAAATTAGAGATTTTTAAAACTTTATTAAAAATAGGAAAAATCAATCGAAAAATTGTATTCACAGTTATAGAGTTGAATCTGACTTATTGGAAAACAATTTTTTTGAATATTATTTTAACTTTTTTATACCAAATCAGTAGCGTGGTGATACGGGGACGTAAAAGGTGACCACCATAGGGCAGCTCTAGGAAAATTTTACAATAAATATTGCTTCTTAAGTAGTGACTTTATATCCTGTATAACACACAAGAAAATAATATATATAGTTACACCAAAAATTTCTATAGACTTACAAACTTTTGAATAATTTTGAATTTGAACAACCCTAAATAACTAAAATGAAGCTTGGGTTTCTTTACATTTGAAAATTAATTCGATGTAAAATATCGAACCCCTGCATCGATACATCGCTTAAAAACATCGATGTTTTTTGAACATCGAATACTTTCTGCAATTATTTGATTATCAAAGTTTCTGCGAAAAAAAAATAGAACAAAGTCCTAATCTACCGAGCATTAGTTTCAAAATTTAGGCAAACTTTATTGAAACGAAAGTTTACTTAATTGTTTTCCTTTCATTCTATTTCTTTGCTGGTTGACTATTTGAGCAGCGTTTGGAAATAAGCGTTTGGATAGAATAAAAGTCCCTTTAGTAGCCCTTAGCATTTGAAAACTTTAGAAATTATAAAACTTAGGAAATTAAATATTTGGATTACTTCAGATTTCTAATGAATTCTCTTTAAATCTCCCTCCTGCTGGACTACGTAGGTATGTAGACAGGACATCTGTTTTGGTTCCGCTAGTTACTCACAAGGGTCACTATCTGCTAATGATATCTACTCGTATATAAAATTAAAATAATTTCAATTATTAAAATACCTATTTTCATTAGTTTCAGTCATATGATAAGATTTTTTTTCTTTAAATCGATGCATCGAATAGAAAAACTCTTTGTCAAAACATCGAATCAATTCGATATATCGATGTTTATTGAATACCCCTAGCCAAAACAGCAGCATTGGTTTAAAGTAAAAAAAATGATTTCTGATGTTGAAACTTTTTTTACTATAACTTTTAGTGATACAGCAATGGGTAAATTATGCCAACTAGTGTCATTAAATAATTAATAAATTGGAGTTTATTTGAATTATATGACAACTATTTCATCTGTGTTAATTGTATCCAACAACAATTTTTTACCACGATTTGGCATAGTCATTGCATTGTAGCTTATATATAAAGTAACTTTATTTTTAATATATAAAATTCTAACGTCCTTCTATACATTCTAATTTTTCATCCAATTTTTCGATAAACATTGATTTTAAAATGCCCTTATTCCAAATTGGCTATTTGGTAAATATCGTTGCATGAAAATAATGAGGGAAAACATCCCCTACGTAAAACTAATAGATTTACGTTCCACTGAATTTAAATTTACATTACATTGAAATTTCGTTAGAGATTGCAACGCAAAATTTAATTCTTGGACATTGGTTAGAGAATTAATCAGTGATGTATGAAAATCGAAAATTACTCCATCATTTTGAAATAGACCATTATTGTATTTGATAGGATTGTCGATGATATCACATCGTACTCTGTGAAATTAGCCGTAGAGTGTACAAGTAATTGAACTATTAATTGCTTCGAAGGCAAATGTTGGAGTGAAATTTTAATGAAGTATAATATTCAATTATTGTCATCATGTCGTGTCGAAAAGTGACTCTTATAACACGTCGTTCTAACCGAGATTAATTCTATCGATTTTAATCAATTTAGTTCAAAAACATTGCAGTGATAATAATTAGAAATTGAACCAAACCAAAACTGTAATATTAATAAAAAAATTATGAATAAAATATTTCTATTTTATTCATAACTTTTTCAAATAAAAGTTCACTATTAAACTCAAATTTTAAATAAAAAATGCAAATTTCTCTGAAAGTATAATATTAGTGTAAAATAGCTATTCCTTAGAATTTTCCGTGTCTTTGGTATATATGTGTGTAAGTTGTATTTGTCTCGAATACTAACAAAAGATAAGAAATGGCAATGCATTATAGTAAAAAGTCCAGCTATAACATTAACCATCACATGATACTCAGAAATCATAATCTAAGAAATTTGTAAAGGAAAAATCTGCGTATATATAAACTGTACTTTACAAACGTTGATAGTGTAAACCAATTGACCCGGAATCGATCGAACCCCAAGGACTCGGTGAGTCAGCCTCTCGGGTTCGGCAGTGGTCAAGACACATCCTCGACTCATATGACCTTTGTATTTATATTTTATTTTTCCAACTTAAAATGGTTTGCTGTGAAAAAAGCACACAAGCTAAAATAATGAAAACGAAAAATGCTCAAAATAAGGAGTTCTCTCACCCAAGTAATGTAAAATTCACATATTATAAATAAACAACAGAATTTGATAACGACTTTGAGGTTTCGGCTTTAAATTGAAGTTTCGGTTTCGGTAAAAAATCGACCGAAACTGGAACTATGTTGGTAAACTTTCGGACGAGATCAGTATAATTATTGAAACTCCGATGTTGTATAAATTTAGTTTATTCTGCCTCTATTTCAACAATTCAATGGGTTGTCCTTATGTAGACTTGTTTCCTTTTTATTTACAATTGTTTATTTTAATCAGGCAAAATGTACCAAGTATAAGTATGTGTATAAACGAAATATTTTTTTAAAGGAAATTTTGGAGTAAAATAGAAAAAAAATCCGATAATAGATTTTGATCATAAAACTAGTTTCAGTTGCACATGCTTTCTTGAGATTTTGGTAGAAGTTATATCTCAGCAGTTTGGAATTTTAACGACTTTGTTTTAATTTTTTAAGTATAATCCTACGATGCCCCGCACGATTTTGTAAACTTTTTCATACTTTAGTTATGTACTTTATATGAGATGTCATCTCTATTTATTTTTTTGTAATATTAATGATACTAAGCTGATTTTATTTTATCGCTCGTAAAATGAACTCCATCGTTTTTCCCATTCAATTTTTTTATTGGAAGAATTCAAATGAGAAAAATAATAGTCTTCCATTTTGTAAATGTTGTAATTAAATAATCAAAAATGTAATGAATTCCGACCAAAAAATTAATTCAATTCATATAGAAATATTTGTGTGCAACGAAATTTAAGTTCTTACAAGTGTAAATCCAACCAATTCTGGTCTAACCAATATTCAATTATTCAATGTATTTAAAAGTGATTTATTTTTCTACGATAAGAATATTTTTATTTTGTTTTAACTAACTGTTATAATTTAGATTTTAAAAAAGAAAACCCTAAAGATGCTTGTTTTCATCTCAAGCAAACAATTATGAATAGGTTCACTAATTAAATGCTAATTGCAAAACTTTAATTAAATTGAAACCGAGAAAGTTAAATTAACAAAACGTAAAGTTTTTTTTTGTTTATTCAACAAGTGGTTGTAATTAGTAAGATGCAAATATTAACATGTTATACTCAAACACCTGAGCAAGATGAAATCTTCACCAAAATGAAACGTTGCGCTATACATAAATAGTTACTGTTTTATTTTTTTCCAATAATCATATAGCTACTTGCAAAGTTATGCAGTTATTGGGACATACATATGTATAAACACGAATGTTCTTAAGTCTTAATACTAACAGTTTTGTTACTAAAAACGTCAGTCTTAAAAGTGTTGGTTGGGAAGAAGTTCGTAGCGTTTTTATCAATAAATTATATATTTAAACAAATATCAATAGTGATATACTCCTTATTAATCGTGGCATTCCTTTTGAGCATATTCCCCAGTGTACCATGGTCTTCTTTGGATGAAGGTCAGACTTGATTCTTAGCTTTCGCCTATCTCCTGAAGTTACCCACTTCTTTCTTTGCTTAATTTTTTCTTTCTACCATGCTTCATGTTGACATATCGTATAGGCGCCATTTCTCATTTCCCGTAACGATTCGATACAAAAAGCGCTAGTTTAAAGGCGATTTTCAATGCTGATTTCGGTAAACTGGTGAGGCACCCAGGTTCACAATTTTTCGCCAAATGATGATTGAGAACTACTTTATGATTGTAGTTCTTTTTTTCGACCAATTCACGATTTGTTTAGGGACCGGTCTTCTTCAAAAGTGCTTTGAGACCCTCTTTATCGAATTCGGAAGATCTTCCGGCGCAGGGCGTACGGTCGACGTCAAAATCGCAACTTTTAAATTTTAAAAACTTTTTCCGTCCTGTAGACACCTTCTCCGTATATGTACGTTGCAAATGTTCCAGGAGGCGTCAGCAGATTTTTGACCTTGATGAAAAGCGAAGAGCGAAAAGCAGCTGGTGTCGAAAATGTTGCGTTTTATATCCTGAATATTCCATTTTGAAGCCTTAAAAGTAATAAAAAAATAAATTACTCAAAAAGACGATTAGCAATTTTGTAGAGTATAAAAAACTCTATCGATTGAATACTATAGGTATACTTTGTAAAATAGCGAAGAATCGTAAAAAAAAAGTTTAAAAAACGCTATGAACTTAATCCTCAACCTTATATTTACAAAGCATAAATGACAGGAGAACGTATTCCGTGTTACAAAGTCGTTCACGAAATGAGGGTACAGTGCAGAGGGCTCTAGTGTTAGTATTATACCAAGCTTATAACCACTAAACACGTTTTCATACAACTTTTAAGAGAGTAATAGTTTCAATGGATAATTGTTTTCAAAAAATAAGTTGAATTAAATAATAATTAATTTGTGTTATATTAAAGGTATTAAAATATATGAGGAACATGAATATAATATTTTAATAGAAATTCTCAGAGGACTAGGATCAAAATAAGTAGTTAAAACTTGATTTTTATTCACGACGCTTTGGCCCCTTTATTGAGCCTTCTTCAAGCGTTCATAAACAATCGCTTTAACTTTGTCAGCAATGATCCTTGTCATGATTCATTTTATAGATACGGTACAGTTAATAAAAGTAATAATAAAAGTTTCCAGGATACATAAAAATAAATAAAAATTAGTTAAAAATGATACTCTTTAAACCTAACCGCTCAGCTTTGGGAAGCCTTCCTCAGCCTGAGGAAAAACTCAATAAAGGGGCCGAAACGTTGCGATTAAAACAAGTTTTAACTGCTTATTTTCATCCTAGTCCTCGGAGAATTTGTTTTCAACTGTTATCACCAAAGATTTGAAATTTTACCATAATGAATGTAATATTTTGACCGCTTTGGCTTCTGTTTGAATAGCAATAAAAAATGCGAATAGCCTATTCAGTACGGCAAGTTTTTCGCGACAATGCGCTGCTAGTGGTTGAAAAAATAACTAAGCTTATCCGAATTTTTGAGGAAGCGAGAACAAATTGTCAATCTCGTCCGTTCTCTTGTTATTTTTTCTTCATGCTAATATTTTACAAGTTAAAAGTTCCATAAATTATTGGAATTCAGGCATAATGACCGATGATCAAATTATTTACTTACTATGCCAGCTTTAAAATAATTTTATTGTTGTAGTAATTATTTTCGAAACTATGTTCTTTATTTAAATTAGGGTATATCAGATTTTTGAAGTTTTTTCTCCTGAATCAAATTTTCTCTATTATATTTCATGAATTTATGAGAATATTATTAGATATTGTTTAATGTGTTATTGTTAAGTAACAAAAAGAAATTTATTATTTTTTTTTTTTTTTTTTTTTTGTAAAAACGCAAGAGAAACTTGAGATATAGATCATGCTATTTATTAGTAGAGTAAGAAATTCACATGATGATATTAATCGAAATATTAATCACACTATCTTCTTTGAACAATGATGTGTTTGATAAAAATTTGTCGTTAACAAACTTGAATGTAATTAACAAGAAGTGAAGAAGCTTTGATATTTTTTTCCGTTTTAATATTTAAATTGCATTTTGTACGCAGAAATATTTTATAAGTGAGAGTAAAATGATTTAGTCTTTTGCGTGCGTTTTTATTAAGTAGATTCATTAATGCAGACTTAACATTCAACTCATTTTTTAGACTTTCTCTGAATTATTTCAGTATAGTTTCTTTCTTTCGAAAAATGTTTTCTATATTCAAGAAATGTATTACTTGCTTACATATAAGGTATAAGCATATCATTTCTAATTTTTAAGGAGTTACGTCTATCAGCAATGGTCTATGAAAATGCACCACTAATTTTTCATTCAAGAAATTGTGAATTACAATGCGTGTATAAAGGATGTACAAGAATAAAACTCATAATCTATTTTTATCCTGAAAAATTGCAAATAACTCAACCGATATAACTTACATCCATTTTGTAGTTTGAGAGTAGTAATCAAATATTTTTTTTAAAAATCAACTATAAATACATTAGGCTTATATTAAGAATGAGTACTACTTCCACCATATTGATATTATGTATGCAAATATGAAATGGTTTACAAAAATAAATTTCAGTAATATTTTATGAAATATAATTTACCAAAGATTAACTACCATATAAATATAAAAGTTGAACCAATGTATAAACAAATGTGTCTATGACGTATTGCTCCAGATACTCACTTCGATTGCCAAGCAATCTCATTCTCTCGTTATAATATAATATTGGATTTCACTACAATTATATTTCATAAAATTTGACTTCATTTTCTTTACATATTGTTTAAAATAAAATTAGTAAAAAATAAATTTGATATGCCAAGATTGTTTACTAGATCGTATGAAAAAAAAAGAAGATTTTACACACTATTTATCAGAAACACCACGGAGTACAAACACAAGGAGTTCGAACGTTTAATTTTTAAACTGTGTTCGTATTGAAAACCTTGAATATTTTTTTCCTGTTTTCTGCTTGATGGGAGTTTCTCGGATTGTTGAATTCTTCAACAACCCTGCACTTTCCAGTGCCGTCTCCCCTTGACAGGATTATTAAGATTGAAGTTGTTTTGTCCTCTTTTTAAGAGGTGGAAAATTGTAATGCGTTTTATTCTATTGTTTGAGTCCTTCCAATTTTCCTTCGCATTTTTGGATCATTAACTGTATATTTCATTTCAGATTATTCAGATTGAAGTTGTTTACTTCTCTTTTTAAGAGGTGAAAAATTGTAATGCGTTTTCTTCCATTGTTTAAGTCCTTCCAATTTTCCTTCGCCTTTTGGGATCATTAACTGCATATTTCATTTAAAAACACTCTTAAAACCTTATTCTAAAAATTTCTAGTCGAAACTGCAAACTCATTTTCCTCTGAATGACAATTTTTCAAATCAGTTGCAATTCTGGAACGAAAATAAATCAAAATATCAATTCAAATTTGTTGGTTATTAAAAAAAAACATGTTATTTAGTGAATATACCTACATATTTGATATTTTTTTTTACTTTTAAAGAATTGATATTAGCGAAAAATGGCGCTGACCAAAAAAACACGTATTTTTCAAGGGACATTTCAGAAGTGCGCCATTTTTTCGGGTTGAATTATTTTTGATTTTTAAGACAAACCCACGAGATTTGTACTTATCCCCTAAAGGATTTTTTATTATTTTAAGCCTTTGCCGATTCTGAACAGCTGAAACCTGTAAAGCACTAGACATTGCTGGACTCTAATTTAACGCCCTCTCATGAACATATGTTGTACTTAAAATCCTAGATTTTTTTATGTATATATATATATATTAGTTTATAAAACGTTTTTTTTTTCAAAATTATTAAAAAGGACTTCCGAAAAAAATACAAACTTATGTTCAAGTTTTATTATCTCAGAACTCACTACCCCTATAAGTAGTTTTTATTATTCTTTCTATAGATAAAGCATAGGTAAATAATGGTTTCAAAAAAAAAATTCCCATAAATAAAAATTTTCCATTTCTTTTGCAAAATTAAAATCATTTTTATATTAGTACCTTTACTTTTAATAACTAAACATTTCTTTAAATTTACATGATTAAATTCTTAAGGATGTTATGGAGGTATGTAAAAATGCTCCCAGACAACTAAAAATTTAGGAGATGTTCCCTATTCAATGCTAAAGCACTTGTGAAAATTTTAAAGCGATTCACTAAGTCGTTAAAAAATACAATTAAAAAATACTTTGCTTTTACACGTTATCTTATGGAATTTCGGCAATCAAACAAACTAAATTTATTTTAATTAGCCAAAAAAATGCTACTAAAATGCTACTGCCAAACTTTCTGTTTATATTGTTTAAACTTTAGGGAACTAATTTTGCATTGTTTGATAATTTGCATGGTTTTACGTTTATTTGAATTCACTACACGGTTTTAAGACACAAATTAAAAACAGAACAAAATGTAGATTATACTTGATAAATTTATAAGTGTATAAAAAGTGCGGCAACACTGTCGTCAGCTGAGACGTACCTTCATGTATATAATACAAGCTGAATTAGTACATTTGGTTAGATAAAAATGAAACGCATAATTTATCTTTATCACACTCCTGAATACCCAGTATAAAGCGGAAAAGAATAAAATATGTCAAATAATTTATTTTTAAAATGTTAAGCATATCGCACATGCTCACTTACATCATGTAAGAGAGACATACTAAAGTTGCCAACGCTGCCAACCTATAAATTCGACAGTTTTATCACGTTTTCATAATTTTATAAAATTTTGAATTATTAATTTATTTTTTAATTATAATTGTCTTAAAATATGCTAAGTTAATGTTTTATTTATGATTTAATAATATTTAAATATTCTACATTCATAACTTAGGAGCATCAAATCAATAACACTTTGTTTCGTTAAGTTGAAATCAAGGGATATTCAGTCTCAAAAGTTAGTTAAAAACTTTCTTCATTTTTTGTGTTTCCTTATTTTGTTTAAAATTTTTGTTGGGATTTCCGATTTTCTTTTAAACTATTTACAGTTGTTTAAGTATCGACCTATTTATTCGCCTCATGGTATGCTATACGGCGTAATTATTCTCGAATTTCTATTTTTATGCACTTTTGTCTTCGATTGTATCTCCATAACATCCTTAAGCTTTTGCCGATTCTGAACAGAGCTGAAACCTGTAAAGCACTAAAAAATACCTGGACTCTACTTTAACGCTCTCTCGTGGTAATGTGTTGTACATAAAGTCTTTGATTTGTTTTTTTTTTATACTTTTTTATGGATATATACTGTATTTTAATTAAAAAACGTTTTTTTCCAATTAATATAATAGGGACTTCCGAAAAAAATGTAAATTTACATTCAATTTTTATTATTTCAGGACTCACTGCCTCTAGAAGTACTTTTTATTATTTTTTCTATCGAAAAAGCATACGTAAATAATGGTTTGAAAAAAAACCCTTAAATAAAAATTTTCCATTTCTTTGTAAAATTAAAATCATTTTTATACATTATTACCTTTACTTTTAATAATTAAACATTTCTTTAATATTATTTGATTAAGTCCTTAAAGTATAGAACTTCCGTAACTATGTTAAATTGATTGAAAATTAACTATTTGATACTTAATTTTTATAGCTCTTGATATGAAATTTTTTATTGAACTAAAAAAAACCAAAACAAACGTTAATAATATGCATTATCCATTTATTATCTCTTAACCTGAGGTTAAAAACTTATTGGTTGACTGATCCTAAATTTTCAACTTCTAATAATGTATTAAGTTATAATTGATATTTGTGCTTATGTTTTTATTTATTTTAATTAGTGTAAGCATCATTAAGTGAAGCCGTTGAAACGAGGTGAGAAAGAAATGAAATTTATATGCTTCATATATTAAATTTCAAAATCTGACCGAATTAGTTATAATCATGAAAAATATATTTTATGCGTGTATAAGTACGTCTGCCCTACAATCCACCTAGACTCTAGAGCAAATCAAATATTATATATTTTTTTATATTGCAATTGTTGTTTTACATCGTTTTGTTCTCTATACTCTTCTAGCCAATCTCGTTGAAAATAAGTAAGCAATGTATTGTGAGTTAAAGCAATGAAGTTGAATACAATAACGCCATGGAATGATGGTGATGGTGGTGATAATAACGATGGTGTCATCGATCACGACATCGATGGTTGTGGAGCATTTAAAGGCTATATGTGCCGTGAGTACTTGGTATCGTTTATTAATGGCCTGATTTTTGTGGCTTAGTGGGCTTCGTTTTCTTTCCACAATATTCATTTTTCAATTACCTACACGAAAATTTTACAGATTTCCAAAAACAAAAACAGTTACGGATTACAGATTTTCTTTACTTTGCAAATCATTTCAAAACTATTCATTGTACTTGCAGTTAATTTGATCATTTTTCGAGATAAATAGTATTTTTATATTGGCTTCTTTGTCTTTTATAGAACTACAGTCCATATACGAGTTGTTTCTGTTAATTTTAATATTTCAATGGAGATGTTTTAAAGACTTTTTACCTTTCAAAAATGGAATAAAATCTATATTACCATAGCCGTCTGAACGACAAGGAATCCAATAGAAGAATATTCTTTTATCGAAAAAATAATCGAACATATTAAGTACAATTTAGACGAATGATACGTATAACTACACGAATACAATTGGTTTTTGGTTATCTATAAAATATAAAGCACACATATTGGCTATGACTTTTGCAAATAATTAATTGTGATCACACTGAATCAAAATTTTAATTTCTACATCACGTATTTGTCACATTGTTTAACTCGTTAATTGTCTTAATTATTCTAATTGAGCAATTTACGATTGTTACTTTGCACTTATTATTAAGTCATACTCTTTTCTATTGAGGTTTTTGTACTACGACTAAATAACCATAATTGAAGCGATCAGAACAAGAGTGAATTTTCTTAAGAATTGTTTTTATAATTTTGTTCTTTTAACTTTAGATAAGTCAAATTAATAGAAAATATTTTTACTCTGCTAAATGTCAAGTGGAGTGTTTTTAGGGTCTCTTGTTGTTTTGTTAAAACTTTCCTGATTTTGAGGATTAGACCACTCTTGATCTCATTGCCCCAATTAATCTTATCTAAACGCTTGAGATTATTTCATATTATTGAAAATTGTTAAGTGGCGTTAACATTTTTCTTAATACAATTTATTGTTTTCATTTATACTCAAAGATGGCGATACTTGCTGATTGATAGAATCGTTAGTAACTAATTGTGAAACCAATCTCCAAATAAATATTTTTATCATTAGTATTCACCACTTGATAGTTTAAAAAAATATTTTTATTATGTGTATAAGTAGTTTTTTGTCATTTCCGACTTTTGTTTGGATTGATGTTTACTGAGTAACTCTTAGCCAAAACAACGGGAGCTACTTACTGTTTATCTTTCGATTTCCGGAAGTTTCGGCACTGCATTGGAGTATCCTTGTAGTTTAGGTTTCGTCATAAAATCTACCGAAACTATGTTCGTCAGCCATCGCGTGGTTTTCGAAAACAATCAGCGTTATGTTTATTAATTGTTCGTATAAATGCAATAACCGATTGAACTTTTCACGAAGAATAAATACAAGGAGTCCAAACGTAAAATACTAGTCCAATACCAGTAGAGTACGCAACTCTTTCTTGAATAATTATGCGGGAAGTGTTGTTGTTATTAGAAATTCTAAATTCCAATCTTCTGCACGATGGGAAATGAGTCAAGATCTGGCGCCACCACAAGAGTGTCTGGAGTACTAACTTATGTTTCCTTAGTTACCTTACATGAAGTATATACTTTCGGTTTAAGTTAGTACTGCAAATACACTAATGATTGCACCACATCTTGATGCATTTCCCATAATGCATTGTAAGATTGGATTACCTTCTTTATAACGCACGCACGTTCTGAATATTTGCACTGCTAGTGACAAAAAAGAGAACTACGATATGTGTCGGTTATTGGTGTAAATGAATACTGTGAAAAAGTTTATACCGTTTGGACTTCTTTTATCTATACTTCGTGGGAATATCCCTTAATTTTTATTTTTAACCGCTTATTTGTCTAATTTGTCTAAAACAGTTTTGGGTGACCTGTGTAACAACGAATACGTTATAATGCCTAAAAGCCAACCTATGAGAAGAAAAATGCAAAATAAAAGTTTGATTCATTACTGGATTACAATAAATGAAAAAAAAAATTAAAAAAAATATTAAAATTCTTAAAATGAATAAGATTCAACGATTTTCATCAAAATTTATCAGAAAATGGAGGTGTTTATTTTCATTAATTTAATTATAATTTAAGTGATTTAAATTGAGATATCCAAATATAGTAATTTTTATTCATTCTATCTATTAGTATTCCCATCGTTTTTTCAGTTATTTATAAGCTATCATATTGAAGACCAAAATTTTGTTTGTGTTTTATATACTTTTTTGTAACGACTGCTTCTAAAGTTGAACTTTCGTGCGTTGTGTGGCGGGGATAAAGAGCCGTTTTCTCATCGTGGTGGCAAGCGTGCGCGAAAGTAGAGAAACCGTGCGCAAAAGTAAATAACAATGCGAAAAAGTAAAATAAATTGATACCTAAATAAACTTTGATAAGAAATAATTAATATACGTTATATTATTTAGACTGTAGTTTAAACTAAAATGTTGTTTTTATTTATAAATTTTCTATAAATTATTCTTACTATAGAGTTGAAATTTTTCATATATAAATAACAATAATTAATTTCTCAATCTCTTTCTGTTGAAGCAACGCAAAGAACTTTGGAAGCAGTCGTTACAAAAAATTGTGTTCGATACTTATGCTTAAAGTGAGGTACCTAGTAGCACGAAATTGAGACACTTGCTAAAGGGACTGATCATACACAACTTGATCTCGTGCGCCTACCCCTAGTTACACAGCGCACTCGATCTCGTTGTGTATGATCAGTCCCTTAAACTCGTGCATCAATTTCATCCTACTAGAAAACCTCACTATACGCATATGTATCGAATATAACTATAAACGTATGCTGACACAAATCTCTTAAAATGCCGCATGCAGCATGTGCAACTCGGCATAGTCGTTATTTGGAAATATGATTTTCAACAAGTTTTAAAGTCTAAAAATTTTATTTCAGCATCAAAATTTACTTTAATTGACAATTTATGATTTTCATTCTTATAACTATATGATTTTATTGTCAATTTTTCTGAATTTATTCGAAATAAGATTTTTAAAACCTTTTAAATGTGAAATTTCATTTTACTTTATCTCAAAATGTTAATTTTTGCAATCCATTCCTGTAATTTTTGTTGATAATGGAATTAAAATTAGTATACCTACCATTCCAATTTTTAAATTTTCTCTAATGGTTAACTTTCTTCTTGGCAATATACAAAATATATCTACTTCAAAATGATTGAGAATGAAATAATTTACTTAATTTTTCTTTAACTTCTTTTGGTTTCATTTTTCAGCTGAAACAGAGCTTTTATCCCTGACCTAATTTTAAGTTCCCATTTATTTTCGTGTCTTATTTTCTTCGTTCGTGCTTTTTTATTTAGTCTTGACAACAAGGGATTGTTAAAAGTATTATAGTACCTGTCTTTTGCCATTTTTGTTCATTTTGCTTTTCTTTTTTGAACATTGATTTTTCCAGGAGAGGTGTATTTATGTGGGTTGCGTTGAACTTTTTCTCAGACAGGGAAGTGGGAAATGATTATCGATGATGATGAAAAAAAAAGTTCATTTTTCATAAAGCTGAATGAGGTAAAAACGGACATAAAAAGGGAGAAAGGAAAAGGTTTTTTAAAGCACAATTGTGTAATTATGCTCTCGTTTTAAGCTAGCATTTTAAATTCGAAACTATGACAATTTACAGCTAGTTCAGTGAAGAGCAATGGAGTATAATCGAAATAGTGTATAACAGTGGTTCTCAAACGATGAAATGTGTAATCATGGCCCACAGGGGAATTAAAATTTTGGTCAAAACATTTAAAGTTACCACGTGAAATAGTAATAAAAAAATGGAACTTCCCATGATGTATTTTAAAATTATTAAAAATTAAAAACTTTTATACATACGTTTAAAATTTATTCTTTTTAAATAATAATTATTTTCATTAAAAATAACACTACCTATGTTTTAATTACAATTATCTTTGTTTCTATTATGTTTGCTGTATAGAATATTTGCATTTCTATTTTTCAATCTAAAGCCGCGGTTTATTTTTCAATATTTTTTAAAAAGTAGAAAATGGCAAATTTCGATCATCAATTTTTTAAAATAATAATGGAAACCTAGTGGTATTTGTAATAAAGATAACGAAACACTTAAGCGATATTTAAATATTTAAAAAAGATATGAAATTATATTTGAAACGTAAGCCTAAGCACACCTTCAGAAAATAATACTTTAAGTAAAATACCCAATATATGGGAATTCAAGTTTAATAATTGATAACTTTGTTACACAATTTTTTATAACATTCTATATAGTATAATACATTGTTTTAAAAGATAATTATTGTTTCAGGTATCTATTATAATTAAGGGTAAAAATACTCTAAGGAAACTGGAGTCTAAACGACGGCACACGTAGATAGTTATTTGAGACGCTGACATGAAAAGGGAGTAAGTTAAAAAAACAAGTTTTATCGTTGGAACCAAAAAAAAATAATAAATATTTAAGAAATTATGAACCTGCTAGGTTTCTTGACTTCTAATATCGAACATACTAAGCACTAATGTGAACATTATTTGCTGCAAATTGGAGTTTCTGAACATTTGGACATAATATTCGCGAACATTGTTTGCGAACACAATGATTACAGAAAATATGTCCAAGAGCAATGTTCTCGGTACCCGAAATAACCATCAAATAACAAGGTTCATAAAAAAAAAAATCTGGGACCCATACTGTCCAAATTTGAAACCCGACTTGTTTTTAGGGGACCATTTCACTTGATGAATTACAAACAATACGAGTAATTGAAGAGTAATCTTTTTTTTTCAAAGTCGAAAGATTTATCTCCAAAAAAAAAACAACTTAACAATTTTCGTTTCGTTACAACAAATATTCCAATGTATCTTAATTTATTTGTACTTTGTTGTAGTAGTTAGAGAAATAATAAAATAGTTATTTTCGATACAAATGCGTAAAGTGAGGTTTTCTAGTAGGATGAAATTGATGCACGAGTTTAAGGGACTGATCATACACAACGAGATCGAGTGCGCTGTGTAACTAGGGGTAGGCGCACGAGATCAAGTTGTGTATGATCAGTCCCTTTAGCAAGTGTCTCAATTTCGTGCTACTAGGTACCTCACTTTAAGCATAAGTATCGAACACAATTTTTTGTAACGACTGCTTCTAAAGTTCTTTGCGTTGCTTCAACAGAAAGAGATTGAGAAATTAATTATTGTTATTTATATATGAAAAATTTCAACTCTATAGTAAGAATAATTTATAGAAAATTTATGAATAAAAACAACATTTTAGTTTAAACTACAGGCTAAATAATATAACGTATATTAATTATTTCTTATCAAAGTTTATTTAGGTATCAATTTATTTTACTTTTTCGCATTGTTATTTACTTTTGCGCACGGTTTCTCTACTTTCGCGCACGCTTGCCACCACGATGAGAAAACGGCTCTTTATCCCCGCCACACAACGCACGAAAGTTCAACTTTAGAAGCAGTCGTTACAAAAAATCTTTTCGTTGCAAAAGTGTTGCCATATACATATTTGAGGGACCGGAAAGTAATGTGTTTTTTAAATATACAATTAAAATACAAAATTTGGTTACAACTTTTGATTTTAATTCAATGATATAATCAACCTCAATAGTATCAACGTTTTTATATTTAGCGTTCAAATTTTTAATGCCAAATTAGTAACAATCAATTGATTACTAAGGAAAGTATAAAAAAATTACATTTTGAGCATCACTTAAGCTTTAATTTTTTTTTACCTCTTAATAAATATTGTAACGATTGAAATAAATAGAAATCCGAACTTTAGACGATTATAGTGGGTACGGCAATATCTTGATACCTTCCCCCTTGATTTATTAGTTTTTTTCCAGGGATTTTCGTCTACAGAGGAGTCTTGCGTTTTCGTGTTGCAGCATTGAATTTTCTTTGTTAACAGTTCTTGGGTACTTTTGGTTATTTGGTTAGTCGACCAAAATTGATTAGGAATATTTGACAGTTCTTTGACTGTCTGACATGGATTTGATACCACTTCCTCCCTTAACATCTAATTGGTTATTTTTTTTTATTCTTCGTTGGTATCAGTTGGATAACTGAAAATTATCGAATTTAAACTTAAAAAAAAAAACTCATTTGGCATTAATGAACATCTATTGCACTTACATAAACATTGAAAATGTTTTTAATAACAGCTTTGCGTTGGTACCTTGTGACACTCGAAGAACATACAACACCGAATTTGTATTCCTTCGGATTTTTGGTCTTACCATTTCAATGTAGATTTTGAAATGAAATATTTTTTTATTTTTTTATAAGTTAATAAGTCATTCTAATCTTAAAATGTCTTTAGTACTCCTTTGAAATAACTTATAAGCAAATAAATGATAATTGAATGACTATAGAAATAAAAACGAAATTACTTTCTGATACACCTAATTTATAAAAATATTGATTAAACCGCTAAAAACAAATGTTTTACTAGCATCTCCTTTTGATTTTTTTACAATTTCTATAACTAATTACAAACAAATTTAAACATATTACAATATTTCTTATAATGAAACATTTATATTAGCAGTTTTTAATTGTTTTCATTTTTGTTTCATTTTAAATTGAAAACTTATGACATCTGACACCTATTCAACTATGAGACTGATATAGGATCAGAATCGATGATGGGGGTCAGGCTATCTTAAAAAATGATTGGTGAATAGAAAAATTAGTAAAACTAAGGAATTTTTTCCTGTAATTTCTTATGAGTTTTTATATAACAAAAAACGAGTAATCAGTCATCAGGGTTGAATTTATAGACTAGACTGAGTAGGCAGCAGCTTATAAACTCCTACCAGTTTGGAGCTCCTATCACTTGTTTATTGAATTACGAAAATTATTACATTTTATCGAACGGATTAATGGCATTTCAATTAATTTCAATGGGGAAACTTGCTTTAAGATACGATCAAATTGACATACGGATAAAGTTATAGTACGATCACTATATTAGTGTATTAATATTTTCAATTTTATCGATTGAAATTCAATAATAAAATTTAATAATTTTCGTAATTCAATAAATAAGTGATGGGAGCTCCAAACTGGTAGGAGTTTGTACGCTGCTGCCTACTCGATCTAGTCTATAAATTCAACCCTGATGACTGATTACTCGCTTTTTTGTTATATTAAACTCATAAGAAATTACAGGAAAAAAAGTAGTTTTTAATACATATAGGTAGGAATACAAACGATACATCGATTTTTTCAAACATCGATGTTTTAAGGTTGATGTTAAAACCTAAAACATCGATGATACATCGTTCTTCATAAGCGATGGACGATATTTTTCAAGACCTTTAGCTCCACACATAAACAGATACCTGTCACAAGCGTAGATTTGTGAACTTCGTCAGATTATAATATAACGCGTGAGATTATAAACTTACGGTAGGCTGGGTTAGGGTAGATTATAATCTAACAACATTAGACTATTTAATTACGCAGTTTACAATTTTACGGTATTGTATTTTATTATTTAAGAAATATTGTATATAATTATATTTAAATGGTGGCAGAAACCATCGAAAAAAAATCGATATATCGTTCATATCTTCGATGTTTTTAATATTGATATTTTTTATGAGCAATGTTGCATCCCTACATATAAGAACTTAAACATTTTTTCACAATTTTACCTTACATTACTGAAATCAGAAAATATTGTTCTGGTTTATTATTATATCGTTGGAATTTTACCATTTAAAAATTATCAACAAAATCAATTCATATTAAAATGAAATAATGACCATTTTTTATATATTGGTATTGTAAAATGTGATATAAATCTTTTGAAGTACGTTAAAAGCTTGATTTTGCTTGAAAAGCACAATAAGCTGTTCAATTTATTAAATTAAATCCGAAATCGTACAAATGCCGTTTAAGTAATGCAATTAATTAATATAGGTAATTATTTTTAGGAAAAGTTAGTTTTAGTTATAGTATACAAAAGAAAAATGATTTTAAAACTTACAATTAGTGGCTTACTCATTGTTAAAGAGAAATTATTCATTGAAATGATCTTAAAAGTTTCCTATGTGAGTGGTACAAAGTTCTCATTCAATTGCGAATAATTTGTTGGTTAATTAGGCTATTTGTCCACCATTTGCTTGTCTTTCTATACTTTCAATTGCCTTAACAATTGGTTTTATTGGCTTATGAACTGATTGAATTAGTGAGTTGTCATCCGTTTTGCAACGGTTTGCCTGTTGTAAATCTAATTTTATTATTCAGGGATGTTTCTAAATGCGATTATCATGAACAATGTTCGTACTTTTTGCTGATAGAGTTACCCACATTAGTTTGAATAGAGCATCTCCATCAAAGACACTAATTTCTATCAGTTAAAACTAGCAATTAATGTGTGTAAATATTTGAATGTTAGTGATAATGTTAATTTGGTTATTAGTCTATAGTCGTAACTTGGCGCTTGGAACGCTTAAAAACGTAAATATTTGAACGTTTTAAAGATAATAACTTTGAGTTTATACTTGAAAGTAAATAGCCTTGTTTCATAGAAAGATAACTGGAAAAAATTAATTTGTGCATTGAATTAAAGTTTAACTTTGTGTTATCTGAAAACCACTTTTCAGAAGGAACTGTTCAAATTTTGTGTGAATTTTCGATTTTTTTTCCAATAAGAACCTTAAGTGACTATCGATTGAAATGTTAATATAGTGTTTCTATCGAGAAAATTATTACAATGAAAAGACGAACACTAGTTGTTGAATGAATGAAGCAAAAAAGAAGTGGAAAGAAACAAACAGAAAAATTACTTCGTTTTTTCTCCATGTGATAATTCAATTTTCGATGTGCCGTTAATTTGTTGTACCGTAATAATTAAATCAACCAAAATGGAATATGTTAATAGTAAGTAAAGTTTTTCTTGTATCATTGGTGTGATTTGCGTTGTGGTTTTTGTTGTAAAAAATATATTGAAAATGAAATGTTTTTGAGAATGCTTGTTACAAAAAGTATGTATTATATTTGAGGAAAAAATGTTTCAACTTCCTTATTATTTCTTCATTTAATAAATAAATAAAAAAAAAACAGTGTCTTCGCACCTTACTTACATTTATTCACTTTCAAGGATATCAATTTTCCGGTAATAATTTTATCATTTTACCATAAATCATAACACAAATATGTTTGTTCTGGATAAAAATATTAGAGGCTATATAACGTTGAACATAGATCACGTTTTTTGTGGTTTTGAATATTCAAAAAAGGGCAGTCTTTACATTATTATTGAAACGAAACCAGTCTCCTATTTTCCATAATACTATATTCAATCTATAATGTCTAATTTTCACAAATTGTGCTTTCTTTTTTGCATAGCCGTTTCTAATAAAACAACTTCTCAGTAATATTTTTTACCCTAAAAAGGTAAAAATTTGAGCTCATATCTAAAGAAATTATATAGTTTGTTCACAAAAATTTTAAATTACCTTGCTAATCGGCATAGAACGTAAGCATTACGAATATATTAACATTGATTAGGAAGTGAATTATCCATTTCTGAAATAATAGTTCAATTTGGATAGTGCTTCCAAAAATTCTACAATACTTAAGTAAGTTAATTGAATGGACAAAAGTTATATAAACAATACATAAAAACATATTGAGTGTCTTTTATGAAATATAAGTCACCGAAAGTAAATTACACACATAAATTGAGTTACACAACAATCGTGGAAAATCCATTACTATCTGATGATCACTGAGCAAGGTTGCTTGGCAACCGAAGTACGTACCTGGATCAATATGTTCGAAAAACAGTTTTTAAATATTAATAGAAAATTTATGTTTATGAACGTATAATTTATTTTTTGGGTATTATATATAAGAAATTTATACACAATACTTTTAACATGGTTAATTCAATGTAAACTCTTCAAAGTTAGGGGAAAAAATTGAATTTTCTTTTTTCCAAATCTTATTTTATTGTAATTCTGGATATCCCTAATTCGATTTGGCATGGAGATTTGAAAACTGGCTTAATGTACGAATTGATATAAGCAATTTGGATTATTTACTCAATACGTCATCATCATTATCATGAAACATTATCACAATGTTGTATCATAATTATCAGTAGCGTAGCGTGGGGAGTAATGAAGACTGGCTCCGGGCAGCACAATAAAATGGGGCGGCATAATAACATTGATAATGGCATAAAATATTTTGCTTTGAGAAAAATGCGAAGAAAACATTTTTAAATATCTAAATAATTTGATGGTACTTGACTTTTTACCAATTTTCTTGACTAATGATGAAAATATAGGGGGGTCAATTTTCGGTTGGCCCCGGGCGGCGAAATTGCACGCTACGCCACTGATAATTATATTGTTTCATTTTTTCTTTATATCTTTGTAAGATGCCTACTGGGCTAGTATACACCGAACACCTATCCAGAATAGCTAAAAACAGCTTACCAATATAGGACACCAAACGTGGTTAAGATAACTTGAAATGGAGGGTAACCTCAAACTAGACGAGCATAAAATCAATTGGTATGTGTTAATGTATACCAAAGATTACCAACCTTTTATTATCGTTCCCTTCATTGGAAGAAGTAATTTCAGCGCTCACTTTTCCGAAAATAGTTCATTATTCTAATTTCTAAAAAAAAAAAAAATAAGAAGCCGAATGGTCTAGGTGACCGCTTCAAAACTAGTAGGCAGTGGGTTCGATCCTCGTATGGTGCAAATTTTCAATATTTTTCGGTAACGGATTTTATTAACCCTAGAGTCGCTGAAGGACCTTAGTAGTTATAAAGCGACATCACTTATCTGTATATGCAACCCATATCACACTATGTATAAAAAAGTTTTAATGCCCATTGGATAGCGATACAATCCTCGATAAGCAATTGTTGTTAGTGTATACACTAACTACTTAATTTATGTAATACATACAATATACTTATGTAATAAAATAACAATCTAACTTCTTAACCTCATTTTTTTTTGCTTTCATTTTAATGAATAATTGATATTTTATAACTTTAAATAATTAAAAACTATTTGATTAACTTCTTTATTCAACCACTTTAAAATAGTTTTCGTTTAAAATAGTATCCTAAAGGTACTTCATTAATTTTAGTTTTAATATTGCTGATGAAACCTAAATCAAAGATGGAACGTTCAACATAAAAATATTCAATAGGATATTAATGTATAATTCTATTTATTCTGTGTGATGTTCATCTATTAGATGCAAGATATAATTTATGGATGACTCTATTTAAAGTCCTTTATTAATGGGAAAATGTTGTTTCTAACTGATACTGCTGAACTAATATAATATCGATAGAGTTTCGGTATGTTACATGTCATTTTTCAATTTTATTTTTTGCTTTTCTTTGTTGTCAATCAATGCAAATATGTAGGTATGATATTAATGTATCAAATTTTACACTTTATCGATTATATTTTCAGGTTTTATTCTGCTATTTAATATTTAATTAGGGATCAATTGTTTCAGAAGTAAATTAACAATAGAACAAAAGAAGAGATATATTGATTATCTGAAACAAATAAACCTATAAATTATATCCTTAATTATTCTATTAAATTATAACTGGGCAATTCAAAATTAACTAAAAGAAATGTTTTATGCTATTTTTTTCATATTTTTTATAACGTTTGGGAAATTTTTATGATTCTTAAAATGGTTTATGAAAATGATTATCAATTTATTTTTCAATTTTTCGATAACATTAAATATTTTTAGACGAATATTTACACGAAAAATGAGGGAAATTGGCGTGAAAATTTGTAATTTCCGCAACATCTGGATGAAATGATTACTCGACGAGCACATGTTTACTTTTTATCGTAATTAACTGAAAAAAGGAGCAAAATGTGATTTCGTTTATATTTAGGTGTTTATTTGAAACATTTATACAATGGCCTAATGTAAACTAATTTACTTTGTTTTAAATTTAATTAATTGTTATATGCATTTTTTCAAATCACACTTTTAAAGATTTAAAAAAAAAGGAAGGGTACCTGACGAGCATAATAATCGCTACCATTTCTTCTTATATTTGAGTATTCTAAAGGAATATCTACCATAAACAAATGAGCAACACCTTTATTGTCATCAAATATTCCTCTTTTTCCACACACTCTTGATAATCTATTAATAATATAAACTAATGTAATTTACAGGTGTATTTATTTGAAGAAAGCCAAATTAATTTTAAATGCATTCCAAGCCTTTTGATATCCCAAAGAATATCATATTAAAAAAAACACTGTTCAAGATGAGAGATTCTCTATTTAAATATATTTTTACCTTCATTTGCATTTTATATTATTGCATACTTGTTATTCAAGGTGAAAACATCGCGATGCAATTAACTGATGCAATCGTTGACTTTTTACAAATTGTAGTGGAGAATTACAAAGGAAAATTTCAGTTGAAAATAATTGTCGAAATTGATACAAGAAAAATGTAACATTATTTCTATTTAAAAAAAAATATTTTTTAGTGTAAATAAGGAAGTGAAAATGTAGGTTGTGAATATTTTGTTTTGCTTGCACTTCCGTTTAGGCGTTCAACTGTTATGTTTCGTGTTGTTTTGTTTTAGCGCGGAATGCTACTTATTTAAAGTTCGTATACCTAAATAATTAATTTTACTAAAATTAAATTTTTAAAACATAAAACCGATTGTGTGTTTCAATAATTAAATATACTTGGATTGAAAATTTTGTTGCGGTTTTCATTTTTCTCTTTTTGTTTTCAAATTCTTGTTAATAACGAAGACAATGAGATAACTGTTGACGAGACAGCTTATTATTATCTTATTACTTTTAATTAAAACATGGAACATATAAGCATTAAATTTGTCTTCGGTTTAATTACTCAGTAATGTTAAATACACATTTTAGTGCCTCATTGCCTTCACTTGAGAAAGTGTCTTTAATTTCCTTTTAGAGCTTAAAATTAACACAAAAATTTATTTTTTATGTTTTCCCATTTTACATTTTTTCTTCCAGCATCCTCTATTCCTGGTGAGACTCATTAAATCATGGTAGTTCATTCGTATAGGATTTCAATTCACCTTCTTCCTTTTTTCTTGAGACCTTCCAATTCCCATTCTACAAAATTAAATTTAAATCCTTCGAAATTGTGGCCCATCCAGCTGACTTTTCTTCTTACCGCCACATCGATCTTATCGCCACATCGATAGTTCTTCTTCCGTTGGCTCTTATCAATATTTTTCCATTAGTAAGTTCCATTAATTTTTTAAATTAAAACGAAATTATATGAGAAAATATTTTATATTACGAAATTGTGAACTCTTTATCATAACATGTTCATAATTTTCAACATTGCAGAAGAAATAAAATCTTATGATTTATTGCACTAATGGCATGATGGCATTGAAGTCAGCGAATTGTGAAACATTGATGAAAAAAATATTTTTAAAAAATAATTTTTAAGTAATGAGTTTTGCTTGACTGATGAAATCATCGCTCATTTCTCTTATTTGATTACATCAAATTTTTTTTAAAAAAAAGGGAATACCTGGCATTTAAGAAGTAGTAAGTCAAGTTATATAATATTTGTGATTTTTCTTCAAATAAATAAAGTGAAATTTTTCATACATTCTAAATATAAAAATTATAGCATCCTTGTATAGAGTAGGACACAACAATCTTCTACATTTGGTAAAGTGGAGGAAGGGATTAGGAAGTAAATCTCAATCCTTACCGTTATCAATTCACATCTTAAGTTAAACTTGTGAAATAAAAAATATTGAAAAAAATAATTAATTATATAGCGAATGCAGTAAGAATTTATTCTAGAATTTTCGCACTATTTTCGGTTCTATGGTTGATATTTGTTACTTATACCTTGTCTTAACATAATTCTGAAAGGCCCATTTCCCATTTATACATTTGATATTTGATTTCTATTGAGAAAGTATTCGGCACCTTGTTTTTAACTGTTTATAATGAAGTTCAAATTTTAAATTTCTTCATAAATTGAATTACTTTTAGAATGGAAAAGATACAAATGCCATCGTAAAGAAGCATATTGTGGAAAAACTGCAAGAATCACAAGGTTATTTGATTTTATTTCTTAATATTTCCCACAAAATTTTATAAATAAACTCAAGAAAAAAGCGAATTTTAGTTTGCAAATTTATGGAATTTGCATTGAAAAAGAGAATTGAATACTTTGTTATTGTTTAATAAAGTTTTCAAAGTTATACTTCTTTAGCGGTGTTATGAAAAAATGGTCAGACTGAATTTTTAATAAAAGGAAACGCCGTTACTACAGTAGGAAGTTACTCGCAAACAGTTAGCGAGCAACTTCAGGTCGAAACTGGCCGATTTTGGGAGCGATTTTTATAGTACTAAAAACGCTGGCAAAAGACGATCGAGTCGACCGATAGCACTTTTTTTTTGTCTTTCGGAAACCAGCTGAAATGATCGACGATGAAGTAACAGCCACCATCAGTTGTTAATTTATATTAAAAACACCAATATTGTCGCACTTAACATTTTTATAATTTCAACCATATTCATATTAATACACAATAGCTTAAATACATTTAAAATAAAGGTATTTTTTTGAAATTTTTCCTTGCAATATAAATGGGTGATAAAAATATACGATTTAAGTGTGAATTTTCCGAATTTTTTTTTTTTTGACAATCGATGGGAAATAGTAGAGGTATGTGAAGAAACCGATTCGTTTGTGACAAAATAGTTTAGCGATAATAAATTAATTAAGAAAAATTAATTAATTAATCAGTCATCATTGATGTAGTAAAATGTTTAGAAAATATGGTTCAAAGCAACATACAATAACAAAAATGCGGGAAAATTAAGGAAACGATTGGTTAAATGTAAAACTAAAAAAAAAAAAGTTAAGGAAAATTAAACAGAATCTCCCCCCTTCGAAAAAAATGAAAAAAAGGCAATTATGAAATTAATTTTTTTCCTCAAATTATATTTTCCCAAAATTTTACAAAATAATAAAAATAGAAACATAATTAAACAGGCTTTTCTCCCAAATTTCATCGTTTGTGAAATTCAATAATTCACACCAAAAATTTTTGAAAATATATATACGAAGTAGAACATTAAGTGTTTTTTGAAATTCGGAAAATATTTTTCTTTAACTTTTTTTTTAGTTTTAGTTTTAACCAACCGTTTCCTAAATTTTCCCTCATTTTTGTTACTGTATGCTGCTTTAAACCTTATTTTTTTAACATTTTACTATATCAATGACTAATTAATTACTTTTTCTTAATCAATTTATTGCCGCTAATCTAATTTGTCACAAACGAAACGGTTTCTTTTACAAACCTCTACGAACGATTTCCCATCGATTAGCAAAAACAAATTTCGGAAAATCACACTACAAAATTTTATTGGCTAATCGGTATAGGGTAAATAATGATGTTGATATTTTTAACCACAGATATCCATAGACTCATTTTATAAACTTTATTAAAGAAATACAATATAATCGTCAGGATTAAATAATACAGATAATAGATAATACATTATAAAAATTTATTAGAATTAAATAATAACAATGTACGTAGATTACTGATCGTTAAATCGATTATTGAGATCAACCAAATTCAAACTTTGATAATGAATGAGAATAGTTGCTACTTCGGCAATTTTCGTAATTTGTCGTATTGTAAGAAGACAGTGTCTTTCTATGAGGTTGTGTGCGTGCGTATGTGTAGAATTGTATATTTGTATTATACGAACACACACACTGACACATATATAGCTATTAGTGCACACATATAAATATTTAGGCACGAATAGTTTGTGTCTTTCCCGCTGCTGATTTAGTAGCGCTAGTGTATCGCAATACAAATATTACCAGTCGCTTAATCTGGCATAATCTATATACTGTATAGATGATATCCGTTAAGATTTTTTCTTTATTGATATTTGATAGTACTCGTAAATAAAATAAAATTAGATATTAGAACAAGATTATAATAATTTATCTCAATTATGTAGGGTAGGCAGTGTCTTTTTGTCTATATAGAATGCACGCCACTGAGTATGTACATACTATACTGTATATTGGAATAGTTGTTTTCAAAGATTGTATGAGTTATACCCAAAATGATCGTTTTACTACTGATTTATATAGGTCGATACTATCTAATATTGACATTGTAAGCTGCAAACTTTAAGGTTGATAAAAATGAACTCCAGACATTAAATAAATATTAGTGGATAAAAAATAAATATAAATTGTAGTCTTTTTTGCGTCATACGAGATTAAAACGTCTCTTTACACTTCCTTCTCTGCTGGAATTCATCTGGTTCTTTTAAAACCGATGCACTAGTCCCTAAAGTTTCAATTAAAACCCACGGGAATGATGTGATCCTGTACATTTTATATAAGTCTAGGAATTCTTTATTTTTAATGTTTACGATTTTTTGTACTAATTAAAAGCAGAAACAAATAAACATATTGAAGTACTGTATATTCCTGATGAGGTCAAAAAAACCGTGACGAAATGTCGAAATAAATAATATTTACGATTAGCCGTTGCATATCGTTTATCCAAAGTTTTATAATTAGGAAACGTTTTGTTTTTAAAGCGATTATTTACTTTATTTTGGTAACGACAACATTACTAATTTGTTTTCGATTTGCATACAGTGTTAACCTTCATATAACCTTGACCACTTAATTGAGCTTTTTTTAAATTACTTAATTGTTATTTTATTTATTAAGTAAATTCTATATATTTCAACTTTGATTTCAATTTTAAATAAATGTGTATTTTTCATTACTTCCTTATCTATAGTTTTGTAGACAGACATACAAAAGCAAGACAACAATATTTAAGGGTCAAAATTTGGTGATATTTCACATATACATGTAAATTTTTCCATGTATGGATCACTGTATAAGTAGAGACATTTTTATGTAATTTGAAAAGAGTAACATAAAATAAGTATGAGTCAATTTCTTAACATTCAATAAATCTATGTAGCTACCCAGTTCTGGATTCAAATTATTATATGAATCTTATTCACCATATACACAATTTTTTTCAATCGGTAAAGGACATTATTAAAATGAGGAAAATCCAATTTTTTATTATGAAAAATTTATATTTTTATAGAATGAAAAGCTTTAGTTTAATGGCTAAATGAGAGTCCAAAAACGATAAGTGCGCTTATGGGTCTTCTATGACGTCACAGTCCATATATTGAAACTGATATACAAACAGATCAATGAGTATAAGAACAACAATATTTTACAAAACTTTTCATATTTTCCGCCACGAAAAATATATTTTGTACTCTAAAAACTGCTCTCAATTTTTTTTCTATGAAATATAAATTAATTGTGTTTAGTGTACATAAAAACTAAGTTTTTCATTAATTATTCAATACTGAGTCTTTTAATACAAGTAAGAAAAACTGTTTTTCCAAACGATTAAAACTATAAAATAAGATCCAGCGAATAATTTTCTAAAGATTTAAAAAATATTAACTAGACTGGAAAATAAAGGATTTTTTTTAAATTTTAAAAAAGCATGCTTCATTATATGAAGTATAATAAGTTTTATGAATTTATTATAAGCTTTTATGGAAAACTTTATTTTCGCAATCATTCAAAATATATCTTAAATTTGGAGAAAATTACCTATAGCAAATAATTTTCCAATAATTCAAAAATCATGACTAAAATGAAAAGTGCAGAAAAAGCCATAGGACGATAACAATGAAAAATCGGCTCCAGAATGGTAATTGGACCATTTTTGTAGGCTAGTTTTGACTGTCTATGTTTTATTTGCAAATAAAACGATAAATCAAAAAAAAAAAAGATTCTTAACAATGAGTTAACTAATTTGACTGAAACTTGGACATATAATGAAAGTATATAAAGACTATGCCAAAAAAATATAACAGCCTTCATTATAACTATAGGGAGCAGATGATTTTTCTACTTATCTGCTTAGATGACTAATTGTAAAGTGATTTCTAAAGGGTAAATCAACGCACCTGTTCTTTAAAATTTATAATAAAAGTGTAATAACAAATACCTAGCTTCACTAAATTTTAAATATTGTAAATGGTTTAAATCATTAACATTTAGTTTGATCGATTTAAACAACTTTACGATTTGTGTTTTATTACATTTATCATAGGACAAAGTCCCTGGTATTTTGAAATTTATGTCTTGTGATGTCATTTTAATACCGGACCAATAGGAGCTCGTTTTAGGCATTTTGAATTTAACGTTTTTTTACGTTTTTAAATAAATATTTCTTAGATTTTATCAAGTAAAGTTAAAAATTAACAGTTACATTATATTTTGGTATTAATTTAGAGCATTTTAAATTATTTTTAGATCATATGCATTAGTATTGTAAGATATTATCAAGTATCAAAAAAAAAAATTGCATCTACCAACTCATTATAAATCTGATCAAATTATATCATTATTTGATTCTTCTAAGCTTAATCCGTTTAGCATCAATGCAAAAGAAAAAAAATGTTTTAATTAGGAAAACATACGTAAAAATAATTATCGCAAGGGATTAGAATGTTGCATGCTTATTTTGTTATTTTTTCTTGAAGGGGAGAAGAGACATTAATATTATTATAACAACATGTTTCCGCAAAGAAAACCTTCAAGTTGATGCCACAAACACTGTTTGTGTATTTCTATTTATTTTTTATAGATTTAAATTGGCGAGAGATAGAGACAAAATATGCATATCTGTAAATTTGCACAGTAGGAATAAAGCCATATAAAATAATTCTAGAAACGCGACATGAATTCTCTCATAATTTTTTATGCCGTTTTTTTTTTCATTCTCGGTATGCAAATATTTTTCCCTTTTTTGTACGATTACTAAGTATAAATAGTATAATAAGATTGACTTTGGTTAACAGTCGGTTTAAAAGAGTATTGCTAATGAAAAATATATTATGTTTAATAGACTAAGTTTAATACTCAATATTCAGACCGATTGTTTTCGATATTTGAAGAAGAAATTCAGAAAACTATGTCAGCTTTTTTTCTAGGTTTTGAACAGTAGGTGGTTATTTTAATTGATAGATTTAGAAAATAAATACGAAAAAAGAGAAAGAGAATGTTGAGGGTAGGCATTAAAGATTTCTTGGAACGTTATTGACCAGACCTATTACGGCCGGAACAGAGCTGAACAGTTAGGATTTTTCTTGTCTGAGCCGAGAAGATCGAATAGTAAGTGAATATAAAATACAGTATGAATAGATCAACAAAAATCCGATTGGTTTAAAATTTTAATACACAGAATGGTTGGCCTGTTGGTTGGTGAGGTGTGGGATTGGAATGTAGTTCAAAAATGCCTTCCGGGTACCGCATCGTGTATTATCACCATCATCTTCAACATCTTAACTCAGTGGTATCAATGGCACTGACCAAATACATTGAAAATGAATATCGATGTTAGTTTTATCCCTAAAAGCAGCTTCAATACATTGATACATCAGTGCATGATTGTTCGTTTTAATCGAATAGAACTTGTCACAACCAAAATCAAATGCTTCGAATTCAATGAGAGCGCCTCTTTTGAAATCAGGCCATCTTTGTCAACACGTTATGGTCAATAGTCCCGGTCTTCCCCCCAGTGGCTACATGAGTGGACAATGGACGACGTATTCATTGATAACATGTTACACATTATTTAAATAATTTAGATGAACGGATATCTATATACATATATATAACATACATCCTATTAGACTTCATTATCGTAAACAATATTGTGCTGATTATCATCTGGATGCGCTCCGTTAGTTTGTTTAGTGCGTTTTTTCTCATCTAAACCACACTTGAAATGTTTAAAGAAAAACTTTGAAAAAAATAATTGAACAATTCACAAAATCTAATCTTCTTCTTTTTTGCCGCAAGAAATTAAAGATAATTCTCATTTTTAATATTTGAGATTCCATTTCTTACTATACTACTTATTTAATTACTTAAAGAAATTTCGGTACCCAAATTTCATATAAATTTTTATACCTTTAGAAAATAATTTAATTTAATTGAATAAAAGTGACCTTTTTTCTTTTTGAAGTTATACTTCTTAAGTGGCGTTATGAAAAAATAATCAGATTGAATTTTTAATCCAATGTAACGCCGTGACGCTACAGTAGGAAGCTACTCGCAAATGGTTGGCGAGAAACTTCAAGCGGGTGAAAGCTGGCCGATTTTTGGAAGTGATTTGCTTAGAACTACGCAACCAAGTCGACCGAATTGACCGCTAGCACAGGTTTTTTGTTTTTCGGTAGGGGAAACAAAAGTCATAACAGGCTCCATCAGTTGTAATTTTATATTTAAACAACCGTTATTGTCCAACTTCACATTTTCAATTTTTATAGTTTGAACCACATCCATATTAATACACATTAATTTAAATACATAAATAAACAAAAAAAAAGGTATTTTTTTGAAATTATTTAAAGGAATATATAAAATAATGCCAGGAGAGTCGATTGCTACATTATATTGCATTATGTTTTTTTTACATTTGAATTAAAACTTAGTTTCAATACATAAATGAAAATGGAAAATAAAATTCAACAATTACTATTGTATTAATTTAATTTTTACTCCGTCGCTATTTGTATATGCTGTAAGTACACGCAATTGATTATTTAGACAAACTGTATCTCTATACAATTGACTGTTTATTCGTATCTATACATGATACTTAAAGACTAAAATCCACTTCTATATGGTAAATGGTTTATGTTTTTGATAACTATTTTTCGAACAAGTGATCCATGCAGTATTGATAAACAGTTAATTCATATATGTGAGACACAAATTTGTATAAGTAGTCAATTGTGTATAATATTGTGAAATACTATACAGTATGTATAAGTCGCCAATTTGGCTTTGTCCCATTTAGCGACATCAATGTTTAGCAACGTTGCATTTTCTACTTTGTTTTTAAATTGATTCGCGGGTAAAACAGGTCATAATGAAAATTTACCAACAAAAGAGCAAATCGTACGATATTAAAATTAAGTTTGCAAAAAATTCGTGAATTAATGGAACGGTGCCAGATATTGATATTGCTAAAAGAAACATAAGCCACCAATTTAATTTATTATTTGAAAACTAGTAACTTTCTGGTAAAAAATATTTACAGCCCAACACTGACAAAACTGACAAATGGCAAAAATTGGCAGTTGAATAAAAACGAAATGACAGTTGAAACCAATGACAACTATTAGTTAGCTCAAAATTGGGAGAATAAGTATTATTTCTGTATTACACTCACATGTGTATGTTTACATTCTTTATTCTCTGTTTTGGGCGCCATACATACATTTGCCGTTAAAAGTAAAAATTTTGTTTAAAATTGTATAATATTTTAGTTATTAAAAATTCCTTACAACTGTTGTACCATTTCAGGTACTACCGGAATATGCTATGGCAGTAAATTAAAAGCATTTTTTTTAATTACGATAAATAAGTATAACTTCTCACGCGCGTATATTAGTACATACACCATTTTTTTTGAATGCTGTCTTACAATCGTTAATTGGTTATTCCCAGAAAACCTGATTTCAGATTTAAGGATTAAAGGGCATCACATTTTTTTTGCATATTCGGGATTAATTTCTGTATAAATTGATATTTAAAAGGGGTGACATCAATTAGCTTCCACGAAACCCCAGATTGACATCAATGGTTTTTATTTCTAGGCAATTAACTCAAGTGCAGAGTTTACATTGATAATCTCATGTCCTTGGATTAATCAAAAGAATTGGGGCAACTGCCCCCATTGTGAACAATAGTCAGAAATTTCTCCGATTTTTTAGAAGAATACGAAAAAAATAAACTGTTTTAGTGAATATTATTTTTTTTAAATAATTTTCCGTGAACTATAATTTTACGCATACTGAATAAATTTTTAAAGTTTCCTAATAGTTTTTATTTCATTATTTTATCAAACTACTTATATAAAGGTACTCTTATGGTTTATTTTAGAGTTTGAAATATGTAAATAATTATGAAATATATAATAGGCTGAGATTACGTGTGTTAATTATTTGTAATTATGATAATATTGAGCGATATGATGTAATTAGTCAACAGATAAGTTTGAACTAAAAAAAATAAATGGGAATCGTTGGAATTATTTAATCAATTAATTATCATTACGTTTGAGAATTATCATTATGACTCAATGGATTATAAATGATCTCTTTAGTCACCATATTATAAGAGGTCTTGAAAAATAGTTTTGTTCAACAAATCAGCTAAAACTTTAATGCAGCAAATTTGAATGTTATTGACTTTCGATAGTAATGTCATCCATTTTCTTTCTATCGATAAATCTTTTCGATTTGAATTTAAAATACAAACAAAAATATTTCCGCTATAAAAAGAACAAAAATGTTAATGTCATTCAAAGGGCCAGAATCTCAGTACAAATCGATGGACAATTTGGTGCATACAGATGATACTATAAACTATCCTTTGGAGTTTCTTGATCCTCCTAGTCTTCCGTTTCATACATTTATTCTGAAAATGGGTACTTCAGTAACACGAAATCTCAATGTGCCAAAGTTATACAATGAAACCACATTACATGTGAAAGCCTTGCATAAAAACTTAGTTGAGGCCAATATATTTACTAGCTGCGTTCGAAGTGCATCAATATTTATACCACGGATACTATTTATACCATCAGAGTATCCATTCGAGTTTAAAAGACTGCCGTTTCCCTTTAAATTGTATTTCCCCTTGACAAAAAATAAAGCACAGGGTCAACCATTGAAAGATACAGGAATCAAGGATTCCAAAGGAAATAAACAGGAGAGTGAGTTCACCTATCGGCGATCTGGTGTTCACTTAGCACTTAAAGGGATAACGTGGAATTTCCTATATTAAGAGATGAAATTGTCAGCTATAAATCTAGCTAAAAATGTTTTAGTTCAGAATTTCAAGGAATGGGGTTAGAACACGTATCCATAAACCCAAATTATAGTTAAATGAAAATATATTCTTTAAAAATAACCTTAGTAAATAATTAGACAAAATTGAAGATTTTCTTCAGAGATGGAAGTTTCGGAAAATGGAAAAAATACCGTAGAATCGTATCAAAATTGTTGAACCTGTTCATTTAGCCCCTGGGATTAAACTCAAAAATCAACCCTCATATAAAAAACTTACTCCAACTCCTCCGAAATTCGAAAAAATATAGCTTTGTAATTGGATGTTATCTATGTTTATATTTAGAAATGATTATTTTAAAGACATGTTGAACTTAATTGAACTGCATTAGTTACCCAATTTTTCAACTTTTGATGCAATAATTGGATTAGATTTTCTTTAAAACATCTGACCATGATATACTCGAATATTTAACCCCTTAAATATTTCCTACGAGAAAGCCAAACTTCTTTAGACATTTCATTATTAATTATAGTAACTCCACCCCAGTCTTGTAACTCTGGATTCAACCATTTCCCATTCCTAGTATAATGGTAAAAAAGGTCTAAAATTGATTCATTTTCTCAAATAACAAAACCTACATAGTTTTATAAAAGAACATGCTATCCTGGACTATAAATACAATGATATTTTTATTGGTGTAATATTTTGAAATTTTAAATTGAATTGTATAAACTAACTTTTCGTCTCTAGTTGAATTTGTTTTATAAATACATTAGTAATTATTGTATATTCGACAGATTTTTGCTCAACTGTTAATTAGTTAGTTGCCGCACCTAATTTTATGTAATTTTTTAAAATATGCGGTAAATGGTAAATATAAATTATGATTCAAAAAAATACGAAAATACCAAAGATTTATTTAAGAATACCATGAAATGAAATAATAGTGTGCCTCAATATATGTTGAAAAAATATATATTATGTGAGGATCTTGGGATATTCAACATGAAATTTATGTTTTGCTACAAGAAATTGAAATTTATCCAATTTTATAAAACAACATTTTCTTATTGTAAAAAAATAATTACGATTTCATTGAATATTGATGAATTTTCTTATCTAAACGAAATATCATTTCCTCTTAGAGTTGTACGTTGGATTTATTTTGATAAAATTGTCAATAGAAATTGGAAAATCAACTTGTGAAAAGTTTTTATGTTACTTCCTCTACAAAGTTAACATTTTCATAATACCAAGCTCGAACAACGTTTCCTGTGTTTTATCCTCCACTGAAATGTTTTCGCTTATTTTAGAAGATAATAGACGAGAAAACGATCGAATGAATTCAATTTATTTACATCATTTTCTATTTTTATCAATTGATAGAACCATTGAGATTATGGCGCACATCTTTTTTCAATGATGCATTAACATTATTAGGCTTGGCCATGAATTGTTTTTTTTTTCTCTCCTCTTCAACTTGAATCGTACATATTGTTTAACGTACCACCATTTCCATATGAATGGATAGAAACTAATTTGTTGCAGTTTGGAAATTAACTTTAACAAAAATCAGATTGATTTCAAGTTAATTAATGTTAGATTCAACTGAATTAAATTTTTCTTCGTCCGTTACATAAAAAATTGCTATGTCCGTCTTTTATTTTCACGAAAACCCGTTTTTATTATACTGATGTTTCTATTGTCTTATTAATGGTTTTGAAGCGTTCCAGAGAAAAATAGTGTTCATTACTAGCGAGCATGATTTAGTGTTCAACCAAAACCCCGACAAAATTCCTGTGGGAAAGTTTGTCAACCAATCAGAAAAGACAGAATCCTCCTCGTTTTAGTTAAATAGCTTTTCAAGTTATCAGCTATAAGTTTCAAGCTTTCATTACGTTCTATTCGGAGAGACTGCAAAACGTCGATAAACAAGATGCAAAGGTATACCACCATACAAAAACACGACTTCCACTTCGGAAACCACAACTTGAATAAAGAGGTGTTATATCATAATATCAAATGAAACTCTACAAAGCATTTTGTTGTTCCTCCGATTGTTTTTAATGGCTATTTACGATCGTGTTATAACAGCTAAAAGTATTAAGGAATTCTTGAGTTAATTTATTTTAGTCTTAATTATTCTGAAACTAATATAGATTTAATTGAAATTAGGTTGAATTTTTTTTTTTTGACAATTTTCTAGTATTTGTGTAACTATTTTACCAATATAGTAGTCTCCAGAATAAACTTATTTTAGACGAATTATAAGGATGATTTATAATATTGAAATTAAGGGAACGGTTATTATAGGCCATACCGTCATTGAATCGTATCTGTTATTGTTTGGTAGAGAGCAAAAAGTTTAGACCCTAACAGTATTATTATTACGAAAATATAATACTCTTTTGTAAACTGTTATTTGTTGTCTTTCCCCGTCAAAATGAACTACTTATATCTCTGCATTGTACTTACAGCAATAATTTTCACTAAAATCAATATGAATGATGTTCTCATCGTTAAACTGGATAAACGGCGAATTTAAGGATTAAATAAGCAAAGAAATAAAGAAAGTCGAGTTCGGCTACTTTATAAAGCCATTTTCTCATATACCGTTATTCCCTCATTTCAAATTGAAATAAGGGAATGACGAATTGAACTATAATTTAAAAAGAAACTACATAAACTTTACATAAACTTTTATAAACTGTACATAAACTTTTATTACTTCTGAATTTTTGTGTAAGTTTACTGTATCTGATAACCTACTTTAATGTGCAATTATTATTAAGATATAGTAAATACCTCTATTTTTCTTTAATGTGAGGGAATTACGTGAAAATGTAATCTTGAAATAATTTTCATATTTTTTTTTCTTTGAGATTGATACTCTGACACGTTTAAAATGTCTTAAATATATGAAATAATAAATAGTTTTCCACCAAAACTCGATGAGAATTTTCTTGAAAGATTATAGTTGTTGTGATAAGTTGCATTCATATATCGACTGTTAATAAAGATGTGAAGGAATGATTCTTTTTTATGGGACACATATAAAAAATATTTTTGAAAACATGTTCTTTAATTTCCATTCCAAACTCAAAAGATTTTTGAAAATTTGTTGTGTTTTTAATCGATTAGTCAAATTTAAACAATTTTCTTGAAAAATTTTTTATTTAAAAGTTCAAAAATGTGCCAATCTCAAGTTTGGGACATAGTGAGGGAATGATTTTCCGGGTACTTTTTATTTATTATTCTATAGAGATATTCATATGGTTCAAAAATTATAACCAACACTATTAGTTCAAGTTATGTCCTTTTCAGAATATCATAAAAAAGGACAAGAATTTCGAGATTTTATGAGAATTACCCTTTTTGAAAAACTAATTTGATTGTTGAATCTATTTAGTAATTTTTTTATTAATAAGTAAGTTTATTCCTTAGCCTTACAGTAAGCCTCTTTAATAAGAAAATATTATTAATTTCTTTGAGACGTACCTGACTATTGCTGTTGATTAAAAGTATACATTTTAAGAAATATAACTTTAGAATTTGATTTCATATAAATATTGAATTTCAATACCAGTGAGTTTTCTTTTTGTTAATATTAAATACGTCATACCCTACTGAATTACGATGATATTGTGTGCACATTTCAATTGAAGTATATTTAATTTAGAAGCAAACGCTTCTAAATTTTACAATATAAAGCTAATTAGCAGTTGCTTGATTGTTTAATTTGGTGTTCAAATAATAAGTGTAATGTTTGTTTTAGGTGTTCTTAACGGGGCGGCGGGTGTAGCAGGAAGTTGTTGTACCCAAACCGCTGCGACTGCTAGCAAAATAATCATGTCGCACCATAGCGATGATAATATGTTGGTGGCCACCAGTGACTCATTCTGGGAACCAGGAAACTACAAACGAACAACGAAAAGAATTGAAGACGGCTATAGATTGTGTGGAGAACTGATCACATTGGTGCAGGAACGAGCCGACATCGAAAAAGCCTACGCTAAAAGTCTGCGTGCTTGGTCGAAAAAATGGAATGACTTAATCGAAAAAGGTAAAAAGATATCTATTTTTTCTTTAAGATTTATTTTGACTAAAGTCTTTACGAAAACAGGTCCAGAATATGGCACTACAGAAGCAGCTTGGAAAGGTGTCCTAGGCGAAGCAGATCGCCTATGTGATTTACACTTACGTGTTCGTGATAATTTATGCAACGATGTTATTCAACAAATTAAAACGTGGCAAAAAGACACTTTTCATAAGGTTCTATCACAAATCTTCCATACTGTACAATAATCTTTTAATCAATCAATTCTCTTATTCTAGTCTATGATGAATATAAAAGAACGCAAGGAAATGGAGGACGCTTTCAAAAAAGCACAAAAGCCATGGGCAAAACTTTTGCAAAAGGTGGAAAAGGCTAAGTCGGATTATCATACGTCGTGTAAAACGGAAAAGTCAGCATCCAATCAGGAACGCAACGCTACTGGAGATAGTTCATTATCGCCAGATCAGGTAATTTTATTGGTACTTTAAATTTTATCGTTTTCTACAAATTCGCTAAGAATGGTATTGGGTTGGTTAAAAATGGTATATGTTATGTTTGATTTATAAGTGATTACGTGAAATTATAATATATATTTTTGTTTCAAAAGCTGCTCATTCAATGAAAAGTCCTGATAAAATCAATAAATTCTTTTATACACTTTTTCATTTCTATTACTATAGGGGTATTTTTCGTATCAGTCGCTAGTCACTAGACCTGATTTTCTGTATTAATGCATTTCCAAAAAGAATCCATAGCCGATATATTTATTACTCATAAGGTGAATGTTTACTCAGAAGTACTAATACTAATTACTCACAATTGACATCCGATTGAGAGCCTCTTTTATCGCTCAAATTTTAGCGCACATGTTACATTTTTAGTCATGTGATCATATTTTTTGCTAAAATCCAGCGACTGGCGACTGCATGAAAATGCACCATATAAATGTGTTTTTAATGTTTCAAAAAATGAAACAATACATATTACAATTTTGCAGTGTCCAGCATATTCACTTGATTTTTCACCAACCGAATTTGTTTTTTTTTAACATCTAAACCAATTTTTCTATGCTAAACAGTATGAAAATGAAAGCAGAGTTTAATGATATTATTTTAAACATTAGAATTTCATTAAGACAGGCATCTATACAATCTTCTTGGAAAAGGGCGTTGGAGCCAATGGAGTATATTTAAATTACATAAACTTTTTTTGAAAATATCTAATATATTATTTCTTTATATATTTACTTGCAAATTCGACTTTTCATCCACACCCACCCAATATTATAAAAATTTACATCCTTTTTTGGATCTTTTATTATAATAACATATTAGCCAAGTTTTGCAATTTCTAGACCCCCCCCCCTTAGTAACACCAAATAATACACATTTTATAATCAAAAATTGAAAAATATATGAAAAATAAGAAATGCAAAACTTCCCAAAGGGAAGTCTTCCTTTTAATATTTCAGTTTCAATAACTAACAACTACATGCAAATGATAAATCAATTTAAGATAACTATTTTGATGATGTATATTCCTTTATATATATACCTATCCTTTTATATATATATATATATATATATATATATATTTATATATATAGAGACTTGATTGATATCATTTATTAACTAGATAAGAGTAGACATTAAATACCTACGCGATTATCGCATTTTTTACGCTTTGTGAAGATGGTCGTGTAAATAATACGATGTGCTTTAAAGAAGTTAAAATCTACTTATCAACATACAGTTTTTAACATACTACTTATAGCTTTTTAACATACTGTTAATTAGTTTCAATAAAAGCATGGTCACCTTTAGCAGTTGGTTAATTCATCTGAATTTATTGGTCAATTTAGTGTGTAGTAGGAAACTTTGATTATATATATTTTTTTAAATTTGTTATTTTCATATATTTAAATTAAAATTTATCTTCTTTTTTTTTCATTCTGCTTTTGAAATAGAAGGTTACTACGGTAAGAAATCAATCCACTGAAAATATTTTCATGGTTTTATTGGTTTTAAAGTTAGTTTGAAAGAAAATGTTTTTTTGGTTTTAGGTGAAGAAAATGGCAGAACGTGTTCAAAAGAGCAAAGAAGATGTACAACGTAGCAAAGAACGGTACGAGGCGGCTTTACAGGAAATCAATAGTTATAATCCAAAGTATATGGAAGATATGACTGTTGTTTTCGATAAATGCCAAGATATGGAAGCACAGCGATTACAATTCTTCAAAGACATCCTCTTCGGAATTCACAAATGTTTAAATGTTAGTCAAGATCCAGTGTACGTATTATATCATAAAATTAGTATTAGATTTTTTTTCAAAAGAAAAATTATTGTTTGGCTCATTGTTTAGATTACCGCAAATTTACGAGGAATTCTACCACACGGTTAATAATGCTGATCATGAGAAGGATTTGAAATGGTGGTCAAACACACACGGAATTAATATGGCAATGAATTGGCCACAATTCGAGGTTTGTATGCAGATTGATGAAGTTATTATACCATTAGTAATTTGGGAATACATTAAAAATAGGGGTTTTGTCTATTTTTTAAATTTTTTTGTTTGGATGTTTTTCTTACATCATGTAAATTCATTTTGCTTGGCGTGTTTTTTTTTTTGTTAGTTTAGTTATGCTGCATGTGTGTCTTGTTTGTATGTTTTAACAGGATTATACCGAGGAGTTTCGAGATATATCCAAAGGAAAATCAAAGGAATCATTGCCAGCTGGTAGCATCACACTTATCAATCAGAGACCTGTCGGCGAGGATTTGCATGTACGCATTTTTATTTTTGCCTACATACATTAAATTAAGTTTTATTTTAGTATTTTTCATACTTCGTGTTGAAAGTAGCCGATTCTAAATATTTAAAAAAAATAGTTTATAATATATTTTCATTCTCCTCGTAGGAATATTCTACGTTAAATAATAAATCTACAAAAGTGAAACCAGTTCCACAAGGAAGAATATCAACGAGTGAACCAAACGCTCCTAAAACGGATTCCCCCATTAATAATTCAAACTCCAAATCAAATAATAACGAAAAAGTTGATTCACCAACAAATCGAAGTGCTTCAATTACGTAAGTATTAGATAAAGTCAAAAGAAATATTAAAATATCTAAATAAATTAAATGGAATCAGCGCAAACGATTTAAAAAGGGAAATTAAAAAAAGAAAAATGAGGTAAAGAACAACTAGTAAAGTAAGCTAGAATTTTTAGTAGTCCTATTGATTAATCATTCAATATCACTTATGCAATATTTTGATTTATTACTTCTTTTTGTCACGTATTTTCTGATTAAGAAAGAAGTAATTAATATTTTATAACAATTCTATCGCTTTTATTTTATTGGGAATATAAAAGTGTACATTTTATAAATATGAGTTGATAACGTTTTTATTTAAAAACAGTAATTCTAAAATAACCGTTCGTTTAAATATTGAGTGGTCATCTTATGTTTTAATTTCTTATTAAAAATTTAGACATAAACTAACAGCTTCGGATTTTATTCTTTAAATATATCTAACTAGTAAACCATATTTCTAAACTCATTAAATTTTATTGGGTATACAGTAGGTTACATGATAGTAAAAGATAATGATAAAATGATTGGCTCTTGTATACTTTAGTGACGTCAAAATCTGGCAACGTTTCATTTTCTACTTTGTTTTTAATTTAATTCACGTTTTTTTCTGTTGGTTAAATTTAATTATCATATAGTTTCGTCTTCTGTTACTAAATTTTCATTACAGCCGATTAATTTGCGAGTAAATTAAAAACAAAGTGGAAAATGTATGCAACGTTGCCAGATATCAAAGTCACTAAAGTATACATGAACCAATAAAACACGAACTAAGTTTCTCGAACTTATCTTTAATAATCGTAAGCGACCTCTAAAAATTTTTTTTTTGGGATATATTTTTTGAGAGAATTCTTATAACATGAAAAATTAACATATTTTAGTTTGAAAATTTAGTCATTTTTTGCGCCCCCTTATGTATATAATATATATTTCGAATTCGAATATATCTTTTTTTATGAGCAACTTAACAATTGTTTGGCTTAAGTCCTTTTTAGCGACATCAGTATCTGGCAACGATCCGTTTTTAACTTTGTTTTTAATTTAATTTACCTTCTTTACTAATTCAACTCTTATATTGTACAACTTATTCTTTTCGTGAATTAAATTTAAAACAAAGCAGAAAATGGAATATTGCGAAAAATTGTAGTCACTGAAAGGGACTTTTGCCAGTTTTTTAATAAAAGATGCATAAAACAATAATGAAAAGAACAAAAACGACACATTTTTTTCCTTTTACCAAATAAAGCAAATATGTAAGCACTGTGTAATGGTCATAAATATTTGTGGCCAATTGGTCATACATAATGACCGACAATTATTAAATTGAAAATTTGGGATATGTTATATATATACACAAACATTAACAGTAATATTCACTAGTTAGGACTATAGATATGTAATTCTTATTGTTAACTACCACCTTTTGTATTTGAAAGTTTTATGACTTTGAATCTTTTGAGGGTTGAAAATTAATTTTGCATTCCAGAAAGCTAACACCAACCGAATTATAGAACCCATTTTTATCATTTACCTTTATCTCTTGTCTCTGTACAAATATTGAAAACTCTGATATTCTATATCAATGACAACTTTAACTTTAGCTACATATTGTTTTATGTACATTTTAGGAATGGAACGAATGCCAATTCTAATAGTAAAGGAGAACAAAATCCTTTTGACGAAGAAGAATGGGATGAGGGTGACGGATCCGATCCTCTGGTTGATAATGGTGAACCAGGTGTTCCTGTCAAAGCTCTATACGATTACGAAGGAACTGAAAGCGATGAGTTAACATTCAAACAAGGTTTTTTTTTGGTTTAAATTTATTATTCATAAGTTAGTGCCTAATTTATATTTTCAGGTGATGTATTTGAGAAACTTGAAGATGAAGATGCACAAGGATGGTGTAAAGGACGAAAAGATGGTCGAGTCGGCTTATATCCTGCCAATTATGTGGTTGTGGTTTAACAATAAAATTCATAAAATATTTTGATTTTTTATTCAAATTTATATGTAATAAATATTTATTATTTGTTTCCATTGATTGGATAACACTTGAATGAAGAGTATTAGTTTTATTTTATGAACTCGATAACGTAATATGATAGCATTAATTTTTCAAATATTTTTTTTTCGTTTTTGGTTTTATGGACTATTTAAAATGGAATCATTGTTAATTTATTTTATAGTATAAAGATAATCTGTATACAATTTATATTATATTTAACATATTAAATATACACTCGTGCTAATGACATATATTATACACGATAAAAAACTATAAACTAAAATATTGTTAGATATTTTAGCACCAGTGAATAACGATTTTAAAACATGGCATTTGACTTTTTTTCATTTACTATAAAGTTAATACATTTTTGATAAGGAGAAAGTCATAAGAGGCACATATATATCTAGTCAGCAATATTTTGGAGATTTTCAAGCAAAACACTTTCGTAGCTTGTTTTTATAGGTATTGTACTCAATTATTAATACTCCAAATATTATTTTTTTTTTATAATAATTTTCCATTTATACTTATTAAAAATGACCAGATATATATGAAATTGTTTCAACATAAGCGAAATTGTTGCGATGCAAATATGCGTTTTATAGCATTTATGTGGTAGGGAAAGCGCATAAAAGCATCAAATTTGAATTTAAAACAAGAGATAAATAACGTAGTGAATAGTTGGTAGGTATTTAGATATTATACAATACATAAAAACGAATGTAAATTGACGAGATTAAGAATGTATCTCTAATTCCATTATAATAATTATAATATTGTGTATATACCAATTTCATGGTAAGCGTCGATTTGATTTACTTTAATTATATTTTATTAAATCATCAGGTTTGTTGTAACGGTTTCAATTTTGGCCAACCCTTATATACAAGTTTTAAAGATATTATATATAAATATTATGTATATTATTACAAAGAAAAGCAAATAATGTATATACAAATAGGTTCATTCTAATAAACTAAAAAGTGTAACTTAAACATGTTGTGATTTGAAGTAGAAGAAAAGAACCCCAGATATTCATTTATCCTAACAATCCTTATTTTTGTTACAGCGTTTATGATTTTCATTTCTTATATGAAATTCGCCACCGAATGCCACAAAACAACAGTAGTTTCGAGTATACACAACCATAAGTTATTTTATAATTGCTCATTCCTACGACTTCTTTTGCGTAACATAAATATATGAACAGTTCGGAGGTAGTTCTCATATTCATCTGAACCCGGTACCATCCAATCAATTTTCATTGGAGTACAAAACATGCATAGTTGAGGCATTAAGGAGTATAACTAAAATGAATTACCCGCTATAGAACAGTAGCAATATTGAAATAATTCTTATTTTTGGTAAATGTCAAATTTAGAAGGAATCAAAGAAAAATTATGGCTATCTATCCACTAATTTTCGCATAATATGTGCACAAAAATCTATCTTTCATTATACTCATATAGATATAGGAAAAAGGCTATTAATATAATTGTCTTTCGTTCAAGGTAAGACCAAATTGTTTTATTTGGACGATGAAATTTTAAAGAAAATATGATACGCTGGGTGAAATTTATATTGTAGATTTTAACCAATATTTAACAGAAGCAAGAAAACTAATGTTTGTTAAATTTTGAAATCTTGAATAACTACATATTAAGACCTATTTCTCTTCACAAACTATTTATGTACTGTTTATAAATAGTTTCATGTTTTCGGGATCTCCCTATCTTTACGAATTTTTTAACTTTCATTTTAGACTGATTAGTACATTGAAAGTAGAATGGCAATATTATCTTCAATGAAGAAATAAAGAAAAACGTAAGTTGAAATGACTAACTAATTTGATCTTTCCTTCATATTAACTTATATAAATGTATTGATTTTTAAACTATGAATCTTGATATTTATGTAATGAAAAATGTATTTAAAATGCAATCTTGTACTTTATGATCGTCATATTATAATTTATAACTCATGAAAATTTATTTTTAAATACTTATTTGAAGGGTGTATTATATTTAATTAATTTTTATTCGTTAGAAAAGAGGAAGGTTCTCATATTAACCATAGTAGTGGTAGAAACAGTTCCCCGCTACCCGCTGCAAAAAATATGATTTAGTTCACATGAGTTTATATAATATTTCAATGAATAATATACACCTTAAGATTTGGCTGATGATTGGCCGAAAGAACATTGACATTGTTCATTAATCTCTATCAAAAAGTATCACCAACTCGTTTTACCCACATAAGCTTATATGTGTTAAAACGAGACTGAAATCGAACAGGATTGTTTGTTTTTTACACACATAATATCATTAGACATCATTAGAGAAGTTCAAAACGAGTTAACGGTACTTTCCGACTAGAAACGAAGATGTATGTGTGAAATACAAGTAGATCTAACGCATACCCAGTTTCGACGTACAATAGTCTACTCTGATTTATTCACTGTTAAAAATACGTTTTTTGAATAATTTCAACAATAGGTTGATAGAGAAATGTTTGTTGATGCAAAAAAACCATTAAGATTGCAACAGAAAACCTCAATTATGACCATTAAATAAAGTGGATTTACAAGTTGCATTTACTCCATTTTGAAGTGGTAAGGGAAAGACAATTTGATGTTCACAAAAATAATTTGAAACCATCCGGAATTATTCCAGATATTTTAAACGTAATTATTCCAAATTGTCTTTTTTAACAGGATAATCATTTTCAATAACTACCAAATTGTTCTGAATGTGGATTTATGGGTAAAAAACTTTAAGAAAATGTACTATAAACTTGGCCAAATTTAAGTTGACTAGTCTTTTCTTTTCTTTTATTTTTACAATTAATAGAAATTTCTAGCTTTATATTCAGTTTAACTAATTTCAATAGGTATAGTAAAGGCATTTTAAAAAAAAAATATTAATCTCGGTAAAACGATATTTAAACTTATGAATACCAGTATTGCAAAACTGTACAAATGACTCAAAATACTGGTATTCGGTATTCCGGTAAATCGTTATTGTAATTCCTATTTCCGAGTCGTAATTTATAAATTAATGTATATATGGCGTACAAATGTTGAATATGAGTCGTGTACGACATATAAATATATGTCGTATGACTCAATTTCTTTATTGAGTATAACGGGTTTAAACAGTTTGGCAGTCATCATTAGATAATTAATAATCACATAATCAATCATTACCTAACGATGACAGCTTTTCTAAAGTTTTAATAAACCGTGCAAAAAAAGGGCATTTAAAAGCATTTTAGGTGTTCCCAAAACCCATTAGAAGTAATTTAAAGTCGCTTAAAGTTATTGAAGACATTTTAAATGTAATAATTTCAACATGCCTCTAAATGCCTTTTTTAATAGGGAAGGGTTCGCATTCGCGGTGAATATTTTTTATTTTCTGATTATATTTTTTTAATAATATTATCGGGGATAATCATAGGGACCCATAGCATTCGCATCAAAGGGTTCACCTGAAGTCCTACAAACCCCCAGGAAAACATCCCTGCCTTGGAGGTACATTTAAATTTCAGAAATAAATTAAAGATACCTTAACGGGTAGAAAAATAAGGAATGATTAGTATAATTTAAATATGGTACACGTTAAATATTTGGAAATTTGAATAGATAATAATTAGATTTCATATTTTATCTATAAAAAAAGAAACTTAAAATTCAAAAATTAAAAACCCAAAATAAAAGAAAAATTTTTAGTCTTAATAACTATATAAAAAGCTTCTAAATGAATGTAAAGAATCAATTTTCGTTAAGTTTTTAAGAGCTGGAGGGTTAATTTTATTTTTGATTTCTCTTTTCATCGGTGGTTTTTTTCGTTTATAAGATTTAATCAAGTTATACTCATATTTCTTAATTTTAATGAAATCAAAGAAATTAGTGCATATTAGCCAAAATAATAAGGATAATAAGCAAAGGTAACCCAAGTATGAAAGTAGGATTAAAAGTAACGAAAAGCTAAAATCGTAACCATACGTCGTTTAAAAATATGATATGAATGAAAATAGGCTTTTTGTGTTAAAACAGTAAATTTAAATGTTTGGAAAAGTTAAATGGAGTAAATGTTTTGGACTAAAAAGCTATTAACCGTATGCTAAACAAGGTAAATGGCGCACTTTTTGATCAAGGGTGGCGTTAGTTTTATTCTTATTTAACCATAGGTAATATAATTATAGCAATTAAATTTGTGTCATCTCAGTTGGACAAGTCGAGTGTTTCGGTATTTAAAAAGACGATATAATTGTGTAAAATAGCAAAAACGCCAAACAAAACGTACTCATACGATTTTTAATACCATTTCTGTTAAAAAATATTCTCGGTCCACGTTTGCATTTCATATTATCAAAGATTCTTGAAATAAATCTAACCTATAAATTGACTAGATTCGCATTTAACAATTATAAAAGCTTAAAAAATCCTTTTTGCGTTATTTTCCTTCAATATAATAGCATTAAATGTCATTGGTAGTTGTATTTTCGTTGAAAAAACAGTCCAGAACTATTAAACTATCGTCAACCCATTTTGGTTAAACTCCACAGTTCCAGCGAAGTTCTTTTTTTCTGGCTGAATTAAACTTTCGTGAAACGTTTACCATATAACATTGTGTTTAAAATTACAGTCGCCCACACGAATTGTAACGATATTTTCGGTTTTCTAGCAAAAATGGGTAAGCTTTCTTTTTATTTACATATCGCATCCGTTGGAAAATTAGTGGTACATCTCAAAATCAGATTTTTTTTTAGTCGCTATCATTGGTATCGTCGTTTAACTCTGGCTATGCTAAAGTTAATATCTACAAAGACGAGAAAGTCTAGTCCGTCCTTAGTTCTGGGAAAAGGTATTTAATTGTGAAATCCAAGTCAAAACTGCAGCAAGAAAACTTCAGTAACGTTTCGATAAAACCACGGTAAATTTTGAATTGTACCCCTACTACAACAAATGTGATATGTTTTAGGATATAATACATAATTTAAGATTTAATTTTTGTAGATTTTTTGGCTCAAGTCTCTTTTAGATGGCTCAATATCTGGAAACGTTGCATTTTCTATTTTGTTTTTAATTTAATTCGCAAAGCAATCGGTCCATAATGAAAATTTAGCCACAAAAGAGAAAACTGGGTATACCATATTAGAATTGAACTAAAAAAAGAATTGCGAATAGAATAGAAAATGCGACGTTGCCAAATATTGACCGACCTAAAAGGGACTTAAGCCAAATTTCTAAGTTTTCATAATCTAAGATTAAACATTTTCAAATAACTGCATTCCAACTCCAGATTTCCAATAAAACAGTCAATCAAGAAGTCAAGACTATATCCTATGTTCTGTTTTATTAAAATCTAAGTGCATTAGTTCAAATTTTTTACATTGCATAAATATTTTTTTGTAATACGATTTGTTTAGGGGAAAAGGTAGTTGAATCCTGGAACGTTTACATTGATTAGTCCTTATGTCTTCATATTAGGCGATAATTTTATGATCATTAACTGGCTCCTGTTCTTTTTAGAACCGTCAAATTTGGTAACGTTGCATTTTCTACTTTGTATTTTATTCTATTCGTGATTTTTTTATTAATTTAATTCTAATATTGTATAATTTTCTCTTTTGTCGCTACATTTTCATTATGGTAAAAATGTAAAGTAAAAATGCAACATTGCCAGATTTGACAGTTTTAGGAGGGATATGGGTCCATTAGCTTTGCATAAAGGTGTTTAATCAGTGAAAGTGATAATAAGCTAAAATGATATACACAATTAAGAATATGATTATAAGAATGCAATATGAGTTTAGCTTATTATCACTTTCACTGATTAAAAAACACCTTTATACAAAGCTAATAGACTTATGTCCGTTTTGCTACCGTCAAATCTGGCAACGTTGCGTTTTTTACTTTACCATAGCGAAAATTTAGCCACTAAAGAGAAAATTATATCATATTAGAACAAAATTTAAAAAATCACGAATAGAATAAAATACAACGTTTCCAGATTTGGCTGTTCTAAAAAGAAGATGAGTACATCAGCTTTGAACAATAGGGTTTTTATCAGTAAAAGTGATTATAAGCTAAAATCATATTTACACTTATACAATCAAGAATGTATTCGTCTAGGTCATTAGTCTTAACCTAGGTTCAATCGAACCCCGGGCTCGATGAGTCAGTCTCGCAGGTTCGGCGAAGGCCAAAACACATCCCCGACTCATATGATTTACGTATAAATATATATCTATGGTTTGAATTTGAGAAAATCGAATTTTATTTTGCCAATTAAGAAGGGTTCGATGAATACACATAATGAAGCTGGAGGAAGTCAGTACCTCCAATAAAGTTAAGAACCACTGGTGTGGGTCTAAAAAATCGTCTACATCCCATTATCAAATAATAATGTGTATCAACCTTTTAATGAAATACAACTCCATTATTGCAACTCTCAACATTTGAAAAAATGAGTTTCTCTATTGCATCTTGAAAACTTTTTCATAAAAATAGTAAAGTTTGATTCAGACATATGGTTTTAATGTACACTATTATTTGAAAGTCAGAGAATTTAATCGGATCAAAGTAAAATTAGGGGATTTGACACAAAAATGTAAATATTTTTTTCATAATATTATAAGTATTTAGATTGAAAAATATGTAAATATCATCGTAAATAATCATATTATGTAAAACTAGTATAGAACCCGTTAGGTTCCATCCTAACTGAAAGTAATACGGACAGAGATCAGCTGCTTTAGCTACAACGAAATGCAATTTTGGTGGGGAAGAATGAGTGAGCGAGATACACATGGAATATATGCTGATGGAGTGAGAGAGACTACTTTTCCGCACCAAAACATTCTTAACAATCTTAATATATGATGATGATGATTTGTACGTAGAATAATAAATTCAATTGAATAGAGATGAAAAATCACAGTTTTACTTCATTTTATTTATTTCATAAAATTGGTCAGTCTCTAGTGAATTTTTTTTTTGTAAATTTGTCAGGGAAAAAAGCTAATTTTGGTCTGAAAGTCAGGGAATTTTTGTTAAAGAAAAAACTGAATATCCAGAAAGCTCCTCGATTTTCAAACGTTTGCGATTAATTTTTATCTAAACACTAATTTTTAATCACAAAATAATCGTTCAATATGGCTGGATTTTTTATTATAAATAAACAAGTTCTAAATAATTTAACAAAGATTTTTTTTGTCATTTTCCCAAACATCGACTTATTGGCCACCAATCTTAGATTGAGTCTAGCTCAGGGGGGGGGGGCAAATTTAATGCTAGTATGATCGACAATATTTTTTTTATTTATACGCGGTCAACTTCGAAAAGCTTAAATTATAAACAAATACAAATTTAAAGAGAGAATGAGTAGAAGTGAGTATTAGAATAGAATAGATAGTGGAATAGATGCGTGTTTAACTTCAAATTCAAGTTTCTTTGTCTGCTATATTTTTGGTACACATTTTTAATTAAACGATTTGAAATTTACCTAAAAAAAGATCGATCATTTGCCACCTCCTGGTCTTAGCTCTATCCTAGAGCCATTTAGAACCGAATCCTTTTTGCCTATAGTTCTATATGAGTGAAAAAGTTAATTATTAAAAATTAATTCTTTTTCTGAAACACTAAAGCTCGGGTGGTTGTATATTTTGGTTTTATATATTCTGTAGTTGTTTAAATAAAATGGATTATCGTATTGTTCAAAAAAAAAATTTTTTTGAATTTGTTTCACCTTTCAAAAAGCTTCTTATAAACATTAGTGAATAGTTCAATTGGCTAGGCTAAATTTAATCTGGAATCTATAACTGCAAGTTTAAGGAATGATAGCCGGTGGCTCAAAGATCTATAACTGGGGATGTGGATTAGTCTATATAAATGTTTTATCGCATGTCGCTTAATTTAAAATGTGTGTTTATATAAGTATTTTTTTTCTAATAGTAAACTATTGTTATAGAATAAAATTGTGTCCAAATGAAATTGCTGGCCGATTTTGATGTTGGCGGGTACACAATCACCAAACCGAACTGTTTTTCTATAAATTATAATTCTAACGACGATTGGAAACCAAATTTGACGATCGTTAACAATTTAAACCATTTGCCTAACATAAGTAGTTGTAGTTGTATATTTAATTGTAACTGTAAAGAACTGGGTGAAAGTGGCAACAACGTTGGCAACATTCAGTGCACGGATGTGAGCTGGGTTGATAGTCTTGTTAAAACACTGGCTTTGAAAAACAATTTGACGATTGAAAATCAATCGCTTGTAGTTAACGCAGATATAAGTCCAACGAAGAAGGTGTTTGGGAACGTTTTAACAACGATGCCTTCGGCAACGGTGGTCGGGAGTGGAGCCGGTGGGAACAGTCATCTGATTCCGAGTAATGAAGATTGCGGTATTCGCGACGTTTGGTGCCACAATTTAGAGGAAGAATTTCGCACGATTAGACAAGTGGTACAAAAGTATAACTATGTCGCGATGGACACAGAATTTCCGGGAGTTGTCGCGCGACCAATTGGCGAATTTCGAAGCACGGCTGACTATCAATATCAACTTTTACGGTGCAATGTGGACCTATTACGAATCATACAATTAGGTCTTACTTTTCTCGACGAAAACGGAAAAACACCTGGTGGTTCCTACACAACGTGGCAATTCAACTTCAAATTTAATTTATCGTAAGTTGATATTTTGTCACTCATTTCCTATCGTAAATGGTTTCTATTTTTATAGTGAGGATATGTACGCTCAAGACAGTATAGACCTCTTACAAAATTCGGGAATTCAGTTTAAAAAACACGAGGAAGAAGGCATCGATCCATTAGATTTTGCCGAATTACTAATGACATCTGGAGTTGTTTTGATGGACAACATTAAATGGTTGTCGTTTCATTCTGGTTATGATTTTGGTTACCTCATCAAATTGTTGACTGATCAAAATTTACCTCATGAAGAATGTGAATTTTTCGATTTATTACGACTGTATTTTCCAACAATATATGATGTGAAAGTGAGTGGAATCAAAATGAAAAAATGCACCTTAATTATTACAAATTCATGATAAAAAGTGAAACTTTCAAAATTCAGTGGACTCTGTAGTTAATTCGAAGTTTTGATTAATTCGTTATATTTTTTGTTCCCTTGAGATTCCGGTTTAAAGGAATATATCGTTCTAGTATATATATTTTCTTTAATTTAACGGTTTCTTCAGCTTTAAATTACCCAGAGGTCTCTATAATTTAATTTTAAATATAATTTTTTTTAAAATAATGTAACACTTTGAAAGTTCTATGTTCAGGTAAACTTACTTTACCTAGGCAAATCTTGAAGTTCCATTTCATTTACGGGTACTCTGATATATGTATCCCTCAAGTGTATTTTAGCAGAGAAGAGAGACTTCTATATGGAACTTCAATTCGAATTGAAGGCAAAAGTGGAAGCAAGCGTTTTTAAAATAAAGTAATAGATGGCATTGTTATGCAAAATATCACTTTGCACTGTATTGAAGTGGAACCTAGCTCCCTCTCTTCTGCAAACCATTTGTTTTGATTATAGAACTATTAAATACTAGTAAGAATTTGTAATACTATAATAGTATAATTTGTAAGCTCTGATCACGTGGTTTTCCCAAACGCCAAAACTTTTAACACAGAATAGATCTTCTATATAAATCTCTTTTCTCTGCTTCTATATAAGTCCCTCTTCTCTGTATTTTAGTGTATTTTTAATGATTTATTGTTTTAATTTAACTACGATGACGCTTCTATTCGAAATACGAATGGTGTACTGCGTACCTTAAAAATATATCAGAATTAGGGTTGGTACATTTTTTTTGTGCAAAAAAAGTATATTGACTTTGTATGGTAGAAAAAAAAAAAATTTATAATTTTGCTTATTTTCCCATTATTTTTTGGCAAATTTTAACAAATTATTATCTTTGTTAAACAGATCTTTACTATCTATATTTAAATTACATTTCTATTGTACACAAAAATTCTTACAACCAACAATTATTGTATATTATACGTTAAATGAATCCCAGAGAAAACAAATCTTGCGAAATAAAATATTTTCGCGTACTTGATTTTTCTTATAAAGTATAAAGAACAATTACCCTAAATAATGTACAGTACCTTAGAATAAGGTACGGGTGACAACCCTAGTCGGAATATATGCAAATTAAATGGAAATTCAAATTTAGCTGGAATATATGTATAGATCTTTTATGGCAACATAATTAAAAACGAAACTATAATATTTTGGTAAATATTCTAAAAGATTATAGTAGCATGTAAAATACTATAAATAACACAGATCTGCGATGGTAAAATTGTCTTAAATATAATAACAGATTTTTATTCTATTCTTTGCCTCGATTATGGAAAAAATAATGAAAAAATTGCATCACGTAAGGTTTTGTTACAAATCATAATTGAATAGTAGTTTTTTCGGACGAAACCGAGGGCCTGAAGTGAACCACTTTTTCTATATCGACAATGGTAGTAACGAACCTTTCACTAATACCGCTGGTGTCGTTTTATCTACCATTAGTAATTCCATTGGTTTTATCTTCCGTTGGATCTCTCACTTTTAAACTTCGTATCGGTTCATTTCCCTTACCAACAGAAGATAAAACGACCCCAGCGCCAGTAGTAAGAGGTTCGGTACTACAATTTTGTATATAGAAAAAATCGAGCTCCCGGTTTCGACCGAAAAAACTTTCAGATATTGCCTTTATTGATAACTATATATAATATTATGTCTATGTTTAATTAATTTTAATGTGACAAATTTGTCGTATTACTTAACATATTTGATCCATGGAATTAAGGAAACATTTTTTTTAAAATTGCGTTATTCGCTCTTTATTCCTAATATACTATCGCATTTTGTGAGAAAACCTTACGTGATGGATAGAAATGGGTTTCATATTTGAAATAAGCGCAAAAAAATATATTGAGATGACCTATTACAATGAAAACAATTTTTAATAGTATTTTTTTGTAGACCTGTGTAATGTGAAAGCCAAAGAACCCGAAAAGAAATTAAAAACAACGACAGTAAAAGTTTCACTTTAATTATAAAATATAAATATATATTTGTAGGGAGTCATCATGGAATATATATATTGATTAAAATTTGTTTTAGTATTTGATGAAATCGTGTAAAAATTTAAAAGGTGGTTTACAAGAAGTTGCCGATCAATTAGATTTAGCACGTGTTGGTCCGCAGCATCAAGCAGGCTCTGATTCACTTCTAACTGGAATGGCATTTTTCAAAATGAAAGAGGTTTGTATAGAGTTTGGGCTCAAAAATGTTTGTGACAGAGCCTCTGTACTCGGTACGTATGTGCAGCATTACTGCCCCATCCTCATCCCGGATTCCCGTCTTGCCTTATTACACCATTTCACCTCATTATCCCTCATCTCTTTTATCCATAAATATTAGATATTAAGAGGTCCAATTTCCGCAGTGGAGGTAGGACGATATAAACGATATAATGAGGTTTCTACTCTTAAGCCCAATGACTTGCGCAGTATGCTAGTGTATATCACTTGTTTTGGTTTAACAGTAATGATATTTAAAACTTCAACACGTTCAAGGTCAAAGAAATGTTTTTAACCCAAATAATTAGTTAGCAGTACAGGAGGAAAAGATCCTTAAAAAATTTGGCACTAGTCTCTACGAATGTTGATTTTTTCGTGAGTTGAAATAGAGAATACAACATTATGCTAACTGGTTTCAAAGAGACCAGTGCCAAAAATGTTATGTAGTAGAAGGAATTTGTTAATAAAAGAAATAATTTATTAAGGATTAAATTTGCAAAATTACATTTTATAACTTATTACATTCTGTTATATTTACCTCAACGTAAAAATTGAAAAGAATTTTGCTTCTGCATACTGCAGCACCTCAACTAATTCTATGAACTTGGAAACGTTTATTGTATGACACGATGCGTAGTCAGTCGATTTCCATCTACTGCGCAAGCAATTGCCGTTTACTTCACGATATCAGTTTCATCGTCAAAATATCCTTGCTGCGCCAATTGCCTCTATTTGAAGTCTTTTTGGCGCAGGTATATTTTATATCGGTACAATCTGGCAACGTTTCATTCTCTATTTTGTTTTTATTTCAATTCGCGAATACATTGGCCATGATGAATTTAGCAAAAATTGAATTAAAAAAATAATAAATATCGAGACAACCTAAATTACCGGGATGTAAAGTATACTGATGCCGTATTTTTAGCCTTCACGATATTGATTTCTGAATTGAATTAGTAACAGGCGAATTTTAAAAAAAGATGATCAACTTTGTAATTTTTTGTCGTTTAATTTAGAAATCATTATTTATTAATTTTTCACCCCTCCATAACTTCCGCTTTTATTTGGGAATCCTTTACCGCTTTGCTTTAATCCTTTCTTTATCCATCCTTATACAAGTAATGCCACATCGATTAAATTATGCAGTTCATTGCAAATGATGAAATTTTTTACTTGAAAAGAAATTACATCATTTTGTGAGAAAATTGGCTTGCTTTATAAAGAAAAAAAATAATTTTACGCAAAATAGCTAAAAATCGCGTTTTTTATTCTATTTATTAAATCGATTGATAATTAATTATGGGTCTTGATTTGTTTGCAGATGTTCTTTGAGGACAACATAGATGATTCAAAATACCGCGGCCATTTGTATGGTTTGGGAACTTCTTTCATAATGAACGGAAATTTTCATGATAATGGAGATAATAGTAGTTCATCATAAAATTGTAATTAAAAAGCCAATAAAATATAATCATTTTATGAATTTATTGGTTCAAAAAGATTTCTTGCTCGTCGTTCCACTTATTTTTTTTTGTAGATTAATAAAACTGTGTTATTTTTGTCGTTAGTTCTTATAAAAAAAAAGTAATAATAAATATATTTATATTTTAAAAAATTATTAAAAAAGATAGCTAAAAATCTTTCAATTTGTAAAATACCTTTTAACTATTTTTTAAATCAATACTTTTTTTTGAATTTTTAAAACCTCATTTGGTAATTACTCTTTTTAAAAATATTTCGCAATCACGAACCAGTTGCGACATTGTGAAAACACCATTAAGTTTTATTTAGTGTGAATATAAAATTAATTTGTAAGAAATTTTTTTTTTATTTCGATCGTAAAGTAATAATTTCTATGAGAAAAGTTATTGGCAATTTTTATATCCTATTAAAAATGTTTTTACAATTTTCAGAAAATCGAAAAGTTAAGATCTCCATTTTTTCTATAACTACATTTTAATTAAGAAATAAATAAAATTTGTGAATAGTTTTCATATTTGTTTAGTTGTATAATCAATATTAGAAATTTAGAAAATAAAAACTAACATAGATACGTATTTAATATTCCAAGTTTTGTTACTTTATGACCTTCCACACTGTTCCAAATCTTACACTAGATTAAAATGATTCTCAAACTTTCCACATTTGCAGCCCAATTTTAAATTACAACTTCCACTGCACCCCTTGTCATTTAACAACAATATATTTTATTATAAGGCACATGTAAACTTTAAACCGATACAATCTGGCAACGTTTCTCTCTATTATTTGTTTAATTCAATTTTCGAATAAAAGTCAACCATCGTGAATTTAGCAATGGTGAAGTGATCGATATATATTATCGAATTAAAAACAAAGTAGAGAATGAAACGTTGCCAGATTGTTATACCGGTCTAAAGTATATCTGTGTTGATTATTGTTTATTGATGTTACCAGTAGTTTTCTGCCGTCATTGCTTTGTTTTCCCTTATTTAGAGTTCTCACCTTTTACCTTCGTTTAGGAGGCGCACCCCACCATTTGAAATTGCTGTACAAGACAACAAATAATAGATAACATGAATAAAATATGCAGTTAATGTCAAAGCTTAAGAAAAACTAGTAAATTAAAATCCATGAAAAGCATATAGGGTAAAGTTTAGAAAAAACGACGTTTAGAAGTTTTGGTTCCGCCGGTAAAAGAGTTGAGATCTATATGGACGACAGGATTCATTAAATTCAAAATGTGGATATTTACAAAAAATGTATATCTAAATTGTATGTGGTATAAAACAAAAAGAGCCTACTATTGGCCGAGTGGTCAAGGTAACCGCTCCAAAACTGATAAGTGTTGGGTTCGATCCTCCTATCGAGCAAATTTTCGATATTTCTTGAATACGGATTTTTACAAACCTTTGAGTCGCTTAAACCTTAGTAGTTAGCAAGTGACGGTAAATAAAAATTTAAAAAAATAGTATATATCTAATTTTTGGTATAAAATAGCCGTAATTAAGGGTGAACACAGAGAAATAATTTTAAAATTCCCTGATAATGCCAAGATATTTATTATATTTTACCATAACTTGATCTTATTTATGCTCCTCTATATATGATCCAGACGTTTGAAGTTTTGATGAATCTAATTTTTGTGAAAAAATTTTCACTAGTGTTTTCTAACATAAAATATTTATCTCTCGAAACAATGATCACACCATAACTTTCTTTTTACTAAATGCTTACAATAATAATAATAATGCTCAACAATACTGGACGTAAAAAAAGTGTTTTTTTATTTATTCACTGATATCTCAGCGATTAATTCTTATTTAGTGAACAAAAAAATACTTAAATTAAAAAATACTTAATTGAAACTTAAAGAGCTGAAGACTTAATGACGAAGCATCTATAAAATTTGGGAAAAAAATAGGTAATTTTATAGAAACTATTGCAGTATAGTGCATATGGTGCAATTATATCCTAATTTTTCATCACACGCATAATTAGAGGAGTAAGGAAAATAACATTGGTTACGAAGATTAGACGCATGTTCCTTTTAGGGGCGTCATTAATCGGCAACGTTGCATTTTCTCCTTTGTTTTTAATTTAATTCGCGATTTGTTTTGTTTTTGTTTTAAATTAATGTCCTTAAAAAGTACAAGAGCCGAAATTTATGTTCATGTTATATGACTGGTTTTATCATCCGGATAACTCCTGTAGTTCTCAACCGATCTTGATCAAACTAGATTACATATTCTTGAATATGATTGAATAGATTATCTTGAATGATTTTAAAAATTGAACCGAAATTCCCTAATATTTTTTTTACATTTCGTGGCATTTCCATGATATTTCAAGGATAAATTAAATTCCCTGATAATTCCAGGGTTTCCAGATCTGGGGTACTCTGTAATTCATATAATTATTAGTTTTGGTGTAAAATGTTATATAGATATATTTTTTTGTAAAAAGTGAATACAATAATAAAAGGAATGAAAAAAGAACCTCTGGGTTGATCTAGTTAAAAAAATATGAATAGAAATTAAAAGAACCATTTTTTAAAATATCATTATCATAACCGCTCTCCGATTAGGTTTACAATTTTGAAAAATTTTAAATTTTCAAGAAAATTGAAAGAATTTGGATTCTAAAGTGGTCGATTTCATTTGGAACATCCTAATAAAATTACCAAAAAGAGATTTGGAGGCATTATGCAATCATTGCATTTAAAATGCCTTTAATAACTTTAAACGGCTTCTAATGGATTTTTTGAATATTTAAAATGCCTTTTTTTAACAGGGCACCTCATAGATACTTATATACTACCACTATGTAGCCTGTTTTGGTGAACTTTGCTGTCACATTGTCTTATATCTACAACTCATAATCGCTATAAAAGAAAGAATAACTGATAATCAGTAAAAAAATAAACCATAGATTTAAGAAAAATATGATATGTAATTTATTGTTTTTTTTTCAAAGATAATATTATAATTATTTTTTTTAAATACAAGAGATAAAATAATTTAAAAACTTTAATCTAAAATTGAACGCGTTCAAATATGAACGGGTTTTAATAAAATTAAAATTGTTTTTTTTTTAAATTTGGCGTTAATTTTTGGTTTTGCATAAACATCTACTTTATACTAATGGAATAATAAATCAGTTACTTGGCTTATACAATTACAATGGAGATTATTTTAAATTTAAAAATTTATCTTTCTGTTCGTGATAAGTCTTAAATCGAATACATCCATATCTAAAAATAAACATCATTTCCTAGTCTTCAAATATGATTTTTAGTATTTGTAATACTTACGATAAATAATCAAAATCAATGTTTGAGAATTCCGTTTGTACTAATGACCAAACTCCCCAAAACAAGTGCGTCGCTAAGGTAAATTTGTTTACATTAATGTACAGTTTATGAATTTCCTCATCTGTTATATTTTGACTTCCTTTATACGCCATTAAGTATTCCCTGAGCCAATCGTACTGAAGGTCTTTATTTGGGTAATTGGAATAATCCATATTATTAGCATCAATTCCTTAAAATGTTTATTTTTAGTAAATTGGTTTTTACAATAATAACCCTATTAAAAAGGGTATTTAGAGGCATTTTGAAATCGTTACATTTAAAATGCCTTTAATTACTGTAAATGACTTCTAATAGATTTTTTTGAACATTTAAAATGCCTTTAAATTCCGTTTTTAACAGGGAACCAGTGCCGGTTTTAAAAGCTGACTAGGCTGAAGTCTAGGATCCTGTGGTTTTTGGAACCTTCAAATCCAAAGCTTTGAGAATTTGTTAGGAGAAAATTTAATTATAAATAAAATTTTACTTCAGAAATTCGAATTTCAATAATCTATTTCTTCTTTTCAATAGAGCTTCGAAATCTGTATCAGCCTAGTATTATTACATTTGTAACTCCGGCATTGATGACAACTGATACTTACCGACGAACTCGGCAAAATGATTAGCAATATCGAAAGGCTGATAATTGCAATCAGCGTATTCGAAATCGATAAATTTGACTTGATTCAACTTTTCATCGTACAATACATTGCCTAACAACAAATCGTTATGTGAAAATACAATTGGAATATTGTCATTGTGAATTTGACTCTTTAAATATTCAATTTCAGATAAAATACTTGCTTTTGACTTTAGCTGCTTTTCGAATCTAAAAAACCAAAAAATTCATAAATTTTTGAAATTGTTGCAATATCCTATAGTGATATTACCGTTCTTGAATTTCATTGGATTGAAACCGTTCTGGCACATATTTCAAAAATTGATATGTCTTTTTCCATAAAGACGGAGATTGGTCATCCGATTCTGATTTTTTCACCCGATGTAATTGGCCCATTAATGCGGCAACTAATTTGTAAATTTTGGGTTGCGTTACAGTAGCTTGGGTTAGTGTTACGCCTTGAACGTACTGATATGCCATTCCATTATCAAACGTAGCATATAATTCAGGGGCAATACCAACTTTTTGCAACAGTAATATATTTCTAAAACGAATAAAATGTTTTTATCAAACAAAAGATAGTAAATATTCACACTTCTCAAATCTCAAAATTAGAACAAATATACATAAAATGTTTAAATGTAGAAAGGTCAACCAGTCGCTTATCTTTATTTCGAATTTCATTAAAGCTGTAATAAATTTCCTTTCGTTCATTTGTATTATTAATGAAACCGTTATAAAATCTTTCCATTATCTAACGAAACAAAGATAAATCTTAGAAAAAAAAAATTTATGCTTATTTTACTTCATTCAAAATTATAATAAAATAATTTAAAAATAAAAAAGAATTTGAAATATCAAACAAAATATATATTTTAAAAATCTCACTTGTATAAAGTTAACTAAAAAGTAAAAATAAATATATGAACTGAATCTTGGTACCGATTTCATCATCGATATAGATATAAGACGATATTAGTCGATTAATGAGAATCGTAAGTTATCTAGTTGTACATGAAAGCTAGGTATTCCATATTACCAAATTGTAAACAAGATTGCACAACTAAATAGCTTACGATTCTCATTAATTGGCTAATATAGTCGTAACATCGATGGTGAAATCTGCACTAAGATTCAGTTCAGAAATTTATTTTTTACTTTTTAGTGCACTTGATCAATACAAGCGCGGTACTTAAAATATTTTTATAAAAGTTTTTCAATATATTTTAAATACCAATTTTGTCAATCATAGTTCCACATTTGAATTAAATGATCATTGTCATTTGTTTCAACTGTCATTTTGATTTCAATTACCAATTTTTGCCATTTATCAGTTGCATTAGCTGTGGATATTTCATGGTTATTTATAAGTTAATTTTAACTACTTTTTGCGCCATAAAGTGTACTAAAAATCCTTACTTCAAGAAGCACTTAAAAAAATATTTATTTTTACAAGCGCCTTTGAAGGTAGACAACAAAAGTTTTTTCAAACTTAAATATTTAATAGAAGTAAGAATACTTGGTGGTTATTGAATTTTACGACAAATTCATGCGTTGTAATCGAGAGTATGCAGGTTTGCCAAAATTTAGCGAGATAAAGTGTTGGGAAGTAGAAGCGGATTTTATTTTACGTAAAAACTACTAAACCCTTGAATTAAAAAAAATCATTTTCAATTAGTCTTATAGAAAATTGAATTCCCTACAAATCAGGTCTGATTGGAATTTTTCGTCAGACGAGCCGTTTCCGAGTAATTAAGCTTTTTAAATCGATGTTTTTTGCCGATTTTCCTTTTTTATTTTGGATTTTTCTAACTAACGAATGAATGAGTTCTTAAAAAAGACCATGCCTGATTCTTGAAGGAAATTTAAAGCTCTACAAAAAAGGTTTATTTTTCCGTTAAGTGAAAAGAATTGAGTTAAAAGCAAAAAATTTAAGATTTCAATTTTGTTTTCGATTTTAATCGTGAATAACTTCTGAAGAAGTGAATCTAGGTAAAAAATTACCAGACCTTTTCTGTAGAGCATTAAATTTCCTCCAAGAATCAATAATGGTTTTTTTTAGACATCATTTATTCGTTGGTTACAAATCCAAAGTAAAAAATTTAAATCGACAAAACACATCGATTTAAAAAACTTAATAACTCGAAAACGACTCGTCTGAGGAAAAATTCCAATCAGACCTTTTTTGTAGGGAATTCAATTTTCTATTAGATAAGTGAAAACGATTTTTTTTAATTCATCTGAAAATTGTTCCTTAAATGTTGCAGTTGTTTTTTTTAGCGGCTCTAGGTTTAATAAAAATCCGTAATCGAGAAATATCGAAAATTTGCTCGATACGAGGATCGAAACCCAAAAACTAATAATTTTGGAGTGGTACTTAGACCACTTGGCCACCAGTAGGTAATGTTGCAGTTCTATAAATAATGGGATGTAATAATCGTAATTAATGGATGTCATAAATGTAAGGATGTAATAATTTTTATCCAAATAGCAGTCCCACCGAAAATCCCCCACAGGAGGTGTTAAATTAATATTAATGAAACTTTGACTTAATGCACTTTTTCAATAAACAGTTCACTATTGAAGTAATTGTTTCAGCCTATTAAGAGCGGAAAATTCATAATCAAAATTATGACTTCAACCTCCTTGGATTTAAGCGGCTCATTTATCGAGTAAAAAAAATAAAAATATCTACAACGTCCAATGTGTAAGCATAGAGAAACACCTCTCACTTTCATAATTCCCCATCGCACTTCTAAACGACCTTAACTCATTTAGTTACGTAGAATGAGTTCTATTAATTTATTTGTTTTTTAAAAATTAATTTACCGCTTCTTAAAATTTTTCGCGGCTCCTTAAAAATTTCGAAAGCCTTAAAAATTTCACAAAACAAAAAAGATTTATAAGTCTCGTTTATCACGAGATTTGAATCCAAAACTTATCAGCTTCAGAGCGGCCACTTTGACCACTCATCCATCAGTCATCTGGGTGACTTATATTATTTTCGGATTCTCCCATGTTCCCCTAATACAGAGGTGTCAAACTCAAAAGCTTACTTGGGCCAAATAAACAATGCTTAACTTTGAACCGCAAAAAAAAATCAATGTTTAAAGAAACAAATATTTTTAATTTGATTGTAACAAACATTATATAAAGCTAAATTATTTTTTACGTCCTGATACTTGCTATCGCTTCTCTGCTACTATCTTTCCTATTTCGGGAGAAATTTTATTGCCCAAGACTACTTTCAAAATTGATCCAACGTAAGCGTTATTAATACTGTTCAATATAGTTTATAAATAATATAAAATAAATATATTATAATTTTATATGCTGGTTTCGTTTCTAATTTACATTTCTATTTTATTTTTACTTTACGTCGGACATATTGACTTGGACCGCAAAAATGTTCATCTCGGGCCGCATGCGTCTCGCGAGTTTGACACCAATGTCCTAATACATTTGACTAATAAATTTATCTTTTATCTGGGCAAATCTTCAAGGATTTTAATTCTCAAAAGAAATTCAAACATGTAAAAAAAAACGATTTTTGAATTAATTTTTACGATCAAAACTAATCAATAAAATAAATTGATCTACTAAAAATCTGACCTCCTTCTATTGACCTTTGAAGCATGAACACAAATTCATAAAGAAATTATTACAAAACGAAATTGAGATTCTGCACAATCGTAAGAATTTAAAAAAGTGTTGATATATCAAAATAATTGTGCAAAAATATAGTACAAATAAATAGTATTCATTTTGAAAAATAACAGGACTATATAAACGATATTGTTTTTCTTTTCAATGATACCGATTAGTTTTATATTTTTGCTGAATTGATTTTTTATCGTAAAACTGTGCTAAATGAAGGGTTTGCTGCAAAAGAAAGGTAACATTTTTTCAAAAAAAAAAAACATATTTAAAATACAATAAAATAAATAAATCTAAATAAACCGTTGTCCATATAATGAAAAAAGCCCTTCCGAATTAAATTAAAACACGTTTGCAATTAACTCTTAATTTCAAACTTTTAAAAGTCTTTTTCACGTTCTCAAAAAAATGTAAAATTGGAGTTACCTCCTTTTTGCAGCAAACCCTTCAAATAGTCGACTAAAAAAAAATAACGACTAAAAACGAAACCAATTATTGTTATTGAAAATAAATAAAATATTCGAATTTACTTCCACGCTTTCCACCTATTTCCAACAACTTTGTATGTACTACGACCAAATATGCGAAATCGAATTGCTTTTTAGTCACGATAATCAAAATAAAGGTCATATTTTTTTTTTGTTTTACATTGTATTTTCAAATAAGTGTACATTTGTGTCGATGAAATTTGAAAAGTGTTTTCCTTATACGATGTAGGTATATAATAAGAAAGTTTTTGAAAATTCCTCCCCTAAAAGAGTGACAAATGGTGGCAAAGTTTGTAAGGAATAATGTCTAATAAACAATCGAAATTTCAAATTTCTAGTGTCCGACCGAAACTAGTTTTTACGGCCGAAACCGAAAAAAAAAGTTAATCCAAATTAGTCCGTCTTTACTTTTAAAATCTATAGGTATCTATAGGTATTAATCATTTAGTTCCTAATATATAGCTTATCATTTACATAGCATATTACTATCATTTATTATTTCAAATAAATTATTTATGCTGAAATAACGGGTTGATTTGAAAGAAATGCACCTAATATTTTTTTTAAAAACAGTTACGTATTACTTTTTACTTAATATGTTTAGGTACACAAATTAATAAGTACTCTTTCTTATATCTCAAAAACAAAATAATTTCTTCTAAACTTTGATTAGTTTTCTTTCGAACTGATAATCATATTAAAGATAATATTAAACAAAATATTAATGAACTGATAGTTATCAGTGTTCATAATTGAAGAACCAAATAATAAGTGAAAAACAATAATTTTTTAACGTTTTTATCTTGCAAATTCGATTGACGATAGTCGAAACCGAAACTCGTTTTTTGGCCGAAACCGAATTTCGGTCTGACACTACAAATTTCATGTTCAAAAAACCGTGAAAAAAAATGAAAGTGGCTAGTTTTTCGGCTCAAATCCCTTTTAGAACACTCAAATCTGGCAACTTTACATTTTCGATTTTGTTTTTTTTTTATAATTCGCAAATAAATCGGTTCATAATAAAAATTTAGCTACAAAAAAGAAAAGTATAACATATTAGAATTGAATCAACAAAAAAATCGCGAAAAGTATACAAAAACAAAGTAGAAAATGCAACGTTGCCAGATTTGACTGCTCTAAAAGGGACTTCTGCCAGTTTTTCATATCGATTAGTTGATTTTCATTTTAAATGTAGAACAGTGCCAATAAGTTACCGTTTCTCGGCGTTTCGGTCGATCAACATATCGGTTTTCTCGCCGTAAATTCGCACCAAGACAACATCGGATTCAACGGTATCGTCTTTTAAGCGGCAACTGATTAAAACGTTCGTAATTCCTTCGGTGAGAAGCTGAAAAAGTTTAAATTTTTAAAAATTATTTTGTTCACAATTTGGGCAGTAAAAATAAATAATAAAAAAACTTTCACCGTTAAAAAAATTATATTAATTTTAAAAATATAATATTAATTTATAGAATAAAGTCGGTTATAATATCAAGTAATATTCATTAATTGAAAGATAACAATGTTGAAAATGTTAAATGTTAATAATTAGTTTTGAAGTTTAAATTATTAAAATTTTAATAGTAATTCTCTGGCAGTATCAAAATTGTTCGTTTTAAAGTAATTTTTGATTTGATGGGTCTTTACACGTTTGTTTGAATACTGATAATCGAATAAGAATATAGAAAGAAAAACGATATAAAATTACCTTGAATACAATGTCATTGGATTTCCAAGTGGGCCGGATTACAGCCAAAACATTGGTGGCGCCTTCGTAGGGATTTATGTCCGGATAAATTGTAATTGGAATGTGACGAACTTCATTCGTCGATATACTACTTTGTGCACGCAGGGTCACATTAGTTGTCGATACCGAAGTTTCCTGAGCCATGACAGAGACGCGAATGCGTCGAATGTTTTTCCAGCAGTTAATATTTAGTTGCAAACTGCGCCTATTGCCGCCGAACAATCTCTAGTGACGTCGACGTCGTCGTCGTTTTCTTCGCCGTCGCCTCAATATTTGTTCCGTCCATCACATTGTCACATAAACGCGTTATGTAAACATTAATTTTGTAACAAATCAACTTTTCTTAAATAAATATATTTCCAACAATACTGCGACTCGTTTTATTTATCGTGCAACTTATTTTATTAAGGAAAAACACATTTATGCATTTTCATATACACACAATGAAAAATCTAAAATAATTAGTTACAGCAGATAAGAAGCACAACAATTTCTTAATGAAATTTTCAAAGTAAATTACTTACAATTAAATGAGGCCAAAGTGGGTAATTTTCTAACGTTAAAACCGAACGAAAATATCTAATAAATTGCAAGAAAATATAAAGAGAATTGCTTTTTATATAGTTTCACTAAATCTAATATACGACTAGATTAGATTAGATTTAAACAAAAAATGATCATCTTTAATCAAAATTTAAGAGATTAACCTTGATACCTCGAATCAGATATTTTAAAGAAGCGTGGAAGATTTAATATTTTTTTTTAATTTATTTGGTAGGAATTGAACCCGTAAGGTCCCTAGACTACATTAGTCTGACTTTACAAAATTAGAAAATATTTACAATATTTTTATTTTAATTATTACATATATCTTATCGACAAATTTCTCGTTAAGTACTGTCAACAAAATCCAAATCCACATCTACAATCATTGGTTCGTTAAGAATCAATTTTCAAAAGTAATTCAAAATTTTATTAGCAAAATGTGTTTTTCAATAATTAAATTTTTTAAAGCCAAACTTGCGATAAACTAATGATTGTAGATCTGAAGCAATTACGGATTTATTTGACGTATTTCTATAGCTTCTTTTTAAAGCAAAAGAACTTTCACAAAAAATAAATATTTTCTATTTTATAGCAAAACTATTGTTCGACAATCAAACTTTTGAAGTTTAATTTTTAGTGGACCGAAAGTTAATGAACCGATTTTTCCGACCCGAAATTGGTTAGTGATTAAATCTTATCCCACGATTGTATCGTTAGTTAATCCAAGACTTGTTTTCTTTGGGTTCAATCTTCGCCAAGATCTTTAATTTTTACTCCGTCGCTGTTTGTACATGCTGAAGGTACATGCAATTGACTATTTAGACAAACTGTATCTTTATACAATTAACTATTTATTAATATCTTTATCTGACAGTTTATGACTAAAATCCACTTTTATATGGTAAATGTAATGTTTTCGATAACTATTTTTCGAACAAGTGACCCATGCTGTATTGATAAGCAATGAATTCAAATAAGGAAGATATAAATTTGTTCTTAATTTGTGTTTCTAAATATGTATCAGCTCCTTGATGATAAATTTACTATATGTTTAGAGAATAGTTGTTAGAGCGTGCAAATAAATGAATACTTTTTGTTCAACGCGACGTTTCGTAATAATTTATTGCTTCTCCAGGCGCTTAAAACTACAATATTAACTATGTTATATATAATCAAGGGCGGATTAAGGGGGGGCATGGAGTTACGTGCTCTCTCCAGGGTATTTTTATGTATTCTGGAGATTCCATAACAGTACATACTTAGAAGCAAATCAAATTATTAAAGTTGTGAAAATATATGAATAAAATAACAGAAAGAACATTAGTGAAACTCTAGTCTATTTCTGGCTGGAATTGCGATTTTTTTTCGTGATCCCTTTCACGCACTTGCAAATGAAAGATGATATAGTGCCCCCTTCACCCCAGAAAAAAATCCTGAATCCGCCCTTGTATATAATAATGGCCTTACCATATTCTTATTGTTTGTAGTGGTCTACTTGTAACTTGTAGAACATTTAAAATTAAAAAAAAAGCCAGAAAAATTGTCAAGAAATTGATCATTCTGTAACTCACACTCAATTCCATGACATTTAGTAAAGTATATTTTTTACAAGAATATACTTTACTTATTTAACTTATTTGTCCGCTCCAACAACTATTCTCTAAACATATGATAACAATACAAATTTGTATAAGCAGTCAATTGTGTATAATATTGTGAAATACTATGGAGTATGTATAAAAAGCCAATTTGGCTCAGTTCCCTTTTTATGACAACAATATCTGGCAACATTATATTTTCTACTTTGTTTTTAAATTGATTCACGAGTAAATCAAGTCATAATAAAAATTCATCAACAAAAGAACAAACTATACGATCTTAGAAATGAATTATCAAAAAACTGCGAATTAAATTAAAGTATAAAATGCGACGTTGCTAGAATTGATGTCGCTGAAAGGAACATGAGCCAGTAATTTATTCTATTATTTACTTCACTAGTAGCCTTCCAGGAAATATTTCCAGCTCAATACTGACAATGTTGACAAATGGCAAAAATTGGAAATTAAAAGAAAACAAAATGCCAGTTGAAAACAATGACAACAATTACTTAGTTCAAAATTGAGACAATAATTACTATACCTGTATTACACTCACATGTATGTGTTTACATTCTTTGTTCTCTGTCGTTGCAGCTATACATACATTTGCCTATTATATTGACATTAAAAGTAAAAATTGTGTTTAAAATTGTAATATATTTTAGTTATCACAAACTTCTAAGAACTGATGTGCCATTTCAGACACTACCGGAATGTGCTATGGCAATGGATTGGAAAATTTGTTGTAATTACGACAAATAAGTATAATTCTCACGTGCGTACGTTAGTATACATACCGGGTTTTTTTTTACTACTTTACTTTTCGTGGTAATTGGGTCGTTTACTTTGATAGAGGGATAAGTCAGTTATTGATTTAAATGCACGTAACAGTTGTTATATATATAATATACTGTTGCGGTCTTAGAGCATTCAAAAGTGTTAACAATTAAGTTGGAGTGAGGTGTTCCAGACTTCCAGAACATTCTTTGATTCTAACGAGGGATAGAAAGAGATGAAAATCGTTCGAATTTACGAGAAGTATGTAAGATGTTCCAGAAAGGGGAAAATTAGTATAAATAAGGCGATGAACCGCCGCAAGTTATCAGGATTAGCAGTTATAGTTACAGAGTTAACAAGTTACAATTCGAAATAAATCGCTACAACCGTTAAAGTAATTGCTACGGAATAAATAAATATGTATAGTGTCAAATTATAAACTTGTTTGTAATACAATAAATGATTTTATTGTTATGCCTTAAAATAAATCAAAATGGACCCGTCAAAGTAAATTAGTCGTAAAAACGAAACAATACATACATAAAATCTATAATTTTATTTACATATTATAGAAAAAAAAATCCAAAACATTCAACTTCCTTAAAATTCGGGAAATTACCAATTTCCAACGACTTCGTTCGGCTACAATACATATACAAATATACATACATACGGTATACAATTGTGTGTCAATTGACGAATTTTACCTTTAAGTATGGCCAAATTGTGGATTTTATATATATATATATATATTTTGGTTTTCAACAATAGGACGATTCTCTTTCTTAATTCTCAGGAGATAAATGACCACTGTGTCACCCATTTGAGTGGGTCTTTGAGGAACCTCAAGTGCTAACGCGATTTATGATCATGAATGAAAAGCCTTTTCTTTTAATTAAAGATTAAAAAAATATACCATAGTATATACACTGATACACCTGGTGGTATATATTCGTTCTACATCAATAATATCACATGTCTATTCTTAATAAAGCGGTCCTATCCCTTTCTTAATTAAACCACCCTTAAGTACCCTTTTTTGAGTGCATCGTCTTTAATGTAAAACGAATTCGTATAGTATTTAAAAATATTAAGAAAGTGGAAACTATTCGAATATCGTTGCAGCATATTAAAAATGACAAAATGAAATCTGAACGATCAATTAATACCGAAAAATATTTAAAATGGTTTCTTACTTTAGCAAGTTATTACTTTATTATAAGTAAAAAGTGTTTTCTGAATAAAAAAGGAAAATCAGTTATAGGGTGTATTACTGAAAATTGAAATAATTTTAAAAAAAATTTTAATCGCGAATATTTTTCCAAAATATCAAATTTTGGGATACCTTTAATGCATATCCTTTACTTACCTCTATGACGTCACATTCTTTAGTACAATTTCGGTGTGTTACACCCGTATTTTAAAATATATTTATCTGTTTTTGTTGAAAATTACAAGCCGATCTTAACAAATTTTTCTTATGTTTGAAAAGCAAACTTTCAAATACTGCCAATATAAAAACGATGCAAACATCGAATTTATAGACGATTTTCAAAGAAATGAAGAAAAAGTTAAATGAAAGATTCATAAAAACGTAGTAAAATCCAGCTATATTTATTATTTGTAAAAAAAATATTAGTGAAAAGAAAAATACAATTATTCACTGTTCTTTGAAGAATTTTTCAATATTATGTCTACGTTTTCTGGTAATGGTTTACCCCGAGTTTCTGGCAAAAATGGAATCAAAATGGAAGCGAAAAACGAAACAGCACCGAAAATGATGGGCGGCAAAATTTTCCAATATATCGCCTGCGATTATAAATGAATAAATATGAAAATAATGATTCTTTATTAACTTAGCTTACCAAAATGGGAACTTGTACCGCTAATTGTACGCCGAGATAGCCAAGAGTTAAGGAAGCGCTCACTAATGTTCCTCGAATGGTTGTAGGAAATATTTCTTGCATTACAATATGCATTAAAACAAAACCAGCTGATGTAAAAAGTTTAGCGATAATAATAAAAACAAAACTCGAAAAATTGTCTAAAATATTAAGAAATAATTAGAATAGGCATAATTTAAAAAGTAAAAGAAGTTTTAAAATTGATTACTTAATGTGGCAATTACACAGCAAACATTGCTCAATCCCATCAGTATAAACATTGTGGACATTGAAAAGCGTCGATTAAAACGATTTAAAATAAGTGCCGATAGTAAACTGACTGGGACCTCGCCCATATATAAAAATATTAAATTAACGAAAATATTGCCATCTAATATTACCACATAAAATGTTGAACCATAATAAATTAAATAAATCGTAAACGCACTAATGACACTGATTAAAAATCGGCATATTAACAATCGATTCGAAAAGAATTTTCGTAATTCTTCTTTGTTGGTTGAGGTTTCCTTTACATTCTAAATTAAATAAAAATGTAAATTATTAGTTTTAGTAAACAAGAAATACTAATTAAATTATTAATTCTCATACCATTTCCAAACTTTCCATTGAGATCAAAATGATACGATTATTACTATCATCATTTTTTGCTGTACTTTGAAAACACATATTTAGATTTCTTTCAGCTTCATCATAGCGTTTCTTAGCCATAAGCCATTTCACCGATTCAGGAGAAATCCAATAGAACAAAAAAGCCAAAAAACATGGACAGAAAATTAGGCGTAAAAGCACCCTCCAGGAATAAACTGACCAGGATAAAGCAGCTAAAATAATATCACCACAAGAAAAAACCACTCCGAGAATACTGATGAATGTTACACGATTTTCAATTTTTGTTTGTTCAGAACCTGAAATTCGCAAATTTATAACGCCATATCAATAAATCAACTTTAAAGTTAGAATATTACGTTTATATTTTATTACAACAATAAAATTTAATTATTAGAAAAATATATAGAAGTTTTAGAGTATAGACTATAGACAAACAAATAAAATTTGTAGGGAAAACTACTAACGATAAGTTAGTTCTCAGTTTAATTGTTACCTGATCAACTAAATTAAAACCATAATTTACATTAATAAAATATTTCTATTCCATTTATATCAATCAAATTAGTGGTGCCTGACAGTAATATTTTGATCTATTGTAATCATTTAATCATCTTTAAAATTATAAACACAATGTTAACGAAACCAAGTTTTAATTTATTAGGTAAAAATTTATTCATATTTCAATATATAATTCATTATAGAACATTAAAAATTCGACGAAATAAGTGTACACATCGTAAAAATTAAGTATAGAGTTTTGGCTACGTCTAGTTCTAGTGGTCTTGACAAGTAAAAGTTTATCATTTTCTTTATTTTTTTCGTGACGAGATATATATTCAGTGTTACGAAAATTATAAAGGTAATTCTTATTAAGCAATACAAGGATGACAAAAGTTCGGAAAATTACTGTATTTGGTAATTATCTTCAATAATTAGGTAATTATAGTACTAGCCGAACTATACTATTAAATTTATAAAATATCAACTTGACCAATTATTTTCAAAATACTTATAGACAACTTACCATACGTAAATGCCACAACGTACACTCCACCCGAAATAACTTGTCCAATAAATTCAAGTATTACATACATGATATAAGAAATTGAAAATGATTTTAATATTCCTACAACACCACTGAATAAAAGACCAAAAATAATTGTTGTACGGCGTCCGAACCTATAAATAATATTTATATATATTATAGTTAGTAAACTATATTATATATTGCCTTTAAAGTATAAATTACCACTAGCGCATACACTAACCGCCAATATGAGTGATCATTAACAACACAAAATTAAAGATGAACAAACTAAACAATTTGTAATCTACATTGGTATTTGAAGGAACGCATACCCTCCTGTGATATCAGTGAATATAAAAGAATAGAAATTTATAAGTATATATACCAACCTCTGTGAAAAAAAGCATTTTAAATGTTCAAAGAACCCATTAAAAGTTGCTTAAAGTTATTAATGGCATTTTAAATGTAATGATTTCAAAATGCCTCTAAGTGCTTTTTTTAAAGGGTAAATAAAGAAAAATAATTGAACAAAACGACAGAAAAAGAAGACATAAATAGGGTTTATGCTTTAACTAACATTGTTTTATTAATGTCTACGCTAACTTAAGTAAGAGTTTAAAGTTTAACATGTTTTAATCCCTTAGCACGTTAATGTATGCATAAACGGTGTTCGCATGCTTGACAGTAATAAAAAAAGTAAAAATAAAGATAAATTAATCAAAATCAAAATCCCTTACCGATCTGAAATAATTCCATTTACGATGAATGATAACAATGTTCCAAAGAAGCTAACAGATGATGGTAAAGTAAGTTGCCAATTGTTTTCATTGCAGTAAATATTAAACTAAAAATTAAAAAAAAAATGTACAGAATTATTTTGTGGAATCAAATTTGTTAAAGTTAATTAAAATTGAATTAACAATACAAATAGCATTAACACAGTTTTGAATTTATAGATAAATGAGATAAATATAAAGACACATTCTGGAACCTCGGCGAATATTAAATTTACAAAACGCCTGGCGATTTCTGTATGACTTTACTATGTTTACTTCTTTTTCATTATTAAAAATTTAGTTTTAAATTAAAACAAAATTATTATTGCAAAATACAAACTGCCCACAAGTCTTCTTATTACTATATTTACGTTTTAAAGTCAAATTCTTGAATAATGAAATGCAAAATTTTGTTTGAATTGAAGCTAATGTTCCAATGTTAAAATTGATAAAATTTGAAACTTACGTCTTGAGTAATAGTTCGATATTTTTCAGCAAAAACAAACTTATCATCACATCGTATTGTTTTATTGGTGTTAAAACTTTCCGGACTACAAGTTGTACTACCGTCAATATGATCATAACGGGAGCATTTCTCTGGATTTGAGTCATGAAATGGAACAACAAAATGAAGCCAGTCGGTATCATAATTAGCATTTTCATACGACAAATCACAATCAGGAATAAAGCATCTACAAAAAATTCACGAAATCTATTAATCTATACTCAATAGACAAAAATTTATTCCTGTAACATAATTTTCTTACCTATACTTCAGTAATCTGGACACATAAATAACATTTCCCAAAAAGAATGGAGCTAAAAGAGTAGTGAAGAATGCTAAAGCGTACGTAGTTATATTAAATTTATCAGACCATTTCTTTTTGTCAAAAATAACGTCTAAATGTGATTCTAATAAATCGGTCATATTGTATTTAACACTTTTTAATTTTTTACTGTTACTTTAATTGCTGGTAGCATTAATAATTATTAGGGTTATTTCAGTGTGTATAGTCAAATATTATAAGAAATGTTTAAATTATAGTCCTAGAAATGAAATTGTCTTCATTATCACTAATTAACTATCTACGTTTTATTTTTCAAGGGTTTAAGAATTGGTATTTAAAAAGAAATACCTAATTTGTATATAGGTTGTTTATTAACTTGTAAAGCTATGCAATTGGTATAGCTTTTGTTCACAAATTGAATCTTTATAACTTCTACATAGGCATTTTTTTAAAAATAATCCAAATGAATTAGTTATTAATTCGTACTTTTTAAGCAAATAAATCTGAATTAAAATTATTTTTAAATACATTTTTCCTAAAAAAACCCTTAAGAGCCTCTAGTTTCCTTTAAATAAAAAGGGGTCTTTGAAACATAGATATAAAGGGGTTTGCTTTATTGAATTAGGAAGTAAATAAATAAATAAAAAATACAAAATATTTGTTGAACAAAATATAATTTAAAAATAAGGTCATTTATTTCTTATCAGCACCAAAAATGTATTTCTGGTCACTTTTCCTCATTTTTTTTTGTGTAGAAAATTGCCGCTGCAACCAAGGCAAAAATAATTTATAAAGTTATTTCTTTTAGTACCTTACAAAGCTTTTGAAAAAAAACTAAAATTGGAACCGAAAATCAATTCACTTTGCAGTGAAAAGAACACTGAAAACGCGTGTAATTTTCAAATTCTTCAAAAGCTTCTTTGATATGGGTAACAGAATTTCCTGACCCTATAGAATTTAACATAAAATGTAAAACTATCAATTCCTTACAAACTCTCACTGAATCTCTAAATATCAAGTATATCAAGACTCAAGCAGCGTATTGTTGATAGCCTGCAAAGTAGATAACCACTGCTATGTCGTTGATGAAAAAAGTCATTAAAGTAGCATAACATAAGGATGGAGAAGGAGATAAATGAGTATACCATGTTACGTTACCATTACCACTCATATTATAAATTATTTAAAGCCGGTCGCTCAATGATTCTCAAAACTAACAGTATTAAAAATGTAGAAAATGTCTTAGAGCAATGGTTTTTAACCTGGGATCAATCAAACTTCAAGAGTTCGGTGAGTCAGTCTCGCGGGTTCTTAATGGTTTTGTGCATGTATAAATATATACCTTTGGTTGGACTTTGAAAAAATATATATTTTATTATTCCAATTACGAAGAGTTCGATGAATGTGCATCCGAAACTGGTGGAGGTCAGTACCTGACACAAGGTGAGAACCACTATCCTAAAGAGAGGAAGTATCGAGTCTTGATGTATTTTATGTTTACCGCACCACTTACAAAGAGTTTATGCAGCACCTGTTCATACAGATTACGCTATCATATAAGTATATGTAATATTCTTATATATAAATTGACTATCTTGTCGTCCGTGCGTTCAGAGCTATGCGCATGCGCTCTGTTATCCCCACTTACGCATTCAAAACGTTGGTAGGGTTAAGTTGACACAGCGCACGGCATTTAAACATGCCTATTTGCTCAAACCGGCTATTTACCAAATTTGTTATTATTTTTGTATTTTTTTCATAACAACTATTTACGTTTGTCAAAATATTATTACTCAAGAACATTAAATAATTATTTACGCACCCGATGGTACAATTTTTTATGAATTTAAATTTATATTATTTGTAATAAAAGCGCGACAAATAGTTAGCCAGTTGTAAATATTCGCTTTTAACGGACTTTGATTATTGATAATTTCGATTGTTTATGAAACGTTATCCCTTACAAACTTTGCTACCGTTTTTCACTCTTTTAGGGGAGAAATTTTCAAAAACCCTTTCTTATTATAAATCTGCATCGTATAAGGAAAACACTTTCCAAATTTCATCGACACAAATGTGCACTTATATTTGAAAATACAATGTAAAACGAAAAAAAAATAATGACCTTTATGTTAGTTAACATGACTAAAAAGCTATTCGATTTCACACATTTGGACGTTGTACATACAAAATTGTTGGAAAGCGTGGAAGTAAATTCGAATATTTTATTTATTTTCAATAACAATAATTGGTTTTCAAATTGTTCTAATTACCGAGTTAGTATCGAAGATTTTATAATTGATTTGGCAGTGAAATATATGGCAAAAATTGCTACATTTTTGCTTTTCAGCCGAATATATAATTACTCCAGATCACAACCATTAGTTCATAAAAAAATAGATTTTAAAAAGTTTGATTGTTGAAAGACGAACCAAAATTTAAAATCGACAATTTGGTATAAGTACTACATAAGTATTAAAATTTCATACTAATTTAGTGAAATGACGTTATTTAAAATGTTGTTATTAAAATGATATAAAAAAATATTTCTTAATATAATTTTAGATAGTTTTTTTAATTAACAACACTTTGATTATTAAATTTAAAATTTCGATTGTTAATAAACTCTACATTATCTCATACTAAACATTTTATTGAGATAAAACCTTTAGTTGCGAATGCAACTGGCAACTACTAGTATACTATATACATCATAGTATAGAGCTCATGTTTTATATTAAGCATAGGTTTCTTCATGTTTATAAATGAAAAAGGAACCATCGGTAACTTTCTATCCTTATTGATTATGGGCATAGTGTACATTTCTCTACTTGCTACTCACTGGTACCGCTGGTACCTATTATTACTCTTAGGTTTCTTAGGATCAATGAATGTCTTAATTAAAAATGCTTATAAGGTAAAGAAATAAAAGTACTTAAACTAAATTGTGAAATTTTATTAAATGAAATAATAACATAACATAATTATGGCTCCATTTATATTATATATATATAGGTCATTTAACAAAACAAGCTTCTCGTTTAAAAAACAATCTCACTGATTTGAATAATGCTGCCCCCAAAATAGTTACTTATTCGAGTACTTATGATTTCTTAATGGCAGAAATAAAAATATTACATTTGTTATGACACAAGTTCAGTAAATATTAACCAACAACTGTAACATTCCCACCCATTAACAATCTAAAAAATTTCTAGAACACCAAATAGAAAAACGCCATTCTATAAAAACTTTTAAAATAATATCAAAATTGTGAGACAAATGCAAAACGGCTTACAACAGTGTTGTGTTTGAAACTTAAAATTATTCAAATTTTTGATTTAAATCTATGAGAATTTTCTTTGCATTTAGACTAGCTTGAATAAGTACTGGATTATAAGTAAAATATTTCTTGCATGTGGTTCAACCAATAGCACCTCATATTTTTTTCAACTAAGTAAAATACACATCTAGGTATGCTTAAATTAGAAAATTAGCCAACAAAAATATTCGATTATTCGTTGCCATGAAAAATATAGTAGAGAGGTTATCTACGATGTGAAAATTCTAAATTTTGTACACCGAATTACGTTATAAACATATAAAAAATAAAAATTAGATACTTTTGTTAATAAATATTAAAAATGCGTAGATTCAAGAGTTAAAAATGTAATTTGTGTTATTTTTTCAAAAATAACATGACAATACTAATGGAAAAACATAAATGTACTTATCGACTAAATAATATCTATCTCACTAATTGTTAATCCAATTATAATGGAAATAAAAAAATCAAGAAAAGAATATGTTTTTTTTTTTGCTTTAAAATTAATTATTTAAAGTTCTGAAACTACTACAGCTTTGAGAGTCTTTAAGAGTAGGGGCGGAATCTCGGCGAAAATCGCTTGTACTTGTTGAAGTATTACTGAAACCAAAACTTTTCAATGGAGCGCTATCACGTCGAATGTTTCCAATATGAGAAATAAATGACGCGCCACCCACAAATAGAGACGAATTATTTGCAAATGACGTGTTGGACTGATTTGGTTGTGTTTGGAATGGAATTTCTTTTTTATTAGCAACTTCTTTAATTGAACTCAATGTCTTACTAAGCCACGGCGGCCACGAGTTCTTTGTCGTTTGAAGTTCACTTAATGTTGTGTTCAATTGATGAATCAAATCCTATCAAAAATAAAAACGTAAATACTCTTATCTCAGTATCCTCAAGTTCAACAATCGACAAACCTGATTTTGGCATTCTGCTTCAACCTTTTCAAGCTTTGCTTGTGCCAAATCTAATTCAAGTTCTCGAATTCGTTCTAAAGCTCGAGTATGTTCATCGTTTTCTTGTTGTTGGAGTTGAATGTGCTTAGGAGCTAGAGGATGGTCTTCGTTGGTAATAAATGGAGCTGATTTGGGAGGGATTGCATTGCTCTCAATTAAATGGTAACATCGTTCACATCCTTTCATTTTTTCCTTGAAAACAAAATTTAATTTCAATTTTTTAAGCAGTTTTATAACATTAAATGCCGTTGTTTATCCTTTCTGGTAACACATGCTTAAAAAAATAATCTAAACCGTAAATAAGAGTAGATACAAAAAAGTATAAAGTATAAGTATAAAACGAACTAAAAAACATGAGGAATAAAATTACACACATTTTTCACTTTTGCAACAACTAAGGTTTTTGGCGACCCTAGGATTTATAGAAATTTGTAAGCTTAGCAATATTGAAATTGCGTGACGATATTCGAGCTCAGAAATTTTTGTTATGATTAATATCATCCGAGTTACATACAACGGACTTACGTTCACCCGAGCTCATTATATTTCATCAAGGGGAGGTCTTTTTTTAATCGCCAACTACCCGAATTTCGATACAAGTTTCGCTTAAAACTTTGTTGTTTTTTTTAAACAATTCTTCACCAATCTTTTTAAAGAATTTCTTATTTTGCAACACAATATAACAATAACTCCCAGAAATAAGAAATCGTATCCTGTGTATAACAAAATTATCAAATTTCAAAATAAAAATTCAAAGTAAGTATTTAGAGTTCAAAATATGAGTAGTAAGTCAGTACTAAATCCGGTAGTTTACGACTGCCGTTAGTCAAGAACATATTAAAGACTTTAAATAAAATACCTTTAATTCGTTGATGATAATTTTATCTTGAGAAGTTTGCTCATCAAGACGTTTACAAATTTGTTTATACTCTGCAATGATGGCCGCACTTCGAGACGTTTCCATTTCATGACGTGAAGTCTCATCTCTCAACAAATTCCGTAATCGTACAGTTTCCTTCGTCAAAAGCCGACATTGTTCTTCATGTTTCGACGCAGCTACCTTCATCTGAGCTAATTCATCGGAATAATTCTCAGCATTATCTTGCGCTTCTACAAAAAAAAATATCAATTTATTCAACACTTATTCCTTTTTACAATTAATTTTTACCTTTCAAAGCGTTAAACTCTTGCTCATATTTCTTCAACTTCTTAACTTTAATACTACAAGCTAGTTTCATAACTCCCCTGGAAACTTCTTCGGTAAGACATCGCCGTGGTAACGATACACGAATATATTTTAAGATGCCTTCAAATTCTAACAGCAACAAATCTTTTTTACACATCTAAAAATATTTTATGATCTTAATACTATTCAATAAGCAAAAATAAAAAAAATCACCGTCAATAAAGCCAGTGCTACTTGAAGAAGTGTATCAAGTCCTTGAAGCAAAACAACATCCAAGATATGAAAAACGAAGTATAAAGGAAACCTTGCCGTAAATAAAGTGAGAAACCACTGTGACGCAAACATATGAGTCTCGACATTATGATCAACAAAATGTTGCCATAATGAGGGCAATTGTTCCTGGAAAATGTCAGAAAATAGAAATTAGCTTATATATACACTTTATAAAAGTATATTACCTCCATTAGACGACTAAGTTGGTAAAGCCTCATATATAAATTTTCAAAGCCGTCTTTATATAGATCTCGTAAACCATAATCATACATTAACTTGACTAGAACACAGAATGCTTGTTCCTCGGGCATCTATAAAAGAGAAAAATTATAGCAAAAAACATTTTTTTTTGGAAAATTCGAAGTGTTTTACATGAAGAAGTAATGTAGCTGCTAGAAAACTGAGCCCTTGACAGTATCCAACTTCGGAATCGTAAACCGCGTAGGCTTTACTTATACGATAAAGAGAATCTTGCCCTACCCCGCCAGCTTCTTTGAATAACTCATGGGCCGGAAAAGTTCGATTGATATCCCTTTGGATAACATTTTCGCAGGGGCTTTCTTTTGTTATCAATATGCGATAAGTGTCCATCGTAGGTTGGTCATGGTCAGCTCGAGACAAACGCAGCCAAACTTCCCCTCGCAATGCTTCTGGAATTCCAAGGCGAACCAATGATGTCAAGCCTTTCGGATGTCCATCGCTCGTGTCCCAACGCCCCAAAATTTCTCCCCAACCCTGTAAAACTGCTTCGGGACAATCTTTCGAAACACAACCTGTTCCACTTAATAAAGGCTCATCGCCGTCTGAATGGTAATCTTCTTTCGGGGTTAGAGTATCGATTGAATTTATGCTTGGAGTTCGAATTAAATTAGAAAGATTCAATATTAGATTCAAACGGTTTCGATCTAATTCCCCTGTCGTTTCTAAGCTTAATACTTCATAATGTACATCGCCTGTTTCCGATGCAATCACCTATAAAATTTTTTTTTATTTAAAAACTTACTCTTAAAGTTTTAATACCAAATTTACTTCTTTTAAGTTTAAAATAAATTGTTGAACTAATGGACGTTTTGTGAAATACCATAATCGATCGTTTTGAGAAAATACTTTGATCGGGGTTTCAATTAAAAAGCGGACTGGATCGGGAATGCCTCGAATCACAAAATCCGCTGCGATTGTCATATATTGATGAATTTCTTTTGGAGTTTCTATATTCAAGCAGTTGAAAGCTTCGTCTGTAGGATCCCAATGAGATGAAATGACATAACTGTGGGTGTCTCCGACAGTCGCTGGTCCAATAGAAATCATTTCCAAAAGTTGCATATCTGAGTGTTTCACGTGCCTTCCAGGAGCCACAAGAATACCAAAGCACCGTTCAATGTGTAATCGAGGGCCCCCGTCCGAGACTTGATGCATCGTTAAGCAAATCTGTTTCACTAAGTTTGTACGAAGTTTAAAACCAGCACGATCTTTGTGCACAGCCGTAAAAACACCCTGTAAGCAACTCCTTTGTATAAACAAAATAAGTTCAAGTTTTGCACTATACCTTTCCGTCATCTTCTTTGATTTCTAAACTTAATTCAAATACACAAACCAATGTTCGATTTTGTAATACATCTGGTGGTAACGTACACACAGAACTAGACATATCGGTAACTGAGGCAATCGAACTGGCCATTGAACGTGTTGGTCGTAAAAATGCCTTTGAAAAACATCCTAAAAATTTCATTTTTACTAAAATCAAATTTGTTCCAAAAATGCGTTAGAATTTGTGTATGTGCTCGAATGTTAAAAAAGAGATAATATTCTTACAGTAATTGTTAATAACCAAAATAAAAGGTACTTTATTTAATTTTATCCAATTTTCTTATTATATCAATATAATAATAAGCAAGCGTATACATGCACGCCGGTAAAGATGAAGAACAAAGAATGTAAATACACATATGTGAAATTCAAATATAACAATCATTGTTTCAAATTTTAACTAACTAATTGTTGTCATTTGTTTCAACTGTCATTTCGAATTCAATTAATTTTCTTTTTTCATTTGTCAGTTGTTGCGTCAGTGTGAGCTATTAATATTTAACAGGTAGCTCCTAGAATTTATTAATGACTGAAACCTGATTGACGATTATTCGAATTTCAAAATAAAAATGTTTATTGACATTGAACAATTAAAATAAAAATTTTAACCTTTATATAAAAAGTCAAAATTTCTTTCTTTTTTTTGCTTAATATTTATAGGTGGAACAAAGTTGGAACAAGTGTACTTTAGCACACCCACAATGTGACAACGTTGCATTTTCGACTTTGTTTTTAATTTAATTCGCGATTAAATCGGTCCATAATGAAAATTTAGCCACAAAAGAGAGAATTATACCAAATTAGAATTGAATTAACAAAAATATCGCGAATTAAATTAAAAACAAAGTCGAAAATGCAACGTTGCCAGATTGTGGGTGTGCTAAAGTACACTTGAGCCACAAAGTTTTTTTATATTTTAAGGTAATGTTATTAGGATTCAACTGAAATTAGTTTTTTCGGCCGAAACTAGGCACCCGAAGCAAACCATTTTTTTTGTATAGAGAATGATATTACCGAACCTCTCACTACGAGCGCTGGCGTCGGTTTTGTTTTCCTACCAATGCCAGCGCTCGTAGTTAGAGGTTCGGTACTATTATTCTCTATACAGAGAAAATGGTTGCTTCGGCCCCCGAGTTTCGACCGAAAAAACAAGTTTTGGTTGGACCCTTAAGGTTATAAAATAATAGACCCTGTTTTTGTGTGTAAAATTTCTTCCGAATTCCTGGCTAAATATTCATTCCACGGTACCCTTATTTGAAATTAAAATTATGGAGACCGAAATGATGAAATCAATTGAAAAATATTATATAAATAAAATAAGGTTTATTACGATTTCTGGTTATTGTAAGCTCTTACATATTATTTTTAAAAATATACTATTTTAGAAGTACATGAAATGTCTAAAAAATTGTTTTTCTTAATAAGATACAGTTTAAATACAATGATATATCTATTGCACTTTTTAATGTGCACTTTTATTTCGAGTTCGAACTAAAAGATACGTACACTGGTAGAACCTCAGCAAATTTAAAATTGATCTATGAATAAAAAGGCTTAAATCAGACCAGTAGATTTCAATTGATCAAGCTTTAAACGGATAAAGAGATGGACGTAATATTTTATATGTATGTTACGCTGAATTTGAGAAAATGGATATTACACGAAATCGGCAAAAAAGTGACTAATTCGTGAAAAACGCAACGTCTTTGTCTAATACACGAACTAGGCAGAAAATATTTATTCTCAAATGTTAACATAACAGTAGAAAAATATAATTTTTATATTATACTAATTATAATATCTTATAAACAAGAGGCCCAGGAGCGAAGCCCTGGTAAGGGTTGGGGAGCGTCGCCCACAACTAGTAATATTGCATTTTTGATTTTATTTTTAGTTTTATTCGCGAGTAAGTCAGACCATTATTAAATAAACAATTCTTTTTTGGGGGAAGGGGCGAAGATAAACTTTTCGTTTATACATTTTTAGTATAAAAACATTGGTGGAGCTACGATTGTAAGTATTTAGTTTTTTCATAAAAATCGTGAGAAGTACGGGTAAAAAAAGCAAAAAAAAAATTAAGTGTCTATATTTCGTCGAGATCTATAAGATTATCTATAAGGAGGATCTATACGAATCCGTCGTTAAATCGTGGGACCGGAAGAATCGTAGTATCCCCCTTAGTATGTTTTTGTGTAGTTAAATGAATTAAATATTGATAGTATTGATAGATCGTTTAGTTCCGCAAAATACCATCAAAGCGATAATGTATGTTATGCATTACGCATAATAGGCATGCCTAATATACGTATTCGGCCTAGTTCGTGTATTAGACAAAGGTGTTGCGTTTTTCACGAATTGGGTATTTTTTTGCCGCTTTCGTGTAATACACAATTTCAAAATTCGGCGTAACATACATAAAGGTAGGTAATATAAGGTAGGGTATATTTTTTTTTTGGTTCAACATTCTTTCTAAACGTTTCTTTACTCTAATATGTCACACTAATAATAAGTTTAATAGGTGATACTTTCCAAGGTCTTTAGGAGGAAGTCTCGAGGTGAATATTTAACGTATTATAATTTAGATTTGTAACACATAATAACTATTTGTTTAATATATATACCTGACACTTGTGAAACAGCTTCAGGAATATCACATCGAAAAACATGGCACTGAAAAATGGCAGATTCTTGAGAATCCCCATGAGACCATGTGAATGCGAAACAACTTCCCTCTTTTGAATCAACTGCACCTCGAGCATAGAATAGGATTCGATGAATCTCATATCGAGCAATCACTGAATGAGAAGCAGCATCATACAAACTGGAAATCATAAATATAATTAGTATATTTTTTTATATAATAATTAACACTTTACGTACACTACTACTCCAGTCGATGCACACGGAACCGAAACCGACACTTTAATTCCCTGATCTGAGCTTTGTTCATTCAAAAATGCTATGTTCCTTTGTATTTCACTTTCCGATTTGGGTGCATTTATAGCAGCAGCTCCCAAATATGTCACACCACTAAATATTGTACATTCTTGATCGATGTCCGACACTGAAACGTAAAAACGGGAATAACTTTGAGTCTTGAACATTTTTGTTAGCAATCCGCCCAATTTAAATCATATTAAATTAAAAAGAAATCTTTAAAAATTATCTCATATGTGTCAAAATATATTGATAAGAAATCGTTAGTAATTATATATAATGTGCGTCAGACTAATGTCACATGTGATAAAAGTTTTGATATAAACAATAAGCGAAATGGTGTAAATGTACCTTCTTCTTCACTTTCCTCGCTGCATTCTGGCTTCATTTCGTCATGTTTTTCCCCAGTTGGTGATAATGAGTCATCTTTTTTATCATACGAAATGTTTTTTTCTTTTGGTTCATCATTGGTGGAAAATATTGCATTATCAATGGTTTTGGTTTCTTCCTCGATATTGGTGGTTTTATTGGTCGTAGTGCTGTTTTCCATGGTAATGAAAATGTTTTCGTCACTATTTTCTTGCAACACTTCGTCTAAAGTTTGAACTAGATCACAGAAATTCCCTTCGTTTATAATTAATGTTGGTGTTTTACTGGGACCTGGTTTATCGGACACGAAATCGTACTCGTCACTGTTTACTGTTGAATCGTTAGATTTGACACTTAGGCTATCCTCCATAATTACCTAGTAGAAAATAATGAACAATAAGATTTTATAGAGCCATAAAAATGTAGATAAAATTTTCAAAAAGCATGGCAATTGTGGTATATACTTGTAAACTTATATCCTTGAAATAATTCAACTAAACACATTCCCCAAAAATATAATATTTGCCATTGTATTATACTTTAAAACCATCCGTTTTTACTTCATTAATATAAAACATCCTATCAATTATTGCGCAGTAAAATATAAATTTTCTATAATTACAAACCATATAATAACATTTTTAGTTGAAAATTCATTTTAGCATGAAAACTTATTTCGAAATTTTGATTATAAGTGAATGACAGTTCATTATTATATCATACGTCAATATTAAAACCGCCCTCTGCCAAAGTCAGCCAAAGTGTAACGATTTAGAATTTCCACTGAACTTACCACTCCGAAAAGTTATAGTTTTTCACATTTATTTATTAATTTTAAACTGCAAAATTCCTTAATTCGTCAATTTTACGAAAAATGTTACGTTTACTTGATAAATGGTTAGTAGCCATTATTAAGTAATTCTAGTCGTTCTAGTCATTTTAGTAACAAATATCATTTTTGTCGTTTTACTCCCTTTCCTCCGTTTCCTCCCTTTTGCATATTATTTTATAAGAATTTCACGTTCATTACTTAAAAGTAGAAAAATTTTATTATTCCTCAAATATAAATTTATATCATTACATTGATTACATTATTATGTTTTATTTATTGGTGATAAATGGCTTAAGTTTTTGTGTTTATTTTTTTATAGATGTTTTCATTTTATAGATGGAGCTACTTACAATGTTACCAATGTTACTAATACAGTAAAATAAATGCATTGACCTAAGGGCCCTAAGGGAACTAAGTATACATTATTTACTAGCTGACCCGACAGACGTTGTCTTGTCCAAATATTTCAGGGACATATTACTGTTGATTGTTATGCTTTTTTATACACAACATTGTAAGTTTTATTTTCTAACGCGTATGAATTTTCAAAATTGACCCCACAAACCCCTAAACTACCTTTGCGATTTATTTATCGACATTGTAAATGCAAACGACACTAGAAATTGTAATTCCTTAAAGTCGGACGACATGGGATTTGGAATCATAAAAATGCGTGCCTAGTTATAATTGAATGCAGTTCGATAAGGATTAAGATTTTGATTTCGATTTCATCGATTCCATTCAACTGCATTTCGCGTTGATCGTTAGTTTGACTTGCTGGTATATATCTTTGATTTGCAGCATTGCTCTACAACCTTTGTCGGTACATCTAATTGGTGGTTTCCATTTTTCTACGCAATTTTCTTTATTTTTCATTTTGTTAAAACCTTCTGCAAACTATTAAAAAGTTTAAGAAAAAAGATTATTGAAAATGGTTAAGTCATTCTCAACTTATGGTATGACCAAGGGAAATCAGGGTTCAATTCATACATATAGACTATGCTTTTCCTCATCGTTTTTCTCGGTAAATTTTTCTCCAATGATGATGGTCGAATAATAATAAATAATACCAAAAGCGATAAAAATATTTATTTCAATATAAGGAACAATTCGAACAATTCGTTACTACCAAATGTGCATTAGAAATAAATTATCAATTTTTATTGTATTTATGGTTCACTATTTCGGTGATAATGGTTTACACATAAAAGATAGATATATTCTGTCGCGGAATATTTTGTAAGATTATTGAAGATAAACATTTCCATTGCATATTATATACATATGACTAACGGTTTTTGCAGTGCAAGCCAGAATAGTTCGCAGCTATGGCAAACCTTTTTCGAACTTACTAGACATTTATTGTTATATTTTCTACAATACTTTTCATATTCACATAATACTTTTTTAAATGATTGCTTTTATGTTATTTTGATGCATAAGCTATATTATTGTAATGTTTCATCAAAATCCATTCTGTAGTTTTTACGCGAAAGAGTAACAAACATTCATACATACAAACTCAATCCAAACATACAACAAACATATTTCATGTATTTTTATATGACTTATGTATCATATGAGAAGTAATTATTTGTATGTAGTAATCCATAAATTGTCGCCTTGTCCGCTTTAAATGTAGATTGCAACGCCGATTAACAAAAACCACATGCGGTCCAATGAGAACATTGGAATGATTGGAATCAATTGGAATATTGAGTAAGATAAAAAAAATAAATAGTCCTGACTCAAAAAAATCCAAAACACAGTTTATTACTTTTTAACTTTTCAGGGATACTAAATAACAAGCAACTAAAATTTAAAGAAAAGGCTCAAGTCTCTTTTAGCACAGTCAAATCTGGCAATGTTGCATTTTATACTTTGTTTTTAATTAAATCGCGAATAAATCGGTCCATAATGAAAATTTAGCTACTAAAGAGTAAAATATACTATATAAGAACTGAAGTAACAAAAATATTCTGAGCCAAGATTTTTTTTTATCTTTTAAATTCATTTTTAAAAATCTGTTGTAATTACATCCCGTACAATTATGGGAATATGTGGTTTTTTCAGTTGTTCGAAGACAATATTTTCTCTATTTTCTTCCCTTAATATATATAACTATATAATATATATAATCACTATACCTTATAGTGACCAACCGGTCCAACCGAAACTATTTTTTACAACCGAAACCGAACTTCGGCATCAGTCTCAGTTTCAGTCGAAACCGAAACTTTCATATAAGGTCATGTTTTCGTAGAAAAAAAGTAAACCATAATTAGTCAGTCTTTACTTATAAATTCTATAGATATTCATTAATTAATTAGTCCCTAATATTTGAGCTAATCATAAACATAACATATTATTATCATTTCTTATTTCAAATGAATTATTTATAGTGAAATAAGGGGTTGATTTGAAAGAAATGCACCTAATATTTCTCAGTAATGTTAGTTACGAATAACATAAAATAATAAAAAAAAGTTGCAAAACAAATTTCCTTTTTACCTGATGTTTAGGTACACAAAATAGAAAATACTCTTTCTTATATCTTAAAAATAAAATAATTTCTTCTAAACTTTGATCAGTTTTCTTTCGAAGTGAAAAAAAAGAAGATAAATAAAATATTATATTAACGAGCTGATAGTCATCAGTATTCATAATTGAAGAATCAAATAATAAGTGAAAAACAATAATTTTTTAACATTTTTATCTCAGGAATTCAGTTTTGGTTTCGGTCGTAGTTTCGGCTTGACGACAGCCGAAACCGAAACTGAAAGTTCGGCTGGACACTAATACCGCTAATAACTTATGAACTTTACTGTCAATGGAACAGCGAATTGTATCAGTTGTACTTTTAAATGCTGAATTTCGTCAAAATCGGTTGAACTATTCTTAAGTTAATGGAATATATCGAAATTATACAGAATATACAAAATTTACTGAATATATAATCCAGCAAAAAAGGCAGAGACATACAAAATATAAAAATGTATTTGTTATACTAATCTTTTTCAATAAATTTTTATTATTTTTATATAACTTTTGTAGTTTTAGTTTTTTAGTTCTTTTATGCCTTTTATGATTTTGTCGATTTTGTGAATTCGCTAGAGGGGGTAGCGGAGATTATCTTCGTAACTGTTCTGTTGAAAATCGGAAATATGTTGGTCGAGATAATTCTCGTGGATTTTTAATTGAACTCGCACGACACTCGATTTATACGAAAGATAATTCGGATAATTCTAGTGTCAACTGTAGCGATATGATTATGATAATGGGATCAGGTGCGATGTTATGTGTCATCAGTGATTTTTTGTGTTTGCCAAAATCGCAATAAAAGCTTAAAAGTGCAATGATCAAATCCTAAAACATGACATTAGTGTAGTTGAAACGAATTGGTTAAGAAAAAAAATTACATAGATTGTGGCCGAATCACGGGCATAATAATGGCAGCCAATCGTAATCGCCCAGTGCAGCATAAAAATTTTACAACAATTTTTTCCAAACTGCAAGGTGCATTTTCCGAGGCAATAGCACCGCCGAAATTCGCGACCGACAAACGAACGCTCGATAAAACGTGGAAATTAATGGACAAAGTGGTCAAATTGTGTCAACACCAGAAGATGAACCTCAAAAATTCACCCCCATTTATTTTAGACATTTTACCTGACACTTATCAGCGATTGCGCTTAATTTATTCAAAATATGAGGATAAAATGCTAGTTTTACACTCAAACGAACATTTCAACATTTTCATCATCAACTTAATGCGGAAATGCAAACAGGCCATCAAGCTGTTCAAGGAGGGCAAGGAGAAAATGTTCGACGAAAACTCTCACTATCGACGAAATTTGACAAAACTTAGTTTAGTCTTTAGCCACATGCTTAGTGAACTAAAAGCTATTTTTCCCAATGGTCTTTTCACCGGTGACCAATTTAGAATCACCAAGTCAGACGCTGCCGACTTCTGGAAAAATAATTTCGGAAACAGGTACTCAAACCCTCTGCTGCACTTTTCACAACTTCAAACTCTTCTCATCTCCCTTTTTGCAGTGACTTCAACCCCTTTTTTCTACTTTAAACACTTTTTTTATGACGTCATAAGACGGGAAGTAGATTCATAATCATTACAGAGCATCCGGGATGTTCAGAAATTAGTTTTGATTATTCCCATTACATACATACATTCATTTGCCAATTTGTTTTTCAAAATTACAATTTCATTTCCAAATATGTTCCATTATAATTCCTTATAAAAACATTTAAAATTCCCTCTCCTCCATAGACATGCCCTAAATGGAGAAAAATTAACAAATTTCGTCACTATGAAGGACAAATTTCAATTCCATTCATAGCTGACGCGATTTCATTCATTTTTAATTGTACTCAATTTGGGATATTATGTTTATCATGATTAAGCATGTTAAATGAGGCAGCTAGTAAAATGTTGAATTGAGAATAGAATTATTCAACGAAAATGGCACATAGATATATTTACTGCAATAGTAGGAATAATTTGTATTCACACCAAATCGTCACTCAGTTGTATTCTTAGAAATTAAATAACTTCATTTTGTAAACACATGTTCTGCTTTAACACACCAGTTATGCCACTCTTAATTAATAGCATTAATAATTAATATTTAATATTTAATAGAAATTAATATTTTAATTACAAATTAGTACACCACTAAAATAGCATTTAAAGTTAACCATTGAAAAAAAATTGTTCAAATTTTTGAACAAGTAATTTTATAGTTGAGTTAATTATAATGGATTCTACAAATTTATCTTATGCTTATATCTCAGAAATTGCCCATGTATTATTTGTATTAATAATCATATTGTTTTATTAAAATGTGATTGGGTACCGTTTAATTTGGTGTAAGAATAATAATATTTTTTTTGGGTTTTAATAGGTATCTCAGTCGAATGTTATAAATTTTCTTAATACAATAGACGGATGAAGAAACCCATAAATAATATTATTTTAACACTGTCACAAATATTCTTAGTTATTGAAATAAAAAGCATTGTTGCATCCAGTGCCTTTCCCCCATAAAGTCAAATTTTTGCCCAACTCAATGTAACTGTATGGTGTTAATTTAAAAGACATACTTATATGAGTAGTATCAAATTCCGAAGTTAGATAGAAACAAATTTAAAAAAAAGAATTTGATTTTTTTTTTGTCAGTTTTGTAGTATTTGTGTAACTAGTTTTTATCAATTTAGTGGTCCCCAAAATAAACTTATTTTAGGCGAATTATAAGGATATTTTGAAATTGAAGGACTGGTTTTTATAGGCCATACCATCATTGAATCGTGTCTGTTATTGTTTGATGAGGGGCAAAAAGTTTGAACCCAAACAGTATTATTGTTACGTAAATATAATACTCCTCTGGCAGTGTTATTTGTTGCCTGGCACCGTCAAAATGATCTACTTTTTTTCTGCATTGTATTTGCAGCAATAATTTTCACTAAAATCTATTTGAATGATGTTCTCATCTTTAAACAGGAGAAAACGGTGAATTTCAAGATTAAATAAGCAAAGAAATAAAAAAAAATCAAGTTCGACTAGTTCAAAAGCCATTATCTCATATATCGTCATTCCCTCGTTTTAAATTGAAACGAAGGAATGACGGTGAGGAAATAACGAATTGAACTATAACTTAAGGTGGGGGAAGGTTAAATTGTACGAAAAAAATTATGTTTTTATAAATTTGTTATGACGAAACAGTTAAAATCTCTATTAAAATAAATACTACTTAGGTACATTATTAAAGTATGACATTCGAAGAATATTGTATAAAATTTTCAAGAAGAAATATTAAAAATACGGCAATGGCAGCAATTATTTGTCTCGGGAAAAAAGTAGAATTGCGGTGCCCCTCATAACTTGATGCTGGATCATCTGAAATTAAAAAATCAAAGTTCATTCGTTAAATAATGGGTTTCCCCAGGTAATGCTGGGATATTTTTTCGAAATTTCAATTTTTACTTTTTTGGAACACGTTGAGGAGAAAAATACCTTTTTTTTTGCGAAAAAAATCGGCTAATTTGTTATTGTGAAATAAAAATTATTGAAAAATTTGAAAAAACTCTCCAGCGTTACCGCGTAAATTATGTATAGAAAAAGTGTTCAAAATTTCAAAAGGATCGGTGCAAAAATTTTGAAGCTATGAGGAGCATCGACTTTGAAAACGTGAATTGTGGGGAAAACGCTTTAATGTATTCAACACTAAAATAAACAAATTTTATCGGCTGGTCTCACACTGAGTCATCAATGCCAGATCCATAAAAGAGGTTGCCATCTATGATTTCTAAAGCATCTTTTTGCTCCTGTTTACGACGAATCCTGCCTTCTTTAGTTTGTACTTAAGCTTCCTGTTCTACTCGGCTTATACGTATGGAGTCCGTTAATCACATATATAAAAATACTCGTAATTTCGTCAATTTTGCACCAATCGACTTGAAATTTTGAAATAATGTTCTTAATGTTCTTATGATATGCATTCAATTAAAAAAAATAAATACCTTCCCCCCTACAAATCTTGGTGCATATACTTTTATTACTTTTGAATTTTTGTGTAAGATGACTTAAATATTCGAATTAATTGATAGTATTGCCAGTCATCAAAAATCAATGAGAGCATTCATGATTGGTTACAAATGCGTTAGTAAAGGTGTGAGGAAATGATTTTCTTTTATCTTTGAAAACGTGTTCTTTACTTTTCATTCCAAACTAAAAATATTTTTAAAAATCCATTGTGTTTTTAATCGATTAAATTCTAATTCGCAAACACTTTCTTTGAAAAATTTTTGATTTAAAAGTTCAAAAATATACTAATATTAAGCTTGGAACATTATGAGGGAATGCTTTTCAGAGTACTATTTATTTATTATTTTAAGGAGATATCTATATATATTTAAGGAGAAATGTTAAAATTCATATGGTTCAAAAATTATACCCAACACCATTAGCCCAAGTAGAGTTCTTTTCAAGGAAAATAAAATTTCATCATAAGTCACTTAGATTTTTGTAAAAACTGAAAGGACAAGAATTTCAAGATTTATGTGATTTACCCATATATTTCTAATATTACATGTGAATTATATCTAACAAATTATTCGTGAGTTAAATTCCATCTAAAATTTTTCATATAAAATATACATTTATAAATATGCTAATGATGTTCTAATGGTTGTATTCTAATGGTTCTCATATTATAGTTAAAGGAAAATGTTATTTTCTTTGTAATGTAGTCCTTTAAGCCATTGATTAGATAACAGAAACGTCGCTAATACCAATAGAACTTAACGACTAGAGCAGCGTTACTGAACACACCTAGAGATGAATCTTCTGTGACGTCACAGTCCATATATTGAAACCGCGATTTAAACTAATCATTGAACGGTTATCATAAAAACAATAATAATTTACACAATTTTTCACATTTTCCGCCTCGGAAGACATTTTTCTACCTTAAAAATTACTCACAATTTTTTTCTAGGGAGTAAGAGGTTAATTGTGTTTAGACTGTAAAAATTAAGCTTTTATTCATCCAGGAAATAGTTTTCTAAAAATTTAAAAAATATTGACTAGCCTGGAATATGAGGAAACTTATATTATTTTTTTTAAAAACATGTGTCATTATCTATGGTATAAATAAATTTTTAAGGAAAAAATTAAGTTTCAGTTTTATATGTCTTTTTATTTACGAATAAATAAAAAAAAAATATATATATAAATGAGAAAATATTTTTTCCTTTACACTGAGTGAACCAATTTGGCTGAAACTAATGTAGTCTTACAGAAAACGTGGGTTACTACGAAATTATTAGAGATTTAATTTTTTTTAATAGTTAAATTCTAATGGATGATTTCTTTTAAAAATGGGATGAATTTGTAATCCCCTTTTACCCGGTCATTTTTTAATACATTATGTACAGCGATTTTGGACATTTTTGGACTCCTTTTCTCTTTTCAGCCGGACAAAATAATATAATTAAAATAATTTTAAAAAAAATATGAAAATATTATAGCAGTTTATAAACGACTTCTAAGACTTACTAATTTTTTAGTGCTAACTTTATCATTTAACAACTTGAACAGCTTAGTTATATTATTTTGTGTGAGGAAAAAGGAGAAAAGAAGCTCAAAAATGTCAGATATTGTGATTTCATAATTTTAGAATTTAAATTTATATTTTTTTGTAAACTTTCAGTACACTGGTTCATTGGAAAATATTTCGTCAACAACTGAATTTGGTTCATCCAATTAGTTCTGGCTTAGAGGCGATGGCTTTAAAATCTACTATAGACCTTACTTGCAATGATTACATATCAAATTTTGAATTCGACGTTTTTACTAGGTAAAATTATTATTCTGTGAAAATAATTGTTAATACTTACTTCTTTAAAACTGTAGACTTTTCCAACCTTGGACAACTCTGCTTCGTAACTGGCAAATTCTTGCAGTCACTCATCCAGGATATGTGGCGTTTTTGACTTATGACGAGGTCAAAGCTCGTTTACAAAAATATATTAATAAAGCGGGAAGTTATGTGTTTCGGCTCTCATGTACGCGACTTGGACAATGGGCCATTGGTTATGTGACGACTGAAGGCGAAATTTTACAGACTATACCTCAAAACAAAAGCTTATGTCAGGCGTTATTGGATGGCTATAGAGAAGGATTGTAAGTTATTTGTTAAGTGTAAAACTTCTGTTTACTTACTTGAAAAATGATATGTGTTTTAGTTACTTATATCCGGACGGCCGATCATTAAACCCTGACTTATCTTGGGCGGTGCAACCGAGTCCTGAAGATCACATATCAGTAACACAAGAGCAATATGAATTGTATTGTGAAATGGGAAGCACTTTTCAGCTTTGTAAAATTTGTGCCGAAAACGACAAAGATATTCGTATCGAACCATGTGGCCATTTATTATGTACACCGTGCTTAACATCATGGCAAATTGTAAGTAACTGTATTATGTAGGTAATGAATAGACTTTTAAAAAAGGGGATTCAATGTTAAAGGATTCAGAGGGTCAAGGTTGTCCGTTCTGTCGAGCTGAAATAAAAGGTACGGAACAAATCGTCGTAGATCCATTTGACCCGAAACGATCGTTTAATCGACCAAAAACAAGTGGAAATTTAGGGAGCGTCGGAACCAATGCGTCCAATTCGATCGACGAAGACGACCTGGACTTAGAGGTACCTGCTAATTGTAACAACGGAACTGGCTGATTGAGTTGTCGCATTTTTCTGGTCTAGCGTATTAATAATGTTTATTTAAAACATATTTGTAAATGGTTCGCTCGTCTGATGCTTTTACGAAACATTGATTAGTTCGATTTAAATTATATTTTCTTTTTCCTATGCAAAAAGGTTTTTTTTCTTAATTTTGTAGAAGTTCACGTTAAATGAATCGATTTTCACTAAAGAGCACAAGATGAATGCGACTTGCTTTTGCAGTTATTGCAATTTTGCAATATTTTGTGATCGTTTTTATTTTTTTGGCTTTATTTGTTGGTGCAATTTTTTTCACAAATGATTATTTTTAATTGCTAAGCATGATTCACAAACTATGCATTTACTTCATTTACATTCTCATTTTGTTATTCATTATTTGATGTTTTTTGATTTTTAATTTGAAATTACCCAAGTCTTGGGTTATTTCAAGTTGATAGCATGATACTTTTTTACTGTTTAAAAAATCGCGCTGTTTTGTAACAAAGAAAATTTACTCATTGTTAGGCTTTTTTCCCATGAAAAAATAGACATCATTTCATCTTAAATCGTATACATTATCTAGCAATTTCTACTTAAAATTAAAGAAATATTATTCATAATTAAGTAAATAACTCCTTATAATAAAAATTTAAATGTTTGTTACATAGTTAAAATTGATATCTGCTATTTTTTAAAACTTTTCATTATAGTAAGCTATTTGACTACCGTATGAAAATTATCGTTGATTGTTCAATTTAAGTATCCGCTCGGATTCTAAAAAAGTTATTGAGATTTTGAAAAGAAAAAAGAATTTTATTTGTATTTTGATTTGATTATAATTGGAAAAATGAAGCAAAATACACATTTACTATCGGTTTTCTTATTGTCAATTTTCTGATTAAATATACTTTCTTATGTTACTCATTAATAGGAAAAAATAATATATTTTAAACTCATTTTTGTTAAAAATCATTAAAAAAAATTGAAGTTATTTACCGGGAGCAAAGTCTTAGTAGGAACAACTAAGTCGATCTCAGCGCTAATAATGGTCGAAATTTCGTAAATAAATGCTTTTGTTGTGATTAAACACGTCAAAATTAAATATAAAGATGATAAAAATGGTTCATAAATTTTATTATTTGCAAAAATACAGACAGAAATTGCAAGTGCAAATTTTAAACATTTCCAACAGCTAGGACATATTTCCAATGCAAGTTACATAACCCACAATTGTCGAGCATAATTTAATGCGACCGTCAGATGTCGTTGCTATCGCGTACGGAGTGTAAGCTAGTATTTAAGAAGGTATTCCAATCTTGCAATGCATGATGAGAAATGTGTCAAGATGTGGTACCGCCATAAGTGGGTCTGGGGTACTACCTATATTAATATACATAGTTAGTACTCCGGACACTCTTGAGTGGCGCCACATCTTGACACATTTCCCATAATGTATTGCAAGATTGGAATACCTTCTTTTATATTACCTTAACGGAGTGAATAGGAAATCTTTTTTCGACAACAACTTTTCCAATATATTGCGTTGTAATACATCCGTTGTGTATAATATATGCGTTGTAATTAGTGTTTGGGCTCATGTCTCTTTTAGAATCGTCAAATCTGGCAAAGTTGCATTTTCTATATTGTGTCTTAATCTATTCCCATTTTTTAAATGTTATTTACCATCGCTTTATAACTACTAAGGTCTTTAGCAACTCAAAAGTTAACAAAAATCCATAATCGAGAAATATTGGAAATTTGCTCGATACGAGGATTGAACCCAACACTTACCAGTTTTGTAGCGGTCACCTAGACCACTCAGCCACCAGTAGTCTCTTTTTTTTGTTAATTCAATTCTAATAGGGTATACTTTTCTCTTTTGTGGCTAAATTTTCATTACGAGCTGATTTATTCGCGAATTGATTCGAAAACAGTAGAAAATGCAACGTTTCAGATTTGACGGTTCTAAATGGGACATGAGCCAATGTTTGTAATAGTGTCTAATGTCCAAGTAATCTTTAAGTTTCGATATTAAATTTGACTTTTTACTGCAAATCTGTTTTGTTAGTTTCCGTGCGGTCTTTGAATGTAGTAGAGGCTTAAGTATTATGTATTTTTAACCTTGTCTGCACTTAAACAATGGATATAGACTCTCTTCATTTTCATTTATAACGGTTTATTTGTAATTATGGAAATCAAAGAGTTTGTAAAAACAAGTTTCAAGATATTTATAGCTAATGGTCCAAAAAAAAAAACGCTTATAAATTATAATAATTTAAATGGAAACTGTAGTTTAAAAATAATTGGCTCTGAACCCTAATCTAATGAAAAGCATCTTTAACCCTGGTGTAAGCAAACGTATTTTTAAGTGCAAACTTTCAACAGTTTATGGGAGTTTTTAGTCATCTTAGCTATTTTAGATATAAATCTAATGTTATATAGTTATTTTTTTAAAGTGATATAGTTATTTTCGATAGAGTTCAAAATCGATGTGTTTAACGTACGTGCATCTAAATTCTGGAGCAAATTCATAATTTCAAATTTCCTGCAAGAAGAAAGCTAACAACGCAAATTTTTTTCCCAAAAATTTAATAAGATGTGATTTCCAAAACTTTCATCCAGAATCTAGATTTTTTTGACTCTTTACAAAAAAACTTAACATTCCTTTTCTAATCCATTAGGATGTAGTCAAATAGCTTAACTGAATTTCTCATTTTTCAAACTCATTCCTCAAAACATCCAAAATTTAAAAAGTCATAACAAAATAACTTAAACGGTAATAATTTTAAGAATAGTTGTAGGAAAGTCGTACAGTAAGTTATCAATGTTCTATTTTTCAATGAATGCGTTTTTTACTTGATAAGGTTGCGTAATATTTTCTTCTTTTGTTCTGTAACTTAAAGAAGAAGCTATAAACTAAAGGAAGGTTTTTTTTAATGTGCCAAATAAAAATAACATAAATATAAATATTTTTGGCAGCATTGATAACATTGTTAAGTCTAAACAATAAGCCAATTCAAAGTACATTTATAATTTAATTTATTATTTAGAAACAATCGAAAATTATTCACTTATTTAATGTTACAAATTTAAAAAAATGCGACAAAAACATTAGTAAAGATATTTTATTTTTGAGTCCATCATAATTCATGTGCCAGAGAAGCGCAAAAACTAATAATATTTTTATTGTATGATTTTTCAAAATATTCGCAGTTGTATATAATTTTTAGTACATAATTTTTTATATAAGACATTTTTAAATTATTTAGTTTTTATCGTTTTAAAATTGTAAATGAGTTAAATTTATTTGTAATGAAAAATTGCATGTTTAAGGCATGAGAGAAAATGGGAGAAATAGTTTTAAGTTTTTATTTTTTATTTATGTTAAAGTCAAATATGTTTACTTTTGGCTGAAAGCTTGAAGGGAAAATTTAAGTTGTATCTGACTTTAAAATTTTTATATTATCAGGAATTCGTCCTATTTTTTTGTAGTGATAAAATCATAGCATTTTTATAATTTAAAATTTCTATATAAAATATTTAATAAACTCGATGAAAACTCATTTGCATTCGTGTGAAAAATAATCATTCATTCCATCCTATTAATTCCATTTATGAATTTCGTCAGGTAAGTATGTTGCATGTTTTAAAATTATCTGTTGAAAATTAAATTTTAACTTAGTGAGTTAGTCGATTGAAAATTAATGTTTATTTTTTAATTGTGTTTTTTAGGATAATGGAGAAATTTGGAATTGCGCTGGAAGTAGTTTACAAGCATTAGCTTTATCTCCTCGTCCTGATTTATCGGTAAGATTAAAGTTTGTGATGAAAGTGGAGAAGTTTTATTTTTTGTAATTGTTATAGACGATTCCAAGTCCTATGATATCACCTAGAGCAAGTCCACGACTTCCTCGTCGTAGTGCAACTCCTACTGTTAGTAATGCATCGAGCACATATGCGACAAGTCCTCCGCCATTACCACCACGAAAAAGTTCTCCCACTGTTGAACAAAATAACGTTAACGTAACTCGAGTTCTACGAACACCTCCAGCACCACCCGTGCAAATCAATGGTGCTCACCCACCATTACGGCCACCTCATTTTGAAACACCAAGAAACGTGCCAACATCACTCCCATCAACATTAAATGAAAACGTAACCGAAGAATCGATCACCAATGCAAGCACCAGTAGAATAGAATTAAGTACTCCAGAAACAATTTACGGAATTATCGATACTCGTTATGATATTACACCAAGTGAAACAACAGCACCGCAAACAAAACATCGCACTTGTCCCCAAGCACCAGCGATTTCACCGCGAACACCTCTACTAAAATCAAACGTAACTCCAACACGTGATGGACTCGTAGAGAATGAACTAAAACAAATAGTTGAAGAACCACCATACGAAAATATTAAAATAGAACTACCTCCAAAAAAAGTAGAAACCCGTAAATTTTTAGTCAATCCATTAAATGAAGCCAACTCAGTCCCATATGCCAACTTAAATATCGATTACATTAAAAAATTAGTTTCCGAAGGCTATTCAAAAGATGTTGTGATTCGAGCACTAGGCATAACAAGGAACAATATCGATATGGCCGGTGATATTTTACATGAATTTGCCACAAAAAATCCGTGAATTTAAAATAAAGCTTATGAAAACGAAAAGAATTCATCAGTATTTGGAGTTTTTAACAAAGTACAACTATTTAATTATACACTAACATTTTATATTTTACCTCAGGAATGATGCTGTTGGTTCACTAAACTCCATTTTCGATAAATTTACATTATATTTTTTAAACTATAACGCAACTTTTTTAATTTGATTCGTAATCATTAAGAATTATTTAAGTAATGACAAGCCCTATACCTCTTTCAATAAACTTTTAAGTGTATAAAAAGCTCAAAAACAGAAGAGTGTTTTTTTGTCTACGCAACAGTTCTTTTAATTGCCAAGTTTCATTTTTCTGGATTTAATTTTAACAATAATTGCTATAAGAAATAATACGTTCTAGTCAACGGCAAATTGACCATAATAAATTTGATGGATTTTATTTATATAATAATTAGTGGTCTTTTGAAAGAAAATTTAAACGGGAATCAATCCAGTTATCATAGCTGCAATATTGATCATCCAGAAAATTTAAGAATATCACTGGGATGAAAATCTTTATCGTCATAGTCGTCAATTAATATTCTGATTGATCCCTGATTCTTTTAAAATGAAAGCAATTGATGGATACCTCTTTATCAGAACCTGAAACGTAAATTTTCCCGTATTAAAAAAGAAATGATTTTGATTAATTGATTTTATTAGTTCGATTCTATTTTACTAGGCCAATAAAAGGATAGGACATTTTCGTCTATGAATTTACTTATATTGTTATCTAATGAAACCCAATATCCATCCAATATTACTGAGATAATCTTGTGCATTTTGCATTTCATAGACTCAACAGATGGGTACAACAGAAAGTCATTTTTAACCAAAACCGAAGGTTCCTTAATATTAGTAACTATAGGCAAAAAGTATTCATATTAAATAAATGTACCTAACAATAACAGTACCAACAACTTCAAATCTAGTGGTTGATTTCGTGGTGGTAGAAATATTAAATATAAAAATCAAAGAAAAATAGGTACTACAATAGTGATACTGGCAATCTCACTTCACTGCTTCTCAACTAATAAAACAATTCACTTACGTTCGCACCAGCTCATTTGTTTTTGGTGACTAGGGTTCGATCAATCCCAATTGTTACTAACTTTACTTAAGTATCATATTAAAACTCATACGCTAAAGAAACCAAAATCAATCCATAATGAAAATTTAGCCACAAAAGAGAAAAGTATACCATATTAGTATGGAATTAACAAAAAATCGCGAATAGAATAAAAAACAAAGTAGAAAATGCAATGTCACCAGATTTGACTGTTCTAAAAGGGACTTGAGCATTTTATTTTTCCCATAGATGATATCCCTGTTAAAATAGTTATTTTCGATACATATGCGTCAAGTGAGGTTTTCTAGTAGGATGAAATTGATGCACAAGCTGAAGGGACTGATCATACACAACGAGATCAAGTTGTGTATGATCAGTCCCTTTAGCAAGTGTCTCAATTTCGTCCTACTAGGTACCTCACTTTAAGCATAAGTATCGAACAAAATTTTTTGTAACGACTGCTTCTAAAGTTCAACAGAAAGAGATTGAGAAATAAATTATTGTTATTTATATATGAAAAATTTCAACTCTACAGTAAGAATAATTTATAGAAAATTTTTGAACAAAAACAACATTTTAGTTTAAACTACAGCCTAAATAATTACCTATATTAATTATTTCTTATCAAAGTTTATTTAGGTATCAATTTATTTTACTTTTTCGCACTGTTATTTACTTTCGCGCACGGTTTCTCTACTTTCGCGCACGCTTGCCACCACGATCAGAAAACGGCTCTTTACTCCCGCCACACAACGCACGAAAGTTCAACTTTAGAAGCAGTCGTTACAAAAAAAGCATTTTGAAATCATTACATTTAAAATGTCTTTTTATAATAGGGATATCGTCTATGGGAAAAATAAAAGACAAGTTCCTTTTAAAACAGTCAAATCTGGCAACGTTGTATTTTCTATTTTGTTTGCGATTTTTTTGTTAGTTCAATACTAATATGGTATACTTATCTTTTTGTGGCTAAATTTTCTTTATGGACCGATTTATTCGCGAATTAATAATAAAGTCAAGAATGCAACGTTGCCAGATTTGACTGTTTTAAAAGGGACTTGAGCCAAATAAATGTTTTAACTTCGTTGATCACCCTGATGTCAAAAATCGATTTTTTTTTTCTAATTTTCTTAAAAAAAATATCAAGAAAAGCGAAATAAGTACTATATTAGCAAACAAAAAACTTCCAGCACGTTCGAACAAGTTGGTGTGGTAATAACGGTTAAAATTTAAACTTTAAACTGTTTTTCGACTGAAGCTTTTGCTTCGATCGAACCTATGAAAAAAAATATTCCATGAATAATTATTTGCGATTTTCATACTATATTTTCTGCTCTCATTTCATCGAGACCTACTACAATACTTACATATTAATGCTTTAGTCTTGTCCCAATTTTGAAATTATAACCAACCCTGTTAAAAAAAGGAATTTTAAATGTTCAAAAACTCATTAGAAGTCGTTTAAAGTTACTAAAGGCATTTTAAATGTAAGAATTTCATAATGCCTTTTTTGGTAGTGACAAAACAGTTGCGTGTCAAAAAATCACCAAGTCTATCAGTTGATAAACAAGCAGTTTATCAAGTTTATAGCACAAACAAGGTTTTAACAAAACAAAACAAAAACAGGATTTTCTTTAATTTTCGGAAAAAATAGTTTTTGTTCGAAAAATACAAGTTGTATTTTAATGAAGATATGATAACGAGTCAATACTGTTGAGCTATTTAATTTACAACAAGAGCAATACAATTCTCTTAATTACTCCCGATTAAAAACTATTATATATATGTAAAGAAAGTGGCACTATATACTTATATCATCACCTTATCAATTTGTTATCTACTTAAACGTTCTTATTTCTAGAATATTTAAGTTTTTTTTTTGTTTGAAGATTTTGTTTAAATATTCTAGGAATAAGAACGTTTAAGTAGATAACAAATTGATAAGGTGATGAGTACTATACAAAGTTTATAGATTTCACTTGACGGTACCTTTCTTGGATTATTTAAGTAATAACTCTTTAACTTCAAGCGAATAAATAAGTATATAAAAGCATTTTGTTATTTTATGGAATATAATTACATTGAGCCATTTTTACGTATATGAAATATTTTAAAATCGGACTCCTAAATCATTATAATACTTTTTTGATATTATGAGGCTGTTTAAAATTCATAAAATAAAATAAAAACCAATTCTATTAAAATACGTAAAAATATGACTGAGATTTGATATTTTAACACATGTATTTTTAATACAATCATTTGCTTAATTGAATTGAATTGCATAAACAAATAAGCTAGTTACGGTCAGAAAAATTTACATACAAGTTCAAATAATAATAAAATAATCTTAAATTACAGTACAAAAGTGGACATTTTACAACACTTAATTTGTCGTTATACATTTCGACCAGCCAGGAATCAGTAATTCTAATAACGCTTAATATTTATCTCGAAAATAACGGCAGTTATAAGTACGTTTATACAAACATTACAATTTTTATAAACTCAATAAACAGCTTTAACATTAATTAGTTCTTAAAGTTTGTAACATTTTTGAACATTTTATTTAAATTTTCAAACATACATTGAATAGGGAAGTTGAATAAAAATGAAATTTAATAAAATGGATAATCTTACTTCATTCATAGCATATTTTTATGTCCAATTTTCATAAGTAAATTATTGGAAAGAAAATAATTAATCAAAATATCAAAGAAAACTAATGTTTGTAAATTAGTTATGAAAAAATATATATAATTACAAAGGAAACTAATGTTTGGTTCTACGTTATATTTCCAAATAAAAAATAAATTTGTATTTAAATTGTAGAAAAATGTTATTACATAATTCGCTGGAAAATTATTTAATTGCATATGACAAAATCGAAAGTTTTCAAAGAAAATTTATTTTTTCATGAAATTATTAAAATGTAATTAAGGCTGATTTTATTAAACATCTTGTAATGTGAAAATCAACTATGTAAATATATTTATTTATTTATAAGTATAAAATGTACACATAAAAAAAATAAAAAAATGTGATTAGAAATTAGCAGTTAATTGATCAATTTCAACCAAATCATCCACAATTTCTTCAATTTTTGTACCAATTTTTTTAGAAATCTAAAACAAAACATAATTCAATATTAAAAATGTAAAAAAATATAATTATAAAAAGCATACTTCATGTTTTTCTGACAGGGACAAATGTAAGAAAGACCAAACTAAATCTCCGTCAATAATACCCCGAGAAGGATTTGCTAATAATTTCCTTCGACTTTTATAAGTCCGAAAGGATTTTGGATTCAATCCTGCCGTATGAGGTCCTTGTAATATCAATACATTTTGCAACATTAATAAACGTCTATAAGTCTTTTCGTTTAATGGCAAAATATATCCCAAACCTCCATCCAAAGTAGCTACAATTACAAATAAATTAATGAACAATATAATAATTATTATTCAATTTAATTACCAAACATTGTTACATGTTTTCGGTCAGCTCCAATAAAATATTTTTGTTCATACGGCCCTGTGCTGCAACATTTTATTCGGAAAAATGAATTCACCAGCTGACCTAAATGGAAATCAGCTTTTCGAAGCAGTCGTTGTCCTAGAAAAGGATTTAAAGGTTAGTAAAACTCTTGATAGTTATTGAATTTAAATTAACCTCCACAAGATTCTCTTGATTCCGGTTGATACATGTATAAGACAATATTTCTTTCACTATCTGATACAAGAAAGCCCATATTTGTGTTATCAATTAAATATTCTAAAGTAAATACTTCACATGGACGATAATCCTTAAAAACATAAACAATTTAAAACTTATGTTTGTCTTTTAATATTTAACACTTACTCTGCTCACTAAAGACAGGGTTCTATATTCTTCTTGAAATCGTAAAAGTGAAATTGATTTATAAACATCAGCGACTAATATTAAACTTTTGATACTTAAAATTTGGTGAATATATATTTGAGTATCAATAAAAGCAACGCCAATCAAATCATTATCCTTCAATTGCCAAATATATATCTAAAAATAGATAAAATATTTTTTTCTTTATAATTCATAATATCCCAGCATCGCTATAATTTTCATTTGATCAAAATCTTATTTTTATAGATAATCAATGAAGGATGTTTTCGCTTGGTGGGTTCGGAACATTAATAGACATTAAAAATATTTATAGACATATATTTTTAATGTCTATTAATATTTGTCTATAAATAATTTGCAATTATAAAATTGCAGCTGGCTGCATTCTTTTCTAATAGGTTATGTACCACTAGCTCATCTCACTCTTAGGGCCTAGTGCTCACTCAATGTTATATTTGTACAATGTTCAATATTCTGCAAGAACATCCTACGAAAACATTCGTATATTCATCAGTATTATGAATAAAAATAACATTTTGCTCAAAAGGTTTATTATATTTATTATATTACTTTTTGTCCAACAGCTGAAACCAGAAATCCTAATACTTGAGATATGGCTGTAACAGGTCCTTTTTGGTCCTTATTATAAATAGTCTTAAACCTATTTTTGGTCAATGGCTGTCCTGGTTCTGGTACTACTTCAATGATATCGTAGATGAGAATCTAGAAGAAAATGTAATAATGATTTAAACTGGAAAAAATGAACTGAAATTAAATTAAATTACTCTTCCCCTTGATGTAATGTCTTCTCCATAGTTATAGTTGGTGCCTACGGCAATATATCCTTTTAAGCCTGATCGAGTTCCCTCGTATGCAAGGTAAACTGTTTTCAGACAAGTCACATGTTCCCATTCATCCAATTCAATTCTTGTGTTTGGAATTTGTTGCCAGGATATTGGTGAGAAAAGGTATATTTGAAATTGTTGTTGTAGAGGATAAGGAAACCTAAACCAATAAATATAATTTAAAATGTAAAAGATACTTCCATTTACACAAGTAATTTGATGATGTATGTTGTGATTTGAGTAATTAATGGTTTGAAACAATTCTTTTAAAATCAAAATGTGCAATCTATATGTCATAATACTGAACAATGAATTAAGGTTCGTCCTAATAGTTTAACTTTGTATGAAAACTAAAAAAGAGAGACTTATATAGAAGTTCAATTTTGTGTTAAAAATGTGGAAGAAGTTTAGCTAACATGTTAGTAAATCCCAGAGCTTCAATTAACTGACCGCTAGTTGTCGCTGTACAAAATTAGCCTTGGCCAAACGTAATTTTGTACAGCGATAACTAGCGATCGGTTAACAAAAGCTCTAGGATTTAGACATGTTAGCCCAAACTTCGTCCCCATTTTTAACACAAAAAAGAACTTCTATATAAACCGCTCTTCTCGGATGGAATCCTTAAGAAAATTTTACCGTTCTCCTTTTTCTTGTTCCGTTAACTCTTTATCTTCTCCATTGAATCGGTAATATCGAGTTGATGGTTCTGCGGAAGCACTGGCAACAGCATATGTCCTTGATTCATTATGATACGCAATATGTAATACTGAATGGCGCAAAGGAACTTTCCTAACTGGCCAAGGAGCGTCGTAGGTGACATGTTGTGCTAAACCACAAATTCGTAATTCTTGCTAAAAGGATAATAATCATATGAATTAAAAAAAAAAAAAATAAAATAAAAAAATTGGGAACCTTTTTGTTAAAATACAAAAAGCCTTGCGGGCAGTTAATGTTGTTGAATGAAGCAAAACAAGAAACTTCTCCATCAATATACATTGGATGGGTGCGAAGTTCTCCTCGAGAAGTTAAGAAGAGCCAATACGGACGAGATCCGCATATGAAAACGCCGTTGTAGCCTGAAATTCATTTTTTAATTAGTATTTTGTTTTTCTTTTTGATTTAGGCAAAACTAACCAGCAATATTTGAAAAATATCTTAATTTACTAACTCGTTCTTGTAATGCATAAAATTCAGCATTTTCCGTATCAATTTTGCTCTCAACATTTGGAGCGTACAAAATATTATGTGGGAGTTTTTTAAATCGTATTTTCAAATTACCACGATTGAACCGAAACGCTTGGTATACCAGCACTTCATTTTCCAATCGAATTATAAGCAGTGGTCTTGATCCATGGTTTCCTAATGCAACCATTAAAATTTCCGATGCTTTTTGCACATTTTCGTTTTCGGAAGACATTGACCCGGCCGCATTTCCAAACACCATCGGTACGGATTCTAAACTGTCTATCAAAACCTTATTTCCTTGTGCAATATTTTGAATCAGATAACACAATCGGTATTCAGGAATCGAATAAATTTCTAAATTGGAATTTTCGCGAAGTATAAACAACCAATAAGATGGTTTGTTTTCGGCAAGATATTTTTTCCACCACAATGAACGTTTTTTGTTAGATTGAATTGGAGGCATTTGTAAAAGTTTTATCATAGGTAGTTCAAGTTGCGAAGCTTCACCGTATAAGAGATCGTCTTCGTTGTCACCAGGTTTCAAATCCATTGATGGTTGCTTATGTTCGATAATAGGTTCAGGTACTTCTTCAAAAATTGTATTGCTGAATAAACCACTTAAATCTCGGTATAGACATAAAGTAACAGCCAGAGGAGTCTACAGACAAACGTAAAATATGATAATAAGTTACATATAAAATTAAGCAGTTTTATATAACAAAGATGAACTATCTAATATTCATTAAAAATCATATAGTAATGGTATGGCTGTATAAGGTTATAAGCCGAGTCGAATATGCTGAATATTTTCTTACTTTATACTAAATTTTGGCTATTAAAATTAAGATTAAAAGCAAACTATTATTATTTCATTGCATAGTGCGATAGTTTTCAAAAAGATTACAGTTGAGAATGTGGCGGTTCAGACGCCCTGCTTACGCCCTAGCAATCCAACGTGATTCTGGGAGGCTTGAAAAAAGAAAAATATGTTTTTTGTTTATTTTTTTAATTGTTATTTAGCGTCGTCTTATAACTACTAAGGTCTTTAGCGGGTTATTGTTTAGTAACAAGTGAAGATATTTTAGAAATTAAAATTGACGTATAAAATGAAATGAATTTGCGACAAGCTGAATATTTATATATTAATATAAATATTACATGGGAATTTGGTGTCCAACTCTGAAACGTGGCAAATCCCAGCAACATTGAAATAATCAGAAGATGCCAGAGTAAAATCCTCTGGTTATTTCTAGGAGCTGGTCGAAATATAAGGAATGGCAATATTCAGCAGAACTTTACTGCCGAGGATGTCATTCAATTTATTAAGGACCTTACATCTCGGTATGTAAAAAGGGTGGAAGAACCCCCAAACAAGTTGGCCCTAGAAACACTAAATGCCCCCCTCCCCAAAGATTAAAAATAAGGCACATAAATGATCTATTGTAATTATATGAATTTTAACAAATTTTGGTAAAGCTATTGTATAAATTTGGTTTTAAATTTTATGTCTTGTTTTGAGGTTTTTGTATATATTATGTATGGTATGTAAAGTTTTTAAGATTTTTGCCACAATTATTCTCTCGTGACAATGATCAGAAGAATGTAAGTTTTGTAAAATTTTGTAAAGTCGAACTAAGGTAAGGTACAGACTCTGCGGGTTTAATTTCTACTAAATAAAATAAAAAGTTAAAAAAAATATAAATATTAGTGGGCAATCAACCCACAAAAATATATTTAATAATGCCATCTTTCTATTTAAGTATGAACCATTTCAACTACTTTGATTAGTATCTTATATTATTTAGTCCATTTAGTCGCTCCCCTCAAGGGGTGATAAATTCGGAAGATAGGAAGAAAACCATACAACCGGAATTTCTTCATTTGTAAATTTATTCACCATAATGAAAATCCTAGTTATTTTTTTCAGTTAGTTTATGGGCTATAAAACTCTCATATGAAAATTAATCATGAACTATTAAACACGTCTTGGTTTCTTGCAAAAAGATTTTTAAAATCAAATAATTGTGTAATAATTTGACTAATCTATATTATTACAACCCCCTAAATTTCCTTAAAAATAATAACGCTGATCAAAATATTCGACTTAGTTTCCACATTTAGTATTTAACTCCTTATAACTTTGCTAATAGAAATCAATGCATTATTATCGAAATTCAAAATTTTAAGGAGATTGCCAAGAATATGTTGAAAGTAGCGTGGTATGTGCTAGAAGGGGGGGGGCATGGCTTCAGACGGCACATGAAAATGGGGCGGCACGTTGACATTGATAATTCCATAAGAAAATTTGCTTTGCAAAAAAAAACCATGAGTAAATTTTTAAATAATTAAAGAATTTAATGGTGATTTAACTTTTTACACATTTTCTTGTCTAATGATGAAAATAAAGGGCGACGAATTTCCGGGCGGTGAAAAAGCTCGCTATATTACTGTTCCAACCATTTCCCATACCATGAATATACATACAAATGGTTTAATATAAATTTACCTTCTCAAATCATCGAACACGTTTTTATCTTTGATTAATAGTAGAAATTCAAAACATATTTTTGTTGCACACAAACATAAGTTATTATTATATTATTTTTATATTGAAGTTAAATTTTGGTGTACAATTTGGTTTTTTGGTTCTATATAAAAGCTTCTGAGAATTTCTAAGCTTTACAAAGAAAGAAAAAAGCTAGTAGAGTAAAAAGTAAAAACTAATTAACAGTTAGGAGTAAAAGTTAAAAATTGTTACATTTTAAATATTACCTTCGAAATAGATGTTTTTCCGATGACTAATCTTGTAGAACCTTTAGTTTCTCTTAAAGTTAAATTTATAACTTGGCCATCTTCAGTCAGAAGACTCAAATAAGGATCAGCACTGCTGGCATGGACAATCGGAGAGCCCAAATCAAGAGGAACAAACTGAATTTGTTTGGCTCCCATTAACAATCGAACACCTGATGAAGTCACTTGAATAATATACTTGTTTTTTCCGATATTAGCAGCATAGATCGTTGGTGAATTTGTAGAAAATCCTGAGTTCTCAATTTCGTTGATTTCTTGTCCCGTTTGTAAAACCATTGTCGAATCTTCTTGAGTAAGCAAAAGAAACGAGTGCAAATTATTTTCGTCATTTTCAAGAACTGTCCACATATCCACACAGCCAGGCAACTCAAATGTAGTTACAATTTGAGGACGAATCGATCTTTGCAGAATGCAAATAGCACCATTTTTTCCATATCCACTAGTTGTAACAAGTTCTATGTCATGTTCAACATTACCAACGTATTCTTCACTCAAGAACGCCGGTTCACCCATTGCAACTTGGCCGCATGGTCCAATATTTAGCAAACTATCGCAAACCTATATTTATTTATTTATTTTTTAACTATTTCTTTAAAATAAAATCATTTTTGCATATTACCTCGAAAACGTAGCTGGTTATTTGCACAGAAGCTTGTTTTTCGTTGCCATATACTTCCAATTCTTCCGCATCGCGAATCTCACTCACATCGGAAGGCATTATTTCATTTTGAAAATCAATTTTTGGTTTTTTACTACTTGACTCTGTAGTCAACTCATCGGATTGTTCTTCGATATCGATTACTTGATGGTTTTCTTTAACAGTAAATTTCAAGAGCAACGAATTACCCAATCTTGAACCTAAAAATAAGTAGTTTTCGCCGCATACACATATCTGAAAATAATTTTTTAAATAAATAACATTTACGTAAAATCAAAAGGATTTAATATTTACGCAAGTAGTTAAAACGCTGGCTGCTGCTTTGTCAAAATGAAAGTTTCGTATTGATCTCATACTATCTGCAAATAATGTAAGAACATACAATTCGCCTCCTTTTAATGAAATGACTAATTTTTCATCATCGATGAAAGTTACTTGAGAACAATCAAGACTGATTTTCACATTATCTTGGGGCTCTAGAAGAATTTTTTCAGTTTAAATTTATATAAAAGTAAAATTAATAGTAATAGTTACTTAGAGGAAAACTAGTGCTTGCGTCAGCTATACTATTTAAAGCAACTCCGTAAGGAGGCACACTTTGGTTCAAATATATTAAAGCATTCACTGACATAATCAAAGTTCCCCCAAGGGGTCGTCTCACAGGAACCGCCCGTATACAATCAAAGGGCAAATTAGCGACGCTCCAAATAATCGGATGCACTTTTTGAGCTATATTCAAAGAAATGGCAACCATGCAGCACGTATCTTGTCGAACAGCGATTCGTCTAAAAGAAAAATGGTGAGTTTCCAGCTTTAAAACTACTTGTTTTATACCAACCCAGCAAAAGTGCGAACTGGTTCGTATAAAATCAATAAAGTGGGTTCATAATAGCCAAATAAAAATTGTATATCAATAATGTTATCGATTTTTTCATCAAGATCCTTCAAAACAATCGTATAAGAGGCCATAATTTGTGATTTTCCTGATCCTGTACTACCGATCATTGGCTTAACGTCTAACAAGTCTGCTTCATCTAACGAATTTTCTTTTCGGAAAGGTAAAACAACAAGTTTTGTGCCATAAACAGTCATGACAGCGCATCGATTTTCTGGATCGGTACGAACCATGGGAATTTGATGATGATGTGTCCAACCATCCTACATTAAGTTGAAAATATTTTCAGAAATGTATTATTTAAATAAATACCTAAGTCAAATAAGCATTGTAAACTATTAATATGACATTATTAGTTGAGGATTAATATTCGGAACCTTTCTCTCTCTTATGGCTTTTAATTTTTAAGATATAATTTGTAGTGTCCTAGGGGATTCTGCCCCTGCTTTGCTCGCCACGTTAAGCATTTGCTCAGTAAAATTAAAGTCACTTTCAAAGATTCAACTTTTAATATTTTTACAATTATATCAAATACTTTAAGTTGTATTGACAATTCACTTACATTCTATTTTTTCTCTGTAGTAAAATGCTTATAAACCACTAATAAGACAATAGGAACGTCTATAGGTAAAATCGATAGAAATAAAGAGCGAAAGAATCGTTTTCATACACCACTAAGGATTTCCTGCTCATCACGACCAACAGAATCTTGTGTTTATCAAAATAAAAATCCAATATGACAAAAACATGTTATTCAGAGAAAAAAATTCAAATAAGAATTCATTTTTCCAAATTTGTCTTATTCGTTTTTATTAAATTCTTTCCAAAAGAATGTTAACATCATATTTTAATCGAGACTATTTAGACTATTTACGATTTAGACTTTAATCGACCCAAAAGGAACATGAAATGTAGGTTCTTCTAAACGTATATACTGTAATTATAGGCTTTGCGAGCGAAGTGGACAGGAAAACATAGGGTTTAGTGAGAGAAGCGAGCAAAGAACGAAGAAAATAAATCATTTGACTATACTAAGAAATTAAAGAATTGCCTCAAATCTCTTTTAGAACAGTCAAATTTTGCAACGTTGCAATTTAGACTTTGGTTTTAATTAAATTCACGAATAAATCGTTCCATAATGAAAACCTAGCTACAAAAGAGAAAAGTATAGCATATATGAATTGAATTAAGAAAAAATCGCGAAAAGAATAAAAAACGAAGTAGAAAATGCAATGTTGTCAGAGTTGACTGTTCTAAATGGTTGAGCCAAAGAATTTTTATGTCTTTCACTATCGCAATTATAATGCGCAACTGTGTATAATGCGCATCATATTTACCTTCATTTCTTCTTCTTCAAAATAATGTAGAGATCGTGTTTTTAAGTCATGACAGTCCGGGTCATATTCGACGACGGAAAGCTTTGCATCTCGAAAACTCAAAAGCAAAGCATCCCTTGTTGAATGAGCCAGCGTCACATATTGCAAAGACATTATATTTCCATGCAACGTATACTGCGCTAGACATTCCAGCTTCATTTTAGGAGGCCGATGTTCTATTAAGCAAAAAGGGGTATGATTTATATGAAAATATTTAAAACTATTGGCATATTCAGATAATGTTACCTGTGTATCGTTGAGTTCTATTTTTCGGATCAACATCAGGAATTAATCGAAACACTTTAATGCAATTAGTTGCGGCTATAACTAAATTCTTTTCGGAACGATTAAAGAAATAGCAACTAATTGCATGTTCAACCCCTGTCGCGGGGTGAGTTTGCTTGCAAATCGAAAACATTTTCAATTTAACCTTAATTTTTTTGATGGGTTTTCAGAATTTCATTTTTCTTAACAAATTAAATTACTTTGCTAAATACAATTTTCACACATTAAAAATGTAAACTATATAATTCTTAGAGTTATAAGGTTTATATTACTTTCTACTTAGCTTCTGATTAATTTCAAAAGTTTAAACAGTATTATGCAGTATTAAAAACCGCAAAGCAGAATACAAAACATAACCGACATAACCTTCAAATCTCTTCAATTAATTCAAGCAATTCAAATACCTGCAAATGAATGAAAATATCTTAGCAAATTTTTTAAGCACTTAAATTATGACTTATGTATAATGTTTATATGAAAATTAGAATCAGTTACAATGGTAAATTATACTAAATTATTTCTAAAGTTAAAAAATGCAAGTATTATCAAATAAATAATATTTTTATTTCAATTATTATACCCGTTATACCCATTGTACTTACGTACCATTTTAATAAATTTTTAATGAAAATTAAACCCATAAAAGTTATTCTTATTTAATTGACATAAATAATGGTAAGTATAATAAGTAGAATGATTAAAAATAATCGAAAACTATAAACCTATACCAGAAAAGAGATCTCTTCTCTGATCTATACTTTGTTCCAAAACCGGTCATTAATTAAAAGAAAAAGGTTTAAAAATAATTTCGACAGATAAAAAACCTATTTTATTCGTTTAAGCTAGTTAGTTTCCGATTGAAGCTTTACTTATATTAATTTATATCAACTTATAAAAGACGTCATAGTTTTTTGTTTACGTTTCTGTATACATTTTAGATAGAGGCAAAGGAGCAAATGTTTGGTTTGATAATCAATATTTACAGTTACTGCTTTATAACTGTTAAGATCTTTAAGGCTCTATTGTCAGTAACAAATCATAAATCAAGAAATTTGGAAAATTTGCTCGTTACATACGAACGCTACAAACCTAGCTGGGCTGTATCTACCAATTCTCTCTAGCGTCGTATATCTTTGGCGAGGTTCAATAAATGTGTAAGAGGAAAATATATTATATTAATCATGATATAATTACATCATATGATATTAACTAGTGTAGAGTCCGTTAAACTCCATCCTAACGGAAAGTATTACGAACAGAGATCAGCTTTTTTAACTACAACGAAATGCAATTTTGGTGAATAGTGAGTGAGCGAAATATGTTGAGCTTGGAAGTTCAAATACAGCGCAAGTTGTAATATGCATGGAATAGATGCGGATTTTCTGTACCAATGAAAACGTTTCACCACTAAGCAATCTTAATAAATAAGAAGATGAAAGTATATGTATGCCATTTTCACTTGAAGAAGGTCTTAAGCCGTCAGGGAAATTTAGAAAGTCTGGGAATGTGTCAAAAAATTCTGAAAATTTGAAATTCCCTCATCATTTGATTAGAATTTAGATTGAAAAAGAAGTTGAGATCATATTAAATTAGTAGACCAGGTACTTATATACGTTGTATCAAGAATCTATGAGTTGAATAATACTAGTTCAATAGAATAAGAAGTGAATATAGTATATCAAAAATATCAAAAAGTATAATGTTGTTTGATTTTATTGACTTATATTTTTTACAAAATTTCTAGTCTAGAAGTTTTTTTTTAAATAAGAAGAAGAAAATGATGGGTATGTACAATTTGTAACTTACGTACCTTATAAATAAATGTTAATGCATACGTTACAAATATTTTAACAAGAAAATACTAATAAAAATAATTATCAACAATTTTAATTTAAATATTTGCGCTAGTTTATACCAGTGACCAGTGATACCAGTGGATACCAGTTGATACGTCATCCTATAATCGGTAACATAGAAATCTGATAAAATAACGTGTTAATCTCCGATAACAGAATTTGTCAGAAATTAACACCAGGAAACAGAAAATGGATCACCTGGTTTTTGATTTCGTTGTTAACATATTTCATTTTGATATTTAAAACGTTTAAAACTAATGTGATCGTTACATTTAAAAATGAACGATGAAATCGATGATTTTATACGAAAAAAAATATCATGGGAACATTTACCCGTTCACATAAAACAGGTATGTTTTCTAAAACATGCTTTCTATTGTTGACATATTACATTACGTATTAAGTAAAGTACTATCGTTTTAACTAATTTACTTAATCAATCAAATGAGTTTTATGTACACAAACCGTTTATTTTAGGTTTTGGGCAATGCGCAAAAGGAATATGATAAATCTATTGTAACATTTAGCATTAAAAACCAACTTCGATATCGAGGGAATTTAGGTGAGAAAAATATACATTTTTACTTAATTTGAAAATGTATGATTATTTTGATTTTAGTGCGGAATGTGTTAAAAGATGAACGGCGCTACTATGAACGAATTGTGGCCTTCAGTCGTGAACGATTAATGTTATTTCCTTATCATCTAGCTGATATGATTGTGAAGGGATTACGTATAACTCCTTTCATTTATTATGTTTCGATTGTAGAACGTCTTATACAAACCGACAAAAGTTATGATACTTTGCCTAATTTTACTGCGGCCGATGTGTTACGAATTTTAGGAATCGGACGAAATGAATACATTGAATTGATGAACCGTTCCAGGTCGGGACGAAGAAGTTTATTTGGACGTCGAAATGTTAAAGGATTTTTACCTGTAATTCCTTTAGAGATACATATTGAACCATGGTGGCGTGTAGAAGTCGGTTTTATTTTAGAGGACGACATCAAGGTTCGAACTCATTTAACTTTTATCGCTAGCAGTAAATAATTAACAAGTTTTCTATTTTTAGATGGTAACCACGAAAGAACTTCAATTGATTGATACATTAATTGATAATGGGTCTCAAACAGCAGGAGATTTAGATTACAATTTAGTTCAATGTTTATATCGGTAATAGCGATTAAAATTTAATTTCTTACTAGATTTGAACTAAATTTAATTTTAGAAAAGGCTTAATTTACTTAGATGTTCCAATTACTGGAGCTGATCGAGTTCAAGTTCCACCCCTACAAGGCTTTATTATGAATCGAACGTTGGGTGATTATTTCGAAAATCTACTTTACAAAATATTTGTTTCGATCGATGAACATATGACCGTATCAGAAGTATGCTTAAATACACACTCGTTAAATTACTTAGTTACATGATTTTCTATTTAGTTAGCTGCTGTTCTTCAAGTAGATACAGAATCCGTTAAACAGGCAGTTTCTTTATATTGTCGCCTTGGATTTGCTCGAAAATTAAATGCTGATCCTGAATGGGATTTGGCAAAACGGCATAGCTCTTGGAACAATCGCACCGCTCTACGATTGCAACAGTATTAACTTACCGAAAAAAGAAATTATAAGAAATATTAATTTTTTATTTAAATTTCTAGAACCACTCCGATTACACCTTTAACATTAGATCTCCATTCATATCCATCCACTCATCAATTATCTGAAGGCATAACTCCCACTCAAGAAAGTCCATCGACTTCATCGTTAAGAAACGGACAACGAGTTGCGTTTTTATTTGATTCAACCTTAACAGCTTTTCTAATGATGGGCAATTTGTCTCATGTAATAAGAAAAATTAATTGTTGAAAATATTTCCCTTGGTGTTTATTAATTTTATATTGGTTACAGGGATTAAAAAGCCATGCTGTGACTATGTTTGAAGTTGGAAAGTTAAGCGATGAAAGTTTAGATGGACTTATTGCTGAGTTGGATAAAGTTTCACTTTTGGATGCCGAAGGAGAAGGCGAGGCTCGAAGATATTTTGATCATGCCGTTATTCTTCGAGCTACAGTTTTGGCATTACGAAATCTACTACCTTCTGGATTGGATTTAGTTCGATGTGAAAGTTTGCATTCGTTAGATGCTGCAACATGTAGTCGATTACTGAAAAAGAAATATAAGTAAGTTAAAGATTAACGTATTGGATGCTTCACTTTATGAAAATATATGCCTTTGAAAATGTGTGACCTAATTATCTTAAAGTGAAGATGTTTGTTTTCCTTTTTCTGTACAATCCAAGCCTTACGTGTTGTTCAAAAAATTCTTCACACTATTCTATTTTAATTTAGCTCAATCATATGTAACACTTGATTACCATTTTCTATAGAACTCTTATCCTTTAAGTGTTTCTTAGCAAAATTAAAAAACTACGACATATATTGTTTTTTTAAGTGAAAATTTCTATTGGTACATTTGAGTGGATAAAAAATCATATCTTCGCGTTACCGACATGCTAATGTAAAAGTATTTTGCGCGTGCGCTAAACCCGTAGTGAGCTTTGAGAATATGTATAAGATCAGATTGAACTTGCGTGATATATCCTAAATTTACTGGCGCTTATTGAGCAGCTGGTGTATGTTTTTACAAAATTATTTTACAGCATATTAAATGTTGAAAATACAATACGTGACTTTTTTTACAAATTGATAATTCATAAATTTATATTTTATAATTTTACCATTAAAATTTTAAAAAAAGTTGTTGTAAAACAACTATTGTTTTTAAATATCAATTAATTAAAAAAATCACACTGTCTTCAGACAATGGTAGACGAAAAAGAAAACGAGATTATGAAGAATTTGTAGCCATTTATATTTCACCCAGAAAATCCATGAGGCAGATGTTTATTCCAAAATTTGTTGATATATACGATAGAAGGTTCTGAAATACTTGAACGAAGATTTGGTGAGAAATTTGGCGATATATCTTTGATATTGAGTGGAGATTTCAACATTAACTTTGCAGATAATAAAAATTTACCTTTAATTAAATGTTTATATGAAACATTAAGTTTAAGCATGTCCAATGATAAAAAAAACAACTCTACAAATTATACAACGACTACTGATGCGATTTTTACACAATATTTAGATAAATTTGAATCCAAAATTTTTACCTCATAGTTTAGTTACCATAGCCATAGCTCCATTGTAAATAATAGTTTAAATAGAATAACAATTGTTGAGAGAAATTATAATAATCATGTAAATAGTGAAAATATTGTTGAAAGTTAAGTTTATTGACATTTATCTAAGAATATTAATACGATTAATACTAATAAGTACTATGGGTACTATACAACTAAAAAATATTATACTTATATCTGAATGAAATAAATTTACTTAATTCATTATATTATAGTATGTGTCAGTATGTGCTGTACTAGCGACGTGTTTCATATGTTTCAATTAATTATTGAACTATAGAAACACTTCTATACTTGCTGCCGGGAGTGCGAATTGATGTGAAAAGCAGATTTAATAATAGTAATGGATAAACTATAAAATTTTGATTTTTGAATCAACAATTAATATAAACAGAATATCCAAAAATGATATTAAGTTTTTACTTCTGCCGACAGTCCTCGATGACTGTTCTCATTTTTTTTTATTCAAATTTGTCGATATAAGTGGCAAAAAATCGTTTATAAGTTCAAATTAGTTCTAAATAATTATCATTAAAGTTGATTTTTTCTATTGAAATTATTATAGATTGTTGGTGTCAATGGCGCCATTGAGTCGAGATGTTCATCCAATTTGTAGCATATCACCGCCGCATTTGGGTCCGGCAAGACCTGAAGTCAATTCAATATGGTTTAAGCTTTTTATATATCATATGACTGGATATGGTCCTCCGTCACTACTACTATCAAAAGGTTGAAATAATTTCGATATCTCATCAATTAAATTTATTTTACCGAAACTATTTTCAGGCACAATTTTAAAATATTTACCTCGAATGTTTTTGGGTTTTGGTTATTTACTTATAACACCTTGGAGGCATGAACCAGCTGTTATCCCTGCATCAAGTATTTCACACATTAATTCAACGTTGCGTTATTCTGCTGTACTTATTCAAGCTTATGGAGTTCACAAATCAGCAATTACTGCTTTGGTCCCTTTTCCCATAACACAGGACATTACAACCAACAAAAAAAGTAGTCAAAAAGAAAAAGTGCATTTTTTTCTTTAAAATTAACATATTTTCATTTTTAGATGCTTCTCTTGGGGATTATGATTGGAATAATCATCCGGCTATGAATAATTTAGGGGAAATTGTTGACATGAAACATTCTTGTGGTTTTGTAACGGTTGTGAAAATCGGAGTTAGAGATTTAGGTTGTGAGACTAGAGACCCAATTGTAAAATTAGGTCGATTACACCAGTCAAATCATCCAGGTAAGTTGAAATATCAAAAAAGGTGTGATCTGCGATAATTTTGAATTATTCCTTCTTTTAGGAAAGGCAATTTTAACCCCTACTTGTAAACAAAATAAAATAGCCAGCCCAGTTAAAAGTGAAGCAATGTGTATAAGCAACGAAAACTTTTATTTTTCCAATAAAAAAACGACAAAGGTTGTAGAAAAAGTTTCAAGCGATTTATTTGAATTGCAGCCTCCTCTCGAAACGCATTTTGCTAATAGTCCGGTAGCAAGAAGTAAGGCATCATCGCCAGCTAATGGTGTTATTAGTCAAGAAAGTAATAGTTTATTATGTCAAGAATTAGATCAACTTGAAACCGACGACAAAATATCAATCCAAAACACAGACAAGCCTAATGTAAAACCGAGCCTTTTGAACTTAGATTCAAGCAGTTTCGATAGTTTGTTGAGTCCAAACGATGAGAATATTAGCATGTTTTCATGTATTAGCAATAAAAACAACGATGGAGTCAAAAGCATTATTAACATCCCCGATAATATAGATCAACCTGCTGGCGAGGTAATAAAAACCTATACAAAAAACGTCCATTTTTTTAATTTTCTATGGTATTTGTAGGAATGGACTTTATTTGATTGTTGCTTTGGTATTCCACTGTTCGATGTTGATGCCAACACTCAAATTTGTCATTCCATTATTTCGAAAGAGTTTACACAACCAGCTAGGTAAAAAATAATGATATATTATTTATTAAAATTTAATTTAATGGAATATTAATTTTCATTACAGTCTAGAAAAATTGACGATTTCAAATGAAAGAATTGGATCGTTGTTATCAGATTTTATAAATCAGTGCCAAGTGAGTAAAATTGGAAAAGAGTCGACATATTTAAAATGAAACCAAATTGTAATTATTTTTTTCAGTATTACCCTAATGAAACACGAACGTTAACAAAAGGTAGTCGTATTGTTCCGCAACCACGAATCAATTTAGTTTTTGACAATGGAAAAGTTCAAGAATGGAGTGGCAAGTAGAACGAATTTTGAATATCTTAGCGAAGTTTAGACAAAATGGTACTCTTCTGTATCCACTTGGAGTCTACAATATTACTAAATTTTGAAAAGAAGATGATGCTGCTCATTGCGGCAGTTATTCGCATTAATGATTATTTTTCATTCTAAGTTTCTAACAAACTGGTAAAATGTCCACGTTTAGTTTCTATTAGTTGGCGCTGCTGTCTACATTCCAATTTTACCTTACTCCAAGCTAAGGTAATACTCCAAGTGGATAAAGAAATTCAATGAAAATTACTTATAATCTTTACGAAACTGTAACTTTTATATATACTATGATATTTCTACTTTATTCTGTTACCAAATACCATCCATATTGACGTGGAAAAATGCAATGTTGAGAAATGTGATTTAAATTCATTAATGCAGTATTTAAATTAGTTGCTTAGATTACGTTTTATTTAGTTCATATTCTTAAAAGAAATATATTAAAAAATGTTTTATCGCACATTGCGTAAATGATTCTCTAGTTGAGTGATAAAATAGCATTCCATATTGTACTTAAACTCTAACGTCCTGTTTTAATTGAATTGTTCCCTTAAATATATAGACACATATTTTAAGAGGCAAAGACCAATATTTTTTATTATAATTAATGACTGATAGCATTGCAAATGCATGCTTTTTAACATATTAAAAGATAAAAAAAATTCTTTATGTACAAAAAATCCCACATATAACTGTCCAATTATTAGAACTTAGTTGTTAACATTTAGGATAGAGAGAAAAAAGATGTGCTAAACAATCAAATTGATTAATTTTGCTTTTTTCAATGAATTTTATTTTATCTGTGTGCATTGGAAGTATGTTTTGAATATTTATATATTTTTTTAAAGTTAAAATGACATATTTCAAATGCATTTGAGGTATTATATTCATTTCAAAATGAGTAATAAAATCTTAAGCATACAATGTTATTTGATTATATTATTAATATATTATTCATTATAAATAAATTGTTTTCTTTAATAATTATATTTAAATGTATGAGGTTTTGTTTTATGTGGCTACCTAGAAGAATTCGTCTGGTACAAATAAGTAAACTTGTTCTTGTACTTTTTATAGCGTTTCTGTTCAGTGTTACTTAATTAAAGATTGCAGTTATAAATTAATTAGAATGTTTCAAAAAAAAATACCTACTGACAAGCTGAAAAGTTTCGTTTTTTTTATAAAGACGTCTAATAAAATTTATACTCCAAATATAAACATTCGGAAGTTGAGAATTACATTTTTTATCCGTAAGATTTTTATAACGAATCAGCGACGCGCCCTACAAATAATATACTAATATTAATAAAAAATGATAAATTCACTCGTGTCAATTGAGTAATCAAGCTAATGATTATCCTGTTATGACCAAAAGTTAAATAACACGATTATTTAACGTATTACTATTATTATGCAATGATTTTATCATGACTTTTTATCATGCTTTTCAAATATATTATAACCCTAATATTCTCGAATTTCTTTGCGAAATACGACAGTATTATAGGTCGATTTCTCTTTGTATTTAGTGATTTAAATTTCGTCGTTTTAGTGAATCATAGTTTCTCCTGCTGTAGTAAAAATATTTCTCAGCCTAAAACTGTCTCTAGGAAGTACATGGATGGTTCACTTGCCAAATCGATTAACTCCAGTGAACACAAAAAGCAGAAAAACGCTTCTCAATTTCACTGGTGTCATATAATTGAATAATAAAGTACCAAACTAATATTGCTATTAAGTGGTATTATTCATTATTTTAACAGAAAAGTTATAATAAATTCGAAAGATTAGACTAATCCAAGTTTTTGGCATTATATTTTTTTTTCAAAATTGGTGTTAATCGATTTTGCAAACGAGACATGCATATATTTCACCAATATTAAAGTTTTTTGAAGTTTATTAACGTGTTTTACTGGTTAATATTATTAGTTAGCGAAAATATGCGTACATTTCATCAAAATCGGTTCATTAGTTTAGCCAAACTTAAAAAGCAAACCGTATTGCGGTATTTTGCAATATTAGTGTGGATATAAAAATTAGGATACATTTTGGTTTTAATTTATAATCATTTATTTAGTACTATGATTAAGTATTGATACTGAAAATAAAATGTGACACATCTATACTTAGCAGGTTGTAATTTACTTGATTATGGCGCAATTGAAATTTGATTAATTGAAATTTTCTATAAATGTTAAAAAAGCCCTTTTTTTGTAGAGCGTTTGAATCCTTACAAAAATTTTTGTACGATGTGTTTTTGTCAATTATAAAAATCAAAAAAAAAAATAGTGCTTCTTATGGGAAAGTAAAAAGATGTCATGTATAATCTCTTAATATATTGAATATAAATTCCAAAATGCGTATTTATAAACTATAATGAAACTTACAAATTTGTTTCGACCTTTTTTCGAAATATTCTTTAAATTCTTCTGTGTGGTAAAATATAACGTAAAGGGATTCAAGAACCCTGTAAACGATCGTACTAGTTGCACAACAAAATTATAAAATACATTGTGTAATAAATTTGAAACGAAGTTGAACTATAAACAAATGACGATTGTTGCGCAACTAATTCAATTTCGGATTTTAAACTTATTAAAGCCAGTTTTATTATTTTCACCTATGCTTTGTTTTTCGTATAAGATATATACAAATATATTAAGCCATTTATTTATAATTTTATTTATAAATAATTAATTTATAATTTTTGAGCATAATAGCCTGGAGATTTGTATTAACAGTAATCAATAGTATCTACACTTCCAGCTATCAAGATATACCGTATTTTCCTGTATATAATCCGCGGTTTATGTGTTAAAAAAGTTTCAATTTTCGTTGTGCGTATTATATGCCACTGCGGATAACCCGATAAAAACATTCTCCTTAAAAGATGCTAAAGATGATGTTTTTATTTTGAAAGTTTACTTTTTGATTATGATTGGAATTTCTCACGTTTTTCCAACGACAAATGTTTTAAGTTAACTAACATTTAATTTTTTTTTATTTTTATTGATTTTATTTAATATATTGAACAAACTTAATAAAACTTCAAAATCCGCAATTGTCGGGGAGATATTATTCTCTGTAAAATTATTATGTAAATTTTATTTATTTGAAAAATTAGCATTGCGGATTATATACGAAAAATAGGTACTTGATATCGTCAAATCAGTCTCTCAAACTTCTTGTCTCTATTTTTAAAAATTTCATAAACTATAATTTTAGGGGATTATTTCTTTCATTCGGTTCAAAGCGCTTCCAGCTTTGAACCATTCAATTTGTTGCTCATTCATCGTATGGTTCAATAGAATTATATCAATATTTCCATTTTTATGTTTCAAATGGCATTCGACTTGTTTTCCAGGGGCCAGTTTATTGAGCCCGACCAAGGAGATTTTATCGCCAGGCTCAATTTTATCATAGTCTTCTCGTTGAGCAAAAGTTAATGGTAGAAGACCTTGTTTTTTTAAATTTGTTTCATGAATACGAGCAAAAGAACGCACGATAATTGCTCTTCCACCCAAATAACGAGGTTCGAGGGCGGCATGCTCACGACTCGAGCCTTCGCCGTAATTTTCATCACCAATAGCCACCCAATTGGCACCGTGCGCTTTGTAATAGCGAGCCACATCCGGAACTGATCCCCACGTTCCAGTTAGTTGATTACGTACTTCATTTATTTCCTCATTTTCAATATTGAGCGCACCTGTGAATAAGTTATTGGAAATATTGTCCAAGTGGCCACGGAATTTTAACCAAGGACCCGCTGCGCTTATATGATCTGTAGTACATTTGCCCTTTACTTTAATCAAAACGAGCATATCTTCCAGATCTTTACCATTCCATTTTTCGAATGGTTTGAGAAGTTGCAATCTATTGCTCATTGGATTAACTTTGATCTATAAAATGTAAATGGTTACTGTTAGCATAATGGGTTTGTTTAAAATTTTTACCTCTATTTTACTACCGTCGACTGGAGGTGCTTCGTAAATTTTTTCTCCGGGTGTGAAACCTTTAGTAGGTAACTCATCACCAAAGGGTGGTGTCAATTTGAACTCTTTCCCATCGGCTCCTTTCAGAGTTTGTTTTGTTGGATCAAAATGAAGAGAACCGGCTATACTTAAGGCTGTTGTTAGTTCAGGACTTGTAACAAAAGCATGAGTATTGGGATTCCCATCATTGCGACCTGTAAAGTTGCGATTGTATGATGAAACGATTGTATTTCGTTTTCCTTTTTCGATATCTTTGCGATCCCATTGACCTATACACGGGCCGCAAGCATTAGATAAAATTGTTGCTCCGCTGTCGCGAAATATTTGCGCGATTCCATCGCGCTCGATGGTAGCACGTATTTGTTCAGAGCCAGGAGTTACGTAGAATGGTATTTTAAACTTTAAACCATATTGTTTGGCTTCGTTTACTATAGAAGCACAACGAGCCATATCTTCGTATGAACTATTAGTGCATGAACCTATGAGACCAGCACCGATTTCCTTGGGCCAATCGTTCTTTTTTGCCACCGTTCTTAGACGACTAATTGGGTGCGCCCAATCTGGTGTAAATGGTCCATTAACATGTGGTTCTAATAAATCTAAATTGATGTTAATAACTTTATCATATGTCGCATCATTGTCGGCAGATAACAACGAATTTTGATATTGCAAAGCAAAATTTGCAATATCTTCACGACCTGTTGCTTTTAAGTACTTCGCCATACGTTTATTATACGGAAAAATAGAAGTGGTAGCACCGACTTCTGCTCCCATATTACATATAGTTGCCATTCCTGTACAAGATATATTTTCGATACCAGAACCAAAATACTCGATAATTGAACCTGTTGCCCCTTTAACGGTTAAAATTCCGGCTAGTTTTAGTATAACATCTTTTGGTGAAGTCCATGTGGAAAGTTTTCCGGTTAGATTAACTCCAATAACTTTTGGACATTTTAATTCCCATGGCATATTAGCCATTACATCGACGGTATCAGCTCCACCAACACCTATACAAAGTCCACCTAAACCTCCTCCATTCGGCGTATGTGAATCAGTTCCAATCATCAATAGACCTGGAAATGCGTAGTTTTCTAAAATAATTTGATGAATAATTCCTCCTCCAGGTTTCCAAAATCCAAGCCCATATTTAGCTGCGGTCGCTCGCAGAAAATTGTAGACTTCTTCATTTAAAATTTCCGAACGAGCTAAATCTTTCGCACCTCCAACCTGAAAATAAATTGATTCATTATCAACATTTTTGATGAGCAGTCAATGGAAAACCTGTGCTTCTGTTAAGTGATCGCAATGAATAGTTGCTGGAACATTAGTTTGTTTCAGTCCACTGGACATAAACTGCAACATCGCCATTTGACCAGTTACATCTTGGAGTGCGACTCGATCCGGACGTAACCGTAAGTATGATTCTCCGCGAATAATTTCTTGCTTTTTTGCATCGTCAAGATGTGAATACAACACTTTTTCACTTAACGTAAGCGGACGATTTAATTGTTTTTTGACGATTTCTAAATTGGCTTGAAGACGTTCGTACGGAACATAGGTACTGGAGTCAAATTTGCTAATCGGAACTTGAGCACTTGCCAATGATGAGGAATAGTGAAGACATCGCGCAGAAAGTCTTGTACTTATCTAAAATTATGTAATGTTAATTATTTCCAATTCAAAAAAAAAAAAGAAAGATAATTGAATTAATGTCCCATCGAAAAGCATAGTTTGTACCAAAAGTGTCCTTGGTTTATAATGTATAGTATATTTTTAGATTTTATATATTAAATTCAGAATATATAGAAGTAAAGGTTTGGATTAGTCGTATTTGGATTGCCGCAAACCTTCTTTTTATCTCTTCCACTATTTGTCTGAACAGCAGCTAGTGCTTACAACATATCAGACTACAACGCATGATATACTGGTCTGTGTATAAAAATTTTTAAAAAGGGTTTTGGAAACCAGAAAAATCCAGAATCCATTAACAACCAAGCCAGTAAAACCACAGGTTAGTTTAAATTGGTATAGGAGTAACAACGTGTCCTGACTCCTTACTGATCTGGACGCCAAAAACCAAGTAAACTTAAGGGGGGTACCGAGTGAAAAAAGCATACGGAAAACAAAAGAGCAGATTCCTTGGCCCGCTGAAGGGTAGTGATACCATATGCCGATCAGGTTCAGTGCTTGGAGTTGTAAAATCAGCGATAAGAAAACCCATTAAAGGATTTATATTAAATACCCCTATGGAATATTACAGGAAAGGAATGCATAGAAAAAGAATGATAAGAAATATTTCTTACTATCCTCCGGTTGAATGACAACTCAAAAAACTACGGATATTCAATTCCAACATTGAACAGCACTTTATTCGTTGGTCGCTACAATTCGCTTGACTTCTTGGACTGTAATAGGTGAAATAGGAACCCAAAGAGCAGAAAAAGATTACTATTCCAGTTTTGATAAAACCTTCATTAAGCCCATTGGAGACGGGAAGGTAACATTGCCGTTGGGAACTATTGGTACAAACTGATATTGGCAAAGTAAAATTTAAAACTTAATTTTGCTCTAAAGCGACTGTTTTTAGATTATTTATTGAAATATCAAAAATATATATAAACACTGAAAAGTATCAAACAAGTTGCACTTACGAATTGTTGACTTAATCGGCCAATTTTCATTTTCATTATTCTTTTCGTTTTATATGTCTAAGTTTAGTTTCCTGTTTACCCTATTTGTTTAAGTCGTAGTTTATTTGTTGGAAGATAAAACAAAGAATAAAAATATTTAGCTGATTTATTGGAAATTACGTTTTAACTTTTGTAACTTGTTATTTTAAATACCGGTTTAATTTTTTGCAGAGTTAATAACACTTTTGTTATGAAATATTACATCACTTTATTTATTTTTTCTTCTTTAAATCAAAATTTGGATATTATTTGCACGTTACATGAATTACAATTTTTTTTATTTTTAAATTTTCTTCTTATAACTTAGTACGAATATCTTAAAATACAGTTTGACCTTATCGACAGTAAGAGCTGTCCCAAATAAATATTCAGTGATAAAAAGTAAGTTATCTTACTTTCAGAACTACATAAGTCTAGACTTAAAGAAATAAAATGCATATGATATAGTTGCGGATTTATTAAACGTAAATAAGATTACAAAATAATATTTATTTAAAACTAGTTAGTAAATGCACTAATAACTAAATAAATTATTTAAATACTAGTAAGAAAATTATTACTATTGTACTTTATAGCTAATACAATTTTAATGTTCAAAAATTATGTAGTAAAAATATTTATAACGCCTTGTTAGAAATTATTACACAAATCAAAAAACGTAAAATTACTTTCATTAATTGTATATTTTTGATTTGATTTATTTTTTAAATTTGGGTAAATATTTATTTTTTCTCAAGATTTATTTCAAGTTCCTCCATAACTGTAATGGTCTTTAATGACTTTTTGGATTTGATTATTTTATTACAATTTTAGAAATAAACATTTTCAGTAATCGTGGCGCCCAAACTCAAATCCTTATGGTATACAGAGCGGTTTTCGATTTTTTAAAAGAAAATTATTATTAAATATTATAGAGATAAAAATCATTATTAAAATAATAATGAAATAATAATGTTAGAAATTAGATATTAGATACGTTTATTGTTGAGAGAATGGTAAAGAAAATATCATTATCCGTGTAAATTAAGTTGCCTATGTTATACAGAGTAGGACATACATAATATTATCCATATTATCCTATGCGAAACCTACCGTGCGGATTCTAGAAGTCATAGTTTAAGTCATTGTTTCGGCCAAAAAACGAATTTCGGATGTCGTCAAGCCGAAACTAGACTGAAAACTGAATTCGTGAGATGAAAATGTTGAGAATATATTATTTCTCACTTATAATATTAGATTCTTCAATTACGAATATTGATTATATTCAGTTCATTAAAATTATTTTTAATATTTTTTTTTCAGTTCAAGAGGAAACTGACCAAAGATTGAAGAAATTGTTTTATTTTTAAGATGCAAAAAAGAATACTTGTTGTTTTGTGTACCTAAACATATTGGGCAAAAAGTAATTTTGTAACTTTTTTTTATTATATTTATGTTATTCGTAACTAAGGACAAATAATTTATTTGAAACAAGAAGTGATAATAATATGTTATGTTTATGATTAGCTCAAATAGGGTATTAAATGAAGACTAAATTAGTTATAAATACCTATAGGATTTAAAAGTAAAGACTGATAAATTATGATTAACTTTTTCTTCCTACGAAAACATGACCTTATATGGAAGTTTCGGCCGCTGAAACTGAGACTGATCCCGAAATTCAGTTTCGGCCATAAAAAATAGTTTCGGTCGGACACTAGTTTTAGTAACTTCTCCTTCCCGTCTACCGATGAATCTTTTCAAATGAGTTAATAATGATGCGTTATTAATGACAATGATACTCCAATTTGAATACATTATTTTACCACCATTACTCATTTTTTGATAGAAACCCTTTAAAAAAGAACCTTAAAATATTTTGGAAATATTTGTGAAACCCGGAATATGTTAACCAGCGATGCAATTGAGTCCGCATTTTCAAGCGTACAATTGCCAAAAACGTCTACGGATGCGCCTGTGAGAAATATTTAGGTGCATAACTTTGAAAATCGATGAAATATTAAAAAAAGAAGACATTGCACGATTTGCCGTTTTTAAAGACTACAATTGATCACAAAGCCATAGAGCTCTTTTAAGTCGTTATGTTTTTTTTCAAAATTCACGAAGTGGCGATAACAATTTCATAGCATCAGTTTATTTAGGTTTTGATAAATACCGTTTATTTCCTTCGAATAACTTCGATTAGCTTTAGAATTAAATTATTTGAAAATATTTTATATGATTTTTGCAACAGGACGGAAACAATTAGTTAATTTTCAATGCATAAAAATATGCTAATTGAAGTTTTATTTTTCCGCTATTAATGACTCCACGCAGCTCCGTCTTCCAAGAATAAATTGACAACTGCTTATAAAGTATAACAAAGACAACATATATGTCTATCTCATGATTTCGTAGCATTCAATCAATATATCAGTTGCATTTCCATCATTTTGAAGAGGTAGCGAAAAAGCATTTAAAGGCATTTTAAAGTTCAAAAAACTAATTAGAAATCGTTTAAAGTTATTAAAGGCATTTTAAAGTAATGATTTCAAAATGCGTTAATAGCATTTTTTAACATAGTAAGACTCACAAAGGAGGAAGAAGAAGAAACGGCGCAAGTCCTTTTTAGGTCGTTCTATATCTGGCAATGTTGCATTTTCTACTTTGTTTTTAATTTAATTCGTGAATAAAACGGCCCATAATGAAAATTTAGCCATAAAAGAGAAAATTATATCAATTATGTAATATTAGAATTGAATTAACAAAAAAATCGCGAATAGAATAAAAAACAAAGCAGAAAGCATAAGAAGAAGTGTACTATCTTTTCCATCAGCTTTGTTAGAAACCTGTTAAAGACATTTCGAAATTTTTAAGTTTTTAAATGTTCTTTTTTAACAGAACCTTCTTAAAAAAGGCATTTTAAATGTTCAAAAACTCCATTAGAAGCCGTTTAAAGTTATTAAAAACTTTTTAAATGTAATGATTCTAAAATTACTTTTTTAAACAATCAGCTGGGAATTGATGGGTATTGAAAATGATAAAAATTCACCAATTGCATGGCATCTTTTCTTTTTCTTGTTTCCAGTACAATCCTCATAGTAACACTACCAAATACTAAAGATACTGAAGATCTTTATACACCCCTTCTGTATAATTTTTTAAATTTGTGATTTCAACGCAAAGTTGCCGGTTTCCTTAAAACATTTTTTTTTACCTTTTAACAGTACATATTTTTATTAACAAAAGAATTTGCTAGTAAAAAAAGCATATTTGAAATTAATTTGTATTAATCAAAATCTTTCTAAATTCAATATACAATCCGTATTCAATATAATGTTACGAATTCCAGAAATTTGAATAATTTAAATCATTTAAATACAATTCGCGCAGCCCGCGTAATTGAAATCAACAAGTTTGACAGTACAGCCAACCAAAACACTTAAATTTTGACACATTTCCTAGAGGAATTTACTTTCTGTCAGTTTTCGAATGACTTTCAATCTTCTCCAGCTGACAAAAACGTCATCAAGTCTTCGAACGAAGGCCATTCAAGTTTTGCAATCTATCATAAAGCATTTCATAACTTTAGTTCATTCAGAGAAGCTGTCGACAGCTTAGTTGACTCAAACTTTGTCGCATTGTTGAAAATTTAAAAAAAGAAAACATGGCAACGAAATTGTATTCAATGGAGGATGTGAAGAAGCACATCGATACAAAATCGGCATGGTTTGTGATCCACAATAATATCTATGACGTGACAGCATTTTTAAATGAGGCAAGTACTTTTTCAATTGTTTTTCTAATTAGAATTAGCAATATAATTATAATTAGCCAAATTTAGATTCTTTATAAATCGATGTCATTAGTTATTGGGAATGAAATGGATCTTTGCCTTTGTTATCTGAAAATCAGGGAACCGCACCGGTGTTGGATTTTATTAACTAAACGATTGCTTCAACTAATATTTAAATTGCGACGATAGTTGGGGTCGTAAGGCCATTTCTATGAATAACAAATTGTTTGAGTACTTGAACAGCCTTCATTTTCCATTAGAAATCGACGTGATTTAAGATTTCATATTCATATCGTTGAAAGAAATATTATATGATGAAAACCGATTTTTGCGCAATTATCAGCCACTTGACTTGATAAGTCGTTGATAAAATTACTCAAAAAAATCCTCACATAACTTATGTGGCATTATAATAATTTCTTCAATTAAAAATGTGCGAAAATAGGCCATAATTATTAATACAAAAAACAAGAACGCATATGAAGATATTTTGGAAAACAACAATGTCCCGTTATGATGTAATAAAAAATGTTCATTTTTTTAGTATCTGATGAAATACTTTTTCATTTTCGAAGAAATAAAGATGTGAACTTGACTTTGTCCGTATGAATTTATTAAAATTATAATTTTTTTTTTTACAATTTATGTGTCACAAAATATCTGTTCCAACTATATCTTATGCACTTCCGTAATAACTAAACATCTTAATAAAATATCACTTAATTAAAACGAAAAGATAGAAATAAAACCTTGAAATATATAAAGATATTTTCACATTGACATCAAGTATATTTTGTAGATTAATATTCGCAATAATTGAGAAAGTTAAATAAAATATTATGTACAAATAATAGTAAAAATTGTTTTTTTAATTACATAAAATTATCATAGTAGAACAAGTGGACTTAAGTAGCTAGTCACGTAGTCTTAAACAAGTATATATTATTTTATTTTCAAGGATTTATAATGGGTTTTGACGTGGACTAATAATAATTTAATTTATTAAATATTAAAATAATAATATATTAATATATTAAAATAATACTTAAAAAATGTCGAAAGAAGAGAAAATTGTAATATTTATATCTAGATCTATTTGTCTATGTTCATGAGTTTTTATTGAAATTCTAAATAAATTAAGCCGTTTATTTTGAAATCCATGCCAAAACGGTTATACTATATTTGTAGCTTGGTCAAATTATTGTTTTAATATCAGTGTTTGTAATACTATTTGTAATAACTTCGACGAACTATTCTTGAAATGCGCTTTGACCACTTTCCAAATAAGCGATTCATTTATCTAATACTAAAGTCTAATCGATATACAAAGTGCCCTTTATCTTCGTTCAAAAATCAACCGAATGTTTAACGAAAACCAAAGAAGCTTATAAGTTATATTGTACGAGTACACGTGAATGTGTATCGTTAGTTGGAAATTAACTATAATAGTTACAATTGTACCTATTTTTTGTCAATTTTTGATGGGTTTTTGGTTTTGGGTTCAACTTAGGTGCAAATGATCAACTGAGTTGAAGTGTTTTAACCTAAGTTGGAGAGTTGAACTAAATTAGTTTCGGTTCCAGCTTTGGAGTTATTTTTTTAAAACTCCTGCTCCGGTCTAAATTGTTATAAATTATGAGTTTAATTTTTTCTTTCATAAGTAACTATCTTCAAGCGGTGACCAGACACTTACCCACTAGAAAAATCCTCTCATGAAAATTGCCCATATAGAAATTTACTCACATAGAAAATTCCTCACACAGATATTACCACACAATGAAATTATTTCACATGGAAATTATCCATAGGAAGAATTTTTTTATTTAATATTTAATTAGTTATTATTTTTTTTAGAATTATTAGTGTAACGATATTATACGTGAAATATAAATCAAAGTAGAACAAGTAAAAACTAAAACGTTTCTAGATAATGACGTTACTAAAAAGGACATGAACCCTTCTTTTTTTTTAATTTATAACTTTTTAAAATACAAGATATTTGTTTTCAAATATGTTAGTAGTGTATTACAATATTAATAATAAATAGCAATTAATTAAATAATAAGTTAAATAAATATTTTTCCTGTGGGTTAATTTCCATATGAGGATATATCATTACGTAACAGTACGTAAATTTTTGTGTGAGGAATTTTCTAGTAGAGAACTATCATAGAACTCTTTAATCATCAATTCAAATTTAATTTTACGGTATTTATATTTGGCTAAATATATGAGGTTTTTAAGTATTTACTGACTATATTAAAGATAAAGTTATTAGAAGTTGGAGTCACTATAGACTTTGATGACTCCGCGAAAACTAATATTTTAGCTATAGCTTCTATGGCTATTTTTGTCATGATTAATTTTATTTTATTTAAATTTGATATTTTTATGTATATGGTGAAGCTACGAAAGGCACTATAACTAAAAGGCATTAGTAGTAATATTTGATTGCACCATGTAACAATAACTAACCGACAATTATTCATTTTATATTACCTATGCGATATTACCTATCGCAACATCAGGCGTCTTGGATCACAAAAACATTTCAAAGCATGATTCAAGACGCCTGATGAAGTTGCGATAGGTAACGAAACGTCTCCAATTTGAACAATAAAACATCTAATAGATCTTAAAAAACCTGAGATTTCTTCTTTAGTTTAATAAAAAACTAAGGTTTGAGTTCGATTGAGTAAGGTTTGGATTTATTACTCAATATAATATCTACATACTACATCTTTAATATGTATACTTTACATGTGATTAGTATGTTATCAGAAGCAATAATGAATGTTAATTTATTTTACTATTTTCCTATAATACTATTTATTTTACTTCCCCTTTCACTCTACCTTTTTCTATTAAAAGCCCGAAAATTCGCCAATGTAGATGAATGACCAATGTAAGTTCTCAAACAAATTTGTGCACCAAAGATCCAATATACTTTGGCTTCAACGATACAAATGTCCCAATCATTATTTACCCTAATAGTTTTGTGATTCGCTAGGGTGTTCATTGCACGTACAGACATATCTATAATTTCTTATACGATAGTTTACAAAAATTCGGGCAAAGTAGGTTTGAAATTTTTGGTTATTGGGACTTTCGAATTTGGCATTTAATCAAGGGCTTTTGGCGTTCTATCTACTTTTAAGTGAGGGAATATTTGAAATTATCCCTGCCAAATATATCTAACTAAAGACCGATATTTTCACTCATGGATGAAAAGATCATATCCTCAGGATAACTAATTAATAAATTTTACACGTATTCTTAGGTGAAAATACGCATGTTTTATCTATACTCCGGATAACAATTTATCTGAAAGATAAATATCACTATCTAGATGTGGAAATACCGGCGCTAAACTATATGCAGTCAGCAGACTAATTTTTTTAAACTGTATTTCTGTTTGTAGTCTATATCAAGTGTTTATCGTTTATCTTAAATATTAAATTATTTTATGATATAAATTATTGTAAAACATATATTTTTTGATCCACACATGTATTTTATATGGTAATATTAAATATTCGTACATAAATTGTCTAGAAAATTTTCGAACCGCAATAAAGATTAAAAATATTTTTGTCGATTTATGTGAATATAACTGACCAGACATAAAATAAGTGATTTTTATTGAAAATTTTATTGTTTCATCATATTGTTAGACTATTGGTGTACAAATCACATTAGCGTTATACGAATGAGAAACCATTCATCAATTATGCGAAACATTTTATGGAATGATTACAAACTTCTTATTCTTACTATTTTTCTTACAATTGATTTATCATTTTGTCTTACAAAGAGGTGTTTTGGTTGCAATCACTCAATTTAGCGCCACATTAAAAAGTGCAAACATCGTATTTTGAAAAAATTTAATCAAATAAAAAAATAACAATATTCTAACATATTCAATTATTTTTATGTGGGTAAAAACATACTAGAAATCGATTAGCCATTGAATACAACGACATTGCTACAATGACCGTAATCACCGCAATCAGATTCGTCCTAAAACTGTCTAAGAAGAAAAAGCTTATACCCGAAGGATAAAGTCCATTTAACCCTGGAGTCGCTATGAGCTGAATAATATACTATAAATAGTTAAGATCAAATAAAAAAAAAATCAAACAACTATCATTCGCCCCGTACACGGTGAAAACGACATCTGACGGCTGTACTAAATTATGCTCGAGAAATATGGGGATTGTGGGACGTGGTTATTTACAAGAAGAACGTAATGAGCATAACCTAATGAAATTTCGACCACTATTAGCGCTGGGATCGATTTTGGTTTTTTGATGGATTTTTTTTTTTTGTTTGTAATTCTTTATTTATTTAAGATGCTGTAATAATTTCAAATTAATATGTTATAAATTATTGTTACTAAATAATAGTTTTTTCATTTATGTCAGCGCTGTCCAACTTACCATAGCCCGTAAGCCATATTTTCTTCACCAAACATTTCGGGAGCCAAGAAGGTTGATAAATGAAAATTCAGTTAATTTAAAAGATATTTTATTTTTACTCAAAGGAAATCTTTAAAATATCAATAATATTAATAGTAATCAATAATATCATTGTAAAATGTACTCGCGGACTGTAAAAATAATTTGGTGGGTCGTAGAAAGCCCATGGGCCGCCAAATGAAGAGCCCTGATTTATGTAATAAACAATAATATTGTACCGTTTGTACAATATATAAAACTTGTTGTGGTCTTATTTATGTAATATAATTTACAAAAGTAATCTATAAACATAAATTTAAACGAAAGTTTAACCAAATTTATTGTTGATATATTGCTCAGATATGTATTTCAATTGCCAGGCAATCTTCTTCAATCGTCATCAAGTAGTATTGGATCGCTCCGTAATTGCTATGTGGTGAATCACATCGTCATGATGATCGATTACGTTATCGATCACATAGCAGTTATGGAGCGATCCGATACTATTTGTGGTCCACATAGTAGACGCTACTCCGGCTACTTCCATAAAACCAATGAAAGCTGATAAGCGCCATCAATAATTATTCTTGAAACTAAAAGCTATTATTTGAGCGGTAGATTTAAATTTAAATGAATGGTTTGATTGTTCCCTAATTTGTCGTAATAAATAATTATTTAATAAAATATATAAATAATTTGTCGAAAAATTTAAATTGTAATCACTGTAATTGTGTTTAGCAATATTAGGCAATACTAATAATTTGCAACTTATTTTCACTGCAAATAAAAAAAAAATATTGTGCAATAGAATGTTCCACAAATCGACTTTTTTACATTATTTTAAATATTGCTTTGAATAATTTAAAAAAAATATTTTTAATGTTTTTGACTATTGCGTTTTAATATGGACTGTAAAATTTAAAAAAAATATATTTCAACAATGTCAATGTTCTAAATAAAAAATAGAAATGACAGTGTTTATTACCCAGCTATCATTTTAAACTTCGTATAAAGTTCGGGATGACCGAATACAGTTCGTTTCCCCTACCAAGAAAAAACCGATGCTAGCGTTCAGATTGCCTCGGTAATAATTTTTGTACTATCACAAATCGATTAAAGTAGCCCAAAGTAGCGCCTACTTATTGCCCACTGAGAAAGGTTGTTTGGCAATCGAAATACGTATCTGGACAATACGTCAAAATTTTTGTAAATTATGTTATATAAATAAGATCACAATATATTTCATAGGTTGTATAAACGTTATAACTGTATAAAATCAGCGAAAAAAAATAATTTGATATAGTATTATAGCTTTTTAAGATCAATTAATATCATCGCTTTAAAAACTATATTCAAACGTTTCAACCTTAAAGAATTTGGTTTCAGCTTCCAAATTTTTATATTTTTTTTAATTATTTATTTTTCAACAATCTTTTCAGATTCGAATTATCCAAAGTTTATTATTCTCCTGAATTGTAGTATTGGAGGAAATTAGAATTTATGCTGAGAAACTTATGCAGCGAATATTACTGTCATTATGTGATAAAAGTATACACTCTTTTCTCTTTATATTATATAAGAACTAGGTACACTTAATAATCTTACGTTACAATGTTCATATGAAAATCGGTTTAATTGTATCCTTATTTTTTACTGAAATAAAATTAGTTATAGAATAAAAGTGATTTTAAAAAGAGATCTTTTAGAAACATTATGCTTGTGATTAATAATTTTAATTGAATCAGAAAATAAAAGTCATAAGTGCTTGCACTTAAATGTTCATAAGATAATTATAAAAAAAAATACAATGTAAATAATCTGCCAACGTAAAGGAAAATAATTATATAATGATAAGATTTCTTTTACTTTTGTTTTTCAGAAAAAAAAATTTGTTCCGAAAAATATCATCAGATCTAAAAAATGTATTTCTACCTTTATTTTTAAACATATATTTAGTACAAATACAATTTTTTTTGTATGAACTGCACGATTCAAGCGCCCAATTATCTTAGTTTTTTATTTTATGGCATCAACGTTCAAGGTTTCCTTATTTTAACATTATTCAAATAGGCATTATTATTATTCTAAATAATTCGCTTACTCTATTTAAATGGAATGACTTTACAAATTTCTTTATAATATTACCAAGAAAAATGTGACAAAGTTTGTTGAATACTTTGATGTAGCACTAAAATCAATTTAAATTTTCAAATATTGCAAATTTTACGATAAATGAAAAATTGAAATTTGTGAAAAAATTTCACTGATTTTTTTTCAATTAATTTTCGTAAAATTATTGGCATATTTTTTGTTAAATTTTGTCACGTGCCGATTTTTTTTCACCACTAAGGTAATTTTTAATATCATTGAAATTCTTATGACCTTTGATTTGCCAATTCAAAAAAAAGGGTTTATTACAATTTAGGTAATATTTTGAAAGTGATTGAAGATAAAACAATTGGAAAGATTAAAAAAATCGTTTAATTAGATAATTTATAAGTGGTTCCTAGTCATACTTTCTCTTATACTTACTAATAGCAAATTTATAATTATTTAATGCTAATGATCGTTTGGTTTAGTCATTAATATACAAAATATTAATTTTAAATTTATTAGGAAAAGATAGAAATAAACGTGCCTCAATTTACGCAAGTTTAACATGCGCCATTTGCAAACGAAAGTCCATCTAAACAATATGTACGTCCATAAACCCAATGGTTCAATAGATGAAAAAATTCATAGAATTCATTGAATATATCTTGCGATATACTTTGCCATGCCAAATTTTGGAAATCAGTGGAAAATTGTAACATCAATAATCACTAAATTGTAAGCTTTAGATATAAAACAAAATGTTCTTTTTCTCCGTCCCGTGATCTTTTCAACTTCGTAATCTCGTCTATTGAATTCCATATACATATTTTCTTCTCTTTGTCTTTTTACATTCGATTTTCTCCTCTTTCACTTACGTCCATGAAATGTGGAGCACGCGTCTATACCACTAAATTTCAAAAGCTTCTGGACAGTTAACGATGGCAATGTCAAGCGTGCATGCCTCAAAGGCATAGAGAAAAGTACACCATCGTAGTAGCTTCAAGCTTAAATATTTAATCTAAATGACAAAAAAGGAAAAAGTTTCTCTAGTTTAACCGTTTTAATCGATTTCAGCTTCGACCAAAAATCTGCCGAAGCTTTGCCTTCCTTTTCCTTCTATTGAATTTTCTTTCACTTTCTTTACTATTTTCATATTGTTATCAACATTCACCTCTATTTTCATTGTTTTCTACATCACTGAATCGCTGACTTCTTAATTAGTATTTCGTAATTAATTTATTACTTTTAAACCATTTTGTTACAAACAAACAGGATTCTTTCATAACCGATTTTCCATTGATTGATAAAAGGTGAAAAATCCAAACTTGTATATTTTCTTGACCAATAACCATAGGGCAGAGAACGGAGACTTCTATAGGACTGCAATTGATATGGACGAAGCTACTCTGTTGGTAAATTTCAGACGTTCGGTTAGCCGACCACTAGATATCGCTGTACAAAATTAGCCTTGACCAAATGTAATTTTGTACAGCGGCAACTAGCAGTCGGCTAACAAAAGCTTTGAGAAGAAATAAGAGATGATAATAATATCTTATGATAATGATTAACTCAAATATTAGGGGCTAAATGATTAATGAATACTTATAGGATTTAAAAATAAACAGTGACTAATTATGATTAACTTTTTTATCTACGAAAATATGGAAGTTTCGGTTTCGGCCGAAACTGAGACTGATGCCGAAATTCGGTTTCAGCCGTAAAAACTACTTTCGGTCGGACATTAATTATAACTCCTCGGGCCATATATAAAATTATATATTTTAGTATTAGAGTAAGATACACTGTAGGAATTTTCTATATATTGGTTTTCACCCCATTGGTCATTATACAATAAAAATATTTTGTAAAAGTTTGAAAATTTCGCGGACCGGAAAAATGGTCAAAACGAGTTTCATGCGGCTTCCGAGTCGCGAGTTGGCCACCCCTATTCTAGACCAAGAGTTTTTATATTTAAACTTACTGCTGATATTTTCACTCATAGATAGATAGGTCAAACCCTTAAGATAGCTATTTAATAGATAAAAATGTATACATTAGATAAATCCTACAAATATCACTATTCTTAGGTGAAAATACGCATGATTTCTTTATCCCCCGGATAAAATATTATCTGGATGATATATGTTGCATCTAAATGTAAAAGAAATCTTCGATTTTAGCTCAGAACTCAGTCGTATCCTACTCACACCGGGAGAAGCATTCAATTACTTAATTTCCCTTGCAAATGTTTTATCTTCGACTTATAAGTAGTAATTATATGAAGTTGAATGGTTTATTGATTGTTTTTTTCATTGCAGCACCCTGGTGGTGAAGAAGTGCTGTTGGAACAAGCAGGACGAAATGCTAGCGAGGCATTCGAAGATGTAGGACACTCAAGTGATGCTCGCGAAATGATGAACAAGTATAAAGTTGGTGAACTAATAGAATCGGAACGTAAACCCATCAACGAAAAGGGAAAACAAAGTTGGGACTCGGACAACAGCGACTCAAATAACGGGTATGGCTCTTCATAAAGTCAACACTTTTCGTTTACATTCTCAAAAAAAAAACCATTCTGGGCACTGAAATTAAAAGCAGTAACGTTTGATTTGAATTTCGTTTCGTTTTTGATTTAGGAATAAAAAAACGTGTGTGGTGTGTTAAATGTCTAAGAGAGGCACGTGCTCTGAGGATTGAGGTAGGATTGGGTCAGGGGCAAGCTCCAAGTGCTTGCAAATTTGAGATTAAATTTAAGCTTTTGATGTCTTGATATTTCAAAGTATTCTATTCTCTTTTTTTGTATAATGAAATCAATTACATTTCTTTTCATTTGAATAATACAAAGTCAAGCTCTAGCAATTTTATATGTGTTTTTTCTTTCTTATCATTAAATTATCGAAACTTTTTTTTATTTCATTTAGCACAAATTTCCTCACAATAATTTAACAAATTTTTATCCATAAAACCAAGTGTCAATTCAGTGGAAAAAGCACGATTCCTGTAAAAATCACTTGATGGTACTTTAAATTTACATATCATTATTAAAAATTATAAATAAATATATCTGTTATCTATATTCGAATCAATTCAATATATATATATAATATTTTTAAAAATCTACACTAAAAATATTTATTTTTGATAAATATGCAAAAAATAAGGTACTGTGGTACAAATTGACAATATATTCCTAAAGTTATAGATTCACCATAAGACTGAATTCGTCCTTTATATACGGAAACTAGTAGGTGAGAATGTCTTTTTAAGTCAATGTAATAGAATACCTCTTTTTATGCATATATCAACCAGGGTGTTTATAACAACTGCTTTAAAATAATATTTAGAATTCAAATATTTTTCAAAAATCTTGTAAAACTACAATCCAATATAAAAAGTTTACAATGGAGGAAACTATCCAAGATAGTTCGATTATTACGAGTTTATGCATTACTGTACTAGTTCTATATATATATAATTTTAGTTAGGAAGCAGAAGTTATAAAAAGTTCCATATTTTATTAAAATATTATCTATTCTATTGAATTGAAAAATCAAATAAATTATTATGAGACGTTATTTTATAAAAATGAATAGAAAATTATTTTAAAATGACCACGAAGAGTAGATAACAGGAGAACGAACGAAGTAGGCAATTTGTTAGGTCGGGTGACCTCAACAACTCGGATAAGGTTAGTTTCTTTTTCAGTCACTAGCGGCGCATTATCGTTAAGAAACTTGACCCTTAGTAAATGTTTATTGGTTGTTCGCTTATTGCTACTGTTGTAAGTTCAAACTTAAACCAAGAGCTGTCAAAACTATTAAAACTGCCAAAAATACTATTGTCACTAGAGCCCTCTGCACTGAGTCCTCATTTCATGGACGACTTTGCAATACAGCGTTCGACCTCTGTTATGTACCATATACTTCGTAAGTGGACCATACATTTTTAGTGCGATGTACAAATCCACTAAATAAGCTATATTCAATAAAGAACTCGTGAATTCATAGCCCCCGCGAGTATCGTAAAATTTTGGAAACGGTATAGACCAGTGTCGATCGAACCTTAGGAGTTCGGTGAGTCAGTCTCGGGGGTTCGGCGAATGTCAAGATCCCCCAACTCATATGACTTATGATTTTATACATACCTAAATTTTGAATTTGACAAAATCTTATTTGATTTTTCTGATTAAGAAGGGGTCGGTGAATGCATATATGATACTGGTGGAGATCAATACCTCCAACAAGGTTAAGAACCACTGGTCTAGACGGATCAGTATGGCGAGTTGGCCCCAAATGGGAACCTATTGAAACTTATGTTAAAACATCGATTTGATGTAAAGACACAATTTCTATAAATTTTACGACCGAATTCTCATTTGATCTTGAGGTATGGTCAACAAGTCCGTCCGCATGACTATTATTCCAAGTAATATATCTCAAAAACTAATTAAGCTGGAGAAGTGAAACCAACGCGAAGCTTAAGATTACTTTACAGAGTATACAATATATTCGTTTTTATTTTTTTAAATAACAATAAATGAAACATATTTTTTGTGTCCTTTGAAAATGACAATCACGAAAAAAATATATTTTATGCTTTATAGTATAGATTAACGCCTTATAGCATACCTTGGTTCTATACGGCTAATATTTTTTTTTTCAAAGTGTTGCATCATATCTTTTCCCCGAAGTTTTAATGTATAATTGTTAACATAAAGGAGCATAACATATAAAGCTCAGGAAATCCAAAAAATATACGTTTTTTAAATTTATTAGTTTTTCAATATTTGCTCCTAAGATAATTACATCTAAGCATTGGAATAATTATTGTAAAAGAAAAGGAAAAAAATAGTGTTCAATATTTATTTAAATAAAAGAAAAATATATAATAACCATCGTCACTGTTATAATTAATTACAATTGGAATACTTTGAGTTGCAAATAATTTAGTTAGTACCTATCAGTACGTAGTAGATACATCAAGTCGATATTTTAACATAAGCTTCGATATAGGTTCCCATTTGAGGGCCAACTCGCCATACTGATCTGGCTAAATTTTTTGCAGAAAATGTATAATATTATTATACTAGAAATATTTGTTTCCTGGTAATTTTTCCAAATCTTATTTCGCAATTGATTCTTACGTCATTAATAATTCTGGTTATACGTAACTTGGTTTTACGCATTTTAAATTCGTTGACCTCGTCGGATGATACTAGCTCAGCCAATATAAATAAATCCGTTTACGTAGTTAGGATTGTTCATTGAACTACTTTAATACATATAAAATTCTTTTCTTTCTAATTTTTCAAAATTTGCAGTTAAAATTCTAGAGTTTTTTTAGAAAACACATTTAAACAATTATTTTATTGCATGTAAAATTTTAATGGTTTTTAAATTTCGGGGACTTAAATTTGTGGAAATGATTGTAAACATATGTTTATTTGTAAGTCATATACCCATTATACAGATATATAAGAAGAATGAAGTCTTGACAACTCTTAAGGGTTTAACTATAAAAATTTAGTTATGAACACAGAACCCTCAAAAATTTACTCACACTTATTGGTATCTACACTTAAAATAGCGGAATCTATTTGGTTGGTATAAATATGTACATTATATATCTCTATACATAAATGCTGAGGTTTCTCTGTCTGTATGTTAGTGTCTTAATAACTTGAGAACTAATATTCTGATTTCCGTTATTTTTCAATATTTTTTATTAGATCGTTGTGTTAAACGATTTGTGTAAATATCCACGGAGACAATATTGGCCAGAAAGAAGGCCTGTGGGCGCTTGCTGTACACTTTTTTTCCATAGCCAATTTTCCATAAAGCGGTGTTTCCCAATATTTTTTTCATTAATGTACCATGTTATTTTTTAGATTATTTTCTCATTTAGTAAATAACCAGGAACCATATATTCGCCCCTCACATTGTATTGTGACGTAATTGCAGATAGAACCTGCATGACTAATTATTTCCGAATGATACACACAATGTATAAATTGATACTTTGATATTCAAAGCAAGAAAACAATATGCCACTATTACTATTTTAAATAAAAATATATTAGTGGTACTTAAAATGTTATTTTTCGGTCATAAAATAAACTTCTTCTGTACTTCTAAACAACCTAATGTAACTACTATAATGTACTATGTGAAGACATTATATAAATCCTGCAAATATTTAATTTTAAGACTACAGAAATAAAGCTACGAGTAAATGTTTTGCTAATAAGTATTTTTTATGAAAAAAAAATGTTTATAGCAGCCTAATTTTTTTAAGATTACTCGGTTTAAAACTTTGTCAGTAATAAAGCAAAAGGAATTAACCAATAAACCGACGGTCGAAAAAACTTTACGTACATAATACTATAATCTACAAGTAAAAACGTCGGTATCAGTAAGTTTAACTAAAATAAATTATAAGTTTCTTTAATCAAATAATGGGAATCTATTTCGATTTCTTATAACTCTTATTATTGTGTACTGTAATTTTCTAGAATTTTACATCTCATAAAATAACGACTCATATAATTTACTATTTTATTGTTTCGTTATAAGTGTATATGTGGAAATCATTAAATAAAAGTAAAATACTATGCTGAACAAAAATTTTGATACTTAATCTTTACTCTTATTTGAAGAATTCTAATTTTGGCAATATTTTTTCAAAGACGAACTAAAATTTATTTTTGCTTTTTAGGGGAATAAGCTGGAGTTCCTGGTTGGTTCCTGTTACGCTCGGCTTAGTTGTCACCTTCGTGTATCGTTTCTATAACTCTTATGTATCTAATCAACAATAAATACATTAAATATAATTGAACCCATATAAATTTTATCAACTTTTCAATCCTATATGATTTTACAAGCATTTAACCTATTATTTATGTGAATCATGTTGGATTGAATTAATATTGAAAAAATATTTTAATCCAACTTATGTAGATTTCAATTTTTTTTAAAGCGTAAGCCATATTAGAATACAATCTAATATTTATCTCTTTTGTTATAACATCTTAATGGATCATATTTTACTACCTTTTTTTTAAAATTGGAATCGAAAAGACAATAGAATAATAGAAAGGATGTATGTAATTTAACTTAATTAAGCTCTAAATAACTTTTTTCACCTTTGGTTTAGGATTTTATTCTTATATTACTTTATAACAAGTCGGTGTTCATTATTTCTATGCTTGGTTTTTAAAGCACAATCTTTTGCTTTTTAATTACATTTTTTAGTAAATGCCAAAATATAAAATACATAACTCCGTCTTTGGTGTGAATCTTTGTGTACCTGTCTAAGATTTTTGGTGAGCACAACTTGAAATGGCCACAAATAAATGAAAAATTAAACAAACATTTGTGGAATTAATGTTGACCAATTCATTGACTGTTTCAGATATTATCTATTAAAATATTTACATAAAACATAATTATATTTACTTATACAAACTTAAAAAAAATATATATATCTCTACATATTCACATTCGGTAGTCTATACTTTGGTGCATTGTTGTAAAGTATTTTTCAATTGTTATCTTTGTTTTCAAATCACAAAAGTGATTTTTATTAATTTGTCTTACAATTTAAAGGTATTTGATACCAATTTATTATTTAGTCTTTGTAGTTAATTGGTCTTAAATATACTTATTATGAGTTTTAGCTTTATAAACTATTGTTTTATTGATAAACCCTTATATTAATATATTTTCAGTTCGATCCATATATTGAAAGGTTTTTGCAAATTTGAAAATTCATGTCGGTTTGTAAATGAAGAATTAAACTATTTATCTATGACTAATTTATATACAAAATTCATCAACAGTAACGTTAAGTAAGTCACACTTAAACTTACTTTAAGGATTATAACTAACTGAAAGCTACAAGGATTAATAAATACTTACATTATATTATTTATATAATACGTATATTATAAACACAACTAATACTGAACTATCCGATAATTAAAACTTTTTGAGTGGGAACTAACAATGGATCTTTACTTTTTTGCATTCCAGAATGAAATTTTCCTTTTTGGATCTCAGTTAAGAGAAATGGAATAAAAAGATTGGGATCAATCCATTTAAAATCGTCCAGGCAATGTTGCACAGCATTTTTTATTTTCTTGATTCTTTACTTACGAGTTTCTTATATGTAAACAGTTACAAAAACTTGTTGAAATGACGGTTGGGCAAATTTTAGTGAAAAAGAGAATCTGCGGAAATTTTAATTGGCAAGCTATTTTTAGAGATATCAGAAGGAATTGTGGTTGTCCTGTTGCCCAGAGGACAAAAATTTTTTCATATTACAATTCATATGTAGGTCTTATAATTCGTTGAGAAAACTAGGTCTCATAATGAAAAATCACCCCTTAAAATGGCCCATTTTCTGACGAAATTTGTCGCATTGATTTTTAGCTCCTTAACTTCCCATTTTCATTTCCCGGTCAACTGTACCGTAAAAACGAAAAAGTTTTCGTAAGCAACGTTAGGATGAGTCAATCAATAATACCCAGCTCCATTTCATCGATAAAAACCACCCCTTATGTCCTTATTTTGCAGTTGAAAATTATCCTTTTTGAAACTTTGAAATGGAATTGTAGTTGTCCTGTTGCCCGCAGGAGGAAAATTTTTTCACATCATAATTCTCATATAGGCCTTGTTTCATAATCCGTTGAGAAAACTAGGTCCCATAATGATAAGTCACCCCTTTCTAACTATTCTATTTGGATGAAAATTACTCTCATTTTTGGAAAAATTGCGTATTAAGAATGATCAGCAACATCCTTCAGGTGCTGGAGTTCTCGAATTTGATTCCGGAAAGAGTTATGTTTTTTTTTCTTATATAATAAATCAATAACAAATCCATAAATCCTTTCTATTCCTTAAATCCGGATTCCGCATTCTTTAAATCCGGTACTGTTAAGCATTGCGCCTACAGCTCTATGAACTGCTACGAACTCTGCAATAATCAACAATTTCTATAACGTTTTAGAATTTACTAGATCGCTTTATGAATAATCTGTCAAAATAAGTTTTGAAACCATCTGAAACATCAACAAACTGTCAATGTATTTTTCAGTAAATTTGTAGCTGAAATAAAAATAAACACAATGCCTGTCGATATTAATCGATTAACAGAAGGTTGGCTTGAACTAGAAAGTGATCCTGGATTATTTACACTTTTATTAGAGGATTTTGGAGTTAAAGGTGTTCAAGTCGAAGAAATTTACGATCTACAAAAACCATTAGAAAGTCCTGTTTATGGATTCATATTCCTTTTTCGTTGGATCGAGGAACGACGTTCTCGTCGTAAAATCATCGAACAATCTGAAAGCTTTGTAAAAGATGAGGACATTGTCAATAACATATTTTTCGCCCAACAAATGGTACCAAACAGTTGTGCAACACATGCACTACTTTCAATTTTGCTGAACTGCCCTGTGATCCATTTGGGAGAAACATTGCAAAGGTTAAAAATGCATACTACAGGAATGTGTCCTGAAAATAAAGGCTGGGCAATTGGGAATACACCCGAATTGGCGTGTGCCCACAATGCACACGCAATGCCACAAGCAAAACGGCGGCTAGATAAAAGTTCCGGGGTATCAACTGGACGGTGCACCGCCGAAGCGTTTCATTTTGTCAGTTACGTGCCAATTAATGGAAGTTTGTTTGAATTAGACGGACTTAAACCTTTCCCAATTGATCATGGTCCCTGGGAAACTACGGAAGACTGGACCGAAAAATTTCGACGAGTTATGAGCGAACGTTTAGGAGTCACAACTGAAGACCACGATATTCGATTTAATTTAATGGCCGTCGTTCCTGATCGACGGCTTGCTATTACCCATAAATTAAAAATGCTCAAAACCAACAGACAAATCGTTCTGGATGCTTTGCAGCAGTTAGTGAAGATCAAAGATCCTGAAAACGAGAAAATCAAAATGTTAACCGACGAAAAGTCGGTAGTCGACATAGTGCAAACTCTGGATAAAGGAAGCGATGAAAAAAATACAGAAAAGGTATAATAAACTTTGATGATATGAATTATTTTGAAAGTGGTAGAAGTTAATATTTTTATAGATCAAGATATTTAATTGAAGATTTTTACAAATATTGACGTTCCAAATATGTTTGTTAAATTCTAGTGATGTTTCATCACTATAGATCTTTTGAACTTTACTGTAAAATATTAAACCTTAGTTGTTATAAAGCGACCGTAAAAAACTATTTATTTTTCATTTTGCTATTATTCTTGTATAAATACTATGGTGGTTAAATCTTTTATGCCTACTATAATACATTGTATATATTAGCGGGCGTTATAATTCATAATGTCCGTGGTCAAGGGCAACCTTTTAGAAATGCATTTGGAAATTTGAGGGCATTATTTTTCATAATGCCCTCAAATTTATATTTTGCTAAGAAGGTTTGACTCCAATATGAATTCAATTTAATATTTTCCATGAAAACTTGAATTTCATATTTTTTTTTTAATTTAAAATTTTGGTGCTCAGCAACTTAGGCCATATGCACCTTAGATATATTTACATAGGTGAGTTTTTTACATTAAGTATAGATTATATGTAATGGTATTTATCTATGAACATTGAAATTTAGCTAAAATTATTAAAATTAGAGTAAAACTATAAATTTGAGATATAAATAATATGTGAGCACAATGGATTTACACAACAGATTAAATTTTTCACTTATCACAGATTATATTTGTGTGAAGAAGAATGTGAAAGAAAGTGAAGAAGTGTGAAGAACTTCATATTATTTACAGATTTGAATACATTTTGGGAATTATTAATAAATTAAAAATTAATTAAAATAATTAAAAATTATTTTTTTTGTACGGATTAAATGAAAAATAAAAATTTGTATGCACCTCAGGTGTTATTAGGTGGTAATGTCCATCGAGCGACATACATCCCTCGGGCTGTATTATCTCGCTCTCCGGACATTAATCCTGACTTGATAACGCCCTTGGTACATAAATAACTATATTAAAATTATTAAAAAAATATTTTTTGGCTCTAAATAGGCTTCGAAATAGTATTAATTTTTTATTGTTATATACCGTCACTTTATAATTACCAACGTCTTTAGCGACTCTAGGGTTAATAAAAATCGAGAAATATCGAAAATTTGCTCGATATAGATTCCAACTCAACTTCCACCAGTTTTGAAGTGGCCGCTTTGACTACACGGCCATCAGTAGGGTAATACTATATTTTAATTAACGAATACAAGAGGAAATTGAGAAAATGTAAGCCCATATGTTTATAAACTTTACCTTCACTGAAGTAGTTTTTAATTTAAAAAGTTATAATTAAAATGAGGACTTTTAAATACTGGCTTAGCCAAGTTTAATAAAATTAAATAAATTACAATAATAAAAACAAAAAATAAGTTTATTAATAATTACTAAAATTATTTTACTTTCAAAAAAGCAAAACGGTATAACATTATATAGTTCAAATTCTTTTGTTTACTTTCTGAAAAAAATCGTACTCCACTTGAATGTGTTATTATAAATGTGGAAAAATTTTGTCTATATCTTACTCAAATTATAGTTAATTCTTTTTTTAAATAGAACTGTAATACTTTCAAAAATATTCAATTTTTTAGCAGTCAATTTTGGGCAACCCAACTAAAGACGACTTTGCATAAAAAGCGGACTTTAGCCGAAATAAATAAACCAATTCGCTATAGTTACGTATTAAGATGCACTTTATTAATGCATACATTAACAATTTTCATACCTTAACGATAAGAAATGCATATATCTGTAAACTTAAACTTTTTTTTGAATAGTACATTACAATCGGTTATTAAGCTCGATTTGATTATTATAAATTTTGTTGTAGGTATTGAGTTCACTAGATTATGCAACGCCATTGAAAATAAGAACATCACCAGCTCCGAGTACTTCAAGTACTGACACTTCCGATTTAAATACAACATTACATTCCCCAAGCCAACCATGGAATTGGCTTCCGTCTACATCTCAAGCTAGCCCGAATTCAAGCAGGGATTTCAAAAATTTCGTGGTCATCCGCGTCGCCAGTGATGGTCGATTAAGTAAAAAGGGAAGTTCAGATTCAAGCGTTTCTAAAAAAAATGACGATAAAGTCAAATCGGAATCGTCAAACGATGGCAAATACGCCGAACTGTTTGAACCACACACTTTCGCACCGAAAGACCTTCTCGCGCTATTACGAAATTTGGAAAACGAAATTTGTGTTTGTGAGCAAAGTTTGAAAGACGAAAACGATAAACGGAATAAATACAAAATTGACGACTGTCGTCGCACACATAATTACGATGAATTCATATGTACATTTCTGCAAATGTTGGCCCAACAAGGGCAATTAGCCGAGTTGGTGCGACAACATCCAATCGGAGCTCCACCAAGAGCACCTCGACAAACTGCAACCGTTAGTGCAACATCAACTCGACGGGCTCGCACAAGAAATCGTCGCAGAAAATAAGTAGGATAAAGTGATTGGGTTTTTTTCGTTTAAGAAAAATTGGAATGATTTTTTTTTAGTAATTTTTATTAAAAACGAATTATGTGAACAAATATAACGTGTTACACGATTTAATATGAAACTATTATGGAAAACATCTAACATACGGCATCCGATTATAAAAAATGGCAACTACGGCCCCATTTTAACATTACTTACAAATCTTAATAATCGGCATAAAATATTAATACGTAAACAAGAACTTAAACGTTTTACATAATATATTGCACTTTAGACTTTTATACATCTGTACATAAAAAAACTAATAAAAGTCTGGAGCATTGAGATTTAAATTTCAGTTATAGTTTTTATCTATGAATTCTTAATTCGTCCAAAGTACACAACTTTCAATTGTAGTTAAACACGCGTACTTTATGCATGCATTCTTATAAGCGCTATAACTTTAAAGTAAAAAAATCAAAAATTCATACTTCATAGTTCTAAGACTTCTATCAATTTTTATGTACAAATACTTAACAGTCTCGAAATCAACGCTTTACAAAATTTCTCAAATAAAACAATAATATAAAATTTGAACAGTCATATTGATTTAATGTACAAAAGTTTGGTATATAATTTTTAAAATAAACCTTGATATTTTAATCATATAACTTCGCTTCTTTATATAAGATCTTTCAAATTTAATTCACAGAATGATAGATCTTATATTTCCTATATTTTTTTTTTTGGTGAAACGACATAATAGTAACAACTGTCGATTTCTTCAAAAAAAAAATAGCTTCAAACAGAACAATTTTAATTGGAACTCTTGACCAAATAATTATTAGGGTACTCGACTAGAAATTTCAAGAGATCTTTCTAACATATTAAAACGTTTAAACATATTAACCACTTGACAGTTTTGTCCGAACAACCCTCGGGCAAGTTTTGTTTTGTTAGATAGTGATTTAAGGGAGTATTTAACGTCGCTAGTTTCTCAAAAGTAGGAATGACCTTGAATGATTCATACAGCAACATAAAATAGTTTTTCGCGGGGGCTAAAGTAAAGTAACATATACAACTTAAAACTACTTTCTGAGTAAATGTATTGTAATTAATTGTATTAATTAATGCAGTCAAATAAAAATTAAAAGGTGACAATTTTTAACACCTTTTCTCAAAAATATCCAACTGTTGAGTGGTTAAAACTAAAGGTTAATCTCGTTAAAATATTTTAGATAAAATATTGCAACGTAAAACACGAAATTATATCATTCATTTATTCCGTTTAAATGAAGAATTGTATCCAAAAGTTCTATTGTTCTTTGTTTTCAATGATACAAAAGTTCATATTATTTTGTCTCATTTTATTATGTATAAAATATAACTACCGCTAAGTCAATAGTATCTATGGTAATTAAATTTTGACAGTATATTCCTTTATAAAATCGTTGGACTGAAGAGAGCACGGTATACGAAATTCTATTTAGAATTGTATATCGATTCGTTTCTACTGGATTCTAATCGAATTCTAATTGTTTTTGAACTAGTGAACCATAAGTTATTTCACTCACGGAAACTAAGCATGATTAACTAGTTTAAAGTTAACCAGAATTCGGTTCAAGCTTCAGCAGAAACAATAAAAACTGGGAATAAGGAGTTTGAAACTTTTGATCATTGCTTTTTGAATTGGACTTAATGAATCTTGTAATTAAAAAAATGAAAACAAATTCCGAATGCAGAAGCAAATATATGAATATGCATCTTGCAGTGTATTATGATAGGCGCACTTTATAATAGCATATATTCAGAGCGTGATAAATTGTTCCTACTTTTGTTCTTTTATCATCATTGGTTCAAAAATTGAACGTATTTATTTGCAAGTACTCAATTTTCGACATTATTATTCTTTCATGTAGTTATGTAGAAACAATTTGTCACGCTTTTTCAACCAAAAACCAATTCATCTCCATAGTCATTGTGATACATTTGAAAGTGATTTTTTCTAAATCTCAAGCCTATCCCTTTCTAGGTCTAATCAACTATATTAAATACACTTAGAACCTCTAATATTGACGCTATATTTTAAATGTACTGTAATATTTCAAACAGTTTTCTTTAAGGCAACTGCGAACTACATTAACCAGCTATTCAATGTAACCATTGTCTAGTGAATTATTGCTTCCGTTTCAATTAGTGTTATCACTCAAAAAATAATAAAATACGAACAAATCAAAATAGAAGCATTTTTGTTTCAATTTTCTAGAATACTAGAAATATCAGTCTTATAAAATACATTACATTCTTTATTTTTTTTTATAAATTTTAATTAACGTCGGGTTATATAACTGAGGTCCTCAGCGATTTTCTTAGTTCTATAAACCATTTACATTATGCCTACACATTAAACATTTTCATAACTTTAAAGAATTAAATCTAATATTATAGGCTTTAATGTGATCGTAATACCCACGGAGTATAGATACAAGGAGTTCGAACGATATAGACTTTTTCACAATATTTATGTACACAATAACAGACCCAGATCATAGTTCTCTTTTCTGTTACCAACAACGCAAATATGCAGAATGTATCAAAGGTCACTAAAGCTTTAAGAAGGCATTTCAATCTTGCAATGCATGAAGATAAATGTGGCGTTGCTATTAGTATGTTTGCAGTACTAAAATCAAAACTTATGTAAGATAAGTATGACATAAGACAGTACTCTTAACACTCTTGTGACAGCGCCGACACGTTTTCCATGATGCAGAAGAATTGAAGTTTATAGTTTTTTATAACAAAAACACTTTCCGCGTAATGATTCAAACTGGTACTGGACCTCAAATGCAATTTTTTTAACATTACGTTCGGACTCCTTGTATGTATACTCCGTGATAGTACTCAACACTATTACTACATCACATAATATTATTCTTTAACTTTCATTGCAATAAAATTAGTTGCGTTATTTTTCTTTTTCAAGCAAATACCCTTCTAATTTGTAATCAATGTTCACTAATTTTTCAACTCTAGCTTCTTTTACGTAATACAAACAGTACATTTTATGCCTAATATATATTATGACTCTTTGGTATTTAAACAAAATAGAAAAAAAAATTATAACAATATTTGTAAAATGGGGCTTTTTCGATTCTACAAAATAAATCAACAATTTTTAGCATGTGCGCAACTAACTTGTGCTATACACAATGTTTCACTAACAAAAAATATTATAAATGAAAAAATTATCATCATTAATTGCGATACGAATTAATGAATGCCTTGCATTTATATCTCACAAATAATAAAAAATATTTTAACTAGATATTGGTTCTATTTCGGGTGTTATTTTAGTCGTTGTTGGTGAGGTTTTTGTTTCATCTTTTTCAACTACTGTTTCCGTTATGGCTGCTTTTTCTTGAGCTGTCCGTTTTTCAATTTCTGCTTTAAAATTTTCTATGTCCTGTTGACTGTAGATCAAATATAAAATTTAACATTGATAAATATTTTATTATTTCCAAGTTGCAATCAATTAATTAACTAATTAATTATTATTTATGACACGTGACTTAACTTGATACATACAAGACCCCTGACTCAATTTGAGTCATTGAAAGAAATTGAATCGTACGAAATAAATAATAATTTATTAATTAATTAGAAAAAAGAAGTTTTTAATATAATGTTTTAATGAATTTGTATTTTTACCTTATCTGTACAAATAATATTCCATTTATTACATTTAACATATCGAGAACGGAACCCATGGAGGGTGGTTGGATTTGAATTGGAGGCAAAGAAGCACCTACTTTCCCAGTATAGATTTCATTCATTTTCTTTTGTAAAACTACGGCTTGCTGAGTTAAATGACGCAGACATTCAGACGATTCGCGTGTCTTTTCATGATTTTCTCCAAGCTAACAAAGTTAAATATTAATAACAATATATTAACAGTGCAAGGATCTATTACTTGTTGTTTGTAAATGGCATAAGTTTCTTTTTCGTTGTTTAAAGCAGAACGAAAATCTCCCATACAGCTTTGAGTACGTGCAACCAAATGATAGCTCACAGCTACTTTCAACGATTTGGCTCCAAAGTAACGAATATTTAAAGCCAAAGCTTTTTCGAGAAAACGTAAAGAAAGTTCATATTCTCCGACGGCATGTAAAATTAAACTGATATTGCTCTATAAAAATAAAAAAAAAATTATTATTTATATGCATCAATTTTTATAATATTATTCCAAAACATATATGTACATTGTATATTCTAAAATATAAATACGGGCGGGTGAATTTGCAAAAGCATTTTAGTTCATACAAATATGAATTTAGTTAGAATCTTAGATCATTAGGCACGTGAACTGCTTATAAACATTAGAAATCATTGAAATCTTAGTGGTCATAGATAACGACCTCATATAGTGTGTTCGAGGAAAATTGGCTCTTCCGATATTCATCAATGTTTCTTGATCATACTTAAATATGTGTTGCTTAGTAATAGTTGGTAATTGTTAGTTGCTGTTAATTGTGTGCCAACAGGTAATATAAGAGAATCGTCACTATATAACTTAATTATCATTGGTATTATGCGTAAGTAATAAGGGCCCATCCATAAATTACGTCACACGTTAATGGGGGGAGGGTATCACCGTAATGTGACATAGTGTGACAAGGGGCAGTTGTGACACCACATGTTAAAATTTAAAACACTAAAACACGAAATTTATATGTGAATAAAATATTTTCAAACTTGATCTATATTTTTAATAATTTAGCACTCTCGCTATGAGATTTAAATTAGTCGCTTTTTATTTCCTAACTAGCCGTTTTTCTGTTATCAGAAATATTTGACTTTATGTTGATTTATAAGAAAAAAATGAAAACCTTTTTGCTTTTGATTATTTTTAAATACATTCATTAGTTTGAAAAATGTGTGACGTCACATTAGGGGGAGGGGTTCTAAAAATGTGACAAGGCCGGGGGTAGGGGTTTAAAAGTTCTAAAATTCGTGTGACGTAATTTATGGATGGCCCCTAAGTAGTAACTTTGGTGTATCGAATGTTTTTTTAGTTCTGAAAACTAAATTCGATTTTTTTATCGAGAATTCGTTATTTTTAATTTAAATACTTCAGAATTCAATAAATATGGGTAAGTACATCAAACACTACAATTTAATAAGACTGTAAGTTAATTCAACCACTAAGGAAAGTATTAAACCCAAAATAAAAGAAAACATTTATGGAATCTATGATTAGCTTCTTTTTAAAACGACTCACTAGCTCATTTATCCTCAGTAATTAAAAAATATAATGATGAACACGAAATTATTAAGAAACATATTTGGAAAAATTGATCACTTTTCAAAATTGTAATAACACTTGACCCCAAACGAATATATAAATATATAAAGACATACAAATACATACATAAAAGACATTATGACTACGACTATCTATGACGAGAAAAGTGTTCAAATATTTTTAAATTTTTTGGAAATTGTGAGGAGAGTTTTTGCAATTACTGAATAATGATTTAACTCATTATGGTTAAGAGAAAAGATTTACAAAGTTTGAATTCAAACTCAATTTCCCAAGTAGTGTGCTTTCTTTGTAATTTACATTTACTACCTTACATTTTATCAAGAAATCAGGCACTAACGAACTGCGCTATGTAGAATACACTGTTATAATTACGTTACGTTTTTTTTATATAAAAATGGCATGGAAAATGTTAAATAAATCAAAATACTTACATCAAGTTGAGCGATTTCTGGATGATTTTCACCACAAACCAACAAAGCCAAATATCGAGCTCTATATAGTAACTTCAATGCGGTACTGACTTGACTATTAGCAAAACAATATAACGCTAAATGTGACTAAAAACAAAAATTATTGAGCTTAAAAACTTAATTATGAATAATTTTTTTACATATTCAATAATTGTGTAAGGGTGATCGATTCCATTGACGCGTTCCGACATTAATACAGCTTTTTGTTGGTATGACATAGCTTCAGCGTGTTCTCCCATAATATAATTCAGACGAGCAATCATCCGTAAACATTGAGCAATTTCTGGATGCATTGCTCCATAAACATTATTTAATAAATTTAATGCTTCGCTGATTAATTCGTAGCCATCTTTCAGGTAACCTTGTTGAATTTTACTTTGCCCTGTTGTGTAAAAGTTATACGCATCGGTAGCGCGTGGATTTATATGTTTTACAACAGGGAAAATATTCAAAATATCTTCTTCGAAAAAGGTACATCTATTTTTCGCTTCAAAATTATATTCACGTAAAAGGATCTGTAAGCCAACTTTAACAGAAAACGAGCGTAATAATGATATTTTCTGCAGGGCATAATGTTGAACGACAGCATCTATGTTATCACCGATTAGATCAAAATCATAATAAGATTTTAATTCATGTTTTATTTGCAGCCATAATTGCTTAGGAGTCAACGAAGCCCACTCGCTACATTCAATCGATCCATTTGTATTTCCATTTTTTCCATGTCCACCTTTGCGTTTGTTGCGGCGTTTTGATGTTCGACTTTGAAACTATTAATCAAATTATTAAAAACTGTGAACTCAATTTATATCACACGCTCTGACAATTGATCCTTCGACAACTCATCCCCCAATCAATTTAGCAAATAATGATTAGCAATGATATGGGGTATAGAAACAATAAAAGAAAATTTGTTAAAAAATTTCACCTTTTATTTAGGAAACGTTTTTGTCATCTTATTTATACTTATGAAAAATTTTGCAAAAACGACTCATTGGGAAATTGTGATTAAAACTTTACGTGGTTCTATTTTAAAGAACATATTTTTATTACATAGTGTATATAGCTGAGAAGTTAGTTGTCGAATGATCAAAATAAAATGAAATTTGTAATGGTACCTCATCATTTCCAGGTTGTGGATTAGGTACAGCTCCCGAATATAGGAAGCAATTCAAAAAATGTGAAATCGCGACTGACAAATTTATTAGCTCTGTACTTTGCATGTATTGAGTAAAGATATGTTTAACGGACCGGAGCAATAATTCACTACATGCAATCCTGTACAAATATTCTAACTGTTTAACTTTGGCTAATAAAGCAGCTACTTTTCCCAAATAACGAATGTTGATTCCCCGTCCGTGTAGGGCATCAGCTAAAGTGGATCCGTCCATTGGCGCAGAAGCGTGATCCAAACAATCTCGAATCTAAACAAAATTTCAAGTTAAAGTTAAGTTAGTGAATCGTTTTTGAAAATCGCTATTTTACAAAGGTTGGTATCTGAACGGTAAGAAGAAAGTCTGCAGCATCTTTGATTAATTGACGTTGTTTGGCTAAACTTGGACCATTGGAATCATCATGCTTTATTCCCGGAGAATAGACGTCTGGATTAAATCGAATATCAAATTCCGTTTCTTTCAAAGATCCCACAGCTAAAGCAGCAGCTCGAACAATTTCTTTTGTACTTTCTTCCACTAATAATAAAAATATTAAAATATATCAATCTATTATATTTCGCAAACTCACATTCTTGTTTACCCCCGTCCGTAATGCTTTCAACAATTTTTTTGGCTTCAGCTGCTTCTAATTCTTGGTTTAATGATTCATTTTCCTTTTCTGCACTCTTTTCAGTTGTGGTTTGTGATGTACCGTCCTCTATACTTTTTTCTACTTTCTGCTTTGCTGTACGCTCGTTTTGTTTTTTTAAACTTAACTGTTGGATGTGGAAGGCAGCATATTTGATAAACATCATATACCGAGAATCGACAAATGCATCAATTAGTTCTTGACGAAGACAGCAAAGTTGATGTTTATGTTCAAGAGGGAAACCCATAGCTGTTACTTCTTTACTCAATGTTTCATCAGACACTAAAAACAAGCAGATAATTAAATAAATTATTTAATTAGTTATATAATTATAAACAAATTACATTTGAGAAAGTTAACGTCTGGTGGAAATGTTCGCAATAAGTCCAAAATGTAATGACGACCTTCATTTCCAATTATTCCTTTACATTCAACACTGGAACATAGTTCGACTGATTCACCCTTATCGTTAAACACGTTGTGAGGCAAAATTTTCAATTGTTGTCCAGCTTTATTTAACTAAAATAAATAGTTTATTATTTATATTTGCAGTACGGGCAGTACTCAATCAAACTTTTAGATTCCTACTATAATTCAATATTTCTAACAAAACTGCCCATTTATCGTTTTTATTTCTCAAAAGAAGTTTTTTTAAGCTGTTATTTACCATCGCTATATAATTACTAAGGTCTCTAGCAACTCCAAGGTTAATAAAATCCGTATTCGAGAAAATATCAAAAATTTGCTCAAATCGAGGATCGAACCCAACACCTATCAGTTTTGGAACGATTACTTTTATCATTCGACTACCAGTAGGCAAAAGAAGTTTTACTTACAAATATTTTTGAATATAAACGTTTATGTATTTGTCGATCAAAATTTAAATTTAAAGACCGCTTCACACAAGGATTTGTTTTCGCGCTCGATTTAGCCCTAAAACTTCTGCTAGTAGCTAAGTTGGCTGTTAATTTAAGATAAAAATGACGTAGAAAATCCTGCTAAAAAAGGGCATTTAGATGCATTTTGAAATCATTGCATTCAAAATGCCTTAATATCTTTAAATGACTTCTAATGAGTTTTTTGAGCATTAAAATTCCTTTTCCGTACCACTTCTAAATGACGAAAATTCAACTATAATATTGATTGAGAGCTAAAAAATCATGAGATAGAAGTATATGCTGTCTTTGTTATACTCTATCAGGGGTTGTCAATTTGATTTTTTAAAAGCGGAGCTGGGTGGATTTCTTATTGGCGGTAAAATACAATTTCAATGAGCATATATTTTATATTTTCGAAAATCATTTAGTGCGCGCATCCAATTAGAAAAATTATATAAAATATTTAATTCTAAAGCAAATCGAAGTAAATAAAGCGCATTTATCAAAAACTAAATTGATGATACGAAATTGGCATGTGGTGAGTTTTAAAACGAACATAACAGAATCTATTTGAAGGAAGAGTCAAGAGATCAGCTGTATTATTAAACTCAGCAAAATACAAATTTAATTGAGATCAATTTTAAATCATAAAAAAATATTTCTACATATTTTCAATTCTTGGCTTTTTTGAAAATAATAGAATCTTAATTACGTTATTATTTATAAATACATGTATAAAGTTGTATTTTTGATGCTGTAGCGAAATAAAAAGACTTAAATATACTATGAAATAGAATAGAATATGTGGAAACGTATAGAAGTTAATGGTAAAAAAATTATAACTGATAGGTAGCGTTTCGTAGCATGTCTAATCATCAGCCATATTTGTCTTTGTCCTTTTTTGCTATACAGCTTTTCTACCCCTTATTTTTCTATCAACCTTTTTAGAATGCAACTTATTCTTAAAAATATTCAAAAGTTATTAAAGAAGCAAGGAAACCTTTTAACAAGGAACCTAACTCTAAAAATAGTGGATAACCAATAGTACAACAAGCATATTCGCTAGCTATGTAGTTTGCAAAAACGCTATTTTTTATCTTTAAAGTCAGCATAATCATCAACAGGAGTTATAGCACTAAATCTAGTCAAAAATTAAGTCACATATAATCTTATCTGATCTTGACTCAAAATTAGACAAGTCCAACTATTTCGAATCTCGAGCATTTTTTATAGACAAATTGTAATTGTTCAGTTTCAACAAATGGCAAAAATTTAATTAGCTAACTGGTAGCAAAGTAGACAAGGTAGTCGTACCGGAACTAGTAAGTAGTGAATTCTAATGTGTTATTTTTCAATATTTCAATTTACGAAAATTTACTAATCCTATAATCGCTGAAAACCTCGACAGTTACAAAATGGTAGTAAATATTCAATAAAAACTTAATTTCAAATTAAAATTATCGCAGTTCAGGAGCTTAATTTTCAAATCGTACGAGAATGAATCTCAAGCACGAGATATCATTGAATCATTCATCTCGAATCAAATGAAATGGGGAAATTTGTATTTGTAAAATAACTTGAAAATGCTAACTTTTTTAAATGTTTAGTTGAAATGGGCTGAATTGAAATTAAACACTAATAAACCATTAGGCTTTCAAAATTAGATTCGAAATGTAATATCGGTCTTATCAAATCTCGAATTCGAGATGAGACCATACAAATCTCGTCTTACATAGTCCTCTGTTTAAATAATATCCAATTACAGAAAACTTATAAAAAATTATTATTTCTTTACCAGTTGTAAATATTTTTGGCTGCTCAAAACCGTTTTACCAAAATCGATTGATCCATAAACCACACTTTGCTCTTGTTCTCGTTCAAGGATTCCAGGTATAATGGATTGAGCCGTTACTCGATAACCTCTATAATCAATAACGACTGTTCCCAAAGTATACAATCCAGGTAAATCTACAGCACTGTACACTCGAACGCCTTGTAAATCGTTTCGAGGAGCCACATAAGCAGCTGCGTCACCTCCCAATTCTTTATAATGATCTCGAACATCAAATCCCAGGGAGAAGAAAATGTTGTTCCAAATAAACATTTGCATTTTCGGTTCTTCTCCAGGGTTAATGGCCATTACGTTGCCATCAATAACTGCGACAGCCCCACGTGTGGCAGCAGCTACAAAGTCGCTGTGAACTTTAAAAATTGCTCTTTCACGAAGAAGACGTTCTGGAAGATTTTTGCGCGGCAATTCTCGAGTGGTTTGTAATTCTTCGTTCCAATCTCGAGTTTGGCCAGGAATATGTTCCTCGTAACCCAATTTAGATGAAAATGCTGAAAAGGTTAAACAAAACAGTTTAATGATTTAATAATTTCACAAAAAAGAAAAAAAACTTACTATCTTCTGCTCGGATAGCATCGATAGTATGCTCTGAAAGAGGAGCTGCCCAGGCATATAATTGGTATGGAGTTGCAACTCGTTCAAATGGATGTCGAGACGTTCTTTTCTTTTGTAAAATCGCAAAATTACGTTTAAAACCCGGTGATATTTGTGACAATAAATCAATTAACGAGTGACATAAATGACTAGGAGTTCCAGGTTTTGGATTGAACTCCTCAATGGTAGACCTATGCGTTTAAAAAATTAATGTTGCTAAATTCTACAGAAGATATATGGACAGTTAAATCTTACTGGTTGATATAAAATCCTCGTGAACATGCTGAAATATGAAAGTGTTTATCTTCCAAAGTGACAACGTACAAATACATAAGATCTCCGTGCATTTTTCGGTAACCAGGTGGAGGGTTCCAACCGGATGTAGTCAATACTTTAATACATTGGGGTCCTTTTTGTTCTTTGGCTTGTGGCTGCAAAGGCAACAATGGGCGATCCTTACTTCCAGGCATTATATAATCAGGCGGTGTGCAATCTACACTTTCTGGTCGAGTTTTTTTCTTTTCTAAAATATCGCCTTGTGTAACGACATTGAGAAACGATAACGAATTGCATTCAATTCCATTGTATGCATCAGTTGGGTCTAACGATTTGAGCAAATCTCGTACATGTCGTACATGTATACGTGCTTCACGCATTGTGTATGGTTCTTCAATCACTTTAATCATCGATCCTTCTTTGAGACCTTCGATATTTTTTAATTCCGCAAAGTTATCCAACGTGTTCCCCTCCAATTGTAATGAAAAACAAGTACGATGACATGTATCTTCTCGGTCCATTAGTAATTGATGTATTTCTTGCACTAGTTCCATACTTGAAACCTAACAATAATTCAATTAATATACAAAAAAAAAATTGTTTTTCATTAACTTGTTACTTGAATATCAAATGCCTCCGTTCCTGGACAAAGAATTTTGACGCTAAATCCTAGGTCCTGAATGAAAACCACTTCCTGTTCTTCTTTTTTGTCATTTTCGTCTTCTTGGTCTGCATTGTTGACCGACTTTACCAAAGATCCATCTGGGAAAAAAAATTTCATTCTAAGTAATTTAAAGTCACCAAACTTAGCGTCGTCATTAAATGGACAAAAAACATAAATATAATCTTAAAGTATTACTAGTGTAGAACCCATTAGGCTCCATCCTAACGGAAAGTATTACGAAATGTAATTTTGGGTGGAAAAGAGTGAGTGAGCAAGATCTGTTAAGCTTAGTACTTCAAATACAACGTAAGTTATATGCATGGAATGAATGCGGATGGATTATTTCTCCGTATCAACGAAAACGTCTCACCAATCAGCAATTTTAATATATATCTAAGATATATAAGTACAATTAAAATTTGAACTTCAATTCTCAACTTCTTAAAATATAAATAAAACAATATTAAAAACTTCTGCTGAAAGGTTTCAAAATCAATATTTTAATTGATACCGAATTAGAAATAAATTTTTGACTAACGAAATATTTGCATCTTACAAGCGAAAGACATTTTTATTTAAATCTAATTAAAATAAACGGATTTGAATTAATTAGTGTTAATTAATTAATTAATTAGAGAGGGAGGGAGGAGGGTTTCCTAGCAAACAGCCATTACACACTGGTCCATCGATCTTGAATTTAATATTAAAAAAATAAATAAAATAGTTAATAGGCTAATAAAAATATGTTGTCCAAAGGAAACTATCAATGACAAAGATTATAAAAAGATACTACTCATATAATTAAAAAAAATATGAAATCGAAACCTTATTGTCTACATAGACGAGAGAAAATTTGGAAAAACTAGGAAAGTATATATTAACATTTTACAAAAATCAGAAAAAGATTCTGAAATAAATTTTTCAAATTAATAATATGTATTAAATAGCATATATATGGTATTATAATATATATATTATATATATTATTATAATATGGTTTATATCAACAGAATTTGAATTTGGTTGTTGAAATACCTACATTCTCTTACATTATTATTTAGAAAATCTAAACCAGTCACAAAACGATGTTGTTTGTGTTAATATCGTTAATATCTACATGTGTAATATCTCTAACAAGTAAATATTATTTTGATGTATCAGTTAATATCACCCACTCCCAAATAAAACTAATAGGTTACGGGCCCGGATTAGTTAGTTAATTAATTAGACAAAAAAAATTATGTGTATCTAAATAATTATTAATTTGCATCTTAATAATAGTATCCATAGGATCCATAGTATCTGTTGAAATTACGTTAAAAATTCAAAATTTTATTATTGAAAAAATGGCAAGTTCGTTGACGATCAATTGTTCACGGATAGAACTATTATCAAAAGAAAATTTAGTTACGTGGAGTTTGCAAGTTGAACCTCTCCGTACCAAAAGCGGCTAGTGGGATTAGTTTATGGATTTTTGGGAAATTAATAGGAATGTTAATAACAGTTAATAGGAAATGTTGTTACGGTATTGGTGACTAGAAAAAGTAAACAAGTTAATAACATAGGACAATTTAGAAAAATATATGATCAAAAAAATAAGGGGCTTAAATAAGACTAATTAAATCAGTGGAATCTTCAAATTTAATCTCAAGAGCATTTTTCCGAAATGGAAGTAAATCATATCGGAATAGAGGGTGTACGCCACACTTGTGATGAGTGCTAAAAAATTATTTAGACAATTTAATGAATCTTCAAATACAAATTTAACGAGCTTAACAATGGTGAAGTTAAAGGAAAAGGTAAATGTTTTGTGTCGGCTGTGGGTAGATGCCAATTGTGAACGAAAAAAATATTTATATAACAAAAACAAAGTGCGTGGTCAAGTCGGAATATCACCCCTTCAACAGGGGCGATAATCCCTCTCCCGTAAAAGCTTTTTAAGAGACGGCAACGACTGACAAATATACGAAAAAGGGCGTTAAGAGTAACTGTGATGTACAAAATGTCCTCCCTGTAAGCTGTGCAATAATTTTTCGCAACCTTTTCTGTATTCAGCCTACAATGAATTAATTCACAATATTTTTATTGCTATATTCTATACAACAATTACATCAACAGTAAAGTTTATAGGTAATGTAAAAGTCCTTTCAAGTTTCTGTGTTATTAAAATGCTTTAAAATATAATTTTACAGAGTATTTACTTTAACAAAAATATGCCAAATACACATACAAGACATGGCCAAACTGGCCTTATGTAATTTATAAATTATCCCCTACTCTAATATCTTAAACTGATAACAATTCCAAACATAATTTTAATAATATAAAAAATCCTCAAGGTTGATAATCCGAAACGAAGTCAAATTCAAAAATTTGGCTCAAGAGTCTTTTAGAACAGTCAAATCTGGCAACGTAGCATTTTCGACTTGGTTTTTAATATAATTGGAGAATAATTAAGTCTATATTAAGAATAAAATTTAGTCACAAAAGAGAAAAGTATATATTAGAATTGAAGTAAGAAAAAAAATACGTAAAGAATAACAAAACAAAATTAAAAATGCAATGTTGTCAGATTTGACTGTTTTAAAAGGGACTTGAGCCAAAAATTTTATCAAAATCGGTTGGGTTATCGTGAAAGAAGTACGCCTTAGTTCTTATACGACGTAACTAACAGAATCACGAGAAAGAAATGGTCTAAATTAAGAAATAAAATACGTGAAAGAGTAATCAACATAAGAATTTGGAAGATATAATTTGATATAACTTAAAATACGCTCAGAATATATTTAAAATGTTCTTTTCTTGTTTTTCATAAAAATTAAATTCAAAAGATTTGACATTTGAACTACACAATGCTTGAATTACAAGGAATAATAATAATAATAGAGTTATGTACGTAAGTCGAGAAAATCAAATGCCAAAGTCTAAATTGTTATACTAAAAACATTTTTTGATAATAAGTGTAAAGAGATTATGTTTTCAAGAGTAAATAGTTTATGTATTTACCAATATTTGGATGAAATATTTCTTCAATTAATATATTTTCACACGTTTTATCAACCATTGGTTATAGCAATTTTCTTTTGAAAAAAATAATAAAATTACATTTTGATTTTGACATAACGACTATTTAAAAAAAAAGAAGAAGAAATAATAATCTTTTTTAAAATAAGTTTTGTTTTAGATTGGATACATATTAAAAAGATTTCAATCATATGCACCGGTGTAACATGAAGGCTTGCATTGCGGGGAATGAAATGGATTTCTATAATTACGATTTAAATATAGATTTGGGAAAAACAAATCCAATGCATTTCGTTGAGTATTATAATATGGAACTATGTTTTGATTTTAATCAAAAGAAGTGCTCGAAATTTTTCCAGGAAGACACGGGAGAAATAAACAAAACACGTGACTAAGTGCATTTCTATTTATTTCCCAAAATTGCAGCGTAGCTCCAAATCGAAATGAAACCCAAAAAAAATTGCTCATATTTTCCTTCATAGAACCAGAATTTCTGCTCGAACCGCAGTGTTATTAGGCCCAAAAACAAGTATTTTAGTTTTTTTCTTAAAAAATTACGTAACATATATACAAGGTTAGAATATTAGAGCGAAATGAAATCAACTTGTAGTTAACATTGTCTCTCTAATACAATTCAAAGACTTTACATAAGAAATCTTAAAGTTTAGATTAGTTGAATTACAAATTTTTTCTTCTACCTGCTGTGTTATTGTTATGATGTTCACTGTTGCTTTTCTGAGTTTTCGGAATGCTGTTTGTTTCATTTTCCCCGGTAACGACATCGGTAGAACCCAAAGCCATGACTTTCTCTGCGAAAATTTGGACTCGAAATATCGATGAAACGATATACTTCTGTATCAATTTGCACGAGTATTCAGTGCAGCCGGGTTATAAATTTTCCTACCATTTGTAATTCAACCGGTGTAAACAACACACTTTTCTGCACTCAATCTATGAATCGAACGTATTTCTGATTGGTCCAAACTTAGCGCTTCAATTTCAATTTAGTAATCTTGTTTATTTCTTCTAAATATATTATGCCAATTAAAAACCAAAAACATCTTAAAAAAGATTCAAATTTTATAAATTCACTATAAAAGTATATTCATTTTTTTGATAAATCATATCAAGCATATAGATCATATATTTGTTTGAGCAAATATTTGATAAAAGATGTAGTTTTAATTATTGTATTTTTATTTCAGTATCTTCAATTAATCCAATTCTTTTGGTTTTTATTGCATTTATTAATTGATAATGTATATTTTTTTTATTAAATAGAAGGGATAATTTTTAATATTAAGACTACCAAAAGAAATAATTTTAAATTAATTTCTATTTCTGGTCCATTGATCTTGTTAGAGGAGCATGCGCGTTTAGATAAAATCATCCATTGGCTTTGTTTATTGTATGTTGTCAAAATTGAGAGCCTCCATTTTGTGATTTTAAAAGAATAAATAAATCAAGTGGATAAATTTGTGTTGATAGAATAGAAGATTTTTAATGATGGATGATCCAAGTCGTATGATGGGTCATGGCGGTGGCGGTTTGATGCCACCTCAGCCATACGGAATGAATCCCCAATCGGATACACCATCGGGCGGTGATTCTGAAGCTCGGAAACAAGATATTGGGGAGATCCTACAACAAATTATGAACATTACTGATCAAAGTTTAGATGAGGCTCAAGCTCGAAAACATACTCTTAACTGCCATCGAATGAAACCGGCATTGTTTTCGGTCTTATGCGAAATTAAAGAGAAGACTGTTTTGTCTTTGCGAAATACGCAAGAAGAAGAGCCACCAGATCCGCAATTGATGCGTTTGGATAATATGTTGATTGCAGAAGGTGTAGCCGGACCGGAAAAAGGTGGTGGTGCCGGAGCAGCTGCGTCGGCTTCAGCAGCTGCTCAAGGTGGTCCGGGACAACCGGACAACGCCATTGAGCATTCAGACTATCGTGCAAAACTGGCACAAATTCGTCAAATTTACCATCAGGAGTTAGAAAAGTACGAGCAAGCGTGTAATGAATTTACAACACACGTTATGAATTTGCTACGTGAACAATCACGCACACGGCCTATTACTCCGAAGGAAATCGAAAGAATGGTGCAGATCATTCACAAAAAGTTCAGCTCAATTCAAATGCAACTCAAACAATCGACTTGTGAAGCTGTTATGATTTTACGTTCGCGTTTCTTGGACGCACGTCGTAAACGTCGCAACTTCAGCAAACAAGCATCGGAAATTTTAAATGAATATTTTTACTCACACCTATCTAACCCGTACCCAAGTGAAGAAGCCAAGGAAGAGTTGGCTCGCAAGTGTGGCATTACCGTGAGCCAAGTTTCGAATTGGTTTGGGAATAAACGAATTCGATATAAGAAAAATATTGGAAAAGCACAAGAAGAAGCCAACTTATATGCAGCTAAGAAAGCAGCTGGGGCTTCACCGTACAGTGGCACAGCCACTCCGATGATGTCACCAGCACCTCCTCAAGATTCGATGGGATACTCAATGGGTTCAGCTTATGATCAAGGGTCAGCATACGATGCAAGCTGTGGTTACGACCCGATGCATCAGGAATTATCGCCTTGAGAAGAAAAATTTAATGCTACGGGATATCGTCACCAACACACAACGCCACAATATCATTAAGAAAAAAATACACTATGTATACTAAAATTAAACTTAAATGTCCTTTTTCCATATTATGTATTTTATTCTTAATTTTTAGAAAACGTTTTTGTGTCTCTTGCCATTTTATATTTTCAATCCTTTTTAAATTATAAATATTTCGAAAAGTTTGATTCTATAGTAATACGTAAAAGGTCACATTTAGATAACAATAACAAACTGCTATTTTATCTAATACGTGATACATAGAATTGGATAAGTTTAAACATTTTTTAGCAAAAATTTATATTTGTCGAGTCCTATTATATATTTTAATTATATAAAATGCAATTACCTACTGTTAAAGAAGTCAATCAAATAAGAGATTTTAAAAATAAAGGCTTTAATATAACTATAGTCTCAAAATACAATCGTGCAATTTTGAAATTTGAGTTTGATTGGCTTTTGAATGGTGTCATTTTGTAATTCAGACTAAGCCGAATGTATACCAATTAATAAAATAAATTAAAAACATTTACAAAATTCTTGTAAAAGTAAAAAAGAGCAATATGAACTTAGAATTAATTAACATTAAAGTAAATTTTAAAATATATAGGCTTTTGAATTCTCCTAATTGTAGTTTAATAATTAGCACACTAATTGAATTTTCTCAAAAACTGCTTGTCAGAAGTCTGATATCATTAACAAAATTTAAAACACGCGTCCTATGACGTCACTAAGCTAATCATCGAATAGACCTCGATTTCTCCAAAATATTAATGAAAATATTTTGTTACACAAACTATCGAACAGCATTAGCAGCCTTTAGGAAAGGAACTTAATCAATCAAATACTCTTAAGTATAATACATCTATGAAAAAATTTAATAAGATTCATTCTACAGTTTTATCTTTCTATTTCAGTATGAAGTATTTGATAAGAATTATTTTAAATATTATACTGGTCTAATTACAACCTCCGATCGCTAGGGGCTAGTTGATTCCAGAGTAAGTATGAAAATAACTTATTGGTTTTCTCTGCTATCTTTTTTACAAAATTATTATTAATAAATCACAAGACCAAATTAAATGCCTGTCTTACTCTTATTTCCGCCAAATTTAGTTAAAATAAGAAAATTAAACAGTATGAGCGATGTAAGCCCGAACGCCCGTCGTAAGGATAAGGTATAAAGGATGCGGGTTTTCTTCTAGCTTTTGCATCGACGTGTCTAATGTTCTGGGATATGCAGTGGCCTATGTTTATTTCTAATACATTCGAATAATTTCATGATTAGATTTCCTAGTTCAACACATTGATTCCTTATCGGAGACTGGATAGAGATATGGTTCTTAAGACCGAATTATGGAGTGTAAATGAGATTACTTAACGATGAAAATATTTAATTCTCGAAATTAATGATTATCGTGAACTTTATACTTTTTTAACGTTGGTACTAGTGCTTGGGTCGTATTCTTTGAAAGTGGTGTTCATTTTATCAGGAAGTTAGCAAATGAATATCATAAATAAACATTCTATGAGCTTATTATCTATAGGAGGCTCAAACTCATTTTTGCTGTGGCCCAATTTTTACAATTGCATAAGTTTCGAGGGCTGTATAATTTTTTTTTAGAAAATATTGTGTATAAAAAAGTAACACTAACTTAATTTAGGGTTTACCTCTGCATATAATTTAAATTTTCAATCAAACATGCCAGGTAATTTATCCTAATGAATTTGAGGAATTACTCTATCGGAAGCCATTTTTACACCGACTCCATGTAATTGCAGTGAATCCAAGCATTTAAAATCATAAAATAAGAGACATTTATATGTATCTGCCAAATGCCTAAAGTTTTAATAGAATTTTTGAACGTTAAAAATAAAAACTCAATGTTAATCAAACAATTAGAAAAATGGCAATGCTTTCTTTATTATGCACCTTCAAAATTTCGATTTACATATCATTTGGTGTTAAAATACAGTCATTTTCTTTTTATCTTTGCGTAAATTTTGTTCTGATTGAACATTTCTTTCTGATATTTTTAAATTTTTGAGTTCATTCTGTTTTTCGTGCAACCGAATTCGAAGCGTTTTATGCATTTGCGAAGTAGGGTCTTTATGTCGCGTTAATGATTCATTAATTTTCCATAAATCACGTTCTATCCGTCTTATATCCTCCTCGATTTTCAAACTAGAAACATTTAAGTTCCTCGAACTTTCCTTTTTAAGTTCATGTCGGTGTTTTTTGGATAATGTTTCCTCCGTGGAATCGGCTTTCTTTGATAGAGATTTATTAATGAATGAAAATACATCGGTTTTTGCTTTGGCTCGTTCATAAGCTTTTTGATTTCGTAGTTCTAACCTTTTTTGAATTTTTTTCATTCGTTTCTCAACAGAAAAAAAACTTTCATCACCACCAGCATTTTCTCGCAAAATCATACAATGATCTAAAAATAAATTCAATGCTTAAGATCCTTCTTAATGAGATATTTATGTTTCTATTACCTAATGATTTTCCTGCTGGCAAAACTTGAGCTTTTACCGGTTCAATTCGACCATCGGATCTAGGACCAAGTCCTGTACCAACTACATACCCCATTTTTTGCATTAATTTCGATCCAATACCCTAAAATTTAAATATAAATTTATTTTAAAATTACTAGCATTTCTATACTCTTTTTACAAGTGTAGTTTAAATCATCATAGCTCGGTTTAGCAATTTTTTTATGTTACAAAAAAAAAAACAAGAAAATTTGAATATTTCACTTTCTTTTGTGGCGGCTTCGTGATTGGTAAAGTGACGTCATATATGCAAAACAACTTTAATAGAGCGTAATAAAGAAATGCAAAATATTGTTATATTTGCTTGCATTCAAATTATTAACATGTATTTTCAATTTAATTTAAATTACGGATACAACTGTGAAGCAACAATTTTTAAATTTTTTAACGAAAACGTTAACTAAAACGTGATATATAATTTATGGCTCAAGTTCCTTTTAAAACAGTTGAATCTAGCGACGTGGCATTTTCTACTTTATTTTTAATTTAATTCGCAAATAAATTAGCCCATAATGAAAATGTAGCCACAAAGGAGACAATTATACCACATTAGAATTGAATTAACAAAAAAATTGCGAATAGAATGAAAAATAAAGTAGAAAATGCTACGTTGCCAGATTTGATTGTTCTAAAAGGAATTTTAGTCGAATTTATAAATATTGTCAAAATATATGTCTATATGTAAAATTTTCATAGTTATTTAAAGTGCTACATGCAAATGCCCCACTTACACTTATGACGTCACTCTTTAGTACAATGTCGATGTGGTTCCGCAAATACTTTAAATTATCTTCTTTTTTTTTGTTCAATTTTGTTGAAAATTACCATCCAATCTAAACACTTTTTTAGATACATATTTAAACCTAAATTTTCAAATAATGATAGTTATAAAGATATACAAACATCGACATAAGGAACATTTAATAAATAATTAAACATCCATCGAGCCATCCATTCTCTAAACTTACTTTTGTATGTTTTTCCCAATCTCCAAGAGCCTGACTGGGTGGTTTATTGGTTAAAGTTTGCTCTATTAAACTAGCATGGTACAGCTTAGCTTCCTCACTATCATCCGCGCTATCCTCATCTGAATCAGAAACATCCCAAAGATCCCCTTCATCCAATGGTAAAATATCGTGCAAATCTAGTTCTATATTTTTCTGAGAATTCGATCCCGAAGAGGAATTAGTTTCAAATTTTATGACACATTTCTTGTCCTTTTCGTTAATATCTTGCAAAATTCCCATTTGCCACAATTTTCCTTTAACTTGTTTGGCCAAAACTCGACATCCAGTTATTAAGATCGAATAATTGGGTTCTTTATATTCTTTTAAACTAGACAATGGAACAATTTCGCCGTGTGAATATCTGCATTTATCTTCCGAAAATTTGCATTCTCCGTCAAGATAATAAGGACAAGGAATCATTTCCTGGTGGGTTGGATTTGTAAATAAAACTCGAACTTGTAAAGTTTCAAAACTTAAGTTGTCTTCTTTGATTACAGAACAAACCATGGCGTTGTGATATAGGATTCCTTCTACGTTGTGTTCAAATGGAGCTTGACATTTCATGCCTTCCAAAGATTTAAGATCTTCCTGCAAAAGGTGTTAGATTAATAGGTTTAACGTATTTTAACTATGTAACGATTACCGTAATATGGTTTTTATTTATAGAAAAATAAAAAAAATCTTTTTAGAAAAATAATTTACTTCAACATCAGCAAAGGAAGTCTCGTCAGCGACAGCTTTACTGGTGCCCGGATCGGATACAGCTCCCGTCTCTGCCATTTCAGCCTATAATATTTTCATTATTTTCAAGATCAAATAAAAAATTTATTGATAATGTTACCATGAACAAAGCATATTCGTCATCTAAAGGTGAGGTATTTATATTGCTGTTTGATGTTGAATTATCACAGTTACTTCCAACTGTGCTTAAACTTTCCTGAGTTAAGGCTAAAAGTTGTTTAATATCGTTTTGAAGGCTGAGAAGCCCGTTTCGTTCTTCTTCATTCGACGTAGTTGCCAAAGCAATTTCAATTTGTTTAAGCTGAAAATAATAAGCAATAATTTTTAGTTAAGATTTATAATTAGTCAGTAATATAACTACCTGTTCCTCGTATTGCTCTATATTTTCCTCAAAATTATCAGAATCCATTTTTAAAGTAAGTTATTTCTAATCGTTTTAAAATTAATGACATTTATAATCTGACATTTAAGCTCAAGCTATGTTTCAGGAACCTAATTTTAATAAGTATTTTAACTACTTTTAAATGCATAATGACGATGAAAGATAATGAACCAGGACGCCCAAAAAGGGTACCAATTTTCTTAGCAGAAAAAGGCCGAACACAACAAACTTTAATTATTTGTTTTTAATAATTTTCAATCATTTTAATAAACACCATTCGGTTAAACTCGAGTTCACGTCGTAACTACCCGAAAGATTATTGCGTGAAAATTTTGACATTTCGATAGTGAAATAGTTTGAAACGTTTGAAATAAAATAATTGGGGAAAACATATTTTAATCGATTATATCGTTGAAATTTATCTTATTTATCAATCATGTCTGCTATGACTTTTGGCCAAAAACAATTCAATCCAACCCCTCCGGACAAGGGCAGTTTTCCATTAGACCATGAAGGTGTATGTAAAGCTTTTATGCTAAAATATATGATTTGTTTAAGAAAAAACGACAATAATAATTCTTTTTGTCGAGATGAATCAAAAGCCTATCTAAATTGTCGAATGGAACATAATTTAATGTCCAAAGAAGAATGGACCAAATTAGGATTTGAAGATAATGATAGCAAATCATGAAATAGAATTTTACAAAAGTAAATAAACTGTGAAAAAATTGTAGAATATGTAAGATTTGTAAATTTTATATTAAAATAAACATAAATTATAATACTTAATCTTTTTTAATTAAAGCCTAGGCCCTATTGGCGTAAAAGTTAATAATTAGATACTAATATTAGCTAATCTTTAAAACAAATCTTCTTAGGAAAGCGAAATACTTGCCAAACATAATACTTTGCACAAATACAAACTGCTTTTATTAATGTCCATATACCGCTATGTGTTTTAATTACTAGCATAGATGAAGATTTCCCTAAAAACAGGGGTGACTTAGCAAAGAAACTTTGTGCTATCCACAGATAATAGTTTTTTGTTCATATTCAAGTACTTGTTATCAAGGCTAAGAAGCTGAAACAAATGATTATAAGCTACAGCTCCAGGGTCAATGTTTGACTCTAGTTCCAACTCTTGCTCTAACTCCGATTTAAATTGTTATAACTTAGGAGTAATGTCCGATCGAATTTTCGGTTTCAGCAACAAAAATGAGTTTCGCGTTTGGATCCCGTCAAGCCGAAACTACGACCAAAACTGAACTGAATTCGTGAGATGAAAATGTTGAGAAATTATTGTTTCTCACTTCTAATTTTAGGTTCTTCAACTATGAATACTGATAATTACCAGTTAATTAAAATTATTTTTAATATATGGTTGTAGCTTCATGAAGCACTTTAATTTTCAGTTCAAAAGAAAACTGACAAAAGTTTAGACGAAATTATTTTATTTTTAAGATATAATAAAGAGTATTTTCTGCTTTGTACCTAAACATATTAGGTAAAAAGTAATTTTGTTTTGTAACTTTTTTTTTAATTGGTATTTACCGTCGCTTTATAACTGCTAAGGTCTTTAGGGATTCTAGGATTAATAAAAATCTTCAAATAGAGAAATATCGAAAATTTGCTCGATACAAGATTTGAACCGAATACCTACCAGTTTTGGAGCGGCCACCTTAACCAATCGACTAACAATAAGCTATTTTATATTATTCGTAACTAAAATTAAAAAGAAATAGCAGGTACATTTTTTTCAAATAAACCCCTTATTTTAATAACCCCCTACTTTAATAATTTATTTGAAATATAAATTGATATTAGCTCAAATATTAGAAACTAAATGAATAATAAAGACCTATAGGATTTAAAACATGACCTTATATGAAAGTTTCGGCTGCACTGAAATAGATGCCGATATTCAGTTTCGGCCGTAAAAAATAGTTTTGGTCGGATTTTACTTAGAATTTTATTTTTAGTCGCCTCCATCAAATATCAATATAGTTGTTATTATAGCATCGAGGATTGGCCATACCTTCTTTTCTCTAAAACAGCTCAGAGGTCCCAAGATTGAAACTTTTTGTTAGATGGGTTAAAGCCCCGTCAACTTTGGAAACCACAACTTTGGAATTTTTTGGGTAAAGTAATAAAATTATATGGGACAATGGATAATTGGGAATAAATTCAAAGCATAACAATATTTAGCATTTGGACAAATACATTTTATTTTCATCAACACAATTAAAAATGCGCAATACAAAAAAAAATAATAACTGTAAGATCAAAATAATTGAAAAAAAAGAAAATTATTTTCAACAAATCGAAAACACAGATTTCTTACATTCTAATTTATTTTTTTGCTTTCTCTTTTCGATACTAATTTTCTATTTGTGTCGAATAAAAACGAAAAGCTTCGTCGCACCGATTCATTATCATATAATTATTTTTCTCATTTTTTTTTAAATACTTTATTACTTTATATCCTTTCCTCTTTGAATTAAATAAGAGGAAAATTTAAGAAAAACTTGAAGCTTTGTTTCATAAATTTTTCATTCGACTTAAAATAATTTCATTTTTAGCTCCTTACTTACAGCTAGTAGAATTTTTTAAATATACCTAACTAATCTTTCTTAAAATTATTTTTCACTACAATCTAAAAACTTAATTTATATATATATTTTTTTTTTTACTTTTTTTTATAGATATACAGTTCTAAAAACTATAATCTTTCAAGTGTAACTTTACATTTTGCCACGTAGATTCAATATTTGCTTCCACTTGATTCAAATATTTGCTACACAACTTTCTGAAACATTTTTGCCCGAATTAATATGGTGTTAAACTGTGTTTTATTTTTATATATATTCACATTAAAATTGATAAAATATGCAAATTTTTATACAAGAGCGAAATACATTTGGCCAGCCGGTAGGGGAAAGACAACCGCTCGTTTTTCTCAATCACTAATCTACGTTATTGTTAATAATATTAAGATGAAGATATATGCATGTTACAATTATCGCTAAAACACTCCAATTTCTTTTTATTTTTCCTTGAATATAAAAATATTAACACACTTCTTAACAAATTTTGGGAATGTGTGTTCGGATTTGTGTATAACGATAATATTTGCACGCGCTTTTCTCATTCCTTTTGAAAGAAAGTAATTAACAGTAAAAGAGATCAACACAAGATTAATAAATTCCAACAGATTCAAATTTTAAAAAAATCATAAGTCTCTTTTACATACCAGTTCTAATGACAGTCTACTATTTCACCTTTGCGTGCATCCACATCATCCAAAAAAAATTACATATTAATATTATATTCTTAACTACCAATTACTAACTTGACACTTATTACCTTATTATCTACAATGACTACATTAATATTTATTGTATACTATTCTTAAAATTTATTTTATTCTACACTTATATCTAAAATGATGACTTAATAAATAAATATATGAGTGCCACTTTTTCGTGGCAATCTCGAATAAGCCGTAAAATAAATCAAAGCCTCACCAAATCATCGATTTCTTAGAAATAATTTATATACATAAAAACTTCTTAGTTTTGACTTTCATTTATATAAAAGTTTTTCAATTTAATAAGGAATATTTTCTACATTATATTTTACATATTCATTTTTTTAAAAGTTTTTATCGTCATATTTCATTACCACAAAGCTACGAATATAATGCTCCCCTCTATATAAAGCGCGCATCCATCGACGTAAATTCCGGCAGTAAAATTGAAATACTTATGTATAATGCGCAACCAATGAGTTAAATATAGTTGATCGAATATCAAAAGATGATTATTCCATTTGCAGAATAATAAGTAGATGTATTCAGCAACATTAACTGATTTCATCTAATCCAATTTACATTATAAACCGAGCATATTGGTTTGTTAACTAATCAAAACGCATAGACGTGTGTATAATGCGCACCTAAAACTTTCAAAGAAATTTTAGGTATAAAAGTTGCGCATTATATTCGAAGTTTTAGTGTTTATTAATTAATAATCGTAAATTACAAATACGGAAAAAAATATTCACTCAATCAAACCACTCGATTGGCATTTCATAAGCCAAGGTAAAAATCTAAAACAGATAATAAGAAAATATAAATGAATAATATGTGGAGAGAATCATTTTATATTACCTTGATCTTGTTTTCAAATTGATATAATATACGATTGATATAAGGAATATTTTTTTCCGTTTTTCCAATTTGTTTTAGTATCTGAAAAGAAAATCAATCAATAATGCCATTTAAACACTCTTTTAAAAAATGTATGTGAAAATTGTGTTATATTACAATTATTGATCGATATTCCATCATACTACTTTTCATTCACGTTAAATAAGATACTATGACAAAAATGTAGTTTTTTCTTAATTTCATACAGATTATTTAATTGGTTGACCTAAATCGCAAGCTCATTTATGAAATTTATAGATTTTTTTTTTTGTAAAAAATTTACAGATCTACAATTAAAACTCGACTGTAAATGATGTTAAGTTCTTTGATTTCTTGTATTTTTGTATAACTTCTAATAATTGGTTTAGCGTTTACTTTTTTTTTGGCACCCGTCCACCCTGAGTAACATACATACCCATTTTAATCTGATAACTTACCTCAAGATTTCCTCTATTCCATTGGTGTTCAAATTTACTTTCAAATAGTGATACAATTATAGTTGTTTTTTTGATCGAGTAACTCAAGTAATATGTGAAACTATGTAATTGAATGAAAATATATTTACCGATGTTGCATTGGATGAATGAATTTTTTTTTAATTTATTTTAGTAGGGCCCAACTAAAGCCGATGGCGTTTTAATGTTACTAACGTTAATTAAAATTTTCCAAACCCATAAAAATAAATACAACCGATATAAAAGTACATCAGCCATGGTAAAAATTACTTCAACCCGAGCGATAACTGTGTAGTCAAAAACAGAGTTTTCTACAAATTTTCAATCAAAATAAATAATCAACAAGAGAAAATAGGTACTACAGCAGTGAAAGTAACGAAACCCCTTCAAAATTTCTCAAAAAACGATTCGCGTATAGTTTGGTGGTTATTACGAAGTTGAAGAACTAGTCGGACCCTAAATATCAGGTTTATTTCAACATTGTAACATTTTATTGATATTTTATGATAGTTTCTTTAGTTGTAGTTATATAAAATTTATGTTTTAATGTTGCAGAAAAGTTTTTTAAGTATCAAACTAATATTTAACTTTTATCAACACAAATAACAAAAAAAAATAACTACGTTGAAAAAAACTTAGTTACATAAATTATTTATGTTTATTTGGTTACATACACCGTTTAGCTGTTTCTCTACCATTTAATTTGCTATTTATTTTATAATATCTCTAAATTCTGATTAACTCAAAATTATTTGATTAACAGTTTACTCGAGTCTTATTGCAATCATTAAACGTCGTTCCGAATAATTTCAAATACTCGATTAGTATCACTACTTTCAAATTAATTTACATAATCACACGAGACGACTTATAAAATTAAAAGTAAGTTTAATAAGATTAGTGGAATAACGACGTCACATTGGTATAAAAATATTTTGATATTACATAAAAAATCTATTGAACTCAAACTATTACCATCATTGTTAACATAGAAATTTCCATTTAACTAATCATAAAAAATCGATAAAAAACTACTTTATAAAAATGTAACAAATTGCAATTTTTCCTTCACCACAATGAATATTTTAAGTGGGTTGTCCAAAATTCAATCAAATGTGTATAGGAAAAATATAACAATTGGCATTTTATAAAATTGTTGCAAATACAACTAAAGGGGAGTTCTTCGTAATGAAACGGAAGACTCTATTATGTAATTGATTTCCATCACTAATACAATCATAACTTAATTAAATTTATGTATTTTAGAGATTATAAATAAAAAATATTTACGTTGTATATACGTTGTAACTTTCTCTCAAAAATATTTGCTGTGTTTTTGTTGTAGGTCCTGAGAGAAAAATTATTCGTCTTGTCATATTTAATGTGTTGAAAGAATGAAATTCACTCGATTGGTAAAAATTGATTTTTATGAGCAATTAAGAATATTGTATTCAGTTTATTAAATATTCTTTACAAATGTAACAGCTACAACAAATAAATCTATTTTGTTTAAAATGACTAGGAAGAAAAATAATCAAATACAATATCCTTAGATCCATCAACAAGTGAAATCTATCTTTCATGTTCTCATTAATTGTGTAAAGCCTTTTATTTTTCAAATGATGGTTTTTGTACGTTTTTATATTTTTTTTCTTCAGTAAAAAACGTGTATAAAATGGATTTCGCGGTGTTGTGTAAAAAAAATTATCATTTTTTCCCAACATCCAGAGGATTTATATTTACTTGTAAGTCATACTTGTATATTTTTAGCGTTTTTAAATATTTTTATACCGTTTTATTTTAATAATCGAACTCCGATTTTTAAAAAAATATATTAAAAATATTTTCAGAGTTTAAATCCCTGTCAATTGGACTCTATCTGAAAAGGCACGTGATCTAAAATCAATCTTAGTAAGTCTGTTCCATCAAATATGTGAGTATGTGATGTTTAATTTTTATTATAAATATTATCTTTGATTACCTGTGGATTATAAAATGTAAATATACAATTTTATACTTCTAATAGTGCAGGAATTAACTGGTTATTTGTCGGTTAAATTTGTCTTGATTACAAAAGAAAAAAAACACAGACATTTTTTTTTAAAAAAAGATTTATCTATTTTATACTCACGTAAGCGTAAAAAGAAATACGTGAGTGCATTTTTTTCTTTTATTATTTATTTTTTGTTAAACATTTTTGGAAAAATAAATCTTTCTAGGTTTTACAAAAATTCATTTCTGTATTTGTATAAGTTATTTTTTTCTTAACTTTTGTATAAATATATTTTTATTTTAAATTTTTTATTCATAAAAAAAAACAACGAAAAATATGGAAGAAAACACGCTCAAAATTCCTACACAAACCACACTAGATGATTTTTTCTCTTAGTTTTATATAGAAAACTTCTAATTTTGTTTTTTGTTCGGGAATTGAGAAGTTTAAAGCTCTAACATTTCGATATGAAATCGAGAGAAAATTACTATTGCACAGTTCTGATATTTAATTACACACATCATTTAAGTTACGAAGCAAATTTGTAAAAATATATTATAAAAATTGCGTTACTCTTTCCTATTCAGTTCTTAAATTCTCTCTCAGTTCTTCAGCCAGGTCAAATTTTTTCGCTACAATTTGACTTTTGAATAAGAAATATTAATGTTTGAACGACTAGATGACACTCATTATACCGAGTTTCCACTAGGTTACAGGTGAGAATATTACTATATATGTGCAAATCCGTTGACATAGTAATGAAGTAGTGTATTAATTACAATATCCCGGATTATTATCGTCCGATTTCTACACGGTCGTAGCTGATCCATTCTTGGTAATGTTCTCGCCTGTATTTAAAGGCTTTGGGAGAACCCAGCGGAAATTACAAATTACAGTCAAGATGTAAAACCGTGAACAAAAAAAAAAACAAACAAATAACATTCATAATTTAATTCATATATTTACTTTTTGCAATAACATACGGTATTTACTTCGTGAAACTATTAAAATTTAATTTTGATCTATAAGTTTAGATGAGATCTCATTAAATATTCAATCTTTAAAGAAGCGAACATTCATTATAACTAAATGAAACTGTCGCTAGAATAGTCAGCCTTGGTCTACGATATGTAGACTTAAAAGGAAGCAAAGATTAAAAACATTACAAATAAGCTTCGTTTAAAACCCTTTTAATGATGTATAAATTAAAAACCTTTTCAGAAAAAGTGAAAATTTCCTCACTGAAACAAATTTACATTAACACTCATTTTATACAATCTGAAAAAAAATCAATACAAATAAAATACAATTCTTATTTCTAAATCTCGAGGAAATTTTCAATTTTTCATAAATCCTTGAATGGATTTCCTTTAAATTTTCTCTCATTGTTATAAAGTTATTTTGGGGCCATTTCTTTGTTTGAAAAATGTATTCCTTTATATCCTTGATTTTATATTATTTTTTTTTTTACTTGTTTTTATTATAATATTTACAATTTATATATGTAATATATGGAATTCATAAATTTTAAATAAAATCAAATAATTAATAACAAAACAAAATACACAAACATAACCGTTGTTTAAATTTTGAAAGAACGTAGATTTTAGGTAGTAATGAGTTCTTTTCATGGCAAAAATGATCAGCGCTAAACCCACGACGAAGTGAGTTTCGCATGGCTTGTGATGGAGCTTTGGGTAAAGGAGGAGAAGAAGAATGTTGGCAAAAATCAACACCCAAAAGCGCCTATTTACTGTTACAGTACAACCCCCTAATATCTCATATGCGTTACGCAATTTTGTCTGAAAAATAAAAGATTATTGCGAATTATGTGACGAGGAAATTGATAGGAAATAAATCTTGACTTGAGTTGTGTTATTTTGAATATGATGTTATTTTTTTTGTATGATTCAACAAAAACGATTGATTGGATTAGAGAGATAGAGAGTGTGTGTGTTAGATATAGAGAGAATGGGGATGACTCACTTGGATTGTTGAGTGACGTAGGTATGGTGGTATGCAGTCGTGTCGTCCGGCGAAGCGGCTGTTGAGTGTTCTTCTACAGGCATTGTGTGGATTATTGGCCCAGGACCAGTCGCATAATACTGAGGGTACGGTGGAGGCATATAAGAGTTGGTACCCAATTGTAATGTGGACATGTGCGCCGCTAATGATGGAAGATATGTAGGCTCAGTGTGCAAAGGGGGTACATCGACTGGTTGTTGCACAACATACTGATGGGGTACCCACTGGGCACTCGGCATTGCCGCAAAGCCTGGAACGGCTTGTCCATACCGATACTGCAACATATGAGTGGCGACGCCACCCCCATTCTGGGCGACAGCAGCTGGTTCATACAACGTTGCTGAGACCTCGTTTGGATCTCTCCAACCTCCTCCACTATTCATCATTCGCATTCCACCCGTATTATTCGTCCCTGGCTTATTTTTCTTATTGCCTCCATCAGCAAATTTCACAAGTAATGGATCCTTAGCACCAGCCAATGGACTTCCATTGAACATTTGAATAATTTGTTCGCATTTTTCCCGTGACTCCATACGAGCAAAACCGACTCCTTTCGATTGACCAGCCGTATCACGTAAAATACGTGTTGATATCACATTTCCATATTTGGCTAACATGTTGTCCACGTCATTTTCTTTGAAGTTCAGTGGTAGATTTGCAATGTATAAATTTGTTGGATCTTGCTCTTGTTGCTGCACATACAATAAAACCAAATTAGTATAACACCTTACACTAATGTAGGATATTTCAATAATTATATTTCTTGTTTCAATTATAGCGCTATCCTACATTAAATTATTTTAATCACTATTAAAATTATTATATTCCTCAATATAATTCCATGCAAATATATTAGTTATTGAATGATTTCACATGCACAAAGCATTGCATTTCTGAAAAATCTATTACCGCCTTGATAGATAATTAAATTGTCAAAGGAATTGATCTAATTATTAATAATTTGAGTAATATATATATATAATTAGCTATCCCAAAATTCATGCTTCTTTATAGACATATATGTTACAGTTTTTATTTTGGAATAATTCTAAAAGGATTATAATTTCCTTGAAAAGGGTGAAAATAGTAAAAGAAATACAAAGATAATATTATTTATAATATCATATAAAAAATGGTAAGAATCAAAGAGAAAAGGAGCGATAAAATAGAGTTTAATAATTTAATATATTTGCATGCTATTTTCATTAGTTCGAATAATTTTGTTTTAATAAAAAGACTTTTTGTTTGTAATTCTACGAAATACGAACTTTATTTAATTGTTAAAATATTTTCATTTTAAATAAATAAATGCTTTTAATGGCTATTTGGCTATTTTATGAAAACAGTTTAATAATACTTCTATGAAACTTGTTGGTAAAAATTAACAATGGTTTTGATTATAATGTATTGAAAGTACACGTTTGAGAAATGGTTTCGTCCATTTTCTTTGCCTGCTTTCTTAAATTTTATCTCACGTAAAATATAACCAATCAGAAACTTTAAAGAATAATATTGAAATGGCAGAAAAAAATGATTATTTATCATTGGAAAATTAAACTTTTTAGTGGCTTTAGAGTCTGTCAATTCATAATTTGAAAAATAATAGAAAACGTATTCGTTACGAACTATACCGAACCTCGCATCTCTAGATTTCGGAGTGGCCACTTAAGCCCTACACCACTTATTCAAATTAAATGTTGACAAAACTTATTACATAATCAATTTTTAAGTTCCCTTTCATAAATTAATTAATTCGAGACTGCTTAAAAGGGATTCTACAGGTTCTACTATACGGGGTTTTCAAGCATACAAAATTACATTTTTTCGGAAATTATCTTAAGAAATGCTTTACTAAATTCAAATATACGCAACACACTAAATCTTATTTTTTGTTATTTGTCATTTAAATCATCGCAATTTAATATTTTTATTAATTAAAAAAAAAAAATAGCAAATTGGTCGACCATTATATTTTTATATGCTATATAAAATGGTTTTGTATAATTATTAAGTATTTTTTGATATTAATAAATTGGTGCAAGTTAGAACTGATTTTAAAAAGATTTTATGTTCATAGAATAATAAAGAACCTATTAAGCAAATCTAAAAAGATGTACTCTATGTTAAAATAAATTAGTTTAATTTGAGCAATTAAAGGATGATTTAATTAAATATTTCAAAAAACTGTTGTGTGAAAATAGAAATTCAATTTTGCATTTTTTTTATAAAATAAATAAATTGATGAATGCAAAAAGTATATAATCTGGGAAGTTTAATTATCATGATAAAGGTAAGACGATATTGAGAATTGATTAGTAGGCGGAGTTTAAAAAACATGGCTACGTATTGTGTGCAACTAAAGAGTTATCCATTAGTTTACATTAGGTTAGTGATATTATTTTGATATACTTGTTTTTTTTTCAAAAGAAATTTTCCACGGAGTTGGATCAAATTCAGCTCCGACAAATTATTATAAATGCTGCATAATTCTTGAAGCTGGATATGTAAATACATGTGGTAAAAATATTGAAAATAAAAACAGTGATGTGAGTTTTACATCAATATGTTTACAAAGTTCTCGTATAAAAGAACTACCTCACGAAATTTACGGATCAGTTTCGAAGACAGAAAAAAATTATCTATTAAATGCTTGGCAAAGCTGGTTTAGACAAAAAATATAAACACGTGGTGGCCATTTTATTATGTCGCTATCGATAGGAAATTTTCTAACCTTAAATTTCATTGAGGATTTAAGAATTTAGTATTATTTTATAAATTATTTTCGCTTAACAATAATATTTTATTTTAGAAAAGGGTGGCCGCTGGGTGTTTTACCTTCTACAGACAAAAATGTGAATAGAAAAACTAACAATAAAGTAATGTGAAAGAATATAATTCTATTCCAATTAACCAGGACCAAGCAAAAGACAAGTCTTCTAATCAACAATTCTTGTTTGAGTTTTAATTTAAGTTTAATGAACTATTTCATATATTTATTAAAGTGCACACTAAAACTGATAGTTTTTTTAGCCACCAGACGTCGTGACCAAAGTAGTCAGTTTCCAACAGCTACTGAATAGATACACCAGATAAGCTACGCTGTACAGAAATTGGACTCGCCGTTGCCATCTTTGACATCGGTAGTAAAGCAAAACTGATGAAATGGATAACATTAATTTGTGGAATTGGGGTCATATATACCTCCCAATGTTCCATTAACAATAAAGTAAATATGAGAGAAGAATCTCTCTTCTCGGGTATATAATTTAGATGGAAAAAAATCCAGCATACGTAATTGTGTTGATTAGCAATGAAAGAATCATTAAAAAGTAATATAATAAGGTCATAACTTTTTTATTCAAACTAATTATTAGTAAGATAAAAAATTTTCAAGGAAAATTGCAACAATTCTCACATTCCACGACAAGCGACTAAACTATACAAAACATATTGTCGATATATTAGTAGTTCAAGCTATCAGCTAGTTATAAACCTGGTTTACTAAATTGTTAATGTTTTTCCACTATTTTGTTGTTCTACCATGAAAAACTCATACCACAAATTATAAATTCTCGACTGTGATGAAAAAGGTAAGGATAGAAGATAGAAGAAGATGTATGTATGGATAGAAATGTTTTCTATATTTTTTTTTTCCAAAAGTAGATAGTTAAGTTAACACTCTATCTTAGGATGATTAGAACTCGAAAATAAATGCAATAGTCAAGTAGCCTTTTTCTAAATTTGTTAATAGAATGAATGATGTTCGATTTAGTAGAATTACCATGAGGCTAATCTTTATTGTAAACTATTTATTCCAGGGGTCGAACCTGAAAATTATAAAAGCTTTAATATATACATACATTAGTTTTGGCTACATAAAATTCCAGAAAATTTTATGAAAAAAAATAGTTTATGTTAGTAATATTTTTTCAAAACTGTCTATGCAAACTTCTGGAAGTTTTAGAAAAAAATCTTTTTTGAATTATCTACAAAAATTGGAGTTTGAAACTAGTCTTTTTTTGGGTTATAGGAGGTATTACTTGCATGCACAACGTACAGTGGCAGTTCTACGCAGCAACCAGATACCCACTTTCGCCATCTGTGCCTGAATTCCTTTCGCTTGTAGTGCCTTTACAGCCCCTTCTGCAGATGCCGGCGAATCAAAATCGACAAATCCGTAACCTAAGATTGAAAAAGAAAACACATATTTCAATTTCCACAAATGTCAAGAAAATAAATTGGATTCATGTCGGAAGCTTGAAATATAAAAAAGCAGAAACAGCGGAAGATAAAATTATTTAAATGTTGAACATCAGTTGAAAGGAAAGAAATCAAAATGCTGCTCTCTTGAGAAAACGGAAAGAAAAGCAAATAAGCGATTTGCTGCACTTTTAATTTGATTTTTAAAAAATAAACAAAACCAACTTACTAATAATAAATCGTACATTTTTCGCAGAAAATTACATATTCCAGGTAAAAGAAGTATACTATAAAGGTTTTCTGGGATTTAAAAAAAGTATTATATCAATATTCATGCCTCTAAGATTTAAGATGAACATTCAAAGATGGAAGAAAAAGAGGATAGAATTAGAAGGCGAAATGTAAAATGTATACACATAACAGCCAATGTAATATTTACCTTTACATTTGTTTGTATTTTTATCCAATATCGCTTTTGTTGATATAATTGTACCAAATCTAAACAGAAAAAAATGTTAATATATTATTAAAGCGACAAAGTTGTTTTATAAAAAAATAAATATTTATAAAAATAAACTCTGCTCCAATATAGAGCCATTAATTTATAAGTTAAAAGTATTTACAAAGTTTGTAGATATAATTTTCCTCCATTGTTTCAGGTCTAAATTAATATATAATAAAAAAATAATTCAGGATGTCGTAGACCGAATTTATCAATGTTTTTTTATATTTATTTTAATTTGCATGGTTTCGTTAGTGTAATTTCGACTTCATCAGACAACCTTAAAATATTCATTGAAAACACATAGTCTCAGGATATAAATTATTACATCTGATATCTAACAAATTCAAATTAGAGTCTAAAAAAAGACTTGTCTTTTCGTTTGTCAGCAATTATTTTTATAAAAATTCTTAATATTATTTCATACTTATAAATAACGATTAATAAACAATCAATTACGAAAATTTTAGTAATTAATTGCTAATTAATCGTAATTTATAAGTATCTATTAAGAAACCATATTAAGAATTTTTGTAAAAATAATTATTGATAAAGGAAAAGATACACCAGTATTTACCTTACACTCCAATTTGTATTTGCTAGATGTCAGATATAATAATTTATATCCCGATACTATGTGTTTTCAATAAATATTTTAAGGTTGCCTGATGAAGTTGGAATTACACAAATGAAACGTTGCAAATTAAAATACATAAAAGAAAGATTGATAAATTTGGTCTACGACATCCTAAATTATTTTTTTATTAGATATAATTTTTTTGAATGCTTTTAAATAAGGTAAGTGAATTGAAATTATTTCTATATCTCCAAGCAGTTAGCAAATTTGAACAATATAGACGAAGTCGTGAACATAAGGTAGTAATTTACAATATTAAAAATTAAGAATAATTATATTTCAAAATTTCATATAACCCTAACATTTTTATTTAAAGAATTTAAAAAAATATTTTTTAATCCAAATTCAATTTTTTGTAGTTAAATCCGTTAAACCCTTCTGTTTTTTCGATCCTTGTATATTTAACTTTTAGTAGTAATGACAATGGTCATTCTTTAATGTCTTTATAATTCAATTCACAAATGTATTGTTAATTAAATTCTTACATCGTGTTGTTTTTTTTAAATCTTTATTTTGACGGATTTATTCTCAAATAAAATAAAAATAGAAAATGAGGTTTTTCTAGATAATAACTTGTATAAAAATTACTTGTACCAAATATTATCTGTAGACACAAAACAGCCAAGGGATAAAATGTCGATTCTTAGACTAAAATATCTTAGATATGTCTTTTTCACTTGACGTGTCTTTAATTATTTATTACGTAAATAAGATAGCTAACTAGACGAGCACTTTAGCCGAAGGAGGTAGATGAAAATATTATGAATATCGATATACCACGGTACAAAATACAAAGCTTCACCATCACTCTAACGTTTCGTTTCGTTATTTAATTAATAATTAATTAACGGCACATCAGATGAAAAAATATCAAAGAACTTTTCAGTATTTAATCCTCTTTATTCTTTTAGTTTTTGCATTACTTTTAGGACTTCATTGAAATTTATGGCCGAAGTATGTGCATTGTGGTTTTATGGTTTGCTAAGGAATCTATTTTCAGTGTAAATTGGGGATAGGTGTATTCTCAAATACCTGAAACTTAAAATGTTTATCGATTGAAATGATTCTCGGATTCTAGATGAGAACGATGAAAATGCTTCATTCCCTTCATATTTGTGTAATTGAATTAAGACAACCTATTTAAATTACAGCCCCAATCGGTTACAACCTTCTTAATTGTAGCAATGACGAAAGTGTTACGTTAGCTATATTTGTAAATCATTAAAATCAATAAACAATTTAGACACTCTGTGCAATTCAATAGAATTTTTTAAAAGTTTGGATAATATTAATTGAAAAATCGTAATATTTCGTATGAAAATTTCATAAAAAATCGGAATTAAAATATTAAAGAAAAAAAAAATAGTTTGAACTTTAAAGTATTAGTTTTAAGTTTAAAAGGAGAGATTTTTCATGACTTATATTAAGGTACTACTGGCTTACTATTACGTTGGTGTTTTTTTTTGAATTCCATGACTTTTCCATTGTACTTACATCAATAATTTTTACTAAAGTTAATATGAATAATGTTCACATCTTTAAACAGGAAAAAGCGGAGAATTTGAGGATTAAATAAGCAAAAAAAAAATAGAAAAAAGTCAAGTTCGGCTACTTTAAAAGCCGTCACCTCATATGTCGTCATTCCCTCGTTTCAATTAAATTAGGGAATGGCGAATTGAACTATAACAAAAAGTCTATCTGTTCTATCTGAATTTTTGTGTAAGTTTACTGTCCCTGACAACCTACTTTACTGTGCAATTACTATTATGACATAGTAAATACTTCTATTTTTTTCCAATGTGAGGAAATGACGACTGAGAATGTAATCTTGAAATAATTTTCATATTTTTTTTACACAGATACTCGAATACGTGTAAGATGACTTAAATATGTGAAATAATTGATAGTATTTCCAACAATCATAAATCGATGAGAGGTTCATCAATGATTACTGATGCGTTCATATATCGACTGTTAGTAAAGGTGTGAGGAAATGATTTTCTTTCATGGGACACATATAAAAAATATCTTTGAAATCATATTCTTTACTTTTCAATCTGATTCTTTACTTTTCATGTTGATTTAGAAGGTCAAAAATGAGCTAATCTCTAGTTTGGGACAGTAAGGGAATGATTTTCAGGGTACAATTTATTTATTATTCTACAAAGATATTCATATGGTTCAAAAATTATAACCAACACCCTTAGCCCAAGTAGTCTCCTTATCAGGGAAAAAGTTTCCATCATAAGTCATTTTGATTTTCGTAAAAACTAAAAGGACAAGAATTTCGATATTTTGGGGGAATTACCCATAAAATAGTTTATTTTTTTGGACAAATTTTATATTAATATTTTTTCAATCCATTTAGAAAATTCATTAAATTCCTTTTGGCGACATACTCACTATCAAAATATGTGTCCATTTTTCTCAAGAACTACTAACGTTAAAGAATCAAATAATACTAATAATAGTGGAATCAAAATTTATCAAATCAATTTTACGGTTTTCCAAAACAGTGGACATCGGTTTCGAGAAAAATAAGATAAACAATTTATATCGTAATAAATGAATTCTTCTATTGCTATACTGGTTTAAGTAAAGTTATAAATAGTTCTTTTTCAAGTTTCTCAAAAAAATCATAGTTGTAAGTATAATATTAAACCTATAAAGATATATACAATAAAAATTTAAGATAAAATAAAGTTTAACTTACTGAGAACACATATTGACGAGATCTTTGTCCGTTGTGTTTTGTGTGAGGCCTCTAATATATAAATTAGTTTTTGATAATTGTTCAGCACCAACGCTGACCGTTGACCCGGAACCGGTACCCCCACCTACACCACCAGACACCACAGGATTACTTAGAGACGTGCTTAAAGTTCCTGATTGACTTCCGGTGGCACTACTCGAACTGCTATTTGTGTTGCTAGGAGACGCTGCTGTCGGTACACGATTTCCACCGTACTAGAAATAATAATTACAGAAATAAATATGATTTTCAAAAATTATTTTTTAAAGAACAAGTACCTCATAAATTACAATATGCAGAGCCATTTAATTTATGTGTGAGGTGATGAGATGTCGAAAGGATTGAAAGGGATTCAGGAGACTTAAATTGTGCTAGTTATGAGATTGTAATAGTTGAGGGCGGTGCTTTAATTTGAAAAAAACGGACGTCATGGTAATGATAACGACGCCGTCGTCGTCGATGCGAAATAACGGATAAATGAATGCACTTACTGGTGGCGGTTGAGCGTAGGACGCAGGCGCGTTCTGTTGCATGTGGTGGTGAGGTGTGGCGTAGCGGAAGGTGGCGGTGGTTGTGGGGGCGTAGGGCTGTGCAGGCCAAGTAGCGCGATGTTGAGGTGCCGCCGCCGCAGCCACTGTTTGGTAGCCGCCCGTAGCACCTTGTTGTTGACCACAACCAGTGCTGCCACCGCCGTTGCCGGCGCCGCCGCCCACTTGCATTATGGCGGCCGCTGCACGTAAACCCCCAGGAGTAGACAACGTCTTTAATGTGCCGCCGCCACCCGCTTGATGGCCTCCAATTGTTGGTTGAATATAAGAACCACCACCTGTTCGAGGTCCATTACTATTCTGTAAAATTAAAATTTAGTTTTAAAATTTTTTGCCATCGAACCGAACTCAATAGTGATCCCTCAAAAATAACCTGGCCATGACCATGAAAAATATGTAAAATTAAAAAAAATAACAAAGTGTGCCATCTTTTTTTGCAATTTAATGAATCGCATATTAACAGAGACTGCGCGAAAAAAAAATGCAAAACTTACCCATGACACACACCAAGGATAAAATATTTTAAACCAGGTCCGTATTGAAGCAAAATTTTACAAACCTTTACAAAATCTATTTGATAACAATTGAGCAGCTTTCACACAAATATCACGATTAACTTAAGAAAGGAGAAAATTCCACAAAAATATTTATGGTCGAAGAAGGCACCTTGAACGTTTTCCACGGTCAACGAGTGAATTGACCGCAACTAACCCACATTATTGGATAGCGGATATAGCCGGGTGCATTCCATCACGTGCTTGCCTCTCATTGTGCCCCACTAGGCCCCTTTGGCCCCGTAATATGCCGTTTGCGGGAGGATTTGCTATATACAGATTGGCACGACCAGACATTAGACAAACGCATTGACAAATACAGACAGCCCTACGTCATACAAATAATTACACCCAACTGTATACACATTGTTGCTGCAACAATGAACACATCCCAATTAAACAAAATAATTAAAAATCCAACCCAAACAATTAATAACCACATCACATTTAACAATTTCTGCTCTGGGACCACCTAACCAGAATTGAATTTCCATTTTAGAGAGAGACGAGCAAAAATGAAGATAAGTTTAACAACCTGTTTGTATATAATAATAATGACGCGACCTTGAAAACGATTTAAAAAGGGGGGATACGATAATATTGAGGCGCACGCAAGGCCTAATATGAATTTCGATTTTTTTTTTAATTTTATTGATTGAAAAGCAATACAAAAATTTTTTCCACATTATCAAATATTTACCATTTTTAATTAAAATCATCAATTATTCTGCTAGCTATTACAAACGTTAAATAAAAGTAACTGTTAAAAAAATAAAATAATCTTTTTTTATAAATTCCAAAAACAGAAGTATCAGTTTGATACAAAAATCAGTTTCATTTTCATTCATAAAATGCGTAGGACTACAAAATTGTCTTTCTCTTTATTATTTTAATTATATTTAAAGAACTCGATGATATCTACATCTTCGTCTCCGGAACAAATTATTACTCTGGCAATATATTTTATAGTCATAAAGGATTCATAAAAATCCAAAATTCAGGAAATATTCTTAAAACATATTTTTGAGAATGATCGATACTTTGCCTTTTTTAATTAAAATATTAGTTGGTGAGGAGATATAGGTAGAACTCGAAACTATATTTATTTGAAATTTCATCAATTAATAAAACATAATAAAAATATTAACGCTAAAATATTTAAAAAACTGTTTACATTACAGTAATTATTATAAATTTTTCTTTTTCTTGGCCATGAAAGATGATTTTCGTAGACTTAGATATCACGGAATTATAAGTTTTCCTCCAGCGATACTTGTTCCCGGTGAAGTCCTTCAGGTCAGTAAAGTCAATACTTTTCAATAGAGTACAGATTCCAAATTTCCTGTCTACAGTTTTTCTTCTATAATGTCTAATATGACCTCGCGTTATCTTTTTCTTTGGGAATGTAACCCGTTTAGAAAATCGTTTTTTCCGTTTATTTTTCTTAATACTTTTCCGTTTCTAAATCGATTCATTCATTTAATTTTCTCAATGGCCACATTTCAAAATTCTCTGGATTCTCTTTTTGTTGTTTCCCGGAAAACCAAACTTTTAATTTATGAAGTGGTGCTCTCTAAAGTCTAAATATTTAAGTAATTGTTTTCGAATTTTTATATCTGTTAAGCAATTCGCGACGTTCACTCTACCAAATTGATGGTTTTATAGTCTTCCCGTTAATTTGCCAAAGTTTTTTTATCTTTGATATTTGCACTAGTTGGTCATAAGTTCTAATGTTTCGTTTCATTTCGCTGCTTTCTCAAATAGTGATTAAATACAGTTCATCATGATTTTACAGGATATCCAGATTCTTCTTTAACACAAATTCCCTGATTTTTCAGACCAACATTTGTGTTTTTTCCCTGAGTATATATTTATAAAAAAAAATCGACTAGACTTCAATCAATTTTGATGTAAAAGATTGTGAAATAAAGTCAAATAACGTTGTGATTGTTTCCTCTATATTCTATTGAACTTCTTTTTCAAGGCACAGTTTCTATGTTAAGATTCATATTTACTATAATATCTACGTTTTTTTCAATCCAGTTATAAAGAAATACAATGTTTATAGATTTTTATCAAATTCCATAAATGTTCAATGAAATTCCCTGACTCTCCAGATTTCCCTGACTGTTAGACATCCTATTTATAGTTTGAGATGGAGTGACTATTAGTCGTATTTATACATCAATTTTTCTTCGTTCACTCAATTTCAACCTGAGTTTACACAAATCGTTCTTTACCAATTAATAGACACTGAATGCTATTCTAGCGATAGTAGGCATAATTCCCACCCATTTATCTACGTTTATCTATAACCACATTTTTAAACCCAGTACTTTTTATTTGACATATTATGTGCTAATACCGTACAAAATAAAACAGACTCGAAAACATTATTTTTATAGTTTTGTCATTTTAAACGTAATATCAACTTTCGAGTGTTACCCTTATTGAGAAAAAATATTATAGTACGAATAAGTTTTTACGAAGAATTTAAGAAATTTTATGCTGAAAACAATAGTACAAATAAATAAGTATCTATAGATGTATCTATAAATGTCTTAAACCGTCTATCCAATCTAAAGCCAATTGTTTTTATAGTATTTATAACACCAGTATACTTATTAAGTTTACATCGAATTTGAAAGTTTCGATAAAAGGATAGTTTTAAGGAATCAAATTTATGAGAAATCTTGTACGGATTCACTATTTATAAAACTAATCTCCGACCTAAAAACGATTTTAATATATTTTGAATTCATGCAAAAATGATTGAATTTTTAAATCTTTTGTTTCATTAATATTTACATCGATAATAGATATATGGAAAATGATAGTCTACTAATCTGTAGTCACAATCCTTCGAATCAACCGTACAAATTATGCATGTAAATGGTTAATAGCCGCAAGACTTGAACTTTCTTGAGTGCTAAAGATATCTTCAAACATAGGGTAATGCTTGCATACTACTTTAGAAGTAATCCCTTTAAAAGTCTATCATCCATTAGATTATTGAAGGGATTACTAGGAAAAATTAACATCTTTAACTGATTTTCACAAGTCTGATTTTTTCTTAAATCTAAAATACGTAAAACAAATCAGGATCCATGGTAAAACAATTGGCAATCTACTAGTTTTAATAATCATTTGATTGCAATATTAACAAGGTTTTTCTTGAAGCTCTAACTAAATAAAGTTAAACGTAATCTAAGGAAAGATAACGATTCACGTAAAAGTACGAAATCTAAACATAATTTCAAGTCAAAAAGAACGTATACTTAATATGTTTGAAGCTCCATGTGAAGTTAAAAACGACGAGAGCATTTACTTACACAAATAGCATTTTAATATTAATTTGCAAGTTAGAAAATTGCACTCACAAAATGGCGTATTTTCAAGAATTTTTTCCCCATATAAAAAATAAAATATTTTATGTAAACTTCTTACTATCTTAAACATACATATTTGACAAAGAAGTTTTGAAATTTTCGTAAAAAAAATATTTGATACTCCGCCATTGCAACGTCATTTCCGGTGACCCTTCGAAAAAAAGGTGTGTCCGCGTTGACAGCAGAGCTCATGACAGGATCATTCGTAAAAATAAGTGGAAAAAATACGTGTTTTAGTAAGGCCATAAACTAGAACTTGGACAAAGGAAAAAAGTGAAAATAGATTTTTGGGAAAGATATATATTTTTTAATAGTTGTAATTGAAAAAAATCCTTCATCCAAGTCCTTATGAATTCTATTTCAAAGACCTGTGTAAAAATTCCTCAAAATCGGTTGAGTATTCTCGAGAAATTGTGACCACCTACTTTGAAAGCATAGTTTCGAGAAAAACGCTACAGTTGCACCTATATACCTGCGGCGTGCTGAGCTTCCCAAGGTTGTATTTTCGAAACTATTACTCGGATCAACTTGAAAGTTTAGGACAATATTCTAGAGATGTTGTAAAAATTAATAAGACAATAAAAAAACAATATTTTGAAGCCATTAACCCATGTAACCCCTGAAAGAGATAATGAGTAGACGGAAGTATTAGAAGCACTATTTGGGAATCAGTAATATCCGTTGTAAAATAGATGCGTGTTTAATTTTAAATTCAAGTTTCATTGTCTGTTAAATTTTTAGTACAGTACAAGTTTCAATTAAAAGAATTGAAGTTTACCTAAAAAATTATTTAAAGTTCTTGCGATCGACTGTTCGGGGTCAACCATTTGCCCACCACTGATCTAGCCCTAATAACAAAAAAATATTTTTTAATCGACTTAAAAAAGAGGATGAGATTTTCAATTACAAATTGTTGAATTACAAATCTATAACATTCACATCTATAATAAATTGCGTTTTACAACTGTTTGTCTAGACTCTCGATTGTTGAGATCGTTAATATTCGTAACCAATCGTGAACGGTTTTGAAAATCGGAATTTTATGGCAATTAATAACGACAGGTACTGGTGAATTTCAGTGCAAAGAGTCGCTTACTTCTTGAGCCAATGTTGAATGTTATGCTGGGTTGGATTTATACCGATTTTTTTCAAATATTTTCGGTAAATTTTCTACCGAAACGATTATAATGTTATAACAGTTATAGCCTGGCATGTAAAATATATAAAATATAGATTTATATTTAGTTGAGTTTTGCATTAATCGATTATTTGAAAAATAATTAGCATTAAACTTGGGGTGATAAATTTTGTCCGAAGTACATTTTGCTTCATTTGTTGTTCATAAATAATTTGATATCACTATAGAACATAAAAAAATTAGGTTAGGTTATTCTTCTCCAGTAGAAATACTCTACAAGGCAATTAAAATTATATAACTTTAAATGAAGTGTTAAAAATGCATACAGAAAATGACAAACGCCGAACAATTGATTTATTATCAAGATCAAGGTCCAACAATAAATCGATAATATATGCATTTATTATCGACTACGAAAATTATAAACCACATATAAATAATCAATATAATAAGGTCGAGTTGATAAGGTCTTTTACAATTGAAACTAATTACAAGAAAGAAAGCAATTAAATTTCAGAAAAAATATTTAAAAAGAAACCAATACGGTCTGCATCTATTAATAGGAAAATGCATCAAATCTATAAAATCACCACCAAGGTCAATGACCTTTTTGTCTCGCCATTTTACCACCTCCCCTAAATCGCATTTTGGAGAAATGCAAAAATAAATGCTAATAAGACGTAAAATAAATGAAAATTGTGTGATTAAAATTTGTGAAATTATAAGAATAATATTTTTAAAAGAGCATTATGTAAAAAATCAAAGATGATGTATATTTGTACGCAAGACAGAATAAAACGCCCTTTTAGAAGGTAGGTGTCTTGCTAAGTGTAAAAGTAGGTTTTTTCTGATCAATAAAATTGGCAACGATTACGGAATAATAATTAAAAAGAAATAGAAATTATAAAATTCATAATTTTTAGAATCACTTTTGATCACACTTGATTTAGATGAAGGTAATTTTTCCAACACATGTGGAAAAAAAATTAACACACACTAATTTGTAGAGTTACATAATTCTTAAATAAAAAAAAATGGATCGAAACTATAAAAATATTGTTAATTTAAAGTAAATAGAACATACTTTTGGTTACATCATTTCATAAAAGGGGTTAACTATGAATGCCATATTTATCTATTTAAAAATGAAAAATTCTAAAAGAAAATTGACTATTGAAAGTGATAATCAAACATATTGAAAATTTGTAACGCGCATTTAGATTGGTCAAAAAGCAATTAAACTTGATTTTTTTTTCAATAAGATAAGTGATTTATTTTTGTTGGAAATTATTTTATTTTATTTTTACTAGTAAATGATTTCTTTAATTGTTAATGTGTACTTTTACGTTGAGATTGAATGAACTTTCATCGATGGGGTTAAATGTCTAGGCTACAAAAAGGGTGGGGTCAGAAGACGAGACCGGCACGGCATGAGTGTATATAGAAATGTATATGAGAAAGTATTATATATTTTACATATAAAATGAAATTTTCAGCACACGTATTTCACGTTTGCATATACTTATAATGTCAATGATTTGAGGGGTGGATTGAAAAAATAATGAGAAAAAAAAAATAAATGAAATTTGCCAAGAAATTTAAGTATAGTTACCATTAGTTTATAGCTAATTTTCCGAGGAATTGTTGCGGTGTTTTCCATTCTGACAGCCATAACACCGAAATAACGTCGATTTTTTATAGTATAAAAATAATTACGTATCAATACGTATGGGCGAATGATGGAAAAATCACGTAGGAAGGGCGGCACTGATTTTCCAATAACTCCCTTATGATTTGCTAATATGCAACTACCGTTTCGAAGTCAATTATTGTTAAGTGAATAAAAAAATTGTCAATTTCCGAATTAGTTTTACGTATGTATGGTACGTAGGTCTAAAAATCGTGTTGAACCGCGACGAGAAAAATGAGTAAACGGGGAAGGAAAGAAAACCGGCCCGGGATTAAATATTTCTTTCACACCCGCGCTTATAAAAATGTCGATTATCAACCGAATATTATATTCTATTAAGAAATTAGATGATTGAAACTAACGAAATTTTAATATATCTTAATATTTATTTATTTGTCGTAATGATGGATGGGGTGTGCCCTTCGTACTCTGCATACAACACACACACACTACCAAGTCTTGGCCATACGCTTCGTGGAAAATTTAAACGGAAAAATGCATGAACGACACACTGTCATTGCATTTGGATTTCAAAAATGACACAAATATACACAAATCACTATTTACACAAAAAAAATTTAGAGAAAAACGTAACATTTGAAGAATGGAAATGAATTTATTGTTGGACAACACCACTCCCCGAGCCACTGGCATCCATCTTGGCCGTGACAGCGGACGGCTACAATTGCACTCAGAGCCACCAACGGCGTCTAGCCAAAGCCTACGTTTAAAATCACTACAAAATCATCTCGGCTATTTCCGTCCGGAACAATTTCATCAACAATTAAAACTACGAGGTGCAACGACCACGTTCATTCCACCCAATTTATTCGATGCAATCCCTATCATCACTTTTCTCATTTTCAAGGATTTCAAAACTGAGGGCACCACAAATCGAAAATGGTTTAGCCATTTTTAAACTATTAATTCTAATCTTAATTATTTACAAAATAGATAAAAAAACCAAAAGAACTCTTTTGAACATTAAAACATACGTAATCGGCTTTAATGTCACTTGTTACAATCAATTGAAAAATCAAGCTCCTGAAGAAGTTATAATATTCACACTATTAAAATATTTTGTAGTATTATTATTTGAAATTATGACAATTAATGACATATCTGGCTTTATTACCTTAAATCGCTTTTGTGAAATTTTGGATAATTGCAGGATTAATAGGCGCGGGGGAGACTGTAATTGAATTTTTGTTGCCCCCCCTGTGAATTACAAATCCACAAGCAAATGATAATCTCCGAGCTACATACAGAACTTACAATTCTTAGAACTCATTCATGAGTTATGTAAGGTAAATTGTACCGGTTCAGATCTCCTCTCCGTAGTATGGCAAATAGTGCCCCATTTGTAAGTACAATTTGGAGAAATAAAATATCTATGACTTCTATATCCTTCAAGGTACCTTACGCAATTTATGAATGACTCCTGCAGTGTACCACTGGAAGTGTTTATTTCTTATTTGTAAGTATAGAAAAATTGTGAAACATCGTCCCTGAAGATTTCCAAAAATCTTTCTTTACTCCTGCTATCATCCAAAATTTGCCATCTTTAGCAATACAACTAAATTCATCCTTATAGAAATCATGCATTAATAATGAATTTTAATTTAATACTATAAAAAAAATGATCTCGTTTCCAAGTTACTTAACGCGTGCAAATTTTGATTTAGAGTCCAAATCTATTCTATAAAAGCCCAAAGATCGTTCAACCGCAAAACCGAAAATTCCACTGATAAATTATATTTATCAGTAGAATATTTAGTTAAACTTGAATTGAAAATACAGAAGTAATAATTTTTATTTAATTCATCAAAAAAAGTAAAGGTTTTAGTAAAAGATTTCATACGAGTTTACTAGTTTTCTATATTTACTAAAAAAATAATTATTTCATTAAAAAAGTATACTCAGTGTAGGATTTGTTTAGTTCGATAGATTAAATGAAATTAGGCTTCGGTAGTAGACAGTAAAGACATTAGAAAGACCAATGTTTCTCGATCTATGTCATCATCTAACGTCACCAATATACCAATGATTCCTTATCCTTATGAACAATGTATGTCCTGTATAGTTTAAAAGTTTTTTTCATAACTTGGCTAAGATCAGTGAAAAGTTCCTATTTAATTTTCATTTATTCTCCTTCAGTTTGAACAATAGGCAAACAAATATCTACAAATTCAATAAAAATTGGTTCTAACATAGCATGCTTTATATCTTTCTCGATATTTGTTGACTCGTTCAAACGTTTTAATAAATCTTGGAGATGTGGATTAGACAAAATATTTTTCAGAGGTTTAACATTTTCTAAAAAAAAATAAATAATAAAGTACGCCAAAAAATAATTTCCAATCGATAATAAATAATACTTACTTAGAAGTTCCAATTTATCTATCGGAATTGTATTTTTTGTAATAAATTTTTGAATATTAACTATTTCAGTTTCATTTTTTATATTGTCAGGTTTATTTTCTGTTGGTTGTGGAATTTCACATTTGTTATTTTTATGAGTTTTATAACAATTTACTGAGCAACTGAAAGAAAATAGATGTTTTTATAAGATACTTTTATATATGCATAGTGCATTTCGATGACGCATAAAAATCTTACTATTTAACATAACAAGTACTGCATTTATATTTAGCATTTACTTTTTCGCAGATAGAACAATTTTCTGGCATTTTATTAGTTTTAATTAATTTTAAAGAAGACATATTATTTTCAGTTATTGTATTATACCAGGCTGTACTAGTCAGTACTAGTACACGTGCTTTTGACAAATATTTTATGTCAAAAAACAGTGGTGCCAATTTATGATTATTGATTCAAATGTCCCAACGTCTCTTAATGGGTCATAAGCAGGGGTTCGGCACCTAATGTTATTTGAAAATCAGCTGACCGCAGCAGATCCCACATTTCTATACCATTTTTTGCAGTTTTACTAAACTCGTATCACTACTTTATAAGTTTCGACGGACTAGTACATACAATTGGAAGGAAACAGTTATAGAAGTGAATGGACTGCAGGTGGTTTATATCTTTGATGACTTTCAAAGTGAAAAATTTTACAAGTTCATTTATTGTATTTCTCTATAGGTATAATAAAATAAAATGTTTTTTTTAAATATATATATTTCTTTATTTTTCATAGAAAACATACAGTTTTGTTTTACACTGCTGTTCAAGTTTTTAAAATATTATTAAATAAATTACAAATATATTCATTTTTTCTTATTTACCCAAGTACATTTTTTACATTCATAACATTTGCGTAAATTTACTTCTACATCTTGTAATAACAAATATTGTACAAATCTAGGTACTTATTTTTACTTCTTTCAAATAAAATATAAAATTAAACAATTTTTTAAATTATCTCTGCGAAAAATATGTCAGTACCGTCCGTACACTATTATTATACGTTTTTGTTTTCAAACATACATTACTACTACATTATACATTGTTCTTTATACATACTGTAAAAATTGCTTGTAGTTAAAATTAACATTACTTCAGTTATTAATATATAATTTTTCTCATAGTTTCTCTTTAAACTACTTCTCCAATTGTCAAGATAATTTTTCACAAATGCTAACATAAAAGTTTTCTTTATTATTTCCTCATATAGGAACCTCCTAATTTTCGAAAATATTTATTTCATAACTTTCTACTAAAATAATCTTGATTATATACTACAGTATTACTTCCTAAAATAGATAAATTATAATTTCTTCATCTTGCCTTACAAATAATGTTATCATAAGGTCCTTTTGTTATCTACATAGTAAATGCACTGAAGAAATTTTTCGTTAGCAATTATAAAAATATTTAACATTTTTAAATTGAGATTGAGTTTTCATAATTTTCGCCTTTTCTTTTTCAATATTTATAATTCAAATAGTAGTAAAATGGCAAACATTGTTTACTTACGTTCCAATTCCAAAAACACAAAATTTAAGTAATTGATTATTACCTTCCTCGTTTTGAGACATAATTTCAATAATACAAAAAAGTTACTTAGTGATGACAAACTGTTACACAACCTAAAATTTTGCTGCCACGCTAACATCTACTGTGCATTTTAATGAGCCAATTAATATTTGCATTCCATTTCCCTTTTTCAAAATGTTAATGTTGATTTTAATTTTTTTTAACTTTCGCAAACTTTTGTTTTCAATTTATTTCTTTCTTTTTTTCGTGTATTACTTTCAGAAGCACCAAAATCAGGCAAAGTATTTTATTCTATTTTCTTCTTTATTTCATTCGTTATTATTTTCTTTATTCGGTTCGTACATCGTTTAATTTTTTCTTTTTTTCCTATATTAACTTTATGGCTCCAGTTATACACTTATATACAATTTAAATTGTAAAACTAATACACAATGACACTTTTCCTAGCATTTACGCTTCCAAAACCATATTGTTTCTTCTTTTATATTACAAATAATTTTACGTAAGCAATTTCCTTTATTAAAATATTTCCTCTTCTACATCCCCTAACACATAATCATCCTTCCTGAAGTAAGTAATTAATCATTCAATTAATTCTTTTTATTTCTTATTTCTACAATCATTAAATATGATTTATTGTAAAAGAAACAGCCATCTTCTGATTCTGTTTCTCAAAAGTATTATTCCTTAAATTTGTTATATCTTGTTTGCAACTGAACAATATTATTGCTTTCGTTAATGTAAATTGCTTCATTAGAATTTCAATTGCTTCTTTTAATTAAGTGTTTGTACTGTCTTCTTTTTTTTGCACTTTTCACCTTTCCACACAGTACGTTATTATAGCAATGACATATTTCCAATTTTTTGGAATATATTATAATACACTACTTCTATTCGTAACATTTACGTAAATTACTTTTAATCTACAAATTACACATAATGCATTTTTCCAATAATATCATATTTCAATCATAAAACGAATTGCACTTTCTAAAGTTCGATTTAAAAAATTCCATTCAATTCTTTATTATACCAAATCGTTCCCACATACAAATTATATATTTCACATTATTCTTCCTACTTTTAAAAATGCATTTTGTCCAATTTTATACTTTTCTTTGGTAAACAGTTACATTGTTAATTTTCATTACATACAATTTTAATAATTTTTTATATTCTAAACTACTTTACTTTATTCAAGGCTTAGACTACTTCCATTGTTTTTTTTTTTACTTTTGCTGTGACAAAACTCACTGACCATATTATTCCTTATTACTTTCCATCACAACTGTTACAAACAACTAGGTATATTTTTTTTCTTTGAGTATTATAGTTGCTTTTAAATATTTACGATATTCCATCTTATTTCTTTTACTTATTAACAAAAAATTACTAGTACTTTTGATACTTTTCAAAACGAACCGTATCTTGTAACTTTAAATAATGTTTAAGATACAGAGAAATTTTTTTTATATCTTAGTCTTTTTCATTTTTATCACTTTCTATGCGATTAAATTTCTCATGTTCGTGCTTTAAATTTTTAACGTTTTTCTTTTCATTTTTATATTTCCAAAACTTTTTACTTTATTCGTACGTTTATAGAATTCTCTTTAACTAATTCACTATTTATCAACTTACATTCTTTCTTTCCAATAATTAGTCTTTCAAATCTGTGTTTCATACAAATGCTTTAACTTACAGTCCCTGATGAAATTATTAGACGTACTTAAGTATTTTTCCAATTTTATATCTTCTACTAAATTTAATTTTATAATATTTCCTTCACAAAATAAAATAGCTATTACTTCATATTTTCCTCAAAATCTATGGTGCGTCTATTAATATGGCCGGGGATTGTACTTCAATTCAAATTTACAAAAAGCATTTAGAAACCTTTCAACGACTTTCTCCGTCTCTATTTCGTATGCCTTACTTACAAACTACTTAACAATTATTGTTTTATTTAATCTAAATTCATTTATACTTTACGTTCATGACTTGCAATGAAATTTATTTTGGTTCTCAATTTTATCAGAGCAAATAATACACAGTGAATACCGTACACCTGCCTAATCCCAAACGCCTTTTGTTGAATGATGTGGTTTTCCCTTTCCGGGCGATTGTTTTCCGTGTTCATTATGAATCGCTTCTGCTGCACACGAACTTCTTGCCACGTCGCCAATGCCTCCACTGCATCTATTGTAAAATATTTAATAAAATTTAATTTTATTGAACGTATTTAAATCATACTCCTACTTTCGTATTTTCAGCTATTACTATTTCATTGTAATAAATAAAATATGGGAAAACGCTATTCGTAATTTTCAGTTTTGTTCTTTTCCGTTCTACCACAAATATAGACTTGATTGACAACAAAAATTGTAATAACTTCTTTCTGTGATCTACAGTTACCACACAGATAACTGATGTTCAAAAAAAAAATGAAAAAATTTACAATCATTTTTACCAATAATAGCTATTCTTCACTTTCGACAAATATCTTCATTTACCATTTTTTCAAAATAAAATGTTTGCTACCTGTTTGGTACAATTGAAAATCTTTTCTATTTCATATACATGAGTTGCAATTAAATAAAGTATCTAATCATTATTTTTAAATTAAGTATTTACATTTGTTTTGTATATTCACCGCATCCAGCGTTACTCAGGCAGGGCTCTCCATCTTTCAAATCTCAATCGCATTCCATTCCATTTTTTCGTTTCCATTCGTGATTGTTTCTTTACCGTAGAACATTATGAAATCATTTGCCATTCTCAATATTTCTCCCACGTTGCTTCTGCATTTGCTGTAAAATATTGATTTTAGTTGGTTTGATTTTACGTACGACAATTATGTTACTTCAACTTCTATTATTAGATACTGCAAACTATAATAGTTCACTATAGTTAATAAATTACGATGGAAAACCGGTATTCCTGACTTCATTACGTACTCTACACATTTGTGCAATATCTACCAAAACCAATTGGAGTAACTCTTTCGTTTGATCTTTACTTAATATTATTATTATAATAAAAACTACTTATAAGTTTCACATTACTTGGTAAAAATTTTCGTGCATTAATGATTGATTACAAAGCAGCTTTCTCTATATTCATTTAAACAACGCCAAATGTATAAGGGTACAATAACTCCACTACTTTCTACCTTTATACCTTTATACTACTATTTGATTACAAATAATACTGTTTCTAATCCTACTTTTTCCTTTCAATTTCATATATTCTTCTTATTTAGTCCATTTTTATTTTACATATTAAACAATTTCATGCAATTATTCAATACTTCTAATTGCTATTTATGTAAAACGTTTTTATTATATGTTTTCTGTAATTTATTTATACATTTTATATCACTAAATATTTGTTACTATTATTATAAATTTAGAAAACAAAATTTCATGATTTCTCAAATTAATGTGGAATTGGCAATAATTCATAAAATTTTGAAAATTATGTTTTCTTTTTCCACAATTAAGTAATTGTTTATATTGCACAATATTTCATCATCTACAATTTGTTTTAATTTTTTACCGCTAGATTGCGCGACTCTACTACCCATTTTCCAATTTTATGACGATCGTCGTCATGAAACACTATTAAGAACGCCCAGTATATCTTTTTCTCTTCCACTTCAAAACGAGATTACAGCAGATAAGGGACAGAAAACGTGCGCACCATCCATAGCGCACCCTGCTTCCCTTCGGGGAGAGAGGTGGTTTTATTTTATTTTCTTCCTTTATATTTATTTTCTTATTACCAAGAGCGATATTTCCTCTTGATAACAAGAAAATAAATATAAAGGAAGAAAATAAAAACTGTTGTTTCCACTAAATAAACTTACTTTCATCGTATTTTCTTCAAAACTCTTAGCGTCTCTCATTGTTAACACTTGATACACTTTACACTTTGAAACACACCACTCTTGATCACGACTTGTACGATACTAAACATCTCCACTTCTCTCAACGTTGGATTGAAGTTGAATTACGCGTCATTTCTAAACGAGCAACGTTATTGGTGCAATTTTGTGGAGTGTGAGTTTTTTCTCCCCAAAACTATCACTAATAACGCCCATTTCATCGCTCTCTCTTCCACTTTACCAGTATTGCCGCGGCAGAAAAACTAAAAGTTGGTGAACCATACATTTCTTCCCCTTAACTCCTTGAGAAATATAATATTCCAACTCCCACCTTGACACTTACATAGGTTTATGAATATAGGGGCATTTCACGTGAAGCGGACATCGAAAAAAAGTTACGTTCTCACATTTGTTCATATTCGGCATAATTATACGTAAGTATGAATGTGTGTGTCAAATATTTTTTTCGAATGCTGATTATTTGTCAAGTTATAAGCTTCTTAAGAATTTTCGTTATTTTTATTATTACATTTAAATTTTTTGTTTTCCAATATTTTTTTTTTAAAATATAAATATAGCGATTTAGGCGATTTAAATAGAACATTTACTGTTCTTTCTAAATACAAAATAAAACTAGATATTTCAAATTTTTTTTATATACAAAACCGAAAGTAATCTTTTCAAATTAGAATGTGGTAATATGATAATAAAAGATGTAATTGATGGACAAATACTGACCTAACGATAAAGAATGCAAAAACATCAAAATAAATTTATTTCCTTCAAATGAGGTGCTAACATGCAAATTTTTTTTCCTACATTTCAACAATTATTTATTAAAAAACAATACGAGACCTAACGAAAAAATATCGAACCTCAACTGACCTACCAAAGATCTAACGATTAAGATCATTACCAGTTCGCAAATCCTTCGATGGGGTGCTAACTTTGCATACGTAGACCTAAGGAAGACATTGTACGACGCTTAGTACGACACGTATGTACTTTAATTCATTTATATTCTATACTATTGCAGATTCCATTATGAAACTTCTGGTGTATTATAAATGTACTTTACTTAGGCTATATTTTGAAATAAAAAAATTAAAAAACAAAATGGTCGAAGTTACTATAATTCTAATTTGAAAAGTTTACTTCCAGTTTTGTATATTAAAAAAAATTAAAATGTCCAGTTTTATTTTTTACTCAGAAAGAACACTTAATTTTCTATTTAAACCGTCATATTTAATATCTTAAAAAAAAATTAATTGGAAATTTATTTTTTCAAAAAATACATATTTCAAAAACGACAATTCTTTAGAAGCGTTTAACTTGACAAAGAATCATCACTCGAAAAATTTTTTTTGCATACACATTCATTCTTACTAGAAATATAATTATCTCGAATATTAACAAATTTCAGAACATCACTTTTTTTCGCTGTCCGCTTCACGTAAAATGCCCCTATACCGTCTTATTCTTTCTAGGCAGCTATATGCTGCTTTGCATTTATTTTACAATGAAGAATTTCCATATACGTTAAATTTTCGAAGACTTCTTGTCTAAGGTAATTATAAAGAAGAACAAGTTTTTTGCAAAACTCAATTGTTACTGTTACTGCATACTTTAACTATCCTTTCATGCTACGTTTTTCTTATCAACTGCTATGGTGCTTCAATATGTTGATACTTATTTCATTGGGTTTGCATTCCTCTTTGTGTTTGTGGAGAAATATTTATTTTATGCAGATCACGTTCTTCAATTACTGCATTTCATATATTACTTCATATTCTACTTCATTGTTACACTACTTCATTAATACTTTATTATTTTCCATTACCTAATACTAATATTTGACATTGTAAAGCATGCTAAACTCTATATTCAATAAATATTAATTTTATTTCACATTGACATAAACGCATTGATTATCATTTAAATTATGATACATCTCTAAATTTTTTTTTACTAATTGTAACTTTTATAAGTAAGGTAAACTTTTTTGTTTAGTTTATTTCATTTACTTCCTTCTTAATATATTAGTTTCATTTATTATCTTTATTAATCTGTCTTGATATTTACAAAATCCAATTGTTTAAATCGGCGGCTTTTGCACATCATGTTTGTTGTACGTTAGCAATAGTGACCTCCGTATTTTCATTGATTGACTCAATAATCTTTGTGTATAGATAAACCGTACATACATATGCATCAAATAAAAATTTTAAAAACCAATCACATCAAACTATACATACTACTTCTAAATAGTAATGAATGTATTGCTATGTACGAAACACGTTCCCCTGTGTCTCATTTATTTAATATAACAATTTATCTTAGAAATTAATAGAATATTTGTCCAGAAATTGTCTCATCTTCTTTTACGTCAAATTTCATGTCACGACAGGGCTCGACCGATTTTTTTATATATTTTCTATATTTACATTTATACTTTATATTTTCTATGTATATTCGGTAGGCTGGAGAATCGCACGTAATGTTTATTTCATACTTTCACAAGATTACGGTATCCTTTGGTATTTACCTACATATTTTTCTCACATTTTATTTCGATACATTTTTTCTAATCATTTTAGGCTCTGCTTTTCTGTATTATAACGCGTAGCTACCGTTTCAATATGACCTTCTTAATTATTTCATTTATGTGTTATCATTATGTATATCATTATTTAGTTCTTAATTCAGAAGAGTTTCACAATTAACGTAATTTTTATATTTCATTCTGCATTTGTTACGTTCCACATCGCATCAGTGCCTGTGATTTATTTTATTTAGTGCGATTTATTTTTTTATTTTACGAAATATTTTCTTTGCGTGTGTACTTGTGTTTACAATCGATACATAATAAGTAATGTGAAAAATATTATTTTTCAAAATTGTCACCACAACCATTCTATAACTGCTTTTTGTAATTTATTTTTCGACATTGCAAATGTGTACCACATTTTTAATTCATTTCTTTTAAGTCGCGCGGCATGTCGTTCGAGGTTATTGGGATTTGTGTAATCAAAACATCTTCACCTTTGTTTTTTCGTTTCATAGTGAAAGCTTCAATAACGTCCTTCCTTTATTTTTCCATCGCAATTCGGGTGTTTTCCTAAAGACATTGTTTTTTTATATCTTCTACTTCTACTCTGCTTAAGTACTCATCCCACTTTTAATTTCAGATTATGAGGTGATAATTTACATAAACACGGCAAATTTTAAAATTAATTTAAATTTATTTAAAAACTTTTACTTTACCTCTCTCACTTAAGCGACTTCCAAGTTTGCTTTGGTTTCTATCAATCCATAATTGTGTATGATTTTTGAAATATCCAAGTAAGAAGCTGTTCACAGGTTCTGGATTTATATCGTTGTATGATGTTTAAAACTTCATATTTTTGAAGAAAATTCAACCGAATGTATGTCTCTTGAATTTTTCAGTTGTAAACCACAAAATTCTTCTTCTAAATACTCTAAATCTTACGATATATCATGAAGTTTTTTTTACCTCCATTTTGTTTGAGAAATTAGAGCATCAATTAAATCTTTCACTTCAGACATGAATGACGCTTCTCTGCATTCCTAGTGGATTTTTTAAGACAATAATCTAAAATCGACTGTTTCTTCCTTCTTATTTAATAAATTATACCTACTTTCTAACCAAGTATACTTTTAATTTTTAATAAAATTTAATTGGAACTAGAAATTTTTTTTTTGGTTCAAATATCTGTCCAAATATTGTAATAATAATTAAATATTGTAATGTTTGAAAGAAGTATCCTAATTTTTAATAAAGTTTATATGTATATTCTTTAAAATAAATATGATGGTGATTCCGTACAAAGAAATCGGAGAGGACTTACTTAATTAAATCTGTCGCTTTTAAACTACAAAGGTCTTAAGTGACTGTACTGTTAATAGGAAACTGTAAATCGAGGAATATCAACAATTTGTTCCATACGAGATTCGAACCCAGTTTGGGAAAGCTCACTTACACCACTTAGCCCCCAGTAAGTCTGGTTTTATTTCTGGGCACCATATGTATTTTAACAATCTACAACAGTCGTACGGTATCAACAAAAATATCAAAACTAGTATCTAATTTACGTTTTATATTCCCAAAATATATATTCTTCAAAACGAAAGTTAAGTATTTTTTCCTTACTTCAGTCGGCATAAACCTTTCGTATCATTTATGGAAAATACAAACTCCATGCCTGGAAAAATATATTTCATATATTTCTTTATTTTATATTTTTTTTTTCATACTTTGTACCTATGTAATCATAACTCAATCCTACAACTATCCTACTCTTTAAATTTTACATTCCTCTAATTTTGTTCAAGTTCACATTTTTGAAGGTTTCACTTCCTTCTCGTGTGGAGTACATAAACGTTTTCTTCTTATTTTATATTTTTTAAGTGCAGAAGTTTAGTAATGTTTCAAAATAATTATTACTTTTCTCTTCGGACAACTTGTCTATATTCGGAAAAATGTTTAACATACAAATTAACTTACAAACATTCATAACATTTTCCGACTAAGTTTTACTTTCCTACGTTCCAAATGACCAAACTTTGCTATCTAAAGGCTAATGGCTTTTAGTAATTTTCTACAAATAATTTTTGTTCTTTTTTTTTACGATCATTTTAAACAAATAAAAAGCAAAACATGGCTGCACTTTTCAAACATTGGTACTTGTGGCGTCCAGGGCAGATTCGGGATTTATTTTTTCTGGGGGGGGGGGCACGATATCATCTTTCATGTGGGGTTCTAATCATATATGTTTACAAAGGGATGTAACGAAAAAAAAATCGCAATTCCGGCCAGAAATAGACTAAGAGTTTCACTAATGTTCTTTCTGTTATTTTATTCATATATTTTCACAACTTTAATGATTTCATTTGCTTCTAAGTACTGTGACGGAATCTCCCCAATACACAAATATACCCTGGGGGACACATGCCCCCGTACCCCACTTAAATCTATCCTTGTGCGGCGTCACATCTTCACTTCCACTTCGACCCCGAAGCTTTTTTTCAGCCTATAATAGGCTACCTACCTCCTTACTCATTACTCCTGAAGCCAAAATAAACTTCTGCCTTCATTACTTCTCTTAATGCACACTTGTATATATCCTTAATAGTGAAATACTATTGTTTTCCAAAAAAAAAATATTTCGTAGTGAAAGTAGATATGAAAAATTTGTGATCAAAAATCATTTTTGGCTGAAAATATTTTTTTTTTGAGTTACGTCATTCTGCAGACATAGGTGCGATACTGAAATGAAAATAAATAAAAAAAACAATTAGATATGAATTTTAAGAAAGAGTATGTGAGTAAAGTCGATGTTTTAATAAGTATCGTAAAAGCGTTGAAGAAAAAGATTTATTTTTGGAGCAAAAAACGTTCATAAGCAATGCTATAGAACAATGAGTCACATATAAAATATTATCGATGTTAAAGAAACTTGGTTCAAATTGAAGGTGGCCATGAAATTGAAAATTTAATTTGGAATAGTGGCTATGAATTGTATAATGGAGAACAAATAGTAACGAAGTTATTGGCATTGTTTACATTATTGAAAATAAAATAAATAAGAAATTATTAATCATAATTGCGGCGATCGTAACCCTTTGGTTATAGTACCAAATTTCGCTATAAACAAAAACCTAATGCACCCATAAGTATAAATGGACCCCCATTGTCAATAACGCAAACCTTATATTTTGTCACGATAATAAAATATGGTCCTTCGAATAAAATGTTAATTGTTATAAAAAATGAACCACTCAAGAGAGATAATTTTTTTGCTTGAGAAATAAATCAATAGATACAAAGCTTAAATCTTTGCAATGTACTTGTATGAACCTTTTTATAAAAATTATAATACATAAAAAACGAATCAACAGGTATTTATAGCTTAATAAAGTTATAATCGAATTGCGGTTGTTTGTTATTTTCTAATGAAAAATACTGTTATGACTTTTAGGTGGAAAAGACTTTTTAAATTTGTGTCTAGGGTAATTATCATTATTATACTAAAAAAATAGTGTAAGAAAATGAAGAAATACGTAAGAGTAAATTTTTAAATTCTAAAAAAAATATATTTTTTTAATGTTAAAGATCGTTTAAATTTCCAATCGCCAGTTGTCGGCTAACATCTGACATGTAAATATTGTATTTTTAAAATAACCGATATCCTATAAATGAATTATATGAAATAAATTTAAAATTTAATGACGCGGAAAATTTTTTTTTTTACCAAGTTAGAATAATAATCGTTAGGAAAATGAAAAAAGGTCCACAAGTATTTTTTCCAATTACAAAAATATAAATTTTTCATCGTTGAAGAAGTGAAATATTTTTAAAAATCTTAATATTCGAGTCTGCTAGTTTTAAATTCATTTGCAATGTCAACAACGACAACAGGGAGACAATTCTCCTCACTAAGCTATCCCCACTTCACCACTTACAAAGGAAAGAATAGTTGGCCTTGAAACACCCCAAAATTACATTGTCTGTCTTGTCTGTGCTTGTTAACACCATCTATCAATTAAAAGCAGAACATAAACGCAGTCGTTGTACGTCCTGTGGTGATTGTGTCGCGAACAGTAAGGAACGTTTAGAACCCTTAGAACTAATAAAAAACCGTTCTTCGTCCATGACCCCAGGTGCGCCAATCGTATTATAGGAAAAAATGAAAGACCTGTTGTGGAAATCTATCTCTTTTAACATATGGACATTTACATAAGGCTACCTCTCATCTGCTGTTTGGTGATTTTTGGGTCTCCCATAAGAGTGCCGAGGCCCTGGTCATAAGAGATTAAAAGGAATAAGGGGTCATAATGGGTCTTAAAAAGTGGCTCGGTCGGTGTAATATGCTCTATATTTATGATATTTTCATAAATTGTTAATAATGATTCAACTGTGGACAAAATTTCAATGAAAATATCCCTTTCGTTTGTTTAATAAAAATATATTTTTAAGTTGACTAAACATAGTACACAACAGTACACAAGGTACACTGGGTCGACAGTATCGATAGTATCCACGGGCTACCGACTCTATAGGACGAACGTAAAGACAGACGGACAGGGATTATGCGATAGTCAAATACAAAATCAATGCAGTTGGAAAGAGATAGAATTTTCACCATAGATACTTAATTTTTTACTATAATACGATTGGCGCACTTGGTTTCATAGAAGAAGAACAGTTTCTATCAGTTCTGAATGCTCGCAACTGTTCGTGACAAAATTATTTTTCAGCTTGTTAGTTTTTGTAGCCACCATAGCAAGTTTGGTTCTTCATTGTGAGATGGTGCTCACGAGCCTAAATGAGTTATTTATCAGAGAAGAGAGTTAAGTGATGTTAGCTCACGAGTACTTTATAAGTCTTACACTACTCATACCCCTTATGCCCCTTATCCAGACAATCAGTATCAATGATATCATATAATGAATTATATCGAGAACAGCTTATTTTTTACTAATAAGTTATCCAATATTTCGATAGTGATAATATACTTTGAAATAAGGTTTTATAGTCTGCAATAACTAAATATTGAAATAATACAATAAATATAGAAATATTTTGATTCAAAGCGCTTAAAACCAAGCGTTTTTTCAAACTATCTAAAATATACTTCTGGAGCTTCTGGATATGTTAACTTTCTCTCATAGTGTTGGTTTTGGTTACAACCGTTACAACATTTATATTGTTTAAACCTAGTTTGTAATTAAATAAATATTGTTTCTTTTGTATGTTTTGTTTTAAACTTGTTAATTAATAAATTAATTACAATAAATAAAAAGTATTTCTTTTCCTTCAAAATAATTAAAATTTTCAGCTAAAGTTATTGAGTTTCTAATTATTAGTGAAAATTCAGACTTTTTAATATGAATACATATTTTTTAAGAAGCATCTTCCTCACTTTTCTGCAATTTAAAAGAGAAACACTTATTCAATATTATTTTTTGAATATTAATAAAATTATAATTTCTATCTCTCTATTACTTTTTACTTTATATTATACTTTATATTACTTAAGGCGAAAATACAATCTGCTAATACTTTTTTCCACAATGGAGACCTCACAAAATATTTCTATACTATATATCATCGTTTCTTAAAATTAGCTACGTTTATTATATGCGAATTATTTTTTTTCCAAAGTGAATGAATAATAAACGTTTCAATTACATGTGTCAACGAATTTACAAAATCTTTATAACACATATCCTTCAAATTTTACTAATTTCTTAGGGTGGGTTTTGTTATATTTTCATGTTAAGCCACTTATTTATTGTTATTGTTAATTGGTAGATTTTTCTATAAAAAAGAAACATAAATGATGGTATGTACAAAGACCCAGCGTTTAGTGACTATATTATCGATAAATTATTATTGAACGAGTTGACATAATTTTGTTAAACAGAATTTTGTAAATAAATTGATATAATATTTTCCGCAACTATGTCATATTCTATATATATATACATACTAGCTGATCCCCGCAACTTCGTCTGCGTAACGTAGGTGTAGATTATATTTTCTTTTTAGAATTGCTATTTGTAGTGGTATGTGAAAATTTTTATTTTTCTAATTTGTTTTACGAAAAACTTTATCATACTTAAAAACACTATTTTGTCAACTTTAAAAAGACACATTTAATAAACTGTTACTTAAAATAAAATAGTTGTATATAATGATCAATTCATTTTCAAAAAATATTTATAAATATTTAAGAAGAGTATGTTCAATAGCGTATACCGTCGGTAGGCATACCTACCGTGAACCAAATAATCCATAAATCAATCAGTATCTATACATAAATAAAAAATATCGTTAAGTCCAATAATGTCGATCTAAATTATAACTAAAAAAAGTCGAAAGTTATCAAAATTCTCGCGTCAAAATAACAGTAGTTAAGAGTCTAGATTTTTGAATATTAGTTGGAATCTCATCTCACTGTTTCGATTCCCGAATGAACCTTTTTCCAAAAACAATTTTGTAAAAAAAAAGTCTAACGTAAGATTCGAACCCACGTCTCTTTTATTGTGAGCATTAGAATGCCAGATACATAAGCGAATGCGCTATGAACGTATAATTAATCCCAAAGTATAAATAAAAGAGCTTTTATAGCGGTGGCATTTATATATATTTTTTAAAATGAAAAAACACTAAATGTGACATAACTATAATAGTTAGACATATGCTGTCGCTCTAGTTTTTGTAGATAATAATAAGTTCTGCAAAATCGTAGTACATTATTTTGTTCTATAACCAATAGTTTTCGCAGCGTACGCGATAAAATAATGTTTTTTGGTAATTTTTTTCAGTCCATGGGATACATTATTGGAGTTTTAGTATGGATCCTTATTTTTTTTTTGAAAATTATATATAGCCTATGTTCTCCGGAAATAGTGTAGCCTCCCAACAGTGAAAGAATTTTTCAAATCGGCCAAGTAGTTTCGGAGACTACTCAAAGCAAACAAATAATCAAATCTTTCCTCTTTATAATAATAGATAGATGATTGCAACCTGGAGCAATTATATATTCTGCAGAAAAGCATTATGGAAGCAATTTTTTGTCATATTTTATTATCATCAATAAATATATATATATATATATCTTCTATGCTAACTCTTCTTCGGTATTTAGAACAATTTGAAAACCAATTGTTGTTATATGACAAAAAATTGCTTCCATAATGCTTTTCTGCAGAATATATAATTGCTCCAGTTCACAATCATTGGTTCATAAAAATTAGATTTTAAAAAGTTTGATTGTTGGAAAACAAAAAAAAATTGAAAACCGCCTCTATGGTATAAGTACGTACTACCTAAACTTTCATACTAATTAAGTGAAATGACGTTATTTAAAATGCTGTAGTTAAAATTATATAACAAAAACAGAAACTTATTATTAATTAATTATTTATTTATTAATTACACTTAGTAAATTCAAAATTTCGATTGTTGATTAACTCTTCATTTTCTCAAAGAAACTTAATCACCCCAATTCACTCTTTTAGGGTAGGAATTTTCCAAAAAAAATCTTTTCACATGCCTACTTCTTATAAGGAATACACTGAATTTTAAAATTTCATCTGGCAGAGGAGATATATAATTACACGATTTTATGTATGCACGGTTTTAAAAACGTATTTACTTTAATCTTTATTAATATAATTATTTTTTTTACTACTACTGTATTTTTTTCGTTAATATTTCCTTATTGAGCAACCGTAAGGATTTATTTTCAACAATTTTGTATAAAAAAAAAAAAAGATTACTCTAGGATTCGAACCCACGTCTCTAGTATTGTGAGCATTAGAATATCAGATACGTAAGCGAATGTGCGCTATTACCGTATAATTTTATTAAGTGTTCATTAAGTATAAAAACATTTACATTTCAAAAAGGCACGTCCCACGGGAACGACGGGAACGGGAACGAACGGGGTAAAAAGTATCCTATGTCCTTCCCCTAGTTCTTAGCTACCTCCCTACTAATTTTCAGTCAAATCGGTTCAGCCGTTCTTGAGTTAGAAATAGTGTAACTAACACAACTTTCTTTTATATATATAGATTATATATATATAATTATATATACATATAATTGTATATATACATATTATAAAATACAGTCCCCAAACGCGACACAAATATTTGAAATGTGAAATTAGCAATGAATTTTGAGAAAAGGTAAGTTACCGAAAGGGACAAGATTTAAATTTTATTAGATTTAAGAAGCAACAAATATTATATCAATGGACCAGTTTTAATAGTTTTGCAAATTTCTCCTTATAAGCCTACAATTTTATTGTCAAACTGAGTATTATTTTTTTTCTATAAGTCCACTACTATTCACTACCTTTAGGTAGGTAATTCATGAATGAAATAATAGCATACATTTACAAGTTCCTAGGTACGTCTAAGTAATGTATAATAATAATTGTATAGTTTATTATTTATTTCTACTACTGCAAAGATAATTAATAATATATTTCTGTTGCCTTCTTTCATTTGACGTAAACAAGAATTGGTAGGTCAACAATATAATAAAAACAAATATATAAAAAATTTATTAACATTGGTTCGTAATTCATTTGCTTTGTTATTAAGTTAGCTTTATTGTGATTATTGTTGCGGAAAATATTTTGTTCTTTTGCTTAAATCATAAGTGGAATGTGTGCAAAAATATAAAGAAGTTAAGATTTCATTTTTGAAATATGGACAGTATTTTCATTCAACTAATTATAAGTGAAATTAAAGTAATGATATTTGTCGCTAAGGTAAGTAAAATTAAACAATTACATTCTTGACGTATTGTTATGTTACATCGGCGTGGTATCGTGCATCGACTATAAATTAAATTTTTTTAAATATATAGGGAAGTGAAGTAGATAATCAATTAGAGTTTTGTAATTTTTATGACATTATGCGAAGTTGGAACCATCAAAATGTACCAACATAGGTTCTAGCTCCGACTCTTTTAATATCTAACGACTTTTTAGCTGCGGACTCTGGTTCCAACTCCCCAGATTTGATTAAAATAAAGGCTTATTTAATTGTAAAATAATTGTGTCGTCAAGTTGTAAACGGAACCATCAATTTGAATTAAAGAATTACAATTTTTTTCAATTTTTGTTTGCTAAGAACAATTCTATATCAATCAGAAACACGGATATAGACAAATTTGATTTTCATATGCGACAAAAAATCATAATATATGTAATAGAAAATTGGGCCAATGTACTAATCAATGATTACTTATATAAATAAATTCCATTTTCACTCTATTGCTAGTTTGCTTTAAGTGACAATCAAAACTAAAAATGACCGCTTGAACAATGGTACAGTTTCTTTGGATTTACCAATACTAAAAATAAAAAATAATAATAAAAATAATATTTTTTAAGTAGAGCATACTACTTACATAATTTGGGATTTTTTTCATATTTTTTCAAATAGTACTTCATAGTGAAAAAAAAATAAAAACAACCACTTTAGTGGTGTATGTCAATTGCTTTTACTAAATCTGAATATACAAACATATATAAATACACATATATAATAGTATATATATATAATGAATAACACCTTTTAATAAAAAAATAACAACTATGTAGGTTTTGAAAATCTTTGAAAAAATGAAATTGTTTTTAAACTTTATTTTTTTAAACCATGATACAGTTTTGGTACCGCTGAGAAAGTATTTTTTTAAGTATAGTATACTACTTACATAATATGAGCTTTTATTCAGATTTTTTCAAATAGTACTTCATAGTGAAAAAAAATAAAAACAACCACTTTAGTAATGTATGTGTGGTGTATGCATGTATATATATATATATATAATTATATATGTATGCATTTTCAGATTAAGTAACAGCAAGTGGTTGTTTTTATTTTTTTTCACTATGAAGTACTATTTGAAAAAATCTGAAAAAAATCTCATATTATCTAAGTAGTATACTCTACTTAAAAAAAATACTTTTTCAGCGGTACCAAAACTGTATAATGGTTTAAAAAAATAAAGTTTGAAAACAATTTCATTTTTTCAAAGATTTTTAAAATCTACATAGTTGTTATTTTTTTCTTAAAAGGGTCTTATTGACTCCTACAATATATAAAATTTTTAGAACAATCGGTGTAGTAAGTTCGGAGAAAAAAATTGTCTCTTTTTTTCCACATTTTATTTTTTTTTGGGCAAAATAATGATCATAGAGAAATCAAATTTACAGGATCTGAGTATTTTATTAGTATCTACACACACTGTAAATTTCATAGAAATACTGTAAAAAAAAAAATCCAAAAATTATTTTCAATGTTATTTAGATAGGATTTTTGGTCGGTGCTCAGAGGATTTATAACTCTCGTCGTCTGCACTATTTTCCCTCCAAATGGCGTTTCATTAGTGCAAGAAAGATAAAGTAAAAACTGCCTTCGTGGTGATGTTCTCTAGGATAAAAAAATCCCCACTCTTAACAAATTTATCAAGCACACCTGTCCTTAACGCTTTTGGTGATAGAATTCTAAGCATTCAAGATTTAGTTACAAGTGGTGTTTTGTACAAGTGCTGTAAGCAGCAAGAAACGCTAAGAAATAAGTGAAGAAAATGTGGCGAAAGTAAGTTTCTTTTGTTTTTCCTCAATTTTTCTTTTTTTTCCAACAAGAGGGATTTATCCTCTTGTTGGAAAAAAAAGAAAAATTGAGGAAAAACAAAAATAATAAAACCCCCCACTCCCGGACGCCTGGTCTGGAGATACACATACATACAAACATAGTAAATAAAAACTTGCATACATACACAAGTAGATAGCAAGTACGAACTAATACATTCCGTATCTTTGTCTTACATACTGACTATATCTTCCTTCGCTTTTTCCCTCTGATTTGGTTGACTGCGTTTTCAAGCTAAAATATTCGTCAGAATATTCGTTAGAATTTATACTGAATATTAACTCTACAACGATCAGCCAACAAAATTTTAAAGTTTGAATTTTTCGAAATTTTCCTTTGCCAATCGATGGAAAATCGTTTATAGAGGTTTATGACAAAATAGTTTATTAATAATTAATTAATTAATTATTTATTATTAATAATTATTGATAATTTAACCATTGATATAGAAAAATGTTAGGAAAATGGATTTTTAAGCGACGTAGAAAGATAAAAATGCAGGAAAATATTGAAAAATATTTTTCAATAACATAACAACAACAAAAATTAAAGAAAAATTAACGTTACCTCCTCCCCCAACGAAAAAACTATAAAAAAAGAAATTTTTAGTTTTTTTTTTTCTAAGTATTTATTGCAATAAAATTTTCCAAAATAACAAATATCGAGACATCATTGAACACTCTTTTCACCCAAATTTTGTCATCGTTTGTGAAAATCAACTTTTCCCACAATAAATTTTTGAATTTAAAACTCGGAAATAACACTGTGTTTGAAAATTTAAAGCTTACTGTGGGAGAAGTTGATTTTCACAAACGATGAAAATATTTGGGTGAAAAGCGTGATAAATGATGTTTCAATTTTTGTTAATATTTGAAAATTTGTGAAAATAAATGTTACGAAAAATTAAATTTTTATAAATGCCTTGTTTTTTCGATTTCTTTTCTTGTTTTGGAGGTGAGGTTTTGGTAATTTTTCTGGTTGTTTTTTTTTTTATTGAAATACATTTTTCTAAATTTTCCTACATTTTTGCTTTTAAATTTTCGTAATTATTTAATTGATTTAATTAATGTAAATAAACTATTTTGTAGCAAACCTACGAACGATTTCCTATAGATTGACAAAAGAAAATTTCGGAAAATTCAACTTTTAAAGTTTTGTTGATTAATCGATGTAGGGTTGAATATTTAACCAGATTTTGAAATCACAAAATAAAAATATTTCTGTTGAGCTGAATGAGTTCATACGTCTGGAATAAATTATCATAAAACGCAAAACTGTAAATGTTTTAAATATTAATGTTTAGATTTTTTTGTAAGTCCTCTTTATTCTCAAAATTCAATAACTAAAAAAATAAAACATTAACTTAAATTTCTGCTTTAAATATTAGCAATATTTAAATTACTTAAGTATTGAACAATAACTACAAAACCCATTTGATTTTTGCAGTTAAATCGTTATAACTTCAGAATTTGAAGTAATTGTAAAAGTAGGAATTATTTTGTATTTTTTTTTTATTGATCGCTTAAAATTCTAACAATAATTTTCAACAGATATAAAGGCGGCATAAGAAAAATCCTTAATGACAAACAATTTAAACAAAAAACTGGAAAATGAAGGGAAATGCAATTGATCCAATCGACTACGTCTGGGATTTGAAAGGAGTTCTGTCTGGCCTACCTAGCTGAATAAAGTTTACGGCGACAAACATGGGAAATAAATGTAAATATCTAATTTTATTGAAAGTTATTTATATAAAATATACAAGGATTTATCTGGAGAGTAAAAAAAATCTTTTTGCACTTAAGAATAATAATATATGTAGAAATCTAACAGATAAATTTGATTCTATAAATTAGCTATCTTAAGGATGTGGTCTATCCATCCATAAAAGGAAATACCGTCTCTTAGTCTTAATGAATAAACACTAATCATACGAATATCATTTTTCCATTGTAACTTAATCATCACATTCGAGTTTAAAGCCATTATACAACTGCTAGTTGTATTTTTTCTTTCTTTTGATCGAATAATAAAATTTATACAATATTTTTCAACAGATGCAGTAGCGGAAAATGATTTTATTATGTGGAAACCAAAAAGCAGTCGAACATCGATGGAAATCAATACATTCAATCGACTACGTTTCGGATTTGAAGGGAGTGTGTAGCTGGTTGAGTAATTTTTACTTTGATAAAGATGGGAAATAAATAAAAACATCTATAATTTTATTGACATTCATGTTTATGGCATCTTAACGACTTTTGTTTTGCAAAAATGATCAATTAAATTTCATTCATGAAAGTTTATAGATATAAGTAACAGAGACTAAAAAAGTCGATGAAGAATCTGAACTTGTTCTTAAAACGCTTTGTAAATTTTTATAAAGTTTGACATATTATTTCTAATTTAAAAATATTTGAATTTAAATAATCATATAAATAATATCAGTTTACTAGAGTTTTAACTTCAACGGGTAATTTTTGTAATAAAGACTTGTGAATTAATAACTAATTGAAAATATATTTCATAAATTTCCTGACGAAGTTGAAAATAAACTAAAGTTTGAAAGTTTCGGAAAAAAGTACACTTTTTCAACTCAAACACTCAAAATACTATTTTATTTTAAAGAATACAATGAATAAAATAAATTTATGAATTACAATCTATAATTCTGATTATATTTTATCAATCTATATTTCTGAAAGCAATTGTATTGTTTGATTACTAGCAAAAATTCACCAAGTCAAAAACATTGTTGTGTGCAAATACTAATTAAAGATTATTCTTTGTATTCGAATAATCGAGTAGACCATTGTTAAGGTCATAAAAAAATAAAAAGCAGAAATAAATATATAACTAAGGTGTATTATAAGTTTGTTTCGGGGGAGCAATAACAAATGTATGCATAAGTATATTAAGCTTATGACATCAAAAAAGTAGCATTTAACATGCTATAGTATGTGAAAAAAAATAATAGTTTATAATTTTTAAAAATATTAAGGTTAAATGTTCAATTTTATTATTATTGTCTATGAACAAGGTATTTTTCAGTGCCACATCTAGATAACTGTAAAATAATTCATTTTTAAAGAAAATTGGACAAATAATTTTTATATACTTTTTGAACTGGTATATCATTATTTTTAATTATGATGTATAATATTTATAATAACTGGTAATTATTGAAAATGATTAATATTAATTAGTATTAACTGGTAAATATAAAAGTTAAAGAAGTTAAAGAATAAGCCAGACCATAAGGAAAATTGAGCAATAAAAGAGAAAATTATACGATATTAGAATTGACTAAACGAAAAAGTCGCGAGTTAAATTAAAAACAAAGTAGAAAATAAAACGTTGCCAGATAATGTCGTCGCTAAAAGAGACATGAGCTGTTTTAAGATATATTTATATATTTGGGCCAAAAATACCTAATACTGGTTAATGTTAAGGATAACATATAATGTAGTAATCATTTTTAGTTGGAAAAGTTTTGATATTATAACGAAGCATTAGTTGATTATTATATTATATGTAATTTCCGAAAAAAAAAAAATATTATATGTAAATAATTAATTTAGGTGTGTTTAAAAAAGTTGTAAATATTGTGTGAAACTAAAAAACAAAACAAAATAATAACTGTACAAATTTTTATGAATAATAAAAAAAACATTATACTTGTAAACCATTTCTTATTTTATTTTCGTATCTATATTCTCAGAATGAACTTGTCTCATATTTTTTTCATTTTAAAAGTTAGCAAAGATAAAAACCTTAAATATCCCACCAATTCTATGATATGTTTGTTTCGTATTATGCACTAGTCTGCAAAAATGTATGAAATCATATGAAATAGTGAAACCGCTCTAGTAAAATGTTATAGGACACCAAGGTGGTGGGATATTCTCTGTCCGTCTTCTAGGGACAGCTTTAACATTGGAGTCGGTAGCCCGTGATAGTATCATACATTATACCTAATCATGGGCTGGGATCTTATGGACGACCTAAAAACACCAGAAAACAGTTGACTGATAGCCTTATTTATCGAATACAAACATGTCGCAAATATTATGTTCATGAACATGTGTTGATATGTGTCGTCCATATTACACCTATGATGCTTTCCTCTAATCACATTGATTTTCATGAACTCTTACTATAGCTCCGATCTGTTCATACTTTTTTTTAAATTGTTATTTACTGTCGCTTTATAACTAACTACTAAGGTCTTTTAGCGATTTTAGAGTTAACCCACTACGTACCGGTTTTGAGCAGTCACCTAGACCACTCGTCCACCAGTAGGCTTGTTCTTATTTAATATAACTCTTAAACACCTTTTAAATCGGCTACCAGTTAAAACTTACGTGAACAATGTTGACGTGGGGTATATTCGACATAAGGAAGTTGTGTACAATTTTTGTTTCAAACTCATGAATGTTTTTCATATGATGCCGGGTTTTGTACATTTGAAATTCCAAAGGTTCCAAAATTTGACTTTTTCTAAGACTGCATACAATATTTGCGATCATGGCGATTTGGTTTTTCTTTGATACCTTTAGAACCTTCGTATTATATCTTATATAATCACTGAGATTTTATGACTAGTCAGAACGTGCTCTATAAGCCCTTTGTTAAATTTAAATTATCATTTCCACTCAATTTCCTGAGAGCTCGTACTCCTTCCACAGCATATTTGTACAAAATACGTTCCATACATTCTCTCCTCTCTAAGGCTGCATCGTCTGTATAGAGTAAAGCAGAGTAGTTCTAACGACTGGGGGGCCGATGGCTTCCATTATATTATATGCATTTTACTTTATCTCCCATTCACTATGATTTTTAGGACAATTAGTGATTATTGAGTTTGGATGATGGTTACTTTGGCTGGTAACATATAATTAAGGTGTATAAAATAGAAGTTCACTTTCGTCAAAGTATAAAAGTCACTTTTTTTAATATTTCCTTCGGAATAATATTAGAAATAATATCAATTTTTTTGTTTCAATCTCCTGCTAGACTTTTTAGGTTTTACTTACGTCATAATTTAAAAGCTGAACTTTATATGTTACTTAGGCAACTATCAAAAGATGTTATTTCAATAGTGGGACAGTTTTGATAGTTTTTATATCTTGCAAGACGCATGGAAACTGCCTTAGGTGCAAGCGTGAGGCAATATATATACAAGCTGATGTGAGATAATGTGTTGAACCTATCCCATATATTTATAATAATTCTTACTTTATATAAGAAGACTATAGTTACATAATAAAACTATTTTTTCATTGAATTTCAATGCGTTTGGTAAGGTGTAAAAGCTATCAAAACTATCTGGCCATTGAGATAACATTTTTTGTTAGTTCCCCAAGGAACATATAAATCAGCTTTTATACTATGTCGTATGTAAAATTAGTGTTAAACAAATTCAAAGGATGTAAAAAATGATTGGAAAAATAATCGTTTTATACTCGTTTTTTAATCTAATAGAGGAAACAATTGATGTATATAGTAGTTAAAAATAAGAAAATCAAAACAATATTTCATAATCTGAATGTATTCCAACATTTAACAAAACAATTTAACAGTGATGACGATATTTCACACTTACGTTTTTAAAATGAAAGTATCTTATAAAATAATATGTTTTTTTTTTGAAATTTACAGTTGAAAATGAAACAAAATATAATGTGCTTCGAAAAAACTAACACATTTTAACAATTACGTACTTAGAAAAGACTAATAATAATTAGTGAAATATTTTATTTTTAAAAACATTTTCATAAATTTAAAACTAATTGAAAAAATAATGATTTTGTCTAATTTTAAAATTTATATCCAACGAAATTGTAATGTTTTAGTTTTATAGTTTAGAAAAATATTCCAGTTTCCCTAAGAAATGTTGAAGCTTACATTTACTAAGTAATTGTAATATAAATATTATACAGCCTTATGTATCATTTGCGATTATTGCTATGAGCAATACAATTAATTGATGACATTTCTACTAAGGGATAACTTGAAATGCATTTCATGATTTAAAAAATAATAGTAATAAAATTATGCAAACAAAAATATAATGTTAGAACAAAATAAATTTTATCATTCTGGCTTATGCCTTTGTTAAATTTTCACTGATGTTAAAAACGACTTTTAAGTACCACGTGTTGAGAAAAAAAATGTAACATTTTAGTGACACATCATCATTCAATCAACTATAAAATTAAATGAAGGCTAAACATTATTTTAAATAGATCTTTCTTTTACTGATAAGTGGTACTAGATTGTCGTACTTTTCTTCAAAACCATTAATTTATTTATAAATCATTTGTAGGACTAGGACGTTTGTTTGTTTACTGGTTTTTTACCTTTAACAATAATTGGTTTATCTTTTAAAGTTCCTTTTCGACGCCTTGAATTCTGAAATAAAAACCAATGTAACTTTAAAATAATTTGCTTTCATTTCCTCCAATTGTTCTTTTCCCGAATGAACGTTCCTCGAAATTTAAGTAGACCGCAGTGGGTTGGTCATAACGTTAAAGTAAAATTGTGTCAATGAGAAGAAAATTTCATAGTACTGTAAAACTTATGAATATAAACGTAACAGGGCGGGTGGACTATCGGTAGGATTACTATCACAATCAAATGAACTATATTTCGCGTAATCTCTGTGTTTTTAAACATATTTGAATATACATGCTTGAAAAATAAAGTTTTTTTTTTTTTAAAAAAAACATCAATATTTCATTATATTGTCAAAATTAGTACTTTCATTTAAAATATCTGTTCATATACGTTATTATCACAGAGATATAATTCTATTTTCCTTTAAACCAATAAATTTAGATAATAAACTAATTTATCTTGTTTCATATATTCAATATTATATATAATTTTTTGTCTTTACTCCATATAAAGAGATTATATACATACCTATTCTAGCAAACCTAATATTTAAATGTATGTGTGCATATTGCGTGTATGTGTGTGTGCATGAGCCTTACATCTGACACCATGCTATGTACTCACTGAACCATTGAAATAAATAAAGGGGGATTGGTCAAGCAGAATGAGATGAAAGATATAGGTTTCTTACAGGATTTTTGATATAAGAGAAAAAAAATAAACAATAAAATTAGGTTCGAATGTGCTCGAGATGGAACAATCTGGAAGATCGAATATTCTGGAGCATGTCTGAGCCACTATAAAAGAGGTTGATAGCAAGTAGAGAACAATCAGTTATAAACAGCTAGTCAATCAATTATAAACAATTAGTCGACCAGTTATAAGTTACAAGTTGCATAGTGAGATAAACAGTTGTTGTAAATAAATAAATAAGTATGTTGTGTGAAATAAATAAACGTGTAATAAAATAAATTTGTTATTGTTGTTTGTCCTGAAACACAAATCCAAACGACAACGTCAATAAAAATCAAAAATGTAACACTATGTGTACTTAAAAAATACGAGCATAGAAATAAATTTGCGTATTCATTATTTCGAGTCAAAGAACGTACCAGTTACAAAGTAACAAATACGTGTATTCGTTACATGTATAAATATACATATAATGAAACATAATCACAATATGCAGATTGTACCAAAGAATTTAAGTCAGTCTTCTGTGTGACGTCATTCTTCATTTCTGCTCTATCTTAAATTCTGGTTTATTTTTTTATTAAGAAGTAGGTCTTATATTATGTATTAACAAATGTATTCTTTATAAACCTTTTCATCAGCCTTAAACTACTTTTTTTTCTAACTATATAGCTTACAACTATTTTAAAAAAATCTGAATATTGAAATAATCTATGAATACATGTGTAACTATATTCTATGCGAATAGACATATATTCCAACTTTTTATAGGGGGGGGGTACTCGCTGTTGAAAGTATTATGTCTCTTTATTTAAACATGTATATTCATATAGTTTGTTTCATCGTTTCCCTACAGTTTTTAATCCCTGAATGGAATTATATAAGAACAAATTAAAAAATAAAATTTAGGGAAAAGTTTTTCGGAAAATTGTCCATTCGATGATAAAATTCGGAGAAAGTATCATTCGGAAAAATTATGGGAAGTCTTTAGAAATAAATTATTTTCTTTGACTTACTTTTTTAGATATAAAAGTCTTTGAATTTTTAATACTTCTCTCTGAGTTTGGAATGCGAGGACGATTAAATTCATGCGGCTTTTTCACCCTAGAAATAACAACATAAATGAATTTCTTATTATGAAATATAAATCTAAACATCAATAAATACCTGTACATTCTAACAAGCCAATGCTCAGTAGTATAAGCTTCTTCAAGATATGTAAGATCAAAATTTTTATTTCCAATTACAGCATTTCTAGTTCGATCATATCCAGGACCATTATTGTAATCTAATTTTAACTCACCAAAACGATAATAACTTAATTTGTACATTAAACAATTAAGCAAAGTTGGAGCTCCTTGAGCATCAACTCGAAATTCTCCTTGTTCTGTGAAGTAATCAACTTCCTGAAAATATTATTATTATTACATCTCTTGTAATTTGAATAATTTAATTGTACACTTTCTTACTCTTATGTCTTTAGGATGTTCTCCTTCAGCAATTCGTACCATCCACAAAAATTTATTTATATCATCTCCAGAATATCCAATTACTCCTCCAAAAATAACCAACACATAATCAACATCTAATGCTGTCATTATTTCGTATGCTGCACTTTCATTAGAAGACATAGCTTTTCCTACTAGAGCTATGTGACTGTTATTCCAAGTGTTGTTATCAACTAAAGTGGTACGGTTTGCCATTCCAGCTATTTGATAGCCATAATCCCACCAACTCATTACACGTGCATCATCCGCTGTATTTTGAGAAAGCCAATAATAAGCCTCACGAAAATCGTCTAAAATTTGCCGAGACCCATCATGGCTGTATGATGCCAATACAATACTAGGACTAGAGTAAGCATTGCTTGTAACCCAAGTACAATGCACAGCAAACATCATCAATAACATCAGTATCGCTACAATAACAATACTTCTCAAATTCATTCCAATTCCCTCCGATTCTTTTTGCTGTTCATGCTTCATTTTTCTTAATTTTCCAGCCTAAATTTTAAAACCAATTAGATTTTTACTTATTATATTTCATTTGACGTAAAGTATTACTTTATCATATAAATTTCGGTTTGATGAAGATGTGACGTCGTCATCACGGTCGCTATCCTCAGCCGGTGCCGTATCTTCTTCTTTTAAAAATAAATCCAGAAGAATCGAAAACGCAATTCCACTAAGCATGCATACTACTGGAGTTAATGTTAGCATCAAGCGAACCATTACACCAGCAAAGTAGACAGCGCTGATGGCGTATAAAACAACTAAAACCAATTTTCGGTAATTAAATTTTACTCTTTCAAAGATGCAAAACTAATGGATATAATAATTATTTTTTTTTAATATCACCTTTTATTAATATTTGAGGGAAACTCTGCGATTCATAATAATCCAGTAAATCATTAAAAAAAAATTATATGCTTTTTGCAGGATTTGAATCCAGTAACTACTCGTCACAAATGAGTCAGTAGGCTTAATTTAAAATTTAACACAGTAATTTTTTAATACTCTTTTTTTCAAGAAAAAATTAAAAGTTATACAAAAGATAATTACCATATTGTATGCCTGTTAAAGTATAAATTTCCTAGCATTTATCACAACGATCGCTTCCTTTCCAAGGAAAACAGAGAATTGCTTTAATAATTTTTTAATAGGGAAAGAACAACATCTTAGATTTTCTCAAGGACGTTTCTTAACTATCCATTATCGTCATCTTAGACATTTTTAGCTCTCAATGAGGGGCGATATTGTTTACGTTGAAAAGAGCTTATCTACTAATGGGTGTTGAAATTTCTTAAGGAGCTAACAGCCCTAACAGCTACACTGACAAAAGAGGTAAGGGTTGTGAAGAAAGGATTCTAGTGTTGTTTCTTCCTTTTAGAAATTAGTATAGCGAATTATGGAGCAGCAGATGTTAGATTATTTTTTTTTTTGTAAAAGTGACGACGATTCATAAAAGGATGGGAACCTCTGATCTAAAGCTTTGTTAATTTGAAGATCTTGCTAAAATGGGCTATTTATATTTATAGTTATTATTATTTATTTTTTTTGAGAAATTAAAACGATAAATAATAATTCGTAATTTCTACATTATCTATAATGAAGCAAAAATCAACCCATTATAACTTTTAAATAACTATTAACTTCTTATTAACTTACTTATAATTAACATTTTATTCATGTTGATTAAATTAATGTTAACAATGTTAAGTTAAAAGATATCGCTGTCAGTGGCGCACTAAGGCTAAAACCGGCATTATAATTTCGACCCTATCACACTTGTCGACTTTATAAATCAACGATTCGGCATACGTTTCAGCAAAAGCTATGAATATCACGTTTTTCTGTTAAATAAAAATTAACCACCAAAATTAAACCCTAATTTTCGGGCCTTAAAAATTATGAACCCTAAGCACGTGCCAAGGTTGCCTAGGCCTTAGTTCACCCCTGATCGCTGTAAATGGACTGTACTGGAGTATAAAAATTAATAACATTAGCGCTGTAACTAGGGAAGTGCTATCGCATAAAATCCTGACCTGAGCGGGGCACTGAAAGAACCAATGAAAACTTATCCTTATGCTTCAATATTTCACCCGCTCAAATTTAAAATCTAGCACAAGGCTCTTCAGAGACTAGTTGCAGTACTGAATTACACGAATATATGCGGAATGAAAATCAACCGACTGTATTTACTGTTAATTTACAACCGACTATGGTATTTGAAAGGTAAGTTGATTAAAAATTCATTATCTATATCGTTGATATGGGAAATTGTTGGATGCATAAGCGTGGGTAGGAAGGAAAATGAGGTGAGAAAAATTACAAAGAATTGAAGTTTTGGTTAAACTAACATACATACACTCTTTAGTATGCTAGGGGCGGGTATTTCAGAAAATGGAAAAAATGTAAAATCCGATCAAATAATTTTCAGGTTTAAGCATCATAAAAAAATATATTATTGACCGATTAGTTTGTAGATTAAAGATGTTAAAAAAGTTGGAAATCATTCCTTAACTGAGACATTACCATTAGACGTTGAAATTTGATAAAAATAATTTACTATTTAGTTTAGTAAGAAGTTTGAAGATAATTATGTGTTTAAAACAAATATATTTTATTTCAATTCCATTGTTGCAAAATCTAACAGCTAAAAATATAGTCGCTCTATTGCAATTTCAAAACGTGTTAAGAGTTATAAAAATATAATTGCATTAACATTAAAGCAGAATTTAATTAAATAAAACAGGTTTTGTAACCATACTAATCTTTAAGTCTCTATAGTAAAAAAATCCACATCATGAATATTATGTTATGCAATATTATTTGCGAAACGTGATATTTTATTATTTTTTATGGCTTTTAAAAATCATTCGATACGGTTTTATTTTTCACGTTGTATGATAATTTACTTTTATTATCAACAACAAATTATTATCATAAATATAATTCAAACTTACCAAATACTCTTTCATCGTTTATATATTTAATAGTATACCACAACCCAGCGGGGAAAGTGGCTACCAAAATATGAAGATCAAAGAAAAATGAGAACCAAGTGGTGGGCTGATGCTCTGACACCGATGCTATAATTGGTATATGTATTTTGGCGTATCCAGTATCCCATAACGAATAAAATCTAAAGAAAAAAAAAAGCTGTAATTGTTAGCTATATAACAATTAAACGAACATACCTTCCACTCCATGGAGCAATAACTCCAGCGTATGTAAGAAGTACCACCGTAGCAAATACTACTCCAGCTGCACATACTACACCCACAATAAACAAATATTGATATTCTGCTTTTGTTAACATGCTTTGGAAATATTTCAATGTGGCCACCGCAATCAAAAGTGCAAATACACCTGAAAAGTAATTATTTTTATGAAAATAACTATAACACTTCTTCAGTTCAAATTGAATACCAGAGGCAGCCATATGTTCACTGGTTCGAATTGGTTGAAAACCGACAAAAGGAATTTGCATTGAAAAAAGTAGACCCAGAATATAAAAAGTCGTGTAACTGGTAAAAAGTCGATGCGAAAATCGACCCATTAATAATAGTACGAACACATGTAGTGGTATTAAGTTGATAATAAAGACATAGCCACCCCATGCAGATACCTAAATAAAAATAATTTTTTTAAAAATTAATTTCTTGTATTAGTTTCATGAAAATGTTACTAACCATATAGAAATACGATAACGCAGTCATTGTTGCCCAAAAGATGGAACCAGTCTTGACGGATTTTACCCATAGAAAATATGTGAATTGTAAGGCAAAGATAGCTATTCCTTCATTATCGTAACTACCAGCTACAGACCGACTAATGTAGCCGGGTACAATTGCAATGAAACACGCTGCAAACAATCCAGCACCTGTTGACCACAGTTCTTTGGTCAACAAATATGTAGAAATTGCAGTCAGTCCACTAAAACAGTAATAGTTTCTATCTATTATTCTATACTCTATTCATCTTTTTTACCAAGACTGTCTGCAAAAGTTCTTGATTTAGAAAATAATTAATCATCTTGTATATTGGTGAATAGTTAACAGAATTATCATCGTACTTCAATTACTGAATTTTTGTTGCTGGGTAACCCAAATGGAGCAGTGATTATGTATATTTTACGGGCATAGGGATAAGGGTCAATAAATATAATTTTATTTTACACTTATTTACTAGTGATAAGCAAAATCGTTTGTTCTTTCAAGCTTCGGCACCGAAAAGTCGAATTTTATTTCGGCAAAACAATTACTTTCAAATTTCCCAGACGTAAAGAAGACGGATTTTAAATCTGATGAATTTTGGAGAGCAAAGTGAAAAAAAAATTACAAATATCGAAATCATCGAATAATTATGCGACAAATATCGAATAAAAAAAACAGCTAATCACACAGACGACAATTCATTTTTAGATAGTATCAAAGCGATAATAAAAATAACAGGTGAGAAATACGTATTTAATTGTTTTTACACATTTTATACTCCTGGATAAATAAAAATAGGCTCATGTTCCTTTTTAGGAACGTCAATGTCTAACGTTGCATTTTCTACTTTGTTTTTAATTTGATTCGCGAATAAATCGGTCCTCAAAGAAAATTTAGTCACAAAAGAGAAAATTATATCATATTACAATTGGATTAACAAACAAATAAATCGTGAATAGAATAAAAAACAAAGTAGAAAATGCAACGTTGCCACATTTGACTGTTGTAAAATGGACAAGAGCCAATTAGAGTAATCCCCCGATTTACGGACGCTCGCTTAACGGAAATTCGATATTACGGCATGGTTAATTAAGTATCAAAATTTCGGTATACGGGTGAAATATTCGTAATTACGGACAATTCATGCAATTTTTTTTTCTGTTTTGTTTACATTTTTTGTGAAGAATTCCAAAAATAAAATAATAAAAAAGAATTTTTATACATAAATACAGTTTATGCTTGGTTTTGTTATACAGAGAATCCCAAACTAGTTATCAAACGTTTTTATGTTTTTACAGTGTTAAATTATTCAAGCTCTATATTTAGTGTGAATCTATAGTAATATTGGGTTCTCTTATGGGCATTTTTACTAGCTGGAACGCATCTATCACTTTCCAATAAGATCTCATAGTAATAGCCGTTTCGTTTAACGAATTTTCGATTTACGAACAGTTTATGAGGAACGTATCCTGCCCGTAAGGCGGGGTGTTACTATATACAATATTATAATTGAACAAAAAAAATCGCGAATTAAATTAAAAACAAACGAAAATGCAATGTCGCCAGATATTGATTTCCTTAAAAGGAATGAGCCTAAAAATATTTTCATCTAACACAATTATGGCTTTGGAAATACGTTACACTTCGAGTGAAAAATTTTGTAGGCTTAAGTCCTTTTTAGAACAGTCAAATCAGACAACGTTGCATTTTCGACTTTGTTTTTAATTTAATTCACGAATAAATCGGACCATAATGAAAATTTAGCCACAAAATTAACCAAATTCATCACCAATCTACCACCAACCAAACAGAATTAACCAAAATCTCGAATAGAATAAAAAGCATCGTTGCCAGATTTCACTATTCTAAAAGGGAGTTGAACCATTATTATTTATTTTCCCAGAAAGACAGTTAATTTATGATGTTTGCTTCAACGTTTGACGTTGAATTTCATAGATCTAGGGCATTTGGCATGGACGAATATACAATCGGAACAACGGCAATAAACAAATAATTCAACGGGTATGACTTTTTGGCGCAAGTCCCTTTTAAGTCAGTCAATATCTGGTAACGTTGCATTTTCTTCTTTGTTTTTAATTTAATTTGCTAAGAAATCGGCCCGTAATGAAAATTGAGCAACAAAAGAGAAAAACATTAGAGATGCCACGAATAGTGATTTGGCCGAATACCGAATATTCGGCGAGTCTTTTGGCCGAAGCGCCGAATATTCGGCGACATTTAGTACCGTTAGCGAGTGAGGTTTAAAGTTTAAACCTTCTTTATAATTTATGAGGAAAAGCGAACTCGTTTGCTATCAACAAACGCTGAAAAACTTGTTTTCATTCATCATAATTTACCACTGATAGATTTTAAGTATTAATATGCTATGGTAAAATAAATTTATAAATTAAAAGCTATTGGTGAAATAGAAGCCTTTCTGAGTAATATTTTGCATTTTTTTTTTAATTTACTGTTCGGTGTGAATAATCGAATATCGAATAGTTTTCGAATATTAGTTTCATTTCTAATTTTTATCCATCACAACGTATAACAAATTGATTTTTATTTAGTAAAAAGTGTAGAAATTTATGATTAAAATAAATATTAAGAGGATCGGAAAGTAATGTCATTACTGAACCTATCGACATTCAATTGCCATTTATTAATTTATAAGTAATTTCAAAGTCGTACCTAAAGACATTTTCTGATTAGCGTGACTAGCTAACTCACAAAAGATTAAAAATATTTATTATTCTAAGCTCGGCTCAAGTCCATTTTAGCACACCCACAATCTGGCAACGTTGCACTTTCGACTTTGTTTTTAATTTAATTCGCGATTAAATCGGTCCATAATGAAAATTTAGCCACAAAAGAGAAAATTATACCATATTAGAATTGAATTAACAAAAATATCGCGAATTAAATTAAAAACAAAGTCGAAAATGCAACGTTGACAGATTTTGGGTGTGCTAAAATGGACTTGAATCCTAAGCTCTATACTGAAATAGTTAAATAAATTCCCCAAGGAAAAGTAATTCGGTATTATATGCTTCGAAATTAAAGCTTGTGTAAAAATGTTGTGTTTTAATTTTATGTTAATAAAACGACATTGCTTTCGGATTCCTTATACTTATACAATTTTGAGTAAAATATGTTTTTTTTTTTTGATAATTTCGTATTCGGCCGAATAATAAGCAATATTCGGCCGAATACCGAATATTCGTCTCATCTCTAAAAAATATACCATATTTGAATGGAATTAACAAAAAAATTGCGAATAGAATAAAAAACAAAATAGAAAATGCAATGTCGCCAGATTTACCTATTCTTAAATGGACTTAAGCCGAATTTTTTTCTTGAGAAATTTGAAAAAGGTTAGTTGCGATAATAATAATGTTGGATACGTTAAATGCTTTTTTGTTGGTTGTAATTAAGTGCCCGGCCGATAAATTTGCAGACAGTCGTCGTATATTAGGGCAAGTACCTGAATATAGGGGCCAGAAACACACATATATCACGAATATGTATGGGAATATTAAGAGAATGAAGAACATAGTGAATACTGCCTGATGTTAACATTAGTCCGGGATACACGGTACCCCCGACAATTCTTCCCAATGGATACCAAGCCCTTTCATCGAACCAATTGAGAAAGTTATAGAAACCATGTTGGACCATGTAAGCCGTCGCTCGATAGTTAAACCTACAAAAAAGTAACGCAAAATTATGAGATGGTAAATTTAAAAATGGTAGGAAAAATGAATTGATTTTGAAACGGTTGAAATAAAAATAAACAAACGAAACCGGCTTAGTGACAAATGTATATACAAACCAAGGATCGAATTCATGAATTATGCTTTCGAATCTGATAACTGCGAAGAGACGAGAAGAAAAGCCGGAAATCCATGCGAGTAACAGAATTGTGAAAATTAATAAACTGCTTATACCCGCTTTATTATTCATAGCGGACGATTTCTGCCGGGCTGCAGTTTCACCCACCATTTTTATGCGATTGCCAACAATTTAGGTACGTAACAATAATGACACGTCGTACTCGTCGTACTATATGCGACCGACATAGATACCATTCGCAACACCAACAAAATCAAATTACACCATAAAACTATTTCATTCAAAAATAAAATAACTACTACTCTAATCCAATCAGCTGATCAAGTTTTGATCAGGTGTCTAACATATTTTATGTGTCAGATTCTCATTAATATTTTATAAATGTTTCTTTTATGCATCCGTTCATACATTTATACGCATTTTAATTCAAGTGACACTTTTTCTTTTCAATAATGACATCATTTACAACCTTCATAAAATATTCCATTTTAAAATTGATAGTTTTTTTTTTTTTTAATTATTATATTAAATATTTTCTAGTTAATAAAATAATAAAAAATTACATAGTTAACTATTCAAATTAAAATTACACATTATGTATTATCAGCAATCCCAAAAAACTTCGTGATGTGCTATTCATAAAAAATTCCCATTACAAATTTATTAGATAAATTACTTTTAATAATACAATAATTATAAACAGTAGAAACATAAAATGTTTGTTATGAAATATTTCTCATTCTTTTAAAAGGAAATTTGTTTTCTTTTCCGTGATTTATATCTTTTAAGCTATTTGTTATAGATTTCATTTGTATAACCGGAATAAATTACCAATGATACTTCCTAATTCCTGTATTCTTTTAACTATTTGAATTAAGTGAGTAATTAAAAAAACATATACTACCATAATTATGTCATATTTAAATAATTTGTATTTAAAAATAATTTTAAAAACGCGTTTTCGGCGCCTTCATTTACAAATCAGGATTAGTGTTCTTTTATTTTATTTAGTTGGTCACAATGATTTTGAGCTTAGCGCTAGTTGGCGCTGCCATCGAATGGGTTATCTTCATTGTTATCTCCATAAAAATGTCAAGTGACTAATTGACAATTTAATCCATTTAATCACTTTAAAAATTAATTTAAAACATAAATTACATTAAGATAAGACTGAAAAAAAAAATAAACCAAATACGGCCATTTTTTAAATCAATAGTTAATAATACAAACAAATTTAATGAGGCTGTAAAACAAATGTTGAACAATTCTGTGATTTAATTAACATGTAAAAACGGCGTAAATATTGATGATCGATAAATTTTTCTTTCGTTAAACGATGGCAGCCTCCCGTGAATTCGATTGGGACGGTGATAATAGAAGAGTGATAGAAGAAGGTACAAATGCTTTGCGAAGAACTGCGGAAAGTCTTGATCGATCCCAACAAGTTGCATTAGAAACCGAGCAAATTGGATCTTCCATTGCCGCAGAACTTGGGGAGCAACGTGAGGTTTTGATTCGAGCAAAAGATCGCTTATCGGATATGAATGAGGGTCTCGACGAAAGTCGCAGTATACTCCGACGAATGGGTCGAGAAATTATCTATAACAAGCTAATTTTAATTTTGATAATCCTATCAGAGTTATCTATATTGGGAATAAGAATTTATTTGAAGTTTATCAGATAGATACTTAAGAAAAATGTGTTATTCTTATAATTGTATTTATTCAATATATTCTTCATTAATAAAAACAATGGTTTACAATAAAGTGTGAATATGTGTATAATAAAAATTATTTCGTAATAAATGGGAACAATGGGTACCCAAAACAAGTAAATTTAAAAGATAAACATTAATTTTAAATTTCCCAACAATATTTAGCAAACACAAATAACTAAAATAGGTTTTACAATACACGTAATTTGTAATTTAAAAAAAATGAATCTATTCGGCGTGTCATTTGTCAGTTTTCTGGTACTTGAATATACACAAACAATAGTTTTTTGTATAAATGATCTTCAATAAAAATATTTCAAATTATAAAAAGTGATTTTAGTAAATTATATATAAAATTACTTAAAAATTATTCTCTTAAAATAATATAAACTTGATTCGTTATAATTAATTAAACAAAATGAATGGAAAACAAAATTAATTCTTAGCTAATTTTAAAACGTGTTGAATAACCTCGTCAACAGTTTTGTTATTAAGTAAAGTTTTAACAGATTGATCATCAATTACAGCTGTGAAAAGTAATTTTGTATTTTCGCGTAACCGATCAACATAAGAATAGTCTTCTTCTTTTGCCGGTTTATGACCACATCGGATAATTAATAAATCCAACAATTTGTCGACAGGAGTTTGTGGCCAACCAAAGGATTCTAATGATTCTTCATCAACCAAGAGCATTAATAATTCTTTGATTGAATCTGTTAATGTTACTTCAGTCCAAATTGGCGACTCTTTTATTTCGTCTACGTCGGTGGATGCAACTGTAGCAATTAATCGTTTTTTCTCAGCATTTATCATGATATTTTGTAAATCATCACGATGTTTAGCTCGCATATGTCTAATAAGACAATCTTGACGAATAAAAGCTCTTCCACAATCGTGACAAGAACGTGGTTGCTCTTTACGATGAGTCAACATGTGGATCTTTAACGATGATTTAATAGCAAAACATTTACCACAAGTGGGACATTCATGTTCTAAAATTAAAAGTTTTGTTTGAAATATTTAAAATTATAAAATTGTTAATGACAAAATACCTTTAACTCCACTATGTAAGATAGCATGACGCTGCAAATCCTCTTTTCGAATAAATGTTTTATCGCACTTGTCACATGGAAGTGGTTGGGCTCCTTCATGCACATACTTGATGTGCATTGTTAATCGAATTCGTCGGTTAAATGTTTTTCCGCATTGGTCGCATTTATGCCCATATTCCCCAGTATGGTGGAAAATGTGAGCCCTTAGTTGCGAGGCTTGAATAAATCGTTGCCCACAAAAGCTGCACGCGTGCGGCTTGTCGTTGGTATGAGTACGAGTGTGGCGATTTAAAGTTTCTTTTGCGGCAAAAGTTTTTCCACACTAGAGATAAAATTATAATTAAGTATTTGTTGACTACCGTAAAACTTGTAAGGTGTACTTTAATTTGATTTTCATAATTCTTACCAATTATATCCTTTTGGATGCAATAAAATACTAAATAAATAATTCTTCATTTTTTTCGGATTTATAGTAATAATTACCTCTTTACAAACATATGGCCTTTCCCCAGTATGAGTTCGGCGGTGCTTCATTTTTGCACCACTGGACGGAAATGCTTTTGGGCATAAATCACATTTAAATGGTTTTTCTCCTGGAAAAAATACAATTTAAAAATACATCATTTACGATTTAATAAGTTCTGTACCTGTATGTGTACGCATGTGGACATACAAAACAGCAGGACCATGAAATTCACGTTTGCATATAGGGCATGGGAAAATTTTCTTTGGTTTTTGTTCCCCTGTGTGGAGTCGCAAATGGTCTCGTAAATTATCTTTACGATTAAATACTTTTCCGCATACCTATAAGAATGTTACGTTAATCTTTCTTAACTTTGTAAATAAAGAAGAATAGTATATTACTTTAAAAAAAAACGATTACGCAGACTGTTTTAAGTTATTAGAAGAAACAATTTATTAAGTGATGCTAAGGAACTGGTGGTTTATACGAAAAAAATGAATTTTAAGGCTAGAAAAATTGTTGATTTGTAATTTTTTTTCTATTATATAAACCAGGGTCATCGGTCGCAAACAGGTAGACAATCGATCGCAGGTATTTTAAATAATTTTCAAAGGTAAATTTGAGTCTTTTAATTGAAAATGTATATTAATATTTAATTTAAAACTAAAGATGCATCTATTCTACATATGATTTTACCGATTCCCAAATAGTGCTTCTAATACTCCTTTCTACTCATTCTCTTTTTAAATTTGTATGTTTTTAATTTAACCCATTTTTCAAAGTTAATCGCGAATAAATAAGAAAAATTATTGTCAATCATACCAGTATTAAGGTTGCCTATCCCTAATGTAGCCATACTATTGCCAAAGTCCACGCTTTCTAGTATTTAATTATTAATCAAATTGTATGAAACAATATTTTTTTGGTATGTATTCCCTGCCATTGTATTGTTGTATGTATCATCCATTTATATAAATTATCGGGCTCAAGTCTCTTTTAGAACAGTCAAATCTTGCAACGTTGCCCTTTCTACTTTGTTTTTAATTTAATGCGCGAATAAATTGACTCCTAATGAAAATTTAACCACTAAAGAGAAAATTATATCATAATTGAAATAACAAAAAAATCGCAAATAGAAGAAAAAACAAAGTAGAAAATACAACGTTGCCAGATGGTGATGACGCATTATTTTCATGACATGACTTATTTTGACAGTTCCTCAAAAGTTCATATTTTCGACACTAATCGATCATAAAAGTTATTACGCATGATCTCCATAATATATAGCGGATATAGCTATATACACTTTTTGGTAACGGTGTTTTGCAGACCAAAACCATTCATTCCCCAGAAATTAAAAAAAAAAATTACGGATGCCTTCACTGAAAAACTATGATATAATGATATTTTCCCTAATAATCAAATGTATCATCGGATATATGCGAACGTTTTTGAAAAAATTAAAACTTTTTGTTTAACACATTCTTTTTGTTATAATAAAAAAAATTGGCAAAGTATTACGTACAAACCGATTTTTGAAAGTTTTATTATTTGAATACTTTCAAAAATTTGCACGCTTTGTTTTTGGCTCAAGTCCCTTTTAGAACAGTAAAATCTGGCAACATTGTATTTTCTACTTTGTTTTTAATTTAATTCACAAATAAATTAGCCCATAATGAAAATTTAGCCACAAAAGTGAAAATTATATTATGTTAGAATTGAATTAACAAATAATTACGAATAGAATAAAAAACAAATTAGAAAATGCAACGTAGCCAGATTTGATCGTTCTTAAAGAGGTTTGAGCTCTTTTTTCATTTCTTAGTGAAGTTTTAGAGCATAGTTAAGCTCCACAAAGGATTAGAGACTACTTAAAAACAAGTCGGTCGTACTCTTACTGCGTAATTTTATAAAAATTCATACTTTGCAAGGAAAGCTTGGTTTTTGTTTGCCATCACAACCAGTTTGTTGAATATGTCGGTCCAAGTGAAACTTTCTTGTGTAGACTCGATTGCAACGTGGACAAGGAAAACTTTTTGGACTATCAGATTTATTTTCTTTTGCGGTCAGAACTAATTCAGAAGAATTTAAATCTTCGGTTGTGAAAGAATGAATGACATCAATATGCTTATGCAAATTTTTTTCCTTGGTAAAAAGGAAATTGCATTCAGGACATTTAAATTTGCCAGTCTAAAATGAAGAATGATATTTTAATATTTTTTATTGTTTGCAAAAACCGTATTTATAAACTTACTATATGCGCTTTATCAATAGTCTCGTCACAGCATTCACATCTGGTTAGTTTAGTTTTTGTTGGATCTGGAAGGTTCGTATTTTCATCAGATTCATCCTCGTTTGTATCTTCGTTACTATCTACGTATACTTCTCTGGAAATATCTTCAGCACCACCACAAGTTTCCTTATGTTCTTTCATCATCTAATAATAAATTTAATATATTTTTTAAATTCCTTGGTATTTTTAAGTTACACTTACAAAAGAAATAACGTTTAAGTTGCAAACTGGACATTCGATCATCTTGACTTCTCCAGCTTCTAAATCTTCCTCTTCAGTGTCTTCGCCGGACAGAATACTGTCCATGCCATCCATACTATCGTCATGTGAAATAGAAGACTTATCTACTATCTCTACCTTTAGGGTAGCCATTTTATCTAAAAAATCAAACATTTACATTATAACGTTTTAATATATTTAATAATATAAAAATATATACTGTAAAATAAATATAAGCAGTTTTCAACAAATGTAAGGGTTAATGCAGATGTAAATAGGACTATATTATCTGCAGTCATCAATACATTCATGTAAATAGTTCTCAAAGAAAGTAAAATGGTGAAACCATTGCAAGCGTCATACATTCTATAACATTAGTATAAGGCTTTAATTGAAAGGTCTTGTAATTGCTTTTAGTGTTAAAACATTTACGAAGTAATAATTAATTTCATTGGTACTAATTTATATGAAAAATGATCAAACATACCTCAAAAACTATAAACGCCCCTAAAATGTCGACAACCTCCTCTTCTAAAATACGCTTACTTGGACTATTTTGCAGGCGTCAGCAGGCGTGTAAAGGAAATCGAAAATCATCAAAAAGAGCATGCGTCAACAATATTATCCGTTATTCACATTAATTTGAAACAATTATTGTCAAAATCAATCATTTTCCGTTGTTAAAATCACCTCAAATTAAAACTTTGTAAACATTTCTAAATAATTATAATATTGATGATTTTTAAAAACTTCAAAAAGTTCAACAAGTTGAACAAGTTCAACAACTTCAAAATGGAAGTTATGTAGATTTCTATATTACCAGCAGTTTGTAGCTATGGTAACCGCGAAATACAAATCCTTCATAAATACAAACAAAAATTAACATTCTTTCATCATACATAACACATTTTCTAAAATGTCTGAAGAAGTAAGTTATGAAGTTATTAAAAGCACTCAAGATATTTTAGGAAAATATATAAAGAAACCTCCGTTAACGGAAAAGTTGTTGAAGAAGCCGCCGTTTAGATTTTTACACGATATTGTTACGTCTGTTATTCGAGAAACTCAATTTTTGGACGGAATTTTTACCGATGAAGAATTAAAATCAGAGAATATCAAAGACAAAGAAGACAAAATGAAGTTTTTACAAAAATTGATTAACGCTATAAGTAAGTAAAATATTTTTTTGTATTCTATAATACGTCAAATTCAGTTTCTCGTGTGATTATATTATTTATTCTTATTTTATACATCGTTAATTCTTATTTCTTTTAATTGGACACGGCGCTTGAGATTCAAGTTGGACCAAAAGGAAATTGATCATAGAAGTAATATTTAAAGACCGCGTCATACAATACTTGATTTCTCGTAATAAATTTTGTCTAATTTTGAAGATGGAATTGCTGCTCTAATTATTATCTATCTTAACATTTCAGCGAGACAATTTTTGCAGAAAATCAAGCCTCATATGTAGTAATAATTGACGTATATGATAGAAGATAATGATTTATTATTAAGAAATATTTTATGAGATTATCTCCCGGGATTATCTTGTACTACATCAAGGATATCCTCTTTTTCAAGTTTAATTTTCTTATTCTTTAATCGATAGTATAATGTACATGGTTGCTAATAATATAAAACGACCTAGAATAACAGGACAAGAAATAGCTTTTAAAAAGCTATTAATATAATAATCTTTGTAATTGATATCGAAAATAAAAGCAACTAAAGACCAGTTCACACAAAGTTTGCTTTTTTGCTACATTTAGCACGAAGCTGGCTGTTAAAATAGAAAATTTGCTAGATAGTAGTATTAAGATATGTGCTCATAAGTGATACTCATTGCCATAATTAATTGACCGAGAAAGGAGTAATAAAGAGGCTAACAGTTTCATTACACTTAATAGATTCGTTATAAAAAAGCGGAGTTATATTACCCTATGAGATAATATTGAACTTCTTTGCTCTATTAATTAGGGTTTTAAATATATTAATAGTGGGTAGTGAGTGGCAATTATAGAGAATTATCTACTCTTTTTTTATATTATAAAGAGGAAAGATTTGATTGTTTGTTTGCATTGAATAGGCTCTGAAACTACTTGACCGATTTGAAAAACTCTTTCATTGTTGGGAAGCTACACTACCTCCGTTGAACAAAGGTTATATTAACTTTTCAGTTTATTAAATGTGTCTTTTTAAAGTCGACAAAATAGTGTGTTTAAGTATGATTATGTTTTTCCTAAAAGAAATAAGAGAAAAAAAATTCATATACCAGTACAAATAGCAAATCTGAAAAGAAAATATAATCTACCCCTACGTTACGCAGACGAAGTCGCGGGGATCAGCTATATTGTATATATAGTTTTAACTATGTTATTTCATATCACCAATTGGTGATATGAAATAAAACTTGAAGGCCAAAATGAGAGAATGGCAGGATAAATATATCTTTTAAGTAATCTGAACCGGTTTTAGGCATTTATTATTTGTTGTCAATTATAAATACATTAACACCTTTTTCCGATTCCATAAATTACACCTTTGAAGCTGCATTTTTCTCATTACTTTATTATTTATTATCGCCAGTTGAGAACAGGTAAAATTCTTTTCAATTTCACACCTGTTTGGAATTTATTCGGTTTTGCTCACAATAATGGTCATTATGGAGCAAAGGTCAAAAAAATTGTACTTTAATATTTGTCTACTTGAATTCTACCGTATGATTGAAGAACAAGTTAATCGATTTCGATAATATTATGTTTTCAGGTACATGTTAGTGTTTCCCCTCAAAAAATGTATAATGAAGGTCACAGACAAGTCTAATCTAAATAGTTGTACAAATATTTTATTCTGATTTCACTTATGGTTCCAATTTAAAGACAGCTTTACTGATTTGATAGAAACTTTGTAATCAAGTTCAACTAATTTTTCTTCGGAAGAAAAGGTTGCCTATTTATGTTGAATTATTAATAAAAGTAGCGTTCAGAAGAAGGCCGATTAAAATAAATAAATGAACACCCATTAATTCGATATAAATTGTATTCTTTAATTAAAAACCTATGTTCTTTTTTAAGATATCGAAAAATCAGCATACATGAAATCAGGGGTGGCCTATACAAATGATATTGCGGGCCACTTCGGAAATGCATCTTAACTCCGGGAGCCTCTTTTGAAGTTATATATCTTATATATCAAATTCTCCAAAGTAAATTTAGATACACTGTAATCATTTTAATATTTCGGATTTCACCAATTTGGTCATTATAAAAGATATACATTTTATGAACGCCTGGTGCATATCGCGGGTCGAAAAAATTGTCAAAGGTGCCTTTTATGGTCCGCGGGTTGGCTACCTTTGACAATCTCTGATTTAAATAAACAATGAATAATCTATCTTTTATCTACATATATAAAATTGTGGTGTTGGTTTATGTAGATTTCAAAAACTCAAAAAAATTATCATTGATTTAGCTTAAATTTTGTCACGATATACAATCCGTCTCAAAGATTGTTTTTATCTTCTTTTTTTTGCGTCAGTAGCATACCTGCAATCGCAACAAAACGACTTTTTTAACGATCAATACAATAGCTGCTAACTGCCAATACTTTATTGTTATGATCGTGCAGTGATTTTTATAGGTAGAGCAAATTTTCTCAAAACGTAATTGATAAATGTATATCTTGAAGGTAAGTTACAATTGGTACTGCGAGGAATGCTGTGGGTTAATACGGGAAGTGATCCAAATAATTTACAAGCTTTTTTTCCTAAATTCGATTTATTTATTTACAAACATTCACAACCATAGACCGGCAGGACAACGTCCGCCGGGTTCAGCTAGTTATACATAAAGTAGCATAGAGCCGACAAAGTATAATTGATAGGTATACGTCGCATACTATAGTATACGCTAGATCCTATCGTCACAAAAAATATCGCGATGAAGAAGGAAAATCGAAGTACTTTTAAGCTACATATGTATGAATACACATTATATTTTACTCTTTTTAATGCAAGCAGGTATAGCAGTGAGGATTTTACAAATAACAGTAATATGCTATTTGTATATGTTAACAATTAAGAACATTTATTACAATATGATTACAGACCAAAATTAATATGATTATTGATTGTATATAGCAAATTGTTTTTAACCCTCATGCGTCTAAACGGTTTATATTTGTACCCCAAATTTCTTATTTGATGAACCTTTTGTAATATACTAATGATATATATTTGATATTTATAGTAATCTACAAAGTTATCCTAATAAAATGTATTTCAGTTGAAGTAGAGTATGCTTAAAATCAAAAACCAAATTATTTTTACATTAACTTATAGTTAACTATTATTTAATTTAAATCTGGGGTAATTTTGTACCCCATACTCGATTCTATTTTCGATGTACCGGTCTTCGAGGGTTAATAGGGATGAAATGTATTTTTTAAGTTCCAAATACATAATTCATAATGCAATATAATTGATATTTTTTTTTCAGAACTTTTAACCGAGTCTGATTTAAGCGTACGTCCAAGTAAAATTGTTGCCGGACATGAACCTGCCAAAACAAACGAGCTTTTACAAGCAATTGGGAAAGCTCTCGATAATAATTTGAGCAGTGCTGTATTGGTATCTCAAATAACAGAAGGCCTTGACCTATCCAAACAAATTAAAATTAAGCCCAAAAGTAAGCCTGAGACTAAGGTAGAAAAATCAAAACATAAAAGAGATATAACTCCAGCGTCCAGAACTAGTCTAGAAGACAAATCAAGAAAAAAAGTAGATGTTAAAAAGAAAACTACTGATGCAATGGAAACCGATAATAAAACAACAAAACGCGCTGAATTAAAAGTTAAAGACAAAAAACCAAAGAAAACCATCTCGCCAACAAAAGCGCCTGAAAAGAACATTTCAAACAATAGAAACAATATTCTGAAATCACAGGAAGTGCCCAAAAAACGTTCATTGGAGGAACAAAAACCAAGCGAGTCACTTCTCGAATCTCCGAACTTACCTCCAGGATTTGAGTTAAGTGATGCAATTCCAATAAATAGTAATGAGAGTAATAACAAGAACAGTGTACAGGATTCACCACCACTAGTCGAGAAGGAAATATTTAAGGAATTCACCAACAATTCTATAATTGAAACTAATTCACATTCGACTAGTTTAGAAAAAATAGATGAACAAAACAATTCTAATATGGAAGAAATGATTCAGTTACAAGCATCAGATAAAAACGATACAGATAGTATAAAGTCATTAAAGGATGATAATCAGGAAAAACTTTTGAAAATGACTGAATTAAACCGTGTACCAACTGCCAAACCGCGAACTGTAAATCTCCGACCTCCTAGTGCTAGGCCAGTTAGTGCTCGTCCTGCAGCTCCTCGTGTACGAGATCGTAATGACGTCTTATTACCTCCAGAACAAGCTGTTCCTCTTGGCAAAGTCAAAGTCATAGTTGAAAATTTTGATAAAACTCAAGAAGAAGACGATAAAGAAAGTTTAGTCGTTGTAGAAACTGCATCCATTATACCAGACATAGAACCTCCAGTTACTCCAATACTAAAAGAAAACGCACAAGGGCATTTGGTTACTCAAATTTTAGAAACGCAGAAAGAACTGGTTAACGATGTGACCAAATCACCAATAGAAATTGTATGTCGCTTAAGTAACTTGTACTAATATCTTGTTTTTATTATATTGTTTTTAAGGAATGGGAAGCTGATGGTCAGAGAATTAAAGAAACAAAAAAACGTTACATAGAAAATATTCGAAACAAAATTCAAACTGTAACAAGGGCTGCCTTACCTTTAGGACAAATCATCAATTTTTTACAAGAAGACTATGATAATATAATGCGTGAATTACAAATTTGGCGTTCAACAAATGTAAAACTAAGTGCTGAAATTGCTCAGCAAAGGCAGTAAGTATTTTTCAACAAATAAGTTATATCTTAAGCTGGTTTTCCTTGAAGTCGTAGAATAGGCGAGAATACTAACTTGAGTTTAGTATTGTTCACCAGGACTCATAAGGAACTGGACTAAATTAGTTTAGTCTCCTATTGTTTTTATAATGAAGCTTCAACTCTGGTTCCGGAGATAATTTTTGACCCTAGGTTCGACTTCGATCTAAATTGTTATAAATTATTATTTTATTTTCTTAATCCTCAGTCGCTAATGTCAAATAATAATTTAAATGTAATTTTATATCATTCAAATGTAATGCACTTAATTAAATGAATAAGGGTTTGAAAAAGTAATTTTAAGTATTCATTTTACTGTATAAAAGACAACATTGTTAGGAGCTGGAGCCAGTATAGATTTTGATGGCTTCGTTTCCAGCTCTTTCAAAATCTTCCGGCCTCAACTTTCCAGCTCTGGTGCTCACTACCTTATATAATTTTGTTGTGTCGGAATATTACGAATTCGAACCAGTCTCGTTAAAAAATCGAATTAGAACTCCAAAATATTATCTGGAATTCGATTTCAACTTGTATTAGCTAGATAATGGTTCAAATTTTCCAAAACGAGGAAATTCGAGTTTTCCAAATAGAACCACGCCAATTACTATCTAAAACAGGGGTGGGCAAACGGTCGATCGCAGGCATTTTTAATAACTTTAGGTAAATTTCAAATCTTTCAATTGAAAATGTACAAAAAATTGAACAATCACACTTGAATTTAAGTTAAACACGTATTTATTCTACAACGGATATTACCGATTCCCAAATAGTGCTTCTTATACTCCCTTCTATTCATTGTCTCTTTAAATTTTTTACTGATTTTAAATGAACCCATTTTTTGAAATCGATCGCGAATAAAAAAGAAAAATTATTGTCGAAACATAATAAAAGTTGCCTATATTTGCGTTGAATATTGAAACACCAAAGAAAGTTATGGGGATAGTTTATGAAAAGAAATGGTTTATTGGATTCATATTTAAAATAAAAAATAGTTCAAAACTGATTTTTAATAGGGTCGTATTCTCGTCTATAGCTACGTAGAAATTCGTCGTAATAATTTGAAAATATTTTTTAGACTCGCCGATAAAAATTTGGAACCTCTTCAAAAACAATACCAAGATATCATAGAAGATATAGAGAAGCAAAAGACTCGAAATGATGCCTTAAAATCAGAAATTTTTCGAAATCAAACAAAAATTGATAATGTTTTAACAACTTTAATTTAAGTTTCTTTTTCAAGTAATTTAACAATGTTTTATAATTCCATTTACACAAATTAATAATAAAAATATAGTTTGAAAATAAAAAATTATATATATACATATTCTTCAAGTTCTTAATTTTTTTATAAATTATAGTATGTAGATACTTATTGATATTTACGCGAAAAATTATCAGGTAAGCAAAACGGCTTTTTTCTTTTATCAAATATCTACTAAATTTGCTGATATCAAAACTACGATTATTTTAAGTTAGTCCCTTTTAATTAAATAACTATCAATTCTAACAAATAATAAATATATAATTACAAATAAAAATGTAATTCTTTATAAACATTTCAAGAAAAAAGAAAACAATAAAATAGCACAAAAAAATAATATTTGTGTTCAGACGATTTATTGATTATTGTTAATGGTTCAAGCGTTACGTAAGAATTTAATACGAAACGAAAACGTATATGTATGTGAATACTATGCATTATTGATATTATTATTAAAATTATTCGCTTTTTTGAAATCGATTCTTTACAACCTTAAATATATATATATTTTAACAACTCAAATTTTTAATAAATGCTACAATTCGAACATTTCATCCTGTTGTTGTTCTAACCTTTGCAACGATGATTTTAATTTTCTTCCGGTTTGAGTAACAACCATTGGAACGGTTGCTGGTTTTGTTGAAGGGGTTAGATGTTGATAGGATGGAGGCGAACTTGCTAATAAATCCGGAGGTGGACTACTAGCTTTATTTTGTAATGCTGCATTTGCTTGCTTCAATCGTGATACAGCAGGTTTTTTACGGACATGAATGTCTTGATTGAATTCATTTATGAACCTTTAAGAAAAAACACATTGAAAATATATAGAAATATAATAGCGTGATCAATAATAAGTTTATTTAGGTCTGTTGAACAAACTTAGTGTCTTTACCTTTTATAATTAATTGATTATTATACAAAATCGAATTAAAATAAAGAACTCTCTGATCACTAGGAAAGACGGCCTAAAAATCCAGCACTATTTGATTGATAAATTAAAGAATTTGTTTTATTCTTTTATGTTTTATTGTACCGCTTCTATCATACAAGCCTGTATGTTTTATTAATTCATTTTCATTGTCCTCACATCTTATGTAAAATTCTTCACACATTTCCTTAGATTGGAACATTTGGTAATGGAAGATTTATGTTTTTGTGCAATTTTTCTTAAAAAACAACGAAAAACAAGGTGGACTGCTATAGATTTTCGATACTGGTGATTAACGAAAAATTTTTATTTTTATAAATGGGAACAAGATCTTTATTAATTGTTAAGTTAATTCTGAAAAATATTGAAAAACTTGTTTCCGTAAAGTTTCCAACAGCCCATCAATCGTTAATTGGGTATCTACTATTTATAACAATGATGATTTAGTGAATTTCGACGGTAAATTGGAATTTCGGCTTGGGCAGAAAATACGTCGAGACTAAAAATTGCAAAACTGGTATTTTGAGCCATTTGTACAATTTTGTAATAGCAGCATTCATAAGTTTGTATACTATTTCTTCGGTATTTACTAGATTTTTTTTAATTATTTCCACTACTTTTTACAAAAAAAAGAACCTAACTATTTCAGATTTATCCACAGTGACCCATCCCCAGGTCCCAGGGAATTATTTCCCTTTTTTTAAAGTGGCTATAATTTGTAACTTTATGTTATAACCGTCTTTAAATTCCCTTTTCGTTAATTTCAGAGATTATTCATTTAGCCATATACTTTGGAACTGCACTACTTAGGAAAAAAGTGATCCACTGTTACCCACTCTCCCCTTTACTTGAGCAACATTTCCCTATTTCGAATAGTGATATTGCAGTAACGAATTTGCCAGCCATATACATACCATATATAAAAACGGTTCAAGTCCCTTTTAGAACAGTCAAATCTGGCAATCTTGCATTTTTTACTTTTTTTTTAAATTGATTTGGCGAATAAAATCGGCCCTTAGTGAAAATGTAGCCACAAAAGAGAAAATTATACCATATTAGAATTAAATTAACAAAAAAAAAGACACTACTGGTGGCTGAGTGTTCTAGGTGAACGCTTCAAAACTGGTAGATGTTAGGTTCTATTCTCGTATCGAACAAAGTTTTGATATTTCTGGATTATGGATTTTTTTATTACACCTAGAGACGCTAAAGACCCTAAAGACCTTATTAATTATAAAGCAAGGGTAAATAACAAAAACAAAATCACGAAGAAAATACAATAGAAAATGCAACGTCGCCAGATTTAATTGTTCTAAAAGGGACTTGAGCCATAAAAACAATGATAAGGACGATATATAGTAATTATCCTAACTAATTTTTCGATTACTTGCAATACATTTACAGTCGCCACCGATAGATTGTTAGTTGCTGCTACGAAACACTTGCTTGAGTACGAAAACATGAATAAAGATCGATAAATAAAATTTTTTTTTTGTTTAATTGAAGAACTTATGGCTTTATAAAATATTTAATACCTTGCCTAACGATTAAATATGGATATAAATACTGAATCAATGTTCAAAAATGCTCTTGGTGAACTCAGTGGTTCTTGGCGGATTGTCTTTCAATACTTCTTTCGGTTACCAAGCAAACTTATTTAGTGATCAGTAAGTACTAATAATTCGTGACCCCTGAGGTATATTTGTTATGTAAAAAGTGGGAAAAGATTTGATACTAATTGACCTCAATATTGGTGGGCGAAAAACCTATTTGAAGCTAATGTCTGGAGCATTTTTAGATTTAGGTTCAATATTTGTTAGTAGTAGTTTTACTTTAGTAAATTATACGGTACATTTGTAACGAAAAAAATGCATATTGTAAATGCATTATAAATTGTTGTCAATGAAAAAATCTTATTTGAAAATATTACTATTTTACAAATGTTTATTGTTTTTAGTTTTCTTGGTTTACTTACGCACTATTTCCTTGTGATCTATGCACTTCTTTTTTTGTGTTCGCTATTGAGTTGTCGATATTTTCAAGAAAATCGTCGATTGAATATTCTTCAAAACTTATCGATTCACTAATACTACTGTTATGTGATTTATTATTATTAGAATTAGAAGGAACAACTGTCCGTTCTTCTGACGGACTAAACGGACTATCAGCTGGTACGGGTATTAGCAAATATTCCTTTAAAAATAAACTATCAGAAGCCCATAGTTTATTTGTTCGCCGTATTTGTTCCATCTAAAAATGTATAAGACAAATAAATTATTTTTAAAGTTATCAACAATGGAAAATTGCAATGACTGATAACTCACAGTAACACCATATTTGAGCGCAATTCCTTGTAAGGTATCAGTTTCTGATATGAAATGTTTTACATAACTTTCTTGTCGTTTCATATGATTTGATGTGCTACCATATTTTTTTAAAGATCGAGAAGATTCACGAATAGAAAGTTTTTCGTGAAATGCAGATTCTGCCATTTTTAAAAACTGACCTACCTATTAATTTGTGATTATTGTCCATCGTGATTTCATACCAACTGCAGGGAAATTACCCACCGGTGTGAACTTATCCGAGTAAATGTCACACCAAGAAAATATAACTGAACTTGTTGAAAATAAAATAAGATGGGGAAATGTCGAAGTATATACGTTGAAAAGAAATAGCCTGTAATTAGTTTAGGCAAATGCTACGCATCCTGTTTATCAATTCGACTTTAGGATATAAATTTCAAGAATGTTTTGATCAAAATGAGTAGCGTACATTTTTTAAGAACATTAGATTTATTTAAAATGAATATTGTAAACAAAATAAAGTAAATAAATGAAATATAAACAAGGAAAGTGACATTTAAAAAAATATCACTAGAACCAGCCGCAGAAGTTTGCAACAGATATAATGCGCCACGAGACCGGTCTGAAGTGCGCAGTATATGATTGACTTCGTGAGGGAAGGAGCGAAATTATCATACAGAAGCGCTATACAGGAGCACGAATAGAACGAATATGTCTTATCAACTATATAGAAATACTACAATTGGAAACACGTTACAAGAAAGTTTAGACGAATTAATACAAGTAAATTTACAATTATTTATTTTCCTTAAATTGATATTTAACAATTATACGTTGTTTTTCAGTATGGCCACATCACGCCACAGTTAGCTATTAAAGTTTTATTACAATTTGATAAGCACATAAATCAAGCCTTGGCCACTAGAGTCAAATCTCGCCTTACTTTCAAAGCCGGTAAATTGAATACTTATAGATTTTGTGATAATGTTTGGACCTTTATGTTAAATGATGTCGAATTTCGAGAAGTACAAGAAATAGCCCGTGTCGATAAAGTTAAAATAGTAGCCTGTGATGGCAAAAGTAAGTGGTCAAATTTGCTTCCAGATTTATTAATTTTAAATTGAAATTTCTTCATTTTTTTACAGATGTAAGCGAGGACGGGAAAAAATAGTATCAACTGAATTTTAGCTAATATTTTTCTTTCATTTTTGCAATGTTATACAAATAATTTTTGCCATAAAGTGGTACTTATTTGTCGTATAGAAATATTCACAAAATATGTGAAAAAAGTTCAAATATTAAGTATTTTTATACTACAAATTGGTTTTGAACTATATTTATCTTGGAAATAAAAGTATTTTTGTCATATATGGGGGGATAAAAATGTAGATGATGTATTGAAACAATACTAAAATAATTTTAATAGAAAAATGTTCAATTTTATTATAAAATAAAAAAATTATATTACATAGTAGTTTTATAAAAAAGTATGGTTAATTTTACTGTTTAAAAGCCATTATGTCTATATAAAGGCAACAAAAATAAATTTACTATTCAAAATATGTCTTTAATTATATTATACACTTTGGTGGAAGGTTAAAAAGTCAACTTTATTCTTCGATAACTGAACTGAAGGAAGGACAAATTCTCCACATTCACATTTAATGGGAGATGTAAAGTTGAATGATCCTATTTTTGTTTGGCAATTCGGGCATTGCAATTTTCCTTTGGTCCACTCATCCTTTTTAAGTGCATCAGAAATCCATGTTGGAAAATCATTTTCATTAACAAATATATTTGCCTTCGAATTTAAAGAAGTACAACTTGTTTCATTGTCGTGCTTGAAAATTATTTTTGAAGATTCCAACAAGTGAAAACGACATTTTTTACATTTTACATTAGATGCCATGTTTAGTATACATTTGAAAAGTATATAAATCAAAACAAATTACTCGTTTCATCAATTTGAAATTAAATGAAAATTAACACTTAAGATGCACGGTTAGGTTATGTTATACAGGATATATTCTGTAATTCTTATTATCCTAGCATAAGATACATTATTCAATATTAATGCTTATACCATCTTATACTTAGGATACTTCCCAAAGCACTCAATGCAATTAAAAGCTTTGACTGAGTATTGTATGAATTATAATATATCAAGGTTTTTAAAATACACCGGTAATCTATAAAAAAAATCCAATCAGAATCTTTGAAAAAAAAGCGGGAATGACGTAGTAAGAAGACTAATTCAAATTATTTTCTAAAATCCATTTTTTACGTATAGAGATGCCTCACATAATATCAGTAATTATATTTCACTTCATAGAGCGTGAAATAATAATAAAGTAAATTACATTAACTATACTATTTATTAACAAAATGAAATGGTGCTATATATAAAAATGCTTTCAAATAAGTAATTGAAAAACAGAAATCATGATTTTATGTAAATAAGTAATAGTCGTAAATGCTTAGTTATGATGTTAATATTAATGCTAAATATAATATTATAAATGAGACGCTGCTTATTTCATTGCATAAATACAAAACAAACCCACACAATGAAAAGAAGTAAAATCGCGGTGAAATATCAATTCACTGAAATTTACATTAATGATGTCTTTGTATTCGAAAAAAAGATAATCGACTGAAACCTCAAACGATGATTGTAAGTATAAGAGAAGTATAAAATTATCAACTGCAAATATAAATATTAGTAATTCTATTTATAAATTTTATTTTTTAATTTTAAATACAAAAACAAACACTACACATAATAGTTATTACAGAAAAAATCGAGTTAATTATAAAATTAACTCGAATTTTTTTTCGCTTTATCAGAAATGGTATATTTGTCATAACTTTTAGAAGGATCATAAGGTTCCCATCGACTCGCAGGAAAAATGTGTTTATTTCGTTCATACCAACTTCGTAACAATACTTTTCCAGCGTGAGATTCTTCTTTTTCAATCGATGCATCACTAACCATTCGGACATCGTCGTGAACATCAAATTGAAATAATGGACCACTTTTTCCTCGTGCCTAAAATGCAATTATAAAATTTAAATAATTCATTCAATTTGTTAGACGTTGCAATCGATCAACCTTTGTGACAATAAAGTCATAAAATGTGTAATGATGAGGCAATATTAAATCTTCTTTTACATACATTAATTGATCAGCCATAACTGTTTTAAGTTCACTGAATTCTTTTCTCAATAATTCTAAGCATTTTTGTAAAAACTGATACATGGAATTTCCTATAAGTAAAAAATGATTGATATTAAGATAGTACAATTTAAAGGGAATAATAAATAAAGGCACCTTTTTTCATACGAACTGTCCGTCGATGACCTGAACCATCCCAGTAACTGAATGTTATTTCTATTTCTTCTTCTTTTAGTTTAGCTTGCTTTTCAGCCCATTCCTGTCGCAGCTCTTCTCGTAATCTATTTTCTTCTTCCTCGCGTTCACGATCTGGTAAAAAACTTGTATCTACATCTGGATTTTTTCTAATCTTCTTTAGAGGAGGGATCGCTTGTTCTGATTCAACTTCAGTTTTCCACGATTGTGATTCTTCTTCACCTTTATCATCATCTTCATTAACCTCGTCTTCGTCTAAACTAAAAGACAATGCTTGTATCTAAAACGAATATGATTTTCTTAAAAATGTAAATGCTAGAAATGCTGGTAAATTACTTGTTGTTTTTGGCGATTTTTTTCGACTCGTTTTGCCTCGAGTACCCTCTGTTTTTCTCGTTCTTTTTCCACTTGTTTTTGGGCTAGTTTCTTTTCTCGTTCTTTGACAATATTCTCCTGCTTGGCTTTCATTTCATTTAAAGTAACCAAACCAATTGTTGAGCTCTAAAAATAAAACACAAGGATACTAAGAACGTTTCAGTTTATATTTTCAATGGATACCTTAAGCTGTTGTTCCACTGCATCATAGTGAGTAGCAAATTTGTTTTCAATATTGTTAATCCTTAAATCTTCTTCGATTTTCTTTTTTCGTAGCTCAATTTCTTGCATGGCTTGTTCACGTTTTTTCATAAGTTGCATGGCTCTGCCAGCCTCACTAGCTGCGCCTTTGTAATGGGCCATTTTAATTTGCTAAAGATTCTTAGGATCACGAAGAAAAGAAATATAAAAAATTATATAGAAATTGTATGCCAATTAGAGATTATAGTCAAATATTTCACAGAATGGAAGTGTTGTACCTTCTATAAAATTCAAAAAGTAAATGTCTCCTTTGTAATAAGTTTAATTATTAAATCAAGTTAGATCAAATGCTTATATATATATGCGATAAAAACTTATTTTTAAATTAGAAGAACTAGGCTGTGTTAGCCTTTTTAATGTTTTTAATGCATAAATTGACGTTCTGTCATTGACAATGACGGTTGTATCCAGTTGTATCACAGGCAATCACAGGTTTCATTGGTCTGCGCAAGTCTTCATTTGGATGAATGTAATGACTGGTAATGACCAGTAATGACTGGTAATGACTAATGACCAGAAATGAAAGCAAATGAATAGTTGATCTAGGTCAGTGTTTCTTAACCGATGGTATTTACACCCCTAGGGGTGCAAAAGAAGCCCCTAACAATACAAATTATTACGTTTTTAATAATAAATTTGCTCATGCCCCTTTTAGGTACGGTTAAAATCTAGCGACGTTGCATTTTCTGGTTTGCTTTTAATTTAAGTCGTGAATAAATTGGCCCATAATGAAAATTTAGCCACAAAAGAGAATATTATACCATAGTAGAATTAGATTAACAAAAAACCACGAATTGATTAAAAAACAAAGTAGAAAATGCAGCGTTTCCAAGTTTTGACCGACCTAAAAGGGATATGAGCCTTTTTTTAACTAAAAAATCGAAACCCATTTTTCAATGGAGTGCAGAAGCCTATTTTCAGATTCAAAGGGGTGCGGTTCATTTAAAAGGGTAAGAAACACCGATCTAGTTGATTCGTTCTGAAATTAACCAAACAATAGGTTGCAACAAGTCCTAGGCTTCTACAGGTGCTACAAAATAGGTTGTACAAATTAAACCATTACACTGGTTCCGCCCCCTTCTCACGGTTACATCTTTTAAGTATGACCGACGTAACGGATACAGCGCATATACCGGATATACTTTAAGTACATTATATACCTTATGGTACCTTGGGTTAGTAGCTGACCTAAGGACAGTAATTAATAATCATTATACCAATGATAATAGACAACATTAACCCTTTTCTTGGCCTTCTATTCTAAGTAGGAGATAAGCTGTTGAAAACTAGTAACTTTCTGTGGAATATTCACAGCGCAACTGACAAAATTGCGAATTGAATGAAATCAAAATTGAAAAAATTTAAATAAAATTTGATTATTATATTTAAGGTCACATGAAACCAACAGGTATCAATAGCGAAACGTGCATTTATGTTTCATCTATGCTCTATTCTCGGACATGAAAATAAACAGCCTTTTTCATTTCTTGCAGTATACAGGTGCTATACAAGTACTTATTTCATTTGCTCGATTTAAATGCCAAAACTGTGCCATTTTGATCATGTTAATTAAATATTTTCTATCATTCATAACCAAAATTGTAAATAGTTAATCTCTGAAATTTAATAAAAAGGATCAATCCAGATGGTAATTTCAACAAATGGAAGCTCCAATCCTTATATCACACGAAACCACCATTTCTTTGGAGTATATTTTAAAATATGCAACAATATCAGTTAGTCGACTCAAGTCTCTTTTAAGTTCGTCAATATTTGACGTTATATTTTCTACTTTGTTTTTTTATTTTTTTGTTAATTCAATTCTAACATGGTATAGTTTTCTCTTTTGTGGCTAAATCTTCTTTATGGGCCGATTTATTCGCGAATTAAATTAAAAACAAATTAGAAAATGCAACGTTGCCCGATATTGACCGACCTAAAAAGACTTGAGCCAATTAGTCTTCAAAATCTAGACAGTTTAGTACTCGGCGGCTAAAATTAACCGTCTTAGCAGGAGGAGGTACCATAAAATACACAAATTGGCCAATTTGAACTTTTACAATTAATTCTAAAATTATAGTATATGATAGGAAGAAATATTTAAAATATTAGGAAAAATGAAAAACGGATGTAAATTTTATTTTAACTGTTTTATTTAAATAACTATATATAAATTTCAATCGTTGATTAAAAATATATACGTATGATAGAAGGTACAAATTAATTATCTAAATTGACAATATTTGATGCTACCACACCAAAATTATTGATTCATTGTTAAAGTTACTACATGCTTTCATAATCTCAATCATGACAATCCAAAACATCATTTGATTCGCTTTAAATGCAAATATTAACATAGTGTGACAAAAACAATTTGACTAAAACATTAGACGCATCAATGAATTTGCATACGCCATTGGTTTAATATTTGGATGTGGCTGAAATAACATTAATTTGATTAGTTCTGAGCAATTAAAAATATACAAATATTTAAAATCTTACCACAGCCGCATAAGTAGTAAATTCCGGCTTCATATTTTTGCCAGTTAAAGTAATAAATGCCCCATTGTTTCCCATTGTATCACTGTAAAAAGAAATAAATTAGACATAAATAAAATGAATTTTATTAAAATATTAAAAATTACCAATAGTTTGGAGCTGAAAAGACTGTAATACATTTTCCATCATGGGCAACTTCATAGCCATCACTTTTAACTTCGTGGCTTCTAATAATGTATTCTAAATTATTTAACTTCAAGAAGTTATTCGTAACATCAGGTCCAAATTGACATCCTACACCACGTTTACTTGCCGCTCTACCATTTTGAGGTTGAGGATCAGACCACAACAACTCACACATGGGTCCGTCTTCCGGAGGTTGACGATTTCGATCAATCTTTCGAATATCGTTTAAGGTCACGTTGTCACTTGAAAATAGTCCTCCGTGCATTACAAGAACTTTTCCATTCAAACAATGGGCAAGTGGTAGCCAATTATAAACTTCCGTAAACAAATCAGCCATTCGCCCTGTGTATTTATCCCGTACTTCTCCTTCAAACCCGTACATTTGATTCATTGTTGCACTTTCGTGATTTCCGCGGGACATGAAAAAATTATTAGGATATAACAACTTAAATCCAAACAATGTAAAGATGCATTCCACGGAGAAAGATCCTCGATCAACAAAATCTCCATTAAATAGCTAGTTATAATATTAAGAAATAATAATTATCTCAAATATATATTGCGAATGTTTTGGACAAAAACAGATAAAAAATAACAAGCATATATCAAATTTCCAAATAAAAACTTTCAATTAAGAAGTGATAATCCACCAAATATTTAAGATTTCATAGATATCTAAAAATTTCAAATTTTCACCATATAATAAAATTATGAGAATTTTTTTGATATTAACCACATTTATATAAATATTTACTATGATTAGACCTTCGAGCCGTTATTCCCAACGTGAAGCGCAAGCTCCACCTGTGGAGTATGGCAATATTTTGGTGGGTCAAGGGCAGGACGTGCACTCTTCGGCTGACTATACCAAAGACTATGGGGTAATTCAGAATAATGTTTCATTCAAATATTTGGTATTTCTGTATTTCAGTTCTCAATTATATGTTTGGAAACTTTGTTTAACTGTTTTTTCATTTTTTATTTTTCTCTTTCATGGATGACTAATTCTTGAGAAGCTTGTTTAGATATCAAGTTAATGGCCTTTCAATAACCGTATAAGTTATTAGTTAATAACCGTAAAATTTTGAATAACAAAATTTAAATATCACGAGAGGAGCATCAGGATTTTAAAAATGCCTAGGCAGTCATGGTCCAAAATCGGCTGAGTACTGTCATAGAGTATACAGCATAAAGATTACTTAAAAGAATAACAATTAAATGAGTTCCGTATATTTTCTTTTAATTGTTTTGGCCAGAGAAAAGAGACTTATTTCTTCTCTGATTTTGATTCTTAAATGAATAATGATAAATTAGAAAAGACGGGTAGACTTATGTCTTTAAATACGAACTTTTAACTACATTTTTTTTTTCAAAGGATACATATGGATTTGTTGGAGATGGTAAACCATTTATGCTAAAAATATTCATCAAATCATAAAATTGACCGTGAATATCACCACAAACAGTAAACTTTTCTTCATCACCAATTTTAATATCAATCAATGATGGCTGAGTCATAAAGTAATCCTTAACATCCAACAGGATCTATGGAAATAATAACAATTATAATGATATTTTACAATTACATTTTTCATACTACCTTATAGGCAAACTGACGGTGAAGTTTTCCCTGATTTTTGTACAATTCCATTAGTTCGGTCATAAACTTCAGCGTTACTTTTCCATTCTCTAGTTTAGGACCATCGTATTCTTCCTCGATTGCTAATGTTGAAAAAAATGCTAATAATTTTCGGTTTTAATTTTTTTTTTCAAAATACGTACTCATAGCATCTAAATTAATTTCTTCGGCTACACTTCGACTATTGTCTTCTATAGAGATAGCTTTAGCAAAAGCCATTTTCTTAACGATTTTATTGCATTCATTGTATTTCATTTTAGCATCAGGATCGTTAGGACGTGCTTTAGTTACCTTTAAAAAGTTTATCATAAAATCATACCCGAAATGCTTTTAAACCAGGAATATCTGACTAATTAAGAAACATTTAAATAATACTTCACCACTTACATATTCGAAGTTTTTTAAAGCTTCCTTAAATTTTCCTAAAGCCATGTGGGCTTCTGCTCGCCTATAATAGCCCTTGATATAGGAGCGATCTAGCTCAATCGCTTTAGTTGCATCATTTAATGCATATCCGAAAAATTCGGTTTTCAAATATGCAAAACTTCGGTTTCCATAGTAAACGCTCACATTGGGATTTAATTCAATTGCTTGTGAGTATAGTTCTATTGCTTTATTATAATTTTTATCTAAAAAATACATTAATAATACTTCTACATACATAGTTTACCTTAAATATCAATTGTTTCTTGATGATGAGAATGATCAATGTTTCGATTTAGTTTTAAAAACTGCATGTAGTTTTCACGTTGTTCACATTGTAAAAATTCAAAACTAGGTTAAAAAAAATGTAACTTACTTTTAAAATATTCATTCGCCTCATTTTTAACTTTTTCGGCAGCCTCAATGTTTTCTTCTGATACTGTAACATTGTTTTCATTACTCATGATTTATTACTAAATAAAAATGATCAAACAAAATTAATGAGAAAACAATTCCGGCATTCGATTTTTGACGTAAAAAAAAAAATTAAAAAATCGACATCACAAATACACTCATATGTTTCTCACACGAAGCAACACGAAGCAATCTTGTGAAGCGCCTGCAAATCATGTGAGACATCGGAAACAATCGTTACCATCGTTACATTCCGAATTTTGCGCGCATTTCAAAATTTAAACGACATTCATTCAGTAATATTTTAAATTTTATTATACACATTAAATATTACAAATGTTACATCAGGCAATCAGTGTTTAAAACAAATGTATATCTATGAAAACAACTATTTGATTACAAAAAGTAATAATATTTTATTTTGGAATTATTGTAATAAAACTGAGATAAAAACCAATCAAAACGTCCTATTGGTCCTACTCATGCTCACTCATGCTATTGCATGATTATAAGATTTTAAAAAAATTTCAATTTATTTTTATTGATTTATGTAAAACTAAAATTATTTATTTTTCTTTCTACTTCTTCAACAAATATATATTTAGGTACATGGGTAATTCTCATGAAATATCAAAATTCTGGCCTTTTCTATTTTTACAACAGTCTTAGCGACTTATGATGGTATTTTTTTTCCTTGAAAAGAACATTACTTGGGCCACTTGGGCTAATGGTGTTGGTTATAATTTGTAAACCATATGAATATCTAAATAGAATAATACATAAATAGTACCCTGAAAATCATTCCCTCACTATGCCCCAAACTTGAGATTAGCACATTTATGATCTTCTAAATCAATTTTTCCAAATTTTTTTTTGTGAATTTGACTAATCGATTAAAAACACAATAGATTTTTAAAAATCTTTTTAACTTGCAATGAAAACTAAAGAAAACATTTTCAATTTAATTACAATCGATCGCATCCGTAATCATTCATGTTGATCTCATCGATTTTTAATTGTTGATAATACTATCAATTATTTAACGTATTTAAGTCATCTTACACGTGTAAGTATCTATCCCAAAATAAAAATATGAAAACTATTTCAAAATTACATTATCAGTCCTCATTCCCTCACGTTGAAAAAAATAGGGGTATTTATTATATCTTAATAATAATTGCACATTAAAGTAGATTTTCAGAAACAGGAAACTTACACAAAAATTCAGATGTAACAAAAGTTTATGTTCCAAGATTTTTTAAGTTATAGTTCAATTCGTCATTACCTCATTTCAAATTGAAACGAGGGAATAACGATACAAGGGCGGGTTCAGAATTTGGGGGGAGGGGCACAATTTCATCTTTCATTTGCAAATGCGTGAAAGGGATCACGGAAAAAATTCGCAATTTCAGCCAGAAATAGACTAGAGTTTCATTAATGTTCTTTCTGTTATTTTATTCATATATTTTTATTTTCACAACTTTAATAATTTGATTTGCTTCTAAGTATGTACTGTTATGGAATCTTTACAGTACACAAAAATACCCTGAGGGGGAATTTACCCCCCTTAAATCCGGCCTTGTAACGATATATGAGGCAACGGCTTTTAAACTAGTCGAACTTTACTTTTTTTATTTCTGTGCTTATTTTATCCTTAAATTTTTCATTTTTCCAGCTTAAAAATGAGAACATCGTTCATATTGAGTTTAGTGAAAATTATTGCTGTAAGTACAATGTAGAGATATAAGTAGTTTATTTTGACGGCGGAAGACAACAAATAACACTTTACAGAAGAGTATTATATTTACGTAACAATAATACTGTAAGGATCTAAACTTTTTGCTCTCTATCAAATAATAACAGACACGATTCAATGACGGACCTACAAAGACCGTTCCCTCACTTTAAAAGTTCTAAATCATCCTTATAATTCGTTTAAAATATTTTTTTTTTTTGGTAAAATCTAGTAACACAAATACGACAAACTAACAAAACAAAATCAAATTTTAAAAATATTTTTTATAATTTTTTTTTCTTACTTTTGGAATTTGATGAGAATCATCCACATACATTTTTGTAAAGACTTTTAATCAATTCAAAAAATGAACTCAAGAAATAAAAAAGTTAAGAAAGTAACAAAACATATTCGGTAAAATTGTAAAAAAAAATGTTATTTTTTTTACTAAGATTAGGGTTGGGAAGTCTGAGTTGGGGAATGGTGTTGGAAGATCATAAAGGAGTTGGTACCGGGGTTTAAATATTTATTTTACCGTCCCTGTTAAAAAAGGCATAGAAATGTTCAAAAAATCCATTAGAAGTTGTTTAAAATTATTAAAGGCAATTTAAATGTAATGGATGTTATGATTCCTAACTGCTTCTAAATACTTTTTTTAACAGGGGTAGCCGGAGTCGGACCCATCAAAATTTTAACAGGTTCCCACTCTTAACAATCTTATGTTTAATACAGTACATTGGTTACTTAAAAATACTTTTTGGGACAACTTATACATTAATTCATGCCTCCATGCTATGAGGTTGCATTAATTAAATTGGTGTTTAATGATGGCGACTTGTGATCAAAAATATAAATTCACAAGTTCTGATTGAGACCGATTTTCTCAAGAATCATACCACCGAAATTATTTCATCGTCTGGCAATATGTGAGTTTCAGTTAGCTGTTCGTACAGGGACGGGACCATTAAAATTTAAATCGTTTTAATATAGTATGAATTTCCCGTTCAAATTTAAGTTTTATACAGAAAGCTAATGAAATTGTACGTAGGTACAAGGGTGGATTCAGGATTTTTTCTAAGGGAGGGGCACAATATAATTTTTCATTTGCAAGTGCGTGAAAGGGATGCAACGAAAAAAATTCGCAATTCCAGCCAAAAATAGACTAGAGTTTCACTTATGTTCTTTCTGTTATTTTATTTATATATTTTAACAACTAATAATTTGATTTGCTTCTAAATATGTACTATGATGAAATCTCCACAGTACACAAAAATACCGTGGGGGACACGTGCCTCCCCCCTTAAATCCACCCTTGCATAGGTACCTACATACTCAACAAAGTTAAGATATTTTTATCTCTAGGGATTATTTTCTAAGTTAGTGTATTCAGCCGATATACCAATATTTTGATGCTTTAGCAACTCTTACTCCAGCTGTATTAAATACCGAATGTGATTTTTGAAAAAATTGGTTATCATAAAGATATCCATACTAGGTATATTATCAGAGTTAGCTTTTATAAATCCTTTATCACACATTGTTCACTCGATAAAATTAGATGCCTAAAACAATTTTTTTTAACTCAAATTGGGCTATTACTTGACAATATATAAGTAGAAATGATTGACTGTATACTTGACTAATCTTAAGTTTCTTTAATATTAACAAGACGACCAATTATAGCGCGTTTGTTGTCAAATCATTCTTTTTGAAAATTAATAACTTATTTTTTTTTAACTAATTGGAAAACACTTTTTTTTAAACTTTTTTTGACTATTGGAATAATTTACAATTCAACGTTAAAATATATGAAAAAATTCAATAATTTTTTTTTCTTTAAATAGCCAATTAGTTTGAATATACATTTTTTTAATTACTTTAATTTATAAACATGATTTGCTTATTTCCTCTGAACATTAAAAAGCGGTGCCGCAACATAAAAAATCTTTATTATTATTTTTTTTTGTTTAGTTTAATTTCATTTGTATGTAGTTCACTAAAATAACTAAATTTGAGAAAAATAAGACTACATACTTAATGAAAAAGCAAATTATAAGGTATATAAACGCAACAATATATTGTTGCGGTAAGAATTGTCTTTAAGCTACCACTTATTTTAAACATGATTAATATAGGTACGATCGCTATGAAAATTTAAAAACATTAATTAATTTACAAAATAATCAATAATCACAGTAAATATAATCAATAAATCACATGTAGCTAATTATAGTTTCCTCTCTTTTATATATATTTCATGCTATACATATTTATGTGAAATTGGAATGCACAATAAAACTATAGGACTGTATCTCTCTTATTTAAAACAATTTTATATTTTTAAATGCTAGAAATTAAATATTTGTTAAAAAAATAAAGAAGGTGAAAATAAAACGCTTAAGTGGTAAAAAAAAATTTAATCATAACAAACAAAAATATTAAAAATATAACAAGCAAATCCAAATAAAACTTAAAATTCGAAAATGTATTTACTAAATAAAACTTAAATGCTTTTTTTGTTGTTAAATTTTGGAGAAAGTTTGAAGAGAATTGTGATTTATACTGATCGTAGTGATATCGCTCGGCAATGTCTGATGGGAACTGAGTAAGTTGGCTGAAATAAAAAAATATTTAATTAAAACAACTACGAGAAAAGTCTAAGCAAATAGAAGAAATTCTACTGAATATAACATTCTTATTTTGTAGAAATAGTCAAATAATCCGTAAATATTTGCATTGACAATTGTGAAGAATAATAATAAAAAAGATGTTACTTATTTTTCCCCAAATACAAAATAGTTAAATAATATAACTTAATCTCAGATTTTACAGCATAGTGGTTGTTAATAAGAAATATCTAAATAAAACTGGTATTAAATCTATTCAAATTACAATTATTTTTTTCGTATAAACTGTGAACGAAAATTAATTCAGTGTCGCTAAAATATTGCAATTTTAAGTGTTTTAAAACGTTTTTAAATCAATCGTTTTACAAGTTTATATCAATTCATTTTTACATCTTTTATAACATGTTTTGATAGTTGCCTAAGTAACATATAAAATTAATCTTTTGTACTACAACGTGAAGAAAATTATAATTTGTTAAAGTTTAGGGGTGTCTGGCAGGGGGTTGAAATCGTGCAAAGTGCCTGGCAATGGAGGATGTGATTTCTAATATTATTTGGAAGAAAATATAAAAAACTGACTATACTTTGACGAAAGTGAACTTCTACTTTATACACTTTTGCAACCTGTAAGGTACCTTTTGCTACCTTACTTGCCAAAGTAACTACTATCCAATGCGCAGTAAAACTTTCAGCTTTTATAAAATAACGAAGGTTTAGCCGTCGCAGGCTTTTGGGCTAATATATATGAATTAAATTTTTCTTCACAAACAATCACTACTCGGTAAAATTTTAAATAAAATCCATTGCCAAAGAAAATATTTACCCAATGCTACGTTTTAGTTATTGTTTATCGTCACTTAATGACTTTAACGACTGTAAAATAAATATAAATTCATAAAAGAAAGAACATTTGTTGGTCGCGAGATTCAATTAATAATTCAGTACCTATCAGCTTCGGAGCGGCCACCTTGACCACTCGTCCACCAGTAAAGGCTAAAATATTAATTATTATTTAAAAAACAAAAACATAAAAATATCTAAGATTAAAACATTAGAATTTTATATTTGAAAGATGATGGATTATAGAGGTAATAGAAATTCAGGTCTAAAGAAATTTGATTTATATTTACCGCCTTCAGGGCTCAACGTAGATTAAATCGGTGAACAATCGTTGTTTCATCGCCAAAGTGTTTTATGAGAATAATAGATCAGTAATGGTTAGTTCAAAAACTAATATCTATATCGCAGTTTCTTGCGTTTTCGAGGTGGATTTACTTATTTTTTGCATCCAGTTGCTCGAAGATTAGGAATCTAGTATAATCTAATACATATCGTTTTTCTATCTGGTACATATTCGTTTTACCTAATTAAGAAATGTAAAACTTTCCCTTTGTGTGGTTATCATAGACATATTAATCTCGTAAAATGCTTCGATGATTTAATTCGAATTAATCGATGATTTTATAGATATTAAAACAATTGTAAAACAATCATATAAGATTTCTTTATCTTTTCTTTTTCCACTATAATCCGCGCTATGACATAATTGCCACACCAATAAAATAACATAAATTTCTAAACATAAATAAATAAAAAAGCATGCATACTAAAATTTATTTACAAGAAAGAAATATTAAAAAAATAAAATAAAATAAAATAAGGAAAAATGCCACATTCTTCAGTACATCAATATATACTGAAAATGGACTTACCTACCTAGCTTATCCACAATATGTATCAATTCACTAGAATTTGGTTTGAACAAAATAGTATTGTTCCTAAAAATTCAAATTCAAATTAAACGTTGTTTTTTTTTAAAAAATGGAATATACAAACCTCTTAAATTTGGTAAGTCCTCGAGCACAGTTTAAATTAGTTAAAGAAATCGAAATTGTATCCAATGATAACGAATATGGATGGATGAAATGGGTGTTTTTGTATAAAAGTTCTTCAACTCTCCTCTGAGTTTCTACCAAAATCTGTTTTTCAGAATATTCTTTTCCATTCTAAAAGTAATGCAATCAAAAAATCAATATTTAAAATTTAAAAGGTAAAGGAATAAGATTAGATTGCAAAACCATATTTATAAACACTATTAACACCTATTTTTCTTTTTCTTTTTTTGAAAAATCCATAATCAATTACTGTTTTAAAAACTACATATGACAAATATAAAATATTGACATGTGCAAAATATGGCCTGGTTGATATTTAATTTCTATATAAATTATATATGCGTATAAATCAGATTCGTAGTTTGATATCATATTTGCACATGCATATGGCCTAAGTCAGCCTAAGTCTTGATTATTCTGATTATACTTGACCTATTTAAAAAAAGATTTAGTATTTGAAAAGGTCTATATGTGAACATTTTTATTTAAATATAATGTACATATCGTCGGTCGAAATTGTATGGTAACCTGCTAAATCCTACAAATCCTCCTAAATTTAATGATTATAGTTTTTTTGTTCTATTAGGAAAGGAATACTAAATTATATTGAGTGACAAACAGATAAATCACTAAAAATATGGAAATTTCAAAATATAATATAAAATGAAAAGCTGCTATATCGAATAACTTATGTCGCTTACATTCCCTTGTTTCCTTCCCCTGAAAAAACTGTTAAAATGAACTTAACAGGTTAACACTTTAGGCCAACGATATGTGGAATAAGTCGATTAAAGAATAGATAGCATTGGATTTTTTCTCATAGCACTATTCGAAGTTTTGGTTAAACATATAACCATACTCTTCAAATATGTTTAGTAACGAACCAGACAAAATGAGGTGTTGGGTCTTTAGGAGACATTTCGGAGGAAAAAAAAAACCCGTACAATCCAACCAAATTTGTCTTCTTTACCACTAAAAACACTAAAATACCAAACGTTTTGGCCAGTTATTTTGCAATCCATAAAGGGTTGAAAAACTAAAAAAGCATAATTTGAAAAAATTAGAATTTCGATAATAAGGTTTGGTTATTTAGTATGAAATAAGAAAAAAAATTGTTTTGGTTAAATCTACTGCTAAGCTTTAAAGTTTGAAAAATTAAATTTCTTTATCTCACCTTCACACATCTCCATAATAATCATGATAGGTTTAGATTTTATCAAAATACCTGTCTTTGATACACATTTTTACTCCACTCCTTTTTTGCAAAAAACCAATTTACCGAGTTTGGTCAAGTTCTGTTTTTTTTAATTCTCCTTTTGAAATCATTACATTAAAAATGATGTTAAACGACTTTTAATGGGTTTTTTGAACATTTAAAATGCCTTTAAATGTCTTTTTTTTAACAAAGCAAGCCCTGATTTATTAATAGTTAATAGAAGAAACGTAACGAAACGTAGCTAATTGAATAGTAAAAATATTAAATAAAAAAACCGATCTTAAACAACCTGAATTGTCTTCTTATTTAAAAAAATTAATAGTTAATTTTCAGAGTTTATATATTAATTAATCAAAATTTCAAATTTTCCAACAAAGTGTCACGATTTGAAAAACAACTGTTAAATTTACAGGAACAAAAAGACTATTAATAAATAAATAATTTTTAAATTCATTATATTCACGTTTAAACCAAAAATTTATTCTCATTTTTTTTTTTTGAGTTTATCTAGGAGGTGCGAGACTATTGAAAAGAAAAATGATGGGTATGAGATGTGTAAAAATTTGAGAAAAGTGTTGATTTTGAAATTTGGTAAAAAATATTTAAAATAAATAAAACTTTTGAAATACCAAGGCCCAGATGGCTTTATGATCATACACATAGACCTCTTCGACTATTAGAATCTAACTACTAATCCAATTATAATAATTTTGAGCTAATTATATGAAACGAAAACGTTTTCTTAGACAATAATTACCTCTAGAAATACTTCACAGACAGTTTTATATGTCGTCAAAAATGGTAACAGAATATTGCTAAATAGTTCCACTAACTTATGGTTTGTCGTCAATGTTATTGCTTGATTGTTTTCAAATTGAATAACGCCCAATTTATGTAACTTATCAATAGCTTGATCAAATTCCTACATAAGAAAAGTAATTATTAATATTTCACTTCTATTTCCATAATCATATTACCTCTGCTTCTCTATCTTGACTGATAACAAACTCAGCTGCCAACAATCTTCTCAAATATTTGTAAGAACTCCAAAGATCATCTAAAATAGTTAAGACAAACATCAATATATTGCATATTTAATTCATATATAATTTATTTATTAACATACTTCTTGTTATTGTAGCATTATTTTTTTGTAAATGCATCATATTGACTATTATAACAGCAGCTCCAATAATGAAATGTAAGCAAGGATTAATATATAATTGCAGCTCAACTAATGGTAACGCAGAACTCATTGTTTCTTCACTCAAAGCATATCCTTTCAGTTTACTTTTATCATAGTTTCCAAGTACAACAATTTGTGCTAATAATTTTACCAAATCATCGTTTGTCTTTACTATTAAGTTTTTATGAACAATAAATGCATTTTCAATAGATTTTTTAATATCATCAATATGAAAAATTGCTCCAAACAATTCAAATACTGATTTTAACCAACGAATATCCTCTTCTAAATCGAAATAGTTTACTGCAGATCGACCCATAGTTATGTTGTTATTTAAAATAATTGCAATCAAATTAAATACTGTTAAAACACAATGTGATTGTTGAACGTGAATTATGTGGTATGCTAGTTTGCATAGTTGTTCCGTTTCTTTATTGTTGAGTGTTTGAGTACTTACAGCTCCAAGTGAATGATCTGCTCGGTTAATATTTAATCCGAAATAATCTCTTGCTGATATTGGTTCAGAAAAATCAAAATAAATTTCTCCAAAATTTTCATTGAGTATATTTAACGATTTAAAAAATCCCTGAAAAAAAAAAAAAACAAAATGTTAAATTTTAGTTTTTAATAAAGGTGTTATGTAAATAGTACCGAAGTAGATTCCTTCGGTTTTGGCACTCCAAGAATTTCTATGGCAAATAATTTTTCTTCCATTACTCTATCATAGCTGATACTAATTGGCACAATTGTTACATCTGGCACTTCTCCAAACAAAAACGGTTTAAGCGCCATTGAAAGAAATCCTGTGTTATAAAAACAAGGAACTTTATATTAGCGATTGACTTTTTTAACTAGAAATACCATATTTAGGTGACAAAGATTTACAACTCCGTGATCGAGTTCCTTCGATGAAAAATTCAATGGGTATATCTCCATTTACAATTAGTTGTCGTACATATTCTGCAAAAACCGTCGAGTAGAGACGGTCATTTGCAAATTGGCGCCGCATAAAAAATGCCCCCGTATGACGTAGAACTGTTCCCATTCCTTTCATTCCATGGAAATCTAAAATTATTTATTGTAAACTTTACGAATTATTTTCTAATAAAATGATTGTAGCTACTAACCCATTCCAGCAGCAATCGCTGGAATTTCTAAATTCAACGTAAAACAAACGTAGGACATTAATATAAAGTCAGCATAACTTCTATGACTTGGAACGAATAGAACAGGATTTGACCCCATTTTGGAAATTAGCTACAATCGTAAAATAATAAAAATTTTATTAGTTGATTAACTATTATTCCATGTTCGTTCTTTTTTGAAAATAATGCATTAAAAAGAAAGGTACTTTTGGCTATTTAGTTATTAATTAAAAGTGTAGTAGAATAAAAACCAAAACTGATTTAATTTTATCTTACTATTAAAGTTCAAAAGTACCAGAAATATGGAAATGACTGTATAAGATATTATTTTTGAGAGAAAATTATGTAAAAATACTTTCTTTTTCCCTAAAGTAAATAAAACAAATCATTTCTAAATCATGGCTTCAAAATTTTGCAAATATAATTTTCTTGTTCAAATATAATATTTTAATGGCAAAATCTTATTCTGCAGAAAAATCAGGTAAGTGTTGTTTTTAACACTTTTTCAAAATTTGCAATGATTAATGTTTCTTTTTCTAATTGCTACTTACCGTTGCTTTGAACTACTAAGGTCTTTAGCGACCCTTGGGTTAATAAAAATCCGTAATCGAAAAATATCGAAAATTTACTCGATACGAGAATCGAACCCAAAACCTACTAACTTTGAAGCGGTCACCTTAACCACTCGGCCACCAGTAGGCGTTGTTAATGAGTTTATCTCATATATTTTTTCGTTATAAAGTTAAATAAAGCGATTATTTTTTGAAAAATTCAAAATTATATATCCTGAACTTGAAAATAAATATTTCAAACAATTACGTAATTCTATATTATAATCACATTTTAAGCAATATTCAATTTAATTTTTATCTCTTTAATCGGAGCCAATTTAGTACCGATTAAGTGGAAAAAAATATATTGATGCTCTTACAAATCGTCCCTTATTTGAAGTTCTGCTTGCTTCATGTTTCGATATTTCTATAGATTTTTATTAACCCTAGAGTCGCTAATGACCTTAGTAGTTATAAAGCCACGGTAAATAACAATTTTTAAAAAATATTTGACCTTGCCTAAATATTGAAAATAAATATATTTTCTGTAACATCCAATAATTTTTATCCATAAAAACGTTCGGTTTTTCTGATATCGGATACTGCCTAGTTTGAAGACTACTTTACATCTGTTCAGGTTTTCTGAGAAACTTATAGAATTTTTCAAGTTTTGGGGTTTTAAATGATTGTTTGGAGTTGTCTTTTTCAATTACATTAAAAATATAAAACACCTGATTAAGTAATTTTCTTGATAATAAAACTTGAAAAATTTGAATAATAAAACTCTTATAAAAACCATGTTACTTTATTATGTTAGATGGTCAAAATGTATTACAAGAAACCGAAAAATAATTGTTTCATTGCTTTGAAAACCAGAATTCAGTTACAAATAAAAATTACAAAATCCTAGTAATCTATTTGAATTTAGGTCGTTAAACATAATTTTCTATGGGTTGAAATTATCTTTGATAACATTTATCTTTGCACGGTGTTATAAAAAAAGAAAATACAGTAACATTTTAATTATATTAAAGTTATGCGATATTATAATTTTTACGGCAATTGTGATCGATAAAAAAGTATTTCAATGTTTATACAACCGACTCTTATAACATTAATGTAAGGCGGGTGAATACGATAAATCTAAAATTGAAGTTTCAAATAAAATACTGGAAATGATACTATAAACTATAATACTCCTAGTGGGAAAATTGTTATGGCGCCATGGCTTTATAATGCGAGTTGACTCCATTTTGTACGAAAAGCATGGCTCATAGTCCGCAAGGTGAGTGATGAAGACTTTTCCGCAATGCTGTTACATATATTATACATTTATTGTGGTTTTTCTGAAACGTATTTTTACTGTAATTACCAATATATGTTTATACGGATTTATATATTTACTAGTAGTTGCCCGTTGCATTCACAACTAAAGGTTCTATCTCAATAAAATGTTTAATGAGATAATGTAGAGTTTATCAACAATCGAATTTAATAATGAAAGAGTTGTTAATATAAAAATAAGTTTATATAAAATTATATTAAGAAATTAAATAAAAGTGTTTTTTTAATACCATTTTAATAACAACTTTTTAAATAACGTCATTTCACTAAATTAATACGAAAGTTTAATACTTATGTAGTACTTATACCAAATATGCGATTTTAAATTTTCGTTCGTTTTTCAACAATCAAACTTTTTAAAATTCATTTTTTATGAATCAATGGTTGTGACCTGGAGTCATTATATATTCGGCTGAAAAGCATTAAGGTAGCAATTTTTTGCCATATATTTCACTGTCAATGCAAATATAAAATCTTCCATACTAACTTTTTTTCGGTATTTAGAACAACTTGAAAATCAATTATTGTTATGAAAAAAAAATAAAATATTCGAATTTACTTCCACGCTTTTCACCTATTTCCAACAATTTTGTATGTACAACATCCAAATGTGCGAAATCGAATAGCTTTTTAGTCATGTTAAAAAATAAAGGTCATTATTTTTTTTTCGTTTTACATTGTATTTTCAAATATAAGTGCACATTTGTGTCGATGAAATTTGGAAAGTGTTTTCTTTATACGATGCAGATATATAATAAGAAAGGGTTTTTGAAAATTTCTCCCCTAAGAGTGAAAAACGGTAGCGAATTTTGTAAGGGATAACGTTTAATAAACAGTCGAAATTATCAATAATCAAAGTCCGTTAAAAGCGAATATTTACAACTGGCTAACTATTTGTCGCGGTTTTATTACAAATAATATAAATTTAAATTCATAAAAAATTGTACCATCGGGTGCGTAAATAATTATTTAATGTGCTTGAGTAATAATATTTTGACAAACGTAAATAGTTGTTATGAAAAAAATACAAAAATAATAACAAATTTTGTAAATAGCCGGTTTGAGCAAATAGGCATGTTTGAATGCCGAGCGCTGTGTCAACTTACCCCTACCAACGTTTTGAATGCGTAAGTGGGGATAACAGAGCGCATGCGCATAGCTCTGATCGCACGGACGGCAAGATAGTCAATTTATATATAAGATGATTTTAGCTATAATTTAACTAAAATTTTTGGATGCAATACTCGATTCATAATAGTTATAGCAATTCCCAAAAATCATTTGTGGGATTTATAGATTGAAACCAAAAATAATACCAAAATTTTTTTGATAATATTTGGAGTATGGATATCGTTTATGTTTAGCAAGGGAATTTTGGTGTAAAAATTGTTCAGTAAAAAACCTATCTTTTAGAAGAAACTCAAAGTTTTCAAGTGGCATTGTTGAAGAAAAGCCTGTACCACTCGCCAAACGAGCTATGCGTCGTATTTCCCCTTATGTTTTCGCCCTTTTATAGCAGTTTCAGTAAAAAATTAAGACATACATTTTATATCGTCAGACGTCGGGATATTATAAAAAAAATAATATATCTCATTCTACCGATCTTTTTGGATGTATATATTATAGTGGTTACTTTAATAAGTATGACAATTTAAAAAGGATTCGTATTGTTTTTTAAAAAAGTATTAATTATTTTAATTTTATATCTTCTTTAGTCATTTTCAATAATTTTTTTTTACCAAAAGTAAGAAAATTCAGAGAATCCAGTCATTTTTGATTCTTGAATTTGAAGTATAGTATTTACAACTAATCGGAGCTCTTACGCAAATGGACTTTGATGACAACATTGTCAAAATGTCGAAGTATATGTACTAGAAACAGTTATTGTTCAAATTAATCAAACAAACTATCAAGAAGTAAGGTAATAGTTTCATACTTTCACCAGAACTCTTCAACGTATTATATTTGGAGATCATTTTCAACAAAGTGCTACAAATCCAGAAAGAGATGCGAATCAGATAGGAAACCATAAATGATATCCTAAACGTAGACAACACACCAATTCTAGCCGAAAGTCTTCTGAATCTTCAAAATTTGGTTTCCAGCTGATTATAAAATTGATGGACCGAATATAACTTAGCCATCAACATCAACAATACAATATATCAAACACCGAAAATTAAAGTGGCCGATACAGACTCCCTGGGGTCGATTTGATTTAAAGGATCGATTGGGGGTCAAATGAAAAATAGTTCTTAATATGTAAATTTGCTTATACTTAACCGGGTGTGGGTATGTAAAGTTTTGAATGGTTTTATAATTAATTTAATATCAGTTTCTTAATCAGTTTCTTTGGGTGAAAAAAGGATTCATGTTCCTTTTATTCCGATTTTGTTTTTAATTTAATTCACGAACAAATCTGCTCATAACAAAAATTTAGCCACAACGAATAAATTACACCATATTAGAATTGAAAACTAACAAAAAAATCGCGAATAAAATAATAAACAAAGTCGAAAATGTAACGTTGCCAGATTTTACGGCTCTAACGTATTGGATGTTACGTATTGGATCTTACACCCAGACAGCTCCCTACTATATGAGTCATAAAAGTAAATAGAACAATTAGATGAAAAGATGATCAATAAGTTTCTGTGGAGGTCTTTAAAAGAGAAAGGGTAATAAAACCGGATAGTAAAAAATGTTCTGAAAAGATCTAGAGAACCGAAAAATCGAAAATGCTGGAAGGCCTACACCACTATAAAAAAGACTCGATCATGAGGAAAGTTAAGTCAAATATAAACAGACAACCACAAATGAACAGTCAGTGATAAACAATCATATATAAACAGTGAAATTATGGTTGTTGTAAAAATAAATAAATGTTCGTAACTACATAAATTGGTGTATTGTTGTATGTCCTTACACAAATCCTTAACGAATGTCAAATATAAATAATTACAAAAAAATGTTACAATATTTAGGAGAATAGTATAATATTAAAAAAAAAACAGGAAAATTAAGGGGGAATACCTCAGAGATTCCTCAGATGTTTTTTTTTCATAAGCCCTTAACTTTTCAATGCCTTACTTTTCAGGATTGTGAGCATCCTGTTTTTGTAATATACCAAAACTTGACTTGGCAATCGAAGCGAACCCCTAAGTATTTGACTAAAAAATACTACTAAGAAATTTTATAACACGCATAATTAAAATTTAAAGTCAATTTTCCTATCAATAACGAAATCATAAAAATCTATTTAAAGTTTAAAGTTTATTGAAATGAAATGATACAAATTAGCATTTAATCAATGATTAACATTTCACAATTGCAAAATGGATTAACTACAGTATTTCCCAGTACATGTATTAATTTCGATAATTAAAATTAGTTATTTAAATTAATTTGTATTCGAATATTGTAAGACACGTATGATAATTGTATATTTGTGGAAATTCTGCATACTCTAACATAAATAATAGCTCAAAAACAAACAAAGAAGAAAAAGAAGAAAAAATTCACTTTTTCAAGGATATCATCTTTCTGATATCTTAAAAAAAATGTAAATTTAAAATTATTGAATTCAAAAATTGAAACCTTGAAAAAACAAATAATAGAATAAATGTGTTTGTACTTACTTTTTCATAACTTTCCCAGTTGACATACAATCCCGAAACAGTTCTTGTAATCATTTTTACCAGGACAACACTTAAAGCTCGTATCACTTTTAAATCTTTTGCGAAACCAATTTCGTCAAGCATTAGCTTAATTTTTTTCTTCACTTCTTTCGGTGACGTCTTTTCCTCATTACTGACCTGCAAATCATTTATCATTATATTAATTTATACGGGCAATAAGTTTAAAGATTTCTTATTTACATGTCTCATGGATCTTTTCAAATTTCTAATAGTCTAAATCAATTTTAGAAATCGATAAGTTTTATGTTCAACGACATGTGACGTATTTAGTCAAATTGAACTTTGAATCAATTTTCGTCAACCTTCTCACATTAAACTGTGAAATGATTACCTAATAAATTATATGACACTAAGTCATTAGATAAATTTTAAGAAATTAACATATTTCTGTTTTAGACGGCAATTTATAAAAGAGATATACCTACTCGAAAAGGTTTCCAATCAGATTTAACAATCAAATCGTTATTTTGAGAAAATTTATTTCAAAAATATAAAGCCAATCGAATGATTTTTATTTTTAAATTATTTCAGTGAAAAAGAATGATGCATGAAATGAAATTATTACAGAGGCCGAAATATGCTTTTCAGGTATTATTAAACCTTAAAATTATTTTCAGATTATTGGAAACCTTGTTTTCTAATAATTACATCTTCACTAAATATTTATTAATTTTTGTATTTTTCTCTTTTACTTAAAAATTGTAAATTATTTCTGAAAACGCACATAATTAATATATAAAAAAGAAGTATATATGATTAATTTGAAATTAAAATAAAAAATTAAAATTACGTAAGAGCCATTAAGTCAATATTTTCATAAATTTTCAGTAGACGAAAGAATATATTATTTACGTAATTATTTTTCACTTAAAATTGAATAATAAAAATAAAAACAGGAAAATTTAAAGTTGCAAAAAGTAAACAACTGATCTACAATAAGAATAAATAAAGTAAATACAACAATGAGATGAAAAGATGATCAATAAGTTTCTATGGAGGTCATTAAACGAGAAAGGATAAAAGGATAATAAAACCGGACAATAAAGTGTTCTAGAAATCAAAAATGCTAGAAGGTCTAAACCACTATAAAAAGGACTCGATCGTGAGTAGAATAAAGTCAAATATAAACAGACAATCATAGAAAAACAGACAGCCAGACATAAACAGTCAGTGATAAACAATCAGTTATAAACAGTGAAATTGTGATTGTTGTAAAAATAAATAAGTGGTGTGTGTGAAATAAACAGTATTTTCTTAACTATATAAATTGGCGTAGGTATTATTGGATGTCCTAATACAAATCCTTAAAGAATCCGTCAAATATAAATAACTGTCCAAAAACGTTACAATATATGAGGTTCTTAAAAGTGACGTTAAGGCGTAATCTGATCACAAAATTTCATTTCTAGATAACCAAATCATATTAAAGAAATATTTCTTTTTTTTTTTTAAATAAATTTGTAAAAACTATCAAAATAAATAGATAAACATATGTACAATCAGTTCTTACATCAGTCTAGAATAAGTTTTGCACAAATTGATCATGCGCACACGCGAAGTAATAATATTTGGTTTTTTATTTCGACATTAGCGTTTTGTTGTACTGGAACGATGTCGAATTAATCAAAATCGTCGATTCAATCCAATGAACTTATAGAACTACAAGGATAGAGTTTAAAGCTTACAAAACCTTATGTTTCTTTATTCATTTTGTATTAATTGTTCAAAAACTATTATATATATGGCCCCTAAAAATTTTAATACGTTTAAATATAATAGAAAATTGAATGAGCGTTCCTTACGGAGAAATGATGAACTAAATAAACTTGAAAAGCTCAAAAAATAATTTGAAGATAAAAAACAACGAAGTCAAGGTGGACTGCTATAGATTGGTGGTAAACGATTTCGATATTGGTGGTAAACGAAAAATTGTAATTTTTATAACCAATTTCCGTTCATTTTCCAATCGTTAATTAGATACCTACTATTTATAACCAAGATGATTTAGAGGATTTCGACACTAAATTGGAATTTCGGCTTCGGCAGAAAATGCATCAAGACTGGTGACCAAATACTTGCTCACTAGAAATAAAATTTTCCCACACATTAAATTTGCCCACAGAAAGTTGCTCACATAGAAAATTCCTCATACAGAAATTAACGCATAATGATATATTCTCACTGTGAAATTAACCCTCAGGAAAAAATATTTTATTTAATATTTAATTATTTCTTACATTATAATTAGTATTGTTAGAATAACGATACTTTACGATATTAAAATTGAATTAACAAAAATATTGTCAATTAAATTAAAGACAAAATAGAAACTGAAACGTTGTCAGATAATGACATCACTAAAAAAGACATGAGACCTTATTTTTGTTTTTGTTTTTATTTTTATTTTTTTAATTTTATAACTTTTTCAAAAAATAATATATTTTTTTCAAACAGTTTAATAGTGTATTACAATCCTAATAGTAAATAAAAAATAAATAAAAATTCTATGGATTAATTTCCATGTGAGGATTATCATTGTGCATTAATTTCTGTGTGAGGGATTTTCTTTCTGAGTAAATTCCTATGTGGGCAACTCTCGTGTGAACAACAATGCTAGTGCGCAACTTATTGTGGGCAATTTTCGTGAAGAATTTTCTAATGGCCAGCTATCATATAACCGTCGAGATTATGGCTCGAAGAGAACTCCACTCATGAGACTCGGGATCAATATTGTGGAGACTTCGTTGCACAATTAGAATTTAAAATATATAATAATATACCATAAATAATATATAAATATTCGTGTTCTGTTATAAAAACTAGCTTCGGTCAAGTATTAAATAAAAAGCGTCACATGGCTAAAATAATGTTTTGATTTGTTCAATTCGTGTATCAATATTTTAAATTAACGATTCTTAACATTTGTAAAATGTTTCGTAAAATAATAATTTAATGTTTAATTTTTTTATTAACGACGTTAATTTTTTGATCAATGTTTCTCAGATATGCTTAAGCCCATTCAGTTTTGAATAACAATTTAAGAATTTCTCACTAACAATTAGACATAATGTTTCATCTCTTGCACATAAAACTACATATTACAACCTCAAATAATAAAATAAATATACAAAATTTGTTTTTTTTTCAATAAATTTAAAACTACACAATAGTTTCAATTTAAAAATGTTTTTAAAATTCCAAGCTTAAGAAATGTCTCGTTTACTAGGGAACTATAGATGGGAAACGGCTAAACGAATCTCAGTCGTAAAACATAATATTATTAGTTCGTGATTTATTAAATCTTTTATCCATTTGCGTTCTGTAGGTATCTATGTATATAATCTAAAACTTGTATGACTACACGCAAATGCAAATATGTAGGTAATGTGTAATATTAACTATTTTATTGACTTAAACATACAATTCTATTCATCTTAGAATAAGAAATAAAAAAGTAAAATATAAGAGAAAAATTCATTTTTTTAAGCATTAAATTAGTATAACTTTGCAAAGACGAATTCTATAGCAATTTTGAGCTTACTGATATTTTTAATTTTTAGTATTTTTCAGATTTTTTAGCTTTGTATCATCATTTCCTGAAAAATTGGAAATCGAAATACATCTGGAAACACTCAAGGAGAAAAGCGTAAAGCACATTTCACTAATTTTTTGAAATAATTCTTTAATTTTAAAAATAACCCTGAAAGTCTAGGAATAGTTCAGTCTATTGGTGTTTCTGTTGTCTTACATGGTGGCTAATAACTTCAGACAATTTACTGATTTTTCCACATATGATTCAAGATAACCACAAAAAAAATATTTTAAAACTTCCTGATAACTTCAGGCTTTCCCAATATTTTTTTTTTTTATTTTTACAAGACTTGAAACTATTGTATTTGTCTTCATAGTGATATTTTGACCTATTTTAAAATAGGCTCCAAAACTACCACTGATTAAGAAATATATAAATGTAATATAACTGGCCTTGTTATTAGGATAACTTCTATAATTCTCAAGCAATCTTGATCAAATTTGGTACACCTATTTTTCGGAAGATTACCTTGAACAAGTTTAAAGATAAAAAAAATCGGATCACTAGTTTAGAAATAATTTAAAATCCTCAAAACTTCTGATATTTTTTAAAATTTTTAATTCCTAGAATTTCCATGATATTTCAAAATGCAATTCCCTGATAATTGCACGTTTTCCAGATCTGTGGTCACCCTGTGATTGTAAAATTCCTTTGCTAATTTCAAAAATATTTAATTATTTTTACATTTGAGATGAAAAGTTAGAAAATATCGCCGTTGGTTCTGAAGTAACGAGGCAGCATCGGTATTAACGAACAGGACTTGAAGTCTGAATTTTAAGGTAACTAATATTTTTAAAATTTAAAAAAAAATCGAGATCAAATTACTGTATTAAGCTAGAATATATTCCTGTTTAAAAAGACATTTAAAGGTATTTAAAATGTTCAAAAAATCCATTAAAAATCGTTCAAAGTTATTAAAGGTATTTTAAATGTAATACAAATTACGTCTAATTGATTTTTTTTAACAGGGATGACCATTACGATCATTGGTTACTATCTAGATAAGCACAAAATCAATTGGATTTTTTAACGCCAGAAATACAAAATTAAAAAAAAAAACTGTTTTTTTCTATGAATTTTACTATCAATTTGAAACTCCTTGGAATTTCCAGATTTTCCTGTAATGTGGCTACCATATGTCTTATCAATAGCGCCTACATTACCGAGGAAAATATCGTTCGTTTTTAGTATAATATGAGCTATTAACAATCTCTATTATTAACATAATTATTATGTAAAAGTCTGTTGTTAATTTGACCAATTTGAATTCTGAAGAATTATATAATAGACAATTAATTGCATAAAATGTATAACTGAAAAGAAATATTTAAAGTTGAATCTTCTAAAAAATCTACATTGGCAATATAATTTTACTTGGTAAAAGCTCAGCTAGGGGAGCCCAGCGATGAGGGGTTGCAACTAAGTATACTAACATTGTGAATACAATTTGTGGCATGTATATTATAGGAAACATAAGACAATCAATGGACCTTCTTTCAATAATTAGTAAATAAAACGTAAAGAACGTAAAGAATGTATAGTTTAATTAAACTAATAAACTGTTCCAATTTCTATGATTATTTCAATTATTTCTTAACAGCGTTTAAAAACGCGTTTAGACGCAAAAATGGCATACCTACTAGTTCCATGATGAGTTCCTACTCAACTTAGTTATTTAGAATCTATTTTATGATGTAGACAATAATTATAATTTTAAAACAATTAAATAATAAGAAAACAATATTTACCTGGTCAATAATGGTGTCCAATCTTGAACTTTCCAAAACATTTCGCTTTAAAGTTTCAGGATGGATTCGAGTCGGTCGGCGAAATGCAACAATTGGATTCCATTCTCTTGTCGACCATGCAAGAGTACACCATTCTTTTCGTCTTGGTTCAATTATATCACGAAACGATTCAAAAGATCTCATATTCACTCAACGCTTTTAATCTTGCAAATGTAAATTAATTGCTTCCCTTTTATCCTTCTATAAATGCTATGACGCATCAATTTAAGGTTAAGTAAATAACCGGCAATATTCATAGACGTTTAAATAATAACACATGCAAGCATTGTTCACAAATTTGAAACAATGTTAAAACAAATGACGAGCGACTTTATTTTAAACAAATTGTTGTATTATTTCAAATAGTAGGATGGAGTTCGGGTAGGATTGATAAGCCGCGCCTCCGCACAAATGTCCTTTGTCCTTTTCTGTACCATATGGCAAGTACTAAATTAAACAAAGAGCTAATATATTATCTCGACACATTATGAACATTTTTGAAATATTAAAATCCCCACTTACATTTTTACACTGCTCATAACATTAACCAGTTTAAAAATTCATTCAAAATATTCATTTCACTTTCAAGATATTCTAAATAATTTACATTATCTTTAACCAAATTGCCTAGGCATATAAATCTTGAATGTAAAAATAATCATAAATTCAAAGAAAATTAAGTAGACGTGACAAAGCTGCATTAAACGTGTACATATAGGTCATATATTATTTATTCGCTTTGTTTAATATTAACTACCGATTCTATTATTGAAATTAAATATATATCTACGGGACTTCATTATACATTGCGTACATTGATTAATAATAATTAAAAACAAATATAATAGATAATTATTGAAGTTATACTTCTTTGGCGGCGTTGTGAAAAATAATCAGACTACATTTTTAATAATATGTAACGCCATGACGGCCATGGCGCTACAGTAGGAAGTTGCTCACCAACGGTTAGCAAGAAATTTCGGCTCAAGTGTACTTTAGCACACCCACAATCTGGCAACGTTACATTTTCGACTTTGTTTTTAATTTGATTCGCAATATTTTTGTTAATTCAATTCTAATATGGTATAATTCTCTCTTTTGTGGCTAAATTTTCATTATGGACCGATTTAATCGCGAATTAAATTAAAAACAAAGTCGAAAATGTAAAGTTGCCAGATTGTGGGTGTGCTAAAGTACACTTGAGCCGAAATTTCAAACGAATGTCTTGAAAAGAAAGCTGACCGATTTTTGGGAGCGACTAAAAAACGCAATCAAGTCGACTGAGTTGACCGCTAGCACAGGTTTATTGTTATTCGGTACGGGAAACCAACAGAAATGATCGACGGCAAATTTAAAAAGTGCCAGGAAGAGATAACCGCCATAACAAGTACCGTCAGTTGTTATTTTATATTTAAAACATCAATATCGTCGAACATAACATTTTTAATTGTTATAGTTCGAACCATGTACATATTAATACACACTAGTTTAAATACATTTAAAAGAGAGGTATTTGTTTTTGAAATCATTTAATGCAATATGTAAAATAATGCAAGGAAAGTCGATTGATACATTATGTTTTTTATATTTGATTTAAAAAGCAGTTTCTATACATAAATATAGATGGGTAATAAAATTAAACAATTACTATTGTATTAATTTAATTTTTACTCCGTCGCTATTTGTAGATGCTGTAGGTCTATATACCATTAACTGTTTATTCATATCTATATCTGATAGTTTATTACTATAACCCACTTCTGTATGACAAATGTTTTCGATAACTATTTTTCGAACAGGTGATCCATGTGGTACTGATAACAGTTAATTTATACATGTAAGAAAAAAATATGAATAAGTAGTCAATATAGTATGTATAAATAGCCAATTCGGCCCATGTTCCTTTTAGCGATATCCAATATCAAGCAACATTGCATTTTCTACTTTGTTTTTAAATTGAATTGACAGTAAATCAGAACATAATGCAAATTTACCAACTATAAAACAAATTATTCGATATTAGAATAAACGTAATAAAAAAAACGCGAATTAAATTAAAAACAAAGTAGAAAATGCAACGTTGTTATATATTGATGCCGCTTTATTATTTGAAAACTAGAATTTTTCTAGGAAATATTCATAGCTGAACACTGACAAAACTGGCAATTGAATAAAAACGAAATGACAGTTGAAACTAATGACAACAATCAGTTGGTTCAAAATTGAGATAATAATTAATATATTTGTATTACACTCACATGCATATGTTTACATTATTCGTTCTCTGTATTTGCGCCATATATACATTTACCTACTATGTTGACATTAAAAGTAAAAATTGTGTTTAAAATTGTATCATATTTTAGTTATCACAAATTAGTAATAACTGATGTACCATTTCAGGCGCTTTGGGGATATACTACGCAGTAGATTAAAACGTTTTTCTTTAATTACAACAATTAAATATAACTTCTCACACGTGTACATAAGTACACACACCGTTTTTTTATAGTAAAGGGTTTTCCTAATTGAAAGAGGTGAAAGTAGTCCAGTTTTTTAATTTGTTTCCTCGCATTAAATTATTATCTGGAAATAGAGCCTTCCAGGGTTAAAAAAGCTGTTTTTTTTTGTTAAATTTAAAAATTACAGAAAAAATCACAAAGGAATATGATTAGTCTCGAAATTTCAGTCCTTTTAGCCTCTACACCCTCTATACCACGAAGAAAACATGATAATATATGAATATATGAAAATAAATATAATATATGAAAATATGATAATAATCAAGGTACAGATAACTTTAAATATGGCATTATCTGGCAATGTATCATGCTTTACTTTGTTTTTATTTAGTGCTCTTTACGTACTATAGATAGTAGATACGATAGATACCAATAGATACTGTATGTGATGTCTACAGCTACTTTTGGAACATTCTATAGCTTTTATATGTTCTATACATTCTATGCGTTCTATAGCCGATACGGCTATTACAGCTTCCGTCAGTTGTCACTTCGACGTTTCAGTGTTCATAGTCGCCTAACCATTAACAGTCAAAGAACTAAAAAATTAAGACTTTCGATAAAACTTACTTATATTAAAGTCAATACATATTAAAAATACATTTATTATATTAAATTTAAGGTTTGTAAAACTTATTACTATAATGTATTATACCAAAATTTTATATTTTTTTTTGCAATATTGTAGTGTCTGGTAGTGTCATCAGTGTCATGTATTTCAAAAATGGGTCGTAGATATTATTGTGATTTTTGTGACAAATCATTCATCGATGATCTAGGGGCTCGAAAGAAACATTTAAGTGGCTTAGCACATCAACAAGCCAAACATCAGCATTATTTCCCATTTCGAAACCCGGCTCAAGTCTTAGAGGAAGAATCGAGGAAAACAGAATGTAGGAAGTATTTAAAAGGCACTTGTGTGTTCGGATTGAATTGCAACTATTCGCATTATGGATTACACGAATTGAATGAACTGAAAAGAATAGTGGAGGAAAATGAAAGAAATGACCGAGAAAAACACTATAAAAAAGAGTATATTGATTCCGATGTTCTAAGTTTAGATGAGTGGTTAAAGAAATATGAAGAAAAACGTCCACATTCAGAAGATAAAGCAGAGATGGATGAATTTGTTTGGACATATCCTAGTTATTTAGAGTGCCGAACTGATTTGCCACCGTCAATGGTTAAATTTCAGCCTAATCATTTTGTAGACAATAAATTTGCTACTTGGGGATAATAATCTTAAAAACAATAAACTATGAATGAAATTATCAACTTATAAGAAATAAATTATTAATAATAATTTGCTCATTATTTACATTATTTTGATTCCATTTATCCTAATTAATTTATAATAAATTTAATTCTCCCAATTTTGTGCATTTTACGCATATTACTTTTCAAAAAAGTATGGTAGCTACATTACCGACCAAATGACATTTGTGATTTCATTTGAATTAATGTCTTCTCTAATACACGTGGTTTTGTATTATATTTAACAAAATGAATATCAACGATGAAAAGCCTCGAGTTATTTTGCAAGAATATAAAATTTCACATGTAAGAACTAACTCATAAATTGATATACATTTACTAAAAAAGTATAATTATTTTTTAAAGAATGTACCGAATGCAACTACTATTATGGATGAACCCTTTAACTTAAAAAAGTTTCAAAAACGATTTCAAATTGTTATAATTAGGCATAACAACAACGAAATGGAGTTTGATATGATTGGAGTTCATCCATTCATAGCTAACACATTCCGAAGAATAATGTTAAGTGATGTTCCTACCATGGCAATAGACAAAGTTTGTATTGTCAACAATACATCTTTTATTCGAGACGAAGTTTTAGCTCATCGATTGGGACTAATACCTTTAAAAGCTGACCCACGATTATTTGAATTTCGTCCTAAAGGTTTGAAAACATTTTATTTTTTTATTTTAAAATTAATGATTTGTTTTAATCTTTAGATGTAAGCAAAAAAAGTGAACAAGATACTTTAGAATTTGATTTAAAAATCAAATGTTCCCTTAATAAAGAAGCCCAAAAGGAATCTTCTATTCCTGATGATATTTACAAAAACAGTCATGGTAAGATTTACATTTTTAATGTAACTTTCATTTAAACAAAACATTTGTAGTTTACAGTAAACACATAAAATGGACTCCGTTAGGAGGGCAAGCTAGTATGTACAATGAAAAAGACGTGGGTCCTGTTTTTGATAATATATTAATAGCAAAATTACGACCCGGACAAGAAATTGATTGCAAATTAATTGCTATCAAAAGTTCAGGCAGAGACCATGCAAAATATTCTCCAGTGGGTAAGTGAAACTCATCACCTTTGTTGAAAGAAGGCTGGTACAGCTTTACCGTTTTTTATTTTTTCCTGAATCAATTTTCACAGGTATATTATTCAATATTTACTCTTGTACATGTATTTGAAAAATTTTATTTTGCACGCTATTTTTTTAAAAAAAAAAATTGTTAATTGCCTTAGTCGCTTTCCAAAGTAGCGAAGTAATACTTACATCTCGAGAGAATAAATGTATTTATTGATAGTGCAAATGAAATTTATCTCTGTAAAACTAAAACTACCAATTGAAAATCTAATTCACTGTACACGTGGACTTTTAACAAATAGATACTAATATTATCTACACTAATATTGAATAACTATCCGACAATTATCACTTGCAAGTACAAGTGCATCGCTTAGTTTGTTGTATCAATATTTGATTTTTTGATTAGTATTTCAAGTAAAACTATTTTGCGAGGTATTCTAAGGGTTACAAACAACAAAAACAACAATAGACTTTATCGTAGGCCAATCTTCATTGGGTTCTACGATACTCTAAATAGTTTTAATCGTTTTAATACTATGTAACATTTTCTTGCCATTTTTCAAGCCACCATATTTCTTTAATTCGACAAATTGCTCAAACCGCTGCATTAGTCGATCAATTTCTGAGCACCTAACTGGGATCTTGCAAAATTTCGATTGTTATAATGTTATTATAACGATTATTACATTGCTAATTATACATAACTTTCTTTTATTATCCAATTACATATAAAAATGTGTATATCCAACAATCTGGATAGTCTCTTTTTAATTTGGCGAGTTAAAGGATGATATAACACTTCTTGCACTAAAACTATTAAGAAAATTTAGCGAAAAAAGAGAAAATTATACATTAGAATTGAACTAATAAAAAAATCGCGATTTAAATTAAAAACAATGTTGCGAGGTATCGAGACATAAGCCGCCCGTTATTTGATACGGTAGTAGAAAAATTACTTCTAATAAGTCCTTCTTTGAATAAAACATTTATTGTCGTCCTTCAGTTGCTGAAGTAACCTTCGACGAAAAGTGCAGCCAAGTTGACTTCAAATTACTGAATAATTTCATGCGTTATTTTTTTTCCGTGTTTTGCTTAATTGTAGGTTCAGTTTTTTGCATGACTTAACTTTTCCACCCAATGCCTTTCCTTACGAGGTTCTTTAGATCAGGGTAGTTCATTTCTCTTTATCACAGGTTTAGGATTTCAATACGCCTTTTTTCGGGGTTTCTAGTTTTGTTTTAACAACATCCAATATGAATCTTGTTCCTCTTAGAATGTCACCCATTTAGCCAGCTTTTTTGTTATCTCTTCGATTATCGTTCTTCCTTTGTCGACTCTTCAAACTTTCCATTTGCAATCCAAATAACCTATTTGATTTTCTCTCGTACCACTTTTCAAAGCTCTCTAGATACTTCCTTTCTTGTTTCTTGAGAGTCTACATTTTCGATCTATATAGTTTTACATTTCACAATAGCACTTCAGCTATAATTAAAAAAAAATCAGCTACGCTAGGTCAATTTGATATTTAGAAAGTTAAATTTCATTTACAAAAAAGTTAATTTAATTTGATTAATCTATATCTAATATTAAATATATTTATAGCGACGGCGACATACAGAATTTTACCGGATATTCAGCTAACTCGTCCGATCTTTGATGAACAAGCTCAACGGTTAAAGCAGTGTTTTGCCCCAGGTGTAATAGAAACTAAGCAAGAAGGGAATAAACGAATCGCTTATGTAGCTAACGCTCGATATGATACTTGTAGTAGAAACGTATTCCGATATGAGGATTTAAGAGACGCTGTCGTTATGAGTCGAATAAAAGATCATTTTATTTGTAAGTCCGCGTAATTTTTAATTGTCTTATATTTCAATATATATTTTTTTTAGTTACAATTGAATCTACCGGAGCAATGACGCCAGATGTAATTTTCATTGAGGCTGTAAAATATTTGAAACAAAAAGCAAGGTCTTTATTAGACGTTCTTAATTAATATAATATTTGTATGTAATTGAATTTAAAAATAAAAAAATTATACCAACACTTTTTATTATCAACTTTTTCAAATATATAATCACCGCTCACAACCATTTTTTAACTATAAAAAATTATTAAAAATTTCAATTTTTTTTAAGATTTACAATAATAATAAAATAAAATGAGGAACTGGGTTTGATCAATATGTCGCATAATACAATTAATTGTTTTCCAATTCATTACTTTAAAACCTTATCTGTAGTAAAAACCCAAATAATACTATGTTTCCACAATTGATTATGTAGTTATTATAAAATAAATATGCTAATTATTATAAACAATAAAGTACAATAAAAGTAATATTTCATCGAAACTCAAGCATAATAACTTGGTGGTACTGTTAAGTCACTTAAAACAGCCAACTGCTCTTCAGTGAATTGCAATTTATGTGTTTCCCAACTATCGTGATGAGTACGTTTAAAGTCTCCTAAAGACTTTCTGATTGTTGTCTAAAATAAGAAATAAAGTAATGTAATTAATTTTTTTAAATAAATTCGTTTCTTACTGGTATTGGTTGCGGATCGTTTAAATATTTTCCCAGTTCTAAAAATATGTCCGGAATATATGATGGAACATCATACGGATGAGCATCAATAAAGGCACATAAACCAAGTACTGCAATATGTCTTTGTCGTATTGCCTCATTTTCTTGTAAAGTGGTAACAGAATTACTGAATTGAGTGTTGGTTTCGGACGATGCATGTTTCCTTAAACGTCGTTTGAGTTTTGTTTTTGCTTTCAGTTTAAATTCACTCTGAAAATGTTGAAAAAAATAATTGATTTGCATTTTTGAAAAGAATATTTTTATGTGATACTAACTAAAAGTTTGTCTGCATCTACAATAAAATTACAATGTAAAAAGCCACTCAAAACAGACGCTGCTGATGTTCGTACTTCTAATTTTTCATCTTTTATTAAAATCAGTACAATATTTTGTACCTAAAACAACATGGTTTTAATTATATATATATATATATTTTGATTCTTTGATATTTTCAAACCTCGATCACAGTGCTTTGATTAGCAATTATGAGAGACATATTATGAAAAACTAATGATTGTAAAAATTTTGCTACGGCAACTCGAGCCGACCAGGAAGGAGACGATTCAGCCACTTCTCGGATTTCCTTCAGTGCAATAGGTATTTCTTCACGGGGATGAAGTGCCTTCGACAAATAAATAAATAAATTTATATGCACCATAAGTAAACATCGATCTTCCTAAACTTTTGTCAACTTATGTATACACTTTTTCAAAACCTATACATGCAGCTAGGTGATACCTATTTCGATGGAGCACAATTTTAACAATGATGAACAATAAAAAATATTATAGAACATTAGAAGTAACTACGTGACTTCAGCAATATTTCAATTATCAAGGACATTGTATCACATAATAATTATATTTCTTTACACAAACTTTTTTGTGATTCATTTGATCTTGGTGGTTAAAATAAAAACTAGCGCTGCTTCATCTAAATGTTCCTTAAGGAATTTAAAGGTCTCTCTATTTAGGTTTACAGAGAGATACGTTTATAAACATAGAAATATGAAACAACGAATATAACTACACTGAAGCATAAGTGTCGTGACGGTTGGTTTTACATTTTTTCGACCTAATTTTGTAAGTATATATATTTATATGAATCAGAAATTCTAAAACAGTTATGTCAATGAATATTTAGTTAAAGCGTATACACATTGTTTTAGAATAGCTGAAAATAATTTAATTTTACTTTACCTGCGAAAGCATTGCTAAAACTTGTGTACAAGTTTTTGAAACCTCTTCATCGTGTTCGTAGCTTTGCAAAATACATGCTAATCCAAATATTTCATAAAATGGTTTTATAGTAAAATAATGCATTCGTGATATTACAGATACAACCCATTTAAAAATGGTTTTTAGTAGACGAATATTTTTATCTTTTTCATCATCGGTCAAACTAATTTTTTCTATTAAAGCAGCAGCCTCTTCATCCTTGCTCGTTAATTCGGTAGATGTATCACCATTTCCCACATTTTTTGTAATATGGTTAAAATCTTTTAATCCAGATTTATATAAAGTTTTTAATTGTGGTGTCACTTCGTCCATAATCATTTCCACGTGTGGAGAAATCGTTCGATTTCCATTTGGAAACAAAATGTCGGCTTCGGTAATATTTGTTAAAACGCTACTTAAACGTTCACGTACATTTTGAAACGGATGCATTAAATGGTTTCTGAAATAGTTCCATGCTCGATGAAGCAATTCAGCTACTCGCCATTCTTGTTGGTTTAAAGCACCTTGTAACACATACAATCGACCACATTCTAAAAACGAGGGTTCTTCTCGTAATGGATCTTTTATTAGAATTTCATAAAGCCTAAATAAATTGAAAATAAGTTATTATTTTTAAATGATTTTTTTCGATATACCAATGATTTCTATTAGGATCTCGACCCTCGCAAGCAGTAGCAAAGCATGTACCCCAATCAAAAACTGTATCAACAATCATATTGGCCAAGGCTGTTTCAATTATTGGGGTTAATACGACCCATAACTTTTCAATTTTTTCATAAGGCCAATGTTTAGATCCTCGAATTAAAGCAGCTATTAATTCAGCAGCACAACGTTGATTTTGTTCTTGTTTATCAACAACTAGCCGTTCAATATGAGGTAGGAATATTGGTAAAAACGTATCTCCATAATTTCGGAACAAATTCTGCAAAAAATACGTTATTACTTACTACTAAAAATTATATTATTTCAAAATATTTGCAACTTTTATGACAATAATATTAAAACATAGCGTAAGATATACAAATATTTCTTCCTAAAAACACTCTACTATGGTTCACCTACACAAATTATAATAAAACTATATTAGAGTATATTTTTTTCAAAATAGGCACAGATTTGATGAAACGATGTTCTATGTTGAAATAAAAGCGTAGATGTTGAATGTTTTATGAACCGTTACGAAAAAAAAATCAACATTCTTCTTTTTCTCAATAGTTCATTATGTCGATTCAGAAAAAGGAAGAAACAATATTTTGGCTCAGGTTCTTTTTAGGTCGGTCAAATCTGGCAACGTTACCTTTTCTACTTTGTTTTTTATTCTATTCGCGATTTTTTTTAAATTCAATTCTAATATTGTTTCACTGTATCTTTTGGGGCTAAATTTTTATTATGAGACGATTTATTTACGAATTAAATTAAAAACAAAGCAGAAAATGCAACGTTGCCAGATTTGACCGATCTAAAAAGGACATAAGTTTATTTGTTATTTTAAATACGTTGTATTTTTCTTACAAAATTGATTCTTTTTTACTAATTTATCTTTATATTATTTTCTAATTGCCAACAAAACAAACTATAAATATACAGGTACAACCAAAAATGAACAACAAATTGTTGACAAAAATAAATTTCAAATAAAAACATTTAAAAGTTGAGTACTGTCCTTAATAATATGGTAACCCACAGTAATCCAATAATTTAGTTTACTACTGCGAGTATAATTATTTATTAAAATTTATTGTAAAGGAAACTTGATAATTATTAATAAGTATTTTTTGCAAATTTATGTTTTGTCAAATAAATGCTGTCATTAAAATTATTTATAAGGTTTTATGACATTTCAAATTACTGGTAGCATTACTGAGTATATACTTATCATTCTTGGAATTGATTCAACAATTTTAAGTCAATTAGATTGCAAAAATATAAGATTTAAATATTTCCTGTTTAATTAACCTAATTAACAATGGCTAACTTTATCACATCCATTTAAATATTGCAACTATTTAAATTTTTAATTACACATGTTAATTCTTTTAAAAAAATATATCAATTATAAATAATTTATTCACAGAGTTTAAAGTATAAAAATGGGAAATTTAAAAAAAAATCATTCATTTTGCAGTAATTCTTATTATCACAATGTTATCAGCTATTCTGATTAGTTTTATATGTATTTATAGTATTGAAGGGGCTATTTTTCCCCATGCATTTAGTAAATAGTAGATATAGTGGAAATGATAAAATCTGTATTAATTTTTTCTATTTTAGAACCAGGACAATTTGGATCTTGTAATACGAAAGGGAATGAAGTTTATACTGAATGCGACGCAGCTTGCCAAAAAACATGCGAAATGTACGAAAATGTAGCTTGTCCAAGATCATCGCGAATTTGTTTACCTGGATGTATTTGTGAACCTGGCTATGTAAGGGAAACTTCAGTATCCAGAAATTGTATCAAATTAGAAAAATGCTCTAATTACAAACCCAACTCTCTTTATTAATAAAGCTTAATGGATAAAAAATTAATTTTTATGATTTACCTTAAATAAAACGAAACGAAACGCACTAAATTTATCCTTTCCTTTCTTTTCTTCCATTGACAAATATTGAATTAACGTGTTTACACTTTCTTCTTTCAAAAAGAAATTGTAAATCTCGAGCTCTTGGGAGTTTAATTCCGAGACATCACGATCTAAATTTGGTTGACCTGAAGAAGGAGCGTACACTTGAACATTGGCTGGCCACATATAATAGCCATGATATTCTTTATGCAAATATCTCGGTTTATCCCATTCTTCAGCAGAAAGAGGTCTCGTCTCATAATTATACTGCATCCATTTGTTATCGACTCTATCTCCAGGTTGTGGAGAACAAGCACAATATATTGGTTTGAATTCAATTTTTTTATGAGGTAGTTTGTGTTGTTTAAGTATAAAAGTTGTAGTACGAATCACTAATTTGCGTAAATCAAGTGAATCGTGATTTAATGACTCCAAGAAACATTTAACAACTCTTGCTTCATATTTTACATTTGGATGTACAAGATCTCGGAGAAAGTTAAAAGCCATAAAATTATATCGCCAATGTCTGAAACATATGATGTGTTGTAATTGAAAAGAAAAAAATATTAAAAGAAAAAAGAAGTTAATTTTAGATGGATCAAGCGATTAGACGATAAACGATGAATGGCAATATACTACACAATCACTTATAACAATAAAAGTCTAACGTTTCTGAAAAAGTTATAAGGGATAACAAACGTTACTCCTGTTTATTTATTTTTTTCAGTCTTAGATTTATATTATGTCAACACTCGAGTAATCATAATCTTACTTCTTTTTAAACCTCACACCGTTTTATAACTTACAATTTTCCGCTTTCTATGGAATTCATTAACTTATTGATAGTATCATTATACAAAAGTAGATTTTGCTCGCCCATTTTTTTTAAATTTAGCACTCCTTGTTCTATTTCTTCCGCAGTTGGAATTTGTTGTTTCGGCACAGGGTAGTTATCCCACATAGTTCTTGAACGTTCTACACAATGATCGGGTATGGTTAAATCGATTGTAATTGTCGGAAAGTGAGTGTGAACAGTTTTCATTAAAGAGTTCAATAATCCAATAACAGAAGGTTTTTCTGATAAGTTCGAATCGACTAAAGTTGGCCAGATTTGATTAACCGAATTCCAATCAGGGCGTGCTATTAACGGAATATATTTTGGTCCTGATAATAAATATAAAGCTCCTTTGAAACTTTCATGGTTTGCATTTGAATCTTTTTCTAAAATTGCTTTAATTTCTGGTATTAGTAATGTGTAAGAATATGTAAAATGACCAATAGCATTTAATAATTTCATTTGAGCTTGTGAACGAATCTAAAAAAATATATACAATTATCAGTATCAATAAACAGTATTGTAATTTACTGCAAAATTAAATATTTACCTCGCTATAAGCACTTGTGGAAAGATCTAATAAACGTTTGAATATCATAACATGCGTCGCTGTTAATTCCTGTACAGATGCTTCTAGACGTAGCTGATGTTGCAACATGACACGATCAATAAGAAGGCCTCGTAAGTGTTTTTTACCTTTACGTAATTTATCCTCAACAACCGATTTAATGTTGTGATAATTTTTCCAATGAGCTTCAAAACCTCGATCTCCATTAGTCTTATTTAACAACAATGTATTCCATATCTGCAAAACATTAAGCTAGAAAATGAAAATTGGTATCTTGTTTAATCTTACAGCAATCAAATGTAACAAAGATTTTGTGTCGCCTTCAGTTGAAGATAATATTTTATCTTGTAACCGTGCCATTGTTTCAGCAACTGTTCTTCGTATATTACTTCCGTCAGGCATAGAAATTTCTCCAGGGCATCCAATCTCCAGAATCATAGGCGAAATATCGACATTAGTATCTAATCTAAAATTTAGAAATTACATTAGAAAAAAATACTACTTTTAAAATCACAAAGTCTATCTTACAAAGATATGGGAGGTTCTTCCCAAGGTGGCAAAACAGTTTTACAATTTAACAAAGCCAATACCACTCCAAGAGAACGATGAAGTTCTTCACGCTCTAGTTTTCCATTTTCTTGTGAAGTGTTGGCTCTTAGTTCTGACTCTTCAGGAAGCGTCGTAGGAATGTTTGTACTAGCTGCATGTAAATCTAAACGTCTTAATTCCAATGGTAAATAACGCCAAACAAATCGTTGAATACATTCTACTTCAATCTTGTCAGGTACAAAAAATTGAATATTTAAATTTAATAAATCTCCGGGCACTCCCCATGATCTAAAAATAATTTATCACCCTAGAATCACGAATAAGAAACATTTTTGAACTTACCTTATTGGTAAAAAATCTTTTATGGGTGTTTCATAAGAAATGGGTGAAGATCTATATTCAATAGCTGCGATGTTTGATAATGATGAAAGAATTCGGCCTAAAAGATGATTTGCAGAATAAGCTGCGTGTCTACATGCTAACCAAAGCGTTTGATCTAAAACAGCCATTAGTAAATCTTCATATGGTAACAACGCTCGACCACTAAGTTGAACAACCTAAGACCATGATACCATTAAATAACCAAGTATTTAAAATATGATAGAAATATGTAATTTACCTCAGATAAAATCAATAAATTGAACAAAATTTCATTGTCTAAATTTTCTTCTTTTTTATTAACATCTTTTAATCCCGTTAAAATGCTTTCACAAAGACGTGGAATAAACATTTTGCACACTTCTTCTGGATTTACTTTAGCAAAGCTGCGTACCATAACTGCAACTAATGCTCCCGAAACTTTAACTTCCATCACTTTCCCATTTAAAAATGAATCCATTTTGTGTAAAGCTGACTGAAATTAGTGATTTTGTTAGACTAAATTTATTACCGTGGACAAATTTTGGTATACTTTAAATATCGCTGGAGATGTTTGCATTAATAAGCTTCCACAAAGTGATGACAATGCATTTTCAGCTAAACTTTCCAAAGGACTTTTTTTCTCTCCATCTGTGTGCTCTAAACGGGTTAACTCTTTTGAACTACTTTCAATAACAGTAAAAACACGATCCATAAACTGAAGAACAAAATCCTCAAATCCTGCAGTAGCTTCACAAATAATTTCTTCTTCTTCTGTTAAATCTGAATAGTATTCAGAAGCGTTTGATGAATCAATTAATGGAATTAACGATACAAAAGTTGAAATAAATTGAAATGTTACAAAGGATTTTCTGATATCATTAGGGTCTATTCCCGGTAGCATTGCATGTAACAAAGGTATAATATGAGTTGGTCCTTCTGGGTAGCCTTTTGAAGCTCCTTCTGCCAAAGGTCTAGCCGTAGATACAGCCGAAACTAATGCTGCAGTCAATTTGTGTGGTTCTGTCAATGAGTCTACATTGATGTATATTTTTTCAAGTATTATTGGGATTACTAAATTTGGACGTAACAGTGATAAGTGTTTAACCGCTGTTAAAATTTCATTGTTGCCTCCATAAATGGAGTAATTCAATGATGGTAATAAAACTTCGACAAATTCAGTGATATTTTCTTCAGTTAACTTATATTCTTCAGGGGTTTCACCCAACCAACTTATTTTAGCATAGCGTTCTCGATGAAGTCGATCAACAAAGTATGCTGACAATTTCTTTAACAAACTTCTTAATTTTGATACCCAACGTCCTTGATTTGCATGATGAAAATACGAATCGATTGAATTCATCATTTGTCGTAAATGTATGATTGTAGAGCTTTTTGGTCCCAATGTAGAAACAATCCATAAAGCTATCGCACTAATATCAATTTTTCGAGTTTTGCCATTTTGATATCCATTGTATGATACTGGTAGTTCAAAAGATCGTAAAAATCTGGTAAACATTAATGGAATGTAAGGTTCCCAATTAAAACATCCTACACTATGTTCGGCAGCCTTAGCAAGTAAGCGCATTAAATTCTAAAAAAAATATAAGTTTTTAAGGAAATAAAATACACGAAAAATAAAAAAAAAATACATTTTCCCACTGTGGCACGTTGTGGCAAGTATTCCATAAGTCAATCATTTCTGGTAACCACAGCAAAATAGTATGAGCAAAATCTTCCCGTTTAACTTTTAACGGTAAAAATAACAATAAACTATCAATAGCTTCGCATATGTCCTTTGTGCTAAAAGGACATAAAAATGGACGCCACTGATCTAAAATTTCTTGAGTCGCAGTTTTAGGAAAGTACCTATAATTTAAATTAGTATTAATCCTTAAAAATAAGTTGTACGTTTTTAAATACGTACACTTTACAATCTTCGATTAACATTCCTAAGTTTTGATCCAAACTTGCAAAATATCGGAACATACCCAAATTTATATCTTTACGATTGGTTGTTCGTCGTCGCAATTCATACAAAGGACGCCAATCCAATGTTAAATCTTCGGAAGATAACAAATCCGTTTTTCTTTAATTTAAAAAAAAACTTACTATCTTTCCATTTTCATACTAAAGAAATATTAAATATAATTTATTAATACTTACTTGAGCAAAAGAGATAAAGAGCTTGAAATTTTGTGTATTGTGTTTGTTTCTAAATCTTCGATTATTAGAACATCATAAAGTAATTTTACTAAAGCTATATGATCTTCTTTAGAAAATTTAAGCCCATAAACTTTTAAAAATCTGTAATTAGAAGAAAAATATTATTTTAGAAATTTATTTATTTTTTCAGAAAAACAATCACGGAAATTTGAAAATGAAACTTATCATCCTTTAATACAGCTATAATTTGATTCAACATTTATTCCCAAAGTATGTAAGTATTAAACAAGGGAAAACGATTGGCATGTATTATACATTTTCTGTATGTATACAGAGAAGTTTAAAGATAAAATACAAAAAATAAATATATTATTAATTATAATACATATAACAATATTATTTTATTAGTAATCAACACTAGTATGATTCAAACAATCGTTCAAGTGAATGCCGTACTACGCTCAATGTTAAAATGCAAACTCTATAAAAAACGTTCAATACTAATTTCCGACCTTTAATTTCCGACCAATAATTTCCGACCTTTTATCTTTAGTACAAGTTTACAAGAGTTTATCAATACACAAGGGTCTTATTATTAGTTCGTCAAGTACCAGCTAACACTAATAATAAACTATAATCCATGTTGCATACAGTAAACCATTTATGTATGTTTTCTTAAAATATATTTTTTCTATTTTGAATATTCATAAAAATCTGTAAACCGGGAAATAGTGATTATTTACCCGGTACCGGAGTAACCACCTATACCCTTGATCAGCAGTAGGAAATTTTGAATTTTTTAAACCATACAATTAAAATAAACGTTTGCAAGTGGAAAGATTCAGACTTCAGATTGTCTTTTTGACATAATTTGGCTAATGGAGTTATACATCAATGATAAATATTTAAATGTACTTTTTAGACAAATTATGGTAAAAGAAGCAAGGAAGGAAGTAGCAATATATCGTGCATTAGAAAATATTTCTCAAAAACTACAAGACGACTATTATTTGAATTCAATTGCGTTGCAATTATTCTTAGACTCTACAATTTTTTTTAGAATTTTCCACCTTATAATTGAAAATTTAGGTGGGGAAGACCAACTTTTGAAACTTTTAGAGTACTGTTTATACAATATATAAAATATATTGTGGTCTTATTTATGCATAATGCAAAATTTACAAAAGTAAACTATAAACAAAAATTTGAACATAAGCTCAAACAAATGTATTTATGACGTATTGTCTATACTTGTTTCGATTACCAAGCTATCTTCCTAAGTGGTCATCAAGTAGTATTGGATATATTTACAATAATTACAAGAATAGATTTTCAATATTACTTGATGACCATTGAGGAAGATTGTTTGACAATCGAAATACGTATCTGGGCAATACGTCAAAAAAACATTTGCTCAAATTTATGTTTATTATTTACTTTTGTAAATTATATTACATAAGTAAGACCACAATATATTTTATACATTATTCAGTCAGTGGAAAAATTTAATTTGATTTTAGAAATACTATTTAATGAACTATTGATCTAAATACAAAAATACATTGAAATTTCGTTATCATTTTCCAAAACCTTTTTAACGAAACCTTACAAGTTTCTTTATATTATTGTATTGCGATTCATAGAATATATTTTACTTCCAAATTTCATTTTTATATTTTTAATAATCTTAGATTTAAATCCTTTTTACATATGAATAGACGGGCAAACATTAATAAAGTATAAGGGTTCTGTATTTCCTGCACAATTGTAATAAGGTTTAAAATCAACTCATATTCTAAAATATCAAGAGGCAAAAAATTATATTTTCATTATAAGAAATTATATTTTTAAACATTATTTATTAAGGTAAAATGTTTGAGCATTGTTGTAAGTTTCAAAAAATGGCAGGTACTGTATATGGGCATCATGGTGTTCGCAAATATAAGAGTGGGGTACCTGCTTTTCCTAAAAAATACGGCCAAAACCAAAGGTGACCACAAGAAGTCATCGTACTGCGTAAAAAAAATATTTACCAAATAATTATTTTCATACACATAAAAGTAAACTCGATAGTAAAAAGTACTTTTAGTTTAAATTCAAGTTTTTCTTTCTCCAAACAAAAAATATTTTCAATTTTTTAGTGTCACGCAGGGGAAATCATAAGGAATAGCTCATAAATTAATATAACTTTAATAAATAATATTTTTCCTATAAATACTACTGAATTTACAACTGCAGTAAATTGTCCGTATATTTTTTCAGTACAAATAAAATATTAAATTTAAAAATATATATATATATATTTATTACAATATAATCATAATAAATAAACAATTTAATTGAGGAAAGTTACCTTAGAATTTAAAAAAAAGTACATATGTATTTTTTAGAATACTAGTAATGCGATGATTCATTAAGAGCCTAAAAACATGAATTAATTATAATGACGAAGCAACTTTGAATTTACGACGAAATAATTTAAAGAAATCTACAAGATTAAATAGAAAAATCTATGAAAGTAACAAAGAATAGTTATTATAACATAAAAATTAATTTTAGAAATTTATATATGAAAATATTTTCCTCTTTGTAAATTCAAAAAAGGCGCGCTAACTGTCACGTGATATCCTATAAAGACAAAAGTTGTCATCAGAAAAACGAAGTTAAATTTAATAATTGTGAAAGAATTGAATTAAAATAAATGATAATATCCTACATTAAAAGTAAATATTGGTAATAGTAATAAAATTTAACGAAATTGTTTCAAATTCGATATGAAACTCGGAAATAGTTTGTAAATATGCAATATAAAATATTATAACCTACTTATTCAATCGAGAAACCCAAACTCCGAAACCAGGACGATATTCTCGCAGCATCATTGCACGTCCTAAATTGCCTTTAATATCAGCAAATAATCTAATTGATTCGGCATCTAATTTATCAGCGTAGGGTAGTAATCGATTGAAATATATTTCTTTTTGAGGGTGAAAATCCATTGCGGTTTCCATTTCGGATATATCACTGTCACTACTTGTGTCTTCCATGTTTTCGTTAACAAGACTATAAAAAATATTTTCCAAAAATCTTTAAACGATTCCTTGATGAGAACAAAAACACTTATAAATTATGTCACTCATGACAACTTGCTAAATATGTTATTTTACACTAGTCATTTTGGCAGACATGTTCTCATACAAATGAAATGTTTATTATTGACCAATCAAATAACAGGAAAGAAAAAGTCGATTTAACTCCCCTCTATTATACGTTTCTTAACTTAACAATTTAAAATTCAAATTCAATGAACTTTTCATGCTAACAATGAGTTTATTTTTAATTAGACCTTCGAATTTTATTTTCAGATGTCTAAACTACTATTTTCTCGAATGAACTCACTCTCGAAATTTACTTTCTTAAAAAACAAAACACCAGATATATTTCTGCGAAAAATACAAATTTTTACTACGTTAAATGGAAAAGGTATAAGCTTATATTGTAATTGGTATCGTGGGTATGGTACTAAGTTGTATAGTAATAGTTATCTCATTTTTTATTTTATTTTGGATTGCCTCTCACGCCTCTCATTTCAAGAAATGATTGTTAGTGGTTCAGGACCAAAAAACTATAACACATCACATATGTTTACAGTATAATTCGCCGTCCAGAAGTGGTCAAAAGGGGGTCTGGATTGGTTTAGTATCGTGCTAGTAAAGCGGAAAATGTTTTTGAAGAGCTTCAAAAACTCAAAAATAAATTTGCATCAATTTTCAAGGTAGTATAGTGTTTTAATAACAATTATATTGGAGTGAAGGGGATGAAGTATAAGTGTAAATTTTTCGCAATGTAATCAAGCAATGAGTCGCTTCATTTTCTTGTTCACAAAGCCTGAATGATGGTAGGAACGGTATTTTCTTAGAAGAAGCTGCTTCTCATCCTAATTAATAACCAAGTTAAGTCTTATCATAATCAATGATTTATGATAGTGTTTTCTGCCATATGTAAATGCGACTGGCTTCTTAGAACATTCTTAAACATCAATTAAGTTAAGACTCAACTTGATGGTTGCCTGAAGCGAATGAAAGGAAATTTTTCAGCAGAAAGTCTAGGTTACTACTTTTTATTAGATACCCTAAAGGTTTAGAATGTTGTAAAGAATTTCAGAACAATTAAATCCTTTCTGGCCTCAACCGACAAAAGGAAAAGCCCGGTAAATTGGGGCCGTTTTTTTTAACCCATGGCTTCATGGCTATTTTCTGCAACCCTGAAAAAGAAACAATTTTATTTAGCCTAATCATGATGTGAAAAAGTTCACAATTATGCTTCATCCGCTCGCTCTTCTCAAATGAAAGTAGCATAAAAACGCCGTACCGCTTGGAAAATTGTTATAAATTTGTATATTTATGATAACTTGTATATTTTTCTATTCTACACATTTTATCTAACCTATTGATAAAATTATTTTAAAAACGACTTCAAAATACGAATTTAAAATCGTCTTTTTAATAGGATGATACGATACCAATCCAGGTGATCAAATTTTAACTTCTTTTGAAAAGTGAATGCCATTCTAATTAAAGGTGTTTTTTTTTTTGGTTTTTTAATCTTTAACCGAACGACGAATCATTTTCCAAAGCATCAACATGTTGAAGATTAGTAACGAAATTTAGCCTGACCGGTTGTACTGTATATACTTTAGTAGTTTTCAATGTTGCAAATTTATAAGTCTAAAGTTAACTATACTAAAAAACCATTGCCGTGACTGTAAAAGAAATTTATAATCAGGAATTCAAATTTATAAAATTCTATTTATTTTGAAGCAGCTATTGATGAGTTAACTATATAGTTATATAGTACTGAACCCACGGTATAAAAAAGTAACAATAAAATTACGATCACTTTTTTTTATTTTAGATATAATTCAAACAAAAATATCACAAAATGATATTTTACTTCAAAATTTGAAAACAGCAAAAGATGCTAAGAATATTCTTGACGTTGTGGGAGCACATTATAAAATCATGAACAATCAACACACAATGCAAGCTTTGCGTTCTATATTTCATTTACAAAAAAACGGAAGGTAGATTATTCAAATTAATTGTAAAAATGAATCAAAAATAATTTATTTAAATATTTTTCAGTTCGAAGTTATCCACAGAAAGTGTTATGTCTCACCCGAGTTTTATTGAACTTTGCAAAAAACTAAAATATCATTCAAGAGAAATAGAAGTCAATGAAATGATAGAGGCCTTAAAAATCATTTCATACGTTGGTGTTAAATCAAATAGTATAATTGTTCAAATTTTATTACAACTTATAAGACACCAGATTAATAATTTATCAATTGCTCACATTATTTTTTTATGTTACTTAATGAAACATTTTGAAAGCACTCCTCTAACTGATGCCTTAAAAATTGCATTGCCAATCGTTTTCGATGTAAATATAAAGACGAAAATTGATTGGGAAAATTTAACTCAACTATGCGATTGTTTACATTTTGCATCGCAAAATCAAACGTCGCAACATACTGTTGATTTAATAGTCAAGGCTTTAGAAAACTTTGGACACAACTTAGATGCTAAATCGTCAAAAAGTATTATTTGGTCTTTATGTGATTTACCCTTAAATCCGTCACATGAAGTTTTATTACAAAATTCTTTGGAAGTAACAGCTAATAATATTAATAAGTACACTCTAATCGACATTGAAACTATTCTCTCGAAGATTATTAAAAGATTTTCAAGAACTTCTATTTGGTTTTATAATGAAAAGTTTATGGATACCTGCGCTGAATATGTAATGGAGAAAGATCTAGGATTCGAAAAAGCCGTTTGGACTTTGCGACGTTTTGTACAAATTGTATGTATAAATTTTAACTAATAAAAAATTAGAAATCAAAACTCATATATTGTCAGCATTGCGTGTGGTATAAGAATGAGGGGATCCGACATTAAAATTCACGATGAGCCTTGGTCCGCTTTGATTTGTTCTATACAATTACTAAGTTTTTGATTTAAAAAAATAACGTTAAAAACCAGTGCTTAGTGCTAATTTGTCAATATACGCACAATATATGAGTTCTGACTCTTGGTTTCTATGTAATATACTTTTTCTTATAAATATACAGAAATATTAATCAGTAACGATATGTGCAAATTATTTGCGATAATGCCTTACCCTAAAAATATTTAAAAATAAAAACCGTATTGTTTTTTTTTATTAAATTAGCTATTACCAGTAGAGCTTTATTTACGTGATGTAATTACACGTTAACAAAATTTGCGATTTTCCTCTTGCCATGAAATAAGCAAATTGTTGCTATTAATCCCACTAAATAAGTTACCCATACATTTAAAAAGAACAATTTTGATCACTTTATAAGCAAATATCTCACAAATATTTGGTTTAAATTGTCTTACGTTATGATATTCTACATAATATGAACTCAGTATTTTTTTCATTTCCTCAATTGTATGTATGATATCCTTCACCTATTTTTCTTCCGTAATGATATATCGTCAGCCTAAAGTGTTAATCTGCTAAGTCCATTTTTAATGTTTTTTTTGTTCCATTAGGAAGGAAATACAAAATTCTATCGAGTTTAAATGTATCACTTTAAATATATTTTTTTAAAAATATAACATGAAACGATAACCTGATGTATTAACTTATGTAGAATTACATTTAACTTTTTCCTTCCCCTGTAAAAATTGTTAAAATGGACTTAGCAGGTTTCCACTCTAAGTTAACGATATGTCTTGTTAAGTGGAACAACAACGGTTGTTTATAAGTACCAAACTTCATCAAAATCGGTTTAGTCATTGTTGAGTTAAAAGACAAAGTACAACATACAGACAAATTCAATCTACATAATGCTCTGAGGTATTATTGGATTGATTTTTAAGCTTTTATAAAAGTCATACATGTATATTTTTTTTGTGAAAACTAATAAAATGTGTGTTATATACGTCGTTTATTATATAGAAAAAGTACTTTTCATATACGGGTAATTTATTTAGAGAGGAATTGGCAATTGCTACGAGTTTTCACGGTAAACGGTTAATTTAGACAAAAAAATACTATCTATGTATTAGTATGTCATGTAGACAAATTTGTGGATTTCAACTAGTATAAATATATTTATATAGATTTTTCATTTCAGAATCATATAAACTATAATTTGGTCGACTACATAGTAGAGAAATGTTTAGAAAACCGACATATTCTTGTAAATTCGAAACCTCTCGTCATGGACACTGTTATAAGTGGGATTGTACAATCAGGCTATCATGAAAAACATTCAACGGATATAATCAAAAAAGCTGTTTTCCAAAGTGATATACTTTCTTCTAATTACTTAATTAAAAATGGAGCTACTTTTGCAACCTTATTAGCGACTTTAAACGTATATGATCCTCAATTGCTGAGTACAATTTTTCAATTTTCTAATATCGAAAGGACATTATCAAAAGGTAAATTTCTTAAACTTGAAATTATATTTTCATAAGTACAATAATAGTTGTTTTGAAATTCCAGGTAATTATTGGAAATGCCAGCATTTGTTGCTTATGAATCAAGCCGTGAAATATTTGAACAAATCGCATGAAGATATGTTACCACAAAATCATGTAATCGATGAATTAAGTGACAAAATTTATTCATGTCATCGTAAAACTGAATTCCCTACTGAGGCAGCTTTGCAATCAGCAATAGGAGATTCAAGTTGTGTGATAACAAATATCGATGCTAAACTTGGATATACTATAGGTAAATGTATTTATTGTGTGTAACTATTTGGCATATATAAGTATTGTTTTTAAATTTTAGACCACGTCATTGTTATGCGAAAAGGCGGGTATCCAGTTGCATTAAATTTAGAATCAAATGAGAATAAAATGATAACGTTAGAGGAAGTAGAACAGCTTGCTTGTGGGAATGACATGTAAGTATTGTAAATCACTTAAGTAATTCTTTGTATTAATTTGATATATTTCTTTATTTCAGATTAGCAATAATTACTTTCGATCCCGTTTGTTTTTCTTTAAATATTCATCGACTAAAATACACATATTTATTGATGATACAAATTTTGGAAGCACGAGGTTTGAAAGTAATTCCAGTTTCAACAATTAAATGGGGTAATTTATTAGATCACGAAAAAATACCATTTTTAATGCAAGAAATTAAAAATAAAACTAATTCTACGGATAAAAAGTGTAATAGTGTTTCGATTAATTGTTAAAAATAATATTTGTAGAACAATAATTTAAATAAATATAAGTGTTTCTTTAATACTCTGCTTTTTATTTGAGTTTTAATTAAGAAATCGTTGGCTATGTTTTTAATGATTTACAGTAAGTTTTGGAAAATGTTTAAATTATAACGATGATTGCAATGATTTCAAATCAAACAAAAAAATCAGCCAATATTTGAAAGTATACATAATTATTTTCATCATAATTATTCATTGTCTATAAATAGCTTTTGAAAATACTTCAGTCTATTTTCATACATTCAACGCTTGTCGAAAAAATGCGTTTTTTAATTGTGCAACATTTTTTATTTTTTTTTTATTTAGATTCTCATTGATTTTTTTTAATCAGAATCAACGTTTCGATACTATAAATCAACCCAGTATGATCTTGTTGAAAGTTCTTGAGGAAGTCTTTTATAAAATTTGGACATCTTTGTGTTACAAAGTGATGTCTTTGAAACATCGGATGCACTACTTGGAGTACTTCTTGAAGAATTCTTTTTTTTTTTTGACTTCAGTAAAAAGTATGCTCTCGTGAACTTCTTAAAGAGATCATATTCTTGAGGTCTTGTAAAGTCAGAAAAAACGCTTTTTTAAGACCTCTTGATTGAAAATTTTGAAAAATTAGTTGTTTGCCGTCTGGGAAGGCGTCATTACAGAAAAATTTAGTTTTTGTTAGAATTTCTTTACAGTATTTACGTGCTGAATAAATAAGTGTCTGAGGAAAAACTACTAAATTAAAACTATTCCTCAAAGAAAAAGCAGTATAAACTCTTGTGTAATTTAAGTAAATAATATATGGTAATAGTATAAGCGTAATAATTTTAAGAGTTTAATTTGTGTTTAGCTTTATTAAAAGGGAAAAACTTAAAAAAAATTAATACAAATAAACAACTACAATAACATCCGCAAATATCATCATTTTTGAATCTAATAAACTACTATAATGCTAGTCCTTTTCTCTATACAACAAATTAATCCACTTGAGGAAAAACAATTATTACATAAAATTCAAAGTTATATTTTAAAATTTCCTTTAATTCCAACATCAAATTATCCAGGCCTTATTTATAAAAAAAAATTCGACTAGAGATTGCGAAATATAATCAAACATTGTGATTTTCTTATTATATATTCTACTGAACATACTCTAGGTAGAGCATTGTATCTCCAAGTTAATTCCATGGAACCCTAGGACTACATGAAAAAATTTTATGGTTCCACAAGACAAGTTGTATGATTTTAAAATATTCGTAAGATTAACTACAGAAGTTTCATAATAATGCACCAAACTATTAATGTAAGGTATTACTTGTGCATTTCTACTGAGTTTATCCAATGCCCCATTATTAACGTTGACGCCTGCTTAAAGTATCTACTAGTTTATAACAGCTTTCAGTATGGGAAGGAATTTATGATCCGCGAAAACTTTTGTAAAGGTTCCGCAAGAAAAAAAAAGTTTGGGAAATCCTGACGTCGTTTTGCATATGCTTATTGACGATGAAGTTAACATCTATTCCAATCTAAGTACAAAACAAATAATCAATGAATTAAAAACTCCCATATTTGTCAAGTTTCCTGACTACCCAGAATTTCCTAATCAATGGACATCCTGGAAATGAACTGTCGAAAAGTATCTTCCAAACAACCCATGATTTCAATATTTTTTTGATAAATAAATGCTACACCGGTAAAAATTAGTGTAAATTATCTCTTATTGTCAAAATGAAACAAATGTAATTATTAAATTAATAGTCTATAGTAATAATAAGATTATTGAAATTAGATATCTGAAATAAGACTGAGGTGTGGAGAAAAATATTTAAAACATTAAATTAATTCAATTTTATTAATTTTTGCTTCTATCACAAGTAACAAAAAATTTATCGTAGGAAATAAAACGAAAATTTAATAATAAATTTATAAAAATTAAAAATATCGTAGTCACAAAAATTTAAAGAAGCTTATAAAAGAATGTTTAAAAATATTTTCGCAACTGGAAAACTACATCATTTAGGATTTAATTACCCCCACGAAGACGCAGGACCAAATGAAGGGTGGATTCTTTTTGGATATTATAATCGGAAAGAGTGCGTCCATCTTCTAACTGCTTTCCAGCGAAGATTAAACGCTGCTGATCTGGAGGAATTCCTTCTTTATCTTGAATTTTGGCTTTAACGTTTTCGATTGTGTCAGATGATTCAACTTCTAATGTAATAGTCTTTCCGGTCAATGTTTTGACGAAGATTTGCATACCACCTCGGAGACGAAGTACTAAATGGAGGGTGGATTCTTTTTGGATGTTGTAATCGGAGAGGGTGCGGCCATCTTCCAATTGTTTTCCTGCGAAGATCAAACGCTGTTGATCTGGGGGGATTCCTTCTTTATCTTGAATTTTGGCTTTAACATTTTCGATAGTATCTGAAGGTTCGACTTCTAAAGTGATGGTTTTTCCCGTCAAAGTTTTGACGAAAATCTGCATACCACCTCGGAGACGAAGTACTAAATGGAGGGTGGATTCCTTTTGAATATTGTAGTCGGAGAGGGTGCGTCCATCCTCCAATTGTTTTCCTGCGAAGATCAAACGTTGTTGATCTGGTGGGATTCCTTCTTTGTCTTGAATTTTAGCTTTAACATTTTCGATGGTGTCTGATGGTTCGACTTCTAAAGTGATAGTTTTTCCGGTTAAGGTCTTGACGAAAATTTGCATACCACCCCGTAGACGTAAAACTAAATGCAACGTAGATTCCTTCTGAATATTGTAATCAGATAAAGTTCGGCCATCTTCTAACTGCTTTCCAGCGAAAATTAAACGCTGCTGATCTGGAGGAATACCTTCTTTGTCTTGAATTTTTGCTTTCACATTTTCGATAGTGTCTGATGGTTCCACCTCCAAGGTGATGGTTTTGCCAGTCAAAGTTTTGACGAAGATTTGCATACCACCTCGGAGACGAAGTACCAAATGAAGGGTAGATTCTTTTTGGATGTTATAATCAGAAAGAGTGCGTCCATCTTCCAATTGTTTTCCTGCGAAGATCAAACGTTGTTGATCTGGTGGGATTCCTTCTTTATCTTGAATTTTAGCTTTAACGTTTTCGATAGTGTCTGATGGTTCGACTTCTAAAGTGATAGTTTTTCCAGTCAACGTTTTGACGAAGATTTGCATACCACCTCGGAGACGAAGTACCAAATGAAGGGTGGATTCTTTTTGGATGTTGTAGTCGGAGAGAGTGCGTCCATCCTCCAATTGTTTTCCTGCGAAGATCAAACGTTGTTGATCTGGTGGGATTCCTTCTTTGTCTTGAATTTTAGCTTTAACATTTTCGATGGTGTCTGATGGTTCGACTTCCAAGGTGATAGTTTTTCCAGTCAACGTTTTGACGAAGATTTGCATACCACCTCGGAGACGAAGTACCAAATGAAGGGTGGATTCTTTTTGGATGTTGTAGTCAGAGAGTGTGCGCCCATCTTCCAACTGTTTTCCTGCGAAGATCAAACGCTGTTGGTCTGGTGGGATTCCTTCTTTATCTTGAATTTTTGCTTTGACATTTTCGATAGTATCTGATGGTTCGACTTCTAAAGTGATAGTTTTTCCAGTCAAGGTCTTGACGAAAATTTGCATACCACCTCGGAGACGAAGTACCAAATGAAGGGTGGATTCTTTTTGGATGTTGTAGTCGGAGAGAGTGCGTCCATCCTCCAATTGTTTTCCTGCGAAGATCAAACGCTGTTGGTCTGGTGGGATTCCTTCTTTATCTTGAATTTTTGCTTTGACATTTTCGATAGTATCTGATGGTTCGACTTCTAAAGTGATAGTTTTTCCAGTCAAGGTTTTGACGAAGATTTGCATACCACCTCGGAGACGAAGTACCAAATGAAGGGTGGATTCTTTTTGGATGTTGTAGTCAGAGAGTGTGCGCCCATCTTCCAACTGTTTTCCTGCGAAGATCAAACGCTGTTGGTCTGGTGGGATTCCTTCTTTATCTTGAATTTTTGCTTTGACATTTTCGATAGTATCTGATGGTTCGACTTCTAAAGTGATAGTTTTTCCAGTCAAGGTTTTGACGAAAATTTGCATACCACCTCGGAGACGAAGTACCAAATGAAGGGTGGATTCTTTTTGGATGTTGTAGTCGGAGAGAGTGCGTCCATCCTCCAATTGTTTTCCTGCGAAGATCAAACGTTGTTGATCTGGTGGGATTCCTTCTTTGTCTTGAATTTTAGCTTTAACATTTTCGATGGTGTCTGATGGTTCAACTTCCAAAGTGATTGTTTTTCCAGTCAAGGTCTTGACGAAAATTTGCATACCACCACGAAGTCGCAAAACTAAATGCAATGTAGATTCCTTTTGAATATTGTAGTCAGAAAGGGTGCGTCCGTCTTCCAATTGCTTTCCAGCGAAAATTAAACGCTGCTGATCTGGAGGAATACCTTCTTTGTCTTGAATTTTTGCTTTCACATTTTCGATAGTGTCTGATGGTTCCACCTCCAAGGTGATGGTTTTGCCAGTCAAAGTTTTGACGAAGATTTGCATACCACCTCGGAGACGAAGTACCAAATGAAGGGTGGATTCTTTTTGGATGTTGTAGTCGGAGAGAGTGCGTCCATCCTCCAATTGTTTTCCTGCGAAGATCAAACGTTGTTGATCTGGTGGGATTCCTTCTTTGTCTTGAATCTTAGCTTTAACGTTCTCAATTGTGTCGGATGGTTCAACTTCCAATGTAATTGTTTTACCAGTCAAGGTCTTGACGAATATCTGCATACCACCTCGGAGACGAAGTACCAAATGGAGAGTAGATTCTTTTTGGATGTTATAATCGGACAAGGTACGGCCATCTTCCAATTGTTTTCCTGCGAAGATCAAACGTTGTTGATCTGGTGGGATTCCTTCTTTGTCTTGAATCTTAGCTTTGACATTTTCAATTGTGTCAGACGGTTCAACCTCCAGTGTGATTGTTTTTCCCGTCAAGGTTTTGACGAATATCTGCATACCACCTCGAAGACGAAGTACCAAATGAAGGGTGGATTCTTTTTGGATGTTGTAGTCGGAGAGGGTGCGGCCATCTTCCAATTGTTTTCCTGCAAAAATCAAACGTTGTTGGTCTGGTGGAATTCCTTCTTTATCTTGAATCTTGGCTTTGACATTCTCAATTGTGTCAGATGGTTCAACTTCCAATGTGATTGTTTTTCCAGTCAAGGTCTTGACGAAAATTTGCATTCCTCCACGAAGACGAAGGACTAAATGCAAAGTTGATTCCTTTTGGATGTTATAGTCGGACAAGGTACGTCCATCTTCCAATTGCTTTCCAGCGAAGATCAAACGTTGTTGGTCTGGTGGAATTCCTTCTTTATCTTGAATCTTAGCCTTAACATTTTCGATTGTGTCGGATGGTTCAACCTCCAAAGTGATGGTTTTTCCAGTTAATGTTTTCACAAAAATCTGCATTCTGTAAATTAATAGTAATAAGTGAATAAAACGTTATACTAAATGTATCAAATTATAAAAAATTTGAATTGATGTCAAATGGTAAAATGGCGTCGATCAATAACAAAACTGACGCCATTTTGTTACATCAGATAAAGTAAACCAAACAAAGAAATATTAAATACCATATGTTTTTGGAATATATTGAGATTAATTTTTCCAAGTATAGCAAAAACAAAATCTAATTCCCAAAATATATTTGCTGCAATTTTTTATATTTATTTCTTTCTTGATATGACGGTGGACTGGTATGATTTTGACTTGTTTTGAAAAACAATTGTTGGGACCGATTAATTAATGTATTAGAATATTTAGTGGTTTGATATTTCAATTTTTACTTACCTTTCAAATTATAATTAACAGCAGTCAAGATATAAATATTTTCAATCTTTCTTTCTGTTAACACTTTAGCACGTATTCTCACTTCAATATTCAACTAGCGAATGCTTGAAACTGAAGAGTATAAATGGTTCTTTCCCACATTAAAGCTCCCCTACTACAAAATTTAATCTCGAACCCAAAGCAGTTACTAACATTATTTTTGAAAAAACAATATATTGTAATAAATATTAAATGTTTTTATTACATTTTATGATTTCTAAAATATTTTAGTTTATGTAATTAAAATTTTATAGATATTCATAGATTAGTTTTTATTATTTTATTAACACGTCATTATAAATTTCCCCTCAAATAGAACCAAATAGAACATTTTGAACAAAGCGAAGTTCAATAAATTTTCTCCTCTGTCGCCGCATGTGATAAGTCAATGCGTCATAAGAATTCGTATAAATTCTTTGTTTATAATTCGCAAAATTAATATAAAAATATATTTTTTTAATACGACAAATTCTATATTTATACTCTTTGTTTATAAAATGAAAAAAGAAATTCGGCAATAGTTATTTTTTCCAATTCTAAATTTCTATTTGTTAATCTGAAAATAATTTTTTATTGACTATTAAATAAATAGTAAAAAAAAGTCATTTTCATGAGCTTTTTTACATTTTTTCACATACTTATGGTGGTTATATAATGATTATTTCTTATAAGAGGTATCGTAGGTAAATCTATTGAAAAAATATAGTAAATACATAATATTCTAATCTCTTATGATATTGATACAGACTACCATTAAATAATGGAAATGTACTAAGTACCTACTTAGTTTTAATTTAAAATCTAAATTGCAATTAACATATTCATGAAACAGCTGTTCTCAGCAAAAATTCAGAAATAATATTTATAAACTCATTAGATTGATGTTAATCAGATAGTAATATTTTTTCATAAACTGGCATTTGTGGATATATAAGTTAAACAATATGACGCAATACAAACGAGGAGTTCAGACATAAAGAGCCTAGCATTGGTTTCGTCGTCAATGGCCTTTAAAATGACTTTGTGAATTTAACAAAGAAAATATATACATAAAAAATAATTTGAGAAAATAAAATTTTATTCATTGCTTATATATAGGTAAAAGAATATATCTTTCAAGTTAATGGCTCATTGTGTTGCCGTCTGCACGATTTAACAACAAATTATTATAAAAGACGCAAGAATGAATTTTAAAAAGTAAACTTTTTCTAAAATTGTTAATCTTATTTCTTGGAGAACTAATGAGTTGTTTTAAGTTACCTATTCGGATTTCTACATTTTTAATTTTCTAGAGTCGGGAAACTCTAAACACCCTGTCAACTTTGACCTATATGAAAACCCATTTACGCAATTAATTTTCTTTGTACCACGAATCACAATGTGTTGACGAAGTATACAAGTTTCCAACAAAAAATAAAGAAAAAGTTTTTGCGACAGATCTTTTTATGAGTTTACTTTAATTATTGGATAATTTTGCCTTAGAAAATATATAATTTTCTATTATTATTTTTTCTGCTCAATAATTTTATAATTGGAATTGAGTAATCATTATTATGATTTAGGTATTTATTATTGCATTAAATTTAATTCTGTTGCGTCATAAAATCCCAAAGAATCCTAGATGTCATAGAATCATAATTTATTTTTATCGTTTTCATTGGTTTTCATCATTTACATGGATTTATTCTTATTGAAACCATAGAAACATTAAAATTGAATTGTTTTGTACATGATTGCACCAATTCGAAGAAACAGCTGATAATTTGACATTTCTTCCAGCTGATTTCAATCAAGCGGCATACGCTTAACCTCGAAAAAGTTGCAAAAGTAATAATGTTGATTGGTGGGTTAATGAAAATTTCACCCACGTTGTTAGTTACAAAAAAAATAACCAATTTTTTTTTAAGACAAGTAACATAATTTTCAGACTAAAAGAAAAAAAAACAATAACTGAAATTATAATTTTAGGTTTCCATTTCGCCGATTCAAATAAATTATTTAAAAAAATTCAAAATGTCAGTTCCAAAATACCGAGAAAATCCAATTATTATGAAATTAGATACACCAGAATTTAAATCAATATTTACACCTGAACTCAATATTTTAGCAAACTTATTTGAAAAATATGGTTTCGAAATTCGTATAGCTGGAGGAGCTGTTCGGTAATTGTTGCATCTCAAATCATTATTCATGGATAAATTTATTTTATTTTTTAGAGATCTTCTTATGGGACAAAAACCTAAAGACTTGGACTTTGCCACAACAGCCACACCGGAACAAATGAAGGATTTATTCACTCGGGAACAAATTCGTATGATCAATGCCAAAGGAGAAAAACATGGAACAATAACTCCAAGGATTAATGACAAAGAAAATTTTGAAGTTACTACTTTAAGAATTGATGTTTTGACAGATGGAAGGCATGCAGATGTTATGTTTACGACAGATTGGCTGTTGGATGCAAATAGACGGGATTTGACTATAAATTCAATGTTTTTAGGTAACTATTAGAGTCCGACCAAAACTATTTTTTTCGGCCGAAACTCGGGACCCGAAGTCAACAATTCTTTCTGTATCCAAAATGTTAATACTGGAGTTCTCATTACGAGCGCTGGCGTCGTTTTATCTTCCATTGATAGGAGAAACGAACCGATACGAAGTTTAAAAATGACAGCAAGATAACATTAATCATTTCTATTATCTCGCTCTCACTATTAAACTTCGTACCAGTTCGTTCCTCCTACCGACTGAAGATAAATCGATGCCAGCACTCGTAGTGAGAGGTCCGACACCGAAAGAATTTTCGATACCAAAAGCTAGTTTCGGTCGGACCTTAGTAACTATATTTAGATATCATAGTAAACACTAGGCCTCATTTTTCGATCATATCTCGTTGCCATTCATTCCACTTACATTCGATTTATATTAGATTTTAATGCTTTTTACCTTTTTATTAAACTAACCAAATGAAACCGAATAATTAAAACACAAACCTAAGGAAACCTTATGTAAAGTTGTTTATATGCAAAATCAGTTAATTGAAAAAAATCGAAAAATTTGTTAAAATATATGGTTTACCACCCGTGACATCATTTGGGTGAAATACTGATGCGTCGACGATATTTTCGATTTAGTTTTATAACTATCTAATGAAACCTCACACGATTATGTAGAATGTAATTTTTATTCCTTTTTCATAATGTAGGGATACTTTTCCAAGCCATTCTTTAATAATGATAAAAATCATATTATCAGGGACCAATAGATTGTACACATAGTCCCAGTTTTATTAAAATCGGTTCAGCCGTTTTTGAGTTAAAAGAAGACTAGACAGATCGATTAAAATTTTAAAAATAATAAATTTGGAATATCGAGGAGATCTAACAACAAATATTTATACCCAAATATTAATCCTAAGTTAAAATTAAAATATAGATATATACCCTAATATTTTTTTTATATTCGTATTCATTTTCGGTTTTCTTTTCTTAGACATATAGGAACTGTTTTTTTCTTTTTTGTATATCAAATATCATGTGTTTATTTTAACAAAATTTATTTTAAAAATCAAGTTTGATAGTGTAAATAATTACTTTTGGTTAATATGGATAAATTAGATCATAAGAAAAGGATCAATTGATTAACTTCATATATGCAAAATATTTTTTAATTTTATTTTAGGTATTGATGGTTCCGTGTACGACTATTTCTATGGATATGATGATTTGAAAAAGAAAAGGATATCTTTCGTGGGTGATCCTGACACTCGGATAAAAGAAGATTACTTAAGAATTTTAAGATATTTTAGGTAAAAATGTGTATTATATTAAAACTTATATACTTATAATTACGGTAAATATGAAGGTTTTATGGAAAAATTGCTGATCATCCAGACAATCATGAAGATAATACGCTCCATACAATAAGCGAAAATATAAGTGGTTTAGAAAAAATATCAGGAGAAAGAATCTGGTCAGAACTCCGAAAAATATTATCTGGAAAATTTAGTGGCGAATTGATGAAGACCATGCTCCATGTTGGAATGGCTAAATATATAGGTTTGTATTCCCTAAATCGATTGGTAAACTTCTTTTGGCTCAAGTATATTTGAGGCAAGTTATATTACAAGGATACTATATATTTCGTTATTATTCTGGAATTGAACTAACAACAAAATAGAAAGTGAGAAGTTGTCAGATTGAACTTATCTAAATTATAACGATGATCTTCTTTCATTTCTAGAAATATTTTTTTTATTTTACGTTTCTTTACTCGTAATACCCTCGACTTCGCCTGGGTGGTGTATTGAAATGTGGAAAATATAACATTTTATATATTAATAATGAATTGTAAAGATAACATTAAATATTAACGAAATAACTACACATTTTTCAGGATTACCAGGAAAACCGAATATTTCTGAATTTAATAAAGTCTGGTCCCGAGCATCTCAAAACAATTTACATCCTGTTACTCTGTTTTCGGCTTTATTAAACACTCCAGAAGATGTAGCTGATATGCAAGCTCGATTAAAATTAAGTGCCTATGAAAGAGATTTATCATATTTTTTAATTCAAAACCGTGAAGAAAAAATTCATCCAAAACCTGTGCTGTAAGTATTACATGTTTTTTTTTCGATTAAATTTAAAACGAGATTATTTCCAGGCCTTATCAACGTCTTGTATTGTTAAATAAAACAAAAATTAGTGATACTAAAGAGTGGGTCATTGAACTATTAAAATATAATAATGAAACATCTTTAATTAAGGAAATAGAAGAATGGAATGTACCTAGATTTCCAATTAGTGGTCGTGATTTAATGAAACATTTAAATTGTTCACAAGGAAAAATGATTGGCAAAGTATTACAACAATTAAATTTACATTGGATTGAAAGTGAATTCAAAGTTGATTCTAAAGAGTTATTAAAATTAGCACCTGAAATATTAGAAAATTTAAATAAAGAACGCGAAATCAGTAAATGTACAAAATAACATTTTTATGGATAATAAAATCAACATAAAATTGAAATTCAACTTGTTATTTAACTAATTTTGCAAATGTGGATTAAAAATTTATTGTGCTTGCGATCAAATTAATTGTATCCATGATTAATTCCCACCTCCCGACAAAGAATTTTAAAACTCTTTGATTTAAGTTTAATCTGATTTTGTACATTTATAAGTTGCCAGTAATGATATAACGCCCGCTTTGGTTTTATTGGGTGTGGATGGATAACACAGTTAAAATCAGTGGTCTATTTAATTTCACATTTGCTTTGTTGTAAATTTAAGTAGATTAAAATCAAAGGACTTCAATATAAAAGAATGGATCGAATGATTTGCCTGTGTTCATTTTGAACGTACGAACCAGTACGAACGTCAAAAAAAGAAGTATTAAAATATATTTTTTCCATAAATGGAAACAATGTTTCCTTATATAATATGGAAGTAACAAAAGTTTACGGGTTTAGTTTGATATTTTTATGGTTTTCATGCTTTTTGAGTCCTAAAGGTTCCTGTGGGTTTGTACGGTTTTTGTTTCCATTTTTTCCATGACAGAGTGATTTCTACACTGAGTGATGGCGAAGCGTCAATGACTAGCGTCATCTGCTAGTTTGCTTTACTAACTAAAATACAGTAAAAGGAATAAACGTTTCAAGCAGCTTCGAATATAACAATGATAGGAAATGTAAAAAATAACAAGAAAGAAGAAAACACAAAATAATCACTGACGGTACAGCCAAGTGGACTTCAATTTTAATTAGTTTCATTGGTAAAATTTCTAATAAACAATTAGTAAAAGGCGGCAAGAGGAGTAAGTGGTTTGCTTGTCAAGTCAAATGTGTTTTGTGGAAAAAAATAAATATTTTATAAGTTACTGTGTTTTTTAAACATATTGATAAGCTTCAAAAAGTTTTATACTATTTTTCTTACCAAAGACTGTTTTTATAGTTCAAATAGACAAAACAATTATCGTCAGTGGTGACATAACCTAAATTCTGAAATGGCGGGATAAGTTAACTGTACATTAATTACTAAAAGAAATTTTGTTTTTACATTGAAAAGCATATTCTTAATAAATGTTTACATTGTTAAGAATCACTTAATTACCATATTAACTGTAAAGTTATTAAGAATTTAGTAACTATTGTGACGCTTATGACTATACCAAAATGGGCACAATAGTTGATAATAAAATTTCGGAAATTTTATTGACTTCTGTCGAGACTTCTGTTCAATTATCGACGTCATATCTTTGTCCATCGACATCGGACTCAGAAGAAATTCAATCAGATACACATTCTACGGATGTTGAATTAGAACCAACTAGTAAAACAACGACAAATTGTGGAAACAAGGATACTGTTGTTTGCACCGAAATAACGGTTGAAGCTATTAGCGATATTAATCACGAAGAAGTATCTAATGATAACAGTATCAATAATAACAATAGTGAAATTGTTTTAAGCAATGAAAATTCGATAAGGAAGTCAACGTTTAATAATTTAATTGATAGCGATACGGACGATGATGAAGTAAATGAATCAAATCAGCTCAACGTCGTTCGATCTGATTTGTCTTCACCAGAATATGAATTAAATAAAAAGACAAAGGTATATATTTATAAGCATTTTTATTATATGTGTTTAAATTATTTTTGTTTTTAGAAAAAGGCTGCTTGTAAAATAATTGATTTTGAAAGCAGCGATGAAAATGATGCAGATTTACCTCCACGTAAAAAGAGTAAATCCAAAATTGGTGAACAATTGGAACCTCGCAAAATTGTAAGCTTTATTTATTTATGTTTTGAATACAAAATTTATATTATCTACAACAAAGACCGTTGTAGATATAGGAAAGTTTGTGTTTTCTCTTTCAAAAATTCGCAAATATTTTTTTATGAAAAGTATTATTATAAGTGTTGAGAAAAAAAACGAATAAAAAATTTGTTTCAACTTTTTTTCTTTATAATTTGAAACATAAGCATCATGATAATAAGCTTGTATTTTAATTTCTATAATTTTTTCTTTTCAAATTTGACTTTCTTAAGTATACCTACATACATAAATAGTGTTACATAAATTATTGCTACTGTCGCGCAATGGAATAATATACCAAGGTTTAAAAAATTCACAGATGATCTGTTTCGAACAAACCAATGAGAATCTTTTATGACGTGCAAGAAGAATAATGTCATAATTCATATTATGTATATGTACGTTAATCATAAGTTTACGTTTTACGCGTTAGATAGCGACACCATATTGTATATAACAGAGCGTGCAGTAATAGAGTGAACGAAAAGAGCAAATTTAAATACTCTGTGACATTTTTAATTCATACCGCCCACACCTAAAGGAGTTATACGGAATGTTATACAATTCCGTGTTCAAAGTTTTGGCATTTGAGAAGGCCTCGTCATCAGAGCTTTTGTGAACCGGCAGCAGGATGGCGCTGTACAAAATTAGGTTTGCCCACGCCTTGCGCATGCGTAGATGAAAGAAGGAATTTTAATCCTAAAAATATTTCTAACTTCATTAAATTATGGTATTAATTAAAAAAAAATAACATGTATTGCAGATAAATTATTGTAATTATTTTAAGTGTAAATTATACGATTATAGCATTGTATTTTTCTCGTTAATGTTTGGTAGTTCTATAATCAAAATAAATATTTTTAAGAAGAGAGGGGGCTAGGCTCCACCAATTAATACAGTGCAAAGTGATATTTTGTATGACAATGCCATCTACTGCTCTGTGTTAAAAACGTTAGATCAGGTTTGTGCTTTCCAATTGAATTGAAGTTCTATATAAGTCTCTCGTCTCTAAAGAGAACCTTACGGATTTATATTCGTTTTTTGTTTTATGTTTTTTTTTTTTTTTTTTCGCGCTAGTGGTTTATTTAGTTAGCGTGAAAGAAATAATCGGAGAACTTTGTTCCACTGCGTCGCCAAAGAAACGAAAGACAAAGAAACCGAAATCAAATGTATATTTATGTTTTATTTTTTTTTAGTATCGGGTTCGGTATACTTTAGTTATATTCCTATTTGTTAGTATACAGCACCGTTGTATCACAGTCATGCAGTGTATTTTATACAATCACAATAATAGTTCACAGTGGTAAACAACCAATCTAATATTCTAGAGGTCTTTGCCACGAATGTTTTTTCATAAAGTACCAATTTCGTTTATGCTCTCGTACCATACGAGTTACTCCATTTGATATATTGTATCGCGATATAATACGGGGCTCTTGTCTGAAATATAGACAGTACTACTGAAAACTTAAAAAATTAAGTGAAAGAAAAAGTTTTTTTTTTCACTCCATTGTCATTGTCTTCTTGTATGGGGATTGTGGACCATACATTTTTGACCAATGAGTAGCAACAATTTGAACCTATTGGAAGTTTTATTGCAATTATTACGTATTACTTAGTTGTCAGAATGTTGAGATGTGGTGGGTGTGTCTCATAATAACAAAATAATCGAAATACTTTTACGTAATTCTAGTTGTTTAAATACAATAAAAAATTCCACCAGATTTTCAATTTTTTTGTTAATTTAGTTTCCATTTTTGTACCATTACGAACAATTTGTCCTAATTTTTTTCTATTACACTGCGTTGTTAGAGACGATAAGTGCTGATGTAGCTATAATTTTGTATTCGTAGATGTACAGTTTATTCATAAAAACAATATCTTCCACTCCACGGCAATGAAGAGAAAACGTTGATATCCCCAATTTATTTGGAAATTTAACACCAGAGAGCGTTAACTTCGATAGAAGCGTTGCCTTTATATTTCATGTACAACCACCATATTATTTCACTCAGCGAGTGACAAAAAAAGTGGTGATTTAGCTTAAATACAAAATATTTATTTTATTTAAGTATTTAATATTAATTGGAGAAAAGTTAAATAATAATCTATTGATCTTACCAACAACAACTTTATTTTGATTTATTTTTTGGTGCAAAGTTTTATGCAAGTGTTTAAGATTAATTGTATTCAGCAATATTTGATTAATAAAAAAAATGTCTAACATCCTTATTTTTGGTGCTAGTGCTTGATCATTTGGCAACTAAAACTTGATTAAATTGCGGTGTTCAGTAGAGGTTTTTTTTTAGTGGAATGTATGTTTTTTATTACCCTTTATTGTTTTTTAATATCATATTCTTTTGGACTTAGTTGGCTCACGATATTAACGTAACATAAAATAATAAACCAGAAAATGCGATTCGTATTTCGTTTCTATAGGGAGTATAAAGTTTGAATAGTAATTTTTGAGATAGAAGCAGAAACTTCTACATAATCGTAATACGTGCGATACAAATAGTCAAATGTGTTAAAGCACTATGTAATATTTTGTAACATAATCATGACTAAAAATAGTCAAAACCAACTCCAGCGTTTTAGGTCCTTCTACGAACATTAACATAGAGGAACTAGACTTACAGTTATACTATTGAGTTGTTACTGATCAAAGAAAATTTCAGTTTTTATTTAAACATTATCTTCAAGAATATTATTTTTTTCTTAAAAACTTTTATTGTAAAACTTAAAATAAATATTTATAGTTCTGCTTTATGCAAAACACTTAGGGTGGTTTAAGATGGACTTAAATTTAGGACTAAACTATGTATAAAACTTATTTTTGAAAAATGATTTGAAATGCAATCATTTTCGGCAAAATAAAGCATTTTAAACATATCGATGGCTCAGTTCAAAACTGAAATAATACAAAAGAAATTTTGAAATTAATATTTTCTGAAAGTATTTTGTATTTCTTTGTAGATATGAAAATTTAAAATAGTTTATTTGGCTTTAATTCAATAATTTTTATGAAAATGAAACAGAACCAAAAAGGGTTATTTCCTAACAGTTAATCAAAGTTTGTTCAAAACATTGAGTTCGTTTATCTCAAAACTTTGATTTTTGAGTTGTTTCAGTTTTGAACTCAGCCATCGATATATTGAATTATATTCTGGTTTTAATAACAAAATAAATTAATAATAAAATAATTAGACGACAGGTCGTGAAGCTGTAGAGCAGAAACGAGAAATAATTTCTGAGAGTCAACGAATGTTAAGGGAGAGCCGTGTTTCATTGCCGTATCATAAACCAAAACCACGTTCAATCAAGGAATTTATGGCCTCTCGCCCGAAAATTGCTGATTCTCTTCCTGGTAATATCAAAAATATGCCAGCCGTAAATGCTATTAAGGTCACTTCAAAACTTCCTGAAGAAATAGCGTAAGTAGTAACGAGTTTCTGTATTAAAAGTTACCCATCTAATCCTATTTTGATATTTTTAGCAAAAAAATTGAAGAAAGAACAAAAAAAGCTGAAAAGTTTTATCAATCAAGCGAAAGTTCTGATGATGAAATAGTTAGTAGTACGGAAGACATGAAAACTGGAGAACCACAAATGTCTGAAGAGTTTGAAAAAATAGACAGCAAAGAAAATGAACAACTTACAACGCCTGAAGAAATAATTTCGAATGAACAATTATCTAGCACTTCAATTAATTATATAAGCCTAAAACAATTAATGTATGAATGTACGTCAGACCTAGAACAATTGAAAAATGAGTTAGTAAAATCATTTTTAAATCCATCAAAACTAAAAAACGACACTTTCGAAGAACAAGATTTAGATACTGAATTAATATCTGAATTAGAAGTTAGCAAAATTATTGATACGCTAGGGAATGAAGAAATCATTAGAAGTAATGATTTTAAAGATTGTACAAGTTCAATTATAAAACCCGTAGAACTAACTAGCACAAGCAAATCGGTTCTTAAATTTATAAATACCTCGAAATGGGTACAAGGAAAAACATTTGATTTGTTATCAGATTCTGAAGATACTGGAGATCCTCTTCAGCAATCTGATACTCTCTTTAAAACTGATATTAAGCCTACTTTACGAGGAAATCCTAATGAAATTATCAATTTGGATGATGATGATGATGATGATTTGCAAAATAATGGGAATGAAGATAAGGACGTGAATAGTCTGTTAAATCGATTCATTAAACATACCGCTCAACCCAAATCCGTTATAAATGAGATGAACGTTACGTAAGAATTTTAATTTGTAAATTTCAAATATTTTTAACTTATAAATCTTAATGTTTTATTAGAGACGTGAATGGAAAAGACAACATTTCAATGAATTTCAGTAAAACTGAAGAGAAAAGGGCATTTGTTCTCGAACGACCCGGAGCTAAATTGCAACGATTGCGGGAAGATCTTAAAAAGAAAATTATCTCCCAAAAATCAGAGGAATGGAATAAGAGACAAAAAACGGCTGAAGAAAATATGTTGACTGATGAAGAAAAAGAGTTAGAAGATTTGTATGAAGGTAATTTGAATATATTTTATTTAAACGAAAACATTTGTAGATTAATCTTATCAATTTTTAGGCGAAAAAGAAGAATGCGGTATGGATACAGAAAACAACAATAATAATAATAATGAGGATGAAAATGACGAGAATTTAGAAACTGATGAGGACATGGAAGATGAAGACGAAATCGAAGAAGGCAATTATGATGAAGAAAGATCAAAAAAGAAAACTAAATCTGCATTCATTGACGATGAAGCTGAGGATACGGAATTCGAAGATGAAAAAGAGGAAGATATCGAGTCTGAAAAAGATGAAGAGGAAATTGAATCGGACGAAGAAGTTGAAACTAAAGTAAAAAAGAAAACAAAAGTTTTGCGACGAAAAAAAATTCTTGAAGTTGATGATAGCGATTCCGATAATTCAGATATTTTATCTGATAACGAAGAAAACATGTCACAAAAAAACAATTCGAGGTCTAAAATTGTAAATCAAATGGATTGCAATATCGGTTAGTAAACTTTTAAGTATTAAGGTCTCTAAAATATTAACTCTTAAGAGAACATCTATTTATTACGTCAAGCGTTTAGGGGAGGGGATGTTGAGCAAAATCTCACACAATCTCTTGCGGGGGAGAGAATGGTTTCGGGAAATATCACGTAATTTTGTTAAAATTGTTTTTTTTAAATAAATCTAATGTAATCGAAGCACAGATTAACGCATTTACATTACAAATACGCATTTTGAAAAATCTTATATGAAATTAAGAGAAGGGCCGAGCAAAACCTCACGAAATCTTATCAAAGGGAGAAGAGGGTGGGTCGAAAAATAGCTAAAATTGTCTCATTTAATTAATGGATGCCTCCTAATAGGTCTGCTATATTGTAAGCGGAGGAAAATTGAACGTACGTTTAAATTAATAAACATAAGGCTGACTTAAATCTTATTTTCTCCGTATTTTATTTTTTTTATGAAACTCAATATACTTCTAATTCCACATTTTATTATTACCGCACTATATTATTTATTTTTTCTTCGTTTTTATAAAAAAATATTTACTCCGATTAACAATCTCACAATGATTTCGTATTCAAAATTGCATATTGTAATCAAGAATATTTGATTCTTTGCTAATTAGCCGCAATTTATACCTCAATTGGGCTATTTTAGAAAACTTTCAATCGATAACAAGGAATGTGCTAGAAAATTCTTTTGCTAAACAAGGGTTGAGAAGCAAATAATATAACAATAGCATTTCTCGCAGACTAAAACCATGCTATTAGAGTTAAATATTGTAGCTTTCGAAATTGGTTACACAAAGTTTTAATAATTCGAAAGACTTATTGCTTCACATACATCTTTGTTTTTAGCTACACCTTTATTTTTATTTTTATTTTTATCTGTTATTATTATTATTATATCTTTGTTGTTATTTTTATCTACGTTTGCTTATCGTTTGTCTGATTTCTTAAGTTCTATACTCCGTTGAGAATCCACTATTATAATATGTGTTTTAAAATATTTAAAACTATTTTTTTATAATGATTATTTCATTAATTATTTACAGATAGTGACAGCGAATTTCCGTTAGGACAACCTAACTTAACGACTCCAAAGAAAAATATTCAAGCTGACCAAGATCTTGATTCTGGTTTAAAGGATAGTAATACTTTTATATCACTTATTCCAAAACTTAATGCCTTACAAAATACATCTTTGGATCAGGAGGTAGATATTAATTTAATTAATAACTTTAACTGTGATGTTGGAAATTATGATTTTTTTTGAATTAAATGATTTGTTTTTGTTGTAGCTAATCGAAGAATCTTCAAAACTTCCAGTAGTAACTCCCGATCCATCGCCTTTACGTGTTGAAACAAATAAATTATGTTTCGATAATGAAATAAATACACAGGAAAATATGGATGAACTTCTTAATTTATGTTCTGGAACATTTTGCACGGTGCCAAACTCACAACAACCTAATCCCACATCTGATCCCGAGTTTATTTTAAGTTTACCTTCTCAGTTAGAAAATATTGATTTTAGCAAGGAAAAATCAGTTGAAGTAATTATAATTGATTTTATTAAATTTTTGGATTTCAATATATATTTTTGAATGATTTTTAGTCGGATTTAGAGTCGTTATTGTCGCATGAAATAGATGTAAAAGTTACTAACTCTCGCATCGTCGATTCTTCCGATGAAGAATGTGAAGGAAAAACATTATCAACCAAGAAGAAATTAAATAAACCTAAATTGATTATTTCCGATGATGAAACTTCTGTTGCATCTGAATCAGAAATAAGTGAGAATGAAGAAGAAACACCGAAAAACAGAGTCATAGGTTATGATTCGGAAGAAAATGAAATTTTTGAAGATGAAGAAAACGAGAAAAATGTTCGGCCGTCGGATTTTTTTGAAGCAGAAGCAGAACTATCTGACGAAGAAAATTTTGACAGTGCTGATGAAAATGAAGATGATTTAGATGTTATGGAAAGAGAAGAAGGTGATGATGAAAAATTAAATCATAGAAAGTTACAGAGAGAATTAGAAAGGATTCATATGTAAGTATTGATTGTATAAAATAATATATTTTTGTTAATTTTTTGGTGAAATTTTAGAAAGCATGTTTTGGAGAAAGATAAGCATGACGTTCGTCTTATACAAGAAATATTATTAGAAGACGGTGATTTGCACTCTGAGAAAGGTCGAGAAAGAAAGTTCCGATGGAAGAATGAATCAACTTTTGATTTTAATGAAAAAGACGAAGTTGATAATGATGAAGAAGTCGTTGATTTGGATGATGTTGAAGCGGAACAACAATACCGACGAATGCGTTATGAACGTGAAAAGTTTTTACGTGAGGTATAGTTGAATATATTTTCCTTTTAAACTATTAATATTTAAAATTTATTCATTCAAGAATTTTCAAAAAAGTGGATTGCAAAAAAAATAAGTAATAGAAAAATCACAATTTTTCCCCAAATAAAGTTTTTCTATAAATTGCTTTAGCATATTAGATACCAGTTTTGATGAAAAATAATGATATATTGTATTATTTTTTTTACAGAAAGAAAATTCCGAAAACTTAAATAATGAGAATTTTAAGTTAAACAATGGTGGTCAAGGATTTAAGATTATTTCAGAGTGTACCCGAAAAATTGTAGAAGTTAATGAAAACAACATAAATTCCACAATTTCTCCGATTGTAAATTTGGTTTCTAATAGTAAAAATGGATCTGTCAAATCATCTATTTTAGACGTTGTGGTACTATTTACAAAACCTTGAATTGAATAATTTCGATAATAATAATTAATAACTTTGAATTTTAGAACAAACGTGGATCATTTCTAAGTCGGGGCAAAGAAGAATTAAATCGAATTGCAGCTTTTACAAAAGAAATAGCTGTCGGCGGCGTTAAAAATTCCAATAATTTTGTTTTCTCAACAGTCGACTCCAAGGGTCCAAATAGCAAACGATCAGATAGTAATTCTAGTGTGTCAAAAGTCAATACCAATAAAAATAATAAGCGAAAGGCGCCTGAAACAATGCCTCTAATACTTAAAAAGCTTTGTATGAATAATGTAAATAATACCTCAACAAATTCAAGTTAATGTAAATAATTTTAAAATATTTGTTTTAACTTTTAAAGTGTCGATTATTAATTCGTGCCTTCAAAGTTACTTGTGATTATAGTTATGTAATTTTCTTTTTAAACGATAAGCTACCAGACTTTCGTTTGATATACTTAAATAAAGTTTTTATAAAATAGGGAATGCCTTTGATTTATTTAAGATAACACATTTCAGGTAGATGGTATTAATCAAATTTATAAATAAATCTTGAAAATATATCTCTTGAATTAACATACTGAAATTAAAAAAAATAAAACTGAATTTTTTTGATTTTTTTTTAATGAAGTAGTTTTATTAATTTAGAAATGTTTTGTCTTTTTAGTTTTTTAATTTGAATTTACAACAATTGCCCTAAGAATTGGAGTTCCATCTTTAAGACAATAGAGTAAAAATGTATGTTATGATTTCATCGTGGTTTCAGAGATGGCACCACAGCTTATGATCGACTGTGGGAAATTCAAATTAAATTTCCAGCCTGTAAAATTTATTCTATTTTTATTTCCAAACATATTAATACGAAGTAAAAAAAAGAAGCAAAAACACCGATAGTATTCCTAAATATTCACAACTGGTTCCCGATGAGTTAAAAACAATTTTTTTGTTTATTTATTGGTGTAATATAGCCTCCGAGCAGGATTAGTAAAACGAGTGACTAATCGTAACTTTTAATTTACATATAATTATAATAATTTAATTTCTACAAATTTTAATTATTAAAGGGTAAAAAATGGTAACGTCCGATTAGTGTTTTTTTTAAATTTAATTCATACTCAAGCATTGAAAAAGAAGCTTTGTTTATAAGTCGAATTTCTACCTTTTTCAATGGTCACCATTTGGAATTTTAAAACTAGAATATTTGGATCTTACTATCATATATAATTTTATATATCAATAACTTGGTTTAGCGAGAGAAAAATTTGAGTAAATTGTAGTATATGTAAATTAAGGTAAAGGCTTTAAAAAAATGTAGTTACAAAATTACTTTCTTATTCTGTTATTTATATTCAAGCATATTGAATATTGCAAAAGCTTAACAGTATTATACTTGGAGGAGTGATTTAAATTAAACATGTTTTTATCTTCTTTTTTTGAACTTCTATTTCTAGCGCTACCTGTTGTCTTCAGTGAGGTTCTTAAAGTAGTTTATCCCTTTTTTGAACGTGTTGTCTTGAAATTAGGACATCTAAAAATTCAAACAATGAACTATAATATGATAAACTATGTTTGAACATATTCTAAGAGTGATTGAATATGCAAGAAGCATCTGGAATTAGGTAGGAGCTTTCATACTCGGACCAAATTTATATATAAGGCAGTTCACCATCAACAGTTAAACAGTAACAAATAACAGTTCAGAAAAGTAAAGTAAAAATAAGTCAATCTCAACAACCGTTTTTTTAATTGCCGATTTGTAAAATAAATAAATAAGTGTGTAGGGTGAAATAAATAAACGTATGTAATAAAATAAATTGTTATTGTTGTATATTATAAAACACAAGTCCAACAAAATCCTCAAATATAAATAAGTTAAAACGTAATAACATCAAGCAATCTTCCTTTCTATTAAATCCTTTAAAATTTTCTTCTTTACTGTTCTATATCAGTAGTTTTAGAATGTTAAAATGACTTTTCTTCTTGTCATCATATTAATGATCGTCCTTTCATCGTTGATTTATTTGATCATTCGATTATTTTTTTCTATTCTTATTTAGCACCACATTAAAAAATTCCGTAACAAAGCTTTGAAATTCTCTAAAAATCTCTATATATTTTGATTCTTTAAATTTGTATTATCTTAATACATTTAAATTTAAACAAAAGGTAATATTGTTAAGATTGTTTTATTCAGCAGAATTCGCTTTAGTTGGATTTTTTTCTTATATGATACGAAAACGTCTTATTATTAACAATTAATAACAGTACTTAATTGTATTTCGCCCGATAAGAATTATAGTAATTCTCTCTTAATCTATATGGTTTCCTACGAGCAGATTAACTTTTCCGTTCTATTCTATTATTCCCTAAGGAAATTTCAGTTTGTCTTGAAAGAGGACATAAAAATTTAAAAACAAAATCACTTTTTCTATCAAAATGCAATTTTATAAGAGAAAAATATGTATAATTTAATACTGATAACAATTTGAGAAAATAAATAAGATAGAAAAACGCCTTTCCTTACGTTCTTTCTTATACTGAAACGTGTGACTCTAAAAATTCAATTCAATGCAAATCCAATTTTCTACCGACAATAGTAGCGCTTTACTTAGGCAGTCTCACCACATGTCTAACGGTATAGGTACGGAAATCAATTTTAGACTGTTTATTGAAAAGGGCGTATCAAAATGTTATAGATCTAATCAGAATGTACCATAAAGAAAAATTCAGCAACTTTAAAAGCTCTTCGTTTCTAAAATTAAATTTAATAACTTTTGGTGTATATTACAATGCGAGAAAAATCATTTCATCTAATTCTGAGAAATGGGATTTTCTTTTATCTCACTCAAAGACTACACTCCAAAGATGTGCTTTTATTTTATTTTTTTTTCAAGGAAAAATTTATTTGTAAAACGTATTACATGGAATAATAGTTATTTCTTGTATCAAAGTAATATCTGTATTGGACACTCGGATATTTAATTTGAAAGATCAAAGAGAAGTTATTCGTTCATTTTATCATTTAGTGATTCAAGTCATGCTATCGTCAAATTAAAAAAAAATGTTTTTCTTTAGATATTTTGCAAGTTTAATAAAAAATTTGCTAAGAAAATGTACCCAGGTGGACACACTGCATAAATCAAATAATGCTTTTATACGTCATAGACGCTTTGTAAGGGTCTCTCCCTTGTACAAATTTGTTTTATAAACCTTTGTTGAGCGACACTGACCACATCATTACTTTAACAACTTGGTTGAAAACAACTGTAATTGTTTCGCTTGAGATAACAGTATACAGTACTCGTATTAAGTTTAGTACAAAGCTCAAATAAAGCTCCAGAAATAATTTTTTTTTGTCAATTTTTACATTTTGAAAAGTACTTGTACCTAGAACGTAAATGATATACGAATATAGGAAGCAAAAAACTTTTAAATGTAATTAATTAATTAACACACAAATATACAGTTGCCGAACATAACAGTTCATAAAGGGTATACTACAAAGTCTGTTGTATTCAATTTTGTAATTTTATTATTTTTAGGGTTCCGTAATAAAAACGGAACATTATAATTTTGCCACATTCGTCTACTCGAAATGAAATTTTGACTTCTCAAAAATTGATATACTAAAGAAACTAGGGAAAAAACCAAGGGGCAAAGTTTACTTCAGTTATTAACAAAAAAACATTTTAATAAGTTAAATGCATATCTGGCAATTTAGATATAACCATTTTTGATTAAAATCCTTAGTTGGGGCACATTAAAAATTTACTCGAATCGAGATTCGCACCTATCACGTATAGTGATACCTCAAGATACTAGTTTAATTCATACTGTAACCTTGCTCGTATGTTAAAACAATTATCCCCATAAAATGAATAGAAATGCCATTACCCCACGACACCCCCAAAATGCTACCTTAGTTGTTCTTGTTATATTACGTGTTTGTGAATTAGAAAAATGTATTTATAAATGACATATATTGTATAGAAACATAATAAAGGAGAATTTAAAGAAATAAACTGGTTTTATAAAAGGTATTTTAATTTTGGTCAATTAAATGCAACTTAAATGATAATTAAATATCGCAGGGGTGGCCAAGCTCCTTGATTCTGAAAGTCCAAGCCATTTTTCAAAATTTGAATTATTTTTTCGTGGAACAATTAAGGTTGCTTATAAAAAGATAACAAGTAATGAGAAAAAATTGAAATTAAAACTGTAGGTAAGTAGTCAATTATTTCAGTCATGTACCTGTAAAATATCAATTCGGTTTAAAGCTTATTAACGGAGTAAAAAATTTGTCAAGTTGCATAATTTTGAACCGCTTAATACAGGGGAGAAAAGTTATGCATGATCGTAAAAAACCCGTGATAACTCTTTTTGTAAAAGTGACCTTTTTTTTTGAAAAAATAGCGACGCATTCATTGAAATATTCCACGTGTCGATCAATATCAAAATCATTAATATTTGAGGATCTCTAAGCAAAATATTTCAATGTAAAGATAGGAAAATCGTGCTAAAATTCAATCCGAATATATAAAAATCTTATAGAAATATCTACGTCTATTTATAAGCGTAGAGAAATCTCCCTTTTTATAATAATTCTCCACCGCACTTCTAAGCGACAAATACGTAAAATTAAAAGGTATGCAAAAATGGTACTAAAAAAGAGTTTTTACAAGAATTATATTTATTGAAAACGTAAATCAAAGTACAAAATATTTATATTTAATTTAAATATCAAAAATTAAACATATTTATTTCACTTATCTTGATTATTCTTTAAAATTTGGTGAATAATTGGAGACAGCACTTTTCAGTAATTCTTTGAGACGCTGGTTAGTTAATGTTGATCGGCGTTTGGAGATCACGAATTTTAAAGTGGAATAAAATGATTCATATAAGTGTGTTCTTCCGAATATTGAAATAATTCGACAAGTACCCTTTTCCAATTCAGGATACTTTGATTCCGGTTCAAATTTCCAATACTCAGTAATCGGCGTTGACTTATATTTTAATTGTAGAGCTTGATCTTCTCGCATCTCTATTAATTCTAATTCTCCAGATGCTTTTTGAGTCGTATTTATATTGGAAATGGAAAACACATCTTTAATAATGATAATTTCAAGTGGATTTAGAAAAAAATACTCTTTATTTTTTAGAAAATTACTAAGCAACTGAATGAGATGAGTTTCCGCATAAATGTGCTACTTCAATAAATAAATGAGGTTCAATCAATGTATTGCTAAGTTTTTACGGTTGTTTATATTAGCAGGTTTGTTAGGATTTGTTTCCGGACAGTAGCATTATTTATTTTAATACCCATTTATTTATTTATATTAACAATTATTTTTACGGTTGTAACTATTAACTGTTCGTAACTGTTTTGTAACTATTCTGGCGACGGTCAATCGATGGCCTTATCTATATACCTATTTGCCGCGTTCTCGAACTTTCCAGACTATTCCTGGCACTTCTCATAAATTTGAATGATTTCTATCTCTTTTTGCCTGACATTAAAAACTCACCGAGAGTATTCTGGAACTTCTTTCATCTCTCTTCAATTTCATTGTTAGAACTTTTGAATGCTCTAAGTCCGTAATAGTAAGGATACCTTATTGCTAAACTTTTTTTTCTTTTTTTCGAGTAGGAAGCAAAAATTCCAACCAAAAAGCCAAAATCGAAAGTCCTAAATGCAGGTTTTTTTAATTTTCATAAGCAATAGTGAATGGAATTACATACAGTTCATAGTTGGTGGATCCTAGTTAATTATAAGATCATTAGCACAATGTGGGATAATTGATAATAATAGAGCCTTTTATTTAATTCAATCAAAATATATATTGAGACTTTTGGACCGTTAATTAACTTTGGGGTACAAATCATTTGAAATTGTTAAAAATGTTTCTTCTTTTTTTAATTATTCATTAACGAAAAATGCAAATATTTAAGGTTTTTAAAGAATCAATAAAGGTTTTTTGGGTTTTGATGTGATCAAATTGTTTTTAACTTGTTCAACTATTTGTTCGATATTCACAATTACTGAAAACGATTTAATAAATACAAAGCAATTTGATATAAATTAATACTCTGAATATGTACTCGTTATTAAATACCAATGTAACGAACCTTAAGATTTGTTCATTGTTTAATGATTCTATTATTATTATATTAAACCAAAACCCTTGATCTTTAGACATGAATATTTACCGCAAAATTCCATACCCAAATTATCTACATATTGACATATTTGTACGAAATTGATATTCATGTATTGATTTACAAATTACAGTGAAATTTCTATTAATTCTCAAAGTGTAAGTTTTGATACCATAAATATTTCAATAAAGCATACAACAAAATTGTAATTTTTATATGTTATAGGTTTGGGATTTTTATAAATAAATATATTAAAGACAAATTATATTTCATATTATATACGGTAAGGATAACAATCTCCTTAGTTGGAAGAGGTAGTATTTTGAAGCCAGTTAATACAATTATCAACTTGATGCGTTTTCAAATCATCCCCAATTTGTTTGGCTATAGAAGAACAAGAACGACAGGCTTGTTTATGTTTAATAAAAGTTGTAAGTTCATCAAGTTTATCATGGGTATGCTTTAGTAAGGTCATCGCAAGTTCCATTTCTAATTCCAAATTTTTACGAGTTTGCCGCACTCCTTGTATATTGGGTTCCATAAAAGCTTCAGAAAACATTTGCTTTATTATCATAAAGTCACAATTATAAAATTAATATTTTATGAAACATATATTGTTAATTTGCAAGGGCTGGAAAAAGGTTGAATATGAAAGAAGTTAGAAACGAATTCCACCAAAGGATTCTAGTTGTAAAAGTTCAACAATTATGGATTTGCCAGTTCACTATTTGGTCCAATTTTGTGCATATGCATATATCACATAAAATTATTACAAGCTCAATATTGCATTCGCTATCTATTCTTAATTATTTTTTTAAAACTGATATCGTATTTACAGATTTAGATTTTTTCCTTTATTTATTCTACAAGACATTTCAGGATTCCAATATCTTTTTGATGTTTAGCATAGACGGCCATCATTTTTGATTGTGTTACCTTACTAGTATAGTTCGAAGGTTAAATTTTGGTGGAGCCTACTGATGGACGAGTGGTTTATGTGAACGCTCCGAAACTGGTAGGTTTTGGGTTAAATTCTCGTATCGAGTAAATTTTTGATATTTCTCGATTACGAATTTTTATTAACCTTAGAGTCGCTAAAGACCTTCCGACCGAAATCGAAGGTTTCAAAAGTGACTTAATTTTAGCCAAAATATTTTGACTAATAGAACTAAGTAAAAATGAAAGTAAAAGTGCCTAAATCTCATATTTAAAAGGTTAGGGAGATTAAAGCTCAAAGTAATAAAGGTAGGTACTATAATTGCGATATAGTAATAATCTTCTCGCTACCTTTTCTAAATTAATAGTAATCAATTTGTGTGTGATCGTACACGCTCATTTATTTTTCGTGGCTGTATCTTCGGTTTCAGTTAAATCTTCGACCATCTTTGGCTGAAGCCGATGATAGTTTTTTGACCAAAGCCGGAAATTTGTTACACTCTATTTACCAACTTGATTTCTTCACACCTTCTGTATATATTGTTAATTTAGTTAACAAACTACGAATTGATTCTGAAGATAAGGACTCCACACCTTATTGGCATTAAGGTTATATTTTGGTGATTAAATTTGTAGTGAGAAATTGTAATTATTCCTCTTGCAAAGCCAAAAAAAGTACTTATTTTCTACTGTGGTATCACAGAATGTGGTTAGCGGGCATACGATTTAGAGCAGGGGTGTCAGCAAAATGATTTTGTGGAGAGCCAGATTTAAGATTTTTCTTTCCGATACGGACCAAAGAAAATGTCTAATAGTAAATCAATAGCGACAATTATAAATAGATGGCTTAAAGTTTAACAAGTTCGCGAACTGTATGTTGGACAGGCCTGGTTTAGTTAAACATGTAAGAAAAATAGTCTAAAAAGGGACCCGTAGAATCCATGTTTTTAATTTCTGAACCATTTTCAATTGAATACTTTGGTGGAATTTCCGGCTAACCTTTTGTATTCTAAACAATTTTCAGCACCCGCCTTAAAATTAACAGTATTTACCTTGAAGAGTTCTTAACTCTAACATTTGTTTGTATTTAATAAAGCGAAGTTTTTCATTTTTCCAAAATATGAGACTTACTGCACCCATGATTACCAGTAGTTCGATGCTCCAAAATTTGAATAGGAAATCCCAAATGTAGATAATAAAACTACAAAATCCATTTGACATATCCGGAAAAAATTTATTCCAAAGCGTTTTAAATGGTTGATTAGGTTTTTGATTTTGATCATAATAAAAAGCATATTCTATATCTTTACCGAACCACATTATTGTTAAGTACGTTTTTCTGTTGTAAATAAAGTTCTTTATATAAATAAAATGTTAACTTTAATGGGAGTAATGTATGGAAAAAGTTGTAAGTTTAATAATTTATATAACATCCATGATATATTTACTAGGCGATTGTTATAAGGTAACCTAGGTAAATTCAATGCTTAATTAAATTTTAATTTTGCTAAATTCTGTATTTTATTTTAGAAGATATAATTTATAAGATAATTATAATTCAATTTAAAAACTCCAAAAATCAAAAGTAGGTAATTAAAAGTTGAATTTAAAATTTTGTGACGTATAGATGAAATGAGTAATTAATATAAAGGTGACCAGTTATCATGAGAATAAAAGTATGAGTCAGATTATTACTTTGAAATATATATTTTCAGCCAATTAGTATAGGTATTGTGAATATGAATAAACTATTTTTAAGATGTGAAATAAATGTTTCCCTTTTAGCATTACAAGAGTTAGTCATTATAATCGTTATTCTATTTATAGTTTTAAATTTTTCATGAATCATACTTTAGTTTCAAATAATATTGTAAAAAGAAGATAGTACAAAGAAAGTTAAAGCTTATAGGATATATTCATGTGTGAATATAAAAAAAGCTATTCGAAATTTATCTTCAACTTCTTATTGAATTGAAAGAACCCGGAAGGAAACAGCCGTAGTAGATCAAGCATATTAATTAAAAGACTAAATGCTTCTTTTTGACTCATTTTTATTTAACGTAGTCTTTAGTATAAAAGTAATTTAATTACCTATGTTTTCCTAAATTTCTAAGTTTAAAAATGTTCATTTTAGCTGCAATCAAATAAAACATGGAAAAAAAATAATTCAAATATTTTTCAAATGGTTGTTTTTAAAAATATTTCAAAATTTTGTACTTTAAAAATTAACTTGGCGCAATCGTAGGTATACAATAGGCTGTGCCAAAAAATCGACTATTGTTTTAAAAAGATGTATGAAAATATTATTTAAGATGAGAAAAACAATTTTTGGGAAATTTTGAGCCCTTAATATTTATATTAAGAGGTCTATCCAATCTATTTCCATCTATTTCAATTCAAAACGCATTTTTTTTCTCAAAACCTTTGAACGGTTACATTGAAAGAATTGAACAAAATATATTCTTGAAGGAAATTTAATGTTCTACAAAAAAGGTTAGATTCTAAATTTTGATCAAAGCAACCGTTTCCTAATAACCAAGCCATAAATACTGATCTGTTTTTAGCATTTGATTTATTAACTGTGAAATTCTGTAACTAATGAACGAATTGTTATTTGGAGCCAAATTTTTATATATTCTTGAAGGTAATCAAATACTCTACAAAAAAAATATCGTACCATTTTTGGATAAACTTACTTCTCCCAAATTTATGCAAGGTCAATTATTCAATTTTGCTTATTTTTTTTTGTCTTCCGGAATAATATTTTTGAAATATCATTTTTACCTTTAAGCAGGCCATTCACACTCCGACTTGCAGTCCAATTAGTCGGACTAATAGTTGGATCAAACAACACCATTCACGGTCCGACTTTAGATCCAATTTCGAAAGTCGGATCACAAGTTGGACTGCAAGTCGGACCGTGAATGGTCTGGTTTACTTATTCTTCAAATTTTGCAATTATTGTAATGGTTTTTTACCGTTGATTTGCACCAACTAAAATCTTGAATCACTCTAGGGTTAATAAAAATCCGTAAACTGAGAAATATTAAAAATATCCGTTGCAAAATTTGAACATGTTCTTATCAGTTTTGAAGCAGTTATCTGAAGGATGGTTAGTACTTTATCCTTTATTTCATAAAATTCGATATAAAATTATCCACTCAAAAATGATAAACATGAAAAAAAAAGATGAATAACGAAAGAAAAACAAGCTGTGCTATCAAAAATAGTATGTCATTATTGAGTATTTGACCGCAAAAAATGACTGCGAAAGGCATTTAAAAAATTTCGATTTTTTAATTCTTTTCCAGATTGGGAGAATCGATTGATTTTTTACTTAAACATTTAAATGTAAAACATTTAAAAATTCAACGTGACTAATTTGCAATTGGTAAATGTCTAGTTCGAATCTTAAGACCAGTAAATTTTTAATACTTCTCGATTTACGGATTTTAATTAACCCTAGACCCTAATATTTTTCTTATACTTTGTAGGTGAAGACAGTTATTAAAAATATTTTGGAAAATATTTACCTAAGGTGCTGGACTTAATTTTAAAAAATATAAAAAAAATGTATTTAAGCTGCCAACTGACAGACCAGTGGTTCTTTATTTAACTGATATTCAATCGTTAATTAAAAAAAAATGATCATTAATTGGACGCCACCATTTTTGATTACTGCCGTTTGGATTATGAAACTTTTAAATAAGCACTTAAGCTTTTTTCAGGAATTTGCCCTCGGTTTCTTTGCCTCGGAATTTAAACAATAACTTAGGGCGTCTTTTTGGTGTTTCTACTTTGCAATATAAACACGAAAAGATTGAAAAGAAATACAAATTTATAATTTTGGGAAAAATCATTGAGGTCAATAGTCTCAGAATCGTTGTGAATTAATTCTGTATGACAGTTGGTAGATTTATAGGTAGGTTTAAGTCATTGAAACTTTTATAACATTGTAGACTTTTAGCACTCATCAAGTATTAAATCTAATTTTATAATGTTTTATATTCAAAAAAAGTTTGTGTGTACTTATAAAAGTTTGGTATGCTTTGTAAAAGTGTAGTTTTTTTCTGGGAATAAGTTACAACCATTTTTGTTTCATAACTAGATTTTTAGATAGTATTTGCGTTATTAACTTCTTATATATAAAAATCACGTGTCACGGTGTTTGTAGTATAACTCTTCCGAAACGGCTGAACCGATTTTTATTAAATTTTTTATGTATGTTCGGTAGGCATGAGAATCGAACGTAAAATATATTTCATACCTCTAGGAGATTATTTGAGGAGATTATTATTTTTATTATATTATTTGTAATCATTGATGACTGATTTGTTTTGAAAAACACATAGTAACCGTTTGATTTTGATATTCTCAATTATTGAATGTATGTTTTATAAATATTTGAATTATTGAATTTATGTGTTAAATAACTATTTAATTAATTCATATTTTGGGTGAGTGTTACAAGTGCACGTCATTTTGTCATTCCATTCTGCATTTGTTATGTATTACAACGCAGTGCGTGCAAAGTTGTATACGATTTAATTTAATTTATAAGAAATATTTTATTTGTATGAGCTATTGATCTTATATATGCAAATTTCAAAAGAAAATAATTCCATCATAGACGTCACGCTGACGAAGTTGCGGGCATCAGCTAGTAATTATAGAATAATTTATAATTATGTTAAATCAGTTATTAAATCCAAAAAAAATGTTTAAAATTCAAAAGAACAGTTTATTCGATGCTAGGCAATGGGAAGCTAAAAGACGTAACCGCCTTCCGTTGCAAAGATCGTAACGCCAATTCTTGTCTCACTCTCACGGTGCGCCTAAAGAAGTATAACTTCAATTTCCTAAAAAAGAAATCGCAGAATAATGATTTTAAAGTTTTGAAAGAAATTTTGTAGCTAAAGTGTTCTAGTTTTAGCGTTTAACGTAAGATTTTATTGAGAAAAGTGTTGTTGATTGTTTAATTGGTGTTCATGTGAATAAAGTTGGGGACATTAGCCAGTCTCATAAAAATATTGATATAAACTTTCTAGTTAATTGATGTGTATTGAAATTACAATTAATTTGGTGATTTGTTGAATGTAAAAGCTTTTAAAATAAAATTTTGGGTTATTTTTCATCAAATAACTGCATTAAAATAACATGAAAACTTCAATTAAAATTTACAGCGAAAGTAATAAAAAGTAAAAAAAGTAAAGCAATTTTTAATTTCATTTATTGAACATGTAAAAGCTACCTGATAAATTTATAAACAAAAATACAGTAACTTTCATTACGACAGACGACCTCGAAACAATGAAGCTAATCATTTCTCTTCAGCAGAGCAAATTGAGTTAGTCGTATGAAAATACGCAGAACGGTTGAAAGCTCAACAATCGGATTCGTGAGCTTTCCAACTTCATACTATATCATAAAGCTTTAATACAAACTGACGACGCGCTCAAGTTAAACCATCCCGCTAATATAGCTCTACAAATTGTTTAAAAGCAAATCCCACTCAATTTTATTGACGTAATTGAGTTATGTTTCACAAAATGAAATTGATTACACAGCTAAATATTCAAGCTAATTTTTTATTTTCTTTTGCATTTTAAAAACATCTAGTGATAAGGAAAATCAATCGCGATTTTAAGGGTGAATAGACTCAGAAGCTCGCTTAAGAATTTTAAATGCATCCCCCTAAGCATCATTTATGTAAATTTAACCAATGTAATGAATAAATAACATGGCAATATGACATCAAATTGAATAGAGAAGTTAATGAAGAAACTACTTGACAATACATTTAGTTGACTAATAGGCCATATATGAAACATATAAATATTTGAATATGGAAATTGGCTGCCAATGGCAATTTTATGCGTTAGAAAATTCACCAATATTAAGATTGAATATGCTACAATCTTAACTAGGGAGAACGGGAGGTTAATAGTTATTTATAAATAATGGCATTTTTTATGGCAATTTAAATAAAAATTGATTCTCAAGTATAAAGAGACTAGTTTGTATTTACAATTAGTAAAATACGGTTGGTTAAGAATATAAGTTCAGTTTCCATATGGTTATACATTAATTTCACAAATTGAGACAATGAAACATGATAAATATTTATTCATTCCAATATTAGATGTCGAATTTTCCCAAGGGTGTGGTCATTTACTTAAACTTTATGTTTGTATTTATAGTGTACCTATGAATGTGAGTTTTGAAAAGGGGATGAAAAATTTGTGTTACTTATATATATAATATGATGTTTTATATATGGTAGCCAACACATTCGTAACGGAACAATTCGAAGGGATAGACAGCAGACAAAATCGTTTGTAGGGATTTCCGACAAAACGTATTTTAGTGACGGTTGATTAGATCAGGGGTAGACAATCACCACCCTCGCACCATGATTCACCTAATGTTTCACCTTGTTCAAGAGGGAGGCGTACGGCTATTCCGGAATTGTGGCGAACTTTAAATTACTCACTGTTAAAAAGTAGCAGCTGCTATTTTGAAATGATTCAATCAAACTAAAAAAAATACACATGTGTAGGGGTTGGGAAGGTGAGAACAATTTGGTATTGCTTCAAAAGAAAATTAATTTCAGTATATTACTTTGAAAAAATCATTGTTTGAAGAGAAAACATGAATTGCAAAATTCACGTGAGACGTATGAAAGTCTACAATAAAAAAATATCCTTTAATTTTGTCATAAAAATATTGCATTTTAATACAATTTTCGTAGTTTAAACAAAGTTAATCTGATTAATTAAAGATTAAAATTATATTTTTCTACGGTTTTAATCAAATTCGTACGGGGGCTGTCAAGACAACGTTGCAATTACAATACATTTTTCGGGAGTCCTTTTTTCTTCCTTTTTTTTTCTTAAGCCTTTTGATAACTTCGAAACTTTGATTTTTCCTTCAATTTTAGAAAAAGTTCTATTTTACTTAAAATTTGGAGCTTTTCAAAAAAGTTTGCGGAAAAGTTCAACAAAACTCTTTCAAAATTCTTCGTAACACTAATTTTAAAGAAACAGATCCTGAACTGTTTATAGCGAACAGTCCTGCTTTAGACATTAACACTTCCAACTATATAATTGTCTTCCCGAAAAAAATGTACTCAGAAGTAACCTTATTATTTTACCTTTCAATTAAGCTACGATGATAGAAGGTGAAATTAAATCTGGAGTCTTGCAGAGTAATGTTCCAGCTTAGTACCGTACATTTTTGGCACTGATATCGTTCTAAGCAACGACAAGACCATTATCAATTATTTTACAAATAACATCTCAATCCTAATAATGAACATTTCTCTAATATTAGCTTCCAAAAAACATCAGTGTGCATTCGAAGGATTGCAATTCTATTTCTAGAAATGAAGAATATAATTAAACCTATGACTGATACGTTTATTACAAGCAGGGCTATCAAAGATATTTGGGAAAAGTATCAAAGTATCTAGATACTAGATAAGTTACTTTTTTAAAAAGTATCCAAAGTTACTTTGGGTATCTAGTTACTCTTAAAAAGGGAACTTAAATCCTTATCTTAAATTACCTTTAAGATTTTTAAAAATATACTTTTTTAGTTACCTTGCATCTTATGTATATAAGTTTCATAACATATTAGGTTAATTTGTAAGATAATCAGAATTTTTTTGTCTTATCTTTAATTTAATTTAGAAAAAAAGAAAGTATGTATATCTAATTTCCTGTAAACACAATACATTTTAAAAACGATAGAAGACTAATAAAAAATAAGAGTATTAGTTCAATTTTTTTAAACAACATAAAATTATACATCTCATCTCTCGGTGTCTTGGTACCTAAGTTACTTTTCAATATCTAAGATACTTTTTAAGGATTTTATGAAGGTATGTTAAAGTGCTTCCAGACAACTATATATTTAGTAAAATGTGTCTTATTTGTTGTTAAAGCAACTGTAAAAATTTTAAAGCCATTCACCCCGTCGTTAAAAAGTTATTGTAATTTAAAAATACTATGATTTTATCGAATAGATTAAATTTATTTTTATTAGCAACAAAATGTTTCCAGTCATCCCAAATTTTCAAAATATGCAGCTTAAGCTTTAGGAAACTAATTTTGTATAAATTTATTTGAATTTTCTACACGGTTTTTTAGAAACAAATTGAAAACAGACTAAAAATGTGGTTTTTACTTGATAAATTAATAAGTTTATAAGAAAGTGCGACATCATTGATGATTTAATCATATTAAAAAAATCTACATTCATAAGATAAGAGCATCAATTAATAATATTTTGATTTGTTAAGTTAAAATCTAAGCACATTCAGGCTCAAAAGTTAGTAAAAATTTTCAATATTTTTTGCTTTTTCTTATTTTGTTTAAAGTTTTTGCTGAAATTTCCGATTTTCTCTTAAACAATTTACAGTTTTTTAAGTATCGATTAATTTATTCGCTTCATGATTCGCTATACGGCGTAATTATTCACGAATTTCAATTTTTATGTACTTTTGTCTCCGATTGTATCTCTATAGCATCCTTAAGTTACTTATGCAGTTCTTTTTAAAAAGTATCTAAAGTACTAGATACTGTTTTCTAAAAAATAAATAAACTAAGATACAATATCTTAAATACTTTTAAATAACTTAGATACCTGAAAATAACTAGATACTTTTTCTGACAGCTCTGATTACAAGTAAGGATATCTAACAATATCTAATATCCAGCAATGCTCAACAACCGGAAGCAGCGATATTTCAAAAACCGATATTTGAGAATGTACCTTATTAATAACTTGACCTGGGTAAAACATTGAACGGTGAAGCAGAGTCAACTAAATATAGTCCGTAAAATCAGTGGGGGTTGCGAATCAAGGATTTGCGACTGTCCCAGAGCACCTAAGAAGGTCAAACTAAAAGTAATTGGAACATACAGTGTGCAGTTGTGAGATGTCATCAGTAGCTCCAACATCTACCTAATGATGAAAAATTCAGCGTTCCAGTTGAAAAAATTAAAACTCATTAAGGTGCCACTTTAATCTCTAATCATGAGATGCACAAAAATTTCAATATGATGACAGCCATCAGAATTGACTAACATGGCCAGATTCAGTTAAAATATCTGAATAGATTCCTGGAACATTCTAAACTGTATAGTTATCAATCTTCTAGACCAGTGGTTCCTAAAGTTGACTACGTTCCGACCCATCTTTAACTAAATTTTTTAATCTTGAGACCCCTCTTAGTTGTTTGAGGGAAAAGAATGTATAAATATTGGTCACACTATTGAAAGCATCAAATTTTTCAATACCTTTTTTTATTCATGTCTTATACAGTGGCGAATTGCTCATTAAGGCCCACGCAATATTCGCTTGCGAATATAGTTTGAGAAATACTAAAATTCAGATAATTCGAACGATAATAGAAGACTGAACCACATCTCTTTCCTGGATCTGTTCTATAGCACAGCTTTTGGAGTTTTTACGCAGCATAAGATTTTTCTCTTTAGGAAGGTTTGTGCACCTATCAGACAAAATGCGAACTGAATCAGTACATAAAAGTAATGATACGTAAAAGTACCACCTAGTAGCCACCTATAAATTTTTGTTGACCTTTTTTAGCAATTTAGAACCCCAATATTCCTCGAGGATGAACTTTAGTAACCTCAAATAAACAATTCTAAGCATGTCTTTGTTTTTAATATTAATCCGTAGACTAATTTGTTTCGTTAAAATAATAGATTTTTCGAAATATGATAAAAAAAAGTATTGTGATAGCAATGCACTATATTTAAATGAAATTGACTAATTTGAAGCAAGTTAATAATAATATAAATTAATTTTCATAACATATCATTTGCAAGGTTCATAGAATTTTACAGAATAGTTTTACTTATCCATTCATTACCTGTTTGCAATTATTCTTTGACTATTAACAAATTTGAATGAATCGATATCATTTATTGCTCTACAATTTCTTTTAAAAAATATTAGTAGATACGTAGACATTTTTGAAACAAACCGAAACCATAATTTAAAAGAACTGTAAAGAAGATTGCATATCAATATTGAAAGGTAAATTATAGATTGAGCAAAATATTGAAAAGGGATTTACGTTCTATAATTCTTTGATACGTCTACCTATTTGTAATTTGTTGTAGTGCTTTTCAATCGAAAATAGCTGCAATCATTTACTGTATTCTATTACTCGGCATTGTTTAGCTACTAGAAAAATATTTACATTTGTAAGTGTTGTAATAATAGTTGTAGTAAAACAGAAGGACGGTTTAAAGAGAATTTTATACTTTCTTATATTATTATATATTTATTAACCTTTCGATAATGGGGGTATTCAAGTAGTACATATGTAGGCCTTTAAAAAAGATTACTTTTTTCATGGTAACAAGTAACTTTATTGTGCTGTCCAATTTTTTGTAAAAGTAAATAAAACAAAGGAATAACAAAAGTTTATATGAAATTTTAATTTATATCGTGTTGTTGGTATTGTGTATGTTTATGAAGGAATATTGAAATAAAACAATATGAATTTAAGCTTATTAATGGCCGAGGGGTCAAGGTGACCGCTCCAAAACTGATAGGTATTGGGTTGGAATGTCATCTCCAGAAAATTTTCAATATTTTTCAATTTACGAATTTTATTAGCCCTAGAGTCACTAAAGACCTTGGTAGTTATATAGTGATAGTAAATAACAATTGAAGAAAAATAATTTCACTATCAATAGTTATTTTTAGTCCGGTAGATCAGTAGATTTAGAATTTCTTAAAAAAAAGAAATATTAGTAGACTTCTTACATATATTTGGAGGATATTGATTATAAACGTGATGAAATGTGAACCGTTATAATATGGTGTAAAGTAACTGTGAAAAAAAGCATATAAACGTGTGAAGTACTGAAATTCTTTGATAAGACTTGAGAAATGTTAACATAGTTTCAAAATAATGATTTTATTTTAATCAATAATTGATAATCTATTAATTTTTTATTAATTGTTTATTAATTAATTAATTAATTAATTGTTATTAATTAATTGTTTCTAAATTAGTAAAATAACCCCACCGAATAAACAACTCAGCTTTATGGTGGGGAAATTAAAGAGAACTTAAATGAGACAAAGTAAAAAAATATTTCGAGATATGCAATATTTCCATACGTTTGATTTTAGCTTTGCAATGATTATTATTAGTACAGATGCTAAAAGCATAATATGTATAAAAACTTTTAAGATAAAATAAAATCAACGAAAAAAGGAACTAAAAAGCGAAAAAAAAACATTTTAATCTTTCTTCAAGTTCGGAGTTTTGATACATTACTCGATATTAGTTTCAAGAAAATTCTTAGTTTTTCCGATTTTACGAAAAATTTGCATGGTTTTGACTAATTTTCCTAAGACTGCATTTTCAAATGTATAATTTCCTTTAATCGCTTTGAATTTTCGATTGGCTATAATCAGTTAAGTTTTATAAAGTGTATGCTTTCCAACATTAAGTTTCGGAAAATTTGGAATTTTGCAGGATTTCAACTTAGTGCATCTTATCTTAACATTTCCATTTGACGTTTTTCTCAGTTAAAGAAGTGTAATGAAATATCAGTCGATTCAAATGAAATTTTCTTCTATTTACCATGAAATTTATGAAAAATCAGGAAAATTTTATTTAGAAAATTAATTATTCTTTTCTCAAAAAAAAAAACGAGGCTCCTAATGGACGTTCGTAGTTACGAAATTCCGCTACTAGTACAAGTCCCTGTTAAAAAAAGGCATTTAGAGGCATTTTGAAATTTAGAGGCATTGAAATGCCTTTAAATATCTTTAATTTTTTTAATTTAAATGAGACCAATTTCAAAATACCCAATTAAATAAAATGAGAATAATTGAAATCGGGCAATTTTGTGAAAGGGAAATTCAATTGCAGTACGAGGTAGAAAATCGTAGAAAGAAGTTAGCTAGTTCATGTCCATATCAAATATTGTAGATATATTATTTTTGCGAATTGTTACCTACACTAAGTCTATTGTGTATGCTTTACAATTTTAACGATCGTTGTAATATGAGATATGTAACTATATAATTTCTAAAAGGCATGATCATAATCAAGGATCAATTAAATAATAATTTTTAATAAATTTCAAATTAAAATGTTGAAAAACTACTCATCGCCTCGTGAAGAATTCCCCTCAACGTTTGATTATGAACTTTCCAAGACATTAATGAAAGGAATCAAGGGAGATGAACACGGATCGTCCGTTTTACATTAAAGAGTCGTGTTTTAATTTATCAACTCTCATTTTAAAACATGTTCATTATAATTTGCAAAGAATTTCAAATTTATAAAACATTTTAATTGTGCCAGCTATTTGCAGAGTAATTTGAAAGCTTCAACTAAAGTGGCATAAATTGCATTTTACAACATTTTTTACGAACATATATTGTGTATTTTAATAAACTGTTCTCAGAACATGAACAAAAAAAAAACAGTTTTATTTGATGAAAATATTCTCGTCTGTTTCACGAGTACCTGCTTTTTGTAGATAATAAATATTGATGGCAGATAATGTTTTTGGCTGTTTTATTAAAATTGAGCTTGAAAAGAATAAAATTTAAATGGTGTATAAATTGGGAGAAATTAAAAATTTTTACATGAAAATTTTGCATGACAATACGTAATTGAAATGATATTTTTTTTCAAGAGTTATTATATAATTCTGTGAAAGTTTTTTTTTTAATTGAGAATCTAACGGTAACGTTGTTAGTAATTTAAGCTCCAAGTATAATGAAACACAGCAGGAGTTTGTACTAATATGTGGCTTTATGTTGATTTAAGTTTTTATATTTAGATAATTATATAAACCAACCTAGTAACAACAATTCAACTGTTAAGGGATACAAAGTGTTCATGTTCAAAACCTTTAAATTAAATAATTTGATTTAAAGAAATGCTGAAACCTAGCATAAAAACATATGATTAGGATTTGAAAATTAAAATGTTATATAAAAATGAATTCGTATAATATGTACATTAGTATTGCTTTTTTCATAATACAGAATTGTTGTTATATTTCAAGTAAGCATGGCGTTTCAATTATATGGCCAGTAATTAAAATATAGTAATAAAACGAAATTACTATATTATCATCAGATTCCATATAAATAACAAGAAAATTTCAGGTTTTTCTTCAGGCCTAAATTTTTTGAGTCAACTGATTTATTTTCAATTTAGCTATGTTTTGTCACGTATCGTGACTTCCTCGGGCATCTAATACATAAACATATTAAAATACAGCTACAGAATGAAACTACTATAAAATATAACTATAAATTTCAGTTGTTTTTACTATATAAAAGTTTAACTATATAAAAATCATAAAACATAACACAATAAACAACTCATACCTTGAAACCATTAATAATTAACACAAACGTCAATTCTATTAATTCAACATAATTTCAAAAAATTAAATAAATAATCATTATAATCGGTCAGCCCACCTGTGTAGGGTTACAGGTTACTACCACCACTACCAGCTACTACTAAGAATAGCTACATCTCTATTGTTAAAATTACACTATATCTTAGCATAGTGTTTTTTTGACCTTATTTCGTTTACTAGATTATAATTTAAACATTCACAATAAATTCGAGTAATTGTTACTCAAATTTTCTCGGCCAGTTTTGCAATTTAATGTATTACTGACAAAAATCATATCACTAACATTACGTTTATATCGTATCGGCTTCCTGTCACGTACTTTGTCTTTATCAAAATTATATATATATATATATATATATATATATATATATATATATATATATATATATATTATTAAATAGAATATACTAAAATATAGTGTAATTTTGACCATAGGGATTCTTAGTAGTAGCGGTAGTAATTTGTAACCATGTGAGTTGACCGTTTATTTAATTATTTGACCTTGTGTTGTAATTAATAGAATTGATGTTTGTGTTAATTAATGATTTCAAGGTTTGAATTGTTTATTGTATTATGTTTTACAACTTATATGTTTATATGCGTATGTATTAAATACCTGGAGAAGTCATTTTACGTGACGTAACGGTACGTGACGAAACGTAGCCGAATTGAAAAAATAAATTGACACAACAAATTTGATTAGAAAAAAAAAACGAAACTACTTCATGTTTGCTCAAACAGTTTTTTCTCAAAGTATTAAGATCACTAACAATACATTGTTTTTTTTTTTAAACTAGTGGAAAATGATAAAACACTAACGATAAACAAATTATACAATTATAAGAACACGATAGTTTTGTTAAAGCGATATATATGATAAGGAGACATCATTGTTGTTAATTTTTTACACCTAATTTCCTTTCGTTCCGTATCCCCATTCCACTGTTCCAGACTGAATTGACAAGGCAGATATTGTTCTGAACAAAGAACTAAGAATCATTCTTTTCCACCACTTAATTAATTCTCAGTTTTTATATTTATTGTCACTAAATCAGAGGTGTCAGAAAAAAAGTATTTTAGTTACTTTGCAGTAGCTTGGTTACTTTAAAGTATTTAAGTTACTGTTTCTTAGTTCCTTTGTTTTTTGACAGAAAGTAATTACTATAGGGAGTTTGCACTCAATGCAAAAACGTGGTCAAAAGGAAGGGCCATGGCCGGAGTTTCTAATATATTTTTAGTGACTATTTTTTCTAGAACGTATGACAACGTATGATACGGTTTGGTACAAGGAAATAATTTTTGTATGCAATTCTGTAGTAATGGTTTGAGTCATTGCTAATTTTAAATAATGAAACTTGGATAACATGAATTAATATAATTTTATTTTAATTAAGTATCTGAAATAGGAAATTATAAACGAGATCAAAAAAAAAATTGTAATAAAGTAATATATTTAATTTGAATAATCTAAAATCAGTACAACATGTATAATTGTATCATAGTTTTAAAAATATAACAATATAAAATGATTATATATATACAAAATTAATAGAAATTAAACATTTAACATACGCAAATCATAAAATATAACTTATTAAACTATATACAAAGTAAAAATTAAATAATAAATATTACCTTAATCAATAGTTATAAATCTATACTTTGAATCTAACTATATATTAATAATATATATTAATAACTATATATTAACTATAACTATATATTATACAATGCAGTTATATGACTCCACTTGGTACTTTTATCGTTTAAGCAAAAATCTCTCCAACGTATTATTTCGAATACCTTTCAACAAATGAGGAGGATCAAAAATGTGGAGAATCACTTTCCGATTAATTAAGTACGATTCCCCAACCTCCTCATTATTGGCTAACCTATTTTGATTTGAAAATGTAGTTAATGCTCGTATGGCTGCCGAATTGTTTTGTGCTTGGTCACATATTGTCGCTCGTACGTAAAACCCTTCATTTTGCAAGGCAAAAATGACTTCTACAATGTATTGTTGTAAGATGTTCGCTCCGGTCACGCTATCAATGAAATAAAATGCAACCGGTTGCTTGTAACTATGGAAAATGCCGCGTATCATAAAGCACAAAACATGATCAGCGTAGTTTTTAAATCTGCAGGAACCAATATCTTCAAAACCGAAGATATGATCTTCCTTACTATTGTAGTGAACATCTACCCCTAAACTCATCTCATCAACCAGAAGCACACAATTTTTTATCTTCTCATCATTAGCATCATTTAAAATTAGAGTTAAATTTTTAAAAATAGCATGATTAATTCCAGGTTGAAGATCCACAATCGGCATCTGACGCTGAATAGTGGCTAATGAGGGTATTTCTATTTCATTCGATAAGAAATTGTATGCTTTACTGGACATTATGCTGGCAAATCTCATGGATAGTTTTTTAAAATTATTCGAATACCGGCAACCCTTCCTCGACAATTGATTCTTTCTGTTCTTTTGAAATTTGTTCTTAACAATTTCCTTTAGCAAATCCGAGCAATGTGCCCTCCCAACGACAGTGTCAAAACTGTTTTCCCTCTCCTTATCTAATTGCCGTTTCAATTTTCTAATTTTTCGGCGTAATGCGTGTACAACTTCCTTCTGGTCTTCATCATTAATTATGGGTACTGTTTGAGACTGGGTGTCGCGGTCGGTTTGTAATTCTTGAAGATTTTATATTTCATCGACCTCCTCAATTTCTGGTTGGGACGGTTGACTCAGGTTGACTTATGTTGTAATTAAGATCTGAAATTTCAAGCTAATGTTAGGTTTGAAATACTTTTATTTAACTAATAATAAACATCCACTTTCTTGACATAATCTTAATAAAACATTATAATATATTATGTTAAACATAATATGAAAAACTATATTTTAACTATATTTATTATGTTAAACTATAGTTTTTGAAAAACTGAAATTTTTTGTTGACTGCATTTTTTTCCTTAGAAGTTTAATTGTGTTTTAAACAGGATCTATACTCCAATTACATTTAACAGTATGCAACAATTTTCGGCATTAATTATTGCCAGTAAAGAACTGTTGAATTTCCTATTTCCCGGAACAAAAAAAAAAAAAAAATTAATACAAAGAAACTTTTTCAAATAGAAATGTGTTAACTGGGTATAGTTAGAAGATTTAAAAATTCTAACAATGGGATTAAAGTAAGACGAAAGACATTCCAGAACATTCTCCGGAAGCTTCTAATTTGGGATAGAAAAATATGGAAAATTATAAATCGTTCGATTATTCGAGTTCAATCTATTGACTTCCACAAGGGGTTATCAGTTACCAGTTACGTTACAGTTTGAAATAAATTGCGGCAACCGTTAAAAGGAATTGTTATAAAATAATCAAATAAGTGGTGGGTAATACAATATATTATGATGTTATTGTTATATGTATTGAAACACAAAACAAACCCGTCAAATTCATTAAATTTCAAGTAAAAAGGTAACAATATTTTAATACAAATATTTATAATCATGAGATTTACAAGTTTCAGAATTATGCATAAAAGAGCCCCAATATAAAATAATTAAGTAACATTCAGTAAAATAGCGATACATTTAAATGTTAACTATATAATATTTGTTTATAATATGTTATTATCTGTTAAATTTGCAATTTTCCTCAATATTCTTTTTTACTTAAAATATTTTGTTACGTTTTTACGATAGGCTCGTTTAGGTTTGTTTCAAGACATAACACTATTTATTTTATTACAAACATTAATTTATTTTATAACATTTATTTTAACGGTTGTTGCGATTTATTTCGAACAATTACTTATTTTAATTTAATAATTAACTAAATAATAAACTTATTTTAACTAAATTGAAACTTTTTATTTACATTTTAACTATAGTAATAACGAATTTTTTTCCCCGATAACTTAATCAAAAAAATAAGACACACCCACCTTTGGCCCCATTGCCGTTAATATATTTTTTTATAAATTTTATATTTTACTATTTTTATAAATGAAACTTTTTTTAAATTTTTTCTGCACAAGTCCTAGAATCCCTTATGACTTTATATGACCCTTTGATCGTTTGACCTTTTGGTACCTTCGATCAAAAGTCTTTTGGCCCTAATTAATAAAGAAAAATATTATTTAAGAACAATATTAAATTTATATACAAACTCAATGGGGCCAAAGCTGGGCGTGTCTTATTTTTTTGATCAATTTACCGAGTAAAAATTCGGTAATTACCATAGTAATTCATATGAATTTTAAATAAATAAATATTTAAGCAAAATATATTTCTAATAAAATTTGATATAAAAGTTAAAACTTAGTTGTTAATAAAATATGATATTTTGAGTAATTGTTGATGCTTCATCTATTTCTTTCAAATAATAATATCCCTGTTAAAAAAGCATTTTAAAGGTCTTTTGGCTCCAATATAATAAAAAAAAATATTTAAGAACAATATTAAATTCATATACAAACTCAATGGGGCCAAAGGTGGGAGTGTCTTATTTTTTTGATCAACTTACCGAGTAAAAATTCGGTAATTACCATAGTATCTCGTATGAATTTTAAATAAATAAATATTTAAGCAAAAATATATTTCTAATAAAATTTAATATAAAAGTTAAAACTTAGTTGTTAATAAAATATGATATTTTGAATAATTATTGATGCATCAATCTATTTTTTTCATATAATAATATCCCTGTTAAAAAACATTTTAAATGTCCAAAATACCCATTAGAAGTTGGTTAAAACTATTAAACGCATTTTAAATGTAATGCTTTCAAAATGCCTCTAAATACCATTTTTAACAGGGATAAGAATAAAATAATATGCTATCATTGCTATATTGAACCATTAAACGAAACTTAACTTGAGTTTCCCGGTTAACATTGTATTAAATTAAAAGAAGAATCGTAATTTTCATATGAAATAAAGTAATATTAATTTATAAAATAAATATAATCCATGTCGAATTATAATACCGATAGTTTAGTAACGGTGACATTCGGTTAGAAGTTTAAAACTTAAGTTAATATTTGCAACGATCTTGCATAATTTCAATTTTTAGTTTAATATATTTCGTTGAGCACTTGTCGAGAATGTACTTTTCGTAATACCCTAATCATTTTTCTTATATTAATCTTTTTTTTAATGTTCTTTAACACAATGAAAGGAAAATTTTGCAGTCGTATTGTTGTAATAAACTTTAAGAGGATGTTTGAAATAAATTAAGATTTTTGTTACTTACCGGGCAAATTAATAGTTGGAAAATCATTATATGCAAGCCTATTTCCTTAACTGTTTATAGGGCGAGCAAAGTGGTTGGAGCAAATTCGGAATTCATGATAGTTCATATAATTAATTTTTGAATTCCGAATGGCTCCAAACCACTTTTGCCGCGTATAAACACTATTACCCAATTCTTGAGATGGCAGACGATGTAGATTCACCTTTGCATCGCATATGCCAATGCAGCATTTTCGTGGAATATTGCACTATTTAACCAAATCTAATAATAAAAATAAAACTTAAGGCAATGAAAACCAAAACATGTAAAAGCTGCAATACCTGGAAAATCAGTTCCTCCGTAAATGTTTGTTAATAATCGTTCTTTTTACTGCGATTACTTTATGCTTTATGCTTGATTATTTTATGCTTATGTCATTAAACTGATTTAATTGCTTTTTTAAGTATTATAAACAGTTTAACAGTTGCTATGGTTTTAAAAATTAAAACCTTAATATTTTATTCTGCTAGGGGTCACTAAAACTCGATATTTTTCAAAAATAGTTCCTTTTTTTCCCATTAGAGGTGATGTCATATGTTGTCATATGTGTCATATTTATAAAACGATTGTGATTTCGAATAACTATGAAGTTAAACACGAAGCCATGTTTGCCCTGTATTTCAGGTAGTCAACTACAGATAGGGGAATGTAAATTCCCCGTTAGAAATCATGCTTCTCTCTCTATGAATTAAAAATTATATAGCTCTATGTAGCTCTTTGGCCCTGGTGCCTTGACCACGATTTCCTATGAAGTGCAAACGCCCTTAGATACTCTTTAAAATGAACTGTATTTTGTAGCTTTAAATATATCTTAGGTACCGAAAAGTATCTAATATAATAAAAAGTAGTTAAAATAAAGAATGCCATAAATAATAAAATGGAGTACCTGGCTACCTGGTTGCATGAAACATTGTTTACTTCATGATTTCTTTGTTTTGACAAATTTTAATTACTATTTTTTTATTTTACTCAAATTAGCTGTATAGTCACAATGGCGAGTAGTAATAAACCGAGAATCGCAGTAGCTAATCTACAATACCATCTCAACTTGATAGAAATCTGGATGACAAAGTGGTGAATTAAATTAAATAAAACAAAAACTTATTTTGTTAACTTTACTCTTAAGAGGAGTAGCTGTCCAAAAATGTATTTAAAAGGTAATTCTATTCTAAAATTTGAGTCAGCGAAATATCTAGGACTTTTAGGCTGATCTGGAGAATCTACAATACGAAGAAAAAATCTCAATCCATGCAAAAATTCAAACGATTGATTGACTTATGAACACAGGGTCGAAATTGTCAATAGAAAACAAAGCCCTTTTATACAATGTAGTCATAATGTCAATATGGTCTTATGGATTGGAATTCGGGGCATGTACCAGTAAATTTTCTATTGCAATGTTTCAGATAGCTCAACCTAAAATTCTACTAATAATTGCAGACGCACGTGGTATGCTAAGAATATAATCCTTTACCAGGAATTAAAAATAAGGACCATTCAGAGCATGATTGGACCAAAGAGTGAGGCTCACTATGAGAAATTGAGAAACCAAACCAATCCAATAATCCATTCCCTACTGAATAAAAAAGGCCAAAAGCGATTCAAAAGGAGGACACCAAATGAACTAATGGATATGCCATGCTGGTTTAAAGTTTTATTTTGTTTAGGCCTATAAAATTCAATATATACCTCTTACATTAATCATCTCTAGTTTTTAAAGTGTGTTGTGTTTACAGGGAATTCCAGACATCTAACTTTACTTTATCCTAAATTAATAAAGATAAGAAATATATTATCTGACTACCTACCTAACAATTTTACCTAATGTGTTACAAAACTTACTACACACTTGGTATACAAATAAATTAAAAAAGTACTTATATTGAAAAATAACTTACCGTATTTGAGGGCATATAAGACGCACTTTTTTTCCTAAATTTAGTCTCAAAAAAGTTACCTGCGTCTTATACGTGAAGGATACAAATTAACTTTTTTTTCTTGTGTGTGGTCTTCTAAATAAGGGCGCGTCTTATATGCCAGAGCGTCTTATATGCCGTCAAATACGGTATATGAAATTTCGGATTTGGATATGGATGCAAATATATGCATGAATAAATTAACAGATTCAGTCACGATTACTGATATGAAGATTTAAGATTATTAACTGATAGCTCAACCGATTAATTTATCGTATTTAGATTTCCCTTTGTCTTAAATTTTTCGAAATATTAATGTAGTTACGATTTCGGATATCCCATAGTTTTGGTTACGATTACGGAGCTCCATAACATCCCTGTTATGAACACTGTCCAACATTGACAAGCATTAAAGATATTCTCAATAAGTCGTTATAAAATTAATACAAACAATAGATTGAAAAAAAAGGAACATGCCAGTGGAATTTCCTGTACCATTGATAATTGAGAATGTGAACTTTTGTTTAGTAGATATATGTCGATAAGTTTTACAATTTTTAAAACGTACTAATATGGAATATAAAAGACAAACTTAATGCACAGCTATTTTTACTGAATTGAGTTACGCGTTTGTAATTGGATACTTTCAGGAAATAAGGCCATCATTTACATGTCGTATGTGGAACCAATGTATAACGCCTAAGGGTTGTTTTCTGTATGAGACTATTATAATATTGTCCTGCTTTCCTCTCGCGTCACTTTAGGCAAATATGTAGGTACTATTACAATACATTTATTCCGGAAATTAAAACAACCCATTAAGTAATTGACACTGGCAGATCGAATTATTTGCTGTCGCCTTCCTATCTCGAATTAGTTCTTCATCGTTGTCACGTGTTATATATAGGAAATGACTTATCTACTCTCATCAAAGGGTTTTATTGTCTCTTAATAATACAGTTTTCTGCAAAATTGAAAAAAATGAAAAAAAAATGTTTATCAATCATCCGCTTCTAAGGCTTATCAATTGTTACAAGAAAAATATTAACTATTTCGTATTATTCATTAAACTAGTAATTTCCCGTGAAGTATTTATAGCCCAACGTTGACACACCTGATTGGTAAAAACTGCCAATTGAATTACTCAAAATAACAGTTGAAGCCATAACAACAATCAGTTAGTTCAAATTTGAGACAATGATTGTATTGCACTCTCAAGTATGGGCTTAAATCTTTGTTCTCTGTCTTTGCTGATATAAATACATAAGTTTGCCTATTTTTATTACGATTACTATAAACATTGTGTATTTTATTTATCAATTATTGATTCATTTTAAATATATACAGTATTTGGCTATTCGCCGGAAGTAATGTAATGGTGGGGACGACTGAATCGATCGCAGCGCTAATAGTGGTCGAAATTTTGTTATATTATGCTCTTAATGCTCTTGATGTAAATAAACGCTTTAAATTGAAATATTAAGAGGGTTCATAGTAGTGGTTGTGTTATTAATTGTGAAAATTTATATTTAGGTTTATAACATGTTTATATATGTCGAAATAAATATAGAATTTTCTGATACATCAACACTTTCTTCGGTTTTATTCATATTTCCATTTTCTTTTTAAAGCAACGCCAATCAAAAAAATTAAAGCAGTCAAAAGTTCGTAATTCCATAAATAATGGATAACTAAGCATAATTTAGTGCAGGCTTTAGATGTCGTTTCCATCGTGTACATAGCGAATAAACCAATTTCATGGAAAATAAAAGCTACGAAAATAAAATTAGCTTACGTTTTTCTTTTACTTTGTAAGGTCATTTTTTGTGATTATATATATTTCTTTAGTATGTTTATCAAAAACTTAATAGTTTAAAAACGTTAATTGAACATTTGTGTCAATTACCTACCATATTTTCAGGCTTTTATATGAACTTGGCCCATTTTATTTAGCTCTAACAACTCTTACAGTCTAACAACTATTTCAAAAAATATATTGACAGGAAATTTTAATATGAAATTATATCAAGAAAAAAAATTTCTATCAAAATATTTGATTTATATATATATATATATGTACATTATACATATACGTAAGCTTTTAGATACGTTAAAAAGGATTTTTTTTCACATGTGGGCATTATTAAGGAAGGAATTGTATTGCTTGAAAGTCAGTCAAACTGTTGACAATGACACTGTTCACCTGTTATTATGTTACACTAATGAAGTCGCGGGTATCGGTTAGTTGTAAACGTTTTGTTTTCGTTATTTTCAATTTCTATATTCACAATTCACAGAAAAATTAAAGTTTCAAAATTGTTAAAAGTTTTGGCTTTATAAATATATTTCGTTGGTTTTCTTTATTTATTTTTTTTAATTTCCCCAATTCATTTTTTATAGTTTGCGAGGAGATTTAAGCATTAGCATTTCACATATTTTTGCAAGCTTAAAACAGCTGGGTTTTATATTTATGTATCTATAGAAATAAGGTTTTCTTACTTTGAAGAAGCAGGAAAAAATAAGAATTTATACGAATAAAGCTTTTTCTTTGTACATATTTCAATGTTGTAATCAATGGAGGAAAATTTTGTACTACGGATACTTTAGTACCTTTGGTACCACATGTTGATGTGCGCAACTTTAACCATAACGTTTTTAATTAGATTTAGTGTAATATTTGGTAAGAAAATGAAAAAGAAATGTAAAAATATTTGAAGTCAAAGATGAAATTCGCAAGAAATTATGGTCTGACCGAAAATCAGATTTTGGTTGAGACCAAAACTTAAAGTTCCGTAATACTACCAAATTTAAACTTAAATATCTTAGGTAATTAATTTTTTTTCCAATAATAACATTTTTTTTTCGATATTGCAATATTTGAAAAATGGCCCAAATAGAGCTTTTTCTTTAATTGGCTTTTTCCGGGAAAATATGCAAACTATGAAAATTGCATATAATTGTATAGTTATGAAAGCAAGTTAGGCTAATATTTTTTTTAAACATTTCTTATATTTATGAATTTTAATGTAACATCATTAATATCAATATTAAAAACAAATCAAACGATTTTTCTTCATGCTTTAGAACCCAAAAACGTAAATATATAAAAACCAATCGTCCAATTATTCTATTTATACACTAGATTATATATATGACACAATTATTATTTTATTAATTCAAAATTCTTGAAAACACTATGATATTCATAGAGCACCCTCATGATTAAATCAAAAACATCCTTAATCAAAATCAACTCATTTTATATTTATTAACTTGAATATTTTATTCAAAACTAATTGAGATCTTAAATGTCGTGATGTGACATTTTTGAAAATATTTTAAGATTAATCAACAACCATGTAATACTTATACGTATACATAGGGATAATGGACTGAGCTTTTTGTACTAAATAAAAGAAATATCATTTCAGATGAAATACATAGATATAATTAAAACACCTAAAGAAATGGAGAAAATGTGGTAAACCATTATAATGATTGAATATTTGCGTCTTATGCTGATGTCTGATATATCAACTAAAGAGAATAAATAAAAGTATGAATACATTAACGAAGGGTTCGTAACAAGGAATTGAAATGGTTACTAGAATTTTAAAACTAATTGCTACTGGAATGTCACAAGCAGATATCATTAAATTTGTAATGCTTTCAATGAAATATTTTCTGTTTGATGACATACCGATTTCATTTTGGCTTCTTAATAACTTTTATTATATTATATTTTCAACCTTATTATATACTATGTATGTATTTCTCTCGTAAATGATACAGGTAATATATATTTGTAAGTATTTTTATATTTAATGTATTTAACACAATATAACAAATATTCATTATTTTTTTGTAAATATTTCAAATTATGAGGGTTGATTTAAAAGTGATGATAATCGATATAAAATTCAATATTTATCGCTCTATTTTTTAGTTTATCAATTTAATTTCTTTTCATGATATACATTTAGTTCAGTTTTCTTCAACCCTAGGCTCGTGGGCACTATAATGTCCACTACCTGTTTTACATGTGTCCGTCACTGGGTCACAATTAAAAAATATTTCATGTATTAAATAACAATTTTTAAAAATATATTTGTTTTGAAAAATAAATATTGCCTGCAGCTCAATTGACACCTTAGAACAGTGGTTCCCAACCCTATGCCCGCGGGCACCATGGCGCCTCCCGACCCTTTTATGTGTACCCGCCGCTGTGCGGCCACTTTAAAAAATATTTTAGTTTACAATACAATATTATGAAAAAAAATAATTATTAATTAAACAGAGAAATAAGATAAAAGAGAAAATAAATTACATTGTTTTAATTTTCTCGGGTGAAATAGCGACTGCTAGCTATAGTTTAATTTGTCACCGTTTCTGTAATAACGCCGTCTAATAATGCGTTCTCCTAATGCAATCGAATTACCAGAATTTTGATTATTTTTTGTGAATTACTTATTCGCTATGTCCTACTGTAAATATATCTTAAAATAATACATGGTACCCGCCGCCCGACTGGTATTTTTGAATATGCTCTTGGGAGCATATTCACAAGATGAGGATCCCTGCCCTAGAATGTACTCTTAGCCTCAGTAAAGTTAAGAACCTCTGATTTAGTCTACCTCTTCTCTAGTATCTTTGATAGTTCTTGCGTATTGCCTCTATTTTCCTGAGATTTTTATTTTAGGGGACTAAAATCGTATGAAGTATATTCTTTGGGAATGAAAAATTTAGGCGATTACTGCAATAACGCCAACAGCATCAATATTTAGGTCAAAATAAATAATAATAATTGCCAACTATATCAATAATTGAATATTCTAAAATAAAAGGAACGAAATTAAAGAGCTTTTTAAACGTCCTCCATCCGTCTGTATAGTCTTTGCCAATTTCTAATTAAGCTTCGTCGCCCATGGGGAACAATATGACTCCGGATAAGGGCTATAGTCTTAGTTTCAAGCTTTTGTTTTTAACCTTTGATTCTATAACACTCGAGCATCCATTGTCCACCTAAATCTCACCTTTACATTTACCAACTATTTCAGCTACATTTTTTATGAATTGAAAATCGAAATCACCATATGTTTTTATATTCTCAACAAAATAGCTATATCCATTTTATTTAAATTTAATTTTTAAAAGATGAATTTGAAGAAATGACCTGAAAAAAAGTTAACCTACTCAAAGATGATTGTTGAAGAAATGTGCGCTTTAAGTACATTAAGTATTTATTGTTTTAAAGGACATAATAGTGCCAAATAATTTTTAAAATTAATGATTGAACTGATTTAATAGAAAACAACTGTTTTCATATTATTGTTTTTAATATTTTCTGTTATTTGCACTCGTATAGTAATAGAGTAAGCACTGTTTCTGTCTATTACATTAATAAATTTTTGTGTAAAAAAAACGGTTTTTAATTTTTTTCAATACGGCGTACCGTTTTTTAAAATTTAAAAGACTTGTAACTTTAAAGGAGATTGGATGGAGAATTCGAAAAAAATAGTTTCGTAATTGTACCAAAATTGTATCATGGTTAAAAATTGAAATTAAAAGAAAAAGCTCTCTATTTTCAAGGATCTTATAAACCAATAAAGCTCTTAATTTTTTTCTAGAAGCTACCATCAGAGCCTCTATGACATATCTAAAATTCAAATAAATCGATTCACAAGTTTCTGAGAATATTTTTTCTGATTTCCAGCTTTTTTCGATTTTTGAAGAAACGGTAATACATAGGGATCTGAAACTTGCCGAATCAATGTATCTTAATAGTATCAACGTATTCTGAAATTATGAACCAAATACCCTTCTGGGGCCGATTCACTATACTTATCGTCCTATGTCCTTTAACTTCCAACCCTTTACAATTCGATTGGACGATTTATCAATTAAGACAAAGCTTTTTACATAAATAGATGATTATTTAAATGAATTGAAAGTATGATTAAAACGAAATTGAAAGCGAAAAATTGTACAAAAAGTGAGACATGTGTAATTTAAGATAGCAGCGAATTATTAAATATGTTTTTCATTGCACTCGAAGGAAAAGTTTAGACTTGCGTGACTATAGTATTTCAACTTCCTAATAGCCCAACAGTAACGCAATTGCGGCTCAACCCTCTACGACAATGCCAAGGGCTAAAATGAAAAGGTATGGCTAATGTGTGAATGTCTACTATTGTGGGAAATACGGTGATTTTTCATTCATGTCAGCTATAGTTTTACTTATGAACTATCAACTATTGAAACTGATATGAAATATTTATATTTTAGAAAATAACTATTCGATTCGTTTTCATTCTTTGCAAAAGAAATGAGCTTTATCACGTTGTCGCCACAAAGACACATTCTTAATAGTCATTTATTTTTGCTTGACAATTTAGTTTAGAAGTTAATTAATTAATTCAATTCTAATAAATGAGACAAGTATCAATGGGCTTGGCATTTAGGGGTAGAGTGTTGGATTTTCACTTCAATCAACATTTGCGTACATAATAAAGAAGATTTGTACCTACTTCTCATGCTTACTTCAATGGACAATAGTTTAGTATCAATGCTGAATTTTAAGTGTTTGGTCAAAGAGAGAATGAGTCTAGCGTCAAAATGTCGGCTTTAGGGGAGACGTCCAACATCGGGACGCCACACGCAATGTAAATAACGCAAATTCCACATACTTATCGTTTTAGTAAAACAATGAAACTGCTAAGTCACACCGCTTCACTACGAAAAGTGACAGTTTTCTATTTGAATTTTCAATTTTACCTCAATTACCCAAATTTACCTCGCAAAAGGATGATGAAGAAGAAGAAGAAGAAGAGAGGTACTCGACGATCAGCAGCTTTCAATAGATATTTAACACAATATACCTAATACATTTTCAAATTCTAAAACAATTCGAAATTTTCGATTTTTTTTGTAATGATTGTAGTTCATTGTAGTTCAGTTGTACTTCAAGTAGAAGAAATATTTTTGAAAAAAGTATATTTTTTTGGAAAAATTGTGACTTCCAGGATGTATGCAAACTGCCCATTCATGTGTCGACTTACAATGTGCAGCAGCTGATATTTCCGGGATTTTTCAAGAAAAAATTTTGAAAATGTCAGTAAATGTTTTTCAATGAATAAACAAAATAATTTCCTAAGTTTTTAATTAAATATAATTATTTAATTAGTGCTACACCTATGTCCCCGCTTAATCAGTGGCGGATTTACTATAAGTCCAATGTTACGCTAGACTATTTTCAATATGCCGCCCTTGTCGTTCCATAACATGATGGTTATGAGGATAAAAAATATTTATTTTAAATTATTAATTGATTTTTATTAGTTTTGACAAAACTTCTTATGAATTTACTTATATTTTTTTAAAGTACTTATATCTTTTTAATCTCAACAAAACTTTTCAAAGATTAATATAACTCACAGCTTCTTTCCAACTATCACTTACGATATAAACTTTTTCTTTCTTGTTGATTCGCGCGAAAACGTCGATTATATCATCGTAATCGATTTCTTGCACTAATTGAGGTTCAGTAGATAATAATGCCAGGGCATTAAGTAAATTTTGGACCACTCTTGCACGTTAGCAACTTTGCCTCTTTCCCGAATGGAAAAATATATTTTTTCTAAACAATTTATCGCCGGAAATCAAAAAAAAAAAAACACAAAGTAATGTCAATAGGGTACACATCTCAAATATTCGGATATTTTCAGTATTGAATCTTTAAGAAGACAATGTAAGAAATTTCAATTATTTACGGGGTCTCTTTTAAATTGTAAGCATACTAACATTCTAAGCATTCTTTTAGTTAAGCACGACGTATTTTGACTCCCAGAATTCGCATAGCGCTTTAAATGTTCTAACAAAAAAGGATCGAATTTAGTAAAAGTTCTACGGTTCTTAAAAAAATACCATTGAAAGTAACTCAAATTTGTTCTGAATGTTACCGAAATAGCAGTTGTCTAATTGCCAGTGATTTAACAGTTGAAAAATGAAATATGGTAAATTAGGAAGTAAATTGTACAAAGAAATACTTATTATTCTTTATTAAATATGTTCCATATTTCATAGCGGAACTAACTCAATCATTTTTTGAATTTGAATTATTTGTACATTCTTCGCCTTTAAAATTTTGGCGTTCCAAAAATTATGCCGCCCTAGGTCCGGACCTTACAGGCTTATGCGTAAATCCATCACTGCGCTTAATACATAATATTTAAAATATTGGATAAGCACAGATATACAGAGGTGTGAAAATTATTAGACTCAAGACAACTCAAGAGAAAAAAAATAACACATTTTTGTTTTTAAATGTCAAAATTAAAAATTACAATAACTTCATTCATCTAATATTTTGTGTGGTACCCTTTATTTATTTTTCTCATCCTGGTATGCTCTATACTATTTTTTTCATTTATATTTTATTATGATGCCAAATCTTAATGTGTTCGGTAATCATATCCACCCGTGTTATAATAGTTTATTTTTTTAATTTTTTTTCTTCACAATGGTCCAAGAATTTTCTATGGAATTAGCATTAGGACTATTTCCTGGCCAAGAAGGCACATTAATGTTAGAACTTTTGAGGAATTCCATAACTTTTTTGACTTTATGGCAAGGAGCTCCATCCTGCACAAAGATAAAATTTCTCCCGGAAACCACTCTTCAGTTTGAGGTAATAACTCGTTTCCAAGACTTGTATATATTGGTCTTGCCTCATAGTACCTTCCACAATGTATATCCTACCGGTACCCTTTACTGACATGCAGCTCTACAATATAACTGATGTTAGATGTTTTACAGTCTGGGCGATACAATGCTGGAAGAAAGTAAAAACCTTCTTTTGAGTCTAATAATTTTCACACCACTGTAATTGTGACCGGTAAAATCTGGTAACGTTTCACCCTCTATTGTGTTTTTAATTCAATTATCTGGCGAATATAAATCGATGAATTAAAAATGGTCGATTCATTATCGATTAATAAGGAATGAGATGCTCTCAAGAAGTACCGATTTGAAGTATAGTCAGTGATGGTGAATCTATAACCCGTGGGTCAGACACTAACTGACGATGGCTAGGCAACCATTTGTTTATTATGTAGGTAGAAAGAGACTTCCATAGAACTTGTATCGCCCCCTTTATGTTTCTCCTTGTGAAGCGCTAATGGGCACTGTGCTCAATAGTGACCCACGAGCTAGTTCTAAAAAAATACGCATAAAGTTTGATCCACGTCTCAAAAAGGTTCACCATCCCTGACCTATGCCATCGAATATTAAAAACATATAATGATGATTCATAGATAGAAAGACCGTATCCTTAGAATAGCTATTTAATAGATGAAAATTTATATGTTAGATAAATCGTACATATTTCAGTATTCTTCGGTGAAAATATGTTTTCTCTGCCTTTCGGATAAAATTTTATCTGAAAGATAAATGTCACTATTTAAATGTGAGAATACTGGTCATATCATTATATCGTAAGCATAAAAATCATCATTATCACCATTAAAATTTGTCATACACTAATCATGTGGCAAGTGTATCTATATTACGATATGAACTTCTAGCAGAGAATCTGAGTTGTTCAAAAATGATAAATAAATTTCAATGAAAAATCTGCGAAGGAAAACGTACTGATGTGCTATTTTTAATTTGTTTTCTATTGTTTTTGGAACTACATGAAAATAAAGGGGAGAATCTGAAGAGAGAAATGAGTGACTCATGAGGTTGGTGCCGTCGCGACGCACACCGCCGAGACATCAAATAGCCCTACATATCACACCCATAACATTACCTATGACGTGTGCACTCCCCAGTTTTGTTATTTCCGTTACTCACAAGCGAAATGTTTTGAATTAATTTTTTTTTACTTTTTTTTTTTCAATAAGGAAACAGTATCACTTTAAAACAATATGGTTACATATTTCCCTTTTCTGAATTAATTACAACATAATGTAATCTTTCATTTTCTGAAATATTTAACCATAGATAAGTACCTACCTTAGTATTATATTTAAATTCATAATTTAACATACCTTGCTAAAAAAAATTATGTACGTATAAGTATTGATTTTTCGTAGAAATATTTTATATTTTGATCGAAAATCAATACTTACGAATTATTTAATGAAATTGCTTTGTGGAAATCTTGTCAGACATTTTAGTTTAAACGCATTTTTCGGAAGTATGTAAGTATAATAATCTTTACAATATGCATACGAGTATTCAACGTAGTATACGATAAAGCTGTGATAGATTTTTGATATAATTTATTCATAGCTTACTTTTGCCGAGCTTATAAGGATGAAGAATTTTTAAAAAGTTTTTGCAAGTTGTATTTGTTCCAAGAATCCTGTTTTCATATCATCTACATCTCATATGATACAAACATTTACAAAATAGTATGGTTATAGTAAAGTTAAATGTAAAATAAGTACTTGCAGTACAAGAATTAACGAATAAAGCAACAACTTAAAAATTAAAATACGTTTGAATTTTGATAATCTTACTTTAACATTAAGCAATATAAGAACCGAAAAGCTTATGTAAAAGCATAAAATGTAGAAGCTTGTCGATTGAGTAGTGAGAGAGCCCAGACGAGAACATAAGAGGCTTATGGTAGGACACATTAAAATCATATCAAATATGCATAGACATAACGTCCTTTGACGAGCATGGATGGGGATGAATTTAGGCAAAATAGATTTGCTGATATGTAGCAGTACATTGCATATATTCGATAAACATAGCTAAATACATATTTAGGAATATTTATGAATATAACTATAGATATATGGTACTTTATATTGGAATCAATGTAGAGCATTTCAGTTTATAAAATATAAATTCAATGAATTCAATGAATCAATATAGACTGTTACGGATTTGCTTTATGAATGTATGTTTCATATTATTTATTTACTAGCGATAAAACAATGTTTAACTTACCCTACCCTCATATGAAGTTTAAATTCATAATATGTATTTAAAATTTCAATAAAAATAATTAGGTTTTAGCACAACAATGATGTAGTTAAATTTTTATATATAATATTTTTAATCACTTATTATTGAACGACAAAACGTTGTTGTCCACATGTTATTAGAGTGTAATAATTTCTGTTTATACTATAATGATTTATGTCAAAAAGGGCTCTGAAACCCTAACTATGTTTATATATTAGGCATATTATGATTTTCCACTTTAAGAAAGAATAAAAAAAAATACTAAGCAAAATTATGTGCTCGAAATGATCTATCTGTTTCAAATAGGGATGTTATATATGATTCCACATAAGTGGAATCGTACCCAAAAATTTTAAGTTAAATTTTTCCAGATCGGAAAAACGTAGGTGAAGAGCAGGCCTAGCTAGATTTTTTTAAATATATATATCGATTCGATATAATACATCGAAATCATATATCGATATTTATTGATACATCGCTTAAAAACATTAATGCTTTTTCAAACATCCAACATTTTCAGCGATACTTTGTTTATCAAACTTTCTGCTATTGGACTATACCAGCAGTGCTGTAGAAGTTGTAATGTGTTTTCTTTGATTTTTCTTTTAATTTTTATTTGCCGTCGTTTTTTAGCTACTAAGGTTCTTTAGCGACTCTAGGATTATTTAAATCCGTTATCCAGAAATATTGAAAATTTGCTCGATACGAGGATCCAACCCACTACTTACTAGTTTTGTAGTGGTCACCTAGACCACTCGGCTACCAGTAGGTTAGATTTTATTTCATTGACCCAGTCTTAGGCTTAATGAGAGTTAGTAAGGTAGAAAGTCTTAACGAAATAGTGAGATAAGATAAAGCTTTCTAAATGAAAAAAAGCTACCAAATATTAGAAATATTTGGTTCGAATATTAAACGATTACAACACAGAAAATAAATATGAACTAAATCGTTAAAAAATTATTGTAATTTAAAAATCCTAAGATTTTACACGTAATTTTATGGAGATTCAATGATCGAACAGACTAAATTTATTTTTATTAGCAATAAAATGCTACCAGACATCCCAAACTTTCAAAATATGTAGTTTAAAATTCAAAAAACTAATATTGCATAAGTTTATTGGAATTCAATACATGCTTTTTAAGAAGCAAGACGGAAAATGTGAATTTTACTTGATAAATTAATAAGTGTATAAGAAAGTGCAACAATACTGTCGTCAGCTGAGACGTACCGCCTTATATATAATACAAGCTGTGTTAGTAAATTTGGTTTGTAAAATTAGTACATTTGGTTAGATAAAAATGAAACACATAACTTATCTTTGCTACACTCATGAGTACACACTATAAAGCGGAAAAGGATGAAATATGTCAACCAAATATATCCAAAATATAACCAAATATGTCAATCAAATAATTTATTTTCAAAATGTTGAGCATGTCACGCATGCTCACTGACATCATGTGCGAGAGACATACTAAAGTTGCCAACTTATAAATTCGACAGCGTTATCACGTTTTCATTTTTTACATAATGTTGAATTATTAATTTAATTTTTATTTTTAGTTATAATTGTCTTAAAAACATGATATTTTAATGTTTTATTTATGGTTTAATCATATTAAAAATTCTACATTTATAACTTAAGAGCATCAAATCAATAATATTTTGATTTGTTAAGTTGCAATCAAGGCATATTTTGTTTTCGACATACTTGAAAAAGGTTTTTAAAAATAAAGAAATGTTTATGCAAACAATACACATTTCGCCACGGTTGTTAGGACGTCTATTCCCAAGTAGCGTATCACGCTGGCGTGCACATACATAAGAAACACTATAATTTTATAGATTTATATGTCTATCTCTTTTTGCTGTCACTTTTTCGTTTCATGAAATTTAAAGTCACAACGATGCTAAAGAAGTTTCCACTTCAAAAATAACTTTACTTAATCGTTTTCTTTCATTCTATTCATCTGCTGTTTGAATATTTGAGCAACTTTGGAGAATAAGTGTTCAAATAAAACAAAAGTCTCTACAATTGGTAAGGATTTGTCGGTAATTTCATAAAGCTTAGAAAACAGAACTTTTGGATTACTCTAGATTTGCAATGGATTCTTGTTGGTTCTACTACCTACGTAAATATATAGACAGTTCATCTGTACCATTTGGTTCTGTTTCTCACAAATTCGACTATCTGTTAACATTTATTAAAAGTTAAAATAATGCAGATTACTAAAATACATATTTTTATTATGATGATTTATATCTTAATGATTCATATTATTTTATACGCATTTTTATCATAATTAACCATTTTTTTTCAATAATTCGATGATTTTTTTAAATCAATGCATAAAATAGAAAATTTCTTTGTCAAAACATCGAATTAATCCGATGAATCGTATCGTAAACATGGAATAGGTTCGATGCTTCGATGTTTAGTGAAATTGTAAAGTTATAATCAAATCAGTAATTTGTTGTTTCTGAAAGTAGCAAACTGTGTTCTATTGTCAAAAGTTTGTAGTTTAATCTCCAATTTCAAAATTTTTGGAGCTGAAATCGGGATCAAAAGTGTGAATTCAATCGGAAGTTTCGACTCTTCGAAGTTGGAGTTAAAGCTCCGTAATATCCTTAGTTTCAAATTTGGTGATAATAACCCAAGAAAAGCTCAACTACGAGACTTTTGATAACTAAGCAATTTGAAACCAAAGACTCTAATATAAAAAACTTTTCAACTGATAAACTATTGAAATAATTTACAATGAAGCAGTAATTAAACCCTTACCGTTTTATTTATTCTTTGAAGGATTTTATAATAGAGTTATAATTACAAAAAATGATAAAAACGTTTACTTAACATTTACTAAAAATGGTTCAGTGAGCGTCCGAATAACTTCGTTGTTAGGATAGGACACGTGTTTATTGTACTAACAAAAGCCACGTGGCTAACATCTACTTTTCTATTTGCTTTGGCTAGTTGAAACTCAAATTGATCACAAAACCCACGCGATTCTATTACAATGACGAGGGGAAAGTGAAATATTTAAGAAGGGTCGGGTTTCATTTGTTAGGTAAAGCATGTGAGAATATTTTCAGTCAAACAAAATTTACATTTTCAATCCATACTTAGATATTTTACATGTTGTTATTGTGGAAAAAAATGCTTATCCTGTTTTTATCCTTTAATTTGCTCCTTTAAGAAAAACTATTGAAAGATTTTTGTAAAGGGAACGATTTATTTGTGATTTTGCAAAGTCAATATCTCTTCAACTATTGGTTTTATTAAAAACGTTATTTAAGAACTTCTTATAATTTTTCAAAACTTGTCTAACGATTCCTCCTACGCTTATGTACATTACATTACATTGTAGTTAGTACCTACACTGAGACTATAACTAGAGTGAACGTGTTCCATAAGGCCCATGTTAACCCATATATGCTCACTAATTTTTGTTGTGAAAGATTTTCGTTGTAAAAATATATATGTAGGTTCTTCAGGGTCCATAGAATATAAGAAAAAAGTAGTTTTTAAAAACACTGGTTGATTTTGTAGTTATGACCTGGTGCAAAAATGCACCACCCTGGAGTTAAGTTGGTCATGGAAAAAGGGGGAAATAGGTGCTTACAAATAAACATGTTCTATGGTGCGATTTCACACCACCGAGCATAAATGGCTTAAATGGCCATTTCACCTCAATTTGCCGAATGTTCGTACCCCTTCCTTTCCGTGGAATAATTCGTTTCACAAATCGGGAGTAATATTAATCTTAGGAATCAAAAAATAATTGTGTCAATACTATTTTTTTCGGGCAAATTGAGCAAATTTTCAATATTTCTCAATATACGGATTTTTATTCACTCTAGAGTCTTTAAAGACTTTGGTAGTTACAAACTGACGATAAATAACAATTAAAAAAATAGCCTCCGACCGAAATTTTGGTTTCGGTTTCCACCGAAAATCATGTTTCAGCATAATTTCGGTTTCGGTTGTCGTTAAGCCGAAACTACGACTGAAACCGAAATTGAATTCGCGAGATGAAAATGTTGAGAAATTATAGTTTCTCACTTATAATATTAGATTCTTCATTTATAAATACTGATAACTAGCAGTTCAATAAAAGTATGTTTAATATTATCATTAATATTATTTTTTAGTTCGAAAAAAAACTAACAAAAATTTAGTAAAAATTATTTTGTTTTTAAGATATTAAAAAGGGTACTTTTTGTTTTTAATACCTAAAGATAGTAGGTAAATATTTAAAACCTAGGTCAGTAGGTCAGTCACTGACCCACGATGGCTAGGCAACCATTTGTTTGTTATTTTTGTAGAAAGAGACTTCCATAGCACTGGTATCGTATCCTCTTAGTTTCATCTTGTGAGGCCTTAATGGGCGCCATACACATTAGTGACCCACGAGCTAGTACTAAAAAATATGAACAAATTTTGATCCACGCCACAAAAAATTATTATTAGCTTCATTCCCATGAAAACATGAACATGAACATGAACATGAAACATGAACACACAAGTTTTGGTTTCGGTTTCGGTCAAAACTGAGACTGATGCCGAAATTCAGCTGGAAAATCTAGTTTCGGTCGGATTTTTTAAATATACTATTTTTCAGTCTTACAATTTACTAATCGGTAATCAAAAGTTTTCATGTGCACCGAGACTAACATTAAGCTTGAATTTTCTTTTGTGAAAAAATCGTGGTTTTTTACATTGTTAAACTTGATTTTTATCTATTTTATTTTCACGACTTGTAAATAAGAAAATTAGCAGTAGTGTTGACAGTAGTTTATTTTTATTCCCACTGTTCATTTAATCATATTAGTAATTCCACAAAACAATTACGTGTGGGCATCTAAAGTGATAGTAGTATTAGTTTTAAATACAGGGGGGAAAATAATAATGAACAGTATGTACTTTTATTATATATTTATACTCGCATATCGTAGACAAACACGATGGCATGTAATATTTATGAGATACACATTCTGAAGAGATTTGTAAAAGAATTAATTGTGAAAGAATTAAGCAGTAAATAACACGTTTGCACATACATTTTCATTCATAGTCCAATATGAGACACGTGGCGTGATGCAACTATTCCCACAGGAACATAGTGAATTTGACTCAACTCTGTGGGAACATAGTATTTCATGGGAAGCTCATTTAGTTCTCACACGAAAAAAATCAATATCTAGCTGGATGCTTACAATATTTCAGTTTAAAAATATATGTAGGTATTATAAAAGAGAATTTTGATCTTTGTCTTTTATATACTTAATGTGTTGGTATCATTTTAAGAAAAAATCTCAAAAGTATTACATTACGTCCTTGGTGCATATAAAAATATAAAATTGATATTTTTTAATTTATTTTTTACAAAGTATTTTTTGCTATAAAAGAAATATAATAAGGAGATGAAAAAGCATATTAAAGATGCTGGAAAAATAAGAGATTAGCAATCGCTGTCTTACAATATTCTTGGACAAGATGTGATGATTTGTCCATTGGTTTACGCTTGATAATCTACTTAACTTATAGAAGCGCTTCATTGACTGGTAAAGCTCTCGACCTGACAATATGTAATTCTTTATGGAGTCCAGCTAAGTCCTGAAACGCTCCTGTTGATGAAAATGTGACCACCGACAACCACATCGTATACTTACTTTATAAATACAGTTAGGTTCCTTTGTTCGATTCGTTGTATTTTATTGTTCGATTTTTTCTTTACTGTGAATTCCCCACGTAAAAGAAAATTGCAATTGCAATAAAGCTTTTCCGTGAACAAAAATGGGGATGACATATTATCAAACTAGAAATTCAATTAGATTTAGATATTTTCTTCTATTTATGATCTATCTTTTTCCAAGCAAATTTTTGTAACCTAAATTCACTTTTATTTTTTTCAAATGCCTCAAAAAGATACAATTGTTAATTGATTGTTTAATTATTGTAATTAAAATACTAAATAAAATCAAAGAAAAATTATATTCCATAGCATTTATAGGAAGGAAGAGATATCCACAGTAAAAAATTGACTTAAAAATATTATTTCTAATATTGTAAAATTATTTAAAACATGCATAGTGTTTTTATGGCTTTTGGATTTGTTTTTTTAATCGTTAGTTAACGTTGCAGTTTATAAACCATCGATAGCTCGCTAAGATTTTAGATAGATTACAAGCTTTTTCGTCAGTTTATAAATATATTTTCACATCAAACATAAAAATATTGAAGTTCCAGAATCCGTACAGTTGCAAAAATTCCCAACAAACTAATAAAAAGGTTCCGGAGAGTAGTTAAAGTAGTATAAGATTCTAAAAATATATTTGACTTTAAATATAATTAGTTTAACGTTAGGGTTACGGAAAATATTTCATTGTGTTTTGGGCGATATAAAAAATCGGATTTAAAACGTTTACGAAATACTGTTTATCATTATGTTCCGATAAGTAAAAAAAAAATAAACAATAACAAATATTATCAAGGTATTTTTTTGATATTGTTTCTTAAAAAAGTGATATTATTTGCTTCAAAAAACCTATCAATGCGTTTATTCGAAACAAAAGTGATCAAAAGTCAACCGTAAACCTTTGTAATTAAAATTTAAGAGCCCATTTATTAAAATGATATAAAATTTGTTAATTTTGATATACGCGATAAAAAATATTTCTCAAAGTAAATTGTTGTATTCAAACACGTGTATGACACGTGATTTAATCAACAGCTGCATTAAAAGTTTTTCCCCTACAAGCATATACAACGAGCTAAAACATCACCTCCATATCTTCAGCTTTCATGAGTTTTGTATTCCTATAGTTTCCACTGATCTGTATAAATGGATAGCGCACTGTACAGTAAATGACAAACCGCACTAGTAGAATCGAAGCAAGTAAAATGCAAACGCTTGTTTGAAGTGCTTATTTGTGTTGACTGGCGCTCATCGGCACTCAGTTACCAGCTGTTGTTTTTAGTTACCATAAAAACTGTACCCATGTAGACGGAGCTTCGTACGCTACACTAAATTTTTCAAATTTCTATTTGACGACATATGCACATTTACGAATGACATAAAATAAAAAAAAAGCTACAAAACAAAATTATTTTATACTTAATATGTTTAAGTTTGTTTTTGTTTAAGAAAGTACTCTTTGGATATTTTTTTCTAAAACTGAAAAAAACATTAAAAATAATTTTAATGAACTAAAGAATCTAATACTATAAGTGAGAAAGAATAATTTCTCAACATTTTCATCTCACGAATTCAGTTTCGGTTTTGGTCGTAGTTTCGGCTTGACGACAGCCGAAACTTGGCCGAAATCGAAATTGAAAATTTGGTCCAACCGAAAGTTTACAAACTTGATATAAACTTGTTTAATTGTTGTGTGATCAAATTCTTACAGGTAACTTTCCAAGACAGCGGACATCAGGGTATCATGAGTCTGCGACTCGTTTAGCTTTCCAGTAAGAAATTCTTCCTTGTAAATCCATTTTAATAGCAAAGACCTTCCTGATATGATATTCTTCCTGGTTATAGGTTTCTCCTATCAATAAATTACTTCATTAGCAAAAATCTCGCTTTGCCAATCATTAATTCCATTACAATAAAACATTATGTATTACTTTATTTTAGTGTATTTAATTATATTAATCTTATTAAAACTTGGAACAAATATTATTTATTTGAAAAAATTGTCCCAGTGAGTAATTGATAATTAATTATATTTATAATTACTGAGATTACGCAGTTTATACTTGTTGGTTATGTTTAATAAAGTGTATTAAGAGAATATCTAGGATTCCCATAAACATCAATCGTAACATTTACTTTCACAATTGTAGATTTAAATTTTACAGCAAGAAAATACCTCCGTTTTTCAATTAATATAATTACATTAAAAGACAAATATAAAGATAAACTTACGAAATATTTACTACCGTCTAAATTTAAAATTAATAAAACAAAGAGTTTCATGATATATACGAGTATTCGTATTCGTATCTCTCAGGACTTAATATTGTATGTTTAAATGTTCCATTAAAAATCAACTTACTCATAAATATCAACGTCAATCTATCTATAGGTACTAGTAATTTAATAATGTAAAATGAAGCATTTTGCTTTTCATTTCATTTTGTATTCCGTGCAAATGTTCAATTATGTTATTGTGACATCTAATAGCTTTAGATTGAATTATTTAAACGCACATATTAATGATAAATTCGAGATGTTTATCATATTATATGTATTTACATTAAAGATAAGGAAATTAAGATATTTGTTTGGATGAATGTGAAAGGAATATATATATATATATATATATATATATATATATATATATATATATATATATATATATATGTATATATATATAAATCGAATATTGAAGGAATTGAATTTTCAGATACATTAACTTGGAAAATAAATTAAAAAATTAATTGACATCCATATTACTTTCATACACATTTTTGCTTCTTATAATTTCAGTAATTTGGAGAAAAAAAAGTTGTTAATCCAAAAGATTAATTAAAATGAATAAATATTCGATTAAATAAATTGAAATTTACTTGAATTATTAAGATCTTCCATCTCTGATGGTATTACTGCTAGGGCTAGAGTTGTATTAGGAGTACAGAAAGGAAATCTAATCTCTACCATTTAAGTGTTCATAGTATCCAGCATGCATTCTGATCGGAGCGTTTTATGATATAAGTAATAGTGAAAATGAAAGAAACCATTTCAATAAAACTTTTCGCTCGACTTACACTGTATTAACTGTACCTGATAGAAAAATGATTTTGTATTGGATTTATAATTTTTAAAGATCTGAACAAAAAAAACTCGGTTCTCCGTGATACGAAACGTTTTGTTCATATACATCCGTATACATCAAAAGCTCTGGATACCTACAACAATTTGGATTTTTATTTTACCATTTTTATCAAATTATTATTATTTACTATCGCTTTATAACTGCCAAAGTCTTTAGCGACCTTAGGGTACTGTTTCATTTCTGAGGTCGGCCATCATCATGACAATACAGATCTTGTCGAATTAATAAGCTGCATTGAACTACAGCTATACCAGTCTTTGAGATTTCGAAACCAAAATATTCTTCTTCTTCTTATAATCCGCTACTTCGATTTCCAAAATTTTCCCCTTGTATAATGTTCTGGAGCATTTGGTTTCTCGTTCCTTTTTTTACGTGTTCTAGGTCTCAAATATTGAAGCTTACTTATTTTTACTCTTTGGGCGAGTTCCAAAGTTTTAGCAAGCTGCTGTAGTACTTCTTTGTTTCTAACACTATCAAGATAAGATATTTTAAAATTCTGCAGTATATACATATCTCGAAAGCTTTGATTTTGTTTAGATTGGTCCAGCTTACAGTAGTAGCTTTCATACTTTGTAGTATAATGGAGAATATATAACATTTTATTATTCATAACTTGATATTGTCGTTGTGCCATTTACTTTAAAAGAATTGCCTCATATTTAAAAGTTTTGAACTTATACCGAAGGATTCCCTAAATATTTGAATTTGTTGACTCTTTTTATAGATTCGAATTGCTACTTATCAGTTTGGTAACTTTTCGTTGTCTAGAATTAATAAAAACTGTAAATCAAGGAATATTGAAAATTTGTTCACCCAGCTGAATTCAGTACTTACCAGTTTTGGAGCAACACCTTGACTACTCGCCCACCAGCAGGCTATTGAGGAAAAACTTCACAGTAAGTAGTAAGTAGTGAATAAAAAACATATTTTTTCTAAGATTAATCTAAAAGTATGTAAGTGAGACAAATCAGGTCAACTGTAAAGTCATAAATAAAAGCATTTTTTAATACTTGAGTACTACAGTTATAAGTTCCTACTACAGTTGAAAGTTCCTACAACTTATGGTGGGTATTATAAGTAGTAGGGATTAACTAATTGTATGAGACCTATAACTCCCATCTACAAAATCCCGTGCCGTTACCTGATCAAATAAGGAAAATTTTGCTGACTTACACTGTTTATATTTTTATCACATTTTTCTTTTTATAATTTTTTTATTAAACTAAAATCTAGTATAACCAAAAAAGACTTACTGATTTAAAATTCAAGAATATTCATTCGTATGTTTGCCTTAGTTGTTTTCAACTAAAATTCGAGGTACATAACTTACTTAACTTTAAAACGGCATTATTCTATGATTTATTATTTTTGAGATATGTGAGATTTAAGATCATAGATGCCACGCCAAAATTAAACAAAACGGATTTGTAATTGTTGGAACTCAAAATGGATATTTTCAGTGAAGTCTGAAAAGCGAACCTTTTTAAAAAGTAATCATCGAAGCAAAACGCTTTTTCTTTCAAGGTCTATTAACGTTGTTATTGGGTAAATTATTTTCGTTAAGACTGTAATTGATATAAAAAGTGTTAAAAGAACAATCAATAATTCCCTGACTAGTTTGTAAGAGCAAAAATTAAATAATTTAATGCATGAGAACACAAACAAATTATTAGTTTGATATTTTAAACACTTTGACAAATGTGTACAAGGAAATACTTTTATTTCCTGATCATCGGTAGGTAAAGGAATTTTTAACATAATGCCTCTTAAAGTGCAACTAAAAGGGGTAACATTACTCTATAATCATTAATACTGTAAAAATTATTTTTTTTTATTAAATGTGTAATATCTGCAGCTGTTATAATGAATAAAACATCAACATAGCGGTATGTCTTTAATTTATAATTGAAGCAGATATGCCCACTTACCCATAATTTCTTTAATAAAAAGAACTAACTAATTTATACATTGATTAAATGTGTTCTTGGTAGTGTCCGACCGAACTTTCGGTTTCGATTGCGGTTTCGGCTTAGTTTCGGAAAAAAATGTTTTGGTTTCGGTTGTAGTCAAGCCAAAAGTGTGATTTTTTTTCAAACCTACCCCTTATTTTAGCACAAATAATTTATTCAAAATAAAATGTAATATTATATTATGACAATGATCAGCTCAAATATTAAAGACTAAATTATTATTAAATAAGGATAGGATTTAAAATCAAAGATTGACTTATTACGGTTATTTTTTATTTTCTTTGAAAACATGACCTTATATGGACGTTTCGGTTTCGGCCGAAACTGAGACTGATACCGGAATTCGGTTTCGGCTGTAAAAATTAGTTTCGATCAGACACTAGTTCTTAGTCATTTCTGCAAATGATTTTATCTCGAAAGCCGTTATTCCGTATGTTGAAATTTCGTTTACGATTTTAAACAGTAAAAATCTCATTATTTTTTTAATGTAAATTTTTGCAAAAACCCAGGAAATTGAAAAGAAGAAAAAAGGAAACCAGAGAACTTGGTATTTCTACTTGTATTTAATAATAGTTGAAAGAATAACCCATTTTGAGTTGTTCCCATGTTCCATATGTTGAAATACTATTTATGACTTTAAAAAGTAAAAATCGTAATCTTTTTTTGACAAAAATCCAAAACACTGAAAAGAAAAAAGAAGGAGATCATAGAACTTGATATTTCTACTTATATTTTATAATGGTTGAACGAATAGCCCAACTTGAGTTTATGGACATCCATTGTGCTAATGTATATTAAATTAGCTTGGATCTAGCGACTCCAGCGAATTAAAAAGAGTTACCAGTATACCCAGGATAGCTTAAACTATGATTCAAGGAAAAGTTTTTCGAAATAAAAGTTATCCAAGATAAAAATTCAAGATAAAGATCGGGGATGGTAAGTAAACGAATTAAAAAGAGTTTAAGTTTTCATTTGGTTAAGAATGTTTATAGATTTTTTTAAACGGAAAATATATTTTATAAGACATTCTTTCAATGGCAATTTACATAATATAAAATGTAAAATGTGATAATCAAAATCAAAAATGGTTTTATGATTAAAATTAGAAATAATAAACAATTTTACCCTAACCATAAAGGTATATACAAATAAGACAGTGATACTTAAAATATCTATTGTAAGAAATTTAACGATATAATTTATAGTGTTTGGGAATTCAATTGTAGGCAAAAAAATGGCGAGAAATCTTCATTTAAAGTCCACAATGAAAGGTTTAATAAAATTGGCAAATTAAAGATTATAGTTAATACCAATTTTTAAATTATTTTCCAAATATGAAGGACCATTTAAACTAAGTTCAACTTTTTAATATTTCAATGCATATTTTGAAATATTTATTAGTTTTCGTATAAGCGTTTGATCAAATTATGCTTGAACTTCATGGTGTAGCATAATTGTGGCACAATATATTATCGACGTAGTTTCCTAAGAGTTATATAAATTGATGATTCCTTGTTCCCGTGAATGATACTTACTTTTGAAAAAAGATTCTTTCTAAATATAAATTCACAAGAATAAAATAATACCTGCATCACAAAAGTGTTTACAATAGCCTCTTAACGTTTTCTACAGAACTATCTTTTACTCACTACACATTTATAAAAGACGTTTTTATAAAAGAAATAAATGCTGAGATTGGTACCGATTTCATTGAAAAGGGATAAAATAAATAAAATACGATCCCCTAGCGAAACTCTTGCAACTATCAATGGTTTGATTAAAATGTAAGAGTTCATTGTCCAAGATCACCGCATGCTAATGCGACAATGTGATATGCATAATTTGAAAAAAATACTTGTCAAGTCTGCGGGTACTTTGTAATGGTAAATATATAGTCGAGAGACAGGGTACATTTTATGAAGGCAATCAAGGAATGTAACTACAAGTATCCCATATAATAACGAGATACAAATATGTATGTAATTTGTTCCTTTAATTTTTTTAAAAGGAAAATCTAAAGGCATTTGCATAAAAACTGTTAAAAGAACCAATATCATCTAATCTCGAAAGAATTCAATCCGAATAAAAGACTAGGTAATTGCAGAATTGAGGTTGGACCATAGTATAGGTTTTCATGATTTATAACATCGTAAAAACATGTTTTTTTCATGTTTCCTTCACTCGATGAGTTCTATTAGCTTTAGGTTGAATAATACTAATAAGGAAATAATTGTTTTTAATTAGCTCTAGTTTTCACGATCCTGAATAGTAAAAATAATTTGATATCGGTAGAACTGAAACAAACTGTAGGTATATTTTATATGATTTTTTTTACTTCGTTTGTCGCAAGATCTGCACGGTAGTGCAATAAGTGCATTTGATCTCGTATATCTCTTGAATGATTTAATCTTAGTAGAATAATCCATATTAATAGGGTGGTAGTGAAAATCTACCAGGTAGGTCAGTGGTATTCCACCTTTGAAGTGTTACGTTAGTCTAAGAAGTCTTACGTCGAATGTCTTTACGTAGTCACTGTTGTCCAGTAGATTTAGGGCAAGGTTGTTCGGATGTCCATCCAGTCTTTCCAGATATTTCTCGTTGAACCTTTTTATCTCTTGTTTTACCATTAACGTTTTCGTGTCCTCGTGTATTTTGTACTTGTTAATGTGCCAGAAGGCATTGATTATTTGGCGCAGTGATTTCAATTAGAACCTTTGGAGTATTTGAATGTTGGAATTTGAAGCAGTTCAGCTGGATCCCTTATTATTTTCCAAGGAAAGAGTATATGAATCGTTTGTGTCTTAAAAATTAAAACCCATTCTCATATTTATCCATAAAAGTTATGTATTAAATAATTTTCATAGATTGCAAGTTTATGAATCCGGAGAGAATCATGTACTACCTAAATAAGGTTTCTTAAATTGTTTCTTGTAGGTCAGTTCCAAAGTAAGCTTCAACAAAAACCAGTAGTAATCCCGTAAGAATGGCTTCATACAGCTCTGATTTCTTTGTTCCATGAAAGTATGTTTTGATGGAATCTTCATCCATGCTCATTAATAAAAACTATACAATTTTGAGGAAAGAAATTTCGACGATAGTATCTTCCTCCATGCACATCAATGAAAGCTTTAAATTTTGAGCAAAGAAATATAAACGGTAGCGAAGAAAATGGACTTTACGAGACATGTGAAATTCAAGTTGATGGCAATTTTCCAGTAATGTTTTCACTGCGTGAATGTACCATCTCCCTTTTCTCTAGAAACTTATGGGTGATTTCCTTCAAAGGCCTCTCAAGCTTCCCTTTCTTTCCCCTGGAGAATTTGGCATTCTCCAAGATTTTCAAATCCAGTATTTTTTACAATATCCAGAATTTGTAACCCAATAATGATTTTCTCTTTAACTTTTACTTTTATTGAGTCCTTGGGCTTTGTCTTTTAAGTACTTGAATGTCAGGCTCTCTCGATCCAAAGTTTTGATGAAACTTTTAGTTCGACAAAGTTTTGACCAAGAGTACTTAAAAGCCAGGAAAAATGTAACAATTTTAACAGGGACAGGATAAAATTTGAAGCGATGATGGCATCAATAAATGTAGGTATGTAAATTGAAAATCACAGTTTTTGAACTTCATATATAAATATCCCGGATGAGTCAGTACATCTTAACAAGAACTAAAAGGTCATTTTGACGATCATATTCGTTTTTTATAGCTAAAAATATGCAAGAATTAACTATTAATGGTCCCAAAATATTTTCATTGAAGTTCAATGTCTAAAGCGGCAAAAACACGATTTTTGGATCAGATACGTCGATATATCTCTAAAAGAATTTATTGATACTCTGAAAATTGAAAGTATACTTTCTTTTAACTTTAATAATATAATATTTATTATTTCCCAGTGACAATTAATAAATTAATGAATAATTATGTCTCGTATGTCTCGTATGACTCTATTTCTTTATTTTTTATTGAATACAACGTGCTTCAACAGTCTTTGGCTGTCATCACCAGGTAGTTTATTATTATTAGTATATTAATTATTATTATTATTGATTACCTAATGACGACAGCCAAAGACTGTTGAAACGCGTTGTATTCAATAAGAAATAAAGAACTTGAGTTATACGACACATGTAATTATTCATTAATGTGTTTCCTTGTCTTCACCTCTATATAAAAGCTTAGATGTGCCCAAAGCGGGTCCTTAGTTGATCTCGATTATTGTTGTTTATATTGGTAACATTTTTCAACATTAAAATACGAAGAATTCTCGAAAAGTGAACCTTTATTTAAATATAAAACAAAATAACATGTGTAATAGATTATCCGAAGCTGGTAATTGATTCATTGTGACGGGGATGAACATGTTTTTGGAATACTTGCATCCCTAATTTTCACTATTTACCCTATTTTCTAGCCAAATCAAAATTTGCAACTAAACTAGTAGATTTTTCGAAAAAGATAACTTTTCTTTCGACTGGTTTTGGAAATATACCTATTGTGAAAATACACAGCTAATTTAATATTTCAAATGTTTATCAATAGCGAATTTTATTAGAGTTGATAAAAACTCGTAAGTTAAGAAAAATTGAAAATTATCTTGATACGAGAATCGAACCTAGCATCTACCACCTTTGGTGTGGCCACCTTGACTACTAGGTCAAGCCTCCAAAATGTATCCTGAGCAATTTTTAATGGCATAAGTATTTGATTTTCGTTGTTCAATATCTGCACATTTATTTTTTAATACACAACGATTTCTTTTGGTTGACTTTATATTCTTTTATCTTTTTATATCCATCAAATACCACGCACATATTACTATTATGATTTTTCTTTAATTATTATGTTTTAAAATTCTCACATATTATTTTAAAGTTTTCATTCAATTTCCATTTGCAAGGATGCGATTACATGCATCCACCGTTAATGTAGTGAACAAATTAAGCACCTTTAACATTAAGTGAATTTTCCGGAAAAATCTCTTAAAAACCTAATTTCTTTGTTGTTCGCAAATCTCCATCTATACTAATATATAAAATTCTTACGTCTGTCTGTACATTTCGATTTTGAACCCAATTTTAGGGTAAATATTTGTTTCAAGAGGCCCTTATTCCAAATTTAACATTTTTAAAATTTTTGTCTGTCTGTGTGTCCCGATTTAACTAAAGAACGGAACAACAAAATTTGGTATTAAGATACAACACAATTTCCCACAGACTATAGGTTACTTATCATTCCAAAAAAATATTAAGGGAAGGTATTACCTAGGGATGAAAACAGAAATTTTTACTTTAGACAAGTGAGTTATATATCATTGGAAAGGTAATTAAAAGTTAGAAAATAATCTGTACAAATATTTTAAGTTGAACTGATAAAAAGCACAGTAAATTCAATTTAAATTTTAAAAAACTGCCTCTCTGAAATATAAATCTTTATATATCAAGGGCACATGGTTGATGTTAATAGCGTAATCGCTTACGTTTCGTTCATTCTGATCCTCCTAATTATAAAGAAGTGGCTTCGAAATCTCACAGTAAACTTTTTTTTTTACAAAATTGTTGTAAATAGACCCTTAGAGTTGCTCAATATTGAAATATTAACAAAAAAAACTTTAGTAGTAGTAATTATAATAACAGTAATAAAACTTTAAGTAGATACGTTTTTAAATCCGTGCATACATAAAATCGTGTAATTATATATCTCCTCTGCCAGATGAAATTTTAATATTCGGTGTATTCCTTATAATAAGTAGGCATGTGATAAGATTTTTTTTTGAAAATTCCTACCCTAAAAGAGTAAAAGGGGTGACTATGTTTGTATGAGAAAATGTTAAGTTAATCAACAATCGAAATTTTGAATTTGTGTAATTAATAAATAAATAATTAATTAATAAAAAGTTTCTGTTTTTATTTTATCATTTTAATAACAACGTTTTAAATAACGTTATTTCACTAAACTAGTATGAAAGTTTATGTAGTACTTATTCTAACATAGCGATTTTTAGTTTTTGTTTGTTTTTCAACAATCAAACTTTTTAAAATATAATTTTTATCAACCAATGATTGTGACTTGGAGCAATTATTTATTCTGCTGAAAAACATTAAGGGAGCAATTTTTCGTAATATATTTCATTATCAATCAAAATATAAAATCTTCCAAACTAACTTTTCTTCGGTATTTAGAACAATTTGAAAATCAATTATTGTAATTGAAAATAATTAAAATATTCTAATTTACTTCCATGCTTTCCACCTATTTCCAACAAATTTGTATGTACATAGTCCAAATGAGCAAAATCGAATTGCTTTTTAGTAATGATAATCAAAATAAAGAAGGTCATAATTTTTTTCGTTTTACATTGTATTTTCCAAATAAAAGCATATTTGTGTCGATAACATTTGGAAAATGTTTTTCTTATACGATGCAGATATATCCCCTAAAAAAGTGAATAATGGTGGCAAAGTATGTACGGCATAACATCTAATAAGCAATCGAAATTTCAAATTTAATTATCAAAGTATGTTCGTTATAGATGAAACGTTTTATCGCTTAAAGTAAAACAATGTTGATTTATTATTAGATTCAAAAACGTAGGATCTACTTAAAAATTTAAACTCTAATATATATAAATCTGAAAAAGGTTAAGTTCATAAGTAAGTATTAAGTTTTTTGGCGTTCACATATTGTAAACCTGAAAATCCGAAATACGTTTTCACAAATAAATAGGTAAGTGAGCGAATATCGAGTATCGAGCAATTCGGCGAACTAAAAGAAAATGGTTTAATTATATAGTTGAAATTCAGATATTTTAATAATAAGTGCATAGATACACAATGGTTGTACTTGATTATGGAGGAACTGAGTTTCGTGCATTTGAACAAATTTTAATTTCGTCGTAGTTTTGTACATTGCAGTAGTGTACTAGTTTTGAGAAAAAGGTTCATTCGAGAGTCGAGACAATGAAATGGGGATTTCTACTAATCTACTAATATTCTAAATATCTAGGCGAGTGTTTTGATAACTTTTGACTGTTTTAAGTTATAATTATGATTGACTTTATGGAACTTAACGATAGTTTTTGTTTATGTATAGATGCTGATTGATTTACGGATTAATTGGTTCACGGTAGGTATACCTACCGTAGGTATACGGCTTTGTTAGGTACTTTTTAGATATTTACAATTATTTTTTGAAAATTAATTAATCATTATATACAATTATTTTATTCTAAGTATCAGTTTATAAAATGTGTATTTTTAAAGTTGACAAAATAGTGTTTTTAAGTATGATTATGTTTTTCGTAAAAGAAATAAGAAAAATAAAAAAATTCATATACCACTACAAATAACAAATTTAAAAAGCAATTTAAAATATAATCTACACCTACGTCAGTGGCGTGCACAGAGATTTTAGGTAGGGTAGGCAGAAATTTTTAAAAGCTACTTCAATATAATCAAAAATGCTGCATGTTGGTTTTAGTTCGTCGTTATGATGAGTAAACAATGGACCCTATACCGATTAGCCAACAAAATTTTAAAGTGTGAATTTTCTGAATTTTTTTTGCCAATCGATGGGAAATCGTTCGTAGAGGTATGTGAAAGAAACCGTTTCGATTGTGAGAAAATAGTTTAGCGCTAATAAATTAATTAAGAAAAAATAATTAGTTAATTAGTCATTGATATAGTAAAGTCTTATGAAAATATAGTTCAAAGCAACATACAATAACAAAAATGCGGGAAAATTTAGGAAACAGTTGGTTAAATGTAAAACTAAAAAAAAGTTAAGGAAAACTAAACAGAACCTCCCCCCTTCGAAAAAAAATAGAAAAAAAAGGCAACTCAGAAAGTAATTTGTTCCTCAAATTATATTTTCCCAAAATTTTTCACAATAACAAAAATCGAAACATAATTAAAGAGGTTTTTCGTCAAAAATTTTTCATCACTAATGAAAATCAACTTATCACACAAAAAAATTTTGAAAAAATATATATACGAAGTAGAACATTAAGTAAGTGTTTTTTGAAATTCGAAAAACATTTTTCTTTGACTCTTTTTTAGTTTTAGTTTTAACCAACCGTTTTCTAAATTTTCCCTCATTTTTGTTATTGTATGTTGCTTTAAACCTTATTTTTTTAACATTTTACTATATCAATGACTAATTAATTAATTTATCTTATGTATTTAATTACCGCTAAACTATTTTGTCACAAACGAAACGGTTTCTTTCAAAAACCTCTACGAACGATTTCCCATCGTTTGGCAAAAAAAAATTCGAAAAATTCACACTATAAAATTTTATTGGCTAATCAGTATAGGCTAAATAATGATGTTGATATTTTCAACCACAAATATCCATAGATAGACTAAATTTGTAAACTTTATTAAAGAAATACAATATAATCGTCAGGATTAAATAATACAGATAATAGATAATATATTATTAAAATTTATTAGAATTAAATAATAACAATGTACGAAGATTAATGATCGTTAAATCGATTATTGAGATGAATCAAATTCAAACTTGTAATTTCAGCGATAATGAATAAGAAACGATGCTACTTCGGTAATTATCGTAATTTGTCGTGTGCAAGAAGACAGTGTCTTTTTTTGAGGTTGATGTGCAGAATTGTATATTTGTATTATTGTTTTTATACGAACGCACACACTGACACGTATGTGTGCTATGAGTGCACACATATAAATATTAAGGCACGAATAGTTTGTGTCTTAACCGCGGCGTTCCCAGGGCGCTAGTGCATTGCAATGCAAATATTACCAGTCGCTTATTTGAAATTGAACGAACGAATGAGCTGGCATAATCTGTATACTGTATAGATGATATCCGTTAATATTTTTTCTTTATTGGTATTTGGTAAATAAAATAAAACTAGATATCAGAACAAAATTATAAATATTTATCTGAATTATGTAGGGTAGGCAGTGTCTTTTTGTCTATATGGAATGCACGCCACTGACCTACGTTACGCAGACGAAGTCGCGGGGATCAGCTAGTCTTTATATAAATACGTTACAATAGCAGCAATGAATCAATTGGAATCACTTCATCAAGTACTTTAATTTCACGGAAAATTCAGATTTAGTTTTATGTCAATTAATGAAAATCAATATGAATTTTCCGAACCTCCAATTGCATAGATATTCAATTTGAAATGAAGGTAATACTTATGTTTATTTTACCAAAGATTTGCAACCAAATTACACATAATGTTTCAAAGTTTGAATGATACTTAAGAGTTCATCTAATTTCCTATTTCACAAACAATTTATTGATTTTTATTTTAAAAACGATGAAATAAGTTTTTAACATAGTACCTACATAGTGTATACGACAAAATTGAAAATGCATCGTTTTTATGTTAGTATAAATATACGATACGTGTAAGTAAATTGTATTCTCTATATCGGTGTACTTATAACATATCCTCATATCGAAAACTATAGAAATCTCTCGATCCACTGTAAAAGCATTGTTCTATAATTGCAATAAAAAAAATAATGTGAAAACTGATACTGGTGTTTGAACGGAACTTAGTATTATCAACAGAACGGATATAAGATAATATAAGAGTAGAATTACCTTTTGTTATAACAATATTGATGCATTTTACCGTGAGGCATGTCGATGATATCCGTATTGGCTTAAAACATTATGGTTATATACTCTCTCCAATCAAGCATTAATTCTTATGTGCAATGGAATTGGTTGGTAATTAGAGCTGTTTCTATCAAAATTGTATCAGTTATCAAACATTTTCAGTATTATTAATATTTGTATTAACTTACGAGTTCATATAGATACATGTTGTTATTATCAGTAATTTGCAACCAAGCTTTAATTTTGGAACTACAATTATAAAAATAAAAATAATTTAATTTCCCAAACATTAAAATGAAATACAAACTGGAAACTGATAGTAACAATAAATGTTTTGATGAAATTATTTTAAAGTTAAAAGTCGTGTTTTGAATATATTTTCAAAAAATATTAAATTTTATAGGTATATGCACAATTTACATGTATGTATTAACGAGTATTTCGGGTTAATATTGCCGTAGGCTGAATTTAACTCCTTGTTGTAAAATGCATTAAAGTTTCAAATTACCAATAAAATAAATATATTTTAGGAGTAACCCTTTATTTTTGATTTTTACAATTTAAATTTACTCTATACACTATACATTAGCCACAAAAATCAAGAGATTTTAATAAATTCCCAACTTTTTGGAAGATTTTTAATACTGTACCTCATAAAGAAATGGTTGAACTACAAATAAAAAACAAACAATTTGTAGCTTTCAGTGTCCACTTTTGAAATCTAGCCTTCCAAAAAATGAACAGGCACGGGTTTGGAGTAATCTACTAAAAGAAAAAACGATTTATTTTTTCAAACTTTTTTTCTTGCCTTAAGAAAAATAGGAAAATTCTATATCTATAAAAATGTAGCGTCTGTCTGGATGTTTGTCCTTTATGCATTCCTAAACTATTCGACCGATTGCGATGAAACTTGAAGAAGTTGTTGTTTAGATCCTAGGAAACGTTTACCATCTTTTAGATTTTCAGCGCAACCCCCATTCCCGTGAAATAGTCACAGCCCAACCCTGACACAACTGACAAATAGTAAAAATTGGCAATTGAATGAAATCTGAATAACAGTTGAATCCAAAAGTGGATTTACCAACAAGCAAAGTAGGTTGAAGCCGAGGGCGGCAAATTTTAGAAGGCGGCAAATATGGCTTAAAATTTGGTAATCATAGGAAAAATTAATGTAATAATGGTGATTGATAGAATAAATTTAATTAATGTGATTGCAAAATAGGGTATCGAATTTCAGAGGTCAGTAGGGGCGGCTAAAATTGAATAGCCTACTGGCGACAAATTTGTAAATCCGCCACTGGGGAAACCATAACAAAAATTGACAACAATCAGTTAGTTCAAATTTGAGACAATTATATTTGGTTTTCACTCACACGTATGTGTTAACAATATTTGTTCTCTCTTTGCCGATATACATACATACGTTTGCCCATTATTATTATGGTATTTAAAAAAGGTACTTTTATGAATCGGCTCCTTGATAGTAAATACTATTTGTTCAGAGGATAGTTGTTGGAGCGGGCAAATAAGTTAATTAAAGGTTGATGTTGTATGTTTTGAGCGCCTGAAGAAGCAATAAATTATTGCGAAACGTCGCGTTGAAACAAAAAGTATTAACTTATTTGCCCGCTCCAACAACTATTCTCTGAACATATAGTATCAAACATAAATATAATATGTATTTATTTATATCCAGTGGTGCAGCGTGCGATTAAGCCGCCCGGAGCTGACTGAAATTTCGCCGCCCTCTATTTTCATCATTAATCAACAAAATTGATAAAATGTTATATATCTTTGAGCTATTTAATTTTTAAAAAATGTACTCTATGTGCTTTTCTCAAAGCGAAATCTTTCATGGAATTATCAATGCTAATATCCCTCCTCACCGTTTCATATGCCGTCCGGGGCCATGACCCTCTTGACACCCACCATGCTAAGCTATTGTTTATATTCATAATTAAGAATGGGACAAATTTTAATTTTAGGTGGTACGAACTTCACCGGGTGCTTCAGTCTCATATAAAATATCTAAAATATAAAAATCCCTTTTCCTCCCTTATCTTTTGCTTTGATTGTAGAACTTATTCTACATACTTAGGAATACCCTAACTTTTAATGCAAGCATTTAGGTAAGAATTTTCATTGTAATTAGATACTTACTTTTGGATATTTTCTTTTATTTCTTTTTGAAGTTACATATCTTATTTTATAAAGAGAATCTTCTATTGTATCAACATTAAAAGTTAAGGTATTTCTTAATATGTAGAATAAGTTCAACAAACAAGCAAAAAGTGAGGGAGGAAGAGGGATTTTTGTGTTTTGGATATTTTATAAGAAAATAGAGTACCTGGTGAACTTCGTACCACCTAAAATTGATTTTCTGCTTTTTTAATTATTAATATGGATATAAATAACTACATAAACCCTATAATACTTATGCTTGATTTAAGTAATTTAAATAAAGTTGAACTAAAATTAATTAAAAAAATGGGTACACTATGTGCAAGTAGATATTAATTAAATTTTCACGGAAATAAAATTTTTATTCCTAATAGATCTTCACGAAAAGCTTAATATTTTTCTAAAACCTCTATAAAAATGAAAAATAAATTTTGTCTTTTTTCCACATCGACAAAAGAGGAGATTTACTTTATTATATTTTCGCTTTTACTCTCTGAAAAGGAATGTGAAGGGAAACTTGAATTCATACAGACAAATTGCTTAACAAAATATCCCTTATACCTAATAGTTACACAGAGCTTTGGAAGGATATTAAGGGAGAGTCGTTTTTTCAATTTAGCGTGTCGTAAGCGCTCATATATAAGTACATATATTCTCAGACATGTATGTATGTAGGTATATAGGTACCTTACATGCAAGATGAAAGAAATGAGATTCTATTATAAGGAACTAATGTAACAGGCCCTCTTCACTAATTCCATATGTGACACAAGATTTCTTTCAAGGTGCTTTAACCTATATCAGGTGCTATTATGTAGGTAAATCCGAAAAAGCCATTGTTAAAGAATCATTGAATACACTTGCTTCTGAGATATTTTTTCTGGAAATATGTGTTTTCAATAGTAAAAAATATTTGAAAAAAAAAACGTTAAATTCCTAAATTGAGTAACGGATTTTTATAGAACATCTGCGTTAAGTGGTTAGATGTATGCCCATATTTTTTTAATTCACAATATTTTTACGGATTCATAAATGGGTAATGCAAGGGTATATATTCGAATATTTCTATTATAGTCCCCAATACATTGACACCTATAGTGCTCGCTATTTATTTAGTTGTTGCGTGGAGTGATCAAATTGGTAGTTAATTTAATCAAGCGAGGGTGAAAATGTTCAGTACAATGTTTTGCCACCCTTCATATGCTTACTAATGTGTAACGGAATTCTTGAGCTTTATGGGTTTGTGTGAAATGATTTAATGTTTGGCGGTCCCTTAAATATGATTTACAGGAATGCAGTATACTAAGCTTTTATGTCGACGAAAGAGTATCTTCTTAATGATTGTAGTAAAAAATAAGTAATAAAAGATGATAGACTTGTAACTCAGTATATCATTTTATAAATTTCATATTTGTTATTTATAATTGTAAAAGTAGGCACCTAATTTTTGAAGAAAGTATTGCATGAAGTACTGATTTTTGCATGAATTCAAGCATTTTTTTTCCAAAAATAATTTTAGAATGATAATGAATTTATGAAAACAGCAATTTTTTTTACTTAAGATTGAAATGAGAACTCGAATAGTATCTTAATGTACCAGTTAGTCCTGGGGATCAATTGGGTCAATTGAAATAAGATTAATACTAATATTCTTATTAAGATTCAAATAATTTTATAAATTAGCAATATTTATTTGATTGTTATTTACCGTCCCTTTGTAACTACCTAGGTCTAGGACTTTAGCAACTCTTGAGTTAATAAAACTTCGTATTTCGAGAAATATTAACAATTTGCTCGATGTAAAACTCGAACCCAACTCACCGGTTTTATAGCGGCCACTTTGACCACTCGGCCACCAGTAAATGAATTAACAATATTGTGAACAATTTTGTTAATTTTTAATGAAAATGAGCATAAAGGTTTATAAAAGATATAAAAAAGCAAGCATATTATCATTGCTGATGTAAGATGACACTAATATGATTATTATTTGGGAAGTTCTAAATATCTTAGGGTTTGCTGGACGATCGTTCTCCAGCGATTTCAATACGGGTACCTTGTACAAATTTATGTTGGTCAAGTTAAATACCCACTGGCCTATGAAAAATAAATAACAGGAGAATGAATAAGATAGGTATTTGGCTAGTTTTTTCCTCCTCAAAAATTCGAACAGGCTTAATTATTTTTTGGGCCATTAGCGCATTGTCGCAAAAAACTTGCAATACTAAATTGCTATTAGTTGTTCCCTTTTTTTATTGGTTATTCCAATAGAAGCCAAAGTTATTAAAATATTACAGTAATATGCTTTAATATAACATAAATTCATTAAATATTCAATTCTACTTATATTTAGAAAACAATTTTCAATTACTATTGGAACTTTTAATCCCTTGTGAAATATATGAAAATGTTTTTAGCGGTTATAAACTTGGTATAATACTGACACTAGAGCCCTCTGCACTTTGCCCTCATTTCGTAAACGACTTTGCAATACAGCTTTCGTTCTCTTGTCTTTTATACTTCGTGTCTACTGGTTAAGCAAACTTTCACGTTAATGTATCTGTATATTAACTTCTTCGCATATTTTCAACTCCAACTTTACAGCTTAATAATTCGATTTTTTTAATATGCAATAGTTGAAAAAAAACTCATGTGTAGAGTTTACATACGATAGAAGTTAAACCTTCAAAAATGTGAACTTAGAAAGACAATGAGACGAAGTTTAAAAATTATTTTACAGTTTATTCTCTTATTTATTACATACATTTTTCCAGACTCCAAGTTGGCATTTTTGATAATTGATATGAGAAGCTTATGGTAAATGAAGTACGAAATAAATACTTTAGTTTCGGTTTGATTAATAGACATGAGAGTATTGTTGGCATACGACTAATTACGTCGAGTTGAAGAACCAAGCAGAAAACAAAGAGAGGACGTTCCTGCCTACAGCCAATTACAGCTGGGTGATCGAAAATGTATGAAAGAACCTTGAAGAAAACAAGAAGAGGACGTTACCACTTTCAGTCAATTACAACTGGATGACCAAAAATTACTCAATATTATGTCATATATCGTAAATTACTGATTTTGATCTTGTTGATACAGTGCGACTGATACACATTTTTAAAATAAATTTGGTGTACAAAAACTCAATCAAAAATATAGTTATATCTAATACAATATTAACATGAAAATATTTACTTAAAGCCTTTGGAATTTTCTCTTGTTAAGAATTTACGATATCTCTTGTGTGTATTTTATCAAGTTTTCGGTAATGAACTTTCTGCGGTCTTTTTAGTTTTGCAGTCTTGTTTTTTTTTCTTTTCTTTTCGATAATCACGATAATATTCTGTATTCGTTTTTGGTAAACTTTAAAAATGTTTGTATTAAAATAATGAAAAGTTTACGAAAACAATACACAACTCACCATGGTTGGTAGGACGAGTATTTCCAAGCAGCGTAATACACTGTAATTTTTTCTATTTTATTCTCTCGTTCCTTACGTCTTTTAGATATATATGTTTATCTCAAACTCTCTCTTTAAACTGTCGCTTTTTCGTTTCATGAAATTTTAAGTCACAACGATACTAAAGAAGTTTTCACTCAAATTATTTACAATTTTTGGGTTAAAACTCTCTGATTTTCTATGATTCCCATAGAACGATGAAAAGTAGATTAAAATATTTATCATACTATTTAGTACTAAAGCACTAATAAACTTCACCATAAGATTTGTTGTAGTAAATAACTTAATTAAGGAATACTATTAGTAGTATTTATGAAAAAAAGCTATTTGAATATAATTTTTATCATGTTACATTCTTGTTAAAAGACATTTAAGAAAATAAATTATTCTATTTGATATATTTCATTCACGGGATATTATTCGATATCTAAAGGAACATCTTTACACGCTACAGGTAAATATTGTATCAAAAGTATATATGAAATGTGCAGAGGACGTGCATTTTATGTTCTATTTGACTACTAGCTTTATATCGTAGTCGCCTTAGATCTCTAGAACTACCATAAGCTGGGAAATATCCGTAGGGTTCAAATATCCTTAGTTCTAATTGGCTGTCTACATGAGATTTCAGAAGTATTCCCGACTAGTTGGAACTTACAGGAACAGTGTTAGGGTAGATTGTTTTCCTCGAACATAGTAGACGAACTTGTAAGAAAAGTTTTTTGATATGAGAATTAGGATTGGTTGATTAATTTTAAAATTCAACACTACAAAAAAAAAAAACTACTTTAGAAAACTTTCATTTTCTTAAGTCAGTAAAAGAAACAGAATTATCGTCTGAGAATTATGAAGATCTTGGATATTTTTGTGAGTAAGAGATGATGAGGAAATGCGGTAGACTCATCCATTTTACGTGAGATTTGAAGCCTTTGGTCAACAAATACAAAGCTTTATAATTTTATTACCTAGACATTTAAGGAAGCTTTTTTCTATGTATTTGACACGGTATTTTAGTTGATTTTTTCAAGGGTGCATTGATTTGTTTTTAATGACCCCTAATTAAAATTCGCCTAGGAAAACTATTATAGTAACTAAAGCGAGTAACAAATTTTGATTTCAATAAAGTTTTAAACAGTGGATAACAATACAATTGATGTGGAGCAAAAAATACAGCAAGTTAATATAATGAAACGCGTGCCGATGTACGTGCGTACCTGAAAACCAGTTCGTTAAGCAGGAAAATAAATAAAAGTTTTTTTTCTAAGTTGATTTCACCCCTCAGTAAACGAGCACAACCCTCTTTTATTCACCCTTTCCTATTTATAGATATAAGTAACACACAATAGGTCTCGATTTTAAATAATATTGTGCTGTACTGGTGCAGTTTTGACCCACCGAAAGCTTGAATACTTGCATGACGGATTTTATAATGGATATATCGGAGACAGCTGCAATCGTATTTATCCCCCTAACAATATCGAACCATAGTCGTCTATAATATTATAATATTTAGGTACATACTTCCGAAGGGTGCCAGGACACACGGCAATTGTCTATTTGTGTCCATTCCTGAAGATTTGCCGGCTGTTCAATTATTTATCACTAAATTATGTTTTTCTTTAAAAAATCGAATTTCTTTCTAATTGCAAAATTGGCAATAGTTTTACTTTTAAACTTAGAAATTATTTTAAACTTATAGTTCGTTTAAGTTTCGCTACATCTGAATTTCTATTTTGTTAGAATTAAGAATACGATTTTCTTAAAGGATAACAATAATTGATATAATATAACGCATCATACTCTTATATACTTACCTATTACGTTATTTACAGTAGATGCTTATGGTTTAACTAGTTAATAGTTAGTAATAATTAACCCGTTGTTAATAAAGTTCTTGTTTTTCTGTTAAAAAATTATTTTATAAACACTGAAAAAAGTTGCTACATTTTGAATTTTAATACGAGCAACAATTATAATCAAATGTGTTGTTTTTGGTTATCTATTGAATCGGAAAATACGAGTATTTCGACCGAACCACCCTTACATTTTACCATCACTGAATATTATCAACGTACTGCTACAGACCTATTTATTATGACTATACTTGTTAAATAATCCTAAAACGGTGAACCTCAACATTTCCAAGTTATTAAAATTATGGATTTCGAAATTTAAAATTATGTACCTTAATTTCTAGAACCAAGAACGCTATTATTTAAATTTCATTAAAGTGAAGAAAATGATCAAATATGAAATAAAAGCATTTCTCCGAAACTAAAAGCTTTGGACTCAGTAAATGGTAGTCTTATTATTTAGAAATTCCTTTATTATTTAAATGTGAATTTTGGCTTAAATTTTTGCATTGGTGGTGGAAGCATTACATCCAGCAATTAAATGGAGTACATTATTTTCTACCGGTTTGGGTTGATTTTATTATCGATACATTACTGCAGACATTGCTTATTTATTGTTAACTCCTGGTTTGATTTCTGCATACACAAGTGCAGCATTCTCTAAAGACAAATATGGTACAGAAGTCATTATGAAATAAACATTTCAAATCAATCCTAATACGGTATACCTCTTTACTTATTCGCCTTACGACTTTTGACACCGATGACATAGCAATGTCTATCTTTTTTGCGTTTCTAATAGTATAGATCGTTGCATTGTTTCAAATATAAGTTAAATGGGTTTTAATACAAAAATTTACCTAATTAGTGAAACTCGAAAAGTGTTTTTCTTTGAAATTGCATATTTTTGGAAAGGAGGTCATTCAAAGATTCTCATAAAAGAATTTAAAGATAACGAATTTAATGTTTCTTTTTTTAAACTTTGCGTTATAATACAAGACTGAAGCTAGAATATATAATATTTATCATCATTTCTAGTTAGACTTTGTTTTTTAATTAATTGTCTTTTACTTTCTGGCATAAAAATATAATGGGCTTTCATGTTTGGTATCTTTTCTTCTACTATTAGGGTATTTTTATTCACTAAGAAACATTATTCACTTTTGTTCTCAAAAATAGTTTCAAAGAACTTTTTCCCAGCCGTTTTTGTATTTTAATGGATAATAATATATATATATATATATGTCTTTGAGATTCAATTAAAAAATTACTTTATTACGACGCGTTTCAACAGTTTTTGACTGTCATCATCAGGTAATAATAATAATAATATATAATATATAATAATAAAAATAATAATAATAATAATAATGATTATTATTATTACCTGATAATGACAGTCAAAAACTGTTGAAACGCGTCGTAATAAAGTAATTTTTTAATTGAATCTCAAAGACATATATATATTATTATCAATTAGTTTATTGTGATTCGGAAATAAATAAAATACTTATCAATGTTAAAGTTTTTGTATTTATTTAAATTTGACTTTCTTATTACAAATCATATTCGTGAAACTTTGAAAACTCCTTCTTTAGCCACCTGCAGCTTCTTCCCTCGCTATACCTATTATAACTTACCTTTATGGTATACATTTTTCATTTTAGCATTGAGAAAAATCACTAAATCTCTGAATATGTCGATTTAACCACCAAAATAAAGATAAAAACTATCTATTCGCACTATCTATCCGCATTATTTTTCGCTGTACCTGTTAATGTGAGACTCTTTTGAGTCTCCTGATTTAATAAAAATATATGCGTATATGAAAACAACCTTGTGTAAAAATTTTGGTAAATAACTTTAGAAGATTTGTGATTTAGAAGAAACACATATTAAACTTTTATATCTACACTAGCTGATCCCCGCGACTTCGTCAGCGTAACGTTGGTGTTGATTGTTTTCTTTTTAGGTTTGCTCCTTGTAGTGGTAGTATAAAGAAATTGTTATTTTTCTTATTTCTTTTACGAAAAACATAATTATACCTGAAAACACTATTTTGTCGAATTTAATTTATTAATTTTCAAAAAATATTTATAAATATCTAAAAAGAGTATGTCTATTGCGTATAGCTATGATAGGTTTACCTACCGTATGGACCAAATAATCCGTAAATCAATCAGCATCTATACATAAATAAAGTCGGTCTTAATTAGGACTAAAGAAAGTCGAAACTTATCAAAATACTCGCGTTAAAATAACAGAAGTTAAGGGTCTAAATTTTGAATATTAGTAGGAATCTCTATTAACATCGACTATGTGTCATCAACTAAAATCCAGTTCAACTAAAAATATTTTCACAGATTATTTTCTAACTTTAAATTACCTTTCCAATGATATATAACTCACTCGTCTAGTGTAAAAATTTTTGTTTTCATCCCTAGGGAATACCTTTCCTTATTATTTTTTTGGAATAATAAGTAGCCTATAGTCTGTGGGAAATTGTGTTGTATCTTAATACCAAATTTCATTAAATTCGGTTGTTCCGTTCTTTAGTTAAATCGGGACACACAGATAGACAGACAGACAGACAGACAGACAGACAAAAATTTTAAAAATGTTAAATTTGGAATAAGGGATACTTGAAACAAATATTTACCCTAAAATTTGATTCAAAATCAAAATGTACAGACAGACGTAAGAATTTTATATATTAGTATAGATATAAATATTAAAACGCGATAACCTTGTTTTATTGCTAAAAAAAAAACAAGTATATTTCTGAGATTCAAAAGTGTTTAAAAATAAAAAAAAAGCTCTTAGGTTTTTTATTTTAATAAGACCAGTATAGGTAGTACTTTACCAAAGTTATTTAAAATATACCAAATGTAATAGACAATTTCTCGTTAACAAAATCCGCAATAAATACATTAGAAAACTTCACTCTAACTGATTTTCGATAGGGAATATTGTAATATTAGAAGGAGAATTCAATAGCAATTAGTTTGATTGAAATACAGCTTTGAGCCGAAGCATAATGTATGATTTAATGTCTCCCAATACACTATTCAATATGCAGATTAATATATCTGTAATTCTGCGCCTATATGAGCTGTGGATATTAAGCACTAAATAGCGTTTATCTCGTGCTTTCGTTTAACAATGCAATATTGGTTTGAATACACTATGAAATGCTTATCAAATCTACGTCCATTACGGCTACTAAACACAATCATTGGAAAAGGATAGTTTTTAAGTGAAGGAGATGAAATAGATATAAATGTTAATATTGTCAATACTACTCAATGCTGGGTGTTTCCGAAAAAGGAATGAAATTAATTAATAGTTTTAATTATTTTAAATTATAAATTGAATAATTTTGTTAGATTAACATGAATAAGGGTTAAGCTGGAAGTGGGATGTATAATTAACCGTATAGTGTTAACCACGTGGCATGTGTCAGTTCCGCTCCAAGGAAGCAAAACCACAAGACGGTAAAATATAAGTTATTATTATTTCACGCTGTTTTAAAGCTTATATTACATCCTTTCATACTAATATAGTTTCAAAAAAAATTATAAATGATTTTTTTTTTGTCAATTGATAGGTTTTTGTAACATTTTTACCTTTACTACTTTTATAACCTTTAGTACCTGTATTTAAAATGTGTATAGTATATACTTATGATAAATGGAATATACAAACATAAACAAACAGGGATAGATAATTAATATTTAAATTTTGAAAAAGACGACAAAAAATTCAAAAAAAGTACCATTCTCTTGATTATAAAGCCACATATATTATGAAAAAAATGTTATGATATTTGATACTGGTTCGATTCCATATAGAATGACAATCAATTAATATTTTTTGTGGATGTTTTTAAGTTAACATAATTTCATTGAACTCCGTAAAAATAAAAAAAATATTACAGTTAATGCGTATGTCGTTATTTATCGTCGCATTATAACTATCACGGATTTTAGCGACTCTAGGGTTAATAAGAAGCCGTAAACCGAGAAATATAGAAAATTTGCTCGGTACGAGGATTAAACCCAGTCCCTATCAGTATTGAAGCGGCCACTTTGACCACTTGATTATTAGGTTCTACATATTATGCATGTTGTATTAAAAGTAATGATAAAATATGTTTCAAATTGCGTAGCGATTTTGATAGAGAAAAAAGCATTTTTATTCAAAAGTGCATTTTTGATTTTTTGGTACGTTTGTTGATATGTGATTGCTCGGTTTTGCAATATTGCTGCGAAAATTAATGATAAACAAATTGTAAAGAGAACGAGTGGACGTCATTGTATTAAGTTATTTTGTTTTCTTTTCCTATCCTCATTTCAGGATTATTGTTTGACATAACAATTCAGATATTCTCCCACATCTATCCTTCTGAGCTTACAACTCAGAATAATCTCTTCCCACCACTCAATTTATTTTTGTCCCCTGTTACCTAAGTTGTTCCTGGAAGCAGTCGTGATAATATTTATGAAAAACTACTGTTTTTAAGTAGTCGGTTTAGTTTAGCACGGTACTATTCCTTAAGTGAAATAAAGTAGTACTGAGCGTAGATGAATTTTTTGTATTACCTTTATTATCGGTGAAACTTTGTCAGAACGATTAGTCAATGTCCATTCATTAAAAAATATGATATAGTTTTAATTTAATCATTCGAAACCAAATTACTTTGTATAATTTGTTTGGTTCCTATTTCAGAATGCTACAAAATGGAAATAAACATAGGCAAATCGAAACTTGTATGGATATTAAAGACAAAAACAAGTTTCTTCTAATGTGAAAATAAAACTAGAAAAACCACAGCGAAATTATGAATATCTTGAATATAAGGCAACGAGAAGTGAGAAAATTTTAAAATGAAGAAAAATAATGAAGGAAGAACGATCATCTTTACGATTACATGAAAGAACTTTATAAAAGAGGTAGTATTCGGATAAAAAACGATTTCGTATTGGAAAACATGGAAGTAAAATTGGAAGGTAAACTGAAAGCAAAATGATGTACCAAAAAATATCCATAGGTACTATCCTTCAAAGGATTCCATCGAGAGCTAAAATCGTTGAAAGGTTTAATATTATTGGCCAAAATAAAGATCGAAAGGCAATGAAATAACGATCGATTGTCAAGTGCAGCGTTTCTCAAAGTAGGCTCCGAAAAGTTTTTGGGGTCCCTCGAGACCAATTGCCGTATAATTTTAAAATATTCGTTAGACAAACTACAATATTTTTATAAAAATTCATCAAAATATTAATAATAGCAAGGTAATTGAGAATTGATCAGTAGACGCGGATTAAAAACATGGCTACGAATTGTGTGCAACCAAATAATTTCCTATAAGTTTACATTGAGTTTGTGTTATTATTTTATTTTATTTTTATTTTCTGTAAAATAATTTTTCGAATTGATACAAATTCAGGTGAGAAAAATGATATTAATGTAGAAAAAATTCTTTAGCCTACTGGTGACCGAGTGGTCTAGGAACCGCTCCAAAACTGGTAGGTCTTGGGTTCTATCCTCCTAATGAGCATATTTTCGATAGTTTTCAATAACGAATTTTTACTAACCCTAGAGTCGCTAACGATTTTAGTAGTTATAAAACGACGATAAATAACAATTGAAAAAAAAAATTAAGCTTTATACTTACTTACTTAAAAGTGGTAAATTAATGAAACTACAAACAGTAATGTACTAACTTTTTCAGCGGTTTGTTTATAATTTTCTCATATAAATGAATCTCATGAAATACAAGAATCAGTTTCGAAAATAGGAAAAAATATTTGCTTTTTTCTGAGAAAATTTATACACAAAATTACTACCAAACTTGGATATAGCGAGAAAACTTACTTCTTCATTTGCATGTGATTTACTACCTTATTCATTCATAGTACAGTAAGCTCTATTTTTTTATACAAGAACTTATTTAGTAATTTCCATTTCAATTAAAAAAAATGTATTTGATTTTTAATTTAACTATAGCTGTCTACATGATATAGTTGCATAAAAAAGATCCGACAAAAACTAGTACTTTTTCGGCCACCAGAAGTCGTGACCAAATGACCAAAGTGACCAAAGTAGTCAATTCCCAATACTTGTATATTTCTAGTAAATATGTCAAATTCAATACATTTTTTGGACAAATGTATTATTATCTATCTGTTGTTTATGTTGTTTATTACTCTTTTCCTTAAAGCAAGAGTTCCATGATCCATAAGATATGGTTTCATATTTCACATGATGGTTTCATAAGATAAGGGTTCCACAAGAAAAAAGTTTGAGAATCCTGATCTAGTGCGTTTTTATTCTAAAATCTTTCCAACAAAATTTTGAAAAAAAACAACTGGATTTTTTATTTTAATTCATTTAATAGTCGCATAAACAGCATGGTCATGAGCGACTTCTAGATTACATAATAATTAATAACTACAATAATTTTTGGCACAATACGGGGATCGAACCCACTACCTACTGGTTTTGGAGCGGTCACCTATATCACTCGGCTACCAGTAGGCTAACTAGATTTTTATTATAAATTTTACTACAAAAAAAAATAATACAAAAGTGGTATAAGTAGATACCTTAATATAGGTTTACTATGAATGTATTGATTGCACTTTAAATGATTACCAAAAGCGTCTGAAGTTTTTCTATTATATTTTATAAATTCTATATGTTTTTTTCCGAGAAAAATAACAATATATTTCTTCAAATATTTGGGATGGGATATGAGTGCACGTACGTACATAAAGATTGGAATTTTCAACAAAATTGCGTCAAAATATTTCAATAATTGAGCCATCAACAATATTAATAGTTTCGAATTCCTAAGTGTATTAGTTTTGTAATACAGTATCTCAATCACTTCTATTGACATATAATATTTTTTTTTTTGAATCCTCTCTTTTTCCAGTGGTTGTAATGTAGGGATTTTCCAAATGTTATTCGAATTTTGTCGAAATCTCAATATTTAATCAGACCGTATTTACAATACACGAAAAAATCTATACACCCTCGTACAAACAGAATCACTTAAGCATAACGTACAAATGATGATAAAATGTTTGGTATCTAGGCTTTTAAATATTAATTTATTTCCATCTGCCCATTCATTTTTGGACATGTTTTAATGGTTTGATAAAAATCTTGACTCGACATTTTCATAATAGTTGATAAAGTAGTGAAAGAGTTACTATTTTATTAGATAATGCAAATTATTAAAGTTTAGAATTCTACTACGTGAAATCGTAGGCATGCATAAGGGAAGAATATGTTTATGAAGTGTATGATAAGGATTTCACTTTCAAAAGAATCGCGTGCATTTCTGGTCAATTGTATGTAGAATATTATGTATTTTATATAGTTTATTTGGAACAGCTGGTCATGGTATTAGTTGGTGGAAGACGGTCGTCAGTCGTGGTGAGTCGTGATGGGTTCGCCTTATATTGCACACATACACATACATGTAGGTACCGCTATGTCGCAAAGGGGAGATATTCGCACCTGCCGAGGGTGGTTGCCCTAACAGCTGCTAAGCCATACACTATCTTCCCCTATACTCAATATACGAGCATTCGAATCGAAAAAACATGAATAAAATACCTCTTCATTATCATAGCCACGTGTTCTAAGCATTACTCACTCAACCAAAACGATTCATTTTCCAGCATTTACTCCAATCAAAGTACACGAACAAGCTTTGATTTTTCCCTTCTTCACAATTGTAATTATAAACATAACATGTTAGCCATTTATTTTTCTCCAAAAACTAAGAATACAGTTATCATTTTGAAATTTTTATGTTAGAATTATTTGTTGTAAGTAATCGGAATGTTAAAATAATTGAATTCTGATATGAAATCTGCTATTAGTTATTCAGATATCATCTATCAATAGAATGTTGTGTATATAATTTTACCAAAAATCTCGAGTGGCCATCTGTCGTTGGATATCTCCCCGTTTAGTGTATAACAATGAACATATAGTAATGCCTCCGCATAGTTAAGGACCATCGTTATTAAAGGCCAACGGGAATTTAGCATTGTCGCAGATTCAATCATTCAATATGCACACATATGGTGGTTCTGAATACGTCGATAATTCTATTATTTACTAAAAAAAAGATTTACTTTGATTCTTTTTTGCAACACTCAAATTATTTTCGAACATTTACTTTAGATTTAAAATTATTATTAAATGCAATTTTAAGTTAATTTAAAAATGTAACAATTAAATAAAATTAAAAAAAACGGGTATTATAGTAATCAAAAATTAAACTAACAAAAATTAAAACACGTGTTGATAAATATGTATATAAAGAACGTGTACCTGTGGCTACCTTGCACGAAGGCATTGTAAAAATACTTATGAATGAAATTCCTTACAATGTAATCTTAAAGGAAGGTCATCTTGATATGTTCCCGGCGCTTACACTTAAGCCAGCTGTTTAAACGCCTTCCAGATGTTTGAATTCGAATACAAACCTTAACATTACTACACTTGTCTTACAATTATACTTGTCTGAGGGGTAGTTTCCCGACCTTCAACTAACTATTATAGTTGGTAGTCTTAAGGGGAGTCTCCAGACGTTTTACAGGTGTAGAATTTGTAAGTATCTGTAAAAAATGCTCTATTAACCTATATGATAAATTATCGTTTTTTTATGTTTGTTTTAAAATGTACCTAACAATTTTACGGCCACGTGTGATTCTACTTTGAATTACGTTTCTTTTTATTTTAAGACGTTTTTTGATTTATTTCTTAAATAAATATCTTAAAGTGTAATTTCCTCAACAGAACTACTGTCAGATTAGTTAATTCGAATCAGGATGTCTAAGCTTGCAGAATAAGGAAGATATTATGAAGGAGAAATAAAAATTGTAATTATGAAGTAATACCTACTTATATCGTCAATTGTATTGCTTATGTTATAAAATACTCCATGAACTTTGCTTTATTTGAACTAAATAAATCTTTTTATTTATTTTGTATTTAGTCTATTGAGATTTTTATTAAATCCGCATAGGTACTAGTTAATAAATGAAATGTCTTTTAAAAGTTTGGATAGTTAACATTTTATGACGGTCTTTTTATTTACGAATTACGCAGAATACTGTAATAGGTACAGAGCTCGAAATTGTGTTGCGTAAAACGATATTAATTAACAGTATAACGAATTTATACTTTTAAATAAATCAATTTCAATATTTTTTTTTATCAACGTTGGATTTTTTCGCTGTGGTCCCACATAGAACCCAATCGGGAAAAACTGACACATAAGACTTTTTTTTTCGATTGGAATTTCCCATTTCGGTTCTTATTGAGGCCCAATAGGGATATCCCTATTTGGAATTGGTGCCCAATGAGGGCCAGATGCATACCTTGGATATTTCCAAAGTAATTTCTACTCGGGGAGCCTATTAAAGTAGGTGAATTTATGTTTTGAAAAAGGTAATTTTTATTATGTAGTAGAAATATAAAAGAAATGTAGGTACCTATACATTATAATGTATTAATTTAAATAAATTCGTAATATACCTACCTGGCTATACATTATACATAGGTACAAAATTAAGTTAAAAAGCAAAAAAAAAAACAAACCGAAATCTATTATAAAAGTTAGTTTGTAAAAATAAAAAGTATTCAAAATTTAATTTAAATTACTTATCGGTATATGCCATTAATATTAATCAGAACAGTTAATAATTCTAGATTTTTTTGAAGAACTTTTAGGGTTTTTCTATTAAAATTTTAATAAGATTTGTCCTATTTTCGAATCCACCACTTGAGAAAAGTAGGAAAAATTGCTGATTTAAAAACAATGATTTATCGAAATTGTCGAAAAACAAATTCATTTATTGTACCTACCCTATAAAGGTTTTTTGATGTTTTGATTTTGGTATTAGTGTATTTTTTTTTTTTGGAAAAAATTATTTCGTTAAAATATATTCATATATTGTATCTGACGTTTGTAACACGTATCTATATGTTAACTAAAACAATAAAAAAATAAATATTGTAATTTTAAGTATTTAGGTACTTCAGGTACATACTCAAGTACTACCTACTCAAAACTAAGAACTCGTTTCATCGTTAGTTTAATTTTTAAATAATAATTAGAAAATTGTTTTATATTATTTAAGTGTATTAGTAACCATTTCATAAAATGAAACGTTTACCTCTGGAAACAAAGTTTGTGAAAACAATGCTAGTTAAACTGCTAAATGCTAACTGTTAAATGCTAGTTTATTGTTATTCTTGGAATAATGATGAAAACAATACTTCAATTTCAACATTTATCATGAATTCAAGTTTCGTGAATCTGATTTTGAACTAAAAACGATCATCCTTTTTTGGCATATTGGACTATATTTCGTTTAAATTTATAATCAGATAAAACTTAGCCTTTATTATCAGATTTTTTTTTTCGAATTGGGTAATTGACTTGCATATGTTTAACATAGGAAAGTTTTTGTATAATATTTATATGTTGAACATAATTGAAAGAATTTTAGTACTATCAAACATATTATAGGTAGTTATATCTCTGTTACTTCTATTACTTTAGTGTTTAATATGCTTACTATTAGAAGTAGATAATATTTATAAGTTTGTAAACTTGTTCATGTTTATAATATATATGTAAGAGGAATATTTATTTAGGTTTTATTTTTTTGTGTCTACACACTTTATTTTTTGTTTGATAGATACATGATAATACCTATATCGAGTACGTATATCTACATTTAATATAGCGACGTAGCAAAATGAAACTTGGTACAACATCCTTTGTTGAGGAAATGTATTAGAGAATCGTATTTCCTGCATACTATTTTTGCAACACGAATACTATATGCAAGAAAGTGTATTCTGAAATACTATTTCAGTTCCCAAAACGTAAAAAAGAAGTAAGTGAAATATAAATATCAAAAATATATATTTTATACAAATGCTATAATATCCAGTCAAAATAGTGGAAGAGTGGTCGACCAATCGGGGAACCTGTTGAAAGCTATTTGCGACAATGCGCAGTTTATTCCCAGGCGTGGCCTCTATCCCTATTGGAAGTTTATAAGCCGAGGCGTTATACGTTAGGATCACTCATTTGTTTTGTCCTGCGCGGCGCACAACGCCTCACGACTTAACGGAGCGATGTGCGTTTCCGATATTGAAGTTGTGCAGTCGGTGAAGAAAGCTCGACCGAAAATAGTGTGTGCAAGTGATCAGTTTGTACTTACAGGATGCCGCGGGGTGGTTACCTCGCAGCATTCTCTCAACACTTATATCCATCCGAAGACTATTTGAACTTGAAACAAGAGCATATTTATTATCCTGCGAATTATTCACACCACAATGCGGCGGCGGTGTCTTTACTTACTGCTGCCCATCTTCAATATTTACGATACAGTGAACCTTTAGAACTGACAGCATCCAGTCCTTTAGATTTGTCACTGAAAAGTCAAGTGCAAGGTCAAATAACTCCTCCGACGACTCCTTCTCCAAAGCGAAAGCGATCCGTTTCACCTGAAAATCTTTCAAACGATTATGTTTCAAAATATCCGTCTTCACCAATTCCCACCAATTTGTCATCATCGAAACTAGCGACCACTCCTCCGATTCTCACTAAGAAAATAAAAACCACTTGTACAGTAGTTCCCGGAACGACTCCGTCAAAGAAGTCAAAAGCAGCGCGAAAATTAAATTTTGATGAAGACAAAAGTTCACCCGTATCTGGAACGATAATACGGGAACTTGGGCCGGATGAAACTTTAGTGGTCCGTAAAGGGGACATCGATCCTGCTTACAATGTTGTTGAAGTAACTGAAGAAGCGAAAGCCGAACTTGCAAAAATCGAAAATCATATCGGCGAGTACGTTTGCCGTCTTTGCAAAGAGCTTTACGAGGATGCATTTCAATTGGCCCAACACCGTTGCAGCCGGATTGTTCACGTGGAATACCGGTGTCCTGAATGCGACAAAGTCTTCAATTGTCCTGCTAATTTAGCATCACACCGTCGCTGGCACAAACCCCGAGGCATCACCACCAACATGACAGCGTCAACAAAAGCCGAGCTGCCGACCGAAAATGAAGAAAACGCCCAATTTTCTTGCCTCGAATGTGGCAAGAAATTTCGCCGACAAGCATATTTGCGCAAACATCTCACAACCCATTCGCCAAACGTTTCCGAATTCACCAAAGAAATTGACAGTTCCGACAGCAACTGACCGAGGCTTTTACCAGCGCCAGTACCTCTTTGGCCCCAACCAACGCCAAGCTTTTGGCGTCCTCCAGGTCTACAGAGTTCGGTCGCTGATGCATCTTTCCATACCAACGAAACCGAGGCCAATCTTCATAGGTATGTCACCAACAATTCATCATTTTCACACCACACCTTTACTTTTACTCAATCAACTCTTAACACTTGGTTCGATTCTCTTTGCAGAAATTAATTTATTTTAATTTTTATAAAAAAAGGCTGTTCTAGTTTTTAATTGTAAATATTTCCTAATAAGTTAGCATTTATAATATTTTTATCTTAATCTTTGTACATTTGGGAAAAATTATGTAAAGTGCACTTATTCCAGTTTAATAATTCATTGAAACAGTAACTAATTTTGGATTTGATAATCCATTAAGATTTGCATCGTATTTGAGTGTTGAAATATTACAACTCAATTAAATGGCATTTTAAAGTAGTTCGGTATTCATGTAATTCCGCGTATACTACCTTGTCGTACAGTAATGCAACAAGTGTCGTTATCACATTCAAAGTCAAAGTTAACAAGCTTCGTGTCTACAATAAATTATTTTGTAAACTTTTTAAGCTTTCGATATGATCTCATTACACATTAAACTATTCCAAATATAATATCACTTGTCATTAGTCTTAAATATTTTTATTTTTCAACTACCTATTCGTTTAATTATTCAACTATTACCTACAATAAATATTTGAATACTTAAGTATATTAGTTTTATATGCACTATACGCTTGTCATATTGTAAAAAAAGTATTTAATCTCAAACGAGCTTTCCCCTATTTATTACGCGTCATTAACTTATTATATATTTTCTAGTCATTAGAAGTAATTGGCATTTTTTCTAGTTCATCACTCATAGTTCCTGATCATACAAATTGGATAATTTTTATCGAAACAAATGTCTTCTCATTACATAATATGAGCTTTGTTAAGTATCTACGTATATAAAAGGGTACTTTAAATAATAGTTTAATAACTATGAAGGATGAAATGTAATTTAAGGGTTGATATTTGCATTATCGGTTATACCATTGTGCCAATTTTGAAATAGATATACTAAAATAGATACATACATGTATTGTATAGAAAATTAATTATTTTAAATGTTGAAAATTGCTTTCCATTATCTTATTATAGTTGATAGTTCTATAAAGTAAATGATATATATTTATTATAATATGTGTTGGTCAGCTTAAGATTGCAGTTAGTTTAGTAATTTCTAGTCATAAATTTTTAAGTTCATTAATAGCAAAAGATAAATTCAGTGAAAAGGTGAATACAAATAATTTATCATTTTTAGTCATTTATTAATTAATTTTTTTCTAGTCGTTTTTACGCTGACGAGGTAAATCTAGTCCATCCTAGTCATTTTGATTTATTTTTTTTCCTAGTCGTTTTTAAGCTGATAAGGTAAATCTAGTCTATCCTAGTCCATCCTAGTCATTTTGATTTTTTTTTAAAATATATAATTTTTCATGCTTCAAGAAAATATAGCATATTTATATTCTAGTCAATTGTTTTAAAAAGTATTGTACCCACTAATATTTATCGTAACTTATAGGCTCGAGATTACAATTTTTTTGTCCTTTATGAATCACTGGTCTTAAAAATTGCGAAAAATTACTGGCAACGCCCTCTAAGATTATTCTAGTGCATTCGAAGGGGCGATACCAGCTCCGTATGGAGTGGGTTTAGTCTAGTCAATCTGTCATCTCTTAGAATCTAGTCAAATTCAAATCTCATTTTATTCTAGTCAAAGTCTAGTCTAGTATTTACTTATCCGTATCTAGTCTAAGCGTCTTTAAAAATTAATTTATAAGGCATAAAAACTAAACTATAAAAATATATATATCTAATATTTTTATTTTCCGACGTATCATTACTTAATTTCAATGTAAATATAATACTATTTTTACAAGACTTAATAAGTTTTGATACATTTTATAAACTGAATTAATTTTTTACAATTTTATTGTCGAAATTATTATTTTTTCTCTTTAAATAGTTTTCGAACAATTTCAATGCATAGGTTTATTGAGCTTAAAAACATGCAAGATTTTATACTCGTTAAATTTTGACTTTCAGTTTCTTTAACAGCTATAGAATTTGCTATAGTAGCTATGTTGAGAAATTACAACAATTTTACACGTGCTTTGAAAGAAGCGATGGCAGATTTTGGCATTGCTAACTTATTGTAATTGTGCTCACTTTGAATACACGTGCTGAAAGTAATGATGACGTACGGCTATTCATTTCTTATATAAAATATCGATTACTTGTCTCCTCCTATAAAGCGCTTATAAATTCAACTTCTACAGAGGTCGTTGTATTTTTTTTAATTTTTATTAATTTTGAACACATGGACGAAAAATATAAGTTAGAAAATAATTTTTTTTTTTATTAATCATTTGTCACTTTTACCTATTTTCTTTTTGCTTACAATTTTGGTCATTTTAAATATTCTGAAGATTTTTGAACCAACACTTAGATATATATTTTTTCATGCCAAGGTATAAATCATTTTTATTGATACTTTACCATTTTGTCTAATATCGCATATTCAATTATCTAGTCATTTATTTTCTATCATTCTAGTCATTATTTCTAGTCACTTTACTTTTGAAGTGGGAAAAAAATCATAAAAAATGTCAATCAATTTCATTTGATCCATTTTTTCTTGACACTACTTTGTTTCACCAAACAAATGATATCTATATTATAATATTAGTAGTTCGTAACGTAATAAGTCCTTTTTAACTCAGGTAATAGAAAACTATTAGTTTTATCTTTTGAATCACGAAACTTTTCATTAAACTAATCTATCTAAGCCACAAAAACTCGTAAACTTCATACTTCGTTAAGAGACGAAAAGTATTTCCAAATGATCATCAAAAGTCAATACCAATAAAAAAGGTTCATTATTCTTAATCGAATTCGAACTCTCAAATACCACAAACTTCATCATAAGATGTGTAAAATATATTATATAACATATTATATTGTATATATACTTAAATAACCCTTAACGGTTTCGTACTTCAATAAATATCAAAGTATTAGTTCGAAATCAGTTAGTTTGTTGTTACCATTTTATGTTATTAATAATCATGTCAATTTTATGTAAAACTGATTAAGACAATACAATTTTTGTTTCAATCTCTTAAATTTCTCTACTAAATATAAATCGCGTTAACAACTGAATATTGCAGCAGAAATACGGATATAGGAGAAACTCTGTTATTGTTTGCGCATAGCACTATGGTTTGGCACTACACCTTCACCAGGTGTTGAAACATACCACTATGCAAAAATAATATCTAAGTTTCCCTTAGAATCGTATTCCCGCTAATCATTCTAATTATTAATATTGTCGATAGATTTACGGAATATTAAATAACAATTCTTTTTCTTTTTCATTTTTTTCCAATTATCAATAGTTGATTCTTAAAGTTTCAAAACTTTATGCTGTTTTTCGATAAACGTTTTTCATAATTTTTTAACATTGATAAATCTTTTATTTATTATTTCCGAGTGACGATTAATAAATTAATGAATAATTATATCTCATATGACTCAATTTATTTATTTCTTTATTGAATACCTACAGCTGTCATAATCAGGTAAGCGTTGTATGCAATAAGGAAATTTAATCATACAATATGCAACTATTCATTAATTTAATTATTTTTTACATCAAAAACTCTTAAATAGATATCATTGGTTAAAGTATTTGATTATTTTTGCGCAAATTTTCAAAATTATAATATTTATAATACAATAACATAGAAAATGTACCCTTTTTAGTTATTCTTTTTGAAGTCTAGTCATTTGCAACTGTATAATTTCTTTTTTTGCAAGTATCAAACTGGTATTATTAGAGAATAATTTATATAATTATAATTTGTAAGTGAGAAAATTAGAATCAAAGATCAAATTACATTTAATTACTTAAAAACCGGTTAGAGTAATATAGTTAATGATTTGGAAAATCGTATAATGTTTTTCCTTTTCCAATTTCCTTTAATGAATATGAATACTCTACCTCTATATTATATTCCTATATATTTAAAAGTCAAATTAAATATTTATGTAATTCCAGTACTTAATCTTTGATTAAATATGCAGTTTTTAATGGAATAGCATTTGTATTGGTTACGTTTAATTTAGAACAAGAAAATATTATGTTAGATAATACTTCCTTTATATCTGAAGTTCTTGCAGTACTATTGGCAATATCAACAAATTAGAAGTTTTAAATTTGGTTTCAAGCTATTAGTATTAAGCGTGTTAATTTATTATTTCAATTTTGCCAGAAAATTTTCACAAATTTCTCAGTATACTTTAAGCAAATACTTAAAGATATTGTGGCATAGTTGTGTTAGTAATGGAAGAGTATATACCGAAAAAAAATAAACATAATTATAGTCATATAAATTTAGTAATTACCAGCAAAATTTTTTAGATGATCCAAAATCAAAATTTCTTTTGCTTTTTAATCATACTATTTAAAAACAGAGATCAAATTGTTTCTAATAGTAATAATGGATTTCAGGGTCTTGAATTAGAATTATTTATTTTTAAACTGTATAGTATTAATAATTATAAAGTTAAAATTAATTTATTAAGCAATGAATATTAAACTGGAATAAAAACTATTTCATTGTGCCTTTCGTTTTATAATAATTTTAGTGAAAATCCTTTATATTCAATAATTTTAATATCCCTTCGTTTGTCTAGTCGTCAATAAGTAGGTAAGAAACGTTACTTAGTGATTATCTATTTTTACATGATTTGAAAGGATGGCTTTTCTTCATTTAATAACTGGATGGAAAAAAAGAGCGTGATACAGGGAAAAATTAAGAAAAGCTATCTAAATTCAATTTTCAAAGCCTGTAATAAATATGAAAATTATAAAGGAAAACCTGAATCAACATCACTATTACTTTATGTTTATGTAATATTAACGCTAATTATTTATCTTGAGCACGCGATTTGAAATACGACTTATCAAATGATAGTTTTAGTTAAATCGTATTTTTTATACGTTTGTTTGCAGAAAAAATCTTTTTTAGAAACGTACCTACATGCATATATTCCAAAACGTTTAATTTTGCATTTGTCTATAAGAAAATCTCTTTGTAGTAAACGTATTTTATGAAGTTATTTTATTAAATTACAGGAATAATGAAAGATAAATGTATAAAGTCTGTGATTTTTAAAAGATTAACAATACTTTTGTGTTTTAGTTTAGTATAATACGTACTTAAAGAAGCGGGCGATGGGATTGTCGTTTGCAATAGGTATGCTCAAAGCAAGCAAATACTTATTAGAAATTTAGCAAAATTTTAAAAATATGTATCAAGAAATTAGAAAAAAAAATAACACTTAAATCTTATAGCCAATATATTTGATGTAAATAATTATATATATGAGTAGGTCCTATATGTGTATTTTGATTCTTAGAAATGCAATTGATGTTCTACCTACCCCTAATTCTCTTTTTACACGAACTTTTGGAAATGTATCTATCGTGTAAAAAGAGTATATGATCATGATATATGGTATATGATGGTGTATATGATCAATTTGGTTTTCAAAATTTTTCTATGGTATTAACCAATTAATCGAAATTATTACAACATTCAAACAAATAGCATTAAAAGTGTAATGCTTCATTGCATTAATAAATTTTAAAATCGTTTGAATATTTGGAAACTGTAACAAATGATTAAAAGCTAATAATAATGAACCCTAAATTACTAAAATGAGCAGTAAAATTACTCAAATTACTTTGATTTTATCAATTGCATTCCTGATGATTTCCAGCTACTGAATTCTATGTAATTTATAAATGTATAAGTATAAAAATCTAATTAAAATAATTAACTTTTAAAAAGGGACAGTGTCAGTTTATTATTAAAAATAATTTTTAGATTACCACTTAAATAAGAAAACGTTATCTATGCGTTGGAATACGAGTGAAATTCTAGTCTTTTGTAAATAAAATATAGATATATACTTAATGTACTTAAAAATAGATAAATAAGCTTTTAAAAATGTATTAATTCATTGTATCGTAATAAATGAAATAGTATGTATTTAATCAACATTAATAGATGTTTTGAATTATATAAATAAAAGAAAAATAATCAAATTATTTAAATTTTCTGTCTACAAATTATATTGTACTTACTTTAAGTAGGTGGGAAGTACTTAATTAGTTTGACAGATCACAAAAATGATTTCTGAGTTCTGAAGAGTAAAAAAGAGATAAATAAAGTTTTAAGCAACAATGTATGTATATTTCAATCATTTGTGTATTTTTGATCATAACATTACAATAAAACTATAAATTATAGTAATTATATAACTAAATAAATGTAAATATTTCAATATTATAAACTTATTATTGTAAATAAAAAGTCAATAAAGAATGAACGTTATAATTAAGTTTGTTAATTTAAAAAAATATATATATTTAATTCCATTACCTCATCAATTCCGAAGAGAGGATAATTAAGAGGAGTAAGTAAGTAAATCGGATATCAATTGATATCAATCGGATTTTAATTGATACATCCCGAGTTGAAATATTAAAGGATAATATTAGACGTCTGCACTGAGTTCCTGCAGACGTCCGCACTGAGTTCCTGCAGACGTCCGCACTACGTTTGCAGAAGGTATGAAAAGTGAACAAATGCGTAGCGTTAGCAGCAAAAAACATAAATGTGTCCGCTAATATTATGTCTAGTATAGTGAGATATCCCGTAGGGTTATTGAAAATATGAAATTGAAATGACTTTTCTTTTTATTAATTGTAATTAGTTTTTTAACTGAAATTATTACTTACTACTATGTAGGAATACCTGCAAATTCCATGGATGTGGAGATTAATTATCAAATATTGTAATTTTTTGTATCAACTATAAATATAAATAAAATTTATAGACACGGCTTGTCTAGCTGCTTATATAGTGGATTGGACTCAAATTAATTTTTTTCTGTTTCTTCCGGCTTATCTCTGGAATGGCTGAACCGATTTTAACGAGAGTTTTACTGTCAGGTAGCTAATGAAAATAATAATATTTTACTAAATTTATATGAAAGTGTATGTAGTCCATAAACTAAAGAAAATGTGGTGTTAACATAATTGTATCTGCAGACCCGCTGCAAACGTAGATTTCAAAATTTCGACTCGTCGGGAATTGAAGTTATTAAGTTGATTTATTGTAAAAACATTACATTTACGATGGTTTTTCTATTCTCATTTTTATCAACACAAGGTAAAACACCCAATGACTCCTCTTTCCTAAGATAAAATTTATTTTTCATTATTGTTTAGCGAAAACAGTTTATAAAATAATACTTAGTTCTTCGTTGCTCAATGCAATTTAAAGATATAAAATTACCTACTGATAGCTATTTAATAAAGTGGCCACCACGTGCTTACATTTTTCGTCTAAACCTGATTTGTAAGAGATTGTAAATAATTTTTTTTTCTATATTCAAAACTGATCTTTGAATTTCATGAGGTCGTTCTTTTATATGAGAACTTTGTAAACCTAACGTTGCAAAACTTCCAACATCACTGTTCATAATTTCAATGTAAATTTCCAGCATTAATTTTTTTTTCTGCATTTATACATTTTTCTGAGCTGAATTTGGTCCACCCAGTGGAAAATTTCTTTTGAAAAAAACGTATATATATATTAAAATAATAAAATTAACTTAAATCAAGCTTATGGATAACTCAACTTTTTAATTGCACATAATACGTTGGCATGCATTGTGCAAAGTATTCCTTATAGAATAATTTCCTCTTAGATGTTTCTTCATAGGTGGGGATCCCGATTTATAAAAGATTTACAATAAAATTTAAGTATTAGGTATTATTTTACTATTCGACCTTTCTAATTACATTTTTTTTCTTGACAATGAAAAAATGGGATGAAAATTTCTACAATGCTATAAAATATAAATAACCTGTTACGACAATTAATATTGATTAAAAGGCATGGGTGTATTGAAATAATATTAATTTAATGATTCTTATGATTGCGTGTGAAATCCTTATGGATAGCATTTTTTATTCTTTCTATTAATTCAATTCTGATTATTATACATGTATGCGATTTTTTTTTATTCCAATATTATTTACTTCCACCATTTATTATCAGAACGCAGCACATAATAATAAGATCGTCTAAATATTCAAGGCTATTTCATAGAGTTTTTAAATTCAATATGTATTAGTTGATTCGAAGAACACAAACATAACAAACCTATTCTTTAAACTTGTTTTTAATCGATTGTTGAAAAATTTCCTTCGTCTTAAAGATTGGTCAAAGTTAATGTGTTTCGTTCATATATTTATCTTTGAACACCTTTGATTTTAACAAGTGTGTAATCAATTATGGAGGACTTTAATTTTACAACTAACAGTTCGGATTTATTTGGACATTATAAGACCGGCTTTATTTTAGAAGATTTCAAAGCTGTTAAAATGGTTTTAATTGTTTTGAGTGCAGTGATTGTATTATTAAATGGAAAAGTTGTATTACATATTAGTTGCATATTATACAAAGGTATATATTCATAATACTTTTTATAAATTCAATTTAAATTTTCTGTTTTTTTGCTGCAAATAAATATTAACTTAGTGTTACAATGTAATGTTATTTTCATAAATTTTGCAATGAAAAGACGTTAATGAAAATTCATTCATACTGAAAAAAATCCCACCATTTAATGATTATATATCTAATGATTATATGGATATAAATTAAAGCAAATACATTCAAATGGAAAAAAATGTAGAATGCGTTTTATTAGGGATGTGAAAAAATAATCGATTATTTATTCTATAAAAATCGACTTTACCAATTGATTTTCATATTATAAAAAATCGATTAATTAAGAATTGATTTTTTTGTTCACTGTCGATTCTTATGTTCGTAACTTTGCCGATTCCAGATAGGAGTCAGGAGCGGTAAGGAGTAGTAAAAGTACTTATTTTTTCAACGACTTTTGGTAGTTATTAATAATGATAGACAGTGGCGTATTTAAGTCCAAAGCCGCCCTAGGTACTATTCAATATTCCACTCTTTTTGGTCCATAACAAGTAGGTTATCAAGATAAAATATTTAATTTTCAAATCAAATACTTAAGTTATGAATTAATTTTATTAGTTTTTACAAAACTCCCTATGAATTTGTATATATTTTTTTAATATAACCTATTAATTCCAATATTTTTTTTTAAAAAGTAATACAATTCACAGCTTTTTTTCAACTTCGCTTAAAATATAAACTTCCTCCCCCTAGCTTTGGTTTACGCAAAAATATCGATTATACCATCGTAATCGATTTTTTGCACTAAGCGTCAATAGATAATAAATCCAGGGTATCAAGTCTATCTTGGCCTATACTTGCAAGTTAGTAGTTTCTTATCCGTTCCAGAGTGGGAAAAGATCTTTCTCCTGAACAAATTGTCGTTTAGACTGAAAAGAAACACATAAAGGAATGTCAACATTTGGATTTACATCTCTAAGATTCCTTGAATGCAATGTATTCCATATATTTTGCGCGAAGCTAATATCTTTATATTTTGTAATGAATTTTTAGTTCAGTAGATAATATTTGTAAATATATTCATCTATTAAGGCCTCTTCTAAATTGTCAGGACACTGTAATGTTTTAGATAAATATGACTTATTGGGGCTATCAGGGTTTGCATAGGACTTTAAATGTTCTGGGAAAAATGGATCGAATTTAGTAAGAAGGTCCACGGTTTCTAAAAAATTACCATTATAAGAATCTTCATTGTTTTCTGAATGTTCCCGTAATGGCAGTCCTCTAATTACCAGTAATTTAACAAATGTAATGAGATAAATAGAAAAGTAAATACTATAAAACAAATATTTTATATACTTTATTGATGATATTCCATAAATTCATAGCAAAATTAACTCAAATCAATTTTTAAATTTGAATTCCCCGTATATTATTTCGCCTCTAAAATGTTGGTATTTCGAAAATATTACCACCCCTAAACTCGTACTACCCTAGGTCTGGGCCTCAGGCTTAAATCCATCACGGATGATAGATAAATTAATAATTTTCAATTCATCAAACTTGTAACATAAACAGTAAAATGAATAGATGACATTTTTTCAAACAACCGAAAGAAAAAAACGATTTTCAATTAAATGATTTTTTCTCAATATCACATCCTAACGTTTTATTAGTTTTACAGCTTATACCCACGACTTCGTTAGAGTAACATAATAATACGCGAGCATTATTATTCATTGAGTTTTATTGAGTAATTTATATCGTAACTAGTTCAATTCCTTTTATATAAATATTTCCTCTTTGTTTATAACAAGTTATATACAACTTTAAGTTTGCAGTATTAACATTTTTGTTTACTAAACTTAACATTTCACTTTGATTTAAAAGTTTCTTCTTCTGTTAGCAACAATTTACCTTTTTAAATAAAAATAATGATAACAATAAAAAATAATTCTCATATCTGAAATATGTTCTTTTATAACCTTTAAAGACGTATGTATGTGTACTCATGAATATCCTATACACACCTTTGATTTAATTGAAAAAGACGGTATTTGTGGAAAAAAAGTGTATGTGTGTATTTATGTGGCACTTCTATAGTAATTTGGAGTTAATTTGGAGTAATCTATGGTTATACCAATGCGTTTAATACAGCCTAGCTGTTTTTCAAGCCCCTCCATAATCAGTCCCACGCACAAGTCAGTACTGCGCATGTTTTAACCTGGCTTATAGTGGTTTCTATTCCCAAAGGTACTGAAAGTTCGTACCTCTAGGCTTTTACGTATATATCAGCGCCAGATCCATTGTCATTCACAGAACCATCGGTAGACCATTGATACCTGATCATGTGTTAATATTTTACTCTCTAAATCTTACCATTTTACCATGTGATCGGTCAATAGTCACTGAGTAGGGCTGGTCAAATGAGAGCTAAGGTATTATATGATCAGCTCCTATATCAGTGGTTCCTAACTGATTTTGTGCCGTATCCCACCTAGGCATTTCAAAAATTCTGATGCCTCTACTTGTGATATTTAAATTTTGTTATTCAAAATTTTATGGTTATTCACCTGAAGGAAGCTTAAAAGGCTATTAATTTGGTATCTAAACAAGCTTCCAAACAATAAGTCATCCATGAAAGAGAAAAATATAAAATGAAATAATTGTTAAATAAATAAAGTTTTCAAACATATAATAGAGAACTGCAATGCAGAGATAGCAAATATTTGAATGAAACATTATTCTAAATTACCCCATAGTTTTTGGTACAGTCAGCCGAAGGTTCCACGTCCAGCCCATGACCCATCAAAATATTGCCATGCCCAATATTTAAATAATAATCTGCAAAATATTGAAATAAATGATTGGGCCAAATTGCTAATATTGGGTAGCAAATATTTTACAGAAAGTGACAAATTTTAAATTGCAACCTTCTTATGGCTAGGTAAAAAAATAAAAATCATTTAAATGTATTGAAAGAGTGCAACATATAAAATTATCTGGAAAATCTAAAGTAGTCGGATTGTAAATAAGTTGATTTTATTTGAAATATTGTAAATGGCACTTAAGTGCCACGTAACCTTTTGTTGCCACGTGCCTTAATTGCCTTTCGATCAACTTCGAAATTTTCTTATATTTATAAGAAAATTTCGAATTTCGTTACATATTAATTTTAATATGTTCAAATAGTTATTACTTTTTTATTTATTTTAATTATACCTTTATATTTTTTCGTAATAAATGACGTTAAGAGTATTAGTTTTACATAATATGGACCTTTTGAATTTGAATGGTATTTTTTATTTGCCATTTTTTAAATCCTCTAAAAATAAAGTTACAAAATTTAAGAAAGATATCTTAGCTGTTAATTTAATTATTTGATTGCTTTATTTACTTTCAAAATCCATTCAGCATTTTGTATAAGAAATAATATTTCGCATCTCATCTACATGTGGAAGCACTTGAACTTTATTCCTACAATGGTAAAAATCGTCTTAAGGAAAAAATGATGTTATCATATTAATTAATATGAAGTATATAGAATAATTTTATTGTAATTTTAATATTTATTTCAGAAATTGAACCAAGAGCTACATATCTTTTCCTCGGCAACATTTCCATTGTGGATTTTTTGACAGGATTCGGCTTACTGTTTGGACAATTGTATCCAGCTGAAAAAATTGAGATAAAAGGATGCGCTATTTATACCGGTATGATTTACAATTTATTTACAACATTTCCTATGCCATGACTCATTATAATTTATTATGGGTATTAAATGTTCAAGGAATCGCATTTAAATAAAATCAATTCAGATAATCTGAGGATTTAATGTTTTAAATCAGACAAATTAAAATTGTTTCCACGTATTGAATTTTTGTTGAATATAGTTGGGCGTTTTCTTTGTTATTTATCTTCTTTTTTTAATTTGTTTATTCGAAAAACGTTTCCTATTCATGACGTATAACTGTGGTTACTACTTACGTAAGAAAATACTTGGAGATATAATATTAAATTTTGATTTAATTTTTTTTCCTTTGTCTATCATTTTTTATACCTAAACATTATGTTCTGCAACATTTAAATCTAATTTTACGTTTCATTCAATACAAAATTGAACCAAGAAAACTTAAACAAATTAATGAAGTTACTTTTGTTTAAAACAAGGAAATAGTATTAGTTCTTTGTAAATACAAAACTCCAATTAGAGCTGTCAAAGATAGTTTTGGAAAGTGTCTAAACTCTAGATACGTTACTTTTTAAAAAGTACCCGAAGTTACTTTGGGTATCTAGTGACTTAAGAAAAGGAACTTAAATACTTATCTTAAGTTGCTTTTTTATTTACTTTCTATAATATGTTGGAACAAAGTTTCGTAACTTATTTGGTAAGGTTGTTAGGTAATCATATAATAATCATATATTTAATATCTTTTTTAATTCAAGAAAAAAGGAAGAATATATGTCTAAAGTCTAAACACTAGTAAACACAACAAACTTAAAAAAAACGATAGAAGGCTAATATAAAAGGTACAAATTGAATTTTATAGAGCAAACAAAATAAAATTCTGTTCCTAATCACTCGATAATTAGATCTCAATGATACCTATAGATTCACTTTGTAACTGATGAACTAAAATTCTCCGAGAAGGACTATCAAAGTTAAAGTCCAGTAGATATTTTGACAATAACCTCTACAATAATGGTTAAATTCTTCTTTGTAATCGTAGCATCGTTGTTGATGAACGATAATTGGTATATATTAGGTCATCACTTGGGGGGTTCCAAATTTCTCAAGACTCGCTGGATGGTACTTTTTCAGCATTTACGTTCATTTGTTTTTTATGGTGCAGATGTGAATCTCGGAATCTCGTATTCATGAGCGTTTCTACCTCTTTAGTCCATCAGATCGATGATCTACCGTATTTCATTTTCCCTTCAAGCCGTCCCTGTTTTATTAGTTCTTCGAATCATATGTACTCTTTGTTTTTCGTATCTTGTCGCGTGATGAATCCAAAAAATCTAAGAATTCAGCAATATGTTAGTAAAAAGAGTCTCTGGGCTGGCTTGACTTCAGTTAAGATGGAAACATTTTTTCTTTTGGCCATCCATGAGATTCGCAGTATTCTCCTCCAAACATACATTTCGAAGGAATCAATTCGTAGCCGACCAGCTGTGCAAACGGCTTACGTCTACGAACCATAGGACAAAATTGGAAAAAATTGCCTATTAACCGATATGGTTTTGGATATTTAATGGTTAAATAAAGAGTATCTACGAACTACGTTAATAGAATTGCGTAAACTGATTCAGTATAATGAGTATACTTATTCTTTTATATTTACTAATTATAAGTAGACTTATCCAGTAAAACTGAATAAGCTGGGGTTTCTCGATTTCAGTAAATGTACCAAATCGATTTACGTATATGGACTCATAAAACGGGGACAATTATAAACAGGAATAGCTGAGTATCAGTCATTCGCATATACTGCATTTGGATAACTCTTTTTTGGAGTTTCAAACACGTTGAGTTACTAGTGGAATAGTGGAAAATACCACTAATTGTGTATATACATTTTGAAAATCGGTCGATCAAGTGACAAAAATTATCAAAAAATGTCTCAAATACGTTGAAAATTGTAGTTCTTTCTGTCAAACCATTGTATAGTGTTATTTTTCCTTTAAACAAATAATGTGAATAGGACATGAAAAGTGTAAGAAAAAGATAAAGTGATTAAGTGGAAAGATCCTTAGAACTTGAACAGTTGCTGATGATCAAAGATCAGTGTTTATTAACTTGGAGTGCCCGTATCCCTGGTGGTGCGGGATGGTAGTTTTGAAGAGAAGCCTCTAACAATGTAAATTACAAAATTTAAAAATTTCGCAAAAAATGTATCTTTCTTAACTAAAATAACCAAACACATTTTTCATTGGGGTGCGGAGACCTATTTTCAGATTCAAAGCAGTGCGACTCTCTTAAAAAGTTAAAAAACATTGCCTTAGATGTTCCAAGCGACTATAAATAACCTAAAGAAAAAAAAATCTTAAAATTATAAGAATTAGAAATACATATATCTATGTAAAAATGTTTATATAAAAAGTACTTAAGGGTATCTCCTCCAAAATGAAGAGAATTTACTGTAAAGTATTCAATGAAGCCATATCTCAACACTATTTTGTACTGTGGGTGGCTTATCACTTTATAGAAATTATTATAGTACTTTGATAATAGAGTAGACCAATGCAAATGTCTTAAAAGAACAGTTCTACAGTAAATTGAATGACATTACACCCTGTAGTACCGTCAGTTCATTTTGGAAGGCACCCTAAATTTTAATTTCTACCTATTACAAGGTTATGATATTATATTATAAAAGGTACAATTTTATTTTTTTATTACGCAAACCAAGTCTATGATTTGTATAAAACACGAAAACAATAATTAATTGATATTGTAAAGTATAAAGTACAGGCTATTTATATGAGGTCATTAGGCTCACATATGCAATGTATACCTAGAACAATGTACTTTTGGTGTAGTGGAATTATAGCGAAGAGCGACTTTAAACTAAGATTTTAAGTAAGTTATCTTTAAAAGTTATCGTATAAGATTGATTGAATTTATAATATTCAAATTTGAAAGTAAAAATCATCATATTTGAATTTTTAAAAAATTATTAATTTAACTATTTATTTTGCAACATTAAAATAATACCACAAAACTCTGCAACAGCAAAAGAAACCGAGCATTTTTTACTCGTATTTGCTTTCATTATAACTATAAGCAAATATAGGATAGGCCAACGAAATAATTTAAAGATATAATTATAGAGAAAAAAGGTAAACCTATAAAAACTGCAGTACCTAGAGACGTTCCGATATCCATAAGGTATCAATATTTACTTATTTAAGTAATTCTCAAATTGTTTTTTGATACTATTCATATGTGTACCCTTAAAATATCGATTGATTTTTTTTAATTTTAATGATACTTATATAAAAGGAAAAATTTTTTTGGGAGCGATTGATATTTCTTTTTTTTAACAAGTTCTAAAATAACAGCCACAAATTTATTAATTACAAGTTAAGGTGTGAGATCTTTTATCAATTGAAATTAATTAATAATATTTTATTTAAAAGATATACAGAAACAGATCACTTAATACAAAGAACTCTGATGCATCTAGATTGTCCAAAAACAGTAACTAATTGCTCCAGGTATTTTGGGGACAATCTGTTCCTTGTTAGTGACATTGTTGCAACCGCTTTGGAAAATAAGCACTAACTTGAAACTGCTGTCGCAATAGCAATTAAATGTTGTAGGACAAACTTATGCAAGCAGGGAAATAATAACTTTCCTTCATCCCATTCCACAAATGGGTTGCTTTTGATTGATACGACCGGATTGGACAAATAAAGAGAAACTTCATCACCCTGGTGCGTTTTCTTTGTCTCTTTGTGCCTTAAACAATAATATAATTTTAGTACAAGAATGAGAGAGAGAGAGAGAGATTTCAGTTCGTCTGATTTGTTCACTAAGAAAGATGCGTTTATAAATCAAAAATTGTAGAGTAACATTCGTTCAGTTTGATTCGATTCGATACCAATTATTTTTTTTTTCGATAGTAGTTAGTATCGCAAGATTTATATCGATGTTAAAAGTATTTGGTATCGAAACAAAAGTATCGAGTACATACTCGTATTTACTTGTATCGAAATGTCCCTAGTAGTACCTGCTCGTGCTTGCTATATAAAACACGATGAAAAATCATTTTATCATTTTAACAGGTCTTTGATTTGCAGGTTTGATTGTTTCCGGAATATTAATATCAGTTTATTCTGTTGGATTGATAGCAATTGATCGATTTATCTACATTCTTCACGGCTTAAAATATAAAGATTGGATGAACCCATGCCGCACTTATAGCATGATCTTATTTACTTGGCTTCTAGGTAAGTTATTTAGAAACATTGAGTTATTGAAATTTTATAAAATTTGAATATTTTTTTTTTACTTTAGGACTAATTGTTGGTGCATGTCCAATTTATCACGATCACAATAAAGACGAAGTGTGTTGGTATTTGAACACAATCACTCCAAACATGTTATTTTCAGTAGCATTTTTAATTTTGATTCCCATTATATTAGTCTTCTTTTTATATATCACAATTCTCTATTATGCACTGACAAAAGTGATTCAATTGCGACGCTCGAAAACACCGCAAGGGGACAATACAAATGGGATCCGGATGTTTCAAGGAAGAACAAAATCTATCAAATCTTCCACTTCCGACACCAGTAGCAGAAAAAAAGTTTACACTCCAAGCAAATGGAGGGCGATCATTGTTGTTTTTTTAACGACCGGTAGTTTTACATTGTTTTGGATGCCGTATTTAGTTGCTAGTTGTATTCATGCCAGTTGTGATAGGAGTCAAACTCCCGAAAAATGCCGCTATCTAAATGTCGCGATTGCAGCACCTCTTCTCATTTTGGGATACATGAATAGTATTTTGAATCCACTTATTTATCATTGGTGGCATACTGGTTTTCGGAACCATGTTAAACATGTATGTACTCACACGGATACATTCGTTAAATTATTTGCAAATCATGTGATAATAAACTTACCGTACAATAGGACAAAAGTTGGCCATTAAAACTTATACTAGTACATACCTAAATGTATAGCATTGTATAAGTGTGGTAGAGCATCAAATTTTATTCGTATTAACTATTTTTAAGACAACTTTATTCAAATAAGTTTTAGATTTATAAATTTTAATATTCATATAAAAAATTAGTTTGTTTAAGATGATTTTTGTTATTTTGATCCTCACGAAACATATCTTATTAATAAATAAATGTAAGTATCTATATGTATTTAGTAAATTGTATTCAACTTAGGTATACATTTTTTAACAAATAATTTTCTACGTATCTTTTTTTTATTGATATTTACCGTTGCTTTATAACTTCTAAGGTATTAAATGGCTCTAGGGTAAATAAAAATTCATCAATCGAAAATTTGTTCGATACAAAGATTCGAACCCAACACCTATCAGTTTTGGAGCGGTCACCTTAACCACTCGGTCATTAGGAGGCAAGCTTTATTTTTATAATTATTAAATAGTAAATATGGTAAATCGGTACTCAGGTAGTTACAGAAGAGAGAACTTTGAACAGCGTCTGTTATTGTTTACATAAGTATTGTGAAAAAGTCTATACCGTTCGGAGTAGCTTATCCCATTATACTCCTTGATATGGATTAGTTATTAAAAGCTTTCTAATATGATTTCCCACATCATTCAAAAATATTCTGCCTAGACATCATTTTGATATCCGTTTAGATTGTATCCTTAATGCACATCCGGAATTGAATTATATTTTATACAATATTGATCGAGATGCTGTTTTATAAATAAGGTCAGACAAAAAAAGCAAATGGTCTAGAAAATTCTGAGAATTTGTATTGAACAACAACTGGACTCTTTGTGAACTCTAATAATCGAATTAAAAAGGAAAATTTATAAATATTTTAATTAATATTAATTAATTTTAAAAAACGAATAAAACTAATAAAAAAGGTTCAGTCACATTAAAGGCAACTCATCAGGTCCAAAACTATTATATTTTTCAATCTGGAACCAATCATATACATTTATAAAATTTCTTTGAATTCAGTTTTGCGGGTTCGGAAATTAGCGTGAAACAACATCATGAAAAGGGATTTTTATGTATTAAAGTAAGTAATAATATCGTGGGTTATCGATGCTATACTTACAAAAGAGATCAAGTCATAAAACCAACTTTCTCTAAAACTACATTTTAGAGCAAAATATAATTAGGAAAGGTAATGTTTTTTCTACAACTTGATCACTTTTGATGTATGTTCATACAAATTTTAAACCAATTAAAATATAATAATAATTTTTAACCAAAATAAAATCAACATAATAAGGAATTAAATGGCACAAAATTAAAAAATACTAATGAAAATAACTAATTTCGAGTCGGCGCCATGTGCCTGAAACCATTCGTACCACCCCAGTTATGGCACCCCATGTAATTACGTTGATAAAATTATACAATTTTCATGATTCATGAAAGGTCACTGTTATCAGTAGTTAAGGTACTCCAATACAAGGATTGTAGAAGTAACTACGGTTAAATTTGAAATTAGTTTTAAAAAGAAAAGATTTCTTGCTAAGGGTAACTTTAACGAGTTGAGTTGGATATAGGTAGGTAGGTATATACTCGAAAGGAGAGTTGAGGAAAGTTAACCCAAAATGTAAGCACATTTTACTGTAATAGAAAGATGAACATTTGAAGTAGAGATTTGGGAAATTAAGAGGGTTGGTAAATTCATAAATCAATAATTCCAATACTTTAAGAAGTTAGCTAAATCGAAATGACTCCGCTACAACGATACAAGTTTTATAAACAGATCGTTTAACGGTGAAGCGAAATATAATTTACAATTTCTTATTTACAAAAATCCAATTGTAAAATTAAGCTCAAGTGTTAATTTTATTAATGTTGACGATGAATGCCGACCTGATAGAATAGTCTATTTAATTCACAAAATTAACTCATTTTCCGTCTTCGACAAGGTAAATAATTCTTATGTTTATCTTTCGATGGAATAACCTAAATAGGAAACTATTGTTTTCCATGGAATTCGCAGCTTGTTAAGGTTAGGGTTGTTAGTTTCTTTTTCTACAGATATACAACTTACATACCTTTACAGTATAGTTAGTAGATAAACATTTTATCTTTAACTTTATATTTTAATGATTGTGAGTGTTAGGAAATACAATTTTATAACCACTGTATAAATATTTTTAAAAATTTTTCAGAAAATATTAGAGCTAAGCATAATATGAAATTGGTTGCAATTTGCAAAGTGAGAGCAACGAAAATAAGGAAAAAGTTAAATAAAAATAGTATAAACGACAAAGGTGCACAAAATGTGTTTTAGAGACCAATAGAAAAGGGTTAGAACCACAGATATGGTTCTATGCTTAGAACTCCTCATTAAAACTAAATTAGACCTGAGAGAATAAACTTATTTCAATAATAACGAAAATATATAATTTAAATTAGTAACGTCGAAAAATAATTGTATATTTAAAATAATAAACAAATTATTGGCACTTTTCCGTGTTTGACGAACATACAACAATTATTAATTTGAATTACTTTAGTTATATTTTTCTATTAAACTCTAGGTGGAAATGCAGCAGGGTGATAATGTAATAACATACGTTATGATTATTCTGTATTTATAAGGACTAATAAAGTTAAAGTAATTAAATAACGGAAATAAGATTAAAAAATGTTCTTTTATTTTAATTTTTTAACTATAGATAACCCCAGAGCCAGATTTATCGAGTTCCTTATTACTCGTTTGTTTTACTAAGTTGCCATTTAGTATATAATAGAAAACAGTTGAAATAATAATTTTTTTCAACATTACAACAAAGAAATATTATTTAAGTAACAAAAATTAATTATCAATTAACGTTTGATAAATCTAATCTAATCTAAATACTGTTATATACAAACTAAAAAAAGCTAATTAAGTTATAGTAAGCAGAAAAAAATTTGGATTTTTTCTCAAACTATATCCAATTGTTTAGGCATCGTTTAAGAATATTAAGAGAGGTAGAATTTCAATTTTATTATTTTGCAGTGAATGGTTTTCGAGTATTAAACGTTAACTTTCCTACATGACTCGTTCGTACCATAAGCATGTGTACCCCGAATAGAACTTTTCAAATTTTTTGCTGAGTTTAGGTAAAGATTTAAATAGTTTTAAATTTAGAAATTGAAATTTTAGGCAAATAGGAGATTTCTTTTCTGATTTAAGGAGTCAAGCACATTTTTTTTTTATTTCATAAATAGTAGTTTATTGAGCGCCATCTCTGGCTGAATCTATAAACTCAAGCAAGTATCCGAACCTTATTATTTCAATGCAACGATGACAATCGTTCAGCAATATTTTGATGTTTTCAGAAACAATTAATTCCCCTTGTTTCAAGGGTTTTTTTTCCACTGTATTGAATTATTTTTTATATAATATGAAAAAAAATTTTGAAAATAATGAGTCTCTCAAAAATACGCAGTAATCTTTACATAATTGATTGAATTTAATTATGAGAGGGTCATTAAATGTTAATTTTTCGATCTCCAAAATTTCAACAATCACTCGACTGTATAAATTATTATATGGTTAAAGTATTTGCTAACAATTCATAGTCTCCCTTACAGATGGCACTAAAATGTGAATGTATTATTCATTGTTGCCAATTGAAATTGAAAATGAAAAAAATGAGCATAGTTCCTTAACTATTAATTTATCATCTTTAAAAGCTATTCTAAGTTGGGTGTTTTCAAACCCATCAAGACCGAAAAACGTCAGAAAGTTTGAAAAATTTATTTATTTTTATATTTTTTTTTTGGTCTAAAAAATAATCAAATTTTTTTCATATTGATTTTTATTTGATTTTCGTTCGACGTTTCGTCGCCTTTTGGAACATTATCAAATACTCAAATCAAATAAATAGATCGTACGAAAATCAAATAAAAATCATTGAGAAAAAAATTTGATGATTTTTTAGTCCAAAGAAAATAGCTAAATTAACTAATAATGGATATTAACCGAGTAAATTTGAAAAACTTTCTGACTTCTTTTTAACTTCAATTTGGTGACTTAATGGTGTCGTTAGATGAGAAACATTAATTATTCGTACAATTTTGAATCCTAAACTAAAAAATAGAACTTCGAAATTATTTCGATAAGATTGGATCTAATTTTTAAATTAAATCACAAATCAGATCTATCCGATTGAATCAAAAATGATTTTTTTTCATTTATATGTTTGTTATTTGATTTCCATTGGGAAGAATTCATTAACTCGTTTTAATTAACATATCTATGATGAGGACGTGACAAAGAGTTGATAATATTAAAGGTAACAATCAAATTGACCCCGATCAAACTGTAGCAGATTTTCTTTGCCTATAATATCTCTTCGCCAGATATACGTTCATATGATTTTGTGGTTAAAAAGGAAACATAAGAATACCAGAATAATAAACTTAATTATAAGTTGTGTAAGGCACCGTTTATAAAATGCCTATCTAAAAGTTTCACCTGTTTAGATCACAAATCTACGTTACATTTTTTGATACCCCTTATAAATATTACGTTACGAATGATAACTCCTTTTTTCGTAAATGATACAAAAAGTATAAACCTAAAAAGTGTATATATTTCCAAATATAAAAAAATGACTTTCTATTGTAACGGAAAGATAAATAAAAAAGATGCGAGGAAGAAGTAAAGTAAAATTGTTTGATGAGCTATTATCCACTGAAATCGTGATTTCTTTCTTCTCCCGATTTCATGAGAACGTATTTTATAAATGGTTCTTAAGGTTTACAATTAAGCAAATTAAGCAATTGAGCAAACGGTCGATTGTATGTATTTTAAATAATTTTAGGGTAATTTCAAATCTTTTTATTAAAAATGCGTACTAAAAATTTTGCTGACAATGAAACTTGAATTTAAAATTAAACACGTATCTATTCTACAACGGATATTATACTGATCCCCAAATAGTGCTTCTAATACTTCCTTCTATTCATTCTTTCTTTAAATTTGTAGGTATTAACGGTATTAAGGCCCAAGTCCATTTTGGCACATCCACAATCTGGCAACGTTGCATTTTCGACCTTGTTTTTAATTTAAATCGCGATTAAATTGGTCCATAATGATAATTTATTAAAAATTAGCCAAAAAAGAGAGAATTATACCATATTAGAATTGAATTAACAAAAATATCGCGAATAGAATAAAAAACAAAATCGAAAATGCAACGTTACTAGATTGTGGGTGTGCTAAAATGGACTTGAACCGGTATTTGATTTTAATTTAACCCATTTTTCGAAGTTGGTCTCGAATAAATAAGAAAAAATATTATCGATCTTATCGATCATATCAGTATTAAGTTTGCCCACTGGTCTAATGAGTTCAATTTACTTAATTCATCTCCATAGTTCACCATGATAAAAACCTATATAAGAAATTGTGCAATGGGTTTGAAGCTGTGTTATGCTTAAATAAAAATTACATAGATGGCGTTAGAATTTTAACAAAATTTATATTTTTTAAAATAATAATCAATAATACAATATTATTCATAGACTATAAAATTATATTATTAGTATATTATTAGTAAAATTAAAAAAAAAATGAAATAATTCTAACTAAACAGAATTTTCTGATGTTTTAAATAACTTTATTAATTAGTTTTATATATTTATTAGCAATGTACATTTAATTCTATTATTATACCGATTATACCTACATGCTAAAGATCCTAAAGACGTTAAAGCTTTCGGTAAGTTAGCGATTATTATTTTTCTATACTACCTATGTATGTATAAAACATATATGGCAAGCTAATGATATACATGACTAATCTGAAACCTATTTGGACGTATCTTAATCAATTTTGAGAAATCGTTTATAACTCGAACACCCAGATCCTTCAAAGATTTCAACACAAATAAAACGTCTTATAACGAATGAGTATTTTTCGTCAACTGAAATCTTAACACAGATATCGGAATGGCTACAATTTTAGAGGCGGTAGCTAGATATAGCCAAAATATCAAACTCTAACCTACCTGAAAAACCATTGTAACCATTTGGTTGTCTATCTCCTTGACAACAGGGAGGAAATAAAGCGAGCTTCCTTCCTGGAGCTACCATTTAAACAATGATAACCAAAATGCATCAAAGTATGGGGAAATAGGCAGAAACTAAAAATACTATCTATAGGCCCTTTACTGATTGCTCGAAAAATAGTTATGCTTGTGGTCGGGTGGAATTATTTTTGACTGCAATTAAAATTTAATTTTTTGATGTAATATTGAAAATGTTAATTTCAATTAAAAACTGTAGTAGTCTTATGGAAGTTGAAATTATTAAGAGACGAATAAGACGAGGAGACCACCTTTTAGAAGTTTGAAATCTTTAACAAATACAAACACTTAAGGATGTTATGGAGGTATGTCAAAATGCTACAAGACAACTAACATTTAGTAAAATGTTTCTCATTTAATGCTAAAGCACCTGTGAAAATTTTAAAGCGGTTCACTACGTCGTTAAAAAGTTATTGCAATTTAAAAATTCTATGATTTTACACGCAATCTTATGAAGATTCGGTGGTCGAACAGACTAAATTTATATTTATTAGCAAAAAATGCAACCAGGCATCCCAAACTTTCAAAATACGTAGTTTAAACTTCAAAGAACTAGTTTTGTATACGTTTGATTGAATTCAATACATGGTTTTTAAGATATAAATTAAAAACAGACTGAAAGTGTGGATTTTACTTATAAATTAACTGTATAAGATATATATAAGAAAAATAAGTGTATAAGAAAGTGCGACATCTGTATCGTCAGATGAGACGTACCGTCTTGAATAGGTATAATACAGCTAAATAAAAAAATATTAACGAAAAAAATATTAATAATAAAGCTTATAGTAAATTCGTTTTTAAACTGTGCATACATAAAATCGTGTATTTATATAGCTCCTCTGACTGATGAAATTCGTATAATCGGTGTATTCCTTATAAGGAGTAGGCATGTGATAAGAATTTTTTTTTTTGAAAATTTCTAGCCTATGGTTATACTTGATATACAATGGTTATACTTGATTATGAAGGAATTGGGTTTCCTACAATTGTATAAAATTTAATTTCGCGGTTGTATAGTACAGTACAGGAGAGTAATACTTAAGTGAAAAAGATTCATTCGGGAATCGAGACAGTGACAACATTTTAAAGTAGACCAAATCGTGTTTTTAAGTATGGTTATGTTATTCGTAAAAGAAATAAGAAAAATAGAAATTTCTATATACCACTACAAACAACAAATCTAAAAAGAAAATATCACCAACACCTACGAAGTTACGCAGACGAAGTCGTGGGCATCAGCTAGTGATATATATATATATATATATATATATATATATATATATATATATATATATATATATATATATATATATATATATATATATATATATATATATATATATATATATATATATATATATATATATATATATATATATATATATATATATATATATATATATATATATATATATATATATATATATTATATAAAATTCTATTCAAGCCTATTTGAAGTTACGGAACAGACTTATGGAGTTCTGTAAAATCTCTAAATATCCCAAGCAACCAATCCTTCTAGTACAAAGTTCTTCATCGAATAACTACTACATCTCGTTATGTATACAACTGTATCATACATAAAGACTTTAGCTTTCCCTTTGTTGCAAACTTTGTTCAGGAATGTTTCCAAAATGCAATTAGATCATCTTACTTCTAACACCCAAATTATTTCCATTAAAACCTATCCAGACAATACTCCATGTCTGCTAAAACGACTTTGGCTTCGTGACTTTCTCGTTAGTATTTGTAGAATCCCAGTAGTGGTGGATTCTTTCTACATTTTTTCAAAATATGTCTCCGGGTTGAATTATGTGTAATACCTGATGCAGTGTATAAAATAATTCATTATTTTTACATAGATATTTAATGTAAATACGAGTATTGTATATAGAAGGCAATAAAATAAAATAATTAAAAAGTTACCACCAAAAGGAAGGCCAATTTTTAGTTGGGGTAAACAGTGAAATCGTTACGAGCTTGTGAGCTATGGCAATCTATTTTACGTTTAGTTAATATTATGTAGTGTTGTTTTAGTAATATAATACTATATTTGCTATTTTCATATTGTTCTATACTGTACGAATTATTGAATATAGTAATAGTTACCTAATAAATGATTAAAAAACAACAGTTATGTCTATCTGCTCATCATAAATACATATTCATCTGTTCAAATGCACTTATTCAAATGTAGTCGAAAAGATAAATACAATGAGTGTCTAAGGAAAGAAAAGACGTATTTATTTTATAGCAAACAATGTTGTTTATCTTTGTTTAACTATGTACCTAGTTGAATTACCCTTAAAGTATAACAGTATTAGTTGAAAAGAGAATAACTGAATCGAAAATTTATGAGGCAACGTTCCGGAGAAACAAGGAAAATGTATTACTTTACATGGAAATCGTATATGCTTATCGCTTACTACGTCGACTTCTAGAAGAACTTGTTACTCGGCGAGTATTGATAGACGAAGAGGGTTCTACTACTGGGTCAATTAAGCAAAAGTGAGATAAGTAGATTTCAATGCACGTGGGGAAAGAGAACGCAATAGAGTTATCAACCTGTTGGGGATAACAGCACCTGATTGCATGGCAAAACATAACAGGCACAACAGTTGGCTGGCAAATCTCGAGACGTTATGTCACGGATTTTGTGAGTTGTTTCATTGTGGTAAAGAAAAATTAATCGTGATTAGTGATTAAGAAGTTTTAGGTCCGTGATTTTTTTTTTCAATAAAAATCATCGATTTTTTAATTAAAAATGATTTCGATTTTTCCGATTCCGTTATTTGTGTAAGCTGTGTGACAAGTTCTAGTGCCGCTTTATTCGTATTGGTTTGATTTTTTTTTTTAAATAAAGTTGTTTCGTTTGTGTTTTGTTTTGTTATTCTTTTTTTTTGGAACTCAATATGTCGTGTGTTTTGTTTTTGAATTATTTAGTTTGAATGTTTGATTCAAAAATCATTTGAAAAGTGGAGAAAGGAAGGAAGATATACCAAGCAGCTATGTTTAAAGAAAGGTGAGCGATTTGAAATTTGAAAATATTTAAAGGATTTACATGTAATATTCAAAACAAGCATAATATTTAAACGAGTTTTAACAAGTCAGACTTCAATTAGGTTTGGTATTTGTATCCATTAATAAATAAATTAAATGCATGATAGGCATCGTTAATTAAGGTAGGATACCATTACTCGTATGCTTCTTGAAATTACCTTAATTATTTCCCAAAACAAATTTATAAGACTGAAGATTCATTGAAATCCAGTTTAGTTATTTTATCACCACTTGTTTCTTAAAAGTAAAAAAAAATACCCCTCAGAACAACGATATTTCTATTTTCATAAATACTGCCCTTTGGTTACTGAATCCAAAAAAAATTGCAGACATTAGTGATTATATTCAGGAAAAGCAAAACTCCCTAATTTAATTCCAATCTAAACAGAAGAAATCAGTAGTGATAATGTTAGCATTTAAGCCTAGCGATAGTCTTATCGAATTCAAATTATCCTAAAAAGAACTACGTTTTGCAATTCGCCCACTCAACTTTCAAGTAATGCTTTGGGCAAATGATATATCACAATAGTTGTACTGTAATTATGGGGCGAGCCTAGCATTGGAACACCCATTCTGAATTGTTTTTTCCCATATTTTTTGTCTAATATTGGTAATGCACCAGTGATTATCAAATTTAATGAAAGTAAAATAATTAGGGTGGTTTAATACTTATTAGTAGGATCTAACAATTACTGCTTTTATTGTTTTCGCAGTTTATATTTCGCCAAAAATGACATATTGTTGCAGATTTAGGTCTAACATCACCTATGTATGTACCTATATTTAATATTCGCTGCTTCCGAGGTTCCGTATCTTCAAAGTATAAAAAGGGAAACCTTACAGGATCCGGGATCCCGCAGAGCCTAACATTGAGCTGTATCGCGGGATCCCACTTTGCTGGATTGCAATCCCTAGCCCTGAGCAAGTAATATACTACAATCAGTGGCGTGCACAGAGATTTTGGGCAGGGTAGGCAGAAATTTTAAAAGCTACTTTAATATAATCAAAAATGCTGCTTAGTTCGTCGTCATGATGAGTAAATAATGAACCCTATACCGATTAGCCAACAAAATTTTGAAGTGTGAATTTTCCGATTTTTTTTTTTTTGACAATCGATGGGAAATCGTTCGTAGAGGTATGTGAAGAAACTAATTCGTTTGTGACAAAATAGTTTAGCAGTAATAAATTAATTAAGAAAAGTTAATTAATTAGTCATTGATATAGTAAAATGTTAAGAAAATATGGTTCAAAGCAACATACAATAACAAAAATGCGGGAAAATGAAGGAAACGGTTGGTTAAATGTAAAACTAAAAAAAAAAGTTAAGGAAAATTAAACAGAACCTCCCCCCTTCGAAAAAAAATAATTTTTTTAATTTAAAATGAAATTAATTTTTTTCCTCAAATTATATTTTCCCAAAATTTTACAAAATAATAAATATAGAAACATAATTAAACAGACTTTTCTCCGAAATTTTTTCATCGTTTGTGAAAATCAACTTTTCACACAAAAAAATTTTGAAAAAATATAAATATGAAGTAGAACATTAAGTGTTTTTTGATAATCGGAAAATATTTTCCACACTTTCTGATCCAGCCAACTTTTCCAAATTAGTAAAAATCAATGCAATATTAAACATGCTTTTCACACATAAATTTTCATCGTTTGTGAAATTCAACTATTCACACCAAAAATTATTGAAAATATATATACGAAGTAGAACATTAAGTGTTTTTTGAAATTCGGAAAATATTTTTCTTTATTTTTTTTTGTTCTAGTTTAACCAACCGTTTCCTAAATTTTCCCTCATTTTTGTGATTGTATGTTGCTTTTAACCTTATTTTTTTAACATTTTACTACATCAATGACTAATTAATTATTTTTTCTTAATTAATTAATTAATTACCGCTAACTATTTTGACACAAACTAAACGGTTTCTTTCACAAACCTCTACGAACGATTTTCCATCGATTGGCAAAAAACAAATTCGGAAAATTCACACTTTAAAATTTTGTTGGCTAATCGGTATAGGGTAAATAATGATGTTGATATTTTTAACCACAAATATCCATAGATAGACTCATTTTGTAAACTTTATTAAAGAAATACAATATAATCGTCAGGATTAAATAATACAGATAATAGGTAATACATTATTAAACTTTATTAGAATTAAATAATAACAATGTACGTAGATTACTGGTCGTTAAAATCGATTATTGAGATCAATCAAATTCAAACTTTGATAATGAATAAGAAACGATGCTACTTCGGCAATTTTCGTAATTTGTCGTATTGTAAGAAGACAGTGTCTTTCTATGAGGTTGTGTGCGTGCGTATGTGTATAATTGTATATTTGTATTATACAAACGCACTGACTGACACATATGCTATTAGTGCATACATATAAATATTTAGGCACGAATAGTTTGTGTCTTTCCCGCGGCATTGCCAGGAGCGCTAGTGTATCGCAATACAAATATTATATACCGTCGCTTACTTAATATTGAACGAACGAAGGAGCTGGCATAATCAGTATACTGTATCCGATATTCGTTAAGATTTTTTGTTTATTGATATTTGATAGTACTCGTAAATAAAATTAGATATCGGAATAAGATTATAAATATTTATCTGAATTATGTAGGGTAGGCAGTGTCTTTTTGTCTATATGTAATGCACACCACTGACTACAATATATCACAATAGTTATACTGTAATTATGGGACGAGCCTAGCATTGAAACACCTGTTCTGATTTGTTTTTTTTTTAATGAAACTAAGGTAATTAGGGTGGTTTAATACTTATGAATAGGATCTAACACTTAATGCTTTTACAACTTTCGGAGTTTGTATTTTGCCAAAAGTCATATATATTTGTTGCAGATTTAGACCTAATATCACCCATTTAATTGTTGCCCTTTTCTAGGTTTCGTATCTTTAAAGAATAAAAACGAACCTTTATAGGATCACTTCGTTTTCCGTCTGTAAAGACCCTTTGCTAGTATACATGAAGCTTTACTGTTCTTTGAAGGCCTGGAAAAATCAAGCTTCTATATTGATGCAATAGAAAATTATGACCATTTATTTCATTTATTAATATATTTAGCATTTGCAAGTAAATCAAAACCTAAGAAGCATTTCCAAATCAGCTTAAAACATGAAATTTAATAAGATTATAACATCTATACTAATATATAAAATTCTTACGTCTGTCTGTACATTTCGATTTTTAACCCAATTTTTGGGTAAATATTTGTTTCAAGAGGCCCTTATTCCAAATTTAACATTTTTAAAATTTTTGTCTGTCTGTCTGTCTGTCTGTCTGTCTGTCTGTGTGTCCCGATTTAACTAAAGAACGGAACAACCGAATTTAATGAAATTTGGTATTAAGATACAACACAATTTCCCACAGACTATAGGCTACTTATCATTCTAAAGAAATAATAAGGGAAGGTATTACCAAGGGATGAAATAAGAAATTTTTACACTAGACAGGTGAGTTATGTATCATTGGAAAGGTAATTAAAAGTTAGAAAATAATCTGTAAAAATATTTTTAATTGAACTGATAAAAAGCACCGTAAATTCAATTTAAATTTTGAAAAATTGCCTCTTTGAAATATAAACCTTTATATATATACAACACATATTTGATGTTATAGCGTAATGGCTTACGTATCTAACATTCTGATGCTCCTAATTATTAAGACGTGGGTTCGAATCTTACAGTAAACTTTTTTTTTTATTTTTTTTTTTACAAAATTGTTGTAAATAGATCCTTACAATTGCTCAATAAGGACATATTAACGAAAAAAAGTAATAGTAGCAATAATAATAATAGTAATAAAACTTAAAGAAAATACGTTTTTAAAACCGTGCATACATAAAATCCTGTATTTATAGATCCCCTCTGACTGATGAAATTTTAATATTCGATGTATTCCTTATAAGGAGTAGACATTTGATAAGATTTTTTTTTTAAATTCCTACCCTAAAAGAGTAAAAGGGGTGACTACGTTTGTATGAGAAAATGTAGAGTTAATCAACAATCGAAATTTTGAATTTAATAAGTGTAATTTAAAACTTATTATTAATTATTTAACTATAAATTTCTTTTTTTTGTTATATCATTTTAATAACAACGTTTTAAATAACGTTATTTCACTAAATTAGTATGAAAGTGTATGTAGTACTTATTCTAACTAAGCGATTTTTAATTTTTGATTGTTTTTCAACAATCAAACTTTTTAAAACCTAATTTTTATCAACCAATGATTGTGACCTGGAGCAATTATTTATTCTGCTGAAAAACATTAAGGGAGCAATTATTTGTCACATATTTCATTATCAATCTTATCAATCAAAATATAAAATCTTCCAAACTAACTTTTCTTCGGTATTTAGAAAAATTTGAAAATCAATTATTGTTATTGAAAATAAATAAAATATTCGAATTTACTTCCACGTTTTCTACCTATTTCCAACAATTTTGTATGTACAACGTCCAAATGTGCGAAATCGAATTGCTTTTTAGTAATGATATCAAAGTAAAGAAGGTCATAATTTTTTTCGTTTTACATTGTATTTTCCAAATAAAAGCATATTTGTGTCGATGAAATTTGGAAAATGGTTTTCTTATACGATGCAGATATATAATAAGAAAGGGGTTTTGATAATTCCTCCCCTAAAAAAGTGAAAAAATGGTGGCAAAGTTTGTACGGCATAACGTCTATTCAACAATCGAAATTTTAAGTTTAATTATTAAAATATGTTCGTTATAGACGAAACGTTTTATCGCTTAAAATAAAACAATGTTGATTTATTATTAGATTCAAAAACGTAGGATCTGCTTAAAAATTTAAACTCTAATATATATATCTGAAAAAGGTTAAGTTCATAAGTGAGCATTAAGTTTTTTGGCTTTCACATATTGTAAACCTAAAAATCCGAAATACGTATTCACAAATAAATACATTAGTGAGCGAATATCGAGTAGCGAGCAATTCGGCGAACTAAAAGGAAATGATTTAATTATATAGTTGAAATTCAGATATTTTAGTAATAAGTGCATAGATACACAATGGTTATACTTGATTATGGAGGAACTGGGTTTCGTTCAATTGAACAAATTTTAATTTCTCGGTAGTTTCGTACATTGCAGTAGTGAAATAGTTTCGAGAAAAGGGTTCATTCGAGAGTCGAGACAATGAAATGTTATTTTTACTAATATTATAAATATCTAGGCGAGTGTTTTGATAACTTTTGACTGTTTTAAGTTATAATTATGACTGACTTTATAGAACTTAACGATAGTTTTTATTTATGTATAAATGCTGATTGATTTACGGATTAATTGGTTCACGGTAGGTATACCTACCGTAGGTATACGGTTTTTTTAGGTACTTTTTAGATATTTATAATTATTTTTTGAAAATGAATTGATCATTATATACAACTATTTTATTCTAAGTAACAGTTTATTAAATTTGTATTTTTAAAGTTGACAAAATAGTGTTCTTAAGTATGATTATGTTTTTCGTAAAAGAAATAAAAAAAAAAATAATTTTCATATGCCACAACAAATAGCAAATTTAAAAAGAAAATATAATCTACACCTACGTTACGCAGACGAAGTCGCGGGCATCAGCTAGTTTTAGTATAATAAAAGTGTAAGAATTTTAGGTTATGCCATACATTTTTTTTTAATTACAATTTTAATTTGCTTAAATTTTGCATTTGACAGCTGTCTTTAGTAATGTATGCTATTACAATCTCTTTGATGTAATTTACCAAACCATTGTATTGGTGCGTCAATTTCAATATACATATTTTCGTGAAATATACTTCGAATCAATGTATTTAAATAATATATTGGATATCTACCCTTTACTTGATCTGCGAGCATTATTCAGTTGTTAAAACAAAAACGATATTATTTTGACTTACTATGGTGGGATGGGGATTGTTTAAACTTTGTTGTTATCAGTATTAATGAAGAATATAAATTTAGTTATAGATTTTCAGTAGAAAATTTAACACTTTAAGAATGTTCTAACGATTTGCTATTTTTTACTGCATTTCATTGCCAGGGTATACTACGGTTCTTCCGACGCCACGATTTGAAGAGGGATTCTTGTAGATCTCGATGAAATAAAAAGGAAATATAGAATAATTTATTTCGATATTTTGCTACGAGATATCGATACTTAATAATTGATTTGCAAAAAGAAGGTAATTGTTTACAACGGCGGCTCCACCCATTTTTTTGTGCTAAAAAACTATACACAAGGGGTTCAGAAGCAAAATCCCAGTGGGGGCCAGTCCCTTATTTTGAAAAAGGATATTTGAAATGTTTATTTTATTATGACTCGATTTATTCGCGAGTTAAATTAAAAGCAAAATAGAAAATGCAACGTTGCCAAATATTGATAATACTGATATTGCAAAAAGGAACTTTTAGCAGGATTCACCTCTGGAGTATCGTTAGTATCGACATCTCGTAAGCTCAGGTAGATATCCGAAAATGAGTTTTTTTCTTTCGTTTTATTTTGTCAATATCTATGAAAATCCGTCTCCAAATTATAGCGCCAGAAGAACTATATTTTTGCCTATTAGCACCAATATTTTTAACGTTAATAATACAAATATTATTTTAATCAAACATTTACTTATACCGATTTATACTATGTTTTACGTTATACCTATGAACTCCAATGATCTTTTAATTTAGATAAATGCTGATATCGACTGTTTTCATTTTACAAATATTTTTTAAACTTGCGTATGTAGCAATCTGGGCTCATGTCCCTTGTAGGGACGTCAATATCTGACAACGTTGCATTTTCTCCTTTGTTTTTGATTTTATTCGCGAATAAATTGAGCCATAATGAAAATGTAGTGACAAAACAGAAACTTATACGATATTAGAATTGAATTATCAAAAAAATCGTGAAATAAATTCAACGTTAAGATATTGACGTCTCCAAATGGGATTTGAGCCACAATCTTTTTCTTTATTCATACTTTCAATGTTTGGAAATATATATTATGCTTTTTACTTGAGATTACTTTTTGAGTATTCTTTCATACTTTTGAAGCAAAACATTATTGTTTAAAATACTTATGTTATTTCCAAAGTATAAAATGTTATATATTAAATATAAGAGTTATATTAATGTCGTATTGCTTTTTTATATCGTTTCATAAAAACAGCATACAAAATTAAGTAGTTAATAATTGAATATTAAGTAGCGTTTGATTTTGATTTTAAATTGATGTAGTCATAGAAATTTTTGATTAAATATCTTACTCCTGTAGGGAATGTAATTTGAGCCAACTAGAGCTGTGATTAACAACGTTTAATAAACTTATTGGTGTTCCTGTTGTTGCTTTGAAGCGTTCACATTACAGAATAGAATCCTAATAGAACAATACATAAGCGTCCGTTATCAATACAATGAACTTGAAACAGAAGAATTCATCTGAAATATAATCCTACATATAAGTAAGTATTTTTGGTTTGAAAAACATTTAAAGTCTTACACAAAACTAATATTAATAAAACTGTTTCGTAATTGCTTTCATAATTATAAAACTTTAATGAATGGTATCGAAGTTAATGGTTTTGATTTTAAACTATTTAACTACGTTTCAAGTTTGTAATGCAGTTTTATGAACTTGAATTTACGGTGGCTTGCATCAGCTTACTTCAGAAACTAAACACTGGGAAAAATGAAATACAACTACGGCCAATAAGTGCTACAGTTTTGTATAGAGAGTAGATAAAGAATTTTGTAGAACTAATGAAAATTAGTTAATTGGTTATAATATTAGCGATGTTAAAGTGTTATTGATTTTTATGCGGATTATTGTAAATTCATGATATGCAAACAGATTTAATTTTCGAAGGATAATGAAATTTCCTGATTGCAAAAATTTTTCAATGTCAGTATGCATTCCTATCTGCAGAGTTCACCTATTAGTACAACTGCTAAAGGCAAAGGCTGAATATTATGTGGTGTACCTACACTAGAGAAAACACAGCTTTTTCTTTTATGGAAGCTTTCTACTTTCAGGAATAAGCTATACAATTACCACAAGCTTAGATACCTAAACGTTGATGGGCGATATTAATGAAAGCATAACTGTAACATTTACTTATAATTTACGGTGAAAATACAAAAAAACTTTTATGGTAGTGAAAGAAATTATTTAGGAGAGTATTTATAAATAAAATTCTTGTTCTTAATGCTTCTAAAATGCTGAAATTATTAAAAAAAATACAGGTTTTCTGAAAAGGTTTTTTCAACTTAATATAATTCGAAAAAAAAATCAAACGGTTCATGAACTGTTAATACGTCGTTTTCCATTTCCCGTACTTCTTCATTGAAGAGAACTTAAATATAAATCCTTCTTTTGTCAACTCGGTCGTTATGTTCGTATCGGGTATCTAATTTGCAACAAAGGACTTATTATTACACACATAAATCCTAAATTGATATTACATTGGACGTTAATGTAAAATTAATTTTCGAAGAAAATTTACTTGAACTTCAAAGGATGTAAACGTAGCGTCGTTAAATCAAAAAAGGCAGTGACAAGCGAAGTTGATACAAACAAAATCCATTTATATATTACAATGAAAATGATTATTCTATTTATATTTTCTAATCAAGCAATTAACTAAAATGATTTTAAATAGTATCAAGAACCAAAAGCGATTGAACAGTTTGCTTTAGTTTGAACATCTACACAAAGTACTCTAGGTATGTTAAACTAAGAAACTAAAGATATGTAGAGAATTTACGTTTTAGAATGTAGTCAGTTGGGACTAAAGTTTTGCATTAGTAACCGAGAACGACACGAACTCTATGTATAATATATCGATAATAATGTTGTTGAATTGTAAATGTAATGGACAGGGGAATAAGATGTAAACATTTTCACATAAGTATCATTTCCAACTTATTTTACATGGTCCCAATCTCTGAATAGTATTCTACTAACTTTTAAAATAAAAACATAACACAAAAGTTCATATTTGCATATGAACAGGATGTGCATTATCATATTACATAATTTGTGTCTATTTTGCATAAGTACCTACTGTTCTAAATAGTGCTCATTTATCATTTTATTTAGAACTGATTTCCAAGATTTCCTAATCAGTAAGGCTTGAATTAATTATAAGAAGAACATGTGAATGTAATGACATAAGAACGTAATGCATTACTCTTTCTTTATGTCAAAGATCAGAGTAATTTTTTTGTCTCTAGAGTCTAGATCGATAAGTATTATCTAAAAACTGGCTAAGCAAAAAGTGTTTCCAAACTTATTTTCGGAAAAACAAAATAAATCTTATGTACATGTTTTAAAAAAAATATAAAATGTTATATACTAATATCCAAACATAATGTGACTTCTAATTTTTCTAATTTTTAGTTTATTAAGGTAACATATTCAAGAAAGCTCAAAAATGGTCTCTACAAACTTTAGTATCGATTTATTCGAAATGTATGCATAAATATACTATGCGTTACTTATTGTGGTGAATAGGTAATTTATTTTTCGACAATTACGAGTATTATACCAAAACGTTGTTTTTATTGTCTCCTAAATTAAACATTTATTCGATAGTTTTAAAAAGTTATAAATATTACAATGGCAGATAATTATGTTTTATTGCTGTATGCGCTCCATGTAAATTGAAACACTGACCAAATTTCGAACAACGAACATTGTACTAATTATTCAAAATGTATGTATATATCGACCCATGTTGTGTAAAACTCAATATATAGTTTCATTTTTTAAAACAAAAAAAGAACATAAATATTAACACATTTTTTGAACTTTTATATAGTCGTTCAAAAGTTTGTTAAGAAAAATTTAAATTGTCAAGTTCAGAATGAAAATAATCATTAATGTATACAATTGCAAGGAAAACAATACAATATAAAATTTACTTAACATATTTTATTACAACGGACATCCGTTGTGAAATTCAATGTAGATTTCTTATTTTGATGAACCAGATGTGCCATTTAAACATTAAAAAACCTTATTTAAACTTAATAACAACGCGAGAAAACTTCTTCAATCTCATTTTTATATTATTTTGTTTTAAATTAACAGTAACACTTTTTTATACTTCTAAAAATAAAAATATTTTTGATTTGATTTTTAAACTATCTTTGAACTATAGGTAAACATATTGAGAGTGTTTGTATTTTATTTTACTTTCACTAGAAACACACGTTTATTGTGAGAAAGTAAAAATACTCTGTATATTTGTTATTGGTATGTACTTATTTGTTATATTGGGTAAGCAAAAAAAAAATCAATACTGAAAACCATAGCCCTTATAAATATGAAGTCTAAATATCAGAATATCAATTATATTCAATCTCTTATTGCGGTTTTTTAGTTTCCTTACAGTCTCGCGAAAATTAGACAGACAAAACAAAAAGGAATTAGTCACTACAATAATATTTGCTTCTTTTGTCTAATCCAGCGGTTCTCAATCTTTTTTATTTGACGTGCCCTTTGGTTTGTCACTTCCAAAGATGAGACATTTTCAATATAGTAATATTTGAAATGCAAAATACAAACTACTTATTTCCATTTTGCATTTAAATACTTTTTTTAGAGAAGCATTTTGTATTTTATATGAAATATTTTTTAGATATTCAAAATAAGATGGTATGATTTTTATATATTATATTAAATTATACTATATAAATTGAACCGCAATATATCTATTATTATAAAGAGGAAAGATTTGATTGTTTGTTTGCTTTGAATAGGCTCCGAAACTACTTGACCGATTTGAAAAATTCTTTCACTGTTGGGAAGCTACACTGTTTCCGGTGAACATAGGCTATATTAAATTTTCAAAAAAGTTAGGGATCCATACTAAAACTCCAATAATGTAACCCAAGGTCTGAAAAAATTACCAAAAAACATTCTTTTATCGCGTGCGCTGCGAAAACTATTGGTTATAGAACAAAATAATATAGTACGATTTTGTAGAACATATCATTATCTACAAAAAATAAAGCAACAGCATATGTCTAACTATTATAGTTATGTCACAATAAGTGTTTTTTCATTTTAAAAAATATACATAAATGCCACCGCTATAATAGCTCTTTTATTTCTTATACTTTGGGATTAATCCTCATGAAAATAAATGACTTCATATTTAAGTTTGCTTCAATACCATTATATAACTTTTTGATTTATTCAATTTGAACATTCCATTCGAAAGATATCACAAGTTTAAAAATGTAAATTATTTGAAAAATGTCGCATGGTCACCCCATTTTACTTATAATTAAGACCAACTTTATTGAACTTGGCGATATTTTTTATTTATGTATTGATGCTGATTGATTTACAGATTATTTAGTCTACGGTAGGTATACCTACCGTAGCTATACGCAATAGACATACTCTTTTTAGATATTTATAAATATTTTTTGAAAATTTATTGATTATTACATAGAACAATTTTATTCTTTGCAACAGTTTATTAAATGTGTCTTTTTAAAGTTGACGAAATAGTGTTTCTAAGTATGATTATATTTTTTGTAAAAGAAATAAGAAAAATAAAAATTTTCATATACCACTACAAATGGAAAATTTGAAAAGAAAACATAATCTACACCTACGTTACGCAGACGAAGTTGCGGGGATCAGCTAGTTCTATATATTGTATACACTTTTTGAGATATATTTTGTATTTGCAAAATGTAAAATAACTTTTAATAAAATTTGTCAACACCAATAAATTAACGTGGTGGAGAATAGTTTTTTTTTAATTACAATGGCAACTAATGACAATACTGATCTAAATGAAGGGAACTGTTTTTTAGTGTTCTGTTTTTAGACTACTAAATGCAAAAAATAGTTTGGCATACGACATGTGTGACGTCCATGTAAGAAACGTAATAGCGAGAATAGTATGGATAGTATGTCTAGTTTTCCCGCCTAAATGATATTGAAGCTTTGTTTTAAAGATAAAGAATAGGATTCTGAAAGTGAGATTAACAATAATAATAATTGGCTCAAGGCCCTTTTGGCACACTCAAATCTAGCAACGTTGCATTTTTGACTTTGTTTTAATTAAATTCGCGAATAAATCGGTCTATAATGAAAATAAAGCCACACAAGAGAAAATTATACCATATTAGAATTAAAGTAACAAAAATTCGCGAATTAAATTGAGAACAAGGTAGAAAAAATAACGTTGCCAGATTTGAGCGTGCTAAAATGGACTTGAACTTAATAATTGACCTTTGTTTAAATAAAAATCTAATAAATTAAAGAAAGTTAAAAACCAAAAGTATTTTGGTTATACAAATTTTGCATTTAGTATTTTAAATATAAAATGAAAAACTATTTTGTGTTTGAAATAGAAAATATAAAAAAATATTTGCATTTTGTATTCACATACGTTTTTTAAAATATTTTACACATCTCTGGACACTTCTAATTTATAGTTTTGATAAAAAAATTTACACCGACGCCTCTTATATTTGACACTTTCCATTCGAATGCGAAGTCAAAATTTGTGAAAAATGTGCTGTGGTTTTGTCGATGAAAAACCTTTTCCAAAAGATTCCATTTAATATTTTATATGAACGTAAAATAATTTTCAACTAAAAGTCGATAAATAAAGAAGATAAAAAATTAGAACCAATAAAATTGTCACAGTTGTTCATTCTCACTAAATTTTTAACCGGGTGACCACAGATCTGGAAATCCTGGAATTATTAAATAGTGTAATTCAACCTTTAAATATCAAGGAATTAAAAAAAATATACTGGGAATTTTAAGAATTTAAAACCATTTCTAAACTAGTAATCCAATTTTGCTCGCCTTTAAACAAATTCTAGGTAATCGTCCACAGAATAAGTATACCAAGTCTGATTAAGAACTCTAGAAGTTATCCTGATAATATTCTATGAGTTAGCTAGTTTCCTATATTATATGAAAATATTTTTTTAGCTAGTAATATTTTTGGAACGTAGTTTAATTCATGTGATGAAAAAATACTAGAACAAATACTATGGTTTCAAGTCATGGAAAAACATAAAAAATATCTTAAAAAACCTGGAATCATCTTTCAAAATTTTGTCTCCACAGTCCCCCTGTTTGGGGCATTCTCTATGGATTTTATGGAAATTTAAAAAATTATATATTCTTATTGTTACGCATTATTTTTTGTATGCACATTGCACAATATATATAATGAATTGGATTAGGGAATAAGTTCGTAGGGTTTATATCAAAGGCTTTTTTGTAATTATTATTTACCGTAGTATTAGGAGTACCGGAAAAGAATGTCGTTTTTAAACCAATAGTCATTCAATTGCCATTTGTCTGCTTATAAGTTATTTCAAAGTGGTAGGTACTAAAGACATTTTATGATTAGAGTAATTTATCAACTTAGTAAAAATTACAAAATATTTTTTATTCCGAAATCTATATTGAAATGGTAGGACCAAAAACCCGAAGGAATATAAATTTGGTATTGTTTGCTCTTCGAGTTTCACAGGATAGCAATGAAAAGTTGTTACTAAAACATTTTCAATGTTTATCCAAGTGCATTAGGTGTTTATTAATGCCAAATGAGTTTTTTATGTTCAAATTCGATAATATCGATTTCTCCAACTAGTATCAACGAAATATGACAAAAAATTTAACCAATAAAAATTTAAGGGGAGAAATGGTGCCAAATGTATGCCAGAAAGTCGAAGAGCTGTCAAAACATCTTAATCGATCGGCCAAATACCCAAAAGTGTCCATAAACTGTTAACAGATAAAATTCTATGCTCCAACACGGTAATGCAAAACCCCTCTGCGGAAGAAAAGCCCTGGAAAAAACTAATTAATTAAGGTGGAAGTAATATTGCCGTACCCACTATAGCCGTCCAAAATTTTTTCATTGGATTTCTATTTATTTCAATCATTACCACATTTACTAAGTGGTAAAAAAAATGAAAGCTTAAGTGATGTTCAAAATGTAATTTTTTGATATTGTCTTTAGCAATCCTTAGTAATCAATTGATTTTTACTAATATGGCATTAAAAATTTGCTCACTAGATGTCAAATCGTTGATACTATTGAGGCTGATTATATCATTGATTTAAAATCAATAGTTGTAACAAAATTTTGTGTTTAAATTGTTATATTGAAAAAACGATATTCTTTTTCGATACACCTATTACTTTAACTTTATAGCTACTAAGTTTCTTAGCGACTCTAGGGTCAATAAAAATCTTCAATCGAGAAATATCGAAAATTTGCTCGGTACGAAAATCGAACTCAACACCTACTAGTTTTGGAGTGATCACGTTAACCACTCGGCTACCAGTAGGCTAAGACTTTTATTTAAACAAAAACCAGTAGTTATAACAATAAATTAGTCAATTATGTAATTGTCGTCACTGTTTACGGTCTTCCCATCTTTTTCGACCATTTTAATAAAAGTCTTTGATAAAAACGCTTCGAGCTTATGCCCCAACTTAATATATAAAAGACAATAAAAAATAATTAAATTAACAAAAATATTGTATATAAATATTATATATAAATTGATTTTTACTAAACCAACGCAAAAAATCAAACACTGCAAACATTAGCAGATAATAAATTTTAAGAGTAACAATGATATAAATATATAACTCGTGATTGCGTGTTCGTTCTCCATATTTTTCCATAGTACTACCACTAGAAAATAAGTTCAAATGACTTGAAAGTCGCCCATTAGGAAACCACAAGTAGTTGGAGATAAGTTCGTTAGATTTAAAGTTTGTTCTTTTAATGGTTGGCTTGTTGAACTTTTTGCTTGCCAGCGTAATTTATTTTTGTTGGCTTTTCATCGCTTTATGTGGTTTGTGATTTGGAAACGATCCATATTGTAGTTATCAAACTTTTATGAGCTTTATCATAAACTTGCACCTGTTAACTCTACATAAGTCAGGGAAAATGGGGTATTATCTATTGTTAACTGTATCAAACTATTGTTAATGCATAAAAAATAAGTGAATTTATTTATAGCTTAAATAGCATTTATATTAATCAAGAAAAAAAAGCAGGTGGATATAAATATACATTGTTATCCTTGACATCCTTGTTATTTCTTCCGTGCAAAAACGAAACACCTCGTATATTGTTTCTCGGGTGACCTTGGTTAAATACGTATTTGCATATTCTTCCGGAATATTACCTCGGCAGGTCAAAAATCCTATTTTTTGGGTATTTTATTGTTTGCTGTTGGTCCTTTTCAAAACAATATTATTTTTACGGTGAATTATCTTTTAAATCCCGTTATTCTTTATGAGGTTGTTAAATGTAAAATATGTTCGTATATATTCACAATGGTAGCACATTTTTAAAGGAAAACTTCAAAAAATATGCTTCTTAGCAAGTACAAGGTTTTGCCTTTGCAGAAGTAAATTCAAGAACTTAAAGTAGTTTTGCTTTGTATTTAAGATTTACGTTATAATAAGTAGGATTTCTATATGATTTAAATGTAGCTCCCATAAAAATAAACAATTGGAAAAATAATTTTTTATTAGGCAATTTTAGTTTTATGCACAATATGCATATTACAAAGAAAATATAATCGTGATATATAACTTTGTTATTACTGAAGCATTAATAATGGTGTAAAAGATGTAAGTTCAGAATCCATAAGCATTCAGATATGTGATTGTATATAATTTATTTAAAAAGCACAACTCAGATGCAATATCTATGTTGCCAATTTTATAATAACAAAATATATTTCATTTAATATGTAATTTTGATATTTTTATTGATTTTTTTTTTGTTACTATTTCTCTCGATAAAGTTGCAAAATGTTTTACAGCTAATAACTAGATCGATTATTGATTATGTGACAATTTTCCTCTGTCAATCAATTCTCTCGACAATTGCCACATTGTTAGAACGATCCCTCATTTATTGATTCGCCTTAAAAGGTGGTATAGTATTCGTGACAATTGCTTACATTCCATTGGTATCAGTTAATCGGTTAATGTGATAAATATGTGACGTATGATTGGCAAGTTTGGCATCCGAATATTTAGCACTAAGCACGTCTTTAAAAATTCAATAGTCCATTTATTTTTAATGTTCATTTAGATGCAAGTTGTAGGAAAATTAAACGATATTTTTAATTAAATAATACATCTCCGAAAAATTTATAAAAATTATTGATAATTTGGAAAGTAAAATAGAATTGGAAAAATTAATCTACAAATTATTGACAAAAAGCTCTTTTGCTTCTATACACTTAATCTATTTGGTGCTTTTTTTAAAAAAAAAATATTTTTTGTGTGATTTATAGTCGCATCAATCAAACATCTAACATTTGGTTCAAAACGTGTTTTTTTTAAAAAAATGTTATCACACTTTTTATTTTATAAAAACGAATTATTGCTTTTGCATTTGAACCCATTCGACGCGATATTCGACAAAAACTCCAGAATTGGATTCATGCAAATCCACAGATATGTCGGTGAATTTAATGGACCTCATATTCGTAATCAAAGATCTCCAAAATCTTCGGAATTGTCTTTTGATTTAATTTGGGTGACAAATAAAAACTACTGGAGGGGAAGTTTCTGGACCTCCAGATTCAGCGACCGTAAAACTCACTAGATTCAAAATGTCTAGTTTTTAGTACTGCTTGAGTAAATTCTCTTAATCAGTGGTTCTAAAAGTTAACTGGGCTCTGATCCATCTCTTATCAAACATTTCCAATCTTGGAACCGACCTTTTAGCCGTCTTAGAGAAAAGAATGCATAAATATTGGTAAAACTATTGGAAATATCAAATTTATTACTTTATTTATTTTTACTTCGCTTCTATTCCCTCACTTTGTCGTTAGTTTGTAACGGTATGGAACTTATAATCTCATTTTTCATCTACTTTCCAGCACTTTATCGTGCTGAATTTAAACACGCCTGACAACGCATGAATCTATCGTAAAATTTAATAACGACCAAGTACCTATTTCTACTTTGATTAAATATTTAACTGTGAATTAAACTTTGGTTGCCTACCTTTAAAAGCACATGTAAAAGTGAGTCAATTTTTAGTGCTTGTGGAAGTAAGCATGTTTACTCTAATTTATGGCGCAAATAATAGTAAATATCAACTTATAGTAACTACCCGTGAAATATTTACAGGCAACACAACTGATAAATGGCAAAATTTGACAACTGAATGAAATCGAAATAACAGTTGTAAACAGCATTAAATTAGTTCAAATTTGAGACAATGATTGACAAAATTGATAATAAAAAATATATTGAAAGACTAAAAAGGATAAATAAAATATTTTAAATTATATTTTAAAAATCTCACTTTTATTCTTTTATTGATGAAATACATTTTAAAGGTTAAAAAATAAATTTTTGAACTGAATCTTAATATTGATTTCACTATTGATATTAAGGTTATATTTGCCAATTAATAAGAATTGTAAGCTATCTAGTTGTGCATCAAAGCGAGAGATGTAGTATTTTTTTATAGTTTGATATTATGGAACACATCTCGCTTTGATGTACAATTAGATAGATAGCTTAAGATTCTCATGAATTGGCTAATATTACCTTAATATCAATGGTCAAGCTAGTACTAAGATTCAGTTCAAAAATTTATTTTTTATTTCCTATTTCCTATTTTTAAAATCTATTTCCAAATATTTTTATTTTATTCATATCTTATACATTGGCGAATCGCTCATTAGAGCCCATTCAATATTCATTCGCGACTCAATACGTTGAGTAAGATGTAAAAACTATAAAATCTGTTCGGTTACTGAAATGTATATCTTTTAATAGTTTCACATACATAAAATTCAGCTTTTATACTAGTAAGTAAAGTTGAAATTTATTATAATTTTGGGATGTCTGGCAGGAGGTTGAAACCGTACTAAATGTTTAACTCTGGAGGATATAATTTCTAATGTTATTCCGAAGAAAGTATAAAAATATTGACTGCGATACTTTGACGCAATTGAGTTTGTTTTTTATATACCTTTGATACCTGTTACCTGCCAAGGTAACCACCATTCATTGGGTTCTTGCTCTAGTACACTAATGGCGAATCTATCACCTGTGGGTCAGACGCTGACCCATGCAAGCTTTTTAATTGACCCACGATGGCTAGACAACCATCTGTTTGTTATGTTTGTAGAAAGAGACCATTGCTCTTGTATAGCTCCCTCTCTGTTTTACCTTGTGAGGCACTAATGGATGTCATGCTGAATGACCCACAAGCTAATATTAAATAAAATAATTAATAATGTTCTTGAGAACTTGCATTTACATAATAAGACGTTATTTTTCAAATTATCTCAACGTTTCGTTGGTATTTATTTCCAACTTCTTCAGGAGAATTTTTGATGTTAACATTCTCGTTGTAAATACTGGCTTCTTAATAAGATTTTTAACAAGATAACCGAGTGAGTACGTTAGTGGTAATTATACTGACACATACATGATAGTATAAAAAGCCAGTATTGTTAAAAAGCTTGTTAAAAAGCCAGTATTTACAACGAGGATGTTAACATCAAAAATTCTCCTAAAGAAGTTGGAAATAAATACCAACGAAACGTTGAGATAATTTGAAAAAACCGTCTTATTATTTAAATCCAAGTTCCCAAGAACATTATTAATTATTTACCACACCATGGATGAGAGCAACCAGGAATTAAATAAAATATGAACAAATTTTGACCCGTGCCTCAAAAAGTTTCGCCATCCTTGCTCTAAAAAGTATAAATATGCCATAAGTTAAGCAGTTACAAGAAAATTTAATCTTGATTTTTAAGCAAAATCTCTTACATAAAAGAACATATATTTTAAAGATACCTAAATGGTATGTTGAAAAATATTGTTAAATAATATTCTTTCTTCTGTTGAAAACAAATCATTGATAGTATTCATAAAATAAGAAAGATGTGACAATACGATGATTTATGCTGTCTGATAAAAACCATTTTGATTCTCAAAGTTGATAAAACCCAATACGGTACATTCACTTAGTTTGAAAGATGAACCGTTTCGTAAGATGAAAATACTAATGGAAGTAAGCAACTAAGGTATAAACAGTAAGTCTATATAAAATACGCTACATACGTCTTTCCTCTTTAGTACAGCAACATCAAATACAAATAAAAATATCTAACAGACAGGGAGAAATGGAATGAAAAAAAATTCATATATTCACAATTGAATATAACTCCAATGAATGTTCTTCTAGATAAAATTGGTAGAGTTGTACGATAGTACGAGGTCGAAGATTTTTACCGCAGAGAATAATATGAACTTCTGTTATTAAAGTTCACAAGCATGTAACTTCAAGTAACAACGGGACAAGATTCGACTCGTAGCAGATATTCAAAACCCAGTGAATGGAAAAAACATGTATCTAATCTACCTTTACAATACTTAAAAAACAGTCTTTTCAGAAATTTTATTTTCAATGAAAGTATTTTTGATACTTTTATCCGCTTTACAAATATAAAAATGAATAGAAAAATGGGTGAAAAATATTTATAATAGAATCACAGAGAAACAGATATATTAAACTAGCTGTCTATATACTGCTATCGACTTAGCATTCAAATTATAAACAATGGCACAAACCATTGAAACAAAAAACGTCTAAAAAAAACGTCAAAATCTGGATCCTAAGGGTCCTAAATTTGCATTCGTGTAGCGAAAAAATGCATTTATTGAGTGTATAAAACTGAGACCATTATAAAATTTTCCAATCCATTAAGATATAACTCCATGAAATATTAATATTAAGGACTTAAAATTTCAAAATATTTTTTTTATCCTGAATAATATTTTTGATATATTAATGGATAATAATATATATATGTCTTTGAGGCTCAATTAAAAAATTACTTTATTACGACGCGTTTCAACAGTTTTTGACTGTCATCATCAGGTAATAATTATTTTGATATATATTTTTTAAAAAAATAGTAATTTTTTTGGTGCAGCCTAATATTCATAAAGCATTATACCAACAAATAATACATATACTTACAGAGGTGTGCAAATTTAATTGCCATAAACTTAAAAAATACAATAATTTTACTCATCTAGTATTTTGTGTGGTACTCTTTATTGTTTATAATTTGTTTTTGTCATCCTGGTATACTCTATATTATTTTTTAAATTATATTTTATTCCTCATTGTGATGCCAAATCTTAATTAGTTCGGTAATCAGATCCACCCGTGTTGTTTTTTTTTCTCAATGGTTCAAAAATCTTCTATGGGATTAGCATCAGGAGTATTTCTTGGCCAAGAAGGCACATTAATGTTAGAATTTTGGTGGAAATCCATAACTTTTTTGGTTTTATGGCAAGGAGCTCCATCCTACATAAAGATAAAATTTCTTCCCGGAAATCACTCTTTAGTTTGAGGCAATAACCTCGTTTTCAAGACTTGTATATATTGGTTTTGCCTCTTAGTACCTTCCACAATGTATATCTTACCGGTACCCTTAGCTGACATGCAACTCCAAACCATAACTGACGTTGGATGTTTTACAGTCTGGGCGATACATTACTAGAAAAAAGTAAAAATCTTCTTTTGAGTAATAATTTTCACGCCTCTGTAAGTGCAGGGGTGTTTAACACGCGACCTGCTAGCCGTATGTGGCTCAAAATACTCTCTCATTGGGCCTAAAACAAAATTCATTAAATAGGTATGCATTTAAGTATGCAGTTTTGTATTTTTTTAGCAATAAATATTGCAATTCTTAATTATTACGGTGTTTTTTTACTATCCAAATTTTATCGGTTGTAATCACAGTTGTAAAATAATGATAATAAAGATTGCCAAAAAATACTTGTTTATATAAAATTTTATATGACCCAAAGGGTCAAAATGTTGAACACCTCAGCTATAGTGCATAAAAATATTAGATAAAGAAAATTAATTATCAGTTCTAAAATCTAATTAAAACGTAAAATTTGTTAACTATAGAAAATTGCATTTTCCTGTTATCCCCTGTACTTTTCTAATTTCAACAATAGGTTTTTTAATTAAATTCTGCAAGGAATTTCATTTATTTCGCCCTTAAACTTTTTAATTGAAATTTTGTCTAACTGTAAGATCCATGGTATGCAATTAAATTATATTATGCATGAATTTCATTCTTATTAATTTGCAACTTCCCTAATTTAGATTTACTTGAATTCATCAATTTTTAATTAACTTGAATGTTGTTTGTATGTTGTGAACTGTTTTAGATTTTATTTAGTTTATAATTATTGCATCGGAAATTTTATTTCACCTATAACAATGCTTTTACAGTAAAATCTCTCCCATTTAAGTTTCAAGAAACGGACTCTTTTTTTTAACTTGAGGACGTTCTATATACCTTAAAAAAGAGTTTTGGAAAATTTATGACAATCTATAATTGAAATGGTCCTTAATGAGTTTCTGGATTAACTAAATGTTGAATTCAATAGTTATTATCGGAAAACGCAACTACAAGTTAGGGAACTAAGAAAAAAATAAAAATTTTTAATTTTCCATATTTTGATTGAAAAATATGTAGATATCATCGTAAATATAAGTAATATTAGATCTGTCTTTCAATAATAAGCTTGAAAGAATTAGAGTTGTCAGAAATAAGTATCTTAGTAAATTTAAAGTATCTTAGATACTTTTAAAAAGGAACTGTGTCTAGTAATTTAAAACGTATCTTAGATACTGAAAAGTAACTTTGATGTCGAGATACCGAGAGATTAGGTACAGAATTTTATTTTGTTTTGCTCTATGTTTCAATTTATACCTCTTATATTAACCTTCGACTGTTAATTTAAGTGTATTGTGTTTCCAGGGGATTAGAGATACATACTTGTCTTCTTCCTAAATAAGTAAAGACAAGAAATACATTATCTGATTAACTAATAACTTTAACTAATTCGTTATTAAACTTAGTACATACAAAGTAAACAAAGTATTTTAAGATACGAATCTAAGTTTCTTTTGTTTGAGAGAAAACTAAATATCCAAACTAACTTCAGATATTGATAAATATTTTATTTATTTCCGAGTCCCAATTAATAGATTAATGAATAGTAATATATCTCCTATGACTCCATTTTTTTTTATTACGACACGTTTCAACAGTTTTTGGCTGTCATCATCAGGTAATGATTATTTTGTCAGTTGTAAACAAATTTCCTTACAAAAAATTTGTTTACAACTGACAAAATAATCGTTACCTGATGATGACAGCCAAAAACTGTTGAAACGCGTCGTAATAAAGAAGAAATTGAGTCATAGGACATATATTATTATTCATTAATTTAACTTTAGATACTTTTCAAAACAGGAACTTATCTAGTCTCTAGATACTTTTCTAACTCTCAACTCTGGATTGATTATATTATATTATGATTACAACGTTGTTTGTTTTTATTTTACAATCTTTTTCACAAAATTTATCAAAAGCTTTAGATGAGAAGTGTTTTTTAATAGTTCAAGTCAAAGAAAAATGAGAATTTGGGTCTGAAAACTTAAGGAATTTCTGTTAAGGAAAAAATGAAGACCCCAATGAACCGAATTATATAATTTAAAAATCGCTTGGTAATATTTATGAGGCTAATAAACGACGAGGAAACAAAAAATCTCTTAAAAATCGTTTGGTTATGATAAATATCACCATGTAGAAACAAAATTCTCTAACTTAGAAAATAAAGACTAAACTTCGGATACAATGATTGAAATACTGCGTAAAGCGTTCCACTTTGGGAGTTGTAAACTTGAACCTATGGGAAATAAAAAAGGATTTCTATAAAGCTTTGAAAAACGTTCTTGAAAAAGAATCAATTGAAACGATAAAATTCCAATTATGGAAGTATTGAGAAATAGCAATGAATCAAAAGAACGATCAAAACTTAAAACTTCGGTAACAATAAAAACAAACATCTTGATGGTTCCCATTCTGTGAAGAAACAAACTTATATTGGATATCACATAAAAAAATGGAGTATCTTTGAAAATTTAGACTCTTTTAATGTTAAATATGAAAATAGACCACCTTGATATGAAAGATCTCTCAGGGGAAAAAAATTTGCCGTGCAAAAAATCAGAACTAATAATAACTAAATAACTCCCGAAAAGAGTTTTGGTAAATTCAATTTATTTGGAATCATCTCCTTTAAATTTTTATAAAGATTATGTTTCCGAAAACAAACTTCAATAATATCTTATGGAAAATTTTAAAATCCCCTAACGCCAGTTTTCACATTTGTTTTAATGTTACATCGTTCCTCCTTGCCGACACTTTTAAGTTTTCCTTGAGGCATTGTTTTCCTAACAGTCTGCTTCAATATTTTTACATCCCTCTTCCAATATTATGTGTTTCCTTTGGTATCAATTTCATGAACCGAGTTTTAAGACAATTCATTTCTTGACTTTTGAGTAGTGTTTATCGGTTAAGTTCCGGCAAAGAAAGATCTAAGCGGGGGGAATTGGAAAATCAGAGAATTGTGGAGAGGGGAAAATAGCGAGTATAGTATTATTCATATTTTTATAACCAGAGATGTCAAAGATACTATGGGAAAGTATGTAGATATTAGATTAGTTACTTTTCACTTTAAAAAGTATTTGAAGTTACTTTGGAAGCATCTAGTTAATCTTATAATAAAAGAACTTAAATACCAATCTTAAGTTATTTTTTAAGATACTTAAAAAGTTACTTTTTTAATTACTTTGTATATTATGTATATACTAAGTTTTGTAACATATTAAGTAAAGTTGTTAGGTAATCTGATAATGTGTTTCTCAGAAAAGAGAGACTTATATAGAAGTTCAACATGTACAGGGTTAACATGTCAGTAAATCTCAGAGCTTTTATAAGTCGACCACTAGTTATCGCTGTACAAATACACAGAAAACGGAAAAAAATTAAACCAAACATTACAATAATAATATCGTATTTTTTGCTGGATAATACTTGATTTCAGGACCTGAACTAACGTATTACTTTTTTTTACAACGCCGCATAGTAAAATTTTACGATGTTCAAATAAGAAATATTACATTAGTTCGACAAGGTTAGTTGCAAAAGAAGAGTATCTCCTATTCGACAATTATTGTTTTTTATTCTGAAATCTTAAAAATACTCATAATATGGGCTACAACTAATGAGACAAATTAATTACTATAAATCAATTATTTATTCCTCACAAAATTTTATTTCACATTTATAATGCTTATTTTTTTAATGTATGTTATAATCCAAACCAGGAGATCTAGAAAAACGCAAAACATTTTAGTTGATTAGTGAAGGCTATGTATTACAATGTGTTGATTACTTTTCAATAATGGGAAAAAATACGAAAAATCAAACATGAAAATTTATCATAAAAATAATATTATATACAAACTCATACATAATCAAATAGCGTCACTTGTATGCATGTATTCATTGAGAAGCCAGAGAATAAGGAAAATTCAAAGAGGTAGTAGTAGTTCTGTTTCTATTACTTGTATATATTATAAATGTATATTAACTTGCACTCACATGATTATAACAATATAATATCGTGAAATCTGAATTGCTGCTTTTTACAGAAAACCATTGTTATAATTACGATGTTATAACGTAAAAATTCAGTTGTAAATAGGACAATATAAATAAAATATTGTAAAGAATAATATAATGCCGCGATAACTAGTGGTTGGTTAACAGAAGCTCTGAGATTTATCGACATGTAAATCCAAACTTTATCGATACCAATTGAATTTCTATATAAGTCTCTCTTCTATGGTGTTGCTTATATTTATTAATTTAGGAAAAAGGAAAATATGTTTGTTTTATCCCCTGTAAATACAACCCATTTAAAGGAATAGAAAATTATTATAAGTGGTATAAATTAAATCTTATAGAACAAAATAAAATAAAGTTCTGCACCTAACGGTATCTAGGATACTTTTTAAGTTACAAGATACAATTACTATTAAGAAGTATTTTAATAATAGTTTCTTTTGGTAAAAAATAAAAGAACTGAGATACAGTATCTTAGATACTTTGAAATAATTAAGGTACTTTTCTTCTGACAACTCTGATTATAACAATATATGTATTTAAGTTGAAGGTGGTTGGTTCAGGGGCATCTCAATTATTACTACCTTATAAGTCTAACTAATAATTTCAAATTAAAGTATTAGAATGCATATATGTAAGACAACTGTTTCGTATGTAAATTTTAATATGTGGATAGTTTTGTAATTATAAATCGTCGCTCAATTTATTTGTTGTAATTATCAGTTTGGTTTTCTCGGTTGAAAATAACTAAAGTTTTTACTTTACCGAAATACGAACATTTGGACAATACATAAATATTTGTAAACTGAACCGGTTGTTTCAAATTTCATGAAAATATAACGACAACTTGAGTATTCAACATGACATATGACAACCGTAAATTTATGTAACGAACGTGAAATGTTTTCTGAGCTTCGTCTAGTTTTACAAGCTATATAATATGATATTTTGCAAAAAAAAATATATAAATATATTTATATAAACAGATTTTAAATTCTCCCTTTTTATGTTAAACATTTTTATAGTCTGTACAGAGTATTATTAAATAGCTGTTAATAAAATAATTAAACTTTAATTTAATTTATTTACATTTTCAATTGCCATTTGAATATATTAATAGCATTTATTTTTCCAATGCGAATTAAATTTAATTTTTAATCACGTATGAAACATTTTTTTTTTAATGAACCTGTGCATATATTCAAAACATCAGTTTGTAAAATATTTAAATATTTTTATAATAAGTAGGTACATGAAAAGTCATTTTTATTTTCATCAAGTCTCATTGTCTTTTAATATTTCCACGAATTGAACTTAATTAACTGTGCTCTTTAAAATGAATATTTCAACTACACATTTAATATTCCATTTAATAATATTTATTTCTCATGAATACCTATTTGTAAATAATACCGTTTCTAGTTTCTACTGTATTTTTGAGTGTTACTTAAAAACACGTTCAAAGCAATTATCTTAATCACATATTATTTCTTTTTTTATATACATAATTTGTAGAATTTAGAAATAATACGTGCATCTTTAAATACCAATATTTATTTATCTTTCACTTATAAGTTGAAATATAGCTTTTTTAAATATACAAATACGTGAGAGTAAAAATGTAACCAACAAACAATTAGCTCATTTTATAGAAGTACTCGTCTTTCATTAAATTTGTGATGTACTTGAATTTCTTGTAGTTGTACCTATGTGAAAAGTGTATAATCGAAATAGCACATCTGCTGTATTTTAGATATTTTGAGTGAAACATAGTTTCGTGCTGTAAAGTGTAATGGTGCATTTTAATGCAGTCGCTATTCACTGGTTTTTAACGATAAATGTAGTTATGTGATTTAAATGTAACATGTGCTCCAAAATTTGAGCGACAAATGAGGCTCTCTATCGAATGTCAATTGCGAGTAATAAGTATTAATGCTTGTTAGTAAGCATTCAGCTTAATATAAATGTACCGACTATGAACTCTTTCTGGAAATGTATTAATGTAAAAAATCATGTTTGATGAAAATTATATGTCTGGTAGAATCCGGCAAAAAATCTATACAAAATCTAGCTTTATCGCTATTTTTTCAGTTGGCGGACATCTTACATTTTAATCACGTGACCATTTTTTTCGCTAAAAACCAGCGACTAGCGACTGCATGAAAACACACCTTAAGGGTGGGAAGATTTTGAAACAAAGATTGTTATATAAACTCTAAATTTCTGACGTTTTCTATGCAAACAAACTTTACTGCTGGAAAAGAGTTGGAAAAATCATATAAAGATTCGTTGTTAACTAAGATTCCATGACAACGACAGATGTCCGCCTTTATTATATTAAATTACCCATTTATTTTACCATTTCGCCTCTTTAGGGTTGACTTGGACAAAGCTGGACAAAGCCTTTAATATTTTGATTTGACTCTAGAAAACAAGAAACAAGCAAAGTCACGTTCCATAGGGAGAGTAAATTTAGGGTTCTACAGTTTCGTTACATTCATTCTAATTTCCTCTTTTTTACTAATATCGTGCGGGAGAACTAAAGAAGTTTCTCAACAATTCAATAAGAAAACCTAAAGTTTACTTAAACATAGCATTATATTTTTTTAATTCCTGTAAAAGATACATAAATTGCACATTTTTGCACATTGCATTTTTCGTGCACAAAAATGGAAATTTAAAATTTGGGTAAAATTTTGTAGTCTATAAGTGGTAGGTTAAGTCTCAGAGTATTGGTACAAAAAGTCCAAACGTAATTGTTATGTTTTTACGGTTATTTATATTGACGCATTCTTACGGATTTGTTATCGAACATAAAACAATTTATTTTAATACACACTTATTTATTTTAACAATTATTTTATGGTTATAACTGTTAACTTTGTAACTTTTTCGATACTAACTGGCGACGGTCAATCGCTCTATTTATATTCCCATTTACAATTTCTGGAAGGTTCGAGATTGTTCCAGATATCCCCCGCTATTTCGAATGTTTCTATCTCTTTCACCCCACATTAGAGCCACATGACGAGTGTTCTTTAGCGTCTTCCGTTTCTTTTCAATCTAATTGTTAGAATATTCGAAAGTTCTAACAATTAGAACTTTCAAATATTCTAAGACCTCAATATAATGTTAAACAAATGGCATCAATTTGTGGTCCTGTACCAGTGGAGCAAACTACGCTTTATAAAGTATGCCTTTGAATCATTATGCGAGAAGTGTTGTTATTATTAGAAACTATAAATTCCTAGTCTTGTTTGCTAGACGGGAAATATAGCGCTACCACAAGAGTGTCTAGTGTACTTACTTATGATACCTTAGTTACCCTACCGAAAGTACAAAGTTTTGGTTTAAGTTAGTACTGCAACCACACTAATTACAACGCCACATCTTGACACATTTTCTTTTATGCTTTGTAAGAAATACCGTCGGAATATCTTTGTTGGAATACCTTCGTAAGACTTTAGGGACTTTAGGTACGGTTTGAATACTTGCGCTGTTAGTGACAGAAAAGAGAACTAGCATCTGGGTCTGGTATT